>JAWNKW010000047.1:1227500-6280606 GCA_035041775.1 Chymomyza caudatula
CAAGTTTTACATTCTGGCGACAAAAAAATGTGCGAGTAATTAAAAGTTTTTCCATGTGGCAACGTCGAGTAGCACGTTGCACAACTATGGCAGCAGCGGTTGCGTTTATTTGCTGCACTAAGTTTGATTTAATGCCAGCGTAGCTGTAACTGCAACTGCAACTGTGACTGCAACTGTGTTTTTGCAACTTTAACAGTGACTTTATCTGCGCATTTCTAGCGCTGCAATCAAATCAAAATGCCAAGAGTTAAATGAAGCCAAACTTTGTGTGTATAACTTGACTGCGCTTTTGGCCAAGATTAAAATGGCGAAAAATAAAAAGGCAAAACAAAAACAAATGGCAAAACATAAATGAGCACACACGCAGAACTAACTCAAGGGCTCACACTTCCACACACACACACACACACACACACACTATATATATATATATATATATAGTATATATAGGGTATTACCCGGCGTCAAAAACTTTAGACACAATATCGCTAATGATAATTACAAGCTACAACTTTTGCTACATTTGCTTGCCATGTATGTGTCAGTGTATGTGTGTGTGTGTGTGTGTGTGTGTGTGTGTGTGTGTGGGTGTGAGTTGGTGTATATGTTTGAGTTCAACTTCAGTTGGCAACACAAGCATAAATATAAAATTTTTCTGCGGTTGGCATTAAAAGTTCATACGAGCCACGGGGCGCATGAGTAATTTTAGCAAGCAGCTATTAAAGCCTAGGCAAAGGGCAGGCTGCGGCAATCCTGGCACTAATTAAACATTGTTATTAAACTAGCAAATATTTTGCAACTAAATGGTGAATAGAAATGTATTAGAGATGAACGTGAAAGCTGTGGCAGAAATTAGAGTCAGATTGCGATGGGTCCATATACTATTTAAATAGCGACAATAAGGGTTAATACAAGATGCGGCCGATAAGTGCCAACACTTTTTAAAAACTTTTAAAAAAGAAACCTTCGAAACGGTTTTAAACGCAGCATCTTTGATTACTGGCTATTAAAACCCTTTACCGGTGGATTTAGAGCACTCCTCCAGGCCTGGGTACCTTCAAAAGACGCATAGAAGACCTTTCTCGCAGACAAGACAGCGAGGCCGAAGATCTTAAGGGCATCTGTATCATCACTCAAATCATTAGCAAAATAGGAAGGATGAGCGTTTTATAGAGAGTTAATTTCGTCTGGAAAGAGTGGTCGCTGCTTCTCATTTCCCTACCGACGTAACATCTTTTGACAAGAGTGATGCTCCGCTTCATCTATAAGTGACGAAATCCTTGAAAACATCAAGTGTATAGCTTTCAACATATATTTGATTGTACAGCCGCTGCATATCTCTACTCGAAGATAGCATATACTTTATTTTGTTCTCATCAAAAGGTAGACCCACCAATGTAGATTCTCTTATAATAGTCGCAAGTGCTTCGATATCTACTCGCTTAGTGCGACTAATGATATCGATATTATCTGCCTTGGCGCGTAGCTTGACCCTCTTATAGTTCAATATCATCATAAAGTTGGAATGGTCGTAGGAGAGGGCATCGCCTTGTGTGGATTCACGCTGAGTGTCGTTGTTTACTGTGTGTATTGCTCAACGTCATACTTCATTGCCGACCCAACTTTGAAGGGATACCGAACTGGACTATGCGGCCTATACCTGATCACTTAACGGGCTATCACATGGTTCTTTATAGTCGACAAAGAAATGACGTGTGTCTATTTTATTTTCATGGATCTTTTTCGGGCGTAGTGAAAACGTGATGTCAATGGTGGACTTACCAGGCCTACAGCCTCTCTCTCTCGTCTCTCACACCATACACTCGATAGGCCCTTATGAACACTTACAAATCTAACAAAAAATAAAAATTTGTTTTGGCTTATCTGGACTTTCGTGTTTTTTGGACGCACGCACCTCTATATTTTATATATATGTATATGACCATCATTGGAAATCTGCAGAAAACTCTGAGCTGTGATAATGAAAAACATTTTCCGCGAACTTATAGAAAAGTTGTGTTGCAACTGCAAGTACACTAATCATGGCCACACATAAAAATGCATTAAGTATAGCTAAAAGATATTGTATCTAGACGACGAGAGCGCCAAGAGTTCGACAGTTCAACACTGAGTCGCTCTAATGAAGTGCAAATTAGCAAATCGAAGCGAACCAAGTTGCAGCCGAGCTGCAACCAAGTTGAACCGAGCTGAGCCGTGTCTAATTAACAATGAGCTTGCCGCATTGTCGAACCAGGGCACGCCCCCTGTTTTCAACTAGCGCCTCCCGTTGCAAGATTGATAAAATTATGCGAGCTGAGTAAGTGCAGTTAGTGCAAAAGAGAGGCAATGATTTTTATGTGAAAAGTTTTGCGCATTTCATGGCAAAACTTTAATGGATTAATTTACGAAAATGTTCGTGCTGCAGGAAATTGAAATTGAAGCGTACTGAAGCGACCCAAAGGCATCAGCAAAGCCCAGTGCACACACTGCGTATACTCATTCTTGGGCCCTGAAGTTCAAGATTTATTGCATACTTTCAGGCGCGCTCTTAATGGCCGCTGATCAGCATCCGCACAGTAATGTTATGTGTATTTGTGACTCTTTGCCTGTGTGTGTGTGTGTCTTGTTTTTGCGTAAACGATATTCTAATTTTATGGCAGTGCAGTGCAGCGTACAAAAGGCAAAAACTTTTATTAACTTTATAAGTTTTTGCTGTAGTAAAAAGCTGAAATCATGAATATTTTATTGCATATTTTGGGGCGCACGCACTGCACTGGCGCTTCGCAATGAAGAGCAGGCAACGATGCGTATGTGTAATATTTTTTTTATCAATTTAATTTAATTAAAATTAATTCACCAATAATTGACTATTAATATGCAATCATTTGTATGTCTAGTGCATCCTGCTTCCTGATTCCTGACTGTATTCCCCATGGGCATGCAGCATCAGCAACGTCATCATCATCCTCACAGAGATCGTCATCAGCATACCAACAATTTGTAAATTATGGTTCATTAAAAAATTATGAAATATTTAATTTGTCATTTATCGTGTAGTAATTGCAATTGGATAATATACAAATAGTTCGGGATGCAGTCCAGGCGAATCCCAATGCGTCAAAACAAGTAGCTGTTAAGTGGATGAAAGCAAGATGCAGGATTGAAGTTATTGATGACTAGGCACATGAGCATAGGTGTAGAAGATGCACTTTGGTGAGTACTTATTTGATACTGGTTCGCTCTGTCGACCGAACTCTGATTTCTATCTTATCTAACACTATGTGGCAAGGCAACAGCGTGTCTGCATTTAGGCTGATCTGACCATATGGTATCAATTTATATTTAGGATAGTATATGATCTGATGCAGCTGTGTGTAAAAGGTTTATTACCAGCAGAGATTCATATTTCAAGCATTTGACCTTACCATAACTTATCGATTGTTTATTTACGATATGTTATGATTGGATGCAGCTGTCTGCTTATCGCATCTTAAGGAAGCGTCTCATGTTCAGACCTGAACAATAGATAACAGATAAAAGTTGCATTTTTAGTATCATTTAGTCCCTTTAAAAAACAAATGTAGCTGTTGAGTGGATAATGGAACAGTAGTAAGTAAAAGTAAGTGATAGCCGAAGTTCTTGTGCGTTGATATATAGAATGTGGATCCAACCACATTTGTGTTTTTTCATTTTGAACTGAAAGTGTACCCTTAAGAGGCACAAGCTTTATGAAAAAGCTAATAAATTATATTTATTATTATATTATTATTATTATTATTATTATTAGTTGCAAATTCAACTGCCAGATAAAGTAGAGCAGCATTAATTGTAAGTCAATATTTCATAATGTGCTTGGTACTATGTTATGCTACATTTTCCATTGATCTATAGGAACTTCTATAGTATTACTTATATTAAGCGATACTTTTAAAACGTTCTTGAAAAAACCTAGCCAAGGCCATCTCGTGAAGGTTGTGTACCTAACTGACGTAGAGTCAACGTAGAGATGGGAAAAGTATAAAGGATGTGTCCCTTAGTTCACAAAACCAATAAGTTCAACAGTTGGCAACGCACAACTTCCTTATAGATAATTAAAGAAGTGGTTGTCAATTTATTGGCGTTAAAGATTTTGACAGCAAAGTTGTTATGAGTATCTGTTATGTTAAATTTTAATTTAAAAATCTCATATGGCTAAAAATGTATTTGACTAATTGGAGGCAATGTCTATTTTAGTCTTTTATTTTTAACATACTGATAACTGACTGATAACACTATGCGACAAATTTTGTTTCAATTAAAGATGTATGGCTAAAACGTACCTTTTCCGGTTAATCTGATTTCGAAAGCAGAGACCATTTTGAATTTTTAAGCACCATTTTCGAATAATCGCTATTCCCAAAAATTAAAGATTTTGGGAGTTGCGAAGTTAGCAAATCTCATATTACTCAGGAACCTTAGTACCGATCGGGATAAATTGTAACTCGGATTGAAGGTAATTTAATAATGAACCGGTAATGTGTCTAACTTGGTACGATTGCAAGTTACAGGGCAATGAAATCAAAACTTTTTCCAATAATCGAAAATTCCACAATCGACCATTTTTTTTAATTTCCGTACAAAAATACATACAAAAGCCCTGGAGTATATATAGGGTCAGCGATTTTAAATCCGTAAACCATTTTGAGTTATTTGGAACGGGTTTTGAAATATCTTAAAAAAACCGCCAGTCAAAAATATTCATGATATAAACCTGTTGGCAAAAAATACCAGAAACTCGATATAAATCACAAAATCTTTATTTAATCTACAAAATTAATTTCATCCCCTTCAAAGTAGTCCCCCCCGGATGCAATAAATTGGTGCCAATGTTTTTTCCAATTTTCGAAACATGCTGCAAAGTCCTCTTCTGGTATAACCTTCAATTCCTTCTTCGTTTTGATTTCTATCTCATCTATCGATTAACGTGATGCAAAAACCAAGAATTTTCTCTCCACAAATCCGGACTTTTTTGACAGTTTGGCCGGTTGGCCGTGGCGACTTCCACGTGGTTTTTTTTATTGTCTTGCCTCACCTCTGGCACGATATTCACCCGATTGATCGGCTGTTTCGGGGTCGTAAGCGTAGATCCATGCCTCATTTCCCGTAATCATGCATTTCATCTTGTTTTGATAGTCGGAAAGCATTGATTCGCACACTTCAACGCGGCGCTGTTTTTCCATGAAATTCAGCATTTTTGGCACCAATCGAGATATCACTTTTCTTAGGCCCAAATGGTCATTCAAAATGGTTTTCAATGATCCTTCCGAAATTCCAACAAGGCTAGTAAGGTCTCGGACTATCAATCGAAGTTTTTTAACCCCCAATTCTTTCATTTTGTTATCGTGTAGCTCATCAGTTGATATTGATGGTCGTCCTGGCCGTGCCTCGTCTTCAACGCTTTCTCGACCCTCTATGAACATTTTGTATAAACTATTGTTTTCGATAGAGCTTGCTCACCAAATGCCTTTTGCGATATTTTGAACGTTTCGGCAGTGGAAATTTCATTTCGCACGCAAAAATGTTGCGTTGTTGAATAATTTCAGACATTGTAAAAAACGATAAATTTACTTTTAGCTGTTTACAAAAGGACGCGTATCTCGAACACTAATGAATATTTGGACGTGTAATTTGGCACAGATATCAGTGACAGTATTGCCAACTTTAAAATAAAAACATTTGTCCCTGTCGAAATATCAAAAAAAAATTTTAAATTCAACTTTCCCGGTATTTTTGCCCACAAACGGATTTGACTGGCTTCGAAATTCGGCTGGTATAGATATCTCGCGCACTTCGAGTTGGATGCTGAATTTCCAAATCGGTTGAAGAAGATTTCGGGCACACCACTGATTAAGTCAATATATTTTTTTATTCTTACATATATTTACTTTACAGATATTTACTTGACAAATACAGATTTGTTTAAAATTTGAGCCCCACATCGAATGGTTGTGTAAAAATTGTATTTATAAAAAAATGTTTGTTATAGGTTAATACTATATACTATAATTAATACATTTTCTATGTTGTTGTAGACGGACTCCGTAGTGGGTCGGAAATATTGGAAATAAATAACATCGAACATTAAAAAACACTGAGGTTTTAACTTCTTTATTGGACCTTGAGCCGGGAAGAAAGCTAAAGAAAAAGATCAGGTCGCAAATCAGAATTCATATTATTGCGACAAATTATTCTACTATATTCGAGAGCTGCTTAATAATAATGGTATCCTGAAAGAGTGACAAGAAACGGTGAGAACGGCAGGAAAACTCATCTTAATAGAAGTATTTCAACTTCTTGACTGGGCGTAACAACCCATTAACGAATTATGACAAACAAAATTATGAATAAGTTCTTCTTGACTGGCCGTGGGAGTGGGTTAGTGTGAAAGACCTCAATCAGCAGTAATACTGTCTGATGCCTCTAACGAGCAGTGTTTCAGGACTTCGGCTAGCGCTTCGGCCGTGCGCTTGACGAAAGTTGTGCTCGTGCGGTCTGTCGGTGTAAACACCTTGTATTTATCATCAGTGTGAGAGATAGACATCAATAGCCATATATGTTCATCTTTCTGACTGATTTTTTATTTTTTGTGATATTCCATAAGTAGACGAACTTATTAGCATACTCAATGAGTAATATTGAAAAATTAATGCGAACCAGGGACTGAGGTAATCATTGCTGCTTTTACTAAAAGTAAAATTTATAATAGTTTACTAAAAATTTGAATCTTAATAGGCCTTTTTGACGTGTCAAACATTTTTTATACAGAAGTTTATTAAATTCAAAAAGACATTAAATTATTATTATTAAATTATTCGATATGGGTGATGCGGAAAAGTTTGAAACATTGCTTGATTGCGGCGTGGAAAATCTTGAAAATTGTCGCGTTGAAATGCATAAAGTATTAGAAAATGACGATTTATCAAATGACGAGAAAATTGCATTTATCAGTGCTGTAGAAAACAAGTTTGGTAAAATATTGGAACAGATAGTTACGGGACTTAACCGTATACCTCTTCGGAATGCCAATGAGAATTTTGTAAATAACGACGATGTTTAGATAAATTATGTACCGCTGCTAATTTTGCCTGCGCAGGATGACCCTTAATTTTCCCATGAAGGAACTGTAAAAAAATGGACAAAAAAATTAAACTTTATAATTATAAAAATAGAATAACGTAAAATTCTAGTGTATACTTGATAGTTAAGAGTTGATGATACAAAGGTATTCACAATGGGAGTATTCTTAATTTCCGACAGTTAGAAAGAGGGCATAACGGCTGAATATCAGGAAAATTGGTATACTTCAGTTACTTTGCCCGAATTTCATCAGAGGAATAAGATAAACAGTAAGTAACCAACTCAGGCTTTTCCGCACGTTTATCAAAACAACCGAAAAAGAGGTCGGACAAATTTGAATTAATAAAAATTATGAAAATTATTTACTCTTAATATTTCTCTGGCGACTCAACTATAGCGACAAGAGTGCTCAAATTCAATAATCAATAGAAAACCCTTTGAAGACATGACCAACACGATACAAAAAAAAATTAGTTTGCTAAAGTCGAAATTACTAAAGTTATTGGAATAACACACTACAACGACTATGACTACGACATTTTAGTTTTTTGCCGAATCGCAATACTTTTTTGTGGAAAAGTAAAAGCCATGTATTCAATTAATATAAATATCTGTTCAATAATACGCCCATAATAATCTATAGATGTTAAGGTGTGCTAAACCCTTTAGTCTTAGGACTTCAGTTCGGTTTTTGTAAAGATTCACGGATTACGTTTAGTCGCATAAGTAAATTTAAAACTAGGGATCGGTTCCATGTTTTTACAAGCGATTCATGCATATTTATCTTTCTCACTTAAGTTTTGGTGACACAATTTTGCAATACCATAAAGCGAATCAGTGTGGCTTTAGGCCTGGTAAGTCCACCATTAACCAGATATTCACTCTACGCCCAATCCTGGAAGAGACCCACGAACACCAAATCGTCGCAAAGTAGTAGGGACCACTCTTGCCAGACAAAACTAATAGTTTATGGCGCTGAAGCATGCGTGATGACGCAGTCTGATGAAAATGCCCTTGGAGTGTTTGAGCGGAAAGTACTCCGTAAGATCTTTAGCCTTTTACATTCGTTAGAACGACGAAACTTTGTGCTGACATTGATATTGAAATTGTCAAGCGAATAAAAATCCAGCGGCCTCCAATGCGGATGTCGAAGGTAGGCGACAAAGGGACAGACCTTGTCCCGTTGGAAGGACCAGCGATTGGCGAATGCGCGCGCAATGCAGAGACGATTGTAGGAGAGCTTTACATCAGGCTGTAACACAGTAACTGGCTGTTATGGCCTTTTAAGAAGAAAAAACAAAAAGATAAAGCGAAACCTGTAGGAACGTATTTAGGCGATTTAAATCTCTAGATATCGCCTGTTTGACCTGTGCAATGTTATATTGTACGTTACACCTAACTTCAGCCAGTAAATTAAAAGAAATCATGCATTTATAGACAACTAATGGTAACCCCCAAATAAAAATCAATAAATTTCTTAATTGAAAATCATTGAGCATTACAGATGTGACGAGTTAACGAGTAGGGAAACCATTCGCCTCTTGATTTACGCTCCTGAGCAGCCTTAAATTGAACACAACCATTGTTTTATTCTTACAGATTTCAATAGAACGAATGGAATTCCATGAAATTAATAGTTGATTTTATTATATTTTAGCAGAATATTGGACGGGAAAGCTTTCCTTATAAATATTGGATTCTAGAGGGCTTCGCCCCCTGCTCGCTCCGGTCGCCTACCCCCTCTTCCCCTCTAGAGGTCGACCATATTCCTCTTTCTGTTCCCCTTCCTCTTTTTCTTCATTTTCCTCTTCCCCTTTCTCAACCACTACCTCTACCGCTATGTCTATCTTCGTCCTCATTTCAAGAGCTATGAGTTGAAACAACCAGACTTACGTTTCACTTCGCCCCTACTCGCCTCGCTCACAATTCCTTGCCTATCTCTAGGTAGATCATATTCCTCTTCCCGTTCTCTTTGCAAAAAAAACTTTTTTTTCATAAAATTTTACACGGCATATGCACAGTAACATTGTTTATAATTGTGCCAAGTTTTAATTCGATGGCTTTTATGGTGTGGGTGTAAGCCGCGAAAAAGGTGCTTAGATTTTGCGACAAAGAAAAATCTATGTTTGTCTCCAAGGTCCTATCTATCTCTACACCAAAATGCAAAACAATTGGTTCAGCGGCTTAGGCGCGTAAAAGGGAACAAACAGAAAAACCCACACACAAAGAGAGCTACTTTCGAAATTATAATATTAGTATTTATAATCTATTATATTTTTTTTATATCTACTTTATTTTTATTTTATTTTTTATTTATAAAAAAGATACAACAACAAAAGCCCTGTTGTATTAAAATGAGAAAAGGAAAAGTAGATAGATATATCTAATCACGAGTCTCCAATCCATTGGGTGAACTTTTTAAAGATGTGCACCAACTCACATCAGAAAGTGATCAGAGACTCAAGATTTACAATATAAAAAAAAGGAAATTAAATTAAAATAAAACAAAAAAAAAAAAAACAAATCAACATCAAATTTTTTATCTATGTGCACCGACTCACATCAAGGATGGAGCCAAAGATGCACGACTGGGAGAGTCAAGGAAGGACAAGATAGAAAAAGACGTAGAATAGAGCGAATTACTAAAAGAAACAAGATGATATAATTCATTAAAGTTAGTACAAAGAACACGGAAAGGATCATGCAAGGCAAAATTAGACCTACAAACTTGCAGGTGTAAAAGACGAAAATGGCGAGAAGGTCTTCGAGGAATAGAAAACATAACCTGGCCAAGAAGATAAGAGGAATCTATGAGGCCAAGAATTAGTTTATGTAGAAATAAAACACCATGACAGATTCTACGATTAAATAGGGAAGGCAATTTTATAAGGCGAAGTCTATCAGTATAAGAAGGCAAGCGGATGTTTGGATCCCAATTTAAGCTACGAAGCGCGAACAAACGGAATTGTTTTTGAACAGACTCTATCATGTCTTGATAAAGTTTATACTGGGGACTCCAAACACAGGAGCAATATACAAGATTAGGACGGACGAGAGCAGTGTAAAGAAGTTTGGTTGTATATGGGTCATTAAACTCCTTGAACCAACGTTTAACAAATGCGAGAACCCCTCTAGCTTATAAATAGGCTAAGGAATATTTTTGGACACCTTTTTCAATAATTTTATGGGAACAAATATAGGTAAAACTTATATCATTGTGTGGGGAATTTTTTGTGCGGGCTATGGAAGAACATGACTGTTTTATATGTAGTTGTGACTCACAACTAGTGACTCATTTAAATCATATTGAGAGAGTGAGAAATCAGAAATTATTTTGAATTAAAAAATGTATGGACTTCAACTTGCAGTCGGGATCCAACTGCGGGGCTACCACTAGTATTAGTATATGTATATGTTTCGTCGGGTGGGCCTGGGTTCTGGTGGAACAAGGTGAAAGCTTCTGATCGCCATTCACCGGGGAATGGCCAGGGTGATACCTGTCTCTACCTTAACCAAGTTGACGCACAACCTCGTGGTGCCCCCTGGATAGCTGCTCTAATCGCTACCCGGTGTTAGAGAAGTGAGCTAATGTGCGCAGCGAAGCCCTCCCTGGGCTCTAAATGGGTTGTGCGTAGGGTTTGGGACCCACCGCGTAAAAACCTGCACCAGTGAATGAATGTCAATCAGCCTCGGATAGGAAAGCACCCAAAGTTGACGACCCATGCAAACGTACAAAGGACTATGATTTGAGGGTATGCACCTGGAATGTCCGGACTCTTAATTGGGTGGTGCCTCTCCCCAACTGGGTGATGCTCTCAGTGCAGAGAAGACATTACCGCCATCAAGGAGATGCCATGCGAAGCGCCAAGCATTTGGGTGCGGATTTGTTGTTGGCCGGAGATTACGCAACTGTGTCTCCCGGTTCACACCAGTGAACGAAAGGCTGGCAACAATCCGCATCAAGGCTAAATTCTCAACATCAACTCTGACCACTATCTTCTTGCAGTCAAGGTTCGCATGCGTCTAAGCATAGCGAAGAATGTGCGATCTAGTGAGCAGCGAAAGCTGGAGATCACAAAGCTGCAATCACAGCAGACTGCTGAGGCCTTTTCCGCTCAACTCTCTGAGCAGCTCACTCAACCTCCCTCAGAACCTGATAGCGCCGAGGGACTCTGGAAGCATATATCCCACTCCTTGCGTTCCGCCGCGGAGAACGTCCTTGGATTCCATCGCCCACTGCCGAAGAACCAATCGTACGATCAGGAGTGTCGCGAAGCCACTGCAGTAAAGAACGCCGCCTATAGAAGGACTCTGCACTCGGCTGCTACGCGATCTGTGCGAGATCACTATCGGGAAATGAGGAGGAGGAGAGATGCCTTTTCAGAGCAAAAAGCGGCGGAAAAACGTGAGCAGAGGGATCTGGTGGGAGCAGGGATGACTGAGTTCTTCTCTTGCTTGCTATCGGGCGATGATGATGACAATGCCGCCCCCGGAGTTAACTTCCTGATGTCCCCAATTATAGACGACGGCGTGGATATACCGCCGCCTAGCTATGACGAAGTCAGGATCGCAATCAAGCGGCTCAAGAACAACAAAGCATCTGGTGCAGATGACCTGCCTGCTGAGCTGTTCAAGACTGGAGGCAATGAGTTGGTAATATGCATGCACCGGCTCTTTTGGAGAATATGGCTAGATGAGAGCATGCCCGATGATTGGAACCCTCAAGAAGGGTGATCCCACGGTGTGCGCTAACTACCGTGGTATCAGTCCTTTCTATTGCATATAAGGTCCTATCAAGCGTATTGTGTGAAAGACTAAAAAGAATGTGTTGCGAAAGGCCGAAGTGAATCGGAGCGGGACTGTATTCTATAATTGTGTCCAGTTGCTTGCATACGCAGATGATATCGATATCGTCGGGCGTACAACGCGAGCGGTTACCGGAGCCTTTGCGGCTGTTGAAAGAGAATCTGCCAGGGTGGGTCTGGTGGCAAATTCGAGCAAGACGAAGTATATGCTTTCTTCGAGTAGAGATACACAGCAGTTGGACTCTCAGATTGATGTTGAGAATTATACTTTTGATGTTGTCAAGGATTTCGTCTACCTTGGCACCACCGTCACAATGAAGAACGATGTCAGCATGGAGATCAAGCGGAGAATCACTCTTGCCAATAGGTGTTACTTTGGTCTCAGTAGCCAAATGAGTAGTAGAGACCTCTCCCGCCAACTGACACTCTATAAGACGCTCATCCTTCCCATTTTGCTTTATGGCGCTGAAGCAAGGGTGATGTCGCAGTCTGATTAAAATGCCCTAGGAGTGTTTGAGCGGAAAGTACTCCGTAAGATCTTTGGCCCTCTACGCGTTGGGAACGATTACCGCATACGATGGAATGACGAACTCTATGAGCTCAACGACGACATTGACATAGTCAATCAAATTAAGATCCAGCGGCTCCGCTGGCTAGGTGATGCAAGAGTCTTCAATACGGTTGTCGAAGGGAACCGACGAAAGGGCAGACCATGTCTCCGTTGGAAGGACCAGGTAGATAGTACGCTAGCTACCTTTGACGCCTAGAGGAGAGCTTTACATCAGGCCGTAACCCGCTAATGGGTTGTTATGGCCAGTTAAGTAACTAGTAATATGTTTCATTCAATCTTTAATTGAATTATATTTTTGTGTAATCTGTAAAAAAAAATCGTGTGTGCTCGAAACGAATTTAATCAAAAAATACATTTTTGGCATTTATTGGAAAATGCGCACGCTTATTCATTTTCGTTTAGTTATAAATTATGTATCATATACTGGCATAATTTGACGCAATAAACCATCAAGGCATCACGGCATGCAGGTATACGTTGTAACCACATGTTTGATCAAAATCGGCCCTCTATATCATATAGCTGATTTATGAGTTATAGGAAAATGTGAAATATGTACTATATACTAAGGTGCATTCGTGACGTCATGCTCATTCAGGTTATATAAAACGTTCAGAGATATGAATGAATACATCAAGTTGAGCATGATGTGGTACGTATACGGTTGTAACCACAACGTGGAATTTAGGGATGGTTTTAGGGCATTTTTTATACGATGTAATCACATGTTTGATCAAAATCTGTCCACTATATCTATTAGAAATTCATCTGGCAACCAACTGCACGGACAACGATCTGGCAACCACCTCAACTAATAACAATCTCGCAAGTCGCGAAGCAATGGCTGGGTTCTTTTTTTCCTGTTCCGCCTGTACACAACACACATATTCAGAACTATGTATATTATTAAATTCACTACATTCGGAATCGATCCTGTTTTATTACAATATCATACCATATAAATTATTATTATTAAAATTATTGGAAAATATACACCATTACTGGATGAATCAGTGACTTCAGGCTTATTCATTTTATAAAGTGATTAGAAATTTAATAAATATCATAAGTTGGCATAATATCATCAGCATCGCGGCATGTGCGTAGACGTTGTAACCACAAAGTGGTATTTAGGGATAGTTTTAGGCATTTTTTTTTACTGAACCGAACTTTATATAGGTACACTCTCTCAGTGTGCTCATAATACATATACAAAATGCAAATGCACTTTCACTTTTATCTTTTAGCTAACATCGTGAGTTATAAAAGAATCGGACGTGCTTAATCACTCTTACATAGTACTAATACGGCAATACTACAATAACACTTATTGTTAAGATTAGATAACATCTAACGGTCAGCCCTGGCCAATATTCCCAGCCATAATAATATAATAGCCATAATACTTAGCACTAAACTAAAAAAACCAACAACATTAGTCCATAAACTTTACGTGTTTGATAAAAAGCTTAAACAGACGCCTCTTTTAACTTACCGTGGCTAAATGAAGTTTAGTTGGAAAGAGACCTTTGGATAGCAAACATACAAGTACTTCGATAGAAAATGCAGCGGACACTTGGAATGTTGTTGGTGCTAGTCAGCGCCTGCTGGGGGCTGCCCACCTTGAGAGTGGAAACAGATCCCGAGCTGACTGCAGGTCATTATCAAGGCGATATGGTTATGGATGAGCGTAATACAGAGCGTAATACGCTACGTGACGAGATTTACCGCTGGCCAAACCGCGTTGTCTACTATCATATCAATAGAAACATAGGTAGGATATTTGCTTACCAAATTCTAGTCTTCTATTAAAAGTCAAGATTGCAGATGAGGCCCATCGTAATCATATACTGCGTGGCATACGCATGATTGAGGAAATTTCATGCATTGTTTTCAAGGAGGCCACCACCGATCAGCCTTATTATGTAAATGTTACCTCGGAAACAGGTGGCTGCTTTTCCTATGTGGGTCATCGTAATCGTGTGCAACAGCTGAATCTGCAAAACTATGAACTAGACACGGGCTGTTTCCGTTTGGGCACTATAGTACACGAGTTTCTGCATGCCCTGGGCTTCTATCACCAACAAAGTGCGGCGAACCGCGATGATTATGTGCGCATCGTTGAGGAAAACATACAGGAAGGCACAATCGGTAATTTTAACAAGTACAATGAAAGCGTTGTGGAAGATTACGGGGAGGAGTACGACTATGGTAGTGTTATGCACTATACGGCCTATGCGTTCTCTGCCAATGGAGAAATGACAATTGTGCCATTGCTGGAAGGCGCAGAGCTGATAATGGGCCAGCGTCTAAACATAAGTAAATCGGACATCAACAAGCTCAATATTATGTATAGATGTCCAAAGAAATTGTGAAAGTGGAAAACATGGAATATTTTTTTTCATTCATTTTTATGTAAATTTTAAATAGAACCATTCAGATAAAAGATTGTTTAATTATTTTGCGTGGGACTAGAATCAAGTTTAAATCCGAATAAATAGTGGTCAAAATATAGTTTAGTTTGTTCAGGTTTTCAAAGTTATGCTGTTTTTAAGTGAGTAAGACGTTATTATTAACGCATTTAGTCGGATAGAAAGGAAAGTTTTTTTCATTGTCGTCTAAATCACAGTATAGTCTAGGTAGACCAAAACTTTTTCAAAAGCATTCAAGGGTAATATAATTACTTTTAATTTGATTTGCAGTATATATCGATGCGAAGTAAGGTTCCTGTTTCGAAAGTTTCGAAATCTATCTATTATATAAATAGGCTAAGGAAAATTTTTGAACCCCTTTTTCTCCAACTAAATGGAAACAAATATGGGTAAAACTTATATCATTCTGTAGGCAATTTTCATAAGAAGTGCGATATATGAAATTTATTAATATTAATTAATTATTAATTAATAAAAAAAACATTTATATTGAAATGTCTTTACATGGATTGGTAACTGTTCACGAACGTTTTCTCTGTTAGTGATTGGCATCTGCAATAGTATTTGTGTTTTACACAGAGAAAAGTTGTCAATGTGTTTCTCAGTTGCTATTGATATTACTCTCCAAAGCAGTGAGCGACAAAAATGCTAAATGGTTTTGAATTAAAAAATGTATGGACTTTAATCTGCAGTTGGGATCCGACTGCGGGGCTTCCACTATTATTGTAAATTGTACTGTAAAAGATATGCAATAAACAAGAGCCTGTTATTGGGACCAATTTTTTGGCCTAGTCTATTGAGTAGTGTGCTAGAAATCTCTATTCGATTAGGTTCCATTGGAATTTTCTTAAAAAATATATCGGTCTCAGATGCATTCTTGTAAGATTTGCCATTCTAGGAACAGAACATAATGATTCCCTAATCTAATCTACCTGCCGCATAACTACAATGATTCCATAAACGAAAAGCATCGTATACATATTCTATTTATATAAAACTCTCTTGAATTGTAAAGCGCTAAGCTGTTGTTGTAAATATTCGATCGATATATGCACAGTTATCTGTTATATGTAAAAGCTTATGTTTGTTGGTAAGCCGAGCATTTAACTGCTGCTTGTGCTTACAGGCAAAACACTCCTAACGAAGTTCTGCAAAATATTTTTTGTTTTAAAAGGTTTTTTCCTTTTAAAAAGAACTGCTGTCATTTTGAAAGGGTACTTCACAAGGGTCTCTAACATAAAGCCTTACTCTTACATAAAAATTAATGCATTCCTATTTTCCTATTTTACTTCACAAGGGTCTCTAACATAAAGCCTTACTCTTACATAAAAATTAATGCATTCCTATTTTCAATGGACCTCACATCACCAAGATTCTATTAAAATATCTATATTATTTCGGCTTAGTTATAATAATTTTATGGGAGTGTAGTGCATCGTGACCCTTGGGATACAATTCTATCTCTGAGATAAATTTGATTATCTGAACTGGTTCAAACCGGGTGGCAACGTTCCTAGCGTTGCTACAAACTAACACTTTTATTTTATAAAATATATTTATGTATATATATATATATATATATAAATATATATATAGATAATATGTTCAAGCCAAATTCATCCAAACTTCACTTAAACCATCTACAGACCATTCCCAACCTACCCTGAAAAATTTGATGCAGACAGTCGGTACGATGCCCCACAGTGGAATACCGTGTACCCTGTACTTTTATGTCTCCTTTCATAAGATCGATATGCCATAAACATTTTTTTATTCGGAAGTTCAAATTGACAAGTTTTCCTATTGGGAAGTTGGCTATCATGGTATCAAAAATTACTTTTATGCCCATAACTCCAGTATTCTTGGGTCAATGTCGTTGAATTTTGTAATCAAAAATGCATTTATAAATGTGTGTGGCAATTTTTAAATCAATATATGGGGGATGTGGCAATAATTAAGGTAAATAGATTGCGTGGGATGGGGGGGGGGGGGGGGAGTTCCATTGAAAAAAGGTGGATGCAGTTTTAATGATTAGGGTCACACGAGTCTCCGATCTCGATTATTTTTGGTATACAGATGCACATTTCTAAGGAGTTTCGAGTTGACAGACTCAATGGAGCGGTTGTATACCACGTAAATTTGTCACGAGGGAAGGGGGTAAAATATCGACTTGATTCGATAAACTTCATCTTACATTACGCGCATCATTTGGTAAAATTTTGTGTCTCTAACTCTTATGGTCTCGGAGATCTATCCCCTCATACGGACAAACTGACGGACAGCCGGACATGGTCCAATCGCTACCCGAGTCAATGATAAAACTTTTTGCCCATGGAACTTATGGTATGCCACGCCTCCTTGTGCCTGTTAAATACATTGCACAAATCTATAATATAACATTATGTGTACAGGGTATAAAAATTGGTCGACACGTATTCCCAATTAGTGGTGACATCAAAAAGTACACTTATTTATATATCTATAGAAATGATATTTATTTTTTTTTCAATTGGTAATTTCATTACATTTGTATGCTCTGTTTAATCGTTTAATGTCCTTGGAAGTCATACCATACATATTTCCCAGTTCTACACCTTCTTGAAGTGGTTCAATTGTTGGTTTTCCGTTAATAGAAAAATCGTAGGAGAGATAATGTATAACACTCTTATATTCATAGGCTACGCCAAAGTCACATCCATCTTTGGGGGAGAGCTTGCAAAAGTTATAACGTTGGTCTGCCTGAATATTCTCGAAGAGAATTCTAATATATCGATCACGCTCATTGCATATGTTTAAATCCCAATGTGTGCAGCAGCTCATGTTGGAGTATTGCCATGTCTATGCAACCAACACCTAATCCGATATGTCATGGTGTGTCACAGTAGCCCACCCTGGAAGAACACCCTTTGTTTTCTCTTGAAATGAGAGTATGTTCTTCGAGTTCATCATTGGTCTTACGAAAACGAATACAACTTCTGTCCGATATGAATTTCATAGCCTTTTCAATCATTGCCCTGTATATAAACAATTAATATATCAAAAAAACATACGGAAATCTTCGCTTATGGCGTACACTACAGTTGCATTGGGCCAATAGCAATTCGGATCACTTATTGCATTGCGTTTTTTTTCTTTAATCTACGTACTACACAGTTTTCATTGAATCTTTCCGTTGTCCGTTCTCTTTCTAATAAGTTCCTAAGATCTTGATCTTCAACCTCATCCAGAAGCAGCGCAACGGATCCCAGACCCAATATGCCCAATAGCAAGCAGCCTAAAAGTATCTTGCACATTTTCAGATACTTTCAAGTTATGCATTCAGAAGTATCGCCCTGAGCTTATATATGCATCCAGATTGGACGGCAAAATGAATGGAATTCAGAAATTGAACGAAACCTCAAATAATATATAATATATTTTATGGACTTTTACATAATTATTAGAGAAAAGATAATAGAAATAGCAAAATAAATTTCTTTAACAATTTTTGTTTGAACAAAGCAGTTTGTTTTTGGGTCAGACACTCATAAGTCTAAGTATTTCAGTTAAGGATTTTCATTTGCAAGGCAATTTTATACACAAGTCGTCAGTCCTATCGTGATCAGAAAATGTATAGATATTTTTCTTATCTGAATTCGACAATTTGTTACGTCGCAAGCATTTTAAAGCTGTGATCGGATCTTATCAGTGTGGCTTTAGGCCTGGAAAGTCCTCCATGTCCACATATTCAGATAGGACCATTTCTTATCGATTTTAAAGCAGCATTTCATAAACCTCTGAGGCGTTGCGAATAGTTGTTGCGACTTTGCAGAATGCCTTTTTCAAACAGCCTTTCCGAGCCTTTTGATACTGAGCGAGGGAGAGCGATGCCCTCTACTGCGACCTGTGCAATAGTATTCTATAAGAGTTTACAGTTGATGATATTCCGCTGGCTTGACTGCGAGAAAGGTCTTCAATGTGGCTGCTTAAGAAAGGCGACAGGTAGCGAGCGTACCAGAAACCTTTCGTATCTCCAAGAAAAAAATTTGTCTGTTGAATTGATTACGTACATGCCACTTACCACATATATGTATGTAACATTAGCAGAGTGTGGTATCTATGCAATGTTCGTGCAACTGGAAGATACCATCCTCGCCATTTGGTAGTAGCACTCTAAAAATCACTAAACCTTTGCGTTTTCCTTATGGAGCTGAAGCATAAGTGATGAGGAAAGTTGATGCATATGCCTTGGATTGTTTGAACGGAAAATACGCTCTTTACGTGTCCTTTGAAAGGATCACCGTATTATCTATTTTGACAAAATGGAGAAGGCGTGTTCAAGGCTAGCACGGGAGGAGCGCATTTCATCGAGTTGTTAAGGTTACCCAACCAAAAGAATTATGCTTTTAAGTTATTTCACTATATTGTGATGACAAAAGCAATTAGAAAATCTGCGTTTTGCTTACGACCTTGTTAAGATTAATTAAGAAATCGCTTTTAACACATTTTCCAACCAATTCTTATGAAGATTCAATTTTAACGTTGTTGCTATTCATATCGTTGAGTTTGACAATGCTGTTCGATTTGCAAAGCTTAATTTTACTTCAATTATAAAATATCGTATACCTAACTTTAAATGCAGCTGGTCACTCTACAATTATTGCAAAAGCTTTAATATTAGCAGCTAAAAGTATGTTGCAATAATTTTTTGATAATCAACGACAACAAAATAATTATGTTTCAGATTTTATACATTACAATATATGTGACCGTGACCCAACTATATTTTGGAGTCTTATTCTTCCTTCTCATAAACATTTGCATATGTGCATTATAAACTTAAATTTTTTCAACTTTAAAATAAAAATGTTGCCTAAAAGTTTGCTGCATGAAAAGTTTTCTTATCATTCCAAATGTGTTTCCATTGGGTATTTTTTATGAAACTCGACTATAAAATGACAACTAAATCGAAAATGTGCAAACACGTGCCGAAATTTCAAGTGGACTTTGCCGTAAGCTTTAGATATGATACTAGAGCATTCTTTATGTATGTACCTAGTATTTTATTTATTTTTAATAACCCAATAAAACGCTTGATTATCGCTTCTGGCTATGATACACACGTTTAGATAACGATCAAATGAATCACAAATATCTTGTTTTGTGGGCTCTAAATGACATTAATAGGCTTTCGAACAGTTGGAGAGATAAGACAATAGCAGCTCCCTTTCTCAGTTTGTTAGTTATTTTCTACTATAAATATTTTTGTAACCTTCAAAGGGATTAGCGTGCTAAAATAGTTAGGAAAACTTACGGATAAACGGGCCGACGGGTGGACATGGCAATATCGAATTTTTGAAGGTGATTGGTGATTCTTTCATATGTATCATTAACATCATATATATCTTTCCAAATATTAAGAAGCTTCTAAAGCAGCTGCCATTGTATTAATTACTACTTGTAATAACGCTGCCTACTTCAATAATAGGGATTTAGTAAGAAAGGTTTTCGTGGTTATCTTATTTCATATTTAAGGATTCTCAGAACTATAAAGGTCACATTTACACCAGTGAATAAGTTAGGGTCTTTAAATGTATTGCAGTCTAGTCAAAATAACATGATTTTGTAAAGTTTTGAGAAGAAAGGAAACTATTTTATTAAAATTAAGTTGAGCCAACTTTGCTAGATATTCTCGAAATCGAAAAATAACTAAAATTATATAAAAGTAAAGTATTTTACGAAAAATTCCAAATGTGTTACATACATAGAAAGATTACAGGAAGTATTTTAACATTTATTTCTTTTTGAGTTATCGCGGTAAATAAACCAAAAACAATAGAAGATAAGATAAGAACCACATTCATCTTTAGCGTTTACTGATTTATTGTTTAATTCATTCATAATTATTTGTCGTTATTGTTTCAGCTCATAAATTAGATATAAATCGATTAGTCACTGCACTGCGCGCCGTGTCGGAAATCCATTTTATCTTATAAAGTACTTATTTTAAGAGTTAACTTGAATTTTGATGTTTTAAAAATCTTTTAGCAAGTATAAAGTTATCGATTGGAAGAATATATAGCTCTTAGCTCTTCGAACAACGATGGCTTTTACCAAAAAATGTGTTGAAACAAGTTTTATTTTGGTGCACAAAATAAAATGTTAATTACAAAAAAGACACAAAATCAAGTCGAGAAAGAGGACCGGCAATGGGAAATGAAACGGGAACACGAATATTATCTACTTCGAAAGGGTGATAGGAGTTCGCAAGCGGTGCTAGCAGGTGCGAATCCCCCTAGTTTATGTAGAATTTCATATAATTAACATTTTTCTTGCCTTAAATAACCGCGAAAAGATATTCTTAAGTTTATGACACATAATGGAATCGGATATAGAGATTTTCATTATTATTATCGCTTACAAGCAAATTTCAACCCATTAGGAATAAAGAAATAAAGCCGAATTATAACAAAAAGAGAGCGTTCTAAGTCTGGCAAGAAAGCTTAAGACACTTTACTTTGCCAAAACCGTCTAGAGATTTCTAGCACTTCTGAGTGTCGTGGAAAGTCGGTCCGTGGATTTTTTCCACATCCATTTGGGAGATGTATAGTTAATCAGGTTCGCATATGCAGTTTCTTGCCATCTTTATACCCTGTACATAAAGTGTAAAAGGGTATTATAGATTCGTGCAATGTATGTGTTGAACCAACGAGCTTTTTCGTTGGCTATAAATTAAAAACGATAGCGAATTTAATTTTGAGTTAGATTTAAGTATTTATTTAAGAGTTTTAGTTTTGTAGTAATTGTAGTTTTAGTTTTAGTTACGCGTGTGCTGAGTAATGCGCACTGACGACAACTGGACAACTGGAGTATGAGCAGCAGCAAAGACAGCTGCAGCTCTCGGCTTTGCATGGCAAGCCGCGACAATAGTAAGCGACAATTCGGCAATTGCGCTATAATTAGTTTGAGCTTAGATAATAACAACAACTTATTACATATATTAAGCTGCTGCTCTCGCTACGCAGAGCGAGTTACAAGATTGATAAGTTTTGACATGGGCGTGCTATATTTCGGCTGCTTGGGGAAGGGGTGTAACCGAACATACTCCCCCCGTTGGAAGATCCAGGCTTTCAACATCCATCTTAGGCAGAATACATAACTTAGCGACAGCCCTCGTGGCAGTACCTGTAGCGGTTTTTAGTGTAGCCACTCTTGCTACGCCATCTCTTCCAGTTATGAGCTCTGTCACCTTAGCCAGTGGCCACTTGAGTGGTGGCAAGTTCTCGTCTTTCACAAGAACTATATCTCCGACGCTGATTCCAGGCTTTGGAGATCTCCATTTCGCCCTCTGCTGCAGCAACGTTAGATATTCCTCCCTCCAGCGTGCCCAAAAAGTCTGCTGCAAGTAGCTGACTCTCTGCCACCGATCGAGGCGGTTGTAGTTCAGACGCTGAAGATCGGGCTCTGCAAACGACGACGTCGGAGCAGTACCTAGGAAATGAGCTGGAGTTAGAACATCGAGATCATCTGGGTGCTCTGTAATTGGAAATAACGGGCGTGAGTTAACGATTGCGGCAATATGGCAAACAAGTGTACGCAATTCATCGAAGCTAAGTACGAAATTGGCAGTCGTGCGGTAGAAATGATATTTTGCAGTTTTCACTGCCGCTTCCCAAAGGCCGCCAAAATGCGGAGAACGTGGTGGGATAAAACGCCAGTCGATTTGATCAGCAACACAAAATTCCATAACGGACGTCTGATGCTTGTCACTCATGAAAAGTTGCTTCAACTCTGCCAACTCGTTTTTTGCTCCTACGAAATTAGTAGCGTTATCAGACCATATCTCCTTAGGCCTGCCCCGAGTGCAAATAAAACGCCTAAGTGCGCTGAGAAAAGAGGCTGTAGATAAATCCGGGACCAACTCCAAGTGAATTGCCTTAGTAGCAAAGCAAATGAACACGCAAACGTAGCATTTGATGGGCGGCCTGGTTCTGACTTCACTCTTGCGAAGAAATGGACCACAATAGTCAACGCCTGTGATCTTGAAAGTGTATGATGTGTCATCTACGCGCTCCTTTGGCAAATCAGCCATAATGTGCTGCAACAAACGTGGTCTAGCTCGAAAGCACCTGATGCAGCGGTTGATAACACTCGTCACTGTTTTGCGACCTCCAATAGGCCAGTATTGATGCCGAATGAGAGCGAGCAATGCTCGAGGCCCAGCATGCAAATTGCGCTCATGAAAATGCATAATAAGGGCAGCTGTGACAGGATGACGCCTAGGCACAATGATAGGATGACGAGCGTTGAAATCGAGGGATGAATTCTCAAGTCTTCCACCGACGCGTAGAAGCCCAAATTCGTCTATAAATGGCGCAAGTGACGCCAATGAGCTGGACGACGGCAAATACTTGCGATCTAGAAGAGTTTTGTAGTCACTCCACAGGTGTGCTCGTTGCATCGACCGCAATAGTATTCGTGTGCCACCAAGAATGTCAGTCACGGTTATTCCAGGAGATTTGATGCGCTGCAAGAATTTGAATACGTATCCAAAGGTATGTTGCAATTTTGAGAACGAATTCGAAAACTTGCAACGAGCGGAGACATCACCATATGGACAACTTCCAATAAGAACTAGTTTGCGAAGTTCTAACAATGGCGTTTCTGGCAAGCATGATGATGGCCATGCTTCCTTGCTTTCACACAAGAACGCTGGTCCATGGGACCAAGACTGCGATTTGATTAACTCTGTAGGTAAAGCGCCTCTAGAAAGCACGTCAGCAGGATTTAAAGCTGTGGGTACATAGCGCCACTCCATATCGGCCGTCAGCTCCTGGATTGTAGCAACTCGATGAGAGACGAAAACGCTAAACCTTGCTGGTTCGCTACGAATCCAAGATAAAGCGGTTGATGAGTCTGACCAGCAGTAGAATTTGCCGGAAAATATGTGCAACTGAGAAATCTCGTTGATGAGCTGAGATAGTAAAGTAGCACCGCATAGTTCTAGTTTGGGAACAGTCTGCGCTTTGACAGGAGCTACACGGGACTTTGAGCACAACAGTTGTGACTGCATCTGACCATTTAGCTTTGAGACGACGTAGATACATGCTCCATATGCCTCTATGCTGGCGTCGCAAAAACCGTGTATTTCCATCTCAGAATCAGGCATGAGAACTGGACGAGGAAATTTGAAGCGCTGAGAGCTAACCAAATTATCGGAAAAGATGCGCCAAGCTGAAAAGAGATGTGATGGCAGGCTCTCGTCCCACTCTAGTTTCTCCTTCCACAATTGTTGTAGGAAAATTTTGGCCTGCGTAATGACGGGACCGATCAGTCCCAGTGGGTCATATATGCGTGCGATTGTCGACAGCACAGATCGCTTAGATGGTTTTGAGGAAAGCTTTGTAGGCACAAAAGAGAAAAGAAACTCATCTGAAGCAGGGTTCCAAATAAGACCAAGTGCCTTTGTGAAGTCGGTGCCATCGTCGAACCTCAAAAGCGTCTCCTTATCCTTCTCAGGAACTTTGTCCAGCACGGCTGAGAAGTTTGAACACCACTTCCTGATTTGAAAATTCCCTTTGGCCAACATGCCAGACACTTGTTTTAGTATTTCGAGAACTTCTTCTATTGTGCTTCCTCCAGTCATCAGATCGTCGACGTAGAAGTCACGACGTAACACCTCTGAGCCGATTGGGAATGAGGCTTGCTCATCTGAGGCCAGCTGCTGCATAGAGCGAATCGAAAGAAATGAGGCTGGTTTTGTTCCGTATGTTACGGTATCTAGTTTGAAAATTTGTATATCTTCCTGTGGAGAATCTCTCCACAGAATGCATTGCAGATAGTTATCGGGTTCTGTCACCCGGACACAGCGGTACATCTTGCAAATGTCACCAGTCAGTGCAACAGCAAATGTGCGAAAACGAAGCAAAGTGTGTAGAAGCTTTGGTTGAATGGTGGGTCCTGCCATTAGAACCTCATTCAATGAAACTCCAGTAGATGTAACTGCGGAGCCGTCAAATACGACTCGGAGCTTCGTAGTCGTGCTATCCTCCTTCAACACACAGTGATGCGGTAGAAAATAGCGACAGCAGCTTAGCGACTCAGGCCCAACCAACGACATATGATTTAAGTCACGATATTCCTTGATGAATGCTGCGTATTGCGCCTTCTGCTGCGGACGACGTTCAAGTTTACGCTCCAGATTGAGAAAACGACGATATGCTTGAGTGTATGAATCACCTAAAAGGTCCAAGTTTCGCTTGACAGGTAATCTCACCGAGAACTCACCAGATGGCAAGCGTGAAAAACTAGCTGAAAAGTGGTTTTCGCAGTTGATTTCCTCTTTCGTAGCCTGTACAGGGAGTTCTGCGCAGCTTTCAATTTCCCAGAAGCGCTTCAGCAATTCATCTATTTGAACTTGGGAACATTGCTCAACCTCAGGCGAGGTGTTAGCAGCAAGCAAGGCAGTTCTTTGTGGTCTTAGGCCTCCACCACCTACTATCCATCCTAGTCGGGTTTTTTGTAGCAATGGCAATCCTTCTGCTAACTTAATTTGGCCAACGCAGAGTAGGCTGTAAAATAGACTTGCGCCTATAAGCAGATCAATGCGCTGAGGAGTGTGGAAATTCGGGTCAGCTAGACGAATGTTTTGAGAAATATTCCAATGCGCCGTTTTTAGCGCAAAACTGGGCTGGCTGTCAGTAATGTTGGGAGCAATCAAGGCGGTTATGTTTGCGTCAAAGTCAGATGCTTGTGACTTGATGCTGAGGCAAACACTAAAGCCGTCCGTCGCAAAGCTAGCATCGCCAAGGCCAGTTACTGAAGCCGAAGATTTGGTTCTCTTCAATTGTAGTTGATGCGCAAAGCGTGCCGTAATTAGATGCAGCTGAGATCCTGCGTCGAGGAGCGCCTTGCATGGTACGAGCGACCCAGCGCAGTCCTTGACTAGAATGACCGCAGTAGCGAGGAGCACAATATCGCTGTGATGATCCTGGGCAACAAGAGAGCATGATGTGGACGGTGATGACGCGCTAGGCTGTGGTAAGGGCGTTGGCGAGTGTGGTGCAGGCTGAGATGCTACAGATACACCCTGCGACAGTAGCGGCTGGGAGCTGTTGATATGGAGTAATGAGTGATGCTTGGCACCACACGTGAAGCACGAACCAAAACGACATGCTCTCAATTGATGCCCTTTCTTGAGGCAATTGATGCACATAGCGTGTTTCTGTGCTTCCTTTAAGCGAAGTGCAGGAGATAAATTTCTGAAAAGTGTGCAGCTGTATATGGCATGGTCAGGTTTATCACAAAAGGCGCAGCTAGAGGCAGAAGATTTAGTGGCAACAAACGAACTTTTATTTTGAATAAATTTGCTGGGTTTTCCCACCTGATTGCTCGGCGCGTAGGTGGCCGTAGCAGTCTCCACGTTTTCCAGTTTTTGACAACGAGCTTCCAAAAACGACGTAAATTGTTCAGACGTGGGTATTTCATCACTTGGAGCCTGCTCCTCCCATTTCGCCTGTGTACTCCTATCCATTTTTTGAAGAAGCATGTAGACAATCATACATCCGGCTATCTGCTCCGAGGTTCCCATCGCCTGAAGTGCACGCATGTGCGAATTCAGCTTGTCTGAAAACTCCCGAAGTTTCACTGCAGATGATGAATCCACTCTCTTGAGCCCAAGGACCTCGCTGATATGTGCCTGAAAAACAAGTCGCTTGTGGTTAAAACGTTTGTCGAGCAGTTCTAAAGCGGTTTTATAATTTTCATGAGAAATTTCCAGTGCCCTTATTGCTGGAGTTTCTCGATACTTGACAAATCCGGATCCTTGTCGATAATAGTAGTAAACATCGATGAGAAGTCCGCATACTCCGTATAGCCTCCACTAAACGTAGGCAGCTTAAGTTCAGGTAGGCGTGGTCTGCTGGCCATGATGATTGTAGGCTGCTCCATTGTCGAATCATGGCGCATTGTAGAGCTGGACGCTGGTTGATCGTTGCGATTGATATGATACCGAATCCGAGTTTCTACCGTGGCTACTAACTCGTCAAAATCGTCGCGTAACGCGCTGCCAATTTCATCATGATCTAGCCTTTCGAGGCCATTGTGTGCAACGTTAAACTCGGCTTGAGTTTGTAAGATTAACTTCAGACGCACTCCTAAATCCACCGCACTGAGCGAATGAATTTTGTCTCCGGACAATGCACTTTCAATTTTCTTAGCCCGCTCGAACATAGAAGTGGCTTTGAGCTTAAAGAAGCTAATTTCACTTTGGAGAGATGCATTTGAAACGTGTTCACTTGCCATATTTTGAGGTTAGTCGAAACCAATAATTCAAACCGATATTAATAGTCGTTGCACAAAAATTGTAAATGACGATAGGGTCAGAGTACAAAACCGCACTGTGTCACTTTAAGCAATTTTATGTGGAACAAACGAAAAACGACTTCTTAAGACTTGGCTGACACTTTTTGCTTTTAGGGACCAGCCTAATGCATGCGCATGCGTACATACAAGTTACTGTACAGTGGCGCGATATATAGCAGCTTAGATTTCGCGCGCTTATATATAAGTATGTATGAAGTAACTGCACAGTGGCGCGATTTATGGCAGCTTAGCTTTCGCGCGCTTTATATATATACATATATATATATATATATATATATATATATTTTGCACAGCGAACATGCAAAATAATTAATAATTAATTTATAATTTAACGCGCGATCACGTCGGGGTCACCAATTGTTGAACCAACGAGCTTTTTCGTTGGCTATAAATTAAAAACGATAGCGAATTTAATTTTGAGTTAGATTTAAGTATTTATTTAAGAGTTTTAGTTTTGTAGTAATTGTAGTTTTAGTTTTAGTTACGCGTGTGCTGAGTAATGCGCACTGACGACAACTGGACAACTGGAGTATGAGCAGCAGCAAAGACAGCTGCAGCTCTCGGCTTTGCATGGCAAGCCGCGACAATAGTAAGCGACAATTCGGCAATTGCGCTATAATTAGTTTGAGCTTAGATAATAACAACAACTTATTACATATATTAAGCTGCTGCTCTCGCTACGCAGAGCGAGTTACAAGATTGATAAGTTTTGACATGGGCGTGCTATATTTCGGCTGCTTGGGGAAGGGGTGTAACCGAACAGTATGTAACAGGCAGAAGGAGACGTAGCAGATCATATGATCCATGGTCAAAAATAATCAGGAGCAATAGTCGATTCGATATAGCCATGTCCGTCTGTCCGTCTGACAGTCTGTCCATCCGTTCGTTTGTATAATATAAATATTATAACTCTATAATAGTTAGAGCAAAAAAAATGTTACCAAAAGATGCGTATTTTTCACGGTTTAGAGCCCAACCGTTAAATCTATCAACTCAACACTCTACAGAGGTTCGCGTCATATTTATTTGCATCTATGTTTTAAAAATGATCGAAATAGGATAAATACATCAAAAGTTATAGTCAAAAATTGCCTTTGCCGATAAACTGCTTCAAAATTTCACTCACTTCATGTAGATATGGATGTATATGAGCTAGAGTTACAAAATTTGGTGTGCAGACTCCTGTGAGCCAAATTATTAACACTGTATTCACCTTTTTTCAATAGAAGCGCCTATTGATGCGAAAATTGCCACATGTATTTATAAAAGTGTTTTTGATATTTGGTTTCAACGAATTCAGTGAGTAAAACATTACAAAATGTTAAAACAAGTATTACTGAGGTAATTGAACCTTTTTATGAGCTGAAAAAATTGTTTACATATGCGAAGAAAATGCGGCTGCAACTTCTTTGAATAAAATAATACGATATGGTCACTATGTGCAAAAATACAAGAATCTAGAGATGGAATAGTGCAACTTGTTGGTCAGCGATTCTTCAGAATAAGTACTTTTAACGTCATTTTAGACAGAATTTTATCGGAATTACATAGAAGATCCAAAACATATAGTACTTATTTGAAAAAAAAATACGCTACGAATCTATTGACTTGATGGAACGAAGAAAAAAATTCTTCTGCTAATAAAGAACTACTTCAAATCAAAACTGGGTGCAAAACGATAACTGGATTTTGATGATCAAGTTGGTACAGCCAAAGATGTCGGATTAACTTTTTAAAATAAAACGTGCATTGTTACAAACACGCAAAATAAGTACAAAAATCTATGTAATACATAAAATGATAAGAAAGTTAAATGAAATTAAATAAGATTCCACTCAAATGAAAGCTGTATCAGATAAGATTCGATTTGTGGTGGCTGCAATTTCTCATCAGAGAAGGTTGACCCATCCCTAGCCCATACTGCCATGCCTTATAGGAAAAATTAACACAGAAAAAAGACAGTTGGAATGAGAAAATGATTTCGAAAACAGAGTAAAGCCTACAAGAGGTTCCCATTTAATACAATCTTCCCTGTATTATTTCTGGTCAGAAGAGTGGCACAAGTCTCATCCATTGTTCTCTTCCACCAAACCACTGAGGCGTTTGATACTACGGACCTGATTAGAGATATGTACAAACAGTGTACAGCGCTCGGTTTCAAACTCTAGCTTTATTAAAAGTCCGTCTGCACTACCACACATCTCTGAGAGCACTTTCGGAACTTTAAAGGTCAGCTTAGTGTCAAGGGTAAAAACTAGACTTATCATCACTGAACAGTGCCGGAGTCACACCTTTTAGTATAAGAAGGCGCAATACATCCATCCATATTACGCTTCAGATTGAAGACGAGCAAGGTAGTCTTGCTGGGAGACTTTGTATATTGCACTAGAAGTCAGTCCTACCCAGTACAGCCTGCATTGTGATGCAAACTGTAAAACAAGTTTGTATGTGTATGTGTAAACGTATTAATGCTGATCCACAACCAAGCATCAGTAAAGACTGACCCTTGGGATAACCTTGTTCAATCTCCACTGTGATTTTCATTGTCATTATTTCCAGCAGTAAAACGTGCATCCACGTGCATCGAATCAACAGTAGCATTGTCAAGAACTCCCTCCCTGTCTACAAATACGCTTAGGATATACTTCCTTTCACCAAATCCTACTGGATTTCGCTAGCAATATCGTAAAGAGCTGACTCACAGGAATTTCCACTCTAGAGGGGCTTGTTGCCACTTATCAGACTGATGAGTCTAAAGCTTTTTGCCAGGAAATTTGCATCACATTAGGGATGCATTATTGACATTAGTGAACCACGTGGCACCACGGCTATAGACCAATAAAGACTAGTGTTATAGTGTGAAATAATCATACTGCCTGACTTATGGAACAGCAATTTCTAAAACTGCCGATGGGCTCCAATTTTCCAAATCCGGATCTGTTGATAAGATAATTTGGCAGATTTGGTTTGTAGCAGCTTAGATAAACGTCAACTTTCGTTGTAACCGAGTGTTCAGATGACTCTTACTTCATATATGGCAATGGTTTATAAGACTGTGAAAGCTGGCTTTGAATGTACATTTTATCTTCATTGCAAGTGGTACATCTGGTATTGATTGTTGTATTGTGCCAATGAAGCGTGCCCACCGAATCTTGACAAATGAAAACATACTCAAGAATGTTTATTAAATGTTAGATTATCTAAAGTAGTGGCCATAAAAGTTGCTATAAAAATCGAGGTACTCAGTCCAATTCACTGCCTAGTTGATACGATGACGCCATCGTTTAATAACAAAAAGAATAAGTACTTCTAGAATTCAATATTGTGGAGCAATAGCTCTAGAATATTATGGGCTCTATTGTTTTAGTTTTTATAGAGCCTTTCCTACCTAGTCTATCCAGCTATATCTTTGTGCATTTCTCTGTTAATTGTCTTGACTTTAGCTAGAAACTATATTATATTCTATATTTACACTGTTGCACAAAGATATCGATAGTTAGCCAAAAGAAAAACGTACATTTGTTACCCACACCGATTATGCGTATCATCGTACTATAGAGCTTATCAGCTTCATCGATACGGCCGTAGAGATAGCTCTTTCGGATGCGCAAAAATTACTCATGCAGAAGTGAGGGAAGCACAATTTTTTAATTATTTATACTACTTCAGAATCCAATCACTACGTCAATTGATAGGTAACTTTGCTTTTGGCTGTTCCTGATAGCATTTGAATTAAATATTCTACAACGGAGGTTATTAAATAACTGCAATGAATAGGCTAATTTATAAACGACGACGCGTCATGACGTAGAGCTCAACTTTGATCTGAAGCTTTACATGGCCGGTGAGTAACCAGTAACCAGTGGAATGGCATGCCCAAGAGACGGCGCTATCATGAACATAATGCATTGTTTAAGGGTTATAAATATACGGCGGGTATAGGTGAAAGCCCCGACGCAATCGACAATCGTTGCGAAATAAGGCTAGCAAATATTGTGTATCTAATCGTTTGCAAAGCTTGCCATAGAACTGGGCCATATATTTATGCCAAGTCGCACGACGCTCGCACGTAGTCTAAGTTGAGCATTGAGACGAGCAGGTTGAACAAACCCGGGAATAATACGTCGTGCGAAATGCAGTTATTCGCTTATTTAGTATGTTTGTTGCTGCTGAAGAGTCAGACGCTGGGAGCGCCGCATATATTACCCGCAGGCATCTATGATGCGGAGGAAGCTGCGGGCTTGGTGCAGGGCGATATGCTGCTAACTGCAGCAGAACTGCTGGCACTGGAACAGGGTCCCATGGCACGTAATGGTCTTGTAGCCACTGCCAAGCGCTGGCCTAATAATCTGGTAATCTACAAGCTGTCCACTGATTTTGGTGAGTTAACGCCACTCCGCTGCCTGAGATCATCAGCTAAACTCTAAATTACTGTAGATGCTGCACACAAGGCAGCCATTTTGACCGCCATTGATACTTTGGAGAAGAACACTTGCGTGCGTTTTCGTGAGGCCACTGCTGCAGATACCGCTTATGTGGACATAAGCGCTAAGCCTGGAGGCTGTTATACTGCGGTGGGCTATCGCGGCGTAGTGCAGGAAATGAATCTGGAAATCTATCCGATTGGTGAGGGCTGTTTCCGGCCGGGCACCATTCTGCATGAGTTTATGCATGCTTTGGGTTTCTATCATCAGCAAAGCTCCGCCATACGCGATGACTACATAAAGGTAGTCTATGATAACGTAGTGCCCGGCAAGGAGTTTAACTTTGAAAAGTATGCGCCCAGTGTGGTCACGGATTTCGATATGGGCTATGACTATGACAGTTGCTTGCATTATCGACCTGGCGCCTTTTCCATCAATGGAGAGGATACCATAGTGCCGTTGGATGCCACAGCACAGATTGGTCAACGCAAGGGTCTTAGTTCTAAGGATATACAGAAGATCAATATCATGCACAAGTGTCCCATACTGCTGTGATACGCATTTAGTGGCGCATTTGCTAAGTATTAGAGATTGTGATATGCCATGTGGCCGATTGGCCGCATTTATGGCCATCTTAAGAAAACTATAATGTCATTGCATGTTGTATTTATTCGCTGAAGCAGCATAAATTAAAGCCAAATTTACTGTAGCTAAAATAAGACTGATAAAGAAATTTCTTATCATTTTGGGCTTGACTGACGCCGGATTTAATTGAGCATTTTTGGCAAATAACCCAATTGAATTTATGGCGCTTTGTAGTCACACATCTGACACAGTGCTAGGTCAAGGCCAATGCACTGCCCCGCCCACACATCTCTCAAAGTGGGCGCTGGCAATTGGTATGCAATTTTACTTTCAATTAAACCAAAACAAGCTGAGTTGTAGCAAAAGCAGCAGCTGTCTGCTAGCAATTCCTGGCAAGCCACAGCAATAAGACTAGAAATTGCAGCAGGCTTAGAGCCAGACATGGAACTCAACCTCCAATCTCTTGCCCGCCAACCAGACCCATGTGTTGGTTTGTAATTGCCTGCTGCTAATGCGATTTATATGCAAGATGCAAATTCAAAACTTGCAGCAAATGGCAACAGCCTTGTATGCTGCGAACAAGTTGCAAGCTGCCTAGGCATAGACCTCGTTAGGGGAGCCACCGCCATAGACATAGACCCTATAGCACTCAATTCTCACATTTTGACAGCGCATGTTAGACCATAAATTTGATTTTCGTTACGACGACATGAACGCCGAAATGTCTTTTTGCGCATTGTTTCATTTGAAATTAGAAACTGAGATGGCAACTCTTGCCACACATACATATAGCAGAACCGAGCATGAGTTTGTGCAACAGCTATGAAATTAGCATAGGGAAGCGACATAAGTTTTTAGGCAAAATTGAATTGGGAAGTGTTAAGCAGAAAATATTTATAGATATTGTCGGGTCCAGCAGCTACCAGTTGAGCCAAACTTATAGTAAATTGTAACTTGCCCTGCGAGGCAAGAGTATCGTCTATCTTGTTATCTTGATTCGCGCCTCTCGCTCATTATTCTTGCTAGCATTTACACATGCGCATCGTATGAGTCGGCTGCTGCGCCGAAAGCTCTCACTCTCCGCACGTCGTTCTTTGCACCATCGGCAATTAATCTAGTATTGCTTGACCGGTGCACTCACTTTTTTAATATTACCTAGCCGTTGGGCGCAACTAATCGCACGCATAATAAAACACCAGCAAACATACAAAATACAACACAAACAACCATACAAAACCCAACACAACTACAACACAAATACAACTCAAATACAGCATAAACTAATTCTAAAATCATAAGCTTAACATTAAATTAAGTGCTCTACTTTGTTATTTTTTTTTTCTTAATACGGCTAATAAAAAATATTGTTAGCTCAACATTTTTGGTGACCCCGACGTGATCTAATTACTTAACTAGCTCCGTCTATAAACGGTTAAAATCGTTATTAAATTTATGCAGTGTAAAAGTGCAAAATTTAAATAAAGCACATAAAATAATATATTTAATACACATACTTAATATACTTACATACGTGCATAGTACATTTAGTGCAAAGCTGTGCTCTGAGTTACCGTGTATCCACGTACATATATATACGCGCGCGTTTTACATACTCTTCGTCTTCTTTTGAGCAAACAGTTATTCCTTTTTGTTGCTTTGATCATCATGTCTGTTGAAGGGGACATTGACCTCTCAGCCCAAACTGCAAACAGGGTGACATTTTTTAAGCGCAAAGCCAGTGCAGTGTATAACAGTTTAAAGTTTTTGCATACTGCCCTATCGAGTGAGAATCTTAGAGCTTTAGACATTCAAGCATTGTCTGTTCGACTAAAGCAGATTGAAAAACTGCAAGCTACCTTTGACCTAGCGCACAACAATTTGGAGGAAGTGGATTTCGATGAAATTGGTAGCCAAATGCGCGAGGACTTTGACGAGTTATCCGTGTCGCTGGAAACGTCAATTCGGATTCAAATAGCGAAGAACCAATCTGAAATGCCATTATGCTCTACATTTCAAGATTCAACCGCCGTTCCTCCGGCTGGAGTTTCTGCTAAACCAAGAGCAGCTCCAGCGCTGCCGCCAGTTCAATTGCCTACTTTTAGTGGCGGCTATACTAACTGGGCGGATTTCTTTTCTATGTTCACAACTATAATCGAAAATCACCCAGATCTCACGAATATAGAAAAAATGCAACACCTCCGTTCCTGCCTTCAAGGTTCTGCTCTGGATGCAGTGCGGTCTTTGGAAATCTCTGAGGCTAACTATACCATAGCGTTAGAACTTTTACAAAAACGATTCGATAACCGTCGCTTAGTTTTTCAGGCACATGTCATAGAAATTTTGGGTCTCAAGGTGGTAGAAGACGGCTCCGCTTGCATGCTGAGAGAACTCTCTGACAAGTTTAATTCGCATATTCGCGCTCTGAAGAGTTTGGGCAACGTTGAGCAAATCGCTGGATGCGTCATTGTGCAGGTACTTCTGCAGAAATTGGACCCAGTCTCAAAAGCAAAGTGGGAGGAAGGCCTGGAGGAACCAGCATTCATCAACATGATACCATCATGGGAGCACATGGCAACCTTTTTGGAGCAGCGGTGCAGAACTCTAGAGACCGTAGAGTTTACTATGGCTCACTATTCGCAAAATAATCAGGTGGGAAAGATTAGAAAAACTAACACCAATAAATTCTCATTTGTTGCTACTAAAACTTCTGCCGCCGAATGCGCATTCTGTGACAAACATGACCACGTCATTTATCACTGTTCGCGCTTTAAGAATCTATCGCCTTTTCTACGCTTGAAGGAAGCAAAAAAGATGCATTTATGTCTCAATTGCTTGAGAAAAGGGCATTCCCAGCAGGACTGCAAATCTATAGGCTGTCGCTCGTGCGGATTCATGCATCATACTTTGCTCCATTTCGGCTACAACAATACAGATCAACAAGGTATGCCAAGTACCATATGCGCATCAGAGCCTTCATCCTCGGCTTTGATCCAATCGTCTCAGCCAGCCGCTACCTCCCTTGTTACCCAAAATTTAGATAATGACTTTGCTCTATTGGCCACTGCTGTCGTCTTTATAAAAAATCGCGCAGGAAGCTTAGTCCCGTGTCGTGCTATATTAGATGCTGGCTCGCAACTACATTTAATAACTTCACGTTTTGCTCAGCAATTACAGTTAAAGCAAACCAAGTCTTTCGCCAGTGTCTCTGGCTTAGGAGATTCACAGTTCTTCAATGATGGTGCTACTGTAACGTTTACTCTACAATCTCAAGCAGCAGAATACTCTACGACCGTCACTGCTTTGATTGCACCAGTAATCACAGACAGCCAGCCAGGCTACGTCATAAACACTACTGACTGGAACATTCCTGCTAATATTTCACTTGCCGATCCATTGTTTTTCAAGCCTCAGCGTGTCGACTTGCTGGTCGGAGCTAGTTTGTTCTACGAGTTGCTGTGCGTCGGCCAAATTAAGTTACGTCCAGGTTTACCACTTCTGCAAAAGACACGTCTTGGATGGGTCGTGACTGGTGGTCGCTCACGGTTGTGTGGTGCAGCCTTGTTAGCAGGTAGCAGTGCGTCCGACCATGAATTTGATTCCGATATTCGTACTGATGAGCTGGTTCGTCAGTTTTGGGAAGTTGAAACCTGTGGTGAAGCCATCCCAATCAGAACAAAGGAGGAGGTCGAATGCGAAGAACATTTCGCGCGACATTATTCAAGATTGCCTACTGGAGAATATTCCGTTCGTTTACCTGTTAAACTTAGTCTTGACCTTCTCGGCGATTCTTATCAGCAAGCAATGCGCAGATTTTTAAACCTTGAGAGAAAACTAGAACGCCATCCGCAACTTAAGTTTCAGTATTCGGCCTTCATTAAGGAGTATGCTGACTTATCTCACATGTCTTCTGTAGACAATGAATCAAAAGCACGTTGTAAATTCTTTCTACCGCATCACTGTGTGATAAAGGAGGACAGTACAACAACAAAGTTAAGAGTGGTTTTTGATGGCTCCGCAGCCACATCCACAGGCCACTCGCTAAATGAAGTTCTCATGGCTGGTCCTGTCATACAGTCCAAGCTTTTGCACACTCTAATTCGCTTTCGCACATTTCCTGTCGCTCTTACTGGCGACATTTGTAAGATGTACCGCTGCGTCCGCGTTACACCTCCGGATAATTACCTCCAATGCATTTTGTGGCGCGATTCGCCTCGGGATATGCTACAGGTGTTCAGACTTGACACCGTAACCTATGGCACGAAGCCGGCTTCTTTTCTTTCAATTCGAGCTATACATCAATTGGCATTAGATGAGCAAAAATTATTTCCTATCGGCGCTAAAATTCTGCAACGCGACTTTTATGTGGACGACCTACTATCTGGTGGAAATTCAGTGCAGGAAGCTATTGAAATCATGCAGCAAACAAAGGGTATACTAGAAAAGGGTCATTTTAAACTGCGGAAATGGTGCTCAAGTCACCCTTCTGTGCTTAATGGGATACCGAATGAGGATAGAGAAACCTTCCTAAAGTTCGACAACGGCAGTGAAATAGCTAAAACTCTCGGACTCGCTTGGGATCCTGTTTCTGATATGTTTCTATTTTCTTTTTCGTCAAAGCAGCAAACGTCAAAGCCCTGCAAAAGGTCCGTCTTGTCAACTATAGCTCGCTTTTACGACCCGCTTGGCCTCATAGGACCAGTAATCGCCAAGGCAAAAATATTCATGCAGCAGCTTTGGAAGGAAAAAGTAAACTGGGACGAGAGTCTCCCAACAGCATTGGATTCTGCGTGGCGGGAGCTATCTACGACTCTTTATATGGAGCCTTTGCCTGTATTCCCTCGTTTGGTCCTGACTCCGAATTCAGAAATAGAAGTACATGGTTTCTGCGATGCCAGTATTGAGGCATATGGAGCATGCGTGTATGTGGTGTCTAGGGGAAACAACCCTAACAGCCAGCTGCTTTGCTCCAAGTCACGCGTTGCACCCTTGAAAACGCTTACTGTGCCGAAACTGGAGCTATGTGGAGCTGTTTTGCTGGCGACACTCATGAATGAAATATCACGGTTGCAGATTTTCAATTGCCCATATTTCTGCTGGTCAGACTCAACAGTCTGCCTATCATGGATCAATAATGAATCATCAAAATTCAACATTTTTGTGTCCAACCGAATATCTGCCATTCAGGAGATGACATCAATGATGGAGTGGCGCCATGTGCCTACAGCTCTCAATCCAGCAGATGTTCTATCCAGAGGATTGCTACCTAAGGAGTTATATCAATCGATGTTTTGGTTCCATGGCCCTTCTTTTCTTTGTAGCGATAAGGACGAATGGCCAGCATGTTACCTACCAGAGAAGCCTGAGCAAGAACTGCGTAGAACGGCGCTCCTTGTTCATTCGGCTATTACGGACATCACTCCAGATTGCAAATATGTGAATTCCTTCATCACTATGCAGCACATATATTCATACATCTACAAGTTCATTAACCGTATAAGGCATCCTGGACTGACTACTTCTGACGTTCGTCACGGCACAAATCTCTTGATACGACTTGTCCAAAGCGCACATCTAAGCGAGGATATCAAGGCACTTCGTTCGAAGGGAGAAGTAAAACCGTCCAGCTCTATATCATCGCTTGCTCCATTTCTGGATAATTTCGGGCTACTCCGAGTTGGCGGACGCTTAAGACACTCGACTCTGGACTTTGAAGCGCGTCATCCTGTAATATTGCCGAACCAACATCCAATCACAACAGCTCTTATTACCAGCTACCACAATCGCAATCTACACGCTGGCCCAAGGGCCCTTCTCGCCCAAATACGTCAAGCCTACTGGCCCATCGGCGGCAGGAAAACTGTCTCCAAGGCCGTTAATCGATGCATCCGCTGTTATCGCGCCAGACCTCGCCTAATGGAGCACATCATGGGGGACTTGCCAAAGGAGCGGCTGAATGCCTCTCGCGCATTTGAAGTTGCAGGCGTAGACTACTGTGGGCCATTCTTTTATAAGTTGGATGTGCGTAACAAGGCTCCCATTAAATGCTACATAAGCGTCTTTATATGCTTCGCTACAAAGGCAGTTCACCTAGAGCTTGTAAAGGATTTGTCAACTGCCTCGTTTTTGAACGCTCTAAAGCGATTCATTTTTACGCGCGGCAAGCCAAGTCAGATTTGGTCTGACAATGCTACCAACTTCGTAGGGGCTAAAAACGAACTATTGGAGTTAAGACGCTTGTTCTTAAGCGACAACCATATAAAGGACGTTCATAGTTTCTGTTTGGATGACTCTATTGATTGGAAGTTTATTCCCCCTCGCTCTCCGCACTTTGGCGGACTTTGGGAAGCGGCTGTAAAGACCGCCAAGCATCATTTCTATAGATCTGTTGGCTCGTCCGTTCTCAACTTTGATGAGCTCCGTACGCTTGTTTGCCACATATCGGCCATAATTAATTCTCGCCCACTGTTTCCCATTTCAGAAGATCCAGCAGATTTAGATGTCTTGACGCCGTCACATTTCCTAACTGGCGGCCCAAGCGCATCCTTTGCTGAGCCTGATATAACGCATCTTGGTTTTAATCGACTAGATGGCTGGCAGCGGGTGACGTACATTCAGCAGATCTTCTGGTCTCGTTGGCGAGAGGAATATATTTCTCTCCTGCAGCAGCGCACCAAGTGGCGCACTCAGAGACCAGGCCTGCGCATTAACGACGTTGTCCTCATCAAAGACGAAAATCTTCCTCCCATGAAATGGCCACTGGGAAGAGTTGTCGAGCTGATTCCCGGAAAAGATGGCGTCACACGCGTAGCCATTTTGAAAACCAGTGCTGGTCTGGCCAGAAGAGCTGTCAACAAGCTGTGCCTGCTGCCCCTTAACGATCCTGTTGAAAGCGATGCTTCCAACGGGGGGAGTATGTCGGGTCCAGCAGCTACCAGTTGAGCCAAACTTATAGTAAATTGTAACTTGCCCTGCGAGGCAAGAGTATCGTCTATCTTGTTATCTTGATTCGCGCCTCTCGCTCATTATTCTTGCTAGCATTTACACATGCGCATCGTATGAGTCGGCTGCTGCGCCGAAAGCTCTCACTCTCCGCACGTCGTTCTTTGCACCATCGGCAATTAATCTAGTATTGCTTGACCGGTGCACTCACTTTTTTATATTACCTAGCCGTTGGGCGCAACTAATCGCACGCATAATAAAACACCAGCAAACATACAAAATACAACACAAACAACCATACAAAACCCAACACAACTACAACACAAATACAACTCAAATACAGCATAAACTAATTCTAAAATCATAAGCTTAACATTAAATTAAGTGCTCTACTTTGTTATTTTTTTTTTCTTAATACGGCTAATAAAAAATATTGTTAGCTCAACAGATATAAATAAACTATTTTTCAACACTTTATATATTTTTATATTGGTAAATACTTGGTCAGGAAATTCATTGTCTGTCTAAGCTGTGATTGGTAAGCCATTCGGTGGAAGGTGGTTTTCCAACTTCAAATGGCTATAACTCGGAAACTAAAGGAAGTAGAGCAAAACAAATGATGAATCACTTGCATCACAGCTGTAATGATGTACGAAGATGAAGCCAATCGGAGCAAGTTGGTTTTTCCAACTTCAAATGGCTATATCTCGGAAACTAAAGACCAGAGGGCACAAATAAATGAAGTTCTGAATCACTTGTATGTCATGCTGTAATTGAGTACAGAGTACGAAACCAAATGCGGGTTTGAATCACTCGTATCACATGCTGTAATTGGTGTAAATGTCTATAACTCGGAAACTGTTTTAATTTTTATTTTTTATCTCGGAAACTAAAAAAGAGAGAGCAAAACTAAGATCAGTTTTGAATCACTCATACTACACGCTGTAATTATTACCAAGATGAAGCCAATGAGAGCAACTGGTTGTTCCAACTTAAAATGGCTATATCTTTGAAACTAAACGAAATAGACCGAAACTTAGTCCGATTTTGAATCACTTGCATCACACGCTGTAAGCCAATTGAAGTAAGTTCGATTTTCCAACATCAAATGGCTATATATCGTGCTGTTTGGCCGTAAATTGTTCATAACTTTTAAAATGCATTTTCCCAATGCAAATATTTTATGCTCTGCCAGCATACGTTTATGCTGCAAAAATGTTTATTGCTGCATTGATTCGCATCTAAACTATAAATAAGCAAAGATTGCAAATGTTTTGATTGCATTCTATATGCAAATTAGCCAAGAAACGAATCTACCAGAGTTTTAAACTCTTTCTACGCTTTGGCTTGCCAATAATTCATGCCATTTTGCTTAGATTTAAAGCCAACAAAATAGGTATAAAAAGCGGGAAAAACGCGTATGCCAAGCCATAGCAACCACACAGAGCTGAAACTCTTGGAAAACTCGAGTAAAACGAGTAAAAAATCCAAGCCATATAAAATATGAAAAGAATTGTAGCAATTTCAACCAAAAGCTGCAAGAAACGCAAATGTGACCAGAAACTGTGCGAGGAAGCAGAGAATAGGGCAGGAAAAGCGTTGGGAAAGGCACTGGGAAAAGCGACGACATGCAATTGCAGGGCTGCTGCGATTTATTGCTGACGAATCCATATTCAATTTTTAAGCAGCACATAAATGATTTATACATTTGATTTTATTTTCGTAGCAATGTGAACAACGAACAACGCCAATGGAAGCCGCAATACTTGAGTTTAGCGGAAATGCGAAATCACTTCCGCGTACAAAGTTCTTGCAGATTGGAGTCCAAAAGGGAAGTCAAAAGGCTGCGCTTTTTCTGACGAAGTTCAAATACTCTTAGTGTCCTGAAGCAACTCAAAAGCAACTAATTCACAAGCTTTTAGTTCATTATTTCATAAATAAATAAAAGTCTGCCTAAAATCAAATGTAAACGTTTTAACTATCTTTGAAGTAGCTGAAGCAACTTATTGCAATGTACATGTTCTCTTTTCTGTTTGCCCTGAACTATGTCAGAAGCAAAGCTATTGGTTCAAAAATCCATAAATAATCAACAGATTGTTAAAATATTCTTATTCCCTGAAGTAGCTCATAAGCAATCAAAGTTCAAAAGGAACTTGTTCGTTATACCGTTACTATCAATATTTGCTATTCGCTTCTTCTGCAAACTTTATTATTTGCGTAACGTATCTTCACTACATCCTGCCTAAATTTTATATCTGATTCATTAAACGGTTTTTCGTCTACTTTCTAGGAATTGTTTCTGAACTAGCGTTACTTGCGGTATCTAAGAAGTGCATCACTTGCACTCAGTGTTTTCGTTGTCCGCGTCAAGGCACGCCGTCGGGACTGAGTCCTATATTGTATTAGGCCAGGGCTCTCTGATCTTTTCTTCTTTGATATCTATAACCATTTAGATTTGGTTGCTTCACAAAATGTTTAGTTAGATTTCCAGGTTTTGTCTGTAAGATCCGCTGACAAGGATGGGCGTCTAAGAAGAATTATGGCGTGAAATCAAGTTGAGTCTGCCTTTGCACAAACTGACCAAGGTCGAGATGGTCTTGGGTCCTAAGCACATTCCGCACTCAGAATCGCAAAGATTTTAGTCTTGAAACCGGGAGAAACGCCATGTTATAATTGCGACCAAGTTTGATATTTGGCGGGCATGCCTGAAATGTGTAACCAAATCCCAGTTCATTCTTATCGTGCTAAGTTGATTTGTTGAAGATGATTACGGAAGCCTTGATGAGAGTTACAAGACTCTTTAGTGTTGCAAGTTAACGTGGCTTGAGCAACCCATTCATTTTCGGCCAAACGAAAGCGAACAAAACTTCTCATTGAGATAACATTCATTGCATCTTCAATATGTGTTTTTCGTCTAATTTACATTTCTTGCTAAAGCTATACTCCAACGTTCGATTAGGCCAATGTCGTAACGGATTTATTATTCCATTTCGATGCTTACGTACTTTGACGGTTCGGCAATATTGCTCAAATTCTATATCGCTTTGTTTCTACAATCTCTCTTTTTTAGATATTTCCTTGAACATGTACTCCTCTTCTACTTCGTCCATTGGCATTGCTATGGAGGGCAGAAGTAGTAACCCCGTTAGCATAAAGTTCGTAAGAATCTTGTAGTTCTGCATCTTCAGATACTTTAAAGTTAAACGTTTTAAAGTGTCGCAAATGCTTTGAGCACAACAATGGAATTCGAAAAGCTTTTGAAAAGCTCAATTAAGTTTGAATAGATTTTACTTTTGCTGAAAGAACACTCGCGCGTGTAACTTGAACAACTTTTTGGTGATGACAAATGCAATAAAGATGTTTAGTTTATGATACTCGTGGCAGCCATTAGATAGGCTACTTCAAAGAAGGTCTTAAGAACTTGTTCATATGTTAACACTAACTGTTTTATGATTTAAAATATGTTTTATTTTGTGTAAAGCAACAGCTTTTTACCTAATGACGTGACACTGATTCCTATGCCGCGTACATGCCGTGATGGTAGCTTATCAATGAGCTTGAGATGGCATAAGCAATGACGCAAGCTACACGTCCGTAGCATTGCGCTAATTCAACCTGTTAAATATTTAAGCCGCGTGTTGTCGCTTATTCCCATTTTGTATAAGCGGGGTTCACATTTTCTGTAAATCTGTAAGAAAACTATGTGATAAGGTGGACTGATTATGATGAAACTTGACACAAATGGGAACCACACGCGTTACCTACTGATATCAAGAGCTTGTACATATAACACCTACTCAAACACAAAATTTGTGTAGAAGAAGAACATAATGAGTCATTTCAATGTCTAACAAACTTTAGCTAGTAACCATTACCGAAACCGTGACTGTTAGTAACATTTTAAACGCTATAAATTGTAGCTCGTCAAGCTGCTCAATCCTTGAACCGATAACTCCTTTTTGTTACAAACTGCTCAACAAACTTATACGCCACACTACAGTTAGAGCATAAAATCAACGCTACTTGCTTTTTTACGATTCATGTTCAGCTCAATTTTTCATATTTTTCATATTTATGACTATGACGTCGTAAAAAATTATGCTTTAATTTGATTATTTTGCAAAAAAAATATATGAGCCGAATATTGCGTATACGCAATGTTACCAATGTTGCTGCCGCTGCTGCTTAAAATGCCATGAAAGGTTATTGAAACTGCATTCAAGGCATAATATCTCCATATCTCTCTGTTTTTTACACATTAACGCCTCATTGTGGCTTCATGTTTGTTGACTGGCCTGCAAATGTCTGATAAGATATGAATGGAACATGGAATACATTTAGTACGGCTGACTTGCATTTAAAGTTGGCCAAACCAAAAAGTTCAAGACACGCGTTGTTCTTATCTTCTCCAGCTGAGTTTCCTTTCGTTTAGTTATGAGCAAGTAAGTTGTTAAGCTGCTTATGTCTATAATACAATCAAAACTAATTATTTTGTATTCTGCATTTTTGCAACTGTTTAAACCGTAGCACTAATTGGCACACATACGTGTTAGATAGTCAGGGCCGGTTTCAGCTGCAGCGTGGCGCCAAATTTTGAAGTCGCGAAAACTTCACTTCTCAGCACCCAATGTCAGACATGTTTCATTTCTCCTGCCAGATTGGGCTTCCTTTACGTGCTAGTTTTATCCCCTATGATATCGATTGCTTCAGTCACTAGTAAATCGATGGGCACTATCTCCGCGGAATGTATTGTATAATCGTAGCGGGGGGAATCGATTGTGACCAACAGGCACTATTTTGTTGCCTCCTTTTCAGCGCGTGGCAGCAATGGAATCAGCAGCAGTGTTCACCTCACAATAGATCAATACTTTCTAAAGATATACTGCCGAACGGTCCCAATATGAATAGTCGAAATGTCCTGAATATCAGAGATTCGGGTTTTAATACAGATTTGGGACCTTTTTATGTTATACATATGGCATACAGGTCGAGGCCAACATACCGATTAAGCAAAATAGGGAACTTAGGATAATTGTCATTGACCCGCGATCTGTAAGAATCTGAAACATTCACCGCCTCCCATGAAATAACGAAGGTCTCAGTCAAAATGGCTTACTCGTAAAGTCTCTCGTTATTTTAAGGACGCAATTTTGTCTAAAACCAGTCCTGTATCTGGTCTGTGTAGACTCTCTCTCTTGTTCTCTCGCTTCCCTTTCACTTATGCAGCTATTCAGTTTTTATATGAACATTAAAATCTTAATTTGAATATGTAACCGCTTGTCTATGCCACTATATAGTAATCCCATTGGCGGGTCCTGGCGTTGACTCTATAAGTGCGACTTAACTGCCTGCATTTAATATGCTGCTGCCGCCCTTCTCACTGCCACTCCCACTCATATCTTTCTCTCTCTGTCTGCTGCCTGTGCGTGTGTGTGCCTGGGCGTCGTCATTTTGTTTTTGTTTGTGCCAAAGCATCATGTTAATTTAAAAAGGTAATTTCGGTGTTGAGCTTATTATACTCATTAAGTCATCAACGAAAGAGTCGGAGCCAGAGCTAGAGTCAGAGCCAGTTCCAGTACCAGAAACCAGAGCTCAACCAAAAACAAAATGGGCCACACGCAGTCACCGGCAAGCCGACATTATAAAGTGCATGCCAAACCGCAATTGTGTGTGTGAGTGTGTGTGTGTGTGTGTGTGTGTGTATGTATGTAGTGTGTGTGTGTGTGTGTGTGTGTGTGTGTGTGTGTGTGTGTGTGTGTGTGTGTGTGTGTGTGTGTGTGTGTGTGTGGAACATGCGTGTGTATATGTGAGCCGCTTGTATTCATTTGCTTGTTTAGTTGTCGGCCAGGCGCACTTCACTTCAATTCATTTTTTGTTGTTGTCAGCAGGTAACAGGTAAGGGGTAGCCGCTTAGGGGCAAGGGGTGGAGCCACAGCATCACTGGGGGACAGCACATGGAGCGTGAATTAATATTTAATGATGCTGTGCGAACTGACAACTTTCAATATGCACTGACAGAGGCCATCTTCACTTCGTAATGATGTTCGCAATGTTCGAAATGGAGGTTTTTACTGATACTAGTTATCGAGGTATTCAATTAATTAAATTGCATTGGAAAACACCATAAACATCTTTTGTACAAATTTTGTTCTTTTAAACTAAAATCTTCAAAATGAAAATTTTAACAATATATTTCAATTTAATGTGCGTAATTAGGTTAAATCGTTAAATCTTTTGTTTTGAAATTTTAAAAAACGAGCGAAGTTATAATTCACCGTTAAAAACGCGGAATTACGCACTTGAGAGCACTCGTCAATCAGAAACTCAGTCAAATTGCAATCGATTTCGGAATTTTTTGAAGAAGCGGAGAGTCACATAAATTCAAATTCATGTGGCTCATTTTCTTCGAAGAAACTGGCAAACATTTGCTTAAAATTTTTGTACGTGAACAAGTATAAGGAATATTAACGAAGATAAAGAGGCCGCAGAAGAGGACGACAATGGCCGAAGAGGAAGACAAATATGATAAAGGATGAGACGGTTGAGTGCGGATGAGGAATATGACCGAAGAGAAAGAGAATGAAGAGCAGCAAAGTATGAGGGTGGGGAATATGATCGAAAAGGATGACAAAGACGAAGAATGAGGAGGACGATGTGTAATATGGCGAAAGGAATGGAAAGTATGACCGAACAAGAGGATAAAGAAGAGGATTAGGTTTATGACCGAAAAATATATGACAAGTATGAGCGAAGTATATGCATAGAGTAAAGGGTTGTATTGCCAAAGACGAATCAGAACATAACCAAAGACGAAGAATATATGACGAGTATGACCGAAGTATATATATAGAGTAAAGACGTGTATTACCAAAGACGAATCAGAACATAAACAAAGACAAATAATGTAACGAAGATGATGTTAATGATGAAGGCAAATTTGTAGAGGAAAAGAAGAGAATGAGGATGAGCAATATAACCTATGATTAAAAGGATGAGGATGTGGAATACGATTGAAGAAAATAATGAAAATGAATAGGTGGAGGAAGAGGCATAGAGGAAGAGGAAATAAAAGCGAAACCGAGTAGGTAGTAGAAGAGTAATTCGATCGAAGAGGTAGACGAAGAGAATGGGGAATATGACAGAAGATGAAGACGAAGAGCATGAGGAATATTACTGAAGATCAAGACGAAGAGGATGCGGAAAATGACCGAAGATGAAGATGAAGAGGAACAGAAATAAGAAGAATATGAAGATGGGCAGGAAGACAAAGTCGAAAAGGAAGACAGAGACGAAGAGAAAAAAGATGGGGACGGGTAATATAACCGAAAAGGAAGAGAAACAGGCAGCGTGAGTGTAAGATTTAGAAGAAAATAGTTGAAGAGAAATATGATCTACCTCGAGTTTGGCATGGTAATGTAAAGCGGAGCGGGCAGGGGTTGGATCCTGGGGTCAGTCAAATACCGGGGGCTGTCGAGCCTAGCGTGGCAGAGGTGGCAGAACATCCTAGTAACAATAATTATCTAGCCCATTGAACAATGTTACAACTAATGCAATATGAGCTATGAAAAATCTTCATAATTTTAAAAATTTTCGAAGAATTTTTCTTGATATTCATTGAAAATCGTAACACGTGTCTTTCAGCAGCTAAGCCTAACAACAAAACTAGAGTATCTAAGCATTAGCACCCAAAATAGGAGTAGCTTTTCGGATTCTACTAACTTTTCCAACGGCTAACTAACTGTACTGTCTGTACTAGCTCATAAGCCTATATAGCTGTAAATGTAGGTTTGTTGGTACGTAATTGCTACTGTGTGCGTGGGTGCATGGACACAACGCCCGGAAGTAGGTCATTTCAAAAATTGTTTGCTTTAAATGCAATTTACAGAGGTAGCCACAAGTGTTTTTATGCCAACACGCACAATCATGTCAGCTGAGTATGTGGCTATGTATGAGTCCTTATATGAGCATGTGGTTGTTTAGTAGCGTGTTTAATTAAAAATTTTTGAAATTAGCTGGGAGAGCAATAAATTAATCACAAAACTGTAACAATAAAAACGTTAAACAATGTATACAATTTTACTATATTTATTCATATAAAACATAAAAATAATGTTATAAAATAATAAAATTGACATAAATCAAAGCGAAAGGTAAGCCATATATTGTCGATATTGCCTTTTACGCTGTAATCTGAAAACAATAAACAAATAAAATAACAATTAATTTGCTTTTATTGCCCTTATTGTTGTTGTTGTAAAATATGGCGAGCTCAATGTGTGCCACGCCCTAGCGCTTTGGGCGGTAACGAACGCTTAAAATCTCATAATAAAATATAATTTATTGCATTTACATAAACTTTGCATGCATGTGCATGTGTGTGCATGTCTGTGCATGTGTGTGCGTGTGTGTGCATGCAAGTGTGAGTGTCAGTGCTGCGAAATTGAATCAACGGCAAGTAGTTGCGGATAAAAAAATTCCAGCAGAAGCCGCATAGTGAAAAAGATGTCTGCGAATCGCCAACGGCGACGTCATAACGAGACTTTGATTTATGCTGCATACTTATGCGCGAACACACACCCACACACACACAAACACACACGTGTACCTGCTCATATGCATGCATGTGTCTGTGTGTCCATGTGTGTGTGTATGTGTGTGAAAGAGCCTGAAAAGGCGAATGCAAATTAATCTCTTAATTGCTTTGTCATGAGGTCAGCCACTTAACAAAAGTGGATTTGGTAGCCTTAAAGTGAGCCCAGAAATTTAATGAAGTTGTTCGTGATGAAAATTAAAGCGATGAAACTGATTCGATGAGAGACGTCGGAACGGGCTTAAAAGAGTAAGAGAGAGAGAGAGAGCGCGAGAGGGAACGGGTGAATACGGTAGTCAGCGTGAGAGCGGAGTAATTAGGGCAATTAAGAAATTTATAAAAACCCTTTGAAGTCATTAATTGCTTTGGACAGCCACGGCAGGCACTTTAAGTGGATTGTTAAAATAAGTATCTGCGGCTTAAAATGAATTATCTTACTTGATAAACAACTCATCAGCCTAGGTTTTTAAGCTCAATTGAATTGCAATTATGGTTAAATCAGTGCTTAAAACGAAAGGGCTCAAATTCCTCATGGACGTTTTAGCAGTTAGCATTATCCTTTCAGAACAACTCAAAATTAAGCGAGTTTTAAGTCTTACGGATCACTGAAGTTTGTTTCAGGCATTAGTTCTTGACATAAAATCGTTAAGCATTTCAGGCAAAATAATTATTTACAATGTTAGCCAAGTAGCTATCCAATCCATTAGCTTATCATCATCATCATTTCCCGATATCAGTAACGAACTGCCGCAGATCTCTACCTGTAATGACCCGTTATGAGCTTCAAATTGGTTCCGCTTCAATGGAGGTGATGTGAGATTGTCAGACAAGCTACTACCGCTTCCATATTGCAGCTGAGAGATAGCATAGATATGGCAAAATGAGCGTATTTTTCGAACATAAGGCTAATAAAAAAATGGTAAATCGTGCTGAAGTTCAGCAGCTGAACTGTACAGAGGCACTTACTTGAAAAGTATAAATGAAAACAGCAGAGGTGCACTCTCTTTATCCGGGGAGACGCTCTGCAGCCGTGATGATGGGTTTCTGTATGTCTCTGTAGCTTGGATGTTTGCCTCTCGCAATGACTTTTGCAGTAACTGCAGCAACGAAAAAGAGGAGAAAAGAGTTGAGCAGCTGTTTTGCTAATGTCCAGCTTTCTGTAGACGGAGACAGAAGCACATAGGCAGTCACTTTGTTAATAGAATCATATAACTGCCTGAAATAAGACCCAAACGGATTGCATCTGTACCTTTTTAAACGGGCAACAGTTTTTCCATTTTAGTGGCAAATGAATTTTAAATCATAGTCTCAAGAACGTGGTTTTATTAAAACAAACCAATGGCAACACTTCGTCACGCAAAGTGTGGATTGGCTTTTAGTAGATAGTTCGGAACTAGTTCCTTTAGGGACAGACGAGTTCCACTTCGTAGCACAAGGGCAAGAAAGAAGTTGAGGTAATTTGAATGGTATCTGCGCTCTGAAACGGATCACCGTTGCATTCTTTTTGCGGTAGTTAGTTCATTTTTTCATACATTGCTATCATGGCCTGTGGAAGAAATTGAACTGACATCACAAATGTGTCGTCAGTCCTTTATGCGACATTATTATCGCTTTTCTATTCACGACCAATGCAGCGAACAGGCTTATTTAACATGGCATTTCTACGGCAGCGGTCAATTGCTCCGCTTATGTTACACACTTTTGGCGTTAGTAGGTCGATAGTCACTCTTTTTGTGATAGTTTAGTGACTGAAACGAGCATTTGCTTGATGGCAAGAGGATAGTTAGCGAATAGGATTGATAGTTACTGCCTCCACTACACCCTATTTGTGATAGCTGTGGACAGTGCGTAGAGTGCATGACAATGAAGATCTTCGCTATATTCAGACTACTTGACTGCGTTGAGGGCTGCATAACCAAACAAAGTTCATTAAATTATATCTAAAAATACAAACATTTTTTGTGTATATTCAAAAAATGGTTAGTGCTCTGCAACGTTGAGCAACATTTTATGGTAGAAGTATGAGAAGTTTATACCTCCAAGCGAAGTTTGCACCTCCAAGCAGCTATTATTTACAGATTTGTGATATCGCTGTATCATTTTACATTACAACCAACTGCCATTTAAATAATGTTGCTCTAAAAAGGACGTTAAATCAATGTAAATTTGATATTTACCAACACACCACTTTTTGATATTCTTGGGCTTTGCCAAAGCTGAAGTCTTAATATCCAATCATATATAGTATTACTTACTTGCTGCTCGTTTTTCTTAGAATTTCGTAGACCAGTGTAGGAAAATACACGGTTTTCCGGAAATCAAGCTTTTAAGGCTTCGCTTTGATTGTAGTTTCAACTTTGCATATAAAATATATGTATATATATATAACATATAGACTTAAAACCCCGCCTTTAAGGTAATTTACTGTGCACCAACTTTCCAGTCGCTCCCCTTCTGCCAAAAACTGTCTCGACAGACGCAAAGGATCCGAAGGATGCGCAATGGAGTACCTTTTTTCTCCTGTTTTTTTTTGTTTGTGGCATTGGCATTGGCTGCGTCTGGCTTGTAAGTGAGAAAAAGACAATTAAAAATCCATTAATTTGAGCTGCGGCAGCCATGAAGAGCTACTTACAAAATTCATGCCATTTTACAGTAAGCACCCTTGCTTATAAGTATGCAGCATTGTTTGTGAGTGTGTGTGTGTGTGTGTGTGTGTGTGTGTGTGTGTGTGTGTTTGTGTGTGTGTGTGTGTGTGTGTGGTTCGCATATGAATGTAAATGTACATTACATTATACTCGCATTTAAATAAATTTTTGCAAAATTAAAACGTAATGCATAAAAGTCCATGACCAGGCGGCACACAGATGCTCTCTACAGCCAATCTGTAGACAAACTTTATGGGTATGCCAATATGTGTGTGTGTGTGTGTGCATGTGTGTGTGAGTGACTCTGTATGTGTGAGTGCATTGTTGATGCATTGGCACCGCAGTCGCCTGTTCGCTTGTGAAACAAAATTATTTATGTCTCGCACATTTAACTTGCATGCGCACACACACACACACACACACACACACACACACACACACACACACACCAACATTGCACCTACAAACAAACATATTTGGTTATTTACAAATGCACTTCCATCATTATCCACTAGAGAGAGATAGCGAGTGAGCGAAAGAGTGAGAGAGCAAGGGAGTAACCCAGGCAAGAAGCATCAACTGCTGCTACCGGAAGCAGACACAAGCCGACTTTTGCCTATGTTGTATGTTGCATTGCTTTTGTTGTTGTAGTCGCCATTGTTGCTGCTGCTGTTGTTGTTGTTGTTGTTGTTTTTATAGTAGTTGGCGTTGCCAACTCTGTGGATTAAAATTCATGGGTTCATGAAGTGGTCATCTGTCATCTTTGCGGTAGGAAGAACTTCGCATGTTGACATTGTCGCAACAGTTTATGTACATACATACATACATATATAACGCACAATGGGCAACTATTTTTATGACTTCTTTTTTTCACAACTGTCCATTGGCATGAGCGTGTGGGTGTGGATGTTTTTGTATATGTGAGCAATGTCGCACCGAGTGCACTTCCCCTACAAGTCGGATTAAATATGGCTTAAAAGTCAGTTGACACGAGTTGGCCATTTCGCTGCCTTCAAGCAAAATGTTCATTCGTGTGAGATAATAAAACATTTATGTAGATAGCCAGAGTCCATGGCAGGGCAAGGCAACATTGAAATTGCTTAAAACATGAAATGCATGCGTCGAGTTGCCAGAGGAGTCTAAGTCAGCGATAAATGGCTTTAAATGTCATTGTAATTAAGTTTAAGTGGTAAAGCAAGTTATTGGTGAGGTTTTAAATGTTACTTTTGCGACTGTACGTTAATTTGTTTCCTTTTTCGCTGAATCGAAAGCTAGAAACTGATTTACAAGCCAGCAAATAGCAAATATCGTTATTTAATAGTAAATATAATAGAAAAATTAAAGAAATACGAAAGACTGATAAAAGAAAGATGAAAGAATGTTAAAAGGAAGTTAAAAGAAAGATGAAAAAAGATAAATGAAAGATGAAAAAATGATAAATGAAAGATGAAAGAAAGAAAGAAGAAGAAAGATCAAAATATGAGAGTAAAATAATTTAAATGTTGAAAAATCAAATTGAGATAGAAACAAAAGATGTAAATAAATATAACAGGTGAAAGTAGAAAAACAGAATTTAAAGAAAGGCGAAAATCAGATAAAAGGCAGATGAAAAAGGCAAAATCCAGATAAAAGATTATATGGAAGATTTATTATTCAAACATAAGAAAGTAAGATATAAAAATTGAGTTAAAAAACATACAAAAAATATGATGGAGTTATGAACGATATTTTAATGAAATTCGAAAGTCAGATAAAAGGCAGGTTAAAGTAACATTCTGGGATGAAGTGGGATGAAAGCGAGATGAAAGAAAGGTAAAAGAAAGATGAAAGATAAAGTATATATGAAACACAGATAAAACATAAATTAAGGGAAAATGTAAGATGTAATGTAATGCTGCTATTATAGCAGAAATTCTAGCTTAAATTTTCTACGCTCCCAACTGGTAAAATACAAAAAATCTAATTGAGTCTACGAACGCTTTAAGCTGCCTAAAGTTTAAGCTGAGACTTAGAATTGGTTTTAAAAGTTCAAAAAGAAAAACAAAACATCGAATAAACCCATATTTGTGGCTTATCTTAGCAAACGTGTCAACAAAGCACCTTTGGCTACGTATACTTGATGCAGTAGTCGAGCACAGCTAATTCATAAACATAATCTAAAATGTAAATTTTCGTTTATAGCCAATATAATATATATATATGCAGGATAAATGCTAATATACCCCTCATACATATGTATGACTTGACTAACAAAATGCCATGAAATATGCACAAAATGATTAACAATAAGCGATAAGGGAGTGTCCCACATTGCGTATACGCTCTGGTTGACAATGAGCTTATAAATCGAAGCGTAGCATCTAAACTCGCCCAAAACCAAACAAACTCAAAAAAAGCCAAAAAGAAATATTGAAAACCGAATATAGAAAATTCTGTGCGAATTTTATTCGATTCGTTGGTTAAATAGAAAATGGCGTTCGAGGGGGCAGCAATAAAAATATCATTGGAAGCTGAAAGCAGATACTACCAAGAACCAGCTGACTCTCTAAAAGCATTTGTGTGTGTCTGTGTGTGTGTGTGCGTGTGTGTGTGTGTGTGTGTGTGTGTGTGTGTGTGTGTGTGTGTGCTCGTGTTATGTTATTGGCTGCTTCCTTTTTTAATATTTTTATGTACTGCACACAAACAGGCAACAATTTTATGGCTTAACTTTTTTGCTTAAATAAATTTCCACTTAATAGATTCGTTACAATGAATGGGTAGCTGTGAATGGTTATATCAGTTTGTGTATGTTAGAGTAATAGTGCGTATGAGTGTGAGTAATTCATTGATTTTTTTCACTCGCTCTTTTTCCGGGTTGTCTATTTTATCGTCATTTGGCAGCGCCAGACACTGCTCAGCTGCTTAGCTGTTTCTTGGCTTCAGTGTTGTTCAATTTTATGGAATACACATATTATTAAAAAAAAAAAAAATGAAAGCGGAACACAAAATGGATGTTGATGCTTTAAGCTGCTTTGCAAAAGTGAAGAACAAGATCAAGTAGCAACAACAACAAGAGCAACTGCAGCAATGCTTCTTTTGCCAAAGAGTAGACACTCTTAACCAGATTTTGGAACTTTAAAGAAGTGAAGTGAAAGCTCTTGAAGAGCTCAATCTTGTTAGTGAGCACGAAATGAACTAACTATTATCACGAACCGAATCAACAACAGTCATAAAACAGTAAGAATATAATAGACATATGAAAGAAAGTTGAAAAAAAATGTAAAAAAAACACATAAAATAAGTTAAAAGATGGTTAAAATGTTAAGAAGAAAAAACTATAGAGAAATTACGAAAAGACGAAATCAAGAAAATATAACGATAAATGAATGAAAGATTAATAGAATATAAAAAAATTAAAAGATAAATCAAGAATATATTAAAATGAAACTATAGAAAGATTAAAGAAAAGGCAAAAGTCCGATGTGTGGTTCTGGTAGAACAGACTAAACATCCTTGATCACTGTCTCTGACAGCGTTGTGCATATAGCTTGGGCTCCACTGCGTGATACTCCCTTTTAAATTAAAAAGATAATGACGCGCCTGGAGTTATGCCCTACATCGGGCATAACAGGCAGCTTAAAATGATGAAAGAACGGTAGAAGATGCAGCATCGATAAAAGGCTGATGCAAGAAAGATGAAAAAAGGAAAAAATAAAGATTCAAGAAAGAATGAGAAAAGAATTAAGAATGAAAAAAAAGCTGAAAGAATGATGAAGGAAAGATGAAAGAAAGCTAACGAAAAGTTGAAAGAAAGATAAAAGAAAGATTGAAAAAGGATGAAAGAATCTTAAATAAAAGATGAAAGAAAGAATAAAAAAGAATTAAGAAGAAATAAAGAAAGAAAGAAAACCATGAAATAAGGATTAAAGGAAAAAAAATGAAAGAAAGATGAAAGAATAATGAAAGAAACATGAAAGAAAGATAAAAGAAAAAAAAGGAGGAAAGATGAAACAAAGATGAATAAAAGTTTTTAGCGCGAAATAAAAGCAATGTTTTGTAGAGCTGTAAAACTATCGATTCGGGTTTTTCGATAATTTCAGGAAAAAGAATCGATACAATCCATAGTACTATTGTTTTTTTTCCTTCTTACATTCCTAACCTTAGCCACTTAGCATGTGTTTAAGCTATCAATACTAAAAAAAAAAAGCTCAGCTCTTGCGCTTTTGCACTTTTTTTATGTGTATTGTAAGTTGACTATGAGTGTTCGGGGTCCATCATTTATATTTTCTTGAGCTTCAGAAATTCATCAAAATAATAAAAAATTCACTTATTTTCATCAACTGTTTTGAACATAAACAATATTGCCATATAGAGGGATAGTAGCGAAATCCGCCACATTGAGAGATAGTAGGGATAACCATAGAATTGCTTCTTTCTTCTAAATATTGTTGAGATACAAACTGATATCATTGCACGGATTATGGCTGTTGTAGTGGCTTGCCGCAGGGATTTCCGCAGTGGTAACTAATTATGATACACGATATTCCAAGAACGTTTCTATCGAAAACAATTTTTCACCAAAAGTTTCATATTTTTTTTGCCTTTGTATATTGAACTTGTTTATACTTTAAGATACTTAAACTCTAACATAGATACATATTTTGTGTGTTGTTATTGTTCCCGTGTTGGAAAAGGGCGTCGAAAAATTTGATTAGCGCAATTGTGCAAATTATAAATGACAACATTTCAGCAGCTTTAATTTAATCTTAGCATTCAGTTTGAACCGTTGCAGAAAGCAACAACCAACAAACAACAACAGCAACAAATACGGGCAAGCAATGTGCTTAAATGTAAGCACAAAAATTAATTTCATCATATTTTTCACTTTGCAGCTTAAATGGCAACAACAAAAACAACCCAAACCCCTGGCGAACCCTTACCGGAAGTGAAAGGCGCGTATCCCTTCGAAATTTCTTCCATTTTTTTCTTGTTGCTTTTTGAAGCGTTTTGCACCACGCTTCGTTGGCTTTTGTTTGAGCCTTGGATAATATGCTGTTAATGTTTGCAGCACAGCTCTATGTGTGTGTGTGTGTGTGTGTGTGTGTGTGTGTGTGTGTGTGTGTGTGTGTGTGTGTGTGTGTGTGTGTGTGTGTGTGTGTGCGAGAGAGTGGATTCAAAGGATGTGGTTGGTCTACATTTTCAGTAAAAAGGATTCTGGGAGCCGCAGCTTGAATTGTTGCCATTTATTATAGTTGTTGTTGCTGTTGTTCTTGTTATGCGTGGCAGTTGGCAACACTAGCTTAGACTTTGCTTTGCCAATAATTAGTAAAAGATATCAAAGCAAATGACTTTATCTGCTTACAAGCAGCAAGACACACTTACATGCACACACATAGATAAACACACACACACACACACACACACACACACACAGAGTAACAAATAGACTCATACACACGCAGCAGCCTTGCCAACTCAAGACAATGAAGCTGCTTTAATGTTGCTGACGACAAACTCAACGACAACAACCACGGCAACGATGAAGTTGGCAACATGGTGATACTCTACTTTAAAATAGTATATTGACGTATGCAGTAAACATGAGACGATTCACATTCCAGTAACTGTTCTAGCTAAGCGTGTGTTTGTCTCTCTCAGACTCGCTTTGGCAGTGGCTGCAGTCTCCTGCAGCAGCTACTGCGGTTTATTGTTTGGTCGCCAGGTCAGTATATGAGAAGCATGGGCTGAACGCGGTCAAGGCCGCATAGTGTGAATTACAGGCAAACACAATTGTAAGTAAAGAACGTTAACTATATAAGAAATAAAGTAAATCGGCTTGCTCGTGAAATAAGCCATGTTTGTTACAAATGCACAGAGTCTGGCAACACCTACTGATAGGAACGGAAAAGGGAACCGGAAGGCGAGAAGAAAGAGAAAGATGAAGAGGCATATAATCAACGTAGAGAGGGGCAAGGTGGTTGTAAGTGAGCCGAGAAGAGGGCGGAATGAAAAGTAAATCGTGTTGTTTCATCTTATAGCTATTGAAATGAGCAAAGGGGTAGGGGTATAGGTATATGAGGCAGAAAAGGAAAAAGTAGAAGAATAAAAATAGGACAGAAAAGGTGAAGAGGAATATGCGAGCCCTCTCGAAGTACGGGGATGGGCGAGCGGGTCGAGCAGGGGCGAACCCCCTTAGTTTTCTATAAAATATATGTCGATAGTTAATAAGTATAATTTTTTTTAATATAAAGTATGGAAAAATTACAGCAAATCGATGAAAGGATGATTATAGAATCGTTCTCAGAAGTTAAAGAATCACCACACACGAAATTATCCCTGTTTTTCAACGAAAACATTGTACCACCGTTATGCAAAATTGTTTAACTTTGCATCTTAATACGCTAAGCTAAAGATTTAATTTTGCAGACTTTGAAATATGTCATTCGCTCGTTCGTTTTTTGATCAAATTTTTTGAGCTAACTTACTGCATTTATATGACGAATGAGAAACTTTTTTGTTATTTTATTTTGTAGCCATGGAACCAATATGTTGCCTTCTCTAAACACGGATTGGCACTCAAAAACACTGTTAAAAGTGCAAAAGTGTACTTAAAGTTCGTGCTAGTGAAATTAGCTTATATCTTATGTTTTTGTTTCTGCTGTTTGTTGATTGTATTTGATAACTGCTTGTTGTATTTGTTGTTGTACTTGTTTTGGTTACTCGAGTAAAATGTTAGACGCCAGACTCCTGTGTATCTTGTGTGATTTTGTGGCTTGGCTTTGTTTAAATTTTATATCACACACACACACTCACACACACTCACTCACTCACACATGCAAAGAAACTTCTCTGCAAGACTTGTAAAATATGCTAGCTGTTAGCATGTGTGATTGTGTGTGTGTGTGTGTGTGTATGTTGCAAAGTGTTACTGTGTGTTTGTCAACATGTCTGCCTGGTTATCCATTACAGCTTTCGTTTGTTAGTTGCTTCATGGCTGAAGTGTTTGCCCCTGAGTCGAGCACGCCTTACACTCTGCCCGCTCTTCCATTTGAAAGACACGCTGTCTGTCTGTGCTTTCATTTAGACTTTCAGCTACGTTTGGTTTTATGTCTGCTAATAATTTATAACAAGTTTATATTTTGGCAATTATTTCCTGTGCATACCAGTTGGAGCTTTAAAATTTGGCTTTGAACTTTAAAGTTCGAAAAAGATTTGTGGTAAACTTCGAATGCAAGCTAAACGCTTACGCAAATACAAATGTCAAGCAGCCACAACTAATACATTTTTGCACTTTAAAGCTAATAATTAAAGCTTAAATAAGCTTAATATGCACGGCAGTAGCAACAACTGTCATAAGAATAGACATCAAGTAACTCAAGTCTAGATGGAAATCCGAGAGTTACAAAAAAAGGAAACGGTTTTGTTGCAATGCCTTAGCAACGTGCTAGACAGGCAACATGAGCGATAAGAAAGAAAGTTAATTCACGGATAACAATAAGCGTACTTTGGGGAGTTAGAGGTACGTACAACAACAATAACAAAAGCAACAAAACCGCTAACGACAACTTACATATAAACAACACCAGGAGCAACAACTCATGAATATAAATTGCTGCTGACGCGCATGGGCTTTAACTCGGACAACAACAATAATAACAGCTACAACTCATCCTGCAACTGTAGTGTGAACATAGCAGCAGTAGCTAAAGGCGCCCTCTCACGCATAACAAAACAGCAAAGTAAACACAATATCAGCAGCAGCAACAACAACAACAGGCAAGTTACCGTTAAACGTCGCCAAAGATCCGCGGGTGGTTGGCAATTATGGCACAAAATAAAAGAAAGCAAAAGAAAGAAACGCAAAAAATGAATGGAATAAAAAGCAGGTAGGCAGAACACATGCAAATACCGTTAGAGAGCGCTTGAAAGAGTGAGATAGATAAAGAGAGAGAGAGAGAGAGCGACTAAGCAGCTGAATGGCCAATGTCAGTGGCAACATCATCACCGACAATGTCAGTACGTAGTGGTACCATGGGTCTTGGGCAGCTTGGGTCTTTATTAAGGGGGTGTTACTCGCACAAGCTCATATATCAACAAACAGAGCAATAAAGAAAGAGCTAACTTAGGGAAGCCGATACAAAAATACTCTTTCATAACACTGATTCAGTTGAAGGGTGTCTGATTTTTCATTGCTCATCTATCAATTTCTTTCTTTCTCGCTGAAAACAAAAACGATTTTGATGCTTTTTGTTTTTTTTTTTCAATCCTCAATTAAGGGAATTCGAATTTATAAGATAGTATCCTTACGTAACCACCCTATGAGCGGAAGCCAACTTAAAGAACTCTTTGCAATGACTGGCAACATAAGTAGCTTGCTCTTTTTTGGCATCTTAACAGTTTCGCGAATAACCTACAAATTTGCATATACTCTGTTTCAAAGTACGAAACCAGTGAATCGAACTAACCTTTCAATTTTGGTGAACGGTTTTGCATCCGAGCAAATCCTTTTCGTTACAAAAGAGCACTAACTGCTGTTCTGCTTTTTGAAATGCGAACGAATCTATTGGGAAATGTTATGATGATTAGCAGCAATATGCCTGTGAATGGAAATCATTGCACTTTGAGGAAGAGTTTTTATTCTCTTCATAGTAGAAAATAATCTCTCTACATAACCTGTTTTTATAGGAAGTAGCCAAAATGGCAAGAACTAGTTTCATTCAGCGAAAATATGTTTACATCTGCCGAAGAACGATATTACGTACACCATAACTTGTATTCAAAGAACGATGGCATTGTATCCTTAAAGTAAGGAGTTAGCTTGTCCCAATCCTCTAAACCCCAGCTTGAAGCTTGGTAGAACATGCTCGGTCTCAAGAAATCATTGTATTAAATTCGGAACTAACGCATCAATGCAAGAGTTAAATATTGTGAATAAAGTTCGCTGCACTTGTTTGCGGATTTTCACAATTCTTTTGTCGGTATATAACCCTTAGAGCTCAAAAAGGTCTAGTGAAAGTTCTGATGTGCATGGAAAAATTTAACTAAAAAAGTTATCTGAATTTCCTCGGAATCAAGTCTACTTGTAGAATGGTCAGAGAATATTTTTTTCTCTCGTGCGGTTGATATCATAGATGACTTATGGCATGACATCCCAAATATACACTCTCCAATACGAAATTTAAAAGCGGTAAAGAAAAAAGCGCCGCAAACATTTATCGCTTCCTCATGACATCACTGACTGGTTGTTGATTTTATTGCCTGGTCGAGCAACCTCTTCACATTTCGGCAAACAATGAAAACTGGAACTACTGAAATTCGTGTCCTGGTGTTGGCACTTTGGTCAACTCAATGGCCTGCGCCACAGGCTCTTTCTAATTTAGCAATGGGTGGGTTGTTTCCACTGACACGCCCATTCAGGCTTACAGGGATGGCTTGAATTTAAAGCTCGTATGCTTGGGCGAAAATATTACGCATACGCCTTGTATGCTGCAATGTGTAATTTAAATGCAATTAAAATAATAATTTATCTTACTCGCTTGTCAGCTTACAGGTGCTCACATACGCAATGCCACACCCCCCTCGGGCGTTACACGCCCTTTTACTCACCCGTTAGTTAGCCCTGGCCCGTAGATTGGCCATGATAAATGATTGTTTGCCAGCTCTGACAATCTAAATGAAGCTACTCGCCAGGGCCAACATCATTTGTATCCCATTTTGTTGTGCTTCAGAATGCCATGATCCAGAAGAGTTCTTGGCCATTAGCAGCTTAAGTTTGACAGTTGCTAGTTGTATGCTTAAAAATAAAAGGAAATGAAGTGCAAAAAGCAACAAATGAACTGATCATTGGAGTTAACAACGAAACAAAGTAACTTGTGGCATGTGCGAAACTAAATTCATTTCCTGTTTGGAAATTACTAAGAGTTATACTGAAAAATGCGTATGCTATTGAAGTTTTATCATATAGAGTTTTTCTGTTAAAGCTTAAGCACTATTTTCATGTGGTGAGAAGTTAGCTGAGTTTCGTCTAGTCGAATGTAGTACGTTTCTGAAAATTTGGCATACCGATTTCCAAGACATCATTAAGAATGTATCTGCCACAAAACTTAATTTCTTTAATCTAAATATCTCAACAAGTCTAAAGAGCCTAAGTGAGTTCAAGGTTTTAGTTCGCATATTAGAAAAATCTTTCATGTTACTGTTTCGTTGATACGCGATACAAAAAAAAAGGATGGAGATTGTAAATTTTATGAATATCAATTGAAATACACAAATCCTTCTTTGTGGCTATATGTATACGCATATATGTTAAGAGGAGTGCTCGCGCTTCTTCCTTTTTCTGCATGAGAAGGAATTCTACCTCCATGTTTGTGTTCAATTTTTTCAATTAATTTATTTTGTTGTTTATTCAATTTTTGTTTGATTTTTCGAATCCCACAAACTGGCTAAGTGTGAAAGTGTATTTCAGGGGTAAGTTCGATTTATGAATTTGTATGTTTAAAGATAAAGTTAATGTTATTACATCAAAATCTTGTCTGCGAGCGAGAAGGACGACGAATCGATTTCAGCTACATCAGCAATATTCTCATTGGAAAGGCTTCGACGTACTTTAGTCAGTGTACGATTCTTTTTCATCTTGACTGGCCATACCAGTTACCAGACTACGGCTGATGTACTGCACTTCTTCAGGCGCCTCTGTTTTGTGCGATTCTTCTCCAATCGATCATAAATAGCGCTCTCTACTCGGTCCTTCTAACGAAAAAAAAGCCTGCCCTGTTGTCGCCTTCCTGCAGCAGGTCGTTGAAAACCGGAGCTATTTCATTCATACTCATAACAAAACCAAGTTTTAAGTTAAGTCGATTGACTATGTCAAAGGAACAAAAAAACAGTACTTGGTTGTTTTGGTAGTAAGTGACATGCCAATTCCGCTATGCAAAAGCTGCATGGGGCATTGATGGCGAATAAAACTTGGCAGAGGATCAGAAAGCAATGGGCTGTAAATGGGTTGAAGCGTGCTTATAAAGATTACCTTGAACGTTTCAAAGCGCCTTTGGTTGCAAAAGGATGTTCTCAAAAGTATTGTATGAATACATTTGCACCAGTATGCAGATGAGATGAAATTGCGTCTGCATCAGATGGATGTATGCACAACATACAGCAGCCTGAACGATACAGTGTATATGCGGTAGCCATACAGGTAGTGGTAAATCAGAAACGGAAATGAGTTCAAGTTGACAAGCGTCCATTTCGACTGTTGCTTGGCATGCAGGTAGATCGAAATGGCAAGCTGGACGAGATTACCTTGGAGTAGACGCAATGTATCAAAGAATTGTTGCGACATCAAGTCATGGTGGAAAGCCTATCAGCAGCTTTGCTTTTAGTTACTGGTTATCAGGTGAGCTGTTGTGGTTGGCGCTAACAATAATACCGGACATTTTGCATTCGGTTGCTAAAATGGCCGAACGTAACACGGATGCGCATATAGAACACCTTGCGAGACCTTGCGCAGATAAAGTAGACCAATAGTCATAAATTGGTTCAGTTTGTTCAAAAACGAAGTACTCAAGGATATATGTATAACTTTACCTGTATCTTATATACCAGCAAATAATGAGCAGACTCTGATTACTGCTCTTTTGACTACTTTCAGCTGACTAAAATAGATAAAACTTTCTCCTTTTTTTGTCTCGTTTGCCTAAGTATGATATCAAAGCAAAGTGAGCGAATAACTGCCATTTATTTGAATACAAATCTCTTAAGAGTCATAGAAGCATTTTGTATATATGTTATTTTGTGCACTTGTGTTATATATATATTTAGTACACATGTTTATTTCAATTAAAATAATAATACTCACAAACAATGAATGCTATTTGCCCAAAATTAATTAGCTGTAAATATTAGCTAGCACTAAAAACAATGGCAGCAAACATATGGTCAGGCAACCTTTTGTTTAACACCTACACACACACACACACACACACACACACACACACACACACACACACACACACACACACACACACATACAGACACAATTATAGCTACAACTAAAAGGCGAGCAACACCAACACATTTGCAATTTCTGCTCAATTAACATGCTACGCAGCTGGCAGTACGTTGTCGCATTTCCGTTCGCACGTTGTCATATCCGTTTCCGTTTTGTTTCGTTCATTGATGTTGTTATTGCTATTGTTGTTGTTGCTGCTGCTAACATTCGTGACATTTTCGGTAGCACGCACTATTTAATATTTAACATACATATTTATAGATTAAATGCACATTTATACTTATATATATATTAATTTATGTGTTGTTGTTTGTACTTTTACTTTTTAGGAAATGCTTCAATAAATCTCAATAAAATTCCATTAAAGTTTGTCCCTGTCTCTTATCGATAAAAGCCCAACATTGCTGGCCTTTGGTCGAGTTTATCCCACTCTCTTACGCTCTCTACAGCATGTCAATGGCAGTTATAATTAATTTGTGCGGAAATCAGATGGCTGTCGACAATGCAATCTCAATGGCAAATCTGTTTTCAATTAATGGCAAATTGTCGAGTACGTCGAGACTCCGTTTGACTGAGCAGAGAGCGTGCAGCAGCAATACAGCAACTACAAATAAGCAGAGAAATTGGCCAGATCCTTTGTACTTGAGCTGGCCACAGAAAAACATAAACAAAATTGTTTGTAACTTATAGATACTTACTTGTAGATGTGTGTGTGTGTGTGTGTGTGTGTGTGTGTGTGTATGTGTGTGTGTTTGTGTGTGTGTGTGTGTGTGCACAAACAAACACTCATAAATGCAAGTGAAGCGTGTGCGTGTCTATAGCTCAAAAATGAAAACCCACAGCAATGCCAACAAAAACAACAGCAACAACGACAACGACTAAATGGAAAATGGCCAAATACACACATTGAAATAGTGAAAAGTCTCTAGAGAACAAGAGACAGACCATAAGTAAAATGCTTAAGATAAGCAAAAGTGATGGCCAAGTGGTTTAGATACGAAAATGTGTGTGCACTGAGAGAAAATAATATTGAGTTTAGAGGGCAAAAATCAAAATGCCGTGTATTTCGGTGTTAGGAGCACTTTAATGGAGTGAAAGCTTTGTAGAACATATTGATGCTCGATATTTAGCATCTCTCTTTCGCTGAAATAAAGTTCAGATGTCCTAAAAGAGTTAGCTACTTTCACTTAAAAAAAAAATTTAACATGTATTTTATCAGCATACTTGCATTAAAGCCAGGTGTTAATTTTATACAAATAATTTTTGGGCTTTAATGTTTCTCTTCATAGTTTTGTATAAAAGAATGGCATATTTTTTTCAAGTTACAAAAATGTTCTTTTGAAAGCTCTTCGAAAATGAATTTTATCTTTTTAGTTCCGATTTTTGCACGGCATTTGATTTGCCAACAAAAATATTAAATATTAAAAAAAAACTAAATCTACCTTATTATGAAAAATTGTGATAAATAAGACTGTTTTGATGTTTTTTTTTGCCGGAAAAGCTTATGATATAATGTAAGAAAGTTTGTGGAAGAAAAATTTTTTAAGAACATTTTAAAAAAACATATATTTTTCCTTTTTTTTAATATTGAAAAATTAAAAAAAAGATATATTTTTTAATATTGAACAATAACCTACAAACTTAAACGTAAATCAATCAAAAGTTATAAGAGTTTTAGGAAAAAAAAAAAAACCTACAAAATTTTAAAGAAAAAAATTATTTGTTTTAGAACACACGCCTTTAAGGTAAAAAGGAAAAAATACGGGTATTCTAAAATTGCACAAAGCATTTTTGCTACAAGTTTCCTCCCAAACAAAACTTTCGAAATAAACGGCCTGGGTGATTTGAAATGGAAAGACCCTTATATGTATATATTTTTTTTTTGAGTTTTTATGTTTATTTTTGTTCTTTGTCTCTTCATAGTAAATTTTGTATAATTGAATCGAAAAATGGAAAAAGAAGTGCTCCTGTTCAGGGCTTGGATTCGATGTAGCAATATTTTTATAAGGTTTAGGTTGTAAGTCATTTCAAATCGAAAAAAATAAATGAAAATTCTCGTTTGAAACGTTTTGGTTAATACCTGGTTTGCAGCATCGATAATTATCAGACTCATTATTATAATTACAGCCTCAAAGTTACTCTTAGAACTTTGGCTAGAAGTATAAGAGCGCTTATTCTTAAAAGTGAAACCATTTCAAAATGGTAATTACCACTCATCATCACATTACCCAACGACATAAACTATACTTTTCTGCTAAAGTTTAACGATATGAATCTGTCTTTCAAATCAGAAAGCTCCCTTTAAGAATTACCATAGAAGCACCAAAGAGCGAAATGTAATGGATACAGATACAAAGTATGTAAAGGCTTGAGGTTCCTTGAAATCTTTTTCAACTTTACTTTGTAATGTTACCAAAATATTGAAACTCGTGTATAAAGACATTTGGTGAGGGTTTATGAAAAAGGGCTCAAACTGTGAACACTCGCCCAAAGACTGAGCGCTGGAAGTGTGAGCAGCAAACTATTCATGCTTTCGATACTTTGCTTTTGACAGCTGCTCTTGCTTTAAACAGCTCGCTGATGAGAAACCCATTTGAACTTCAGAGCTTAAGATGCAAGTTTCAATTATTTGCAACCACAAAACATCCAAAATTTAGATTGTAAAGATTTGAAAAAACTTGAATACTTTACCTGATGGTTTGGAAGCATTTGTGATACAACGGCTATTATGTAATTTTACATCTCAGCTTTTTTTTTCTCAGTGTGCAGTCATAACCATAAGCAAAGGCACAGTCCCACACACTCTGTCCATTCCTCACACCCATGCGAAACATGTCTAGTACTCAAGGGTCCTATTATCTAAAGGGTTACGCAATTACATGTTGCCAACACAATCGCAGACGCAAAGCAAACGCAAACACAAATACAAATAGTAGCCCCACTCACACACACTCAGACACACTCACACACACTCATACACACTCACACACACTCACACACACTCACACACACTCACACACACTTACACACACTCACACAGACACACAGCAACAAAGTCAAAGGACACTTTAGGCGTCAGCTGCTGGCTGTTATGGTTCGGTTTTTTGGGGGGGTCCCTATGTACATGTTGTTTGGTATCTGCTCAGATTTGTATTTTGTATGTTATACTCTATAAGTGTTTTTGGGTATGTGTGTGTGTGTGTAGAAGATCCCGTTGGAAAAGCTGTGGGATATGTGCAAAATCAAGGGGTACCCTGGGCATCAGTGGCTCAGTTTGTTGTTTACATAAATTGTTTACCAATCTGGTCGAAAATCGGAATTTCAAATTTAGCCTACCAAAATTTATGCGCACATTTATACAATTTACATATGCACACACACACACTCACATACAAATACACCCCACAGCTGTATACGGTATATGCAGCTACATTTCATTTCATTTGATTCCATTTCAAGAGCACGACAAAAACACTGCCAGTGACTGCTAGGATATTATGTGGGTTTTCCATGACCCTTTGCTGACCAGTCGCACATCCCTTGGAATTTTTACATTAAAACTGTTTCTGTCTTTGGTCTTTGCGGCAAAGCGATAAGTATGCCATTCAGTGTGACTTTTATGCAGCCCAATTATGGCTACACCTCTGCCCGCTCTGCAGGTGTTACTGTTTACTGTAGCCAGACAGACAGACACAGACACACATACGCACACACACACATACATATGTCAACGTCAGTTATGGTTTGTACCCCACCAAAAACTGCAATGCGAAATGCACCTGCATGTGATTTAAATTGCAAAACTAAACAACAATCAGAGTCCTGAGTTGAGGCCTAGCTCCTGTCCCCTCCTTCCACCTTGTACTAGCTCCAATGTTTGCCCATTTGGCGTTGGCGCTTGTCACAATTTTGTAAATTTGTGCGTAAGCCTGCGATTTGCGGCCCCTGCTGCCCCTGCCACTGGCGCTGCCGCTGCTAGCTGCATGTCAACAGCGGCGCTGGCGGCAGAGATTAAGATGCAAATTTCAGCTGCAGGCCGAAGTTGAGAGCCCGCTTAGCTAAGCCGGAGCTGCCCAATTGCAACAGGCGTTGCACTAGCTACCAAGCCAATGCCCAGCAGCACAACATGCGGTCCCACCAGACACACACACACACACTCACATACACACACACACACACGCACACACTTAAACGTATGCACACCTATTTTGTAAATCCGGCCCTGGTTTTCCAAAGTGAATATTCATGTTGCATGTCAGGACATAATACAACATTTGTACGACATATTCCATGTGCATATGCAGATCCATGTGTGTGTGTGTGTGTGTGTGTGTGTATGTGTGTGTGTGTGTATGTGGATGTGTATGTGTTGGCATTTGTAGTTGTATTTGCGCTGGCATGCCAGGAGATTACCGCCAATTGTAGGAAGGTTCTTGCCAAGTTGGCCATTGAGCTGATTGCACATTTTTGAACATTCATTAAAAGCCGAACATTAGTCAGTTTAATGACAAACAATTTGCATTGAAACGAACGAAACTGATTGAACTGGTCAGCAATTGAATCTAAATGTAATAAGAACTTAATTGAATGCCAAATGTGTGACAAGCATTTTGCAATAGAGATTTCTTTTTTGACAAAAGCATCAAAAGAGTCGATAATGAAATGAAAAATTGGTATATTGCATCAACAAGGGAAATGTGTCGTTAACAAGGAGTTGATTAAACTAAAACGGTAAAATACCGTTTGTAATAAACATGTGCCTAATATATACGTTATATTTTGGTACGGAGTTGTTTGTTATTTAGTTCCATAAGTTTTACTTTTAGTTTGCGGATAAATTTTAGTCAAAGAAAAAACAATTTTTGGCAATGCAACTTAACGTATTTATACCTTCAAAAACTGAAAAATATCCACCCTGTCCCCAAGAAGGGTGACCCCACAGTGTGCGCTAATTATCGTCGTATAAGCCTCTACAGAGATTATTGTATGTAAGACTGAAGCAATTCGCGAAAGAACTGATTGGATCTTATAAGTTATTTAGGTCTGTTAAGTTCACAATAGACAAGATATTCACACTCTCTGCAACGTTGGTGCGACTATGCTGAATGACGTTTAGAATGACACGCAGCTTTGTCAAGGCTGGAAAGAGACACTTTTCATAGCTAAGGGAGCCTTCTGACAGGCGATTCCCTTTCCTGCAACTTCTTCAAACTTGTGATGGTGAATGTGCTCTGGCAAAGTACATCGGAACGAGACAACATTGCTCGCCTACGCAGATAATATCGATATAATTGGTCGTACAAAAAGAGCATTTAACCATTAAGGCTATTGGAAGTGAATCTTCCAGGGTGGCTCTGGTTGTACATGAAATCAATTCAAAGAAAACTTTCGAGTAGAGAGATGCAGCGATTGGTCTCTCAGCTTTATGAATGAAGAACGATACCAGTATGGAGTTCAAGCGGAGAATCACACTTACTCTGGTCTCACAAATGAGTAGGAGGGTCTACCCGCGTCGGACGAAAAAAACAATCTAAAAGACGATCATCCTTTCCGTTTTGCTAAATGGCGATGAACGCTCCTTATGCGTTGGCAACGTCTCTCATTCGGATTGCCATGGAACATCGCCAAACGCTCCTGCAAAGTACTCACACGCTTGTGGTCGAGTTGAGAAATCGCGAGTAGACTTTTCATGTTCAGATGTTCATGTTAAATGTGATCTATTGTTCAATACCATTCTTTGGTTTCAATGAATGTTTGTTACAGAAAAAATATTGCTTAATGAGCACAGAAGTTCACTTTTCTTCAGTTTTGTCGAAATTCACTTTGAATTTTGCTTTCAAGTACTGTTAAATAAATAGTAGTTGACAGCAGCATAGTTGCCCATAAAGTCAATATAAAAGGTCACCTATCAAACAGAGCTGGGGAATAGAAAATTTGACCGTTCTAAAAACTTAGTTACTCAGAAACTACAAAAATTTGCTTAAATTGCGTTTTATTCAGAGTACTACATGCAATTGATTTCCAACAAGTTTTTGAACCCGCAGCAAATTCTCTTTCAAAAAACAGTCAAACTTAAATTGCAAAACTTTTCATTTCTTAAACATAACATGTGCAGCTGTCTCTCTTTCTCTATCTCTCTGTCACTTCATCAACACATGGACACAACCCTCTTGCTAATACTTTCGACATATCATGGCATTTCTGACGCTTTCATGAATCGAAGTTGAACAATTGAATGAAACAGCAAATTCGTTTTATGTTTAGTATATATGCAAATAAAATTATCATTTAGTCTGACAGTTGTTCCCCTTTGGTTAAATAGAGGGATCCACTATCTATCCCTCCTCTCTCTTGGTCACCCTTTATGCTCTCTCAATTGCTCTATCAATTTGTTTGTCTGCATATTGATTAGTTTGTTGATGATTTGTCACGCCCACTCCAAAACGCCCCTTTAAAAACCAAAACCAATGATTTAAATTGTTTGTTTGTTTGTTTGAATGCGCATTCAAAGTGGCTATTGGTGTATTGGTGTGTGTGTGTGTGGGTGTGACTTTGTGTGTGCGGGGCACGCAGATTTTAATTAAAAATTGATTTAGGAAAATTTGCATAAATTATACATAACTCTACGTTTTGCATGCAAAAGCCATTTGTCCGCGCTTATTTCGTGTCAATAAATTAGAAAAGATTAATTGCAAATTATATAAATATTTGTGGACTTTTCATTAAAAAAATATCACAGCAACTACAATTGAAAAACGTACATATTTATGTGTCTGTTGCAGTTTTAATTTAACATCCATCATTCAAAAGCCAAAATATTTACATTAACATTTTATGAGCCAAAAGTTTTTATCAGCAGCTTAAATTATTTACAATTTTATGTACAGTGGAAACTCGCTGAAGTCTCTTTGGGAAATATAAGACTTTGTTGCACTTTTTCAAATCAGCATAATTTGTAACATTTCAAATTCAAGGAACTTCCAATAAGTGTTGGAGCGATCGGACATCGTCAAATAATCTATTTTATAATATTTTTGATACTTCTTAGAAACTAAATAGCCAATATTTTACTCGTTCGTTTTCAATTACTGCCCCTATGCTTTAAGGTGTTTCCTTTCGATTTCATTTATAATTATGGTGCGACTCAGTTATTATCTGGGACAAAAACAGACGAATTAAACTTTGGGAAGTAAGGCAACAGGAAGTTATGCTAGAAGATGCTTAGTTCAACAAACTTGTGGGTTGTGTCCCAAAATGTTTCTTTTTGATTTCTCTTACAGTTTTGTATGTTACGTGTGGAGAGCGGGTTAGAGAATACCACCTCTGCAGGTCAAAGCTTGTCGTATGAGGCGACTAAAAATGACACTGGGTTCTTTCGAGACCAGTAGGCCTTAAAAGGGTTGTGCGTAGGGTTTGGGACCCACCACGTAAAACAACAATTCCAATGAAAGAATGTATTTACATCAGGCCGTAACCCGATAACGGGTTTTAATGGCCAGTTAAGAAGAAGAAGATGTTATGTTATTGAACAACCAATATCTCACTCATTCGATTGTTGTTACTTCCTGTATACGAAGGATCAAAGAGTTTCACTTTGATTTCCGATACCGTTTTTGTGTGGTTACCACAATCAGCTTGGATTTGGGACAGAATAAGACGAAGTAAACGTTTGAAAACTAGAGCTCAACAGGAAGCTAAACTAGTAGATGATTAGTTCAACAAGCAGTAGGTATTTCGCCAAAGTGTTTCACTGCGATTTTCGTTACAGTACTGTATTTAACATAAGGCAAGTGCCTGAAAACAACAACTCACTCATTTAATTTCTATTAATGCCAGTAACCGAACCAACAACTTGTTTCACATTGATTTCCGTTACAGTTTTTTTAGGTCTCACTAGCTCGCTGTACATATCTGTTTGCAAATTGATAGGTTTGACTGATTTTTCGGCTGCAATAAGAGGGTAAATAAAATGATTACTTCAACAATCCAGTTTTAGCTTTGTATATATAAGACATTTTTAGCTCTAATTATTCTTAACATACGAATTTTTTTTTATACCGCAGAAAAAAAAATTTCCTTTTCAGTTGCACAGTGGTACCATATAACATAAGTTATCGAAAAATTGCCGGTGTCTCATTTTTTAACACTTTACGAAAACTAAGGACTATGAGTACTGCGAATTGGCACAATGTGAAGCCAGCGAATATTCTAGTGCCATATAGCATGCATATATGCATTTCAAGCTTATTGTTGCCATCACGGCATGTATGCGGCATAAGAGCTATTTTTTGATTTTCATGCCCAGCACACGTTATTACATGTTTCTAATAGAAATATTGTTGGCTGTCGTAAATCAGTTATCAAATCTCAACAATAAGAACGTTCTTGGATCTCCATTCTACTTCACTTGCTAAAACCCAAACTAGAATGAATTGAAGCTAATGATGGCTCATTTTTGTGACTGCGTAACTTTACTAATTTCGGTAATAAATCTTTAACAAGCTTAAAGAAGCAGTAGTAGAAGAGAAATTAATGAGAAATGTAGTCATTTAATGAATAAGAGTACTTGATTTTTAGTATTAAACGATTTTAAGGTTTTACGGCAACGATATAATACAACTACGTGTTACGACTGTACTTAACAGGCAACTTTTTATATATGGACTTTTAACGCATTGTAACTTAAATGTGTGTGCATTTTTTTAGTTAAACATATTTAACGCTTGTTAAATAATTAAAAATCATTTAAGTTTGCCATAGAACTGAAGTGGCCAAATTTCAAATAGTTTGGGCTTAGGTTTTAGCGCTGGACGCTGGTCTGCTTGGCCACTAAAAGCCCTTCCGTTTTCCGTTTTTGTGGCCAAATGTACGCAAATATGCAAAAGTTTCGATGTGTGTTAAGCAGAGTGAGGGAGCGAGAGACAGAGAGAAAGAGCGAGAGGGAATGATAGAAAGATGCCACATAGAAGACTGGCACGAGCAACTGAAGCAGCAGAAGCAGAACAATTTATTGTGCCAGCATGAAATATGGCAAAAGTTTTTAAATGAAGTCGGGCGCCCAACGGGGGGCGTACGGGTTAGCATAAATAAATGAATGCTTGACTGACTAACTGACTGCCAGAATGACTGAGTGTGCTTGAGTGGATTGAGTGAATGAACAAATGACGGTCGTCCGTAGCGTACGTAATGTCCATAACGTCTAGTAACACCCAAGACCCTTTAGTCCTTTACTATGTAAAGTGTGCGTGCGTGTGTATGTGTGTGTTTGCTTTTTTTGGGTTGACTGCATGTTGTCTGCTGATTTAATTTGTTCCTTCTTGACGCCTTTAATTAAGCCATTTGCGACCAACACTTGCCCTGCCCGCCGGGCCGCTCTTTGGGGGCCACTGCACCCAGTTAGGTTTGTCCTTGGTGGTTTGCTTAAGTGTTATCCGGCAAGTTTTCGCCAGAGATTTGACCCGCGGGCGCACTTGACCACGACTACGACTACAAGCACAACTCATGCAATTTAAATGCAATTTTGTTTTAAACACAAAATTGAAATATAAAATAATATATGCATGTGTACGTATACTTGATATATATGTATGTATATTTTATCAATTTCATTTGCTGTGCACAAATATTTATCGACACTTGAATGTGTTGTCGTTTGTTGTTTTTGTTATTGCTTCTGTTTTTTGTAGCCCTACATATAACCTGTGGCTATTTATTGCAAACACACACACAACACACAACATACAACACCCACAGTTGCACATACACCTTCCGTAGTGCTGCATGCAAATGGACTTTGTTAGTTTTGGCAAACAAACTTTACGCTCAACAGCAAAACCAATTTAAAATCAAATTTTGCTCTACGCAACAGCAGCGGTGCAACAACAACAACTCTTGCAACTACAACAACAGCAGCTCTCGATGTTGCTTCGAGTGCAAATTAAATAAAATCGCAAAGTGGCAAGAAAAATGTTGTGAGTCAATTCATTGCCGTTCCTACCATTCAATTTCAACGATTCGTATATGTTTCTTTGCATGCATAAGAGCTCAAGAGCTGCCTGCCACGCCCACCTCGCCCACTGGCCAGGAGCGTTTGGTACTGCTGCTGTTCGTTGTCGGTCGCTGATTGTCTGTGATTGATTTTAATCGCCTCAAGTGATTTCACTAAACGATTCAGCTTTCAAATTGGTTACTTTGCATTGTGTCACTGTGTGAGTGTGTGTATAGTAACTTTGTTAGTGTATGTGTGTGTGTGTTTGTGTGTGTGTGTGTAGGTGAATGTGGGTGCTACTTTACTTTTGGCATTGACTGTAACGCTTTGGGCGCGTTTCTGTTTGCCTGACGCCGTGTGACCACAATTTGCATTAAAATTTAAACATTGGTCAATTTTCATATTTTATATATATGAATGCATGTAAAATAAAAAGAAGAAGTAATATGTGGTTTCAGGCAATCGGTTGCGTTAGTTGTGGTCAACGATTTAAAAAAAAAATACTGCATATAAATGTTAAATAAAGTTACTATACGAAAGTTGACAAGCCTTGAAGCTTCTGGTATTAAGGGGTTAGAATATGATATAATATGAAAAGTGGTTTCCATTTTATTCAACATTATCCCTACCAAAGACAAGTTCGTGACAAACGTTTTGTTAGTTTCTTCTTTTGCAACTGTACATTTGCAAAGCTGCTACCTAACGCATTTTATATGGCAGTGTCCTAGGCAGCAGTCAATTGTACTTGTTGCACTTTTTTGCTATACGAATGGGGCTATACTTAGCTTTACGTGCATATCTAAAAGTAACATCTGGGGGGATGAGTCATAGGTCGTGTGTATTAGGCTATCGTTTAAAATCTCACTCTCCACAATCCTGATTAATGCTCTACTGATTTGTCAGTGGCCTCCTCCTGGTGTCTGCCGGGTGCCATTTACTCCTGTGGTGGTAATTAATCCGAGCGTAAATACCACCACCTCGATATAACGTGCTAAACTGCATCCATGAAAGAAAGCAGTGTGGGCTAATTCTAGCGATCTTTGGTGACAGTTAGGCAGCGATCGGGTCCCTAGAAAATCCTTGCACATCGTCGATAATGTCCTGTGAATGTAATACTTAACATGATTTTACATCATGAACAAAAGTCTATATTGAATTCCTGGACACCGAGATATTGAGTGCAATGAAAGGGCAGATGAACTAGCAAACAAAGACTCGGTGTCAGAGCTTTACTCATACTCATTACTAACAGCTGGCAAAATTGGTCGGATGGGTATCCAATCCAATGGCCTCCAGATATCTTCTTCTTCAGAATATAAAATATCTGCGAACCCTGGTTGATTAAGCAGGGGTCGCAATCCATTTGTACACTGTCTTTACATTCTCCTCTTTTATGGAGTCGGGAATATTGTGTTAATAGCGGAAGTTTTTCTAAAGCCTTCTCTATTTTCGTACTCTTTCTCTCATTTCAACTATCATTCATCTCTCTAAACCGCCCCTTTCGGCCATGGAACAATTGAAAAGGCTGCTTAAGTTCATGGATGCGTCAATCATCTCTGTAAGACATCATAAATCGAATCTAATCCAACATTTAGGTTAACTCAAATGGCTATTACATCTTTAAAAAAATATTTTTGCGATTTCAACATTTTTGTTGCCTGCTTTTCTGCACACTTATTATTATTTTTTTCTTTAACATAAATTCAATACTCTAACTATTTAGGTAAAATACCCTGTCGCATTTTTTTAAGTTTGTTATTTTTACTTTTTTACCATAAAATTCAATTTAAATGCACACAAAATACAAATGCATTTCGAGCGGAACAATTGGATTTGCTCATGTGAACTTTGTTACAGGTATACAGGACACACACACACACATACACAGACTAAACACTCATATACGGATGTATTTAAGTAAGTATAGAAAAATGTTGTAACTATTTTATGACTGCCACAAAGATGCAAAACGGTTTTGCTTGTTTGCTTCGAATGTTTGAGAATGCACTTTTGCGAATAGTTTATGCTTTATAAGTACCATATTTAGTTGTTTAAATAAGCTTTAAACTCACCGCAAATATTTTAGTGTAAATTCTGCACGAGGCTGTTTAATTAAAGGCTACGAAGCTGGCAAAGCGCAGGCCAAGCCGATTTCAATTGAAACCAAAGCAAACAAATGAAGCCACTGAAGCCGGCCTCAAAATGGCCGACAAACAGCATACTGGCAGCAGTGGCTCCACCAATGCCAACACAAAAGCCAATGCAACAACTGCAACAAAAATGCAACAAACAAAAACGTTGCACAAAAGTTTTGACTTTAGTGCGGAGAGTAAATGAAAACTCAAACAAATGACGACAGCGCACGAAACCAATACAAACACAAACAGTCATACACTCACACACACTCATACACACACACACACACACACACATAAGCACAGTATACACAATAAACACACAAAGCAACGGGCGACAGGTGGCGTATAACGGTGTATAGTATTAAAAATGGCGTCGTATACACTACGAGCTGTGATGGGCAGGTGTATTGGTTAGTCGGTTAGTTGGTTAGTTGCCCGTGTCCTGCAGAGCAAGCAGATTATCCTGTTGCTGCCAAACAATTTCAAGTGCACTGCAAGGCCATAATCCCTGCAACGTAACCGCTAAGCACACAGATTGGTCTACACACACACACACACACACACACACACACACATAGCTTAACAGACAAGCTGCCATAACACGGCTGATTACCCGCTGCACTTTGTTGTTTTTGTTGCTGTTGCTGTTGCAATTTCTTGTTGCTTCCAGGCAACCAACCGCTAAGCCCAAAAGTTTTCATTAAAGTGGCAAGCCAAAGCTCATCCTTGCCGCTTCGCTACAGCAGCGCAACTAACTTTTGGCCTTTTGTGATTGCCTGGCATTACAACACTAACAAAAAAAAAAAAAAAAACAGCTAAGGATTGAGTGCCCCGAAAACTTGGCGGCAAACTCAAGTCAAGGATTAAGATAAAGCAGATGCTAACGATTTCTCTTTGCCTTGACTTGGCTCACAAGAAATTCCAACCATTTGATGAAATGTTAATGGCTAATTAGAAAATCAATTAAGGCAATTGACAGAGTTATAGTCCGGGTTGAAATATAGCCCAACAAATCTCAGCTGTCAAAGTGATAAATAGCATAATGAATGGCAGTCGGAGTGGCTTTATTGTAAACAGACCTACTTAAAGCCATAGCTGAAAGCCCAGCCAAGTGCATACAACAATTGCAATGGCCAAGGTCCTTGCCGAAATGGTGCACACCTGCATTTCCGTCAGTAAGCGGGTGTGGCTGCTGTTTGCAAGCTATCCTTGACACCTTATATAAACACACATACACACCCACACAAAAACGTATATATATATATATATATATATATATAGGCTCTAATTATGCACTTGCATAGGGTTATTAGACTGCGACCTAAAGCTGGCATGCAATAGGTATCTTAGTTAAGTTATCTAATTTGAAGAGCATAAGCTGATATCTAAGTCAGACGGTCGGACGCTCTTCTTTTTCTTGACTTACCATAGCAACCTGTTACCGGGTTACGGCATGATGTACAGCACTCATCCAATTGGAAATACTAAACGTAATTAGTGCGTCTTTTACCTTCGTCACCTTCCGTCAACAGCCGTGTTAAAGCGCTTTCCCGGAGTAGCTTCTTCATCCTGAAGCACAAAATGATCAAAACAGCGAAGCCACCATTCGGTTGAGTATATGAATGCCGTCGTAAAGCTCATAGAGTTTGTCGTTCCATCGAATGTGGTAGTCGGTACCAACGCGTAAAGGGCCAAAGATCTTACGGGCTACTTTCCGCACTAAGCACTCCTGGGGAATGAAACAAAACTCGGATGATAAGCGTCTTGTAGAGCATTGGTTTGGTCTGGCAACTGTAGTCTCTAAGCTAATTTGCTTACTCAAACAAAAGTAACATCTATTGAGATACTCCCCTGGATATCCATGCAGACATAGTTCTTCGTTGTGACGGTATATAGGTATTCCAAATCATTGACAGCACCAAAAGTATAGTTTTTCAAATCAATCTGAGAATTCAACCACCGCATCTCTTTACACAAAGAAAACATACACTTTGTCTTGCTCTCATTTAATAGCCGCAAAGGCTCCGCAAACTTCTTGCTTAGTCCGACCAATGATAACAATAGTCGGTTATAGTTCAATGTCCCCATGTTTTTTGGCCATTCATAACACACTCTCTATCACATGGTTTAAAATGACGCAAGAGAACATCACCTTGTCTGAAGCCATGCTAGGTATCAAAAGGTTCGGAAATGTTCTTTCCTACCTCGACGCAGCTGCATGAGCGCTAAAGGCTTTGCTGCAAAATCGCACCAATTTCGCTGGGTTACCAAACTCTGACAATGTAGCATTTACGTGATTATTCAAATGCTTTTTTATAATCGACGAAAGAGATGGTGGGTGCCGATTTGGTATTGATGGGTGCTCTTAAAGATTTGGCATAGTGAGACAATCTGCCCAATGCTGGATTTGCCAAGCTTAAAGCCACACAAGCCTTATAAGCGATACACTGCACACTCTGAGTACACTACAAAATTTCTAACTGTATCTCTAATGGAGGGCGCCACTGTACTAAATCCATGCGCTTGACTTTTTGAAAAACCTCTAAAAGTAATTTTTGATAGTTTGTTGAAGGAGGGTTCTTCAATTGCTACATCCTTAAAGTTACAATTCGATCTTCATAATTTTCACACCACACATGCACAGAAATAGTGTGCATAGCTGTACCATGTTTAAATTGGATAGTTTTTATGGTGTGGGTGTAAACACAAAAGGGGGAAGGGGGTAAGATAAACTCGTATTTTCGGGGAAAGTACGAATATATTGATAAAAGCTCTAACTCTTATAGTCTCCGGGAACAGTGCGAAAACACGGACAGACAGACATTGTTATATCCACTCGACTATTGCTCCTGATAATTTTTTCCAAAATATGATCTGTCACGCCTCCGTCTGACTGTCACGTACATTGCACAAATCTATAATACCCTTTCACACATTGTGTACAGGTTATAAGAAGACGCCTGACCATCTTCCTCGCCTCTTGACAGTGTCCTCGCAGAGATCGCGTAGCAGCCATCTATATAGGCATTTTGTAGGTGGAGTTCTTCACTGCAGTGGCTTCGCGATAGTCCAAATCATATAATTTTTTTTTTGGTAGAGGACGATGGAAATGAAGAACGTTCTTCGCGTTAGTAATCAAGGTCCTTCGCCAGTAACGGTTTTGGAGAGAGAGAGTGTGTGCAACTCAGAGAGTTAATTAAAGTTATTTATCCTTGCAACACAAACCTTTAGAGTACACCAAATCAAACTAAAACTGATGTACATTTCACAAGCAACAAAACAACTCTAAAAGTTTTAAACTTAAATGCTTATTGCGTATACGTAATAATTGCTTAGCGGATTCTTTTCAAAGAAAAGGGCATAGCTTTTGCAAGAACTCTAGTGCACCGAGAAGAGTATATAAGCTCTGACTTACCGTAGTTAGTATTGCATTCAGAATTTTTATAAATTTTTGCCCCATTTTTTTGTGTCCCTGCTTTGTTTAATGAATTATCAGTGCGCTCATTACAGCGGTTTGCACTTAAATGCCAACTAGCTAATTTGTAAGCCCACGGTGGGTGGTAGTGGCTGTTATATTTGTTGCTCGTGGGCATGGCAGTGACACTGCAAGTTGTCGTTGTCGTAGTGGTATTCGTCGTCCTTGCCACTCAACCGCAGGCGCATTGAAAGGTCAGCCATTTGCAGCTATTTGACATTGATGGCCTCGTTGACATGTTGAACTTGCGGTAAATATGTATATAAGTGCACTTACATAGCAAAGTAAAAGTGTATATTAATGTAATTGTGAATTTCTTTAATTAACTTAACAATCAATTAATTAAAGTTGTGTATATGGCTGTCAAAATGGTGCAACAACTGGCTAATCAACAATATGGCAAACTATTAACTTGCCACAAGCACAGATGGCTGTTCAATAACCTCAACTGCGAGTGCTATATCCTGTCATGGTTGAGCAACAGCTCCACTTCTTGCCAGCCAAAGCGCGACTTACAACTTTTGCCGCCGTTAAAATTTTTACTGTTTTTCCCGTTTTTTTAGCCTTGTGTGTAAAACTGGCGAAAAACTATTTTTCAATTTTCGCAGCGCTACGAAACTTTTACAGGCCGCAAAGTAATGCAACATCCATTAAAATGGACGACAGCAGTGGGCGTGGCGCTAGGGGCACATTAAACATGGCCGAGTGCAATGCCGTTATCGCAGCTTCCGCTACCACAGCTATTAGCACTCACACACAGACAAACAAGCTCGCCTACTCACACACCCACATAGCACATATCGATTGCCAATATTGAAAATTGAAAAATAAGAGCAGCAAAGTAGCTTTCTTCTTCTTTTAGCTGCAAACAAAGAACAACTATACGGCAGCTGCAATGGCGTCAAGGACATGCACAAAATGGCGGCACGTCGTGCTAAGAGCTCAGCACAAAAAATATGTAACTAAAACAAACGAAACAGGTAGCAGCTGCCAGGCACTAAAGTGCCAACTTATGCACAAAAATGCTTGAATATAATAGCCAGCCAGCGATGCACTGTGGGCCGCAAGCTGATATCAGCGCACACAAATCTATAACTTTGCAAGAGGATTTTAATCCTTACAAATTCTCAATATTCACGAAAACGCAATATAATTAAAAGGCGTTCAAGGCACTGTGGGCCGCAAAATGATATCAGCGCCGAAAATCGAATTCCTTGCAACTTTATAAAAGAACTCATCGAATGGCTCTTTAAACTACTCTATCGAATAAGTATGCACAATAAATAAAAATAACCAAATTTGTGCGACAAATTTCGTTGCTGGCCCACAGTGCGACGTTTTATGGCGCTTGTAGGAGGACAGGCGCTTGGCATGCGGCTTTGGCCAACGCCACAGCGTGCAATTGTGCGCAACCACAAAGGATGCACCCTCAGCGACATGAGCCTGGCACAGTAGAGAAGTAGGAGAGAAGGCTGAAAAAGAGCGCAGGGGGTAAAGAGCGCCACTGCGTGTATGTGGGGCATGCAAAAGTGGGACGCACGTGCAGCGGCATTAAGTGGCATGTTGAAACGGCCACAAGGACACTGATAATGATAGAAAAATTCCCACTGCACGGCAGAGACACACACATATATGCACACGCCCGCACACACATATGAGCCACTGACGAGCATAAAAATTGCACAAGCTGCCGGTATGCTCATAAAGTCCTCCCAGCCCCCTTCCTAGCTATCAAACCTGCCTGCCTGCCAGCGACAGTGACAAAAAGCCACTTGCTAGCAAAATGTATGCAACTACCTGCTACCGACTACCTTCTGCTATATAGCAACCTCAGCCTTCAACCAACCCGTTCAACTGCATCCTCAACTGGACGAGCATGTTGCATTTTCTGCTTATACTTACTTCTGCCTTGCCGCAAAACGAAATCGACCTTGACTGACAGCTTGACATGAACTCTGCACTGCTCTTTATTTTGCCGCCTCTCACACTGTAACCCCCTCTCGCTTTCCTATGCTGGCGCTCATTATTTTTTGCTTTTTACCTTTTACTTGCCTCATTTTTGCGGCCGGACAGGCCAACAACAACAACAACCGTGCTGCTGCCACTTTAAGGCTGTCAAACCGCTAAGGGCGCACCCGTACTTACCCAGAGCGCCGCCCATGACGCAAAAAAGTCCATTCAATTTCGGATTTTCCTTTTTGTTGCCCGTTTATTTTTTTTTAGGTCCGCATAATATGCGTGTCACAGAAACATAACCCGAGCATTTTTTATCAGTCAGACACAACAAAATTTAACGCATTAAATTATGAATCAAAATGTGCGCAAGTGTAAGGAAAAAAATAAAGGTATATGAGCATGTGGCCCATGAAATGAAAGAATAGAAGCGAAAATTTGTTATGGAATAACAAAACCTTACCGAGTTACAACCTAACGCAGATCACTCCTCCAGGCGCTTCGACTTTTCGCGCGCCTCTTCTAAACCGTGATACCAAAGTTAATGAGTGTGCTCTCTACCCGGTTCTTCCAACGGAGACATGCTCTGAATTTTGGACTATGCCAATGTCATCGTAGAGCCAATAAAGTTCTTTGTACCATCGGATGTGGTGGGGACAATCATCGTAGGGACTAATTTCTGCTCAAACCCACACATGCATCAGGGCCATAACGCTCAACTGGAAAGATCAGCGTCTCGTACAGCGTTAGTTTCGTCTGAGAGTAAAGTAACATCTAATGTTATAAGTTCTCCACTTGATCTCCATGGATAGCCTTGACAAGATTAAAAGTATAATTTTCAACATCAGTCTGAGAATCCAACCGCAGCGACTCTACTATATATCGAAGAAAACATATACTTTATCTTGCCTCATTTAGAACCAGACCCACCTTGGCAGATTCTCTTTCAGCTCCGGTAACTGCTCGCTTAGTACGACCAATGATATCGAAATCATCAACTGATGCGAGCAACTGGACACTCAATATTGTCCTTTTGCAACACGTTCTCCATAACAAAGTTGAAGAGGTTGCAGAAGAGGCCATCACATTGTCTGAAGCTTCCCTTGGTATTAAAGGGTTTGGAAAAGCTCTTTCCTACCTTGACGGAGCTGCGTTTGTTGCTCAACGTCATTCTGCATATGACTCAACGCAGATGACTCAACGGGCTATCAAATGCTGCTTTATAATCGATAAAAAAATGGGGCGTGTCGATTTGGTTTTTGTGGGTCTTTTATTATTTGGCGTAGTGTGAATAACTGGGCAATGATGGACTTACCAGGCCTAAGGCTGCTGTGATGAAGTCCAATCGGTTTTTTCGCGAATGGCTTTAGTTTTTTAGACAATACGTTCCATAAGACCCTTTAAGCAATAGAAAGTAGATTAATAATGCGATAATAAGCACAAGCAATGGGGTCACCCTTCTTTTGAACAAGGTCGAATACACCAAGTTTCCTATCATAGTGCATGCTCTTATCTAGCCATATTCTGCAAAAGAGAACTCAACTCATTGCTGCCTGTCTTAAACAACTGTGCAATCTTAAGCAAAAAAATTACCAGAAAGGATAATATGGATGTCATGAGTACTTTTGTTGTTGTTGAGTTAAGAATTTCTTCCTTTGAGCGAAGATTACCAAGACTCTTCTTGACAGTTTTTAATTTAAAGCTTACTGCAACAGTAGTAATGTGTTTCATTTACTATTACAATGATTTATGGTAAAAAGCAGCCCTGGTGGTAAAGCCCATTTAAGCCTTAGTCCTATGGTGTCCCCTATAAGAACAACCATTCATCTTCTCTAAACTCATTTGCTGTTTTCTTAAAAAGCTTTTTATTTTTTTATAGTCCATTTCTACTAAGTCTTCCATCTCTTTAAGGAACTAGGAAGGCAAGTGACTGATGCTTTATGCTGATGCACATCAAAAGAAAGCTATTTCATTAGAACTATGACATTGTGAGACAAATTTTGTAAATTTCATTAGTTTGCACATTTTTGTGAAAACCTTCTTTCAGTAGAAAGACAAAAGTTATGGGCTGCATGAATGTATTTACGCAATCTTGCAGCTTCTCTTCTCTTTTTGGTTTAATAGAGTTATGCCAAGAACTTACGCTCCATTCGAATGTATGTACATACATATATATATGTACTTTTTGATTTGCTTGCTCAGTAACGTTGGCAGATGTCATGTGCTTGTATTTTAAATAATTTAAAGCAAAAAGACTGTTTTTTTTTAAACTATTTTCATACGAATTGGTCAAAATTATTGTTTTTATATCCAATTTGGCAGAACTATTTACATTAAGTATCAAGAACTCTAGAACTCTTCGTTAACTACTTACCACTCTTAGCTTGAAGTCTGAACAGCTTTTTGTGCCCCTCAATAGGTAAGAGTTCCAAAATTATAGATTATTATTTCGCCATTATTCCGCTGTAAACACTCAACTTAAATGCTACCCAGACTTTGCTTTTCAAGAAGGGTCAATGAACTATGTATATAAACTGTCTACGCTTTGCCGCTGCCAGCCCAAAACTCCAATGTAGGGTATCTGTTTTATCAGTAGTTACAGCTGTGAGTGAGTAACTGGCTAACTGCTATGGATGTCGCTATGGAGTCCGTGTCAAAGGTTCATAATTTCCTTTAATCTTGCTTTATGGCGACATCATTTCGAGCATGAACTTTAACGCGCATATGACGAGCAGGACGACTTTGAGCGGCGCGATGAGCAAAAGGACGATGAATGGAAGATACAAAATGGGCGCGAACAAGGCTGAGAATTCATTTGCATTTTACAACTTCATTTTCGTTGACTGTGAATGGCAAATAAAAGAAATGATGGTCTGTAGTCATTTTTCCAAAAGCAATTGCCCGATTTGTTTGTTTGTCACTGTGTAGATGTGTATGAGTTGAGTGTGTGTGTTTGAATAATTCTATGAAATTATTGTTTAATCTCATGACCGGCTAGGACTGTTGCGAGCTGGCTTTTGTAGCCACACCCACACACTGGCAAAAGCAGTCAATGGCGGCCATCGCGCGACATGGCACAATTACCTTGATGCAAATGGCGGCCGGGTTATAGCTAGCTGGGCGTGCCGGAAACGGACATTTGCCAGCCAACGCGGCGCCTAGACGAGCAGCTAATTGTCAGCATTTTGTATGGAGGCAAAGGAGCTGCAAGGACTAACTGTGGGAGCTATTAAATATCGCTTTGCATTTATTTTTGGTTTCAATTTTCAACTAATTTATTTTATTTTATATTTTCTCTTTTATTATTATTTTTGTTGCATTTCGATTTTATATATATATATATTTTTTTTTTGGTTTGAAATGTTTTGAGTTTTAGTAGTGACACCCTAAATTAAGTTGTTTTTGTTGTTACTATTATTGTGGTAATTACATTATACAATTTCATTGAATTGAATTGCTTAGTCGATTTTCGTAATTGGCATTTTTTTGTTGTATTTTTAATTTTTTTTTTATTGCAACTTGCCTTTTCCATCTTTGATTTGCACACGTTTAAAACTTAAAAATTACTAACAATCAATTTGACACAAAGGTCACTAAACAATACGTTCGTGTTTCAATCAATCAATCAATCAATCATTCCATCAAACCAGTCTATGCCAAATCAATATAACTTACATTTAAAGTTTGCTTTTTTTCTGCTAATGAGATCTCTTAAAGTACAAAAAACATTTTAGTTTGACTAACACGAGAGTTTCAAGTGGTAGGGTTATGTGTGTGTGTGTCTGTGTTTGTGTGATAGTATCAAGGCTGTAAACCACCATAGTCCTTTCTAGCTTTGAGCGGCTTACTGCCTTTGATTAGCTCTAATATCTTTATATATGGGTAAGTCCTTTACAAACGAACACTTCCGATTTTAATTTATCGCCCTTCAAAAAAACCATTCTGGCAGGTGTGAAACATTGATTAACATATGCTTCTTGAAAGAATTTCAAGTTAGAAAAACTATTTTTTTTTACAACATATCACTCTTATGGAATAAAGAGAGGTTCAGGTTAAAGATTTAAATATCTCTCCAGTTTAGCATAATGTGGAGGCATTTATAGTTTTCATATGGTAGCGACATGTTAAGCGCGCCCATACGCCACCATCACGACATGTAGGTAGGTTTTAGCCCCAAGGCAAGCCATTAGATGTTTGATATCGAGGAAACATACTACTGAATCAAAACTTCGATTCTCGAAGATACCTGAAAAATCTTTGGCCTAGTTGTAGTTTATAGGCTAGCACCATCTACCATGATGGCATACATGTCTCAATAAGTCTGTTAACTAGTTTTCTGTACAGACTTTTCTAAAAAATTTCAAAATAGATGTTCTTGTTGTAAAAGAATTACTCACATGTGTTTTTTTGTGTGTGTGCTTTTGCGTGTATGTGTGTTTTTTGCCTATACACTTACATAATGTACGCATAATATCATAACTTGTAGAAAGTGTGGAAAAGTATTTGCTATATTACAATATTGGGCAGGGGCGGGGCAAAGTGTGGGTTTTTACAGCGTTACCTGTCTGCCTCTTCCGCTTGCCACTCTCTAATTGCTAACCTAATACAAAATGCGAGTAACTCTGCTCGATTGATGCTACTGCTCCGTTTAGTACTAATTCTTCTTCTTCTGCTTCTCCTAAGCACTTACAAAAAACTGTACACAAATTCCATTAGCTTTTGAAAATGTCTTGTCCCGGCTGCGGTGAGCTTGCTCCTGTTGTTGTGCCACCCGCTCCACCATTCTCATTTAGGCGCTTTATCATGGCATTGCGATGCAACCAATAAGGTGGCGGATCTGGCGGCTGTCCTGGCAGCAGTGTCTTGGTTTTCAAGGTCGTTGGCGGCTTGGGACTCATGGCGGCTGCGGCTGCACCGCTAAACATCACAGGATCGGCCAGCTGTGCTGACTGGCCCAGGCCTACGCGCAGTGGCGTCTCTTTTTTGCGTATCGTATCGCAGGTTTCTTTCATTTTGCACAGCTGATCCTGCAAATTGCGATATTCCTCGAGAAAGCGTTCCAGCTGCGCCGCATGGTAGTCATAGGCGGCCACAGAGCTAGTGGCAGTACCTACAGGCTGCGGGAGGCTGGGATTAGGCACACCAGCTGCTCTAGTAGCCAACGCAGTGAAGTCCAGCAGCGGCGTGGCTGCGCTGCTGAATGAGCGTTGATGCTGCTGCAGCTCATGCACCGGGGAGGAGGGCAGGCTTGGATTGCGACGTCCATTAGTCATCCCTAAACTCACTGGCACAGGCCCATTACCTAGTTTGTGAATATGATGCGTGACTGGTGCGCCACTCTTATGCGCGCTCTGCACCAGATTCAAGAAGCTATTGGAGCGCTGTCCACCAGTATAGGTCGTCGTGCTGGCGTAATTAGCATAGCTGGACTCGGCCGAGTAGCGTCTGCCTAAGCCCATGGCTTCGTTCAGAAAGCTGCCATCGCCCAGCGTGCTACTTCCATATTTACTAGAGTTATCCGCCAGCAAAGGCGACTGACTATCCGAGGAGTTCCTAAAGTACTTGCCGCTGTGTTTGAGCTTGCGCGGCAGCGTGCAGAGTCCGCCATTGCCATTGGCCGCCGCATTGGCCAAGGCGCTGTGATAGGCTTGATTGGATTGCGCCGCCTGTGCCACAGCATATTTGGCTATGTCCAGCAAATCCGGATAGTTGCTATCGAACAGATCATGCTCGTGAGCATCGCTGTTGCTGCTGCAGAAGACCGAGGTGGCCATTTCATCCGCATTGCCATAGTAGGAGCTGAGTGCAGCCTGCTTAGACTTGGCAGCAGCTGTTCGCGTGTCTTTGCTGTGTGGTGAGGTGATCTTTGTGGTTGCGATATTAGTGGTCTTCCAGCTATTGGCATGTGCAAAACCTGCCAGACGTGCCGCAGCATCTACTTGACTGGAGATGGAACTAGATGCGGAGTCGTTACTGGGAAATACATGAGAAATAAAGAAATTTTTAATTAATCTTTGCCTCCAACTTTGACTGCAGTGGTAGAAGAAGAAGCAGAAGAAAGCATTCAGCAAAGGGTGCAGCAAGTGTTGGCCCCAAAAATATAACACTCATACGCCATGTGGCACACAATGCTGTGGCGGTGCATATTTCGCGCATCATTAGCAAGGCGGACGACGAGGCCATTCGAGTGGAATGTGGAAAGTGTCAAGTGTTACCCATAATACGTACACTCGAAGAAAACTTGTTTGCATAGTTAAAAACAGAAATAATATTCAAGCTGTTACAGGCTCGAAAAGTTCTCTATAATATTAAAATATTCATTGTTTTCTCCCAGTGCATGTGGATGCGTATAGAGCTTCAGGATGGGTTGTGCGCGTGGGCGGCCACTTGAGCATGACAGCTCTTTGACAGGGCGACACAATTGCCACTCGAAGTAACGAACCGCAGAACAAAAGCTCAACGAGCAGTCAACCACATACATGTGGCTGCCTTTCACTTGTCCTGCGTTCTTTTGTGCCCTCTAACCCCTTTTGGCTTCCTCTTCCTACGCTATCTGTGCAAGAGCTACTTACCCGCCGATGTCAATCAGACGTGGTATATGCAGATCCGTATCCTCCAACACTTGCGCTGAATTATTCGTTGCGGATGCAGCAACTGCCTGGCGATTGGCATTCTGCGGGCTTGTCCAACGCGCAGCAGGAGCTGCTCCCGTTGCTGCCGTTACTGTCTCACCCATTGAGGTCTTACGCGTTTGACTCTGCTGCTGTTGCGGTTGCTGCAACGATGACGTCTCCTCTTCCTCGTCGTAGCCTGTGCCCGCGACTTCGTCATCACAGTGCGTTGGCACATGCAGATAGTCCCCATTGCGCCTAGCGCTGCCTGCACTTGGATTCACAATTGCCGCATGACCCGTATCACCGCCATCATCTGAGCCACAATTCAGCGGCGTATGCGCCGACCGCAGATATCCGTGCTCATCGTCCTGAAACAGCCCAGTGCCTGTGCCACTGCCACCACCACAGCTGGCGCCACCACCCAAATCCGGACGCCCTGCGCCCGCACTTACACGCGCCGTCATCTCTATCTTTTCATAGCTTTCTGTACGTGCAGGCGGCACTGAGTTCCACAGCCGCAGCTTGCGGCGGCGTCGCAACGAGCAGAAGCAAATGGCTGCAAAGGATGAGCCCACTACAAACAACAACGCAGCCAACACGCCCAGCAACACGATGCGGACACCCAGCGGCGCCTCGGGCGGACGACGCGATACGGCTAGGGTGACGCTGGCCTCTACCTTGCCTGCTTTGTTTTCAGCGGCGCATGTATAGATGCCGGCATCCTGCATATCGGCTGTGAGTATGGTCAGATTGGAGGCATTGCGCAGCATATTGACCACATAGGTCTTGCGGCCTTGCGTGGCTGCTGCTGTGCGTGGTCCAGCCGTGGGCTCGCCGGTGGCGCTCAAATTGGCTATGACGCGATTCTTGACCAGCCAGCGCACATTGGGCTCGGGCACGCCCTCCACGTAGCAACTTATGGTCACATTGCGTCCCTCCACGCCGTGGGCTGTTGTATCTGTTGCCACTATTTGCGGCACGCAAGCAAAATCATCCAAATCTGTCTTGTCCCAGGGACGTCCAGCTAGTCGCTCGGGCGCATAGCATAAAGGAGGTATGCCGCTAGGTATATTCTGCTGCAGCATCCAGGCGCGTAAAGGACGTAAAGCACAGGAGCAATTCCATTGATTGCCAGCTAGCTCCAGGCCATGTAAGCTGGATAGCGAGGTTATAGTGCCCGAACGCACCTCACTCAGCCGATTGCCATCCAGCTTTAGCCACTCCAGGCTGCTTTCCAAACCAGCAAAGGCGCGCACTGCCACGCTGGCCACACGGCAGTCACTCAGCTCTAAACGCACTAGCTGCGGCACATGGGCAAAGGCGTCATCCGGTACTCGTGTTATAAGATTGCCGCTAAGCTTAAGCTCGCGTAGCTCTGAGATAAATTCCAAAGCATGTGAGGGTATGGCATTCAGCTTGTTATGGCTCAAATCCAGCTCTACCAGATTGATAAGCTTGCGAAAGGCAAAGCGCTCGATGTGCCGCAGATTGCAGCGCACCAGATAGACCTTCTGCAAATTGAGCAGCTGGGCAGCGGCAAAGCTGTCATGTGGTATAGTGGCTATATCATTACCGCTCAGATCCAGCACCTGTGTGCCGGCGTCAAGTGGTGCGGGAATATGTGTAAGGTTGGCGTTAAGGCACAAGACGGACTCCTTGCCGCTTTTCCATTTGCACTCGCACACTGAAGGGCAGTCGGCGCGCGTGTTGTGCGCCAGCTGGCTGAGACAACAGAGCAGCCACAGCAGCTGGGCTAGGGGTATGCGGGGGCGCTGCAGCGGCGCTTTTCGACGCACCTTGGTGGCCAGCGTGCGCCGCTGTGCGCTATTCTCGCTGGCTATGTCTCTTGGTCTGGGTCTGTGCCGGGACCGGGGCCTTGGCCTTTGTCGGTCCAGCCTTTGTCGTGGTCGTGGGTTGTCGTCGTGCGGCGCTGCCATCGCATACTAAACGAGAGCTTGGACAGACGCGGGCGTGGCACATCTATCTAGATCTGCCTACTCGGGTTGCAATTCAGTGCCTGGAGCTCTGCTGTGCCTGCAAAGAGTCAAAAAAGTGAAAGAAATGGATTTAATATAAACACTGCAGCTGCCATAAACTTTGCATTTCTGACATGTTAATAAGCTGCCCCAACTAGGGTCTAGACGAGTTCTTGGGGCATGTACTTCCATCATGGCTGTCACTTGCGGGTCTGCGTGTTTATTGTTGTTATTATTTTTTTTGTCGCCACGCCACATTGCGACATTAAGTCATAACAACACCAAGGACAAGCCAGACCAGGCCCGCGAAAAACCCCCTTGGATTCACGCTACCCTCTCGAACATTCTTCAACTAACTGTAACTACACAAGTTGAATCGCCTGTCGTACATGGTGTAGTTGTTGTAATATGTTGTTTTTCTTGTTGCTGTCATTTGGGCCTTTGTTTGACTTGGCTGCGATTTGCTGCGTCTGCCACGTTTCTTTCTCCTACCCACAGGCTGTCGGCAGCGGCCATGTTTGCGGCATGTTGCAATTATTGCTGACGAGCATGCAACTAACTAAGCGAAACCCCTTTAACAACCGCTTGGCAGCATGGCTAACCGAGGCAGCTACTTCTTTTTTGGAAAGCCCATAGTGCTGGGCGGACATATTTGTTATGTGAAACAGTTTGCAGCAAGTTATTTTTTGCAATTCTAAAGTGAAAAAAAAAACTGTACTTGAAAGCATAGAAAGCAAACAAAAAGTTGTTTTCGTCACTTTTTATCGTCGCTCATCATTGTTATCTTAACCTACTTCAGTATTTGAAAATCATTAAAGAAGTACGCATAAATTTCAAAATAGTTTGTAAAAAAACATTATAGTGAGATGCTTCAAATGTTGCAAGCAGCTATTGTCACAGAGTATCGTCACACATTGTTGGTACAATAATTGGGAAGCGTTTAGGGTGTTTAAGTATAATTCGCCTCGCGCAGCTGGCCCAACACCGCGTCTCTCTCAACTTAGATCATACTCCTCTTCTTCTTCTTCTTCATTTTTGTCATAATCTCCGTCTTCCTCAGCATAATCCTAATTCTTATCCTCATCATATTCCTAATCCTAGTCCCAATACCAACTTCAATTTCAATCCCAATTCCAGTCGTAATCCAAGCCCCAGTTTCAATCGCAGTCCCTTACGAGTGAACAGATTGAAGGTGTTTAAGGGTTGCTCTAGGTTCCGAAAATGAATAGTCTATAATAGTTTAAACTACGCCAAGTCACCCAGACTTGTTTCTTTTCGTTTTTAATGGTAATAAAATTTACGGTTGCATAGAAGCTTCAAATTCGAGAAAGGGCACAAAAAGTTCTTTTGTTTCTCCTTTCCTTGCTTACAAAATAATCTTTAACAATCTTTTAGAACGGATGGCAGAGTATCTTTAAGTCGTGTTACGTCATCTCTAATGTATTTATATATTTGTTGCTGTGTTTTTTCGTGTTTGTAGTACTTTTTTTTTTTTAGCGCCACCCTCGTCATGTTAATATATGAAATTTGCATGCAGTCAACGGGGCGTATGCACAACATTTTTGCATTTCCGCGTTAATTTTTCAAGCTTACCGCAAGCGGTTCGCTCGACAAAGCTGAAATTACTTTATTTCTATGCGCGGCAAAAATGCAATATTAAAAAACTCATTATTAGTACCAGAGTAGCACTTAACTCTCCCAAAACAGGTGCGAGAGAGCGTGTGTGAGTGTTAGTGTGTTGGTTTTGGCCAAATGCGCTTAAATACAGTTGTTAATGGAGTTTGTTTAACGGTTTCCTTTTATACGTTTGTTTTAGTATTCGGCAAGTTACGTTTTACCGCTCTTTTTTGTTGTTTTGCTCGGTTTTGCTCCAACTAAAGTCGATCATAAAATGGCGCGGACTTGGTCTCGTTGGACATATTTCCAACATATATATTTAAAGAACTACAAAATTTTATGCTTTTTTTGCATGAACTAATTGCCAAGTAGTAAATAATATGCTTTTAAGAGCTTAAAATAAACCTTTATAAATAATAAGCAAGTGATTTAATTTTATGAGCCAATGTTTGTTTTAATTATACTGCAGATGCAACAAATTCAAAAAGAATATGACTCCATACACTTGAATTATTCTTAAAATGGTTTCATAAGGGTAGAATAATGCTTCCTTTTATGTGGTTTCTAATAATCCAATTAGTAAAAATTCCAAGTAATTTATGAAGAATACTTTTAAGTGCACTATAAAAAGTAAACCTGCCATATCGTTATGATTTCCTAAATAAAACTTTATTACTTGCATCGTAACTTTTATTAGTTAAATCATAGCTGCATTTTCCACATTGCAGGGAAACCCGATGTTTTTGTGCATAAACTAGAGAAATAAATCGACAAAATTAAGTTTGACCGTTGATAAGTATAATAGACATAAAGTCAAGGCGAGCGACAGAGGGGACTAGTTCTTGCTCTTAGCATGATAAAGTAGGTACGTCTGCATGATAAAGTAGAGAAAGATGAAGATGAATAAGGAGAAGGAGAATGAGCAGGAGAAGAAGGAGCAGATCTTTATCTTAGCATGATGAGGAAGTGAGGAAACATAAGAATGAGAAGAAGGAGTGGTAAGGGGAAGGGGAAGGGGAAGGAGAGGGAGTGGTGGTGGGCGAGCAGATAGAGGACGCAGTATTTGGCCAACCAATTGCCGGCCCTTGAGCCTTATTGCCCATATAAGACAACATTGAGGCAGGGTATTTACAACAAAAATTTCTATATAATTTTTTTGACTTTATGACAAAAAGAGTCGGTTATTATATTATATTGCATGATAGAAATATTACAACATACACTCAAAAAAAGTCATTGTTTCTTAAACAAAGGTCCGCCTTCAATCAAAAACTTTGAAATTAATGAAAATACTCATTTTAATTTCGAAAATCAAATCCGAAATACACTTTCTTACACAAAATACTTTTAAAATTAGAAAACAAAAAAAAATTTAAATCTTTTCTGAACTACATTTTCTAAGTTTTTAGGTCGAACTCTGTCATTCACATTAGAAACGAAATCTTGTAAGTAGAAGATGGAAGCAGAAAAAGGCATTAAGTCCAATATGGAGAAATATGATTGTCAAGCTTTCATCAATCCAAAAGTTTTTGAAAGGATTGCCACATCACAGTTGTAACACTGCTGCACTTCTTTAATATCTGACTCCCAAGTTGGCTTTGTAAAACGTCATGCAACTTCTTCTTATCAATTAGGTTTTTTTTTGTCTGATCAATTTCATTAACATCTGTCATTTACAAAGAATTCTTTTATATAAACTTGTGGTTTTTTTCAGGCCTTTTATAATGAATCTCTAACTACCTATTGAACAGTGTACCTCAGAGTAGCCATCTAAGTCCTCTTCATTATGTCTAATTTATCAATGACAATTAAAACAAATTATCTTATTATCTCGTACACTTATGTATGCTGATGATGTATGTAAGGGAAAATCTATTTCAACCAAATTTCAACCCAATTGCAATTTGTCGGTATGCCAAGTGTCAATTTAAAAAGCCGTTCGACCATGTGCCAGAGCGTGGAAAAGCATTTGACCAAATGATTGATTAATGGGAATTTTAATTAGAATTTATTCAAAATCATCTGGAGATTTCTAGAACACCACGGATTTTGTTGTTTTCTGATAATAACATGTATATCTGCAAAATCAGCTAGTTTTTAACAAAGCCAAATGTTAGATTATAACATTTTATTAGACTCTATTTCTGTTTTAACCAAAGAGTTAAATGAACTTTATCCAACAATGAAGCCTAGAAATCTTAAAAGTTTGCATCAGGCCTGGTAAGTCAACATTGACTAGGTACTCACATGACACTAAATCCTAGAAAAGACCCACGCATACCGAATCGTCGTCAATCATCATCTTTTGTAGAGCAGCATTTAATTTTTTTTACATATTTGCCGCATATTTGGAGCCTTTGCGGCTATTGAAAGAAAATCTTCCAGTATAGGTCTGGTTATAAATGAGAGTAAAACAAAGTATATGTTTTCTTCGAGTAGAGGGACGCAGCGATTGGACTCTCAAAATGATGTTTAAAAATATACTTTTCATGTTGTCAAGGATTTAGTATATCTTGTCACCACCGTCACGATTAAAAACGATTACAGTTCGGAGATAAAGCGGAGAATCACTCTTGCCAATAGATGCTCTTTAGGTCTTAGTAGGCGAATGAATAGTAGATACTACTCTCCAGGCACGAAACAACTTTGTATAAGATGCTCATCCTTCCCGTTTTGCTTCGTCACGCAGGTGAATGAGTGGTAACGCAGTCTGATGAAAATGCCCTTGGATTGCTTGAGCGAAACGTACTTTGTATGATTTGGGGCTCTACGTTTAAGCGACGACTACCGCATTCGATGGAACAACGAGTTCTGTCACCAGTGTTATAGTCTTTTAAAATAGAAAATATTGCTGTTAGGAACTCTATTCCCGTTCGGTGGAATGCATGCTTTGTTTTTACATAGAGTTCGGAATCTTTTAAAATATCTGCAGAAAACTCATGATAAGATCAATGATAGTATATTACAGTACAGTAGATTCCGTAATTCTGTATAATATGGAACTAATATTTCTGTTTCAAGGACAACAAATATATTCGTAAATTTCTATATCGATTGTTCATAGCTTAGCCATTTGTACATTCATCAATTATTTTGACATCTTATTATCAAACAACAAGGAAAACAGATCAGAAGCCGTTTCAATTTGTTTTCCTGATGACAAGGTAATCTATTTGATGCGTACTTTTATAATGTTTTGCCAGTAGCAAAGTAGAATGATTGCTACTGAGTACCGTCTTTACCTATACATACTTATGCCCTATCGAGTATTTCTTCCCCATATCATAAGTTCATATAATCTTCGAAATAGTAGTCAGTTTTATAAATGTCTGCATAACTTTCCGATGGTAAAAACTCATAAATATTTTCAAAATTTTGCTTTATATCGTTGATGTTTTTCGATAGTTAGCCACAGTCAGTACAATTTTAAATTGTGCATAAAAACAACAAAAATTTGTTTTTAAATTTTAAATTTTGCATTTTCATAAAGAAAATTGATTGGAAGAAGAATACGTGGAGCCATGGGCCCACGGGTGACGAAAAGTCACTGCCTGATCGGAATAGGGTTAACGTCCAGCGTGCCTTCGTTGGTTTACTGTTTCAGCTTTAATATTTCGCTGCAAACCGAAAAGCACTCGTCTTTCATGTAACTTGAATTCTCATATTTTTTGCCATATATGGCGTTCGTTTTGCCACAACGATTCACATTAACTTTAGTTCAATGGTTTCTTACGAAATGCTTTATACGAAACATTCTGCCGCAATTTCCTTATCAACTTCATCGATATAATAACATCAATATATCGCTACAGCCGAGCAGAACGTCAATTCAATTTGTGTCGATTAAAAGTGGCAATTTTTTGAGCCACTTTCGAAATTGCTCGGCCAGACACTCACTCAATTAGGCTTTTAATGCAGTCGGTGATATATACAATACATATTTAATGTACGAAGTTTAATTGAATTTTGCTCCGGCAAGGCAGCAAACATTAAGTACGGCGGATAGCATAAAGCATGCTACGGCTAAAGTTTAATGTTACAACAACAATAGCAGCTACAAGTCATAACAAGGAGTGGATTTTTACAGTTTGTTGCTGGGAGCCACAATAAATCCACGCTAATGTTTTGACGTTGCTGCAGGCAAAAGAGCAACAAATATTTTAAAGCGGTTATGCAGTTATCCGTAAAACGGATTCGAAACAAAACCGGAAGCCACAAAGCAAACAAATGCTGGCAAATGCTGAAAAACCGCGACAAGCACTAAGGCAGCAAGACACATAGTTTTATATAACTATAGATGTCTGTGTGCACATATATATAGTATATATATATACTATATAAAAAGGGTATAGGGCCTGTCGCTAATGTACGTGAGGGCGTTGGCGTTTGGCCATGTTGAGTTTGAGGGTCAATATACTGGCCGAGGCCACAGTCGCTGCCGCCGTCGGCGTCGACTGCGTAGCTGGCATTGCCGCAGCGCCACAAAATGAAATGAAGTTTTTGCATGTTGCTAAAATACTCAGCCGCATTTTTCTGCATACAAAACAAAGCGACAGTCACAGACTGACAAACACACACACACACACACACACACACACACACACACACACACACGGACACACAAATGCAACCATGTTGTCGTTTATCATATGCGCAGGGCGCCGTGAAGTATGCAACATGCAAATGTAACTGTTACTGTAACTGTAGTTCTAGCCGTGACTCTTGGTGTGTCGCTTTTGTTGTGGTTGTTGCTGCTGTGCACTTACTGCAGACACTAATCCTATTTATGTTGCATACCAGCGAGGTTAATAATTTTATTTGTTGCATGTTGTTTTTGTGTGCCTTCGTTCTATGCGCTGGTCTCTGCAACCGCTGAAGCAGCAAAAGTTGCCAACTATTCGACTTTGTCTTTGTCGCCTCTAACACTCTTTCCCCCCCATTGAATTGGGGCTGCCAAGCCCGGCAGTAGACTCTTTTTTTGTACGTGGCTGCCTTAAGCTGCTTGTGCTTATGACATACAATACGTGCACTGTCGCAAGGTTCCTGGAAACATACAAGTTTTTACCATGCCAATGGCCGTAGGCGCCCCGTCTCTGAGACGCCACCACTTAAAGTTGGCCAAAAAACTGCTTAGATCGCTGAGCACCAGGCGTGCCCATTTTAGTGTCTGTGTGCAACATTGTATGTGTGTAATGCCTAATGAATTTAACATTAATGTAAGCTGCCTTCTATACATAAGTAGATGTGAGTTTCAGTGTGTGTGTGTTTGCAGCCATTTAATGTCAAAGAGCTCTTATGCCCAGCTAACAACAAATCGGAAACAAAAACTTGCTAAAATAAAAGAGAGTGAAACAATTTGAGGCGCGTCGAAGCTGCAATGCTCTTATAGAACATTAACTTTAATGGCTAAAACCAATGACATGAACTAAAGTGAAGAAATAACTTCAATAAGTTTGAATTAGAAGACTGCTGAATGGAGCGGAAATGGAAGGAATGCTATAATACATTGGAGGAATGGAGGATCAACTTGCTTGCAGCGCAGCGCAGTTTGAGTAACGATCGGAGCTACTGTTGAGCTTACCAACTGTTTTGGGATGCGCGGTTGTCACTTGCACACTCAGCTTCTTTAAGAGTGGCGGCATGTTTCATATATTACTGTGCTCAGCCTGACGATTTTCGGAAGCTCCGAGGGATCTGTTTTGCGGACTATTGAGCCATCTTGACGGTTCATTTTCTTCATATCTGCCATACTGGAAAACTTTTTCGGAAACGAAGGAGCATAGGGCACAGCTCATCTTGAACGGTTGAGCCGACCGTCAAGGTGTCATTTAACGTGATCTTCATAGTGTGACAAGACGCATCGAAGACTATCCGAAACTTGCTAGATGTGCTTTGTGTTCGCAGAACACACCGAAGCCGAATGAAGTAGTATACTTTGGGATTCTTTTAATTCTAGGAGTCAGTGACTCAGTGTCGCAAATTCTTCCACGAATACTAGGTGCATTTCTCGAGCGACAAGAGACGACGAGCGGAAAGTGTTAGTGTCAAATTTAAATGCAAGAATAACTTCACACCAAAATGACGACAGACGAAGTGTTCTTACTGAATTGCTGCTCACAGAGTTTTTGCTCAGCAATCAGAACTTTGGTCTTCGGGAGCATATTGTAAAAAATTTTTTAGATCTGCCATCTATCGAAGGCAACTCTTTACATGCACGTTACTTTCTATGCACGATGGCGCCTGAGTCATGTTTTTTAAGGAGACAAGCCAGCCGAAAACAGTTTTTCTAACATTGGAAACTTAGGTTCTAGCTAAATTTCATCAATGGACAAAAAAGCAACTAACCCAAATTATAGTAATGTTAAGATTCGTTGCTTTTATCCTTTATCTAGGGAGATAATCTTTTGTCTTAATTTGTTAAAAAAATATGATTTATTATTTTCATACCCTATTAGACAGCATTTGATAGCCCTTCGAGGGATCGCATATAAGCCGCACATTCTGAGTTTGAAATCCCTGAAAAGTTGATACGACTATGTAGATTGACGTTGAGCAACACGCGCAAATGAAAGAGCTTCTCCGCGCCATTTGATACGAAGCGTGGCTTCAGATACGGCGATGCCTTCGCCTGCGACCTCTTCAATCTTTTGATTGGGAATGTGTTGCGAAAGGCTGACGTACATCGGAACGGGAGTGTATTCTATAAGGGTGCCCAGTTGCTTGCATGCGAAGATGATATCGATATCGACGGGCGTACTAGGCGAGCAGTTACCGGAGCCTTTGCGGCTATTGAAAGAGAATCTGCCTGCGTGGGTCTGGTGATAAATGAGAGCAAGACGAAGTATATGTTTTCTTCTAGTAGGGATACATTTGCGTATGGATGAAGAAGCTTCTGGGTAAAAAGTCTTTATTGCAGATATCGAAAGGGGCGACGAAGTGGTAGACCATCTCTCCGTTGGAAGGACAGGTCCCCTAGAGAGTAAAATAGCTAACGTTGGTATCCTCAATTGGAAAAGGCGCGCGCAAGGCTAAGACGCCTGGAGGAGAGCTTTACATCAGGTCGTAACCCGGCAATGGGTTGTTATGGCCAGTAAAGTAAGTAATTCAGTATTATATTCTTGGTAAAAAAACTCTAAAAGATTCAAAGTCTTAGTAGTTTCGTGCCTACGGTCTCAGTCGAAGGGGCTCAAAATACCGCGAGCGACGATAATAACTAACGTTGCAGCCAATCGTGGCCGTGGGCTGGTAATCTGCGCCTCCGAAGATCGAAGATCTGGTGGAATGTGAAAAGCCTTTGTTGACATATAGTTCCAATAATTTATCGTATCATCTTTTTGTTTTGATTCGCACAATTTTGCTGAAAGTTGACCTTTTTATGTGGCTTTAGTAACTCCTTTAAAGCGTAACAAACTTCAGAGCATATTTGTAATACAATGAACTCTACAAAGAGCAACAAAAAAAGTATTAAGCGACAGCTGCCAAATGCTGCTTGTTGGCAACCCTGCCAACTGTCACAGTCTTCACACACACACACATATACACACATATACTCTCACACTTACACTCACTCACACATACACCACATTAATGTAAAAATAATGTCCTTTTTGGCCGCATTGATTGCAAATAAATTACACACATTCAAGGCGGCAAAAGACAAGCGCAAGCGAAATAAAGCGTCTAAAACCAAGTGAGATTAAGTGCCCAAAACGCCAAAGCGCCAAAGCGACTTCATAAAGCGTAAATATAGGCAAGGAATAGCAGAAATAACAACAAGGACGAGCCACTGAAAAAGGCTAAATGAAAAACCGAGCAAATACAACGAAGAAAAGCTGAGAAGAAAAAAACGACAATGCCATTAATTTTACTTTGGCGCACGGCGTTGAAACTTTAATTAGAAAATCCGAGCAAAGATTTCGTGTAATTTTCTTTTGATGCGTTGCTTCTTGGCTTGATTATGAAGTTCATTCTTTCCCATTCATTCACTTTCTATGGTGGCATTTACTTGGTATTTGCCGTTCACACTTCCGGCTTCATTATGCGCAAATTATTTTAGTTGCAAATATTTTCACATTGTTTTCTTATTATTTTTTATTTTTTTGTGTCAGAAGCCTTTTGATAGCGAATTCCCTTTCGAAGGCTTAAATATGTATATCTAAAAGTGTTGCAGCCACGTCTCTGAGTCAAGTCTTGGTTGTCCAGTCTGTGCAGCATGCCTCATTCTGTGTGCTGGTACGCTGTCATTATTCATTTCTGTATTTTTTATGCTGTGTAACCTTTGCCGCATTGTTTCTGCCACTCTCCGTTATTTTTTTCTTCTTGTTGTTGCCACAGTAAAGCAATTTTCGTAAGCATAATAGACTTTCCGTTGCCTGCGAAAAGCAAAAAAATGCCATAAAATACTTAGCCAAATGAAAATGGCCGGCGGAAAAGTGGGAGTGAGCAAAATCGGCTACTATAAAGAAAACAGCAGCGAGAAAAAACGTGGCTCAAGTGGCTTGGGTTGGAGCGTCCAGAGATTATGCCCGATTCTGGCTATCTAAAGGGTTGCTGTGGTCAGCAGGGGCGCAGCTCCCTACGTTTTAGGCAGTCACTGTGAAAAGTGCCCCGGAAAATGCTTATACATGTACATATTGTTTACACACACACACACACACTCACCGTATAACAAAGCAAGTTAAACAAATGGCAAGAGAAGTTTTGACCACTCGCTCTCATTTCTGAAGTGAGTCGTCGTAGTACACTTATGTAAGTTGCAGCGCTTTGTTATTGTTGCTTGTTGGCTGTTGGCTGTTTGTTGCTTTTGTATTTAGCTGCGTCAACAGTCAGTTAGCCATTGTTGATTTTAGCTAGCGTGCTTTGGCGGCCATGATGAGGGGGCTGCGAGGGGCTCTCAAATTATATTAAAACTTTTGTTGGCAACAAGCCCAGCATTTGATTAACTCGTTTGCCAGCGGCTGTAATGGCAAAAGGCAAATGGCAGCCATTCAAGAGATGCCATTGAACTATATAATTTAAATGCTGCCTGAAAGTATGCTACGATTTATAAAGGTTTGTGACTTGGCTAAATAGCCCAGCGGCGTATGTTGGCTTTGGGGCGGACGCCGTTACGCCTGCCTACTAGCGAGCTCTCACGCTGCACAGTGAAAGAAATGTCCAAATTGTAGCTTAAAAATGAATCAAGAAACCATATATATGAAAAATGTTAAATATTCAGTATTATTACTATTAGCAAGAAACTCTCTGACCACTTTTTGTGTTGATATGTATTGTGGCTGGTGGACATGCAAATTGTGCTTTATCTTACAAACTCATAGTTTTGATCGTTTTGAAAGCCATTTGGGAATCATGTATATTGATACTATTCATGAAGCACTTCTTTTACCCTTATTATAAAGAATGATCACTTTAAATACAAATCATATCTAATGCTTTTGGATGTGATATAGTGAAAATTGTGAAATGTGGACTCTTTCTGCATTGGACAAACTGCAGAAATAGGACATTTTACAATAAAACAAAAAAAATTTGATACAATTTTGTGACACTATGTAAAAGGAGCTACAAATTAAAACCTTTTCAGCAAGTAATCGGCTTTTTCTTAAGTAATTTTTTAAACGCCATTGTTTTTGAAACGTTTTATAGGAAAGGACCTAGTTACGATTACAAACTTACTGATGATTTACACAAGAAACAGCAACACAATATTAATTGCTATGCACCCAATGTAACAATCAAATCGACATCATCAACAAAAAAACACAAATAATGGACAAAATAAAAGCGTTCGAACCAAGCGCCTTGAAGGTAAAACCGGCACCTAACTCGTGTGACCTGATTCGTGTTTTACAGCGGAAAACAAAGCGGCAAGAGGAGCTTTAACTTGAGCAAAAAATTAGCTTTGACGAAGTCCTTTGAAGTACTTGCAGCAACAATACATAGCATTTGATAATTTCTACTTTTTTGCTGCCCGCTTGTACTTTTCTCCCACTGTGCGTTGTCTCTGTCAAAATGGTTAGGTTGAAATTCTTACATTTTATGGCCACAATTTAATGCCTGACGTCGACGACGTCATTGTCGTTGTTCAACATTTTGAGCTAATTTAATATTGTGCTTTGTATGATTTTCACATATTATCGAGAAGTTTTATTGCGGCAATTGAACACGTTTGTCTGTCCGTCGTAAAAGTCAAGCACCACACACAGTGGCACACACCCACGAACACACCTACAAAAACACATATCTAATATTTATGCTTAGAAATTGTAAATGTACATACATATATGGCTTATATATATTAAGTATACGCATATGCGTCCGTGTGAGTGTGTGTGTGTGAGTGGGTGTGTGTGTGTGTGTGTGAGTGTGAGTGTGAGTGTGAGTGTGTGTGTGTGAGTGTCCCTCCTGCAGCGTGTAAGTTGAGTTTCTACTCTTTGTTTTGTCGAGTTGTTTACTTTTATTGGCTTTGGTAATATTGGTTATTGTCGGTACATCTATTTAAGACATTTAGCCAAAGGTGCGTATATGTGTGTGTGTGTGTGTGTGTGTGTGTGTGTGTGTGCCTGCGGCTACTGTCTTACTCTCTATGTGTGTGTGTGTGCCTATTATAATTTAACTTTTATTTCCCTATTTATAGCCTAATAAGATACACGTTGTTTGGCTTTCCATTTTCAGTTTAATTTATCTTTGGGCTGGTTATTGCCACTCATTTTGAGTGGCTGCCATCTATCTTTATATGTATGTACATAGATATATATGTATCCACAAGATTGTTGCCAATATTGCCGCATACAAAAGTTTTTTATGTGCTCCTTTAACTGCTCGACCGCATGCCGTTAGATAAAAGTTTATTAAATTGCACAAACTTTGAATGATGAGCCGAGCATAACAATGACTAAAGTTACACATTTATATGTATTCCGAGCTTGTTTTGGATTTGACAACTAGGCAATAAATTTAAATTGTTTTGACATTTAGTATTGCAAGGGGGCCTTCGCCGAGCATTGTTAGACGTAGGAAAAGTGTACGTAGCACAATTTATATGATGGCTAACAAGTATAATTGAGTGAGGAATTACATTAAATTATATGAAGTGCGTTGACGTAAAGAAAAGCTTGTTGAGAGTTGCACAAACGTAAACAAAAAGTTTTGACATTTCATTTGAAACGGGAAATAGCTTTTGTGCGTTAGATCTAAAAACAGATGTTTTAGAGAACTCTACGAATGTAACAATCTGTGCTAGATGCTCTATCTCTTTAAAACATATTGTAATTACAGTAGAACTTAAATCCTTACAAATGAGCGTTTTATCTTACATTCAAACTGGTTTTTCGTATATCATAAACAAGGGAAGAGTGAGTGATAGGCACATGAAACACATGATACTTGGTAATTTGCGGGAGCAATTATTTGGAGTAAGGATAGTTCCAAATTGTTGTGAAAGTGAGTGGAGAAATGACCAACGGCTTTAGGAGTAACTGGCCATGAATTTGTTTTTTGTCTTTTTATATTTTGCAGTATATTAAGATAGTTGCGTTCTATAAATCTTAAGAATCACCCGTTATTCAGTTGATATTCACCCGCTATTCATGAAAGAGTCATGGCTAAAATTTAAAACCTAATAAGAATAAAGTACCTCTAATGCTTTTGTGTGTGATACTTTTCTTTTTACAATTCAATTCTATTTCAAAATCAATTGATAAAATAGTGAACAAATTTGTTAAATTAGGTTAGGTCCTCCTCGCTGTTCTTGACCTAGGCAGTTTTAGCTTAGCCGCTCCCGTTCAAGTTCCTAAATGTTTACATGCCTACAGACATGACTCATTAACCGGTCATTATGTGATAAAGCTTAGAGACATATTTTGCAAAACCTGCAAACGCTTCGAATTACTCTTGCAGGCCACATTCCAAATCGGCATTCTCCAAAAAGGCGTCAGGATCTGTTAAATAACATGTCTGAGACCCATGCAAAGCTTAGAATTTCCGCAAAAGTAGTTGGGCAGGATGGCAACCATCCAAGCAATACGCTGCGCAAAAGTTAGCATTTTATCCAATATCAAGTCAATTATTAAGCTTTGGCATCCAAATTAATTAATTAATGGTAGATAAGTGTTACATTTTTTAAAGTAGTATGCATTGCTGTATAAACGCAGATTTGGGAAAGCGGAAGATGGCTCCCAAGGTGCCTTGTATCAGCTCCAAAGTGGCACACGACAGCTTCAGAGCGCCCAATAAGGGAAGTAAGACTTCCTAAGAAAATACGAATTTTAATTGATTTCGTTTAAATTTTAAGAATTATTTTGGTCAATTTTGAAAGAATGTCTTCATCTTTTTGTCTCTCTCTTATTTAAAGATTATCTGATGACGTCGACAAACTTAAATAAAAATTAACAATAGGGTTTTAGCCTTAATATTGCAGTTGGTGGGAGCATGGATCCAAAATTGGCACATAATTACCTCTACCTTTAGAAGTTTTCATTCGACCTTGACATTTTTTACACCACATATGCTCACTAATAGTGTGAATAACTGTGTTTCAATTGGATTGCTTTAAATATGTGGGTGTAAATTCTGTGACAGAGGAAGCGTGTGACATATCTATCTCTCATAGCCTGCGACATCTATCACAGATGGAGAGATAGACGGACATGGCTAAATGTTCTTAAAGTTAAGCGAAGAATCGCCAATTTGGGTTTTATGACAACAAACAGCTTTAAGTCAACTATCTAGTTTAAGACATCCTTAAAACAACTCTTATATTCAGCAGCTGATTTAAAGTTTCGTTACATGCTTTTTTCTGCTAACAGCAAAGGCATCTTTCGAAAACTTCTAGCTTTTCAGTTATACCAAAAAAATACCAACTTTGCACAGCTGTCTCTATGTATATACAATCCATCAATTGTGTTATCTATTTGTCAGGACAAGCGAACAATGCAAACGGTTTCTATTTCAATAGACGGTATTCATAAGCGGAATACAAAACAGAATCCAATACAAATCAGTAAATAACAACAGGAACAACAACAACAACTATGACAACAACTGGAATAACAGCATCATATCGCTTTATAAATTAATACTTTTGTTTTTGACAAGAACTTTTCGTTGCGATTGAGCCAAAAAAGTTCATGATAGTCTGTCACCTGGCAAGGAGCTGATTCTTCAGCAGCTTCAACCTGTGACAGTTATTGATTGTTTAGCCAAAGTTTAGTTGACATTCACACTGTACTCGCTCGTACTCGCTATCTAGTTAGAGCCACTGGGAAATCAGCCAAATTGGGGTTACCTGCCCGCCGAGCACAGCTGCTAATTGACCGGCTGCTCTGGTCACCTGCCAAGCGGACGTTGGGCTTTAAAGTTGTGAGAAACTCTTCTAAAACCTTTTTGTTAGTTGTGTTGCTTTAAGAGCCTGGCGGAAGCTGACAGCCGGAAATTTGATTTGGTAAATCTGCTCAAGAATTCGGAACAGTTATAAAAGCATTTGGTTTGGCAATTTTGCGCACAAAATGGATGCCTGAGCCGAAGCTAAGCCTGAGTCGCCGGCTGAGCAGCGAAATGCATTTGGTTGTGCTGGCAAAATATTTGAACTTTATTTTATTTTTTTTTGTTTGCTGGCATCATAAAAGTTCAATAATATTTTGAGCGCATTCAATGTGAATGGCTGCCTTGGCAGAAGAGTTTACGCGAAGCTGACTCGCTGTGCAGTTGCATGGCATACGGAGGGAGTGGAGCGCAGGAGCATGGCATGGCGTGGGCTGTGGCAAATATTTCCGTGTGATTGAAAATTCGCTTTTTTATATAGTTTTATTGATTCCGTTGCAAAAACATTTATAAAATGCAGTTAAACAAAATATTTTTACACGCATGAAAATATTGTGTTAAAATGGCGAATTGCCTGCATTGCTCATACGCAGTGTGGTCGTAAGGGATTTATGTACTAGTGAGCGCTTTAATTCAACTGTTTACAGTTAACTCATATCGCATGCGAAATCAATGAACCATTGCATTTCCGCACATTTTCGAGTGTCCTATATATAGGTCGAGGTCGCTGCTACATCAAATATTTTCAGATTACTCGAGTGTGTGTGTGTTTTGAACTGATGTTGAAAACTATTGCTAGTTAAGCAGATTGCAGTAATTCCTTGGCAGCTTCTTCTTCTTCTTTACGCACACAATTCCCAAGCAATCGCTGTAACGACTGTGCCACACACACATAGATATATGTATCTATAAAAATCTTGTACTCGCAACGACAACAGCAGCAAAACACCTTGATTACATTTCCTATGTCCTGCCTCAAGCCCTTCCTTGCACTTGTGCCTCCCTAAAGGAAGCCTTACATTTCTGCTATTTTCAATTTCTCTTTTGCAATTTTGTGCTCTTCCATTGCTGCAAGCATCGGAGAGATAACAACGCTGACGTTGACTTTTCCAATTGCAGCACTGCGAATCTCTTTCTGGCTGGCTTGATTGCTTCTTCTGCAAAAACTTTGAAACAACATGTAGCGGCAGCTAAACCAACAGATGGATAGATGGATGGCTTCTCGCATAGATAGAGTGACAGCGGATGAGAGACAGACAGACGGACTGTGGGTGAGACAGAGCGCGATTTCTTTTCCATTTACACTCTTCATTTCGTGTGTTCAGTCCAACGACAATAATCAGCCAGGTGAAAATGTGTTCTTATTAGCGTTCCGTTGCGTTACCTTGCCTTACTTGTAAGCCTTTGGCAGCGAAAAGCACATGAAATTGAAAAATTGTTTACCAAATGCTGAGTTTTCATCTGCTTAAAGTATTCATATCATGTTCTTAGCGACACGCACCATCAAAGTGTTTCAACTTGAATTCCGTTTCAGCTGCTTTTTACTTATTAACTCGCTAGAGAAGTATAATAGCTGAAGCATTACTGACAGTTTTTGAAAGAATTCCATCATCATAGAATGACTGTAGCCAAAGAGGTAGTTAAACTGATTTTCTTTATCAAAATCAAAGTTTGGGTTCAAAATTCAGCCTGTGCCATTTCGCTAAAGTGAAAAGAAACAATCGTCTAATGCTCCAAACAAGTTAATTTGCGGAAAGCGCTGTTTATATCCTGAACACAAAGTGTAGAGGTGTATTAAAGGTTTGTGCAATATATGTAACAGGCAGAAGGAGGCGTGGCCGTCCTTCCGTATGAACATCAAGATCTCAGCCACCATAAATGATATAGTTATATAGAAGTTTAAAGTTGCTGGGTTGGAGAAGTCGTGAGATCTAGGTTTATGACACACTCAATAAGAGCTCCCCAAAACTTTGGTTAGTTCTGTATGATGGCCGATTGGTCACGTGCGTATCACTGCTTCAAAGGGATGCAAACGGTATCCAATGCGAGCCCAAATGCGGAAAGTCATTACTGAGGCAGAAAACTAACGATAAATCAATGAAAAGTTACTCGAAAGTATGTCTCTTCATAGGATAAACTCCCTCTAGTGCTGTCCATTCTCCTTTTAGTTGTTCGTTATACTACTGAAGTTCCATGTGAAGCGTATTAGCCATTGCATGTTTAGATTGCAGAAACAAAAGAATTTGCTTGCCCAGTTCATCCTTTTGATGTGAAGCGTCTATTGTGTAAGACAAACTCGTATGCCAGCGTGATCATAGAACAATAATAACGAGGTAAAATTACTCTGCCACTCGCCCCCTTTATGCGTGTTAAACGTTCAGTTTGTAATATATCCTTGTTATTATTATACTATGATCATGATCGCATGGTTACTCGCAAGGGTTTGCACCAATAAGATCGTAAGGAATGATAGGTGGAATAGATAGAATCGATCGAAGAGACGATTGAACAGAAAGAATATGAGAGTAATAGAAAGCGAATCCTTGGCCGTTACATTGAGTCGACTTGCTGAATGCCATTCTAAAGAATATGTGCGTTTGCTTTGCTCTTTCTCTTGCTCAATTTTGCCTACGAATGATTCGGTCGAAATGAGGTCGCTTTTGAGCAAAAATTATGAAGTTTTTAAAGGTATAATTTTCATGCTTTTTGGGTTCAACAGTTGAATGCACAGTTAAGTTCGATTGAACTAGCTCAGAAAAGTTTGCTGGTTGGCATGCCAATTTCGTTGTAAAACCTTTAATGGCGCCCCTTAGAGTTAAACCCGACTTGTTTGCCGCGTACATGCCGTGATGGTAGCACGTTAATGAGCTTAAGATGCTTTAGATCCCGCTAGCATGTGCGCATGATATATGGCATCACATGATTCGTTTTGTCTGTGTACTTGTTAAGAAATTAATGACATTAACATAAATTCACATTTACCGTTCATATGTATGCCAGACAGGAACACTTATTCCATGATTTGCTATGCTTTTTGACGCCAGCTTAAAATTTATTATTTACATAAAAATATCATCAATTGCTGTGCTGGCTTTACTTATAAAATAAAAAATTAGTGGCATTAAAATAAAATGCATACATGGCGCGCACTTAATAGAAATTGTAACGGATCAAAGCATAAAAATAAATACAGTTTCAGCTATTTCAGATGCATTTTCAATGCAAGGCTATAAATTATTAGTGCCGTCTCTTTTTCCATCGCTCTATCTCGGTCACACTCACTGACTTTTTGTGTTTTTTTTTTTTTTATGTTGACCCACATGGAATTTTTAGTTGTTAGTTGCAGTCAATTAAATACAAGGGATTAGGGTAAAAATCTTTGCTATTTTTTAATAAATATGCAAACATTTGCATTGAACACACACACACACACACACACATACAGGTATATTTGCATAATAAAAAAATGGTTCTTTATTGTTTGCATTGGCCATATAACAATTTATAATAACAGGGCATTTTATGGATTTTACGGCGACAATCGACAGGATAAAGCTAAAACATTTCACGACAAGTTTTAAGCCCGTATAATGCATTGCACTAGAGAGTGGGAACAGGCGAAACGCATTGGGAGCGTGAGACAGCCAGTTAAATGCTCAGAAAGTATATCATGTCGTACATATATGCCATATATTTCTTTGGTATTAGCTTTGGCATAAATTTCTATGCTGGTTATTTATGCAAAAAGCATTTAAATACAAATTTAAATACAAAACCAATACATATAAGCCTATAAGCACGCTGCTGAGCAATTGAATAGAAACCTTAATTTTAAAATAAAGGCGACTTCAGTATGGAATCTATACAGCTCATGCACTACGTGTGAATCCGTCAAAGTGATTGCTTCGTCGAAATAAGACACTATTTGTTCTTAATAAAATTGTTTAAATGCACTTATTTTGCTAAAACCATAACAACAATTTAGGAGAACGTATCACCAAGGATAGAAGTGTTCTGCTATTCATCAGAAATTCTGCCTAAGGCCGATGAACATTCCATAAGATTATTAGCTAAGACGCGATAACAATACAGATAAATTTAAAAAAACAAACCCTCTAGGAAAAGATTATGCTATGCTTAATACTTTCGGGCCGGTAAAATACTTAATACTTAAAAAAAAATACTTAAAATAAGGCAAGATTTTGTCAATTTTGGGGTTTGTTTTGGTAGCTTCATAACGCTTGAACGGAATAAAAGAAGCACGCCAGTAATTTATATAAGTACAACTATTAGAATAAAACTTTCTGTTTCTCTTGAATGAATACCTAAAAGGATGGTTGCCAATGGAGCTCCGTACTTATCTGTAAGTCACCAGACAATCTAATCAATCGATTTTGTTTCCATCGGTACTTTTGAGCTTTGCTTAGAATGGATAGAATACAGAGTGCTGCAAGGCGAACTAACCAAATAGTTAAGCCACGCGTCAAAAGTCCCAAATTTCCTACTGGGCTATTTTCTAAGTCACGTTCCAGCAACTGTTCTAGCTAAGCGTATGTTTTCCTCGCTCGCGATCGCACTGAGCAGCTGTGTGAGAATCATTCATTGAGCGCGGTTAAGGCCGCATAATGTCAAGCGAAAAGGCAAAAGAGAAGGGTGAGCGACGGCCAAAACACCACTTAACACAGAGTATTCGACTGTTCCGAAACGCTCCAATAAATATATTAAATGTGAAAAACACATGCATTTTTTGTTTCTCTATGTAAGACCACTTTTCAAGCGTTTCAGCATGAAATTACTCAACGGCTGTGCTCGACAAAAAAAGTATGGCAACCCGTTGCTTCAGTATATGCCAACTAATTTTAACTATTTTTTTCCTGTGTGTCTTACTATCGACAAACGTTAAGTGGCTAAGTTTAAAAAGGTAGGAAGTTAAAAACCGATTATCGAATCTTTTCGAACCGATGGTATTATTGTTACTATCGAATGTTTTACCTGAAACTATGGCATGACGCCACTATCGCAAACTTTTAATATAGTTTCTAAATCTATTTTGTTGCTGGCTGAAATGTCGTTCTTAAGTATGCGGCATCATATGTTATCTCTACACTTTCCCAATTGGATTCCAGACAACATCAATTACATAATCTATTTCGATGCACACGTAGCGAATTGCCTGGCTTCTGTATTGAAGTGGCAGAATCCAAATGGGAAATACAAACGATTGGCATTAAGACACACTCAAAATCAGTGTTTCTATTCTAATGATCGTTAGTGTATAACAGATAGTATTTGTATGCTTTATTGATGTAGATTTATTGATATAAATATATATATATATATACAGTTTTTAATACCCATGCACCAGCAAAGCGTTGCACACCTGCCAACTTGCATTCTCCCACACTGACACACACACACACCCACACACACACACACACACACACACACACACACACATACTCTGATGCACTCACACACAATCGCCACATACACATGGAGAGCAATCCTTTGGTTAGCTCTTCCTCTTGCTCTTAGCCCTCTCTCAATCTTGTCGTCACTGGTATTATCCGTTTACCACACACCCTTTTTCCTATCACTTACTTTTATATTTTATATCCCATTGTTGTGCTCTTTTGTGTGCGCATCCCTGTGTTGCAGCCCTTGTTTTATGTTCGTTTCTTGTTGCTGTTGTGCTTGTTATTGAAAAGCATTTGGTCATCAAATATGCAACAGTATGCACACACACACACACACACACACACACACACACACACACACACATACATACACAAGTGAACATGTGTATATGTGCATTTATAAATTGGCTGGCATTCAGGTCAGTAGATCAAAATTGTAAAGACAACTCACCAAAAGTAAAAACACACAAATACACGCTCAGACATGTACAGGAAAAGGGACCTACTTTCGCTTTTGTGTTTGTGCAATGATTGAAGCCGAACTTTTGCACAAACTGTTGGAGGCGGTGGAACGGTCAGACGGCAATATGCCAACGACCAATTCTGGCTCTGCCACAACGAAAACAACAGCTACAAAGCGATACATTGAAAAGGTCAAGTGTGCTTGGTAGCAACAAACCGTTGAACAGCTGCCAGCCATTAAAGCCAACTGTAAGTTTTTCGCCTGTCACTTAAACCAACACAGCTGCAATCCCAAGACAAAGTCTGACATTAAGTTCAATTTGTGAAAAGCCCAAAACGAAAAGGACTTTAAAATTTACAGCAAAAAGCCATAAAAATCTGCACAAACGCTTGCATTACCATAAAAGCGGGCTCAGACTGTCGATTTGCGAAAACAAACTGCATTTGTATGCACTTTTGCTTTTACGCTCGCACACACACACACACTCACACACACACAAGAAAGTACACTCATATATGCCAATGTCTCGATGCTGGCAACATTACAGTGAAAGTATTGTGCATGCATATAAAAAGAGTATCTGCTGCGTGTGGGTAGAGAAGGGGAAGTACGGCGTAAGAATCGGCACAGAATCCCTTGTAACGGAGCTTATGCGCCATTATGCAGTGTTGAGCTAAGTGCTTTTTCTTTGCCCATGCGGCGAGTTACTCAAATGCGAGCATTGTTTAAAGACTGGTAAGGCGTTCGAGAGTGAAGAGTATGAAAGATAGAGAGTGGGAGGGCTATGGCAGGGGCTTTGCCTTACTTAGCTTGGCCATTACATATTGCTTATTGAATGAGTTGTGGCTAATGGTGGACATTTCAAGGCTACCAAATAAGAGTAATGCCAGAAATACTTAGTGCTCGAATTCTGTGCACTTTATTTAAAATGGTTATTTTTGGCATGTAACCAACTTTTGTATCGAAATAACCAAATAAATATTTATTTAAGCCAAAAAAAAAAAACATTTTATTAGCTAACTCTTTGGTTATAGTTCTAAGTGTTGCAATTAAAGTTCCCTCATCGCAAATTTTGTTGCTTTTTATGCAAATTTCATTAAATTTGTGTTGTAATCTCTATCTCGAATTTGAAAGATAGAACTTTAACCAAATTCGCGTTCCTCAAATGTAATCGGGTCATCTTCATGAGGGTGCAGACTGGAAATGATACTTGAGCAATTCCGCAACGGGTATTCGCCAAGTCAGATAATCAGAACCTTAATCACTGGTTTCTCGATAGCATAGCTTTTGGGGAATGTTCATCTGTCATGGTCCGAGATAAGTGCTGAACTTAGGTGTCATTTAACACGTGTAGAAAGTCAGGCTGAAGAGGTACCATCAAGGGGATCTATGTGCAGATGGACCACCTTTTCTCTGCCATTCGTAGGTATAAATAAATAAAATACATTTAAAACTGACATAAAATATTGGGGCCCAGCGACCAAGACTCTCAAATAGTCTAGCTCAATTTTAGCTACGAATCTAACTCTGGGGTTGGTGGGCCTCCTCCGTCTGCAGAGCTGAGCAAACTTCATGTTTCACCCCGGGCTCGGCACAATTCTCGATGCACATTTAGTCAGGAAAGCTAAGCAAGACAGCGCTGCGGTGAAACTTGCCTTTATGCTGACTGGGTGCACCTAATGCGGAACGATGTGATTGACACATATAACTCCCACACAAAGTGGTGGCTAAAGAGGGTAGAATGAACTTAGTAAATCCTGCCAAATGCTTGCACAGATGAGTGCACAGCCGAAAATGCAACGCTTACTAGAGTTTCAGTAACCCACGGCCAAGAAGTGAGAGGTTCTACAAAAAAGATCTTATACTGAAATATACAAATAGAGAAAGAGTTGTTGACTTAGGCAAAGATCTCAAGATGGAAAGATGGTAGAAGCAGCCATGGCCATTAATGGAAAGAGATACATGCGCCCCATCCGTCTGTAATTAAAAATCGTTGAAATCCATCGGTGCAGTTTTTATGGTTGCAAACGCGAGCCTTGTTAAGATCTCCTCCGGAGCAAAACTAATCACCTTGGACTGGATCAAGTTGCCTAGCAGACCTAGAATCAAAATATGTTTGTTTAACACCATAAAGTAATCAGACCACATGCTAAAGATTATCCATCGTGTAGATTTATTGTTTGGAAGGTCCTACAAATGAGGCATAAGGAGGCTTGTTTTTGCCCCCAGGTTCGGCTATAGATGTTTCACATCATACAAACAAGAATTACAAAGTTGTTTCGATACTTTACACAAATGTCAAGTATTTTTGCAAGATTATAAAGTTTGTTAGTAAAAGACGTTAATAATGAAATTCTTCGTCAAATCAAATTTCTAACTTAGACCGGAAAAAATCGATAGTGTTCGCAGTCGATTTCAGCCTTAAACCTTTTAGCAATTCGGCAACGCAGATTAATGGAACTAACTTTTATTAGAAAAGACTTACATACGATATATAAAGTATACGCCACATAACCGTAGATACACACATACATATATACATTCTAGAATTCAGATGTGTATTGGTGTTAATAATAGGGACTAAAAAAAGCAAACAACAATTTGCACGCATAAAAGCCTTAGAGTAAACACAACCAACAGGCAACAAGCAACAACAATCAAACATTCAAACAAAGATATAGAGAGAGACAGAGTTACAGAGTGTACGAAAACCATGCAAATAAAACAAAAGTGAGCACACAAATGCAAACACACACACACACACACACACACACACACACACATACGTTAGCGGTCTAATGAGTACACATACAGTTAGACCTACACACATACAGCCACAAGGCGCTGCCATAAGCTGCTATTATTATACCCTGTACACAAAGGGTAAAAGCGTATTATAGATTTGTCCAATGTATGTAACAGGCAGAAGGAGGCGATGCAGACTATATGTTCCATGGGCAAAAATGATCAGGAGCAATAGTCGAGTCGATAAAGACATGTTCGTCTTTCCGTCTTGTCGCACCGTTCTCGGAGACTATAAGAGCTAGAGCTAAAATTTTTTACCAAAAGATGCGCATATGCCGGGAAAAATACGAGTTTGTCGATATCTTACCCCCTTCCCCCGTGACAGGTTTGCGCGGTTTACGACAGCTCCGTTCAATCTATTTATGCGCATCTATGCTGCAAAAATGATCGAAATCAGATAAATACATAAAAAGTAATAGTCAAAAATATGCTAATTTCACCCCCCCACGCCTATAAACTGCTTTAAAATTCCACTAAATGTAGATATAGATACTTGTGAGAGTTACAAAATTTGGTATTTAGACTCGTGTGGCCCTAATCGTTAAAACTGCATCCACCTTTTTTTTAATGGAACCCCCCCTCCACCCGCAATAGATTTACCCTAATTACTGCCACACCCCCAAATATATTAATTTGAAAATTGTCACACACATTAATATATGTATATGTATGTGTTACAAAATTCAACGATATTGGCCCAAGAATTCTGGAGCTAAAAGTAATTTTTGCACCCATAATAGCCAACTTACCAATAAGAAAACTTGTCAATTGGAACTTCCCAATAGGAAAATGTTTACAGGCATATCAATCTTATGGAATCAGGTACAGGGTATTCCACTGTCGGGCACCGTCCCGACTGTCTGCATAAAGTTTTTGTTGTTGTTGTCATAGCTGTTACCTTAACGGTTGTTGTTGCTGCCGCGTCTCCTGCGGCCTTTAGCTGTTTAATTTTCATGCCACAAAAACACAAGCGCAGCTTAAACCGCGGCTCTCATAGATGAAAATTTATAATTATGAATTTACACACACATTCATCTATACACTAACATGCACTCAAAATATTTGATTTAATTTTGCGTGCAAATTTACAAAAGACTAAATGGCAAATAAAAAACTAAATGAAAGCCAACGGTAAAATTGCGCAGAAGTTGTAAAATTATATTTCATAAACAAAATGCAAAATTATTGCAATAATCAAAAACAACACAAAATTGTGGACAAAAGTTTAGCAGTCGTAATACAAATAACCCTCCCTCCCCCAACCCCCCCAACCAACCACAAACTAAAATTTAGGCACCCCCCGTGGGGGAGGGCCACCCCTTCTCTATAGTGTCGTAACACTTTGCGTGCTATTTTTAATTGTCTGAATCAATCCGCGCTCGAAATTTTAATTAAATATTTAAATGAAATGTACACACAAAATATACACATACACATAAGCAAGCAAACACACACACACACACACACATACACACAAACCCGTGTAAATATGAATGCAAATGCATTTGATTGTCTGCCGCCCTGCCAACTTTTTTTTTGATACACTTAGAGAAAGTGCATATTAGTTGTACATTAATATTTAAACGAAGCCAAAATGAAAAAATTTCGGAACTTTTTCACTTATGTTAAAGCAACTCTTTCAATCTTTGTTCTTTTGAAAACAAGAGAGAAAAAAGCATATATGAAACATTCAGAATTAAGTTTTCAACTTGGCATAATGTGGCGCCACCTAGCATGCGCATAAGCTAGCCAAAAGCAACAGCAACCTTATATAAGCATGAATGCTCTTCTTCTTGTTGCTTTCACTGCTAATGCAGCTCACAAGCGCAACTCCCTTCAAATGTAATAGCAAATTTTCGTGACGGCATACGAGTGGAGCTCAGCCGCAAGGCGCACGCCAATAGATGTGAGAATGGTCAACGTCAATGCTTTCTACAATAAACTGTTCTCGAGAAAGAGCAATTTCTAGAACTCGTGCTTTAGCTCGAGATCGTTATAATCTGAGTTTACAAAAAACGTGTTTTCTTAACCTTTGTTCCTGAATATTGTAAGGGGTGGGCAAACGATTTTGTGTAGTGGTTTTTGAAAAGTTTCTTATAACGCAAACATTCTTACCAAGATTCATCATATTATCTATCTTTTCCGTGGTTTTGAAGCACAAATGGCTCTTATACAGGGAGCGCACTTTTTTAACTTTCAGATTTCTAAACCGACCTATTCAGTAAAATTTGAAGCATGAATCAATTCACACCGAAACAACTTTCCAAATTAGCGACGCTGTACATTGAAAATCGTCATTCTGTACGTATCGTCGAAAGTATGTCGACCAACAGGCTCTTCCTGAAAGAACGATTCGTCGTTTTCTTGAGCAAGCGACAGTAAGAGATCGTCAACGTGCTGTTCATCAACGACCAAGACAATGACCGGAACCCAAAAGTGTCCTGTCGTCAATGCGCTCTGCATTTTGGCATCAATAAAACCACTTTGCGATACATTTTGAACGATCATTGCAAATTGCATTAACACATAAAATATTGCCGAGAATTCGCTTAAATCGGCAGTTGTCTAGTTGTCGATTATAAAGTAGCATTTGATAGCCCTTTGAGGGATCGCCTATATGCCGCACTGTCTGAGCTTGGTATCCCTGTAAAGTTGGTACGACTACGCTGAATGACGATAAGCAACACAAGCAGCTCCAGCAAGGTAGTAAATAGCTTCTCCGAACTTTTTGATACCGAGCGATTGCGATGGAGAATGTGTTACGAATGACAGAATTACATCGGTGCGGGAAATATTGAACTATAAAAGTGTCCAGTTCATCGCAGATAATATCGATTTCATTGGTCATACTAAGCAAGCGGTTACCAAAACCTTTGAGGCTACTGAATCTGACGCGGTCTGGCTGTAAACAAGAACAAGACGAAGTATATGTTTTCTTCGAGTAGACTGACGCCGCGGTTGGACTCTCACCTTGATGCTTAAAACTATACTTGTCGATATTGTTTAAGATTTCGTCTACCTTGGCAACACCGTCACATTGAAGAACGATGTCAGCACGAAGATAAAGCGGAGAATCACTCTTGCCAGTGGATGTTACTTTGGTTTTAATAGGCCAATGAGCCACTCTTGCCAGACGAAACTAACACTCTATAAGAAGCTCATCCTCCCCTTTTGCTTTATGCTGCTGAAGTATGGCTGATGACGCACTCATCAAAATGCCCTAAGAGTGTTTGAGCAGAAATTACTCCGTAAGATCTTTGGTCCTATACGCGTTGACAACGATTATGCGCATCCCATTGAATGATGAACCCTATGAACTCTACGACGACATTGACATAGTCAAGCGAATTAATATCCAGCGGCTCTGCATTCTAGTTCATGTTGTGCGTATGGATAAAGAAGAAGCTACTGCGAGAAAGGTGTTCAATGTGTCTTCATGTCTCCGAGGGAAGGACCAGGTAGACAGCACGCTAAATACCTTTTGTATCACCGATTGGAGTGCGCGCTCGTAAAGCAGAGGCGTCTTGAGGATTAGTCGTAATCGGATTGTTTTGGTCAACTAAGAAGAAGTCGCTCGAACGGTTGATGTCAAAAAGAGATGGTATTGACTGGACACTGAATAACTTGGTAACCAAAGTGTACGCAAACAAATCGCCCGAGATTCTCGAAAAAGTGTTGAAATGCACAGCACGAATAACACATTTTGCTATGACCCATAAAGTCAAACACTTGATGATGGTATATTCAAATCTAAACCAAATAAAAGGCAAAGTACCCAATTGAATAACAATACCTCATATATCGGAATCGCTCGTTTATATTTTAAAAGTTAATCAAAGTTTATATAGAAACATAAAAGATAAGATGATTTGAAGATTCCAAAAACAAGCGCTTAAAGCGAGCTAAATTGACTGCAATAAGTTACTTATATAAGAAATTGCCAGAAAAAACTTGTTCGGCATGTTTTTTTTTTGTAGCTTACCAACTTTCTAAACCATACTGAATCATGCGATCGAGTTATATTGTTGGCGAAGAACAAAGATGTTGATGATTGCTACGTAACCATTGAAGATTTCATCCCGCACAGTAATTTTCCCTCGAATTGGTTGAAACTATTATCAACCCGGATAAGGATAAGTAGACTCAGTTACCAACAATTTGAGTAATATCGAACCAATCCGATGGCCGTGGAAAAACTTTCGAACAAACTCATCAAGACGTCGATTATTAAGTGAACATACAAAGTAGATGATGTTCTTGCCATAAGAGCTCAAGTGGCTGCAATTTCACGTAAGTCTCGCCTTCGCGACGATCATCGTAAGGCAACTGTACCTCATTTGTTTGCTGTTTGAGGCTGATAAGCAGTAAGCAGAGGGTGGAGCCCCTTTTTACTAAAATATCCATCTAAAACCAGCGTGGGGCAATAGAACAGTTGAAATTCAAAAAGGAAATAATTCTTCATATACAATATTTGTACGAACTGATTGATTTTTGTCTTGAATACAAGTTCTAATCGCGTAGAAATACATTCAGCATGTTTCAGTATATCTTAATTTCGGTGCCAGTTTCTCCTTAATGTATTTTTTTTTTTGTGCATAATAAATATTTGTTGAATTGCTTGTTGTTGTGGCTGGCATTCATTAGGACTTTTGCTATTTGCACGATGTGCCACACAACAACTATGGGTGTGTGTGTGTATGTGTGTGGCTGTGTGTGTAGTTATAAATGAGTACAAGTACATATATGAATGGGTTTTTGGCTATTAGTATTAGTATGCTTGCAATTAAAATGAGCTCGCCTTGGCCTAACTGTTGGGCCACATACTAACACAAAGTCAAGGACAATTTAAAAATTACACGTGTCATACACGCTAAAGCACACACACACACACAGTTTGAGAGCTTTGTGTGTGAATTGCATTTCAAAGCCGCTTTGGACCCAAAACCATATGTCGGCTTACTAAACACCTGAAAAGAAGAAGGTAAATCTCATGACTACCCTTAGTTGGCGATTATCTTGCTCCCTTCAATGCGGCCTAGTTTCAAAAGCAGTATTTCCTTTGCCCAGATTGGCAGCCCCAACCTTTAACTGTGCTAAAAATACCAAACACTGCGTCATGCTCGAGCACTTTAATACCGAACTGCCCGACGCCACACTTTGTGCCAAGGGGAGAGTGGTTCATAGGAGAGAGCAGGAGAGACTCCGGCGAATCGGTTGAAAGTCAGAGCAACTGGCCGCAACTTTTGATTAATGTTTTGTTAGTTTTTCGGCGCAAATGTGTTTGTTTTAAAAACAAAACACAACACACACATAGAAACACTTTCGCCACATACACGGACACACGCATGAGTTGCTTTTTAAACATGCAAGCGAATAGAATCCGTTGGTCTTGGTTTTGGTAGCTGCGACGCCGGCAGCGACGCAGCCGTGACGTTACAGTTTTGAAATTTAACTTCAGATTTGCACTAAACAGTGAAGCTTCGAATGAAAAAACTAGAAGGAGCTGCTTCGCAAATTCTTTTTATTCCATTTTAATTTTTTATTTTTTTTCCTTTAATTTTTTTTTGTTTTTATCTATAAAATATTTTTTTGATTATATTATTTTTATTTATCCTTTCTTGTACATATTTTGGTTTATTATATTGTTTATATTTTTTGTTACTATTTTTTTTAGTTATTTATTTTTTAATATATTTATGTTTATATTTTTGTGTATATAGTTCATTAGTTATATTGTTTTTTACTTTTCCGCAAAAAAGTATTGGGATTGGCCAAAAATCTCTAATTTTACGTTTTTCGACAATTTAAGCACTCCGACAACTTTTCCAGCGATTTGGTGATGTTTTTTTGTCTGTGCGTTGTCGTTGTCGATGAAGTGTGTTAGTCCAATAACTTTAGTAATTTCGACTTTAGCAAGCTAAATATTTCTCTATCGTGTTGGGCATGTCTTCAAAGGGTTTCCTATTGAATTTGAGCACTCTAGTCGCTATAGTTGGGTCGCCAGAGGAATAATAAAAGTGAATAATTAAAAAATTTTATTTTTTTCATTTTTTTGATGCTTAAATTTCTCCTAGCTAATTTCGGTTGTTTCGATAAATGTACGGACAAGCCTAAATTGGTTACTAACTGTTTATTTTTTCTTCTTTTGAAGTTTTTACAAATAATCTTTGAAAAATGGGGTACCCTTTTTCGATCTATTGCCAGTTCATAGGGTTAAGAGATACGAGATTTTATGGCACAAAAAAAATTCTCAAATTTTTAATAAAAATTAGCGCTTTGCATGAGTTTAAAAGCATTATTCAAGTGCAGCTTTGAAAGGTTCTGGCTGGAGATTCTGTTAGGTAAAAACATTGAGTTTTGGATTCATAGATTTTAAGTTTTGTGTTCACTGCAATTAATTAGTTTGCTTGGGCCTCTGCCTGCTCTCAGCCTTTCTCATCGCCAAAGCGTTTCACTTTGATTTCCGTTACAGTTTTTCTTAAAATCGTGTACATTGTAATATTCTAATTATTTCTACGATTTTTGTTTATCATAATATTCAAAATTTCATTTTCAAGCCATTTTCAATGTTGACAAACATTGCAATCTTTTGTTATTTAACAAACGTTAATTCATTCAATAAATCAGAAAAAATTGACATAATTAATGTAAAAACGTGTGTATAATTGAAAATTCGCAGTTGTTTTTTGATAGAATTTAGTTTCAGTAAACAAATTGGCGAAGAACCTCTTCAACCGCCTATGTAATTTTTAGCTTTTTTGTACAAAAAATTGTACGTCAAATGGCAAACATTTGTGTTTTATAAGAAATATTGTGGTTTTTTTTTGTATTAGAAAATGCTTGCAATCTAAAGTTTTCGGAAAAAATACAATTGCAATTTGCTAAATTGCCCTTCCGAACAGTTATATTTATCTATGAAAACTTAAAGATTAAAGAACTTTCAAAAGTAACAACTATTCAAAAGTCTATTCTCGTTTTGGAGCATCTACTGTTTTTGGTTGTACATTTCTATGTGTGTGTGTGCGATTTGTAGTTTTTTATTGCCTGTTTGTGTGTAAGTTTTAGTTTGTTAGACTTTTTTTTAAGTTGTTCTCATTTTTGGCTGTAGTTTTTGTTGTTCGGTGTTCATCTTTGCATTCAGCAAACGCGCAAATATTTTTGATATATTGACTTCCAAATATTTTGCTATATACGTGTCTATGCAAACACCAATACCAACACTAACACTAACACATTCACACACACACACACTAACACATACACACACTTTCAGCAAATAACTGTAATGCCTATATTTAGTTCTATATTCTGGAATATTCAGCATGGGTGTATGAATATGTGTGTGTGGGTGTGTGTGTGTATGAGTATGTGTGTGTGTCATGTTTCATGCCTCTGAAAAATGTTACTATTCCATAAAAAACTCACACACACATGCCTAAATCTACCTAAAGATATGTGTATCTGTGTGTGTCTGTGTGTGTGGGTCGATGCATTCAAGCGTTAACTAATAGATTAGAAATTCAAACATTTTTTGTTGCCATTCAGCTACGATTTTTGTTTATGGTGGCTGAATGCCCAATTTGTAAACTAAACAGCTCGAAGCCTCAAACTTGCCAAGACATTAGCGCCTATGCGTATGGCATGAAGAAGGCATGAAGTGAAAAATAAAGCGCATTAAGCACGCCCTTAATTTGAGCCAAACAGCTTTTACCTCCTCGCAAAGATTTCGAACGCACACGCACATACAACTAAGTTTTCCCATACACGTAAATTGTATAAAAATGGCTTAAACGCTTTAATATATGCAAATGTTGAGGGCAACATACATAAATTTGAACGTGCTGATGTACACGAGACGATAAGCATGAGAGCTCCTCGACTCCGAAAAAGGGAGAAAAATAATTTAAGCCAACACTCACGTTACCGCCAAAGTACAGTGGGGGGGTTAATGAATGCTCTTAGAGCAGCGCTGCGGGCACTTAACCCATGCTGACCCCACAATCAACTCTAGCCGTGCGTTTGCGCTTAATTGTATGTGTAAGGCACGAATTAAGAATTAGAGAATATATTAGCTTTATGATTAGATAAAACAGCAAGCTGAACAAATACCTAGTACTAGAGTGTAAAAGAGTTAAAAAGAGAGTAAGTCAAGGATTTGGTACATATATGCAGCATTGATAGCTAAAGTTAGCAGCCGAATTTGCAGATGTTGTAGGCATTTCTTATGTTTCTTCAAAAATTCAGAAAAAATTGAGAAACCTGGTAGAGGTTGCAAAATATTTATGAAAGAGAACCGAATAGTGAACTGAACTTTGATGATAATTGGGAAGCGAACCAGCAATAAATTAAGCGAAGAACATTTTATACAGCAACAATCAAAGCCATATCAAGAGGAAGATTCATGAGAGCGTAAGGGATGTACTGCCAAAACGCTGAAAATCTTTAGAATATTTTAGAGAGATGTTCGTAGCCCTTATCAAGGCCCAATGAGTTGTTAGGGCGGCCCTGTTGATAAGCCACTGGCACTGAGCACTGCTGTAGCAGTGTTGCGCCTAAAACTTAGCTGATCAATTCTTCAGGATGTCGATGCCATGCAATCTGAAGCGCCATTTATAATTTTTAGCCTCTTTTTGAGATTCAATAGATCTGAGAGATCGACGCCTCCAATGTTTCTCTTATAGAGGTAAACTTAGTGGGACTTTATTGTTTGGGTACAACCATGACGGCCGTAATTGGATTCCATTTCTTCACCAATTAGGTGCATGTCTTCAAGTGGGTATTTCCATAAATATTTTATTCAGCAGGCGAACTTGTTGCCAACTTGCCTATATTGAGAAGAATGCATGCATGTCACTGCCCGTGATGAACGCAAATTAAATCGAACCAACAATAACTGATTTAAAACTGTTTGAACTTTCACTTAGAATCCACTGAGATAAATGTCTTTAATGCAGCTGTTGAAGGAAGAACAACCAGACTATGTCTCCTTTGGAAGCGCAACACACACTGACAACTTTTTGTATCAACGATTGGAGAAGGCATGCCCAAAGGAGCCTGAAGGAGTGCTCTACGTCGGGTCGTTAGCCGCTTACGGGTTGTTATAGCCAGTTAAGAGTAAGACATAACAAAAATTTGTTAAACTTATAACTAAGCCTATTATAGGTTATCCAGTCTCCAATGGTGTGGCCAGCGTTTCAAATGCACAGAGTAAAGAAAAAGGCACTGTCGTAGTCTTTAAACTTTATTTCGATCATTAATGTCTTTAACTGACTCATATTACTAAAAGAACTCAATGTTCATGTGGCGAACTAGAAGAAATATTTTAGCGACATGGAAGACTGATCAAAGAAATCAATTTATCAAGATTCGTCAGCTCAAAGTAACAATAGGCATCAACCAAATTACGGTCTCAACAAATGAGAAGAGCAGTAAGCCAAACCATTGCCAACAGTACACACACAGTGTGCAGCCCTGGCTTGCAAGCAAATGTGCAGAGCTGATGCTAGAAGCAGCTCTTATGTCAAGTGTGGCAATTGGAGCTGCAACAATGAATGCCAAGTTCACATGGCCAACTCTCTGAGGCCAAATTGTGCCTTGATTTGATGTCATACTCGATTTGATTGCATTGCGAAAAGCAGCGGCACACACACACGCAACACAGAGTTGCAAAAAACTCAGACTGTAACATGATATTTCAGCTGTCAGTTCATGCTTCAACTATTTCGAATCAAATCAATTTGAAAAGAGGGCGCGTTCCCATTGCGTGTTTGTTTGCCAGACACTCAGCTGGCTCAACCCTTTAACCTCTCTCTCTCACACACGCACTCACCTGTCTCGCCGGCATGGCAATGATTTATGCTAAAAGGTTTAAGTTGGCGCAATGCATACAAATACAAACAAACACGCATACACTCTATCTCTTTCTAGCTCTGTTTCTCTCTCTCTCACACACAGACGCACGCACATATACGTATACAGCATTTAGCGGCACCTTTTACACTTCGCTCAGAGCGTTGAGCAATGAAAATTAATGCGTATAACAAACGTTTGCTGTCGAGTTTGCACATAAATTCAAAAGCTGAATCTGCAATGCAAATGCATAAAAAGGAGTCATAAGTGTGTGTGTGTGTGTGTGTGTGTGTGTGTGTGTGAGTGTGTGATTGTGCGTGTGTGTGTGTGTGTGTGAGAGAGAGAAACAAAGCATTATTGTAGCACAACGCATTTTGCTGCACACACACACACACACACAAAAGCACAAAACAGGAACTAACGAAGCGTAAAGTTTGCCAAGCGGCTGCCATATAAAATGGCGGACACAAGTCAAGCCCTGCCAACCCATGCCAAAAGTAGGGAAAAAAAGTAAAGAAAACCCGCCGAAAGTCCAGAGAGCACATTCATTGTGTGCCTTGTGGCATTTCTTGCTTCGTTTTGCTTGCTATTATTAAATATTCCTAATAAATTATGCAAAAATTTTGTAGTTTAGCCAAAAAGAGGGGCCCGATAGAGCCGCATAGAGGAGCACAGCTCTCGCTCTCTTGGTGGGTGCGGCAATTCGGTCAAATCAAAATTCTTGCCCAGGGGACGTTGTTCGACGCTATTCGATAACTGTGCGTGCATAACTATCAATAACTTTTGGTTAAAAAAAAAAAAACCAACAGCAACAAAGAGCATGAAAAAATGGCTGCCAGCAGCGCCAGCAGCTTGTGGCATTCATTTTGACTGACTGACTTTGGCAACAATGGCGGACGACAGTCAAGAGAGGAGAAACGAGACATTTGCTGGTCCTGGCCCAGCATGGCATTTAATACAATAAAAAAGGCAAAAGGATATGGGGCTTGTAGCCCGCTCTCCTTCCCTCCTACTCACTCCCACACTGCGCTTATGTATTGCGATAATAAAATAAAATTGAAATATGGTTTGCAATTGAGTAAGTTCAATGAGTGGAAATTGCTAGATCCGTGCATAGCTTTGCTCGATTGTGTGCAGCACAGTGGTCAAAGCAGGATGAGCAGTGAGTTCTTTCAACAATGACATAAAAGCATCAAAGAGAAGAATAACTTTTTGATAGACAGTTAGTTTAGGCGCAGGAAGCATATTTAATATGAAATTTGGCTTATATTTTATTTACTTAGACCCTTTTGTCAATGTCCAGTTTAATGATAACTGGCAGATACATAACAGTTCGCCATTTCAGAGTCCCTTTGGATCAGAATACTTCCAATGTCGCTTACGCTAAGCGACTTTTGAATAATTGAGTGAGTTAAGACATGAATTCATAAATTGAGCACAAAAAGAAAACTACTAATAAAACTTATTTCAAGGAACGTCACCAATAAAGTAGTTTATATTTGAGTTTGATTCAGATTGTATAGATAAGTTTATCGGAGTTGATCCAAAAAGTCAGTCAATCTTAGAACCAGATTTTCATTCATTTCAAAACGTGAGATTAGCTTTGTACTTCGCATACTTATCAAGAACTGATGGTAGTACAATAATTGGAAAAGATTTACCCATTCTACTGGACAGGATTGGCAACATTAAGGATTCGCTTCAGAAAAGATGATGATATGATTTAGTTGGCTGCTTCCAGTGCACGTACTTCCGCTTCCGGTATCTTGGGAAGTAAGTTAGTTAGAGGGCGGTAGTGGTTTCTGTGATATGGGTCTGTGAGATGCATGTTGATTTTATGATGGTGTCAGACTGTTGGATATCAAAACGATTATTTTGAGTTATGATGGTGTCGGTGGTGATGAACGATGGGGGGGGGGGGGGGTGGGTGTGGACAACCAGGGTTCTGATAAGATAGGTAACAGCTCCCTTATCCCTGTGTCTACTTTAATAAATTTGATGCACAACCAATATGTGAGGCCTCTCGTTAGCTGCTGCAATCACAATCGATATTTAGATAGTGATCTAATGTGCGTGGCGTAGTGTCCCTAGATCTTGTGACACACCGCGTACAACTCTCCTACCAATGGAATATGTTATGAGGCGCCTGGAAGAGTGACTTTCATCAGGCCGAAGAACGGTAACAGGCTATTATAGCCAGTCAAGAAGAATTTGGCTCATCCGAGTCACTGCCAAACAACTCATTGATTAGAGCGGTAAATCCACTCGCTGCGTTTGTTGTCGATCTGGCCGAAGTAGTTTGGTGGCTTACTGGGGCTTGGTTTGTTAGGGTACGTTGCAAGGGGTTAACTGAAGGGAAATGCGCCAATTCTTGATTACCGATAAGAGAACCAAATTCATTATTTTATTGGTCTTGGACTTAGATGGTATAAATGGAATAAAAATGAAAGACAGTCCCATTGCAATGTTTAAGCTGCAACTTCGATTTCAACAAGATTATTTAAACACTTTTTGATGGTTCAGAAACATCGTTCGATGGTTCGAAATACTGCAACAAAGCTGCTTCAAATCAAGCAACACGTCAAATGTCATGTGGAAACTCTTCGAAGAGAGTAACTGAAACTGCATTGCGAATTAAAGATTTCAGTAGGTTCTCGGTTCCAAATAAGTCAAAATATGATTCGGGTCCAACCGACTGATAGAAGCCTTTGGTAAGCTCTTATTTCCAACTTCTATTAACACACACACCCTTTAAAACCCCAAAATATAATGCCAATAAGTAAAACTCCGAAAGTCTTTTAGCACTTCATACCATCAAATTTCGCCTCTGGTACAACTAGATCTGATTGACATTTTTCACAAGTGTCTTTTCTTGCCAATATTTGCTTAACTTATAGTTTTAGCTTAAGTTCTGCTTTACTGCAGCCAGACCCTGACCGAATCTTCACCAAAAAGCTCCACCAAGTTACATTGCACTTAACCAATCAACTTGAACCACTGTGCAATATACAAACACGCAAAACAATGAGTGAACAAGTGCGTAAACCAAAGAACAAAACAAGCGTATAAATGAATGAATGAATGATTCCAAAAACGAAGTCAAAGTCTGTGCCAAATGCTTGCGTTTCTCTTTGTTTCTCTTAATTTCACTTCACTGGGCAGCAAATAAGCGCAACAAAGCCGCAATCAACTTACAACAATCGCAACTTGAGATTTTGCTGTTGTGCTTATTAAAGGTCGACTTTTTTGTTGAACTTATTTGTTGGGGTGCCAAAATGCAAAGTGCTACAAAATACTTATGAATAAATAAACATGCGGATTGTTTATGTGAAACAAATCACGCATACGCCACATTGCACCCCAGCAAGCAGACAAACAGAGATACATGTGTGGGTGCAAAGTGATTGTCAGGATTTTCCAAGGAATGTTGTTTTTCTGGTTTTTTCTCTTCTGAGGAAAACATCAAAAACAACAACTGCAACAAGAGTCAGGAATGGCTTGTTTATTTGGGCGCCTTGCTGTGAAAAAAGGAGGTACACAAAATAAGGAAAACAGCAAAAAGAAATTAAGTTGCCGCCTCAAGGCTTATCACGCCCCCACATACTACTGCAACAACAACAGGAGTCGCTACTACAACAACTATGCAACAAAATGCTTATCTGATTTAAACGTTGAACGTAGCACGCTCATACCACGCCGATGGCAACATTTTGCGGCTCTTAACGACTACTACGGCTCGAACTGCCGTGACCATGACGGAACCTGAAACCTGGTACTTAAGCCGTAGTTGTATCTGCTGGCATGTTCAATGTGTGCGTGCTGCTCGAACTTATGTTGCCTGTCTGCCAGCTTATTTTTGCACTCGGCAATGGCCGCCTGCAAGCTGTAACTTTAATATTAATCATACGACCCGCATGTCCAAAACATGAAAGACCGTAGTTTGTTGTTTTTTGCCGTGTTTGTTGTTGCTGTTGTTGGGTCTCACTATTGACTAAATGAAACCGTTAAAGCAGCACGGTCTTCAATTGTCTGAGCTGGTTTGTTCAGGCAGCAAACGCCAAAAGATCTTAGTTAAATTTTGCGTTTCAAAGTTTTCTCAAGTGGCTCATTGTGGTTAGCTGCGAAATGTTGACCGAGAACCCACAAATACACACAGACAGACAGAAAGAGATAGACACGGTGTTGCAGACAGAGACTGGCTGCAGGCAGTTCTTACGGCGACGCCGACGACGACAACGGTTACTTTTGACAAGGACACGCTCAGTTTTAAGTCCGGAGCAACAACTACAACAACAAGCTTTGCTCTTTGCGGTCTTTAGCGTAGCATCAACGCCAAACTTGCCAAAAAAAGAAACAAAAACAAATATCAGTATATCTAGCAGCATGTCAACGACGGAGAAAGAGAGACAGACAGAACGAGACAGAGTACAGGCTGAGCAAAAACAACGGCATGCAAAAACTTTCCGGATGCGGCAAAGAAAACGCAAATGATTAAGTACGGCGTGATATAATTCAGGAAGACAACATGCAGCAGCCTCAACCGAGCAAATCTCTAAGCAACAGAGGCGTACACCGAAAAGTATGCTATGAAAATTAAAAGATTTCATAAAAGTGTATAGAGTATGTGATGGGGAATATATGTGGGATGTGCATATGCTTGATAATTTATGTTTCAATGTCTAAATCTTGATAAAGTCATTAATAACTTGCCATAAATTGTTAAAACTTTCATATAATGCGTAGTTAAATCAATGTATGCTATGAAAAGTTGAAGTTTTGGGGTTTATTGGGGCTTATTTGATATGTATCGTCCGAACGCGTAATGTAGAGTATTTGAAAAATTTTCTAAAATTTGCTAACTACCAAACGTCTTAAAAATGTATTTTGCATTTTAAGTTATCCCACTGAAACATTGATAGAAGCTTCTTTAGGCCCCATATGAATGTAACAGTCGATAAAAGTTCCCTCATCTTAGATCGATTTTTGTGTTATCTTTTCCTGCTTTTTGACGTGAAACATCTATAGCTAGGCCTTGGAGGTAAGTCGTGTGACTTGTTTCGTTGGGCCTGACTTCTGTGACCTGATTCGGTTTCTCTGACTCACGTGCTATATTAGCAGTGTCTACAGGAGAGAATGTTACAATTTAACATTGCAGAGAATGGTAATAGGTACACATCTTTAAGTGTTGGTATTGCGTGACTTTGAAGTCCTCATCGTACACTATTTTATGTGGTTCGTCTAAAGACTATGCACAATTTCAGTGCTGATCCCTTTTTGTAATTTCCATTCACAACGCCACTGGCTATTTCACAAATCTCAACGCGACAACTCATTTTCAGCAACTTCCCAATGTGCTTGTTAGTTGTTTTGTATGTTGTATATGTATTTATGTGAGTTTGTGTACTTGCAACGAGTGTTGTGCGGATTTGGGAGCAGGCTATTTGTAAGCAGAAGAATCAGAAGGAGAGTTTCGACGCCGACGAGATACAAAAAACAAACGCTTGCTGTTTAGCATTTCAACACAAAAACTGGTAGGAGTTTTTGTTGTTGTAGAGCATAACAGCAATTAATATGTATCTTTTACTTGGCACGCTTTATGGCCGCAGTAGGAACGGAGTTAAAGTGGCCAAAGCGAGACAGCAGTAGTATAAAAGGCTGTCTCGAGATGCTCAGCCTGGTTGAAATACAAGCGACTGGACAACTTCTTGGTAACAAAAAACCAGCATGACAACAACAGCAACAACAAACAGCGAGTTGGCCAAAAACACAGAAACTTTTGGCCAAAGTTGCACGTACCATTTTATTTAGTGCTCAACATTTGCACAGTTACCGTTCACAATGACAAGAATGGAAGACACAGAGAGAGAAAGAGAGAGAGAGAAAGAGAAAGAGAGAGAGAGAGAGAGAGAGAGAGCAGCACATTTTTATCATCTCAAGTGATTTATGACAGCTACTGCAGGCACATGGCGTATACTTGATATGCTACGCCTTTTAAATGGCTTAAGCAGGCGACACACACACACTAACCCATGCACAGAGGCACGTCGAAAATTGGGACAGCACACAAACACACACACACACACACACACACACACACACACACTCACACACACACACACACACACACACAGACACACACTCAGTTAAAGGCACGCAAAAATGGCACACGACAAAGTGAAAATTTAATTAAAATGCACATTTGTCCTTGACAGCGTTATATTTTTTAATTGGGAGCCAGCCAAATGAATACACGCACACCCACACGCATTCACTTAAACTCACACACCCACTCACACTCACACACACACTCACACACACGCAGCGAGACACTGATGCTACGCGTATTAGTTAGTTGCGGTTAGATATGGAAATGACTTGGACCTGCAGCAGCCTGCGCCCCTGCCACGCCCACACTTCTCTTGACACACAAAAACTTGCACGACATGCACGCACTTGCTTTCATCTGGCAATGAGTTAAATTAGAATGCATCTGTATGTATGCACGTGAGTGAGTAAAAGCGAGTAAAAGATGGCTAAAGTTGGGATTTCAGCTAAAGATACAGATACGCAGATACTCACTGGCAGCTGATGCTGCTGCCACAATTAAGCTGCTCAGCAATACCTTACACTTAAACTTGATTATTTTGTTGCTTTAAGTTATGCGGGTTAATGTTATTTAGAATTTAAGGTATTTTGCATATATTAAAGTTGTTTAAGCTTCTCAGATAGGAGGTTACCTAGAATGAAAAAAAAAACATAAAAACTGTGAACTTTAAGTTTACTAGACAGGTAAGTTCACGTTCTTAGAGAATCTACTAAAGAATAATAATAAAAAAGAGGAACACATTTTATTATGTCAATAAAAATGACTAAAGAGAATAGAGAGAATACTCTTATCTATTTTGGAACAATTTTTAATTTTAAGTATTTTTGCTGTTTAGTTTTGTATTAATTCGGTATTTTTAGTATTAACAGTATTTTCCCGAGCATTATTATCAATTTTGGAGTATTAGTAATTTTGAGAGTATTTTAGTAACATTTTCTAAGATTCACATCATTGTGTGGTTTTTGAGCACTTGCTTTAATATTATCAATAGGTTATCGTATGGCTGCCAAAGTGGCATCCAAATTTTTGACAAAATTTGACATTATTGGCTTTCCGATATAGTTAGTACAATAGAATGGAAATATACTTAAAAAAAAACAGCCTAACAGGTTTGCTTTAATGATGTGTTGTCTGTATGTGGTGTTCCACCTTCAATAGATTTTGCAAATTCAAAACCATGGAAAATGTTTTTATCGGTACAAGTACAGCTTTGGTAATTTCACTTTTCATAAGGAGATCTATAAATAATAGATGTTAAACATTCCTTTCAAAAGCACAAAGTTTTCTAGGATTCGATACAAGATGATCTGAAACTATATGTGATAATTTGTGACAAGGAGTCGACGAAATTTTGATAACCCTGGTTTCGTTATTAATGAACCCTTTTATTTTTCTCCTCTCCTTCGAACCACAGCTATATAGAGGTTCTTAAGGCGTTTTACATACATACATACATCAAGAATTCCATTAAAATCAACAGCTTAAAGTGCATCAGGCAATTTAAAAGTAGTTCCCATAGCAGCAGTTTTATAAAGTGTTGCCACGCCTTGAAGGCAACTTATAATTGCAAATTTTTCATATGCACGCAGTCGTTTAAGGACGACCATAAAAACCGTCAAAAACTATGAGAAATGTGCGCGAGTAGTGAAAAATTACACTAGTTGTCAGTGCTACGTGCCACTAAGATATCCTTTTTATGCGTTGCCTTTCCGTCCTTCTTTCTCCCTTTCTTTATCTCATGTTTCACTTTATCTAGTCATCTCTCTTTGGCTGAGTTACTCATGTTCGCACAGCCTTGACTTGGTTTAGCGGCGGAAAAATATATTCCTATAAACGAATATTAAGTGCAAGTACTTTTTTCTATCACACTTGAAAAGTTACTTACAAAAATAAACTTTCCTTCATTTGCTGCTTTTGGATAAATATTTTCTACTATTTACGTATATAAAAGTATCACGTCACAGCTATCATACGCCCCGTTGACGCATATACATTGTCATAACTATAGTTGTTGTTGTCTGCTTGCTATGTAAGCCTCTTGGCAGCTCAATTACGGTTACAGTCTCTTAATATGATCTTATTGCTTTAGTGCAGAAGTTTTTGCAAATTGTCGAGCTCCGAGTGCCCAAGTAGCTAAAAGTGCACAATAAAAAGCAACAATAATAATACACGTACAATAGTACGTAAATAATTGCAGTGCTGAGCTGAAAACAAGTTGACGAAAAGTACATAAATACTTCGCAAACGAGACTGTACTCAAATTAGCTGCGTTCTGCGTGATATTCATGTTAAGCAGCTAAGTGAGATGGCACTTCAATAAATCTCTCGCTTTTATAATGCTAATTTGATTTCAATTGAATAGATTATACATTTTATAGTTTCGAGTTTCTTTAGAAAATTACCTTAAGGTACGGAACACATAAATCGAAACATTGTTTTTTTATGTGCTATGATGACTGATTTCTTCAGAGCACGTAATATGCATTGAAAATACTTAAAATATTTAAATATTGGAAAAGCCAATGAACCAAGTTTTACTACGACGAAAAAAATTCCATCGGGTCCAACAGGAAGCAATGATTTCAGGTTGACACGTCAGTTTTGTATGGTATTTACATTGACAGTACTGGAAATGCTATAACCACCATTAAGGTAATATAAATATACGGAGGAAGAGAAACTTTTCTCAAAGAAAGAACGCTGCAAATAAGTTTAAAATGTCTTTTACAAAACAGCAATCCCATTTTTTAGACCTATGGCAGCCAGAACAGATAAAAGGTAAAACATCGTCAATAAGACACGAATTGAGTTAGCTAAATGGTGGTTGAATACCCTAGTTGTTAGTACTACCTACTACTACTACTTTATACATATCGAACCGTGATAAAAAAACACTATTTTTTTTTGTAGCAAGCAAAAATAGCTCTTATTCGTTATGCACTAGTTTTGAATTACAAAAAGTTCGAAACATTGCCTTCGGGGAGAATATAGCAATTCATTACTACAAGAATACGCCCACTATAATTTTAGCGTTTTCAAAAATTGCTCAAGAAATGGCTATTGTTTCATGTGGGGTGAGCGCGACAGTAAGCGTGGCTACAATGAAATGTTTCGCAATTTATAATTATCTGATTTTTATTAGAAAAAGGGTTTATATGAGGCTTGTCATGGTAATTTCCCTCATCACTTGTCAAACTTTAATTCCCATTCAAATGCAAAAACAAACACGACCACAATTTGGTTGCTTCCTAATTGACTTTCTTACATTTAGGACAAGTTTGAATTTGGTTCCAACTAGAATCCATTTGTGACAGTAGGTTGTTTACAAGTATCTGACAGTTTTCAATCAGTTTCAATGAAGAAGATAAAGAATCATCCATCTATATTCTTGTTTTCTGTCCGCTGTCGCTACTTTAACTCAATCGGAAGCATGTCGGAACAGATGTAGAGTCTAGTCTTGTCGGCAACAGCAGCGGAGACGTTGTCAATGGCAATTGCGAAAATGTTGGTATGCAAACATGACTTAAATTTTATACTTCTTAAATTTTCTAGACATCAATTTTCTGCTTCTCAGCTACCGGTACTGATCCCAGATTTAGAAAACCGATCAAAGTGCCTTTCATTGATTGCGGAGTGCTCCATTACGTGGGCATATAAGAAGGTATGTTTAAAACAATATAAAAAACAACCTGTAACCATTTTTGTCAAATTTCTGTTCAAATTTTCGAATTGATACTTTACATTTTTTTGTTGAATTTGAATGAATTTGCTATCTTATACTTTATATTTTGTGAATTATCACTTTTATTTGAAAACCTTTTCTTCTTCAAAACCGTTCTCTTCTTCTTCCCGCCAAAGGCAACAATAGAAAAGGTCATCCCTTGGAGTGTTTGAGCGGAAAATACTCCGTAAGTTCTTTGGCCCTTACCGCATCTAATTAAACGAAGAACTTTTCTAAAATCGGCACAAAACAGATCTTGTTCTTTTGTAAAGAAGTTATAAAAAGCCGATGTTTATTCACGCCCAAATAAGTTATTCCGTCGTTTGATTCAGCGACAATGCCAAATACCAGTGGATATTACTAGACACGAAATTGGAGTCAACTCTAAATACTGAATGAGGGCTATCATCATGCAAAAAGACCATAGGCCTTAAGTGGGCCAAAAGTGTACTATTGCTACACGAGCAGCTGAACTATGCATTTCGGGGTTCTTTGTACTAGGCCAAGCACAGGTCTCGCTAGCCTAGCATTTCACCCCCAAATCTTGAATTGGAGGTGTTAGCACTTCTGTCGGCCATACGACTGAAAGACTAGCGTCTAAATTTAGTCAATCCAGTATCGCAGTTAAACTCGCTTTTGTTCGCCTAAATGGAGACTATTGTTTAATCGATAAGACAAACAATAATGTCCCTTGTTCATCCAGGAACTATCTCATAGCGTTTCAGGTGGTTACATTACCTGATGATAACCATTAAATAATGAAATCCGATATCGGTAAAAAACTGTCGAACTTACTTGTACTTGGTGGATACTTCCTAAATCTTCCTTATCAAGTGAAAACTATGCACTTCTAAATATCGGTGAAATGTACTCTCTTTAGAAAGAAGTCTGAGAAATGGTCCTAAATGTGTGGTTCCTAAAGTATATATATTTATTTATGTAAAAAAGTATCCTTTTTAGAAGGCACCGTTGTCATAAGCTGCAAAATGGCTATTAACGCCAAGCTGCAATAACCGCTTGCGAATTACAAGACAGTTTCTAGTGAAAACAGCTATTGAAAAGAACAAAATGGACGCAAAGCGTTAGGGATTGTTTTTGTTAACTGTTTTTCCTTTTTGCATAAAGGTCATGTAAGGTTATGCATGCATTTGCTGTTATATTTACTTTTAGTTCGTTCTAACATATAGACACTCCGGGGCATTTGCATAAAGGCGGAAGTGCATTTGTCTATTAGCACATAAGTTAAATACATAAGCAAATAAACGCATATATGCATATTTATGTACATGCCTGTCAGTGGCATTGTCGTTGTTTTTGTTGTAGTTGTAGTTGTAGTAGTTGTTATTTCTTGCATGTCCTTTTTAAGGCATACAAATTTGTGCTAAAGGATTTACTTACAAACGAGCGAGTTGACAAAAAGTGCGGAAAAATCGCATTGTTTTGCCGCTGAAAACACACATTCACTCAGACATGAAGAGGCATCGCTGCAGTGAGTGGCATTGCCTTGGCAGGGATTTTGCTGAGCTTCGTCCGCTCGCCTGAGCTGCAGCAGATGATGAGCCGCAGATTATGTGCACTCACTCATTCAGTCTATTGCCTGCTCGTTCTACCGCTCACATGGCTGCTTTGTCTTGGCCTGCGCCTGTCTCTTGTCTTGTCTTGTCGTGTCGAGTCTTGTCTCGACATGTCTTGTCTGCTTGTCAGCTGCCTAGCTGTGACTCTGACCCACGCTACCCATACTCTCTCTCGCAGTCTCTCTGCCGTTCAAGATTTGTGTCGTTTTGTGGCAGCATGTGGCAGCAGGACATGCATAAGTGGCTGCCTCAACTCTCAGTCTTTTCAGTGTCTGCTGCACATTGCACAAAACTTTTTCTGTTTTATTTATATTTACTTTTGATTGTTGTACTGTTGGTACTCTTTCTCCTTCTCTTTCTCTTTCCCTTTCTCATTCTCTTGTTCTTCTTTTCGTTGTTGTTGCTGCTGTTGTTACTGTTGCTTTTCGTATACTTTTCAGCAACAAAAAATTGTGCCTTCTCTTTGCTGTTTTGCACTTTTTGCCCGAAACAATTAAATGCATCAAAGTTTGTTTGCTCTCCCTCTCCCTCTCTCTCTCTCTCTCTCTTTGTTATCCCTTGCTATTTCCAACTGAGTTTTCATTTGGCATCTGTCGAGTTTACTTGCCCTTTAATTTTTGGCCTTTTAGTCAATTTTGTTTGCCAGTTAAAAATTTCATCTTTCTTTATTGTTACTTTTTACTTTTTACATTTTCTCTTTTATGCTTTTTTATTTTGGTTTTTGCTTTTGCTCTTTCGTGGCAAAAATTAACTGTCACATCAGCTGTACAACTGGCATCGTGTGAAGGACGTCACTGTCACTGAATGAATGATGTTTTAATGGGCTTGCATATCACTCTCGAGAGAGCCAGATACAGGGACGAAGATAGATAACGAGATGAAAGCGTAGAAAAAGATAACTGTAACTAGACGAGTTTTGCATACCCTTACAACGGTTTTCAATGGATTCTTTTTATTGGTATTTGTATACACTGCAACAGACGCGAAACGCCTTGTTAGTGAAACTAGGTGAACGGCAGAGCAATGAACGAACGAATAAAGTTCCAAAGGGTGGTTTGAAAATTATGTCAAGACGATTTTTGAGATTCTGAGCTCCTCCCATTAATTTTTTTCTTCAATTGCAATAGTAACGTTATTTTTTCAGAACACCTTCCGCTCACACCCTTACTATGAAATGATGTCAGTTTAATGATCCCCATGCTCTGTAATATATAAAAAAAGATCTTCTCCGCAACCATTTATTTTGTCCGACTGCTATCCTCCTCACTTCTTATACGTTGTACCTAAGGTACTAGGTAGTAGTTTCTGCTGATTTTCTTTACAATTTTTCAAATAAAGTTTGAAATTTGCAAGTCCATTATTAAAAAGTTTTCAGGGCACAAATTTGCAAAAGTTAGCTTTTGGAATAACTGTGACATATATAAAAAACGACTAATTTTGTAAATTTGGCTAGTAAATAAAAGCGATTTGTATAAAAACCGACTTTTTGCAGAAATTGTTAGTTGCTTTCATAAACAAACTAAGAAAACGGTTATTTTAAAAAAGTGCTTTGTTGATGAGAGGTTGTTTTCGAAAATTTTCATATAAAAAAAGTATATTTGGAAAGAAATGATATTTGCTTAAAAATACAGCGAATTAGCATCTTCATTCTATAATAATACAAAATATATTAAATTTGTTGTTTATTTTTAACTTAACAAAAATAATAGGTGTCAGAACATTCGTTATGGTCTCTTAGATGTATTAGTCAGACTTTAGCACAGATTGTGTGGGCTAACAAAGTTATCTTGCAGATAAAAAAGTGCATTCTAGTAAAAAAATGTGAAACAATTGAAAATAACAATAAAAAAGCATACTTATAATACATAATTTCTGTTCTGTCGTTTAGACAAAAGTCTGCATTACATCAACATATTCTTAAGATTTGCCTCAACATCATCATCTGCAATAACATCATCATCTTCTGCATTACAAACATCATACTGTTGCCTCGTTTCATCAAAAGTCTGAAATGCATCAACATATTCCTACAAACAGCCCCATCATCATCAGCAATAGCAGCAACATCATACTGTTCTCTCGTTTCATCGAAAGTCTGAAAACCATCAACATATTTCTAAGAATTGCCTCAACATCATCATCTGCAATAGCAGCATCGTCATCTGCATTGCCAACATCATCTTCATTATCATCTTGCAAATTCATACGATTTCCAAACAGTATCTGTAAGTACAAGTTCTACAAATTAACACTAACTCTCTTACATTTTAACTAAAGCCGATTATCTTTTATTAGCAAATCAGGCCAAAAAATGCAACCCTGCTAAGCAAACCGCTATTTAGCTATCATGATGGCATATCTCAATACTGTTTCGCTTTATAAAGTACTTTATTAGCAAACTCGCTGAAAAAATCAGCATACACTTTAAAAGCAAAATTTAAAACGAGCAAAGGTAGAGAGCGTGAGAAAGAGCAATTAAAAGGGGAAAGCGAATGAGAGATGGATGTAGAGCAAACAAATTGGCATAAATATTTATATGGTCGCTGGGATTTGCATAACTTACAATCAGCCAAAATCCAATATGGCCAATTGTGTTTACAGATGGAGAATAACGAGCAGCCAGCTGAAGACCTTGCCTGCATATCAACATCATCATCATCATCTGCAGCGGAAACATCATCATCTGCTGCAAAAACGTCATCATCTTCAATCTGACAGCAGCCTCAATTGCATCATACAAAAACAACAAACTATGTACATATATAACAACAAAAACAAACAGTCACATTTGAAATTGCAACACTTGATGTTGTTTTTGCCTCTTTCTCTCTCACTCTCTCTCTCTCTCTCTCTCTCTCTCTGTGTTGCCAATTTCTGTTGCCTGTTTCACTATTTGGCTTGCCATTTTCCAGCTGCTTTTGGCATTTTTCTCACTGGCAAAGAAAAAATTCATATTTAATGCCAACCACAAACAGCATTTTGTGTCTATTTTAGTGTAATTTTCCACTTAAATGATTTTGCAGAAAAATGCCAAGCCAAGTCAACTCTCTGCCGAATGCCAGAGTGCGAGAGAAAGGTCTGTGGGAACTGTCTGCGTCTGGCAGCGGCAAAATTTGTGGTTAAAATGAAAATTATTGGTTGCAAGCTGTTTGCCAAAGCAACTCAAATATAAATAGAAATGGGCTGGGGGCGTGGCAGCAGCAGCAGACGCGCAAATGAAGTTTAACGTTTTCGGCTGCTGAGCTTTTCAACGCTTTTCCCCCTTTTGGCTAAGCTATTGATTTCAATTGTGTTGGCTCGTCCAGCTGCCCCACAAATGTTGCAACGCTATGTGCTGCTGTCGCTTTCATGGTTGCTTCTTTGTGGCAACTTCAAAGTGGCAACAACAATAACAAGAACGTGCAACGTGAAATTGACACCCGCAGTGCTGTAGAATTGAAACTATAGCAAAAATAAATGTGTAGCGAAATGGAAGAAACTCTGGCCAACAAACACTCTATTTGCCCCACAACGTTGCACGAACTCAGCTGCGGGCGTTTCTGGCTGGCCATAGCCGGAGGCTGCCTATAGGGCAATAAAACTGTTTTAATGAGATTCAAGCTTTAAATTTCGCGCGTTATTTACGTTCTAAAGGAAATCACGTATACAATGCATGTATACGCAAAAACGAGTTGACTTAATTATATAAGAGCATGCTGGAATTTTAATTAAAAGCTTGCCAAAGATTTCATTGATTTTCTTTTTTAAACGTGGTTTTTTCATAAATGTAGAGATTGTTGTTGTTCTTATTGTCGCAGCTTGGCCTAAAAAAAAAACGACAACACATTTTGTTGTTTGCTCACTGCGGCCACTTAAACTTAGACCGCAAAATTGTTGGCACATAACTTGACCAAATATTTTAACAGCTTTGTTAAAACATTTTATGAAAATTGCCGACATTTGAGACGCCTGCGCTTCGACACTTGACGCTATCGCTGTCTATGTCCTTGTCGAGCGCGTCCTTGTTGTGGCCAGGCTAAGATAAAAGTTTACACAGTTAATAATAAAACCATTTACTATGCAAATATTTTATCGAGCCTCAAGCAGCAGCGCGTCCTCCCCTCTGCGCTCAAGCTGTTACTCCACCTCCCTGAGGCAATGCCGCTAGCTATCGTCTCAAAGTCATTTTTTACGCTTGGCATATGAAAATTTGAAAATGAAAATGGCAGCAGCGTTTCCTACTACATACTATAGAGTCCAACAGCCTGTAAGTGCATGAAGATGTGTTTGCAATGGGTTAAATATGCTGCACACAAACGCACTCGCTCTCTCGCTCACTCCCTCTATCTCTCTTCCTCTCTCACACACACGCACACACATACTTACGCCTGCTGCATATTTATGCATATGTATTGTTCTTCTCTCTGTTTTTTTTAGGTTCTGTTTGCACTGACTTTGAGTGAATGAAGTGAGTGCCAAGCAGCTACAACAACAACAACAACAACAGCAGTAACTACAACAAGCAGCAGCTGTTGTCGGGACGGTGCCCGACAGTGGAATACCCTGTACCCTTTTTTTTATAAACACTAAATACGGTAAAATGGGAACGGAAGTATCCACTTTTATGTCTCCTTTCATAAGACCGATATGCCTGTAAACATTTCCCTATTGGGAAGTTCCAATTGACAAGATTTCCCATTGGGAAATTGGCTGTTATGGGCACAAAAGTTACTCTTATACCCAAAACTCCAGTATTCTTGGGCCAATGTCGTTGAATTTTGTAACATAGATCACACGAGTCTCCACACCAAATTTTGTAACACTAGCTCACATGTATCCATATCTACATGTAGTGGAATTTTGAAGCAGTTTATTGACGAGGTGGTGTAAAACTAGCATATTTTTGACTATGACTTTTGATCCGATCTCGATAATTTTTGGGACATAGATGCACATTAACACGACGCACATCTCTGAGAAGTTTCGAGTTGATAGACTCAATGGAACGGTTGTAAGTTGCGCAAATCTGTCACCCCCCCTCCCCGGTAAGATAACGACTTGATGCGACAAACTTCATTTTACATTAGATTACGCGCATATTTTGGTAAAATTTTGTGTCTCTGGCTCTTATGATCTCGGAGATCTATCCCCTCATACGGACAGACAGACAAGGTCCAATCGCTACCCGAGTTAATGATAAAACTTTATGCCCATGGAACTTATGGTGTGCCACGCCTCCTTCTACCTGTTACATACAACGCACAAATCTTTAATACCCTTGTACACTATGTGTACAGGGTATAAAAAGAGAGAGGCTGAGAGCGAAATGTGATGAAAAATTAAAAAGGGATTTTGGGGGCAGCTGCCGAAAGCGTTTGAATAACTTGAGTAACTTTTGCGCCTTTGTTGACTGCTGACAGCATTTTAGTATATATGTATGTGCGTCTCTCTCTGTATATGAAAGTGTGATATGGCTTTTTGTGGCCTGCTCATATGCATGCATGCATTGCAAAACGCTTAAATGAGCTACCCAATTTTCGTTTTTTAATTACACTATGCAACACAAAAAAAAACCAATGTCTAAAACATAGCTTTAGCGGTCAATTTTGGGTCGCTCATTTCGAAGCCGTTGAATTTTCTAGGAAAATTCGAAAATTGCAATGACTCACGTATCCAGGGAACTTTATTACCGATTTAAGTGAACTATAATTTGAATTGAAGGTAATTAACTATTGATTAAATCCGTTTCAGATAGTTTTGGTGCACCTGGATTCGATTGCAAGTTACAAGGTAATAAACTCAAAAAATATCTTGGAAATACCACAATCGAGTTAAGATAGACCAAAACTGTCCGAAAATCATTGAACCGAAACTTAACTACCTTTTATTCAAGTCACTGTTCATCTCGAACGGCAGTAAGGCTCCCGAGTAATAGGGGATTTGTTAATGTTGCCACTTTCGAAATCTGTAATTTGAATTTTGAAATAGCAATATTTCAAAAACCGTCAGCGACCCCAAAATTTATCGAAAAAAGATACATTTTTCTCCAGGGTATTTTTTTTTTTTTTTTTTTTGAACGATAATTCTTATACCGATAATACTTTTCCTGGAATCTTAAAGGGCTAACTTAAAGGGTAATAGGCTATATTACCGTGCATAAAAAGGTGCGGAACACAAATACACGGCCCGCTTGAAAATTTCGCTTCGTCTGACTAAACTCTCACCGACTCGGTGCCAGATGGCCAGCTGTGCACCTGCTCACAGCCAGTTTATATTCTGAGACAATTAAATAGCAGAGATCCTATTCTAAAAAGTTGCCTAGCGCCTGTCGCCCTCTCGCCTTTAAAAGTCCACTACATGTAGATATGGATAAAACCGAGTTAGTATTACAAAATTTGGTGTAAAGTCTCCTGTTAGCCTAAACATCTAAACGTTGTTCCCCTTTTGTCAATAGAAGCCCTTTAGGTTGACCTTAGTTCAAGGGTCGGCAGCACCAACAGCACTCATTGCAATGGTATTTGTGCGTCAGCAGATAAAACTTGTCAATATGTTACATGCGGTAAATTTTCGCAGTTGCCAGTGGCAACTTCTCTGTTTACTTTCCGAAGCCTGCACACACCCTGCAATATATGGATTTGTAAATTTCCATAGATATTTTTAAAATTATTTTCGATATATGTTTCGAAATCAACATTGGTCGAAAAAAAGTTATGGGCATAAAAGTTATTTTTTCTCTTTAGGAAAAGTTCATAATTGGAAGTTTCGAATTGGAAAATGCCTACACTCATATTCGTCATGTGAAAAAAGATATTAAAGTCGAGATACTTTCGTTCTGATGGGATTTTTTCTGGTACATTTCTTATTAAATACGAATTCACTTATATGAAATTATTGCCTTCATGCAAAAAAGTTAGTTTTAGTGCATTTTAATTGCGATCGAATAGTAGCAATAACTGCATAAATGCAATAGATCAGCTGTTTCATCGACATATTTTTGTTTGAAATGTTATTGGTTTTATGCAAGCACTATAACTATTGAAAAACTGCATGATTTTTATTGAATCGATTTATAACAGTCGTTAATCGTTTACTTTGCGGCAAAATATAAACCATTAAAATCGCAGTTATGCATCGTATTAATACAGCGGACAACCAATGATAGCCTTTTTGAAATATTTTCAAAATATGTAAAAACAGCGCTGCACTTTCGCTATTACTTATAAGGAATCACTTATTTGAAATATGTTGCATATATCCGATTATCGCTTGTATGAAATTATTGCTTATATGCAACATTTGCGCTGCATTGTCGCCATAAGCAATATATACTGTACATAAAAAAAATTGTGTATTTTCTTAGCATCTTTGCTTTAAACGTATACTCAATATATGTACATCTTAAGGGACTTTAAGAAAACTAACCAACTGACGAGATAAAATGAGATTTGAAATTTAAAAGAAATGACAGCCGAAAGCCGTTTGGGAGTTATAAGTAACAAATTTTCATGTTTAGCTTTAATGGCGCTGGCGAGGGACTTTGCTTTCTATGGAACTGCGTGTAGCGTTTTATCCTTAGTTACAACATTAAAGAAGCAATCAAATTTGGTTTTGCACAAATTACTCACTTTGTAGCACAGTGTAAACTAAGCTTAAAACACAACTAACAAATAGCACAAAATTCGAAATTAAAACTCACCTCTCTAATGGATGAAATTCGTTGTTATTGTTGTAATAGTTGGCAACTCGTTAAACTGTTGCCAACGTTGCAGAGCTTTTAGTTTTGAGCTTTTATTGTAGCTGCAGTTGTTATTATTGTTGTTATTCTTGCTGATTTGTTGTTTGTTATTTTTGCATTAGCCTTTGGCCGCTGCCGCTGCTGACGTTGACGTTGACGTTGACGCTGACGGCGCAGCTTCTATTGTTTGGTTTGATTTCAGTTGCCATTATTGTCGTTGTTGGCTTTTAGCGTTTGTTGTTGTTTATTGTTTTGGCCACTTGGCAGTGGGTTGGCCGCAGCGCCCAACAACAACAACAACAACAAATACAACAAACCTGTTGCGGTAATAATTACGTTAGCTAAAGTTTTAGCCAGAATTTTGAATAATACAATTTTTGTTTCAGTGTTTTTTTTTTGGCTATTGACATGAATTGTTTATGGCTCTGGCGAATGCTTTATCATTTGCTTAGCACTCGCCAGCTAGTTGTGATTGTATGTGTGTGTGTGTGTGTGTGTGTGTGTGTGTGTGTGTGTGTGTGTGCGCCTAACTGTATAAAATAACGGCAAATGTCAAACAAACAATAAAATTTTAATTCGCATTTTTCTGCTCCTGGTTGTGTTTGTGTGTGTGTGTGTGTGTGTGTGTGTGTGTGTGTGTGTGTGTGACCTCTGACTCATGACGTGTGCAACGCATATGTCATAAGATTTATGAGCAAACAAAGCGTTTATATGCACGTGTGTGTGTGTGTGTGTCTGCGCCATGAGTTATGCTATGAAATTTATTTCGTTTGCCGCATAGAGTACAATAATAACGGTTGAGCTGTGACGCCACCCAATTGAAATTTTGAAACATTGCCACACAATAAATAAAAGTAAATGATTGTTTAATTTATGAAAAGTATAGCATATGTTATTAAAGCAGCTTCGCATCGGTCTATCCCAGCGCTCTGCCGGCTTCAGTGCAGCCTGTGCACTTGAGCACACGCACGGCGCGCTACCCTAGGGGCAGCACCGTGTGGCAGTGCCACACATTGTGGCATACACTCTTACTACACGCAGCCGGCACTCTGGCTTCGTCTTGCACTTCTTTTTTGTTTTAATTTCATGTGCCGCGCATTCACTCCAACACCCACACATCTCTCTCCGCCTCATGCATTCATTTGCGCCTTAAGTCGCCTTGGCCTCTTGCACGCTTCCTACTCCGGCGCTGCTTCCTGTGCGCTCCATATCTCTATCGCCCTGCCTCACTCTCTGCCGCGTCGCCCTCCTTTGTTGCAAGAAGGATGTTCGCTTTGTATTTCGAGTTTGTCTTTCTTTTGGCTTCTGCTTCAGCTTTCGCCTTGGCTTTGTCGTTCTTTCTTATCCCCTTGCCTCCTTTTTTTCTACTTATTAGTCTGCGTTTTGCAAATATTTGCATACGAGGCACGTCTCAGTCATTTTTCTTCTACTTATTCTTTTATTTTTTCTTTTATTTTCACTCATTTCATTTGTCTCGTTGTATTGCTGTAGACATTCATGGCAGCCCCAGTTTTTCGCTCCCCGAATTTGAGTGTAAATGTGCGATTTCTTAGCACCACATTAAACGATAACAAAGCACTTTGAATCATTCATAATTTTAAATGTTTAAATGTTTATCGTTTCGCTAGATTTTCATGGTTTTGTCATTAATTCGGCGAAGGTGTATAGCATACTTTTCGGCGTTGCTTTCAAACAAGGCTGCGAAACTAGAAACGTTCTGGCTTGGTTCGGTTCTCCTGTTACTTTGCTTTGAGCACAGGTTCGAGTGGACCTCTGAACTCTGTTCGAAATAAGTTTCATTAGTTGCGAATCTTTGACGCATTTTGTAAAAATAAATGCAAACAGTTGTATTTTGGGTAAAATTACCCTAGAAAACATTTTCAAGTTTAGTAGAAATCCAAAATATTGCATTGGGAGTATAAATAAGTTCGCTCAATTTTCAAACAAAAGACTGGTGGTGTGATTCATGGTGCCAAGGGACTGTTGATGAATAATGTCACCAAAATCATGACACCCCCCCCCCCCCCACCCGCTCCACTTGTCAAAAATTGTATTTTTTCGGAAACTCCCCACCCCCTAACACTATTCCTAGAAACTTTGAATATCAACTGAATCATACTGCTGCAAGATCTTTGATGGATATGTTTGAATTCGCAGGAAAAGTAAACATTGCATGAAAAAATAAAGTAATTTTAAGAATTCATTCAAATTTTGACCACCTTTACACCACTATAGACGCAAAAATCCACAATTTGATGAGGAGAAAAGAAAAAACGCAATAACAACAATTGTGCGTACATTACACTTTGTTGTTAGTTTTTTCTAACATATACAGTACATTTTTTGTTTCAAATCAAATTTTACCTGACTAAAACGCAACATGTCCAGGTGGAACTTATATTCTGCAAATTGTCAGCATTTTATCTTTCAAATGGTGTAGGTTTCACCGAAAAACTTTGCGTTATCGCGCTGTAATCGGTACCACACTGCATATTTGTTTATTAAAAGGTTTGATTATCAGTTTATATAACTTGTCGTCGAGAGTTCGGCCTGCTTCTGATAATAAGCTCTTCGGAAAAAGCCAGCTCTGGCTTTGTGTTTTTAATGATTTTTAACAGCCGGAAACACCCTATTTACAAAAAAGCACTCTATGTTAAAAGAATTATTGACTTATGTCTATTCGTTTACGGGATATGAATTTGAATATTATTTCAACATGTGCATCTACTGTATTCTTACTCATTGGAAATTTAGTATTTTAAGTGCCTCGAAATAAAGAAATAGAGGAATCAGCGCAAACAAGAATACGCACATCTGACTACGAACTAGTTCACTGCGAATCTGCTTTTGCAGCCCTGCATTTAAATACAATGCCAAAAAAAGAGTGGTAAGAAGCGGATTTGCAACAATGGAAATTGCTTGTTTTAACTGTAAATAGTTTAGCTTTTGTTCAATAAAATGTGCAATGAGATGAACAAAAACACGGAATGAGTACATGAGTTAAATTAACCCAATGACATTTTGTATTTATTCAAATGACACGGTGAAATATTTGAGTTTTGAACTAATTGTTTAGTAGGAATTTAATGAACAAAACTAGAAACAAAATAACTCTCACAAAGACCAACGAAAACTTTTATTATCGCTTAAATAGCTTATTCTAATTAAAACCTATGCACAATGAAATGAGTTGCTTTATATAAACTAAATGTAACTGATATTTAAGTTTAATTGCTGTGAACTCTGCACAAGTTGTAAGCCTCTTATACAATTTTGCATAATTATCAGCAAGGTAATTAATTGAAACACAATTTTTTTTTTTCAAATGAAAAGTTAGGCAAAGTTACTGTGTGCTGAAAACTTGTAATCATCTTCTTGGCTAGTTTAAAATGCTGTTTATAAATTGGTTGCTTTCAGAAAAAAGTTGATTAGCATAATTTATGTCTTAATTGGCTGTAACTGATATTGTTATATAATAGCGAAGAGCATGAAAGTAATAGATTGGAATCTTGGACAGTTGACCAATGCCAGTCTAACTAGTTTAGATAGTTTTAACAACGGCTGTTTTAGCTAACGACTAACAGACTCTAGACTCGACTGACTATTTAAACTTCTATAACTCGACTGCTACTAACCAAATTTTCATGTAATCATACTTACTAGTATTCGGCTTGTCGTCAAAATTCGACTATTAATACACGCTTTCATAACAGCTCATTACGAAGAGGAGAGAAGAAAACTCGAAATAACAACGTTTGGTTGTACAATTTGGTTTTTTGTTGTTTTTTTATCTTATTTATACTTATACATTTATAACTTCAAATCAATTTTTACCTGTCTTCAACGCAACGTATCGAGGTGAAATGTATATTCGGCAAGTCGAAATCATTTTACCTTTCGAATGGAATAGGTTTCACCTACAAAAGTTGCGTTATTGAGAAACAATCGTTACCACACTGCATGTTTGCTTAAATTATTTAGATATACATAAGTAGAATCTTAAATATTGAAAAAGTTTCGAAAGAAATTTGTCTGTTATTAAAATGCAATGATGTCACTCATAAACCATCACCCTCTAGGCTACGCTGGCATATCCAACTGAACACGGTGAGGTCAGTTCATGTGAATTTTGTCCTCAGGTACGGATAGGATCCGCCTTAGCACTGTACCGTGAACCAAACACACGTCAAACATCTCGGTCTCATACTGGACTAGCCGCTCACTTGGGTCCCACTTAAAAGCTTAGACTATACAGCTCAATTTAAAACCAAAAAAAACTACTGCCTGAAGACGCGCAACTATCAACTGATCAATAAAAATTACGTTTTACTGTACAAAGTTAGTTTGGGGTAAAACTGTCGAGTCAAACAGCACCCAAGTATTGCATAACTAAGTCTTAAGCAGTATCTTTAATGTATATCGGTAATACATCGTGACACTCAGATGGCAACAGTAATAATAAAAATGGCTAAGTTCAGCGCAAAGTGCATAACACGCTAAGGTTGTCAGTATAACCAACACCTTTATGGGCAAGAACTTTCATCGGAAGAGTCTTATGCGACTCCGGTGCCCGACAGTTGGATACCCCATACATAAGAGTGAGTCCGTTTAATTTTTATACTCTGTAACAGAGAGAAGGAGGCCTGTCAGACTAAATGTTTATTGGGAAAAATGATGAGAAGCATTAGTCGATATAACCTTCGTCTGTCCGTGTTTGTCTCTGTTTATATTCACCAAATGTTGTACGTAGACTCATGTTTGTCTTATAACCCAAACAATGTTGACCTTTATCCGAATCATCCATCTCCACTATCCCCGTAGTACAGTTACCATTATTATGCCTATAATCTCAAAGCAACGATACATAAAATTTGCACAGAAATTGTATTTTCATGGGAAAAATGGGTACAGGGTGTCCCACTGTCGGGCAGCATCCTTTACTTTAAGTAAAAGACTTAAAATTAAAATTAAAATTTTTGAACTCTAAAGCTTTGATTTTCTACCTTTTTTTTAAATTGTATTTGTGAAAGAGCTGATTGAAGAAATCATTAATAGTACACCAGGTGTTAAATCACATTCGAAAAACACTAAATATAGGTGTTTCCCAGAATTAAATCATGGCCCTGCTCGCTCACTGAGGAATTTCGTGAAGGTTGTCTATTAAAAAATCTTTTGTCAGATAACATCGATTCTCTACGTGAGCTGATTTTACAACATCATCATGTCTCTCATATCGTGAGATTAAAGCATCCATGGGCATTATTTCCACCAGTTTACATTCATAAAAAGGAGATTTGTTCGCGTTGTACACTGCATTGGTGACAATTGGTGAAAGAAATTATACAAATAGAAAGATGCGGAGCTTTAAAAGAGAGTTATATAAGATCATATCAGGCAACAAATCTTGGATCTGTGCTAGATATGTAAATCCAGATCAAAACATAGATGTTTAAAACCGCAGAGTCTCTCGACAATGGATCGATGCAGGTCGATCCTACTAAAAACATAGAGGCATCGATGGTTTTCTGATGTTTTGTATTTAAAAATTTTACTTTTTATTATAAAATAAAACTTACTACAGACCAAACAGATCTACTCCTTAATTATGTAAACCTAAAAGTTTTGATAAGCGTTCGCTGAGAGCTTATTAAGAAAAATTGCCACTGGATGCTTTGAGAACACATGTTTTGGGGCTACCTTGCTGGAATGGCAAAAATGTTTCCAAATTGTTTCCAGGCTATGCAAGTGTGTATTGATTTTCGTGGTGATTATTTGGAAAAAAAATTAAATCATTTTCGATGAAATCTGTACCTTTTCCTCTATTCTCGGAACACAAAAAGCCATCCCACTACTTACAAGACTGATCGACGGTGACTAATAAATACACTATAAATCTTAACATTCAAACGCCACCTACAGCTGAATCCTGGATCCGACAATGAGTATTGTTCATATGTTTGTCGTTTATAAGTAAGACTAATAGTTTTTTTTTTTAAGTAACGTTATTATATATAGTAACGGAAATATAGCTAAAATCTCGAAACCCCATTGCTTCCAAGCTTTAATGATAGATTTTCCATAGAGTTAAACATATTTCCGAGACAAGTACTATTTTTGGGCTTCATGTGGTTTTGAATATATTGATATCGGGTACACTTGCGATTGAAGCTCAGTGCAAATACGTTTGAAAAGGATTATACGGTTTTTCAAATAAAAATTAGTTTATTTAAGCCTGCAAAGTATAAAAATTTTCAAAACATCTATTTTTATAACGCTATTAATGAATGAAAGATCTCTGTTTGGCCATAAATTTTAACTGATGACTTGTACAAAATCCATTATTAGTCGACTTTTGTTTGTGTTTGGGATTAAAGCCAGTGAGAAAGCAATAAAAAGCCAATCGGTCGTTAAAAAATTTACTTCCCGTTAGCAAAGTTTTATATACCGAAACTTTTATAGCCTTTTTTATGCTTGTTTCACATGAAGTTATGAATCTTTTTATTAATTTATGAAAACCGTTATGGTTTTCTGTTGAATTGAAAACTATGGATGCTTAATAGCTGATTTCAATAAATCCAATGAGGAAATAATGCAAAAATAAGCATATTAACTCTAGAACTAATTACTTTATTAAAAAATGCACTAAACTTTGAATGTTTTTTAATGCGAACTTTTATAGGCAATAAAAAAGATTTTCTTTTGTTAACAATCTTGTTAAAATATTTGACACGTTCTTAATACGAAGGCTTAGCGTAGCGTGTAACTAAATTCATTGAGTGTTTAAGCCAGCACGAGGCCGCTGCCTGAGTAACAGGGATATGTCACAATTACCTCCAAAGAGCAAATCAGAACCGCCACAAGTCGAATCTAATCTAAGTGCTAAAAACACCTTTAGAACTAAAAAAAATAAAACGTATTTCACTTAGTTAGGAAAATCCTGCGTAGTTTTAAGAATATTTTAAACGTCTTCAAAGATCTAACTAATTTGTATGATACAAGGGTACCCGCCCCTGCTCGCTTCTCTAGCCATAGCCCCGTGCTCCTCTCGTTGTAGATCATATCATAGCACATTACCTGGTAAAATTTTGTATACCAAATCGTCAAAGACCAGGACTTAGATAATTGAGGTTTAAATATGAATACGAAATCCAACACAGACGATACAAATTTACGCTCAACATCGATATGTAGATGATAACACTAAGCAACGAATTTGATGTCAATAAAACCCCTATGGCGAAAACATACCTTTTCCGGTCAATTTTAATGTTTCAATGTCTTTTAGTTTGGTCTACCTTGTTTCTATTGCGATTTACAGACCAATAAGCTCAATATTTTCGAAAATTCTAATTTAATAAAAAATTCATCTAAAAGTGTTGTTTAAATTAATTCTTTGCGAAGATTTCAACACCAATTTGAATTATATAAGCGAATATCAAAAAAATGTGACAATTGAATTTCTATTAAAAAAAATCGAGGTAGATCAAGAGATATTGAATCTGAAAGATATTGAATCGGCAGTCAAATTAATTCTAGCTAGAGTTCATCTCGATCGGCAGTAAGGCTTCCGAGTAATATGAGTTTTTTTTTTATAGCGATAATGAAATCGTTGATTCAAATCTTACCGGAATTGCTATGTTTTAGCAACAGTTTTTTTCGTTTCAGTGTAATCAACGAGCCTGAAACCTCTCTTAACCAAATTCGCTAAGAGATCTCTTCCATCTAAATTTTAGGCAACAACCTCTACATTGGCTTATCTACCATGAGAATTATTGAACAATGCTTTTTCTAGATACTTCAAATTTAAGTTAAGGCAGAACCGTTTTGAGATTTCAGGCCCACTTATCAATATGCCAAATGCAAATCCTTGAGTAAATCCCACGAACACAACCACATTGACCCAACTTCAGGGACGTTTAAAAGATGCATTCTGGCCTGTTACAATTTCCCTGTTAAAACTTGTTAAAGTAGATATTCTCTAGGCGCTAAATTATTGAAAAGGCATCAAGAATAATGGTATAATAATAATAGATATTTAGCTATAAAGGGAGATCTAACTACTTAGTACAAAATGTAAAAATTTCAATGAGGTTTTTGACAATAAAGTATGTCTTCTTTGTGTTAAAAACTAACTTGTTTGTTGGGCAAGAATAAAATCTAAATGAAATCCAAGAATGTTTTTGGAAATTATAGTCTTTTAGATCTTAATCTAAGTTCACCAAAAATGTTGATGTTTTTCTTCTGTTTGACGCTGATGTAAGTGTAAGTTTTGAGAGTTTCGCGAATATCGGTATTTTTGAGAAAGTTCCATCAAACCGCTATATCTCTATTGTCAATTGAAGTATCAACTTAATTCTTTCTTTTATTTGAAATGCATAAAAGCACGAAACTTATTGATAGCTTTTATCGATACAATTTGATTCATACGTGACTTACTTTTGAGTTCAACAGTCTGGTAGTTTAAGCATAAACACCCAACAGAGTTCTAACATGTTAACTAGTGCTTCGTAGAGACTGGAAGTTCCACGACAATTTGTAAGGCATAGAAATCGATTGTTATCATTGTAGTTTTTGTTTTCAAGGCATTTTTGGCTAGCAGTTGTCGTCCGACTTTCAGTAGGGAAAGTCTATAATGCAAACATTACACTATCGATATTGCAAAATATCGCCAAAAATGTGGAAATATTACTTATAAGGTGCAATATTTTGTGTTCAGCGACTTAGGGAATACGCCTTTTTTATCATTTTGATATAAGAGCCTACTTTTGTTGACACAACAACAATTCTCTTATCTCATTACTCACGCCGATTTTAGGCTGTCCGATATTTCAGTTATTGATTGTATTGTAATTCATATCCCACAATCTGCCGTTTAACTTATTTTCACGCAGACAAATTTAGCTCCATTTAAAAAAAATAATAATAATATTAAGTTTAATAATATATAGATATTTATTGCAAAAAACACATAGTAGCCAATTGGATATTTGACACAATATATATCGATGATTGATTTTATCATCAGCGAAAAAATCGATACGACAAAAATCGTGACAAAAATTAAAAATACCGATATGTAGATATATATTAAGTATCCTAGTCTGAATTCATGACCAAAATCGAAAATAAAAGTGGGTCAGGACGAAATGAAACTTTTCTTGCCGTTATCCTTAATGCTTTTTTCGTTTTAAGTATGAAAACTTGTTCAAGGATCGAAGGGTAAATCGAATTTTTTTACTTTTTTGTTATCGTAGGCTTAAACAAGGAAATCAAGTAGTTTTTGCAGAAACCGTACCGAGTACAAATATGGCGTAACACTTTAACAAGATTGAGAAATTCGACATTTTGAGCGCTTATCATACAACTAGATTCCTTAGTGAAGTAAGTTTATACATTCCTTTAAACTCTCACAAGAATTTCCTTTTGCCCTAAAGCTCAAATATTTTGGCAATTTACATTCAATTTTTGTCAATTAAAAAGAATTTTTGTTTTAATACATTTAATAAGAAACACACCACAAAATCAAGTTTTACGCAACTTAAAAACAATTCAAAAATTGCATTGCAACAAAAAACTCTTGCAAATTGTAAGTGTGTTTGAGCCCAATTAGAGAATTTAGCTCGACATTTGATAAAATATTTAAATGATTTTGGGCTTAACTCTGCCTGAAAAAGCAACTAGACAATATATCATATGTCTGTCAAGCTGTCTTATATAATAAAATAGCATTTATATAATTTAATATGCAATGTTTTAGAAAAAGTTGCCTTTTTTTTGTTGCATGCCACACAGCAATGCAAATTGATTTAAGGCCTTGAAGGCCGATTGAAAGGCCCCAAAAATGAATTAAACATGCAAGACACACACCAACACACACATACGCGTATTGTATGAATGAGTGTTGTTCTTATTACTGTAGTTGTTGTTGTTGTGTTGCTGGTAACACTTTTCACATACATTTACTTAAGGCAACAACTCGATTTCACGCACTTGCAAACCTCTCAGCACTTGCCTTGGCAATTTCCACAAATTTGCCTCTGGATAATTATTTTATTTTTTATTTTAGCTTTTAAATTTGGTTGGTTTGGCGCTTTGAGCGTTTCTCACAGACACACACACACACGCACACATAGAGAGGGACACACTCGCACTTAATTGATTTCACACGCGCCGCAAACAATGTTTGACATCACGTTGTCAAGCTCAACATCAACGCTGGCATTGGAACTCGATTCGTTGGATCCCGATTTCTTTAGTCTGTTTGGCAGAGTAGTCACTGGTCCGTAGTTTTGCAAAACACCCGCATCGAGTCAGCCGCAAAACTAACATGGCCACGTTTCCGAGTTAACTGATTTGCTGGTTTCACTTGGTTGCAGCGGAATCCAAGCGACCGACTGCCGAGCTGCCAACTCAACACGAGCCGAAGCCGAGGTTTCCGTTGGTCTTATCAATGCTGCTTGGACCTCGGCTAAGAGCCATTACGTTACGGAGCGCAACGCATGCGCTTACGTTGCCGGCATTTGTTGGTGTGTGGTGAATTTCCGTACACACGCCGCATTGGTGTACTTTGCTGGCTGCTGGTGGAACCTGTTCTTATCAGTGGACCACTGGACGGATATCAAGCCATGTGCCAGCCATTAAGTAGGCTTGTGTTTATGTGGCAGTCATAACTGTTCATTGAACAAGGCAGATTCTGCCGCTGCTGCTGTTTCTGCCCATTTTGGGAGCGTTTTGGAACACAAACCGTTGACAAATGTTGCCGGAATTTCGAGTTGACATATTTGAGCAGCGCGACATGTTAAGTGACAGTGACGGACAAACAAGAACAGCAAGTGAAATGAGAACCAAGCAAAAAAGAAAACTATGAAAATTCCAAAGAAAAACTAGTTTTACAATGGCGCTGTTTACGTACCCTACACATAGGCTTTGTTTGGAGAGATTGAGCAGATAGTTCCCGTATTATCAGCTACTAATATCCAATTGTATTAAAGATAACTGATTACACAGGTTAACACAATATTTGGAACTGTGTTTGAATTGAATTTGTTGCTGGTAAAGACCATCTCACATATTAAAGAAAAATCGAATGACAGTTGAAAAATTTTGTATTTCCTATAAGATGCATACAAAGCTTACTATTACTACTATATAATTGAAAGACATTAAATTTAACTTAAATTTGAGTACATTATGAAAATTTTTCCAGTGGAACTCATTTAATTACGCATCTTGCCATTTTCTTAAATTAAGTAAAACTAGGTGGCTTTGCCTCCTACTCGCTCCGCTCGCCACAACCGTGCTTCTACTAAGCATAATCCTTCTTCTTCTTTTTGTCCTATAGCGTTTCATGGCTCTCATCTCTTATGGCGAGTCTCTTATCTCTTGCCGCTTGTTTATCACCTTATCGCCATGCCCCTTTCCGCCCTTGGCCACGCCCATTTTTACTCGCGCCCTCTTCTTCATTTGCTGCAGGTAATAAAGATACGTTGGGAAAACCTACCCTTTTCGGCATATTTACGTCAAAATAACTTTCGAATGAGCTTGAATATACGAGTCAGAGTTCCGTAGTCATCGTCTTGCAGTATGGACTCGAAGCCATTTCGAGTCATGTTGTTCTGAATTTGGATTCAGGCAGCCTTAGAGAAAGTTAAGAGAAAGAACGGACAGTTATAACGAGAAATAGAGTACGGAAACAGAGTAAGCTTGCCAAGAGGTCCCCTATTTTTGAAAATAAGTAAGCGCGGAGTCGAAATCGAGAACGGAAAGACATTTTGATTCCGCAAGCTTCCTTTCCAATCGAAAAACAGAACAAACTTTTATTTGAGTGAAATTTAGTCCTTCTATTTTGGTTCTTTAACATCTTATCGGATAGGGGATATTCATTATAATCCTACCCACCAAACTTGGTTGCCTACACTGATAGAAACAGTCACAGTTCTGGCTACATGGCCATGACATACCGCACTTGGTGCTGCTAACTAAAATAATGAATCCAAATCATTGCGACTCAAGTTTTCGGGAAATCTAGATATTATGGTATCGATGAAGTTTACAATACGTACTTATTCGGAGTATGAAGTTTAGGAATTTATAGACTCTCATCGTCTATGCACAACAAACTTTAGGATAAAACTAATATACCCGCTCGCGAAGTATAAAAACATTTGCAAGTACATTTGTTGTACTAGCTGCAGCGAGTCACCAGGAAGTCATTCCGGTTGCAGTTGATAGATCACGAGCAAGGACTAGCCACAAATGGCAATGAAAACAACACGTCCGTTTACAGTTTCCAACTCTATTCGTCGCTATCTCTCTCTCTCTCTCTCTCTCTCTGTCACTCTCTCTCTCTCTCTCTACCCCACTGTGTGTGCGTCTAACTCATTCAGTGTCTCAGCTTGTTCGCTGTCATCACTGGGGCTGTCACTTTGAACATTCATTTTGACTTTTATGCGCTTGTCAACACAGACATCTGGAAATGTATTTTAAAGTCGCTTCAGTTGCCATCTTTTAGACTTGGTTAATAGTTTTGTCATCGTTTATTCTTGGTCAAAGAATTGCTCATAGTTTTGTTGTTGTTGTAAGCAGGCCAAACTGATTACCCTGCATAATAAATCAGTTGTCAGCGTTGTCATATGCGGTTGCCAGTTGGCCATTTTGCTGGACAGGAACCATCCGAATGGTATTGTACTATATTCTACTTATATTGGCATAGAGTTTGGCTGCATTTATGCAAATTGGTAGTCAATCAATATTGGCCAAATTGCTGTTGTAGTTGTTGTGGGACAGTGTCCGTGCAGGCCCGAGCTCGTTCTTTTGCATTATTAATTACAAATTTGTTTGCGGTTTTTTTCCAAGTATTTCCACTTAAAGCTAATAATGCAGAGACAGTGCTTTGTAGTTGTTTTTGCAGTGTTGTACAGTGGTTGTAGACTCTTTGTCATGTTGTGGTTGTTGCTGTACGAGTTGCACGATAAATTGCGCACTCCAGTGTAATCAAGTTTATTTATGCAAAATTAATTGATTTCCATTGAAAAGAAATGCCGCATATTGCAATTGACACATTTCCTTACGCGGTGGCATGCCACTCACTCACTCGCTGGCTGCAACTTGGGGCTGCCAATGTGGGGTAATTTATAATTTGCAGACAATGGCATGCTTTAAAGCCAGCTCATGGCGTGACTCTGCCATAATTAAGCTAAATTACAATAGTTTGTTATGCAATTAGCTGCAAAAGGTTGAGCACAAGAAGAAAAGATGTGAGCAAGCCTTGAAAGAGATATATTGTGGCTAGGGAATCGAGAATAGATATCTCAACTGGTAATTAATAGCTTGTAATGTGGCAGAGGGTCCCTCGTATTGCTAATGGGTTTGATTTAAATTATTGTGGCATAGATTAGAAAAGCATTTGTTATTTGAGAAATCAATATCATTATATCTTTAATAAAATTTAAGTACTTTAATTGTGAGGTAAACGTGTCTTTATCTTCTCTTAAGATCTTATTGGAACCTTCTAGTTTACTTTGTCATTATATCACTCATTAAATAGAACAAAAAAAAAGTGATTTTGCATAAAATATTTTTGAATTTTCAAACTTAAAAACTCATCTGCATGCTCTATTCTCACGCGGAGAGTATACAAGATGTTAACACGAAACAGGCTCGAATGCTGGTAAGGATTTTTGCGGGGTTCAAGCACCCACGACACTCTCCTCGCATATTTTGTAAACTTTGAAACAATGTGATTTAAAAAGTTATTGTGGGAATTAACTGGGCTACGCACGTTAACAAGTATATAGTTGAAGAAAATAAAGATCTTTTTTTAATTTTTGGATAGCCATTTAGTAATATTATACTCAGTGTAAAAGGCCGAGCCGCCTACACTATGATATGGAAGACATAAGCAAAGTGTGATACGTGACTAACAGAAATTTCAAGTGGCTCTTATGTGCATCTATAAAAATCCAAAGATCGAGATGTTCAGGAGCAGAATTTTCAACAATTAACCCATTGGCTGAAAGATTAAGTACCGGAACGTCTTTCTGTAGAGATGCAGGGGGAAAACTGGTGGTGGATACATATAGGATCGATCGAGATGTTCAGGAGCACAATTTTCAACAATTAACCCTATGGCTGAAAGAATAAGTACCGGAACGTCTTTCTGTAGAGATGCAGGGGGAAAACTGGTGGTGGATGCATATAGGGCACTAAGCTTATTCTTCGGTTTGTTAACGAGCGATGATGGGAATTTCGCAATCATAAATGACTGCTATGATATATAACGGCCCAGCCATGACGATGTTAGGGTCACAATCAAGCGGCTCAACACCAAGAACTGAGTTGGTAAAGTGTCCTCAAGAAGGATGACCCTATGGCGTACGCTAACTGCAGTGGAATCAACTCATCTCATAATAGGCGAGTATATTGTGTGAACCAACCATCTCTTTGTCGATTATAAAGCAGCATTTGATAGCCCGTTGAGGGATCGCTTATATGCCTGAGTTTAGAATCCCAGCCAAGTTGGTGCAACTTTGCAGAATGACGTTGAGCAGCACACGCAGCTCCTTCAAGGTAGGGCAGAGCTTCTCCGAGCCTTTTGATACCAAGCGACACTTTAGACAAGGCGATGCACTCTTCTGCAACCTCCTCAACTTTGTGAATGAGAGTGCGTTGCGAAAGATGGAAGTAAATAGGAACGGGGAACCAGTTTCTTGCAAAACATTAAAATAAACGTAAACAATATTGTTGTTGTAAAGGATTTCGTCTTCCTCGGCACCACTTTGCTTTATACCTGTTTATTCCTGGATGTCGTAGAACTCATAGAGAGCTAGACATGGATATAGTCAAGCGAATTAACATTCAGCGATTCCCCTGGCTAGGCCATGTTGAGCGTATGGATGAAGAAGCTGCTGCCTTCAATGCTGCTGTTGAAGAAAACAACAAAGGGGCTGGCACCAGTTTGAGAGCACACCTTTGGGATCACCGATTGGAGAAGGCAAAGCAGAGGCGCCATGACGATTGCTCTAAATCTGGCCTTAAGAATGTAATTTGTTCATTTGGCCAGTTATGAAAAATAAAAAGCCCAAAAGTCTGTGAAAACTCAATTTTAAGTTGAAGAAGAGTAGCGGGATAAGTAAGAGAAGGACATGGCTGCATCTTACGATCATGGTGGTTGGCATACAAAGCACTTAGGGGTTGGAGCCCCTTGTTTGTAATAAAGAAAGAATTTAGTTTAATTAAATTTAAACATTAGATTTTATTAAAATTTAACAGCTTTAACACATAAAAAAGATCTTAATTAGCATTATTCCCATAATTTGTTGTATACATGTATTTATGAGCACTATGAAGAGTAGCTTAAACACGATTCATCAAATCTGCAGATCAGTAACTAAACATATCTGCTTATTGTTGTGAACTTTGAAGTTTCACATATCAGTAATTCAAGTAAGATACATTGCTGTACAATTAAGAATACAAGTTAATGAAAAGATTAAGTAAAATCAGTTTATGGAATGCTTACCGCATTTGTCTGAAAAAGTTAATTTTCTTGCGTCCCTCAGTCAAATTGCTAATATGATCGTCCATAAACTTGAATTCAAGACCGGTTTTAGTCTCAAAATCATTTTTGGGTCTGCGATTTAGCAAAAAATCCGGCGAAAGTTCCTTAGGTTTCAGAGGTTTGCAACGCAACTCCGCAGGTGCTTCAAAGGCACGCTGATAGCTGGTTCTGTCACGAGGCGCACGAAAAGTTTGGATCTGTTCATAGCCATAGCGAGGACTGAGCAAAAAGAAAAAGTGTTTAGAAAAAGGATTAAGCTCCAAAGCATTTTATGCATACTCTTCCAAATCAAAGGAGGTAAATGTGATTAGCGATCTATGAATGGCACATATCTTCTGCACGGGCTTAGAGCCCTCCTCCAGCATGATTTGTGTCGTGGTCTTCATTAACGGCTGACCTTTCTCGCCTTCAACTGTGGCATTTACATCCCAAAGAGCGGTCTTCTTTAAACAAGACATTGTATAAGTTTTATTTGACGTATGTTTAAATTTTAGTAACTGAATTAAAGCAAAATATATTGTAAAGTTAAATTCGTAAGTTTTTCCCAAAGCCTGCTCAAATGTAGTGCGACATTTTAAATTATTAACTCACCGGAAACGTTAAATAATATACAATATGTATAATGTGGCATAAATCCGCGCATATTACACATGATTATAAAGCGGATTTTCTAAATGGCAAATGGGCCAAACAAATACAGTGGGGGAAAATGCGCAACAAATGGAAAATGCACACTGGGTCAGTGTGGAGAGCGTTGGATGCAAGGAGCGCGGTACAGCTAAATGGCGCACAACAATGGCGACTAGTAATGAGAGTTGGAGCCGCCATGTTGCCTAGTTGTCGAGTTGCCACCTTGTTTGCTTGCGTCGGCATTAATGCGGGCTAATTAAACAAATATTCTCACCCATGTTTGTTGTTCTTGCTGAACTGAGTTTGTGCTTATCATATGGCTTATATCAACAACAGCCACAACAACAACGGCAACAATGGCATCGATGACACCAACAAATGTTGAACAACATAATACCTATGCCTGCAATCGGTCGAGCGTACAATTTCCACTTCCCTTTTCACTCAGTGGACATAGAGTTGTGGCCAAAGTTGTTAATACGTTTATGCGAAAAAACTAATTGCAGTTATAAATTGGAAGTTTTGTATAAACATAAAAGTAAATGTAGTGAAATTAATCCATTTGAGTAAGTTTTATATTATTATATATAACACAAGAGAGCAGAAAATAGTTGCTTTGTCTATAAAATACCTTATGGGATAAATTCGGAGTCGCTAAATCGTGAATTTCAAGACGCGCGTTAATCACATACCGTTAATCCAAGCTAAAACTAACAATTGATTTGACTGATGTTAGGCTTTAAACCAGTGGTCGGCACGGTAGCAGGGACATCAGCAGAGAAAATGTGTCAATGCTTTGAATACTAAAATGTGTATATAGGATGCGAAAACTTTTCTATAAACATACTTGTTCCACAGGGTTTAAATTTGCACTCATATGACCCGAATTGCGAAACTTTCACGTATAAAAGACATGTTTTAAAGCTTGTTCAGAAAGAGAACACCCAAAACCTTTAATTTTCTAGTATAGTGAAAATCATGAACTAGATTGGGCATAATTCGTAACGCAATTATTATTATCGATAACATTTTGCAACACGAACCTTAACTGTAGGTTCTTAGTTTGTGATTTTGGACTATTGGTGGCACTAATGATAGTATTGATTACACTTCTTTTCGAGTTACAAGAGAGCTCTAATTTTATATGCATATTAATTGAGCCATCGGTAAACTGTGAACTCCTATATCTAATTGCTTGCGAGTAGCACATGACGATCAATAAGAACTAACACATTTTATAAAGCCACAAATTCAAAGCTTTTGCTTCATCGATAGTGAGTTCAATTTAATCAATTTTAGCCGTATTCAATACCTTTTTCCTGTGCGTCTTCGTCCATAGGCACAGTGCACCCACTGAATGTTAATCTGAGTGATTAAATCGAGCTAGAGCTCTTAGCAGGATTTGTAACCTGGCACGAATGGCCTGCACTCTAATTCTTCTTCTTAACTGGCCATAACAACCCGTTACCGGATTACGGCCTGATGTAAATACATTCTTTGATAATCGGTTAACGAGTGAGATCCGCACAAGCCTCATAGCTCACATCATTAGGCATTTCTCACGAACCGTCGTTTCGTCGAAACCGTTAAAATTTGACTACAAGTAAAGAGTCAAAAATCTTAGATATCCCCTCACACAATTTATCGCACCGTTTAGATACTCTGCAATATGAAAGTGACTACTATCTACTACTCCTTTCTACTTCAATTGTATGTATGAAAATCGTAAGTAAGCTAACGTAATTGTAGCTGTTTATCTTCAGTGTAAAATCCTACTTACTTATTGGAACCATGCATCTTAATACAATGACGCTTATTTATCATAAAGCAATAAATCTAGGCATCCATCAAAAAATAAGGCAACTCTGTTGGCCAAACTTACAGAGTATTGTTTGCTTTTTGTGCGATGACATTTGGTTTCAAAGGTTTGAAAGGCGGAGCAAAAGAAAGAAAACAACAGTTCTTATGCTGGCCTAGCTTATTGCTTCTCATCAAGAACATTCATAGGTTATGTCTTAAAATAAGCCGTTTGACTATAAGTTTAGTCGAAGTATTCTGGTCGAATGTTTCCAAAATCTTCTGGACCTTGCTCTTGGCGATCGCAGTGTCTAGAGAGAAGCCAACAGAGATTTTTCCAACACTAAAACACTTCTTGGTGTTGCTTAAGATTTTTTCGGGCTTTTTTTTAAATCGGGCATGTGTTCTTGTACCACAGGGTGAAGCTTCCTAATCCTGCCTCTACTTTAACCAAGGGCCACGTCGATTTTTTATGATGCGGTATAGTGACGTCATTTATTGAATATAACCACTGGCATCTTGAGGCGTCGTTTACACGATGCCAGTTTTTTGGTTTTTTCGATTGAGTTGCATCTCGCACAGTTTGATGACACGGTAATATTGCCTGTAAGTTATCTCGCCTGCAATACTATGCGACTTGCTACATATAAGAATGCATTCTAATATAGAGCGAGATTTTGAGCAAAGTATTTTAAAGTGCACAACACAAACAAGATTTTTTGCGCTGAAAAATGAAGATAGTTTTGTTAAATTAATATATTAATTAAAAATCAAGGTTGTAATTTTCACAAATTTTGTTATGAGAGGGCACACAAGATGCAGGAGCTTATGAAATGTAGCTGGACACATTCTGATGAATGATTTGAATGTCTGAACGTGCTCAGATTGAAACTCCTGCATTATGAAGTGCGTGCTACGCGCCCTTTCCCGCGGCGTTGTAGCCACTCCTTGCTCCAAATACTTCGTTGGCGACTCTTTCGCTCCAGCTCTCTCTTTATTTTGAGTTCTCGTTCGGCGGACACTTACAAAATTAGAATTTTTCATTTGTTTATTTGTATTTCATAACACTTTTTTAAGTCAGTATTTTGAATGGAAAGTAGAAGCATTGTAAAACACGTTTATCGGTGATCTGCCAAAAATCTTACTCGCTGCGTTTGAAATCTTTGTAATATTTTGAAAGTAGTGCGTGAGATTATTTCACTTTCTCCCTTGAAAATCTCGCTTCGTGTAAAGGGCGGCTGACAAAGAAACAGCTCAATAAGCGAAATTTCTTGCATATAATTTTTGGTTGCTATGAAATGCGACTTTTGAACTTCGTGAGTTTTAGGTACATCGCAAACTATCACGCATAAACCCGGCATGTGTTGGGTTTACTGTTGTAGGGTGCATAAATTATGCACACATTTTGCATGCATTGCATTTTGCAGCGCATAATTTGCATTTTTAAGCATTTTTACAGTGCGTTGAGCATAATTAAAAGCGATTGCAATTGCAGTCGCAGAACAATGGCAACAACTGCAGCATGCCCAAAAATTGCTATAAAGGGTCACAAGCCAGCTTCTTGCCCTGCGAAAGACCAATTCGGAGCAACTATAAGAGAGCGACCAGGGTTGCCACAGTTGCCGCAGCGGCAACTTAACTTTGAAATGCAATTAAGGCGACAGCACACGCAATAAGCAGGAGCTGCTGCCTGCCACAAAAGGGGCGGAGGGGGCGTGTGCAGCGTGTCGTTTTATGCTTGCCACCTTTAAGTTTTCATAGTCAACTTGGCGGCGCCTTGGCGCACTTAACAAATTAATGTCAAGCCACAATAAAAGTCAACAGCTGGTTTTGCTTGTGGGCGCTGGCGAGGGCAACAAAGACGTCGACGTCGATGGCGACGTCGCTGACGACGTCGCTGCCGACGCTGTGGCAAAAGGCAAAAAGCAAAGTTGAGTGCAATGTCATGCTGTGGCAGACACGCCAAGAGCGAGAGCGAGGTAGTTGCTCTGCTATAAAGGAGACACCAGCTATGGGGACACGCGCGTGCTGTGTTTTAGTGCAGCAACAACGGAAGCTGCCACACACACACACAAAGACACATGCATACATGTGCTGCATATTACATGCAACACATGCCACAATATCTTGAAGCGTTTTTGGAGCGCTGCCGTTGACGTTGCCTCAGATTTTGCGCTTGACATATAATTTTTATGTTGCCACTCGACGTTGCTGTCGACGTCTACGCTGGCGTCGCTGCCATTGCTATTAGATTATGCCCTTCTAACGCTTTCTCTCTGTGTGTGTGTGTGGCAGAAACTTTGCTTGCAACACGCAGTGCTTGGAACTTTTTGCTGGCTGAGGTGCGAAAATTACGAGCTATGCAAGCAAAATAGGCGGAAAATTATGCTAAACTCAAATACTGGCAACTTTTCAAGTGCGTGACATTTTAAATTGTTTTTTAAAATCTATTACGCCATCGCGTTGCAAGTTTATTGAAACAAGTTGTGACACATTAGCTGCAGGTGCAATATCAATTAATATTTTCATTTTCCTGGCAAATGATGTGCTGACAATGTTGACTATATTCCTCGCAGAAAGTCTCAACCAAATCGTGGGCATTCTTAAGCACCTCCAAATAAGGCACCAGCTCTGGCGGGGGGAGATACTTGAATTTGATAAGGATGTAAAGTTGCTCATCAGCGCTGATGAATAAGTCCAGCATAGTTTCCACTTCATAGCCACGTTCAAAGGCGCTAAATAAGGACACTTCAGGCAGAGTGTGCAGATCGGTTTGTAAGCGAAGGTATTTTCGTGCGGAGCACTAAAACGATAAAAAGAATAGGTTATCAGAAAACGCCAGTGGTGGTGTTGCGTTATATAAGGGTGCGCTACTATCAGTAGGGAGAAGAGTTGGGTTGGCGGTCAGTAGAAGAAGAGTAGGAGTAGGTCAGTAGTATTGGAGTTTGAGGAAAAGTTTTAGAGGTAAGTAAATCGCCTTGGCGAATACAAGGATGGTGATTACTGGGTAAGCTGTATTGCGAGTGTGTGTAAACGAATATAATATTTATGTAAGTTATGTACTTGTGAAGGAATTATGGCGTCAAGAGGATCGTTCAATTCTGCATAGAGCGGCAATCCATTAGGATAATCCGGCACAGAGGACGTAATGCCCAGATAAAATGGTAATTGGTGTGCACAAGAGACAGACCTTTTGGTAGGTATACAGTGCGCAAGAGGATATGGTGTTTGAGCCCAGGAGCTTGGCTAGCAGTTATATAACCCCATCCGCGGCACAAAAGGTTTGAGGTGGCTGGGATCATGGTCGGAGGCATTGGCAATATTGTTATTTATAAACTGTGGAGAGGGTTTTGATGCTCGACTCATGTGTTATGCAAAAGACCATTACAAAAAAAATTTGATGCAGACAGTCAGGACGATGCCCAACAGAAGAATACCCTGTACCCCATAATTTTGTGTAAATTTTTGTATCGTCGCGTTGAGGGGTATGTGTGTAATAACTTTAACTGTTCTACGGGGAGAAGGGGATGAAATTAGAAATAAGGTCAACATTTTGTGGTTTATAAGCCTAACATGAGTGTACTTACCACATTTGGTTAACATAAATGTTAACCTCAACATTTCTATCAAAAGTGAAATTCTGTTGCAGTTTATAGGAGGAGGGGTCTAAGATTGGCATATTATTACCTATATCCATTAAAGTTTCTATCCGATCTTAATTATTTTCAGAACACACATGCACAGTAAAGGTGTTCATAACTGTGCCAAGTTTGTAAACCCGAAATTCTATAACGATGGGAGTGGGTAAGATATCGACATATTTCGACGTAATTCGACATAATTCTCTTAGAACGTTGCGACAATACGGACAGACGGACAGATAGATATGTCTATATCGACTCGACTATTGCTCCTGACTATTTTTGCTTATGGAACATATAGTCTGCCACGCCTCCTTCTGCCTGTTACATAGATTGCACAAATCTGTAAAGCCGTTTTACACTTTGTGTACAGGGCATAAAAGCTAAACAATTGGTAATTTATTAATCAGAAGATCTAGAAAAAATAAATTTGTTATGAACTAACACTGATAACTGTCTGAGTTGCTGAGATATGGCTTCTAAATTGGAGAAGGGAAGAATTATGCACAGCATACCTCTTCGGCTTTTTTTAATGGCTTTCATTTTTGATATTTTTTTTGTGTTTAGCAATAAAGCATCAAAATGTTAGCATTTTTCAGAATTAGAACTGTTCAAACTTTCGAAGAGCACTACTTCCAAAGCTCTGCGCAAAAAATTTGGGGACAATTGATGATCGCTTATGAGTCGAACCTTTACTGAAGTCACTGTCTAAGCATTATCACAATTAAGATTATATGTGTAATATCGCTCACCTCTTCCTCCTCTACGCAGGCTGTCCCTTTGCCATAGTTGTGACACATAGTTGAATTTTTCTTGCTCGAAAAATATAAAAAATTTAGCTACACAAACACCATTATTACAACCTGTACTTATAGTGATGTGCTACTCAAAGGCTACTAAGTGGATTTCAATGAACATGTAATGCAGTTCTCACATGATAGCCATACAATGAACTTCCCGCCGCAGTGGCAAAAACAACTTCACGCCACTTTAGGTCAACTTGAATAAAAAAAAAAAACCGCCACGGAAAATAAAAAATGAAAATGGAAAAACAACAATGGAGAACGGCAGCTGCGCTTAAAAATGCAGTTAAATGAGCGGAAGTGCAAAATTAACTCGCCGCGAAAGTGCAGACAAAAACTTAAATAAAAAAATTAAGAGAGGAAAGAAAGGCAAAAAGAAAACAGAACTGCTTACAAAAGAAATGTACAAATGTAAAAACAAACATGGCGAAACGAAGAGCAAATCAAGACAAGAGTGACAGCAAGAGGGCCATGCATACAAGTACAAAGTAGACTGCAAATGAAGTTGCCAGACTTGGCAGAAATTTAATGTAAATATTTGGCCAAGCGCAAAGAACATGGCGTTGGCCGCTTAATGACTTCATGTCTTGGATTTGGTTGAACCAAAAAAGCTCATAAAACCCTCTGTAGCTAACACGCATCCTAAAAAACATCCACGAAATGCGCACGTGCACAGTTCGTATCCGGCGGGCTATTACACAGACGAAACAAAATGGAAGGATTGTTGTTCAAATTTCGAGTATGAATCGTACTACAAGTACTGAACTCAATTTACTCTCTTTCTCTCCATACAAAAATGATCCCTGCTCGGGTACCTTGCTCGGCCACTCTTGCTTTGGTATGGTGTCCTCCGTGTCGACGGCGAAGTCTCTGGCGGAGGGATTCGGCTGCTCAAGATGTAATTTCTCTCAGCTCTGCAAGCCCGGGATCATCTCCGCCAGAAGCGCATAAAGCATGTAGGCCTGTCTTATCAGGTATCCCATCAGTTAGACCGAGCCGCCGACTAGCAGTTCCGCAGGCCTGAATGCTTCACCTTTGCTTGGGTACGGGAACACCGCTTTGACGCTCACCAATATCGCCTTGAGCTCTTCGGTGGTCGAAATTGCCATTCTTAACGTCCATAGGAGTAAATGTTTTGCAGACTTCACACGTGTCTCCCATAGACCATCGAAGTGAGGTGCTCTCGGCAGTATGAATATGAAAAACTCGCATTTTAAGATCCTCCATGTGGTGATGAGCGCAGACGAAATTAGTGGCCGACGAACCTTTGGAAAGCCAACACGAAAGAGTCGTTGGCCAATTCTGATACTAGCACTTAGTAAAAATCTTCAGTACTGAAAAGATACTAAAGAAAATAATCGGATGTGAGAGATACATTTTGTGTGAAAATATTTCGACAATTTCTGTGGATCATTATGTGTATGAAAACGGAACGAAATCAGAACTTGTTAAGGCCATGTTGGGGGCTGTTTATATATAACGTCATAGCAAGTCTTAAGATTGTGAGCACAATTAAAAGTCAGCCAATGCACATAAGTAAAAGGAACACCATATCGGTCAAGTACATCGCCTCCAATGCTACCCATTCGTAACCAAGGGTAAGAAGTTGACCCTTCGCAGACTTCAACTTGGCCAATTTTCCATCGCGACTTGCGCTTTCACCTAAAACTGACCAAGGAGCTCAAAGTTGATGACCATAGACAACGCCATGTGTTCGATGACTCGGGCTCGGAGATATATCATATTTAGTGACTAGGCGCATTTTTAGATAAATAGCTATGTTAACAACTAAAATTTGAGATGATGCCAGCCCACACGGAGCTCACCAGGTGCCATGCTGTTACCGATTTTTTTCCCAAATAGACGACTTGTGGTTCCAGCAGAACGGCGGTATGAGTAACACAACAGACGCGACAGTGCACATTATGTATAAACGATTTGTGGGTTTGTATCTCGCAGAGAGACGTGAATTGGCTACAAAGATCATGGGATTTGACCCCGCTCTCCCTTTCTCTTGTGGAGTTTCCTAAAGCCGCAATCGATGCCCTTAGTGTCAATGTAGCCCAGGTCATCAGGTCATAGAAGATTGGAAAACTCGAATTCGTGTTACCGTAAGCAGTCGTGGTAGGCATTTGAACCATGTAACATTCCATATGGCAATCGAGGGCCTTTCAATTAAAAAACGATTTTCGTCAATACCACAAAAAGGCAAATTTTATTTCGAGGCAACAACTATCCACTCTTTTTGGAAATCTCGTTATGTTACTCAAATGTGAGACGTGGAGCGATCCAGAACTTATACTTCAATGAATGAAGATGAATTCAGAGAGTGTAGTGACCAGCTGCCCTTAGAGAATTCACGCGTAAAAATATTTTACGATCAATGAAGAATCACATTGTCGTGGATTTTTTCCCTAATATAATGGTGGGAAGAGCTCGCCCATGACAAAATCAAACCTGAATATTCTCTAAGGTTTAAAAATGTATTGCTTGTATTTGCTATCATAGATGCTCCTCATCGGAAGTGAAGCGAAGAAGTAATCCGACATTTGGTTCATGATAACTTAGCTGGATACGGTAGCACGAGCTGCTTTCGCTCACTTTACGGCGTGGTCTTTTCCATTTCCAATGGGGTACCTAACCTGTCATGTTCTTTGCCTCGTGACTTTTTTCTCCGATAACTGCATCGAATTCAATAGCTTTGGTATCGCCAACACATCGAGACATACTTTTAACCAGTTAATCTTTCATGAAACATTTGAATAATGTCCGACCATCGTTAAGCAAATAATGGTGTATGTTATTGCATACGTTCAGTGGAAACAGGACCTTAAATCAATCTTAATTATGTTGAAACAATGCCTTCTCCCCCAGCACCAAAGTCGTGAATAGTCACAATTTGTTGTAGGCTTCGCACTTGTTGCATTAAGACCGAGGATATCCTGTCTTTCACCCTAGATTGGCATATCTTATCCCTTTTAGTGATTCCCGTGTACACATCTTCGAAAAAGCTGGATTTGAAAAGCTAGGCAATGAAACAGCAGCCTGGAAATTGAATATAAGCTGTGCCAGTCTGCCGCTCTTTCGTAAGGGATTTGCTTACGGTGATCGAAGTAAGAATTTTTTTATCGATAAAAATATTATGGCACTGGTTCTTTGGTTTCAGAACTCAAATTACCCTGGTTTTGACATCGCTCAATTTTGATATCGAATATCTAGATATCGAAACATACTTATAAAATAGCGTGTTGTATGTAAAAGCCATTTATTTGTTGTGTGCTTGCCGTGACGCTTGCACATCAATAATGGCACTAGCAAGAACGCATGATAAATGGCGTAGCATATGCCTACGCTAGATGGCGCCACAGTATGTCAAATGGTCATTAGGAGATTATTTCACAGCAAATGTTAAAAAATGAGACATCTTTACGACACTTATTAACATATTATGCAGAAAGAATACCCATTTTCCGATTATTTGTATGACAGCTATATTATATATTAGAAAGATAACAACCAACAATTTTGATGAAATACATCCATCTGCCCGTGCTTTGATGGCAAAAGTTTTCTTTTAGTGTAGTTACTCACCGAGACTGTGACAAGGTTCTTGCACGTGAGCTGGCAGAGGTAAAACACATGAAGTTATTTTGTAAACCAAAAAAAGCACATCCCAAACCCCTACAAGTGCAGTTTTAAAAGGTCCTTTTGGATATATCAAAGCGTTGAGCATGATAAATAGACAAGCACGTTGTGGCACTTTTGAAATTGCAAATGATTTATCTTCGCTGCTGTGACAACTACGCACTTTTCAGGATCTCAAAATGCGCGAGAATTGTATTTAATTGTGCGAAACGCTGGCAGGGAGACAGACCGACAGACAGAGAAACGGAAGAACTGATGTACAGGCAGCGTTTTGAGGCAGCATCACCGTAATTGCAGTTGGCCATTAAATTAAACAAACATTTATTTAAAACTTGGTAGCATCATGAAAATGACAATAAAAATATATAGCATCAAATTTATGGCATGCCAAACGAAACGAAAATGCCCCCAACATTTTATTCATTTACACTAAAAAGGCAACTGACACGCCCCCAAACTCACCCCCCACCCCCATGCTCCGTCGCCCACTGTAACAAAGCCAGCCGCAATGCCCTTTTTTGGCACTGCTTGAGCAATACTGAGATTCCAGATTCCGGCTCTATGCCACAACAACATTCATTCGCACACTGACTTTGCACAATTAATGGCCAGCGCCTGAAATGGCACGAAAATGGTGGCAGGTCCTTTCCAGTGCTGCCCCTTAGCGCTCCAATGTGCGCTATAATTGCGCCATTGTGTGAGAACCTTTGCCAAGTGTTTGTGTCACCGCTAAATTTAACATAATCCTTGGACGAAGACGACGACGAGGTCGACTGCGACGCCTCCACTCATTTACTTTGCTGCTATTTTGGCAGCTGACTATGCCGACTGACTGTTTGCCGGAGTCGAAGTCGCGGAGTATCTCTTCGTACGTCTCTGGCGCTGTCTCTGTATCTGTGTCTTTGTCGTGTGGTAAGCCTTTCTTTTGCCGCGCATAATTAATTTCACGTTTTTGCCAAAAATTATGCGCCGGGATTTGCCCGACACTGTTAGCCCCCTTTTAACCCTTAACCAGACGCTGCCACTTTGATTTTTTGCTTGGCTGACTATAGTGTATAGTACTTATGCATATAAGCTAAGAAATCCTTAGTTCTATTTGTTTATCTAATTGGAGAACGTTTTGAAGCTTCAGTGCATTAGCCTTATTCTTAGCCAATTTGGCAATAGAGCTGTTTATAAGCATAGCAACAAGCTTGGCAGAGAGTTAGCTTTAAAATTTGTTAGTTTACTAAACTATGCAGCGCCTTTAATACGAGTTTAAAGCTACGAAAGACGAACTTAAAGTCTCTTTCTTAATACGCGGGGTGTTTCAAAAGTTTGCGAGTTTCTGAAATTTCCCGCTTAACTTAACTTCCGAAAACGTCATAAAATCCATGGAGTTATATTGTACAATTCGATAATAAGGTGTTAGGTGTTTCAGGCTATAAAGATTAAGCGAGTCCATCAAACACCCATGGGTTCCTCGATTGCTCACACTCGAGCGCAACTGTGTGACCACTCGAAATAAGTGTTCGGCGATGTTCAACTTTCAGCGACTCAAGTATTTACTCCCCTTCGAAACCCTATTCGAAATATGAATCCATTACATTTATTCATCAAAACACACATTTTTTTTAGTGAATTTGCACAAAAGAAGATCTGTATTATATTTAATACCGATCTGCCATTACTTCTTCGGTAATGAAAAATTCCGAAGTATGCTGATGATGTTTAACAGTTGGAGACACAAAAAAGTTCAGTTTTTTACAAAGAGACATTGCTCATTGCTATTGTTCAGATTTGGACATGTTTCACTAAGTAAGATTGAATTCTTTGTGGACCTGGGAATTATGCCTAATAATAAACTTACATTAAATGTCTTCTTGGATCCATGTATCACCATATGGCTATTCATAACACTTGTTTGCCCAATCTTGAAAAACGAGTCTCTTGTTTGGAACCCTCAATGTGCTTTTAAAGGTTAAACTTGCTGCACCGGTTCAAACTTCCATCATTTGAATGTCATCTGATGCTGATTCACAGTCGTCTGGCCTTTTATATGGCATATTCTGTAAATTTAGAGCCCTTCGTCTTCTGGTGAGACTTATCAATCAATTGCTCACATGCAGCATTGTAAAGTTGTCTTCTGGTTCGTCGACACTCTCCAGGTGTGTGAGTAGATGTACTCATCAAGGAGATGTAGTATGGATTATGGAATGCTGGATGATGTTATGATTAGTTTTAATGGAAAAATTCCCTAGACCGTTTGTGACCAGACAACTGTTCGAATGGGCATTCCTAGTAAATGTAAATTGCTATAAAACTGACCTTGTTATTTTCATAAGAAGATACAAGATACCATTGCTAACTCACCTTAATCTAAATGATTATTTCCTCTCATTCAGCACTAGTGCTAAATATTTTAAATATAATACTGGATAGGCAATTATATTGGAATCTAAACAAACATGAACTCGCCAAAAACGCAGCGATGGCTCTATGCTCCTGGAAAGCTCGAAAATCAATCATCATTGGTGATGTCTGTTATATGAATGACTATTTAGATAAATATAGATAAAACTTGGAAGCAGTGTTGTTGAATATCATACTGATAAGAAGCCTTTGTAACTTGCAAATCAAATATCAATTTCGTAGGTCTTCAACGGCACTTTAAAAGCTATCTAATTTATGCCACTTCTAAGCTTTAATTCATCGACACTCTAATCTGCTCATAAATATAGATATACGATATGTATCTATAAACCAATTATGGCTGCTACAAGAGCAGCTTTTCCGGTCCACCAATAACCACAGCCGCAGGTTTTACATACACGACCACATCTACTCGTATCTATATAACAGCGCAACTCTTTTTATCTTCATAAAAACGCCGCCACAGCAAGAAACACATTCATGAATGAAAATAAAAAAAAGGAGAGAGTCAAAACTCGGCTGGAAAATTGAATGAAAATGGAAAAGCCCTAGCATGCTGCTATGTCTGGCTGGCACTAAATAAACTTGCAGGAAAAACTATTAGGGTGGAGCCAAAACAAGAAATAAAAGTGCTAAAATTGACTAGGAACAAAAAAAAACCAAAAACAATAACAACAGCAACAACTTGGCAATATTGTAAATTGAAAAAAGTGTTGCCTTCTTTTGGGTGTTAGAGCTAAAAATGGCCGTTGCAAACGAAACAGGAAATTAAAATCGAAATGTTTTCAAGTTTAAAGTATGTTTATACTCTATAGAAATAGTGAAATTAGTTACTGTCAGTTTGATTGTGGAACACTTTATAATTAATTTAGATTCGTGCACAAGCTGCTTGTAAATTATACTATTTTTTTAACAAAAAAAGTAAATAGAAAATTTACCTAATATCAAAGTTTGCAATATTTGTTTTAAGTATAAAGTGAGAATTAAGTATAAAATACAAAGCTTTGAAGCGCATTTCCACATCGAAACTTTCATTATTTAACAAGTCTTATATATATATAACTGCATAACTGAAGGCATAAAAGTGCGGTCGCCTTTCACGCATTGCACATGAATATGAATGAATCAAAGCATCTGCAACTCTTCATTGTGAATATTAACACTGCAACAAGTTCCTTTTGTGTTGAGTATTTGCGTTTGAATGCTGTAAATGGTTCATTCTCTTACAAACATAGCACCCATTTTAACCTCAGAGCTTTGAGCAATCTCGAGTCGGCATCTGTTTTTTGTATCCAGAAGAAGCGTTGTGGAGGGTTGCCAGGCAGAGACTACGCAATCCGCATTAAGGCGAAAATCTTAAACAGCAGTTTGATTTGCATACACACCCTGAAGGAAGACAACGACGATGTGAACAAAGATTCGTTCTACGTTTGACTGAAATCAATTTACTCTTAACCAGATGGATCACGATGGAATGTTTCTACATTCAGCCGAGACCTTTTCCACCCCTTTCTTAGTAACTCGCTTAACCTCCCTCAGTACCTGATAGCCGAGGGACTTTGAAAGCATATGGTGCGATCAGGAGTGCTGTGAAGCCACAGGATCCTACAGTCGGCTACTACAAGTTTTGTGAGAGACAATTTTCGTGAGGCGCCTTTTCGGACGTACAAAGGCGGACACCAAAAGCGCGAGCAAGATAAGTTCGAGATGTGCAGGAGCACGAATGACGTTCCTAAAGATTGAGTACCGTTACGTCTTCTCGTAGAGATGCAGATGGAAATCAGGTAGTCGAACACTGGACTGAACACTTCTCGGCTTATTATGGGGCGATAAATGATGACGTGTGGATATACCGCCGCCTAGCCATGAAGAAATTAAGGTGGCCATGTTCAAGAACAACAAGAATGGCGGCAATGAGTGGGTAAGGTGCATGCACCAGCTCTTTTGAAGAATATGGATAGATGATATGGCTAACTGTAACCCACGGTAGGAAAGAGCTTCTCCGAGCCTTTTGATACCAAGCGAGGCTTCAAGCAAGGCGATGCCCTCTGCAGCAACCTCTTTAACTTTGCCATCACAAAGTGTTTTGCGAAAGACCGAAGTACATCGGAATGGGTCTGTATTCTATAAGAGTGTCCAGTTGCTTGCATAATAATACAATAAACAAACAATACTTTGATTTTGTAAGGGATTTCGTCTACCTTGGCAACACTGTCACTATGTAAAACGATGTCAGACGTAACTTTGGTGTCAGTAGGCAAATGAGTAGTAGAGACCACTTTTGCCAGATCGTTTCCCGTTTTGGTTTATTATATTTATATTTAAAAGAATGACTTGATATTAGTCTTCCTATTTTACTGATGGGGCAATGGCGGATGACTTGTCTAAACAAGGAGATGGCTAACCCACCTTAATCAATCAACAAATTTTTATGTCCAATTTTGTGAATAGAATTTGCAAAGAAAACACTTCTAAAGTATTATTATCGCTTATGAACATCCGTTATAATCCGTGCACCATGTTTGTCTTCTGGACGCGGAAAAATGAGGAACTGTTATCGAAATAAGGAAATAAGCTCGGTCTGTATAAGTTAAAGGCCAGTTCTGTGAACTTATTATGTCTACTTTTGGTATTCAAAAAGTGTAGAAGGAACGCCACTTACCTTTATAACGACTATAGCATATGCTCATATACAATCACAACTATTATTGTTATACAGAAAAAACAACAAAACCAGGTGTTTTGTTCTCAAAAGCGTATTAAGCTTACGGCCTAAACATTTTTTACTGCCAACTTAAGAAGACTTATGTGTGATTCTGTGCTTGGAGATACTTTTGACACAATAACAAGTAAGTAGAGCAAGTAGGTAAAGTGTTTACCTTGTGGCTGCTAACTGTTCGAATGGCAGTCAAAACTTTGTCAAATGTTTGCGTCTGGACTGCCATTTTACCTTGACTGCTGAGATTTTCACGATTTCCAAGTGTCAAAGAATTTATGTGCAAAGTTTTTGTGTGCAAATTATGCAAGTCCAACGCATAAATTTTACAATGCATGACCCGCGGCTCGCTGCACAGCTGGTTACCCCAAAATAGAACCGAACCCGACGAACTGGCTCCAACTCTTTAACTGTTTCCTTGTCTAATTAAAGCGACATCTGGCTGCAATTTAGATGAGTTCCATTGCAATGTTCTCGCTTTGTCAGTTGTGGGTTGCTCTGGGCAGGAACTTTGGTAGCTTGAATTGGAGGAGCGTTGTAAGGTAGCTCGTAAATATAAAAAGTTGGCAGCACTCCCCGGAGACAAATCAGTTTGATTTTGATTGCATCTTTTACGGCCTTTGGCACCTTATAAGTTTTTTTCGTCTGCTGTCTTGACTTGCTTAAAGATTCACCTGCCGGCAGCTGTTGAGTACGCTTGATTTTAATCCTGGAAGCGTTGTTGTTGCTCTTGAAGATACTGCTGCACTTGACGTTATTGGCGCGTGTTTGCTTCTTGTTCGCTTGTTTGTTTGTTTTGGGCTCTTTTTTCGTCAGTTTTTCCATTTTCGGGCATCTTTATTTCTTGGGATAAGCTCGTAAAACTTTTGGTAAGCTCGCAGCGGCGGGACACGTCGTAGTTGTTGCTGTTTTTCGAAACTTTTATGCGTATGCAGCAGGGAAAACCGTAGCATAAACGACAGCTAGCTGGCTCTTTAAGCTGGAAACATGGCTACATTTTGGCTCGGCATTTTAATGAGCGCTTAAACAGGTACCACGTGTTAAGGTATGCTCCTGCGGCTGCTTAAAGAAAATGGCACCGTCTGCTATACAGCAATGGCGTGTAAATGTGCATGAAAATGAAACTGAAATTGTTTAACTTGGCCAAGAGAGAGCATCAAAAAAGCTGTAAAGAAAATGGCAAATATGTAGGGTAGCGCACGCGCAGTGCCACAGGGCTACTTACACACACCGTGTCACACGTCTCGAGCAAAACGCTTGGCAATTGAAATGTCAATAATGTTTTATGACAATGCAATGTCAGACCCCCGCTCCGCTCCTGTGGTTGCAGGAGCCACAAAAGGCAACGGCAATATTGCAAGCAACAAAATACTTTCATTGGCCGCAAACCTTGGCAATCAAAGTAAAGGGCAGTAAATTCTTTGGTCCAGCTGGCAGTGTCGCTTCAAATTGCCAACCAATTTTGAGGGGGTCCTAAGGTTTGCATTTTCTCAAAAACAAATGAAAAATCCAATTCAAAATGCCATCAGACATTCTAATTTCATTCATTTTTCAATACAATCAACTTTTGTTTGCCAGTTTACTTGTTTCGAACCTGCTGCCACTTGATGCTCTCTCTCGCAGACTCTCTCTTACCATAAATTTGTGATTTTGACAAAGCGTCAGTTTCCTGAAATGGGTTGCCAGTTCAGAGTACTGACAGTTCGGCATGCGAAATTCTCATTGGACATTGACAATGCGCATTTTGTTTACGGAATTTCTGCGAAATTGTGTGCCAAATTGAATTTCATATGTTCATTTCATTTTGACAAACCTCAACTGAAGTCAACTCAAGTGTTCTTTTTGCGTTGAGCTGGAATACCTGTGCGGCACTGCCACAATCTCGTACTCCATTCAGCCATTTACATACACATATGAGCTTGCGCCTGAAGGGGTATAAAATTAAATGAGTTGTTATGATCTGTCAACAAGTTGAAAAATCGAGATTGATTTTTTAAGGTTTTCACTAAGTTTATGCTTGCTGAAACAGTTCATAATTTTCCTTTTACTTTTCTGATGCAAAAGACTCTGCAGTCATTTTAGATCCTCAAATTTGTACATTTTCGACAAAAAATCATTCATTGTATATTATATTAAAAGAAATAAGCCAAATAGGTCATCGATCTATCATCACTTAGTCCAGCTCTCTGGTTCACACGTTCATCAACTTTAATTGGTCCGCACCCCTGCTTTAAAGTCGTCGAGCTTTCTTCGCCAAAACGTAAACCTCCAAAAATGTATGCTGAAAAGAACCAAGTTTTTGGTATGGTTTTGTTCACTAAAAAGAGCAAGCATGAATCATACATTCAAATTCTTTTAAAAATAACTTTGTTCCTTAGGAAGAATTCAACTTCTGGCTTGTCATAATAATCAGTTACCGGGTTACAGCCCGATGTAGGGATAAGTCTAAATATCACCTAACGAAAGTAATCTTTCCTTATTTTCCTATTCAAAGCAAAGAAACAGCGATTGGTCAAAGTGATTCTCTGCTTCATCTCTATCGTTTTTCGATGTGCCAGGGGTCACAAGGTAAACGAAGTCCTTGACAACATTAAACCTACAGCTCTCAGCAGTCTGTGTTTCCAACTGCCGATGGTGAAAGAATGGTGAAACATGGTATATACACATTTTTAATATGGTTTAATCATGAAGAAAAAGAAAAACGTATTTCTGGTTGTTGATGTGAAGCATCCATAGCCGTGCTTTGTGGGTATAAGTTATACCGTATAACAGGCACCCGTCACTCTCGGGTAGTGCGACTCGCGTGCTATATTAGCAGCGTCTACAGGATAAAGCGAAGTTGCGGGATGGTTGCACTGCACGTTTTTTATGTAAACAAATCTGCTCCTAGTCCAGACTCAGTCAAAATTCTGCTGGTCATCCGATGGCGAATGATCCCTGTCTTGACCTTGACAACGGCCTTTAACGCCATCATGTGTAGTGTTTGGGCCCCACCCCTTCAAACACAAAAATGTTCTTATATAAAAAAAAGAATTCTTTTGAGATCGTTGTCCGGTTATCCAGAATAAACTCAAGTGAGATAAAAGAAGTGGAGGCGTTGTTTATTATTTACTATATATATACTTTAAGCTCCCTATTTCATTCATCACCATCGGAATTAAGAATTTCGAGTAATTTGCGATTTGCTGTCTTTGAAACTCTGAAACGGTTGCAGGTTTCGGAATCAGCGACCTGAAATTTACTAAGAAAATGTCACTTTAGCTAAGGGCTTAAGTTTCTAGCTTAAAGCCGTCGTTATGAAGGAAACTTAATAAAATTGTTAACCGTTTCGAAGAAAAAGTCTAAATTTTTATTTATATTTAAATATCGATAATTCCAAAAACGTATTGGAAAAAGCAATTAAGACTAGCAAATGTAACAGAAAATGAGCCAAATCCTATCGTTGAGGGCAAATTTGTTGCATAGTGTAATACATAGTGGTATCTTAAACACCGTGGCCATGCAAGTGAACCAACTTGGAAAACCGTGGTTGTAATAATTAAACTATTCCTAAAAGCTTAACAATCAGTAAGTAAAAAATAATCTTCCAAAAACAGCGCAATCGACCTTAATGTCTGTCCAACCCTAACAACATTCCCTTACGTCTATTCTTAAAGCTAACATCTACTACGGAGGATCTCTTAAGTAAGCATTACTTGTCCCATCCACTCTAGTCTCTCATTTCGTATTTGGTGCATTTGCACTGCCACATTTTACTACTGTCTGGCCGAGTCTGCATCCGCTCCACCTGCCACCCATTACGCCCACTCACTGTATTTGGGCTGCCTCTTTGTGCACCAGTCGCATTTGGAGCTTTTCACATTTTATGCCACGCATAGTCAGCATTCCTGACACGGCTATAAAAGTGACACTAACCCATTTCGAAGCGTTGCTGCGCTCCAACTTTGGAATAATAAAAATCCGGCCGGCACTCAGACGAAATCCCAAAGGCATTTAAAGTGTTTGCACAGGATTGGGCACAGCCGCCCACTCAGTCCCAGTTGTGTCATGGCTGATGCCGAGCAAAAGCCAAACCAAAATGAATATGAATTGCAGGCAGCAGCAACAAGAACAACAACAATAGCCAGAACTACGACAACAATGGCTGCAACGTCAAGGTCATTAGGAACTGGAAGTTGAGGCAGCTTGTTAGGTTAGCTCATTTCTCAGCGGGCAGCTGATGTGATTATATGCCAAATTGAATTGCAACACAAACGCTAATTGGTATCATAAACTAAATGCAAAAGCTAATTTAACTTGCAACGTTGCAGCAACAATAATGGCTAAGTGTGGCCAGAACAAGGTGGAAATTGTGCAGCGAGCATAATGCAATAACCAATTAATTGTGGCAATAATTGCTTTATAAATAACTGTAGTTATATGCAGGTACCTGCGTGTGTGTGTGTGTGTGCTCGGTTTATTTGCTCGGCTATGCGCTATTTATGTGTTGTGTCGCCATTTTGGCACTTGTAGCAACTAATAAAACGCTTTGTGGTGAATTAGTTAATCAGCAGCAAGTTGATTTAAAGCCACAATCGGCACACACACACAATCAAACAACTAAGTACACAATCATACGTTTGCCTATGTGCGGCACAACAGAGCGTATGATTGATTTATGCCATATGGGCTTGAGGCTAAGTTTTCTATTTGCATAATTCAATTATTGATTTACATAGTTAAGACCAAGAACAAATACCCACAACACAGAAAGTTAGGAAACGGCGGGGTCGTGGCTCAACAGACCTTCTCTGACACAAACAACCAGTTTATAATATCCTCTATGGGGTTCCAGCACATATACACTGAAAAAAAGAGCTGATATTAGTTTAAGTTATGTGAATTTAGAACTGCTAACTAAAGTTTAATCATACGACCAAAGTCAGATAAGGAATATCAACGAAAGCCGTAATCCACCTGTACTTGTCAAAATCTATGATGTTCAAAAAAAGAACACACAAAATGTGTATTGGTGAAAACTGCAATGTGTAAAATCAGTCAAAATATAAGTTAGAGGCAAAGCTAAGTAAGCGTTGATCGATTGTATACATATTTTGACGGCGGTGTATAACTATAAGTACATCTAACTCACAGCGCGCTTCAGTCAAAAAAACACAAAAAGCCTCTCTTTCTCTTATCGACGGCCTCAGCTAGCACTTCGGACGTGTTGGTAACCAATTTTCGATGTCAAATGTCTAGGTAAGACATGTAAGATTTTACATGTATGCCGTGACGGCTAACGGCATCAATGAGCTTCGTTAGTACAAATGTACACAAAGTGTAAACGGGTAGATTTGTGCAATGTATGTAAAGGGCAAAAGGGGGCGTGGCAGAAGATATGTTCCATGGGCAAAAATGATCAGAAGCAATGCACGACACAAAATAACCATGTCTATCTGTCCGTCTGTCCGTGTTGGTGTCCATTTCTCAAAAACTATACGAATTAGAGCAAAAAAAAGTTTCTAAAAGGTGCGCATTTTTCGGGAAAAGAGAAAGTTTATCGATTCATGCCACAAAATTTTGTATGTAGACTCTTGTTAGGCTTATGAACCAAGCAATGTTGACCTTTTTTCGGATCATCCCCCAGCCACCGTAGTACAGTTACCTTTATTTCGCACATTCCCTTCAAAGCTTCGATTTTCATGGGAGAAATGGACAAAGGGTATTCCACTGTCGGCATCGTCCCGACTGTATGCATGTCCATGTCATAGAAACACAAGTTTGAACTCTGCTTTAGCTTGGGTTTCACTAGAACCGAACAGCCAAGAGCTCGAGAAGCGCACACAAAGAGTGCAACTGAGCTACGAAATTTTGCGTGATAATAAAGTTTACACTAAGAAATCGTAGTCCCGCTTTTGGTATGTGCACTTGAACTACAAATAACATGCTTGACAGTTCAGCGCTGACATGCTCAGCTCATATGAGTTTACTTCCGCTGCCTGTGTGCTCGTGACTTAGGCTTATAAGCTAATATGTCAAGAGAAGCCACTGCTGATTTGAAGCTTTAATATTTCAATGTCTTGGAAAAAAAGATTTTGAATCACTATCCGAGGACGTAAACTTGATTTTTCTTATAAAAATAAAAGTTCCACTCACCCGTTGTTAAAAATGCTATCAATAAACCGCACAAAAAAGGTATACCGCCTCGTTTTGGGCGTTTCGGTGGTTCCTGCAGCAGATTACACCCGGAAGCGACCAGGCGCTTTTTTTGCTCCAGTGACCTGATCAAATCATTTTTGCTCACGTGAACTTGCTGCTTTATCAGCGAGCGCAAGGTACTGTTCAGATATTCATCCTCCCACAACTGTTCCAGCGATACTGTCACCACAGTTTTATGCAAATTCGCTGAATCAATCCAATCATATTTTGGCTCTTCAGTAGCTTCAACCGAGACAGGCATGCACTTAACTTCAAAAAAAACGGTGGGTAGTGTTGTAGGTGCCACTTGCAGCGTTACTGTTAGCTCCAAGGTATCATAGGGTTCAATCTGACCTCTGGCTGGACGCACATCATAGTGTAACTCATTACTGGGCTGTACGTGGTAGAGCAGCATCTCGGGCGTGGGATTAAGTAAACTGAGTATACGATTCTGCTTTTGCAAAAAGGGCGCTTGGAATTTGAGATTTGTGGGCGTCACAATAAGCCAATCACGTGAGGCCATAATATGGATATTGTTATAGCAAAATTAAAATTTAGTTTCGAGTTGAAGTTTCAAAAAGCGATTACTTGATTGAGTTGTTTGTAAGTTTCGACACTATGCCCAAACGTTAGTATTAGTAATGGGAATTATTTTCGAGTTTTCGAGATTTGTTTTTATTAAACAATTTCTGTTGGACCTAATCGGTCTGGGGTTCTCGAGTAATACATGACTTGGTAACTTTCTATCTTGCAAATTAAAACAGCAATATTCTGAAAAATCGGTTGCCTGATTTGGAAAGAGGAAATGCATAGCTTTTCAAACAACATAATTGTCTTTGATGTGAACTTTCTAGAACAGCGCTTTGGGGGTTAAACCGACACATAAGTCATTAGATGGGCTGATTTTTATGCCCTGTACACAAAGTGTAAAAGGGTATTATGTATTTGTGCAATGTAAGTAACAGGCAGAAGGAGGCGTGGCAGACCATATGTTCCATGGACATAAATGTTCAGGAGCAATAGTCGAGTCGATACATACATGTCCGTCTGTCCGTGTTGGGCCAGCTTTCTCCGTCACTATAAGAGTTAGATCAAAAAACGTCGGATGGAGTTCGTCGAATCAAGACGATAACTTACCCCCTTCCCCCGTGAAAGATTTTTGCGGTTTACTGCCGCTCTGTTGAATCTATGAACAGGTTCTTGAACCTGAATATGAATCGAACCTGAGGCATTCTCTGAGAAAAAAGCAACCCTGAAAAAAGTTTTCTTTGGCAATGGAATATGTTAAAGTATACAAAGTAAAGAATGTGTTAAGGTCTGTGAAATGCATGGTTGCCATGTTATCAAGTCCTCAATTTTTTAGCAGTATAATTTTCAAATGGCAATATCATTTTTCCATGTCAATGGATTTCAAATTTTTATAGGTATATTTTGTAGAGAATTTTGCAAACTTTCGAATGAATTTTTGATTATTTGAAAAAATGTAGTTTTGTCAAAAAAAACTAAAAAAAAAATTCTCTTCCTCCTTGAAATTTTTTCAAAACTAACTAATGTTAAAATGTGTTTCATAAACTTTTTACCCCCCAAGTTTCATTTTGGGACATTACAATTCGCAAAAGTGGCAGATGAATATGTAATGCGGTGCAGATCATCAATTGTAATGAAAATTTTTTTCACACCTTGCCTTGGTCCAGAGGTACGCTTGAATAGGTTCTTGAACTTGAATATGAATCGAACTTGCAAATCGCCTAAAGAGAATCAGATTTCCAGTGATTTAATTGGAAGCCACAGCTAGCAGAGTGAGTTGTGTGTCAACTATGTAATCAATTGGCTTGCGGTGGCCCACAAATTCGGCTGGATTTGTTTAGGTAAGCATAAAGCAATATGCAAATTAGTTATATACTAAACGTATATTATATATAAATATGCCGCATATTTGTCAAATCGATAAGATTATTAGCAACAAATGCGTCCATAAAGCGCTTAAGGCATCTAACTGCATTCATTTAGCTTGACCATCATCTTCTTTTTCTTTTTTTTTTTGGTTCTAACAAAGTTACCCTCATCTTATTTAATACGCCAGACATACACTCACCTACACACACCTACACACACCTACACACACTTGCACGCACAGACTTGGGAAAAAATCTCAATGACCGCTCTGAAGTGTGCCCGCTGTCAACGGCATTTGTACAACGATTTTCTTCGAATTTTTTTGTTTTGCTTTTTTTTGGTTTTTCTTTTGGTTTTCTTTTGGTTTTTCTTTGTACAGATTTATGGAAAAAATAGCAGAAGCAGAACGATGCTGGCATTGTTATGGCAGGACACTCGTTGACAGCGTACAACAAGGACCACAACAACAACAAGGACCACAACAGCGACAAAGAGAAGCTCGCAAGTTTTGGACAAAACCAAAAAATTGGTGGGTAGTTGAGCGCAGCTGCTTCAAAATATAATAAATAAATAAACATAATTTATAAGTAGCAGATTTTTTACGTCTGTGTTGGTACAAATACTTAAGCACACAAAGAAATTTTCCTTTAAAGAGCAGCAACAGCGGCAGAGGCAGCAGTACGGTTGAAAAGAGTATCTGTATCTTTGAAATGTATCTTTGTACTTGGTGCTTTACCCTGTTATGCGAGCGAGCAACGTTGGTATTTACAGTTCTTTCAGGCATTACGACAAAGGGAAAAGTGCGTGTTTGTGTGGTTTTGTTTCTGTGTGCGTGAGTGTGTGTGTGTGTGTGTGTGTGTGTGTGTTTGTGTGTGTATCCGGGTAATGTAACTATTTCATGTCATGTTGCAACGCGTTCAATGTTTGTACGCAAGTCCTGCGTAAGCTGCTACGTAACGAAGGTCTCACTTAAGCAGCATAATGTTGTATACGTAAAATCAAAGAACTTCAAGCTTAAAAGAAAAGTTTTCACGATTTCAGCCCAATGTAAGTCCTATACAGGGGTTTTCTTTGCAGCTCGGCGCACATTTTGAAATTTCGACTATCAAGCCAAATAAGAAAGAAAAGTAAACCTAATATAGTTAAGTTGCGAAAAAACTTATAATTAAATTATAAAAAGTGAAGAAAGTTCTTATAAACTCGTGCCATCACGGAATGCCAGGCAGAGGTGAAACAGTCAGCTTTCTATTCTCACCAACTTGCAAAGAGTTTTATATAACAGATCGTACATGCTCTTCTTTTCGCACTTACTGCTGACACAGCAGAAAACAAAACACGTGCTACCTTCTCGGCGCCTCTCAGCACGCTGCTAGCACAGCACACACAAAAGTAACACCAACTGAGAATAGCATCATCGGCATAAGAGTCGGCGTATTCCAATGAATGTTTCACATCAAAAATTTAAACGATTTGTAAGCTTTGAAATATAACTGTCTTGACGACGCTTTTCTTAGGAAATTTATAATGAAAATAAAGGGAAATGCTTTAGTTAAAGATTAAGAAACAATGTTTGCTATCCACAGCAAAATTATATTCCACGAGAAAGGTGTATGTATCGATTGAAAATAGAGTAAACCCATAAAAAATGTACATAAATTGGAATCTGTCCATCAACGAAAACGATACGATAAAGAGATTCTGACTAAAGAATATCTTGCTATTTCCTTGTTGGGACTCAAAAATTTTTAATTTACAATTTTTTAATTTCATCAATTGAGTTGTGAAAACATACAATTGCCGGGCATTCTATGTGGATATAAGATATGTAAATAAAAACAATTACTTTTCAAGATATATTTCGTAGAAAACAAGAGTTAATTGGTGCTAGAAGGATCTTAAAGATATTGCTGGTGTTTCGCTCAAGGATTTGGAGTCAGTATCCAAAAATCATTAGCATTGACTTCTCTACTTTCTCGCATATCAAAGTTAGGTATTTTGAATTAGAGTCTATTTGAAAGCAATTCACTGAGACCTTTGGCTATAATTGTGTACCCTCTTGATGTTATAGCTCCGCTGACAGTGGCATCTTCGCAATAATCCTACTCATACTTGTGGGTTGGGTGTAAGGAGACTACGTCCGAGTTTGTGATTCTAAGCACGCCTTGAATGGATATCTTCCTTCTGGTTAGAGCATCAGGCACAGCAAATATAAGCATTGAGAATCCTTCCTAAAGTTCGCAATACGTTCAGTTGTCAGAGCTGGGAATTTCAAGTTTCTTTACATGTCCCTTCACTCCCTCCAGCAAGCAAATCAGTCAGTATATTTTTCAAATGATTCATTAACTTTTTGGATGTGTGGGGTTCTGTATTTTGTATGGATTGTCCAACGAAGTGACGCCCTCCGTTGTTGAATTGCAGACCTTCCCCACCATAGATAACAACGTGGATGTAGTAACAGCTGAGCCAAGGCGAGTTCAGCTTTCCTCTCACGGCAAGTTGCTTGTCGTTTTTAAGCATAAACTCGTTTGCGTGCCATGGCTAGAGAAAACCATTCCCAGTTAAAGAACTTCAACGTCACCTATGCTTCTGAAGGGTCAGCACGCTAACTATCAGCTATCATTCAATCGCGTACAAAGTCTCTCTGATAGCACTATTCAAGAAATGTAATCTATTAGCAAAGCCACCTCAGGAAATTCAATAGAAGACCAGTCATTCACCCTACTCCATATTAAATACCATAACACACAAAACATATTTTTGGTAGATTTAGAAAGATTTAAATTCCTCCGAAACATGTACAATAAAGTAAGTAAAATTTCTCTGCCAACATATCCCACCAGATCTTCAAATACCATAAATTTTTTAACCCTTAACATAACATTAAATGAGCTGTAAGGCCACAAGCTGCGTTAACACACTAAAGCCTGCACACCTTGAACCGGGCATATGAGCGACCCATTTTATATCGCACTTTAAGCTGTCAAAAACATGACACACGCCCCTTTTTTTGTTTTTTGTTCCTTGCCAGCCCGCAGGAAAAGAAATATAATAAAAAGTGAAAATAAAACAAAGGCATTTTTTTGCCGGCTGGCTAACCGGAAGTCAAAAACATAAACGAACTAAAAGCCGCACTCAGCAACAGCTCGCGCATATATAATACACTTTGCACGCCCCACACTCACACACACACACACACACGCACGCACAAGTATACTCTTACGGGCGGAGGAACACACCCACATGCTCACACTTGGAAACACATTCAAATGGTTCCATATTTCTTGACAATTTAGGACACCATTAGCGAGAAATTATTACTCTGCGGCGACGTAGCAAGCAGCAGCCAAGTCGAGCACTGCAGAACGCATGGAAATACTAGAAAACCGGAGCGGAGTGAGTCAGCTAGGGTGCGGGCAATGGGCAAAATTTGGCATTGCCAGTCGACGGGCAAAACGACAACACATTGACATCACACACATACTTACGGTAGGCAGAGTAAGAGCAATCTAGATGCTAAAAAAAGCCAAAAAGAAATGCTTAATTTGCAAGGCCGAAGTTTAGATGCTCTTGCAGAATTATAAAATTGGAATGCCGTGACGTTCCAAAAACTAGTGACACTTAAAAAATATACAAAGCCTACTTCTAATTGTATGGGTTCTTCTTCTTCCTGATTGGCCATCTCTAGGTAACTGAGTTACTGGCACTCCCCCTGGCATATCCGAGCTTTGAATCTTGTCTTGTGGTCTTGAGTTCATACAAAAAAATACATAGTTAGACAAAATGCAGTTTTCCACAAATATTCCGATTGTGCGAGCTAGTTTTCCAATTTGATCTTGATCCAAATCACCCCAGCCGATCGTAAAATATGCATAACAATATCTTGCATTTTATACCAACCACCTTCACCTGCCAAACCCTATATGATGCGATATAATAAAACTATAGTTTGCAAACAAGTGCAACAAAACTTTCAAAAGTACTTTTGATACATCGACTTTTTTCCTCACTTTCGATGTTTTTATCACTATTCATAGCTTAAACACACGCTCAGCGTCTTTAGTCGCGAAGTTAGGAAGGAAAAAATCGATAGTATCAAATCTTTTCGAACCGATCGTAACTATCAAATTTTTTTTTTTTTTTTATAATCGAAGGAATCTATTTGCGCCACTATCGATAGTTTTGTAGCCAATCTGCAAAGAAATAGCCTACAAATTTACGTCTATTCTCTGTATTCAAATTTAATCATATTTTTCTTTGACTTTCGGCGTATAGAGCTTTGAATTAGAAGCGACAAAAAGAAAAGACACAAAAAGTGCAGTAAAGTATGCAAATATTTTTTACTTAAACCATTATTAAACTGGAATTGTAAAACTATCGATGGTCATAAACTGTCGCAAATATCGATGCTTTTTTTCTACTAAGGTATAGAAATGGTGAAAAGTATGTACATAACGCTCACTTGCGTGTGGTCGAAATGTCCCATTTAGCCTACGAATGGAAGAAACTTTACTCCCGAAGTTGAATTCACAAAAAAACATAGACAAACCGACAAACCATTTAAAGTATATGCCGATACGGTCGATAGTATCGATATTTTCGAATGGCATAAATATCGATAGTGTGGCAGCTCTATGCTTAATAGCATTTCGGCAGCTGCAAATCATCATTTGTGTGAGATACCTTTTCCCTAATAATAACACGATAAGAAATAAAAGATGCAAGAGTTCGCGTGAGTACTTTGCCTACTTGATGCTATATGCATATACATTATGCTCTCTGTGAGAGTATCAAAAATAGGCAGAGCATTTTGCAGAGCGCGCAAAACTTATGTGGGTGCTTAAGTGAACCATTAGCGCCGCGCGTCATTAAGTTGTTTCCGCTTCGCACATTTCTTCTTCTGTTTCTGTGCACCAAGGCGGCAGGAGCAACACCAGCAACAGCAGGAGCAGCAGGAGCAGCAGGAGCAGCGGCAGCATCACTTTCAGCATCAGTTCCAACATCAGCATCAGCTCCATCGACCAGCACCAACGGAGTAGTCATTGCTTCTCTGCATTCCCGAGCCAAACAGCAGAGAGCATTGGCAGCATTGAAGCACGTACTCGGGCGCGTATTGAGGCTTGTAGGCCACATCATTAATGGTTATAGACTACAGTTGGTTCCGTTGCCATTTTTTCTTCTACTTTTTTTCAATTTTTCCGAGCTTTGTAATTTTACTGCAAAGCGTCTGGCATTTTGAACCGCTGCGGTTCATTGACCAGCCAAAGGCGTGTTGATTTATGTGCCAAGTTGTCTCTGTGTGTGTGTGTGTGGGGTGTGTGTTTCTACGTTTGTGGCCAGGCAACCGTAATCATTTAAATAGGCTCAACTTGCTTAACATTTGCCGAGTTTAACAAATTGATAAGACATTAAATTGGCGCCAGCAGTCGCTAAGTAACTGAACCATGGCGTCAACAGGGTCAACAGCAGCAGCAGCAACTTGCAACAACCAACAACACAAACAAGCTGCATGGAACTGTGTCAAGCGCAAAATTCAATTAAACGCAAATCAGTGCAAAAATCACTGTCACTAATACACGCAGAGTCATACATAGTGCCCCAGGCAAACATGGCCAACTGGCAGCTTGGCCAACTGCCCGACCTATGTCCACAGCCAATGCCTTCCGCTCGACGCTATAGCTGGCACACCTTTGCCTGCCAAACGCGGCACTTAAAACACTAACACTAACACCCACATCAACACCCAAACACATATGCACACACACGCACACCAACACTCATATAAATGGCGGCAGCTTGCAGCTTGCAGCTGTGTGCAGTGTGCAACGTGGCGTATGTGTGCTGCAAGTTGATGGCAAATAAAACCCATGGGCGGGTCAGCCATTACGGGTTAAATGGATTTGATGAGCGTTTATATGCTAGTCCTCTTTGGGGTCAACAGTTCTCTTCTAATTATGACAAAGCGCTGCCTGCGTATATCTGTGTGTGTGTGTGTGTGTGTGTGTGTGTGTGTGTGTGTGTGCCCATGTTTGTATATCTGAGTGTGTATTTGTGGTTGCCCAGCACTTGCTGCAAATTAGCAAACGATATTCTTTCAATCCTGAGAGCTTACATACGCACACAGCTTTAAATCCAGGTATGTGTATCTACGTGTGTGTTATCTCAATTATCTCAACTTTTATTGTTGTTAATTAAAAACAGTTTGTGTTCAGGAAATTAAAACTGCGGCCAATATACGGCAGGCGAAATCACATTGTATCCAACTTTATTTCTAGCAGCTGTGCGCTTTTTCCTTGGCTACTGATGCTAGTGGGACAGCTTGAACAAATCGTAACCATAATTTCACGGATCTTGAATTCGTTCTTGATGACTTCAGACTTGCCTTCAGTACGGTTGTTGAAAATTGCTGACCTTTCATTGATGATTCCTTGCTCTATGGAAAGCTGCGATGATGGTATAAATTAAGAATTTTTGAACCCCAGCATTTTCCATTCAAATGTTTTGTAACAAAGATCATTGGTAATGTAGCTGGAACATCTGGCAAACTAAAAAATGTAACAGATTCATATTGGTAAATCTTTTCTAGTAAAGTTAATTTCATTATAATATTATGCATTATACTTCTGGCACAGGATTCAATAATCATACTGCGTAAAAGGTCCAGTAACTCGATACATTTACATCAGCGGCCATAATTCTTACTTCAGAAAAAATGGCATAACTATGTCCGATTTTATCGATCGAGCAATCGATATTTTTGAAAATAGAGTAATCAAATACTTATTTGATACTTTTTATGTAAGTTTTTGCATTTAACAGCCGTCAAAATTGGAAAAATTAAGAAAAAAAAACTTTTTCCATTTTTATCCGTTTAAATAATATGGGAAATCGAATAATCGATTTGTTAATACCATTTTAGAGGTCAATTAATTCTGTGTTAAATTGGTGGAAAAATGACCCAGATATCAATGTATTAGTAAATAAAGTCGGAAAAAACAGTTATTTGTCAATAAAAAAACATTGTAGGGTTCCCAAGAAAAAAAATGGTTCTGAGTTCTACTCTAAAAATGTACAATCTGCACTATGTAACTTGTCGGGTGTATTTTTACTGTCGCACAGTGTTATTAGGAAAAAACCTTTTGAATTTGTGCTTCTTGTTTAGCCTTTTTACGGGAAATTCAAAATTTTTTCCTGTTAGGTATGGATTTTAAAGTGACCAAATAACATAAAACAAGCAAATTTGTATGGTCACACTGTTTTGTCAGCTGTTTTATGTGAGTTGTATTTACTTGGATAAAAAAAAGGGCGAAAATTATAAACAAACATTGAAAAGTAAAGGAAAAAATGTATAACAGTTCCAAATTGATTTTAGCTGAAACAGCGTTTGTTACTATAAAAGAGGAGGAAGATGCGGGTGAACGGAATAAGAGGGATGCAGGCAAAAGGAAAACTCACCTAACTGTGTTGGTCCAATTGATGGGAACAGTAAGCGATGAAGGCGGCACCGAACATTGCTTGTGAGTTTTACAATTACAAAGTAACTCACCAACAAATTTGGATTTAACATTAGGACTACATACACTTTATCGATGTTGGTATTTACAGAAGTGAAGGCGACCTTCTCCCACTTCACATTCAACAAAGCCATATCCTCAGGCAGCTTATACACTTCTACCAATCGTAGTTGCAAGACAATTACTAGCCAAAAATGGCATGAAAAGAACAGTTACAGGCTGGGGAGGCTCTGTATATTTATATCGAAATCAATGAATGAAAGTCGGCTACTGACCGTCCACCACAACGTCCCGCAATCTGCCATCAGCAAAAATCTGGGCGATCATTTTGCAGATTTTCGGCCAAAGTCTGACCAACTAACTTTGTATCTGTCATAAACATATATTTTTCACCGACTCAGGGCACGAGGCGGCATGCCGGTATGCTCGTCTGAACGTGGCTTGAGACTCTCCAGAGAACAGTTTGCTTACCACCCGGACAGAGTACAGATGATTGTGACAGCATGCTGTTTTCAGCACAATTTCATGATGCGTACAGCTGCGAAGAAGTATAGTTCAATCAAGGACCTCACATCACATTCCACTTATCTCGGTACTAAGTTGTACCAATAACTTACTAATAAGAAATATTTAAAGGTCTTGGAAAAGGTTGTGTGGCACATGCGATAAAAGTAAAATTTGTATTTAGTGTAGAAACCTACTTTATCAACTTCGAAACCTACTAATAAGGGAAACAGGCAAAGGCTAGAATGCAGTTAAATAGGCATAATTCAGCGATAATACTGTTTAGCGTGAAATTGTTATTATACCCCTGTAGGCAAAATGTAAAAGGGTATCATAGGTTTGTGCAATGTATGTAACATGCAGAAGGAGGCGTGGCAGACCATATGTTCCATGGGCAAAATGATTAGAAACAACATCTGAGTCGATATGGGTATGTCCGTTTGTCTGTCCTTTCGTATGACCGTCGAAATCTCGGGCACCATAAGTGTTAAAGGTACAAAAATTGCGCATTTGTGACAAGCAGATCAAGTTTATCGAATCATGTCGATACCTTACCCCTTCCACCGTGAGAGATTTGTGCTTTACACCCACACCATAAAATTTATTCAATTGAAACTTGCTGTGTAAAAATCTAAGCGTTCGGTCGAATGCACTTGTCGGGTCGTCTCCCCAAGCGCTTCGCCTAAGGCGAGGCAAATCTAGTATTTGATATTTTACAAATTTTGTTTGCAACTTACAAATGTAAAGGTACATTCAGTTTTTAAGTAGCACTACTAATTCATTTGATCTTGGAGAGGAATCAAAAGTTAGGCTTTGCTTAAGAAAAGCTTATACTGCACTTGCCAAGTGGCCAAAGTCTGCGTTCATTGTTGCAACTTGGCTTAGTCTTTGTGGCCAACTGGATTTGCATGTTTATTGTGTGGTGGCTTTATGACTGCAATGGCAATAATTAAGGCTTATTTGCAGGCTTACAATGCACGCACACAATGGCGACAACAATTAGAGCAAATACAACAACAGCAGCAACAACAACTACAATGAAAGCAAGGACAAGAGCAACGACAGCTTCAGCTTACCTGTCCGGCAACATATTGGCAAACAATGTAATCGACACGAATTTCCTGTCCAAGGACCAGCACGGCATTTCTATATACATTTCCGAGTACACTTGTGTGTGTATGTGTGTGTGTGTGTGTTTGTGCTCTTGACGTCTCATATTGGTAATTATTTGCGCATTGGCACAAGCGCTGGCTGAAGTTAATGCCACACAAATGGCGAACTGGCTAAAAGTCACAGCGTTTCGCAGCGCCAATGTACACACACAGGTGTTGACCATATGTTGGCTTAGTATGTGTGTGTGTGTGTGTGTGTGTGTGTGGGAGTGCCGTGTGTTGACCATGTTCTGAGTCGTGGATATGGCTATCAAGCGTTTTGATTAGCTGTATTACACGTTAGTTTCTCTAATGCAATTGCAATGAGCTGTAATGCAAGTCAGCTTGCAAAATGCAAATGAAACACACAAAAACGATCGATAAAAAAATGTTTGCGATAGACTGTTTGTGTGTGTGTGTGTGTGGGTATGTGTGTGTGTGTGTGTGTGTGTGCAGATGTGTGAAGTGAAAAAACAATCAGCGTGCAAAAACTTGCCACAAAGCGTGCACTGAGAAAAATAATTAATCCCAGTAAGAATTTTTGGGCAATCACACAACTTTTTTGCGGAAAAGTAAAAAAAGAATGACAAAATATATTATACACACAAACGTTATTTCGTATTTAATTTTCTCTTCTTTGTAATGAGCTGTTATAATGAGAGCGCCGAATGTCGACGAAGTCCAGTGTATACACAAACTCGCTTAACGAAAATTAAGTGTGGTACCGATTGCTTCGCAATAACGCAACTTAGTCAGGTGAAACCTATACCATTCGAAAGATAAAATGTTTGTGGTTTGCAGAATATAAGTTTCCTCAGGATACTTTGCGTTTAAATCCGGTGTGAACTGTTATGAGAGCGTGTATTAAGTTGACAAAGTTCGACTACGAAGCGATGGCTTAAAGGGTAATGCCAAAAAGCATGAAACTTCCCGATGACTTTCATCGATACGATTTTTATATGAAACATTAAAGCGACGGCTATCGGTAGGTTACATATATGTGGCCTGATGATTCGTGGGGACTCAATCGAGTGGCCTTATTCATGTTTCGTGTTAACCCATTCATGCCCAACTCTTTATTTTGGGAATATTCTTCTTCTCAACTGGCCAAACCAACCAGTTATGGGGTTACGACAAGCTTTCTCTAACCCGCTCACCATACGATTTTTACACAGCTATGCCAATTGATGGAAATGAAGATCGAGAACACTATATTCACGATCATCTGAGACGTCCTCATCTAAATCATAATGTACACCTGGTAGTTTTACGTATTTTTCAGTTTAAACTAATCATCACCATCGGATACAATTCAAATATCTCTTTAATCTCACCAATATGCCTGATTTACTTGTTTTTAAGCTCGGGAATTGCTGTTGGCTTATTAGCATAAACCTTACTTTTCATATATCCCCAAAGAAAGAAGTCTAAAAATGTTGCATCGCACCATGTGGGTTTCCAATTATTTCGCTGTTTTGAGAGATTAGACGACCTGTGAATCTCTCATTCAATATAGCCATGGTTTCATTGGCTGTTTCAGAGATGGCTCCATCCTGTTAATACCACACAAATTCTGTATCAATAGCATTAAACTGAGGTTCACCATTTACAATCAAAGATGGGAAATCCATTCTAATTTCAAAGAAAAATGATCCACGCTTTAAAGTGACTTTTTGAGGACGTATCTGTTTTTCAACAATTATTCAGCCAAAATGCAACAATTCTGCTTGGTAACTAAGCCACTGAGATAGCTTGGAAATGGGCTTTATCACTAAACGAGACGGTTTCTGCAAAATCCATATTGTTTTGTGACATAGTTTGTTGGGATTCTTTAATAAATCTTTCAATTGCTTTCTCGTTCTGTCGATTATGCAAACCAAAAATGTCACGAAGTGACAAAGGCGAAGAAAAATGTATAACTAATCAAATTGCAGACTGTAGTAAATACCATCAAATTTGATGTTTCACATCTGCCAGGCGTCCAATGCAGGAAAAAGTTGTTTTTCATACGTGGCAACAAACAAAATAGAAAGGGAATTATAAAAATCCATATGTGGAAAATCATGGGCTGCGGTGGCGATAGATCGTAAAATGCCCTGAACCCATATACTTTTTTCTACTTTATGAATGTTTTGGCCTATTTCGTTGCTGAGTTCGAAAACGTTGACATTTATGTATAACTTTGTATTGCAGTGTAGAGCCAGAAAATGCATTCCATTGCACACAAAGCGCCGCTTTTGCGCGAATGCTTTTCTCTTGACGCTTTAACAGAAAATAAAATGCTCGATTGCGCTTCAGAAGCAATTCGGTTTATCCTATACTCTTTTTTTATATTTTTTATACGCCCAACACAAACAATTTGCACGTAAAAGCAATAAACTGTGCACATGATTTTCCTTTTGTCAGTATGTATGTGAAAGGTAAACTTCAGACTCGTTGCCCCATCTCCAGTATGAAACCACTTCATGTGTGTTTATGTGTGTGAATGCGTCTGTGTGAGCTGCCACTTTAAGTAAAGCCACTTTACGGCTGCAAAGGAATCTCTAGCCAAACAAGGACTGGGTTGATGCCGAGGAATACGACAATATCATTTCAAATTGTTTTCAATCAAATGTGACTTGAATCCGTAATTCACATGCAAACGAGCAACAGCTCAGCTCAGCCAGTGAGTCGGTTCCAGACAATACTTGTTTCTGATTGACATGAAATGACAATAACTAAAGTACTTTTTCGAAAGCGAAAGAAAAAAAAACAAAGACTTGCTGTTCTCTCGTGTAGATCATCTATGGGACCCCAAAATTTGATATAAAAAATTGTATGTGCTTGCTGGAATTGTTTGAAAAGGTCAAAGGAGCTTTTCATGCATTAAGAAATGCAAGTCGACTGAGTGACTTTTTCATGCACATATTCCAATCGACTTTCATTTAGCTTGTTATTTGGTTATATTTCAATTTGGCAGAATATCCCATATGTCGTTTCTAGCAGGAGCCAGCCGTTGGCAAAATACTGCTGAATTCGAGAAATGAAACTCGTGAGAATTTGGTTGCGAATTTGTTATTGGCCGGAGACTACGCAAGCCTGCCTCCAGGTTCTCTGTTGTGAACTGTGGTTTTATAACATCAGAACAATTTGAGCGCTGCTAACGATGCTAAATATGCGTTCTACGCCGGACTTAAGTCTGAGTATGACCGCTGACTAGCTCTTGACGTCAAACTCGTTTTTAGCGATTTTAATGGCAAGGTTGGAAGAGAGCGTCCCTTTGGTCCTACCTGGTATCGTCGAGGGACTTTGGACGCATTTATTTTACCCCGGAGAATATCCTTTACAGCTCCCATTTCCGAGGAACCAATGGTATGATGCTGTGAAGACCGCTACCAAAAGAAGGACCCGCGAACACTGTCGATTGATGAGGATTGAGGTAAGGTGCCGTTAGGAGGTTCTTCCAAAAAGTCGAGCGTCTAACCCACGAATTTAATACCGGGGCGTCTTTCTGTGGAGATGCAGAGGGAAATCTGGTATTGCATGTACAGGATGCACTAAGGTTGTGGAAGGAACAAACCGGTTGCAAACTTGTTCGATACTGTCGGCAATGAGTTGATAGGGCATGGACCAGCTATTATTCTATGCGTCCAAGTCTAAAGACATTTGCGAAAGAACTGATATGATTACACTTATCAGTATGGCTCTAGGCCTGGTAAATTCACCTTTGACCAGATATACAAAATAATACAAAATCGACAACCACTATCTCTTTGTTTATATGCCGCATTGTCTGATTTCAGTATCCATTGAAGGTTGAGCGACTATGCAGAATGAAGTTGAGAAAGAATCAAGCAATGCTTCAGACATGGCGATGCCCTGTACTTCGACCTCCTCAATTTTGTGATGGAGAATGTGTTGCGAAAGGCCAAAGTAAATCGGAACTGGATATTCTATAAAAGTGACCAGCTTACATGCGCAGATGATCATTGGCAATACTAAGCGAGAAATTACCGGTGCCTTCGCGGCTTTTGCAAGAGAATCTGCCTGGATCTGGGTCTGGTTGTAAATGAAAGCATGACAGAGTATATGTTTTTTTTGCTGTAGTTGGATTTCAGATTGGTGTTAGAAATTTTACTTTTTATGTAGTCATTATTTCGTCTACGTAACTATGAAAAACGATGTCAGCATGGAGATCAATCGGAGAATCGCTCCTGCCAAAAGATGTTACTTTGGTCTCAGTAGACAAATGAGTAGTAGAGGCCAATCTCACCAGATAAAACTAAGAGCCTATAAGACGCTCATTCTTCCCGTTTTGCTTTATGCCGCTGAAGCGTGGGTGACATATTCTCATGAAAATTGACTTGGAGGGTTTGCGCGGAGTACTTTCCGATCTTTGATAGTTTACGCGTTAGCAACAACTTCCATATTTGATGTAACGAACAATTCTATGAGATTTACGTAATTTGCGTAACTGCTGGCTAGGTAATGTATGCATATGGATGAAGAAGATGAGGAGAGAAATGTCAAATGTGCTTTGTCTCCGTTGGAAGTAACAGGTAGCGAACGCTCTAACTACCTTTGATATCGCCGATTGGAGAAGGCACATAGCAGAGGCGCCTTCAGAGGAAGAGGAGGAGAGAGGAGGAGTCTTCTACTTCAGGACATTACCTGGTGAGAGGTTTTTATGGCCAGTTAAGTTAAGTAATAAAAACTTCATTCTCTTCTTTTCTTAGAATTAATGGAACTTCGCGCTCTAAAACGCTTTTTATTATATCAACATTTAACACTTTTTAACTGTAGGTCGTTACTAACGAACCGAAATGAATCACATTACGAGTTAAGTCAAAAAGTTATGGCTCTGCCTCACAACTCTGCACTTCAGTAAGGAGTTTTATAAAAACTTTAAATTCACAAAAAAAAAACTGCTTTTAAAAAAAAACGGGCTTAGTAATCGTCTGCAGTTATTACAATTAGTATATTTAAACAGAAAGTTCGTTTACATGTCGCTTCTACATTTAATGATCTACACTTAACTTAAATTTGTGCCATTAATAAAATATACAGTTTCGATTCGTTTCTCACCAAATCTTTTCATAAATTCCTCTAAAGGATTGCCTTCTGCGCAGCCATATTCGCAATTGCATCCAAATATGTTGCATGCTCCCTTACCGCAATGCTTAAGTACTGGCGGCCTGCCATCATTACAGATATTCGAGTAGCAAATAGAACGGTAAAATCTATCAGCCCAGGCCTGGTCATATTTGCTGCATGGATAAAAACCATACTTTACATGAAACTTTATCCTCATTGCCTTGCAGCACGCAGTCGTTTCAAGTGCTGGTGTCACACCTTCTTCTTCTTGTCCTGTTTCATCTGTTGTTGTCTCTCCCTCTCCACTTTCTCCTCCCGTTTTGCCTCCTTCACCAAGTTCTCTTAGTTCTGATTTGATACTTCCTTCTGTCACTGGTTGCTCAGCATTTTCTGTAGGCGCATTATTCACATCAGTTGTGGGACTAACTTTGTCTGCATTATTCTTGATAGCATTAAAATCTATGACTATATTGTTAGAATTGGAGTTCACATTAGAAACCCCAACTTTCTTTTTTTTTTTTTGTTCCGACACGCAAACTATGCAAACAATGACGAATATTAGTAATAAGAGCCTCATTGCAGTGCCAACTACATTTATCAACACACACGTAAATCTGACAGTCTTCTCTTGGAACTGACTTTTTTAAAGGTATGGTTCGCTTTTGTTATATCAGCATTAAGTAATAATCAACCGTAAATCGTTTTATATGAGACGAAACGAATGATCAAAACTTACCAAATGTAGACATTATGGTATTTTCTGAAATCATATACTTCACCCACCTACAAAGTATAAGTTCTGCCATCATCTCGAGAAGAGCTCTTGTCGAATTCTCTGAGAATCCTTGTCTTACTCATCAATCGCAGAGTTAAAGAAGTGCGTAATGATCTACGTATACGAAACTAAATACCATTGCATCTTTTCACAAATATATAAAATAATATATATATATATTGCATAGTCTCTTTCTCCAAATTGGTTATTCGGTTCCTCTGTTGGTACGACAACTCCAACTGATCCTGCTGTTTCCTCATCTGATCCACTCAATACTTCCATTTCTTCTGCTTCTTTTTTTTATTTTTGATACTGCTCCTTGTCCTTGTTGTATGCAGTCTGATTCGTCTTCGTCTACTTAGGTTTAGCTCGACTTTTTTTCTCATTACCAAGGTTTATTGCTACATTATTTTGGTTGACATTCTTAGATACAGATCTATTCTTCTTTTGCTCTGACAGGCATACGATAAAGCCAAAAAGGAATAGTAGTTATATAAGCTTCATTGCCGTGTCAACTTCTCTTGGAACTGACTTTTTCGTGTTATACTGTGATTTTTTATATCAACATTAATTACAGTGTACCGTGAATTGTTATAGATGAACCGAAACGAATAACAGTGTTGGTGGAAAATCACAACTTATAATCATACACTTCACGCGACAACAAGTTATAATCTTTGCTATTCTCTGAAAAAATAACTTGTTTTACTGGTCATCCTCAGAGTTGCTGCCATTTATATCGGAAGATTAGGTCCGTTTAATTTTTGCTTTTAAATTTATTGATCTGAACTTACAAAACTATGTATTATATAAAATAAACTGATTCGATGTGTTTCTCACCAAATCTTTCCACAAATTTTTTAAAGGGTCACTGCCTTCGGCACAGCCTCCTTCGCAATTGCATCCAAATATATTGCATGCTTCCTTGCCGCAATATTTCAACACTGGCGGAATGCCATCTTTGCAGATATTTAAAAAGCAATTAGAACGATGAAATGAATGAGCCCAGGCTAGATTATATTTTCTGCACGGATAATACCCATGCCTTATATGGAACATTATTTTAGATGTTGGTTCTGGTTCTCCTCCACCAACTGTTCCTGCTGGTTCTCTATCTGATCTATCCATTTTTAATGTTCCTTTTTCTTCTTGAAGTACTTCGCCTCCTCGTCCTTTTTTCTTCTCTTTCTCGTCTTGATATGTTGAAATTTGTTTTTTCTTTGTTGACCCGCTTGTCACCCAACGAAAAGTAGAAGTGGAATAAGCTTCATTGCAGTGCGAACTACTTATGCAACTAACTCGTTCCTTAGATGCTCTTTTAGAGCTCTGGCTCTGCTCTGCAATTCTAAACTTCACCATACTGCAATGTCATTTATTAAGCGTGTTTAGCGGTGTCTTACCGTTACCAAACTAAATTTCTTTTAGAAAACCAATAACTTTTAACCGTTATAAAATTTTCGAAAGAGCCAGTTAAAACCGATATATTTATACCGGTACGGTTTCGGTTCTTTCATGTTGTGCTTTACATTCCATCATTCTGTGAAGCATTATCTTCTACGTCGCACAGTAAGCCATCTGACTTCTTATCGGAAGCATTCCTAACTTTCAAAGAAGCAAATATATTTTTAAAATTTAAAATGCATATAAATGGAATTCTATATTAATTCCTTCAGCTTTTGCGATACAGAGCGATTGCTCTGTGTATGGACCGCATAATAGTTAAGCTGCTGGTGTTTCTGCTGGTGCCATAATAAGTGAAACACTAGACAACACAATTTTTTTCTTGCTTCCACTAATTTTTTTTTTTTTTTAGTTCTCTTAGAGAGTGGAATCGTTGAACGTTTCATTGAGTCGACTTGCTGAAGAGCGACCATTCCCAAGACAGTGCATACAAGTGCCTAGTATTTGGTGTTTATCTTTCGCAATACTGGCCATGACAAATCGATCAAACAGACACAGCACCACAAGCAGCATCATACGTACACTGTCTTCAAAATTGTCGCTTTTCAGAAAAAATTTTGGATTTTTTTTATGGTCCAGGATTCCACTCTATTACTTCGATGCTCTTTGGTTTTTGTATAGGAACAGATAAACCAAAACAAATATTAGTGAATCAAATCAAAACCGATAATTTTTTAAAAAGACAACCGAAATAAAACCATAAACCGGATCCGGAGTACTACGACCTTATTCGTATCCGTATCCAAAATAAGTTTCGGCTTGAATCCTTCATGTACATGATATTTTTATTGCAGACTAAACGATAGTCAATAGAATTTCTTACTAAAATAGCAGGCCCAGTAAAACTTTGGTGGCAATACTTCGTCCAAGAGCTCATATATGACTCGAACAACCAATTGTAATTGGTTTACTACCATGAGATTATGCAAGCGTGTGTTTTCCTTCTCTATATCTCATTTCAATTGTCCTTTATCTCTCTCTAAACTTCCTCTATCGGGTATTGCACGATAGAAAAGGCTGTTTGAGTGCTAGGGATGGGTCAACCCTTTCTGATGAGCCATCGCACCCACCACAAGTCGAATTTAATCTAACCATTGGGCTGCGACTTAAAGTAGTCCCTGACAAAAAAAATCGAAGGTGATTGTTAATAAGTACCTTCAGCACTGTAAAGTGAATGGTGGTCATCAGGTTGTAACGTTTTTTGTCAATAAAAACTAAAAAAGAAGGAAGTTCACGATAACGAATAGTGGGGTCATATTAAAAGGGAATGAATGGGTGTCTTAATGTGATGATTTGTGGCAAGTAGATGGAGAGTGGAGGTATTAAAAATCTGAAACCGCCATTTAGGAACAGTCCCAAGATCGCTAAAGCACACAATTTCGGGGACCCTTTCAATCGGTAACTTTTCTTGCAGCAGCACCAACGTAGCGCTTGCTATATGAGTCGTCTTCTTGCCTTGTTGAAACCACATGTCGTCGAAGTCCATTTCGTCCAAAGGATACTAAAAAAACAGAGTGGCCTATTCTTGTATCAAAAGATGTTTGGTCGAAAGACGTCACCTCATCAGAGTCCACACCAAAAAGGAAGTTTATCGGGAGGTGCAGTGAATTAGTTTCTTACCAAATGTGTACATTTTTTACCTATTTACAAAATCATTTAGGCAATAATGTGCCTAATCACTGTAAATGATTCTCTTCACGAAATTTGGAATTCTTTTATTTACTCTTTTAATAAAGATAGGTGACCAAAGTATATAAAAATTTTACAAGAAAGTGGAACTGTGCGATCACCCATGAACAACTTATCTAAAATTTGTTATTAATTCGTTGAATTGATAGGTAGATTGGACAATAGTTCTGCTACTAAAATGTTCGTAGCTGGTGAAAAGTTTGACAAACATCAGGATTTTGTATTCAAAATTTTAACAATTTCGATAGGTTGTAAAAACTTGTAGTGGTTAATTGTAAATTTTGACTATTGTGGAATAAAAACGTCAAAAGCTGAAAGCGTTGCTACTTTATCCAATCAGAGTTATCAGATGTCAAAGTTTGGACAATGCAATTGTAAGAAACTGTATAAACTTTGTCGTCAATCCTAAAGGAAGAGTGCTATTGATAAGATGTCTGGCAGTATTCACCGAGATACTGCAACAGACTTCTAGCTCTTTCCCTACATTTCATTTAAATTGAAAAAATTCAAGTTCAGTCAATTTTTAAATTCTTCCAAATTTTACTTAAAATTATGGAAAAGATTGCCTTGCACAATTACTCTTACCCTTCATCTGGTCTGTTTCCTACTGCGATTCTCTTTGCTTATTTCAACGTTATATACATGTGCATCGAGACGCATTAGGAAGTCTGTGAAATTGAAAAATCAAGCGTAAATGTTCACTTTGATAGCTCGCAGCGTTTAAGTGCAATGCTCTCACTCCGGGTCCTTGAACTCGACAATTAAAGCGCGTGCATGTGTACTGACAAACACAAAGCAGCTGATTACACAAAAGCCAGTGAGTAGTGGCCATTCTTTACATAGTTAAGAGCAACACGAACATCAGCTTCATAAGCAGCAAATACAAAAACATTTCATTGTTAAAATGCAACACAATAAGTTCTACACCTTTCTAGGGAAAGGTACCTCACCATTATGCTGACCCTTTGACAGCAGAACCGGGGAAATCTGACTGTGACAGCAGCTCAAAGTGTGTGTAACAGTAGAAACCGCTATTTCGGCATCAGAGTTTTGAAAGGAATTATAATTAATTTTAAGTCACTAAAATTACTGTTGGTTTCAGATAAGGAGATACCTTCTTCTGCAACCTGCTCAATAATATGACGAAAAGTGTCAGGTACAGGTCCATATTTGACTATTCCCATTCCATTTGATGACGGAGGTAACATAGACGTCCTTGGTCTTAACAAGCGAAATGATATGGCAACCTTGGGTTGGCCTGTTGGTTAAAAAATTTTTTTTCTAAGGTCGAGATATTCGGCAGATTTCTCCTACCTTCGAGACATTGCCAGAACGATTAACGATATCAATAAGTAGATCAAGCGGAGAATCACTCATGCCAATCGATGCTATTTTGGGCTCAAATGTGTAGTAGAGACCATTCTCTCCAGAGGAAACTAATACTCTACAACACACTTATACTTCCCGTTTTGCTTTATAATGCTGCAACATGAGTGATAACCAGTCTGATAAGCGATCAAAAAAGTGATGCAGAAACATCTATGATTTCACATTAGATCGATGTTTCTCTGGCCACCATCGATGTTTCTTCACCGTTTACAGTAAACGAAATTTACATTTTAAGAAATAATCAAATTGCTGTAACCTTTTTTTGAAGAAACAACTTATGATAAATTAAAAATTGTGGAAGGAATGTCTGTTTTAGAGATTATAAAGGTGCGTTTTTTTCAATATTGATAAAGTTTGAGACGTGGTCAATTCCACGTATTGCAACCCTTTTTAATACACGCTTTAAAATTGGTGGAATTTATCATAAAGTCATCTCCACGCTGTGAAGCAGAAAGAGTATTTAGTAAAGCTGGTCCAAACTAAACCAAGGCTAAATGTATGCAAGTTATTGTTCCTTTACAAATCTGAGAGTGTGTGCTGATTCAAGCGATTTGTTTCTTCGAAAACAGTTATAGATAATTCAAAACCGTTTCCGGTTTCGAAATCAGCGGACATTGACTGAAAAAGTTAGAGGCAAAATTTGTTGCATAGTGTTATTGGCTGACCAATTTTGAAGTTAAATTCCATTAATTGTAACTTTTGTCAATATAAGCATCTCATTTGCTCCAGTCCAATTTGCTTGAAAAGTTTGAGTGAAAATGATAAAACTTGCCACAGATAGTTATTTAAGCCTTTGTGACGTATTTTACGGACTAAAACATAATCGTGATTGTTAGGCTTTATACAAGTAGACCATACTTGTTGATAGACATAGAATAGAAAAGAGATTGACCATCTTTTTTCGAATATAACGGGTGTACAGTTTAATTAAAAAATTAAACTTAAATTAATTCGTTTCAAAATCGTCCTTGTGTTCTATATAGTACCATGTGATGTTTAATGTGGTAAAGACATGAAAAGTTGCCGATTTTTAAAGTTGTATGTAGCCAATATCGACTGTATCCAAAACGTGTTTTTTTTACATTTGATTTTTAACTTCTGTCTGTCGGATTGTTCACATATCCATAAAGACATACAAATGTTCGCTTGTCTGTGTTCTTTTGGTTCTGTTAATTAAATTATAATGCGTATTTGTGTTAATTATTAAATGAAGCGAATTGTTTGTGCATTGTTAAACATTAACGGTTCACCGTGCACTACTGTTCACTGCTGACCATTGACTTTTGACTGTTTCCTGTTCCTGTCATGAATGTCATGCGCGTCATTTCCTTTGCATTGTGAAATGCCACGCTTTGTAGCAATGACAGCCACAAGACACAGCAATTTCTGGCTGGCAGTTGCCCAGTTGGATGGGTTCTGACATGGAGCTCTTTGGAGATGCTCTAATGTCCCGTGCTAGCTTAGAACTGGCAGACGTACGCAGCATTTCTATGGCGCCTGCAGCGTAGAACACTTTTCGTTGCCTACTTTTTGGGGCACATCGTCCTTTTGCCTTTTTCATGTGCTTTTTTCTTTATATTTATATATAGAGACACTCTTACTGTGCCTGGTCGGCGGCTCTTGCTAAAATGTACAGCTTAATTCTTGCTTTTGTTTGTCTTGGCCATTAATGCGCTGCCAGCGCCGCGGTCGGCGCTCATTAAAAACCAAAACAAAATGGCATTAGGAGGCAGCCTCCCAACGGGCTGCATGGCAACCCAACTCAAAAGGAGACCAGAACTGTAAAGAAAAGTTGCCGAGGCATCAAAATAAAAAACAATGTGTATTTGAAGTCAAATCCGTTGGCAGCCATATAGCCAACTTTTGATTTTTGGCCGCCATTGACTTACTTTTTTCCCCCTTTTTTTTGCTTTGAGCCTAACAACGCGTGCGTAAAATTGCATTAATGTTATTACCAAAAGGACACTTTACGTGGAAGGCTTAATTTCTGGCTACCCACACAGACGCACCACACACACAATCACAGATACACTGAGACATAGCAAGTACATAAAATGTAAAGTGAAATGTACTTAAAAGAAACGCTTAACATTAACTTTTCCTTTGCCTTTTCCTCGGGTTTTTTTCGTTGTCAAGATTTCATTCTGGCTTTTGTCATTAGTTGGGCGGTTTTTTTGAATAGGCCTACCACAGCATTTATCTAGACGCACTTTGATTAAGAAGAAAAAAATCAAATTGCTGTTTTTTACCTACTTAAAGTGCTTTTATCTTTTATTTTATTATTTTGCTGGGTTAGTTTATATTTAGAAAGAACCCTTTTAGCTGTTCAGAAGCCAAAATGCTAAGCGTGTATGTGTGACTTGCAGGCATTACTTTAAGGATACAAAGATTGTTTGGTTGCTTAAACATAAAGGCTGCAAAACGCCAATAGGATACTTCAACATATTTAGAATAGATATAGAGTGTCACAACTACAACAAAGACTGCCTAAATTTATATTTAGCAATAAGTGGACAAATAATCGAAATATATGTTATGCCCGTTTTCAAAAGATTCAAAATAAAAAATGTTTGTATGACATCTCACGAAAACGTAGCGTCAGATTTGCTTCAGGTTTTGTATTGAGTTTGTCTCGACCACACCATTTGTCCACAAGTTTCAGCAGGAATGGTTTGAAAATCGTAAAAATCCTGGCTTACTGTAACAATTAACAGAGGTCGCCCACCCCAGCATTTCTCCAAATCCTTAGTCTCTTGTATCTTATCTCTTGCGCCTTGGCTTTTACCACTTGTCTCTCCTCTCTCACACCTCAGTCTCCATATCCCTCCTCACTCTCCATCACTCCTCATTCCTCACTCACCCTCACTCCTAACTACACTCTCCTTTCTCCCTTTCTTTCTCAGCCTCATATTCTCTTACCCACGGAAACGCCCCTTCGTCCTTCGGTCTTTTTACTAAGAATAGTTGGGAAATCCAACCTTTTTCGGCACATCTACTTCAGAATATACTTGAAAATGCCTAAATATATGAGGTTGAGAGCGGTTTTAGTCTCAAATTATGTACCACAAAACATCTCTTACTATATATATTTTGCCGGCAATCAGAAAAAACGATAGTGAAACACGGCATAATAGTAGATAGAAGACAAACACCTGAGAAACTTGAAGAATTGCGCGCTGAACGAAGAAGAAGTACTGCATCGCAATGCTTTTCCATACGAACTATCAAACGCTTGCAAAGATGTTCCATGCGTCGACTTTGTTTCATTGGATGTATTTTGCGTTGAAATTAACGCCTTTGACACCGCCTCCAGAGCCTTTGAAGACTTTGCTCAGTGTCGGGACACCGAAATCGAACCATTTTCGGAGCTCTGGTGTTTGATGAGTATGAGCGTTGTGCCTTTTTTAACACGATATTTAATCCTCCAATGAGCTTCCCGATAGTCCCATCTCTGGTATGGTTCCAATATTGTATGAGAGAAACATATGGGAGTTGGTGATGCACAGAGTCCAGTAAACTGCCCAGTCAGCGTACTAACAGTATTCATATCAATCTATGAGATTGTCTTTATCTTTTCGGTTAGTTTTATTCTTTCCTCTTCTCCTAGTAGTTGCTTAACAGTGTATCTTCCAAAGCCACAGATTGGTTGAGGCCCTATCAAAAAGTTGCGACATAGTTTCTTGCTATTTATTCCCAAGGTTTGATCAGGGACTCATCGGAGTAAGAGTTTGTTTCGTCATATCTGAACTCAAATTTGATTCGATTTCCTCGAACCACTTATGTGTTTATCTAGTCCCTGCAAGCGCGTTTACAGTTTGATTTTGGTTTCAGTGAGTAACTTGAGATTATCGGTAACATTTCGCTGACTTGAATCAAGAGCACCCAATTCATATGCATAAAACTTTGCATAAGGGCCCAAACAAAACTATATATTTATCTAAGCATTCCATTTCACTTTTACTTATTTAAGCCCGAACTCAGCCCTAAAACCTCTGACAAACCGGTTAATAAAACTGTTTATAGCTTATTGTGAGGCCCTTAGCCTTAGCGGCAGCCTTGGTAAAAATATGCTTGCAATAACTCAGCAAGCATCTCATACTCTATCTCATGCGCACACGCACACGCACACTACAATTGGCCATATGTTAGAGTAAACACAGATACTGTTTATCAGCCAACATCTGTGCCAGCTGCCGCTATTTCACCTGTGTCGTTACCGTTACCTTAACTGTTGCCCCAGCCATGGCGCACTTTTTCAATGGAACTTCATGGGTTCCGCTCCCCCTTCAGCTCTGCTCGTTTTACGCTAACATAGCCAACGGCAGCAGCTCACACATGTGCCCCAAATCTACTCGGTGTTCGCTTTGCTGATTTAGTTTGCCACTTGTTGCAGCTAACAAATTGTTATCCTTTATTTATGGCGGATTTTTGTCGCTGCCGTATCCCTTTTGTCGCAATTCACTGCGAGCTTTGCCAAAACGTAGTGGTAACAAGGCGCTTAGCGCCTGCTCCTGCAATTGTGTGTTGCTGTAATTTATGTGACTTTGGTCACACTGTGCGGCCAAAGTGTAGACTGGCTATTGTGACTGCAGTGACCACGCAAGTTGGCATCACAATTTAGATTGTCTGCTAAGCCCAAGTACACATACGCACGCTTAACTTCTTAGACAGCGAAGCAGGGTTGCAGCATGTGGCACACACACACACACACACACACGCATACACTCAAGAGTCACACACACAATCATCTGAATTAAGCTGCATAGAATGCAGATCATGCCAATTGAGCTGACTTTTAATAACGCAGAACACGTGGCGTATGCGTGATAAAGTCAAATGAAGCGGAGCAGACGAAAAACGAGATTTAAACTCTTTTGCTGCAACTCCAGCTCCCGTTTGTGTTCCTTTTCCTGCAGCTGTCGTTGTCATTCCCGTTGACACGGCGACGTGATGGCTTTTTGTGTGTGTCCACGTGTGTGCGTCTGTGTTAGGGTGTGCCTCTGATGGCTGACGGGCGAGTGTCAGTTAAGGGGTTGTCATTCCCCTGGCGGGGTGCGCAGGTGCTCGTTTAATGCAGCTGCAGCTTTGAGCTTAAAGTGTGTAGCAAAATGCGCATACATTTTTTGCTCTGAAATGCAGTCAGTCAAGAGTCAAGTGCGGTAAATTATGATATCATGAAAATGACAGCAAAGCTAACTCATCCGGCTAGTCAGAAAAGAAAAAAAAACAATAAGTTTTCATCTTGTTGCATATATGCAAAATCACCTTGTTTGTAGTTTATCCCATTGATTTGTTCAAATATGTTTTGAAAACTTTAAAGTTTGACATAATCATAGTTTTCAGTGAAGCGGGCCAAAACTTTGATTTGTGGGGAATGGGTATGTGGGTATTTTTAGAAATTTGCTTATCTGCTTATTTGAATAGCTTCATTCAACAAGCTGAAAGATGTATCTTAAACTCTGGTATCATTTTTGCTTTCGGCATTTACTTCTATTCTATATTTTCAAACTTTTCAAGAGTGCGAGCCACATATAGGCGACCATATGGAATTTATACTTTAGACGCCACTTCACTTTGCACTGCAGACCTTAAATATATTCGCGGAAAAATCGGTACCAGCGGCTGGAGTCTAGCGTCTAATGAGCTACCAACAACCTGTCGAATAGCAGGTACAGGGCCCCATTGGATGCGAGTTTAGCACTACCTCGATGCTCATCAACACCGTCTGCAGCTCTCCGGCGGTCCAGATTATCTTTCTTTCCGTTCATCGGAGTAAGTATCTGGCGCAGTGCCGTATAAACACAGTCATAATTTCTTATGACGAAATCTACTACTGCACCATATCTGGAGCCGTTCCCTAAAATTCTACATGTGGAGAACGAATCTTTGAACAATCAATAAAGAAGAGTCAGTATAAAGTTCTGTTGATAAGTCTTTGCACGCGTACATATTGTAAGTAAGTTCAGATGCCGGGGTATAAATCTCAGTCATTTCCCGGGCCAGACTACTACCCCAGTCTGCTAAAGTCTCAATGTCAGGGCGAGGACCAAGCACATGGGTACAGCATGATGAAAAAATTATCTACACAAATAATCTGATGCCATGGGGCATTAAAGTACACATCGATTAACACATTATAATGATTCACATATATCCTGATTCGTTTGCTTAGATTGGATTTGATTATATTTGTGGTGGGTGCGATTGTTCATCAGAGAAGGTTGACCCATCCTTAGCACTCAGGTAGCTAGCCCATTGTGCCATCCCAGAAAAATGCAGTTAAGAGAGAGAAAGGATAGTTGAAATGAGAATAAGAGAACAGAAACAGAGTAGGTTACAATAGAGGTCTGTTATTCTTCCTGACTCCCATTGGAATTCTTGATGAGAGAAGACGAAGGAGATATCTAAAGGTCTTTAGATTGGGTTATTTCACAAAGTGATTTGTTACCCAGCATCCAGTGATGGATTAATTTAATTACTATTATTAACTATACAAACTAAATGATTGAAATTGACAACTTATATCTTTAGTTAATTGGCTTTAACCTTGCCACAATATGCTGGTCTGATTCAACAAGTATGAAAATCCATATACCAGCGGTTTTCTACACGAATTGAATCTTTCGAGAACATCTTGCCAGAACACGTTGTACACATATACACACCCCTCGAGATTTATATGATCGGCATGTCGGACACCCGTCACCTTACATATAGTCAGTTGAATGACCTTGCGCTGCCCAAGTGAGCTGCTAGCAAGATGCGCCAAGTGTTGGGAAACCAACGATACACACGTCAGTTGTATGCAGGCGGTTCCAATGTGCTCATCGCCGCATGTGAAGATTCCGTATTTCGAGAACCAGCGCTATGCCATACAATTTGTTGTTGCGCGCAAGAAAAGGGACACCGATACCGTTGCTATGATAAAGTAAGCAACTTTCCGGGCTGAAAGGAAGCCGAGGACGAAGAGCGCTTAGGACGACCGTCAACGCCAGATTGTGAAGAAAAATATGAAGAAAAGGAAGGTCATGTTGCACCTTGATCTGCGCTTGAGTAAACAATGCTGTTGGATCAGTGTTATATGCCTAAAAGTACTGTGCATAGCGCTGTTACAGAAGATTGGCTTATGCGGAGAATCTGTATGAAGATCTTTGGACAAAGGAGGCGTTTTTCAAAAAAATGTTGTGCCTCAAAGAGAAACAGTAAATTGTAAATTATACATGAAAGTCCTGAAAACGCTAAAAGCAGAGTAAAAGGCATCATGAAAGAAATGGCCAATATGGTTTCATATGTCGATAAAACGCGCTGCGGTAACACCGCCGAAGCCGAAGAACTGTCCTGAATGAGCATCTCTGGTTTACTTCCTTGCGAGGATCGAGAAGGAATTCAATGGAAACCATTTCAGTACTTCGAAAGAAGCCGTGAGTATGTGCCTCGACGCCTTTTCAAGCGACTAGGAAAAATGTTGGCGACGCTGCTCCAACGTGAAAGGAAACTACTTTAAAGAAATTTAGTTTCAGAAACTTCGATTTTTTGGGCTTGTTCCACTTACTTTCGGGACAGACCCTGCATCACGCAACTGATCCTTTGTTAAAGAACACGCTCTACCTATGAAACCTATCTCCATAGAGTGTCATTGTAATGCATAATGATTATAATATCGTGTCGTGTTCTCTTATTTCTAACTAAATAGGACGCATATTTGTTCTGCTGTCAATTTGCAAACTATTTTGATATGAAATTAAACTAACACGAATGGTAAATAACGAATCAATTTATGTATTTGCATATCAATTTGGAAAGCAACAAAATCAAAAACGACAACAAATATTTTAGGGGCTACAACTGCATGGCACTGTCAATTTGGTTGTTGCAATTGTTGTGTTCTTGTTTTTTTTTTCTGTGTAGTCATAATCCTGACAGAAGGCAAAGGCAGTTCAAATGTGAAATGGATTTGTCGTTTGACATTTGATGGATGTGAATAGCAGTAAATAAAAAAATATAACATAAAAAACAATCGAAATATTTGTACATGAAATGCTGCCAGTTGACTGCATAATAAAAATGTCAATTTATAAAAGGACCCAATAAGTTAACCCTATAGGACAGCTGTAAATATTAAGTATTCCAACAATAATAGCAAATACATGAAAATGTAATTAAATCAAATGATTAAAGTTATAGCGCAATTAATTAATAATGTCTTAATGAAACATTTGCCATCATTTTCATTTAAATGTTGTCAAATTCTTTGTATTTTTTTAATAATTAATGTTTATATATTTTAAATAAAATTTTTATTAATTTAATTTAAACACATAAAAACCGGCTGACAACAAAAATAACAAATACTAGAGTGTAATAGCATCAGAGATTATAATAATCCACCGGAAAATAAATGAAAATCCCGAAACAAGCGACAACAACAATGTCAATGTGGTCATAATTTGATTAATGGATGCCACGCCCACACCACTATATTGCCATTAGTTTTAATCAGGCGTCGGCGACGTCAGCAGAGACGTTGGCAGAATTTAAGTTGCTGCAATGGTCTTTATGTCATTGGCAATTTCTCTGCTTACGTAGCCGATCAAGGTTTAAATACACGTTAATGATGCACTTTAACCCATTAAGGTGCCCCTTGAACCATTTTATGCCGAACCGCCCATGATCTGCCAGGACTCACCAAGGATACCTACTTCTTTAAGGATGTTTCGAAGCTGGACAATCGGCTTGAAGGCGGCGAATTCTCTGAATAGATAAACACAATCCAGATTATTAGACTTATGATGGCATTACACTGTATGAAACTTCGACACTGTGACGTGTGCCTGTATGCGCCAATCGCTCAGGAGTCACACGCTGAAGAGTTACACGGCTCTAACGTACAAATCTTTATACCCTGTACACATAGTGTACAAGGCAGAATATATGTGCAATGTATGTAACAGGAAGGAGGCAGAAGGAGTCTTATCATTGACTCGGGTAGCGATTGGACAATGTCCGGCTGTCCGTCTGTCTATCCGTTTAAGGGGATAGATCTCCGATACCATAAGAGCTAGAGGCACCAAAAAATGCGCGTAATCCAATGTAAGATGAAGTTTGTCGAATCAAGTCGATATCTTACCCCCTTCCCCCGTGACAGATTTGCGTGGTTTACAACCGCTCCATTGAGTCTATCAACTATCAACAACGAAACTCCTCAGAGATGTGCGTCGTGTTAATGTGCAAAATAAATAAACTTTTTTTTAAAATTCCACTACATTTAGATATAGATACATGTGAGCTAGAGTTACAAAATTTGGAGACTAATCGTTAAACCTGCATCCACCTTTTTTCAATAGGACCCCCCCTTCCCCTGCAATTGATTCACACTAATTACTGCCACACCCCACAATGTATTGATTTAAAAATAGCCACAAACATTTATGAATGTATTTTTGATTTATGTTACAAAATTCAACGACATTGGCCCAAGAATACTGGCCAAAAGTCCAAAAAAAAGTAAAAAAGTAATTTTTGCGGCCATACTAGCCAACTTCCCAATAGGAATAGTTGTGTGCTGTTTTTGGAGCATAGTTGCTTTGCGGCGACGACGTTGATAATAAAAAAAAGCAAGAAGATTTATTTGGTCGATCCAATTGATTTGACTCGAAAAAATGACGGCATGTATGTAAAATTAATTGGCAAACTTCGCGACAATCTGCAAATGGGTTCCGGGTCACATTGAATGCAACTGCATAGATTGTGGGATAAGGAACTAATGAGCAAGAAGCGATGTTTATGGCTACTTAAAAGCCACATATCAAGGAATTTTTCAATCACAGAATGAATAAATATAATAATTTTAAGAATTTTGGTGACGTCACATATAAGCAGCCCCCTAATCGACTAACTAGGAACTAATCAATCCAACATTGTATTTTATTTATGATTCACAACTCACTTGGAAATAAACCAAATTGTACCAACCAACCGGTTAGGTATAAACCTACATGGACACCTTTTAAAGGATTCAAACAGGGCATCAAGTTGCCAGAACCGTCTGTAACTCAGCTCAACGCCAATCGACTAAGATTGGCAGCAAATATGCTCTATCAGCCATTACTGGTCGCAACTTAAGGAGGTAGGCAAGCAGAGTTAGGTGTAAGACCAACCGACTTTAGCATACTCCAAGATCCCGAAAAGGAACTAAGCTACGCTGAACAGTGAAGTGATGGATGCCTGGCCATTCTGCGGTCGTAGTACCCAAAACACTCTTCAACTTTTCGAGTGCCAGTTGAATCCCACTATCAGCATTCTGGACAGCTCAAGTTGAGGTAGCCAGCTTGGCGTAGCGTTCCCGTTATCTAGTCCTCGTCTAACCTCTTTCTTTTTCTCTTAGCTTTAGATGATGGAAAATATCCCATTATAGCGCATGTATATCCTGCAACATGTTAGAATATCAATAGGGAAGCGTGGCCAGACAGTGCACAATTTTGGGGAGAAAAATAGTAGACTTTTAGATTTTGTGTAGCTTGTTGTGGTAAAAAACCTTACTTATTACAAAAGCTATATCAACCCAATTCACGTTTCACTCAACCGTTTATCGTAACATTGGCCACATAAAAAATATTGGATTCATTTTTATGTATATAGATTATGAGATCATCACATTCAACGACGAATATATTTTCCATAATAGAGAAGATAATTTTGTTACAAAAAAAACAAAAAAGTTATTTTATATATGACACTTTAATTTGAGTGTTCTTTCCAATTTTGCAAAATGTACCGCTATCTAGCGGCCACCACGCGAAATCAACAACAACAGCTTTCCATAAATATGCTGGCTCTTTTTGTCATTCTCACTGCTAACATTGCACACAAAAACAAATGTGCACATTTCTGGCTCTTCTGTGGACGCTACTAGCATAATACCATCTGACCGTAACACCATCAGAGCGTAGTACCATCCATGATAACAGATTTTCGTAATCACGAGTTTTACCACCAATACAGCAAATAGATGTTTCACATCAAAAAATGAGATGTAGAGGCTAGTGGCAAGTCCTAAAAAAAAAATGGGAAGAACTCAAGGATGACTCAACCTTCAATGCTGCTCATTATCGAAAGAAGGCAACACAATTCAATGATACCCTCTACCCTTTGGGTACAACGTATCAACAGCTTGTCACGAAGTAAAACAAATTTCATTAAAATATTCATCACGGCATCAACTGACCTATAAAATAACGTAGGGTATAAGCTATCCATAAAAACTTTTGCTATAACAATGCTATTTAATTTGCAACTTAAAGTTAATAAAACACATTTTGTAGCATGAGTACCTATCAAAATCAATCTAAAGTGTCATTCAGAGACTACTTCAAAAAATCCAACTATCCAGTTCCTTTTTTTGAACCCCCCCACATATTTTGTTATTTAAGTGTAGCCCACGATATCATGCAAATTGTTTCAGCACAAATATTTAACAATTAAATATTTAAAATGCAAGTGCGCGTTCATATTTTGTGCCCCATTTTTTTAAGTGTGTGTGTGTGTGTGTGAGTGAGTGTAGGTATGTGTGTGTGTATGTGTGTGTGTGTGTGTGTGTGTGTGTGTGTGTGTGTATAGCCTGCTCTGAATATACATAGCTGCGAATCAAATTGAGGCTAGCAACTGTCAGTAATTTGCATATTTGAGCTGAAAATTGCCAACAAACGAGCTTCGTTTGTGGCACATACACACACACAGTCATAAATACACACACACACACACACACACACATACACACACAATACATTGAAACCGATAAAGTGTACAACTTTAGCAAGTGCCGCTTGAGTGATAGGGTAATAGAGCAGCAACGGTTTCGGCTTGGGGCGCGTTTTGGATCAGGGGGTTACGGCGAGGACGATGGAGACGCCGCAACTGCTTCTAGAATTGTTGTTGTTCTGTGCAAATTCATAGAACTCAAAATTGATTTATTATGCGGTAATTGTTTTGGCCCAGATTGAGGCTTGCATACACAATGAATGAAAGCAACCGGCCTGCATAAATGCCGAGCTTAATGTGTGCTCCGAACCGCCTCTTATGTTGTGGCGGGGGCGTGGTCGCTTTACGATATTCAGGTTAATAATAAGATATTTGACTTGCACATTATAATAAATATATATGTCCTGATTGGCAAGAACAGAGTAAAAAATCGTTTAAAATGACAATTGCCCTGAGAAGTATGCTATGGATTTTGTCTGCTGCTGTTGCTGTCTCGCTCTAAATTGCCAACAATTAAGCACAGACAACAGAATTCAAATGATTTCATTTTGTGTGTTTTCATTTGGAATACACTGCAAAGATTTTTCGCAAAATTTTGCACACTACACAAAGCAGCGAAAATGTGATGCGCTGAAAGCAGCGCTCTGCATTCAGTAGCAGAAAACTCAAAAGCGTGTCTAGAGCAAGCGAGAGAGTGTTAGAGAAAAGTTCTAGACAGTTGAGCGTTCTACAGCCATAACCCAAATAATATATAAACATGAATATAAACTTTTATATTTATTATGCAATGCTGTGACTGGCGCTTTACTCAACTCAGTTCCGTACGAAGCGAGCAAATTAAACCGTGCCATAAACTCCCAAGTAGAAAACAAAATCCTTTTAGCCGGACACTCTTTCCAGTAAAGAGCAGTTGGCTGTTACATTAAGAGCTTGCATTTAAATACGTGTTTATTTTTACTAAAATTCAGCCAAATTGAGTCTTTGCCGCCATTTTAGCTTAAAGCCAGCCACATTTGGTTAAAGCTGTGTCCGCCACCCCTAACTTGCTCTTGACTACGGATTTGTTTCACTGCCATTCAATTTGCATTTTTCATTCGCTTTTATTGCAACTCAACTAAAAATGTTGGTCATGTCATTCAATTCGAGATCAATTGCTGTAAAAATGACAAAATTATGCTAGTCGACAAAATGCAAAAGAGTAGATAAATAAAAACAAACAGAAATTCGACGCGCTCTGCACAAAATTGAACTGCCACTGCGCCAGTTTCCAGTCTGCCCGTTTCAATTTGGCTTAATCTATTTAAATGGTTGCACCAACCAACCAACCATCCAACCAAAGAGCCAACCAAAAAAAAGGAGATATCTATAAAAAAACAAGTAACAAAATCCATGGCTTCGCTTTGGCAGATTCAATTTACGGGACGCGAGAGTGTAGGGGAGGCCACGGGAGTTTGAGTGATTGTGTGTATGTCACGTTTTAATGGGTTCTGCTGTGTTTTTGATATACATTTTTTGAGTAAATAAATATTTTCTTAGAAAGTCTGTCAATATAAAAACAGCTTCTATTTCGAGAAAGAGCAGATATACTGGATAATGAATCTTACATCAAATACCGCAATATAAGCCTAACGATAACAAGACTTTAGTCAGTCTGATAAAGTATGTCACGTCAAACACCCAAATATATGCCTAAAGTTATGACCAACAAAGATCGGAGCGCTCCAGGTTACACAACCTAATAAATGTTTTTGCCTTAATTAACCCTTTGAAAAATTGGTTTAGTTTAGTGTTGCATTTTAGCAAGAAATTAAATGTAACTGGATTACAGGCGCGTACTTCGCGCTACCCACGCCCTTTCTACGGAGACACAGCCTATCCCTTCGTCACTTATCAGCAAAAACCGCATTAAATACCTTTTTATCAGGTGCCAAGCAACTGGAGCAGCTGAATGTTAAGTCGCCTGCATATACCATATACACATCTACGCAGCCGGAGTTGTTCAGTATCAAGGCGAAATTCGTTAAGATCAGGCAGACTTGCGCTAAATGTCCGACAATAGAACCAGAGATTAGCTCTCTACCAACATTGCCACTAAAATCGCCTTAAACTAATCGTCCTACTCTCGGACAATTCAGCCGTCATGAGACCACAACGTTCTAAACCTAATTGACTTTGCCGCACGAAGCATGGTAAACTGTTGGACCAGATTTCAGCCTCTTCCACTCAACTCTCTGAGCAGCTCACTCAACCTCCCTCAGAACCTTATAGCGCCGAGGAAATCTGAAAACATATATCTCACTCCTTCCGATCCACCGCGGGGAATGGTTGGATTCCAACACCCACTGCCAAGCAACCAATGGTACGATCAAGAGCCACTATAGTGAAAAACGCCGCCTATAAAAGGACCCTGCAGTCGGCTGCTAAGCGATCTGTGCGAGATCACTATCGGGAAATGAGGATGATGGAGAGGCGTCATTTGAGACGCAAAAAACGCAAGCAGGTAAAGTGGGAGCGAGAGGAGATCGCGATGTGCAGGAGCAAGAAGGATTTAGTACGGGAGCGTCTTCCTGTAGAGATGCAGAGGGAAAACTGGTAGTGGATGCATAGTGTGCACTAAGGTTGTGGAGGGAACGCTGCTCTGGTTTACTATCAGGCGATGGAGAGGATAATGCCGCACCCGGAGTCAACTTTCCGACGTCCCCCATTATGGATGCCCTCGTGGATATACCGCCGCCTAGCTATGATTAAGTCAGTGTCGCAATCAAGCGGCTAAAGAAAAATAAAGCAGCTGGTGCAGATGACCTGCCTGGTGAGTTGTTCAAGGCTGGAGGCAATTAGCTTGTAAGGTGCATGCACCAGTTTTTTTGCAAAATATGACTGCGACTGTGCAGAATGGCGTTGAGCAACACAAGCAGCACTGTCAAGGTAGGAAAGAAATTCTCCAAGCCATTTGATACCAAGCGTGGCTTCAGACAAGGCGGAGATTCTGTTGAGAAAGGACGAAGTAAATAAGAACGGAAATATGTTAATATGCAGATGATATAAATATCATTGGTCGTACAAAGCGAGCAGTTACAGGAGCCTTTGTTGCTATTGAAAGAGAATCTGCTACTGTGGGTTTGGTCGTTAATGTGACCAAAACAAAGTATATGTTTTCTTCGAGTATTGAGACACAGCGGTTGGGTGTGTATGGGCGGAAAGTATTCAGTAAAATTTTGTGTCCTATACGAGTTGGTAACGACTACCGCATACGATGAAACGACGAACCCTATGATCTCTACGATGACATTGACATAGTCAAGTGAATTAAGATCCAGCGGCTCCGCTGGCTAGGTCATGTTGCGCGTATGGATTAAAAAGCTCCTGAGAGGAAGGTCTTCAATGCGTGTGACCATGCCCCCGCTGGAAGACCAGGTAGTGAGCTCACTAACTACATTTGCGATCACCGATTAGAGAAGGCACGTGCAAAAAAGAGACGCCTGGCGGAGAGATTCACAAAACGTAACCCGGTAACGGTTTGTCACGGCCAGCTAAGCTTTCTGTTTTCTCGGACGGCTACACTTTAGGTCTTCAGATGAAAGTTGTTGCCGATCAATAGATGCTTGTTAGCAATGCGTTAGATCAGGAATCTGCACGGCAGCACATATTTCGGCAGAGTTTTAAGTATTTGTGTATCAGCAAAACAAACATTTTAGCGATGCCGATGCCTGCTTTAAAACCTGCGCTAACGCTACCATTTTCCAGAACTTGAGCTGCAGTCTACAGGAAATTGAATCTACAACAAGATAGCCATGAGCTTATGCAGCATTTCAAAAGGCACTCCCGAGCATCGCACTAGCTTTGTTTAGATACGAAACTATTAGCAGTCATCTCTGCTGCTGTTTACGGGCCGTAATTTGCTGTACATCAACAGAATAAGAGAGAAAAATGCGCGTCTTTTACGAGCCTTTTATGCGGCATTCACAAAAAAATGAAAAGGAAAACAACAAGAAATAGTGTATATAGTGTCTAGAAGTTAAGGAAAACTTAAGCGGCAAAAGATGAAGCAGATGAAACTGCAAAAGAACTCTTAAAGCAAAAACTTTCAGCACTAATGGCTTCATAACACGCAACATTACAAAAGGTTTTCACGGCGCTTACGAGCAGAGGTTAAAGGTTGAGGCGGAACTGCTAATATGCAACAATATATTATGCGCTGCTGTAATTGCATCAGTGTGTGCACACACATGTGTGTGTGTGTGTGTGTGTGTGTGAAAGAGAGTTTTTAGCTGACTTTTGCAGCAGCTGCGCAGCTTGCCAAAAAGCAAAGGTAGCAGACAGCGGCTACAACATCAACAACAACAACTTTGTTAATAATTGTTATAGTTGTAATTATAATAAAACTTGACTTTAAGCACACACAAACATACATACACGGACGCACTCTGCACTAACGATCTGTTTCCTTGGCATCGACAGTAGTTCAGCGAGTAGAACGAGGAAAGGAGCGCGAGTGTCGAGTATTTGGTTGCAAGTACTTACTATGTAAGCAGCACATGTTTTAAGCCATAAAAGCGCCACAAAGCAGACGCTGAGTAACTCTTAACTCATTGAAGGCTCAGTCTCGGCTGAATAGCAGCAATAGCAACAACAACAACTAGCTTCATCTTTGTTGTTGTTGCTCACTCATGCTTCCGTTTCTTAGGCACTTTGCACTGTTATTTTTAGTCCGTTGTTGTCTGTTGTCTGCAGTTTTCCGTTTCCGGTACGCCATCTTAGTGTTGCGCTCGTTAGCATTGACAGCTATGCATGTGTGAGTGTGTGCGTTTATCCAAGGGCGTAGACAGGATGATGCAGTGGCTTGTTGTTCTTTTGCGCTCCTTTTGAGTCGAAAAAGAAGTCGTTCGAATCGCGTCAAGATCGTGGCAAATCGTTTAAAAGTTAAGGTTAGTTTTTAGGTGGATAAAGGCGTGGCGCAGGAAGAAAAGGTTAGGTTAGTTATATAGTAATATTGGCCAACAAGTGTGATGGAATCTCTCTGCTTTTCCTATTAAATATAAACTCTCTCTTTCACGGCGCAAGTTACAAAGTAAATTAGCTTGAAGCTATTTGTAAATGTCGTGCAATCCCAGAAGTTGGAATTAACAGCGTGCAAAAAACATGTACAGAAAGTCATCCAGAATCAAATTTCACTGGCGAAAAGTGAAAAACATTGCTGAAATCATCTTTCGACGTAGGAAACTCAGTTTTTGGAAAACGACCCTCTATCCTTTGTTATTTGGATTCCTCGATCACTGCACTAGTATGTAGATGCTGGAATGAAAAATTTTCGGCATATTGATTACACATTTTTTCATATGTAATAATCATCGGTTTCATAGAACTTTTCATAGAATAGCCGTGATTTGAACGCCAATCGAAAATTTAGTAATGGTTCAATCACGGAAAAAAAATAATCTGCGAATATCTTCAAAAACATGAAATGTGCCCGTGTCGCATTAACAAAAAGAAAATTTAAAATTTAAATTTTAACAGGAAAAAATTCAGCTCTCTCTCTCGAACTTGGCAAGATGTGGCGCCACATAGTGAGCACAGCACAGAAGACAAACGTACATTGTTCTCGCTCTCCTGTGGATGCTGCTAACGCAGCATACAAAATCGTAACACCATCCTAGTAATAGCAGATTTTCGTGACGTTGCGCTTTGGAGGCATATGTGCACCCCTTCATCGATATTCTGTATACGCCCTTGTGTGTATCTATTTTGGGCTTGTATGCTCTGCGCTGCTTGAGCACAAACTGGCACTCACTCACACATTGGCCCACTGAGACGCACTTGAGCAGGCATCGCATTGCAATTGTCTGGCATTTTAATTAAAATTGTTGCAACTAAATAGCAGCAAGTGGCAGCACAACCAAAAACTTGGACATGCGATTTATGATCACAAAAAAAAGTTGCAAAATCTGTTCAGAAAAACTATTAGCTAACAGCGAGATGCCACAAAGTAGGCAACACAAAGATTTCCAGTTGTTGCCACAAGTCTGTGTAACGGATAATGAATATTTCGCTGGCAGTCGCGAAATTTAATGCAACTCCAATTCTGCCACTTTTTGTGGCACCAAAGCACCCGTACTCCGTAGACCAATTGATGGCAATGCGATTGCCAAGGCGTCGAAGCATGAGTTGGAATTCACATGGGACATTTGCTGCCAGCGCGGCTCGAATTGTTGGCATCGATGTTGCGGTCAACATGGCGGGGCAGCAGCCCCCTGGTGAGTGGCCAGCGGGTTTGCGATTTGAATCGCAGAGCGCGAAACCAAATTGAAGTTTCTAGCACACCCTCTCTTTTTTTCTTCTTCTTTTTGTTTTCTTTACTTGCTACTCTTCCTGCTGCAGCTACTTTTTTATGTGCTTTTTTAACGCTCGTTGGCTTTGGCATTGGTTGGCGGTCGCTGTTTTGTTGGTCTCCGGGTGTCGCTGTCCTCGCTTGTTGCGGCTATTTTGGCCTTTAGCTTTTGACCAGCCGCATGTCCGTCCGTCGATCTGTCTTTATGGTTATACGCCCGGGCACTTGCATGCCTTGGGGCTTGCTTTTTATGCAATTGGTCGCTCTCTATATATATACTTTTACCGCTACTTCTGTTTGCTGTTCGACGATGCGCAGCAAACGCCGTAAGCCTCAAAGTTTAATTTAGGGGTTTCTAGTACATACACATGTAGTCGTCATTGGATGCTGCGGTTTTATTGCCGTCCGCCTTTGTTTCACCTTGGCTCGCCGGCTAAACAGTTGAGCGGCTGAACGACTTTGCTGACCGCCGGCAAAGTTTTTTGTTGCGTTGCTATTAAAAACAGAAAAATAAAATGCCAAAAGTAGTAAAATAGCAAAAGGCCGTACGAGCTGTGCTCATAAAGTTTTGGAACTTTTTCAATTCAATCCAGACACACCTACGACAGACGCTTCGAAAAACATAGTAAAACCAGGCACTGGCGTAAATGTTAGCATCCTTTAAGGACCACTTTGCTAGGTACTGCTTGTTAGTTAAATAGCTGCATCTTTAGTACCTTTTGTACCTTACCTTTGGTAGTCTTTTATGTCTGCCTACGAGCTAACAACCATTCACTTGCTTATAAACAATATATCTTAAAACTAGAAGAGATTGTGGCAAAATTAGCATAATCATTCTTTAAATTAAAAAATTCTCTTTTTATAAGTTAATATCCGAAATCATGCGCAAACGCAAGTAATGAGTTAGTGTTTGTTTCTGCGAAACAAGTAACATTTACTTGTAAATTGTATATTTACCCCTTCCAAAAGCAATTTTTGAACTTCAAAAGAAGAATGTATGTCAATTCCTTCCCTACTTGTAAACATAGCTCCTCTACTCTTTCAAACTTACAAGTGCCAACGTGAACTCGACGAGACAGATCATCATTCTGATCGTATCTAAGTGCAGAAAATAAATTGGTCAAAAATTGTATTTACTTGTTCTGAAATCAACTACTCTGAAAGAGATCTCAATTCCGGCTTCAAAAAGTTAATCTCCTAAGCACAATTCGCATGCGCTTTTAGGAAAATATTCGCCTTTTGTTTTGTGTGACTTGCAAAACCTTTCGAAAATAGGCTTAAATAAAACTTGAACTAAACTTGAATTTCTATGCTTCAAAACAACATCTTTGATTCACTCGAATGTACAACCCTTGCGATATCACATTGGACTGATTCAAAGAAATGGCGTTTTTAGCTATAGCATATACAGCCTCCACATTGAATGACTACCGATAAGTAGTTGATTCGCTTTGTAAAAGTCTACTCATCCATTTCTTAAAAAGATTTGCGACATTTGTATTAACAACACATTAACACTTGAGAGATATACAAAAGCAACGAACGATGCTTAATTCTATGTAAAGATGCAATACCTTTTTGATCATGATCTTCAGGGTACTGTAAATACGAGGGACTCTCGAATGGTAGAACGTCTCTGCCTGTTCAAGTGGTTAGCATTCTGGAGTCTGGAAAAAAACTAATTGCAGTACATTTTGTTTGCAATTGTCATACCAAAATAGTCTAATAATTTGTTTATATGAAAATATGAAAATCGCTGCAAATTATTATCGTTTCTAAAAAAAACACTGTTTAACTCAAAAAGTTTGAAAGTAATAGAGTCCAATACGTTACTTTTATGCATGCATGCATGTTTTGGGAATGGAAAGTCAGTTGCTGTGTGCTAAACTCGGATTCCATTTAAATATGCAGGATATTCGTCTAAGGGCATTGAGCCTAGGAACATTTTCGCTCATAGTTTGGAATGTCTCATTCGTAGAGCACGACTTTTTTACCCTTGATTTGCAAAGCAAATAAGGATGAATTTCAACAAGGAGTTGCTTTAAGGCATTCAAGTTTCAGTTAATTAGGTTTGCATGGCAAGTAAGGTAATTGGGTATGCACTTCATTAGTTTTTATGCCAAAAGCAATAGCATCGTAGTTACTAAAGAGTTATAAAATGGTATAACTAGTAGCTAGTTGCGTACTAGTTCGCTTATAACATGATATAGGTCAAGCTTTTCCACAGTCATTCAGTATCTAGCTTTTGGGTCGCTTTTATGGCCAACAACACACATACACTCACACACACTCACAAGTGTCGTAAATTTGTAAGTGCAGCTTATTTTCTTTTTTTAACTACTTTTCTTTGCCACTGTCGCAATGCTGCTTTGTTTTCCAAAATGAAATTGTTTGGCGTTGACATCGTCGTCGTCGTCTTTGACGTCATCGTCGTTTTTTTTACGTCATTTTGAGTCAGTTGCCAAATAATTTTCAAGCACAACTTGTCGAGCAACGAAATTAAATTTGTTTCAACATAAATATTTTGAAAACGCGTTTTAATCGCAGTTGCTAGCTTCTTGCTTACTTTTTTGCTACTTTTGCAGCTTTTTTCCTACTTTGGCGTTACTTTTCTTACTCTTTTACTTTTTCTTGGTAGAAATTCTTTTGAAATTGAAACAATTTCCTTGGCAGCAGCCAAAACGGGTTATTAGTTTTCAATGTTTTGCAGCCAGAGCGAGCGGAAATTGGTTTTTTTAAAATCCATTACACTCAACGGTTGCCCCTGCCACTTAGCTCCCTCTAGACCATGTCCCTGCCCCACCATCTTGCACCCAGAGCTAAAAGCTGCTCAGCATGCTCCAGCTGCTTTCAAGGCAATATTTATGAAGCTTTCCAGTTAGTCGAGCAACTGAATTGAGCTATCTAACAAGCTGTAGTGATTACAAAAACAACTACAACAAATATGAGTACAACAACAATCGACAATTGTCTCCTAATTAAGCGGCGCCAATTGAATCGCTTCTCTAGGCAGAAAACTCAAGTATAATTGCTTAAAGGTTTTCTAGTTTTCCTCCGCTGATGATTGGAATTCGTAAATTCTTAACGAATTTCAACGAGCACTTTGAGTACATTTCGTTTAGAGGAATTTTCACTGTGCAACATGGTTGATGCTGCAGAGGTTGCTGTTGTTAATACAATACATTTGTGAAGAGTATGTGGACTGTGTTGTGAGTTTGGCAAAGTAGTTTGAAACATTAACGATTCTAGAGAATTGTAATTGTGGGAATCGAAGCTTATTGATCTGAGATCCCTTCATAATCAAAAGGACTTGAACTTAGACCTTTTTTTGCGAATAAAAAAAAAAATCATCAATGCAGTGAAATCTGAGCTAAAATTGCCTTTGACGCTTTGATTTTCAAATACATTCTCAACGACAATATATTTTACAATCTATGACTCCCCGTTTCAAGGTGAAGCCACGAACATACAATCCACAGACTGTGAAGAGTGAAGTTTTGTCCGGACAGATTGAGGGAAGATGGTATATTTTCCCATGCAACATGTTGTCTGCCACACCTCCTTCTGCCTGTTACGTATGTTGCATAATACTATAATACCCTGAGTACCATGCTGTGCATATGGATGAAGAAGCTATTGCGAGATCTGCAATACAGGTGCTGAAGGAAGGTGACGAAGGGGCAGGGCCATATTTTCGTTGGAAAGAACTGGTAGAAAGCACACAAGTTACCTTTAGAATCACCGATTGGAAAAGGAGCACACAAAACAGAGGCGCCTGCAGATGTGCTCTACATTTTATGGCCAGTTAATAAGAAGATGAAGATCTAAGCCTATACCATATAGTAACTGCCTGCTTATAGATACTAGCGAAAGGGTACACAACCTTCGATATTCGTATATATGCCGCCATTTTGTATTTTTTTTTGTTTTGTTTGCTGGTGGATTGCATTCTCCTTGGCTTTCTTCTGCTCGTTTATGTCGAGTATTTGGCATTGCTGCTGCTGCCGTAAATAAGATGAGCGGCGGCTGCCTCTTGTAATGTTGAAATCCTGTCTGCCATGCGGCTTGCTGCTTGCAGCATGTTGCAATCGATATCAAGATACACTTACGAAATTAACTATCGTCAACATACGTGCTTGGTAAATGCAATTACTTGCCGATTGACGTTGTTGCCTCTACGGCTGCAAGGACGAGCGCAATGGCAAACCAAGAGCATAGCAAAGTATGTGGCAAGGTCGTAGTGGCAAGTGTGTATGTGAATGTGTGTGTGCTTCTCTGTTTGTTCGGGTAGCCCTCCGTGCAAGTGTGCGTGTTTTTGGGTAGCGCTTAAGTTGAACTGCATAAAAGTGCATGCCAATTGCATTACGTGTTGAAATGGTATCTAATGAATACAACAAGCAACTCAACTCAACTCTTAGCAATTGTTGCTCCGCTGAGATACTTTTCATGCATGGGGCAGCATGTAAACTTGCAACAAATGGAAAGGGAAAATTGTTTTGACTATGAATTGCTTTGTTATCCCATGAACCGCCTCTAACAAACAGAAATATGTTTTCTCTATTTGTTTCTGTTGCTGTTTTATTCTCATAAATTTGCATTAAGTTGACGAAGGTCGTGGGCAGATCTGACCAAAAACATAAAAAAAGCATGTCAGCTACTCAAAGCAACACATAGATACACTCACACATATGTGTGCGTGAGTGGGTGTGTGTTTTTATGATGAAAGACTTGCTAATATATCACCTAGATTTTATGGTCATGTGGGCAGTGCAGCCCTGAGAGCCACTCCAAAAACAAAACTCGTTTCGCTTCTTTCAGCTCAGCTCTCTTGGCATCTGTGCATCTCAGCTCATGCATCAAAAGTTTATATTTATGTATAAAAATATACTTGAAAATCTTTTGTAAATAAGCTGAGTGGCAAAAGTTTTTCCCACAGTGTTATGTATACCTCGTTTGAGTATGCTTATTTATGTGTCTGTGTGCGTAAGTGTGTGTGTGTGTCTGTCACTTGATGACTCTGACTATAATTATGAGAGTATGACTCTGGTTACCTAACAGAAAAGTAGCTTACCCATGTTTTCTGTATAAACAAATTAAGTTTTAATTCAAAGTCAAATTATAATGCGTATACAACAACAATAGCAACAATAACTACTACAACATGCTGACAAGCAAAGAGTTGCTGCATTTTATATGATAAATCCTGGGTGAGGCCTTTGGTTGTATTTCCCAGACTTTAGACAGTTAGATAGGTGCGAAAACTTGCGCGGTTTACATAGAGATGCTTTTAATTAATTATGAAAAGTGCGAGTCATGCGCAACATGTGCGCCAAGCACGCACACACACAAACACGCAAGTCTAAACTTTGTACAGTAAACGCTAACTAAAGAAGGATGTAACGGCATGCATGAAATATAGCCAAAAGAAAGACCCTTAATAGTGGCTCACCAAATATCGGTTATCAATATATTCGTTTAAAGTGTAGTCGCACATCGTTTTATTAGGAAAGTAATATTTATCTACAGGTCGCCCATTTAATATCTCGGAGAGCATATCATTATATATGGACAGCACTCGCTTTTCAAAAGTAATAAGTCATATACTTATACTTATCTGGCCATAACAACCCGTTACTGGGTTACAGCCCGAAGCAGAACACTCCTCGAGGCGTCTTTGCTTCGCACAACCCTTTTCATATTGGTGATCACCATGTGCTCTCTACCAGGTCCTTCCAACGGAGACGTGCCCCTCTTCGTCTCCTTTTAACAGTCGCATTGACGACCTTTCTCGCATTAGCTTCTTCAACCATACGCACAAGATGTCGTAGAGCTCATAAAGCTAGTCGTTAACAACGCGCAAAGTTTCAAAAATCTTAAGCAGTACTTTCCGCTTAAATACTCCAAGGTCATTCTGATCAGACATCGTTCTACAACATCAAAAGTCTTAATATCATCATTAGTCTAAAAGCCTAACCGCGGCTCTTGCTTACTCTTTTAATAGCCGCAAAGGTTCCGGTATCTGCTCGCTTAATATCGACATCATATGCATATGCGAGCATTTTGACACAATATAGTCCTTTTCCGATTTACTTGGGCCTTTCGCAACACATTCTCCAGTAATAAGTGGAAGATGTTGCAGGAGTAGGCATCACCTTGTCTTGTTTTGTTGCTCAACGGGATACCGAACTCCGACAGTGCGGCATTTACGCAATCGCTCTACGGATCTTTTCCAGAATTTTACAGAGTGTGAAGAGAGTGCAGAGTTGGAATATTTGATCGATGGTGGACTTAGCTGGCTTAAAGTAAAAATGGTAATGTCTATTCTTTCGCAAATGGCTTTAGTCTTTCATATGATACACTCGATAGGGGCAGAGGCATGAGCAGAAGTATGAGCTGGCCAGCCATGTCAGCAATCTAGTTTCCAGTGATGTCTTGATAACAGGGTTCGGTGATTGTGAAATTGCTATGCTCCTGGTTTCTGATTAACGACAGCACAACGACTTTTCACATAAGAATCCTGCGGGGGATTTTATATTTGCCGACGTTGCAGGTATTAGTAATAATGTTGCGCTAATTGCGGGCGATTACATTTGGAAACGAGAAACCCAATCGGCATAGAGGCGAAGACTGGAATGACACTTGCATTTCCGTTGTTACTTGAAGATACCCATGAATTCTTTGTCTAACAGGCATTTTTGTAGCTAGCTGAATGGCTGATTCGTTATTCTGTCCAAGATGCTGAGTGGCCCGCACACTGCCAGAATGCATAATGTAAGAAATGGCTCTTGGTTGTGAGAACGCAGAATAAACCTTGGTCGTCCCATTTACGGAGAGAGATGAGATTATGAGATTTATGAGATTTATTCTAGAGTGCATTAACAACCAGACGAAATGGACCAGCGAGTTAATAAGAATACATGTTTAAATGGAACTTATACATTTGATAATGCTAAAACGAACTTCAAGTCGCTTAAAACAGAAATAAAGAAAGCAAAAATATGAAATACTAAAGGTCTTCAACCCCTGCTCGGTCGGTTCGACAAACCCCGTCATATTTGATTTTTCATTCCCTTTCCCATTCCCGTTCCTCTTTCTCTTCCTCTTCTTCCTCCTCTTTCTCTTCTTCGTTATCTTCCTACTCCTAAAGGCGAAGGTGGCTAAAGGAGTGTCACTTGCTCCTGCAAGAAAAGTGTTCTAATTAGCGGATGTATACTGTAGCTAGATGCCCAGCCATGTCTATTACATTGCTGTTTTATGGAGCGCAAAATAAAATTGCTAAATTTCGCGCGCAAATCCCTTCAAAAAATAAATGAAAATAAAAATATATAAAGAAAAAGAATCTCGCAAAGCACTTTCAATTGAAAACAAGCGTGAGAGGCTGCTCCACTTTAGACACGGACTCACACACTCAAACACACACCAACCGACACACCAACCGACACACACACACACACCAACCGACTCACACGCACAAGTAAATGGCTATAGTCAATTTAATTAAATTTGTTTGTGAGGCCAACCAAGCGATGCCGCAGCAACAACACCATCACCCAGAGATACTATGCCAGCAAATCCCCAAGTAAGCCAAGAGCTCGACTAAACGATGACGACGCAGACGTTGGCGGTGAGGCTGACGCTGACGCTGACGTTGCTGCCAACTTTAACGCTGCCGGTGAAGTTTTCGATACAAAAGGATGCGTTTATCTCAATTGTATTTACGCAGCAAGTCAGCCAAGGGGCGTTTTTCCAACCGCTTTTCATGTTTGCCGTGGAAATTTGTTGCCTTTACTGGCAACAGCCAACAATCCACGGACTGACTCACTGCCTGACTTGGTTTACCAATTGCCAAGAGCAGCTTGTTGAGAGCCAGCGCAACAAGCGGAGGAATCTATCCATTGGATAGCTTGATAGCTAAGCATATTTGAACGATGCGCTGGCAACGGCAGTAAAGTATCTCTCTAGCTTCAGCTACGGAGTATGAAGTGTACGGAGTGCGTGTAGCAAAATTAAATTTCTATGAAATTTCTTTTAGTTCTCGCTGGATAAAAGAGCGGAATTCATTAGAAATGGCAAATCAAATTACATTTTATTTATATCTCTTGAGAAGCATTCAAATATGTCGCCTGACAGTGGCGTAGAGAGATTTTTGTGATGGAATGTGGAAATATGACTTGGTATTAAATTCCACAAGAAAGTTTTATGCTTCGTAAATTCTAGGCTTTAATTAATTGCAAGAGCAGAATAGTAAAAACATTGATTTAAGTTACTTTAAGGCGAAAAACGTCTTTAAAACGTTTTTGCGTTAGAAACAAAAGAGTGTTCTTTTGATGATTTAGAAACCACTTTCCCTTGTGATATGAAGTCAAAAAATAAACCCTCCACTAAACCCATTAGGTGGGAGTGGTCACAAATGACACTTTAGAAAAAGCACCTATATTCAATAGAGAACTCATTTTTGCGGGAAACGTCGCGTCGTCACCATTTATATGAACGCCCAACAAAGGAGGTCAAAAGACACGATACAAATTATATGCAGGTTAAGCGCAGGCAAAAGTATGTCGAAGGCAGAAGAGCGGGTAGCACTATACCGCAGACCGCTTGCTCATGCAAATCACTCACCGATCACCAGACAAGCAACTTCACTGGTAAGCGTTGAAACTTAGTAGTAGTCTTAGTAGTAGTGTAATCTTCTAGAAACCCATCTGTCGTCAACCATAGTCCTAATCCTCTTTCACATGATCAGCCCTTGAAGATCCCAAATCTGCCTTTGAGGATCGCATCAAGACCAAATGCTCCTCTACTTAACCTTGGCCCTCGACCTTGAGGGTCTTAAAAACGTTTAGGTGCCTCTCCTTATCCGCTTTCCCTTCATCTTAGTCGTCGGCCGTTGATGGTCGCATCAAGATTGAGGTGTCTCTCCATAACCTCTTTTACATGATCTTAGTACTCGGTCCTTGAAGATCGAATCGAGACCCAGTGCTCATCCACATAAGCTTGATTGTCGACCCTTAAGTGTTGCATCAAGATTCAGGTGTCTCTCCAAATGCTCTTCCACCTAATCATGCTCGTCGGCCCTTGAGTGTCGCATCAAAATTCAGGTGTCTTTTCCACATGATCTTGTTCGTCGGCCCTTCAGGATCGCATCGAGACTGAGTGCTCATCCACCTATTGAGCCACCTTTGAGTTTCGCATCAAGATTCAGGTGTCTCCCGTAACCCTCTTCCACCTAATCTTGGTTATCGGCCCTTCAGTGTCTTTCAGGTGCTTTGCCTTGCACTATTCTACATGAACTTGGTTGAGGGTCGTATCAAGATTCAGGTGCCTATGCTAATCCTCGTCCACTTCATCTTGGTTATCGGCCCTTGAGTGTCGCATCAAAATTCATGTGTCTCTCATTATTCTCTTTTACATGAACTTGGTCGTCGGCCCTTCAAGATCGCATCGAGACCATGTGCTCATATAACCTTGGTCGTCGGCCCTTAAGTGCCACATCATGGTTCAGTAGCCTTTTCCTATCCTCTTCGACATGAACTTGCTCGTCAGCATTTGAGGGTCGCATCAAGACCATGTGCTCACCCTAATCCCATACAGCCACTCTGCTGTTACTCTTCACATTTACTTTCGCTTTCTCGAAAATACCCCTAAATTTAAAAATCCGATACTAAACCAGGTGACAAAGTGTAGCAAAAGAGTACCCTCAAAATTGCCCCTCACTACGTCACTGTCGCAGCTCTGTCGCTTCACTCAGTGGCTCATATAAATAGCTTGCAGACATTTGTTGTTCCCGTAATACTCCATTTGATGTGCCCCAAAATATGTATACAATTCAAATGCGTTTCATTTTTCTACATATTTTCGATTTTATTCTCATACAAAACGCTGTTAACGTAATGAATGCCAGTAAATAATTCAAAATGAAAGCAACTACAACAACAACCGCACATTATTTGATAACATAATCCAAAAGAACCTCAATTAAAATACGCTCAACAGTTGGCTAAAAATTCAGCTGCAACTAATCCGGGGCCTAAACCTAATTACATTTGGTACGCCTGGTTTGAACCTGGCCATAATACTGGCCAGTACAGTACACACTGGACACTGGCGTGCAATCCTGTCTGATTAAATCAGACATAAATATTAAACCAGTCACACTCACACACCCATATTACATATAAATAATTATGCGTACATGTGGCAAGCATTTGAACATTTTAAATAAATAGCTGCAAATAAAATGTTGGAATAATTTTTATATGTAATTATTTTTATGTGGCGTATACGCAATTTATTTGCATGATCCTTTCTATTCGCTTATTTTTGTTGGCTTGGGTTTTATTTTGTTTGTTTTTATGTCAGCCTAAATTACACCGCATATGCTTAAAAATTGATGTATGTAATTTGGGTGCGGGTTGATTCATTTTTTCTGGTATTTTTATGGGACCTATGCTAATGGGTTAGACCCGAGGATACAGGCAAACTTGTTGTTTATATATATTGTTAAATTTAATTTAATTCCAGGTTTTGAAGAAAAAACAGTAAAATTGAAACATGAGAACATCAGTTTTTAAACCCAAACTCTGGTTGTTATTCGTTTTTTAACCTTTAATATCTGATGTCAGATGTTGTAGAATATCGTATTTGCGTTTATTGCAAATAGCATGCTGTATGTAAAAAAAGATGCATTTAAATCATAGCAGCAAAGGATAAAAGCATGTGACGTCACAAGACTAAATTTTTTGGTTTACTAAAAAATTTTTGATTGATTTTGCAGAGACAGTCAAAAATTGTACACGGGAAGGTGCCTTCTCTATGGTATCAGTACTTTATAGGACGTCACCATCTACTTAACACCAAAGAAAGAGAGATGTATCGACTGCTCTTCTGTAAGTACAAAGTTGCTGTACAAAGGTATGCACTCTATTGATGAATATCTGGGATAGTATTTTTCACGTTGTGTGTCCACTGATGTTTTTTGTACATTATCGCGAATTTAAGGGTGGATTTTTGTAACTGTAACAATGTATACTTTACTCTACTGCGCTGAAAATTAACAAAAACTGCGTCGGCAGAGTAAGCATACCTTGTTTAATATACCTTGCACTAGAGGGACAAGTTGTAGGTAGCTCTACTGAAACATAAAGCGAAAAAGATATATTGATATTTTGAAAGTGTATTGAACTCACAATAATTGCCAGCAATCTAAATAAAGAGTGTACAATCCACAGACAGTTTGTTTGAATTAACTATATGCTTCTCCAGTGGCAGTCACTCTATCACTGAAGAGTCCCAACACAACATCGATCCTGGTTGGTTACATCATAGAAGCATCAGAGCACCTTGGTTCCTGATCTTGGCTTTCCAGCCTGACCCGATGGCAGCGTAAAATTGATATGCTGTCTTGGTAAGAACCTAATTTTATTGCTTACTTTGCAATATCTTCATCAGAATAGAGTCGATCTGTGAACAGTTATTGGTTTGATCTCAAGTCATAATATATTTGGGCACTTACTGTGTTCTCTATCTGATCTTTGAAAGGTATTTAATGTTATATTCATATTGATAGGAAATTATAAGATTGTACAACTACTATTAAGTAATTATTGAATTTCCATTTGCTTAGAAAGTCTATGGAGTTTGCTCCTGAACAAATATTACTTACCAATAATTATAGTTTTATGAGAGTCGAGTCGCCGTCACTAATGACCATCTGCATATCATCAGCAGGCAGGCGACCGACGATGATGCACTCTTATCTTGTGCAAGATCGACAGTGTTCATTTTGTTATGAAACCGTGCCGTGATCGTGTTCTACGTTTACTCTTGCTGCAGATCAACTTTCCTGCTTCACACATCACATCACATCAGGGCGCATTGGTCATTGGCCTATGGACCTAGTGTAGTTTGACTCCCAATTTACTCATCTCACTCAACTCAATATATCAATCTTTACCTTTTAATAAAGGAATTTGAAAACAAATAATTAAGAACTTTCTTAGCCAACCTTCTCGTAAACTAAACTTTGAAAGTCTTTTGATGAAAGCACTTTGAACATATCCATCAAAAGTCTTAGTTAAGTACAGTTCGCTCCAAATTTGCAATAATTTTTGTTTAATTATTATAATTTACATTTAAAAAGAGCTAAGTTTCAATGAGGAGAATATTGATGTTTACTTTAAAAAAGAAATTACTAATAGAACTAACGACTTTAAGTGATTTTGAAAATCTGTAAGTGCATTATCTAGACGTTTGGTTATGGTTTATATAACGTTAGTTAGTCTACATGATATGAGAGAGTTTATAAATGCATGTTTTTAACAGGGATTCAAACCGTAATCGTAACCGTTATCAAAAACAACCCATTCAATTTGGAAATAAATTCTTTTAGAAAAATCGATAACCGTTAACCTTTATAATTTTTCCGAAATAACCAAATTGAAAACGATATATTTATGCCGTTACGTCTTCGGAAGCATTTTCATCAACGTCGCATTGTGGGGCCATACACACATACATACGCATAATAATAGCACTGCTGGTGTTTTTTTCTCGATCTCATTTTTTTTTTTATGAAAAGAATGAAAGTAATAGAGTTTAATCCTTGGCCATTACATTGAGTCAATTTGGTGAAAAGCGACCATTCCCAAGGCAGTTATTTTCTCAATTTCTCAATTGTAGCTATGAGAAAAAATTTTGATTTTCTTTTGCTGTCCAGGATTCTACTTTATTGCTTTCATGCTATTTGGTTTTTGTATAGGAAGCGGTATAGCTGGTTAACCGAAAAAAATATCGGTGAATCGAATCAAAACCGATATTATTGAAAGAAAACCGAAAGAAACCCGTATCCGAAGTAAGTTTCGGTTTGAATTCCTGGTGTTAAAGTTAATCAGTATATAGCTCTCTATATTCAGCTTTAAAAATGCCCTTAACATTTACTCTATTGCTTATAAAGACATAAATTTTTTTTGCCCTCAAAATGTTACAGGTCGCAGCACTCGATAGCAACTCTTTAAGAAAGCTGCAACAATGTTCGAGAAAGCTGAGCAGCCAAATGACAATGTTTATTACCCATAATGATGCTGAAGGCCACAACAAAAGAAAAAATATGTTGCACGTTGCCCTACTAACAGGACAAGGAGCTCTATCTGAAGCCAAGGAGGCAAACTTTGAATAAACTACTACAAGTTCTTTGTATGTATGCGTGGGGCACGCGGCAAATAGCGAAATGGTAAAATGGAAAACAGCCGGACGGACGGCAAAAAAGCAAGACATTCAGGACGACAGTTGGCAGAAGGATGCCAAGCGAGAAGGTTTACTGACTGCAACTACAACTGCGGCTGCCCTCAGATGTCGCGTCGACAATTTTACTTGGCTATTTATTATTGTCGCACCGTTGCGTTAGTCGTTGTTGTTGTGCCTTGTTGTTGCACATCTTCATCAGCTTGTAGGTGAGCTGGGGCAGAAGCTGGAGCAGTGTCAACAACGGTTAGCCAAGGCAGCGCCTGGAGCAACACCAATCACTCGGCGGGCACAAATTGCGGTCATTTCTTGTTGTCGGCGACAGGAGCAGCCACAGAAACCGGAGAACCCTAGCAACAATGCTGAATTATGGCCAAAGTAGCTAATTTGTCACGCCAAAGGACAGCAGGACATCGAGCATAAGGTTCCTAATACCGTGCTCAAGTTAGACTTTAACAGATACAGCTTTATGCTAAGCACTTGTAAAGCTTTTTGCATTGGCTTCAGTGTCCTGTGTGTGTCCTGTCTGTCTCCGTAATTCGATCATCCGTTTGAGTGCATTGCAAAATCAATTGCTTATGATATCGCATTGGCAGCAGTTGAGCTGATATTCCGATATCCTGTACAAATATTTTGCTGCAATGTAAGGCTTTTGCCAGGCAGCAGCATACGGACGGCAAATGTCCTTTTGAGCTGGCTCTGTACGGTTTTATTGCGCTTTTTATGAGGCAAATGCAAGTTTTGCATGCAAAATGTTGCATGAATTGGCATTGTGCCGGCAAATTCCTTTGCATTACACAAAGTATATAGATATCAGATATCCTTGCCCGATAGCCAATTGTATAAACAACATTTGAATTGGCTGCATGCTTCATTACCCGCCATTGACAATTCACTTAGGCTGAGTTTACAATGAATAAAGTTTTTCAATTTCAGCTCAGATAAAATGTACATCCAAAGAAATCTGCAACTATTGAAATGAATTTCCAAACAAATTGTACAAGTGCATATAAATGACACATACTTGCCGTTACAGACAGGCTTTAAAGCGCATTTGCTATTTCCCGCTTATACAATTACCACCTCAATTTCAGTTACTAAATTATGCAAATTAAAATTCGCCTACATATGTAATTACAACCGTAAATACCATTAATATTTTAGTAACAGCATAAAAAACAACGTATACTTCATATATGTTTATAGCGCTCCAAAGTCGACATAATTTTGCGGTTCGCATATCATAGCATTTATGTTTATACATTTTAACAGAGTTTTGTTTTTTATTTTATTTCATTTTTTTTATATTTTGTTTAACACATTCCCAATGCAAACGAAAATGACCGCAAATGATTTTTATAGGTCAGTTAATTGAGGTTCAATGCGGTTTTCATTTGATTAAGTATACGCATGGTATGTCTATAAAAGTGTAATTGCATGTATAAATATTTGTCATAACTTTGACTTTAAGCATATGGCATTACATTTTCAACAATTTAACATTTTAAAACATACTACATTATGAACAATACAAACAAAAACAAAACTGTGAATTTATTTTGTGGCTTTAGGTGCAGCAATTAAAAGATTTCGGCTCGACAGCTGCATAGAAAAGTGCCCTACCACCAATAACAAATAGGGCAACTCTGCAGCAAGAGTGTTGCCATTTTAACGGCTTTTTGTGGTCACATGTGTGCAGATAACGCAGTGGCTACAGTGGCGATAACCGTATCTGTAGTGCATACTTTTTGGCCTAATGACGTATGGATTTCTTTTCATACAGAGCCACGCACTTTTGATACACTTCAGTAGTTTCCACAGAGTCGTTAAATACTCATTTCGTGAATGCTCCGTTTGATAATGACAACATGTAAAGGCTTACTTACCCCTTACTCGCTACGCTCGACACCCCCGCTAAGGGGCTTAACTCGCCCACCCACGTTCACTATGCATTTGCATTTCCATCAGTGCTCATTATTCCTCATTCATTCTCCTACGCCTCCTTCCACTTTCAACCAGGCCCTCTTCTACTTTTCGTCGAGGTTTTCGCAGGTAATAAGTAAAATAATAATAATTGGAAAAACCCTTCTTTTTTGCCACATCTACGTCAAAATGGCTGAATGCCGTAGTAGCCTTTTTGGGAGTAGTGCCCCGCGACCCTTGCTATTCTTTTGCCCCAAACTGAGGTTATCAATTCACTTTCAGTAATGTCATCGACTGCTTAACTCATTATTTTCTCCACTAGTTCTAACTCAACTAATACGTGCTGCAAAGATGCCTCTACAAGTTCACAAAACGCACACATATTAAAAGGGGTGGTGCTCAGCTTACTCAATTGTCTTTTCAGCCTACCGTGTCCATTAAGGAAACTAATTCTACCGGACTTCTTTTGTTGAACCTAGTTATAGGAGACCAGTTTCTCTTTTTTCCATTTGCTTAACAGTATGTCTACCAATGTCCCATCAATGTGTTTGCAGTTTGTCCTTAAGTTCATTCCCGGGAATGTCGGTGGAATCAGGCAAAGGGTGTGAGAGTTTGTTTGGCCCTCCCAGTAGATTTAGTTTAATTTTGGTTTCTCGAGTTTTTACCAGTTCCAAGCGTCTTAATTCCGCCTTGTCTATTTACTTTTATTATTTCCCTGTTCTTGAAATGACTTTCGAAACTTCAGTAGGGAAGACTCTGTAAAAGCCCATAGATATAGATAAATGCGTTCGCGGTTGGTGTTGTTAAAGGCCCGTCTGAGTAGCATCTCTCATCGAAGTCATTTTTTAGCTGGAAGTTTTTATGACCCAAAAATTTGGTACGTGCGTTACACTCACCCACAAAACATACCAACTGCTCGGTAAATATTACTCTCGATGGGGAGTAAGCAGATTCTTTTCTATTATTTAAGCTATGGATTTTATGATATCTGCCTCCATGTTGCTTAGAGCTATAAAGTTGTTTTCCAAACTACGTAGTATCCATCAAGTCATTGATTATGAATGGCTTCCCAAGCCTAGGCTTAGCTCTTAACGTTCAGCAGACAAACTAGTATAGAAAAAACAACATCATCCGCATCTACAGTTAAAGCACCCATATTTCGTGAGAAGTTGAGACAAATAGAAATTTGTCCCTTGTTCCTACTTAGCTACTGACGGACCTGCCCTCTTCTTCCGAAAGCGCCGTTAAAGGAAGTTTAACACATCTTTTGCCAACTCATCATAGTCGCATCTCACCGACTCATTTTTAGTAAACTATTTTGCGTCGTAATAAACTGCTTTGGAGATTCGTAGAGCAGAATGCATATTACCATAATCCCTATCAGCCACCTGCAATGTTTCCTAAGCCAGTGTTCTCATTATGGTAAAACATTCATGCAGTCTTAACTATTTTCCTGCTGTCAAGGGCGCCACATTTCAGCCCATTTTCTTTTAGCCACTCGGTGACTGAATTACAGCTGATCATTCCAATTTCGTTCCACACATTACTTGCCACTATATGGCCAGCGAATAATCCGTAAACATCGGTCTTATTAGCATTAGCTACCATTATACCAAGCTCTAGTGTATTTTTTGGTCACTATTCCTCAATTAGAACTTAATAGATCATCTTAAGGAGCACATACAATAAAATGTACCCAATGGCATTGGAGTCTTGCACCAATAATAAGTATGCCAGAATCTATGAGCATACAGCTTCATCTTCCCAGCAGAATTCTGCTTTATAAAAAAATATGAATTAATGTAGCCACAAAAAGAAGCCAAGGCCTAGGTATTTTTCAGGTAAAGGTATTTTTCGAATCGGTAGCCAAGCCCTATGACCAACCTGTCCTGGGGAGACTAGCGATAACTCGGTAATATGAACTAAGATGATAGGGACTTCATTTTTCTAAACAGATCCCATGTCACCAGTAAGCAAGCGCATAGCGCAGTGTCGGTTTTTTTTTTTTGTTTTAGTTCGTTCACTATCATCTGGTTCTTAAGTAAAGAGATTTAGAGAGTTTAAAGAAGACCCATCAAGTTCCTTTAATGAGCGGAATACTCATCGTCATTACTTTCTTTCTAAATAATAATTGTCAACTCGATATTGCTTTGGAAGTCGATGAAAGCCTTTGGAATAGATACTAACTAAAATAAGTAAAGACTGAAAACTTTATAATGTGCTCATATGTGTCTTTACTGTAACTGTTAACTGTTTAAAAAGCATTTCCGAGTCGAGCACACTCAGTCAATATACATGTGTATATGTATGTGTAACTCTTTCTTTGTTATTTATATGCAATGCATGTGCAACACATGCAACATGCTGTGGTCAGCCGCACACATCAACGGCTGCAACGGTTGCAACGCTTGCAAAAACAACAGTGACCAAGTGAAAAAGCAAACGGTTCAGCGAAAGTTATTTACTGTGCAATCGGTTGGGGAGAAAGTGTGAAAGCGATAGAGGAGAAATGGGAGTAGAGAAATGTAGCGTAGGGCAGAGCATAGTGAGAGGCGGCAAGTGTGTGGTATGCGGCGACTGGCAACATTTGCGAGCCTTAAATACTATGCCGCTGCCAATGCTGCACATTCAATTAAAATGCAAAATATTTTAAAACTAATAAAAACAATAACAATAGCAAAGCCAACTACAACAAGCCGTCCAAATGGCAAAAGTTTACGCCCACTTCAAACTAATTGAGGCCACACAGAAATTACAGAGCTCTGTGAATGAGTGAGTGAATGAGTGAGTGTGTGTTCTCTTCTTTTTGCTCTCTCTTATATTTGGTTGCTTTGCGCTTCAACTCGCCTGCACCAATTTGCAGCGCTTTTAACTTCGATTTCAAATTCGATTTCAACTTCAGTTATCGAGTGCCAGGCACAGGAATTGGTGAAATTCATTGAACTTTTTTGCCAAAGCAACCAACAAACATTGCAAAACGAAGAGAAAACGAAAAATGTTAAAAATACAGGTGAAGTTTTTACTTTTTCTACTCTTTTGTTTTGCTGCTCTGTGGCTCTGTTAGAAATGAAAAAAGTAAGGCATATCTTCCATAGTTCGAGAGTCAAACCAATCAAATGTAAGCTGTATGGTCAAAAGCACTCTAGCCCACGGCAAGTGGGCATGGTTGTGGGCGCACATAGAGAACTTTGTGTACAAAAGCTAATATGGATTCTTGTTCGGCTAACAATTCCTTTGCACAACTACGAACTGCATTGTATTGCAACGTTTATGGTACCAAAAACAACAAATTTTAGTAAAACAAGAAGTAATGGCGACGAATGTCAAATACTCTAAAAGGTAGCAAACTTTAAGTGAAACGATATGAATGTGTTGTTACTGTCATCTAAGTAAAATTTCATAAACACTAAATCCTATTTTAAACGCATATAACAGAGAATGCCTTAAGCTTCTGCGATACACTTCAAAAAATAGTAGTAAAGTTCGATATTATATACACCAAAAATCTTATCCTTGCTTATCCTTGCACCTATAATTAATAAATCGTTAATATTTTGAAAATCTGTTGGCAAGATGTTTGCAGTCTATTTTGATCTTAGCGTACACGTTCGCCAGATTGATAAACTTTCGACGAGGACGATTTCTAGCCGACTTCTCTGTTCTATACATTTGAAATTCTGAAAATATCTTTACTTCCTCAAAAGTTATAATTTTCGCCGAATTAGAAGTCAGTTGGACTAACTGTGCGTTGTCGACTCCTGCTCTAAATTGTAGTTTTTTTTATATTGTATTGTATTGGTTTTATATTTAATCTTTTTTTATTTTAACACTACATATTTACATAAACCTATTGGCGAGATCCAACGTATGTTACCTCCGTAATGTCATTCCTGTTGTGTGGCTTCCTTTTTTGTGTCGTTTTAGAATGGTTTGCGTGGTTATGAAGGCCCAGAGCATGACCTGCTTTAGGCAGATCTAGGTGCTAATTCTGTGTTTAAGGGCGCCTGTAGAAATATTTGCCGAAGTTCAGGCGCCTGTCCAAGTGTACACCCAAATATTTGTAACTGCTGTGATTCTCCAGCAGTTGGTCCTCCAAGAAGACACCAGGGCAGAGATCCTGACGCAGTGATCATTTATATCTGTATTTCAGCACTTGGGCCACATTTCGAAACTTTACAACACTGCTGTAGAACATCAGTAACTTAAAACGTAACTTAAGGAATGTACATGAGCTTCGAAATTTGATTTTTTCAACATGAAAACAAAAAAAAATTCAGGATGATTTACTACCCCAGCCATATTCGCTCTATTCATTTCTGAAAGCTACTTCACTTTGGTTGAAGAAATAAAAAATTGATTCGATTTGGTCTTGGAGACAACAATTGGACAGCTCTTCTGGGTCGAAGCTCATGCTTAGCTTTTCAATGGAAAAAGTTAAAGCTTTCCAGAGACAGTACATCGCATTCAGTAAGCTCCCGTTATAAAAACTTAGAGTATATTAGAACTCCTTCAGATAACTACTTAACAGAAAGCGAGACACAAATGATTTCTTAGATGGAATTTTAGGTATGTAACATTTATCAGTGCTGCTTCGCTCCATGTGCTGCAAGTTCCAGTTCCCCTCGACCTTGCGAGGAAGAAGTGAAAACCGTCGCGAATTTACTCGTTTATACTTATATGTAATTAAAATCATATCTTATCTTTTCCCACAACTTAACGCACACACACACACACACACACTATCTGTGCGAAAAGAGAGCGGCGGCGAAGAGAGCAGCGACGGTAGAGCAAGAAAGATACCCGGAGCGACCTGAACCACGTAAGCGTTTACGTGCCGTATAATGGGCAACATCTGGCATTGGCATGCGAGTGAGAATGCTGCCTGAAAGTAGGCAACAATAAATTATTTCATTGCTGACCACAAACAGTTGTTGTTGCTGCTGAAGCACGTCTACTATTAAACTCGGCGTAAAAATAGCTTGAAATATGTAATTTTCCGGTTCAATTACAATGCCACATCAGCGACTGCAGCAACAACCGCACCCTGGTCAGTTCCAGTTACAGTGCCAGTAGCAGTACCAGCGGTTACGTACCCCTCAACCCGCTCCGTATCCGGAGCTGCCATGCGGAGTACGCGCGTGTCGCGGCCAGACCAAGATGCATGCGCAATGATAGCAAATGCGCGATGTGCCAACCGATAGCCTTGTAATTTGTAGTAAATCTCTGAAGCACGTTGCCCAGCAGCACACACACACACACACGAACACATATCTAATAAAAAGCAGGCACAGCGTGAGAAATTCTGTTAAAAATTTGAAAATTTTTGATGCTCTTGGACATTGAAAAATGCTTTTACTGCGTGCAACATTTATGTTTGTGCATATAATATAGTATGTGGTTCAACTTTTGCCATATTTTATGCATTACAATCTTAAATTTAACATTCCATTTGCATTTATTAAAGCGCAATTCTTGGCTGTGCCGTTAAAAGACATCATTAGATGCGCATTAGGCATAGGCTCATGTGTGCTTGCGGCTGTTTATCTCTCAGATACATTTGTGCCTTTCGTAATTGCATGAAATTTGCATAAACATTTGCCAGATACGATACTCCAACACACACACACACACACTCAGAGGGTTGTAGCAGCAACAAAAACAACACCCACAACAAAAAATCAATGCAACTCGCATTGGTGAAATGTTAAGCAACTTATAACTGAATAACTGCACAAAATGCCAACTGAGTAAATTTAAAACATGCCACAAGCCCATAAAAACCACAAAAGCTGGCTAACAAATGTGCCACACAGAGCAGTGCATTTAAGCGCCATATTTTAGACACACACACTTAAAGTCGAAAACACACACACTCATACACACACACACACACACACACACACAGCGACTGCATTAGCCGCAGTGTCAAAGCAAGAAAAAGCATAGCTACTGAGAGATAGCTAGTTTGAAAGGTGTGTGTGTGTGTGTGTGTGTGTGTGTGTGTGTGTGTGTGTGTGTGTGTGTGTGTGTGTGTGTGTGTGGAGCCATCAAAAACAAAAGTAAAGGTTAAAAAGTTTTGCAAGCTGTAAAAAGCTGAAAATGAAAAAAATGTTTTTGAAATAAATTACAGCAAGCCGAAAGTGTGAAAAAGCTTAAAACAAAGCAGAAAAATAACTTAAGAAAATGCCAAAACGAGTCGCAAAACAAAATGGCAGCTTTTCAAGTACTAAACGGTTCAATCTCAAAAGAACTTCAATCAAGTAGAAATCCGCATAAAATGTACTATAAAGTACTTAAAGGGAGCTCCACCGGTGCACACTTCGCTTGACAATTCTCCAGTGCTTCGAGGAGATAGGCATCTTTTTTTACTCATTGACTTTACCTTCTAATTTGCTATCAATTTCTACTTCGCCTTCCTTTTAATGGAAGAAATATGATCTGATTCGAAAATGTAATAAAAACATTAAAATTATTGAATTGTATCGATTTCCACATTCTTCTTAACTTCTTAACTGGCCATACCAACAAGTTGGTATGGTCTAATTTAGAACATTCCTTCAGCCGCTTCTGCTTTCACGCACCTTCTACAAACGTCGTTACCAAAGGTATCTAGTGTGCTCTCCACCACTCATATAGTCCGGCTCGATTAGGCCTTATATGCGATAGAAAGAAGACTGATACCACCATGGTTAGTGTACATCTTCAAGTCGCCCTTTTATAGGAGCAAAGCACACCAAGGTTCCAACCATCGGTCAAGCTCTCATCTATACATATTCTGAAAAGGATCAAGCACTCAACCAACCCATTGCCGCCAGTCTTAACCCACTCTGCAGGCCGATCATCTGCCCCAACAGCATTGTTGCTCTTGAGCTGCTTGATTACTACTCTATATTCTCTGGTACTAAATCCTTAACCATACGATTGACTTTTTGGGAATCATTCCTTTTCCTACACATCTCGATCATCACTCACGTTTTGTAAGTCTAAAAAGGCGCCTCTACTTCTTCCTCATTTCCCGATAGTGGTCTCGCATAGATCGCGCAGCCGCCGTTTGCAGGGTCTTTCTTTAGGCGACCTTCTTCACTGTATTAGTTTCGGGACCCTCCTGATCGTACCTTTGGTTTCGAGAAGTACACGTTGGCTTCTCTGAGTTCAGCGGAGAAGGCACTCCGTTGTGATTGCATCTTAGCGATGACCAGCCATCGCTGTAAGCTGGATAACACGTTCTTCTGTTTGCTTAGCCGCATGCCAACCGTGGCTGAAACAAGGTAACGCACAGAGTTAGCGGTGTCCCCTCTGATCGTACGAACATCAACCACACTGGATGCAGGCCTTCGATCATTTTTGGTCATAGACAGAATAAATTCTATCGTAGAACTCATTTCCAAGCCATAAGGGCTTGGGCGCATATCAGGCGACATTAAAAAGGTTGGCCTTGTGCATTGTTGCCAGCGTTTCGTTCACTGGTGTAAACTGGGAGACACTCAAACTTACGTCTCTCACCTGGCAGCTAGAGTACATGGCGCACCTACTTCGCACTATCCCTGCCCACTCCATCTCACCTTCTCAATGGCGGTTATGTCTGCTTTGCACTAGAGCTACAAAACTATAATTAGTGGCTTCATTCAGTATTTTCGAAAGTTTCAGAAAAAAAATCGACCTTTTTATTGGAATTGGGGTGGACTTACATACTCAAGGATATGAGTTAGAGTCTGAATGATAACATGTGTGGAGACAATTTAGCTTATTGAAAAGTTACAACTTATGAGATGACTAGCGTGGGAGTAAGGTTACCTAGTTAAATATACCTTGAAAACAATTTTGCTACAGAATCTGCTAATAAGTTTCAAATTTGTGTTAAGGTAACCAGAAAAGGTGAAATTTGACAGAAGTTGTATTAAGAGCGACGTGTCAGGACAATTTTGGGATTCGAATTTCCAATTTTAACTATAGCTTCTACAACTAACGTGGCCAATTCTTCTGCTGAGAATACAGAGCACTACACAAAAACCTAGCCTGCTGCAAAAAATATTTATGATAGTTCACATGTCTAAATTTAGTAATGAGCAAAAGTTAAATTTAAATGAGTTTTTAGAAATTAGAAACACTTCTAGAACCCAAGCTTACTTATTGATATAAATTTAGTAAATTCTAAATTTTTTAAATAAAATCTGAAATCCGATATTTTGATTTCCCAAAAATGTATATATTATCTGCTACACTAAATACTCCAAAGAAAATCATTTAAAAATTTTTTCAAAATACAAAATTAACATGTTTTTGCAAAGGTAAATGCAAACACTTTATTTTCTTAAATTAAATCAAACGAATTTTAAAACCATATTAAGTAGCTATTGTGAAAAAAGCTATCAGATAAGTTGGCTATCTCATGAATAGATGAAAAACAAGATATCTAATATATACAGATGCAGGCTATCCAAGGTTAGGAATTAACAAAGGGGAAGAATCGTTTGATTGCTTTCAATTGGCAGTAGGAATGCGAAGTATGTGCAATTTATGCGGAATACTTCGATATTCCGGAATTGCAAGACTTCAGCAAATCTTTACAATGACTAAAAATGAAAAGTTAGTTTATGCTCATAAATTCTAATTTGGACTTTCAAAAGTAACTTACTCCCATTTCGAGTAGAACTCCCATTCGCATTACTCTGCCTTTCTCTGCGATGCTTCCGTCAACTTACAGTTGATTGGCCATTGCGTAAAAGTATTTGTACAACAGTGCGTATCATGAATATTAATATATGTTGGTTGCGTTGCATTAATTATACGCCGCGTTTTCAATTAGCAATAAGACGAAATACAGACACTGACAAGACATTCACACGCCCACAAAAAACACAAGGCCAAGGTTTTTGGCCATGTTCATCGAATGCTGCGGCTCTCGTGCCAAATTGAAATTTAATTAATTAACAAGGGTCGCCCGATGGAGTTGGGAAAATGGACCTAAATGATGGCGGGGGAATGCTTCCGCCAAGTAATCGCTGCCTGGCCATCTGTTTGCTTTGGTTTCCTATAAGAGATTTTCCACAAAGATTTTTCGGCAGTTCGGCATGTGCAACATATTGCGGCTGTGCCTCTGACTGATTGTTGTTGTTATTGTTGTTGCCGCTGCTGATGTTGTTGCTGTAATTGTTGCTCAATATGCCACATCATTTTCGGCTCATTAATCATTGCTCGTTTTCATTAGGAAAAGTTTGCTCGATTCTATGGACAGCCAAATGAAAATGTTTTATAGATTTTATGCAAGGACTACAACGACTAAGCCATTTACAATTTATGTTTGCCATAATGAACTTTGACATTAGCTATGGCAGCGCGGTGAGTGGAGTAGCAGCTTGGAAATGATACCTATTAACGCTCAACACTCGCACATTAAAGCTGCCTTACAAATGGAATCATTTGCGGCAAACCTATTGTGTGTGTTTAATAGACTTATTAGCAGAGTTGAGTTTAGTACAAGCTTAAATAATTTAACGGCATTTTGCACACTGTTGCCAATTGGCTGTAAAACTTGTGACTGAGTGGCAATATAAGGCTTCCATTTTGGCTATTTCATCAGTGACAATTATCGATCAGACTGACGCTCACAGACGCACAACAATGCAGCTTAAATGGAGCACTGCATCCTTGGCCTCATTTACATAAATGACGCGCACATCCTGGCACAGCGGGAATATCCATAATAGAGCCTGGAAACTAAAGAGCGGCAGAGAGCAAAACTGCAGCCATACAAAATGCTACTTTTCAATTTTGGCCATAGTGTGTGTGCGTGAGAGTGTAGGACAGTGTATGTAGGACAGTGTATGTGTGCTGCCGGCTGCCATCAATGCCAATGACGATGACGACGAACGGCAGCGCTTACGTCGACGTCGACGCCGAAGGCAACGTCAACGCAGCTGCAACTATTGTTGCAATAATAGCCCTTAAACATTTACGGCCTGTGCATGCAATCAAATTGGGTTTGTTGTTGCTGTTGCAGTTGTTGTTGTTATAGAGTTGTTGCCGTGCTGGTTGTTCATGTTGTTCGCACTGTCATTTTATGGATTGTGCTCATTGTCTGTTGGCTGCTCGCGGTCCTATTTTAAAGACTTTGTTGCCTCTAAATCAATGCCACCAACTGAAATGTAAAATTTCTTCTTCATTGAATTAAGACTTTGCCAAATCAAAATGAAAATTTCTGACTGACTCACTGACGTTGCATGCCCCGAAGTTTTATGAGCCAGCATATAGTCTTTAGTTTTTGCCAAAGAAATATACAGCGATAAAATAAAGCAGATCAGAATAGAGCCATACAACGGACAACCAAGTCGCATGTGCTACACTGCGCGAAACAAAGTGAAGACTCTTGAAATCCATAAAAGGCGTTGCCTAAAATAAAGTTGCTAGTTCTGCAGGCCAGCACTGTCGTGTCTTCTTAATGAAGGGGCACTACAAGCTCTATATTTTGTGCTGTTTTCTGTTCTTTTCCAGATGCTACGAAACTTGATATGGAATAATATGTAGAGTTTGCGACTATATTTTCTTTTTATTTTGCTATTTTCCCGGCTCAAGGTCCAACTAAAAAGTTAAAACTTTAGAGTTTTTAATGTTTGATTTTACTTTCCAATATTTCCGACCTACTGCAGAGTCAATCTTCAGGGGAATTTGTTTTCACAACAATTAGCTATAAAGCTTAAACCTAAATTTAAGCTGGAAAACAGTTAGATAATTCATATGGAACATTATAGAAAAGTGTCCGAGATGAGGCATGGTATTCAAGCTTGGAGCATATGTACTGCCAAGGTCAAGAAAGGAATTCATCTTATTTGTAGCAGGTTTTGCTCTAGGCTTTTCGTCAACTTGCAGATCCTAGCGATGTCCATTTGGAATAAAAAAAAAGTCGGCCTGGGCTCTAAGGCCGAATTGTAGACTCGTGAGACATGCTTACAGGTTGACTCATAGTCTGATCGATAGTGTGCCCATTAGAAGGCACAAGAGCCTTGCTTACAAGAGCTACTTGACTGAGTTGGAATAGGCTAGGCGAGAGAATAATAATATGAGCTTCTTCAATCTTTCTGGTTGAGCCGATTGGTTGCCTGAGTTCTGGTAAGATAAAATGAAGCTCCTTGATTTTTGATCACAAACTATACTTGGTGCCCTCTGTTTAGCTGTTCTATTCAACACCCGGAAGTCTCCACAAAACTTCAACAGAATTGTGCGTGGGGTTAAACCAATGAAAGATGCTATGGGGCGAATGGAGCAATGCCGTTACCCGATAGCGAGCTTATATGGCTAGTCAATGATCCTTGATCAATTTATAAATGTCACTTATGGCATTCTTTACTATAATATACCCTTTAAACTCGAAAGTTCTTTACACATAAATGAATTTTACAAAACTTTATAGAAGACAGATTTAAAATTTAGCAATATATTTTGGGAAAAAACTCATATTTGAACTTTCAATTTTCAGAGAAAATCTGCTACGGGATTGCGAAGTGGTATACCCAAGAAGTACAAAGATAGTGTTCTTTAAAGCCATACATGAATCATGTGCCGATTTTAAAGAATCCTTATAAAAAAGCAGCACCACGACAATCTATAATTGAGTAAAGGACTAATATCGAAAAATTGACTATACTACAAATAAAAAAATTTGAAACAGATAGTCGGGGCGGTGCCCAGCAGTGGAATACTCTGTACCCTTTTTCTTTATAAACACTAAATACGGTAAAGTGGGAACGGAAGTATCCACTTTTATATATCTTTTTATAAGATCGTATGCCTGCAAACATTTTCCTTTTGGAAAATTATGGGGTTGGTTATTATGGGGGAAAAAATTTCATTTATACCCATAACTCCAGTATTGCTTGGCCAATGTCATTGCATTTTGTGACATAGATCAAAAATAAATTTATAAGTGTCTGTGCCAATTTTCAAATCAATGCGGCAGTAATTAAGGCAAATCGATTGCGGGGGTTTCTATTGAAAAATGGTGGCTACAGTTTTAACGATTAGGGTCACACAATTCTTAACACCAAATTTTTTAACTCTAGCTCACATGTGAAATTAGATTTCAATAATTTTTTAAACATAGATGCACATAAACACGACGCTCATCTCTGAGGTTTCGAGTTGATAGATTTAACACAGCGGTTGTAAACCGTGAAAATCTGTCACGGGGGAAGGGGATAAGATATCGACTTTATTCGACAAACTCCCTCAGCCTTGAGAAAATGCGCATCTTTTGGAAAATTTTTTGCTCTAACACTTATAGTGTCGGAGAAAGCTGGTTCAACACGGACAGACGGACATGTCTATATCGACTCGACTATAGCTCCTGATCTGTTTTGACCATGGAACATATGGTCTGCCACGCCTCCTTCTGCCTGTTACATACATTGCACAAATCTATAATACCCTTTTACACTTTGTGTACAGGGTATAAAAGTTAGACGCACTTTCTGTAAAAAAGCATTTAATGTCCAACTTCTTACCCTCGCCGTTGACTTGAAAGGTTAGGAACCATGTAGTAACTCGCTGGAAGTGTGTTCTCTCTTTGAAGAACGATTCTGATAACCATCGATAGTAGTTTCATGAATTTTATAAAAGAATATCTATAGCTTATTGCCTTTGAGATACCTTGCCTTCTCTCAGTGTAGAGTGCTGCCAGCAAGGCTGAAGAGCCATAATGAAAATTGTCGAGACAGACAACGAGCGGCTCTTGGCCAGTAATTGCTGAGTGTTTTATTGCCAAAAATTTTAGAGCCAAAGTCGTCCTGTAATGTCGAACATTTGTCAGCCAGGCTAGACGCTGCCAAGCTCTAAAGCTCTCGCGTTATATATGTATGTGTGTGCCTTTCTTTCTATCTAGCGCCGTGTATATGTGTGTGTGCATCAGTGTGACATAAAAGATGGCCATAAATTTTGCCACTTGACTTTTCGCGTGAAATTCATTAGATTGCCAAAGACATTACCTTGTTCTTACTGCTCATTTTGCCATTTTTATGCTTGCTCTAGAACTGTTAAAAGTTTTAATTACATTTAATTGCTTGTGCATAACTCGCATGCCAATATTGAGTCAACCAGGCGTATGCGTAATTTTTATGTTTGCACTGATAATAGGCCATACATTACAGGCAGCTTTAGCTTGTTTGTCATCATTCACAGCACACAAATGGCCAGAACTTTTCACATATGTATAACCAAGTGGCAACGTATCCAGGCCAACAAAAAGCAGCCATTTCTGAGTGTGCTCTTGAGCACACACTTCTGCCAGAAGCGCGTTGCTGCTCGAAAACAAACACACACAGATAGACACACGGACATGGACTTATGCAGTGGCAAAGCCAACCGCAAGACAAGTGGCAGCTTGTTCTGAGCAATTCCAGCCATGATCAACTTGCAACAAGCCGAGGAGGCAGAGGCCAAGTTGAAGACAGCGGAAAGTTGCGGTTTGCTCCTGACAGCTGAAATATTTTTGTTGATTTTCAAGTGGACATTTGCCTTGTTTAACTTGGTTAAAGTGGAGACTGCAACTAAGATTTGGTTTGTGAATGCAACTGAAAGTTGCTAATATAAATGCATGTAATACATTTTGGCCACGAACCACTTGAGCCTGAATGCACTGGACATTGAGTTGCCAGCCAGCAGCGAGAGTTGCTGTAAAAGAGATAGAGTTGCACAGCCTTTTGAGAAAGTTATTTACTATCTTGGCTTTAAGCTTCAAAAACTGTTAAGCTAAGGAGAGTGACTTGGCGGTTCAACTAATTCATTTAGTTTCATAATCCTCTTAAAGTCATTTGTTTCATCAACAACATAAAAATCCAATAGGACTTCAAGCGAAAACCTAACAAAATAGCCTACTTAAAGCCTTTTTCTCCCAGCATTCTGCTTTAGAATAATTATAGCCTATACACAAATTGTAAAAGTGTATTAAAGATTTGTACTAAGTATGTAACATGCAGAAGGAGGGGCAAAAATGATCAGGAGCAATAGTCGAGTCGATATATCCGTCTATCCGTATGTCAGTGTTGGTCTCTATTTCTCAAAAACTACAAGAGCTAGAGCCAAAAAATGTTACCATTTAACATACCGAATTTTCAGGAAAAATGCAAGTTTATCGATTTTGTCGATGGCAAAAAAGCTATAACTTGGCACAGTCATGAACTGTTAATGTGCATATGTTGTTTAAAAATTATCAAGATCGGATAGAAATAATAAAGATAGATAATGAAGTACTAATTTTAGACTCCTCCTCCTTTAGTACAAACTGCAACAAAATTGCACTTTTATGGAAATGTTAATATTTAAACCAAAGCCACAAAATATGGTATGCAGACTCATGGTCGGCTTATAAGCCAAACAATGTTGACCTTTTTCTAAATCATCCCCCCTACCCCCCTAGTACAGTTATTGAAAATTTGCACAGAAATTTGATTTATATAGGAGAAATGGGTACAGTGTATTCCTCTGTCGGGCACCGTCTCGACATCAATTTTTTATTTTTTTAATATTTTAGAGAATACATTGATTTAAGTATCTTCACAATCAAAGCTCACTATCATTGTGTAGCGAAGTGATCGATACGAAGGATGTCCTTATATGTGGCGGCTAGCAATATAATTCCCTTGCGATGAAGCAATTTTGCAATTTGTCTTTCGATTAGGTCATACCCAGGAGCTTTAATAATCTCAAGGACTTTTACTATAGGTATGATTTCGGCAAGTTCAATTGACTTGGTTGGTAAGGATATCTGTAAAGAAGTTTTTAAGTACAAAGACACTGTTCTTGTGTTGCTAACTCAATGATAAGCTAGGATCGCCACGGAAACAAGCAACGATCTCTAGTCATTTTTCAAGTCATATTGAATAAACGTTGCAGATATTATTCGAAAAAAAGATGTTTAGCCGACTCAAGGTCCAAAACAAATTGTGTGTCTTAACTTCTTGTTTTGGACCTTGATTTGGCAAAACATGTTTGTAAGAAGAAGATCACGTGGCTAATTTCGGATATAACTCAAAATGAATATAAATTGGATGTTATCAAATATACTTTTAAAACGGAAATACTGTTCCGAAGATGTTTTTTAAAAAACTGTTAACGTTTCAATGAAAAACTCTTCAAATTGCAAATTTCTCTAATTTTCCCAAGTTCATTGACTTATAATAGTATCTGCTCACTAGTAATTGCAATTGCCTTAACCAAACAAGCCAATTTGTAGTTCCTGTCACTTCTATGTCCTTTTAAATTACTCTGCGGCACTCTTCATACAGCCACTTCATCATTACAGCAATTGCCACTTCACTGAAGTGCTGCCAAAAAACAAAGTCGCATTGTCTTTGCCCATCAACCAAAAACAAGAGTCCGAATTGCCACCCAAAAACATGCCCACAAATATTCAAGCAATTCATAAAAAATAATTAAGAACTTGCAACGCCCTCGCTGGGCACTTGACCCAAGCGCGTCAAGAAAGCCACATCACTTGAGATGCTTGGACTTTAGACGGCCGGAACACACAGAGTGGCCGGAGTGTCCAGAGTGGCCAGAGTTGCCACCCAAACTCAAGTAAACTCATAGTGTTTCAAGTTATTGCCAGTGTTATTGTCTTGTTGTTATTTCACTCTATTGACCAGTTCACACTCAAGTTGTTTGCGTTTTGAGCGCTGACTGCACTTGGCTGCCTCTACGCTCTCTCTCGCTGCCCGCTCTCTGCCTGGCCGCTGGCACTCAATGGTGACGTCACAGCTCGCCTTGTTGCAGTTTGAGTGTTTGTCTCTTCACACTTTGGCGCTGGTCGTGCACTTCATGAGTGAAGCTTGCACTCGCTCTTATCGCTTGTACATTACTTGCTCTCTCGCTCTCGCTTTGTTTACTTTGTTCAAGTTGTTATTTCATTTTCATTTTTCACTTGCACTTTGTTGAGCATTTTTAGCTGCTGCCGTCAGATAAAGCAGCTGATGTTTGACCGCAGCAGCAAGCAAGCAACGGTAATAAATACTGTGCTGCAGCTTAAGTCGCTTTTAACGGTAATTTAAGCTATTTGTGGGCTTTTTAATCAAAGCTGTGGCAAAGCTTCAAAACTTTTCGTGCTCCGCCTGAAAGTATGCAACACTCTAATTACAAGTTGCCCGCACTTGCCTCAATTTCCATGCCATCCATCGCCTTGCGCTAGATAGAACAACTTAGACATGTTCGATTGAGCCCACTCCGCGCTCAGCACGCTTCCCTTCCTCCGTCCCTCGTCGGCGGCTCTTCACTCTCACGCTAATGCATTTTTAAACGCACTCGATTGGCGTTGAGCGCGCGTGAAAAGTCAAAAGATGACTTGTCGTCTGCCAGTCGTCGTCAGGCGCGCCTCCTGTCAAGTAGCAAGAGCAGCAAATATGTAGTGGCAATGCGAGCGGAGTCGAGAGTTTTCGCTCTAATGAAATAAAGATGCTCTTCGCATGCATCTAGGTGGTCGGGCGGCAAGTTGTAAGGATTCATTTCAAAAGTTTGCTAATGGTTTTAAGCGTAATGAAGCCGGAAATTAGTAAACATTTTGCACAGTGGATCAAGTGTAAGCAAATCAATTATGCAGCGGATGCTAAGTAAGTTGAATTTGATTCAATTTGGTAAACAGCGGACTTGCGCCACTGTGCTGCCCAGCGTAACGCTAGCTCCGTACACTTCTTGCTTTTGTTAGTTAATTCATTTTAACTTGGTAGCAAAAAGTTTGCGCTTGCCTTTAAGTATCTGCTTTAAATGGATAATTATTTTAACAAATTGCTCCAAATGCTAAACAAAACTTAAGACATAATGTGGCGTTGTGGTTATCTAGCCATTAGACGTTTTGGCAATTTCACGCACCACACACAAACCTAGAAAAGTTCAACATTTTAGCCCAGCCATAACTTAGCCTTGGCCGCAGCAACTTTTTTTGGCAACCCCTGCCACATTTTAATTAGTCGCATTTGTTGCCTTGCAACCAATTTAATGCACTCGAAATAATTCTGAAGCGTAAAACTTTTCATTTAACACAATGCCAGAGACATTAAATACAACGCAAATGAAATAATTGCCAAACGTTTTAAGCATCCGAAGTGGCATACACCGTCTACGTCTCTCTCACCAGCTCGCTCGCTCTTGTACAGGAGCTATGCGTCTGGGCAAAGTTAGTCAAATCAGCGGCACTTGCCACGTGCATGGCATATACAATGTGCGTCCAACTTTTAACACAATTTATAGAATTTTGAATTAAGTGCAAAGTTAAATTTTAGCTAAATTTCACCAACATTGTCATCGTATGTCGTCACTTGGCGCCTGCATAAAAGTTGCAGCCTTTTGTGGCATAACTTCGAGCTACATACTGTAAGCCACAGTCGGTGGGTCGGTACAGTTGAGAACAAACAGACAACGTTTGTGGAAAATTGCTTAAAGTTTTGTATAGTTGTTGTTTAAATTGTTTATTGTGTTTAACTGAAAGTTTTTTGAATTTGCGATGCTTGGCAGTGGCTCTAGTTGTAGCCTTACATAAGCTGCGTTTAAGTTTAAGGCCTAGTTTGAATGAGTTTCCTGCATGGAGCAATTTACGTTACTTTACCTTACTAGTTTTAATGTCTAGTTTCTGTTCAGTATATATAAAAGGTTGATCAAAAGACTTTTGGCTTTGAACGCTCTGAGCCAAAGTTAAAAGTGAGTTCGCGAAATTGTACACTTAATATCCATAATAGGTCAAAAGTTTACTTGGCAAACGAAGCACGTTGTCAAAGATAAAGGTCAAAGCGCCATACTCATTGGCTGGCATGAGAATAATCAGTCATATATTCAAACCAAGAATCTCATAAAAGTTTGGGAATCAAAACTTTAAAGAACTTAAATCCGGTATTAAAACACGCAGCTGTAGATAATTTTCAAACGTTATTACCGTTTGTTTACAAAGCTCCTGAACAGATGAGGATATTGGACATAGAAGAAAAAACTATATTGTGATAAGTCGACATGTCCTTAACCTAGTTTACTGAATTTCTTTGCTTATGTGTCGTAATATTCCCAGAGCATTTTAATTTTGGTACAATTTACAATACAATACAAGACTAGTCCAGCAAATGAAGATGTGTTTTCTGGATTTCGCTAAGCTTTGTTGAAATTGCCAAACATAAAAGAGTAGATATAATATTTCAAAGTGTAAAAGACTAGTTTACTCGGTAAACTATATTTTCTATGTTTCTATGGTTTCCCAACTCGGGCAATGTGAGAACCATAAAATTTGTAGATTTTTGCCGTACACTGCCGGCGGCTACCCTTGTGATTTGTTTATAGTCATTGCAAATGCAAGTTTCACTGAGAGTTTAATACGTTTGCATTCTTCTCCATCTAAAGGCGTAGTCTAATGATCGTATTATATGAACGCATTGATATCATTATTTTGATGCTAAAATTGCACAACGCTACGATAATTTTTACCAATGTTCGGATATACATTAGTGATGAGTACATTTTTCGTTGAAGTCAATTGGAAAATGGGAGATGGAATCGATATTAAACCACTGGAACTATCTACCGGAATTTGTTCATTTTCGATTCTCAGCAGTTCATTGGAGAAAACACATTTAATAATAATTGTCGGAGGTTGCCCTTCAACAGTATCAATTCGCACCAAAGCGACGAGTATTGTTGAAAATCAATGCTCGATCGAGTGCTTCGATTGATCGTTTGTACGCCATCGTGCACTCATCCCATAATATCAATTTACAATTTTTAAACCTTTTTGCCATGTTTCATTTCTTTGAAAAGTTTCAAACAGAATTTTTATTGATTTGCAGGTTTAACGGAAGCTTCTGTGCTTAATATACCGTTCTTCAAACTTCCAGCAATTCCTGTATATTCGAGAGCTAACGTAATGCCACTTTTAGCACATATTGCTGCTAATATCTTTCGACTTTTCATTGTTCCTAAACCTTCGGGATTATAAACAAGCCCGCAGAACTATGTATCAAATTTGTCTAGTCTTTGCCAAGCCTTGAGCATCCGAACAAACCACGATCCATTTTTATATACATATACAGATTACCCTCGTCTCACTTTGTGCAATCCATGTTAGGACTTCTACATCATGCATCTTGAACAGAGATTTACGAATCACAAAAATATTGTAGAATGTACACTTTGTTTGAGTAGTAATTTTATACTAGTTCACTCTGTCGACCGAACTGTCCTTTTATTCTAATTTTCGTATTACTAAGTAGGCGTATTATTTCGATCTTATCTAACGCTGTGTTGTAAAGTAATATGATCTGATATGATATCGTATGGTATCAATTTATATTTAGGATCAGATGCAGCTGTAAGTAGACGGTTTTATAACAAGCAAATATTCATCGAACATCAATATGCTGTTAAGCATATTAGATTTTTTGCCGAAATCAATGTTTACTGCATAATGAGCACTCTCTAGTTTCAAACGGATCAAAGTTAGTGAGTTTGTTTTGTGGATTTCATCAAAGAACTCTAATTTTGTCTATTTTAGAACCACTTGTAGGGTTTAGCTGGTCTAGCAATTCATCATGAAATTGGAACCACACCTTTCGAAGTATTTCAAGAAATGAAATGATTGTGTTCTCTAGGCTATATACCCCCCGTGGTGAAGGGCCATCTCCACCCCTTATGCAACTATATGTAATGCAGTCTCCTTTTACGAATTTGAATTAAATTCCAAAAAATGTTTCAAATTTTCGAGTATAACCACATTCGTGTCAACTCGATTGTTAGTGGTTTCGCAACAAACTCCACTGGGAACCAACCCCAAACATTTGATATAGTTTGTAATGTGCACACAGTTTCACTGCTTCGCAGCATGTTTTATTTATCAAAATGTAATTATAAACATTTATTAACATAATTATTTAATTTGACTATCAAACATAAACCGATTTATTTTTGGTTATTACTGATATTTCGTTTGCGGCTTAATTAGTTTTTTTTTTTTTGCCTTTGCACACAACCAACACAAAAAAACGCATATTTAATACAAAAATTAAATTACAAATTCAATTGAGCTTTTTTTATCTATTTAATTATTTATTCCGTTTGTCTACACAAATTTAAATTAACTTGCAAGCTAATCCACAGCTATTTGAAGTTTGAAGTGTTTGACAATTTTCCAGCTTTAATTTGCAGCAGTTTTTCACGCTCTCCAAATGCATTCAACTATGAAATGCGGCTCATTTTGTATGCATTTGAAGATATGTCACATCTGTTGATTGAGTTTACATTGTTGGCTGCAAATTTGCCAGCTTGAAAATGATATTTTTGCCTCTCGGCATCTGATTTTTTATGCCTCTTTGCTTGCCACGTGCCGCATTTTACACATTTTACTCATTGTTACCTTTGTTTTTTGACAGCTTTTGCATATTTATGCAATTAAAATTGCAAATGCGAGAATATATGCCGCAATGGAGACAACTATTAGCCATGCTTTACGGCCAGCGAGGCGTATGCGTAATTTTTGTGCTTGTCAAATTTATTCATTTCATTAGTGTGCTTTTTCGTTTCTGGGCCTGAATTTCGACTAATACTCAATTTAACACATTTGTATTTGTTGTTATTGCATATTGTTGGCCATTCATTTCTAGCCAATGACAAGACAATTTGTTTCGAAGTGCTGTCATTTTCTAATCCAAGTTCAATTGCTATAAAAATGAGCAGTTTATGCAGTGCCATCCATAAAAAATAACATCAAGCAACAGCAATCGATGATGGAAACGATTCGATACCAATGTCAATTCCAATTTAATTTAAGCTGTTTAAATTTTTCTATACTTTTCGTGTTGCCAAAAACAACCTCAAAGTGTCGGAATTGTTGTTCGTTCGATAAAGTATCTGTGTTTGTGTGAGAGTTTGTGTGAGTTAGGGGTGGCATTTCTTATCGCTGGGTCGACGGCAGCAAATTTATCGTATCCATAACGATAACGTCTAACGATTATGTGTTTCGATAAAATGTGGCGATAAAACTTTTTTTAAGAAACTTGCCTTTTATTAAAGCTTCAAAAGTACGACGTTTCACAATTTTACTTTTTATAGGTGCATGTGCATGTTATTGTATACTTAAAGTGCTTGTAAAACTAAGCAGTACTTAGACATTTTTAAAATCCTTACATGGACAGTCATAAAACTCGGTTTTTTAGTGTATTCGTGCGCCAATTATTGAAATTTTTGCTGTGATCTAGCTTAATTTGCTACGTGTTGTTATGGTCATTGTTCCTCAATGCTCAATACTCTCCTTTCTACCTCAGCGTGTCCTTTCTCCTCCTCATCCTCGCCTTCGTCCAAATAGCCTTTTTTTGTAGGTTTTGTGCAGGTGATAAACAAAATTTTGGAAAATTTTCCTTTTTAGGCAAATGTACTACAAAATATAGAATTCGGTATCGCATTCCGCTAGTATGTTTTCCAATGATTTCTCCTCAAATTCACAGAACCTGCAGCTTGTTCAGGTGTTCTTCGACCCCACAGTAGAGCTGCAAACTATCGATAGAGGCGCCATTCCATATTTTCGATAGTTCCGCGAAAAAGATTTGATAGTAATGAAGTACTATTATACTTCCCAACCTTAGCCTCTTGGTGTGTTTAAATTACCAATTGTAAAAAAAAACTTCGATAGTGAGATAGAGTTCTTTCCTAGCTGTGATAGTTTCTTGAACCTGTTAAGGTTATAGCAGCCAAGAAGCTGCTAAGCCTATCTGAAGCCTGGAGTACTTATCAGGTTGCTTGACGGTGTGTCTTCCAATGCTACAAAAAGATTCTGGGTTTGCAGTAGAGCCGGAAAACTATAGTTTGTGGAGCCTTTCGAAATTTTCGATAGTTTGGGATTACGTAGCAACAGACTAGCTTCTACATGTCCTAAAGGTCTTTTGTGACTGAGGCCTGATTTGTGTTCTCAAGGCGATTGCTCCGTATGTAAACCTCGATCTTATTACCGTCAGGCATAGCCATATTACAAGTGTATAATGCTCTGGGCACGTTAGTAACATGGAAGACAAATTTGAGCGTGCTGTCTTATTTGACCCCAAGGTCCTTGACTTTTCTAGTTTTCGCCCTTGAGTTTTTCTTAATTCAAGCCTAAATGTTATGCATGACATGATATAACTGACGACACTCAATATTGGCTGTCGCCTTTCGTGATTTTGACATCGATTTGTTAATTACCTCTACTCTACCTTACGTTAAAACAATTGTTTGAATAGTTACAAGCATGTTGTGAGGGCTTTTGTAGCAGATACTTTACTTTTAGCATAACATAACACACTTAACTGCCCTATACCATTCTTCAGTAATGTACTCTATGTATTATGCTATCTCTAAAGTACGTTTTGTAGTAGATTTTCGACTGGAATATGATTGAAAGATTATTAAGCGAGTGCATGCATATTCCACATATACAGCTTCGTGTTCGTGCTGGCCCGTATCCCAAAGAGAAGTCACGCAATCATCTCAAGTCTTTGCTAAGATTGAGTGTCACTTGAAATAGCGCTGACGAAGCCAAAAACGAGTCGTTGATGTTGATGATGATGACGCCAGCTGAAATGTCAATTTTATTTGCATGCCAAAAGGGCAACAGAAGGAGAGGGAGAGTTACCCTAGGAACCCTAGGACTCCAAGGAATCAGCTCGTGTGCCGCCAATGAGCTAGATTTGCCAAAAGGGTTTGCTACTGCATTTGTTTTGATTGGCTGTGTGCATAAATTTGCAATAAATTGCCACAAATCAAGACATTACGTATACGCCACTTTGTACCTGCCACGCCAACGCCATAAATGTGGGCAAAGCCAGTAAAATGTATTAAAAACGGAAACAGCCAAGGGAAACACTTGAAAAGAAAATACGATTACGAGCCCGAAATCAAGTAATACCAGCGAGTGTAAGAGGCAAGTGTGGCAAGTGGCAAACAATTTGTTGAGTGCGAACGCAACAAGTTGGCAACGCCAAAGGCGACCAGCAAAATCAACCAACGCATAACTATCGAAACTAGGTAAAGGCGCCTAGGGACAACTTTAGCTTGTAGGAGTGAAATGGCTGTTCTTGGGTTAGGGGAAGGGCGCTATATGACCCTCTTCCATTCACAGCAGACGGCGCGACGCATAAAAATTTATGATTATGTTAGAATGTAAAAGTGGCAAAACGTGCACAGAGCCGCACAGCAGGTGAGCAAAATTGTGTTAATGTCCTGCACGCCGGAGCCATGTTACCCGTACTAGTTGTTGTAAGTCGCCTAGCCAAGTGGGTCGCTGTTAGACGCTGCAGACATAAAATATGATTTCTGTGCTTAAACAAAATGCGACAAAACTGATGACGACGTCGGGTATTATGGCAAATAATGACACTCAGGCACAACAAATGGCAGCTGCAACAACAACAACAACAAACAGCAACAAATAACTACAACAACAACACACACACACAACTGACAGCTGACAGCGCGCTGCAGTTTGCCATTTTGTTTGCAGCTCCTTTCACGTAACCGTCGCCGAAGACATCCGGACGCAATAGTCGTTGTACCCGTAGTTCCCTTGTCTTGCACTTTTGTTTAACTTTTAACTTGGCAAGATTTCTATGCTACTCTCCGCTCTTGGTCGCGCTCTGCTTCCCGTAAAGCTTGCCACATGTGGCCCAGGCACGCCTTGTGACCCTCATCTGCACCAACGCCAACGCCCTGCTCCATTTTATTTTTGTATAGTGGGATAGAAAAATTGTGCCCCACTTTGGTGCACATTTTGTTATTGCTTGTCTGCTGTAAATTATATATTTTTGTTAGTATTATCTGTGAGAAATTGCTCGCCGGAGAATGGAGGCTATTAAATGGTACTCTGCTGCTCACGCTATAGAGAGCAAAATTCCAAACAGGATGCTAGTTCATAAGCCGGCTTGACTTTTACCGGGATGACATTTTCATAAAAGAGTTACTAATAAATTATGAAAATGTTTATGTAATCGTAAACAAAAGAAGTATGTCGTTTCCAGGAGCTTTCAAGGTAGACAAGACTTTACACTTCCAAAGGTTTATTAAGACTTTAAGTATCTATAGGAACCATATAGTTGTTAGCATACTCATGGATCTCATGAAAGGTAAGCCACTCTATAAGGATTTAAGGAGAGAAAAGTGGTTCTGGATTCTATAAAACTATTATAAATCATCGCAATAATGGCATTTCAGTAGATCCATATAAATGCAGATCTACCAAAGATTTCGGAGACATTTCAAATACTCAAAAGACGCTTATGATTTGACTTCCATTTGCAGTTGTTTTGGTGCCGTAAGAAATTTAAGAAATCCTGATTTCGACGACGCGGCCATTCCTATCAATTTTGAGGATCTCTTCTTCTACTCCCGTGAAACAATCTAAGGTCTGTTTAGCGAACAAAGTGGCGAGGCCAAGTATGTGGATCACAGCTTTTGTTCTTTACCAGCTTGTACTGTATATTTTCCGAACGCCAAATCCAGGGAAATCTATACTTTCAACTATAATATTTCTATGGTAAATGCTTAATATTAAAAATGAGCATTCAGAAACTAAAGTTACCATTATTTAGGAATCACTTTATAGGTATGGCAACAAAGTATACCTCAATTTAATGCCCACAACGCCAGGAAATTTTGTGTCGCTAAATCCATTCCGGCAACTAAGCACCGTTTTCCAAATGCCGCTACCTAAGCAAAATGCCCAAAATAAACCTTGCGAACTAAATAGTGCACTAAATCTGTTATTATTGTGTTACAATCGGGTGGTGTTACACTCGGATGGTGTTTCACTAAGAAAGTGTTACACTCAGATGGTGCTACACCCAGATGATGTTAAACTCAGATGGTGTGTTACACTCGGACTGTGTCACATTTAAATAGTGTTAACCTTGTCTGCGCTCACAAGTGAATGTGGCACATCTTCCGATATAAAACTAGTTTTGCCCTAGTATAAATATCTTATCTGATATCAATAGATTGATTCTTCGCAAATATTGCAAGCCAGCAACTAATAATCTCAGTCAGACGATAATTCGCTACAACAGTTGAAAAAATAGTATACATAGGTGAGAAAGTATTGTATTTTCTACTTTGCTTAGAATATATTTTTCTCTTGACAACAAATCCCATTGTCGTTTTCATCTCTCCAGCGGTATTTCGGATGGTATACTGCAATGTGTCACTCGTAGGAAGCGATTATTGCTATTTTTTTCTGCGTCTTCTGCTCGACTCGATGATGCATTGGATCTCACAGGTTTCTTGTGTCGTAACCTACCCATCTACCTACCTATTCAATATTTTGTCGTGTAAACTCAGTATTGAATCAGAAAATGTGTATTTCTATTGTTGTCAGTCAGCATTTCACACAGTTTCGAGGGATTCATCGAAATATTGAATTGCACTTTCCTTTTGGGAATCTAAGATCTTTATATTTTTAGAATCGCATGAGGTTGGTATACCCCATCTTAGCAACCGGAGCTGACTGCATGTATGTGATAGATTAGATATACGAGTTAATGTGCTAATTTGATTTCACTCTAGTTAACGATTGGATCTTTACACTTTGTTTTGCAAATTCTGTAACTTGTTCGACAGTTCTTTCATATAATGAGAGCATGCACAGAAATCGCTTCTCGTTCCTCCAGAATTATCTTATGTTTTCAAAGCGTATACAATAGTTGATGTAGATCTCTGGCATCCCCTATTTTTAATGTATGTTTAAATATTGACGAAAACTATTTAGTTCAGTGTCAAAATAGTTCAAGCTATCGAAAATGTTGTTATATCTGCTGTCAGCTTATAAGGAATCTCCTATTGGGTCTTTTCAAGTTAAGTCTTCAATAAGCGTCTCTAGTGCTCATATTTAATTAGGGCTGACAATACCTTGTTTATACAATGGTATGACGAACTCTTTGAGCTCCATGACGACAATTACATAGGTAATATAGAACGCCTCCCATGTCTCGGTCATGTTGTGCGTATAGAAGAAGCATCTCCTTGGAGAATGGTCTTCAATGAGTCTGTTGAAGGAAGGTGACGAGGGGGTTAGGATGTGTCTTGGATTGAACTACCAGGTAAAGGCGCACTAGCTACGTTCGATATCACTGAGAGGACAAGTCGTGCGTGGAATTACATTACTCCAATATACTTGACTATTATTCATTAAAACCACAAAACACTGCAACTAAAGGAACTTAATTATGTCACTGCTCCCACGCTTATATAATTCCTGAAATATCACAGCGGACCCTGCCCACAGCTCAATGTACCGAAGTATTTTAATTAAAAACGATAAAGTCTTTCACGTTTTGCGGCTTTTCCATTGCACATTCATCATACAATGACAACTTTAAATAATCATCAACTAAAGCCTTAATGCCAAAAACTTCAAATTTTCTATTTTAATTGACATTAACAAAATACAACGAGCATTTTGCTGATACTCAGATGATATTAAGTTAAGCTTAGCTAATTGGATTTCTAATGCGTCGTCTATCCAGCTTTAATTCAATTAAATGGGATTTTGCCATAAAATAAATATGATTTAATATGCTCACACAGACGCAAAAACACACATATAAGACTAGGCAGAGCAAGAACTGGTACAATGCGTGTCACGTGGCGTATGCGTAATTTGATTATTAATTAAATGGCAGTCCAAGCGAATGGGCAAAACGGTAGGCAGCTCGGCTCTTAAATGGCAATAGCTAATCGAATTAGTTGGGTGGCAAACAGACAAGCACAGGGACGCACAGGGATTCACTCATATACATATACTCACAGTGGGACAAAAACAATGGCTCCGTTAATGACAACAACACAGACAGAGAGAAAAGCAGAGCAACAGCGGAGACAGCGCCAAGCGACCATAACGGCAACGGAAGTAAACAAATCAAATAAGATTTATTATGTGACACGCATAAAATAAGGACATTCACACACACACACACACACATACATACACAGATTATATGGCAAGCGGCCATTTTGTGACCTAGCTTCGACTGCCTTGCCAAATGACAACGTTGGCCAAGTCTATTAAATCAATTGAGTGTAAGCTGGCAAGCCAGGCTAGCAGCTACATAGACAGAGATAGTTATACGGAAAATGATAAAGTGCGAGCGAGAGAGCTTGGGGACTGTGCTGACTGCTGCTTACCCAGGTCTTTGCGACAAAATAGCTCTAATTAACGCGCCTCATTAAGCCAACCCACTTCCATGACCGGAACCTTTTCTAGCCTGTCCTCACTTGGCCTTGTGCCGTTTCTTTTGGCCAAGTGTTGCTGCTACTCAGTCCATTTACTCTCGCCTCTCGGAATCAATCAAATGACCATACGACGCGCTATATGTTGTTCCCAGGGTAACAACCACCAACAGCGGATTATGGCAATTATGTGCAAGTGCTTAGCGCTTAGCGCATTTCAGCCACGCTAATTAGCCACGAACATGAACTGCACGGATTTGGATTTAACCAGCGGAGTATGCAAATGCCAACGGGTGGCCAATCTGCTGCCAAAGGCCAATACCAATTTGCTGTTGGTATTGCAATTTCGCGTGTTTTTGGCCTGCATTCATGCGACATGCGCAACAGACGGGGTTAGAATGCAATCTGATCCCGGCCACCTGCCAGGCATTTGTATAATGACAGTGACTACACAAAAACAACTGCCATGACTACAAAAACAGCAACAACGTCTGATAACATTGATAACAATTGAGTGCACTCAAACAAAACTGAGCTCAACTTATCTGCCCTTGCAGCTGTTGCATGAACCTATCAGAAACAAAATTATATAAAAAAAGTCAGGGACAAGCTATAGTTGGTGCTGTCGACGCTGCTATACTCTATAGTTAATCTATACGATACACTTTAGTAAAATTTTCTAAGGAATTCAATGCATTTATTTTTTGGGAAACTATGAATTAACTTTTTCATTTTCCCCTTGCTTACTTCGCTCACCAACCGCCGTGCTGCTAAGAGGTGGGCAAGTCCTTCTCCTCTTTTTCTCCATCATCCTCATGGAGCTATCCAAAACTTCATATCTTAATGATTTTATCTCTTCATAGCTTCATTTCTCCACATCTTCATGTCTTCATATTTTTATATCTTCATACCTTTTTAACTTCCTCTCTTCATATCGCAATATCATCATATCTTTAAGTTCATCATAATTGAATTATGATCTTCATATCTTTTTATCTTACATCTTCATATCTTTATATTTGCATATCATCCCATGATAAGTTCATATCTTCAAATCTTCATTTCTTCATGTCATCTCCTCTCGTCTTACTTTTTCGACTACTTCTTCCTCTTCCATTTTCCCTTCGCCTTTTACATACCACAACTCTTTACTCCAAAATTTGTATAGAAGCTACTTCTAGTCAAGACAATCCGAATCAGAAAAGTGTTTCAGCCAAGATGAAATGAAACGATTATATACGAAAACTCAGAAACTAATTATGTAAACATTGTGAGATTAGTTGCATAGCAAAATGGTGGAGGAAAACGAGTTAATTATGAAAAAGTTAGAAATTTGTCTGCCACCTGTATCTAAGTTTGAGTTGCTCCGCAGATACATTGAATGCTCAAGGACGCTAACGACTCCGAATTCACAGTGACACCTTTAACGATCAAAGCTCTAAACTCTTAGCACAACATTCGATGGAGTTTAGTAGACTCTTGCAATCCAACAATTATGACTTACAAAGGACGCATCCTTTGGCACAGTTCCAAAAAAAGCCTTCTTTATTTTGGTTTTTCGTTTAAGGCAGTAAGCGGCATCCCTTAGTTTTCAAAACTATAAATAACATTTTGCAGTGTAAGTCTGATGCTACTTCTTAGCCTAAAAGAACAGTGCTTAACTTCTAAACCAACTTATGCTACTACTACTAACCTACATATAGAGTTGTAGACACCAATAAGCATATTTTTTGCTATCTTCTTGCAGCTGTGTGGCAACATATTCATTCAGTTGCAGTTGCATACAAATATGCAATGCTTGGCTGACCAGCCAAAGGCAAGCAATGTGCGCAGATTTGTATGCTATGATTTCTTCTTTGCAACTTGCACTCACACACACCCATACAAACTTAGACAAGCCGTTGCTCGGGGCGCACACAGACGTTGGCTGACTTAGCTGCTTGGCTGCCTGCCGGAAGTAATAGCAACATAATCGATTTGCTGCAGTTTACTGCCGGATGCCCGCCGGAAGTCATTTTCCACAATCAAAAAATATTAAGTATACGTTGTTTATGCGCGCACACATATATACTATAAAAGACAGAGAGCTGCAACTTATATGCCCTTAAAGAGTTGCCAAAATTTTTGGTTAACTTTAACTTTTCTTCTACTTCACTTTCTTTTGGCAACAAGTACTGGATGCGGCTAACAAATTAATCTTGGACAGGTTATTGCTTAGTACTTGCAATCTGTTACACGACAAGGCATTTTCCGCTTTCCCTGCAATTTGCCGCCCCTTGCTGTCACTTTTTGCCTTGATCCTCGTCAGCTTGGAAAACACTTCATATTACTTAAGCACATGTTTTATAATCAGACTGACGGCAGAACGATTTTTCATGCTCCCCAATGTACGTGTCGCCTTGATATAGTGTATATAGACGAAGCACTCATGTTGTGTATGTGCTTACTACAATATATATTTATACTTACACACACTCGTATATACATACCCGACTTTTATGTACTATAATTCATTTGTATATATGTAGGTATGTATATGTGCTGGAACCATCAGTCATTTGTTGGCACGTGTTGAAGGGTCTTAGCAAATGTCCAAAAGGTTGCCAAAAGGATGCAATACAAAGTGTATGTTTGACTTATGTTGTTGGCATACTCTTGGAGAAAGGGTACATATTCTTTGGTCTCATATTTGTCGTTGCATTTAGGCAACCGATTTATCAATCATACTGAAAATTGTCAAGAAAGTTAAAAACAAGGCTACATAGTTAAGGCGGGAAATGTAAAAATTTCAAAGTATTTTACCAATTTATATAGTATTGGCGCAATGGATTTACATGATCTATATTCAAGAAAAAATCACTGTTTTTACAAAGTTAAGCTATCATTATGCTGTCATGCAATCACTTTATCACTTAATAATTCAATCACTAGTCGTTGAACTAGTCATATACTTATACAATCATTTAATCATTCAATCTTTTAATCACTTATCATTCAACCATTATTAATCCAATTATTTTTCATTCAATTATTCATTGAATAATCCTTCAATAATCAAGCATTAATTCATTTAAACATCAATCAATCATTCATTCATGTAGTCATTCATATAATAACTGTTCGATCATTCAACTATTCAACCTTTAAGATATTCAAGCATTTCATTTTTCAAGCCTTCGACCATTCAATCCTTTACCAATCATTCATTCATTCAATCGTCCAATCACTCAATATTTTAATCGGTCAATCAATTTAACAGCCTATTAATCTATCAATGTATCAATCTATCTATCAATCAATGTATCAATCTATATATCCATCATTGTATCAATTTATCAATCAACAATCAATCTATATATCTTCCAATTTATCAATCTACAAATCTATCAATCTAGTAATGAGGATCGGTCTTAACCTATGGCTGTCCTACCGAGAATCTCACTGCGTCGAATATATAAGCTATATCCATAAGGATTAATATAAAGAGATGCTACGATTCCGAGCTAAAGGGAGTTTTTAAACGACCTAAGCTCATCTTCAACCCTGGAGTATAGCATCTTACTATCATATTTATTAAAATACAAAGTAACCATTTTGAATCAATCTTTCAAAACCAGATTTCGTAAATAACCGTCAACCTTTCCAGCCTTTCTGCAAAAAACTTTTCAGTTTCAACTCTGTTCAAAACACAAATATATTTTGTGTGAATATCATCTCAATTGACGAAGTATTTCAAAAGTTAAAGAATCAGTAAAATACGCTTCAATGTACATAAACGAGCGATATTTCAAAAGAAAGTTTCACTTTTTTGCGATATGTATGGAAATTCTGGTACTCTCTGAAGACTCTTTTTTTTCCTACTGTTGATGGCGAAGTTCACTGTGTTTTTTTTTTGTCGTTTGGCATGAGTGATTGCGACAACTTAAAAAGGCGATCCAAACCAAATGAGCCTTTTCCACAAGTGATGCAGTGGATGGACACGGCTCCCAATCGAGGCTAACTTGGAATAAGAAGGTAAAAGATGAACTTATTTAGTAATCTCGTACAAGATTTACTTTTTGCAAGTGTATATAAACTTCGTCTCTCAGAAGTCAGCTTTTCTTTTATCGTTATTGCTGTAGTTGCTCATATTTGCTTTCAATTGAACAACAAGACACACACACACATGCACACACACACACACACACTCACACTTACAGGCGCACATTACACCTCAATCAATCAAAGTCGCTATTTTTGACTGGTTAAAGAAATTTAATCAGATTTTGAGTAAAAATTCCTACTACTTAAATGTACATGTAAAATGTAAATAGAACATTAACTAATGTTGTGGTTATTGTTGTTGCATTTTACATTGTTGTCATGCTTGTTGTGCTTGTTTTTGTCATCTTGTTAACCGCATATTAAATTTGTTGCATAGACCACAGTATTCTAATTAATTTCACGCATAGAAGACAGTCAGCCAAGCAAACATCTTAGCACCTGTCACACACATACAGACAGACACACGCTCCTATGCAGCTAGCCACCCTGCAGGAAAGTATACTAGTTAGGAACCACTTTTCAACCAGAAAAAATGATGACTTTAAGGTCCATAACTAGTATTTTTGTTTGACTTCAAGTGGTATGTTTAACACGGAGCTGTCATAGGAACTGGTTGCGACTGGTATGGAACTCGTAAATGGGCAATGGCAACCTACCAGTTGGAGGTGTATTTGCGCTATGAAAGCATACTAGTGCGAAATCAATTTTAAACCAGAAAAAGAGGATGTAAATATGGTTCAATACTAGTACTTCCTTTTTTTTTGAAGCCAAGTGGTATGTTTAACACGGAGCGCTCATAGGAACTGGTTGCAAGTGGCATATAGCTAGTAATTGGGTCTTGGATGGTGTGTATTGTTGCAGACCACTTCTGGTGCTTGTGGAATGCTCCTAGTATCATTCTTATCGGTATGAATTCAGTGTATTTCGCCCGTGAATAAAACAAGTACAGTGTTCTATTGAAATTATTTTTATCCATTTATTTAGACCCTATTAATAATCATTTTATGCTTTAATTATTTAAAATTTTATTATAAAATTTATATTTCTTCTTATCACTTACGGTTTGCTCGGCACCTTGAGTTAAAGCAGTCAAACTAAAAAACAAGCCAATTTGAAAAATATTTTTTTACATACAAATGTATTGCATAAAAGAATAAATTGTAGACATCATTTACTTACTAAATGGAAGAGTCAGCATATCAAACAATTTTAACGTGCTACATATACATATAATGTGTACATTTGTATTTACTTTTGGCTTACCTTATTCTCTCTCTCTAACAACAGGCAAAGAACTGATGACCACACGCTAAGACTCATTCAGAGAAATCGAGCGAACACAGTGAGTGCGCCGAGTATCCCGCCATAACTCTTTTTTGAACCACTCCGCTACTACTTGACTACAACTTCAATTACAACTAGTTAAAGCTGTTACCAGTAGACCAATTTCCTGCAGGGCATCTCTACACCCACATACACACACACAAAGACGTTTGCACACCTGTGTGCAGACATTTTATTACCTTAACGGTTATTGCCAACGCTTTTGTATCCACATTTAGTTTAAACCATTGCCATATACGCTTTCTATGTATGTGTGTATGAACTCTTCTATACGCCTTGTTAACATTTATGGATATTGTGTGTGTGTGTGTGTGTGTTGCATGAGTGTGCGTATTTACTTTACGACAGATTTGGGTTGAATGTCTATGTCTGCCTGCTAATTTTATCAAATATTTAAGCCCTTAGCTAGTGACAAGTTTAATTAGTTGTTTGTTGTTGTTATAGTTGTTGCTAGTGCCAGCACTGCTGTTGACAACAACTTTAAATGGGCACATATAAAATTTAATCAAATTAATGCATACAAATATATACAAATGTCAGCCAGACATACATACATAACTATGCAACTCTATCTAGATATCTATGTGTATCTATAAGTTAAGCCAAAGCCAGAGCTAGACCAAAAGTCGCTGCCAATATAATCGCATTTGGTTTGTTGCAATGCTGTGCATGCCTCAAATGTTTACAAATAGGATTTTATACCTTTGCCAAGTTATCAGAGAAAAACTTCTGCAACATTTTATCAGATTATGAAAACACAAATGCAACTTCCTATTTTTTTTGAACCGCTTTCTCTCTATCTATCTATCTGTATTCCATATCTGTGTGCTACGAAATCCGTGCTACAAATGCGGCTCACCCTGTGCATGAGTGTGAGTGTGTGTAACCGATTTGTGTATGTGTGTGAAAAAGGCAAAAAATGAAATAGAACTCATGCATATTTCCTAAAGTAAACGGAAACATTAAAATTGTATTTGTGAGCTTTTCCACAGACGCGAGTCAGTGCCGGCAACAACAACAACAACAACAACCAGTTTCATAGAGCAATAACAACAACACTAAAAACAACAAAGCAAAAGCCGCCACAACAATCGGTGGCAGTTGCAGAGTTGTTCTTGCAACAGCTAAAAAGAAAAGCCAACGACTTCAGGAAAAGTGCGAACTTTGCAAGAAACACTACAGCCGTAAAGTATGCTTTAACTTTTGCATCTAAAGTGTACCGGAAACGACATGCCGCAGCGGCTTAAGCAGCAGCAAAAGCCAGAGCGGAAGTGTGAGAGAGTGAGCGCCAAAAGCAGAGCAAACGCCATATCAACGTTTGCTCTCTTGATGTCCTCTTCCTCTCACCCGCACGCGCTTTTATGGCTTACATTAAAGTCAAGCTTCGGAAGCCGTCAGCATGTGTATGTAGTAGAGAGCGAGAGAGAAAATATGAAGCGAATGTTACGTATCACTTCCGGGCAATAGACAAGATTATGTCAAATTTAAAATTTGTAGTTCTTCTTGTTTTTTGTTCAAATTTTTATCAAAGTAAGAGTACATACCATATATATTTATTTAGGATAAAGTTCCAGTATACATTTATAATATACAAGCTGAAAGCGCGCTCCGCTGCGCATTGATAAAGCCGTCAATAAATTCATTATATAAATTAATTTTTCCCGTTCCCATTCCCATTCCTCTTCCTTCTCTCTCTCTTCTTCATACAAAGTCAAGCTGCGGGTATTGGTAGCTATATCTTTATATCCTCTACCTCTACCTCTACCTCTACCTCTACCTCTACCTCTACCTCTACCTCTACCTCTACCTCTACCTCTACCTCTACCTCTACCTCTACCTCTACCTCTACCTCTACCTCTACCTCTACCTCTACCTCTACCTCTACCTCTACCTCTACCTCTACCTCTACCTCTACCTCTACCTCTACCCCTACCTCTACCTCTACCTCAATTCGATAGAATTCTTTACCTATTCAAAATACATAAGTAGAAACACATTTAGTATGTTTTATATGGAAAATCGTTTTTGTCGATTTCTTGGCGTCATCTATTGGAAATCCAAACTTCACAAAATCCTTCTCCCTAATACTGTCTACAATGTGTGAAAATTTGGTTGAAATCGGTCCACGCGTTTTCGAATTTAGCGAGCACATCACTTTTTTAGGCTTAATTTTTATATACTTATATAGACAAGTCTTCAATCTTTTATGAAGCTTAACTTGTTTATTGGGTGTTTAGAAAAACTATAGATTTGTCAAAATGTTGCTTTATGTAACCTTTTGTTTGGTTTTAAATCTCACTGTTCTGAATCCATTTACAAAAATATTTCTAAATGACTAGGAGTAAGTGACGAGGCAATGATGACCGTTAAGGTGGTAAAGAAGGACCTTTCCAAATCTATTATTACCGTGCGAGTCTCTAGACAAGGTGACGTCCTATCCTGCGACATCTTTATCTTTTTGATGGAGAGTGTAATTTATAAGAGAAGAATGCATTGCAAGGTGACCAATTTCCATAAGAACGTACAATTGCTTGCCAAGTCAAATGATAATGGCAACATTGGCCGTACGAGATGTTAGCGGAGTCCCTTGCGGCTCTTGAAAGAGCATCTGCCAATGCGAGTCTGGTGGTAAATATGAGCAAACTATAGTACATGTTTATTTCAAGCATAGGGACCCGGCGGTTAGCTACAATTTTGATGTCAAGGATTTCGTATAACACCACGACTATTAATTCATCGGAAAGTAATGAAAGGCAACGAAGGGGTACCACCTGAAGGGCACACAAACTATCATTGCTATCACGGAGCGGACATGGCGTGCGCGAAGTGGAGACGTCTGTAGCATTGCCCTACATATTAACCAGTTAATAATGGATGTTATAACATTCGCTCTGTGGAACCTGGCACTAAGGTTTTATAGATAGAGTATTAAACGCTTAAGAGTATAATATACGTAAATTTGTTAGTGTGCAGTATGTGTTCTCACAACTTTTCTATTTCACGCGTTTTTTTCAAGAGCAATCAGAAATCTCTAAACAGTTTTTCCTTAATTTTCATTTATTAAAAAAAAGTTTATATGTGTGACTTCTGACGCCTGCAATTATATTTTTTGTAAATTGACGTAATCATTTTTGTTTGGAATCCGCTTATATGTGATTCTTCTTCTTAACTGGCCATAACAACCCGTTACCGGGTTACGGCCTGATGCAAATATCTCCTCCAGGTGTCTCTGCTTTGCGCGTGCCTGATCCAATTGGTGATACCAAAGGTAGCAGACCATTCTCGCAGCCGCTGGATCTTAATTTGCTTGACTATGTCGATGTCGTTGTAGAGCTCATACAGTTCATCATTCCACCATAGTCGTTGCAAACGCGTATAGGGCCAAAAAATCTTACGGAGTACTTTCTTATATGTGTTTTCTGGCACTAAATGTCAGTTTCCAAGCAAGGGATCGGCAACGGCCATAGAGAAGTTCCCACGTTCAACAGCTGACACACAAATACTAGTGCAGCGATTTAATTTACGTTAAAGTCGCTGCTACCGCTGCTTCTGCCGATCACTGTTCTAAATGCACATTTTAGTAGTGAAAGAAAAAATGGGTGACAAAAACTTGTTAAAATAGAAAGCATCAAAGAATGGTCAAATGGTTTTCTTGTGCTAGTTGAACCCACAAAGTATTATATCCCTCAACTTGCAACCATCACAAATGGCAAAACAGCTGAAATATATATTATGCAGACATAATCGAAAATGGAAATATAACGCTTTTCTTAAGTTTGGGTTTGAGAGACTTCACTTCATACCCTCAGAAGATAGTCTCTTTTTTGTAATTATTAACTAAACAATGCCATTTTACCTCTTCTTAGAATCCGTTCAAGATAAACAATTTCTCCCGCTTTAACTAGTGGTTTTTAATGATCTGATAAAATAAACGAATAGCAACTTAAGCTCTCTATAATTAGTTTGTTGTTGGTAATATCTAGGGTTTAAGGTAGATTCTCCAAGTTTTACTATACAACAGTGTAGCCAATATTTCTGGTTGTTTTGGTGAATTTAACAATGTTTTTGTTGGCTTGGCTAAATGTGATGGCTTTTACTGCATATGATGTTGCACTTTGCACTGCCGCAGCGCCTCATTGAAACCCACGCACAGAGTCAAGTCAGATTGATCCTGAGCGCACTGCAGGAACTCTCTGATTTCTCGGGCACAAGCGCTTTGTGGTTCATTAGAGTGCTGCATAGGCTGTTGTGGTGGAGCCGAGGCTGCAGTTGATGCAGCGGCCAATGCCCCCTTGTCGCCGGAGCCGTTTAAGAGTGAGGTGATGCCATGGCCCACAGTATGACCGATTGCTGAGCCAACGGCTACACCGGCTGCATTGGCAGCTATCTGTTGGAGCATGGGTGGCTCTTGTGGTATGCCCACGGCGTTGGGTGAACTTGGTGGTACAGTGGCACCTACTGCCACATTCCGAGTTGAAGCTGGAGCCGAAGCGCTCCGTCCGACTGACGTTGGTTGTGCAGCAACACCTGCTGCCACATTCGGAGCTAACTTTGGAGCTGGTGTACTGTGTCCGACTGACAATGGCGTCGCAGCGAAACTAGCAGCTACATTCGGAGTTGACGCTGAAGCCGATGCATTGCGTTTGTCTAACGGTGGTGCCACATACGGAGTTGACGCTGAAGCCAATGCATTGCGTCCAACTGACGGTGGCGGTGCACCGTCAACAGCTGGCCCATTCGGAGTTACCACTGAAGCCGATACATTGCGACCGACTGACGATGGTGGCAAGGTTTCACTAGCTGGTGTGTTTGGAGTTGTTTTTGGAGCTGTTGCACTGTGGCCGATTGATGCTGATGGTGCATCGACACCTGCAGGCACATTCGGAGTTCGCTTTGCAGCTGGTGAACTGCGTCCGGCTGCTGGTGATGAGATAAGGGAACGTCCACCGCGTACCATTTTAAAAATTTTTTATTATATACAATTTATATTTTCAAGTTAAAGCTGAGTTCTGTTTAAAAAACTGTTTCGATATATTTCTCCCTGCCTGCTTGTGCGTACTTAAATAGAAAAGTCTAAAATCGTTTAGTATTATTTATGGAATGATGAACTAGTGATTTCAACAATCGGTTTATTAAATCGATTGATTTATAAACAATGTCAAATCGAGCGGTCGCCAAAATCAACTAAGTTGACCGTTTGAGCGTACCCTTTGTGTTGTCTACTGTGCCTTAGAGGTTTGGTGAAGAATCATAGCTAAAAGGGTTACAGCCTCAACCATGACACAACTAAAGCGTGAGTTGTTTATAATATTGTTGCTCATATCAACAAATGGGGAGGCACTCCTCTCGAGCTAAATCATATTCGTCTTCAAATTCCTCTTCTTCTTTCTCTTCTATTTTCTCTTCACTTTCTCGTCTTCATGCTCATAAAAAGGGATAACAACGACTCGTATGCCGTGACGGCCTAGCATAAACGGCATACAAAGGCTGAAAGCTTTGTTAAAAACCACCAATTTCGATGTTTTAAATCGTCAAAAATTGGTTCCTACTTTATTATTGACGGACGCTCACCGCTGTGCCCCTTTTGAGGTAGATCATATTGTTCCTCCATCCTTATTTTCATACTCATGCAAAAGATAGTTTTTGTGAACAATTTTGAGGGAAATAACGTAAATCAATTCGCGCATCTTAGAGATAACAATGACCTGTATGCCGTGACGGGCTAGCATACACGGCATACAAAGGCTGAAAGCTTTGTTAATAGCCACAAAAATCTTTCTTTCAAATCGTCAAACATTGACTCCTGTCTTATTTCTGTTTTCCACTCATCTTTCCCCCGCTCGCGCTCTTTCTTCATTTACTCTACTCAAATTAAGCTTACATCAATGCCCACCTCTAAGATCTCTGAGTACATGCATGTTTTGCTTATCAATCTCAATTTAATTGCTCTCAAAGTGCACTAAAGCGGTTGGTATTTTTTTTTCATGAAAAAGGTAGAGAGTGACGGAGGGAGTTTCAGGCAAAGGCATGACAAATGGCCAACCAACTGCATATTTATGATTGCACAAACACATACTTCTACACACACCGACACATACATACTACTGCAGCTACACGGAGACAAACTCAAGGGCATAAAGCTGCTCAGCTGAACTGAGCTGAACTTGTTTCTGGACCTGGTTTTGGTTCTGTAAAATGCCAACAGAAAGTTTATACGCACGTAGTCAATTACTCACACCACGCCCCGTCGGCCACGCCCACTCATATGCATATGCATGGGTAGCTGTGCGTGTATGTGTGTGTGTGAGTGTCTAGGTATTGTCATTTTCCATTTTGGCCAAGGGCTATGCCCTGCTATGTCCTTTCTCTGCCCTATGCTGTCGCACTGCCTCGCACTGGCCAAAGTAAAAAAGTGCTTTAAAATCGATTTGAATACAATTTTTAACGAGTATATCCGGCTCGGTGTGTCACACACGCACACACACACACACACACACACACACACACACCCACATGCATATGTTAAAAATATGCTGTAGAATTGTCTGTTGAATTTCCAGCAAGTGTTTCATATTTATGCCCTTTTTCCAGCTCGCAAAAACAACACCAATTCGTTAAATGTTGCATGAGCAAGCATTCCATTCGACACCAGTTGAGTGCAACAACTGCAACAACTGCAACAACAACATGGCCACAAAACTAACACTTAAAAACAAACAAGAAAACAGCATAAAAGGCAGTTTACAACTTGCAACTCTCTTTGTCTTAATATCTTAAATGCTGTGACAATTACAATTGAAATTTATATGGCATTATGGCCAAAAGCCGAGTGCAAAGCTATAAGGCCAAAAACCAATTGCAAAATGGCCCATAGCCTGTACAAAGAGTTATTGTTAATTAGAAAATTGTTAGAGCACAGACGTGTCTGCATTCAACCGAGTAATATATCCTGTAAGCGATACAGTTGATTGGCTTTATAGACAGGATTACACTGTTCAATGGTCTGAGGCAAGGCAAAAGGAGTTTGGCTAATCATCCGTTAAGTTGCAGTAAACGCCTTGACGCTTAACCTCGACTAATAGCTCTTTGCCTTTAAACAGCTGGAACTTAAGAGCTTTATTTAAACTATTACTATTAACCAAAATTAGTTGTTGAGTCGCGACAGTTATTTCCTTTCTCATATATGACAGTGTGAAATTCGAAAAAAATATATTGCTGTGTGATTCACCGCTTTATACGAAAGTCTACGCGCTGGATTCCTGCTAAAAGATCAAGGATCTTTGCCTTCTCGCCTTAGCAACCTCCGCGGCGCTGTGTTCGAAGTTTGTCTGCACGTGCTCTGTGAGTGCCGTCGGTATGAAGTTGTGCGGAGGGAATTGGAGTGCAATTGCAGAATGGCGTTATTGATAGAGATCCGAGAGAGAAAAATGCTGCTTACATCATTTGCCGAAGTCGTGTTCTCAAGGCGTTGACTAATGATAGCGCCACAAGAGGTGCATGGGTAACCAGTCTCGGACATTTATGCCAAAACTGGCGGGCTTCTACAAATTCGAGCCTGTTGGGTCTAAAAGGGGAGGACCAATCGAGCTCATAGTTTCGGTACTACGGGCTGAGCCCCTTTTGGGGGTTAGGCTTGAACCCTGTGTTCGGCGTCTGCCCATATAGCAGAAGAGTTGATAGATACACTTCGCCTATACCTAAGAGGTAGTACATGCCCACAGTATGCGCTTTAATCGGCACTGAAAAGCCAACAGCTTTGTCTGATGTTCTTGGAGGGGTGTTAGTTGGCTCATTGTAATAGACTCGTTTTTCTATACATTTATATAGGTGGCACATTAGAACACCGTGATTTTAATCTAAGCCATGGAAAGTGTCCCGTTAAATAAATTCCGGTGTAATTCCGTTCTTCACTGTTCATATATTGCTGCTTAAAACAATTGTACTGGAAAGCGCAGCAATTTCGACAAATAGAAATGGGAACTTGAATATTTACTTTAATAGCAGACAAATGTTTGATTCAACTACAGCCAAAGATCATATTTGGAGCCTTGGCCTTTACATACAGTGAGTCGACTTGCTGAAATGCGTTCATTCCCAACTCAGTGCATACATGATCGTTTGCTTTGCCTTTCTTTTTCTCAATTTTGCCTACGAATGAGTCGGTCTAAGAGAGATAAAGAGCTACACAAGCAGCCACATAAATATACTGCCAAAGAATTTTTTAACGCTCCAGGATTCCACTCTTCTACTTTTATGCTCTTTGTACTACTGCGTTTCTTATAATTTTTGATTTAGGAATTTTCTATCAATTTCTATCACAATCTCAATTTCAATCTAACTAATTTCGTACAATTTGTACTCAAATATTTTTACCGAGCTTCTACTGAAACAAGCAATATGCAGCTATTTATGCTTTTTTTCCATTTTTTGTACCAAATCTTACCTTAGACCCAACTTGGTTTACTCGTAGTTTGTCCTCTCTCAAAAATCTTGGTTCGAATGCACACCTAAACAGGTTCTATACCAAAGTATTTATACTCTTGGCTTACAATTTCAAAACCCTTTTTTGTGTACGATATTTTTTTTGAAGTAACCCGATGATTTGCAAGCAAACCATAAAGATGACAGATTAAATCAGCTTTAAATTATGTAAAGATTTTCGATCATTTCTCCTAAAAGTGGTTGTCAAAACAATTTTCCATTTGATTTGAAATTTAAATCTTGTTAAAATGTTCAATGAACTGCTTGTCCGCTTCTGTTAACTTTAACATATTCAGCGAACGAACTGCTTAGCCACAGTATTTATAAACAAGAACTGCTTTCGGCACACACCAAGCAGTTTGCAGTGCAGTTTCTGTACGTGTGTTGAAAAAAATTTAACTGAACACAACTTATTAAAACTGTTATGCAGTTAACAGAGAGAGTTAAGTTAACATAGTCAGAAAATGTTTCCACTTTCGCTATGTTAAATAGCATGCCCGTTTTGAAACGATTATTTCGACTTTGTCTCATCTACTTGGAGCTATGAACACTTCATCCAAGGTCCTCTTTTAAACCATGGTCTATATCTTGTTTCTTCAAATCTAAAATTTCTTCAATAGATCTGCCAGTTTTATAATCGCTGAGAAAACATTGTTCTGCAAAACTGTCTGCACAGCTGATTTCGGTTCAAATGGTCAAAGCACTGGTCGACAATTGTGTTCGATGGACGACTAAAACATACTAACAAGCTCGAAAAATATTTCTTTGAAAGACGTGCACGGATAACAAAAAAAAACATTTGATGCAGACAGTCGGGACGGTGCCCGAAAGTGGAATACCCTGTACACTTTTTACTAACATGGGAACGGAAGTTTCCACTTTTAAATCTCTTTGCATAAGATCGATATGCCTGTAAACATTTTCCTATTAGGAAGTTCCAATTGACAAGTTTTCCTATTGGGAAGTTGGCTATTATGGGGGAAAAAATCACTTTTATACTCTATTATTCTTAGGCCAATGTCATTGAATTTTGTAGCAGAGATCAAAAATATATTTATAGATGTCTGTGACAATTTTCAAATCAATATATTGGGGGGTGTGGCATTAATCAAGGTAAATCGTTTGCGGGGGAAGGGTGGGTTCTATTGAAAAAAAAGTGGATGCAGTTTGTTTAGGGTCACAGGAGTCTCCACACCAAATTTTGTAACTCTAGCCCACATGTATCCATATCTACACGTAGTGGAATTTTGGCACAGTGAAATTAGCATATTTTTGACTATAACTTTTGATGTATTTATCCGATTTCGATTATTTTTGAAACATAGATGCACATAAAATGGTGGGAAGGGGGTAAGATATCGAATTGATTCGACAAATTCCCACAGCCTTGAGAAAATGCGTATCATTTGGTAAAATTTTGTTACTCTAACTCTTATAGTGTCGGAGTAAGCTGGCCCACCACGGACAGACGGACATGTCTATATCGACTCGACTATTGCTCCTGATAATTTTTGCCCATGGAGCTTATGGTCTGCCACGTCTCCTTCTGCCTGTTGCATACATTGCACAAATCTATAATACTCTTATACACTTCGTGTACCCAATCCGAATTTATTTTTAAAACTAGTTATCAGCTCACTGATTTGCAAGTTTGCCAAACTATTGAATGAATATTTCCATGTATTCTTATCTATTAAGGGAACCGTCTTAGTTTGAATTAAGTTTGAATATTAACGATCTCCAGATCGTGGCCTCAAAGTTGACCAAATTGCGGCAAGAGCAAAGAAAGTAAGCCAAGATTAATTGAGACACTCGACAATAATTTCAGTTAACACCAAAACAACTCTCATGATAGGACCGATTGTAAACATAGTACAGGCTAATTTGAACTAAAAGTTAGTTTTAATTTAATATTGACAAAACTAAAGGTCCCGCAAAATGTTAACACGATGTAGTTATGACTTTAGTTATGCTATACTTTGTGATAGACATATATCACGTGTATCCACGAACTGTACAGGTTATGATACACGTGATTATTCAGGAATGGCTGCTTCATTTGGAGGAGTGCCAGCAATAGTACGGAAAAATGAATGGACTACAAATATAGCATAAGCTTTTCCAACTATAAGCAAAAGAATAAATTTCTTTAAAATAAAAATTAAGGCATATTCATATATTGAAAGACTTACCTGCTATGCATACCAGAAGCAAAACCGCCTGAATAAGCGACAAATTGCCTCTAAAATATAACGAAATAATGTAGATTAGAAAGTAAGAGGTGTTCATCACCCCGCTTAGTATATACGTATATAATATGGCCGGCAATCGCTAGTGATTAAAGGATATTAGTGATTTTTTTTAGTTTGCAGACAATTTTCTTGCTTACATGCACTGCGGCAGTGTATAAACCAAAGTCTAGAAGGCAACAGGTGCTCAGCAATATGATCGTTACGGTATCTAGCATATTCATTACTCCTAGTTACACAATAGAGTCTACATTAGTAAAACTTCGATCGGGTTGACTTGAACCACGTACCAAATTCGTCAATCACTTTAAAGTTGCATAATGCGTAGAATAAAAATTCAACGACGGCTATGATGCGAACACAGGTGCCTAGTCTGTTGCAACACAACAGGTATTTTGCTAGTTCTACCATTTTAAGTATTAAACTATTCTTAGATGTCATTCTGTGAAGAAACTTATAAATCTATGCTTGCTCTTTAATGAAAACGTTTCAAAGCATGTTTGTTATCAAGCAGCAAATGTACATAATACATATATTTTAGATAGAAAAATAAAATTATTAATACATACAATAATTCTAGATATTATTACATATGGTTAGGACCTTTTTGCCCTTAAAAGGTGGCAATGCTGATCAAAGCTTTCTTATATAACTTTCTTTGCAGCACTTAACTAAAAGCGAGGTGTACGTACCTAAGGAAACAATTGTCGTTGCTGTAATTTGTTTGTTTTAGCTTAAACTCATAATATCGAAACGAGTTTAGCTTAAAGGCAGGCATGACAATTAATTAATATTAACCAAAACCTGATATTCATAATACATTTTTCCTAACTGAATAGACATTGATACATACATAAGGACATACACAAAAAAAGGTGCTTAACAACTACAGAATAAATGCTACATACATTAACTGCCCAAGCAGGCAGAGTTAAAACATTGCAAAAATTGAAGCCAATCGCATTTGAAGTTCTGGTCTTTTCTGCCTGCTCAACCAGTTGACAACCGTATAAGCTATAATTATGTGCTGCAGTTACTCATCTATTTATTGAGCTTCCCAGCAACCTGAGGCAAATGCTAAACTTCAACTGTAGTATTCAATTTCACATTAATTTATGTGTTTGGTCGTAGCTTAAAGATTAGTCAATAATTGGGAGAGAGAGAGAGGTACACTTTAGGCTTAGTTCTAGTTCCACGTTTCAAGCGATTCGCTAGCTGTACTTAATTTAAGTTTTTTTTTTTTTAGCAGTTTTGAATCCAAGCATGTTTTGTATGTGCGACAAAGTATGTTTGTTTGTGTTAACAATTAAGTTAAGCCATGCTCTGTGTGATGCACAATTTCTATAACTCCTAGTATTCAATAGGATTTGGATCCTTGGGCTTGCGTGAATACTTTAAACCAAAATCATCGCCAATTTCATCAATAACTTCGAGTGCATAGTCTAGTTGCTCCTTGGTATGTGCTGCCGACAGACAAAAACGTATGCGTCCTTCCATTATGGGTGTGGCAGGAAAACCAGCGCCCACAACAGCAATATGACGCGTAGTCAGTGTGCGCACCACAGCGCTGAAAAGATAAACGAAATAAAGTCAATAAACGTACAAACAGCACATATAGAATTGACTCACCCAATTTTGGAGAAAAGATAAACCAACATGGGCACTACAGGGGAATCTTCATGGCCATAGGTAATTACGCCCATTTGTTGTAAGCGTTTGCGAAAGTAACGTGTATTGCGGGCCAATGAATCAATCTTTTGGCGGCCAGTGTCCGTGCCATCGATGCCCATTATGGTGCTCATTGATGTATAGATCTGTTGTGCGATGGGCGGTGAGACGCCACCAGCATAGCAATGCGCATGGCTATTAGCACGCAGGAAGTCAATCAGTTTCTGCAGAATATCAAAAAAGGTTTAGAACACTAAAAACAACAACATATTTCTACACAAAACGCACCTTGGAACCAGCTATATAGCCGCCTGCGCTGCCAAAACTCTTGGTAAACGTGCCCATCAATATATCCACATCCTTGGGATCAGCTCTGAAATAATCCACCACACCACATCCATTTGGACCTAAAGCACCAATGCTGTGCGCCTCATCCAGATACAAATAAGCCTTGTATTTCTTCTTTAAAGCAATAACCTCTGGCAAACGCACAATGGAGCCCTCCATGCTGAACACACCCTCTACTAGTACCATAATCTTCTTCCAGGGCTTGCCGCCATTCTTGGGATTGCCATAGACCACACCTTCACGCAGCACGCGCTCCAAATCCCGCATGTTGTTGTGTTTGAACACTTTAGTAGTGGCGCCAGACAAACGTAGTCCAAGAATAATCGAAGCATGATTTTTTTCATCACTAACCACCAAGCAGCCGGGTGACAATAGTGTGGGCAGATTTAAAGCATTTGTGGCAAAGCCCATGCCAAATACTATAGCATCCTCTACGCCTAAATAGCGCGCCGTCAAACGTTCCAGATCTTCATGCAGTTGCGTATTGCCCAGCTCACAGCGGGAGCTGCCAAAGGCCAAACCCATTTCGCGAGCTGTTTGCTCAGAGTTATCCGCACATGGTCCAGTGGCAGCAGCAAAACCCAGGTAATTATAGGAGCCCAGATTCAGGCAACGCGTCTGTGTGCCGGTAAACTCAAAGCTCCAGCCGTAATCATTGGTTACGCGATCTTTCAGCGTCAACTCATCGCCAGGAACGCTGCATATAGGTCGATTCCAGCAATCTCTCACGCGTCTGTAAACATAGCGCGAGTAGAAGCTCTCGAAGGCATCATAGAGCGCTACATAGCCTTCGCGACTCTTCTCCTTGGCCACCTTGGGCACAAACAGAAGCTGATTGATGTAGCCCAAAATCATGAGCAGGTAGAAGCCCAAATAAGTCAAACACGCCGTGTGCAGCGGCACCTCTTCAAACGAAGTTTTCTTAAAGTGCTCCTGCTCTGGAGTTAATGCTCCATCGGCCTGTGAGGGCTTAAAACCCGACCTGTTGTCGTCAGATACCACATGTCCATTGAGGTGCAGCTGCTTGGCCGGGTGGTAGCCACTATTTGGAGAGTTCTGCAGATAAAAGTTAAGATTAGTTAAGCATCGTCATAACTGATTACATATTCAACTGTTATCTAACTCTAATCATATAAACACAATCGACGACAAGCAGCTGGAATCGAAAATCACGCGAAGCAAACCGCGTGTTGTGGTCTATGGAAAGTTGGGGACGGGGAGTGCCTACAGTCTAGCAGGTGGGATTTGGTGTATCGATTTTTGTGCCAAGGCATATGTACAAGTTGCTGGCTTGTTAAGTGGAGCATTCCGCCTAGACCTCAACACATGGCTGACGTGTGCTGATCATTCAATTATTTTGCATATATATGTATAGGTGCATATAATAATGGTACTATGTATAACCCAAAGTTGGTGAGTGCCAGCAGCAATCAACCAATTAACATTTGACTACTAAAAGTGTCGACAAATTCCATGTCAGCTCAATCGACGCCTCTGACTCTATCGGAAGCCATAGAAGCCCTAGGTATACATTCTGCGTGCCGTGAGAGAGGCAATTAGAGCGTGTTATTGGCTTGGTGCATATGGAAATCGTTAATGTATTGTAATAGTTTTAACTATAGTAATTGCCATATATATCGTAGGAATATATTAATTTAATTGTTATTGATTCTTGAAAACGAAGGGGGGAAACTCCCGAAACAAGCACGTCAGGTGTAGACGTTTCAAATGTAGTAGAAAAGTCATAAAAATAATTGCACCTATTTTAATTGTCAATTACATCATAGTCATACATAGTTAATTTGTCAAGTGCAACCATTTTTTAGGCAATAGTATAAATGTCAACAGAATTCCTTATAGTGTATTGGAATCACCAATATTTATATGCCAAACGAACTGAAACTGGTTCATTTGCGTTGATGGCTCTATGGTTTTCCGATGTTTCGAAAGTTTGTTATATACAAAAAAAAAATACCAGCAGCACTCTATTTCGCTTGTCGCTGAGAGTCTGGCCTGATTCTGCGGATTAACTTTGAGATGGTACCCTCAATTCAGAAAATTGCTACAATATTGGTGAGTGAGTAATATTACTGAGAATAATACTTTGGCATGATCTTGAAAAAAAAAACTTAAATTTTCTAATTTCTTTAGTCCGAAATCTTTTAGAAAACATTTTTCTACAAATTTCAGATTGCCTGATTTCAAAGTGCCTTACATTTTAGAATCGAATGATAGATGTCTATCAAATTTGGGAAAGTGTGAATTTCCGCAAATTCTAACTAATCACAAAACTGACCCATGTCTAGTGTCTTCAACATTCTATATACGAAACAATTGAAACAGGGTCTCTAGATTTGAAAGCACCAAGAATTTTCCGTATTAAAAAAATTATTTAAAAGATAATCAATCGAAGCACCCTTATAAAATTGAAGCCATAAACCAAAACCTACATGAAATCTCAAGCAAAGCATAGATAAGGGTTTTAAGCAGAAGCCCTCAGGAAGTAGCAAAAACTCAACACAAACACGCACATGGACTTGAACCCGTGAACTCAAACGCCTTCCATAAAAGCATGTTATATGCTTTAAAAATGCAAAGTTAACATCTTGTTGGAGCCTCTGACGCGTTTTGAAGCTTCGGCATACATTGTCATGTTTAAAAATAACTCATATTTAAATTATATAACAATGTAAAGATCATAAAATATGACAATAATAAATTAGCAGCAATTGCAGTGCCGTGTTCACTATCTTTGGCCTTTTACACTAACAAACTCCACACGCAATTCAATATTTAGGAATTTGAAGCGAACACTTAATTCACACATATGTGAGTATGTAAGTATATATGTAACATTAACTAGGGTAATATTGATAAATATAGTTGGGTAATAGATAAAAGAACATGAGTTGAGTAAATAAATGCAGTGCAAGCTCATTAGTCCAAAGCGATTTTAGATGATAGCGAAATCGACTGTAAATCGGGCACAAAGCGAAATGCACTTTGAGGTGTGTGTATTTTAAATCAAATAAAATTGATTGTACGGAATAGCAGTAAAGCCTGTAATGCAAACAACTTAAATTGATAACAAGTAAAAACAATATAAAAGCGTCATAAAAGTCCAGAAGATAAGTCTAGCAAATGAAGGTGGACTATGAATCAATTGATCAAGAATCATTTTTGGGTCTACATACTTTCCAAATGTTATCAACTTCACCGTGAAGTTTGTAAAAAATGACTAAAATGTGTCATAAAAATCGCCTGCTTCAGTGACGCTTTAAGGGGTGTTGAAATGGAGATTTCTGCAAACTTTTCAACTCGAAGCTGAAGAGTGCTTCCATGAATTTCAGATTCAGAGTAAAAAGGCCCATACACACACAGAGAGCGCAACTGAACTGAGCTGAATGCAAGCGTGACGACAAACTTGATACTGAGAAATCAGATGATATGTTCAGCTATGCTCTCTAAAGTCTAAGGGCAATTTGATATTGAAGGAAGCTGTTTTTTTCGAGTATTCAGGAGTTTTTAATCAAACGTTTTGAGCTTTATCTGTTAAAACCAGCTTAACTGATCTGTCTCCCGCAATTTGAATTTCTTTGAGAATATTGCTCACTAATCTTGCCTCTCATAAATTTGATCAAATTTAAAATTTAAGTGCAACAAGCGCTTTAGATTTTCTACCTGGTCAAAAGATAGACTTTCCAGAAGTACTACAGATTAGGATTTAAGATAGCAAGAAAAAAACTTTTTTCAACTTTTCCAATGATTCTTTTTCTCTTCCCTAAGTTATAAATGAAATGAAAACAATTACCAAACTATCTAGTTAGAAAAGCAATCAAAACAGTCGCTCAGCGACTTTCTATAACTAGCGTTGAAAGTAATTTGAGGAATATTGTAGATTAATATACCAATCACAATTACAATGCAAATACAATACAAATAGCTACACTGTAAAAGTGGCCGTAAAATAGGTAAAACATTATGTCTACACTTAATGCTGAGAGCACTCTTATCGGTTTTGTGTGGTAGTAAACACTTTTATTTGAGTTACCTTTAACTTTAAAAGAACCCACTGAATAAACATGCAATGGACAATCGTCAACTAAACGGTATAGTTAAGCACTCGAAATACTGCATACTGTTTCCAGCAAAGTTTATTGATCACCTTTGTTATCACCGTGATTCACTGATAGTTCAAGGGGATTGGAAAACTTGCTGTCTGGTTTTACTGCGCCGAATGTATCATTCCCAGGCGGTGATTTTTAGCGTATCTCTCAATCTAAACTTTGGCCAATACAAGTACAGTTTAATATTTTCTCTTCTCGCAAGATATATAAGTAGACAATCGATGTCCAGCTATAAACATTAACTGTGGCCTGATTGCAGTAAAATTGAGAACTGGCCATTGAGCATTGCGAGGAGAACTCATGAATCACCGTTTAGATATGGCCACATGTCGTAAGGCTTTACGTAAAAATTGTTAGAAATAGCTTGATAAGAATTGAATAACTGTGCAAAAGTATGTGATAACACATAATTGTTGAGTATTTATGGTACTATATATGTATGCCTAAAATGGCCGGGCTGCAGTGCCGGCTGAATCATGTTTGGCCTTGTTTAAGAATATGGATTGGATATGAATTGCAAAATTTCTCAAAATTCCAACTCTCGTCTTCCATTGCTCGACTCAACATGGGTTATTCCAAACAACATTTTTCAAACAGGGTCGGAGTCAGGAAAAACAATCAGCAGTTACACAGTAGAGCGCCAAAACTATCGATAAAGGCGCCATTCGATATTTCGGGACAAAAATTCGATACATCGAAGTACCCATAGGTTCGAAAATATAGATAGTGCTATAGGTTCGAAAATATTCGATGCCATCGATTGTCCTATAGGCTATTTCTCTTCCTACCTTACTAGCCTTACCCGCTTAGCGTGGTAGATAAAACTATCGATAGTTTTGCTTTCATACCGCCTCAACCATTACTGTTATGAACAATTTTTGGTCTTAAAATTCTCAATTTGCCGTGATACAATTCAGAAGTTCATTGCAAATGTTTTGCTTTCATATCGTCTCAACCATTACTGTTATGAAAAATTTTTGTTCTTAAAATTCTCAATTTGCCGTGTTACAATTCAGAAGTTTATTGCAAATGTTTTTGCTACAGCCCGGAAAAAAACTGAAGATTCGTTAATTCTCTGCTATAGGGGATGAGTTTTCCTTTTTGGTACATTATTTGTCTGACTATTGTTAATACTATGAACCAGTTACTGCTTTGCTTCATTGTTAGAACTGACTTCAGTTTCGATTATTATTCGATCAAAATTTTATAGGACTTGTCATGATTATTTTTCTCTCTCTAGATGAGTGCGTTTAAGACAGGAATTTGTATTGGTTAAAAAACTTCCTAGTATTTGAACCGAAGCATATAGAGCAAAAAAAAATGGTCAGGCATGTGCCAGAAATCACTAGACGGTCTCTCCTACAGTTTCATTTGCATTTACTTTAACAATCCGTAACTGAGATGCTTGTTAGATTTCCCATAATCTTAAATTCATTTCTGCCACATTGTTAAATTGTTTGATGATTGAAATTCGGTACAAAAAATATATAACGTTACGGAAAATTGCTTGCGTTGAAATCCGGTTGAAAGAGGTTTCAGGTACAAACACGAGCACGGACACGTTTATCTTTGTCAGAGGAAGATACAGCTCCAGTGGGTTTATCGTTTTGTCCCATGGTACTATGGATTTATCTGTGTCAGCGAAAGATTCAGCTTTAGTGGATTTTGTATATTAAGTATTGGTTTGTTCCATGGTTCAATGGATTTACCTTTGTCATAGGAAGATTCAGCTTAAGTGGCTATTCAGCATCGGATTTTAACAATTGAAGTTCTTGGTGTAAGTAAATAGTCGTACTTGTTTTTATTTCTGCACGTTTCGTTCTATTTTCGTGTTTAGTTTTAGGTGTTCTTTTTGGGTCACCAGATGGGCTTTCGTTGACTTGTTGGACAAAAAAAAACTACTACAAAAATTGCCAAACAATCATATTATGGCTATCGCCATATGAATTGGGAACCTAAAGCAAAACAGCTGACAGAAAAATAAATACAGATATTCGATCGTTTTGCCCACTACAAAAAGGCGCCCTCTTTTAACTATTTGAACGCCGCTTGGAGCCGGCCCTGGCGCCATGTTATAAATATTTCTACTGCTACAGACATATCGCATGATTTTGTTGTCTAGGCAACTCGGAAACTAGCATTACACGTGCTGGAAAACCCTAATGACTCAAGTGTCAAAACAAAATGAGGAAACAACAAACACGCTTCTTGTTTGACCGAGTAAACACTGCAGTTTTCCGGCAATGCAGATGGAAAACAGCTGGGGCGTGACCCAGAAAAGCGTAAGTAACCAGTGCAAAGAGAGAGAAAACTTGTTACCGCGCTCTTTTCCACACTTGTACACTCTTTTTTCTGCACTCTGCACATAAAACCAGTGCTCAGGCGAAAATTAAAATGTCGTTTTCCGTTTTCCAAACAATTTACAGGTCTTTCACTTGCACGTCACTCCGTAGTTTTCTCTTTTACCTTGAATTTTTGGGCGGACGAAACCTTGGCAGCGTTTTTTCGCGTACGTATTTCCGTATACGCCGGTGCCGAGAACTTGCGCTCATTTAGCTGCTGCTGCGGCGGCGGTGGCGGCGACTGCTTCGCGTTGTGGATTTGGCTTATTGTTGTGCCATTGGTGTTCGCAAAGTTGTGTTCAAATGTAGCCGCGGCATCCACATCCAAGTTGCCCATGATTATGTATAATTTAATATATTATTCAATTAATGCCTAATTGGAGGCGCTGGCTGCCGCGCTAAAGATGGAAACTTGATTGAGCACAGAAACTGGCAAAGCGGCCCCATGCGTACAAAAAGTGTGACCGTTTGTGTGTCAGATGGCCAATACCGAAAAGGCGATTTAAGAAAACTACCAAATGAAATACTAGCTTCACTGCCGCTGGATAAAAGTTGTTGAATTATGAAATAAGTGTAGAATTATTAAAATTAACAAATAAAAAATTTATAAATGACTTTTGCCGGCACAATCCAATCCACGAGCTTGTTATGCTAAAGTTTTATTTTTTGTTCCATTTCCCTTTAAATTTCGCCTTTTAACAAAGCATTTTTTACTGTTAAAATATGTAGTAACACTCCAATAACTTTATTTTACACAAGTAAAATTGCTTGAAAGAAAGAAATTTAATGGATAGAACAAATCACTATCCTGCGTGATGTTTTGTAAAAATTTCTTGTTAATTTCTTGTATACTATCCGCATGAGAGTGGAATAGGTCTTTTTTTTGGGAGTAAATTAAAAACTTTGATATTCCAAATCGTTATTTTGAGCTCTAAGATTCTTAGTAAATAGGCGAAATATAGTTTGATGTTAAAAAACTTGTTAATTATAAGGTTTTTGTTAATTGGAACTGTTAATTTCTATGCTTCCGCATGACAGTAGGTCTGAGCAGTAGTTTTTAGCTTTGTTATAATTCTACGCATTCTTATACTATTGTTCTTTCCCCTAAAAAAAAAGTGCACTTTGTCGGAAACCTTCAGATCTTTAACACTTGAACTTTGACTTATTCTGATTCTGCAGAACTTTAAATGTGCCAAACTTAGTTGTTAGTTAATTTCTTTAGCATCTAAGTAATTTTTTTTTTTTTTTTTAGGTTGCATAACTAGTGAATTGTCAGAAAGATAGAGGAAGAAAGAGTGTATACTTGTGTTTTTTGTTGTTGTTCTTTTTGTGTGAGCTCTTTTCAGCTTTTGTTTCGCCAAAATATCTTTCGTCACGGGAGGAAGGCCCAGAGTGAGTAAAGAAAGAAAAACCGTTACTTTATATACTCTTTCCTTGTCTACCTTTAATTTGTACTTGCTTTTAACATTACTTTTTTTTACCATTTATATTTTTTTTATAAACTCAAGATAATTTTGTAACTTTACTTATTTTCATTATTTAATAGCTTTGTTTGTTAAAATATTATGAACGTAGTCTTAATCGGTAATTATGGTTAAACATATAGTTAAGGCCAGCGTTGAAATGGAATATACTTAGGTGATTTTTGTTGGGATCACTGAATTATTTTTGGAGAATAGTAATCACGGTAGGGTGGGCTTACACTGCTGTTGTACCATGGCCTAGGGTTACTCCACTTTTCATTTCCGTCTGTCCGTTTAGGCTATCTACTGCCAATAACTCTTCTTCTTACCGCACGCGAATTTTAATTAAAAGGAATTATTATTATTTCTAGCGAGCAGGTAGCACTGCAGGAGATATATTATCTCATCCCCACTCTTCCTTACTGTTCTCGGAGACTATAAAAGTTAGAGACATAAAATTTTTACCAAAACGCGCGTTTCCCCTAGTTAGATCAAGTTTGCTGAATTATGTGTATATCTTTCGCGGTTTTAACCCACACCATAAAAGCGAAGCAAATCCCCAACCCCCGCTGGCCACTGACCTTAATAACGCCCATACCCTTCAACACTTCTAATGCAGAAAATTCAGTCACCTAGACTTAGAGCAGGCTGTTTGGTACTTGTAAATCAGTAGTCGAAAAATAGTTCTTGATGCATCTAACGGGGCGCTTTGGTGGTAAAACTCACTCTTATCACAGATACATGCCGTGATGGTAGCACATCAATGAGCAATCAAAAATATGCCAGAGTTGCACTCACGGCAGCAACATACGATTTCGTCCATAAATTGAATAAACTTTCAAGTGTAGTTAGATTAAATTATACTAACCAATTCCTCTAATGAAGGATAATGGTGAGTGGTGTCGCAATGACAAGCAAGCTGAGACTCTGGTTGGTCATCTTGAGGGGAGATTTAAGCCCCTCAATTAGGCCTCTCTTTGGATTCCTATTGCCTGAGTTGAAGGCTGCGAATAAAATCTTGAATAATAAAAGTGTCCCGGTTGCGGACTGGATTTGATACACTTAAAGAGTTGTGAGATAAAGCGAAGAAATTCGTCTTGGAGCTTTTAAATGCTATCCCATTTCCCCAGTGCTTGCAAGTGTGCCATTGAATCCATGATACTCAAGTCTTCTGAGTTCGACAACTAAAGTTTGGAATGTGACATGATGGGTTGCTGCAAGCAATCTCTCCCGTCCGTTTATTTCCCACTTGCTGATGATTGTAGTGGAGTGTTTTGGGTCCATTGCTGTTTAGTTTTTCTCTAGGTCCTGTGCCGAACTATAAGGATGAGGTTGATGACTTAAGGGGCGGTACTGATTATAAAAATATTTGTACACATTCATAGTAACCTTTCCGATTTTATTCATAAAAAGTATTATATTTGAATTTCTCTAGAAAATAATAGAACTTAAATTTGTCTAAATATCTCACAAAATTATTCGTTTTATATAGTAAATCTTTAGATATCGCATACTAACAATGGAATTAACTCTGGTGTTGTCTCTTCTTATAGTCATATTTTGTCACTGGATGGGCCTAACATATGCGAGCTCCGCGTCTTTTGAATCTACACTCTTCATTACGATATCGATGATGGTCATGCATAAAATGTGCCAGAAAAACCTAGCTGAAACCGCTTTGCCAAAGACGTTTCTGGTTGCCGCATATTGCATTTCCATGGAAATTATCATTACGTATCCTCACCAACTGGTAACCAATGCTTTGCAACGCGCAATTGGAGTAGGATTCGAGAAGATCTTGGAACATGAGTCAAACAAAAGCTTGCGTTGGATATTATATGGATTACAGCCACGATTAGCTACATGGGTGCTCTTGCTTTTGGACTGCTGCTTATATTGTGCGTGCTTGGAGATGGATGACTTGCAAAAATTTTTCGGCAATGAGGAAGATCGTGTGTCAAAGAGTGTAGCTCAAATAATAAAAACTAGGAAGACCATGGCACGGAATACCCTGAGTACACATGAAATCGATTAAAATTGTAGTCAAGTCATAAATTAAATGTCAGCACAAGTATTACTTGAGATATCCATCTTTTGTGTAGATTAGGTTGTAACTAGAGTTGATGAAAGAGGCACAGCTGAAGGCTCTTTGAGCGATACTGTCATTTCATGATTGGTGTATTAGATAGATGGGTGTGTGGATGTATTTCGAAACTTATTGGTGCTAAATGCATATAAATGTCTGGCGCTCCTCATAGGTGGTAGGAAATTTTTATGACCTACGGGTCAACCGATCATAAATGTTAACTATAACATTTCTATAAAAAGTGAAATTCTGTTGCACTTTATAGGAGGAGATACATTATTACCTATATCTTCTGAAGATAATACCCGATATTATGGTGTGGGTTAAAACCACGAGAACCTGTCACGAAAATGCGCATCGTTTGGTGAAAAAATATTTGCTCTAACTCTTATAGCCTCCGAGAGCGGTGCGACAACATTATTGCTCCTGACTTTTTGCATGTGGAACTTATGGTCTGCCACGCCTCCTTCTGCCTGTTACATACATTGCACAAATCTATGATACCCTTTTAACCTTTTTGCACTATGTGTATAAATGTCTCTTCTTTTGCTCAATTTCTCTTTGACAAGATACCAGCACAAATACCAATGCGAAAGATAGTTGGCAACGCGACACACTGCTTTTCAAGCAGTATATTTATGTAGCACTAAGCTGCGATAAGCAGTACATCAAGACATGTGCAGTATGCTAAGCAGTTCAACAAGAAGTTGACAATACGTTAAGCAGTTGAACAAAGCGGTCTAAATTAGATATAGTTAAATTTAAATTATGTTAAGTTACACATTTTCAATAAATAAAACTTTTAATTTAAAGAAAAATGGTTTCAAAATTATGTTTTGAATGATACAAAACTATAGATAGAGCAATAACGGCCTACGGACGGTAGACTTTTTTTGTGCTCTTTACGCTTATTTATATATTACATTTGTGACTTGCAAAAAAATACATAGCAAATGTAATGGCAAAAGCAACTATTTTTTTTTTATTTTTTTTTTTTTTTCATTTTGCGAATTCTATGAGCTCACTCACTCTAAATATATTTTGAAGATTTTCGTGAAAATTTCCATATCGTCACATGCATAAATTTCCGTCTCGCCGCAAAAACTTCACCAACGGGTCGGTCCATGCTTAGTGCGTAGGCTCCATCATGCCTTACCCCTAGCTACAGCATCTTTTCCCCATACAATCTATTCCATAGAAAAATGTGCGTAAAGCGGCAATTGTAGTAAAATTCATGAGCCAATTTATGTCCAAACAAAGTGCGTTGACTTTCGGTGAATTACGTCTGAAGGTGTTTCTTGTTGTTGTTGTTGCTGCGTAGAGTAAATTTTTTGCGGAAGAATTTCAACAATTTGTAATTTATGGATGTTGGGGTGGTGAGAAATCCGAAGGCTATTGACATAACTCAAGGATTTTTGCAGATACATTTTGACAAAACAAAACATTGAACTCTTGTGCTGGGGCCCCAGAAATCTCTCCCATAGATTATGCATAGAATAAAGTACCGCGTAAACAACAACTGAAGCTTAGAAATAGCTAGAAAAACAACAACCAGAAATTACATACGTTTTAGTTTGCAATTTACAATTCAATTGTAATTAAGTTGAAAATTGTTCTTTGCCAGCTTCCTTTTAAATTTGTATGGTTTTTTATTTTTATTTTTTTGGCTAAGATTATGTAGGCAGCATATGCAAAATGCCAACACGTTCCCTCTGCGCCCATCAATTGATCAAATGATATGCAAATGATTGCCAAATTGTTGTTGCTGTTGTTGCCATCGTCAATCTTTCGCAGCAAGTTAGTCTGGAGTTACCCAAGCGACAGCCGGCAAATGAATGAGCCCTTTGTCTTGCCAACTTGGCCCAAAATGCAGGCCACGTTTGTTGCCAATACTGATGCTAACTGTTGTTGTTGTTGCTGCTGCCAAGCAAGCGGCACCCTAAACAAAAACAAAATCCATAGCAATAACAACAACAAACTATACCAAAATGTTTGGCAATCGCTGCCAAAGATTCTAGGCTCTTATCGCCGCATAAGAAATCTACCAAAAATAATACTTCGATACTAAGTAAAACCTGTGTTGGTGTCGTTGTTGTCGCTTTGGTGTCGCACTGTTTGTTGTTGCAACTGTTGTTTGCCGCTGTGAGTTCAAGTACAGTTCAAACTAACAAAATATTTGGCAATTAAGTTTTCGAAAATCTGCAAAACAAAATGTTGCGCAATCGTAAAATAACGATTATACATTAACTATATTTGCTATTAAAATGGTTTTAGAACTTTGGCTTAAAAGGGCAAAGTAGGGTTATAAGCAAGATATTTAGATTCCGCTTCCTAAAAACAATAGTCAAAGCTAAGAAAGATCTGAGCTTGGGGCCTGGGTACTGATCGCTATTGATCTGGCAATAGCTTGAGTTGTACCTGTTTCTGCCTTAGCCAAGTTGACGCACCTCGTGATCTGGGCAGTGACCCTACCCCAGGCTTTAAAAGGGTTATGCGAAGGATTTGGGACGTACCACGGAAAACTGCGACTCCAGTGGATGATGAAGAAAAAGCCTCGGTTGAGGACATCGACATAATCTGGCAACGCGGGTATGCACCTGTAATGTCCGGACCCTTTATTGAGATAGCGCCTCTTCTTTTGAATGCATATATCACCCTCCTTGCGTATTGCTAGGGAGAGCGTAATTGGTTTCCAACTTCCACTGCCGAGGTACCATTGGTACGATCACAACGTCACGAGGCTATTGCAGTGAAGAACGCCTCCTCTAGAAGGAGCCTGCAGTCGGCTGCTACGTAATCTGTGAGAAAACACAATCGGGAGATGAGGAAGACGGAGAGGCTCCGAGCTGTGCACGAGCTAGAATGAGGTTAACATGTTCTACTAGAAAGTCGAGAGTCTGGCCAAAGTATTTAGTACCAATGCGTCTGCTTGTAGAGATACAGAGAAAGAGCTGGTAGTGAATGCACAGGGTGATGTTCAGAAAGGAACACTTCTTCGGCTTACTATCCAACAATGATGGGAATAATTTCATTCCCGGGTGGAATTGCCGACGTCCCCAATCGTAGATAACGTGGTGGAAATACCACCGCCTAGCTATTACGAAGTCAAGAATTGTTGTCCACAATAAGTTCGTATGTTGCTGGCTTGTGGTTTCAGTCTTCTTTCTATTGAGCGGGTCGTGTGAAAGATTGAAACCAATACCGAAAGAGGTGATTGGACATATAGGTGTGGCCTTAGGCCTGGTAAGTCCACCATATACCTGTTACTCAGAGGCGCCTGGAGTAGTGCTCTACATCAGGTCGTAACCCGGAAACGGGTGGTTATGGCTTTAAGTTGTTTTCAACTCTTAGGAGAAATGTTGAAATTAGCTAGTTGGTTTTACACTGTCCAAAATCACTTCTTAAGAGCTTCAAAACACTTAAGAAGCTTCTACGATGTACGTACATCTATTTCAACATAAATATAACATCAGCAGCAACAACAACAAATTGTTAACTGACAATAACAACACGAACAACATGCAATAAACTTATCTCACTTTTTTGCATAATTATGACTTTGTGAACTCAATAAATATACTAAAAGTGCAGCAGACAAGCGGCAACAACAACAACTACAACAACGAGCCATGCAACAGCTACAAATGCAGCAACAACAACAATTTGACAACTAGACAGGGACAGTGGGGCCGAGGGCGGGGATGCCTAACAAAAATCGGGCGTTGCTCTAACAAGCATATGGAAAATAGAAAAACAAAACAACAACATTACGCGTATTTCAGCGCGTCAACAACTACAAACAAACAAAAAAAACCAAAACAACAGTAACAACAATTTGCATATGTATGGTGTCTGTGTGTCTGTGTGTGTGTGTGTGTGTGTGTGTGTGTGTGTGTGTGTGTGTGTGTGTGTAGGCGTTTAGCAGCCATTGTTGTTGCTATTGTAGCCGATGAATCACGCGTGATATTTGCATTGTTAGTTTTTTTTTTCTATGCTGAACTTTTGTTTTTTATTTATTGGACAGGCGAAATGACAGCAACTGAGTGTTTGTTCAAGTGGACTTTGCGCGCAGCTGACGTAGACGTCGACGTCGACAGCGACGCTAATGCCAACTTCGCTCACAGCTGACATTTTCATTATGATGTGCGTCTTAAGGGGTTAGGGGTAGTCAGCGTCTTTAAAAAGTTAGTATTTTAAATCATTTTTGTTCTCATTGGTGTGCCAGAATCACGGCATGTACGCAACATACGAGTCGATCTTATCTCCCCAGCGAGCCATTTTATGTGTCACATCAACATTGGTGTGCCAAGACGTAAAAAAAGAATAGCCCTGAGCTTGCTATTGAAATATCTTGAACCTGCGATACTCGTTTTCTTCCTCTTCTTCTTAACTGCACATTACGGGGCTTGATGTAGAGCACTAGTGCAGGCGTCTCTGCTTTGGTAGCTACCTGTTGCTTCCAACGGAGACAAGGCTTTTTCCTTCAACAGCCACATTGAAGACCTTTCTCGCGGGCGCTTCTTCTTCCTTGCGCACAACATGATCCAGACAGAGTCGCCGCTGGATGTTAGTTTGCTTGACTGAGGCACATATAGTTCTTCATTCCATCGAATGTGGTAAAGTTTCCACTCAAACACTCCAAGGGCATTTTCAGCCGTCTGCGCAATCATCCATACTTTAGCGCCATACAGCAAAATGGGGAGGATGATCGTTTTGTAGAGTGTTAGTTTCTTCTGGCGAGTGCTCTGTGTACTCATTCGCCTACTGGAAACATAGCAACATCTATTGTCAAGAGTGATTCTCCGCTTAATCTCCATGCTGACATTATTCTTCATTGTAACGATGATTCCAAAGTTGTCGAAATCCTTAATTCTTTCCTCAACTCTTGCATCTCAATTTCTCTAATGTAAAGCCTTGCGAGTGTATATCCATTGCAAAAAGTGAGCTGCTGCGGTAGTCCTTTTCGGACTAAAGACAAGACTGGCTTCTCCTCAAGTTTTCTCTCGCTTTCATGCTGTAGACATTAAATGGACTGTCCACAAAGGGTGGGATTGACCTTATCAAGTGAAACGTAGTTGGTACTAAACAGTGTCCTACATTGATAAACTTTCGACAGATCGCGCGTATACTCAACCTATTAGGAACTTGAATGGATAGTACCTTCGGATATATAAGCTTTACCAGGAGTCACTCTTTTTCTTTTTATGATTTGTTCTGTGCTGACTTTTTGGCTGAGACTCCTCGTGCATGTTCGGGGTGCCTGTCGTTAATACCCAAACGCGAGCAGTATTTCTATACGGAGTGGCGTTACTCTATGACGGCCGCGTGGTTGGACCCAAGAGGATTATGTAGCCCTCGTGCAAAGCTAAGTACAAGAAAATTGACCTAACACATCTCAAATTTGGTTTACCAAATGGAAATTGTGAGATCGTTCCAAGTTTCTATTGGATTGTTGATAAACGAGTGAAATTGATCCATATGCTTGACCCCTTGAGATTAAGCCTTATAACACCTTAAACACTTGACTTACTGTCCCCAAAGTGACTATTACTACCCTATCTACTAAAGGACTACTTTGCGCTTTGCTTACTGGAGATATGCTGCGAAAGGATTAATGTAAAGGAAATGCAGAAATAACAGTTTCTCTCGCTGTAGCTGTTTGTTGTTGTTATTTTTTTATGCGGTGTGTCAGTAGCTGGCATTTGTGTGCCAAGTGATTGCGTTCTTTACATTTACATACGTGGGTGTATTGAATGTCGTAAGCACACCTAGAATCAATGTGTTAGTAGCAAGAGTGTTAAGGAGCGAAGCTAGCAGGGGGCGGAGTACCCTACTAAAAAATCAATGAAATAAATCGTGTTCAAAAAATAAAATTGTGTTACTTAAAAAGCTTGACTACTCCTAACTCCTTAAATACTACTTAAATGCACTAAACTGAGCCACGCCCATTGGCAGGCAGTGAAAATGAATAAAACACACACATGCCCATATGCCATTACACATACACGAACACACACACATTGAAAGTGTAGCCATAACAGCAAATATCAATTAGCCGACAACAATAAAAAGTTGCAACAAGTTAAAGGAAGCTGCTGCTGCAAAGCAACAATAACAAAAACAAAATGCAAATGTGGCCAGTCGCAGCAACAACAACAACAAGAGTTGGCAATGTTTGTTTGTTTTTGTTGCTGTCTGCAAAAGGTGTTAAACGCCATTAAAGTGATTTTCATGGGCAATTAATGTTTCAATAAACGATATTCTAACAGCAGCAACAAATGCAACAACAACAACAACAACTTGGCAGCAGTTGCCGTGTAGCTGCAACAAAAGTTGCTACAAATTTGTTGCTGACGTAAAGTTGCAGTTGCCGCTGCTGCTGCACTGCAGTTCTTGTTGTTGTTGCTGTTGCAATTGCCACATCAGATGACTGCACAAAATGTTATTGAAATTGGCTTTTTATGTTTATGAAAACGGCTTCGAATTCAGCTGCAACTGTTTTCTGGGAGGGAGCATTTTCTTTTTGAAGTTGTTGCTGTTTTTCTTGTTACTTTTGCTGCTTGAACTTTGCCTGTGTCCATTGTTGTTGTTGCTGTTGTTGTTTGTTGCTTTAATTGTTGGCACTTTTCTATGTACTTTATGCCATTTGGCTCACGTTTTGGCCATCAATGTTTCAGTGCGTAAATGTTTGCTAATTGCCATTCGAATTTGTGGCCAAGTGAAATTTGAGTAACTAGCTGGAAAATTATGTTATAGTTCGGATTAAGTGGTTTATAAATGCTAATGTTGCTTTCGATTAACGATTCTAATGAAATCGACAATAACTTTGTAAGTCGAAGCGGCAAGAGTCGAAGGCTTATGATACGGAATCTTGTTCCACGTTTGTACTTGGCGATTTGTACTGAATTGTAAATTTGTGCATGCAAATTTGTGAATCGCATAGTAACGCGTTTTAAATACATACTTTAATTAGTAATTTGCAAGATTCGAAGATAATATGTATAATATAAATACCTTTTTATCATACGTATATGATTGCTTGAAAATACTTATTGGAAGTATGATATACACAGTCATAATAACGTCCACAAAATATTAAATGTTTTTGGAGACGACGCGAGTGCTAAGTATCTTCCAAGTTGTCAAGAAGTGACAATTACTATACGCTCAAATAATTTGTTCTCTAGATAAAGAATTTTTCGTGAAGGTGTTCAGATTTGGGGAATTGAAATTACATTTTTATTCGTGTAGGCTAAAAAGGATCTAACCCTAACACAATCTTTTTGACACCCGTGGCCGTTGATCGGCCTATAAATAGATCACGTTGGGTTACTTTAGCAAAGTGTGCGGCCACGTTGCATCTATTAAATCGTTAACATATTTTGCTTTTATACTTGGCTCTCCATCGAATCAGTTCAGGGATGATCCAGTCTTGCCATATTGTAAACTGCATCTTTTGATAGTGAATTCATCTACCATTTCGTTTGTGGCTTCTGGAGGATACCCATTCCATTTTGGGATTGGTTGTCTTTCGCAATTCAACTCAGCTGCGCCCGTATGAATTAAGAAAATTCCACTCTACGTAGCACTTGCTTAAACATTAGGTAAATAGTGCCGCCTTGCTGTCAAACTCGACGTTATGAACGTCTTCAACTCGGAGAGTCGCTACATGGTTCAGTGCTGGCCCCATGTTTTGGAACTGCATGTACGACGGATTGCCAAGATTAAGAATGCCATATAACTTTTGGAGCGCCGCAGATTATAGCCAAGATGGCCATTAAACACCTTGACTGTCCTGCAAACCACTTTTGCAACACGTATGCAACGTCAGCATAGCAGAAACTTACCAGATAAACCATCGCGGATCAAAATCCTCTAGTGGTTTGTTTATATTTAGCGTGGTGCAGGCAGCCATTAAGTAAGCGTCACCAATGTGGAAGTAGGCCACTTATACAAGGAGCTATATGCAACAAATTGAAGCGACGTATAGAACGGCCTCCAACTATGCGATCTTAGCCATCATAGGGATGGTGCCCCTCTATCTTTTATTTAGCCCCATTGTACATCATATATGTGGGCTGAGGAAATCTGAGGTGCATTGATGGAGAAACGTGGACAAAGCGCGCTGGACATAAGGCTGATACCCAACATAAACCCCTGGCTAAGTAGACGCCACGCAGGTTCTTAGCGGCCATTGGTGTTTTATGGGTGTCCCTTCTCCGGATGCTTAGAAGACGCAGAACACGTAAACTTTGTGGTGCCTTAATTGGCAAAAGAACATCCGTTTGCGAAGACAACTACAGGAGATATTGCTTATCCTAGTTCGTTCTGGTAGCTTTTAGGGGCTCCTGTCGTACGAAGAAGCGGCAAGATTAAGCAGTACATATAGTTGGGTCAGAAGAATGATACTGAATGGAAGTAAAGGAAAGTTACCATTGATCAAACCTATAGCGATACAACCAATATCCCCACGCCCTGCTGAGAAAATCATGCTCTATATTACAGTTCTTAATGTTCTGCATTTGAGTATGCAATTTTTATTGTAGAACCATTTGCGTGCACTTCGTAGGCACAATTACCATTGAAATCCCTTAAATTTACATTGTATAGAATCCAATCTTATCCAAAACCTAGGGCAGCACTTGGTAAGTATCTGAAAAAAACATAGGTGTAGTAGCTTATGGCAGCAATCAAAACACATTAAAATAATGTCTTGCACAAAAACAAAAAAACGGAAAAAATAAAACCTGAGCCATTAAAACAATCATTTTGCAATTTATGTGGCAAGTTTTTAATAAAAATTATATGCAACTAATGTGAAAAGCCTTAGCGCATTTACAGTTGCAGACACAGTTGCATTTTTACTGTTAACTCTTAACTGCAGCAGTTGCATTTGTTGTGTGCAGTTATAAACTGTTCGGCACACGCCCTCTCGCCTATTGCCAATCTAAACAATCTGGCCAATCGCCATTGCCAAATGTTTTTCGAGCAATGTGGCATGAAAAGATTGTCCAGGCAATACAAATTTTCTAAGTAGGCCTGCCCGCTGGGCCACCATTGGGGAATTGATAAGGCAACATTCATTTGCCCGCTTAAAGGTTAAAGGTGTTGCATGAAGGTTGTGGACCAATTTTTATGCGCCTGCTGCAACATGTGAATCGCCGCCGATGCCGGTACCGATGCCGCCGCCACCAAGTGGTCAGAGCTGGCCGAAAAGCTGCAGCTCTACCAGATTGCAACTTGGCTTATTGGGTGGGTGGGCATTGGTAGTAGTTGTTGTTGGTAGTTAAGAGTTGGCTTGCACGTTTTCTTAATTTTGCTAACGTGATAATAAAGTGCAAATAATATGCCTGAGTCGTTGCTGTCTCTGTTGCTGTCGCTGTCTCTATCTCTGTCTGCGTCGACGTCAACGTCAGCAATAAGGCAACAACCAATTGTTGTTGCTTTTGTTGTAGCTGGCTCTGTGATCATTTCGGCGTGATATTGCAATTGCCAAGTTGCCATTGCAGACATTGTTGGCCATTTGCTGCTCTGCTGCCTGTTGCAAGTTTTCCGCAATCGACGCAGCCAACAATGAGTGGTACTACTCGAAAAACAACAACATGGTATTATCGCTGATGGAAATGCACCTGACGCTTGCTTTTGGTATTTGCACGACTTCGATTGTTGTTGTTGCAGTTGGTATTTGATTGGGGCGTTGGTGTGTATCCCGTTCTAACGCATTGGCAATTACTTTAGTTTTCAGTTGTGGGCTGAGAGTCAGCTCATAAAACACAAAACTCTGGAAACTGACTGAAAATTTGTTTAGCCTTTGGCTGCTGCGTTGGCGCACCAACTTGTTGTGCCTCACAGTCCCGATCTCTATCACCCCCTCTCTTTCTAGCTATCCCCTTCGCTCTCTATCGCTCTCTCTGTTGCAGCAGCAGCATCGTTATGCGGCAATTACTCGACAAACAATTTTTACCTTTAGCCTCAAGTTCAAATTTCAAAATCAAAACCAGAGTCGGAGTCGGCAGTCGTCAGTCGTCACAGTCGTCGTCAGTCGACTCGCCGAGTAATTGGTTTCGCGTATGTTTTTTCTATACCCTTCGAAAAAGTACTTTCATTAAGGTGTGATATATGGATTGCTTCTCAAGTACTCTTCCATCAGTCCAATCTTCCAGTTGGTTTGATCGAGGTTGACAGTTTAGAGCACTTTATGAGCTTATAATCGAGATTTTAAGACCAACACTGTGTGATGTCAGAGCTACGCAAATCTTTCAATCTTATACCAACCTTCCAGTAACTAAAAAATCCTCATGCACAAAATGCCCTAAAAAGAATCCAAAAACGTTGCCAAAACACGTTTTAGAGAGAAATCCAAACCTAAAAGGATTCTCAACGGATGTGCTTAAGTTTCATCTATTGAGTGAGTCAATCTCTTGACAAAGCTGATATATAGTACAGACGATTACAGACAGTTATCAAGTTTTGTTAAAACGCTTTTTTGGTTTTTTAACATCTTTGACAAGTTGTAGACAACTATATATCTATGTAATATCATAAAGCTACTCAAGAAGGGAAAGGATACGACAATCATTTGCAACTTCTTTCGCACATATGGGATGATACAGTGAAGGAAAAGGCATAAGGTATATAAATAAAGTTACCACGGGAATTCGTAAAATTTTGACGATCTGTGACAATAGGTAGTTTTTGAACAAAATTTTGAAATACTATAATATAATAATAATAATAATCTAAATACTTCTTATATGTTAGTTTAAGATAGTCTTCATCAACCGAATTAGTTCGAAACAGGATATTCATAAAATTGAGCGATTCAGCCGGACATCCAAATGAAACTTTCCAATATGTCTAGCTCGAGTCGACCTCTGAAACGTAGTTCTTCTTTCTTTTGCAAAAAAGGAAGCTATGAATTTCAAAATATTTTCATAGAAACTATAAATTTTGGGAATCTATAAAATAAGCAATAAATTTTGATCACTGATTGACTTTGTTAAAATCCTTCCATAAAGTCGAAAAATCGTATGTCACCTATCACGTGACAGTCGTTAAACTTTAGTATGCGGAAAACTTATTTAAATTTAATTTAATTTGCGTATGCAAAGATCTTATCGAATTATTATTATTATTGTTGTTTGGCTATAAAAGATTTGTTTTAGGAAGCTCAAGAAGCAAAGATCAAAATTTGGGTATAGAAACAAAATATTGCAAAATATTCAAACCAAGACAAAATAGAGAAATTTAAAATGTGTTCCAGGGTCTTCAGATCGTCTTCTTGTAGCTTTAAAACACGTCAGAACATAAATATATGGTTTTCCAAGACTGTTCATATTATCGGACTTCATCAACTTTTTGTAGTATCCTGTACTCACAACACCTCTTTTTGAGTATTTTAAAACTAGATGAATTCTGTTGCATGCATTTGAAATTGTGTATTCTTTAAAACTTCATAAGTTATATATGTATATATATGTGCGCTGTCTTTAAAATTGATCAAAATCAGCTAAATTATTATTTCCTTATTTAGCTGCTACAAATTAACGAATTCTTGGCAAGGACTTTTACATCCAACATATCCATTATTACAACAGTTAATTGCTTTTTAGCAATCCATCATGAAGTTTCTCAATACTGCTTCTTAGGAATAACACATATCACTTATCATTTAGTCATAAAGGTGTTCTGCAAGAGTATATAAGCTTCAACTGGCGCATATAGGCTGATTCTCACACCCGTTGTTAGTTGCATTTTGTTGCTGGTTTTCCCATGGGTAACCTGTTGCATTCAACAGGCAACAGCTAAGGCAAGAGGTGCAACAGCAACTTGGGAGCAACCGCGCAGCCAACGGTAATCACTCACTTAGACTCACTTGGTCGACTCTTTGTCCATCTGTATGTCGTTCTGTCTCTTTGTCTGTCCGTGTGTCGCTCCCCCCGGCTGATTGTCTGTGGCTGACTTTGCAAGGTGTTAGCTATGCGACCGCCAGTCTGTAAGGTTCGCATAGGGACACGAACTTCAAATCAAAGCTAAGTTAAGTGCTAGTTGTGGCTTACATTGTTATTACGGCTCTATACCCCGCTCCAACCCAGCTCCGCATACCTAGGCTAGTCAGCCAGTTGCAGTTCTTGGCCTAAAGTGTTGCCTGTCCAAAAGGGCCAAGCTGAGAAATTTGCATGTGCAGCTTGCCGACTTTTTGGTATGCCTAATGAAAATGCTGTAAATTATAGAGCAGCGAGGAGAAGGCGGAGGAGCACATGGGTAGCATGAGATTTAAACATGGTTACATAGCTGCCGCAGCCTTGGATCAGACACTAGACACAGAAGGGCAGACAGCTTAATTGAGTTTTTGGTAAAAACCTTTAAGTGATTTATACGAATTTGGGTTGACTTTGGAATCTTAACTACTAGAACTTTATATTGAGTTATAATGCAATTGCCAGTTTGAGACTTGTTTTTTTTCACAGCCCAGCTTGCACTTTGCCAGCGACTCTTTGTAATTTTGCAAAAACTAGTATCCATAGTTACTAGTTTTTTTCTTCTACTCTATTCGAATCGATTTAGTTATTCGCATCTATATAATAATAGCTTCGGCAACTTTATCTTTTATCTTAAGTTGGTGTTATAACGATAAACGAATCCTCATCGCAGAGCTTCAAGTTGGACTTTGTCAAGTCCTTCGAAAGCAACACTTCTAAAATGTTGAAAAAAATCCTCAGAACTACAAATAATGGGATTATAGTTGTTGAAAAGTTAAAAGTCCTTTGCTTTCCAATATGGCGGTAAGGAATATACTTCAAAGCTTTAAATAGCTATAGCTTCGAGAGACAAATTGTAAACGATTGATTTTTTGCACCTTGTATAAAACATCCACTTTTGGGATTCTACACAAAATGATACTTCAGAAATTAACTTTAGTTTTCCATCAACCGAACAATGCTCACCAGTGTTAATATAATTTTCAATCAACATCAACCAATACAAAACCTTCGCCTCGCTTTTTTGGGATGAGCTGAAATTAAATTCATTGTCTATCACTAAGATATCTAAAGCGAAGATTATACCATGTTCTGATTACTACCAAATGAAAAAGAAAAAGTGTTTTCCATCAAGGCAACGCAATATTTTACAAGTCAATCGACACAAAGTCAAGATTTTACGAACTTTATTTTCAATTGCTGACTTAAAGGGCTACAGGGAAAGTGATTGGCAAAAATATAGCTTATTTTGAGGCCAACGGTAATTATTTTTACAGAAAAGGTTTTAAAGTGTTCCATTGTAAAGTTTCAAACGCTGCGAAATGTGAAGTTTTGTCCAAATTCGCAAGCTATCGATTTGTACTTCTTCCGAAGCAACACTTTGACAGCACTGAGAACTCCAAAAGAAGGTTCGATTCATGCCTCGAATCTAAAGACAAAGAATTCCTTCGAAGTGTCAATCTATATGACAGAAAGTTGCCAAGAAGTACAGAAAAACAATGAAGACTACTTTCAGTACTCACACTTGATGATAGTTTCCCAATAAACCATAAAACTTTGTTGGCAGTATGTAGCGGAAAACTATGTACAAATCTTGCAGTACACCCACTTGATAATACATTTCATAACGCTACGAGTAAATTCCAACCCTCAACGCAAAATATTCTGCTTTTAGCTAACAGGTGTCCTTAAATTTCCATTCAAACTTTCTTATCCTCAAACACTGTCAAATCCACCCAACAGAACCCTAAGAAATTCTTTCGCGTAAAGCACTCACGCAATTTTCGACGTCACTTGGTCAATGACATCAAAAAATTCTGCACAGATGTTTTTGGGGCACACACACACACTTACAAAACAGAGTTGGCAATATTCGCCATAGCAACTAGGTCCATCAATCATTATATTTGTCCCTGAAATCAAACGCAAAAAGCATCCTGTTGAACCGGCCAACAGCATGCTGAGAGCGCTCCACTTCCGGTTACACATTCCAAAGCATACCGACTTTTTAAATGCTCACACAGATACGACAACGCACACACATTCACAGACACAATGACGTCGCAATGGCGTACAAAACTGTAAAACAAGGTCAGGGCAATGAGCTGCGCCTGTTTAAATTGGCACACAGACGCAGCCAGAGATGCGCGCGTCGAGTCCTTGAGCTAAAACCGAACGCACACGGCAAGGTCATTCACACACTAATACTAAGGCAGGCAGCAGCTGAGGGTAGATACACACTGTGTCTATTCTGTGGGTGGTGGGTGGTGCTCTGCTTGCGAGAGCGCACAGCTTGCGCTCTTTGCGTGTAACTTGCGCTCTTAGTTTATTTGTCAAGGCAACGCTCTGCTTTTTCTGCTGCTCGCCTGGCACATGAAGGCGCCAAAATTCAACATTTTCATTTGTGTGCGTGCGAGAGCAGCGCGTGGGCGTCGCTGCCGGCGTTTTGTACTCGTGCTACTACCGGCTGTTAAGCCTTCAACCTGCAGCAGCCGGTTAACGTTTAGTGGTGGATTTGGAGTTGCTCACTTGAGCAGCCCCACGACCAGCACCACTCCCACTCCCAGTCCCGCTCTCCGCCTAGATCCTGGTGTGCATGTGGGCGGGTTTGTGGAGTTGCCTTTCGAGCAGTTTGCGGATAATCCTATTTACCTGCGGTTTTTGTTGTTGCCGCATTTGGCAAACAAGTTTAGGGATTTAAAATATTTGCTCAAGTGCGACATAGCGTAGATTTTACTTCTCAAATGTATTGGGCGCGCAGCAAGCACTCACAGGGTGGCACGCACTCCCTGGGACTAGCAAAAAAAATGGCTGCCAAAATGTGTGGCGCAACAGGCTAGTGTCACACTGTGCTGCTTGATAAATGCCCCGACCTTGCCGCTGCATTAGTATTAGTCACTGGCACACACACTGTGACACATTATCACAGCGACACGCATTTTAGCTGAACAGGCACGCAAAGCTCAGCACAGCATTACGCGTACTAAACTAAGAGACGCGAATTCAAAAACCCTCCTAAACCCCCAAAGCAACAACCCTCGTCGGCAACAGCCACCCAACCCACAGCAGCTACAACAGCGCGCAAAATCATCAAAAATCTCTCTGTATACGCGTTCCCTATTTCACACACACACACACACACACACACACGCACAACCGCATACATACAGTGTGTACCCACGCATACATACGTCACACTTGTATCTGGTATACATAGAAACCAGCGAACAGCAGCCGAGCCACGTGCCAGTCCCACTTCGCAAGTCCTTCGCATTCCTGTTTTTGACAGAGCAGAGCACACCCCAGCAGACAAAAGGAGCAAACGCAAAGAATGGTCTTTTACTTACATATATCCTATCAGTAATCAGTTTCACCTGGTAGTTGTACAATCTGAACTCCCATTAAGACTAACTTACGTCTAAGTAGTAGCGACAGTTAGGGCTTCAAAGCCGTTTTCGAACACGCTTATCTACATGTCTCTTTTAATATCTGATTTCAATATATTAGGGGTTTGGCTTGTATAATCGAGTAACTTTTGCCTCACATACTATAACAAAGTTCTGAACAAATATTTCAAAATGGGGCAACTTTGAAATATATAAAGACATTACAAGTGCTCCTTCGACTGATCTCATATCTTGATTAAAGAAACACAGCTCTATTGCTGTTACCTTAGAAAACAGTGACCCGATTTTCAGAATCCCAATGCGAAGATTACTCGATTCGACGTGAAACTCAGCTGACTTCTTAGATTGTAAAATCAATGCTTAACAATCTGCTCTTACTCACATGTGGTAGCATTTTCGGGAAATGAACTTTCTTCGCATATTCTAATAATCACTTGCAACAAGAATTTTTGGATTGATTGAATGTCTTTGGTTTTCACCTTGCTTCAACCCTAACCCTAAACTGCAGGAAAATTGCTGTTCAAAAAGGGCGTCACTACTATGGAGGAAGGGGTGATTCACCGCATTGTGACGTCACAAAAAGAATGTCAAAAAATTCAAATCACAATAGATTTTTTTTTGCTTTTGACTATTGAACTATAAAGAGCCCCTTAGGCAATTTTAGGGAAATGCTTAAGGAAATTTTATAAGCAATTTCAATCGAAATTCCAATTCGCAGAAAGAATGTGTGTGAATTTTAGGAAAAATCGAAAGTAACAGTAATAGGATAACTGATATTAGTTTAAAATAAACTATAGCTTGATTCTTAAATTTTTGTGGAAGTGTATTTTGTCTAAAGCACGCATCTTGGTACATAGGGCCGCTCAAATTGGCTTTGAACCCTGGCGAATTGCGAAATCCGTAACGAAATTAACTGTTAGAATATGCTTTTATACTCCGAAAATATTCTTATTGACATTTCAACTAATCTAGCATTTCATCCAAAGGAGGAGTCTTTGGGCAGTAATGAAAATACGTAGAAGTTGCTGAGCGATTCGATGTTAGGAAATTAAACTTTAAAATTGTTGTGCTGTGCCTAAAATCTCTAGAGTATATCCGATTTCGCATTAAGCTTTATTTCATATCACTGGAAAATCGCTCCCAAATATGTATATTTGTGCAACATCGACAGTTGTGGTTTGGGCTGAAATCAAACTTAAATCTCCACCATCAGACCGCTGTTTAGTTGAAATTCGGTTGAAAGATTTCTGGCCCATTATCTATAATTTCTATATTGGCGAAATTGTTGATAAATAGATAACAAGTTACATAGCTTATTTAAAAGTTTTGACGGCAATATGTTTTTCTTAGTATTTCGGAATGGGTTCTTCTTATGGATTTTGTTGTTCGAATTATGATAAAACTGCTGCTGGTTTGTTTTAGGAAATTCATAATTTCACTCTTTGTGGCAAGTGAAGTCTAAATATTTAATTTTATCTCATTTGTAATTGTTATCCATACATATCGGTGTTATGCCTGTTTCCAATTAAAATTTTGATTTCGATTTTACAATAAAGCGCGTACAGTCATTACAACCAATGTTTACCTAATGCATGTTAAGTATACATTGATTATAACTAATCGGAATTGGAAATACTTTTCTGTATCAAAATGATTATAAGAACTGTATTGTGAAATCCAAACATCGCATTTAAATTGAATATTGGAATAATCATGAATATACCTAATTATAAATTCCCCTACATAAGCAACATTTTTCTCCTCTTCTTACTTTCTATGATCAGAATACTTCTAACAACTTTGTTTGCTGGGTAGCCAAATACTTTATAGAGAATTTTTTGTGTGACGCTGCTCCTATGGGTTACATAGAGATACCTCTAACGCCGCTGCTGATGCTGTGCCCCTGCGTTGACGTCGACGTTGCTATCGTTTGTCGTCACACAATTTTTTCTCTACAATCGATTTTCGCACGCCTCTTGGGAAATGATAAGAATGCCAAAAGTTTCAGGCTAACATAAGCGAGTGTAGCTGGCGCTGTGTATCCTGCATCCAGTTGCGGCCATTTTCCCCACACGTGTGCGTGAGCGTGTGTGTGTGTGAGAGTGTGTGTGTGTGTGTTAGTGGGTGCGTGTATACTAAAATCGATCGATAGAAATTTCTTTATACATTTTTGATAAGAGTGCGTAAAATGACGAAAATAACGTATACACAGATACGCATACAACAAGAGAGTGTGTGGGTGTGTTTGACTGATAAAAAGTGAAAGCTGATAAGTTGAGCTAAGGTAAAAGATGTTGAGGTAGCTGATAAGCGTTAGGTAGTCACAGATAAGAAGCTATACATAAGCGATCTATAGCGCTTATCAAAGCCATAAAGTAAGTATTATTACGTATAACAGTTTATGCCTATTTAGCTGGCAATGTTTTATGCTACTTTGTTGCATAGTTGTTACCTGGCCAAGGGCTTTGGTTGCCTTTGCGCTTTTCAAAGTCATTAAACTAAAACGGCAAATGGCAAATTATTCATTGTCAGGCCAAGTCAGCTAACGAAGTTGGCCAAAACGCAAATTCAACAGACTCCAGGCTAACAATTGCATTACTATAATTCACTGAAAATATTATTGCTAAATGTGCGCCATCGATGCGAGCGCTGATAAGCGGCAGCACAGTCGGCAGTCAGCTTTGGACTTGGCCATTTGAGGCACTTTGAGATAGACAAGCTGGCTGATGGCGGGCAGGGCAGCGCGGATGCTGGACGCCTGGCCAGATCAGACCATGCCATTGTGGCATTGAAGGCAAGTGGCTTCAGGTCCTAACTGCCGTCAATTATTGACTTCAAATTTGTTTTATTGGTCGCGCGGAAGATAATGCTAACCAAGCGGGTCAGGGCTAGCTAATACAGAGGCAAACCTATTGGAAATATATACCAGAACTATAGAATTATGTTTAAATATAACAGTTTGGGACCATTATGCAGATTAGGCTTTAAGTGCTTGCGAATTATAAGTAAGCGAAAAGTTAGAGCAACAGGTTGTTAAGTAAATGGTTCGCGCCTTGAGTTTTGGCAAGTGTTGTTTGTTTGGTTAGAGATCAAATTTTTGGCCCTGAATTGAGAAAATCTCGCGAAAAAATTGGCAAAAATTCAATTTGCCGCACTTTTTGGAAAACATTTTGCTGAAAACTAAGGCAATATTTTTAAACTATTGCCTAACAGTTTTTGCATATTAGAAAACACATTGTAATAATCAGAAATTACTCTCTTTAAAAGCAAACACAAACCAAAAATAATGTACATTGTACGTTGGAAGGGCTAGTTCGCGAGCGTACTTTGGTATCACCAAGTGCAGAAGGTACGCCCGGGGCAGAGACGCCTGAAGGAAAGTTCTTCATCAGGCCGTAACCACGTAGCGGGTTGTTATGGACAGTCAAGAAGACAGTACCATACAATCCCCTTCCTTATCAATGCATGCTTCCCAATACCGTGAATGTGCTTGAATTCCCTTCAACTTCCCGTTTTCATTCTATTTGGAACTCTTTCAGGGTCAGAAAACTTACTCGTCAAATGTGTTCCTTCAGCTTGAGGAAGAGATCGAAAAGAAAGTTTTTATAGAAACCCCCTGCACAGCCAGTACCCGTTGGAACTCGACCTATCGCGCTTAGACTTTGGTTATCGTAGACAAAGATCAATGTTTCCATCCACCCAGGGTTTGATCTTCCAATTCCCACGGTGATGCCTGTTTTCGCGCTAGCCAAGATGATGGTCAACCTTCAAGCTGTTTCCCACTCTGTATTAGAGCAATGAACAATGTGCGAGTGACTGGCCACAATCCAGCTAATTGCTTCAATATCAGCCAGATTGGTAAGCCACGACGGATGAAAATGACGATGCGATCATAGACGCTTTCTAGGCTAGACTCGAGACTCGACTCTATGACGGCTGCACGTCTAAGAAGGAAGAGAGCGTATCTTTAGTCCTGCAGTCGATCAATTCCGCTTTTATGAGACCAACTCGAACAGCTGTCTAAGGCTAATTGATATTATTAATGTAGTACCAGCATTCTGATATCCAAAAGGCTGTTCCCAGATTGATATGCATGCAATCAGATAGATCAAGTTATGATGCATATAGGATGAAAAAAAAAAAAAACAACTTTGACTTTTACACTTTGTGTACAGGATATAAAAAGATAAGGTAACGGAAACTATTTATAAGGCTGTTAATTCTTAAATTAGAAAAAAAAAGTTAATTTATTTTCTCCAAAAGACTTTTTAATCATTTTTTACGTAAACTAAAACCCCAATCTGTATTCTTTGCGAATTAGATAACTGCATACATTTGAATATATATAATCTAATCTATACTATAAAATCTCTATGCTAAATTTCAAGTCTAGTTGTAACTGGCACTTACAAGCTATATATTTGTTTGATATGCATAATAAAGCAACTCATAGTTCACACATCTTGTCTGTTGCGACATATCATGCGTAGGCATTGTATATGTGTCTAATCTGTCGGCCTCTTCATGTGCACACGTGTCGTATACGCAACCTGATTGTCGGCTACGATGTTCTATTAGCATTACAAAGCAGCGAGAGCAACAAGTAGTCCCCGCTACAGTGCACAGGTCTGTTTTGTTTGTAAGTATTATATAGATACATACCTACTTATATTCCCATATGTTTGCTTAATGCTTTTAGGAAGTCACCAACCTCAAGCTGAAATACTTGGACAAAGCGCTCTTTATCATAACAATAGCCAACTGACAGAAATTCGCCAGCACAATGCAAGAGCTGCAATATACTCTATATGCATAATCGTAATTGTAATACTAAAACTCTTCCGTATACACTCGCCCTCGCTCACTCTCCTGCACTTCATCTCCGTTTTTATGCAAATTACCTGCCATAACAATTTCTACGGCTGTCTGTCTACTGGTACAATTCAGATGCGCACAAGTCAGGAAGTCAACGCAAAACCAACAACAACAACAGAAAGCAATGGAAAACTTAAAGATGATTGTCGAAATGCTTAATGACAAACTCTTGATGTCATGTCACGAACTTTCGCATTGCTTACAGGTACAAACATAATAGTACAATAAATACAAAGTTGAGTTGGGTTCACGAGTTTGTAACAGTTTGGTTGGTTTTTTAGGGTATCAGGTTCAAGTTACAACCTGGAATTGAAGTTGAAATCATAAGGAAAAGCCGGAAAATCAAGTTGAGCTAAAAATAGTTTAGCTTAAACTTAAAGATATAAATTGTCAGCTATTTTGTTAGTTATTTATATACTTACATTTATCTGTTTAGAACTGCTTTGCAAGATTTTAGTTCTTAAGTTTAAGGTTATGGTGGAGTCGAAAAATTATACTTATTCCACAGACAGACAATATATTTTAGTTAAGATTCTATTCGGTAAATTTGGGTCAATGGCAGTCGTTGTTACATAGCGATTTTCGAAATATCAATTAATTAAAAAACTAGGTAAATTTTTTGAGGTTTTAGCAGTTCTATTTATGATGATGCTATTGCTGCTAATATCTAATGGTAAATCAGGCTCAGCGCAGAACGTCGAAGTTCTATAAGCGAAAGTACAAGTTGAGCTCTGAGGTTAAACATAGAAAAAGAGAGAGGCATGAGTAGAGCTCTATGATAATAAAGGGAAGTAGAATGCTGCTGCTTCTGGATTCGGGAATGCCGTGTTCTAAATGAGGACTGACCTGAGGAGCTTTTCCTTTGGATATGGGATGAATGTTAAGAGGCAGCTTGTCCGACAAATTCCACGGAAGAGTGGTGTCGTACTGATGGTAAGCATGCTGAGGCGCTATTGAGCTCTACTGAGCGGTCCAACCCCTTTTTACTCTATCGAAGTTGTAAGGTACGATTAAGATCTTAAATAAAAAAAGGCCCCTGATGCTTATACGATTTACAATCGTACTTAAAGCATTGCTGGATAATATGTTAGAGTTAATTTTGCACAGCTCAAACGCTTAGTTTATCTGCATATCCGGTCGACGGTTTGGAAACCTGGAATGCCCTTCGGGATTCGGCTTGCAAAACCAACTGGCAGCGTTTGCAAATCATGCAAAATAAGACTCTGCACTTCAAGGGGGGCTTTAAGGTACGTGAGCAATATACAGTTACATTCGGGTTTGCATATTGCAGTGGTTCCTGACCCAAATGTAGACTTTCTTTGCGTTTCATTGACTGGTTTACAAGACATGCCATCAGATTGGCCAATGGTTTCGTTGGGATAGTACCCATTACGAGGCTTAAGGGAAAACGCTTTGGGACGAGACATTTGGCGGAAGCGCCTAGGCTGAGATGATCGACTGATCGTCTTTGTTGCGAATAGTGTAACTTCTAAAGACAGCAAATTAGTTGCGTCGTGTGGAACTAGCGCCTTTATCTGCATATGCATAACTGATCAAGTAACCATATCGATTATTGTTTAAAAATGAATTGAAAAATACCCTGTCAACATATTTTACTAGGTATTTAAAAAATCGAAATTAAAATATAAATACTTACTATATACCTATATACTTATCAAATCCATTTCAATATGGACGACGACGATACGCTGCAAAATTCCTTTGATGGCGTGGAGGAAAATTTGCGAAATTGTGCTATCGAATTGAATAAAATAATGGGAAATCCGGATTTGTCCAATGATGAGAAATTTGAGCTGATCTGTGCTGTACACATAAACATTAATCAGACGACCGATGGACTTTTGACGACTATGGGCTCTGTTTCTCAGCAAGATTCCAATGAAGGGTAAAAATACTTGAGAACTGGCTACGGACAAAGATTCTGAACTAAATAAAATATAAATATTCTGAATATTTATTGTAATACTTTGTGGTTCTTTGGGCATCTAGAACTGATTTTTGCGGCAGGTCTTTGCCATAGACGAGAAGTTTCCTTTGTAAACCACCGTACGAATAGTGTTCCCTTTTTTGGCCTATGTTCAAAAAGAGTAGACACAAATCTGTAAATGTGTTAGAGCATCGATACATATGGATGTACATACAAACGTACACGTTTACTTAGAGCGCCATGCCACTTGCAAGGTCATCCCCATGTTAAAAGGAATCGGCAAAAGCCAGGCATTAAACTTAAAGAGCCTATACATTCTGATTGAAAATCGTGTGTAATCGGTGGGAGTCTGACGAAAGAGAGATCCTAGTAATATTAAAATACAACTTTTTGCAGTTATTAAAGTATTCAGCTGAATTTTGCGTTGCCTAACCTTCAATACACGTCTCCAAAGCATCAATCGTATCATAATTACAGATATTAGCGATAACATTGATTTTCAGACTAGGTATGCTTCATCTTGTAACAAGAGCAATCATTTCTCTTTTAGTTTATAAGCTTACATCAGAATGGGCCTGTTTTATATGTCAAACTATTTCTATAGAAATTAGAAAAAAAGGCTTTCAGTTAGAAGAAACATTCTCTAAAAGATTAAGTAAAAATTATACAAAATGGACGACGCCCAAATGGATCGAATGTTGCTTGAGTGCGAGCTTGAAAATATTGAAAATGATCTCATCGAATATTTTGACCAAATAGAAGAAGTTCAGGATAAAGAAGTAAAGGATTTGTTAAGCAATACTGCAATCACTAAGGCTATGAACAATATTCACGAACTTTTGGCGGCACATGAGCATATTTCTCTTGCAGATGTCCTCGGCATGCTGTAAATACCGCCAATCGTGAGATAAAAGATGAACCGTTGACGATTCTTCCTAAAACTATGGAATACTGAACTAAAAAATAAAATTTAATTAAGACAGTTTAATGTACAGAGAATCGAAAGCTTAGCTTTTTCTTCCAACACGTAACTTTTTAGGAGTCCGAAATAGAGTAGATGCATAATTGTAGGAGTCAGATTTTCCAACCGGACCCGTGTTTTCTCCCCACTGTCCTGGCTGTTGGAATTGCCAGAATAGTTGCCAACGTTTTATGGACACATTGTGAGATTTGCTAAATGAGTAGAAGAGACCACTTCCTCCAGACAAAGGTAGCACTCTATAAGACGATATATATATATATCACCGATTGGAGAAGACCCGCGTAAAGGGCTCTGCTTCAGGCTGTAATGCGGTAACGGGTTTTTATGGCCATTTAAGAAAAACTAGTGTTGAACATGATGAACTGGGTCAGGGTGACTTGATTAAGTTCCGTAATGAATGTAGACCTTAGGTGCAAGCGCCGCTAGTCGCTTGTTTGTAATATGTTGCTGTGACCGTTGGCGTGCTATTTTGCACGGCCAGGACTTTCTGTAACCATCCGTAACTTATATATAATGCGCTACATGGCATTTACAATGTCTTGCTTATGCCTCAAAGAGGATTTTACCTTGGAGCGAAAGGGAAGGCGACACTGTTGGAAACTAACAAAACACGTAGAAACACGAACTTATCGTATAAAAATGTTCTCATTTGTACATATTATACCGTGTTAGAGGTGGCATTTGCTCGAACCATTTCTTTGCTTTTTCAGTATACCAAGTTTACAGCGAAAAGTTGCAAATCGTAAGAGTATTTTTTAGTGCTAATTGTTTCAATCTGGCTTCTCACTATGTTGCTTTTGCATTCTTCTAGTATTCCTTATCGAACTTTAACCCTTGGCATTACATGCCTTAGAGCACTTTCAAATACAATTTCATCTTTCAGCCTCAATTTCGTGCAAGTCAATATAATTGAATAATTAAAAGTCGGGAATTTCCTGCAGCTAAACACAAACACAAAAAATCCCAGAAATTGTAAACAATTTCGAAGAAATCAATTGCAAGTTGCTCCAATTATGCATTTTGTCACCTGAGAGTTGAACAATAACAGACAAAACCGAGAGAAACGCAGAGAAATTAATGTTATATTGATGAGTTCCAAAGAAACGCGCTGCAAGTAGGCAAAGTTTATTGGGCTAAGGTCAGTTTATCAGTTTATTTGAAATGCTGGGACTTTACATTATTACCATAGGCGTATTGAGTGCTTTCAGGGGATGTTGCGCCGTACTGTGTCGCACTCTGAAATGTCAGCATCATCATGAGTTGAAGATGATTTCATCAGAAAGATACAAAAAACAAATCGCATGCATATTAAACCGGCATATTAAGCGACATCTGCGGTATAAACAATAACACGAATCGAAATGCAAATTTAAAACTAATGTTTTCATATACGAATTGTACGTATACGAAAAAGTCATTGCGCCATAAAACAATTGCAGTAATTCGATGCTGCTTAGAATTGAGAGGAGTGCATTGCACCGGGCGCTATTTCAAGGACTACCCCAGCCAAAAGATCTGCCGAGATGTGTACTAGTTGGAGCTACAAGTACAGTCGGCAGACACCTTGAACTTCAACTGACCGCAGGCCAAGCTTAAAAACACGCAAAAGCTGCTTATAATTTATGCACTAAGCACTTAAAATATTCTAAAATCAAATACAAAAAAATATCGTACGAGTAATCAATGCATTCGCCTGCAGGCGTGGCGCGTACTATTCGATATCAAAATGTGTGTCATATATGCATGAGATTTTTGGCGCCAATCCACGTTGGTGTTTTGGCTATATACAATCCTCAATCCCAAACCCCCAGTCCCAAATGCAAATGCAAAATGATTCTAATGCAAAAACGCACCCGTATGCCAAATATGATAAATAATCACTGTGAAAGGTGCCAGCAAGGCGGCGAAATTCCTTAAATGCGCACGGTTCAATGTTTGGCATTGACATGTGCCAAGGTTTCCAACATCGTTTATTGATATGATTCTCTGCGTTGCTTCTCTCGCCAAATGGTTGTCCAGTTGTCCAGTTCTCTGTTTAGCGCCATACGGGTGCAGCATGGCAAATCATTGTACACAAAGTTTCCAGCACGTTCTATGGATATTTTTGGGTATACTCGGTATGTTGTTGTTTCTCTCCTTGCACATCCTACAGCGTTTGAGGTGTTCTCTTGATTACCCATACATATGCTGGACATATGTGTTTATGTTTGGACTTGGTCCTGGCCTTTGGGTTGCGTAGGTGTGAGTGGCATGTTACAGAGTTCTAGCCAAAAAGGATTGAACATATGCGAATGTGTGAGAACTTGGCAAAGAGCCATGTTTGTTGTTTATCTAGAGTGATTCCTTAGATCCCTGTAGGCCACAAACTCACTTCTTATCCGCTTTGATCTTTTCGTAGTTATATATTAAGTAAGTATGTACTTAGAGATGCATACATACATAAATAAAGCCTTTAGGGTCTTGAAAAAAGGTCAATTATGTTCGATTTTCTGATTTTAGGAAAAAAAATATATGATGCAGACAGTCGGTTTGGTGCCCGACAGTTGGATACCCTGTACCATTTTTCCCCTATATGAACTATATACTTTCTCTTTTCACAAGTTCGATATGAGCTTTTAAGATAAGCTTTTTCCTGTTGGACTTATAGTTAAAAAGTATTCCTATTGATTATGATTGGTAATTACTTTTATGCCCATAACTTCAATGTTCTAAGGATAATGTTGTTTAATTTTGAAACATAGATCGAAAACACTTTTCTAAATATCTGTGGCAATTCCCTAATCTGTATATGGCGGGGTGTGGCAGTAATTCAGGTGAATCGATTGCGGGGAAGGGGGGCTTCTGTAGAAAAAAAATATATGATGCAGACAGTCGGTTTGGTGCCCGATAGTGGGCTACCCTGTACCATTTTTTCCCCATAAGAAGTATACATTTTTATGTCTATTTTCACAAGTTCGATATGACTATTAGTTTTTTCCTATTGGAAATTTATAATTAAAAGTTTCCCAAAGGGGGGCTTCTATTGAAAAAAAGGTGGACAGTTCTAATGATTAGGCTTGCACGAGTCTCCACACTAAATTTTGGAACTCTAGCTCATATGTATCCATATTTATATGTAGTGGAATTTTGGTGCAGTTTACAGGCGAAGGTGGTGAAATCAGCACATTTTTGAATATACTTTCGATGTATTTATCCGTTTTGGATCATTTTTATAACGTAGATGCACATAAGCACGACGCAAAGCACTGTCAATTTCGAGTTAATAGATACAACGGCGCGGCTGTAAACAGCGAAATTCTGCTCGGCGGGAACTGAGCGGATTTCAACCCAATTCGGCAAACTTTTCGTAAAACTTTGTGTCGCTAGCTCTTATGGTATCGCAGATATACCAATTCATACACACAGACGGACAGAATACAAGTTAATGATAAGACTCTTTGCATATGGAACATATGGTCTGCCACGCCTCCTTCTTCCTGTTACATACATTGAACAAATCTATAATACTCTTTTACACTATGTGGTCCTAATAAAAGTGTTTAAAGTCTAAGCTACTGTACAGCTCACTTCTAACACGCGAGTTCACATTTCCAAATTTCGTTATCTTAAAAACGCATGTTGCGAATTTCATTAGTATATGACAAAAACGACAATGGATTTTGTTGTCTGAAACTAAGAATTATCTGATAACCACAAATGTTACTCTGCTTCTTATTGTGCTACAAATTAAATCACTTCTTATCACTGTAAATATTAAAAATAAATCGATTTCTGCCAAGCTGACAGATCGCGACCTTCTTTTTATTACATTTTGTTTCTTTATATTAAATTTACCTAAATCTGAAATTAAATTATTTCGTCTTTTAAACAATGTACAAATTTTCAGCTATGTGATAATATGTATTCGCTGTATTCAAAATTTTCTAGAGCTGCATCCCCCTAACAAAAAAAATGCGAAGCAAACAGTCGGAACGGCGCCCAACAGTAGCATACCCTGTACCCATTTCTCTAGGCATGATTCGATAAACTCTTTTCCGGAAAAATGCACATCTTTTGGTACTATTGCTTTCGCTCCCGCTCTTATAGTCTCCGAGAAACAGAAACTAACACAGACAGACGGAAATGGCTATATCTTCTGACTATTGCTGCCGATAATTTTTGCCCACTGAACTTATGGTCTGCCACGTCTCCTTCTGCCTGTTACATACATCACACAAATACAAGCACAAATCTACTATAATCTTTACCACTCTGAGTACAGGGTATAACTAGTGTACAATCTATCATAGGAAATAAATACAATTTTTTAGCAATATAAAAGTGAATTATGTGGAAAACGCACAACCCCTGGTTCTGCCTCTGGTAATCTATATATAAGGTCACAGAGGTTATCGATAATTTTTTTTGAAGCAAATCACATTAATTTCGTTATTCTTATTATTTTGAGAACTACATGAAGCTCATTCTGTTGGTTTTTTTCAATTAAATAATAATGAGAAAAAGTTTAAGAATTTTGATATTACTGGTATTATTCACTTTTAACGATTGCTTACCGAATAATAACTTTACAAGTCATTATAAGGAGGAACCTGAAAACAAAGATGTATGTATAGCAAAATACGGTGTTGTAAATATTATTTTATTATAAAGTTTAATACTACATAATATTTTTTATCTGACAGAATTGCAGCTCAGAATTGGTTCCAACCTGTGACAAATACAGCTTTAATAACAATCTTCTTTATTGTTAAGAAGCGCCAACAAGAAATTGATGAGTTAAAGAGAGATTGCTGGAGGAAATACATGTAGAAAAACGGAACTGTGATATTGAAAACAGAATCCAGAATGAGGTGAACCAGAAGCTATTGATACAGCTGGAAGAAGAGCTGGTGGAAAAAGATGTATTCGATTTTAAAATAAAGGATATGTATGTGGCCAACAGCAACTTAAAGAAGCAGCTGGAAGAGTTACAAATTCAAAAAACAGATGGAAGAATGCGATGCTAAAAAAACGTTCATATATGTGGAAAACAAGAACTTAACGATACAGCTGGGAAAACTACAAATTCAAAAAAAAGAATTCGATGATAAAATAACGGACATGGATGGTGCCAGCAACAACTTAAAGATGCTACTGAAGGAATTAGAAGTTCAGAAAAGACAATGCAATTATAGGTTCATAAAGAGATAAAGAAAAGGCTAAAGATACGACTGGAACTAAAAGAAAAATGCGATGATAAAATTTGGAGACATGAATGTGGCGAACAACAACTTAAGGATGCAATTGAAAGAATTACAAATTGAGAAAAGAGACTGCGATGCTAAAATCTCGAAAATAGAAGAACAAAATCGGGAGATTAAAACTTTAATCCAGAATTGGTTGAACAATAAGTTAATGATACCAATGGAAAAACTGCTGGTTGAAAAAAAAGAATGCTATGCTAAAATAACGGAAAAGGATGCGGTCATCAACAACTTACAGAAGCAGCTGGTAGAGCTACAAATAAAAAAAGAGATTCTGATGTTTTAAGCAAAGGATTACAATAAATTGATGTTTAATCTATGGAATTAGAATGAACTTAATCTCTCTATTATATAAAAAAAAGTTTTGTGACATCATTTTTTTTCCTTTATGACTATATCTGTATATAAAAAAATGGATCGTGATTTGTTCTGATGCTGAAAACTGGAAAACGACTGGAACCAATTGGATACTTAATTCTCAATTCTAATTCTTAAATAATAGTGTTTTTTCGAGTGGAACGTTTATATTTACGAAATACGTCATTGCGAATCTGTAGACTATCATTTTCTGAGTAATATTATTGATATTTCAATTTAAAAAAGAGAGTTTATTGTTTGTCGGCGGAAAACTAACTCCATTTCCATTGGAATACATCGCTTATTGATTTGTTCTGTTTCTCCATATTGTAATTGAATCTTTATAATGTATACACAAAGTGTGAAAGGGTATTATAGACTTTTGCAATGTATGTAACAGGCAGAAGGAGGCGTGGCAGACCAGTTTCATGTCGATATAACCATGCCTTTCCGTTCGTGTTTCCGTGCTCTACTCTGTTTCTCAGAGCCTAGCAAAACAAATTTTTAGCAAAAATGTGCAGTTTGTCGAATCATGCCGATATCTCACCCCATTCCCCCGTAACAGCATTTCGCGGCTTACACACGCACTATAAAACCTGTCCGATTAAAACTTGATCCACTGCTACTGTGCATGAGTGATGTACAAATTTCCGAAAATTTAAAGAAACTTGAACTTTTGGGTCCGATGTAAGAAAAACTCCAAACTGAAAAATTGGGCAGTTTTATATTGTTTACTCGCTGATGTTATATCTCACATATTTTAAGACAATTATTTGAAATAGCTAAAAAAAAATTGGTCACTCCAAGATGCTTCATAATAGATTTCCATTGGTTTTATATATACGACTAGCTGGATCAATATTCAGTCACATTACGTTTAATAGAGATTTCATGCATTGCTTAACGAATGTATGTTCCCATAACACAAAAAGGCTTTGGGCCTATCAACGGGAATATTTGCGGAATCGTTTCTTACTAGTTTGTATGCAAGTTCATTCCCAGAAATGTTGGTGCGACCAGGGACATATCGGAGTGAGAGTGTGCTTCGTCGTCCTAGAAAGTCTAGCTTGATTTGTGTTTCCCGAGCCAGATTAGAGTTTATTCTAGTTCCAGCAACCTAAATTAATGTCTGATAGAGGATTCCTTCTTCTTCTTAGCTGGTCATAACAACCCGTTATCGGGTTACGGCATATTGGGGTTTTACATGGTGCGTCCCAAACAACACTTTTAAATACTGGGGTGGCTCTACTGGCCTGGAAAGAATCCAGTGTCATTATAAATATAACATATATGAAAGCACATAAACAAAGTTTGCTGACTTTTTGATTAGCACGCATTCACTTAGATGGGTAATAGAATGGTCGTACGTATATGATTATATCGATACAACTTGTTACGCTGATCAAGCATAATTTTACATTGATAGCTCTGAAAAGTCTACTTCTTCTTATTTCTTGAAACTGCCAAAAAAAATCAATAATTTCGAGAAGTTCTGTTTAGTTAGTTATTTTTATTTTTTTAGTTTTGGACTAACTTCATTTCTTTATCTAATGAAATCTTAATTTACTAAGTAAGTTGGGAAAACTATTTCTTTCCTTCTAAAACTCTTACTCAAGTAGTAAGGATGTGATATCAGTTCAAATAAGGAAAGCAATGCATTAATATATACTCCGGAAGCAAGTTATCAAAGAATTTCACGCATTGTCATGTGTGGCTTCCAAACTCTTCCAAACTTTTCGTAAAATTCAAAAAGAGAACAGCACAGGCATGCCATTGCCCTTGAGTAAGGTCAAGCCCACTGCGCCGGTCAATATTGCGCGAAAAGAGCTGAAAGATTACAATATTCACATCGCACTAGTAGAAGAGTGTGTTCATCTGTGGTAAGGACAACTAAAGGTGAGTGGCTGGTGGAAGCCCATACCCATAATGACTTGTAGGTCTCCCGCTCTCAGTCGTTTACGGCATATTAACCTGTAATCAATTCTTTTTCAATGATACTTCAAACTTGTCAGGTTTTTTGGGCATAAGAATTATCCAGCTTTATAGCTACGACGGATTTGGCCTTACCACTAGCTATAAAACAATGCATTGCTACGGCGATCCCACTGTACCCAATTAGGTATAGTTTACAGCCTATTTTAAGCTATTTATGTGAAGAATATTACAAAAAACTGGGAATTGTGAAAGACTGCAGTCTTGTAACTCCTATTTCCTTCACTTTGGAAATATTATCGGTATTCATTAAGGTGTTCAATATGAATATCTTGTCTCGGAAATACCAAAGGAATACAAACTTTTAACGTGTATATCTATTCCTCTCGCATCGCAACACCTCCAGCTACCTTTAACTTTCACGCTGTGCTGTCCTTTAGCACATGCCAAGTTCGTGCCAATGTAACACATGCCAGGACCATGCCCCGCCGTTAGTTGTAGCCAACAAATTTCCAGCATATGATAATGTTAGGACTACAAACCAACTAAGAAAATTCACACACACAATCAAACAGCTACTAACAGCGCCTTGTTAGAACAAATTTTAGCGCCTTTACCTTTGGCAAGGTATGAGCAGGACTGGAAAAACAACGAGCAGCAACAAACATACGGCATGGCAGCCAGCACATATGTGAATCCCACGTACCAAAACCAAGTAACTCTGCAAGTATAGGTAGGTGCGAGACTGTTTTCCCACATGATGCGCGTTGTGCTTTGCATTTTCCCGTAGCGCCAGGCGTGCCAAGCACAAAGCAAGGAAATTCTCAAGGCAGAATTTCACACATTAAAATCTGAGCGCCGACGAAAAACAAGAAAGAAAGAAAAAACAAGGATTGCATATGTTTTCCAGGATGCAGACGAACAGCAGGCACCAGGCTGTCTGGCCTAGGTTATTCAAGAAATTTCCCTGCACAACTTTTCCCACGTCACGACGCTAACGCTGTCGCTGACGTCGACGCAGCCTGCACAAATTAGCGACATTATCATAAAGCGCGATTTTATAACTGGGCGAGCGACCTTATATGACTACATATGGGCCTGACTTTTTCCCAGGCTTTACATATGTGAGGGAAATCCTTCAAAGATAGATGGTTTTTTTTTTCCAACGTCATCAAATATTACGCGTAGTTGGGAAAAAATTGCCTCGTTTACATGTGTGCAAAGCGGAAAAACTGTCAAGTGCGTCTAATCATACAACTGCGCCTATTTCAAGTGCGCAAGTGCGTTAAAGGACCTCTGGCCGCATCTTAAAGACCTGACCAAAGCCACTTGACTCGATGCGCCGGCGCAAGGCTCCTGGCGTGCAACCTGCGTGCCTGCAATGCGGCACAGGTAAACAAAGCCGACTCTAAGCGGCCGTAACTTGCGTCTGGCATGTGAACAGGTAAATATTTTCCTCCTTAAGGAGCTGCGGTACTTAGACCGCGCGTGTCGCTTTGCCGTATTTGCCAGGTAAACTAAGCGATACTTTATCTGAAAAATATTTAATACGTGATCAAAACAAAAGACAATTTAGTTATGGGCATCAGAAATCCGTAGCGTTATTGCAAGCGTAAATTTGCGGATCCCCCACCACTTGCGGCGAGACATTGCGGAATTGTTCAGCTGATATGCGCGTAAAGAATATGCCTACGCCTTCAAGCATGCCCAGAAAAAGTCCACCCATAATGGCGCTACTTGCCATCGATGCTACGCCATTACGCGACGACAAAACAGCCCCAGTAGCAGCACCGCTGATAATCGAATTCCATGGATCCTCTTTGCCGCGTAAGTGTACCATAGAGCAATCAATAACGCTAAAAATGGCACCCCAAGTGGCAAAGTTACCAGCTACTTTCGGAGCGCGCTTCTTGGCAGCTGCCACAGCACCCGTAAAGCGCCGTCCAACGCCTGTAGGTGCATTCCGAAAACCGCGTATACTTGCAAATAGCCCACCTCCAGCACCGCCCATTGCAAAAGCGCCACATGGCTCACGCGAATATTCCTCCATACTCCAGTTTTTTAGTTTAATATTTTACAAGACTTCCAAAAAAATTCTATAACAATTTAGTGTTAATATCACAGCTACTCAGAGTTTTAGTTGCTTGTTTTTGGGCGTACAGTTGGTTCTCTGCCATTTGAATATGTCGGCAAAGCCCACTGAGTTATATGTTTTGGAATCATTCTAGGAGCATTATCGATTCGGAGTCGACAGGAGAATACAAATAGTACAAAGACGCTGGGGCCTGAGACATCCTATAGAAATCCCGCGGTCAAGAACTCCTGCATAACTGTGCCGATGCCGACAGGTAATATTAAGATTTGTTAGTACGCGTATATGATTCGACTTCTTCATCTTCATCTTACTTTAGCATTCAGTAAGCCAAATAATTTCCCAAAGTTGACAAGTAAGCACCAATCATATAGGGTTAAGACCTATGCTCCACCAGGAAACAGGGAGATCAGCCGAATTGCATAAACGACAGGACGTCAAGACTTTCAAGGAAAATTTCAGCCAAAAAAACCCATAAAGCACAGGCAGTGGCATCTCTGCTGTCTTCTCCTTCATGAATACGTAAGTTATATGGTTAATGAGACCCATGAAAGAATTCTGTCGTTCTGACAAGGATGATTGTCTCAGGATCTATTATCTGGGAAGCCCAGCTTTTAGTTGCATCAGGAAAAACTATCAGACTTACTAAGAGTGGGATTTTCCTACCAGTATGGAACTACAAAAGCTCTTAAGTTGATAAATGCACCTTTCCAGCTTCCCGAAAAATTTAACACTCGCTTCTATTTTGCAACTTTGACCATCTTGAAAATCTCTTCTTTGCTTTATGGGCTCTCATTGGTTTGCTTCAGGAATGAACAGTTTGTTAGCTGTCGATTTTCAAGTTCTGAAGCTACACTGAAAAGATCCTATCAGTAACTCTTTACGATTTTACACATTACGACTGATAGAACCGTTCATGCAATGAAAATGAGGCTGTTAGCACGATAGTTAGTGTAGTTTATATGGTTTCTATTCGTTTGAATGGGGTAAAGCACCTTGAGACGCTAAAATTTGGGAAGGCTCTTTAGAAATATCAAACACTTTCTTATTTCCGACTTCATAAAAGTAGTTTTTTTTTTTTTAACGATTTGAGTGCGAAATCTCGAGTGACTCAAGTGACAACTTTCAAATCACATGAAGGCAATCGCTAGTTTACTGTTGAAATGGTATAAAAACATAAAAAAGAACTCACTTTGAGCAAATTATGGCATCGGGAACACTTGGCACATATTAACATAAGGAACACAAGACTCACGTGAAACGCATGCAAGAGGTAATCCAGCAGGGGGAGCGGGTTAGAGCGTTAGGCTGGCAAAGCTTCAGCTTGGAGCTGGCGATAAGCGTCAGACAAAAGGTTAAATAGCACAAATGTCGACGTAGTTAACCATAAAATTTACTACCTCACAGAGACGACGCAGCTGGCTGGGCTTACATTATGTACCTACATATGCACATATATAGAGTTTATGTTGGGAAGGGGGAAAGAAGCAGCAGACATCAGAAAAATGTTCGAAAAAGACGCAATTTAAGGCAAATGGTGGGAAACGGAAACAATGAGACTGATTGTCGTCGTAAGATAATAACTTAGGTAGTAGATACGATATATGGATACGTAACGATTGAAAGTTATAATGCGATTGCCCCAATACCTATTACCATGCATATATAATTATCACGCGACCACACAACTGTGTTTACACAGCTCGCACAGTCAGGAACTGGGGTTAGCGCTGGAACACTAAGTATCTATCCAGAGGCATAACTGGACAGGCATCCTCGGGGCGTTTTCGAATTGATGTATTTCGTATCACAACTTGCATGTCAGACAACAAGGTGTCAAGCGCCAAATGACAAATGAAAGTGAAACTTGAGCAAGAGTTCTAAATCTGTTCACCTGGACACACACAGTGCGGGACAACAGTATATGTACATGTGCGTGTGTGTGTGTGTCCTGCACCTCTACAAAAGTAGCGCCAGACAAAGTCCAGACAGCTATTGTCTGGCTGAAGACTGTCAACTTGACATGTAAATCGCTTAGAACATGTTGGATTGATTGTTCTCACTTTAACGCGTTTATTGATTATCGTAGAAAATGTTTGTGTTTAGGGGTAACGCTTTAGAGGGATTACGTATAATTTGTTATTGTAAATATGCGCGCAACTCTGATGAAATCTACATTTTTGTTTGCTTAATTGTTGAAGTTAATAAATGACTTGCGAAGGAAGTTCAAAGCGCGGTTGGAAGTTGTTAATGTGGGCACATTATGTTTAGATATTCAAAGGATTGACAATTTCTACGAAGGCTGCTGGGTGTAGCTTGGGAATAGTTCTCAGGAACTGCTTTAATGTTTTCAAAGGAATTCCTTTTTGTAGGCTTTTTATGTAAATTGTACGGGTTGTGTTATTTTTAGTAAAGGATCTTGATTGGCACAATGGGCAAGGCTGCCTGAGTGCTAGGGACGGGTCAACCTTCTTTGATGAGCCATCACACCCACCAAAAGTCTAATCCAATCTAAGGGATCTTGATAGTGATCATGCTTAATCAGCTGAAGACATCGGGATTCAAGTGGGTGGAAGGAGGGAACGGCGACCAAAGTGTATATTTTGTACCTTTTAGTTATTTTATGACAAAAGTATCTCAATATTAGTCAAGTAGGGTTCGGAACCTGTTCTCGCAGTACTTCTGATCTATTCTTCCCTATTCAGAGACAAAATATCGTTCTTTTTAGTGTTTCATATATAAAGAATATTGAGGCAATTTTGGCAACCTCTTCATTGCTAGGCAATCAGAAATAAATGTATGGAAGCCTTTTTATCTTGGCTGATTCTATGAGTCTATTTAGATGATTAACCCATTTTTTGATTATTGGAATTGCAAAAGAGGTCAAGACCTACTAGGCCTGCGTAGAAGCAATTTCTAGCGAGGTGGATTATATGTTCGTTTTATCTTTAATTTAAAGACCAAAGTCTCATTGAAATATAGACGCTAAATTTGGAACTATGAATCCCAGTACCTCTGTTATGCTCTCTGGTCTCGATCTGTCAGAGAGTCGACATTTAGCTGTCCATCACAACTTGGTAAGAAGTTAAACAAAATTCATGGCAAAACAGAAGTCCGCAGTCATATAATCTGTTCTGAAACAGGAGGATAAGGCATATGTTAATGTGCAATTTTCACCATTTTAAATTCAACAATGTCCGCCGAAAGTCTTAAAAATTTAGGAGCCTCATCTTTTTGAACAAGATGCTTTTTCAGAAGTTCACCTAGGTAAAATTTTTTATAACGATACTTTTTCTATCAGCATAATTATCACTTTGATCTGAGTTCCTTAAAACTTTCGGCCCAGTCAAATAAGAGATTAAGCTTCACAATACATATATCATAGATATAAACCAATGTGTATGAAAAGCTTCGTCTTTTGCGAAAGGTTGGACATAAAAAAAAACGGAAATTAAGTGAAAGGCTTTCGCAGCTAGAAACGATGAGAACAAAATATCAAGTTTATATAAACATATTTGTAATATAACTTTTTTAACGAGGACTTCCCCTAGTTAATCTGGTGGTGAGAACAACAACGTGATGAACAAAAAAATGCAATGTAAAGCTGTTTTCCACTAATTATACCCTGTACACAGACCGTTCGTCTGCCTTTCTGTCCGTGGTGTAACGTGTTTCTCAGGGACTATAATTAAGAGAGTTAGAGCAAAAAAAATGTACCAAAAGATGTGCATATTCCCGGAAAAGAGCAAGTTTATCGATTCACGCCGATATCTTACCCCCTTCTCCCGTGACAGATTTTCGCAGTTTCCACATACACCAAAAAAGCAATCCGATTGAAACTTGGTACAGTCATGCACACTGTCAATGTGCATATGTTGTGTTAAAATGATCAAGATCTGATAGAAACTTTAATATATATTGGTGATAAAATTCAAATGTTAGACCACTCCTCCTAAAAACTGCAACAAAATTTCACTGTTTATAGAAATTGAAATGTTTAAGCCAGAGCCACAAAATTTGGTATGTGAACTTATGTTAGTCTTATAAACCACACAATTTTGACCTTTTCCCGAATCATCCCCCCTATTCCCGTGGTACAGTTACTTTTATTACGCCCATATCCCTAAAAGCATCGTTACGAAAATTTGCACAGAAATTTGATTTTTATGGGAGAAATGGGCACAGGGTATTCCACTGCCGGACACCGTTGCGACTGTCTCTATCACATTTTATTGGCTATTCAACCTCCTTCAAAATGCGCTACTAAATGTAGAACAAAATTGTGGTCGATTTTTAGCATAACTTCCCATAGTTCCAACTTGGTTCTGAGTATCAAGAAGATTCACAAAATTTGGTCTAGAATATCCGTTCTGCAAATGGATCTTCTTCTTCTTCAGATCCAGCCCTTTCATGAATTTTGACACTGAACTTCTTAAAATTAGATTTCAGGTGTTGCAGATAGATCAATTTTAAATCTTCTTAACTTCTTAAATTTTAGTATCGATGCGTTGCACGGAATGCTGCTACTTGAGTGCTGGGCGTTTGATTCGGCAAAAGGTACACATTTTGGGGTACTTATGCATAACATGAGTCACCTATAAAACTTAATGGTTTTTCTTCTTCTTCACTGGCCATAACAACTCGTTACCAGGTTACGCCCTGATGTAGACTACTCCTCCAGCGCCTCTGCTTTGTGCACTTCTTCTCCAATCGGTGATACCAATGGTAATCAGTGTGCTCTCTGGTCCTTCCAATAGAGATATTACCTGCTTCTTCATCGCTAAACTTTTTGAATTCCTGGAATTCAACACAGTTTCGTAGTGTACTCCCTCGGACCTAAAGCCAACAAGCTGTATTTGAAAAGTGCATTAGTTTAAAATAAAGCAAAGTTAAAATGATATGATCATGTGGATATGTGATTCTTTGCAACAGACTTCACTTGGATTTGAATATACTTTGCTCTTGTTCGTCTCTTCTGTGAGTTCAGTTTGTTTTAAGATTTTCTGACTTACTTGTTCAATATTCGCAAATGAATAATCAAAAGTATTCCCTATGCGCAACCTTGCCAATCCGCTCATTACTTCCGCTTGCTGCATTAGGAAGCAGTGCAAATTGCCAGGACTCCACTCGCACACTCTTTGCAGCTGTTATGCAACTCTCCACTTAAGAACTTGCATCTGCATAGCAACAACAACTTATGAACCAAGTGTTCCAGCCTCATTTAGCTATCCATGCAAATCATTTCAATCTATGCACATGCCAAAACATCACAGTAGCGGGTCCGGAACAATACAACCAGGTCCAACAATTGCGGTTGCATTACCCTACGCCAGCCAAGAAGCAGAACAAAAACTTTCTTAAAAGCAAATGAAATAAGGAATTCAAAATCAAAAGGCAGCCAGCCAGGATCAACAATAGCTAACGCTCAGGTACCTCGACGGGAGCGTGCCGCCAAAAACTCTCTTATGCCCCTGTGTGTACCGTTGCCCTGACTGTGATTATTATGATGTTTTTTTTTTACCTTTTTCCTTTCTGAATTATTTTTAGAGTCCATTGTATGGCGCACAGCCCGCAGATGCAAGTCAACGTCCGAGCGAGCTATAGAGAAGTAGTACATAAATTTACTGATTGACTGACTGACTGGTTGGCTGGTTGGCTGCCTGTGCAAACAGATGCACATCAACGGCACAGAAATCTTGCAAAACCCTGGCCCGGGGCAAGGGCCAGCGCAAGACGCGCCAAAGGAGCAGCTGTCAAGCCACCAACGCATGGCCTGTAGCCACGAACACCAACATCACTAAGACCAACACCCTCAGCTTCAGCATCATCCAACCAGACGAAGTTGACAATATTTCTAGACTGATTTTTGCTGCCTGCCAAAGACCCTGACGCAGGCGCAGGCGCAGCTGTTATGTCCTGATTTCTTTCGGTTTTCCGTCAGCATTTTCATCGTATTGTTGTTGGCCCGGTGCAATGATTTTTTTTGCTTCAAATGCTTTTTGTTTTGGGTTTTTTTTATTTTGCAGGCTGGCAAGTTACACGTTTGGTGGGCAGCTAAAAGGTGTCAAAAAAGGCGGTAAATGTGACTTAATGGTAGTTCAGATTTGAAGCGAGTGAATGATCATATAGTGTTTTGATGTCTGCAGAATGCTTGCTACTGGAACACGTATTTTTTATCGTCTTTATAGATATATAACGCATTTGATTCCATGGTCCCTGAATATAACATACCGATTCGTTATCAATATATCGCGTTATAATCATAAACGAATAAGAAAAATTTATGTTAAATCTTCTTAATACTTCCTCGCAAAAGAGGGTTATTTTTACTTAAAATTAACATTCTTTTTCATTCTTACCCTATATAAGCCACAATGGGACATTTTCTAAAGATAAAAAAAAATTGGTTTGAATGTAGCTTTAAATTAAGACTTGGCAACAAAATAAGCATACCTTGATTAAAACAAACCATTGACCTGTGATCTAGTTCCAGATGGGCCAAAACAGTCAAGGAAACTTTAAAGTGATATTAAGTAACCTGTACTTTCAGTGACAATTCATCTTTATTTTATCTGAAATAGCGATAATTAAAAACCCGGGCTAGAAAAATAAAGCGTTTTTAAAATCAGATACCCCAAATTTACAGTAAAATGCATATATGTTTCAGCAAGTCCAAATTGACCGAAAAATGTATATTTAAGCCAAGGTGCTTCATTAAGGTTAAATTTATTGTCTAGTGCATTGGTAGCTTGAAATTTCATTATTCTAAATATTCTACAAATTGTTCGAGTTGTTAAAATTATGCTGCGAAAAATGGCACTGTTAATACCTTACTACATTAGAAATTCACAAATAAGAACTACGAAGAATTCAAGCTCGTTAACAGTTATGTGTGAAAGGGTTGGCTTAAGATTGACAAGGATTTGTTGTAAAACAAGAAGCTAATTTTCCGTTGAAGTTCTTATTAAGTTAAAATCTGTGTTTCCTAAAAAGTCAAAAATTCCATTATTCATATATGTTTCTTACTTAGAATTTCCGTAAATTGTGGCAAGCCACTTTCTTTTACCGCCTTCCGGGTTTCTCCTAAAATCTAGCAGTTCTTTTAACGACTTCCTGACATAAATATTACATAATTGTTAATCACCGCTACGAAATTATAAAATATTTACACACACCACTTAGGCGATACATTTAACAGGATAAACATTTCATTTAATATGCCCAGAAGGGACGAAAAAAACACTAGCAGGATATGGAACACACGCAACGAGCGCAAATCAGCTTAGTAAAAAACCTTAAAAACTCCACTCTAAGGATGCTAGCTAGTCCACGACGATGACGACAACACGTTGACAACAATAATGCCTGGGTATTGACAGGATAACGAAGCATGAATAGGCACGAAACCTGCGCGAATGCGCCAACAAAGACGCTTTTATCTTTCACTACTTTTTGGGATTCAGATTGAAGTCAAGGCAAGGCAGCTGCGGCAAGTGTATGTCGGGCTCAGGCCGCCGACAAACAAAGAGCCCGGGTACAGGCTTTGGGGTATGGGGTCATTCACAATTTGGCAAGAACAATGGGACACAGGTAGCGATTTGAACGGCACCCGCACATAATCGCCGACAGACAGCGCAAGAGATTCGGCCAGGTGATCCAACTTTTTGATTTCTTCTGGCTAAGGACATTGATACCGCCGCTAGTGGTGGCAGCAGATTCCTGGAAGCAATTCCTTTTGCTGGCTTTTCAAAACATTTACTCCAATGTGTCTGTCGAACCGCGTTTATTGTGTCATGGGCTGCCTGCGCCTATTGATTGTGCAACACACACCGGCCCGTGGCAGTGATTTTTTTGTGTCGTTGCAGGATTTCGATTTATGGATTGTAGGGTCTTTGTGTGTGCCAAAAAAAACAACAACTACTAAGCGCAGTTTGGCCGCAGTTGCTCTAGGGGTAGTAATCAACCATTCATTGTCAACGAGATCACACATCGTATATCTTCATGTATAGTTTGTTTTCTTTGGTGGCATTTTCTTTTCTTTGGAAGGAATTGGCAAAAGGTGCGCCAGTGCACCGGGCCAAGCGCACAGTGACGTAGTCTACGCTGTGCAGGGTTACTAGGCAATGTATCCTTCGCATTTACTTGATTTCGACGCCACTGCTTTGCTCCTCTGTGCTCTTTGTATTGCCAAACTACAACAAACAAGCGTGCACAAGGTGCAAAAATAGGACGAACCCATTGTTTGCAAAAACTACAAAAGGAGCTCTCGCACACACACCAACTCGACGCTGCCGCGCAAAATCCCATTTCTAACGGCGCACCTGCAACAATCCTAACGGCACTAACTCTAGGTACTCGTCTATAAGGCAGTTTTCCAAAAAAGGGTTTTTCCAGCGCACGCTTTATGAATGATTACCTCACCCAATGCTAATGAGCAGGTCAACCCAAACGAGCAGGTAATCCACCGGTCACAGGACAACAAGTGTTTCCGTTAGCGGCGTATAGTCCGGGTTATACCTGCTTATGAATGAAAAAGGCAAATTGCCACGCGGGTTTTTTCGCGGTCTGAAGTTTCCTGAGCCAACATATTAGCATAATGATCATTAGGTAGTAGCTGCTTTAAGGATACGTACGCGGTGTACGTGTATTAATTGCGCGGAATAACACACGTAATAACCAAGATAGTTGGAATCGCCCCGCAGGTATGCCAGGATATTTCCCCGACTAGCTGGTTAGTTGCTGTTTTGCTTGAGTTTTGCTGACTGCGTAATTGGATAAGCTGGGAAATTACTTTAAATCCAACATTGATCCATATCCGGACTTTGTGTGCGTGTGTGTGCCTGGGTAAAAGGGAAACCCGTGCATAGGGAAAATACGAGTATGCTTCATTTTTTCCGTGTTGCGACCAATGCGGGTTGGGTGCAACAAACATTTCCCAGCTCACACCCATTCTGGACAGCGCTGCTATTGGTCAGTTGCTGGCACAACATTTGATTGCTTTAGAAATTGGAATTTCGCTTATGGAATTTTTTGTCATTTCTTGGGAAAGAACTGCCTTGCCTTGGGTCCGTCTGGGTAAATATCCAACATACTTATTTTATATGTGGTTTTTTTCGCTGCATTCGCTGGGAAAATCGCCTTGATAAGGTCATGGGACTTGGCTATGCGGGCTTGCTGTTTTTTCAGCACATAGTTTGCACACTCAAAGGATTTGCTTAGACTCTAAATTATGCGCCTACAAGGGTATTGATATAGCGTGGTTTGGGTGGGAAAAAAGTAGATTTCCTTTTTGAGTTGGCGTGGAAATTGGGTGGGAGATATTGTATGTGCAACAAGGCGGATGCACTATGAGGCAAGAGGAAACTAGAGTGTCATAAAGTCTATTGAAGAGGTAACGCAAGTATCATATGGTTGGGATGACACATAGAATAAACTGTCCATAAGAGATCCCAAAGATATTCGAGATACTTTAGCATCTCGGAAAGTGTTTCATTTTATAGAGAGAAATTTATACGTAAAACCTGCAAGCCTCGATTATTGCTTTGATGGATGTATTTTCCAACTTTTCGGTTTTGTTTTTGCATCTAGTTTTATTATAGGTCCTGATTTAAATCTTGGAAAATTTGGGAACAATAAAGTTCCCTTAGAAAAACTTTTAAAGTTCCGCCAAGTTTAAGGAATTCAAAGCAAAAAATGCAGCCATAAGTCGGCCCACTAAGATATCACCAAGAAAAACCGGGCTCCATCCAAAATGCTGTTGAAAAAGTGGTAATTGTGTTTGAGTCTTCTTTAGAGAGCCGGACATGCATATAAGTAGATCACTTTGAAGTTGAATAGCAAAGCATTGAACATTTTATAGTAAAAATGAATAAATTGTCCATATTTCACCCGAATCTTATGCTCTCGTGATTTATAGGGAATGACCCAATAATAATTGGTATATACATTTACCGAGATCGTGAGGGATTTTAAATAGTTAATGACACTTACATTCCCACATCAATAATTTTGATGTTCCCATAAATTGATTTCTTGGCCAAAAAACATGTCTTTTATCGATCAAACATAAATATCTTAGTTTTTGAGTTAAAATTATATGCAAATCTTTTGTGTTCATTGATATACTGGTATTTGAGATATCATTGAGACCGAAACTGCAACTCTCAAAGTATTTCAGGGCTTGAAGTTCCTAGAGAGAGTTCGCGAGGCACTGCATTTTAAATTGCCCTAACTCAAGTTATATTGCTTTAATTTTGTTCAAATTTATATTGTTAGCGACCTGACCTCATATGTATGTCATTTGGTGCATGGAGCTATTATGAAAGTAATTCAATGATCGCTCTTTCATCAACGAGAAATTTCTTCAAAACTTATACTTAAACTTAACACATACTTTTCGCTTGAATCTTTAAATTGATTGGGGTAAAATTTTTAAAGCCATTCTAAGACCTATGAGTATGGTGAAGCGTTCCACGTAAATTAAAGTCAAGCAAAAAGATAATAAGCTTAAAATGTTCTACTTGTTCTGATAGTCATTAGTAATTGTAATATTGTTTTAGCTTTATTTCCAACTTTCTGCAACCAAAAAAAAAATCCAGATTCCCTATGACGTCATCATTGCCCATCAGCACTCTTGATCACTAGGCTACCAATTGAAAATTGCATAGTCTCTAACATAAAATGAATAGTTTTTAGAATTTGAATACAAGTTTTAAACTTATAGATAAAATTTTAGCTCCCAAAGTTACAAAGAATCTTAGAATTTCTTAACACCTAAACAATTTTAAAGACTTTATTTAAAAAACCGTTTAATTGAACTCCAACTGGTAATTAGGTTTCAAACAAGTTTTTGCAACATAATACACTGTATAATGATCGAATTTTAATGTAAACTGCAAACTTTACCATAATGGTAAGTCTTTACAAAATGTAGAGTTGGAAACATCCCAAAACCTGCTTTTTAAACCCAACGAATAACATTTTAACCACTCTTTAAACTTATTTATAGCTGCGCACTTACTGAGGTGTTAATTTTAATACCATCATATGGCCGTGTGCTCTATGCAAGTTCAACTCCCCTCGTTAAAACAAGGCATTAAGGACAGATGTTTGTTGCTTTCTAGGTGCCAATGAAATTGTTCGGGCGTACTTAATGCGCAAACGCAGCGGCGCAGCTCGGCAATACCATAGACTACCGCTTGGAGAGCGAAACAATACCGACCATATTATCAGGAACATCTATGTATGTAGCAACCCCGAAGCTGAGCAGAAGCAGCAGCGGAGTAAGCAGCAGGCGAAGCGGGCATTCCAGAATCCAATTTGATATTGGGAAATGCCGGCGCGTAAAAATAGAAACTCCAACACGCCAAAAACGAAACGAACCGAGAATGAAACAGAAATTCCAAGTGCTGACGATACCTGCGCGCAGGGGTGCGTGTCTGTGTATGAGTGAGTATCGGTGAGTGTGTGAGTGAAATTGACAAGACAACAAAGTGGTTGAAGATACGTTGATAAATGAAAACTGGCGCTGGCATGTGCCAAGGGAGAGATATTTGACGAGTTATTAGTGCACGGATGCGAGGAAATAAGAGTAGCTCGAAGTTGTTGTCTTAAATTATGAGCGGTATCGAGTGGCGAGAAAGTTCGTTTGAGCACTTTCACAGCGTAAGGAGCTTGAGATGAGTACCTGCAAAGCGCCTGCGTTGGATGCTTAGGGAGCAGGGAATTCTGGGATTCCGCGGTGTATTTCCCCGTGAGCACTGGCACACACTCGCACACACACACTTGCATCCAGGTAGTCGGCGCAAGCGAGAGCGCAATAGTGAGAGCCAGCCGAGTGGGAAATACGCAATAAGGGCAGACTAGGGTATGGGAAAACTGCCGTTGTTGTTGCTGCTGCTACCTAGTGGCATACACGTGCGAGTGCGTCTCGGCAATGCTCGCGTGTGTGTGAGTGCTCGTATGCTCGTGTGTGAGTGCGCTGAAGAAGAACCACCACCATCACTGCCAGCAGCAGCAGCCCCGTTTTGACGAGCGCGCAGGCATATAAAAGAGCGCACTCGGCCCAAACCTGTCACAGTAAACTCAGCGTTCGTTGAGTAAGCAACTCGATCTCTCTAACCTAGTGCTCGGAAACGGAAGTCTAAACGCGCTACAAACGCCCTACGTGCATTTTGGATTTCCTAAACTCTTAAAACAACAACAATTAAAGCAAACACAATGGCCACCAACTACAAAAGCTGCCCGCTAAAGAAGCGTCCAATTGTATTTCTGGAGGAAGAGAAGCAGCCGCAAACTGAGGCCTTGGCATTGACCAAGACCGCACAGTTTAGCTATGCTGCGGAGGAACAACCACAAGATCTATCGCTCAAGCGCAAAGCTAGCGATGATATTGAGGATTATGTGCTGCCCGCCAAGCGTGAGTTCGTGCTGAATCTCTCCAAGACAATGCCGGCAACACCACGTGCGCACACACCCGTGAGCATCAAGAGCGAGCAGCACTGCTCGGCTTTACTCTCACCGCCCGCCGAACCCACGGATTACCAACCCAGCGATATACACATGCGCGGTTTAACAGCAGCCACAGCCGGCTATACCACCAATCCGTATTCGTCAGCCTTTGTCTTGGCTGCAGGCTGCAATCCCATCAGCGCCTTGTGGAGCAGCTATCAGCCGCATATTAATAGCCAGCTCAGTGCCGCCTATCCTTCACCAGCCAGCTCTTTTGCCAGCGCCGCCTCGCCACAGTCGGTCTACAGCTATCAACATATGACGCCGCCCTCAAGTCCCGGCTCGGATGCTTCATCCGAACCTGAGGATCTTTCAGTGCGCAGCGATATACCACTGCCGGCGCTGTTCCACAACTACGACGAAGCACCTGGCAGCAATGCTAGCGCTACCGCCTTGTACAAATCCTACAATGCTGCCAACCCAGCAGCCGTCTGCAGCAGCAGTGCAGCAGCCAAAAACTATCGCTTCAAGTGCGATAAATGCCAAAAGATGTACTCCACCTCCATGGGTCTGTCCAAGCATCAGCAGTTTCACTGCCCCGCTGCTGAATGCAATCAGGAGAAGAAGCAGCATTCCTGCGAGGAGTGCGGCAAGATGTACACCTCCGTGGGCGCACTCAAGATGCACATACGCACACACACGCTGCCCTGCAAGTGCCCTATCTGCGGCAAGGCCTTCTCACGTCCTTGGCTGCTGCAGGGCCACATACGCACACATACCGGCGAAAAGCCCTTCCAGTGCCCCGACTGCCCACGCTCCTTTGCCGATCGCTCCAATTTGCGTGCGCATCAGCAGACGCATGTCGAGATCAAGAAGTACGCCTGCCAAGTGTGCCACAAATCCTTCTCGCGTATGTCGCTGCTTAACAAGCACACCAGCTCCAATTGCACCATTACAATTGCATAAACTGGTGATGCTAAGCTATGGACATGGCACATTGACTGTGTCGCAGAGACGAACCAAAGCAGACATTCCGCTGGCGAGGATTAAACCAGACCAAACACACCATATAACTCTTATATAAACTCTATATACTCGTTTTTAGTTAAGTTGTTCCGGTTTTGGTGCTATACTTAAGCTCATATAGATATAGATAGATTCCTAAGATTTTAGTTTATTTAGTTGCACACTTGGATACTCTAGTCCATTGGCAAAGTTGGTGTACATTATTCAGAAACACAGCAGATGACCAAATTTATCAGTTAATTTTTTGATATTTTATTTAATTTTATATTTTCATTTATAAGTATTTAAAAGTAGCTTAAGCAAACGTTGTGCTAGTTGGTAAGCAGTTTTTAAGTTTAAGTTTTGAAAAATAAAAACAATAATTAAAAAAGAAATTTAAAATGCTTTTGATTATTTCAAGAAAATTACAGCTAAAGCGATGCGGCACTCCAAGTGACATTGTAAAAATGTTTCGTAAAGAAAATTCTCAGCTGTTCTCAACCACCTACACACCATTTTATCATTTTTACTACAATTCACTGCGCCCTTACATTTTTCGCATTTCCGCAACCCGCTCCTTCATCAATGTCGCACAAAACAACAACATACTCCAAAAATAATATCAAATTCTAGTCAAAACACCTTTTCCTTTGCAAACAGAGACTCTGCATCCGCTTTTTGCGCTACACTTTCCATTTCGATCACTTCCCTTAACCCGCCCCTAATATGTGCTCAATTGATATTATGCATCCCTTGAACCCAACCACAAATTTTGCACCTTTGCCTCGTGCAAATATTTAATTAGCTGCCAATCTAGTTGACAACTCTAAAACTCACATCAAATCCTGCATATTGCATGTTTCCTGTGCAATCCTTTACTAAAATATTTACCCAAAGGATCTGGGCGCATGCGCCAGTTGCTCCTATCATCGCAGGTGATAAACGTAGTGACGGCTGCTTATCGAAATTTGTTGGCTTCGTTCAGCACTGACGACGAGTGACAATATGGCAGACGGTAGTGATTGGTAGTGCAAAGAGTTGTTTGAGGACGCGTCGTGACGTCTATTTATCTAGGAGTGCAGACAACGTGCTGCTGTTTGACTTGTTAGTCCTTTGGTGAGCGATAAGTTGGGTTTTTCTCGACTTGGCTTAATGTTTGTTTGAGGATAAGTCTGTAGATAGAGACAGGTAAGCTTGGCGCTGGTAAAGGACTTCTTTCTTCCTGTAAGACTCTTATTCGGAACGTTTTTGTATTTGCTGAGCTGAAAAGGAGTACTGAACGAGCGTTTACACAGGGCCCTAATACGAGAATCAAATATGGAAACTATAATAGAACTTACTGCCCTTTATTTCAATCACTTGAGAAGTATTATTTTCAGAAGTTAACAGCCATTTTAAAGTCTGCATGATTGAAAATGCTCTTTAAAACGTTGGATCTACGTATTTCTGCCATCAATCATTCATATGGTTTGTGAGGAGGGCGAGGTAGCGGTGCAAAACTATCGATTGTACTGTCACTGTCCGGTACATGGTTATGGTAATAAATTACATTGTCTTCTAGATGATATAATATATATATATATCGGTATAGATTTAATGCTAAGGCTACGTGTGGAGGATAGGACCCAGGTTCACAAAAAGGTTAATTATCGGGTCCATCAAATGATTCTAACTTATACATAGTTGCTTCTTATAAAATAAGCTAAAGAATGTCAAAAGTAAATGAATCTCAAATATATTAAATTAGGGAGCACTTCCTCCTGCTCGCTCCGCTTGCCCACCCACTTGCCACTCTCGAGGAAGATCATAATCCACTTCCTCTTCCGTTCCCCTTCCGATTCCCTTTCCTGTTCAACTTCCTCTTCTTCATCCTCTTACAAAAGCTAGTTTCGGATATTGGTACAGCCAGTCGAATAATCGATGCAACAATAAGTTCTCTCTGCGTAAGACTCATGGTAGGCACAGACTGTCAATTTCGTGCTGATTTTGGCGCGGAGTCGCAATAGTCTAACGAAATTTTTAAATTATTGTACACAATAATAAAAAAAAAAGTTGTTTCGAGTTTCAATTTTATTCCTTTTACGGACTTTGAATATTTTTTTTAAATCTCTAAGAAAACTGCACTTTGTTTGACAATTTTTCAAAAGAAGGAATATATTTACCAGCGATTTTGCGTTAAATTTTGTGCTTCTCTTCAAGTCTTCAAGTTTATATTCCCGTAAACATGAATATATGTTATTATGAAATATTTTTTCATTGTACGGATTTGTCACAAAAGAGTTTTTTGGGTCATATGATCAAGTGAGTGTGAGAGAGTAATGGTTAAGTTTATGGAATCCTGCCGGATACACGGTATGATTTTAAGAGTGCTGCACACACGCTTTAACAAAATATTCGATGTAGTCATGAAGAAGAAAAATTCCATGCTGAATGAAAATAAGAGAACATACTTTGTAGCAAAAAAAACTTAAGACGCCGATTGCAAAACCGCAAAGAATATAAGGAATTTATTAAATTCCACATACACGTAGTAGAGTCTATAAAAAATTAGACTCCATAGCCATAAAGTGCGTAACGCATTCATTAAATACACTTACTAAACACAACTATTTAACGCTGTCAGCAACACCTTTTAGCCATAAATAATCTCAAAATGTTGACCACCCCCGCAAACACCTTCCAAGAACTTCACCTTTAGAGCAAAACTGCGCCAACAAAGGCGAGAGCTATGCCTGTGCTGTGCAATCAGAGCATAACTCTTGTGCCAAATCATTGACAGAGGTCACAAAAACAAAGCATTGCGCGCAAAATCTGCACCAGAAACACCTTGCAGCTTGCAGAGCACCTTGACAAGGTACGTACAAAGGAAGAATGCAATGTGTACCTGTCGCCTTAGAGTCTGAGGCGGTCGCCGTAGATGCGTTTCGGCCAGACAACTTGTCCACAAAAGGTTAAATGACAAAACGGCACAAAAACTAAAAAGGAACACAAAAAGCAGCCGACAAGCTGATTTCTTTCCATAGCTGACTGTCTATGGTTTCCCTGGAACATCGAACGCCTGGCTAACCTATTGACCTGGACAGCCGCTGCCGCCGCCTGACAGTTATCATTTTGGCAATACTTTCACAATTTCTGGCCAACACGCAATGCAATGCGGCCGAATGTATCTATGATGTTTGCCGCAATTGTTAACGCTACTGTCCCGGCTTTTGTCTTGCGGTCGGTGGCATCTTTAAGAGTGGCTTTGTTGCCAAGGCTAATCAGCGCTTAGAATCAGCTTTGAGCTGAAAATCATCATTGAAACGCCTACAAGTGCAGTGCTACCACAAATCAGCAAATCAGCGGCTTATAAGTCAAGCCACTACCTGAGCGTGCCCTGAAGCATGCAAATCCTTGATGGAAGTCGTCTTACTGTCTTAGCTTGGTCTTTTGCCATGACAAAGTGGAGCCTATCAACAACGTGCTCAACGAAGCTCAACACACACTGCGATAACAAATTGCAATTGACAAAGTCAGTTGACTTCAGCTCTCTGGCTAGCTATTAAAAACAAATGCAACAAGATGCCATCGAATTTGTAAGCCATCGATGCAAACAAACATATATAGACATACACACACTTAAAGATACACATACTAGCTAGCAAATCGATGGCAAGCAATGATACAAGTCGCGGTATTTGTAATTGCCAGGAGAGGCAATCAGTGCCGGCGCATGTCACCCAACAGCAACTAGAAACAACAAAGATATGACCGGCTAACTGCCGAGTGTCGAAGTTTGGATACCCTTTTTGTTGAGCAGTGAGTTCTTAGTGAGCTACAAATTAAAGCAGGGCTGTCACCGAGATTCGGTTCGAGGGTTTAATTCTGCTTAGTCGTCGGAGTCAAACATCGTTCCTTCAATACCGCGTTTGGCATAGGGCGGTGACCAATGTTCTTCATTCTTCATGATCTGCTGCCAGATTCTTTAGCTGCGTCCTCGTTTTTCGCTTTGCTGCTTCGCCAACGACGGTTGATTTCTACATAGTTCGTAGGTCTATCAACTCGAGGTGTCTGTTGTCATTTGGTTTCCTAAGTTTTTAACACTTTCTATGACACAATTTTTGGTTTGATGTAATGTGTGGTAAGCCTTTCCGTGGCAGATTGGCATACGCGACTGTTACTATGAAACTTAGAGCTATTATGCAGAATAGCCACTCATGGGGAACAGGTCGGACAATGCAACTATTGTTGATTTAGGATCGATGGTATTTTCTTTGCACATACGGTTATAAGGATCACTATTGCTAACACGTAGCAGCGTTTGTTTGCCATGATGTGGGGGCAACAAACTGAGTGTATTTCCCTACGCCTCAAGTATTATATGTTTGACCATCCAACAGGTAGGTGTAAGTGTGGAGCTCGAACTTATGGTTATTATCGGTATCTCGGAAAACACTAATCCTCTGGATTAACTACATGAAATATGACAACGAACGAAACGGCGCAGCTTTTTGCTTCATTAGACATACTGAAAGACGGATAGACTTACAAAGAAGTCCACGGACATAGTCATATTGACTTGGCTCTTGAAGCTGCCTAAACAATCTGCAGCGTTCCACAACTTCTCCTAAACATGCCACAAAACATCGCATCGCTAATATACCCTGCCAATGCATGATATCAACAAAAAAACACATGCAAAACAAACATTAGGAAATCCAATACCAGCTTAGGAGCATGGGCAGGCCACACTGGTGGCAACCAGGCAGCCGAGCCAGCCACTTAGGCAGTCAGTCAGCCAGGCCAGCACATATCCAAGCCCAAGCCAAGCCAAGCCAAACTGGAGTTACATACAAATTCAAAGCACTGTCTGCGTCCTCGTCGTCGTCGTTTAGGACGTCTGAGATTACGACGATTACGTTTTACTCCAAATTTGTATGCTGCCAAAGTTGTAATTGAAAAAGCATCAACATTAATCTTGGTAACTCGCTCGCACACACACACACACACACGTATCTCTGGTAGAGCGACTGGGATTTCGTAACATCAGCTGGATAAGATCAGTTGGCGATAAGTTTGCATTGCGGGTGTTTTTTTTTCCTATTTTTTTTTTTTTGTTTGGAACTGCCAAAACATATTGCTTAATCGCAGTGCTGATGTGTAGAGCTCTGACTTGATCTGTTGCAAGTGATATGTGATATGATATCTAGGCAAGAGACAACGACGAAGACAAGTGATCGCGGCATATAAATCAAATATTGGAGAAATTGTGCTACAAACTGACAGCCAAAACACGACGACAACTGTCCATTTTTCTTGAGTGTACATACTTAGATGCATATATATGTGTGTATACCCGATCATGCTAGCTTTATGGCTGTCCATATGCAAATGATCGTGCTGTGGCTCTCAGTTGCTGCTGCTCAGCATTCAACACTAGCGCGCGGCATGCGGCATGATCATGGTGCACATTGGCAACCTGTCAGTGCAGCGCTGCAGTGATCCCCAGTGAGCGCTGTGTCTGCTCTGTGGCTGACCTTAACTGTAAAGCGTGGAGAGCGCGCACTGGGAGTAAACCGCATCAAGTTCTAGGCTAAGTGCAGTTTTGAATTACATGGCACTGAGTGGCATGCAAAAAACGTGGCAATGTGGCGTTAGTTGTCGCTAAGTGCAACTCGCCGTCTGAGTCCTCTTGTGGCATCAAGTTGATGTTGTAGCTGCTTGACTGCTTGCCAGTTCCCTGGGCCAAGATCGGCTTCGTGCTTTGTTGGAAGATCTGCAAGCGTTGATAAATGTTGTTACTTGTCGTTTTCAGTTGTTGCTGTTCATAGTCTTCGACGTCCAAAGTCTTCGATCGATGGGTGGTTATAGTTGACATGTCGTTTTGTGTTTCCTTTGCTCATCATCATCATCATCATCAGCATTATCATCATTGTCGTCGTCGTCGTCGTCATCATGCTAGACATGATCAGTCTTCTGTCAGTGTGTCGTCGTGCTGCCACTGCGCCCCTTTGATGCCCAGTTGACATGTTGGTATTTATTTGCCGCTTGACAAACGGTTAATTGTGGCTTTTGCCTGTTGCAATCATAACCACGTTTAGCACTTTAATTAGCCGCCTTATATGCTATACGAAAATTAGTGGCCCGGCTTCACTTCCTGCTTCAACATGTTACTCTGCGCGTCTGCATAAAAAGTCTGCTTCAAAAAAAAAACCCTATTTGAATTTCCTATAAGCTAGCCATAAATATTGCATAAAGTACAGTCAGCCGTCAAGCACACGCCCACCAAACCTAAAGGGTAGAAAGTACCAAATACTACAGCTAGCTGTTCTCCAAGTTCCATCCAGCATATCCGATACGTTAATTTGCAGGCAAATCGATTCCATTGTTGCCCGTCGATTGCATCTACTTGACACACATCGCACGCAAATCGATGCGGTAGCATTCACAAGCAATTTACAAAAGATGCGATCCCCCGATGCCAATACAATCCAATACCTCCATGTCCAAAAATAGCCCAGCGTCTTGAGACTGGCGTTTGTACGTCGTGCGCCTACAGCAAAATGATTTATGTATGTGACTTTCTTTTGGTTGAAGCGGGTGTTGATGTTTCATATGGTACTACGGATAGGCCTACAATTGGTTAAGATTTTGCATATTGCATATTGCATGATCACACTGATGATTGACAAACTCGGTAGTAATTGTTTCGCCGAATAGATCATATCTAAAAGATCAATGGTTGTTCAAAAGCTACAATTACGTTTCTCAATTAATAGATCGGATGTCTCGAACTCAAGATCATTAGATACTCTGTAGTTGGCGTAATGTATTAAGAGAACGTAAGTTTTTGCTTTATGGAGATCCCTTATTTCTTCAACCCCGAACTTGGTATTTATATCATTGCTCCCATGGTTGCCGTTTCTTAGTTCCAAGTGTCAGCGCACATAATGATGTGTAAGGGGTTTTGCACATTGATTGATGACACTGAAGATTGTAAAACTTTACAATAGTTGTTTGATTGGATACATCATAACAAAGAGTGCATATGCAGTAGTATGAATCTTTATATTGCTTTTAACCGAATTTCGGTCAAAAAGCAAAAAAATATAGAATGAAAGTTTTTGGCACACACAAATTCACGTTTAAAAGAACACAAGATCTTCATTTTGCAATATTAGCTTGAAAAAAGCATATTTGCTTATATATAACAACTTTTTACAAGCAAAAATATGGCCGTGTGGGTATGCCTGGGTTCTGGTAGGAACGTCTAAAATACCCTATTTCCTGTCTCTAGCTCAACCAATAACCCCTACGTGGTGGCCCCTGGTTAGTTGCTCTAGTCACCACCAGGTGTTAGGCTAGAGAACTGTTGTGCACAGTAAAGTCTCCCGAGGACTTTCGCAGGGCTGTGCGTATGTTTCTGTTAAAAACCGCCTCATAAGAAAAGATGTTATGAGGCGACTGTATGAATATCCTACATCCCGTTAACAGATTTATAAAGCCTGTCAAGAAGAAGACAAGATGGTCGTATAGGACTGTTATTTATAACATTTCTGTACAGCTTGCCTAAGATAAACGAAGAGATCATAGGTAAAGGGTTCCAAAGCCATCATACTTTTATGACCAGATCTTTAATACACCTGATTCGCTCTTCAAGCCTAATTTTTGTCGGTATAGACATTGTTAAAGATAACGTGGAGATTTGTAACCGACTTCTTAGAGGTCAATTCTTTACTGGATGAATTAAACATCGAGCTGCAAAAATTTGCCTTTATAATCAGCTTTGTTCAAATAAGGTTCAAATTCTTCAGAATCTTACGATATTTGAAAGTCTTCATCATAGATAGAGAGCATTCAAGGATGGATTGGTGTATCAGTGACTTAATATGATACGATTCTTATAAAGCCGCCCACGCACTTCGCTTATCAAATTACAAGTGTATTCTCTTCTTATTTTTGAACACGCTTACAAGCCAAGCCGGTAATGACTTTAAAGGTTGCCCCGAGAGAAACGAAAAAATGGAGCGGTATGAGAATCGGAACTTCGAAGATTGCTATCAATGCAAAGAGCTCATACAAATCGGTTACATACATCGCATTAGGGATTAAGGAGCCAAGTTTAGGTCTGCGTACCAAATTTGTGGTGGTTCTAACATAAATGTTAACCTTAACATTGCTGTAAAAAGTGAAATTTTTTTTTACCTTTAAAGGGGGAAGGCACAAAATTGTCACATTATTACCTATTTCTTTTAAAGTTTCTATCCAATACATTCTTCTTTAGCTTTAACCAATTTCTGAACCCTCTGTTCTCCGAATGCCTTCAAATAATTCAGGCGCTCTTTCATAAGGGAGCAGCATTCATTGATCTCTAATCTTGGGAAAATTTTCACACAAAGAAGGCCACTGTAATAAACACATTTATAATTCCAACATTTTTCTATAATTTGTACATGCTTTTCATAGTTTTTAAATGAATGATTAAATGAATTGGTTCTTCTAGAGAAAAATTTGATTTTCGAACCGTTCCTAGGTAAAGTGCTTCCGTTTGGGATCTAATGCGAAGATTAAAAATATTTAAAGATTCAATAAGAGGTCCGGTTCGAGTCACGAATATATCTGGATTTGAATAGTTTCTGGAATATCAGCGTAGGGGTTGTTCATAAATGACGTTACCAACGATGGTGGTGGGGGTGTTGTTTCATTGAATTAAGTTTTTTTGTGACGATGTGGGAGGGGGTGTTCCGAAAACGTGACGTGGGTTTCCGAAAACGGAAAAATTCTTAAAAATTTATGAACTGCCCTTTTCAGCTACTCCTGCTTAGTGTATCTTCAAATCATTCAGCTCCGCCGTTACTTAGTGCTCAGACGTCAGCTCACATAATCAGTTTCGACACACATTTACCGCTTACTTGTTCGCAATCACAACTATTCCAAATTTTATGAAAATATATGCCAAAAAAGAAACTGTTGCAAGACATTCATTCACGTGTTAGCTATTCGCACATGCAATCGAAGAAAGCTTTGTAGCAATACGAAATGCTAGACAAATTGTTGCTATGCAAATTGTTTTTTTTTGCCCAACTTATGAGTAGTGCCGGCTTGTAAGCACTTGAAATATTTATAAGAAACTTAGCTCAAAAACTAGAAAGAAAGACTTTCTTCCGTTTCCGCTGTAACGCTTTCTGCATTTACAACTAAAAATAATGTGGAACTCTTCAAGCTAAATTTTATGAGGTTTTGTGCTCAAACAACAGCCGGCAGAACACACAGAAGTGTTGGCAACACTTCATAAACTAACAGTTCGTTAGATAGTAAAATGCGGACTAACGAAATAGCGACTTGAGCCCGGTAATTAACTTTATCTAGACACACAACTGTTTAGGCCCGTCTGCGCTCTACCTGTTCTGATTTGAGCGCTGAAAGTGAAACCGTAAATTCTCCCGAGAGCCCTATCAAATCAAACATCAGGTGTCGGTCTGCCGGTTTGCCGACCAAATTAGAAACTGAGCATTGATCGCTCATCGTTTCATTCAGAGCCCCGGCTGTCAGCAGTGGCTCGCTCGCTCTCTCGATATATGTAAGTCGCTGGCGGCATCCTTTCGTACTGCTCACATTTTGGTCAGCTCGTAATTAATTTCGTAGCCAAAATAGATACATCTTCCATAGAGCAGCGCACCATATGGTCAAACAGGGACTGCCCTACGCCTACAAAACAATGCGATAAGGTCAAAATGTTGGCTATTACTGGTTCGGCTGGCTTACTGGTTCGTTGGTTCGCGGGGTCCTTGGCTCGCTTAGTTAGTAGCAATTAACACGCCACGCTTTGGTCCTGTGCCGTACGTGCGTCAGTGGCAGGCTTTTCATAAATACATTAGGCTCATTTTCCGTTTTTCGTCAATTTTCAACAGCAACAACAAGCTAGCACATACAGCTGACCAACTGTTGTTGCAGACCTTCAGCGCAGCGTCGTGGCATGTTGTTTTCCCTAATGAATTCATTCGCTTCACTTTTTTTGTCCATTTCGTTGCAGGTCGTAGGGTTCATTATCCTTTTTTATGTGCTCTCTCTCTACGTGCTACACTTTTTAGGGGCTAACACGCTGCATTTATTCTTTGGAATCCTAAAAGGATTGTACATGCCTCTGCGTTTATTGGGTGTGTCCAGCATATTAGTGGAGCATACCTTTGTGGCTGCATATTTTATTTAATGTTTTACACTCGAAAAAATTTTCGTTTTTGAAGTAAGAAAATCGAGAGATATGGTATTGATATAAGAAGCTTTTTTCTTTAAAGCTGAGACAAAAAATTCAACTCTAACAGTTGGTTGTACCCACAATGCTCGCCATTAGCTGTATCACATCAATAAATACATAGGAATGTTCGAACTAATCAATTATGATGATATTACCCTCCATCTGCTTCATCTGCTGAACACGTTGTGAAAGTCGATATGCGTTTCATATTAAGAGCAGTATATACTCTTTGCATTCTAACTGCAATACAGTCAAAACTGATTTTATTTTTTTGGTTTCACGATTTGTGACATCACATTAGGGGGCAAGGATTCAAAATCTTCAAAATTTTGGTGACGTCATTTATGAACAGCCCCATGTACCATTTCTTTATTTCAAAACCTTACATTTTTCCACAAAACGGAATAGCGGAAGTAACGGAATGCAACTCGAGAAGTCTTTTCGCACGATTGTTGAAATTAAGTATCGAGTGAATGGTTTTCACTAACCGATGACCACTGCCCATAATCTTCGATGACATTTCTTATTTCTGCTTGTGTAACTGTTGAAGTTGTTTGTGATAATCGATTCCGCCTTGTTCCGCGTGATAGCGCATTGCTCTCAAGTTCGATAAAATTCTTATTCGACATACATTTTTAACCGCTATAAAATTTGACACACCGTTTGACAATCAGCTGTCAAAACAAAGCGTGGACATTTTTCTAAAGTTAAATGCGAACTTTCTTTAAATTTCATTGGTACAGATAGGGGATCCTAAAATTATAATTTAAGTGTCATAATTGGTGGTAAAATCGATGGTAGCACCTCCCTGAGCTGGAGAAGACGCTAGGTGGCGCCACAGTATGCCAAGACAGGTCATGTAACGCGAAGATCCGTTATTCGCTATTTCTTCGAACTTTCTAATAAATGAGAGCACGTGATGACAGCTTTCATACAAGCTGGGTTCTTAGTTTGCTAGGCAGTTATATGATATAGTGAACCAATCATGATGAAACTTCGCAAAAATGTGTGTTGACAAGCTTGCCGTGACGGCAAACGTTTTTTTTAGTGTATGCCACATTCTGATGGTGTTTCGATAAGCATTTGGGTTGCAACTGCAATTAATGACTGACTCGACTGACAAACTTGACTTGAACTTCAATTGGAAAAATTACTTAACTTTATGTCCAGTTAGCTGCGTCCGATACCGTGTCCGGGTCATTAGCATATCAAAGGTTTGCAAATTAATTAACTGCACACAGAAAGTGCCTATTGTTAAACAAATCAAATTGCAACTCGTGCAACAGTTTGAAATTCTCAAAATTAGCATTTTAAATGGAGCGTTTCGAGATCGAATGCAAAAGGCTAAACGCAAATTAACACCTTAAAAGCCGTTGTAACCTGCAGCAAGAGCCGTTAGACCAGCGGTACCTCACACACACACACATGCTGCTAATATAAAGATATATGCAACTGTAACCACCCACATGCCACTGAGGCACGCCACGAGACTTGGCGCCACAAATGTGGCCACTGTGTTTGTTGTTGTTGTTGTTGGTGGTGTTACCGTTGTTGTTGCTATTGTTCCGTTGGCTTGCATGCATTAGAGTTTTCAATTAAAATTCAAATTGATGCAAACAAGTGGCCAAGCCCAGGCCCAAGTCCAGGTTCAGGCCTCAAAAACAACAACCACAAGCAACAAAAAAAAAGGAAACAACAATAACAAAAACAACGCACATTAACAAATTGAAAATGTTTGTTAAAATATCCAAGTTGCAACTTTGCACCACGCCAATTGACAATGCAACGCCCCCGCGGCAAACGCTGATTTCTTTATTTTAATAATTTTGCATAGATTCTATTTCATTGAGAACTCGAAGCGGCAACTATGGAAATTATGAAAATGCCAAACAGAACTTTACTACGGAATAATAAATATAAAAAAAAAACGAAACAAACGTCAAACTGTCATTGATGGCGTCGTTGGTGACGCCCGATAATATCGGATACAAATGGGTACAGGGCTGCCAAGCAATTGGCGCCACCTGAACGTGGATGCAGTTCTCTATATAGGTAGTCTTGTATTTGTCTAAGTATTTGTATGTTCAAAGTCAAGAACTTGTATCACTCAATTTGATCAGAAGTAATATTAATTGCTATGCTGCAAGGAATATCAGACAGCATTGTCATAAATTATATTAGAAAGGCTTGAACATATTTTAGAATCTAAGTCTTGAATTGTTGTAAAATTCAAAATTCTGTTGGGAGTACAATTAAGTCTTTCCAGTTTTGAAACAGACGTCTGTACGGATTCGAGCTGCTCTAATCTTTATACGAGGAATGCTCATTGGAAACTTAATTATGATAATATTAAGTAATAATATATTATATATTAATATTAAATAATAATAGCGAGGCTCTGTGAACCAACATGACGCCAACGAAACACCTCTTCAGAATTTGTAAGGATAACGAAAAATTGCTCCTCTCTAAGAATGCAAAACTGTTGTACAGCGCACGACTATACATTGAATACCAAATTTGTGAGTCTTATATGTATCTATTGAACATATTAGGGGGCTCCGCGACCTGCTCGCTACGATCGCCAACCCAGTTCCCGTCTCTAAATAGATTATATTCCTCTTCTCGTTTCCTTCTCTTTCTCTTTGTGTTCCTATTTCACTTTCTCTTTTCATTCTCATTATATTTTTATTCATCTTCTTTTCGGTAAAAACCATCCTTATTCCAAGAGCAATAAAGTGAAGCAACCAAATTCACGTTACACCGGTTATTATAACATGGTCTGCATACACAACTTTGGATTCATTTTTATATATTAAGATTTAGTCTATATAGAAGGAGTATTCTTCAAGGTTCAAAATGAATAAGAGAAATTTACCAAAGTCTTTTTTTTCGAGAGTCTTACAAGAATCACTTACAACAACTTTGTTATTGAAAAAAATTTGTATTCACTTAAGTGCTGTTGTGGAATAGGATAAAAGCTTCCGACCTAACCTAGCTATAGACAGGCAGGCTTCCTCTACCTTAACCAAGCTGTCGTACAACCTCCTCGTGGTGCCACCTTAATCACCTCACTCGTATTATGATACCCTGAATTTTTCCAAATATTTTGGGCCTGAAAAGTGTACCAACGAAGTTAATTCCGACATTCATAAATTTTCATCAAAAGAACCGACGCTAAAGCATCGTTCAGGAGCTGTTGAATGACGTCAACGGTTATAACTGGTGACGATATATAGGCGTGTGGTAATAACGCCGAAATTCCCAATTCCCAATCATTCCAGAAAACTCAAGACCAAAAAAGGGACCTTGGTCAAATGACAAAGTTTTGCCCGCTGTTTTCTTCGATTAGAAGGACGTGGTGAAATGTGAGTTCTGTAAATACGAACTTTTATCTTAATTATAAGTCAATTACGAAAAGTAATGCTAAAAAGCCGCAAAATGGTCGAAAGGTTCCAGAAAAGTTCATTTTTTGAAAGTCTCATTGCGTCGGTTGTAATTTTTTTTATTACGAATACTCCCTAAAGTTTATTGTTAATTATTGGTTATCTAACGTTAAATGGGTCATTTCGACCACTGTGAAACGTCTGAGTTTGTAGTACAACCATTCAATTTGCATCACCATAATGCATTGAATCGATTTCTTTTTTCGTGTTGATCTTTTCGGGTCTTTAACGATTAGTTGTAGAGCTCAGAACCCTACAATGCACTGTTGTTAAGATAGTCCATGTGGAAAGCTTTAAAATAAAAATAAAAAACAGGGATTGAAACTGAAACTTATTTCGGATACAGTTATGATTACGGAAACGGTAGTACCGGTACTCCTGATCTGGTATATCTGGTTTTATTTCGGTTGTCTTTTTTCAACAATATCGCTTTTGATTCGAATCTCCGATATTAACCGTTTATACCGGTTCCTATACAAAAACTAAAGAGCATCAAAGAAATAGAGTGAAATCCTGCACCGTTAAAAAAAAAAAATTTTAATGACAATGGTCGCTATTTTCAAGACAGTGTACGTGTGATGCTGCTTGTGTTGCTGTTCATGTTTTGTGTTGTCCAAAATTTAGAAAGATAAAGACCAAAAACTAGGCTCTTTGGAATGGTCGTTTTTCAGCAAGTCGACTCAATGAAACTGCCAAGGATTCCAATCTATAACTTTCGTGCTCTTTGACAAAAAAGTGTCAAAAGAGGACTACCAAAAAAAAAGAAGTAGAAGCTAGAAAAAGACTGAGTTATCTAGCGTTTCAGCAGAAAAACCAGCTGCGTTAGTATTATGCAGCCCATACATACAGAAATCGCAGGGTATCGCAGAAGCTTAAGTATTTCTATGTAATATGTTACATGCATTTTTAATTTTAAAAAAAATTTAAATATTTTGCTCCTTCGAAAGTAAAGTTGCCGATAAGAAGTCAGATGGTCCTGCAAAACACAAAATGAAAATATGTATGCTTGCAAAGAAAAAAACCAAAATCGTACCGGTATAAATATATCGGTTTCAATTCGGTTATTTCCGAATATATATAATGGTTATCGGTTTTCATAAAAAAAAACAATTTCGGTTACGGTACGGCTACGTTTTAAGATCGGTTGCTTTGGATAAAGGTTACGGTTACGATTTTAATCCCTGCATACATAAATGTATTCGATCAAAGTAGAGAAGAAGAACCCTAAACGTATATAGCGCCTTATTAAATACTCCAATGAATAAAAATCCTATGCTGTACCTTAATAGTGTCTTACTTAGTATATTCACCTCAATTGACCCGTATATTAAGAATTTATGATCAATTCGGAAGAAAAATGAAGCAACTATAACTGTTTAATCATTTTTATACTCTGTTTTAGATATTCTTTCAGAACTTGGAAGAAACTTTGGAAAAGTCACGTTTTCTATGGAAGGAACAACTTAATTTTTTGGACTTATCGACTACTTCTTCTTTTCCTGGTCAAGCCAAGCTTAGCCATTATGCGAGCTTGTATCAGTTTCAAGCAGCTACACTTCACTGGTTTCATCGGTTACTTTATAGCCCAACCACTTTATTGAAGTGTTCCTTGGCCATGTGTAACACCTTGAAGTTATGCTTATGACATTTTTCAGCTCTGCGGTTAGTCGAAAGTCTTCCGGATTGATATTGTAATGTATGACACAGTACCAAACTGTAGTGAAACATACTGAAAAACATTTTGATGCTCTACTTATACATAAACTCTACTCAAAATCTAACCTAAAGCAACTAATCAATTGCTTGTTCCTGGCCGCTGTCCCATCAAAATGTCAACTCACAAAAAGCCTAACATCTCACTTATATCTCAATAAGCATGACTACATTTTCAGCCTCTGCTTCTTCTTCTTCTGCTACCCCTATGCTACACCTTACAATTTTACTTTGTGACATTTCCTAGTCTTGCGGTCGGTCAAAAGTCTTCCTGGTCTCTCTCTGGGCCACGGAGTAGAGTTACGGCAAGTGCAGCCAATGTGACTGTCTGTGAGTGTGTGTGTGTGTTGCTCCGACATGCAACAGCAAACCATAATGCAACATGACATGCGCCGCATGTGCAACAACAGCCAAGCAAAAGTTGCAAATATGAGTTCATTATTTAAACGTTGACCAAAAACAAATTGACAAGTAAATGCAGCAACGCTGACGCCAACGTCGACGTCGCTGTTGCTGTTAGCAATACAATTGCCTGTTATTCTATTGCTGCTTTCCTCTGCCTACTTTGCTTACCACAAAGTGGGCAGTAATGTGGCGCTGGCGCTGTTGCTGGCAGCGGCGCTTGCCTCAGTTTATGCTCCAATAGATGGATGATGTTGCGCACATGCGACGATGACGACGGCGCCGGCAGCAGCGCTTGTTATTGTTGCTGTTGCACACATCAGCGTCATCAACGCGTACACATTTTGCTCTTAAACGACGCACGACAGCAAGACAGGGCGGTCGTGGCACTTCAAAAGACTTCAACCGACAACGCACCGAGAGCGGCTTGCAGCTTGGCAACTTGCAACTTGGCGGCTTGATCTTTTGGCTTGCACGCGTTGCCATTGTTGGCCAAGCAGCACATTGGCCAGCTAGCTGGATGACTTGAGCTGTGAGCTTGGCCTGGCTCTTGGCTCACTTCTCGGTTTTGCATGGTTATGGCTATAGCGCACTTCCCACTTGTTTGCTCAGTCATTCGTTTTGCAGTTATGAAGGCGGCCAGTTGTTTGGGTTTTGGCCCATAAGTTGTTAACGCTTTGGCTACACTGTGTTAACTTGCGCCTATTTGGCGTCTCGCTCTGCGTCAATCCGTTGCCATGCTAGCCTGCTGCGCAGTTGTTGTTGTTGTTGCTGTTGTTGTTGTTAATGATGCCTTATAATGCCAGCGCGCCTGATTTGCCACAATTTATTATTAAAAATCGTACTAATCTTGGCGATTTTTGAACCCACAAGACGCATTTGTCTTTGGCGGCATCATCGTTGTCATGCACCAAACCGTTCGCTCTACGTACTCTCGGCTGGACCGCGTGTTTGGACTCAGTCATCCGTCAGAGTCAGCGTCATAGTCAGAGAGTCAGTGCCGGCGCGTCGATAGCTCGTTAATGTTTTTGCCAGGCCTGCCAGAGCGCCGCACGAAGTGGCTGTGGTAGTAACCCGATACGCAGCATAAGCGCCTCATGCCCACCCACTCCTGGCCAGCACCAGCCGCTCAAAGCAACGACCAACTAACAAACTCTACTATGAGCATGTCATATTGGCGTTTCCTTTTATTTTTGTCTTATAGTGCCCCGCCCACGCCTACGACTGACAGCGCGTCTTAAATCGTTTTCAAATTGATTTTAACGTCAAATTTGCACAGCAAGCAATCCTCCAACTCCAACTCTGGATGTGGAATGAACATGCCAGGGCAGGTCCATTTGAATGCATTAAACATCTCATGCCGCGCATCTTGTTGTCGCAAAATGTTACTAATAGTTGAAAATTACAAGCTGTAGTCGTTAGTTTGTCAAACTTGGAGTGTGTTGTAGGTGTGTTTGAGTCTTAAACGGAGCTGTTCCGGTTTTCGTAACCGCAGAAATCAAGCGATTTCAAATTGCTTGTTATTTACAGGCAACAACTGGAAATGGAACGTAATAGCATGGCTTAAACAATTAAGTCAACTGGACGAATCTTTAGGTTTCATATTTTTTTCTTAGCTCTTCTGAGCATGTGGAACCAAGGAATACTAGGTAACATTACTTTACTTCCGGGCTTGCTTAAAATTTTATGAAGTCAGAAAGAGCAAGAGACAGAGAGAGGAGCAAATGCTGCTAGTGGTTATATTGGCAATATGTGAATAAGTAACAGTGCGCATAGGGAGAACCCTTCTTATCGTAGTTCACAACGAAACAGATATTAAACCATGCATTATTTTCTGGGGTAATTGATAATAACATCATACCTTTCCCGATAAAAAGGCGATTGATATCGAGTCCGGCAACAATTTTTTTTCTAAACGATTATCAAATTATTGTTTTTTAAAATATTTGAAGTTTTGCGAGTTGCGAAGTCTGTTAGTCACTTAATACTCGAAAACATTATCATTAGAACATCAAAATCGGTTGCCGGATTCGAAATCAGCGACTAAGAATTCACCGGAAAAGTAGTGTTTTAGGCATGAACCTCAAATATGTATCCGAACATTTTTGACCAAAGTAATCGATAATTTATAGCTATTTTTTGAAATCTCAAATTCACTGCTTATTTAAACACTTGTGAAAGCATCGTGGAAGGTATAATTGATCGAATTGATCTGGTAGCAATCTTTATTATAAATACTAATTGTTGATGATGTTGTGTGTCGTTAGAATTTCAAACAGAACAATGAATTAAAATCTATAAATCTTACTGTTTTAAATTAAGGAAGAAAAAAATCTCACGCAGAAGTGAAAACAGTTGCCTTTAACTTTGAACCTAAATACATGTTGAAACACAATGGAATGAAACAAACATTGTACACATCTCAGTGTTTACAGTACAGTTTTTTCGTAGGTCTTGATATGGAAGGCTGAATGTCGAAACGTAAAATTTCAAAGTATTCGAAAAAATTCCGATGCTTTACAAAAATCCCTGCTTCAACGAAATTTCCCACAGGTGCCGAAAAACCCAGAACAGGCTGAAATACCAGCTTCGGTGATCTGTTGATGTTCAGCATAATCTTAAGAAGAGCTAATCAACGGACAGCATATAAAATACGTAGTTTAGGACTTTCCGAAACGGATAATTTAGAAACCAAATGGAAGGTATTTTTGAATTTAATGATAAGAAGATTTTTGGGGAGTAGTGCACTGAGACCCTTAGGATCTTACGTCTCCCGAGTCGGGTAGCACTCCCGCTAGTACCATATCTGAAGTAAACCTAATTATCTGTGGTGTTTTTAGCTGGTGTAGAACGGGCATCAATAGTTTATTCACCACAAAGTAAATTTGTGTATTTGATGCAAGGATTATTTCGCGAGTGCACAAAGCGCACATTTGTTGGTCAAGTGTCCAGTAGGTAAACCAGTCAGTATTCTGAATCTAATTTTGCCCATTGCCAAGTTTTTTTCAGGAACACATCTGAGGGAGTTTCTGTTCCGTCGATCTAGATGGTCTAATATAATTTATATTTCCCTGAACCATCGTAGAGCTTATTTCAATTCTTGTAACCGCAGTTATTGCGGACTGACTATAGCTAAATCTCCCCTTTTGGGAATTTTTTCTTCAGTTTTATAGCTGAACCTCGGTGGAAAATCGCTCCCGTAACTTGACTTGCGATGTGAACTCACTTGCTAAAAAGCATCATGTTTTAACGAAGGTAATGAATTGGATCATTAGAAAACGTTTAGTCTAATCAAAATTCTAAAGTCAACATAAGACTTCATTTTGTAAAAGATTGACCCATTCTAGAATTGCCGCACTGTCTGAATTCATCGTCCATCGACCATGCAGAATGACGTTGAGCAACACACGCAGCTCTGCCAAAGAAGGAAGAAACCTATTCGAACCTTTGATACCGAGGGGGGCTTCAGACAAAGTGATGCCCTATTCTGCGACCTCTTCAACTTCGGGATGGAAAGGCCGAAGTACATCGAAATGGGTTAATATTGAACTATAAGTGTTCAGTTGCTCGCATACGCAGATGATATCGATATCATTGGTCGTAATAAGCAGGTTGTTACTGGAGATTTTGCTGATATGGAAAGGGAATCTGCCAGGATGGGTCTGATTGTAAAAGAGAGGACTTCGTGTATCTTGGCACCAAATTAATAATGTTAGCAAGGAGATTAAGCGAAGAATCACTCTTGTCAATATTCTTTGCTTTCAGTAACCAATCTCGCCACACGAAACTGACGCTCCATTAGACGCTTATCCTTCTTGTTTTGCTTTATGCCGTTGAAGCATGGGTGATGACCCTTGGAGAATATGAGCAAAAAGTAACCAGTAATCCTTACGCCGCCCTTTGAGATGGCAACGTTTATAACGAACTCTTAGAATATAAGAGTATAAAGAATCTACTTCGAGAAATGTCTTTAATGTGGTTATGGAAGGAAGGCGACGAAAGTTCGGCCATGACTCACTCACTCATACTCTTAAAATTGTACGCAAGATATTATAGAATATTTTTTTAAATTCCTGAAACATTGGTACCTATAAAAAGAGTTCACCAGATTTTGGATCTATTATTTATATGACACACATGATTTACTTTAACAAAAGAACATAGAAAAAGTAGTACAATTTTGGATGCAACTTACTGTCCAAAATGCGGAATAGCTTAGATGCTAATCGACTAACTGTCCAGAAGACCTTATCTGGATAATTTATTCCAAATCCACCATGACATCTAGTAAAAGCAAATGGTTAAAATGCTGTATCCATTCAAAATTTTCAAAATGCAATACCTTTTAAAACGGCAATTATAATAAAAAACGTAAAACAAATTCAACAGAAAATTAAAAAGTCGCCAAAGCGATAAACGATAAACATTAAAACTGTAATTGATAACTTGAATGGCTTTAAATAAAATAATAAAATAAAAATGCTTATCTCTTAAATGCAATTCAATGTGCTTGCACATGTTTAAGCAGATAAAATATAAAAAAAAATAAACACGTTGGAGTAATCAAAATAAATACACATAGATACAAAACACACACACACAGAGATACACCGATAGAGATAAAACTGTTTTGGTCTAACAAATTGCCAGCAAAGTCTATATAGCGATAGACAAAATCAAGATAAACGCTCTAATTGAGATTAAATTCATAATTACGATCGCCCAGGCGACATTTTTATGGTGTTCTTTAATTAAACTTTTTTTAGCCTTTACCGACAAATGGACAGAAACCCGCACAGACATACAGACAATCGCACATGTGCGACATGCGGCATGCGGCATGACAAGAAATTTGAAACGAGCCTAGACAACGCTAGAGAGAACCTGCTCCTGCCCCTGCCACAGGCCAAGTAGGCAACCAAGAAGGTGTTGAGTAATTTGAAAATTTTGTATGGCACACAAGTTTCGCTCTGATCGAAATCAAAGAGCCTGATCACATAAATTTCAAGATTTTTAGTTTACAACCTGGTGCAACATGACAGCCCCAGAGTTTAAGCCCAGTTCGGATCAAGTCTTGACTGAAAAACGCATAATTGCATTGTATGTCGTATGTAATTGAAATTAATATGACTGAATTACCTCTACAAATGACTTATTTTAGACACATACATATGAGTGTATCTCTGTATGTACATATGCTTGTTTCTATGTATGTAGCTATATGCAACATGTGTATACCTTGGTTCGCATTTGTTTACATTGAAGTCTGGCTGACTATATAGCTGATAATTAAGCAATTTAAGCGGATTGCAATTGATTTATGGTAGCGATTGCTGGTAGCTTAACAGAGTCATAGGTGAATAGATCTTGACATGATATGCAAAGGCGATCATATACTATACACGTATATAGTCCTAGGGTGGTCATATGGCAAAATGTGACAACCTGGAGCTGAATGCAATAAAACTATTCAATTTGATGTGGTCTGATGTATTAGGAACTGGCAAACTTAAAGCTGTGTAAAGTAACGCAGAAAAAGCCATTATCATTCGCTATGACCATCAAAAGAATCGTATTTATGTCTCATGATTGTTATTGTACCCGGGTATTCGTATATGTGTAAAATCTCAATTTTAAGACAGAGAGGCATAAAAGAACGAAAAACCATAGTTATACATGGACTACAGATCGGAAGCTCTCAGTTCCATATGGAGGTTAATCCTTGGATTCCTTTTGTCAGTGGAGTTTAATCGGCATTAATTGAGATAAGCAGTGTTATGAGGACCGCAGAGCAGGCAAGCAACCAAGCGTTTTACCGTAGCCAAGTGACTGTTTAAGATCTAGGAATATCCTGAAGAATCGACCTCGCGTGTCTGGCGATCCGCCGAGGGAGTCTACAACCTCGCTCTGCGACAGCCTTAGTGTGTAAGATTTTAAGTTTACCCCTCATCCGAAGAGGGAGTGTGGCCACATAAGCAGTTGCAAGGAGGGAAAATCGTGGCGAACGGGGCGAGATCTTGCAGTCATTGGAATACCCAACACTGCAGTATGATTTGGTTGAGGATCCTGAGTAGACCTTAGAAGGAGCTGGCGAGTATGGAAATGACAGTGATTCCTATAGGAGTGAAAATAAACCTTTGGTGTAGGTGGTTAACATTCATAATAATGACAAACAATGAAGACTCTAAAGGTAGCTTTTATCATGGTTAAGCTTGACTGAACGTAGGCTCGCCGGCAATACAATTAAGAGCAGAAGGCTGAAAACTGATCGCCATGAAGTATATTTGGGAAGCACCAAACTGAACTGTCTAGGCAACTCTTCTACCCTCCATTTAGTCAACTGCATGACTCTGGTCCAGTAGTGCCCATAGTGTAAAAGGATTTGAACGTTAAATGCTGGTTGCCACCAACTCAACCGAATGTTTTGCCAGATAAAAGAGAAATCTTTGTTGTTTTAGTAACTTGTCAGTTGAAATCCAGCTCTATTCCTAGATCCACAATCTTGCATTTGAAGCTTGTTGTTTCAACTCATTTTGAGTTGAATATAGAAGGCTACAAAATATGGAATTATCGGCCCTTAAAATACTAACAGTCCTAAAAAGGATCTGAACTTTATATAGCTCAATCATTGTTCAAAAATCGGATAAAACTGTATTTGAAGCACGCCGCTATAAGTGCGGTTGCAGGAACTAGAATAAACTACAACTCGAGTCAAATTGGAACTTCTAGAAAGACAAAAATGGGTCCCTCACCGATAGTTCCCTGACCCCACCAACATTCCCGGGAATAAACTTGCGTACAGACTAGCAAAAAACGGCCCTAATAATGTCTTTTTGGGTCATTAGAAGACATACCATTAAGCAGTTATTAAGAGAAGAGGAAAGAGCAAGACGAACCTCGAACTGGATTGGTGCTCCCGGCCTCAAGGGCCAAACTGCTCCTCACCTCCTATAACTTAGCCAGCTTCAAGAAAATATTACAACTAGAAAAGAATTCTGGTAGGATTCTGATAGGTCTACTTACTGGACACTTTACGATGATAGGCTGGGCATAACCAGCTCCAGTACCTGTAGGCTCTGTGAACTTAAGGAGGAATCTTTGCCACAACTACTAGCTTAGTGTGATACCTTAGCGAGGAGAAGGATGTACCCCTAGGTGTATGAAATCTAAGTCGTATGAATTTCAACAAAGCTTAGAAAGAGCTTATACAATAAGCCCCTAACTTACTCGGATTTGAAAACAAATACAGTTTTGAACATCGCGGCTTGAATCTTAAGTTAATTTTCACAACTAAAGAGAATAGCAATCCTAGACAAAATGCGTCATCAAAAGAGGGAGGAAAAGTTGAAAACTTTCAAAATCATGTTGAAAAAATTGTGCACTTCATTCATCGATCGATTGGAAAGAGCTGTCACTTCGAGCAGCTGCAAATGTTAGTCTTTAGTCTTTGCGAACTTTGGTGGACTTATTGTAATCGCGCAATTTGAATCGGTTAAGTTTCGGTTTATGTTCGCACGGCGATTCAAGGCTGTGAGTAGCTGATTACAAACGACAAATTTTTAAAAACACATCCACCTCAGTATAGTTGCAAATGCATTCTTCATTGCATTCTATTGATTTAAATCTCTACCGCAAGAACACAAATCGTTGGAGGCTATTTGTTCCACTAAAAGCTCACTACATGCGCTTCAGAATCCTTTAAAAAGAGCTTTAATCGTTAAACTGTAACAGAAATGTAAGATAAATCCTAATTAACTACTACGTATGCATAGGACGTCCACAATTGGTTAAACCGCTCAAATTCGACTATCATATGCCCAACAGTACATCAACTAGCTTTCAGTGTTGTGTAACGCTGTCAAACCAATCAAAAACATACGACAAAACTTAATTTCAGCAATTAATGCTAGGTACTTAACAAGCAACCTAAAAAACAGTGGAAAATCATATACTCGCCGCATAATCAAATCATTAGTGAAAGGTTTTAGGGCACTTGATCGATCGACCAACTCGTTAAGCTTCAATAAATGCACTTAATGAATAAAATTGACTCAAATATTTTCACAACAAACTGCAAACTGCCAACGAGTCGAAAAGTCCCAGACGTAGAGGGTCTTGGGGCGGCCAAAGAGACGTGGCTTGTAGGGGGCATATGGAAGCCCTCAACCAAAGATTGATTGTGTTGACTGATGGTGTTGTAGTTGCTGCTGTTGTTGTTGTTTGCCGGGTCTTTGGCTCTGTTACAGTGTTTGCTTGCCAATTGGCAAATTTGAATGTTGATGTTGTCGACAGCCGAAATTTGGCTGTTGTTGTTGTATGTGTCTGTATCTGTGTGTTTGATTTTTTTGGGCAACGGTGGCAACGTTGGACCGCACAGCAGCGAAGATATCGTGATGGCCCCATTTTATTGATGGATTAAGGGCGATTACGCGATCGTTGTCAAAGTATAGACAAAGTAGCTGGAATAAAAAAACGTTTGTGCCCTAAGCTACTGCTGAGAAGGGCCAAAGACAGATAGAGTGAGTTTCAGTTACAGATGCAGCCCAGTGGCTTAGTGCTTTATTATTTGCCCAAGACGACAAAAACAACCAAGCAACAACCCAAAGATGACGACGACGTCGACGACGTTGGTGATGGCGGCGATGACGATGGCAGAGGCGACATTGCGCAATCGATAATCATGGGCTGCATTGAGTTATACAGCGAGAAATTGAGCTGTCATGTCAGGCGGCAGTTAATCAATGCTCAAACAAAAACATAATCAAATTAACTCTCAACTGCCAGAGAAGTCAGGACGTGGTCTATGTAGGCCACAACAACAACAACAGCAACAAGTTGGACTACAAGATTGTCTAACAATTGAGTTGGAGTTTTTGGCTTTTTGTGATGCCCGCTCAGGGCAGCAAGTGATTGCCCACTGCCCACGGACTCGTATCGAATTTTCATTAAGCGCAGCGACCTCTCTTTTGTCTTACATACTATAGCAGTTGTAGCTCCCTTGTGTTCTCTTCACTCTCTGCTGTGTTCTCTTGTTGATCATGGTTGATCTGTTGAGGTCTTTGGCTTAGTTCAAACAAGTTGCTGCAGGAGTTATGAAATAATGCATTATAATTTGCCAGCAATTGGCAGATGAGATGCACCTTGTTCGCGGCTATGGAACGCCAATCCGCATGTTTGTTTGGCCATTCACCATAAACAATTTGTTGTTTTTCTTGTTGTTGTTCCTCTGCATAATTGTGGGAAACTACCAGCGGCCTTTGATTTGCTTTTGACTTGACTTGCTTGGCCAACTAAGTAGGCTAAGGTTCGTTATGGCATACCGCAGCACTGACTCACTCACTGACTTCGAGTCGAGTCGATGCGCGTCGAGTCGTCCGAAATTGACTCCCGTTTGCATACCGCATTGCTGATAAATTGTGTGCAGTTGTTGCAAAGTGTAAAAGCTGCTCAGATATCGGCCAATCGGTGTGATTAATACGCACTGCCTCTTATAGCATATGGCAGGCTGAAGCTGGAGTTGGAATAGCAGCATCATCAGCAGCAGGATCAAGCAACCGGTTCTGTTGCACTTGGCGCCTGCACAGACCAGCCCAGACTTGACTCGCCTCGCCTCTGGTCGAGACTCGATCACACCCAGTTGGATGCACTTGCGCTCATTAGTGTCGCGCGTGTTGTTGCCCCGCTAATCAATTGTCGCCGTATTAAGGTCATTTCTGGACTGCCTCTGACTCTGCCTTGGTCGCTATCAGCGCTGCGCTGCGGTGACACTTTGGCGCTTCATTTAAATCATAAAGAAATAAGTGAGACTGCACAAGTTGTGTGCAGAAGGTTTAATACACTGTAGAAATTAAGAAATTTGAATAGGATTTTGAACGACTTAAATATTTGATTGAGTTAAGTCCAAGGAATTGGCGCGCCAAAGCTAGACCTGGGGCCTTGAAAGTTACGGGTGTGAAGGAAGCTTTCATAATATGAACATAAGCTTGTTTCAACAAATGTTAATAGTAGTGAATGAGCGGATCCCCCGAGGATAGAGAATAGCCCCGTCGTTGGACTAATTCTATGAGGCCATTGCCACTTCAAAATTCCATAAAATCAAATTCCATCTAGAAACTATTCTCATTCGGTGGTGGAACAGACCTGTATGTCATTTGGACTGCACGAGCAATTTTCAGCAATGAATTGTGGAACAAACAAAAGTTGATTTTGACATCATCTTGAGGAAACCCGCTATGTTGTATAGCGAAGCTGTGCTGCCAATGGTACTCTCAAGGTGTAAGACGAGTTGGAATCCGAAGGACACCGTGACTAAAGCTCAGACCCAAAATATGTGATCGTTGACACAGTTGCGTCCAAAAGGGTTAAATTGAATAAATAATATTCGTATGACACTGCTTGGCAGTGGATGGTTTTGTGTTTATTCTGGTTCTAACGGACGTTACGTATCAGAAAAGTTTCCAGGAGATAGTCAAGTAAGCTTCTTTGCCCGAGGATTTTTCCCAAGAAATATTAAATTGTGAACTCTTGACACTCAATTGTCGCTAAATGTCAGCTTATTGTTTTATCTCCTATTGGTCAGAATTCTTTTATTTGTAAAGGTTCTTTCTGTTTCGATACAATGTCAGGCCATGCCCTTGAGAGCACATTAGCTACCTTTGGTATCACCGATTAAAGAATGTGCGCTCAAAGCAGAGGCGCCTGGAGAATTGCTTTTGCTATGGCCAGCTAAGAAGAAGAAGGAGATAATACCTAAAGTTCTAGAAACATTCTATGTGCAAAATATATCCTATTTAACCGAATATCAGCACATAAGCATTCCGCCTTCAGAAATATATTTAAGTTGTCTAAAAATCTATCTTAAAAGCTCTTAACAGAATGGTTTCTCAAGAGATTTAAAATGAAAACTAAGGCAAACCCGTCTATCGATTGAACATACCCTTTATGATATTGTGAAAGTGTATTAAAACTGGTAAGAATTTTACACTTTTGAGAATGTCTCCCGCTCGATTGGAACTCTCCAAGTCATTGCATATAGATCGTTCAGTTTTGGGGCTGTCTAAATGTGACACTGAGGCTACTGTTCGTAATGGTGTTGGCATTAAAATGGATTACACACTGAAAAGCGGCTGCAACTCATGCGCTTTCGCTTGTGGTAAGTGTATGCTGTACACCCCATCACCTGCCCCACCCAACTTGGCACCTGTGCTGGCAACCAACTCAACTGGTTCGCATTTCAAAAGGTGTTCCTGGGACAGTATCTGCAAGTGTGTGTGTGAGTGTGTCTGTAAGCTTAGTGCAAAGCGGCATTTATTCACGGCACTTCGATTTCAATTACGATACAAATTGTCATTAATGTTGGAAAGTTGTTTTCGCGCACTTGCCCATGGAAGAGTGTGTTGGGTCTATTAGGAGTACGGGATGGGGAGTGTTACCGGAACTCAGTTTATGTTGATTTTGATGGAGCGTTTTATGTTGCATAACTGCAATATGCTGTGAGCTTATCTATTTTATTATAGCATATTAGATAATGTTGTACAACACTAAAAAAAAAGTCAACTGATTTGTTCAAGAATGCATACGTTCAGTTTAAATTAATTCAAGCGTGTAAATTGTGCATGCCCCGCGGCATTGCATCCTCAGCGAAATATCCATTAAAAGCTCATAAACCACAATTATAAATTCCAATATCAACCAATTGCCATTAAAAAAAAACACACATGCCAACCACACCTCAGAATCAACTGTCTCGCGATTTACTCGACTTGCTACGAAAAATTTATTTATATTTTTTTTCTTACTCATAAATAAAACATTTTTTAATTTCCCATAATTTCGCGGCAGCGGCGCGACCCAAACGCATAAAATAAAATCCAAAACGACGGCAAACAAATCAAGAAATTACACACATCGTATCTATAGAGTAGTTCCCGAGGAGTGCGCAGAGCGGCGTAAACGGCAACAAAATTATATATCGCCAGCGCCCATATGGAACCCGATCATCATAATTATCAACAACAGCAACATCATCATCATGATTATCATTGTCAATGCACAGTTAACCTGCAAAAGTCTTGAGCTGCGCCCATAAGAACTGTATCGGACAACAGACACACACTTCCGACTGACTCAAGTCGGGCACACGAGCAGCCACAACCGTAACGCCTCATTGCGGCTAAAGAGCACCCGTTATAAGGCCCGATGCTCAGCGATCCAACGACCGACATATATGCATACACCTTAAGTCAACGAATCGAACGGACAGCGCCTTAAAATTGTATCTCTTAGTTCGCTGTCAACATTTTGGTATTGCGTACTTGTTAAGATATGTATGTTTTCGATATGTTACGAAAGCGTTGACTCTGCGTATAATTCTCTTGTAGATGACAGCGGCGACTTGGACGATGACGACGAGGATCGCCAAGTTGCCGGTCGGTGCGTTATTGAAGCGAGACAAGTGTTTAGTCACCCAAGTAAGAAGCGCAGGTAAACTGGGTGCCCCATAACCATATAGGCAATGCTTCTACATCTTCCGCCGCCCCTAGCGCGGCAGTTCGTGGAGCGCACCCCAAAAAAAGAAGAAGAACTTCTGATCCAACTGCGTGGCCAGCCTTATTTGGTTAGGCTTCATTGAAGGTGCACCTTTGTTACGCTCAATGAGCGACAAGCATGTTCCCTCTGCGTCTTATGATTGTTATTGTTTTTCTTGTTGTTGTGGTTGTTGGGTTGTTCTTTATTTAATGTTATTTAGACTATTTATGTAGCATTTGTTTTGACCAGCACCATGAATCATCTTAATGGAACTTGGCCTGTAGCATGTGTAGCTTGAAAGGGTAGTGTGTTCTCTTGTTCCAGGAAATAGTTTACAATGAATATTTCTAAAGCTTCCGGTGCTGTCTTATGATTAGCGCATATGGATGTGTATCTTAACTTGTGTTAATCAGAGTTACCTCTTTCAACTGAATTTCAACCCAACAGCAAACTGTCCATGTCCTAGATTTCTCTTTCAAGCAAAGAAAGTAATTAGCGGATTTGCTAGAAATGTTTTTTAAAACGTTCGAAATCTCTTAGGTAAGCTTGTAAATAGATGTATTTCAAATACAATTTGGGGCTAAACTATCTAGAGACTGATTTCCTGATTTGAACAACTTCGAAAGTAGAATTTTTATCCATTCTTTCAGTTTTTGTTGTGCAACTTTCGATTTCCTACATAATTTATGTTAATATTCACATCTCGCATATGCGGATATGAGAGCAAAACGAACCAAAATTCTTCTTATATTTGCACTTTGAAATCAGCGAGACTCCTTTTGCATTAACGGTTTGGGTTCGACATTAAACACTGCCCCACAGATTCGGAACCGCTACCAGAGCCTCAAAAGCAATTGCTAGACTTTTGCTTCGCACTAATAGCCCGTAAATTACCTATAACTATGCATTAAAGATGTTGTTAGCTCAGCTCTAAGTATACTTCCAGTTCCAAGTAAGCCAATTTTTGTTTTCCCAACTAATAAACTATAAAAGTTTGTTTTGGCTTCTGTCGATAGGAAGAGATAGAGAGGTGAGTCCTTTAGAGTCATTGGTATCTACTTTCCTGTAAGAACAAGAGGACAAGAACGAGAAAAAGATTGATTTGAAGTTATGGGTATGATACTTGGATATGATAATTTAGATGTGTATATTTGTTTGTAGACTTTAGATCTGTACATTTCGATATGGTAAATAAAGTGGTGAGGGGAGGAAAAAGAAGAGGGGTCTTACGAGAAAAAGAGAGATCTAACGAACTAAGAGAAAGAAAACTAAAACGAGTAAGAGAAGAATTTAAAAAACTGATATTTGGATTATGGATTTTTTTCAATTTGGATGTACATATTTAGAAATGGATATTTGGGTGTGGATTTTTGGATATGGATGCTTTGATATGAATAGAAAGTTCTAAATGCCTGTAAGAGGTAACGTCTTTGATATTTGGATATGAATTATTGTATATGTATATTTGGAATGTGGAAGAAGAGGAGAAGGGGCATAGTAGGAGATACAAGATCTAAATACCTGTAAGAGGAAGGGGTAACGTGTTTAGTAACATTTAGATTGTGAAACCCAGGGGGCGGAGCAAACTAATATTACAAAGACAATAAAGCTGACCTATAAAAAAATATCAAGCAACTCGAAACTAACCATTATTTCCTTTAAAAATACACTCCTACTTTCTAATTTTCAGAACGCGCCCCTTTAATCAATCTCTCCCTCAAGTTTATAAAACTTTATATACTAGGAGAAGACCATATCCGGCACTATTACCACGAGACACTTAGCTAATTCCAAGATTTATGTACAACTATTCATAATTTATGAGCATTTCCACAAAACTTTAAAACAATTAACACAACTGTTTTCCCCCCTAAATCATCTAATGCTTCCCAGGTACAATTGCGAAATGCTTTGCGTTGCATACAGCTGCTCCCCAACCACAAAAACAACAACTATAACTGCAACAACAACAAGACATGAATGGGCATGCTGTACATATATATATATCTATTGGATCGATCTAACTAAGCGCATCGCCCATAAACCTTATGACATTTTTATGTTAATGCAACTACGACTTTGTTTCGGCTGGCGCCTGCAGCCAATGCCCAGAGTTGTATCTGTATCTAAGTATCTGTATCTATAGATGTGTGTATGTGTGTGTGTGTCTGTGGTCGCATTGTTTTTATTACCTTCTAATGTTGCGTTAAGTCCACTATTAAAAACGCTCTCCGTATGTTTACAGATTTGTCGTTATAATTGCTTTTTAATGCCTTATCTGCTCTCCGGGCATCATAAGGCGCGACAAGGCTTGAGGCCGACGATGTCGTTTAATTGTTTAAATGAATTGTTGCCCACAAAGCTTTTCCCTCGGATGCTGCTTCTGCTGCTCCTTATCAGTATCATCGCCATCATGAATTTACGCATTCTATTAATGCGTCTCGTACGATATGATAGAACAGTTTCGATAGGTCTGCTTATATAGGTAGCGCGTGTGGCAATGACAAGAGCTGCACACACTTGGATACGGCTTTGGGGGTCCGCTCGATTTTGTGTGGGAAAACTAATTTTGATAGAGGTGCAGCATAGATTTATCAGCGTGATGAGTAATGAACATCGCACAAGGAAAAGATGGCTCAGCTGTGAAGGTTTTGGCTCATTATGCAAATGTGGTCAAGATCCGAAGCTATAGGGAAGTTGCATAAGCTCGATCTTACTTAATATGCGCTTTAAAATACCGAAATGCCTTATGGGGTAGCATTTAGAGATCGGCGCATTGGTAGCAGGATTCTCAATCCATATGAAATATCTTTAATACACGATATACAATATGCAAGCATCGACACACCTTAGAGTATAGCTGCAAAAGCTTCTTCTCTAACCTTATGAAGCTTTGAGATTTTAGAGGCCTTTCGCAATAGAGATCGCATATTATGGCAGATGAAGCGGCTTTTTATAAGCAAATGGTGTTTTCTGATTTATCTGTTAGGTTCAATTCGTTTACAAAACAAGGGAATCTAGAATGAGTCTGACGCCTGCTACTGGCAAGCCTGTCATCCTACACATATTTTGAAAGATCAGAGAGATTTCTTACAATCATATGTTATGAGAAGATAATACATCATATTATGGTAAATGGTCTTACTCAACTCCACTTAAGGCTTATCTGGTACTATATACGATAATTTAAATATATAAGAAAGCTAAGAATTGGGAAACTGAAGCAGTTAAGTTAGAAATTGCATATCCAAATCTGTAGGTTCCTGGCCACGTGCTTTGGTTGAGCTGTAGAACCGAATGAAATATTACCTACAACCAATCGCTAATTGGTGAATACCCTTGATTTGACATAGTATTAAAACACTCATTCCCGAATTTCAATATCTCCTAAGCTTTACCATGGCATACCTATACTTACATAATTCTTTTACGGCTGTTTAAATATCAAGTTAAACCTCATTAATTCGTGAAACCTATTAAACTATACAAGTTTCCATTAGTTGCCCCAAAAATTGTTTTCTTCGAAAGTTGGTCAGCAAGTGTAGCAAAACACTCTTTTTGCCACATCTGGCAACGGAATGGCCGATAACAAATGTCCAACAGACCCGAAAACAAACGACGCGCATTCACTTTTAGCATATGCTATAAAAAACAAATTAACTGATGATCAGTGTCAATGGAATGCACCCATGTAAATTACACGCAAAATGCCGGGCGAGGCTTCAGCCAACGAAGCAACCAGACAGGCAGCCAAAGAGACTCCGAGTCTGTCTCCTCTCCCAAAGGAGGCAACAGCGAAGAAATCAAAGCCAGCGCTGATTGTGGCAACAACGCGCCACAATGTCCATAACTTACATGCATATTGGTAACGGGTGAGGGCAGGGATTACTATGGCAATCGTGTCGTGATTACAGGTTGTTTGCCAGCTCTGTTCGGGCTCTGGAGGGGATTGGTCGCTGTTGCAGTTGAAGGTATCTGCAGAACTATGCGAATGTTGTCGTTTTTAAGCGATGAATTAAGCGATATTTGCAATTAATAACTGTCATGTTGAAATCTGTGCAATAATAAAATTTGTTTAACGAATCAAAGACGGGATTGAGGCGACAGCACAAATGTTCAGACGACGAGCGACGAGATCGAGTGACTGTCGGACGAGGCTGAGGCACTTCCTTGAGCTGGAGAGACAACGTTGTTTGGCCCAGTGATTTCGAAATGAATTTCGTGTTAATAGCATGCAGGCAATTCATTGATTTCACTTCGATTGCCCATAAAATAGCTAAGCCTGTTAAGATGCCTGGGATTCGGAGCTGGAGTCGTGGTGGGATCTGGCACTTGGTTCGAGGCCGCACGTGCGAAAAGGCGGCAAAAGTTATTGACTGATTATGAGATTTGGCACGCCACAATGTTGCGAGCAGAAGAATGTGACCATGTTGAAGGTGCCGTCGGCAGATTATGTTTTGAAAGTGCTCAAAGGTTGGCTTCTCCAGTTCCAGCTCCAGCTTCTGCAAGTGATTTCTTTATGAATTCATTAAACTTTAAATTGGTTTTAAATTGGGCTCACGTTCACAGTGTGTATGTGTGTGCGTGGAATTTGGCACGACCTGCTTCTTGCGCTGCACTGGACCCAATCTGGCCACACAATTATCGCACTACTCACATCTCTCGAGAAGACTCCAGCAGCGCCTTAGGTGCCTTGCTGTGTGGCATTCCGCCTGTGGGCCAATAATATTAATAACACGCACTTTGTTGTGATCATAGCCAACTCTGTCCCAGCCGTCGGCATTGGCTGCTGGACAGCTGCCAGCCTTCCAGGCATCTTTTGTTTGTTTTCATTAAGAAAATATTGCAGCGTCAACATGAAATCAATACGAGGCGCTCACCCGCACCAGGCTACGGGCATCAAGAGGCACCAGGCAGCAGCCAGTCAACCAGGCATAAGGCACCACGCCTTTTGTTTCATGACTGAGGCCATCATTGCAGTTGCCTTTCTGATGGGGGTGACTGATTGTGAGCATGCATCTGACTGTGCGCACACTGAAAGAAACAATTGGGAAGTAGGCTAAGTTGAGTTTCTTGTATCGGAGAATAAAAAAAATAATATTCGGGATATTTAGCATTATTTGTTGCTTAAAGACAGTTTTTGAATCGTCATCAATTCGCAGCACCTTTTAGCAAGAAGAAAATTTGTACTTATATATCAAAATGTGTCTTATAACTTGTCAAAGATAGGAGATTTGAAGTAAAAAATTTACCGTACACGTTAGAAAGAAGAAAACAACAAAATCCCTTGTACAAACAAACGTTGTTATTTCGTGTTTTCTTTTCTCTTGTTCGTAATCAGCTGTTATGGGATCTGTAGATCATTTCGTTTGGAAAGCATTACGAAATCTGAGATCCAGCACGAGCAAAGAAAATTAAATGATAAATAGAAAATTTTCGCATAAAGAGCCTTACTTTTATGCAGGCCTAAAGAGAGGGTACTTCGTTACTTTTTCCCCCGGTCCCAATTTCTCATGATTACTAGCGTACAAATTTCGACAGCGACTTATATTTTCTATTATTATTCTGTATATTTTCACCCCAGGCACGGATTTTACCGCTTCGGTGCGACCAGATATAAGAAATAGGCATTACCCCCTACTTCTCAACATAAATCTTAAATTTTATTAAAAGTTTACCGATTTTGAGCATTACTTATATGATAATAGCACTAAGTTATCTGGCGGAACTCAACTAAACGTCAAAAAGATAACTCTTGTAAAGAGGCCTCAACCCTAGAAGTGCCATGGTATTTGCGCTTATATTAATGATCAGTACAAAGAAACCTTAATCCTTTACTTGAAATGCTCGAATGTCCAATCGATTTAAAAACTCTTAGTTACATAATGAATCAATCTTCTTAAAGATCACTGGTTGTTTTAGTCTATTTTTTATTGTTACTTTCTTAATTAGTGTTTAAATTTATGAAGAAGCTGCACTTGTAAGTGCCACCTTAGTTCATTTTATACTCTCCTTTATCTCTCAGTGTATGCGTGTGTGTTTGGGCGCATGTGCAACCCATGCAGTTATCCAGCTCAGGACATGTGCAATGTGCCGTTTGTCAGTGGCGCATAAAAGAAAGGAGTTTTGCTTGGGTTTTCTGTAGTTTTAGTAGTTGTTGTAGTTTTTGCTGTTGTAGATGCTGGTGCCAAGGCTGGTGGCTGGCTGGTTGCTGCTTCTATAGAAATCGGATACCTTGGTCGCTGCAATTGTGCAGATGCAAAGGTGTCATTTGAGTTGTTGTTATTGCTTGTTGTAGTTGTTGCTGTTGTCGTGTTGCCCAGCTATTTTTGACAAACGACGGCACAAGTTGGACACGCGTATGAGATTTGTAAATGGTTCAGATTTAACATTCGAGTCGAACTCACACCTGTTTATGCATAAGGAAACGAACACCAAGCAAGGGTTCAAGTTCCTAAATATCGGAAGTGCAGTTCCTACTTAAGGGTTGCTGCATAGTATAGGGCCTGTCAAAGTGCTGTTTATAAATAAATAGAATCGCTTGGAGCTGTTTGAAATGGATTTAGCTAAACAAATGTCAAAGAAAATCAAATTTATTGGAAAATGCCGCGAGGGTTGACTGACATTGGAATAATGGCAACCTGTCCAAAGTAACAGTTGTTTAGGTGGGGTGCCTTACTGTTAATTATATATGCTACATTCTATTTCCGTTAGTTCTCACGTTCGCCAAGCTTAAATCAATAAAAAGCTAATATGTAAAAAATGTGGCTTCTGTACACCGAAGTTCGAGATACTCTTTCGAAGTTCAAGCGATCTTGAAATGGAAAAAAAAACTTTTAATATCACTTTTGGGAGCCACGAGTTCAATTCGGTGGTGTTCAAAAGAAGATTAAAATGTGGACTGATATAGGCATTTGAGTGTGATCATGATTAAATTACTCAGAATGCAGTGAGTACTTTCAGTATGCAACTTGCATAAACAAAATATATACTTGTGATCAAATTAAAAGAAAAAATAAAATTTAGTTATAATTAAAAATTTATATTTATGCTTCCAAGTCTATTTCATCCTCTTCAAATTAATCCCCTTCCGCTGCGATAAATTTATGCCAACACATTTTCCAGTCATCATAACACTTGGCAAAGTCCTCCTGGGATTGGCCTCCAGAGCTTTCTGCGATTCGATTTTTATCTCGTCAATCTAGTCAAAACTGTGTCTACGGACCCAAACTGCGCCAAAAAATATGAATATGGTGCTTGCAGAACGATATCTGTTAAATTTTTTGTTAAATGATCGCGTAAAAACAGTGCCATGTGAAATGGTGCATTATCATGATGCAAAAAGCAAGAGTTGTTTTCCATAAATCTGAAATCTTTTTGGGAAAAGCTTCCCGCAAACGACGCATAATATTAAAATAATATTCCTTGTTAACAGTTTGGATCGGCGGAAGGGATTCAAAATGTATCACACCACGATAATCGTAGAAAAATATAATCATAATTTTGATTTTTGACCGGATTTGACATGGTTTTTTCGATTTCGTTTGATTGATCGGCTTTTACTGGGTCGTATGCATAAATCTAAGTCTCGTCTCCAGTTATGATGCGTTTCTTTACGTGCTGAGTCAGAAAACATTTCTTGACAGAACTAACTCGACACTCTTTTTCAAAAAAAAATGGAGTGGTTTTGGTACCAAGAGAGAGTTGAGATTTGACTCTTCTTAAGTGGTCTTCGTTCTTCAGAATCCCATGCTCCGATCCAAATAATATGCCCAAACTATCAGCGACGTCTCTAATAGTCGATCAACGATTTTCAAGCACCATTTCATCAGTCAAACTTTAACTCGTTATACCAATTGTAAACATTATTTGAAGACAGAGTCTGATCCCCAATGGCTTTTTGTAGCATCCTTAGCCTTTTCGCAGACGAAATTTTATTCCGCAAACAAAATTTAGTGCAACTTCTTTGTTTAATAAATTCAGACATTTTGACGTGAAATTTGGCACAGATGTCACTAAAAGTACTACCAAATAGAAAAAAAAAATTAAAAAGTTACCTTCCATTTCTATTTCGGCTCTTCTGCAAAATTCTCTTTTTTAACACATTCCATAATTCTTTTCTGAAATAATTCACTAAAATTTTTGATCGGAAGCATCTATTGGCGCTACTTGGCCGTAACACTGGAAATCTGTATTACAGACGCATGACGTGACGATCGCATTGCTTTAGATAAGGGGTTGCAAGCGGCAGCTGAGCAGAATGCAATGGCAAGTGAGAAATAAGTGGTATACAGCCCTTCGTTCAACGCTCAACTTATTAATAACGCTTTTCTGTTTACACTAATTGTGCCAAAGTCGCTACTGCCGTTGCCGACCCCTGCTTTCAATGCTAGATGGCGCAAGCATATGCGTTTGCGTATGCATGCTGTGTTACCAGCGTCTAGAGCAGAGCGAGAAGGTTTGTATACTTCCTTAGCAGTAAGAGCGAAAAGAAGAGCGTCTGTCTATGAGAGCGAGAAGGTTTTCTTCATTGCTTGAGCTTGATTTGAATAACGAAAAGTGCAAAAGCCGAGAACTCTTTTTTATGTCGTTGTGTTGCAAACACTAGATCCTACTCTATGTACTCTTAGCTAGAGTATCCTAAGCATAAACTAAGCATTTACTTATGTCAAAAAAGCAAATAACAAATTACATTTAAAGGCATTTTAAATCAGCTGGGCAAGCAAACGTGCATTTAATTGACGCTAGCAGCAGCTTCAGCGTCGACAACTGACAATCGATTCATGATTATATAAAATTATATTTTAAATCAAATAAAAGTTTAACACACAAACACACATACACAAAGAGCGATATAGACGGTGCTCCCACCCACTCGATGCGAAGGACGTGCAGCACTGCGGCGCCACAGGCAAAATTATAACGATCGTAAAGTACAGCCGCGAACAAAAGCAACAACTGCAACAGCAACAACTGCAACAACAACAACTACGACAAACAGCAACAACAATGCCAAATTAAAATTGATCATGAACAATCAAAGCGGCAAAACAGTCGCCGCTGCCACCCAAAACACAACAACAACAATAACACAAAATAGACATTACCCGAGGGCTCGTATTGTAAGGCCTCTATTGCAACAACAACAACAACAACAGCAACTGCAACTGCAACAACAACAGTTAAGTACAACTGCAAACACAAAATTTAAATGAAATTGAAACTGCAGCCACAAAAATTATATTTAAAGATTTTATTGCAATTGCTTAGCCACATTATAAACTTGGCTAGAATGTTATGTTAACTGTATTTATACAGCTGACTGTAGTAGACCGCGCCGTACTGTACTACCTTTTGGTGTGGTGCGACTCTATCTAATATGAGTTGTGGTGCCAATGCTTGCCACATTAACCGCTGCGTTTTTGGAGATTGCCAAATGCAATTTAACTGATAGCCAAGTAACCTGATTTGGCTTTAATAAGAGTTGGTCTAGGTCTGGGCTTAGATATGGCTGGCGCCTGTTGTCTACAAATAATCTAAGTAGAACCTGGAACTTGCCGTGAAAACTCTTCCAATTGATTTGTCGCCCAGGAAATCGAAAGCTGCAGGCTGATTATGATTATGCAACTCCTAAGCGAAACGTAACAGTTAAATTTGGTAACACAAATGAAAACAATGGCCACTGAGCACGTGCAGACCTTGCCATAATTTATAAACAGACAATCAGCAAAACTGTTAACGAAAAACAACAAAAACAAAATACAGTAAGCCCGAAAGAAAAGCATAATTTGCGCGCCGCAGCATAGATACCCTTAAGGAAGCAATCGTTACTATTTTCATATGTCATTTACTGTTGGAGCCTTGGATTTTGAAATTTTGTATTGATTTGCTCAATCTCTGTCATCGTTTATCTATGTTTCTAAGAAAAAAAAACTTGAACTTGAAGATGTAAAACATTCAGCTGTGGACTGTCATGCCAGATGGCGCCACATTATAGATTGATAATTTAAAAAGGTTTCCGGATTTGAAATCAGCAAGCCCAAAGTTACTGGAAAAGGTATGTTTTAGTCTACGTTTTTTTGGAATTTTTTTTTTTTTAACAGAAATTCAAAAAAGTGTTCGATCGTGGCATTTTTTCAATATTCTCCAATAACTTCTCCAACGAATCAATTTATCGAATCCTAAAATAACACGTTACAATTTTTTTTAGTTTTTGATTTAATTTATTTGGAGTAAAGAAAAAAAAAAGAAGAATATTAAATTTTCTTAAAAAAAACTAAGTTCATTGCCCTGTAATTTGCCAGCGAATAAGGTTAGACCAAAACTATCTAAAAGTCATTAATTTGATATTAAAGTTAAGTAAGGTTCCCAAGATATATGAGATTTGCTGACTTCACAACTTTCGAATTTATAGAAATATCCAAAATGGTTTTTTTTCTCAAAACTGTTCGCAGAGTCTGGAAACGTGTACTAAAAGAAACGGTATGGAGAAACGGCAGGATTGTTTCATCTTATAGCTTTTGGGATGACGATCTTATTCTCAGAGATAAGATGATGAAGAAAAAAAAAAGAAGAAGGGACTTGGGAAGAGGAATATGATCTACCTCGAGAGGGGCACGGGGTACTCTACACTTTTATGTTATATATGTCTCAATAAATGCCACTGCGTAACTCTCTCACGTTAAAAATTGTCAACAAGTAAGTGTGACCCAAAGTAGCCTTAGCTTTGATTGGAAATGGTGTCCAACTTATCTTTTTTACTATATTACAAATTATTCGTGAAGATTTAATGACAGGAACTATTCATATGAATGGATATGGGCACATATGGTTAAAATTAGGTCCAAAATCCATAACACAATTTGATTGGCATTCATTGCCCCTTTCCCGCTTACACATACTTCACCAACCATATGCCAAAACTAATTTAACTCCGCAAAGAGTATAAAAACAACAAATAAAATATCCAATCAGTAGATGATCCCAGCTGAGCGGCAATTTTCATGAGCAACAGAAAAGCTGCCAAAACGCTTTTCATATCTCGTTTGGACCATCAGAGTTAGCTTTTTGGCTTTTTTTCGTTTTGCTCTGGCAATATTATTGTGATTATTATTATTATTATTGTTATTACGATTTGCAGTTGGTTATTTATATTAGCATTAGTTTGGCCTGACGTTGCCAATGGTCAAAAGCGAGTTTTTCCGAGCATTTGAATATTTCCAGCATCTGTTGTGCGGCGGGTGTCAAAGTTCAATCAAATGAATGGCACCCACTATGTTTAATGTCTTTGATGGTTTTATTAGCCAAAGCATATAATGCTGTACAGCTTCGGAACTTGGCAACTTTGTAGCCAAGCTATGGCTCTGATCTGGCTCATTAGCCATTGTCTTCTGATGAAGTTGTTTTGGCCAGATGCCGACGCCGCGACCGCCGCCGCAGCCAAATGTTTGGATCTATGCAATTTTCTTGATATTTTGGCTTATTCATTTTCATGTTTTTCTTGGCGTTGATTTTGATTACTGATATTTGCATGGGGGATTTATTTTTATTGGTATGCAATTTGCCAATAACAAATACTACAAACCAAAAGAGTTCAAGGTTTTTATCTTTTTTATGTACAAAATTTAAAAAGTAGCGCAGTGCAACAACAATGCAGTACAAATTAAACCGAAGAGCTCAAGGTTAGATCGAAACTCCAACTGAGGCTGCGGCATTTCCTGCAGCATGTTAACAATGTTTTTTTTATTTGTTGGCCCACTTTTCAGTGGAACAAGGAATGTTGATGATATCAATGGCATGTCAACAGCGCGGAGCTCAATGAGTTTTTTGTGAGTGGAATTGGTTTGGTGCCGAAATAGATCGGTTGAAACTCTTAAGAGCCGCAAGTAGTTCGATTTCCTTTGGGATTTTAGGAACAGCTGTTGTCCTTGTTATTTCTAACGATCGAATTTTAGCCACAAAAGTACCTATTCGATAGTATATGATATTGAACTGTGACTGATTTCAACTCCAAGCCCTTAAATAATCACTACACTCAAACTGGGAACTTTTTTTTGAACGACAGAGAAGAACTTGGTGAAATGACCAACTTTTAGGTCCAAATGTCAATGACTAACCTAGCCGCGGAAAATTAGTCTTCCTCATGAGAATGTCACGATTGCGTTTTCCGCATTTGCTACTCAAAACAATCCGAACCAAAAGCCAAATTACCTTTTCATAATATAACCTTCTTCATTATATAAATCTCTCCCTATTGATCGCTTGCCAAACCAATCCAATAAACATCCTTATTTTCAGAAATTAACCTTTTTTTAATAAAGATTTATGCAAATAACCAATGAACATTGTGCAAATAAGAATATTTTTAAAGCAAGCAGATTATTTTATTAAAATTGATCGCTTGCCAAACCAATCCAATAAACATCCTTATTTTCAGAAAATAACCTTTTTTTAATAAAGATTTATGCAAATAACCAATGAACATTGTGCAAATAAGAATATTTTTAAAGCAAGCAGATTATTTTTATTAAATTACTGAGGGGCTTCGCCCTCAGCTCGTTTCATTCGTCAAGTCCTGTGCTCTTCTAACGGTATATCATGTTCCTTTTCCTCTTCATCTTCCCGTTCCCGTTCTCCTTTCCGTTCCTCTTTCTCTTTTGTAAGATTTTGTACATTTTTTTTAGTGAAACAATTTTTTTACCTCAAAATGAAGTTGAATGAATAAAATTTTTTATTTTTTTTAAACCATTGTCATTTCAAGAGCTATGAAGTGGAGCAATTCTCGCGTGGTCAATATACTTCGACCCTTGATGAAGCGTTCGATGCGTTCATAACACATGTTTTGGAACTACACCATTAGGAGTTTTAAAAGTTGGTTGAAGTGTATGCAAAAGTATATCGATGTTCAATTTCGGAGAGTGTTTCGAAAAGCCATAAAATGGATTGCGATGTTCTTTGTTCTTGTCCTCCGCTCGCAAAATACAAAAGATAACCATCGCAATGCTTTTGTACACCCAAATTTTAAGGAAAAAAAGCTCTTTATGCGTACGACTTTTCTTGACTTCTCTTCTTAACTGGCCATAACAACCTGCTGAGGTGGTATTCTCTAACCCGCTCCCCACACGGGGGTGTCTTGACTTGATCTATCTAAATAGAATATTTTTGGACCCTTTTTTCACCAACTATATGGAAACATATATGGGTGAAACTTCTATCATTTTGTAGGGAAGTTTCATAAGAAGTGCAGAATATAAGTTTTATTCAAAAAGCATTTAATTTGGGATGTAACGTTTTCATTGTTAGCTGTTGACATCTGCTATAGTATTTGTGTGACGATAGTGAATAGTTGTTGACACATGCATGAGTTCAAGAACGTTTTCTCAGCTGCTATTGGCTTTACTCTCGCCAAAGCAGTGAGACACGTTTTTAATTTGAAGTGATCCGATTGCGGGATTACCGCTAGTATTTATATATATGAGTGCTTTTTGTCTAAAATTTTCTGTCAATCCGAAATCCGGACCAGGGTACTTATAATCAGCGCTCAAAATTAAATAATGAAGTTATGAAGTTTCAATTGATAACACCAGCATTCTGAAAAGCATTTTGTAAACGGCTGTTAACTTATTGTCAAGCAAAAGAATCTAATGCAACCCTCATTACGTTGCCCTACAATGTAGTAACTCAAAGTGTTAAATGTCAATAAACTTGCTAAAAATCAACAACAAAAACAACAGAGCCGAACCCAACACACTGCTCAACAGCTACAAAATGCAACCATATATGAAACTTTGAACCCTTTGACCATTGGCGGATGCAATTAACTGTTACCAAGTGGCACGGTAATTACAACAAAGTGTGTCAACAACGTCACAAGTGAAAATGCATGAAAAGCGAAGGGGTTGACGGCGCCGCCAAAAGCAAACAGCATTAAATGCTCAACAATGGGTAACAGGGTTTGCCACCCTTGCGTTGGGGTTGGGCTAAGTGGTAACTTGCAACTAGCAACTTAATTAATGACGCGACGTGTGCAACACTTGGTAGCTGACTTAAATGCAGGCGGCGCCAGCCAACGGGTTGCACATAAAAAATATAGTATAGTGCCACCCAATGCAAACCTGAGTTATGAGAAACCCCAAAATGGGCAGGTCTATAGCTTTGGCTTTGCATCTAATCATTATGAGTTGCATGGAAATTATGAGTGCGTTGGCTCATTGACAATATTATGTGGCATAAACAACTGGCGGCGTGTGAAAAATCAGCTTGAAAGGATGCCGCCGCCAGCAGTTTGGCTTTTGCGACATGCAACGATACCTTATGGATACACGCACACACATACTCATACTATGATGCACACACATACACACGTGCCACAGCCTGACGCACTAAATCATCGCCAAACGCTTATGATTACCGGCTACGACATCAGCTCGAGCTCCCCCACTCGCTCCCTCTGTCTCTATATAGCTTACTATATCTGTCACGCTCACTTTATGCGGGTTGTTTTTGTTGTTGTCGCTGCTGTTGTTTTACTCACTCGGTCACATTACACTTCAAGGCGAGTTAAGCGCATCGCACGCAGAGTTTTTCGATAACTGACAGCTGAACTAAGATCAGTCGACTAAAAATATGCTACCTTATATGTAAGGGTACTTATATGAGTGAGTGTGTTTTGGTTCTTTTAATTAGAAACATTTGAAAGCTATTGTTGGGTTCTGTTCAACACTTGTTGGTAGCGATCATTGCCTTAGGTAGCTGCTCTCCATAGTCCAGAGGGGACCCAATGACAGCGACTTACTTAGTTAAGTCTGGATAAAAAACATAAGAGATTGTGTTGGTTTTTTGTTTCAGTCGACATGTGTGAGCTGGGACAGACAGTGAAATATAATCAACTTAAAATGAATAAGATGAAAAAAGAGCACTTATGTTGATGATGAAGGGATTGAAATAGCTTTTCAATACAGATTCATACGGTTTTCCCGCCGAATTTAACGCAACACATTTATGTATGTGTGTTTAGAAGTGTCTTTTTCAAGTTTTTTAATACACAGTAAGATAAGTCCTAATAATGAGCTTTGTGTGATGAAGACTGGTGTCATGTCGATAAATCCGAATTGGCATAGGGAAAACGATCTTTCACTCAGTGTTGAAAGATTTCTATATGATATTACTTGTTACCTATCTTGCCTTTTTATGGTGCGCGAATCGCAAAGGATAAGCGGAATCAGTAGGCATCGAAAAGTGGATGGTAGCTCTTTTTTGGACCATGGTGATTCTGGTCTTCTTCTTCTAAACTGTCTATAATAATCCGTTACCGAGCCTGCTCTAATCAGTGATACCAAAGGTTCTTAATGTGCTCTCCACCTGGTCCTTCCAACGGAGACGTGACTTGGCTCTTCATCGCCTCCCTTTAACAACCGCACTGAAGACCTTTCTGGCAGTAGCTTCTTCATCCAAACGCACAACATGACCTATCCATCGGAACCGCTGGATGCCAATTTGCTTGACCATATCAATGTTTCTAAGGACATTTCAGTCAAACCACTGTTTTCACTAAGCGAAGAAAACATATACTTATGATTTTTCTTTTTTACAAGGCAACCCGTAACAGCTCGGTAAGTACTACTATTGATATCCATATCATCTGCATAGGCGCGCAACTTATCCTTCAAAATTCTCCCGTTCTGATGTACTTCGGCCTTTCGCAACATATCCTCTATCACAAAGCTAAAGAGGTGGCAGGAGAAGGCTCAACATCATTCTGCATAGTCGCATGAACTTTGCAGGGATACCGAACTCAGACAGTGCCACATGTACGCAATCCATCGACGGGCTATCAAATGAAAAGGACCTATCAGTTACTTTATAAAGATCTTCACGATTTTACACATTAAGACTGTCAGAACACAACAGCCGATGCAAGTGAGGCTGTTACCACGATAGTTAGTGTAGCTTGTATGGTTTCTTTTCGGTAAGAGAAAAAAAACAACTTAAGACTCCAATCTTTGGAAAGGCTCTTGATCATCTCGTAGACATATATATTAGATTATGCCATTAAATTAAACAATATAGAGTTTGATTTTTAGTTTTATAAATTAGTTATTCTTTATATTTTGTATCTGATTAGCGGCACACAACTTGTCTCTTTATATGTCAACAGCAAAGTGAACGAGCATACAAATCAGAAGCGAACAGAAGCAGTAAATGCTTTGTCTTTCTCTCGCTCTCTGACATGTCAACTCGTATTCCCTTTTGATCAATGTGGCTTTGCTTTACACATATGATGATTGGTGTTGCACCATCCACATTAGTATTCAACAAGATATTATAACATGGTGCGTGTCGAAAGGATATTCGTGGGTTTCTTCTTTTAATTTTTTATGTGAAATCGAAAATATTTAAAGTTAGGGGTCTCCGCCTCCTGCTCACTTCGTTCCCACTCAACAACTACCTCCTACTCCTATTCGCCTCCCTCCTTGCGTCCATCTTTGCCGCCGACTTTCATTTCGCCTTCAGCTTATAGCTATTCAACCTTTAAGCCTATCGTAATACTCTGTTGTAAGCTTTATTCATTTTGACATTAACGGTACTTCTTCTTAATCGACTCGATTGGTGTGGTTACGCTGCTGTCTCCGTCGTTTGTTATGAGTTCGTCTGAGCGTTGCTTAGGGATTGAATTCCGTGACGAATCGCCAATTTTCGTGTACAGTGTCTGCGTGACCTCATGTTCGGTCTTCTGATCGGCGACATAATGCCACTCGAACACTGAAAATGGAATGTTGAACAATTCAAATTATTCTCCTCCTCTTCCAATCCTCGCAATTGCACTGAAATTATTAGAAACGTTCAATGTTGTTAGTGAACTAACTGGGATTTTGGAAAATTCCACGTCAATTAAAAATGTGTATAAAAGATAAGATCTAGGCGTATCATGTTCAACAGTGAGGATCTGACGACTTATGTCAATGCACCATGAAATACTTATAATACTTATTTGAAAGAACAGGAAAGATGCCTAACTTTCTGTATATACATCGTAAACTCAAGAAGAAGAGCATCCATTGCATAGAAGTTCAATGCATACACTTTAAAATCATTAAAAATTTCGCTATCTTGCTGTTAGAATAAATATTCACTTAACTTAATTCTCACTCACGAGTCATCTAAGTTGAGTTAAAGTTCATCAATCACACCTCAGTGCCATGCCTTGACCTTAGACATAGTTTGATTTTCAATCACTATAAAATTAGCACTTAATGCTCTTGGAACTCGTACTCGTACTCTTACTCGTACTGGATACACTCATTAAAGTCGAATCTATGCATGCAATTTTACGCTAATGCGCCGCATTTCGCTCAAGTTTAAGTCCGCTGACAGTCACCACCTTCCAGTTCGCTGCAGTGCTCCAAACTATGCCCTCCATGGTACCTTGGGCTAGCTATGTAGTAATGGCAAATCGCCACTCTGAAAGTTGAAACCATTACAAGCCATTACCAGGCCAACAAGAAGAAATGTTTAAAGCAAGTCCAAACTAATTTCAACCACCCTCAGGTGATGAAGACAATTAAATATTCGTGATTTAACGATCACTTTGCAATGCTCAAACTGTCAGAGTTAGACGACGTCTTGGACGTCAGGGACAACCTGGACGGCGTTTGGGTCGCACAAATCCAATTCCACAATTCCAAAAGCTATGCTACGTAGCAGCGGCATAGCCGCAAATGTAAATGACTTGCAACGAAGCCCTAAAAATTGTTCCGTAAAGTTTTAGATAAAAATCACACAGTGGACCGCAACGGCAACGAGCTGGCTCAAGAACTAAACTAAACCAAAACAGAGCGCTCCTCCAAAACTCTTAAAATGAATGTTCCAGCGCATCACGAGTTTCCACGAGAAAACGTCTATTTCTGCAGTACACTGTCCCCAAGTCCCAGAGCCCAAGCGAAACAGGTTATGCACAATTTTTGCCAATTTGCCTATCAACAAGCGATCGATTAAGTACGCCTACCAAGCCAAACCAACCGAAAAAAAAAGTATCTTTAAGTTGAAGTTGGCTGCTGCGGCGACTGCTGCGACTGCGCTTCTCGGTATATTGGTCACAAAGTCAAAATGTTAATAAATGCAGCCAACTAACTGTAAGCAAGCAGAAGCTCGTTGCAAACGCTGGCTAACTGTAGTATGCAGCGGTTCTAAGTGGTAGACCCAAAGTGCGACCCACCCACAAGTACGTGGGCGTTTTGTGGTCAAGTTCATGTGGCCGCACCGCATCGACAGCAGCGGCAGCCGACGCAGCAGCGGCAGCAGATTCAAATCAGGTGTAATAATTCTTATTGGCAACGCTCAGTCTTACCAAAAGTTGACTTCATCGGCGACTTTCTTTTAATATGGACAGTCAGCGCGGCAGAGCAGCGGCGGCGCAGCGAAGCTCATCACATCGTTTACTGTTAGACAGACGGTGTTTTTAGCCAAGTTCTGTAGGTGGTGTCTGTGTGTAGGTCTAAAACTCTGTGCTGCGTTAGCGCATTTCACGATTTTTGATTGATCGTGCATACTAAACTATAAATCCATCGTGATACATTCGGGCGATCAGGCGAGCTCTCTTTTGAGCGTTTCACGTCTTCGTTTTGCATTTACCGGGGCATTCGTCAGTGTGGCCCAAAAAAAAAACAACAACAACAAAACAGTGATATGATTGGCTTAATTCGGAGCGCCGAAGTTTCTATGCTCTTCAGAAGACCTCATTTTTGCTGCACGTTAGCTATTGTCTATGAGGATCTGCCAAGATCGCTAGACAGAAATTGGAGATAGTACCTCTTTCTGGATTAGAATTTTCGAAATTTTTTTGTAGTTTTTTGTTTATTCTTTGATTTTAGTGAAGATAAAATTTTTTATAAAAAGTATTAAATTAACTTTAGGGGTAACCCTTTTTTTTGGAATAATCACGCCTCTTCCTTAGTTTGATTTGTCGATTTGACAAGCTTCTTATTTTCCAACCTGTTAGTGTAAGCTGTAAAAGTAGGCAGTGATGATTGCTTAAGATCTTGCCCTTAATTTTAACTCCTACGGTTCAACAGACCAGTCACATTGCATCTATATGATTAGTATTTCATAGTTAATAAATACAATGTCATGAGAATGTGTACAAAATCACATTACTCTACAAATGGTTAATATATCTCTAAACACAAATAAGCAGTGCTCACGAAAACCTGCCTTTTAAGTATTATGTTGTTATGCTACTCAATAAATTGGATGGATTTAGGAAAACGTTTTTTCAAAAATAATCCTGTTTTTCACAAAAAACTATTCGGAATCGAACAGCTATAGTCTTCCCGCTTCGAATAAACTCGTAAAGAACGTAACAACTAGCACAAAAACGAATTAAGATTCTTATAAAACCAAAAAGTCTGTTATCTCTTCAGTTTTTCCCATATTATAATAAATACTGATATATACTTAAAACTTACTTACAAAAAACTGTTATTTTCAAAAAGGTTATTTGCGTGCATATGCAGATGATCGGTTATGTTTTTAATGCACGTTTGCATATAAAAAAGGTAGTTTTGCACTACAAAAAAGGTTATTTGCATAAAGTTACAGATATTTACTTAAATTTAAAAGTTAATGAAGTTTAAATATTGGCATTAAAAAAGAAAGCTATTTGCTAAAAATTAGAGTTAGATTTGTATTAAAATGGTGGATTCGAATATATGTGTTATTTTGTATTGAAATTTTTGCTTCTTTAAAAAATGTACTTTAATTTTCATGAAATACGTAAAATACAAAAACGAAAATTTTTTGTTTGGCCTTAAAATCATTAATTTGCTTATATTTTCAAAGAATCGGCTATATTTTTACATAATAAATAGGTTATTTGCATAAAAAACGGAAATTTTTAAAAATGTTAGCTTTGAAAAAAGATTATTTGTATAAGAAATGGGACATTTTTAATGAAAATTGGGGTGATTGATCTCAATTCTTTTGCTTGCCTAAAAACTATTATTTGCAATTAAGTTTGTATAATGAGCGACTCGCGTGATGAGCGGGTAAGAGAATAAGACCTCAGCAGGTCAAAGCTTGTCATATGAGGCGACTTATAATGACACTGGATTATTTCGAGACCAGTAAAGCCACCCCAGGCCTTAAAAGGGTTGTGCGTAGCGTTTGGGACCCACCATGAAAGAAGTACATCAGGCCGTAACCCGGTAACGGGTTGTTATGGCCAGTTAAGAAGAAGAAGAATGAGCGACTCGTCCGAATGGACAATTGGGAAGAGGATCACTGACTTTGTTTGGGTTCACGAGCAAAGCGTACAGGAAGAAGAGCTAGCAAAGCGGTCATCGAAAATGCATTACATATTTGTAGGTGTTAGATAGGTAGGTAGTAGATTCAACATGAGTCTGGTGGGCGAAGAGCTCAGAGGGCCTTCGCACCTAGTGTCTTTGTATGGAAATGGTCTTTCGATATCGGGGCTTGCCAGGGACATATATAAAGACTTGGGCATTAAAGCTCATTACGTCACGGCAACTTCTATGTGTTACAAATATCGTGCGAAAGTTAATGTAGCCTGCCATAAAAAACAGCAAAGACTTAGCTTAAAGCCTGGATTCATTTTCATTTTAGCAGTGCATACAAACGATTTTCCTCTGCTGTTCTGTGGCAATTTGTTTGCTTGACGTTGCAGCCCCACCCACTGCGTTGTACCTCTCTCGTTTCCCCTCTCTGTCTCGAGCACTCTCTTTCGCACAGACTAAACTTGGCCGCTAATGCAGGCAGTTAATCGTTTCGAAATGCACTTTACACGCCTAATTTCAAGTTTTATCACACGCAGCTGCAGCTGTGTTGCTGCACTGCGTCAAAGTTCTAGAATCCGAATCTTGGGAGTTTTATGTGCGAAGTGAGCAGTGAGTGACACCAACGGCGCATAAATATCTGCCAGATCTCGCTGCGACAACTAATTAGTAGGTGTTGCAGCAGCAGCAGTGCCTGGTGTAGGGTTGGCAAGGTGCCGTCGCCATATGCCACATGCTCAGTTGGGATGCAGTGGTGCGGCGACAACAACATCGGCAACACGATGTTGCACATGTGACAATAATATTAAATCAATTCCCTAGAAAGCGGGCACATTTAACTCGCTCGCTCTTGAATTTCTGGCTGCACTCAACAGTATTTTTGGCAGTTCGAAAAGTTATGGTAGTTTTATTTTATCTTGGCTTTGTTTGCTGCTGCTTCCAAATCCGTTTGGATGCGACTCATGTGGCATTAAACGCGATTAAATTGATTCCTTCAAATGCAATCAAATCGCTGAGCCCATGGACTAATTTTTTTCTCATGCAACCATGTGCGGTCGCTGACGTTGTTGTTGGGTGGGGTATAGACCCCGCCTCCGAAACTTTTATTGCACTTGAATGTGTTTGATACATTTCTTGCCGCTTACTGTCTATGGCCATCATAAAAGTTTGTATTTTATTATTGTTTTTATATTTTGTACAGCAAAACTTTGGTGCCTATCTCTAGGTGTATGTGTGTGCTTTGGGACAAGTTTTATGTGCATTTAAGCCAATTTCAGCGATTACGGCTTTATTTTGCAGCTAACAAAACATAACATAACATTTGGCCCTCTTAAGCTGCGATAAACATGTTAATATAGGGCGGACATACCAAAAAATTAAAAGCCTTTTTTTCCAGTCTTACGATATGTGTGTGTAAACATATAAAGAGCAAACCAAATCAATGGCCATTTAATGTGGCAGCTTTGGGGCTTTATGGCCGCAATGAAGTGTGGAAATATTGAAATAACATGTTCAACTATTTGAGTTGCAAATCATGAAGCACAAAACTCAACGGGTTTTCAAAGCTATGGTCTGGCTTTTATGATCTCGATGCTTAATCTTTTATGGGATTTACTATCAATAAACCTAGGCCACTATCTTGGTTTAGCCTTTTTGTAAGAGTCTCTATACGTTGTTTATAGATACAGGGAAGTGTGGTTAACGCATGATCGTATGTATGACAATAAGTGAATGATTAAAAAACGGATAAGCCAACGCTGACTCGCTAAAAATCTTACTTTCTAAGAGAAACACACGTGGAACACCCATATCATTTAATGCTTTCCTAGCGCTTAATAAAAGTACATTACACTAATTCTTAGACTTTGATAGCACTAGCACTGTTTCGGTTAATCTCTTTAACGCACTTTTGTACAGTTCAGACTTTCATATATGTAAAGTAATAAAGAAATGACAACCACCAAAAGGGTCAAAAACAATCTGAATTAGACAGAGTTCATAGCGGAAACAAAATTCTTGATATAGCACTCCATTGCCCAAAAAACATAACGGGAAACCCGGCAGATAAGAAACAATAAGTCCTGAGTTCCCACCAACTTGATATAAGTTAGTGCCATATAGCGGGCCCTTAGAACGTAAACGACAGCTAAACCTAACATAAGCATGCATGCTCTTCTTTTCGCTCTCAAAGCTTACGCAAAACACAAAAACAAACGTGCAATCTTCTCACTCCTGTGGATGCTGCTTACACAACATACACACAAGCGTAAGACCACAAGACCGTCGCACCACCAGAGCATTATAACGATTTAACTTATTTATTAAACAAATTGTGAAAATAATAACAAATTTACACTCTATGAGAAAGAACCATGAATAGCTAAAACGCTTCGTAGTTCCGGTTACAGTGCAACATACGAAGAGTATTGAAGTATTGGGAGCGTCGGAATTTTGAAGTAGATCCGAATGGCGAGTCAACATCACCTGAAAGAAGTTAGACAAGAATGAGTCACCAAAGAAATTCGACTTTTCCTAAGTGCCGGTGGAAGGTTAAACCGAAACGGCCAGCTTAAGCTTCTCAAAGCAAACAGTTAACAAAAAATGGTTTCTGAACGGATTTAATCTTGTCAGAGTAAATAGAATATTGAGTGTTCCAAATGGGTGACCCGAGATATGTATAGCCTCTTAGTGATATAGGGATTAATAAACCCTTTCGACCATCATTTAAAACATCCGAAGAAGACATTTTGCTTTATTAATAATAATGTCAATATTCATATTAAATGATAGTTTTATATCAAGAATAATTTCCAGGTCCTCAAATAAGTCAACCTTACTGAGAAGGAAACTACCAAGTTTGTACTGGGAGTTAGAAATAGCTCTTCGCGAAAAACTCATCAATTTTCATTTCATTCCAGCTCATATTCAAAGTAGATATCGTAGTCATACTGAAAATTACTCCAAACGTTCTCATCTAATATGCCGGAAAAAAATTAACATCATCAACGTACATCAGGATTTTTGATAAACGTAGATTTAGTAGCGGTCATTAATAAATATATCAAACAGAGAAGATTGGCCCAAGGTGACTACCATGTGAAACTCCAGAGGCGACATTTATTGATTTAGATAACGCACCATTAAATGGAACCTATTGAGTTCTTAATTTGAGGTATGATTACAACCAGTGTACTAACATATTAAGAAAACCAATAATATCCAATTTAAGCAATTATAAATCGTGACTTACGATATCGAAAGGTTTGCTAAAATCTGTAAATATGATATCAGTTTCCATTTCTATATACATAAGCCTAAAATCAAATTCCCACGGCTTCGCCTCTTTAGCTTAAGTTTTTTTTTAAATCATGTCAACTCTTTCTTCGTGTTGAGAATCCTGAAGTTTTTCTCTCTTTTCTTTGCTCTTGATCGTTTACGAAAGACAGGACTACAAATGTTTCTATGACAGCATCAGCGATATTTTGGAATGCACTCAAGAAGAAGCTCGGATTCTTGGAGTCCGTGAAACTTTAAATAGGCCTGAAGAACTATCTATGATCCCCAAAGGAACAATCGTTTTTCAGGTACTGCAGCATGCATTCTGCATTACTGGATTATTAGAACGAAAAACAACTTGCAAAATTTATAAATTTAACTATAATGCTAGAAAACAAAAATCTGATTAATTGGCGAGAAACGGTATTTATAAGCCGAACTCTTAAATGGATGACAAATTTTTTTTTCTAGTGTAATTATCAGGGGGAAGTTTTGTTGAAATCATAAGTAATCATCATTTTTTTTGAAGATTTTGCTCTTCTCCTTTTATCTTCAGGTTATTATCTTTTTGGCATATAGTACTATTAGTCCTAGAGATAATTAGGATAATTAAATGCAAAAACATGCATAAACACCACTGTGACGGATCGATTATCTCTTAATGCAAAATACCAAATAATTATTATGTAAGCTTTTGAAACTATCAACTCATTCGTGAATTTCACCAAAGCAAAGTCCTTCAAAAAACCGCAAAAATATTAAAAAAAAAACAAAAATACAAGATCTCATTCGATTAAATAGATACTCATTCAGTAAATCTGACTCAATTAAAAAGAAACTTATATAAAAGCCTTCACATACAAATGCAACAAATTCAAGCCAACAAAGATTGCCTGTCAATTGCACTACAATAATAACGGCAACAACAACAACATCAAACACCGAACAACAACATCTACTACAGATATCAGACAATTACATGAAAATGACCAACGATTGATGTGTGCGACCGAAAGACAGTCAATACTCTGGTACGTTGACCAATAGGAGTGAGTCAAAGTGAAATGGATGCCGTGACTGGAGTCAGGGCTATGGAATGACAGTTGAATCACCTTCATTTTTAATGGAGACAAGTGTCAGTAATTTATGCACAATGGCTGACAGAGCGGGGCAGTAGGGAGGCGAGAGACAGAGAGTTCGAGATAGATACTGCAAAAATTGATGCACAAGTTAAACAAATTAAAATCGATTGTGGATGCCCCTTGCCGCAACAGAGATGCTCTACAGAGCATGCGCGTGTGCCTGTCCATGATGAGCTTCATTATGGTCGAGAAATTGTGAACCTGAGCCAGGGTCAAGCCCAGGCACAGTGTGCTCCATGCGCTGGGTCAATGTGAATTGTGTGAAATTGGCTTGGGGTACGTATCACAACATAGAAGATGCTGCAGCTGTGGCTAGTTTGGAGTCGTCTCTGTGAGACTATAAGCGATCTTGGCACTTCATTATTCACGCGCGTGCTTCATTCAAGGCTTAGAGCGTTGGGACTGATCTTGCTTGGCGCTGCGCGGAAATGTCAATAGCAAATCACTTAATTTGTATGGCAATTTTCACAGCAACAACAAGAGTAACAACAACTACAACAACTGCAACAAAAACGTGCAACGGAATGGCAAGTTTACATTGCAAGTTTGGCAGAAATTGTGCACGATGCGGCAACTTAAGTTGGGAAATTTGCTCAAAATTTACAAACATTATTATCCTTGTGTCTTGGATTTCCTAGTTTTAGTTGCGATAATTTTTCCAGCATTGTTGTGATGCTCCGGGCTGTTGTTGTGATTGTGTTGCGCCCATTGACTGGGTCAATCAGGTCAATATTTTGTGTCTGTCGTTGGAATAAACTGCAGCAATTTGTGTGCGGGAGAGAGAGCGCGCGAGTTATTTATGAGAAGCGCAGAGTGGAGCGCTCCAGGCTTCAAGTACAGCAGCTAATTGGAGATTGTTCGATAATGTCGGCAAAGCTGAAAAGCTTGTTGCACCCCCATATTGCACACATGTCAACCCTTGAGCCTAGTACAAGCAGCCACCCACCGAACCAACATGGCCAACATGTGGCCGCCTGACGCTGGTCATCCCGGCAGCGTACCGATAGCGTTGCAGTTGCGCGTGTCTGAGTACAACAAGTCAAACCGGAAAGCAGACGAGCGTGCCCAGTGCACGAGGTGCTTTAAAGCCCGCAGTTTAAACCGGGCAGGACCTGCATGAGGTCAGGGTCTGGTACACTGCACGCGCGTGCAGGAAGGTGGAACGTGCAAAGTGTGGGTCACGTGTCGCATATTAAGCATTGAACGTATGTCAAATGTCGTCCTATTCACGGCGTAATCCTAGGGGTGAGACTGAGACCGAGTTGAGGGTGTGCAGGCAGCCATGACGTAAGGCCAACCCTCTCTCATTGACTTTGACTGTGTGGCCAGCCAGCAATTACTTCAAGTTGCACTGCCCGACATCGCGTCGTCGCATGTCAAGTAAATAATATTATCAGCGTAGAGTTTGTCGCTCATTAATGGAGCGGTTGCACACTGACGTTGCATGAGTGATGTACGCTAGCGAAGAGCCACCCCCATGCAGCAAAATGTTGCCATTTAATTTGGCTTAATTTAATTTCTAGCTGGTAGCAGCCACTACACAACAGCAGCAGCAACAACAATTTCGGGTAACCCAATCTGCAACATATCTAGAAATTTAGCAAATATTCGTACTCGTTCTCTCGCTCCCTCGCAAAGTAGTTTTTTGGTGATTTGACCGTTGTGGGAACCATTGTTGTTGCAATATGCTAAATGTCACATTCACAGTTATAATACCAAGAACCACCCCCCGGAAGGTGACATAGGCACACATATGTATGTGCAATGATGCATGCCACTTCCTGCCTTTACGAACACACACTCACACGCTCATCATGTGTGGCAAGTCCATTAGAGCTTTGTTTGCATTGACTGCAATTCTCAATATTGACGTTCATCACCATCATCGTCATCGTCAATGGCTCATAATAATTGATAACTGTTTAGTCACTGTGTGATTTTGTGTCACGACCCTCAAAAACCCACCCAAGTCTTGTCAAATAGCGTTAAATGTTAATTGTTTATGGGTCTGACCAGGTTCAAGTGTTCGAAAACACTAGAGTAAATCATGTCATAGTGCGTGGGAAGTTCTGCAAGTTGTTCACGCAGAACGTTCATAATTCATAGTCAGATTGTTAAGGTGTGTTCATAACACGGAAAAACTATAAGTTTACATCACGTATGATGGGTTTTATGGGAAAATATGATGGGCTTATATAGGGGGGACTAAATCTTTAAAAGTTCCCATAGTAGAACACTTTATAGACAGCAAACAAAATCATTGATTGAATTGACTTAAAACTCTTTCTTCAAAGCATTTTAGTTAGTAAGTTATGGGGCTATGAAACAAATCCTGGAAAAGGCTCATCATCTGTTTATTGATTATAAAGCAGCATTTAATAGCCAATTGAGGGACTGTGTATATGCCGAATTTTCTGTTTCCGATATTCCTCCAAACGAGATTGAGCAACATTTGCCGCTCCTTTTGATACCGAGCGATCAGGTAAGGCAATACCCTCTCCAGCGACGTCATTAACTTTGTGTGTTGCCAAAGGCCCGAGTACATTGGAACGCGATGATGATAAATCCGAATGATATTAATATAATTGACCGTACTAAGCGATCAGTTACCGGAGACTTTGCGGCTATTGAAAGAGGAACTGCGAGGTTGGGTCTGGGTAAATATAAAATTATATATTTTCTTGGCGTAAAAAGACGCCACGGTAGGTCGCTCAGGTTGCTGATGGAAACTACGCTTTTGATTTTGTCAACAATTTTTTTTACATTGGCCACAACGTCACAACGAAGAATGATGTTATGGAGATCAAGGAGGATCACTGTTGCTGATCGAAGCTACTTTGATCTCAGTAGGTGATAGAGACCTCTCACGCTAGACAAAAATAATTCTCTATAAAACGCTCACTCCTCCTGTTTTGCATTGTTGCGTTAAAGCATGGGTTATGACGTAGGGTAAAGCAGATGCCCTTCGAGTGATTGAGCCGAAAGTACTCCCTAAAATTCCAAAGAAATTGGAGCCCGGGGGGTAGTAACTTACGCGACCTACCGCCTTGTTTGAGGAAGGTTATGCAAGTTTAACTTTACTCGGATTTCAGGAGTTCTACTGAAATTGCAGCTCTCAGTAACATCGGGCCGGGAATCACATCGGACCCCATCCGCCAAAAGCACAATAAATCTCAAAACGCCTATTACTTAAAAAGTGCTTAACAACATGCTTGTATTTATTGAGCAGTTTCCTCTTATCAACCGACAACCCTATTGACAAAATGGCCCGTAAATCATAATTGCAAAAAACTTTATGAAGAAGTTGTGTTAGTGTCAATCATACTTCTACATTGTTTTGGCACAAAGGGTGTCTAAACCATCTGCTGCTCTGTGGGTTGCAGCACCTGGTTGAATTTTGGCGCGATTCCACACCAAACTTGAAGAGAGCAATTTCTGCGGGATTTCTGACTGCCCGTTGTGGTACCAGATGACTCCTGCATACCAAAAGAAGGTACTACTAACAGCTACGAGTGACTAATCCTAAAAACTATATCGATTGTTTATCGATGCAAGCTTATTTTGAGAAAAGCTCAATCTTTTGATCTTCCCCACATTTGTTTCCGAAAACAAAATTATAAAACACAAAATGTCTTTTGATGTTAGGCCTTCATCGTTGATACGAATCAAAAACCCAACTCCAGAGCCCTTGACACTTCAAATTCCTGTACTTTATGCTTTCAAAATCACGTTCAGTATAACTTTAGGGATATACATTATACAGATATCTTCTTAACTGCCCATAACAACCCGTATTGTAGATATAATCAAATTGTTTACGCAAAGCAAAAATTTTAAATAAATATTTTTTGAAAGCTTAAGTTTATGCCTAAAAGCTTCTATTATAATTTTCCATATATATTTATTTATTTGTTTGAAAAATATTAAAAATTGTTAAATTTAAAATATTAACTATTGAATAATTAAACTATTCATTTCGTCAACTAGAAGAAGAGTAAAAAATTTTTAATTGTTTTAATTAAAACTACTATAAGCCAACTTCAGGGACTTGTGTGTACCTTAAATCGAAAACCCAAAGTTAGTGAACAAAAGTACCATAAACAGCAACTGCATACATCTGGCAACTCTCAACTTCGCACCTTAACGCCTTCCAACTAAATCACTTCCAATGTTTGTCTAACAAAACTCTTATTTCATTTGAAAATCCCTTTCGACAGCATCTTCCTTCTTATGGGCTCACCAGAGAAACCTGTTTAGGCTGCTTATAAGGTTGAGGCTCCTTATAAGAAATGCTGTGTTTCCACTCAACACGGTCACTCTAAACACTCTTAACAGAGCAACCAAGCAGCCAACTCTCTTTTTTTTCGACTAACATATCCAATTACCAGCCAATGGTGCATTTTACTTGGTGGTCCATTAGCTGGCAATTCGTTAGAAAAAAAAATAGTTACATTTCCAAAAATGATTACCTATAAATTAGCTTTGACGCATTTTGAAATATTTTAGCACTTTTTTGTTATCTCGACGACAAAATCTATTACTTAATTTTTTATTTGCGCCATTCGCGCATGTTTTGCAAATATCACTTCAAATGAAATATGAAAAGCAAGCAGCGCCCAGCCGGAGACAGATGGACATACGGACCTGGCCAGCAGTGTAAGCCACAACTAACCAGCTAACCAACTAACCTGGTCCAGTGTTAAGCTAGCCATTTATGTGCGTGATTATTACGCGATATCGCGAGCCTTGGGCCCATAAATAATATTAAGCCTGTTTCGCACTTTCAAAGGCTTTGTGAGCCAGCCAACTAGCCAACTACTTGGCCAAGATGCATTTTACTAGTACGTACACCCGCGAAATCTATGGCTATATCAATAAATTGATTTCTATTTGTATAGGCGCATTCATAAAGCTCTGAAATCATTTAATATACCAATTATAAGCACTCAAATGGTTAACATAAATTCAGCATGGATCGAACGAAGTCTAAAGTGATTTTTGTAGAAAAATAAAACGAATATCAAAACTCATGCATTATGAATGCCGAAATTCTCTGACGTAGTCAAATTCAATGTTTATTTATTTATTTTATTGCCTTTAATGCATTGCCGTTTGTGGCCAAAAGAGCGGCACACACAACGTTGGCCAAATCTGTGATGCAGCAGTGGCGCAGATAGGGGGGACTTAGGTTACCAATCCTCCATGCGATACTAACAAAAGCATGAAATAAAAGCTGTCATAGGTGCATCCTTATGATATCCCGCCTTTTGAAGTTCTCTCTGTGGTATATCAATGTAATTCGACTTCTTTCACTATTATGGTCTTCAATATATTAGCTTATTATTAAGTCTACGAGGATCAAACGGTGCTACCTAAATCTTCACTAACGGGTCAAAGTTTGATGATCACCTTCTGCGTCCACTTAGATCAGCTCAATATAAGGCAGTGTTTAAGACTTCCATGCAATAAACATATCAATAATGTGTCTACAGAAGTCGTGAAATATGTCGAGCAATATTAATATATCTATAGCGACAGCCAAGGGCTCTCCAATCGATCATTTCAATATCGTCTAATTCGATATCTGTAACAAACTCTACAGAAGTTGGCTTAACAGTTAGCTATTAGCCCGACCTAGTTTTCAGGACATCGGCTAGTATGGGTATAGTCGATGAGCTGACCAGAAAAGATACTACCGCCCAGTTTATTCTTGAAGGAGAAGGCACAAGTTTTCATATGGCCAATTGTAAGGTTCATATAAAAAAACACTACGACCATTAGATCAATGAAAAATGGAAGACATTCTAAAAAAAATAAAAAGCACAAAAAGGAGCTTTGTTAACCTTAACCGTGATGTTCACGCAGCTTGTACAGTTTTATAATTTTTGCAGCAGCTGCTGGGACGAAGGGAAGGAGCAAACGGTTAAGCATCTATTGTGCTTAGGTTCAACTCGTTGCAGTCGTAGGATATTTAGGTGGGTCCTTTTCAAATAACTTTACAAACCTGTCCGAAATTAGACCTGAAACGATCGCAGATTTAATCTCTGCATCTTGATGATTTGACACAGTCGATAGAGGAGATAGCCAATTTTAACCGGAAACACTGTATTTATAAAAGAATACCCCAGTTCTTCAGCTTTAACCCGAAATGCCAATCCATTCAATCTCAAGAACGGGTGTCTGTAGAAAATTTTAACGTATATTAATTTGTAGAGAATTTACGCCCTACAACTTTTTTGAAAACGCAAAATGTTTCGTAACCTTTGACATTCAATATCTAGAGATATGGATATGGGTTTCATTATGACTTTTAAAAATTATCACAAAATGTCAAAGCAAACATAATTACCAAGTTTTATTATATTTCGATTCAAAAGATTAAAGCCTCTTTGCTGGGTAAGTCATATGTTGGAGGCGTCACCAGAAAAACATTCATAACTTCTTTGTTTATGAAAGTTAGAAGCAGTTAATCGAAGCGTCTGTGTCTAGATTTAAGTCCCATGAGCACATTTATATCATTGTGTTTCGCTTAAGGGGAGAACGACAAAATGCGCGAAGAGAACGGAAACAGTCCGTCAGAGTGGATTTCAGCAATGATCCAAGGACCATATTCTTTGCCTTCAATAACAGGAGCGTAAATGCCACAGTTACAGTTTCGATAGGTACAAAAATCACTGGGGCTACCGTCACAGTAACTTTTATTATAATGCTCCAAAATCCATAAACTGCGTCCAAGAATGTTGCAGGGCAGTGTGTTCATTTTGCACATAGTTCATCGATCATCGAACTTTCACGAAGAAAGCGGCAAGCTAGAGCTCCGTTCCACTGATCGTATACCTTGTCTCACACCAATTGGCTTTAATCTCTCCCATGCTGAACACTTGGGGGGTGCGTTACCGACACCGGAAGATCTCCGAAAAGAGGTGATTCGACTGATTTTATTGCTCAATAAGAACGGGACAATGAAAGGTTACCTCATTGAATAATGTTGTTTTTTAAGGATATATAGAAGTATAGTGGAAACTCTGTTAGTGCTCTTAATTAAATTTGATCATCTTTTGCTATCAATATTATATCCCCTCTCATTGCAAAAAACAAAGTACGCCACTGCTGCACATTAAATAAATAATAATAATAATAAACAACAATAACAACGACAATAAAAAACAACAACAACAAAAAGCCAGCACTATGGACCTGACATTTCTAGACAGTTTTGGCTAAGCGCAAAAAGCCTTCCATCCAAATCATATGGAGCTCGATGTGTTTATATCTTGGGCTGACAGGTTGGTCAACTGCCCGCTAGATGGCGTCTGGTAGTAAGTAGTCATAACGACGATGTCTGCCAAGTTATACGATATATAGGCTGCCATATATACATTTGGCTATTTCAGCACTGAATCATGCCAAGCGCCTGCACTTGCCTGCCGTAGCCTCACCCCCGCCACCACCGCCTCCAGCGAGTCCGCCTGCACACTGACCATTTGGCTGTCTGCCCCACTGTCTCATATTTTATCACTGCAGTTGGAGTCGCCGTCGTCTCGAGTGGCTCAGCCAAGTGTCTTGGTCTCTTGGCACATGCTTTTTTAAGGAGCTCGAAACGTAGACTGCGTCCAGCAATGTTTTTTTTTTTTTTGGCATAGATTTACGACTTTTTATGCTGTTTTGATTTGTTTTGCATAAGGGTGTTCACGTGGCCAGTCAGATCCCAAGTCCAAGCTCTATGCGCAACTGTTTGTTGTATTTGTTGCTTTAATGTTGGCATTTGTTGTTGCCATTTGTTGTTGCTTATTTGGCTTTTTGTCTTGTTTTTGGCCATTAGAGCTGTTGTAATTGGGTTTCAGAATATGACGGAAAGAGTGTTGCTAATCAGCAAATCAAACTCTGGCGTTGAGTAGACGAATTACAGCAAGCCAATGTGTCCAAAGGTCTACATATTTTTACCGCTCATTGGAAGTGTATTTGAGTGTCTGTCTGTCTGTCTGACTGGCAATTGATTTGCAATTGGAAAGACAACTGTTAAACAACCTGTTTGAATGGAAACATACTGAAAATAGAAAGGAATATGATAAACGTTTCAAGTCTTAAAGGTGATGGATTGAATACTTAATAAAAGTGTTTGAGTCGAGATAATATAATATATGTTATCTGAACATGAAAAATGTCAACTATGTAATGTCTTAATTGAAAATCTAGCTATTTGATTAAAAGAAATATTATGATTGTAAAACAGTAAATGTAAGTTCATAGCATGGACTCATGTTCGCTATGTGTAGTTTTCCTTTATGGTTACTATAGTCCATAACTTATCAATTAATCCGTAATCCTGAACGATACAGCTATAGTCTGGGTTTCGCGGGGTGAATTTAAAAAAAAAGAGTTGGCGGTCTTTTGTTGCTAACTGTAAAGGTTAACGTAACCTTTATTATCGTAAAATGAACCTAATCTAAGAGTTAATCATAATTTTATTAAGTTAGCGTAAATTTAAGGCAGTTACATCTGATATTCTTACTTTTTCATTGATCAACTAACCCCGTAAATATGAAATTATAATAGTCTGATGTGGTATAATAGTCGGTAGGTGGCTATAAAAAAATACTAAATGTAAGTGAAGAACTAGGTTACTCTTGGCAAAAAGTGAAACTCGAAAAATCATCTTGATTCACCGTGATTTCCACATCGATTTCACTTCTCACTTTTATCTCATTCATCTCTCACCTCTCAACTCTTATATCTCAACTCTAAAATATTATCTACGATCTATCATCTTTTATTTCAGCTATCGTCTATCATTTATCATCTATGATCTCTCATCCCTTATCCCTCATCTTGATCCGCTGATCTCTTCACTCTTCCAATTTTTTGATCCCAGCAGTTGCAGGACTAGACAGATGACCATGATCAAATCGTTTCCTTTTGTATTGATTGTCGTATACGCTTTGTGAGTTTGCTTCTACGCGCAACATAAAAACTTTTTCACACAAACCTAATCAGGGGTGTGCCAATAATCTCTAGACTTTTGAAATAATCCTCGGTCAAAACTGTCATTTCAGACACATTCTGGACCATTTTGGTCTGAGAGAGATACATCGACTGCTTGCTTCTGAAGATATTCCTTTACTTTTGGATAAACGCAACTGGCTTCTACGATTGCATCTGTAATGATACAAATGCTCAGTAACTATACTGAAGCAGAAATCCCGCACTTGGTTATAAAAATGTTGGCGACAAGATGAACCTCAGCTGCATTTACTTCTGCTAGGCTTGTTTTAGTTAGTCTATCACTTATCTCGAGCTCAACGTATAGTTTAGAAGTCTACCTTTTATAAATTACACACAGCTCTTGAAGCCAAAGTGGCATGCGGTATTTCATAGTACCAACCTAGAAGCCGTAGAGTCCAGCCAAACTCTTAATATATGCGAACTATGGTAAACTTCACTTCGCTTTACTTTCTCTAGCGGAATACCTATGAAATAAATATATATGCTTGACGATTGATAACAGTGTCCAAATATGCCATTATAATCTAGCGCCCCAACAAAAGTGGCCCCATAACCCTTCACTACGTTTACGCAGCTGCGCCTAAATTATGTCCAAATTAAATTAACTCAATTTAAGCGCAATTATCGTTGGCGGTTTGTAATGCCTTGGCCTGGGCTGGCCTGGCTTGGCCTAACCTGGCCGTGTTCCTGTTGACATAAACCTTTCGCCACAATTTGCCGCCAAAGCGCTGACAAGTGGCTAAGCGTTTTAGGCTGCGGCTACACTCTATAGTATGTAATGCCCCCAAGGCTCTGTGCAACTAACTAACAATGTGTGTGTGTATTTGTGTGTGCGGCAGTTTTTGGCCAGCAGTAAAAAAAAGGTCAACATTTCGTAATCAGCTTAGTGGCTTTTGTATGCACGTAACCATAACCATGCCCCATGTCATCCTATATTTCACAGACACCGACAACTAACAGAGACCGAGAGCGAATGGCACTGTCAACCCGTGCTAGAGCCACAATTGTGGCGACTCCACACACATTCGCCCAAGCTGACCAAGTGGTCACTACAACAACAACAACACCACCACCAACAACAACAACAACGGGTAGTACAAACACAACAAGCTATGTTCAAACTACTATCACCCGTTAAAATTCAAATTCAAATTTGCTAAAAACTGCACCAAAAACAAAAAAAAAAAAAAGTAAGCAATAACAAATAAAATAAAATAAGAGACCACCACAAAAATTAGCCATAGACTTTTGCGCTAATCTGGTTTTAAGCCAGCGTCTGCGTCTGCGTCGACGTTGACGTCCACGACGCCGTCTGCATCTGCGTCTGGGTCTGCTGCTCCTGCTGCTGCGATGCGGGTGTGTACACCACGCAGGCTGCTGGTGTCTTGGCTTGTCCGGCTACAGCTCCAGCTACGTCTCAGGCAGCCGTTCGGTCAGTCGCTCGGTTTGTTGGGTACATTCGATTTTTGGTCTTTTGGTCGCTGGGTCGTTCGCTGTCTGCCGTTCATCGCTGAGCAACCAGTTTAGCACCCGCACCTGGCCAACTGCCCAACTGCCACGCCCACCCCGCAACGCCTTTTACACCACTGTGGTTGTCTTTGTAGTGCTTGGCTTTGGTGTGGCCCGAGCAAAGCGCGTAGTTAAAATGTGCATATCAATACCCTCACACACACTCAAATGGCTTTAACTGCAACTTGGTTAACTATTAGTTTTTTTTCCTTTGTTGATTTTGTTATGGCTTTTGCATGCATTTTGGCACCACAAATGCAGCCACTGATTAGCTGAGTGCTCAATACTTAACTGTATTTAATGCTCTTTCTCTAGAGGAAAGCCTTAAATATTTATGTTTATTATGTTGCAGCATGTACTGTAGATATGAAAATATAGGTGCAAGCCTTGCCACATAAACTAGGGGGCTATCAAGTAAGTGAAGAAGTCGCAAATTGCAGTATCATAAAACTAAATGGGTTTCACACACGAGCAAAATACCAGCCGAAATTTATGATTCTTCCTAAATAGTTAAAAAACTGGATTGTATAGGGTGTATAGGCTAATTGTATAATGATAATTTAGCGATTCTTAATCACCAAAAACATAATCTTTTAACGTCTATAATCAAGTTAAAGTTTAGAACGTCGTAAAGTGCAAACATCTACACTATCTAAAGTTCTTGCACTGATCTGGGCTTTTATTGAGCTAATCATATCTATCTGGCTATCTGAACAGTGGCTGCTAACAAGCGATCTTTTATTTTATGGCTAACAGCAAATTTTTTCAACAAAAAGGAGTAATAGAATATTACTTTTGTGTTTCTAGCTAATTTTCACGGAATTATCCGTTATAGGAAAATCGTCCGTCATGAATTTGTAGTAAAAGTTGGATCGTTGAAAGACGAGTGTTTGTTTTTTATAATAGATTATTAACGAAACTTTATTATAGCTGTTTTTAAGGTCATTTGCGATTAGTCGAAAATATTCAAAATATTTCTGCTTGATTCGGTTACGTTTTTTAAGCTAAGACTTCCAAAAAGAGATGTGGTGGGCGGAGAACGGTACTCTTCTTGCGCGCCCGAAAATCTCAGGGTGGCACACACTAGAGACAATGACAGTAGCAATGAAATAACACAAAGGATTTCTATTACGATTTGACGAAATAACTAAGCTAGTTATAATAATAGCAAGAGTAGGCTTAAAAAATGATTATAAGATACAAATATATCAATCTTTTGAAAACTGAGCTGTAAAATATCACAGTATCTGAGAGAACTAAGTCATTTCTTCTTTTTTCCACTCAAAAACTTAATGACTAAATTAATGTACCTTCTGCAAGACCATAAAAATGGATAAGTCTATAAAATTGCAACTGGTACTTCCCCTTTTATGATTTACATTTACCAACTCATTTGGCGGTGTAGCCTTAGCAGGAACTCGCAGTTACATACAGGAAGAAACTTATGACTAATAAAAACGTACCTATATTTATAGATTTTATTAGTCATTAATTTGCTGTTATGACGTAGTTGTTCAATTATACAATATTGAAACTGTCAACATTGACATAAGGTGCTATAAAGAAGTCACCAATAATTGGGGTGCATTTGCTGGGCTAAAGGTCTCCATAAAAATCCGAACGTCACTGGTTGCTTTTATCAAACCCCTACAAAAAATACCCCTGCACACTTTGCGATTTCGAAAAGTAACGGTTGCTTGGGCTGAACTAATGCGCACCTTGCCTTTTCGAGGTACAATCCCACAAAGCTTGCCGGGTGCAAAACTTGCAAGCTGCCGACTGACTCGATAACTTTATAACTGGCTGGTAAAATGCCGAATACCTGCGCATAAAAAGGTGGTGGAAATCACAGCGATAATCACCATGCCGGACGAGCAGGCGAAACTGGTGGGAAAGTTTTTGCAACCCTCCCGAAATATGCGAGACAAAAGCACCAGCGGTAAGCAACCTGGTGGCATGCCTGGTGTGGCACTTTCAAGGGCGCAATATGCTGCGCATCAGCACCAGCTACGGGAGCAGGGAACCAGCCAGAGGAACCCATCCCACCCCAGAAATGGACAGCAGCCGTTGTTAGCTGTTGCTTTGATTGCTGTTGCTGGTTGGCATTGTGTTGTTGTGTTGCAAGTTGTTGTTGTTGTTGTGGTGTGGCATATTGAAGCTGTTATCCTGCAGCTGCGCAGTAGCTTGTTTTGGTCGGCTTTGTGTACGCGATTCTTAGGGTGGCTTGGTGGGAAAATATTTTGGTTTTTATTTTATTTGCAAAGTTCCGATTCCATATCGTTTCGGCATCCATTACCGCATTGATTAATTGCTCGATTTGTAGTTTACGTGTTCAAAAACTGTACCTCACCACGTGTAACAACAGAGTCTTTTGGAATTTCGCGCTGACCATTGACGTCATGTTGCTCTTTTCATCTAATAGTTGTGAGAAACTGTGTGAAATAAACGTTTGCTTGCTCACTTGGAATGGTATGGAAATTGCCAAAAGAAATTATGATTGCAAATCATTTACATTCAAATTTAATCAAGTAGCAAAATTTTGTTGTTTTGATTCCTTTGAAGCGTTGAAATGCGCAGTCTTAGAAAAATTTTGGATATTCTATGCTAAGGTTTCAGGTTACTGGGAATGCACTGCATGATACTAAGCTGAGAAACTACTAAGTATAGTATGTAATTTTATTGTAAATCATTCAACTGCAATGAGCATGGATTTTGTAAGAAAACTTTCCCACACAAACTCTGGCAATTAGTAACTTTGGAATATCGATAAGATGTCCTGTGGATAGACAAACGTTGATAGCGTGGAAACTGAAAAGCACTAATGCTAAAGAGATAGTAATAGTAATTGGATGAAAATTTGAATTTTTAGAAATTGAGCGAACAAAATTTCAGATTATAAAGCGAATGAGCTTAGAAAGATCGTATTCCCATTGGTAAATAGGTAAGGTTATCGATTGCTAAACATTTATAAGAGGTAAATCTTACATACAGCAATTGGTTGCCCAACGCGTTGTAAAATCAAAATATCTTTATTTTCTTGTCTCCGAAACGCAGTTGGGCAAACGATTGATAAGTATATGAAAAGAGTCTTTGCTTATATCGAAATCTCGTTTAGCGGCTTGCGAATCCCCAATCAGCTACTACGAATTGAGTGGAATGTATACGCCACTGTATGTTCATTTTGGTCAAATTGGTAGCATAGTCCTTACACACCTTATGTTCTATATGCTTCTACTTGTTATCAGATGTATGCTGTTTGACTTATGAGGTTCAACGAGTGGGAGCTATTGGACTTATTTATTTCTATAGAGAAACTGCGCTTTTTTCAACGTAATCCTTTTTGCGAAGGGACTCCTGGCTCTTGGCGGGCTCAGAAAATGCAGGTGATAGTCAGACAAGCAACTGCTCCGTAGATCTAGAAATGCTTGAAGCGATTGGCGAAGGAAAAGAATGCGGACTGATAGGCTATGGAGCGTGGAGAACCAACGCAGTTTGGATCACCTTTTAGCTAAAAGTACTCTATTAGCATGAAACTAATTACAAGCTGGAAAAACATGCCCTCTCTTTCCTCAACATGAAACTATTTCCAATTAAAATTAGCAGCAACTTTGTAACTTCAAAATTTTATTTAAATGTATGTTACCTTTATGACCTTAACAAGTGCACTTGGAATGCATCATGGCAATTCTACTGTAAATATATGGCCCTTTATATGTTTTCCAATACTAAGCTTTGGACCTCATATTATTAAACCCATTTCTTGCGTACCAAAATGTTATTAGTTAAATAAGAAAACTTTCTAATTTCAAACTCTGACTTTGCGAATCTCTCCCTGGAATCTTGTGAATCGCTGCATTCAACTAGCATTTATACATTGTTAACATCCGTCGATTACTTATAATTCGATAAGAAAACTTTCTATTTTCAATTGACTTCTGCTAGGCGCCGATTCGATTGCTCTGACAAATAACTGCGCATGTGCAGCCTATAAATAAAATCAACAGCATTAGTCATCGGAATCGGATTCGGAATCGGAGCTGGGCAATTTGCGCATGCGGCGCGTGTTAATAGAAATACAAGTGGCACTTGTCCAGGCAAGCCAATCCAAGACCCCCCGCACCCCTGCATTGGGTGGGCGTAACGATGCAGTTTGATTTTGGGCAACTCTTTGCAAGCGTTCAACTGACAAATTTTGGCTCATTTATTGTTAAGCCTAAGTTTTCTATGCCGCAAGATATTTCAAAGATTTAGATAGTCTCGGCATTGGGTGTTTTGGTTAGCGAGCAGGCGCTATGGCAATGCAAATTGAGACATAGCGTCCTACAATACAGCCGGCCAGCTGCGAATTTAATAAAAACTTTAACTCCCGGCGATGAGCAGTCAATGCGTTGCTCACTGATTGCCAAAACATCCAGTCGCAGTTGCAAGTTGCAACACAGTGGCCCCGCCTGCCCAGGGCGTGACATATGTAAGTGTCATCGCGTTGTGTCCAGTGAAACTTTGTTGCAAGCAACTCAGCTTCTTAACATATGCTATGGCTGTTCGAATCTTTCTGAGCACAGTTTTGCGACGGTTTATTCGGCATCAGACAGCAGTTACACTTGAGACAATCCGTATACTGTATAACACCATAACTTCCCGATATCATCCACTGAGGATCTGTTCTGAGCAAATGATCGACGGTGCCCTCGCGTAGACCGCAGATCACTTCACATTTTACAGTGCGCATGGCGCACATATCACAGGGTCGAAAACCGCGTAAGCATGTGATAAATTCCTCTGTGGGATCCCATATGTAGTCACCCATCAGTTTGCGGTAGTGAAGATCGCCCTTGAAAATGGCCAGCTGTGATCCGGCTAGCAGCTTGTACAGCTCTAGATCCACATCGTGCATTACAAAGTAGGACTGTGGTCCCGTCCAGAAATACGAATCGGGCGATATGATCATTTGTCCCGACCGTATGAGATCAGCCCATTTTTTGCCCAATCTTGATAAGGATTCCAAATTGTGATTGATCAAGTAGTCTAAGGTCCAATCGATGTCGCGCTTGGTCACATCGGATATGTACCAGGGTATGGCTTTGACATGCATACGCACTTTAGTAGCAAGTCCGGTGCGTAGCAAATACTCTATAAACAGCAAATCGGTGAAGAGCTCAAAGCCTGCATTATCGCATATGTACTCCACTGCAATCTCCTTTGAATTCTTCTGCTTCGCTTTCATGAGACAGGTCCAAACCCCAGCCGATTCATCCACTAACAGACGCTTGTCCAGCACAGCCACCTGGGCCAGCAGTTCTATCGGAACTTCCTCCGTAGCATCCTTGTCCTCCCAATTAAATGTATTCAGCTGCATCTCAAAATGATTGCTCCAAAGATTAATACGCATCATGCTACTGAAATTATTCCAGCTCTTTGGTAGATCACGTGTGGCATTGGCCATAGTTTGCATGGCGCGCGTGCTGGTCAGCAGATCCGTTTGTTTGAGTTCGGCAAAATAGTCGAAATCAACTAGATACTTGCTATTTGTAAAGAATGATTGTAGGCGTCGATACAGATAACACTCGCAGTGCAGCCAGCTGCCACGAAAGAAGGTACGCTTTGGCTTAGGAAGCTCCGACAGAAAGGCATTCCACTCGTTTTTGTCGGGTTCAGCGCCTTGAAAGAGCTTAAACTGTCGATCCATACTCAAATCGTGTTTCAACCGCTCTATGCTCTCCACTATATTGTGTATGTCTTTCGTCACCTCATCGCCGTATTCTTCGACCAGCTCGGGCAAATAGTTGACCACCTGAAAGATGACTTGTTGCATAATACCAGGCATGCGAGTACGCAAAGTCAAATAGGCGAAGCTTTGCTTGTAGCGGCCCGAGAGGAGCGAGTGACGGGGCTGCGACAGGCACGAATCATCGCTTATAGCAGTTGAACGCCTTACTGATAATGGCATGACTTAAAATTTAATACAAATATTGATACAATAAATTTAGCAAATTTGAGTCAATTTCTATAAACAGTTTTTTGTTTTCGTTTTGTTTGAATTCCTTAATTTTGATAGAAAAATGTTCGATTAGGTTGTCAAAATTTCATTTTGGGGTCTCTAGAAAAACCCTGTTCGCGCAGAGAGACAAAGAGAGTAGCTAAGTAGCTTCTTCTTTACTGGCCATAACAACCCGTTATCGGGTTACGGCCTGATGTAAATACATTCTTTCATTGGAATTGTGGTTTTACGTGATGGGTCCCAAACCCGACGCACATCCCTTTAAAGGTTTACTGGCCTCAAAAGAACCCAGTGTCATTGTTAGTCCCTCATACGACAATCTTTGACCTGCTGAGGTGGTATTCTCTAACCCGGTCACCACGCGGTGCGCTAAGTAGCTAAGGACCCCAAATATGACTTGCCACACTTTTCAGCATAAAAGTATTGGGATTGGCCAAAAAACTAATATCTGTAATTTTATGTTTTTCAACGATTTAAGCACTCTGACAACTTTTCCGTCAATTTAGCGATGTTTTTCTGTTGGAAATGTCTTCAACTTTTTTCCTATTGAATTTGACGACTCTAGTCGCTATAGTTGGGTCGCCAGAGGAATAATAAGAGTAAATAATTTTAAAAAGTTTGTTTTTCCAATAACTTTAGTAATTTCCACTTTTCTCGATCGAGTTTCTGCTTTGGGCAAGCCTACTCCACTACCTGATACCATATGTATCAAGAGTCCTTCCATGGTGGGAACTCTTATTTCGTGCATTGGAAATAAGGACAGTATATTAACCATTAACCACTCCTGTTTGGCTTAAGGCTTGCATTAACTGTAATTGGAATTTTTTGTAGTAAGATTTTGGAGCAAATGTTCTTTAATTCAAATTTACAGTCGATCTAAAAGTAAGGTCCGTACTCTTGCGATCGTCTACGATTGTGAAGCTGTTGTTTAGGAGATTGACAGACAGGTGGTTTTCATAGATTTTTGGTGGACTTGCGTGTCATTTGTTGATATTACCAAACTCCTCGAGAACTTCAGCAGGTAGTGCAAATACCGTAGTGAGTTAAGCAGCCATGTAAAAAGTTTGGACTGAGATGGATTCCATAAGTCAAATCCGGTTTCGACATTGTTTTTTCAGAGATGAAGCTGGTGCCTTAACCTCAAATTCGAGCTGTGTCTCATTATCCACAGTTTCTGGTTGAACTGCTTCCTTTTAGCTTTAAAATAGAGGACGAAAACTTCGATATAGAGATAAGCACACCGTTTAGCTAGACCTTGAAACAGTACCCACACCTGGGAGAAATAGTTACCTGGGAGGACTGTAAAATAGCAAAAGCTTAATGGGGCAAAGCTGGGCGTACAGTAGAGCTGCAGACGCTAAGCACCTAATACCAAAAGAGCCTGAAAGTAAATGAGTGGAATCCTGGACCGTCTAAAAATTCAAAATTTTTGCTGAATAGCGACCATTTCCAAGACAGTGTGTTTGTGAGGCTGCTTGTCTTGCTGTCTCTGGCAAACCGACTTACTCTTCTTCAAAATTGAGAAAGAGGAAGAGCAACACAAGAGCAAATGTACGCACTGAACGGTCAAGGATTCGACTCTATTAAATTTCATTCTCCCTTCTCCCACTCGAAGTTGCACTACAGCTGCTAGCTGATACCAACGACTTTTGTATGGCAAAGTAATCGTTTGATAGAATTGTTGTTTTTGTTTTCAAGACATTTATGACTAGCAATCGCCGTGCAGACAGCTGTTCACAGTGGAAACGTAAAAGCTGCGTTGCTCAGCTATTGCACGACTTCAGTTTCCCAAGGTACGAGTCAACTAATGATCAAATAAGAATAGGTTTATAAGACACGCAGTCTGATGAAAACGTCCTTGCAGTTTTTGAGCGGAAAGTACTCCGTAAGATCTTTGGCCCTTTACGTGTTGGTAACGACTACCGCATTCGATGGAACGCGGCTCGGCTGGCTAGGACATGTTGTACGTATGGATGAAGCAGCTAATGCGAGCATGGTGAAGGGAAGCAACGAAACGGCTGGCCACGCCTCCGTGGGAAGGACCAGGTAGAGAGCACATTAGCTACCTTTGGTATCACAGATTGGATTGAAAGGCGCGCGCAAAACAGTGGCGCCTGGAGGAGTGCACTATATCAAGCCGTCACCAGGTAACGGGTTGTTATGGCTAGTTAAGAAGAAGAATAAAAAAATTAAATCAAACTTGATGATAAATGACTGAGCTACAGTTGTAAGTAAGATATTCGCTAGGAAGGTAGTTAAAAATATTATTCTTAATACTGTTTGAGTACCCAATATCAAATCAATCAACCTAATCAGAAAAGCACCTTTACAGAACTTCCAGCACATTCTTCTTTCCTCGTTCATTAACCTTGCTAAGATGGTTTTCTTAATCAATTTGCCCATCGTTACTCCATTTGTCTCACTATAACTGTGGGAATTGCTTGCTATTTGCCAAGCATATTCCCGGGTGCTCTGTATTACCCAGGTGCATGCCATGTCCAAGTGTAATTTACACTGTCACTGCCAAAATAATTTGCATATTGTTGCCCGGTTGTGATCAGCACACTTGCGCTATGCATCCGGTTTACCCATGTCACGGCTTTGTCTAGTAAAAATCATAACACAACAAGGGTTAAACATCCGCCGTGACATCAACCAGGTAAAGAGCTCTGCATGCATTTACAATAATTGTCACATGTTAATAAACAAGTTGCAGAGCAGAGCATTTCCTAGAGCTGGGAACCCTGGGGCTCTGAGAACCTAGACTCTAATGTATGCTAATAGCAAGGTGTGCAGCTCACTTCCTTTGCGGCCTTAGCAACCCTTCTTTGAAAGACTTTCAATTGAGTTTCTTATTAATGGCACTGCGATGACTCAAGTGTTCTTCTCGTATCTTACTTAGGGCATAATATAGTATCTGGTTATTTGCATTTGCCAAAGGAAATCAAACTGATATGATTTTCTTTTTTTTTTGATGTGATGTTTTGTTTACCTATGGATATTATGCACATGTGTGCCCCGACCCCAAAGCGGCGACTGGTAGACATTAGTGCGTCAAAACAGAGTGGATTTCGAAGCTTATCGAGCCGCGCTCATTAGCTCTTTGCTGTACACCTTAGATGTGCCTGTCCAGGTGTTCCATTGAAAAGCAAAACTTCCCCCGTGTCATACCGGTTCTCAATAACTACTTACTGTTGTCTTTTGCTTTTAATGTTGTTATTGTAGTTCTTGCTGTTGTTGGTGGTGGTTCAAGGTGTTACAATATCATGCGCCATTTTTGCTGCGCCTTTTTATCTATTGTAAGGAGTTGCCGCCGTCAGTGCCACCGAAGACATTACTTTAACTTTGCCGTACACAAACACGTTCGCATATCCCAGCAGACAAAATGAACGTGCATATTTGCGTAACTTTTGCGAATGAAATTGTAGTTAGAAACACTTTTGTGTTAACATTATAGTTAGTTAAGAGGTGTTGTTTATTTGTGTGGCAATCAATCGTTCGAAACTGAGAGGTGTTTACTTCCAAAGAGCAAATGAAAAAAGTACATTTTTATCATTCATATAACTAACGTGAATATTTTAACTAGATTTTAAAGCGAATCGATGGTTTTAAATCAATTTTCGAATCGACGTAAATCGAACTTAACACACTAATTATAACATGAACTCTTAAGTGGTTAAGATATTGATGAGGGTTTCCTATATCCGTTTCGACACGATACAGTTTACGCTACTAGGTGGGAAAATACCAGGAATGGGCGCTGGGCAATTATAAAGAGCAAATACGACAAATCAACACAAAGCCAACCCCGTGGCCCTCTCGAGGTATTCCTCTTTCTCTTCCTTTTCCCCTTGTTCGTCCTCGTCCTTCTCCTCTTCCTCTTAATGTTCTTCATACTCATTTCAAGAGTTATAAGATGAAGATTCGCGCGCTACCCTCTTGCTCCTCTCTAGGTAGATCATATTCCTCTTTCCATTCCGGTTTCCCTTCCCTTTCCAATTAGTAGGTGCCAGACTTTGTGCGCAGTTTTGGAAAAAAATATAGTAGGCTTTTATTATTATTATTTTATTAAAATTATAAAAAAAAATCTAAAAAATTACATACTATTTTTTAGTTTTTTTTTATAATTTTTACACAGCACATGCACAACTATGCCAAGTTTCAATCCGATAACTTTTATGGTGTGGGTGTAAGAATCGCGAAAATGTCACTGAGAAACGGGGTCAGATATCGACATGAGTCGAAAAATCAGCACTTATGTAAATTCCATGGGCAATGATATAAGTTTCACTTATATTTCTTCACATATAGCTGTTCTCGACCTCAATTATATCTAACAAACAAACTTTCTTGATTTAAAGAGGTTTCACAGTAAACTTTCCTGAATGAAGGTTTTTTTTTGTATTTATTTAAGTTTCATTCTTACTCTAGAGCTGCAAGTGAAACTTACATGTTAATGCACTAGTCACTTAACTTTTTTTCTGAAGTTGAGAACGAAATTAAAATGTGTTTTTCGTTAAGAATGTTCTTAATTTAATACCATCATTATTTCGCGGCATATTTTAAAACTTATCTCCCATACATTTTAAACTAAAATTTGGAATTTAACCCAAAAATTCATATTTCAAATATTAATGTTTAGTAACAAATGGGCTTTGCACCCTGGTCGAAAAAACTATCATACATTTAAGATATAGTTGATCCCGGACTTATTTACTGTTTTCAAGTTTTTTCATCGGGATTTTACGAGGCGAGATATAACGTTGTTTTTTAATAAGTGATATGCCTGAAACCGCGAGACTTTTTGTTTACGATTGCCATATCGCTGAATTCGGTTTCAGCAGCTTCAAAATTACCAAAATTTTCTTTTAGCAAAGGACACCTAAACATGAGCATATAAAACATAAGGAGTATCACTATTTTCTGTGGAAAACACTTTTTTTAATAATTGAACGAAAATTTCTTTGCACAAAAGTTGCGAGTTGTGTTGCTCTGGAGAGTTTTCCCAACATTTCGCTGCTGTCCCTTAAAAACTTCAAATTTAGTGACCTGGCGAGGATGCATGGGTTTTGTCTGCTGGGATATGCTCTCTCTGATTTCGTTAGCTTATGAAATTCCGCAGCAGCTGCGCAACTTTGTTCTTTACTTTGGCATGTGCGTAATAGTTTCCAGTTGGACTACAAGTTCAGGAGTTTGAATTCCTGCGAATTGGGCCAGGGTGTCATATGTGTACATAAACCATCACACAGAGACAGTCAGAGAACAAACAAGAGTCTCAACTTACAGCACCCGCTATATTGGAACTGCGAAAGTTATGATGGCCATAAAAAACCCATGCAGAGGGCAATCTGAGAATCAAAAAAATTACCTTTCACCCAAAAAGTGACAAAATATGTCGTGCTGTGTAATTGCTGCCGCCCGAGAACTGATCCAATCGAAGTATTTATGTTATTGCAGTGCATGCAGTCAGGGCACAAAAAAAAAACGCCCCCTCACTAGGAGCATTGGGCGCTGGCGGAGTAGCCGGTACGCACATGTTGCCGTGACGTAAAAAATTGCATTAACGTAGCAATAAACAAATTAAGAAGGCATAAAAAATAGCTGTGGAGCAGACGCAGCTGCATAATCAAGGCTCAAGTGGCGGCCCATTAGTTGACACTGCCACGTACTAGAACTTAAAAGAGCATACAATATTTTAGAAACAATGGGACCAGGGACTGGCAGACAGTGTATGCGCTGCTAAGCTCGACAAGATTAATAACTCGGTAGCGTACGTTCAATTAATCTTTCGTTGTAGTAGCAGCAGCCAGACAGACGTACAGACAGACAGTCAGAGATCCCTGCCCAAGAGCAAGGCACCCAAATGGCTCCATAGTGGGTCGGGTACACTGCGACAACTTTACGGCACGTCTTCGAATTTGTATGTGCGAGTGTGTGTGATGCGTTGTACCTGCTGCGGCGTCGTCGTCAGTGTCAATTGTGACAGGGCCTGCCAGGCGCAAGCGTTTTGCATGCAAGTCGAAATATTTTTAGTTGGAGTCCCGCTATCCGCCACCTCGGCAGCGGGCTTCCAACCTCAAGGAAAACAAACAAACAGCTAGACAGCGCAACAGACTGACTGACAAACACATCCATTCCTAGGCAACACTACTTGTTAAAGTTGCATTGACTTGTCTCTCCAAGCACAGCGACAACAACAATGCCAACAACGACAACCACGGCAACAAACATTGGACCGTGATCATCCAAACATTTGCCCATGAACGTGACAAAACTCAAGAACACAGCGCATCACGTCATGTCAGTCTGTAGAAGCAGGAGTAGCGGCAGCAGCAGCAGAAGAGCTGCCACTAAGGGGGGCACAGGCGCAGCTCCCTAAATTAGTTGTTTTTGAAGATTGTGGGGTCTGCTAAATTTAGGCAGCTAAATGGGCGCACCAGGCCCAAAGCAATCCATTGTCCATAAATCAATTATATTGCTTTCTGATATTTCGTTGAAGTTTTTTTTCTGTATTTATAAACTGCATAACTTTCAGGTGTATGAACTATTGAAAGACAAGACTGTGCCAAGTATTTCAAATATTCCGAAACCATAAATAATAAATTCCGAATATTTCTATTTTCGGTTTATGTTAAATTAGCATAAATTATAAATTTGAAACAATTTGTAATAATTAGCGTGGCATTTGCTGCTTTTTTAACAGCTTTTGCACACGAAAATAGAATTATTGTGCTTGGTTTATATAATCCCCGGGGTCTCCAGCACAGCCTTTTCTAATATGTTTAATTACGATTCCCAAAGGCTTTGAAAACAAATGTTTTTGACTTTATTAACAAACAAAAAAGCTGTCACGGAAATTGATGCACCCTGCTTCAAGTTTCGGTAGTTACGTGCAAGGTAACTCCAGCACTCAACTGCACAGTGGTCGAAACTGCGCAAGCTGTAACTCAGCAGAGAGTTTGTCGGCGTTTTGATTGTTGATGTAAACATCTCAACTGTTGCATTACCGAAGCTATCCTTGTATTGATTTTCTTTCCCGGAATTCTTGACTTTAGCCCGTTTTAAGAACGAGTATGCTTTAAGAGTGTGAAAATAGTTTTATTTCAAGATCGCCTTTTTTAAGTAATCAATCGAAAATTTCATTTATTTAAGATCGATGAAATATTGAAAAAAGACAAAAGAAGAAAAAATTTTCCATTTTGGAAAACTTTGGACCCACTTGTATGCCGTCACGAACGTCTTGTGTGACGCTCTCATGCCATTGTACTCGACACTTAATGGCGAAATGTAGCATTGTATACCGTCGCTCGTATGATGTGACGCTCTTACGGTATGGCGATCGTCTAGTGTGACGTTATATGTGACACTCGTAAGGTAAGACAATCGCTGCATAAATGAGATTAAGGAAAATTAAGAAAACAAATTAATACAGGTATGAACTAACGTTGGTCTCATCGAAAGTCATCTCAATCGAACTAAAGGAACTAATAGCTTTATAATCGAACTATATTTGAAGTATATTTAAAGTACAATCGAGCTACAATCGCTAATGAACAAGAATCGAAGACATCTTCTTCTTAACTGGCTATGACAACCCGTTATCGGGTATACGGCCTGATGTAAATACATGCTTTCATTGGAATTGTGGTTTTACGTGATGGGTCTCAAACCTGACGCACAACCCTTTTAAGGCCTGGGGCGGCACTACTGGTCTCGAAAAGAACCCAGTGTCATGGTTAGTCGCCTCATGCGACAAGCTTTGATCTGCTGAGGTGGTATTCTCTAACCCTCTCACCACCCGGGTAATCGAAGTCATAGTTTAACAGTTTAATGAAAAGTGTATTTCGATGAAACTAGTTCGTCGCGGTTTTTTCTTTGAATGGATGTGAAAAATCCAATCCGTAAGCTGCGTACATGCAGTGATTGTAGCACATCAATGAGCTTCAGATGGAGCTAACATATGAGTACTATGTTACTGACATAATTTTGACAATCAATTTATGGTTATTCAAAGATGTTTCACGTTTTCCACACATGCCGTGATGTTTTTTTTCTTTCTAACCATGAACATCTAAGCCATAGAAAGTCAAAAACTGCAATTGAAAATAGGCGTTTGTTTTTTGCGTTAACGATTTGTGGCGCCACATTAGGGGAGATAGTCCATCAAATTGTGTCGATTTGGGACTATGGGGTAGTCAAAATTTACGAAATCAAGGTGACGTCATTTATGAACAGCACGTAACTTCGCAAATCAAAGCAAAAATAAACAGTTTCTAAGTCGAATTGCTGCAAATTAAAACAAAAAAAAAAGCTCGAACATTGCTCTTTTATTTCGGCAAACATTAATTTTTCTAATGCTAAATATAGCATTTGGACCACTGTGAACTCGGCTCCCCGAACTGCAGCAAATGTCTTGTAATGAGCTTGAAATTGCACCACCAGCGCAGTGGTAGCACCGGCTTTATCGAAACTTGACTCTGCCGCTTCTGGTCAGAGACGAACACCACAAAAACCGTGTATACAAAGGGCTTCGGTAAGTTGTGTTTGAATTAGCGTCGCACAATCAAAAACATTCAAACACGCATAAATTGAATCCCGTGGGATGATTTCGTTGCTTGGTTCCCAGCTACCCCATGCAACTTGTCACGTGATTCCAATAACAAATAATGCAAACGGATCATCCCCTAACAAAGCTGCAGCATAAAATCCGGAAACTGTGCCCGCATCGCCTCAGAGAGCTCTAGCGTGGGTAAGAGCTGAACCTGGTCACCCGACCGCCCCTCAAGCATCAGGCATTTCTCACGCATTCGGACTCACTTGGCGTATGACGTGGTGATTGGTGATTGTTGGTGTGCCGTGTGTCCTCGGCAAGTGTCTGTTCACAAAGTGTAAATTTGTCTGGTCATGGGAAAAATTTGCACTCAATTGAAAAGTTTTATTGAGAACTGTGGAATTGATAGGTTTTAATTGGTTGCGGGCTGGGAGTGTGTGGGACGGAGTTCTTAACTAAACGTTGCGCGTTTCTTTGGGTAATTTAGCTTAAATTAATTATAAAATGCAGTTAGGGGTAGTTATTGTTAAGAGTTAAGAGGGTGCTGTAACGTACTTAACGGAGGTACTTCAGCGTGGAGTGCATAGCAAACAGATGTCTGCCTTGAATTGCATGTACCTTATGTTTTTTATGGGATTAAGGTATTGTTTGAGTTCTTGAGAGATACTTTCATTACTTTTATTAGTTTATTATGGGATACAGTGATCAAAAAGAATTCAAATTTGTAGGCAATATATTCTAGCCTCCTAAAGCTTACTATTCTTTCTTTGATAGAGTAATATTACTATATTCGAGGCAGAATAAACCTGAAGAACTGCACTTCCTCTTTTTAACTGCCATAACAGCCCGTTGTCGGGTTACGGCCCAATGTAAAAATATTCTTTCATTGACATTGTAGTTTTAAGTGGTGGGTCCCAAACCCTACGCACAACCCTTTTAAGGCCTGGAGAACTGCAGTTACTCGGCTTACAACTGATATTTTAAGCTTTCAAACTTAAGATTTCGAAGTTTTGGCAACCCTGATGCAATTGGTTACGTTAACAATCTAGTTCATTCAAGATGTTCCAAAACTTGTCATTACAATCGATACTTTATGGAAATATTTTAGATCTTTCACAAGATTCCTATTATTGTTAGCGAAATCGGATTGTCGTACAGTTTAACATGAATTATTTAACATGAAGTAATTAAAAAAGTCAGTAATTGAGAACGACTTCTTGTCAATCGTACACTCTAGAGTTTTGAAATAACCGAGTATTGATCAGCAGTGTTTGTGGGTAGAATTCCTAGATAGTGGACTCACATGCTAAAAAATCCCTTCTAAATATTAAGTTGAGAAAGCTCTACTGGTTGCTGGGCGGCTTCTGCTACTTGGCATATTAACTGGTGCACCATATTAAATGCGTAATGTGTTTACCCACAAGGACCTGGGAATTGCCACGGAACACGAGACTAACTAGAGATTTACAATGAAGCATGTCAGCAGGCTTTCAAACCACGACAGTTAGTCTCGTGAAGAGACTCAAACGTTTCTACCGGCTAGATCATAATTGGAATGTTTGATGCACAGAAATTTCTAATCATCTGTCTAAGGAGGTGGCCGTGGATTTTGGTGGAACAGGGTAAAAACTTCTGAAGGGCAGTAACTGGGAAATGGCCAGGATCTATGTACCTGTCTCTACCTTAACCAAGTTGACGCACAACCTCCTCGTGAGGCCCCCTATATATTTGGTCTAGTCACAGTAACCCACCTCTAACCAAATCGACACCAACCATGTCCATATCGGTGATAAGGCAGCATTTAATAGGGCGTTTAGTGTAGTATTCCTGCAAAGTTGTTGCGACTATGCAAAATGACTTTGAGTAAGAAATACAGCTCCGTCAAGGAATGAGAGAATTTCTCTTTTGATAGCAAGCAAGGCTTCAGCCTGATACCTCTCCAATTTTGTGATGGAGTATGTGTTGCGTAAGGCCGAATTGCATCAAAACGGAACAATATTGAAGGATAAGAGTGTACTATTGCTCGCTTACACAGATGATATTAATATCATTGTCCTGTGCGGCTATTGAAATGGAAAGAGAATGGGTCTGCTTGTAAATGGGAGCTAGAAAAAGTATGCTTTCTTGGAGTAGAGAGACGCAACGGTTAGACTCTCAGATTGATGATGAAAACTATACTTTTTATATTGTGAAGAATTTCGCCTATCTTGGCACCACCGTCACAATGAAGAACGATCCCAGCATGAAGATGAAGCGGAGAATAACTCTTGCCAACAGATATGACTTTCGTCTGAGGGGGCAAATGAGTTGCAAAGACCACTCTCGCCAGACGAGTTCATCCTCCTGATTTGATTTATGACAAAGACAGCATACTAACTACCTTCTAGAGAATGTGCCCACAATTCCCCCAAAGTTCAACATACTTTTTCAGACCAGCAAAGCATACAAATTGAGTTATCTCAACAGAACTTGAACTTCATCACGCCCTTCAACTTGACAACAAACCCCAAAGGAAGTTTACTTTGATAAACCAAGCCAAACAGTTAAAAAGCGCTTAAGAGTTGCTTCAAGTTTCGGCAAAATAAAAAACACTGTTTATACAAGTGAATCATTTAAATCAACAGGCGAAAATATTAAATCCACACTAATAAAGCGGAAAATATATCATTTTTATGATATTTCAACATAAAGTATTAACATAAATGTTGATGTTAATCTTTTTTTCCCATGAAGCTACTCTGGCGGCAGCGAACTAACTCCGAACATAAACAATTCATTATCATGATTCATATTCAAAATAAAATCACAACTTGAAAATTATTATTAGTCAAGATGAGCTAGCTCAGGGTACCAACAAAAAAAAAGCTACCGGCGCTGACTCTAATGTGGTTGTGGTGGGTCCAGCGAGCGGGTGGACGCCAAAACGCCGTATGTGGTCCCCAACCGCAGACTAGCAGCAGCAGCGGCAAAGCTTCCCAGCAGATTAATATCTCAAAACAAAAAACGCATTTTAATTAGTCGCTAGTAGCCGGCGACTATGAATCTAATTTACTGTCACTTGGCCTAATGAAACGCCTTTTGGCCAAAAGCCCAATAATTGACCAATTTGTGTGGCTCGTATAACCGCCAGCGACATTGATAAGGCTCAAATTAAGGGCGCACACGCTGTCAATAAACAAATTAATTTGAATTATGTTCAAAGCTTCCCCGAGCATCTACTTCAACTACTAACTTGGCTTAGACGGAAGCCAGCGCCAGTCAACCGGAGACCGCCTTCGCTGCCTGCTTTGACTTTATCTTTATCGGAGTGTCTGTCTGTTTGTCTGTCTGTCTGTCGCTCCGGCTCATTGTGCTGGTTACGTTTTGTGCTTTTATTTGTTTATAATTACCGTTACCTCTGCTCGCTACAAACTGATAACAATATCAGATTTCAAAAGCGCTGCTGCTCTGTGCCGCTGCTCAGCATTAGCCATGTTCACTGACCTGGCAACTCTGGCCAACTGAGAGCCGTTTGCTCACTGCGCCTGCGCAGCTGCCTCTTTGTATCAGGCGCCAATAGTTCTAAGATCTTGTTTTGATTGCAACCCCCTACATCCTCCATCCATCACCATGGGAATGCTTGCTGCTCTGCCCGCTCAGTGGCTTGAAAAATCTCTAGCTCGTGACAAACAGCGGCATGTGTCTGCTTGGCTATTGCATTTCTGCACACATTTCTCTTGGACTGACTTTGGAAAGACTTTCTTTTGTTTGCGTCTCACGCAGCTGTCTCTAGTTCGCGCTTTGTGCGGGCAAATTAATTGCATTTTGCACTTCATTATGAGTCTCTGGCGGCTCTTTGACACTTTGAAGTGAGGCATTCGTCCATTGAGATCTTGTGGCTAACAGCCAGGTGATGTGCAGTTAGTTGGCATGTACTGTGGACAACAAATACCTGCCGACAACTGTAAATTGACATGCTAGTTGGGGAGTAGACCACTACTAGCGGAGGTATAGACTTACACTTTTTACTGCAAGCCTTGAATTCATACAAATTTAGGTGCAGTTTATAGTAGAAAGCTTCTAATTGCTGGAGGCAGGGTTTTACTTTATAGGCAGCAAGTTTCCTATGCATTTCGAATGATCAGATGGCATAAATAAGAGATCTTATGTCTAATAAGACAAGATAAGATGTCTAATATAACAAGATAGATAAGATTCTACTCTATTTCTGCATTTTCTATAAGTATAGACCTTTTCCTCTATTTACTGCACGTTTCATTTGCATAAATAAGAGATCTTATGTCTAATACGCATAACATTCTACTCTATTTCTGCATTTTCTATAAGTATAGACCTTTTCCTCTATTTACTGCACGTTTCATGTGCATATGAAAAAAACCTCTGCGATCATACATTTATTTGCATAATGCTTAAGTTAGGCCAGTGTATGATAAGTATATATATATCTTGTATATTCGTAGGTCAATCTTGATCATTCATGTCACGAACCATTACAGTTACCTACTAGAGCACTGCAGCTATAGTTACGAATTTGACAAATATATACCAATATTTGAATTTCAGCTAATTTCAAAGTCTTTAAATGCCATTAATTTTTGGCATTAGACAGACTCACGAGCCGTGATCTCTCACCGACGTGCATGTCGCCATCTTTGACCTCAAGCTGGTGTTTTCACTGTTATTGGTTGCAATTGTCACATCTGCAAAAAATTGAGACTGATTGGTCAAGTGACGCCTGGAGTCAGGTTCACTTGAGTTCCTTTTCCCTTTTGACGCTTTGTCAGCACTGTCGCTTGGCAGTACTACGCCTGTACTGTATGTGATCCTTTGAGATCCGATGAGACCAGAATCCATAGCTATCACTAACCCCTCAGGTCCAATGGGTAGTGATACATTAGCTTCCATCCACCGGTTTCTCGCAACAAAGTTTCGTCTTGTTGGCATCCTATGAAATTCCAGTTGCTAACTCCAGCTTTATGGGTGAATAGATTTTGAACCTGCACATCCGAAAGTCCATGATGGCTGGGGCACACCAGCAGTATGGATACCCCGAGCAAAGCTATCAGATTTATACTACCTTCTATAAAAATGATGTCCGATAAAGATGCGGAGGGTTCCATGGCCAGAGGGAAGATATTTACTGACTTCCCAATCCGGAAAGCTTGTTAGTTGGTACGAAATGGAACTACAAAAGTTTTTCATGGTGCTAGATAAAGGTAAGCAAGGATAATGCTCAATGTTAGAATTATTGGTACATATGCACAAGTGAAGACCACCTTATCACAGAAACTTTTTAACTAAAATCTCAATATTTTCATTTTATGCATAGATCCATTCATTGGAATTATTGGCATGATTGCCTTAAATTGTTTACTCGTTGGTTGATCTTATGGAAAAGCTACAGTTTAAGATAAGGTTAAATCAGACACTGGTAATTCGTGCCGCTTATGCTTTAAGCTATTTTGTGTCCTTTTGTTTAATTTAGCAGTTCAGTTTAAAGAATTAGACAAACAAGTTTAGATATCAGCAGTACGTTGAAGCCTAGGTATGAAAGTAAGACATTTCAATTACAGCTGCATTTGGTCTTACTTTTTACAAATCACGATTCACATTCATGATCACACAAAAAATCAGGATTATTACGCTAAATTACACCAAGAACGCGTTTTAGCTTAAACAGCACACAACACTCCCATTTACGATATGCCTTTGCTCTACCAACACAACTTGATTTACATAAATATTTCAAGATCAGTTTGCACTAATTTGAAGACCAGTTAGGATCACAAAACCCAGACACACACACACCGGTTGATTACACAGCGATTCCTTGGCGCCAAATTTGTAAGAACACTAGACAAACAAAATCAAATGGTACGTGTCATTGGCAGCTGTAAGAGGGCACGGGACAACCCTCAATGCTGAGATTTTTGCCAAGACGTTGGCTCCTAAGGGTTGTGGCTGCCGAAAGTAACGTACAAATGCATTGTCACCACCGTGTGGCTGTTGCTGCCACGGGGTGGCAACTGCAGCCGGAACAACTACATGTTTTGAGTACGGTGAATGCCAGGTAGTTTTGCACGTACCTTTTGGCACATTCCAAGGCAGTCGTTGGGCCAGGTAAATGCGGCGGCGCAGACGGACACATTTGTTTTGGGGTGGCTCTTGGTGGAAGTTGCGATGATCTGGCGGCATAAGCGCAGCTGGCTAACATTTTCTATATCAAAATTGAATTTCACGGCCTTTAGGGGTTTGTGCACCTAAACAGGGCGAGGGACGACGTTTACGCTGGGTAGCGAAACAATAGCGAAAGGTTGATTTACTTTAGATTTTTGTTTTGTTTGATGCTGTGATTATTTTATTCTACTGACTGGACTTTTAAGTACGTATTGTGTTAGTATGTGTGTGTGTATGTTTAAGGTTGGAAATTCAATTTGAATTCACTCACATGTCACGTGCTATGTTAACGCAGCTGCAGCTGGGGCATGCAGCATTTTATGTGAATGTAGTGATTTTTGTTAGTTTTTATGATTATTAAATAAAATGTTTAATCAGGCTGATCGCAACTGAAGAGGATCATAAACATAAGTATACGTCAAGTGGTGGCAGTCTAACTTTACATCAAAGGCAAAAACTGTTGACGAAAGAGTATTCACTATTCTATGTTATGTAGTTCAGTATATGGCTCGATCGGATCCGACTCAGAATCTCGAGATTAGTAAGTTGCTGCACCACTGCTTAGGAATCGCTTTTCAGCGCAGCACTGTCTACCGCTTGTAGGGATAGTGTTTTTATTTACCTAGCGCGCTACGAAATGAAATCGGAAACAAGAGCGCCACAGCAAAAGTAAGAGAAAGCTGGACCCACAAGAGTAAAGACCCCAACACCGAACCATTTGAACTTTAAGCTGCTCTTAGACTGCCCCAAAGAGCGCCAACACACACGTTACGCTCACCTGCCCAGCTAAAGAGCGCGCTGTACGTGTTCCATGTATATAGAGAACGACAGAAGAGACAGAAGCACCACCCATATAAGCAATGCGCGTTGGTTTATAAATAAACTTGCCTTACAAGTTGTACATAAGCTTCGCAGCTGCTCAGCAGCACCAATACAAAGACGCTGAAGGGGAAATTGCTGAGCGTAAATCTCAGCAGTCGTCGCTGGCAGCTGGCAGCGATCGTTGCACAGCGCATGTGACGAAGAGCGCGCTCGGAGCGCCGACTGCAGTTGTTGTGCCGTTTTCTTTGGCACGTGCTCGCTTTTTACACTGATTGTGTTGTTGTTGTTGTAGTCGGTATGGCACGATGCATGAGCAGCGGCAGCTGGAGCAAGAGCGAGCTGCGATCGTTCATTGATCGCACAGCTGTTGGGCAGAGACAGGGGCAAGCGATCATTGAATGGGCCTATGTAAGGTATTCGGTGGTGGTTTATTTTTGGCAGCAGAAGGGCAGCATTGCGCAGAATCCATACAATTTATCGGAAGTAGGTAGTTGAGCAGGCTGGTTTTACTTCCAGGGGGTTGATATGTAGTTGATCCTGCTGGGGGTTGATCGAGTCTATAAAAATTAAAGTGATCCTGGCTGGTTGCATCATTCGTATGTGAAACTGCAAGCGAACAAGACGCGTGCGATACGGAAGTTAAGTGGCAGCAAATGTGTGGCAGTGATTTTTGTGAAATTTAGTGTAGCTCAAGATTGATAAGTGATCGAGCCAAAGCCTTTATAAGTTGTGATTTTAATAAGGTCTAAACAAAACTGAACTAAGCAATATGGATAAGCTAAAGTACAGTAAATGCCCGCTAAAAAAGCGGCCCATACTCGTGGACGAGCAGCTAGAGGATCAGCTCAGTCATGGTAGGTCACATAACCTTAAAAATAAACAAATTTAAAAATATGAAAAGTTTATTGGAAAACCGCCCATCTTAAACAATAATTAATTTTGTTTTTTAAATTATACAGATGAAGGCCCCGTTGATCTCAGCGTTGCCACCGCCTCAGTGCCCATGGATCATACGCCTCAGTTTTCTGCCAAGCCAGAATCACAGCCTGTTACCACAGAGTTGCGCAGACGCTTTGATGCCGCCATGAATCAAACCAAAGAGCAGCTGGCACGTCGTATTTGGGAGGAGACACGCGAAATCGCCAAAGCTTTTCCGGATGTTTTTACACGTGAAGAGATTGCCAAAAGCTTGGCCCGCTTGGGCTATGGTGACTTTGAGCTGCCGCCCGAGGAGGAGGTTATGGAGCCGGAGCCAGGAACTACTTACGCCAGAATTACACCACCTCCAGCGGCAGCGCCACAAATTATCAAAGTGGAGCAGAGGGAAGTGGCATATGAGGCACAGGATAACTTTGGACTGCGCAATTACAACAACAATTTACTAAAGAGCATTGCGGACTATGAGGACTGCATGAAGATTCCTACACAAACAGCTCCCCAAACTTTACAGCCCATACAGCCAGCCTTTGTCAACTATCCAGCTGCCGCTGAACCCGAGGACCTAAGCCTCAGACCGGAGCTGACGCAGCGTCGCGTGCTAACTGAGAATATCAACTTGCACAATGTGGCACGCGCGCTGCTAAGTATGCAACACATGCCACCACAGCATCAGCACAATACCAACAACACACCGCCACCGCAACAGCAGCCGCAGCACTTAAGTCATGATATGGATCATGACTTAGACGCAGATGCGGAGAATGACAATAATGCGCACATGAATCTTAAGATCAAGAACACCAACGATCTGTATTACCAATGCCAGCAGTGCAACAAATGCTATGCCACCTATGCGGGTCTGGTAAAGCATCAGCAAACGCACGCCTACGAGAGCACCGAGTACAAGATCATACGCAGTAATCCCAGTGGCTCCGGCGGTCCCATTGTGGATCAGACGGAGTTCTGCACAGATCAAGCTTCAGCTTTGATACAAGCCGCCAATGCCGCGTCGGCACAGTCTATGCAGAAACCTGTGGGAGTGCCACGCTATCACTGCAAAGATTGTGGCAAGTCCTACTCCACCTACTCTGGTCTCACCAAGCATCAGCAGTTCCATTGTCCATCCGCTGAGGGCAATCAGGTGAAGAAGGTCTTTAGTTGCAAGAACTGCGAAAAGACCTATGTTTCACTGGGCGCGCTCAAGATGCACATACGCACGCACACTTTGCCTTGTAAGTGTCCCATCTGTGGTAAGGCCTTCTCCCGTCCCTGGCTGCTCCAGGGCCACATACGCACACATACAGGCGAGAAACCCTTCAGCTGCCAGCATTGCAATCGCGCTTTTGCCGATCGCTCCAATCTGCGCGCGCATATGCAAACTCACTCAGATGTCAAGAAGTACTCCTGTCCCACCTGCACCAAGTCGTTTTCACGCATGTCCCTACTGGCCAAGCATTTGCAGAGCGGTTGCCAAGTCTCGCCCGTTGCCGCAGAGCAGTCGATACCAGGCGGCTTCAATCAGCAGCAGCTGCAGCAGCATTTGCACGGACTGGCCCGGGATAGCTACTCACCCAGTGGCAGCTATGATGATCCTTCGCAGATCTTCTATGCCGGCAGCGTGGGCAGCAGCGGTGCCGATGAAGAGGAGGCTTTCCTGGTGCAGCCACCGGCAGTTTATTGAGTTGCAGTTGAAAGTATCTCATAGTTACATAATATATCTATAGCTCGATTTAGTCATAGTTTTCGACAAAAGTCAATATAGCCAAAGTGGAACTAAAGCAGCGAAAAATCAGTGCCAAAAATTAGTCAAGGCAATTATATTGCCTCATAGGGATTTAGCTTAGGGATAGGTACTATTTATTTATTTATGCGCTATTTATTAATTTATTTATGTAAAACTAATCTAATGATCTTATAGTCATACTGGGAAAAAGTTTCTATTGTTGTTGGGAATTCGTGTTGTTAAAATTTGTATATTTGGTTGTTGAAATCTGTTTTGTAAAAATCGAAATGGTGCCAGAGCATATGTTTATCTATATGTGAATTATGTAGTGTATACATATTTACAAACATTTATTTTATAATTTAAATTGTATTCCTTTATTTTGATAATTTTTAATTTAAGCTTTGTAAATATGGCTTAGATAATTTATTTTAAATTTATGTTTATCTTTAACCGAATAAAAGCAAAGTAAAAAAGTGATCTTTTTGGTTCTAGAAATCGAAGTTCATGATTTTGTACTGCCCATGAAAACTATAACATACTATTTAAGCATGTAAGGAAAGCTCTAGCTCTAACCTGACATTGTAAAACCATCTATAGCATTGTCGTTTTTTTGAGCTATTGATCTTTACAGAAAATGAAAAATCAAAATTTTTATGAAATGCAGTCTAAAAGTACCTTTAAATTTGCACTATCGATAGTACACATTGCCTTTTTCTGAGAACTGCAGTGTTATTTATTATTAATTGCCGATAGTTTTCTGGCATTGCCGATAGTTTTCTGGCATTGCCGATAGTAGAAATGAAAAGTGAGCGGTTTTCAATTTTTTCTACAAATTCCTTCAATTCCAATCTAAACTACTTGCAGAGTGGAATTGGACCGTTAAAAAAATAAAAAATGTTGTTGAAAAGCGACCACTTTCAGCACAGCTTAAGTGTGCTTGTGTTTTTGTCTCTGTCACACCGACCGAAATATTAAAAGTTTTAGCTAAAATGCGACCATTTCCAAGACAGTGTACGTGTGAGGCTGCTTGTGTTGCTGTCTCTGTTAGACAGACTCACTCGTAGGTAAAATTTAGAAAAAAAAAGAGCAAAAAAACGGACATGCATGCACCATGATTTAATGATGAATTAAGTTCTTTGCATCATGTGCATGCCTGTCAAGGGAATGGTATCAGCAAGTCGACTCTTACTTTCATGCTATTTGGACTAAGGTTAGGAACGAAAAAAAAAACCGATAGTACTATTAGTTGTATCGAATCTCTTTTCTGAAACTATTGAAAATACCGAAGCCGCCACTATCGATCGAGCTCTATGATGAACTACATTGTTAGATGCAAATTCAAAGAGTTTTTACTATCGATAGTAACCATCGCCCAGCTCTAACATATGTAAAGCAATATTGTATAGGTTATCTCTAATTTCAAGCAAGTTTTAAAACAAAACTACGAAACTCAGGACCTTGCTAACAAAATACGCGGGCATGTCTTTTAAGGCCGATAGTCAGACGCTCGCACATTAGAACCAATCGGGCTAAAAAGGAATTACAATTCACGAACGATGATGAGTTTTTAAAAAAGTTGATGCTTTCTCTGCCATTTCAGACATTCCACTCCATCCTTTGGCTTCCCTCCAATCTTATGCAGGTAACAACATGATCAAATGCACCTAACGCACTGATCACTTGCCTCCGCGATTTCTCCCCAGTAAAACAACAACATTGCAACTGAGCAGTTAATAAAACCAAAAACTCATGCCGCAAAATATGATAAAATTATTATGATTTTCGGATGCTCATTCGCTGACAGTCACAACAAGCACAACAACAACATCAACATCAACAAGAGCGACAAATGCAACATCGTAGGTGTATTTTATTTATCAATAGATTTTTGCAGCAATCAAATAAAAAGGCTGCACAGCAGCAGGCCACAGCGGCTGAAGTTGCAACCAAAAGTTGCAGCCACAACCAACTGTCGACATGAAACCAAGTCAATATACAATGTATCTATGATGGTTTCCATGCCACTCATAGGGAGGGGGGCGGTGGGCGGGGTTGGCGGCGAAAATCAAATCGCTGCTTAAATCAAAATTAATTGCCAGAATAATAATTGTTTTGAACGTAAAGCGCCAAATGCAAAGAGTTACAAAAACAACGAGAGGAAAACAACAAAACAACAAAACGAGAATTGGCGCAGCTGCAAAGACTGCGTCACCGAACAGGCGGCAAGCGCCAACAACCACGACGCCAACAACAACAACAACAACAACGACGTACGACAAATGTCTAGCGTTTTGGCTGCAGTTTGCAGCTTGTCGGCAGCGACGGCGACGGCGGCAGCGGCAGCGACATATACGTGAAAAATAAACCACTCAAAACAACAAACACAACGATGAATCATCGATTTTGGTCTGGCACGGCAATAACAACAACAACAACGACAACAGCAACAAACAGCAGCAGCAACAACAACAAGAAGTTAGGCAGCAGCCAGTTGGGCAGCATAGTGCGGCCATCAGCCGCTAGATGGCACTAGTTAAAGCCAAACTGAAATTTGAGCCAACATTACGTTCAATTAAACGCGTTTTGGCGTATTTATGCACTTGTAACGGGTATATTTAGTTTGGTCTGACATTTGCAGCGCTTATAAGGAGAACAGGCACACCCTACACAGTTTGTGGTATGGCCAATGACCATAGCCCAGTAGATTGGGTCAAGTTTCTAGGCGAAGTAGTCTCTCAGCTTTAGAGTTACCTTTACAAACTCACTTTTTGTGCTAGACACCAAAAATTTTTAACTGAAGCCGGAATCCATCCATTATAGCATACAGGTGCCATAAAATCTATCGAAAAATAAAATGTACTAAATTGTATACTGCTTTTAAAAATCATCACAAAATTTAAGACAAAATTAAGAAGGAAAAACTTTTATAATATAGAAACAATTTGTTGAAATCGAAAAACTATATGCTGTAGCTATGATACCAGCGATAAATTCGCAAAAAACAGTTTACCATTTAACTTTTTGGAGTTTCAATACAAATTTGTACATAAATCCAAAGATTTAACAAATTCGACGAAAAACGGCTAATTGGAAAGCTATAAATAAGATGAAGAAAAAACGATCGTTTATCAATGCGAAATTTTATACATAATGTTGAATATTTTGTGAATTTATGACAAAATTACACACTTAAAATAAGAATCAGCAATGAAATTGACATAGGTCAAAAGCACCAAGCACCCTGTGCTAGATATGAACGGACACCTTTTAGTGCCAAGAAAGGTGGGGGACAATTGAAGTCAACCACCAAACAAGTGCAGGAATAGGAACCAAGATTCTGCTTCTAAAAAATAAAGCAGATGGCTGGCTTAAGGATTCATGAGAAGGTGACGCAGTGCGACTATCCGAGTAGTCATTCCTTGTCAGAAACAGACTGAATAAGGCTCGTGGTGCATTTGAAATCCTATCGCCATTGTGGAGCTGCAGCAAAATATAGCTTTGCAATAAGTTAAAACTGTTTGAATCCAATGTGTATTGGTATCAAAGATTTTCTTCTTCTTCTTAACTAGCCATAACAACCCTTTATCGGGTTACGGCCTGATGTAAATACATTCTTTTATTGGAATTGTGGTTTTACGTGGTGGGTCCCAAACGTCCCTACGCACCAGAGATTTCAGAGAAAGTTAAAAAAAGTAAGAAATCTCAAGCAGTTGCATTCTCATCGATAATAAGTTTCCTTGAAATTAAGTTACAATTGATCTCGTTTGGAAGTAAGGTTCCCCAAGTAATACGCAATTTGCTGATCTCGCAACTTACGAAATCTGTTTCTTTAATAGCGATAACACTAGTCTACAAAAATCAAACTTTTTTAATATATAAGAACTCTGATAGGTCATCATGTTTAAACTACCTTTCCTCAATATCGCTCCATACTCAGTTTTTTCTGGTCACCCTCAGGTTTCGAGAATTTGAGCAGGGTCCACTTCAACCGCTATATCTCTATTGTCTATATTTTAAGCTAAGGGATCCCACTACAATCCTTTCGGTTGACGATTTCGACCAAAAGACATAAATGGTCTTTCTTGCCTATTGTAATCCGAGCCCAAAAAGGCATGATGAGTTCATTCCTTCCTTAGGACTTGTTCGCAACAGTTATTCAAATATGTGACAGAGATCGCAGATCCACATTGACTTGTTAGATATCTCAACCAACCAGAAACCAGCCCAAAATAAATAAGTTAATAGTCCGGCAGTAGAACGACGGATTTCAGATCTCGATTGATCCGTCAAGAAGAGACTTCTGACACTCTTCTAGAGATACTCAGATGCATTCAAAATCAGATACCAATTCCCATATACAACTGAACAATAACACAGTTCCCAGGAAGGGTATTCAAAACTCACTGCTTCTAAGTTGCACTGCCAAATGTTCAACTTTGCTCTCGTTGGTACAGTTCTTGTTGTTGTTGCTGCCACTGCACCGATTTTCAGTTTTCCGCTATGAGTGTGACTGCTGCCGCACCTTACTTTGCGGCTTTGCCCTGCTCCGTTATTATAAATGCCGTCCACGCAGTTTTTTATTAAACGCTCTACAACTTCCAGTTTGTGTGCACAACTTTTGTTGTTGTTGTTGTTGTTCTTAATTGTTGTTGTTGTCTGTTTGGAAATTAAACGCCAGGCTGCATTAAGCGGTAGCTTTGGTTTAAGCCACAAACAAAAAATGAACAACTTTAAAAGTCATATTGCATTTAAGCCAAGTGACAACATTAGAACATTTATGGAATGGAATCGGGACATGAATGGAGCATGGCCAGAACTTAGGGCATTCTACTTGGCTGCCGTTTGACAATATTTAATTGAACCGCGTTGCACGTGCCCCCGCTGCAACAGCAGCACCATTTATGCTTTGACAGCATGCTGCCATTGTGCAAACGCCGCCGGCGGGTTTTAACCTGACTTTGATTTTGAGCACGAGCAAGCAGTTGCAGCCCCGGGTACTCCTCAGCGGAGTCGCCACGCATATAGGCCTAGGCGTAGTCGCCTTTTGGTATTTTTTTGGTCTATTTTTTTGGTAGCGCGGCTTTGGTCAAAGGTTAAATTAGACAACTGGGCTGGACAGGCTGCCTTACCGCTTGGACTGACTGGCTGCTTGGTTTACTGTCTGGTGACAAGTGCCACGCCGCGTTGTTTAGGAAGTCGTTTAGAGCGCTAATTTATGGCCCAAAGCGTTCAGCGCTTTTGCGTTCGTTTTCGTGTCTCGTTACTCGAATTTCGTTATTCGATTTTTTCAACTTTTTTGGTTGGCTTTATTCGTTTTTCATTATTCGTTATTAGAAGTACGTGTCATGGTGACTTAATTGGCATTTTGTTTGGCAGTCAAAAGTTGGGGGGAAAAAAAGTATATTTAAAAAATAAGATACACGCCTTGGTCTAGTTTGGTCTTAGCTTAGACTTCCAGCACGGCTTAGCATTTTGTTAACAGTTTAAAGCGCCAACTTAATTAATGTTTTATCGCCAGCAAAAACATCGAACAGTAAACATTCGTTGGTTACACTGGCAGGAATTCTATATTTGAAACTTTTGGTATCAATATTTCTAAGAGTTTGTGTGTCACAACGCATGTTTGGGTTAATAAATAGAAGTTAATTATCAAAGATTTGGATTTTTATGAAAAAATGTCAATATTATTATAGTCAAAGAATATAGCAACCGTACCAAAGAACTTTTGGCAGAAACGTCTGACTCTTATGAATGTAAAGAAGTTCTTTGTAGATATTAAAATTATGAAGCATCCAAAGGGTGCATTGTTACGTAAAAATGGCATTCCGTGTGATGAAACGGCATTATAGATTTGTGCAATAAATGTAACAGGCAAAAGGACAGACCATGTGTACCATGGGCAAAAATTGGTGAGGTGAAATAATCGAGTCGACATAGACATATCCGTTTGGCTGTCCGTGCTGTCGCACCGTTCTCGGAGAAATTAAAAGAGGTTTTTCCCCAAACGATGCTGATATAGCAAATATATTTAAAAATGCGTAAATTTTAGGACCACCTATAAACTGCAACAAAATGTAACTTTTTATAGAAATATTTTCTATAAGGAGCTCCAGACATTTATACGCATTTAACACCCATCTTCTTATTACACCACTCATGAAATTGGAGTGCAACATACTACAGCAGCAGGTTGATAGCTGCGTGTGAAGAGAGCAGGATTCCTGCACAGTTCTCAGCCTATTTTCTCTCAGCTCATTTAACATCAAAGAGCTGATCGCTCAAAGAACCTTCGGCTGTGCCTCTTTCATCAACTCTAGTTACAACCTAACCTACACAAAAGATGGATATCTCAAGTAATAGTTGTGCTGACATTTAATTTATGACTTGACTACAATTTTAATCGATTTCATTTGTACTTAGGGTATTCCGTGCCGTGGTCTTCCTAGTCTCAATTATTTGAGCTACACTCTTTGACACACGATCTTCCTCGTTGCCAAAAAAATGTTGCAAATCATCCATCTCCAAGCACGCACAATATAAGCAGCAGTCCAAAAGCAAGAGCACCCATGTAGCTAATCGTGGCTGTAATCCATATAATATCCAACGAAAGCTTTTGTTTGACTCATGTTCCAAGATCTTCTCGAATCCTACCCCAATTGCGCGTTGCAACGCATTGGTTACCATTTGGTGAGGATACGTAATGATAATTTCCATGGAAATGCAATATGCGGCAACCAGAAACGTCTTTGTCAAGCCGGTTTCAGCTAGGTTTTTCCGACACATTTTATGCATGGCCATCATCGATATCGTTATGAAGAGTGTAGATTCAAAAGACGCGGAGCTGGCATATGTTAGGCCCATCCAGTGACAAAATATGACTATAAGAAGAGACAACACCAGAGTGAATTCCATTGTTAGTATGCGTTATTCGAAAGATGTACTATATAAAACGAATAATTTTGTGAGATATTTAGACCAATTAAAGTTGTACTATTTTCTAGAGAAAATCAAATATAATACTTTTTGTGTTTAAAATCGAAAAGGTTACTATGTATGTGTACAATTATTTTCAGCATTAGTATCGCCCCTTAAGTCATCAACCTCATCCTCAGATTTCGGGGCATTATCTGTATGATTCTTTCTTTCTTTTCACGCTTATCCATCGCGTTCTGCTTAATGGCGTTGGTGACGACGCAGTCTGATACAGATGCCCTGGGAGTGTTTAAGCGGAAAGTAATCCGTAACTACCACATTCAATGGATGACACTGACATTAACATCCAGTGGCTCCGCTGGCTGCATCGTGCTGTGTGTACAAATGAAGAAGCTCCTGCCAGAAAGGTCTTCAATATGGCTGTTGAAGGAAGGCGAGAAACATGTCTCCGCTGGAAGGACCACATGAGAAGCTGCGGATGAAGCTGGCTTATGCGAATCCGCCTGTATAAGATATGAATCAGTGTCATCACGCTCTCTCTTATTATGGCCTGTACAAAAAGTTATTTTTTTTTTCATTAAATAATACTCATTTTCCCTACGCAGATCAAGTTTGTCGAATAATGTTGATATCTCACACCCTTCACCTGGGGACAGATTTTCGTGGTTTTAGCCCACACCATAAAAGCTATCCATTTGAAACTTGGCTCAATTTTGCACAATATTACTCTACATGTGTAGTGTGAAAATGATAAGTGTCGGAGAGGAACTTTAGAAGATATAGGTAATGTTTTAGAAATGTTAACGTTAACATTTATGCTAACCAAATGTGGAACGTAGACTCATGTAAGGCTTATATACCAAACAATGTTGACCATTTTTCGATTATCCCTCTATCTCAGTAGTACGCATCGATAGAAATATTCATGGCAAAAATGGGTACAGGGTATCTCACTGTCGGGCACCGTCCCGGCTGTTTGCATACAATTTTTGGGGTTTTCCTTTTCATCTTCCTTTTTGCGGTTGTTTGCGCATTTTTCTTCGTCTTCGCCTCCCTCTTTGGTTTCATCCGCAGACATTTTTGCAACGGGTTCTAACCCGCACTGAAATCTATTTTCAAATCGTAATGGAATGCCAGTTCATGTTATAACTGCTCCAAGAAAAAATGAAACCATCAACCATTTTCGTCCTATGCCAAAAGGGTCTAGTTGCGTGGTCATCAACCAAATATTTGCCGGTAATCACTTGCATAACTGCAGTGCATCACTTCGTAACCTAAAACCCGTGTCAGGTTAAAAATGAAATTTTGACCATCTTATGCACAGATTTTCAGCAGTTTTTAAAGATAATTTGATGTTGCTGGTTGGTCGGCAATAACTATAAAAATGTATCTTCTGCGTCTTGAAAAAGTTGAAATATAACAACAATACGAACTCAAAAGCTATAGCTCTAGAGCTTTTTTTTTAAATTTTTCGAATTTTAAAGATATTCGCAAAAATAACAAATAATCAAAAGGCTTTAGAGTTACAACTTCTTTGATAAAAGTAACATCAAATATTGCGTTCAAACATCTTTAAATAACATGTCTGTGTAAAAATTGTAATATCGAATTTGGTCTTGGGGTTCGAAAGTTACACCAACAACGGCCTACGTCCAGAAATTGCTAAAATCCTTAACAACAAAGACAATAAATGATAGAAAAATAAGGTAAAACAATACTATTTTTATTCAATTTGTTAGTGGTCGAAAATCTCAAGATCCTTTAGGAGCTGTAAATGAAGTAACCAACGACGAGGGTAGCTGTTCACCAAATTGTGACAGTGACAGTTTGGGGTGTACCGAAAACGTGACGTCACAATCAAAAAGTTAACAAAAACTGAAACAAATTTTTATTATTCTTGCAGTGTTATCTTTTCATGTCGAATTCAAACATATCGATCAAAGATCTTGCATTAATTTGTAAATTTTTGATTACTCAAAATATCCTGCTTTTGCTTTTATAAAGGCAGCGTATACTCTGTGCATCGTATTTGCAATGATTCAATTGATATTCTATCCCAAGTTACTAGTTGTCCCCAAAGCTGACTTTGACTTGATTTTTTTTGGTTGCACGATTTGTGACGTCACACGTAATCTCTTTCCATCACCAATCTTTTGCAACTGTGCGAGCTTTTACTGTACCTAATGCCTAGAAAAAAATCATTAAAAAAATTAATAATCCAACTAATTTATTTTACACAAAATTCATGGCACGTTTTCTTACATACGATCTTTCCTTTTAGTTTTGTTTTCATTATTATTATTATCGTTTATCGATTAATATAAATATTTAATAATTTCAATATCAAACAAATTATTTGATATGCACGCATGCGCAGCTGTTGTCAATCATGATACGGACAACAACAACAACGACGCCACAATGTTTGTTGTAATTGTTGTTGTTGCTTTGTTGCAGTTGTTATTAACTTGTTGTTGTTGTTGTAATGGAACGTGTTGTTTGCTTAACGCGCCGAGTGTAAATTAATATTTAATTATAGTTGTTAGTTTTTTTGCGGCGAGTGTTGCCTTTCTATGTGTGAGTCGTTTGTGTGACAGTGTTGAAAACGCCATTTTGTTGCGATCTAATCGGCGTTTAATTTTTTAGCTTCTAAGAAAATTGCATGTCAGGCACTTGAGCAAGATCTGGATTACAGATCTTTGAGAGTTGTGCAATTTCCAGCTTAGCACAAGTATTAGGCCAGTCGTAAGATCATGTTTGAAACGCTAATGTTGTAAGAATTTCGAAAATTAAAGAACATTTTATTACCTACAGAAGAAATTTGTGAACAACCTTAATCATATTTTGTGCGATGTTGCAAAAGATATGATGATTGTTTGCCCAGGTAAAACTGAACGAGTAGATGAAGCAAAAACTTATGGTCTAAATCACTCTCAGCTACAAATAGCATATGGTTTGATGGTACAAATATCCACTCTGTTTGGCGCAATCTCCAAATCGAAAATTTCTAAAATCCTGGGTCTCATCCGGGCAGCGGATCTGTCAGTTTTCTTGACCACCTTATCTGCTGTAAAGGTTTTAAATCGTAGATTTATCTTTTCATAGACGTTTTTTTGATTTAGCTATTGGTTTGGAAGATATAGGGGTTAAAGTAAATATGCCCCTTAGCTTTAGCTGATATAAATTATAGTTAATTATGCATGCTGACAGAAAAGGATCTTTAGCAGTTTTTTTTTTATTACTTTTTGAGTATCAAGCCAATTTGAATACGGCTTTTATAGCTCGTTGTTGGGGAATTACTCTGCATGGTGACAGGAAAGGATCTTCAGTAGTTGCGCTAGAGAATTTGCCATTCTAAGCATGTTATGTTGCCAAGCCCGATGTCACTGAAGGATTTGAACAACGTTCACTAACCCCCACAGGAGATGTCATATTCCTCTACTTTATCTAAATCCCGCCTACTTTCACTTTTCTAACCTCCATACTCAAACTCATCGCCTAATATTCATCCTGTTCAACAGACTCTTTCTTTTCTTTATTTACGTTATCAACTTTTCGCCGACTTCGATTTTCTACTTTACTTTTCGTCCTAATATTGAGAGATACTGTTAGTTTACTTAATCTTCAAATGAAAAATATTTCATTTTATAATAATCATCATAATTAATAATGTTTTAAATAACTTTAATCAAATACAATTGCCCAATTTTCAATTTTTGATTTTGACAAAAGAGTATATGTTTTTTTCATCAAAAGCATAAATAGATATAAATATATATGTTAAAAAAAAAGCTATTAAGTTATGTTTTTTTATCATACACAAATTCGAAAAAAGCGTAGATATGTTTATTTGTGATATTCAATAGAAAGAACAGAAAGAACTAAACACATTTAGACAGAAATATCCGTTTTCAAGAATTATATTTATATCATAAATCCTGTAAAATTGTATTATTTCGAGATAAGTGGTTTTAAAAGTCTGCAGATATAAAACATCACATTGTTTCAATGCAATCATGAATAAGTTGATATTGTTCTATAATATTATCGCACCATTATCGTAAGACCTAAAAATTACACTTCGGATGTGTATCAGAAGTTTTGGGCCTGCTTGAATTAAATTTCATTTAAAAGCGTTCCAAACAGTTTTTTAACTTCTACAGGCCTTTAAATTAATTTTTCTTGAAAAAAGAAAACTGTTAAGATTTTTAGAACACCGCTGATGAATTGCGATAGATTTAGATACTTTGCACAAATAAATAAACAACAAATTCATACAAATTTTAACTTTTCAGGAAGTTTACTTCGGTTGTTCATAATTAAGTCATTTCCTACTTAGCAAATTTATAATCTAACCATAAAACTATTAATTCACACTAATGCAGTCATAACTCAGCATTCCGAGCCCGAAAGTTCTGCGCAAAACTTCTTTATTACAAAGTTCCAAAATGCATTAACAAATTAACCCCAAAAACCTCAAGTAGCAAAAACCAGCCCAGCTTATTATGAACTCAATTTCATTGTTAAGTTCCCACAGTTTGAATGTCCGACAAAGCGAATATAAAAACCATTTTGTACAAATCAACGAACAACGCCCCTGAATGAAACCGATATAATTATTTGCATTATTAATAAAAACCATTGTTGTGCGATATTGCATACAGTTAGTCAGCGTTGGCGTTTTGGCCACACACAGCTACAAAAACACATACAAATTGAGTGTGTTTGCTAATATGCAAAAGAAAAAACCAAATACGATTCGTGTGCAGCTAATTAATTCAAACCGCAAAAACACAAAACTTCAATACGGAAATAAGCTTCATTTTTCGAAAACTGCAAAGCATATGTGAGCCATGGCTAATGGTCTGGAACCTGGTACGCCCGCCATAAAGACCAAAAAATAACAAAAAAAACAAAAGTTAGAGATTGAAAGCTGCGCTACAAAAAGAGAAACCAATTTGGATTTGGACTGGCACTGAGGCGCCAGCGGCATAACAACTGCAATGTGCAGCCACCCACACCACAGTGTGCCACATGGAGCCACAGCGGCAGAGATCAGCGCCGAGCGGCGGAGCCGTCAACAAGCCAGCAAAACGATTCAAATGTGCGACAGACAGCACATATCAAAAAACTGAAAGAAAACAAGAACTACAACCAGCTGATGGCAATATGTATAAAAAAAAACCAAGCATCAACTTGTCAGCGCGTTAAGTGCTTAAAAAAATAAATAGTAGTTAAAAAATAAAAAAAAAATTATATTATAAATAGTGCGAGTTTATGGCAAACTATGGGCAGATATTGTTCTAAGCCGCGTTGGACGTTCAACCCAAATACAACCAAAGCTACAAACACACACACACTTGCAAATCAACCTGTTCAAGAATTGAAGCGGATTTATCTTATTACAACACACAAAAGGCGCATAAAAGGCAACACCCATGAGATTTAATTATGACAGACAATCGGACATTGGCAACGCTCCACCGGGCTCCCCTCCCTTGGCTCCATCCATTCCCACGTTGAGCGCTAAGTGTTGAGTGTTGAGGGCGTCAAGTCGCCAAATTGACATTTTGCCTGCAACAGCAGCAGATATCGTACAACAACAACAACAACCACAATCATATTTTGCACGTTTTCGGTGACGAAAAACAAAAGACTTAGGCAACAAACTTGACTGCAAAAAGGGCTGCCGAGTGTCAAGTTGCGCAACCATTTTATGCGCCTTTAGTTTTTTATTTATGAGCTTATACGCTGGCAGTGGGCATATTAACGATGTTATGAAGTTTGTTTGCATCAAATGGCATTTAGAACTATTTTCAATGACTATGATACGGGCAGAGCGGAAAATTTGAATGTGAGTTTCTTATGATTCTAAATCATGTGCCACCGTTCATAAACAACTTATTTGTGATGATGGCGGGTAGAGGTTCCCAAAACTTGACGTCACAGAATGCGTTAGAAAAAACTTTTATTTTCATTGCGATTTCAAACATATCGATTAAAAAGAAGTGGCGCTAGAATCGATACTATTGAGGAAAGCAATCGGAGAGTTAAGCATTCAAAAAGAGTAGCTTCCGTAGTGCGCTATATAAGAATAGTTACAAGACACTCAAAGGAGATGTTGATCGTAAGCAAAAAACGTTGTGGATGTTGATTGAATGGCAGAAGATGATGTTGAAGTATATTACGAGATCGAAAAACCATGTGTCAGGCCAGTTATACAATCTATTCCAGATTGGATCAAAGATGCTTGGGTGAACGAGAAGTAAAAACGATAATAATATTTTTTCACCCATTATTTATTTCTTTATGGTGCCTTTATATAGTTATATATCTGTAGGCATATCGATAAATTTATCATATACATATCTTCCATGGAAGAGTAGCTAAATTTGATAGAAGAAAATTTTGAGTTATTGAAATTACAAGTCACTATTTGTTTTTGAGAGAAGAATTGTACATACTTTAAAAAGGGAATTGAGACATAATAACATAATAACTTATATACCTCCTTTTACTGGGGCCTAGCTCTCTACCATGAAATATACGGTACGGTAGATATCGCAGTCACCGCATTTGTATACATAACTAAGTAAAACCGAAGTTTTAGTTACTTAAATCCATCGATAACTACATACTTCTCTGCAGTTATTGATATGTTTTCTGATATTTTTTAAAGATCTTTGACTTGATTAGATTTGTGGTAAGTGCAATGGCTCATCAGAGAATGTTGAATTCAAATTCCGATAACTTTTCCTAAATAGCATTAGTTTCTTAAAAACGATCTCTCCATGATAACAATCGTTGAGCCGCAAGAGTATTCTAACTTTAGCTTACTTTAGCTCATGCAATTTTTAATATCATTTTTAGGTATTACATCCACTTCGAATCCTAGATGCTAAGCATTTTTAATTAAGCAGTCGCCTCTATTATCGTGTCATATCTCTAGTATGTGCTCGATACTTGGCATGAGTATAATGGTTAAAGTCGAGTATCTGCATGGGCCTATCTGGCGGGCAACACTGACATAAACGCTGACATTAATTGAGTAATTTATAACGATGGCGTCGAAGCAGCGGCGGCAGCAGCAGCCACAGTCAAGATACAACTACAACAACAACAAGAGCAGCAACATCAAAAGCTTGGAGCTCACATAGCCGGCGCCTTGAGACAGCTTGAAGCTTGAGTACAACATGATATTGTTATTATTATTATGATTACCGGCGACATGAATTCAATTAACACTTGTCAGCGTTGTCAGCCGGAGTCGCCGCAGATGGAGGAAACGTCTGCGGGGCGTCGCTACAACTATGCCGAAAAGTTCACGGAGAACAGCAGAAACATGCTCACGATTCGGCTTGAAGAGATAACATTTCAAAATTTATGTTGTAATGCAAAATTGTATGCCAAATTTTAAGCAAGATTTTAGACAAGAGTTTCAGTTAACACATATGTGTGTATCTACAATGTTGCGACACTTTCTTTTGGTGTTTAGAAAGAAGGGAGAAAAAAGTCAACTAAACACGCTATCTTCTTGCAAATTAGTCCCATCCGAAACTTGGCTAATGAGCCAAACACAAGTTGCAAAGACAAATGCCGCAAGCATTGACCAAATAGTAGCCAATGCCAGGCTCATTTAGGACTAATAACTGCCAGTGTTGGCGGCTGCCAAAAAAGGCAAACCTCACAACACACACACACACACTCTCAGATAGTGGCTTGGGCCAATGGAACTACACAAGTCAAGGCAAATTAAAACAAGAATCACGACAGGTTACCATGCAAGCTGGACACGAAACGCCTGACAAACTCCAGACACACACACAAACACGCTCACATACCAGAAGTTCAATTGAAGCTGCCACAGAACCCATAAATGCAACATAGGACACAAAAAAAAAAAACACTGAAAAGAAGACAAAAATTTACAAGTGTTAAATGTCGAACGTTGGTGCTGGAAATGCGTGCAGCGGCATTGACACAAACGAACACGGAAATGCCCACAGAAACAGCTGAAAAGTGGACAAATGAACTCGCACCCGCAGACTGCCTCTGATGGAGGGGGGTCCAAATCGACCCAAAGAGCTTGGCCAGCTTCCACCAAACCAAGCCGACAAATGGCGTACGTGTTAATGGCATTTGAATTTGGCCAAATATGGCGCTGGCTGCCAACGATGCGAAGACTGTCACTTTGCATGTTCGTTTCGAGTCTAAATTGAGTTTGGTGGCTTGGACAATGGTGTCGTGTCGCTTAGCTCAAAATCAAAGCCAAACTTAATGTTTGCAGCTACGGCCAAAGCCAAAGCCTGAAGAAGTCAACCAAGACACGCATCCAATTGTTAGTGGGCCACACAATGCGGGCAAGTTGTTCGAAAGTGGTATATGCTGTTGATACCCTTGAAGATGGTTTATACACTTTGCTTGAAAAACTTTCACATGGTGAAAATATGGCATATTTAGAGCTGTTAGCTATTCACCAAGTCATTAAATCTGATTTTGAATGATTACTCTCTACAAACATTAATGTATTCGTTCGATAGCTGCTTTCAACGGTTCTCAAAGTGTTTCACTTGATTTTCGTTTCACTGTTTCTGACATTACTACTTTCGCTGCATTTAATTTACTTGCCATCGAGTCTTCTTATTTTGATAACAGCTGTAGCACTACAGACAGGGATTCTAATTTAAAACTACTAAAAGTACTATCGATATATCGATTTTATTCTGTCTCAGTATCGATATTTTTTACTTTTCCGGAAAAAAGTATTACTCTTGGCTAAAAAACTATAATCTCTTATTTATGATTTTCGATGATTTAAGCACTCTGACAACTGTCAGACTCATTGGTATTGTCGTTGGTATTTTGTCGTTGTCGATGTAGTGTGTTCCAAAAACTTTTGTAATTTCCACTATAGCAAGCTAAATGTGTTCTATCCATGTGGGCATATCTTCAAAGGGTTTTCTATTGAATTTAAGCACTCTAGTCGCTATAGTTGGGTCGCCAGAGGAATTGAAGTACATACTTTTCAAATTTTTTTTAGTTTTTCCAATTTAATTAACCGTTTGGAGTCAAGTATATTTTACCACATTGGCAATATGCATGGGTAGCAAAACATTAACAATCGATATCTAAAAATTAAAAAGATCGATATTATCAACTTATCCCTGGTTTCGCTTCACTTGCAAATACAAACCAAAAAGATTTCGAATGTGTTTTGAGAAATTTTTTTTAAAAATTTGTATTCCAAAATATCTTCAAGTAAGAAAAATATTTCTTCTTATTATGTATTTACTATAATTTCTTTAAGGATCTTAAAAACCGACTCAACATTTTTGCAAAATTTATTTCAAAAGCTTCTATAGAGCATCTCAGTTTTAATGCAACAATGTAAACTTTCCATTTTTAGTTTTTTGGCCATATTACTTTCTAATCACAAAGCGTGAGTGAGTTGATGTAAATTTGCTGACATATTGACAAGTGGACAACAGTTTTTGCCTATATGTAAAAATGGCTAAAAATAGTTTTGAAGTCTTTACAAGCCTTTGAAAAGCTAGCAATAAAAAAAAGTCAATCACTAAAGATGCCAGCTAATCAAGACACTAGCATCTAAAGCCCTAAGGCAATTTCCTCTATGTAGTATGTATGCCCATATAACAATGGGAAATCAGGCACATCACTTGCCAAAGGCAAAGCGTTGGCACATACTCGTCGAGTATCTATCTATCTGTAGCTGTTAGTCAGTCAATCAGCTCAGTTCAGTTCAGTTCAGTTGGTTTCTGTTCAGTTCAGTTCAGTTCAGTTCAATAAACCAGACCAACAACAAACAAGTTTAATTATGGCTCATGTAAATAATTTCTCAATTGTAAGCTGTTATCAACCAAAACTTCAATCAATCATAACAAACGCATGAACCTGACGGATCCATAGCCAAAGTCAGACAATGCGAGCAGCAACCAAAAGCTAAGCTCCAAATCGAGTCATAGTCAGTGTCGGACTCAGAGTCAGAGTCAAGCACTTGGCTTTAGGCGTGGGCCGTGCAGTTTGAACTAGCCAAATCTTGGCTAATTAATCAAAATAATAATCAAGCAATCAGTGGATCATACGGACACGCACACACACACACACACACACACACACACACACACACACACTAATACAGAGACACAACGTTATAGCCATAATAAGTTCGACTTGAAGCCGTCGCACGCCAACCAGAGTTATCCAAGTGAACTGAGTGAACCGAGTGAACCGATTGTTAATTGGACAAACAGACGGATATAGACAGTTATAGACAGAGACTCGAACATGACTTCAACTGTCATTGCGGTCGACGTTTTGTTTTGTTTTGAATTTCAGGTGCGCTGCTTGTATGTATATCATTCAGTCATTCAGTCAATTTGGCCAACTATTCATTCATGGCGTGCAACTTGTTTTGTTCTCCAGACACTTGCCTATAAATTTAACCATATCTAGTAGACTTACATATACGTATACGAACAAACAAATAGATACAGATACGTAGACAGCATTTTGACATTGGGCAAGCCGAAATATGGCTGAAAGCGTTAAGTAACGTCTACGCCTGAAACAATTAATCACCTGTCGTCAATCGGTTATATTTTTAACACCTTATATATGGAGGGCATATCGAAATTGCTGTGCACTTTGCAGCACTTGTTATTTCAGCGAGAACTTGCCAATCAGCTTGTATCATTTGGCGTGTTCTGGAATTGAAAGTTTGTATGTAACCCAAATCAATCGCCAATCAACTGTTTTAACGCTCATATAGTAAGGACTATTCGGATGAAGGTTGATCATAATATTACTTTGCTGATTTCCAGACATTTCAGGTAAATTTGTCCCAATTAGTACAAATATAAGAAAAATTCTATAAAAGCATCGATTTTTCAATAATTCGGATTATCTAAAAACATTCACTAAGAATTGGAGCCGCAAAATTTTGTAAATTAGCATTATCGATGCTATCCTTTTCGATAAAGGATATCGTATATAACACGTAACACCGTATATAACACCTACACTGAAAAAATCTATATTATCGATAGTAGGCTATCAATAGAATTCCAAAGGAAAATTAATCGATATTATTGTCGCTCTTTTCGTTTTGGATATTTAAAAACATATAAGCTCTCGATAGTATTCTATGTCGCATCGATCCTTTCCTTTTTGATAATACAATATAAGCTTTCAATAGTATTCTGTGCAGCGTCCAAACAAACATTCAATATGAGACATTGAAAAAAGTGCTGTAGTAGACCCGGATAACTGTTTTAGCCAGTTGTTAATTGTATACGTATACATTCGTAAACATCAGCTCATCAGCCGGATGGCTGTCTAGTAACTCGGACACTAATTAGGATACTCAGATTGGCTATTGACTAAGAAAATCAGCAGAAATTCCATTATATTTCAAGGCTATTTTTGAAGACTTCTTGATTTTAGACCTGAGATAATAATGAGACAAACTGTTTAAACTCTATTGCTATGTTTATATACCAAATAGCTTCCGTTAACTATTGCCTAAATATGAATGAGTATAAAGGTATATGAATAAATTCGTTGATTGTGATTATAATTTAGGGAAAAGTAGTAACTAATACCTTAAAGCTGTAAAGCCCCTACTATTTGTCCTGTAAACTGTAGAGGCTACAAAAATCCTAGGAATCGAACAAAAATGTATCCAGCAACTAAATTTGTACGATATCTCTAATTTTCGTAGATTTCGTTTCCAGCACTTAAAATTCCTTTTAAAATTTGATATTGCTTTCAAAGAAATATTATTTACAAACACATTTGGTAAGAGAATTCTCTTATTCTCAGTTTAATATGACCCTTTAAAGGTGAATAGATTATTTACTACTCTTGAAGGGGATAACTTATGAGCGTTTTTCCAAAGATCAATTTGTATATCATATTCATTAGATCGTTCGTTTCATAAGGGTATTAAAACATTGTTGCGCGAAAATTGTATACATTTGAATTCCGACATAAACAGTTACCTAGCTGCAATTGTAGGTATAGAGCGAGATTTTGTTGTTGTTTTTTTTTAGGGTGGGGGGGGGGAGTTACCACCGTGGTGATAAATCATAAGAGCAAGCTGTTGCTCTTGTTGCTGTCAATGTTGAGCAGCCAAATGTCAAAAGTATCTTGTACAATGCCGAAACGCTTTTGGCCCCCCTTTAAAGATAAGAGCGCACCAATTGCATTAGAGTTTGTTTTGTAGGTCGCTCAGTCAAGTGAAAAGTGCATAAAACGCCGCCCAACACCTTTGTTTTTTCGGTTTTTTTGGGCAGTATCAAAACGCTCGACTGACATGCAAGTGAAATTTAACAAGCCACTCCTAAGATCAGACCAAACACACAATAAACCACAATGAAAGTCAGACAGCGATTTTTCAAGCAAAAACCGTACCCGAAAATGCGTCACATTCAAAGGTGGAAATATTGTGGCAGTGAAATGTGGGCACAGCTTTTTTTTTTGGTTCGTTGGGCTCCAAAACGCCCCGTCAAGTGAGACATGGCCAGACAAGCGCAGCTCGCGCATATAATTAAATCAAATTAAAAGAACTAACAATATAAAACGCTCGCATCCTCAAGATACTTGCAACAGCAAAACACGTAGTTAGTTGCATGGCAGCAGCGGCGGCGGCAAGCGAAAGATAGCAAGTTCCACTTGTCTCAATCGACGCCTCCTCAATTGAGGCAGGAGTGACGGCAACGCTGATCTGAGCGCTACACAGCGTAGCCGCACCCGCGGCTCCAACTTGGACTCGCCCTCAGCGCCAACGCAAATTCAATGGGCCATGAATGAAGACTTTCAGTCCGACTCTCTTACGCCAGCTAGCTAGGGATCGCACTCACTTTGTCGCTACGCAGCGAAGACGCGCAAAAACCAAGTCACTGTCTCTAATTGAATTCGCCGGTTTAAATAATTCAGCTGCAGGGCATCAAAATAAATTTCGGGCTTTGCTTTGCGACTCTTTGTGGCTGCAACAGCTCCACAGCAACAACAACAACAAACACAGCAGAGCTGGCTTATTGGGGATTTCACCTTTGATGCAGATTTGTTAGCAGTGTAGCAATACACTCACTATACGCTAGCTCAGTTCTGGCATTCCGTTTGTCAGCCTCTATAAGCGTTGCGGCAGTGTCATTTCCACTGGGCAAACGGCCGCAGCCGCACTGCTGTTGTCTCGCCTCTTTTACGACTCCAGTGGAAACACGATATTAGCGTGCTCAGAATTCGCCTTATGGCCACCACCGACTCTGTTGACTCTTTAGTACTTAAATGCCTCTGCACAATTGATTTTCGTTACTTTAGCAACTGGCTGGCAAGTGACTTCTTGGAGCAGCAGACTTGGCCAGCTTATGTCCAGCGGTATCTGTGTCCACATCGCGTCGCCGCAGCAAATCAATCTGCAAACATGCCGCTGCACACGCCTTGTGCCTGCCGCACAAGACTCCAATGACTGCAGCTAATCCAGCTTCATCCTGTGGTCCCAACACTCCACGCCTGCCTTTTTTTTATATGTGGGCAGCAACGACGACTCAGACAACGTCGCATCACTTTGCTTACATGTTGTTGTTGCAACTAAGGTTGAGGTTTTTTGGTGCCGTAATAAATACATTTTGCGAATTTTAATGTCCTCCTCCCATTTTTCAGGCAATTTGAGCATGGTTGCATCGACAACCCCGTACACGTGTGTGTTTGTGTGTGTGGAGCACTTGCACTTCCTTTGCGGCAAGAGCAGCAGCGGCAGCATTGGCACTTGGTCTGCCCTTTTTTGGGCCACTGGCAGTGGGATTTGTGCTCGGTTTGGCAATAAATATTTTGAATCAGAAAACATATAAATTTAGTGATTTGCCAAGTCAGCCTAAAGTCAACGAGTTCGCTCGTCTTGCTGAGAAAATCAAGTATATACACTGAGAGAAAACAAATTGACAAGTGTCAAAGGCAGTGCGACTGAAATACATTCGTAATTAATTATTTTAAACGTTTGCGAATTGAAAAATTCGCTCAAGCTGATAGGCATTCACTTCCGCAAACCATCTCGAAAGTTAAAACAAGAGGTCTACAGCCCCGAGTCATTTATCTCTACTGGTTCAGTAGGCACGATAGGGTAGGGTTGCTCTTAAAAAGGGCGTCACAATAGCAAAATCAAAAACTGTGGGATCATTTAAGTATAAATAGTAAGATCGTTGAAAGATCTTGGTGACAATCATACAATTTCTGGTGGAGCCATTGTTCTTTTATCCGCGAATTTTTGTCAGACTCTTGCAGCCTTTCCATGTTAACAGCAACTGACGAACTAAAATTGTTTTTAACTCGCTGTTACAACCCGGTAGCGCACTCTTCCAGGTATCTCCGTCATAACATATTGTGAGTGGGGTGGTAAGCTCACTGCCCCATAACAGGTGGCACCCCGAGCAGGTTGTGTCTCAATTTTCTGAAGGTAGCGACAAGCATCGGGCAGCTTCACCCTGTCCTACCATAACCCAGGCTAGTCACAAAAACACGAACTAAACGATTGCTTGAAGTCAATATGTGGCGGCATGTTAAGATACTCCAATTGACGACGCAGATGTGTTATAACCATTATTGAGCATAGATATTAAGTCGCAGTTAACATTGCCAACGTATTCATCTCATCTAATTTTTGTCTGAGTTGTTTTTCTTCTATCAGCCAGAATCAGTTACTCAACTATCCCAAAGAGCTTTTTAACTTTTTCGGTGGAATTGCCCGGACTACCACCTCATATTTTTTGCAATGTTATCAAGCGAAAATACAAATAAAAAGGATGTTTTTCAAGCGACTTCTAACAGGGTGGAGATCCCAAGTTTCTAATAGATTTTCAAAATTAAAACAAAAACCCAATCTTGAAGTTATACCTTAAGTCAATTTTTTTTAATATTTATTAACATTTGTTAAAAATATTTAAGATTTATGTGAGCGTTTTAAGTTATTCAAGGTCAAAGGTCACAAAAATCGGTTTTTAACATAGTTTGAAGTACAGGGAATGAGATATTTGCAAATGTTTCAAAGGCTGAAACGTTTATGTAGTTTCGAAAATCGGCATTCTTAATCTTTGTGCTCTATCTTAATAACGGTTAATTATATAAAATATTGTCTAAGATTAATTCTGTAGATACTAGATTTCTATTGAAGCCCAGAAAACGAGATACTGGCAACTATTTTAAAGTTGGCAACAAGCATTTTCGAAAATCCGCCCCTCTTTGTGCAATACTTCAAAACCGTTCAATTATATAAAAAAAATATCTAACGTCGGTTTTATGGAGATTTTTATGCTCTTCAAAATTGGCTTTAAGATTCAGGAAACGATTTATTTGCAACAAAATTGATTTCCCACGGTATTCATGGGGACTTTTGACAAAAATTATAGAATGCCTAAACGAAGAAAAAAGTTCAGCATACTGTCTTTCATTCCGAGGCTAAACCCTTATTTAAACTGGACTATAGTTAATATTGGTTTTACAAGTTTGTTACTCATAATGCTTGACACATTTCTCTCAGTGTACCGCTCACCGTCAAGCCTCATCTCCTGGTGCTTACAATCTCTCCCCGCTCAATGCAGTTAAACATAAATTGGTAAATTGTTTTTGGCGGCTGCTCGCCACATATATTTTGTATATTGCATTTTTAGTTCATCTTCAACTGTCTTCGGCGGTTTGGCTTATTCTTCTGCAGCAGCTTCCTCTTGATCTTGGCCAGCTCGTATGTAGGTCAGACCAGGCCAGTGTAGAGCTGTAGTACGCAGCGAGTCATGCGGTAGCCAAAATTCAAAGTAGGTGATGAAGTTCCAATGCTGCCTGATTTGTGATAAGCTTCATATTTTTAGGGTTTAATTCAATGAAAGTTGCCTGGCGTGGCCTGCCGACTACGGGCACAATGGAGCACATAACCCGGGCTCACTCCCGCTCTCTCTCTATCTCTCGCTCACACTCGAGTTAGGTGAAATTATGCAGTTGGTTGCGGTGTGAAAATTTGCTTTATGCAAGGCCAGAGTTCAGCGAGCAAAAATTATTGGCCAAGTGGGCAAAGAGAAAGAACTTTTTTTAGCCAAGTCATAAAATTGATTTTAAGCTACAGTGAAAGCGGCAGCTGGCTTTAAAATTATTATTTTCTGGCAAGTGACAAGCAAGTGTGGAATGCGATTTGAAGCAACGAGTGGGCCTAAATACATATGGCATGGTATATAATTATACGAGTCCAAAGAGTGAGCTATACGATTCGATAAGTCTCACAACTTTGACACTCATTAGCGTCAAATTACGGTAGCGCGTGCAAAAGAGCAAATACTCAAACAATAAATCCATAAAAGCAATCGTAAATTTTTATTGTCATGCCACTTGCCAAGCCGCAGAAGCCACAGAAGTGGCAACAGAAAGCGGCGAGCGGCAAGCAACAAGAGGCAACAAACTGAGCTGCCAGCTAGGAAAATGCTTAGGCTGAGAACTTTTCTCGGGGGAAAACTGTACACACACGAACATATAGCAGTGGCCGACAGTCGTCTGTATGTCTGGCAGGCATATTTCATAACAAAATTTATGAAGGGCCATTAACTTTAAGAATCTTTGACGCAATTTAAGCTCAAAGACAGGCGGCAGAGGGACTGAGACAGGCACAGCGTTAGGAACTGTCTCTGGCATCGTCGCGTCGCGCCAAAGTAGCGCCAATTTTTCGTCTAACAATTGGCGACCTAATGCCCCGACCAAGACCAAGATCTACCTAGTAGTTGAAGTAGTTGGTAGTATGCACTACCAATGTGCATTTAATTCAATAAGTCAAAGACCGAGTGTGGCAAAAGCAAAGTAGTAGCTAAAGTTGCAACTTTAGCTGTTGCAGCAACCAGCATCATGTACAGAAGTTCACATGAACACCATGAAACAATAAATTATGTTATTAATAAATAATAAATGTAATGGGAGATTGCAATTGCAGTGCGCCTTGTTGACTGCTGCAACTAGCCATGGCTGCTACCTGTTTTAGCCAGGCCATTATGCTGGTTAACTACTGTGTCAAAAGCTGTTGGCAAATAAACTAAAGCTGCCGACGCCAACTCGCACACACATAGATACACACACACACACACACTCACACACCTCTGCTTTTGCAACTGCAATTTGGCTGCTTTAGTTTTACTGCAGCATCATCATCATCAACTGCAACTGCAGCGGTTGCAACTGCAACAGAGGCAGCATCATCAACTTAAACACGCGATGCCACACTAAGCTCTAGAAGTTCCAAGGCGGAAGGATCGTTCCATTGTGAGTCTGGCCATGTGCGCCGGTGCTTGCCTTCGGTTTTTCTCTTAATCATTTAGCCAGCTGATGAAGCTACTGCTGATGATGATGCTGATGATGACGATGATTGCTCACATAATTGAAATTTCAAATTTGTGTTCACGAAATGAAGCCATTTGCAATTAAAATTTATGAGTTGTTGCTGAAATATGTGTGTGCAACAACACTGAAACATCATGAACTTGGCAATCATGGTATAATTTTAGAACACTTGTCACTGACATTGATTCGTTTCAGTTAATATTTAGTATATAATTGCCATTGCTCAGGTTGCAAGCTCTGTAGAGATCTGAGATGTCAGCGAATTGACATAATCTAAAAAGTGATTCTTGTTTTAAAAACTACTGTCTGTTTTCTTTCAATTCTCATGTTATTCCGAATTTTGATTATAAAACAAAACTAACGCGACTTTCGAGCTTTCCTCTTTCTTTCCTTTTAATTCCTTCATCTAATTAAGTCTGAAGCCTCGGCTGAAGCGTCTTAAAGGGTCCATAGTGGTCCTCTCAACCTTGACGTAGCTGTCAAATTAACTATGCAGGGACACCGAACTCAGACAATGCCGCATATACGCGATCCATCAACGGGATATTAAATACTGCTTTAGAATCGATGTGGGTCTGTTCCAGGACTTGGCGTAGTTTGAATATCAGGTCAATGGTCAATGGACTTACCATGCGAAAAGCCCCACGACTACACACAACATGCTCTATAGGGCTTACATGCAATATAAATTAGACTGATACGTGGAGTCAGCACTGGTAAGGACATCGGATATACTCTCACCTAGCCATATTCTTCACAAGAGCTGATGCTTGCTTCCTACTAACTCACTGACGCCAGTCTTGAAAAACTCTAATGACGACCTGCGCCATTAGCTTTTTTGTTCTTGAGGCGCTTGGTTGCTGATTGATTGGGCAGTTAACTCCGGAGAAGAATGACTCTTCTCATAATCGCACAACACAACCTTAGAGCGCCCTATGCATATGCTTCCAGATTTCCCTCTGCATCTTTACATTAAGACGCACCGGTACTAAATCCTTCAGCCCGACTGTTGGCTTTTGGCAGAATCTCGTATTGTCAGTTAGTGCTCGACAATGGGTGTTGAAAACTAAGGAGGTTCTCCGCGGCAGTAAGAAGGGAGTGAGATATAGTCCAAAGTCATTTGGCGCTATTTGGTTCAGAGGGAGATTCAGGCTACTTCAGTCTCACAGCGGCCAGCAGCTTTGTGATGTCTAGCTTTTTCAGTGCGCTGGATCGCACGTTCTTCGCTCACCATGGCTCCTACAAGGTAGAATTGATGTTGACCCCTCTCAGCGTATGAACATCCAGTACACTAGATACTTGCTTCCCATCGATTAATTAATTAATCTGATTGCAGCCATATAGGCTTGTGGATATTCGGTTGCTGAAATATGGCACTAAAAACTACCAAGTTTTTGCGCCGAGGCGAAGTCAATCAGCCTTAGACCGATCAATACGATTCTAATGTCATGGGATAAGCAGCGGTCATAGACGGAATCAAGACTAGCATAGAACTCATCTTTCCGTTGAAGAACTAAGTCTTGATACGGATTGTCAGCCTCTCGTGTACTAGTGTGAACCTGGACTACGGTTGCGCAGTCATAAACTTAAGTGATATCTTTAACCGATAATTTCTCGCCATCTTATATTAGAATTGGGGCTTTCCGTGTGGGCTCCAAGCCCTGCGCACCATTCTGTTAAAGTCTGGGAGGGCTGGTGGTTAAGGCACGAGGATAACATGAATAAGGTTAATAGCGATGACAAACCTGGCAGATTTGAACTTCTGAATTGATGGTTATTGAAAGAATTTTATGTAGCTAGAAAAACTTTTTTATTTAGCTTACACATAAATATGCCGTCACGGCATACGATTCGGTTTAACTCCCAGAGACTTATAGCAGCGCCATGTGTTCTGTGGCATACAAACATAGGAAGAATGTTCTATATCTATCAGCCAACAAGTATGAAACCCTCAAAAGCCACAACCATGTCACTGCCCCAAGCCAAACCCCAATTCATTAAGTGCCATTTAAAAGCAGAGTGTTTAAACTAGTTCAAATTAAAAAAAAAACGCCACACCAACAGTATTTATGTATTTACTAGACCTACAGCTACAGGGCAAGAGTATCGCATATGCATTTTAAGCTAGAGGAAAAGCTAAGTTTCCCGTTTTAATTTTTATCAAGTTGCCGTACAGTAGCCCATACAGTGCAGCAGCTGGCTGCAACTCTGGCTCATCGGCACCCCCAAAAGCGGCAGCCAGAGAGCTTGCAACATTGGTAACAACAACATTGGTAACAACAACAACATTGGCAGAGAAACAACAGCTGCCCGCACGCGCATATATTTAAATAAAACGTGACTGCAAAATGGCTCATATCTCTGTCGTCACTGGACACTTGTGTGCGCTACCTGATATTCTCGGCTGAGACTGAAGCTGAGGCCGTGGCAGCCGCCAACGGCAAGCGATGGCGACGTCCTGCTGGGAGAACTTTGCCGACCAGTTGCCAAGAGTCTTGGCCAAAGTCCGTAAGCTCGTAAGCTCAATTCATATAGACAATATAAATATTTCATCTAATGCTGGCAATCTGCACTTGTGCCACTTGGAACGATTGGGCCATGGGCCCAGCTAGACGCTGCTGCAGTTTGGATATGGGCTTACTTATGGGCTGGGGCATGGCTCAACGCCCATGTCTTTTGGCTTAGTAGCTGGTGGGTTGGCGGCGGCTTATGCTATATGCATTTCTAGCGATTTCAGCCCATCGATAGACTCTTCTCTCTTCATCATTGTCGCTGCCGCGGCTGCTGCTGCCGTGTGGGTAGCTCTGCCTGTTGGCCTGGCCATGTTGGCGTATCGCGCTTTTGATTTAATTTTGCTGGCCTTTTTTTTTGGATTTCGGTTATTTTTCAGCAGAGAAAGAGATGTTGATGTCGATGGCGATGGGATCTCATGTAAATTAGCACACGTTTCTGAGTTTATTTGGGGCTAGTTCTTAAACTGCTAAATGAACTCATATGCAAATATTGGCTGGGTAAGTGGGCTGCCGGCAGTGATCTGCCGCAGTAGGCAGCTGAAATGCTTGCAACTTGCGGACTGACTAAAAATGCCAAAAGATACGTTAGTTTGATTATCAAAATGCTTTTCCTAGCTTTGCAGTTTGCCAAAGATTTTGTGTGTGTATAACACATAACGAACAGACTAAGAGCGATTTCTGTGAATTTACACCAAATCACGCATACGCATGGTATGACTCATGACATTATTAAACATAAAAGCTAATCCACTCAAAGCATCAACCATAAGCCCCCACAATCTAAGAGATCCCTAACACACACTCATCCACATAAAAATATCATTTAGTGCATAAAAATCACAGCTGGTTTCTTCAATAACAACAACAACAATCAGCTCGAACTCGGTAATAGCTTCAAATGACTTTTCAATCTACAACACAAACAGCATGACAAAATCAATAAAAAAATGAAAATAAGCTCTGCCAGGTGCAGATACAAAGCGGTTTGGCATCGTAAAGCATCGCTCAATCAGAGATCAGCTCTAAGCCAAGTTTTCCTATTGGCATGGAGTAGTGTCATCTTTTTCTGGGAGGGTCTACCGTATGCGGCTTTTATCTAAAAGATACAGTGGCAATTAAAATAAATTAAATAGATTAATATTGTCACTCCCTCAGCAAGTTAATAGGCTGCTGCTCTTATATGCTCTTCATGTGCTCTACGTTGAGCGAGCTTAAGCGTTTTGAATACCGGTTGGTAACCAGCGGCAAGCAGAGAAAGAAGTGGATGAAGTTTCTACGTCTAAAACAGAATGTTAAGAAAATCAGACGAATAAATCATTTTTGATATGGAAATGTTTACATAGGAGAGGTATTCCCTGACGATTACTGATGTTGTAAAGGATTCCTATCAAGCCGCAAGTTGTTTTCTTCTACATAATTGATCCAACTTTCGAAGTGAGACAGGGCGTGGGACAAGGGGATCTTTTTACTGGCGATAGACAATGAACTGACTGCTACAGTATGTACATCTTTGAGAATGGTATTCAATGGACATCTTTTGAGATTGACTTGACTATGCTGACGAAATCTGTAATGGCAAGTACCAACAAGATAATGAACGGGATGTGTCAATCACTGCAAGAGAATGGAAAGATGGATCAATTGCAATAAGATAACACTGGCCGCTTAGAATAACAAGAAAATTTGGTATTGTCCGTTGTTGGAACCGTCTGGATATTCTACTCAGTATGGAATTCTAGTCAAATTTTCTTACGCACTAAATTGAGTCTACTCGAATCCAAAATCAAATCCCTACTGGGGTATGGCTGTGAAATCGCGATAACCTCAACCCCATCTCGAGAAAATGGTAAGCACACAACGGAATAAAAACCGTTTTAGTTGAATGACGAAATTAGGCAGCGGAAGTTGCGCTGAATTGGCCACGCGTTGAGGAAATCAAATTACAACATCGCGAAGCAGTCCTTTGAATTAAAACCTCAAAGTACACGGCGAGTTGAAAGACCAAGAACTTGATGGAAATCAAAAGTTTTTTTTTCGAAGCATCAATACAGTGCAAAACGTAGTCACAACAGAAGAATCTGGCCGAAGATCGATAAATATATCAGAAATTTATCTCCACCCCATGCCTCACCCGAGATTTACTGATTCACTTTAATTCAAAATGGTTGATGGTAATATGAACCCTTCCAAAAACTCATTGATGGATGAGAACATTAAATTTGGTCTGTAGCCCTTAGTGGGTTTTCCTTGGCTGAGATCACTTTGCTATGGGCCAGGTCACTAAGGGCAAAACTAGTGTCGCAACTAATTTTCCCCAAGGCTCAACATTGCAAAAAAAAAAAACATATGGCAATAGGTTTTGGAATAACACTAACTTCAATATGTTTTCCAAAAATAGTTTCTAGAATTATGATACTTCTTCTATTGCCGATCTGAGTTTACTACATGATCCGTTGGTCCTTACTAGACAAATTTTCAAATGAATATATACTGTCACTGAGTTCCGGGTCATATGCGAATGCAGTGACTACTCAATCTTCTTTCGATGTTCAGCTAATAACTGGTTTAGGGAGTTGTTTATTGCATACGTATACATTCTTAAACGTCAGTTCATCAGCCGGAAGTCAGGGGCAGTAAATATTTATTTCACTATTTGTCTATTAAGGCTAGGGGATCGACTAGGAATTTCAGATCGGCTATTAAGTAAGAAAATCAGCAGGAATTTCAAAACTTTCGAGGCTATTTTTAGAAACTTCTTGATTTTAGAGCTGTTCTACAATAATGGGACAAAGGAAAAAAATGTTAAAAAATTTTACCTCAACATCTTAGCTCTGCTACTTAATAGATTTTTCAACATTTAAAACTATAAAGAATTAATTTGTTGACAACTAAAAGTTTAGTTTTTGTTTATATCGCAAAATATAATTTATCAAATATTCACAGATGCTGATAGACAGTGCAGAAGGAACAAGCTTTTGGCGGTGTACAGGGAAGTGCCGAATACTGATACTTTCATAATCAGCACCAAATGAACCAATTGCGAGGAGGTAGTGCAATATAATAATAAGAGAAATCATCGCAAGCAGTGCGATAAAAGGGTTGTGGACTGCGAGTATCGTTGCCCAGGCTGTGATTGGCTGGAGCATTATGATCTGAGTGGAGCGCAAGCGATAAACACTCGTATCGCAATCTACAATCCTTTTATTGCACTCCTTGCAATTATAGGTCTACTTATTATAAGATACTACCTGCTCGAATTTGGTACATTTTAGCGCCCATATTATAATAGTCCACTACAAACTGTCTCTTTCATTTCCCGATTGCTTAATTCGAGACGGTTTGGTGAATGGTACAAATTCAGCTACGATCTATTCTCAGCAAGCCCACTCGTCATCCATTTCTGGTGGGCAAGAATCTGTATCTCTAAACATTGTTTGATTTATAGCCCTAATGTATCACATTAGGTTAACATTAATGTTAACTTTAACATTTCTGTAAAAAGTGAAATTCTGTTGCAGTTCATAGGAGATGGGGCCTAAAATTGGCACAATATTAGCTATATCTTCTTAAGTTCTTATCCTTTATAAATAATTTTTACTCTACACATGCACAATAATAGAGTGCCTAACAAGTTTCAATTGGATAGCTTTTATGGTGTGGGTTAAAATCGGGAAAATCTGTCACGGAAGAAGGGGTGAGATATCGAAATAATTTGACAAACTCGTATTTTTCCCGGTAAAGGCGCATCTTTTGGTAAAAAATGTTTGCTCTAGCTGTTCTAGTCTCCGAGAACGTTGCGACAACACGGACAGACGGACATGCCTATATCGACTCGACTATTGCTCCTGACCATTTTTGCCCATTGAACATATAGTCTGCCACGCCTCCTTCTGCCTGTTACGTTGCACAAATCTATAATACCCTTTTACACTTTGTGTACAAGGTATAAAAAGTTGAATTACGACTACAAATTCTAGTTTGAAATTTTGACAGTGTCCTCAAATACAATACAAATACATGATGCTATTATTTTCATCAAGTAAAGAGACGCAGCGGTTGAACCCTCAAATTGAACTATACTGATGATATTGTCAAGGATTTCAGCATTTAGATATTACTTTACCCTCAGTAGGTAAATGAGTGGGAAAGACCTTTTCCGCCAAACGAAACTAACACTTTATAAGAGTTTTGCTGAAAAAAATGATCTTAAAGTTTTGTTTGTGCGAAAAGAACCTAGTTTTTTCCAATTAGAAGAGTTCTCTGACGCTGACTTCATAATAGTTTTTTTCTTTAGCGCTTCTATTGAAACTACATTTTTTTCAAACCGGTGTAGACGATAACTCTAGATCTACTTTACCGATTTGGCTTAAACTTATAATTACTGTTTTAATTTCGAAAATTTATGGCTTTTTTGACAGGATACCCAATTTGAGTAGTTATGAGTACAATCGGTTGATTATATTTAAGGTATAGAAAATTTTATTTCAATAACTATGTAATTCTTCAAGCGCCAGTGTGACCAACCCTTTGAGGGAATTCGAAAGATAAATAGGCACATAAGCTGCATAACAGACGCCAACGAATAGTTCTTCAGAATCAAATTTCAAAATCTTTCTTGATCTGACATCCAGAAGCTAAATTCTAGCACATATTGCTCCCAGTACTACAAAAGAGCATCCGTAGACCGCCGAAACGCTTACCACACACCTTTCCAAACTTATTAAACGAACGATATTTTGATTTCTTTCCGCCGTCTGAGTTTTATGTTAAGTTGTGTTTTGCCGTGTTTAATATTTTGTTTCGTCGATCTTAATCAATAATTTAAATTTTTTTATTTGAATTTTTATGGCATTTGTACGCTTGATGTTTTTTTCTCCTTTGTTTCTTTTTATTTAATTATGTGCTGCTGCTACAGTTTTTTGGGTTTTGGTTTCGGTTTTTTTTTTTGTATCTTGTTGTATTTTGTTGGCTTGACGCATTTTGTTATTTTAATTTTATGTATCATCTAGAGTTTTTATAACTCATTGGTACTTTGTATCGCTTTGTTTGTGCAGCATCATTGATTTTTTTATGCCACACACTGAAACGGTTTATTAGCGGCCATATTTCTGAGGATTTTCGTTTTTATATGTGTTAATTTATGCATAAACTGAATGAAACTTCAATTCATGTGAAAATCTTAAATGGATTATGGAAGATTTGCTGGCAGTGTGAGAACTTGCAGTTGGCAGTGAGCAATGTCTGTGTTATATACCAGGGTTGTAAGGCAGCTTTGAACCGAACCGCATTTTCGAATATATTTGCGATTTGTGGCAAAAGACAAGCTAAGCGTACATTTATTTGTGCAGTTCGAACTGATCACTGAACGGAAATTTGCACGATATATCGCTTATTTAGCAGCATTCAGTCAAAAGTCAAAGACACGATATTTGGGTTAATATTACAGAATTATTCGTTATATCATGATTATGCATATTATGTCCTCCGCGAATGAGAAGAGTATTTGGTTTTTTTTACCTAAAAGATAGGAGTACATTGCAAATTTTAATCGCTGTATCTTCAAAAACTAAGTAAACTCAAATAGTAACACGAATAGTGGGTAGAGAGAAGAGATGAAACTCTTTAGCATATTGCTAAGTGTCATCATCCTTGGTGGTTTCATTTCCGAGGCTTATCCTATGTCAAACACCAGGGCAGCTCACTAGCCTCACATGGGTTGGATAAGTGCAGCTAAATAGTGAGCATCACGTGGAGGTTGAGCGAAAGCTTGGGTAAACTAGAAACAAGGATCACTCCATGCATTCTCAAGTTACTGGCAGTGGCAGAAGTCAATGCTCAATGCCGTTTCTCTGTTGGAAGGACCGGGTAGAGATCACACTAGTTACCTTTGGTATTACATGGTGGGGAAATCACGCTTGTAGCAGAGGCGCCTGTAGGAGTACCCTACACTAGGCCATTACCCGGTATTGTCCGGCATGAAGAAGATATTATTGCTATGTGTGTCTGTTTGTATGTCTAATAGCATGCAGTGTAATGGATTGGTGGGACACCAGTTTGGGAATGTTCGTGCGTTCGCCCTGCCTCTGCTATTGTGTGTTTGTTGTTGTTTTTTTTAATGCGGTGTGGCAATATGCATGTTTTATTGTGTATTGCAGTTTTGATTTCTTTACACGCGGTTCAAGTGTGGAAGAGCTATTGCAATTATTAATTAACCTACAAAGTCTGTGTATATAAAAAGACTACAGATTTTGAATGGCCGTTTTTCAAAGTAGCGAAACTAAAGCTTGTCTGTTTTGCATATAAAATACATATAAAAACCACCTTGCAGGGCCCAAATTCAATTCGATTCAGAAATCGCTACACGGTTTTGACTAAAGTTTCATTTGAATTTTATTAAAATGCATCGGTGTGTGTGTACGCCACACAGAGAAAATTAATTAAATCCGTGTATGAAAACCCTTCAAGTACATAAAATCTCTTATAAGTGGAACAATTCTCATTTTGAGTACAATTTATGAGTTTGCAAATACTCAAATCAAGTTGTTTTTTTTACGTTTTTGAGAATTTTCTGTACTCTTGCGTGGGATCAGAGGTTAAGCACGTTGCCCAAGAAACAGGATGTCCTTGGTTCGATTCCCAGACGTGAGAGATAAAAATAAAAACAAAATTTAATTTTTGTTAGTTGTTGTAATTATTTAACATTAAAAAAATTTGTTTTTTACTTATTGTATTTATATTATCTGTATATTTTGTCTTAATATGTAAAATCGTTCGTGCAGGCTAAGCGTTAATAAAACTCGAGAACCACTGAACCAAACAACTTCATATTTCAACCATATATTCGTTTGGTCTGCAGGAAGGTTTCTTTCCAGTTTGTGTCCGGTAAGTGGACAGGATCAGCAATATTCTTTAGTGACATAATAAATTCATATTATTTATATTTATATAGTAGGCTGGCATTTTAATGTGATTACAACCTTTTCAAAGTATTTTAGGTATTACAAATCGTGTAGCTGCGATACCTGCTGCACAATCTCCGCCAGAACGAGCTCAAAACTTCCAGGGGAGAAGGATAAATGAGGGACAACGATGATGATTACAGATGCGAAAAGATTAGGCAATCGAGAAAGAATGCTGAGAGACTTGGGCATTATCATTGTCTTTATTTCAGCGTGTAGCTTTCGCCTACGAACCCGATATAACTTACAGGTCGCAAATTGCTCTTGGTGATATGGGCGAAAAATGCAATGCTCTAAAATCTACAAGATCTTCATGCCCCAAAGCTGTGCAATAGAACCTAAATGATTGTGACAAAGCTTATAAACAATTTGATAGTGGCATTTCAAAGGGCCGTTCAAAGGAGAAGATAGCCTAATTCCACGAATTCCCTAGACTTCAACCGATTTGCTATTCCAGTTCAAGCGCATTAAGTTGGCAGTGACACTTTTATATGCGATGACCATAATCAAGTCATAATGGCAGTCGCTGGAAGTGTGCTGCATAAATGTGGAAATGTTATTCTTTCCACACGACCAGCTCTATGTGGCGTGTTCCCGAGTTGGGAACCATTCTGACACTTCACTTACGAAGGTACAGCCTTAAATTGAAGGCAAACAATGTTTTTCAGGAATAGAATTCAATGAAAATAATTGTTGATTTTATTCTATTTTAGCAGAATATTGGTTGAAATTATATTTTTGTCCATCTGCGAAAGATTGTCAATTTTCGATTATAAAATATTCGTGTGGAATCGTGAGTGCTCGATATTAATTTAATCAAAAAATCTATTTTGGGCAAAACGAAGTTTGTAGGCCATCTAGTTTATTATATTTTTTATAAATAGGATCGAGGACAATTGAGAAAATTAGTGAAAGAAACATTTCTATACCAGCATCAAACAATCATGCGCTCAGTGGGAATCGAACTCACGACCTCGAGGGTTTGGGTTTAACTACTTAAACACTGTGCCACGCACGCAACTTAGATCCGGAAACTAATAAAACACGACAATGCACTTCCAAATAGACACACATATTTTCAGAAGAAAAAGAGATGAAAACAGTAAATGGGACATGTCTTGCTCACACTGCTAATATATTACACAGTTTTTCTTTAAAATTTCCAAATGCAACTAATATTAAGTTTTTTGTACTTGGCTAAGGTACATTATGTTCTTGGTTTTTATTTGAGTAAAAAGATTACTCACTTCTAGTATTTTAAAAAAATTTTCATCAATGCTTGTTCGTATATTGAGTACACTGCAACTCATTTTGAGGATGTCATTTTGCACTCTGTTTTCTTGTTAGATTTTCCATGCTCTCAAAGATAGTTCTGGCGCTTTGATGAAAAGCTTCTTCTTATTCTTAAATGGCCATAACAACCCGTTATCGGGTTACGGCCTTATGTCAATACATTCTTTTATTGGAATTGTGGTTTTACGTGGTGGGTCCCAAACCCTACGCACAACCCTTTTAAAGCCTACTGGTCTCGAAAGAACCCAGTCTCATTGTTAGTCCCCTCATACGACAAGCTTTGACCTTCTGAGGTGGTATTCTCTAACCCGCTCACTACACTCATACAATTAGGTTTTATAAATTCAAGACGCCATCCTCACAATACATTCTCTTGAATATGATATTTTAGTGAGTAAAAGGATGTACCTCTAAGATTCTCGTTGATAATGGGATTCAATTTAAAATCTCAAAAGCCGCGGAGCTCCAAAATAAAATTATTGTTTCAATGAAACGTAAAATTTTTGGCTAAAAAAAACCAGCTCATTTAGTACATAATGTGTTTTAGTAAAAGTTGCTTAGAGCCAAAGCCTGGGTTTAGAGTTCCGCTTAAATCGTTTCTTCAAGCTGAACCCTAATATTTCTGAGGTTTGCCATTACTAGTTGCCCAAAACTAATTAAACTGTTCAGGTTTCCCACGTTACCTTTTGTATTGTTACACATTAAACTACATACCAAGACTTTCTCCGTTTGATTGTGGCATAGTCCACGCCTTAGGTTTGTTGTAGGTGTTACAAGCACTTGTTGCTGCACAGCTGATGATCAGCTGGCTGCCAACTTAACAATTTTATAATTTTGATGCGTACCAACAAGTGGCATGCTTATTAACATATCAAAAGGCCGAAACTTACCCACAACGCTCCAAAGGCACTCAGGGCACAGAAAAAAAAGCGCCAAGCTTATGCACATTAACTTGTTGGACTAACGAGCTGCTCCATTTCGGTTTGTAACAATTCGTTATGCCTCAACTTTGGTTCCAAAGGCGAACAAACAAACAAACTGCCAAATAACCAAAGATTTCAAAGAGCCAAAACTCATCAAGCGTACAACAAAACGCCGCCTCAATCGCATCAGCAGCAGCAGCAGCATCGGTGTCCACATCAAGCTGGCCAAGAGCAGAGCCAGTTAGCCACATCATGACCATCATTGATGTGTTCACACACAAACAGTGGACAGCGGACTGAAGACAGCGCAGTTATCGCTTATCACAATCAGTGATAATTTTAACAGTAATCAACCTGTCCAGACCAAATGCTGCCGCAGTTCCCCCGCTCATTTATGGCCATAGACAGCAACACCAAGTCGCACTGGACCGCGATGTGGATGCTGTCTGTAGCTGCTTCCAACTCTTGTCGGCTTCATTCAGTTCTTGCGGCATTTTATTGTGTATAATTTTCAGTGAAATTGTTTAAATTTCGTTTTAATTTAATGATGCCGCCAAATTGAAACTGAGCGCCAGTTGCGCAAAAAGCAAAGAAGTCAAACAAAAACTAAATAAATATTATGAAAAATGTTGCATTTCAAAAATACAACAAAAAAGAGTTGATACAGCAAGTCGGCACGTTGCACGACTGTGGGATACACTGTACGCTGTTTTTGCACAAAGAAAGGCAACGCAAAAATAGCACTATGCAACAAATTTGACAGAAACATTGAACCGATATGTTGTTTCGTTTAATTTGACATACAATTCGTCGCGATCGGTAGTAAGGCTACCGAGTAACATGAGATTTGCTGACTTCGCAACTTCAAATAGCAATAATTCAGAAAGGGTTCGAAATCACCCACCCCAAATTAAGCGGTAATGGTACGTTTTAGAAATACGATATTTTTTTTTGTTATATAGTGTAATTTGAGCTCATTTTATAACGATATATGCATGAACATTATAGAAGTTTTCCGGAGAGCTTTCCTTAAAGAAAAGCTGAGTTATAGCTGCAGCACTACGAATTACTTGTTCTAAGGGTAGATTTCAAGTTGGAAATTGCTCAATTTTGAAAAACTGAGGCAAACTCAAAACTTTCCTCGAATTGGACACACAAACTGCATCTCTCGACTTTCTTAATAAGTAATTTTGAAATCAAACAATAATGACGGGACACTTTTATTACAATATCCTGAATAAGTGATGTATAAAAGTACACTAATAGGTTTTGTCAGACGAAGTTTATATGGCATAAATGAACTAATAATAAGATTTATCTATGTTGGAGCGTTGCGGGATATAGGGATAATATTTCTGCAAAAAAGTAATTTCCTCTGTCCAAATTTTAACCCATTTTTGATAAAGTATAAAAGGGCTGTTCATCAATGACGTCATCATAATTCTGAAAATGATGATCTAACACTCCCTCCTTTTTGAGCATACATACCAAATTGAGTTGCTCCACCTTAAATATGGGATAAAAAATTATAATCTCTTTAATTTCCAAGATTTTTACATATTAGTAATAATGTTACTATCCCATTTTTACCTAAACCTTTTTCTTTCAAAATTCCGATAACATATCGTAAATACCTTCGTAACTTCTGTAAGGATGTTTCAAACTTATAGATACCCAGTACTGCTGCTTTTCATTTTGGATTCCTCTTCATTCAGTTAAATAAGTAAATTGAATTGTTGGTTTGCTAAATAACCATAATATTGATATCCCAGTTCTTAGTTTGCAACCTTTGATTTCGCCTTCAATGTTAGGGGTGAAAACTGAAAGTAACAAGTAGTAACAAGCAACTTTGACATTTTATGAGGCTTAACACAAGCTTTAAAGATCACGATCAAATCATTTCACTTATTTAAAAGCGAAAGAAACTGGAAAGCGAAAAGTTCTCTAAAAATTGGATCTCAAGCTTTTCCTAAGGAAGCACAAAGCAGGAGTAACGCCATAAGATTGGCATACTGTATGCAGCTCAAAGCTTTATGCCCTTCGCGCAACATCTTAAGAACGTTTAATTGTAGAATTTTGCTGCAGTTTATAATAAGCTATAACAACTTAATAGAAGATAGAAGACTTCTATGATATAGGTGTAAGCTGCGAAATTCTCAAAATGGTAGAAAATGGATATATTAACAAGATTTGAAAAACTGCATCTGCGTTCATCTTTTAATCAAATTTGATCCCTTAAACAGATCTAGACAGGTGAACATTGCCTAATCGATAACAGAATGGTGTCTCAACATTACCAGAATAGCAACTTATGCCACGTTTACTGCCTAGTAACATACCTTGCATAAGTCTATAGAACCCCTGACACTATATGTAAAGGGTATCAAAAACAGAAAATTATCAAAAGCTGCCGCAAAATGTCTTCGTTTGATCGTCTTCACTTTGGGCCAAGTGTAGCGCTAAGTTGCCTCTTTTTTGTTGTACGCGTTGTTGTTATTGTTATTTTAGCTCCTGTTGTTGTTGTTGTTGATGTGATTCTGTGTTTTCTGTTACCTGATGCTGTTGCTGAACTTGTTAACAAGCCAAAAGTTGTGCGGTTTTTAATATTTCGCTGTTTCAGTTTCTGCGTTTAAATTTATGATCTTAGATTTTGGCTTGTTGTTGCCTGTTGGCAATCTGCAGGCGTTTTGTGTATATTAATTTTATTGTCTTTTCGATATCTTTGACATTGCTGAACTATGGGAACACTTTTTGTTTCTGGGGCGCTTTTCATGCATACCCATAAATCGAGTTCGTTGCCTAAGTCTTTTGATTTGCTCATATAAGCGTTTAAGGCTGCTGCGCCAAAGTTTCAACATTTTAAACATAAATAACTAACTAATAGCTACTGCTGACACGCCCTTGACTTTGCTTAAGGTACCTGCTAGGGTTCTCTTGTTTTTTGGGGTTTTCTTTTGTGTGTGTCTTTTTGTTGTTGTTTAATTGCCAGCGTTCGATCATTGAAATTATATTTCCTGTTCTCCGCTAACCCAAAAAAAGTATCTCAAGACCCAAGTCGGCTGCTCTTTCAAACGCCAAATGATATTTGTAAGCACATTGTTTTTTATTTGATTTCAGCCGCTTAGCAACAAAAACAACAACAACAACGGCTATAACCACGCCCGCCCTGAAGACCTTTTCAAGCGTAAAATGTAGCAACTTTATTGGCGCGACGGGCGTGCATATTAAATTAATAAAAAATCAAAAATCGAGCACAGCTTCCTAACAACAACAAAAATACCTTGATAATTTTGGAAAACAAATGAGTATTCATTTGCCAGCGCTTGAATACCCTTGCGGAGCCATTTGCGGCAGTTATATGACATAGGTCAACAATGTCGGGAGAAGGAAAGGAAGTTAAAAGAACACGGGACATATATTACTTGTGAATTGGCGAAGGGTGTATCCCTTTCACAAACGCATTGTCAAAACCACTTGTCTGCGATCTAGAGAAGTAAAGGATTTTAGAAAGTGAAACATTTTTTTGAACTAAATACATAATTAAGTGTAGTGGGTGTTGGGACCCCGTGCGGTTAGCGGGTTAGAGAATACCACCTCAGCAGGTCAAAGCTTGGCGTATGAGGCGACTAACAATGACACTGGGTTCTTTCGAGACCAGTAGGCCTTAAAAAGGTTGTACGTAGGGTTTGGGACCCACCACGTAAAACCACAATTCCAAAGAAATAATGTATTGACATCAGGCCGTAACCCGATAACAGGTTGTCATGGCCCGTTAAGAAGAAGTGATGTTGGGACGATCCAATTTTATGCCATCATTATATTAATTGCGTAAAATGTTTCGCAAATTTTGTATAAAACGGCCAAAGGATTATATGACAGTCTTATAACATGATTTTTGTCAAGTTTGACTGATATATATTTTTCAATTTGCAATGTAGGTGAAAAATCTGCTAGTAATATAATAGTTTTCCGATAATACTTTTTTGACAAAATGGATTTGTTCGGCCTGCCTTTCAAATCGCTATAAACAGCACTAAAAATTGAATATACTCATTCTTAAAGCATACTTACAAACAAAGCCAGCTCACGATTTGATTCCAGGAAAGGTTGAACATCAACGCGAATGTTTCAAATTAGCTGTTGGAATGATCGAGCTTACAATATGTGTGTATGGCGAACACAGACATATACACACACACACATATCGGAATCTTTATACATAGACATGTGTAGATTGGCCCATTTCGAAGCCATGCAAATTCGTACAGACAATATTATTTTGTCAGCTTTTTATTGGCCTACATGGGCCATAAAGCTACTCAAGTAGTATTTTTGCGATAAAATACAACACAACCGAACAGAACAGTACGCAGTGCAACAGGAACCACCAACTATTCCAGCTACAACAACACCAAGAGGCAGCAGGCAACTAGACGACGCATTGGATAAAAGTTGGACAAGCTGGCAGTGAGATAGCAGAGGCAGCAGTACGGAAACAGGCGACAAACCAACAAGCTGGAGCACTTTAGCAGCCACACTGGTCACAGAAGGAACGAAACGAACGATAGTAAAAATAACTTGTAACACGGCATAGGTTGTTGGATATCGTTTGGCGGCTGTTCTGCCGGGTGCGGGCGGTGTGCGGTGTTCTGCACACAAAATCTTGTACGGATAATTGGCGGCCATGCAGCTGCCGTTGTGTCTACTGATGCGTCGCCGTGGTTGTCCACTCGCTGGGTTCTGCCATTTGACCATAAACGAGCGCAAAATGTTGTTTTTTTTACCAGCTTCCACATAGCTCAAGTCTTGCAACTGTTGCCAACTGTTCGTCAAGTGTAATGGCCAACAAGTTCAGTAATGTAGTTAAGAACAAGTGGGCGCAAATGTTTCAACTCTGAACTCCAAGCCTTTAACGGTGTGTTGGCTGTGTAGACTGGTAAAAGGCGCTTGTTTTGGCAAATTTAATGTTCTTAATTACTGACAATAACTCGAGGTACAAGAAAAGTAATTGTCTTTCATCATAAATTGAATATATTTATGGCTTAAAAACAATATAGTCAATGTGTATTAATTATAAACATACTCGGGGGCTCCGAACACAGCACAACCCCCGCGCTGCTAAGAGGTGGAAAGGTCATTCTGCTGTTTCTCCTCTTCACCAACTTTTTATACGCATCCATAACTCCTTATCTTTCTGTGTCCATATCTCTCCCTATATCTTTATACCTTTATACCTGTATATCATCTATTTATCTCAATTTTTTGCCTTTGCCATTTCGCCTTTCACTTCCTCTGCATCCTCATGTTTTTTTTATCTGACTCTTATCTTATCAGGTTGTGCCTCTTCGTTTGCGCCTGCCTCTTGTAACTCGCCTTGGAATTTAAAACGATGAAAACTGAATGATTCTCCTAAAATTCGAATCGATAGTTCGGCAAGGCGTTGATTTTTATATATGGTCATACGGCTACGCACATAACAGTTCAACGTCGTCAAAATGAACTGCCATTTTTTCTATAGTTACTGATTTGTTCGCAACGTTATAGATTTTCGTTCCAGATTTATAAAAGCACAGCGTCACGTTAATTATTCATTTTCATCGCAGTCGCTATCGAAAGTAATACGGATAGATTCAACATCCCTCATTCGATCATGAAGTAGATCGCCCCGAATTGGACTCATCTCTCTGTCTTTGGAATTTAAAACGATGAAAACTAATTGATTCTCCTAAAATTCGAATCGATAGATCGGCAAGGCGTTGATTTTTATATATGGTCATATGGCTACGCAAATGACAGTTCTACGTCGTCAAAATGAAAATAAACGCAGAAAACTAAAAAATGTTCCCTTGTTTTAATTTTTAATTAGCAATTTCGTAATTTCTTTGGGTGGGTTACTATTAGAGGTGACTGCGGGTCTCAAAGCCTACGCACTACTCATTTAGAGCTCTGGAAAGGCTTGGCTGCGAATATTAGCTCATCCAGGAGGCACCACGTGAAGGTTATGCGTAAACTTGGTTGTGGTAGAAAGAGATACAATAAGAAGCTTTGATGCCCGATGATTGGAACCTTGGTGTCCTCTGCCCTGCCTTCAAGAAGGATGACCGCATGGTGTGCGCTAGCCACCGTGGTATCAGCCTTCTTTCCATTGCATATAAAGTCCTATCGAGCGTATTGTGTGAAAGACTAAATCCGTTTGCGAAAGAACTGACAGTGAACTTAACAGTGTGGTTTTAGGCTTGGTAAGTCCCCCATTGGCCGGATATTCACCAATAGACCAAATCGACACCCACCATGTTTTTGTCGATTATAAAGCAGCTTTTGACAGCGAATATGCCGTACTATCTGAATTTTGAATCCCTGCAAAGTAGTTGCAACTTTGTAGAATGACGTTGAGCAACACACGCAGCTCTGTCCTGGAAGGAAAGAGCTTCTCTGAGCCTTCCTCTGAGCCTCGGCGTTAGACAAGGCGATGCACTTCCCTTCGACATATTCAGGCTATTGATGGAGAATGTGTTGCGTAGTACATCGGAACGGGACTGTATTCTATAAGGCAGATGGTATCGAAACAGTCGGTCTTACTAAGTGAGCGTTAGTGACTATTGAAATAGAATGCGCCAGGAACTCAACAGCGGCTGGACACTCAGATTGATGTTGTCAAGAATTTCGTCTACCTTTGAACCACCGTCAAAATGAAAAACGATGTCAGCATGGAAATCAGGCGGAGAATCACTCTTGTCAATAAATAATAATAGTCTCAATAGACAAATGAGTAACCACGCCTGCCAGAAGCCTGGATGATAATGCGGTCTAATGAAAATACCCTTGGAAAGGTAACGTTGGTAACGGCTATCGCACCCGATAGTACGACGAACTCTATGAGCTCTACGACGACATTGACAAAGTTACGCGGATTAAAATCCAGCGGGTATGCTGGCTAGGTCATGTTGTGCGTATGGATGAAGAAGCTCCTGCGAGAAAGGACTTCATTACGGATGTGGAAGGGAGACAAGGAAGGTGCAGGTTGGGGGTATACTAGCTACATTTGTCATCACCGCTTGCAGAGACGCTTATAAGGAATGTTATGGCCAGTTAAGAAGAAGAATTTAGGAGTTTTTAGTGTAATAGCTATGAGACGTCGAGAGTATAGTTTAACCAAATGTATTAACAAATAAAAGGTGATACGTCACGTGACAGAAGGCATCTATATAAACACAAAAGCCTGCTAGATGCGCCCGAGTTTTTCAATGCAACTCATTTAAATATGATTTAGAATAATCTTAATTCATGATCATAATTTTGCTGTTGAATTTCTTTTATTCAATCTTTAATATGCACCAAGCACATGGTGATTGAAACTGGAATTAAGTTACCTTAAGAATCTAATTACGATTTCTTAATAAGTAATGACACACAATTACTTAAGTACTTTAATCACAACCACAATGGAATACAACAAAACGGCTCAGCTTCCAAGTTAAGGCTGCCACATCTCTTCGCTCTTCTAATGCAGAACAGCAGCCTGTAAAGCATTTGCTATCATTATTTATTAGGCAATCAGCTGGAGTACAGTGCACTCTACCGGAGCCATCATCATCATCATCAGCAGAGCAGCACTTGGTCCAATAAACCGCCCCCAAATGATGCACCGGCAAGTGCTATCAGTGCCGCAAAAAGCAAAACAGCGGCAATGGCAGCAAAGAAAAAAATACTATATATAAATAAATAAAGCAAAAAAAAGTTTAAAAAAAAGTAGTTACCGGCAACATTTTACAACGAAAAGCGATAAAGTTAGGATTTATTAGCGACCTGAGCTTAAAATCAATTATGCCGGAATGTGGAACGTTATGGCGGTGTACATGGCTGAACACCCAGGCAGAGGCCAGACATGGACACAGGTTACCAAAGCAGCAGCGGCAGCGGCAGCAATGGCTACAAACGACAACAGCAGCAACAACTACAACAACAACAACGTTGACTGGTTGTGGCAATGGCAGTGGCAAAAGCGGCGGCAGGAGCTGGCCGTGTCAAGGAAGCGCGAGATTATGCAACGCGCCGCCTGCAAACACTTTGCCCACAACTACAACAATAACAGCAACAACAAAATGGAGTTGGATAAAAAAAGGTAGCCTAACCCAGGTCTAACCTCTACTTAGCCTCTACTCTGTTCTGAGCTGCACTGCCTCGTCTCCCCAGCGTCTGCGTAGCCGTCCAATGCCGCTGCCTTGTCTATGGATGATAAATTAAAAGCCTAACTTGACAATCACTTAAGCATAGTTTGTAAGGCGTCCTCATAGATTTAAGCCAAAGCAGCAGCAACCGCTGGTGGTTCTGCCTGCTGTTGTTGTTGTTCTGCTTTTTACAACTACTAGTACTACTTGTTGCTGTTGTTTTTGTCGGTTTCAGCAATGGAGCTTGGAGCATGGAGCAACGGCGACGACGACGTCGACGACTACGACATGAACACGTTCCTATTAGTGGCGAAAGATCAGCGAAAAATAGAACGGCGGTTCATTAAAATGAGAATCGGCTGGAGACCAAGGCTATAGCTTTGGCGCTGGCTAAGGCTAAGCGCAGGAGTCAACGGCAGCCAACAGCAGGCAGTAAGAATAATGATAGCGGTATTCTTGAGCTATTGTAAAGAAGTATTGTAGCAGGCGCAACATGGACCTAGTATCTCTGGACCATTCTGTGTTCACTTTCGCGCCCGAAAAAAGCCAACAACAGCAACCACACCAGCCAAACTTTGAGGTTAAGCCACAAGCAACAGAGGCTACCACGGGCACTACAGTCAGGTTAGCAAGTCTGGGCACAAGCGCGCTCTTTAAACTGTGAACATACAAATTCACTCAGCGTTGATAGCAAGTAGTAGTTGCAGCCAGGGATGCGGCTCGCTGTGGCAGTGGCAGCGGGGGCAACTACACTGGACAACAGTTGTACAGTTGGGGGCGGTCATTAGCCAGGCTGCTTGTTGCGGGCGTAGTCCAACTGCGCAACAAGTTGGACGCATATTTTGTTTAGATGTCAAAGTTCAAGATGCAGGACTCGAAGACAAAAAAAAAAAACTCGTCAAGCCTAAACAAACAAACAAACAAGTTGACATACTCTTGCAGAGGAAAGTTAAGCTAGTTAGTTATCTACTTTGGCCAAACTGAATAATGTTGCTGATTTAATAGTTAAAAAAACAAATCATAATAATTAATGATTATCTCATCTCCTCGATGAGACATCTCACCTATTACGAATCCAGGCTAAGCTCACAAATTTGGAATTTAAAATATTTTTAATATGGTTTTCTATATGAGAGATGTTTTTTTTATGCCTTTGGTTGGTTATAGTTTATATTCATATATGACGTCATCACTGATGTGATTATTTATTTACTTAAGACAGTTACTAAGAAAAATATTAAAAGTTAACTTAAAACGTAAATAGTCAATGAGAGGTGAAATTGATATAGGAGAAATAGGAAGTTTTAAGATTACAAGTATAATATTGCTTAAAAAGATACGAAGGAAAATTCTCTGTTGACCAAACTCTCACCAACTCGGTGGCGGAATTTTTTTTTCTATATTTCTTTTTTATTTCATCTTTGCTTTCTCTCTCTTAACTTTCTCTACCGGTCATGACTTAATAAGCAAGGCTGCCTTATTGCTGCGGATGGGTCAATCTTCTCAAAAGGATCCACCACAAATCTAAACCAATCTAATAGAAACAGAAAAATGCAACTTTACACTCCGTATATTAATACGGACGTCCCTTTTATAAACAAAACCCTATGTTTAGTGAACTTTTGAGAGCTATTAGTTTTCAATTTAATGTATGTTCCTGTTGGGTGAAGATAGCTAAAGTATGATGCACTATATATAGTACACCAACGATTGAAGAGAATCTAAATGCCTGTAGAAGGGTGCACTTAGCCCATAAAATTTCAATAAACTATAAGCATTATCTGCAGAAAAGTTGATATTAGAGCTACCAGCGAGCATTACAGGCACCTTTTCGAAGCTTTCTCTAAGCTCAGCAGTCAATGTTTGGAATGAAAAATTAGTTACACAACCAAGTATCCCATAGCATTAGAAGGGTACATTCTTGTGTAACCGTATCTATCAGATCGTCATTGTAAGCCCTTAGACTTTGATAAGTGAGCATATGAAGAATGTTGTAAATTTTAATTTTAAAACGTACTTAATTGCAAAAAAAAATTGCATCCTGGCGTGTGTTCAGCGCGCGGACCAGAGAGCAACAGTAATGAAAACAAATAGAATGCGATCTAAGAGAGCAAACCATCCAAATGGGGAATAACAGAAAACAAATTCATTGAATGGCAAAAAGCTAGTTAGGCAGATGAACAAAAAAGTTACTATTCTACTATTGCATCAAACACAAGAAGAACAATATGAACTTTTCGTTTAGCTTGATAAATGCTTGGAAATATGCCTTTAGCAAGCATACTGTTTTTGCATTAGCGTCATGCGTCTTAACTTTAAATGTGTGCATTGTGTGCGTGAGCGTCTTGCGAAGCACAAATTTTTTGAAGTGATTTAAAACAAGACGGATTTGTTTTAATAACAGTAATATTGTCACCAATAAAGTTACACAAATGTTATCGATAAATAAAAGATAAAAAGCGTTGGATGACTAATTTTTATATTTGGACAAATATATTATGTTGAAAGGTATAATGGAAAAATAACTGAAATCCGTTTAAATCCTTGTATTTTGTATAGTTAGGTAATAATTAAACCGTAAGGAAACAAGACATTTAACGCTTCTTCAGCTTAATGTTGATGTATTGGAAAATTATGATATGACATGAGTGTTTCCAAAGGTTATATAATCCGAACTTGGAAAACCCGACATATATTGGAAGCTCACAGCAAAACTTAAGCACAATAAGTAGCGGCCGAATTCATCGAAAGAAAACCCAAAAAGAGAGCAACACTTCTCGGGATCGGACAAACACATCTTTTCGCTGCAAATTTTTTAGATAAAATCCATATGCCTTTTGTAAGAGCAAAGCAACCACTACTTAGGAGTAGCAGCGCAGTCAACTTGGGCAGCTTTTGCCACTTGTCGTCGTAAGTCTTGCTTGTCATTGTCGCCGACGTCTATGCCACGACGTGGTCTGACATTTGCCTATGCTTTAAGTATTGGGAATGCATTTCGAGTTGGTTTTAGGCAGCATAACTGCGTATAGCGATTGGGTTTGCTGCCGCTGCCGCTGTTGCCGCTGCCGCTGTTGCCGCTGGTGCCATTGTTGCCACATATTTCAAGTGTCAAACGAGCAAATTGCATACCATGTTCCTGTTTCGATACCGAAAGTCTATTTACATGTTCTTGTAGGCGTACTTAAGATAGCTGAAATTCTTGTGCGACAATTGTGCTTGGACAGAGCTTAACCAGGTTTTAGCTCTTTTTTTTTTAAGTCATGTTACCACTTGGTAAATACTCCTCCTCATTGGTTTGCAATTTGCTAACCGTTTGTTGTTGTTGCTGTTTGATTGTTTATTTGTTGTTGTAAGGAATTTGTGAAAATTGTCGCCATGATTTAAAATACCAAGTGGCAACTCATGTGGTTGTTGTTGCAGCTGTTGCAGCTAGCTGAAAGGCTGATGAACCTGTTGCTATTAGGCCGCACACACACAACTGTCATTATGTAGCATAACCAGAACGAAATTAGACACAAATTGTGGCCAAGTGAGGGCGAGAGCGACATGGAGAGAAATTTTTATAGTGTTACGCATATTAGCAGGAGAAATGGTAAATAAAACTCTAAACCAACAGATGAACGCAATTAATCATCTGTAGAGACTACAAAAATCCCAAACTACAAAGTGCTCCGCCTTAGAGCAGCGTGTCATATGGTCTCAGAGTGAGACAAATGTTCTGTGCGAAAGAGCAAGAGCATTTTTAATTTACTACTTTCCAACTTGTTTTGCCTAATTTTATGCAGCACAGTAACAATTTTCATTCAAGTATTGCATGACAAGGACTTGCCATATGCTGCTAGAATATTCCATGAGCTGCACAAATTAAAAACCCGGCGCAGTCCTGGCAATCTACCTATAACTCCAACTTGGTCTAATACAAGCCACTTGATTAATTTAGCGTGCAGCATGATTAAGTACTTTTGCGCATCTATCGAAGGTGGCCGGAGCAGAAGGTACAATACACCCTCTAAATGCTACCCTTGAAATTGCTGCATGAAGATAGTAATGAGTCATGAGTGCAGCGCAAATTGCAGCGAACTCAAACTAAATACAAAAAGAAACAAACTACAAATTCCAATTTGAAATTACATTTTTATGCATTTTAAGCTTAGAGCTTTGTTCAACTCGCCTTTTATTTGATAGCTGTCATTGCTGTTTACGGCTTAGGTCATGCCACACCCCAACGTTTGTTGCAACAACCCTTTGTTGCAGCTGACCCAGCCGGCAAGGACCTGTTACCAATCCACTCAGCTACATACATATTATAATTAATGAGGCTCGAGCGCGTCAGAAGGTGAAAAGTTTGCGCTGCGTTTCAATTAAGCGTAAAAATTCAGCAGCCGCAACAACAACAGCAATGCCGCAGGGTAATGTTGCACGCGTGTGCGCCTTCAGCCATGCCCACTGCGCTGCCCCGCCCCCAATGCCGCTTACCTAGCTGCGCCTATGTTTAGCAGCAGGCACATCCTTTGGCCAACATAATAACAAAAGCCATAAAAACAACAAACCAGCCGCTTCCGTCTAACTGTGTGTGTGTGTGTGTTTGTAGGTGTGAGCGTGAGTCACGTGACGCCTCGGATTTGGCTGCATTAAGCGCAGCACGTCGTGCGCCGCACGCGTTTATTTGTAGCCTGCATTTCCATGCGCCATGTCTACGTCACGCAACACGCAAAACACCGAAACAGCCCACTCTTCTACTCCTCCAACAAACTTCTGCGTCTGCTGCCATACATTAAAATTAATAATAAACGATTCTTGTGTAATAACAATAATTCTACCTAAAATTTAGTGGTTGCTAGCCTATAACAGACAAAGAGACAGTCAGCGAGACAGTCAAAGGGACAGAGACAGCGACAACGACTAGACTGTTATAATATTTTCCAAACTGCTTTCTTTCCATTGGTTTTTTTCTCTTTCCGTTCCAACTCGCTGTTCCTTTGGAGCGGGTGGGTGTAAATGGCAAACATTGGAACACGCAATGGCAGACAGGACAGGTAACTACCTTTGAGTTATGGCGTGGGCGTTTCAATTAAACTGGCAGGAAGCACTGACATCCAACTGAGACGGAGACTGGCTGGTTCCTCTGGCTGACAAGACGCATTTGTTAACGAAATGCGTGAAAATTTCAAGTTGCGTTTGATTGTTGAATGTAGCTTCTAATAGTTGATCTTCAATAAGAAGATAAATGCTAACTTAAACTAAGCATCAAGCTTTTAATGAGTTACGCCATAAACTTAGTTTATTCAGAGAATCTTCTAAGAATTTTGTTTGCACCTATAAAATGTGCTTATTGCTTAATAAATAGTTAAAATTTTGAAAATCTGTTGGCAACATGTTTGCAGTCTATTTTGATCTTAGGGTACACACGTTCGCCAGATAGGCAAACTTTCGACGAGGACGATTTGTTGAAAAATAAGCACAATTTAGAAAATGGAATTTTTCCATGACATGCAAGGATAAGACATTTGCAGTATATACTATCGAACTTTAGTACCGTTTTTTGAAGCTCCCTCTATACAAAGCTTATTTATCGCAGTGTATCGCAGAAGATTAATGACTTCTCTGTTCTATGCATTTTAAATTTTAAAAATATCTTTACTCCCTCAAAAGTTATGGTTTTCGCCGAAAAAGAAGTCAGTTGGATCCACTGTGCGTCGCAACAAAGAACGATGTCACGAGATCAAGCGGAGTATCAATGAGTAGTAGAGACCACTCTCAACAGACAAAACTATAAGAAGCTCATCCTTTACGTTTTGCTTTATGGCTTTGAAGCATGGATGATGACGCAGACTGAAGAAAATTCCCGTGGAGTTTACGCATCTCAAATGATTACCGCAATCGATGGAAAGACGAACTCTATGAGTTCTATATCCAGTGGCTGCGCTAGCTAGGTCAAGTACTGCGGCCTTCAATGGGGCTGTTTCAATTTGGGATTTAAGAAAAGTACTTGTACAGTTCAACTATTTTTCTACAACAGAATGTTAGATGTTTCTTTTTTCATTATTTTGAGTAGTTACAAATAAAAGAGCCGAGTTACTTTAGGCATCGGGATTCTCTACTTGCCTAAGAAATACGTTGTTTTTCACATTCAGCGCACATATCCTGTGCGTATCTCTCACGTACACAATAGTATTCTAAGATTAGGAAGAAAGTATTTGTCAAAGCAGCTTCCATCTAGTCAGATTCTATTGTTAAGATAAACAGAAAAATACTATAGCTTGCTTTTGGATTTCTATAAAAATTTTGTTGTCCTTATTTAAGTCTCAATTGTCATTTCCATTCAAAAGTTTGGTATTTTCTGGCATAAACTCACATACAACATTTTGTTGTACGGTCACCCTGTTTATTGTTTACATTCGGAGGAAATATGGAAATGCCATGATTTATAAAGATTTTCGAACTGGATTATCCTGGCAGGAATGCTTCGATCAGCTAACTTTGACTTCTGGAGGGAAATGAAAAACTGAAGCGGTTAATGTGTCGCTGGAGCGAGGTGAGACGGTAGTTTCGGAATGCTATACAAGCATTTGTTTGCCAGAAATTCGCAAAGACTTGAGGAACACCGATAGCCGCACTTTCCACCACCTTTCAGTCTAATGACTTTTTTTTGCAATAAAAAATACATTGCATGGTCAACATATTCTAAAACAGTACTTACACTTTGCGCAAAATGAAATGATAGTGTGCTATACCTCAGCAATTAAGAGACAGTTTAACTTCGTCTTCGAGTAGTGAAACCAATTGCAAACAATATCCGAGTAAGTTTTATCTTTCGAAATATGGGCTGACATTTTGAAACACCTTCAGATGTTTCTCTCAACGAATGTAAACAATTGTAATAAAACAGGATCGATTCCGAATGTAGTCTATATTTAGTGAATTTAATAAAACAATGTGTTCTGAATATGGGTGTTGTGTGCAGGCGAACAACACGAAACAAGAACCCAGCCATTGCTTCTCGGGTTGCCACATTTTTGTTAGTTTCAGTAGTTGCCAGATTGTTGTTTGTTCAGTCGGTTGCCAGATGAGTTTCTAAAAACAATATTTTGAAATCTAGTTATCTTTGTTATTTTGAGCAATCTACATTTATAAATACTTTTGGCTTATAATTATAATATACAAATTCAATAACGTTTTCAAACACATAAGAAACACTTTAACATATCTGGTGCCGCAATCTATAAAAATGAATTCTATAGGCAACCGTTGTGAAAGTCCAAGCGCTTTAATTCCTGCAAATTGCGGAAATGTAAAGGGCTGGGCACATGAACAACTTCCTATAATGTTGAAGTCCTTTAAACACACTAGAGATGGAGAGAAAAGAACGGAATTTGGCGAAATAGCTCATGCTAGCACTTCTGCACTGGAGGAAAATATTTGGTTATACAAAAGAGAAAATAAGGCCAGCCTAATAGTGTTTTCCACGGTAATGTTGCGAGCCTGGCGACGACGTCGCGACGAGGTGGCTCAGCTGCAGCAAGTAGTAGAGAGCTTGGAAAAGAGCGTGAGTAAAGTTTCGGGAATTACAATACTGTAAAAAATACAGTTTATATCGCTATTTTCTGCAGAAAATACGCTCTGAAAACAAACTAAATGTAAATTCTATACTGATGCGTGTAGAGCAGAAACGCAGCAACGATCTAAACCTGCAACTGAAGGATGCTTGGTTGAATCTACGCGAGGTACGCTCCTCTCATAATAGTTTGAGTAACACAGTGCTTAGTTTATCGGCTGACAAGGAATTGTTAGAACAGCAACTAGGTCAAAAAAAAATTGAAGTAAGTAAATTATCAGTGTGCCAGAAATCTCTTGCCCAAACCACCGATCAATAGTTTTAGATTTCAATTGCTCTTGGGTTAGAAATCGTTGAAAAGAGTTATGTGCCGAGATGGTTTGCAAACCGTTCGAAAGTGGTTTTTGGCATACTAGTGTACTTATCAGAAACACGCTGATATGCTGGTATTAATTTGAGCATTTTTTTCAGTGTGAAGATCTCACAAAAAGTGTGAATGAAACGAAACTCCAGCTTTATCTGGCACAATCAGAACGTCGTAAATGCCAAAACGAGTTGTGCGACAACAAATTTTCCCTGAGACGTTTGCAACAGGAAAATACTAATCTAATGGATGAGATTATGAAAATACGTAATTATGAGAGCGATTTTAAGAAAATTGAAGAGAAATATCGTCAGACACTGGATGAAAAGGAGTTACTGTTGCATCACATGCAAAAGAAAATCGTTAGTCTTGAGGAGCGACTGCAAGGCTGGAGCTTGTAAGTAAATTATACAGTTTTGGAGTTAAAGTGCTGTCGCTGTTTTCGATAGACGTGAGGTCCTCCTAGCTTGAATGTGTTGACTTTTCATCACTTTTCAATGACAACAAATACCTTTTATAATAGGCTGCTATAACGCACATAAACCACCATGGTTCACCCTAGTTTCTATAGTGACTCCAAAACAACAATAACAGTTGGGAAGTTGCTAAGGCTTGAGTGTCCGAATGTCAAGGACTAATTCACTGATAACTTTAATCATAATAAACATGTTTTTATCTTTTAATCAATCAATATTAACTTATCCTTTCTTTTACAGAAAAGGTGCTGAGGTGGGTGAGCTGCGCAAAACCGAAGCTCGTTTGACGTCACAGATATTAGAGCTGCAGCAAAGAATGGAAGCCCTACAGAAATTCCGTTTCGGTGATGGCAAATGGAAGCATGCGTACCATATTTTCCTGCCGAAGATTACGCGTTGTACGAAATTCGTTTTATATTTGTGTTTGTTGTACATGGTGCCAACAATGTCATTGAGTTAAGAAGTGTGAACTCGACGACCAATTGTGTTATTATATACAACAAAAAACAAATAGGCTTATCAAAAGCTCCAACTACACATTCGAGGTTAAAATTAGGAGAAAGAAATTTTTTAGTTCGTATGTTAAAATGTTTGCAAATTAATGAGCAATGTCAAAATACTTATTGGGAAATTAAATGTAATTTTTTTTTTAACGCTTTGAGCGTAATCAGGGTATTCATGTATCAGAGTGCTTGGCTGTTGATTCGGAAAAAGGTCAACATTTTTGGTTATTTCAGACTACACGAGTTCACATACTCGTCATCAAATTTGATGGCTATTCTTTTTCTTAACTAGACAACAGCCCGTTACCGGGCTATGGCCTGGTATAAAGCACATCTCAATGGGCTTTGCGTGCATTCTCCAATCGGTAAAGGTAGTTAGTATGCTCTCTACCTGGTCCTACCAACGGAGGCATTGAGACATTTCTCCTCCTATAATTCATCGGCTTATCGGTAGTCGATGCCAACGCGTCGAGGTTCAAAGATCTTACGAAGTACTTTCGGCTCAAAAAAAGGTTAAGAGTCTTATAGTGTGTTGTTTTTGACTGGCGTAAGGGGTTTTTACTAATCAGGCCTCGCTTTGACTTGGGCCTCACGGTATCAATAGGTTCGGAGCGGTTGATGCAGCTGCGTGTGTTACTTAACGTATTTCTGCAAAGTCTCAACAACTTTTCAGGGATACCGAACTCAGACAATGCTGCGTGGCAGCAGCATATATATGCGTTTAAATACGTGATCTCTTAGCGGGCACTAGGATTTAGCGTATTGTGAATATCTGGTGGTCAACAGTGAACTTACCAGGCCTATATCTTTCGCATCATTGGCATCAGTCTTTCAGACAAGAGAGCTTTGCATATAAAAGACTAATACCACTATAGTTAGCGCATACCGTGAGTCTACCTATCTTAAGGAAGGGCCAAAGGACACCAATCATCATGCTCTCATCTAACTATATTATGCAAAAGAGCTAGTGCATGCACCCTACCATATAATGGGCGCCAGACTTGAACAACTCTGCAGAAGGGCCATTTACGGCAACAACTTTTTTGTTTGTGAACCGTTTGAATTGACCCTAAGTTCGTTATGGCTATGATGGAAAGTTCCCATTGTATCCAATCCAAATGTCATTTCTGCTCCTCATGCTTTTGGATGGAGATTGTGATGTCAAGCTTTCGCTGTACGCTAGATCGCGCTTATCTTAGCTGCTACAACTGGATGCATGCCTTTCATCGATTACAAAGTGATCAACCTCAATGTGTGTAGATTGATCATGAGGTAGCTATGTCACCTTGTGGATATCGGAATGCGGATCTCTGACTACTACAGACTACCATGTCCCGCGGCGATGTAAATAAGCATTTAACAGTAGTTTCGAGAAGGCTGAATTGCCCGAACAACTTACTCTGATCTTTAGCGATGAGATGAAAAACTGAATCTGATACATGGTTTCACTCATGGCCGTCGTTTGCTGCAGGACGAAATCGGTGATCAATGTGGTCCATAAAGTTCGTTGTGAAAAAGCAAAAAGGCCAGTGTGAATATGGCATCTTTGGTCATCAAGAGTTCTGATGGAGCGAGATAGGACGGTATTTTTGGAATGGTATACAACCAATTGTTTGATAGAAATTTTCAGAGAGTTGATGAAGGTCACACATCGGCTCAAACGGTTAAGATACTTAAAATATAAAACGAATTAATTGGTCATCGGCTATATGGTATATATATCGGAAATTAAAGACAGTTAACTCACTGTCGATTGGTGAAACAAGTTGCAAGCAATATCCGAGGAGGCTTCGATTTTACGAAAAACATAATAGTCAAAATCGTCGATAGGCACCCCAAAAGCAAACTGAATTCACATCAGGAATTGGTTTTGGGCAAACGGAGTTAATATTTTCAAGCATTTTAAGAAGTATTTCTGAAGCATTGCAACAATTTTATGCAATCTAGTTATCTTTTTTATTTTGAGCAATATTAATTTTTATAAATTTTTGGCTTATAATTATTTAAAAATTCAATTATAGTTTTCAAACACATAGGAAACTCTTAAAAAAATCTTGTGCTGTAATCTAAAAAATGAACTTTATGAGTAACCACTGTGAATGTCCAACAGTTTTTATTCCTGCAAAAAACTACGGAATTTTAAAGAGCTGGGCACAAAAAAAGCTTCCTTTAGTCTTGAAATTCTTTAAGCCCACTAAAGATGTAGAAAAAACAAGAGAGTTAAGCGAAAAAACTCGTGCTAGTACTCCTGCACTGGAGGAAGAAGTTTGGATATCGAAAGAAGAGAATAAGGCCAGCGTAATGGTGTTTTCCAGGGTGATGATGCATGGTTGGCGACGACGCCGCGACGAGGTGGCGCGGCTGAAGGAAATGGTGGCTCGTTTGGAAAAGAGCGTGAGTAAAGCTTTGGGATATACAATACTAAGTAATATATCGATTAAAATGTATTGCTCTTTTATGTAGAGACTAAGGTCTGAAAGCCAGCTGAATGTCTATTCAACACTGATGCGTGTAGAGCAGAAACGCAGCAACGATCTAAACCTGCAACTGAAGGATGCTTGGTTCAATCTACGTAAAATTCGCTCCACTCGCGATAGTTTGAGTAACACAGTGCTTAGTTTATCGGCTGACAAGGAATTGTTAGAACAGCAACTATGTCATAAAAAGCTGGAAGTAAGTTAAAATCAAGAGTGTGCCAGAAATCTCTTGCCCAAGCCATCGACAAAGGTTGCTATAACAGGTTTCCAATCCTATCAACATTTCGTGTGACACAAAGAATGCTTTTGGGTTAAAAATCGTTTAGAAGAGTCATATGGCAAAGCCTACTGAATGTTTGCAAATCGCTCGTAAGAGGTTTTCGGCACTTATGAATGTTAGAAAGACTCATATACGCTGGTAATAATTCTTGCATATTTTCCAGTATGACGATCTCACAAGAAGTTTGAATGAAACGAAACTCCAGCTTTACCTGGCACAATCAGAACGTCGCAAATGCCAAAACGAGTTGTGTGACAAGCAATTCTCCCTAAGACGTTTGCAGCTGGAAAATACCAATCTAATAGATGAGGTTACGAAAATACGCAATTATGAGAGCGATTTTAGAAAAGTTGAAGAGAAATATGAACAGGCCCTGGATGAAAAGGAATCCGTTTTGCATCATATGCACAAAAAACTCAATGGTCTGGAGGAGCGACTGAACGCCTGCAGCTTTTAAGTAAAAGTACGGGCTAAAGTGCTACCGTTGTTTTGAGGCGTGAGTTCTATGAATCTGTTTTGACTTTTCATTACTTTTCAATGGCAACTGCTTGCTTTTATAATAAGCTAATATCGCACGTAAGCTAGTGAGTCCAAAATCCTACCTAACAGAAGGTAGGTACCCTAAACCATTTTTTTGTTTCGCCTTTCCTAAGTCTGCATACCTTTTCGATTTTCTTATTCTCTGAATATAAAACCATCGAGCTTGGCATCATGGTTTCATTGGTGCCACAATGGACGGTTAGGTTGAATTATTCGCATAGAGAAGCTTTTCAAAAGAACACAATTGGTTGACATATATCTTCTTCTTGAGTGGCTATAAGGCACTCCTCCGAACGTCTGCTCTGCGCACGCGTCTTTATTTCGTGATACCAAATGTAGTTAGTGTTTTACCTACCTGGTCCAACAAATTCGACGCTTTCCGATTTCAAAAGGCTATCTGAACCAGAAGTGCTTGTTCTCTATTTCATATTTGCCCTCTGAGACCAAAGCACCGATAGACAAGACTGATCCTCCTCTTTATTTTCATGCAGACATGGTGGGTCTAAAGTACATGAATTCCTTAAAACATTCAAACTACAGTTTACAACAGTAAACTAAAGTAAATATGTATTTTGTCTTGCTCCCTTTTATTTCGATCCTAGCATATCTCACTTTCCATGATCAATGACGTCAATATTAATCAGCTCGAAATGTATTCTCCATCAGATAGTCTCAGGAGAAGGCGGAGTATAATCACTATTCAATTAATATAAACTTATCCTTTAATTTACAGAAAAGGTACAGAAGAGGATGAGCTTCGCAACACGGAATGCGTTCCTTTAGTGGCAAATAGAGGAATCCTTACTATGTTTTCCTTCCGAAGATAACGCGTTGTACGAAATTTGTTATGTATTTGTGTTTGTTGTACATGGTGCCATCAATATCTCAGAGTTCAGAAGTTTGAGCGTGATATATTATGTCACTATTTACAACAAAAAATAAATGAGCGGAAGCTACACACCAATTTGATTCTAAATTAAGAAAAAATATCATAAAAATCAAAATTTTTTGGTTAGATTTTACTTAAGCATGTTCAAAATTCAATTAGCCAAAGATTGTACATAGAAGGTAAATTTTGTGGTTTCAATAAAAAGTTGTATGCAAAAGAATGGACAAATTAATAAAAAAAAAAAACAACAACAAAAAAGAACATGATATACTGGAATGTAAGTGCAACTTCAGATATTGCGTCCTTATTTTATCTTACATATTCTATGTCATTTTGAAGGATCCTTTACGCGATTCACTGCGTCTACATAATTCTTATACATTTCCGACTAATTTTATGATATATTTAATAGTCGTTTACTGCTTCTTCCTAACTGACCATAATTACGCGTTACCGGGTTACAGCCTGATGTAGAACACTCCTTAAGGCCCTTCTGGTTTTCGCGCTTTCTCCAGTCGGCGAAACCAAAGGTCCCAAAGGATCCTTTAAACGGAGATATGGCATGCCCCTCATCACCTTTCTTCAACAACCGCATTGAAGACCATCCTCGCAGGAGTTTCTTCACCCATACGCACAACATGACTAAGCCAGCGGAGTCCCTGGATGTTCATTAGACCCATGATTCACCGCCATAATAGAGTATTCTTTTCGCCTAGCGAAAGTGGTCTCTACTACTCATTTACCTTCAGAGACTAAAGTAACATTTATTGGCAAGAGATATTCTGCGCTTGACCTCCATGCTGGTAGATTTTATTTCAATACCCGCAAAGGTTCCGGTTAATGCTCGATTAGTACAACACTCTTATAGTTAAACATTGTCCCGTTTCGACAATGTTCATGGTAAAAATCTTCGTCTACTAATTTTCTTTATTTTTTAAAATTTATTTTACTTTATTTTCTTCAGTGTGTTTTTTTTTTCTAATAGCTACCTCCGCTACATAAATTCATTCCCAAATAGTTTTTCAAACAGTACACACCAAATAAATTTAAATATAGGTAAATCAATTTACGAAATAATTTTTAAAATATATCTTTTTTTTATATTTTTAATTGGAGCAAAAAAAAGAGACCAGCGTCCTCCGGATAAGAGATGAAGTATTGCAAAAGGTGGCAAAACCCTTAAAGGAGAACTGACTATGAAAAAATTTGATGAGCGCAATTTTGTGGAATTTTTCTTTTACTGAGTTTCTTACCCACCAGAACTTGATGACGAATAGCGCTGCTAAGTGTAGGTTGTAGCTACGCAATCAAGAAATGAAAGACAGTTTGTAGTGGACTATGATAATATGGGCGCTAAATGCATCAGGTAGTGCCCTATATGTTAATATGGCCGATCATCTCAAGGAGTGCAATAAAACTATTGTGGAATGCGAGAAACGCTGTCTAGAACGGCGCAGACAGCACCTGTAGCATTCCCAACAAGAGTGCGGACGAAATATCCCTAGTATGGGATGGGTATGGTCTTTAAAATGGAGCATCCTCAATGTTTGGGTTAGAGCTACAGCTGAAATAGCCGGGGAAATTGTTCAACTCACCAAACAAGTTTGTATAAAAGGGCAAAATAACCCTTACGGATATGTCCTTAGACGACAACATGAATTATATGGCAATAACCGTGAGCGTTGACGGGTCCAACAATGAGTCCGACATGAGTATACAAACAATTTAATGAATGACGGTGGCAAGTACATATAATCACATACATATAGCTCTTGGGGCATGTAATCGAAATTCGTTCTTATGGTCACCGTACACACGTCCAACTCACGTACGATCTAATAATGTCCGTGGCTTGCACAGAGCTTAAGTTGAGCTTTTCTGTTTGCAGACGTAAAACCAGTTTTCCTTTTTCTTCGAGTGCACTTCATTTGTATCTCGTATATATGATTGTATGTATTTGCGAACTTCATTCAACAAAAATTGTTTTTACATGTCCGAGTCATCGTTAGAGTCATCAACAATCACGGTCATTTCCATATAATTTATATGTCCTCTACAGGCATTTTCACCTGTTTAATGAGCTTAACAATTTCCCTGCCCATTTGAGCTCTAGCTCAAGTCCCAAGTTAGCGGGGTACACTACTGTTGTCCACTGTTAGCTTCATCTCCTCAAAAAAACTTACGTTGTCTGCCCTCATGTGTCCCTTTTTACACATATGTGATTTCTATGCTTTTTGCAAAAGAAACAATCTATTGCAATCAAAATTATGATTTAAAGTTAATAATAAATTTATTTATGTTTTTTATAATTAGTTATAACATTAAATAAACTTATCTTCAATGCAATTTACTATACACAAACATTTTAGGTATGGCTGATCTGGCAAAACGCCTTTTCGGCAGAAATAGGACAAACTCGTTAATACACAAAGAAAATAAGGTATAATAGTTCTGTGCAATAGGAGGCGTCCACCAACATAGGAAGTTTCTGATCATACCACTAGCCAAAATGTTATACCATATCTCTCTTGCTTAGAAGGAATGTATTGTCGAAACTTGCATTTACGAAAATCTAACAAAAAAGTGTGGACTATTCAAATATTCCACGGTTAGTTGTCTCCTGGTGGAGAATAGGGCAGCTAAGCAAGGGCACAACGTGGAGGCCCTGTTTCACCAAAACCCAGGCTCCCCATCCAGACGCTTCACTTTGTGTGTACTAGAAGTTCCGTTTGCGCTTCCTATTTAAAAGAGATTATTGTCAATGTATTAATGCACGAAGGTAAAAGTAAGAGGAAAACCTATATATGTATGTATGTATTTGCAAGCGTGTGTTTTCAGTCTCTCTGAGAAAACTGTCAAAATGTCAAGCTAGAATGTATTTTTGCAATTAAACTCTTATAAACGAACGTGTTTTTTACGTTTTTAACTTAACGACGCGTAAGGTTGTATCACTTCATAGATTTTGATTACGATAACGCTCACTAGTGTCACATCGCTGAAAAACCATGCCTTACGTGCACTTTTGTGTCTTAGAGGTGCCACTTGTGTGTTAATTGTGGTTTTCAGAGGTAAAGTAGTGGCAATTTCGTTTGTGTACCGCTCCATTCTGTTCGAAATGTGGCTCGTCGTTTATGATGTTCTGACGTCACAACTCTGTCACTCTCAGCCATTTCTTTGCGAAATTTCAATCGTCTCCATCTTGTTTGTAAGTTGTATTTTTTACGAAAATTAGGTGTCGGAGACTGGTTCTTAGAATGTCTTATTGAGCGGATCGACTCGATTTTTTTTAGGGACTGTACAATAACTTCATCTTTTTCTTAACTGGCCATAACAACCCATTATCGGATTACGGCCTGATGTAAATACATTCTTTCATTGGAATTGTTGTTTTACGTGGTGGGTCCCAAACTCCACGCACAACCCCTGGGGTAGCTCTACTGGTCTCGAAAGAACCCAGTGTCACACTACACGGAGGAATAATAATAAATAATTTCTTACGTCCCTAAAAACAAATATGCAGAAAAACTAAATTAATTTAATTGAATTATAAGAACTGTTTTTATGAAATTTATTTTCGATTTTTTTTGAAGCTCTTATTAAACACTTAAATTACAAAAATTATAAAAGCAATGCACATATAATTATATTAGGGGCTGTAAAATAGAGCGGTGAGATAAACTCGAGCATAATGCAGAGGGGTTGAAGTGATCGAATCAAGACCGACCCTTGATGCTTCTTGAGCTTATGTCCGTTCGAGAATAATTATTTGCACTATTTTGGGGAAATTAGACAAAACGGTGATACCACGCCAGTTATGGCAATTCTTAAGTTTTCCTTGCTCTGGTATCTTAACTATAACTCCTATGCACAGGCCATTGTATCGGGATCTGCTTTCAGGAACTTGGCTGGAATGCCATCAAGTCCAGCTGCTTTGTTGACTTTTAGGAGGTTGACTGTAGTTTTAAATTTTGCTGCCCGGTGTCGGCCTCTGTAACATCGCCTCATTTCTATTTTTTGGATGCTCATGGTTGCACATTTGAATCCATTTTTAGCAGGGCGCAAAAATCCATAAATTCCCTGAATTGTTACCAATAATAACAAAAGCTGTCCACATCCAAAACAAAATGGTTTCTTTTGCTTTTTCGGACAACAGCTCTCAGCTTTTCGCATTTTGCGCAGGTTTGTCAATACTTCTTCACATGGAGCTGTAGTGTCTTATGAGCTACTCGGTACGTAGATTACGTGCTGTAATCTTCAACGATCTACGATACCCGATTTTGTCCCAGGTGTCTTGAGATATCCAATCCATATCGCGTCTAAAGATGGTTCGCCAAATTCAAATGAACTGGATGCTTTGTCGGCTGATGGTGATATATAATATATAATGGGCTGCTTTAGCGCATTGGTAATGAATTTCGTTCTCTCCGTAGCAGTTACATTTCCAATCATCACTTAACTACTCCTTCCTCTTAGCGGTGACGTCATTTATGAAAGCCCCTAATATCAAGATCATTTACGTAACACATGAGTTTGTGTGAGTGGAGTATGAACAGATAGACAATGCACAGTTAGAAAAAAATGTGTGTCAAACACTTATTTCTTCATAGTTATTAAGAGTTACCATAAATTACTTTAAAATAAAGTAGCTTGGCGAAAATTATAATTTCTATTCATCAAAACCTCACAGGGTTACTTTAAAAGACTTCGTAAGTAGCATTCAATTAGTTTAAAGAAAGCCGAAGTCATTAAGCCAAAAAATTCTATTAACAACATGATATCCAAATCTCATGTGGTTATTTTTATAGCCTACTCCACATATTTTTCATTCACTTTCTGACTAAAACAAGTGGCAGTCCACGCCCCAGCCTCCAAGTTCAAAATCTAGATAAATTTCTATAAATTGCTCGCTAATTACGCCGACAAAGTGTAACCAATTAAAGCTACCAAATTTTGTAACGCATTTACCGAAACATCATTAAAAAACAATCAAGTGCTACCAAATTATAATACAAATGTGGCCAAGCAAATCAAGCCAACAAGATAGCCCTGGCCAAATAGACCTGATAGAGCCCATTATACCATTGTCCGTGTTCTGCTTAATTTTCAATTTTCGATAGCTTATCAAGCGGAAACTAAACGAAAATCCATGACTGTCACTTTATAAACCCGTAAAAATTATACAAATTTTATGACAGGCCATCAATGGCATCCATGGTAGTCGCGGCAATCTTGACAAAATTGATTGGAAAACAAGTTGAGCTCGATATTGTGCATAACTTAGGCAAATTAGACGCCATTTAACAAGTGGCTGCCGGCCCTGAAACCAAGTCCAAAGCCGCACATTTAGCAATGGCAGCAAAACCGGGTTGGCAGCACCTGATTCGCTGCACGTTGACAAAGGGCGGGCTGACCCAGACAACAAGTGTTGTTGTAGGCTCAAGTCTAAGCTTAATTAGAAAGCAGCTTCATATGTTGGGGCTGACATGTTTATGTCGTCTGTTTTGTGATTACTTTGTCAAATCTGGAAATGACCGCAGGATTGCGCACATGTTCATTAAATGCCAACCTTAATGCAAATATTGAACCCCAAAAAATATAAAAATAAACTCTAAGAATTTATGGCAACTGTTAAAATGAGCCAAATGAGCTGGGCCTCTGGTCGCTTTATGTATATTTTTGAGTCCAAAAAAAAAAAGAAAAAAATTTGCATGCCATACCTTTTGTTGAGCTTCAAGTTGGTAACACGAAATACTCATTAGGCGCAATATTTGAGCCGTCAAAAAATAAAAATAAATTCAGAAACACAAACAATATTCAATTTTTGAGAGCTGCCTGTTCATAATTAACTTGAAATTTTTAATGCACGCCATTGGATTTTGTTTTTTTTTTTGTTTTGCTTTTCAAATTAGCATCGACAGGTTTTTGTGGCATAACTCGTTTGATTTTAGAATTTATGCATATTTTGCGGTTAATTTGTGTAAAAAACAAATTTACAATGTGCACACACAAAATGGCCGCTCCATGCCGCGCCACTTTATGGCCCAAACACATGCCAAAGTGAATCAGTTGGCCAAGTTGGCAAATGGACACGCAATCTCTTGGAGTGCTTCAGCTACAGCTTCGGCTGAATGTTTTTTAATGAGTAGCTACTAACATTGCCACTGCCACTGCTTCAAAACCACAGCTAACAATTGCCATGAGCTTCCATTTGACCATTTACAAATGGTAACAATGCACCTGACCGGACATTTATGTGCACTTGGCAAGCAATGTTGCAAGAGTAGTAGTATTTGGACATGCAAAAGATGTCAATATGGTCAGTGGAGCTTAGAGATGGGCGGGAGTTCGAAGTCAGGTTTTGCTAAACAAAGTTGCTAGCATGAAAAGGCACATCAAATGAATGCATTTCATCGTTTTGAATGCATTATCGCAAAAAACACCTTAGGTTTTCATAGAACGCCGGGTAAAGAAAACAGTTCAGTTTCACTTTGTGTTTTTGATGTGCAGGTCGTCAAGTTGCTATACGTTAACTTATGGGCTTACATAAGTGTATAAGCCTGACGTCGAAATTTGTCAGTTAATAGAAGCTAATTTTTGCCATTCTTATAAAGCTATTGATAAACAGATAGACAGCAGATACTGGATCTCAAAAGTGATTCAATATTCAAATGTCATATGTGTAGACAACACTGTTGAATTAACTTTTTTATGAAACGTAAATGCTCAGTTTTGCTTGCGTATTGACTCTACTTTAACGTTTCTTCAACGATTTCAAAGCAGGGCTAACTTTGCAATAACCCAAAAACAAAACGATTGAGGAAGGAACATTGAATATCCAGTTCTTACTCGTTAATTTAACGGGTTTCGATCTTTTAAAGAGTTGATTTTTGTAACAACTTTTGATGTGAAACAATTAATTATTAGGGTAAGACAGACTCGTATGGCGTCATGAACCGTCACATGAGTGGGATGGGGATTACGCTATTGTAAGAAATAAAACAAAAGTTGAGCTAAACAGTTCTAAGCTATTCGAACTAATAAATGAATAATTAAGTTCGATTGTAGCTGTTTATACCCTGTACAAAAAGGGTAAAGATTATTATAGATTTGTATGTAACACGCACAAGCACGCGAGTCAGGAGCCAAAGTCGAGTCGAAATTGTCATACATTGTTTAACAATATGAAAAAGGTATCTATTCTAAGCCAGCCCTGTGGAACTACTCTATTCCTCTAAGGCTCCTTCTTCTTCGCTCGGTATCCCTCAGGTTCGACATCACCGTCTTGGTGAAAGCAAGTGATCACGATCCAGAAGCTGTCGCCCTCGTCTATTAACGGCACCAGGGTTTCCGTTGGGAGCGAGGAGCCGATGTCTGCTACTGAAAGCCAATGTTCGTTCGCGTAAAAAAAAAACATCCTCAGCGTCTTCTGGGCAACCACACTGAGGACCTGTGGGAGGTAAAAGTTGATTTCGACTAGACGTTTTTTAATCCAGAGGTTTATGTTGGCGATCAGCTTGAACTTTCTGGGCTCATTGACGAACACGCTCTATTTCACTTGCCATTTAAGCAAGTACGGAGACTATACTTATAATATAATAACATAAAACAACATTTTTTCTTTGGAGGTTGTATTGGTATATGGTGTTCAAACTATAAGATATCATGTAATGCACAAATCCGTTATTCGTTTTTCCTCTGAAGATCATGAGAAATGAGTAAGTGACACTAGGCGTGCCGTGACGGAAAAAAGTTTATTCGCAATATTTGAAACTAAAAATATTTGCTTAACAATTCGTAAGCCAAGAAAGTCAGTTCGGAAACAACTTTGTATCGAAAATATTATCGATTTCATGCTCTTAGTTAATATATGAATTATCTTTAAGTAAATGTTGCTGCGTTAAACTCGTAAAATATAGTAGTTGAATCGGAGTCGGTGGTAAGAATAGTGGGTAAGTTACCTCATGTCCCACACTTTTCGGCTACTCAAGCTTCGTTGTCTCTGCTACTGGTAATTCTGGGTAGAAGCAACAAGCTGACACTTCGGTGGGTACCCAGCCACATAAACATTCCTGATAATGAACTTGCTACGAACTTGCAAGAAATGGTGTTGCAAAGCTCCTGATGGGAACAGAACCATTTTGCGGCATTGGAAGAAATATTGTTAAACAGCTTCTAAGAGAGGAAGAAAGACTTAGGTGAACTGCAAACAGTATGAGTACATCAGGACTTTGTCAGAGAGAACAACTTCAGAATTCCGACTGGCCTTCTTACTGGGCACTGCAGACTGAAGGGACACATAAGCAAGCTGGACACCTGTAGGCTTTCTGATCAGGCGGAGGTGTCTCGTCGCGGCATGTGCTTGCCGAGTTCGAAAGGAATGAAAAAGAATGAACCTCCTAGGTGGGCATAGACTTTCGATGCCTGACACAGACTAGGTTGGCACTGCTTTCATCGAATGAATGGGTCGTGACACACCCGACAAGAAGTCCTGCACGCGCTCACCTCTATTCCATTTCGTCTGATAGCATTTCCAACCCATTTGAATGGCGTGCTCCAGAATTTGCAGTGCTGCTGATAAAGTTATTGCCATTGTTGCCTGGCAACGACATTCAATAAATGTTGCATCCTTTGCATGCTGCATGTCTGGCGATATGATATGTTATGCTTGTCTAGGCATTTTGTACACATGTATGTATATGTGTTACAGTGGCCATAATGAGTGAGAAGCCAACTGACTCGCAGAGACAGTTGTCAACATAATTTAGGCACATGCAGACTAGGACACTGTACACAAATGAAGAGTAAAAGCTACAGATACAACTCTCAAATTGCAATGCAGCAAAACAAGTACATCACAAACACATATACAGAGATACACACTCAAACTATTGCATTGCACATGCAAAGATTGGTAACATAAGTGCGAAGCAAACTTTATTGTATCACAAACGCCATATTTTCTCATTACGATTGGACATGATGCATGGAATGCCGGCAATAAGCCAAGTCGGCAACACGCAACCAATGGGTTAATGCGAGAGTCATAGCAGTGAGGGTTAAGGGGCGGCTGCTGCTACACTGGCATCGAAATAATTAAATCCGTCAAGTGTTGGCGGCATTCGCCATTGCCAGCGAACCAACCTGCCACAGACAAATGTATTCCAGAGAGTCTCAGCCAGAGCCAGAGCCCGACCAGAGTTGTTCTAAAATGAAAAGTAAAGTTGTAGCTGTTGCTGTTGTTGGTGCCGGGATTTGACTTTTTGGCGCGTTGGTGTGGCAACTGGCAACGTGCAACAGGCGACTTGCAACTGTCTGTGGCAGCAGCTTGTAGCTTGTAGCTGGTTTATGTGTCAGTGTCGCCAATAAAGCAGCCGAACAAACTGAAGGCAGCCGATACGAAACTCAACACGCCGCTACAATGTCGTCCAGCCAACCAGATCCAGATCCAGATCCTCCTCCTGCTCGTGAGGCAGTCAGTATTGTTGTTGTTGTTGTCGGTCTGCGGCAGTGAATCTGAACAGATACTCAATTTCAATTTCTGTGCTGCAGCACTTTTCTCTCTTTGCAAGTATGAGAAGTTTATTTGGCACCTGAAGATGATAATCGGTTACAAATTAATTGCAAACTATGTTGACAGAGTCTCACATGGCCATGGCACCACATATAGCAGTGGTAGCAGGGTTTTTTTTTCGGAGAGAGGCCCACTGTGCAGCGTATTAGTCACAAAAGTCGCCTCAAGTCGGCCTCAATTTATATAGACGGACAAAACTGTAAATAAATAAAATTGTCACTGTACTGTGAAGCGGCAACAACACAATCACAGACAGACGCTGCTGCTGCACTTGCAACAAGCTGCGGTTCAAGGCAGTTGTACTCGGTTTTGTGCGCTGCAACAAGGGGGCAAAGGGGTGCACGTCCGTGTGCCTCGTTCATTGTCAATGTGCAGCTAAGTGAAAAGCTCGGAACAGCAAGGCGCTTGCAGATTGTGGCGCTGATTGCGTTGCTCTTAAATTGTCCTGCCAACTTTTGAAAAATCTGCAAATTTACACAGAAATCTGGCGGCCCAACATTGTAAGCGTATTTTACATATTTCCGCGTGGGGACGGGCATACAGACGACCAGCTGACAACTTAAAATGGAGGTGTAGCCCCCCCTTATGCGCTACAGAGGTGCAAACCGCGTCGCTGCCTCAAGTGAGTTGGCATTCAATGTGGCAAGTGTTTGCAGCTGAGTTGCAGTCGTAGCTGGAGTCTGCCTCATGCCATGCGTAAATTGGATTAATGCATTTGATTCGCTCTGACGCCAGTCAACGCTGCCCAGAGTAGTCCTCCAGTGGCTCAGCCTACATCGACAATAGTCCAGGCCAAACCTCACCTGCATTGTTCCAATTTTATACGCATATAGCGCGCGATTGTCTTGTTGCTGCGCATTATGCCATGTTGTCGTTGTTGTCACTGTGCTTGTTGTTGTTGCCTTGAATGTTGCTGTTAGTGTTGTTGTTGGCACAGGTGATATATCAGACAAGTGACGACGGGCGGTAACACTATGGTGCAGTGATGACGTGCAGCGATAATGGCTGAGTCGAAAAGCTGCCAGGAATGTCGATGTCGACTTTTGAATGCATTTGTTGTGGGTGTAGCCGTAGGTGTCTCACTGTCTGTCCGCCCGACTGTCTGGTCGTTCCATCTCTGCTGTACTGTCTGCTCTTGTCAAATGTTGGCGCATACCATGAACAACTCAAAGGTCAAGGATGTGTGCAAGATGTTGCAACAATGTTGAGATCTTGTTCCAAGTGGCGAATTGGAAAGTTTGTGGTCAGTGGGTAGAAGTTAAGTTAGCAATACTTGAATTCAATATATGCATATGCATATGAAATGAAACATTCATGTTTATGTAGCTGATGGCGTTGCCATACTTTATATATTACTTGCATGTTATTGCGTTGCCCCATCAATTTTTTACTCAAATCTATATATATAAAAAAATCTTGCCAAATCTGTTCGTGATCGATGTTTGAGCGAACGGGAAGACCTAATCGCATATTTTTTTTTTTTTTGTATAGGCGATGTCTTTGTGAGTGTTTTAAGCTATAGAAGGTGCCTGGGTAGAGGTAGAGGTATAGGATATAAAGCTATTGGTACCAATAGTATGAAGAAGAGTGAGAGAAATATGAAGTATGAAGGAAGATGAATGGAAAGGGGAATGGAACGGGAAGAATTAATTGATATAATGAATTTACTGACGACTTTATCAATGCGCAGTAGAGCGCGCGGGTTGAGCTAGTCTATATATATAAAAATTAAACCTCAAAAAGTGACGTGCTCGCTAAACTCGAAAACGCGTGGACCGATTTTAACCAAATTTTCACACATTGTAGACAGTATTAGGGAGAAGTGAAGTTTTGGTGAAGTGTGGACGAAATCCAATACATGACGCCAAAGATATCGACAAAAACGATTTTCCATATAAAACATGCTAAATGTGTTTCTACTTATATAGTAGGCAATCATTAAATATGACTAGGTAAAGAATTCTTTTGAATTGATGTAGAATTTAAAATTTTTTATTAGCAAAGTACAGTTTTTTCAAATCTTAATCTTACTCTTCACCAAAACTTCGAAAGTTCCTAGAAATCTTGATATTACTTATAAAACTTAATATTAACTAGACAGCCCTTTATACATTTTACAGCAAATATATCTAAATGTAGCTCTCTCATATTCAGCTTCATCTTAGTGCCCCACAATCTATGCCTCATCAGCCACATCCCATTAACCCCATTAAGCAATTATTTGGCATAATTTACCGCCTTCCCAGCTCATAATACGAAATATGAAATTCCACAAACTGATTTCAGAGAGCTTTCAAGCCTACACAGCAACCATCAACTACTATATATTAATACAAAGCGAAAAAAAACCACTTGGAATCATACTCATCATCTTTTTGCGGTTATGTATGTGCGTCTTATTATCACATCATTTAAGCCAGTTACTCGACACTTCTGACCACCACTTGACCGGCGCGTTTGGGCTTCCTGCTCATTAAATTTGAAAATATAGCCAACGTTGTCATATAAATCTTGTTTCCATCAATATTGACCTGTCAATGTCGCCGCCATCGTCTGCCACGTTGTGGTCTTGCTCGAGTCGTCGTCGTATGCCGGGGCCCTTTGGCCAACGTATCAAAAATTCAATATAATCACACCATACGCATCTCCAGGTTGGAGGACTGGCACGGTGTTGGCAATTATTTTTGATTTTTTGCGATTTTTGCGACGACGACGAGGACTATACATTGTGCAGTGACCAAGCGCAAGAGCCAGAGTCCGAGCCAGACGCACTTGGCCAACTTACACTTGCCACTTGCCCAATGCGTAAGACCTGAAGCTGTCAATAGCCACAGCAAGCTGCTGCCGCGGCTGCTGCAAACAAACCAAGCGTCAACGGTTACGCTTGTTGCCTATTAGTCGTCGTCAAGTTGGCGCACTCCAGCTCCAACAACAACAACAACAACAAGTGTCCCATTGATGTGTCAGCGCATATGTTCTTTTATGTCATCATTTCACAGCTAAGTGGCAGCTCCTGCTGCATCCCGGCAAGTGTAAATTCAAATGCTGGTCTGGCTCCATACAAATCAATTCCAAGTCGCAGCCCCCAAAAACATGGCCCAAACAAAAGCAACAAACAAGCGCAAAACAAATCCAAGCCAATTAGATTTTTCACGCTCTCCAACTGCAGCGCCGACTATTGGACTGCTTGTTGGAGTGGCCAACTGCTGGCCTGGCCACAAAAATCTCGCCTAATTGACATTTCCAGGCAAAGAATTTATTGTGCCCAGAGCGTACATAAGTTATTCCCTTTGGAAATGAATACATACGTTTTGTGGTGACAGACTGGGACAAGCCGCTCTAGGGAGAGCGAGAGAGAGTGTCGTGACTGAGTGCTGCTCTAGAGTTATGGAAACGGCCTGGTGCCAGGCTCCATGCGTGGCCATAAAGTACATAAAGTGAGCCAGCCAGCCGGCCAGCCCAACCTGGTCAGCTCCGGCAGCCATCAGCATCACCCCCACGCAGCAAAAGTCACATTCAGCGTCACAGTCAACGCTGTCGCCCGCTCTCTCCCGCTCGTGCTCTCTCTCTGTCTGGCCATCAGATGGCACAAGTGTTCCATTGTATTGCAGTAGTAGGAGTTGCAACAACTACAACAAATGTCAACAGTAGTTTATTATTGTTGTTGTTGTTAGTGTCATTTGACTTTTTCCCTGCCTTTTTGTTGCAACTGTTGTATTTGTTGCTGCTGCTGCATTTGGCCACTGACAGTTTTTGCAGCGCGCTAATTTGTAAGCCTTGCTCCTTATGGGCTTATAGGTTGCTGTTGCGCTGTTAGAGCTGCTGATAAGCCCAATAGATTTAGAGAGAAAGAGCTAGCCATTGGCCATTTAGAGCTATAGTTTGGCTCGCTTAAGTGAGTTTCAGCCATATATATACATAAGTTGTGGCAATACTTAGCGCAGGAGAAATCTTCATGGGCTTGATGGGCATTTGATGGGTTTCTTTTGATGTAAGCGCTGCACTGACGCCGATCAAATGTCAAATGGCTGTGGAAATGCTTGATGCTGGAGAAAAGCCAGCAAAAGTTGGAGTTTGTCGAAATTTCTGAGGGTGGTCCCTATATATTCAAAGATTCGAATTATGTTGTCACCACTTTTTAGATAAGACATTACATTTGAAGCAACCGAAAGGTGAACCTTGATGGAACGCCGTAGTGAAGCGGCTTGCGGGTTTGGTGTTAGTTAATATAGAATAATTCTATGATTTACTAAACAAAAATCGCATAATTTTGCCTGTTTTGATTTCACTACAGCTGCATCGCTAATTTCAACCATTCGAAATCTTTGGTTCATACTTATTAGTTTGAAGCTTCTGACCCATTTGAATAAGTTTCTCAGTAATTAGACGTTTTGTCTCCAGTGCATCCACTACCAGATTTCCCTCTGCATCTCTACAGGAAGACGCTCTGTTACTAAGTCCCTCGGCCAGACGCTTGACTTTTTGGAAGAACTTCCTTACATCGTTCCTGCTCCTCCACATCTCGATCTCCTCTCGCTCATGGCTTTCCTGCTCGCGTTTTTTGCGTCTGAAAAGGCGACTCTCCATCTTCCTCATTTTCCGATAGTAATCTCGCACACTGCAGTGGCTTCGGGACACTCCTGATCGCATCATTGGTTCCTCAGCAGTTGGAACTCAAGGACGTTCTCCGCGGTGGAACGCATGGAGTAATATATATGCTTCCAGAGTCCCTCGGCGCTATCAGGTTCTGAGGGAGTGCGCTAGATCGCACTATGCTTAGACCTTGGCTGCAACAAAGTAATGATCAGCGACGAAGTCAATTAGCCTGAGCCTTGATTCGGATTGTTGCCAGCCTTTCGTTCACTGGTTTGAGCCGGGAGACACGGTTGCGTAATCTCCGGCCAACAACAAATCCGCACCCAGCTGTAGTAAATGGCGCAGTCTGTTTTCTCGCAGCAGCCTTTCCCTTTCCATCGCATCTCTTGGATGGCGGTTATATCCGCTCAGCACATCCTGAGAGCATCCGCCAATTGGGTCCGAACATTCAGCACACCCGCGTGGGTTTTCAACTTTGGGGGGTGTTCCTATTCTTTTTGATCTTTCATTCGGGGAGATTTTTACATGACGGGTCCCAAGTCCTACGCACAACCCGTTTAAGAAAATGTTGAGCTATGGCGTTCTGGAGCTTTATACATAGAAGTTATTAAAAGTCACAATTACGTTTTCGAATTTATTATAGAAGAAATGTAAGTTTTAAAAAGGAATGGTGACTTGTAATTACTCTAACTCCAAAACGAAATAGCTCAACACTTTCTTATATAGACTTAAGCTACTCTTCCGTATGAATAACTTTGTTGGAGAATAATTCAATAGGGTTTTATTCAGATAATTTAAATTTCTAAGAAGCAGTAGAATACAATTAAGTAAGCTTTTTGCAATTTTTCTTTTAACTTTGTAGTGCGTTTATAGCATTCTCCTATTGTAAGTTGCAAAAAAACAACATTGCTAACAATCGATTGCTATGCCATACAAAAGTCGATGTTATCGGCTCGCAAATTGTTGTGCAACTTCCAATGGAAGAAGGGTACTATTTCGGTATTTCTAACAAATCTTTAACTACAATTGTACGGTGTAGTAAAACTTCTTAAGAAAATAGCATGTACCAGATCAGTAACCCTTTGGCGGTTTTATTATAGTAAAACCGCCTTTGTTCCATAGTATCTTCGCATTGAGGTAAAAGCAATAACAATAATTTCTTATAAGATTTTCGCTACATTTTGGCACATCACATGCCACTAATTAGTTGTTGAAGCTCGTCTTAGAACTGCCTCCGGCTACCAAAGCTAAAAATAGCTACAAATGTCTACATAAATAAGTACTACAAATACACACACATACGTATTAAGTGTGTGGCATTTGGATACGACTTAATTACGCCAAACTCAACGAGCAATTGCCATCAATAACATGGGCTATTAATATTCTGCTGGCTGCTGCTTGTTTATTACCACTTTAAGCCACAATTAAACAGCCGGCCCAAAAGCGACAGATGACGGCGATGACGACCATAACAACTGGTAAGACCCGGAGTCAGAGCAGGACGACTGCGTGCAACGCCAACAGCAATAACAACTGTATAACTACGGCAACAACTCTAATATAGACTGCAATCTAAGCAGCATATAAAAATTTGTAGTAATAGCAAAACTATGTAAATAATCAAAAAGGCAATGCCGTGCATGCAAATGTGTGTGTGTGTGTGTCGTGGTGTGCGTATGTGATTCATGTGGCAGTGGGCCAGGCCAGGCCAGGCCGTGCCAAGTCCGGACAGCCACATACCCAACCAGACTCGGCACGAGCCGTCTCCAAACGCGAGTAGGCCTCACACACTTGCTGTTTTTATTCCCTATACAGATAGTGGCAAGAGTATTATAGATTTGTGCAACGTATGCAACAGGCAAAAGAAGGCTTGGCACCCTCATAAGTTTCTCTGGCAAAAATGGTCAGCATAGGGAGATCGGGTAAAGAGCAACTGTTAATGTCACAAAATGCAACTTTAGGTGAAAAAGTCTTTTCAAAGGTTATCGGTACAAAGAATTTGCCATTACTTTACAGTTCCATCGTGACCCATCAGACTATTACAAAAGTTAAAATGATATCTCAAAGGATCCTAGTACCTTCAATAACTTGCACAGTTACCGTTAAGGATTTAGGCAAACAATATAGGTTGATAATGCCGTCAGCGTTACTGTTTCAACTTTAACAACTCCAACTAACAAACATAACAACTCGTTACTGTAAAAAGGCCTGATAAAGAGCACTTCCCAAGGCGCTTCTGATTTTCGCACGGCTTAAATAACAGCTCTTTCGAAATAGAAGTTGTTCTTTTTGAAATGAGCTACTAAGCCCGGAACTTGCTGTTATTTTCATATGGTTCCACCAGCATGTGCTGTCATTGAGTTGATGCTGACCATGACCAAGATGTAGCATGAAGTATTCACTCCATTAAATAAAAATTTAACGGTATCAGTGTCTCGTTATGGTGAATATGTCTCGATATGCTGATTATATATTATTAAGTTAGTTCGCTTTCGTTTTCAAAAAATGGCTTGGTCTTTTTTCATTGATTTATAGTGACATCCGATTTTTGTGAATAATTCATGGTGACCTAAGATTTTTGTGGTGTCAGAGTTGTTAGATATCTTCCAAAAATATTCAAGGTATATCATTATAGATTTTCCCACAAGAAGGAAAATTTAAAATTTTTGCTTGAATTATATAAAAAGTGCAACCGAAGCACATAGGATTGGGACTGGAGATACGAAGTAGATCTTCGTCGAAAACCCAAGAAGCACAAGTCTCGGTCAATCGTTTCCATCGACTGTAATATCAACACCAATGGCGAATTTCTTCTTTGCTTCTTTAAATTTTCATCTGCAACCATTTTCTTGCTTTTGTTTTTAACAAATTTATGCGAAGTATAAGTCAAGTTAAGAATTTTAAAGCTGAAACATCGGAGAAACCCTCTTAACTGGCAATAACAACTCGTTTCAGTGTTACCGCTCAGATAAACCTTTGCTATGTGTAAACGATAGCTTATTAGAGTTAGATGCAAATTTGAGAGTCATGACAAACTAAGCCATAAAACTCATCTCACGATAACGAAACTTAATGATTAAATCTTTTGGCGAACCAAACTCCAGAATCACGTCATCCATTTGCCATGATTACTCCTAATCGCCTCAACTGTATCTATAAAGACTTGAAGCACTTATTTTCTTTATATTACAGGGTATTCCACCATCGGTCAGCAGCCCGTGTGTGTATCATATCTTTTGTAGTTGCAGTTGTTGTTGTCGCGCAAGTATGCGTAATTGTGCTGGAAAATTGCACTAGTTTTTCCAGCAAACTAAGCAGCTGTAATGCGAAACCAGCGCCGAGCGGAAATGCAAATGAAATTAATGTGCTGACAGTCGTGCGCGCATGCGCGTTGACACCTTTGCTTTTAGAGAAATTACACACGCATACCAACACATAAACACGAAAACACACACATACACAGTTACAAATACAATTGTTACATGTGCCATATATTACAAGTGGCAGTGGGTCGTCGCCATTGCCGTAGTCGTCGTCGTCGTCTCCGGTTGTCAACGTCTGGTTTAACAGGTACTAACTACCAACTACACTTGTTTACATGTTTCTGGACTGTACTGGACTCCATTGGGTGGCAGCAAAAGGTTGGTCGCAAAAAAAAGGTACATCTTTTAGGTCTCACACAGGCCGGTAGTTCTTTAATAAGCCGCAGGCTATAGAAAGTTGGCTACTTTTCAGTCGCATCATAAATATTAATGCACGAGCAACCTGCTGCTGTTGTCAAGCATTAATCAACACTGGCAGCTCTAAACATGTCCTGAAAAGGCAACATAAATCAAATGAGTAAGCTCGTAACTCGATTTGTACAAAACTAAACACCTTTCACCCATAAATGGACCAAGCTTCATGACCATAAGGAACCGAATATGTTGACTGAGTGTCTGACTGACGCCAACTCTTAATGATTACATTAAAATTGTGTTAAGAAATTAGTAGCTAAGCAAGAGTTGCAACACTAATGCGAAATAAGTAGCAGCGGCAGGAGGGAAGAGATTCACGACCTTGAAATGCTCTATAAAAGGCAGCGAAAAGCGCTGGTAAATACAGGTTCGAACCGAAAACTTGCTAGTCGCTGAACAAAATGTGCGTTAGGGAGAGTTTTAGGTTACGCTCTATCGTTCCTGTCCCATATATGTAAACGATTTCAAAAGAAATCTTAAGGAGCTAAGAGCAGAAAACGGCCCTAAAAGATGGTCTCGGAGTTAACATTCAATTCACGTCAAATAGCATCAACTCCCTTGACGACGGCCTCCACAATGGATCAGAAATTTTGGGAAATAAATATTTTCGAAAATAGTAAATTTCAAAGTTCTTACAGAGTATAGGTAGATGTGTGGTGGGTGCGATGGTTCATTAGAGAAGATTGCAGCCTTGCCTATAATGTAATTCTCAAAATAATGTATTCTACAAGGATTTGAATGTTTTCTAGAATCGATACCGATTTTTCCTAACAAATCAAATTCAAGACTTGTTACAAATTAAACGTAGGTACACCTCAAACTGAAGCAATGAGCGTTGTAGCTGCTTCACGGACTTACGGTGACCTGTTCATAGAACGCAGCCACAAGAGAGTTCTTTTTCAGGAAACCACGAGTTTTTTGACAAATTCCTGAAAATTATAATCATTGTGTATCAGTTGATCTTCTCATCAAAATGCATGGTACTGAAACTTGAGACTAATCCGTGTTACCCCTCTAGAGACGTACGGTGGAAACGTTTTGTATATCCGGCAAACCAGCTAACCAATAGCTTACTTTAATCAACATACTCCATTTTACTAATTTAATGCCTAAAGTGTATAAACAGCAACAACTACAACAAGCCGTAAATCATGCAGAGCGCAATGTACTGAACACAACCAACAGAGTTGCCAATGGCAGCAACATTTTCACATTACGGCAAGATAGCGAAATGTGCACGTCAATTAAGATACGCACAGTGCTCTGAGGAATGCCATTGCCAGCGAGAGAGACAGGTGAACAGACATGGACGTTGCTCGACTATAGCTACAACCAGAAGGATGCACTAAAACTGCAACTGGACTGCAACTGGAATTGGAATTGGACGATGCGTCGCGCCGTCGGTCTGGTCACTTTTGTCAACTAAGTTAACAGTTTTTACGCCTGTCAGCTCGTAAATCTTTTCACTTTTCTCGGTTCGGTTGAGCGGGAGCTGTGACCGTCCACTGGCTACTAGTCGAACTCATTTAAATGGCCAACACCCAAGCTAGATGCACTGCGTCTGCCTTTATTAAAAGTCAATAAATTAATAAATTATCGCATTAAAATAAATTGCAACTAAATGTTCTAAGATGCACATTAATTAAGCAGATTGCTTGATTTATTGGCGTATCAAGTGTCGCAGCGTTGCCGACGTCAGCGTCGCCGCTGACGCAGTATGCACGTTACTGCAGCTTGTTGCATGCAACTCTGTGTGTCTGCTTGCTGCTTGTTGGCATTGCTGGTTGCACTTTAGCTGATTTTTATCGCCACTTGTTGTTGCCGCTGCCACTGCCACTGCTGCTGCCTTTCATATTCGCACAGCGGCAACTGCAACAACAACAACAACAACTTGATTGTTGTGATCATCAAGCATTGCGCCCTCAGTTACTCCCTGCTCCCTGATCCCATGTGCCTTGCCACATGGTCACAACCACACATTTTATGTGTCCATTTAAGTTGCTCAAATTGTGCGAGTTCTGGACATTCCCCTCCCATTGCTGTCTCATCTTCAAGTGGTCATCATCATCATCTTTGCCGTCGTCATCAGAATCTTCGCCGTTGTCTTTCTAGTCGTCAGCGTCGTTCACTTTGTTGTCATCGTTGACTTCTTGTACGTGCCAATTTTCTCCTTATTAATAAAGATAAATAACTTAATGATTATTATGTTTAAAGTGTTTAATTTGCAGACGTTAAGGCGCTATTGTTAGTGTTGTTGTAGTGGCTATTTTCTGTATTTGCTGGAATTAAGTTATTAGCTGAAAGATTGCTATGTTTCTATAGGAAGTACGACATCGAATGTGCTCTAACTGGTTTACACATATTGATCTATGAACGATTTCAGCGCAGTGAGTTCTTTTCTGTATCGTTTTTATGTAATATAGAAGGTATACTCTTAACCCACTAGTTCCCGTAACTTTCTTTGTTTTTACAATTTGCTTCACATTCAATTGCTTATATTATTCAAAAAATAGCCAAAATAGCTTCGTTTTTGTAATCTCTTTAATATTTTGCACTGTTTTTATCATATTTTTGTTCAATCTCTCTCTTAGCGCTCAAAATAAGTTGCCAATGGGAACTAATGGGTTACACTACATTTGATATCTAATATGACCGCTAGTTTCCCCATTAGATGAAATGATTACAATCAAAGGAGTCTACGCTCAAATTTATTTTTAAGTAAAGGAACATTAGTTTCTTATGTGTTGGTTACTTACTTTTTGTTCTTAATAAATCAAATAAACTTGTCTTTGTGGTGGAAGAGATGACCCATCGGAAGAAGTTAACCCATTCTTAGCACTCAGGCAGCCTTGTCCATTGTTTTTGATGTACTTATGTAAATTTAAAGAGGAAGCTAAGAAATATGAAACCCTTGTTTTTTGTTAATTTTTTAAATATATAATGTCTGCATAGTTTTTTTCTGCAGACTGATGCCATTTTCGAAAGAGCTTATCGGAGCTTATCAGTGTGGCTTCAGGCGTGGTAAGTTGACCAGCTATTCCTACTACGCAAAATCTTGCAAAAGACTCACGAATACCAAATCGACACCCATCATCATACGGCTTTTAAAGCCCGTTGAGGGATCGCATATATGGCGCATGGTCTGAGTTTGGTATCCTTGAATTGTTGGTGTGACTATGCAGAATGACCTTGACTCAATCAAGGTAGGAAATAGCTTTTCCGATGATGCCCTCTACTGCAACCTCGTCAACTTTGTGATGCAGACAATCATTGGTCTTACTAAGCGATAGCTACCGAAGCCTTTGCGGCTTTTGAAAGAAAATCTGCCAGGGTGGAAACTGTACACAATGAACAACGATGTCAGCATAAATATCAAATGGGGCATAGTAAGCAAATGTGTAGAGTAGAACATTCTCGCCACAAGAAATTTACATATTCGAGCGCATTAACATCCAGTACGAAGTACTTCTGAGTAGTTTTATAGAGGATTACCACTGGGCTCAAGAATTGTCATACCCTTTTTCTTGCTTTCTTGACAAAGGGATAACATTGGAAGTTCCATATGTTCGTAAACATAGTCCTGTATTGCTTACCGTTATGTCGTAACGATTAATTTGTTGTTCTTATATAAAAATATTTGCCTTCATTTGCCCACCGATCGCAGAATCTAGTTTTTATTTAAAAACAAAATAGTTTTTCTCTTGTAAAGTCTTGGCTTTAATTTGATCTTGGTAGTTTGCAATTCCGAAAAGCAATCTTGAAAATTTAAATAGGGCAAAAAATTAGAACACAGGTAAAAAACTCAGACCGTTTTAACTTTAAGACAAAAAACCTTATCAAAATCCCTATACAGTACTCTTGCAGTTTTGATGATATTTTAGCACTAAAAGAAACGCAACATTATACTCGTACATTTGTTAGTGAAACTTCGCATAATTTTGCCATTGTATTTCCTTATATGATATATTATACGAAACAGTCCTTAAACCGAATTCGATTTAATCAAACGACACAAAACAGCAGAGCATTACCTAATAGTTAACCTCATATTCTGACCCAGCCTCACTGCTTCACCCGTACAGTCGCCACTTCGGACTTATAGTCTGCAGCTCTTAACCGCAGCTCACTTCCTGCTCTTGCAGTCTGAGTCATACACACATGTCAGACCCCACAGTAACCACGTTTTTTGCTTCCTGTATATATCCTTGAAAAGCGTTCATTCCTATCCAATTGATACTGTCAATATGACTACTAAAAACGATTATTTAACAACTGTTTAAACAACAATTTATGTTTATTAATAATATCAACAGCGATTTCAAGTGTCGCCTCGGTCTGTCCACCGTCCGTCCGAGTGTCCGCTACAGCGTTTAATCAACACGCTGGCAAAAAAAAAAAAAAACTTCTGGCAAGTTGTACGCACATTTCGACTGTCCCGCTGAGGCCTATGAATCAGTCGGCTTGTCAGCCAAAAGCCAAGTTAAGCATTTTGTGTTGCAACAGCGGAGGGGCGTAGGGTAAAGGGGGCGTGTGCAGGCGGCAACACCAACTGTAGACAATTTCTGTATTTTAATATTCTTTTTTTTTATTTTTATTTTTATTGTAGTTGTTGTTTTGCTCGCTGCGTTGTAACAAGTTTTGCTGCCGTTTCTTGGCGCAGCTTGCCTCCGCCGTCAAGTGACAGCGGAGGAGTTACAAAAAAACAACAGCAACAACAGCAAAAGTAAAAATAAAAGCGCAAAATTCTCGTTTCTCTACTTGATGCTGATGCTGAAATTCAAGGTTAGCCGCAACGGCACGCTCGAGACATTGCTGGGTAATAGTCGAATCTGTTGGGTCTGTCGATCTGTCCCACTGTCGTTTGGTCGCTGGGCACGTCGGTCCATAGGTCTGCTGGGTCTGCACTGGCTCTGGATGTGCTTTAGGTCTGCCACGCACCCAACAACGTCAAGTCAGCCAAGCCCTTTTGCAGAAAATACACAGATTGCAAAGTTGTAACTTCAGGACGACAAAGTTTGGATGCTCTTCAGTGCACATTTCTAGCAAGCAATTAGTGAAAGTGTAGAAATTTGCATCTTAAACTCCATAGGAACTTGGTTTCGCTGATTTAATCAAAATTTAAATATGGTAGTTTACATGCATACCAATTCGAGACAATAAATGTTTATCTATACGAAGGCTTAGAACTTATTACGAGATCCGAAATCGTCTATGTCAAGCAAGAAATCACTCTTATACGAGTTTACCGCATATCCTTTTAACAGATTTTCAAACGAAAAGCAACCCGTCTATATGCTAGAAATAACTTGGAGAGCGTTAGGATACCATCATCAGAGCGATCCATTTTTCAAACGATTATGCAACTTTACCCACGAAACAAATATTACTCACGCATTTATATAAGATCTACTTTTTGGCGGAGCCATTTCGAATGAATTGCATTTGCCATCGCAGAAAAAGGCTCAAATGACTGGGCAGAAACTTCTGAGCTTTTCAAAAATTGCCTCAAATGGATCTCGGATTACATTTCATTTCCTCTCACCATGTGTCTCTTACGCGGGAAAAGAAGTATAAGATCATATGGTATCATAACCAGCTGACTCTATAAGTTCGAAATTATATGTCATGCTCCCTATATATCATATCAAAGATTGATTTTTTCCTTTATTCTAGGTAGTTCTATGAAATTTTTTTATTAAGAAAACTAAGCAGTTTTTACTTTAATTTTGCCCCTTTACTGATGTCATATATATTATGGAATATATTTCATATATATTATGAAATCATATTTAAAGGTCTTTTCATTTATATACCTTGCTTGAAAACTAGCTCAAATAACTCCTTTTGGTGTTGATGACATCCGTGAAAATAACTATGAATTTGCAACAGTATCTTTTCTTACTGTTTTGAGAATTCCAATCTTATACATTTATAGATCCTTTGAAGTAAAATGAATAGACTCAGCTCCGAACTTATATTTGCAAAGGCTTTCAGAGGTCTTAGAAGTCCACTTCTGACAACTTTTCAAAATTACTACTGCTAAGCTTTTGCAAATCCTTATTCCGAATTGCAGAATTTGCATAAAAATTGTTAAAAAAGTATTAACTCTCTAAGAATACGTAGCTTCAAGGCTGTCATTTCCAACGTTAGTCTGTGCTTCGGTTCATGGATTCAGATTACGGTTGGATTCACATTAATAAGCTGTTTCCAAAAAATTTACTATAAAGGCTACGTATGCGTATGTTATGTATTTCCTACACCCTAACGTACTATTCTAGAAGTATACCATAACGTTGAAATACAAATTTCTTACTACTCCCGATGTTGCTTATCGAATATTTTCAAAATTTTGAGTTTTTCTTTCAAATTTAAGTATGTCTTTGTTCAAATCTATAATGTTACGAGTGTTTAAGGTTCTTTATCCGAAAATGTAGATGCTTAAGAGCTCAAACCATTTCTGTTCGAAGTCAATTTATATGCTCTGCTTGAACCTCTGCAAGTTATTTTCGAAAACTGCGTTAACGTTACCAATCGCTGGACAAAAGGTATGTATTCCTCCCAACAAGAAGAGCATACCCAAAGGGCAGCGAACAAATGAATTTCATTATATGTAGCATGAGTATTGAACGCATTCGAGAAGAGTTTACCTACCGCACACGTTGGACCAAGGTGTAGCCGCCAAGTTGTAATCAGTTGGCGGAATGGCCACGCATAAAGTAATTGCTAACCATTTGCGTTGGCACCGGAGCAGCCAGCAGAGTTGGAGTCGGAGACGACAAAGCCGTTGAAACCGTTGACGACTCGGATGCTCGTCGTCGAGTGTTGCGCGGGCGTTCATTAAGAGCAACCTGTTGAGCTAAACTGGGACTGGGAGTTGGAGTTGGGAGGAGCTGGAGCTGCAGCTGGAGACGTAGACTGATGCTGGGGCGACAAACATTGCCTTTTCTGGATGGGCCACAAAAAGTTATAAAATTAATAGTGAGGCTGGGCGGCTGCTGGGCACGAGCATTAATCAAGCGAAGCCAACTGGGCAAGTGGACATAGGGACAACAAAGGAGCAGCCAGCCATGGAAATCGAAATCGAAACAGCAATGCACTTGATTTAATCAAGAGGAGCTCAGTATGGTCACCATAATTGGCCAAATTGATGTTGATATGTACTGCAGCGCAGCAGAGGATCAGAGCGGATTATGTGCAGCGTTTTTTACAATGTTTTGTGGCAGCCACATTTCTAGAACTTATGCAGCTTCTTTTCTTTGCGACGCAACAGGAAGCTGCAGCCAAACGTATTAAATTGCGTATTTTACGTGACTGAAACTTGTATTTTGACATGATCATTGGCGAAATTTTTAGCTGCCTTTAATTAAAAGGCTATAAATTTATTTATTTTTTTTTTAAGCAAATGAAAATTGTAATAAAAATTCCAAAATTGATGCTTCCTTATGGCAGCAGGCGCAGTTACTTAAGGCAAGGTTGCACGGCTTCGGCTAATTTTGGGTTATGGTTGCCGAGACTGGCAGTACAGTCATTGAACTGGTTGCTGTTTAGTTGCTGATTATGCGTATTCAGCTGCAATTCTAGCTGGTTTTGTTTTGGAATGCTATGGTTGCAGCAACCTTTTGATGAACCCATAAAGATTGCCTGGCATTTATTATGAAATAACTGGCCGCAAGGTAGCCATGGTATACTAGTCTCATGCGGGCGCAACACGAATTACATACATCAAGCATTAACTACCGACTCCCAGGCATTACACTAAGCTGTGTGGCACACACACAGTTGCCTCTGCGTTGCAAGTACGCATATTGTATGGCGTTGACCGATAATATGAGCAAAACTAGTAACAGAAACAGCATGTTCAATAATGTTGCCACTTTTGTTTTGTAACCTGTCGAAGGTGTTGAAGATGATCATGTCTTGGGCCGAAGCTGCTGCTGCAGCGCTGAACAATGAATTGCATAAATGTACGGGCAGCAACAACAACAAGAACTATAACAACAACAGCAACGTGCAACAACGATCAGCTACAATCGGCAGACATGCCGACACACAACAACAATTGAGCCGCCGTTGTACGATCGCTGGTCAAATACAATTGCCACCATAAAGCCCCATCGATCGCATCTTTTTGCGTGCTCCACAGTCGCAGTCCAAGTCCAAGTCTTAGCTTTGAGTTCTCAGTTTCCAATTTATATACGCAGGCCCGGATCATAGTGCGCAAACATGCACAGTGGTTGAAATGCACATAAAATTATTGTTGGAGTTACAGTTCTTCGCAAATTTGTTATTTGCCACAATATTGTATATCTCTTCGCTTAGTCATCTTTCACAGATATGAGATGAGTTACATATTTGAGCTTATTTCATCTGACGACATTGGGCAAGAAATCATTTAAAAGAGAATCTGGACCCAAAAACATATACATGTATGCATATAGAAATCTTATTCTATTTCATAAGAAATCGATTGTTTCTCTTTAGCTTAGATTGCCCTTCTTATACTTCTTATTTTATAATAGATTATGAGAAATTGAGGATTCTCGAGGGACCTAAGCGCAGCCTAACGGTCACTCCAGATCTCTACAGTTAACCTATGCCACTTTATTTAATGGATCCAGCTCGTGGCATTCAAAATTGCGTAGATTTTCGTTTGAAAAATCGAGGGCCAACATGAACAGCTTGAATTTTCATCAAGATACTAACCAGCACCAATCACATACTCCGTTTTGAACTCGTCTTTTTAGAAGACATGGCACACACTTCACATTTGGCTCAACACTATCAGCAGGCATCGAGAGAAGCAAGCACTCTTCCCTTAGGTTGCTGGCTATTAGTTATTGACCAAATCCCACTTCGTACTTCCAGACTCTGTTATTTTGAGTCTGCTAGCCGCTTTCATAGCCTCTTGTCGTACAAACACGTCAAGATGGGTACGATTTAGCAGTGCGCTAAGCGCATGAGGTGGTGCTCATAGCGCTTGTGATATAAAGAGATTCACTTCGCGAACCTGATTTCGACGACATTACCGCAATTTGTGCAAGTCGAAAATCCCAAAATTAACAAGTTTTATCTGGAAGAATTTATCTAGTGTTACCCACTTTTCGTGATAATAATTGTAATATTATAATATAATAATATATTATATATATATAAATATAATAATAATATAATAATATAACTTATCACCATCTCATTGCAATGGGCCCTGGGGCTCCCTTATATTCAATCCGCTCCTGCCGAAACCCCTTCTCAGTTCGCTGTATTTTTGGGTTCTATCGATCGCGCACGTTCCTTGCTGCGTTTGCAACGCGGTCGCACTTCATTCTACGATTGCCGCGATCAATGATCTGTGTTTTTGTTTCTTGGGTTGGGGTCGTCTTGGTGTTGCTTGCTACGCCACTTATACACTTGTTGCTGCGGGTTTGCGGTCGCCGTTCCCATTTCGGTTAATTTTTCTTCTTGCTGCTCCTTTTTTTCCAGCTCTACGCATTCATTTGCGGGCTCATTGTGGTCGATCGGGCAAACACATACATACAGAAACAAACGGCTACAAGTACCTACATCTATAGATTGTTGTAGCCCGCTGTCGACAACACCCTCACCCTCATCACGACGATGACGACGACGACGACGAGACGCTCTTTTGTTCTTGCTGCTTTTATGTATTATTTTTATTTATTTTAAACTCATTTCTTGTGCGGTTTGGCTCGGTTCAGCTCAGCTCAGCTGAGATCAGCTCAGCTCCTACACAGCCAGTTGATTTTTTAACTCGTTAAAAGTTGCGTTGCGTTGGTCGAAGACCAAGACGCTCGCTCGTTCAAGGCATTCTTTTATAATGCCATTTCGCGAGAATTGCCCGTGCGCCCTTGGAGCCATGCACGACGAAGACTCTGACGACGACGCTGACTACAACATCGACAGCATCATCTCGTTCCCTAGAATCGCTCAGCTCCCCCGCTTTCAATTCAATGGGGCCGGCATTGTGTCTGTGCGTGGATTATTGGTTCGCATTCGCATCTTGGCCTAGAGCGGCGGCGGCAGCTCCCTCCAAGTACCTGTTGTGCTCTGTTCAGATCTGGCTAGCACCTTTTGTGCTGTGGCCTCTGTGAACGTGCGCTGATCTTGTTGATTTCTGAAAACCTTTTTTTCTGTTCTTGTTCTCTACTTTTTTACTACTTTGTTTAGAGCGTTGCTTTAATGTTGGTAATAATATTATTCTGCCTGCAGCAGGTTCATTATTTTATACTGGTACAGGTGATTTCTGGTTCCACACTTTTAACCTTTTTATAGAGTTTGGCTTTTATTATTTTTCAAAAACCAAATATTCTGCTTTCTGAAATTAAAATTCTCAAAACTTGTCAAGTGCTTTGGTCTCCATTTTTTAATTAACTGGAGTCAGTTGAAGCACTTGTCCGCCGCAGACTGCTTAGCTGGCATTCTATATAAGGCAAAAAACGCTAGTCAAATGAAACCCTTTCAAGTCTCACTTGACATTTTGACGTTCCAATTACGAAACCAAAACACTTTAGCTTCAAAAACAATAAAACACATAAACACTATGCGTAGTAGTACTTGGAAAACGCTGGCAGCCCACACATGAGACAGCTCCAGCGGGACAAAAGCCCCCAAAAAACTGTTGACATATCAATAAGAAGAGGAAAAAAACACGCAAATAAACAAAAACCATACAAAATACAAACCCAAACAACATTAGAATAAGTACCAGACATTTGAAATGAAGCTGAAAGTAAACAAATAGACATCATAAAAATAAAAATTGAGCTGGATAAGGGCAAAACGCAAAAGAACTCGAGAATATAAACAATGAAACCCAGAATGCGAACAAGTGACCCTGACATGATTAGAGGTTCCCCTAACGAAATGCGACATAACAATGAAATTGAGCTCACCGAAATAAGCTCATTGTGTGTGGTACGCTTCTAGTACGTATACACATTTTGGAGCAGTCAACAGCTAAGGAAATGATTTCACTTTTTATATGCTGTAAGATGATCAACGGTGGCCAATCGTTTAGTGACGGAGAGGAAAAAACATTGATCTTCGGTAAGACTGGCATAAAGTTCAAGCAAAAGCAGCTCGTTAGTACGCAGTGTTCCTAGTTGTCTACCAAGAATAATTCAATTAAGAGTCATTTCTCTAAAGGAAGCTTGTAAATGTCTTAAAGGGTCTATCTTTAATCTTCTCAACATCGTAATATGTGTTTGATGTGCTTGACACTCATGCTTTCCTTCACGAGGAAATACCTGTCTTGCAAACCTAATACACAGGATGAAGTGAGCCTTGAGATCAGTAGGTTAAAACGTGAAAAATGATCCTGTATTTGTTGCGTTGACGGCCAAGTGGTAAAGTCCCTTCATAGCAGGGTAGTTCTTTATTTGATTATGCTTTTTAACGCAACCAAACCAATTCCGATGTAGATCCGATCAAATACTTCCCAGTGAAAGTCTACAGTTATTAAAAAACTAAATCTAAAAGTCGAAAAAAACGTTGCGCCGTATCGTCCGAACAAGTGGCTGCCTAATTCCTACAAAATATGTGTGAGAATATTTCTTGGTAGAGTGTTGGCAGCTGTCTTGACCAGGCTGCTCCTGCAGATCATCAGTTTTGGTTCAGGACCCACCATGGTACTCCTGAAAAGTTTCATCGGGTTTTGCAACATGTTCTTGAGGGGTTTGAAAATAAACTGTAGAGGTCTATCGTCTTCCTGAATATTCATCAAACGTTTAACCGAATTTGCTTCTCAAGTTCAAACTCCTCTGTCGAGGTCTTATCTCTAGGGACCTTTCTTTATGGTGAGATGCAGGATGTGCGTTAGAGTACGGCTGCTTTCAATGCAAAGCCAGGTTCTAAGGTGCATCACTGGGTCGCTGAATTATGTAAGTAGCCCCACGATTATAGATGAGTGAATACCCACCTCAACTCGTATATAAGGGAGTTGGCCACTAAGACTTGCAGAAAGCTGTTGAGGCGGCGTCACCCTAATGATACTTAGCTCCGACGAAGGGGTCGTTGGCATATTTCGTGCCCTTGTCCTTGAGATTTGCTTATTAATGCTCATTACTTTGTGCTGAACGCAACATTATCCGAAACTGACGAGCATCATTCAAACGCAGTTGTTTTTGCAGTCAAAGAAAATCTACCAAAATATTTGGATTATACCACTATCGTGACATAAGCAAGGATGTGGGCCACACTTTCAGAAGTTAAAAACAGAAACAGACCTAAAAAAATCTGGTAGATTAAATTAATTTATGGTGAGTTGACCCATCCCACCCAGCAGTAGCCATTGTGTACCCAACAAAGAAAATTCAGAGATTGGCGGGATAGTTAAAACTAGAAAACGAATTAGACAAAAGAGTAGACTGATGTGCAAAACAATCGTCCCGACTCCCGTGAGAGTTCGCGATGCACTCGCAAAGCGTGACTGTACAGCTCGCTCATGGGTAGTGTTTACTTCCTAAAATGCTCATTCGTGTGATTGTAAATACAAAACAGTAACCCAGAGAGTGTTCTGTCAAGCCGTCCTCTTCGATGACACTCCAATTGGCCAGAAACTTGCCGCACCTATTGTGACCATTGATCAACTAGAGCAAGCAGATCTTTCCTCCACTGACGTAGAATATACATTTGAATAAGTTCCCTCACAAAGTACTGAGTCGCGCGACATGGAAGATTTTGTCTGTCATCCATCCAACCATCCATTCTGCCGGGAAATCGGGTAGTGGATGCACTTGCTGAGATTATGGAAACAACACTTGCCCAGTTACTGCAGGAGAAGTTGCCTGACAATGAAAACGTTGCTGTCCTTTGCCCTGTCATTAAGGTGGGTATGGTGAGTACATCTCCGATTATATAACAGTATTAGATAGACCATTAAGGGATGGCATATATCTGAGTTGGTGGACCTCAACACGAGCGAATAGGTAAATCATTGCTGCATTTGATGGAACGAAGTGGTCTCCAACTATAATGAAATAGTGAAGCATCGATTAGTTTCACTAGCTCAGTCAGATTATGGCGTATCGATAAAGAAACTCCAGGCAGAATGGTGGTCAATGTGGCTGTTGAAGGAAGACGGTGAAGAGTCAGACCCTGCCTCCTTTGGAAGGGTCAGGCTTAGGATGCATTAGATACCTTTGCTATTACGAAAAGATGCCCTAGAGCAGGCCGTGTAACTCTTGCAGATTGATATAGCCATTTGAGAAGAAACAACATACAGCATTTAAGTTATAGCTTGTATCTCAACATTAAACTGAAAGCGAAGAAAATGCGTCTATGGAGGGAACAATTCTGCTTCTAGCCAAGAACACGCAGCTCTAAAAAAATTATGAACACATTTTTTAACCAGCGAATACAACTATGAAACGTAGCTAATTTACTAATTTAAGAAGGAATAACAGAACTCTATCATAAATCTCTTCTGGAATTAACTAATTTTACTAATAGCCGTGCGAAACTCTTCTAGTACTAGCATGTGGTTCATGCTGTTTTCCCGCTTTTCTGCTTTTTTCAACTCATTCATTCATTCACTTACTTGATGTACAATTGAAGCCATTCACATTGCCAAAAGCCTTTTGCTTATTGTCAAAATATTGTAAAGCAAAAGCTAATTAGGCGGCAAAGTGATATTAATCATACGCCCAGTCAGTTGAGTCAAGCCCAAAGTAAGGTGCCGGCCCAGAAATCACTTTCTCACGCTCTATTAAAACATCATTAATCTGAATGCAAAAAGAAAGAAGCGACTGTTAATTTTTTCGAGTATTTCAAGAAAAACTGGAGTACATGAACCAAATTCAATCGTTTTTTCTCTCATTCGGCATTGTTTGAAGTCTCTAACAAGTGTTGTAATAACAGGCTCACTTGGCCAGAAGTTAATGACCCCGTAGCTCCGCAATAACATGTAATGCCAGACAGAAACATGGAACTACAGGTACCAAAACACAGACAGTTTTACAAAGCCAAGTTGTATAGAGTTTCAACTTGACAAATTAGTAAAGCTAACCCCGGTAAGTTGACCTATTGTAGGCCTACTGCTGTTCCAAATTAATTAAAAACTGTTTAGGAGCAGCTAAAACGTTGCAAGACCCAAACATGTGGGGATACAATAAAATTAGTTTAGCAATTTTTTATTTGAAGCTATGCAAAGTGTGGAAGCTGTTGTTGTATTTGCTGTTGTTGTTGTTGTTAATTTTACAACATAATCTAAATGAGCATATAAGGGGCCCATTATTCATAAAAAGCAATGAAATTCAAATTGAAATTCACAAAACAAAGCAAAACACGCGCCGGACTCCGCCGGTCTGCTGTTCCAAGCGGCAATCTATCAACTGACGTAGGCCAGGAGAATGCGCCAGCCGTGAAATGGTCAGAAATGAGCGCTATGACTTAATAGGCCTTCAGTCAGTTTGCAGCCAAGGCATGGCACAGCACGGCACAGCACAGCACTGTAAACTTGGCTGGCCACTTGGCCAACAGCCTGGCTGCATGGCTGTGAAGTCAATAAAGGCGCCGTTGGTGGTCAAAATGTTGCCGCTGGTGGCGGCTGCGGCTGTGGCGGCTCTAACTGCCGCTGTAGCTGCGGCTGCTGGTAGTTGTTGCTGCGCTTGGCAAGACAAGATCATTAAGGTGGCATATAACATGGCACTAAAGACAGACACTTGCCGTAGCGCGTAAGCGCGAAAAAGTACCTGTCTCGCATGGGGAGCACACCACAAGCCCAAACGGACGAGACGAGACGAGCCGAGACGAAATGAGACGAGACAAGACTCAAGACTTCAGCGAGTCTCGATCCTCCAATATGATACAGCTAGCACAGCTTGTTGGTGGGTCTCCAACATCACTAACACCAACACCAGCAACGCTAAGGCTAGTTAGTGCAGTTAGAGATCTTGTGAGCCGCCTGACACTTTTGATTGAATTCCCAGCAGTGGTGTCCATGTATTGGTGCGCTGCGATTGTAATCAACGCTCGACGATCAATCAGCGGTTACGTGCATGGGCAGCCGACGCCACTCGACGCCACAGCCACTCAAATCAATCCATCAAACGTATCAATCATGATGACAGGCCACGGAAAGTGGTTAGTAGTCAGTAGTGGTCAGTCAGTGCTCATCTAATATGAGTCTAAAGTTGGACGGACATTTGGACGCCATTTCAAGCCTGACTTCAACTGACATTGCGTTTGCCCGCATCGCCCATTAAATTTGAATAATCTTAGTTTTTTGCTGAGCCTCAGCTCGATCAGCAGCTCCGGCAACTGTCGCCTGGCTTACCAGCTCTACCAGGCTTTGCGTGCCCGTCACTAAAACTAAACGCCACTTGGCCAAGCTCTACACTTGGCCACTGGGCAGCAGTCAGGCAGTGTAGTCAGCTCCAGGCGCTTGCCGACTATCTGATTTGAAATTCTAAAGTGATTTTGATTACTTGAGGTGTTGATGTTTTGACTTGTACGTTGATTAGATAGTTGGAAGGCTTGTTAGATGCATGCCATCATGCCACAGCCATAGCCAGAGCCAGAGTAGTCTTGCCACCACCACTACTACTATGTATGCGGCATGTTATCTTGTGCCCGCTACTTGGTCACTTGATGTGCATTTATTATAATTTAATTATAAGCAATCTGTAACAAGTTAATAGGCGCTAGCTGGTTGCACCGCATAATTTACCTGGCAGGTGTGAAATGTCTTTATTAGGCCTTTGTAGCGAGCCATGTGGCAAGTTGTTAATGTTGATGATTGCCTGCCTTAATGATGGGTCTGCAGCAGCTTTAACATTACATTGCATATGCTGCTTGAGTTGAGTTGAGTTGAAATTGGCAATTAGTTGTGGGTATAAAGATAGCTGTTATCGATAATGCCTAGATTTCTATATCATTTTGGGAGCATACGAGAGGTGGATGCTTTGGAAAGCCTACACATGCCATTTGGATTGTTTTTGGTGGAATCAAGATTCTGTGTTTCCATGCCGGATCGTGATTAAATTAATCCCTGTTGGTGGCCCATTTGAGTTCTTCGTATGTATTAGTATTTTGGCATTTTTAGTATTTGAAAAAACGCATACCACGCATATCCACGAAAGTTCACATTATTAACCTTAATATACAGTTTTTGTATGTTCCAAAATGAATTTCTGAATTTTGGAGGCATTTTTTCCTCTTTTGTTAGATACAAAATATGGAATTTAGCAAAAAAAAATCGTTTGAAATCTTCTTCTTAACTGGCCATAACAACCCGTTACCGTCTGATGTAAAGCTCTCCTTCAGGCGTCTTTGCTTTCGCCTTCTCCAATCGGTGATGCAAAAGGTAACTAGTGTACTCTCGAACTGGTCCTTCGAATGGAGACATGGTCTGTCCACATGTCGACTCCCTTTCGCAGCTGCATTGAAGGCCTTTCTGGCAGGAGCTCTTTCATTCATAGACACAACATGACCTAGTCGGCATAGCCGCTGGATTTTTTCGTTTGACAAGTGGCCATCTATATAAATAATGATATTTCAATATTCAAGGATATGAAATTCTTCTCTCTTGAATTATCACTTAAGGGACCGTCCATATATAACGTCATCACGTTTTTGACATCCCCCCCTCCCACTTGTAATCAAGAATAATCAGAAGGTCAACCCCCCTCCCCCAACTATGTACTACGTGAAAAAGAATACGCCAAAATTTATTTAAATTAGAACCAATTTCCTTTTTTTGAACCCGATAACATAGAAGTATATTACAGCTCTAATACCTATTTTCGTTTGGGTCTAATTTGGACAGCTACGAGATGCTGTCCTCAAAGTAACGAGAGTATGGCGGACATGAATAGAAGGGCGTTTAACCATTTCCACAGTTTTTCCTTTTTAAGTTAGCTCTGTGCGTATCTCCCAAGGCAAAATGAATGAATCATTTTAATCAAATCGAAGCTATATTTACAGATTTTTGTAAAGCGTTTAATTGTGTAAAACAATACTTTCCACTACTTAAGTTGGACAATATAATGAATCAATACTGTGTACGCCGACAAAATCGAATTGATTCAAAAACTATTCCTACTCTTGGCGCTAAGAAGCCTAAAAGTGAAGCCTTCGAATGTCAATCGATCTAAAGACACTGAAACAAAGACGAATTGAAGGATTTCATTACTTTTAAACAAACCGATCCATCGCTTCCAGTATTTTGAGTCCCTTCGTCGAACCTTTAGGTGAGTACATATGCCTATCGAATCGTCTGCATGTATTTGTACTATCGATTGTTATGTACCTTCTACAGCCAGGATATTTCCGCAAAACCCGTCGTGGCTCTCACATAAACTTTTATAACTGCAAATGTTTCTATCTAAGCATTAACAGTTTAAGAATTAATTGATTACTTCCTTTTCTGGTATGCACAAAACACGATTTGACAAGAGAAGCGCCAAGCGTTCGAACCACCCTCGCCTGGTTACAAAGTACCATGCACAACAAGACAATGTTAAGCATCCTTTCGAGACAAACAATCAACATAACAAATTCTTTAATTTCAGTTAACAACTTACAACCTGTTGCAACAGGAACATAACAGAACATGGCGCAAACAAAACGAAAGACTTAAGGCACGAACTTGTTGTACACAAGCGCTAACAGAGAGCGAGAGAGAGTGAGCGAATCGGTGAAATGCGGCGAAAGAGAGTGCGCGGGCAGCGGGCGCGATGCCGAAAAACTTTACGTAATTAAGCAAAGAACGTCGCGCTAATGTCGCACATAAGTCACACGGCCCGAACCAACAAAACGGTTGTTGTAGTTGTTGTTGCTCAGTCGATGATTTTCTGCAACTTGTTGTGTTTGCGGTTGTTGTTGGTGTTGTGGCTTTGGTAAATTTGCCTGCCAACTGCCAACAGTCAATTGCATTTTTGGCCAAGTTTAGGCTGGTTCTTGTTGTTGTTGGCTCATTCACGCGAATTTGTTTGCAATTGAACTTGGCTTTGGCATTTGGTGTTGGATTTGGTTTTGTTTTTTTTTTTTTTTTTTGTTTTTCCACACTGCAGCTTCGATTTTGTTGGGGGCTGTTCGTTTCGTGTCTATTTTTAAGCAATTCGTTTGGCTTGGCGCTCTTTTTTCCCCCAGCTTTGTTTTGCTGGCAACGCGTTTTTGATTAGCTTTCCGCATTTTAGCGGCATTTGGCATCACACAGACACACACACACAGAGAGACATTGAGACAGACAGCCGACCGACTGGCCAAGTCAACGTTGGAGCTCTGCTTCTTGGTGATGCTTATCAGGAATCACGAATATTTGTTTGCCAAACTGAAGAAGTTGTGTTCCAATGCTTTTCAGTTTGTAACTGCCTCTTGTTGCCAGCTTGCTGTTGTTGTTGCTGCTGGCGTTGTGGCTTAGGCATTCCTGCGGGAACAAGTAATCCAAACTTGACTCACGACGCATTAACTGCATAGAAACCAAAAAAACGTATATTTCATTTCAGTCAGCAAGTGTATCAAATGGCCAAAATGTAAGAGCCATAAACAATTGCATAAACTTTACTATCTGCCCACGCCACAAAAACCCAATCCGTATCCATCGAGCTGATGCGCGTGGGCGCCTATTACAAATGATTTCGCAAAAATATTCAACGTATTCATATTTTTTATAATATTCACAAATTGATAAACAAAATTGTAAGTGATTTTTCTTTCAATCGTTGCCAATTTGCCCCCCTATTGGCCTTTTTGGCATGAATCAGCCTGGCCCAACGGCTGCTGCGGGCAGTCAACGGCGCATAATTATGATGCCAGATAATGTGATATTAAATAATTTACTTGTGCCAAGTTCTCTTTATGTGACGGTGGCAACACTCCAAGTGCCACCGCTGCTGCACCAATCTCTGACAGCTGCAACATTTTGGTTGCAACTACTTGGCGCCTTTTGTGCCCTGGCTTTTTCAACTTTTGTCGCGCTGATTTGCAATCGCACATAGACAGTGTCGAACGGGGAAGCGGGACACAAATGGACTTGCAGCAGGGTAAGTGTGTATGTATGGCCCATAATGCGGACCATTGTCTGTTGGCTTGGTTGACGCGGTTTTTATGAGCGGCTTTGTTTGCGCTTTGAAAATTATTATGTCATAAATTAATAGGCGCAATTTTTCCTAGGAACACTACGGAACTCTCGTATGTTTTTTGGCGGGAAATGTGACAAACAGTGCACTGACATTGCATTAGAGGTAATGCTCGTAGATTTTGGTTTTATATATGTTAGATTTATAGATATCATATATTTATATGGTACGCTATGTCTATGTAAATTTGGGGGCTAAGCATTTAATGGTTAAGTTTTAAAATGGAAGTATTTTTATGAGCCCAAATTGTTGTTGAGATTCTGAATTAATGAGCTTGCGCATAAGTTTTCAAAGGAATTTTCAGCATACGGTTTTGTTCAAATGTGCTCGTTTGCAATAAGCATCAGTTCCGTGGCAGTTCTTGGATGAGTTTTGGTTCCTAAATCTTTCCTTGCCCATGGACATGTGAATGCTTTGCCTTTCAAAGTCTATCTTTTTAGCGCATGAAATGTAGATATGAACGTTTATTTCTGAAATGTCGAGTAATTGCCATCTTTTTTCTTCTTCGTCACCTTCCTTCAATGCCTTTATCCCGAGAGCTTCTTCATCCATACGCACAACATGACCAAGCCAGCGGAGCCGCGGCATGTTAATTTGCTTATCAATGTCGTCGTAGAGCTCATAGACTTCGCCGTTTCATCAAATCCGGCAGTCTTAGGTAACGCGTAAAGGTCAAAAAGTACATGGGAATAGAGGTATGTTACATTCTCAAAACAATACCAAATATTAAATAACTTAAATCGAATCATATTTTCCTGGGCACTATTATACTTCTTCTGAGGAACAATTGTGACAGACAAATCTTTTTGCCGAATTTCAGCCTATAAGCAATTCGTTAGATATCTTTTTGATCCGAATACTAAACTGAAAGCATGAAATGTATTTGAGTATGTTGAAATTCTATTATGAGGAATTTAAATCAACGGATTTTTGGCGTGGTTTGAGTTGAAAATTAGCTCATGGCCTGAGATATCCCAGGACATCTCAGAGTTTTCAAAGTTACATGAAATTTTCAGATAACATATTGGAGACTTTATATTTTAAGAAATGTAAAAAAATTGTGTGCTGCTTTAAGTAGATTTCGGATAATCGACTTCGAATTTACTTGAAATTATCGGGTTCTATATCACCCCTTAGATTTCGAAAATTGCTTCAAAGTCTATTTACTATTTACTTCTATTAACGAAATTAGTCGTCAGCTGTCATATGTTTATATATAAAATCCGTTCGATTCATAGTGACTCAGGGCTACTGGGTAGATCGTCAATCCCGTCAGCTCCGAAAGGAGTAGAAAAATAGAACCGTCGCAACTCTGCATATCATAAACTGTTGCCACAAAGCTGAACAAGAAAGCAGTTACCCAACAATATTTATTCTTGACCAAAAAAATAGCAAAAATTTTTGTCATGTTTGTGCTTAACTGCGAGTTACCACTCTCAGCTCTGCTATAAAAACTACTACATGCGAAAAAACAGATAAAATTATTTACTGCTCATAGAGCTTAACACAGATGCTCATTAAAAGCCTCCAAGACCCGACCTACTTTTGCTATGAAATGCACTGATTTATTGAAGACACATTCCTTTCTTCTCTATTTTTCCCACGCAAATTCTTCTTAATCAAAGTAAAAGTTTATATTACTTATGCGCATTGGAAAGCGGTATGCATCTCTTTTGAACACCCTTTTACTTGATGCTCATTTTATAGTGACATAAACTATTGATAGATCTTTAAAAGCTTATTTCGATTTAATTAAGACTCTGTACTTTGCGAAATTGTCATTAAAAACATAAATTAAGTAAACTAAGTTGGCAGTTAAAAGCGAATTTAATCTCTAATAGAGTTTAAATTTGGCTTGGACTGATGGGAATCTTGCGGCTTATTGCCTTCTTCAAATCGCGCTGATTAGGTAACTAGTTCGTAATATATGGTTACACTACCCAATTTGCTCCTAAGTACCTCGAAGTCATCGTTACAAACAGAATCTGCTTTCTTCAATTTTTAAATTAGATATACGACAACAAAGCTATTTGACTATGTGTGCATATGTCGACTTCTTGTTTATGAGTTGAGACGGTGACATACTTAAAGGCCAAGATATTTGCCTGAAAAACACTTTTCCTTTTTTGGTATGTAGAATGATTCTTAAGATTTCTTAAGCTGCAACTTTTGATACCAACAGCTGTTTCTGCAAGGAACAGTGTTCGTGGAATCGTACATATACATATACCACTTTTCCAGTTTTCGCTAACAAGTAAACTATAATGTAATAAAATTTGATGTAGACAGTCATGACAGTGCCCGACACTGGGATAACCTGTACCCACCCACATCTTCCATGAAAATCAAATTTTTGTATCGATGCGTTGAGGGGTATGGGCTTTATAACAACAACTGCACTAAGGGGATAGACGGGTAAAAGTGATCATAACTGTGCCAAGTTTCAATAAGATAGCTTTCATGGTATGGGTTACAATCGCGAAAATCTGTCACGGGGGAAAGGGGTGAGATATCGACATAATTCAACAAACTTGCTCTGCGTAGGGAAAGTGAGCATCGCTCTAACTCTTTTATTCTCCGAGAATGGTGTGACAACGCGGACAGATAGACGGACATGTCCATAAGGACTCAACTTCAATTCAATTAATAAAATAGTGTTCCTTGGAAGCCGATATTTAGAACTTTTGGGTACAAACTTTTAAAACTTCGCTTCTCTCGTCAATGCCCCTACCACTCTCTTAGTAGATCATATTGTATTTCCTCTTCATCTGCCCTATCCGCTTCCCGCATTCCTTCTTCTTCGAAAACCTTATTACTTTAATAGAGGTCCCCGTCCTCGCTCCGCTAATCAACTCCGTGCCAATCTCCATCATATTCCTTTTCCTTTTTTAATCTCCAGTTCTCCTTCCCATTTCCCTTCCTCTTCCTCATTTACATGACTTCACTAGGAGGCTCCACCACCTGCTCGCTCAACAAACAAGAATGGCTAACTTAATGAAAAATGGTTTTCTAAAGAATTACGATGATTCTCTTTATTGTAGGATAGAGAATTCGAGGTCCTTCTTCTTAACTGGCCATAACAACACGTTTTCGGGTTACGGCATGATGTAAGTACATTCTTTCATTGGAATTGTGGTTTTACGTGTACGGGTCCCAAACCCAACGCACAATCCTTTTAAGGCCCGGGGTCCTTAGCCTGTTCATAAATGTTGTCAATATTTGAATTTTTTAACCCCTCCGTAGTCATAAATCATTACATTTTGGTGAACTCATATTGAAAATATATCGTTCCTAGAACGACTTTCTTGTTTTAAATGCGAAATTTTGCCTCTTTTCTGGGGTCTAACAAAGTGTGGAAGATTCTTCTTCCTCAAAAATGATTATGATTACTACGATATGACTTTCGCTATGGGACGCTGACCCACATCAACCTGTTGAGGGTGCTGAATTCCTCCATTTATGGCAGCGGATCAGATACAAGTAATGGCTCGTTATCTGCATATATGCAACTGCCTTGATATCATCAGGGTCAAGCTCTTGCAGAAACGGACATAAACCGATGGTCTTTCCTGCTCAATCAGACTTTGACTGCATTATTCAATGTTATGAATTCTATTCCCAGCCATGCATGTCCATTCCTGTATTTTGCCTAACTATTTGAAGACAACAGGAGCATAAAGACAGACTATCTTTTTCGAAGGCACCACAAAAGGTTAAGCCAAATGCTAAACAGTTTGGCCATAAGCCTGCTGCTGCCCATAATCTTGAAGTTGGTAACATCATTAAAATGCTTGACATACTCGAAAGCTCTTTTAAAATTTTCAAATTAATTCATTTTAATAATAAATCGTACAAATCGTGTGTGTGGAAGTTAAGGCAAAATCGAATCTTGGGCATCATTCTTCCGCATTGCAATTGTATGCCAAATATTTTAACAAAGTGCACCAAAAAGGCGCAACACACATACACACACACACACAGGTAAACTAATGGTGATATCTATATACACGTACATGGGAAAAGTCGAACAGATTTATGTAGATTTGGAGCATGACGAGGCACGGGCCGCATTTAGTGGCACAGAGCGCCCGCGGTCGTTCGCAGACCTGGGTCAAAGTGAATCACGCTTTCGCCTATGACCATTAGAAGCCACCACAGAAACCACAGTGCAACCACATTGAACGTGCAGCGGCATGCGAAATTAATTTCCTTTTGGCTCACTGCCTACGAAACAATAAAAGCGCACAACAAAGTTATTGGCCAAAAAGAAAAGCTCCAGCTTCCTGCACCTGGCTGCCAATTAGTTTAATTATTAAAAATTCTACAGCCCAAATACTGTGCTTCCCCCTACTAAATCTGCCAGAATATTGCACATTTTATGCGCGCTTTGAGTGCAATAAAAATTGCAATTTTCATAATTGCCAAGCAGATGGTGCAAAAAATGTCGCCTAATTGGCTTCTCGTTGGCTCTCCGGCTGGAAGCTAACCGTGCTGCCGATAAGAGCTGCTAACTTGGCTTCTAACGGCAGAACAATGGCCCGAATGGCGGCCAAGCAGGTAGCCAGCCAGCTAGAGCTGGCCAAGGAGCTGTGCTTCTCCGCTTTCGGGATTTCTAGAATTGTGACAATATTTTCACTGCGTTTTGCTTTTGCGCTACTATAATTTATCAGATGTAATTCCTTTGGCCAACAAAGTGCAACCAATGGCAATATTGGCTCTAAACGTTGTTGTTGCTGTTGTTGTTGTGCTTGTTGTTGGTCGTTAAATGGCTTTGTTTGCACTCTGTTAACATGATCTTTTATTACTGCGACTTTTGTGGTGTTTTCTGTTTTGCTATTGTTGTTGTTGTACCTTGTTGTATCTTCAGGTTCAAGTTTATTTCCAGCTAATAATGTTTATTGTGTTGAAGTTTAGTAACGATTGGTCTTACATATGTAGCCAAAGATAGTTTGTTTATGATTAGAACGAACAGCTAGTGGTTATATTTATTTATTTATAACTAGGGGTCTCCGCCCCCTGCTCGCCAAGCTCACTAGACACAGTTTACGCGAAGCTCGCTAATAAGTATTTACTCTTCGTAAACATAGATCGATAGTAAAGGGAAAAAGACAAAAATAGTATACCAAATTTAAGTTTTAAAAAGAGTTTCCACAGGTTAAATGTGCTCTCTAAACAGAACAAGAGAATTTCTTGATCACTTCAATGTTCGAACCACGCAGTCCATTAGGTATCCGTCATACTTTCTGTTACACTGAAACCGGGTTTGAAATTTCGACGGGTTGCATTACGTTTTAACTATAAGAGTATACAGTTGCTCGCATAAGCAGGTCATATCGATATCATTGATCCCACTAAGCGAGCATTTACAAAGTATATGTTTTCTTTTGTCATCGATTTCGTCTACTTTGACACCAACGTCACGATGAAAAACGATCTCAGCATGGAAATCAAGCGGAGAATCACTCTTGCTACTTTGGTCTCAGTAGGTAAATGAGTAGTAGGGACCACTCTCCCCAGACAAAACTAACTCTCTTTAAGAAGCTCGTCCTTCCCGTTTTTCTTTATGGCGCTGAAGCATGGGTTATGACGCAGTTTGGTAAAAATGCCCCTGGAGTGTTTGAGCGAAATTTACTCCCTAAGATCTGTAGCCCTTTGAACGACGAACTCCATGAGCTGTACGACTAATTTGACATAGTCCAGCCATTTTATGCGTATGGCTGATGAAGATACTGCGCGAGTTGTCTTTAATGCGGCAGTTGAAGGAAGGCGGCCGTGTCGTTGTTGGAAGAACCAGATAGAGAGCAAACTATCTACCTTTGGTATAAAAGAAAAATGCGCCTTGAGGAGTACTCTACATCAGCCCGTAAGCCGTTAGCGAGTTGTTATGGCCAGTTAAGAAAAAGCATTACATTTAGAAGAAACTGTCCTACTCCTGTACTTGTGTCAGGATTTGTGTGAAAACTCTTCCTTTTCGAGAAATCAAAAACAATGGGATTGCCACAGGGTTTCTGCATTTTAATTTTTAATTTACTTGAAATGAGAATTGTCAAATCAAATTAAGATTTGTTTTTTGTTTTCTGTTTAAAAAACTTTAGGACATAAGGCTTTATTACGAGAAAGATTTGTAGAGATTGAATGTCTTTCAATATAAGAATAGAAAGTAGAGCGTACTTTTTTTTAATTCAAAGTGGAACAATAAACCTTAGATGACGAATAAGTTTCAAGAAATCCAAATCAGCTCAAAAAGAGAACGTATGTACCCCAAAGACGAAGTGTAAGAAGGAGGAACTGTGAGATTGGTACAATGTGCGGAGGACTCCAAGCACTCAAACACTTTAAGAGTAAGACAACCCCTTTGAGTGCTAGTGGGCGCTTTTCTGGGCAGTTTCTCTAGTTTGAGCTAGAAATTTGTAAAACGCGATTTTTGAATTTGTATAACATTTGCCGCTTAATTGACACGACACACACACACATGCCACACATAACCAGCGGCGTTTTCATGTCGCACTCTCATGTAGTCAGAATATCGTAGACCCCAAAAAACATTTACTTTGACTAACCAAAACAAAATCATATGCAAGAAATACACGCGCCTCAGACAAGCTGCAGACACCAATGAGTCATGCGACACACCAACGGCCACAACAACAACAACACTTAGCATGTGGCATAGCCAGACAGCTGCGCAGACGTAGACCCAGTAAGACTTTGGGTTACCCATAGGTGTAGAGCGGGTTGGTTTCGGAGGTTTTTGTGGAATTGCGCATGTGCCGGCTAGTAAATAAATAAAGCGGCAAATTTGATTTTATTTATTTGTGTCTATGCAAAATAAAATGTGCAACTTTTTGAGCAAACAGGCAAAAAGCTTTGGGGCATGAGGCAAGTAACATGCAAAGTGTAAGATACTCACTCAAAATAAAAGGTTAAAAGTGCCATACGATAACAAGAAACTTTGAAAATTGGCTAGATTAGGCGATTAATAGGTGATCAAGTTGGTTTCAATGGTGGCTACATATTTGGGCAGGGGGGTTCTTCTTATAAGGGTATTTGTGGTAAAGACGCTTAAAATGTCAAATAAGTGTTGTATTTAAGAAGTGTATATAAAAGTAGAAACTCCAATAAAATGAGAGAGAGAGATAAACTGTAAAAAGCGTAGAAATTGCTCTAAGTGATTTGTGAAATGTTAGCCATATCATTAGAATCGGTTTTTTTCTGAGGATTTTAGCATGACCTCTTTAAATTACAAATTACCTAACAAAGTCAAAAAAGCTAAGATATGAGGTTAGATTGCTGGTAGCATAAGATTATTATAGAAATAGTAAATGATTCTACATGAACAATAATAAAAGTTGATATAAATGAAGTTGAAGTTTGTTAGAGAGCGCAAACTTCAAAGTAAGAAATACAATTTTATGTTGGCGTTTCTATAAGATCGTTTGGAGTAAGATCTGCTGCAACTTCTTTAAAAGCTTTGCAATATACAAAAGCAAACTATGACAATTCATTAAAGACGAATCATTACATGATTATCAACGTTCTGTAACTCAAATATCGGTACTGCACACTGGTATGGAACTCGACTAAAAAGAACTGAAGAAATAATTTGTCTGATAAAAATATTATCCAGGTACTTTGGGCTTGCAAAAAAGACATTTTTTGAGCGCTTTTTCACTTTTCGAATATTTAAATGGTTGCCATTTTTTGCGAGAAGCGTATCTCAAGCGATTCGCGTGTCTCATAAGAACGGATCTTAATGCAGTTATGACAAGTAAGTGTTCGAAATGACGGCACCAACAATATCTTTCATTTCCCCAAATCGTCACATTTAGTCAATCGCACCAGCCATACCACTCCATTTTTTAGTTTTCGAAAACTTTGTTAAGGTTTCGGTCCACATATCATCACAAATATTAAAAAAAAAATAACTACACCCCACCCGCTCAGCTATCACGTCATTACTGAACAACATAATGCATCCCAAATAGTTTGATCTTACTGAGACTCGAGTGTGGTTAACAAATCAATATTACACTTACAAAAAAGGTGGAGCCTTGGTGTCCTCGGCCCTGTCCTCAAAAACCGTAGTATATGCAGTTTTTGTAAAAATTTTTCATAGTCTACGTAAGCCCATGGAGGGGATGGGGTCTTGATCATCTGATCTACTTCTCAGCTGGCTATAATCTTTCTCACAAATATAACTTTAAACTTACATTGCACAAATCTATAATATTCCTTTACACTATGTGTACATAACCCCTTCTCCATAAATCACAGTTTAAATGCTTGCTGTTACACATTCTCGAAAGAATTATTCTTACGACTTAAAACTCAAGTTTGACACGTAAATGACACAGAACCCAAAACTCAAAACAATAGAAAAAATAAATGTTCAAAAGGTTGTGAAATTCTAGAGCCACAAAACAAATTGATTGTAATGCAAGCCAATTTAACGGAGACATAAACCAAATTGTGTAATAAAAATACGTAACATGAAACTGTTTCCTCAAAAAATGTAACCAGCAAAACCTCTAAGACTGCACACAAAACATCTTTCAAAACGTAACACTTTTAGTACCCGTTTACAACTCCGCCGACACACCCAATTTCAATCAGCACACATAAAACCCAGCTACACCTGATGCAATTTGCCAATTTAAACGGTCCTAAAAAAAAAACAACCTACTAAAACTGTAGTAAATACATATGTATGTACACAGCAAACGATTCGAATCATTGGAACCATTCCAACAATCACAAACGTTTAACAATTTCACACTTTCAATGGGAAAAACCTCAAAACAAAGCTTCAACCTGCGGGCACTTGCAACATATTTCATGCATTTGCAAAGCGATTGCTACCCACTGTGCAATTAGCACCTCAGCAGTTAGTTGCGCCAACGAGCTGCACACTGATTCATAGAGCCGTAAGTACTAAAATAAAAATTATGGCTTAGCATAAGCGTAGCGCAGCGCAGCAAATGTCTTCTAATTAATAAATAGTTAAATAGAAAAATAAAAAAATACTTAAATCGTTGTGGCACAGACATAGTCACAATGATAGTCACAGTCACAGTCCGCGACACGGCAAAGCACTCTAAATCGGAGCCCATAAACATATATTGCTTATAATTTTCTGGCACATATTTCTATTTCACCTGCAGTCAAATTCGGCACAAAATAATATTTAGAGACAAAAAATGCAATTACAAACTCAACAAAAAATAAACACAAATATGAAGTGTACCTTATGTTCGAGCTACGACATTTGAATACTCTTGCAGAGTTACTTTGATGTGAAAAACTAGTTCTTTCAACAGATCATAATCAACCGACCGCAGACATCGGAAATATTGAGATAAGATTCGGAGTCACTTTTTCCTCGTCTACATGCGATTTGATAATTTGACATACAATTCGATCTATGTATTCCATAAGACTCCTTATAGTCTCAAGAACCTGAATTTATAACTTTATTAAAAAGATTAATTTCTTAATTTTTATGGTTAATTTAAAATTTATAAAAATTTTGACGTTTTTCTTAGAAAAATTTGAGTTTTAAAATTTTTTTTAAATTAAAGGATTTTGAATTTTTGTGGATAATTTCAGATTTTTAAATTTAAATAAACAGTTTTGAGATTTTTTTGATAAAGTTAACATTTTTTGGATTTTGAATTTAGTTTATTAATTATTATTAAAAATTAGTATTAGAACTTAAATAAATGTAACGCACATTTTAGTATTTGCTTTTTTTGTGATTTAATATTTTTGTGGAAAATGTTGAATTTTGAAATTATTACGGAAACCTTGAAATTTCATGAAAAATATTTGAGATTTTTGAATTTTCATAATATATTTAATATGTGAGATTTTTGCAATTAAAATGGAAAAGGAAATTTTATGGACATATGAATTTTTATGGTTACATTTTTAGTTTTATGAAATTTTTGTTAGATTTTTTAAATAAAATTTTTTAAAAAAATATTACTTTTATGAAAATTTGCGACTTAATTAATTAATAAAAAAGTTGAGACTTTTTTAGTTCTATGATTTAAATTGAATTTAGTTACGTTTTAGTTATTGGTGAAAAATTGATATTTTGTGTTATGAGAAACAAAATTTTCGAAGTTTTATTGAAAGCTAGTTTTGAAGTCTAAGAAAAGTTATATTTTTATGAAAAGCTATATTTTTGTAGTTTTATGGAAAATTTCAGAACTTTGCATAAAGTTGAAAGCTTGGTTTAAATAATGTAACATTTTTATAATTATAATTTTAGAAACGTTTGGTTTTTATCTATCCCAAATTTTGTGCTCGAAATTATGTATTTTGGATTTATCATTAAATTGTAAAATAGAATTTTTGCAATAAAATGAAGTCCTGTTCGTTTGATTGTCTAGTTCCATTCCCGAAAAAGTCCGTTTTGCAACTCTGATTTTGGATCATTTCTATGGCATTAAGTCGCATGGAAATAGTTTGTAACTTTTGCCCAAAGAGTGCAATATCTTGTGCTAAAACAAGCCATCTGTCAACATCGCCTCTTCATCTTCTATTATAACCCATTTTCAGGGCTTCTTTTATGTGATAGGCCAAAATCTCTTTAAGCCATATAATGTGATTTATGGCTGTTAGAAGTCGTTTGTGTAATTTCCTAAGCTTTCCACCGATTCTTATTTTTGACTAAAAACATGACCTATTCAAGGTTATGACAGAAATCTCTATATGTTTTCGCATACCGTTTGTTTGAAATCTTTTAAAAAAACTGGAAACAGTCGCGAAACAACGATAACTTTTTGAAGGCTCATGCATACCTAAAAGTTATTTTATAAAATAAGTTTTAGAAATAAACTTGCGAAATCCGGTGGTTTCAATCCGTATGACGAGGTGTGCCAGAAATCTCTAGTCGAAATTGCGTTAACTTTGGAGTTGGTATTTCCTGAAAAATGTTCGGTCTACAGCTTTCATAGAAGATTTTCAAGGCTATTAAATATATTTCTGAGAATTTGGAATTTGGAATTCGACGGAATGCATTATTTTGCTGCTTCTGACAACTCCTCCGCAATTTGATTTGTGAATACCTCGAGGAATAAAGAAGTTTGCCTTAATGCATTATCTTTTCTAAAAAACTAAGTCTTTTAGGTCAAAGTTGATTGAAAAGAGATTCCTGGCACAGCTCAGTGCTAGTTGCTAAGCGTTACCAATTTTAGCCCAAAAGGTAAGTACCTTTTGCAAGGGTATCAAATTATAAGTTGTAGTTCGATCCTGTTCAAAGAGTTTCGGGCGTTTTGCGTGCTCATAATTTGCACCCAACGACATGTGCGATTTGTTGTTATTTTTGGTTGTTTTTTTTTCTCCTGCCGGCTTATTAATAATTTTAACAGCAAATGTCGCCTGGCATTGCAATATGTGCTCCATTTGGGATTTGGCAGTTGACAATAACTCAGACTACGCCTATTAATTTTTCAGAGTTAATAATCGGCTTGCTGCTAATTGATTTTCAATTAATTTATAGTTAGCACATGCGACAGCTTAATTTATAATTAAAGTGCATTTAAACCTAGTAGTTTTGGGCATTTTTAGCATTTCTAAGTGATTAAATGATTCGAATCAATGGCCAATAAATCACTTGAAAATGCAGCGATAAAAATTAATCAATATGGTCACACTTCAGGCGCCAACTGCAGTACGTCCGTCGGTGCCTGCGTCCAGACGACAAAATCAAAGCAACCAAAACCAAGCATTAGGTAATAATATTTTGGCCACATGTGGCAGCCAGTTGGCCAACTAGCCAGACGGAGCGACAGTTCGACAGAGCGAGACAATCAGCTAGCCAGACATTGCATTGTGCTTCTTATCCTTTCGCCTTGTCTGGGCCTGGTTTTGTTTCGATTTTGATTTCATTTGGCCAGCGGCGCTTGCCAAGAATCATGGCTCCCCAACGACGAGCACTACGACAGTTCCAGCCATTGTATGTCGCCGTTCCACTCACTTTGGCATATTAGTTTCAATTCATTTTAGTGTCTCTTTGGCTTTGTTTGCTCTTTTTTAGCCACATTTTATGCCTTTTTTTTGGTTTTTGGTATCTGTTTGGCTTGGCCAAAGTGTTGCACTCAATTGACAGTCGAACTGACAGAGCCGCCTGCAGCTTGGCATAGTTCAACATGAATGCGCAGAGAGCTGGGCCAGGACTTTTATGGTCGATGGCGATGGCGATGTCTATAACTTGGCTTATAAATTATTTGTGGCTTGGCGCACTTGCCATGGCCATTTGGAAATGAAAAGTGACTTGCAGCTAGCCAAGCTGGAGGCCAAGAAGAGGCTGAGACGCGCCAAGACTGGGCATAAATATTTTTATAGGCTCGTTTGATAGTTTGCTTATTACCTAATTTCTTTTGCCAGGCATTGACAGGCCAAGTTGAATGGTGTCAGGCGCTTTAACTGGCAGGCCTCTGCCATATAGATAGTACGTACCTCAGTATCTGGACGGTTCAAGCCAAGTGTTAAGCGTGTGCAAGAAGCAAGCGAAATGTTGGATAAGCTCTAAGTAAGGGTTAGGCCGAGGAAGTTATTTGATGTTGTGTTTTCTTTGGGAAAGTCTGGGAGAAAGTTATCAAATATTGTTAGAAACTTTCAAGCGTATATGCATATGAGCTCCATCAATCACAAAATCAAATAAAACACAACTGCAATCGCATAAAACAAGAGGCAAATTTTGGCAGCTGGTCGACGAATGGTGAATGCTCTTTGAAGGCAACTCACACTAGCTTTGCAGGCAGATGATACAGTTGTGGAACGTACAGATAGTTCGGAAAATGCTGGTACTTTCTACGAAGCGTTTAGTCTAAAATTTGAGAAACATAAAGATCAATTTTGATTATGGATTATTGATTGACATTGAGTCTAATGTTTCGTCAGCGTTACGTTATATGTTACGTCAAATGGTACGCTACTTCAAACCAAAAAATGTCATCAGTTGCATTGCACCATATTTTGCGTTACTTTATTGTCTACGTCATTTCCAGCTTAATGTTATATTTCCTTGAATCCAGACTATAACGTTAGATCATAATATTGAGTCACACGTTGCTTCACGTCATAAATGATGTTACGTTATAGGTTACGCGAAATTTTACGTTATTTTAAACTAAAATACGGTATAAAGTACATTTCACCATTTGCTGCATGTCTTTACTCCGTACTTCATTTATAGCTGTACGTCGTATTACCTTAAACCAAGAGGGTAACATTAGTTCATAGTATTTTGCATTGAGTCTCATGTTTCCTTACGCCATATGCCACTTTACGTAATATATGATAAGTGGCAATGCACCATATTTTCTTCTTATACTTATTGACTGGCCATAACAAACCGTTACCGGGTTACGGCCTATTGTAGAGTTCTTCTCCAGGCAGCTCAATCATCTTCCATTGGGAAGGCGGTTCTATGCGGTGTGTCCTTAACCCTACGCACAACCCTCTTAGAGTCCTGGGCATCTTATTGTTCGTTACTTTAAATATTTTCTACGTCATTTTTAGCTTAACGTCATACCAAGAGTATAACTTCATTGCACATTGCCTTACATTGTGTCTCATGTTTTCATACGCTATATATAAAGTTTTATTGTATGTTACGTTATGTGTTATATCAAACCAAAATGAGCCATAAATTCCATTGCACCATATTTTACGTTACCCTATTTCGTACGTCATTTGTAGCTTAACGTTATATTACCTTAAACCAAGAGAGTAACGTTAGCCCATATTATTTTCAATATTCAATATTGGAATTTAAAGTTGTTCTTTGACCATCCAGAGCTCTTTGCCACAATTCATTAAGTAAATTAATCGAATTTCTAGAACTTATCATTTGCCACTCATAACTTTTATATATTTTTTATATTTTCCAATTATTCTTTTAGTAATTTCATTTAATTCATGGAAAAATACAGTGTTCACAAATGCTTCAAGATTGGAATACTGCTTTAATATACAAGTTCGATAGACACTCAACTTAATATATTCTTAAATTATATAGCTTGTTCGTTTCAACTTACGTAATAATGAAAAAACTTCTGATAAAGTAAACACACTCTCGGTGAGAGTATTTGAAAAGGGACAACAGCGTTAGGAAAGTGTTTTTGGCACACTAAACTCAAACCAAGTGGCAGTCGGGCAAAAGCTAACATAGGAAAAAATGCAATGCAATAAATTTACTTTAATTTCTCATAAATTTTACTTTGCATATTTTTTTATTTTAGTCAAAAACTATTGTCTTTTCGCTGGGGAGGCGGTGGCTGTGACTTCGACTGCGGCTGCGACTGTGGCAGGGCCAACACCCGCGCACATTTACATGCAAATGAGGCAATGGAGCCTACCATAGCCCCAGGCCTGGGTAGAGTGGGTGCCGCTAAGCACCATTTGACGCCAGTCAGCCAAAGCTAGCCAATCGCCTGACTTTGCACATGCCGCCGCAGGCTACAACTACGACGACTGCGACTTGGAGTCGAACGACACTTTTGCAACTGATGGGCTCAGAGACGTGGCTGAAACGCGGCTGAGCGGCAGAAGATGTCCATCAAGCACAACGCCTGCGTGTCTAACGAAGCACAGCTAGGCGCGTCGCCTCACTTCAAAGCCTTTGGCGCCACTTGGTCACAGCACGCAGGATGCGGCTGGACAGTGGACATGCGGCAAGCCGTGGCAACTTTATAGCTGACACCAATCAACTTTATGTGGCCGGGACTGCTGTGCGCCAGCCGGTCTCTGCCGCTGTCTAATGCCTTTGTTTATGCGCCGGCTGAGCCACTCGTCTGCGTGTCCATAACTCACTTGGCAGCCTGGACCGCAGCATTAGTTGGCACCTAAAAGGCAACAAGGCAGCAGCCGAAACAGCAACGCCGCCAACTTACGTTTACGCTGATGCTGACGTTGACGTTAACGTTGTAGTTGGCGTAAGCGTTGCCCTTTGGGCAGCGCACCCACGCGACAGAGTTGTCATTGCGCCGGACTGAACGGTCTGCATTTAATTTATTTTAATGATTCTCACTTGGGCACAAAATAAACTCAAATGTATCAAGTGCTTTTGTTGGCGTCATTCGATATGCTCAGCGCCAGTGTTGCCATTGCCCGACGTAAGTCTTGGCACTGTCTTTGACACCCACAGCAATTTGCAATAATGCGGCTCATCAGCTGCTCCCGCTCCTGTCACCCTCTCTGGAACAGCTTGTATGTGTCACCTTAAAGTGGCTTTTATCTTGCTGACAGTCAGCCCTTATGCTTGTCCTTTTCATGGCTCATCGTCAAATCATTGACAAATCTTTGCACTGCACTTTTATTAGTTGGCAATTTTTTCAGCTTTCGTTTCCTTTTTCGGCTAAATCGATTTGGGTCGTCGGTCGGCGGCACGTGTCTTAAAGACGCAGCGGATATGAGTGACATTTGTTTTTCGATTCGCAAAATAAAATGCAAGGATTTTGCACATTTTGCTTTTACACTGTGCAAAATGTGGTAGTAGCTTCAACCTATTTCGAAGAAGAATTAGTATTTGAAGTGTAATATAGTTTTGACATCAGTTGAACGATCAGTCAATTTTCTTTGACTCCAGTTTTATGAGGTCATATATTTTTTTGGAAGTCATCATCATCTAATATGTTCTACCCTATACCCAGTCTTTTCAGTATGAAGCCTCTTAACTAACAACGAAGGCACCTCCTATAATAGGGATGAATGTCAAAAATTACACATGCCAAAAGTTTATGTATATTGTCATAAACAGCCTCAAAGCTAAATATTGTTTTTTATAAGTATATTACATTTCAATTTACTGAGCTAGGCGTTATATGTTACGTTACTTTTTATAAAGGGTTTTTCAAGGAGCGCGTTTACGTGTTTAACGTAACACATATCGCAATCTATAACGTAGTACATAACGACATACATAATCTTATACATAAAATCGTACACATCGATACCTTATACATTACGTCATATACTACGTCATAGATTACCTTATACATTACGTCATACATTACGTCATATATGCATCATACACACTAGAGTCTAGACATATCGTCTTAGCTTGGTTTTGTAATTACGTGTCGACATTTTACACTTAACATTATGTGTTACGTTAGTTCAAATAAACAGTTCCCATTTATGAAATCTTATGTTGTTTATGGCTGAATTCGATTATAATAATATTGTCATAAGCATTTCAAAGCAATATAAACTATTTTACGTAATTTGACTTTGCGTAACCACGTTATAAGTTACTTTACGCCTCATTAAACATACGTTATTCAGCATAAATTTTCACATTGAAATTTGAAACTATTTCCCACTGATTGCAGTGTAGCAAAACGTCAAACCGCCCTAAAACGACACCAACCAATGAACAAGACTAATCTCCAATAGAACTTTGCAATCTCATCACAAATTTCAAATCACAGACAAAACCTCAAACAAAACGCTCCGAAAAAGGGCGATATGCACACACACACTCCCCAAGACAATCAAGTAAAAATATTAATTTATATTATTTGCAATGCTGCAGCATGCCGCAAAGTGTGATTGTGACAGGTACAGCAGACCGGCCGTTGCACAGATATACGCACTCCAAATCCTTGCGGCACGTGACCGACCAACTGCAAATATGCATAAAAATTGAAGATGCCATTGGGCATTCAAATTGATAGTGCACACGGTCGTTGGCGAAAGAACCATTAAGAGCAGAGATCTCTGAGCAGCAGAGGGGAGTCCGAGCTACCAGCTAAAGCATATGCTAAGCTTCACAGGGTTACAAGGATGGCAAGGAATGCCGTATCTGTTTCCCACAAACAGACTGCAGCCCACAGGCTATTGACAAGGAACAAAAATCGATTGTTAGACTCAAGTGGCCAAGGGCATGCCACGCAGCTAAGTGGCAGCAACAGCAGCGGCAACAGCAGGGCCAAGGATAACGCTTTGAAAAATTAAAGCGTTACACGCAGACGCCACCCCACTCGGCTGGCCGATAAAATTGATGGCCAACAGACGCTCGCTGTCTGACACAGCTACAAATGTATCTTTACACTGAGAGATGGAAACGTCGCGTCGTCAAACCGCCAACAGGCACTTCAGGTCTAATGGCACACCAGTTTCCCACGCCCCGAGATCAAGAGAGAGTGTTGCTTATGTCGCTGGCGTTGTAACAACAGCTTAAGGGATGACTGTTTTCAAGGATATATGCAGTGCCCTGCGCCCCGTTTTAATTGCCGCCCCTGATGCAGCAGCACCAGGACCAGCACCAGGAGCAGCTTAGCAGCCGGATCATCCCCTGCTGCATTGCTTACTCCTGTCAGCTTCATTATTTGCTATTTTAGCAATTTGATTGTAAACTTTGGCCACGGCTCGCTGGCTCTTAGCTGGTTACTGTCATGGTTACACAGGGTAAAGAGCAACCAAGCTCCTTTCTGCATTGCGCCGTTACTGCTGCTTTTACTGTTGTTGATGTGTTTAATATTTGCCTGCTGCTTAGGGGGTTCCTTGTTGAGCAAACATCCAGGACCTAACAATAGACACGTTGCTACTTTCGCGTTTATTGTCTGTCCGTGTGCTCGGCCATTAATTTGAGCATGGAACTGTCGGTACATTGTTAATTTGATGTGCACAATTGTTCTATCCATCATATCTGAGCCTTAGTTACTCATTTAGTTGGGTTTTAATAACGTAATACACTTGAAAGCGTGGAAAGCACAGCTGCAAGTGGTTCCTATGGTCATGTCGACATAATTCTTTGTTTAGGTAGTTTATATTATATATACCTTTCATTTGGTATACCTTTCATAAACCTTAAATTGTCTAGTCTTTCCTGAGCACTTAATCTTATATAATCATATCTATCACATTTCAAATCCAAACCATTAAGGACAATTAACAACAGAATTTCCATCTATTTAGTTCTCAACTCAGATTGGTATTGATTTACGTGACTTATATGTCTTCTAAAGCAGCATGATATGAATAGTCTGAGCTTTTCGCTTAGAGCGAAACTACCTACTGATTGGAGGGGTCCTGGATATCGCGGACCAGAAGTTACGAGTATTGAGGTCCGCCAAGGGCCACTTTCTACATCACATTTATTGATAGGGTTTTTGGTAGAAAGGTTAATGCCATATGTGAAACTTAGGAAGGCCAAAACCTTCTAGACCCCAAGCATGGCATTGATTGTATGTAGTAGGCGGCAGAGCTATGTGGTGAAAATGGCTGAAATATGGCAAGTGCTACTTCCATGCATTAGGACAGAGGCAATGCAGTTGAAGTATGTAGAAGTATTCCATGTCTTTACTATTGTTAATAATATCAATTAAATTAAGGATTCAAAAGAATATTCATTCATATTTACGTGGAACACACAGTTGAAGGACTCCTTTATAGTCAATCGTTTCCAGCTCAAAGTTACTCTCTTTGTCATAACCATGCCTGAACCCCATCTTACCACAGCGTGCAAAAGTATTCTTTCATATATCTGAAAAAGTATTGCCAGAAAATTCATCGGTCTAAAAGATTCGACAAGAAGTCTTGGACTCCTCATCCAATCTATTGAGTTGGAAAGTGGTGCATAGAGATCAGAGCATCAAGGATAGCCGAGCAAGGATTTTAACTAGTCGTCCAGCAATTCTGTCAAAGCTTTGGGCTTGGAATCTGTGGCCTCGAACCAACAAGTGAGAGTGTTAAACTTAAGTTCCCTCTCAGATGAATATTCTGAAAATATTTGATTTTTGTTGTTCTTATTAAGGAGTTTTCATTGCAACTGAAACAACGAAATCTAAACTACGCTCCTTAGCGTAAATGTCGCATACATATTTTAAAGTCATGTTTGTAGGCAATCATCATTACTTCTTGCCTTATTGTGCCATAAAATTGTCCAATTGCTTAAAAAGTCTCGACACTTCTATTGAACCTGTAAACTTTATCACTTTTTACAACTCACTAAAAATCATTGCATAACTTCCAACGTAACGTTAAACATGTTGGCGCTTGTTTTCCTTATCTAGAAATCACCTTCCCAACACTGCCAATTAGTGGATATGTTGCATTGTAGTATGCAGAACCAAACCGTTTCGGCCATTCTAATCAGCCCACGCACAAACCACACCAAAATCGAAAACAACCCAGCCCAACCCCACCAGACGGCAGTCGTAGATTGAAAAACCCAATAAACCACATCCCCACATTTCAATATATCGTATATATATGCGTGCCTCGGACTGTCCAGTTTGTCTTTAATTTAATTTGCATTTTAACAACTTTTTGCGTGTGGCTCTCGAGGCGGCGCGACAGCAACAACAAAAGGCGTGACGGTGACGGCAACATGCGCCGAGTGCGTGAAACCCAAAAACAACAAAAAGACACGGGCACCACAACAACGAGAACGACAACTGGACAACCTGCCGACCTGCCAACCTGCAGTTACCTGCGGGCGCGCACCCAAACCGCGCACAAATTAAATTAGTTTGAATAAACAGCAAGCGGGCCAGAAGAGACTTAAAAAAAAAAACTAAAAATAAAAAATAAAAGCAAATACATAATAAATGAACGGACAGAAGGCGCAGCCTAAAAATGGCCAGACAACAAAATGCAAAATAATAAGAAGCAAGTCAAAGTCAGAGTCAGATTCGGAGAGATGAAGCTGCAGACGACCATGAGAGCCGAAGCTTCAAACTGGAACTGGCTGCAGGGTACCGCCTGGACCCTGGTCTGGGCAATGCCCATTTGCGTGGGCGCATGCGCGCGCAGGTGATTTTAATCGCATGCCAGGAATCTGGCATAAACAGGTGAACCTGGCCAGGGTGAACACTGAGCCGGGTCTAAGCCAACAACCGAGAATGAATGCGCAACGACAGAGCCAAAAAATTAAATCAGACATAGCAGAGTGACTCCAGTGACTCCACTGCCGCTGCTGACGATGATGAGGAGGAGCAGCAGCAGAACTGTGCAGCAAATGAGCCTGCAAGCTGGCCAAAAGGATGGCCAGGAAAACGAAAATTGTAAATCACGAATTTTGCTGCAAGATATGCAAAAGCGGCGCACATTTTGTAGCAAATTGAATTTTCAGCAGAAACACAATTGTGCCACAGAGTAAGAGAGACTCAACTCAGACCATGATTGGTTGGGTTTTGGGTGGGTTATTGTTGTTGTTGTAGTTGTACTACGCCTTGTTAAAGGCGAAAAAATAAGAATCAGCGCGCTGGCTGCGCATAAATTTTATAAACATTTGCAACTGCGACAGGTTGCAGCAGCTAGCGCTTACTTGCAGCATGCGTTCCAAGTTGGCCAAGCGCAACGACATGGCTTCCAATCTGCATATACAAGCCATAAAGCAATTTCTATAGCAGGGCCCACTGCTACATCCATCGCCCCCAACAAAAGGCAGCACAGTGGTCGAAATGGCTTATTCAGCGTCAGAAATTTAATATATTTCGGAAATGCTACTCTTGAGAATATCTAGCATCAGTGACAGCTCATAACGAAGCGCTTTCAACGAGCTCAAGCCATCCGGACAAGGCACTTCAAACGCGATTATTTCGAATCGAAGTTTTGTCAAAAGCGCTCAGCTAAGTTTCCCCAGAACCATTTCACTTCTCGAGCTTGTATTTGCAGGCTAGTTTATAACTGCAATAACATGAAGTAAGCAATGCTGGAATTTTCATTTGTGACAAAACATTTGATGTGAAATATCTATAGGGGTAAGACTAACTCGTTTGCCGTCACGCCCGTATGGTGTGACGCTCGCATATCTTGACATAAATGAGATGAAGATGGCGTTATTAGAGTCGCGCCTAACTAATCTCGCCTATTCGAACTAGTTCCACAGTGCACAACAAAGCTTAGTTCAATTGATCTAGTTCACAGTTACATATAGTGGAACGCTTTTAAACGCCTTTCCAAATAACGTGATTGTGGCACATCAATATGGTTAAGATGGCGCTAGCATAGACGTGTGCTAGATAGCACCATTTAATATTAAGTTATGATACACCCATAGAAGCAACTTTCGTTTTGTTATGTGTCTAAACGTGCTAAAAATGAAAGAAACTTTTCACGTTTTCCGATATTTGACCGATTTAGATTAAAGCTAACAAAAGCAGACATTTAAAAACATTCTACAGCTAGAATGCGCACTTCGTCCACTGTGCTACGGCCCCCAAAACGCAGACAAGGGCAAGACAAATCAGGCAACAGACTGGGTGTACTTATGGGCACAGCTCTTCTCTACCCAGCTAAAAAAAAACTAACCTTGATCCCTGTCAAGTGCGCACAAACAACTTTAATAAGTTCGCAGCTCGCACAATTTGTGTTCCCCGAGAGTTAGCTGCAACAATTCGATCTTGGTTTCTGGTGCTGGTTCTCGTTCTGTTACCGTTTCTGCTGGTGTTCTGATTTTGGCATTGTCAGCCACTTGCCCAGCCTTAACTTGGCTTTTACCTTGCCAAACCGAGTCGAGCCGAGCCTTAGCTCGCGGAGCGCAAATCCGCACATATTTTATTTACTTGATTTTTATGCAAATTTTTATTTTATTTGTTAAAGAAAATAAAATGAAAATGCCTATGCACACGTATTCATTTCGTCGTCATCGTCATCGACATCGTCATCGTTGTCGTAGTATGCAAAATATTGCTATGTCTGGGGTAACTATTGACTGGATTTTTATTTATTTTTTGTAGTTATTTTTGTTGTCGTTGTTGTTGTTGTTGTTGTTACCATTTATAGTTGCAAGTTTTTTCGTTGCCAAATTAGTGAATTTACATGTTGAACAATGATCAATGTTTTGTTAGCACATGTTTGTTCGGCTATAAGGCAATATGGCCGGCCCCCTGGCTGAGAGAGATACTGCCACAAAACAGTGGAAAACAATGAGAAAATTTGTGTTTATGGACAGGCACTGGTAGTATGCCAAGATGCATGCCAGAGAAGCTAACAAGTGTAAGAGTAGCAGAGCAAGTGGTTGGAAGTGTTAGTTTCCTGATGAAGAGCAGAAAGAGAGCAACTGCCAAGCTGGTGTTATTCAACCAAAGGGGACGTCCATGCATTACTATTTGGATCCCCCGTTATCAACTGTAATTATCAGGTCTAACTGTGATTCCATTTTTCTTCACTGACATACATACACATTTTTTGCTTCTTCCAATGGTGTTTCCAGCCAATCCTTAATACCAGAAATCAATGGAATATTACCTTCGCCTTTAACAAAATCATTCAATTGAATCCAAAAACATTACGAAGTACTTTTGCACACTTTTGATACCCTGTACACAATTATTATTATAGATTTGTGCAATGTATGTAACAGGCGGAAGGAGGCGTGGCAGACCATAAGTTCCTTGGAAAATGCTTGAAAAATTAACTCTTTGATGTGATACTTGTTCTGAAGGAATTATAGACCTGTCCTACTTCAAAAGCAGGAACGCGTATGGTGCTATTAAAGGCGTTGATTCATGCGATCAATTGATCAATTGATGTTAAGACTACTTCTAACCTACTATAAAAAGGTCTAAATATTTATCCAAAACGCTCATGTGGTGGCCATAAGCCATGAATCATTTAGCAGCTGAGGATGATGTTAAGACCAAGTATAAAGTCCACTAAAATTTGCCTTTTTGTCATTAATCCTTTCTTTTAATCCTTCCAAAACTTTTCAACAAAGAGTTTTTGAAATACCATTAAAACAAAAAAGTTTTAGATGCATCTTAAAAAGGTTAAAATATTAACAAAGAATAGCTTTGTAATTACAGAATGAAAGAAAGTGTAGAGCATCTTCATATAAGGCGTTACGATGGATTTTAAGAGTTCCTGCCATGACAACTTCCTCCTCTGTTACATGGTCACACTTAATTTTCTTCCACCAAGTTATGAATATTTTAATTGGAAATAACTAAAAAAGACATCGTTTTAAGATCAACCAGTTTTAATTTGGATTCGTCTTTTACCCGACCTGGCTTACAGGATTCACCATGCAATTTGTAAATTAACTTACTGTAACACTAAATATTCTATGGAAAATTTCTTATATCTCTTAGATTCTGCAATGAGTTTCAGAATAAATGGATCTAGTTCAGTTTTGGGCTAGGTTAACCCAACCCAACGTGGCTTAAATATGTCTCATAGAAGTTGTAGGCTAATCTCTTCCAGCTTCGCCAAGACTTGATTGGCGATGTTGGAATGGCTCCAATACTTAGACGAAGTGTGAGATTTACGAGGGTGACCTTTCATATATCGGCAATAGAAGAGAAGTACAAAGATATTTCATCGAATCGTTTATTACAATGTTATCCTCTAAATCGGCAATATTTGGCAATCGCTTGAACCTATTTTGTGACTTCGAATGAGGAAAACATGTGTTTTGAACATCACCGCTTCTTCAGATGTTAAAAAAGTTTCACCTCGCAATTTTTTCTTGAAATAGGATGCCAAATTGATTCGACGTTTTTGATTCTCAAAAGACCAATTGTGTGAGCCAATGAGTCAGGGCTCCCATTGACGTGATGAATTGTGAATGAATGATACGTTTTGGTGGTTGATATTTCTTAATTGTCCGAAAACGTCTGGCGACCATTCGCAAGACAGTGCCAATACATGTGCGTTCTCTTTTTCAATTTTGCATACTAGTATGTCGGCCTGATAGAGATAGCAACAGAAGCAGCTTTGTACGTGCACTACATTGGAAATGATCGCTTTTCTGCAAAAAGTTTTAATTTATGAACGGTTCAGAATTCCACTCTATTACTTTCAGGCTCTTTGAGTTTAACTATTGAAATGCTTTTAATTGCATCGCTCCAATAATCACTTTGCGTTAAAGTATAAACCAGTTATATCGCAATAATGCATTGTGTTAATGTATTACACAGGGACACCGATTATCGCTTATATAAAATATTTTGCATATATCCAATTATCACTTGTATGCAAAAACTGTGCTGCATTTTCGCTATTCCATATAAGGGATATATTCTCTTACCGATTACCACTTAATCAAAATAGTTTGCATATATCCGATTGTTGCTTATATGAAATAATCGCTTAAAAGTTTAGTAAACCATAAAATGCCTTTCTTTGAAATTTATTCTAGGTTTATCTTTACATATCTTAAGTGTTGCGTTAAACTTGAAGGACTATATGCGTTGATCAGGGAACTCTGCTCAACATCCGTAAAATTACTTATTATCATTCTTAGCGCCCAGCTGCTTTGCTTACACATACTGATTCAGGCATTTCCGTTAACACCCACTTCCAAAGTGGCGAATATCGATAACATCAACCAACAGCTTTTGGTTCTCATGCAGCTATAATAAGTAGCAAAGAAGTTTAATTAATAACACTTAATACTTTTGATATATATGCATTGTACTATCTATATATATATATATATGAATATGAACTCATATGTATTTAAATTGTTAATAATATTTCTAACCGGGCAGATCAAACGCCTTTAAACCGCAGCCACAAAATGGCAGTTAATAAAATTAATTGCATAGAAAATCAACATGTTTAATTTGCTGTCTCGTTTGTCTCTAATCAAAGCGAATCAAAATCAAAATCAACAGCAGCATCAACAGCAACAACAACAATGACAAATAACACCAAAGCCATAAACGAATTTTCGAGATACAGATACATTTATGTAGATAGATATGCATATTCAAGGCCCACACCGCAAAGCGCATAGTTAAGTAGCTAACTATCTATTGGGTACAATGTGCAATGGTTTTTTGTTTGGGGATTTGAAAAGTTTTGTGAAATCGCATTTGGGGTTTTGGGGATATGAGCTTTGGCTTTTGGATACGACTTGGTTTGGTTTTTCGTTGTGTATATGTTCTTGGAAGCGCATTATTAAAACCACAGCGAAGTGAACTAAAAACGAAAATTGGCCAAAACGAGGCTCATAAATCACTAGCACATACCAACACAAGCCCATAGTGAAGCTGAGGTAAGCCGTGTTTGTGTTTTTGGGGGTAGAATCATTGACAGCACGGCGGAAGCATTCATTGTTTCCCAAACTCAACTCCGAACTGCGGAGACTGCCAACTTCTTGGTATTTTATTAAGCCACACAAATCACAAACAAACCAAAAGTAACAAAATCGAAGCAACAAAAAAAATACATACAACACATTCGTGAGGTAACTTGACTCATGAATTTGGATGCTTAATTCTACTTAAAGCTGGCATCTCCTTTTTGTACGCTTTTAAATACCTTTCATATTGCAGCAGCAGCAAAAACAGCCAGACGACGTCGACGTCGACGCCGCAATCAGCGTCTACGTTGGCGGCAACTTAAATGCGCGCGATTAGCTGGGCAAACAAGTGTTAACGTAGCTGCCGCTGCTGCCGCTGCTGATGCTGCTGCCTAAGTTGCTGGCTGCGACGTTGGCGTTGGTGACGATGTTGTTCTTGTTGTTGTTGTTGTTGTTGTTGTTGGTGGGTGCACTGATTGGCGCTCCTCTAAGTGAGAAACAAAATAACACAAAACAAAACAACAGTTTTTTGCACCGTTTGTTTTATGGCCATTTTTGGGTAGCATCTCTTCTTCTTCTTCTTCTTTGTTTGTTTGTTTATTACTTCTTTTTTCTTTGGGGTTTAGGGGGCTTGTTGGTGTTTGTCGCATTGCATTGTGCAAGCTTTGTTGCTTTTGTTGTTGTTGCTTTGTGTGTTGTTTTGTTTTTAAGGCAATGCAATGCTTGAGACGGACATAACGGTTTCAAGGTGTTGCATAATGACCAAAGTCGCAGAAGCTTCGTTTAGTGTTGATATACATTTTAGGTGAGAAAAAGCTGCTAAATGAACGAACCCCGTGTGGTGAGCGGGTTACTGGACACTGACACTGGATTCTTTCGAGACCAGTAGGCCTTAAAAGGGTTGTGCGTAGGGTTTGGGACCCACCATGTAAAACCCCAATCCCAATGAATGAAATACATGAGGGTGTAACCCGCTAACGGGTTGTTATGGCCAGTTAGGAAGCAGAAATGAACGATTGTATTCGTGCAAAAGAGCAGGCCTAAGAAGTGTAGGAGTGTGGGCAGGAAGTGGCAGTTATTAAAGTTAAGGAATAGCACTAACTTAGCATTTTTAACTAAGTATGCATGAAGACAAATTTATTATTCTGAGCTAAAAGTTTTGGTTCATTTAAGTAGTAGTAATAAAACTGTTAAACACTTAACCCTGAAGCACAAAAATTTGAAAGGGAGACCGGTAGATTTTTCTTAAAGTTTATTTGTTTATTTACTTAATTACTTATGACGACTAAAATATCAATAAACAGTCGAATTTAAAAAAAACGTAAATGTACCAATATATATTACAAGTTTTACAAGGTTCGGCGCTGTGAAGTAGCATTGTACTCTAAGCTTCAAGGGACACGTTGTTGATGGATAGCTTAAGCCAGCATAGGTGCTCATGTTTATACCGTCTGGAGTGATAAGAAAAACTTCTTATGTAATAGAATCGCCGTCATGATTCCCAATTTAAAAAAACGCAGCTTTTTTAGCACTGCGCAACAAAATTTTACTAAAACATAGCTATTTCGGTAAATTTTAGGTCGCTGTTCCGGCTATCTTTTTAAATTTTCCAGCAAGTTCTTAAGTTATCGCTATTTCAAAATTTACTCGGAAACATTAATACTTATCGAAATTTAAAGGACTTAAGTGTCGTTTCAATGTTCCTTGGACAGCTTTAGACTAGCTTGTCTACACAAACACTATCAGAAGCAGAAGTTTTCTTATCAGGAAGTTGATTATAGTATTCTTGACTCAATATTGTATATTGAAACATACCACGAAACGACTTTTATAATATGATGCGGAGTGTCGCAGTAATTAAGGTAAATCGATTGAGCGGGAACGGGGCTTCTATTAACAAAAGATTATGATCAATTCGACATAGGTTGCCACGCCACCTTCTGCCTTCTATATACATGGCACAAATCTGTAATAGCCTTTTGCACTATATGTACAGTTTATACAAAAAGAAAAAAAAATTTTGTGTGTCAAGCATAAGGCCAACGAGACCCGGAAATAAGGACGAAAGATTTATTTGTGGGCCCAAAAGACGTTTGTGGACTTCAGGAACTTCAGAAGCAATGCCTTTTGAGCACTCTAATTGGATAATAATATCGTTAATTAGGCGTTAACCAGCCGCTTGCACTGGGCCAGAATCTGTCAATGAACTCAAAGGATGAAAAAAAAATTGCTTTACTAAATTTGCCACATTGAAGTCGTGGTCCAGCAATAAGGTGCAAAGCTCTTTTCTGGAAAGTCCTTAACACTTTTCGTTTCGTTTGCAGCGATTTCCCAGATCTGGATACCGTATCTTCAGTTGAGAGCTATGACTTTTTTATATACTAAGCAATTGCATCTTAGCGAGAGCCCCTTTCTATTGTCCCGCAGCAGGTGTACGTAGCCAGTAGCATTGAGGTCTGTGTGACTCATATATTAGGGGGTGGCGTTGGTACTATCACCGCATTGTAGAGTTCGTATAGTTTCGGACCACCTAGAAATAGTAATAGTTACTCATAAATCGAGTTTAAGAAATCTGTTAATTTCAAGTGTTTACCTTTTAAAGAAAATATTTAGAGGTAAATTACCAAATTCTATGTTTTTGGAAAATTTTCTGTTGGCTACTCACAAACAACTTCTAACACCCTTTAGTAACTCTTAGTGAGCATGAGGCCACATTTTGCAGGTGTCCAGCTTGCTATGGCATTGCAGGCTTGAAGCAATAAACTGAATGACGATTCGAAAATAAAAAAAGCCAAGAAAATTAGACAATGGTAATCAACTCATGCTTTTCCGCACGTTTATCAAAACAACCAAAATTAGATCAAACAAAATTAAAAAAAAAATATTTTAAATTATTTACTCTTATGATTACTCTGGCGACCAAACTGTAGCGACTAGAGTGCTCAAATTCAATAGAGAACCCTTTGAAGACATGCCCAAAGCAAAAACATTGCTAAATCGCCGGAAAAGTTGTCAGAGTGCTTAAATCGTCGAAAAACATACAATTAGAGATTTTACTTTTTGGCCAATCGCAATACTTTTTTCGGAAAATTATAAAAGAGTTTCTAAAAACTTTTTCCCATAAAGAAAATGCACAAGAAACAGAAACAAATTGAACCAACTAAACAAACTTAACCTCAAATAGTATAGCTACTGTGATGTTCCTGTATCCGTTCTTGTATACCCGCCATACCCATGATCTTTCGATAGCAACTAACCTGGTAAATACCAAAAAGGTTCTGCTCAAAACTGGAAAATTTGTAGAACAATATAACGATTTAATTGAAAATGGTTAAAGAATAAACGATTTTCGAAGACATTTAAGCGTACATTAAAAAACAAAATGCTTGAACTGGTTTCCAAAAGTCGAAAGATTACCACATACCAATGATGCTATATTGCCCTTCGATTCCGGGCAAGCGAGCTTCCGAAGATATACGCTAGAACATTTGATGGTCTGACTATGTGAGCCGAACATCAGAAGACAGTTCCCTGAACACTGATTAAATCTAAAATGAACAATATCTTAAAATATTTGCCAAAACATAGCATTCCTGTAAGAAATGTCAAATATATCAACCTCTTCGCCGCAACTACCCATTCAATACATTTCACTAATGCCACAGTCCCAACTCCCCCTTTCTTCTTAGAACAAAAAAATGCCTTAACTTTAAGCTAATACTGTCTCTTATCAATAGTCTTAAATACATACTTCCAACACCCCCACCTTTCAGATTTGAGCTTTTCTGCCAGCTTTGCAGGCCTCACCTAATCCAATCTAATTCTATGGTAACTACAACCCAAGCTGAACCCCGGTCACTATGCCACTTGCTCAATTAGAGCATAACAATTGCCATTTGCAGTCATATTATTAGCGACAACATTTTAATAACTTTCAATTTTGGTGAACAAACTAAACCAAACCAATAAAGTTCCAAAAAAAAAGATCGTAAAACAAAAACAAGTTCGTTGCCTAAGTCTTTTGATTGCAATATGTGGGCATGAATGAATAACGACTCAAAAGGTCGCATGTTGTTTGTTGCAAGTCAATTTTTTGACAATAAACACATTGCATGCACATTGCACTATGGCTATATGATGTTATCAACATTGGCAACAGCAACAACAACAACAACATCAACAATAGCCATAGCTGCAGCAACAACAACTACTGGCAATCGGGCGTTGCAGCAGTCGCGCCACCTGCCAACAGCCAGCCACCCTGGTGGACACACCCCTTTTGTTTTTAGTATTTTTACGTAGTATTCGCGGTATATACCACTACTATATAGTACAACGGGGCGTATGCGCTGCTGATTAGACCCGGCAAAAAAAAAACAGCAAAAAACAGTTATACTAACAGTTTTTAAGGCGCAATTCAGTTTTGTTGCGGTCATAATAAAAAAAATTAGTCCGAAAAAAAATGTTTACGAATTCTCTACGTTGCACAAATTTTTGTTGCTTGTAGCCCGAAATGGAGCTTAAAATTTGAATTTGATTTGAAGTTGGAATGGAAATGAAAACTCTTTCGTTAGTTGCAGCTTGCAAAATGCCAAATCGTTAATTAATTACGATTTATTGACTAAATTTGTTGATTAGACAATTGACGTTTGTTCGGCTTAACTGTTGTTGTTGTTGTTACATTTGTTGTTGTAGTTGATAGCCATGTTGCAACATATGCCAATAGATTAGCGTAGCAATTTCAGCAATTGTTGTCAATTAATTGTGGTTTGATTTTTGATTTGATATGCCGCATTGCAGGTGGCATTTGCCTGTTAAAAATTTCGGCGTTGAGGCATAATAAATAAAGCGCTGATTGAATCATGTTGCAAATAAAAATTGGGTTAAAATATCGAGCAAAAGTAATCATTAATTATGCCAGGCAAAAAGCGTACTGAAGCCACATGAGCGCATAGATTTCAAGTATTGTTTAACACTGTACAACAAAATCTTGACCTTTTTAACATAAGTTGCACAGCATCATATGAATAAGTGAGTCAGAATAGCTCTTACAAATGTAAGAGAACAAAGAAATAGAAACAGTTTCATGTTTGCGCCGCTGAGTTCCATAACAGCTCAATGGATGGAAAAAGTGTGCATTAATTCTCAGAAATGACGTAACTATTTCTTATATCTTTACTAGGAACTCTTCCGATTATGCTAAAACCGCATATCTCAACGATTTTCAAATTCAATTTCGTTAACTCGACTTCAACTTTCTGTTTTAAAATCGAAATTCTATAAAAAATCCCAATCATATCAAACGTGTTACACAGTGTAATCATGGGCAAAACAAAAGACTTAAGCAACGAACTTGCCAAACGTTTTTTTTCTTAATTTCATTTGAATTTAAATTTGAGAAAGCTGCCAACTGTTTTAAATAGCGCACATTAGTGAAATCAAGTGCAACAGAAATTTCCATACTGTTTGAAATTTACTTTGCCATCAAGTGTTGCCGCTAGGTGGCGCACAAAAGGCACAACATGCCGCATTGTTGTGTTGCTGCTGCTGCTGCTGGTGCTGCAGCATCAATCACAGCGGCAGCTTAAATGCTGCATCATGACAAAACCATTACACTTGACCAGCGTTAAAATTTGTTGCCCATATTGCCTTTACTTTTTCACTCTGCCAGTCTTCCAACACCCGCTAAAGGCGGCAGATGCTCAGATGTCTAGGCCTAAACCTGAGCTTAGCCTGGCTAGAGCTTGTGGTGCTGGCTTTCTTGCACTGTGATTGATTGATTGGCAGCGTGAGTGAGTGAATGAGCCTCCATACAAGTGTCTTGTCTATGTGTGTGTGTGTGTGTGTGTATGGGTTGCTTTTGTCTAAAAGCCGTTTAGAATAACACCAGCAAATAACAAGCCGCTCGCAGCCAGAAATTATATTGTATAGAGAGAGAGACAAGAGTTAACAACAAAAGGCAACAACACTGAAAAAATGTTTAATCTGTGCAATGCCAATAAGAATGATGAACCAGCCCCCAACTCCGCCAAAAAAAACCCCACCGCACCCGCATCAAATGCCTGACCAAGCGACGACCACTGGATCCATCTTCCCCTTTGGCTAAAACGCAGTTGATTGCGCTTCATTATTATGCCAAACTGTGCGCCGGCATTCGTTGAATTTTACTTTTGCAATTTGCTCAATGCCGCCGTAGTCTCCCACCGTACGTTTCACTTCCCTGTCCGGCCCTCGTCTTCCCGCTCAATCCTGCGTCTCCCTCTCCAACGCTCACTCATCGCCCTCGCACGTTTGTCCAATCTACAGCGCATATCCGCTTTAGCTGCGAGCATTAAAAATGAGCTCAAAGTAACAGGTGGATGCCAAGTGCCGAATGCCGCGCGTCTGCATCTGCGTTGGCGATGACTACAACAACAACAACGGGCCACAATGCCCACAACAACAACAAGCTTAACGTGATTTTTGCAAAATCGTTTAGATTATTTTGAGATTGCTTGCGCCAGAGTCGCCACTCCTCTCTGTGAAACACTGAAAACTCTTGAGACTCTCGTGTGCTCCACCTTGCATTTGAACTTGAAACATTTCATTTTGTTGCTGGCGGCGGCAACAACAGCAACAACAACAATCTTGGACTCCTGCTATGGACTGCACTGCCTCAACTGTTTTTCTTGCCATCAACAGCCACACCAGTTATGTGTGTATAAACAGCGCTGTTTAGTTGCATAGAAACGCTGAAATGACTTCATATTTCAAAAATGGCAAAAATATTTGGTTTTTAAAACTTAGCTACAAAAACTTCTTGTAAAATTCGGTTTATTAGCTTGAACTTATGTATATACTTAAGCTCATATATCAAATTCGTGGGTTACTAGAAGAATTGTTCTACAAAAGTATGAGGTATGAACATTTTTGGACTATCTTAAACGATTCTATTAATCGTTTCTAACTTTGCAATTTTGACGAATTCTTTGTAATTTTGATCCAAAATTTGGTAAGTTATTAATTTGGTTAATTTTTGAGGACATTTCAAAATTTTACCATTATTCAAACTTAACTATTGATAGCAGCAGTCAATGTGTCAAGATTTTACTATAAATCAGAAATATTTAGGAAGTGAAATTTTATAATTTTTTTTATTTTTGAGCTATTTGGAATTTGATACGTTCGCAATCGTACGTGTAAATCTGTAAATGTTTAAGGATGGCCACGATAAGCAGTTCCATTTCAGGTCACGTTCGAATGCACTTCATCGAAACCGTGATTACGTCCGCTCTCAACTTTACTACTATGTATAATGCTAACAAAATTGTGTTAGCTAAAGTAAGAAAAGAACAAATGTAGTAGTGCCAGTGTAGGACGGTCACGTTCGTTAAAAGAAGTAATGCACCATTCTGTCAGGATTTTAACCCAATTCGACAAACTTCATCTTTCCAAAGGTTACGCGCATCTTTTGGTTAAATTTTGTGTTGCTAGCTCTTATGATCTCGCAGACTTAGACACTCATACAGACGAACACACGGACGAACTGCCACGCCCCTTATCTATAATACCCTTCTACACTATGTGTAAGTGTTTTATGTTGCATTTTATTGATTCTATTTGCTTGTATCTACTTCCCCCAACCAACGATCCCATTTAACTGGCCAGCGGTGTGCTTTATGACTGCTCCTTGGCTAAAGCAAAAGCTCGAGCTTAAGCTCCGGCAGGCCAACAATGCTACGATCGATTAGTGGCATTCTATTGCGTTCAATTTTTATGTGAGACGGAGAAGCGGCAGAAGAGAGTAAGAGTGAGCGAGAGGGGAATCGCTGAAGCCGCTGGCACAATAAACACGCGATTTATTTCATGCCAAGCATTTCAAGTGCGCGCCTGGCCAAGGCGATGCGGCCAAAACTGGACCCGCCGCTGCCAGTCGGTCAGCCAAGGAGAGACGGAGACTGCGACGCCAACTGCGACTGCGACTGAAGCAGCAGCTTGTGGTATGTGATAATGGGATGATGGTATGATGATGCATGCGCAGCATACACAACAGCAACGACAATAACAACAACAACAGCAATAATAATAGCTCTACACTCTTTTTACTAGCGGCCAAGGTTAGTCCCCAACGCCATCGCCATCGCCAACGCCAAAGCCATCCACATCCACATCCACATCGAAATCGCCGTCATCGTCATCGCAGTCATCTTAGAGTTCGTCTTGTTCGGAGTCTGTGTATCTGAAGCGTTTGCAGCTTGAAGCTTGCCGCATTTTAGTCCGGTAATTGCTTGTGATGTATGATTTTGAGTTCTAGTTTCTTGCCTGGGAATTTTTCGCTTTGTGTCGGCAATGTTGCCCATCTTGGCCAAGTTAGCTTGTTGTCGTTGTTGTTGCTGCTAACTCGTTGCCTATATATGCGGGTGATGTATGGTATATAGCTACAGGTAGATATTGATTTGACAGCGCAACTCGCTCTGGTTGTACAATTTGATTAAGTGTGCCATTTATGTAAGTGTCGCTGCAAGGGTTGTCACACTTTCTAAACAAGCCTACAACAAGCTACAAACTGATCCAACACTTTCACCCAATTAGGGCCAAATGAAAAAATAAACGCAATTGGGCCTGGCTAAGTTTATGCAAAAGGTTTTGCTGGACTTTTTTTTTTAATCCATTCGATTTTTGTCAGTTAAGAAAATGTTGCACATTATTCAAATGATGACAATCTTTTGTTTTGTTTTCACTTCTGGCGAATTCTATACAACACAAGTAGAACAATAAACTATAAGTAAGCAATACAACAGCAACAACAACAACAACAACTAACAGCAGAGGAAGAAGCTAACAAGTAAGTGCAACAAAGTTGGGTTTGATGAAGTTTATATGCTCTTTAAGAAGTCTTTGATAGTCATATAGTGTAGCAAATTAAAGTAGTCTTGTCAGCTTGCACTCATTGGAAGAGCGTTTTTTTTTTCATATGTTGAGTACCGAACAGAAAAGATATGAAAAGCTATATCTATATATATAGCTATAATCAATGCTGTACAATAAGTTACCCTAAACTCACTTCAAATCGAATGGAGTTTTTTACAACTTCTGATCGTATATCCATCTAAAACTGCGACAAATATAATAGTAGTTAACTTGTATAGTAATGATTTCCAAATATTTGAGGTAAAGCAAATTTCATTTATGGAACACCAGATAGTTAAAAAATAGCAAAAAAATGCAACAACTCAATGAAAAATGTAACTATTTTCTGGTGAATTTTCTACAAAAGTAGCACACATTGCTATTAGATAAGGTTCTCTCCTTTCATTTTATAAAACACTAGACGATATACTCGAAAAGAGTTCACTAAAATTGAATAAAAACTCAAATAAAGTCAATCAATAAAAATCTAAAAGTGTTTTGCGGCACCCCTACGAGCTATCCCTGGAATCGTATGGGTTTACTGGAACAACACTTCCCAGCTTAAACATGGTTTTCTAAGCTCTGATTTGAGCTTCTTCCTAAAAAAAAAACAAGATTTTAAAGGTTTATATAAAGTGTAATCCTACATAATAAAAAGAGGGATACATCTCTTCAGTGCAGTTGGAGAAACCAGACAACGCTTAAACGGGTTTTAAGAGAGTGCTTTTAAGAGTTGTATGGTTAATGAGAATAGCTTCTGGAAAAGAAGTTAGAACTTGTGTGACAAATTTTGCTAGTTTACAAAACTAACAGATATTTTGTTTATATATTGAAAGACCCCTGAAATTCTTTCTATAACTTTATCTTATCTTCATCAGTTTTGGAGCTGGGAGTTCTTGAAAGCAGGCAGAGCAACAGACGAACGAATGCAATGCTGAGCGAAAATGCGAAGCTCTTGACTCTGCAATTTACTCTTCGGGTAGTTTCTTCAGAATTAAGCAATATTCCATTATCTTAATCTTTCTTTAATTTGGCTTTACTTTAATTTAAATTTTGAAAGAAAAACCTTGTAATTAAGAAAAGTTTGCTAAAAGCTTGCTTTCAAATAAATACTTTTAAAGTGAAAACTCGTAAGTGAGGTATTAGTCAGAGAAACTGAAACGGATCCTGGAAGTACTTGAAAGCAGGCAGAGCAACAAACAGACGAATGCAATGCATAGCGAAAATGTGAAGTTCTTGACTGTGAGTCTTTTTGGTGCTATTATTTGCTAAGAAGAAAAGCAATAGTCCAGAATCTTATACTTTCTTTCATTTGACATTAAAAAAAAAAAAAAAGTTTTCTAAAAGTTATCTTTTATGAGGTATTTTTGAAGCGAAACCATTTTAGTGAGGTATTAGTAGTGTGGGGAATCCCTTAAAGCAGGCAGAAAATACAAATGCAATACTTCCGATGTTTGCTAAGTTGCATTTCTATTCTATGTCCAAATAAAGCAATAGTCCAGAAATAGGCTTGAAATATTGAAACACACGCAAATATCCGTCTCTCTGCGAATGTCCTTATGGAACACATATAATAGAGTCTGCCAAGCCTTTCTCGAAGTATAGGCAACCTTCAGTGCAGCATAAAGCTACACTCCGCCAGGGTATCCAAATTATTGTGGCCCTGGCAGCCGCTGCATTCTGTTTAGGTAGCCAGCGCAGCAAGCGCATAAAACAGTTGGAGGCACTCCAAAAAAAAAAAAAAAAAAAAAATTATATATATGTATGTATAGGAGTCGGAGTTGAACTTTTGGCTTTAACAAGTGCACAGCAGGGCGTCTGGAAGCCAAAAGCAAATGCAAAAGCAGAAGAAGAAGAAGAAAAAAGGAGAAAAAAGAATCAATAAAACTGAAATGCGGCTCAGAACAGAAAACAAAAGGCAAAAGCAATTTTGTTTTCATTTCGGCCGATTAAATCGGCCATTGTTTTTGGGGGCGACATTTTGGCCATGGCCAAGTTGCATTGCAGGCGAATTGGCCCAAATCTTGGACCAAAATTCAATGCACGCCTTATGCCATATGCCGCATAGCAGCAGCCCGCAAACCGACTGATCAATCTATGATTGATTGACTATAAAAGGCACAAATACTTATTCTCGACTTGTTTGAATATTCAATGTAATTTCTCCCAAAAAGCATTCATGGCTGACATGAGCTATGCCTGGTTGTTGTTGCTGTTGTTGTTGTTGTACTTTTCATGCCATTTCGATACGGGCCTCATTTTTCTTGCAACAATTAAGAAGAAAGTTGTGCCGCCTTGGTCAGCAGCAATTACATAGAAAACTCACATCGATCAAGTCTGCCTTGACTTTTGAGTCATTCCTAAAGTACATTAGGCATAGCACCTCATCAAAGCTAGTCATGTATCGGCAGTCATTCGAATGTCAGTAACTTCTCGATTTCATGCTTGAAATTCTATTCAAAATTTTCAAAAATGTTTAAGAAAGACGACTCCAAAGATAAGCCGTTGGCTTTTAATTCTGATTTAGGGCTACGCAGCGGTAGTAAACATCCCTCCGAAATTGTTGGTGACGAATTTTGGCAGGAATTTAAGCTGCTGCGCAAACGACAGCAGCAGCAGTTAGTGCTGGAGCACTTGCAGCGGAAACAAATTGGGACGCTCATGCGCGAGGCCATCGAGGAGGCTGAAAACCATGTCAAGGCCGTAGGCAACAGCCTGAGCGGACACAGCTTGCAGTTGGATGCTTCTTTGCCACCATTACCATCGCCAAGAACTTCGAAAGATGGTATAAAGAGCAAAAAGAATTCGTCACGCGCGTCCACATCGACCAATTCTGAGGAGAATGATGTAAAGACTTCTTTGGAAAGCCGTCATCTAATAACTTCATCTTTAACTCTGATTCCACAAGCGCCACCCTCATCATTGGTCGATTTGCAGCCCAAATTTATTTCTCATGAAGGCAAACAAGAGCACAGCGAGGCAGTAACGGGTTCAGAGAAGAGTTTCAAATGAAATCCACACAATTATTTAGCTTAATTTTTTTATTTAATATTGTTTTGGTAAAATTTCAATAGTTACGATTAACGTACAACAACAGCAATAATAATGGCAGCAGCAACAACAGCAAATCGAAGCGAGTTTTAGTTTATACACTGCACTATAAAGGGAATATTTGGTTATGATTGAGTTTTGAAGCCATATGGAGTATTAGAAAGAGACTCAAAGAATCTTGGTAACATTCTTTTGATCGACTAATTGGTATTGAGCTCTCTCGTCTCTTTGATGCGAAATATCTATTATCGTGTCTTGGGTGTTTGACCGATTCGTATGCTATGACGCTTGTATGCCGAGACGGTCTATCATATTAATAATCTTTAGATGCAGCTAGTATAGAGGCACCTGGGGGCCTGGGTTCTGGTGGAGCAGAGCGAAAGCTCTGGCTAGGGGCCATGAGCCCCTAAGCACATAATTCACTGGAAAAAAGAACCTGGGTATTGAGCTCTCTCGACTCTTTGAAACGAAATATCTATTGGTACGTCTTAGTTGATGGACCGATTCGTATGCTGGGACGCTTTTATGTCGTGACGGTCTAGAACATTAATAAGCTTTAGTTAACGCTAGTATAGACGCAACTGGTGGGGGGGGGTCTGGGTTATGGTGGCTATTTACTAATTAAAAGCCAGCGTGATAACCAAGTGGAGGATACGTGGTGTCCCCTGGTAACCCATTCTAATGACGTCCCTAGAGAGAATGAAGCTGGTATCATGAAATATACTGCCGATGGTCCCTATATTCTAGTGCAGATTGGTTATCTTTGAATAGATGCCCTCTAGATTTATAATTTCTTCGAAAACTATATTGTAAATTAAATTGTATTTACTTCCAGTGGCGATTGAGCAACCATAGCTGCCCAGGGGAGCTTCAAAGTCTTAAAAATTTTGGTAACGTCATTTATAAAAGAGAAGAACAGGAACAGAAATTGTAAAAAGTACAGTGTGCATAAAACTTTATTTTAACACAAAGTCGCAAAAATCCACTGAATTATTGTGGAGCTACCAAGTTTTTGACCGAAAGTTTTAATCGATAAATCGTTTTGGGCGATTTTAAGACTGATGCTAAGAAAGGCTTCGTAATGGTAGGGAATGCTGAAGCCACCGTGTATGTTTGGATTCATTATGTACCTCTGGGCTTTAGGAATTGTCCTCATTGATTTACATTCAACATTTGTAACAGCTTTAGGCCTAACAACGTACTCAATTACAAATCTTTTATCTTTATATATTTTGATTTCGAAAAGAAGATTTCGTATTTCCCTAGATCGTAAAAAACCAGCCTAAATCGAACTAGTAATGAGTACAACATTGCTTATACTTACATCTACTTCATTTGTATATCGCTCTCAGTTTTCAAATTTTTCAATTTATGTCTTTTTCATTACTAGATTTCACCTGACTATCATACACTTAAGTTCAGTATTCGGTCACTCTTGTTTTCCCGACTAGAGTAACGCGGCTTCGGCTTGTCTTAACGATAAATTGTTTTCTCCATTTCGGTTTTAATAGTATTTCACATGCGTCCCATGGAGTATTTTGCACTAAAATCATCAACTTAACCAAACAAACGCCCCAAAAATTTGCAAATTAATTAACGGTACAAGCGCTCACACATACAGTTTCACACACTGACAAACACCTGAGTAATCAACTTTATATGGGCATGGCTGCGGGTACATGCATAAATCACTATAACAGCAAAAAAAAACAACAACAGCAACAACAAAAGCAACAATAATCAGCATCAAACCAAAATGTAACGTTATTCATCACAGGTGGTAAATTTAACTGACAACAAACGCGAGCGCTCTCCGCTGGGATGTTAATACTTAACAGATACGCACAAATACCCATACACACACATAACTCTTATATAGAGGCATTATTTCTGGGTCAAAATAATTAATAAAAGCGAGCGCGAATGACTTTGCCAAAAAGTATCTTTGAGTGAGTATCTTTGTAGCGCTTTGTTTTTGCTTACAAGTAAACACCCTTCAGTTCTAGCAGTCAGGGCTGAATTTTTCAGGCCTGAATCAGGCCTTCAAATGACGCCAGTGGGTCAGAAATTATGAAAACGAAATTGAACTCGCTTCTTTTCAGTGCAATATTCAGGCCTGAATCACGGCTTCCAATGAAGGCAGCTAATAACAAGGAAAGGAAATAAAAGCAAAGACAATAAACAAAATGTGAGCGACACTCGCCCAGTTTTTGCCTCTCTTTACAAAACCAAAAACCGTGCAATGTCAATGCATATTTGCTATATTTTCACTACCTGCTACGAGAGTAATGTGCGCCTCTCTCCTGCTGTTTTAGACTCGGAAAAAAAACTAGAAACTGACGCGACTGTTGTCAAGCATATATTTATGCATTTCATTCGTTTGACGATACAGAACACGTGGTGTGCATGTACGTTCTATTATAATTATTATATGTATATTTAAATTGTAATGTTGTTATAAATGCCCAATAAAATGTAGCATATTTTCAAGCAAAACGTAAGTATCTTTAAATTTTTAAATAAAAAAGTTAAATAAAAAAATGTTTTGCTAATATTTTCAGAGTCTGAGCAGCCTGAAGTATGTGACAATAAAAATATTATTTAAAGTATAAAAGTGAAAATAAAAGGTAAGAACTATTAAGAAAAGTATAAGAATTTATATTTAGCTCTTTTATGTAATTAAACTTAAATATAACTTGTATACATTTTTTTATTTCAGTTAAAATTTGCATCCAATAGCGCTGTATTGGACGATACCAAATTTCTAAGGCAATGCATTAAGGAAACAAAAGCATTAAAGGCAAAAAACATGGAACACCAAAAAAAAAGTTAAAAAACATTTAAGTTTATGTATAAAAGTAAGGTTAAGTAGAACTGTAAATGAAAGGAACTGTTAAATAAAATAAATATATTTTTAAAAATATATTTTTAAACAGCATTGTTTTTATTGATCAAAAATCAGGCCTGAATCACCAATGATTTTTGCAAAGAAATCAGGCCTGAATCACCTATGATTTTTGCAAAGAAATCAGGCCTGAATCACCTATGATTTTTTGCAAAGAAATCAGGCCTGAATCACCACTGAGTTTTGCAAAGAAGTCAGGCCTGAATCAGGCCTGATAGTTCAGCTGTGAATCCCTAGGCAATGCCCATGCAAAACTCATGACCTGAACGCGTGTAGTTGGAAGGCAGAAGGAAGGGCTGGTCATGAAGTTTCAGGCCTGTTTCAGGCCTGATTCAGGCCTTAGCAGAACTGAAGGGCAGTAACTCACACACACACACACACATACGTACACACATTCATTACACACACACACACACACACACATGTGTGCAAGTATTTGTCAAATCTTACAAAGTTGGTGAAAAACCGTTTTCGGTTGTTGTTGCTGACCAAAAGCACCGCAACACGTTGACTGGGCCGTGTTTGTGGTCGATTTGGCACATTGCCGCACAAATAATCAATCAAAATGTCTTAAACAAATCACTCGCATTTCATGCGCAACTACCAAAAAACTAAGACCAAAAAAAATACCAGAAAAAAAATTACAGACCTCACTGAAACTTGGTCCAACTTGACTGACTGACTCCGAGGATTGTTTGGCAATTCGACTGATGGACAAGCGACGTGAATTTCGTCGGTAGTCACGATTTGCATGTGCGACAACTGTTGCCGGCAACAACAACACAACCATAACGACAAATACAACAACAAATCGCTCAAGTTGTTGGGAGCACATTGAACTGTCATTGACACGAGAGAACGCCAAAGTAACTACTACTACTATTTTTGGGATACCCTAGCAGTAAGAGTATTAGCTTTGTCTTAAGGTTTGCAACGCGCTACATGCTGCAGCAATCATATGTATCAGGAAGGAGCAGTCATAGTATGGAACATACCAAAGTTGTTCGTGTTTGGTATATAGTATATTATTACCATAAGGGAAACATACATGACAAGAGTCAACTGAAATCGATTTTAAAACATTCGTTGTTTCGTATCAGCAAGATTCTAGTGCATATTGGGGGTTTTGAAAAAGTGGTTATGCTAGATTCAAAGTGAACCGATTGTTTAAAGATGTCGATTTATTTAAAATCACATTTTTTGCCTGAAATTGGTTCGTTTTTAAATATATTATATGAACAACTAGATGACTAGACTGCCAGCTTTTCCTACACACTTTCATGGGACCATCATCATCACCGTATTGTAAATATGTGCAAATAAACTTTTTTTTATAATAACACCCTTTGTTTTATAAGAAAAAACACCTAATTTCCAAATAAGCTTCCTTCATTAATGCATACTAGGAGGCTCCGCTCCCTGCTAGCTACGATCACCAACCCCCTCTCACATCGAGTCACTACTTACCCGTTAGTGGCATATACGCACCGTTTCATCCATTTTACATATTAATAAGTGACGAATTCAACACGACAATCTCAATGAAGGGTAAGTACTTATCCATCTCGCTTGGTAAGTACTGAGGCAGTGACTCGTAATTTAAGTACTTTTCTGTAATTTTCGTTTTTCTGTGCGATTTTCTCTCAAGAAACTCCGTTAAATTTGCAATTAGTCAACTATGAAAACCAATTGTATTCCATGAAATGATATTATCCTTGATCGTACTTACATTGGCATATTGATTTATTGTAATAATTGCTTGAAATACAACGCATAAAACTTCATTATTATCAATATAAAAGAAACGGATTGCTTCGACGTCGCAAAATTTGCATGGAAAACTAAAAATTTGGAAGTAAATTCATTATTTTGGGTCTTAAGCTCTAAGCTAAGTTTCAGGATCTGCAGAATCTGTATTGTAAGTCAGAGTCAGCTCGTTTTTCATTTACATCTCAAAAATATACGAAAATCGGTGTTCGAACTGGTTTGCAGCTCCAATTTGTTGCAAATTACACTATAAAGTAAGGAATTTGCAATGTGTTGCCTAATAGCACCAGTTCACTTCAACTCCAAAGTCAACCTGACTGATTGGATAGCATTAAGATGGTAATTCCAGATGAAAACCCATTTCTGGCAATATATAGAGCCAAATTCAAGTGAATCAACAACTAAGATAAGCAAAACCACGTTTCTCGAAAAAAAAAATTGAACTTTTTTTCATTTTGTGTTTAACATTTTAACAGCAGATGAAAGCAGAAGTAGTCTTTCGAAATTTTACAAAACTGTAATTTATGTGTCAAAATGTAAAACACAATAATGTGCGAAAATAGAAACACAGCTGTTTCTTCTTAGCTACCATATCTGGATCAAGTTCAAAGGTCATCAACTTGGTATTAGGTCTGGTCTCTCTTTATAACAAACATTCTCTAGATCAGCCAGCACTAAAACACTAAACCTTAAAACTTCCAACGGAACTATTTCTGAAACCGCAAGTGCATCTATACTTCGTAGCGAAAACCTATCGTTTCTTTCGAATTTTTGATGGTGGACTTTGTCGAAACGCTTTATAGACAGACACCTGTAACAGAAGTTGAAAGGCTGAAAGGCAACGGCTGCCAAGTCATGGGTTCGTTTGATCAGTTCGGTGTTTGGTGGGTGCGGTTCGGTTGTTTGGAGCGACGGCATTCAAATGCCGGTAGCTGTTAGCCGTATAGCCCGATAGCCGTATTGCCGCATTGCCGGCTTACCAATCGAGCCGAGCCGAACCGAACCGAGTTTAGCCGGCCTGTAAACGTGGCAAACGGCATTATGCCAATTACCGCGCATGGCTAACAAATTCGAATGCGAATTTGTATTGAAATTTGTGGCAAGGTTGGTAATTTAAGACTCACGCGGCGTTGGGTTCGTTTAGAACCTATTTTGTTAGTTGTCGCAATGCTTAGGTAGTTGATGTTGTTGTTGCTGGGTGATTGAATTGCTGATTTAACGGTTTCTGTTGTCAAATTAATGACATTCATTCATTGTAGAACCAAACGGTAGTTTTTTATTGCTGGCAAATTATGCGACTGTTGAGCGCGTGTTCATTGTTGTAACTCTTGTTGTCGTAGTTGTTGTCGTAGTTGTCGTTGTTGTTGTTGTTGTTATTAATGTAGTTATTAAACTTGTACTTACAACTGCCAATATTGCCCCCGAACTGCATTGGCTTTATGTTGTGGGTGTGCAACCTGGTGTCAAAGTGCAAAAGATTAGCGCAAAGTTCTTGTTATTATTTGTAGTCGGTTGTTGTCTACAAGTGAAAGGAACTTGGTAGTAGAAGTAGCGGATTACGGTCTATGGACCACGGAGCACGCTGCCACTTCAGCTAGCAACTGTAAATTGCAGTCAGCTGAGCTGCTACAGTTAGTTGTCGCGTGCGTCTCTGCTGTTTCGGGGGCTTGTTCTGCTGTTCTCAGCTAGCCTAATTGGCAGTTCCAGTTTTTTTTTTTTTTTTTTTTGCTTAATTAATGTTAGTTTTATATAATTTAATTAGTTGTTAATGATTTGCTGCTGATTATTGCATTATTGCACCCATAAAGCGACTTGAGTTCAAATTATAAATGACTGGGCCGGCGCTTGTTCGGGGTTTGGCAGATGTCAGGGTTGCCACTCCTTGTACAACTCAGCAATAAGTTAACTGATATGCTAGATTTAACTACTGCATTAGAGGTATCGGCATGAGTAATAGCAGTTGTTAAGTAAGCACTCAATTCAAATTGAACCACAAAATAAGTACTCTTAAACGTAAATACCAAGAAATTACTTGCATAAATATAATATATTGAGGCTATTACTCTGTTGGGTATGGTTGACTTTTATGCTGGGTCAAAGCATTTGGCAAGTGATAAAATTCTTATAACTATATCCATAAAAAATTTATCACTATTACTACTGTGTGGCATGTGCCACAATCGCCTTCGACAAACCCACAATCATTAAGATATCCGGTTAGCTATAAGAATCAAATAAGTCATTTTTGTAGTATTTGCCTTTGGTCATATGTACATTCAATTCATGGTAGAGTTATTTAAAAATGTGTTATTTTAAGGGCCTATTAAATCACCCTTTGCTACATTTTATGCGTATTCCTGTGGTCCTGATCACCAATTTAACTGTTCGAAATCGCTACGAATAGATCATAGAAATAGTATCTTAACTAGAACTTGTCAGTGATTTCTGAAACTTCAGCTGTTAACTATTTCTTCATTTGTAGATAACCATGAGTTGGTCTGCCAACTTTTTATGAAACTTTTATGAGTATAAGTTGATATACTGTGACTTGGTTAAGGATTTGTGATCATTTCTCAGAATTTGTGAACATATTTATTATTTTATTTCTAAGATTTGTTTTCTAAAAAATAGTTAATATACTATATACTTAAGTTACAATAAGAATCCCATCAGAGTCCACAAATTAACACAAATAACCTTGAAATGTGTCAGTTTCGTAATACCCTTTAAAGATGCATTAATATTTCTAGAAATATTTATATTATATTTAAATCTTCAAGCATAGATTAGCCAAAAAGAAGAAGAAGAAGAATGGTCAATCCCATGTCGGTAATGTCACCATTTCCTCAAAATAAGTTATCCATATTAAAGCACTTACCCATACAGCTTAAAGTCAGGGTGAAATAATTTCGACCAGTCCACCTTCTAAGCACATTCATAGAAGAGAAGTTTTTATGCTTTATAAGTATCCTTTTTCATTTTAAATAGGCTTCTTTTTCTCATCGAGACCTCCAACCAAGTTCTGAATCCTTGAAATAGCAAAAAAGTTGGTTTATTTGGTACTTAATTACCCCTTATCACCTTTATTTTCACCCTTCAAGTGTCCTTCGCATGTGCGCCCAGTACCCCTTTAGGGGGAGGACTGAGCTCCTACCCCGATAGGTGTCCCCTGTATGTGTAAGTAAGTATATGTCTCCGCATATGACAGTGTTTCCCGCCTATTTAGCAGTTTTTTGCCATCATGCGACAATTCTATATGTTTGGTCACGGACTGGTGAGAAAAGCTTTTCCCTGGCTGTTTATCGATTCCTTGTGTACTTTCGGCTTTGGGGAGTTTCGGACTCCGTTGCTTATTATTTGTTTATTACTTTATTTCCATTGTAACTTATTTACAGTCTTATGATCTTTGAAGAAGGGAAATCCCGTGCAGGAAACCACGATTCACGCGTAAGTGAATCCAGCTGTTTTGGAGAGGCCAGTAGACAAGTAGCTCCATTTGCAAATATTTAGTGGATAATAGTGGCACAGTTTGCATGACATCTTGATCTAGCCACTGACTGCAGACTTAACATACGGTGTTAATTGGTGCTTTATATAGGATCTGCAAGAGAGCTTAGAATAATTGGAATGATTTAAAGCCAACCCAATGTTTGAGAAGCATAATCTGAAGAAGGCTGTTTTCGTTATGGTCTGTCCTGAGATACTATGCTTTTCTTCTTCATCTTCTTGACTGGCACTAAGAGCTTTCGGCGCTTTCGCTTTACTCATGCTTTGTTAGTTAGTACTCTCTTCTGCAAAGTTCCTCACTCCATCTACAGCGGTAATCGCTGCCAGCACGTAATGGGCTAACTATGTGACGGAGTACTTTCCTCTCAAACACTTCGAAAGCATCTGATGAGCGTCTTGTCGGATTCAGCTTTGTTTTAAATGTCATCGATAAAGTTTTCTTCAATATATTAAACTTTTGATATTTCGATGTTCGCAAGCTTAACCAAAGCATTCCACACATTCCATGGTGTGAATGAATTCGGAGCCCTGGAAATCATTAACCTCGGCTACATCAAACACAAACCTTGCAGCACTACGACAAGCGGCAACATGCCAAGGTGTAAATGAAAGTAATATTTGCGCACCTCCAAAAAGAATCCCAAAAAATATCAACACACTCAGTTGTAGGGCCAATGAGGCATGCAACGCACAACATACGCATATGGACACTTGCCGCAGGTTAGCAAACGGCAAGAACAACAACAAGAGAGCGAAAGCCAAGTTAGCCCAAAAGCAAGTTGATGTTGTTGTTGTTATTACTGATGATGTTGATGTTGATGTAAGCCATTTCATGGTACATGCAAATTGTTTGGGTAACATTTAGCGTGTTCTAATTTACAAGCCGCAAGAGTAAGCGGAACCATTGCCAATTCAAACCAATCACGTCAACAACATATGAGAAAGGCAACTCTGGCAGAGGGGGCGTCGGGGTTGCCGCAGCGGGGCCTAACATTGGCGCACAGGTTACGTGCTTGTAAATTTAAATTTTTTGCGTTGTCCAACTGCGAGCGAAGTTTTGGTCAAGTTGCGGAGTTTTGGGGTATTCGATTTGGTTTTTGGACAGCAACGGTTACTGTGCTGGTTCATTGAGCCGTTCCGTGCATAAATTAATAAAATATGAAAAGGAGTATAAAAGTTTTACTTACTTCTGTTGCCGCGGTTGTACGGAATGGTTTTTGGTGGACCGCACACAATGTTTAACATGGTTTATTAATTCAATTTGTGCCTAAATTAACGTGTAAGTGGTTAATATTGAGTTACCGCAACGTCACTTGAACAACGTACGCTCAAAATGAAGTCAACTTCCTCTTCCATGTTATATTATATATGACGGGACGGGCATCCTCCGCCAAAAGCGCGCTACACCTCGATCCTCCGCCGTTGCGCACTTGGCCATTGCGTGAGTATGCCGCATTTAAAGCCAACTGGGATTTAGCGCTTTGTTGGGTCTGGGTTTTGGTTTGCATTTTGAGTTACAGTTTACTGTTGTTGTTGTTGCCGAAACATGCGTTTTTGATATGAGCATTTAGATTATTGCCACGTTGAGGCAATAAAATATGCAACCCGTTGCAGTAGCGCCAACGATACCTTGTCACGATTCTAATGTGACCAGCTACAACAACCACTGTCAAGCCATTCGCTTTGGGCCACGCTTATCAATTGACTGCACCGACTTAAGTCCGCAAGCAAAATCAATCAAATATTGGCAGGTCGCCGAACCAAATCCGTTTTTCAGCTAGTTGTTGTTGTTTTTGTTGTTATTCCTATAGCCTTTTATCAGCACGCACTCGACTATCGGAGCTATCGAAGTCGCACATCTGGCAGCAATTTTGCCGCCAACTTAAGCCCGAATAAGCTTTTGACTAATTGGCAAGTAAAAAGCCCGATAAAAGTCAGCCGCCATTTTAACAGCTGACATTACCTGGTCAATTTTTTGTAATTTATCGCCAGGTGCTGAGCCGCCTCTCTATATATGTATCTACTACTTTGCTATACAATATTATGCACACGCAATCGATGCTGACATAAATTGTGACAAATTTTTATTCAATTTCCCAGCATTATTAATGGAAAAACTCACGCAGTTGGTAATTTGTGTTTTTTTTTTTTGTCTAAATGGAGAAGACAGTTGCATGGGTAACCAAACACGACAAGTAGTTTGTCTAGCCGGTCTTGTTTATTTTGGCCTTAACTTACATTCATTAGTCTCGACAATATTTTAGTATTAGACGCCCACACACAATGAGTACAAGCTGAAATGTGAGTCATGGTCAATGGATTAAAACATGGAAAACTTAATCTTGATGAAAATCCGATTAAAGTCTATATAAAGGAGTTCCCTCTATTTGGATTGGAATCTTGTTAGGCACCCGAATGAAAGTTCCATCGCAGGGTAGGGGTGAAAGATATCGACGTTATTCGACAAGCTTCATCTTTTCGGACGGACATGTCTATATCGACTCGACTATTGCTCCTAACCATTTTTGCCCATTGAACATATGGTCTTCCATGCCTCCTTCTGCCTGATACATACATTGCACAAACCTATAATACCCTTTTACACTTTGTATACAGGGTTATGATTATTTATAGGTATTTCTCAAAAACACATGAAATATTTGTAATAAACATAAATATAGTGTTAATTTATTGAAGTGATCTCTTCCCAATGTCGCATATATAAGCTGAAGTATCCTTTCGTTGCAGCGGGGTATTAGCAAACTGGTCAGCTAACATATGCGTGTATAGTATTCCACATCCTACCATCATGCCCATGAAAATGGCACTCATAATAGCGCTGCCTGTCATGGACACAACCCCATTACGTGCAGACAATATTGCTCCTGTAGCCGCTCCGCTGGCGATCGAATTCCAAGGATCATCCTTGCCACGTATATGCACTAGAGAGCAATCTACGGTGCTGTAGATGGCACCATAAGCTGCAAAGCTGATGGCTGCATTGGGCGCGCGCTTCTTTGCGGCCATAAAGCCGTCCGTAAATCGACGTGGCATTCCAGCAGGCGCATTGCGAAATCCACGTAGGAACCGAAGCATACTTCCTCCAACAATGCCCAATACAAATGCACCACCGCAGTCATCTACTATACGATTTGGACACGGCTGACGCGAGAATTCGTCCATGGTCCAAAAAATTCTATATGTTATACCGAAAAAATTTTAAATCTATTTTATGTTTAACAGCTGTTTTGTGTTCAGTGTGATAGCAGTGTGATTTGAGAGAATTTCACAGTGTGAATGGGTCACCAAAGCCTACCTAAATTTATTTGTTCGATTTTTGAACAGATTCCAAATTCAAGAAAAAAATTTTTAGCTGAGCTTATGTTAGGCGGCCGGTCGCCGAAGTCGAAAACCCTTGGTACAAGGTCATTTCCATCATTGATTACTGTCGGATGTAAGAAAGAACGTACTACCTGCAAAGCTTTGTAGAGCGACAATGTTAATAATCCTTCGCCTTGTCGGTCAGAATAGAAAATAAACAGTTGGTAACCAACTCAGATTTTCCGCACGTTTATCAAAATAACCAAAATTAGCTAGGACAAATTTAAACAAAAAAAATTTGATACAGACAGTCGGGACGGTGCCCGACAGTGGAATACCCTGTACCCTTTTTCTTTATAAACACTAAATACGGTAAAATGGGGACGAAAGTATCCACTTTTATATCTCCTTCCATAAGATTGATATGCCTGTAAACATTTTCCTATTGGGAAGTTCCAATTGACAAGTTTTCCTATTGGGAAGTTGGCTATTATGGTGGCAAAAATTACTTTTATGCCCATAACTCCAGTATGCTTGGGTCAATGTCGTTGAATTTTGTAACATAGATCAAAAGTACATTTATAAATGTCTGTGGCAATTTTTAAATCAATATATTGGGGGGTGTGGCAGTAATTCTGGTAAATCGATTGCGGGGGAAGGGGGAGTTTCATTGAAAAAATGGGGATGTAGCTTTAACGTTTAGGGTCACACGAGTCCCCACACTAAATTTTGTAACTCTAGCTCACATGTATCCATATCTACACGTAGTGAAATTTTGGCACAGTTTATTGGCGAGAGGGGTGAAATTAGAATATTTTTGACTATAACTTTTTATGTATTTATCCGATCTCGATCATTTTTCGAACATAGACGCACATCTCTGAGTTTCGAGCTGATAGACTCAATGCAGCGGTTGTAAACCGCGCAAATCTGTCACGGGGGAAGGGGGTAAGATATCGACTTGATTCGATAAACTTCATATTTCTTTAGATTACGCGCATCTTTTGGTAAAATTTTGTGTCTCTAGCTCTTATGGTCTCGGAGATCTATCGGACGGAAAGACGGACGGACAGACGGACATGGTCCAATCGCTACCCAAGTCAATGATAAGACTTTTTGCCCTTGGAACTTATGGTGTGCCCCGCCTCCTTCTGCCTGTTACATACATAGCACAAATCTATAATACCCTTTTACACTTTGTGTACAGGGTATAAAAAATGAAAAACCAAAAATTTTGAAAATTATTTACTCTTATTATTCCTCTGGCGACAAAACTATAGCGACAAGAGCGCTGAAATTCAGTAGGAAACCCTTTGAAGACATGCCCAACACAAAAACATCGCTAAATCGCACAATTTGCATTGATATACCTGCGATCCAAAACTGAAGTGATGTAAATAATAATCTGATTTCCTATTTTATAAAGGGATTTGCGACAGTTGTTTAATCGAACTTGACAATATCTTGACTTGATTGCTGCTGCTGAACAAAAAGTGAACCAAGTTAGTGAAAAAGATTCTGCTTAAATCGCAATATTATAATACGATATGAACTGCAGCAAATGAGGCAACTTCTCCTCAGGGGATTTCCTATTCATACAAAAACGGACGTTATGTGTCTTTCAGGAAAGTCGTGGAGGAACTGAACCCAAAATCTTTTAATGGCTAAACCCAACGGTATTAAAACCGATGCTCAACTATGAAGGAAAATCGTCTGGAGAATAAGAAAGAACGTGACTTAAGTCACGAACGATCTCATGAAAAGATAGTATGAAGGTTTGATAGAAACAGTGAGAATGATGGCTTTACCACCACTCCATATAGTAAGGTAACTCCGAAGGAAAGCAAATGACTAGCAGGGTCCTAATTATCAATACCTATGACGCTGACAAACTAGGAAACGCTCTGCTTCCACAACCCAGAACGAAACACACTCACTCCGACATGGGTGCCCTGACACACCGACATTTTCGGGAACATGCAGACAAACTAGCATAACACGGTGCTGCGAAGCATTTTCGTCAAACAGAGGAAAGATTGAGGCGATCCATTAAGTGGACCAGTGCTCCACGCCATAGACAACAAACAATCTCTCGGTTCCTATAATTAAAATAGGTTCAAGAAAATGTCGCAATAGCAAAAAAGGATTCTGCAGGTCTGCTTACTGCACATTGTAGAATGAAAGGACAACGAGCAAGCTGGGTAATAACATCTCCAATATTTGCAAGTTTTTCAACTTTGAGGAGGAAGCTGATTGTGATGCATTGATGAGAAGAAGGAAGTATCTCTTGGTTGGATTCAAAATCCAGAAAATTAGGGTAATCTCAATGAGAGACTCTCGGAAGAGTTGGAAACTTGGTAGAGGCACCATAGATAGATAACGTTATTATTAGCTTCTTTGTCACCTGAGCAGAAATAATATGTAAAACATCCGGAGAGGTTTCAAAATTTGAAGATTCTCATATAAATATATTTCAAAATCAATCTGTAGAACACTATTTTTTGTCTTTGAGCTTCACTATCGAAATTGACTTGACCCCATCAAAGGTGACGATAGATTTCAACCATCGTGTTTTTTTATTTTTTCATCGATAGGCTTGCAGCTGCATGGAACTCTCTCAAAATGCACATGAAACGTAATTCCAGGTCCTTTAGCTATTGGTGAATAGTTACAAAGTTACCTGTTTGCCTAATTATCGATAAGAGAATGGGAGCTCAATTGTTAGGGTGCACACACAGAAACCGATACAACTTTGACAACTTTAGCTGCAGCCAGTGGAACTAGGACCTAAATTTCATACATTTAAACTGTATGAGATTTAGTATTATTATGCTTCATTAAAGAAAAGATCTATAATGAATTGTCTCAAACATTTGAAGCTTATTGAAAAGAAACAGAAGAAGTGAAACACCAATTGGCCTTTAGGCCAAGTATTACCGTAGTAACTCATAACGGGATAATATGTGTAAAAAATTACCAAATAGGCTTCAAGATTACCGATGATGGCTATCTAAAAGTGATTTAGTAGATACTTCTATCCGAAATGTAAAATTTTAACTAATAATAAAAATTTCAGAAATTACTTTATTGCACAACTCAAACTCCCATTGCCAGCTTTCTGCAATTATGCTCGTCATTTGTCTATACATTCAAGTTAGTGCTCTTAAACTCTTAATCACTCGAGTGCATTACTAATCCATTATGCAGCAGATGCTTATAGGTAACTTACCCAACAATGCACCGACTCGTGCCACAACACAAGTGCCCCAAACTTAAGTCCAAGCGAAAAAGCTTGACTTACGTAAGCTTTCTTCCGCCAAAATAAAAATCCATATGATTTATTGTCATTTTGAGTTCAAGAATTTGCCGGGAAGGCAATAAATTTTATTATTGTTGATTTTTAGCCCGCCTTATGCAAAAAAAGCAGCAAAAACAAAAGCAAAATAAAAATAAAACTTTTTGGATTTTCATGTACCAAAGAAAGCCTGCCAGACAGACAGACAGCAAATAAAATAAAACTATACCAAAACTACGACGACAGTAAAAAAAAAAGACACAAAAATCCAAGTCTGCTAACTTCGCCTGAAGTTAACTTCATTCGCTCGTGGAGTTCAAGGGTTAAAATGTGGGAGTCACGATTCTTTTGGCTAAGCGATAGGTACTTTTTTCAGCTCATTTTTTTTTCGTATACTACGCGCTCTCGCATGAAATAAAGTTACCAAAAATCAAAATACTATACACAAGTACCGTTTGTTATAGACATACAGTATATACTTATGTGTGTACATACATGTGGTTTGTCATTATCAGTGCCGGATTCAATAGGTTTGGGCCCAAGGTGCAAATCATTTCAATACGATTTCAATGATCCATGCATATATATTCGGCTTGTCAAAAACATATCACTTCAAGGGAAGTAGCCTCCCTTAACATAAGGGTTTACTCTAAGTCGTTGTGCTAGTCAGCCGACGGGCTTCTATAGAAGATTCTAGCCTTGCATTACGTAGTGCATCAGCAATTGGAATTTGGCTCATAATTCACCAACTTTTTACCTCCATTCAATGCAAAGCTATGATCATTCACACAAACTCACATTGCAATACATATACTGAACTCTTTTTCTCGTCCATCTACCCTCTATTCATCAAAGATATTGTTGTTTTTGTGTTTGTATGTTTCATTCAGGAAAATTATACAGGAAACTAAACAAAATATTGTGCAAATCTACACAAAAATTCTATTGAAACAGAGGTTGGCAGCGGCAGCAACCGACGTTGGCAGAATTTCGTTTCCTTGCACCTGTTAGCTTTCGGACTAATAAGCAAAATTTCGAAAATGTTATTAACTTTTGTGCTGCTGCTGCCGACCCCTGTTTGAATAGAATTTTGCACCATTTTTTTTTTGATGATGATCAACCTAGAATCTTCAACCAAAACAAAACCGATGCGCAATATTGCCACAAGAAGTAAGTAATACTATAGCAATTCTGCCGTTAAAACATGTTAATGTTGATACCGTGTCGCCAGTGTATAAAATTATATCGCTGGAAGAATTCTTTCGGGGACTTTTCATTTGTAAAAATTGTAAAAACTTCGAAATCTTCAACTAAGAAGAATAAGATGATCATGTCTGTTAATTTGGATGTTCGATTACAAAAACAAAAGTTGTGATCACATCATCAAGATACAAGCGCAAAACTATGTCAAACGTAGAATGCAAACTGTTGTCTTCTATACAAATACATTTATATAGAAAAATTTTTAAATTTTCTTAAGGATTCACAAAAGCCCTAACTTGAAAAAGTTCGTTTGATAAACTAAAAAGTTTTGCTGCACAAGTTTTTGTGCTCGATTTGGTGATATTTTCAGATAGACTTCTCATATTAGGCGCCACGGCCTCGGCTTGCTCGGCGCATACGTTAATGCGGTCCTGGCCGTTGTTGCTGTAAAGAATTAAGCCGAGCTGCCTACTATGTAGGGTCGGGTCCAAGTGATTCCAGGTTTATCAATAAATTATTGAGCCATTATTGTTATTACAATTTCTTTATAATGTTGCCAGCGTGCACTTCAAGTTTCCAGTTGTTGACCATTAGCGTGTACTTGGTCTGTCGTCCGCCGCCGGGCCATGGCCTCATCATCATCATTATCATTATCATCATGTGCACAATGGAGAGCAGGTCGTCGGTCAGTGGTCGTCGTTGTTGTCGTTGTTGGTTGCAAGTTGCAAGTTGCCAGTTGGCAGTTGACGGTCTTTGTTGTTGTTGGTGTTGGATGCCCGGTTTGTTGGTCGTTACGGCAGGTTCATGATAAATGCATTAGGTTCAAATATTTTCGGCGGTGCGCAGGAGAGTGCAGCAACGGGAACAGGTCATTCAGTTTCTGTGGGCTTTGATTTTTTTTCATCTTTTAGCTCTTCTTATTGTTATTTTATGAATATTGTAAATGGTTTAATGAGTTTTAATTGAGCCGAGGAACTCAGCTCAGCTGTGGCATGCAGCAAAGCTAAAATTTAATGAGTTTAATTGATAGGCAGCCAACGAGTGCAACACAATTATTGGTTGCATTTGAATAGTAGACAATGTAAATTAAAGGAGAAAGTGCTGGGCGGGCACACGAAATGCCCCTAAATACCTCAAGCATGTGGCAATCGTTGAGGTTTCCCCCAAATGACAATCTTTGTTTCATTTTCATGTCTTAATGTATGTGTAACTGTCAGTAACCGTTGTCTGAGCCATTGATAAGAGCCAGAGGTCCCGCAAATCACGCCAATGTCAAAGAACTGGCACGGCGTCCAGTTATAACCCAAAACACTATGAATCATGCATTGACCAAGAATTTCTGGCTACATTTGGGCGTAAAGAGTAGGCGGGGCTGCAACAGACGCAATCAAAACACTGCCAGGTTGACCATTGATCTTACGCTTGAAACACTCGAGACAACAGCAGGGTGAGAGAGAGTGAGTTGGCCAACCGGGGACAGAGGCAACGTACGGGCCATAATCAAAAACGTGTTGTTGGCTTTTGACATTTTTTCGAGTGTTTTGCATGTTAACATTTTATTAGTCATAACAGGCACACTGCAACAACAACAACAAAAAGAACTGCAACAACAAAGGAAACTGGTGCACAGCTGGGACCTGCTTGAGGCTCTTAGGTTCAACTAAAAACAAGGAAAACAAATTTTCCAGTCATTTGCACTGAGACTTAAACTTACGTAATCGTGACTCTTGAAAAGTGTTATTCTTGTTTTTCTCGAAAAATGCCAAAAACAATGATGCAATTTTCATTGTTGTGGGTAGTATTTAGTACAAGATAGCGATTAGTTCTCAGACACTTAATCTACATATACAGCCATTCATTTAAATATGGACAAAGCGCTTAAGAGTAGCGTTTTCTTTTGACTAAAGCGAAAAAATAGTAAAGCGTAAAGAGTCAAAGATCCGTGACATCACCCATGTTTACTTACGCCTTTGGCAACACATTCTCCTTCACAAAGTTGATGAAGTCATACGAGAGGGCACCGTCTTCTCTGAACCTATAACCTATATGGTGTTTACGTAAGCGTTTCTTTCACAGACTTGTTAAGCTCAGCCTTGTCTATAAGCTTCTGATTATATGCCAAACTCTATCTGTAATTGCTTGGGCCTCTTTAAAAGAGCAACAAAAATTACTTTTGAAGTTTTCATCCGAGCTTGATCATTTTTAGAGCAAGCATGCATAGTAGGTGCCAAGCTTCTATCTAACTTATGGAAGTTTAAGACTCTTGGTTATTACATTATTTACTACATATACAAAGGATATACCGGCTAGTGTCGGCCCATTTATTCGGATATTTTTAAGATCTAAGCTTGATAAAGAATAGTCAAAAAAATGAAGATCCCAAAAACGGACCGTCTAATTTAGTTGGATAATTTTTTTTTGTTCTTCTCGACCATCCTATTAAAAATGTGTCAAAGAAAACTCGGAAAATTCAGCGGAATTCATAATGAGCGATAAATTACAAATTTTCATGGAAGTCAAAAAACTGAGGATCCTGCAAATTCAAATGTTTAGTGTCCGAAAATAAGGAGAAAGACGACAATAAAGAGAAAAGCAATGGTGTGGACGAAAAGGAAGACGAAGATGATATAGAAAAAGACGGGAAAACTCAAGTGATAAAGATGATGGCGAATAGAAAGAGGAAGGGAATAACAAAGAGGCAGAGGAAGTAGCAATGCTAGTAGAAATTAAAAAGCTGGAGAAAGCGATGGAGATATGGAGACGAAAAAGAAGTTGAAGAAGCGCATTATGAGGAAGATGAGAAAGACCTGCCTATATATTACGAGCATCGAGTTTGGCAGAGCCCCATAGTTTTCTACGAAAAGACAAAATTAAGACAATATTAATATTTCAATCTATACATTGAGAGCTTCTTAAATAATAATACGCAAAGTAATCATGAAACTAATTACCCAGTCTTTGAGATTAACCTTCAACAATTTTCTATGATATGCAAATATTTTCGGTTTAAGTTCCGTAATTTGTTTTTACCGCATATTTTTATACCTAATGAAGCTTACGTTTGAAGCTCTGCCAGCACTTTGGCATAGACTGAAGTTTATTTTGTTCTAAAAAACTAGCTCCGGTATCCGCTTGCTATTCCAAGAAGCTATGGACTCCCCAGTGCCAAGCATTTCGCAATTCCGCAAATGTTTTCTCAAAGTGAAACTATTTTTGGCCAAAAGTGACAGGTACAAATAACATTTTATGTAGTATGGCTTGTAGTCAACTTGGCCATGATTGCCTCTTAGCTTGATCGTGCTGTTATGATATTTTAATAAGATCAGGCAAAGACTTGACTGCATCCCAGCGGATTTTAAGAGCTCTTTCGGCCTAACTGCTATCAGTAGAGTTGGCTGAAGCTCATCGACGACATTTGCCATTTGTTTGCTTATTGGCAGTTAAACTGTGCAAATATGCACAGTTAGTTGCATGGACACATAGACTCACAGATGCACAGACACACGTTTAGACTATATACTATAATAATAGTTGTAGCAACTGCAACAACTGCTGCAACAACAACAACTGCAACAACAATCGAGTGAGATATTTAGATTAACAGGTTGTTTTCATTACAATTCGTGCTTTTTAACAAGCAAAACGTGAACTTTCTCCGCACGCAGAGCCAATAATTTTATTTCTTGGCTTGCAATGCAACTGGAAAAGCTTGGAAAAGAGCGCCAAGCTGAGGCATTGACTGCACCAACATCTTCGGCTTAGACTCCTTGGCGTTGGCCATGAACATGGGGAACAATAGACGCTTTTAGCAGCCGCAGCGGTACAGAAACAGCATTAACATTGACTTTACACGACTTTGTGGCAAGATCAGGGAGTCTGGCGGCCACTGCGGGGGAGTTGACTTCAATATTTTGCTTTTTTATTGTCTGACTCGCATTGTAAAGAATCTTTTGCTGGCTGCGGCCTCATGCGAATCGTGTCCATGTCCTTAAACGCATTTTTCTTATGCAAATGCAAATGATGCGACTGCCGCTTGGTCACGTTTATGATGTGTTTCCATAGCAGCTCGCAGCAGCTTTACCTTGTAAAGTGTCAATTTCCGAGATACTCAGAGATATGAATTTTCAGTGCCACATCAAGAGCCAAGAGGCAACAGAACGTGCAGCTTATGTCATAATCTGTGGCATCCACGGAAGCTTTTGCTCAACACACACTCGTGTTCTGCTGGTGTTAATGTGCAACTGTGCACATAAGTGTTTTTCCTTGCATTTTTCGTTTTGTTGTTTGCTGACTAGATTTTCCCACATTTTCCTTGTCATTTTTATGACCATTTGTATGTCTTTGAATTGGCTACTGTGCAACTAGCTAGCTACTGTTTGTTGCCACTTGTTGCTGGCCCTGGTCAGAACAATGGGCTAGTTTACATGAACGGACTTGCTTTACGCATCCAATCACTGTGCAAAGCAGATGTTCGGGAGCGCACCGAAGTTTATGTACACTTAAGGTATCATTTTATGTTCATGTCACAAAATTTAAGTTTTTTCCTATCAACCACTTCTAGGAATCGGATAAAGTCTAGTTTTATAAACTTTAGCTGTTAGTTCTGATACCGTTATCTCAAGAATTTAAATCTGTGATTTTACCTTCTAGGGGTCACAAATGGCTAAATTTCTTAAAACTTATTAGAACTAGTACTCTAGACAGTTGCAGAGTGAGGGGTTCGTCGGTATTTTCCCCCGTAGCCGAAGTACTAAAGTTGCTCACAGTGAAAGTACCAATGAAATAACCGAAAGGAACACAGTCATTTTTATGAACTTTGTCGCTGAGTCCGTATCTGAGCTCTTAATACGATTCGACCGAACCTCAAAAAAACGCTAATTCGAAAACTGTTGAAAGGCGGTGTTTGTGTTTCTAAAATGACTTTGGCAAAAAGCTTGGCTTAATTGCAAAAACATCGTTAAACGATTTAGGTTAAAAATACCAAGTGGAACAAAAAAGGCCTGAAGAATGATCGGCAGTATTAAAACTGAAATTTTAAATTGAATTGAAGTTGAATACTTCAGAAAAAAACTTGACGTTATCAGTAAAGAACAGGACGCAAATATCAAAGTGATGGAACAAACATATCAAGGCAGATGTTAAAAAAAGATGATGATCGAACTGTTCGATGTTGTTGTTGTCTTTCCAAAGTTCTTTAAAAAATAAAAATTATGCTTTATAATAAGAGAAAATAGCTATTATTTCACCAAAAATTAGAGGTGTGCAGAACTTTACAAAAAAAAAGTCACGTCATGTAGGGACCGTCTAATTTGGCATCAATATTGAAAGGTGTGCAATGCAAAAGTAAGTGAGAATCCACTGATTGATCTGATACAAGGAGCAGATTCATGCTAAAGAAACGTTAACTTGACGTGTGTAGTTAAAAGTTCCAGAAACTGAGAACGTACTCATATCCTTTTATTTATTATATAGTATTCAGGCGCAACCTTTAATAAGAACTAGCAACTGAATAAGCAGAATGATCCTTGTTTTATACAATAAACTTGATGGACCTTGATGACCTTCTAAGGTATCACAAATTTCTTTACAAACCTGAAATAGTTGTACCCTTACATAAAGAGCATTGGTTTAGAAAATTGAGTATACACTCATATCCATGATCAGCTTAAAAGTTTCTCACAAGTTGAAAAAACTAAATGCCGACATCACGACGAGTACTAACACACATACTCACACATCCATGCCATATAACACATATATATAAAGTGGCAAACAGAGCCGCCAATGAGGCTGGCGGCAGTAGCTAAATGAGCTTTGCCTGAAAGTTAACAAATTGTTCCTTTATTACCAACATCTCACTTAAACGATGCAGTTACAGACAAACGTACAGCACAGACAGACAGACTCCCTACAAGCAAGCCAGTGATAGATGTACCCATCTAAGAGGCAGCTCCTACTCCTGCCGCCGCTACCACAAACGAAAGTCAACATTTTGTGCGCCATTAGGATAACTATCGGCCGAAAAGTGTTGCAGCAGGCGGCGTCGGAGACATGGTGCAAGGGCAGTGGTTTAATGCCAAGCAACCACAAGTTGATGCACCGGCCTGCGCCAAGCATAGCAGCAGCAGCGGCGCGCTGATCCTGACTAGCAGATTTGGCGGCGCGACGCCAGCAACGCCAAAAAAACTGAACCTGTATGGCAGCACTGGCCAGGCCGAAACTAGCTAAGCTCTAACTAAGTAAGTGGGCTAAGTAATGGGCTGGCGGCTACCTTCAGCCGGTACTGCCGCTGCTGCAGCTGATCTCTGCCAGCTTGACGCGATTGCCGGCGCGCATGCGCAATAAACAAACACGCCATGTTACCGTTTGGCCAGTCAAAGCCCACAGTTCCCCCAGTTTGCCGGGCTTATTGTTTTAACCCAAAAGTCCAAACACATCCGCCGACAACGTTGGGATGCTCATCGTTGTCGGTTTGCTGGCTTTCATTTGGTGTCAGCTGGTGGGAGTTGCTTTTGCCAGAAATGAAATAATAATTATTATTAACTATTAGTGTTGGCCTGGTAGCGGCTACGATTGCTACTCCAACTCCGGCACCAGCAGCAGCTCGGTTTTTGATTGTTTATGACCTTAAGTTGTCGTGCCGCAGTGAAAAGGTCATCATTAGCAGCAACATTCACGGCTGCCCCTGTGCACCCCTCCGCCAACCTGATAACTGCACCAAGTTCCAACTATCTTAGTTAGCTTGGCTGATTCGTTGCCTGTTTGGGTTAGTTAGGAGGCGTCTAATTTGTGATTGGGCTCAACTTCTGTTTCTCTTCTTCTTACTATTTTGTACCATGATGCCATTTTGTTACTAGGTGATTCGGATTAGTTTTATGATTGCAGATGGTGCGGCTTTTTCTTTTTTACTTTTTAGCTATATATCTGTCTTTGATTATTATGATGTTTTAATTTGTGGCACGTTGCAGTAAATCTGCTATATAAATGTTTGACTTTATTCGTTTTCGATGGTGCACCAGTGAAACAGGTTAAAGTTTAGCTGTAAAGAAAGAGATTGGAAAAGTTATTACCGAAAAAATGTCATGAAATGAAATGTAGTGCAAGCCGTAAAATGGGGGAAAACAGATTTGGCCAGTGGGAAAATCGTACACAGGCTTACGCTTCTTTGTAGTCCAAAGTATTTTATGGCAGCATTTCATCTGACATATTTAACACTTCATCTTTGACTTTCAACTAAATATACGAGTAACTCTTAAAAGCAGCTCCAAGCAAAGATTGAAAGCGGCTGCATTCTCTATGCAAGTTCGTTTGTAGATTTAAAGTTATTTAAAGCAACTTCATTGGTTTAATGCTGCCTTCTGGCTCTTTTTTTAGACTCCCATGACACTTTAGAAAGAGCAACAAGTCTTTTTGCATCATATCACATAATAACTTTATCTTTAAGCAAACCAAGCGAGCAGATAACAGAATATCTTTCTAGCTTACCGATTTTTATGCGAATAATGTTTTCAATCATCTGCCATTTTTACAACCTAATCTTACGACATTAAATGAAATATGGGAAACTATTAGAAAAAGTAACTACCGAAAATATGTGAGACTGAAAATCTATTGCAAGCAATAAAATGAGAGAAAAGAGCTTTCTTTAGTGGAAAAATCTGACTTTTGGGTGTCAAGGCTTATGCACTTTTGTAGCCTAAATTATTTTATGTTGGCATTTCTAACGTAGATACCACTTCATCTGACACTGTTAGTATTTCATCTTAAGACTTTAAACTAAAAACTGAAAAACTATTTAAAGCAAAGATCAACAGGAGTTGAAGCCACCATGTAAGTTGGTTCGATTCGCAACTTAACGTTATTTAAAGCAGCTGCATTGCTTTTTGAGTCAGTGTCTAACACGTTTCCAATGACAATTGAAGAAGTAAAATGCTTGTTTACCAGGTGTCATCAAAAAACTTTTTTTTTAAAAAGAACCAGGCTAGCAGATTATTCCAAATCTTTGTATTGAAAATGTTTTTGAGCAAGAGATTCAGGTCAAATCAATTTACATACAAATTCGGTTTGAAAAACATATAAGGCGTATTTGTTTTTTGATATCATCATCTGGCATTTTAAAATCATCATATCATGACATCAGTTGCAAATTGCGAATGCATTTCAATCATCGAAACGAGCTATTCATAAATGACGTCCCCAAAATTTGGAAGATTATGAAACCAAAGCCAGTACGTGATGCAATGGTAGGGAGGGTGGAGAAAAAGGCTTAATAACATCTGAGTCCGATACAGTTTGGGGTAGACAGAGTATATTTTCTAGTAGTATGGATCTCTGCATCTTCTGGTACATTTTTATGTTTTGTTAGTTTTTGTTTGTTAAAATTTGTGCACCTAAATTTTATGCGAAGTTGCGCATATGAGGATAGAGAGTAGGTAAGAACCCCGACAATCCGGCGAGCTAGTTAGAGCAAAGCTAGAGGTGCACCAAAATCATCTCATATATCGCTTAGCTAATAACATCAAGTATAGCACCCTGTACGCTACAGTTCGGATACGAATTCGGTTTCTATAAGCAATAAGGTTCTTTCCAGTACCGACTCGAATGGCAAAAATTAGCTTCGTATGTAAATTACGGCGTAGTATCGCATATTCCTCTTTTCGTTTTAACCAACTCGAAACAAGTCTTCAAATTTACCTACGATCTTGAAAAACATCCATGGGAACTACTTTAAAGTCTTGGACCAACTGAAGCGTATATACTAAGCTTAACCAAGGGCAACTGTCACGTTTGCTTTGACATTTCCAATTCAATTGTTCCACAATTAATTTCAATATGACACAATTACCCGAAAATAAAATTGAATGTAAATAATTATAAGCTCAAGACAAGCCCAAACATGTATACAAAATCCTCGTTCCCTTCGAATGATCACACAACTTTCCATCACTTGTCGGCTTCGCTTCAACGGTAAAACCATATACAAATATTATTAAAAAAAAAAGTAATAGTTTGACAAAACTTGAGCCAAATCTTTCAAAGCAACCAGCCGAGTTGCTGGACAGACCAAAGTTGTCTCCAATAAAATTTCAAATAAGAGTTTTGTGACTCTAGGAGATTTTATTATTATTATTTGAAGTTGTACCGCTATAAATAAATCCCCAAGCTAGACACTTCCTCATACATGCACACTTGAGTGACCAAATGATCCACAACAACCAAGACGACAACAACAACACTCGGAACACTGCCTTATACTCTGTATATCAAAATTTCCAACACATGTCGCCGCCAATTAACAAAAAGCCAAAACAACATTTAAAAAAATATTTACCAACAAAAGTCAAACAAACAACAAGGCAACAAATACAAATTTGCGGCCAACAACAACAATAACCCCAAACCAAAAAAAAAAATTAAGAAAGGATTAAAATTAAAATTGAGAAAATGCTTTCAGGCTAATCCCGGCAACATGTCCAACGTGTGCGTCTCATATTCTATGTATCCCCTCCTCGAGCACTCCCCCCGATCCCTCCGCTGTTGTTGTTGCTTTTGTTGTTTTTATAGCCGACTTTGTCGCTGCCGGACACACTTGTCGGTGGCTCAAAGCGACATTTCCCACATCAAAAAGATTTCGTCACGGAGGTTTCGTTTGAAAAATTTGTTCAAAATAAAAAAAAATTAGATCTCGAAAAAAATCTAAAGTTATTAAGTCATGCAGAAGACAATTGGATCATTTGTTTATAGGTGTGTTTCTCGGTCTCTGCCAAGTGTGTGCAACAGGTTAAATGAGTGACATGCTTTGTTTTTGTTGTTGTTGTTGTTTTCTGGGTATTTGTCAACGGTTTGTGTTTTTGTACCGTTCTCCTGTCTCTTGAATTGGAACTGTACCAGAGTCCAACCTGCGGGCCAGAGTAATCAGCTTAAATATAATTAATGGCGGCATCGTCTATTGACAAGTCCATTAAAAGTTTATAGAAAATCTTGAGTGACTTGCATTGAAATAATACTTTTCGCAAAAATTTAGAGTTATAGAGAGCTGAATAAAGATCTGAAATCAAGGAAGGAATTGGTGGTAATGGAAAGTGGTTAAGATCAAGCATGAACAGGTGAAAAAAAGAAATGTATACATTATATCGATGTTATTGAGAGACGTATTCGCAAAATTGGCAAAGATATGACGATACAAAGATATGCAAATATGAGAACATGAAGATATAGATAAGGAGATATGAAGATGTGAAGATATGAAGATATGAAGATATGAAGATATGAAGATAAGAAGATATGAAGATATGAAGATATGAAGATATGAAGATATGAAGATATGAAGATATGAAGATATGAAGATATGAAGATATGAAGATATGAAGATATGAAGATATGAAGATATGAAGATATGAAGATATGAAGATATGAAGATATGAAGATATGAAGATATGAAGATATGAAGATATGAAGATATGAAGATATGAAGATATGAAGATATGAAGATATGAAGATATGAAGATATGAAGATATGAAGATATGAAGATATGAAGATATGAAGATATGAAGATATGAAGATATGAAGATATGAAGATATGAAGATATGAAGATATGAAGATATGAAGATGTGAAGATATGAAGATATGAAGATATGAAGATATGAAGATGTGAAGATATAAAGATATGAAGATATGAAAATGTGAAAATATGAAGATATGAAGATATGAAGATATGAACATATGAACATATGAACATATGAACATATGAAGATATGAAGATATGAAGATATTAAAATATGAAGATATGAAGTTTGAAGCTATGAAACTGTAGTGAAAGCTCTTAAACTTGACATAATATGACGCCGTCTAGCATGCGCGCTCATGCAATCATTCGGAATAGATTTCTGAAGCAAACCCGAATATAGCCAATTTATTTGATTAAAGTCACTAGTGTTCCACTGTCTTCATAACTTGACCTACTTGATGATTAAATTACTTCCTTCACAAATAAAGAAATGTCACCCATTTCATGCTAATCACCTGCAAAAGTGGCATTGGAACGGGGAATGTTGAAACCCAAACAAGTTTCACTGTAAATAGCTCCAACAAAGTACGTGTATGCGGCATTTACAATAATTATTGCCATGTCATAGTTGGAAAGTAAAGTGCCACTGCCTGTGCCACAACGCCTATAACCATATCAGTGGCTCGGTCGTTGTGGCTCGCTTTATTGGCATACTGACAATATAGAAATCTCTCTAATGAAGCTGAAGATATCCAGCTACTGTCAGCTTTAGTAATTGTATGGACCAACACTAGACATATACAATGGGTGAACTATGGAAAGTCAGCAACATGCTAACACACAGTACACACTTGAGCGTAGTGGAGTATTGGAGCATTGGAGTATTGGACCCCCAAGCGTCATACAAGTGCACTATATTGTGGTTCTTATAACGGACACAGCAGCAGGTTGTCTTGGCCAAATTTAAATAATAACAATTTCATTCAGAATGGGCTAAACAAATACAAGCACATATATATGTATATACATTTATATAGATAGAGAGATACGCTACAAGTGAGGCAATTAATCATGATGTGGCATAGAAATTTTCTTTCTTTCTTTCGGCGGGGCGCTCGCCCCCAAAACAAATTGCAAAATAATTGCAGAATTTTTTAACTTTCGAATATGTCAAAATCACATTGAATGGCCATTTGGCAAGTGAGATTTATGGCTTGATTATTTGCTTATGATGCTTGCAACAATTTGCTAGAGTTTAACTTTGAGTACAGTTTACACAGGGCGGTTACTTGATAAATGGTGACTGCTTGAACAACTGGCCAGCTGTTAGTGGCAGTGATTAGGCCTTAAAAGCAGCTAAACGCAAGTTCAAGGCAAACTCCCACTCTGGCAACGTCCACAAACAATGCCAACTTTAATTGGACTTATCATAGAGCACTGCATCGCATTGTAGTACTGGAGCTGCTAAGGTCTGGCAACTCCAGCAACTAAAGTCAAGTCAACAGCTTTCTTTTATGGCCCATGATAATGACTATGACTGTGGCCTGTCTGTAGTTTGCATTGAATTTATCACCCACTCAATACATTTTTTCATATGAACTACACACACACACGCACACACACTCTTGCACACACATTTCTCTCTGTGTAGAGAGTCTAACTGCCAAGAGTCGAGCATGTACCTGCCATGGCCAAAGCAATAATTCAATAAATCTATTTTCAAATCCATGCGTTATTGCCAATATGTTGCAGATAATGAAGTTCACCAAGACAATAATGATGTTGCAACTATTGATGCTATTGATGCTGACGTTGACTTGCATTATGCAGAACTTGCAACATGGCAGCCAGAACTTGTAGCAAAGACGTACACTGGTAGAACAAAATGGTAGCATAAATTTATGTTTATAATTTTCGTTTGGATTCCAGCTTTGTACTTCAAATGTTGAGTACCAATTCTACTAAAAATTCTCAGAAAGATAATAACAAGGATTGAAAGGAGCAGAAATCAGGTATACTATCTCTCTCGCTGTATACCATAAAGGCACGAAAGAAATAGCTAGCTAAAGAGATTCCCGTTTCGAAAATTTGTCAAAAAGGATTTGTGGAATTGAAGAAATCATGACGGGACGCCCGGCAGATGGGAAACATTCAGTTGGCATAATGTGACGCCATTTAGCGCGTGCATATGTTAGATCTAAAACAACAAGCTAACATAATCATACATGATCTTTGTTTCGCACACAAAAGCGTGCAACATAGAACATACAAACGTAGCACCATCCTAGCTTAACACCATATGAATGTAACACCATCCGAACGTAACACCATCCTAGCATCCTAACACCACCCATTAGGGTGACATGAGAAGGTGTTCATAAAAAACTGTGTTGTAATCAGTTCACAAATTAGTTTTTAAAATTTAAAACCTTTTAAAGCCATAATAGTTGTAACGTTCAACGTCCCGCATAAGTGTTACTATGGTATATCATTTGATTATTATTGAAATGAATCTACTCCAAAATGAACAAAACCAAGATTGAAGTATACGAGACGCCCGTCAGTTGTGATTCATTGGTGCTTAGGTTAGAACTCCCAAAACCCGAACCAGCGTTTACACGTGTCTGTGCTAACCATGAAGAGAAAATTTTTGTAAGTTAGATTTATACAAATCGTGGCGACAATTGCAAGCGTCATCGAGCATGCGTCTATGATTGCGTTATCCCAAGACCCCGCTTGCCGTCACGGCATACGAGTGAATCTTACCACCAAGACGGTCCAATAGATGTTTCACATCAAAATATATATGGTGTTTTCTTCTTCTTTCTTTTTTCAAGCTCATATCAAGCTCATCGTTGTTAAATCAATCAATGTTATCAAATTTGAATTGAGTTCGAAATGGGAGCATTCTTGAATTCAAACAGTTTTCAAATCCCACTAACTCACTCAAAACGGGTGAAAACCAAGAGATTTAGCATTGAAAAACATATTTGTGCTAGATTTAAGAAAATCCACACTTCTTTGCCATGAGTTTAATTCAAGCGCAGAGTCCTTTTCTTTTTTTTTTTGTAGTGTACCCAGAAATATTCACATATGTTGGAATAGTGCCCCACGTATTGACTGCGCACAACTTGACTTTGACTAAAGTCCATCAAGTGGTTGACTGGTTCCTGGCTGGGTTACCCAGTTGCTGTTGTTGTTGGGGCTTGTGGTTTGCCACAACTATGCCGCCACACAAAGAAAATATTGTTTTTATTATATTTAGCAGAGAGCATAATAATTCTTTGATAACATTGAACGCTTTCAATGGGGGGGGATGTTGATATGGGCGAGTGAAGGAGTCAAGCGATGATCTGCTGTCGCTTGGTCAAATGCAAATTTGTTGCTATTCCAAGTGCACATCAAAACGTCCCACTCAATAGCACACTCAATACCCTAACCCCCGCTTGCACTCAGACTTAGACAGCAAATTATGAAATATTATTCATGGCTTTGGCAACTTGTTGCAAGTTTCTGTAGCACAAAATCTGCATATGAAAAATTATTATTGTAATCCATTTGGCCTTTTTCCTAGTTGTTGTTGCTGTTTATTTTTATTTTTGTTGTTGTAGAATGTACGGCTTTTGGCCAGGCGTCCAGATCGTTGAAAATTATGCAGCATTTTGTTTTGCAGTCAAGACAGACGAGTGGCCCAAAAGAAAGGCGTTTTTCCTCCAACTTGTTGTTGTTGTTGCATATTGCAGGCGTCAAGAGATTTATGTTCCAAGTGCAAAAGATTTCCTCCAGCTTTGTTCTGATTCAGCATCATCGTTGGCGTTGTCTGTTTTTTGAGAGTTGTTTGGAATTTTTTTTTCCAGCTCTTTACTTTTTTTTTAGAAAATTTGTAGAAGCATGCTTCATGGTGCTTTCCATAACTCAACCATTGTCTGGCATGGCCAATGGCTGTTGGCGGCCTTTTGGTGTTGAAATCATTTGTAGTGCAAATTTTGCCCACTTGCCATGTTGATATATGTTGCAAGTGTGAAAATATTTCATCAAAAATGTACGCAAGCTGTTCTTTTTTTTCAAATTATCTGCGAGATTTATTGGATTAGCGTAAGTAGTAGAAAGGCAGCTTAATAAATTGGTTCTGTCACGCACTTTGCAACACTGGCATACATCGCTGACAAACTCTGGCGCTCTCTGTTGGTAACTGTGTTGGTTTTTCGTTATTAAAACTATAATTTGGAGCGTTGCCACATCAATTCATCGATCAAACTAAGCTATAGAAGGCAACTGGGCATGTATATCCTTCAGGCCACTCATGTCTAATGTATTGTTACTTTTGAAGTAATAACACTTCTAATGAACGCTTCTTTCATTTGGTTTACAATGTCACTCGTAGCTCGAGATTTATAAAGACATACTTGGACGACCCTCGACTAGCATCTGGATATAGCATAGTCACCTATCAATTTTAGGTAAAATCAATGATATCAATGATGAAAGTTGATAATTTCCTTGTTGGATAGGATTAAATAAATAAAAGTGTCTGAAAGACCTCATTCCATATTAACACGCCATTTGATTTTTCTTTTACTTAAACTTGCATACTAAAACATATGGTCTGCTGGGCCTCCTTCTGCCTGTTACATACATTGCAAAAATCTAAAACAGCCTTTTACACTTTGTGTTTTGTATACAAAGTTTATTGGATTATAGCAGATTAGAATAGAAATAGATAAAATAGGTCATTTGCTTAAAAAACTGAAAATTGTTTGCTTAAAAGAGAAGAAGAAAGGTTATTTGCAAAAAGGGAAATTTAGACGTTAAACTGAAGTTTAGTTGGAAATTTGTTTGTGTGCGTGCTAATTTGGTTTAAATAAATTGAAGGTCATCTGCATAACAAAAGTTAATTGTGTAAATTTTAACACTAAATAAAAAATCGATTTTGCTCGCTCAATTATTCTATCCCTTTCCGTCATCAATATTCAATATAGAGCTGTATTCCCAACGGAATGCAACACACTTAACCAGCGCTGTGTTTGAAATATCTAGACGTTTTCGACGTTATTTTCATTGGAAATTTCCTGAAGTTGATAGTACATTATTGACCCAGTATACCTTAAGGCTGATTTGGCTAAAATATGTTGCACTGACAGATTGCTTTTGGGTTGAAATTTTTAGGTTGAAAAAGATTTCTTGCACAACACTGAATAAAATTACGCAATACACACGAAAACCCTTCAATTTCAATTATGTGTGCACTTTACAACACTGACACAAATCTTAAGCATTCGTTCCCTCTCTCCTTCTAATTCTGTCATCATTTTCAGCTTCAAATTCACGTCTTAAGCACTGTCACCGCTGGCAGACATCAGGCAGCGACTTCAATCCATCAACACGTTCAATAGCTAACGGAAACACCAAATACTATTATATAACCCATAAGCAAATTAAGCCTCCAACTTCAGGTGAAATTTGTTGTGTTGAAAGCGCAAAGTCCGCCCGCATGCAGCTGTGGAGCAACCATAGATATATAGATATCGCGGGAGTCCCCCCCGAACATTAAGCTAATCCGGCGCCAAAACCGCAAACAGACAAACGCGAGAAAAGAGATGGCAACCCAAAACACTTGAGGTGCTTCGCCGCAAACTTTCTGCAGACAACCCCGACTTTGCGGCTAATGATGCGACACATTTGCTAATTTCTATTGAACTATTGAAGCCGTAGCCTTCGATCAATGGCAACGCACCCACTTGCCAGCTAGCCGGGCATGATTGTGGTAGTGGGTACCGCCTAACAGCCAATCTTGGCCAAGTAGAGTCAAGCTGCTTTGGATGAAGCACTCGCTGAATGACGTCGATGCTTCGGAGCTGGGCTGCGGCTGGGGCTGGGTAATGATGTTGGGTCAACGAGTGCCGCAAAATAACCGCAAAACAGGTCTCAAGTGTAGCTGCACAGTTTGTTTATTATTATTATTATATCTCTTTTATTTCCTTTTGTACTTTTATGCATAGTTTGAGGCTTAAGTAATACCACCCGAAGCTTTCTTTTGTACGAGGTCTGGCACAGAAATGAAATTAACTCGTGTTGAAATTAATTAAACCAATGACGGCATCGAGATACCAAAATGACCCAAAGAAATGGCGGCCCTTTTTAGCAAACCATTTTAATTATTTCAAGTTAGAGAATTGGAATTCGATTCCAAATTCGAATTGGGATTGGAACTTGACGCTTTAAGAAAGTGTGCAAAATTTGCATGTGATTCGCTCAATCAGTTTGTCTGTCAATCAGATTTGGCCAATCATTTTGGAAGTGTAACTGAAACCGCTTTTAGCTTGACTTCTTTGACTGAATTATGATTTGCATAAAAGAAGTATCGGTAAAAAAAAAAAAATAGTAAAAATAAGCCAAACTTTGCCAATTCTTCTGTAGTTTTGTATTGTGTGTATTTTGTATAACTTTTACCTTTGTTTGAAAGTTTGCCTGACATTTGAACTTTTCACCCACAATTCCATTTGTTGCCGCCGACAAAAAAATACAACTTTTTTCACTGTTTAAACAAAATCTTTTAAGGAAATATCACAAAACCAAAATGGACATTTGTCGACATTTCCTTAAAAAGTTTCTGCAGTGAAATTACAACAACAACAACAACAAAAGGCAGGGCTGTTGCACGTGAACGTGGCACGTTGCACACGCCTTGTAAGCAGCAAGCTGCTTTTTATACCCTATACACAAAGTGTAAAAGGGTATTATAGATTTGTGCAATGTATGTAACAGGCAGAAGGAGGCGTGGCAGACCATATGTTCCATGGGCAAAAATGATCAGGAGCAATAGTCGAGCTGATATAGATATGTCCGTCTGTCTGTCTGTCCGTGTTGTAATGTGTTTCTAAGAGACTATAAAAGTTAGAGCAAAAAAATTTGCCTTAAGATGCGCATTTTGCCGGAGAAGGGCAAGTTTATCGATTCATGTGGATATCTCACCACCTTCAACCGAGTTAGATTTTCTCGACTTAGAAGCTCGAGACTTGTGTTTATGTTCCTCTATGTTTTAAATGATCGAAATAGGATAAATACATCAAAAGCTATAGTCAAAAATATGCAGATACTATGTTTCCGAATTCAACGACATTTCCCCAAGAATACTGGAGTTATGAGCATAAAAGTAATTTTTGCCTCGTAATAACCAACTTACCAATTGGAAACTTGTCAATTGGAACTTCCCAATAGGTAAAAGTTTACAGGCATATCGATCTTTTGAGAAGAGACATAAAAGTGGATACTGCTATTCCGATTTTACCGTATTTAGTGTTTATAAAGAAAAAGGGTACAGGGTATTTCACTGTCGGGCACCGTCCCGACTGTCTGAATCACATTATTTTTCTTGTTGTTGTTTTTCAACAACTTTGTTGTTATTGTTGGCTTGTTGGCAATTAGTGCTACAAATTTTATAGAGCCCACAATTGTTGTATAGAATTTTCAATTAAATATTAATCGGCGCCTACATTATCATGACTAAATCCTACAAGCAGAGTGAAAACCGACTCTAATCAGAAGGATTTCTATTTTTAATCACTGGTTTTGCCAAATTTTTAAACGAGGTAATCATAATAAAAACGGACATTATAAGTCAGGGAGGTTATCGCCAATCGCAGAGACACTCCTGCTTTTGAAACGCCGATCATATTCCAGGGATCCAATTGGACCAATTGGTCTCTTAGATAGATCCATGATTAATTCTTCATCCTAGTGCTGCTATAGTTATATAAATTTGGGCAGAGAAGTAAAATAGACTCTTGACTTTGATGAAAGACCAATTTGAACCAAATTTTTTCTATTCGGTCATTTAATCATATAATATTATATCGACTAAATCTAGCGGCTCCCCTGGCTAGGTTTGAAATAGTATAATTCTAGTTTTCTATGATTTTTCTAAAAAATACATGAGACGCCAATGAAGGATTTGTTACCGAAAGGTAGTGTTTCGTTCCATATGCAAAACTTAACTTTGCGTTATAACACAACACTGTATCGCAGCTTACAATACTTTGCGCGACATCTCACTCGATATTAGAATTCATTTTAATATGAATTAGATTATTACGGGCGATATGGCCGTTTCTACAAAAAAGTTAGAGATACAAATCACACGGTCTCGCTTGAATATCTCCTATCGTGCAAAAGTCCCTAAAAAGATCATTCTGCGCAATAAGGCAGCCCAAGAACCAAATAAACAAGATAGAGCTGATTTAAATTTTGTAAGAAATGGCCGAGAACGATATTTCATTGGGGGTTGCATGAACAACATTTGAGTACAAGTACCGGATATTCCGTTATAACTTCAAGAACGTCTTGGGACCATTTTAAGAACTTTTGGCGTATATAATATCGAAGTTTACAACCGTAGAAGCTTAAGGAATTCTTTGTTGTATGTATTTTAAATTTTGAAAATATCTTTACTTCCTCAAAAGCTATGATTTTCCCCGAAAAATAAGTAAGTTGGATCCATTGTGCGACGGGCTCTACCGGCTCGATTCCAAACCAACGTGTAGATCTTATCTAAATATAAAAAAAAAAATTGTGATGATTTGGGAGAGGGGGGGGGGAGTATGATCCGACCAAGTGGCGTCCTAATTAGACAGATTTGGTTTAGCGGCTTGTGACGTCACATTAGCAGGGAGAGCAATCTAATTGTGACGAATTGTGGTGGGGTGAGTTCAAAATTTCACCAATCATGATGGCTTTATGAACAGCCCCATTTAGTAATAAACATTTCCCTAACATGCAAAAATCTGGCGTTTTATGAGTTTTTTCGAGTACACCACAACTTCTGGCTATATAGTATGTAACCCTGTTAGAGCTACAACTTTTTCAAACGCATTTGCATATTTAGTTTGAAAGCTTTTATAAAAAATGATCTTTCAGCTGCTGCTTGCACAATCACTAATCTCTCTCTTGGTTTTTATAGGCATCTTAAAAGGGCCACCACTTGCGGTTGCATCCCCGGCTCAGCTTGGCTTAGCTTTCACCCAGTAGCAAAGGCAGATCTGCTGCTGCTGCTGCAGGTAATTCAATATCCAAATAGTCGTCAAATGCTTATGAAAAAAAATATATATATGTATATCTGGCGGTCTTTTCCATCAGAGCTGTAGCTTTCCTGTGCCCTCGTAGTCGCGCACTCAGTCAGCTCTAGTCGGCCAGCCAGATAACAGTCAGCAGTCATCCAGGTAATCGGATACGACGCGGAGCCACAAAAGGCGAAAGTCGCGCTATTTGCTCCGGCTTGCTCTCTGCCCGCGCTCTTTTTCTCAGCTTACCTTGCTGTATACACCATTAGTTTATTATTGTTATAATTTCTTTATTGTTATTATTATATTTGAGCACTTTTTTACCGCTCGTTGTTTGTTTTGAGGCAATCTCGGCATAACTGCTTCTTCTTCTTCTTCTTAACACATTCGTAATTACCATCTTGGCCAGTTGTCTGGCACACTTGGAGTTGGCAGTAGGCAGTTGGCCGGCAACGTGTCGATTTTCAACCGCAAATCCACTTCACTTGGTTGGAGCCTACTTGAATTTATGCGGCTGTTAGCTACCAGATAACGCTTTTTGATTTCGATTATGACAACAGCAGCTGAAACAAATGCAATCGTTTCGGTAAAACTCTTAGATCTTCAGCTTTCGAAATGCACTTGGGCCAAGGTCCGAGGCGGGGGTGCTCAGTACTCGCCGCTGCACAGCTGTTTCGAGCGCAGCTCTCGCATTAGCTATGATTTTTGATACCCGTCAAACTGAAAACAGTTTTTGATGTGCCACCGTACTTTATCTCCTATTCCCAAGTATCTATCTGTCTACTGTATCAGAGTATCTTTGGCTCGCGCGCACTTTATGCCACTTTACCGAGTCCGGAGTCCGAAAGTCCGAGTGTGAGCTTGTGATTGTGTTCCGCGTATCGTTCGCTACGTTTATTATGGTTTTTATTGTTTATGATGATGGAGTGTTTTGGCCCAGAATTCTTTTCACCTTCTTTACCGGCCAGCCAGTGAGCCGCCCATTTGTCGTCTACTACCTGTGGCATTCAAATTTCTACATTTCACTTGAGCGGCAGCTAGAGAAGCGGCGGGATCTCTGACATTGCTAAGAAATCTGTGTGCTACAAAATGCATAAACAATGAAAACCAATTTTAAATTGCCTCAACCGACACACAAATGTTGAAATGTTTGCCCCCGGTTTTTGTTTTGCCTAAACTTTATTGTTCTCGAATGAAATCAAGTCGATTTCTAGGTAAATATGGAACCTACATTATGCACGAAATTTGCACCGTGTACAGTGGTGTTTGGAATTGTATGAGCTTTCATTAAGCAACATCTTCTAGCGTCGAGATGATGCATTTTTACAATAAAAGTTTAGCGTTGCAATGGCTTTCAAAGCAGAATCTTCTTGTATATTGATTATGAATTGGAGATGAAGATAAAAAGATACAATACCTTGAGAGAGGGGCGAAGGTTGGCAAGTACTCTATAAATAGAAAGCTGATCAAACCATTTCCTGCCGATATTAAAAGATTGTAAAGATTTATATTCCATTACCCATTAAGATGGTGAGATGATATATATATGCGCTAAGCATCGATATTAAAGTAAAAATATTATTCTCGAATTGGAATTGTAAAATTTACATTTTTTACAACTATCTATTTTAAAGGAAATATCAATAGATAGGTAGAAGATAGATAGAAGATAGATAGATAGAAGAAAGATAGAAGATAGATAGAAGATAGATAGAAGATAGACAGAAGATAGATAGAAGATAGATAGAAGATAGATAGAAGATAGATAGAAGATAGATACAAGATAGATAGAAGATAGATAGAAGATAGATAGAAGATAGATAAAAGATAGATAGAAGATAGGTAGAAGATAGATAGAAGATAGATAGAAGATAGATAAAAGATAGATAGAAGATAGATAGAAGATAGATAGAAGATAGATAGAAGATAGATAGAAGATAGATAGAAGATAGATAGATAGAAGATAGATAGAAGATAGATAGAAGATAGATAGAAGATAGATAGAAGATAGATAGAAGATAGATAGAAGATAGATAGAAGATAGATAGAAGATAGATAGAAGATAGATAGAAGATAGATAGAAGATAGATAGAAGATAGATAGAAGATAGATAGAAGATAGATAGAAGATAGATAGAAGATAGATAGAAGATAGATAGAAGATAGATAGAAGATAGATAGAAGATAGATAGAAGATAGATAGAAGATAGATAGAAGATAGATAGAAGATAGGTAGAAGATAGACAGAAGATAGATAAAAGATAGATAAAAGATAGATAGAAGATAGATAAATGATAGAATACAAAATCGAAGAAGTTAATGGTTAAAAAAATTGCACAAAATCTATTTTATGTGTATATTTGTAAATCTATATATCTTCACTATGGAGATGAAAGGGGAGAAGAGATTCCCTTTGTTTTCTTTAATAAGATATCCATAAGATAAGCTTTCACCAAGTTTCAAAAAACATTCAATGCTTAGGGAGTAGATAATTTAAAATCTGATAACGATAGACGATAGTTCAATCTTAAAAACTATTTACATATTATTATTTTCATAGTTTGATGTTTGGGTTTATGATTACATAAGCATGCATCGCTTATCCTTACTAAGTATTCCCCTTTTGTAATATTAAGACTTTACAACTTCGCACCTTAAAGAATTTCCCAATCATCTCCCTTTCTTAAGTATTTTCACAACATTGGCAATCGCTTTCGAACCACTGTGCGTTCACCGCATACCAGCATTCAAAAATCAAACATATTTTCAAAGCATTTGAATAGTCAAAGATCACAGTCAGTCTTTAAATGAGTTAAAAATTGAAGCATAAAAAAATATATAGATAGACAATTAAGCTTAAAGAGCATTTCATTTGATTGAAGAAAGTTCACCTAGCCGTTGTGTCTGCCACCGCATAACAACAACAGCAACATAAAGAAACCAACAAACAGTATGAGGCCTAGCCCAGGGCTGAGCTGCAAAAGAACCACAAATGGCACAACTTACAACTTAGAGCTTGGAGTCATCCAGTCATCCAGCTAGTTGGTGCTGTGGTTTGTGGTAGATATATTTTTAAAGCACTCTCGAGTTATGGATCTTGAATAGCTTTTGGTTAACAAGTGCTACGCAATGCAACCAAGCATGCGATCAGCATGAATCAGAGCAGTTTTCTAATCATTTGAATTGCAAACAACAAAAGCCCGGGTTGGCAGCAATTTTGACATTTACGGATCATAACAATTTGAATTTACCATTTACCATTTGGCAAATGGAACCATTTTTGGGTAGCCAGACTTTAATGTGGACCTCCGTCCGTGGTGTCCACACAGAGTCAATGCCCCAGGGTATCAATTTGGACATGTGCCGCAGTATTTTGAATACCCCACTCAATACGCTCGTTGTTGTTGTTGTTGTTATTGTGTTTGTTCTGCTTGTTGTTGTTATTGTAAGTATGTTTATTGTGATTGTTATTTTTGGTTAGAAAATATTTTAAGTGGTTCAAGCTGTAGTATGTGTCAAGAGTACGGAACTCGAAATGCTAAGAAAATTGGCAATTTGAGCATTTTAAGTGAATTTATCCCATTTATCAATGGCTTCTCATGCAGCGCCCCAAAAACTAGGGCCCGCATCGTGCTCCCACGCTGCAGCTTGCAACAAGGTGCGTTGCATTAATCAAAACCACCGTTATATTTGTCCAAATGGAAATGAAAATTAACATAAATATGAACAAGCAAATGCATAACTTATAAATAAACACACGTTCCCACCATATCCCTGAGCATATCCTGTTGAACCCAAAATCAAAACGGTTTCACTTCCGATGAGCAGAGCGCTCTACTATCGCCTCCGTGCAAACAAATATTCCCATGACCCATGAGGCAGCCTCCACATCTTCTGCCATGTTGATGTGCTCTTGTCAGCGCTGCTCTATTGCCAGAGGTAAGTATGTAGTTCTAAAGGTAGGTCTCGTTCCATATATATGTGCGCTCACGTTGGAAAATATGTATATGAAAAAAAAAAAATAAACATTGATAGAGTCATGGCAGAGCGGCAGGAACAGGTTCTCTGGTTCTGTTTCTTGTTCTTGGTGTTTTTCGGTAATTTGAGCTGCTCTGCCTGCTGCCACTTGGATGTTGGATGTTGGCTTCAGCGGTCGGAAATGGAGCACAGGCATCATTTATATGCATGTAATGCCATTTGAAATGTGTCTTTTTCATGTTGCGCTGTGTCATATGACAAGGTTAGTCTTTGGGCAGGGGGGAAATCCGTATCTTAGTTATGAGTAGTGCCATGTGAGAATTATGTGTCTTCAAATGCGTCTGTAGGCAGGCAAATCGGCAGCAGGAATTGAGAGTGAAAAAGATTATGGGCATACTTTCCAAGAGGTCATAGATGAGGTCAGGCTATGCTCATTTGGTTGGTCATTTGTGCATGAGCATGTTGCAATTGATAAAAAGGGAAACGATCTGGCATAGCTGACAAGAGCTTAAGAGTTGTATTCCTTTTTCAAATTGAAGTAAGATTAATCTTCAAAGGAAGCCGATTTGTACTATTTTTAGTAGTCTCACACAACTATCCAAATTTTACAAAATTTCGTTAATACACAATTTAAAAAAAAATGCTGTATATAAGGTTATAGGCAAAAAGATGTAACTCAGACCTATATTGGCTGGACTGAAAATTAAGTCTAGGTGTTTATGAAAAAGCAACTAGGCAAACCTGAAATTAAGAGCAATTCCAACGCCGCTATACTTAGGAATCCTTGAGTAATCTACTTAACACTCACTTTCTGGGCTGCAATACAGTTATGAAACTACTGCTCCTGTAGGAGAAATATCGTCGATTGATGTTAACGTTATATAAAATGGTCGATATATATATAGCTTCAAATGGGCCCACATTTATACCACTAAATCAGGACAGATTCCCGTTAGAAATAGTATCCATATCTAAGGCAACAAAAGCCGCTTCCATCATTCCTGCTTAAAGCCTTTGAAAGCCTAATTGTTCTTCATCTCAGAGCTCCTCTAAATCCAGAGGCTATATCTGCATATCGTCATGCGTACATACCAATAATTAACAGGAAATATCTGAATACTAAATAATACACTCTAGCGTCTTTCTAAATATCTACTGGCATCTTCCTCCCAATGGAAGAAAGTCTGGAGGAGTTCCCTACATTAGGCCGTAACCTGCTTGTTGTGGCCAATCAAGAAAAAGAAGTAATCTAGATGGGGGTGAAGGCCAAGTAATTGCTTATACCAATGATATTATGGTTATTTTCTAGGGAAAATTTAGTCTATTTAAAAAAAAAAAACTTATCACATTTTTTTAATGTAAAGTTAGCTATTAAAGGAAAAAATATGGGTAATATGAAGAAAGAATGTAGAACACTGAATAAGAAAGATTAAAAACCAAGATTTAAACTTGGTGTGTAAATCTTAAGACTATTAATCCATTACAGTATTTTTTAGCTACTTAATCGGAGGATACGGCTGCACACCATTTCATCTAAAATTATACTAAAATACTTTTTTTTATTAGAATAAAGCATGCATTTGATTCAGAATATGCTATTAAGGGACGTTCGTTCCACGTGTTACAGAATTAAGGAGGTTTGAAACAGGTATTTGAAAAACTTCCCAAGAGATACTGGGAAACCTAAATAAATTGCTTAAAAAACTACAATATTGAACTAAGTAAAGAGATAATGAAGTTAGTAATTTATGACAAAAGTTATTTGACTTAATTAAAAAAGGGTTGATAAAAGCCGTTTCCCATAAAATCGAAGGATTTTGCCCACAATAAACAACACCGTTTAAGGGATTCACTTTCACAGCCCAACTACATTGGAGTGGGTACTGAAACCTTTTAAGCATTCCAGCAAAAAAGAAATCTGCACAATATATATATATGTATCTACAGTCAAACCTGCTTAAGTTGGCCACTTACGGTTTAAGAATTTTTGGCCAGCTTATGCAGGTGGCCAGCATAGGAGGGTGTAGCAGTTTTATATTGATTTTATGTTGATTCTTTAATTTTTTCAACTTTATAAAATGGTTTATGATTATTTTTAACATACAAATTTGTTTCATCGTGTATTTTTATGTACTTTGATCATAAACTCCACATATAATCATATTACATAAATTAAAGCTTAAATTCATAGTTGCAAAGTAGTCGAAATTTGTTTCAAGAGTACTGTACTTTCTTTTAAATTCAAAAGTGCACTTAAATTCTAATGTATCTTAAGAGAATCTTTTAAATTTGCTTTTTTATAAGCTTTTGACATTCTTTCTTTTGATTTTCAAAAAATGAATTCTGCCATCTGGAAAGATTTGTACAAGCAACGAGTTTACTGCAACCAATTTCGTTCAGCTGTAAATTTTGCCATAGATTTGGATTATTTTTATGATACGAAACTGCAGCCTTCGTATTTTCATACATAACATATCTGTGGTTTTAAGGTGGCCAACTTTTCCAATTGCATTGAACAAATTTAAACATCGATCAAAAAGTGGCCAACTTACGAGATATGCAGGTGCAAGTCAGGCAGGTACAAATTTTAGTTTTTCTAGCAATATATTTGAGTTTCGCTAAAAAGTGTCCAACTTAAGGAGGTGTCCAACTTTGTAGGTTTGACTGTATATTGCAAATTCTCTCTTAACCAACTTTCCATAATATTCGCATTTTGCTTAAAGAAAAACGAAATTATTGTCATAAGCAAATCTCATTGTCTATAGATAAGGTACAAAATGCGCAACGCACGAATATCAAAATGAGCTGCAGACAACAAACAATACCAACAACTACAAAAACAACAACCACAACAATACTAAAGATGATGACTGCGAAGAGCCTCGCGTCGGCAATGTCTCTTCTCTCTGTTTGCCGACGAATGAGCTACAAGCAAAAACAGTTTATTTCCTGCATTTGTTTGACAATTTTCGCTAATTTGTGTAAGTGAGCGAGCAAGCCATGGCCAACAGCAACAACAACAACAACAACTGCACTGCAACAACACCAACAACAACACAAGTGTTTTGGGGGCCGAGCTGCGCATTGGTTGGCTTTTAGCTGTTGGCCAAGTGGAAGTGTAATGGTGAGTGCGTGTGCCGACGGCGGCAAACGAAGACCACGTCGACGACGACAACGACGACGCAAAAGCCACGATATCATCTTCACACACACACACACACACACACACACACACACACAAACACAGACACACACATAGATAGACACAGACATAGACAACCTGCCGGCTGGCAGCCACAGTTAGTTGAAGTTGGAGGCATTTCACCCAATGCGAGTGACTACCTTGTTGTTGTTGCTTCGCCAATTAGTTAGTAGCTTACTGCGTAGCGTGCAATATTGGCAATGACTAGCACAGTGGGCAAGACCTGAAAATACTACTATAAAATATGAACTTTGTATACACTTACAAAAGGGAGCGCGCCAAAGAGCTATTTGATAATGTTTTCTAGCAAGTTACTTAACAGTCTTTGTTATTCGATGGCGAAAAGTTATATTCGGTGGAACTAATCATGGTTTAGCTTCTCTAGTTTTGACATCTATTCAACAAACAATTACATAAGAAAGATTAAAACACTTACACTACAATAAGTATGGCGAAACATTAAGCCGAATCTGTACAGAATTGAAATTATGGGGTCTATCAGATATGTTTGCAGATCTCTAAACCTAAAACGCATTTTAAATTCAATTCAAGCCAACCAAGTTGCCATAACCGCTCAGTTTCACTTAAAAAAATTATATTTGTGGAAATGTGATTCTTGACAGTAGTGTCTATATTGCACTTGGATTTTCCCTTATATTATGTTGGTACACGCAAGGTGTAAGGACGAGAAAATTCAGGTCTCTTGATGGAGAAGTGAACTCATTGATCGCAAATACATCAGAATACAATGATTTCACTTTACAGAATTTAACTTAATTACAAAAACATAAGAAGTATGCAACGTTCTTCATGAAACATTTTCAACTATTAAAGACATGCAGTGTTTGAATGGTAAAGAAATTCATGAAAAATCTACTGAATTGATCAATTTTTTAGATCAATAAATCGGACAAATTAGATGATTATTTTAGATTATCTTCGGTAGATGATCTATATCTATAGTCAAAAGCGACGATATTTTTTAAAGATCTGGTGTTTTTCGTATCAAACCAGATGTCACTTCTCTTAGATGGACAACGTCTTGAAAAAGGTTTAGAATGACTTAAATGAAATATTTTCAGAAGCGCGAGATCTTCTGTTGATAGTTCGGGATTTTGAGAACCTTATTTTCCTTGACTAGATGTTCACTAGTGGACGTTTCTGATAGAGCTGAAAAACTATCGATAGTACTATAGAGGTATCGATTTTTGCCTTATGCTTCTGACTATCTATGTTTTTACAATGAAAAATGTCGAATGGCGCCACTATAGCTTGCAGGATCTGTTTGTTGCGTATGTATTCCGATGGATTCTCTACCCTCTCAAGATATGTATTTTAAAACTATCGAATCTGCTTGTTTTCGATAGAGCTAGGCCACCGAATGTCCTTTATAAACGTTTCTGCAAATTTGATTTCCTTAGTGAAGTTTTACTTCTTTGTTCGAAAAAACTAGGTATAATAAAATGCGAAACATTTGCGATATCTTTTCACGGAGTTTCGAAAAACAATACTAAACAGACAGATCGACCAACAGATATAGACCCTCGTGGCGATGATCAAAAGTTATGAGTTTTGCCGCAAACCAAGTTTTTTGTCGCCACTGTGCATCGATAGCCGACCAAACATTTGACAAATGTAAGAGACTCTCTGTTAGTGTATAAAAACAAAGGCAAAGACGACTACGACCAACCAGGCAGTTGGCCAAGCAGTTTTAACAATTGTTTAGCCAACAACAAACAGAAGTTAACGCATTTTATTGTCTGTTGGCAATCGGCGCAAGGTGTGTGCGTGTGTGTGAGTGTGTAACTGTGTGTGTGTGTTGGACGGCACACCAACATGGCGTAGATCATTAGCGTAGATGGTGTTATTATTTGCACGTTTTGTGTGAAAAGCACCTACTGACTGCACCCCAACAACTCCTAGATATAGCTGAAGCTGGAGGATTGGATTGCTACCAAGCCATTTATAGTGGCTGCTCCTGCAGTTAGCACAGTGCGTCGGCTTAGCTGCTGCGATTAACATGCGTTGATTGTGGCCAAGACAGCGTTTAAGCTCAGAAAGTGCAGAGTATCTGCAAAACATTAAACCAAATACCAAATGAATACAATGTAAAGTTAATATACTAAAAGGCATTCATTTTATGCAGCTCAAAAGCCAACAAATAACTTATCAAGCAGCCACCCACAATTGAAAAATCAATAGGAAAAACTAGTTCATTCAATTGCGAGCAGATACATTGTGGCAAATCTCACTTTCCCGAGGGTTTTGCCACAGCTGCTGCCGCCTGGCTGGCTGTTTGGCTGGTTAACCCACTCTGTCACTGATAAACCTCTGACGATTTGGCAAAAAAGCCCACCAAATAATAATAAAGCGGACAAAGTCAACCAACAACGACAACAAAAGCAATATCAACCAAGTAAAATGCTAAACAGATCGAGCTTTATGAATATTCAAAGATAAACACAGCCGTCTTGTTATGGGTGCTCACATTGTCATTTACTTGGCCAACATTTTGCCAAAATTTTTAACGAGCCAAAGCCAAGTGAAACACAACAACCACAACGAACCTTTGCCAAACAAAAGCACCAGCTAACCGGGCAAAGCCGATACACCCTCAAAAGCGATCGATATACAGCATATAAAAAACCTTAAACCAAACTTCAAGCGCAAGCGCCAAAAAATTCGAATGAAATTCGGTTCAAGACTGGAGCCCAGGCAGCAAGAGCGAGATCGATGGAGAGGGACTGAGAGAAAGAGATCTTTTGTCAGCGATAAACGTGAGCATTTGTTTGTCACGACGAAGTGTGCTTTTTTGCGCGATCTCCGGCAACCCTAACAGGGAAAGATACCTGAGTTTATGGTGGTGCATACTAAATATGCCGTGTGCAGTGTATAGTAAATCGGCGGATCTTTGCGTAGGAACTCCATAAAGTATGGCATATGAATAAATAAACTACTTAAAGTAGGGCGTTTGGAAGTAGATACGAGTATAGCAGATTAAACGATATTTTCTTTCGAGTTTATTGAGTGCCAAATGAGTTTTATAATACGAAAATATCTTAGATAGAACCCCTGTGGTTTCACATGGTGATTATTAGCAAAAGTTAATTCGAGCTACAAAAACAAATCGGTTACCCGGTTTCAAAAGGATTTTAACTACCACAATATGCGCGTTTTCTTAAAAGAACCGATACGTTATTCTTCCTCTTAAAGCGCTCTAACATAAACCAAAAGATAGTTCGTTAAGTTCCATATAAAATTAGTCTTGTTACCATATTAATAAACAATTACACTGTGCTTAAGCGACTTTAAAATTTATTATGACTAAATAACCTTATTTTTGTATTCGTAATCAATAGCACCTTGAGAATATGAAATTTCGAAGAAAAGTTGAGTTTGAATTGTGCCTCTTTTAAAGATTTACAAAACGATCAAAATTGAGCTTTTCATTGAAAAAAAAAAACTTTTTATTGTTTTGAATCCGTTTTGAAAGGATTCTCCGAACGATTTTATGATATATTCGAAAAGTGGAAGAAGAACTAATAATACTAGGCAACATCTTTTGCTAAAACATAACCTTTCCAGTAAATTTAGTGACGCTCATTCGACAATTCGAGGGTTGCAAAGTCGCATATTATTGCAAAATATGCATATTGCCAGATGAGGAAACAGCGATACCAATTTTATCGAAAAAGGTATATTTTAGCCAAAGTTTTTAAATTGAGATCAAATTTGTTGGCTTATATTATTAGTACTTTCTCTAATTGTTATAATAATCAAAACGGTTTTGTTAGAAGTTGCAGGATTCGCGAAATCATAAAAAGGTCGTGTTTTGCAACAAACATGCCGACTTGTTAATGTTTTAAAAGCTTCAACCGCTATTACGTATTGTACTAAAACAATCACTAGGAAAAGTTCCTTGAGATTGAACTGTTTTTTTAGTGCAATCGCTTTATTTGCAAAAATAAATAAAAATTAGTTACGCATACACAAAATATGAGCCACAAATTAAAAGATTTCACAACTGATCTCTCATAAAATCGTAACTTATTCCACAACTCTAAAGTTTCACTTTACCCCAAAAGCGGAATCCCATCGTCTATTGGCTCTTTCCTGTCATTGCTAGACCCTAAAAAAACAATTTGGCAATCAAGCGCGAAATTTTGCACACAAAACTCAACAATATGAGTGTTATGGCTGCCAAAGGGGTAAGCAGGAAGCTGCAGCTCCAAATACGAGACAGTGCTGCCACCTTTTAGATACCCTTTTTTGTTGGCCTGGCCTGCTCTTTGTCCGTCCGTTTGTACGTCTGTCTGTCTGTTTTGTTATCGCACAAAGGCCCTAAATGCGCGTCTATTTTGTTACAATTTAAGACGCTTATTAGAAATCGTTTGCAAATTGTTTAGCAAGAAAGCAAAAATAGCACGACACGAACAGCATGAGTTGTTGTTGTTGGAGTCTGGAGTGGATTTTGGTGTTGGGAGTTTGGAGTTGGTGGCTGCCAGCCAGGTAACATGAGCAGCGCAACTTGGCTTGTTGGGGCAAGTTTTAGTGGCGGCTGCCGTGCCACGAAATGCGTGCATATTAATTTACTTATATTTATGTTGCCCGGTTGGAGTTAGGTTAGGAGTTACCTAGGTTGGGCTTAAGGTTTGCTCCACACGTGAGTTTTGACTAGTCTCAGCTGTTTCCCCTTTGTGGATGCTGATGATCTAATTTGGCAACAATTGTCGTAGTCGCAGTCGGAGTCGGAGTCGTGCACGGCTTGTTTACCTCTTGGGTTTTTGGGCAGCGCGCTTTTTAGGTAGAAAATTGGATGCCACTTGGAGGCGCAACACACACACAGCTACACACACACATGTGCGATCGATCAATTGATCTCGATAATGAGTTTTATAGCAATGTGTCGTCTGGCAGAACGCACCCATATTTGCAACATATCATCTAGGTAAGCATCTATCTATAGTTGTCTATGTCTGTCTCTGTCTGAATGTCTGTCTGTCTCTCAGTCAGTCGCCTTATGGTTTGATTTCTCTTTCCTTAACGCTTCAGTGCCCAAGTCGCTGTGTAAGTTTTCACCATATCTGCGTATTTGCGTTGATCTTTTTCATTAAAATGGGTTTATTTTTTAATAAGACTTTGATGATCCATCCACATGTACCTACTCATACACATAGATACTATGTATCTGTAGCTGCGACTTTTATCTGTAAGTTTGGGCCACACTTTGATTTAGTGACTGCCATTTTGCGGCCGCCGCTGTCGTTGGCCTATAGAGGAGCTCGCTCTCCGCCGCACATTGTACGCTTCAATACGTGCACGGAAATTTAAATATAATTTATGAGCTTAAGATATATATAAAAAAAGAAAAAAAGTTTATATGGGCTTTTGTTTAGGCTATAAAATGTCGCGATTGGCTGATTGAGTTCGCTGCAAGGCGTGTTTGTTTATTTATATATATGATTTGCCTACGAATTTGAAGAGTCTCAGCAAAAAGTCTGCTCCGATATTGAAGTGCTTGACAGCTATTTATAGAGCGTTTTTTTCAGTTTAATTCAAATGTAAGCCACAAATGGATTCAAATTGGTTTTTGTAGCTCTAATAGAAAAAAACAAACAGGAAATACAGTGAAGCATTGTAGCTAATTGGCAAGGAAATTAAGTTTTGAATGCCTTGGAAAGGGAATTAGTTATGTTTCTTATAGAGTATAAAAGAAGTGCTTGTTAGGAACGCAACAGATCTCATAACAATGCCCGCCTTTTAAAACCAATTATTTAAATGCTGCATTTATGTGAAAACTGTGATAAAATCGCAATAGCTGTTTGGGCTTAAGGGTAACAAGCACAAGAACGTATATTTAGGGGTAAAGTTTAAAAAAATATCGACAGTTCTGAAAGCATTGAAAGAAATCAAGGGAGACGGAAACAATATTTGAACAAAGAAATGCTGATAAAATCGCGTTTGTGGTCTTTTAAGGGTAAATAAAACACAAAGAAATCAAAAATCAAATTGTGGTGATTATGTTTTAGTGCTTGCACTTAAGAGGTGGGGGGTAGGATTTTCCAAATTGTTGGCATTTTCTTATAACATCGAAGCATTTGTACATTTGGCCTGTTTTAATTTTCGCGAAATATTAAGACTAATAGAGACAAGATAGACCAAAATCGAGATCTTTAAACCGCCATTTTAACACCTATTACAATAAGTTTCGCGAGTTATATAAGAGAGCTGCTTCGTAACTCTCGAATTTTTCATATAGCGATAATTTGAAAACGGTTCTAGAATATCCAAAACGTTTTCTGGGGACTTATAGAAGATAGTTTGGACAATGGAAAGTAGAACATCTCAAGAAAATTCTATGGAAATTAAAACTAATTCATAAACTCCCATAACGCTACTGAGAATCAAAATCAAGAAGGACTTTTGCGTAGGGAAAATATACAGAACTGGCAAGGAGAGAGAACAAGAGAAAAAATGTTGTGAACACATTTATAATTTTGTAGTTCTTGTACAGAAATTCAGAAGATATGGGTTGAACCATGTTTTTGTTTTTTCCACAATGAGCAGCTTACCGATACATTTGAAGTGCGAAAAGGAGTGAGACAACAATACGGATCTTACTTACTATCGATGATGTAGTGACTGCCAAGGTGGGTTCATACGAGCGACTTGCTATCCAATGGAACCCGTTTAGACCACGCTGAAGATGTCTGTTTCCCGGCAAACAATATTGGTTCCCCTAACCAAATGGTGCATTCACTTTAAAAGAATGGGTAGGTGGGTGGCTTAAGGAGAAAAGCCAAAAAAAAAAAAATTATGCACATTATCAGAGAACAAAAACCGCAGGTTATCTTGAAACGGTCTGTTGAACATAGAGGAGGTCATGCAGTTCAACTAACTGGGTCGTTCGTTATGTGTCAATTGAAGGTGGGACGTACATGAATGTCAGAAACGGACTGAATAAGTGAAAACATAGCTAAGCAGTGCTTCCGCAAGGTGTAAGAAGAGTTGGTAGGCCAAGGACAAGAAGGAGGTCAAATGTTATGAAAGAAGCTCGGTATCGAAATGCAACACGTGAGGTATCGTTCTACGAACAGATCGATCTGGTTTTCGCTCTATGCTCCAGTACGATTTAAAGTGATTCTGCCAACAGCAGCTTCCGAAATAGAAGAAGAAGAACCGACACTCATCAACATGACTCAAATCTAATATCATACAAGTTTGACATATTTCAAAGCTAACAGATTGAAAATATGCGTTTTGCCACGTAGCAACTTGTCCGGCTGAAGTATCCCTGCATTAACAAGAGCAATTTGTACTGATTGAAGCATGGCTGCGAAACTGAAGAATAGCTGTAAAAAACCAAAAATTGGTTTAAATCACTTCTAGGCTTGGGAACCAAACACCCGCCACATCTAAGCTTTAATGTAAATGGACTCTTCCACGAAAAAGAAGACACTGCTACCTCGGAGTCTACTTTGAAAAGCAGCTGTAACCATACGTCAAAATTGCATTGGCTTTTAAAATCAAATAGTAAGCTTCTCTACGTAGCAAAGTATTGCCATATTCAAGTCTGTCGCTGCACAGTTCGCACCTTAACAAAATATAGTGCTCCAAACTTTAGGCAACCCCATATAGAGATATCTGCTACATTCCTGTGTATCTCAATTAAAATCTCAATAATATAAGATTATAGTTTAAGAGATAAATTGTTTTCCAATAAAACAAATTTAAAAAAAAAAACATATACACTTCACGTGTTTTTTCAAAATACCAGATCCGCCTTTTGCTTATAAACGATTACAACTGGCAAATAAGCTGTGACATTCACTAAAAGCTAAGGTAATTAGCTCAGCTTAAGAACTAGCTCAAATTACACACTTCTTTAAGAGACTTTAGCTTATCTTACTCAAGTATTAAATACCAAGTTGCGTCTGTGGTTTAAAATCAAAATAATACACATAATTAAAAAAGCTAGACAAACGGTGTAAAATTATCCAGCTTTAAACAGTGAAAACTCTCTAATCTGTACTATGTTTATATTGAAAAATCTGTGTGAATTGGACATTTTACAAGAAACGAAATAAATTCTATACTATATTTCATTTTTGTCACTGTCTAACTAATAAAATCGACACTTTCTTGGTATTTCTTTAGTTCATTACCCTAGTAAAAGATCTGGACAAAGAATATACGAGCAGTTTTTTCAAAAAAAAAAAAAAAATGGAAATAGCCCAATAAATTGCAAAGGAGCTACAAATTAACAACTTTTCTGCAAGTCATGGATGGCTTCATTTCTTAAACATTGCCGAATTGTGAAACGATTTTAAATCAAGCAAAGAACACTGAACAATGGAAATCTTTAAATATCTATACATTGGACAAAAGTGGTTCAAACCAAGTGTGTCCGCTGTAGACTGTTTTCACTGCAATAAACAAAGTCGCTATACCACCTTTGATTCTAAATAGTTCACTATAACGAACTGTCACTGTACTTATACTCGCATGAAGTATATGTTTAAGAAAATATGTAAACAATCTAAAAATACTGTTAATTTAAGGAAAAAGATTCTTAAGTCTTGACGCAGTGTTTCTTGCTTGACGCTAGTTTTTCACAGTCCATCATCGTCTAAGTAAGTATCGAAATTGTGAATTTAGTGAACCCCTAAGCCCTCCAGACAAATAAATATTCAGTGAACAACGCATTCCAGTTGATTTTCATTTATACAAAGTTTTTATTAAAAACTCATATATTTCTTTTCAATAATAAATTACTTAAAATTATAAAACATTTCCATATCAAAATAGTAGTTCTCTGCTTCATAATTGGAACATTTTCAATGTATGCAAAAAGTTTATCAAAAATATTATACTGTATATTCATATAAGACTTAAGCGCTAAAAATACTAAAATACTAGATATTCCATACTTTTTTCTCAGTATATTGTACATGTTACAGTTATGCAACGATTGTCTGCTTTTGCTTAGAACTTACAGTTAGACGCTAACGCGTAATACATAATGTACAGGATGCTTTAAAATACTTTACAATAGTTCAGTTTAGGATTTCTGTTGTTTCTTTTAGACACATCATAAAAATAGTATAATAATAATAAAAATAGCAATAATAAAAACTAAAAAGATAAATGCAAAAATTAAAATCATATAAAACTTCAAAATTTTTTACTTTTCTTTTCACGAAGAAAAACGCTGACTAGAAAACAAAAAATAAACTCCAAAATATAAAACTAAAACTGTGTGTGTACTTTTTTGTGGCACTGTGCACTGGGTTTGTTGCATGCTTTTTTTTCTTTCTTTTTCGCTTTTTTATGTGTGTCTTTGTCGCTAGGGAACTTTTAGGGAGTCTGCCAGCCGCGCCAAGCAGCGGTTCATTTACTCAAACTCAAACTAGGAACTAATTTTTGGTGGAACATGGCGTGTATACAATTGGTGGGCTTTTGTGGCCAGCTCGCCTAGGGCTCAGCGTAGCCGCCATAGGACAGTTCGGAGGCAGCTGCCGGCGAGTTAGCTGTGGCGCTGCCACCAGGACAGCCGCCCTCCGAGTGCTTGGTGAGCAGCGACATGCGCGAGAAGGTCTTTGAGCAATTGGTGCAGGAATACTTTTTGATGTCCGAGTGTGTTTGCAAATGAGCGCGCAGATTGGAGCGATCAGCAAAGGCGCGATGGCAGTGCTGGCAGCTGAAGGGCTTCTCGCCTGTGTGTGTGCGTATGTGTCCCTGCAGCAGCCAGGGACGCGAGAAAGCCTTGCCACAAATGTTGCACTTGCAGGGCAAAGTGTGTGTGCGTATATGCATCTTGAGCGCGCCCAGCGATACATAGGTCTTGTCGCAATCCTTGCAGCTAAAGGATTTCTTCACCTGATTGCCCTCGGCAGCTGGGCAATGGAACTGTTGATGCTTGGTCAAGCCGGAAAAGGTGGAGTAGGATTTTTGGCAGTCGGGACACTGATAGCGTGGTGGCGAGTGCTTGTCCTTTTTGCTAGGCGCAGTTGCTGAGCTGCTGGGCTTGTTGGTGGCGCTGCTGCTGCTGCTGTGGCTGACAGAGTGTGGGGCCTCCACATCCATTTTCGAGACTGGCTTGTGCTTGAGTGAGAGATCCTCTGGTACTGAAGAGCAGTTTGACTCGGGCGTCATGGAACGCAAGGAGTTGTAGGAAGATTCGGAATAGGCTGGCGAAATGGGCGCATGATGATGCGGTGGATAGCCAAGTGTGGGATATGGCACAGCGGCTGCATATCCTGCTGCTGCAGCAGCGCTCTGATGATGTGAATGCTGCTGCTGATGATAAGCGGCTGAGGGCAGCGCAGGATAGGGCAGAAATCGCTGTGAAGGCGTATGTGGTAGCAGCTGACGCACGCCAATGGGACGATGTATGATCTCTGAGCGCATAGGCGGCGACACAGAGCTGGCGCGTCCATGCAGATAGTGATGTGGTGGCGGCGACATGGAACCCAGCGAATCTGAAGGCGAGCTGGGCGAGAGCAGCTCACCGCGCAAGGGCGAGATCTGTTGTGGCGCTGCCAAATGTGGATTGTTAATGGTGCGATAGAACTCGGCTGTATACGGCGAAATTTGGAAGTTCCATGGCGGTAGGCCATATTTTGCGTACGTAGGCGTGGGCACAACCACGGTGGCAGCAGCAGACACTGCTGCTACAGCGGCAGCAGCAGCCAGAGCAGCAGCCTGCGTTTGGTTAGCTTGGCCGGGCTCAATGTGCACACAATCCACAGTCACATCATCATCGTCGTCCTCGTCCATGTGTTCCTCATCGTCGGTGTGATCCACATCCACACCCTCATCCTCACAGCAGTCGCTCACATTGATGAGCTCTTCGGTAACAACTGGCTTGTTGCTAATTTCCACTGTAGTTGTGTTTAGGATTTTTGTATCATTGTTGGATTTCTTTAGGCACAAGTCCTCGGGTTCATTTGTTTCAATGTTGTTGTTATTATTGCTGCTGCTTTGAGCAGGCTCAAACTGATAGTTCACCGGTCGCTTTTTCAAAGGACACTTGCTGTAGTTCTTTTCCACCAAAATGTGCTCGACGGTATGCATTTTGTTGGCTTTTTATTTTATTTTTTTTTTTTAGCAAATAGCACAAATTACTGTTCTTTAAACTGTTTTTTAACTGACGTTAACGGTTTATTGCACGTGCGCTTTTAGCATCGCCGCATTATTCCGTTGTCAGCAAGGCGCGCACAAAACTCAAACGGTTTGTAAAATAAAAGCAAAGCGTAATAAAACGAAGCGAGCTGCAATGCGTTGTTGCTAGCGAAGCGAACGAAAACAGAGTGAAAAAATACGTTGACGGCTTCGGCTTTTTATAAGACTCCGCGGCAACGCACGAGAGCACACACAGCAGAGAGAGCCAGAGAGCGTAGCGCTCGCTGTTTGCCTGCTTGTTGCTCTGCGTGTGTGTGTGTGTGTGTGTGTGTGTGTGTGTGTGTGTGTGTGTGTGTGTGTGTGTGTGTGTGTGTGTGTGTGCAGGTAACTGCTCTGCGCTTGTGTGCGTTTCGTTTGTGCCTGCACGATAATGATAGCGCGAGCTCACCAATCGCAGCGCCCCGCACGAAACCTGTTTCGGCTCGCTTATATACCGAGGCTCACGTGCCGACTGCGTACACTTGCACCAATCGCTGCCGCACGCAACACAAACACAAGAGGACAGCGTTGATGCCGTTATAATTGCATTGGTGTGTGTGCGTTTCAAAGCAGCACAACAAACGGCGCCGGCTTTGTTGTTGTGTTGTCTTCTATTGTGTGCGTGCCTGAGTTAAGAGCGCCAGCGCTGTTGCTTTGCTCTTTTTTTCCAGTCTTGCTCTTTAACTGGACTTTTTTCGGGGTTGCAGATCTGTTGCGCTCTCTTAAAACTGAACTGTTGCTCGAGTGCTTTGTATGAAGTCTCGCATTTTTCGCATTGATTTTTTTTGCTACCTGTGTTGTTGTTGTTATTGCGCCTTTAGGGCAAAAAAATAAAGGTAATCCTTACGGCGGATTAGCAGGGCTCATAAAATGCAACAACAACATCATAAACTGTGGTGGTGCTATCCATCAGGTGCGCCCACAACGTAGGCATTAATGACCTGGCGTACACCCGTATTAAAAGGACGCCGAAATTGTAACCAACTGTTGTTTTTCTTTGAGGCAATATGACACAAGACATTGTACATATGACACGTGCAACAGTTAGCTACTAATTCATAATGAATTTGTTGTTTGCTACATGTAACGAAAGCAGGCCAGTGTGGGAACCTTCATAAAACTAGCAAAAATCTGTAATATGATCAAAATTGTTGAAACTTGCTTTTGTTTCTAAAAAAACAAGCCACTGTCTCCTGACTTGCGCGTTACTGCCACTCTTTGAAAGGACAAGGGAAACTTGCATTTTAAATTTAAAAGTTACACCAATATTTATTGGAAAGACAAAAGTTACTAAGACAGAATGTCATTTCGTTGTGTAAGCCACAACGCTGAAAAGAACATCACCCTAAAAGTTAAAGTACATTTACAATTTTTGCCAAGAGATAAACGTATATTAAGCTAATAATTTGTTAAAAATCAGTTTGTTTTTACTTTTTTACTTTTCCGCAAAAAAGTATTGCGATTGGCCAAAAAACTATGTTAAAATCTATAATTTTATGTTTTTCTACTATTTAAGCAGTCTGACAACGGCGCTTTGGCGATGTCTTTGTGTGCGTGCGTTGTCGTAGTCGATGTAGTGTACACTACGTACGTAGTGTAGTTGAATAACACGTGTTATTCAAAGAACATTACTAATTGCGGCTTTAGCAAGCTAAATGTTTTACTATCGTGTTGGTTTTCCTATTGAATTTGACCACTCTAGTCGGTATAGTTGGGTCGCCAGAGAAATAAAAAGAGTAAATAATTATCAAAATTTGTATTTTCTTGTTTATATTTTTCGTAGCTAAGTTTTGATAAACGTGCGGAATAGCCTGAGTTGGTTACCAACTGTTTATTTTAGATTGAATTTTTTTTTTCTATACATAGTATGTATGTATGTACTGCATATAAAAATGCAGTTCAACTCTTGAACTCTTGTGCAGTCATTTCGGCAAAACGTGGCAGGGAGAACATACATAACTACTTGTTTACATAACAATATATCTTGAGTAGCCAGAAATTTGTTAGCCGCGATTATTTTTCAAATTGTTTGACCATTCGCGAAAGGGTAAGCCAACAAAAGCTTTTTCAATAGTATTCCCAAATTTTTGTTATTAAATCTTTGTGTAAACATCTGGAAAATGTGTTTCATTTGTAAAACCCAGAAAATTCTATTAAAAACTAAATTAAATGCTCATACAATTTCCACTGTGATGAAATCTTTGCTTAAGCAAGTTTATGCATGCCCACACGCTCTTAAAAACGTAAAGAGCGTTCAGTTAATCTCGCTCTTAGTGCACAGATTTACTCTTTGGTTAAGTTAAGCATGTTCCATTTCCATTTTGTTTCCTTACAGCTGCTACAACTACTTGCAGCATTCAAACGTGGCTTCTGTTTATGTTGAAGCCACACTTGAAGACATCACTGCACGGAGCACTTAAAGGAACTAGAGTAAACACAACTCAAGGGTTAACTCAAACTATTTTAAGATATTGCGGCATATGCCACACGCATAGCACGGCGTCAGGTCCGCGCATGCGCCTAGAGTTAGAGCTGCCCCATGTGGCAGCCAATTAAAAGACATGTTGCTTCAAGTGCCACCACACTAAGTGCAGCTGTCGTGTAGCAATTGAAAACCCAAACAAACAAATAAAATGAAAGTGTTGCATGTTAGATAAAAAGGTGTTGCTATTGATGGCTTTGCCACATAAATCATAAACATAGCCAGCAGCTATTAAAACTCATAGATAGCCGAAGAATGCGCCAATTGCATTCCAAATGTATTGCCACAAATCACAACTCGAACTCTCTGGCCAACTTTGACCATTTAACTTAATTAGTGTGCTTATCAAATGCGCTTCAAATGTGTCCCTCTGCTGTTGCAAGCCCGTCCCTGTGTGCCCACTGCTGTGCCGTTTCTCAGGAAGCAAACGTGCGGCAAGTGCGATCTTGGCCGATTGCGATTGCTCTGCTCTGGCCATTGCCGCCGACAATGTTGGCCCAAATTCAAGTGCAAACCATACAAGCCACCAGCATAAATTAATAGATAAACATGTGCAGCTCGTTTGTGCAACGTTGTGGCAGCTTCGACCACGTACTGCGATTTAAATATGTACATTCAAACATACTACACTACGTTGCATACGATCCATACGACGATACATGTCCAGGTACTTGGGCCTTATCTTATCGTCTTGGACTGTTGCTTGGGCTGCTCTTGGTCGCCACACAGCGCTCTGGCTCGGGCTCTAATGTGCAGCGTCTCCCTGTGTCTATTTTGGTGGCTTTGTCTGTTGGCCAACGTCTCAGTCGCCGTCGATAGGCTGTTAACAAAGATTTAATGATCTTGTTAACTAATTTTTTTCCATTCTAAGCCCAGGCAGATCTGGTCTTTGGGCAGAACAGGACCACCCACAGCCAGAGCGACCGCTGTGCAAGTTAATTAGTTTGCTTTGTGACCAGTTTTAAATCATTCGAGATCATTGAAGATGCGACAAACAACTCCGGCTTGTTGGTTGACAAATTCCGGTACTGAGCAAGTGCAAACCTGCATGTTGGTTCTTAGATTGTTGAAGGCGGCTTTACGATACTAGAACTTTTCTGGGCAGTATATAATATGCGCTTGAGTTTGACATGTATTGCAGTTTGTTCCAAAACCGCGTTATAGCTCTTTTTACTACATTTTGCGACTTGCTTTATTTTGTTCTGGATATTTTGATTGAATTTGAATGAGTTCTGTTGCTAAAAATGTCACATAAAGTTGAAATTATATAAATAGAAAAGTTTAAAAAATCGGGTACTAGAGCTGTGTTCTACATACAAACCACTACAATTAAGTTGTTCTAATGAATGGTATTGGAATATGAATTTGAAGACCCGAATATATTACCCTATTAATACGTTGACCATTCTACGACTTTTGGAGAAGTATTGCAGAAGAAAAAATATATTTGGAATATATAACATTTTAATATATTGGGAACATTGAAACCTATGAATCTGCTTTGTGTTTCTTAGACTACTTTTCAAAGAATGCCGCCGAGTAGCTTAATCGACTTTGCAGATATTTTAGAGATTTCAAATTGAGTTGGATCGTCATCAATTTGTTTGACAGTTTGACCACATTTCTCGTTCTTTTCATTCCTTCATCTTATACATTTAAAACAAAAAATTTAACTTAAACGTAATTAATGGTAGATAGATATAGTAGCTAACGACCAACTCTATGAGCTCTACGACGATAAGCCCATTAAAATCCAGCGGCTCCCCTGGCTAGTTCATGTTTTGCGTGTGGATGAAGAAGCTCCAGCGAAGAAGAGAAAGGTCTTTAATGCGCGTGTCGAAGGGGCAGACCATGTCTGCGTTCGAAGGACCAGGTAGAGAGTACGCTAGCTACCCTTGGTATCACCAATTGGAGAAGGCGCGTAACCCGGTTACGGTTTGCTATGGCCAGTTAAGTAAGTAAATATAGCAGAGTAAGTTTTTACTAGATAATTCAGTATTTTAAATCAACACTCGACGTTGCTCAGTTCAAGTTGCTGCATGAACATTTTGTACCAGAAATCGACTCTCTCGTGAGAATGTTTTAAAGTGCACCATCCAAAGACATTCAAGACCTATATTTGTGAAAATTGGTTTGGTCCAGTTTTGGTGGTCGAAAAAACATTTTGTATACTTCGTACGTTCATCACCCGCTAGAACTAACGTTTTAGACGTTAAACAGAACATAATAATAGAACAATTTCGTCTGCATTAATCATTTGAATCGATTGCAGGTCAAGCTTAGATAACTACATAACAAATTGGTGCACTACATGAGCTACGATTTGAAAATCACGAGAAAGTAATTTGCCTGAACTCCGACTACGCAAAACTCAACTCAGACCTTATTCCCATTGTAGTGTCTCTGGGTGAAGCTACCACCGCATTTCCTGCACCAGAAAGGTTGATAGACGCATAAACCTTAAGGTCTTTCGGAGGCTACTCGACCAGAGTGTCTACCCTGAAATCGAGCTCAATTCCTGTAATAACATCGATTTTGCTGTCGATTTAGTTTATAGCTAAATCAGTTCTTCTTCTGCTTCTTGACTGGGCCTTTGATACATGCGAGCCTTCTCGTATCGGAGATACTAAAGGTCGATAATGCGCTTTTGATCTGCTCCTTCCAATGTACCAACTGCCTGCACCCTTCGACGCCTTCCTTCAACAGACGTTTTGAAAACCATTCCCTCCGGAACTTCTTTGTACATAAGCATAACATGACCTAGCCAGCGGAGCTGCTGGATGTTTATTCGCTTGACTATGTCAATGTTGTTGTAGATCTTTTCGAGTTCGTCATAACTTCAAATGCGGAAGTCTTTGACAACGAGTAAAGAGGCAAAGATCTTACGGAGCACTTTTCGCTCAAAAGACTCTAAGTGCATCTGCATCAGACTGCATCACCATCCATGTTTCGTCTGGCGAGAATGGTCTCTAATACTCATTTGACTATTGAGACCAACGTAGCATCTATTAAGAAGAGTAATTATCCACTTGTTCTCTATGCTGAAGTCGTTCTTTGTTGTGACGGTGGTGCCAAGGTAGATGAAATCCTTGATAACATCAAGTGTATAGTTTTTGACATCAATCTGAAAAAAAAAAATAATTTTTGCATAATTTTACGCGTGAATTAATAACATCAAAAAGCACACATAATATTTACAAAAAAAAAAAACAAATCTTGCTCTTCTGTGAACGCTTCTAACAAAGCTCACACAAGTGTAACACCATCCTACCATAACACCATCGGTTGTCAGTCTAGTTCGTGTTACCTTAACATGCTTAGATGAGTCGCTTAAAGATTGATTGGAATCAAAGGATTCCTTTCCCTAATATGGAACATTACTCCTGTGCTTAAGTGTATGTACATATATGGTACTTTTCAGGTTACTAATTACTTATTACTTTTTATACTTTACTTAACCAGACCTCCACACAATGTTCCACTTTCAACACAATTTCGCAAATGATATGCTTATAGAACGATTGGAATCATGGCATTCCGCTGCCGAAAAAACAATTCGCCAACATGCAACATGCAAAGCAACTTGCATCAACACCAGACTTTATCAAAATATCAATTTGGTGTAGAGGAGACACGAAAGACACATAAACTGCTTCTCGTATTCCACCGCAATGCGTGCGCCCAACGTCAACGCTGTCGCCTACGTGTCCCTCCCGAGCTGCAACAACTTGCAACTACTTGCAACACTCGGGTGGCATTCAAGTTAAGAAATTTATTTACAACAATTTACGCTGTCATGTTTGGTCATTCTGCCGTTGAACATAATATCCTGTGCATCAATAAAAACAAAAAAACAGTGTAAGCTGAAAACTTTCATTCGCATAACCAAAAACTCTAAACGCCAGGGGGCATGGCCCAGTGCCCGATGCACAGACCCGACCCCGTACCACAACCACAACAACCCACACGCTACGCACTTTCATCGGCAATTCGTTCCATTTGACTCTTGGCCTGCACATCCATATACATATCTACATCCATATCCGTGTCTGTAACTGTGTCTGGAGTCAATAAAAATGCTCGATTGTAATTTTCACTGTGCAATTATTGTCTCAGCTTTCAAATGCGGTAGGGCCGCCCGTATGATCCCCGACGCCATGTCCTTCCTGCCCACAACTGGTCCAAAAGTAATTTTCAATTTTAACAGCCTCAGTCAGCGGAGATACAAAAACAAAAAACTGCAAAAGAATCCACATAAAGTTGGCTCAGTTAAAGCACACTTGTTAATGCCACACATCTCTGGATTGTTCCATGGCTTATACATATGCATGCTACAATATGTGGCAAGTGGATCGCTTTGCTGCTTTTTGTGCTGATTGTTGCCTTATCCTTAAAGCGCTTAAAACATGAGTTTTCATGTATTTCTTTTAGCAGACAAATCTCATTAAAAGGCGTCGTCATTGTTGGTTCCCTTGGACGTCATCGTCTGCAGTTCGTGTTGCGCCCGCAAGGAACTTTTATCCCAGGGCCTGGGCTCTCGTCTTGGACCTGTGGTTGACCCTTTCTTTTTGTTTTTCGACCGGCACAAGGCGTTGCATTTAAAATGTCGTTAATAATTTGTTGCTGCCCACATGACGTGCACGTCCATTGCAATTCCTGTCCTGCGCCTGTTCATCCCAGATTTACTTTTTTTCGAGCTGGTCGTAAAAAGGTTTTATTATTTTCGTTGCCCCAAAATAGGATTAGCTTGTTGCCTGAGCTATGGCTTCGGCTTTGTGGTTTAGTTGCACCTTTTTTGAGCCTTTATTACAACTCGAACCGAATTGTTTACAGTTTCGGAATACATCTTTATGTAAGAGCTATTGTCAAAACTTTCACAAAGTTTATGGTTTAAAATAAAAAGGAGCTTAATAATATTTATTTTTAACAAAGTGAAATTTATGAAAACATTTTTGCAGAACTCTCACTAGGGCTGCACCACAAGCACGTTTGGTTAGCGGGTTGGAAGTTGCAGTCCTTTGAGCAGTCATCTAAATAACATTTTCGGAACTAAGGTTTATTATAGTATATATCGCCACTAAAAATCTATCTCATACGTACAGTAGGTTGGGTCGGAAAAAAAATTCTGATAGAGGGTCCGTTAAGCTTCAAAGAGTGCCTCTACCTAGCAATTTTTCTATTTCAGTCAAAGAACTTGAACTTTAAGTAGTCCAAAGACTATGTTAAATCGAAAAATATATGTATACAATATACAATATGTTCGTTTGGAGTCGATTTCTAAAACTTGAGAGCCCCAAGTTTAATCCCGATTGTTGACGCAAAAGTTCTAATATTTCCATGCTCCGTATTTACTATCCAAGTTGGGAAACATTGGCAAAACTACTCGACATGCACAAAAAGGAAAAGAGAAGCAGGCGAATCGCCAGCAATACGTGAGAAACGTGGTAAGACGCGAAGATTTGATGATATGATCAACGAGACCTAGGTTTCATGCGGACAGACGGAAATGCCTATATCGACACGACTATTCAAATTACTAGAAATTGCCGGAAGGGCTGGAATCCGCCGCGGTATTTGGCGAGCAGAGTGAGTAGGGTGCAAAGCCCCCTAGTATAATATAAACATATTTTCCTTCGTACGAAAAAGGATTTATAAAAAGCAAATATTTTATTTACAGTTTTCCTATAATAACATAAGTACTTCAATTAAATAACGATTAGAGATTCGTATCCCAAAAATGAGGACAGTTAAATATGATTTAAACTACAGCAAACACTCTACTTTAAATTTACTAATTCTACTTACATTGACTTAATCAAATATTTACGGATTTCCCTAATCATAACTTTAAATTTGTATTTAATATATTCGAAAATCGAATTGTTCATTAACTATTCTAAAATAATACTCTTTCAACTTAATTTTACATGAAAACTGATGTAACACATTTGATATACTATTTCACTATCAGAATTAAAAATGATATTTTAAGATATTCTATCCGATATTGTCGGTTTGATATGCACTAACCCATAATTTGGTAAATTTAATCAAATATTTCAGTAACTTTTACGTAAAAGATTACGTAAAGAACTAACTGAAAATAACGCTAAGAAATGCACCAACCTACTCTGCAGTGTTATTGTAGTTTACAGTAACTAGCTTTTCTTAATGTTAACATTATTGCAGTTGGATTTACTGTGATCACAATTCTTCAATAAAACATGGATTAACTGTGGTTCCGATTCCTCACGAATTGCTCCTTATGTCTTCCGGTGTCAAATAGTGGATTTGCTGAAAAGCGACCATTCCCAAGACAGTGCATACATATACATTTTTTGTTCTTTCTAATTTTGCCTACGAATGAGTCGGTCAAAAAAAAAGAGGGAGCAACACAAGCAGACTCACACACAGGATTCTACTCTAAACCTTTCATGCTATTTGACGTTTACCACCTACTATCTAGGTTTAATCGATTATCATACATGCCTATCGAGGTTCAATGCAATGAAGGAAAGTTGAGTTGAAATAGTACTTATTACAATTATGAATTGTTAACTATATATAGCTTTAACAATAGTTTTTGGAAAAAAAAGATTAGAAAACTTTATTAGCCGCTTACAGTCCCGACATACCTCGTGCAAATTCGGAGCGATTCACTCGTTCCGCAGAAAACTAAATTTCAGAACTGCTTCAGCAAGCGAAAGCTCTGAAGGGAGCACGATATTCAGTCGATATCTTCAAATGATGCGAACTGCCGGATGACACGTATTTCGAAGATCTCCTCATTTGTTCCAATGCGAAGAGATTATGTTAGTATTACAAGCATTATTTCTGTGACTTCTGATGATTTCTTCTTAGCAGGAATTATAATCTACAAGAAGTTTCCTTACCAAACAAATTCACTTTTCCAGGTTTCTAAATAGCTACAAACTTTGCATTTGCCCTATATAAAGAGTAGCTTTTACTTAACATAGCATTTTAGCACTTTTTGGTACAAATTTTCAGTAATAACTAGAAATAAATCACGTTACGTTCTAACTCTTCAAAAAGTTGAAATTACTCAGCAGACTTGGTTATATCGCATTTTTACTGTACATTACAGTACATTTAAATATCAATTTGCCAACCCGCTCCTTAAAGCACCTTTAAAACAAGCAAAAATAAGTAGCCTTACTTTACAAAAACATAAATATCATGTGGGCCCTTCCCTTTGCCAACAATTTACCCAAAACTCTCGATTATTTTGAGTGTGCCACAACAACAACAACCACACGACGCTGCTGTGAAAATTATTACATACAAATTCTATATAAACATGACGTTGGCGCGATGCCACTACAAAGAGCTCCGATAACCCTGCCGCGCACCCCATGACCCCCAACAAGATCTTGTAAGCAGCCAAAATATCATATGCAAAATGCAAAAAAAAAAGAAAAAAGAAGGCGTTTTTAAAGAAGGCGGCATGTATGTGAGATGAGACTTAATAGTTGTTGCCGGAGCACCCAAAATGAGCCACAACACGCTTGGGTGTTCCGGGGCCTTGCTATATGAAAATCACGCAGAGTTCGGTCTGAAATTTGTGGAAAAAACTCAGCACAGCTATCAACCTGCAAAATGTATAACGACAACATTAAGCTCGTGCCACAAGCTGGCAATTTCTTTGGGGCATGCTAATGTTGCAACTCAACTAAGTACAACGGTAAAAGGCAATGCCAACGTCGCAACGTTGAAGCGACTTGTACAGCGCAGAGGCAACAAAAGTTCACTGAAGTTCAGCAACGGTTGATCTGATTTTTTCCAGCGGGTTTTATGCATAGGGCCCAGGAGAGGGAAATGTCAGTTAAGAAAAATGTTTTATAATAAAATTTTAATATTATAATTTTTTGTTGTTAGCTCGTCATTGTTGTCATCGTCGCTTAATGGCCGTTACTTGGCCTGCTCTGGGTCTGGTTTTGACAACCTGTTCGTAGTACCTGAATGTGGTACTAATATGTACTGCATATTTCAGGCATTAGCCACATATAAGTGTTAGTGTGTATCTGTGTGTCTTTCAAATCACAGCACAGCATTTGAACTATACCAGGTGCAGTGCTTCAAATTTCATTGAAACGTTTGTCGTCTACTCATAGATCCGAAAGGATCTCATTGCATTCAAGCGAACCTTCTATAGCCACTCAATGACGTCTTATAGTTGTTCCTGTTGTTGTAGTTGCAGTTGTTGTTGTTTATTGAGCTGTTGAGCTGCACTTGGCAGCGTGTGCAGGCTGCATAATGCAAGTGAGGGCTCAATAGGGAACTACAGTAGACATTCACAAATGAAAACATTTAAGAGTTTTAGGAAATTTGAAGCAGAGTTTTTGTATACTCCCTTAGCTAAGTTTGGGCTACATCCCATTTCGAAACTGGGCATTCGAATGTTTTACCCGGCATAATCTGAAGGCAATTAGCCAACTAATGAACCGAGCGTGTTGCGTGAACTGAGATCTAAAAGGACATGTAGAACTCTCTTATCCCTGTGTCTAGCTTAACGAAATTGACGCAGAAGCGCCATGTCATTTTGTCCCACAAGCTCTTTAGAACAGATAAATAATATTAAGCATTTTGTGTAGATAGTGTCCTTAATATCGAAGAAAATGCTGATCATGGTATTGATTCGACTCTTCTGCAACCGCAATTGAATAATTTGTGTTGAAAGAATCTTAGTTCATCGTCAGTTACGAAAGATCGAATCGAATCGTTTTCTTAGAAGATTTAATTTTTTGTAATGGCTCACTCACATTCTTGCAGATTGGCAGCGAACTTTATTTAAAACTAACTGTGCAGCAACTATGTAACCAACAAGTTCTTATTAGTGAGTATTCACTGTAGCTGCTCACATTTTCAATAGTTTGATTAATGAGCGCGCATGCGCAGGAGCACCATCCGTAGCCGTAGCTGTATCTGAAGCAGTAGCACGGGCGCCCTTTTATGTTTCCAATTATTCAGCGCTCTACGCTGATTTTTCAACAGGACTTCCAAATCTTCCCCAAATCTCTTGTTATGTTTTGTCTATGCTGTGCATATGTAGATGGGATATACACATATTAATAAGTGCATAAAGAGAAATCCTTCGACAGTTTGTGTGCCGTTTGAGTCCTAATTCTAAAAAACATCTGCATCTCCTTGAAATGCAACCACTTTATCTTTGTTGGGGTATTATAAGTGTGCCGTGCTGGGGTCTTTTTTTTTTTAACTTCATTCGTTGAAAGATTGCAGCTAATGTGCGTCATTTCTGTGGAATGTGGAAGGTGTAACGTAGATACCCAATTGGCGTTGCCACCCACCTCAAAGCTATAGATTGATTCAATGCCCATAGCTGTACTTAAGCTCACCTACTCATCAAAATGATGGACATGATTAGAAAACTCTAAGACAGAGAGTAGTAGAAAGTGCAACTTCAATGTTCGTTTGAGACCTTTGGCGCCCTGACTGGTTCTGCCATGTTAAAGCCCTCCAAGGCAGATGCATGATGATAATTGATGAGCTTTTAGCACAGTGCATTTTACCCAAAATGATTTCTCAAGTGCCTGCAACAAAATGATGGCCGACTAAGACACACAGAGACACTCGGAGTGATAGACAGACACATACACCCAAAAAGAGCAAAGGTGTTAAATGCAGACAGAGTGACGGACGGTTAGACAGCGACTGAAAGAAACTGAGTCCAAGACGACAACGACGAGTCCGAAAGAGTTCGAGTCAGTCTGGCACACTCTTGGCCACAAAATGATTAATCATTTGGCAGGTGCTTAGGTGAAAAAATAACAAAAACAACAACAAGCCAAATGCATATAAAAGAAACGGTACTTAAAAAGGGTTTCTGAAAATGAAAATCTTTCGTCTGCCTTTGCTTTGTTGTGTTTTGGCCTTTAACAAGAAACTATTTAACTTAATTTCAACGGTTTGCATTTGCTTAAACTGTCAAGTGGACATGGTCAAAGCAACGGAGTACAAAAGGATTGCCGCGGCAGCAGCAGCAGGATTACGTTTATTTGGCTTGCCTGCCACACCTACACACAAGCCGCAACAAAAAAGGTGTCCAAAGTGTGCGGGGCGTGGCCAGTCGAGAGACCCTTAACCCTTATAAAACGTACAGAAGGCTGGGCTGTTGGCATCATTATGTAATTTGATGAAAGTAAACGAGGAGAAAGCAAGCGCCTCGAAATCGCCGATCATCAATGAAACGTTATGATTTGGCGGCGAATTGTACTACCAAATCAAAGCGCTATCTAATAAGCGGTTTGATGCTACGGCTGGCAAGGGTTAAGGTTTGCAGCTTTAACTCATTTCGTTTGGGCTACAAACTAATGACGGCTTATCAAGATTTATGACAATTAATAATAGGTATAGAACTATGCGAGAGCCACATTGACTTCCGCTCCCAATCAGCCAAATCAATTAAAATTAAAAAATAAAACCCATTTAGGTAGCTCGAGATCTTGAGCAAGTCTACACAAAATTATGACAAAATATAAAGAAGATTTATGCGACAGTTCCAACAAAGTGTGTCGACCACCTTGCTGTAGTCTTAGGTACGTATTATAAAGGAAGCATGACGTAATCACAGCAAAAACACCTTGCCAAAACCCCGGGATCCCTACGTCATACCTCAGCTCAGCACTCTCGGAGCAGCTGACAAGCGTGCTAGCTCCTGCTCTCGCTCCCTCTGCTTCTAATAGCTTCATCTGAGTCCTAACGTTTTGTCAGATTTGTTGTCAGCTGTCCTTGCCTTTGTTTTTTCTCTTTTTTTTTTGCGAATAATAGTTTGCAGTTACTTAGATAGGTATCAGCAGCAGCACAGGCTCAAAAGGACTCTATGCTGACTTTTCGTACTGTGTGGCATTTGGCTTCAGTTTTCCATTGTATTGTATAAAAAAGAGGAATCTTTTATAGAAAAGGAAGATGTTCATCACCTGTCGTTGTGCCAAAGGCAAAAATATGCTGGTTGGGTTTGCTGATTTCCTTTTTGTTTGCTAGGATACGCACTTTTGTTTGATTTAAGGTGAATTTTTGACCTGCTCCTAACAAATTCTACAGTTTGCTCGTGGCATGTGCCTGGGGATTGCATGTAGGTATACAAACTGTGGAAATTATATGGGAAAGGGCACATATTTATGTATTACTTGTTTAGAGGACGCAAATGGCGCCACCTTTGTGCACTCCAATTTTAGCAACACTCAGAAGAGTTCTTATAAAGGCTGCCATTAACAACTGTACTGCAGTAATGATAGAAGCTCTTATGGAACTTACCCTATTCACATTTTTAAGGGTCAAAGAATGTCACTTGAAGAGACAGAAAAGGCACACCTCGTCAGTGCTAAAGACGAAAGCAAAGTAAATTCCTTTACTTTTACAACCCAGAGATGGTTAATGAGTTCCACTTCATACTGAGCTTCAGTATGTACAACCAGAATCAACAATCCTATAAAAGGTGCATCCTATAAAACGCAACACTATCGTGTGGTTTAACGAAGAATCTCTCCTTGACGTTGAGATTCCGAAAATGTCTATGGGCATACAACCAGTGCTTCCTAAGTCAGCTTAGCTTTTTTGAGTCATGAATTGCAAAACAGGCAACCAATGGTCTCCTGGTCTTGTCCCGGGGAGAAGAACGTAAGGAACGGTGTTAGCTAAAGGGCAAGACCAATGGTTTTCCCTTGAGATGTTTGGGCAGGGTTCTGTGGACTACTTTGGCTTGTAGTCTATATGCAAGAATCAGCTTCTTTACTCAACGAATTCTAAGCGAACAGTGGTTCACCACCGCCGCACTCTGTTCATTGCGTCAGCCAGAGTTTTGTCAGTGGGTGATGCGGTCCTCGACCTGCACCGGTCTGGTCTTCTGTGCCTGCTGCACCCATTACTGACAAAATCTCTGCGCCTGAAACTTTCATACATGAATTTCCTTGGGATAATGAGTGGTTTACTTATTGTACGTTGCACATACTAGGTGAAGATCAGCATTACAAGTTCAAGCAAGAAACGAGGATAACCCTCCTAGGCGTGCATATAATATATGACAGTAGCATCATTAAGTTTATTTAAACTGAAGAGCCGGCAATGAAGCTTATAACTCTAAAGGGGCACAACAGATTCCAAGTGTCTTATTGAATTACTCCCGAATACCACTAACATTATTATCTCTTGCAGTTGAGTGATTTCCAGTAATAAAGTGTATTAGTGTTGTAGTATTTAAATATCTCTATGCACACCATCATCAACACAAAGTGTCACAATTTGATGATGCGCCACCTATCTGTAAATTTACTAACAGCCCCTTATTAGAAAATACAACAGTCCTATAAAGAGATGAAACGCTCGAGTAGGATGTCACTTGAGCATTACGCTTTGATTTCCTTTGAGATACTTTAACAAATACCAATCAAAACCACAAATTCTTTCCCATCACTCTAGGTCACAAAAGTCTTATCACTTTTTAGGTAATTACAAGGCCGGCCTAACTCAACAACCCATTTAGTCTAAAAATATATGAAACCCTCATATTTAAGATCAAACCGTAGAAAAGGATAATCAGTTAACATGCATGTTCAATAATCAACCACAAAAGTGTTATCTAACCTTTCAAGAAGAAGAAGAAGAGGAAAAAAAGGTTGCCTAAATAAACGGTTTTTGACACTTGTTATAAGCATTTCCCATACAAAAGCGCCAAGTTGTAGGTAAACATGAGAACTAACCAATATAGACAAATATTAACTTGACCAATAATCACACACAAACAGAGACGGAGTGTACAAGACGAAGAAGAAGAAACCAAACCACATAAAGATAAATGAAATGTCATTTTGGACACGCACAACACGTTTAGCACCTGAATCGGTGTTTGTTTGTTTGCTGCTGTCCGAAAATGGAACTCGGACTTAAGTACTACTCCAATCTTCGTGATTTTCAATGAAGTGTAGACATTTAACACAAAATGGGTTTATTTGCATAGATATTTTTGGGTGAGTTTAACGGCAGGTGCTAAATAGACAACAAGGTCTGATAAGATAGGGTATCTAGTGTCCCGAGAGATAGCGAAAGTTTGCGGATTGTGAAATTAGGTTGTAAAAAGGTGAAGTCCCTTCGAATGTACAAAGCGTGAAGTTAATTGTTGAGAAAATACCCATTTGGCATAGATGCGATAAAAATGAATACTATCTTTAAACCTGGAGCCTTTATGAAATCTACGATTTTACACAACAAAAAAAATTTGAAAGATTTTGCTCTTTGCTCAATATCTAATTGTGTAGAGCGAAAGTTACGTTGGTTTTGCGGAGGCATTTGAATCGTATTCTTAACTCAATTGGCAATAAAGATATGATGGTTTATATGTAGGATTCTCAAAAATAACGATATACATGTGCGATATTCTTAAGAAGTAATGGTGATCGAAAAACTAGGTACATATTTTAGTGCCTACATTTAAGCACTCAAAACATAATGACCCATCAATGATCTTGAAAATTGAAAAAATTTACAATTTTGTTTAAATTGTCTCAAAATCGAAAATGTTCAATTGTTAAAATATATCTGCGATGCTAAGAAGTATAAAACGGACTTGTACTAATTTATCGCTAGACACCTCATAGCTCTCTATAATAGTGTTTTGGCCAATCTTCACATGCTACATGATAAGTTCAAGGATACTCTGCCAGACCACACCTGTTATTAGAACTAAGCCTTGCACATTTAACCGTTGAGTCCTTTGAGCGTTCACCGCAGGACAAGATCATTTGAAATCCATACAACTTGCTTTAGCATTGTGGCAGTGTGTCCTCCATTGTCTTAAACAAATGAAATCCTTAGCATTCGCTTTCCTGTTGCGCCGCATGAGCCTTTACTCTATATGCGATTTTTCTTAGCTTTTGTTGCACGCCGCTGCAGAAAGTGCTCTTCATTGTTGTGGCAGCTGAAGGTGGCATATTAGCGTTGCCTGTGCACGCCTTCCTGATCAGGTGGTGTGCCTCAGCGTGGCAAGCACATACATACATATTTGACAATAGTTAAGATTTCACTCCTAAACTGGAACATCTGGCTCGTGCAGCTGAAAAGATTTGTATTAGTTGAGTTGCGTATGGTAAGGGTCAAGTAGGTCTTGGTAGTGTTCACTCGCCTGACAACATCTTCATTAGAGTGATTCTCATTTCCAATCCGCATCGATCATTAGGCTGGCTTGTAGCCTGCATTGTAGCCTATGGCATTGTTCGCAAATCTTTGCACCAAATTTATGCAAATTGAAATTCCAAAAGGCAACACCTGGCTCTGTCTCTAGCTCACTGTAAATACAAATAACAATTGTTTCAATGGCAGCAGCAATGATGAATGTGCCGCAGATTGTCGCCAAGACGCAGCAGACCCAGCGACTTAGGCTGCGGCGATTACCCAGGCTGCTGTGGCAGACAACTTGGCGCGGCTGCAACAAAACTGTAGCAAATCTTAAGTAATACACACGGAGACTGAGACGCACACACACACATGAGGCGCATCGGACCAAGTGAACCGGCAAGGTGTCAATTCCGGGAAATCTGCTCAGCGTGAACAGCAACAAAAACTACAATAACAATACAAAACACAGCGGGAACACTTGGCCAAGCAGAAAAAGGCAATGGAAAATTGTTATGTGCTCTGCTCTGTTCTCTTCTACGGGTGACAATGACAATGCCATCGTCCAGGCATTCTCTCTTTGTGGAGCACAACGCTTATTGTCAGCATCAGAATACATATATGTAGGTATGCAGTTATAGAAAAGTAGCACAATGCTGGAGCTCTGGGAGCATGCTGTCTGATCTACATAGTTAGCAATTTTTGTGCAACTTACTCTGTGCGCAGTTTTTGTAAGATTCCAAAGTGTAAACTCTTTTTGTGCAGCAATTGGCAGCATTACTTGTTGGCACTTTATAAATTGTGTTTTTTTTCTTCCTGAAATAATGGAAGGTGTAATAAGTGTATGCGTATGCTTTTAAATCGATCGGAATACCTATGCAGACATATGTAAAGTATCTGCAACATTATATTGCTTATTGGTAAGGATAATAAATCCCATACTTTCTTTGATTGACGTATCGTAACTGAAAATAAAAGAATATACTCTATATTTTATTATTAGTAATCAATGTAAAAAAAAGAAAAATTTATATTTTCTTGTTGACATATAGAGCTGATGTCAAAGCCACCGATATGCTTTATGTAAAGAAGCTAGGAATGCATATTCTATATTGAAAAATGTTCCATTTCCGTGTTTTCTTTCGTTTAAGCTTAGTACCGAGATATGCTAAATAGTTTGTGAGGGGGGCAAATGACTTCGTCACCCTATTTTGTAACTGTTTTACGCCAGTTGGGATTGTTGACATTCAAGATTTTAAGATTTTATTTTGCTCGCTGCTGCCAAATAGCATGAAATTTGATAGAGATAAATCTTTGGCCCTATAAATTTCGCGTATCTGCATATTAGGATCTAAGAACTAAATTTCTCAAGAACGATTATTCTTAATTTATGGAATACTACAGTGCAGCTTACATAAAATTAATTCGTTAAAACACTACTTTCCAATGTTTCAAAAAATGTATAAATCGATGAATCAATTAAGTTATCAAGCCTTTTTAACTTTCTTCAATCGATGCCTAAATCGTTTTTACAGGAGTTCAGCAACATTGGAAACAATCCGAAAATTATATCTGTTTAATCGGTTTAGTTTAAAAAAATCATTAATTAAGTTTGTTGACTTCTATAATCACAAGAACATCTGTGCCAACAGTTTGATTCAAATTCCAGTAATAGGAAGCGATTTTCGATGTCAAGAAAATTAAAATGATTTCGCTAACCAATCGTGGGTTCAATCATCCTCGTTCATCATTTTAGGATGAAGCCAAATGCAGTGGGCAAAGATTAAATATGATTTCAGGGAATTCTGCAGTCGAGATGCTTTAATGGAAAGAAGTGCCGACAGCCAGTGACTCGGAGGCATAGCGCTTGAATTCTACTTTACGGAACTGTCAGGAGAGATGGTAGACTATCCCCAATGGCAGGCATATGTGGCTCATATAGGGAGGATGAGTGTTCTTCTATATACGTTTTCTTGGACTCTTCTCCGATCACTTGAACGGATTTGTAATTAATATTTGGTCTCCAGATTAATATGCAAAGCATTTTTTGCGCTTCTCGTTGTATGTCCGATATTGCTCACAGCACTATGCAACAAAAAAAAGCCGTTTTGGATTTTTTAGCACCGTTTACCGAGGTCAAATTTGTTGAATAGTGTTATTCTCAGCAGATTGCTTAAAATCCCGTTGAAATAGCCTAGTCCATAGCATAAGAATATTGCGATATTCTGATATCATGGCCTAGTCTAGCTCCATAAATACGAGAAATGTAAAACTCTGACATAAATACGAAGAAATTTTATTGGTTGAAAAACAATAAAAGTATGATTAGTCTGAAAAATGGGAGTAGTTTAAGCAATGGCATTACATAATGTTTACTGATACAGACTGTATATTAACTTGGCCTTACATCAAGTCCTGAGGTTGGGTACTATCAAGAATTTTAAAATACCCTTAAAGTAGCAGATATAAAAATTGATGTATTGATTACAGTAATTTATTACAGACACGCTATATTTGAAACTACGACGATTAAAAAGAAGTTTTGAAGAAATAAAGAGTAGTTGAAGACTAGTGTTTCGGGTCACCCTTCTAATTCAAGTAAATTCCTTCATGCCACAGATAAAGCGATAACTAATTGAAGCTTGGACAAAGATCAGTGGGTTATTGGTAAGATATGCTCTTAAGAAATCAGACTGATCAATAGTTTGACTAAAAGGATGCCACTTTATCAAAAATAGTTAGGAGGACCATAGACCAGACTGTGGATAAACAGAAGAACATGCTATGCATATTGCCCAAATGCGGGTGAAATAACGAAAGTTTGGGGCAACAATGACGTCTTCGTTAGGGTCAAGTTTCAATACGTCCTAATTCTCTTTCTTGCAAACACACCTAACAACAAAGAACTACAATTAGTTTTTGCTTTACGTCGTGTCACCTTGTCTGTACACTTCCGTTGCCTTTGTAAGGATTTGCGCTGGAAAAGCAAAAACGGCACAGGTGCCGGATTCGGCTACTCCACCAATCCATGCCAACATAATTGAAACATTGCCTCTCTGGCTGTCATCCATTTTCATAAGCCAAATGAATTGCTTCCTTTCATATTTAAATCACATGAAAATTGGAAGGCTGGGCAGCAGCTAACATCAAACTAACATTTTCAAATGCCCACGCCTACCATTTAAGCCCAGTTACGTAGTGGAGCTCAAAACCAGTAGCAGTGCACCGAGGGCAATGTGCAATGTGGCTGCAATCAAAAGCATCATCAGCAGCGTCATCGTCATCGTGGTCGTCGTCAGCGTCAGCGTCAGCATCATCATCATAATCAACGTTTTGGCCAACAGCCGAGAGTCAGAGACTGGACTAGCTGGGCGTTTAGTTGTTGGCTTGGCTAAGACTGCAATAAACGTTGCTGGGCAAAGATTGATCATCATCTGGCGCAAGTCTAAGGTGAGATGAGCGCAGAGGCAAGCTGCGGGTCTATTTGGTCGGCCCAACAGACTCATCCATTTCGTCCAATCAGCCACACCCACAAGATGCGGCAACGCCATATTAAAATGGCTTAAAAAGGCAAAGTCTTGCTGAAGTGCCAACAACAACAACTACAATAAAAGCGGCAGCAACAGCCGCAACTTGGCTTGGCGTTTCCGCAGCAAGGTGTGTGGCAGCAGTGGCGGCAGCAGCAACAAGCAGTAGCAGTTGCTGCAACACAATTGGCAATTTCATTTGCTGCGCCCAAAAAACGCAAAAGCCCTGCCAAACGCAGATGTAGCTATGTATATAGCTGCGACTCCGACTCCTAACAGGTACGCAAAACAAACGACAGCCGACAATCCAAAGTCGACAGTCGGAGTCGTTGGGCCACTTGCCTGCCACCGACGTGGAGGCGATTGTGCGCTGTACCCGACCTGCAACAAAACTTTCTACGCCATGTTGCAACATGCTGGGATCTATGAATGAGCAGTGCATAAACTTGGCCAGCGACAATGAAGCCAAAAGCCAGACAGACTTGGGTGCTACATCATCGTCAACGGACGACTACCAAGACTACCAAAACGACGACGACTTGAGACTTCGATTTCCTGCCTGCGCCAGTGAATTTGACGTTTGCTGGGTCACTTGCCACAACTGCGGCAACTGTGGCAGCTTTGGCAGAATTCGTAATTGCTCTGCAAGAAATTTCCATATGATAATATTTATTCGTTGGAATATGCCTCTATCTCTCAACGAACTGACGTTGACTCCACGCAATGCGCTGCTGTGGCGCGTTGTTGTTGCTGTTTGTTGTTGCAGCCTATTTGACACTGCGCAGGCGGCAAGGATGCTGTCTGTGTGCCCCAATGTGTGTGGGTGGTCGTGTTCGTTGACTTTGGGCTTGGATCTGGGCTTTCAAGTGCCTAGAGCTCTGGCCCGCCGCACTCGTATTCACATTTTTTGCACTTTTTCCAGCAACTACCCTATATATGTATATACATATGTACTTATGGGAGTTACTTAGCCATTTGCTTCTTCGATTTTACTTATACTATCAAGTTGGCATTTTAGTTGAATCGTTACCTAAGTTTGTGCATTCATCTTCTGGTCAATCATTTTTTTTGTTTGCATTTTACTGATGTGTCATTTGATCTTGGACGAGTTTTTGCAAAGTGCACTTTTCCTATGTTAGTAATTTGGCAGTTAAACAAATTTAAATGCATACATAACACTACTTAAACAAAAACCAGCTTAATTTCATATTAAAATAACCGAACTTCCACAAATAGTGATGGGTTTGAAGTACAACGATAAGTCGCACTATGCAAACAATTATCGATTTATTGTGCAAATACACAGATCGAATGCTTAGCGAAAATTGTATACAGTTTATGAATATATATTATGAATATTTGCTATGAATATTTGTTATGAATATATATTATGAATAACTATTCTGTGTATTTATTATTGGAGAATTCCAATAGTAACGATTACTTGTTGATAAAGGTCAATGGAATAAGAACTTTTTATTAATTCGTGCCTTTTTTTATAACCAGAAGCACAACTGTGCTACATCTTGCACTTATCTGCTGTATGCCACAGTTCTGCTGCATTGGACATCAAGCACACAGCTGCGCTGCATCTCAAATCAAGCAAACTAAGTAAAGCTTTATTACTAGGAAAGCAGCCCATCGATGTGCTACAAATATTATTAAGGAGCTCGAAATATAGCTTTAAAGCTTTTGGCCGACAGATTTTGAAGCATATATACTTCTAGAGATTTCTGGCACAACTATTATTGAACCCATATTTAATTCACCTGGATCAAAGTCTCTCGAGCAATATGCTTCTTGCTAACTTCATAGTTCGTGTAATGTTGAAATCTTTGAAAAAGCGATAAGTCGAATATTGTGCTAGAAAATATAAAACTTTTTCCGGGTTTGAAAACAGCAATCCCTTATTAAGCGAATAGTTTAGTTTTCATTTAAAAAGAATTTATATCTCTCAAAAAATAGAGTTTTTAAGCAACTTCCCAGGCAAATAAAACAGTTACGAAACTTGTGAAGAATTTTTTTATGAAAAGTTCAACTTTTAAATTTCATATAATAAAAAAAATTGCTAAAATGAGTTCGGAAATTTGCGATAGCATTCTTCAATTCATTCAAGTAGCGTCAACTTTTTTATGTAAATGCGAAGAGCATGAAAGTTATAGAGTGGATTCCTTGGTCGTTACATTGAGTCTAATTCCTGAAATGTACCCATTCTCAAGATAGTGCATTTCTACGAATAAGTCGGCGTAAGAGAGAGAGAGAGCAACACAAACAGCCTACAAATACACTGTCTTGAGAAAGGACAATACGATTTCAAGTCAGGACAATGTAATGAAAATATTTTTTTAAAACATTTATGAAATTTTACCCTATGAAGGGAGTGCTCGGTCACTTCTACGTATGTATATATCATACCTGCAGCACACAGAACTAGTTCAGAAGTTCCGAATTTCCTCATAGTCTTAACGTTTTAATAAGTGACAAAGATGAACAAGGCGATGTCATCGGAGGGTATGTACTGACCCATCTCGTTTACTGTGGCTGTGGCTAAAACGGAAACTTATTGACTAGAGCCAAAGATAGTACGAAAATTGTAATATACAATAAGAAAGCTTGGTCCTTCTGAGTCTACATAATCTGCATTACCAAAAAACTAGATGCGAGTGTATGGCTTCGGTGTGTAGAAAATTTGTGTTATAACGACCTTTCATACTTCAGCAATATTTGAAAAAATAAAATAAAACAACAAATCAATGAATATTAATGTTACGCAATTTAAATTTTGCGTTCCAATTTTTATATAGCTTATATGTGTAGGTCTCATGGATCTATAATTACGTTACTCTGTGGTTACCAAAACTCAATTTTGTGTTATAAATGTAATAAGCACGCAATAGTAACTATTGCGGCAGTGTAAACAGGCTACAGTGTTTACTTAACAAAAAGCAGTGTGTACCTGCTATAACGCCTTACAACATACTGATTTATCGATTGCTTTTCAAGTAATTGCCAATAATCGATAGCTGCTGCCATAAATATTTGTACCATTTGCATCATTAAATTGCTTAATAAATTGAGTTTGTTAACAATTAATAATAATATTGAATAAATAAATGTCTCTTGAAACGCAGCGTATTTTCATTAATTGCAAAATAATCTAAGGTAAATATAATGCCAAGGATAATACTGCACAAAAAAAAAGACTTGACTGAAAAAACCTGCACCTTGTCATAAGCACCCGCAGCAGCAGCTACCCCTATAAGGTCCTTATAAAAAATAACAACAACACAAGTGTAATTAGGTCAACGCCTCGTGCAACTTGGGGCACGCGCTTGTTGTACCTGTTCAGGAGCAGCTTATAGCCTGCATTAGCGACAAAGGGTGTCACCGCCTGCTGCTGTTGTTGTTGCTTCTGTGTTTGTTGCCGTCGCACCTTGACTTGAATTTCTAATAAACTTCTAGCCAAGTTCAACACGTCAAAACACGCGCATGTGGCACATGTCAGTGGCCAAAACCAACAACAACAGCAAATGTTGCAACATGCGCAGGTATTTTTTAATATGCGCCCGAGCACCCTGATATTGGACACGACATGCTAGACTGCGCATGTGTCTCCGGCCCAGACGTCGCCTCCCTAGCTATTGTCCTTCCTTACAACGTGCGGCATTGGCGACGGGTGACTGTCGCGCGTCGCTCTTTAATGATATCCGCTTACCCCGTCCAATGTCCTAGTTAATGTGCGCGCTGCCCTCTGCTCTAGCATTCCATCATTGTGTTTGAATAATTAGTCGCTCGTGCCAGCAGTGCGGCACACCAGCTTCGGCCACATTCCTGTGCACTTTGCATAACATGTCCAGGTCTATGTCCTGGACGCGACTCGCATAGATGTGGGCATATTGTGCAACGTCGTTATGTGTTGGAATCAGTGAAGAGGAACAAGTGCTGGGCGCAGTGGGCCATGGGTCAGTCGTTGTTGTAGATGCAGCCTGTGTTGCGGTCAGTGATCGTGCAGTCGACCGGTAAGGATCATTCTGGCATATGTTTCAGTTTTAGTTATGCACTTGATGCAGACTTGGACGAGCTGTAAAGGTGCAGCTAGATGAAGTGTTGAGTATGCCTCAATGCATTATGTTATCGCTTTTATGGGTTAAGTCAAGTTCATATCATGATGGTATACGAATAGCAATGCTGCCGCTTCATGTGACTTTGCTGTATGAAACAAGTACTGCCATGAATGCACTAATTTTTCACAAAGTATTTAGTTATGTTCAGAATGAGAACCTATAAGAGAGTGAATGTGCTAGTGAGCGAAATAAATCTGCTGCAATGCTGCCTTTTGTCTCTTAGAAGCAGTGAGTGAAGTCTTTAAACGTGCCTGTGTGAGCGTCCATAGAAAGTTAGGACATCTGGGTGTTCAGTGGCCAAAGAACCCGTCACAGGTTGCACATTAGCTCACTACAAAGTGTGGTTGTACTAGAAGTGTATTGAATCCATTTATTCAGAAAAAAATGTCTCGTGATTAAGTTGAAGCTCGCAAATTGCTAAAATCATTTGGGTTTTCGGCTAATACTTCTCTAACAAACATCTTGTGAAACCAGTATTGCAAATATTGTGCTATTTCTAATGTGGCTTTTTTCCAGCAGCCGCATAACATCTTTCATTGGTAGGAAATTTAGGCGCGGAGTCTCTAATCCTGCACATGATCCAAGCATTTTTCGAAATGTAAAGTTTAATAATTCCTTGACGCACCTTGGTTATTCGCTTATCACCATTTGGAATGAGTTTGAAATTGCAGAAAGTAAAATGGAAATTGGTTCCTAACGTCATTGGAAAACTACTAGTTTGAAAGCTTTGAATGTTTCACGGTTCCAATTTCTGAACATTTTTAATTTGTAGGAGTTTTAATGCGGTTCAGCAAGAAACAAGGCATTCTTTAAAGAACAAAATGTCTTGGATTCGGACTGTGTCCTTTGAGGAAGTATGTATGAATGTACTGTCCGCTACTTCTTTATACTCAAAAGTTTTGCTCTCAAGACTTCCCAATCCTGTTTCTTCTTAAAATTGATAATCTTTAACAAATTTGATAAGCTCAGATCCCTTAAAAAATATCATTTATTTAAAATCTCTTGTTTCTTTTCTTTTTTTTCATATCAAAATATCGATGGAACAAGAAATTAATTTTATTAAATATAAAAAAGAACTGATTAACTTCAAAGGATTTCATACCATCGAAGATTAAGAAAAATGGATGCCTTACAAAAGCAGAATGAAGCGCAAGCATTTAAAAATGCGAATGCGTTTAAACCTCAGAAAGAATCGAATATCATCGAAATTAAAAATGTAGTAAGTGCATTCAAAACTGAAGAAAAATCGGTTGCTTTTAGAACTCAAAATGGAACGTATGATTTTAACACTCAGCCAGTATCAGATGATATCGAAATTCAACAGGAATTCGTTGACTACGAAAGAAATATGGATTCAAATATCAATGAGACCCATGATAAAACGGATGACTCTTATGTTGAAGACGAATCGCATATCGTCGTGAATTTCAAGACAACGTCGAAATCAGATGAACAGAATCTTGCAGAATCGAATCGCTCCAAAACTGGCGGTCCTAATGCTGCGAAAAGCTCGGAAGGTATTTTCGAGCTGAAAAGCCTACCCATCAATGGTATTTGCTTGGCAACTGCCGCCAAATCCAATCAACGCTCTTCCTTGTTCGAGCGCATGTCTATACTCAACGAATTGCAGAAACACTGCCGCTTACTAGGATTACCGCTTGATGTCAGTGATGAGGTCATCGAAACCATATTGTACGCTTTGGAAACTTATATGGAGCATATTATGCATCGCGTCATAGAACTATGCGAGTATCGTAACGGATTTAAGCTCTATAGCGATAAACGTTACCAACATCGAAATGATGCGCGCATAACTATGATGTTTCTCAATAATCTGCATATGGCAGACTATTGTTCTTCGGACGAAGGCCATGCTGCTATTCGACGTCGTGCATGGATAAATTTGAAGAACTCGCCTTATGGACCCAAGGATACAACGAATAGCACGGCCCTGAATTGCTTGAAGGCATTGCCCAGACACTTTCAAGGAAAGCGCACGTTGAGAAGCCTACCCACTGGTTTCGCCCAGGGATCGCAGATACCGCGTATTAAGCGCGTTTGCATACAGGATGTGCTGCAGTTCATGGAGGAAGAGAAGCTCTATAAAAACTCCAATATGCTGGTTGAGGCTTATATGGAGTATAAGTTTTAGATGGGGTAAGTTAATGCTTTACAAATAGGTATTTTCTACTCTTATAACGCCAAAAAGATTTCTGTTAATATGTAGGAGGAGTCCAAAGTTTGAGGCTGTTTGAAGTTGCGGTGAAATTGTTGAGTACAATAGTAAAAAAAACAATTCGATTTTAGAGGAACTGAGTAAGTCACCTTTTATTTTGTGGATATGTAAGTCATGCACCGATTTTGAAGGAAATCTATGCAATATTGTTCCTAAAACTCTTAGCTGCCCGTCTGTCTGCGCTCACGTACTTATCCAACTGTCAGTGTCATTTCGAACAGCCCATTAAAACTCGCTCGACACGCGCGTTACGTTTACCAAAACCAGCAATTTCAGTTCAATGAACCAACTTCCTTTTGAACACACAAATCCCGAACAAAAGGCCAAGGAAACAGGTGTGTCCTTTGTGTGTGTATTTCTATTACAATGGTTTTGCTTCGCGTTTAATTTATCGAATATGCCTTGCACTTTGAACTTTTCTGCACTGATTTCAAGAACGGGAATCCCAAAAGAAAAACACGATTTCAAAGCGATATAGCTATATGCTGCAGTTGGACTGCCACTTAAAGGAGATATCCGGCCTGCAATTGCATGTGCCGCCGCCACAGGAAGCATATGCGACGACGTCATAGTCTCCCGCTAACTGAGACGGCTGCCTCGTCGTCGGCGTCGCCGCTTGCTTTGTGTGCCGCACGCCTGAAGGAAATGAGATTTTATCGTGCAACTCATTATGTTAAGTGGTTGCAATAAAATCAAAGCAGAGGCGACACTTTCATGCATAGAAATTGAGCTGCCATTGAAGTAAGCGCGCGCCTAGATCTAGTCTGGGTTCCAATTCGGTCGATCACGTACTTGATCCAAAGTCACGGTTTTTGGTATAGCTCATTTATATGTATGTATTACAACCAGTCAATGTTTGTGTAATTGAAAACATTTCAGATAGAGTGAGAGCTATAAACAAATGCATAGCGCACCTATGACAAACACACACCTGTCCCACTTCGCCACAAACCATAAAGTAACCCCTAGGCTAGTGCAAACATACGCATACGAGAACATATATTCCCTTTTCAAGGACCTCAAAACAGCTGCTCGCACTTGCAGCGTGTTTTTTGTGCTGTCAGGCAGAAACTTTTCAACTTGATAGCTAGCATACACTACATACAGGTAGCGGAAAAGTTCTACACGAGCGCCCCCCACACAAGCCAAAGCCAACCACCATTAACAAAAGCAAAACCTACCAACAACCTATGAACCACCCCAAGTTTGCGGCACACTTGAGCCTAGAAGTATATCACTTTTCCAGCCGGAAGGAAGATATTACCGATGCATGAACACTGCGCAAAGGTAACTCAAAATATGCAAGGTGTATTTGTACAAGCGTAGTCTCAAATACCGACACACTTGGAAGCGCCTCAGCGCCGTTATAGAGCCCTACAAATATGACAAAGAGTTGCTTTTGTTTGGAAAATGTTGCACCTTTTTTGCATAATGTCGTTATAGAATAGGCCTTCGATGGCTGCCTGAGTACGCTGTGGCTTGTCATCGTTATTTTCAAAGGCGTCGTTGTTGCTTTTGCTGTCGCTCCGAGTCTTGAGGTAGCAGCTGTGCCAATAGTTATAAAAAATATTATAATTTACAGAAAAACTGAAACCTTTTCATATATCGCATATGAATACCCATTTGTTTGCTTTGATCAGTGCTGGCGTATCCCTAAGCGGCTGCATATGAGTTCCATATGTAGCGTTACGTACAGGGTTGCCAGGGCTTTATCTGCTGGTATTTGGTGTAGCTGATAAGACAACAGATGGACGTGGTATATAAAAAACTCACCCACATGAAACATCTTGACGGCTTGGCTAGAGTTTATTTGCATATACTAATTGAATACTTGGGATTTTATGGATCAATATGTGCTTGAAGTTTGAGTAATTTATGTGTTGAAAGTCATAACTTTTTCGATTTCTTTTAGTTGTCTTGTAAAAAAATGTGTAGCCTTAGAGGAAGCTCGTCGGGGTTTTGAAATTCTGTTTTTGATTTAGCCGCTTTTTATAAATTTGTACACTACAGAAATTGAGAGCTTACACCTTGTCTGATTTGTTGGCGCAGGAATATTTACATACAGTAATTGAATCTGACAAAAAAAACAAAGCGTTCAAAAATTTTTGAATTTCCAAGGAAGAAACATTGTTTAAATCTTTTTTTTATTAGGAAAATGTTATGCAAATGGCTAAAAACTATTAAATTAAGATATTCCTACTCGATTATGGGATGGGCAATATTACCGTCACACGGCATAAAAAAACAACATCAAGTACAGTGTACAACATATTTATACTGAAAAATGCACCTAGATATGACTGGATTAGCTTGCTGAACGGGATGTCCTTAGGATGTCGGTCGACGACTTTTTCTTTAGTTTTTTTCAAAATCAGTCTAAATAAAGTAATCACAAGGTGAATGCCAGCAGTGCGTCGAACGAATTTTTAATAAGTCTTGCTTAATTTGAGCCAACTAATCTGCTCCGACTGGTGGTTGCACGACAATTGCTAGTCAAAAATTACCTGAAAACAAAACAACAATACTAACAATCGATAACTTACCCATACAAGAGTTGTTGTTATCGTCAAGCAATTGTCGTAGAACTTCCAATGGGAGAAGGGTAGATCAGTCAAAATGTTACAAATCGATGTGTCGATACTTAACTCCATTTCTAAATTGATGCATATTATAGGCTATGTTGGCTTCTGAAGTAATCACTGATTTTGGCAGGCCTACATATTCAACGTCTTTCAGCGACTCCCGATCTGCTTTTAATTTCGTAAATCACTTAGAAACTCCTTTACGCGATAAACAATAATTTTTATAGACCTGCTTCAACATTTGATGAGCTTCGGTAAACGTTTTATCAAGTTTAAAACTAGACTTAATACTACAAAGAGCACCTTTATTCCATGTTCATGTTTCGATCGATACCAAAAAGGTATATGAACATCAAAATGTAATGAAATTTTTACAGATTGCCAGTAAAGAATGTAGCTTTCGAACGCAATAGGTGGAGCCACCAGAATTTGCTATTTTTAAAAATTTTGTTTATTTTGAAGCAGAACTTGTACAGATGGCACTCACAAGGTGTACTGGGCTTACTGACATCAACTGGCTTTTTTTTTCTTTCATATTTCTTATTATTTGGACATTTCTAAAAACCAAAAAGGACATCCGACAGCTTTTGTTATGAGCTTCTTGATATTTAGTTGCATTGTCTTGCAAAAACTTTTGTTGTTCGATTAATTATTCTTTTTTCCCGATATTTCCAACTCGATCTGAGTTCGTCTTGGGGGATTTTTGTTTGATGTGATTGTTGCGTATCTTAAAAATAAACTTAAGTCTCTTGGGCAAATGAACAACAATTTTGTTCCTATACAATCGTGACAGCCCGACTATACTGACGATACTCATCTAATTGAATTTTATTACAACAGAAGCAGATTTTGATCAGGTTTGGAAAATATGTTGAAAGTGATCATTAAATCCCATATGTCAAGTTTCACCAGTCTATGTTGAAAGGTGTGGCGTAAACAATGAAAGGCTGTGGTGGTAGTCAGGGACGTGGTATCTCCTTATGAACTGATTTCTTATTTTGATGTTCACCTTATCGATTTTGGTGAATGTTGCCTTTTCACATACAAAACAAGGTCCTTTTTTAAGTAAATATAATTTTGAGTGAGTTTTTTTTTTGTAGTTAGCTCTTAAATGAGTTTCTAAGCGAAAAGGGGTAAAAATTTGACATTTAGTTGATAACTGCTATAGATCTCATACGCAATTTTAGGCATATATAATAATAATAATAAATAAAGAAATCTTCGCTTTGTCAACAGAGTTTCTATTAGAGAGAATAACCTCTGAACGGTTAAAAATTGTTTAAAACATTCTAGGAATCTCATTATTTCAACAAACATTCCATAGTTATAAACACACTCATGCATACATACCCTTTTTACGATATACCTTAAAACTATACTCTTTAATGGCCGTGTGGCAACTGCTTCACACCTTCACATATAATCCGTAACATATGTCGTTCGTGCTGCCTTTAACTCAAGCAACTACAAAAGAGATCTTAAAAACAACTCCCAAACTCCGTGCAACTGTTGCGTATTACGGCGTTCAATTGAAACTGTATCAAATCCATGCAGACAGACTCTAAGACAATTTATGGCTTTATTAACATCAAAACGGCAGCGGCAACAAAGTGTTAAAGCCAAGCCAAGGCGATGAAGTTGTGTAAATGAAATTAATCTTCCATAGACACAGGGCAATAAAAACAGATGAGGCAGGAGACTGAGGCAAGCGGCAGCAGAAGGCGTCCACTCCCGGCTGCCATTAGTCATTAAACAATTTTCCAATGAAGCAGCCGCATCCCATGGTTACTACCATATACTGCTCCAGCAGTCTTGGCTTAAAACTCAACGCTGCCACAGCCTCTGCTGCTCCTCTCTCTGCTGCCACCTCTGCCTCTCTCCTGCTGCTGCGTATTTTGTCAGGTGTCATAAAAACCAAATTTATTGCGCATGCGCAGCGATTCGAGCATTTTTTGTTACAGATTTAACATTTTATTTTTATTATTTAATTTTCTTATATGTATGCTTGCAACATATAAATCATGATGCGTGCAACTTAAGGTGACAGCACTTTAGGGCACATAAACACACATAAACAGCTTTAAAGGCAGCGCGCTCATCGAGCAGGTTGCTGGAATTTTAATTAAATGCAACGGATGCAACTTGCTTTAAAGCAGAGCTCTGAGCCTTTTCGTAGATCAGCAGCTGATGAAGGTTTACGCAAGTACAGAGAGAGAGAGAAGGGGAGAGAGACCTGTCATTCGGAGTATATAATATCGATTAAGATCAAGATGGATTTAGTCGCAGTTGCAAAATGTAATCTTTTCCCCGCATTTTCCATAACTTTATTTAGTGATATAGATTTCAGTCGTCACTACCTTTCCGATTGCTGCCATTCACATTGCTTCTCAAGAAACCCCATAAAAAGAGTGCCGGAGATGTCAAATTTGGTAATCTAGGTGGACCGCTCATGTCACTATTATTCGACATTTCATGAACAGGAGATCTTTGTTAAGCCTGCAAAGTGGCATGACGCAATCACGCACAAAGTGTCCACCGATAACAGTTACCATCAACTGTCTCGGCAACTATGAAGTAAAACGGTTTAATTCTAGTTTTGCGAGCAAACTCAATGATCGTAAATTGTTTCAACAATTTTGCTTGTGTGAAATGACGCTCATAGGTCATTAAAGTTTGCTTCCAAAAATCCGGAACAACAATTCAAAAAAACGTTGAAGCCATAATCCAATGGACGTTTGTCTGTGGCAATATTCTTTGAATCGATTGAACTTAGTACGAAAAGAACTGATGCTTATCCTTCAGAATTCGTCTCAAATAGGTGCCACTGACTTATCTCACTGGAAATGGGTGGCGGTGCCAAGTATTTAGATTATCAGCAACACTCTCTTACAGCTATAATACGCGAATTTGAAGTCTTGGGCGTTGACGAACGAAATGAAACACTGGACGGTGCTCAACAAATTTTGTGCGATGAATATTGTTGTTTTCGGCTGAGATATTTTTGAAGGAATGCTCGTTAAATCAATGAAACTGAACAATCGTTTTCAATGTTTTAATAGCGTCACTATTTTGGAGCGTTCTTTCGGAGTAAGCTTAAATTTCTACACAATTGACACTTCTGGCTACCCAAACCGCTCAGTTGAAAAATGTCAAAGTTATTTGATGGTTACCTATAGAGATGGAGCAGCCGTTGCACTTGAGTTTGTCAAAAAGTCGCAAATATTTGCCTTGCAAATTCTTAATTTTGAGAATGATTTTTGAAACATTATAGAGATACAATAAAAGTTACAGCTACAAACAGCGTGCTAACACCGCGTATGCGCCACACAGTATATCAACTTTAAAAGCAATTACCTCGAAACAATGTTTTTCTAAACATAGCGTTGTTCACCTGATTGCTGAAGTACCGTTTCACAGATCGGTCGGAATTTTTGCAGGCTATCTTATAAAATTGCCACTAGGAACAACAAAAACCCCATTTGTAGACGTCCGAAGATCAGATATTTGGTAAAAAACCATAGCCATATCGGCATAAGTTTTTTTGGTTTATAGGGTGCTCCGCCCTTAGCTATCTTAGCTCACAAACGGCTGTGCTCCTAAGAGGTAGACAGGTCATTTTCCTACGTCGATTTAGTAAGTATGCACTTTTTCTTTTCGACGTAGTTTTTTCCTCCACTGTGACATTTAGTTTTTTACGACTCGTTTATTAATTTTTTTTTTAATATTATTCTCGATCATCTACAACTACTTTATAAAGGTTTTGGCAATATTTGACCAAAAACTAGAAAAATTATCAAACAATACACAGAAATTTTATTAAATGTTATTGTTATCTAAAGAATTGCATGTAATTTAGTTTTGAAAATGATTGCGGGTATATGAACTCTACGACTGCGTCTTATGAAGAATAGCAGCAAGACTAGATAGATAGTACCATGAGATAAAAGGAAAAAATTCGATACCTCGATAGTACTATTGATAGTTTTGAAGCTCTATTACGTAGTCCATGTGATAAATTATTTAATTATTGAAGGTTTGCCTGCATAGATCAGCGATTTCGAATACAGCCAAAGTCAATGACACATGCCAAGTTTGTCAGCTGGTTCGATAGGTATGAATTATAGGTATATGAAGTTTTATCATTCTAAAAAAAAACAACCTTTATATGATATAGTTTGTCGATTTTACTCAAATTTTGGAATCGTGATGGGTCTTCAACATTTTTTTGAATGAATTTAATTTCGTCAGTTCATCCTTTTCTTCCACTGTGCAAACATTGTGACTGAAAACGTTTGTTAAATAAGTTTGAACAATAAAAAAACCCTTTCTAGAATCGAACCAATCATAATTATCACGCACAAATTTGCATAGAAGAAATTATTTTCTATTTTAAGTACCGATAAATAGCTATTTTGATTATATACATATGACTAACTGATTTCTTTATAGATTCACCGTCACGCTTCAACCACGTACATACGGAAGAAACTGTAATTTTGAATTAAATACTGATCTCATTCTACACTTTTATTCTACTTTTTTTAACATTTTCGAATGGACAATGAAAAACAAGTAACAATATTTAGTGTATGGATTTAAAAAAATGTAAGTACTTCTTATAAAACAAAATGCGATGCATTTAGGAACTTTTCCCTTTGTAGATCAGCAACCAAAAATAAATATTTCAAGAAAAAGAAACTCAAACAAGACTACGTTTAAAACCCGTTTTGGCTTTATATTTATGTATCATAAATCAAAATTTATTGACATGAAAATATTTATGCGAACAAACTCATTTCAAAGATCATACGTTTTCTGGAGCCACTAAAATTATTGGGTTTTAACGAAATTTAATTCAAGAATATCTTGAGCCTCCTATAAGTGAGCTTAAAATATGAAATTGGACTTGTAATAAGTAGCTTGGCAGCGCAGAGAAATCCTTATCAGAAAGTATTTTTTCGGCTAATCCTCTAATCTTTTTCTATTCTAAACTTGCTCTACCTTTTATTTGGACGCGAAAAAACTAAAGGCTTCAGATCAACGCGCATACCGTCCCAATCGTATGGTGTGATGCTCGAATGTTGTAACGCTTGCATGTCTTTACTTTAATGACATTGAAATGGCGATAGATGAATGCTAGATGGCGTTAGCATATGATTAAGAGTTGAGCGGTAACTTTTATAAAGAAAAAAGCCTTCTAACTATAAATTCTCTCAATAATCATAAATTTCCATGCTTCATATCTGCCAGGTGACCCGTGATGATTTATTTTCATTCAAACCTACTATGGACGTCCTTTTAACTATTTACAGCGCCTGAAGTCAGTGCACGGCTTTCTTAATTTGATCAAGTCAACTGAACACTACCATCTGCTTTTAGACTTTTTTTTTTAAGTATTTAGCTTGCAAGATACACCTTACCGACCAAAAATAAGATATATATTGAAAAAAAAACCTCAAACGCATTAATGAATAACTCGAGACTGTCAGATGTGAAAGATTCAGCTGTGAGTTCTCTCCAACTTGGCGTACAGTAGCGACATCTTGTGTGCGCATATTCTAGTGGGCAAACAAAAACAGCAACCTTCTATCCTACTTGCGTCATACCCGCTAACCTGTGAACGCTAGTACCACAGCACACGCAAGCGTCACACCAAACGAGCGTAACACTATTCGAGTAAAGCAGACAGTCTTTCGTGGCGATGTGCACCAAATGTAGTTGCACATTTGGTATATCATTCACTATTAAACTTTGACGACTTGCGGCTGAGCTTCTATTAATAGTTCTATAGACATATTTATTCTTCTTCTTCTTGGTATATAAATAAAATCCCTAGTCAAACGTTGCAAAAAATTTTCCTCCCAAATATCCAGCAGAATGACCATGGCATGAGTAAGCTTCTCAGAACAATAACGAAGCTTGTAGTTAGCAAAGTTCCTCAGTTACAGTACAAAAAAAAAACAAATATTTCCAAGCTGAATTCCATTTTTCATTGTAAATTGACCCAGTGCCACTGTCACGTATCCTTAACAAATCTGTACACATTTTGTGCATATACAAAATTTACATATCGTTCATTCACTTCGCTACTAACTACCCAAAAATGGCCAAAACAATCTTTTTACCAAAATTCACACGATCTTGCCGCAGTCGGTGGCATGTTGTTGTAGAAAAAAGAGCACGTAATGTGGCTGCATCTGTGTGTGTGACCGTATTCGATTTTCTCTGCACTTGTTCCCACAAATTCCACAACATAGGCAATTTCCATGAAAAAGAACAACAAGCAAAAATTTCACACTCAAAAAAGTACCAAATACAATAAGAAATTTGTAGCAACGAAAAATGTTGAATGCCACTGAACTGAATGAACCTGCCATGTGAAATAAGACCAAGTGCAACACAGAGTCACACACAGGTACACGGCATAATCAACACGAATCACGCATCAAACGACGACAGGCAGCAAAAACAACAACAACAACGACGACAACGAGAGGAACAACCTAAGAATGGGTTCTCGCATTAAGAGATTTTATGCGAATTCACATGCCACAAAAGACAACAACAACAACAACAACAGAAACAGCAAGCAACAAACAAACAAACAAAAGAAGAGGCACAGCTACAGGACGATTATCCTGTCATTCACTTGTTGCACAGTGTAAAAAATTAAGCGGAATGTATCACAAGGCGAGGAACCGTGCAACCAGAGCAAAGACCAGCCTGTCAGCCAGCAGCGCAGTCGACGTTGGCGTCGCTGCAGACGCAGCTTCACAGGTAGTCGCTGGCAAAAAGGGCTACGGCTACGGCGGCAATTTTTGTTACACTTCCTGTGAAGCTGTTGTAGCTGTAGCTCTGGTTTTAGAACTCGATCCCACTGTGCGGTGGTCCTCGCTTTGGAGATGCCACACCAGCAAAAACAACAACAACGTCAATAATCGGCACACATTTTTTTCGGGTTCTGTGTAGTTTTTTGGTTCTTTGGTAGCGTGTGAACCTGTTTCAAAGCTGCGCTAGTTTCGGCGCTGCCCACTCTCTCTCTCACTCTGCGCTGTTTAACATTTTTGCATGATTTAATTTTTATACCCTGTACACAAAGTGTAAAAGGGTATTATAGATTTGTGCAATATATGTAACAGGCAGAAGGAGGCGTGGCAGACTATATGTTCCATGGGCAACAATAGTCGAGTCAATATAGACATGTCCGTCTGTCCGTGTTGTCGCACCGTTCTCGGAGACTATAAGAGCCAGAGCAAAAATTTGTTTACAAAGAGATGCGCATATACCGGGAAAAATACGAGTTTGCCGAATTATGTCGATATCTCACCCCCTGCTTTCCTTGACAGATTTTCGATGTTTTAATCCACACCATCACACAGCTATCCTATTGAAATTGGCATAGTTATGCATGGGTAGAGTAAAAATGATTCATATCGGATAAGAACTTTAGAAGATATAGGTAATATTGTGCCAATGTTAGGCCGCCTCTCCTATGAAATGCAACAGAATTTCACTTTTTACAGAAATGGTAAAATTAACATTTATGTTAATCTAATGCGATACATTAGGGCTATAAACCAAACAATGTTGATTTTTTTCCTGATCATCCCCCCTCCCCCCAGAACAGTTACCGTTATTACGCACATACCCCTCAACGCGTCGATAAAAAAATTTGATTTTCATGGGAAAAATGGGTACAGGGTATTCCACTTTCGGGCACCGTCCCGACTATCTGCATCAATTTTTTTTTTATTTGCTACTCGATGTTAATCTTGTGCTTTGAATTTTTGCACAAATCGTCCGTTTATTTCTTCAATTTTTTTGTTGTTTTAATAGACTATGTTTTGATGTTGTTGTTGTTGAGGCGCATTTCGTGTTTTTCGATAATTTATTACAGTTGCCCAATTTTATTTTGTTTTGTGGGTCGCCTTGCCAAAAAAATACAAATACTTTTTTATTGTCATAGTCATATTTATATTGCGATTAGTTTTTCTTAACTGTAATTTTCGTAAACCCTTTTTTATTGTTGTCGTTGTAGTTGTTGTTTAACGGCTTGTTATAAATAAAAATTAAGTCGCACGCAAAATTTATTCCCACGCATTTCAAGATCGTGATTTTGATTACAATTATAGTTATAGATAGTTTTATTGTTCTTGAATTTATGTAGAGTTGAATTTGGCAATCGACCCTATAGAGAAATTGTTGAAGTGTTTCGGAAGTACAGAAAAACAATGTTGATCTGTAAATAGGCATGTATAAATATGTATGTACACACTTTATTCGAAGTTAAAGAACTGCGACTAAGAACAGCTCAAGTCAATTCTTGATTTCTCCAGCTGAAGTTAAACGGTTTGTGGACAAGGCATTCAGCTTAGATCGCAAAAAGTGCTGCTATGTTTCAAAAATTATCGAAATCGGATAAATACATCAAAAGTTATAGTCAAAAATATGCTGATTTCACCCCCCCCCCCCCCCCCCTCGCTTATAAACTGTGCCACAATTCCACTACGTGTAGATATGGATACATGTGAGCTAGAGTTACAAAATATGGTGTGGGGACTCGTGTGACCCTAATCTTTGAAACTGTATCCACCTTTTTTTTTAATAGAACGCCTCCGTCCCCCGCAATCGATTTACCTTAATTACTGTCACACCCCCCATATATTGATTTGAACATTGTCACAGACATTTATAAATGTATTTTTGATCTATGTTACAAAATTCAACGACATTGACCTAAGAATACTGGAGTTATGGGCATAAAGTAATTTTTGCGCCCATAATAACCAACTTCCTAATAGGAAAACTTATCAATTTGAACTTCCCAATAGGAATATGCTTATTCATATCGAACTTGTATAAAGAGACGTAAAAGAAAATACTTTCGCTCCCATTTTACCGTATGCTGAATTTAGTGCTTATGGGAAAAAAAGGGTACAGAGCATTCCACTGTCTGGCACCGTCCGGACTGTCTGCATACATTTTTTTTGAATGCTTTCCAGCATTTTCATGGCGAAAAATCAATGTTTCGTCTCTCATCTCGCGATTTTTACGTTTATAAGATAAGTTGTTTTTTGATCGCCTTCTTCTTGTTGCCCTTGCATAACACCCATATACCGACCTAAACCTTGATATAGGCCATTCATACAGGCGCGTTATCCTTCCAATGTCGCTCTTCAAAAGCCGCATTGAAGATCGTTTTCATGGAGCTTCTTCGTCCATACGCACAGCATTACAAAGAAATCCATAATTTTTCCAATGCGTAGAGGGCCAGCGATATTAAGGAGTATCTGGTTTTAACATCCATACACCCGGTTACGGCCTGATCTAGATCACTTGACCAGGCGCACCATAACATCTTTCATTGCGTGGTTGCTTTACTCTATGGGTCCCAAACGCTACGCAAAACCCTGTTAAAGTTCTGAGGGAACTTCGCTGCTCACATTTGCTAACTGCCCTAACACCGGGTGGTGAGGTTGTGCGTCAACTTGGTAAAGGTAGAGAACAGGGGTCAGGGAGTTTCACACTGTCCTAACAGGTCCCAGACCCCTACATTACACATCATTACTTTCGAGTTATGAATATTTGGCATTGGGATGGATTTTGACTATTTGAAAGTCCTTACACAGAAATTTGTTTGTTTAGTGTATCATAATAAATTAGTCACTAGACTTCACTTTCTACAGTTGAAGCAACATAAGAGTTGCAGTCAAACGCTTTGCCATCGCTCTGTGTGGCAGCCCCTTTCCTCTGTTCTACATAAAATCCATAGTCTTTAGGCGCAGCGAAATGGCTTTTTGATTCACTCCTTTAGAATTAACAAGTAATTCTTGAGTTTTACATTGATCTTCATGTAAAAACGTTTCTGATTCACCATCTTTAAAGGCCGATTATTATATCTCGTGGGCTTTGTCGCTGGTGTTGAAATCACCCTTTCTAAACTGCTTGAACTAGTTCTTCTTCTTCTTAAATGGCCATAACAACCCGTCATCGGGTTACGGCCTGATGTAAATACATTCTTTCACTGGAATTGTGGTTTTACGTGGTGGGTCCCAAACCCTATGCACAATCCTTAAAAAACCCAGTGTCATTGTTAGTCGCTTCATACGACAAGCTTTGACCTGTTGAGGTGGTATTATCTAACCCGCTCACCACATGGGACAACTAGCTCTAGCCGAACTTAAAGAAATATGGTCTTATAGACACCACAGATCAATCGAAGAGCTTCCGCTGTACCTTTCTAGTCTTACAGCTACGCTCGATAGAGCTTTTTATGGAATCATTGGGCATGCATACTACCAACTCTGCCGCCAATCTTAAGTAACTGTGGTTAAGAAAAATCTTAATGGTGAAAGAAGTTTCTTTGCCACAATAAAGTACTTTAATCGTACTTTCTTAGGTTTTTTTCTTAACTAACTTATACAAATCAATATTCACAATCTGTAACTCAAATGTATTTATTAAGAAACCAATCTATGCTTCCGTACCTCGAATTGGGCAGCTACCTGAACCAAAAATTTCCACTTAATCCCAAAAATTAACGCCTCTCGAGCAGTTCGAGCTCACAAACAGTTATGCGACTTGTTGTGTGGGCGTTGGCCCAATCTTTCCAAATAAATTAGCCATTAACTCTCGCTACTGTGGGCCAAATAAGCAAAAGCAACAACAACAAAAACACGCCAACAACAACAAGTTCTCACGCAGTGCAAGTCAACAGAGCGACGGTGGACAATGTTTGCTTTTGTTTGGCCAAGATTTCAATGGCATGGTAGTAATTGTTACGGATTCATTGCAAAATCTTTAGAAATTTCGGAACACCCAACAGGTAGCGCTAGACACTTGCAATTACTTGGACATGCCAGTAGTTACACGAATTCCAACAAAACAAGTGAAAATTGTGGGTTATCTGAGAGTTACATCGACTCTACTTTCAATGGACATTGTTTTGCACCTATTGATTTAACATTTCAGAGCGAATGAAAGCAAGAAAATCAACTAAGCGGCGATTATATTTTATTTGCTTTCTTCTTCTTTTGCCATGTGTGTGGCAACTCTGCAAATTATTTTTCGGCTTAATTTCTTTTTTGTGTGTGTTTTCTTTTGGGAAAGCGATCAAAATGAACGCTGCTTATTGTAGTGCAGTGTAGTGTAGTGTAGTGTGTAGTCTGGGTCAAGTGTGTGGCGCAAGTTTGTTGCTTAAGTCTTTTGATTTGTTAAACAAACCGAAAGGCGAGGTTTCATTTTGGCCGAAAAGTAAGAGCAACAATTAAGCGTTTAAGTTGCATTCAGGGAACTCATTTAGAGGAGACGTCGCTCTGATTAAATCAAAATTATGCACAGACAAGCGCCGAAAACATACACAAATAAAGTGCAGAATAAAAATGAATATAAAAGGAAACTGCAAATTCATCTTAAAACACAGTTTTATGATGCAGACATGTCATTTAGCAGTTATTGTGTCTGCACGTCTGGACTTTTTGTGCAGTTCTCCTGTCCAGTTGGCAGCCCATCAACCGAATGATCATCATCTTCTTAAAGGTGATCATCATCATCGTGTTTTGTCGGCTCGTTTAGGCTTAAACAAAACTCTGTCAGCGCGCCTGTCGGCTTTCTGCTGTAAATTAAACCGTAAAAACTTTAAAAAATAAAATTTATAAATATGTATGTTGAATAAATACAACGAAATGTGAAAATCACAATATTTTCTGCCATGTCATGCTGTCATGATATATTCACTTTACCTCTTTAGCTTTATTATGTGACGTTTCCCCCACTTGTGGTACCCCTAACTTCTTCGGCAACCATCGAACCCGCTCCATCAACTTGTTTCAAGTGTCATGCGACAAGTGCCGCAATTGAGTTGCTGTACTTACTGGCTGAAGTCTGGGACCCCCCTCATATGGTCTGTGTCTGTCCGTCCGTCTGTCCGTTGTCAACGCCATTTAACGGACATTGTTTTCGGCAGGTGAAGCTTTTGGCAGTGAAATCGAGCATTGTTTTCTGCCTGTTTTTGTTTTGTTTTGTTGATTTATGAGCTGGCAATTTAAGCAATTTTATCATTTACATATTTCTTTTAAATTGACAATTTTGTCAACTTGGTCAGTTATTCAATGGGGGAAATTATCTTGAAATCTACATGGGAAACTAAAGATATTGGATTTGTGTTAGCTGCAGAGCTTGAAAGCCTTTTTGCGGCCTTTTTATGGTATGTTTGTTTAATAACTAAGTTAGTAATTTGAAATGATTTCAAATTGCACTATCGCCTTTAGAAGACATAGATGTGCCAAAATGTAAACAGAACCAAAAAGCTCTAGATCTTTGGCTCGATTACCGTATTCGATGGAACGACGAACACTATGAACTCTACGACTGCAGTGACTTGACCAAGGGAATCCAGCGGCTCCGCTGGCTAGGTCAGGTTGTGCGTATGGATGAAGAAGCTACTGCGAGAAAGGTCAGCAATATGGCTGTTGAAGTGAAGCTACGAAGGAGCAGGCCATGACTTCGTTGGAAGGACCAGGTATGGAGCACACCAACTACCTTTCGAGTGTTAGATAAATTGAAGCAGGGCGGAACCCTTGCGGTACTGGATTAACACCAGTTTTAACACTTTTTTAAAGCCGACTAACGACGTATATCGATTTTTGAAGAAAAAAACTTGTTGACAACGTAAACAGAGAGGACTGAAATCGACGTATTGTACATCGATTTTTAAGCCTTGACCTTCGTACTACAGGAATAGCACTCATTCTTATCTATAAGAGAAAGATGTAACGAGCCTGATCATTCAAAAACATACAGGCCGTTTGGAGTACAGCAGGCCAGAAAGAGGCTGTAGCCATGGACCGTGAATTCTTAAGTTTTTTTTTGTTGTGGCTTAACTTAATTCAAAACTTGAATATAATTCTTCCGCTTACATTTATCTATATATTCGATACATTTAGTCGATTTAATTTAATTTACTTCTTGTTTTGTTCTATTTTTCTTTTCTTTTTGCACTCGTAATTCCATTTTTAACAAAAATTATATATGCATAGCTAAAGTTCTTTTATTGCCAAACGTCAACAAAGGCCTGTCATACTCATGGAAGAGGACGAACGAAAGGTACAAGACAATATTTGCACCTGGCAATGATATTCTTTTTGGCATATGAGCCTATGTTGATGTTGTAACATAGCTGATGCTTTCATTCGTTCAGGCATTCCAATGGACACAAAATCAAAACAATTCGACACTACCAAGGTTTCACTTACCCGCTCAGACGGTGAAGGGCCCTTCAACGGTGATCTGGTTAGGGTTTATAATAAAGAAAATATACAATTATTTTGATCCTGGTGTCGGTGGAAGGCATCCTACGTTTACATTGACTTTAGCTTGTACGCCATTATGCTGGCATATGGATTGGTTGGATTTTCTTCGCCTGGATAATAAGACTTATCCCAATACGCCGCGGGCAATTCCCTCGTAGACTTGCTGTTGTACTTCGAACTAACTGTAAGCATATTCGACATTAGCTAAATTTAGGCGGGTCTATACTTCGCCTCTGTGGGTATTCAAGCCCTCCGAAGGATCGAATTCTACATTATTGAGAGACAACGGCCATTAAAACCTGCAGCAATTAATTGGTAGGAAAATAACAACTGTATGAGAGTAAATGTTGCAAATTAAGATGGAACGCGCTCTAAATATCACAGAATCGGATTCCAATTGTTAATTTGGTTATTGTTCGATTTGCTGAGTTCAGTTTATAGTTAATGTTGATTTTGGCATGTTGTGAAAAGTTTGCAAGGCGTACAAAGCAGCTTGTCGAAGTGAGTTGTTATTTCAAGAAGTTTGTTTAAATCCTAGACGTTTTACCACAATCCTAAAAAATTTAAATGGCTTGATCCATCGACAAACCTGCAGAACTTTTAGCTATTATCTCTAATTCCACTAAAACACTATTTTCAAAGGATCTAACAAAACATATATTTGTCTCCGATCTTTTTCATCTTCACAAGCCATAACAACCCGTAACTGGGTAACTTCTTAAAAAAAGTAAGTTTTTTGAGCAAGAAATCAATACAGCATCGGTTACCCATTAAAGTTTCGGTTGGGTTCTGATTTCTGTTTTCGTTCCTACCATATTTCTTTTATACTATTCAGTTTTTATAATTAGTTGGCCATTTGTAGGCTCTACGAAATTAAGCCACTCTAACCGATCGAGTTTTTCGAACTCCACTTAGCATCTTTTTACACCTTGTTTTGTTTCCTTCTTTGTAGCTTTCCGAATAAACTAAAGCTACAAATTAATACGTAAACAAGTTAGATACCGCTATTGTTCCACACAGATCTATCTAGTTTTCATTCATCTTGTTTTTCCAAGTTCCAAAAACCGACTGCTACCTGTAGCTGCTGAGTTTGTTACATGAATTATGTAAATCATCACGCTGGTCACGTTCGCAGATTTGTATCTCACTCTGCATCACTTGCAATTAATCTAAACTTATGCTGTAATATCTCATTTTTTGTGGTTAAACCAATTCTCCAATTCATAGAATCAAAAAAGCATATAAAAAGCCAGCTCGGTAGCTGCACACGTTTGATATTTCCACTTGTTACTCCATTTACAATTTCATCCGAATTATGATTGAGATCGCTTTTTGTTGTTCGCTTGGATGACTCTGTTTTGTAGCCGAGTAGAAGAAATCGTAAAAAAAACGATATAAAGTAAGTTAGGTTTTACAAGAAAATTTAGTTGTAAAACGAGCAAGCTGCAAAGTGGCCCTAAGTGTGGCAGGGCAAGTGGCAACAAAGTTGTCTGCTCCAAAACTTGGCGCATAAATCTCGAAATGGCCAGATTTTAATGTACAACAAAAATTAGACTAAAAACGGTGACAAGTGTGTGTGTCAGTGTGTGTGCCACCGTTAAGCTGGCCAATTGACACTGCAACGGAAGTCAACGCACACACACACACAAAGTTACACACACAGATACAAGTGTGGCACATTGAATACCAAGAAGTTGCCGGCAATCAGACAAAGTTGTCGCCGTGGCCGTAACCATGGCTTAAACCTTTCGTTTCTTGTTGTTGCTTTTTTCGGTTGCTGGTGTTGATTTTTTTTATACTATGCTCTTTTTTCGGTTCGGTTTGGATTTTTGGTTCGTGCGTCGCCGACGTTGTTGTTGTTGCTGTTGTTGTGTACGTCTTTGGCGCGAGTTTGACTAATTAAAGCGCAGACTTGGGCATTTTTAATTTGTACGCTTGTAAAATAAAATTAACTTTTTTCTTCCTCTTCTGCTTCTTCTTGCAAGTCGACGACTGACGCTGAGACAGAGTCTTGAATTCGTGCAGCTTGTTTCCTTTTGAACTTTGAAATGGTGCGTGTCGCTCTGGTTTGTTGTTGCTTTTATGCCCTTTCATGGGGTAGTTTCATTTCGGACTGATGGTTGGCGACATGATGTAGGAGCAGAGGCAGTAGGTACCTGTGGGTGTATGCCCTTAGACTACTCTAAAGGGCGCCTGCTGCAATCTTAACGTATTCCTAAAAACTGGAACATTACAGAAAATATCAATTCACTAGCAAAGGGACGCTAAGTGAAATCTTTCAGAGCTCGAAGGATATGCTGAAATATTGGCTTATTCCTGAAAAGTCCAATAGCGCTACATAGCATCAATGCACTTGTAAAGGGCCGCTCAAATATATCTTTTGGAAATCTTGGAGACTGCTGAATTCTAAATGTTCTTGTAAGGAGCAGCTGAGAGAGACCATTCGGAAATCGGGGGATGAAAATCTTGAAGTGACAACATTTCCGAAAACCATCAATGCACTCGTAAGGAGCACCTGAGAGAGACCTTTCGGAAATCGGGGGATCTGAGGGGAGAGAGAAATCTTTCGGAAATTGAGGAGTGTACTAAAATCTGGATGTATTACTCAAAATTATAACATTTCTGAAACATCAATGCACTTATGAGCCTTAGCTGAGAAAAACCTTTCGGTAGTCGAGAGGTCTGATAATCTGGGAGCGTTCGTGAAAAATGTTATTTGATACCGTTAAGTGAAATTCTCTGGGAAATCGACGGTCTGCAAATGAACACGATCACTGCGTTTTAGTATTTTAGCTTGATAGTTTTTCGCTTGGCCGTTTTGTTTTTAGACAAATTGGAATCTAGCTTACTAAAACTTTGTAGCTTCAATGATTCTCACAAATTATGGAAAATTACGATATTAAAAGCGATTATACATTTTTCTTTATTTTTTCTCTAAACCCAAAAAAAAAACCAAAGGAGGGTGTTTGACCAGGTAAAACTCAGACCTTACGGCAAAGTAAGCCAGATACCTCCTGCAATCGAAAAATAGTTCGCTGGTGCGTCAGAAATATCTTTTGAACGGATTGAAAGCTAAAAACTTATTTTTCAAGAGATTTAAATACAAATCTAAAGAAACTTTCAATAATTTATTTTCTGACATTTTCTCCTATCCCCCATAGAAATCTTTAGACTGTTTGGAAAAGTATAGTATATTAAGCAATCAATTTAAAAAAATGATAGGCCGAATCCATTCACAAAAATGTATCTTCGAAATTAGCTTGACCAGAAAAGCAAAGGGGCAAAATCGCAGTATTCTTAAGAAAAATCTTCCAAAATCTATTGAATCTGCAAGCATAATTGATCGATTTCGGAAATCTATTTGACGTTCCGTGTAAACGTATAACTTCTTTATTTTTCTAATCTTTAAAGAAAGATAGAGTGTAGACTACTCTTGCTCTACTTTCGCTTCGAAAGAAGATCGCCTTGGCTATAATCGAGGTTGACGGTATTATATAAACCGCCCATATTGGTAAGAAGTGATTCTTCCAAGTGAATGACACTTAGACACTTTCCATAATAGATTTAATCCTACAGTTTGCAGCAGATACTCTTTAGGAGTATGGATTAAAAGACAAATTCAGCTCTCCGATTACGGCCATATATTAAATTATATACTATTTTCTTCTAGAGATTTGCGTGTGGCACATTTCTGATCTTCTTCCTATTTTCCAGAAGAATCACATCAGTGATACTCGATTTCATTCATCAACCGCTCAACGATATCTAGTGTATGTCAACTTCGACAACTCTTACATGAGCTTTATTTTCAGGTTGTTTTTTTTTTTTTGCTGTTGTACTTGTCTTTGGTGCTTTATGGCCCCGTTTGAGCTTTCCAAGAATTGAGTTTTAGTGCAAACACACGTCGCATTGACCTCTATAAGTAACATAAAACTGTAAGCTACAAATGCTGCCAATTGGACAAAACTGGCAGCAACAAAGCAACAACAACAGCAACTTTAACGTTTCACTTTCAGTGCAGCATTGTGCAACAAACAAATGACCATAGCACAAACAACAACAAAAACAACAACAACACCAACAGGAGCAACAACATCTTCATTGAAGCGAAGTGCAAACCAAAAATGGTAACAATTGTAAATTTTCGGTCGGGCGCAGGTGCAGAGCCAACAACAACAACAACAGGGTTTTGACAACACGAATATTCGGTTGTGGAACACATGTTAACTACCTCATAGATAGAGTTTTGGCTGCCTTCTGCTTGCCATTTGTTGCCACAAATGTCAGGCTATAAATACCGAATCGGAATCGGAATTGGAATTGGAATTGGCCATGCGTTACACATATTGCAAATATGGTTATATGCCATGTTGTTGTTGCAGTTGTTGTTGCTGTTGTGGCAATTGTAGGAAATTTCGAAATTGTACAAAGCTAGAAATAAAGTTGCACTAAAACGCACTTATAGGCGACTTACTGTTACATTTTACATATAGCTTAGTCTTAGCTGTATTACAATGCAATTTTGGCCATAATGGCGGAAGTTGTTGGCCAAACCGTTAGTTTTGACTTTTGTTGTTGTTTTGCATTTGCATTCAAATTGCCAATGCTCAGAGTGATGTAATTTAGCAATTGTTTTGTTTGTTGTTGTTGCTGTTACTATATATTTTTTCGTACAATTAACACAATTTACCGGAATTTCACTTTTCAATTGGCCGAAATGAGTTATTAATTACAAGTGCGCGATTGTAGGTGAATTTGAAGCTGGAGTTAAGTTGAAGCTAAGCGGCTTTGACTTTCACCCACGCAATGACAAAGACAAAGCCTTCGAAAAGGTAGAAGTGGTGTATAAATAAGATACATATATCATATTATACCTCTTATAGCTTTGCTGTTTGTGGTGGCTATATGTTGATATCTCGAAATAATAGATACTTTTGTGGATTGTGGTTACAAGCCCTCACCTGTAACTGGTTGTAATTAGATACATTAAAGAATAATTTGACTTTCTTATTCATACATTGGTATGAAATGTCCGTTATAATTTTTGTTGGCTCAACTTAAAAGCTTTCAAAAAGTAATAAGCAGAATTTAGATCACTTTGGTTTCATATACGGCACTTTTTTACTAGAAGACTGTTAAAACCCAACTTTAGAGTTAATGAAGTTAAACTATTCATGTGAAGATTTCAAGTTAATATTCTTCTATAGTACTCTGTCCTTTTTCCTAACTGAGAGTAAATGAAAATCGTTTGAAACACGATTTCAGCAAATGGCGATTTTTGTATGAGCGATATTTCTTGGCACGCCAGCTTACGGTCTTGATTCGGTTGTGGATAAAAAGATCCAGTGCGTTGGTGGATTCGTCCTTGGATCTTCATACGACGACATTAGCTTGAAGGTGGGATGATACCCATGCTCATTAAAGACGTGAGCATCGAAAGTTCTTCAGAAAATAGTAAAATTCACTTGCCAAAACGGCCGTCGAGAGAAAAAAGTGGTCCGGCGACATGTAACCTATGGGCCCCCACTCGGTTTTATGACTGTGCGGCATGTTTAGTTTTTTCCGGATTTCGAATAAAATTTGGGCCTTCAGAAATTTCGAGAACGGGAGGCCACGATAGTACTATCGATTTATCGAATTTTTCCTCTATGACTTACTATTGATCTTTTAGGAACACGCCTAGTAAGGAAAATAAACCGATTGTACTATCGTTACTATCAAATCTTCTTCCTGAAATTGTCGAAAATATCGAATGTCGCCCCTATCTATAGTTTTGAAGTTCTACTCTGGAGGCTGTGTCAATGGTGTTAATTTCACTTTACCATAATCCAGATGTTTCCAATACAAATTTCAAAGCGTGGCAATGGACGCACACTACTGCATCCAATGGTCCCATATCAAGACATGGAGGATCTTTGTTATCGATTGATGGATGCACCGCGACAGTACTTCTTTTTCGTCCAGCACGTAATGGTGCCATATCTTATCATTCGATTCGATAAAATTTAAAATTTAGTTTCATCCCATTGTGCATTATTGTCATTATTGAGTATTCCGAAACCTTTAACACTAACGTAAGCTTAGTATTCAGCTGAACAACATGCCTGTGAGATTTTTATTTCGTCCCGATATCGTTTTTTTATTGCGACCAAGTTAGAGAAAAACATAAGAAAATTGAAAAAATGTTAGCTATGAAGTCAAAATATTCGATTAAGAAAGCGCTTGGGACTTTTATCAAGCTATTTTGTGAAATTTTGGAGCGATTCCCAAAGAAATTGGAGTTGGAAGTATCACTCTCAAATCATTTTGTTCAACTTTACTACAAAATTCCTGCGAATAATGAACATTGGAAATCTGAAAAGGCCCTGTGCCGTTTAATTTCGCCCCAATTCCAACTGAAACGGCTTTACTTTCCAAATAGCTACAATTGTGCTGCTCCATGAATAAAGTGTTGCTTACTTGCCTATAGAAACACGGTGGGAATAGGATCGAAAGCTATTTGTTTTTGGCTGTAAGCCAAGCATCTCAAAAAGATATGCATTAATAAAAACTCGGTTGAAATTGGCATGAAAGCTATTTGTAGAGCACAGAGTTCCACAACAAGACACTATATAACTGCATTACAAAGAGACGCGACAACCTTTAACTTATATAACATCAGCCATCGCCCAATCGCATACCAAATCAAGTGAAGTGTAAATAATTGTCATCATTTGAATGTAAATGGGTGAAATACACAAGTCACTTGGTTACTTATTTAGGTACTTTGTTGTGCCACATACAACACCTTTTTGACAATGTGCCACATGCCACACACACACAAAGATAAGCAGGCATAACCAAAAGAAAGATACTATCAGGCCTGAAAACATAAGTCATTTTTATTGATTTCAAGCAATTGTTTGGCGCGAATAATCGATTTCTCAATGAAAATGTTTGTATAAGAAAACTAACTACAATAAGACATATATCATATGCTTGGCAGTTATGTAAGATTTATGTGCAGGCTGCGAGTCCTTAAAGCATATGTAAATAAGTCTGTCCCTCTCTCTCTCTGCGTTGTTGCAGCTGCTCCTAACTCGCACTTCACTCAACTTGTATAATGCTAATCAGAAGATCAGATGTCCAATTAGTGACGTTGCTAGCACAGACACAAACCTGCAGCCCACACATAAACCAAATTCCGATTAGCTCTCAGAGAAATTTTCCCATCGTTTTGGAAAATAAAAATGAACACTAATAACAATTGATTGGCTGCAAGGTCTGGCACGTTACATATACAAGAATTTCCAATTGAAATTGGGAAAATACTCCAGAGATCCAAAGGAAAGCAGACACACTGTTTCCAACGCCATCATTATGATGATCATCGGCGGCGAAAGGTGACAATCCTGAGAAACAAATTTGAAAGCGCACAGACAGACGCTCTAATCACTTTCTGCCACTGCGACACGCGATGCGGATGTGAATATGGATATGGTTATGGATATGACTTGCCACTTATAGTGCTTAGATATACGATGTACCTTCCCCCACACAAATGTGGCAGATGGTCTCAGTGGCAGCGCTCTGCCATAATTATTATTTATAAATAATACCCCTAGTATCTCACGTGTTGAGGCTAAATCTTTGTGTCAACCAGACGGTGAGTTATGACAAACTTTTAGTTCTAGTTTTTGGTCTTGGAGCGGAGTTTTGGGTGTTAATAAATTTGAGCAGTTTATGCATAAATTATTTATTTAGCGTATTAATAAGGGTGTCTACACCCCGAGCTACATACATATACACAAATCATATCGATTAACACGATGGCCACAAACTTATATCCATGAGACACAAGGCACATATTTATGTTGCTACACATGTTATAATGAGACCCTAGAGAGTTGTTGCACTTGGGTTGAACTTTACGTTAACTTTGCTACGAAAAAGAATCGATTGTACCACTTGCCATGAATGCATCTTTCATTTTCGCCACCCACTCTCACACGAAATGCATTGGAAAAAAAGTTTCTCTAATTCGAAATTCAAGACTATCTACCTACAATACACAAGGCATTGAAAGTGCGCACATGTATCTTAAAGATTAATTGCCAGCTTTCTATTACAACTGTTCACTCAGCAACTGCATCACGTGTCACAATTAAAAGATACAGTCAGTGCTAAGTCTGGGCTAGGGAAAGGGCTGCCTAACAGTTAATCCTGGCAGCAGCATTTTTATTTTTAAACTTCCGTTGCGCACAAACAAAAGACCCCAAAAAGTAAATCAGAAGAAAGATACGTGTAGGATTAGCACCATGCGTCGAAGTTTGGATACACTAGCTGCAGCTCTACTTCCCAACACTTCGCGTCATCACCTTGACAAGCGGCGTCGCACATTTTTATCAATGTCAAGGAATACTTAACGAAACGCGGGGTGGCAACGCTGCTCCAGCTGCGGTACAGTCCCGACTTTGTGTCACCGGACTTTTTCTTGTTACCTCGGATCAAGAATAAACTTCAGCGTTTCAGGACTTTGGAGCCGTCAAGGAAGAGAGTGGCTTCTGTCGACGCCTTTTAGGGTGCGATCAGCAATTGGAAAACCCGCTGGCCGCAGTTATCCGACGAAACTACTTCGAAGGATTTAAGTTGCTTGCAATCTTTTCCTGGACTTACTTAACTTTACTTTGAGACCCTATATGGTAGCTACTTCTTTTAGAGGTCATAACGTAACATAATCAAGTTACATATGCCTGTTGGAAGATTTGCATGCTAATAATCTCAGATTGTTTCATACAAAAACATAAGCGACACTACTAAATTTGTACACAGTCTACATTTCCTGGAGGTCGTAGAATGTTCAATTCGAAAATTTACTTAAAATTAGACATTTAAATTAAGCGAACAAATGATATTTGTAATCGATATCTTTGGAAATCCAATATATTGTGTATAAAAAGACTAATATTGTATTTTATTTTAATTCCAGGCGATTCAAAATGGTGATTTCAAAGAAGACTAGCTCTTACACCAAAACTGCTGTCTTACCAATATCGATCGTTAATCATCGCCACACATGCCGTTACGCATTCTTCTTTAACACCTTCTAAGTCAGGCGTGCTGGCTGAAGGCTTGATGACTCACTGCTTGTAAGACGCAAAAAGCAGCATTGACGCCCCTGTTCTAAGCGTTACAAAACTGCTTAAAAAACTGTCTAGTGCCATACTCTACCTAAAGGGTATTAAAATATAAAAACTAAAACTGATTTACAGAATGCATTGAGAGAAAGTGCATCAATTTTCAATGCATGCATTTGCTGTTAAAAAATGATAAATTAACTTGAAAAAGTCACGAGTGGCAGTGTGTGTGTGAGAGAGTACTACCTATATATACACCTTGGAGTGGGTTACCTTATGGTTTTCTACATCTATGTGCAGCAATTGTTGTTGTTGCTGCTGTTGTGTGGGGCGCTTGATTAATGCACTTGCATCTCAATGGAACAGACACGCCTCAATACAGCCCACGGCTCACCGTAAATGTCTCTCTAATAAAGTAATTTACTTTACTAAATAGTTTATTTAGCAGTAAAAACCTCTAACAAGCCAACTACATGAAACAAAATTAGCATTTTAATTGAAATGTCACGCAACATTCAAAGTGCCAATGTGTCTGCCGATGTGGTACCAAAAATTTTCAACTCTTTTTAGGAGCAACTTAGTTTAAAGTCTCGTCAGACTCACGACACGCACTTTTCCATACATATGTACATATTTCTATATGTATGTTTATGGTATAACAAGTTTATGCCATTTTCGCATTGATGTTTTCATTTGGTTTTTCGGGGTTGGCTTTTTGCCTCCCAACTGATGAATGATTGTCATTTTGGCTATAACCAAACTGCCAACTCACACTGATACTCAAACACATATATATAACGCATTTGTTGACTGTTTTTTCCGAACTGGTGAAGGGGGCCCGTGGTGATTGATGCCAACTAGACGCACGGACTCAGTAAGTTACTATTCAGCCAAGTTAATGGCCAGCTACTGTAATTTCTGCAAATGTTGTTAGCTTGTTGGTCTAATTAGTTTGCAAAATGTTGACTGCTTTAGTTTAAATGGCTACAAATTACAGGTACATATATTTATTTGCTCCATATATGGCACATATTTATGAATATGGAAGACAAGATTATTGGCAGTTTTATAAGTCTAGGCTGGGCTGCAGCGCCTCAAGCCTCGTCACGAATTTGAAAGATTTATGTCAATTCAGCATTTCAGATCTCGAAAATGGTTCATTATCATTGCGTGGTTTTTCGACCACAAATTTCACAAAAAAATATATGTATACGTTAAGCTAAAGTAACTTGTCTGATTACACTATGCAACAAAAAAGAGCCTATATGTAAAACTTACCTTTTGCGGTAATTTTTGGATCGCTGATTTCGAATCCGGAAACCATTTTCAGCAAATCTGAAAATTATTATTTGAAATCAGCAACCCCAAATTTACTTGAAAATGTATGTTTTACTCCAGGGTTTTTATATTTTTTTATACGGAAATTAAAAAAAAAATGGTCGATCGTTCTCCATTTCGCTACCGATTTTGCTTAAATCAGTGTTGAACTGTTGGCAAAAAATCAGTTTATCGAATTTAAAAATAACGCATTCAGTTTTTGATTTAATTATTTGGAGTTTTAAAAAAAGAATTCATTGCCCTGTAACATGCAATCGAATCAAGTTAGACCAAAACCGTTTAGCAAACATTGATTTGATATTAAATTATCTTTAATTCGAGCTAAAACTAATCTCGATCGGTAGAAAGGTTCCCAAGATATATGAGATTTGCTGACTTCGCAACTTTCGAAATCTCGAATTTTTTGAAATAGCGATAATTTAACAAAATAAAAATAAAAAACAAAAAATTTTGAAAATTATTTACTCTTATTGTTCTTCTGGCGACCCAACTATAGCGACTAGAGTGCTCAAATTCAATAGGAAACTCTTTGAAGTTATGCCCAACACGATAGAAAAACATTTAGCTTTATAAAGCCGAAATTAATAAAGTTATTTGAATAACACACTACATCGACAATGACTACGACTATGCACGCAGACAAAAACATCGCCAAATCGCCGGAAAAGTTGTCAGAGTGCTTAAATCGTAGAAAAACATAAAATTTGAGATTTTTGTTTTTGTGCAATCGCAATACTTTTTTGCGGAAAAGTAAAAAACAAAGTTCTCTGGAAACTTCAGTAGACCTGATTTTACTATCTGAAAAGTAAACTGAGTTTTGACTCATCTTCTGATTGGTCCGGAATATGGAAAAACTGCGTAGTTCGAGACCCGCTGTAAAGAATTCACAGAGTATTGCTACGTTTGCAAAAGTTTGCATAAATGAGATCACGGCTAATTGGAGAGACAAAAACGATGTGGAGCAAAGTTACAACTTGTCTTATATGGAAAGTATGACTCTCTTTACTAACTTAGAGCAATGGATTTATAGAGATATGTGTAGTAAAATTGTTGTCATGGTTTTCTACACTTAGGAGAAATGACACAATACTTTACTGTTTCCAAATAAACTTAGAATAACCGAAATTTCTAATAGCTTGTCGCTTCAGAGGACTCGCTTTTTCTTTGGTGAATTTCAAGTTTGTCATCTTTTTTAAATAGTTTTCATTTTCTTAACGTTTCTTCGCAGAGGCAAATTGATCGTTGCAAAGATTTCGTCACACTACACCAAACAGTTCATATTCAAGGACTCTGATGGGTCATCGGCTGCGGTCACCTTGAGAATTTTGCGAGTAGCGCGTAAATAATGAAAATGAGAAACAGATTTAAGATAGTGAGGGTGAAGATAAAGGATGAAGAAGAAAATAAAGATAAACACGATGACGACCAGGAAAAGGAAGAGTATACGCAGATGAAGGGAAAGTCGAAGAGGAATATGATCTACCTGGAGATCAGCAAATGGGTGGCGAGCATAGCCCCTTGTACAAATTAGAGACCAATAATATCTCTACACCAGGCTTTAGACAGGTAACGGCTAGTTATGGCTACTTAAAAAGAATTTATCGGACTTCTTAGTAGGTAAAAAAAGGTAGTTATTGTGCTCTCTACCTGGTCCTTCGCATTGGAGGCCTTTCTCACAGTAGCTTCTTCAACTATACGCACAACATGAACTATGCAAGGGAGCCGCTGGAATTTCAATTATAATAATTGACTATGTCAATGTCGTCCTAGAGCTTTTAGAGTTCGTCGGGAAGGCTGTTATTCTTCTTAAAGTTTTAGTTTCGTCTGATGAGAGCGGTGTTCTACTTATGTGCCTACTGAGACCATACATATATCAGACTAATTTTTTATAATAAATAAATTAAAAGTAAGATTGGCATTCACCTAATAAAAACAAACAAATATTTCATCTAGAGTATATCATATCCATTTCCTGAAGATCAATATACAAATTCGGGTAAACTCCGCTTAATCGAACCGAATTGGTCCAGAACCTACAGAATAAAGCATAAAAAATAGTACTTCGTCATAAAAACAAAAAGAACTAAATTCATTGATTATTTTTTTTTTAAATTTAATTTCAGTGAATCGCTAAAAACTCACGGATACGGGTCTATGTCTGGTGGAGACTGATGTTCTTATGAAGCGTATACAAAGAGGCGCTCTTTCAAACATCATCTTTATGACAGCTATGTTGAAGGCTGCCAATATCCAGCCAAATTAACAAAATTAGAAATTAAACTAATTAAGCATTTTAGTTGAATATAAACGAATTATATTAAAATATATTTAATTTGGCCATGTTATATTATCTGAGAAGTTAGCTGAGCTTTTCTGCTTACTAATTCTGCATTACGAACAGGTAACTGATCGAAAAACCGTCGACAGTTAACCCATTCGGCGTCACTCAAATAGTGAAGTTTTTAAAATGTATTATGAAATACATGGAATATTCAGGAACAGAACCGCATAGGCTGTTGCAACGGAAAGTTCCCAATGCGCTTTTTGCAGTAAATGTGCTTATATGTTGAATTTTTGATGTCAAACAAGCGAAACGAAGCATATTAGGTTGTGACAAGCTCAGGTTCCTAATTTTATATTTTTATTCATCTAGTAATTTTGATATCCGTAATTGCACAATTCTCATGTGCTGCGCTTCTAAAGTGTTAAAAGGGAACATGTCAGCTACAGATTTCGCTGTACTTGCAATCCCTTGGCCTTCCCATTTACAGAATTCGCTTATTATAACGATGTTATGCCGGTTGGTGTTGCAACACTCAAAATCCTTAATAAATTGGCTTTGAAGACAACATGCAGCACAAACTATGAAGCAAGTGTTTCAAGCACATTTGTGCTGAATGCACCCAATTGTTTTATGATTACTTTATACCAATAGTGAATTTTCCAAGTAATCACTCATTTTAGTTGATAAAAGAATGCAAACAAACTTCTTGCCGCCAATAAAGACGCGAGAATCAGCTGTTTAACGTTTATCAAATTGAAAGAGGAAGAGAAAACAGTATTGTTGGCAAGCATGGTGGGAACGGTCATTTTGCATAAAGCAACACGCAATAATAGGCCACGGATATAAATGAAACTAAAGGTCTCCAAAAAGTATCGATTCTTATTAGAATCGATACTCTTTGACTAAGAGCTTAAAACTGCTACTTTCGGCTTATCGTTTTACTTATCGATATCGAATATGTATATCGCTTTAGCAATGTGTCGCTTCACTTTTTGTTTAAGTATACAAAAGAGCCAACGTGTATACCATTTGTGTCTGCAGAATATATAGCTTTTTGCACATGAAAATTATAAACGCTATATAAATAAAATTAATTAAGCGCAACTACTGTATACCGCAACAATATGGAGGTGGATGATGAAGAAGTGAAAATTCTGGCCGGGTTTTTGACAAAGATGCTCAGCGTGGACCCCAATGTACACCGATATGGTAAGTGTGTGTGCAAGTGTTGCACATTTATGAAACCATAGTAGTACGCAACCAGTTGCTAACCAGAAAAAAGGGGGGCAATGTGGTCACTAACTAGTATACATACATATTTGTCTATCGTCAAGTGTTTATGTATACCCAAGTAAGTTTAAGCAAGTCAGCAAGCGAAAAACTGAGCTAAGATGATTTTAGTTGCATTACCTATAAAACCAAATCAAAATCAGTCTACTATATTATATTGTAGCTGCAATATAAAAAGACGGAAAAAGTGAACCAAGTCTGTTCAAAAAGTGAATCAGTGCCGTCGCGCGCACTCACTCACTCAGAGAGACACGGTTAACGGGACCGAAAATCATGCTTCTTTGCGTCACCTTGTACTTCTTTCCATTGTGAGTACTAAGAAGTAAAGTAGTACTAGTTGGACAGTAGTTGCGTAGTAATTCGGTGTGTGTATTGTTACAAACTACTTCTTGTGTGCGTAAACTACAACTAGCATCTTTCATACCGGCAACACAAATTACATATTTGCTTTCTAAACAAACCGAAGCTCCTCTATACTTTTAAATTTGCGACCGCCAGCGTAAACTGGAGGAGACAGATTGCACCACATGTTCTTGATTGGCTTGAACTCCGGAGATCGTGATGGCCACTCAAAAAATTGTGTGTGCTTGCTCTTACTCCAACTACGAGTGGTTAGTAGCCTTCTCTGGCTAAAAATTGGCATTTGTGTTCGATTCAAATAGAGTTTTGTACTGTCCCGTATTCATACTTCCAAATTTTTTTGCAATATATTATAGGAAGGGATTTTGGCGATTTCTGCCAAAAGCCTAAGTTTGACAGCCTTTAATTGAAACAACAGACAAAACATTCTATAATTTATTTCCTTTCCTTTTTTTCCACAACTATGTACTTACGTTTAAAGTAGTTAAAGCTGTAGTCGAAACTAACACTGTTACAAAAATTTCCTTTATAATACTACTAAATCTTCTCAAATTGTACAATTTACAGCTAAGGAATGGTTTCGCCATGCCGAGTCGATGAATTATTATCCACACCTGTTGTTAAGCCTCATCGACAAGGACCAACTGGATATGGACATACGTATAATTGGCGCCATTAATTTAAGGTCCTACTTGCGTCGCAAGTGGGAATATTGGGATGCCAATGGAATAAACAGTAATCGTAGCTTCATTAAGAGAGAAACAGTCGTAATTTTGCTGCGTTCGCCGAAGGCATTGCAGAAACAGCTTATTCAAGCGGTTGGCATTATAGGCGTATACGATTTTCCAGAAAATTGGCCGCAGCTGATTGACGAAATGGTGGCGAAATTCACCTCAAATGATCTGAACGAAATCAATGTCATGTTGCAAATAGCGCATGCGCTTTTCATGAAATATGGCATAACACGGTTTTGCTTCGGGATGATTAACAATCTGATGAAGACAGTAGCCAAGCCGATGACGCATCTGCTGCAGAAGACCATGAAGCTGACAAAAGTTCTCGAGAAAAATGCAGAAGCTTTGAAAGTTCTCTACAGCTCCCTGCTGTTGCTCAACGAGATTTTCTTTTTTTTAAATGTTCAGTGTATACTAGAGTTCTTTAAGGAAAACATAGAAACTTGGCTGGTCGCGTTTATTGAACAGTTGACTTCTGATGTGCCTTGCTTACTCAAGGATGATGACGAGGACCTGGTGGGACAATTGTATTCTCAGGTCAAAAACAACATTTACTTGTATGGGCGGGATTGCCCTAAGGAGTGCGGTATCTATATAGAGCAATTCGTTAATATAATTTGCGAAAAGGTGGTCATACCCGAACTGAAATTAACAATTTCGGATGAAATTCTATTTGACGAGAATCCCAACCTGTATATAGAGCGTAACATTAGAAGCACTGGCAGTGATTGTGTCAAAATGTTCGTGCAGATCTTTAACCATAAAATCTGTCACGTTCTTGAACAATGTCTTAGACCCTTGTTGACCAAGTACTACGAAAACCCATTAGCCAATTGGCGTTCAAAGTACACAGCCATCACATTGGTTACCGCTTGTTATACGGATCTGCACACTTCAAGGGAACTGAAGAACAATGTGACCAAATTCTGTGCAGAGCAAATTTTGCCAGAGCTGAAAAAACCAGGTAGGTAACATGATAACTTTATGCCTTATTTAATTCCTTTTTTTCTTCTTAGTGCATCAATTTTGTTATCTCAAGGCTGCAGCCATAAAATACATCATCGTCTTTCATCGTATGATAAACGCCGAAACGCTGTGCAATTGTGTTCCGGATCTTACGCGCCATTTGCCAACTAAAAGCATTGTAGTGCATACTTATGCTGCCTGCTCTTTGGAAGGTGTCATTCATATTGTCGGACCAGAAGTCGCGGTTCCAAGATTAAATACGCTCCTGCGCAATCTCCTTATCAGACTCAAGAGGAAAAATTCTTCGTCAAATGTGTACGTTATGATGGGTGAGTATAGTATTGCCTTTTCATTGGTGCCGTTTTTGTTACTAAGCCCGTTACCTGGTTAAGGCTTGCTGTAGAGCACTCCTCCAATAAGTGTCGTTTTTGTAACGGCTACATGGTCTCTTCGTCGCCTCCATTCAACAGCCGCATTGCAAACTTTTCTCGCAGCAGCTTTTTGATAAATACGCACAATGGAGCCGCTGATTGTCCGCTTGTCGTTCTTAAACTCATATAGAACGTAATTCCATCGAAAAGGTGGCCAAAGACCTGACGGAGTTAATTTTAATCAGACTGCGTCATCACATATGTTTCAGCGCCATAAGCGTCTCGTAGTGTGTTAGTTTTGTCTTCTACTGATTTGCCTACTGAGACCAAAGTAACATCAATTGAAAAGTGTGATTCTCCGCTTGATTTCCATGCTGGCATTGTTGTTCGTTGGGACAATGGTGCCAAGGTAGGCGAAATCATTGACAACATCAAAAGTATAGTTTACAACATCAATCTGTAAGTTCAATCAGATACTCGAAGAAACCAATACTTTGTCTTGCTGTCATTTATAATCCTGATAGAGGGGCAAGGACTCTAAAATCTGCTCGCTTAGTACTAACAATGATCATCTGCGCAGGCAGACAACTGGACCCACTTATAGTCCAATATCCCATTGCGATTTACTTCGGCCTTTCTCAAAGGACTCTCAATCACAAAGTCGAAAAGATCGCTGGAGACGACATTACCTTTCCTCAAAAGCCTCACTCGGCATCATAAGGGTCGGAGAGGTTCTTTCCTACCTTGAAGGAGCTACGCGTGTTGCTGAACGTCATTTGGCAAAGTCGCACCAGGCTTGCAGGGATACTGAACGCAGTCAATGCGTCACATGCGCAACCCCTCATTACTGATTTATAATCGACAAAGAAATGGTGGGTGTCGATTTATTATTCGTGGCTCTTTTTTAAGATTTTGCGTAGTTTGAATATCTGGTCTTAGGTTCGGTCAGTTTTGCGCAAGTGCCTCTAGTCTTTCACATAATACGCTCGATAGGGCGGAAACTCTGCTAATAGCACCATTTTAAAAACTTACATTTAACTTTTGGAAATTATAATCTTTTTAATTAAACAACGATCTTGCAGCAATTATGCGTGTCTTCCACGTGATGGATGCTGCAGCCATGCCCAACATGGACATTGCATTGCCACAACTTACTGCAACTCTACAAAGTGTTGCCATGAATCCTTCGCAAAGCCGGTTCAATTACTATCTCTTTGAAACAATCTCGCTATGCATCAGGTAAGTCAAAGTTTTGTAAACCCCTTGAAACTTCTTATTATAGTTGTATGCTCTTAGAATCGTTGGCCGAGTAGATATGACAGCGTTCAACTACTTTGAGACGGCGATCATTCCCACTTTCACAAGCTTATTGCAAATGGATATTGTAGAATTGAGTCCTTATGTTATCCAAGCACTTGCTCTTTTGTTCGAAGTGCGTGGCGAGGATTCCGACTACTATTGGCCAATTTTTCACTTCGTGCTAATCCAGAAAACATGGAATGGCCTTGAATATGTAAAACCTCTAACAGGCCTACTTTCTGTTTTTATAAAGCAACGTGCCGTAACCATACAAAGGCTTGGCAAATTGGTAAGTTATCTAATAACCTTATAAAGCTTTACATAAATAACGCCACTTTATTTCCAACAGCCTAACATTTTGAAAATCGTTGAAAAATTGATAGCCTCTAAGTCATATGACCAGGAAGGTTTCAACTTGCTGGAACATCTGCTTGAATACTATCCTATTGCGGAGTTGAACACCAAAATGCCTCAAATCTTTACTTACCTGTTGGAGCGTCTATCGCAGTCGATGACAGGCCAATATCTAAACGGTCTCCTCGTCTTCTTCTGCTTTTATGCTATTAAAGTGAAACCCAGGGCTTTTCTGCCGCTTTTCGATGAAATACAGCATCGAGTAATCGGTGTAGCCTTTGAACCCAGACTCTTTGAAGCAATTTATGAGATTACAAATCCGCTACAATTAAAAATTGTTTCTATCGGATTAATCAAGATGATTACCGAATGGCCACTGGTATTGGTTTCGCCAAGATATTTTTATTATTGGAGAGCGTTGTTTCGAGTAGCTACTAAGTTTTTCAAAACACCGCGTGATCCCGTAGACACAATAGAGCTTGAAATGCAATACGAGGAATTACGTTTCGCACTGCTCAAAAAAGTAGACCCTGTACCACACTTTAACCTGGGGCCTGTCAATTGTCTTAATTTTATAAACCATTACGCTTTTCAATTATTTTGGGTATGGACCTCTCTTGTCTAATGCCCCCACAAGCAATCGGTTGGTCAACCTGCGGAGTAAAATCAAAATATTTTGATTTTCTTGCGACCAAAATGTACTGCTGTTGGCCACCCGATTGCTATGTGTACGTTCCTTTTAAGTAAACCCTGAAAACTGAATGTTCCTTAACTTTTTCTGATATGGTTTTGGCCTAATGTGAGTCGATTCCGAGAGATATGGCAATCAAAGAGGAGAGTTTTTTGAAAGATCAATTCCTTTTAAATACATTTTTTTTTTATGTTTTCAAAGGAATTAGTTCCTAACTTAAAACAATTGTACGCATTGTCTCATCTGAATTCTTATATGGGCATTATAAATTTAGAAATATCGAAAATGATATTCACAATAAAAACTAATATCACAATAAGACAGTTTAAGAAAAATCTAAATATTTAATTGTCTTTTATTTAGTATCTGAAAAGTGTTTATTTTAATAAAACATTTTTTGAGTAATTTTTAATGGTTGAATCAAAGTTGTATTGTTTTTTGTTTTTTCTTTCGGTGGATGAACTTGACTTCTTTTTCACTATAACGTAAACGTACCTTAATCGTTAAGCGACGAAGTAGAAGAATGCTTTGGAGAATTTCGATTCGCATTAGAAATATGCCACAAAGATCTCTGAAAGGGATTCTGGCGTATCAGAGTTTTCAGGGGGCTTGTACTTCTAACGAGCCATTTGCTACATCTGCTCTAGAAGTAAGTGAATCCAATATAATGTGTTGTGGTAGTCCTAATAGCTCGCAGTCTTTTTGTATACCAGATTTCAGTGCGAAATCGATAAAGTGCATAATAATTCAAAATCATTTGGTAGAGAAGAATGTTTATATATAAGCGCAAAACTTCTGGTCGCTTCTTTTTTGTCCCTCATAGAGTTTGTCAATCTTTCAAGTCCGAAAGTCGTTCGTGACACGTAAAGATGAAGGCCCACACCCTTAGCGTTCTAAACCTACTGCTCCATTTAACCAGCTAGCCGGTCAATCACCATATTGTGCCTCGAGTTGACTTTTGATTCTTTGATGAACTTGACGAATATCCAAACATATAAAAACTATGCCCTACTTGGCGAAACTTTGCACGATTGTGTTAATACACCTCCTGACCAAGTAGGCAGTTACCCGCATTGCGGAAAAAAAACATGTGCTGACTGAACATAGCGAAGTTACACTCCCACATTTAACAACATCTAACAATCATCAAATGCCAACCCAGATTGAGGGAAAAAGTTAAAATTTATTTTCCTGCAAAAACCGTAACGTTGCGAACACAGTCGCTTTTGGCATACCCTCGATCCACACATATGTGCTAAAATGGTTTAAAATAACTTGCTTATAAGCATCGATTCTTTGTGAACGGGTACTTCCCAAAAATATCCAACTATAGCTTCTGCAGTGTTCTCTCTGCGACCATTTCTGGCTTCTTAGCTTGAGTTGTTTGATCGCACTAAGCACTTTCAATCTTTCGCTATGGTCGCCAAACTTGGTCAAGAAATGAATTTAGTAAGGTTTGGCTACAGTGGTACTACCTCCAAGAATGGCTCTACAGGATTCTCGCGACGTACTGTGAATTTTGTTCCAAGACAAATGCGACTAAGAGATGAAGACTCATCCATCCGATATTTCATACTTTAGGGGGATTTACAGATTAAGAAAGGGTCACGATCGCACTGAATGTGCTTAGGCAGTAGCAGCTACTGCACCGCCATCAATCAGTGTGTGAAACGGCAAAGCACATGTGTAAGTACAATAAATTAAATGAAGACACCACTCAAAACTTAAACTTCAAAGAAACTTCCTTAGGTGGAATACCTTAAAGGCTTTCTATGTAGATCTTCAATCACAACTGACCAGGTATAACTAATTTCTATGGAACAACACTACCAATCTACGTTTTACTGAATATAATAGACTCGATTTGACTTTAGTTAGTTGTTTCTTTATGACCACTAACATGTCAAGGAATAAATAAGATTAATATGCCAATCGCTCTTTTCGTTAGCCTTATCAGTTCACTTTGTCAAGAATCTTGCTGCAATCTTGTTTGACGAATGCTGCACTCTAACTTCATGTACCTGCCAGTTGTGCGCTTTAGCTTTAAACCTGCAACATGACCTCTCTACTAGACCAAATTAGAATACGTATTTTGTGCATTTGACAACAAAGCGCAAATAAAATTAATCAGACAACCAAGTGGCAACGCCGTACGGAACCCTGACGTCATGCTTCAGCACAGTCACATCGACAAATTAACCAAACAAGCCAAATACGTATCCAAAAACGGCAGCAGAACAAGCTTTGAAAAAAATCGCACATCAGGCACTCCAAGCGGCATGCAACAATAGGCACAAGTTGCAAATGCATTGATGAAAAAAAGAATGAGCTTAAAAAAGTAAATCTCCCTTGCGACAAAGCAAATGAGACCCACTGCGCGCCGCCGTCCAAGTTGACTTGCAGCCAAACCGGCCAGAGTGCTACAATGCTGCAGTTGCAAGCCAAGTCCGAGACAGACGGCGCAGCATGCAACTTCGGTGACGACGACGACAACGCTGACGTCGACGTTGGCGCGCTGTTGCAACATGTCAAAATAAATCAATTGATTGATCTTGTTTTATTTATGTCCAATTCAATTTCGATCAATGAGCAGCGCACACGAATATAGAATGGAATCGGCGAGAAGCAGCACGAGGAGAGCAGAGACAGAGCTCATGTCCGAGAGGCAGAGCGAGCGAAGAATCAACTTAACTGGCGCTTAGAAGTTGCTTTTTTTGTTGTTGTTGGGTCTCTGGTCGTAGCCTGCGGCGAGCGTGCGTAAAACGTTTCGATTTTGTTTCTTGGGGTTAAAGAGATGACAAAAACGATTGATATTTATACGACTGAGTGCTGGGTTAAGTATACGCAATGTGGGCGGTTTTTTTCTTTTTTCTTGCATAGATTATAGATTGTTAAGGCTTAGTTTAGCATATAATTTTGTAAGTTAATAATAAGTAATTGCTTGGGAAATAGAATTGGAGTTTTGGTAACCGCTGTGTCTCCCTATTCGAAGAAAGGTGCTTCATAACCGACAACAAGATGGTAAGCGTCGTCTTGGTACCCGTGCGTCTTTTCCAGGATTTGCCGTAGTATAAATATCTGGTCAATAGTGTAAAACCACACTAATAAGGTCCACTTAGTTATGATTTTAGTCTTACGCGCAGTACGCTCGATAGGTCCTAATATGCAATAGAAAGAAGACTAATACCACAGAATTTTCAGATTCATGTATCTTAAATATAATCGAATTCTGCAAAGGGGCTGTTAATAAACGATGTCACCAAGCTTTCGAACTATCTTGTAATGCAAAATATCTGAAACTGGAAAGTGAAACTAGCTTGGGATTATATCAGAACCAGCCTGTATCTCTGCCACTTGCCTTTTGGAGCTCTACAAATGCCTGCAAGTTGACAGCATGTCCAAAGTGGAATTTTTCACATTTGTCACTTAACTGACCTAGTAGCTCCATTCTGTGCCACACCCATCCAAGTTGCATGCCACGCGCTGCGGCAGCTGCTTAAAATGCCTGCACACAAAAAGCGTCAAGCTCATTAGCAAAATAGAACAAAAAGTATTGTCCAAGCCCGCTCTATAGACAATGTGCCTGCACATATATCAGTCTATAAGTTGGCCAAGTGTTGCACACACATATACACAGAGTTACTAGTGACACACGCACACTAATTGCCCGTAAATTTGCAACCGTTTTTGGCAGCTCATTAAATTAACTATTAAGTAAAGTTAAGCCCGCCATTTAATTGCCATCAAATTGACATACGAGATGTAGTCTACTGTCTACAGCGGGGTAGCTGGAGGCAGGTGGGGCATATGTGAGTCGTCAGCCAGAGAGCGACAACACCCGCCAACCAAGTCCGCTGCGTATGCGTATCGTATTAATTGCCATGAAAACTTCATAATTTCATGTGGAAAAATGTGAACGTTAAGCGGCAGCAGCAACAAATACAACAACAACAACAATGTGTAATTTAAGCACACAATTTAAAGTTAGACGACAGGCTAGGCTTCACCTGGTCCCAGCTTGGACTCGGAGTGGAGGCTGACCACTTGGCCTGGGTTTATTTATGGCACAGCAAAGTTTGATTGAAATGTGTTGTCTTGGCAATTGACAACTGGGTGAGATTTGCTTCGCTGCTGCTCCTGCTGCTTGCTCCAATTTAGCCAATTAAACATGAATCATGCCAGACCCAAAATAGCTTACGCAATAGCCTGGTCAATAGGTCTCTTGGCCGTTACTCCGATTAATAAGCCGAGTGTACCAGAAGTACACAGCGTTTGGCTAATATTTATTTGTGGGTGTCAGTGGCTTAAACCGTGGTCGGCATTAACCCCTTTAACCTTTTGGGTGTTACGCACTCAAAACTCGGTGCTGGCAATTACCGTTACAATATGGCTGCACATGCGCAGCTTGTCGGATATGGTCGGCGTCGTTGTTGTTGTCAACACGCTCGTAACTTGCAATCAAGTTAAGATGACAGTAGAAATGAAGCATTGACGCACCGCACGTACCATATATACATGCAAGTAACTGCACTGAGAGAAACAACAATGGCATAATGGCAAAAACGGTCGGGCCAATAACAGTGTCATTGCTTTTGATTAATTTGCCAGCTTCTTCTTACAACTTTTTTGAATTATCGCTATTTGCGAATAAAACGAACTAATTTATCGAATTCAAAAGCATATTGTTATTTTTTGTAATTTTTAATCTTATTACTTTAGAATTAAGTTTTTGACTTCGTAGCGCCTCGCACTCGAATCAATGTACACTGAAATAATCTAAGAAATTTTGAAACTATATTTAATTACTTTTAATTCGTATCAAAGTTTAGCTGGATTGGTAGTACGAGTAACATGAGATTTACTGAATTTTCGAACTCTCGAAATTTTTTTAAATAGCCATAACCTACAAAATGACAATGTCCTTCGCGAAGATCACGATTTTTTTTTAGTGTAATCTATACTAATATTATATATTCGAAAGTAACTCTGTCTGTCTGTTTGTTCCCTTTTCACGCCTAAGCCGCTGAGCCAATTGGTTTACATTTTGGTGTAGAGAAAAAAATAGGCTCTTTTTTGTGGCCATATCTTAACCACTTCTCCCGCAAAAAAGCGTAAAACTACATATAATGACACAAAATCTCAAAGCCTACTTTAATTTTTCCCAAATATGTGCAAAGAGTCTGGCAACACCTACTGAAAAGGAAGGACAACGGAAAGGGGAACGCGAAGAAGAATTTGATCTACCTTGAATAAGGTACGGGGGTTGGCGATCAAAATGAGCAAAAGGAAGAGCCCACTAATTTTGATAAAAAAAATTTCTATCTATTTTGGGCAAAACGAAGTTTACAGGGTTTGCTATAGTCTATATACATATATAAAAATTAAACCCAAATTTTATATGTGGACGATGGATAAACGGCTTAGAGTTTCGTTTTAATCGAAAAAAGCATAAGAACTACAAAAAACTACAGCTCAGCATACTTTTGTAAAATGTTCACAGAGTGAGGAAACACCTATTAATAAGAACGAGAAGGGTAACCGGAAGGGGATCGGGAAGAGTATGATGATGAAGAGGGACAGGCATATGGTGAAAGTAATGACAAAGACAGAGAGAAAGTGGAAAGAGGAGCAGAAAGAGGAAGAAAAAGTGGATAAGGAACATGAAGAAAGAAGAAGAAGAAAGAAGGAGAGGAAAAGTAACGGTAGGAGAAAGAAGAAGAAAAAAAGGAGGACGAAGCGGAAGAAGAGGAAGAGTAAGAGGAGGAGAAAGAGGAATAGTACGAAGAACAAGAAGACAGAAGGAAGGGAACCGGGATTGAGAAAAAGAATATATATATAAGAAGAGTACGGGAGTTGGCGAGTGGAGCGAGCAGGGAGTAAAGCCCGCAGTATTTTTTCTATAAACATTTAATCATTTTTATATTTTTTTATTTTATTTGCTTTTATAAGCATTTTTAACGGAAATTTTTGGTGTTTTTGATCCGTTTAAAAGTAAAATAAATCCAGCAAGGAAGCTGCTTGATCGATGGGTTTTTGAAGAGTATTTAAAGAAAAGTTTGGCAAATTCGTCTAGAGATTTCTGGCACACACTTGCTTAAAAAGCTTTAGATATCTTTATATGATTTAATAATGGAGTCTAGTTTTAATATGTAATCGAATAGCGGTAAATACTGTTACCAAAATGTTTCATCACATTTACGAGTCGAAATCGGTAGCAGGTTTGTGCATCTTAAAATTTCTAACTTTTGGTTTCTTTTTTTTTCTCTTTGTACAAGTAATTTCGTTTTTTCTCTAAGAAAACTTTCCTTTTTCCAGCACAGACCGCTTACGGTTTTTTTCTCAGTGTATCATCACAACCGACGAAAGTCGGCGACAGTGGGCAGAAAAGTCAACCCAGGAGGTGTTGCTGGTATTACTGGACCTGTTGCAATCAGGTTTGCCTGTGCCCCCACACAGATGCACTCGCACACACACACTCTCTGTCACACACACAGACAAAGAGAGAGAGACACCCAGGCAAATTAGACACATTTTATTATTAAAAATCCACTTGTGTTGAAATAAAACACGACTTTCTGTGTCGCACATAATGAAAATATATGGCAAGTTAATACCAGAATTTATTTATCACCGTGGCGTGTGTGCAACCAACAACAACTCAGAGCTGCAACAAGATGCGGCGCAATGGTCATTTCTAAGGCAGAGGCAATCGCCATGAATATGCACAACTAAACTGATCTACACAATACTTAGTACTTATGGCTAGATCAGCAGGAAGTGCGACTTACAAGTTGAAAGCCCTGAACTTCGTTTGGTAGCCAGCTCAATTGCAAAGATCAGCACTCATATTAATAAATATGAAATGAAACTATGAGGAGATCTTTGGCTGTAGCAGTTTGCAACTTGATTGGAAACATATGAGTAGTTGAAGTAGGTTTTTTGGCAAGAAATTTGTCCAACCTAATGTAAAGAAGATAGAACTTTCTATGTCTTGCTTTGAGTTGAAGCAGCTGATTGAAATTAAGCAAAAACTCTAAAATATGTATTTATTGCGCGATTACACGTCATTTTGGCTTCCTCTTTACCCAAAAATAGGTGGTTTTTTTTGACAGCCAAATAGGATTGTATGTTTAAAGATTCATGCTTGTTCTCAATTCCGATTAGGATTTTAGCAGCCATTTCGACGAGTCAAAATTTGGATCTTTGGCATACTTTTCTTGAGTTCTTAAAAGTATTTTTAACAGATTTTATGTCCTAAATCATTCAGACTTAAATCTTCCCAATTTTATGGATCAAAACAACAAAATAACTTTTATTAATATAGTGTTTCTCTTGCTTATTTCCATCATTTCGTAAAGTATAGCCAAACATTTGTAAATATAATTGGGCTCTTCCTGCCCTGGTATAATTTCACTAAAACTTTTTGGTGAAATCCTCATCGCCAACTGGTCCGCGTCGGTCAGCAAGATCCTGTGGCCACCAGGAGCGACAATCTTCTTCTCACAAGGGCATTACATTCAGTTAGAATTTGCTGCGACGAATCCTCCTCAAGTTCATAGAACCTGTGCGCTCGAGCTAATGATGCCCAGCTTGCTCAGGTGTCGCTTTAGTCTACATTGTCCGGTAAGCAGACCTGTCAGAGTCCTAATAGAGTTATTTTTTAACTGTGATAGTTTCTTGAACCTATTTAAATTTTAAGTGCCGAGGAACTGTGGAGTGTTTATACAGTTTGCGGCTCGCCTTAGTCTTTTCTCTTCTCTTAGAAGTTGCCTGACGGTGTGACTTCAAATGCCACAAAATGGCTCTTGCCCTATTTGTGGGCTCGCAGCACCGTCTCTTGCCAAATTATCCGCCAGCTCATTCCATGTTTGTGTGACCAGGGACTCATCGCTGTGTGATTACGTTGTTCCAGTTTCTGTTGGGTTTCCCGAACCAGCTTGGACTTTATTCTGGTTCCTGCAATCGCCTTTATCGCGGCCTGACTATCCGATAGTAGTTTCCATATTTCTGGGCCTATGGCACAGACTGCAGCTTGGTAAGAGTGCCAGGAGTATCCGCGGTCCCGCGACTCCCAGTCCTGTGCCTTCTTTGTCAAAGACCCATCTGGGCTCCACCCTCCCATAGGGTGCTTCTACCCTAGGGTTGTTCAGGCTATCAGCCATCTGATGAATTTCCTGGTATTTTTCTATACGTGTATCAAATGTGACTCACAGATAGTTAACTTCTCTGCTTGTGTCAATGGGAGGTAGAGTTGTCTTATTTTCTGCAGTGTGTAGCGTCTAGTGAAAGGTATAAGAAAAATTAAATAAAAAAGGAAAGTATTTGTTTTTAACAGTCAAGTTACACCTTACAACATATAAATCTCTTTTCTTGTATATTTAAAGCTATTAAACCAATTCTCAGATGTGTTATCTGGTTTCTTATAGCGCCATCTCTTGACATCCTTTTGAAATGATTGTGAGCTCTATTGTCCAAGTGATTTTCACATTTTAATACTATTTACCTTTTGTATAACGATTCAAGCATTTTGTGGGATGAGCTAAATTCAAAGATTTGAAAAGTCACTGTGGAAGATCCTAAAGGAAGATTGAAAAAACTGATGGTTTTAAATATTATAGTAACTATTATATCTATCAAATCCAAATACAAGTTCCAAAAATGCACATCACTTGACAACAGCTAAGAGTATTGGCTGCACCCAGATCAATGAACGTTTTATCAAGGATTTTGTCATGTCTCATTCATTCATTTGTTGTTGTCATTGTCTGTCTCAGTGTCTTATCACTCGCTCTCGCTCTCTCTTCATATGCATATTGTCTCTTCCTATAGCCCCATGCTAAACGATAGCTTCTTCCTTTTTTGCTTGCGTTGCGGTAATTTAAAAGTTTAATAGCTCCCTATAATTTGCATGGGTTCTTCATCAGGTTTCAGGTACTACATGGAAGATGTGGAAATGTGTGTGTGAGTTGTGATGTTTGATGGTGGCTGTGTAACTGTGGCCAAGAGTTCGTTGTCTCATTCATGGAGTCGTCTGAGTGTCTGGCATGGCTTTGGCTTTGGCTTGGAACTGTAGAACGTTATGCCATCGCGAGTTCAAAGACACAACGGTACATTCAACTTGATGGCGACAAGGCCATATAGACCCTATATAGTTACTATAAGATACAACGCCCACGTGTCCACGTGTGGGCCAAGTCAATGCCTGTACTGGGTTGATTGAACTGTAACTGCCGGCTTTGGCTTGGATATGTTTTATGGGATGGTATGGTATGGCATAGTACGGTATGGTATAGTACTGCCTGCCCCAACAAACGGCAAATTGCAGCCACGTTGAACTATGAGCGTGCTCGATTTGCAATTCAACGCCCCGAAGAACAATGGTTTTGGTCAAGCTGCTACATGCAACATCTGCTCGTAACAATTTTCTTACTTATGCAGAATGTTTAACGGCAACGGAGAATAGATAATGCTTTCTCCAGAGAAAGAGAGGGGCGGAAACGTACCTGAGCAGCTACAAAATCAAGCAAAAAATGTAGGTGATATGCATTTTAAAGCAGTGAAAGTGCAAGAACTTACAGTAAGCTTACAGTAAACGACGACAACAACAACAGCAAAAGCAACCGAATGATAAATGTGAAAAAGTGCATAAAAAACAACAAAACGCCAAATGTGACGCGAAATGCGCGTTCATTGTGCTCAATCAATCAAAAACGTAAATAAAAAATCGCAAAATCGCAAGAAACTGTTTAATAATTCGAAGCTGTGCATTTCCTTTGCCATTTCGCGGTTTGTTTTCAATGCACTTATTCAATGCAAACTCTTATCTAAGTGTTTCAATTTCTCGCAACTGCCGCCAAATTTGTCAAAACAAAATTTGAATTGAATTTGTCATGCCAATGTTCAAAACGCCAAGCTCTTACCCCAAGCTAACTGCAAGTTGCCTCAACTTGCACGCATCTCGCCTCTGCACCGCAAAAATAGCCCACAGTGCCAGACAATTCAACATCTTTTGACTGCATTCAGTTTTACAGCGGCATATTATGTAAGTGCATTAGCATAAATGTGATTGATCCCACTGTATTTAATTTTTTTTTTTTTTTTTTTTGCCTAGAGTCGTTTGTATTATTTGATTTTTATTGATTTTAATGCAAAATCAATGCAATGCAAAAAAATGCAATAGCTGCTGTTATGTTTGTTGTTGCCAGTGTTATGAACGACACACAGTATTAGAAATATGACTAAGCTCAAACGGCTGCCCAGTTACCCTACATACTCCGAAACATGTATGCCATACATATGTAATGCCCGAGTTATCAACTTACTGCATACATGTACTCTGGCTACTGTAGAATCACTGTGCGAACACTGTACGCTCGCTGTTGCCAAAGCTGGGGCTGGGTATTTGCCAAGTCTTGGTATCAGCATTAAAGTTTTGAATAGCCAACGCCCGATTTGCATTTCTGAACTGTCATGCACATATTTAATAGCCAGGATATGACAAAATATGCAGTTGCCAGACAGGTGAAATTTGCATCGTTATGACTAAAGTTTATTGCCACAAAAAGTTCAAAGCTCTAAGCAGCTGTTTCGTCATAAACGAGCGTATTATATGCGCCTATAATGTAAGTAACTCATATAGTACTACATTTTGGGCAAAGGAATATTTTTGTTTCAGGGACCATCGATGCTGTGCATGAAGTGAGATTGAGGGCATTACATCCACCAGTGTACATTGCATACCCTTTTGGCAGTCAAACAGACAATCGCCCATAAGAAGGCTCGTGGCGATTGCTGCAAGGAAAAGGTACGACTTATATAGAGGCGCGATATATAGATAACAAGATCTTTGCGCGGTTTTTTTTTAGCTGGATTAAAACCCCGGGCACAACAAACAATGCTTCAACTAACGCCCTTCCAAGAACATCAGCCAATGCTGTTGCTTCTTCAGTACCGATTTTAGTTCATGTTTGGGACATGCCTTTCCGTTAGTGATGTATGGACAGCGGCACCCGGTTGAAACGCTACTCCACGTCGAACACAAGGTGCTTCCCACCATCAAGAGGTCAACAACAGTCGGAAATGTACTTCGATAATGGTGCCGACATCAATAAGCAGCCTAGAGTTCGGTTGGCCCTCCCCTTTATGTATATGAGCGTAATAACGGTAACTGTTATACGGTGGTGGGGGGATGGTGGGGAAAGAGGTCGGCATTGTTTGGTTTATAAGCCTAACGTACCACATTTGGTAAAAAGTGAAATTCTGTTGCAGTTTATAGGAGGAGGGGCCTAAAATTGGCAGGTTATTATCTATATCTTCTTAGTTCCTATTTGATACCAATCACTTTTACAATACACATGCGCAGTAATAGTATGCATGACTGTGCCAAGATTCAATCGCATAGCTTTTATGGTGTGGGTGTAAGCCGCGAAAATTTCTTACTGAGGAAGTGGGTGAGATGCCAACATGAATCGATAAACTTTCTCTTTTCAGGGAAAATGCGCATCTTATAGTAAAATTTTTTGCTCTAACTATTATAATCTCTGAGAATCATGTTACAACACGGACAAACAGACGGACATAGCTATATCGACTCGGCTATTGCTCCTGATCATTTTTGCCAATGAAACATATGGTATGCCACGCCTCCGTTTATACAGATTTAGCAAAATATTTCTTATCTGACAGTTTTGCAGCGCTGAATTGGATCCCACATGTGATATATGTATACTGGCATTGAGGAGTCAATTTGACACCTCACAAAGCTTTCTTATTTTTCTAGTGGGTAGAAAGAAAGCTTAGAAAGTAAACACACACCTTCACTGGAATAGTTAGCTTCAGCGAATGGCATTAGTATTAGGCACATCCGAACAGTATAGGTAGTTTGAGATAGGGCATAGAAATGTCAATGATGGGAGTCGGTATTAGTTTGGCTTGAGAGGCAGTCGGTCTTGGTGTGGCTTGTCGGTCTTCTCTCAGTGAGACAGCGGTCAAAGTTTTCTTATTTTGTTTAAAAAAAATTGGGAGGTTTTGCTTTCCATTAGCATTTTTAGTTACTCCGGTGGTGGGTCTAAAGGAGGCAATAGGGAGGCATTCTTTGTCTATGTCACCAATAGCAATTTCCATATGCGCAGTGTAATTTAAAAGCCATATTCTGAAATGAAGAGACTGTTATTGCACGAGTCACTTCTGTCAATGTTTTCTCTTCTAAACCGTCTGCTAATCAAATTTCAGAGTGAAATGTTTACCTAATCAAACTTGTGAATTGAAAGCACATTAAAATGATAGTCTACTATATAAGCATAAATAATATGTATTTCTTACGTCTCTTAAGAATATTGCTGATCCTGACCACTCACCGGACACAAACTGAATCGAAGCCTTACTGCAGACCAAACGGATATATAGTCCAAATGTGAAGTCATTTGGTTCAGTTGTTCTCGAGTTTTACTAACGCACGAACGATATTATATATTAAGATATATATAGCACGGGCTAATATTAGTTCCGTCTGTTAACATAATTGTAACTCCAAAAAATAAACTTTAAAATAATATGTACACATATATCTCTAATAATAATAATTTAATTACATATTAATTAAAAGTGCGTTTTGCTGTAGCGGAATATTTGAAGCTATTAAAAAAGGCTCAATTGCTTAACAGTAATTTCAATATTAATTGTTTATTTATTAAAAATAACTCTTTACTTAAACGAACTCAAAATAGGAGCAAATGGCAGTTTCATGTATGCACATTTCACATAAGTGGGCAGCGGGCACAGATTCGCACTTTGTTTTAGCCAACACGTGGCTCGGAATGGTAACTAAACTCCGTAAAGGTGACACCAAGAGACATACTCTGGCTAGTATCATTTTTCCGTTTTCCTTACGTTAACTTTTTGACAGCGTCATTTTTTTTTTAACGAAACTTTAAATTAACGTATAATACAGTTTTTTTATTTGGCAAATATTTTTGAAGGTTTTCTGTAAGTAAAATAAACAAAACGCCTAAAAGCCCTAGCCAAGCAACTTTAACTAAAAAGAAAAAACAATATGGTTAAAAAACATTAAAAAGCTAAATAAAATACACTTAACTTACCCCAAAAGCGGATGCGAACCATATTTTAAAGATATTTCGGCCTTGGTTAAAGTGCGCTCCACTTGCCAAGGCTCTAGTTCGTAGTAGCGCGACATTATCTCCCATGTACATTCATTAAAGTAGGAGTATTCGCCTATCTCCTTTTGACCAAAACTTGTATAACTATAAGTTCTTGGCTGGCGCTTAATCCATACATAATCGAACTTGTGATAACGCCAGCCGCGATCGGCCAGCTCCGCAGCGGCCAGCAGTTGCATCATATCACCTGGATACATGTAGAAGAACATGAAGAGCTTCTCTAAGCTCATCTCAGTGATAGTTGGCAGAGGCAAAGGCAATGGTTCACTCTTGGTATGCTCCGGTATGCCGTCGTACAGCTCATCATGCACAATGGGTCGATTGCCTATCAGCGCGCCACCAAAGTCTTTGTACAAATCGTAGCCAGAGCGTAAATAGTGCACATTCAGGCGCTCGGGCTCATAACCATAGATATTTTGCATAAGCAGCGGATTACGCTGAGCCGTCCTCAAGTTGTAGGCCAATCCAAACAGGCCAAAGCCATCGGCCAAGATGTTGTTGGTGTTCAGGACAACGCCATGGCATCGCAGCCAATCTGACTCGAAGTACGGCGAACTTATGTCAAAAGTAACGCCACCCAATGGCATATTATTAAGGTTGCCGCGTAAACGCGCGTAGTGCTTCACGCTATCAAAGCCGGGTGGCGCTCCATGGCGTAGCAGTGAGCCTCCAATGGGCAGTTGTGCTAGCAGTGGTAGCTCTGTGGCACGTTCTTGTACGCCCATGTCCAGAAATTTTGTATCAAATATGACTGTTGTGTCTTGGCTTACACAGTTTGGCGTAAGTGCTGGCACTATGTTGGACTCTGCGCTGGACTCAGCATCAGCGGAAATTCCCATGCTGCCGTCAGAGTTGTAAATAGAGCACTCTTCGGCAGGCGCAACGCAAGAAAGATCAGTTTGATCGACTGCTTCAGTTGCATCCAGCTCGCCTTCATAATCGTCGTTTTCGGAATAGCTTTCATACTCACTTTCAGCGTTTATCTCCTCCAAAGAATCTGCGTCTGGTTGTGCGTCGCTGTGGCTGCTACTCGAAGTGGCGTTGCCGCTTTCGTCAGCGCAGTCGCCATCGCTCTGCTCTTCATACTCGCTGTTACTAAGCATAGCATCGCTGTACTCCCTGTCTGGCAACGCTAGCTGTGGCCCACTTGGCGGCAGCTCAATCTCATCATCGCTAATCATGGCACTCCATTCGTCAGGCACGGTGGAGCCGGAACGCCTGCCTGGCAATGCCGGAAAATCCTCTCGAAAAATGCTAAATTCTGCCGGCGCCTTTGGTTGCTTCGGGGGGGCCACAGTCAGCGTGTTTTTTACAACATCCACATAGAGAACAGTCGCCGCTGGTGCTGGCACTGGCGCTGGCTCCTCCACAACCTTGGGTTTAGGCATATTGCGACGCTTCATTTTGTTCAGTTAAACAGCTTAAAACTTTAAATAAAACAATTTTTGTTTTTGACAATGAAAAGCTTGTTGCGTTTCGAACAAGTTGAAACACGTGCGGCAGTGTTATAAAAATCAGTTTTAAAGTGTAAACAACAAACAGTGTTGCCCAGCGTTCTACTTCTTGTGTTATTGTTAAGCTCCACCTGTTTAGTTTAAGACAAATTGAACTACGTTGAACTCCGAAACTTGGCATGTATGAAAAAGTAGCTGGGAAAATAGCTCGAAAGGTATTTGGCACTTAAATGAAACCAAGACATACATTCCGTAACTTTATCGGATCAGCAAACCGCAGTGGCAACTCCTACATAGTAGATGTTGCAAAATGTCGCGTATGACATAGCAGCAAGCATTTTGTACGAATACCATGCCACGCAATTGTGTATTGCGAGTTTTTCGGCTAAGGGAATGTCCTTATTACCAGTGTGGCGGTCCAATTATTTGGCAATAAGGTGTAGCAATGGTGTTTGATTCGCTCTTAACTCCTAAAGAAAAATATCGCCAGGCTCTGTTCCGCAAATGTGACTCAATGCGCATAGTTGCCGCTACGAAAGGCGAAATCGTTTTTCAGCAATATGTTTGGGCTTGGGACGGACGTTGTACTAGATTTTGTTCCCCAGTTAAATTACCAACACAAGTTGGCACCAAAAAGACACGACTTCAAGGTATTGACTCCGTTGGCGCGGGCATGTTGGGCGCTCTTCTGGAAGAAAGGACTTCAATGCGGCTTTTAAGGGAAGGCGACGAAGGAGTAGGCCATATTGAAGGACCAGGTAGGGGGATCATCAGTGCCAAACTTGGTAGCTTGTTGTTATGGCCATTCACGAAGAGAAAGTTTTCAGGTAAAGTAAGAAATTCGAATTGCACCCCGTTTGCTGAACTACAAACACATATATCATTTCCGTTAGATTCAAAATTTCATACAAAATCGAGAACATTACTTTTCCAACTTTAAACATGGAAAGTACAGAAAATGTGGAAGGGTAAAATATAAATATAAAAAAAAATAAATTATCATTGTTTAACCATTTACAGGGCACATGAGTTAATCGTAACGCGTTGGTCACTCCTGGATCTCAGCCGCTGCGCAGATCATAATCAAGTTAAGATTGTGATTGCGGGTACGGAGTTCTGTTGCCTCAAGCAAGTGCTCTATTGCCACACGGACTTTTTTCGATGTGCGCTGCATCTAGAACGCATAGAGCTGCCACTGGCGAATGTAAAGCCCGCGGCTTTTGGCTTCATTTACGATTGGATGGTCAAACAGCAGACGTCCATGACGCCACCGATAGATTGCTATGTGCAGGTGTATCGCATGGCTTGTTATTTGCGTGTTTTGCCTATTGTTACACAGTGTGAAATGTGCTTGGATGATTGGGATTACTATACCGAGCCTCAAGCCATGGATATGCAGTTCGAGGCCAAAACCTTGGGCATTACGGCGCTTACTTATAAGCTGTTTAAACGCATTTCCAAGTACTTCTTGTACTTTGTGGCTTCCAATAACTTTGTGCATATGTGTATTGAGGATCTGCGCCTGCTGTTGAGCATGAGCAACATAGGCGTTAACAGTGAGGTAGAGGTGCGTATACGTATTGCGAGTGACTAGAATCACTTTTGCTAAAACTTTTCTGTTCTTTGAAGATCTTGTTGACCATAGTCCATTGGATTTCGGATGATTGGGAGCGCAGAATACAGCGTATTGACGTATTGCTTGCTACAGTGCGCTACAACCACTTGCCTATGGATTATCTGTCCAGTTTTGTCTTAAATCAGCCCAACAGTGAAATTACGTCTTTATTGACTTCCAGTCTGACGCAGAGAATAGCACGTGAAGTGGCTAGGTATATTTTATTTAAAGACGTGCTTTTTATATCATGCATATATAGGGCCATGGGTATTCTAGATTTGTATCTTACATTGATGATTCAGCCATGTTCTTCTGTTGGTCTATATCAACCTTCTATCTGCATTCCTTTCGCTTGTTAAATCTATTAACCTTGGCTTGGCTCATAAGTGAATCGAATAAAGACATCTGAAATTATAGTCAAATATGTAATAACCAAAGCGTCTGATCCAAGAACTAAGCATGAAGGCGTCTTCCTGTATCAAAATGTCGAGATGTTTTGAAGTCTAAGCATACTATGCACCGGATTTTCATACATATATTTTACTATGTATTATTAGACTCGGCTGTAACACATTTATCAATACTGCGTTTTTTACAGAAAAATCATGTATCCGAATGCGGACTTTTTGGCCTTATTGTACAAGCCTCGTAAATGGATTTATGACAGCGAATGTGCTCATCACAATCTAGGACCAAGCAATCAAAACATAACATTGCACTTTAATGACTTTATGGCGTATTTGCTTCAACTTGAGCTTAGAATTGATGCCGATCCGGAGGATTACCACAAACTTTTACAAAAGCCACATACACCTTTTATTCATGAGCTTTTGAGCTCGGATCATTTGTTGTCTGTGACCGACGATTTTCCGGAAATATTGGACTCCGAATCAGAAGACGGGGAGTAAATAACATGTTGTATATTTTGGACTTACTCCAACAATTATGAAATATGTATTCTAAATTCTAACTGAAATTCACTTGTCACAATTATGGATATTTTAAGCGTTTTTTGAGTTATGCTTAAAGTATTAAAAATAGCTAAACATGCGGAGCAGAGAACAAGCTATTAACTTGAAATGACAAGAGAGCCCCATAAATCTCGCCAAGTTGTTGTTGTTGTTGCAGCACTTAAAGGCAAATGTCCGTAAAGTGACAAAGGCAAAGCCGCAGTGGGCGTGGCAAGCGCAGGCGTATGCATTGTGCAGCAGCGCCAAAAGTCTCTTGTTGCTGCTGCAAGTTGCCGGCGTCAAATTAACGAACTTGCCCCTAAGCCTAATACAACTGTGACGTCGAAATACATGACTCAAGCGCAGCTTTATGAATCCGCAAAAAGATATATACATATATACGTATATAGCTGCCTCTTTCATACACACCTAGACGTACCCACTCGGCCTTACCAATAAGTCAAAGCATTTTTATGGCCATTTGCGAGCAAGCTCAAGGCGCACGAACTTTTCCACAAATCAGGTGCACGCCAGAGACCAAATTAAGCATAAAATACATACAATAAAAATAGTTTAGAAAATCTATGCCGCAAGCTAGAAAAATGATACACATAAAGTATATCCAGGTATACCAGTAGATCCGAAGCAAACGTAGAGGCAGACGCACTTAGAGAACGTCACGAATTCCATTTGGCATGGAGCATGCCGCATGCAGCAGAGGCAGAAGCTGTGACTGGGCTACATGAAATCTAATAAATCATACTCATGTTGCACCAGGCAAAGACAACGACAGACTCTGGGATAAGTCTGGTAATGCAGCCAACTGGTCAGACATTAATGGAGCTTCAACCTGACAAACCCAAACTAGCGAAATGGGAAAGAAGCAGCAACTGGACTAAGTGCATCAAACTGACCATGTTGTGCTGTATTCATACATGCATTGGTAAATTCTATGCCTTAATATACACTGCAATAAATTTATGGGTTATTTGGACTAAGACTAGAAACGGGAAAGAAACACTATGCACCTGATAAAAGGGAACCCATAAACATGAGTTAAGAAAGACTCGACAACGAGTTGCTGTGTAGGTTATTTTTGATATGTGCAAATCAATTGGCAATACAAGATCGATTCAGCCCAGTTAGCATTTACATCTCCGAACTTATTCTACTTTTTATGATCTGCAGTTAAAGCTCATTGCACAACGTGATCCTAATCTGGGGTCACCTCTAGTGCCGCGTAACTTAGTTGTAGCCACACATTTACTTTATAAGTCGATATCAGCTTTTCTACATTTTCCCCCTGGTCCAAACAATGGCACTAATGATTGAGAAAGGGAATGGGAATGGACGTATTTTAGCAAATCGACTCAATGTAATAGCCAAGGATTTCACTCTATACTTATATGCTTTTTGAGGCAACGATTTGAGTACATTGTTGAAGATTTGTATGAGTGTAATACAAAAATTTGCATTGTAGATTGGGATATCCGATAGTTCGGACTCTCGTTTTAAGATACGAAACGTAAAGGCAATACATTATTGCTGTCGATTTTAATTGTCTGGAGATTGAAGTCAATGTACATAAATAGTGCTCCAATCTGCAGTAGATGCTATATATCTATATATATATATATCGCCTGGGCGATCTTTTGTAGACTCCGCGGCTAAGAACTTTATGAATGAGCGTATCAGGTCGCGGAATCCCTCCAAAAATATACGACTTTTCGGTTTTCAGAGTAGATAACGATTTCTAGCAGGCTTAAACCTAGTTTTCACGGGCTTAGCTTTTGCAAGCTTTTGTCAGTATCTTGAAATAAAGGTACTGGTACAATTACGTAATTAAATTTTCCCCTGTGTATTGCCATTGCGGGCAGGTGTTATGAGTAAAATTAATCATAGTATGCAGAACTAGTAAAAGTTTTATTTTTTTATTTTCTCTCAACTTTGAACCGATGCACACTTGTGTGGAAGGAGCGATATAGAGTCCAGTAATTCTTAAGTAAAACACGCCCACTTCATAACACGCTGACACAAATGACCCATTGCCCATCACTCAACTGCGTGTGGTGTCTGCAGCAGCCACATCCGAAGATGTATCCAACGTGCATATGTAAAGCAGAGCTCGCCTAATGACCAGGATCAGGAACAGCAGCATCATCAGCACAAGTCATATCAACTTGAGCAGCAGTCAAACACTTGGAGGCACAGTAGTTAGCCAGTGAAGCTGACCAGGTTTTATGAGAATTGTTGCAGTATTACTAATCTGCGCCTCTTGTTCTTGTTCTTAACTTGGCTTGGAACCTGACTAGAACTGCCTTGTAGCCATTAGAGTAGTGCCTGGTAATTGCCATACTTTTATGTGCAGCACTAATAACACAATTCATATACCCGTATATCTATATATGTACATACGTTTGTTTTATGTATGGCTTTTAGCCAAGTTCCATTTTGACTAATTAGCCAACATTAAACTTGCACCTTATACAAATTTGATGTGGCTTTAATGCGCCAACATATTGCCATGAAATGGATCTGTCTAGTAGCTATTATTGTTGTAGTTGCTGTTGTTGTTATAGCTTTTGGGCCATTTCCATTCACCAAACTGACAAATTTTATATTTGCATTTGGCAATTGCAATCAAAGCCAAGTCAAGCGCACGCACAGCAGCCACCAATGTTCGCAAGTGAATGGCAACAGGTAGTAATATACTTGCGTATGAATGCATATACATACACATTATATACATATATTTATGTATCTTTGTAGAGTGCAATGTAGGTGGCTGTCTGGATGTGGTCCATAGGTCTCTTGGCCATTTAGACAGTTGGCAGCCAAGGCTTAACTAGCCTGGGCGCTTGTGTCCAAATTGCCAAATTGAAAACGAAGTTATGATGCTGCCAGACATTTGTTAATGCTTAAACGTACACTGAGAGATTTTGTTACACAAATCAAGCACATTTTTTTTGATATGTTGCTAGCTTTTGTCTTATTCAAAGAACTTTGTACTCATTCTGAGCATCACACCCGCCCTCATTCTCATTTCAACGCTTTGTAGACAGCATTTTGGTGTTAAAACTTAAAACCGAATTTCATCCCAACAATAAATTATCCTTTTCCATACTGGACGGCAAATCTATTCAATTTCTTATCGGCTTTGATTCATTTGTTGAAACTTTGGTTTCGGTTTAAGAACTCGCTTAAGTCGATCTCAGAACCCAGGTCGACGCAAAGTTCAATGAAACTGTGTATGAGTGTTTTCTAATACTCAATATTTGATTAGTTAAACACCTGTTTTTCCTCTTATTAAGTAAATGTCACTTACACTAGGTAACAAAAAGAAACACCCTTTGTTTCCGGTTGCTGAATCCGATCCGACAACAGAGTTTGTTTTATGGTTTGACTTTCAATATACTGCGGTTTTAAAAAAAGCGATTTCGCGTATGGTCAAGTTCTCGCAACTCGTGTAGCATAAGCCGTAAGTGGATAAATAAATAAAATTTAAAAGAGTCAATATTATATTAGCTTTTCTCTTATGGATTTGGTCATATATCTGGAATATTTAAAGATGTAAATTTTGTTGCCTAGTGTTCTCAACCGATTTTCTCTGATTTTCTCGACAATATTGGAAAAGTTAACTATGGATCTTACGAACCATATTTATTTGGAGCCAATTGTCGGTTTCCGAAGAAGTTACAGCTTTTAGAACGACTAATAACACAATATTACCCTCGATTCAAGGTACTTGGTTAAATATGGATTCGGTCATTTCAAATCCGGCAGCCTTGTCGAAGTTATTATCATTAGTTATTTTTTATATTTAAACCGATGTTGTTTGAGGAATAAAGCGAACCAGTTTAGGGTTTGCGTTGAACTTCAAAAACAAGAAATTCTTCTGTCCATTATACAGTTCACATCGCAAAAATATGTGAATTATCGGTTTCGAATCGGTTCGGTTCAAAACTGGCTAAACATGATCTATAACTGTTCTAAATCAATTTCATTCATACATATCACTATTCTGAATAGCTAATTGATCCCCTGCTTCGGCATCTTCTTTAGGCAATTTTATTTGACGCACTTCAATCGAATCAAATTTTATCGCTCAGTGCATGCGTCTCTGCCATTTGATTAACTGAAAAGTATTTTAAAAATTATTTCGATATTTTTTGCATTTAAAATTTAATGAAATATTACGCGCACGTGTCAACAGCGCCATAAAATTTATATACGCAGCATTACAGGTCAAGTGAAAGCACATTTTTTGCCTCTTTGCAGACCTTCAAATTGGGATTAAAATCGAAATCGAAAAGTTTGCCTCAGCATCGAAATCAGTTAACTGAGACTTGCGTCTGTCTCGACTTGTTCCCGATGCCCCAGTCTTCGACTCAGACTCCGTCTCAGTCTTTTTGTGCATATAAAAATGGGCGTAGGGCGACCGCATTGACACGCGGCCATATTTTAAATGTCAACAGGCAGCAGCCCAAAGCAGTGAGTCGTACAGCCCCGAGATTCCAGATTCCAGATCCAAGCTGCAAGTTGACCCAAGCTGAAGCGGCAGCCAAGGATGCGACTTGTCTTTGCGCATCAAAAATTCAATAAAATACCATTAAATTACAAAATGAAGACAATTCATTTTTTCTTGCCATGGATATATGTGTGTGTGAGTAAGATTATGTATTTTGTTGTTTAAAACAGCAGTATTTAATGTCGTTTTGCAGTTATAAGCAATAAAATATGAAAATCTTCAGCATAAATGCTGAAAATGACATTTATCGTAATATTTTATTAAATCAGTGAATATTCGGTGAGCGGCCAAGTCAACAACAATAATAACTGCAATAACAACAACAACTGGAAATTCAATACGTACAATGTAAGTTGTAAGTTTTTATTGTATGTAATTTATTGAATACTCTACCAAGAGTCTTGAATAGTGTTTAGAGACTGAAGAGACACCAAAATGTTTGCAGAAAGATTTTGAGTAAGACACATTTCTATAAGCGATTCCTCTTAAGAATCTGAAAGCTATAGACTTTAATAACTGGTCCACCCCACAACCCTGTGATATGACGCAATCACGTAAAGCTAAAAGAATCTGAATACTCCTTTTTTTTATATTATATTATTTTTATGCCAAAAATCTCTTTCAGCCGAATTTCAGCTCAGTTTCAATCCCTAAGTGTGCTAGACCTCCGTTCTAGCCGAATTTCACCCGAAAATAAACAAATCTGTCAGAAAAATGCTTAAATACTTTGAAAATCGATCATGATAGTTTTCGGTCGATAGTTTTCTCAACAGAATTTAAAAGCAAATTAAGGTTAAATGGTCTAAGACATCTGGCCCACATCTAAATAGAAAAATAGCATACTTCTGAAACATATTAACATATACAAGATACATTTTACTGGTTTTGCTGAAATGGTATTTCCAGCCAATCTTTAATGTTCATTACAACAATGGTTTGTCAACCCACGTCCTACTAACTGGCAAATTCCAGATTTAACGCCGATCTCATATTAAGCAAGGAATATATATTCTTCTTTTGGGTTTAGTGTGGCGAAATAATCTCTACTCTTCCGTCACTTAGTGTGTTCAAATTTGATCAGCAAACTAACTTTTATTTAAGAAATTTTTTACCGGAATTTAAGTAAAATCGTACTAGTAATACTTAGTAGACTAAGCTGGACATATTATACCATTTTGGTGTCTTTAGGTCCAGCTTTTCTCGAGACACTCGAACCGTGAACGAACATTTTCTAAAAAAAAAATATTAAAAAAGTTATTCCCGCACATCATCAATTCGTTACTCTTGCTTTATTTAAGACAATGCGGAATTATATGTCAAGGTTTCTAGAAATTCAATTGTGAGTATCGAATACATTTAAGGGACAAGTAGTTTTTAAACAAAGGGCACTTAACTTGCGAGTTCATGCAGTACGAACTTAGGAGTAGCTGCTGAATATTGGAAAATGGAAGAGGAAGATGTAGCTGAAGTGGATCGTGAAAGGGAAGCAGAAGCACTGGAGTTGGTGAGCGATGCGGGGAGGGGGCGGAGCCCTTTAGCTATTTAATAAGAAGATATCTTAAACTTCTTATATACCATAAGTAGTTTCCAAACAAACCTAAAGGAAAAACAATACGAGTGATACTGAGTTTTAGGGCGATTCGCTGCTTCCAAATAGTTTGATTGTCCGGCTTCTTTAAGCTTACAAAATACAACTGCGCTCTACAAACAGATTGACCCGATCTTGCTGTAGTTAAGTAAATCCCTCCCAACCAATAATAATTGAATATCAATATGCCTTGAATTATGGCCAAGGGTTGGATGCAACAACGCCCACAACATACTACCGAAACTCTGTCCAGTTTTTTCGGGTTCCATAAAAGACAACAAATAATTTTTCTTTTTTGTCTGCAAAGCACAAAAGCAAAAGCTCACTTTCAATTAATCAACGAAATTAATTAAGGCTTGCAAGTGCACTTGAGTATGTGTGTGTGTGTGTGTGTATATGAACTTGTGTGTGTATGTGGCTACCACTGGGCACATTGCAACATAATTTAAAGCGCGCAGCATGCGTTTTCGTCGCGTTGTTGTTATCCCAGCAGCAGCGGCGGCAGCGGCAGGACTCGAGACATGAACTCGTGACGTGACGCTGTAGTCGCTAGGCCGTTACAGTACCCAGAGACAGACATAGACTCCGACTCCGACTCCGATTCCGACGCTATCGAAGTCGGTTAGTAAGTCAGCGTTCCACCACGCGCCGCACTCAATTAGCACGCATGTAGCGCACTCCAAGTGTTGATAATTAAGCAAAGCCGGTGACAATTGTGGCGACTCCAGTCGCAAAATTTATGCCTCTGTGTCTTTCTTTTATTTGTGGCAAGTTTATTTTGCTTTATTGTGCAACGATTTTCTAATAAATTTGAGTTTAATCAGCCGCTTGCTGCACCAAATGTTGCACGCTGTGATTAATTTGGCGCTTGTTGTTTTTGGTTTTTGTGAACGCTGTTTATCGGTTTAGCGGGTAAGTGAGCAGTCGTAACGGTAGTCACAGCTGATAAGCAGTGCTGCTTTGCATAAGCATCTCAATTGAGGCTAATGCCAGCTGTTGAGCCAACTATTCGTCCTCTTCCTCTTGATAGTAGGAGAAAATTACAATTACAAGACAGACGGTGACTGAGAGTGGTAAGTAGAATGGTTAATAAAGTGATTTCTATTCAGTGTGCTGCACTTACCTCCTATAGATGTAAAAGAATACCAAATCGTTTCCGATTTATAGTCATAGTGGTCGATGCTATGCAACTGCATATAGTAAACACATTCGGTTATCAAACCAATCAATTTCATTACAATTACCACGGGTATACAACTGACTTGACCCTATGGTATATATGCAGTTCTGTTGCTCCATGAATCGAAAACTAAAACTTACCCCGTAAACGGATATTAAGAGAAGAAAGCCAGTTATACAATTTATAATGCCATGGGCATACCATATGTCAATCACGCTATTTTCAAAAATATTGGGAGCTAATTTGGCAAACATGCATTTGAAGAAGCCCTGTAGTACCAAATAGTAAGCGATTATAATGGAACCAGTGCGTAGAGACCAACAGAAACAACAGGATTTGCATAGCTGCATGCTTATAAGCTAGGATTTCAACACTATTCTTGACAATTACAACAAAGCTTGCTTCGAATTTTACTAAAGTTTCAACATAATAGAGGGTTTTATCGTTTCTGGGGTAGGGCAAATAACTTCCACAGTATAACTTTTACAGTTTTTAACCAATTTTGATGTAATTTGAAATATAGATGGATAATAAAAGGAGTTTAGGTTAAGGCTTATAAACTAAACAATGCGCCGCCTATAGCCTTCCAAAAGCGTTCTACGCTAGACTTGAGTCTGTCAATGACCGCTGCCCAGCCTATGGCAACGTTGGACCATAGCAGCCTTCACGTGACCACCTCAAGCACCGGTCTAAGGCCAATAAGCTTTTCCATGGCACAAACATACCACATTTCAGCATCCCGATATCCACAAGGCTACATGGCTGTCTCCTGATCAATCTACATGATTATGTTATGATCGATGAAAGGCATGCATCTAGTGTGCTGGATGTATGTACGTTTACAGGTTCTGGTTTAGAGCCAGAAAGTGCCGAGGGACTTAGGACGCATATATCCCACTCTCGCGGGGAACGCCTTTGATTCCCAACGGCCACTGACTTTAGCAGGTAAAGCGCTAACGAAAGGAAAATGAGACGTGCTGGCGCAGGAATGACGTAAGAAGATTCTTCTTCTTCTTATGGCTCAAGGATTATGTACCGATGCGTTTTTTTGTAGAGATTCAGAGGGAAATTTGGAATCTGGAAGTGTGTGCACAAGTGTCCTGATATTGTGGAGGGAAGACTTCTCCGGCTTATTGTCGAGCCGCTTCCGAAGTTAACTTCCCTACATCCTTAATTACAGATGACGGCATGGGTATACAGCAGACTAGCAATGACAAACTTAGCTAAGCTCCAGCGACTTAAGAACAACAAAGCTGTTGGCGCAGAGTTTTTCAATATTGGCGGCAATGAGTTTTATTTAGATGAGAGCATGCCTGATGATTGGAAACTTTGGGTCAAGAAGGGTGACCATATGTTATGATCCCAAATCAGTCTTTTTTCAATCGCATTCAATCAAATTACCAGTCTTTACTCCCAACAGTTAGAGGCGGCTTATCTTATAAAGTGCATCGATTAATTTCAAGATAAGACGCCAGCCTACGTACGCGCTTTCTTTAAGGTAAGATCAATTTTTCTTGGCAAGCATTATTCGCCCTCTCCATTGCATCTCCTGGATAGCGCTTATGTCTGCTTTGCACATCTTGAGAGCATCCGCCAGCAGAGTGCAGAGGCACCATCCCAATTAAAAGTTCGGATGCTCCAAGTGCATGCCAGTCAATAAGATTTTCCAAGGGTGCTCAATGAGGTCGGCCCACTTGTGGGAGTAGTGTGGTGGCTGCAATTGAAACCTAAAGCGCGGGTGGAACATTGTGTTCGGCTTGCAGTTGTGTTTCAACCGGGTGGTACTGCCTCTAGCCAAGGGAAAGTGCAAGGGCACAGCATGCACTTAAAGCGGTACTGACGCTTATGCGGCGGTTGCCATGAAGCATCTATTAACCGCAGATCGTCAAATCGCTGGTTGCTAGGGAAACATAAAACTGTTATTTTTGCTCCCTCTCCACAAAGTCGCCCTTGCAATACACATAAATATTTTACAGAATATATTTTATATAAGTATAGTTACAATATTTCAACGTCATAAGCTGCGAATTCTTTTGTAGTAAGATGGAGAAAAAGGAGAAAATCACTACGAACTACAAGGAACAAATTGTGCCGCTTATGAATCACGTAACCGTGGAGCTTCTGCAAAGCAATATTTGGCATACTTATGATTGGGAAATGTTCTTGACCACACTTGGCAATTGTATGTACCTATACAGTGAAGAAAGTGTAATTGCAAAAAACTTTAGAAAATTTGTATTAAAACAGGTGTACGCAAGCTTAAGTATCATCTGAAAATGCAGGCAAAGGAAATCAAGCTCAAGACGTGTGCCAATAATGGGAGTATCTTAATAACACTGGTCGACTCTGGCGTGGCCTCAAGGTCTATGGTGCGCAATCATACCTGGTTTGACTTGCTTTCTTCACTATAAAACTGAACTTATTTTTTCCCTGTCACACAAAGCTCTTGAAATTTTTACGAACATTGGTAATTTAGACGAAGCTTCATTCATTGGTTATAACTAGTAAAATACGCAATTGATTCCGTTTTTCGAAAAAACAAACAAAAATATTTTTGAGTATTTCTTTTTGACACAAAAATCTCAAGAGCTGAAATGAGGGCAGTTTTACATTAAGGAAATGCACACATGAATCACTTGAATCATGACAAACCTAAAATTTTTCAGACATATATAGTTCAAGTTGAAGTTGAATTCAAGTTGTTGGAGGGACCTTGCTTGGCAGCTCCTACTTATGGATTTTTCGCAAATCAGAATGAGCAGACAGAGCACAGCAAAAAAGATATGTTGAAGAACGGCATAATAAGACCTGGCTGGAAAATTAAAAAAAATATATTTAGAGCACTATTTCGAGAGAAAGCTTTGATTCAAATCCAATCTAAACAGTTGAAAAAAAAGAATGGAATACTTTCGAGTAAAGCTAAGCAACTACAAAAGCAACTGGAAAACGCTACGCTAATTGCAGAGGCGATGAATAAACTGGAATTGGCTAACCAGAAGTTGGGGAACTTAACTAGCGAGATTCAAGATGCGGTTAAGCTGGAAAAAGAGCAAATGAAAGCTGTGCGGCTAAGAGAGCGCATAATTCAAACTCAAATCGATTTGCAAGACAAGAGTGTAGCAGTTCTGCACATAAAAGCAAAACTTCAGAAGTTAAAACAATATATTTTGGTGCTACAGGAACGCTATTTGGGAAAGAACCGGGAGTTCGAGGATTTGGTACAATTAAAAAGCCAAATTTACATGCAGATTTTAAAACTGGAAAGAGAGAAAGAGCGGAAGCGCTCACAAATGGCTGTCGTAGCTAGGCAAAAGCAACTCAACTTGGAATTGGAGTTAATCCTTACGGAACGACAGAGAGAACTGCAGAATACCAAAGAGCGGCTCAGAGAAGAGCAACAGCATTCCGTAACGCTAGCGAATTACCTAGCTCATTTCGAGACAACTTTTAGAGTTATGCCCACTAATATCGCAGAGTTAAAAATCGATGTCCTAGAGCTCGAAGAGGCGCGTCAGAAATTGGTTGAACTGCTCATCAGCGAAAGAGCGGAAAATATGCTGTTAGAACAGGTAGCAAATCATTACGCAATTCTATATAATGAATTGGGAAACACAGATGAGAACCACACCTTCATGCAACAACTAAATACATATTACGGACACTCACCTACTAAGTTATTAAGCAAAATTCAACATACCAGAACCAATATCAAGCTGATTAAGACTAAGGTTATTTTAATGAAATTTTTTTGCAAACAATTTTTTCCACTTGTGCATCAAGTTGCGCTTGAATTTATATCCCGTGAGATTTTTGGCATTAAAGGCATTACCATGAGCGAAAAACCCAAAGAACTGTCTCCATTTGTGGGTCAGAAGGAATGTGGAATCAAAGCCTGTGAGATACATGGCATTGAAGGTACTATGCGTCACGAAACACGCGAAGAACTCTCTCCACTTGTGGTTCAGAAGCAACGTGAATCAAACCTTGCGAGATCCGTAACATTAAAGGTATTACCATCTGCGAAACACCCAAAGAGCTCTCTCCATTCGTGAATCAGAATGAATTTGGAATCAAACCCTGTGGGATCCTGGGCGTTAAAGATACCACGAGGCACGAAACACCCGCAGAAGCACCAAACCACCATCAACAAGTTTTGCATGCCAGGAATCTATGTCTACCAATGAAGTAAACTCTGAAAATGTTGTTGCTCTAGCTAAGATACAGATACAGATAACAGATACTCCTGTTGCAATCATCTTTAGGGGCTGCTGAAGTGGTACTAGCAAAAACCAATTTTGCATTCATATAAGCCTGAATTGATAGATACATAGTTTTTCGTTTTAAATTATAATTTGTCAATTTAATAAGCGAAGAAGCTATATCTTTTAATCTTGACGATTTTCTCCCCTTTTATTCACAGTAACAGTGTGTATCGCTGTGTCAAGTTTGATAGCGTTTATGGAGGTGGGATATCGATATGATCAACAAACTGACATACGGGCAATCATGGCTATATGGAATCGACTATTGCTTAACTTATGGTCTTCTACCTTATTTGTACATTTTACAAATCTATCATACCCATGTACACTATTATTACACGATAGAAAAACTAATAGACAGGCCTTGTCTTGTAATGCTGATCATTCGGGTGTCCCTTTTTTTTGTGTAACTGCTTTGCGCTCGTCCGAGCGGTGGCTAGCCACTCATTTGCCAAATAATATTTTTTGAATGGCTTTTAAAAGGTTCGTTGGCAATGTGACGCGTCAATCAATTTGTGGGGTCGTGGGAGCCATGAACTTCTCCTTCGGAGACCTAAGCAACCACCTCAGCGTCGACAACCGTTAAAATCAGCTCACTTTCTAAAAGGAGACCTCTGGCAGCATCTTCGGCATATAGGACCCCGGACAAGCAGTGTCTAAATTGCTTGTAGCTATGGCGCGCTGTCCCGGGCAGGGGCATTTATACATGTTCACTTACGCGATGAACTTTTCGGAAACGGGATCCATTTTGTACGCCCTAAAATTCATTTTTCTAACTCTCTCATTGTCTTTACAAAAGTGTTTTCCAAGGTACTCTCCGTTCAGGTGATATGGGTAGATTGCCAGACAATTTAGGAAAAGAAGAGCGAGAAATATGTTTCTTTGGAGTCCATGTTACAAGACTAAATTTTGCGCATATTTACTTTTGCAAAAGTGGAAAGAACGCCATTTTCAAGTAACGAACTTTCCTTTCTGATTTGAAAATCGATAACAAAATGGACAGTTTAGTTTAAATTAGAATCAGTCGTTTGCCCGAAAACGAAGTAAAATACGAACGCCAACATTAAGCCGAAGAGGCAAATGAAGAAGAACGTAAAAAGTAAAATAAAGAGGAGGACGAAGATGATGGCGAAGGGGAAGACGAAGAGGCAGAGGAAGTGGACGAGAAATTGGAGAGAAGGAGAAGAAGGACCTGCCTACATCTTAGGAGCTTAAAGAGGCAGAGCACCCTAGTCTCAAATAATGATTCAGGATGCTCTGCATTTGACTCTGACATTTTTTTGATATGTCAATTTAAAATTTTATATTCTAGGCAAGAGATTAAATATTTCGGGCTGGCTTATTTCAAAATTAATAAAATTGCTAAATTAAAATGTTGGCAAAGGATTCTACAAACAATTTGCATCAACGTCTGATAACACTGACGCCTAAGCTCGTTAAAGAAATGGAGATACGCGAATATCAAAACGAACATTTTTTGGTTTTTGCAAAGCCATTTTCCAGAGAAGCGGTTGGTGACGCAGGAATTGATAATCCCATGGCTAGCCAGACAGTGGATGAGTATCAGCGTCGTAATCGGAAGGCCACAAACAGCAATAAATCGAAATGCCGTTTCAGAACTACAGTTGTATCTAGCAAGGATCAGAACATCATTAAACAACTAAGCGCCCACGTGAAATTCAATGCTACAGGTGCCTCGAGTAAATTAATTAGTTTTTACTCATTGGGTAGCCAGGCACGTGCTAGATTGCGAATAACCTTAAGTTTGAAGCGTTATACCAAACCGAAAGTTGTATTAAGGAGCAACACAAAGTCAGTAAATGACTCTAACGGAACTGTGACACCACAGACCGTTTCTAGGCTACAAAACCCAGGCGATTCTTCATATACACAAAATCTTCATAGCCTCTTAAAGAAAATTCAATCGGTCGATAGCAAGTTATCGAAAGGTTCAGATAACGAGTATGATTTAAGGGCCGCTTTGGGTAAAGTCAGAAATGTGTTGGAAGATGAAGAGGAAGAGCTCCTAAACTGGTATAGAATGTTAATACGATCAAGATTGGCTCAACTCCGACCGCTGCTGCTATACTATCCGGACACTTTGAATGCTGCAAACGATGCAAAAACTGTGGGAAATAAAGAAGCTATGCCAACGTTTAGCTCAGGTGTAACCAAATTTGCATACTCAGATGAAAAATTGAAGAATGAAAGGAGCGGGGGTACTATAAGTACTGTGAAAGTCCTGTCTAAAGCTAATAAGGAACAGGGGCAACTTAACAAGAAGGAAAAAAACAAGCTTAAGAAGATTTTGAATGCTAAAAATGACGCAAAATCTAAGGGAAGTAAGTAATCTTCTAAAGAGTAGTGGGGATTGGCCTATTTAATCAAATATTTTTACTTAGATGAAAAATCTGTACATGCGGTGAAAGGTTCAGAAAATGTAGATAAGAAACAGAGACTATTTAAAATTAGGGGCAAGAAGAAGATTTTGAATGCTGAAAATGATAAAAAATCTAAGGGAAGTAAAGACGCTAAGCAGGTGAAAGGTAAAGAAATGGATAATTATAATAGTAGTTTGGATTGGCATATTTAACGAGATTTATTTACTCAGAAGCAAAATTAAAAATGAAACCCGTGAAAGTAACGTCTAATCTAAAGAAGATAAAGACTCAACTCAAAAATAAAGGAACGAATTCCCAATTGAAAGCAGATTATGACATTAGCTTTAAAAAAAACCAGCTTCGCTCAAGCAAAAATTCGGCTAATAATCTCGATCCGGATATGGCACTGCATCACATAAATCTATATTTTTTTCCCAAATCCGTAACATCTATGAAGTTGAATCAAGCGCGAAAAACTTTAAAGAAAAACGCCGTAGGTATGCCAGTTGAGAAGAAAGTGAAGCTACGCTCAAGTACACAGCCCCTTAAAGAACGCAATCCGGCTGTTCCCAAATCCTTTACATCCATGAAGTTGAACAATCAGCGATGGGCTTCAAAAACTTGGATTAAATGCAGTAACGCCTTCTATGAACCCACTGAGGATAATCTTAGAAGAGACTATGAAGCGGCCAAGCATTTAAAGAAACGCAAACATATCAAAAAAGTGAAAGTTTGACTGCTTTTTATAACTGATTAATTAGCTAATTACACAAAAACAAATACGCTTGAGCTATCTCGAAGTCTATACTTTTTTTTCCATTGCGCATGCGTGACGTCTGTCATGTCATCATGAAGAAATGCTTTTAAAAGAAATTTTCGTAAGCTTTAAAACAAAAGTTGTGTTCAAAGCGAAGATTTTTTTATGTTTGCCCATTAATTTGCTTGGCAGAACTTGAGCAGGGAAATTGATGGCTGACCAGAGTTGCCATGTGGGTGGAAAAAGTGCAGTTTATTTAATAAACTTTTACTCAAATGCATATCACTTGCCCGCATATGAGTGTTTTATGTGAAATTCACTCAAAACTATTGCAACATAAATCATTATTAATTTGACATTAGACTTTAACTTTACATAACTCAAACTAACAGGTGAAAGCGAAAAGTGCAGCCGATTTCTGCCCAAATGGAGTTACAAAGACCAGAAAGTCATGAAATCACATAACTTGCCAATTCGAAACTCACTTGCACTCGTAAAAATTTACGTTCGAGCAATGAATAAACTCGGGATCGGGGTGAAAACATATCGAATTGTGTGCTAATATTTGGCCAAAATGCAAAAGCCAACTCGGCATGCACCCACTGAAATGACGTAGTGACTGCCTTTGACTCTCTGGCCAACAGTTTTCTCAGTTTCCCAGTGACTACATTGACTTTCTGACGACAATAAAATAATTTAGCTAACTTAAATTGGGAAAATACGGCCAAAACGAGCAATCATCGATGGCATCGAGCAATGTCAGCATTTGTCCACCTTGCACTCTACTGCAGTGCCTCCGTCTGGCACAGTGTCTAGTTGATCGACATGCAACAACAGCGAAATTGTTGTCAAATGTCCGTGAAAGAGAGAGATGGATTGGTAGAGGGAGGAGTGGTAGGGCGACGGCGCACAGTAATACAAAATCAAATGGGTAAAAGTTGCTATGGACTATTGTGATTTTTAGCCGGGTTTTGTTGGCCCGCTTCGCTTTATTGTTATGGCTTGACTTTGGTTTCTGTATTTCGAAGACCTTATTTGATTTTCAAACAGACATTTGCAAGCTAATGACAATGTTTGCATGATTGCCTGGGACTCTTTGACGTTTTTTGGATTGAAAATGTAATTGAGCATAAATGGAAAATAAGTAAAAACAGGGCATAATTTTCATAATTAGCTGTTTGGCATTGTTCTTGGACATTTCCTTTTAGTTTGCCGAGTTTTGATCAGTTTGTAGCTTCATGTTGAAGCAAGAAGTAGCTCATTTCATGATGATGATGTTGAGCATTCGTTGGGAAAGGCAGTGGATGTCTCATGTACACTATGACATTGTGAAATTACTGGTAGCAAACTACAATATCAGGATAGGAAAGAAATTGGTTTTCAGTGAAACTTTTATGAAGCGACCAGCCATCTCAAGAACTTGTGTTCTTAATAAGGTCTCTAAGGTAAATTGATTGACCTTATCAAGCAGTAGGGGCGAAAAGCATTGATAAACTATCAACAGATAAGGGGTTTAGTAAACCTCTAAAGAGCTTTTTTAAGGCTTTGTGATGGGTTTTCCTCAATTCTCTGAAAACTTCTGGTAAATAAACGATTGTATGCCATTCAGAGTTCTCCATTCTACATTGCTTCAGCGGAACAATTGCCACATGGCAAGAAACAGACAATCATTTATTGGGAACTGCTGCGTTTGCGAACAACCTTTCGCACACAGCTCAAGGACCGCAGCCGAAAAACACTTTAGGCAATAAGCTCACCATTATCAGCTATCAACCTAGAGGCAATTTTCAATGGCTAAGCGGCAGGGATCAGGCTGATGAAGACTTTTCCAACCAATTGGACTGCAAAACTATCTCAGCAGCTCGGTTTTTATCCGTTCTGGTGTTTTATGTTTTGATTGTGCGTCCTTGGAAGGCAGCATCGTCTATTTTCAATTGCAACCAAATGGCATATACTTTATAGATGTGGACATAGCAATATGGCAACAGCATGTGTGCTTACATAACCGAATCGCAACAGGATTTGAGTAATCTTAGCAGTTGATCTGCCCCGTAAGAACATGCCATACCATTTAGCTATAGTAGCTTTAGGGATCGCTCTAGCTGTAAATTTGCCCATGAATTGATTGCTGTTAACTGTGTGCCGAAGCAGTACAAGAATCCGCTTATCTATGACAGCAAATGCGGTGAGGAAAATATCTTGGCTGGCATAGCACCCAATAAGCAATGTAGCATCTATTTTACTAGACCCACAGACCTGTAGTATTCCAAACAATGTTTGCTCAATTTGCAAAGCGGCTAAGGGGTTTGGGGGTAGTTCAGTTAAGCTGAGCTCGGAGTGCCCCCCAGTTAAGCAAAAATGTTAAACGTAGTAACTAAAATTACTTACAGCCTGTAAAAGTGTGCACTTAAAGATAATCAAAATAATACCAGGTAAGCAAGTTGAGCGACAGCAATTTGGCTGGAACCACTGAAGGATGTCCCATGTCGACATTGGCGACCTGTCAACAAGATTGTCAAACACAATTACCTGCTGCGGCTACATATTTGAGCGATGCTGATGATATGACAGACATTGAAGGCGTCGCGACAAAATGCTACGCTGATCAACATGATATACAACTTGGCGACTCTGCGGTGACTTGTCTTGGTCAATTGGCGTCTTTGGCAAATTTTCCGACCAAGCCTAATTGAACCGCATCGGTCTGACACGTGCAGGAGCTCAAAGTGTTCCAGTTGGTAATCGTGGCCGGACACATATTGTATGGCAAATTTACGCTCTTGGATGAGAGAAAGGTGTTTTTGGTGTCAGCTCTTTGATTTAGGCAAAGTTTTCATCGCGCTCACCTGCCAGTTGACAATCAATTTGTATATTTTTACTTGAAATTATTTACTTAAAATATTTCTTAGCTTTTTTTTTTGATATTGCACTAAATGCACTCACACATGCATGCTACAAGCTACAGACTCTCCACGATTGGAATTTCATTTAGAAAGTTGTATGGATGCTGAAAAAAAGCCCAGGCAAGTGAGACACAGCTGAGCTGACTGTACGTTTAATTTGCATTTGAGAGGGGGTGAGTGAGTGAGAGTGCGACACAGACAGGTAGGGGGCGCTGCAGTCGGACAGCTGGAAAGACGCAGTCAGCCAATGTCAGGGCAGTCAACGGCTGGGGCCGCCTAGGCGACATTCTTGTCTCAGCCGCCTTCACTTTTCACTTACAACAAACACAAGAACAACTACAACAATGCCAACAACAAGTTGTACACGAAGTCGTTTAGGCACACATAACTGGGTCATTTAATAATAATCGTAATCATAATAAGAAACCCGCCTGAGATTTCATATTCTAATTCCGTCAATCAAGTCGAGCAAAACGTTGCCACTGCGGCATGCCACAGTACAACGCAGCAACTATTTGTTGTTGTTGTTGCTGTTGGCTACTGCCTGCTGTTGTCGTTGTTGTTCATCTTGATTTTGTATAAGATTTCTTGATTTTGATCTTTAACTTGTCTTGACGTGTGCGTATGGTTTTTGCCACTCCTAAACAGCAATTGTTAGATCAAGACCAAGAGCAAGACTTCAAGAAACTTGCTCCATGGCTTGTTAGCCATTTCTGGTGAAATGCTTTTTACTTCAATGCATTGTCTTAGACAACAAAAACAACAACGGCAACAGCAACAACAAATCAGTTTTCTTTAATGGCTTTTGATTGATTATCGCGTGCCACGCTCTGCTCCCTAGTGGGGCTATACATCCATCCAACCATCCAACTCAGCTCCAGCTCTGTGGGTGCCATGTTGCCCACGTTGCCTACGGTTCGCTCTTTTGTTGGTTTATTGGAGCTGCTTAATTAGGCTCTTGATAGGTCTCATGCACGTGCTGCGATTTACATGCATGGTGTGCATGTGTGTGTGTGGGTATAAGCATGTAGTTGCAATGAGCTTATAAGCAGAAAGAGAAATCTTCAAATTTAATACGGGTTTCAAGAAATTTGGTTACAGTACCACAATTTCTTTTTCTGTTCTAAGTACAAACACTGCACTAACGAGGGTTGCCTTAGTTGTTTCGGGAATAAGAACACACACTCTTCATCGTAAATGGTTTCCAAAAAGACCAATACAATCATCTTTACTTGAAGATATTTCGGAACACTTTTCCACTGCAAATACCATTCAGAATTCTACGCTGTAATTCTAAGCATTCTAAGAATAGGTTTCGCATCTGAATGGAACTCTTATTGGAAAGCATATGAACTGCTTCAAAACTGCAAAAATATTTAGCTATTTGGGTTTGAACTAGCTCGGTTCCAGGAACTAGGTTCATCCTAGAAATTTTCTTTCGAAGACTTTTTTTTTTTTTTTTTTTTTGATGTGAAACATGTTAAGCTGCGCTTTCGGGATAAACCCGTCATGTCTTCGGGTGGCTTCATTTAGAGCGAATATAATAAATACAATCTTACAATAATAATTGAGTATTTTCGAAAATTTCTCTACGAAAATTTGAATTTCACAATTTTTATTGATGCGCAAAACTTCAAGATGGCGCTTAGAATTCAATTTAAACAAGTAATTAGCTTAATTACGTTGCGAATAGAAATCTGCAAAAATTCCGAACTAAGTTTTTCTAGACATAAAAAAAAACACAAAGTTTTGAAGATTTTATTTGCGTATAACTTAAGAGAATTGAATGGAATTCCAGGATTTAACTTTCACTTTGCCCGAATTCCAGATATCAGGTATTTAACATACTTCTTACTGACTAATGCCTTGTAACATCCATTATCAAGCTTCTCTATGATTCCAGCTTCTACCCCAACATTCAGTGTATCTTCAATTATTAGCTCGAGCTCCTCTGTAGCCGTGCCTCCAATATGTTGCGCAGTCTTCGCTGCAATTTTTGCCAGGGTAGCTGGAGCTCCCATTTTCGCCAGTGTCATCATAACGAATTGACCATTTTGGTTTTGCATGGTGTAAAGTTAACAGAAATTTGTAATAGTTGTGTATGTTATAAGTTTGTTAGATAGAAAAGTTTGAATAAATGTAAATATTAAAGTGTGTGCCGACGATTACTTTGTTATAATTACATACTAGGGTTGGGGCTGATATTGAGATCACCCAGAACAGCCACCACTTTGTCTTTTAATACTTTTTGTGTTGCAGAAATGTTTGTTCGAAAACCAACAAAAGACTTTTGCTTGATGAGTACGAATACATTCACTATCCACAGTTTTTTTAATTAGATAAACTTTACTGAGGTTAAATTTGGCATACTTTGTTTTGTTATTTTCTTCAAGCCCCGCATCTTTTTAACATTATGGTCAATACAAAATACATACGTACCTAATTCTATAGTTTAAAACCATAACTCTAATATTTATAAAACAACTTTTCCAAAGAGTAACCAACATAGAAACCATTACGGACTTATATAGATAAATGAGAATTGAAAATAAAATAAAATTGAATTCCAATTCTGGCTAGGTCAATAGCACTTAAAACAAGAAAAAAAATATTGTCGAGACCTTTCCAACAATATACCATTTATAAAAATCGGTCATCAAATACCAAAGCTATGAACAAAACCGCATTTCAACGGTATTTAGGGTGGACCAACAAAAATGCACTTCTTTTGTTAAAAAAGCTGATGTCAATTGCATCTCAAAGAAAGTAAAACTGCATTCAAAAACGATAATTTCGACATATGTTTTCAAATAAACGACGATTTTTTGAAACTTTGTGGACACACGTACTTTGTGGACACTCGTATCTTGCCACAAATTGTTGCACAAGATTTGATAAAGCACCATCGGGCTTAATAAGTCAATCGCTGTTTACCCAAAAATGCAACCGTTCTGCATCATTCAATCTTTTCACAACTGTAAGGAGTCAGTTGCTTTCCAATTTTCTTATTGGAAAAGAAATGAGCAGCGAAGACACATACATTCGCAGAGTATAAGGAGTTTGAGATAAGGCATAGAAATAAGATAGTTATAGATGCGGATGCAGTTCGTTTTGTATTAGTACTACATAGTGTAGAGTAGTTGAAAGATATAGTCTGGAGCAAGTGGACTCTGTCAGATAGGCGTTAGGATATATATAAGCAGAGCACCGCTAAACGCTAACACGGTAGTTTAATTATTACAAAAAGATAGAGTTTGGAGTTCCAAGAATCCATTTGGGGGTGTTTGTTGAAACTTAAGCTACAATCACTTGCTGTCCTGGTGAGTACGTCCGTGGGTTATCTGATGGCTTAGGATACATCCCGAGGCGGAAATGGGGAGCTACTGCTTTAACCGATGTAGAACTAAGATGAGGCTAGCGACCACTGGGTGAGCTCTATCGCGAGTGTCTGTTTAACAATAATTTATTATATGTAGGAAGGTAGTAGATTAGGCTTGGGAAGGGGTTGTGGCGTCTAAAGGTGCGTGCGACTCTACATAGAGAGTCAATCCATAAATCCACAAAGGAAGTTGTGCGTAAGGTCTTCTGAATTAATCAGAAGTTCCAGCAAATATAAATTTGTTGTTAACGGACGTTGGACACTGGCACAGCTACCGCAGCCCCTCACGCTATCCGGGAGGATCGTCTGACATCTTAAAGCATGTTCATGACGGACAACAACATATTGGAAAATAATAATTAAAGAACACATTCAAAATTGACTCGGCCGTAGCTTAGATGACAGTTTTCACTGTGAAAACTGTAGCTTTTCCTCAGTATCATAATCGTAAAACCACAACAATCATATTTATTGTCAAATTTGCAGATGAAGAAGATGCTGCTACCACGACGACGCTTACCGCTCTTCCAAGTACTCATTTTCAAAATTTGAAGATTGTCTGCAAAGCTCGAGCTTTTAAACCGACTTATACCGATTGAGTGTATCCCAAGATATTGCGATTCATTGGTCGGGGATTGTAAATGTTCAAAATGAGCGTTAGCTCACGCTCTGAGCAAGATATTGCGATTGAATGGTCGGGGATCGTAAATGTTCAAAATGAGCGTTAGCTCACGCTCTGAGCAAGAGCCACAACAAATTTAAAAGAGCGCTCATGAACCATTTGATACGACCTTAAGTTTGGGGGAGAGGCCTAATTTTTCGGCGCCGTTCTAGCGCAATACAGTTTAACGTATAATTTACGTAACGTGCACTAAATACAGTGTTTGAACACATTTGGATGAAAAACAAAGAAACAAAAATATTTTTAATTTTCACTCAGACACGTCCGACGTTCTTTCTCTAGACAACTGAGCTTATTACTGACTGCTGCGTACTTTCCAGAATTGTCATATTTATAAATTATTACAATATTTAAAAAATAATTTTTTCCGAGAAAATAAACTTTTGCCAAACGAAAACCTATCGCTTTTCTTGGTACCACGTTGACCCCAGTGTACGGCATTTTTTGCGAAAACAAATCCCACTGGTAATTGTCTTAAACTGAAACAGCTGAGACTTGAACACATACGTTTTAGCCAAACGGTCCTACGCAATATCTTAACTTTTTTTTCCATATTCTTTTCGCTGAAAACCGAGTTTTTATTGACATATGTCTAGTGGTTACATGCAAAAACAACAACAACAACCACAACTGGAGCAGAAATGGGTGCATAAAAAACGTGCTCCACTCTGCCATGGCCATTGTCTTCTCTGGCTGCGGCTCTTCCAGAGCGATGGTGGGTGATAAATGTTTGGCCAGCGAGAGCGCGCGTGTGCAGACAGTCAGTAGTCACTGTAGTCACTAGGCACAGCAGCATCCATTGAAATTAGTTATTCACGCGGATCGTTTAAGGCAATCCTCCAACACCCAGAAGAGTCGTCTGGCCCAGGCAGCTCAACTGAGGAGTAGCTGCTGCTGGTCTTGGTTTTGGTCATGCCCTGTCACATGCTGGCTGCTGCCTCTTTGTTGTTGTTGTTCTCATGGTTGTTGTTGGCGCTTTTTGTTGCTTGCTATTGTCGCTTTTGTTTTAATGATCGTGCCGCTGCTGAAAGAAGTTACTCATTTGCGGTTGTCGGTAAGCGAGGCAGATGGCGGGGGACGACGCGGTAGTTTTGGCGAACTTGCCACCGTTGCTGGCTTATCAGTGCAACATTTTGCATGTTGCAGGCGCACAAATAAACTAAACAAAAAATAAAATTTAAAAAAATCTAAAAAAATTACCTGCAGGCAATGCAGCTTGGATGCTCTATATGTTTTAGAGCTATTACCGAAACCAAATACACATTCAAAATAAAGAAACAACTTAGTTTTTCATGAAAAAACTATGTTTATAGCGACGTTAACCTATAAGTAAGCTTAGTAATTGCCTCAAAAAACTAAAACATGCAACATTTTGATAGTCTGAGAAACTTCTAGATATGTGTCTATCATGGTTTGATTCCAAAAAGTGTTTTTAAATGGAGCCAAACAGACTTTAACCAACGTATCTTTAATTTATGTCTTAGTATTCAAAAACTGTTGCTAAAATCTCTTGACGACTATACCAAATTGCGATTCTATATGTCGTATGGTTCGTTTGATTGTTCTCACAAGGAGAGTTTTTATCTCTGAGCTCAGGAGAGTTTTCACAATTTTCTGTTGCAGCTAATCAAGAAAATGCTGCAGTTTCGATTTATGATATCAAACTCTCCTGTGTCTCATCTTTTTCTTGACTGACCATAAAAACCCCATTCAGGCGTCTCTGCTTCGCAAGCGCTTTCTCCACTCTATCACCCGAACGGTAATGCGCACTACCTGGTCCTTGCAACGAAGACACGGCCTACTCCTTCTTTGCCTTCCTTTAAGACCGGGTTGAAGACCTTTCTCCTAAGATGCTCTTCGTCCATACCCATGACCGAACCAGCAGAGCAAGCACCGAAATGTCGGTCTTAGAGTTCGTCGTCGCATCGAATGCAGTTGTTGCAATGGAAACAGAAACACTTTTCTTTGACCATAGTCAAAGAAAAAGCTGCAAAATAGGTAAAAAATTTCGAATTTGCTTGCTTTATAGACAAAACTCCCGAAAATTGAATCTCTAGAAGTTCTGTATCATCTAAGAATTGAGCAGGTATTTGAAAAAAAAGCGCTCTTCAAAGTCTCTAAAACCCCGTGTTCCTCGTTTATAAAATAATTGAAAAATATAAAACCCCACAACCCAGGGTTTTTCGACTAGACTATATATACATATATATTGGTAAGATTAGATCATTTGCAGCTCATCGAAAAAAGTAGAGCTCAGGCTGCCTTGCCCCTTGTGCTCATGATATACTTTTTGCGGTCGATACCCCTGCTGCGTTTCAAACTTGATATAAAACTTATAAAACTCTTCACTGCTTACAGGGTATTAGAACACATTGCAAATGGGCGCATGGGCATTTGTCACAGTCCCACACACACACACACACACACACATAGGCATAAGCCAAGCTTACATGTGTTTCTGTTTTTTTTATGTGTGCTTTTAGCCATTTTATCGTCTTAAAGTCATTGCTACCGCGAAGTTGGCTCAGTGCGCTTCTAATGGCTCATTTCCTAGCCAATGTTGGTAGCACAACAGGGAAAGACTAAAAATGAACCGAAAAAGCAACCAAAAACGGTAATTAACCTGTGCATGTTAATGAACTTCAAACTGCAACTTAGCAGCTCAGTTGCAGATGCATGTTGAGCGTCTTGGCTGAAATGCTTATGCAGATTTTTGGCCAGATCTTGAGCTTGACTGGAGCTAAGACTGCGCCTGCATCATCGTTGTCTGCCACAAAGTTGTAGTTGTTGTTGTTGGCGCTAATGTGAAAACTCATTTTGAGCAAAATGAGGTTGTTGTCGTGCCGTTGACAATCTAATTAGAATACAAAATGCTTTTAGCAGTACACTGCAACAACAAGGCGCTGGGTTTCAAGTTCATGGTGTTGACATATGTATAAGTATGTATTACACACATACACATACAAATACACATGCAGCGGTGCCATCTTAAACGTCTGATCTGCTAATGGCTGCCGCATTGGTTTCCGTGCCAGAGATCGCCTCTAATTTAGGCAGCTTCGCTTAACTTGGTCTTTAATAGTTTTTGACAGTGTTGCCACTTTATATGGCAAAAGTCTCTGTCTTTCTCTTCGATTACAGCTGCTTGCAATTATTGTGATTAGATGTATGGCTTACAGATTTTTGATTATAGCTCATAATGGTAATGAACTTGCTTAACCCCGCTTTTGGATGAACAACTTTCATGTGCCCTTAGTAGAGATCATTATCATATTATATTACGCTTGGAAATTGGCTTTATTAGGCTGTGGGTCGTGTAAAATAGATCGTGCATTGTTTATCAGCGGTTAGTGAAACTAATATATTCTCTACAGAGCATTTGCTATTATAGAGGTGCGCTTCTCTCAATGAACTGCTTTCTCTTAGGCCACTGGCGTACAAATATTGCTTGGGCGCACAGTTGACGGTAACCAATTCATAGGCCAACTTGCAGGAAGGCTGATCCTTAAAATTCTCATTATAATAGGCATAGGGTATAAGATTGTTTTGCGTTTCGGGCATCACAATGTGGCCTATCTGCTGACGTGGTACATTGACATCGCTTAGACTACTCAAATCCTGTTGCGGTGCGGATATGTAACCTGTAAAATTGCTGCCGTTAATCTCTACATCCAGATAGTATATGCCATTGCGTTCCAGCTGGAAATCGCCATTATAACACTTCCAGCCCACACCCTCGCCGCCAAAATCAGAGCATTCAAAGTCATCACCCGGATAGCCGTCCAGCGCATTCCAAACACTAAAGATAAGCTTATACGTGGAGCTGCTGTCGTAGTTTTGCAGGCCTATGTAGCCACCGGCTTCATCGGTAAAGAACTGCAAAAAGTTGAAAATGCCTTCATTAACGAGATCCTGACCGCCCATCCATTGGAATACACCACGAAAGCCCTTATAGCCATTGTTACGATAGTCTATACGAGCCATGGCATTGCCCAGTATGGGATTTGCTCTACCCTGCACCACGTCACCGCGCATTAGACGCATAAAAGTGGCAGCATCCTGCTGTGCCTCAAACCTAGAAGCAGGGTGTTTTGCTATAACAGTGCTTAATCCTAAGGCGCACAGAAACCCTAGTAGAGCTGACTTTTTAAGACTTTTAAACAACATGTTTTACTCTTCGGAAATAACTAAACTTGTTTGGTGCTGCGCTGTCACTCTTCCAGCCAATTTATATAGCTGCATCATAACTGCGGTTGGAGTGTTTCAGATAAGATATCATAGAGGTTAATTAAGTGCTGATCAAAATCAAATTGCGACTTATGTTTTGTACGAGTGATAAGCTAATTCAATTAACAGCTGATAAGCCATAAAGATGTAATACAGAGCTGATTGAGTTCTCTTAAGTTATATAAAAGTGGTTACGCATAGAGCGCCACTTAAGTAAGCTCTTGACTTGCGAGCCACCACAAGGTACACAAACTTAAGTTCAAAATACTTCTAGAGCGCCGAGCTAGTAGCAAAGTTCAAGTCATAACTCAGTCAGTCTCATCAACTGCAGCAGAGACGTTGCAACGTTACACTAAATCATGCCCACATGAACCTGAACCAGAGTCCCAAGGCCTGTCTTAGAGTAAGACTCCGGTGGATCCGGCACAGCATCAACTTGGACAGTTTTGTTGCACAGTAGCAACAACTTGGGCTCGCAGTAGCTGCCTATCGAATGGATAGCCAAGATAAAAAAGAGCATGAGAAGGCTTCTGAAGCAGAGGGAAGATTAAATACACTGGAAAACAAGTTTTATTTGGAAATTTAAGTAATGTAACATATGTGATAGCAACATATTATACTTACAAGGTATTCATACCAAGAAAACTAGTGCTGAGTGCTATATGATAGGAGTAGTATGTTTATAAAAGTTCGATTGTGATTGCTTATGAGTTGGACAGGATTTTTTAAAGCAATTCCCCATTTGTTGGTGAATATCATCGGTTACCATAATGCGTTTATGCAATAAAATTCTAAAGATGTCCAATCTTTGGCAATTTTCGAATTCATCCCGGAAAATGTTTGGCTTTTGAGACTATACAAGTTTGGAGGCACTTTCGGTTTTTGCCAAAGCGATCTGGTAACCAATAAACGGACGGAGAAATATCTTTGGAATGCGACTTAAATGATTTGATAGTACATCCCATTACAGGTTTTCCAAAACCTTTTGGCAAGCCAATCATCGCATCTTAACGTCAAATGGCTTCAATTCCCAAGTCATCCAATTTCCCTTCTTTCAAATTATACCCATTCCTTCAAATATACGTAAACGGTTTTTGAGTCATTCCCAGAGATCCCCAAGCAGCTCTTACTTTTTGCTCTCATATTCATTGAGTAATGCCTCTATTTCGTTATCTTTTTTTGAAAGTCCAGAGCGTGTATTATCTTCAATACTGCAATGCATTATCCTTGAAATGTCCAAGCCATATCCCATACCGTCCTCATTGACGTTTTCACGGACCTTAAAAAGGAGCGAGCATTGGCAGACGGCTCGTACCTTGTATTCTTATACTATGCAATATCCTAGATGATTTATGTTAAGTAGCGTCACCTTAAAATTCCTGAAGCATTTGCAGCACTTTTCTTTTAATTAGTGTTAAAATAACTCTTTGGTAAGCCTATCATTTGAATGCAATTCTTCATTTTGAATGGATTGTTTCTGTGGTGACTTATACTACATAATAACTGGTAAAATCAAATTGAGTATGCAAGTTTCTCGTAAGAAAACCCTGTAGAGAGCTTCGCGACGTATCCAATTCAGGACTATTTGACGATTCTGGACTTGCACATCGCCTTACGAATCGCTTCGATGTTTTGTCTTCATCGGATAACGACTAAGAACATTAATTGATTTGATCCTTTTTGATGTAAAACTTCAAGACGCGGCTTGGAGGTGACAGTGAAAGTGGAAAAAGAAGAGCATGGGCGTTTGCTCAGAATATTGTCGCGGTAAATTCAATGCAGGAGCTCTTGCTTGCCAAGATTATCCTGTCTGGTGCCAAGATCGAGAAGAATAATGCGGAAGCTGCAGAGGATCCATGCTGACTTGGCAGAAGAGTAATGATCGCCAGTTGCGCCCAAAGTGAGCGAGAGTCCTACTCAGCTCTAACTTTGTCTCGGCTGGTCTCACTGGCTCTTGAGCTGTCCATCTTCTTTTAGCTCTTTTCGTGAGCGTAACATTAAAGCTTCCAAGCACGTCCAAATCCATGACCAAGTTAATATGCTTACTGATAGTCGCTGAAAAACCACACAAGGTCTCCTGAATAGCCGGCCAACATGTGTTACTTTAAAATTCAACCCAGCAAGTTTTTTTCTTCTTTATTTTCCTAGAAAAAATGCTTATAGAAAAAAATATTAAGACCAAGGTAGCGCACATAAATTTTGAAAGATCGTAACTAAGCCAGAGATGCGCCCAAATGCGAGCCAAAAAGCGTTCCACAATAGCAGCTCAATCCTTATATGGCAACGATAACATTGAACATCGAACATTGCCCATTGACCAGTGCATCACACTGGGTTGCCCTTGCGCTGATGTATCACGTGTGTGTGTAGTGCAGTTTTTACTCTTTACTTTTTTCTTACTATTTAAAAGTGGCCTCGTTTCGGTTCAAGTTTGGCTTATAAGTATGGCAAAACGGCTCATTAAGTTCAGTTCAGCGGGGCGTATGAGTAATATGCAGGTTGCTTTGCACGATTTACACAGCTGAAAGGATTAATTCGTTAACAATTTGCTATAATATAAAGCATAATGATAAATCTATTAATTAAGTTGACTTGAGACGATGATGCCGACAATATTACCGCTGTTGTCGTTGTTGTGTCTGCCGTCTGGTTTTGACTTGGATTTTGCATTTGAAAAATTACAACGCTTTTTTACAAATTTGTTGCGCTTACTTTAAGCTGTGTGTGTGTGTGTGTGTGTGTGTGTGTGTGTGTGTGTGTGTGTGTGTGTGTGTGTGTGTGTGTGTGGGTATATAGTATAACTGTAAGCAAGTGTGTATGAGTCGCTTGTGTGTAAATTTGTTGAAATTTAAGACAGTGGGTGGTCCCTTGGCCCGCATTGGACGACAGACTCCAACTGAAGCTAACTAAATTGCAGCTACACAAAAAATACAAAATGGAAGAAAAAAGAAACACTCTCCGACATGGCAGGGGTAAATGAAACCGTTTCTATGAATCAACTTTATATAATAAACCAATTCAAAACAGCAACAACAGCAATAACAACAACAACAATTGCTGCAATTGAACTACTGTGCAACGTTGTGTGTATAAATTTGCCAAATTAAAAAGCGACAGCAGTCAACATCATGAATTGTGGCAATAGAAGCCAAGCCAAGAAAATGAATGAGGGTGAAATGTTTGGTTCGGAACGCCGAAGTTTTTATGCCCTAGGAGATGAATCAACTTCAGCCATCCTTCACCATATTTAAAAAAAAAAATTAAATCATTATGTCAGAAATGCACATTTTTGGCATTTTTTTTACTTATTTGTTCAAAATATTTCTCCTAAATAGCTACATATATAGTATCATAAGCACAAATACGATGTTTTAAATAAAACTGCAATACTATCTATATAGTACTATCGATACTATCGATAGCTTAAAGCCACATGCCAACATCGTCTGCTCTGCTAAGTGGCTAAAGTTTGAAGTTAAAAAATGTATAGAACTGTCGATATATAGTATCGTATCTTTTTCCTGAAACTGTTGAATGGCACATAATACCAACATAAACATGTTCGTCTGTATCAACAAGCATATACATCGTAGATAGTAGTTATACTTTCTTTCTTCTTTTTGACTGGCCAGAACAATTCGTTACTGGACAGTTCCTCTTACCGCCTTCGCACAGCTGCCAGTAGTAAAGCTGTTCTCTCGCGTATTTATTTCAGCATAGCTTTCCATTTTGCAAAATTTCTCTAATAGATAGTATCTATAGTGAAAAAAATTGATGCAGACAGTCGGGACGGTGCCCGTCAATGGAATACCCTCTACACATTTTCCCGTGAAAGTCGAATTACTAATATATATTATGAGCGTTATTAAAGTAACTCGACTGCGGGGGATTGGGGCTTGATTTCAACAATGTTTGGCTTCGTACCAGATTTGGTGGCTCTAACATAAATTTTAACCTTAACATTGCTGTAAAAATTAAAAGTTGTTGACGTTAATAGAAGAAGGGGCCTAAAATTGACACATAACTACCTATATTTCTATCCGATTTATATATCGATTCGACTATTGCTCCTGAACATGGAACATATGGTCTGCCTGTTACATTCATTGCACAACCCTATAATACTATTTTACACTTTGTGTACATGGTATAAAAATCTATATATGGATAGTATAATGCCCATATTTTGCTTTGCACTAAATAAACTACAAATTTGGTATGAAGGTTCATGTCAGCCCTTTAAATGGGAAAGTGTGGGTCCCGATATATCCTACCAGCAATAGAGTGGTTCAGATTACGGCGACACTCCATAAGGTACCGAGATAAACCTTTATTCATTGGTTCTGTTTTGTTTTTACACATTATGAACTGCTTATCAAACTTCACAACATCAAGCAGTGCATTTTGAAACCAATTGTCATGAGAAACGGCCGGAATAAGTACTTAAGTAAGTAGTTGACCATAGAGAGCATTTTCAAAGTTTTGAAAATAATGCATATAGGGCCTCGCGCTGACTTATTCAAATTGGATATTTTTATAGTTTGTTATAGAGTTCTGTTTTCAGTTAACTATATTGGTTTCTTAAATCAACTAGAAAAATATTCTTAATAGTGTAATTACTTAAATCGTAAATTAAAATGATCGTGATATGAACTTAGTTCATTCGATTAGTTCTTTTTAAAAGAGAATGATTTGTATCAAGTAACATGCGCTAGTTTAGAATTTCAATATAAGTATCCGGCACTTCGTTTTATAGTACTATTTGCTTGGAAAATTGTTGTCAACCAACTTTGGGACCGTGTTATGTATGTATGGTATAGTACAAACTGCAGCAATCAAATCAAACAACAAAGTTCAAAACAAATTAGTCCACAAATATAATATAACATATGTAGCACTTTAGGTTTCATTGTGCAGCTTATACAGCGGAAAGTTCTCAGGCAACGCTTATTCCCACAATAGATCGTCTGAGTTAAAGCCCTGTTTTCACTACCTGAGTTGCTCAGCTGAGTTGCCTTTAAGCAATCAGTGTAGGTGCTGCTGCTGCTCTTGCAGCGTTTTAAAATCACGAATCTTAAGCGATTAGTAGCATATGTACACTTCGCAAGAGTATAGAGAAAAACTAAAAAACCACCGGCGAACCACCCACTGCACTGACAACCGGGAACGAGCTGGAACTGTAGCTAATGCAGGAGCTGCAGTGAGGCGGAGGAGGATGATGACGCAACAGGGTGCCTGCCGCTGTGCCAGACGTTGTCTATAAATAAAGTGTAGGCAAAAGTAAATCAAAACAACAAGCATGAAAAAATGAATGACAACAACAAAAACGATAACAACAAAAACGATAACAACAAAAACGATAACAACAACAGCAACAAAAACTGGGGGAAACATGTGGCGCACATTGAGTTTGATTTTAGCGCCAGGATCAAGTGGGCCGCCGATGGACCAGGTGTGTGTGTGCGCCCTAGAGCCCGCTCTAGGTGTGGTCGCGGGCGTTGAAGTTGCTGTTTCTTGTTCTTGTTGTTGTTGTTGTTTTTTTTTATAGTTTTTTGCTGTTCCTGCAGCTTTGTGGTGGTCGAGAATTTGATATGGCGTCAAGACATATAAATTTCAAAGCTAGCATTGCCTTTAGCAACATGTTGCTGCTGTCGCTGTCGCCGTCGCAGTCGCTGTTTACGTCGCTGTTGGCGTCATGTTCCTGTGGCATGGTTATAGATTTGTCATCCCAATGCTGCCACATAAATTCGTTACGCATGCTACAACTGCGGCCGGCAAGACAATGCGCCATAATAATGTGTGTCAATATGTGTGTGTGTATGTGTGTGTGTTGCAGTGTATGTACATGATTGTATGTGTGTGTGTATAAAAGCTTGTCAACATCTTATTCCAAAATTGACATGATTGATTTTTCATGTTGCTCATGACTTTCTAAAATATTTCACTCAATCGCATGCCAAAGCGCTGACCAGCCAAACACTTACACTGTGAGAAATGCGTGAAATTCTTGGATGAAAAAAGTCGCGACTTCAGGTCACCGTATATCCGCCATAAGGCAACACCAGCTGCACTCACACCAAACTCTCTTAAGTATATTGCGCGCCGGGGTCATTCGTTAACGGCATTTCATCAGACTCTCCCCACACACACACACACACACACACACACACACACACACACACACACACACACACACACACACACACACACACACACACACACACACACACACACACACACATAAATCGCTTGATGCGAAGATTGAACAATGTTGTAAGGCCAGCAGCAAAACCAACAACAATAACAACAGCCATAGTAATAGCTACAACAACAATAAAGTGCCGCAAAAATTCTAAAAGCAGTAAAAGTGCAATAAAATGTAATTGAAATTTATTGTGCTGTTATACCATTGGAATAGAGTATGTTGGCTTTTAAAAGCATTTTGTCAATCACGAATCGAAGCTTCCTTGAAGCTATTAAAATAAAGAGCTACTGAGGAGTTTAAAGAGCTATAATAAGGTGATTTGATTATGTCCAGCTTTCGTTTTACGATACTCTTATGGTAGCACATATGTAAAGCTATTTTGTTACAAATGGAACTTAGGAACAAAAAGTGTTAGGTAGGTAATTACAAAACAAAATTTCTAAGCAAAAGTCTTAGATTTTCTGAATAAATTTAATATTTTCATTGAAAAAAGGTATTCGGATGAAAAACTGTAAGCTAATTGAATGTTAAGAACATTAGTTTCAAGCAGGAGCATATGCTTACCCTAGCAAGTGATCTCCACCACGGGATGGCAGCTCGTTTGCAGTAGTGTAAATCCCTTTTGCTCAAAGGATAGTTTGGAAAACGATTTCGAATAGGTGCAGTTCCTAGAGCTTTCAATGTTTTGACGCAAAAATTTCGGTTCCATCGATACCATCGTTTAAATTTTTCAATTAATTAAAATCTGTCAAGTTATCCGATGATTTAGATGGAACACATAAATATCAGGTTATATGCGGTTTCATTTGAGTTTCGCTCACAGCGCCTTCTAAATGGAATATAGAGATGTCCCTTTCACATTGGCTGTAACTTGTAATGTGGGCCCCCGATATTTTTGCAATATTCTCTGCAAGAAATTGGAAAAGTGTTTAGGTTGATGTTCGTTGTTCAGTTCAAAAACTTAAGGAAAAATTTGTCGCGTAACGTATGTTATTATTTTGATCATCTTGATAATAATGCTCTTAATCAAAATTTGGGGTTATTTTTATAACAAACGTAGTCTGTAAATATCCATTCTTGAACATTAACTTTGTCATTGATTTCAATTAAATACGCTTCATTATTATTTGAAAACATTTACTTTTTCTTAGCATTACAGTCCGAAACAGTATCTCGAACACATAGCGGTCGAAAGCTGTATATTTATTTGCTTTTGGATAAAAAGTTTGAAATGTAAGCACCTTGATTTATAATTAATAATCTTGCTGCGTTGTCACTTAAAAACAAGAAGGTCGCGTTTTACCCATACAAATTGCACTTAATTATATTGTTGCTTTTTCTGAAAATACACAACTATCGAAGCCCGAACCGACTGCAGAACCGACTTTTTATTTAAAACGAACTAGTTCACTTGCTTTTTATACGTTTTTACTTATTCGTATAGCAGCATTTACCATCATATACACCAAAATGTATACCAAAAGATGTTATATATTATTATAAATAATGCAGTCACGTAACGCAACTAATTGAGTTTTCAGAAGAAACGAATAGCATTATAGTAATGGAAGACTATTAGAAACTTATTTCTTTACTTTAAAGAATATTTTAAAAAATTTTGAAAGAAAAGAACTGTCACTTTTCGCTTAGACTGAACAACTGAAGCCATAGCTTCACTATTTGAGAAGTCAGCTGACTTTCGTCAAATATAACAGCCTTCGATCATGTAAATTAGTCCCTTAGGAAGAGACAGCAATCAGAATAGGTAACTCCACAAAAAGCTGACAAGTTCAAGGAGCATTTTATACACGATATTGTATCTTGTATTCCAAAATTAACTTATCTTGAAATAATTTGTAAGAGCTTTTTAAAAAACTCATATAACTGAGTAATAAACTTTTAGATAGTCAAATCAGGGCTTTAATATTTTTCTACAATTGGACCTTTTTTCACATTTCAGTGCCATTTTCGTTTATAAGAAACTTTTGAGTTCAAGAAAAAATGGATTGATTAACTTTATCTCAAATAAAGTTTACAAAATGTAAGTGAAACAATTGGGAAAGTTTCTAATCCGAAAAAGAAGTTCTTATAGCAAACAAATCCTCAAATCGAAGAGTAGCTTAACTTTGCATTGTCTTCTTCGTCTTAGTGCTCTTTTTGCTGCTTAGTTGTTGCTGTCGCTTGTTACTCTTGGTGTCTGAAATGTTGCACAAATGATTGCATTTGATGTTGCTGCAATATATGTAGAGCAATCAATCGACTAGACTTATATGGCATCTATAACAACAACACTTAGTAGCCAGCAATTTCATTTTGGCCTTTTATATACTTGGTTAACACTCGAGCCAAGTGTGTGATAGAAGAAACTTCACACACTTTGCTTAAGTGTTATAGAGGAAACTTCACACACTTTGCTGGAGTCTAAGCCAAGGTGTTGGGATTTTACCTGTTGAGTGTGACGTTTGCAGAAATGTTATCAATAAGCCTGCTATCAAAGAGTTAACCGGTGCAGCGTTACACAAAAGTCTTAACCCAACTGCGCTTCGATTTTTCGCCTAATTTTGGAAGCTTGATTTGTCACGAATATTTTTTTTTGTTTACCATAGCTGCTTTTTGTTGCCTCTTTTTTTGTGGCGCAAAGGAAAGACAAACAAATTGGTCTGTAGTTGAAAATTGACAAGAATTTCGTGACTTTGTCACCTCTTTTTTTCATCTCTGACTGTGCACACATTGCAGCCATTGGGACTATGGGGCAACAACGCCCTCAAAGGCTCTGTTGCAGCTTTCCTTTGGAGCATTCGTTAAGTGGCAGGGAGCGCGTGCGCTTTGAAAGCGCACTCCATTGGCTTTGATGCGATTTTACAACTCGAATGTTGGCCGGGTGAAAAAAAAATCACTTCATCATTGGAGCTGGAGCTGATCTGCGGCTGCTGTTGCTGCTGGCTGTGCAGTGAAATTCTAAAGCCAGCGGCAATGGCCCCCAAAGTGCAGCCAGGTTTTGGGCCAGGCTCTTGTCAGATTTATTGTTTGTTGTTGTTGGTATTTGGCCTGGTCCGCTAAGCAGCCTTTATGCACTGAGAGAAAGGACGGTTGCTAAAATGTAGCACAAGCAAGGTTTTTCTTTATAACTTGTTACAGAGAGTTGATCTAGTTCAAAATTTTGGTTGATTTCTTGAAGTAAAAACCAGTTCATATGCCAAACTTCTAGGGATTCCCTAGTAAAAGAATTGGAAAGCTTGAAGATATACATTGTCAAAAAGGCCAACAATGGACCCAATAACTTTTTCAATCATGTCCCAATTCTCAAAATCATATTACCTCTATGAAATTTTAATGATATAGGTTATATTTTGAGAGTCTTCTTCGTTATCAAGCGCATTAATTAATTAAATGATATCAAAAGCTTGCTTCTACGATCTTCTTCATCATTTTCACGACGGTCCTTTCATCCGATTTAGTATAAAGCCTTTTTTCTTTAAATAAGTCACATAAAACGAAGAGAATTTAAAATATCAAATGAATTCTTAAAATTACTATTAAAACCTTTAAGCGCTTTTAGTTTAAGAAAGAGCGTACAAATAACTTTTGACGTAACAGTATGTCATTTACTAGTCCAGACATTTGTGGCAAACAAATTATCGAGAAATGTGAACCCTGCCTGTATTAAATATGAATCAGGGGCATCACGCTCTCTTTTTTTAAACACGTTCAGAGGCATAATAAATATCGCACCTCCGCATTTTACGATTTCTTATGTTATAGTTGGATTATTTATTCTATCGCCAACTATTCTGTGGCCATCACGGCCATGTTTATGGCATATGAGTCGGTTTTACCTCCAAGGCGATCCATTAGATTTTTCTCTTAAAAAACGAATATTTATAATCTTTACATGATTTTAATCATTTTTTCTAATTCTGTAAAACTGAAACGGAAATCAAAGTGAAACACCTTGCAGATTCCAAGCAGCCAGCTCTTCAGAAATTATATTTCCTTATTGTGCCTACAAGGATAACGCACTTGCCAACTTCTTTCTCTAAGTGTACAGTTTGTCCAACTGTTTCTCTGTTTGTGCGCTGTACCTGTAACCTTTTGCACTTGGTACCCTTTTTTCAATTTAATGATTTTTTTGTTGGGAGTTTGTCGTATTTTGTTGTGGTTGCAGCATTGACAGTTACAGACGTGCAACATGACCGCAAGTGCTTGACTTGTGCCCAAACATTTCAAGAGTTCAACCCAAGCTTTTGCTAGACCCTTAACATATTAGATTAATATATTACATAATGCAGTTTACCATGTCAAGTGACTAACAACTTGATAGTTGTTGGCCAATGCATATAGAACGGCTCATTAGCGTCGCATCTATTGACTTAAACAGTTATGGCCACCTTCAACTTGGCTGTAACTGGCCAAAAAAACAACAATTGTTGGCAATGCGCCTAAAATGAGCCTAGAGGCAACGCCACACACAAAAAACAAAGTTCGTATCAGGCACGAATTGGCAACAACAACAACAATGACATTGTCGACTTTTTATAGGCCAAAGTGTTGTAGTTCCTAGCGGCTCACAAAAGAACCCGATAGAACTCTATGTCCCCTGGTGCTGCGCCTCTTGGTCCAATGTTGCAAGTTATGAGTTGACATTAGAACATGGCAAAAGGCGCAAGTCGTACAAGTACATCGCCCTAGAATGACCTCGTTAAGTTGTCTTGTTACCTTCTTTATGGCCAATTTGCTGCAATTGGAGCCGCAATGGACGCAATTGTGGTTCTAAGTGTGTGCCACTTTTGGTTGCAGCATTTGCCACTACCAAAGCCAAGGCAAATACACATAAGTCAATATTTTTGTGCGAATCGAGGTCATGTGATGCAATCTTGAACTTGAAATTGTAGCACAACAATTTATGGTGAAACTTCAGCAAGAGAGTGTGAGAATTTTGCAAGTGTTAAGAAGAGAATATGGGTCAGCGGTACGTTAATACTTTGCACAATGCTTAACTACCTTATATGTAGAATGTTTCGCGTTATCTCAAAAAATGTGTGGGGGTTCCGTAGTGCATCTAAGCTCTTCTGGACATTCGTGGTATTTGTAATCCAATTAGCTCTAGATTAATTACAAAACGCACATAGATCGAAAATATACTTTTCAGAGCAAGAAAGTTAAAAAGATTTTTTTACTAGAATGATTCAGGCAGGGCAAATATTGGCAAAACACATAAGGGAAAGGGAAGAGAAAAAGGGAACGATATGAAGATATGAATATATGAAGATATGAATGAAAGTAAAAACTTCAAATGTAGGTGCAAAAATGTCTTAACTTCTTTTGAACAATTCGAAATTTTGTCAATTGCATTTTGATTAATTGCACCAAATCATCAAAAATACGATTATTGCCCATAAATCGTGATTTAGGAGGTGTATAGACCAAACTTGGTGAAAACTAGCAATTTCATTTCATTCTTCCCCATTTTGAAATATAGCTTTTTTTATTAAACATTTTTCCCTCTTAGGTTGCGCGTAACTTGCAAGCGAAAATGCATTGCAATCTCTTATTTATGTAAGAATTAAGGCAACTTAAGTTTCCTTACATCTACTTGAATCGATTTATAACTTAACTTTACCGTTGACTCGTTTCCTTTAAACAAAAGATAAAGATTTTGACGAAGCCATACTTTGCAGATGAAGTAAAAAAAGAATGAATGGAAAGAAAAGAAAATTCAGATGAAAATTTTAGGAAGATTTTCGAAAAAGTCAAGAAAATCTGCGAACAACACAATATTGAATTGAATAAAAAGGGAAAAGCTTCGTTTGAAACCCCTTGTTGTAATGTCAAGGTTGATGCAATTGAAGAATATTATCGATATACCATAACTGAATTTATTTGCTACTTATATCGAAGACCGTTTTTGTAGAATTTTAAGTTATTTTTTAACATCAAAAACATTTTATAAATACTTCACAATTTTGCAAGAAGATTGTTCTAAAGTAGAGATAAATGAAATTAGGCTTTTCGCTCAAAATATTGTATGCTAAATTTTATGCTATAATTTATATGCAATTAACATTTTCCAAATAATTTCCAACAAATTTTCGTATAGTTCGCAACCAGATCTAATCGATTCACTCTATCGCATGCAAAGTGTAAAATGTAAGTGTAAATACTCAAAATATTTAAAAGCAGCAAACTGTGCATACAAAATTAATTTTTTTCATCAAGTCGTAAACCTTTAAGTTTTGTAGCTAAAACTTTCAGGAAACATAGCTATCCATCTAAAGAAGAAAGCGTCTCATCTAAGTTGTTAATTTATCACATATCGATACATTTCAGTTTGTTAAAAACTTCACACAAGTAACTTCATCACTTTAAGTTTAGAAAACTTTGCCTTGCAAAAAAATGTCTTTTAGCTCGACATTATTAATCCATTAAGTTGAAGTCCGTGCCTAATCTTTACAGCGAATCTTGCAAAGCTAATTACACCATATTTCTTACTAAGTACTCACTGCACATACTGAAGTAAAAGTGAATTTATCGATTTTCTCAAATGCCATGTAACTGGAAGCCCATATATTCTTATATACTATGCAGCGGATGTAGCAGTAACAATAAAGTTCAGGGTGAAGGTTATAGTGCATGCAATATTAATTATGACTTAATCGTTGGAATAGTGCTAGAACTTCAAGTTGAATATGATTCGGTTACAAAGAAATTAAAATGACCTTTCATATCTAAGACGGTAAATATCATCTGTTTCGAAATCGGTTGAATTTTAATGGAAATGAAACGAAAACTTATAAGGATATTTACATCAACTTAGGCTAAAGTAGACTTTGCTGATCCAATTCCGATTTCTCGACTTGACAGTGAAAACTGAAAGAGATCAATTTATCATGGTCAAAGGTAACGAAAATCAATTCCTTTACAAATATCTCGTGTTAATGATGTTTCAGCATCTATACAAAATCTATATAAATCGATCAGCTATATTTATATAATTAACCGTTGTTGAGAAACTATAATGATATGTGCCCGTTTTTGACCTTAATATTCATTGAAAAAGTTAGTAAAACATCTTCTTCTTCTTCTTAAGTGGCTATAACAACCCATTATCGGGTTACGGCCTGATGTAAATACATTCTTTCATTGGAATTGTGGTTTTACGTGGTGGGTCCCAAATCCTACGCACAACCTTTTTAAGGCCTGGGGTGGCTCTACTGGTCTCGGAAAGTCCACAGTGTCATTGTTAGTCACCTCATACTACAGGCTTTGTCCTGCTGAGGTGGTATTCTCTAACCCGCTCACCACACGGGGTAAAACATCGCAGCTTTGTAATAACTTCAGAAATCATTTGAAATTTTGATGATGAGGTTTCTTTCGCCTTGTTTAACTGTACTAATAGCATGAACAGCTCAACTAATTGGAATTATAACTGGATTTGAGAACTGACATTATATCAAACAAAACAGTTTTGAATGCGAATGTGGAATAGAATTTGAATAGCTTAAATCATAAAGAAAATAATAGGTTACAAAATTGATATTTACAAAAAACATTAGTTTAGAATTAAGTCTTGATTTCACTAACTTAGTAGTCAGATTTGTTTCATCTCATAAAATCTTTTCTTATCTACGTTTGTTTCTGAAAAATCAGCCCACGAGAGTTCGAATAATGGTACATTTCACAACAAAATAGTCATTAGTCTTTGAGATACGCTTTGTTTTGTGGGGTACTAAAAGTCAAAGCCATGCCTGGATGATCGCAAACGAAATTTTCAGCCGATTTGGATTCAGTGGGTTCCTTTTACCATTACCACCAACATTCACCTCAATATATTCCAAAATAAAGAGTTGGGCATGAATGGGCTCACAACTTTGTGAGAACTTTTGTGGGGGACACAAGTTAATAGATGACGCAAGCCAAAACTCATCTGACTTTTTAGATAGTTAAAGCAGGTCTGAAGTTCAAGAAAAATCTTTGAGATGATATTATAAATAGGTCGAAAAGAAAGAAAAGATTCTTTTACAAAAAAAAATTGATTAATTTTATAAAAATTTTTCTATTGTTTAATTTCCAAACGACTGTGAATGAGGCGAATTGTTATTTATAGAACTTTTATCCTTAACACATTTCTTTCATCACCTTTGGTTCATTATTCTTGCATTCAGTGAAATATTGATGCATTTTGTCTAATAACATTCAGAAGCAGCTGTTCGAGTTGCCTCAACTTCCTTCGAAATATCACATCACCCACCACAAAGAGAAGAACCGATTTAGTTGGATTTATCAAATACTTTTCGTAACGTTGAACCTTTCGTTTATCTTCTTAATAAAACTTATATGAAGGCCTTTAAGTCTAATCTATTTGCATTTTTTTGATATAAAGTCTTTCAAGGCGTTTTGCCGAAGATTCCAAATATCGCAAAATGTACTTTGGTGTCTTCAACAATCTGATTCCTTATGTTTTTCAGTACAGTCGAGTGTATCGTTTACCTTTTGAAAAACATTTATGTATAACTTGCGAAATCTAACTTACGTATAAACACTTTTATGGTTTGTAATCTTTCAAGTCAAGTTTCACGATTATTAAAAATTTATGCACATGAAGATCTTCTGTATAGTGATCGTTTCATCGTAGGTTCCCCTCTGACAATCTTATTCGATCTATTCTCAAGTACATCCCAGTGCAAACCTTTCCCAAAATCTATCGCACCACTGACACGGCTTTAGTTTTACGGGATTGTTTTATGACTTGGCGATCATGTTCGTTAAGAACCTCAATTAAAATCACTGGAACTTTGCCAGTGACCAGTGAAATAAACAAGCGATCTTTTCTGAATATAATGAATTCATTCAAATTCGCAAGTACATTTAAGAAATCCCCTTCTAAGTCTAGTCCACGTAATCCAATGAAGCGGTTGAGCTATCCATAAAGATTAGTTGCACTGACAAACACTCTATGGGCAATATCTCATGTGCTTTGAGCCGCACCTAAGTAGATCTGTAAAAAAGCTGTCCTGTTAGTAGGGCATAGAAACAGTTTTTAATTACCGTAAAATCAAAATAAAAGCGCAGCCAAAACTAACAGCAGGACATTAGAAATGAAATGCATGGCTAACATGCAACAAGCTGCAAGCTGAAATGGCCGCAAAGTTGACGCTGGCCAAGTGAAAATTGCACTTTGAGTTTAATTTGCAATGCAAATTCGGTTGCAGTTTGCCGTGGCACGACGCTGGCGTCAGCGCAACGTGCAGTCGGCAGCGGGGTGTGGCAACTGTGGCACACGCCCTAAACGCCACAAATGAAAACTAATGATTTTCACTTTATAACGTAAGCTTGAGGAAAATGTCGCAACACGCAACACGCTGCTGTTGCTGCTGTATGCAGCACGAATGGAAACGGCAATGTTGTTTTTCCGTTTTTATTTCTAGTTGTTGCCGCATGGAAAATTTGAAATTTAATCGCTTACAATTAATTTAGCCAAAATGCAGTGAAAAGCGTGCTCAGTTTGTGGCGCCCCCACAAAACGCAGCTGCTGCGCAGTCAGTTGCAGAGTTGGACGCAGAGTCAGAGGCAAGCTGCCAACCCGCTGTGCAACGAGGTGGGTCAGCTGACTGCAGCAGCCTCGCATGTCCACCTGTATATCGATTGGTATTGCCAATGAATGGAGCAAACTGCACCAAAATGAACCAAACTGATCCCAGGCACTGGCAGTGGCACTCTCTGTGGCGTCTGTGTGGTCTCTGACAAACGAATGAATGTTCGACATTTGGCAACTCTTGGCTTTGGCTAGAGTTCCCTAGTTGGTTTGGGTGTCTTTCTGCCTGACTGTCTGTAGCTCTCTGTGTTTGTTGCCTGTCGTTGGGCAGGAAAATTGAAAAATTAACAACTATGAAAAGTGCAATTAAAGTGGGTAGGTAATTCGAGACTGCACGCGCTGCAACAAGGATGACAACAACGTTGCATAGCTGGACTCAACTCTACGGTGGCAATGATGTTGGCAACACTGCATCTGAAGCTGCTACCAGTTGTGGCAATCCACTGACTGCAACTAGGCAGCTTATTAATCTGCATTTAATTACGGGTACGTCCAACTATGGTACTAGGTACTTGTTGTGGCCCAACTTGGCTCCAAGCCTGGAGTTGGCGTACTCTCCTGGTGCCGTTGATTAATGTGCGCCAATTGTGAAATAAATGTGTTGCTTATGTTGTATCCATGTCGTGCGCCTGCCAGAGTGTTGCACCCCCCTCAGCATCCCTCCGTGGCACTGTCCCACTCCCTTGCCCCCTCTTTTTACCCAACTCACGCAATCTATATTGCTGTCCCATTCTGTGCCTTAATTGAATTATTGGCAGCACCAATTTTGTGGCAGACACACATTCATATGCAGCTTTTTATACACTTTATGGCCGGGTGGAGCTTGTTGCAGCTCTTAAAAACTACCTTATTAATTGCTGTTTGCTTTAAGGCGGCTCAGGTGAAACAATATCGATAAGAATCGCAACCACTTTACGGCTCAAGTACGTTATATGAAAATAAAATAAAGGCAATTGCACTACTGACCTTATACGCAGAGCTCCTACGTTCCGTTGTGTAGAAAGAACTCTTGGCCTAGTGTTCAAGAGTAACGGGTTTTTAGTGGCTGATCTTGGCAGGTAAGATATGAATATGTGTGTGAGCTAAGCGTAGTGTTAGAAGTGAGTTGCCCTGGGCTTAAATATGAATTGCTGGTTAAGGAATACCGAGGCGGGTTTTATTGCAACAATATAGAGAGGAATGTTTTTTACCAAAAGGATAATAATAGCTCAACATAAAAACATACAGGTAATGGATACGTTATCATGAAATCTTAAGTACTATGATAAAAGTTGGTTCCGAGACATTATGTAATCTTTAGTAAAAGAACATACCGTTGAATTTTGAAACATAGATCAAAAACACTTTTATAAATATATTTTATAATAAATATATATAAATACATTTTAATAAGAGCTATCGACACAAAATTTTACCAAAAGATGCGCGTAATCTCATATAAGATGAAGATTGTTGAATTGGGTTAATATGTGCGCCAGTTTCCACCCAGCAGATTTTCGCGGTTTTTGATCTATATTTTAAAATTTAACAACATTGGCCCAAGAATACTGAAGTTATAGGCATAAAATTAATTTTCACTCCCATAATAATAATAATAATAATCAACTTCCCATTAGGAAAACATCTCGATTGGGACTTCCCAAGAAGAAAATGCTTACAGTCATATCGAACTTGTGAAAAGAGAAATAAATGTTCGCTTTTCACCAAATGCTGGATTAAGTGTTTATTGGCAAAAAAAGGCTACAGGGTATTCCACACCGGACTATCTGTATCAAATTTTTAGAAGTTCTACTTTTCAAAAGCGCTACTATGGGTTAACATCTGTTGGTTTAACGACATTTTGTACAAGAAAAAAGCTGAGTAAAAAACTATAGATATCGTTGAAAAACATCGATATTATCCATAGTCCAAATGTTGCAATACAAACTATAATACAATTGTTAGCCCTGAATAAATACACAAGCGTCAATAACGCCACCTCCCTACTAATTCTACTAATGGCCATTAACAAGAAGCCAAATGACAGCTCCTAGTTGCCGGACTTCGTCGTTGTTGTTGTTTCCCCAGAGCATGTTGCCAGCTGCTCAAGCAAATCGCTTGCGAATTCGCCTGTTGCCGTTTTGAGCTCACTTTTCGCTGTTAGCTGCTCGGTGTAACCAACAATTACGCAGCAAATTAAAATCAAATAATTTAGCATGAAAATCGCATGCCATAAAAATCACATGCAAATTATAGGTATCCTCTTGCACGCCAGTTTCGGTTTCAGTTACGAGTTGGGAGTGTATCAGGGCCCAGACCCAAGCCCAAGCTATAACGGGGTTAGGGCCGGGCCTATAACAGCAAGTGAAGCGCGGTGGCGCTGATGATGACGATGGTGATGGCGATGGCGGTCACGATGATGATGACGATGACGATGTTGGTGATGGTGATGCCAGGAGAGACTACAAGGTAACTACCTGAGAAATGGTTGCAATTTACGCCAGCCAAAAGCCGCCAGCAAGTGGGTTACGCTATTGCAGTTTTTGTTGTTGTTGTAATGTATGTTGTTGTTATTGCTGCTGCTGGCGCTTGGGGCCATTAAAGCTTTTTCAAACAAATGAAGTAATTTAGTCAATAAAATGAGCAAAGAAATTATAGCTAAAACTGAAAACTTTAAGCTGACGAGCTGACGAGCTGCTTGTCAAATGCTGCGCCACTAAAAGGGAAAGTTGCATGCTATCTTTTGGCCAAAAGGAAAATGTGGCTGCAACAATAAAGCATTTAGCAGTTTGGCTTATATGATCCGGCTATTATTAACCAAGTGCATCCTCTGGCTGTGTAATCATAAGCTGGCTGGCTCCAGCAAGTGCCATAAATATTCGCCTTAGTTGGCATTCGGTAGTGCCACCGTCTCTGCCACTGAAGTTGCAACTGCAACTTGTTCTTGCTGTGGTTCCGTTCTGGTTCTGTCTGCGCGTGTTCCTGCCTTTTTATGTTCCATTTTAATGCACACCTTCGAGTTGGGCAATTTTTTATTGAACTGGTAATTATATATATGCATATGGCTCTGGCAGGGCCTATCATATATCGTTTGAGAAAATGTGGCTTATTTAAAGCTTTATTTATGAAAGCATTTAATGTAAATTGTTTGTTAAGGTCCAAGGGCCATTATTAAGTTGTACTCAGGGTACATACGATATAACAATGTTGGTATAAGTGGGTTGGCATCATAGATGGGGCGGGTGCAAGTAGCGTGATATGTTCAGATGACATTGGCTATTCATAAAGAGTTGTAAACAAAAGTTCGTACAGGTGCGTGAGTCAGGAGAATCAATGTATATAAGTTACAAAAGGAACTAATCTTTTTTTTATCAAAATATATTGTGTCTTACTTGTTCTTAATACAGAATTACGATTTTGTTCCTCGAGTAACATAAAACTGGTTCTTTTGAACTTCGGTTTCTGGCTGCGAACTTATGTGATGCTTCCATTCAGGTTCTAAGATCAACTCAACAAGGAAACTTTTTAGAAATAAATGGTGTATATGAAAATGTTTTCAATTTAGGTAGTGTGGACATTACGAAATTGAAATTTGGTTTGTAAGCACACTTTTTTGCCTTTCTTAGTATGTACATCAACAAATAAAGGACTAACTTCAGATTTGAGCATCTAAACCATTTGGTTTTGAAATATAGCATCGGAACATATGTTCCGTCATACTTGAGCGCTTAAAATCATTTGAAGTTTCGTCTTCTTAACTGGCCATAACAACCCGATACCGGGTTACGGCCAGATGTATTTCTTTCTTTGGAATTGGGCTTCTACATGGTAGGTCCCACAGCCTACGCACAACCCTTTTAAGGCTTGGGTTGGCTCTACTGGTCTCGGATGAATCAAGTTTTATTTTAAGTCCCCTCATACGACAAGCTTTGACCTGTTGAGGTGGTATTCTCCGCTTAGGAAACAAGATATTTGCAAAATAACGATTTGCATGACCGTTGACCTTGAATATCTTAGGACGCTCACACGGGAGTCGTTGGGACTTTTGACACAACTTGTAGGATGCCCAAAGGAAGACGTATGCAAAAATTCGGCTTATTCTCTTTCAATCCGAGGTTGACCCTTTTTATCGTCTCATTTTTTTAACTGTACTATTAATGTTCGCCGCGACTTAAGTAAGTGTTCTGCACAATCGAACACTTGCTGTACCTTTTCTTGCCTGCTTGCTAGAGGATTGGAAACGTTCTTACTCCTCAGCAAACTGACAGATACAAATTTCTTTGTACAGAAAAAAGTTAACTGCTAATTTTTACGCCGAACTCGAAAAAGTAATAGATTTGCCAGGTCTCATCAAACATGTAATTTTTTTAACCTATCGAACAATCGTTATGTGCAATTTTTTTTTATTTTACTATAGATTTTGTTTGGTATTATTATATATTGTAATCTTAAACTTTTGTTTGCCAGTAATTTCACATTAGGAAAGTGCCAAGAATGAATGTATCCCAAAAATCCATAGATTGAGGCTCAATCAAAACTATAATTAGACATTGGAAACCCCACTCGGGTTTTCCAGCGATATATCAATAGTGATGCGAATTCCTGCATCGAAACGTTGCTCATGTATGGTGGCATTCAATGTAATCTGTTCATTGGCATCCACATTATCCCCGCAGTCCGTTTGACAAGTTTCTTGTTCGTTTATTTTCTTCAAGTAAATTGACTTTGCCTTCTGCAGCTCCTGATTATGTTCCTTCGCATAATTATATACATTGATCATGTCGCGTACGCACATTGGGGCCTGTTCCATAGAGTTGGCGTCAACAATGGGATTGGCTGAGCTTAGTTCAGGGTCCGAAAGTTTTGAGTCGCGTATGTTGTTTACTCCGTTTGTGGAACTCATTTTTTAAATGAAAGTCTAAAGAAATGTAGAGCAGAAAATAAATATAACTTTGAACAATTTCCAATAAATTTTTGAACTAACTGATTTTTTGTCATGTTTTGCTTCGTAAAGTCAACCTTTCAGGCCTGCTAAGCTAAATACTTACATGAAGGGTCAAAAAACCCGTTACCGGGTTACGGCCTGATGTAAACCACTGCTCCAGGCGCCTCTGCTTTGCGGTGATACTAAAGGTAGTTAACGTGCTTTTTACCTAATCCTTCCAACAGAATAGTTATAAAGAAGTACAAAAAAACTGATTTTCGTGACCTTTGACCTTTGAATATGGTAAGACGCTTACACGGGATTCATGGAGACTTTTGACACAACTTGTAGAATGTCTAAACGAAGACGTATGCAAAAATTCAGCTTGCTATCTTTCATTCCGAGGTTGAACTGGAATTTACTAAACTTGTGCAGGTATTTCTTGTTACCGTATTTCAACATAAAAGTACAATGTCAATTTGACTGAAACCTCTTTAAGAACATTGTAAATTTATCATGAAAACGTTTGAAACAAATTTCAAATGAATTAAGGTTAATTTTTGGATGTTTATTAATTTATTTATTATTGCAGTAGCTTTACTTACTTTAGCCATCACAAAAATCGGTTTTTAGCTTCGGACAGTGTTACGCTCGGGTGGTGTTACACTTGGGTTTGCTGTATTATCAGTGAGAGCATGCATTTTTATTATCATTCTCTAGACGGCGCCATATTAATTTAAGTTGGAAAGAACTCAATGATGAATGAAGGTTTCACATCTGCCGGGTGTTCCGTGCCTCCATAAGAGTTTTCTTGAAGTTGAAACAAATGCTTTGAATGCAGGCCTGAAATTTCTAAATAATACCCTTTTACACTTTGATATTGCTTTAATATACCAACATGGTTAGTTCCTGCCAACGCCCAGTTTGCTTTCATGAAACTGTCTGCCTTTGTGGTACTCATCCAACCAATTCAATCTCAAACTCAAGAGATTTACACACATTAAGCCTGATGTGCCAACACCCACGAAGCCATACTGCTGTTTGCTGATCATGATGATGATGAAGTTTTTGACGATGATGTTGCTGCTGCTGCAGTCGCTGCCACTGCCACTGCCACCACCACTGATGATGATCCCATTCATTCAAGCTGCCCTCCTGTCTGGAACTTGAAATGATTACGCGCTGATTTTTTGTTGGTTATTCGGTCTCTTGAAATTCCAAGGGAATTGGTTTTTGTTGTTGCTGGCATATTTTATGCACATAAAGTGGATCATAAAGTAATTAATACGCTAAAATGCGACATAAAAAAGCCCGAGGGCAATTTCTTTCCAGGCACAGGGAGCGAGTGCAACGTGGGTTGCCCAGAATAATGCAATCAATCTTGGAACTCTCTTAAAGGCACACACAGCGGCATATAGGGCGTGTTCCTTGTGTGTGTGTGTGTGTGTGCAGCAGGCGTAGGTGCAGCTTACAACAACAACAACAAACAGACACAAATCTGTCTGCACAAAAATTGATTTTTGTTGCTGCCAAAAGCTTACCAAACAGATTAAGACCCTAACCACATTTTGAGCCATATATAATTATAATGCCTGATTTTGTGGCATGCGTAAAAATTCTGCTGGACTCACTTCGAGGCTTTCTTTTCGTAGCTCGCCAGGATTGACAGCGACTGACAGACACAATTGCCAAATAATAAATAATTAGTGCGTTTACGCTTTTTCACCGGTTGCCCTCCTCCAGATTTGTCTTGGTTCCAGATTTCCTGGTCTTTAGGGGCGTCTCCGCTTTTGACATGGCATGCTGTAAATCAAATATTTGCTTGGTATCTCTGGCACAGGCGCAACTTAATACTAGAGAAAGTGTCAGTGACCCACTTACAAAAAGCTTAATATGCAGCAGGCGTTCTTAACTGTAGATACAGCAAAATTATTTTTCAAAAAAAAATCCAAAATTTTCAAATTAAGTTATTAAAATGCAAGCATATTTTGCGGCGGTGCTCAGAATAAACGTTAAGTTAAGTAGTTTTCTAGCTAAACAGCGAGAGAGCGCGCTTTTGAGTTTTCTCTCGCTGAGAAAACTCACCACAATAAAACGCGTTCTGTGAGAACTCAGCTGTTAGTACAGCTAGAAAGTGGCACTCAGTCAGCTTTTAACAGGTGTCAGCTGTGGTTCTAAATTACGCCGAGTTCGTCATGTCTACAATTGTGAGAAAATTAATAAGCACCGTAAATGCCGCCAAGCCGGTAGCACCCTACAAGTAAGTTAGCCCAAAATCCACACAAATCGCCGGCTAATATTTATATAAATACCTTGCAGTCAAGCTGTAGTAGCCGATCGCACTGTGTATGTCTCCGGCTGTCTGGGTCTGGACAAGAACACTATGAAACTGGTGCCCGGCGGCGCAAGCGAGCAAACAGAGGCAGCTCTAAAGAACTTGGAAGCTGTTTTGAAAGCCGCTGACTCCGGCATTGATAAGGTGATCAAGAATACAGTTTTTCTGAAAGATCTCGATGACTTTGGTGCGGTCAACGAGGTGTACAAGAAAGGTGAGTTTGCATTTGTATATTTGTAGCTACATATATTTCACTTTCGTAGTAATGTTGTATAAGCTGCCTTTGACATGCCCGCCGATAAGCCGCGTTGCAGCCTATCGATGTGCCTTATCAGCGTTCCATAAGCAACTTTTATTTGTTTATTTGCTTATTTTTATGATTTACTCTCGCTTATCTGCGCTTATTTTTTTTTTTTTTACTTTTTGCAGTGTTTTTCAAAGATTTTCCAGCGCGCAGCTGTTTCCAAGTGGCAAAGCTGCCCATGGACGCCTTGGTGGAAATTGAATGTATTGCTCTGACCGGACCTGTGCACACCGAGACTGTGCAATAGCAATCCAAGCCCAAATCAACGAATTTGAACAACAAATTATGAGCTACTAATTCTATGTTTACCATGTTGAACTTATCGGCAAATAGCTCACGACAAAGGTCGAAGCCAATAATATAATAATAATATCATATACCACTGAAATTGCGATTATTTATGGATTTGTAGAGGGTATATTTATTCTGTTATGAAGTTTGTAGTGCACAGAAGGTGGGGTCACACGATACACTTAATAAATTCATCAAATTGCTATGAGAAGTAGTTCTCTAACTGCTTTATGGAACACTGAGCTCAACATTCTGAAATACTCTTAAACGTCGCTATGAGCTTAATTAGGCGCCACTCAAACTGTTGAATGTGTTTTGAGCAATGATTAGTAGCTTGAAAGGCGCATTCATAATGGAATGAAACCAAGGTGTGCTGACTCGATGTCGGTGCCTCTCAAAATAGTCGCCAATTCAGTCTACATCCGATAGATGTGGTGAGTGGACTTCAGTGCGCGCATTGTCCACGCAATTCTTGTTGTTGTGAGCACACGTTAGTTTTATTCATGGGCGCTTTTTACCAAAAAATGGTCAAGTGCATGTATATCGGGAGCACAACATTCTGTGTAACGAGATGTGTAAAATTATCTCGTCGTCGGAATATGCTACCGGTATGGATCCCTCAATTTGGAATTCGGAAACAGCTGGAAGCTTCGAGTGGCGCTAAGCAAATAGCGCAGCCTACTCCATAAGAGAGCACCAGCAAAAAAATTGTGAAACATAAGGATTGCGGTCCGCGCATTAACCGTAAAGTGGCGAAATTCCCATTAAAATGTAGCTTGAAACTACTTCTTCATCCTGCACAGCTCATTCCGGTCGGTTGACTTTTGAAATTGAAGTCCTAAAGGCTAGTAAAATATACGAAAAATATTTGCTTGAATTTGCTTAAAAGAATCAGTCGATTTGAATGGGCATTATTCGGCCCAGTGGAACCAGGTCTATAGGCTGTACATTTTTCATAACTGTGGCGAACCGATTGATCTTCCCCGTCCTACAGGTTCTACTATTCATGCCTTCGTTAGTAGCAGTGTTCTAAGTTACAAGTGTATAAAAACTTTGCGTCTCCAAAATAACCTTTCCACGCCAGGATTGTGTAGCTCTGCCGTGCCCCACAATTGACCAAGTCAAAGACTGCAATTTACTAGTCTGATATGGTCTAGCTAGCGGGGAACGCGGGAGTCATGGTGCCACGTGAGTGTTTCGCTAACTTAACGACAGGTTGCAGCTTGGGCAAGATTAGCTCTTTGAAAGTTCAATGATTTGTGGCATGCCTGTTCCGTTGGCACTTGCCACAGTTGTAAATAAATGGAGTTTGCTCACATATTTGTGTGTGTGTGTGTGTGTGTGTGGCGTTAATGTGAGGTTATGTAAAATTACTTTACGGTTACTTTGCATTTAAACCTTATATAGTTTACAATTTGGCGTGCGGCAATTTATCTTTGTTGCAAGTTGGTGGCGCTGCTGCTGCTGTTTATGTTGTTGTTGCCGTTGTTTTTGCTGTTTTAACTGCTGCTGTTGCTGCCCGTGCGCCTTTTGTATTATATTTCATCAAATGTTGCGGCATAAATCATTGGCAACATTCGCCAACTGCGGCAGCATGTTGCTAACGGTAGCCAAGCAGCGCCAAAGCGGGCGAAAGAGTGGGAGAGACTGCTGTTGGCGTCTTCAAAGACTGAGACAGCGCGACTCTAGACAAAGCGTTTATTTCACATTCAAATTCAAAAGTTATTCATAATGCCGCCAAGTTGCAGTTGCAGTTGTAGTTGTTGCAGACACAGTGGTTGTTGTTGCCGGTTGCATGCTCCACATTGATGCGGCAGCCTTTTAGGCAATGCCTTTTATAGTTGGCGCTCGACTTTTGCATACGATTCGTTTTGTTAGCATTTATTTAGTCAGGTTTTTTTCTTTTCGACTATTTAAATTTTGTAAATTTGTCTGCACTTTTTTTTGGCGCTCTTAAGCTTGTTTATTTGCCAGTGCTGGGCTATGATTTATTATCCTTGTTGCCGTGGTTAGTGTTGTTTGTGTTGTTGCCTGGTGTGAATATGAATGGCTGTTGATGATGGCGCAAAAGCTCACGATTATCGCTTGTTTGTAGCAGCCACAGAATCACAACAGCAGCCGCAACAACAACAACAATAAATAAGGCGACTGTGTGCAACATTCACACCCGCAGCGTGCAACATTCATGTTGAGATTGCATTGCGTGTAATTAATTTCCAAGACGTAATCATAAGCCAACCAAATTTACATGTGCTTTTATATAATTTGTAATAAATACGTATTAGAGCCCTGCATGGGTTATGTAGGAATTCTGGATGACGGTTTGCAAGGGGCAATGACAGTGAATACGTAGCAATAGTAGAGATGACTCTATTAGGAAAAGACTGAATCAGTTCGAAATAGGATGAACTTGATTGTCAAAGTGTATATGGTTCTACATAACTATAAGTAAAACCTTTTCATTTTACTACTGTTTATAATAGATCAACTTGTTTCAGTACAAGAATTCCGACTTTACTCTGCTATTTGAAAAATTGCTCTTTAATTGAAATTCGGCACGAAAAGATTACTGACATACCGATATATTGCTTTGGGTTGAAGTTCGAACTGTTGTTTTTGTAGCCCGGAATAGCTCCTTCAACAATTAGCTTTTAACGCGAACTAGTTCAAATTTTGGCCCATACTCTTTTTTACACATATTTACCGAAACATTATCAACCAAGAATGCCCCAAATACTTACAAGAATTCGAAAAATGCTTAATTTATTTAAATAGCATTTGCAATTATTGTGCAATTTATCAGCTGATTCGGGTGAAAGTTCTTTTGCTGCTATCTTGCTTAATTTTAATACAATAACTAATTGCTCGCTGTCAAGTGACATTGGACTTGGGACATCGGACATTGGGATCTTGCGCCAAGTGTTGCCTTGGCGCTTTTGACTCAATAAACTCGTAATATTTTAATTATGACAACTTGCAACTTGATAATACCTGTAAATTAATACGTGCCTCGTGCGGCTGCTACTGGCTGCATGCAGCTTGCTTAATTGGCGATGCTTAAACGCTGATAAAAATGCAACTCCATTGGAGCTGGTCTTTTTTTTTTGGTTCCTGCTGATAAGCAAATTACCAAAAATTTACAACAAAATTGTGAATTTAATTTGTAAATAAATTCTGTTGCCTTGCAACTTGCAACTTTGCTGCTTCATTGTTGCCTCTGATGACTGCCTCATGCGTGTAAATTATGCGCACTTTCACCGCGTTGGTGTTGCCCCTTGTTGTTGTTGTTGTTGTCATTATTGTTGCGGTTGTTATGACTGCCTTTTGTGGAGTGCCACAAAATGCTTTAAGATTCCTTTAGCAAGCCTTGATTTGTTGTTGCGCTACAATGAAATTAATTAGTCGCGCTTCAGTGTGGCATTGCGTAGGCGGGAAGGAGCTTTTGGCACAGAGAGAAAGGTGAAGAGTATACCTTCTTGTCACTAATTTATAGGTATAAGAGCCGTACATGGGTTGACCAAATAGCCTTTTTGGGCTTTTATTAGTTAAAAACGCATTTTTGGCATTATAGAAGCTATTTTTGGTCGTTCCCTTGAAATTGGATAAAGTGCGTAATAGAGACTTGCAGGGATGTATTCGCTAGATACATTCCGATAACTCCCTAAGGCACTACGCTGGATGCGTAGTGTGACGAAATCCTTGACAACATCAAAAGTACCGTGTTCAATTAATTCCTAGTCAAACCGAAGAATTTGTCCACTTGAAGAAAATCGGTACTTGGTCTTGGTACCCTCGCAAATATTCTTTCAAATCTCGCTTTCGTAACCGAGAAGCCACATTCTACATTTTTTGACTTTATTGTTTATGTTTTCCTGAACTAGAATTCATAAATCGGCTATCATACTTTTTATATTTATTTTCAGTTCATGATAAACCTATAATGTACTTGTTAAATTTCGACTTAGCAATATCCATTATATGACAAAAAATGTATTCGTCCAATATTTGTGTGGCACAGCAATATACTTCAGGGGCTAAAGTTCACAATAAATGACATATGCTCGATGCAGTTGGCAGTGAATCTATCATTATACTATACCAGATAGAAGTACAGAAAAAAGGCTCAAGGCTTTGTTCTAGCAAGTCTAGAAAAGTTTTCGGTTCGACTTTCCACAGACCTGGCCGTATCTCCAGGTGGAAGCTATAACTGATATTCAAGTCACTTGCAACTTACCAATAACTTAAATTGGTGTCTTATCATGTGATTAAGCTGTGCCGTGTGCTGTGGGGTTTACTTTTGAAGCCTGATTTTATTTTATATTTGTATTATATATAAGTGTTGCATATTTTTTTATATATGTCATCTTTATTATATTTACCACCCTTTTAATATTTCATGTGACTAAAATTTGTGTAGAATACTTTTAGGATGAATTTAAAGCATCAAAATGTCTATTTACAAAATATGTAAAATACACCTTTAATTCTTAAAATTGTTATAAATAATTTACTTAATGTTTTTATTAAATTTAATATATTTGCTTACACCAAATTTCAAAACATTGTCATGTTGTTTTATATATACAAATTTATATTCGCCAATATTCAGTTTTTAATATTACAATTAAGAACTTTATTATAACAATATAAATAAAAATATTATAATGTAATGAGTAAATTATAATAAATGCTAAAAGCAAATGAAACGTTTGAGCACCTTCTGCAATTATATCTACTTATTTTAATATTTTCAAATGCCGCCATTTGGCCTCGAACTACTAGTTCGTTCCAATCAGCTGGCTCATTTAACCACGCAGCGCTGCCAACCTGGAGAACCGGCAAAAAGAACCGCAACGGCTCTTGCATATTGTAAACAAAAACAATTTTCAGCAAGTTGGGCAGTGCCAAAATATTTACCACATTGCCTTAACACATATATCAACTTAGCTGCGCCTTAAATTAGTTAAATCAAGCGATTAGCTTGAATTTAATACATTTTACTTACATTTGCAGACGCAGCGCACGGCCAGGAGCTCTAATTAAAACCGCCACAACAAAAGAAGCCCCAACGCCGCCCGAGGCAACGGCCAATGCGCACATTTTTGGCCCTCCCAAAAAGTGCCTGTAAAATAATATAAAAGGCATTTGACCAAGACCGCCAAACCTCAGTTTTACATGAGCAGCGCACAGTACAGCAGCGTGCACAGGACAGCACCTAGACAGCTCCTGCAAAAACTACAGAGTAGCCACAAAAAGGATTGGCGTGACTGCAGCGCATTAAATCAAAGTGTGAAACTCGAGCCGGAAGTGCAGGGCAGCCCACTGTTCAGACGACGGTGACGAAGCAAGCGCAACTGGTGTCCACACAATGGACGTGTATGCCTGGGTAAGTGTGTGGAGCGTTGACTTGTGCATTTGCAATGCAAATTAATGACTGATTTCCTACAATTGCAACTCAGGGCGCCAATTCTCATGGCCAGCTTGGCCTTGGCTATGAGTCGGAGCTGTGCATGACGCCGCAACGTTTGACGAAGTGTTCCTTTTTGCCGCAGCTAGTACGCTGCATACGTGGTGGAGGTGGACATGTTTTGGTGCTAGATAACAATGGACATATACACGCCTGTGGCTGGAATAATCGCGGGCAGCTGGGTCTGAACTCGCCAGAAGAATGCCACAATGAGTTTCAAATGGTGCCCACGGAGTTTTTTGAGGTGTGTTTATTTGGTTTAGACGTTTGAGCAGCTTTTAAACATATTTGCTTTTATTAGGAAGTGCCCATTGAGACCATCAGCTGCGGCTGGGACATTTCCGGCGCCATAACCCACACCAAACGTATTTATGTCTGGGGCTCCAATGCCTTCCAGCAGCTGGGCATTTGCCAGCGCGGTTTCATGGCAGTGCGTCGGCCCATGCCTGTGTGTCTGCCACGTGAGGAGTGTGCAGTGCGCATAAGCTTTGGCCTGCGCCACTGCGCCGTGCTAACCGAGGACAACAAGATTTATGTATTTGGACGCTTGCGCATTATGGATCCGCCGCCCATTGAGTTGGCCATTACTTCGACCACGCTACATCGCGCTAATGTCATGAAAATAATGGTCAATAATCCCAATGAGCTGCGTATTTTGACACTTGTCAGTGGACAGCATCACATGCTGCTCAAGTGCCTGGATCTGGCCTACAATAATGGTACAAAGCGTGTGGTGGCTTTGGGTGACAACAAATACGGACAATCCAATGCTTTTGTTTTCGAGCATGAAGTGCGTCAGCTGGCTGTGGGTTGGACACATAGTGCTGCTGTGCTTAAGAACAATAGCATACTGCTTTGGGGTCGCAATTGCTACGGACAGTTGGGCGTTGGTGGCATAAGCGAGCAGCAGGCTACTCCTACACCTTTGCATATAGAGGAGGATATAAAACCTGCACATGTACATCTAGGGGCAGAGCATGGACTGCTGCGCACGACCAAAGGCGAGATCTACACTTGGGGCTGGAATGAGCATGGCAATTGTGGCAATAATGCGACAGAGAATTTGTAAGATTCGTTTAAAAATAGTTTTAAATTTTAGTGATAGAGAGTGAACTCTGCAAAGATATGAAAACCCGCTTCAATCATAAAAACATCGGCTTTAAGATTCTGAATTCATTTCCGGAATACACTTGAGATGTTTGCTTCATGCACTAGATGAATCGCAGAAGCGAAATGCTCATTGACATAACTCAAGAAAAGCAGAAATTATGTAGAAAAATGAACAAATTCGTCTTTAGTTTTAGCTTAGTTTTTTTTTTGAGAAGGCGCTGATTTAAAAAAATTGTTTTTTGAACGATTTTATGCCAAACGATTTATATACGCTTTAAGCCAGCTACAAAAATTTAAAATTTCCAGTTCTTATTTTTGCAGTGACCATATCAAAGACGACCCCAACAAACTAAGAACAAAAAGTTTCCAAAATTTTCTTCCTCGTGAGCAACGGTTTTCACAAACTATTTTGTCGCAATTGACGTTAATGTAAAAATAGGTAGAAATTTAATTCATGAGAGTTTTCTTCCTTCAATGAAAGTCTCTTAGTCCTTCGAGTAGTTTAAGATATTCCAAGTTAAAGTTAGCTAAAAGTAAAACTTTTAGTGAAACATAGTTTGTACGCATTAAATCTATACACCAGCCGATATTCAGCAGCTTAGTTCCATAAAAATCAGCGCGATTAGTGCCTCTCAACTGCTCATCTCTAGTTGTCATCTGTTTTAATTAGTGTTATCGATTACCTACTTACAGAAGCAGTCCTGTCTTGTTAAAACTGCCCGCCTGCAAGTTGGCTGGAACTGGCGCCGGATTTTGTTTTGCAATTTGCGAAGCGGAAAAAGCGTAGAACGCACATGATTTTGTGTTTTAAGCTATTTAGTATTAACTATTTGTAGCTTTGTGCATTGTTAAAGTTAATTGCTAAGCAAATAAAATTTTTATTGTTCTAAAATGCCGAAAAAAGCAAAATGTAAGTATTAAATTTAAAATAGCAACGATTGGAGTGTGGATAAAGAATGCAAACTTTTTTTTAACAAAATAATACAGCAAGGACTAAAGTGTTCATATATATAATGCTAAATTATTATAAAATCTAGTTTTTGGTGGCTACGAATTCCTAAAAATTTTAACACATGCCTGCGAGCGTAAGTTACACACACATGCAGACACACGCCAGTGCTGCCCATTACGCAAAACAACGGTGCTTTCTGGTGCGGCGTTCAGATTATGTATACTTCGTTAAGATTGCTGTATTTGTGATGTTTTTTTCTCTTTTCAATATGTATACATATGACAGTTGTGTTTTGAGGGAAACTAAAGTTCTTTCCAGTCATTTATGAGTTGCATTCAATTATAACAAAAACAACAAGCTGTGTCGCCTCACTTTTATAAACAAATCTGCGACTTGTGGTTCGTATTACAAGCTGAGTCGCCAGACTAAAAGCTGGGCCTGAAATATTTTCGTAGTGCTGTCAGTAGTCACTTGTCTGTGCCGCTGTTTAGTACAATTTTCACTGAGTCAAGTTATTAGAAATTGTATGTGAAATGGAAATGTCCAAGTCTAAAGAAAAGGTTAATGCTGCTGCTGCAGCACTAGAAACTTTGTCTGCTGATAATAGAGGTACTCCGGCATTACCATTACCTTACACACTAACACCATAAAATGCATGTTAAAAAACTTACCATTTCAACCATTTTAGCCAAGTTTTGTGATGAGCTGGCAGCAAACATTTGGCGCGCTACTCAAGCAGACTCTGCGCTGGGCGTATTGGATCTTATGGACGAACCGTCGGTTACTGCGCCTGGTAGTGACAAAACCACGTCCAGCTCACCGTCGGTCTACACGGAGATGGTAGCGCGCTGTCTATATGGTGACAAAACAGGTCATCCACCGCGAAAGACACGTGAGTTCTTTCAAGCAGCCGAGAACTTTGCCATACATGGCAACAATTTCATGGATATGCAACAAAACTTTTCCAAGTGCTGGACCGATCTTGCCCAATGCAATGATCTAGTTTCCGCTATAGTTGCTGGTGCGGCACGTCTGAATGTGCCACCGGGTTATGCTTTGCCAGAGAACAATTTCGAGCAGAAGAACAGCTGTCCCGTGCCTTTGTACAAAACCAAGGCCTTTGCGCATGTAAGTAGTGTCTGCCTATCCAAGCTAGTTACATTATATATGGTATTTACAGACATTGCCTACGGCTGATCTGGGCCTTAAGCCTCGCTGCTCTGACAAAGCTTATGTACAACAGCAGACATTTAAATCGACGTGCCTAGTGCGTCCATTCAATGCGGAACATTTAGGCGAAGTAATACATTATTAATTTGAACTTATTTGTTTTTATTTGGTTTTACTTTATGTCACATTCTCACAGAGCCCCACCGCTGAGGATATTGGCGCCATTATTCAAGAGCTGAGCAACCAAGGCTCAAACAATCCACCGCAGTTGCGGAATACTACGACAAGCTCTGCTCCCAGCTATCCAGATGTAAGTGACGCAATTTCTTAAGATCGAAACACGAAATTTCAAGCAATGACTTGGATTGTTCAAATATTATCAAAGCACAGCTTCAGAGTATTCGTTTTTTTATAGGTATTGCCGGCAGACAATCGTATCTATGACTATGATCCCTATATGTATCAAGGGCCTTCAATGGACAACAACGCCACTGCTACCATAGTCACTATTGAGACTATCCAAGTATGTGTATTATTCTATACCAAATACTTGTATAATTTTAATTATATTTGCAGAATTACTTAGCCGAAGTTAACACTCGTATCGCTGCATCTCGCAACAATCAGCAGCTTCAGTTGGCTGCTGCTGCACCGGCCACGTCGTCTGCCGCTGTTGCGGTCACGTCGTCTGCCGCTAGCGATGACTCTATTTCATCGGCCAGTAATCAGCAAGCTACTGCTCCGGCCACTACTGCACTGCCGGGTACGGTCATGAACAATCAGCGAGCTCAGCCGGCTGCCAACACGTCCAGGGTAGCTGCATATGCAAATGACTATACCAGAATGTATCATGATATGCTCGAATTGCTGGCATATCCTTACAATTATCAACAATACAACGCTGTTTTGAGCTTTTTCTTTGCCGCATTCGGACAACCAGTGAATCCACAGCAACTGCATTACCTCCAGGTGCAGCTGCGTCGCTTGAAGCTGCAGCAGCAAACAGCTCAGCAACAATTTGAGATGCATGAGGAACTCAGTCGGCAGCACCGTTTAGTGATGCAGCGCATAAACCAGCAGCAACAGCCGCAAATTCAGCAGCAGCAGCCACAATCCCAAGCGCAGCGTCCACTACGCGCCATCTATGGTTTCCGTCCGACTTTGCCTTCGGTTAACAAACCGCGCCAGCCACCAAATTCGAAACAGTAAAACCCAAGAAATCACCTGCCGAATAACTCTTGCATTTTTTTTAAAACAAACGAAAATCATACAAAATTAAACAAATTATTCCATCTAAAACAAATTCGCAACGTAAATTAAAGCCCGATTGTAATTCTGAAGAGTGTTCTTCGATTATATAAAAATATTTGGCAAAATTCGGCGCTAAGTACCGGGATATATCAAAATTGCTGTCTAATTTAGCCATTTTTTTTTATTAAAAAACAAGCTACAAGCTTAACATTGAGAAAGTCTCTTTAAAATAATATATGGAAAATATAACTTTTTTTCATTTATCTATATATATATATATATATCATAATAAAAATCTTCAAAAGTACTCACAGATTTCTTATTTCTAATAATAATTTATAATGTATCTCTATTTTCTTAATTTCCAACGCCCACTTTCAAGGAATCAATGGAACCAATGCAGTGAAGAACCAGAAGCTGCAGAGAGCCGCTATGGAGAGATGAGGAAGGTGGAGAGATACCTTTCTAGATGTAAGAAACGTAAGCAGGAAAAGCGGTTGCAAGAGTCGATTAAGATGTGGAGAAGTAGGAGTGATGTTAGGAAATTCTGGCTAAAAGACTCAGTAAGTTAGCGTCTTCCTGTAGAGGCGTAGTGGAAAATCTAACAGTGGGTGCATTAAGGTTGTGGAGGAAACACTTCTCTGGATTATTGTCAAGCGGGAATAAAGGCGCTTCTGGTGTTAGCGACGCCGTGGAGCTGCCGCCGTCAAGTCAAGTCCGACTACAATGAGTTCGTAGGGTGCATGAACCTGCTCTTTTGCAGAATTGGCTAGATGAGAGCATTCCTGATTATTGGAACCTTGCTGCATATAAGGCTCTATCGGTTGTATTTTATAAGAGTCCACTATTGACTTCACATTACGCCCAATCCTGGAAAAGATCAACCCAATCGACACCCACCATCCAAAATTGAAATGCAAGACGCAGAAAAAAAACACAATTTTGTTGAGTCGCGCCAATGCGTCGCCTTTTGTAAAGGAACACCCAGACTTGTTTACCTTTACGTAAACATATGAGCCATAAGACGTCAAAGTGTTTCAAGTGTTTGAATGAGTTTTAGCCCCTCTCTTTCTTATAACTATTGGTATAGTAATTTAATCCACTTTGTTTATTGTTACCTGGATTTGAAACTTAATTTCATTATAAATTGGGCCACTGGAGCAAAACCATTGCGATAGTAGCCTAAGTCGACCAATAAAGACATCGCCCAAAATAAAGAAGTCAGTGCCCTTGGACTCAAAGGCAGACGTGCAGCTAGTGACACCAGAATCAATAGTCCAAGGTATGATATAGGAAGATGAACTTAGACTAAACGTAGTGCCGCCAATATTTAGTCTCCAATCGGACAATTGACTGATGCTGGAGCAGTCTACGCTACCACCATCTTCGGCATTGACGCCCAAAGCCTCATCAGTCATGAGCGAAGTGCCAGTATCAGCGATGACCTGGCAGTTTGTGCACAGCGAGTAACCGTATTAGATGCAGGCGCCATCCATTTGGAATTGCCAGTAGGTTGGCTCAGAAACGGACCCTGGTACAAGCTGGCATATTTTAAAAAAAAAGGCCAAGCCCATGATGCCATCAAAGCTGGCATTATTAAAATTGGTGCCGGGTTCCATGGTAGCCTCTGCACAGGTTTGGATCTGAATAGTCAAGCCATTGACATCAACGTTTTCTATGGACAGACAACCAGACAAACTGCCGGAGCCGTACTGCATGTGAAACTTTCTGAATCGAAAAGCACCAAGAATTGCTGAGCCGGTGTGCCAATGGATATGGTGCCTTAGTGGGCCATGTTCAAGAAGTTGGTAAGCTGCTCCGTACTGTCACGTATCATGGGCAGTCCATACTTGGCGCGCAGATTTATCTTCTCAGCGCGTAGATATTCAGGGGTCTTTACAAACTTTGCGTGCTTTCGCACTGGAATGCGATGCAGCTCCGTGCTGGCCAGTGACAGGCACAGTTTTTATAAGATTGAGAGGTTTTATTAGCTTAAGAGGCACTACTTTGCACATCTCACCAACTCAGTTATTGGAACATGACTAAATGTGCATATACGATGCACCGAAATTTAAAGGCTTATCGCTATAGATATTACCAAAAGTCAATCAAATTACTAAGAGATAAGCGTTAATTCTATAACTCCGTTATAAATGTCGTTCATGTGGCAATTGTTTTTTAGGCAAAGAGACCAACACCCACAATTAGAGGTAGGTTTTTGGGCAGTACGGAAAGTAAGCCTGTTAGATGGCAGATTGTTTCCTTCAAAGCCTAAACGCAGAGACCGTATTTTCTTGTCATTATTTGCTTAACTGTTAATAAGTGTCCGATATACACATCACATATGATTTTTGTTATTATTTTATTGAAAAGGCGGTTATTATACATGCGCACTTGAGAAATGGTGCTATCAATATAAAGTTGGAATAAGAACAACAAAAAATTTCCACAAAATATGTTTTTTTTTGCTTGAGATTTTTTTTAAAGTTTAGTTGTTCTTAGGCCATTAGCAGAGAATTTATTCTAAAGTGTAAACAAATCAAATAAATGTGATTTTTTTTCAACTTATAAAATGGATGTTATCTATTCGATTGAATATGTTTTTTATTCGATTCGACATTGAGGTGTGATGTACATCCAAGACTGTATTTTGACAATTCCATTTTCCTGAGTAGGCGTAACTAGCCTGCAGGAGCTAATGACAGCTTTTGAAGACTAAGTAAGACTCTGCGCTTCATCACTGTGCTCCCAAGTATGTAAGAAATAGCTCGTTACTTTAAGATCTGCATATTGTGGAGCTTCCTGACAAAATTGCAAACTGCTTTAAGGCATAGCGACTTTCTAGCCGATTGGCTTAAGGTCTAAATAAAAGTGTTATCAGCAGAAAACTCAGGTTGATAATTTTCTTGGAAGTCATCATATTTTGAGGATTGCGCCGGGGGCATTCCGAAAAAGTGACGTCACTATTCCACTGTTAAAAATTGCAATGAATACATGTTTTTTCTTTTCATATAACGACTTGTGGCGTTAGATTAGTGGTTGAGATGGTGAAAATTCGTCATTGAGTTGATAAAATATGGCCTTTTGCAACAAGTGCGTGGTAAAAAGTTCTAAATCTTAAAAATCATGGTAACGTCTTTTGTCATCTACCTGGTACTTCCAACGCAGATAGGACCTACTCGTGTTAAGATATAAAATGTACCAATAAAAGCCAATGTTTTGAGAATGCATTAAGGCACAACTTAGGGGCCTAATCGATTTATTAATTTAGTTTAGTTTTACCTAGTTTGCAGGAGCGAAGCCCACTTGATTGTTTCCCAGATCGAACTGCGTGTAGAATGCTCCAATGAAGACATCACCAAGTATCCAAAAGTCCGTGCCAATATAAGTAAAGCTGGACATGCAGTAAGAGTTCTCACCTTCGGAGAACTGAGTTATGTATTGAGAGGGTTCCAGCTCAAACAGCGAGCCTCCAATGTTAAAGCTCAAAACCGGCAAATTCTGCACTGTGCTGCAATCAACATAGAAATCGCCATCAATGGACACGGCGCCAATCAGTTTGTTCAGTTGAGCATAAGCGGTAGGCGGACAGGCTATGAGGGAGGTGCCCGTATCAGCTATTGCCTGACAGCTATCACAGATAACAGTGCTGCCCAAGCTTATCTCGTTGACGCCAAACTGCCAGTAACCTTGCTGGGAAACGGGCACATAGGTCAGATTGCCGACCATTAACTGCTCATCCGCTCCACCCAAAACCAAAACTCCGCCTTCCGCACAGCTGCCTGAACGAGCTAGGTAGAAGCCGAAAGTGGGTTCGTCGATAAGTCCTTGACTATAGAGATTGTAGAAAGGAGGCACAACATTGTCCACAGCCAGACTTTGGTAGCCCATGCCAAGTATGCCATCAAAGTTGACGCCAGTAAAGCTGCTGCCAGGTTCCTGTGTGGCCTCGCCAAAGACCTGATTGGTAATAGTCAGACCCTCAATGCTAACAGAGTCAGTGGAGAGGAAACCCGAGACACTGCCTGTGCCGTACTGTATGGAAAAGGTTTGACCGTTTGATGAGTAGGTGCTCGAGGCGCTGGAGTTATATTGACTGTGCTGTTGGCATGCCTTATCGCCTGCGCTGCATTGCACCGAAGGAATCCATAGATTCGAGGAGCCCGTATCGAAAATTACTTTGAAGTACTGTGCTGGTGTGCCAATGCCAACGAGACCATAATAAGCCGTATTCATGGAATTGGTAAGCTCTTCGGCGGTATAGTCCGCTGAGCCCGTGCTCGCGCCATCTGGATTGTTGCCATATTCATAGCTAACATCGCCATAATCCGGCAGTAGATTGCCGTATTCGTATTCGTATACGGTAGTCAACCGCTGGCTGTATTTGTGACGCAGCCAGCGAACCGCCGACTTGGTGGTGTTACGATGACGTTTATGTGTGTGCTTATGTATGGGTATACGATGCACCTCTGCCGTAACCAGGGCTACAAGCACTAGCAAAATCAGCCACTTCAACATTTCGTATAGTTCACTTGGTAAAAACACGCTTGGATAGCTTGTGGCCTTTGGTTGGGCTCACAATTAACGAGCTTTTGACCCGGACTGCTATTTATATGCGCCTGATAAGTAACCAAAGCTGTGTAGGATTGATCACCTTTTATCGCAAACAGATATGCAGCTTGATCGATAGCATTTTTTGCTTTGTTTACCTGATTGCAGATTGATAACTAAGCTCCACCAAGCAGACAGTCCAAGCGATATCTAAAGATCGTTTGACTCATTTTCACGCAAATATAAATAAATATATATTTATCTTTATTGCAAATTGTTAATCGGAAGCTTAAGCGACGGTGGCGAAGCCCACGCGATTGTTGCCAAAATCAAAGACGGTATAGTACTGACCAATGAAGACATCACCCAAGATCCAGAAATCGGTGCCCATATAGGTAAAGCTGGACATGCAACCACCATCAGTTTTGACAATATACTGAGAGGGTTCCAAGGGAAAAGCTCTGCCAGCAATGTTGATGGTGACCGTGGGCAATTTGTCAATGGCCTCACAGCTAACATAGAAGTTGCCGCCATCGTCAAGCTGCATGCCACCAATCGCATTGTTGATAATATAGAAGGAATCATAGGTGCAGACGATCAGAGACGTTCCAGTATCGGCAATAGCCGCAACACCCACGGCAACCTTTTCACCGCTGACCTCAGCATAGTCCATCTCAAACTCCCAGTAAGACTGGCTAGTCACGGGCGTGTAGGTAATCTCACCAGTGTACAAACTATCATCAACGCCGCCCAAGATGAGCTCACCACCATCGGTATTGCTGCCGCCACGAGTCAGATAGAATGAGAAGACAGACTGATCGACAAGTTTCTGTGAGACAATGTTGTAGAATGGTGGCACAACATCATCGTTGGCCAGTGACTGGTAGGCCATGCCCAAAAGCCCATCAAAGTTGGAGTTGACGAAGCTGCTGGCCTCGCTCTGTGCCTCAGCAAACACCTGATCGATAATGTCCAGACCGGCTACATTAATAGTATCCTGGGAGAGGAAGCCGTTCATGCTGCCCGAACCATATGAGATGCTAATCGCCTTGCCATTAGCCACATAAGTGCTGGATTTATCATGGTTGTACTTCTTGTGCTTTTGACAGGCCAAGTCCCAAAGCCAGCAGTGACTTGAAGGCACCCACAAGTTGGACGAGCCGGAATCGAAGAGCACCTCAAAGGATTGTGGTGGTGTTCCAATGGTAATTTCACCATAGTAGTACATATTAATGGAGTTGTGAAGCTCCTCAGTAACGCGTGGCTGTGGCAGGTTGTACTTGCTGCGGAGCAGTGCCTTCTCACCACGTATGTCCGAGTCCTTCTTCTGGAAGTTCTCACGCGCTTTGATAGGCAGACGAGCCAGCTCGGCGCTGGCCAAAGCCGCTAGGGCGAGTACAACAACAAACTTGAACATGCTGGAAGATTGCATTATTAGGATGTTGGCTTTCCAAAAATGAGACCCTTTCGCTTACCTTAGGCTGCCACTGTACAATGGCAATAATAATTTTGACTATTAATAACGCGAATTTATAGCAAGCCGACGAAGGATTTTGAGTGACACTATCTTACGGCATGTTTTGATTGGTTTGGGCCATATCTTTTATTGGAATTGGGCTAATCTTTTTGCCCCCTAATTTAATGGTTCGATTTGTTAATGTCTTGACGTATGCGCCGCTGCGAACTTAAATCTAATTAGCTAATTTTAGATGCTCTTTAGAGTAATGCATACTGAATGGACTATCAACTTTGAGATTGTTGGATAGCTTATCAGTTAGGCACTGATTGAAGATTTGTACAACTTTTATAACTTAGTAGAGAATATCTAAGCATTCGGTCGAATGCGCTTGTCGGGTCGTGTGTAAATGTGTGCTGTCAGTGTGCCTAGTTGATTCGTTGTATGCGTGTTTGCTTTTCATAATTTTATAATTTCCAGCCTCAGATTTCCAAATTTTCGATAATTAATAAAATAGTAGTTTTGTTTACAACTCACAAGTGTTTAGGTAAACATTTTAGTCTGAGATTTGATTTGGAGGTAGTGACATCCATGGAATAATAACACAAGGAACGCACATTCTGCCGACGCGAGTGCCAAATTTTTTTGAGAGCCTACTCATCCTTCCTCTTTGATATTCGCAGCAGAATGAAAAATTGGCACGCGAATTGTGTGAGAGCACCAGAATGTGCGTTCTTTGTGTTATTATTCAATGGTCAAATAGACACAAAACAAAAAGTTAAAAGATAAAAAACAAAAAAAAATTGTGAACAGTAGGTAAGATTTTTATTATTGGAAGGAGGAGAAGAAGAGGCGGAGAGTGGAAGAGAAGGAGACTGGAGAGAAGAAGAGAAGAAGGAGTGATGGAAAATGGAGAGAAGAAAAAGAGGAGATGAAAGGAGGAGAGAAGGAGAGTGGAGCGAAAGAAACCAGTCTACGTAGGATTGTCCGAAGACGAAATCATTAAACATTTAGGACCTATTTGTTTATGATGAATTACGAATAATGATGCGACAAAAAGGAGGTACACCTTATCGCGACATGTTGGGCAGAATTCGTATGGGTGTTATTACCAATGGCTCTTACATTATGTTTTTTGAAAAAAAGTGAGTATGATGCTCTACAAAACCATGCCAAACAAAAAAAAAAGATATGACATAAAAAACATGTTAAAAACGTAAAAAACGTTGTCGGATCCAAACTTTCGAGTCGGTTAAATACACTTTAAATGTATTTTTCGTGTATTGAAAGCAAAACCTGATGCGCTATAGGACTCCTATTTCCAATTTCCCAAAAACCCGACAACCCACCACATTCATTTTGTATAAAAGTATTAGTCGGGATCATAGAAATGAACGTGTCGATATAGTCTGTTCGTGTTGTCGCACAGCAACCCCACAACCCGCAGTACAGTTATCTTGATTTTGTCCACTTCCATTTTGAATACAAGTATTAGACGGGATCATGGAACTGAACCTGTATGTGAGGGTTGTCGGGTTCTTGGGAAATAGGAGTCCTATAGCGCATCAGGTTTTTCATGGCATTTAATGGAATTGATCCGGCCTAACAAATGCTCTTGAATGAAAAATATATTTAGTTATCGTGAAATCGCATTGAAATCTGAAATAGACTGTAATATTTTGAAAATATTCTCCTAGAAAAAGTAATTTCAAGGAAAGAAGATATCTGCAATTACTGTAATACCCAAAGAGCATGAAAGTAATCGACTGGAATCCTGGACCGTTAAAATTCAAAATTTTTGCTGAAAAGTGACCGTTTCCAAGACAATGTGAGGCTGCTAGCGTTGCTGTCTTTTTTAGACCCACTAACTCGTAGGCAAAATTTAGAAAGAGAAACAGCAAAAAAAACGCACATTTAGCACAGTCGCTTTTCAACAAGTCGACTCAATGTAGAGGCCAAGGACTCCACTCTGTTACTTTCATGCTTTTGATAAAGAGTATGCAAACTTCGGAAGCGAGAAGTTTGATGGCACAATCAGTGCTGTTACTTTCAATTAGTTTTACGTAAAATGATTCACAATAAACGAATAAAAACAACAAAGTTTCAAAACGCTTGGCCCTTCAACAACATGAATTGAGCTTTTTTTTAAACTTTAAACTGTTTTATATAAATAAGATTCATTCAGTAGTTTTACAGGTATCGAATCATCCCGCTATGGTATTGATATATCTTTATTAGAATACTTAAGCGACGGTGGCAAAGCCAACGCGATTGTTGCCAAAATCAAAGACGGTATAGTACTGGCCAATGAAGACATCGCCCAAGATCCAAAAATCAGTGCCCATATACGTAAAGCTGGACATGCAACCACCGTCAGTCTCAGAAATATATGCAGAAGGTTCCAAGGGGAAAGCTCTGCCAGCAATATTGATGGTGACCGTAGGCAATTTATTAATGTCAGCACAGTTGACATAGTAGTTGCCATCATCTTCATTCTGAATAGCACCGATTTCGGAGTTGATAGAAACATAGGCATCATAGGTGCACACAATCAAAGAGGTTCCAGTATCGGCAATAGCTGCGGTGTTCGCAGAAGTTTGAACGCCATTAACCTCAGCAGAATCCATTTGGAACTCCCAGTAGGACTGGCTGGTCACCGGAGTGTAGGTAATCTCACCAGTGTACAAACTATCATCAACTCCACCCAAGATGAGTTCACCACCATCGACATTGGTGCCGGTGCGAGTCAAGTAGAATGAGAAGACGGAATCGGCGACCAGTTTCTGTAGGACAATGTTGTAGAATGGAGGTACAACATCATCGTTGGCAAGCGACTGGTAGGCCATGCCCAAAATACCATCAAAGTTGGAGTTAATGAAGTTGCTCTCCTCGCTCTGAGCTTCCGCAAAGACTTGATCAATGATGTTGAGTCCAGCTACATTCACGGTATCCTGGGAGAGGAAGCCATTCATGCTGCCCGAGCCATATGAGATGCTAATGGTCTTGCCATTAGCCACATAGGTGCTGGACTTATCATGGTTATATTTATGGTGTTTCTGGCAAGCAGCATCGAAAATCCAGCAGTGACTTGAAGGCACCCACAAGTTGGATGAACCTGAATCGAAGAGCACCTCAAAAGATTGTGGTGGTGTGCCAATGGTAATTTCACCATAGTAGGACATATCAAGTGAGTTGTGCAGTTCCTCAGTAACGCGTGGCTGTGGCAGGTTGTACTTGCTGCGGAGCAGTGCCTTCTCACCGCGTATGTCCGAGACCTTTTTCTGGAAGTTGTCACGCGCCTTCATAGGCACGCGAGCCAGCTCGGCGCTGGCCAAAGCCACAAGGGCGAGTACTACAAGAAACTTAAACATGCTGCAATATCGCAGATACTCCTGTTAGTATTATATTCGTTTGAGCAAAATCAGTTCCTGCAGCTTACCTTATTCTGCCACTGTTGAATGGCAATAATAATGTTGACCATGATTGACACGAATTTATAGCCGCCAAGCAAACGATTTTGATTGACAGAATCGTAGTGCCTGTTGTGATTGGCTAAAGACATATCAGAATGCCTTATGATTTGGACTAATCGTGTTTGTACTTAATTCAATTACTTGGGTTTTTGAGTCGGCTGACAGTCCTCCACACGTCATAGTCGTGCACCTGCGAACTTTAATCGAATTAGCTAATTTTAGATGCATTGAACAATGACTACTTTTTTGGGTTTGAATTGCATGTTTTGAATTAATTGATAGCTTATCAGCAAAGCACTGATTGAAGATTGTGACTACCTCTTTTTACAATCTATTCCCACTGACACATAATGATGATATTGTATTTTTGTTTTTCTGTTATTTTCAATTAGCTTATCGTAACATAATGTTTTGAATGTTGACACTAGTTTTGTAAATATATACTTTTTTTTATCGTTAAAAGCGAATTATCAGTTATTTTTATAGTTTTCTAGTAAACGAATGCCAACTTTTGTAAGAGACTTAATTGTTGTTAAGATAGTAAAGGCGTGGTCGGATTTGGCCACATATTTGTGCAACTCACAAAAGAAACTGGAACGGTTTCTAAGTACTACTAAAACAATGGGCGAAGCCCCTATTTAATAATATAAATATTTATCACATTATTAAACATTATTCTGTATCTTTTAAAGTGTGAGCAAAGGCCCTAGCCCCTATTTCTCGTTTAATGTTTGTTTCACATAGAGCCAGAGCCCATGATACGAAATTTTGGAAATTAAGAGACCAGCGAAGACTGACTTCAACAAATTGATCTTATCCGAATGGTGGAAGACATTTGTTTCGCGAAATCGGACAGATAGTCGGAAAGTTGCCCGACTGTCGGATACCCCGTATGTGTTTGGCACCATAAACGTTAAATTAACCCGATTCGACAATCTTACCTGGGATTACTCGTATCTTTTGGTCAAATTTTGTGTCCCAAGCTCTTATGGTCTCGCAGATTTAGCGACTCATACAGACGGACTGACGGACCGGCTAATATGGTCCAATCCATGGTATAGGAACACTACCGACGCTCTCTCCTTTTTAAGGTACTACTTTTCATTCTGTTGTAAACATCAATGAAGAAGGTCGACGTAAATTTAGTACCTTAGCCGGCTCATAATATATATGCCTTGGTTAAATCGCTACCCAAGTTAATGCTAAAAATTTTACCCAATGGAAGTTATGGTCTGCCACGCCTCCTTCTGACACTCAAATGCATTGCACAAATCTTTACTATCATTTTAAGCCATCTGGATAGGGTACGCACCGTTCTACCGCTCGTCCCCGAAGAAGTACGACTCAAACACACACTTCAGAAAAATACCACAGCAGACGGTAATTTTTTGGTTACAGAGAGGTTTTGCCACGATTAATTGTGCTCTGAAGATGCAATTTGTTTGTTTTCCGATCGATTTAGTGCTAAATTTGCCTGATTTGATGGTGTACAACTGTATCATTATACCCTATATACAAAGTGAAAAAGCGTATTATAGATTTGTGCAATGTATGTAACAGGCAGAAGTTGGCGTGTTAGACTCTGTCCGTGTTGTTGCACCGTTTTCGGGGACTAGAGACACAAGATTTGCACCAAAACTCAACTCTCATCTTTCGCAGGCGAAAATCTTTTTCATTCTTACTATAGGGGACCATCTCAGCTCTAAATCTAATAAATGTCTGTCCCCCATCTTTACCCATCTTATCCTAAAATCTAAGATGATATGCTGACTTGAAAATCAAGATAGGCCTAAGGAAGTTCAATTAAGTTTAATCAAGCGTCCGATTAATATTTATAGGTATTTTCACAGTTCCATAAGATATAGATTGCTATGCGTTTTCGTAATTTTGGAAATACAAGAAATCTATTTACTTGAAAGCTAGAAAAAATGATATAGGTTTACTACACTTTGAGTTAAGTCGCTGCAATTTATATTAATGCTGAAGGAGAAAACAATCACTTAGTGGTTACCTCAAATCTTCTAACTTACCATACTTTTTCATCAACACATAGAGGTGAGTTATCTAGGGCCAGTTTTAAAAAAAAATATAGCAAGTTAATTTGGATTCCACAGTTTGCGCTACCACTGGCGCCATCTAGCTGCCGCTACTAGAAGCCTCTGTAGTAAGGACAGCAACCTCTGCAAACATGTTATTTAAGTTAAAGAATTCTTCCGCTAGATGGATGCATGAATTGCATAGTAGAATAATTTAAATACTAACGGCTTGAACAATAATTTCGGACTTTTATGAAATAAAAATAAAAATCGTTAAACATCACAGCGAATTCTTAAGGAATGTATATAATAATTATTGATTTTCCGTGCCGATTGTAGATCTGATTCTGAATAGAAGCCAAGGCAAGGTATACTTAACCAAGGTGTACTCAATCCATATTGTCCCCTCCCTTAAAATGGTACGTTTTGTATGGTTGAAGGACATTGAAGCTTCTTAAAAGTGTCATGCTGCGTACACTTGCAAATATTTGCAGAAGGTATCTCCCAAAAATCCTCAATTGGAAGTCGGCCCCGACAGGAAGGGAGTTGAAGAATGACTTTGTTGGCTCTGGGGCAGAGCCTCGAGCGTTGTCTTGCTGAAATATTCAATTGTAACGATTCCAAATGAAACGACCGAGAATATAGAGAGTAATTTGCAGAACTTTGTACTGCTCTGTAAGGCTTGTTTTGGTAACCTGTAATGATATTGGAGATGCATGCCGCCTTTCTTAGTTGGTCCTACATGCTGGCTAGTAACAGCAATCATGCATATTATCATGTCATGAGTACCAAATTACTGAGTGTTGCTCTTAGTTCGCCCATTGATGATATGCAGTCGACTTCTTCGTCATTGCCTTGTTGTAACTATAGCAATTTGGCCCATTCCCCATCCAAACTTTTTGCATCCGCTTAATAACTCCCAGCTGTTTGTTAGGCATTTGGGTACCACGATCCAATTGGATGAACGGACATGGCTATATCGACTCGATACGAATCTTGACGCACTTTTCTACAGTTGTTTTGCCTATTATATCAAATTGTATGTCAACTTATGAATATATCGATAAGAACCACAATGAAGTAAAACTAAAAAGCATCTATAAGTTTTTGTAGTACTTAAACTTTTTTAAGATATGCGTAATCCTTATTTTCCTACAAAGTTACATTTTTTCTGTTATGTAGTCCCACATTCTTATTTGAGATCCACAACTGGAATATATAGTATTTTAAATTTCTGTCATAAATATTTTTCTTTTCTGCATACTAAGGTTAACTTAAAAAAAAACATAAATTTTCGAAAAATAAATATTAGAAAATACATGATTTTATTGAAATTACTCAATCACAACATTATTTGCAATCAAATCTTCATGTATCCTTTAATTTGTTTTACATTTTCTTATCGTTTTGTCTGTGCTTCATATTATGAATTTCTTCCAAACTAATTACCATATGCCAACTTCTTAACCAATTTGAAAACCAAGCTTGAGTTCGCTGTGGGAACTGTGCGTTAGCTTCAATGTTTGCCGCAATAAGTTTTTAGCTGTTCGAGTATCTAACTTAAGAACCCTTTTGGCTTTGCAATTGAACTAGATGCACCTTCGGTTCAAGGCATTACCCGACTCCCGAGCGAGCCAATAATGAACGAAATGAAAGTGATTGCAAAAGTTTTTGGCTATTTGCCACGCTGCCTCGCCTCATTTACGCCTAAAATATTCCAAGTTTTATTTGCTAATTGCAATGAAATTGCGTGTAGCCGCAAGGACAAAACTTCCATTTTTCACTTGTGTCTTGGTCCTGTGGTCACAAACACTCACACACAGACAGAGACGTAGACTGTGACAACATTTGCAGAAATCCCTTAACGTAAGCTATACATATATGTGCAGCAGTGACGTAGAGAGGTATGGTTTTGCATGGGGGAGAGGTATGATTTAGAAGTAAATAACACACTTCGAAATTGGTTTATCAGCTTCTTTGTCAATTTGAAGAGCTCGACAAATACTTTTGGCATGTTTTGTGATTTGCAAGTGCGTTTCCAAAGGACATGATGACGAAGTCCTGAAATGGTTGCGAAATCTTTTCTTCTTCCGCTCAAACACCACCCATACATTAGCGCCATAAAGCAAAACTCTATAGCGTCTTATAGTGTGTTAGTTTCATCTGGCGATAGTGGTCTCTACTACTCATTTTCCTAATGAGACCAAAGTAACATCTATCTAACACTTATAATCGACAAAGAGATGTCGATTTGGTTTTTATGGATCTTTTCCAGGATTTGGCATAATGCTAATATAATAATGGTAGACTTACCCGCATAAAAAACCACACTGATAAGGTCCACTCAGTTCTTCCGCAAACGGCTTTAGTCTTGCATTGCCGCCAGTCTTGAACAACTCTGCAGGCAGGTCATCTGCGCCTTTGTTTTTCCTAAGCCGCTTGATTGCGACCCTGACTTCATTATAGTCACTACTAAATCCTCCGGCCAGACGCTTAACTTTTTGGAAGAACTTACTTACGTCATTCTTGCTCCTGCACATCTCGATCCCCTCTTGCTTGCACTTTTCCTGCTCGGGTTCTGAAAAGACGCCTCTCTATGCTCTTCATCTCTCGATAGTGGTACCTGATCGTACCATTGGTGCCTCGGCAGTGGGTGTTGCAAACCAAGGACGTTCTCCGCGGATATATGTTTCCAAAGTCCCTCGGCACTGTCAAGTTCTGAGGTAGGTCACACAGCTCAACCTGTTCAGATAGTTGAGCGGCAAAGGCTTCGGCATTCTGCTATAATTACAGCTTTGCAATCGATTCTTCTGTTTGTCATATTGTAAAAAACTGTTTTGTTTGACCTTAGACCTTGAATGCCAATCTTTACAACCTAAAGGACGGGTGATTGTAGAAAAAAGTCTTGTAGATGAAATTTGTTGAGAATTTTCCGCTCTTATGAAAGCGTAAAATGATTCAAAAGCAATAGAAACACTGTATGCACAAAAAACCGATTTTCGTGACTTTTGACCATAAAGAACATGAAATACTTACATGAAATCTTTCCTTTCCAAGGACTTAACGACTATTTGACTAACTAAGTGGTGTCAACACAAAAAAAAGTCTAGAATTTCCTCTTATGGAAGTTACTAAATATTTTTTTCCTTACCGAAAAATAAATCTATCGAATGTTTATAAATTATACAAATCCAAGAAAGCAAACAAATACTATTTTGACTCATATGGATTATTGAGATAGAGCGTACTATTCGTATTACCACAAAGCCAAGCGTCGACCATAGTCTTGGTTAATTCATGGGGTTTCGACACCCCAACTGCCACCCCTTCTATCCCCACCACTGATGTGCAGATATATAGCAAAACACGGACGAGTTCAATGCACAAAACTTTTCTGCCTGCCGCACAATTTCGTAACGTTTTTCCACAAATTTCTTTTCAAGTTTTCTTCGTTTAGCTTCGCCTTTTTGCTTTTCTTTTTTTATGTTTTTTTACCGTCTGTTTGGCCGACGTTGTAATTGAATTTGCGCTAAGTTCTATTAAGTGGCGTAAACTTTTTGCCTAGGGGGGTTACGGGGAGGCCTCCGGCCCATGTTGGCGCGCCGCATGTGCATTTTTCATATGTTTATAGCAGTTCAATATATTTATTTTCTCGGTTTGTTTGTTTTTGTTGTGGGCTCGACTTTTCCAGAGGCTGTTTTTGACTATTGTCTGGGCAGGGAAAGTGACAGAAGCGTCGAGAGCGCCAAGAGAGAAGTATTTCGTCTGGCAAGGACTTTGTTGTCGCCATTGTTGTTGCTCAACTTGTTTGGCCAAGTCCTGGCCATAGACACCGTCGACGGCGTTTTAGACATTGAAGAGCTTGTTGTCTTTGTTGTTGTCTCCGTTGTTGTTCAACAGAGGGAACGGCGTATTGCTTGTCAATTGCCGGCGACATGTGGTTATCAATGAAGCATTAAATTGTTTTGGCGTTTTAGAGTTTGAGTTTAGCGTTTTCGTTGTACACGAATGCGCCTGCAAGTCGCTCACAAGGATAACCATTTTGTTTTCCCAGTATGGGCTAATTTAGCCCTAGAAAAATCACTTCATTTGGCTGCCAAATAATGATGATCTTCCATTCGTGCGCACACAAAGTCTTCTCATTTATATTCATTCTGATTACAATTTATGCCAGCCAAGAAAATTCAAATTCCGACAACAATGGCGACTGGTCCCGTTACCGCTTGGGCCTATTTTATTATGCAAGACGATGCCGTCACAATGACCCTTAGACAGAGTCAATTTTGGCGTTTTGTATTTATGTTTTTAGATTATGCAGCAAATAAAGAGTATACAATAAATGTGTGTGCATTAAATTGATAATGTTTGCTAGTTAATAAAATTATTGCTGGCTTCAGCGAGTGACAAACTGCGGGAAATCTGCTTTTATACGTCATATAGGTCAACCGTAAAAGGATTATGTCACAAGATACACAGAAATAGAATACAAACAAAAAAGGACTGATGACGCATCTGTTTCTCTACGGCGACGTGCCACATCAAATATTAAAATTGGATTCGACAGCTGAGGACTATTTCAGCCTTTTTTTTCACCAAATATTATGTGTCGATTCGACCTTTTGCTTACGGTCATCTTTAAAAGGTCGCATTGAGTAGGTAACAAAAAGTTAAGCAAAAAGTAAGAAACCATTTTGTATAAAAAAGTTAGAAAAAGAGTGCACTTTATAAATGTTTGAGTACACCGGAAAATTTAAAATTTTCGAATGGTTTTTTTGTAAAGTGGACGGTAATCTTTAAAAAAAACTTCCAGATCCTAGCCTGTCGGTGCTGAAAGGGGATGGCCATTCGAGCCCTTAATTCCGGTATCTGTGGTGGAGCAAGTTGGCAGCAAGTTCCAAGGCTGTGGTGGGAGTGCTGGCTATGGTTGACACCTAAATAGCGAGTATGACTGCGTGTTTGTTGTGGAGTTGTGTTGAGGTGATAGATACACCTCGCCCCTACCCAACGGATAATGCATGCCCAACAGCATATATTAACTCGGTACTGAAGAGGCAAAAGTTTTGACTGATTTTGTTGGAGAGGCGTATTATACCACATGTATTTACTGCTTCCGCACAGTGCTGGAGAATGCTGTCCTAGGGCAACGGGCATGATCCCACTGAAGAGCCAAAGTTCCAGCGCTGTTAACACTATTATATCTGAGCTGACATTATGGCTACATAGAAAACACGGTCATGTTGATATCAAGTGCTTGAAGCGGACTATCGGCCGATAATATTGCATGCCATTTACTTTGGAACGCAGCTGTGCGGAATTACGTCACCAAGAGAGCAACACAGTCTTGATGAACGGCTTCTAATTTTATTGCCATCCGTCACCACTTGTTATGAGCAGAAGCGGTGACCACTGTTTCTTTCCCTTTGGTGAATAAATTACCTTCTTCTTCTTCTTAACTGGCCATAACGACCCGTTATCGGGTTGCGGCCTAATGTGAATACATTCATTCATTGGAATTGTGGGATTACGTGGTGGGTCCCAAACCCTACGCACAACCTTTATAAGGCCTACTGGTCTCTAAAGAACCCAGTTCCATTGTTAGTCGCCTCATACGACAAGCTTTGACCTGCTGAGGTGGTATTCTCTAAACCGCTCACCACGCGAGGTGTCCTTACCTTATATTATTTAAATTAATCTTGAATTCATACTGTTCTCATTTTCGGCTGTTATACATGCGTATAACAGATGGAGTATAGTAATTGTGCTACACATTTTTAATTTTACAAAAAAGTATAGTATACTTTTGTGCTGACTCCAATAAACGCACTGCAACTACTCTCATATTTTCCAAAACTTAGCTTGAATATTTTGGAAATATTTGCACAAGTTTCTCCTAATTAGTTCGAATTTTATTGATAGTGCTTAGCAATTTGGTATTGATTTTGTGTTGTCTGAAATGTTGTTAGCTACAAAAACAACAAGACCAACAGCGAGTGTATCCATTGTGGAGCTCCGTGAGGTGGCGGCAGTTATCAAAAGCAAATAACCAGAAAATGCAAGCAAAAATATATGTAAATTTGCATATGAGTTTGTTGTGTTTAGTCTTCATTAAGTTGGGAAAATGCAACAGCTGCTGGGGCAATAACAAAAGCTGTAAGAATCAGGGCTGCAAAACTCACAAATTGTTTATGAACTGCATTTGTATCGGATCTATGGAATAATATAATTGTGTCTTACTAAGTTCAGTTAGAGGAATTTGATTTCCACGATTGTTGGCATTGCCGGCACTCGGAGTTTGATCAGATGCTTATTTCGGAACATCGAACTAGATTTTTCGACGTATTTTTCGTACATATTTCTTATCTAGGAATTGCTTTATAGTATAACATAAAAGAAGCCCTTTATTTTTTACATTTTAAAGCCAGGGACCTCTCGTTTTATAGAAGTTCAAAGGCTGTAAATAAAATCAGATACTCGGAAATTATTTTTGTTGAAGTTTTATTTTCTTAGTTTATAATTATTTTGAAAATTTTTATTAATACATTTATTTTCCCATTTTTGTAAAGTAAAAAATAAAAGTGGTTTGGTTCTAATCGCATAAATATTCCTATATTGGCATATCCATGGTGTCGAACGTGACCGTCGTATACATTTAGAGTGAGATGAAAGTCAAAGTAAAACATTTTATTTTCTTTTGTTGATAACAGACGTAATCCTGGTTATAAGATAAAGGAAAAAAAAAATGATTCGAACGTGACCAAAAATGAATCTGGTTTTCGTGGCCATCTACAGAAACAGAAGCAGTTAGAGAAACCTGAATACATGTTTTAACGTGACTAATTTTAGAGTATGCCTCGCACGTGACATATTTTTTCATTATGGTTCAGTTGGGTAAATTATCATACATATTTATAAATAGTAATAAAGTAAAGTACTATTTAATCTAAGTCAATTACGAAACAATTAAATACTTTTCTTATATGGCATATGGGTATTTTCACTATTCGTTTCATTTTTGCAGTTGTTAATAATGAAATGAGAAAAAATTATGTTTTTCGTTTGGGAATGTGGCATTGGAACATGAACTTCTTCTTTTTTGTGGAAACCTATATCAGGGTTCCAAGCGGCTCCGTCCTGCTGTGCATTCCTGGTAATACCCGCAAAGCAACAAGCTAGTGAGAATTATATTAAAAAAAAAACTGGCAGTAAAATCATGTAAAATACTTTGTGTAGAATTTTCAATTCAAATTGTATACGGCCGTATTTTATGTTGTTTTGTGGGAAATACGATATCTATGCACATACATACTATACATATATATAAGGCTGTTGCTTAGTTGTTGTTGTTGCCACAAATTTATTAACTGCCCATAAACGTTGACTTAACAAAGCCACAACAAAAGGCATGAATAGACTCTTGGACATGGAGCCAAAAGGATTAAGCATTTTGTTTTCTGGGACTACCTTCATATATATATATAGGTGTGTGTGTGTGTATACATATATAGATAACTGTATGTGTGTGTTTGAGTTCAATGACGGGCTGTAAGCAGAACAATTGACGGACAAACAAGAACAGCGACCGCATGTTATAAAGACAACTATTTCGTCTCGTTTCGCTCTGACAGCAAAGGTTGTTCTTGTTGCTGTTGTTGTACTTGTATGTAACACACAAAGACAGTTATTTGCTTTTATGTTCATTGTGTGTGTGTGTGTGTGTGTGTGTGTGTGAGTGCTCAACAACAAGTATACGTCAGTTGGTCAGACAGTTTATCCGCATATAAACTTCAACAAAATACACAAATTCCTACAACTATTTCCGCTTACTGCAAACAAATCCAGCAAAACAACAGCTACAACAAGAACATTGCTTTGCACTACACTACGTATACGCATTATTGCCATATTACTGAGTTGACAGTCCCCAACCACAGTCTCTCCGCAAATGCCCTTAACTTTGCTCATTAAATATGTTGACATGTTGATAAATCACAGTAATATTGCTTTTAGATTTGATTAGGCGGCAAATCAAGTAGGCGTGGCAAACATTTTTCTGGCTCTTAGTTTTTTTTGTTGCCACACTTGATAAGTCGAAAGTAGTAAGCAGTATCACACTCTCACTCACTCGCTTGGCCTGCATCCTAACCTCACTTACTGCCTTTGCAACTGCACATTTCAATAAAGATGGCCACACTTGCATGCATCCCTGTGTGTGTGTGTGTGTGTGTGATAGTGCATTAGTGTGAGTGCAGTCGTACATTAGTGTGTTGCATGCATTGCGGTTGGATTTTGTGGCTGCATCGTGTGGATTTGCAGCCTGCCAGCCCAAATGAGCTGCGGGCTGTGTGTACGTATGTTTGTACCTCACTCTGGCCAGCATTGTGTGCTAAGCAAATTAGAGTGTACCAGGTAATACTACGACTAAGCCAGCAACACCAACAACAATGACTACAACAACTAAAACAACTACTCTTATTCCACATAAACAACCATAATCAGAACCGATGCCAACATCAATAGAGGCGGTGGCTCTCATTCAAGTGACATTTCTACTATAAATTCTCGGGCTAGATTTAGCTGGTTTAAGCCCTATGATTCAAAATTGGCATCTAAATTATGTAAAGCTTAATCAGTGGAAAGTTAACTGAAGTTGGCAGAACTTCAAGCAAGTACAGCTTAATGGATAAATGAAATGAGTAAAGCGAATAAACTTTAAGTTAATGAAAAATCGCATACATGAAAAACTAGGGTATGAAAATTCAGGGTAAAGATGAAGTCAAAGAGGATATCATTCGCCCAAGCAAGTCAACAAACGATTAACCCGTTAAAGCGGGTTAGAAAATGGTTCTGGAGACTCGACGTATCACTATTAGAGAAGTTGCTGTGCTTTGAGTGCTTTGAGGATAGCTGTTTGCTTGGCTTCACACAAGTTTGTTATATTAGAGAAGGGGGAAAAAAATTAGGTCGAACTCAAGAAAAGAACCTCATACGAAAATTTAATTCTGAAACTATAGAAAGCACAGCACGATTGAAATATCGCAAACCTAACTTTTAGTTTATACTTTTCAAGATCGCTTCGCTCGGCAACACAAGTCGATTCATTATAAAGTTTCTATTTGTCCACAGAATTTGCCATATCTCAGAGCCACCAATGCAAATGTATATAGGCATATTTCCATGGTGTCGAAGTGATCCTCTTACAAATTTAAAGTGGAATAGAAACAACTCATTTCTATCTGTTACTTTAAAAATCAAAAATAATTGTAAAATTGTTTTAAATACTACCAAAAAATTTAATGGGTTTCGTGGTCATCTATAGAAACCAAGGGGCACCAAGTTAGGAAAAACGAGACGAGGGCTAAGGTGAAGGCCTAGAGGCTATTCGAAGGTGCTTATCACTGTTTTAGTGACTCTTTTGAAACTCAAGAAGATCAAAAGCAAGTGAGTGTTATGGAGTCTGTTCGAAGCCTGTATATACAATATCCAATATTTAAAGCCATTTGAGCAGCAAAGTTGCCAGTGCAAAAATATTCGTACAACTTAATTTCTGTCGACTTTTTTGCTGACGACCTTTGACCGCAATGAGAAGCGCTTTTGTAATATACTGAACGTTTTGAATTTTCTAGCACGATTTTTCAACTATCGAGGCCTGCAGCTCGGCATGCATTATTTTAGTGTCATCCTTAAAAGCCTAAAGAGCTGCATTGTTTATGTAAGAGTTATCATGCAATTAGGCATTCACATACTAACACATTTTCACTTCAAAACCTCTATTCAGAGAGTTTTAAAGTCACGTAAGTCAGTGCACTTACACTTCCTGTCTTCCATTTCCTCCTCTGCCATTTTCGCTCTCTTATGCTGCTCTTGTGTGAAATGTTAGCAAGGCTTTTCCGGCGCTTTGCACTTTTTGTGGTTATGGCTCTGGCCATAGCCCCGGGCGAGCCTCTGTATGTGTGTTAGTGTGTATCTGTGTGTGGTCATGCTTTAGAAAGTTGCCCAAATGCTTAGCCCCGCTGCGTGTTAACCCATTTACCTTGAGCACAGCGTTAGCTGCAGTTTGGATACATTTTAGGTCAGCCTTCACTTGGTTTAAGCATTTTTACTGCCAACTTTAGGAACGCTTATTATGCAATGGAGCATTCGCACTTGCTGTTTTTGTAACCAAAACTGAGCTGCTCCTGTCGTCCATATGACAAATTACCTGCTTTAAAGTTCGCTTTGCTCTGTTCTGTGCTCCCAGCCGCACTTAATAGCCATATTGGCTGCAATTCAAACTCGCAACGCCCACAAAATCATTGCAGAAATGTTTCCCATTCACGGCGAGCTCCCAACGCCAAATCTCTGGAGTGAAATAACTCAGCTAAGCGCGAATACGCCCCAAATTCAAGAGCATTGCTGTTCAATTGAATGCCGTGCAAAGTGCCACAAGAAATCTGTGTACATATGTTGGGGGTGGCTCTTGTATCCCCATCCCTTACTTGTGGGGTAGTTGTGGCGGCTGCTTAACGTGAATCTATTAAGGCTTGACATTAGCATGAAAAACGCATTTTTCTTTAAATGCAAAGCATAGTGGGAAAAGTGGAAACACAAAAAAATAAAAGCCAAGCAAAAGTTGCGACTGTTTAAAAAGCTTTAAATAACTTGAAAAGTTTATTTTTTTTACATAGGTGACAATAACTGCCAGAGCAGTTAGAGCTCCCCATAAATGCCTAGGAATTACTTGTTTTCGGTACACTTTTTACTACGCTTTGCTTTGTTTGTAAAAGGGAAGAAAACAGGAAAAACTGTTTTGACTCTTGCACATTTTGATTGAATAAAATTGTGAAATTATTTCTTGCACATTACCGTCTATAGAAAGTATCGCCAAGTTGCCTTTGGGAAACATTTTTGTGTTAAAACTTTTGCATATTTACGCAATTGAATTGTTTACACAAAAATACCGATTTTGAGAGGGTTCAAAGTTGACAACTTCTTTTGATTGGAGCAGGGTAAGCCGAAATGGTTGGGGATTGCAAAAAGTTTGGCATTGTTTGCTTTGGTTTGCCTTGCCTTAAGTTTAAAAGGTTTCTTTTTGTACAACTTGGCGTATACTTCATCAATTTGGCGACACTTGTAAACACATTTATAAGGGATTAGACTTTGATTGATTTTAGTTGGCTGGGGGAAAAGAGAGCAAATGTCATGAAGATCAAGAGGGAAAATACATTTAAGCGAAAGAGAAGCATCTAGGCATAATTTCATATTGAACTGTTGCAAAGATAAAATGAAAGTAGTGGTGCAACGAAAATAAGAGACTATATTTGGATATAAAGCAAAATGAAGTTTTCTCAAAGGCGGTGAAAGAGACAGAGATTCTTATTTTTCTTTTTAGCTGGCCATATCAACACGTTACAGGGTTTCGGCCTTATGTAGAGTATTCCTCCAGACGGATTACTTTCAACACAAACACTCCAAGGGCATTTCATCAGACTGCGTCATTACCCACGCTTTCGGTAGTAAGCTTACAAAACGGAGTACTCGGGCAATTTTTCTACTGGGTATTAAAAAATTAAGATACTAGAACACTGGATGTCGGCCGAAATATTTTACTTTATATTCTTATACTTTGGTTTTGTATTGCAAGTGTTTAAAGCTTCTAGCTTATATACGAACTGAATTTATTCTGGCGAATGATTCGACGTAACGTTTGCCAATCGATTCGCTACAAATGTGAAGGTAAATTAAAGTATATTGCAGAATGAATATGGAATTGATTTGAGTGTATTTTTGCATCGGAAAAGTAATAGCTTTTTGCTCTCATAAAAAAAAATAAAACAAAAAAAGAAAAAAAATCACAAAATGTATGGAGTTTGCGACCTGTTCTTATTCTAGTAAGAAACCATGGTAACTTCTTGGTTTTGGACCTTGAGCCGGCAAAAAACATCTTCATAAATTCTCAAAAATTAAAAAGTTAACGGACTCGGACGAATGTATAAGAAATACGAACGCGAAAACAACAATTTTATGTTTGACTGTGCTGCTGTATTGTGCAAGACGAATGGCGGGTAGAGATAAGAGAAAAACAAGTATAGTACTTTTTCTTGGATGTGAAGGAAGCTTGTTAGCCGTAAATTGGTGGACTTGCGTTTCCTCTCACCCCGTTAAGTTACAAAATACTTCTTGTTCTTCTTACTTAAAAGATTAATAGTCTCATTCTAGATTTTGAACTCCTATTAAACACGGATTTTTATAACAAAAGTAAAAAACATGAAAGTACTCATAGTTTTTGCTTTGCCTATTGCCGCCGTCTACACAGCCGTTAAGGATAATCAAGAGCTTGAACCCTTATCCCTGAAATCTCGCACTACTAATGGCATAACTGCCACTGATGGTCAGTTCCCCTACCAGGTAAAACTACACTTACATCGCGGCAAAGGAAATTTGATCATTTGTGGCGGTGCCATTATTGCCAGCAATTGGGTCTTGACTGCAGCTCACTGCACCTTTACGTAAGGTCTTAAAGATGTTCTTATAAATAACCAACGTTGTGCTACTTTTAGAACTATTTGGGTGACCATCTTCTACGGTTCCGTCAAGCATAACGAAGGCAGAGTTGAACAACGAGTTTCCAAGGACGATTTCGCGAATCACCCAGGCTTCACCGGAAAATCTTTAGCCAACGACATCTCATTGATCAAGACTCCAACCGTCAGCTTCAACGAATATATAAAACCGGTTAAATTGCCAGCTATTGCCAACAATTACCCCACCTACGAAGGGGAGTACGTTACTGCTGCTGGTTGGGGCGGGACCACTGACATAAATCGTAAACTGGCCACTATATTGCAATATAACATTTACAAAGTTATGTCCATTCGTGATTGCGCGTATGTTTATGGTTACTCATCCGGTCCCGTCGAGCCCATATGTGTTGCCACCGCCAACAGGAGCTCCCCTTGCGGAGGTGACTCTGGCGGCCCATTGGTATTGAACAGCGACAATATAATCATTGGTGTTGGCTCATTCGGTCCAAAGAAGTGCGAAAATGGTAAGCCCGTTGGTTTCACCCGCGTCACCTATTACTTGGACTGGATTAAGTCTAAGACTGGTGCTATCTAAAAACGTTAATAAAACGCTTATACGGTGAAAAATCTTTTGATTATATAATCAGAATCGGTCAATAGTGACTTACTTACTGACGCAGGATTCGCAAACTTAACAAAATTTCTTGATTCAATTAGCTTACACATAAAAATTCGTTAAGCTAAGATAGTCCCTTTGGGCTGTCCATATATTACGTCACCACTGATAGGGGGGAGTGTATTATCTAATTGATTATGTTTGATTGTATGGGGAGAAAGGCTTTAGTTTTTTAGTCTCATGGATCACTGTAGCTTGTTTCAGGTAGTTTATCCTGATCAACGTGACATAGCAACTGTCATCTGTAGCAAAATGTTCCTATGAGATGACAATTATTAGGGTTGGGTAGCTGACGATACTTACAGGCACTGGTGGTTAAGGATTGTGCTATTGTGCTCTATTGTGCTTTTTGTGTAGCTTAAAGCTCTCTCAATAATGCTATCTATGATACATAGTTCAATATCTGAGATGGTCGAGGCATCGAGAGGTGAAGATTCATTCATTGTCAGTGCGTCGCACTCAGCGTGCACATACCTTCTCCTGGTCCCAAAACATACAGGTGTTTGAGCTGGTGATGCCCAGCTTGTTCGTCGTCGTGTCTGTGTAAATGGCCGACAAGTGTTCGGTCCTTGCAGGCTATGGAATGCTCTTTTATATGCATTTGTTACTCACAGCTCAGTGGCTCATATAAATCATAGAGAGAGGGAGAGAGAAATCAGAAATGCTAAATGATCTAGATTTAAAAAATTTATTTTTAATTCCATTCGGGATCCGACTGCGGGGTTACCATTAGTAGTTATAAATTTACTTTTTGTAGCACGATTTTTGAGATATTGTTATGAGAAAAAGAAACGGGTCGAACGAAACGCACATAACTCATGAATAGTAATACAAATCGGATTAACAATACGTTCTAAGGTAACTAAATATTCTTCTGGGACTTTGCTTTGGCTTTTTTAAGCGAATATAGAGCACAATCCTGAATGTCTTCGCAGATTCCACTTCTGATTGATTATCTCAAAGGCAAAGGAATCATATTGTAAACACACTTTTTGACATTTTCATTACATATAGAAAGACCAACTTATAAGTGATAAAAAAATGTGTATCTATAGAATAGCAAAAATAGAAGGAACAAAAAGAAGAAGAACTTTGCAACGTCTGCAACGCACAACTTTGACAACTTTTGGCCCATTGACAAAAAGTTGACATATGCAAAAAATACAGAGACAGTAAGTATGTGTGCTTGTGAGAGGGAGATAGATTAAACTGAAAGACAGCAAGAAAAACACATACAAATTATCAGCGCATTTATCTGGGGAAAATGCACGAATGAAAAGTTTTGATTTATTTTTAAGCACAAAGTTTTCGTCTTGTCAGATTTTTGATGAGGGTACAGCAGACACTCACACATACGCATGCATGAAGATAGGGAGACAAAGAGAGCGAGTGAGGAAGCGAGACGCAACTTTCAAAAATCAAACCAAAGACAATGGCCAAAACGAAGCCAATCTCTGAGAAATTATGGACCACAAAAGTCATAGACCCAATGATTTGCATGGATTAACAAGCTTAAAAGCATTAACTTGGCCATTCAAAAAGTTAAACTTTGTTTAATTAAATTGAATCGGCTGCCAGAGTGAGAGAGAGGGAGAGAGAGCGACAGAAAGAGAGGCAGCTAGTTGCCTGTTAACCTGATATCCTGATACATTGTTGCTGCATTTGTGCACGCAATGAAGCTGAAAATGAAGCTGGACAAAGCGAGAGCGAGAGAGATGGGCTTGAGCGGGCTGCCAGGGTTGCCGCCTGTGCAGTTTGGAAAAGTTGCCTGGCAGTTTGTCTGCTCCGGCCATGGTGCCCAGGGACATGGTCATTGCCTTTGCCTTGGCTTTGTGTTGCACAGTGATAACGATACGCAAAAGTTTAGCTGCCGCTGCGTGCCCGTTAAGCTGATTGCATGTGTCTGTGACTGTAGCTCTAGAGTTACCCCGCCACTTCTCCGCCCTGCCTCTGTCTCGCGCTCACCACCCTGCTGCCACACCTGTGCTCCATACAATTAGAGGCGGATTTTGGCTGTGTGTGTTATTAATCTGCTTATATGCAACCGCTTGGGGGGAGTGGGAGCTTGGGCGCTAAGGCGAGGCTGACAGTCAGGCAAAGTTAAGCACAATTTAATTTGCCATTTGTTAATGACAACGGCAGCGGCAGCGACGGCGTCGACGGCGACCGCTTTGGCGACACATAAAAAATGATGCGGTTAAAAACAACAACAATGCGCATTCCACACTCTTGCTCTCTTACACATACACACAAACACGGAGCAGAGCAGAGCAGCAGCTTTTCAGCGTGACATCACGATGTGCACGGGTATCAAAATGCAATCTTGTGCTTGCATCGTGAGCTCTTGTGGGCCCCACGCACGAAGGATGATGGCTCACCAGACGCATTGATTTGTACTCAGTTTAGATCAGGGTTCGGCAGCACCTGCAGAGCCATTGGCAGCATTGAAGTCGCTGCATTAATATTTGCGTGCCGACAGAGGCAACTTGTTATTAAGCAAATCTATGCAATTATAGCTTGTATCAAATCGGTCAGTATTTTTATTGATACGACATTAGTGCAAAAGTTATCGGTTATATGCAAACTTTGTTTTGCACCAATATAGAAAAAAGTAATTTCGCAATAAAGCATAGTGTAAATTTAAATTCAAAACAAAAAATAGCATCTCTACATGAAATATGCTAATGTAGCTGACAAACGACTATCGCTTATAGAAAATATTTTGCATTTATCCGATTATCGCTTATATTTTCGCCATTGCATATATATATATGATATCTATGGTATTGTAACCAATTATCACTTTTTTATATTTTGCATTTAACCGATTATTACTTATGTGAAACAACATTTTTAATGCAAAAATATATAAACTATATCCACAGTAAAGAGTAGCGTTTATTTGAAATATTTTGCATACATCCGATTATTGCGTATATGAAATTATCGCTTAAATGCAACAGCTGCTCTGAATTTTCGCTTTGCGGTAGTTGTAGCAATTTCCAATATACGCTGGCTTGCTTCGAATCTACGCGTATCTTTAAGTAAAAGCCACTGTAAGATACTTAAGTTAATGCAAATATTTTTAAAATTCATTGCTCAAGAAGCTATTATAAGCATGGTATAACAATATAACGTTGAGCAGTTGCCTTTTTTGAGGTGCCAACATAGCGTGGTGAGCGGGCTAGAGAATACCACCTTAGCAGGTCAAAGCTTGTCGTATGAGGCGACTAACAATGACACTGCGTTCTTTCGAGACCAGTAGGCCTTAAAAGTGTTGTGCATAGGGTTTGAGACCCATCACGTAAAACCACAATTCCAATGAAAGAACGTATTTACATTAGGCCGTAACCCGATAACGGGTTGTTATGGCCAGTTAAGAAGAAGAAGAATATAGAGTGTACACAATGCAGCAGCCACATTTATCACGCGTTTTCTTGGTATCTTTTAGAAGAAGAGTGACCGTACCCTGTGCTTTTATAAAATTTTCTAAGCTTAAAAAACTAAAATTTCCAAAGTACCAAGAGTTATATGGTTTCCTCTACGCCTTGTTACATTCAGCATTTAACAAGATGCGTAGTTCTAAAATGCACCCAAATATAACTCACGCTCCCATCTCTAGCACAGAGACAACGATACGCACTGTAAATGCAAACAAATGAGTGGCAACACAGCAGCGTGTCACATTTTATAGCCAGCTGGTCTAGCGAGGGTTAAGGGGAGCACACCGCCTAGGTGTGCTCCTACGAGTATGTTTGTCTGCAGTGTCACTTGAAGTGTTGCAGCTTCTTTTTCGCGCAATTCTGACAACGAAAATAAAAATTTTCACAGCAATATCCAGAGCCAGGAGGCAACTAAGGCACAGAGGGGGGCAACCCAACCTAACCACAGACTCCATCCAGGCAGTCAGCCAGACATTTAGCCAGCGAATGGAGTCAGACAATAAACACATGTTTAAGTTTGTAATGCGAGGCCGTAAAATGTGTGCTCACTCCTTGGGCTAAAGGCGACATGCAGGCAAAAATGCATTAAAATTTTCAAATGGTGCAAAAAACACAATGGGGTGGCCCCCGAAAAAAGTTACGTCTTTGGATTGCACTTAATGCATTATGCGAAATGCCCTTTAGAGCAGTAGTTGGGAAGTTTGTAGGCTAAAGGCTGGTTGGCCAACTTTTCAAAAACTATTGGGGAGCACAGTGAGTAGCGGTTCATAAGAGGTTAAAAAATAGATGTTACAGAAAATTCAAAAAGCTTTCAAGATAAGTTCTCCCCAAGTGAGCAATGAAACATAAGCATCGTCTACTCAAACGGTTCCAGAATGGAGTTAGTGCTGTGAGAGTCTGTTTTCAGACGAAAATCTTCGTCATTCATAATCAAGTGCAATGGATCCATGAGAAAAGCCTTTTTTTTAAATATATCAAGCTGCAGTGCAGTCAGGCCTTGAAGATTCCCCAAATAGCAATTATTTTGAACAGGAAGTGCAGACAACTTGATCTTTTACTATCATAAAGATGATATTAATTGGGTTCCTTGAAGTTATATGCATTGAAATTGACACAGGCCAAGCTTCTCAGTCAATACACTAACGGGCGACCATTGGATAGCAGTCAATATAGGCAAAATCTGTAAGGAACATTCTTCTTCTTCTTAACTGGCCATAACAACCCGTTATCGGGTTACATATTACCTTTACTTTGTATAGATATAATCTATGAACTAAAATAGTCACAACAAAACATTCTTTTTTAGGTTTCAAATTTATTTATTTTGTTTGGACGTTTTTGACTTAGTATCTAGATGTGATGAGTTATGGTACATCAGTTCTTCTGAAGGACTATTCTTAATTTTTTGTCATTTTGGGTGAAGTTTTGTCACTGACTTTATAATAGCACATAATCTTCGTATTTTGTGTTCCTATCCTTAAAACAATGTTTATTAACAATATTAAGAATGAAGAGAGAGATAGATAGCCGTCTTTTGGGCATGTTGCCTAGAATGCATTTATAGAAAAACTGTCGCAACGCTCCGTCGTTAATAATGTTTCGAACTCATATGCAAAACTACTTGATCTACTGTTTACTGAACCGTTGCCCGATTTTTCACTTCACCGAATCAAATTTATTCCAGTGCAAGGGGTCTCGAAATTTCCCTATGTTTCTATGTAAAAGAGCATCAATGCAAAAGCTGTTACTATCGAAGGATTTCAAGTAAATATATATATACTAAAACATCCGTGGTTTTTCAGAGGGGGGGAGGGGGAGATGAGTGGTTTTGCGCCAAGGCCTTAACCCGTTAAGGGTTAAAAAGATGCACTACAACATTTCTGTAATTGGCTCTTTGAGTATGAATCAGTGCACAAATAGTTGGTTCTAAGGAAACCCTTCATCGCAAATGGAGATGAGTTATAGCATAGTTAGCAAACTAAGTTTTTCAATGGAACTCAAAAGAAACAGTTGATGTTGGGAACGGAAACACGGGTGTTAGAAGACAGGGAAATCATCACTCCACCTCGCTGCGTTCATCACGGAGACCATAATGGAAACGCATGCACATTTTCATTCAACTCAAATTTAATGTTCTATATAATGCTAATAACTGTTTAGATGCAAATAGTTTGTCTTTTTTTTTTTAAATTAATAAAAAGTTAAGCTGCTTATGTGTTTTGAAGGTTAAGCAACACTGACGAAGACTCACCGAAAATAGTGCTCTTCAATTTTTGAATAAGTGTTTGGAATACTAACCTAGAGTATCAGAAGTTCTTTACAGCCTGCAAGAATTGGTGACACTTATTTACTACATACACTTAGAGAGGAGTCACAGTGCATAGTGCCAAAAGTGGCGTGACTGTTGTCTCTTGGCCATAAACTGTGCTGGCTAATTATGGCTACTAATGAGCTCGAAATGGTATTTACAAAACACAAATATAAAAATATATATTCATAAATAACACAAAAACAGACATATATTATGTGTCTTAGGGCAAGTGTGAAGATACACTGAAGAAAACAATTTATGACTTGTGCAAATTGTTGAACTGAAGAGCATATAAAATATTTGGTAGGTTAACTGATTGCATTTAGCATAATCATAAAAATTAAAGTAGAGAGAGAAAGGTAGTGACTGTTAGAAAGAGAGAGCGAGTGCCAGGAAACAAGTTGGAACAGAGACAAAATTAGACAAAATGTGAACAAATGCAAATTGTCTGCGCAATGTCAACGAAATTAGCACATTTTATGAGTGTAATAAAATGGTGGAAATTATAACTGCATAAGTTTTCCACAATGCACAAGGTATAACAGGCACATCTATGCCCATGTGTGTGTGTGTGTGTGTATCTGTGTGTGTGTATCTGTGTGTGTGTGCATGTGTGTGTGTGAGTAAAACTAATCCCTTGCTGCAGCAAAGTTTCCGGGCAAAATGCCAAGCAAAATGCGCCTCAAGCTGTTTGACTTCACTGAATGGAAACGAAATGAAATGAAATGCAATTTATGCAGCTCGTTGTTTTTGTTGTAACTGTTGTTTTTTTGCAGCTTTTGCAGTTGTTGTTGTTGTTGTCGCCGACTACTTTAAAATCCATCGCAACGGTTGTTAAAGCTGCAATCAGTTGCCCGGCAGTTGCAACTGCAAACAAGCCGACAAAAGGATGACCGATGAATATGAGAGAGAAACAACAACAGCAACAAGAAGAAAAGCTACTACAGGTTTTTGAAACATTTAACTGAGACATTAAATAAAAAGTTGCAACAAGTAAAGCTCCCATTGAATAGACGAAGTTTCGATACTCTCTCCATATACTTCCTTACTTTAGCTGATATATTCTACTAAGATATTTTCTGAAAAAATAGTTTTTCACTAACTGATCAGAAGTATGTTGTGCCAAATTTGCTCTTTTGCTGCGCGTTTCTTACACATGGTGAATGCTATTCGATATCAAATTTTGGCAAGTATCTAATATAAAGCATATCAGTTTCAAAAGTTGACATTAAAAGGGATTCGTTGTGAAATCACAACCTTATTTGCTGTATTGTACCGCACATAAGCGTTCCTATCGATAAGCCATAATCACTGTTTTGTTAGGAGTAAGTTCTGCAGCTTTTCCAATATGGCCTTGGCGACAACTTTCTTCCAATTCTTCAGTGCCACTAACAGGTGATCAACGATGTTTGTTGAGGTATGCCTCTCGGTTGCAAATCGTGGACTTATGAAGAGCAAATGCGATAGTTTTGCCTTCTATGGAGGCGTGCCACCAGTTCTGCCATTATTAAGTTAAGGCGATATTTTGGATTAAGCATTCTTCTCTACCCGCACTTCAATTTCTTTATAAAAAGTTTTATCGGAGTAATACAAGCTTGTGTCGCATCTCAGAAGACTGAACGATATCTCTCTCTGCCTTATCGGCAAGTTCTGGTGTGTCAACCTTTCAGTGGAACCCATAATAGGAACATCATTCATTGGTCACATCCATAGAACACCGCTATACCTGATATTTCAGCAGCGAGTCTGCTGCAACACGTCTTCTGAAGCGGTATGATATATGGCACGGAAAGTTTTGGTTCTTCAATCGAAGTAATTTTTACTTTAAACTGTTTTACTTTACTGTTAAATACGTTTCCAGGATCCAGCTTATTTAGAAGATAGTACTTCTTCCTGCCAAGCAGCCATCTTTTCTACAATAGGGTTGCTTGTGATTTTTAATAACATGGAGATGGTGTTCTCGGTTGGTCCTGATTTTACTATCTGACAAGTCAGCTGAGTGTGAAATCGTTTTAGCTAGTATCTTTTGCCTTACGCGTAACGAAGTTTGTACAAATTAGTTTAAAATGGGGTAACTTTTGAAAAGAAGCTTCAATACTCGATATCTATGTTGAAAAAACACCATAACTTTTTTGGTTAAGTACCTATTCGTAATGTGACCTTAGAAAACAGTAGTCAAATTAGCAGGAACGTATTGCAAAGATTACTAGATTCGACGAAGTGAAAGTCAGCTGACTTCTCAAATAGGGAAATTATGGCTTTAGAAGATTCAATATTCGAATCAGTGGGTCCTCTGATGTACTTTTGCCATTGGTGTCTAGGATGCGAATGAGAGAAAATGCTATGTTTTTACCTGCGCATTTTGGGAATATGTCACAGATTTAACTGTTTCCAACGCATGGAGCAGATGTTCTTGCTTAGATTTGTTATCATGGTCATCTCAATATGTAGTCTTTCGTTCGAAATTGTTTCAGGGCCCGATGTTCTTTGTGGTTTTGCCTTCTTGGGTACTACCCAGATTACTCTGTTAGTCCGTCTATGTGGCCCGACCGACCGGAGCTTGGGTTAGATAAATAATATGTTCCGAACATAGTGATCTGAAGTGAAAAAACGCAGGGGTCCTGACTAGACGGATGGCCAAGCCTGTTGGCAATTGTTTTATAAGAGTGTTTTAAGGAAATCCAGCTGGGGGCCACCATTTTGCGGTTATGCGACCACTTGTTTAAGGAAGAAACATAGATCAACCTAACCGTTCTCAAGTGAATGACCATCAAAAACTTTACCCACAGCCTAAGACCCGCCGCACTAACCAACCTCTTATTATGGACGGGAAATAAAATTGGTTTGTACCAAACTGGCTGACAACTTGAACGTCATATGCCCAAAGTTAGTGCATAAAAATCCGCATCGAATTTTTATTCTAACACACTATTAGACAAATTGGCATAGGAAAGTCAAAGCGAGACATTAGTTCTTTGCCCATAACTATATAACTGTACCTTGCGGTCGAACTTTGATGATTGAATTGAATCAATATGACAGCCGCAGGACATTGATGCGTAAGAGAGCGTAAAATGAAAGGAAATTGGCAAATTGAATTTTACGTTAACGGTTGCAAGCGGCTGCGCTGCTTACTACATAGCTTTTGGCCCTCGGCGGGGACTTGCCCCATGCTTCGTTTAACTCAAACAAATCTTGACGCAACGCCCGTAAGTATGCAACAACTTTCACTCATTGTACAATCAAATATTCAAAGCCGTTGTGCGCCGTGTGGATTGAGGGGTACGAGTTGATGGTGACGGAGACTCGCGTAAGACTGCTGCTTCACATCCAAGTCTGCTGTTATCTGGCTCGGCCAATGCATAATTAAAATCCATTAAGTGAAATTTTGCTACTGCTTTCGATACTTTTCTTAGCTTGAACTTCGGTTACAGCCAGTTGAAAGTTTTTCATTAATGAAAATGAAAAAAGTTTTCGTTGCCAAAATCAAAAAGTTTTGCATTTTTTCTACGTCATTTGGTCAGCCATTGGTAGTCAATGAGTTGAACTGAGATTGTTTTAGCTCTGGCCAAACAATTGTGCATATCTCGCTGCCAAATCGAGAGCATTTTTGGCTGAACAATTAATTTGGTTTTTCGAGTGGTTTCCATTGGCTTTCCATTTTGGCTTTTGACATTTACACAATCATTATACGGTTGCTGTCATGCTTCATAAATTTTCCAGCATGCAAATTTCGGTTTTGGTCCTTGCTCAATGCCCAATGAATATGCCAAAGTGCAAAATTCAATCAATTTGAGCCATTTGTGGTATATGATTGTGAATGTGTGTGTGTGACTGTGTGTGTGTAATTCATAAACTGGCACAATGGTCATTCAATCAAGTGTATGTGTGTATGAGTGTTTTTGACATAACCCGTAGAGCATTGAAATCTCGCATTGATAAACTTAGCTTCAGCAGTTCAATGAGTTTTTCAATTAATCGTGAATTGATTTCGTTTTCTAGCTGCATTTCACTCATTCATAACTCTATAATTTTGCACTACTCATAAGGATCTACTCACAGCATCCGCTCAAGGCTAACTGCACATTTAATTGAATATTTCATGTAAACTTTTTGTTGTTGATTTAACTTTTTGCTTTTGTTTTCGTGTTTATTACAGCTCTTGGACATAAATATCAAGCATTTTGTTTATTAATATTTGCTATGGTTGCCTTTGTTGTTGTGACAAGGCATAAAAGTCAATTTATGCCATAATGAACTGTAAACCGGTAAACATATATACACATACAAATGTGGCACACACACAAACACTCCGATCTGCATATGTATTGAGCATTTATTGATTTAATATCTGCATTGCCTGCGGCCAATTTAATCATCATTTGTAGCAAATAATTAAAATTTACAGTGCCTGCGACAAGCAAAGAGACAAGAGACAAGCATCGGTGCACAGAGGAGGTGAGCGGAAGAGCAGCGGACGATCCTATACGTAAACTACATGTTTCGAACAGCTACGATGTTATTTTAATTGCACTCGCCTACTCTTACAGCGAGTATGCTGAACTATGTGCTTCAGTTTGCAAAGAAGGAACTCTATTGAGTAATGGCGATGGCATCTACTTGAGAGCTGCACAAGCATATAAAATGTGTTTTGCAGGCCATCAGCTGACTTTTCAACTACTTCATAAACGTCTGTCTCGTATTTCAAGAGAAATACTTCAGTGCCAAAAGAGCTTGGTAACAAAACAAATACTGCACAAGCAAGTGACAAGCCAATAAAGCATAAAAGCAGAAGAACATGGACACAGAAGCCAGCTGAAGTAGCAGCAAAATAAAGTAAAAACAAAAAATAACAGCTATCTGAGCGCGCAGTGAGGACGCTTGTATGGTATAATAATTACAAGGTAAGATTGATCTGCAGAATGCAAACTATGCACACACACAGTGTACGAGTAAACGACTCTTACCTTACAATTATTATACCATTGTTCGGCTGCACTTGCTGTTCTTGCTATTTATATTTACCGTGTTACTTTACTTCAGTAAAGTAAGTTTTTGCTGTGCAGTGTTTGTTTTGTTGAGACGCAAATCATCAAAACATATGACATTGCTGTTAAATTGTCACTGAAGTACAGTGCTTGGTTAGTAGTGCACAGTAGGGAAGTGCGACTGACAGAACATTTTTTATATGCTGGTGCGGCTCTATAGCATGTACGCAGGTAGGCGTTACGTGGGTTCACACGCTTCTGAATTTCCTGAAAAATAAATCTATAGGCTTTTGTAATTACACTGTGGAATCTGGCTTCGGAAAGATTCCACTTCAGCTTGATAGTTTAAGGTGAGCATATATATAAGCATACATTTTGCGCTCTTTGCTCGTATTTTGGCCGTTTTTCTTGGTATGCCTAGGCACATCATGGAAACGATTGATCTGAATAAGTGTAGCATTTTTATACCCTGTAAACAATGCCTAGAAGAGAATTTTAGACGCGTGCAATATATGTCAATGACAAAAGGAGGCGTTACAGAGAATATCCTAAAAATCAAGCCAATATTGTTAACAACATTAGAGAGGTTCTCGCGTTTATTAAACGTTTGTCCAATGAGTTTTATGAAACTCATTCATGAATTGTTGAATTGCTCCTGCGATAAGAGTCCCCAATATGGTCTTTATCGGGATTTGATAAAGTCAGTTCAAGAGTAATTCCTTTTTTTAAACTTCGTAGACTAAATTGGAATCATTGCTTTCGCTTGCCTTCTTATCTCAATAGACTCAGCCTTATAAAATTGCCTGCACTAATTAATCATAGAAATTGCACTGGTACTTTTTTTCTACAAAACTGATTGTTGGTCTCATTGATACTTTCCATCATCTTAGCGATGTTATATTTTGTGCTCCTTTTAGAGCTTCTCGCCACTTTCGTTTGCAACACTGCAAGTTTGTAAATCGAATTCTTCTTCGCATTTTCTAATTATAATAAATGATATAATCTTCTATCTTTTAGTAATACACTGTCTTCTATTTCTTTTTCTATCTTGTATTTTCTTGATTTGATTCTCTTCGTGCATCTTTGCCAACATCCTTAATATGAGTGGGTGCATATACTTAGAAAACACACCCAACGGGTTGGAGGCTTAGCTTAGATATACATATATATCGACTTATCTACTCTTATCTTCCATTTTTTTATAATTTTCAATACTTAACTTTACTCATTCATTTATAATTCGACAGGTATTTACAAATAAATAAATCAAGAAAAAGGAGAAAAGGTTAAGGGTATCCCATTGTTGGGCATCGCCCTCATCTGTCTGCATCAAATTTTTTCTTTATAGGCTTGTCATAAACGCTGCACTTCTCATTTCCAGTCACAATCCGAAGGGGATAAGATTTTATTTCAATTAATGCAGAACATATCTTGAATTTGATAGGCTTAACTCCAAAGCTGGAGTCATTTTTTGGAAATCGGACCGAACCATATTTGTACTCCAATGTTTTTGTCAAAACAATCCACAAAAAAGCTATTCATATCTCTTGTATGCTCCACCTTGGAATGGGCCTCCTGTTGCAAACTCTCAATATTATTTTCTCTGACAAGATGGAATTGGTTAGACAACAATTTCTACTCCTTGTGTTCAGGAGCTTAACGTAAAAGAGTAGTTTTTTGCTGTTTGACCAACCGAAACACGGATTTCCTTGCCAACTTTAATATTCAAACTAATTGCATGTGATGTGAATTCTCTATTTCAACCACTTTAACTTCATCAACTAAAAAATAAGAAATTTAAAAAACATTCTCAAATTAGTTCATACTTTCAAAAGAAATTTATTCGATGTAAGAAGGGATATGACTTAGGCCCCCAACACACAGAGAGCAACCTAACTGAGATGAGCTGAGCATATCAGGGCTGGTAAGTAAAACACCTGATCTGTAGTGTAAGTGCGTAAGTTCGGTACAGTTCAGCTCAATCCCCTCTCAGTGTGCGCGGGTCTTTAATCAGTATTGCCATCTCTAATTTTTGCATGCTTTATCGATAAATATACATATATAAATTGTACAGTGAAAACTGTCTACATTGTCTACACACTTGGTTCGAAGATTTTTGTCCAATGTACATATATTTCTGTGTGTTTTGGTTGATTTTGAGATCATTTGTTTGTTACGTTTGATACATACAAATTAATAGCATTCAAAACGTTATTTGTGTACAGCTTAGCCAGTTTTCACACAATAAAAAAAAATTCTTTCATTCACAGAGCTTTTTGGGGGTTGCTGATAACGAATCCGAAACAATTTCTTGAAAATTCAATAAACCAAATACAATAAGCCACAAATAAAAGTCAATATAGCAGATCCGCAATAACGAGCTTAGCGAAAAAATTTATTAAAATTTTTTTTGAATATCCAGCATTTTAAGGGTTGACTCATTTGAAATGTGAGTTTTCGCAAATTCAATATTACGCTGCAATTAATTCGAAATTGTTAGGAATAACGAAAAAGTTTGAGTTGTGTTATATTTGCACGAAAACGAACGTTTCTTGAATAGTTGTTGAAAGTGATTTTGCAATAGGCTCATTCTAAATAAGATCTAAGTTTTCGAAAATTGTTGCTGTTGCTCTGAAAGCGTATATAAACTTCGAGATGGTATGTGCGTTTTCATTGCTTAGATTGTTTGTTAGTTTGTTACTTTTTTGGCACAGTAGTTCCTATATTTGCGGTTCATTGTACGCTTCATTGGCTGTTTGCCTATAACTTAATAGAAATATACAGATATTACATAAAATTGTATTAACGCCCCCGTGTTGGCAGCCAAAACTATGGCATAAATTATTTCAGACTTGCCACAGACAAAACAACTGGCAGAACAGCGAAATATATTCTCTTGATTTATGCCAAAAACAAGTCAAAAAGTACAAATGGCATTAGGTTTTAGCATGAATACAAACAAACATGGCCAAGAGATCAGCTGGGGCCTGTCGACTGGGCCAACTTACAAACGGCTTTGGCTTTGGTCAAGTTTGAAAAGAAATCGCGAAATGATTGCAATTTGTAACACTGAGCTGTGGCTCTTTGTACGCGCTGCTTTACTCGCTCTTCATTTAGCATGCTTAAAATGAGATTTTCAAACAAATGGCAGCCACTTGGCCAAAAGCAAAAAAAATAGGAGAAAAATCCCCGTAATTAGACAAGTAATTAGTAAGGATTTGAAACTAGCGCAAGGCAATTTGAAATGCGTCCAATGAATGCAGCACCGCGGCAATGAGCGCAAATAACTTATTACGCGGTGGCAACACTGGCGGAAGAGCGAGGCAGCAGCGTAAAGAGAGCGTAATGTAGTGTGTGTAATACCGCTAAAGCCAATGCCATAGCGTCATATGTCAAGTCATGTCTTAAACTGCAAATATATGTAAAGTGCTGTTAAGCTCTATGAACAACCCACACACACACACACACACACACACACACATACGCACACACATACTTACACACACTTGCAGCATAAAGAATGTATTTCCGAATGCTGGCAACATATGTTGCCACATTTATGCCATTATCATGGCTTCAAAACGAGCCAAAATCTTTGCCAAAGCAAGAAACAAGAAAAAGAAAAGTCGGTATTACGGGTGGGGGAAATACCTTGTAATGCCGACACTTCTGCACCTTTGTCATGCACATAATGCTAAAATATTATACCGATATTATGCAAATTTTTATTGTTTTATGTGGAAAGCGGCCAGACAGCACCACCCAAAAAAAAAGTCGGTTGGGGCTGTTTGACGGCTAAAGGGATTTGGTTCGTGATGAAATTAGGATAATTTAATAGATTATGCTCTGCGTTGATTTTTTCCAAACATCATACATAATACACACACACACACACTGTTACAACGATACCTGCTGTCTATGAGTATTGATTGCATTTACCGTATACTCCATATCTAATAGTTGGAATGGGTACGAACGAGTCTGACTCTTGGGGTAAGTTCGCCCCGAATTCTGTATGACTTTTATATGAGCAGAAATGTATACTTGTTGTTGTGCATTGTTGATTTGTAAAGCATATCACGTAGTAAAAATTTCAAGTCGCATTTCGTCACCTCTAAGGAGCGGCACAATTGCTCTTTAGTAGCTTGCAACATATGGCGGCGGCTCTTGTTAGGGTTTTTTTTTTGTTTCGGGGGGGACGGGTGTCAGTCTAGTCGGCAATTGGCTTTGTTATAACGGAAATCGTAAGTCTGTACTTTAGTTAAATTGTAATTTATGTGCAAGTCCAGTAATATGAAATGCTTATTTTATGCATAAGCCATGTGAAATTATTTGGGCTTTGACTTGGTTTAAATGGGCTTTCAAATAAGTGCCATGTACTTATACACACACATACTTACTTTCTATGGGTTGTGCGTGTTTCGCATTTTACAGCAATCAAAAGTGCATTAGTATTCTTTAAAGTTGACTTTTCGTTGTATACGCAGAGCTACAGAGAGAGCCACCCACATAAATCACAGTCCTTTAAGCCACTTAAGCAAGCAAATCAAGCGATGGACTTGCATGACTCAAAACTCAAACAAAGTAATAACTAATCCATATCCCAGCAAATATATAAACGATGAATTCATTATGCATGACTTCGTGGCTGAATTTTGCAGTGTAAAGTAGGCAAGAGCCTTTTTGTATCAAAAGCTATTTACTTCTTGCGGCGTGGTTGTCAATTCTTGATCATATTTACTCTATCACATACATTTCAAAGCTGCATATCTCAAATTATATAATACTAGGGGGCTACATCCCCTGCTCGCTCCGCTCGCCAACCACAGTGCCCCCCTCGGTGTAGAGCATTTTCCTCTTTCCCTTCCTCTTTTTCTTCTGCATCTTCCTTTTCCTCTTTCTATCGTCTTCCTTCACCTCTTTCTGTTAAACCTTCTGATCTTATCGAGTGCTATAAGATGAAACTTGCCTCTTTGTAGGTAGATCATATTCCTCTTCCTATTCCTCTTCATCTTCCTATTCCCATTTCCCTTCCCGTTCCTATTGGTAGGTGTTTCGGGAAAAAATAATATTGGGCTTTGAGATTTTGTGTCATTTTATGTAGTTTTACGCTTTTTTGTCCAGCAATACAAGAATTATTTTGATCATTTTTACACCGCACATGCACAGTAACAGTATGGAAAGCTGTGTCAAGTTTCAATTCAATAGCTTTTATATTGTGGGTGTAAACCGCGAAACTCTGTCACGCGGGAAGGGGTTAAGATATATCCACAGAAAAGAGCCTAATTTTTATTCCAAGGTCATATCTATCTCTACACCAAAATGAAAAATAATTAGTTCAGCTACTTAGGCCAGAAAAGGGACCAGAAAGATACATAGACAGACAGAGTTACTTTCGAATTTACAATATTAGTATACCTGAAGATAAAAGTGAAGCAGCGAAAAATGTCAACTTAATGTTTTCTTTTGTTATTGTAAAACTCATATTCTTTGTTCTTTAAATGAAGTAGTTTTTAAAGCCAATCCAGAAAATATTAATTATAGCAGAGGATAAAAAACATTCTTATCTTAAAAAGCAAAAGTTGTTTTGTCATTTTGTAGGTCCTCTTCTTGACTGGCCATAACAATCTATTCAGGCCTTTGCTTCACGCTCGCTTTATTCATTTCGTGATACCAAGATAGTAAGTGCGCTTCCTACCTGGTTCTTCTAACGAAGTTACGGTCAATCTCTTCGTCGATTTTCTTTAACAGCCTCATTGAAGAACTTTCTCCCAGGATCTGCGTTAGCCATGCATACATCATGACCGAACCAGCGAAGTCGCTGGGTAGCCATTCACTAGAGACTCTCTACTATTCATTTTCCTATTGAGAACAAAATAGCAGAGTCGCATTAACAGACAATGTGCCATATATAGGCAATCGCACAACTGATAAATTAAATGGTTCCAATCATCGGAAATGCTCTCATCTAGCCATATTCTGCAAAAAAAAACTGGTGCTTGCACCTTACCAACTCATTGCCGTTAGTCTTGAAGAATTCTGGTGGCGTTCTGGAGCCGCTTGGTTGCAGTACTATATTCGTCATTGGTAGGCGGCGGTATATACACGCCATCATTTGTGACTGGGGACGTTTAGAAGTTAACTACTGAGGCGGCATTGTCCCTTTCATTGTATGACAATAGTCGGGAGAAGTGCTTCCTCCACAAACTCAATACACCCTGTGAATCCACTATGAGTTTTCTCTCTGCATCTCCTCCTGTAGTGCTCAGAGGCTTCTTTTCTGCTCTTTCACATATCGATCATCTGTCGCTCGTGTTTGTGCCGTCTGCCTCTCAATGAAATATGACAGATAAGATAATATATATAATATAACATAATAAAACGAAATATATAACTGTAGATCTCTACAGGAACACTCGCCAATAATAAATCTTTGAGTTAGATGCTGTTGACTACTTCGAAGACCACCTGCTCTTTCACATATCGATCCCATCTCGCTTGTGCGTTGTGCACGTCTGAAAAGGCGCCTCTCTACTTGATAGTTATCTCGCACAGATAGAATTGGAGCCGTCTGCAGCAGAAAAAATAAATTATAACAGCGGAGAAAAATGCTCTTAAATGAGAATTTTCGATGTCTATTATAGGATATTCTTAGTTACAGCAATTTCGGCACCAATTTATTTTTTCTCCGTGTATGTTCTCTCTACAACATTCTGTAGCCCAGCGATGATACGCTATAAATAATTTTGTGAAGCAAACTTTGCATTTCTAGCTCATAGAAGTTATGCATGTCCTTTTGACTTATAATTGGCTGCCATTGTCTGCTGGGTTATTGCATACTCTACTAATATATATTGTATTTAATGGAGTAGCCATAATGCTTCACCGAGTGTATTGTGTCCAGCCAGCATGAAATGCAAAATTAATGCAGCCTAAGCCAGGACGCCATAGCATTATTTGAGTCTATGCAAAGTCCAAAGTCCACGATGAGACAAATGAGATTAAATTAATTAATTTGCTATCGATTACAATTTAAGCATCTTATTGTTTTTGTTGTACCTTTTGTCACAGTGTCAATTGTTCCAGAGCCTTATCTGTAGCTAACACTCTAGCCTGGACTTTGAACCATAAGTGTGACGTCAACAAATTTGCAGTCAAAACGAATGTATTTATGGTTATGTGACTTTTGACAGCGATTATAAAACAAATTGTTAATTAACGTTTTGATACTTTTGCAAATTGCTGATAAAACAAACTGATTTAAAAACAAAATATTTCGCTGAATATTTAATATTTATTTTAAATTGCTAATCTAAATTAATTTCATAGTTCTTATCTCGCCGAGTGCTTCAATTAAATACAGCAATTAAAAATGTGACATCGCTGATTAGTATATTTTGTTTTGTATTTATGTATAAAATAAGCTTGCGCGTCCCACGCGGCGCATACGCAATATTTGCATAAGCAAATATTCTAGACTTTAAATGCAAACTTTAATAACAATGCTCCTCAGACAATACTCTATCGTTTGACATTTCTGCCTTACTTTCAGCCGCTTGTTCTTCACTTCTCTTTTGCCCTGATTTTCAGCACTTCCTTCTGATATCTTTAATAAAAACTCCATTCTGATTCAAAGCGAGTTCGTTGCATTGCTTTAGCTTTTGTGTGACAACACATAGAATGCTTATGAGATATCTTTTTTCTTTGTTGTGTGACGTCAAGACGTTTTGCATATTGTTTGGCCATCGAACAGGCACAGAGACAGGCATGTTGCTTTTGCCAGCTTTATATAGCAAAATGTATATAGATATAAAGGAGTGGTATAAGAATACATACAATTTTCTATATGGAAACTGGGTCGCCATGACTTGTTGGGAGGCCAAATCTTTAAACTAACTTTAATATGGCATTTTCTTATAGGAACGGCTGCTTTAAAGCTTCATTGTAGGAAAGTTTTTGGTTGCAGTCCATAAAATTACATAAACAAGTTTTTTGTAATAAGTTATGGTTTTCGAATTAGTTTCAATTCAGGCAAATCTGCAAATTATTTCAAACGCAATATTTCAAGGAAAATTAACCTACCAAATATTCTATGAATATCCGCTCCGAATGCTAATCTTTAAAACATCATTCCAGATGAAAGAAAACATGAGATGATAAGATTGTTCTACGATTAAAACAAGATTAGTTTGAAGATGAGAAATGGGGAAATTTGTACATGTTTAAAAGTTTTTTTTTTTTAAATATCGAACCTACCAAATAATCCATGAATATCCGCTCCGAAAATTATTTCACAGAAAGCTAAAAATATGCTTATCTTTAAAACATCATTCCAGATGAAAAAGAAGAACATAAGATGAAAAGATTGTTCTACGATTAAAAAAAAAAGATATGTTTGAAGATGAGAAATGGGGAAATTTGTACATGTTTAAAAGTTTTTTTTTTTTAAATATCAAACCTACCAAATAATCCACGAATATCCACTAAGAAAATTATTTCATAGAAGGTAAAGAATATCCTTACCTTCAAAACATTATTACAGATAAGAAAGAAGAACATAAGATGATAAGATTGTGTTACGATTATGTACAATAGATAGGTTTAAACAAAATGAAGAATTTTGTACATATTTAGTATTCTAATAGGTTAGTTAAGAAGAGCATAAGATGAAGGGAATATTTAAAGATTTTCTAAATTGAAAAAAAAAATAGCTATACCAAATGGGAAAACATGAGTTTTCTACTTTTCAACTTTTAAATATTAACATAAGAAGAAGAAATCATGTTTAAAAAAGATTTTTGACAATACTAGATAAGCGTATACATATAATCATAAGCATACCAAATAAAAAAATATGCTAAAGGCATGAGATTAAAATAAGATGAGCAGATACTAAATCTGAAAGATACTACTTTCATACTAAAGATGATAAAATGGTACTATGTTAATGAGTAACTGTAAGCATATCTACCACATAAGGAGTGAGTGCACTTTAAAATATTTGAAATGGCATATCAATAATAAAAGATAAGCTTATTTTGCTTTAAGCAGGTTCATAGATTAAACGAGATGACGAAGAAAAGCAGATGTAGATACAATTTTACTGTAAGATGGCATAAAGATTAAAGATGAAGTTAAAAATATAATAAAATTCAGAAGATTATATGATGATTGAGATGAAGATAAAAATTTGTTGAAATTCAGAAGATTATATGAGATATATATAATAAAGTTTGCAATCCTCTAAGTCTTAATAAAACAACAATTTTATTCAGACAAGGTTTACAAATTAATGAGTAAGACGACTCTACAGTTTAAAGTCTAAAATCGAACTAACTTAACTCTAACAATTCTGCCTTGATGAAGCCTCCGTTTCCGTTGCTTGTTTATGTTCGCGGCTCTCAGCAGCAGAATATTCCTAATGGACTTCTGCAATGGAATATGATCCTCATTCAAGTGCAGCTGCATAACTGCTTAGTCAAGCATAAACATACTGTTAATTAAAAGGTATTATTGCTTTAAGCAAAGTGCCATCGTAAGCATAAATAAACATATTCCTATTGTTAATTAAAAGGCTTGATCACTTTAAGCAAAGTGCAAGCGTAAGCATAACAAACATATTCTTATTGTTAATTAAAAGGCATGGGTGCAAATGGCAATATGGATATGTTACTATATATATTAAGATGTGAGATTATTCAATAGCTTTCTGAAAGGAAAGAATTTTAAAAACTGACTATGAGATGTGATGAAAATGAGATAAAGATAAGATTAACATGAGATAAAGAAAATATGAGATAAATATGAAATAATGATGAGATGAAGATGAGATAAATTTGAGATGAAGATGATATGAAGATACGATGAAGATGAGGTAAAGATAAGGTGCAGATGAGATGAGCATGAGTTAGATGAGATGAGAATTTTGAGTTAAACTACGTCTAAATCTCTATGAGAGTTTCTCAATAGTGTACGTTAATAGCTAATCCAAACTTTGCCAATAATCAGTTAAAGGGAAGTGTTTTTTTTTTTTGCTATAACTTTCTCCCATTCAGTAGCTCTCATGAAGTTAATTTGCTTTCAATGCCTAAGCGCTTAACATTTAATCTAATCGCAATGAAAAATAAAAAATTATGAATATGATTGCCTTAAATGCATTTGTATCTGCCTATTTATGTGTATCTTGGCTCTTAACATTGCCGAGTCAACAAGGGATAACTGTTTGCATTTGCGAATGCATTTGAACTTTCAAGTATCTGGCAACGTACTGCCTGATTATGTTTGCATAATGTCTTGCCAGCTTTTCCGCATTTGATTTGTAGCTAAGGAAAAACAGGAAAAACAAAGAGAAAAACGCATAAAATGCATAAATAAATACATATAAATATTAATTGCGCAAGCTTTGATGCATGACCAGATGGATGATGGAAGAATTGCAGTCTGTCAGTTGCGGATTTGTTTGTTTGCTTGCAGTTCAAGTGGACTGCTGGCTGTATGTGTGCAGATACTGTATCTACGAGATACTTATTTGTTGATGTTGCTGATGAGTCAGTGGCATTTGGCTCATTGCATTTGAAGTTTGGGTAATTGCTACAACTCTAATGAAGGCGCTTAAATTGTGCGTTTTATGTGCCAAATGAAGTGTGTCTTTAACTTAGAGGCAAATTGCTTTGATATTAGATGCTAGAATTGATATAAATGAACAAATTTGTCAATATGGCTTATTATATATGCAAATATTTGCTCGCTCGGCAAAAGTTTGCAACTTTTCTAGTTCGAACTTGTAGTTCTAGCCGAGTACTTGGCATAAAGTAGCGCATATCCTTGGCAGGAAAACTGTAAAAAGCGGAAGCGCTTAAAGCACAAAAGGATGTGAAGCAACAAGCTTAATGTTTGTCAGGATATACTAGAGTCGTATGGGACCCCCCAGAAATAGGGGTGTGCGTCGCGCCCTGGTGCAGAAAAGTGGCTTTTTTGAGGCAACGCAAAGTGTGTTTATTCAGCTGTGACTTCATTTCATTTTACATTTCCTCAGCAGGCGGCAACAAGCTGCTTGCAACTTCAACTTCAACTTCAACTTGAGCTCGCTGATGAGCTGCAAATGCGTAGATACTTAGATACTTTATACATGTGCAGATTAATGCCGTTGACGTTTGCTGTCTGTCTGTCATAAACTTCAGTTTTTGCGGTACTCCACTGTTGTTCATAATGATGTGGACTGTACTGCTGCTGCTGATGATAATGATGATGGTGTTCCTCATGATGATAATGGGTTTTGACTTACGTCAATGCGAAAGTTTTGCAGCAGCCGAAAATTTGCTCCATGCCGTCAAAATAAGCTTAGGCCAAAAACTTTTATGACTAGACTGAGACTGACTGAGTCCCTGAACAAGCCGTCAATATGCTAATGTAAATGCATTGGGCGGAAATTGTTTAGCTATAAACTTGTTTATGTGTGTTTGCCAAGTTTGAAGTTATGTAAAGCAGGGCAGGTACCTGCTACCTTGTTATTGGAAGCTGGCTTTAAGCCAATGTTGAGCATTTCAAACTTGAATGGGAATCAAGCAAACTTCAGTTGGGTTCTATTAAAGTGGCACACAATTTCGCTACAAATCAATTAATTTTATTTTTGCCAAGTTGCTGTTTTCTCTTTGGCAGAATTAATGATTGTCATTTTAAAAGTTTTACAGATCTGGCCTACGATTTTTGCTTGTCCTACAAAAAGTTCCATTTATATCATGCACTGCGAAAAACAGTTGGTCAAAGAAGAGTATAGCTAAGACATGTTGCTCATCAGGATATGGAAACGGACATTAAGTCTAATGTGTTTAGCCTGCCGAATAGGCTCTATCGTCATCATCAACATAGACATATTGAATTTCGATTCAAGAAGTTTCGATCCAATGTGCTGCCAGATGCACGGTCACGATGATCGTCTGTATATGCAAACGGACATTAAGTCTAATGTGTTTATCCTGCCGTATAAGCTCTACCTCTCGCTTCCAAGCACAGGATCGATCTCGTCAACCAACAATCCATTGAAAAATATTTCCGCTGGTGCCATATAGAAGACATTTCTTTTCGTTCATGAGTTCTTGCGTGGTTTGGATCGCGGCCTACCTAAGCCTCTGCTGGTCTTTGGGTTGCAGCGCACGTTCGAAGTTCTACCTGCATTTGGGATTAGTATGCTTCAGGTGGACCAGTAAATGCTATGTTCCTATATATCCTATTCCTATTTCCTTATCCTATTCTTTCCTCTTCTTTTTTCTATTCTTTCATAATTGGATAAGATCCGAACCGTTAAAACAACATACTTTGTACCCACAGTCCAAAAATGATTTAATGATGGCAGACTCTCTTTACGATCCCTTGCACCCGTGGTTTCAGAAAATCTATGGGTCAGTTTTAGTATTAAAAAGCTGACTGCCAGATAAACTCCATGACGCTTCGGAAGTGGTGGCCTAGATTCGGACAACACAAAACCGAGCTTTTTTATTCCCCCATTAATAGCTCTCAGAAAACGAAAAACTGGTATTCGTTTGCATTAGTCAACGATCCCTTTAGAGCCCTAACTTTATAATCTATGGAGAGAGCTTGACTTCTGTCAAAACCCCCACTAAACTGGCTGACACCAAACACATTCAGATCTCAGAGGTGTATGAAACGACTCGATGACTCGGTTCTCGATTTTTTTCTCTCTTTAAGTTGCCGACTGATAAGATTTCAAATATCTTTGGTGTTTATAGAGGTGAAGACGCCGAACATATACTATGTACTAGTATAAAACAAAAAAGTTTGAAACTAGTTTTCCCTGTTTTGCTTGAAAATACACATGAAATCTTTTCCTATTAGGTGTTAGGTGCTAAAGTTTTCTATCCCGCTTTATTTTTGAACAACCTTTACCTTGTCCTTCTATGCAACTTTGGCCCCGAAATTGCACCTTGATTTCTCTCAGCGTAGGAATCAATCTTCAAACTAAATAAACAAACCACTTTGTATTGCTTAAGGCACATCTATCATAGTCCTTTTATTTTTTCCACAATTTATTTACGTCACCTGACATCTTACACTTTGCATATAAGAAAGCATTTCCATTAGTTCTTGACGCTTTTCTTGTTGTTTTTTCATTACTAAGTGCAAACTTTTGCTCATTTTTCTTGCGTTTACTTTTTTTTTTATTGTTGTTTTTTTTTTTATTTATTTCATTTGGCTGCGCTGCCAATTTGACATTTTTAAGGATTTTGCCAGTTTGACATGCGTAACGCCATTAAATTTATCAATTGCTCAGTGCCCCGAGAGCAACAATGAACCGTTGCAGAGAGGTAGCGCCAGGGCTTCTCACTTGACACTTTGTGGCAAGTATTTTTGCCGTTGAAGAAATTTACAACTTTTTTCAATCAACAGCGCAATTCGTTTAATGCTCGAAACGCGTGGCTTTGCGGTTGGCTTTATTATTTGCCTGCTGAGAAGCCCCTTTAGACCCCAATCCTTGAACTCTGGCAACACTCAAGTGTTGTAGTGGTAATTTATTATAAGACTGGAGTAAAGAGCAACAAAGAACTCCTTGACGTCACTCTGCCCCTTTTTACTGCATTTTCTTAATTCTATTTGATAGCCAGAGCTTGTGCCACGATTTTGGAATGAAGACAATAAAATATCCACATAAATCGAAGCCTCGGTAATGGTTATGACAATGTCGCAGGTGTGCTTAATACAAGGCAATATCGTTATTGAACGATTCTCTTGGCTAAGGCATGTGACTTTGGCAATGGAATTACAAGTGAAATAGATTAGATATTGAAATTGCGTCTAAAGGTTAACTGCTTATTGAAATCCAAAAGCATATTTATTCAGAGAACTTAAGGGATTCCAATTTATTTATCAAAATGTTCGTAGAGTCGTTTAACAATAGATGTCGTTGTATTCATCTAGAAGTACCCGATTGTCACATAACTTCATCGATAATATTGAATTATCAACTCCAAAGTAATTTACGCTTTATTTCACAGCGTCAAAAAGCTGAAATTTTTGAATAAGGTATATTTTCGTGAGGTTTATAAGGCACTTTTGATCGTTCTTTTTCAGCGAAAAGATCCAGAATATAAATCAAAAATGCTTTGACAGAGAGAATTCATTAATACACGCTTTTGAGTTTATGAGAGTATGTGCAAAGAGAGATAAATTCAGGTCTAATTAAGCATTCGTGCTTTAAAACAGTGTAATCAAAAAATAAAAAAAAAACTAAGTTCAAGTGGGATGGGAAAAACTAAAAACAAGTTTTTCTTTTTCAGTACATGCTTTGATTTAAGTCATTTTATAGATATTTCTAAAAAAATTTGGTTTTACTTCTTGTCAAAGTTTCTTTGGTATTATGAGAAGAGCTGCAAGACTATCGATAGTACTATCTCTAAAAGCTGTAATTCTGAGACCGATTTGTACTAAAAAACTTTTTTCCGCATATTAAGTACTCTGAATTTCAACATAAGAACAAAGCTTTTCTTTTTGTGGGACAAGCCATTAAACGTCAGAACCCAGGAGAAAATATACCTTTTTCGGTAAATCGAAATCGCATCCGGAAAACGTTTTGAGTTTTCTAGCACCGTTTTCAAATTATCGCTATTTCAAAAAATTTGGTTAGTCAGCAAATCTCTAATTATAATTATCTGGGAAATTAGAAAATTGTACTAGTTTTGTTATTTAGAAAATTAAATCAAAAAACCACAAAAAGTTTTTCATTGATTCCTTTTGGATTTGATAAACTGATTCTTTGCGAACATTTCAATTTGAGCTATATCGGTAGGAAAAGTTATAAGGAAACATCGAAAAAAAAGCCACAATCGACATTTTCAATGAATTTCCTCAAAAAAAAAAAATTAAAAAAAGACCTATGGCTAGAATATACTTTTTCGGTAAATTCAGAAACGCTGATTTTCAATTCGTTTCGAATTACCTAGAACGGATTTCGAAATATTCAAATTTAAATTCAAAATTTCGAGTGCCTTACTGCCGATTGAGATGAAGACTTAGACTACTTGCTGTTATAAGTAAGTGCATCTTTTGAAAAGCTTTGACTCAAAAGACAAAAGGTTTCTGGCCCTTTCGATATCTTTATATTTAACTTTGGACATATTTTAAGAGATCAACTTTAAAAATCTTTTGCATGTCTTAAAATGCAGAATTCGTGTTTGTACTTTTGCTTAATATGTATTTGGACTTACTTAATCTTATAGCGAAAAATGCCACAACAACTTTCAATAAACATGCATGCTCTTCTTTTCACGCTCACTGCTAACATAGCAAACTGGTAACCTACTTGATTTCCGGTGGAAGCTGCTCAAGAGTACTAACAGATTTTCGTGGCAGAGTAAGAGTCGGTCTTGCCCCAAAACGCGCCAATAGTGTGTAATACGTAACCCAAAAAAGTACAAAATTCGACGATTTTGAAGTTTGGAGGAATTAAATCCATCTGCTCCGAAAGGGTTAAATGCTATTAGCAGTTAAGCACATAAAAGTTGTTTCTGAGTATTTATTAAATATAGTACTATTATTTGCAGTTTTTCCAATCGCATTTAATTCTTTTTCTTTCACATAAGTCAAAACACAGTCGTCAGTGTCAGCCGTGAACTCTTTAACTATATTTCCCAAGAGAGACATGCAAATTTTCCATTTCCATCCTTGAATATCTTAAACCAGCTTCACTTGTTTTTATTATAGTTTTTAAAGCACAGCTTATAGCAATATATCAACACTTTTCGTGATCATTTAACGGAGAGCGGACATCAACCAGCTGGCTGCACTTGACACTCTATGGAATCATGGCTCTAGACAACGTTGCCACCTACCCAACTAACGGTAGTGCACTAAGCCACACGATGACAGGAATTTTCACTTTTATTGCCAACATTTAACTGGCTACGACACAAAGGTTGGCCACTATGGCGGCAACTTTTTATCATCAATTTGCTTTATGGTTGCTCTCACTCTAACACATTCTCTCTCTCTCTCTCTCACTCTCTTAAACACTGCGCTAAGCAGGAATGGCGGCAGCGCTGCCACTTGTCATAACAGCGGCGAGTTACCGGTAGTAAAACGTTTACACTGCTGGCCGCAAAAAGTGGCAGAAGGAAGGCAACACTGCAACAGCAACAGCAACAAAGCCAACAACAACACTTGACGGCATTGTCATTGCCACTTTGCCAACATTTTCACACCCAAGCAGCGACAATTTGTCTGCGAATTCGCACGGGTCGGAGTTGGATTTGCCATTGGTGTTATTCTTGTTGTTGTTGTTGATATTGCTGGAGTTGGAGCTGGAGTTGGAGCTGGAGTTGGAGCTGGATGAGAGTGTTTTGCAGTGTTGCATGTCTGTGGCATGTAACTGGTTGTATCTTTGCACTTCTTCTGCTGCTTGTTTCTGTTTCTCTTTTTCTCCTCTAGCTTTTTTTCTCCTGTTACTTCCGCGCGGCTGCAAACGATTTTGTCAACATTATTCAAGCATAAACATGGCCGGGCAACAGCAACTGCAACAACAACAACAATAAGAAGAAGAAGCATCGGAACAACAACGATGACGAGCAAAGTGGCAAACGGAACGTGATGGTCCGTATAGAGTAAAATGGTTGAAACAAGCATTTAAACGTCGTTACGTTTGTACAAATCAAGATAAATGGCTATACAACATGTGATTGCCAAAAGCGTGAGGCACTAGAAACAGGCATCGAGCGTAAGAGTGCGACAGACGAAGAGTAAGAGAGAGCATGCGATGGTCGGTTACTTGCTGGTTTGTAAATTCTGCTAATCAAATTCAAAGCCTTTCGGGCGTCGAGGCTAAACTGTCAACTCACATATGGATAAGTTGATTATCATAAAGTAAATGGAAAGAGAATGCAAATTCCTGAATTTATTTGAAAGAATTGGCGGGGAGTTTACCTTTGAAGTGAGACAAGGCTTTAAGTTTATGCACATATTTAAAATGTACTACTGAGGGTTAAAGCCCGTGCATAAGAAATGTGCAGCCTAACATTATAATTTACTTTCAAAATACATTGAGTACTTGATGTGCTTCTTCTTCTTAACTGGCCATAGCAACCCGTTACCGGTTTACGGCCTGATGTAAATACGTTCTTTCATTGGAATTGTGGTTTTACGTGGTGGGTCCCAAACCCTATGCACAAAAACTTTCAAGGCCTGGGGAAGCGCTACTGGTCTCGAAAGAACCCAGTGTCATTGTTAGTCGCTCATACGGCAAGCTTTGACATGCTGAGGTAGTATTGATGTACTACCTTTATATAAAACACTTTTTAAATCCAAATTATAAAAATAGTAACTAAAGTACGTAGGTTTAAAAAGTCAGCGACTTTTTGAAGAAAAGTACTTTTAGCTAGGTGCACTTAGTTCATCACAATGCAGTTTTTTGTTACTTCCAAGTAATAGTTTTCTCAAGTTCCTTAAAATATGCGTTTGCCTTATTGCTCACCGCTTCCTTCGAACCAAGTCACTTAAACATTTCTGCGGCTTTACAGTAAATCGACGCAGGGGTCTTTTTGTTGAGAATATCTTGTATAGGGTGGTAATTCGTAGACTTCTGTGCATTGTCTTGGTGGAAGACTACTTTATCTTTTGTCAAATCTGTCCCACAACTCTGAATATTAAGAGTATGCCCTTTTTAAGTTAATTGATGTGAATGACATCGCGTGCATGCCAAACACCTGATGGCCTTGACCTTCTTCAGTACATGTTCATTGAGAGAGCCACTGCTTTGTCTGTTGGTTAGTCGTAAGTGTGTGGTGATAGGTTCATTTTTTGCCCAGGTTACAAATCGGCGCACAAATTCATATGGATTGTGGTTATACATCGTCCTCATATTTACAATATTGTGTTTCGAATTGTAAAGAACCATTTCACATGTTAAATCTTCTTCTTGACTGACCATAACAAAAACCGTTATCGGATTACGGCATGATGTATGGCACTACTCCAGGCGCCATATATTAACCATGTTAAAGTTCTGGGAAGCCTTCCCTGTGCACAGTGCCCTAAAACTCGGTGGTGATTTGCGGAACTAACCAGCGGTCCCCACGTGGAGATAGTGTGTCAGCTTGGTTAAAATAGAGACAGGGATCAGGGAACTTCACCCAGGCTAACTCCCATTCCCATTCCATTTTGAATGCTTTCGGAAGATGTATGCAAGAAATTCATAATGAAAATCGCAATATGCACACAACAGTATGTATTCTCAAAAAGTAGCTAGCATTGGTTGTAGGATGTCTCATCGAAAGTGGACGTCCAAAACTTTCATAATCCTTTCTAACATGGTCTTCACCTTGGTCGTGTTCGATCGCATCAGTACCATGTGCTCCTCCTAAGACTTAAAGCGTTAGATTGATATTAGTCTTGTTCGATAGAAAATGTTTTCGCTCGTCCTCTCCAGCATCACATCCCGTGGGTACAGTCTTATATGGTTGACCTAATGAATTGTAATGACATCCTACCTTGCATGCGATTAATCTTGGCCATATTCGATCGCATCGACACTATGTATTGCTCTTAATCCTATCCCGCGTGTCAACATCATGTGTTCCCCAATCCTATAACATGAGCTTGATCATAATCGCTTTCCATCGCATCCAGACAATGAGCTTCTCCTAATCATATCCCGCGTATTCTCATGAGGCGAGATTTAGGCCAATTTTTTTTTTTTTTTTAAGACTGCCATTCTAATTAATGTCAGTTCAGATTTTTTCTAGCATGCATCTACAGCTCATTGATGTGCTCCCATCACGGCATATATGGAGCATACGAGTCGGCTTAGAATGCATGGGTGGTAAAATTGCAAACAGAAAAGGAATATGCAAAGTATTAAGTATACGTACAGTTAACGGACATTGAAAGTTTTCGGTCAACAATTTTTTAAAATGTCAAAAAGAAATGGTCTGAATACCTTCTAAGAAAAGCTGTTGAAGAACAGCCAAAGGTGTTCGATTCTAAACTTTATAGTTAGACATTGAAGAGTCGCTGCTTAAGCATTAAAATATTTCTGATCTCTAGTTAGCAACTTAAACTCCTTTTCAATAGAAAATTTAAAACGAGAACAGTCTCGAAATGCAAACAGAAATAAATCATGAACTCATGTTCTGCTATTTTGAAATTGTTCACTTTTAAATTGCTTTTAATTACCCTTGAAGAAATCATTTTTCTCCATATTTATTCATATGCAAATACGCTGCATATGTGATGACACTCACAACTAGGTGAGCACAAGTGCCACTTCTAGAGGGGCCTCTTAATATTCTTGATGCATTTGCTGAATACTTCAAGTTCCCTGCACAAAATATATCTATATGTATGCAAATGAGTAGACCAAAAATAAAGAGAAATCAGCAGGCTTAAACGTATGTTATGAACATCATTGTCTTTGTCTTATGGGCCAAGGCAACGCTATTCAGACATTCAGAGAGACATTCGAAACAGTCGTGTCAGTCTGACAGACAGAAGTAAAAATATGATTCATTGTAAACACTCTGAAATACTTCCGTTACGCTGAGTAGCGCATGAAATATTTATAAACGCATAAATGCAAGCCACTGGCAGAGCGAGAAGGGCAGAGTGCGAGAAGGAGTGCGCATCACTGGGCTGCCCAGCACAGCTGAAGCAAGTGGCAGGCAACAGAAGCCAGTGGCAGTGGCAACAACAAGAACAACAACGATGACGACAACTCATCATCGACAACGAACAGCGAACTTCAAACGAAAACGAAACGTGTTGCCACTTTAACTGCCATTTAAATACATTTTGCAGCGTGGCAACATTCTGAGCCGCACACAAAGGCCAAAGAAAGACATGAAAGTCAGGGAATACTACAAGATGCAGCCCAAGACTCGCAATGACATTTATTGGCCGCATTATTTCAGCGCCAGAGCCTCCAGTCCATACACTGAAAACAAGTGGCAAGCGTTGGCACTTGAGCAGCTCACACGATGATGAGGATGAGATGATGATGATGTTGTTTGTAATAACGACGACGATGTCGTCTGGGATTTGGCTGTTGGTCGTCATTTCATCAACAGCCACAGCTACTTTTTGTTTAAAATGATTTTTGCATAAAATATGACAGGCGTCTCTCTGCTTAAGCCACAACTCAAGTTGAAAATCACCGGCAATTGCATGTCAATTCCAGCTCCAATCCCACAAACGGGAATGATGCAATTGCACCGACAATTTATCAACGCTGCCAGCGCCTACTTAGTTAAACTTTTGCCATGACCACGTAGCTGTAAAAGTTTTCCAGCTGCCGCTGCGTTGCCGCCGGCACTATCCAACACTATCCAGCGCTATCCAATGCTAACCACCTTGCTTTGGCCATGCAAATGTCAGAGTCGGGAACATGACGCGGCGCTAACGAGGACAAGCGTTTATGTCAAAATCCGATACGTGATGCATTTAGCGAGTTAACTTGGCTTGCTGTTACTTTGGACAAAAGCAGTGTCTCGTTAACACTGCAAACCTGTGAGTGCAGCATTGTTTGGTGTAGTTGGTCGGTGCAATGCACCTTGCACCACTGTGCAGGGCCGTTTGCTGAATGCAGCTTATCTTGTTCGAGGCGCTATTTTAAATGCATTTCGTTGCAGGCACAGGATTTACATGATACGCCATTCTTGGCCTAATTGGATGCCAAAAACGTTGCCAAATGCAAAGCTATAAAAAGCTCAAGTTTAGTTCTGTCTAATGGTTAAAATAAAATAAAATGATTGTTCAGAGTTGTCTTAAAGGTTTAGTTTGGGTTCGAACAAGACTTATGTTGAAGCTCCTCATTAGATGCTAGAAGGTAGCTATTTTGTTGCGTGCCGTGGCCGTCACGGACAAAGTAAAGGTATAAGTCTGTAACACCAAGCAACAGGTGTCGTCAAGCTGTCTCTTATTTTTGAATAGTTCAGTGATAATAGACTTTTGTATGACCTTTTGTGGTTGAATCATGACTTTAAATAATGTTGTGCCATCCAGCTTGCGCTTATGCTTGCGTTCTATAGTATGCGTCTATTCTAGTCCCATCTCAAACTCATTAATGTGCACTCCAATCACGGCATATAGGAAGTTTCACATCAAAAACCAACAGAATTTATTCGTAACTCGTGAAATGGAAGCAGAATTCATCTAATTTTACGAAAAACGAATGTGAAGTAGCTGAATAGAAATTACCGATAGATATAATAACATACAAATGAGTCTTGACAAGTTTAATAAGGCCAACTAGTTGTGGCCAACTAGTAGTGGCAGCGTGGAAAGTATACCATCGCCTAGCCGTGACGTGACGCTGATAAGAGATGAGCGTGATATATCGCATACGCATGGTCCAGCACTCAAGGCCAAACGTAAAATTGGATGTTAGACTACCAACAGTGGAATGGATATACTGGCTCAGCGACGCTCAGGATTCTTCCAAATCTCAAGTTTTTGAGTGTCAATTGAAGCCCACTGATCTAACAGAGCGATATTGGTTTTTATTGTCGCTTTCCATATGTTTGTGGTTCACATGTTTTCCTCCTATCTGGCTAAAATAACAAAAAAGCTGCTGGCACAGACGGACTACCCGCAAACACTGGCGGTAATGAGTTGGAATGGTGTATTCACCAGCTCTATTTCAGAATATGGCTCGATGAGATTTACCGATGATGGGTACCTCGGTGTCCGCTGTCCTGCTTTAAAGAGGGTTGCCCCACGATATGCTTAACTTACCGTAGCATTAGTCTTCGTTCTATCATTTCTTGTTTCTCTTTGTGAATTACATAGCAGCATTTGATAGCACGTTGAGGAATCACGTATATGCCGCAGTCTGAGTTCGGCAGCTCTACAAAGTTAGTGCGACTTTGAAGTATGACGTTAAGCAATGAAAGTTGACGAAGGCCGTGTCTCCGTTTGAAGGCCACCCTTAGTAGCACGGAGAAGAGAAGAGGTCTGCGAGCGGAGACACCAGGTGAGTGCTATAAATCAGGCTGTAACGCTGTAATGGCGAGTCAAGAAGAAAAAAGGGCAGACAATCGAGAAAAAAGTCGTAGCTAATTTTAGGAGGCAATGGCTTTAGAAAACTGTTCAGAAAACGGGTGTAGTATGAATTTTCGAAACTGAAAATCGTGAATTTCAGCTGGAAAACAAAATACACCTATCCCTCGATTTACATGGTTTCGCTTTAACACGGTTTTTAAATCGCAACAAAAATTTTTTTAGTGCAATCAAGGGATGGTTTGAAAACTTTAAAAAGAGACACAATATGCATAACATTCAACTTTAAGGTTAAGTCGCCTCTGGTGATTAAAAATCTGCTAAAGATTATCTGGCAAAACTAGCAAAAATTATTGAAGAAAACTCTTACGTTCCTGACCAAGTATTTAATGCCGATGTGACCGGTTTATTCTGGAAAAAAATGCCCAGAAGAACTTATTTATCAAAATCTGTGAAATCAGTTGGAGGATTTAAAGCAGCTAAGGATAGGGTGACATTACTTTTTTCTTTCTTTTACTTTTAGATCGATTTACACGGTTTTCAGGTTAATTGTACATATCCGTTTACTTTGTATGAACTCTGTGTAACGTTTTACACGGTTTTGTTTTGCACGGATTTTTCAAGAACCAATCTACCGTGTAAATCGAGGGATAGGTGTATATATAAAATAACTTTGGGAATATTTTTCTAAATGTTTGAAGTTTGGACATGTCCTTGAATCAATAAAGTGCACTGCAGGACACATATTTCGGTATAAGCTCCTTGCCAAAAATATTTTTAATATTCCTCAAGCACAAATACTTGAAAGAAAAGTACACACCATTTACATATAAGTTACATTTTTATTAATAAAAAAATAAATCTTTGTTTTTTTTGCAGATTTATGAGCTTTTTTGCTTTTGTTGTTGTTGTTGCTCATATATTGCTTATCATTTATCATATACACACGGCGGTGCTCTCTTTGACTTTTGTTTGAAAAAGTATTTACGATAATAAAATTTGCATAATGTGCAAATAATAAATGTGTGTGTGAGAGTGTGTGTGTGTGTGTGTGTGTGTGTGTGTGTAACTGTATTTATATGGGCATAAATATTGCAACATTTGTAACAGACAACGGGAACATCGAGATAACTTATCAGCACCCAAAGTGCACACACGGGGCACACTTTGACTTTGAGTGGGACTTGAAGTGGAATGGAACGGAATTGGGTAGTCGAAGTTTATGAAAAAGCTTTACAAAACTTGTCTTTGTTGTCTGCCGTTTAGTTGGACGTAATGCGATAATAGTGTTGGCAGCTTTAAGTGTTGCAAAACGGATTTATGTAAGTACATTTATGGACATTGTGTGAAATGCAAATTGCATTTGTTACAATTGAAAACTTTTTTGGGCTGCCAATACAATTACGGTGTTGCGGTTAGTTTTAGGGGAGAGTTAGGAAAGTTTGTGAATTTGAATTGGGTTTGTTAGGACTGGTTTGCCTCTAGTTGTTACTCTGAATGACTGACTGTCCATGTTTGTCAAACGTTAAGGGATACTGCTGGTAATTCCCTCTCAATAACTGCGCAATAATTCCATGCAAAACCAATAACTCAAAAAAAGAAGGAAATTACGACGAATATTTTGTGGCTGCATTTTACTTACAAGGTTTTTCATTGTTTGTGTTCGTTTTTCTTTTACATTCAGTTTTTTTTGGGATTTTGCAATTTCAATTCAAAGAATTCCATTTACACTCAAGCTACACCCACTTTGGCGCCCAGTTTTCATTGTTTCTGGCTTTCGAAACGTGGGTGTCACACAAACAACTACAACAGAAGCAGCAACAACTAGACCACAGAGACGACGATTGTCCGAATTGGCATTGATAAATGTAGCGCCCGAATTGGAGTCGGAGTCTGGGGCAGCTTCAATGTTGGAGCTGCAAAATCTAAAAGTGTTTGCTATTTATGCACAGGTATGTGTTGCACAATAAAACGAAATACCTCACACACTCAATCCAATTCTAAAGTAGAACAACTGAACTGAACTTGACAAACTATGCGTCTAGGTGATTTTGTGATTGCGATTGTGAGTCAGTGTGTATGAATGTTTGTGTGTGTGGGGACTGTGACTTTGGATATGCCTCGGAAGCTGCTCTTGGCTGTTTTATGTATGAAATGACAAAACGAAAGCGACTGACTGACTGACTCAGGCTTGATGTATGATGTCTGGCTGTTTATGGCGGTAAGACAAAAAAAAAAGGTTTTGATATACTCTGCCAGTGAGTATGTAATATTTTAGGCACCTGGTGGAGTGATCTATATCAGGCCGTTACCTGGTAAGAAGAAGCCGAATAACAAACCGAATGATAAAAATGAAAAAGAAAATGTTTTCAAGTTAGTGAAATACATCCACGTTTTGAACCAATTTCTAAATAAAATGTTGCTAAACTCGAATCATCAACGACCATTGCAAGCGGATTCAAAATCTGCGATCTCAAATTTATCGGAAAAGGTATGTTCAGAAGATAGACTTTTATTATATTATATTAAAGTATATTAGATTTATAGCGATTGCCTGAGGAATACAAAAATGAAGTCGCAAGCATTTGAAAACATAGTTGGCTCATTACTATGCCAATCATCTTCTTCTTGACTGGCCATAAGAGCCTGATCTGATGTAGGGCACGTCTTCAGATGCCCCATAACATTTTCCACTGCGCGTTTTAGATCACCGATTGGTGATTAAAGTCACTAACCACAGGGCACGATATGGAAATTGTGCATCATCTTGGACAGAGACAGGGATTACATGGAGCTTCATCTCTTAAACTTGCGTATATTCCCATTTAAAGTTCTGTAAAAAGAAAAGAAAATTCTTAATGAATCCAAAATTTTCTTACAACATACATAATATTTTTATGTTTATCATCTGTATGGCATCTTTAACTGGAGTCCAAAAAATGTTCACCCATCAATTTAATGGTTCTTTGTTTAAGTTAATAAGAGCCAAAAGCTTAGTACAAAAGGTCCATTTGAACTGTTTTTTGCAGCTGAATCAAATAAATCGCTTACATAAGATCGAATATAAAATCGTGTTACCTAATTCTGGATTATGCATGATCTTATAGAGCAACAAGCATACAAAAGACCCCATGGTCTACAGTCTTCATGTGGGACTAGAAGCAGAAATAAAGAATAGGACGTAACATTTTATAATTTTAAAATTAGTAAATTAAATAATATTTTAAAAGACATTCAGGGGTGTGCCAGAGATCTCCAGACTCACCCTTTGGTGGGTTGATTTCTTTTTAGATTTCCCGTACTCTCTGGAATATTTCTGATACATTGACGCATTGATTGCTTTTTGGTTAAAATTTGGTTTAAAGAGAGGTTAAAGGCATCTTAGTTCTTTACTTATATTTCCGTAATATAAAAGGAAACTATTGTACAAACCACAAAATGTTAGGGCCAATCAAATATTTTATTTAAAACCTAAACTGCCAAAGGATCACGATTATTTTGTAGGCTCTTTTGGATTCGAAAGACTATATTATAGCCTATAAATACGATTTCAATGGAATCCAAAATTGAACAACCAACTTTTCATTTGAAGCTCGTCTTTCTGCTTCTTCTTTTTCGACGCTCACCAACTTGCGAACTGGGTAAGCAGTTTCTTTTTATTCAATAGTACTTCGGCACTTCTCCTTGCTTTGAGCTTATTGTTCAAGATTGATTCTCCTGATCGCCTAGAACTCGACGATAGTTGTCCTATGGAATCCATTCGGCTTTTTAGCGTCACCTTTTCAGAACGCGCTAGGTTTGAGTCGCTTTCAAAGTCTTTTGTGCGGAAAATTCAAATGTATTGGATCGGATGGAAACATCCATTCCGAGGTGAGGAAGTAGGTAATTAGATGAAGAACCCACATAAACTTAATTTACGGAGTGCTTGGATTCTAATATTAAAGTGGTGTATGGGAGTCTAGCCTCCGTCACAACTCTCTGATGAGGCCTTTAGAGGAATTTTCTTGTAAGCTGCGGTGTGCGTTATCAAACGCAAGTGTTGCTTTGGTTATTCTTCTTCAAGAGACGGCTTAGATGCACCTCTAAGCCCAAAAGACTTTAAAGTGCATTGAAACTTCGTCATCGCAAATCTAGCCAATCTTCCTCGTTTTCACTAGCAATTGTCAAAGTTGTGAGCAACTCTTACTCTCTAGCGTTTGCCCGCGCTCTCTCGCCACCATCAATAAACAATAGTTAAGCCTGCAAAAGTCAAGGGATTTCGCCACGCCACTTACTCTATACATATGTACTATATGTTGTATATATGTATGTGCAATTTATAAATTTAAAAATAACCATTTTTGCCTGCGGGCATTTAAAACGCATTTTCAACACGCTTCGCCAAAGCATTCAACTTGAAGTAACATGTTGAAAAGGCGCTGAAAAAAAAACACAACTCTGGAAAAAATTGAATTGAAATTCAGCTACAGCGTTGCTAATTTGTATTTTAAAATATGCGCAATTATAGCAGCAACAACAAGAACATCGACAACAATGATGACGATGATGCCAGCTTACAGTGGTGTGTAGTCAATGTTTAATAAGCCAAAAGGGTGCAGCAGAGTTGCTGTCATAACAGCAACAACTACAAGAGGCACGATGCAGCTACCCTTGGCCTTACCTTACCCTTAAGTGATTTTGAAAAAGCGCCGCGTGCCCGGCCCAACCCAACCCATGTCTAGTGTGTCCTCTGTCCTCTGTCCATGTTCCGCTCTTGTTGTTAGCGAGCGTTGTTACCCCCCGCAAAGGGGCATGTGCATAGACTTTGCATTTATGAAAAATCATTAAAATTATTACATTTGGCTTGCTGACACCTTTGCACCACCGCAACATGAGAGACCAATAGCTAATACTATGCCGAGGAACCACTTCCAAAGACATTGCATGCTACCAATTCATGACATTTGTGCCGGGCTTTGTCGCCGGCAACGCTGCCGGCTATTTGCGGATTAACTCGACAACTGTCACACATTTTGGCTCGAATTACTACTATTATTAGCATAGTGGGCGACTAAAAATTTTCATTCACATTTTTGAGAGTTGAGCTCCCTAAGCGGCTCTGTTGGTTTTCACTTTTGTTTTGTGACCGCCTTCAATGAGTCAGTCAGACAGACAGTCAGTCAGGCAGGCAATGTTTGGAACACATGGGCTGTCAGAACAAGAGCATTAGTGGCTACAGTGTGTGCTATAAGTTGTCTACCTTGCGGATAAGACAAGCCTAGCCTGCTGTGTTGGCAAAGCAATATCTAAGCAGCACAGCTGTCTCTAATGGGAATGCATAAAAAATCAGCTAAATAGCAAGTAATTGCAGCACACCGAAGCAACTATGCTCTACAAAGAGTTTCTTTTAGAAATTCGAGGGTCTCTTTTGCAGTTGTTCGATGGAATTGATTGATTACTGCATTGTTTTTGCATGATGCATAATAAGATGTAATCAATTTTGTGTGCACCATATGTCCACATTCATTACATTAGTGAAGAATTTTTAGAATTTTGTAGTTCTATTGTTGAGAAATGAGTTAAAATCGTTCAAAAGATACGGTAGATGGTAGGACAGTGTGAAGCTCCCTGATCCCTGCCTATACCTTTACCAAGTTGACACACAACCTCCACGTGGTATCCTCTGGTTAGCTGCTCTAATTACCACTAGACGTTAGGACAGCGAGCTAATGTAGTCTGCCTAGGACTTTAACAGGGTTGTGCGTAGTGCCCAAACCCCACCACGTAAAACCCCTCTCCCAATGGAAGATGTTACATTAGGCCGTATCCCGGTAACGGGTTGTTATGGCCGGTCAAGAAAAAGAATAAGATTCAATGCCAGAGTTCGTGTAACCTTTACGAGGGCTGTAGTTTATGTTTCGGGCATGAGCATTTCTAGACTTGCTAGATCAAGTCAGATATTTACATTGTAAAGCTTGATGTTCTTTAGCGTAAAAATATTAGAATGTGCTAACATACGAGCGCTTCTTGTTTTCTTAGAAGTTTCTTGAAAGGTTAGCTAGCCGAAAAAATGGAATTGAACCATGAACACTTTCGTGCAATAATTTTTTACAACTTTCCTTGTCATTTATCAAGAGTGTATTGATGAACTTACTAATTTGACCTTTGGCGATGAAGTAACAAACCAAAAAATATATAGCTGGCTATCAGAATTCGCCGCTTTTCATTTACCGGAGGGCTAAGTAAAGGTCGTCCCAGAAACCATCGATGCTGTGATTGTGCAAGATCGTCATGTGACGTAACATACCATGAGGTGTGGCATCAGGCTGGGCATTAGCTGCATCAGTGTAATTTCAATATTGCATTGACATTTGAAAATCGGCCCGAAAAAGACTCGTGTTTGACGCTTGAAAAATCGTAACAGGCGACGAATCTTGGATCTACTATATGTGTATGAGAGAAGACGAGCCAAATCTAGCAGAAGTTGCACGCGGACGAAGCACTTGAAAGCAAATGGTCCGCCTAAAAACGGATCATCCTTTATCACGGATCACGGACATAACGGCTCGCACAAGAGACTTTTTGAACACCAAACACGACGAATTATTGGATCATCCGTTGTGGCAAAAGTTCAAAAATTCGAAAGTCGCAAAAAATCACCTCAAATATCTCAAAATTCTGACGTGTACTCGAATTCTGACCAACTGCAGTACAGTTTCGTCGCAAGAAAATCAATATACATATTTTGATTTTTCACCGTGGGTTGGCCAATCGATTGATTTGTTTAGTGCCCACCTACCTAAGGGACATTGAACCAACCCAACCCTAAAAACCTTTCAATTGAGTGAAAGTGCATCGCGATCGGAAGTAAGATTCACGAGTTCAAAACTTGTTGAATCTCGAATTTGTGGTTGTTTGTGCTAGAAAGTCCAAAACGGTTTCCGAACTCGAAATCAGCTAGATAGGTCAAAACGATGTTCGAATTCGAACTCAGCGAAAGGGATTTTAGCTTAACTTTTGTGCTTAGTGCCATTGATTTTGCATCAAAAACTATCGTATTCAGCCCAGTGTGCTATTCCTTCGTTCCTAAATTGATCGTTGTTATCTACTTTTTGAAGCCTGCTTGCAGAAACACTACAATTCGCTATACAACTTTCCGCAACATATGTACCTTTCTCTATTTTGAGACTTTGAGAAGCTAGTGACTTTTACCATTTTATGATAACTTAAGCTTTTCTCAAAAAGTGCGCTTCCCACAGCTTTGGGATACCTCCTAGCACTCCAACAGAGTGCATATGACCCTGGGCAAGGGCATTAGTTTGTACTTCTAAAACCGTCTGCCATTATGCAAATATTTGCAGAGTTAATAGCACATCTAATGACAGGACATCTGCTCATAATAGTCCTGGCTATAACCAAAATGAAAACGAAGGTGTTTTGTCTCACCTTGATTAAAAGTAAAAGATGTTTGCGTTAGTCTGGCGGCAGAAGCTAGCGGAGATGCTGCTTACAAGGACGACAATCTCAAGAATTTTGCTTTGACTTGGCTCAAAATTGCTTTTTGCATAATTAATAGCTATTGAAAGAAAGGGTTCAAGTTCGTTTTGGGGAGGGCAAGTTCAATGTTTGGACCACTCGACTTTGCCATACGTGGCCAATTACAGTTGTTGTTGTTCTTGATGTTGTTGGATGTAATGAGACATAGACTAACAACAAAGCCTAAAAGGTTTATAGAAATATTTGTATATTGTGCAGCGTCTTTTGCAGCGTTGCGTCGCTTTTTGCTATTGATATCGAAAACAAAGCAAATGCCTCAAATTGGCAGCCACAGAAATGCCTTAATCAGCTCAGCCGAAGTGGAAGTCGCAGTCTCCGTGGCAGTTACGTACGTAGTTCCAGTGTCAGTGCCCGGTTCGGCGCAGGGCTTCGGGATTCCTTTCAGCTGGCATTGTTATTGAAATACCAAAAGCAGAGCGCTCTTTGAATGAAATTGCGCGGAAGCACTTGTACAGTTTATTGGCTTCATTGTGTACCCTTTTTTTGTAGCTCCTCTTGTGATTAGCATGGGGCGTGCCCAAGTGAAAAAACCCATTGAAGCGACAGTAATGCGCTCTCGCAACGCATTGTTTAAAATATAGTATATTTTTTGGTATGGCATCTAAAATTTATTGCGTTTTTGAAAACTTCGGAAGTTTGCAATGTGCGTGTCAGACTCCTATTAAATTTGTTATAATTAAATGTCGAGTCGAGGCGCAAATTGGGCTCCAAAGTAAACCCCATGCCAACTTATATTTTTTGCAGTGTAAGTGAGCGAATGGCATCAAGATCGTTTCGCTCTCGTTGGTCGCTGCAGTTTAATGATCGTTTCAACGTCTGCTGCCCGCCCGGTTTTTATGAACTTTTTTTTTTTGAAATTTTTGGGTGGGATCAGCACTTTAGTTGATGATGATTTTTTGGAAGAGATAAACACGCGGCGGACCACCTCGGGCGCCTGCAAAACTGCACTGTATAAATTGCCCGGTTTTTACTACTACTATATGTTTAGTATGTATATGCTATGTACTTAATATTTATATGTTTGTTTTGTGTGGCTTTTATGTTTGCTGTTTGTTTGTTTAGTCTGTGATGTGCCCTTTGCTGCTTTCAAACAATTAATGACGCCGCCTGCACACACATAAATGTCATTTATTTTTGTACTTCAACTAAAGAAAATTGATTAATTACTGAGAGTCTTGAAGTTGCTTACAACAATCAATCATCTATGGACTGCTCTTGAATGGGCATGAAAAAGATCAAAGTCTCGGTGACTTAGGTTACTGTGCTCTATGAACTTCAATGGAAATGGAAACCGTCATTAAACTGATGCCGACAACTCTGCTAATGAGCTACTGTTTGCCCATATGCTTTGGTTTTGGGATCAAAGATGCTGCTGTTGCTGCTTCTTCTTCTGCACTAGCTGTTGACCAACATGCCGAAATTCTCGGGAATTTTTACTGCATTTGCAACACTGGCGCCAAAACTGTCACATAAGACCGAAACAGCACACAGGGATAGGGAACGATAAACAAGGGCAAAAAGGAACAAGAGCAACCAACTGACTAAGTGACAGTGTGAATAAATTTGTCATTAGTAAATGTCAAAGATAAAAGTACTGCAAGTAGAGTACACTGCGAACATGCGGAGTGCAGAGACAGACCCCAAGAGGCAAGTGCACAGTGCAGCTGCCAGGAAAAACATGCATCGCATATACGTATGTATATACACAAGGCAGCTGGAATGTTTTTTAACAGTCGACTGTTAGTTACCCTGTGATTTAGACCATTGCAGAGTTCGTTGCGAAACATTTCGCTTATCACCGTACTAGGCTTCATGTGAAAATTTGTCTTATTGGTCAGATGGAAAATTTGTCAAAATGACAAAAATATCGCTTTTATTTTGCCCAAATATCGATTTTAACTTGCCTCCTTTGTAGCAGCAACTAAATTCTTTATTTTAGTTAAACCTAACATTAATTGAATAAGAATTGTATTTTCAAGCAATAGTTTCATCTTTTCCATAATCTCTTTACTAGAACCACGAACCTGACACTTTTTAATTTCACGCTTGAAGCCAATATAAAGAGTGCATTAAAAACAGCGGATCCAACCTTGGAGTAGATAACCAGCATTCTTATAATGGGTCCAAGGCGGTGGTTCCCATAATACATATGTTATTTTCGAAAACACCAAAAAAGCCCCAAAAACAATTATTTGCAAAAAGAGATAGAAAGAGGCTGAGGGAGAAGAGTGAGAAGGGAGACAAGACAGTGAAAAGAGAGAGAAAATATGTCACCTTGTTTGATTGAATTCCAAAAAATACGAAACTATCTTGGAAGAAATGGAGAGCGTAAAAGTGAAACCACTTTCAAAGGCTTACAAACTTAGATTGTTAGAATCTTTTGTGTAAACTGATGTTTGAAAGAGGTTAGAACTTTGCGGTTTTGCTTTATTCAATATTTTGATCAAATAATAAGTTAAGAAGTACACAATTCGTAAAATTACACACATATATAAACTTACAGCGCACTAGTACATAAGACTTTATGCAGTCTTTCATCTCTTTTTATTTTCTTATAGAATTGCTCCTATTAGCATTTCCGAAATAAGATATACCACATAGTTTGACCATATCTCCATATCGAAATAAGATATACCACATTTTTCGATTTTGTTTGACCATATCTCCAGTTACACTGTAACAATTTTTTTCAAAAAACCTTGACTTCAGTATTAACGGTTTCGAAAATTTGAAGATGTTGAGTAAACATATCTGTAACTACAATGCACATTTTGCCTGCAAGTTGTTGCGTCATCTCATATTCCCTAAAAAATACTCATAAATACGCCATTTCATAGGCCCATGCCGCAAAACTATAAACTAAACGAATGTTTTATCTAGCCTTTGCAAAAAATTCGACTAGAATTAATTCGGGGTATCATAGTGTATACTACAATCTGCAACCCCAACGCTACGTACTCTGCTCTTCTACGGTCTGGAAGACTTAAAGTTTCAGTTCCTTTCCTTCGAGTTCTGCATCATCTAAGATTCTTCCCGAATCAACTTACCATATTTCGACCTGAGCGTTGAAACATTAGTGAACATGAACATTTCTTATATGGTTCTGAGAATGTGTTAGCCCAAATCTAATTCTGGCTTTTCCCAAAAAGATGTACGACATTATTTTAAATGTGCATAATAAGGGGTGTGCCGGAAATCTCTAGACAGTAGACCGTAGGTCAGATGCTTTCTTGTTAGATTCCTCATGTTCTCTTGAATATTTCTGGCACATTGAATTGCTTTTTGGTTTAAATTCGTTTTAAAAATACACATACCTGGTATATTCGGTAAGTCTTTGGGTTGAAAGAGATTTTTGGCTCACCCCTTTGCGTTCCCATCTGATTTATTGCCTTAATATCATATCTGGTAATCATCAGTCCCATATTAGTTTCTAAGGCTATGTTGGATCTCTTCCACAACTTACTCCTATAATACTACCACAAATACTCTATTCCCTGGTATGCGACATATCCAGAAAGTTGACTAAGTGAAACAACTGCCAGTTCTAGTCTCAGGATTGGAATGCACTTGGTATATCACTGCTAGACGACCAACACATGTTGCTTATTTGCTTTGACGACAGATTCTGCTCTCGTGTCAGATGAACGAACTCACAGAGAGACAATTTGCATATGCGAGCAACCAATAATTTCTGCGCTAATTATGAAACTTAATGTGGCATTGCCGACGCCTGGAAACTAACAAACACACACCACACACACAGAGATACACCTACATTATGTGTGTGTGTGTGTGTGTGTGTGTGTGTGTTGCGGGTCTGTGTTCATATGCCAGTTTTTGAGTCAAACCAAATGCCGCGTGAAAAACAATTAACCATGAAATTGAAAATGCTGACAAAAATAAAGGCAGAAGCCGGCACAGAAAATATAAAGGAAACAGGGAAAACCGGGCGATAATTCCAAGTAGAAATTTATGCAAAGCAGGCAAAGTAAACACGTCCTGGGACCATTTGTTCCACTTCTGCGGCTAAGCAGGCGCAAGGAAGTGCCAGAGCGTGCGCGTGCTCCAAATGTCGTTTGATGGTGTTACGCTGGACGCGGCTCTAAGAGAGAGGGAGAGAAAGCACGGCATCGAATCAACCCGTAGCGTCACACAAATTACTCTATTAAGTCCAAATGTTACGCATGACGCCTAAAAAACGCATTAACTTCAAATGCATTAGTCAAAAAGTTCTTATAATATGTCTAAAAAATCACATATGTGTCCGACTTTGGTGCAATAGTAGTGGCCAAGTGTTGCCAACTTATTGCAAAAGTTTTGCTTGACGCCACTTTGATTTGTCTTTGACCAGACCATAAATAGTAATTACTAAGCCATCAATAATCTATAGTATTATAACTTTAATCAAAACTTTGAAAACTTATAAGCCAAATACTTGACTTAAGTTTGTTTTTGAACTACTTTTTTCAACTTTTTCCTGACATAATGAACGCACACATAAATCATCTTCAAAAGCAAATTAAAAGCGCCGACAGTGATAATGATGCATACTATATAGTACTATCGTATGCCATGAATTCATGGCACACACAGTCGTCGTTGTTGTTGTTTTTCTTACTTTTGGCCGTTGTTATTGTTGTTTTTGCTGCCGCACAAGGCGATTAAGTTGTGGCTTTGACTTTGCGTATATTCAAGGCCGCAGACGGGCTGCCAGACTCTGATATGTGCACATGAGTACATATGAATGCAAAATCATTCAGTCGAGCACCACAAAGGATGCACATCTATGGCATCCAGTCTCGCTTTCTCTCTCTCTCACTGTCTAGGTCTACATCTAGTTTATGCGTCAGAACATTCCTCAATATCATTTTGAATAAAAAAAAACAAAGAGCTGCTTTCATTATGTACTTCTTGGAATATGCATATGTTTGATAGACAAATGTGTTACTCGGTAAAACTGCAAAAGTAACAATAGTGACGCCATTCGATATTTTCGATAGTTTCAGGCAAAAGATTCGATAGTGACGTCAGTACCATCGTTCGAATTGATTCGATACTATCGATCGTACTATAGGTTTTTTGCTTTCCTACGTTCCTAACCATAGCCGCTTAGCGTATGTGAAAAAACCTCGACAGTGAGATACAAAAGAAAAAAAAATTTATAGATAGATAGTACTTTCGGCAATTGTGCAGTTCGATTGAATTTGTATTTCCACTTGGACTAAAAAATAAGGAAACCGCATCAAATTCGTCATTATAATGTCAAGATTGATGAACTTTAATATTATTCCTGATCTTTAAACCAAAGACCGATTCTGTTCTGATTACATTTTGAAAAGAAATACTCCAGACTTTGCATGACAATACTTCTAAAGTATGGATTAATGAAGTGAAGCTTTGGCGAGGACGAATTTTTGGTCAACAACGCAATTATGAGCGCACGAACTAAATTTTCAACAACGAATTTAAATAGAAAGATGAATATATTGACCAACGTGGGAAATGGCCACAGCTACAACGTAATGGTGACAAAAAAATGTTACCATACGATGAGTATTTTCCGGGAAAACATCAGATTATCGATTCAATATGTGACCCCCTTCCCCCTTCAGAAGCGGTTTACACCCACACCCTAAAAGTTATCCTTGTGAAACTTAACACAGTTATGCACACTATAATTGTGCATAAGTTGTGTAAAAATTATCAAAATCGGATAGTAACTTTAGAACATATGAGTAATAATGTGGCAATTTACGGGCCGTCCTTCTATACACTCTAACTAAATTTTGATTTTATAGCAATGTTAAGGTTAACTTTTATGTTAGAGCCACCAAATTTGATACGAACACTCCTGTTAGGCTCACAAACCAAACAATGTTGACATTTTGCCGAATCAACCCCAATGAGGAGTAAGGAAGAGGGAGGAGTAAGGGAGAGTGAAGAGTAAGGGGGAGTGAGAAGTAAGAGAAAGTGAGCCAGAGTTTATTTTTGTTCCTATCGTCTGGGGATTGAACCCGTGTCCTTATGTGCCAAAAATTTTAATTCCATAGGAATAGAGACATCGTATTGAATTTCTATGAAACTTCATAGTCAAAAAAAAAAATTCATACCAAATTTCGATGATAGCAAAAATCTGAAACTAAGAAAACATTCAATGTATAAAACATAAATGTTCTAAAGGAAACGTTTCAGCTTCCGTTTCATGCTCCCATCAAATGAAAATTCGCAAACTTGAGTAACGTATAAACGTGCATATTTGGCGGCAAGAGAGAAGTCATGAGAGTGCTGTAGCGGATACTCTCTTGTTTTTGTTAACACGTCGTCAAAGTGCACTCTGTGTGCACAACACAGTGCCGTGAGGCCGCCATTTTCTGCCCATTACTCTGCTACTTTTGGTGCAAACTGTACCTGACAACAGGCCAGAAATATATGCATTTAACTCAATATGCAAGCTTAAAACTCAAATTACAAAACGCATTAAAAAGCAAAGCCGTCAGTGAAAGCTCCTGCTGCTGGCCATGGCTAGGAAAACTTGCAGACGCTTTGGGAGCAACAAAAGTGAAATCTCTATTGTCGACAACGTCGAGTAATGGGTTGCTTCACCTGCCAGTCATGTATCCTCCTAGATAAACTTGCCCCTGATACTACTCTCTGCAGCTACATGTAAATACACAAAGGATAACTGAGGAATGCAGACAAAACTCAGCTGTATATATGTGGCAGACTATGTGTCATATGGAAGCGCATAGTTACCTTCGCTTGGTAACAGGTTGTCTAGCCGTGTATTTGTGTGCGGGAAAGCGCGAGCTCATGAGACTCGCTCTGCACTTTGTGAAAGTGATTTTCCAATTTTTCATTTTTTTTTTTTGTTTTTTTCCCGTTGGTTTTTGTTTTTGTGCGCCGCTTTGGGGATTTGGGGAATAAATTTGCCAAACGGCAGCATATCGCTTATATGGAAATGGCAAATGTTGCGCTAGAAAAATTACATTAACCCTTGAGTTTTTTTTTTCAACTGTAACTCCAAAGCAAACAACGTAATATTTTAAATCAAATTTTAAGTGCATTAAGCGAGCTTATTTAGTGGCAACACACACAAACACTCAAACATATAATGAAAAAGTTGCATACGCTGGGGCATGATTAATTCAGCTACATCTAAAATATTGTACATAACCGAAATTCCTGTCTTTCGGACCGCATCCTGGCGTTCGCACATTCCTGGGACTCGGGCTGCATTGCGGTAACTACGGAAAAACAAGCAAACTTGAGTGGGTCGTGTACGTGTTCCGCTTAAGAATTCGTTGACATATTGCCCACAGCTACTCGAGCATATTAATATATGTGTCCGTGGAAAACAGCAGAAGAAAAACAAAACCTGCAGCAAAGCGGCTCAGGAAAAATGTCGAGAAAATGTTAATCAAGTGGTCAGCTTAGAAACGGCATAATACTCGAGTGTTAGCTACGGGCGTGGGAGATTTTGGGTTTACTTACTCTTGTTTTTGTTGTTGGCAGTTGAAGTTTACACGAAAACATCAACAGCAACAACAATAATAACAACGTGTCGCACGCCTCTTGACTTTTAATGTTAACTTGTTCTAATGCCTGTTTCTCCTGTTGTTGTTGGTACTATATTGTCTAAACGGAACGGAAGTTTTGCGGCTTACTGTAGCTGCCTGTATTCAGGTGCTGCTTGGGTATGCTTGTGGTAATAAAGGAAATGAAAGACAAGACAGCGAAGGTCTAGGTAATACTTGGAGTTGGCCAATTGCTTGTTGGAATGGGCTCATGAACTTCCGCAAAGTTGCAGGGAGTAATCGAGTATAAAAGATAAACCAAGTACCCTCGAATGGAAGAAGTGACAAGCAGGGCGAGAATGCTGAATAACGCACAAGTTCCAAGCTAGCCGGTATCATTACCTCCAGGTAAGGGCCAGGTACTTATCATTATAGTTGTCAGATTGAAGTTCCGACGCAAGGTCGAACCGCGAATGTACCAGTAATTTTACGGCGCAACGATTTCGGTTCGACTTTGCGTCGAGTCAATGCTATGGATGCTATCACTTTGTTGATATACTTATAAATGGCTTGCATCTTAACGTTTATGGCTTTAATGGTTCAGCAGTCGATGAAGCTTGCGCATCTTGGCTCTACAGGACCCAAAGGGTAACATCAATATGTCTTCTGAAGATAAGCTGTTGTATATCTTGGAAGCTGTTTTTACTCTAGTTCAAAAAGTTCATAAATTCTTAACGTGCTTCTATTCAATTGAATCGATAAAGTATATTACTAAAATCTTGCAAGTATAACTCATAGAGCAATAGAAAAACTATAGATATATCGATTTTCTCCCTTTGTGCCTCAATAACGATATTTTGTTACGTAAGGTTCGAAAGGTAGGAAGGAAAAAAAAACAAAAATCAACCAAAACCAAAAACAAATCTAATCTTTTCGAACCTACTCGCTCCTCATAATATATGAAAATAGTGACCTGATCTTCTTTATAAAAATTATAAACAAAAAGCTTCAAAGTTTTAACTTCTTGGTTGCACTTTGAGTCTCTATTAAAAAAAGAATCATACTAAAGTTAAATCGATCTAATGTGCCGTCCGAGCCAACCGAGTATGGATTTCGTTTATTCAAGAGCAAAAGAATTGTACAAGTACTTATTTCTTGTATAGAAGGGCTATTTTATTACTGAATCGAACATTAGACTAGAGTGATCTGAAAACAATTTAATTTCAATTTGAGCTCGACTTATATTGAGTATTTTTTAAATGATTCGTAATCAACATTTTAAGTATAAACACGGTTTCGCAACAAGAACTTTCTACTTCATTTTCTTCTGCCATATTTTTTTAATTTTTCGAACCTTTTAATTAGATCCCAAAGTTCTAGCAGATTTGCGGACAAGCTAAAAAATCTATTCCTTGTTATTCTTGTTCTTAAGAAAACACTCAAAAGCTTGTCTTATAAATCTATTCTAGGAAACATTTTTATTTAAGGCACTATATCTTCCAAAACAACAGCCAAACCAAAAAACCTCATACGAAAAAGTTTAACTACCTTTTAATACCTTTACAACGGCATACGGCTCGGCCGGTCGGATCTTCACTTTGTATATATATATAAACTATATAAGTATTTAAAAGTATACCCAATTAACTATATGGTATTAGTGACCTGATCTTCTTCTTATAAAGATGTTTTTTGCCGGCTCAAGGTCCAAAACAAGAAGTTAAACTTAAAATGGTTTTTTTTTTTCGAATTTGAGCCGGCACAAAAACATCTTTATTCCATGAAAAGGATAATCTACGCTTTAATAAATGGTTCAGCAGGATCAGACACTCTACGCAAAAGCTCAACACTTCCTGTAATTTATAGCTAGGGAGCTACAGCACTTCGTCAGAGTCTCTTGCTTTCGTCACAGCACGAACTACCGTTCGTTGTGATACTTAAAAAAAGAGACTATCGACTGTTAAGCCTCATAAATACTACAAGATAAAACGTAAAAACTAACAGATTTTAATAATATGATATCCAGAAAAGTATAATGTTAATATTGAGGTAAAAAACCCTTTGAAATCATTAGATGATCAATTTTCGGATTTGAGACTGTATGTCTTACAAGCCGGTTGAAGTGATGCTCTGAACGAAGGCTTAGCTTTCAAATAGGGCTAACATTTTCACTCTGTCGATTTTCTTTAAAGTTTTAATTTCAATATATATGTATGCCATTTATTGGATTTGTGCATAATTACCACAAAATTATGGGAATACTCAAAAACTTGGTTTCTTTTGGTGTATATGAAACATCTTCTTTCGGGTTTTTGGACTGCAATGCTATTTTAAGCAATATGGCGACTTCGTTTTTGTAAATTGTACCATTTTAGGCGTATGTTAACAGAAGTAACTACTACTTAAAAAAATTGTTTTGACCGTTTCGACCGAGTGTTGGTAAGTAAATATTTTTGCGTGTTTCGGGATACTCTTGCCATAATTTTTCAAATAGGGCATAAGCCTGCTTTCCATACGCATCTGGGTATATTCGAGCATTAGCGTAGACCAAATTATCTAGGATTAATATCCATCGGCTCCGCTGGCCAGATCACGTTGTGAGTATAGAAGAAGAAGCTGCTAAGAGAAAGGTCTTCAATGCGGCTGTTGAAGGGCAGCAACGAAGGGGAAGGTCATTTCTCCGTTTGAAGGACCTGGTAAATAACTGAAAACTACCTTTGGTATCACCGATTGTAGAAGGCTTTCGCAAAGCAGAGGCGCCTGGAGAAGTGCTATACAACAGGATATAACCCGGTAACGGGTTGTTATGGCCAGTTAAGAAGAACTCTTTTATCTAGGTACATAAACTTTTTTCAGAAGAATCCTTATGCTCATAAGAACTTCCCTATACAACAAAATAATCTTTTGGTTATAATTGTGTTTTAAAAGATACAATTTTGATGTAAACGTAAGAACGACAGTTTCGACTAAGTTGTCTACGATGTTTGAGAAATGTAAACATAGGCAGTCCATAAACATCTCCCATTAAATTTTCTTCTCAACATTTATACCCATTTTTTTTTGTATTTTTGATTAAAAATTCATCTCTTACGTTAATCTTTAGCAATTTCTATTAATAATTTTAAATAAATTACCAGCTACATCCGCCATAAAACAATTTCCGTTCAATTCATGCAAATTGCTTTAAATTTCTCGTTTTTGTAATCCCATATCCAAAACAAACCGCTGTGACATTGGAAGTGATGTGACCAAGTGGAACTTGGAGCTTGGTCAGAGCCTGTTATAAACCCTTTTAACGTCAATTAATCACAAATTAAGCTGGCGACCCCCAAAAACGTCAACAAGCGTCATCATAAAAACATGGCTGGCTATTAAGGCTAAATAGGTAATAAATTGCTGTTGTTGTTGTTGTTGTCTGGCATAAGGATATCCAGGCCATGACAGCTTTTTAGCATGTAAATGTATACTGTACTGCGATTTCCTGTAAACGCCCAATGCTGTCAAAACAGTAGGTGCTGGCAGGATGGGGTTCTATAGTCCGCAAAGTGTCAAACAGCTTGGAGTCGTGTAGTCGAGGAATCGACGTAGTCGCAACTGTCTGTCTAGACTGCAGACATACGAGCAGGTTTGGGGCGACATTTGCGTTGGTTGCAACATGAGCAAAAGTCAACAAAGCTAAAAAACTAGCAATGTTGCCATACTATTGATGTCATGTTTTGCACTGATGGACAATCAATTGAAATGTTGCCACGCCTTGTGGGCTGCATTTGACGCGCCACTCAAAATTATTCACACATCACAACATTGACAGCTTGTCACCCGCACATTTCATGACGTATTTGGCTAAATCAAGTGGAAAAAATGAAATCTCATCAGCAATTAAAGCCAAGCGCAACCATGACCCATATTCCACGCATAGAGGCCACTCTCTTTCGCGGAGCGGGGTGAAGTGGTTTAACCCAGCTGGTGACAATATTCGCAACGGAAATGAACAGATTGCCGCACAGAACATGCCAAGACGACACATATTACTCGAGAATTTTGACTTCCAGCTGGGTGTAACCCCCATATCTAACTGTAAGTAGATGACGCCAGCAAACGTAATGCAATAAAAGTATACAAAGAAAATCAGAAAAAAATAATATGAAAAGCAACCAAGTCGCAACGGAAATGCTGATTGAAATCGTTTTGGCGTGAAATCAATCATCGCATGCACGCACATGCATGTACGTACACACACACACACACACACACATGCGTCTGGCAGGATGCCGCAGCTTTCATTAAGAGTCCTTAATGCGATTTGCAGTGCTGCCGCTGACACTGACGCTGTGTCTGACTCTAATGCTGATTACATTGGCGCATTCCAGAGTCCAGAGTTGTCCAAGTCGACTTTTGATGGTTCACAGTCGTTAAATAAGACAAATGTCTAGGAAAAAAACTGCAACAAAAAACCAAATTATCGAGCTTGCAGCCCGGAAAAGTGGGTGGAAATGTTCCTCCATAAGCATAGCAATTGCTTTGACATGTACACAGGCTGTGCAGCCCGCTATTTTGCTTTGAAAAGCTAAAAATCATTTTCAATTTCCCGCAATTTCCAAGTTTTGTTTTGTTGCGCCATTTTCAAAATCGAATCAAATTAACGGTACGGCCCTTTTGCTGTACATGCAAACAGTAGGCAATAAAAATGGTAAACATGGCGCAAAGTAAATGAATGTTGTTAACCCACATGTTGTCTTCAAGAAGATTGCAACAACCCCGCTAAAAAGTTGTTAACCTTTAACTGGGCGAGTTTGGTTTTTACAGAAAAGAATATCGAAGAGAATTGATGATTGTAATCTTTAATTTGGGTTTTGAATTTATACGGTTAGGTTGCAGAGAAAATTGGCTTAGTGAAAAAGTGCCGTAGTGGGACAGTGAGATAGTGAAAGATTGAGAATGTGAAAGAGTGGAAGATTGGTAGAGTGGTAGAAAAGAAGAGCGGGAAAGAGAAAGAAAGAAAGGAGAAGAATAGGGAAAATGTAAAGCTGGAGAAGAATTCTGTCTGTTCGGGAGAGAAGAAAAAAAAGGCTCGTGGGCTCGAGCCTATTGGTGGCTTGAGTTCACGTTCAAGAACCGGTTCGAGCAGAACTATAGACTCTTTTAATTTAAACCACAGTTTGCTAAAACGAAATACAAATAACAAAAGAAAAAACTCTTGACTGTTTTATCGTAACTTTATTTTTGTACTATTTTGAAAAACAGTCGGTCAAATGCTTTCACGAACGATTTATAAAGCTCTTACACCGAAGGATTTATGTTGGAACTCGGTTGATTGAGATTTCTGATCACTTTGCTGTATAGGTTTAAATTTTTGGAAAACTATACGGTTCTCATCAAGCAATCAATCAATCTAAATATATTTTTTAATTTCAATCAGTTTTTAACCAAAATTTTCTTTTTGAACAAAATGCTGGATTTGTGAACCGTAAACAGAAAAGGGGTGCTTCGATCCGCTTCGAAGTGCAAAAATAATATCCAAAAAATATGAGAATTTATAAAATATTGACTTGCTTATAAACAGTCGCCTTTTACTAAGCGATATCCATATAAAAAAACATCTTACTTTCTACGAACATTTTGTCAGCTTGTAAAGCCCATTACACCATCTAAGGGTTAGGCTGCAATATTTGCTTGCAATTGCAAAAGCAAACTGCCTTACAACATTCAAGTGATTATAATCAATAGACAAAGCTATGCACTGTGGGGCTGCAAAACAACAGGCAGAGGGGTAGGGGCTGAGGTTGGGCAGGGGCACAACCCACGCCCTATACAACCCCCGGCAGTGATTTTTACCATATAACGTATATGAGTGCGCGTTGTACTTTTTGACTTTTGTATGTCAGTGGGGTAGTTCTGCGGTTCGTCAATCAACCGGGGGTAGTAATAGCAATCAAGTTTACTGCCAAGTTCTCCACATCATTTCGAGCGTTTAATTATGAAAATAAAAAGCAAGGAATCTTTCAACACACTCAACGCACAGCTCAGTGGGTAGCTTATTGTTTTGACATTAAGTACCAGAGCCAGAGTGTACCTAGTGATGTACCTGGAGCTGGTAAGTATTTACTTCCGCTGGTCGCGGATTTAATTCAAAGATTGCGCTCCATTTGCCTGAACCACATTTATGCGGTTCGTTGCCTTGATGGCAACTAATTAAACCTTGCGCATAAGTTGCGGCTGCGTCCCAACGCCATTTAACGACCTGAACAGGCAACAGGGACAGAAATCTTTGATGGATTATGATTTATTGGCCGCGTTGCCATTGATGACCATGCCAATGCCGTTGATGGTTGGTAACTAATGCATAATTAAAGCCAAAAAGAAGTAAAACTGAACCGTTTAGGGCCAGACCTGCGAGTCGGTTAACTGTGTGCATTAATCAATTATCTCGGCAAGTAGAGCATAGTGCAGTGTGTGTGTGTGTGTAACTTCATATGCAGATACTTCTATCCGTGTGTAATGATGTGTGGGTGCTGGCTGGCACACGGTGCACACAACAATTTAACAAAAGACACGCGTTCGCATGTAAATCATAGTTGACTTCTAAAGGTTTTCAGGTCTACCCTCTCGATTGTTTCCCCCAAACCACTTTTGATTTGCGTCTAGATTGATGGCCAGTTTGGTGCTTTTGTTTGAAACTGTGAACAATGGCAATCATGCTGCACCTGGAAAACGATAAGGGCTCTAGTTTTTGGGTACGCTCAAGAGTTGCATACAGTTCTGAACGCTTTCTAATTCATTAACTAGCTATGGAGTGAGTGGAATCGGTAATGAAATTGAATTCTGTTCAGAACGCTGTTTTTAGTTATGTTTTTCAGACTAGATATCTAACAATCGAATAATTTCACATTCAATGAGATCCATAGTTTTAAGAATATATTTTATTGGTACAAAAGCAAATTTTAACAAGGTTTCGAAAGGTTTCCTTTCCTCTGATTTATGGAAAGAAAGTCCATTCCTGTGGTACATAATTCGTCTTTTCTTCTGAAACAGTTTTTGGCATTGAAAAGGGTAAATGGCTGATATTTCGTTTCGCTGTTAAATACTTAGAATTCCATCAATCCCATCCATATTCTATTCCATCTTAATCTCTATCAAAATAATACAAAACTATAGAACAACGCATTCAAACTGAGCTCTGATAGCGCAATATACCTTTTATAATAAAAAAGTGTCCCATAGCGAAGCCTATCCCATCCAAATATCTATTAATAAAACAAAAGAGAGTACTACTCATGTACTTGGTCTTTGGGATTTGCAAATGTGCCGTGTCGGCAAACATAAAAGCCGCTAGCAAGGCTTCCTGGGCACACTTTCCCAGCCCCTCAATCCGATTTTGAAGCTGCGTCGCGTGCGCTAAAAATGTTGTAATTAAACTTGCCAATTGCAACCCCTATAATACCTACAAACATATTATACAGATTGAAGCCCAAATTGGTTAGATTGATGTTTATCTTTTCGGTAAATACACAGCACAAATCAAAATTGAAACACACAAAATTTTGCGCAAATTCGGCTAAGCGGCTTTTGCCATGCAGCAAAATCGAAAACTAATGAAGCACAGTACACTAAAACCCAAGTAAAATTCTGGCCTGGAATTTTTTTTATGGGTAGAACTTGCAGCTAACTCAGAGTCAGAGCATTCAGTTAGTTCGTGCATGGCCCATAAAAAGAAATACAAGAAGAGACGCAATAGGAACAACAAGTGGAGCTCCAAAATGCGAAATAAAAGTAAAGAAAAATAAATGAAGAGCTGCGACAAGTAGAAGTTTGAACACTCTTATCGACATAAAAAAATTGACTCCTTCAATTTATCGTATCATTTTGACAACATATGAAATATGGATACGAAGATTTCAATTCTGTTATAAAAATTTCTTGATTTCTGAATAAGTCGTATAGATATACCTATTGTTCACAGATATCTTACAGTGTATTACATAGTATAAAAGTTAACAAATGCTTGCCAAATTATTGTAGGCTTAGAAATTATATCATAATCGCAAACAATGACATAAAGAAGTTGAAGAATATTGTTCTTGAAACCCAAAACATTGGATTCAAATGACGGTAAGTACCTATTTCCTGACTAAATAACGCTCACAATGAGCATTCTTTATTTAAAAGCATTATATAACCGTTTATTTTTTTTAATTTACAAAATTCAAGTACATTTTGAAGAAAGATTGCATTAAGTTTTGCACCGAATTATTATCCCCTATGCTGGAAAAATTTGAATCTGAATCGCTGTATCCGAATTCTATTCTGAATATATAACGGAAAACTGGATGGAAATTTATTTATGTGGCCAACACAGCCTGTTATCGGGTTACGGCATAATAAAGAGCATTCCTCCAGGCACCCCTGCCTTGCGCATGCCTTCTCTCCCAGACAAAGGAGCCACTGAATATTAATTATGTCAATGGCATAGTAGAGCTCATTGATCATTCCATCGAATGCGGTAGCCGTTGCCAATGCGTAAAGGGACAAAGAACTTACGGGATACTTTCCGTTTAAACGCTTCAAGGACATTTTCATCAGACTGCGACAGCACCCATTCTTATGGGTACTACTCATTTTGCTACTAAGACCAAAGTAACATCTATTGGCAAGAGTGATTCTCCGCTAGATCTCCATGCTTGCATTGTTCTTCATTGCGATGGTGGTGCCAACCATCAAACATCAACCAACATCAAAAGTATAGTTTTTATCATCAATCTAAGAGTGTCCAAAGGCGGTGACTCTCTACACGAATAAATCATATACTTTGTTTTTATTCACACATTCTCCTCTACAAAGTTATAAAGGTTGCAGGTGCGGGCATCGCCTTGTCTGAAGACTCACTGGGTGTCAATAGATTCGGAGAGGTTCCTTCTTAATTTGACTAAGCGTGTGTTGCTCAACGACTTTCCGCATACCCAACTCCGACAATGCGTCACATACGCAATCCCTCAACGGGCTATCAAATGCTGCTTTATATTAGACAAAGGGATGGTGGCTATTGATTCGGTATAATCGGGTCTTTTCCAGGAATTGACATAGTGTGAGCAGCTAGTCGTTGGTGGGCTAACTGGGACTAAAGGTCCAAAGGGCAAAGGACACTAAGGTTCCAATCATTGGAGATGCTCTCATCTTGCCATATTCTGCAAAGGAGCGAATGCACTTTAGCAACTCATTGCCGCCAGTCCTGAAAAACTCAGCAAGCAGGTCATCTGCACCAGCAGCTTTGTTGTTTTTGAACCGCTTGATTGAGACTCTGACTTCGTCATGGCTAGGTGACGGTATATCCACGCCATCATCTTTGATTGGGTACGCCAGGAGGTAAGGTCCGGTAGTAAGTCTATAAATTAATGGAAAATCGTCAAGATGTAGTATCTAATGATTTAAAAAAAAAAATTTCGAGTTGTTTTGGTTCGAAGCTTCAAGTCTGAATAGGCAAAACCTTAAAAGAGGAATTAACAAAGTCACTCGCTTCAATTGAGTAAAAAAGTAACCGGAGTCGTTTAGGTGCTAAGACCCATGTTGCCAAACTTATGACAAAGCCAATATACTCTCTGTGTAGAGCATTAACTCAATTCGTGCAAAATATTAATTAATTTTTATCAAGGGCCATTCGAGAAGGAGAACGCAATTCGATAGCTTCTGGGTAGCCATAATCCGCATTACACGTTTCGACTGGCCGCAAAAACTTACTTCTTATGGATTACAAGTATGTTTCTGGCTGACCGTAAGTCAATCCCGGGCACATGTCTGCTTAGTGCTATTTGACATTTGTACTACAAGGGTTTAAAGCGCTGATTTCAGGCAAACTGGCTTCGTCGTCGTTCTACGTCATCAATCATTATAATCAGTGTGTGAAACCCAATGCGGAAGTTTAGGTATACATATAATGCATGAAATGCTGATAACTACTGTAGATATTTCTTGCAAGCGACTCTGTTCCAGTGGTCAGCAGCATCTTGGCAACTGGCTAAATCTGTCAGTTTTTGTCGCCGTCGCAGCGACAAAATTAAAACACTGTACAACAAAACCGCAGCACGTTTGCATGCGGTTTCCACTGGTGTTGCATGTTGCATACTTTGTAGCTTCCCAAAAACCGTTAGGGTGTATAACTTTGTGAGTTTACCGTTAGCTGTGTGGACTTTGATTGTGCTAATTCCACATGCATTCAGAGATTTGGTTACAAGGAGCAAGTGTACAGTTGTGTAAAGGGATGTGCTGCTCGCTTTGAGGCTGCTTTACTGTTATAAATAGTTGTATTCTATTTATAGCCGCTGTTTCAGCTGCTTTCTCTGTGCACTAACTCCAGCTAAATAACTGTAATAAAACAAAAAGCCGCAAAAGAGAAATAAGCAACGAGAAGCAGGAATTTCTTTTGCTCTTTATCGCTGCTCGCATATCAAATAAATGCGGGATTATGTGAATATTTCGTTTAATGAGAATTTCAGACCACACCGCGGCATTTTGTACATATTTGCTGGACGCTCCTGCGATGGGTCCTCCTGCGGCTTCTGTTAGCTGGACCGAACCTGCTGCGTTGCTCTGTCTCACTCGCACCTGAACACTGCTGCTGCATTGTATGGATGTGTGTGTCTCCCTCTGTGTGTGAGTGTATTAAGATGCTTATCGTTGACACCTGAAAAAGAAGAAGGTGAAATGCGATCCGATACGATCCGTAGCACTCGTCGCTGGCGCACAGTGCTAAAAATTATTACTATACAAGCTGCGGATACTGAGGCGAGTCCAGTAGTTGCTGCCAATGCTTCTTTATCTCAGCGACAGTTTAGCCCGCTCCCTCTCTCTGTACAGCTGGTATTGAGTTTCTTGGCAGTTTTGTTCACAGTCTTTATTTTTTTCTTACCTGGTTTTTTTTCTCCTTGACATTTATCTTTTCTTTTATTGGGTTTAGGTTCGTTTTTCTTTTTTCTGTGGTGTTGTCTGTGTCGGTATCTCTATCGCTCTATCTGGCTTATTTTGTTAACTTCCTTTTTCCGTTTGAGTCTGAGCGTCTCTGACGCCCTTTGTTGTACAGCTTTTTACGCTCTATATAGATCGTATTGTCTTGATAGTGTCCCACTTATTTATGTTAACGTAATTTATGCTCGCTTCTATTCAAATAAATTGAAATAAAATATGTGTCAGCGCCTGTTCTAGTAAATATGGCATTCTATACCAACTGAGTGGAACTCACTAATTGGCTGGCCATGCCGCTTTTTTGCCTTTAAATTGGCTCTAGACGATGCGATTTTAATGGCCCAGACTTTAAGCCCGTTGCCTGTAGTTTCATAAGGCTGTTAAGTTGGCCGGAATTACTGTCAATGTCAACACTTTAAGCTGCCAGCATGCCAAAAGTACTTCTCTGGACTGATAAAACTCTAAAGGCATACAAGTGGGCATAAAACTATTATCTTAATGTACTACGTTGTTACTTTCGCATTTTTGCCATATTCTGTGCAAATTTGGGCTCAAAAACTGTTAGTTGGTCATTAAAATGCATTCGGCTATTAAAACTATACAGTTAGTTTGCAGTTATTGGGCAACTATTTTTAGAAATCCTGCAATTAGATAGATGACCTGGAGGCATATGGTAATAAAACAAATTAGGGTATGGTTAAATGGGAGAAGCATTGATTACCCATATAACAAGTTGAGCCTTATGCGGCATTTTCCGAGTCACAAATTGGAAATAAAAGTATATTTGTCAAAAAAGGGGTTTTATTTTTAATGGAAATCGCCCAAAAATGTATTCCTAAGCACTTTTTATATTTGAAGTTTGACAGAATTAAATAAATTCCGCTTATCTCCGTACTGGGCTTTAATTCAAAAACTTCCCAAAACGACAATTATAAATCACATTTATGAATATTTTCCGAAATTTGCATTTCTTTTTCTATAAATACTAAAGAATAGCTAATTAAGAAATCAAAACGTTGTATAATAATAACAGGCAAAATTATTCTGTCAACTCGCTTGCCAAAATTAAAATTGTCAGTTTGCGTAATCTTACCTGGTTATAATTATACTACGAATCAAAAGAAAAAAGCTCAGAAAGATGGTATAGTCTTATACCTGTGAATTTGGAGTTTCTAGCTAAAATTTTAAGTTTTGGCTCAGTTTTCAAGATGTTGAAATTATTATGTTCTAGTTCCCTACTAAAACGAAAATGTTTAATAGCGATTTTCGCTGTTTATAGATATAACGTTTTGAGATATTGAATTTGTAAATAACAATTGTAATTTGTAAGCTCGAATTCTAAAAAATAATGGGTGAGATGAAAGAAAAAGTTAATCCTAAATATTGATATCTCGAAAAATAATTGACTTTTCAAAATAAGCTCAGAAGTTATTTAAACGGTTTCTTAAGCAAAAAGGGAATTGTTAAGTTAAGAATATTTCATCAAAGTTTAAAAAAAAAAACAAATGTAGTTTTTAAGAAATTAAAAAAAAATTAAAATTATACATTTATTGGACGATTTTCTTAAATCGGTGGCGAAATTGCATGACTCGAGAGAGCTAGGTAGTTTGTCGTTTACCTCATTTCAGTCCTATCGCCAAATGCGCCTTAAGCGAATTTGAGGCGAGCCTGCTAGATAGGAAACTTTGACTTCCTTCCATTACGAATAAAAGATTGTCGGCAACGTGTTGACTTCGAGTTTGGATTTTCGATTTTGAAGCTGATCTAAACTTGCAAAACTATAACTCAATGCACTGCAACAAACGTTTTATAGTTTTTCTTATAATCCAATAAAGGATTATGTATATTAGCGTGGGATCTCCACCCAAAGAGAGTACACTAGCTTCTTCTTCTTCTTAACTGGCCCTAACAACTTGTTATCGGGTTACGGCCTGATGTAAATAGATTCTTTCATCGGAATTGTGGTTTTACGTGGTGGGTCCCAAACCCTACGCACAATCAGCTAGTACACTAGCTACCTTTGGTATTACCAATTGGAGCAGGCGCGCTAAAAGCAGAGACGCCTTTACATCAGGCCGTAACCAAGTAACGGTTGTTATGGCCAGTCAAGAATAATATATTAGCATGGAAAACTGCATACGCCTCAGTTCTTCCTGCATGCACATGGCTTGCCCCTTTGACTTTATATCAATGCCGTCGTAGAGATCATAGAGCTCGTCGTTCCATCGAATTCGTTAGTTGACAACGTGTAAGGAGTAGTGTGAGAAGTGGTCTCTTTCGATGCCTTTTGCATGAACTGCGGGAACGAAGAAGAAGACGATACAGTTGAGCTCTTATTCTGCCTATGTCCAGCTCACTGCAGATGGAGTCTCAAGACAGTCATATTCCTGATAATGTGTGATTGGAATCTGACCAAGGGATCCTATGATCCTATCCACCATGGCAGCCATCTTAACCTAACCTAAGGTAAATCAAAACTGTTTACGAATTCAAATCAGTGACTCCAAATTTACCGCAAAAGGTATGTTTAAGGTATAGAACTTTTATTGAGGTCAAATCTGTTGCATAGTGTAATTACATGAATTTGAATATGAATCATGAATGATTTTGATCAGGTACAACAGTTGAATACAATTTTTCACATTTATTTAAGGAAAAATTCTATTAATAAGACCATTTACGGATGCTTAAACCATTAGCTAACACGACCGATGACTTGACACCCCACCCACTTGCATTACTTTCAAGAAATTCTTTCGAAACAAAAAGTTGTGCATTTTGAAACGTTGCCTCGAGCATAATAGATACCCTAATAAATTCCCTGTAGTAATTCAATTAAAAACAACCCAAAATAAAGTGAGAATTACTCAGCGCAATTATGCAGCTCATTGCCCTTGAATTATAGCGGTACCTTAGGACGCCCTATATATGTATAAGTAGTACATATATGTACAATACGATATATTACAATATGCAGACACATGTGCATTGAACACGCACTCATGCTCAAAGATCTGTATTATTCTTAAATGTCAGTTTATGGTTCGAGTTTTCGGGTTTATTGCATTGCACACATATGAGCAGCATGTGTGCGTGAGTGTCTCAGTGTGTGTGTGAGTGTCTCAGTGTGTGCGTGAGTGTGTGTGCGCATGCGTAGCCGTTTTTATTTGAAGCAATTTCGGAACGCCACAAGCTGCCAAACCCATTTAACGTATTTGATATGGCACGCTGGCTGCTGTCACGTCACAGGTACCCTAGAAATTAGGTGTGTACCCATTACATAGTATTCAGTACACTCGTACTATACTATACATATATGAAATGTGGGTCTCTGTCTAAGTCGTAATGGAACATGTCATCGCTTTGTTGCAATGCATACGGTTGACGGTGACTCCGATTCTGACTCCGACTACTACTACGGGCTATTGATAGGCACAAAGCGTCTATGACGCTGTGACTCAACTCTTGCCAACTATCGTACTCATGCACTACATCATATGCATGATGGAAATAAACTTGTGTATACATTAGCTTTGTCCACATGACTTGGCATTCTGCAAAAAGTGCCACATCATGCTTCAATGTAAATTCGTGTTGTAGAATTTGAAGTTTGCTTTTGAAAGCAATTCAAATTTATGTCGGTTCTCTGGCAGTTCTTTGGTTCAGCTCTCCTGCCAATGTGCCGAAAGCATACAATGGCCGTATCCGAGGGTAAACGTGGGGGGGAGGGAGTACCAAAATTTGTATGTGACTGATGAACTGAACCTGCATACGTTTTAATTAGAATATCGTTGTTTGGCGATACAAACAATGCCGTGGGTGGCATTGCCATGATTCGACAGAAACACGGCATGTTTTCAATGTTGGAGTGCCATAATTATTTTTTTCAGAAGTTGCCTTAATGAAGTAATCAAATTGTGCGCGTAATAACGAAAGCTTTTAATATATGATATAAGAAATACTCGAGAGTCTCTTGACAAAAACACACACAGCAGCTGTGTGGCCAACTTTTGAGCAAACAGAAATATCAAGAGAAACAGGTATACCACGAAAAATGTATTTAGTTCTGGAATATCTTCAAAATAACCACTTATTTAATGCTGCTTTGATCAATTTTGTTTGAGATTCTAACAGACGAAATGTGTTTCTAGATTCCCTTTGAAATCTTTAGCTTTGACCTTTCTTTCGCAACAATATTTATTGCAAATTTCCTAACAAATTTCTTATCGATTTTAAAATTATGCTTGAAAAAATGACTAAAATGTATTCATAAGTCAAACAAGCTATGAAACGAAAAACCGTTGATGAATTTGCGTTATAAAAACTACTAGTATTCGCCTTGTCGTCGACATTCGATGACTAAATACACGTTCTCATAACAGCTCATTACGAAGAAGAGTAGAGAAGAAAACACGTAACGTTTGTGTGTCAAAGTAGTTTTTGTTGTTGTTTTTTGTCTTACATATGCAGTATACCTATTCTTCAAACCAATTTTTACCTGTCTACAACGCAACGTATCTAGGTGAAACTTATATTCTGCAAACAGCAAGCATTTTATCTTTCGAAAGATATAGGTTTCACCTGAAAACTTTACAGTATTGAGAAGCAATCGGTACCACACTAAATTTTTGCTAAGTTTATTTATAAATAGATGTACCCCGATTTTATACTCTTACACTTCCCATAAGGAAGTAAGAAAACAGGCAAGGGAAACCAACCTCCGCTCAACCCTCCCGAAAGTGAGTTCGGACACTGGCCTGAAAAGAGACGCGTGGTTTTGGGTTAAATACTTCAAAAGTTCGACTCTTAAAATTATTATTTTTAATGTTTCATGTTTATTTTTTGTTTAATTTCATGTGTTTTGTGAAAACCTTTATAACTTGAAAAAATTAAAAGATTCGATTGTTTTGTTTTTACTTTTCCGCAAAAAGGTATTGCGATTTCCCAAAAAACTAAATCTCTAAATTTATGTTTTCGACGATATAAGCACTCTGACAATTTGGAGATGTTTTTGTGTCCGTTCGTTGTCGTTGTCAATGTAGTGTGTTAGTCAAATAACTTTAGTAATATCGACTTTAGCCAGCTAAATATTTTTCTATCGTGTTGGGCATATCTTCAAAGAGTTTCCTATTGAAATTGAGCACTCCAGTCGCTATAGTCGGGTCGCCAGAGGAATAATAAGAGTAAATAATTTTCTTTACACGCAGTAAAATTGCTCCTTAACAACTGGGTCCAAACCAAGTTAAAGCACAGGTACATTCACCAATAATTTCCATAGGATCGTTGATGGACGAGTTATATCAATTCGCGTTGTATATCCAACATGTATTCGAACAACGTGTTTTTAAAGAAACCACGGGATTTATTCAGTAAAAATGATCTTTAATCATAATCCAAGTCATAAATTTATACCTAAAATTCTCGAAAATAAAATGCGCTAAAAAAAACCACTTAATTCGGATTATTTTACTATAGTTTGAAATGAAGTTAATTCTTTGACAGAAAATTTAAGTATTTAAAAAACAAAGTGAATTCCTTTGTCCTACACAACTTACGGCAACAACAACGAATGATGTTGCTGCTCATCTGTTGCAATGTTGCCAAGCTAAACCTGTTGCCAGACACAAATGTTGCTAGACATGGAAAATGAAGCAACAAAAAACTGGTTGTGCGCAGGCAACACACAACATGCACATAAATACCATCCACCACATGCAAAAGCGGACGAAACAGCTGCGAAACGTTTTGGAATGAAACGCGTTCCACAAGGCGAATGACAAGTTGTTGAATCGCCTTCCCGAAGTTCAGTTGCATTGGACATGAACTCGGCAGCTCAGGTAGCACAGCAACTGCTTGCAGCATCCACTAGTTGACTTCATTAGAGCAAAGTGCTCCATATGGTATGACTGATATGCGACTCAGTCAAGCTCAAGCAGCGACTGGACACTTGAGCCTAGCCGAGTGCGATTCGCCTAATGACATATAGACATATACAGAGGGACCAAAGAGATCAGAGACCCGGACGCAGACCCGCTACTTGCCACTTGCTGTGTGCGTGTAGAGTAATGATAGGACTCTGGGTGCTGTTGACACCGCAACAACAGCAACAGCTAGCCCAAAACACTTACGCCTATATATGCCTAGGTCCTTTAAGCTCCGGGCAACAACTCAAATACAGCTGAATGGCTGTAGTACGCTTTGACACTGTCATTGAACGTTGTGGCAAGGGTCGAGTGGCAGCGAGAGAGTGCGGCGCGGGGCAACTGAGGTCGGCTCAAGTTATCACGGCGTGTTGCGTGAAGCTGCGATTTATATGCTACATGGCGTGTCAAAAGTTGCTGTTGTTGCGGCTGCCGCCTTACATGCAACATTTTGAGACCCCAAACAGACCATTGCGTGCGGCAACCTTATCGGCAGCTTAAGCCAAAAGGCGTGAAAAATGCTAAATGCTCATTTGGTGCAATTTATTGCGAAAAACTGCCAAATCCCCAACAAACACCATATAAATATATCCAAGGCAAACATATATATCGTACATTTAAGCATATGTATTTATTTATTTATTGCAATGACGCGTGATTGCTTCATTGTTGCGATTTCATTATGCGAAACCCGTTGGAAGTGGCTTTAATGCGGCAGCCAACACTTAAATTGTAATGAAAAGCGGAAAACCCACGTGAAAATGCCAGCAAAAAAGTGCACGTTGGTACGTACAATACCCGACATACCCACGAGTTCTCAATTTGCAGCAATTCTATTCTCTTGCATGCAAAAGCTAGGTACAACACGGCTGAAATGCCAAGGCATTAAAATAAGTTTCATCTATTTGTTGCAAAAAGAAAAAAAAAAAATGCTTTTTGCCACATTCTCATACTCTATTATTAGAAAGTGTGTTCTCAATTCTAGCCACAGATATACAGCGTATTTTCGCTTTGCTACACATATTAGAAGCTAACTGATTATTGAAATTTGTAAAGTTCTTGTCTATGATAGTCATTAGAACTTAAAATTCCTTAGAAGAAACGTTTAGATCAGATGTTTGACACCAAAGTAAAATTTGTTTGGCTTATAATTTCTGAAGTTTTTTATTCTGTTCAAATAGTGGATGAAACTGCCAGAAAAAAAAAACAGCTTTGCATTCCCAAAAGTTATGGTAGTCTTTTTTTTCCTGATACAAATTGGGTTTCTAAAGGTCTATACCAAGCCCAACTGTGGAAGTAGCTGAGTTACAGCTGCTGGCTGTGGACGACGTCCTTATTCAACAATTGTCTGCAACTTGGCCACGCAGTGAAAGTGCGCCGAAGTTATATACATCCAAAAATTGCCGTATACTGGCCAATCAGCCCATTGTCAGCGCTTTTCCAAATACTTAAGAGAGTATTTGAGTTGAGAGTTGAGAGTTATAACGACTGCTACCAAGAAGTGAGTATGACTACCCGATTCCTAACCATCAATTGGGGTTCAGGCGCAGGCAGGGCTTTAAGGGGAAGTAATGCTACTCAGCACTGTTTCTACACCTAAAACAATCCTTTGACCGTGTATGACATGAGGGCAGAATCCTTGGGCCCTAACTCTACACCAATGTATACTTACTTATAAAGGTAACGTCGTCGTCGAGCGACTCTACTTAAATTTTTGTGAGAGACTAACTTCTATTCCTTAGCTCTATTGGTTGGGCTCAAGGTATACTGAGCTAGGTACTCTCATGTTACACGCTCGTCTCTGTTAAGCATACTGTTTCCAGTTTGGTTGCGAACTTCAGTCTTTTGCGACTTTTCTTTCAAAAAAATTGACTCATTGAGAGCGTAAAGTAAGAGTACCTGATAAAGTATGATTTGAGACCAACACATAGAGCCAATGAATATAACATATATACAAAGATTGTGCACCAAAAAGTTATACAACTGAAGGAGAACTTTTAGAGAACACTAGCGAGATATTTCGGCATCTAGATTTTATATAGTCTTTCATTTTAGCAAGAAAACGAATATATATAAAGTAGGTAAAATATTCGAACTTATAAAAAGCGCAGCGTTCTAGAATCAACCAAATTTTTTGATTCCATTGAGCATAAAAATGGTGCACAAATGAAGTACACTCCTAGTTCTTCCTCGTTGCCGACCATAACCGGGTTACTGCATGATGTAGATAACTCCTCCAGCCATCTCTGCTTTTAAAAGCGCTCTCTACCTGGTATTTCCAAGGGCGGCACGTTCTGTCCACTTTTCTCCTTAATAGCCGCATTGAAGACCTTTCTGTCAGAATAATCTTAATCTTAAGCCAGCGGAGCTGCCAGACTCATAGAGTTCGTCATTTCAGCGAGTGATGTAGTCGTTGCCAATGCGTAAAGGGCCAAAGATCTTACGGAGGACTCTCCTACTTAAAATAGAGTGTGCATTCTTGTGTGTTACCGCGGCGTCACGCGGTTCAATTATGGCGAATCTCCCTTCAAATAAAACACGAGTATTGGTATTCATAAGCTGTGACATTAATTTCATTTTCCTACTATATGTGGTTTGCCTGCGGCTTCAAGTACGCGGCCTTGACCGCTCTCAATCAATGCTTTTCATACACTCTGGCTGTTTAAGAAATGAGCAAGAACATAAGAACTTACTTGTTGCAACTGCATATTTCAAAAAAAAGAACACCCTATAAATGGACTTCATTGCTGCAAGTCAGAAACTTTGCTTAATTGCCATAAAAATGAAAAGAATTTTTGGTTTCCTCAAATGCCATACAAAAAATTCAACACCAAAGGTGAACAAATATGCCGCCGCAATAATAATAACAACAATAACAATGACAATGACAGCAAAAACAAAAAGAACATGTTGCAGGCATGTCACACGTATACTTAATATATATATATATAAAAAACGAAATCATAAAAAAATTCAATCATAATTGCGACAGACATTGAAAAATGTGCAAAAATTGAGCGCAAAAACGAGCAGCGCTCGCTCCTATATATATAAATATAGGCTATTCCAGAGGAGTCCAACTTGTTTGTTATGATTGGAACTTAATAATGACATTTAATATATGATATATGGCCTGACAGCAGTGGCTGTGCTCAAGTGCAGCGCAAGTTGGCCGAAACCTTAATCATCTAACCAAAAGTTAGCATAACTTTGCAAAAAATGAGCCACTTCGAGTGAAGTTATCAGCGGTAATTAATAAAACAAGTCAGTGCCATTTTTATATGCCAAATGTTGCTAATCGTTGCAAAGTTGCAACAAATTGCAGCATGTGGCACATGTGGTAAGTTCGTGCTTGGCATTGGATTACAAATTGCAAATGAACGCAAATCGATTAAGTTGTTTGTTTGGTTTCAGCTCTGACTGTGGCTTCCACTGTGGCAAGCAGCGCCGTGGTTAAGCCGCTGCAGCGGTGGTTGCATGTGGCGCAAAAAGAATCGCAAATGTATGAAATGTGCATGCAAAAGATACGCTTATGCATATATGTATGTCTAACTGTATGATTTTCGATGCACTTCAAGTGGAAGCATAAGCTATGCGCTGCAGTTTGTAATGCATGAAAGAAGCTTTGAAACTATATACGTAGTAGAGCTGCAAAACTATCGATAATGGCGTCATTCGATATTTTCGGTAGTTTTAGGAATAAGATTCGTATTATCGTGTTTTTTCCCTTGCTTACTTCCTAACTTTAGTCTCTTAGCGCGTGTTGAAAAAAATGAAAACTGGCGGCTGTAAGTGACACAAAGGAAAATACTCGATACCTCGATAGTACTGTCAATAGTTTTGTAGCTCTGCTATATAGGGTTCAGGAACTTCTTGTAGAATTTATGAAATTGGAGTGCTTTGACGACAAAAATTTTAATAATGATTTTTGGAATACGATTTTTCATGTCAAATTCTTGTCAGTAACAAAAAAAAAAAAAAAAAAATCATAATTGTTCTTAATTTGGCTAATAGTGCATAACTTTTAGGTGATAGTTTAGTTCTGATTTTCGATGCAGCTTGCTTCGTTCGGAACGATTTACTTTTATACTTCCGATTCCGAGTTAACTTAGTCGTAACGTCTTTCAGCGCTCGGAGTAGTGAAAAGTATTTATTTGAATAGTTAATACGGGAAAGGTGGCAGCCTATTGCTCGATACGAACTCAATCGGAATCCAAAACATCAGATTTGAATTTTCAAACCGAGTAATTATTTTCAAATTATTATATTAAAATTGAAGACTTTTTCGCTAAGTGCAACCAAGTCAAATGCGACACATACACATAGCAATCGTTTGGCCAACCTGCTGTCTAAAATAAAATATTTTGATTTTCTGGCGACACAAATGTATTGCGTTTGGCCAACCGATTGCTGAGTGCATGGGGGTCAAAATCGATAGAAGTGACAGTATAAAAAGCTGATTTGCTTCGCGGTTAGAGTATTCAAAATTCGCAGATCTACAATTAGTTTTATTTGCTGGCTTTTGCCAGCCTTGTTGCACACGTACTCGTATTAAGCGTCTTGAACTTGGCCATGTTCTTTGTAGCAATGTTAAGACTTGAAGATTGTGCGGCCTATTAGTGAAAGTTACGGGAAAGTCAAAGCAACTATTCGAGCTTGGCCGCAAATTGGCGCATTCTTGCAACTGCAACAAAATCTAGAAGACAGACAGACAGCAAAATGTTTATTTAAATAAGCGAAATGCGTTTGGCCAAGAGAATGGGAAGCTGCAGCCTGTCCGTCGGTGCTCCCTTAGTCGATCTGTTCTTCTGTGCTGGCTAGGCAAATGCGTGCGCACCCAGCTCCTTCTGCAAGCAACTAGAGACTTAAAGACCCAAAACATGTTGCCCCATTGTGTAGCATAACAGGCCAGGCCAAGGCAGAGGCAGGCCACTCTGATTGCCTGCACCATTAAACGGCCGGTGCATGTGCAGTGAGCATGCGCAGCTTTTGCCACTGGGATCTGGGGGAGCTCTGGCTACAGTTTTGGGTGTCCAACTTGGGAGCGGGGCGGCGGGTAGCTCGCTTTGTAAGCGCGGCATAATGAGCCGCGCAGTTACATTTATTTTAAATCTGATATACATATTTCTCGTTTTTTGCGCTTTGTTGTTTGGCTTTTGTTTTTGGATAAACTGCAGCTGAATGGCCATTGTTGATCGTCGTAGTCGTCGCCGTCGTTGTGTGCGTCCGGCGTGCTGTCCGCGCGTCTCCACCAAATGGTGCACGGCACTTTCAAGCTGGCGGCAGTAGCGCAACTGCGCAACTTGCAACTTGCAACTTTAGCTATAGCTGCAATTGTTTCAGTCGCGCTGCAGTATCTGTGGCTATGTATCTGAGTATCTGAGTACACCGACCGAGTATCTGCGGTGCCATGCCGCCTGTTGTTGCCGCTAGCTACGCATGGCTGACTAAACGCAAATGTATGCAAAAACCATTGAATTTGCTCAGCAACAACAACAACAACTAAACAAAACCAAAAGCAAAAAAGATCTTGGCGGCGTCTAAAGAATGGTTGCAGATTCTTGAGCTTAGATTTTGTTCATTTCGAGCTTTTGGCATTGCGCAGAAAATTGCTTAAACAATGCACATGAATAATGTGTGAACCGGAGAGTTGTGCAGCCAAAAAGTTGACATTAATCAAAAAGCTGCAGCTGAAATGGAATGGTTGTTGTTGTGGTTGCTGCTTTTTAATGACCAAGTCCAAAAGAGCAAGACGACTAAATTCAAAGGCAAACAAATGCAAAGCGCAAACAAAAACTATAAAAAGATATACCGAAAAATAGTAAAAAAAAAAACAAGATGGCAGAACCAAAATTCCAAAACGGCGAAGTGCGTATACTCTTTGCATATCATGGACAGACTGTGCCGGCCACTAGAGCTGCCTTGCGGAGAGAATAATTTCTTCAACATCAGCCTGATTTGCGCGCACGCCCCGATGAAGGACAAGGACGATGTGATCAAAGATGCCTTCTACGATGGTCTGTCTATGACCATTATGACCAGCCCATGATATAAATTGTTTTTGGTTGGAAGAAAGCGCACCTTTGATTCTACTGTCGGACAATTCAGCTTCCACGAGACCACCTCGAACAACAATCTAAGGATAACTAACATCGCCGCGGCGCGAAAATTGGTAGTCTGTAGTAATAGATTACAGCATCCCGATATCCCGGGCTATATGGCTGTCTCCTGATCAATCTGCACGTTTGATCACTTTGTGATTTAGTTTTAGTGTTTTTGATGTGTTTGATGAATAAAAAAAATTAAAAAAATTACTGCTTGGGATCTACAACGTGAAAGGTATTCCAAATTGAATCCTCAGATAAGGACCCCTTAAAAGTTTGAAACGATCGGCAGACTTTGCTTTCGACAGCCGAGGTGAACACACTCATATTTGGTTTTTGGCGTTACAACATGAGTTTCGACGTGGTGTGAGATGAAAGTGCTTCAAAAGCTTACCCACTGGCAACGATTACTACACTCAATGCAACCATGAACTCCACGAGCTCAAGCGGATTTACATACAGCGGTTCTGTTCGTGTCTTGTTGTATTCTAATGCCTTTGAGCACGAAGCAGTGACATCTGAAGCTGTGCTATGGCCAGTCTAGAAGAAGAATTGAAACCAATTCTATTGTAACTACGTTACATACTGCTCAATATACATAAAATGCTCAACTTGCAGCGTATAAAAATATAAAGAAACGAGGCAAACATTTCACACTTTTACAGCCGAGAGGCATGCAGTCAAGCGGGTCCCCGGTGCAGTCGATGCAAGACAGCAAGTTAACCAGGCTTTGAGTCAAAAAGCCAGAGACATGGCCAGGGAGACCCATTGTATTATTGATTTTAACAATTTTTAAAGCGTAAACTTTGTTTTTGAAATTAAAATTTGAGAAAACGGCACAAAACTTCGAATGTTATTGTATTTGCCTGCAGCATGCACCAAGGTGGTCTCCCATATTTCATACGACGCTCTATACATAAAGCCATGAACAGTTAGCAGTGTGGCATGATGAATCTGTGTGGAGTGAGTGAGTGGCAGACGCTGACGACAAGCCAAGTAACTACTACTGACATGTTCATAGACTTGCAACTTGCAACCGATAGAGGAACTTTCGTTTAACTGCACATCATCAGAGTCTATTTGTTTGTTTTGGCAGAAAGATTCAATAAACTTTGAATGCATTCAAGCTGAAGCTAAATGCCGTTGTTGTATCTCAAGTTGTAGTTGTTGTTGTCGTTGTTGTGGGTAGAAGTACTACTTAGTTCCCAGTTCAGTGCCCAGTGTCCATCATGTGTGTTGACTGCCAGCTTTTGAGCCTTTCAGTCATACCTTTTAATATGTATCTTTTGCCAACTTGTTGCTGTATCTGTGCATTTGTTAGCCGTTGTGTTAACGGCTTTAAGAGTTCCTTGCTGCTGCTTCCAGCTGGCGTTTGCCGTGTTTACCGTTGGCCTTCATTATCATTTGCCATATACAGCGTTTTAATGGTCAATAATATTGCAGTTGGCGGCGTTGGCGTGTTAACGTTTGCCCAGCTTCAAACTCGTGACCAACTTTTTTTCGATTTTTTTTTTTTTGCTTTTGTCTATCGTCTATCGAATTTAGCGAAAACATGCACATAAAATCAACTGCAACTGCAAATCATCATATAGAAATGCACAAATATATTTCATTGCCGTTGTTGTTACTGTTGTTGCAGTTGTTTCTGTTGTTGGTGTTGCATTTGTTGCATTGTGTATGCTATTCAATTATTATCGGTTTTGTAGCTGTAAAGCTGCCTGCAGTGCTATCTGGCATCAGAGAGAGCCAAGTGCAATGGGTTTTAATGACCGTCCATATACTGTACTGCACATATCTTTAATTCGCATGCAATAAACAACAAACAAATTTCTCAGAAAGTTGGTCTAAGAAAGTTTGTCTATGTGGCTTTATAACAGTTAATAGTACAATAATTACTCTTATTTTCAAAATATAGTGCTATAGAGTCTAATTTATGTTTCAAGTAAAAAAAAATAGTTGCCATCGAACGGGAACCAGAACTTAAGAGTAGTCAACAGAAAAGGAAGCTGATATTGAAGTTTGCGAATTTTTCGAAACTGTTTCGGACAACGAAGCGATTTCATACTGAGAAAGAATACCGGTTCTTAGAATAAAAGTAGAATATTCGTTTAAGCATTTTCAAATCCGTACGTGCTTGACTCACATTTTACATAAATCTTTTGAGAAATACATTGGCTGAAAGGTTTTATGATAGCTTTCCAATGCTCTTAAAGACATTTCTGGCACATCGAGGGATTGCTTGTGGAATAAAATTCAATGTTAGTATTGGACTTCCGGGCGAGTTACTGTTAGGAAAAAATAAGGTCGGAAGAGATTTCCGGCACATCACAGAATTGTTTGATAGATTCGTATAAAATTCGTTGTTAAAATGGAGCCAAATGTATCTCGATTTTCTCTTTTAAAGGCTTCTACTTCGGAGCGCACCGTCTCACTGGACGGGACTCGAAATACCGTGAGCGCCATAAGAATCGGCAAGTCTACGTAACGTTTTGTCCGAAATGAAACCGTTAAAATGATTCATGTTATTGATACTATCGATATTACTATCGGTAATTTCCCTCCTACGGGAAAAATTCGTTACCTCGATAGTTATACCCATAGTTTTGCAGCTCTAGTAAACAGGTTATTGAGAGTTCCAACTCTTAGAATGAAGTCGAATAAAGTGAATATTTTGCATACAACTGTTTTGGAAAATTGTGAAAATGTATATCAGTATCCAATAACTCAATGCTTCCTATATCTTTTTTCGAATTTTTTGAATAGCTTTTGAATCCCTAGAGTACAATAAAATAATCGTTTAAACTTCAATCGGAAACTGGGATCATTTAAGTTGATTTTAAATCGATAAAACATTCAGTTTTAGTATTATAAGTTGCACTCTTTCAAGCATTTGAAGAATTTTAAATTCGACATTGATATAACTTTTTATTTGTGATGAATCTGCTTGTTCGTTAAAATGGTGTTTAACGTTGTTGAAACTAACGCTTAGGTAAGAAGACGAGTTTTCTCAAAAACTAATGTTTTTAGAAAGATTTTAAATAAAAAAAACTCGTGTTTTTCGAAAATTTCCCGGCATATAAATTAAAGTAAGGAAACAAACATATATTTATTTTATAACGATTTTGAAAAAAGTTAAGCCACAAATTGTACATATCAGGAATTTTTTTAAGTACATTTTTTTGGTTTATACGCTCTGACTTTCTATTGTATCCATTTTGTATAACCTTCAAATTGAGCACGATGCTTAACATATGTATATTGGTGTTTAGAGTCTTCAGACATTTTTGAAGCAATATTATTGTAAAGCTCAGGTTACGTTTTCAAGAATTTTAAGAATTTATTCAAAGCGGCAAATGAGTTATTCCATGGTAAACGAGTAAACCAAATATCAGGCTAAACGCGTACCGAAAAGAGGATGTGCTAGTAACACGACGCAGCTTAGACCCAGTCGGATTGAATGTGTTAAACCACATGGTTTTCCATTCTTCGGAGTGCGACTCTCTCAGACCTCATCTTTACGTGTGAATGGTAAGCAAGTGAACCTGCACAAGGAGGCAATACTCAAAGATACACTCCAAAGTCAAACAAATGGAATGAAACCAACATGAAGAGAGTTATTATTCCTATACATTTTTAGACGCTATTTCTAGTACAAATGAATCGAGTATCAACAGACTATTCTCTTTTTTTATTCAAAAGTGCTGTCACTCTCCTCAGTTCTTCTATCGAATATGGCAAAGAGTGCTAGGAATGGCTCAACTTTCTTCAATATGCCATCTACCTCAACACAAATCTTAGCTAGAATCCAGGATATCAATGGTATCGGATCTACAATGATTTGGTGATTTCAAAGTCTTGCTACAGAGTCGCTGCGTACATCCCAAAATAACTCTTTAATACCTGTTCCATTCAGCGGCCAATTCTTCTAGTCCAAATAGCTTAAACTATACTTTGTAGCGCAATAGAAGCTCTACAGAAGAGAAGCAAAATATAGAGTGGAAAAAAGGCAGTCAAAAGTATTGTGGCACAGTGCAAAGAATGCAACAAGAAGCATTGATTTTAAATAAATTTCGCTGCCGGCCAAATTGTATGTCTATGTTGGCATGACGGACATGGGTAGATGCTGTTGCCAATGTCAGAGGCAGAGTCGGTGGCGGTGCCAGGGGTACGAGGGCTGCACTGTCAGGTCGCAATGTAGTGCAATGCCGGAACATTGGCTTGCAGTGCCACGCCAAGTCAAGCAGCTGTGTGTGCGGGTGTTTGCCACACAGATACACACACACACACACACACACACACACACACACATGCAGTGAAACACACGCCCAGATGAGGGGCGCAGATATGGATGCATGTAAATGTAATCGTATCTTACGGCTGTGCACTTTCTAGCTGCAACATTGGACGGGGCTGTTGCCACAAGTTCAAGTTTCGCTGCATTGTTTGTTCTTCATTGTCTCTGTGTGGTTGTTGCATCTATTGTTGCTGTTGCTGTTGTCTGTGCGCGTTGCCGTGCGGCGCTTTCTGCTCCTGTTATTCAACTAAGTTGATAACCATGTTCAAATAAATCACCTTTTCGTTGCTGTATCCGAAAGGCATTGGCAGCAGCAGCGGCAGCCGCTGCTGTGGCATGTACTACTAACTACCGCTGCTGGGCTGCAGCTGCAGCTGCAACTGCAACAACAACAACTACAACAAGAGCAACTGCTGCGGCTGCAAGAGCTTTCATTGTCGTTGCAGCCTAGCTTTATCTTTTGTTTGTAATATTTAGATGCATCTTTCAGATAATTTGTTTGTACGTTGCAAATATGTATGCCGCATAAAGCAACCGAACCACAACGAAGTAATACAATATATAAAAAAAAGAGCTCGACTGTTGTCTATGCCGATTATTTTAGCATAATAATAATAAAAATATATATCAGCTATGCGAGCGTCTTTCCACGTCTTTTGACCGGATCGCTGGCATTTCCGACCATAATGGCATAATGTGCTTTGATGCCATATCGATTTCAGTAAAAATTGCCGCATCCGCCCTATGAATTTGCCGCTTTATGTGGCAGAAGCCGCAGCGGCAGCAGCTGTTGTTAGGCCTGAACTCATATTTTGCCGTATGTGAAATGGGCTTTGAATGCCTTTGAATTGTGCTTTTGGCGTTTTTTCTCATTAGAGAGAGAATAGCACACAGAAGTTTAAAGCTGCAGTGAGTCAAGTTGGCGTTCAACTGATTGTGGGTACTTTTGTAAGATTCGTTCACCGAGTCGTTGCTTTTTCAATACTATTACTATTGTCACGTCAAAATATTTGAAAATAGTAGAAACAACTTATCTTTTGGTAACTGAGTCTTGTAGTTATCTTAGCTCTTCTTACAAATTGGCTATTGCCTGGTTTCAAAGGGCCAACAATCGTATTGCCTTTCGAATAAAGTCGTTAGTCATTTGTCATTCACTTGGAAGCGAATAATTTGCTGAGGGTTCTGCGTATTTGTTTTCTCGAAATCGCAAATGAACAACAGCTTTTAATGCGTTTTTGTCATTTGAACAAATTTCTTGGCACTTTCACAAAACTTATAAAAATCCAGGAACAGCAGCAAATTCTTGATTATGATGCAGCTTTTAAGTCTAAGAAGAATGAATGTTCCCATCACATTTTCCCTAATAACAAAATTACAGAAATGTTCAGAAGTAAGCAAACGCAATTCTCGGATAGGAAATCATCTGAAGTTGACGACCGCGATCATATAAAGGATAAAGATTTAATTGTATGCCACTGGATCCTTAATTGGGATGATGACGTTACTGGCGTATTCTTTACAACTATGCAAAGCAGATAACCGTTATACAGAAAATGCGATGGAGAGGTCAAGGCTGCCCAGAGCTAGCAATCTGTGACATCTAGGGTTCATAGTTGCGGTTAGGATTTCATCTTATTATAAATTGAAGATTATACCCCATGAGGGTATATTCTCTCCTGACCTTGCGGATGGCCCCTCTTTAAGTATTGTGCTGGCTTTGGTTTAACACCCAAATGTGGATAGAGCTTCCGCTCGGCGTGCATTTGTATATTGCAATAGGGTGCTGCGAGCCAAAGATCACCAAAGGGTTAGGTAGGCCTCTCCTGTTACGACACTGAACGGGAGACTAGCAACAAGGCCAAATTCTTTATGATCAGTCTAATTCGACCAAAAGCCCAGACGGAGGACACGGAGGAAGCGACCAAAAAGGTGTTCTAGGCCAGACACGAGACAGTCAATGTGCTCTGCCCAGGCCATTACCATAAAATCGTGTTAGATGATTTTAATTGCAAGAGAATCCCACGGTCGGACAAGTCAGTCTTCACGACTTCACACCCCAAACAACGGTCTAAGGGTAATTCTTTATAATAACTTATTTCGGCCTCCTTATATCCACAAGGCTATGCGGCTTTCCCCTGATCAATTCACGAAATCAAATGAATAAAGTTGTGATCGATGGAAGGCATGCAGCCAGTGTGGTGGATGTTCGAAGGTTCAGAGGCGTCAATATCAACTCTGACCATAGCCTTGTTGCAACCAAGGTTCACATGCGGCTAAGAAAAGGGAAAATAGCTGGATATCCCAACGGAGTGTCTCAGCCTTTTACGCTCAACTCTCTGAGCAGCTTACTCAACCACCATGTGAAGCTGATGGCGCAGGTGAACTTTGGACGCACATCTGTTGCTCCTCGCATATTGCAGCTGAGGATGTCCTTGTTTCTAACGCCCGTTGCTGAGGAATCAATGGCAAAAGGCGAGATCACTGTCAGGAGATGAAAAAAGTACTTGTCAGGCTTTAAAAATGTGTACAGTAAAAACGCGAGCGATAGGAAATTGAGTTGTCCAGGAGCAATAATAATACTTGAAGTTTAAGGGGTATCCCCAACTGTCTGTACCACATTTTATGTTATGTCAATGCAGCTTTGTGCCAAACACAACCTACTTTAAGTACTAAAGCCATGATTTTAGCAGTAATAAAAGTTATGAAAGAGTTGCTAAACTTCGACTAGTTCCAACAAGTTGCAGTAACTCGGACATACTTCACCCTACAAAACGACAGGCATAACTTTATTCAATTGACAGACTTTTGAGTTCTTTAATTGTAACACTTCTGTTAACCCCATTTTTGCATGTTTCCCCCTTACTTTTCTCAATTCAATTCCGAGACACACACACACACACACACACACACACACACACACACACACTCACACACACACACACACACAACAAATTGTCAACTTTTAGGCGCCTCCTACCAAATCCGGTGACAAGTTTTATTAGAAAGCAAACTTTGTTACACATTTCAATTTCTCCTTTTCTCTATCTCACTCTCTAAATTTTTTTCTCGGCCAATGATACATCTGAGACCAGAGCTGAGCCTAAGACTCAACCAAATCAAATGGCACAAGTTGGGTTTGTATGTAGTACAAGTTGGATATCTGGGGGATGCTGCTGGGATGTGAGGGACTTACGAGATTAGCAAACAAAAGCGGATTGTAAATTTATAAAAAGCATCAAATGGTAGCTTTCAAATGTCATTAGAGTTTTCTATGGCATTGGGGCACATTAGTCATACAAAGCCTGACAAAAGTTCAGGCAAAAAGGCTGTTGCCTTTTTGTCAATGTATTTTCGAGGGTGTATCTGTGGGTTTGAGCCTTTGTGTGTTAGATTTGTCAAGAACTTACGCTTCAATGGCTGAATAGCTGTTTGCCAACAATCTGACAAACGTAATACTAACAATTAGTTAATGTCAAATGATACAGAACAGCACTTTGATATGTTTATATCACATACTGACAAGTTCTACTTTATCTTGGCTTTTTTTTCCCAGCCGATTTCATTAGTCAGCGTTTAGAGCCAAGTCAACTTAATCAGCTTGTCAGAAAAGGTCAAGACTTGTACAACTTTGCCCTCTGGCAATTAACTAATTTCTTTAAGTTAGTTAGATGTAGTTAGATCAGGCATCGGCAATGGCAACTGCAAAAATGTTCACATTCATGTGAATGTACTCAACACATTGACAACATTTCTCTGCTGACACACAAATAGTATTACGGTGACTCAAATTTTTCCAACGTCACTGCTACCGTTGCCGATCCCTGAGTTAGATGTAGTAAAGTTTGTCTGCTGTAAATGATACACCAAACGTGCTGAAGATATTGGGTTTTCAATGTGAATTGAACAAATTTTATTTAAAAGCCTTTTATCATTTTCAGTAAAGCCAATAACAATTAGCTACAAAAAACCAAACGATTTAATTTTGGATTTGATATTTCGCTAGTTGGAAAGTCGGCAACTCACATTCGATATTACTTGAGAATTTTTTTTCCGATCTAGATGAGTTGTAATTCAAAACTAAAGTTTATTAAATATCGCTTCAATGTCGCCTGGACTGTAAATTTTTTAATTTGGAACCTTTTTGTAAAATTTTTTGAATTTACACTACAATTTGTAACGAAACTCTGAATAAATCCTAGGTTGGGTTTTGGTATTTAAATTCGTTTTGATTGAGCCGGAAAGTAGCTAATTTAACTCATAAACAAAAACCAAAAAGGAAATTTAAGTCCTGATGTAACTACAAGGTTGTCTTAAAAATGAACAAATTTTTACAATTAAAGATTTTTTCCTAATTAAAAGTTAAAATTTTTAAAAGTATCAAATGTGTTGAATGTATTTAATTTCTTCCAATGTTTAAATTTAAACATTCAATGGAACTGAAATCAAGGGACACTCTTTGTTTGAATCTAAGAGAGTGGATTTCAATTGAAACTGAAGAGCTGAAACGGAAATCAAGTAAAACACTGTGTTGGCTAGGAATGTTTAGTCACGGACTGCATTATAAAGTGAAACGGAAATCAAGTGAAACTCTTTGGTGGAATCGCTGATCGTCGCTGAGAGCGGTAAAGAGTCCTAGTTGCAAAATAAACTGAATACCTGAAACGAAAATCAAGTGAAACGCTTGCATAGCAGAAATAGCTGAGAGCGGAAAATAGTCGCTGACTTCAAAGAAAACCGAAGAACTGAACGGCAATCAAGTGAAATGCTGCGGTGGCTGGATTTGCTTAGAGCGGTACTCACTGATAAACTGAAACGTAAATCAATTATAACGATTTGGTGGAGGGAATCGCAGCGGTAAAGAGTTGCTGATACCAAAATAAAAGGCTACGTGAAACGTACGCTGAGAGCGGTAAGAGTTGTTGATTTCAAAAGAAGGAACACACGCAGGTCCGTCAAGGATGGAAAGAACATCTCCAAGCCTTTTGATATCTTCATGCTCTGGCAACGACACATTCGATGGAATGTTGAACTCTATGAGCTTCCCGATGACATTGACATAGTCAAGCGAACAAACATTTATGCGGTTATTGAAGGAACCGTTGGAAGGACCAAATAGGGAACACACCTTTGGTATCATATATATTGATTATCGACATTGTACTGTAATTTTGTAAATTATTATATTTTAAGAAAAGTAACTGTTTATAAATATCTGAATAAAAACTTTGTTATGCAGGCCTTCGCATTTAATTTTATTTTGTAAATTCTGTGAAATGTAAGAATGTAGATCTGATAAACTGCTGTCATGAATCAACTTTTGCAACAAAGTTTCTTATTTCAATTACCATTTCATTTGGAAAATGTCAATGAAATTCAAGTTAAACAGCAAGCATAATATGTTATTTATCTGTAAATCTAGCAAAATAAACATCTCATTATCATCATTATTCGAACAAACTCAAAGTGTCAATGTTTCATTGAGTTCTTCTTTCATAGTTATCTAAGAGAGGATCTCTTTGAAATTAACATATAACCAACCCATTCATATGAACTTTCAATGCCTTTTCAACTTTTCGGTGCTCATCGTATTTCACATTGACAGCCTTTGTTATAACAGTTACAACAAATCTCAAATCCGAAATTCAAAGGCCCCAAACTTCCCAACCCGTTGTACACGTATTTAATTACATTTGCCAATTGTCTATGAATATGTTAGCAGCGTGTAAATACAAATACACAAATTAATAAATATGCATATGCCAACGATATGTGTCTAACTGTAATTGTGGGCCCAGGACTGACGAGCGGGGAGTGTGGCAGGGACTGGTTGTTGACTGGTTCTTAAAATCAATATCGTGCACACAGAACCATAAGATAAACTTGGTTTATGTGGCCGTTATATAGCTTTGTTTAAACCTATCTCAAAATGTTTGCATTGTCTCTATGCACACATATGTATATGACAGCGTGTGTGTGTGTTGTGATTGAATTTTGTGGCAACACAAAAATGGCAGGAAACTCTTTGCCGATTGGCTCCACTGTATTGTTGCACTAATGAAATTATGGTTTGAAATTAAATATACCAGTTAGTCGGAGGCGACTGACTGCGAGTTTGGCTTTAAGCCCCACATGGCCTGCAATTAGTTGACCCAGGTTTGTGCCATGTGGCGGCCATTGTGGCTTATACGGCTGACTGACTGCGTGTGTTGGACAAAATGCAGCTACCAATGTTGTTAATGAGAGCGCATATAGCGAGATTTTGTAGAGTCCGGCACAATTTTACTCTACGGCTGTTCGTGCTAGATTTAAAAGGAAAAACTATTAAATGCAAATTATGTCAGTTTCATTATGGCTGACGGCAAAGACACAAGACACACTCCCACAACAACAACAACAGCACACACCGCATACAAATGAACCAATATGTTTTTTTACGCGCTCAGCTAATTAAATTGAATTCAATTGAAATTTAGAACATAGCCCTTGGCACGTACTCGCTGAGAGAGACAGAGACAGAGAGGGAGAGAGAGCGCATTACCTTTGTTGTTGTACCTTTTTTACGCTTTTGGCCCTGTTAAGTTTAATATGAACTGTAATTAAACGCAAAGCCAACGGTAAAAACGTAATGACAAAAACTTTATGACTATTCGATAAACGTCTTAGATAATGCGATAATATAGAATAAAGTGCTACGTGTTTCGAAAGACAAAAGTGCTTGGACACGCATTACACGAGAGTCTTTACTCAAGGGGACAGGCAACATTCAAAGCAACATTGAAGCAACATTTTAAAAAGTCTGGCTTAAATATCTGACTTTCGTTATGGGTCTGCTAGTAGGTCGTGGGCTTTTTTTCCGTTGTGAACGTGCTTTATAGAAATCAGCATTTTATATCTTGATCACGATTCTAGAGATTAGTTTTTGTATATTTAGAGGCTAGTTATTAAATCTATTTCAACATGGTGGGATCTAAGGTATACTTCGAAGCGCTGAAAGTTTCATACACATTATACCCCATTTGGGTTTCTTTCAACCTTTTAAACTACGATACACTTTTCACAACTTACCAAAAAAGTTGGCGTATCTTATAGCTACTGCACTCCAGCACTTTTTCAAGTCATGCGTAAGCCAGTATTTTAAGCACTACTTTGACTAATCGAAATATTACTCCCGTAAGAAATCGTTAATACCTCGTAAAGAAACAGTAAACACCTCACTCATGTGAAGTATACAGCTTCCGAAAATACGAATTTGTGTCTTTGAAAAGGTAGAAAAGTGACACAGAATGTATTCTGCTAAGTCGTCCTCTTCAACACAAGCCGCGCAGTTTGGTTCGTCGATGAGACCCATAAAGGGCTTGTTGGCCAAATGTATTATGACTTTTGGTCACGCTTTATCCAGTGGGGGATTTCCAGCATTCCATTCAAATTTTGTTTGTATGGACCGCTATCCATCCAATCAATTCTTCCGCGCTGATATCGAGATTAGGCCCTGCTAGCTGTGAAGCCGAGCATTTGTTTGCCAGGATTTTCTAGGGGCCTAAGCGAAGCCTGAATATCACATATCCCTACAGTTATCACACACAGATTCTAATAATTCCAGTTCCCTGTGTTCAGAATTGCGAAGATTTCCGTTATGAAAACCGTCGGCAAACCAATCAGCACCAGTCGCATTCTTCGTTTTGTAATTTGTATAGAAGACTTGGATGTTCCAACTTAGTAAGACCAGCTCTCTCGTGGCGGAAATATTACGTAGTACTTGCGATCAAACATTACATTTGCACAACACTAGCACCAGTCATTGAGTCTCCATTGCTGCTGAGTCTGCTGGACGCTTTCACAGCCTTTTATCGTATAAAGACGCCAAGAGAGATAAGCCTTAACTGTGCATTACCGGCTTCACTCGAGGCAGTGCTCAGCACCAGGAATACCTAAGGTGGAGTACCTCTGGACTGAACGATTAGAGTTATGTACAGCTGTATAAAGCGATCGACTGCAGTCCCCCGGTCGCTTAAAGTCCCTCTGCCCTATCAGAATGCTCTGAGAGCCCGTTCCGTCTTTCGTTTAATGTGCACTTTCCAAGTAAGGCAAGGGTCACCCCAAAGTACTGTACATCACTACCAGAACCAAGAGTCACGCTTTTTCGCACTGAGAGGATCAAACAATCTATTTTGCTCTTCCGAGTGAAAAGAAGCAGTGAACTGATTTACGGTGAGATTTTGTGTGTTGCACCAAGACAGGAAATCTTACATTGCGGTGTCTGTAGTAACACGTCTAGAGATATCTCGACAATCAACACCAATACGCACACATCATGGGACTAAATTTGCTCCAATACACAAAAAAAAATAATAATATCGCTATATAACATCAGCAGACTTGAGGATGCCATAGTTCACATCACCAAGAGAAAAGGACAAAAACGCCCTTAATAGTCAAACTGGTAGAATTAATCTGGTAGCACTAAGGACCAACTTGGGGAGCATCACTTGGTGGTGAACCGGCTCAACTAAGTGTAACAGACATGGATTGGTTCATGCGCTTCATGGAATCGCTTAGTTAACTTAAACATAAACTTGCTTGTATGAAATAGTTATAGTTAAGATATCGATTCGAGCTAAAATGTTAATGTTGAGTATGATAATTAGTTGCAGCTTTTAAACTAGAATTTTTATTAGTTTGCAATAAATACGTAATAAATAAACAAAACCACTTAGTTTTACGGCTCAGTTCTTTTCAGATCGCAACCTCTTTTGCTTAAGATAAGGCAATTCCCGTTCAGGTTTTAATATTATATATGTGTACATAAATAGCTAATATACGCTGATACGCTCGAGGTCGTTAAAAAATAGCTACTTTTATTGACAATAAATAAGAAATGCTCTATTTCTGTTTTGAATTTGTGTTGCCCTCATAAAGATGATACGGTTTGCCGTTCAAGTCACAGATAATTCGGCAGATTCCTCATAAGTAAAACATCAGCTGCAATCACGTGTCTCTCCACTCACTTGGAAGTGTTAAATCCTTATCACCATTAAATATTTACAAAAGCTGATCAAAAACGCAAATGCCGCAATGCTGAGCCCTAAAAAACGTCAAAGAGAAAACATTTGGCGAAAGCGTTTTTATTTCTTGCTTTTCCTGGATTATTAATCAAAGGCATACAATATTTTAATGATGTTGGCGCGTGTTGCATCAAATTGTTGTTGTCTTTGGCCCGGCTGCGATAATATTTGGATTAGTTCAAGTCAATTGCATCCTTTGCACTGTGGCATAGGCGGCAATCAGTTTTGTGGCAGGAAGGGGTTGCACGCCGCGTGCTGGCAACGTCGCCAAGACGCCTGCAATGAGACGAATCTAATGTTGCACACGTGTCCAACCCACGTCTGCTGGGTGCAACACTCTTGGTACTCCCAGTGTACGTACCCAGATGGATGTTGGGTGCTTGCCACCAGATAGCCACATAAGAAAGTAAGTTAAATGTTGTGTTAAGATTAGCAATGGGCAACAGCAAAGGCCGCAACCGCAAATCTTTGGCAAACACGCCAAGCCGCTTAAGGCTAAAGAGGACTACCAAAGAGAGCCTGTAGCTGGACCTGGACATGAGTACGGATACGGGTTAGAGTCGTTTGGCCGCTTTGACTACGTGTCTGGCATAAGCAAAATCGTACGACCCTCGTACATTGTTCCCCATGTAATGCGGGCGACATTATCGGCAAACAACAAACTTGAATTACAACAACGCGAAAGAAAGGTACAAAAAATAAACATTTTCGGCACTACGACGATGTCCATTGACTGCTAATGACGCAGTTCGACTACGGAAGTGCAATGGAAGCCTGGTACGTTAATTCCATTTGCCTGGACAGCAGGTGCCACTTTGAGTGGCATGACATTCAATATGCTCGCACTTGGCATAATTTATGGCATATTTTACATATGATAAACTCAACGTTTACCAAAGGAACCTCTTCAAGATAAAACTTGTTAAATGCTATACAAACTTCCCAGCTCTAACGATATGGCTGTGAATTGAGCAAACATAGCAAACGTTTAGCACCTTGAAGCCGCCGTGTGTGGTCTACACAATTATTTCGAGATATTTTGGTGAAAATCTGTGAAAATTGTTATAAAAAAAAGAATAAATCGATATGAAAAGTAAAGAAAAGAGATCAATTTCAAAAGACGAAGTTGACATACTCTGCTAAGAATAATGTAGATTTCATTCATTTATCATTTCTGATTTTTCTCTATGATTTGTATGAGCAACTGTGCTGTAAGTCAAAAATACATATAAACCACTTGTCGGCTATTTCCCAGGGCGTCGCTTACTGCTTTTGCGAGAAAAATACTAATACCAACTGGGAAAATGTTTGTGAACAGATTCCAATATATGTAAATACATCTCAACATAATTGTTTGTTTTATTAATATTACCTATGATTTGGCAAAATATATGAATACAACTTATGTATCGCACTATTTATGAAAATTTCCTACACAATGATATAAGTTTCCATATATTTCGTGAAAAAGGGGTCCAAAAAATATGCCTTAACCGATTTATATAATAGATAAGCAAATTTTTCTTAATAAAACTTTATCGGATCGGTTTTAAAGCCAAAAAGGATTTCTCATCTTGTCAATATATCAACAATTTTGGATTGTTACAATCAGCAAATCTAATCGAAACCAGAAGGATTAACCGATTAAAAGTTGTGAACATAACCAAAACTTATTGTTTGTATTTAAATATTTAAATTTATTTGGATTCACAAAAATGTCCAATTCAGACATTTTCACTGTTTATATATAGATGAATCCAAAATTGTGGTTGCGTCCGACAAACGGCTTAGTGAATCTTGAATCGGGTCGCTGCACTTTATAGCTCTTGGAATGAGGATGGTTGGCTTGTGTTTTTCTAATGGTTCAGAGACGATCGAACCTTGGACGCCATTCGCGGCGTTCTGCTAATGATCGATTACAGAGAGTGCAGGTTGTCTTTTTGTGGTTTGTGACAATTTTGAGTCGGAATATTGTTATTAGCATATTTAAGTATATAGTATTAAGGAAGAAAAAGTAGGTCATTCGCCTTTAACCATTTGAGACTAGTTAACCAAAACTAAAGTCTAAAAATATTTCAAAACCGGTAGCAATTTCCGAAATATGACAATCGGTCGGACTTAAACGTTTTCATCCAATTCATTTGCATATTTGATAAATTCAACATTATTTCAACTATTCTACATGATTTGAATGCATCACATACACTAAATTCTGAAAAAAAATAGATGTTTGAAAGCAATCAGTACAGCTTAGAAGTATGTTTGAGTCATTGTCTTGTTAAAAGATGAAGACAAAACCAATTAAACCAATGCCAGATGGGATGACACTTCATTGCAGGATTCGCTGGTAGTCCTCTTTGCGCATTGTTCCATATATTTTCACTAGTTCGACCAGTAAGTAACCCTAAAAAAACTTGAAAACTTTAAAGGTGAGTTCAGACTTTTGGCCGGTAGTGTACCTATACTAAATACCTTTCGGTTCGATTAACAGGTTTCAATCCATTTTGAACATACAACTTTTGCTTCTATGACAACCTTTACAATTACAATTTCTTATTTCAAGTAATCTTTAAGAACTTAATATCCATTAGTGGCGTAGATAAGGTGGCGATTTGGGGTAACACTCCCTTCCATGATTTAAGAAATTATCATGTATTCAAGTATTATACTAATACTCGTAAGATTTTAACAAATGGAAAAAGTACTAACCGAACTGTATGAAAATTGGAAAAAACGATGGATTTTAGTCTTTCACTGAAAAATGTATTACTTACGCTATTTATCTATGGATTTTCGATAATAGTAGTTTCATTTGTTTTTAGTTTAGCTTCACGTTACGAATTTTTCATAAGTTGTTTATACACTATAATTGCCTTTCAAAAAATTTGGTTTAGAATTGGTCCAAACTAAGATTAACTGAATGTACTCCAAATACCTTTAATTCTAGTTACAGTTCATCTCGTTTGGCAGTAAGTTTCCCGAGTAATATGAGATTTGCTTGAGCCAAAACGATTGTCGGATTCGAAATCAGCGATCACAAATTTGCCAGAAAAGTTATATTTTAGCATAGCTTTTCAGAAGCCTTACAATTAGCTGAAAGCGTCTTGATCTCTACTATCTACACTACCAAATTCCATTTACTTAATCCACTTATATCAATCTTGTATTCCATCTTGAATAGGGATTCAACAAAAGAATATATTCTATACCGTGTAAAGAAAGGGTGAAATTGTATTCTATGTTGCTAAATAAGTTGAGTAATTGTTGGTCTGTCTGACTGTTCATCCTTCTGACTGTCCGACTGTTCGAACACGCGAAAGTATAAGATTTGGAGCTGCCAAATTTTGTATACTGCATTTGGAAGTACTACATTTCAAGGTATATGTGTATATTTTGCGATCATAATTCATCATATCGGCATAATATCGGGTGTCTAAGAAGAAGACACTGAGCATAACACACTTATAAGGTAGCCCCATACTAATTTCGTGAGTTTGTTAATAGTTTTTATATTGTTTGGAAAACTAGGGTCGTTTTTGTTGTCAAATAATATAGATATGTTTTAAAACAAAATCTGAAAAAAAGTATTTTTCGCATATGCATAGGAGATAAACGTCAAAACAAAAGTTTTTGATGCATTGAATAGAAAGATCTTTTCGATGGACATAATAGTAGTAAAGTAGTGCAATGTATATAATATGATCCATAAACGCCTTTATCTGTACGTAACAAAGTTCCTATGAAAGTAGATAAGCTTTGTGTTAAGTTATAAGAACTTTAGTAGAACTAACTGTAACTGAAAGCTGCATGAAAAACTCTTGCTCTCACATACACCTGTTCTGTTCTAAAAGTTATCTGCACGCAACAGTAACAGAAATACCAGCAACAACAACTACAACAACTGTAACAACTTTTTAATTGAAAAACAATTTTTTGCTATTTCTTGTTCAATTTTTTGGCATTCGCATTTCATATCAAACCATTCCAAGTCATTTCTTGTTTTAATATCTTTTTTTTTGCTCTCCAAGTTTAATAAATTCCATTTAATTTCTTTTTTCATTTTTAGCAACGATTTTAAGCTGCAATTTTTGTAACTAGCTTTGAAAAGTTTTTATACCATATGCACGCATGGGTCAGAGAGGTACAGCGCCAACCCCTGTCCCTGCCCCACTTTGCCTAACACCCGTACAGCTTTCGTTTATTGACTTTACTTCCGTGCATATGTCGCAATTTCCGGTCTACGGCAAGCGAAATAAAAACGTAATTTAACGCCATATTGCAGCTGAAATCAGTCGAGTTGAAGTTGAGGTTATGTAACGTGTGGTTGTTGTTGTTGTTGCTTGTTGTGAGCCTTAACCATTAATTGAAATCGTAAGATTCGCCATTTTATGTAGCCAATGCAATTAGCCGGCTTCAATTAAAAGGCCAATAAGTGGGCGCAGGTGTGGGCGTGTCGCTGCAATAACAAGCAAAGAAAACACAGCTTTTATGAATTCTATTACAATTTTCACACCAAGCTGCGAAATGTGCCAACACAGCAATGCACACACACACACACACACACACACATGCATGTTAGCCAATTTTATGGTCACATTGATAAGCGGCAAGCTGCATGCCGCCGCTGCACAGTGGGCCGCAAACAAACTGCAAATGAAAAGTCAACTTCGTGTTCAATGCACCTTTTGCATATTTAAAGAGAAATACAGCGAGCTAGAGACGCCACCAACGCTTGCAACATGCAACAAGCGGCAAGCTACAATCGCTGTGTGTGTCACCTGCCATAAAGCCAACTTGTTTATGCATTTTAATCCCAGTGAAACTGCGGGTCTTAATGCTGACTCCGTCTGTCCGTCTGTCTGTCTGTCCGTTGGTAGCTGCCTAATGCGGGCTAAGCTGTCTCACTCTCGCACTGTAGCTCACTCTCTCGCTTCGATCACACGTTAATGCCAATGTGCATTAACACGGATCAGTCAAGTCGCAACGCTTGACACCTTTCGATGCAGTTCCATTTCGAGTTTATTAATGGATTAAGCTCCCATCATTTGGGTTCAACAAACTACTCAACTGATCCCCTACCATATAGCATGACCCTGCTTTTCCCGCTATAGTACAATAGTTGCTGACGTCTTTTAATTGAATTACCATTGACCGCAGCATCGAATGCCAATGAAATTTTCTACACACACCCACATACTCGCCATACATGCCACAAACATATGTATGTAAGTATACATATTTATATGTGCATGCCTGTGATATTTGCTGACACATTAGCGCATAATTTGCCTCTTGCGGCCCAACTCTGTCTGCACTCTTAATTAACCGCCTCGGTTAGTTGTGAAATTAACTCGATTGCGCGTTAATTAGGCACGTTTAATGAACTCATCGGCCCAATGTGCACAGTGTGCCTTTGAATGTTCAACTCTAGTATGTGTGTGCGTGTGTTATGTGTAGGAGTGGGCGTGGATGAGGAAAATTATTTAGGTTGCATTTACAATAGTCAATGGGTTGCTTATATTTTAAGTGGTAACTTAAGAAATCTGGAAATGGGAAAACGTCCAGTAAATAGTCACGTAAAGATGCAATTTTTCCTTATCTCAAACTTGATATTCACGGTCTTTTTCTACTAGATGAAGAATATGTCAAGGCCAGCAGTACAAGACTTCTACGACATGTTATTTGTCATTTAAATCAGATCCACTAACATGAATTTGTGGTATTGAGAGTATCTTTTACTCAAAAGTCTCATATGGTTTTGAAAAGTTGCAAATGCGTAGATAATGTGATGAACTGTGTTATGAATTTCGTGATTTCGAAAGTGATTAATGTCTTCTGTTCAGATTTCGTTTAAATTTTTTGGTTTCAAAATTTGTCTTCTTTGGCATTCAAAGTTCAGCAAAATTTAACTTGTTTTGTCAGCCAAATGCTTGTTAGTTCAATCTTCAATCCAATGGAGGGTATGAAGTGCTGGTACCAATAAGCGGCGAAAGGAGCTTTATTTGCAAAATAAGTGATGTTATGTTATAGCTAGAACTTTATTTTGCTAAAAACATCTCTTCTCATTATTGCTTCATCGAAAAGTTGCCATATATACACTTAAAGGCGTTTCTTTTGAGTGAGCGATATAAACGTGAATCAATGCTGTTTCTCGCCTCTTACCAACGCTTTTCAGGAGAGTCAAGACATCGGCTAGTAATTCGGCAATTCCTGTGTGAGCCGACGAAAGTTCAGCTCGTACGCTCTATGAGTCCACGTGCCTGATTTAGAAATTAGAGCAGCATGCAGCTTATTTCACTAATAGTGAAAGTCTTGTTTCATTAAGTGAGGGACTAACCCTTCTAGACATCGGAAAAGACTATTTTTTTTTACTTGCCATAACAACCCATTACATGGTTAAGGCTTCTTATAGAGCAATCCTCCGGGCGCATCTGCTTTGCGCGTGATACCAAAGATAGTTAGTTCGCTCTTACCTGGTCCTTCCAACGAAACCTACATACTCCTCCGACGGCTTCCATCCGAAGTCGTATTAAAGACCATTCTTATTCATCCATATGCAACATATGCAGACGAGTCATTGAATTTTGATTCGCTTGACTATATCTATGTCGCCGTAGAGCTCATGGAGCGCGTCGTTCCATCGATTGCAGTAGAGTTTGCCAAAGCGCGAAGAGCCAAAGATGTTACGGAATACTCTCCCGAAGGCGTCAGCACACATGCTTTAGGGCCAAAACATCAAAAGTATAGTTTTAAACATCAATCTGAAAGTCCAAACATACATACTAGGGAAGGTAATCTTTCAATAGACGCAACGGCTTGGTACTACCAATGATGTCAATATCAGCTGCGTAGATGAGCAACTGAATTCTCAAATAGAATATAGTCCCGTTTCGATGTACATTGGTCTTTCTCAACACAGTCTTCATTACAAAGTTGAATGTTGCTCATATCACTTCCGTGTTTAAAATTCGGTTGAAAGTGATTTCTGGCACACACATGAAGAACTTTTCGTATAGGTTTCTATACAAATTTCCACGTCGGAGCTGCTTTTTAAGTTCTCACAGATATATATTTGTAAGTATAGACTGTGCGTATCTGCTTTTCATCCAATTAATCGACAGCTGGCTCTAATGATTACGAATTGCATCAATTTATAGGAATTTTTCCATAACAAGTGTGCAAACTTTTCCGACACTTGCTTTCAGCCTTTTCTCGCTCGCTTTCAGCCTTTTCACCCTCTCGATTTTGTGCTCACGACTGCATTTTGCCTCATTGAGTGTGCAAATAAATGGGCTTAATTAATTGCATTTTTGCACTTTGGAGTGCGGCCCTTGAAAACTTCAGAGCAGCACTTACCCAAGAGAGGGGCGCCTATCCCGGCACGGCGAAGTGATATTCAAATGCATATCAATAAACTCAATTAAACGTAAATGAGTGTGTACTTCAAATAAAATGCAAAACGTGCGGACCGCACAGTTTTTGCCATTTTGCGGTTACCAAAGAAACACGCACGTCATGTATACGGTATCTTTGCGGGGAATTAGTTGCCTGACGTGGCAGTTGCAGTTGCAGTGGCAGTTACGTAAAGCCCCCCATGACGAGCTGAGCATATAAATAGTTATAAGTATGTGTGTCATGTAAGTGGTGTTGTAGGAAGCAAAGGATTTGCACACAGGGCTTAAGGACTGCGCAAGTATCTCACAGATACGCAAATGCCAAGTGCCGCACAAGTTGTAGGTGCCAGATAAGTGGCAAGCAGCTTAGTGCTGCATGCAGTACATACCACTAGCCAGCAAGTACATACATATAAGTAATTGCTTCCTGTTGAATAAACTTTAAAAAAAAAAAAGATTTGCGTAAAAAGTTTATTTAAGAAGTGAAGCATCTTTCAATGCCTGCACTTCAAAGCGCAAGCAGGTACTTGCTACTAATTTGTTATATCTTCAACATTTTGACATTAAATCAATCACTGCAGCGGCTAGTAGCGCCACAGTTGGCAGCAGCAAATTAGCCAAAAGCAAACAAACACCGAAAACATCAAATGAATAAAACAATTTGAAACAAACAGAGTACTAAACCGAGTCACTCACTACTTTCATTTCATTTACTTGGATTTCATTCACTTTGAAATGCAAACCGAAAACGTGGCACGCACTGAGCTTGCCGCACGGCCGCACGCATTCACTAATTATCCGGCCCGCTACCAGATAGCCCACACCCCCAAGACGGGGCTCCCCGCCACAGCACACCACTGTGCCGCCTATGTCTCAAATGTTGTTTTAATTGTGTGCGTTGGTAAACAATTCTACAAAATTTACCAAAACCAAAAGAATCGAAATTGGAATATCAGAAAAAACAAGCAGCTCTAGCTGAAAATTGGCTGCATAATTTGAAAGTTTAAACCCTTCAATGCCACAACAGACAGCCGGGGAGACAGTCAGTCAGTAACACCCCCAACCCCCACCCGTAAGCATCCATTCCACGCCTTTGACTGCTGCTGTTACGCACGTTTACCCTTTGACGATGTCCATGAGCAGGGGTTTGGGACACGGCACATGAACAGATCAAAGTGTGCTCGTTTCTTCGTTTTTTAGTACACTTTTTTACGGAAACAAACATGCCCTGCACTTTATTTACACTGGCTTCCGGTTGAATTCGGTGTTTTTTGGTTTTACTTTGGTCTGTTTGGCTTTTGGCATTTATTTGTTGTTTCAGCGAAATAAAAAGCAGAAAATATGCTTAGCTTTATACTCGATATTTACCAGCACATAGTATATCGATTGCGGGGATTTCGCTCACTCCATATCTCATTCGCTCTTTCTCCCTCTCTCTCTAGAAAGCTCATACTACTTGTGTAAACAATGCCAAGTTCGTGATGCATTTAACCAAAATAAAATGAAATGTAGTTCATACTACATACTAGTCTCTGTATGATATTGACAGCTTGTAGGAAGGTAAATTAGCTGTCTATAATCAGGCCCATTCCCATATAGACCTCACTAAAGAAACTTTGTAAAGCCCTCATTGTCATACTTTACGCTCCATCCCTTGATCTTGGAGTAGGGAAACTAGCTCTTCTATCGGCCGAACGACTGATAAACTCAAACAGCTGGATAGAATCAAAATTCGATCACACCTCTATTGCAGCCAAACACGCCTTTCTTCCTCCAAAAAGAGACTACTATGTAACAGGGAAGTACCCCAGCACAGCTGTTAATACCGGGACAGACCATCCAGGAACTAATGATGCCATCTCCTTTTTCACGTACGGCTAAGCAATTGAGTTGGGATGGGATCTTTTCAGAACAGCTCAATATAAAAATGGCTTTGATTCTCTTGGATCATTGCAGCGCTTCAAAGGAAGTCTTACCTATAAATAAGACACCTCCGAGGCTCTGAAAGCTCTTCAGGTAACCTAAACATATATAGTGATAGGCTAGTAGCTATCAAATCCTAAACCTCTAAAACATCTAAAAATATCAAATATCTAGAAGAGATAGCCCAACAGATTTTTCTTAGTCTGATATGGATTCCGGGAACCGGAACATGTAAGTCAAAATCAAAGCGGATTGCCAGATAAGGTACTAGTGCACCCTCTTTACTGTAAAAAAGGGAATAAGCATCCTTATGGCGAACTAAAACCTTAATATACATGAATTGTTAAACATAAAGGTGATCCAAAATGAGATGAATAACATACGAACAGCTCAACTGTTGTTCGACGCACGTCTGGACACTGGCTAGTTTGCGTCCATGTCGACGAAGACGAAGAGTAGACGAGAGGTCTGCAAAGGCCGGCTCAAGGACCTGGGTGGATACCCCCTAAACTGCTTATCAGAGCTGCCCTAAGTAAGTAAGTAATAGTTTATGCCAATGTTATCCGTAGTTTCGCTTGGTCTTACAACTCAAACCTTAAACATCGTTATATCAGCTGCACATTTTTTTCTCAATAATTAACACATAATACTTGCGGAAATAAATTTTTAAGAAAAATGTGAACTTTAAAGAAAATAAACACATTTTACAAAGGAAACCTTACAATTTTTTCCCAGTTCAAGTTACGTTCCTCCAGACGCTTCTGATACGGACTTAGAATCGGAACAACTAACCAAGTATGGCCATTCCCAAATGCATATTCTATCAGAACATAAATCGGGTATAGAAATTTCTCTGAAGTATGAACGGTGGCGGTAAACACATTTATTCGCTACTTACTGGTAATCATCATCCAATACATAAGCTATAGCGTCGATACTTACGAACTAGTTCTGCAAGGTTAATAGTCACAAATGATCCATAGAGTCGGAGTGTGATTTTCTTCTTCTTAACTGATGGCTGATGTAGACCATACTCCAGGCGCCTGGTATCCAAGAATTGATACCAAAGGCAGCTAATGAGTGGTCTATATGGCCTTTCAACAAAGAAGGCCTAACCCTTCGTCGCTTTACTTCAACAGCCACATTGAAGATATATGTATCTTCAAGAAAATGAAAATTTTGGTTATTATTTTTAAATTGGATTCCCCAATGGTTTATACGATAAAAACAACAAACAGATATTATGCAATTACGTAACACACGTTTGTTTTTTTGTCACTTGTGTTTGCTGGTGAATTGAAAAAGTCGAGCAGGTGTTGTGTTCTGGTACTTGGCGATTAGAGTGCTGTCAAGGTGCTAGGCTAGCCACAGGATTAGATATGAAATGTAAATAGCTAGAATCCTTGTAAATAGCCCAGAGCGAAAAGAGCATGTCCTCAAACAATGTCTGTCACCGCTGCACTTGGCCATAAATAATAACAACAACAAAATTATAAAAGATAAAAAAAAGGCATTTTTTTTATTTTAATGGTGTTTATTGTGGCGACGTTTATTTCACAAATAATTTCATGAATCTTTGCCAGTAACGACTATAAAAACGAAGATCTGAAATGCGTTTTAAGACTTGTTTTTGTGGCCCTGTGATTAGTCGAGTATTAGAGCCATAATTTACGAGCGTTCCCTAACAATCGAATTGAATTGTATCGAATGTTAACGTATTGAATTGAATGCAACTTGAGTGGAGTCGACGATTTTTGAATGCATTAGCATACGAATATCGAGTGAAAGTAATTTTTGGTATTTTTATGACATTTTCACACACACACACTCACGTACATGCCATTAAAGCTGCATTCCTTTGTAAGTGTATTGATGCGGCGCTTGTTAAACCATTTTAGAGTGTGAAGTGTTGAAAGCTCTTTGCTATAGCACGTTATACCGAATTGCTTAATCAATGTGTGTGTGTGTGAGTGAGTGTGTGTGAATGAGTGTGAGTGTGTGAGTGTTAGTCTTTGTGTGTGAGTGTGTTTGAGTGTTAGTCTTTGTGTGTGAGTGAGTGTGTGTGAGTGTGTGTGTGTGAGTGAGTGTGTGTGAGTGTGTGTATGTGAGTATGTGTGTGAGTGTGTGTGTAAGTGTTAGTCTTTGTGTGCGAGTGTGTCAGTGTGTGTGAGTGTTAGTCTTTGTGTGTGTGCGTGTAACGCATTCTTTTATTGCTGGGCTTGCCCTGACTAAAACGATTAAAATAATTGGCCTGCGACGAATAGTCGTCGCGTTGCCGCCAGCCTTTGTATAAAAGCCATTTTCATCTGATTTATTGCATTATAAATTGTGAGCATGCTTAAGTAGCAAATGATTTTGAAATTTAGAAAGTTTTCCATTTCGTTTAGCAGCGCTTTGACTTCTTGAAGAACTTTTATTTATAGTTAGTTGGCAACATACATAAATTATGATGGCTAATGAGCCGCAATGGTAAGTTTTCGATTACAGCATTCGAGATTTGTGGGGGTTTGGTGCACATATGTGGGAATTTGCATGGTTTGTTGCCACTTTTCAACAAGGGCATTCCTATTGATGTGCAATAATATGTAACATATTGGCAATCAAAGATTTTGGAGATACATAGTTTTAAACAGAACGCATCAAATCTGTAGGACTAAAGGCTATCAGTCTAAGTAACGATGGATGATGAATCAACACCAACAATCTATAAAGCAGCATTTGATAGCCCGTTAAAGCATAGTGTATATGCCACGATATCTCTGCAAAGCTGTTGCGTCTTTGCAGAATGACGTTGAGCAACATATACAGCTCCGTCACGGTAGGAAAGAACTTTTTGGAACCTTGTGACACCGAGACACAGCGATGCCCCCTTCTTCGACCTTCGACTTTCTGATGGAGAGCGTGTTGGGCGTGGGACGATGTACATCGAAACGGGGCTATATTGAACTATATGAGTGTCCATTTGCCTACGCAGGTGACATTGATATCATACTAAGAAGAGCACTTTTAAGTGCTCTTGCAACTATTCAAAGATAATCTGCATGGGCAAGTCTGGTTGTAAATAAGAAGAATACAAAGATATATTTTCTCTGAGCAAGAGAGTCCAAAATCCGCACCCTCAGATTGATCTTGAAAACTACACTTTTGGTAGTCAAGCGTAGAATCATTCTTGTTAATAGATGTTACTAATAACTTAGTTGGCAAATGAGTAGTAGAGATCACACTCTTAACATAATCAATCGAATAAACATCCAGCGGCTTCTTTGGCTTGGTAATGTCGTGTGCATGAATGAAGAAGAATTGCTAGAAAGGTATTCAAAGCAGCAGTTGAAAGAAGGCCGTCATCTTCAAGGAGCAAGCCTTGTCTTGCTTGATGAAGCACACGTGAAGAAGAGGTGTCTGGAGGAGTGTTCTAGTGCTGGTATAATGTTTTGTCTTTAAATAAAAGACCTATTATTATTATTTCTCAATGAAAGATTATATGTTTAATAAAACAAAAAATTTTAGCTTTCTAACAGTGGTATGGTAATTCTTCAACTGAACTCAAACTTTTCAACTGAACTTTGACTAAACAGCAAATATCACTTTCGAAGTTGAAACGAAAAACATCTTTGATAGCGTTGAAAATCTACTATCGGAGATCTTGAGCAAAGGAGTTTTCAAGTTTCAAGGCAAAACGGTCTTATGTATTCTGACACCACTCGAATGATTTACGAATGGCGCTTGATAGAAGATGAGGGATTTCCAAGCGAGTTTTTTGCGATTTGATTCTCGCACCGTTATACACCCTGCTATAGTTCGGGGATGTCGGTAGAATTCAAGTTGCTGCAATAGTATTTGTGAGTCAGCACAGAAAAGTTTTCAATGTGTTGCATGTATACCAATATTTAAGCAATTGCCAAATTATCTGCTCACTTTGCCGATACCTGGCTTATTGGCGGTAATATTGAGCGTAATTTCTGTCGCTTTCAAGCATGCGATTTTTTTTCACATACTCGAGGAACAAGCGCCTTAATAGACTTTGATGTAAATACTCTTCAAATCTTGCAAACTAACACAAATTAGGAACACAAATGTTGAATCAAGTACACTTTCATTTTATGGGTTGTAGCTGTGAGAAATCAAGTTCTCTTATCAAGTTGCTATTATCTACTGCGACTAGTCCCCAAGCATAGATCATTCAGCAGTTCGAAGACAAATTGCCTAAAAACTTTGTCCAATGCGTGGAACAACGAAAAAATTCTTAGTAAAATGCAGAACCAACCGAAAGGCTAATTGCCTTGTGGGGCGATTTAAAGTTTAAACGGCGACAACAATATTTCAAATGAGCGTGGCATAATTCAAAGCGTTGTGACAGGCCTCAGTAGCGCGACGAATCAAGTTCCAAACAGGCACAGAGATACACAATCACATATGCAAGATTTACCTACACACAGATACACACACACACACACACTGACAGTCTCAACTTTGGTAAAGTTTAGTTAGTTTTGATTCATGGTGGGCACTCTCGCTCATGAGTTTGCGGCCTAATCGCCCTGGCGACACCTACTTTCGTAGGCGCGAGCATCCGCATCATCAACAGCAACATTAACGACAACAACAACAACAACAACTGCAACACCAGCAAGAAGAAGAACCACTGAGTACGGAGAGGGCATCCGCCAGTTGCCAGACCGTAACTAAAATGAGACGCCAAACAAAAAGCAATTACGTGTGCCTACCCTTTAAGGCCACAGCAGTGAATAAAATTCCTTATCGCAATGTTAAGATACATATGCAAGATACTATTCATAAGATACAGCAACGCCTGACGATGCGTCCGACTCGCAACAAAAGGCTGCAGCAATTAATCTTCAGCTCTTGAGTTGGCTTCAAGGTGAATTCTGTGGCGTGCGCCTTAGGGCACATGTGTCTGCCCAGAATGCCCAGCCCCGACCTGGCCCAGCACCTCTTTGCGACTACTCCAACCAACAAGCTGTCTCTGTCTCTGACTCTATATCTCTCTCTCACTCTTGTCACTTTAAAGCGTAGTTAAATGCAGCATTCAACTTTAACTCATTGAATTATAAATTATTTGGCCTTCTCAAATGCTCCTTGACTGTGGATGCCAAACTGCATGGTGACATTGTCGTAGGGCCTTAGCCATATGTGCATTTGTGTGTGTTTCTGTGTAGCAGTTTATAGGGAAATCGTGCCCAGAAACTTTTGCTTTGGCTATGGAGACGATTATGAGGCCAAAGCACATATGCTTCAGCTGGCTAATTTGCTTTATGATTTCTGGCAAGGATGAGCAGAGCTATCTACATGCCTCGGCACAGGACGACGTGTGAAAAGTGCAGTCAGGCGTAAATGCGCTCACGTGAAAAATCCATACACATTGCTTCCAGACTAAAGGTCAGAGTGTGTGTGTGTATGGAAAGGTCTACCTTTATGCCAATTGAATTTGGCCAAAATATGCACTCGAGTGAAAGGCATGGACACACAGCTAATCACCTGGAAGTAATCCATATCTATGGAAGACAGCGGCAGGGTTTATAAATTTCCGATTTATTGATTTCATATGGCCGGCAAAGCAAACCCAACTTGACATTGAAATATATTTAAGGGCCATTCTTTTGGTTTCAAACTTTGCTGTTCTGCAAATGTCACACTTGATTTATTGAGTTAAGTTTATGCAAAGCAAATTTGGTAACCTGGAATTAGGCAATAAAATTCGTGGAAATTATTCGGAAAAGTGTAAAACGCAAAAGATTTCATATGATTTTGGCTTTTATTGCTGTTTTAACGCTTTAAATAAGCGCTGAAAACTAAGTCCGACAACCGATATCTAACGATTCGAATACTACTTCACTTCGAATTGGGCGGAGAGCCATTATTTCCGACAATTTTTCAGAAGGACACGGCTTAATCATATCATTTTGTACCCACATATTTCAATAATTAATTTAAACACTCCAAAATGCCATTGTGTCTGGGATGTGCGCATTTTTTATCGGGCTTTCGGAAATTTTATTTCAATTAAATACAGCAACAAAATATTTTATATACATAAATATACCATTTTTTTTAACCAAAAACAAACAAAATTAAATTTTCTTTTTTAATATTATTGTTTTTGTTAAAAAAAATAAGGGGCTCCGCCAGTGCTAGATTCGCTTAAAAATTCCTAAGCTCCTAAGATGTAGGTGCTTCTGCTGCTCCTCCAATTAATCTTTTTCAACTTCTTATTCGTATCCTTATATCTATCCATCTTTTTCGGAGTTCTCGTTCACTTTCTTTTCTTTCTTCTCTCTTGGCCTGGCTTCTATTTGCGTCATCCTCTTTACCTTACCTTTACCGCTCTTCTTCGTCTTACGCTACTTCTTCCTTTTCGCTGTCGTTCTCTTTATCCTCCTCATTACTGATCAGTCCGCACTGTAATCGAATTGCAAATCGTAACGGAATTCTGCTCGATGATAATAGCAACATATTGGTGCAATCGATTGTGTTCGTGGCTTCGTGTTTGATATGCGTGAGCATATCGTTCGTTGCATTCTGAATCTATTCGCTTGTTGTTCATTTTCAGTCGTTCTCGAACGAAATTCAGCCATGCCAATACAAATATTCTCATTGCCCCTCGCTCGCTGTTCAACAGTACGGTTCTTACGCAATGTAGTAGGTATGACCCATCCCTATCACAAGGCTGCCTTGTCTATTATGCCATTCCTTATAGACGAAGCGGGAATAAGAAGACGTCAACAGAGTAGGTTGAGCTATAGGTCCGCCATTAATACAATGTTACCGAGTTACCGTATGGCGAGTTTACACCTAACTCATGTGGAGGGTATCACTAAGGCCGCGACCCACGTCAATGAAGCTCGTGATTTATCTAACCTGGTGACCTTTGGATTGGGTTTTTTTCACAAAGTGTTTTGTTGCATCTAAAGGTGTGGACCGCTATCCATCCAACCAATTCTGCTGCGCTGGCGGGCATGAGCCACTCAGGTCCGACTGGCAGCTCAACTGCCATTTTTGGTGTCCAAAACCCAGCATAAACAGACTTTATTATGATGTTATACTTACATTTCACACACTTTCAAGCAGTTTTTTTTACTTCCAAATTAACTTATAATTTTTGTCACGATATAGTAGATATTTTTGAGCTCTGATTTTTGTCATATTCTTTATATATTAAAAAAAAACCTAGTTTTCATTTCCTCAATTCAAGCTTTGTTTCTTTATACCCTTTCTTTATATTTATATACAATAATTGTTACAAGCAGCAGGAGGCGTGGCAGGTCACAAGTTGGTTGTACCAAAATTGACAATTGTCAAATTGTCCGTTGGGCCGACTTTCGTATCGTATGAATCTATATCTTGCATTGCATAAGAGTCGGTTCCCAATTAAAAACTGCTTGGGAGACTGCATCCAATGCGAACGGTCTAGTGAAGAGCCATGTCACCGAATACTAGATAAAAAATTTGATGCAGACAGTCGGGATGGTGCCCTACAGTGGAATACTCTGTACACTTTTTCCACCATAAACAGTAAATCACTAGCATGCGGTGAAATGGAAGAGTATGCATATACTTTTATGTCTTTTTTTACAAGTTCGATATGAATGTAAGCATTTTCCTAATGATTTGGCTCACAAGTGTCTCCACACCAAATTTTTTAACTCTAACACACATGTATCCATATCTACGTGCAGTGGAATTTTGGAGCAGTTTATAAGCGAAGGAGGTGAAATCAGCATATTTTATATGTATTTAACCGATTTCGTTAATTTTTAAAAAATAGATGCACAGAAAAATTTCGCAACCCTCAGAAGAGTTTCGAGTTCATAGATTTAACGGAGCAGTTTCAGCGCGAAAATCTGTCACGGGACAAGGGGCTGAGATATCGACATGAATCGATAAACTTGCTCTTTTCCGGAAAAATGCTCATCTTATTGTAAAATTTTTATGCTCTAACCCTAACTTAGTCTCTGAGAAACATGTGACAACACGGACAAACAGACAGACAGACAGACGGAAATGGCTATATCGACTCGACTATTGCTCCTGTTAATTTTTACCCATGGAACACAAGGTCTGCCACGCCACCTTCTGCCTGTTACATGCATTGCACGAATCTATAATACCCTTTTACACTTTGTGTGCATGGTATAAACATACAATGTCGTCCCGGAGCCTCAACTGCATTTTTTGTGCGAAAAATGTCTTATAGCATACTTATTGGCTTTTTAGATATCTGCAGACTTGCAACCAAAAAAAAGTCCGGCAACATTATATATGAGTGAAATCTACGAGGAAGCATTACAAGCAGTCACAGCAATTGTCAGCACTCCGACTTGACCCACATTTTGATGGGTTTTGAATTTGTTGTTGTTGGCTGCCAGTTTTTATCTTAAGTGCACTTTCGAGCATTTTATTTATTGCACGACTTTCCGCTCTTGCTCAGTGTTCCCTCTCTCTCCCTTTCTGTAGCACTTTTGTATTTGTTGTCTTGCTTTTAATGAGCCAAACAGTGCTTACAGTTCCCCGTTTGAGGCCCGAAACGCGGGACACATGGACCACAAGTCGCCATTGTCATGTGAGGCCACGACACTGTCCAAGATATGACGGCATGTGTGGCTTTTATTGTTTCTGAATGAGAGTGTCGTAAAAAACGAAAAAATCAGAAAACGAGAAAACGAATTCTTCTATGTGTTACTCTTATGGGCGCATCATCTTTTTTTTATCTAATACAAAAAACGACTCAAGTTTGGTTTCGTTTGTTACGCTCTAATTGCATTGAAATGCGCTCACATTTATTTCTCTCTGGTTTTATTAGGGAAAACTACTTATGGGAAACACAGTGGGAGAGGGAGTGCGAGGGCGAGTTTTTTTTCGTTCATGCTGTTCTATACTTAGTTTATGGATGCTGGTCAACTGTTTTCATATCAGATTATGATAAACTTTAGGTGAGGGTAGACCTTGCATTACACTGAGCAATCTGTGGGCGCAATGATTCCGAATTCAGTATGAAAGTGCTGGCAAAAATGTCACCCAAGGGCTTGCCTTACTAACAGCAATATCATGAACTACGTTTTGACAATATTGACCGTCGTTATACGTTAGACAATGTCCGACTTAAATATGAAAATGATACGCTTTATGGGCAGCAGCACCCTGTTGAAACGCAACTCCACGCCGAACACAAGGTTCTACCCGCGATTATGGGATCAACCACATTCAAAGGTACTCCGACGAGGGGGACAACCTCTATAAGCAGCGTTGGAAAACTGCAGAGACGAAATTTGGCTCCTCTCCTCCTCGGACTTGGGGAACACCGCCAGTTTTGGGAAAATGCCCGGGACTGCTTACCTATGCGCCTCCTGTGGTACTTAGTGTTAAGTATGAGCGGCAACGCGAGTTAGTTCGCGCTGTACATTGAATAAAGCAGGTTGTGCATTCATATATATCTAGACGAACACCCGCGTTTTATTTGGAAAGTTCAACTATTTCGTCCTTACAATTGTAATAAGTGATCCAACACAATTTATTCCAGGACCAAGGTCATATGACTACCATACTATAGGAGAAACGTGGGACGTTCAATTCTGCATGATATACAGGCAATTGTTTACCAGAAGTTTTCGGGGAAATAATAAAAACCATCCATCAGAAACGGTGTTCATGGTAACAATGCGAGTTCTCACACATCGGCTCACACAAGAAATTTTGTGAGCACTTAAAAAGTCAAATTAATAACGGTTTTTACAACACCTCTCGTCAAAGGATGTTCGAGCTACTCTGGCTACTGGCATTCCTAGCCTATCTCCTCTATGTGGACTGAACTCACTGGCCACATTTGGTTGGCGTTTTTTTCTGTGTGTCTTAATATCGACGGTAGCTAGAAAGCAAAAAAAACCGATAGCATTATCGATAGAATCGGATCTTTTCGTACCGATAGTATTTTCGTTACAATTAAATCTTTTTCCTAAAACTATGGAAAATATGGAATATTTTAATATGGAATAGCTATTGATGGTTTGGCAGCTCTTGAGTATAGAAGGTAGTGCACATTTAAAGCTCTTACTAATAATCTCCAATATCTCCTCCGTAGTAGCCTAGGTTTTTGCTACGCATATATCAGAAAGCGTATTCCTAAAATAAAAATAAATAAAATTCCACAAAATAGCTAGACCTGATTATGGATTCGTCACTTGCAGCACTGCCTACCATTCCCCGAATACTTAAGCTGAAAATATGCTGCAGTGGTCGGAGGATTACATACTTTGGGGTCTCACATTTGCCTAAGTAAATATTTTGACGAATGGTCCGATAATCATTGGTATTTGTTTAAAGTCTGAGCTACTGCACACTTCACTTCTAACCAAAGAGTTCAACACATTTCCGAATTTTGTTATCTTACAAACGCGTGTTGCAGACCCATTAGTTTATGCCTCTCCAGCAAAAAACGACAAACATATTTTGCAAAGTCCGAATCTAAGAATTATATGATAACCCCAAAGACACTAACCTTTTTTGTCCCAGAATAATTCAATGAATTTCTTATCAGTGGAATTATTATTAAACAAAACTATCTCTGCCATTGAAAAGCTGACAATTCGCGATCTTCTTTTTATTCGATTCTTTTCTTTATTTTAAATTAACATAAATCTGAAATGAAATTTGTTCGTCTATTGAAACATGTTCAAATTTTCAGCTATGTCATAATATGTAGCCTTTTGGTGCCGCAGTCTTCAAAATTGTCTACTTAAGAATCGAAATTAAGGAAATTTATAAAATGTCAGCAACATAAAACTTAATTTTGAGGATAAGTATATACGAGTATATATATAATATGTATACCAACACCTTTGTGACCGAACGCCACCGGGAGATATAGCGGATTCTGATTTTGGTAATCTGTATTGAGGTCCTTAATTCCCAGAGGCTATTGATAATTTTTTTTGCAATAAAACACTTTAATTTTGATTATTCTTATCATTTTGAGAACAACATGGAGCTCATTCTGCTATAAAACCACTGACGGTTGATAATTTGTGTTTTCTTGCGTTTTGCCAATGAAATAATAATTAGGGAAAGTTTAATAGTTTTGATATTTTTGGTACTATTACTATTATTGGAGTATCTGGTAACAAAGATGTAAGTATAGCAATAGACGCTGTTTATAAAGATTTCGCTAAATATTTCTTATCTGACAGTATTGTAGCGCAGAATTGACAAATTAAAAATACGGCTGGAGGAAATACAAGTAGAAAAACGAAACTGGGAGTTGACCAGAATCCAGAAGAAGGCGAACAATAAGCTTAAGAGATTGGTGTCAGACATGACTGTGGCCAACAACAACTTCAAGAAGCAGCTGGAAGAACTACAATTGAAAGATATATTCTGATTCCACCGATACAGAAATATATAGATAAATTGTCCTCGCGGTACCAACCCAATGTTCATATCCCTCGCAATGTACGCAATGTGTCTGGAAAATGTAATGAAGGCCCTGCGGGAATTTGTGGCTCTTCTATGCGTTTATAGAGACGAAGAGATAGTTCACTCAAAGTGAGCACATCTGTGCATGAAAACAGTCCAAGTACTTAAAATCTCATTATAAGTTGAGTATAAATTAAACTGTTTGCAAATAATCAAATCGAGTTGTTTTTTTACGTTTTTGAGAATTTTTTGTACTCTTGCGTGGATCAGAGGTTAAGGAGCTTGCCTAGTTGAAAAATTATTTAAAAAAATTATAATTTTGTATGTTTGTTGGTTGTTGTAATTAATTTAAATTCAGTTATTTGAATTTGTTTGTTGAATTTCAAATTTAAATGGAAATAAAGTCATTACCACTTATTTTTGGTTGTTCCTAAGGAAGAAGAAGATGTGTTTATGAGTGCTTGCCTCGTGCCAGTGGAATCCTTACAAAGAGGACCAAAAACAAAAAAGCGAAGCCCTTTTGCTTGGCACTTTTGTAAGCCGCATTGGCATGTATCTAGGTGCTTACATACATGAAACGGACATTTGCACCTATTTGGAGTTCCTACTCTTGGCCCTAAACCATAAAAAAAAATTTAAAATGTAATTTAAATTACAAAAAAACAATTGTTTGCCTTTGAATCAGCTGGCAGCAGATATTATATCGCTGCAACAAACTATATTATCGATATTTGTGCTGCCACTTTATACATATTAAATATGAAAACAATTGTTTTTCAGTATTTTAAGATATTCATAGGACTCAAAACTACTTATTATATGGCCTTTAACCCCAAAACATTTTTCGCAATTGATTTTCGTAGTCCGGCAACATTTACCTTTTCGAAGATAACTTATGTATAATTAATTATAATTAATTCCGAACGCAATCGTTTTGCTTCTGCAAGCAGGTAATTTTTGTTAAAATTGTTTTATGATCGAAAATAAATACGTCCTTTGCCAATTGTAATAAAACAGGATCGATTCCGAATGTAGTGAATTTAATAATATAAAGAGTTCTGAATATGTGTGTTGTATACAGGCGTAAAAGTAGAACACAGCCATTGCTTCTCGGATTGCCAGATTGTTCTTAACATAGTTGAGGTGATTGCCAGATCATTGTCTGTGCAGTTGGTTGCCAGATGAATTTCCAATACCAATGAATACTGCATTGTCTTTATAATACATTGGATATTTATATAAAACCTTTTTATAAGGTGTAATTTGCCATTTACTTTACTCGGAGAGCATACGAGTTGCTAAGTAGCAATTTGTAAGAAACTGCAGGATAGGCAATGAGCGTGGATTTACGGTAGCCTTTAGTGTTATCATCCTAACTTGAGCCAAAATCGCAATACTTTGTGAAATCGCGATGATCAGCTCTTTTGAGTAGCCTTAACATTAACTTGTATATCTTGGTTATCTTGTTGGAAGTCCTGTGACGCAGATATATCAATGGCTGATACTATCTTATTAGTTCAATTCGTTGTGCATGAAATGAAAATAATACAGAACATTTTAAAAAGAATTCTAATAGATTATTCTAATCTATATATATAATCTACCCCGTGTGGTGAGCGGGTTAGAGAACCAACTCAGCAGGTCAAAGCTTGTCGTATGGGGCTGGGCTGTGGACTGACAATGTTCTTTCAAGACCAGTATGTTAGAGCCACCACAGGCCTTAAAAGGGTTATGCGTATGGTTTGGGACCCACCACGTAAAACTACAATTCACATGAAAGAATGTATTAACATCAGGCCGTGACCCGATAACGGGTTGTTATGGCCAGTTAAGAAGAAGATATTTATGATCTTTGGCCCTTTAGGCGTTGGCAACGACTACGGAATTCGATCAAGCGACGAACTCGATGAGCTCTTCGACCACATTAACGCAGCGCCTCCGCTGTCTAGGTCATGTTGTGTGGCTGTTGAAGGGAGGCGAGCTTAATTTTATACAATCTTTATACCTCGGATCTCCCAGTGATGCAAGACAATCGTATCACTGTAACTACTTACGCTGATGAGACTGCTCTGACGAAAAACCGAATGTTGCTTCGTCGAAGAATAAGTGCTGATAATTTGGGCTCCGAACTTTCTTTTGATAATAAATCAATCAATAGATCGTTTAATAGCTGTCGCACTGATTCAGAAGAAGTACCAGGCGAAGAGATGTTTACATCAGTTGATCTACTCCCTTTCATACGCCCAAAAGTTCCTAGTGGGCCAGAATATAGAATTTAGTGAAACAAATCTTAAACAGTGAATCGTCCACGATGTTTTGGAAAACCAACAGAGACATTAGATTGGATTATGTAGAATAATCACTACCCACGGAGACCACATCCATATTATCCACGATTGTAACTACCCCAAAAACTCATGTTCCTTTTACGAATCACTAGAAGAGTTATTCTCACTCATCACGACAGAGCACTGGATCAATATCGAAGTTTATTTCGAAAAAGGTAGCAGGCACAGCTGCGAACACGCTTGATATCTTGGACTGACAGTACAAAAGCAGCTCACTAGCGCCCCCACTTAAATGTTAACAAAATTTGTCTGGTCTATGAGACATAACTCTCAATTGAGCGCACATAAAAAGCTGCTGTTATATAAAGCCATCCTCAAAGCCAAATAGACACATCGTATAAAACTTTGGCGTACAGCTTCCGAAATAAAGTTTTAAGAAGAAAACACAATACCCCTGGTAGGTTCGTAGGTCAGTAGGCCATGAACACACTCAAATACGTACGAATATGGAAGAAATTTTTCGTTGGTAAGTTTCTCGAGTTATATGGGATATTCTGGCTCCGTAACTCTCAAAATCTCGAATTTTGTAAACCAGCCATAACTTATAAGCGGTGCTAGAAAATCCAAAATGGTTTCCAGATTCGAAATCAGCGACCTAAAATTTACCGAAAAATTTATGTTTTAGCCATAGGCCTTTAATTGTATGCTACGTGGGTGCTTCGCCTTCTGGATCCACCAGCTCTTTGTCAGAAGTTAGTTTCCTCAATAAGGGTGACCCCACGGTATGCGCAAACAACGAGAGAAAGAAGACTAATACCACATCTAAAGAAAGGAAACCGATTTATTCATCTTATATTTAAATCTCGGGCAGGCACTCTTGCCATCTGTCTGCCATTGCCAAATCGTTTTCTCCTCACTAATTGAAACAAACGTTTATATAAAGAAATATAATCGTCAGTTCTTTGCTTTAAAAGTAATTTAGAGAAAACTTATTTATTTTGAATACTTGTAAATTTTGTTTATAGTTTCGAAATTCAAATTACAAAACATGTACACACACGTTTGGCACGTCTTCTAATCCAGATGCAAAAACACAAGTCCATTACATTACACACAACATAGAGAGCTGGGCGCATAAAGCGATAGGCGATAATTGATAAGTGCAAACTTTATCGATGATTTGCTAGTTGCAAAAATCATATTCGCTTATGGATTTATACTTCTGAACGCTATTTAAAACTAACGAAGCAGTTGTTTCTGTTTGGCGATCATAGGTAAGTTTTACTTTATGCGCTTCTTCTTCCCCAAGAAGCTGCAAAACTCATGTAAAACCAGTTTTTTAAACATTTAGAAAATTTAAACACCTTACCTTGTGACGTGAACTGGATCTGCTAACTGGTGCGCTCCGATGCAGTTTATGATGAAAAGCATATTTGCAGCCTGTCTGTGCCAAAGCTCCACACATCTGTCATATTCTCGAGTGCAGCTCTTATCACATTATCTATGTCTTCGACAGGCTTAAGGCGGCGCGTGGTTTTCTTGACTTGCTGTATTATGGGCTCTTTCCTAACCTAAAATATCGGTTTTCTTCTGAAATTTGTTTATAGCCTTCAAAACGTAGCGGTAAATTTTTTTTGGAATGCCAAACGGATCCATGTATACAGCTCAGAAAAAAACCGGATACATGCAATATAGGTTTGAATTTCTTTATAAAAGAACTGCAAAAGAAATGTGTATTGAAGTGATTTGTAAAACTATGCAAGACACATGAAATAAAGACTGCTTGGTTTCACACTAAAGTGAAATGGGAATTCGAAGTAATGTGTCTTGACTTTGGTTCTTTTAGAGTAGGACAGCGGTGTTGCCTTTAAACACACTCTTTGCGTGCTGTCCCTGGTTAGCTAATTTGATTACCGACCGGCAAAGTCAACCGTATAAAAATTTAGTACCGGAGCGTTTGCCTATTTAGGTGAGAGCGAAATCTTGTTGTGGATGTACAGGGGGCACTGAGGTTGTAGAGGAACAAGTGTTCTCTCTGGCATACAATCGGGCAATAATGGGGATAATCCCACTCCCGGAGTTAACTTCCCGACATCCCCAATCTTTTGCAGAATATGGCTAGATGAGCTTGGTGTCCTCTGCCATGTCCTCAAGAAGGGTGGGCCCACGGTGAGCGTCTTCTTTTTATTGCATATGAGGCTCTAACGAGCGTACTGTGTGAGAGACTAAAGACTGGTAAGTCCACCATTGACCAGATATTGACACTATGCCACACCCTGGAAAAGACGCACCCGTACTAAATCGACCAGTTATCGCGTACATGCCGCACTGTCTCAGTTTGGAATCTCTGTAAAGTCGACTATGTAGAATGACATTAGCAACGATTATCGCGAACGATGGACCGACGAACCCTATGAGCTCTAGATTATTATTGACATAGTCAAGGAAATTAAAATCCTGCGCCTCCGCAGGCTAGATCATGTTGCGAGTATGGATGAATCAATGCAGTTGTTGAAGGGAGGCGACAAAGGAGCAGGCAGAGAGCACACTAACTGCCTTTGGTATCACCGACTGGAGAAGACGCACACAAAGCAGAGGCGCCTGGAGGACTTTACATTAGGCCGTAACCCTGTAACGGGTTGTTATAGCTAGTTAAGAAAGTCTAGCCTAGTCTCTAAATAGGGCTGCGCGCAGGTCTTGGCATCCATCACCCTCTTGAGAAACCTAGAAAAACCTTTTAAAATGTGAAACTCAAAACCACAACGATTTGAGAAAATTCGTCAAAAATGCCCAGATCCTGACTGTGCCTGTTTCCAGTTCACATAGTTGCTACAAATGATATCCATCTGCCATGCGGAGATTCGCGAATGTCTTCAGGTGAAAGCCATGATCGAGAGTCTTGCAACCATACGTAATACGTGATCTAGGGAAAGCATGGATCCATCAGGTGGACGTATATATGTTTATGTAAAAAAAAAATGAAATATGCACGTGACCAATTGCCATGAAAAAAACTAAATACATTTTTTTTTTATTATAAGAACTGTATTTCTGAAATTTATTTAAGATTTTTAGAAAAAAATTTTATTAAACAATAATAATTGAAAAACAGGACATCAAATTATTTTAATTAAGTATTTATTAAAATTCCCAGCACAAATTAAATATTATAATATATTTTAGAAAAACGTTTGAATTCGCCATTTCACGTGACACATCGTAATGCGTTGTGTATCATTACACATTGTGTTCATCTGGAGTTCGTAGCACAGAGAAGAAAGAGGTTTAAAAAAAATTATATAATTATTTAGGGTATAAAAAAAAAGGGAAAAACGATCGCTATAAGTGACGTCTCTGGCTGGTGAGGTGGTAGTGATACCAACGATGATGACGGTTAGAACCCGAACTCGATTCCTTGTTGTGCTTTGCAGCCTCTGTAAATCTGTTTTGAGTATAACGATTACAAATTTTCCCATTTAACTTAGGGTACAAACCATTCTCCAACTTGTTGAAACACTCATTGAGTTTTTAAAAGATATAGATAATAATGTGGCAATTTCAAGCACCTCCTCCTATAAAGTGCAAATATTACTTTTTACAGCAATGTTAAGGTTAACATTTATGTTAGAGCCAACAAAGGGTCTAGCCGGTTAAGGTACCAAAAAGTGCCCCCAGTGATTTTTAAAAACTAATGATGCAGATCAATTTGTACGTGGGAAAAAAATTCTACAAAAAATTTCAGATCGAAAAATTAATGCGTTACCGCTTAATTTAAAAAACATTATTTTCACTTTTTGAATTATTGCGATTAAACTACTAAATATTTTTGAACCAAAATTTCCACGATAATACTTATTAATAAGGGCAATGAAAAGAATTTTTTTATTATTTTTTTTAAGTCTACTTTTTCTTAAAAAAAAATTAAAAATTTTATTATTTTTTTTTGGTTCCACCAAACCGATTTGGTTAAAATTTTTACTGTATATAGAAGAGTTGTTATGGTTTTCCATGAATCGACCTTAAATAATTTGCACAACGTATTTCTTTTAAATATATATATTTTATTCGTCACAAATATTAGGCGTTTCAATTTTGTATTTTTAATACGTCCGCTACTTATTTCACCATTTTGTCTTGGCGCTATTTTTATTCCTACTCGCTTCGATTCCTTCTCGATAACTTCCCTAAACAATAGTCCCTTTCGACTTATTTCTTAAATTTTCAACACTACAAAATTACGTCAACTTTCCGTTTCTTATTCAAAAATGTTATACATTACAAGAGTATTAAAGGATTTTGATGAATGAGAAGAAAGAAAAAAGAAAATAAAAAAAAATAAGCGTCAAAGAATAAGTGCTGATAATTTGGGCTCCGAACTTTCTTTTGATTATAAATCAATCAATAGATCGTTTAATAGCTGTCGCACTGATTCAGAAGAGATGTTTAAATCAGTTGATCTACTCCCTTTCATACGCCCAAAAGTTCTTAGTGGACCAGAATATAGAATTTAGTGAAAGAAATCTTAAACAGTGAATCGTCCACTATGTTTTGGAACACCAACAGAGACATTAGATTGAATTATGTAGAATAATCACTGCCCACGGAGACCACATCCATATTATCCACGATTGTAACTACCCCAAAAACTCATGTTCCTTTTACGAATCACTAGAAGAGTTATTCTCACTCATCACGACAGAGCACTGGATCAATATCGAAGTTTATTTCGAAAAAGGTAGCAGGCACAGCTGCGAACACGCTTGATATCTTGGACTGACAGTACAAAAGCAGCTCACTAGCGCCCCCACTTAAATGTTAACAAAATTTGTCTGGTCTATGAGACATAACTCTCAATTGAGCGCACATAAAAAGCTGCTGTTATATAAAGCCATCCTCAAAGCCAAATAGACACATCGTATAAAACTTTGGCGTACAGCTTCCGAAATAAAGTTTTAAGAAGAAAACACAATACCCCTGGTAGGTTCGTAGGTCAGTAGGCCATGGAAGAAATTTTTCGTTGGTAAGTTTCTCGAGTTATATGGGATATTCTGGCTCCGTAACTCTCAAAATCTCGAATTTTGTAAACCAGCCATAACTTATAAGCGGTGCTAGAAAATCCAAAATGGTTTCCAGATTCGAAATCAGCGACCTAAAATTTACCGAAAAATTTATGTTTTAGCCATAGGCCTTTAATTGTATGCTACGTGGGTGCTTCGCCTTCTGGATCCACCAGCTCTTTGTCAGAAGTTAGTTTCCTCAATAAGGGTGACCCACGGTATGCGCAAACAACGAGAGAAAGAAGACTAATACCACATCTAAAGAAAGGAAACCGATTTATTCATCTTGTATTTAAATCTCGGGCGGGCACTCTTGCCATCTGTGTGCCATTGCCAAATCGTTTTCTCCTCACTAATTGAAACAAACGTTCATATAAAGAAATATAATCGTCAGTTCTTTGCTTTAAAAGGAATTTAGAGAAAACTTATTTATTTTGAATACTTGTAAATTTTGTTTATAGTTTCGAAATTCAAATTACAAAACATGTACACACACGTTTTTCACGTCTTCTAATCCAGATGCAAAAACACAAGTCCATTACATTACACACAACATAGAGAGCTGGGCGCATAAAAAGCGATAGGCGATAACTGATAGGTGCAAACTTTATCGATGATTTGCTAGTTGCAAAAATCATATTCGCTTATGGATTTATACTTCTGAACGCTATTTAAAACTAACGAAGCAGTTGTTTCTGTTTGGCGATCATAGGTAAGTTTTACTTTATGCGCTTCTTCTTCCCCAAGAAGCTGCAAAACTCATGTAAAACCAGTTTTTTAAACATTTAGAAAATTTAAACACCTTACCTTGTGACGTGAACTGGATCTGCTAACTGGTGCGCTCCGATGCAGTTTATGATGAAAAGCATATTTGCAGCCTGTCTGTGCCAAAGCTCCACACATCTGTCATATTCTCGAGTGCAGCTCTTATCACATTATCTATGTCTTCGACAGGCTTAAGGCGGCGCGTGGTTTTCTTGACTTGCTGTATTATGGGCTCTTTCCTAACCTAAAATATCGGTTTTCTTCTGAAATTTGTTTATAGCCTTCAAAACGTAGCGGTAAATTTTTTTTGGAATGCCAAACGGATCCATGTATACAGCTCAGAAAAAAACCGGATACATGCAATATAGGTTTGAATTTCTTTATAAAAGAACTGCAAAAGAAATGTGTATTGAAGTGATTTGTAAAACTATGCAAGACACATGAAATAAAGACTGCTTGGTTTCACACTAAAGTGAAATGGGAATTCGAAGTAATGTGTCTTGACTTTGGTTCTTTTAGAGTAGGACAGCGGTGTTGCCTTTAAACACACTCTTTGCGTGCTGTCCCTGGTTAGCTAATTTGATTACCGACCGGCAAAGTCAACCGTATAAAAATTTAGTACCGGAGCGTTTGCCTATTTAGGTGAGAGCGAAATCTTGTTGTGGATGTACAGGGGGCACTGAGGTTGTAGAGGAACAAGTGTTCTCTCTGGCATACAATCGGGCAATAATGGGGATAATCCCACTCCCGGAGTTAACTTCCCGACATCCCCAATCTTTTGCAGAATATGGCTAGATGAGCTTGGTGTCCTCTGCCATGTCCTCAAGAAGGGTGGGCCCACGGTGAGCGTCTTCTTTTTATTGCATATGAGGCTCTAACGAGCGTACTGTGTGAGAGACTAAAGACTGGTAAGTCCACCATTGACCAGATATTGACACTATGCCACACCCTGGAAAAGACGCACCCGTACTAAATCGACCAGTTATCGCGTACATGCCGCACTGTCTCAGTTTGGAATCTCTGTAAAGTCGACTATGTAGAATGACATTAGCAACGATTATCGCGAACGATGGACCGACGAACCCTATGAGCTCTAGATTATTATTGACATAGTCAAGGAAATTAAAATCCTGCGCCTCCGCAGGCTAGATCATGTTGCGAGTATGGATGAATCAATGCAGTTGTTGAAGGGAGGCGACAAAGGAGCAGGCAGAGAGCACACTAACTGCCTTTGGTATCACCGACTGGAGAAGACGCACACAAAGCAGAGGCGCCTGGAGGACTTTACATTAGGCCGTAACCCTGTAACGGGTTGTTATAGCTAGTTAAGAAAGTCTAGCCTAGTCTCTAAATAGGGCTGCGCGCAGGTCTTGGCATACATCACCCTCTTGAGAAACCTAGAAAAACCTTTTAAAATGTGAAACTCAAAACCACAACGATTTGAGAAAATTCGTCAAAAATGCCCAGATCCTGACTGTGCCTGTTTCCAGTTCACATAGTTGCTACAAATGATATCCAGCTGCCATGCGGAGATTCGCGAATGTCTTCAGGTGAAAGCCATGATCGAGAGTCTTGCAACCATACGTAATACGTGATCTAGGGAAAGCATGGATCCATCAGGTGGACGTATATATGTTTATGTAAAAAAAAAATGAAATATGCACGTGACCAATTGCCATGAAAAAAAACTAAATACATTTTTTTTTTATTATAAGAACTGTATTTCTGAAATTTATTTAAGATTTTTAGAAAAAAATTGTATTAAACAATAAAATTGAAAAACAGGACATCAAATTATTTTAATTAAGTATTTATTAAAATTCCCAGCACAAATTAAATATTATAATATTTTTTAGAAAAACGTTTGAATTCGCAATTTCACGTGACACATCGTAATGCGTTGTGTATCATTACACATTGTGTTCATCTGGAGTTCGTAGCACAGAGAAGAAAGAGGTTTAAAAAAAATTATATAATTATTTAGGGTATAAAAAAAAAGGGAAAAACGATCGCTATAAGTGACGTCTCTGGCTGGTGAGGTGGTAGTGATACCAACGATGATGACGGTTAGAACCCGAACTCGATTCCTTGTTGTGCTTTGCAGCCTCTGTAAATCTGTTTTGAGTATAACGATTACAAATTTTCCCATTTAACTTAGGGTACAAACCATTCTCCAACTTGTTGAAACACTCAACATTGGTAATTGAATTTTTAAAAGATATAGATAATAATGTGGCAATTTCAAGCATCTCCTCCTATAAAGTGCAAATATTACTTTTTACAGCAATGTTAAGGTTAACATTTATGTTAGAGCCACCAAGTTTGGTACGAACACTCATGTTAAAGCAAACATTGTTGACATTTTGCCGAATTAATCCCCTACCCCACGCAGTCCGGTTACCTTAATAACGCCGATAAACTACAACGTTTCGATATACAAATTTAAACAGAAACTCGATTTTCATGGGAAAAATGGGTACAGGGTATCCCACTGTCGGGCACCGTACCGACTGTCTGCATAAAATTTTTTAAATTGTAGTTCTTCAAGTCGTAAGTAATCTTTTAAGTTGTTGTTGCTAAAGGCAAGGACAAGGATGTGACCAATAACATTACGTTATTTTTAACTTTATGTTATTAAGCTAGTGTTAACAATGTTAACGGTCACATCCTCGTCCTTGTCTTTAACATTGCAGCCATTTTTTTGAACTTATAGTTGTTCCAGCTGCATCTTTAGGTTTTTGCACTAATACGATCAAAGGAAATCTCACAAAACCGTTCTCTTTCTCCCTTTCCTTCATACCTTTCTGGTATACAATTTTTATATAGAGGGAGAGAGAGGCACATAACTTGTTTTTAGTTCATTCCAATCCAATCCAAGTTAACTTGAATTACGCGCACATTTTTGTTAACTAGTTATAATTATAATATTAATTTTATTAATTATAAAATTAATGAACAAATATTTTTGAATAGCAAATATTTAAAATTTTGTAAACATTGTTTGCCGCAACGATGTGCAAAATTGAATGAAACGAATGTTGTGAAATGTCAGCGCTTTTATGGCAGACAGATGCTTATTTATTATTGTCAGCGATAAGAAGTAGCACAATCAGTAACCTATGGTATGATCAGAACTTTATGATGATTTCTGTATTCAGACTAAAGTTTTGTATTTTCAGAACAAATTAATGAAAGATGCCCAGCTGGACCTCGCAGCGTGAAAAAAGTACTTCGTTTGCCATTCTATTTCATTCAGAAGAAATTTAGGTTCAAAAATCTCACGTTTTCCTTCCGTTTTAACACATAGGCAAAAGAACTGTTTTCTTAACAACTTGGTTGCACGAACTTCCGAGAGAGGCATTCTTGAAGCACTACGAAGAAGAAGTGCAAAATACATTAAGTGACATTGGCCTGTAGGTATGTTTGCATGTTTCGTTTTTTTTAAGCATTTTTTCTTAATAAAAAAAGAAGACTGTTTCCGATTGTCTTGCATGGTAAATGGACTCCATGGAAAAGGGAAATATTCATGTATCAGTTCTTTACTACTGAAATGACAAGGAAAGTTGTTTCCTATAGTCTTCGTGATGTATGCTAAGCGTACTTCTTTGAGAAGGGAAGTTTTTATGCAAAACTATTTTTTTGCCTTCTTTCGGAATGAAGAAAAACTTATTTCGATTGTTTATGTGTTTTATTTGCCATTCTGTCTTAGTGAAAATGATTCTAATAACATTTTCACTGTAAATATAAGCATTCTTTTAAGAAAAACGTTCCGCAAAGTCTGATTGGGGCCTTTGATTATTTGCTACAAAATATGTGAGGCACTCTCTAATTGGAAGTAAGCTGTGCAGTAGCTCAGACTTTGAACAAGCTTCAATGCCTATCGGGCCCGACGAATGGATTTTTACTGAAACAAGACCCCAAAGTATGTAATCTACCTGAATCGAAATTGAAAAACCAAACCTCATCCCACCAGCAAAAGAAGCAGTGGCTTAATTTCCTTATCACAAAGCTATGACTACTTTTGTTAAAGACTGAATTTCAAGAAGATAGAGTTAGATGACAATAAGTAGAGGACAATATTGGAGAGGAGCTGGTGCTTTTAAGTGATTCAAGAATTCAGCTGCAATAGGGTTGCTACCTTAGAAGTCGGTAACTCCAACTACGCTCGGTGATCTTTCTCCAAGATCAATGTTTGACTTTCACTTTGACGTTTCGATAAGTTTAACAGCAGCTCGAATAGTCTTTGATGAGACTACACCGTTACTGGTTTTCTAATGAGTGCTACGTTAAGTTCATATAGCCACAAGATTTTGTATCTAGACTTCTGTTAGCCTAATAAACAAAACATTGCTGATTTTTTGTGCCTTTGACACTGATCATCGCCCTTCAAATTTGCTTTTTGTGAGCAAAACAGATACCAAGTATCCCCTTTCAACCTAGTATTATGAGCATGTATAGCGCAAAAAAGCAAGAATCGTTTAATAACGTTAATACGATATTTATTACTTTTAAGTGTATCAGCAGTATTCTAGTTACTGCTGTTGAAAGCAAAAATGAAGGAGCGAAACCATTGGCAGGTCTTAAACTTATTTAGCTTACTTTGGCGTACACTGCCCAAAATGAAGCGAATCTGTAATGCCTTCCCAGTGCGAGAGTAGTTAGACAGTTTACCCAAAACATTCGAAGAATTTGACGCTTTTTGCCAATATATTTTGTTTTGTTTTTAATTATTATTGCTAACGAAGATGGAAACAGGCTGTGGAGTATCAGGTGGGGGACCAGGATGAAGCCAATGATGGGACCAAGGATGAGAACAATTATAAGGCCCATCATGAGAACCATTATATAACCCATGATGAGGCCAAGGATGAGAACCATTAAAATGCCCATGATGAGGCCAAGGATGAGCACCATTATTAGGCCAGTCTGTAAAACTATTTTGGGAATTAGATTTACAAAAAAACTCTTATAACATAAACTACAAACCATTCTCATTCTCTTTACCATCTGATTGCTTCTTTAATTTATTTGCGCACTTATCCTTATCGGTCAGCTGTTGCTTTAGTTTGTCGATATCATCGTTCTTCATATATTCATAGTGGTTAATTTTTCTATACATACATATTTATTTAGATTTTCGCCACTGTAAGAGTAGTTAGAAACTGAATAAAGCCAAGAATATGAAATTTTGGAAAATCATAAACTTTGTGATTTAATCTGCATATTTGAACAAACCAAGTTGTCAGCGCTTTTATAGCAGACTGAGAATTTTTTTAATAATAATATTTCGATGAATAAGAATGTTGAAATGTGTATCTTTGATTTTCAAAATATTCAATACACTTTTGCATACGCTTGAACCCATTTTCGAAACAGTTCCGAAGGGACTCTGAACCTATCAACCAAAATCGTAGGATGGCTTTACCTAACGGTAATAAGAACGGAGCACTTCCATGGAGTACAAGATTGAGTGAAGACTCAGTCAAAATCGACCTTATTAAAATACAGAAGCTAGCTTATGTCCACAATCCCGAGTAATTGACACGTAACGGCATAGGAACCCGTCCAATAGTGTCCTGCTGAGTTGTCAGTGGGCTCCTAGGTTCTATTTATATATTTGTGGTGGTAACTAATACGAGCGTCGGGCTGCTATGGTGAAAATGTTGCGGAAATATCTCCTTATCTCGGTATGTCAACAAATGCCATGATCCTTGCAGTAACGTGGCGAGTGGCTAGCGCCATTAAGAAAATATCTCCTCTCGGGATGTCGTCACCCTGTAGTTTTTTTTATCGTGAATGGAGCTCAAAGGGAGCCCCCCGACTGTATGGCGTCTGGGCTTTCGGATGTACAGGCCTAAAACCCATACACCAATATAAGCGGAGCTGAAAACTGAGACTTTGAAGGAAGAAAATTACCTGTGCTTGTTGTTTATGAAGAAAGAGCATCTCCGAGCCTTTTGATACGAAGCGAGGCTTCAAACAAAGCGATGCGCACCTCCTGCAATCTCTTCAACTTTGAGATGGAAAATGGTTGCGAAAGACCCAAGTAGCTCGAAACTGGACTATGTTCTATAAGAGCATCGAGTTGCTTGATACGCAAATGATATCGATATCATAGCTATTGAAAAAAAAATCTGCCAGGGTCGGTCTTGTTCTAAATGAGGGCAAGATGAAGAATATGTTTTCTTCGAGCAGAGAGACACAACGGTTGGACTCTCAGATTGATGTTGAAAACTATACTTTTGATATTGTCAAGGATTTCGTCTAGCTGCCTGCACCACCGTCAGCATGGAGATCAAGCGGAGTATCACTCTTGCCAATATATGTTACATTATAGTAGAGACCACTCTCACCAGAAGAAACTAACACTCTATAAGACGCTTATCCATTTTGCTTATAGTGCTGAAGTATGGGTGATGACGACGTGATGATGCTCTTGGATTTTTTGAGCGGAAAGTACTATGTAATCGCGCTTTACGATGAACGAACAACGATTAAAGGTCTTCAATAAGGTTGTTAAAGGCAGGCGACGAAGAAGGGCAGACCAGTTATTCGTTGAAAGTACCAGGTAGAGAGCACACTTGGTATCACCAATTGGAAAAGGCTAGAGGAGTGCTTGACATACATAAATAGTATATAATATTGTGTCATATTCTTCTATCCAGATGTTAATCAAGCAAGTGTAATTTTAATTTCAGCGAACATCTCAATTTAGAAAGTTTTTTTTCCATTGGAGGGACTTTAATTGTTACCTTAGAAGTTCGTTGCTACTGTTTTCAATCTTTCACAAACATTGAGTAGTGCGACTTTTTGGTCCATAAAACGACCTTGTTTAAATTTTGCATCAGAAATATAAGCGGAATTTCTTGTTCGCCAAATCTGATGGCGGATTCGACTTCAGTTCGTGAAAATGTATGGGTTTACATAATACTGTGACTCGCCACTAGATCAAAACACTCTTATTGTGTCTTAAAATTCTCTTTCATGTTTCTATAATTTTGGTGAGTTTTTTGAAGTTAAGGTTGAACCAAGACCATTTGGGCAGACTCCAAACATGACATGCCCCAGTGTGACAGTAAAGGGCTCGAAGAAGGGCTACATTTCTATCTGTTCTTGTAGCCCCTAATTGAAATACACTGCCGAAGTGGTAGCCGAAGTCTTTACTTACTACTGCTAAGAGGCAAGAAGCAGCATTTTGGTCGATCTTTTATATCTCTATATATAAGATAGCATTATAAAATAGTTAAAAGTAGGTGAGACAATAAACAGAAAGTTATACTAGCTTTATCAAAGGTCTTCAATACATCATTTTGCTGTAATTCATTATCAGAATTCCACTGCAATATGAGTTATATATGTATTTATGTAGCCAATTTGTAATTTTAATTTGAAATATATTTGCCAAAAACTAGATGGATTCAATTATAGAGATATGAAAGCCCTTTGCCGCAGACAGTCATGACAATGTGCTGCATATTTTTTTGGCTGCAACACTTGCCAAGTGCCGCTGCAACCGATGACAATCTATGGCGACAACTTTCCCTTGGCGAGGGTTGGAGAGTGTTGCAGTTGGCTAACCAAACTCTAAACTATGGCTGGAAAGTACAACAAACAGGCGCCTGTTGGTGATTAGATTTTCAAGCCAAAACGGAAATGCTGCAGAGGGCAAATCGCTGGACCACAGTAGGAAGAGTGAGAGTGGCTTAGGACAGAGACCTCGACTCTCTACACGACACTCGGTTGAAATTTAAGAGTGCCACGCATGTCGCCAAATGGCAATTTGCCGTTAGTATTGAACGAGGTTGCAGCACGCGTTGCGTTTTCCATTGCAAACGGGGCGCGTGTGGCACGTGATGTGAAAAATGATGCAACATCAACACACTCACACGCACACATTGTGTGCAGCTACCCGATCACAACATAATCTTAGGATTTTATCACTTTGGTAAATAGTTGTATGGAAGTGCCGCAAGGGGCAAGGACAAGAGCAAGAGCATCCCCATTCCCGTTTCTAGCTCAAATATCAATCAATTGGCTCTTACATGCTCTCTCAGAGCTAATGGTTTCAACAGGGAGTTTTATAAGCTGCCAGATTTTCGCAACACTTTGCAAATTACTTGCCGTTTTTCAATGGAAAATCTTCATTGGTGGGAACAGCAGCTGCCCTGTCAATCATTTTCCACTTCAACTAAAGACTTTACACACTCGAAACTCAATAAAATTGATGAAGCAACGAGAATCGTAAAAAAAATGAATAAAATATGAAATTTAATTTCGTTTTCACAACTTGTGAAGGTTATCAGTAAATTTGATTTTTCTCTGTCTAACTGTGAAGCAATGACGATAAGAAGCGCAGTTCAAACACACACACACACATTCAGAGTTCTACACATTTGAATATGTTTGTGTAGATAAGTGGCATATAAAATGAATATTCGAGTAAAACTGTATAGAAATATGTAGCATCAAATTTCAATTTCAATGAACCACTTAAACTAGTACAGAAAAATGTACAGATTAAATTTTATGAAAATACATGTTGGCATAAATCTTAAAATATAAAATATTATTGAGCACATAAATAACATATCAAAAGCAAATATTTAGCACTAATTCCGGGCAACGAGCAAAGAAACTTTATAAAGGAACGGTAACTTGAAAAGATTTGACACTTCAAGATTTGGGACAATGCTCGACAGTGAGAGAGAGCTAAGTTGAGCACAACTTGTTATTATTTAAGAGAATCTAAATATTTGTTAGAGAAAGATAGTAATGTTTTTCATATTTGGATATATGAATATATATTTGAATATGGATATTCGGATATCGATAATTGGATATGGATGTTACGTAATCCATAATTACTTATGTAGGTTTCAAAGGTGGTCAAATAGTAGGAGGCGGCGGGGGAAGAGAACGTACCACACTATAAGAGGAAAAGTATTGGAGTAAAGGGAAGAAGGATTTAAAGATATGTATACTTTTGGATATTTGGATATGTATATTAGGATATAGATGTGTATATTTAGATAAGCATATACGGTTAGGTATATTTCGATAGCGGTCTAGGAGCAGTAGGCGAATGATGAGAAGAAGAAGAAGGATCTACCTACCAATAAGAGAATAGGGTTGTTTTGGATGTTCATATTTAAATATGAATAATTGGAAATGGATATAGATATTTGGCATTAGTACGAAAAGGAGGAGAAGAAGAACGATCAGCTATCAGGGAGCAAAGACCGAGTTTGTTCAACGCCTGAGCATGAGAGCAGCGAGCTGGAGGCGGAGCCCCCTAGTAAAGAATAAAGACTAAAAACACGTTTTTTATGTTGTGGCATTAAAGTTGTAATATAACTTTTGAGACGTTATGGTATACCATGTACCCAAAGAGTAAACATTTTATGTGCAACATCTAAAGGGGAAAGACCCGAATTGATCTGTATGCAAAGAGAAACCCATTTAGCCATATCCGTCCAACCCACAGTTTTCGGGACACCCGTTTTAAAGAATCAAAATGAACTAGAAGCATGAAATTTCAGAAGTTGTCGGAAATTGCGTCATGTGCATAACTTTTTCACTTACCTTCAGATTGTGATATATTCTCCGCCAGGAGAGTAGGCCAGGTGTTCAGTTACGCTTTTAAATCGATATTCCCCAAACTCGTCATTTTGGCTCATGCAAACTCAAAAAGAAACACCAACCCCCTTAAAGAGTTATTTTTCTATAGACAGCATGAACTTAGAATATTTACATAATCATAAGGTCAATCATTTTTAGGTTCGAAGCTAGCCAAAATTATGAAAAACATTCTAATACTTAACTAAAATACAATGTGAGTCGCCAAGGCTCTATAAACCATACTGTCGAGAGTAAAGATTTACCGATTGTAGACGTGGATTTCTAGCTGTGAAGTGGATTTCAAGCTGTACTCTGCTTCGCTTTAACAGTTTTAGCACTTCTTCTGAAATTGATACTTAACATCTTGAACATTACATTAAGAATTGCAACATCCTCACAGCAAAGTTATACTTCCGTTTTTTTTGTACTTTCTTATGTGATTAATGTTTAGCAATTGAAAAATGTTTAAGAAAAACGCAAAGTTCGCAAGCATGATTACATATTGCTGGTCAGACTAATGATTAGTGCTATTCTGAGCCACCCTTAACGATAAATCCCATACTCACGTGGGTTCGAAATCAGGCAATCAATGTCCATTGAAGGGCAAACCGTAACCGGACTTGTGAGCCATTATTTCATGTAATCCGCGCTGCAGCCATGTGAAATAGGGGCTTAAAACACGCAAAACGCAACTAATTCGCATTCGGCCAAGGAGATGCACTCAAGTGCGACGCGAAGAACAACAACAATGGCCATGATAATGCCAAACTGCAAAAATGGCGAGCGTGCGCATTACCCGGATTTCCGTCATGGCAGAGCAATTCGCTGATCAGCTACGGATTCATGACAAAATGCATAAAGACGGGGTAGTAGCCGTCGACAGAGGGGTGCTAAGGCGGGGTAGCGAGCAGAGTAGTAGCGACAGCTGTCTTGCTGCGTAGCAAATGAAATTTGCAAACAATTCAAATTGAATTTGTACATGCGCGTTGACTTTTTGAGTATTTAGTGTCTATCGCAAATATTTCGATTAGTTGTGGCTACATTGTGGGTGAACTTGTAGCCAGAGTTGCCGCTGGCGGTTGCTGCAGCTTGACAACTTGATCAACAAAGTTGCCAATGCGTTGCATCGTAAATTAGACACGCCCACTCCTGCACACAGACGCACACACGGAGTCTGGGTCCGTTATGCACAACAAATCACTCAACAAGGCATGAGCATAAATGTCTTACACCAAACTGCAGTTTAATTGCCCAACAAAAACAACAACAGCTAAACAACGAGTGGAACAAGCGCCTTAGAAGTGACAGCGAATGCCGGCGGAAGAATAGCTAAAAAAAAAAAAAGATGAAAAAACAACGCATCCAAAACAACTAGAAAAAAATGGAATGTAGTAAAAATGGCCAACTGCTATAAGCTCGTAAAACGCCAGAGCGGTCGCAAGCAAAGAAAAGGTTAAGACCCCGCTTCCTCAAAATAAAAGAACTTAAATGCAGGAAAAGAAAAGTAGACGGCACCGAAGCTTAGATACGCTTGGAGCTGCTGAGAAGCTTAACCTTGAAACGCAGATAAGCAAAAAGAAGTCTTAGAAACAATAAGAGAATGTTCCACGTCCGGGCCTAGCTACGCCACCTGTTTCTTCTGAAGAGATTGTGCCGCGTCTGAGACCAGAGCGGTCCCCAAATGTTTCTTCTAATTCTTTGACGGAAAACATCTAGAATTTTAAATTTTTATATACTATGTTCAACATACAATTCAATGTGAAACATTCAGCTGTGAGTTCTCTTCAACTTGGATTTATGTGGCGCTATCTAGCGGGCGTATATCGGTCTTCTTTTTGCTCCCACAACTAATTCAGTCCTGTGGGCAGTAACATCATCAGAAAGTAATACCATTCGAGCGTAATAACTGTTTGCGGTGTTTTACATCAAAACAGTGTGGAACTTTTGACGAGATTCATTTATTTCCATGTGTTTTGAGTACTTTTCAATATGTGATTTCAAGCTGCTGAATGTATACATACGTATCGGGCCAGTTCAGTGGTATAACTTGAAAATCTAGAGCCGAAATTGAAATGAGTTCAGGAAATAATTAGTTTTGTGCTCCCAAGTTTCGAATTCGATACGTAGGTCAAGTTACTGTTTGTATTGCATTGTTTCCCGTCATTTCGAATTTTGTTATTTTGACCTTACAATCGTAATAGGGTTTACCGAAACCCAAAAGACTTATAAAATTAAGTGTTCCGAAATCGAAATCGACAATAATTTTTCGTCAAAGAATACTAAATCTGTAAGCTTTAAGGCATTTGCAGCGATTTTGTGAAGATTTCTTGAAAAAATAGTATAGTTTATTTAGCACCTTATTCGAAAGACTAATCTATTAATCGCTCCCAACTCATATTATTATTTACAACAGAGTGTAACGTGCTGGATAGCATCGATCAAGCTCGAAATCTGGAGTGGGACTATAGGTTGAAATGCTGGAAGTAGCACAAAACGAATTCGATTCAGAAACTGTGTTGTTGATGCCCTTGGTCCTATGAGCGATACAGGAATCCAATAATATGAACTATAAAGCTATATAAAGCAAAATGCAATCGAACATTCGGTTAGCCTTAGGGGTTGTGCATGATATCACCACTGGGAAGAGGTGTGTTCATTAAATTGTGACGATTTGTGACTATGGAGGAGGTGGCTGCTCCATATTAGTGACGTCACAATTAGATAAAACTGCGTATAGGTTTTGTGTGGTTTTGCTTTAGTGATTTGTGACGTCACAGTAGGCGGTGAGGTTATCAAATTGTATCAAATAAAATGATCTATAATCGTTCCACGAAGCTCTTTTAACATAACAAATATAACCCTTGTAGGGTATATCAAATATAAAGCAATTCATTGCAAACGAAATTATGAAGTAAACAAAGCAAGTCATAAAGGCAGCAATACCCAAGGCGTCGGTGACACAAGGCATCTCCATCTCCATGCTACAAGTCTCTGACAACGGGCGGCCACATTCGAATGGAGTTACATCAAGTTGGTCACCATATGACCGACCAGCCATGAGCAGACCGGAGAAGGTATTAAATACATGCAACATGTGTTCATATGTTTCTGGGCTGCCATTTATTTCGTACAGCCGTGTTTTTCGAAGAATGCACCGCGTGCCACACGCAATAAATTTCATCTGTGGCTATCTGCTCTTTGATGCATTCAGTCAAAGGGCACGACCATAAAGCCAATGACATTTATGGTGCCTCAGCTTGTAGCTTGGCTGTTTCTTAGAGATTGGTTTCGTTTCCTCCTACTTCCAGTTCGGCGCCAAGTTCAACAAAAGCTATGGAACAGCAAACAACTTACATGTGGCACTATTACAAGTATCTGAAATATTTTATCGCCTACACAAACTTGCAATTACGTTGTTTATTTTGTGCCAAATGGAGAATATATAAGAAAAAAGTAGTACATATGTATATAATCCTAGATCCTGTCTGATGTTAGTCGCTGCAGCAGCATCATTATTATCCCTTTGTCAGGGCATGCAAACATGCAGACCACTGCATTGACAACAAACAGGAAAGAGCACAGTTGAGAGTGAGAGGTAGATAGAGTGTGAGAGCGGAGAAAATTTTGCAAAAAATCCACTGCAAATAATGCAGACGATGCCTTGTGCCAGTTTCCTTAGTCTGTTGTCAGTTGTTATTGTTATTGTCGAAGTTGTTGTTGTTTTTTTTGGCATATTTGTGCACAAAATGAAGAAATAATTTGAAATCATGCAGAGAAGTGCAAGCGCGCTCTTGCTCTGGGTCCAAGTGAGACATCGCCTGGGTTGTCAACACAATGGCACCAAATTATTTAATACTTCAAGTGAGTAGAGTGTGTCTGTGTGCGTGTGAGTGTATATGTGGGACTGACTAGTGTTCTTTTGAAAACCCTTCGCAGTGGCTATATCAACTTGTTAATGCTGTTTGTAACACTCTGAAATACTTGTGTGTATCGTGCGGTCGAAAATCTTAGTTTTCTTGCAAATGAACACAAAGCCACAGAGGTAAAGTTGTGAGTTTTTATGATTTCGGCCAATTATTGTTAGAGATCTGCGCAAAAACGTAGACTCAATGGTCAGCTTGAAACGGCTTGTAAACCCATATCCAGTGATACGAAGCCGTAAACACAACTGTGAAGGAATTTCAAACGGCGAGAAATTTTTGCAATTTTTGTAGGGGGATACATCCTAAAACTGACCAAAAAGCAGAATCAGTCCGTTTTCTTCTGTCCATAGACAGACAGATACACCGCAGAAATGTTAAAGAATTCTAAATTCCTGTCAAAAAAATGTAATTTGCAACAGTGTTCGGCAAGTGTACTAGTGTTTTCCCGCTCTGCCTTCAGAATTTATGTATTGAAAATCGGCCATAAAAGTTTTAAGACCGTAATATAGAGCCCTAGCCGAAGGCTAGGTTTTGAACAGCGAAGGCTTCCCATAGGCTTTAACAAGCTTGTGTGTAGGGTTTCATCTCCACGAGAGTCGGAAACAAAACCCCCTGTAAAACTGAAGCATTGAACGGACCCTATTCGCTTTAGTCTTGGTAATTTCACAAGTCGACTTCAAACATCTCTTTCTCGAATATAGCATTTGGTAGCGCAATGAGGGATCGCATATATGCTGCGTTGTCTGAATTCGGTACACTACACGCAGCTCCCTCAAGGTATGAAAGTACCACTTTGCTACTATAAGGTACTTTAAACAAGGTGACACCCTCTCCTACGAGCTTTACTTGGTGGTTGAGAGTGCGTTACGAAAGGCCGCAGTGCTTCCGAACCATTTTCTATAAAAGTCTTCAGTGGCCTACTCAGATATTATGACAGCTTTACTCGTAGCAAACGAGATGTTACCCGTGATTTTTCAGGCTATTGAAACCGTATTGTCATGGTGGAACTGTAAGTAAATTAGAGCAAGACAAAGAAGATGTTTTTCTCAAGATTGATGCGGCGAGTCCTTCGGATTTCTATTGAAAAATATGCATTTGTTGTTAAAAAGACGAACGAGGTCGGCATGGATATCAATCGATCGATTGAGTATACAAAGCTTTGCGACGCGATTTTTGTTCAATTTTTTGGTTACAAATTTCCATGTCTCGCCGAAAGTTGATGACCCCAGTCCGTAACCGTCCTACGATTTAACAATTTGAGCACCATCGCAATGTTACTGTCCATTCCCTATATCGCAAATGGTAATGTTTATATCTTGCCGTAGAAAATAGCTAAGTAGGAAAAAGGCCAGGTCGCATCTATTGGTGCGCTTTATGAAAGGACTGATAAGTCGAAAATCTGTCATTACGCTCGGATGCTATGATGCTTGCTGTGTTAGGAGCGTCCATAGCAGAGCGAGAAGGTTGCATGTTGGTTTTTGTGTGCTGGGAAAAGTGTGCTTATGTTAGCTTGTTGTTTCTGTCTTCGAGCTAGCGTATGTGTACGCTAGATGGCGCCACATTATGCAATGTCGTAGAGAACTCAGAGCTGAGCTTCATATCTGCCGGGCATGCCGTGATGCCTTGAACAATTTTTCGATTGTCCTGCAAATGAAATGCTATGTCTATGGAGAGCATAAGAGTATTAGAGATGCGACTAATCATCATAAATGCAATTTTATTCCCTTTTTGCTTATACAAGCAATTGCAAAAATTGTAAAATGTCTGACTATGCAAAGTGTGAAAGCAAGTAAGTAAGAGCGAGACGCAGTTACTAATAGTAAGTCCTATGTAGGGATTCTACGGAATTGGAGCAAGCAGGACATGTCATAAGTTGTAAGTAAAACAGCATGTTGTCCTAGCTTCTGAGTGCAATTTACTGTTGCTTTTAGCTGAGAAAATTCATATTTAATGAAGCCTGTTCTATTGTTATGTGGCCGAAATAAATGTGACATCTAATTGATTGCAGACTCAGAGGTAGAGAGAGAGAGAGTTACTGGTACAAAGAAAGTTGCCAAATTGCAAATCTAGACAAATATATCATGCATATGCGATTAGTTGCATATATGTCTTCCATAAAAATGTGAATTCTGGAAAAGAGTCAATACACTTTGAATGTAATTGGCCAAAACATCATTAACTGCAGAACAACAACTACGACGACAAAGACTGCAATAAGCACTCTCAGCACATTTTGCCTTTAACAAGCAATTAAATCGAAACAAAAAGCGCAGGCAGCCACTTCAGGAAACTCCCTTTGTAACCCCCCCGAAGTCAGACAATACACAATGCGCTAACAGACAATGCAATCGAAAAACTGTGACATTGATTTATTTAACATTTAACAATTACAACAAAAGTAAAAATTTTATAATTATTGCACATGTAAACAGGGCATCTTTGGACAGAGGGATACTGGGCTCTGATTGAAATGCTGGCCAAAGGTATTTCCAGCTAATGTCAAAGTGACAGCTGCAACAAAGTCACTCTGGAGTACCAGCGCATACAGCACTCTCCGCAACCCCTAACCCAACTTGCAACATCTTTGCTTGAAATAATTACTTTTTGAATGGCGCCGCTGTCCAAAAACACAATGAAGATACTTCGGCACGCCCGCGCCCATATGTCGTCAGAGCGCATTTTAATTTTAAAATTTATGCTAACATCAGGTTAAATCTCAAAATGCAAAAAAGGGAGTAGCAGCAGCAGGTTGAGAGGGTTGTTGTGGGTCTATTTTTTGTTTTTACCAGGGTTGTGTGCAGAGCAAATGAGGCAGCCGTATGACATTATTTGTGCAGCACTTTTTTCTTCTTTGCTCGTTTTCTTTCAACTGCACCCTTTGGCGTGCTTTACCCCCTTTGCAAAAAGGCTGAGAGTAGCTTCATCAATGTCGTCAACGTTGTCGCAACGTCAGAGCCAGAGTTGTCGTTGTCGCTGACGCTGACGCTTACGTTGTTGTTGCCAACGTGCCGCATCCTGTTCATCAGCCTCATCAACGCAAAGTAAATATTTGCATAATGTGCGCAATGTGCAGCTGCCTAGAGTATACTCTATAAAGAGCAAGTGAGATGTGGAGAAAGGGGATTGAGTGTGAGCGTATCTATCAGTGTGTAATTTGTGGGCGGCCACGGGCGGCAGCACTTGTCTTGTTTACTTTACAAAATGCAATAACAGAGCAGCAGCAGCAGCAACAGTTGCAGCAACAACAATTGCAACTGTCAGTCGCTGCAACCCCTAGACAGGATCCCAACCGTTTTGTTATTTTAGCAACAACAAACCATACGAAACCAATAAATTGGTAAACCACAAAACACATACACACAAAACAAATTAAAAACCGAAAGCGTGCGGAAATTAATCAATAATTTTTACAATGCATTGAAAATTGAAAACTTTTAAAAACTCGTCATACATCGTAAAAACATTGGGAAAACATCTAAAGATGCCTCAAAACATGATGAAATGCAGGATAATCTCTTAAGCAGCTATTGTGCATACACTCACGCACACTCACCCAAAACACTCATACGCACATAATGAAAGTGCTGCATTCAGTCTTGATGAATCATTGCCGAAGTGTTGCTTAAAAAAAACTGACAAGAACTGACAAAACCCAACTATGTAATGCCTAACGAGAGCTCAGCTTCCTGTGGTGCTCGATTGTGTAACTCCAAAAGTTGCGGCCGATATTTACACTGAGAAAAATAGAAGCTTAGTTAGGTGCCTATGTGCGCAAGTGAAACAATGCTGCTAGTGAACCACGCTTCACGCTCTATCTCAGAGACGGTAATGTCATCTACAACTCTTTTGAAGACAGCATTTTGAGACACAAAGTAGGTTCACAATCGGCAAAAACAAGCTTACTGTTGGCATTTCTGTAACAAAACAACCAAACCTTTTCGGTTCTCACAATCTGCTTGCACGTACGGACTGACATACACGTCAAAGTGCCAGTGTGTTGCTGGCACATTCCGATTTGAAGTTGCAAGTAATCGGTAAACCGAAACAGCTAATTCGTTTGGACAACGAAGTGCAGATTGTCGGGTGGTCAGACATGTTGCAGAAAAATTTATAATATTTTTGGGTGTTTGACCGTTGCAAAACAACTTGTTTTGAAAAACAGGAAAATATATGTGAAATGGCATCTTATCTGCTCCTTCGAAAGTTACGCTAAAGTATTTGACTGTACATTAGAAGCACCAACGCAAGAATAATTATAATCGCTATTTTGAAAAAATAGTACTTCAATGAAACTTTTAACAACATGAAACTTAGACAAATCCAACTTTAAAGTGGCCTGCGATGCGATCTTAAGCATCTACTGTAGAAAGAAAAGAAACAAGGGTGGAGACAATCGCATCACTTCTTTTCTGAAGTAGGAGCTTGTGAAGCTGTATAGTATGGTTTTCGGAAATATTACCTATGCCAACACCGTTATTAGTCCTCAAATAGTGGCGATGGGGGTGCTCCGATTAAGTAACCTCACGGAGTGTGGACATCACTGATACATAGTCAAAAACTGTTATAGAATAGTTTTGTTTTCTGTTATTTGACGACACATTCAATTGTAATGATTTGTGACAAGCTGTTTCAATATCTTAAAAACGTGGTGACGGCATTTAAGGACATCTTCTTTTAGCCTTACGATCTTTATGAGTAATTAAACTATGTTTAAGAACTATGAGTAGTTAACTGAGTCAAAGAGTGTTAGATTGATTCCTAGACAATTAAAATATTCTACAATTCACACAATGAAGTAACTGAAAGACAGTTGTAGGAGTTCTAAAAGACTCTTAGAGATGTGTATTTTTTAGGCTGAGTAAAGAGAATTGCGGTTTGACGCCTTATGAGTCGTTCATGGCATGTTAACTTTTAATTTAAAGTTTAAAGTTCTTTGATGACTAAAAAACCTCTTTCGAACACCCTTAGACAAGTATTAAGCTATTGTAAAGCATTTTCTGCTCTATGCTTTGACTAGGAGCGATATCTTGTATTCATACATAATATGAAGGGACAAAAATGCCATATAATATCTATATAGTTGTATATTAATCCAAGTTCAGGCAGCCTCGGCATTTCGGTTCATGCTAAGTTCAGTATAGACACTCTTCGCTTCTCTGCTCTTCTTCATACCTACAGTTTCTGCAGAAACTTACTTCGCAATTGTTCCGAGTCAAACAACTTTTTTGATAACGTTTTGTTTCTGTTACTACGGTTATGTATACGATTTATGTACTTGAGACACTTCATTGGATGTGTCATCAAAACAAATTTACAGTTCCAAACACGTTTCGTTTCTCTAAGTGTATTGGAGCACATTTATCAATGGCAGCTCACACAGTTCAGCTGTCATGCCTGGAGTACCTTAGATGGGAATTTTCCATGCTTGAAAGTCAGGCGCTGCAACTGACAAACCATAACCAAAGTGTCTTTCAGTGTCTCCAAGTGAGCTAGGACACGCCCCTCAATACTAGAATGACAAACACTCTATTGAGTGCAGCGTGTGCGTCTTTGGTAATGTTGACGATGATAATGATGATGAAGTTGCTGATGAAGTTTAAGAAGCTGATGATACTGAGTTCGCTGCATGGAATCGACACTTCAGATTCGTCACATATGATTTTGGCTTATGTAAATACTAACAACCCGAACAAAGTGCCCGATATGGATAGCTCTTTGAAATTGATAGTTTGTGAATGGGAGTATATGCAATCGACAAGCTGTTGCTAATTAAAATAGATGATCGATCAAGGGCGGCAACTACAACGAGGGTTAAAAAAACCACCCCACAACCCTCAATGCGTGTGAAAAAAAAAGAAACATTATTTACTTTTGGCAAAACCATTCCCTTGGCTTGCTTGGCTCTAATGTTGGGGTGTCAAGGCCAACGCCTTGAGCCCTTGAGCTGGTGTCGTTCTTAAGCTGGCTTATTGACACGCAGTCTCGAAAAGCGGGACTTAAAAGCAACTTCCATTTGGTATTCAAATTCATCAAAAGTTCTTAGACAGTGACATCATGCATGATTTAGTGCTGCATAGATCCGCGCAGGATCAGTGCCAAATTTACAACATGGATTACAAAAGTAATATCCATAAAAACTGTGCTACATGTCCTGCGGATGCTGTGCACAGCTTGACACACGTCCTGGTGGTGGATAGTTTTGTAGAGCAGTCCGAATTGAACGGGGGGTTACAAATGTTGATTAGCTGTTTGAAAGGTTTCTGGTTTCCAGCGCCGGAAATGGGTTGGTAGGCCTTTTTTCCGACTGCAATTGCTTTGTTTCATTTTTTATGTAACGCATGTCGCAAGGCCATAAATTATAACTAAACTTTGGTATGCCTTTGTTGTACCTTATTGTAATTTGGTTTCTATTTTTTCTCTATTTTTTTTGTTGGGGTGCGTAATCAAAGAATAACAAACTGCGCAGGATAATTGCAGCGAGTTGTGTAAATTGTGTTTAACGAAAACAATGCCCAATGGCATTTGTCGCAATTCGAAATGGAATTGAATTTTAAATTTCCGAAGGGTACAGCTCCTATATGATCAGATGACTGAGCACGCTCTAAGCCCTTTTGAGTGGCTTGTTTTGATGGAAAGTCGAAGAAGGATTGAAAATCACTGTGTAAATAAGTATGGGGAACAAATTAGAATGGCTTTTCTGTATTTACATGTTACGATTCAAAATCTTGTACCACTGACCAATCTGGTCATAATAGATAGCTTTTAGTGAATTTTCTAGGTAGTGATGGAGCTGGTTCAAGTGACGCAGAATGAGATAATGTTAGACCTCGGCCACGAGATTAAACAAAAGCTATTAATTCAGCCACTTCAATACGCAGGTTAGGTAGCTGGCAATGTCTGCCGATAGTAGAGAATAAACTCATTTACCATAGTCATATTGTGTATATTCTTCTCCTTAACTGACCATAACAACCCGTTATCGGGTTACGGCCTGATGTAAATTCTTTCATTGGAATTGTGGTTTTACGTAGTGGGTCCCAAACCCTAAGCACAATCCTTTTAAGGCATGGGGTGACTCTACAGGTCTCGAAAGAACCAAGTGTGATTGTTAGTCGCCTCATACGACAGGCGAGCGTGTATAAGCGATGATAATATATGATATATTTTCTTTCTTTCTTCAATCCCAACAAGTAAATTTCACTTACAAAAATATAAATGCGGCTACTCCGAAGGTTTATTATGAGATGCATGGGTCTGGAAACCATTGGAAGAGTCCAATGATGACATTTGATGAAGCGCCAAGATCTGGAGCGTTTTCGAGGAAAACATTATGGTCAGTGCCGGAATGTGTTTCGAAAGAATGATAAGCCGACCGAATCGCACAGAGTGAAAAATTTCGGTTCCTATTTGTGACGCTTATCTGGCATATAATGGCGCGTCGGACCACATCTACTAATCAACACAGAGTCGTTGGGTCATGGAAACAGCTTGTAATCCCTCATTGAAATGCTTGATAAAAAGCTGCTGATGAATAGCATCTGTCCAGTTAAAACATTCGCTCATGAAGGTATTAACTCGACTGATCATTTTTGGCCAAAGAATTTATAATCTGTCGCGCCTCCTTCTGTCTGTTATGTACATAATCCATAATACCCTTATGATCCCCCCACTACGCAACTGTATACAACGTGCTTATAAACGCACATAGATATACATCGTTGAGTCTGTTACTTGGTGAGATCTTCAGAGAGATCTTCCCAGAGGTCTTACGCTATTTTTTTAATAGAAATTTATTTTTTCTTATCACTTTATAGTTTTAATGAAACGCAATCAACTTGCTATAAAAGCTCTGCCAGTTGCCAATTTGTGTTTTGTTAAGATTGGCGAATTAAGTAAAAATGTTCAACAGTTTACAAATTTTAACATTATTGGTATTATTCAAGTTTCACGATTGTTTTCCAAATAACTATACTAGTTATGACAGTGCAGAATCCGACAATAAAGATGTATGTATAATATACCTACTAAAATAAATTTCAAAAAATATAGTTTCAAAATATTACTCTTTAACGGTTAACAAATTTAAAGATTAACAAATAATTTTTAATATAAAAATAAAGTAATTAACTGGAAAATTAATAGAATTTTGTAAAAGTGTGTGATGCTTAATATCAGTTGTTATAAATGTTGTATTGGTAGGATTCCTAAAAGTAAACACTATATGAAAATGACATACAAACCTCGCCTGCAGAAAGCCCGTCATACTTTTTCTTTATGATCTTCTAGACTCCAAAAAATATTGCCGCAATTAGTATTTTTCCGATTGTGAGTCTCGATACTCAGTAATGACTTTTAAGCATCTTTTAGTGAAATGCCAGCCTACTATGTAAATCCAAATATATATCTTTACTACGTCACTTATGTAAGAGTATTGGTGATCCAGTCCAGTATAATGGAACAAACATTAAATTATGGTATTTTCCTCAGTCCTCGGTAAGTACGCGAAGTATTTACTTTATCTGATGTCTTGAAATGGATGAAAATCAAGTTCAAAGATTCATTTTCAAACAAACAAGTATAGATTCAGCTCTATATAAAAGCGTGTGAATAATAAATGCTATATGCAAATTTTTTATAATTGACAGCATGGCAGCGTGGAATTGGCCTCCAGATGTGACACCTATTGCTTTCATAGAACAAAGCAGATTTCCGAAAATCACAAACAAGAGATTGACGAGTTAAAGGAATAGCTGGAGGAAATACAGGTAGAGGAGCGAGAATGGGAGCTTAAAAGCAGGTCCAACGATTAGGCCAACAGCAGGCTCAAGACAAGGCTGGAGCAATTACTGGATGAGAAAACAAACTGCGATGTTAAAAGCAGGGAAAAGGATGAGGCTGAGATCAACTATTTAAGGGAAAGACTGATGGAATTTAAAATTAAGGAAGTCGAATGGAATATTAAAAGCAAGTTCATGGAGGACTTTAATAACATGTTAAAGAAATAGCTAGAGGAACTACAAATTCAAAAAATAGAATGCGATGTTAAAATCAAAAGCATCGATGAGACCAACAAGAATTTAAAGGTACGTCTGCAAGAATTACTGGTTGAGAAAAGATACTGCGATGCTGTAAGCAAATAAAAGGATTAGACCAACAACAAATTAACCCATTAAGCGCCAAGATCCTTTAAAATCAATAACCAGTGAGTTTTTTTATTTCAGTTTTGTGAAAATAACATATGAAACTTAAAAAATACTTGCAAAACTGCCAAATATATGATACAATAGTTTTAATTTCTTTTTATAAGGATATTTTTTTAGCACTTTTTTTCTATCCGTAATGTTATGTTACAAAGTTCGCATATCCATCTACGTTGGCAGTGGCATTAGTGACAGCGTCAAGGAATTTGCTTTCTTTTCGAAAAATGGTTTCCAACCAAAAAAAACTAGCTACACTAGAAACTACCGACCGCTTCGATACGGACTGGATCTGAATGTTATGACAAACAATGAAGCGATGAAGCTCCAGTAATTCGATTTTAAAACTGTTGGCTGCTTTGTACAACTTTCATACTATGAAAAGCGGCCACCACTACCATTTTCCGATTCAAAATCTTGCACGAATGACCAATCTGGTCGTAAGCGACAGCTTACAGTGTGTTTTCCTGGGTAGTGATGGAGCTGGAGCAAGTGACGAAGAATGAGATAATGGTAGAACTCGGCCACGAGATTAGACAAAAGTTATTAAAAACAGCGATTCAGCCACTTCAATATGGAAGTTAGGTAGTTGGCAATGTCTGCCGATGGTAGAGAATATACGTATTTACCATAGACATATATGTATATGCGATGATACAAAATATGCAAATTATTCTCGATACTTTCTTTCTTTTTTCGATCCCAACGAGTAGCTTTCTGTAGTTGATTATAAGTATAAATGATGAAGCATCAAGATCTTGAGCATTTTCGAGGAGACATTATGGTCAGTGCCCGAATACGTTTTGAAAGAATTATAAGCCGACCGACCAACAGAGTCGTTGGGGCATGGGCCTAGTTTGGAATCCCTTATTAAAATGGTCTTATTTTAAGTTATCTATCATATCCAGGCTAAGCTCGAAAAGCTGCTGACGAATGGCATCTGTCCAATTCAAACATTCGCTAATGAAAGCACTATATAGAAAGTAAGCTAAATCGGTCTTTAAGGGTTCCTCCTCCTCCTCTTGTCTTCGAAATCTAGAGCACACACGGACATACGGACTTGGCTATATCGACTCGTTCTGTCACGCCTACTTCTGTCTGTTACATGCATTTCACAAATCTGAAAGAATTACAACTTAATAAAAGAGAGTACGATGTTAAAAGCATGGATAGTGATGTGGTCAACAACAACTTAAAGATGGAGCTTGAAAAATTACTGGTTAACAGAAGAGAGAGCTATGTCAATAGGAAGGATATGGATGTGGCCAACAAAACCTTAAAGATACAGGTGGAAGAGCTAAAAGTCAAAAATAAAAGAGAACGCCTTAAAGATAAGACTGCCAGAAACTCCAAAAAGAAATTGCGATGTTAAAAGCGAATTCAAGGATAAGGCCAACAGCTATTTACAACAACGTCTGGAAGAAATACTGGTTGTGAATAGAGACTGGGATGTTAAAAGCAAGGAAAATGATGAGGCCAACAACAATTTAAAGAAGAATTAGTGGTTGAGAAAAGAGACTGCTACCAAAATTTTGCGTTCGCTTTTAAAATATGGTATGGTAAGAAAACTAACTAACAATGATAACCTCCAAATGAGTGAGAATTAACCACGTTGTCGAAACCCTGAAGCCAAAAAGAAAGAGTTTATGCAAAGCCTTACAACGCTAATTGTCTTGGAATTTCGTGTTATGAAAATTCTGGTGCATTCCTGCTATTGATGTATTATCTTCACATTTCAAGAGTTGCTTTCAGTAAGTTTTATTTCTCAAAATGTATCGAGAACTGAGAGTGTGCCCTTAAATCTACTTATCACGGCAATAAATTTTGGAAAAATCGACGAAACTTCTTGCATTAAAATTCCGTGAAAGTTGCTACAAGTATTTTTATCTCCCTTGCCTAATCCTCTAATTTTAATGCACCACAGAAGCTCTCAGTGCCTGAAATTTTAACTACAGCCAGATATTTATGACGCATTTTAAGTGCCTAGACAAGAATTTAAGATACACTCACGCACACTTAGACGCATTTTGTGTAAACGCTCTTAAGATTTTGACAACTGCAGCATGGCAAAATGATGAAATGTTGTAATGACGACATGCAACATGCAACAACAACAACAACGACAACAAAGTGTGTACTGAACAAATATTATGGAATATATGAATCCAACTTTATAAAGATGAGAACTATAAAATTAGCACGCTGCGCACTAATTGCATTAATATGTCAACATGTTTCAGGCCTGATACAGGCCTCAGCAGAACTGAAGAGCATGCAGTGGGAGCGTGTGTGTGTGCGTATCTATGTGAGTGTGTGTGGGGAGAGTCTGTTGATGTAGCTGTGTGTGTGTATGTGTGTGTGTGTATTGTTGGTGGAGTGCACGCCGCGCTACTTAAGATTACACAACAACAATGCCAACAAAAGCGAAAAAAAAAATTGTATGCAGACAGTCGGGACAGTACCCGACAGTGGAATACCCTGTACCCTTTTTATTTTTAAACACTAAATACTGTAAAATGGTAACGGAATTATCCACTTTTATATCTATTTTCATAATATCCATATGCCTGAAAACATTTTCCCATTGGGAAGTTCCAATTGACAAGTTTTCCTATTGGGAAGTTGGCTATTGTGGGGTAAAAATTACTTTTATACGCATAGCTCCAGTATTCTTGGGCCAATGTCGTTGACTTGTGTAACACTGTGTGTGGGGTGTGTGGCAGTAATTAAGGTAAATCGATTGCGGTGGAAGGGGGGCTTCCATTGAAAAAAGGTGGATGCAGTTTTAAGGACTAGGTCACATCTACACTCACATGTATCCATGTATACACGCAGTGCAATTTTTGTGCAGTTTATTGGCCAGGGGGGGGTGAAATTAGCATATTTTTTACTATAACTTTAGATGTATTTATCCGATTTCAAAAAGTTTTGCAACATAGATGCACATAAACACGACGCACACCTCTGTCGAGTTTCGAAATGATAGATTTAACGGAGCGGTTGGAAACCACGCAAATCTTTCATGTTTCGACATAATTCGAAAAACTTGCACCGAATAGGTATAATGCGCATCTTTTGGTAAAATAAAGTTTTGCTCTTGCTCTTATAGTCTCCGAGAACGGTGCGACAACACGGACATGTCTATGTTGACTCGACTATTGCTCCTGACCATTGTTGACCATGGAACATACAGTCTGCCACGCCTCCTTCTGCCTGTTACATACTTTGCACAAATCTATAATACCCTTTTACACTTTGTGCAGGGTATAAATATTGTACTTGAAGTTTATTTATTTTGCGTTCATAGAGACTTGAGCAACAACAAAACGACACGAAAAGCATAAAAACCAAAAATTTGATGAAAGCAAAACATAATAAAGCGTATAGTAAAGAGGCAGACAGAGAGAGAGAGAGAGAGAGAGAGAAAAGAGAGAGAGTGAGAAAGCGAGAAAACGCTGAGCAAATAAATGCAGCCGCCACCCACTTGGCCACTTGGCATCGCAGTCAAAATATTTTCTTTTGGATTTCATATTTTCCAAAAAACTCAATTTTATTTATCTATAGTAAAAATGTTTGCAGTGTAGCTGTGTGTGTGTGTGTGTGTGTGTGTGTGTGTGTGTGTGTGTGTGTGTGTGATGATTTATGCTGCGCCATCTGCAGCCAAGTTCCAAACAAATTCAACACATTAATATTGCCAACTTTTTAACCCTTTGAAGTGCACACAAAATAATGATGTGCTAATTTGCCAAAGCGTAAAAAACTAAAAACAAAATATTGTTTTTAAAAAAAAAATAAAATAAAATTAATAACAACAATTAAATGTACATTAAAGTGTCAAAATTGCATTTAGCGGCTTGTGGTTAAAGTATCTTTTTGTTGCCACTTGCCTTAAGTGCCACTCAAATGTATCTTTAGGCTTATTTTTGTTTGACCTGCATTTGTTCTATGAACTTTTAAACTTAGACTGTTGAAAGGGGAAATGACAACTTGTGCACACGCACACTCATATTTTTGTAAAATATTTAATTTATGTACATAAAAATATATATACCTGCATATAAATACGGTGAGCCAAATTTTAGTGTGGTACCGATTGCTTCTGAATAAGGCAACTTTTTTAGGTAATACCTAAGCCATTCGATAGATAAAATGCCTGCGGTTTGCAAAATATAAGTTTCTTTGGATACGTTTTGATTTAAAGAACAAATTTTACTGTAAACATTAGAAAAAAAACAACAACAAAATACGTTGGGCACATAAACGTTGTTGTTTTGTGTTTTCTTTTCTTCTCTTCTTAATCAGCATGTCTTAACTGGCCATAAAAACCGCTTTCCGGGTTCCGATCAATTTTAGAGTTTCGCGCTCGTCTCCTTCAATCGTTGATACCGAAGGTAGCTGGTGTGCTCTCTACCTGGTCTTTCTAATGGAGGCATGGTCGGCAATCTCATTGGAGAGCTTTCTTAAAATAGCTACCTCATCTATACGCACATCTTGACCACGACAGTGTAGCCGCTAGATGCTAATTCGTTGGACTATGTCAATGTCGTCGTAGAGCTCGTAGTCGGTGCCAGCGCGTAAAGGGTCTAAGATGCTAAGGAATACTTTCCGCCCAAACACCGCAAGGGATCTCTACTACTCATTTGCCTATTAAGTAACATCTATTAGTGGTGCTGAGGTAGACGAAACCCATGACAACATCAAGAGTATATTTTTCAACATAAATCAGAGTCCAACTGCAGCAACTCTCTTCTCAAAAAAAAAAAACATATATCTCTCAGCAGCCTCACCATAAACTTCCAGGAGCATTCAATGAGAGCTTCACATTGAAATTTGACATTTTCAACGGGCTAAAAAGCAAGGTTTTTATATGAAAACTAAAAACGATATTACTTATATCGTAGGCAGATTTCTTAACTCTGTGAAACAACAGAAATCGAATCTTACTACTAATCATTCATAACCGCAGTGGTCACCTTTTTAAAAACGGAACGGACTAATTTGTACTCTCCAAGATTACTGAGCATAACGTTCATGATGCATTGATCGCTGAGCATTGATCAGTTTCAGTTTTTTTGTACGTGAATTCGCCCGCTTACTGCTTTTTCTAGTAAAATCAATATTAAATGCACTTTGGATTTATGAATATTTAAAAAAAGTACCTCAATGATAAATCCAATTAATCTGCTCAACTAAAAAATGTACTGTGTAAAAGTGAAATTGGTACCGAAACTAAAAGTGATATTGAAATTGAATCTGAAATTGAAGCTGCGTTTGGCTTTGGTGATAACTCATGTGTAGGCCGGCACTGTCAATTAGTCGCCCGAGCCAATAAAACAAATTGTGGCTCATTAAAATAACAACAGCAACAACTACACAAAATACAAAAACTAGGCTGGCATATAATGCAATTGTCATAAAAACGTAAAAGCAAAGTGAACATTTTTGCCAATTAAACTTAATATTGACAAATGATGGCAACTTTGTTCAATGTTGAACAATGTCAAGACATCTTGTGACAGTTTCCGCTGCTGGGCATAAATGCTGATGTTGCCGCTGTCGCTGCTGTTGCTGCCACGGATGCAGCCTCTGCTGCTGCTGCTGCCGCCGTTGTTGCCTGAAACTGTAAATGATGCATGTTTAATTGCCGACGCATAAATTAACTTTCGGAGCTTTGTTTTTCAATCTCTCGTCTGTCTAGTAACTGTGTGTGTGTGGGTGTCTCTTTTGTTTTAGAGTGTGTGTGAGTGCAATTCATTTGCATGGGCATCACACCAAGATCATACTCGGGTCACACTATGCCACATATGGCAGGCTGCCTGTCATGTGCATTACGCTCCACGTTGTTGTTGTTTTTGTATTCGATATGCCTAATATGTCTGTCAAGTATAGACGCCTCTATGGATGTCATCTATTTGGTATGCATAGTGCCAAGTGCTGGATTTCTTTAGCTGCCCATCATTCCACAGCGTTTTGACAGCGGCGCCGCCTTAAAGACATGGGACTTGCCGTATTTATCTTCGTGCGGCGGCTTGAGCTTAATAGGATAAGGCTCACTCGCTAAAATCCGGGACTTACATTTGCCAATCGATTAGGCGCAGTTCCATTTGTTCCCGATTCTTTATTTAGGAAAACAACCATTTATTTTAACTTTTTAACTGGCCATAACAATAAACTGGCCAGTCGGTAATACCAAGGGTAATGAGTGTGCTCTGTACCTGGTCCTTCCAACGGATACATAGCATGCCCCTTCGACGCCTGCCCTCACCGGCAAGATCGTAGAGCTCATAGAGTTCATCGTACCATCGAATGCGGTAGACGTTGCCAATGTGTAAAGGGCCAAAAATCGTTCGGCTCCCGTCAATGATGAGCGTTTTATAGAGTGTTCTGGTCTGGGTTCTGGTGGAGCAGGGCGAAGGTTTCTGATCGCCATTAACCTTGCAATAGCCAGGGTGATACCTGCCTCTGTCTCAACCAATTTGATTGAATTACCATCAGGTGTTAGGTTAGTGAGCTTATGTCTGCAGCGAAGCCACCCTAGTCATTAAAAGGGTTGTGCGGATGGTTTGGGACACACCGCGCCAAATACTCCACCCACTGAAAGATTTGATGCATAGATATTCACATAATATGAGTTAGAGTAGTACGTTTAGTATCATTTTAACCATCTATCAATATTCAATCGAGTTTAAGGTTATAAGCTAAATGTTATTATAGTTTTACAAGTAATCAAATCTTCATAAAGGAACGTTAGTAGCAAAGTCTGAATATTTTATATTTATTTATACTTACATTTAGGAAAGGTACGGGAAATCTGGAACAAATCATGCAAGTCATATAACTTTTTTCAGATACGATAGAAACTATATCCATGCAGTATAAATGAATCCCTCATCCGCGGGTGGAGCATAATGTCGTCCCATAGCTCAGTGACGAAGTAATCCTTGCCGTGGCGAATTGGCTTGCGCGTCTCTTACCATGAAACATAGAGCTATGCGATCGCGGAACTAATTTCGAAGTCGAAGTGAAGTAACTAGTTGTAACAAGCGAGGACTGAACAATGACAGACGATACGACGGCGAAGGTTTAAGAACCGATGGAATTCTCCTTCCACATATCACACGATGTCTGTTGGTGGTGGCTACAAAGGGTCCCCACAGTGGGCGCCCATAATTGATATGTGTTCGAAAAGGCAGGTGTATCTGTCGAGCTTGAGCCTATGTGATTATTACACACATCTCGAAAAACACTAACCCAGCGGAGCAAAAATGTAAACTGCATGAAATATGACAGCGAACGGAAAAGATTCCCAAAGGGTAACCACATAGTGGCTAATAATGTCAAACTGCCGCGATGACAGAGTAACGTGCACATATTTTGCGATTTGTTGATCTTTCACGTACTAGCGGCAATCCTAACGCTACATTTAAGAATCTGGTTCTGCGGATGGAAATTCGATAATACGTAATCGATGTTTTTCCATTTTAACGACTCCTTCTATCTAAAACGCTTTGCAAAGAACTTCTTACTTTTGTTTCTTTCATTCATTTATTTCAATGAACAGTGGTGAATTTTTTTAAATCATGAGCAGTTAGCAGGTCTAAAGATTTCTATCACCACATAACACGAAAGGGGTTTTTTGTCAATACTATAACCAAAGTAGAGGCAGGGATCAGATAGCTTTATCCTATCCTACCAGAACCCAGGCCTCCTCAAATGAGAAGAGTAGTGCCGCTTCTAAGGGTTATAGAGGGATTAAAATTTCAGCGCATATTCCAATTGATTGCAATTTCAAAACGTAAATTTTGTTGGTACTATCTCTCTACTGTTAAATTTAACGTAGTTACCAAGAGCGCCTCTAGACGGGCTTGATGCATTGTGTAAATTTTCTCTCACTTTTTTATATAGCTCTCTATTCTCTAATCATAACTTTGGCCGATTTGTTTAAGTTAAGCCAGTAATATATACACACAATTTTGGAGAAATCATTCAATTTGAAGTTCAGGGAACTAGGGAGAACACTTTATTAAAGAATTTCTTCTAGTGGCTAAAGCGATCTGGTCGAAAAGTGTCAATATTTATTATTAATAATAATATATAAGAAAATATAAGATATAAGAAATATATGATATAAGAAAATAAGATATTCTTCACTTTGTTTACCAAGAAATGTTGAAACGTTCCTCACCTTAAAGTAAATCAATTGAAGGCAATAGAAGTAAAAGTTTGGTAAAAGTTTTTATTTTGGAATAACCCATAATAGTCGAGGAGGTGGAGAGCTTGAAAACAAACGATATTTGGGACCATCGCTGTTTTCTATGTTTTTTAGGGAAACATGTATGTGCTATCGATGGTAATCACTGAAAGTTTAAACTTCTGCAAGTCAATAACAGTTACAGTTTAACAGTTTCTGTTTTGCTTGGCGACACTTTTGTTTTTCCAAGAATGGAAATGGTTTCTTTTGCTATTAAGCTGGTGTTGGCTTGTGTAAATTGCCTGCTCTAATGTTTGGGCTGCCAGATCCCCATTTGGGGTTGATAGACACCTTTCCTTTTTACAGCGTGGCTGATGCAAGGGGACGATACTCGGAAAGGTTGGTATGTCATAGTGAAAAACTTCTCTGCAAAAGCTACTTTTTGAAAGAGTTGCGTCTTGGAACGATGATAGTATAATGGCAGGCTCCGTTCAAATGTAATATTCTTCTGCAGAAACAATTGTGGAGCCTTTGAGGTAACTAGAAGTAAATAAAATCACTGGTCACGAAAAGCGTTTATTCACCTGGAATCAATAAATCTCAGTTTACCTTTATTAGTTTTCGAAAGTTGAAAACCATGGACATTATCGATCGTTTGTTTTCCAGCTCTATCGTAATGCTCACAAAACGAAACATTTTCGATTAGGGTTGTGTTCACTATAACATATGAGGTAGCCTTCAACAAATAGACTAGAGATAACCTTGTTCGAAAATATGTGTCGACCTGTGTAACAAAATGGTCCCTAACGGTAACAAAAACACGTTTTTATACAAAGTAAAAGTTAAAAGCGCGCAAAGTATTATTGGCATACTACTCCAAAAGAGTTCTTATTGGCTGTAGGCTACCAAAAGGATTCCAACCGTAATCTTAGCCGTAAACGGTATTTAAAACAAACGATTAGTTTTTGAAACAGAAATCCATAAACAACCGAGTTGTATGCAAAATATTTATACCGGTATAGTCCTAATTAGGACACGTTTCAGAATATTTTTTACTATAACTTAGTAAAATAAGTTATTATCATTCTAGTTCAGCTCTGCCGCTCCCCCGTGTGGCGAGCGGGTTAGAGAATACCACTTCAGCAGGTCGAAGCTTGTCGTATGAGGCGACTAACAATGACACTGGGTTATTTCGAGACCAGAAGAGCCACTCCAGGCCTTAAAATGGTTGTGCGTAGGGTTTGGGACCCACCACTTAAAATCCCAATTCCAATGAAAGAATGTTTTTACATCAGGCCGTAGCCCGATAACACGGGATTTTATGGCCAGTTAAGAAGAAGAAGTTGAGTTCTGCTTAAATATGATACTACTTGTGGGTGTAGGAATCTTTGAGTATTTCACATATTCGCTTACTTGTAATCCAAACCCATTTCACAAGTCTTTGCCATTACTCATTTGGTAGCCTTAAATGAGCGAAAGAATGTCGGCCGTATCATTTAAAACCGAATCAGTGTAACAATCGTCAGATCGAATGTGCGAAATCGAATGAATAGGTAATTTATTATGCGCCGTCATGATGGCTAATTAATGGTGGCCCTGACTAAGGTGTGGGGCCCTGTCATGTCAGTCTTATCGCGGCTTTCGTGCACCGACAGAATTTGCCAAATTAATGCAAATCATGCGAAAGAGAAGATGCTTTAGATGATGATGCGGTTGGCAACAGATGTTCCTGTTTTTTTTTTTTGCTTGTAGCGCCCATATCAACGAGAGCCTAATGAGTTAAGTGCCAAAAGGTTTTTGCGAAGCTTTAGATACATCTGCACACACACATATCTATATATAGTGTAGGTGTGTGTGTGCGAGTGTGTGCAGGCATGCAAAGTAAGATAAATCGGTAAGCATTATGTGGAAAATGAATCACTGACCAAACACGCAAAGCAATTGATAAGCGCGGTAGAGAAAAAGATATATCCGAGTGAGAGCCGGCAAGAGAAGGGGCAAGAAAAACGTTGACAAAGTCTGGGGTCAAGACGAGCGATAAGAAGACAGGCTCAAGAGATGAGTACATCGATGATACAACAACAATAATCGCATATGCTCTCTGTCTGTGCGTTGTGTGAGTCGCATGTCTATCACTCATTCATTAAGTCATGCCTGCTTTGTCTTTGGGTGTGGCTCATTGAGGCAAGGTGTTGTTGTAGTTGTTGTGGTTGTGGCTGGCTTTATTTGGTTAATTAATCATTTGACAATTGCGCTGATAGCTGCTGACTACAACGAATACACTGTGACGCCATTGACCACCAAAGGTTTCAAACAGATACAAATGTATCTATAAGTGCGTTGAGGCTTGTAATCTGAACATGAGCAAAGACCATGAAATGTACATGCAATGTGATGTTAATTGTGCTTAAGATTCATTTTGGCATAACTTTTGGTTTAACTTTAAGAACAAGCATTGCCTTGAATTTGCTTTGATTCCCAGGAGTGCTGACATTTACAAAAATTTTGTGGCAAGTTAAGCCTCAAGTAGTTGCTTGGCACTTCAAGTGTGCACTTAAACAATGAGATTTATGTAATGCTTTGAATTCTGCACCCACATCAATAAAACCAAAAACTGTAAATTATACTACAAGCACTATTTAACAGTTTTGGGCTTTATTTTTATAGTACTTTTGTTGCTCGTCGTTAAGATAGAACTCAATACGAAAGAGTTTGGTGTGAGGTCTTACAACTTATACATATATTTTATGATATTATAGTTGTGTTTTTTTTTTAAGCAAATTGTTTATTGTAGATATTAATTCATTCAATATTAATTCAGCCGTCAGCATGTCTTATGATTTGACGGTGATTGAAGTGGTAATTTCAGTGATTCCTGTGAGCTTTTCGAAAACATATAACGTTTCTAATGTTTTCATTCAAAGAATTCTTCGAAATTCCACTTTCAGCGTTCGGAAGACATTATGCCGCCGATCAGAAGATCAAACATTGGCAAACATGAATGCTCAAAATCACTCCGGATTCGCTTAAGCTTCGACTCAGTCGAGACTGATTTAAATGATTTATGTTTTGTATGGTTTTTCTCAATATACGGGGGAAGTAGAAGAAGATGGCGAAATGGAAGAGGAAGAGAAGTTAAAGGAAAGTGTGAAGCTAATAGGAAGATCAAGACAAAGTTTAAAGTGAAGAGCAAGGCAAATAGGAAGAGAACGTGGTTTGCGAGGAGGGAGAGGTGGAGGAGAAGGACCTGCCTACTTAGAAACATATACACACAAAATTTCTGATAATTAGGAAAATTTACCGTAACAAATCACATGATTAGACGTAAGGTCCACCTCCCAGCTGGAAAATACTCCTTTAGATCTTTGACCCTTTACGCGCTAGCAAAAACTACTGCATTCGATGAAACGACGAACTCTATGAGCTCCACGACGAGGCAGCGGCTCCATTGTTTAGTTCATGAAGTGCGCTTTTGCAGATCTCCTATAAATATCGTAGCTTTCATCTGTCAGATAGTACTGTTTTTAATACATAATGCTCAACTGCTCTCGTAACTTGAAGTTACTTACCCAAGCCAAACATCAAAAATGTTTCAGAAAATAGGCTGACTTTTGGTACATATTAATAAACTCACTTTTTCATGGAATGACTGCAGACTCAAGTCACTTCCTTATTACACCGCTTTAAAGATTCTGGTTTTACCAGGAACCTGTGTTTGCCCGCTCTGTGCCACTTTGCCACTGTTTTAACTTGTATGTTATAGATAGTTTACAACTAAGTTAAGTGTGTTTTTCACACCTCAAAGTCTCAAACCAGACACAGATCGAAAGTAACAAGCCAAAAGCGAGTGAGTAATAGAGGAACGTCTTGCTGATTTCTCAAAGACTTTGCATTTTGATATGGCCATCAATCTCGGTACAGCTATCATTGTTTGCCATCGCTGCTGCTCTCTAGCTAGCCAACATTTAAGACAATTGTATCTTTTGCCAAAGCATGGCTAATTAATTTCTTTTGGATTTGCCAATGGCCTAAACTAGTAACTGTTTCATTTGAATTCATTTCGTCATTGTGCGCGTTTCAAATCCAGATCGTAAGTCATTCACAACTAAAGAAAAGTGCTTCAAAAGCTGCCGCAAATAATTCAGCAAAGCGTTGACATGCAACGATTAAGAAGACATGCCACAGCCACGCCCATTTCTGGCCCAGGGGCAGCAGGCAGTGTAGAAAGTGTGAAATGTGGCATGGAATGCCAATGAATATCTGCTGTTTTTTTTTTTCGGTGAAATGCTCTGACACTTGACAGTGCGAACAAGAGACACATCTCTCTGTGTGTGTGTGTCTGTGTGTGTGTGTCTGTGTGTGTGTCTGTGTGTGTGTGTGTGTGTGTGTGTGTGTGTGTTTGAGTTACGCACATGAAATGGCCATAAATAAATGCAAAATGCATTAAACGCAACAAGCGGGCAAACAACGAAAAACAGCAATCCAAATGACCAAAACAACAGCCGAGTGAGTGAGAGAGATAGGTAGAGTGTGCGAGCGAGTAAGCGACAAAAGCCCGTCGCACGTCTCTGTAATTAATTAAAGCATTAAGTGCTAATTTTACGACAACTCGATTTGTGCCACGTCGCGTTGCCTTGTATCATTCCCGGTACGTTCCACGGGCCAGTCCAGTGCCAAGTCATGCCGGGCCCATGACAATTTGCATGCTGCCATTGGAATTTGGCAGGCCTCACTGAGAAGGAAGTGTCTCTTGTCTGCTGTCGCTGTCGCCGTTGACAGCAGACAGTCAGCCAACAAGCATAGAGAGACGAGCGTTGCCACTCTGTCTCTCTCTCTCTCTATGCCCGCAACTCTCCTCCTTTGTCTGGCAACTCCAAACAACAACTGTTCAACTTTTCAACTGTGCGCTGCTGTTGATCGTTGCAAGTAAAAGATTTTCATCTCCATTTGTTCAGAGTTCTATTTTGCAGTTAGCTCTTGGATATTTTCAGTGCACTTTTGCCGCATTATAATTTGCTGTCATTTCTTTGCCGCGCTGTTTAGCCTTTGTTTACTTTGATGTTATTTTTGGATGGGTCTTTTTTTTGGTTGGGGGTAAGGGCTGGGCACGAAACAAGCATAAAAACTGCTCCGGTCGTTTGTTAATCTTATTTTGTGTCCCTGCATAGCCATAGACGGGTCTTGCAGACAATTAGTCATATGTTAGTTTTGGCTGCAATGTTTACATAGGGAAATTAGTTTGTTTAAATGAAACAAATGAATGGTTTTTGCGGATGTATTACCTCTGGCCTTTTATGATTATTTTATTAAATTGTATCTAAAGACAATGTATCTATTCATTAAGCCCAATAGCCTAGCCTTCTGACCAATTCATATACAAAACGTTGCAGTTCCTTTCATTATTATGGTCATTTGTGGGTTTATCGTTCGCCAAGTACAAATTGTTCGCTGAAGATGATCCTCATTGAAGTTTGAGCTTGTTGCTGCACTCATTTCGCATGGGCTGTACTTTCAGCGGATGGAGACCCAAATTCGCGACATACAAATAAACCTAATTAAGATGGGTTTAACTACAAATATAACATGTCGAACTTAAAATAGAAAATAAATATTCAAGAAAATTTTACTCAAATTGAGCATATCAGTTCTACCAACGACTGTCAAATACACAGACAAGCATATTCAAAGGCTTTGTTTCGCAAGCACAATGTCATGATTGAACATTAGTCTTCTTGTTCTTGACTTTCATAATATTAAGCCCGATCCGATTTAGATCGCGCTTCCTTCTTCTCCAATACGTGATATCAAAGATAGTTAGTGCGGCTTCTACATGGTCCTATACGAAATCCTAGTCAACATCAAAAGTATAGTTTTGAACATCAATCGAAGAAGTAAAAATGTTTAAGAGTTTACAAATTTTAACATTATTTGTATTATTCAATTTTCACGATTGTTTTCCAAATAACTTTACGAGTTATGACATTGCAGAACCCGACAATAAAGATGTATGTATAATACGCATACTAAAATTAATTTAAAAAAAAATAGTAATAGTATAAATGTTCGTTCTGTTCGTAGGATTCCTAAAAGTAAGCACTTTAAGAAAATGACTTACAAAATTCGTCTGAAGAAAGCCCGTAATCTTTCTTTATGATCTTCCAGATTAATAAAAATATGTTGCCGTAGTATTTTTAGTAGTATTAAAATTTCTGCTTTAACCAGTAATTATATATCTCTACTACGTCTTAAGAGTATTGCTGATCCAGTCCAGGATAACGAAACAAACATTAAATTATTGCATTGTCATCAGTCCTCGATAAGTGCGCGAAGTATCTTCATCTGATGTTTGAAGTGGATAAAATCGGGTGCACAGAATGATTTTCAAACAAACAAACATACAGCTGAAGCTTATAAAAGAGTGTAAATAATAAAGATTGTAATTGACAATATTTGATATCTAGTCAACTTAACCCTAATTTTGCCCAAATGCATGTTCAACTTTAAATAACTTTGAAGTTCCAATCATCGAATATGCTTATTATTCTCGTCACCGATCGACAATAAGCCGGCGAGTGTTCCATCCAAAACTTTATTGCATCCACTACCAGAGATGTATGCAGGGTTCTTCTATAGCCGATGTTTTTCACTGCAGTGGTTTCGCATTGACGTCCTCCTCGGTAGTACGCAAGGGATTGGATAGTGAGCTGCTCAGAGAGTTGAGCTACGGCAGTCCGCTCTGATTGCTTAGCGATAAGGGCAGCTAATCAGGAGGCATCACTTCTAATTGTGCTTCAAATTGGTTAAGGCTGGGACAGGTATCACTCTGGCTATAGCGATGAGAAGCTTCAACCCTGTTGCAGCAGTATCCAGGCCCCCTGCAAATACCTATTTACTGCAGGAACATGGATAGGAATGGACTTACATAGTATCTTAACTAAATACACTATCGGTAAGCATAAGTAGTCAATGAGTACCTATAAATAAGTATTATAAGCAATCCATTGCAGCAAAAGTATCTCTAAGAAGACATCACTTCCATATCAATGGCATAGTAATGCATTTGTAGGCAACAACGTAATGCATTACAAAGTTGACAAAGCTCTTAGCCTTAACTAGTAAACTAGTATCAAATATCTTTATAGCTCTCTTTTGATCATTCAATATGCACTTTAGCAATAAAAGCAGCAAGTGCAACAGCAATAAAAAAAGAAGAAGAAAAACGTACCACTGAACTTGTCGCATTTATCTTGAGTGCCATTTTTAACGCCTTTCTTGAACCTCAAAAGGAGTAAGAAGAAAGAAATGCTAAATTACGGGAAATTTATTACAAGCATTGTCAATTTTATTGTGGCTATTAAAGAATTATAAATTATATTTGCCCTTTTTAATGCTCACTTTAATCCTTTGGAACAAATGAGTCAACAACAATTTGGATCTTGTGGGGAATGCGATTTTATTTCGGTGCTGCCAAATGGATTTATGGCTCTATGTTTATAACTTTAATATGTGTCCCTTAAAGAGTGCAGTTCGTGTACTCAACCGACGCAAGAAACACGAGTATAGTGTATGTATTAAACATAAATAAGACTTGCCGTATAGTTTCTTACAATTTCTCAAGGAATACACAACGTATTGGTAGCAAAGATTTAGGCTTTAACTTATTCCCTTTAGTATAATTTTTGTACTATGCATAGAATTCACTTTTTCGCACATTAATTTGACTTCAGGTAGAATCATCTCCAGCAAGGATTTCACGCTCTTATGCTTACCCAAAACATCTATGCCTAATTAAGGACAATGGTCATGGGTAGAATGCCAGCACAAAGAGTTTACATCCTTACTGTTCTATGCATTTTTGCAACATCCTGCGGAAAAACTAGGCGAGAATAATTACCTTCGATATGCTGAAGTAGAAATTCGAAGACGAAAAATGAAAAACATAAAAGAAAATCATTTTTCATAGAGGTTCCGCGTTTGTTGTTGTTTCGTTTCTCAAATGTTTGAAATGTTTATTTTATGTCTTCAGTCACAATTTTTATTACCTATATAAATAGGCTTAGTGGGTGTGTGTCTGTGTGATAATTATAGCCGATAAAAAGATATATGGCTTAAATTAATGTAAAAATTAATTTAAAAACTAAATGAAATGAAATAAAAAACATAAATATTTTGTCTTAGAAGTTCATTAACTGAATTAGTTAATTTTTAGCTGTGGGCATTAGTTGGTGTAAAGTTCCCCGAGCAAATGTAGAGCGAAAAGGCGGTGAAAGCTATTTATAAATTCTGTAAGATTACACTACAGTTTGCGTCGCTCTGAAGTTCATATGCTCTTTTCGCACTAAAACGTCAATAAAATGCTGAAACAACAATTTTCAAATCGATGGTTTTGTCCTAACTGTATATTATGTATCACGTGAAGCTTTCCTTTGATCGTTTGAATATTGTGCAGCGCCATCTGGTGCAAAGATCGAAGGCGCTTGTGAACCTGAACCGAAACACTCACATAGTAAAGAAGCTTGTAAGCGATGTCTTAGATGTGCAGTAGAGCAAGAGAACAATCACAGTCGATTATATTAATGGGTGTCCGAAATTTCAAGCCTTGATTTCCATTGAAAAACACATCAGTGACTGTTCTTAAGTGAAGTCACAACTGAGGGGGTTGATGGGACTTATCAAAATGGGACGATTTATGACTATGTTGGAGGGGGAACGCTTCGGATAAGTGAAGTCACAATTAAATTAGTTGAAAACTGCAATTGTGTATATGTTTATGATTTAACGATTTGTCACGTCACAGTAGTGGTCATCAAAATGTGACGACTTGGAAGGTGGAAGTGTGTGGTTCAAAATTTTAGAAATCATAGTGACGTCATTTATGAACAGGTCCTGATACACTTTCAATGCTCTCACTCTTAAATATAAATATCTGCCATACCGATGCATTGCTTTTTGGTTGAAATTCGATTGAAATAGGTTTCTGGCAAACTCCTTTATGGACTATTTGATTAAAAGTTAAGCTAAGCGTTAGTTTAAACTATTGTTAGCACTATTGATAATATTGATTATTATTATAATGAAGGCGCATTGTTTCAAAACTCTTGATAACTTTGAAGCCTCATCTGAAAGACGTTTCTGTTTCTGAAATGGTCGAAAGAGCGTCTAAAAGTTGGATGTAACCGATTGATAACATTAGCGATAAAATGGATTTAATTTTTTTTTTGTAACTTTTCTCAAGCGCTTGAAGGCTAAAAATTGCGTAGAGTAAAGGTTAAAGGTTTCTGGAACGCAACTAAGTTTTTATTTGAAGGTGGAACTAAACGCTCGATTAAGCTGAAAATAATCAACTTTTGTAACAATTAAATTTCTCATAAGATTTTTAAGACTTATCTGCGAAGAGTATTATAAGTTATGCTATTCCAATAACATAACATTTCCTTCATTAACCACGCTGCGGATCACTGAACCCACAGCTTGCCATTATAAACGAGCTCCAATTATGGCCCGTCCGAAATTTAATGCTGCTACCCAGGGGCAACTTTTTGCAATTTACGATTATAAGTATTTTCATCATTAATTTCAATTTAAATGAAATGCAAATGATGCCAATGCCATTTTTAGCTTATTTTTAAGCCAGAGTTTCGCATTTCCTGACTATGTGCAGCCGTATCGGAGCTGCATATCAAATAATCTTTACATTATGTGCATGTAGTACACACAGAATCTGCGGCGACCACACTGAAGTTTCAGGTAACCGGACAACAGTTGCTGCCGCAGGCACAGTTGCAATAGCACATTTAGATTGTTATCGGTTTGGCAGGCACCTGCAGAAATTGCCCGGCTTCATAAAGGTACAGGTGACCCAGGCATGACGAAATGTGGTGCCCCCCGCCCAAAGTTTAGTAGTATTAGCCAAAAATCAAACAGAAAGGGGAACATTTTCTGTGGCATGTAGCAAAAAGTAGCTGTTAATGTAGCTAACAAAGATCACTTAAGCTGCGACGCTTTTTGGTGATTGCAACAACGTGGCAAAGGAATGTTAATGCAGTGGATCAGTGAAGTGCGACGTCATTAGCAGTACAAGAGCAAGGGGGGGCACAAGAGTGGCACTCATGTCAGCTCTAGGTGTGGGTGTAACGCATCAATATTACACATTTCTGACACGCGGCAAACACACTTCAAATACAAAAATCGAAGGCAACAGCCGCCAAGTGAAATATTTACGAGTTGGCAGTCCAAAAATGCGACATTGTCAGCGCCATTTTGTTGTGTGGAAGGTGTGAGTCTGTAATTGGGGTTGTGGGCGGTCGATTTTCTAAAGCAGCCTCGATTTTGCGCTGTGGCCACACAATTATGCTCATCAACATCACTCAAAGTTGTTGCAGTGTAGTGAAAAGTGTTAAGTAATGAGTTAATCTACACTGGAAGCAATGATTAAGTGCTGCTCGCTGCGTTGATTTACGGAAATTGATGAGCGCGCCAGCAGCGCCTCCGCATAGCTCATTGTGTCTGGGCAAAAGCTTAAAATAGATCTCTCTCTCAATCTCTAGACGCTTCTCTATAGTTGCACAAACCATAGGCTATGCGGTATTTACTGCCTCAAGTTGTCTGTTTGCCCAGATAATGCTCGAGTTGTTGCCGCCTCGGACACATTATGTTGTTGATGAATTATGATTGGTCTGTGTTTGGTTGTTGGTGCTTTTATTTTCGTTTCGCTAAATAGTCGCACATTTGTTTTGTTTTGCTGCATATTATTTATCACTAAAATTAAGTTTATGTTGAAAAGGTACGTCTAAAGATTAAAGACATCTTTTATGCACTTTTATGGCTCATTCATCATCTTGGCCAGCAACTCAATTATGAGTCGAAGCAGCACAGATTTAGTGCCTATGAAGACAAGAAGAAGAAGACGCTGAGTATAGTACCAAGAATTGCATTCATCTACTTATTAATGAGGTGTATCTTTTGTGCTAAAAGAGCATTATGCATGCAGATACAACTCATTAATATGCGTTTCATTGCAATTTATAGTAATGCTGCGAAAAACGAGCAAATGCTAAGAATATCTAGAAAGATTCTATATTCAAAACAACGATATGTCTGCATAAATATTAGCAGCATACAAAATATACAAAATAATCGATATAATTTCGTTTACATAATTATAAAGCATTGTCTGCCACAACTTTTATCTCGACGAGAGCAGCATATTTTTCAATTAAAACTCAACAGCTTTCAAGCCCATTCTAACAGACTTTAGTGATTAGCAAATACTAGAGAGGTAGAGAGCTTCAATACTTTACAGTACTGAGCAAGTACTTTACTTCAGTGTTACGCGAATAGCAATGTTATACGTGTATCTTAATGTTTTGCTTCTCAACAAAAAAAAATGCATGACTTGAAAAGCCTCGAAGAAGCGCTTGGTTTCTGTTGAGCAACAAAAAATTAAGATAAAAACTGAAGTATAGTAACGGTAATTCATAGCAAGAACAGCGAGCGCAGCACAATAATGGTATAATAATAACAAGGTAAGATTAATCTGCATAATGAAATATATACACAGTAGAAAGCTATGTTGGTTCGACTAGGATTGTTGATATTTAAAAAAATATCGTATTTCGAAATATTAAAATTGTTCTATTTACAATATCGCGGTATCGATAATATTAATTTTAAAATATCGATTTATTGGCAAAAATTTAAAAAATATTACTTAAGTCCAAGTAATAAGGGATTTTTAACATTTTCATGTAAGGCCCTACTTTTGTTGTTTACAACAAGTTCCACAGTATGTTAGATGCCACCTTTTCTGACGATGCAGAGCTAACTGTTGGTGTCAAATAATTTAGAGTAAGTTTTGAAATATAATTTTCATTTCTCTCAGACATCCAATTAGCTGTTGCAGTTGCACTTTAGCTAAGTTCTCAAGTTGTTCTGTACGCCGCTTTGCTCCACCATATTTCTTACACTTAGTTTCAAAATTTGTGACACAAAATTTTGATCTATTTTTAATTGGTCCATGTTCCATGCATCCAAATTTGCTAAATTGTTTGTTTTGCTATTTATTTAAAAAAAAAAAATCGATATGTGATATTATCGTCCACGAAAAAATCGATCCTATATTATCGTATAAAATATTCAGAATATCGCGCATTTCGATTTATCGATATAATATCAGCAATCCTAGTTTTACCCCGTCACGCGAAAGTATTCTACTTTGCTTCTGAACTTAGGGAGCTGCTCATTACAGTTTTGTGGTATATAAGTCTCCCCCCGTGTGGTGAGCGGGTTAGAGAATACCACCTTATCAGGTCAAAGCTTGTCGTATGAAGCGACTAACAATGACACTGGGTTATTTCGAGACCAGTAGAGGTTTCCCAGGCCTTAAAGGGGTTGTGCGTAGGGCTTGGAAACCACCACGTAAAACCGCAAATCCAATGAATGAATGTATTTACATCAGGCCGTAACCCGATAACGGGTTGTTATGGTCATTTAAGAAGAAGAAGTATATTAGTCTCACCTTCAAATATTCCGGTGATGTTTTTCAAAGATAAATTGCAGAAAACGTATCGTATTTGCTCGATTGCTCTTGACTCTTTCTAAGGATTTGTTAAAATTACTATAGCTTGTAACATAAATGTAAATCAACCTTTTTTTTTTAGCTGATAAACCATTTTAATAACACGCGCCTTGAAAAATGCCTTGCATGCTCTGCAAACTGTCAGAAACATCAAAACGGTTTTTCAATATTTCTTGTTAGATTTCGTTTGGAGGGTCCAAGATATTCGTGTCACTGCCGAATCGGTTTCAACTGATATCTTGCCTACTGACAATTTGCAATTGGGTTGAAATTCGATTGACATTTTGAACAAGTTGAGGATCTGTCTGACAAACTAACGATTTGTTATAGTATTGAGCACCTCTGAACTTTTAATAATGTTGACTTGTAGTAACTTGGTATGCTTAACCTACAAAACGCTTTTCTTAATATTGTAGTAGTTGTAGTTATACGAAAACTAAAAACTTCCTCAAAGATTACACAGCATATGATTGCTTCTCTTGAAGTAAGGATTTCTTATACTTAATCTAAGACGATTTCCTATCAAATTTTGGATAAACTTCTATAAAACCTGTCACAACTGTGAAAAGTATAACAGTAAGTTAGTGTTACTGGTGCATTAAGCAAACAGATTTGTTTAACTGACACAGATTAGTTAGCTGGGACTTTAACAGGACATTGTGAAATCAGTCCTAGAATCTAACTTTAAATTTTGATGGTTCATTATGGTAAAAGAAGGACTTAGCTGACTTCATGTTAAACGTTCAACTTGTTGCTGATTGCTAGGCAAAGGTGCTCTAACCCAAGCCTCGTGGGAAATTATAGATATTATGGTATAGAAAAGGCAAACAACACTCCAAAGTCATGTATCCCTACCAGCAAAAGTCACACAAAAAACCATTAGTTATGGCCTACAGTTACTTTATGCGAATAATCTGGAGTTACTTTCGATGCCACTCACACAGTGCAACACACACAGTCACATAGTTCGGGCGATAAGGCAGCATTGGATGAACTTAATGAAATCTGTGCAATCGTTGGCAGCTATCTGTTAGGGTCAAGAGCGCGGCGACCCAAGACTATAAAAAATTGAAAATTACCAACGGACACACACACATAGAGTCTCAGACAACTGGAAAACACAGCAATGAATGAAAAATGTAGTGAATGAAAGGCAAAGGGATGAACAACAATAAGTACAAGGGCTGCATAGCAAATTCTAACGAATATACAAGAAAAAAATTTGATGCAGACAGTCGGGACGGTGTCCGACAGTGGAATACCCTGTACCCTTTTTCTTTATAAACACTAAATACGGTTAAATGGTAATGGAAGTATCCACTTTTAAATCTATTTTCATAAGATCGATATGCCTGTAAACACATTTCGAATGGGAAGTTCCAATTGACAAGTTTTCCTATTGGGAAGTTGGCTATTATGGTGGCAAAAATTACTTTCATGCGCATAACTCCAGTATTCTTGGGTCAATGTCGGTGAATTTTGAAACATAGATCAAAAATACATTTATAAATGTCAGTGTCAATTTTCAAATCAATATATTGGGGGGGTGTGGCAGTAGTAACTAAGGTAAATTGCGGGCGAAGGAGGGTGTTCCATTGGAAAAAGGTAGATGCAGTTTTAACGATTAGGGTCACACGAGTGACTCCACACCAAATTTTGTAACTCTAGCTCACATGTATCCATATCTACATGTAGTGGAATTTTGAAGCAGTTTGTGGGCGAAATTTTTGATTATAAATTTTGATGTATTTATCCGATCTCTATCCTTTTTGGAACATAGATGCACAGTTTCGAGTTGATAGACTCAATTGAGCGGTTGTAAACCGCGCAAATCTGTCACGGGGAAGGAAGGGAGTAAGATATCGACTTGATTCGACAAACTTCATCTTACATTAGATAACGCGCATCTTTTGGTAAAATTTTGTGTCTCTGACTATTTGCCCATGGAACTTATGGTGTGCCACGCCTCCTTCTGCCTGTTACATACATTGCACAAATCTATAATACCCTTGTACACTATGTGTACAGGGTATAAAAAAAGATACAAAAATTGTGTTTCGGTTTTCTTATTTTTTTTTATCTGTGACAAGGCGACACAGCAGAGGCGCAGGCCCGGCCCAAGTGGAGTGCGGCGGCATTAACGACAACAACGGAGACACTCTTCCTCTTTATTGTATCTTTCAACTACTTTTCAATCGCAGCCGAGGGTTGTGTCCCGCCGCAGCAGAGGCGTCGATAAAACAGCGGGGGGTCATAAATTCTCAAGCTTCTTGCATTGGTTTGTTTGTGTTTTGTTTCTCTCTTTTTTTGAGATATCAATAAAAGCCGCCAGTGACATTATTGTTGTTTCTGTGCTGCTGTTGCAACTGCATGTGGCAGAATTATTGCCAAAAAAAGAGACATAATTTTTTTGTTGCCTCTTAAATTTAAGATATAACCAAGGATTGCATAAAACTTTTTTGCTTTAAGTTTGGTAGCTTTAGTTATTATGCCTGTTGTTGTTGTGGTGTTTGTTGTTGTCAAGCCGCATGTCCCATGTTTTCCACTTTTTGTCGTTATCGCATACGATTTAGTGTCTGGTTATCTTGGACTGCTTTCTTTCACCAGCTCCACGATCCTCTGCCGCGTATGTGTCATCGAAGTTAAGTGCCCGGTTCTGGTTCCAATGCCGGAGCAAAGAGTTAATCTCGGTTGCTGCCCGATAATTATAATTTATGGCCCGTTGTGTGTTCACCTTCTTCAAAAAGTTTTTTCTTTTTTTTATATAGTGATCCATCCACTTTTTTTGTGCTTTATAATATATAAATTTTTAATTGGAATTTGTTGCAAGCCAAATGCAACTGCATTGCAGTGACTTGGTTAGTTGTTTTTTTTTCTGCTCTTCATATTGTCAAGTGACATAATTTATTGCTCAGATTGCTCATTATAATTGATCATTTCTTAAACTGATACTTGTTGCATGCAACTCCCACACTCGTGCCTTATAGAGTAGTTTCCATAATAGAGCACCCGAATGGTAGTTTATGACGTGTTTATGGTAAGCCCAATTATGTCAATCACAGCCCACTACATAGTCGCAGTCGCGCCTCACTTTCTTCCGGCTGAGGCTCACCTAGTTAGATAGTTGTACTGTGTTGCATGTTGCATCGTATCTATATCGTAATTTATCATATTGATAACACAAATGTCGCAATGTCAATGCGGCTTTTGATTTACATTCGAACTCGGGTTGTAAAAGACTTAGCGCCGCCATACAAAATGAAAAAGCGATAACAACAAACCCACAACTACACCCAGACCCAGGTGCAGCTGGGCGGTGCGTCCAACTCGCTGGGATCATAGGCATACATAGCGTAACTGCATAGTTTGGATTAGGTGTACTTTTGTTTAGAGTTCGCTGGTCAATGAAAAGCTATAGTGATATCTTGGTATTTCTGAAGTGAAATTAAAGTGATCTGTATGAAACTTTAAATTGTAAAGATTAGATAAAACTTAATGTGATATCTTAGAAAATGATGAAATACTTTCGATTTATCGAAATATCATTTGTCTTATAGAAGGTATAACGAAAAGTACAGTCCGGCAACTATTTTGTAGCGAATACTAAAATAATTTTTAAAAAAATATGTGTCAATCATCTTGTGATTTTATATGGCAACCAAAAAATTAAAAAATGTTGTAAAATAATGTATACTTTGAGAAGTAAAAGCTTAATTAAGCTTATTTTTTATATTTTTGCTATCGTGGTTAAAGATTTATCAATTGGTTAGCGATCTTTTAACTTTTTGTTGCAAATTGTGCTGCCCCCAAGATGTTGTTGGAGCTGCGGAAACGAAAGTCATTTCGCTACCGGAATTGTCACCTCAAGAGTGCTCGTGGTTCCACGGGGCAGGTAATCAATCAACCGCACCACCCCCGTAACTCGGTAACGGGTTGTTTGGCCAGTTAAGAAGAGTAGTGTCATGACGTAGTTCAGACGTCGGTATAAGTCTAATCTTTGAGGACATACATTACATTCTGCTACGAAATAGAGCTGTGTCCCTTGTGTCTTACTGTCGATTTTTTTCTTTTCACTATCATTAGTTTAAAAAATTTGATGCAGACAATCAGGATAGTGCCCGACAGTGGGATATCCTGTAACCAATTTTCCCATGAAAATCAAATTTCTGTGCCAATTTTTGTATTGATGCGTTGTCGGGAAAAGGAAACTGTACTACGGGGGTAGGGGAGATGATTCGGGAAAATCATGAAACATGTGTCTTCTTCTTAACTGGCCATAACAACCCTCGGGTTACGGCCTGATGTAAATACATTCTTTCATTTGAATTATGGTTTTACGTGGCGGGTTCCAAGCCCTACGCACAACACTTTTAAGGCCTACTGGTCTCGAAAGAACCAAGTGTCATTGTTAGTCGTCTCATACGACAAGTTTTGACTTGCTGAGGTGGTATTCTCTAACCCGCTCACCACACGGGGTGACATGAGTCTACTTTCGAAATTTGGTGGCTCTAACATAAATGTTAACATTTTTATAAAAAGTAAAATGCAGTTTATAGGAGAGGGGTCTAAAATTTGAATATTATTATCAATATTTTTGAAAGTTTCAACCTGATCCTTATGATTGTTACACATCATTTGCATAGTGTCATAACTCTGTCAAGTTTTAATTGAACAGCTTTTATGGCGTTTCTGTCACTGGGGAAGGGGCAGAGATATCGACATGAATCGATAAAATTTGTCTTTTCCGGGAAAAAACGCATCTATTGGTAAAATTTTTGTGGCTGTAACTTTTATACGGCTATTGCTCCTGATCATTGTTGACCATGAAACATATATTGCACAAATCTAAAAAAATTACCCATTTACACTTTTTGTACAGGGTATAAAAACCGATAGTACTATCGATAGCATCGAATCTTTTCGAGCCGATAGTTTTTTTTTAGCCGACGTATTAAAACGTTTTCTCGATTCGGAATAAGCAAATGGTTTGTTTTAGACAATATCGTAAAAAATATCGTTCTAAAAAGGCGTAGTACATAAGTGATGTGCCAAAATACTCCAAAAGGTTTTAGTTTGCATTTAAAAACATTTGTTTGATCTTGAGCCGTATGAACAGCTACATATGAGTAAGATCAATTAGTATCATATAATAGGCAACTCTATTCAGGTTAATTTCGCTGATCTTCCTCTTACGATTCTGAATACACCTTCTGAACTTACACCCTTCTGTTCGGTATGACTTTGTTTTCAGAAAAACAAGTTCGTTGGCTTAACACAATATGCAGCAAATCTGTAGATCGTTCCCAAAAACCTGTTATTCGAAGAGCTTGTTTAAAGTCATGGAAGAGTGAGCTTTACGCCATAGTTAAATGCATTGTAAACTCTGTGCTCGTACGTGCCTTTCTTTTATGGCTATAAGTAAGTATGCGTCATGATCATTCCGGTAATCCCGCAATTTTAACACTTGCTCAACCGTTAAGTAGCTGATTTATTGGCTCAGCTTAAAAAACCATAAATGAAAAAAAACTTTAATGCTTAATTATTGCAAATTACAATTCGCGCATAAAAGTTAACACTGAATTTCTGTTTAATATTTTAATTAGTACAGCGAAACGCGGCACAGCCATAAAAGATCGGCATAAAAACGCACACACGTGAAGAACTCACGGCAGGGAACTTAATGACCCAAACTAAACCAAACCGAACCAAACCATCGTTTCTGTGGACTACACAATAAAATGCTTAAAAGCGCATAAAAATGTCTTGAGATCGCATTAAGTATTCGCCCAGGCACAGTGGCGCACAAAAGTAGTGCGCCCATAAAAAAGAGAACAACACACAGAAGAGAGAGGATGCCAAGCAGCAAGTTCGGGCTCTAGACATCTGTTGCATTTACATATGGACACACACACACACTCTCCTTCAGCTGCTTACAAATTGGTGTAACCATGCAGAAGTGTCCTTGACACGCTTGCTTGACAAATCTTTGGTTATGCTCGAGAGCCTTGTAATACTAGGAGGCGGCTTTGAGTTTCTTGGAAACAGCCGCAGCCAAAAACCAACATCATTATGGGATTCAACCTCATTATCATCATGCTCATCATCGGCAATTTGACGCAATCCACAACGCGATCATCTTGTGCCAAATCGATGCTTCCTGTCTGTTAAGTGAGTTCTGCTGTCTGATCTGTCCCAAAGTCCCGGATCAATCGTTTGGCTCAGACTTTTGTCCTCTTCTGCTCTAACTTCCATAATGCTCAACTCTGTCTGTCCGTCCGTCCGTTTTGGCTCTGCGTTTTAAATTTATAAATTCTCAAATTATCAGTTTATGGTTGCTTTTAGTTTTATGAACCGATCACGTACGAACCATCAAACCAACCATTCCGGACTGTGGTTTTTGCGCTGCGTGCGAATTTTTGTTGTGTACCCTTTAATTTGTCTTTTCTTTTTTTTGTTCCTTTTGTGTTTCTCTTTTATCCATTTCCATTTGCCAGCGCATTTTTATTGACTGCAGCAGCAACTAATTAAAAAACGCTTCAACTTGAACTTGGAAGCGTTCATCGGGCTGAAAACCTAGGTCTGCCCATGGCTCGCGGCGGTTCTTGAAGTTGGGTTTGTGTTGATCCGGCAGATACTCAGATAGATGGTCGGTCCCTCGGCTATTCGTGGCGCTTTTAGTTTGAAATTTAACAAATTATTTAATGATAGATGGTTGTTAAATTGACTGCTGAATTTCATGCCATGCGTTGTGTTTGTTGCGGTTCTGGAGCTTAACTTGGATCATTAAGTTCGGGGTATTAAGTGATTATAGACTTGGATGTGAACGAAATGATTGCACAAGTTCATTTTATTAATGTAATGTGCTATGTCTATAATTAACTAAGCTTATTGTCAAATGTGACAACTTGGGAGCGAAACCTAATTTCATACTTCATTTTGTTAAACTTATTAGTAAATAACTAACTGACACGAAAAGTTTTATCTGTTCATGTTGTCAAACGACTATATAGTGATCGGGGCCGTCGAGGGAAAATCGGAGCCGGGTGAATATAAGCTATGGGCCGCAACAGAGAGCTATAAAGGTTTAACGTTTCCCGGATTTAAGGATTTCGTTTGAAATTCGATCCATCAAAAACTTCAGAGCCGAGTGGAATCACCTGCCGTCACCTCTCTCTGTGAAACTAATGTGTTATGAATCCTGTACAATGCCTTGATTGAAAACTAACGTGGTGTTGCAAGGCGCTCTGCTAATTCTACTGTTCTCGACAACAAATTTCTTCCATCTATTTAGATCTGCTACCAGATACTTCAGTGTTGGGCATATTTTGCGCTGCCAAGACCTTTGATTTTAATGTAGTTCTTGTTCTACCAACACGACATGTACCTTGAGAATTCCATTCGAAGGACTGCTTTGTACTCTTCTCTTTTGGATTCCTCAAAGTGTGACGCCATTCAAACGTTTTTGATCCGTTATATGCTACAATTCCCAGCTCAATACAATTTACGACCATCGTTTCGCAGGCAGCGGTTTACGAATGGCTATAATCTTGTCGAGATGGGAATAGACACTTTCCATACGTGCATACAGTAGTACGGATTTGACAGGGGTTTCGAAGAGCCCTAATTCAGTGAGCCCTGAAAATTTGACTGCAATTCCATGATGATAACAACATCGCTGTGGGCTTTACTTGTTCTGTCATTAACATCCAGATCCGTTCCTCCACCGGACAACTGTTTGACCTCCTCAATGGGCGTCTGTCTCAAAATAATCCACTAAAGTTCATTATTTTAATCTTATTGCAATTGATCTTAGGACCAGCCATGAATCTCCGTTCATCACGCTGCTATTAAATGCCAGCATATAGTAATCGTCGTCATATTCTAGATGGTTTGGCCTCTCAAACGTTATCCACTGGATAATATGTCTCTCAGATGTACCTATGTAGAAAAAGGATCAGCGACAGAATATTACCTTGTTTCACTATGTAGAAGGAAACATCGTGCTTTAGGAAAGTACTCCTTTATAAACAGCAACAATCTTCGAAAGAATTCCATATTCATTCGCGGTTGACTTGGGCCATGGACGTCTCAAAGTCTACGAACGTTACCTAGAGCGATGACATAAACCCGGGTTGACTGTTGGAGAACACCATTATAGCTCCTTTACTCCAAAGCTTATGGAATTTTCCTCTCTTATCAATCGTGGTTTCATTAATGTAAACTAATGTTATGTTTGCCGACTTTAGTAAAGCATTTGATTTAGTCAATCGTGACCTTTAGCATATGTTCCACCAAATCATATCAATCAGATGTCAAGCTAAAATTAGCAAAACCAAATATAATAAATAGCAATATTTTATGGAAGTTTTTTGTTTTTTACCACATTATTGTGATAGCATATCTCAAGTGGGTATTTATAATAATCGCTTTGTTTAATAATATAATAACAAAAATGCTGTGATATGTATATCAGACAGTTCTAAATTGTTTAGCAAGTTATGACGACAACATAAGGATTTCAAAGTAAATAATCTGACAAATCATAGACCTACATACCGTGTCACCCAAAAACCTACCTTGAATTCTGATCGATGGTCACTATGCGCTGAAAAACAAATTCCACATAATCGATATTAGTAACAGTGTTATAGAATAAGCGCTTATCTTCTAAGAATTTGATTGACTGTTGGTTCTATCTATGGCGATAAGCAAGGCCTATAAATTTCGGCGCGTAGTCCATAAACAGTTAGTTAGATTCTAGTAACTAAATAGGTAAGCTGTGCAGAGTTACGTCTCTTTAATATATCTAAAACGTCTACCACTTCGATTGCTACAGCAAAATGTGTAAGGTATTACCTGTTTTGGCCCTAATCCTGGCGCTGGCCAGCGCGGAGCTGCATCGCGTGCCCGTGCACAAGCACGCCAACTTTGTGAAGACTCGTGAAAATCTGCGCGCTGAGAAGATCCATCTGCGCGCCAAGTATGGTCTGCCCATGCCTCGCGACAATATGGAGCAGCTGTCCAACTCCTTGAATATGGCCTACTATGGCACCATCAGCATTGGCACACCAGCTCAGCAATTCCTGGTGCTTTTCGATTCCGGTTCCTCCAATTTGTGGGTGCCTTCGAATACCTGCCAAAGCGTGGGCTGCCAGCAACATAATCAGTACGATGCCAGCGCTTCCAGCAGCTATCAGGCCAATGGTGAAAGCTTCACCATAGAATATGGCTCTGGCAGTTTGTCTGGTTTTCTGTCCATAGACAACGTTGATGTCAATGGTTTGACGATTCAAGGTCAAACCTTTGCTGAAGCCACCGTAGAACCTGGCACTAACTTTAATAATGCCAACTTTGATGGCATCATGGGCATGGCCTACCAGTCTTTGGCTGTGGATGGTGTATTGCCAGCTTTTTACAATATGGTTTCTCAAGATTTAGTTGATAATGCTGTATTTTCCTTCTATTTGGCACGCGCTGGTTCGGCTCAGGATGGTGGTGAACTTATATTTGGCGGCTCTGATGCTAGCTTGTATCAGGGTTCCCTGACCTATGTGCCTATTTCCCAACAAGGCTACTGGCAATTCCAAATGGATGCTGCCTCCATGGATGGCTACTCGCTGTGCAATAACTGCCAGGCTATCGCCGATACTGGTACCTCCCTCATTGTGGTGCCCGCTGAGGCCTACCAGCTGCTCAACGAAATTTTGGGCGTCAACACCGATGATGGCAACACTGTAGACTGCTCCAGCATTAGCCAATTGCCCGATTTGAGCCTAAATATTGGCGGTACTGCGTTCACTCTAAGCCCCTCTAGCTATATTATACAGTCGACCGATGAATACGGTTTTGCTAGCTGTATGTCCTCCTTCCAGTACATGGGCACGGACTTCTGGATCTTGGGCGATGTTTTCATTGGTCGTTATTACACAGAATTCGACTTGGGCAACAATCGTATTGGTTTTGCTCCAGTAGCCTAAACTACTAGGAATTCGAATCTGAACCTTAGTTTAAGATGTAGTCAACAATAAACAAAGCGAATTGAATTACAAAAGCGTCAATGTTTATATTAAGTGAGCAGCAAAAAATTGTCAAAACACTTTAAAGATTTGGGTTTCGTGTTTACTATACGATAAGAAAGTCTGGGCGTTTCATCACAAAAGGTGACACATTGGCAGTGATTTCTTGGTATGGCAATAAATTAACAACAATTCTCATTTTTGTTGTCAATTTTAGAATTTTTACAAATTTGATGTTGTTTTTCACTTATGAATGCTTCCCTTTAAGGATTGCCTTGCCTTGCCACCCAGTATAAACTATCGGAGAAACGGGATTAGGATTGGATCTGAATCTCGGTAGGGGGCATAATAAATCTCAAGAATGGCGATTACATTTTATCATCAAAAGAAGTAGACTTTGTTCTCAATTCCTGTGTCTTCATTCTCTATTATAAATATAAACTTGTTTTAAGAAGTGTTGGTCTCACATCGAAAACTTGAAGTTTTTAATAAGTTAAAGACTCACATAAAAAACATGCAGAAACAAGACTTCCAAAAATGAATACCAAGTGAACATTTTTACGATTTAATCTTCCAAACGATTCTTAAAAAATTTGAATTGAAATGAGATTGTTTGAATTTGATTTGAGATTTACCATTCTTACTCTATTCTCGTGAACAGTTCTTTTTTTGTGAATACAAATTGTTCTGATTTCATCAATATGGAATACTTAAAGGTGCAGTTTTTCATTTACGAAGTATTTCATTGCTTAGAATCGACAACTTTTGAGTTATTTGAGGCTATTTACTCAGAACACGAACTTTAATGTTATGCGCATGATGCCTAAATTTTTATGTCTTCCTTTCATTTAATAGTGCTTTCACACTCTAATTTAAGATTTGTAGACATCGTCTAAGATTTTTTTCTCGAAGATATGTCAAATCCGATTTTGGATTCTGTGAAAAATACTTCAGAAATGATACCAAAGCTGTATTTTTAATTGTTGAGTTGATCAATGAATTGGTATAAGAATCTGGAATAATTGTCAAAATCTCTGCTAACTCGATAAAATGGTCATTTATACTTAAATGAGTAAATTATACGACAAAAACTAGAGTTAACGACGTATCACACAAACTAATATATAATTGTTATATATAGCTCACCTCGTGAAAAATAAGCTTTAAGCTACAGTCAAACGGGCCGACAATTTGCATGCCAACTTACAAAAATCGTGCAAATCGGTCTGTACCTAAGCGCAATTATTTTCTTTTTCTTTTAATGAAACTATATTGAGAAGGAGGAGTTAAAGAGCTAAACTGGTTCTCTCCAACAGCCAACCGTGTTAACGTAACCGCACCAGCTAAAGATTGCAGACTTTGAGATGGCATTTCAAATTTGATCATAATTTCATATTGTCCGATGAAGGAGAGGATCTAGATTTTTATAGCAGAACAAGTAAAGCGTCTTCGGAATGTTGTTCTTAGTATGGAATTCCATTGAAATTTCCATGGTCACTAAGTTAAGGCTCTTCGATTCCAATGTCAAGACCGTACTGCTGATCGCCTGTGAAAGCTGGAAAGTCTCTAAAGCCATCTCGAGAAGAAAACAGGCAAACGTAAGCCACGATCCAATGGTCGCAAATTATACTGAGTACCGAATTAGGGTTATAATGGATCAAAAACTGTTGATTACTGCAATCAGGCAGCAGAAGTGGCGCTAAATTAGACAACAGCGAATTTAATCCTCAAGGCACTCGGTGAGTTGGCAAACCAAGAACTACATGGAAATCACTAGTCATAGCCGAAACAGCGAATATATGTTGCCACAACTGAAGTTCACAGATCGAGAAAAATTCAAGAAATTTGTTGTCGCCCAATTTTTGGGCTAAAATGTTTTCTTTCATGTTGTCTATTTTCTTTCACTTATTTTTTACATCCGCCTGTGATAGCGATTAGTCAGATTACTCAACCATTGTAATCGTTTTTAGCAAAATCGATTCATACATTTGGCAGCTGTGACCGACTTTTGAGAAAAAAGTTAGCTGCCGACTGCCTGACCGCGACGTCAAACAATCTGCCACAGTTTGCCCAAGCAACTTTGAGTCTGTGTGTGATATATGGGTGTCATGGATCGGCATGCCAATTGTCGGCCCGTCTGAACATATCTTTAGCCTTCCAACAACTGAGCCATGTAGACCTGTATCATACATTGATATTACTGACCATGCGTAATAACTTCATCATCCTTACAGTGCCAAAATGTTCGCAAAGAATCAATTTATTGTAATCATATGAGATATGGCCCAGACATTTTGTAGTTCCAAATGAATTGATATACTCCATTCGCCTGTTATCCACAAGGTAGACCCAAACCGTCGGAGGGACTTTAAGGCAAATTAACTACAAATTAAGTTACAATCTATGCCAATTGTAGGCACGATTCACGAAAGATATGCGAACTGCTGACTTTGCAGCTCTTGAAATCTTAAACTTCTGGAAATAGCTGAAATTGGAAAACCGAGCTTGAAAACAAACGATTGCCAGATTCAGAAACAGCATGACATATAAAAGTGACAGTTACGAATGTTCAAATGACAAACCGAAATCGGAGTCAGAGTCGAGAACTGGCTCGTGTATCGCTACATCTTTTTGTGTCAAGACTCCATAATTTAATATTTAATATATTAATAAAATAGAATGTAAATAAACTTTTGAAAAAAGGTTTCAAGTAAAAACAAAAGTGCTTGAATATCTCTACATCGCCACATATCACACCCGTCAATAAAAATCCATTAATTTAGAGCTGTTCCCATTGTGCCCAAAAAAAAACAGAACGCCTGCCTAAAGATCTCCAACTTCCCGAATGCCGTTCCGCTTAAAGGCCAACAACGCACTTAAAATACTTCACACAGCGCATAAAAAAATTATTCATTTAAAACTATAAAATGCGCAAAAGCATATTGTAGTGTATAAAAAATAAAAAAATAAAGTTTCGTAATCCAAATGTCACACAATTGAAATATGTAATTAATTATAGGCTGCATGCCTTCTGTTTATTTGTGCTACCAAAAACCGAACCATGATAGAAATCTCCAAAACTATTCGCCACACAAAGTCAGAGAGTCATAGAGTCAGAGAGTCATAGAGTCATAGAGTTGGACATGTTTGTTGTTATAGTTATAGATATAGTTGTTGTTGTTGTTGGGTCTCCCGCCAGCAGCAGCTCCATAAAGCTAACGGCCTTTTGTTGTTGTTCGTTCATATTCCGTTTTAATGAATCTATATGAGTATCTTGATTTCGAAACTGAAAAACACACATATTCAAATGTAGCTCATTGCACGCGTTCACACCCACACAGAGACACGCCCACCCACACACACTCACTCACTCATTCACTCACACTCACTCACTCACTCGTACTCTTGCATGCATGAATGAATTCATGTTTAAATATATGTTGCGTATTGTTGTTGCCATTTTATGTTTATTGTCAGAGTTATTGTATTATCTATTGAGCTCTCCGGCTGAGTGTCGCCGTTGGTGGTCGCAGACTACCGAAAAATATTAATTAAAAACCATAAATATTATGTTAATAAATAGTTATCAACAAACACAACGTGAGCAACAAACTGTGCGAATAATTTATGCTTAAAATATTTTTATTTTTTTTATTTTTTATGTATGGTTTTTTTTTTCGAAAAACAAATATTTGTGCAATTATCATTGTGTTTGTTGTTGTTTTAAGGCTCGCTACACTTTGTAAATATTAATATTTAATTATGTAATTATTGTATAACTATTTGTTGTTTGTTCGTTTATTGCATTTGTGTAGGATTTTATTTTTGCTTTAATTTTTATTAATCTATAGTCTAAGTTTTATGACACCTTTTTTTATTAACGAATAACGAATCATTAAAATTTTATTAGCATTGATTGGTGCATTTAACTGCGTGGGTAAGTCTGATTAGCTATAAAGATTAGTTCCCTATTTGTCACACTTTCGCAATTAGCTTTAAAAATAATATTTTTATGTTACATTAAAATCGTAAAATTATGTTTATGTTCGGTTTTATGTTTAGAAAGTTATCAAGGCTTTCATATTTCACAATAAAGCGACTTACTTGAATGTTTAAATGCACTCAAGTTTTAGCTCGTACTCCGGGTACAATATTAAGCACCTAAAGAATTCCTAATAGTCCAGTTTCTGAGTTCAAAATACCTGCAAAGTTGGTGCGATCGTCTTTGTAGAATTGTGCTGAGCAACACACGTAGCTCCGTCAAGGTACTATTCTAACCATTTGATAGAGGGCAATGCCCTCACCTCCGACCACTTCAGTTTTGAGATTGAGTGTATTGCGGAACAGGACAATATTAAACTCCATATAAGAAAATTCTGTATTCTGTAAAAGTTTCAAACATCACTTAAAGTCCAGAAACCGGAATATTTGCAAAAAAGATAAGTAATTTCATGAGCTCACACTTGAATTATTCAGAATCTGATATTAGTTGTAAAATGCACGAAGTCTTCTGCAATATTGAAACTTACTATATAATTTTCAGATTGTCACTTTTTCCACTTGTAAGTGTTAATCTATGAATGTATGTACGAGTGTTCCGTGTCAAGGCGGAGTGATCCACTAGTGTTCGGAAGCAGCTTGCAACTCTTATGGCTCATCGTCTGTAGGATCCCTTACTGCCTTGGCTGTATGAGGAAACTACCTATGCTTGTTATAATAAATTTGATTACTAATGAATGATTATTGATACATATATATGAATATGGATGCATAGAACGAACTAATACATATGAATGATTATAAATAATTAAATTGAATGGATATGAATCAATAAAAATGAATAAATATGCATTTGGGAATATGATTGAATGAAAATGAATCAGTGAGTATGGTTCAATGATTAGGTATCGATTAGCAGAGGCATCTGGAGGGATGCTCTATATCAGGCCGAAACCCGTTAACGGGTTGATATTGCCTTTACGGAAGAAGAAGAATATGTTTCAATAAATTTGGATACGAATGAGTGAATACTTATACAAATATATGAATATGAATGCTTAATAATGAATATGAATACGTTTGAATGAATGTAAATCGCAGAATATGATTGAGTGTTTATGAATCAATGAAGACGAATGAATGACTATGAATCGATGAATTTGAATAAATAAATATGAATAGATGGCGATGAAAAAGAAATGATTGAATGTATATGAATCAATGAATATGAATGTATGCAAACGAATAAAGAAGCTAGACACAAAACACCCGCTCACATTACCAATAAATATCGTACCCATTTTCAGGAAGAGCAATCACTGTGTAATTACTTCATTTTGTGTAATTGCATCTTTTATTTGACACAAATGTGCAAAGTGCAATGAATGAGATGACAGCGGAGTGTATATTCAATGTAAACTTGAAGTCTGCAACATTTTTGAACTTGACTTGCACCCAAGAACTATATTCATCTCATAGGCTGCAATATGTAACTCGTTTAACTTTTTGTTATAATATTATGCCACTCAATACTTACACATATTCAGTCAAAACTGATTAGGCAGTGTACACCGTATTTCTTTGCTGATCTTTAAGTGTATTTTATGTCGAATGCATTCATAAGTCTTCGTTTAAATATTAGACAAGGATCGTTGTTAAGGGTTATTTTGGAACCACACTTGAAACCAACGGAAAAATCTACTGTATTTCTTATCTATATCAAAAAAATCCAATTTTAAATTGTATTTTTGCTGTAAATAACTGTATTCAACATGATTTCATGAGGAATACGGCTTCTTATGATGCATTTTATAAGCCTAAGAGTCCCAGAAATTCCTGCATAACATAAAAGCTACCTTTTCTTTTGACATCTGTCCATAAAATATGAACCATAAATAAAGCTACACAAAAAGGGTTTCTTGCTTTGCCCAAGTTTAATACAAAAAATTTTAATTACATACATTACTCATTTATCCAAACAGTCATACAAATAAAATACAAACACTCCTGGTACATAAATTGCACACCACTCATACAACTCATTTCCTGCTCATTATCATAACTACAGATATATAGATACTTATACCAAAGTACAAACTACGCATTTCCATTGCAGACAATCTCAGCTACGCGCACAATGCGTGTCGATTTATTTTCCTTTTAATGCTGTTGTTGTATTTTCCAGTTGTTATTGTTGTTGTGAAAAGCGTAGCGCCCCAAAACCTAAAGACACGTTCCAAGCACACACCTTTAGCCTGCTGAAGATACTTTCATATCTGTATCTGTAAGTGCCTGCGCCTTGGCTGGCTCTGGGCCACTTTGAAGCTGGCCAAAAAACCCACTCAATTTGGGTTTGGTCTTTAGCAAGTTGGGTTCTGCGAGTGGGCGGACGGACTGCGCATGCGTGCAGCATTCGCATTTGTTGCAAGGGTCGCGACATAGCCAAGGAGAGAGAGAGCGACAGATTTGCGGCACACATCATATATGTATGTATGAGCGTGTCGTGTTGTTCAGTTCTGGCCAAGAAGTAATCACGCTGTCACTGCTAATTTCAATTACACTCCATGTACGTAATTTGTTTATTTTGAAGCTTCAGACAAAAACGTTTTGCTAATAATTCACGAACCGCAGCTATATGTTAGTGTAATTAGCGTATAAGTAAAGTGCAGCTCTTTTGGGGCACTGTAGATACTTTTATATCCAGAAGATACTTCTGCACCACTCATATAAGATTGCGGCTGTCGTGTCAGTTTTTTGCAGTCTCTGCCTCTCTCGCTGTCTCTCTGTCTCACTGGTGTATCTTTTGATCGCTCGCGCTGCGCAGTCGAGAGCGTCGCCTTTGCAGATTGTCGGCATGAGATAAAATAAAGAGCGAAGAGGCAGCAGACAAAAAAAAATCGCAAGCGCGACCGCCTGCTGCTGCTATTAACGCCTGCGAATTTAGCTTGAAGTCTTTTCATGTTGGCTGAGGCTCAGGCGTTGCATGGCGTTCAAATTAGCGCTTATCATAAATTAATTAAGCAAATGAAAGTTGCGTTGATGACTTGGTTGATGGGTGGGCAGACTTGCAACAATTGCATTGACATCTTGCGGGAATAAGCCCAAATTCCGCAACTAGATACTTAACGTAGCTTACAAACAATATAGGCGTACGAACAACGACAGACAGAGTCCAAAGTTCAAAGAGATACGATACAAAATAATTCAATTAAGACTTGTCAGTAAATCCTGTTTTAGTTATATGTATGTATCCATTTACTGTCATGCGAATATGATATATTGCAACCTAAAAAGCTGAGGGTTTATAAGGAGTGCACTTTGGAAATAAGACTTGCAGCTTTACCTCTGAAGCAAGTAGCTTTATAGGATATTAAGCATACAGTGTGGTTATAGTCGATACCTGAATGTTTGTCATAGGGGTAAAACCGACTCGTATGCCGTCACGCTTCTATGGTGTGATGCTGGGATGGTCTGACGCAACGCTCCCATGGTTTTACAATAAATCAAAAATTCCAAAATATTTACCGACAGAGATCATACAGCGACGCATTGTCATGAGCCGGCATCAGTTGGTTATACATGGGTGAACAAACAGTTTTTTCACGTATCTCCACGTAAGAAGCTGCAGTACCACTTTGTGACACTTTTCGAATTGAAAAACCCAATGACCATGCTTTTCTGCACCAACATACTCATGCGCGTTTTTCCAAAGTGAGCAAGTTCTAGTTTGCAAATCTGCGGTTCGAGGTTTGGGCTCAAGGTCATACTCAGACGTCCACGTGTCGTCCCCTAACCAGATTCGTTTGCAAACTGCCTTTTGCTCTCTTAGGAAGATAGCACTTGACAGTTTACGAGCCAAGCGATCTACACTTCGTTACCAGGCGGACAAACCTTCTGCAGTCCGCTACGGAAAAAATCAATCTGGCTACTTTCACGACATACACTTTAACAACAGGTCAATGAAAAGTTAAACTTGATTAGAACTAGTTCAGAGCGGTTTCCTTTGGACATCTTGAGCTTGAGATGGCGCTAGCATTAACTTATGCTAGATGGTGCTAGCATTTGTGACGCCTATGATTCATATACTGACGGGGCTCACTTTTTCCGGTAATTTGTATATGAGCATTTTCAAGGCTACGCACGTGACAATAATTCGATTGCAACATGAAGAAAGACTGCACAATTATTTTAATTGCTCTTTTTTATATATCACTTTAACAGTTTTTGGCAAGCAAAGAATGATACGTGACATGACAGCAAATAGATGTCGTTTTTTCTGCATCTATTACAAAGCGAAAGTTTGCGAAAAGCATCAGTTTTTAAAGCAATTTATTTTAATATGATCTGGAATATGAAAACTCTTTTAGTTGTTTGATTTAAGCCATAATATATGTGACGTGACTTGGGCTATGTCACACATTTTTTCTTAAGTTTTTGTTAATTTTATGAACAACTCAAAATTTTGTTGAGTTTATCATATTGTGGCGATTTTGATTATGGAAGGCAGAGTGGTGTGAAGATGGTTTTGCTTTAGCCGTTTGTGACGGCACATTGAGGGGTTTCATCAAATTGAATCGATTTATGTGTCGCTTTTTTCAATGAAATTTTTAGGTAATTTTTCTTATCATTAAAACTGAGTAGAGCTTTAAAATCTTTAAAATAGTTACATTTTGTCCGGTCATAGCGGACCTCTGTGGAAATGTGCAAATATTGTATTTGTGTCAGTGAATTGAAATCCAAATGGAGTTGCAGCTCAGATTTGATTTCCCAATTTTAGCGCTTATTTAAGAAAAGGGGTGCAAATTGTTTGTTATGCGTTTCAGATGATGTTTCATAAAATGCGAATCTTTAAAGATCCTTGCAAATTGAAAGAGGTCTCATCTGGTATCTATTAAGCGCTAGGTATACAAATGCTTTATGTGCTTCCACTGTCCAAGCCATCACGAGTCAAAATTGTATTTTGAGTGCAATATCTACCTTCTGCATGCAAATTCCCAAAGCAAACTCTATGCCACCTTTTCCCAAAGCGCGCCAAACCCACTTTGTGTTTTCCGCTCCCATTTATAGCCTATAGCCCATGCATATTTATTCACTGTCCAAAGTTTATTGTGTTTAAAAGAAAAAGCTTGACTGCAATAACTTATTATCTAATCTTGAACTGTTGCTATATTCCCGCTGTTAGCTCATCCATTTTCCGCTGCGCGTCTAGACAGAACTCACAATGGTTCCAACAACTTACACTTTGACCAAAACAAAAACAACTGCAATACCATATCATCGAAATAGACAACAAACGCCTCGTTGGCCGAGTTAGAACTCGCTAATGAATTTCGAAATCAATTGAATGACCGCCTCAGTGAGTCGATATTGTATTAATTTATCAAAAAGAGCGGCTATCCGAGATTCGGACTCCATTTATTTTCTATTTTGTTGGCGTAGCTGTGTAAGAAACGCTGCCTAATTTCCCAACATTTGTTAAATAATCAATAACTTTTGGGGCAACACTCGAGTGTGCCGTGTTGCAAGCCAAAATGCACTCAGAACAGAACTCAGGTAGTAAGTAAGTCCGGCGTTCTAATGTGTGAAGCTGTGCGCGTCAACCTTAACGTTGACGTTCATTAATGCTCCCAAAAAGTCGAAATACAGATACAGCCACTCACTCGCTAGACAGAACGAGCGCCTTATAAGTGTAAAATAAAGGTGTGTATCTTTTATAGAAATTTATAGAATAGTGCGTGCATTCGAAAAGGCGATAGATAGCAGGGACGACAGCAACATAGGTTTGGTTTCGACTCCTATGTAGGCAGGTGTTAGAACCATATAGCGGCATATTCTTCTATGCACAAAACAACGCCAACAACAACAGCAACCAACAAAAAAACTGAAATTCAATGTGCATTGTTTGGAAAAGGTCAAAAGTGCATACTGTGAACAACGCACGCTGCTTGCATTCTAAACGTTCCATATGGAAGCGTTTTCGGGTGTATTGGTGTGTATCTGTGTGTATTGGACAGGTAGTTAAATTTTGGGCATGTCCTAAACGAAACAGGTAAACCATATTTCAAATGCTGATAATTGGCCAATTTAGGCAGCAACGAAACGTTTTTAGTGAGCTCCTGAGACATGGCATCAAAATAAAGTGAAATTTGGCAACTGCGCGTGGTAAAAGAGATGCAATAACAAGGCTCCGTTGAGTTGAGTCATGCCAAATATTGACATGGCTTAAACTAAATACATGCACACAATTTGTATAAAAGGTACGCAGATTTCTGTAGACACATGCATACATACATATGTACATATGTATGTGTGTATTCCTTTGCCTTGAACTTGCTTTTGGGCAGGTTTTTCTTGTAGGCCTTGCCGCTACCTTATTCAAGTGCAATTATTTTAATTTATAAGCAAGAGGTAAATGTTTTAATGTAATTTAGAGCAAATGTTAAGCATTTAGCTGAGAGTTTAAAATAAATGTGTATAATAGCAAGTCATTATAAGTAATTACGCTAATCTCTTTATTTTCATCGCGTTTTAGTTATATGTAAAGCAATTGTTATGTTTTATTTATTAACTTAGTCCATCACGAATAGCACATTTTATACGCTACAAAACGTTTGATTACAATTAGCTCTGTGAAGTTTGGCAACGGCTCAGGTACTATGTTTCACGCTAAATATACACATTGTTCGAATTTCATGATTAGTCAACATTTTTCTTCGCACTTACTCGAATTTCGGAAATGCAGCTGTTGATTGACTTTGCTTGATGTCTCTTATGATAACTAGTGCACTTTATTCCATGAAAAAAGGAAGCTCAGATATAATATATTAGAACACTTGTCATAGAGTCCGAAGTGTAGTTTGCAATGTAAATATCTGTGATAGCCAATTGGCTATCAAATTCATAAGATCAATATCAGCAAATTCTTGTTCGGCTCTACATCAGATGACTCAACAGTTCGTTTTTAGTTCGTTTTGGGTCTGATAAGTTTCCAATCAAGGGACTACTGCGTCTGGCTGCGTGTAAGCTCCAAATTTGTGATCGTTTTGATTCACGTTCATTAGTTATAAGCTATTTAAACTCAAAATTTAATTAAAAACACAGATTTTTATTCAAGCAGCTGTTATTGGAATTTTTTTTTGCATGTTTCGTTACTAAAAAAAATACCTTTTTCCTTTCGAACGAAGCTTGACAGATGGTACACCATCAGAAAAGATCATTAGTTTCTATGCTATTTCAATTTTCGGCATTGCCGCTCTATAGTTGTCTTCTAAGAGCTTAAGTTTCATATCAAAAGTATATTTCGTCATGGTATTCCAACTTCAACAGCGACTTTTGAAATTTTGAGCAATGCTACGAAAAAGGATTGACTAGTGATTGATTTTAAAAGGCTAAATGTAGTATTATTTCCATTTTTTGGGCATAAATATATATGAATATATATATATATATACTAACAGAATAAACTAGGTTTTTAAGCTTTAAACTCTTCATCTTGATCCCCACAAGCACACTTTCTTGCGAGGGGCTCACAAAATGCAGTCCAAAACTGCTTGGCAGCCTTTCGCAGTGTTGAAATGTTGCTGCAACATTTGCGGCGCAAGATTCTAGGCAGCGCTACAAGTGAAACGAACGAAACACAACAAAAAGAGAAGAACTCGCACTCGAACTGCTGACAAATGTAAACAAAAGCAAAACATAGAATCCACCACATGGCGGAACACTGACAAAGGCAAAAGCGCAACAAGCGTGCACGACGCAACGAAACGGAAACGAGTGGAACGAAACAGACACGACGACGACGACGACGCAGCAGCGGCGCCCGACCGATGTGAAAACGAGATACGCGCGCAACGACTGCTGCTGCAGCACTCGTATGCCGCCGTATCTATGCCTGCCGCTGCTGCTGACGCGTTGGGACTGCGAACGCGCGCGTCAGTTGTATTTCGTTTGCCGAACGGTTCGCATGTCGTACGGTCGCGTGTGCGTGAATCGAGCTCGCTAAGACGTCGTCGTTGGCTCTACGGTTCGACGTAGAGTCGTCTTGCTCGCTGTTATCGTTGCATGCCTCGTCGCGTGGGCAGTCCACCACTTGCAACTATGCCCAATGGATTAAAATAAGCATTTTGTGAATAGAAAATCTCAACGTGCCACAAAAGTGTCAAAGGAGCAACTTAAAAAAAAGAAAAGCAAGAAAAATTTTTCGAAAATGTGTTTCGGTTTTGTGCGTGCATTTGGTTTGTCATATTGAAGAGGCGCTGCCAAATATTTTTTTTGGGCCTGCCACACAATTAAGCGCTGCATATATACTTAAACTAGACAGCGGCCACAACAGAAAGTATCTTAAAATGCATTCGTGTAAAATGCGTGCTGTGCATTTATCTAAATACAAAATTAAAAAAGAAAACAACAATAACAACAACAACAAAGATGTCAACGAGATCAAACGACTGAAACAGATTCAAGACAATTCAAATGTCGCCATGTCGCCGCTAAAAATACGTATCTTCAAGATGCGTCCGTCAGCCATGTCTACGCCATCAGCGTCGCAGCTGATGCTGCTGTTGCTGCTAATAGTGGCAGCCACCACCGACTCCGGATTATACGGATTAACACAAGTTGCCGCGCTCAAGGGTAAGTGTAAACTACATATACATATGTATGCACTTTTGAAGGGCATCTCTAACTGTAAATATGACAAACTATTTCCGTTTCCATATTATGCTCAACACTCTAATGGCCTACAAATCCTTTACCATTTTCGCTGCGCCTCGCACTCTGTTTTTCATGTGTTCTTGTGGAAATATGTTTTTAATTCCCGTTGACTTTTAGGCCGTGCTGCACTTTTTCAATATTTATTAGTGTCATTTGTTCTAGCTTCAGTGAGTGAGCGCTGGAGGGGATTGGCGGGCTGCCACAGCTATGTATCTATGTGCATGTATCTGGCTAGCTTGTTTCCATTTTGGTGCAGCTAGTTTTGGCTATTTTTGGGCTTGTGGCAAGTTGCGAGTTGGTTTATTTATGCGCCACGTCGTTCTCTAATGGTTTTTAATGTTATTATATTGGTCTTACACATATGACCGTACTTGTATTTAGGCTCATAACGGTTTGCCGACGCAGTTACGGCCTTGGCCTATCATATAAGTACATGTATCTATAGTATTTGGTTGGGCTTTATGTCTTGTAATTGTAGCTTATTGCTGTAATATCAAATGATTCAAGGTTTTTCCTATACAAAATGTATCTGTTAATTAGGCAATATGAGTGAGTTGCTGTGGTTTGTGGTTACTTTTAAACCTAACAACAATTTCTCAAAGTATCTGATACTTGTACAATTAAGCGCATTTATTTCTATAATAAAATGAGTGCTGTAGCGCTAATCAGTTTGGGGAAAAACTAGCTACTGGTTATCATTTGTGGTTTGAGGGAAATGTTTATAGCTCTTTATGTACATACATATGAGTGATCTAGTTTGTTATAATGACTTTTAATCAGGTTTTGTTATGGGCTTTCACGGTTGATTTGTGGAAAGCATGCTTTTTATCTTTTGCTTTGAAGACTTTTAAAAGTTATTTTAATGAAGTTCTTGCCAAAGTTTTTTTTGGTACAATTTTGTACCTAGTCGTTCTAGTTACTTTTTTTTGGAGAATGTGTTTTATTTTCATTTTGAATTGTATATATATATTAGTTTAGGACAGTCAATTTGCGCAATATTCGAAGTTTTGATAGCTACTCTTAAGTGATCACTTGGGCTTAGAAACTACAAAATGGTGATTACTTTTGTTAAATGAGCTGCAATACAGCTTAAAACATTTGGCTTTTTATCAATAAAGTCATCTTCAGTTAACGCTCTACGAGGCTACTTTTTCAATGGATCTTCCCCTATATTTAAACTGAGAATATTGTTTTTATAAGGCTTAAAATTTAATTTTTCTAGTCTTAAGTTAGTTTTTGGAATAATATGCTTTTGAATGAAAATTGAATACAATTGTTAGAGTGTGTTTCGGGAAAATTTTCTCATGTATCGCCTACTTTTTGCGCTGTTTATTGATTTTAATAAGATCTTGCGATTGTAAGATCAAACTTATTTAAGAAAATGTGGTCTTAAAATAATTTTTATCAATTGCTTTTTTAACCTTTTATGAAGTTCAACAATATCATGAGATCTCCGGACTTCTTAGTGAATGAAGCGATCCCTTTTGGCATTCTTATTTGGTCACATTTTTTTAACGTGTATTGATTATTTGCTATCGATTGTTTCTTTCAAGCTGCACTGATAAAAAATGAAAGTCAACAATTAGAAATAATTATTCTTGAAGGCGGACCTTCAGACCTTAAGGAAAATGTTGCTTACTAAACTTGTTCTTGATTTCGAGAAAGATTTTATATTATTCTTACAAGTTGACCTTATCTAACAACATCTGAAAAATGAAATGCTTCATATTTGCGATATTGTATTATGAAGTTATTGTACTTCTCCAGATTTCTAAAGATCTGAACGAAACTATAAGCATTTCAGCGTCTGATATTTCAATGAAACTTTTAGTATCTTACGAAAATCTGCACAATTATTCAATAATTATTTCGAAACGCTTTTTTATAAAATTCTTAAAAATATCGATTAAATTTTTTTTCTGTATAAATCTAGTAATTAAACGACATTCGTTCTAAAAAGTTTTTCACAGAAGTAATCCAATATTGCTTGTAAATACATGTATTTTCATGTTGCCAAGATCATTTAAAGATTTTACATTCTAAAAGCTTACCATTTCCCTTTGATCTATGCACAGATCTTTGTTAGTTGCATAATTTCTTTGAACTCATTTCCCGGTTTTTCTATTTTAAAATCTAACGCTGCTGCTGCTGCTATTTTCCACTGAGCTTATCAGATTTTCAAGTAGCTTAAGGAAATTACCATTAAATTGACGCAACGCAGCTAAAGATAAGACTGGAACATATCAACTACCCTTAACCCGGTCACTGCCACAAGTATGGCTATATCAAAGCTACAACAACAAGAGGCACAGCCAGGACCGTGCAACATATCGCACATTTAAGCCCAAATAAAAAAGTGTAATCTAATGCTTATTAAACGCTTTTTAATGCAAAAGCAACAAAAATGTCTGATAAACGCACGCAATTGCAACAACAACAACGACAGCAACAACGCCAAATAAGTTGGAAAATTGCTACGCTTGGATTTCAATTCATGTGCACGTGAAAACATTTAACACGCAGCAGCGCACGAAACATGCAACATACAACATACAACAACAGCAACAACTACACATAACCGAGCTTAGTTGATGAGCCGGACTAGGACTCTGACGTGTGGCAAGTGTTGCACGCGACGAGCTCGACGACGACGACGACAACGACGACGTCAACGTAGCCGCCCGCTCTGATAATAAATTGTATAAAATTATCTATGCGGCACACGGCAGCAGCCAAGTCAAAGGGGACAGCTGCTGTTGCTCTAATGCTAGGCAGGATCTAGTGCCGGGTGGTGGGTCAATCTCTAGCTGCTTGGCCATGCTACAATTGCAAATCAAAGCTGCCTCGGCGTCTGGGTCATAAAAATTATCTAGCTGCTAAACGCCCGCACCAGCTCAACCCCATGCAACATGTTGCCCATGAAGCGACACTTAGAGGGAGTTAAAGCGGCATCAAGGCCATTGGGGGGAGGATTGAGTTGAGTTACCCTGAAGCCAGTGCACACGGACACACACGCGCTCACATTTGGCCTGACAGTGAAAAAGCAAGATTGTAATGTTACTCTGGGGAGCGTTTTTCCACTGCTGTCTTGTTAGTTGCACTAAACTTGGCATCCCAATGCATTTCACAAGATTTGCTTGTGCCTTTGGTTTATGGTCATAGTGGCAGTTTCATATTGAAATGCCCCACAATGTTGTCTTCTCAGTTCCTGGCAAAACGGCGTGCATTTTGCCTCACGGGAATTTTATGAAAAATTTTATATTGTCTAGTTTAAGTATTTCTCGTTTTTTTCCAATACTCTTTAGGAGTGAGTAGTGTTATGAGTTTGGAAGACAGTTTGAGAAACTAGAGTGTGCTTGGAAATTATGAGTTTCGCCAAGAGTTTTAAATTCAAAGTGTTTTCCGTCGAATCGAAGCTGCGAACTATGTTCTTATTACGTGGAAAGGAATTTGCCAACAAAATTCCGTGTTTTCCGTCGAATCGAAGCTGCGAACTATGTTCTTATTACGTGGAAAGGAATTTGCCAACAAAATTAGATTCTATGCAAAATAAGTGAGAAGTTTTTCTAATGCTAAAAAAGCGTTACACAGTCCTAGAGCAAACGATTTAGAAATACTGATGGATTCATTCGGACTCGACATGAATAGAATGCAAAATTTATTCGATGGAATAATTAGTGCTACAAAAAGAAACTTGGAAAATCGTTAGAAGATGTATACTTTTGAAAATCAAAAGATCTCGGAAGATTATATCTAGAGATACTAATTAATTGTGTTAAGAACTTAAAAGTGGCCACTTCATGTATATTTACAAAGAAATTTTAGGAACTAATATTTCAACCGAATTCCTACATTAAGAGAACTTTTTGATTTTTTAGTCATATAAAAAAAAATTGAACTGTTTGTTAGATAAAATATAATATCGAACGCAATACTACAGTTGGTATCTCTCAAAACGACAAGCTTAACATATTTTCATATCGTATTGTATCATATCATCACATAGGAACCAAAGTTTTTGAACAATATTTCACTTACAAATATAACCCAGTATTTGGAACACACTTAGATACTTTCCCTCAAGATTCTGATACGTAATAAAAACCATCAAGAAAGCAGTTTTTATGTGAAAAATTACTCAATTTATAGGAAAACTTCAGTTTTCTGTAGCCAGACGACACAAGGCTTTATTTTATTCCGTAGAAAAAACCAATAAATTGGTTGAGATACATCAAATCCAAGATTCAGAAATCACATCTTGCCTTATAATGCAAAGACTTTTTAGGGGTATTAATCCTTAAAAGAGACAGTTTCAATTGACTTCCCAAAAATCAATATAGCGATGATATTGTTGAAGCCCCTTAAACCATCTGCTTAATGTTTGTGGTCTGAAATTGTTTGAAGACATTTTATCTGTTCTTGTTTCTGAAACATTTTTACTCAAGACCCTTCGAATGGGGCTCGAACTAGTTATCTTTAGTATGAGCTTTGTCACGAAAGGCTTAGACGCTTTGATAAGGAAATGTGTTGTTGTTTTTTTTTTTGTAATGCACAGTAAGTTGCATCATTTTCAAGCAATGTCTTGAAGAACAGTTATTAACTGTTATTTCTTCGATAAATAAATAAATATGGTTCTAAAGAGCATATCATATTCGTGGCGGCCAGCTACTCATTCGATATTGTTTTCTTTTATTATAGTTTTATCTGAGCTCACAGTGGAAAAAAAGTGTTACAATTGCAGCGGCTCATTTTGTGCCTGAAAGACAGACAATCTGGCCAGACTGACGAACTGACTGACTGACTGACTGACGGACTTCAGACTAGGTTGACTGTTGTTGTTGTTGTAGGCTGCCTGGCGGGCTCTATGCGGCTGTTGCTTGTAATTTGAGTAGACGGCATACAATTTCTGGGAAATTTGAGCCCAGCTGCATGTAACTGCATGTGCATGTGCATGTGTGTGTGTGTGTGTGTGTGTGTGTGTGTGTGTGTGTGTGTGTGTGTGCTGTGCATTATGCGAAATTGGGCTAAGTAGCGGTCTATGAAAGTCACTTTTTTGGGGGCTGTGATTTCCGAGCTCTCTAGCTCTGGCTCGTTGGCATCTCTTCTGCATACTTTCTACAAATAATCAAGTGGCTCACTATGTGGCCATTGTTTGTGGCTGCTGCTGTTTATGGGTTAAAAAGAAAATTGCTCATGGATTTTGTGCAGTTCAGAGGCGGCCTGTAAATGAAGTCAAGTGCTGGGCTTGGGCCCAAACCTAAGCTAACCATCGCCCCCTCGGGCCCAACACACAAAAGCCAACGTGTTATTTCGAGCTCGTTGACCGATCACATAATGGCAGCTGATTAGTGTGGCACGTAGAGTATGCCACGAAAACCAAAAAAAAAAAAAAAACCTTAGACCAAACTGGGTTGTAATGCTCGAATGCAATTATTAGCTGTACAAAATTGATGCGTTTGCCGAAAGGCCTGAAGCTCTTAAAAGGAACCAAGGAACCATTTGACTTGCTCGGCTGGGAAGCTGGCAAAACAAATTTTAATTACATTTTTCCGCAAGCTAGCAAGTGCAGCATTGAGCAGCTGACTTGTTGAGTTATTTGATCTGCCATGGCTATTTTCTAACTAAATAATAATTAATTATTAAGCCAACAACAACAGCAACGGGTACAACAAGTCGAGTACTTGCTACATGTTGCAGACACAAGCCAAGTTTTGCCTACGCAAATACGCAGAGCGCGCTGCAAGTATTTTTTCCTCTTCCTGGCTCTGTGCACAGCTCTAACTGCACATTGCTTGGATATGGACATGGGGCACAGCAGCGGGTTGGCCAGGCGACCAGCTTGACATGCAGCCGCCACACGGAGTCGCCACAGTCGCTGCCTCCATTGCAAATAAAGCGTGGCAAATGTGTGTGTGTGTGTGTGTGTGGAAAATCTAAGCCTGCTCTTGTTGCTGTTTGTACTGTTTACTTTGCCGTGGGTTTTCTCTGCTCCACGCTCTGTGCTGATATTAAAAAGGCAGAAATTAAGCCTGGCAGCCGCGTAAAATGTAAACTTGCAGCCGTTTTGGCCAAAAGTTGCAGTTATGCCAGTTCTTGCTGTTGTTGGTGTTGTTTTCCGTTTGCTTGCCAACATTTTTGCATGCGATGCTTGAAATTAGAGAGAAAAATGGATTTTCAGAAGGCGTTGTCGGGATTTAGACGAATATATATGTATAAGAAAGTTGGTTGGTTTTTTTGTTGTTAAGGCTAAGCCGAAATCTGACTCAGCTGCAGTGTATGAAGAGATTATATATGACAATGTGTGTCGGACTTAACGTTATGAGTTATAGAAATGACTATATTGAAGTGGAAAAGGGTATGACAATTTGCAGTTTGCTAATGACAAAAAATGTGTTTTTTTTGCTGTAAGAGAGCAAGCGTATTGGGGATAAGTAGATATATGTAGAAAGAAACTTGAATAGTCTGAAGATCTTTTGAGTTTTTTTTTTCAAAGATACTAAAAGTATGGTTGATTTGAAGATATATATGTGAATTGAACAGTACTTTCTTCACTTTTGAACATTTTGTCGATTCTTGATGTAATTCATCGGGAAAGAATCGTAGCTGGTTTCTATAAACCTCGCTTCTCTTCTGTTCATTAATAAAATTCGTAATATTTATTACGGTATAATACTTTGGCGCAATTGCTTTCAACTTCATGGATGTTTAAAAATAAAGGCAAAATCAGAAATTCACCTGTAGAGAACCTTGTACAGTTAGTCTGAAGATCTTTTCAGTTTATTTATCTTTATGGAGGCTTACAGGTTACTCCTAGGAAACGTCTGGTACATTTTACTTTTCACATAAAAATATGGTACATTCTCCTTTTCACATAAAAACATGGTTCAATTTCAATCCTATAAGAAAATCTTTCAGACATGATGCTTAAATGAATTAGATGGAGCTTCTACAAAAAAAATAAAATAAAAATCGAAAATCGGTTCATCCTTTTTTAAACCAGACTATTTAATTCCTTAGTCCGGAATAAAAAGACAGACTGAATATACATATGTATAAGTCAGAGGAACTAACATTCTAAGTTATTAGAATGCTTTTCTTAGTTTTATATAAGCGAACTTCATGATTCCTTAACAGAAGACTATAAGTTTCCTTTCATTAGTTCAAATGACTTACAAAAAGTGAAAACACTTAAGTATATGCGATTTCCCATAGGAAATCAAAGCATAAATGATCTATTTATTGAGTTTTTATGGATAGTATTTCACTAATCAAATTAAGCTACTCATCCTCGTCAGATAGATCGCATGGTAAAGTAGTATAAATTTTACTTTTATTGCTTCAAAAGAAGTAACAAATATCTGAATCCTTTAAAATGTGTAATTCCCTTTTGATTTTCGCTGAGAATTTTCCAAAAGTTCAAAATTGTTCGCTGTTTTTCCATAAGTTATGTTTTCGTTATCATAAGATATAACAACTCATCTATAAGATCATTGTGATCATTAATCTTAAAATCGCTTAAAGAAATCGACAAATTTTGTCAATTAGTTCCGTAAGCCATGTTACCTCTATTAGATCACCTACCAAGTCTTCCATAATCCATTTCAAACCATATAAAGCTATATCATTTATGTCTGACAAACGTTTTATGCCAATCCAACAACCCCAAGTTAGAGATTTGCATATTTACACTTGATGAACGCCGTTGCACAGCGTCTTAGCCAGCGCCGGCAGCGTTTTCCGCAGAGTTTCATTTGTGATTTTTGCTGCCTACGCGCAAGTTTAGGAGAATGATGAAAAATTTGTTTGCAAGAATTGCCTTGAGTCATCGTGGTAGTAGTTGTAGTGTGTCTGTCTGTCTGTCTGTCTGTCTGTCTGTCTGTTGGTCTCGCTATGTTGCACTGTGTCGCCAACGTTGGCGTGGCGTCGCGAAAACTTTATAATTTGCTAACAAGCAACTAAAAACGCTGATCGACGACGCCAAAAACAACTCAGACGGCAATTATGACAAGTTGACAAACGGCTTAATCTGTTTTCCCAGGCTAACCAACTGACGCTCTGACACACTGTCTCCTTGTCTGTTTGTCTGTTTGTTCAATTGCAAGAGCAGTAAACATTACGATTTTGTGGCCAAAATGAAAAGACAAACATGGCAGATGAGGCTGCATTTAAATCAATAAACTTGACTCAAGCATTTATCGTATTTTGATATCTAATATTTGCTTGCAACAACGAGCTCCACCAACTGAAGCGCCGTGCGACACATGCAAATTGGCCATGTTGCGGTCGTCGGCAGCGGCAGCAACAACAACAACTGCAACAACAACTACAACAGCTATGGAAAACAAGTTTCATGTAAAATGCCATTCCTTTGCCTCTTGGCTGCTTGTAGTCACCTGCGTAAGCGAATTACAATGCGAGCGAGCGCGCGAACATGCCGCCAGCTTGGTTGCAGCACGACGGCGACGTCGACGTCGACGACGTTGCAACTTGCAACAACAGCAACAACAACATTTTACACGCGGCACATGCAAAATTGGACTGCACAGCAACAACAACAAGAGCAACAACATGCTAAAAGTTGCTATAAAAAGGCGCTGCAACGCAGACAATCAGCCATAAATCTAAATGACTGTCAACCAACCTACAATGGCAACAGCAATTGCAGTTGGCCATTCGATGGCAACATGTTGCCTGCTTCGAGACTCTCTCTTTCCTCTCTCCAGCTCTAAATCTGTATCTGGTCAATGTCTCCAGCTCTGTCTGGGTCGCTGGCTTACTGCCCACCGTCACTCTGATAAGACACTGAAATATGCTAAACCATGCCGAAAAAGAGGAGTCAGAGATAGTGAAGATTTCAATTAGTGAAGCCGAAGCTTAGATACGCTTGAGGAACACTGTTTTGTGGCGACGTGCAAATTAGGATTAATATAAGCTCCAACTTGATAGGAATGCCCTTAAACCAGGGAGCGGCAACCTGCGCCACCTAGCGGAGCGTATCAAAGCTATGAACCAAAGTCTCCACAAGGCAACCATACATTTAGTAGAGATTTTATGAACTGTATAGTAAAAGCAACCAATTGCATTCGAAAATAGCAACAGACAAGATTTTTTGAATATGACATCCATAATCATGTCCAAAATAAACATCCGTACACAACAATTGTAAAGTTATGAATGGATACATATGTTTCCATGAGAAGTAGAATTTTACGATTATATTACTAAAATGTTTATGATGATATGTATATGTTATATGATCAAAATTATCTTAAAATTTTTTGGATATCTATAGATACATGGTTAAATAGGATTTTTGGAGTAAATTTCGTTCATATCAATTTCAAATGCGTTTCTTGTAAAGATTTCTATGGATAGCCTTTTTTTGGGATAATACTATGTTCGTCTAAATTGATTTACTCTTGATCAAAGTGTTAAGATTTCCTTGAAAACTACGATATTTCAGTTAGTTTCGATAGCTAGTAGATACTTCGATCATTAGCCTAACATTTTTTTGGAAAATATAGATAGATTTTCGAATTTTCTTAAAATGTGTACTGTTGCTATGAAACTCTTTGGTATCTTTGAATAAACTCTATCTTCCTCTAAATCGATTGCTTTCAGGGAACTTAAATGATCTCTAAATAGTTTTGCAATACCAACCGTGCCGCTTCATTGCCGACTTCCAAGTAGCAGTATCTCAAGTTTCAGATACGTTTAAAAGCATACAGATACAAGTTCTTCAAAATAATTGATCAAGTGATCATGGAACGTACTTAAATTGATTAAACATCATTGATCATTTTGTTAAATGCCTGCTGACACGCCCACTTTTCAGCTATACAAACATTATACCAAGCCAAACACACCCACTTTTAAGAGTATGTAAAGAGACCACTAACATAAACTTGAAATTGTATCTGTTTATAATCTGCGCGTCTGAGTAAAAATAATTATGTTTCAGGTATTCGCCCTGAGTTGAGGCATCATAAAAACTAAGTTGTTGTTAGCCTGAAATTTGAGCCAAGACAATTTGACCAATATTGGCCGTGCTTCCACGCACTTCCACTGCTACGAATACTACGACTACTACGAATACTTCGACTACTATGATTACTATCCATATATTGCTATTTATTATGCTGAGGTAGCTTTGCATTAAGTGGGCCTGTCATAAAATTCATTAGTTAGCTCCGTGGCACTCACAAAAAATATCTAACTAGATGGATGCATGGGCTGTACGGCATAATATACCCGTAATGTTTAATGGATAATGTCCAATGTCTCGCGTCAAGTGGTTGCTGTTGTTGTATGGCAGCTTATTTTAGTTGTTGTTTTTTATAATTTATTGGACTTTTACTTGGCACAGCGAATGGTTAATGGAAATGTGATATGGCCAATCGCTTGAGTGTGCGACACTTTTAAGATTTTTCAAGTGACAGACGGTCGACATGTCTATGTGGATGCTGGACGCCGTATGTTGTATGCTGGATGCAGTTGCTCTGGCAGCTGGCTCGTAAACATGCCATATGGGCAAAAGAGGCATCCATTTAAGATAAGCGTACATCAAGAGTCAGCTAGTGGACTGTGCCATTTTCTGGCTGGGATTATGCCAAGAGTTCTTAAAGAGCATTTTCGATTTACTCTTAATTCTGCTGAGTGAACTGATTTAGTTGAAAGATGGCATTTAGTTACTTATAGAACTAGTTTTGTTATCTATAAGTTTAATATTTGTTGTGTGCTATATTTTAATTTGAATTGATGATGCTGTGGAGCAGCTTTACTGGCGCTTATCAATATATTTGCAAAAATGGCCATTAAGCTGGTTTGATTTGCTTTCAATAAGGCTAGGCAGCGATTTATGGAGCTGTGCCAGCAACCTCTTTGAAGTGAATTTTCAATCATTCCTACAAGCAGAGTTCGTTAATGGAAAATAAGTCTTGAAAATCTGCTATTTATCTAGCTATAAAGATTGACAGTATTCAACAGATTTAAATTACATCCCAAGTCACACTCTTCAAGAGATATTTGCAATACTTCTTATTAAGATGATACTATGGAAAAACCTATGTGCAAGTAATTTCAAGTTAACAACAATTCTTCTGATGGGAAAGATATTTCCCTGAGAGAATTGCAAATTTTTCACATATTTATAAGGGGCATATGTAAAAGGTTTAAAATTGATCTTATTAATTATATTATTAATTAATTATTATAGATTATTGAAATTTCTCTTTCATATGTTTGGTACTATCGAAATATTAGGGGTATTAAGGGTAGATATACCGAGAGCACTCGGCATTGTAATGTTAAACATTTTAGTCTTTACTACTTTTAATTTTGCTTTTCTGTTAATAACTTTTATGATTTTAGGTATGTACCAAAAGCTATTCATTGTATCTTTTGCTCTTTCTTTGACATCTTTGGAAAAAGAAGCAGTTCCTAAGCAATAGGTTTTTAAATTAAAATTCCCAAAATAAGCAGTAATCTATGCTGGTATTTAAGATAAGCTGGAAGTTTTTAAGGTATTTTTGTGTTATTTTCTAGTATTTGTTATACATTTGTTATGTCTAATACCTACTGCAAACACTTTTGCTATGTGCTCCTTTTGAATTTTTTCAAAAACGTTCCTTCGAAGTATCTGGTACTTATTTGAAACTCGATTTCTTATGCTGCACACTTCTATAAGACTATTTGACTGCAAATACGTGTTCTTTACGAAAAAATTTTTTTTTCTTCTATTAAATTTGCGAAATTAGCATTTCTTGTTTACTATAATAAATGAAGATCAATAAACTAAGCCATTAATTTGCAAAAACCTTAAGATTAACCTAGTTAAGTTCGTTTCTAACGCATTCCCAGGCTTTCTTTCAGCCTAACCAATTAAATGAATTCTTCCATTTGATTAATTAATGTTTTTTAATTATCTTAATAGATTTTTAGTTAGCAATAATTTACATATATCATTCGTTTGGCTGCGATTTTCATTTAAGTTTTAAGACTTACAAATTTACAGCTATCTGTCAATAATGAAAAAAGCGCAAATTATTCTACCGTTTCGCTCAGAGAGAAAACCTATTAATTTATTAATTATGTGCTCTTTTGGCTAGCTCCCAGAGCAATCTCAAAAGAACTACAGAGCCGGAAGCCTTATACCCTAAGTAATAGTTCATTAGTTTGAAGAGCAGCTCTGCTTTTGCTCACTAGTATCTGTCCAAAGACTAGCATCAGATGTTGGGTTTTTCTATGTTGTGTATCTTAGAGTTTGAAGTAGTCAAAAGAACCGACCGAATCTGAATCTAGACCCAAAATCATTCATGTAGCTTAACTTAACTGCTTAATTTGACTATATTTTTCGCTGAGGTCTTAAGAAAAGACTCAGTAAAGGTTTTCAACTCAATGCTAAAAGTTATGGATACGTTTTGGGCAAAATTATGAAATTTTATATGCAAAATTTGTTTGTATTCCAATGATAGTTTTCTTATGCCTCAAATCCGCCGACAGACACGTTTTCTGCCCGGAACAAGTCAGAAAAATATTCCATTTCGCTTCTTTAAGCATTTCTTTTACGGACACTCAAACCAAATGAACACAATACTGCATTTCCGCGAAATCTTTTGCCTATGACCCATTTTTATATTAGCAATCCAAGTCTACATTTGAGTGTTGTTTATGGCCTGGCAAACATTGTTTAGATTTCCTAAACAAACATTGCAATCCGAATTGGGTTAGACGGTTCGAGCGCGTAAATATTTAATTAGTGACGCACCTTGTGGGAACTTGGAACTCATTTGAGGCTATTGAGTGAAGACGTCACCTACGAAGTTGCTTGTAACGCCAACGCTGCTGCCGCTGCCGCCAGCATAGCTACATCTAGATAGTTTGGATAACCGTAGAACGCCCATGCAAATGGCGGCATGTTTGAATGAGGCAGTGAATTAGGGGCAGGGCAGGGTAGGCTGGCAGTGTTCTGGCATTCTAGGAAATCTGTGCGTCTTTATGTCAAGTCATGCTGGGATTATACAGTGCGCCACAAAAAGATACCAGCAACAGCAATACAATAGCAACACTCATGGCTGCCACATGACACATGTGGGTTGCTCATTTTCATTACTATCTACAACTCTTTGAGAGCGTGAGATGATGAGTTGATTTTTTGTATGCGCTTTACACTCTACAGGCTGTCGATGTTTGACTTGATTACTAATTGATTCAGCATGATTTTCTATAAAAAAAAAGGCAGCGACAAGAAGTTCCTTTGCTTTTCGTTGGTTTTTTTTTTGTATCTGATGGATACACTCACAGCTAAATGTGAGTTGCACACAATATTACTTAATTAGGAATGCAGCAGCGTAGGAATATGCAGCAACAACAACGTTTTCTGTAAATGTCTGACTATTTGGATATCTTTTTGGAGTTGTTTTTTTTTTATATATAATCATAAACTATTTGTGTAGTTTGTTGCATGCATGTATTTAGCTGCTCCAAAATTAATTAAAGCTGCCTTGAACCCGGGCTCTGCAGGAACTGAGCAATTTGTGCGTTTAATTAATCATGTGGCAAGGTTATTATGCAGGAACGCAGCCGCTAGCAAATGCTTGGCGCAAAATTTTTGCATATTTGCATACTGATTCCGTCACACTGTGCCAAAGTCTGCGCTTGACTGATCTTGCAGCCTGATAGACGCGCAGACTCAGAGACAAGAGCGACAGACTGACGCTGAGATTGATGCGCATCGCGTGTGTCGAAGCTGATGCACAGATACAGATACATATGCCGACATCAGCGCGGTTATCTGCGAGTTGCATTTTTTTTTGCCCAGACGCTGCACGATCATTAATAAACCGCTGTGAGCTGTCAATAAAAATCAACGCCATGGCGTGCAAAATGCAAGACGATACAAAGCAATCAGCCAAAGATACACACATACTGATTCACACGCGCTGCTTGTATCTTTTGGGTTTTTAGCTTTGTCTTTTGTACTGTAAATGTATCTCTTCAATCAAGTGATCATCGGCTGATGGAACTGACACTTGCACTTGCACACAATGATTTGCAGCGACATTGTGTACTAGCTGTTTGAAGTTTGACTGATTGATAACTTAACTATTGCTTATGCTATGTAGATACAGATACTTTGCTGCAGCTGCATTTACTGCTGCCTAAGCGGAAATGCTATGATATTGTCTTGTGTTTATTTAACGTACAAATTACGTTGGCCTAAAACAAAACTGACTGACTTGTAAACAAATAAATAAAACAACAACAACAACAACAACAGCAACAGAAAGATACAACAAATAGACATGTGTGCACACTGGCTGTAATATGAGCCGTGTAAATATTTTAACTGCATAAACATTCTCACAATTTTGCCGCTGCTATCTCTGCAGTAAACAACACTGCAACAAAAGCGACAAAAAAGCGCATACAATGCTCGGCTCAATCATAATTGCGCGACAGCAACTACAACAAAAACAACAGCGAAGCAATTGTGTAACTGTGTGTGCATGACGCTTGATAAACAAAATTCAATATTAAAAAAAAAGTGAGCAAGAAACGAGGATGCAAGTTAAGCCTTTGGGGTGCCTCCGACTCTGCCCGTGACTCTCTGCCACAGCAACATAAAATAATGATGATGAAAATGTTGACGACGACGAAGACTATGTGAATGAGTGTGAGGCTGGTCAGAAGGCAACAGCAGCAGCGGCGGAAAAAGAGTGGTGTGAGCGGCAGAGTCATGGCGGCTGCCGATGATGAGGCATGATGACAGACTAACAAATCGAAGGGACTATGCCATAGCGCGACATAAACGCGCCCATATCGTATCCCTTGACTTGCCTGCAGCTGAAGTTGCCACTGTTGGTGTTGCCACCGCCGTCGCCGCCGTTGAGGCTGGCCCTGTCTCCTGCCTACCGCCACCACCATGGACCGTGCCGTAATCGTCATCGTTACCACAACAGTGGAATGTATTGTAAAACATACACAAAAGAGCAGCAGTAGCGGTAGTAGCAGCAACTAAGCAACAATCGCGGTAGAGTATGAAAGTTTATGCGCAGCACAAGATCAGGATATTGATTGCAATATCAATATTGACATATGCGCCAAAGATGCCCCGCAATTTACAAGGAAACACCATAGTTTTACAGTATCTGACTTGAGATAGTTACTAAGCTTATATACTCTTCGACTGGATTGAGGACATACAGTCAGTTCTGAAGCTCTTCAAAAATTGTTTTGAATACATACTAAGAACAAAGATTTGGGATAAAATACACTACAATTGTTGTTCCAAATTAGCAAAAATTTAAAACTTGAGATACTTACTCTAGATTCTCTAGAATGACTCATTTAGTTGGAAGTTAACTACGCCATTCAATTAGTATATCGGAACAGAATTGTATGACTTTAATGAAATTCTTCTAGCTGTGTTCTCTCAGGTTCAGAAATTATCAGGGGTCGCATTCTCAAGAAAGTTAATCTTGACTCTACGACGATGTACTCTCACTCTATTTTTGACAGCTAACTTAAGTATAAATCTAAAGCTAAAAGTATGAGCGCAGCTCATTCGGATGATCGCCTGCTTAGTTTTGAAAGCCCAAAAAATCAGACATTTAAACAAACTGAGGTACAGTTTGAGAAGCCTGAGCTATGAGCTAAATGAGAAACTGCAAAAGACGAAGTTTTATAACCTCTCCTACCTAAAACCTATAGACAGTCTACATCGATCAACATCTTCTATCATCTTTTGTACCTCTTTTAAGTTCTTCAATTCATTATATACCCATATCACAATTTCATCATATTTAAGTACCTATCATCTTCAGGCACTCTTTCAATCCCCAATTCATTCTTCAATATTTCTGTACACATCTTCTTATGTCCTTCTTTTAAAATCTAGACTTCATTAAAAAAAAACGTATTGAAATTTCAACTAAATTCTAATCATCTCTTGTCTCTGTTTGAAAATTTGTACATTATTCTTCATTATATGTCATCAACGTATCATCAACATCTCTCTGTAAACGAATTTCTTTCTTTCTTTTCATTTAGCCTATCTCACATTTTTATCTTATTTCAGTACTTATATTCCTACGTACTTATCTTATGTCTCAATTTTGGAATCGTCACTTCACTTCTTCCGCCTTTTTAAAGATTTATACACTTTCATCTATCCTCTCTCACACTTTCATCTCATTTCATATCATCTGTCTCAGTTTTGAAATCTTCTCTCTTCAAAGATCTGTACTTTTTCATCTTTCTTCTCTCATCTTATTTCAGTACATGCGATATTTAAAACCTCGACTTCATTAAGTGCCCATATCACAATTTCATCTCTGTACAAACATTGTCATGTATCTGTCTGTCGCTTCGTGTCTCCCCAAAAATGTAATAAAAAAAAGGAAATCTGCCAACGGGCAGAAATTAATTTTTCATAATTTTTTTCGCCCTTTTTTGTTACGTTTGCTCTGTTTTTCAGCTGTTGTTATTGCTACTCGTTTTCCCTTTACCCGGCGACTGGCACGATGACTTGACAATGTTGCTAAATTGTCGTTTTTGTTGGCAGGCAACATTGTTGCATTTGTTGTTGTTGTCGATGTTGTTGCCGCATAGGTCAAGGTTGAGTTAAAGGCTTTAGCACAAGCTTTTGTATTAAAGTTGATTGTCAAATGTCATTATGTGATTTTTATAGCACTTTAATTGGGCAGCGTGCAACGCAAAGCGGTAAATGCAGCAAAGGTGACAAAGGCAACAAACTGGCAATCAAAGAGCACAGCGGCTGCAACGTTTGAAGCCCAGTTGAACGCGTCATTGTCATTGCCACAGTCTGGGGCAAAGGCATGCGGCTTAATTACTTACGGTAGCAAAAAGACAGCAAAAAATTCGCGCATTTTAATTGAGGCGCGCGCAAGTTTGCGCAAAGCGTTGGGGTTTCAGCCTGGGGGCGTGGCTGTGACGGCAAGCACAGACCGAGCTGCCGCACAGTTGTTGATAATTCACGCTTTGTCAGCACTGGCTGAACGCACACACACACACACAGCTGCAGATACTCAAGCTACACAGATACAAACCCACAGATACACATGCATTGGAAACTGTTGACAGCGTGACGTGACAACATGCAATGTAAATCGTGTGACACGACGACGACGACGACGTTGTGGCCAAAAGGGTTAATGTTTAAATTAAATATGTGCGACAGCAAAAGGATGCCACATCATTGTCAAATGCATTGTATAAGCTGTATATATCTCTCTATTAAACACTCTGCGCAGATATCGCCACGCAGCAGATACAACTTGGCGATAAAGCCAGCCAAAAGCAAACAACTGTACAACTTGGCCCGAAGTTTTTTAGTTTATGCGCGCTCTTGGCCAACAATGCTGCATAAATTGCACACAGCGGGCAGTCAAAAGAGGACCCAAAAGGGGGTCAGAGAGAGGTCAAAAGCGTAACCGAAAGACGCTACAAAAAAACAGATATTGAAAACAAAAGCCAGGCGGATATATACAGGAAACAATATGCGTAGGCCAACAGGAAGAGCATGCAGCAGCGGGAATAGCAGTTCGACAAGAAGAAGCACAAGTTGCATTAACTTGGCTTAGCAAAAATTTTACGCTTACCTGCACCCACACAATCAAATCGGGAGTGTGAGTTCCTGTGTGTGTGTGTGTGTGTGTGTGTGTGTGTGTGTGTGTGTTTGTTACAAAAGCAATAAGAAACAATTTCGTAGGAAAAAAAACAGCGCAAATACAAAACAAAAGGCAAAGAAAACAAAGCAGTTGGCAGCGCTGCAGCAGCCGCTACAAAGTTGTATAATTTCGCATTGGCAGGGATAATCCAACAGCCAGTCAGGTAAAACCCACACACACACACACACTCGCAGTCACATGTATAGACGCAGTTGTAATAACAAAAGTAGCAGCCAAAAAAATAATGCCAGGAAGCTAAGCGAGGCACAACGAAGCATAAATACTCTTCGTATTCTTCTGTTTGTGCAGAAATACTATTCGTCGACTCAGGATTATAAACCTTCGAAATTTCTTAAGGAGCATCTGTTGATGAGTTCCCGCCCTTGTCGTAGCGTAACCTTGTCGGTTCAGCTTAGCAAACCAGTTCGAACCTTAACCTAATTTTCGAGCAAATCTTTGAAAAAAGTTTTTTTCTTAAACTCGTTTAATCCTAATTGTTGCAAAACTATCAATCATTAAAAATTGAACAATTTCAATGCTTACTGTGGATATAACTTTTAAATTTCTTTCTAAATCAACTTGTATTAATGAATGTTCATATAAAAATAGCCAAAAACTTAAATTGAAACTCAATTTTACAAAATTGTTTTTAATTTTTGTAAAAAATTGCAATATTCTACTAAGCTTGCTTATGACACATTTGAATTAAAATATGTTTTTTTATGAAATGTTTTTACAAAAATTTCTTATTTTTAATGTCATCATTAAAATATTAAACTATTTTTGATTTTCAAAACACTTAAAGTCACGTTGGTCTTTAACCTCCGCATTTTTGCCAAAATCCACTTAAAAATTATTTTCATATACATATTTATGAAAATTCCGAATCTGTATTACTTTTAAATTTTTCAAAATCTTCCACTTCCGAATATTTATTGCACTATTTTAATTGTTATTTCAAATATTTATAAAAATTTTGATTTTTTATGAGCAGAAATTTTATGAAAATTTTAATATAAAAAGATTTAAATACGTGTTTTCGAAACAATTTTTTAAGACAAAGTTGGTTTTAATAAATTTTCATATTAAAAAAATACCATATTTAACTTTTGAGCTTTTTTGAAAGTTTCAACTATGTTGACAAGATTTTTAAAAAATTTTGGAACACTTTCAATTTACAATAATAAATTTAATTCAGATTTTCAATATTTATTAAAAATGTAATGTTTTTAAAAATTTAAATTAACTTAAAAATGTTAATTCACAAAAAAATAAATTGGATGTAAATTTTAGAGTTTTTATGAACATTGTGTATATTGATTATTAATTTTTTTTTCAATTTCTGTATAACTTAAAGTTTGGAATATATAAGACATTAACATTTTTATGAAAATGTGGAATTGTTTTTTCAAAAATTTAAAATATTTTGTTTTGGTCGAGCTTTTTTTTGTTTTTCAAGCTTTAGAAATGAACACAAAAAACCATTTTTAGTCTCGAAATAAAGTTATTCTTAGCTATTTTATTTATGGTCCCAATGGGAAAGAAAATAAGCTTAATCTTTTCGTATATCAGGAAATAATAGTGAGAGTTAAAATTTAAAGATTTCAATGGGTCGATACTTTGTTGTTTGTCCAAGAATCTAGCTGCCAAAATGCTCGAAACTGAACCTTGGAACCATTTCGATTACCACTTTATTTGAACATTCCTAGCAACTCAGTTAAGAGATAAGTTCGTTGCGAAATGCAGGAGTTAATCTTGAAATTTGTTTAAGTTTATGAACTCATTAGTGATAAATATGAAAACATTGCACTTCTATAAAAACTGCGCTAAAGCTTTGCAGACTTCTTTATATAGCTGAAAAGATAGATATAGAGTATCTAAATAAAGACGCCGTCCAGCCGTCCAACAGACCAAAACCAAACAAAAATATTTATGATTATATTTTTTCGAACAGCAGGAAATGTTGCAAGAGATAGAGCGAGAGAGAGATAGAGGCAGAGTTGGAGAGCAGGATCTGGAGCTGGGCGCCAGCGTTGATGTGCGACGATTGACAGGAGCTCGTTGGGTGAGGCAACTAAAGCAGCTGCTTTTGATGTTGCCAAACGCAACTTTGCCACTGCACAAATTAAATTTCACACACACCCAAAAAAATAAATACGAAGAACTCAAAAAAAAAACGGCCACAAAACTTTGCAAATAAAATTTAACAATTTTCATGCTGGCTGTGCAGCTTTTAGAGCGGGGAGTTTTGGAGCTTACGATGGGCGTTTAGCTGCTAAATTTTTATGATTATCTGCTTTACAAAAGTGACTGAATCCCACACAGAGTTACGGACGGACATGCTAGAGACAGTCGCTACTTACTTACACCCACGAAGCAATTTTCATTTAATGTGCAAAGTTTGTTTTTGGTTAAAATGCTGCCTAATTGAAGCAACAACTTGGAAGTAGAAATTACTTTTATTGCCAACGCCATTTGAGCACAAAATGGCCGCTGCTGTCCCTAACAAATAACTGTCTATGCGCATGTGTATGTGTGTGTGTGTCTGTGTATATGTGTGCAAGGTCAATGTGAATTTGTGCCGCTGCGGCAAAGATGCCGAAGGAAATCTAACAGAGAGCCGCGTAGGTACGAATATACCAATTTTAGGCCGAGTTGGGACTATTAGCTGCAGCATGCTAAGATACAAGCCAAACAAGGGACAGCTCAGAGGCAACAAACAGCCTTGCAACATGTGATGATGCAGCAGCGTTGCAAGCAGAGCGACAGAGTTGCCGAGACAGCGTGTGATGCCAACTGGCTGGGCAGGGTCATAAATTCAAGGAATATAATAAAACCCAAATAGTCGAGGTAGCGAAGAAAAACTAACAACAAACAATAGTTGCGTTAGACAAAAGCAAAAGAAACGTAGAACAAAAAGCAAGTCAAAAGAAAAGAAAAAGAAAAGCAAAGAAAAGGTTACCAATTTTCTTTTTGGTATAGTTACAATGGCATTTGGTATGTTTTTCCACTAGAGCAGGTAAAATAGAGACAAAAACCATTCGATAGTTAACCGAAAAGGCAGCTATAGTTATCTATAGAGAGCAACTGCAGGTGTTAACCTTGCAGCTTGCCAGACAGTTTACTCTATTATAAGCATATATAACTTCAGAATGAATAGAACAAACTGTTCAAATGTAGTTTTTGTTATTAAAAATAAAAATTTTATTGCTTAAAGATACTCTTTATTGATACAAGTAAGTTTATGTGCTCCCAAATGCATTGTTATGATCCACAAGTCTCTCCCATTACAAGTCTTTATGTTGTTTAATAGTACAACAAAAAACTTCTCTAAACTCCATGTTTCATAAGACTTTAGGAGTCAATATGAAATGAAGTTACATATTAGAAGAAGATGGTGCAAGTGGATACGGAATCCATTCCACTAGTCTCATTTTATCTTAAGTTGTCAATTGCTCGACCAAGTCACGGTTTCAACCTCCGTAACAAGTTTTTTAATATGAATTCGTGTGGTTTCGCTCGCCACTAAGAATGTGAAATGATTCCGCATGTGTTATGTATTATTTGGAGTATCTAAGGAATAGCTAGATATTTAATACGTGCTAATCGAAACAAAATGAAAGGAAAAACTCACTTATATTTGAAAACTGGATATCCGCAAAATCGTTGTAATCTCTCTAATAATAGAGAGTTCCATTTTCCGTATAACCATTTTGATTTTACTTTCAAAAACTTTAACTTCTAAAAAAAAAAAATGCCTTATTAACTCTAATACCATCGTTTCAAGAGTTAAGGGCTTACAAATTAAGGTTTCTAACGATGCTAACTCTCTGTGCGGCTAAAGATCCGCTAAGTTGAGCTAACTCTCTTATAGCTTAGCTCCAGCGTGTAGGGAGCACTTAAGTAAATTTGAGTCTTTAGGCAAATTATAGGCTCATGTCTAAACTAAGACAATTTGTATGTCTATGTAATTTCCAGCTATTTACAACTAGCTTAGTTACAAATTTGGCGCCCACACACACACATGCACTCATATAACTTATCCATAGAGCTTAACCCAAAATGGCTAGTAATTGTATGTAATGCGAGCTTAAACTTTCATTTTACAGCAAAGAAAAAACTAAATCGAAAACATTCGCAAAGTATTGATATGTGTATTTATGTATCTATAACTGATTACACGCATGTTGAGCGCAAAATTAGCTACGAATATCATTAAATTTAAACACAGCTCAAGATATTTTGCAAGCTTCGAGAAGAAAAGAGCCAGATAACTGTGTTGCTGCGCTTGTTGTTGTTGCTGTCGGTGTGTGTTGTATCTTGTGTTGTGTATCTCATAGTTTGCATAGCTAATTAGCCAGACATCAGCAACATTGGCAGCACATTGCTCATGGTCAATGCCAATACCAAGCGATCATTGATCAAGCCAGCTGCGAGTTAAGCTCGCTCTCCACCGAAGCCAACTGATCCAAGGAGTTCCTAACGAAGAAAACGTAGAGAACTGTCGGTCTGACTGGGCTGACTTGTCTCGAGTTACTTGGCTTCTTTTGGGGCAGTACAGAACGTTCTCACATTAGTCACGCGTTTAACATATTTCGTTTCGTCTTACGTTTTAAATTTAATATATTTTGTACCTACAGCTAAACAGTGTTCGGCATGCATATGTGTGTGTGTGTATCTGTGTGGTTGTGTACATGTTTGGCTGGCTGACAGCGAGTGGTTGGCGAATTTCAAGCATATGCAAATATTTTGCAAATCTACCATGCGTAACTACCTACGAAAATACGTTGATGTTGGTCGACAATGCTGCTGTTACACTGAGAGAATGATTTGACAATTAAGGTTATAAGAATAGCTGGTGGCAAAAGTAGAGAAGAGAAATCAAACTTGGAAGCAACAACCTATTTAGTTTCATTATTGATTTGGGATGTCTGCAGAAGTGGTAGAAATCAAATTTTGAGTAAGTTACTATAAGAGAATTGTATACATATCCTGCTTGGTATTCAGATTGTTTCATTTGAAATCCGTTTCAGTAGTTTTAGCTACCTAACCTCGCTAAAGAAGTTGATAGGAATCATGTTTGGTAGTTATACTCTTGGTATCTCTTCCTCTCTACCTCGCTGAAGCATTTTTATTGAAAACATTGATCTGTGGTGACACACGATTGCAGCTTGAACCACTGAATCATAAGTAACTTTAACAACAATTTCAAATTTAATTTTTAATTAATTTTTTACATTCTTGTATGATAAAGCTCAGCGACTTCTTGAGAGTAAGCTTCTTTGCTTGCTTGGTTTCCGACTCACAAGCGTTCCGTCTATCATATTAGATAACAGTTTCTTCTCCCAGTGTACGCATGTGTAGATCAACTGCCCCCTTGGCTGCATAGCTCTCTTCGTGTATCTACATATGCAAAACAATCGAGAACAAACCCAACCCAGAGCCGGAGTCAGAGTCTCGACGCTTGTGTATCTGATTTGCGACAGCCAACAAGTTGCAATCTGTGGTGCGGCTTTTGCTATCTGAATATGGTAAGAAGCTTTCAGCTTTCAGCATGCAGCTTGGCAGCATGGACAAGTCAGCGCATGCGCGCACAGCCCATTACAGAGCAGAAAAATACAACGAATTAGGCGCGGAATGCGATCGATACGTGCGGCCACAGACAGCAGCAGCAATCGCAGTAAGGGAGCTGGTCCGAAGTCGTCGGCAGTCACAATGGCCATAGAAGCTGGCCAAGAGTTGTACAAGCTGCGGCTGCTGCACATGCCGCAATGTGGTTGGGCGATTCGTTTCCCATATTGCTAATTCGCCGCAGCCGCAAGTTGCAAGCTGCACAAGCTGTGCTGCTGCTGCTGCTGGCCAAGTTAACAAGCAAAAGAGCGTATGAGGCGCACAAATCGTGCGCAGGCGCATGGCCAAGTCCATGTCCATCCAAGTCCATGTGGTTGTGCATTGCCTTTATGGCTCAAATGGACATTGCGCTGGGCAATTAAGGAGCCCAAAACGCTGTGTTCTGCTGCCGCTGCTGCTGCCTCGTCCACCTCTCTGCTGCATTCTCTGTTTTACAATAAGCGCAATTCTTAACGGTAATTATGTTGTTCGTTTTGGCAGCCTGCATTTTGCGTAAGCTGCGTGGCAACCCTGCGTCTCTCTGCAACTCTCTCAGGCCAAACATTTGACACAAAGGCAACGAAAATTGTTTGCCAAAGTGACAGACAGTGAGTGAGCGGGGCAGAGAGCGCCGTGTTGAATTGGATTAATTTGACAGTAAAATGCAAATGAGCGACCAGCGTAAATGTACGAATTACAGTTAAAGAAAACCGAATATGTAGCTGCAACTAAATTGCTCTTGCAACTCACAGATACACACGCACACTCTTACATATGGACAGATATGTTGGCAACAAATTATGTGGCTTTGGTGGCTTTTGGTGGGCTGTACGCACAGCATATAAAGCACACCCACCAACATGTAACTTAAGTAAGACTGCTTTTTACTCCGCCTCCGCCCTTCGAACCGCTCTTCCGCACTCTAAAAACATGTAAGCTCAAGTTGTTGATAAATAATCGTGGTCCTGCTTGTGGCTGCTACGCATTGAAAGGCACATGTTGCAGCAACACACACACACACACACACACATACGTATATGTGGACAGCAAAAGAGCTGCATGCACATGGCTAATAACAAGCAAAGTGCAGCAATATTTTAAATTGAATTTTTGCCAGGGAAGCCGCCAAAACTTGCCAAGTAGCAACAAGATTTCAGATGAGCTGCACAAGGAGGGGCTGAAGCCAAATATAACACAAATTGGACAAGAAATTCGTATCCCAACGAAGTTGTTGTACACTGGCAATTGTAGCTACTATTCATTTCAAGTCTATTTTTACAAAAATCTCTTTGAGCTTAATGATATTTGAAGCTGCTCGCACTTTTTGGCACATTAACTTAGTTTTTCTAATGTAGTATTTCGAACTCACATTTTTTGTCTTGTATCTTTGTACTTGTATTGATAATCGTTTGATTTCCTCGATAATTTTGAAAGAAGTAGAAAAAGTTTGAAAACTCAAGAACTTCTACTGTTTGAAATCAGTTTGAAGGTTCTCATTGCGCTGTGGGTCAATTTTCTGCCCCAACATTGGTTTCTATGTATTCCATTGAGTGAGGCACGCCAAGTTTTGGCAAGTTTGAGTTAAGCTGAGCTTTGTCGGAGGCTTGGAATATATACTTTAATTAAACTATTGGGATATAACTAGCTCTTAACTTTTTAAAGCTTATTCACACTTGTCTATTACGATAAGCTAAATTATTTTGTCAAATCTACAAATCGGCATTGTCCCTAGTATGCCGGAAATCGCTTATAACCGGATTGCCAATACCAAGCCGTCGATGTGCTAGAAATGGGTTGGAGAGCTTTTAGTGGCTATTATTATGACGAAAGATTTCTGACACGCGGCACTGTAAGTAAATTATTGAAAAAGTACAGCTACTTTCATGTTACGGTTTTTGCAAGTCCCATCAAACCAATACCGGTACAATGATAATTTTCTCGATCCAAGGTTCGTCTTTGTAGTCTTTAGCTAAATCACATAGCTAAGCTGCAAACTTCAACTCAAAGTCCACTTAACCTTATAAAAGGGTATTAGAAGCAAAACAAATATCAAATCCAAACAGAAGACAAGTTGCTGCACAATGTTGCAGGCTTTGGCTGCACTTTACTCAGACTGGGCAGCAACATGCATCAAAAACGCCCGACAGTTTTTCATAATTTTTCTTCTTTTTTCGCTTACTTTGCAAGCATGTTGGCGATTTTAATTCGCTTTTTCTGCGTGTATCTTTATAAGTTGTATCTGCAAGACCGCCAAAGAGAGGCTACAAAAACAACGACAGCTTAATCGATTTGCTGGCCACAGTAATACATTTCAAGTTGGTCTAGCAAATAAAGCCAGCAAATATTATGGCTGATAAATTGTGGCAATATGTTTATTAATTGTTTGGCTTATGAAAGTTGCCATGAAAACGTCACAAATACAAACTAAAGCTAAAAAACATTGTATAAGTCTGTGTATAAAGTAAATAAGCAAGCAAAGCGCAACAATTAAGTGAAACAAGTACAACAACTTCGATGAGCTCGGAAAAAAAGCACAAGTGCTGCTTGGCAGCAAAAAAAGAGAAGTTCAACAGCAACATCGATGTGTGCAGCAGCCACAACAATAATAACAAGCACAAATACTCAAAGGTGGTCTCATAATTTCAAGCGGCAGCAACAACTACAACAGCAATAAGCAACAACATGCCGACAATCTGCAACATTCTGCGGACTTTGATTTTAGTCGGGCGCATAGACAGCAAGACAGTAGCAAGAAGCAGCAGCAGCGGCCACAAAAAGTCGCAGCAACATTCTCAAATTTTATGCATTCAGTCGCAGAAGAACGTCAACAAAAAACCTACAACAAAAACTTAAGACCAACAACAACAGCAATTGTCATGGTCTTTGCTGCTCTTTCAGGCTCTTCTTTTGGTCATTTACAAATAGAAATTGCATTGATTTGTGTGTTGTTGCTCTTATAGAGTATATATTGGTTTTGGACCGAAGTTTGTGACGTAGACCGGCCAGGAACTACGTTAGCTTAACTGATACACATTTGTTGCATGGCTGTGTGTAAAACCTTAATGGCTTTGTAATAAGGAAACACGTATTTGATATAAAAGATACTAAAGCAATAGTTTGGTAATAATATTTCAAGACGTGACTTAGCAATAATTTTCGAATTCCATCAAGTTTAGTTATATGTTAGTGGGCCAGGAATGTTTCGGTTTTAAAAATGGGAAAGAAATAACTTGTCTGCAACAACCTTAGAACTTATATCACATTTTTTGATAAGCTAGAGAGCCTCTGTAGAAAAATTGGCCATTTGTCATAAGAAATGTTAAAATGTATAAGAAATCGGATAAATGTAAGACGTACATGACTGTTCTAGAAAACTCTTTTGGGATTACTTCGATTAAATTTTATTGTTAGCTGATGAAAGTTTGCCCATTTGTTAGATCAAATGTTAAAGTGTACATACAAATATAACAGAACTCGAAAAAATAATGTACTAAAGCAATGAGAATCATCATTAAAAGTGAGAAAAACCATCATTTCTGAAAAATTATCATAGGGTTTATTGTGTTTATAGACTTTGTTGTATTGACATTCGTTCGGTATATACCTATTGCTTTTCGTCATCTTCTTTTCTTATCAAATTCCTCTTTGTCATTCTTCGTGAGAGAATGCTCTACGTCTTCGTCATATTCTTTTTTCAATATCCTTCATCTTTTCGTCTTCCACTTCTTCGTCTTTGTCATATTCTATTATCATCTTCCCAATCCTCATTCTCAAGCTTATACCATTCCTCTCCTCATAATCATCCTTATCATCAACCGCATTCTATAATCCCCTGCCTCGTCGTTCCCATCTTCGATCATATTCCTCTTCATGTGCGTCATTCTTTCATTTCTTTGTTGCTGCGCTGTCTTTGATTTCCGTATACAAATTTTTGAGTTTCTTAAAATTACTTAACAAAATCATAATATCGCAAATTTTCCATGAAAACGTTCGTTAGTTCTTGAAGTGTATCTAAACTTTGTTTGCCCAAAACCACATTTTCCCACCGAATTGCGCTTCCTTTGCTCCCGCTGTTTCCAATAACGCTGCTTCTTTCCAAATGATCCAATGCCTGGGGCTGTTGCTTTGATGATGTATCATTGTGGAACTGGAACCCTCGTCGCACCTCCTCCTCAAGCTCGCCCTCGCAATTGCCTAGCCATATTTGATGTGCAGTTACATGTAACATGACGTCTTCTGTTCGTTTGGCTAAACGAGCCACAATGTTGTGTTTAGTTTAGTTTTTTTTGCCTACATTTTTTGCATTTATTAGCATTTTGTGCCCTTTACTTTGCCAGTTTGTCGTTTGTCTTCGATTGATGTTGTTGTGTTGGTTGTTGTTTTTGTTGCCACACAGCAGCAGAAGCTGCAACATTTTCAATTCAATTATATTTCATGTTCATGTTGCATCGATTTACATTATAATTTGTGTGCTGCAGCGGAAATCATTTGTAGAGGCAGCAGCTACATAGTTGTATCTAGCAGATACAAGGCGTTGTCTGGTATTTCTAGAGTTTTGCAGGCAACTTTGCTCCAGTTGTAGCCTCACTGCCAGAGTTGACAATCGTTCATTGACTGCACTGAAGTTTATAGCTGGCTGTAGCTAATTGGCTAATAATTTCTTGATTAGTCATAGCAGTCAAGTTGACAGACCCCAAGCAACTTGATTAAGCGTTACGAATTCGCCCGAATTGAAAACGCCAGCTTTATATGTAGGCACTCAAGAAATCTCAAGTAAACTTGAAAAGCTTTACGCAACATTACGACTTATTTTTGCTTAGCTGCGTACTAAAAAGCTGTGCCTTGACACATTTGACATTGGCCAAGTCGTCAATCTAGCTGGCGGGCTATCAATCAATCAATCAATTAGCTAAAACGCCTCTCGCGTACAGTGAAATGCATTAGAAAAAATAAGTGAAATTCTTAGTTAAAGTTATTAAAGCTGTCGCTCACACAGTGTTAATGTTTATAATAATAAGCAACATAAACATTTTCGGCCAAGACTAATGAGCAAACGCTTTGCCACATCAGCTTGCCCCAAAGTCCAACTACTATGTCTAGGTCTTTCACAGGCCCCACGCCAACGCTTTTGCCTGCTTGATCTAATATTATGACAGCTCATCAAGTGTCTGTCTGTCTGTCCGTCTGTCTGGCTGTCGGTTCTTGCGCCAGACATGCAGCAGCTCTTTCGCTCTAATGACATTTGCTCTTAACGTTTATGAAAAGTTGTTTGTATGTGAGAACGCTGCTGCCGTTTGCTGCTCCAGCTTAAATCAGTTCCATTTGGGTTTGCCCTTTGGACATAATCCGCTATAACTTTAATGATGCATAATGTTTCGCTGTCCAGCACTGGCGGTATCATTTACTTGTCGCTCACAACATTTGCTCCAGCCTGCTATCTCGCTTGGTTTAAGTTGCAGCGTTTCTCGCTTTAATTTGAGCAGCTCGCAGAACCTTTGCCACAAAATGTTGCTTATTAAATGGTACGCACATGCTCAGGCAGCGCTGCTCCTACTGTTCCGGTCTTCCCCTCTTGGCGGCTGCTCGCTAATACGTAATAGCAGCAATTTGTATCTGAGAGTCGGAGCGCGGCGCTGCCTCAATAATAACGCTTAGAATTTTTGATTTCTTCCCTATGCTTTTGATGAGGCTTTCAGCTTTCAGCTTTTAGCTTTTGTATTGTATTAGTTTTTGTTGTTTTTGTGTCGGCAATTCAGAATTTTCTCTTTCATTTCAATGCGATTTCATGGCTCTTGATTAAGTTTTTGTCGCTTATTGTCCAGCTCTTGTGGGTCGTTGCCTTGCTGTCTCCTCTAAGCTGCTGGTATCATAAAAAATTGAGGCGCGACAATAATGGCGATGATGTGGTTGCTGCTTCTTCTGCTGCTGATGACGACATTGATAGCCACTGCCAAAAAGCTTATTAACTTTTTTACGCCTCGACTTCTCGCACACATTGCTCATAATTATGCGCTTTAAACAATTAAATGACACGCCTCCCGAGGGTGCCGCCTTTTGTCTTGTCTAAATATGGTAGTGTCATAATTCTTGTCAAAATTTTGTAACCCCAAGCGGCCTCATTCCTCAGCGACTTCGCCACTCCAAAGCCCCCACACTTCGTCGCATAAGCTTCAATGCTGCAGCCGAAGGCTCTGTAAGAGCAGCAGCAGCAACAACAACAAGAGCAGACTTCGAAAAAACTGCATAAACATTGCTGATTGAAATCAACTTTGGCATGAAATCAATCATCGCTTGTATGTACGTAGTCCATAGTGCCCTTTTTTTGGACGCATACACTGAGAGAAGCGCTAGAGTGGATACTGTTGTAAAGCCATGCAAGGTTGGTAAAGCCAAAGCAAGACTTAGGAAGCGGCAAGTTAACATTTGTACCTAAGAATTTTAAGTAAGATAGATAGAGCGCTTTCATATGAGAATTAGATTACTGAGCATTCATCTGAGTTCTTCATGAATGCTGTGATCTGCGTTTTATAAAATCAAATTTGGTGATAATGATTCTTCGAATTTTGCAAATAGCGGATGCTAGCCCCAAAGTTCGTATTTACAGATTGTCTGCTTAAGTATGTCTACTTTACGAACCTCTGCCCAATTTTTCTCAGTGCACGCTCGAGCTAACTGCCTGACTGATTCAGTGGCCCGGCTGGCCCCTTTTTATGGTTTATCACTCTGCCGCTTGGCATCGAGCCGCGCTGCACTGGCTCTGAACGCGCTGCCTTATCCGCATTTCAAATCTTTCGTTGTTTTTGCTGCCCCTGCAACACAGTGTTGGGTTTCGCGCTTTGACTGTCCTGCCTCTTGGCTAGCCTCGGCTTCTGCCGTGGCAATTCCTGTCGCCAGGGTCGATGACGACGACGACGGCTTCAAAGTTGTTTGCCTGTTTGCTTGTTTTGCCCGTAGGACATTCATCGCTTCCTTGGCAGCGTGTTCGCCTCGTCTGACCTCAAGCATGTGCAACATGTGACATTGAGAGCAACAAAAATATTACGCTGCAGACGTTTTTCTGAGTCATGGCGGTAAATTTCTTAACTCTGACAGAAACTACTTCAAATTATGAGTGCCAAACAAAAACGTTCAACTTATTTATTATTATTATATTTTTTTGTTGTTGGGTAGGAAACAAATATGGCGGCCCCCTTTTAGAGGTTTTTGCTTTTTTGCAGCGCGTTTTTCAGCTCATTTATTTCGTATATTTACATTTAACATGAGTTTTTAGATTATAACGAAGTCGCAACGTAAATCGATATTCAATAAACGACATCTGTGTGCATTTTTAGCCCTCCGCAGCGCTGCGGCTCAACATTTTTCCGCTCGATAATGATCTCTTTGTTGGACAAGAGTGAGAGCGCGCACAGCTGGGCAGGGGTTGGGTCTGGTTCTGAAACTGGAACTGGAACTCTGGGTTTATGTCTGTGGCCGGTCGTTTAAACTGCTGCTGCTCTATAGATGAATATCTGTCAAAGTTGTCAAAACGAAAAACGCATAAATCCATTCAAAAGCCAAAGGGAAAACGTTATTTATGTTGCACGTGCGTGGCCCAGAAGGTTTTCTCAGTCACACAGCTACCGTATAAGATTTGTCTATGCTCATGTTGCATGTTGCATGTCTAGCAGCTAATTTCATATGCAACACGTATAGTTTACATGATTTAATGTCGATGTACAGCTTGGACATCCAAGCATAAATTCAATAACTTCATTACTAATAAATTTCCTTACCTTTTTTCTCTATCATTGCAGGTAAGCAAATGTTGCTGGTTATCAGAGAGACTGCAAATGGTTAAGTACTTAAGTTAGAGTATTTGTTTTGTCGGTTTCGCTGCGAAAACTGGAGCAGATTTGTAATGAAAAAACAAAAAGACAACTGTGTCGCTCATAAATCAGCTGCAGCGACGCCACAAAAGCAGCCGAGCGAGCCGCCATTTTGTTGCTCTTCCTACCAAAGAGCTTTCAAAAACAACAACAAAACTTTCCAAGCAACGCGACATCTATCAAAAATAATTAATAGAAAAATTGTCGAAATGTCAATGGAAATGACAAATGTAATTAATTTGAACTTTTTGTCTAAGAGAGACACTAAGTCAAACCGAGGCAACAACGACAACAACAGCTACAACAAAAAACTGTAAGAAAAATTGACAAATTATGCTCGTAGCTTTAAAATATATGCTACTCATGAGCTCGTTGTTGTTGTAGTTCCCTACAATTTACATATAGATCTATAGGCGAAAAAGCAGATTTTTTTGTGGCTCGTTCCATTTGTTGACTAGGTAAGGGGCAACGCTTTGAGGTGAGCGGGTTTTATAGCTTATCGCTGTGTGAACTATGAAATTGTTTAAATCGGCTTATGAAATAAACAAATTAAAATCTAAATAAAATACAATTAAGAGATTAGGCAAATGATTAATTGGATTTTATACACGTTTTGTTCAATACTATTTAGTTGTCATATACAAAAGACGGACAGATACGACAGCTTGGACAGCTCAACTACATGACAGTTGGTGAACTTGATGGCTTTTGTAGAAAGCAAGCTTGAGACAAGTAGATTGAGTAGTTTTGAGATTTGGGCAACTTGCTTTTCTGTTGAGTAATGTAACATGCCAGAGATACATTTGGAATACATAAAAGGTCTTTTGTACAGAAAAAAGCTATAAATAAGTTACCATATAACTAAGACATGAAATATCACACAACATTCGTATGCAAAATAAACGAGTTGCTAACTATCACTAAAGGTGATATATTTGTTATCGATAGGAAATTGATTACTTTGCACGAACCAAAAGTATTCCATTGTTAAGGGAGTTTTTTATATATCTGATATGACAATTTAGGAAAGTTGCTTGCTACGAAAAGTTATCGATTTATTTCATGAAGTGAAAAGAAGTTTAAAGAAAGAAATTTCTCAAAAAAAAACTGTAACGGAAATCAAGTGTTCCTTCTACGAAGAATGTTACTGATTATTTAAAGAAGTTATATTATTATGTAACTTTCTTTATATTTCTTTGATCTAGGTATAGCAAAATGTTCAAGAAGGTCTTAGAAAAGATACACAATTTTTTACTTTTTGTCTTCCTCGACAGAACAACTAGGGATTAGTAACTACTTAGTGAATTTAGTGCTTAACCATTTCTGCTGATCAATAATCAGGACTCAAACTTCTGAAATATCCGTAAGCATTGGGCTATATTACTTTGACGGATCTTACAGAGGCATTTCATAATGTAATCTACCAACTAAGGGTTATCGACAACAATGTATACAGTGGTTGTTCTTCACATGTAAGATTTCTATGCTTTCCACGATTCTTTTTTGGGATTAAGACAAAAGGTTAAAACGAAATCCAAAAGTTATCTGACTACTTTATCAGCACTCAAGCTTCGAAAAGATTTGAACTGTATTCGTTTGGAAGAGCTTAAACGGACACTCTATAGTAATATCTACACACAAGGGTTTCCGATAGCATAATTTATAGATCGTTTGCGCTCCACATGTAAGTTTTTGAGGGCTTTTAACGAATCTTTTAAGTGAAAAAGACATTCCATAATATAACTTGCTCAACAAAGTGTTATCCATAACATAAAATTTTGGTTTCACAAGATTTATTGATAATATAACTAATCTAGGTGTTTTGCTCTAAATCTAGTCAACTAAAGGACATCGATATCATAAGTAAGCGTTAATCCTATCGATGTGATAAATAAGTGGAATCCAAACGATTTTCAACTAATTTAAGGGCATATCAAAACCGGCGATAACTAACTTTTCATTCGCTAAAGCGCTTAAGTGTTTTGGGAAGTATCTTTTACACATAAATTAATGTTTATGATAAATACGCGCACATTATGATGTAGATACAAAGTTGTTTATATAATTTAAACAGCTTAGTTGAAGCTTAGTCAAAGACGGCCAAGGTTTCTAGACAAACAAAGCCAATACTAGTATAAGCTTAAGATACAATACCAAATGAATTGCTATACGACTATCGACTATCGGAAAACTATTAAATGCAAATCCAAACCGTAGAGCTACAATCTGCCTTCATCTTCAAAGTAAAAGCCACTCCAATTCGCATGTCAATGCAATTTTTCAATATGCCAAAAAGGAAGAGCAAACAGAAAAGATACAAAATCCATTCGCGGTAAACCAAAGAGGCCAACGATATGCATCATATGCGAGTAGAGCATATAAAGTAAAGATGGCAAAATAAAAGTATATATAAAAACTATCGAGTTGATAAAAAATATGACATTGATCGTTGTGTGTAAGTGTGTTTGAGTTTGTGTATTCATGAGTGCTCCCGTGTGTATCTGTATCTATAGCTATCCTTTTGGATGCTGCGCATATTTATGGAAAAAGGCAATCGCTGCCTGGGTCTTTTTTAGCCCCATTGCCAGGGCTTTTAGGTTTTACTTGCGAGTTGTGCAAGTTTTTTTTGTCAGCTTTAAAAGGATTTCAATGTTTTCATTTATGAAATTATTGATAAGAGCTGCTGTACCCCACATTGCATAAAAGCCAATGCATATTTAAAAGCAAGTTGAAACTGTTTTCAACGTCTACTTGCTGATAAGCAAGTTTTTTTTATTATCATTTTAGGGGAACGAACTTCTTGCATATATGTATAAATGAAAATAAAAACAAGGGTTTGTTTAACACACTCACATATATTTGTCGAATTTAATTAAGAGTGAAAAGTCGCAAAGAAATCCCCAAAGCGAAAAGACAAAAGTGGCTCTCCGGCACTTGCAGTAAAATATGGGGTAGAGGTCTTATAGCTAGGGGCGCCAAATTAACAATATGTGCGAAAAAGCAAGACCAGGAAAAGTTCTAGACTTCGTCGTCGTCGTCGTCGTCGTCATCGTCATCGACACAAGCAGCAGTCTACGGCGTTATTGCCGTCAAACTGTCTGAGTATTTCAGCACCTTCGGGCGTTTTGGCTCATTAGCGCCAACGATAAAGACGGGCACGACAACGAGCAGGAACGTGTCCTGGCATAAATTTGACATTGAAAATGTGCTGGCAAAGAAAAACAGATGCCAGTCGCTTATAACTGCAGGGTATCATGTGGTTTCATTGCGATCGACCCTTCGTGGTTTATGTTTTGCCTAATCAAATCCTGAAATGCTGCATACTTTGTCTAGTTTGATTACGAGGGGTTGGAGGGTCTCTGCCCTGCCATGCTGTCTGGCGGGACTGCTTTTATGCGTTTTTCATGCATTATTTGAATAATTTATTTGATTTTTTGATTTCTTGGCAAAAAATACAAAACCACAACAAACATGCATATCAATGACTGGAATTCATAGGAGAGGGTCTTTGGGATAGCTTAGACTTACCAGACATACATACATATTTACGCACATATTGCTTACATATTTTTGATCTGTTAGAATGCAGCCATTAAATATCTAATCCTCCTTGGGTTTATAGCCCGGTTTTATTGCTGTCCTGGCAACAGCAACAACAAAAACAACAACAACAATCCGGCAAATACTCACTAAAATACAAATACGTTTATGTTAAATATTTATGTCTTATGACTTATTGTTGTTTCTGGTAGCTGCCATGTCTTGTTGTATGCATACATTGCTCATAACATGTGGCATGTGATAATGATTTATGTGCCAAGCCTGCCAGGACTTAACCCACATCGGGAGCGAGGTGTGGACCGGGGGCCTAGGAGCCAAGCGTCAAGCGGTAAATACCAGCATTTAAATAATTGGCTGCCAGTTAGCTACCGCTCTTAGATTTTGCTGCCAATGAGTGTTCGGAGTCAGGGCCGGTTTTAGACAAAATGGCGCCCGAGGCGTTCATAAAACAATGCGCGCTTTATAAAGACGCTTACAAATTATAACTCTTAGAAATGAGAACTACAGCTGTCATTGCATAGAATGCCTTAAGCTAAGACCCCAAGACTTTAATTTCGGAAACATTTTTTGTATTTTCGGACCGAACATCTTCAGAACTTTAGAATTTAGATAGAAAGTTGGTTCTAATGTTTCATATCAAACATCTTGGAATATAATTCGTGCGAAGGTTTTTCCTATACATTTCCAATGCGAATTGCTTTCGTGCTAAAATTTTATTGAAGGTCATATTTGTAAATTGCTTTTGGGTTGAAATTCCGCTAAAGGAAAACTATGAGACACTATTGAGTGCCTCGACAAGAGATCAATTTTTTTCACAGTTTCATTTTTTGTGTGTTTTACCTAGAATTGTGGCCCAAAAATGAAATTTTAGAAGGTTTGTCCTGAGAAAATAGAGTTCATAAACTTCAAGACATCAATATTTACTTTTCTGTTTATATTATGAAATCAATCAGTCGAAATTGGAAACAAAAGTGGAAACAGATATGTATACTTGTAAGACTTGCTTTTATAATTTAAGCTTTCGTAAGTTAAAATCAACAGTGAAACCGATTGGTTCTACTTTTCTTTTTTTGTGACATGAAATTTATATAACAATTTCTTTGCGATAAAATTGCTCTTGTGACTGACTATTTCAAATTCATTTAGTTTTACTTAAGACAAAGTACATCTCAAATATGTCGTGATATGCATTAATGGTGAAAAACTCCGTTCTTCACTCGGTCAATGGAAATTGTCCAGAATTGAAATCAAAATATTTGAAAAAATTTCTGTCATATTTTTCCAATATGAATAACAGTACTTCTAAGAAGTTTCATTACCATTGGTTTTTTTTTATGCCAAAATTGGTATGTGTTTCCTTTAGCTATCTGACCACTTGTCGATCTGCAGAAAGTTATCTAACTGCTGTAATTTTGATAACAAATAGGTAAATGTCATCGCTGCATTTTGAGATGGTTTTGATTTCGAAATTTGTCGCCCCTAGAATTTGACTTGTGGGCGAGCGCCCCGTTTGACGTGGCTTAAAACCGGCCCTGCCCTGACTGCTTAAGCTTTGCTCTGCTACTGCTGCTTCTTCTTCTACTCTGCCGGTGCCTAAATAAATAAACAAGCAACACACAAATACAAAGACAAATGCAAACAAAGCGAAATGCGAAACAAACTCCAGGCAGCACTTTACACCATTTGGCAATGTGGGCAAAACAACAACAACAACAACAAAAGCAACAACCAACAGGCACAACAAGTTAACAACAAAAGCGGGTTAAAAATTATAAGCGCCTTCGCGTATTTAACTTTACACACACAAACATTAGCAGCTAAAGGAACACTCACACACACACACACACTCACTCACACACACACACACACTCACTCACTCACTCACACACCCACACAAACACACACACACACACACACACTCACTCACACCCACAAAGCTTAAGTGGCAAAAGTTCTGCAAAAGGCTTACAAAGCTTCCATGCCAACCATAGTAGCTAGCTTTCTCCTTCATAAACCCTTTCCACTTTTCCCTTCCACTCTCAGGGCTCTCTCTCTCTCTCTTACAACTTCCTTCCGCATCGGTTTCAAGGCAGCGACCAAGTTGACATGCTGCATACATATACCATTACCGTTCATAACGTTTGCAAGTTGCATGCACATTAAAAATTAAACATTTCAGCATAAATAAATAAATAATATTCTAGCTAAAGTTGAAGGCAAATCAAAAACAACTAAAGCAACATAAACAACAGAAACAACAGCAATTTTACAAAATGGCTGCTGTTGCTGTTTTTTGCATTTGTTGGTTAAGAGTTGCTCCAAAGTTGCTTGACATTGCCAGTGCCACTAAAAGCTTATAAATTATTGTTGAGTGCCTCAACAACATGAAACACAAAAACAACTGAACAGCAACATTGACACAAACAACAAAACAACAAATCGAATGGCAGAGCTTTGTTAATTTTTAACAATTGCATCGGCGTCATTGCAACTGGGACACAAATACTACTCCAATGACATGGAATACTACGATACGTAGTACTCATGGCACTTAAAGTCAAGTGCCAGCAAAAGCCCTTTAAAGTCGGCAACAGTTTTTCTCCATTATAATTGGTGATTTGGAAATACTTGTAAAAAGTTTTGGAGTTTGTTATGATAAACAGAAAGCGAGTTGTTATGCGAACTTTCAAAACTGCTTAAGATAGGGCTTTATTTTGAGTAGAATGCACCTTTTTGTAAAATTTCGTAATGAGCTGCAACTAAAGTGCTAGTGAAAATGGTGGAAAATTGAAGCTATTCATGCGCGAAACGCAGTTTGCCGACGCTTTTTCCAGCAGAAAACTTTGCAGTTCGAAAAGCTGTGAGCTACATCTAGCAGAGAAAGATGAGTACGATAACTACAGAGATCTGTAGACTGCGCTTAGTGGCTTGTAGAGTCCTCGCACATCGTCGATCATGCTCAGTGTGTGATAGACCAGAGTCATCATAACAGAGTTAGGCTTGCTTGACAGCGAGTTATCACAGTCATTAGGAACTCGGCCGATCAACGCTGTCAGCAAGATATCGGAAGGATGTATGAAATGGCGGAAACCCGCCACTAGATGGAGCGTAACTAAAAACTTTATGATAAAACCCAATCCAAAGGCCTATAGATATTTTCTTCGCCAAGGGTGGAAAGATCTGCGAGTCAAAGTTAGGTTAATCATAATGCACACTTTCTGTCTCACAAAGACACGAAAGCGCATTTTGTGTGTTGAAGCACTACTCAATGAGTTACGTGTGTACTCTCCCTTTGCGTGCGCCTTATGACTGCTTACGGGAATCTGAAAGATTGTGTTGGGGGAACACCGTCACTTCAGTCTACTCTATTTTCCTATTATTTTACGCTTTTCAACTGTCCTTCCACAAACCTAACGTCGGCTGCCTTCAAGCTAGTAATGGCGAAGCTTTCATCGATAAGCTGTCTCATCGGCTGTAAAAACGCTTTAGCAATCAAGAACCTCAATGGATTGAATTTCACACTTGCTGTGTGTCCAGACTTTTTACACAAAGTTTCAAATTTTTTTCCATCTTGGCGTCTAGTGTTGTTATTTCAACAAATGAATAAGATTTGAAAACTTGATATTTCTAGACAGAACTTGTCGGTCTTTGAGCCCATAAATAAAAGTGTACCCTCCTTTTTCTCGTATCTTTACTTCACCCAATCATCAGTTATCTTGCGTTGGCTTATGAAAAGTGCTGAAAGCACACATACAAACACGAAGCCAAAACACACATATTTGCATATGCATTTGTGCACCTGCTGTTTGTTTCAGCTGCCTGTCGGCTATAAGTTAGTCATAGTCATCGTTATCGTTATCAGCAGCATCCACATCAGCATCATCATCATCATGATCGTCTCCATTACCAGCATCATTATCATTAACTTGGTGTTTTTGTGTTTTCCACTGAGGCGACTTTGGCTTTTGTTTGTTCGTTGGAAAGTTGTGATTTGTGTTACTGTTTGTTGCCTGCTGTTGACATGCTAATAATCATATTGGCCATGTTGCGTGCAACATGTTTACACACATGTTGCACAGCCGCGAAAATGCATCTTAGCACCTACTGTCAAATGCAAATATGTCTGGATGTAGTGTACCTCTATCTAAAAGATAGACTTGCTGCCTGGACAGCTGCCGCTGCCGCCGTCGCTGCCGCTGCCTCCGCCACCGTCGCTGTCGCTGCTTTGTTACGCCTCAAAGCTGCTGCAGACAAACAAAAAGCAAACTTTTCAAGCAGACATTTTTATGCTTATGTTAGACAAACAACAGCAGAAGCTGCAACTACAGCAAAAACAACAAAAACAGAATGCACATAAACTAAGATAACACAAGCCAATAGACAGACGAATAGAGAGAGAGAGAGAGAGAGAGAGAGAGAATAAGATAGAGAGATAGAATAAGAGAGAAAGCCAGACAGCATCCAACGGTTTCTTAACGGCAGCGCAACAAAAACAACAACAATTGCAGCAGCAACAACAACGGCAATAAATGCACTTCCTGTTATTATTGCGGCTCAACGTTTTCGTTTTAGCTATTGTTGTTCTTGTTGTTGTTGTTGTTGCTTTTGTTGTTGGCCGCCAACTGCAACTTGTACACTGCACTACACATTATGAGCACCGCGTAGGTGTAATGCATGTTTGTCTCTGTGTGTGTGCGTTTTTCTGAAGAGATTTCAACGCCGGCAGCACTTAACTGTTTATTTACTCAGCCTCCTTTTCATATGCATAAATTGCCAATGCACACACACACTCGCCCTCTCCAGCAATTAAACTTACAGTAGACGCTCGTAAAAGAGAACAAGTTGCTGCAGAAGACGACTTACGAAAGCGCGCCCTTTACACGAAGCGAGATTTTTAAGCGAGAAAATGAAAAAGTCTCACGCGCGACTGTCAAAATATTACAAATAATTTTACAGTTAAAAAAAAACTTGTTTGTGTTAGTCACACTTGCAGCACTAAACTGAGGTGCAATAAAACACCGATTTGCACTTTACAACACTTTGCACAAAATCTCGCAACATGCAACAATTGCGCTGCATTTTCGTCACTGAATATAGGCGATATCTACAATATTTCGAAAATACTTTGTACTTAGAATGAATACTAAATTATTTGCGTAAACAGTTCTTTAAAATTGAGTACTACTAAAAAAAGTTCAAAAAAGAAGTAGAAAATGATATTCAAGACTTAGTAGAATGGAAGATCACAAATAAGAACTTAAAAATTTACGAAATTAAAATCGATGTCTTTAAATTAGTCGAATTTTCAAATTGAGGATCTAAAATGCAAGTTTTATAGCAGTCAAGTTTTTTCGCAATTTTTTCTTATATAGCTATTTTTATACAATATAAAATGTTTCGAAATAACTGCAGTGTTCAGACTATTAGATCGCAAAATCAATCATTTTTTTAAAAAAGTAACACCGAAAGTGGACGAGAATTTGAGAACAGACATGAATGTTCGAGAGAACGAATCAAATCCAATTTCGGCACTTTCGTAGACTATTCGATTCAAGCTGAGGACTCTAATACTTCTAATTTCTGTTGGTCGCATCTAGCGAGTGTCTACTGTGCATGTGTCTCTACTCACAAATGAAGAGCACGCAAAATGAAAATAATTAAGTGCAAGAAGTTTTCTTTTGTTTGCCTTGAGGCGCTTTTAGCGTTTATTTTACTTATTTTTATTCTTATTTTTACATATTTTGTTATTTTTCGGTTGAAACACAAGAGAAATATTTAAAAACTTGCGTTAGTAAAAAGTACTTTTTCGAGTACATCAGAAAAATGCTTGCATATTTTTTGGCTTTACCTGAAATAAATTCGATATTTTTGCTTTCTTTTTGTGTTGTACTTTCGCTTGTTTATCGAAGTTTGCTCTGCATGCATTCTGACTTTTACGCAGAGCACTCTCTCTTTATGAGTGTGTTTGCGTGTGTCTGTATCTATGTGTGTGTGAGTATCTGTGTGTGTGTGTGTGAGTATCTGTGCGGGTGAGAATCTGTGTGTGTGTGAGTATCTGTGTGGGTACTCACTCTGTGTCTGTATCTGTGTGTGTTGGTATCTGTGTGTGGTTTTGCTTTACGTTTACTTAATTTTGATGCCTTTTTGTGGCGCATTTATAAAAAAAAAGCGTATGGAAAGAGCAAAATATTTGTGGATATGTGTGTTTATTTTGCAGAAACATATTTTTGCTTAATTAAATATTTTGTTAGCTAGCAAAGAATTTTTGTTGTATGCCAGAAAGTTTGCATTTTTTACGCTGTTCTCACTGTCTCTTTCTTATGGTAGTACTTTTGCTTTGCGGCTTTTACAGCAGGAATTTGGCTTTACAGGTTTTGGTATTTGATTCAATTTTCTTATATCTAGTATCTGCTGCATAAGCTTTGTTTATTGTTGCAGCTGCAATTTTCATAATTAGTTGCAGGTAATAAAACTGAGCGCCATGGCAAAAGTTCATCATTTAAATTAGCTTATTGCAGTCATGACAACAATGGAACATGCAACACAATAGCCGCCAGCTAGACAATGGCTCAAAGCTAAATACCAGTCAAAACCAAATCAAACCAAGCCGAAGAACAAAGGCCAAATAAAGACAGAGTAAGAGTGACAGAGAGCGAGCGTGAGAGAGACAGTGGTCGACAAAAAGCAGTGTGCACATTGCTATCCGCTTTCAATAAATCTACGAAACTTAATTTCCGGCTGAATGATGTTAGTCACAGTCACCTAACTAACGGTGCCTGCCAGCTACCAATGCCACGCCCACAAAACAACAGCAACCAACATGCAACAACCAACATTCAACAGACATTTTTCACCTTTAAGCGCTTTTTGTAATTACTTTTCAGCTGTTCCATTTCGCAGTTGTTGCTTTTAATAAAGTTTATCTAGCGCTGGCTGACGGCAATGTCCTTTGTCTTATCCTTATCGACATGCTAAATTTATGTTTGTCGTCCCTACAACATTTCGAACCATTTTAAAAGACGCCCTCCGGAGTCTGGCAAATATTTTTTGAAGTTAATTGAATTTGAGCTGGTCCGAGCTCGTTAACATAATTTCTGCTTAGATTTTCTTCCTGTTTTTTCTTTTTTTTTAAGGACTTCGCGGCTTTTATAGGTTTATAGAGTTTCAGGCTGTTGCTAATGGCTGCTTAATTGCTGGCCGTGTCAAGACGTTTTTACTTAAATAGTTACCCTCACTCTCTAAAAGGTTGCAGCACATGTGTGCTCAAGGATAACACTGCAGCTGTTGATATACAAGTTTATGTTTCATTTGTATGACATTTTAAGTGAAATATTAGATTACACTATGGTTAGGGTTCGTTTCTAATGTCTAGGCGCGGCTCTTTCAAGTGCCTGGTTGAGTGGCATTTTAGGGTTCCTTTTTAAAACCTTTTTAGGGTTACATGCAACTAGCTTGAACCTATACATGACTTTCACTTATTTTTTACGTTTTGTTTTTTATTGCAGCTGAAAATCCACGCATCATCGAGCATCCCATGGATAACACAGTGCCAAAAAATGATCCATTTACGTTTAATTGCAAAGCCGAGGGCAATCCAACACCAACCATACAATGGTACAAGGACGGACGCGAAGTGAAAACAGATACGGGCGGATCCCATCGCATAATGCTGCCCGCGGGTGGCTTGTTCTTCTTGAAGGTAGGTTCAAGAAAGATAATGATGATGATGAACCATAATAATATGCCAATATGTGCCAGTATTGCTCCGAAATTGCACTGTTTGTATGTTATTAAGTAAACAGCTGCTATGGAAAATAGTATCTGAGTTAAGTGAGAACAGTTTTTGATATACTTAGCACTGAGCAGGTGATTATATAAGCAGTTGCACAAAGTGGGAGTCCAAAGAGTTAAGAGGGATAAGTGGCTGTTTTTGAGATTCCATGTTTAAGCTGCCTTGATTACAACAACTTTAACACAGTTTTACGATAAGAAACTTTTGGTTTTGAACCTTCACATTTCTTGAAATTAAACTAGAACTATACTAGTGCACACTTCAATTTGAGGGGGTTCAATTTGAAGCTCTATAAAAAATGTATATCCTCAAACTTAAAGTAGAGCGCGTATGAAGGAGACATTTTTGGGGCAAGAAAAGAGAGAAGTGCGCACGTCGACATAAATGTGAATTCTTGGAAGTAAACGTGAGTGCCGAAAAGGATCTGGATTGCCACAGATGATTAAGAGAATAATTAGAGAACTTAGAGATATAACTGAATAACATAAAAGTGAAGCGTTATGATGGGATATCTGAATAGTGTTCTTCAAGTGCCTTGCAATACCCTTTGGCGTAACGGTCATTGTTGATAACCGTGTTCTCTATATATACAACGAGTTCATTAAGCATTTCAAATGCACAACTTACGATTACTCACGAAACTCCAAATAGCCTAAACTTCTCTACTTCTTTAAATGGTTGTGCTTTGTTTATAAATGCCTGAGAAACACAACATTTGTACTTTAGAAAAACACCAAAAACAATGGTTAAACAAACGGAAAATTGCATAAATTTACAAATATTATTTTATGCGCTTCCAAATGGTTGCATTTTCCCAAACAAACACAATATGAGGGCTAAAAGACAAATCATATACCATACAATATAGGCCTAGTTCACGGAGTCTAGCAGCCCGAAGCGCATATTGGGGGTTTGTTTGACCGTCTGGAAAAGCCAGTGAAAACAATAAAAGTCAAGAGTGCTATAGATTTCGGGGTTGTTGAACACCCGCATTGCACTTTTTTTGAGCAGCACATTATTGTTGCTGTTGTTTTGGTATTGTTGTGTTTATATTAAATTCTTGCACAGTTGTTTGTTGCTTTCATTAAATGCAACAATTTAATATATTTGTAAGCCAAATTATTGCAGCCTCAGCGATCTCAGCGTTTTAATAAAAAGGTTTTTTAGAATGTAAAAAGATGTAGCTTTAATTTTGGCAGACACTGTAGACACTGAACCGGACGCATTTGATTCGACTTGAGAGTTAGCTACTTGCGAAAAAGGGAAACAAATCATTAAAAAGCAACAACAACAATGACACGAAACATTGCCATATTTAGAGTTACTTAGTTAAAGACGACAATTTGTTCCTTTTTTTTTGCCGTTTTTGCTCGAAAGTTGTTGAATATTTGTAGCCTAAGCTGTTAAGCATTTGAGTCGCAGCGACTTGTCAAGCTTACGACTTGTTGCCAATTAATTGAAGGGCCCAGTGATTAAGGCAACTGAACCGCTTCCAAGTGCTCCACAATCCGACAGCAGCAACAACAAACACAACAACAACAACTTCCAAAACAATTGCAATTGTCAGTGTTTGTTATGTTTTTTGGGGTCGTTTTTCCGCATTTTGTCTCCTTAATTAAATTAAATTGCGTATACGGCCAGTGGGCAGCAATTTGTATGAACATACTTTTGATCTCGCTGCTCGGACAATGCGGCACGTGATGCCCTAATCCCAGACGCAGCCATTTATTAATCCACTCTCCAACTCTTACTCATTTTCTGTTTTTATATTCTGCAGGTCATTCATTCCCGACGTGAGAGCGATGCGGGCACTTATTGGTGCCAGGCCAAGAATGAGTTCGGTGTGGCACGTTCACGCAATGCCACGCTGCAAGTTGCATGTAAGTATAACAACAACCACTACAACAAGCATACAGTAATTAATAAGCGTTGCCATATCGCTAACATTCGCTGCCAAAAGTTGACGATGATCGATGGTTTTGTACCAAGTTCAATAGTCTGTATAATGACGTTAAGGGCGAGGGTGCAAACTATTCGCCACACAACAGATCCCTATTTCCTGCGGCTGTCAAATTAGCAGCCTGCAGTTCTTTTTTTTCGTTTTACGGTTTTTTGGGTAAAAATTTCATGCACGTCATGATGCAATGCCAACAATTCATTTGGGTTTCTAATTACAGAGGTACTTTCAGTGCAGCCAATTCGAGGGATTACCACAGATTAGCACATGGCTTTCTTTGGGAAGATTCCAAATGCAAGAAAACTGCTATCTTAAAGGCATATATTTGGTTTAAATGCTTTTGTAGAATTTTTTTTCAGAAATCTTTCTTTTTGAGTATCATTCAATATATTAAGTGTATTGCAATAATATTTTATTTTGATTACGATTCCAATTGCTTGAAAGGACGGCACAGCGCGTACGACTCAGTTGAAAAGAAACAAGAAAAGGAACTTCGTATTACAATACCCGTCATTATTCAAACAACGAATCATAACCGAAATCGGAATTAAAAAGAGGTGTATAATGTATAATGTACTATGGGGCTCCGCCCCTTGCTTCCACTTGCCTCTCTTGTGGTAGACTGTATTCCTTTTGCTCTTCCTCCCGTAAATTAAGTCACCACTGAGGGGTGATTAGGCGTTTTTCATTTTCGGTGGACGTTTAGAAAAAGTGACATCACAAACAGAAAGCCAAAGACTGCACATTAAAATAGACATTTATGACGTCACATTAGGAAGGAAGGTCATTAAATATTTACGTTTTGGGACAATGGAGAGAAGGGGATTCAAAATTTTAAATATCATGGTGAACAGACCCTTCGCCAATTTATGTAGACTTGCTTTTCAAACAAATTTGAGCAAATAACTTTTTTTTTGCAATTATCGTGTACAAATATGAAACTTAAGCAAATTAGCCAGTTTTATTTTGTAAATAGCCCCTTTTTTTGCACTAGCGCGCAAGTTAATACTAAAACATTTTGTTGGTATGCAAATAACCTATTCTTAAAAAAGCTATATTTACCAATCAGCCTCCTTTTATGCAAATTATGGAAAAGAATTTCAATTTTTACTTTGAACCAGTTTTTATTAAACTAAATTCACCAAATAAGCGTAATTAAAGCAAAGACACTTTTTCATAACGGAAATCTAATTTTGCTTTAAGGCAAATAATACTTTTGTATTACCGAAATTTCTTTTTGTTTTAGTCAAATTGCTAACTTTATTATGACAGTTTAATAAAAAGTAATTTTATGCAAATGCATTTTTTTTATCATAACAACGAAACATAGATAACCTTTTTTGTAAGCAAACAGCTTTCAGTTTTTATGAAAATACTGTTATCAAAACAATATTAAATTATGCATGTTTCCTGTCCATTAAAATTAAGGCATCTAGCCGTTTTCTTTGCAATTAGCCTTTTCCACAACACAAATTAAGCTTTTACTATACGGCATTTTTAAAGCCAACACTTTTAGTTTTTGTAAATTTAAATACAATTCAGATCAAGTTAATAAGTATACATTGTTTTGGGAACTCTCAAGATTTTGACACAAATCACTTTTTTCATAATGACAACAAAAAAATGCTATGAAAACGACTATTTTCTGCAGAAAATGCAAAAAAAACCTTGTTTTTATGTGGGAAGCTTTACTTTTTTTAAATTTTTACGTAAGTCACTTTTTTGACTATTTCAATAACTTTCCGTTTTTAAATTTGCTTTATAAATGATAGAGATTACTTTCTAATAAAGCTTCCTTTATAATGGAATGTTAGGAGTGAAAACTCAATATTAGGTTGGATTGAGTAGGAAAAAATTAAATGTTGTAGAAATGTTCGTATATGGTAGCTCAAAACGTACGCCAGAAGTTATTTTGAATGAAAATACGGGTCCTTTTTGATGCCAAAATATGCAAAATAGGTTTGTTGGTAAACAGAACTTCCATGGCTCCAAATCTTCTAAGTGATAGCTTCAGACACGGCAGTTGACTTTATTTGGTTTGCTAATTGCTTCTAGAGAGGCTTTTGGTTCGACAACTTCTATAAGTATTAATGTAGTCCTAATTGTTCGCATTAACTCTTAAGCATAATTAAATGCACTTTTAAAGTATCGTATTTAATTAATATTTGCCGCTTTGTAATTGATATGACCGAACACAACTCCTCCGACAGAGAACTTCCGCACGGACCGTTGCCAGGACTCTTTTGTTGTTGTTGCTAAGCGGCTTTCATATTTATTAAGATTTAATTAATAACGCAGCAGGCGAACTTTGTGGGTCGTTTCGGGACGGGGCACTTACATAGAGTTTGACTTTAAGCCTTTTGCCGGGTTAACTTTAAGTGTGGAGGTTTGAGGCACTTAGCCGGTACATTTTTGTACATACCTTTTGGCATTAAGTTATTCTGCCGCTCTCGCCTCTATCTGTCTCTCTCTGGCACTGATTGCTCGCTTTCACAAGTGTTTATCATCATTAAAATGGTATAAGCTTTTGTTGCCTTTGGCGTGCATTGAAGCGCATTTTATCCTCATGATTTTGATTGAAGTGCATTCTGCATTCTGGATTTTGCGAATCGCATTTGCTGCTTTATAAAATACGCATAGCAGAGCTTATTAATATTTTACTTGAAAGCTTTTATCGAAGGGCATCATTATCAACATTTTATTGGCATACTGACAAAGGGCAAAGGCAAACTCAAAGGCTGGAGGCAATAGCACCAGTCAAAGGCACAGTCGGGGCCAATAAAATATTGAAATGCCAAGGATGTCAGGCAAACGCATAGTAGTTGTATCCTGCTGTCCAGCTGAGCGTTCTTCACCTGCTGCCGGCTGACATTTATTAATATTGCATCAAGACAGTCACTCAAGCAAAATTCCTCGCTCACTCTCCCTCTCTCTCTGTCTCTTTTTCTACCCCTTTAGTTCTGCGTGAAGAATTTCGCCTGGAACCACAAAACACGCGCGTGGCGCAAGGCGAGGTGGCACTGATGGAATGCGGCGCACCGCGTGGCTCACCCGAACCACAAATCTCCTGGCGTCGCAATGGTCAAACGCTCAATCTGACTGGAAATAAGCGCATACGCATTGTGGATGGTGGCAACTTGGCCATACAGGATGCACGCCAATCGGACGATGGACGCTATCAGTGCGTGGTCAAGAATGTGGTCGGCACTCGAGAATCTGCTACAGCTTTTCTCAAAGTTCATGGTAAGTTTTCTCTTAGTCTTTTTGGTTATTTTGACAAGTTCTACAGTGGGTATATCGACTATTGAATAAAATAAGTTCGCGATTGTAGCGAATATTGAATTTGTGTAAAGCAGTGGGCGGCACATGTACTTGCCTTGCGTCAATCGGCACAAGCATATTCATGCATAGTAAAAATAGAATCTGATCCTCTGGTTTTAATTCTGACAATTCATATATTATGCATTATTTTATATTGTATAGAAACAATATAAATTGGAAATTGCTCACTAATAGCTTTATGCGAAAAGAAGCTTTGTCGAAACATAGTGATTTGAATCCGTCAAAAAATTGCCCCCTTGTGCATACGAAGAGAAGCTTCTGAAAGCTTCATAAAGTCTTTAAATTAAAAAATGCTTTATCGTAAGAGTTGCAAAGATATACATGACTATGAAGAGGACCTTTCGTTATGAAACTAGAATTTCTGTTAGTGATGATATCTTAATCTTACATTTTGATGCAGTAAGAACAATCGTTACATAGACCAAGTTTAAGTTTTGTGAGACAACTTTGTCAAGTTTTGTCAAGCCAAGAGTCCTACATATATATATATATTTTGTTCAAAAAATATAATTTTTTAAATTTTTTTTCTATTTTCTTATCCTTTACAGTTCGCCCTTTCCTAATACGTGGACCGCAGAATCAAACAGCTGTTGTGGGCAGCTCAGTGATCTTTCAATGTCGCATTGGAGGCGATCCCCTGCCGGATGTGCTTTGGCGTCGTACTGGCGGCAATATGCCTTTGCGTAAGTTGAATTCTAACAGTTTTTACAGTCAATTAGCTGAAAATGCGCTGGGTTCATTTTGTAGTGTTGCACAGGTTCAAAATGAAATTAAAGCTTTTTGTTTATGTTTGGCAAGCAGTGAAAATAAAAACCCAGAGAAAACAACAACAACAAAGTTTATGCGGTTGCTTTGGCATTGAGTTTTCATGCTGATTGCTGGCAGGCAGTACACTGCAAGAAATTTTCGTGTCAAAAGTAGCGCTAACTAGTTCAAATTTCACTGTTTTTGCGCAGTGTATGCCAAGTGTTTGTTGGGGGTTGGTTTGGGGTGCGCCGCTTTGGCCCAACTAGGCAAACACAACTGTAACTTTTAATTCCGTTAATTGCCAATCTCTGTTGGCAGCAATCAACAATTTTGCTTGCACAACACTCGACTGTTGCAATGTCCTCAGACAGACGCACCCATACATCAACACTCACTCACACACACACACGTACACTGAAAGATAGAGCTTGCAACTGCCGCTCATCAACCCACTTCTAACCCCGCTGTCAAAGCTAGTTACGCTCTTTTAAATTGCCGTTGGAAAAGCGTAAAAGAAAATGCTTCGAAACATTGTGGCTCAAGTCCAGTTGTTGCCGTTTGTTGCTTTTGCTGCCACCGTAAACTTTTGTTGTACAAACAATTGGCACGGAGCAGACGACAACAGTAACAACAACAAGCGGAACCCACATTTAAAACCTATTTCACAGTCAACCAACCAAAACGAAAGCAAAGACTTTCTCTCATTCGTTTATTTTCATAAGAAAAACCACAAAAGGTGCTACTCAATGTCCAGCCTCCTGCTACCCATGATATCTACCAGATACATATGTATATAGATACTTACTATATGTGTGTGTGTGTGTGTGTCTCGCTCTAAGAAGAAGCTTGGCTTGGCTTGGCTTACACTTTGCTGCGGTTGTTTGCCAATGCCGCCGCTTGGCTTGGCCATTTTTACGCTACTTGAACTACTAACGAAGTAGAAGACAACGATGATGACGCTCTTGAGGATGTTAGTAAAGACGATGACGTTGTTGCCCAAGATGATGATGCTGTTGCTAAAGATGATGATGATTTGATGCTGGCGAAACTTAAGTTTAGTTTTCCTAGCTGTTTGCCCAAGTGCCATGTGTGTGTGTGTGTGTTTCCTTTGCCCCACTGTTTGCACACCTTGGCCAGTAGACGCTCAAAAGTATGCAACAAAAATGCTCACAATTATCGGGCTGGGCCAAGGTTTTAGCTTTCCAACAAAAGTTTTTTTTTTGCTACTATTTGTTTTCTTTACCATTTCGCTGAGTTTTTATACTCTTCATATGAGTAATCCTGTGTTTCGTTTGTGCAGCAGCTTGTACCTTGTACAAACCTTGCACATACTATATATTTTGTACTTTCTTGATTGACTTGATGTCTGTCTGTCTGTCTCTATGCAAACCCCAAAGCTCGTCATCTCTTCTGCACAACAGCTTTTTTATTTGATTCTGTTTTCATTGAAGTGAAGAATGATTTATATTTCTACATTTGCAGACTACAATAACACACATTTCGATAGGGTACTCCCTATACCAGCGTAAATATGTCTAAGAAAACTGTAACTGGCAACATCGTATTTAGTTTGCAGGATGCTAATAGCAAGGAGAAAGAGTTTGAGTGGTTTTCCGAAGATGAAGACGCTTTGCTTATTGATAACTTTTATTAAGTTATCATCTCATTTGATCATCCAATTTCGTTTCACATTATTATTATTAATAATGGATGTATTTTTTCATGGGTATCAATAAATATTATATTCTTCTGGGCTTACGACTTATAGAGCATTTAAACTTCTCCACAAGTTTGGTTACATCTTTGTTTTTTGATTTTCACATAAGTTCTTTATTGCGCTCTTTACAGGTCGTGTGCACGTACTCGAGGACCGTAGCCTCAAGTTGGACGACGTTACGTTGGAGGACATGGGCGAGTACAGTTGTGAGGCGGACAATGCTGTTGGTTCAATTACCGCAACGGGCATTTTAACAGTGCATGGTAAGTTAATTGCCCACAGGGGTTGGTCAACTGCCCAGCTGACCAGCCCCCCTCATTAATAAACATATAAAATTTATTGTATGTTGCAAACTCTACCTCGATACAGCTCCGCCAAAGTTTATCCTACGCCCCAAAAACCAGCTGGTCGAAGTGGGAGATGAAGTGCTGTTCGAGTGCCAGGCTAGCGGGCATCCTCGACCCACGCTTTACTGGTCAGTGGAGGGTAACAGCTCGTTGTTGTTGCCCGGTTATCGTGATGGCCGCCTGGAGGTTACACTTACGCCCGAGGGTCGCTCAGTGCTGTCTATAGCGCGTTTTGCTCGCGAAGATTCCGGCAAGGTTGTCGTGTGCAATGCTCTGAATGCCGTGGGCAGTGTCAGCAGTCGCACTGTGGTCAGCGTGGATACGCAATTTGAGCTGCCTCCGCCTATTATAGAGCAGGGTCCGGTCAATCAGACGCTGCCTGTCAAATCGATTGTGGTGCTGCCTTGTCGCACTTTGGGCACACCTGCGCCGCAGGTTTCTTGGTATCTGGATGGCATACCCATTGATGTGCAAGAGCATGAGCGTAGAAATCTATCGGATACCGGCGCCTTGACCATTTCGGAGCTGCAACGTAATGAGGATGAGGGCTTGTACACCTGTGTGGCAAGCAATCGTCATGGCAAATCCTCTTGGAGTGGTTATCTACGACTAGATACACCCACCAATCCGAATATTAAGTTCTTTCGTGCTGCGGAGTTGTCCACCTTTCCGGGTCCGCCTGGCAAGCCGCAAGTAGCAGAAAAAACCGAGGATTCAGTTACGCTCACATGGACCCGCAGCAACAAAGTGGGCGCTTCTAGTTTGGTGGGCTATGTAGTTGAAATGTTTGGCAAGAACGAGACGGATGGTTGGCTGGCAGTGGGCACTAGGGTGCAGAATACTACCTACACACAGTTGGGTCTGGTGCCGGGCGTCAACTATTTCTTTCTAATACGCGCTGAGAACTCGCATGGCCTATCGCTGCCCAGTCCCATGTCGGAGCCCATCACTGTGGGCACGGTAAGTTCGAAGCGTCTATCAATAGCTAGAACTCTCAACGCTAATAGCATTTTTCTTGTCTACTTTGCAGCGCTACTTCAACAGCGGCCTGGACTTGAGCGAGGCACGCGCCAGTTTGCTCTCCGGCGATGTGGTCGAGCTGACCAATGCCAGCGTGGTGGACTCCACCAGCATGAAACTCACTTGGCAGGTTAGTAAACTCGACTATTCCGGCATAATTTATGCTTTGCTTTCTGGCCTTTACTGCAATTTTCATTGATTGTGTTGCCTTTACTCCATTTTACGCAAGCAGATCATCAATGGCAAATACGTCGAGGGCTTCTATATCTATGCGCGTCAGTTGCCAAATCCAATAACAAACACAGCTTCTGCTCCAGCAACATCCGCAAACACCAATCCGCTGCTGGCAGCGGACACATCACTTGCCGCAGCAGAGACGTCGGCAGCAGCTGCTGCGTCGGCATCGGCTCTGATTTCGGCAAAACCAAATATTGGCGCTGCCGGCAGACGTGACGATGCGCCGATTGGCAATGGAAATGGTGGCAACTCTCAGCAGACGGCAACCGCATTCAGCACCAAATATCGCATGCTAACGATACTCAATGGCGGCGGCGCCTCATCCTGCACGCTAACGGGATTGTTGCAGTATACGCTGTATGAATTTTTCATTGTGCCGTTTTACAAATCCGTCGAGGGCAAGCCGTCGAATTCGCGTGTGGCGCGCACGCTGGAAGATGGTAAGTACAGTGCGAATGGTAAAGTGTAATGGAGAGAAGGATATACATTTGTACACTGGAAGAAATAGCTATCAAAGAGAAATGAAATGATTTCTCTCTGATACTACAGATGCAAATACGAATCTATAGTCAAAGGTTACACAAAGCATACTCATTTCAATCCTGCTTCCTTAGTTCTCGATTTTTCCGAATTAAAAAGTTGTATTTAACCCCTTAAGCCCCATAAACTGTTTAGATGTCATATAAACACTACTTGACAAATCTAAATAGTGTGTGAATATAACTCTTGTTAACTTAATCCAACTTGAAATTGGGAATACAAAGCTGAAACGATACTTCTTAAAATGGAGTTTCGATTAGCTTAAGTACAGACTTAATATTCGGCTTAACCTGAATTGTTGAGTTGTTCAAATTTCTCTCAGTGTACAAGAGCTTAGCGGGCTAGTCTACTGTTTGATGTAATATTTATGCATGTGCTGCGTAGGCAAATAGTTGGACTGAGATTACACTAAAAAAAAAAGGAGAGGCGAAGCGGGGAAAAAGCATAACACGGCGCGCTCTAATGAAGCATGTGCAGCAAATCCAAGGAAATCCAACAAACCATATAAATACCTTTACAAGCCCAAATACAGCAAACAAAGGAGTAAGGCAGTCATGAAACTACCCCCCGTGAGCTACCCTTAACAGCGCAGAGGGCGAGGGAGAGGGAGCAACGCTCATGTGACAAATGCAGAAAGGTTGGTGAGGCGTAGAGGGGGGCGTAAGGACGAGCGTTCGATGCGTATTGCAACAATAACCTAATTCAATAAAAGGATATAGAAAACTGCACACACACACAGTGACAGCTCCGCCTTATCGCTGCTTATCAGCATCAGCTGTGGGTCGTGACTCATGCGGGTCGCATAATCGCACATAATTTTGAGGGTCGCACAAGCGATGGTACATACATCGCAACAAGGACAATGGCAAGGAGAAAGGAGAAAGGAAATGGGAGAAAAGAGAAATGGCTCATGCGAATATGGCAAATAAAATGTATGTCAATCATTGAATACAGTTACTCGGCGGGTAAAGCGAATCATGCGCAAGTAAATACAGAACAATACCTGGGGATATGTGCAGAAACAAAAAAGAAAAAGGAGGGAAAAATAGAGCTAAAAAGATTGAAAAAAATAATAGGTAAAACAGACGAGAGAGTGACATGCACGTAGGCTCACGACTCACGTGGAGAGTGTGCGGAATATTTGATGAAATTCGTTGCAGAGTGTGAGAGATGGAAGGAAATAAATGGGTTCAAAAAAAAAAAGGATTTTGTTTTTGACGAGTTTAACTTTAAAATTGATTGAACGAAATGTAAATAAAACCAAGTTTTAAGGTAGTTAGAATGTAGAAAGTATGAATCTGTGAAAAAAGTGGAAAAAGGCTCAAGAGAACAAAGTAGGTTTAAAGAATGTAAATATAAATATATCCCGACAACGCAGCTTTATATAGTAGATCTCTAGCTTTAGCTTTTAAACATGACCTTTTACAAAGCTTAATTTAAAAGAGCTCTTATGCAGATTAGCTTCAGATGATGTTTCCTTTCAAAGATTGGGTAATCTTTAATGGTAGATTTGTACAATTTTGAGCATTAATTCGCTTAAGGAAAAATAATATTTCCCGAAAAGGGGTAGTCACTGCAACGGCACTTCTCAAATAGAGAGTTTGAAAAATGTTTGGAAGGAAACGCCATAACTTCTAATTCTTTGATGCTAAGAAACTCTGAGATAATATCGGAAGGTAGGTTATTGGAAAGTTGGTACTTGTAAAGTCAGAATGCAAACATTAAAAACTTCTTAAGAAGTCCGATATACTAGTTAGAGAGGTATAGTGTTATACTTAGAACATTGGTCTTAATTCATACTAAGTAATTTTCTTTTCTAACTCTTTCGACTTTGCCAAACATTTCTAGAAAGTCAATTAGCGGTCTTGAATTTAAGACAGACCCATATGCAATTACATAAAATTGTTATTACGATCGGGTTGTATGTTGGTGATAAACTCTAGATAACGCTAGTGCGCAATACTTGAGTGTGCTGTGCTAGCAGCGCTTCAGAAGATCGAAGAGAGTACGCATGCTTTTGAAAGTTTGCTATTGTTGTTGTTTTCGCATGTTGCTGTTAGCACGCTAGATGGCGCTTTTTTATACTGTTGAAGGGAGTACTTTTTTATTATATCCCATTTTTTTTACTTTCTGTGCCCGTCCTTCCCTAGTACACGTATTTGATTACTGTACCAATTTTAAAACATAGTCAGCTTAAGCTACTTTTTGTAGAAATTCTTGGCTTAAACCTAAATATCGCAGAATATGTATTAGTTTAGCAAGTTCTCGTGACCTCATTGATCTAGCTATCTTGCCAGCTGCTTTCCTTTGCGATTTTAAAACAAATAAGTTTTTCTATTTAAAAGAAGAAAAGCTAAGCGCAAAACTTGAAGCAAATCTGGTTAGGAAGCAAATCCAAAAATATCAGTAAATTGCGAGAACACAACAAGCACGAAACTTTGCAGACAGGTTTATCACTTCATCAGTGATGCTAGTTAAACAGAATGCCAAAAAACTTTAAATAAAACTAAATATTTACAAAAGAAAAGGAAAGGTGCAGATACAAGCGACATAAGATTACAAGCTGCACAAACTTCAATGATGCAACTTGACAGCAATTATTAAAAAGAAACAGGAAGTACACAAATATAGTTTAAACTTAAGTCAAAGCATTACAGCAAAACCGCAGAGGCACACACACACACACACATACTCGCGGAAATAGCTCACAGACGCGACAAATGGCGGCGGCGGCCATATATAAAATGCACAAAAGCGCCCTCTAACGGTTAAGGGGGCTGTGCTAGGGTTACGGCGGCTGCAGTTGTAGCTCTTTTGCTGCGCTACAAATCAGAATTCATTTCGTATGCATCACATTTCCACTGGCGTCTGACTTTTTGCTGACAGCAGCAACAGCAACAAAGCCAACAACTTGGCGCTACGTCAAAGAAATTGCCAACGCAATTGTGTAAAGATAAACAACAATTATTGCTGCTCACACACACACACACACACACACACACACACACACACAGCAACACACGAAGCCATAATACACACACATGCGCACACATAGAGGCAGCGCACAGTGGAGCAAAATGTGCAGCACTCAATGCAAATTTGATGTGGTTTGTTTGTTCTGTTGAGGGATTTCACAGGAAGTGTTTGCCTCGTGCCAGCAACGGAAGTTGGCAAACAAAAGTACAGTTAGAAATGGCAGCAGGGCCATAAAAGAGTGCTTAAAACCAAAAAAAAAGGGTACAGTAGGTGCTGCAAAGTTGCAGCTGGCAAGGTTTTAAAATCTGCTGATGTGAAACATCTAATAAAGCGACGAAAGTCTGTTATAACTCTCGGATGGTATTACTCTTTCAAAAAACCAGACATTTTCATATCTGAAAGATGCTCCTTATAAGTCTCTACTGTACAGACTTGCTTTGAAAGTAGCTAGAGCTGAGAGCGCAGAAACCTTGATTGGCATAAAGGGTTAAGCAATTCCAATTGCAATTTCGGTTTGCTGCATTTCAACGTGGCAAAGTAGCCTGCAGGTCATTTCACTCACACAACGGCAACTACGTGTTAAGTGTCATAACAAGCAGCACGGCTGCAACAACAGCAACAACAGCAACAAAAGCCAATGGACAAAAGCAAGACAAGCACTTTAGCATGTCGCACAACAACAGTTGCAACAACAGCAACGGCAACAACAAGAAACGGCATAAGAACTCCATTGACGCAGAGAAACAAAACCAAATACAAAATGAAATGGAACAGCAAATAAAACAAAAGAAAAAGGGGTAAATGTAGAAGAAGAAGAGGAAAGAAAAGAAATGCATCATAGCAGAAGTTGCAGCTACAAGAGGTATGCAACTAGGTGGCAGCTATTTAGACGCTGCTTTTTGCACGTGTGTTTATTTAAAGAAATTGCTTCACTCAGACACAGATACACAAAGTAACACACAAATCCACACACACACACTCACACACACACACACACACACACACACACACACACACACACACACACACACACACACACACACACACACACACACACTCACATCAACACACACTTGTCACAGCAGGAAATAAATAAACAAATGAAGATGAGCTTTTGAAGTGGCAAGGCACGTGAGTTCACTTTGGATGAGATGAACTGAAATGAACGAAGATGAGTTGAGTTCACTTGCAATGAGCAAATGCAACCATGCGCTCTCCCAACACTTATAGAGCTTTATATGAGTCCGTGTGTGTGTCTGTGTTGCAGCCACTTGACAAAGCAAAAAAAAAAAACGAGCACAAGTCTCGCCCAGTTTTTTAGCCTCGCAGCGTTTTTCATTTCAACTTCAACTGCGGAAATGTTTTTGCCAAACAAAAGACACCGAAATACATGTGGGGCGAAAAAAAGCTACCTACTAACTAAGTTTGCCAGCCAAGTTTAACTAAATGGAAATTAATTAGGCACACTTTGCATTACTCATTAGCCGCCAGCTGACGCCGTTCTAATCAAAAACACATTGGCTACCAAAACTTAAGCCCAAGTTGCCCCAAACAAATTTTCAAACTCATTTTTAACATGTATTTATTTTCCTTTTTTACAGTGCCCAATGAAGCACCATTTGGCATGGAAGCCATTTTGTTAAATGCCTCGGCAGTGTTCTTGAAATGGAAGGCACCAGAAATGAAGGATCAGCATGGTAAGTTAGAGAAAAGAATGTTTTTTCTGGTTAAATAATTTCAGCTGTAAAAACATGCAACTGGCTTCTTCAAGTGTTGCAAAATTCTGCCTAAAACATAATCTAATTTTGTATGAGCATTTCCATAGTTGTCGAGAGCTAGGAATCAAATATATAACACATTCTATGAAAATTGATGGCATACTACGAAAGTTCATGTCGTGAAGACTGCGTAAGGGGAGGGTAGACACCTCTCTCATGATGAGTGAATCGCTTCTCAAAATGCGAATTCGTGTCCTTGCAAAAGCCGGACAGTGGCACAGAAAATGTTCAAAAAAGTCAGTTTCTTCAAGACAGACCTGGCAAGTTATTTCGTCAATGAGGCCCATATTGGTCTGGTGTTGGCCAAATGAATTATGATCCGTTGTTTGTCTAAGCAAAAGATATTTGGAGGTCTTTGAAGGTCTTTTCCTTACAGCTTTTGTTTTTCACTATTCATCCAACCAGTTCTGCCGTGCTGACAGGAATGATTGGCTAAGGCCCTATTGGCTTCTTTTGAGATGCATTCTCTCTTATATAATACGAAGACAAAATCAGTTTATTTAAAGAAACTCCCTTTTCCTTAAAACTTATTTCAATTCATTAATCTAACTACTTTTTCCACACCTCTATTCCAGGCGTCTTGCTCTATTATCACGTCATCGTACGCGGCATAGATACAGCTCACAACTTCTCACGTATTCTGACCAATGTGACCATAGATGCCGCCTCACCCACCTTGGTGCTAGCCAACCTAACCGAGGGCGTTATGTACACCGTCAGCGTATCAGCGGGCAATAATGCTGGCATTGGACCCTATTGTGTGCCGGCCACACTGCGTCTGGATCCAATAACCAAGCGACTCGATCCGTTTATTAACCAACGGTAAGCCGGTTACTTCAGCCAAATCTGTGAAGAAATCTTATAACTTAACAAAAAACATTGTTTTGCCCTCAGCTATCCCATTAATCAGGATCATGTGGATGATGTTTTAACGCAGCCCTGGTTTATTATATTGCTGGGCGCCATTTTGGCCGTAATGATGTTATCCTTTGGCGCCATGGTCTTTGTCAAGCGCAAGCACATGATGATGAAGCAGTCTGCCTTGAATACCATGCGTGGTAAGTACTTGGGAACTGGTGCATCTAATAGTGCGCTCTCTTTCGCGCATCTCCCTCTACCGCTCAGTTGCTATTTATGAGCCGTTACGTGCTGCACATTTGCTGCATCCGTTGCCGGCCGCAGGCTGCTAGCTGCTCGTTTCGTTTCCTTCCTACAACTCGCAGCCAGCCTTTCCGCCCACACACACACACACACACACACACACACACACACACACACACACACACATTTGCATAAATATAACACTAATTTTCTATTGTTCAAAAGTATGCAACACTTTTTGCCGCTGCAGCCGCCACAACAAAATAGGTGCGAATAAATATTTTAGCAACGCAGAAATTTCGTTGCACATAATGGAAATTAACGTTTTGCACGTGCTGCCAGGACGAACAGTACTACTAACTTGGCCAACAAGGACGGCCAGGGCAATTATGCACTTAGTTTGCAGTGCATTTTTAAGCGACAAGTTGTATGCCCCGACATATTAAATGCAGTTTAGTAGCCAAATACCTAATTGAAAAGGGTTTAACTGCAGTCGAGCTCGGCTGAAGCTTTAAAACTGTTGTAAACAAAAAATTGTTGCATATTTATGGGCGCAGCTACAAAAAGCACAACACTCTGGCTGCAAAGCGACAAAACTAGTGCAAAACTATTGTCCTTTGCGGTGTTCTTTTTGTGTTCCAAACTAAAATAAAGCTTAAAAAACGCACCTGTAAGCGCTGCCAAAAAGTGCTGCGGCTACACATGAAAATTCATGAAATGAAAGCAAAATGGTGGAAAAAATGGCAGCCATAAAACACTCGGTTGATGCACAGTTATAACCCTGACAGTTTAATTGGTGCATTTTGATGCAGTTGCAGTGGGCAGACTGACAGAGCGACAGACGGTCAGACGGACAGACAATCGGACAGACAGACGTACGAACACAACACGGCCCTGTTAAAGTGGAAAATTGACAATAATTTATTTTATTTGTGCATACACATACATATGCCTGTGTCTGTCGCTGTATAAGTGTTGTGAAAGGGAAATTGCGCATACGCCCCGCACGCACCGCAAAATAATATTATTTTAATGCTCTGAATTTATAGCACTGCAGTTTTTGGCTTTTCTCTTTATGCCTTTATTCCTGCTTTTCCTTTTATTTATTTTACACATTTTTTCCGACTTGTTGTTAATTTTCCGACTGCAGCCATCATTGCAATTTATTTGCCTCACAATTTGTTGCATCACACATTTAATTGTGCACGCTTTTCATTTGTTGTTGTTCTTGTTGTTGCAGGCACCCACACAAGCGACGTGCTCAAAATGCCAAGTCTATCGACGCGCAACGGCAATGGTTACTGGCTGGACGCCTCTACGGGGGGCATGGTCTGGCGCACCTCGCCCAGCGGTGACACGCTGGACATGCAGAAGGATCACATTGCTGACTATGCACCAGTGTGTGGAGCTGGTGGCAGCTCTGGCAGCGCAGGTGGCAGCGGCGTCGGTGACGATGGCCATCATGGACATGGCAGTGAACGCAATCAACAGCGGTAAGTTTTTTCGGCCAACATGTGGGTGGCGCACCTAATATTGGATGAGAATTCGAATAGCCGAAGTTGAGATACACTTTGGTAAACAGCGGAAATAATTTAAGGCCTATTTTTATTGTAACAACGTTTTTCAAACAGCTTTTGCTCTAAAATTCTAGCTTTTAGTTGGTTTTAGAACTTATATTAAGTAGTGCCAACTATAAGTCACCAAGACAAAGATGCTAATGCAAGGATTATGGCTTTAATAGTTGTACTAGAACTAATCGTTACCGATGCATCTACATAGGTCAGGGAAAGATACAATTGCCAGTTATTAGAGTTCCTCGATTCGGTCTTACAGGCCAAAAGTCACCTTTGTAGTCCCATAGATTCGTAGATGGCTCAATGCGATCCTTTGGCCCCTGAGGGTATCTCGGACAAAAGTAGCTCCGCTCAAGATAAAATCGCAACACTCGTCTTCAGCTGCGTTCAACACATCTTTATGCAGATCTCTATATTCGTATTAGCCCGCTGCTAAAGTTCTATATCGAGAAGTTCATTCTCTGGACCTACTCCGAAAGCACTCTACATTGGATTAAGTCTCGAAGACAACTTGAAAGCTAATTTAGTTCTGATTCTCCGGTTCTGTGTACACTGCTAGTCTGTCCTGCATTTCTAACTACTGTCCGAACTTCTATCATCCGAAACTCGAATGTCCGCACTAGTTATGTTGGCGAGTCCGTCTAGTTCAACAACGGTAAGGGTTTCCATTTTATGCCGAAATACTAATGGATGACATTGTCTTTTGATATGCTCAGAAAGCCAGCTTCAACAAGATCGTCGAACGGATTCAACAGCACATATTCTGCGAGAATATTGAAGAAGTACGCAAAAGGTCGAGACTTAGCTCTAACCCATTCCTCAGTTTAGCTGAACTCGTTCGTTACCAAATATACGAATTTTCCTTTGGAGCTGTACTATGAATCTTGAACCGAAACAGAAAGTGCTGTTTTATATGTATGTTTATGCAAGGGTAGGATCGTCAAGAGAAAATCGGGGGCCGGGGAGATGTAACCTATTTGCCAACCGCGCCTTTTTATAAAACTGATTTCATGATTTCTATAGAACTTGGAGCCCGGGGTAATCATCCGTGTTATCGGCCCTGTACAAGTGCCTGTGAAATAGGACTTAGTGCCTATGAAATAAGCTTAAAAGATATAAAATGTAGAATATTCCTATCTATATCAAAGTCTGCTAGATGTATTTTGGATGATTTATTTAACAAACTTTATTATGTGGACCTAATGTTCAAGCATGAGATGTGAAATGGTTTCTGTGTGCATACTTCAAAGGCATTGCCTTGAAACGAAATCTCCTTGAGATTCAAGTGTCTTGAAGCTGTCTACATATAAGAAAGTCTTTGCTCATTTCTCGTTGTCCTAACATTTTTCACTTTTAAGAAGAATTTTGGCGAATACCTTTTCAAAACTATGTTTCTGAGCTTACAGCTAATCAAATTAAGCTGTCGCATACCTAGCAGCAAAATACTGCTACTCTACAAGTCCCTTCTTTGGAGGCACACAAAAAGGCGCCCGACTCAAAGAGCGACAACAATAAAAATTCACCAAACTGTGAAATTGCATTTTTTTCCCACCATTTTTTGGTTATTTGGTTTTTTTTTGTCCTTGGAGCCTCCTCTCTTACATTTGGGAGCGAGAAATCAAGTTAGAAATAGAAATGTTGGCGCGCTATTTATGTTGATTTTGGGTAGTGCCCTCTGGAACATTCAACTATATGTAGTGGCAGTAGTGTGTATCTGTGCTTATCTTTGTGTGTGTGTGTGTGTGTGTGTGTTGGCGCCTTGCAACAGCAGCAGCCAAAACAATTTCGCTGTCGCACAAATGTAATTATCAGACTACCTGGGGGACATTTGTTTAACTGGCGCCAAAAACAAAATGAAACAGGGACCCCAGGGGGACACCCCAACCGCCAACAGCTCTCTCACACTCTCTCTGCTGCACTTACTCTCTCTTTTTCTCTCTCAAAGCATTCGTTTAAAGCATGTTGCATACTTTTAAGCGCGCAACAATTTTTCATATTAAATTAACATTTATAATGTTGCACATATATCTAACTTGAATTGCTTTTGTTGACCTTTTTGTCACTCCCTAACTACAAAATTTGCATAATTTATTTGCATTGGACCACATCCTAGCTATAATTGGTTTATAGTACTAGGTTTAGTGTACAAAGTTCCAAATCAAAGCCGTATGCCAAATTGCCCATGGTAATTTATATGTCTGGATGCTGGCAAATGCATGAAACACAAACGCATAAAATATGCTCGAAAATGTTTTTGAAAATGTGTTTTGGTCAAAAACCGTAATTGTTATTTATTTGTGGCTAATTTGTTGCACCACAAAAGCCGCCATTTGCTTTGGCGAGTGTTGATGGTTTGTTATTGAAGTTTGGTTTTTTCCTTGAAAAGCGTACTCAATGTAAAAAAACTAAAACCGCCTCGGAAAGTCCAGCTATTGTGAACTAAACTTCTTAAACTGTGCATAGTGTGGCGCCCTCTAGCGTGCGCAACTGTCTCACTCGCCTGTGAAAACTGCTAACAGAGCCAACACAAATGCAATGCAATCCGAGCGTAACAACATCCGAGCGTAATACCATCTAGGCATAACACCAGCCGAGCCTAACAACAGATTTGCGTGTCGGCATAAATAGCACTTAAATCAAGCACAACATTGTAAAATCAGAACCACTCGATTCAAGTTGAATATTATCGTTGCAATTGCGATTCCTTAAGCTTAAAAAATCGCAAATAAAATGGTTTTCTAACGTTTTTAAGAATATTTGGACTCAATGAGAGATTAAGCAGATCTTAGTTAACCAATAAACAAGCCGTCAAACAAGGATCGCTGAAAACAAGCCCTGAAAAGGAAGCATATTTTGAGTGCGCTCGCACTCTCTCTTCTGTTTTGCTGAAGTACATGAGTACTTCATACCTGAGTACTTATGTAACTTATGTGTTTTCCTTTAATTTATATGGGTTTTTGGGGCTTTGATGATTTCATTTTAGTCTTTCATATGATTAAGTAAATATTTTACTCATTTCAAGTGCCTTAAGTTTCAATTGTACTTCAAAATGTTCGATCTTTTTTGGGTGTTCGGAAACTTGCTTACTAAATGACGGTGTGCTGTCCGCACATAAACTTCCTTTTAAAAAAAACATAAAACATAAAAAACCGTGACCGGATTACGCCTCAACAAGAGTATTGCTTATTATCTTAGCGAGTTCTGGCTAAGAATATGCGATTAGCCTTTCAAAAATGAAGAGAAATAAATGACCTTAGTATAACTTTGAGAACAATAAATCGAAGAAAAAGACTCCTTTTAGAAAAACCGGTTCGATAAGCATAAAATACGTTTGGCAGATCAAGGCACCTCAAGTTACCATCTCAAGCTCGTTTATTTGTCGTCACGGCATATAAGGCGCACTTTTTCACATTAAATACTCATTATTTTTAATGGCCTTAACTGAAAATCATAAAACTATTCAAATGTTCCGCTACTTAAAGATTTTAAAAGCATATTTTTCTTATTACAAAATCATGTTATTTCGCAGAGCTTCTGCGCACCTTTTAAGGCAACTAAGAAGGATTTGAACAGATTAAAAAGTGTTAAATACGTGTCAAAAATCACAATGTAGTTTTAATGACAGCTGTCAAGCAACAACAATCAAATGTCAATCAGGCACACAAAACAAAAATATTAATATAAATGGGCGTGTGGTGGCCTCCCCCGCGACTACTGTACATAATTTTCCTCACCATTTGGTAGATAATTATTCCGCACACTTAATTAGTCATTAAAAACACAAAACTGAAAATTGCAAAACCAAATTGTGGCATGAAGTGCTTTATAATAATTGTATAAATATTAATGCCATAATAATTGCATAGCAATGAATGAAAAAAATAAATAGTAATAAAAACCATAACAATAAAAGTAGTGATCAGGCCATAATGTGCATCATATGTGCGCAGCGGAAATGGACAAAAAGGATACACACACACACACACACACAATATGCGAACAGCTGTTAAAGCCCCGTTAAGCTCCTGCTGCGTTTCCTTTAAGCAGCAAGTTCAATGGTCGCCACGAACTCCATCAATACGCCATTTTTTTTTTATATACTATAAAGTACACCTTTTATTTTATGCAAAGTGCCAGCCAGAGTTCCGTTGCTTTCTTCTATTTGGGCATTTCCTCCTTTTGGGTTTTCAACATTTTCAGCTTAATCCTCTTTCAGTATTTAAATACGAATATAATGCTAAAAGAGTGGGCGAGCTGTCTGCAAAATAAATGGCGCCATTTTCACCTTAAAATCCCATTTTTATGCAATATTTTTTTAAGCTGGCAATTTATTTGCCGGCTCGAGAGCCAAAACGCACGGTAAACTTTACCACTTATGTGAGCTTGTGTTTGGTTTGGTTTGCTATTTATGCATATAAGATATGATGTAATCTCAGTCGGTCAAAAAGTATCGATGCTTGGTTCAAATGCTAGGGGCTCTGTTGTAGTGAGTTTCTGGCTAAAAAACTAATATTATATGATACCTTTAAGCTTTGAGTTCTAGAAGAATGTGGCAGTTTAATTTCTTTCTTATAATTTAAATGAAAGTATCGATACTTCATTAGACTGCCAATCGTATTTCTCGTTTTGTTTAACTGGAAACTCTAGCTTAATATTCTAAAAAATGCAATATAATATAATTTATGCGATACATGCGATACATGTTTCCTTTCCTTTACTTTAAATACAAATCTTTAATACCTTGCCTATTAGCGTTCGTCTATTATGAAAATAGCCAACCGTTTTTATCCAAATAACCCCTTTTCTTGCTGAAATTCTTGCAGCTAACCCGTTTTATGGCCGCTGGAAAAGATTTAATTTTTGATATAGATACTTAGATACTACAATATGATGTCAAAAAACGTATTTTCAATATTTCCGAAATACTTTTATTTTATAAGATAATCTTAAGTCCGGAAAATCTTGCGTTTATAATAGGTAATATTGGTCTATTACCAGTAAATTATAAATGGTCAATTATAGTTATCGTTGTACAGGCCCATTTTAACACGGAAAAACTTCATTTTATTATAGATAGGTACCACCAGCTAAACGAAGAAGGTTGTTTTTTCAAATTTCTCTATATCTCGGGAATATACTTGTTTTATGAGACAATGCCATATTTTGCTACTAAGAGACTCTCAGTTTCGAATTGCAGCTTTAAATGCCGCTTTTAGTGTATATATTGTTGCTGAAATCAATTTTTTGCAGTATTTTTTCACTGTTGTTCCAACATTTACATAGAAACTATTGGCGCTTAACTTAAATCTGTGGTTTGTTTTTCTTCCTGCAACCACTTCCGTCTGCAAACACCATTTCTATATCAAATATTTTGCAATCTCAAGTCAATAGAAAAACTATTGTTGCAAAAATCAACTGCATCCAGTTCGACTTGCGGCTCTTTCCCCCACAATTACATATTTTAACAATTTTCACAGCTAAACAAAGCCGGCTGCCATTTCCGCTTATGCATATGTATGCATATATATGTATATGTACGCATTTATTTGCTGTAACTGTAAATTTGGGCATGTGTTAAAATTCAAAATGAAATTCCATTTTTACACATGAGCTGTTGACCAGCAACAGAGAACAAAAATTCAAATTTCCTGCGCGCGCGAAAAACCTGAACGCGACCGCACGCCATAAATTCCAACACCAAATCCGCCCAACACCAAAGCCGACAAATTTATAACCAAAAATACAAAAAATGGACAACTTGGTCGCTCTCCCGCTTACCCGGCCCCACTCTCACAATTCCACTCTCCTTTAAAATATAGTAATAAACAACCAATGAAAGAGTCAGTGTGCCATAATAACTTTTGTTTTTGTTTTATCTATTCATTTGCAGCTATGTGGGCGAGTACTCAAACATACCCACGGACTATGCGGAGGTATCCAGTTTCGGCAAAGCGCCCAGTGAATATGGACGCAATGGTAATGCATCACCAGCTCCATATGCCACATCGGCCATACTTTCGGGCAGCGCACAACAGCCGCGTTATCAGCAGCGACCAGGCCACAATTCCTATGCGCTGCAACAACAACAGCAACTACAACAGCCGCAGCAACAACAACACAACCCGCAACAACAACAACCGCTACAGCGTCCCATGCATCCACACTATCAGCATCAGTCAGCTGCTGCCGCGCACGTCCAGCCACATCCCAATGCTAATATCTATCAGCAAATGCAGTCCACCACCAGCGAGATCTATCCCAGCACTGCGCCCGGCGCACGCTCTGTCTACTCGGATCAGTACTATTATCCCAAGGACAAGATGCACATTACGGAGAACAAGCTGAGCAACTGTCATACCTATGAGGCAGCGCCCAATAGCCAGGCTCCCACACAGTTTGCCAGCGTGCGTCGTCAAATCCCACATGGCTGCAGCGTTGGCAGGGATAGCGCACGCTTCAAGGTGCTGAACACTACATTGCCCGCTGGTGGCTCACCTCTGGTGGAGCGTCAACTCAAACTGAACGCCTTGAACAATAATGGCGCACCGAGTCAGCTAGCTGGTGAGCAGCTGGTCAGCAAGAATCTGCTGGATCTCGATGGCAGCAGCTTTTGCTACAATGGTTTGGCTGACTCCGGCTGTGGTGGTTCGCCCTCGCCCATGGCCATGCTTATGTCGCATGAGGATGAGCAGGCTTTGTATCATACAGCGGATGGTGATCTGGATGATATGGAGCGTTTGTATGTTAAAGTAGACGAACAGCAGCCGGCGCAGCAGCAGCAGCTAATGCCGCTGGTGCCACTGCCACATCAAATAGAGCTGCAACCCGCGCAGGCTTGGCGTGCTCCACAACAAACTACACGCGGCTCCTCCTACAATCGCAAGGCACTGACGCACAATGCCACAGACAGCGGCGGCGAGATCGCCAAACTGCCACAGGATGCCAGCGAGCTGATCTATGCGCCCGGCAGCGTGGCCAGCGAGCGCAGCTTGTTGAGCAACTCGGGCAGCGGCAGCGGCAGCAGCCAACAGCCTTGCCAGAATGTCTGACCATTGGCTGGCAGCCAGGAGCAGTGCCATGCGCGTGAGGTGCGCGAGCTGCTAGCTTGGTGTGAGCGCTTTAACAATGGCGGCGTGGAGAACTTTGAGTGAGCCTGACTTGACTCTCTCTGCTGAGCGAGCGAGTGTGTGTGAGTGCTGCTGATCAAGACTGAGTACTGAGTGCAAGTGTGCGAAAGTGAGTGTGAGTGAGTGTTGCTTTCTAGCTTTTAAGCTCGTTTCAGTTTCTATTTAAATTCTTTGACTACTTTAAAATTGTTGAACTACTTTGCATTTGCTAGTGATAGACTTAACCTCGGAACTCTCTTTATGACTCCCATGCAGCGGCTGTTTTGTACTCGATACTCGATTTGTCGTACTCAGAGTAGAGTTCAGCTCATAAACTTTTGCGAAAGTGAAAGATCTTCGACTTAAGAGTATTTAAATGCAATTACTTTTGGTTTTTACAAGAAATCTACAAGTAATAACTTAAAGGTTCCTAGAAGTAGACCATAAATTTGGATTTAAGTAAATATTGAAAATTTAACTACATTACTTCTTGTTTGGTTTGTTTGTTACTTTTACTTAAGGACTATTTGAAGACATAAAATTACAATCTGGTAATACTTAAATATCTATTAACTACTTAAACAAACTTAGACTATCTTAAAAGTCAGATGAGATCGGGCTTAACTACACACAAAGATCAGGAAATATCAATGAATTTTTGAATGAGTTTTTAAGTTATCTTAAGATAAGATGCAATAACACAATATCTTTTACAAGTGACTCCTTACTTTCATCATCTTCAGATGAAATGCTGAATTTTCAGAGATGATCACAATGTAGTAGCGATTTTTAAATATCTTTATCTCATGATGACATGCTGAATTTGATAGATTTGATCACAATATTATTTAAAAATAGCTCTTTAAGTTCATTCTGAATGCTTTCTCAAGCGACTTTTAAACTTCATAATTTCTACGATATGACTTTTAGATGTCATCATCTTAGTGCTAAACTTTATCATCTCAAAAATGATATGATAAATTTAACAGCAGATCAAAATGTCTTGCTCAAAGTTGAGCTATAAATAAGCAAAATCTCAAAATTTCAACAAATTGTTAACTTAAACTCATTTTAAAATACGTTCAATTGTTCTAAACATGATCAACCATAAGGATAATTCAATGGATTTTAAAATAGATTTTACAGTGTACCATCCTAAAGTAATTTGGAAACTTTTGGAAAGTTGATTTGATTTAGTTCCTCAAAACTTTATTTAAAAACTAAAAGTTAAAAAACTAGAAAATATATCTATAGTACTTGTTCGGAAATTATCTTAAGATGACTTTGCAATCTTTTAAGAGATGATCAGTATTTCAGTCATCATCTGCCAAAATTAACCTTAGCATTCGCAATATTGACCCAAGACATTGTAGCTTTTAAAGAGCTAAACCAAATTGTTAGTCCTTATCTGACTTAAGTTAATCGAGGAGGAGCTTGAGCTACTGTGTCGTTAACACCTGCAGTAAAGAAAAAGTTGCCATTTTGAACTCTTAAGTTAGAGACTATGATTTCATGATTCGCTGAAATTCATTGATACTTGAATTCTACTTTTAAATCGACAAATCGAAATTAGAAACACAGCCAATAAGAACCTGTTGAACTCACACATTCAACTGTCAGTTTTTTCGACTCTCTGTCTCTGTCTCTCCCAAACTATCCGTACGCTTTTCTTGAAATTTAAGCCTAGACTAAGAGTAGCTATAAAATTGTACATGTAAAAGAAAAGTATGCTAAGTTCCTCGAAGTATGCAAGCAATTAGATACTGCTTGCGCCTAAAGTTTTAGATAGTTAGATAGTTCGATGCAGATAAAGATACAGATACATCTATATATATATATATATATATGTATATATATATGTAGAGCGTCATGCATAAAGTGGCCAAAAGCATTTCATTGTTACTTATACTATCGATTAATTACATATAAACATATGCATAGATATAGACATGTAAACATAACCTAATTAGTGTATATACTAAGGCTAGAACTAATTGAATCGGAAATGAATATGAATGAGAAAATGGAAACTGTATTGATGAAAATGTGAATATAAATGAGTAGTAATACAAGTGAATAATTGTGCATATAGTAATTTAAATACATATAAAATGCTAATTATAAAGCAGCATATTACATAATTAGTTGTTGTTTAAATTTAGCACATAAATTATGATAATAAACATGCATAAATATATAACTTAGTTCATAAGCAGAATATACCAACATGGCATAATCCTTCAATTTACATTTAGCAACATTTTCAAACTTTTGTTTACGATTTTAGTTTGTAAGACTCGAAGAACTCTACTTTAAATGGAACAACTCCATATGCATAAATGTGACTATAAAATATTATAAAAAAAGAAAACATTATATATATGGTATAAACAAAAAAAAGTTTGAATTGAACTATAATCATACATATGTATTATGTATTGTATGTTTGTGTATGTGTAATTATTGATATTGATATGAATATATAAAATGTAGCAATTAAAAGCAAATAAAAAACTGCCATAATTATTGCATTTAAAGTTATAAGCGTTTTCTTTTCTACTTTTTTGCACTGAAAAGCGTTTCGTACACAAAAACAGCTGTTGGCTGAACATGTTTGCACCTGCATGACTTGGCTAAAGGGGCTAATTTGCAGCAAATGTCGCCTTTTTAATGAGCAGTCTAACCTCAAACCCAAATTAAAAAGGACTTTTGGGCAGACGCCGAGTGAACCTTTCCATTTTAACTGCAAAATAATTACATGCCAGGCAATTAATTGCATAAAACAAACACGAGAAATAAAAGTGTAGAGAATTTTACAAAATTCTAGCACATATGGCGTTTTGGCAACATCCGGCGGCCATTTGTTTAAAATCGACAAGCACTTCCGGTGTGCTATTTGGTTTTGGGGGGTTGAAGTGAAAAAGCATTTGTTAGCTGCGGTTTTTAGGCGAATAAAAAAGCGAGGAGCTCAGACATATTCAATATTTTAAAGATATATGCAGCAAAAAAAGGTGTTTTTGGAAAAATCGCTTTTAAATAAAAGCAAAGCCAAAACGCTTCTAACACTAATTCGCCTGCAACTCAATTCTTATTAAAAAAGTGTTAAGGTTAGTTAGCAACCCAAAGGCATATGGTCGAAGTTGACCTAGCATTAGAACATTGTGCAACTTTCGACATTTGTTCACAAAACAAGGTTAGAAGTTTATGAAAGACGAGGCAAATTTTCGATTTGTTTAAAGGATATGCATAAATTTAAGATAATTTTCAAGTGTTCTCCTCAAAGAGTTAACACTATTATACTCACAGATTGCTGTTGTCAGCAAGAAGGTCAAGCAGAAGATTAGTTGCCAATCGATGCTATTTAATCTCAGTAGGCAAATGAGTACTACAGACAAATGTAACATTCAAAATGTTTCTGTTGAGAGGAAAGTTATTCATAAGATATTTGGACCTTCACAAGGTCTACGCTGGCATTGACATAGTCGGTCAAATTAACATCCTGCGGCTCCGCTAGATCGGTCATATTGTGCTTATAGACTAAGAAGCTTCTAGGAGAAAGGTCTTCAATGAGGCTGTTGAAGGTACATAGGTGGAGTAGGGGTAGGACGTGTCACTGTCGGGAGATACCGGTAGAGGGCGTACTAACTAAATGTGGTATCATGGAGTTGAGCAGGCGTGCTAGAGATAGATGCGCCTGGAGTAGCGACCTGCATAGCCCTTGTCCGATAAGAATGATAAGGAGTTGTTATGGCCCGTCAAGAAGAAAAGGATTAATTTCAAGGTGAACATAATAGCTATGGCAGTGAATCTAGAGATTACGTCTAATACTTGTGTACCCTTATTGGGGTGAGACAATGTATTTACAGCTCGTGAGAAGCAGGGATCTGCTTGATTAAAAACGATTTGACAAAATTAATAGATTTTAATGAGCGAACATTTGTATTACTCGTTTTGAAAATATTAAGTTCTCGAAGGCTGCCTGAGTGCTAGGAAACTTCTCTAATGAGTCATCGCCCCATCACCACAAAGCTAATCTTATTTAAGTTCTCCAGCTTTTCATTGATAATTTGGATTCAATTGAAAAATTAAAGTTGAAGCGAGATAATTTGAAAAGTTACTGATGTAAAAGTTAATGAAAGCGCAAAGTGACATACAACTATTTGGTTTTCGATTGGGCTGAGCATTTGAGGAAATCCTGTAGTTTCCAGATGGGACTCTAACACATAGGGCAGAAGTAGCCGACGTTGCTTCAAAAGTTATCAATGTGTTGCATGCATGTATACGAACATTTTCGCAGTTGCCACTGGCATCATCTGTGCTCACTTTGCGGACCATGGGCATAGGAAGAGTTTACAGATAGCGACAAGTAGGGCGATGCGTTCCTTGATAATCTTTAACGAAACATACGATCGGTAGTAAAGCTCCCAAGTAATATGACATTTGCTGACTTCGCAACTCTCGAAATCTCGAATTTTTGGAAATAGCGATAATTCGAAAACGGTGCGAGAAAACCAAATATTCTTCCCGAATTCGAGATCAGCGACCATAAATTTACCAGAAAAGATATGTTTTAGAAATAGGCTCTTTTTTTGCTGCATAGTGTAGTTAATATTGTCAGTTCTTATAATATGTTTGCAATAAACGTCGGACAGACGAGATGAATGGCTGCAGTCTGGTGGTCATACAATCCGGCAATCCGATAGAGCTGATATGTGGTGACAGACCTTATCGTGGTCGTACATGTTGAAGGCAAATTTGTGCGATTTTTGTGTGTCGGCATATTATCGGTCCGTCTGACCTTTAATTTACTTGTTTTCTTTGAGCAGTTACACATACATTTTTTCACTGGAGACAGTCTTTAAAAACCAATGTATTTTTAAAGTTTTTAAGCATTTGAAAATGTTTTAAGTGCGTTAAGCGTCAACAAGACAGCTGGCTTTAAGCGATTTCCAATTTTTTAGAAATTGCTGCAACATATGCTACCTATATCTATAGTATACCATTTATGTTCCTCAAAACCTAGCACATTTATTGCCTATGCTAGATATTAAACTGACACTTGACTCACTCGCAAGTTCATAAAAGTTGTCATAAATAAACAATCAAGGCAATTGTTTTCAATGTGTCTTGCCCGGCAGCAGACAACATCATTATGTTGCATGTAACATTACATTGTGTCTCTGGCAACATAAAATTAACACGCAAACACACACTAACATACATAATCGTTTTATTAGCACCAGGAGCAAAGGCAACAAGAAACAAACCCATCGAGAAAACTGGACAGAATGTTCTCTCTTGCTCGATAGGAAGGAAAATTTATACTTAACGTCGTGTTGATGTTTATTGAGCTTGTTGTTGTTGTTGCATTTGTTGTATGTGTTACTGCTGCTGGCGCTACTTGAGTTAACTTGCGGCAGCAGAACCCATCATGTGTCACACGTACAATGTGTTTGTATCTGTGTGAGTGAGTGTATTTGAGTGAGTGTGTGTGAGTGAGTGTGCGTGAGTGAGTGAGTGAGTGTTAGCAATGGACACTGTGTTAAAGTTTTCTCGTTAGCGAAACTAATTATCCGTTGTCGCTGCTAGCAAAATTATCCTTAAATGCTAGGTGACACATTCACATTCATGACCAACGCACTCGTGTGTGTGTGTGTGTGTGTGAGTGAGTGAGTGAGTGTATCCGATTGTGCATATGTGTGCCAGTGTGTGCTTATAAGCACATTGTTAATCAACGCTTTGTAATTTCATTAACGTTGTACAACATAATTTTCAATTATTACAAAAAACAAATGAAACATAATGAAATATTGTGAAATCATTGGATGGATTTCGGTGTGTCGGTCTTTCAAGACAATAGATTGTAAAATCAAATGATTGAGATTTCGATAAGAATTTCAGCTATTTCACACCACAAAGAATACAAATTGTTGTGCTACTCCTTAATAAAGCAAACTTTAAAAATAACAAACTATTGCAACAGCATTCAAATTGATGGTATTTACTAGAATTACGGCTGAAAATCGAAAGAATTTATTTGTAATATTTGCAATATCAAAAGCCACTTAAATGAAACACAAATACCAACAACGAGTATAAACTGCATGCCAATGTGGCCATAAATGAAACAAACCAACAGAAATCCGAGCAACAATCAATAGCAATCGCTGTATAATAGCACATCGAAAAAAAAACACACACAAAAACTAAAATTCCGAACATTTTTTTAAAACGAAAATGAATCTTTTTGTACTCAATTTAAACAAATACACAAAGAGCGCTAAATATATGTGCAAAGTCGAAAATTAAAAACAAAGTTTAACTAGAAACGAAAAGAAAATGCATTTTTCTTGCTTTGGGCTAAATGAAAAGTGAAACTATAATTAAATGACTAAACATAAAGAAGTAAAAAATCATTGTGTAAAATCTATATAATGAAATTACCAATTCATTGCATGACAAAAAAAAAAAGTGGCCAAAATGCAAACAATCAGCAAACAGCAAAAAAGAAGAGATTTCACACACACACACACACACACACACGCATATACTCAAAGACAAATAAGAGTATAAACCGGAAGTCAGACAAACAAACGAACAACAGGAAGCACTCAACTAATGGCAACATAATGCGTTTATTGTAAAATGACAACAAACACAATCACACATACACTCACACATACACTCACAATCACACACACTCACACACATACACTCAAACACACACACTCACACACACACTCACACACACACTCACACACACACACACAGACAGACAGCAGATCGGCCGGCAGCAACAAGCAGAGCGCAGATGTCAATGCAAAAGTCAATCAGCGTGCATACAAAACACAAAAAGAAGCCAAAAAATCACGCTCACACACACACACACACACACTCATACACTCATACACACACACACACTCATACACTCATACACTCATACACACACACACACACACACTCATACTCCCAGACTGCTATCAGACAGCACACAGACGCTGACGATTATCAGTTGCTCTGTATTTGAGTGTGCCGGGTGGTGGGGGGCGTGGCAAAGTGGGGTTTCGTTGCCATCAAATTTTATAGAAATGTTCGCGTACTGCAAATGGGCGTAGAACTCACGCACTTTTCATTCAATACTTCGACGCTTTTTGGTATTTCTGTCGCACCATTCAAAATCAATTCAATTGAAAATCTCTTTTTTTCGGGGTTGATGTGAAGGGGGGGTACTGGCGGGGAGTTCGAGCTCTCGTCTATGCTGCTGCACAGTCAGCGGCAATGACTTTGCATTGTTTGCTGCTTGTATTACAAAAATGCCGGAAAAAAAGTGGCAGGAAAAAACTGACTTTCGAGAGCCAAAGTTTATATGCTCTAGCAGCCCTGCAGGATAGTGCTATATCAGATTTATGTCAGAAGTAAAAGAATTTTCACAAAAATCGTGTTGGAATAGATTTCAAAAGAAAAATTTGCTTTTTAGAATACAGTTTAATGAAAATGTAAATATCGTCAATGCAAATTGAACTACTCGCTTGGAAATCAAAATACATATGACTAAGGAATTGATTGAACCTGCCTGATCCCTGTCTCTACCTTAACCAAATTAACCGCAACCCTTCCCAATGAAAGATGTTATGAATCTCCTGGTGGAGTGCGGTAACTAGTTGTTATGGCTACTCAAGAAGAACAGTTTTTGGATTATGATATACTTCACTTCAAGTACTTAGAAAGGAAATCATTCCAAATCAACTAAATTCAAGGAATTTCGTTCACGAAAGTAGGTGAATACCCTTTTAAAGACCAAAACTTGTACTTTACGAATTTCGCAAGCTTCTTTCAAAACGCTTAACAACATCTTAGCCTTTCTTAGAAACGATTATGGCGCAAGCTAGCAACATTTTATGATCCTCATCATCGGATTACCTTAAGAACATTGGTCACTTTACAAACATTTTCGTATGTCCTTTCTTATATAGATAGTATTGCATTCTTTGTCCAAAGTGTTTGTAGTCGTGAAGACCTAGAAGAGACTGAACACAGAAGAGCCGAATCAAGACGATGCTCACAGTTCTCTTCGTACCCCAGTGCTTTATTCTTTTTAAGGAATTCGTTTTATAAGGTCAGACAGGCTGCCTCTATAGTAATTAGTGAGTAGCTATCGAAACCAAGTTTTTCGGCTCGTTCTATCGTGGACTTTGATTGCTCCTCGGTTTTAAATGGTGGTTTTTTATCAAGCATACCCGGTGCATAGTAGGTAGCAGGATGGTTCATCTACTTTAGGAGCAGATTTTTCATCAGTAAAAACTGCTATCTTTTCCTGTTGGATAGCCACTTGAGTAGCTTCCTTCAGTGAAAGAAGGAAGGAAGCATGATCTTCAGTCTGCTTCACCGACTCAAATGGAGTTTTGGGTTTCTCCTCAGCTAAAAGAGCAGACTTCCCAACAAGCAATCCTGATAGCTTCGATGGTTCGTCGTTTTTCAGAGGAATCTTGTCGCTGGTTGTACCCACTGGCTTAAAAGACGGAATTGGCTGCATAGTTGGATTAAAGGGGGAGCTGCCAAAAACTGTTCTAAAGAGAGTCGCAAGTCATAGAACTGATCGTGTTCCCTGGAGAAAGTTTATATTTGTTGCCTCCTTGCCTTATCTAGTTTCTTGTGACTTCTGAGCATTTCCTAAGCTCAAATGAGTCATAGAGGCGACATAGCGATATAGCGGAACACCTACAGTAGTATACCAACTTCGAACGATATACTCAAGGCTATTCAGTGCTTCTAGTACCGAAGATTCTACGACGTGTTTTGTAATCGGTTGCAACGCTTTTCTAATACGGAGAGAGAATACATTTAAGAAAAATGACTATGAAAGAATCTTAGAGCAGTTTCATCGTATTTGCGACTGTTATGTTTGCACATAATAAAAAATAATTTTCTCTCTGAAAACTAAAAATTTGATTTTCAGAATCTCTCACTTTTTTGGATTCTCCTGTGCAATTTTGAAATTTTGTTGTTGTTTTTATTATCCTGAGATTTCACTTTTTAACAAATGCATCCTAAAAGTATGCAGCACATAATTCTCGAAATTTTCAATTAATGCGTGGAGTGCCAGTAATCTCTCTCGTTTTTGTGACAGACCCGAATTTAAATATAAAGGGAATCGTTTATGAGCTTTTGACCAAAGGATTAGTCAAGAGATTTGAAATACAAGTAAGTCGATACATAGCTTGGTATGAAGACGTATCTTTTACAAATGAAATCAACGGACGGACATATACTGCAACGTCTTCCAGGATGAAGCATGTGCCTTAGGCCGAAATGCAGTTTTAAACCTTGACAGCAAATGCCAGAATAGTAAAAAAGTAATATTTTCCAATAGAGAGGTAGCAATAAAAGCTATTGCAGGAACTCGAACCTTATTCAAATTAGACCTTCTGAACGATTAAACTCTCACTCTGATGAGCGCCATATCAACATTTCGTGGAATAAATTAGCGATAAATTAGCAAGAATCGGAGTTTAAATCCTCTTAATAATATCACAGCCATTTGGTGGCATTGGAAGTCACACTGTGAAGCTACTACATACTTAGAGAAGAGGAAATATGGAAACAAACCGCGGTCTACGTCTGTGCTCTAAAAAGTTCATCGGCTCCTGTAACGTAGGTTAAAGAAAAACTGCCCAATTAACAAAAACTCTAACTGGTTCGGTTACTGGACATTGCAGGCTGAAGGCACACTTGAGAAAGCTGGGCATAACTAGCTCCAATAACTGTAGGTTTTGTGAACTTAAGAAAGTATTCTGGTGGCCTGTATTAGTTGAATATGAATTCAATGAGAGTCGAATGATATACCTCTTTCGCCGGTATAGAATCACGATGCATGATGCAAGCCGGTTGGTTGCATCCCAGATAAAAAGTTATATCTCAAAGGTAGGACTGGTTGGGGAGTTATCGGCTCATTAAGGGCACCATAGATCACAAGGGTTGCAGTACACTACACCACAATAACATTTTTATTATTATGAACCCAAAATACTCTACATTTATATGTATGATATCATAGGTACGAGTATTGTTTTTTGAAAAAACTGACTTCTGGATTTGCAGTGCGTTGCAATCAAAGAAAAAGAAAAACCAGAGATATGCTCTGATCGCGAATATACAGATAGAAGAGTATCCGTAAGGGGCTGTTCATAAATAAATTCCCCAAAATTTTGAAAAATTTTTTAAACCCTTCCTTCCCCCACCCCCTCCGTCCCATCGTCGCAAAAAGTCACAATTTGATGAACCCTTCTCGCGTTCTGTGGTGACGTCATTTATGAACACACCCTACGACACTCTAGAATGATCTTTGAGGGGCTCCGAAAGCTAACAAGTAAGTTACTGAGCGTCGGAATTTTAAGGAAGACACAAATGAAACTTTAAGCAATAACGTCTTGAGAGTCTTGCAAATCCATGATTTAGTAGTGTGATAGAAATCACTTTCTAACCGATTTTACTTTAACAGTAAACCGGTAATGTGGCAAATATGAAAATCCAAACGAAACTAGTCCGTAGATGGCTCAAAAATGTGTTTAAGAGCGTTGTAAATCTACTGTGAAGGTTTTTGATCCACAATTGAGGCAAAACGGTATAGAGATTTCTGGCACATATCCAATTGAATTTTTTTTTTTTATTTCCGTTTATTGGCTCCGCTTTATTATAGAGCTTACATAATTTGTAAATTTGAGCAAATGAAATGGTTTGCTGCTTTTCAATATTTTTCGATTTTTCAATTTGTAGACGATTTCGATGAATTTCCGTAGGATATTACGAGTTCAATTTACTTGCTGTTGGGTTTCTTAATTCAATTGACAAAAACGTTATTTGGATAAAATTCGAATGTAAATCGTCTGATACAGGGAGATAGATAGAAGAAGGGGAAGTGGGAGAAACTTCAAATAGTTTGAAACTTGGGCAAAAAGAGACATAATCAATTAGTTTTCTTAATCGCTTTTCCAACTGCATGAAAAAGTTAATATGCCTTTCTCAAAGTGCATGCGCACAGAAAATAGCATGAAAAAACGCCAAAAATGTTTCAAATTTTAATTTTCATTTACATTCAGCTGGAAATGAATGATTTCCGCAGCAACATTGCCAACTCTGTAATGAGTAGCGAGAGTGATACAGTGTGAGTTGCCTACTTACTTAATGTGCTGTGCTCTTCCAGAGAGATCCTTGACTTGGCTAACATTTTATGCCAAGTCATTGTGCGTTGATGATGTTGATGATTTTCAAAATTAATTGCCAGTGCCGTTTGTCAAGCCAAAAGTTTTGAATTTTTTTGAATGCTATTTACTTCTAGGCATAACTTTAAACTTGGCTTATTAGAACGAGCGGCATTTTGTGTGTGAGTGTGTGTGTGTGTGAGAGCAGGAGAAACGCCACATTTATCTACTCACTTTCAGCTCATTAAACACGTGAAATTGCGAGTCATGCCACGCCCATAGTGGCAACGCTGTAACTGTCAGACAAATTAACCGCTATGTGAGTTGCCAAAAGTTTTTGCAACCAAAATAAGTTTTTACTGTTACTGCCTAAACGCGCGTTAAACGCAAAATAATTAATAAGATGCCAAAACTTAAAGTAGGGCGAAAATGTTGGCTAAAATGCGTCACTCACTCATTCACTCACTCACTCACTCTCGCGCTCTGCTTCAATACAGCAAATGACATCACATTTGTCAATCTGCTGATGGAAATCACTCGCACTTTCATCAACTTTCTTTGATATGCTTTTCTCTCTAGCCAAAATGGCAGTGATTGCATTTTATGCCAATTCGCATGTAAGTTTTTCAGTTCCTTGCTTTTTCCAATATTAATTACATGAAGCTTCTGCGCTCCAAGATTGAATTGGACAAAAGAAATGCTTGGCATTACGTACAAAGGATTTCTCGGCTTTGACCCTTGTCCTTAGAACTTGACTTTTGATGAATCGTTGTTCATTCGTTGTGACATCAATGGACATTTTAAATAAATTAGTTGGATTAGCCATTGTATTCGGTTCTAGCATAAGAAATGGCATACTTAGAGCAGTTTAGAACTGTGATAAATCAAGTGTAAGTCCAATGTCCTCGAAATGTATATCCAATCCAAACATTAAACTCACATGTATATTTAATACCCATTAAAGCGAGCTACATTTACAAAATTAAATCACTTAAACTTCACTTGAGATTTGGGTGTGGGGCTGTTCTGAGTATCTCTCGTGCAACCAGGCAACGATTTATGCTGTGGGTTATAAATTAAGATAATAAACCACCAAAATTGTTATAAGTTAATTAACTTAAATGAAAAGCTTTTAAGCAGAAAACTCAAGACAAAGGTAAAAGAAATGCCAAAAGAAAGACCAGACGCTAACTAGAGTCTATAGATACGGCTCAAAGATACAGATACACGGCGAGTTATTTGACTCTCGGCTAAGACAAATGTCTGGCAATTTAGCCAAATGCCAAACTTGTTCAAGTTTGAGTAAAACATACACATGAGCATAATAAAGACAATAATTATTATTGTCATGTGTGTATTTTAACTAAAGTTTCCTGGTTCTTAGCCACTCTTTCCCTGTACCTCTCTATTTGTCTCCGGATTCCTCAGTCTGCTGCATCACAAAACTTTTGTCTCCGTCTGAGTTCTCTGAGTGACTGGCAATGGCAACAACTCAGGAACAACAACGTGTGTTAATTATGGCCATGTGGCACAGACAAAGCTGAAATGACATTAAGGAAATTGCCTTGAATGACAACACAAGAAGAAGAAGAACAACAGCAACTGCAACATCAACTGAGAGACAATCATAGAGTTAATGGCATTATTTCTATAGAGCTGCTTAAAGGCTTTGCACTTGTTTAAACGCAGCTATTAAATTCAAAATTAGCTGCTATAGCGGCACTTAATAAATTGCATTTGTTTTAAGTTGGCAAATATGCAATTAGAAGTTGTAGATGATTTGTTTATTGGATATTAGGACAAAGTTGTCAAGTTGTGTATGAAGCGCTCTAAACAACAAAGAAGGTTTAAATAGAGTGAAACATTTGAAGAGATTATAGTTGCCAGGCATAAGGAAAACTCTTTGAAATGCCCCCTAAGGGAGCCTAAGAAAGCTGTTTTTCGCAAAAAAAAAATATCTTCACCGGAATGAGCTGATTGGTTAATTCGGCTGTCAGACATACTGGGATCTAAGAGGGCACTCCTTACCCTTTCAAACGCAGACAAAATCGGAAGGGTGATCATCCGAATGCAGTTATAAAATCTGCAATCCGCTTAGGTCCAATTACGGACAGAGTTCGGCACACGCTTGTGATAATTACGCTCTGAAACAGACTGCCATCGCTGCACTCTTTATGCGGTTGTGGATAGATAGTCCGTTTTGCGTTACTTTTCAGGAGAGTTAGAGATCACTGGATGCTTAACTACATTCAAGGTCCCTGAGCGATGCTGTGATATGCTTATGCCGCAGAGAACTTAGTTTCTGTTTTTTCACGTTGAATTTGGGGTACGTCCGCAAAATGTCTGAAGTGAAGACACCTTCACTTTCCTACCGGAGGGGCTGAAAATGTTTGCAGTATCCATAACCATAAGACTTGTTTAGGTAGCCAGTCCCGAGCATTTTTCCAAAATGGGGTTCGTTAAATTCATAGGCTTGAGCTTGGAGCTGAAAGGAGATGGAAATATTGAAAAAAAGGTGATGGATACGCCACGGTCTTACCCAAAGGATCGCTTCTGAAGAGGCAACCCGTCGTTCTATGTGCTCACTTAGGTATTATAAAATAATCTCTGGAAAGGTTCGCTAATGAGTCCCGAAAGGCACTAGACCTGCACACACACTTTGCTTACTGAAGAGTTCTTTTAAAACAAAACCCTAAAAAATTTAATATATTGGATGAATGCTATTAAGGAAAAAACCATAAAATTACATATATTTGGCTTAGAAAAGTGAATGAGTTGATTTAAAGTATGGACCAAAATAGTTCCAAACCTAAGAAAATTTACAAATTACTACACAAAATGTACAAAATTTAATTTTTACAGATGAATTAATAAGCTGATATTTGAAATGAAAATAGTTCCTTGAAATCAAATTTTTGAAAAAAAGTTATAACTTTCTAATATTACAACAAAAGCTTTGCGATTCAAATGCTCTTTCAGTCACTTGTCGTTTGTCCTTAAACTTCTTCGAAGCAATGGCGTCCGATTCTATTTCCGTTAATGATGGAAACCCCCAAAAGCCATAACAACAATTATGTATGATTAAATTGATGATGTATGAGCAATGCAAAAGCATGATTGACTTGTCTTGACCCAAAGCCTGACCAAATCTAATGCCAACACATGTTTGTTAGGCACACACACACACACACACACACACACTCACACACACACACACACTCACACACACTCACACACACTCACACACACTCACACACAAACACTCACTCACACACACACACACACACACACACACACACACACACACACACACACACACAACACACACACACACACACACACACACACACACACACACACACACACACTCACACACACTCAAACTAAATCACGCACACTGGGGCACATTTCGCAATATCTGCATAAACAAACAAATTTAGATAGAACGCCTAAAATGCCAATAGCAGCATCTGGACAGCTGCCAAACATATCCATGCACATTATATACTAATGGATATGTGTTTGTAGACACATATATACATATAAGTATATATATATATATATGGATATATGCATTCGTGTGTGTGTGAGTCGCCCTTAGCAGAAGCATATTTGCAAACCACTAATTGCTATTGACAGTTATGGTTTAGTTTGGGTTTGGTCTATAAGTTGGTCGAGTGATTAAAAATTTAATGAGGTTGACTGAGAAGCCAGCAATGTCAAAGCCTAAGGCAAAAATCAAAGCAGTGCGCTGGCAGAGGAGGTGAGTGAGTGTATGTATGTGAGTGAGTGGACATATTAGCGATATAACAAAGCTCTGAATGTGTGTGTGGGCGAGATTTGTGAAGAATTGTTATACCCTGCAAGCATAGGATTAAGGGTAGGCATTGACTCTACTGTCGATATAGCCAATTCGATTAGTATGGACAACTGTGCCGCGATTTTGCCTAAAGCGAATAGCGTAAAAAGAGAAAATAAAAAAACAGTTCAATAAATTGTTGTTAGAGTTGTTTAATTATGTATGTGCGCTTGCTCTGGCTGTGTTTTGTTGTTTTTTTTTTAGGCGGTGTGCCGGTATGCACCATTGTCTTCTTCGTCTTGACTGGGCATAACAACCTGTGCATTGAAGACTTTTTTTAAGACAGCTTCTTCATCCATACGCAATGTAAATCCAGCCAGCGGAACCGCTGGATGTTAATTCACTTGACTATGTCAAAGTCTTCTTATAGCTCATAGAGTTCGTCCAATGCGATAGTCGTTGATAACGTGTAAAGGCAAAATATTTTACGGATTACTTTCCGCTGTGTCTCTTTACTCGAAGAAACCATATACTTTGTCTTGCTCTCATTTGCAACCAGAAGAAGATTCTCTTTCAATAATAATGTCTTAATGGGTCCGATAAAATCTCGCCAATGATATCAATAGTATCTGCTTAGGCGAGCAACTAGACACTATTATAGAATATACTTGTAGTCCCATTTCAAAGTAATTCTGACTTTCGAAACACAGGTGAAGTGGACGCTAAAGACGGTGTCGCCTTGTCGGAAGCCTCGCTCGATATCATAAGGCTCGAAGAGGTTCATCCTACCTTTACAGAGCTAAAAGTTTTTATTTATTAAGTCGAATAAGCTAATTTCGTCTGCTGAGCGATTCTAGTAATCTATTGATACATTTGCCGAGCATTTAGCTAAAAAAAAGAGAATCAAATTAAAATGTATTTTTTTGTGTGGAAAGGTTTAGGAAATTCGGCAAAAGCCAAGGGGAATTGAAATGTCTGTACTGCATTCGAAAGGGACTAAAAATGAACGACAAACAAATGGATTCAGCATGCAACGAGTTGATGCCCAAGTAACAAAACGCCAACCGACACAAGGTGTTGAGCCTAGAACAAGAGGTATCCATGGCGATTCGGAAATCAATTGCATTGCAATTTTGTCTTAATGAAGACGAGATTAAGGTGGAGACGAAATCGAAGAGAAAGTCGAAGAGAAAGTCGAAGACAGGAGAAAGAGAATCGCGAAGAGGAACACTGTGTCGAAGAGGAAAGGAAGATGAAAACGAAGAGGACTTCGAAGAGGAAATGGTGAGATATGCGAAAGAGATTAAAACACGGAAATGTAAACATATGGAAATATGGATTAATGGATACGGATAAAAAGTTGGAGAAGGAGCTGCCCACATATGTAGAGCACGTGGGTTGGTAAGCAAAGCTTGTAGTGGGCCGAGTGTTCTAGTAATTATTATAAAACTTATGTTACCCTTCTCTCACTGGAAGTTGCAAGACATCTGTTAGCCGATAGCAAAGAATTTTGTAGGGCATAGTAATCGATTGTTAGCAACGTTGTTTTTGTTTTCAAGTAAGCAATTGTCAGGGTATAATGACGGACTGTTTATTACACTGCGTACAATCAAATCGTAAAAAGAGATGCTGCGAACTGTACTTAAGTTCCTATTTAACAACAATTTGAAATTTAAGTTTTTCGAGAAGGCACAGAGTATGCCTCAGTCGGGAACTGCCACGTCTATATCATATTTTGTTGATATGCGATTTTTCAATAAGCAAACCGATTTGCTGGGCGTCTATGAGTGTTTGTGTGATTGTATGTATCTGTGTGTATATTATGTCTAGCAATGACAGCAAATAGACTTTTGATTTTGCCGATACTACTAAAGGGCAAGTAAAATTCTGCAGGGGTAAACCAACCATTGTTGTTGCTGTAAGGACCTCTGCGTTATCAAGCTTTAGGTCTATTTGTATTCCTTTGCGTGTAAAGCAATTTGTGAAGTAAACTTTGCAGCAAATACTTTGTCTAAATATACAAAATTAATTTTATTACAAGCTACCCCCGGCGGGGGTTGCTCTGCTGCGAAAGGAACCCCAACTTTTTGAGTGAACCCTCAGGCATAAATGTTTGATATACACATACAAATGGCAAATGACACGCACTCATAGCTCGGAGAACGCTGTGCTTATGAAATTTTTGAAGTTTTGACTGGTTACAAGGTGTTATAAGTGTGGCTTTGGGCCATTTTTGGGCAGCAACTCGAGATTTATGCGTATAGCTGAAGTGGCTATTTGTCAGGAATTCCAAAATATGCGTTTTTAAGCACAGCTGTTCAAGTGCGCTTGAGATTCTAATAAGTTTTGGAGTTAACACACACTTCTTAAAGCTCCTATATGACTGCTATGTATAAGTAAACTCAAGCGTCGCATTGTCAAATGCAATTTGTGTGCTTAATACTGCCTGAAATAAGATTTCTGCTCGGTTTTTTTTTTTTTTGCCTTGAACCCAATTGGACAGCTAACATTGAAGCGTTGTGGTAATTTGAGCTTACAGTAATGGAATTTTTAAGTGAATGTCACAATGTCACATACACACATATTTATATGTATTTATTTATATAATACATACAAGCTACAAAAACAGCTGCTCAAATATTCAAGGACTTGGCCATAAACACCAAACACGGTGTGCTTATTACGTATACGACCTGTTGTGAAAAGCATCACACACAGAATAAACGCAGCGCGTATGAAATGTGTATTTATGAGATTCTATATGTATGTGTGTGTGTGTGAGTGTGTGTGTGTGTATGTGTGTGTGTGTGTGTGTGTGTGTGTGCACTGCGCCCCTAAGCATGCTACAAAATATGTATTTTGTAGACAAAAGCGATTTTTGCGTTTATTTGCGCTTATATGCACATCATCTATCATCAAGTTAACAGTGCACACAGATACACACACACACAGATACACACACACACACACACACACAGATACAGACACCCACCGTGCTGCACATGTGTTCGGACTTATTTATATTTGAGTGCTGCCAGGCATGACTCCCCTTATATGTATGTGCTACAGCTGCATCAATTTTCATAGTTCCATTATTATGAGTGTTATTAACTTAAATAGAAAATACTTGACTGTTTCATAAATCTTAGCCAAAGTTCCTGCTGTGCGTAGTACTTTTACTTTTGCTTTTTTAGATGTTGTCGTTGATGTTGTTGTTGTTGTTGCAACAAAACGTCAAGTAGATTTATGTGTCTTATGTGTTTATTTGTCTGACGTTGATTTTCCTTGATGAGTCTAGTTTGATTTATTTAGCTGGATGAGCAAACAACTTAATGACAAGCCACTTAAATTATAGTTAACATTTGGTACACACTGCAGGATACCCAAATGTGACAAAAAACAAACAACAACAAAAATGACAAACAACATCTGTATAGGACTTGCTAAAAAGTAAGTGAAGTAGTTCATATGAATGGAAACATACTGAAAAATATATCAATAAAATCGTGAAATGAAAAACATTACTCAAAGCAAGCCATGTCAAGGCTGTTCCCAATTTTGATAGTTCGATTTCGTAAAATATAGATCATGCAGTCATTACGATCTGATACAATCGGAGACGAAATCCGGAATTTGCCTGACTTGTTCAGATAAAACACAAACATTTCAACAACAATATTCTGGAATTTAGAAGGTTTTGTAATGTTTACGTATAGTGAATACTTAAGACTGCCTCCAAATACCAACCATTTTATGATAACGGAGGAGTGACTTCTTAAAGCAGGAAGGAACGGTCTGGCATTTATGTTGCGTATGTGACACTTATCTTTTATATTATAACTGCCCCAATGCTCTATTAGTTATGTTTTGACTCTTTCATAAAACATAGTGTATAAAGCTCAATATTCAATATATATATACTTTAAGCCAGGCATGGGCATAGGAAAACGACCATTTTCTTTCATTTTTCGAACTGATAATTCAACTGTGACCACGTTTAGCGCTGTGTTTCTGCTTCGACCAAGACTGTGGATTTGTGCCCTGCGCACCACACCAAGCACAGCGCTTGATGCCTTTGCATTCGATCCATGAATCTTGCATACGTCTGAGGTACTCAAGCAGCTGGATGGAATCCGTATTTTTTCTCACATCTACCGCAACAAAACACTCTTTTGTTTACTCCAAAATAAACTACTGTATACCAGTAGAGTACCCAAGCACTCCTTTCAACACTCTTATCCCTGGCAGAAATGAATGGTCTACCGGTCAGCCAGAACCTACTAACGCCATCTCCTTCTTCACAGACTGGTCAAAGCTGAACAACCGAGTTGGAGGGGGTATCTTTTCAGAGCAGCTCAATATAAGAAGGGCCTTTAGTCTCTCGAAGCACTGCAACGTGACTTCCATATGTCTTAGGCATAAAAGAGGATCTTTCTTGCTTCAGAGGCTCAAATAGCGTTCCAAACAACGTTAAGGTCTGTAGTGATAACCAAGCAACTATCAAATTAATGTCCCCAAAATCATCAAATTGGATATCGATAACAAGCTGTTTATGTAGATTTCTACGCAAAATGGCTCAGCAGTGCGTTCTTAGCCTGGTACGTGTTCCGGGATACCGGAACATATAGAGGGCAAAAACTACTGCTTCCCTCCTCCCTGAGAGGGAGAGGGTATAGGCATCCCTATGGCGATCTGCAAACTACATGAATTCTTGGAACTTAAAGCCAATCAAAAATTACACAATGTGCTAAACTGTCGCACTTGCTAAATAGCAAAAGAACAGGCCCGCTCTGCTCCCTCAGTAGGTAGAGTCGGTCAATTGTTGTTAGAGCCTGGACACTGACATGTTCGACTGGACACTGACTAGTTGGTGTCCATGCACAGCTGCGGAGACGAAGAGGAGGAGGAAACGGCAGAGCATTAATTTTGCTCATGTGCTGCTTTCTGCAAAAGACGACTTAAGTACCTGGGTAGGTACTTTCTTGACCTGTCCAAAATCAGCTAAGAATGGTGAAACAGACGAAAGAAGAAAGGATAAATAGATCCTACGGTATTACATCAGGCAGACTTTCGGCCTTAGTGTGCCAGGTAGAAGTCAGGCAACCATTTTAAAATAGCCTTAGTGAAGCTCGTAAGGTACCAAATGCAGAAGAATGGAAAGTTCAACGGTTCAATAAGGAGGATTGCAAGCCGGCAGCTATACAAATGGCTGCGGCTGCAAATTTGTCAAACGATATGAGTGCATAGACGGAAGAAGAGGCGAAATACACCTCCCAAATTCCATATTTTTGTTTGGTGTACTGAGCCAGTATGAGACGAATGAGCATTGAATCGCAGCAAAAAGTGTACAACGTTACTTGAAGGGCTAAAGTATGGTTTGGTATACCAGCAAAGTGGCAAAGAGCTGGGTTAATATGGATGATCGTCTATCTTTTACAGGTCTTGCATTCAAACCAGCACAAAGGCTGAGTAGAGGCTGGGGCTGTACAACTTACAAGGACTCCAATATTCCATAAACGTACAAAGCACGTCGATATCCGTTACCATTTTCAACGAGAACCTGTAGAGAAAGGTGACATCTGCATAAACTATATGTCAACAGCTGAGATGCCAGCTGATGGGCGTCGAAAACCTAGGCTAGTGTCAGGTACAATAAGCAGTCTGGCAATTATCTGTATGAATAACAATCTGCAACTCGCTGTTCCGTCTATGGACTAAACACATATTCAGTAAACTTTGTATTAAATTCACTAAATAACGTTAGGAATCGATCCAGTTTTATCAGATACCCGATGAACATTATTGTCTCTAAACTTCTGAGTAAAATTAACTTTTACCAGCTAAAAGAGTAGAAGAACAAGCAATTTGGAAGCACCCCAGTAGTCCAAACAGCCCTTGTTTTTGGTTTTGTCACTACGAAACCCCACAATCGATATTTGATCATTTTTATGCGCACATTTCGAAACTTTCAGCTAAGCACTTTTGTGTTTTTTGATGTGCAATCATCTAATTGAAAAACATGATAGCCATATTATACTGCAATTCAAATGCTGACATTATCCAACGATAAAGCTCAAATCGGCTTTCATCCACCAGTTTTTGATTTGGGGTACAAAAGGCGACGCATAAATTGCAAATTGCATAAATAAATTTGATGTGGCCTTAACAAGGGTTTAAAGCATAATAAATTATAAATGCGCCATTAGCATGATTTATGTCTATTTAATTTTTCATAACAATGAAATCGCCTGGTAATATCCAACACAACACCAACAACCACACCAACAACAACTAGTACTACAACTACTTGCACAATGTGACAACAGCAACAATACGGGCATTAGTGACGTCACAACAACCATAAAGAGCGAGCGCTGCGTCAATGCCAAAAAGCAAGTGCATAAAAAATGCGTTGAAAGCGCAACATAATTGAATAGTAAAGCGAACATTGAAATTAACCACCACAAAATGACGCAAATAATGTAAAATGTGCCACAACTTGATGCAGTGTATGTGCCGGGAAGAGAGAGAGAGAGACTGAGACGGAGGTATATGGACTCCGGACGGAGTGTTGACGACCGCATGTACGGGCGATTAAATTTCATTGAAATTGAATTACATTAAAAAAGAGCAAGAAAATGGTAGGAAAAATGTGCAAAAGGCGCGGCAAGCAAAATCATTGCATGAAAGGTCTAATATAGACGAGGGGCAACACAGCGACATCAACAACAACAACAAACACGGCAACAATCCGGACAACAACAATAAACCGGGAGACAATAGTGCACAAATTAACTTACAAAGCGAAATAAAAATCGCTTATGCGGCCATTTTACCATTTACCAGCTGCAAGAGAATCTCTAACAAAGTTTGTATACTCTTCTCCGATAGCACTACTCAACACTAGTTTGCATTTCCATTATAACTTCTTCTTTAATACGATTAGCTCGAAACATGGTTATTGTACTTCGTAAATGGGACTATTGATTTAAGAAAAGTCTATTTAAAGAATTTTTTGGCAACTGGTCAACGTGCTTAGTTAAAGACCTTGCCCTTTTTTGGCCAAATTTCATGCTCGAGCGTCCATTGAGTACTGTGGCCCAGAGCACATACATAGGTCAACTCGAAAAACGATCTACAAATGGATTGTAGTGACATTCATTACATTCAAGTAGAGAAAAGTATCACGTTGATACTTCATTTGACAATAGAGATATAGTGGTTTGAGTGAAACCTGCGCAAAAATACCGATATTCGTAAAATTTCCAAATCCTGAGGGTGAACAAAGAAAAACTGAGTGCAGAGCTATATTGATGAAAGTTATTATGATTTCCCATCAGAATTCTTGAATATTCAAAAAGTGAGGTTGAGCATATTCCTCATCCCGTTTCCTATCCTCTTTCTCTTTCTATTTTTCTTCGTCTTCATCATTATCTTTACCTTCTTCCTCTTTCTTATTTTCTTCTTGTTCTTCTTCCTTCTCCTCATTCCAAAAACTATAATATAGAACAAGCCGATCTACGTTTCACTCCACCACCTTCTCGTTACGCTCTCAACCCCTTTGCCCCTCTATACCTCATCATCTTCCTTGCCTCGTTCCCTATCCGGTTCCCCAAGAGGTATAAAGTGGATCAATCCGATTTTAGTTGTAATAAACTGTTTGTCGTAACATTGGTGACATACAGAATTTGCGATTAATTTTGTAATATATATAGATAGGGCGATGGTAAGAAGAGAGAAAGGAAAATGTTGGTATAAATCTCTAACTGAAATAACTTTGAGCTACACTTACAAAAACTAAAGGGATTAAGGATTGCGTATAATTTGTGATACTTTAAAGTTCCAATTCCATCACGCAGACGTAAAATATTGTGGTGATTTATCATAATTTATCATTCTAAAAATACTTAAAAGTAAAATAATATAACAAAATTCTAAGAAATCTTAGAAATAAAATATAAAATAAATATAAAAATACAAAAAATTGCAAAAAAAAACTAAAAAAAAATGTATTTTTAAAATAGTATTTAGTTTTGCGAAACAAATAAACTTCTTTCAGGTAACGGTTTCAGTAACTGTTACAGCCAATCATCATAATAACAAAAAGTTCCGCACATTTTAAATATTTTTAACAAAAGTTATAATAAGAAAAAAGCCACTCTGTCTCTATGAGAAAGCACACAATTCAATATTAGATAGTAATTGAATAATATTTTACAGTTTGTTACCAGTTTTACTTTTTCTCAATACGTGAGTAAAAAAAGCTAGTCTCAAATTGAAATCTCGAATTGAAACTTTAAAATCTACTCAAAACTGATGCAAAACAGGAATAATGGGTAAGGTAAATCAAGATTCAAGAATTCGACACATAAATCGGGATATCGCGAAAATCGTTGCACGATTCGGATTGAGCGAACATAAGTGAATCCGAAATAAATGTCATATGAGCTAATATTATTGAATGGAGGTGCTTACTTACCTATTAAAACAAATCAATTTTTCCTGGCTTAGGAAGTCGAATTTATAAAATTTACAATATAAAATGTATGAAACTTATAGCCTTGTTAAACTATGTCGCTTTTCGCCTTTTGACACAGTTGAGAGAGCCCACAAGAAGTGTATTTGTATTGATGACCCGCATTACCCATCGCATTCAAAACATCATCATCATATAAAGTGTGGCAGATGTAAAAGCAAAGGCATATATTCTATAAGTTCCGAACAGCTCTCAAACTGCATATACTCGCTTAAAGCGTATAATAACTACAGCTACATGACGTATGTCCATGTGCATGTCCATGTACATGTCTTTTATATGCCCGTGTGTGTGTGTGTGTGTGTGTGTGTGTGTGTGTGTGTGTGTGTGTGTGTGTGTGTGTGTGATGTGTGTGTGTGTGTGTGGTAGTGTACGCCATCTGCCGCAATTTGGCCTTAATGCTAAACAGCCGCCTTTCAACCGCTTTGCGCTCGTTACGTTTGGCATTGCATAGTTTACGGCGCACGCTTTTGTTGCCTTGTTTATGGCACCAGGAGAACGGAGACCGCGTTATCGCGGTTGTCCGGAGTAGCGATTCCCCCTGCTCCTCCCGCCCCCCACTCTTGCTCTTTTTCTCACTGTAGTTCTCTGTCACTGGCAACGAGTTGCTTATAAAGTAATTTGCGGATTTATTAAAAGTTTGCGCGCTTTTTTGATGTGGTCCGGGATAACCAGGCCTTGTCGTCAACGCTGTTGTTGCCCTTTGTTGTTGGCAGCTTTTGTTGTTTTGTTTGCTCTCTTTTTTGGGCCAGAACCAGGCAGCGGCCAATTAGTTGCCTAATTTTCTAGGTGAGATGCAAATTGTACTTCATTTAAAACTTGTAATGAGCGAAAGTTGGCCTTTTGGCCAATGGTTTCCCACTATTGTAGTATAATTTAATTTGAGCTGAAAAAGCTTTAAGAGCTCTGCTTTATAAGATCAGCTGTTAAAAACTTCTTTCGTGGTTGCCTAATCGCGGGTATCATAGAGGTTTTGAACTAATGAAGCTATCGCCGTGGCGGCATTACTTTTTTTTGTAAAAGATCCATGTGGACTCTGTCAGAGAGTTAGATAAGCAGGGTACCGCTGTTGCTAGGCGCTAGATTTAGAAAATATCAAAGGTAGTTTTGGGCGGGAAAAAGAAGTGCCTATATAAGATGTGCGTGATTGCCTGGCGGAGGGAAGTTAGATGCAGTTAAGTACAGTGCTCTCCAATAAATATTACAAAAAGATGGACCCTTGAGTTCCAAGTATTCTTTTAAGGACATTGGTTAAAAATTAGGTTATAAGCAATAAGGCAGATATGAGTGGAGAGATAAGAGCTGAGAGAATGTTAAGAAATTGGTAAAATTATTTGCTGTAAAAAGTGTGAAAGCTTTATGAAAGAGGTTCATCGGTAACCAGTCCCAGGCTAAATCTAGCTGAGTTCATTTCGGTACCATAGCACTTCTGTCTTTGCAGCGCTAAGTTTAAAGATTAGCTGCACGTGCTCTGTGATTGCTCTCTGTGTACTTTTTCTATATGGACTTGTAGAAGAGGTACATAGGTAACAAGTTCCACGTAAAAACTGGAGGGATTGCCCCAATCCAAGCCTATCGGGGAAAGTCAACCGCGCCCTTAATTTCGGTACCATGGGCTGAGCAGTTTTTCCAAGGCTGCTCATTGAGGTCGGTCCCATAGTGGTGGCATGGTTGAGATCTAAGTCGCGGGTAGAACCTTTTATTCGGCAAGGAGTTGCTTTTCAACCGGGTGCTGCTGCCCATAAAGCAGTAGAGATTATATACACACGCAACAGCTTCGGCTTATGTTCTTGAAGGTGTGTAAGTCGGCGCATTTTACGATGTACAATTAGGTGTACCATTATAGCACCGTGATTTCAATCCAACCCATAAAATATACGATGTTAAATAATTTGCGGTGTAGGTCCAGTATTTACTGTGCAGCACTCCAAGCGGTCAACACGCAATGCCCTTGGTCTAGGATAATGCTGGCAAATATGGAAAACCAAGTTGCCCAACACAACTTCTAACTTTTAAACCTCAACAGGTATACCACGTAAAATACACACCGGTGTGGATCCGATATCTACTGTATAACACTCCAGGCTCATTATATGTTTCATTGGGAAAAAGGGTTTCACGCAGTGGGTCCCAAATCGTAAGCACATAATAACTGGTGACTCAAGGTAAAAGATGCATCAGTACCTATGATCTAACCCTAAAACGTAGAAACATATCTCTTTCCTATATATATTCTAATAGTTTAACATCCTCACCTCAGTTATGTTGGGTTTTAGCGAAGTTCCACTGTATTATTTGCCGAAACTCTCCTTCATTCATCAGTCTTATAGAGCACGCTGCAGTTTGGATAACTTTCAAGAGATTAAGGCCAACAAATGTGGCAACATTGAGCGAAATTTCGCGTTTTGTCTCACTTTTTTATTCTGCTTTGTTTTACTTTTATTTCATTCTGTTTTCCTTTTTTGTTCGCTACAAATATTTCAAGTGCGCTTTATTTGGTTTAGGATTTAGAACGCCGTTATTGTTGGGATGTTTTTCATACGCGCAGCAAACACGCAAAGTTGCAACTAACAGATACATTTGCTGCATAGATACATAGATACTTCTGCATACAGTTACAGTTATAAGCGGCGCCATTCAATGGCAGCCTGGCTTTTCTTTTTTTCACGTTTTTCCTTTTATTATTCCCATTTTGTTTTGTTTTGCTGCTGTTTTGCGATCTCTTGCACTGTTGTTTACATGTTCATTCGTGGGATTTTTCACTTCAAATTGGAAAGTCGCGGGCACAAAGAGTTAAGTCCGCACATGAAAACCTGTACACCCCCGGATACGTACCCAAATCCGTGTCCAACTCTGTCTGGCTGCTGGGTTATTGTTCGCCATTGTTGCGTTAAATGAAGTTTGGAATTTTGGTTTGTTTGTGTGTTCGTATGTGTGTGGGTTGCCTTGTGCTTTTAAGCTTGTTGAATGCGAAAATTAAAGACTTGCCCCAGTCGCCCTTTTGCTGCATATCCCACTCATTAGAGGCAGCTAGCCAAATCGCATCAACACAGCTGGAGATCCTTAAATAATTCATGTCAGACGAGGAGCTACATGGCCAAAAAGGAAAAAGTACAGCAACAAACTTGACTAGCAACGCAATGAAAGCCAAATTAAGCAGTTGAATGGTTAACCAGGCTCACAGGTCACAGCTGGGCGCCGCCATTTGATTTACGGGGCTTTGCTCCTGGAGCTCTTGCAATAATTTTCATCTCATTTTCATTATTTTTAGCTTTATCTCCTTGGATATTTGGTAGCTATTCTCCGCGCCAACTTTTTCTCTTTTTTACTTGCATAAGCCAGTTTGAATTGCTTGGGTTTGCTACAAAGCCATATCTTGTGTGCTGTGAGAGTGTGTTGGTGTGTGGGTGTGTGTATCTGTGTGTTTGTGTGGTCCTGCACTTTTTGGCGCTCGGCTCGACTTAGCCCCAAAGGGTGTAAGACTAGCCTTTGTTTGCGCCCTGCTTAACACTTATTCATGATCCTGGGCCATTTATCATTTTTGAAGAGCTCTTATAGATAAATTCACATGGATATAGATTGTACCTATATACATATATCTATGATTATGGCCTGCTGCATCGATGTAAATTGCAGTGGGCGGCCATTTAGTTGAAGCGGCCATGCGATTACCTTGTGAGTTTTCCATGACAGTTTATCAAATAAAGGGATATTACCTTAGTCTTAAATCAGACTCCATTTTTGCAAAATCTGATTCTAAGAATGTGCTTAAATTTCGGCATCATAATCTTTGAAATCTTACCAAACATTAAACACTAATGTGATTAAATGAAATAAAAATAAATAAACTTGCTTGCTGGCCTTAGGCGTAAAATCGACACTTTATTTATTATTAAGCTCGATTGGTATTAATGGGAGAAGTTTTTTGTTTTTGTATTCACCAAATCACATCTGCCAACGCTGGTAGAGTTTGTTCTGGAGCCATTGGAGCACGGTTGATGTCCAATTGGTACTTCAGGAACCACTTATGCGTATTTTCCTCCTCCTCTTTGTAGATTTTTCATTTAGGCTTATGCTTTGTCGTCCCTTGTTACGTCCCTTTAGAGTGATATACTAAAGTTCCGCCATTGGCGCTTAATTTTACTCAGGCTTAGATTATACTAGATTTGTGGTGGGTGCCAAGAGAAGGTGAAACCATCCCTAGCACTCAGGCAGGGATCCATGCACTCAGGCATATTTTTTCTTAATATGGTCTTACATTGGCTGACCATGATCGACGTTGTACGAGGATTCTCCAGAGACATGAGCGCAGCCTGACTGTGACTACAGATCCATAGAGTTATCCCACTCAGCCTTCTTTCGTAGATATAGCTCGCGGCATGTAGAATTGCATATTTTTTCGTTTGGAAAACCGACGGCAAACTACCTGTCGCGCCTGTGTAGCTTGTAGAAGAAACTTCAGGTGCCCCCGTGTCTTTGGTGTTCGTTTTGGGTACAAGTAAGTGGAAGTTACTCGCAAAATACGATAGATAAATGGCTCTAGTAACATTTTTTGAGACCTTTTATAAATGTCATACAGCTTGTCATATTGCATCCGAATTTTGTAGAAAACTCGTGCAACGATAAAACTGAAACAAAGAAACAATAATAACAACATATTAAGAAAAAAAATAATAATTACCTTATTCTAATCATTTAGAGAGCAATCTACATTAGACAAACCTTTAAAAACTATTTTTATGAAATCCTTGTGCTAATCCTTGACAACCAGTTTGTCAAAGGTACATAAGCTTCGACAGCCAAGTTAGTAGCTATCGTTTTTATCTGCCTGCTTTTTTTATGTATTTCGAAACAACTTTCAAGTGCCGTCAAAGTTGTAAACAAGTTGCATAAAAACGAGGGGAGCCTGCAATGCTACTACGAACTTTCAACATAGTGGAAAAGGATAAACAAGGTACTTGAACACAATAGCAGCTGTGACACTTCACAGTGGCGACAGATTTACATCAATTATTGAGCAGGTGTAACAGGTGAGAGTCGATGAGCTTGCCAACAGAAAGCTTTGGCTTGGATAGGATTGGATTTTTTCCCCCATTTGCGATTTGCGATGTTTCGAGTTTGATTCTATATAAATGGCAGTTGGTGTTGTTGACAGTCGTGTTTAACTTTTTGATTTACGCCAAATTTGTTTGCTAAGCAATTTGTGTCGGATTGTGTGTGTAGAGTGGGAGTGTGTGTGTGTGTGAAAACTTTTCAATGTGATTCTCTAAGAGAAGTCTTTTGTTTGCCAAAATAGTTACAAATCTGGTCACGTTCAAATCTTTATAACCATTTCATTAGAGTTGTTGCAGCAATTAGAAACCAAAGCTGCGCAAGAAGAACAAAAGTCCTTTTGCCTTTTCAATGACTTAGGTAAAAAAGGTCAGCATTGACCAGGCTTAACTAAATGCTAGTGTAATCCTTTGGTAAAGCCAGGAAAGCAAAAGTCTCAATGGCAGCATTTTTGGCATTTTGTAAAACTCAATTAGCTGCATGCGTCCATTACTTATTCCGGGCACAAACAACTATTGAATTGTAAACGTAAAGCCCTGGTCCATAAAATGGCCAAATAGCCAAAGGCCGCAGAGTCAAAAGACCGAAAAGACGATTATAATATATATATTTGCAGCAAAGGTTGCTTTGAGCCCGTTCCAAAACCAAAAAGGACCAAAAAAAATAAAACAAAAAAGTGAAAGCAAGACAAAATCCAAAAGGGCAACCGGAAGGGTAGGAGTTATCTCCATATATATTATAGTATATGACAGTTTGTTATGAATACTAATACCAACACACACTCACGCGCTATAGAGGATGCTGCTAGAGAGAGATAGATAGAGAGCGAGTAAGCTAGATAAATGCCACAAGCCAGCTCAAACTGCGTAGACTTTTAAGTACCAACAAAACGAACGAGGGTCAAAAGGCATTAAGGAATTTGGCCAAAATTTGCATTGGCGCAACAAAAAGTGGCGCCACGCCCCACAGTGGCAAGCAGCTGATAAGCTGTAAGAATTCTTGCTAAATCAATTTCAATTGATAGCGCAGCGTCGGCAGCTGTCCGCAGCAGACAAAGCGCAGACAGGACGCTCACTCAGCTGCAACTAATGTGTCTCCATCAGATAATGACAAAGAGTAACTTTGGGTACGGCCAGGACACGTTAGAGTCGAGTCGAGTCGCAGAGTTTTATTAGGCACACCTTCATCAGACACTCTCTAATTTGTAGCACTATCGCGATTACTTGTACTCGGATCTGTCTGGCGACAGAGATCGCACAAAATTGCGGGTAATTGGTTACCCAACAAACTCTTCACAGAAATGGGCCTCAGCTGGTCCAGCAGTCGAAAGATGCGCTGATGATGATAGTTTATATGATGATTATTAGCATTGCCATAATAGATATTATCATCTACATAGACAATATCAATGCCTTCGTCCATAATGCGCACATGGTAGTGATGATTCATGGGGAAAAAGTTAATCTCATCACCGAGCTCGCGTGTGATCAGTGTGTTCACATCACCCTGCTTCACCAGAAAGACCATTATATCAGTGTTGGTAATCACATTTTGTCCAGCATGTAGCACAGTGAGTTCCACCACGCAGCGCTTGCAGCATATAAGCTCCGGTTCGTAAAGTTCAAGCGCATGGAAGGTCAGCAAATCGGGATCGGGCTAGGAAATAGTTGAGAATTATTAGTTTTTATATGCGAAGGGCATTCTATTGACCTACATTGAATCGCATGCGGTAACTGTTTAGCACTTCGGTAGTGCTATAGATGGTTCCATGCCAGTCTGGCGGTATATACATTTCACGATCCGCAGAGGTTAGCAACATTACGCCATGCTAAAGTTGTGATTAAATTGGTATTATAAAGATACTTATTAAAGCATAGATACGTCGTTTTCCAATGACCTGTTACCTAGGATTTTTCTTAAATAAATAGTCCCTTTTGCTGAGACAAAAATGAGTTATTATTTCGAGCAAATCGAATGAAATATGATGAAGTTATCATGGCTTATACAACACCTCGATGTGTGCTCCTGTGAAACATGTTATGTTAATCTAATTCGGACGAATAAAAAAAATATAGTCAAAGCTAGTTCGAAAAACTGTAACGGATATCAAAGTGAAACATAAAAAAAGAATGCAATGCGAAAGCTTTTCCTACTGTTTAGGGCACTCAACTAAGAATGTCTAATGTAGCTTTATTTAAAGCTTTACTATATTTCCGCTGCTCTCAGTTTAAGAGCGTGGGACATTTTCAAGCGATAAGTGATTCTTCAAGAAAACACAATTCATTCCTTTATACCACGGAAATATTGTAATTGTAAGCTCTGGCATTAAATGTCACTAATTTTGGAAGACTGCCTCCTTCAGAAGATACACCTCAATAGTGTCCTAATCTAGTAATAAAAACACATATATAATAATTTACATTCATCTTTATATCTTCAAACTTTTTGTTGTTGCTTATCAGTTTGTTTCGAGATCAAACGTGGAAAGTTACTTGTAGAAAAACAGCAGAAAATTGGGTAACCATAAGGATTCACTTAACAATAATTTGAAAGAATGGGTAATGGGATGTTCGTAAATGACGTCACCACTGAGAGGGGAGGGGGAGGAAGTTTATCAGTGAACTAATGTGCGCAGAGAAGTCTGCCCAAGACTTTAACAGGGTTGTGCTTAGGGTTTGGAACCCCACTTCCCAATGGAAAATGGTATGAGCTGCCTACAGAAGTGCTCTACATTAGGCCGTAACCCGAGCTTACGAACTATTATGGACAGTTAAGAAGAAGAAGTCTATCGGGGTGTTAAGAATGGAGTAAAACGGATATTAATATGAAACCCTTTAGCCGTACAACCCGCTCGAAGCACGCAGAACATCGAACGAAGTAACTCAAATAATGCAGAACTCTATGCTTATCATCTCCTTCAGAATTGTTAGTTCTGTGCTTATAAAAGCGAGGATCTCAAACTGTGTCATTTGATTCCACTTTAAAGCCTCGGCTTGATTACCTGGCTAATGCAAGTGTGTTCTTACCAAATCGTAGTTATATTCATGCAAATTTTCGGGGGTAACCTCCCTGGGAGTGCCATAGTCATCCAAAAACATATTGCCCAGCGAATTACAAAATTTTGCAAATTTTCAATTGAAATTTCTATCTAAATATTGTTGTACTATACTTTTTCAAAAACGTTACAAATTTGGTATATTACTTTTGCTTTGTGAACTTTATTTTGTTTTTCATTTATGTCGATTTGTTTTTTAACTTTTCCTGACAGTATTTTCCCAGGTCATATAGTTGATTTTTTTTTTTATTTTGATGCCCAGCCATTAGGCAATTTGCACGCTTGATTAGCCCGCAGGTTCTGTTTCCGTTTGAATGGCCAGATCCCTCGACCATTGTGTCCATTGTTCACTGTATAGACCATTTTATTCCACACCGCCATTTCGTTGGCCATTTGTTGTTGCATGCAATTTGCAAGTCGGCAGTCCCTTGATGACATCGACGATGATGGCCCGAACGTGCCTGAAAATTTTATCAGTGTGCACCGGTTTTTTATGCACATTGTCAGTTGGCTCATAAATTTATAGAGCAACTGTATTACACTGACCATATGACAAGCTAAGCTGTTGTATTTTGGCCTGGTTATAACTTCAAACTGCATTAAACTCAAATCGAGAGCAAAACAAAAACAGTACAGTGCGTTCTCAGACTGCTGCGGAGGAACTCGGTTGACAGACCAAAAGCGGCCATAAATTATGTGCTCGCTGTGTCCACGCTTAGCACCCTTAAAACGTCCAAGGCTGACAACATTTGCTTGTGGTTTAAGCCCGGACAGCTTAACCCGCTTCTTGTTGTCGTGCCTATATTGAGACACCACGTAGTTGTCTGTTGCCTCGAGCTTCTGGCACGTTATAGCCCGACTATTGTCCGGTTTGCGCACATGTTTTGGAGCTCTAAATGGCGCACATTTGTCAAGTGCAGCGATGCGTATGGCCAACGGCACCAATGTCTGAGCAGAGACAACTTGTTTGCCAAGTTAACAAGCTTAACAAAGGGTATAGTTTATGTTCTTTGAGCTGGTGCGATTTTGAGCATATACGTTTAGCCTGCTATCAATAGTCCTGGAGCCGGCTGCTCGCCATTATCATGTTATCAGCAGGAATTTTGGGTGCATATAGGCCATACTCGTAGATTAGCACTAATTATAGTGGCAACAAACAGAAAACAAGCAGCAAAACAACTTATCAAGGCACATAAATTATACAAAATGTCTAGAAAAGTTCAATTTTCACACCCAACATGCAACATGATGGCGGCGTCACATGTGTGTCTAAGTGATTTTCAATAAGTTGCTGCAAGGGGGGAGGATGATGCGTGTGTGTGTGTGTGCGGTTTCTAGCAAAGTTTTTGGGGCATAATATTGGCTCAAAAGATGTCGATGCCAATGTCTATATATGTACACTGACAAAAAAAAAGTAGGCCACTGCTGGATTGTAGTTTCGGTTCTACTTTTCTACTTAATATTTAGACCTCAAGTCGTTGAATACTACAAAGAGAAGAAAATAAGTTTTTTTTCTATACTAAAATTGTATACTAAAATGTTTTGGATATTAGAAGAATGGAAATTGATGGTTATTGAATGAGTAAAGTTCGATCAAAATCGAAAATATAGCTGTCATACAAATTATAGAGAAATGAAAGCCAATGTTTCAGTGACGACACGGCTCCCTCATTCTTTTTAGCACGTTCAGAGAAATGACGAAAATCGCATGAATGGATAATAGCTTGGCATAATGTGACGTCATCTAGCGTGCTCATTTGCCAGCATCACAAATGTTAGCGCGATTTTAAACATATTAAAGTGCTACTATCACGGCATGTAAGATTCGTACGAGTGGTTTTACCACCAAGGCGTGCCATTAGATGGTTCATATCAAAGAGGAATGAAAGAAAGAGAAAACGCACAGATGACCTTTTCATTGTATTGTATGGAATATATTGGGTAATGAAAATCGAGTTTACTTTGAGCTCATGGTTGTTGCATCGATCAACTTTCGCAATTGAATTGAATAAACACTTTAAACATTAGTACTGACATGCTAAAAATAACCGAGTTTTGTACTCAAAACGATGGAATCCATTCTTTTGTACTCTATTAAAGAAAATGCCAGCAAAAATTATTTGTGGCATTACTTGTGTTTCATTCACGTACGTTGTTTAGTATACTATATGAACATACAGCTGTCCCTATGTGGAGGTCTCTCAAATTGTTTTAACTTCAGAACAGTTGGTTTTTTTCAGTGTATGCACGCACAATACAAATGCACGGAATTGTAGCATAATTTATGGCAGCAATGCGAAAATCCATTGGATTCCAACTAGGCTGAGGGTTGGGTTCGCTGTTCACTGGCTTCTGGAGACATGTGTGTGCGAACTAGCGGCATTTTCGCAAGCGCCGATAATGACGAACGATTTCTCATACCCCTGCCCAAGTCCGTGCAGCAGCTCTCTTGCCCAAACACTTCAACGACAGCCGCCATTTTCGCTTCTCATTTTGCCAAAGCACCAGCCATTTGCAGCAGCTGCGACCTTTGACATACACACTGTGCACGTAATCTGCCTGCTACTGCGTTCCGTTGCTCGTCATACGGAACCCCTCTGACTCTCTCTCTGTCTCTTTCTCCGCCACAGCATCGCCAAGAGCACGTAAAAGCAAACTTGATTTTCGGCCATCAAAAATGCCATCATTCTTTCTTGTTTTACAAATGTTTTCTTTGACTTTGTCCGCTGGTAGTATAACGGCACATTTCGTGCTTCACTTTTGAGCAAATAAAAAACGTGCCTCGCAACTTTTCCTGGTTGTCCAACTTCTGCCAATATAAGGATGTGCCGTGTCCCGGAGTCATAGTCCTTGTCGTCGTTTCTGCTGTCAGTTGCTCAAACTGTACGTATGTCTTTGATTTTTGCCAATATATTTTTACGAAATTATTTTTCAATCATAATGTGATGCCGATCTGTGTGAAGTACGTGCTGCAGTGGCATGCAACAAACAAGCTGTCGATATCAGCACTCGAATAAACATAAACATAAGCACGACCTGAAAGGTTGCTTTTTTGATGCACTTTCAAAAGTGAGAAGCAAATGATCAGAGCAATATCCTCTCCAAGTGTGCTTTTGGTGCATTTTAATGCATTTAAATAGGTTTCTAAACATATACCTATACTTTTTGGTCTGCGCGACAGTTTCGCAGAACATATCGATTTGTTTTCAATAGGTATATTTTGTAGTGCTCTGTTGAATTTTTGGCTACTATGTAATATAAAATGTAAAGTTCTTAACTCAAGTGATGCCCTAACTGTAACCTTAAATCTAGCACCTCTTGGCTTTTTTATAGGACAAGAGAATATGAAAGTAGCTAGCGATTTGTAACAGTGTCCCGCCAAATGTTAAATTCGGTCGCTATTACACCGTGCTGTTTACTCTTTGAAAGAGTTGGAGCGTTTCAGAACTTAACCGACAATTTGTATATGAAAATCCACACACACTTTCTTCGATGAGCTTTCTCACCCACACACATTCTCCTAAACTAATTTTGGAAATCTAATGAATAGCTGGAAATCGCTAGTTTTTTGGTCGTTCCATTAAGTTGTACTTTTTAACCGCTTTTCAAGGATCAGCGTTAAGCAATAACTTTTCGTGTTGCCCTCAAGAAAACTTACGCCTAGAATCTGAGGTCATCTTATGTCACAAAATATGGTTTATCGCAACCACAAGATGTTCCGTGAGGGCTCATCAGAAAAGGTTGACCCATCCATAGCATTCAGGCAGCTTTGCCCATTGTGCCAGAGCTGAGGAGGGCAATATCCCAATATTTTAGATAATGCGGTTACGAGTGACGGAAAGAAAAAGGGCCGAGCTAGCCACGTTTATAGACCATGCTCATTGGTCACCATTGAGACTTTGGCTCACAAGGATACAGAGCACAGCCATTTTTACATGGAAACACTCAAAAGGATCCAAAGCAGGTAGAAACACTGTTTCAAACCACCTGTGAAGGACCACTTTCGGGACTTTGGCAGCCGTTAAGGAAGCGAGGACAAGGATCTTTGAATAAATTTAGTTATTATACTTTTATGTGCAATAAAGCTTTTTGTCCTGAACTTATTCAACTTACGTTTGGTACAGAGCCTGTGTATGAATGTGCTTAAAAGTCTCCGAATAAATTCCGCACGATGTTGGCTCATAAACCTATGGTATTGATGAAATAAGCCCTTGTCAAGGATGACTATATAATTTGTCGTTTTACTAATTGAGAGAATTTAAAAATATGTTAAATTAACAACTAAGATCCATGCACTTCATGTTAACCCTTTTTTAAAATTTTTCAGTGCATTTTTAATGATATACGTAGAATATTTTGCTGTTTAAATGTTACACACAAATGCAAGGACTTAATGAAAATGTTTGTGTCCTTATGTATATGTAAATGAGTAAATGACATTCTGAGCTTATTTATTTTGCTAATCAGTGGGAATTAAAGCATAAACCAGGCCAAAGTTTATTAAAAAACCGCCAACAATCAATTATTGAAATGCACATACACAAAAAAAAATCTTCTATGGGAAAGCGACGAACGCCAGCACTTTGCAGTACGTACTTTGATCTTGTTTGTTAAGTTTGCCTGTAAGATTGACCTAACTAATTGTTACCCTCACATAAGAATTTCATATATTTTCGTTGTTATTTCATATATTTTCGTTGTTATTTCAATTAGCAACTGTTGTCATAGTAAATTTAGTTAGAATTATTTGTAAGTAACATAGAATGGTTGGTCTCACATCGTATTAACTGTGTCCACAGTAAATTTAACTGCAAAGAAATATATATTGTCTTCAGATGATTTGTTATTTTCGGTTAAATATGTAGTAAAAAAAATCAATTACAAAAAAATTACTGTGTGAAGAGTAAATATGCAAAGTTACATTATGCTTCCGTAAATTTACTGTGTAAACAGTAACTATAGATAGATACTGTAAGTATATTGGGTATTGGATTCTCGCGTTTTCCGTGAACACAGTTAGCTAAACTAGAAATCTTGTACATTTTTTTAAATGTGTTTTCTTGCTTTATTATTCTTACTAAATGTAAGGAGTAGAAAATATACTGTGTAAGCCGTAAGAATATGTAAGAACTGAAAGCTGAACTAAGTAAAATTGCATAGTAAACTAAAAAAAAGCTTGTTTCTGTTACAGTAACTTCACTGTGTGAAGATTAAGAACACCTTGAGATTTTAAACTACATTAATGAGACAGAGTAAGAATAGATGATTACTGTAAATTAATGTAAAAGTACTGTGTAGGCACTAAGAATACTGTTAATACGGTAAATGTGCTAATAACGGTAAGAAGTTTGAAAATCTAATGTGTAAACAGTAAGAAAAGCTAGTTTGTTATTAGTAAACTAATATCAATGTAACACAAAAACAAAAACAATAGCTATTAAATTTGGCTTTATTTACTTACTGTTCATAAAACAAAAGATAGTTACTTTGCGCTAAAGTAAAAGTACTGAATAACCAGATACTAATTACTTAAATAAAGCATGTGTATGGTGAAACGATAAGAATACTGTAAAAGCAGTGAAGAAACAGTAAGTAATCTATTTAATGTAAACTAAAGTAAATGGTGCACTGTTTCAAGGTTAGAACAATAAGAATAGCTTATTTGTGTAAAGTACAGTAAAAGTACCGTGTGAACAGCAATAATACTGTAAGAACAGTAAAAGTTCTATGAGAATAGTAAAAATTACTAAATTACAGTAAGTATGCGCAGCAAATAGGTAGTATGCACAGTAAGAGTAGCTAGTTACAGTAACCTACAATAAAATAACTGTGTGTATCCAGTTACTATGGTGAATATAATGTGTATTCAGTAAGCCATAGCTAGCTAATCCGATAAATTCAACTATCTTTTAGAGTTGTGCTTTACGTAAGAGTTAAAATTTGGTATGCACATTACGTTATGTTGCCTACAGCTAAATGAAAACTTCGGTTGGTTTTAGCGATTTTAAAATAAAAAGTAAAATATTAAAATTTACTGCAGATTTTTTGCCGTGTACATAAATGTATGTAAGAGTATTTTTTAATGGGTTGGCATTAATTAAATTATTATTTAATTATGCAGCATCGATTTGAATAAAATATAAATGCGCATAATCGCTGCTCAAAAACTTTAAGCCCTATCAAAAACGCACACGCATACGTAGAAGTACATATTCAAATATGCACATAGTATTACGTTAACCCATTTTCGCCGAGCGTTCCTTTTGCTTGCAGCAGAGCTTAACCTTTGGTGTGCTAGATGAAAAAGCAGAATGCATTTGAAAACTTTTTGGCGTTGAATTTTCGTATGTGTCTCTGTGGGTGTGTGTGTGTGAGTATGACATTTGTTATGGCCTTATCGCTGCTGCAACAACAAAAACATCAACATCAATGGGAAAAATCTGGAGCTTGGGTTGTTGTGGGCTTAACCCCACATTTATCGCACATTTTTCGGTTTAAGTGATTAATACGCTGACTTCCGTTGTCAGGCGGCGGCAAAACGGAAACGCGCACACACACTCAATTACTCACACACACAAATCTTTATATATAGATTATTCAGTTAAGACTTAAAAAAATAGTTAGAAAAGTTTGCTCATTTGAAAGATTTGCAAAAGTCCGCCGACATTTATGCAATCGATGGTAGCTGCTACGAAAGGAGGAGCATTTACTTGGGGGGCGAGAGTTTGGCACTGACTTGACGACTTTGTTAGTGTCCAGGCACTTATGGTAAATGCCACAAAATGGCCGAGCAAATAAGACTAAAGATTTGCAGCTGGCAAACAAAAGAGGCAAAAATGAAAATTGCAATTTGACAATTGTGACAATCTGCAGGCGACAAGCGTCAGGCAGCTGCAGACAAACATAACGCAGCGACTGACACTCACACACACAGACAGACACACACACACACACACACACACACACACACACACACGAACAGGAAAAGCGCCAAGGAAAACGGCAAGGAAACGTCAACAAACGGCGACAGCTACGTAAGACGCGTATGATGGGCAGGAAGAAGTAAGCATAAAAATGGAAACGGCAATGGCAACACTTACAATCAGTAGGAAAATTTACGCGATTTTCATTGCGGCAAATGGTTCGTTTTTCGGTATTAACATTTCTTTCACTTGCCAACAATGTGAGAGGCATATATGTATGTGGAGGAGTGGCGGAGTGTAGAGTAGCTGCAGACAAGCGTAGGGTATTGGCTAAAAGTGAGAGGGTGTCTGCTACTTTTGCTCAGCGCACAGTGAAGAAGCCGTGCCAATTCTCATATTTTTGCAATGTCTTTTATGCACTACACTTGGGAAAGGGTATTAAAAGTTTTCTCAGGCACTTTGTGGCGCCCAAAGTTTAAACGGCTTAGCAGCGCGTTTTGCCAAGTTGGTGCTTAGTGCAACATATTGCTACTATCGTGATAACTTACTTTTACTTAGTAAGTGCAACACGCTACGTTTTTTAACGATTATGTTATGTTATGCGTGACCCTTTGTTGCGTTACGTTACGTTTTGTTACGATACGAGACGTTGCGTTACGTTTAATTCTGTTATTATAAAACAAAAGATTACATTTCGTAGCGGTAACTAACACTTTCTTACGTTACATTATGCTATGTAGATGATCGTGACGGTAGCTAACGTGTCGTTACAATCTTCAATAATTTGTCTCGAAAAAGTTTGGTTAATTGTTATAAAGCATAACGTGACTTTGATTTACATTACGTTACATGACATATCATAACGTTAACTCACATTACACAATGCAACTTTTTTTTACATTACTTTACATTTCGTTGCGTTATGTTGAATTACGTTACATTGCTTAACACTAGTTTACATTACGTTACCTTATGTTACATTATGTACATAAAGACACATTAACATTGAATTTGTTACATTACATTACATTACGTTACATTGAGTTACATAACATAACATTACGTTACATTACGATATGTAACATTACGTTACGTTGCGGTAAGTGAAGTAACATTATATTAAATTAAGTAACATTACGTAACATAACTTCATAATATTAACGTTATATTATATTATTACGCTGCGTTATGTTCAATTCATGCATTACTTAACATTACGTTATAAGTAACATTAAGTTTTATTACATATCATTTAGTTACATAACTTTCAATTTGTTACATTCCGTTACATTACGTAACGATAAATTACGTAACATTACGTTATATTAAGTAGAATTTCATAACAGAACTTTTTTTTTATTACGTTACGTTGAGCCGGAATCTTGCATATCATTTAGTTGGAAACAAATACAGCAAAAAACAAATGAAATGGGTAAAGAGAATTCAAGAAAAAATGTCTCCAAAAAAGATGTAAATATCCTAAATACATATTGATCCCGCAATGCAAAAAGAACTCCCATGAATATCCAATATTTTATCGCGCCTATCTTGTCTTTTTAAGAGTATCACGATTTCAGCGACCCCAAAGCCAGTTCCTTTCTGGTTTTTCTTGTTTTTCCGCCATAACATACAAACAGCTCGCGGCTGCCACGAGCCAAAAGTGGCATCAGCTGCACTTGGCGCTGATGCCGAGGTGGCTGCCACACAGAACGCGCTCCAACACTAGGGATATGCCGCGTAATGGCGTATATCCTGTGGGGGGTTCTATCTGCTGCTGCTGCTGCCTCTGTCACCCCTGCCACCAACTCTGACGCACGCACGCTGGCTGACTTTGCAGCATAATGCAATAAGTGTAGCCAACGACGATGACGATGAGAAGGACTAGAACGATGACGACAAGCTGCAGTATGAGAAGGATCAGCAGCTGGAGCTGTAACAGAAGCGTCGTGTAACTTTGAGCCTTCCAACAAACAAACGCAAAAGGCGCTAAGTCGCGCTGAACAGCCAGCGGGGTTTGTAAATACTGCTTCTATGAGTGTGTTGGTGTGTTAATGGGTGTGTGTGTGTGTGTGTTGGGTGTGTGTGTGTGTGTGTTTGTGTGTGTGTTGGTGTGTGTGTGTGTGTTATCCGCGTGTGTGCGCCAGACAGGTTATGCGATATAAAAAATTTAAGAAATTGCTGCCAAGGAACAGAAAACCCTCTCTTGGTCCGGGTTTGGCTTGAAAACGACAATACTTATTGCACAAATCAAAATACTTTGAGGGTTGCCTTGTCGCCGTCGTCGTCGTCGTTGTTGTTTTAGTTGTTGTTTGCGTATTTGTTGCAGACTTTCAGCTCCAACTGGTGCCAGCGCAAGACATTTGTTCAACTGTCCAAGTTGAGCAACTTGAAACAGCGTAACGTGACGTAGTGAGATATCGCAAATGGTTGCGATATCGCCCCACTAAATAAATGATATACAACAACAAAAACAATCAAGCTGAGCTGCAGTTTAAAGAAAACATTGTATTAATGCACAATAGAAACTATTGTAACTTTGCAACATGCAACATGCAAATAACACATAATGAATGCTGCTTAGTTTTTGTCAAAAAGCTTTTGTAAATGTTGCAAACGAAAAATAGTGTTGCATACTTTGTGGCTGGTCTTTAGAATTCATGCTTCATAATTCATTGAAATTCATACTTTCTCCTAGAAACGCCGCGAAACTAGTCTACAGCTGCTATATCGTGTATTTCTTGCATTTGTCTCTAAACAAAACAACTTAGGGAAGGCTCGCGCTAAACTGGATTGTTGCGATATCTCGAAAACCAAGCATTCTGTCCGGTTTGTCCCAGTCTCCCCTACAAGACCAATAAAATTACACTTGTAAATTGAGAGTATAAGAGGCTAGCTTAAATCTAAGTTTTTCACCTACCTTGCCGAAGGGGGGTTATGGAGGGGTTTGCTTTTTGGATCATAACTCGCGTATTTTTAATCCTACAGAAAAACTTGTAAGGACAACTTCGTAGAGAATTAAATGTGCAACAACTTTAACCTTAAAACTCTTTTTCATAACTGTATTGTTTTGAATAAAATACTTTTAAAAGGATGTACTGGTGTTACATTTTCTCGGGCCACTATCTCGCTAAGCGGCTCGAGTATTTCTGTGTATGTTTCTTCTTCTGGACCATCTTCTCATCAAATTTTAAAGTAAAATGTTTACCTAATCAAAGTTGTGAATTGTAAACACATTAAAACGTTAGCCTACTATATAAGCATACATATTTATTTGTATTTATTACGTCACTTAAGAATATTGCTGATCCTGACCACCTTCGTACCACCTTTGATCATAAAGCTATCTAAAAAAGCTGCTGTTTATAGCAAACCAAAGAGCTTTTACATCTACGCGCTGATATACATATATTTCAAAGGCGGATAATCATAAGGAGGCACCTCACAACGAAAAAATTACAGGAAAATATATTGATGACGCCGTAGAACTGTTAAGAATTAACATCTCCGACGCCGCAAAACTAGCAGCTTCGAGACATACAAATCGCTTCTATCTGATACATCGTGATGCATTAGACCCATAAACACCGCAACGATTGAGGAAGAAGCGTCGCCTATGCAAAAGATACCTGCGAACACCTAATTCTATTGACAAGCCCCTTTACCAAAATTCTGTCAATGCTCTTAAAGATGTACTTAACAGCCTAAACCAAAACAGGATAACCTGCCTGCTGCCAAATGCCACCGCTAATGAGGAAGGGAGCCGAAGCCTTTGGCGTCTGTCGCAATACTTAAAAAAAAAACAGCCACTCCTAGTGCACCGATCCGTTCTGCAAAACGGCCTATAGTGCCGCTTAGACCAAGCCCGTGCAAACACATTCGTCCAACATATCGATACCCGTTTTACGGCATATAACTTAAACACCATTGCTGAGGTTGAGGAAACTCGGAAGGCGCTCTCCTCTGCGCTGCAAATAGACCTGCGAATTCCACCGGTGTTTGGCATTATATCGCGCTCAACAACATCTACAATGCGATACTGCATCTGGTATATTTCCCTAAAGAGTTGAAAGTGTGCTCAGGTCACTATGATATCAAAGCCAGCCCTGCCTCCTTCGACCATTGCGTTTTATCGCCTTATTAGCCTGCTTCCGGTATTCGCCAAAATATTTGAAAGAACATTTTTAAGCAGAGTATTGACAACTACTAATCTAGTGACCTTGATTCCAAAACACCAGTTCGGACTTCGATCGAAGCACAGTACGCATGAGCAGGTGGATAGAGTAAGTATAGCATATACTCGATACCTTAGAGCGAAAACCCTACTGCATTGTAGCGTATTTGGACTTCCTCTGTCCTTAGCTAACAGCGCCCAAAAAGCCACTCTGAGCCTAAGCTGGCATTGGGCAAAATAGAAAAATGAGCGAACCGCTGGAATATCCAGCTCAATGGAGAAAAATCTACAATCGCAATGTTTCCTGTGAGAGGATATCGATGCTCTCCAATAAATTGAATCTCATTAAACTATCGCATCCCTACCTTGGTATCCACCTTGACGCATAATTAGACAAGGCTCAGCACATTAAAATTGCAAATTTTTATATCGAGGTTATGTGATTCGGAAAAATGTCAACAATGTTTGGTTTATAAGCTACCTTGGTATCCACCTTGACGCATAATTAGACAGGGCTCAGCACATTAAAATTTAAAATTTTTATATCGAGGTTATGTGATTCGGAAAAATGTCAACAATGTTTGGTTTATAAGCTTAACATGAGTCTTCGTACCAAATTATGTGGCTCTAACACAAAGATAAACCTTAACATTGCTGTAAAATTCAAATGTTGTTGACGTTTATAGGAGGAGGAGCCTAAAATTGTCACATTACTAGCTATATCTTCCAAAGTTTCTATCCGATTAAAAAATTTATATAGCCGCGTCACAACGAAGAACGATGTCAGCAGGGAGTTCAAGGTGAGAATCACTATTGCCAACAAATGTAACTTTGGCATTAGTATTAAAATGCGAGCGTCTCTAATACGCTCATTCTTTGTGTTTTGCCTTAAGGATCTGAAGCATGCGTGATAGTGCACCCTGGGAGGGTTGGAGGGGAAAGTACTCCTTAAGATTTTTGGCCCTTTATGCGTTTGCAACGACTACCGCATTCGATGTAACGACCAGCTCTATAAGCTCTAAATGGCAGGCCATATCTTCATTGGAAAGACTAGGTATAACCGATTGGAGGTATGCGTGCATAGCAGAGGCACCTGCAGGAGTGCTCTACATCAGTTTCAACAGCTCTTCTTTTAAGTCTAAAAAGGTGCTCTCCATCTTCCTCATCTTGTGATAGTGGTATTGCACAGATCGCGTAGCACCCAACTGTAGGGTCCTTCTATAGGCGGCATTCTTCACTGCAGTGGCTCGCAACATTTATGATCGCATCATTGCGATCCAAACGACAACCAAGGGAGTTCACCGTGGGAGTACGCAAGGAGTAGGATATATTCGTCCAAAGTCCTTCGGCAAATTCAGGTTTGAAGGAAGATCAATCTAGGTACGTCTAGATTGATTAGGAGAATGTCATGTAGCCTTGTGGATATCAGACTGCTGAAATCCGGTACAAGACTACCATGTTTCGTGCCACAGTTTAGTGGGCACGTGAAGGTTGAATCCATTTGGGATTCAGGTAAGTTGTTGGCCATTTATTTGTGGATGAATGTTAAGTGTACATATCTTCTTAATACGCAAATTAGAACCCGACGATATGGCCAAGGAAACAAAACTTTGTAGTATCATTATCATATATATTTGAAGCTGATTAGTTTAATTTACAATATGGTTTTTGGTATTCTCTATTTCGATTTATTGGCTTAAGAATGAAGCTCATACAGTCATTTTGAACAGCCGGAATTTGAATCGGAATTGGCTGCATGAGTAGTTTTGGTATTTCAGAAGCCACTGAAATGAGTTCTACCTTTTAAAAACTTTCAACACAATACAGCTCTATAACATCAACAGCTTTTCAAAAAATACAGTTGCTTTACCGATGGAAAAAATGTAGAGCAAAGCAAGCCCTCTAGAGAGATACTTTTTTGGTCAAATTTAAATGCACTTCTTAAAATTGATTGCAGTCGAGCTCTAATGATTACTTACTCTCGATACGTTACAACCAAATCTTTTGGTAAGATTAGTTGTTTGCATATATTTTGAACTATTTTCACAAAATCCAAAGTTTAGGAACTATACGAAAGAGATGTTATAAAAATTACTTAATCAAACTCGAACAAAATCTACTGTTTTTAATTAACTAAGCCAAATGTTATGCAAAACTAATAGCTATGCATATTACATGCCTTCACTAAGATATTGCCTGCAAGAGTATATACATTTTGGTTTGCCATAGAAATGTATCTCTACTTTCCGCTTCGCAATTTTTAAAGCTTGGCATGCGAAAAACTCGGCAGTCGGATCAAGATTAATGTGTGTGTGTGTTTGAGCTGAAATTGCAACATGTTTTGCAATTCCCACGTAGCAATTGCATGAGCTGCAACAGCAATGTTGCCTTCCTGCTTAACCCTCTTGACTAATCGGGGCTGCTTTGCATTGAAGGTCGTTCTTAGCCAGAAAGACCAAAAGGGTCGTCACCATGCAATCTCCACCCAGTAGCTGTTGCCTCTTTGCAGCTGCTTTCATTATGGCAGCCATTGCACTCGATGTTGTTGTTGTCGTTCCCAGTTGTTCTTGCTGTTGTTTAGCATGCATTTTTATACGCACTGTGGACTCAGTTGGTAGCTGGATGTGCTTACATGTTTGTAATTTTGAGGTAGCTCCTTTTCCATGTCAACTGTTGATTGCAATTGGCAAACAAACAACAAGCAACAACGCAGCAAGCATTACATGTAACATAAATAAATAACAATTAATTCAATTCAACTGCAAATTGAGAAGTTTTAAAGGACTCTCACACACACACACACACACAGGTGAATCAATCGCCCCGCACAGCCTGCCTCAAAAAACTACAGGGCAGCACTTAATTAAATGGCCGCACTGGCACGCATATCCGGTTTGGCACCGCAGGACAATGCACACACACACACACACACACACACACACACACACACACACACACACTCACACACACACACATGCATTGAGTGCTCTGATTTTTCAGATTTATGCGCTTTTAAGCGCATAGCTTACAAAGCGAGCAGCAAAGAGAGATGGCGCGAGCGGCAGAGAGTGTGCGGGAGCGAGATAGCTAGATAGATGACACGCTCACTTTGCAAATAAATCAAATTACATTGAAAATTTCATTGAACAAAATGCCTATAAAGTGCATAACCGCAAAATACACTTAAAAAGCGAAATGATTGAATTGAAACCAATGCATACGAGTGCGTTAGTGTGTGTGAGTGGCTCTGTGAGTGTGTGTGTATGAGTGAGTGTGTGTGTGTGTGAGTGTGTGTGTGTTTACAATATGCCAAAGCCGAGCATACACATGTGACAGCTTTTTGGTATGTTCTTCTGGCTCTCTCTTGCTGCCATCGCTCTCTTTCTTTGATATGAAATTATGGCCGCCTTTTGTGCGCCTCTTGCAATGCACCTGTATTTAAACTCTGCCTCGGCCAGTGTACACATATATTTTAAATTTAATTACTGCACTCCACAGACAACAACAACAACAACAAAGCGACAGCATCAACAACAACATCCAATTCGAAGGTCCGTCCATCCATCTATCCTTTCATTTGTCGCAATGGCTCAACATTTGCCCGCCATAAAATCTCTCTTTCAAAATAGTTGGCTACTACGGATGCTGCTACACAGAGAAAAATAATCAAGTACATTGTACTCAAAGTGAGCACCAAGTTGTTTTTTTTTACGATCTTGAGAATTTTTTATACTCTTGCGTGGATCAGAGGTTAAGCAGCTTGTCCAAGACACAGGTGGTCCTTGGTTCGATTCACAGTCGTAGCAGTTGAAAATTTAAAAAAAAAAATTAATATTTTTGTTTATTTATTTTATTTATTTATAAAAAAAGATACAACAACAAAAACCCTGTTGTATTAATATATAATATATAATTAAGAAAAGATATAAAAAGGAGGAGAAAAGGAAAGGTAGATAGATATATCTAATCACGAGTCTCCAACCCGTTGGGTGAACTTTTTAAAGATATGCACCAACTCACATCAAAAAGTGATCAGAGATGATTTGTATGTTGTTGTGTTGGTTGTTCTAATTATTTTAGGTTTTTTTTTTTTACTTATGGTATTTTTTACTTATCTGTATATTTTATTTATTATATTTTTCAATAAATAGGATCGAGCACAATTGAGAAAATTAGTGAAAGAAACATATCTATTCCAGCATTAAGCCAAACATACATGCGGTCATACTGGGAAACAAACTCACGACCCCGAATGTTTGGACTTAAACACTTAACCGTTGAGCCACGCTAGCCAACTTAGATACAGAAACACCAGAATGCACTTCCAAATAGATACACATATTTCATTTGGGTTAAGAAGAAAAAGAAATTAAAAAAGTAAATGCGATAGGTCTCGCTCACACTGTCAATTTATTTCTTTTTAAAATTTCAAAATGTTACTCATTTTGAGTTTTTTGTACTTGATTTAAGTACATTATGTTCTTGGTTTTTATTTGAGTACGAAATTTACTCAATTGAATTTTTTTCTGAAAATGTGTACTCAAAAATGATTGTTCGCATATTGAGTACGAGATACTCATACTCATTTTGAGAATGTCGTTTTTCTCTCTGTGTACTGTGTAGTTGTTGTTGTTGTGCGGCATTTATATCTGGTCAGTAGTCTATATGCTACTATATGCCACATGTAAATCTATATGACTCTCTGTGTGTGTGTGTGTGTGTGTGCGTGCCTTGGCTTTACCCGTGGCGTATTTTGTGCACATTTAACTCAATTTGTGGTTTGCATTTAATTAATTTAATACACTGAGCCCTGTTGGGGGTATTAATCCCAGATGTCTATGGCCATAATTTTCATACTTTTTATCAGTTTTAAAAATAAATGCAGAAATCCACAAACGAAAGCGAAGCTGAGCTTTTGATGAACTGTAATGTTTATATGCTTAATTTGTTGGCAAATAGAAACTCCTGAATTTTCGGGATATTAGATGGTTAAATCAAGACTGGTAACAGTAATCCTCTGTTCTCTGTTCTCGATGTTGCGCTGCGCAAACTTTTTAAAACACGATAGAAGTTAACAAAACTTTGTGAATTGCTCAAACGATTATTCATCAATAAAACTATCTAAGGAAGACATAGCTTGTGGGGCACATGGTGACCATACTACGGAAAAATTTTAGATTACCGGTAAAAAAACACAAAGGAACCCGCTTAGGAAAAAAGAAGCAAAATGAAGGGGGTTATATGGCGTACAACCTGCGTGGAGAAAGTAAAGGCAAGCATTTCGAGCAGATTGCGAATCCATCTAAATGGTTGCGAGCGTAACCTGATGAGGGAAGGGGAGTTAAAGACTATGACAAAGAGACAGATGAAGATATAGTGGAAGATGAATGTGTTTACCTAAAGACGAAGACAATGATCGAGTCGACGCGAAGGATTATGGAACACGGTTTACTGGTAATTAGCAGAGTTTTGGAAATTGAGAGTTGCAGCCAGAGGATGAACAAGTCTGTGGTCCCACAAAGATATGTTCTTATTTTGGTTAAGCTCTTGTGGATAATGCGCTGATAATAGTGGGCGGAGAAGTGAATGGCTATGCTGTGTCAAGGGTGTAGAGGTTCAATTTCAAAAACATGACATAGACAAAACTCTGATTAATGGCAAAACCGAGAGGAGATTTGCGCGTAGCAGTGCTAAATGGCTTTCCCTATGCTGTGGGAGGTCATTATGGTAATGATCATTGGAACACTGTTGTGCGTTGGTATCCTGAAATGCAAACCAGGATCTTTATATAACACCCATGTACATTAATGGATCGTTTCTGGGTGTCGCAGTTCTCAATGATCGCCTATAAGCATAATAGGTGGTTTGAATGGTAATACAACTTTTGTTCACGTGCGAACAAGTGGAGTCGTTCATTTGAAGTTGCTCAGGCAAATGAGTTTTACGTAGTAGGCGGTTTGAATGGTACATATCGTCGGCTCGACTACGAATAGCTGGACAAGGATGTACCCCCTAAATGTGGGCGCGCTTGGTAATCGTATTGTTGTAATTGGCGGTAAAAGGCAATATGGCAATAACTTATCTGACAATGAAAACAAACCTAAGTGCATCGCGTTTACAAGGAACCATAAAAAGATTAGCTTGTATTAGATTTGTGCGGGGTGCGATGGCTCATCAGAGTTAGTTGAACCATTCCTAGCACTCAGGCAGCCTTGCTTATTGTACCACGCCAGAAAGAGGAAGTTAAAAGAAAGGACATTTGAAATAGGAGAAGCAATACGAAAACAGGGTGTAGGCTTCCTATTGACACAATATTCACGATTCTCATAGGAAATCGCCAAGACAACGTAAGGGGAGAGTATACACCTCGCTTATGTTAAGTGTATCACTTCCCAAAATGCGCATCCGTGTTCTTGCAAATGTCGGAGAGTACCCAACAGAAAGTTGGGCCGATTCTTTGTTTGCCAGCTCATCCGCCATTTCATTGCCCTGGATACCTCGGCGTCCAGAAACCCAGTATAGACTTAATTTGTTATGACGTAAAATCATGTTACGTCTGGTCTTACATTCGCTGACCATGATCGACATGGTGCGAGGATTCGCCAGGGACCTTAATGCAGCCTGACTGTCAATACACTCGTTCACGCTTAATAAGAATTCTGTATTCTGGATCTTTAAGTCAATTTAAAATAGCGATATTTCGAAAACCGTTCAAGATAATTCAAAACGGCTTCCAGATTTGAAACCAGTAACCCCAAATTTACCTGAAATTATATGTTTTGGACGTATGTTTTTTTTTTAATTGTGTAACTTTATTCTTTTTTGTGTACTTTGAAATGTGTACGTCGAATACGTCCATGATAAGCAAAGTGGATAAGTTCTAGAGCATGAGTTTTTTTGATTTGTATACATACAAAGTTTTTCAAAAAATAACTTCAGTTAATCAAGCTTTCGAACTGTTCATTTATTTCATGACATTCAAGTTTAATGACTTTTCAACAAAGTAACGAAAAATGTGCATGATGAGTTTCGAATTAGGTACAAAAATTGCGTTAATTGGGTTAGGTTCGAAAATGGAACGCTGATTCCAAAACCGTATTCCGTATTACTTATTTATCGTAATCAATCCCGAGTGCTTTCAACCAGGAACATTAAGACATTGTAAGCTGCCAATGTACACCTAAGGGATAAATGAGATTTTTTATAAAATAAATAATCAAATTTTAGCTTATAAGTTGATTATACTCAGTTGAATAAAAAACTAATTTTGTTTGCATTGCAAAAAATGTATTAAAGATAAATAAAAAAAAAACATTGTTTCTTAAAGCTTTTACTGTAACTCAATATGGCCAAAATAGCATTTTTCTAATTTTTTATTAACAATAACTGACAAAACAGCAATTGTTCATACAATGAAAATCATTTGTCTAACATTAAGGAAAGCGTACCATAGATGGCGCCAGCACATGAGCAAAACAAATAGACGCTAGATGGCGCCACAAATAAAGTCCACACAAGCAGCAAAGCTTTGCTGTGGATGCTGAATTTGAATTCAATGAAAAGCAGTATATATATGTATAAAAGTAAATTAAGTAATTGCACCCCAGGCCTTAAAAGGGTTGTGCGTAGGGTTTTGGGGCCCACCACGTAAAACCACAATTCCAATGAAAGAATGTATTTACATCAGGCCGTAACCCGATAACAGGTTGTTATGACCAGTTAAGAAGAAGAAGAAGAAGCAAAACAAACAATTACATAGTTCCATAACTTTTAAATAAGTTGAAGGGGGTTGACCCCTAAAAATATTAATAATTATTACTAAATAAGAATGATGAAGTGCATTCAAATAGTTTGTTTACACTATATATTAGCTAGAACTTAAAGCTAATGCATTTGTTCTGCAACTAATTCGCATTCAAGTTTGAAGTAAAAACCACTTCTAATAAAACTGCATGTAATACAATATTTCCAGCTCTTAATCAACAAACAGCTACTTGACGCTTTTAGTATTTCTTTAGCTAAAATTACTTTTAGTAATAAGATGTAAAATGGTGCTGATTCTAAGATGTTTATTTGGGTTCATACTTTTAGCAACAATCACCAACGCTTTAAAGAAATATAAAGGCGGATGTCCCGAAGTAAATGTAAAGAAAAGATTTCAAATGAAAAATGTAAGTATTATACGATTTTTCGTAGAATCTTACTCTATTAAAAAGTATTCCATGTGCAGTTTCTAGGCGTTTGGTATCTACAGCAGTATTATCCCTTTGACGATGAGCCTATTTCAAAATGCATTCATTTTAACTATTTAGTACGTAATCAGAGGTACTATGAATATGAGCTTATGTTGAATGCAGAGTAAGTTCCAGCATTATAATAGAATAAGACTGTCTTAATAATCTTAACTTACAGAGATAAAGGAACAGTGCATACACGCTCTGCTATATTACGATATCGAAAAAATTCGGGTGGCATTGAAGTAAAGCGACGCAAAAGCTGTAAGTACTACAGTTACAAGACCAGTTATGAGTCATTTATAAACAGCCCATTGCAGCCTATGATAAACCACCTCATGATAAGCCCATACGTAAGTACTATCAAAAACTATTGATAAAACAACTATAAAAATTTGTGTATCTGTGCTCTTTAAAGCCACTCGTCCCTTGAGGTTTACTATGTATCCCCTGGCTGTGGTCTATGATATGTATGCCTCCATGTACACCTGCATTGACACCAATGACGGCCATTATAGTAAGTTCTCACACGATCTTGTAAACAACTGTCTCGCTAAGTAGTTTTTTAACGCAGTTGGTGCTTGGATTATGACACGGGATTGCAGACCTCCAGATACCCATATAAGCATCGGCCGTTCAGCTTTTGCCAGAAATCGCATTAACTTGGATTCCATGATAAAGTACAAGCAAAAGGAAAAAGACTGCAAGCCAACCGGAAGATCCCAAAGAGGTTAAGTGCAGACCTTTTGATGATACAGCTTTATCGTATATATGTCAAATATATGAAATATGCATGTTTTTGTGCTTAGATAGTAGTAGTAATAGATCTATGCGCAGTCAGCCGAAAGACCCGACTATTCTCCATTCTATACTATATAGTAGCACCTATAGATTTCCATTTAGTGCACTCGATCGCATGCATTTCACTTTTCATTTGTTTACAATACAAAGAGCCAAAGCTTTGGCCAAAAGCTCTGCCAGATTAATCTATATATGATGCACTGCAGCCGCTTGGGCATTCAGTATTGCTTTGCTAGCACGCGAGTACGTTCTAATTAGTGTTAATTTGCGACAAAAAAAAAGTGATTCAAGTGCAATTTCAAAATGCAAATGCATTTGAGGTGAGTGATATTCAATGATGAATACACATTTCGTATCGTATTTGATTAGTTGATATTAATTTAATTTTCAAAGTGTTTCGATTGTTTTGTTTGCGTGTTTATTGTGTGGAGTATGGGCTCAAGTGCCATTTCCCGGACAATGTCCAGATGTTAATGTCATGGAGACCTTCGATTTGCAAGCGGTGAGTAAGTTATTGAATTGCATTTGTTGCAACTAATTAAGTTATGTTTACGTTTAGCCATGTTATTTTAACGGCTTCTATGGAGGAATCTAGTTAGGATGACGATATAGTTATATAAAGACTGCTAGAATAGACCTTGGTGTTCAGATGATGTGCCAGCACTCTTTTGCAACGGAATTTCAACTGAGCTTTCATAGCTAAGTATGGCAGATATCTGGTTCAAAGCAAAATAAGTCTGTAGATGTGTCAGAAGTATGATTAAGAGCATTGAAAATCTGCCATGAACGTTTTTGATCATCCATTTTTTCTAGAAATTTTTAGGTCAGCCAACTCTTTTCTACAAGTTGTATACTCTAGCAACAACATTCGAATATCTGTTAAGTACTCCATGCTTGTTTCGAAAAAAACCGATATAAATGTGCTTAAGGGATTTGTTACACGATGCAAGATTTCCAAACGAGACCGAAAATTTCGATAGAGAGCTCGTTGATAATGTCGCAAAAGAAACGAATGATTAGGAGCAAATGTCAACTCTAATAGAGAGAGACCATGATGGAATAAAACCTATGAAGGAAACCGAATGGTCATGATTTCGATACTTTTAGAACGATTTTTTTTCAGGAGTATTGAGCATTAGCATGCATGTCATTTCAATGTGCATTCTCTCTATCTTTCAGTTACAAACTGACGACCCTACACCTGAAATTTTTTTGTTGAGCTAATTTAAGCAGCGGTTGCCAAGAGCACGATCGCTTATTATTCCAACAGTGTTGCCTTCTCCTTCGCTCTCAAGCACAATACTCTCCTTTGGTTAGCTTTCGCTCCTTATAAAAAATACCTGTTCGTAAACTTGCCTGTGCGTTTATAACTCTAGTGTTATACTGCAATTGCTTATCAGTTTAAGGGTGACAGGGTTAAAGCAACCAAAGTCTCGACTTTTTGCCCTTGAAGTCCATACAAAAAAAATCATCGTCCTGCCATCTTTAACGCCTAGTTTACTGCAAGAGACATCCAAGCTAAGAGTATTACAGCAACGCACAGTGGTCGAAATGGTAAATCTATTGGTTTTTTTTTCAAACTACAAATTAATGACGTCGAAAGGCAAGCCATAAGTGCTTTGATTAATATCGGCCAACTACTATGAATGTTTGAAGAAGAAAGGCTTTGTGAGATAAATTATTTTTGTCATATTCAGGAAGTCATCTTCGTGAATTGGAGCTTTTTAAACTACTTTAGGCAATGGAATGCAGGATGTTTTTTGTCCTCTGGAAGAAATTTGATTACCATAAATGGAGCATACGATATACCTACACAGAAAAAAATTAATCAAGAACTTGGTACTCAAAGTGAGCACATCTTATTATAAGTCAAAATTCTCATTTTGAGTACAAATCTGGGAGTACGCAATAACTCTAATGAAGTTGATTTTTAACGTTTTTAAGAAATGCTTGTACTCTTGTGTGAGGTGATGCAACTTTTCCATGAAACAGGAAGACCTTGTTTCGATTCCCAGTTCTCATTCCGAGTTTTTTATATTTGATTTAAGTACATTATATTCTTATTTTTAGACAATTTGTACTCAAAGATGCTTTTTCTTACATAAAGTACACGACAACTTATTTTGGGAATGTCGTTTTTCTCTCTCTGTACTTCCTCAAATGAGAAATGTTCTCCTGCTCAAATACAAAATGATTTTGATTATTGTGAATTTAGGAGACTATATTTGATGTTTTACCATTTGGTGGTTCTACTTTTCGATATATAATCGCTAGATTCTACTTATTTTTAACAGTTAGGTTACCTAGGAAAGATTTTTAAGCGACATGCATAGTAAAAAAGTTGTTTTCCTAAAACAGACAGTTTTTGCATACTAAAAACGGCTATTTCCATAAAAACCAAAGGTTATTTGCATGTTGAAAATGAGGAATTATTTGCATAATGCAAGCGGTTATTTTTATAAAAATGGAGAGCTATTTGCTAAGTAAAAATGCTATTTCTCCAAAAAAGAATGGTTGTATGCATCATAAGAAAGATAATTTGCATTAAGAATGATTATTAATAAGGTATTTGCATGGCAAACAAGTTTGAAAACTGTTTTTTGCATAAAAATGAAGAGTTATTTGCTTAATGAACTAGGATTATTTTGCAAAAATATTATTTTGATTAAAAACTATTTTTTTTTTTGAAGAATTTGATTAATAAATAATATGTTCTTATAGATATTCTTTATATCTCATTAGTTTACAAAATAGTTATATGAAAAACGAAAAAATATGTTCTCAAATATATATCCATAAACACAGTTTTTAGTAAAATTAAGTTAAATCGGTAGCTGAAGCGTGAAAGAGGTATAGCCGTTAATTAACAAAATTTTTTGTTTATTCAAGAATATATAAGCAATAGTTGTAGCAGTGATTAGTTTTCATTGTTCGCCACAAAACTAGTTAATTGTTTCCATATCTAAAGTGCATCTACTACTTAAAATAGGTATTCAAACTAAAAACCCTATAGCGAAGAACTGAAAGATACCGAACTTTATACATAAATCATTGTTACAATAAACAAATATAAGACACCAGCAAGTGTATGAACAGTTCGGCGCTCGAAAGTCAATATTTTCCAGCTGCTTATCTTTAACAGCTTGTTTATGTTTGTGTTTCAGTTGAGTTTAAATTATGACACATTAATAAACTTTCCACTGTTTTTCAGTACATGGGCGTTTGGTATGAATACTCCAAGTATCCATTTGCCTTTGAGATAGGCAAGAAGTGCATGTATGCCAATTACACTCAAGTCGATAACAGCACAGTATCGGTGGTCAATGCAGCCATTAATCGATTGTAAGTAACTGCAACAGATTTCGACTCATTATATGCTGAATTCCAATACTTTCTAGCACCAATACGGCGAGTAATGTGACTGGCATCGCCAAGGTCATAGCACCCGCTCAATTGGCTGTGGTCTTCTCCAAAAATCGTAAGTGACAATATTATGAGATCACAAAAAAGCCAAAATCTCTAAAAGCATTGATCCCTTACAGAGCATGCCACCAAACCCAACTATTTGGTGCTCTCCACCGATTACGATTCCTATGCTGTCGTCTATAGCTGCACCAATGTGACTACTTTGGCGCATTTGAGTAAGTGAGAGGGCAACAATAAATTGAGTATGCAAGACAATAACTATAAGAGAACAACAACAACTACGTGCGACTTGGCTAATTTATAATGCAAATGACAAATCAATTATTCCATTTGGCATAATTAATGCGGTCCATAATTAATTGCATTAGTGCCAAATCGTCGATTGTCTCAAATGCTTACAGGAAGAGATGTTTACATTTGAGCAGCATATTAATTCCACTTTTTTACAGAGGTGGTTTGGATACTAACTCGAGTTCGACTGCCTTCCAAGCAGACTATAACGGCAGCCCAGCAGGTTATGGATGACAACCACATATCGCAGGCCCTGCTCATAGACACGCTGCAAGAGAATTGTCCCAATTTGGATGATGCTGAGAGCTTTGGCAATTCGACCGCTCTGGACTTGGAGGCGGAATTCGTCAGCAATGTGCTACCAAATGCCATAGAGAAAGCATGAGAATTGCTAAGGCGCTTTTATATGCGCCTGTACGATATCTTTATGAACTTTTTGAATAGCTAGATGAAGTACTCTGGTTAGCGATGGTTGCATAAACCGAAATATTTATGATCATAGGTTATTTGCTTTTAGGTAATAATTTAATTGTAACGTTATTAAACGACAAATCAATCGATTAATATCGAAATATTCGTTGTACAAATCTAATCGTGCATAAATTAAAGCTGAACATTTTGAAGTAGCTTGATTACAACTTTAATTTCTAATCAAGACACAATTTTCTTACAGTTATGATAAATTATACCCAAAAAGCGAAATGGGTAGGTAAACTTCTATTACTATGCTTTATTTTTAGAATTAGAACTTATCATGATTGACGCTCGGAAAGAGTAAAGGGATTCCGTGTACTATAAGCTGTACATGTTTTCAAAATACTCGTTTTTAATCAGATCTTCTGTACCATCAGAAAGAGTTTCCCCAACAGAATGGCTGTTGAAAACGTAATTAATTAACAACTTATGGCTTTTCAAAAACTCTTGTTTTCCTGTTTGCAGCATACATGACGTGATGGTGGCAAAAAGACTGTTTCAAAGCAACGGCTGTGGAAAAATGGTTTGGCAATTTAAAGCCTATCAAAAACTTTTGTTTTCTCATTTGCTGCATACATGCCGTGATGGTGGCATATCAAAAAGGCTATTTTCAAAGCAACGGCTATCAAAACTTTTGTAATCTCATCAAAATGTTGGTTTAAAGAAAAAACGGAATAGATTAACAACTTAAATCCTATCAAAACTCTTGTTTTCTCGTAAACCACGTATATGCTACGATGGTGGCATTCTCCTTCTCGTGCGCTACGAACCTGCTGTAATAGTAGCACATTAAAAAATCGTTTAAAAAAAAAAACGACTTTTGAATTACAGAACATGTCATGATGGTGGCACATCAGAAAAATGTTTTCCAAAGCAACGACTATGGATAAACTGCATTGATTAACAACTTAAAGACTAACAAAATTCTTGATTTCGCGTAAATACCGTGAGGGTGGCACATCAAAAAAAAACGTTCTTAAAGCAAGGGATTCGATAAAAAACTTAAAGCATATGAAAACTTGTTTTTTTGTATGCCACCCACGTGCCGTGATGGTGGATTGGAGTCTTAGCTCCTATTAAAACTCTTTGTTTTCACAGCGTACATGCCGTGATGGTGGCACATCAATAAGCTTGAGTTGGTGCTTTCGTACTATAAGCAAAAAAAATATTTCTCTAAAGTGTTTAACAATGATATAGCGTGACGGCACTGATTTACAATATCTTAATAAGCTTTGAAATTTGAATTAAGGCATCACATATTGGTTGGCATTGCAAACAGTATTAGCGAGAAGAATTACAATTATCTTGAGTTTTTAACTATTACTCAGTTCAGAAACTGCTTCTAATCCTATACCATGTTCCAGTTTTTGGCGTACGTAAAATCTAGTTAAAACCTAAACTTAAAGTAATTCTTAATTTGTTTTTAACAATTAGAATAATTCTCTTGTTGCTCAATTATTTGGCGCATTACAAGGTGGTTTGCATTTTGGCTTTCGAGGGAAAATGTCCGGACAATATAACAGCAGTTGGTGACTTCGATATGGATCGATTTCTAGGCAAATGGTTTACGTACTCCATATACCCTTCACTCTCCCAAAAAGTGCCCAGATGTCAGTCAACAGAATTTATAAAGCATACAGATGGCACTTATGCGGCTAAAATTGTGGAATTGAATCTCTTGTAAGTATTTCATCATGGTAGCCAAGTAATTGATGAGCTTGTTCCACCTGCATATGTACTAAATAGCTTTTTTATAGCGTTTCGCCTATTTCTATAGAACATTTTTTGAATTGTAGGTAAAAGCTGTTTGCAGTTTAAATAGGTTTCACAGCAATTTTGTTTAGAAAGAATTTTAAACAATTGTCTTCATGTCAATCTTGGCAAGTTACTCTTAACAATTTTTCCCCTATATTTGCGAATATAACCGTTGGTCACATTGGGTGAAATCCGGTTTAAAACTATGAACTCGACTCGAATATTGCTTTAGCCGTATTCATACCTATTTGTGGTCGGTTTAAAAGCTATTCACAGCACCCCTGGTGCTTTAACACATAATTGATTGATATGCAAGTGAAAGCTATTTGTAGCATTTCTGAAAAGTTTGGAATATTAATTGCACTTTTATACTTTTATTTGGTTGAAATATAATTATAAGTTTTTACAGCATTTTTGGAAAATATCTCTTAGTTACTTTCACTACAATATGACTACGTTTCGGTCGAAATGCTAAAAAGAAGCTAATGCAAAATTAATTCCATTTTGTTGAAATGGTGCTGAAAGCTGTTTCTTGGGCAGTTCCTATAAATAGTTTTCGCTCCAGTTTAAGCTCGATTCCTGAATGTTTCGTTTTATTCGAAAACTAAAGCTATTTAAGATTCTTAGATGAAATATAGTTGTTAAGTTTTTAAATCGGTATTCGAACTAAATTCAAATAGCTCTATTTCAATTTGTACAGAACTCATACCGTAAAAGTGCGCAAGCACAAAGTAGGTCATGTTCAACCGACGGCTGGTAAGTTCGATCTGATGATCCAGAAGAAAGGTAACGAACCACTATGAAGTGTTAAATTTAAACTAACTTTAAGACTTACAGCCTATCCGAACGGTATCGAAACATATGTACTGTATACGGACTATGAGCACTTCGCCATACGCTATGCATGCATTGATTCCAGCGAGGTCTTCAATTTTCGTAAGTAACTACTACTAGAATGTGTTCCACCGGCGTTACTAAAATTCCAATTCAAACATAGAATGGGCTATTATACACACACGCGACAGATTGCCCATTTCGAAGTATACTGTTGAAGCCATGACGCTTGCCAAGACTTCGGGCATAGACGTACAAAAATTGGTCAGGGTGAATCAGGTTGCTTGTCCCGAGGATACCTAAGGACAATGAAATGAATAAAACAGTGTTGACTTCTTATGTGAGCTAGACGTGTTTTAATGAGTTACTTAGCGCTGATTAGTGCCACAGCTTGACGAATTGCTGCAAATTGTAGACCAAACGCTGCAATTGCGATAGTAGTCAACATGCTGTGGAGAGTACTGTACGTATTTCGGTTTAGCTACTACAAGTAATCCACTAAACTAGTTTTCAGTGCTATCACTGCATTGGGCTTCCCACTTATGGAATCGATACTAAAGCCCGGAAAATGTCCTACTAAAATAGCCTCCAAGAAAAACTTTAATATTACACAGTACCTGGGCAAATGGTACTCCATCTATAAAACGCCGATGGATGGAGATCTAAATATTCCCCTGCACTGTGTTACCACAACTACCATTAAAGACGAGAAAACTTTCTACACAAAGTTAGTGGGCGTAAATCCCAAGTTAGTAAATTGCTAGTACTAATTCGCACAAAGTTCGTTTTTTAGTTCTTATAACTACAGATCCAAGACACCGTTTATCAGGCGCCTGGAAATCGCTGATGATAAAAAAAATGGCCACTTTAAATATAAGGTTTTTAGTCGAAAAAGTCGTAAGTAGCAGTCATGGATTTATGCATTAAGTCTACAAAACATATTCTCTTAGTTAAAGTGGAAGTAATGCCCACTTGGATAGTGGACACTGACTATGTCAACTATGGCATACGCTTCTCTTGCATAAATGGTAAAAACAATACACATACTGGTAAGTAGCTCAAGTTTAAAGCTAAAAAATTTTACCCTGTTTCTGTTGGAGTTCTACAGAAATACTAGTAATTCAAACACGAATAGAACGTCCCTCAAAGGAGTTACTCGAAAAAGTCCTGACTTCTGCTCTATCAAACGGCATGTATACAAATGATACGCAGGCTGTGTCCCATAAGAATTGCCTGCAACGTAGTAAGATTCGCCCTGTAACATTGTCACAACGAAAGAAAGGGAATGCTTCAAAAAATGGAAGCGTACACAATAGTTTAATGAAAACGAAGTAATAAGATAAATTTGAATGTTAATTATGTTGGTAAGCCACATTTAAAAACTTATTTGGGGAGTTACAAAGTTTTCGTTGAAGGTAGGTAGCTGGAGCAGCCGCTAAGTTCGTGCAGAGTCACTGGAAGACGCCGTTACCGCTGACACATTCTTGTTCTGAGTTATAAACGTAGATTCGATTGTTTCGAATACTCACCTACATTGTGTTTTCCTTTGTTTAAACTCTTCTATTTGTCATAAAAACTATAAACGGAAATCAAGTGAAGCACTTGTGTTGGGAAGTGTCACTAGCTGGCATAGTATCGAACTTACAAATGCAATCCAATCCGAAAGCTCTCCTTTCGTAATTGGGCAGTAAATTGGTATACTCTCAGCGGGGATACAGTGTTTTTCAACTTTGCTTAGGATCTTACGCACGTTTCGCTCCCCTTTGACAACGTAGCATTGATAGGCAGGAGAAGCGGGTCTGTGCCACCAGTTCGCGGTTGGACTCTCAGATTGATGTTGAAAGCTTTACTTTTGATGTTTGCAAGCACTTCGTCTACCTTGGCACAACTCTTGCTTCAATTGAGTAGTAGAGACCACACTCGCCAGGCAAGCTCAACGACTACCTCATCAAATTGAACGACGAACTCTACGATTACATGTACATAGGCAAACAAATTAACGTCCAGTGGATTTGCTGGCTTGATAATGTAGTGGATGAAAAGCTTCTTGGAGGCGGGTCTTCACTGCGTCTGTTGAAGGAAGCCAACGAAGGGGAAGGTCGTGTCTCCGTTGGACGGACCATATAATGAGCACACTAATTACCTTTGGTATTACCGGCCGGATAGGCGCGCACGAAGCAAAGTCGGTTATCAGAAACCCTTACTGTAAGTCTATGTTGACTCGATAGCACGGCTGTCATGCGTGTCATGACGAAGCTTAGTCTCGTGCATTGCTGTAATAAATATATTACACGGTTATCTCCGAGATCTTCCTGCTCAGATGGCAGTTCCCTTTCTTGTAAAGTTGGCTTAGAGCAGAAGGATGGAGTGGGGCCTTGCGCGCAATATGCAAAATATACACTCACCGCATATGCTTCATCTAATGGGAGCTGCTACTATGGTCGCCACGAAGTCTAGATGGAACGCTGCTAGGAGATTCTGCGGGTGTTATGGCACTGAAACGTGTGGGAAAGATTTGCGTGTGGCATTCCCGACGCATATTGGAGGTAGGTACCTAGGGCACCTTATACTTATTTGATCACACATACACTTCTGATCCTGGGTTACACACATAAGTAGCAGATAAAGGAACGAAAAGAAGAGACAGTCATATTTCCGTTTTTGTTGGTTGGGGCTCAATGGGCAGGCCGAGGTCTCCGGGACGATGACATGATGGCAACCGTTGGAGCTGGCTTTGTGGTTCTTAAGCCACTTGATTGCAACCCTAACTTTGACATGACCCGCTCCGGCATCTGTCATTGGTAACTTTGTGAAGTTAAATGCAAAGTCGGCATTATCACCGTCATCGCTCCCTCCATAAGCTTAGAAAATAAACGCCACATATTAGTTCTTAAGCGAGAACACACTAAAAATCAAATGTTTATATCGTAAATGTTAGTAAACTTTAAAATCAAAGCCAAGATTATGAGACTATGAAAATAAATATCTATATATCAACTTAACTCAAGCTATGAATGCAAAAGTGGTTTGGGGCATAAAACTAAGATCCCAATATAAACATTATGTAACGCATTCCACTGAAGAGCTTTAGATGTGACGTCCCTCCAAGGCACTCAGATATAAGTTTGTTTGCTTAGTTCTGTGCAGTAAATAAAACAAATGGCCAACATAAAACAACATAAATCAAAAGCCGCAAAACACAAATACAAACAGAACAGAACACACACAAACACAATACATAGAACTAGATACTCGTAACTCCGAAAAGGACAATTGTAAAATTAAACAGCGAAAAGGCAGCAGAATCGCCGCCAAGAGTGGAATAACAAAAACCCGAGCATATATATAGTCAGCGCTGCAAGCGTCCAATGGGGAAATTTTATGGTACAACGATTTTAGAAATAGTTAATTTTTATTTTTTTATTTCTCGGTTTTTGTTTCAGTCGCAACCCGCGGCAACTTGACTCTCTCGCCTAGACCAAGCTTCCTGAGTCCTTCTCTAAGCATTGTGAGTTTTGGCATTTGTTTGCATTCGTATTCCTACTCGCAGCACCGAGTCCTTGCTGCACTGTGACGGCATGTTACTCGCTGAAGCAACCCCAGCAACTACTCGTTATGCATACAAAATTTATATGGTAAACAAAGTAATGCCATTACAAACAAATTGGACTTTGTGTTTCGCTGGTTTTATTTTTTGTTTTCTCTGCTTGGTGTGTTTGTCCCTCTTTTACTTATACTTTTTTTGGGTACTTTGTTGCGGACTCTTGCATTTTGGTTCGACCTCAGGGAAATCGCTCAAGCCAATGTGTTCCCAAAAAGAACAACAACAACGACCACGGCTTGTCTCTTATGTGTTGGTTTCGCTTTCCAAAAGTTGGTCTTGAATATGTGACTGGCATTTTTTTGACAGAAAGGAGACCAAACTGTGGTTGAGTTTTCAATGAGCGATATTTTGTGTGGTCAGACAATATTTATAGAGTGTGAAGATAGATTGTGATGCGGGATTGACCTCAGGCTGTGTCAAGAGTTAGGCAGAGTTGCATATTAAGTGAAGATGCCTTGTCATGAGTTATGGCCTCGTTTAGTCAAAGGAGCTATGTGCTTAAATAAGAGATAATCTCAAAATGTTGTTTTCTTAATAAGGGAAAAAGTATTTTGATATGAAAGCTAACAACAGAAGGATTGCATCAGTTAAAGTGGGCTTGAAGGTGTAATTATTGAAAGGCCAAATATCTTTGTGTTACGATGTTATAGAAGATAATTAGCCGAGGGCCTCAGCAGCCAGTGCTATATATTTAAGTTTTTCATTGTTAGCTTAGTTTTTAAAGTATGTTATCAATATTAATAAATTAATAAATAAATATAGAAGATAAAGAAGAAGTCCATAATTACACTAGCTTAGAGACATTTTGAGCACCATACCTTACTATGCATTTTCCGTCCCCAAAAATTAAAATCCCATATACAAGTTTTTGATTTAAAACATCTTTTCGCATGCCTTGGGGGTTAAACCGACCTATATACCGTCACAAAAATCTGCTATTACGGTCGGGTTGTGTTACGCTCAGATGGTGGTAATCTCAGAAGGTATGACACTAAGATGGTTTTACTATGTTATTACTATGGGCTGGATTGACTTTCTTTGATTTAAAACTTATATTCCAAAAAATTTAAGTTTTCGAAGTATATAGTTTTTAGGTGCTTAGTTATCTCCTCATAATTAAAGGAAAGTAGGCTATAAGCTTTGTGTCATTTTTTGTAGTGTAACGCTTTGTTTGTCTCCACCAAAATAAGACTTTCTCAAAATTTTCTTTAGTAACAACATTCCTCATTCCAAGAGCTATGAAGTGGATCAATCGGAGTGTTGCACTAAGCCGTTTGTCGTAAAATCGGCAATATACAGAATTAATTTATATATATACATATATATAGATAGATAGATTTACGCAAAAATACGATATTCATTCACATATTTCTTTAAATGATTAGATTCGACTTTATAAACACGATTGTGCTTCTTCCAAGCAAGTAAACATTAATTTTTTCCACTTTTGAACTGACGATATTTGGATATTTTAAGTTTTCAAGTTTCAGTTAGCTCAGCACACGATTAGAAAATTTACGATATTGTTTTACATGTATGATTTCGCTGTCAGTTCTACGCTCCCATAAAGTGTCTTTTGATTTCGTGCAATATGCAATTTTATGAAAGTTCTTTTTTCTCTTTTTTCACAAATAAACGAAAATTAAAATTATAGCTTAATAAATATTTGTAATATCTCTTGTTTTTACTTAATAAACTACAATTTGAATCATGAGTGATTAAACTTGCAAAACTTCTTCGCAGCACACAAAAATTGCATTATATAAACGAGTTTCAGTACTTACGATATTCAAAGTTTTCGGCTAACTTTTTCTCTCAGCTCTCTTTCATTTCATTTCTATCTTACGAACCCCTTGTCCTACTTCTTGCCAACTTCAATCCAGCTTACCATTACACTTTTATTACCTTTTATTGGCAATAGCATGGCTAGTTGTTGCCGGAATTGCTGCTGCAGTCAAAACCATTGACCGGAACGCATTAATGTCCTGCCAGCCAACTCGAACTCGAAAGTTTTTTGGTATTTTCGCCACTGGCTTGCATATTTTATGACCAAGTCGAACTTTAATTGGAACAATACCAATAAATGCCAAAACCAAAGAGACTAAAGTTTGATGTGCATTGACCGAGGCAGCAAGCCCACTAACGACCAAGCCCAATGCGCCAACCAAATCAACTCAAGGGACAAACAGCCGCGTCGACCACAAGGATAACAACGGCTTTTAGCCGCTGCTGTTGCCGCTGCCGCTGCGGCCGTAGGTTGCGGTTGTGGCCAACAGCAGCCAGCCAGCCAGCCAGTCAGCCAGAGACAACGAACCCAGTTAACAATTCAATGAACGCAATTACAATGGCAGTCAGATACTTGGATACTCAGCCAGGTGGCAGAATGGGATGGCAGGTTTGGCGGGTCGGGCGGCAATCAGTGTGCACGTTGCCAGGACAGCGATTAGAGACGTGTTCAAATTAAACGTTTACAACATATTGTTGTCCGCCAGTTGTGTGTTGGCCAAATGAGCAACGTTGAAATTTTAATGCGGCCAACTGACCATTTCCGGCAAACTGCTCAAAAATGGTCAAAAAGAATATAAAACTTGGCATAAATGCTCAGTCCAAAATGGTTGCTTGCATAATTTATGCGCACAATTCGTCGTTGCATTCAAATGCTGACCAGCCAGCCAACTGCCCAAGCGTGTCCTTGTCGTTCGCATTGTTGCAATGCACTGAGCAAAAGCGGTAGAAGAAAAAACGAATGGCCAATATCGTATATAGATGTTTTAGAGGAGACTTATTTCGAACTGCTATGCCGCCATTTTGATATGTTAAGGTGCAGCTTTATAACGTGCTTTTTAATTGGTCCATTCCATGCAATAACTCGACCTTTGGCAGACTTGAATGTGAAGCAAATTTTGAGTCTAGACCTAGGCTTACTTAACTGGATCCAAGTGAGCCAAAAACTCTAAATTCTTGATCATAGATAACAGCGCGTGTTATTATATGCGACATTGCTAACCCACACGAAGTTCTCCAAGTGAACTGTTTTGTTACTGCTGTCTTTTGTCGTGAATTGAACAATTCGGACGTAGACAATATGTGGTTCCAGTAGAACGGCCCTACAAGCCACACTGCTAACGGTAGACATGGTTATCTCCCGCAGAGGTGACGCAACATCGTGCGATTTGGGGCGCTTTCTAAATTTGCAATCCCTATGCCAATAAGCTGCAATCGTCCGATGCTATTAAAATCGACATAGCCCAGGCAATCGCTGAACTTTAGCCACAGCTAAGCGGTTGAGTCATTCTATCTAATTCTCTAACCTTTTTTTCGCTCAGTGTAGCTACTCTTGCGACAGCAGCTGACGCAGCATAGCAAATTAATTAAAGGCCTTTTATTGACTATGAGTGGGACTAGTCTGAGGTTTTGTGCATCATTGCGGTTGACCCCACCAAAACCTAAGCGACGGAAAGGTCACTCGTCTATGGGCAGGGGCATTATTGGAGCATCATCAAGCCACATTTAGAGGAAAAGAATGCTACGCTGAAGAGCAAACTTTCATTTCAGCATGTGCAGAAGATTTACGCTTTAGGGTAAAAGACAAGCCAGACGTCGCGTCGTTGCCGGGCAACTTCTAAACGCCTGTCAACGTGCAACTGCTGCGTTGCTGCACATGCTGGCAAAACTTTTTGGAACACACACACACACATATACGCATACAAGGCCACAACGTCTTGTGGTTGTGCTTCAAACTGCTTAATCAATTACGCAACTTTGTAACAACATGGAGCAGGCAGCCAACCGCCAGCTAAGTCGTGCGTTGCATGCATTAAGCTAAGCCGCCCGCAGCTCGCTGCCCCTCCGACCCCTCCCGAAAAAAGGAGCAACTCTTAGCCAAAAAGGCGCCTCAGAAATGACAGCTGTTCAGGAACTATTTACCAACATCTGCAGCACCAAAGATTGCAGTGCACCGATGGGGGTGGGGTGGGGGATGCCTGGAAAGCCCCAAGCTGCTGCATATGTTAGATCTTAGTTAGCAAAGTATTTTCAATCTCACGTCACTAAGTCGCAGTAGTTTAATTAAAACGCACAAGGCAACATTTTCTTTCGCCGGGATTTAGTCATTTTTTTTCTTCCTTTTTCTCTTGTCGTCGGTTTTGATTTGTGAAGTTGGCGAAAACATGCAAAGAATGCTTGAGGAATTATGAGGGGAATTGAAAAACTCGCTAATTGGTTTATAATGATGCGGGTTGGAGAGTATTTTGTATGAGATGAATGTTATTTGCTGGCATCTGGAAGGAGTTTCATATGAAAACTTGAGTAATATTGATATGGGTGCATGTTACTGTTACTTAATACGATAGATTGAGTTATGTTGCATGTAGTTAGAGAGAAAAATGGGAAGAAAAAGTATATAAGTATAGGCGAGAAAGAACCCTAGGAAATTCATAAAAGCAAAGCAAAACTTGGATTCGTACATAAAACAAACCAATTTCTTCGGTAACTATTGAATCTTTTTCCTGAAACTATCGAAAATATCGAATAACGCAACTATGGATGGTTATGCAGCTAATATAAATTAGAGCTGTCGAAATATCGAAAGCCGCAACTATCGATAGCTTACAGCTCTAATTAATACTAAATCTTTAGTTTAAACTAGTTGTAAAACTTCCGCTTGTTGCGCCATTCGATATTTTCGATGTATACTTTTACAAGAAAGTTAGATATTAAAAGAGTACAGCTAGAATTATAAGTAAGGGGCCGTCCATATATTACGTCATCACTGAATGGCCCCCTTAAGTAGTTCACTTTGCAGATATGGCAATACTTAAGAGAGTGCAGAAGCACAAAGCTTACTTACAATGGAAAACTGTGAAAACGGTGGAACGCCTTTCTTTAGGAGTAGGCTCAAACATCTTGGTAGTTGCTTTGTGGATAGTCCTGACCATGTTTTCTTTAAACGAAAAAGGTTCGACTTTCTTAGCTGCAAAGAATAATATTAAAGTCAGTCAAGAAAAATGAATTTGAAAAACTATTTTAAATTATATCGCGTCTTAAAATATGTATCAGAACTGTAGTATAGTTCTATGTTATCGAGTTCACAAAAAATATTGCTTCTAATTAAAAACATTAACAAAATTTGTCGTATTCATTCATTTACCACATTTTTATGATTACGTAATCATAGTGGAGGGGGAGGGGGGTCAACTTTCTGTTTATTTTTGATTACGAGTGGGGTGAGGAGGTCAAAAAGGGGCAAAAACGTAATATATGGACGGCCCTAAGAAGCTACTAGTATAACTGAACGCAAAAAGAGGTAAAATTTTTACTGCATACTGTCAGGCATGAATTCTTATAGAATTTGTTCTCAGTATTAAATATTTTATAATTCATTTAGTTATCAAGACAAAAAACCCTTTTTTTTGGACATATCATTTTTTATATTCATATACAATTTTAGATAATTACACTATGCAACAAAAAAAAACCAATGCCTAACACACGCCCTTTCCAGTAAATTTGATGCCGCTGAATTCGAATCCGGGATTCTTTGCAGAATGACTATATTAAGATAGGAAACCCACAAAACTTTTGGTACAGTGCGAGACTTATCAAAAGTGTTGTGAAAGGCTGAAGCGCTTATCAAAGAAGAACTAGGTCAGCATGGAGATCAACCCGCAGGTCAATCTTTAATAATTTGATCTCAGTATGCAAATGAATAGTAGAGAAAACCCTTGACAGACACTGATGGGCGGGGGCACAGTCTGATGTGGAAGCTCTCGGAAAGTACTTCGTTGGATCTCTGGCCCAGCAGCATCCAGCGGCATCAATTGGATTAGTCATGTTGTATGTATGGATGAAGAAACTTCTGGCAATAAGGACTTCGAAACAGCTGTTTAAGAAAGGCGACGAAGACCACCTGTGAATGTTCATGTTATGTGCATGAACGAAGAAACTCCTGGCAAAAAGGTCTTCAATTCAGCTAATGCCTTGTCTTCGGTGAAAGAACCAGAATAGTTGGAGAGGGCTGCCCGAAGCAGATCTTGCCTGAAAGTGTGACCTAACGACTTCCGTTTTCGATAAATACTACATTCATAATAACTTTAAGTAAAATAAGGAACAGAAAAAAGTATGTTTGAATTCAATATTACTTTAACCCGGGCCTTTGCCTTTTTTCCTTAACTGGGAGTGGATTTTTGTAAACTAACAATATTTAAGGAAAATTATTTGGCTTTCTTTCAGTTAAAATAACTTTGATTACGATAAAGCCTTTAAGCTAATTAATAAAGAACCAAATCTATCCAGCAGCAGTCCTTAGTGAACTACTACAAAGCAAGCTGGTAAAAGCATGCCTAGCTTTAATTTTAAAATTTTTCAATGTTTCAAAATTTCTTAAAACATTAATTTCTCAATGCTTTACATAGAACGTTGTCCAATGCAATTGCAAACAAAATGGTGCCTCATCCACGCTTTCGAAAGGTCACGCACTGCATTTTTGACAACGATGGTCTACTAATGGGTAGGTCGTTTCCTATGAGAATTGCGGACAAACGAACTACTATTCATATAAATCGTAATTTCCGTAGATACCGAGAGTCTTTATACAGACGCCGTACAAATGATACTGGATCCCTATAAAAAGAGTTACGCATACGATGTAAAGTTACGTATTATGGGTCAGGCACCGCTATGTGCAGCTAATATACTTATCAAGGAATATGGACTGCCTCTAAAACCAGAAGAAGTTGTCAGGCAGCAGGAGGAGAATGTAAAGCGTATCATGCAAAATGTGAATTTAATGCCCGGCGCCAAGGATCTGCTCTTGCATTTAAAAGAGTCGCACGTGCCTTTGGCATTGGCCACGGGCTCCGTGATCCAAACCTTTAACGTAAAAGCGCGCCCACATCGCGAACTGTTGACAGTCTTTAGACACATTGTGAATGGCAGTGACTCAGAGTTGAAAAGGGGCAAGCCGAACCCAGATATATACCTGCTAGCCGCTGCGCGCTTCAAACCCAGACCAGCGCCACCAGAGTGCTGTCTGGCCTTTGAGGATTCACCAAATGGCGTGCTTGCGGCTCGCAATGCGGGCATGCAAGTTGTGATGGTGCCGGATCCAAGAGTACCAGAGGCTTTGAGAAAGCACGCTACACTGGTGTTGCCCTCTTTGGAATACTTTCACCCCGAGGACTTTGGCTTGCCGGCCTATGACAATTGCTCTGTATTTGAATTCGGATAGGGAGTTAAACGTCAAGCGGAGTTCTAACAAAATTAAGCTACTCCAAAAAACGACTGAAAATGCAGAAATATTGTAGCTTTAAGCCGGTTACGCATTGCATTTTCGATATGGATGGAACGCTGGTGGACAGTCAGAAACACTACATGAAAGCTATACAGAAAATACTGGAGCCACATGGTCACACCTATAACTATGACCTACATCAGCGCTCCATGGGTCGGACTTCCTCAGAGAATGCAGAGATGATCATTAGAACCTATGACTTGCCATATACGCGCGAGCAGTATCTCACGATGTATATACAGTATAGTCGCGAGTATCTTCAAAATGTGCCCTTAATGCCGGGCGTGGAGCGACTTTTGCAGCATTTGCATCGCTGCCATGTGCCCATGGCTGTGGCCACCAGCTCCAAAATGGCATCCTATGAGTTAAAGGCCCAGTCGCATCGGGAGCTTTTTAAGGTTTTCCATCATGTCGTCGCCGGCGGCACGGATCCCCAAGTGAAGAATTCTAAGCCCGCTCCAGATATCTTTAATGTAGCCGCTGCGCGCTTTTTGCAACGCCCCAAGCCGGGTTGTTGTCTGGTCTTCGAGGATTCACTCAATGGCTTGCGTGCTGCACGAAATGCCGGCATGCAGGTTGTGGTAATACCCGATCCTCAAATGCGACCACAAGTTTTCCAAGAAGCCACATTGATCCTAAGTTCCTTGGAAAACTTTAAGCCACAATATTTTGGGCTGCCAGCGTTATAATTGAAGTAGCTTAGTTAACAGATGTCAGTTACAATATATAATACTTTTTGGCCTAACCAGATTTTTTATAAAATTTACAGTCATGTGTAATAACAGTTGCAATCCCTGTTGCCCACGTTGCCCGCCAAGCTGCTGCGGCAAGTGTGCTCCACCCTCTAAATATCCAGCTGTCTCTTATCTTATCTTTGATCTAGAGAGCGCGGTGTTTGGTACGACAACTGACAGGCCCAGAGTACACGGAGAGCGGGACTCAACTGAGTCAAGTGCTCTATGTGTGCTTGCGGCCCTAGTTATCATTTTCCCAGCTAGCTAAATCTAGCGATCTCTTTCAGATACTCGGAATGTCTATAAGCGTGCCTGCCGTGAGGTGGTCGAGGAATACAATGAAGAGCTACCAGAAGCCGTTCTACTGCAAAGCTCTCCCATGGAAACCCCAGAGCTCGCCGAGCTGGTTGTACGCAAATGCAAGCTACCTATTCATTGGACTGAGTTTTTGTTAAAACTGAATGATCGCATCTTCGAGCTGGTCACAAGGCCACCATTCATGCCGGGCGTGGAACGTTTGGTACGTCATCTAAACGATTGCTGCATACCCATGGCCTTGGTCACTAGCTGTTCGCAAAAGCTTTACAAGCAAAAAATACGCGATCGTGAAAACTTTTTCGAGCTCTTCTGTCATGTAGTTTGTGCCGATGATCCGCAACTGAATCAACACAAGCCGGCGCCGGACATCTATCTGATCTGCATGTGCCGCTTTAGTGGCGATGCTATGGCCAACTGTTGCCTGGTCGTTGATGGCACGCAGAAGGGTGTGCAGGCGGCTACGGATGCTCGTATGCAGGTGGTTATGCTGCCGGAGCTAAATCTGCCTTGTTGTTGGTCAGATTTGGCCACAATACGCTTGGAATCATTCGAGCATTTCAAACCGGAGGAGTTTGGCTTGCCGGATTTTGGTTGTGAAAAGGAGCAAGATGCGTCTTCAATTCAATAAACAGGATTTCAATTGATTTATTTTGTGTTTTGTGTGGCCTTCGACACATTTAGAAAATTACACAAAACCATTTCGCATTGGTTTGCTCTTTATGCATGAATTATGCATTGCACACACACACACACACACACACACACACACACACACACACACACACACACACACACACACACACACACACACACACACACACACACACACACACACACACACACACACACACACACACACACACACACACACACACACACACACACACACACACACACACACACACACACACACACACACACACACACACACACACACACACACACACACACACACACACACACACACACACACACACACACACACACACACACACACACACACACACACACACACACACACACACACACACACACACACACACACACACACACACACACACACACACACACACACACACACACACACACACACACACACACACACACACACACACACACACACACACACACACACACACACACACACACACACACACACACACACACACACACACACACACACACACACACACACACACACACTAAAGCCACATATACATGCATTCAATTTGCAGGTGTTGTCGACATTTTGCATTTCTAATGCAGAGCGAAATTGACGCTTTGGACTGTTTTTGCATTTATGACCACAGAGTTCGAATAGAAGCATTTACTGCAATGCAAATACACACACACACACATACATACACATGTATGCATTGGTATACACCTTCAAACACTCAAACATCCTGCATTTAATAGCACTATGCACACACCTATAGAATGCATTTTAAGCTTTGCTATGAACATTTGTGCTGAGATTTGTGGTCAAATAACAGTTGTTGTTGCCATTTGAAAAACGAATTAATATCTTGAGTTGGAGTCGGGTAAGATGATGATGAGACGCGTCCGATGCGCGGCAGCACTATAAAGTTTTTACAAAAAATACAAAGATAACAGTAATCTATTAGTGGAGTAATGCACAAAGTAATAGAAAGTGTGTTCTTTCAGGAGCTCCTGCTTCGTTCAAGACTTCTTCACTCCACCAGTTTCTGTAAGAAGTTATTCGGTCTACGGATTCGCTTACTTCCTACAAAAGGAGAAATTTCTTCGTTCAACGAAGTGCCCGTATGAAAACTAGTGAAGAAAGCCTAGGCATAAACAAGTCATAAAATACTTGACATAATTTTGTGACAAAAATCAGCCACATTTGAAATAATCAATAGAAATAAAAATACTAAATACAATAATCGATCAAATACTGTAGTCATTTGATCTGCTATCGCCAGATAGTATGCCAATGTCGTTATTCAATATGTCTTCCACAAGGTTCCCAACCATTTTGGATGACTCGAATTGTTTACAGATAATATCTTCAATTACAACAGGCTAGGAACAACATTGATTTTACTAAGCCAAAAGTTTTCTTTACAATCACTCCATTTATGGGAGAAGTCTTCATCGTCGTTTCTTAGGAGTAACTCGCTGGCTTCGTCGGCGTGTTTCTTCAACTTTTCTTTGCAAAAATCGAAGAAGGTTGTTTTCTGTAATCATCAAACTATGCAGAATCCATTACAAGTAGAAACATTCCTAGCATTCGTATTTGCAATGAATGTTGAAACTTATGCCCAAAAATTATCTGTAAAATATGGTTTGTGTAGCTGCTTTATCAAATTTAGTTCATAGATGCGTTTTTATTAAGACAAATTACTACGCAAATACTAAAAAATTAGTCTATCCAAAATGATCTGGGTTCCATTCTTTGAACATATGTTTAGTTGATATTCGTTGCGGCGTAAATCCCAAAAAAAACTAATATCAAACATCATGATGCGAAAGTAAAATTTGATCTGACAACACTAGAAATGTCCATTCCCGCATATTAGAACATAATGTAGTCTGCAGTATAAAAGCTGTCGATAAACACATATTCACTACACACCGATATACTTACCGGTACGTTCCTAAAAACTATGATAGTGCATTTTTAAGTTCGGCTATTCGAAAGTTAGTAAGAGTAGTTTTCGATTGCATATAGCTTGTAGCCGAGATTCTTTCATTTTTGCAAAATTTTTCTCAACAGTTTCCGTTTTCTTGCTAATTCACTGGTTCTAAGAAAGCTTGTTTAAATAACATCCAGAATCGGGGGCTCCGCAAGCGGCATGGTACCATTAGATTTCAATTGGTTCTTTGCATATTGTGTAAACTTTTAGAATTCATTTTGGTTCAATGTCACCGGCACACCGCATAAAAAAAAACAACAACAACTAATCTACAATACACAGAAATATAAAATAATTTTTTTTTTCGGTCGCATGTTTTGTACTGTGAAATGCACATTTTTTATGAAGAACTGAATATTTTTGTTACTTTTTTGTGCAAATCCACAAAGTGCAATGTGTAGACACACGTTTTTATATGCAGCTTAGATAGACAATTTGCATTTAACCGATAATGTTTGCTCTGATTCCGCATGAAGTTGGGCTGCTTGGAATGGGACGCAAAGTCTGGAATATGTGTAAAATTGATTGCCATTCGACTCATCTGCGGCAATTAAACTTTTTAAAAATAATTTAAATAAATATTATTTATCAAAAAAATATCAATATTTTCTTGAACAAACAGCAAAATGTTCATTGAAATCTCTTAAGCTGTTATCACAATACAAATAAATTGTAAATTTTCTTCAATACATTTTTAAGCCACAAAAGCTGAAAAGTGTTTTAGCACAACTTAATAAAGTCCTTGATAATTGTACTAATCTTCAACTTATGCCAATACTCATCAGTTTAATAGGATATCATGACATCATGCACACTTCCTCAATTCCCTTGAAAAGCTGCACAAATGATTGAATTGTCACTCATTGATGCACATTTCAATCAAAATCGAGAATATTTTATGGCTTTCAATAAAGATGATTAAGCGATTTGGTCAAGGCATTAAATCAACATTGAATGGCCATCATTATGTCCTTGTAGACAGGATGAGCTGAGCAATAAATTTTGCTCAGAAAATTGCATTCGAGCACTTGTCAGAGCTGCAATTCGGTTTAGTTAGTAAATTTTGTTTGCCAAACTGTTATTTGTTGACAATTTAATTATTTAGCACATTACGCATACGACATGTAGACCAATAAAATGTTGGCATGAGAGATTTTGGCAAAGTCTCAACTTATAATTACTTAATGCTTGAGCTGCACATGAGTTGTGCATATCTGTCTGTGTGTGTCTGTCGCTCTGTCTGTTTGTCGACTGACTGCAGTGTCTATAAATCATAATACTTTCCGCTGAAACTCATTTCAATTTCAAACATAAACCTTTTAACTCTTTAGACTTTTTGCTTCTCTGCAGCAACTTTACTCTTTATTTTATAATGATTTCTGTTTTTTTCATATATAGTCTTATAATTATTATTTTTTTATTTTGTTCTTGGCTGAGCTTTGCGCCTTACTTCCGTTCTCGCCTAATGAACGCCACAGGAAGCACTCAAAGGCCAAAGCAGCGCAAAAAAGGAAAAGGAAAAGCCAAAGAAAATAAAAAGAAAAGTGCATGAAAATATATGAAAACAGTTGCCAACGTTGTTGCCTGTTTTTGCCAGAGACATGCGAAAACAAGTTAGAGGCAAAAAAAAACATTGAAGCGAGCAGTTTTAATTTCTTAATTTAATTATGTAAGGACATAACGCCGCAGGAGCCTGTAGCCAAGGCGCTGCAAAAAGTCCTTCCTAATGCGCTAAGTACTTGACAGCGTTATTGGGTGTTTAAGGCAGCAGCAACTAACCATTGATTCTAAGGACATGGCCAGCATCAAAGTTACCAAATACAAAGCCGAAACAGCCAAATGCAGCAAATTAAAGGCAAATCCAAGTGTGTGTTGGTACGTGTGTGAGTGTGTGGAGACTGTACTTCTGAGTGTGAGTGCCGACGACAGGATTAACATGTGTCGAGGACGCTGAAAAGCTTTCATAGTCCTGCTTGTTGCTGTCGTTGTCGCAGTCGCAGCATTCCACTAAATTAATGTTAAAATGCACAGCAATGGCAACAGCTGCGGGACGTTAGCAACCTCAGAGAGGCTGTTGCCTACACTGCGAGAAAAAGCAAGCCAATTAAATGGAAACAAACAAAAAAGCGGCTAAATCCCACAGAGAGAGCATTGCATAGAGCTTCACAAAACGGTTATTATTAAAACACAAATAATATAGATAAATATCATTCATCTAATTAGATTATATTTCGAGCTAATTTAGGTTGAAACGGCTGCCAGGTTTCTGCCTGGCACACTTGAGCCAAATCACCTTCGTTCCTTCCTTCTTCCAGCCACAAGCTTTAATGCCTAAAGTGAGAACCATTCAGATGCTAACACGAAATTCGGTCTGCGTTTGGGGCTAATATTTGAAAGGCTGTTCAGGATGTACCACCCCTAAGGTGGTATGCAAGAGCATAAAAAGTTATCTGCCACCGTTTCTACCTCCTTTTAGTCTCTTTTAGTCGCTGAGCACAACTCCCTACTAAAAGAGTAGAGTGCAGCTGTTTGTTTGATGTTTAGCTCTGGCTCAATGTTCCGGTATCCCGGAACGCAAATCAAGCACTGCTGAGCGATCTCATGCTCTGTGGCTCAAGCTTTGTGGCAGCTTGTTATCGATATCGAATCAGAAGTTATTGAGGCATGAAAGTGCCTTTAAGACTCTTGCCTGGAATACGCTTAAAAGAAACTGATTTTAAAGAATTTAAAAGCGAATAAAAACGTTGCAAACAGGCTCACAGTTTCAAGTACAATCTTTAACCCCTTTCGCTTAGCTGCTCACTTTATAGAGATACTTCACCCGACTTTGTGAAAAAATCTGCTGAAATTCATATAGAGTTTTCATTCTGCTGGCAACAAGCTCACACTTTCTCGACCTCTCGTAGACGCTGCTAACACAGTACAAACAAGCGTAACACCATCATACCGTAACACCAAGTATCTGAGCGTGATAACAACGAATACTTCTCTTCTAATGGGGCCGAAATAGAGACTTTGATAGTACTAGTACCAATGAAACACACACTAAAATCACGCGCTTATAATAAGAGAATCTGCAGAGTTCTTGCCACTTTGGCGGATTTTCTTTCTTCGTCCCTTGTTCTGTGTAGTTTAGTATGAAATGTCAAGATCTTTGTGGTAGGGCCCTGTCCTATAATGATAATAATGATTCGAGAAAGAAGTCTTCGCATGCTGTGTGTATAAGTGCAGTGTTTCTCTCAGTGTATGCATTTGTGTATTTGTTTGGTCCATTTGTTTGTTTCTGTTCTAGCATGTGACTGTATGCATTTGTGTATGTGTGTGTGTGTGTGTGTGTGTGTGTGTGTGTGTGTGTGTGTGTGGTTGCTTGTAAGTTATAAAGCATTAATCAAGCATACCTGCTGGGCAGAAGAAATAAGCAGTTGGGGCCTCTGGACTTGGCCGCTTTTGGCTGCCTTTTGCCTTTGCTTGTTTGTGGTGGCGACAAGCACATACACTCTCTCTCACACAGACGTCACACCGCACAACACTAAATTGGCGCTCATTATGACGGCCTTTACATATGCCCTTGCAATTTTCCAGCTAAATGGCATACATTAATTAACGGCACACGTGCACGTTGTATGTGTGTGTGTGTGTGTGTGTATCTGTGTATGTGTGTATGTGTGTATCTGTGAGTGTGTATCTGTGTGTGTTGGCTTGGCCTATGCGATTACGTGTGGGCGGCTGCAGCATTCATTTTGGGATTGCATGAAAAGATTAATGATGCGCTATTAATGTGTAATGACAAATGTTAGTGCGACAGGATAAGGGGAAAAAGGACTGAGTAGCTAAATCTTGTGACATGTTCATGCCAAGAAATCTTTATTCAATGTGAGGAATTGTACCTTATAGTTGACGTGGTAATTAAAGTATTTGTTAGAGGAGGAAAAGGAAACATGTATGTCGAAGTCTAACGAACGTATTTATGGTCCGCTTGTAGACAAAAAGCTGAGCTTGAAACGTTTCAACATATGTATATAGTAACTATTGAGTAGCTCGAACGGTTTTCCAAATATGGATTTGCTAGTAATGATAGTACTAATCATAGTACTTTCTGGGAGCTAAGAAAGCGGCTAATAATATGCAGAAATCAGAAAAACTTTGTATTTTGCACCGTTGAATATTGTAAGTTGCTGCTTTATTTGGAAGAGTGGATCTGAAGACCATCGAATGCTTGTGGAAGTTTATGGTGACGCTGTTTATACTGGTAAATTGTTTTGGAAATGATTTTAACATTTCAAGATTGTGGATTATGGAGAGCCAAAAAAAAAATCGAAGACGAAAAGAAAATCTAAATCTAACGCTTTAATCGAATCGAAATTATTGTGAGCAACATTCTGCACTTGCAATCAGCTGATTCCTAGGCAACAAAGAAATTGTTTTTTTTCAACGGGCTCAGCTGAAGATGAGAAGTGAATACTCTACGACCAGGAGCATTTATATTGGGACTACAAATAATTTCGATCTGTTTCAAAAAGTGGCTTATCCCTGTCAATCGGTTCCATCAATCTCAGCATCAACGGCAAATCCGAATATCAGTTCAAACCTCTGCTCTCGCTCTCTTTCTCCCTTTCTCTCTCGCTCTACAGTGAACATTTGTTGAAATATGTCGCTTGCATTAAAGGCAATCGTTATCGACGACATTGAACTCGAAATACAAACAAAACATCTGGAATAGGTGATAGGACACGACAAAGTAATTCTGTAGCAAGTCAAGTTTCGGCTTTATGTAATAAAGAAAACATTTTTAGTATCCCACAGACAAAATTCCTGATTATTGCTGGTAATGAATGATTTAATATGATTTAACAAGTCAACGGTTTGCTTCTATGAAAATTCACTCCAAAGTATCATAACCTTAAAAAAAGATTAATTTTTTCGAGACGCCATAATCACTGGAGAGATGCCACTAATCGTGACTTTTTGAACACACAAAAACGTATCGAAATAGCACAAATATTCAAAAACAATGTATATATTATTAAGAAAAGTAAAAAACTTTTGACGAAAGCGTAGGTACTTGTAGGCAAATCATAAAATTAGTTATATAATTTGTGTGACGAGAGTACAGTGCATGTTGCACTATTTGTTATTGATAATAGAATTTCAAAGCACATATGTATGTATAGGTTCTTCCGAATAATTTTTTTCTTTTCATTTTTCATTAAAAAAAAAGGCCACATTTCGTTAAGCTGTGTGGTCTGATTGGACGTTCTACAAACTTTTCACAGCTTGCCCTTGGCTCTATGTCTTCCCAGGACCCCGCTACAGCTAAGGAAATTTTTTTTCAAACCCGTATATCTTCCAAACCAATAGCCAAATCATAAAACCGTCTATGAAAAGGTTTATCTACGCATTAATACCTTTAAAACGGTATATGGCTCGACCAGATCGGACGCTCCAGCTAAAAGTGCAAAATTTAGGGTAATTTTATAGTTGTGAGCTGCAGGACTGCTTAGTCGCACGCTTTGTGTCATACCTAGGAGCTACCGCTCACAGTGATATAGCTTGATTCACTCACCAACGCCCATGCTCCTAAGAGGAAGCGTGGTGCTTCAGCACGTTTTCATCCATATCCATTACTGCATAACTCCATATCTTGAACTCTTGAAAACTTGACTTCTTCATATCTTGTAATAGTCATATTTTTTCATATATTCAAATCTCCATTTCTTAACACCCTAATGTCTTTATACCTTCGTATCTTCAAGCCTTCGAATCTGTGAATCTACATGTCTTGATATCTTCACATCTTCATATCTTTGACTTTTTATATATGCAAATTGTTATATCTCAATATCTTGAATTTTTGAAATCTTGCAATCTTCATATCAGTCGTCATATCTTTAAATTTCCATATATTCATTTTTTAACATCTCCTCATCTATAATTTTTTGATATCTTGAAATATTCATATCATGAGATCATGGTATCTTGAAATCTTCTTATTATGATATCTTCTTATCGTCTTTTCTTCTTATCTACTCATCTATATATAGACTTATCTACTTATCTAACTATCTGAGTATCTAACTATCTGCTTATCTACTTATATACTTATCTACTTATCTTTTTATTTTCTTATCTTCTTATATTCTTTTCTTCTTATCTCTTCATCTTCTTATCTCCTTCTACTCATATCTTACTGCATATTCATATCTTTGTTACCTTGCATCTGTGTATCGTTGTACCTTCTTATCTTCGCATTTTCTTATCTTCTCATCTTTGTATCTCCTAATCTTCATATCCCTTTTCTTTTTTATCTTCCATTGCTCTCTATTCTACCATATACTTTCTCTCTCTCTCTTTTTCATCTACTCCTTTTTCGTTGGTTTTCGTCTGTTTCTTCACACTCAGATTGCAAATTTATCTTCGCTCAAATAGTTCTATTTGAGGGTCCGACACGGAGCGAAAAAAAGAAGATTCGATTCACCATCCTGTACAAGGAAAACAATGCTCTAACATAAATATAAACTTAGTTGATTTTAGTTTTTTTAGATTAGTTTAGTTTTAGGCAACATTGAAAACAGTTATTGTATGCATTTTTCAAAACTTCCATGTAGCTTTTATTAGTTATTCAATAATAGATAGAAGAATAGATAAACAGCGCAAAATTTAATTCACTTCAATCTGTCAGTCTCTGGTTGAAATATTTTATTAAAATAGCGTACAATTTCGCATTTGGCTTGTCCATTTAGTAAAATAATTGAAATAAATATTTAATTAAAGTGCCAAGTGAAAGCAGCAACAACGTTAGCAACAATTCAGCTCTAAATTTTCATAAAAAATTCAAAACGCCTCCTATACGATATATAGTACATATAGAGTAGAGATACTCTACTGCCATAGACCAGGACGACAACCAAAACCAGGATATGCAATAAAGTGCGGGCGGCCAAAATGTGTCACAGTGTCACAAATAAAACAACAACGAAGACCAAAAAACAACTACGACAACAACAATTGGGACAACAACAAGTAGCAGTAGCCAAAAACAACGCACGTCAGTGTCAAAGTGACAACGACAGACATTAGAGACACACATGACCGACCAATGCACGGACGGATGAAGGGACGGACACACGGGCGTTACGGCCTCTACGCCAGTGACATTTGCCGCCTTCTGACAAGAGAGAGAGAGATGCGGGAGTGTGTTTCTGTCTGCGTCAGCCAGAGTGAGATAGGACTTACAGCACGAAAGACAAGGTGTGTAGTGGCGAACAGGGTAGCTCAGTGCGTTGCAAACAAGTAAATAAATGACAAACTAAAGCCAAATTAAGTAAATAAAATTGTTGTCGCTGTCAGTCGCATAAACTGACATACGCAGCAAGTGGCAGGACCTGACAGGACATGTGCCCCGAGTTGAGTTGACTCGACTCTATGCCAAAACAAGAGCTACAGCGCCCTCTGTTGTCACAAGTGACAAACAATAGAGACGACAGCAAGTTGAGAGAATTACAAGAAAGACTTGTAATTGTAAGTAGCTTTGCAAGTGCACATACACATTCTGAACTTTAACTGGGTAGATCTGATGTTTTTGGGAGAGATTAAAGATTTGTATTACTACCCATGTTCGAATCTAGTTCATAAAGACATTTCTCCCTCTGATTTTGTCATTTCCGATCACGTTTTGGAAATGTGAAGTCCATAATGCAGTGTGATTTTTCTCGGGCATATTAACGGCTAAAATAACGAATAATAGTTTCACAGAGCTCCAATCTAGGCTTTGTCTTCATTGGCAACAAGCCGGACCTCTAAGATAAAAGGATCACAGTATCGACGTACGGTACTGCTTCACTTGCTACAGTCAGCAACGGCTGTATGTCATTTAACACCGACTTATCCTCTTCAACATAGACGTGAAAAGTGAAAAATCGGCCCATGTTACTTACGCCCTCAGGCATGGGCACTATTCGCTGATGCTACTAAACATTGAATCAACGACAATTATATATACAGAGGAGAGATCCAGAAAGCAACTACGCAGTGATCCATTATAACAGGCAGATACCTAAGGTACTTAAAGATATCGAAAAGTACAGCACCTAACACACACCATGTCCAGGCTGTCATTTTAACCACTCTTCATCGCTCTCAATTTACTGGTCTCCACGAAAGAAGTCTTAAACAGCATAGCCCACTAAGGTATCAGTTTAGTAACGAGTTCTTTAAGAACTTTAATATTTTATTTTTTTTTGCAACTGAGTAATAAAATATAATAAGTATATTCTTTCACTAGAAATAATCTCAAGGAAGAACCTGGCTGGCACATTGTAGGAGTTAGGGACAGCTTATGTTTGATTGCAGTTCTTCTTCTTAACTGGCCATAACAACCTGTTGTCGGATAACGACCTCAGTGTAGCACTCCTCCAATCGGTGATACCAAAGAAAAGTAGCTTCATTATGCTGGATGTTTATTTGCTTGAATATGTCACTGTCGTCGTGAGCTCAGAGATTGCGTCGTTCCATCGAATGCGGTTGAAATTGCACACGCGGAAAGTGCCAATGATCTTACGGTGTACTTTTGTAGCCAGACCCACCCACCAGTAAAAGCTCGCTTAGTATGGCCAATGATATCGATATTATCACGCTGAGTTATCCCATCCATTGTTCTAGCCAGACTAGAGTTTGTTTCTTCTTCTTAACTGGCCATAACAACCCGTTACCGGTTTATGGCCTGAGGTATTTCTTTTATTGGAATTCGTGGGTTACAATCCCTACGCACAACCCTTTTAAGGCCTGGGGTGGCTCTACTGGTCTCGAAAGAATCCAGTGTCATTATAAGTCACCTCATACGACAAGCTTTGCCCTACTGAGCTAGTATTCTCTAACCCGCTCACCACACGGGGGAAGAGTTTGTTTACAAAGTAAAAATAAAGATGATCTTTAATATTTGCATATTGTACTTAAATTCTTCTTAATTATGCAATTTTACAATCAAATTCAAATTCAATAGGCTCAAAAGTTATAGAACTAAACCGCATTAGGAAACTGCACAAATTGAATATTATTTACTACTATAAACTGAATTCAAAGTTTCTTTGTGCAATCAATAATAAAATTGATAAATTCTCATTGTAGTTGCAAAGTTTGTGTTATTTTCCATTAGGCTCTTTGAACCCATAACTGGTTCATGTTCCTGTGGTTCTTTGTGATGTTTTGTATATGACTGTTTTTGATGTTTTTGTTGTTGGCCGTGTTGTATATGCTGTTGTTGCCTGTTTGTGTCCATGTTGGCTGCTGTTAAATCAGATAACTGAACAAACAATTTGGCTAATTTGAAAGCTTTTTGCATTTTGCGTAGCGGCCTTAGAATACAATTTATATATAGACATAGATACAGATACATATGCGTGTAACTGTGTACAAATGTATTTATGTGCTTTTAAAACCTTTTGATGATGACAGGAGCACACACACTTCCACATACACAGTCCCACGTAATACTAAATGCCGACATATCACTGTCATATCTAAACCGCTTGTAACTTTCATAACTGCAGGCGAATTTACTTCTAAACTCATGTCATGCTCATATACAGATACATAAATGTATCTATGAAGAGGATTTGTAGCTATGTACTATGTACATTTAGCTGCCCTGTTGCCGCTTTGCAGCAATTTGAAGCTTTAAAATGATAAGCCAAATTGATTTTGTGGCATGAAAGCCCAGTAAGATACAAACTTGCATGCAGCAGTTGCAGTAGAAATGTGTATTTCAGCTTTAAAACTGGAACTATCTGTAACAAGTCTGCCAAAATTAAAAAGTAATTTTGCTAGACGCAGACCAAAGGAAAAGTCGCACACTATTTCAGCAATCGGCAGACAAACGCTGACATGTGTCAAAATGCAAGGCGCACAATTTATCAAAAGTAACAAAAACAACAAGCAACAATAGCAACAAACTCAACAAAAACAAAAAAACTTCACTAACAAGCCAAGGATATATGGTAAGAGAGCAGCGCCAACTGTCCGCAAATAGTCAAAAGCTTTAAAGCGCCAAATGGCAAGCAAAAAACTGCCGGGACTGTCGTAGTGGCAACTGTAACCAGGAGTAGCTGCAGGCTGAATCCGGAATGCCATCAAGCCAAGACAAGGGCCTTAACTCATCAGAGTGTGACAACAATGGTCAGCGCCAGACGCAGGATGGCTGAAGGGCGGAAGCAGCGCAGCGATCTAAAATGGCGTACCGAAAAATGTCAAAAGAGAGTGTAAGAGAGAGAGCAAAAGCGCCAAAAGGAAGTCAAACCAAAGAGACAACTCTGAATGTGTTAGTGAATGCCCAAGTCAAATGAAAAATCGACGCTCCAAGTGGCAAGTGTGTGTCTGTGTGTGTGTGAAGGAGTCCATTTTAGCAAGTGTATGTGAGTGAACAGCTCATTCATCAAGCTAGAAGCGACACAAGTTTCCGCTATTTTTAGCACATTTTCAGACTCCAAATCTAGATGCTCTTAAAAAAGCAAGTGAAAAAGTTTTAAGCGTATAGCTAATGATTTACGCATACGCTATAACAGGGTTTGAGGTTAAATAGAAAGTGACAAAAAAAATGGAATACATTTTCTAGCTAAACTAAATAACATACACAATCGCTCTTTTCCTGAATCGATCCCAAGCAATATCAAAAGTCATCCAAGTACAGACTTTTAACTTATGAAGTACAAAAGGATTGCGTCAAGAACCTAATTTCGAATAGGAAGAGACATTCGGCTTCAGTACCGAAGCTTTTTGGACGATTCTGATTCAAAAATTTGTATATGTACAAAGCTTCGATCAGATGAGATTTTTGTACTTAGATGTATCCCGCTAATTTTTTTATTGTTTTTTGCCAGTGTAGCGTGCTGGTCTTAAGAAGTGAAGCGCGAAATGCCTAAGGAAAACCATAAGAGCTTTTTTGGCTATGCTCAAAATAAGTCTTGTGACGACACATAGGGGAAAGACAAAATTAGGTGACTTTGGAAAAAGAACTGCTGTTCAAAAGGGTGTTCAGGATGTCATTTATGAACAGTCTCAAAACAGGACTCGCAGTCTTGCAATTACTCGAAAAAATCTAAAAAAAAAGCCAACTAAACGTTCCGACTCTCTTAAAACGGTATTATGAAAGTTGTAATTGTTACTAAATTTTAGCATACGACAGTTTTTCTCATTCCAACGAATAATATCGATAGTTGAATATTTATCGAAAAATACAAAGACATTTGTCAGAGTAAAGTTTGTTTTTTGGGCTTTCTCAATTGACTACAAAACAACATTGGTTGTTTAGTAATTTTTGTCGTTTGTAACTTTGGTAAGAAGCTCACACCGACAATCGATAAAAATTTATGAAAATTGTATCTTAAATTATTCAGAACTCATCAAATGTCTGCAAAGGCAATGTCGTTCAATTCTTAAATTTCTAATGTCTACAGTTTCCTCGTTTGCGCTTGGGAAGAAGAACTCTTCACAACTCATTTCTATACTTTTTAAATTTTGATTATTTCGCGCTCAAGCTAGGTTTGGTTTTGTTTATGTTTATTGGAATGGAGCTGCCAAATTTTCACTAAAATTATTGCGAAGCTGACAACTTTGTTGCTGACGAGTTCCAGTAAACAGATTATGCTAACAAGCGATCACAGTTCGTAAAATGGCTCACATGAGCTGCTCTTTGTAAGCCGATCATCATACTCTCAGGAGAGTCTACATTTTACCGTTACTTGTCAATAAAAAAAATTGGTGGGTTTCCCAGAAAAAAAGTAAATAGTTTTGAGTTCTATACTCGATCAGATCTACAACCTTCACTTTATTATTTGGCGGGTGTATTTGCACTCTCGCACAGTGTTAGATACAAAATTATCGATTGCACTCGTTTTCCAGTACTCATGAAAACCACACTGAAGTTGCGTGTATTTCTAAGTGGCGTATTCATACTCTCCCTACTTAAAGGGTATACAATTTCCGCTCATCCTTTCCACATACTTATGTGTGTTGAGTTTTTGCATTTGATGGCATGCGATTATTATTGTTTATGTATGCGATTATCTAGTACACTGACTTTTTCAGCCAACGTATGAAAATTTGTGCTTTTATTGTGCAATGTTTGCTGAGCCACGCCCACTGTGGGCGCCCTTATAGCGCCTAACTTAGAGTTTATGTTAAATTGCGCAACAAATGAGTATTTCTTGGTTTTTATATTGTGTGTTGCTGCTGCTGCTTTTCCTTCTGCTATTTGCGGTTTTTATTGTTGTTCGTCTACACTGTCGCCCCCTGCCGGCGAACACGCCCTCCTGCGCCTTGTTTATGTTTCATTAAGTTTTTTGTCATTGTCAGTCGCTGCTGCTGCTGCTGCTTCTGCTTCTGTCGCTGCCAGTGAGTGCTCCACTGACTGATAAAACTAATGTTGACTTTGGCGTTGTTATTAATAGATGATACCGCCCTCTTCTTGAGTCAGTCCCCCTGCTTGCCGTGACTGGGATTTTCTCTGTGTTTCTACTATTCTATGCTGACTGTCTTTTTGTTGGCTTTACAGTTACAAATTAACAACAAAAAAATAATAATAATATCCACAAAAAGCCACAACAGCAAAAAGTTCATATACGAAAGCGCGTTTGTATGCATGTGTGTGCGTGTGTGTGTGTGTGTGTGTGTGTGTGTGTGTGTGTGTGTGTGTGTGTGTGTGTGTGTGTGTGTGTGTGGCATGTATGAGTATTTGTATCTGTGTTTTGTACTGTTTTATATTTTAGCTTTTTGCATTTTAGTTATATTTACCACACACACACACACACACACACGCACACACACACACACACAGACACACATAGAAAAAACCCAACTAAATGCAACAAAGTAAAACGCAATTACGCTCCTATCTATTGCACTTGCAATTGTTCTCACTTAGTGTGTGTGTGTATCTGTGTGTGTGTATCTATGTGTGTGTGTGTGTGTGTGTGTGTATCTGTGTGTGTGTCTGTTCAAGTTATGTTGTGTAATTCTATATTGAGGTCAGTGCTGCTGACAGTAATTTATAAAGTTTGTTTTTTTTCGCCCTTTTTTTTCGAAATCCAGCACAAAAGGTCAAAAGTTTTGGCTTTGCTTGGTTTTATTTGCAACTTGTGGGTTGTCTCTCTGGTTACACACGAGCCCCGTAACCATAAAGTAAGCTCAGAGTATGCAAATAATTAATGAAATATTAGATAAAGATAGAGGGGTTTTGTTCTACATAGCAGACATGCACCGAAATCCCTAAAGCAATTAAAGTGCATGGAACACTTTTTGGTTTTTAAGTGTTACTTGTACAAGTTCTGGTTTTAATTGTCTGCCAGGATTATGCGTAACTGCATATCGCTTCAAATAAATCAAATGTTTGCTTGTTTTATTCAAAATAACTGCATATCAAGTCTGGCAAGAAATATTGTTCCTTTATTGCATTTAGCCCAAACTTATGAAACCTAACAGAACTTTACCTTAAATAAGCATATATTGTAAAGAAAATTTGAAGTACATTAGAGCTAAAATGATCTTGGTCAAAATTCACCAACTTCGATGACTTAGAGGACGCAGAATCCAATTCTAGGCAAAATGTAGTTTTAAACGAGCACAAAAGGCTCGCTAACTTTTGAATTTGAGAAATCCAATCTAGGGAGAATAATAAACCTTCTCATACAAAACTAAAATTAATTTATGTTAAACTGCGTTAGGGTTCGGTGAAAACCTAGAAATCGGTCAAAATGTTGCAAATAAGAAAAATTATTGCAGACAGTCGTCCCGGCAATGAGATACCCTGTAACCTTTAGTCTCCATAAAAAGTGAATTCAGCTTTTATGCCACTTTTATTGGCAAGTTCCAATTATAAAACTTTCCTATTGAACTGTTGACTACACTTTGCAGGCCGGTGGCTTAAACATGTCTAACTTCGAGTCGTGAAATCGTTTTTAACCATCTAGCACAGTTTTCGAACTAACGCTATTTAAAAAATTCAATATTTCGGGAGTTGCGAAGTCAGCAAATCTTTTAATACTCGGGAGCCTTACTGCCCATTGAAATGAACTGTAAAATTTAAGGTATTTAAGGGTCAGTTCAATGTTTTGTTGATCGTGGAAAAAAGGGCCATGAAATCAAAAAAAAAAAAAATTTATACATATATAACGGGGTATTTTTCGAGATTCCCTTATAACTTTGCCACTTCGGAGAATGTGGCAAACTTTTCACAATTGTTGATCGAAACACTTTAAAATTTTCTTATTTTGAAAACATTTTTTGAGTACATTGCCTTGTAAGTCGCAATCGAATCAAGGTAATCTTAAGCCGTCTGAAAAACATTGAACCGATAATTAATTACCTTTAATTTGAATAACAGTTCATCTCGATCGGTGGAAAGGTTCCCGAGTAACATACGATTTGCTGACGTCGCAACTCTCGAAATCTCGAATTTCGAAGATGATGATTCGAAAACGGTTTCCGAAATCGAAATCAGAGAACATTTAGGAGCTATATAGAAGGCATAACAAGTCACCATTCCTTTTTCAACACTTGGACATTTCTTTTTTGCTCTCAGTAGGCAAATGAGTAGTAGAGACCACACCCGCCAAGAGAAACTAACACTCTATATTCCGTTTGGCTTTATGGCGCTGAAGCAAGGGTGATGAAAAGCATGACCTAATGAAAATGCCCTTGAAATTTTTACACTGAAAGTACTCCGTAAGTTCTTTGACATTTAACGACTATGGCATTCGATGGAACGATGAACTGATGGATGAAGAATCTTCTGCGAGAAAGGTATTTAATGCGGATGTGGAAAGGAGACGACAAAAGTGCAGACCATGTCTCTTGTTATGAATTCTATAAAGCTCCAGACAGCAATAACTCAACATTATCGTATGTCGACTTAAGGTACTCTTCCATATGACCACAGATTTAGTCAATAGTTGGAAAAAACCCACATACAGTAAATGTATTAAGCCGTCTTTCGTAGCTCCCTTTGGGTTATTATTCCGATGTGGTCATAGCGCTAAAAGAAACGACATGACAAAGTTTTTACACGCTACTGGTTTTAAAATTTTGAAACTCTAAAAACTAACTCATTTTACACTATCTATCTACTACTTTGCTACCATGTTCAAGTAAATCGTTTCCTCAAACCAAAATCGAGGTTCAGATGGCTATTCAAATCGGCTTAGGAACTACCACAAAGTCGTATTTAACAAATTCTATCTCGAGTAAATATAGCGCATGTTTAATATGCTCAAACAGCTATCTTTTACCATTACTCTCTAGAAACACCTATCTTGTGCGTCATTCACTCGAAAATACTCACAACAGCATGTACTCAATGCCACAACGAGTACTCATTAAAACGCTACACTCGCGGCAAGCTACTCGCTAAAGCGCTTCATCAACTCGCTCTCAAATGTGCACTGCGCAAACTCAACAAAAACTCCACTCTGTACTCATTCAGCAAGCTGGGAGCACTTCATGTAAACTCAGAAGTTATTGCCAAACAAAAACAGCTGTTGTGCCCACACATTGGGCGCAGAGCCTGCATTAGGGCCGCATTCCAGGTGTGCGTCCCACTTGGGGGCGCAGTTTAATTAAGAGACAATATAAAACGGAGGGTCCTCTATTCAAAATGCAGCTGAATATATCAAGTTTTGTGGCTGTCATATTTTTGTTTGTTATATTTTTTCTTGTTTAATGACAATCATAAAAGATTACCATAAATTGACAACATAAATATTTTTAATAAACATGCAAATAAAAAACATAATAAATTTATGCAATATAAAAAATTAAACCTGAAAACTGATTGCAATGGAAGAGCCGAGCCGCGTGTGGCACTTAAATTTTTATTATCGAAAGGATTTATTTTTGTCGTAGCGCGCGTAAAGAATTTTTACTGTATTTAAGCGTGCCATGAAATATGCATGAGGGTCTGTCTGCCGTGCCACAAAGTGTGTGTGTGTGTGTGTGTGTGGGTGTGTATGTGTGTGTGTGTGTGTGTGTGATAAAAGCCGAATGTCAGACAACAGCAAAGCGACAGGATATTATGCAATTGAATATGTTGCACAAACAACTACATATAAGAATTATGCTGTAGTGGCATATGTAATTGTGCCAGCTGTAAATGTTGCAAAAAGCAGCCAAAAATTGTTTGTAACCAGCTTTTGGGTGTTCCCCCCGCAGCCTGCTAACAAGGCCAAACAAGTCGTCCAACTGTAAAAGCGGCTCAGTGCTTTACCGTTATTGTTGCATTTTCATATGTTGCAGGCGTAAATCTTCAATAGTTATATTTGCAGTTGTTGCATTTCGACATGATGAGTATTTAAAACATTTTGGTAGCTGCAACTTTGTAAATATTATTGTTGTTGTAGTTGTTGCCACAGCTGCTGCGGCTGTTGCAACGACGCGTCGTGCATTGGCATAATTATGCAAAGTTGGCCAACAGTTCATGCGAAAATGGCCAATACCTGACGCAAAGATAATAAAAATAAAAGCCAGCCAACAATGGCAACACACACACACTTACAGAATCGCACAGCACGACAACAACAATATTTTAATTAACTTAATTAAGCAATTTTTATTTGCTATGGACAGGTGGAGCCGTGCTTACAGAGCACCTCCAACACACACACACACACACACACAGACACACACACACATACACACACATTGTTCCATAGAGTAGCGATGCCTTTGATGAAGCGTTACAAAAATTAACTCAAAGGACATTATTGACATGCTGTCAGTCTGCAATGAAAATGGAAATTCCTTTTTGTCCCCGTTGGTCCCTTAATATGCTCGGTAATTATTTATATTTAAAACGACGTAAGGATGTCCGAAATGACAGAAATGTTCAATAATATTTGGTTAATTTTTAAGCTTCAGTAAGATCTTCCTTTGTTTACTTACTTGTATAGTTGTTGGCAGACGGTAAATGCCTGCAAGGGATTCTTCTTATTCGGCAACTGTAATGGGAAAATACAGTCAGAAAATGGTTTAACAAGTGGTAATATATATTTGGGTTTTCAGGTGAAAAACTTCGAGGTGCCCTTGCAATACAAAGTTTAATATGGAAACTAAAGATGCTCTTAAATATGTGCGCATTTATCGCTATGTACTTCAAAGATGTTTAAAACCTGAAAAACTTTACAGTTATTCTCAACAGCTTAAATTGACAAAAGAAAAAGCCTTCTCATTTCATATTTGGACCATATATTCGTTTGGTCTGCAGAAAGGTTTCTTTCCAGTTTGTGTCCGGTAGAGGGACAGGATCAGCAATATTCTTAAGTGACATAATAAATTCATAATATTTATACTTATATAGTAGGCTTTTAACATTAGGTCAACATTCTTCTCTGAAAATTGATTGGGAGACGGTCCAGAAGAGAAAATATTGACAAAAATACTTGAGCCACTCGACGAGATAGTGGACGGAACATATTTAATGCCAGAGCAACGTTTTTAAAGTATGCAAAATCTAACAAATCGTGTAGCTAAAATGCGCCCTGCATAAGGAAATCAAAACTTGCAGTGGAGAAGAATAAATGAGAGAGAACACATTAGTGATGCGAATGGATTAGCCAATCGAGAAAGAATGCGAATGACCAGCGCATGCCATACTGTAAAATTTATGAATGAAACGGAAGGGAACTGTTTTGCTTCAGGAAAATTTATATTGCCTTCTTTAAACCCACCACAGGACCCACTAAAAACGCTAATGGATGGCAATACCGCTGATTCCAAGTTATTATTGAACAAAATAAGAGTATTGAATAATTGTTTTCAAATGACTTCGTTTGGCGTCACCATTATTACAGTGGACCTGACCTGTTGCGGGGGCGACTTTCGACAAACATTACCTGTGATCCCGATGTCAAAAGCGGCGGATGAATTCATCGCATGTCTGAAGTCATCATATTTGTGGCGATACCAGAAAACAATTCCATTTTACATGAATATGCGAGTGTTCCTGCTACATGATATAACCGAAGAAGTTTTTCCCAAAGAACAGCTGATTGGACAAAATCCGGTAGATACTTCCTGTGGTTTAATATTGATTCCACATACCTTTTTTCAATTCAGTCGTTGGAATTGTGACACGTAAATCTCAAAATGTTATGTTAATGATTTCCACACCGCCAGCTACATGTGGCGTGGGAAAGATTTCCGTATAAATAAAGGAAATGTTTCATTCAATCGATGATCAAAATTATACTATTGTCATTAAAAATAAAATTTGGTGCGGAATCGTGAATGCTCTTGCAATGTACTTGCTGTTATCATTGACGACGTCGCTTGCTTTTTGCTGCTGCTGGTCTTACCTGCTGCTGCAGCTGTTAACACCTGTGCTTCCTCTTGTAATTTTAACATTTGGATGTTGCTGCCGCTGTTATCGCCAGCAATACCTGCTGTTAACAGTGATGTTAAGCAAGCAGCAAGCGCCTTTGAGCTGTTACCACATGTTGCCGCTATGAGCTCTAAACATGCGGCGCTGGCGCTGCCGGCGGCATTGGCAACGGCAATGGCCGGAGGCTGGACGCCGCTGCAAGTGCTGCTGCCAGTGGTTTGACCGCTTTGGATCGTTGCGGCAGTGCTGGTAGTAGTATTATTAGTGGTACAGCTGCTGGCGGTCCCCTTAGCGGCGGTGCTGGTTCGGGTGGTAATGGCGTGAACAGTGGTTTGGGCGGCAACAATGGACCCATTAGCCTGGGCAGTGGCGCTGGCGGTGCTTTTCACTTGGCCGGTGGTTCAACTGGCAGTCTCAAGCAAAAGTGTGACTCGCTAATGCATCCGAGCATATCATCCGCTATGAGCGCCATTTCGGCTTATGTGCCGCCCATGTACCGTCCGATGTCCTACGAACCAGCCCATATGCGGAGCAGGAGGTGCGCGGCAGCGTGCTGCGTGATGGCTCCAAGATTTCTTCGAGTGCCCCAATCCCCAGTGCTTCGGCGGAACATTTTAGCGCCGAAGTTCACTTACTCTGTAGCTGTTGATGCCCGCTATGCAGGCTATTGTTGTAACCAAGATATTCTGTGTTTGTTACCAAAAGCGTTGGCTTAAGCTTCTGCAACTGTTGACACCTGTGCTTCCTGTTAACGACGTCGACGTTTACATCTTGCTGCTGCTGTTAATACCGGCCATAGAATAGAAGAATGTTGTTGACTGCGACGTTTATTTGCTGCTGCTGCTGTTTCTGTTATTACCGGCTAAGTTAGCTGTTCTTGCTTATTCCGCTGCAGCTATTGCCAGCTATACTTGCTGTTATCAACATTTGCATGCTGCTGCTGCGCCTACCTCTGCTGCTGCTGCGCCTACCTCTGCTGCTGCTGCCACTGCTGCTGCTGCTTCCTCTGCTGCTACTGCTACCACTGCTGCTGCTGCCACTGCTGCTGCTACTGCTACTGATACTGATACTGCTACTGCTACCTCTGCTGCTGCCACTACTGCTACTGCTATTGCTGCTGCCACTGCTGCTGCTGCTGCTACTGGTACCTCTGCTGCTGCTGCCACTGCTGCTGCTGCTACTGCTACTGCTACCCCTGCTGCTGCTGCCACTGCTACCTCTACTGCTGCTGCTGCTACCTCTGCTGCTGCTGCTGCTACCTCTGCTGCTACTGCTGCTATTGTGCTTGCTTGTAGCTGCTGCCGCTGTGGCTTGTTATGCTTGCTGCTATTTTCGACGTCGACGAATGCTTTATATTACTAAAGCTAAAATATAAACTTACCTTTATAAAAATGTATGTGATTCCCCATTCCATAGCAGTCTACCTATCAAAGTGATAAACTTATAGGCATATCTCAACCTTAGGCGCAATTCTATACTTTTCCAAATAAAGTAACAACGTTTCTCCTTCTGTATACACTTAAAAATAAAGGCGTGAAGGTTTTCGATAATATTTTCTTTCTTTCCTATGGCACACACCTGAAAATTGAAAACCAGTAATTGAAAAATAAAGATTGGAAACTTTTTTGAAGCGCAAACATTAATGCATACATACCATTGGGTGTACTGCAAGCCAAAGTGCATACAAACTGCTGATTCTGGATATGTACATTTTTTCAGAATGAGCTTAAATTGATCAAGTCACTTTTTGCATATACAACTGTTCTTACTTTGCTAACACCAATCTATTGCAGCCTATTATAAATTTCCAAACACATCAAATTTATAAGCCAATGCATTTTCATTTATTTCGAATCATTTCTATGTGTTGTACATTAATTTTGTAGTGTATTCGTTGTGTCGTATTAAAGTTGTGTATCGAGATATCAATCAAATGCCATTTTAAATCAGTGTATTTATGTATAGTTTTCTTTTCTTATACGTTTTAATGATTCATAGTGTAACTATTCTTATTATGCGTAAATTATGGGTAAACTCCGGGCTGCTGTTACACTAAATTGCAAGTTTATATGCTTATTCTTGTTGTTGTTTTTTTATAGGCGGTGTAATTGTTGTTCGGTATTGTTGTTGTTGTATGTTTTGTTGTTTGAGTTGCATCTAACTTAATTTGATGATTTTAAGTCTTGTTGTTGGTGTTGTTGTTGCCCTAAAAACGGCCCCGATGCACGGCAATTGCATCTAACCGCTCTTGAACAACAATATGGCCACCTGGCCCAAATAGAAGTATATAAAGTGACGTGTCTCGTGTGTCACATAAGAACCAAAGTTTCGGCCCACAATGCAATGCCAGGTTGGATTGTACTTCTTGTCAAACTCCTTCTTGATGAAGGCAGCAATATCCTTCTCAATGTTATACTTCTCCAGCGCCTGAGTAGCGCAATCCACAGCGTCCTGCTGCATCTCCTCGCTCATGTCAGCATTTTTGATAACTGCCTTACGGTCCGACATTTTGCCAACGAATTTCGCTGTAATTATATTAAAAAAAAATACTTATAACTTGCATATTTGCTATAAGAAAGTTCACCTGACGCACCTTGTCCTAATTTGTGTGTTGCTTTAGTGTTAGTGCCTGATGTCGCTGAGACACGCCGAACTAAAAATTTTGCTATTTCTAAATTTATCTGTTATTTAGGCGAGAAAATGTATAAACACAATGACAATTAAAACATGACAAACTTAGTAACAATAAATTCGTTTGTAAAACTCACAGCAAAAACTCAACACAATTTTTAGTTGCCGCAGCAATTTAGTAGCAGTGCCTTTCGCAAATTTTCCAAACAAAATGACAGAGCTTGGTGCTTTCCTTATGATTATAAGTTAATGGGCAGCACTGCGATGAAAGTGCTGCCCATCAGACATAAATATCAGCTGAATTGCCATGCTGGATCTTTGTTTTTACTGCAAGAGCAAGCGTAAATGAGTTTTTTATAGCAATTTCAAATTGTTAATTAAATCCAGAGTTTGTTTCTGTTGCTTGTTTTATTATTTTAGCGCACTTAACAAAAGTTCGATCGGCAAACATCGATAACACAACTGATTAGAGCTGCCATACCGTTTTTTTTTGCGGTTTGCTGTACATAAACATATGTGTGTATACATAAATATGCACGAGTTTTTTGCAATTCCTGCCATTTGAAAATGTTTTTCGCAAATTGCACGCCTTTCAATGACATATAATCTCACAAATTCAATGACTTTGCAACTGTCTAGCAAACACAGCAAGTTCTGCTAAATATTCAGCATCATGTCAGGCTGCTAGTCACAAATCATCATCAACCACGTCATTGGCAAGCCCTTTCATAGAGCCAAGATTTATGCATGACAGCCAACATTAAGCACCGGAAACTTGTCATTCATTCATTGGCTCAAATGCACGCAACCAAATCGCCTGACTCAAACGAAAAACCACTGAGAAAAAAGTCGGGCTGCTCCAAGTTGGAACTTGCAACATATACAAATTGGCCACAGGAATTTGCACTTAATATAAAAATTCATTAATTTCTGTGGCCCAACCTAGACACTAACTGTGGCACACAAACCATAACCAACATTTATCACATTCACATCACAAATGCATAATGCAAACATTGTTAAATTCGATTAGACATGCAACGCTACATGGAGCCGTGGAACGCGTGGCGTCGCCGGGTCCAGGCGCGCAAATGGGCGCTTTCATGAATACGGCGGAAATTGAATTTTAATAATGGTTGTTTGCAGGCTCGTGAACTCTAATCAAGTAATGCAACCGATTAAGCTCGCTCTCTGAAGTTCCACATTGGTACAACATTGCGAACAAATTTCGCTTGTTTCATAATGAAACGCTAATTTACCTGCCACACGCAAGGCGGTATTTTTCTCAGCGGTTATAAAACGACGACTAGGTATTGGACTTTTTATAGCGAATGATTTGATTTTAGATTTTGCAAATATACCTCCAAACTGGTGGGACTACGCCTAAGTATCACACATTATGTTATATACACCAGATAAAGTCATTCTTTATGGTATCCAATTGAGTTCGTTGCAAATTCTACTTAGTGCCTACTTGGACCTAAAAAGCCATGTTTAGGGCTAATTTGTATATGCACCATATTTTTGCACTGCATATAATAATGCAAGGTACGCATACCTTTCTCCTTCCAAGTGCCAAGATTTTTGTGAGCAAGTCAGCGTGAGCGAAATGTAACTGCTGCTTTGTGTACACACTCGCATGCGTTTCTTAAACTGAAATCTGTCGCCATCTTAAAAAAACAAACGACTCCGACTGAGCGTACCTTGTATTAGTAAACCATGGCTTACAGCCAGTTGCTGCCTTACTTTGTCTTTTCGGATGTCCGCAATTATTCGAAGCTGCGTCGATCTAGCTGTGCGTTCTTAAGCGAGGTGCAATTGGATTTGGTTGCTCAGCTAATTCAGAAATTATCCCAGTAGCAAGGAATCAAACCATATCTTAATTCGTTTACGGTACGAGCCGAAACTTAAGTTTCGCCTCTCAGATTGATGTTGAAAACTATACTTTTGATATTGTCAATGATTTCGTTTACCTTAGCATTACCGTAACAATGAAGAACGATGTCAGCATGGACATCAAGCAAAAAAACACTCTTGCCAATAGTTGCTTTGGTCTAAGTAGGCAAATGAGTAGTAGAAACCACTCTCGCCAGACGAATCTGACCCTTTCCGTTTTGCTGTATGGCCAATCGAACATAAGTTGGAAGAACAAAAATTAATGGACGTGGATTTTGAAGGAGCCGAAACTTGGTTCTACTAACTTAAGGGTTTGACATTCCTATATAGTGATTTATTTATCAATAATGCAAAAAACTTAAGTTGAATTCTACTCCTTGTTTCTTTACTTATTTTTGACCTCTTAATATCAATACTATCATTGTAATTGTATGAAGATGTTGACGGACACATTCGTGCAACTTTAGAAAACTTATCTGCTACAGGAACTTATTTAGTACAGAAACTGAACAGTAACCGCACTCTCTCGACAGCTAACTCTCCAAAGTCACGAAAGAATGTCATCTAGACTTGCCATATTCTTTATGAAGTTCTTAAACTTGGAATCAGCTGGATGCTTTATATAAAGCAGCTGGCCATTTTCGTACTTGAACTCCCAACAGTTATTGGTGGCTTCACTGGCCATCAACACATCTTCTATGGCATCCAGTACTTTGTATAGAAAAGCAGTGCAGCAATGCAGATTCCAAGGTTGGTTCTTTAGGGAAAATAGCTTAGAGAATCTATATCATGATACACTTTTTGTACAGCCGCTTACGTGCATCAAATCCGCCATGGTGAAGAGATGTACTTGATGGTGGACCATCGCATCACGGTTGTAAAAAGCCACAGCAGCCGCATCCGACTTGCTGAGCAGTAGGTCCAGGCACCAATTGAGCAAACGGGAATTGTTGCGCCAGTTTGCTTCAAAACGCAACGTCTTGGCCAGAACACTTCTTGACTCTTCCAAAGTTGTTGCAAGGTCTCTGCAATATACAAGTGTCTAAATGAAGCAATCAGCGTGCAAATAGCAAGTAAGACTTACAAGTCCCGCAGTACCACCCTGTTGAGTACGCCGGATATCTCAGCGCCCCACAGCAAATTATAGTGGCGCAAAGAGCCCCGATAGACGCCATAGTGAGGTGTTTGCTCCTTTAAGCTGCGCAATGGATCGAAGTGGGTACCTGGCTGGGCAAAGCAGTATTGCTCTAGTTTCGTAGCGAATGGCGCAAAAGGCTGCATTTCACTGTCTGGCTTGTACTCCTCCATATCGGACATGTTCACATAGATGCGATTCTTGTGACGCATTGCCACCAGCTGCCAGTTGTTGTGCCGCCGATATGGAGTCAACATGATGTTCTTCATTGCACTTGCATGGCAGACTATGTCCAGATATTTGAGCAAGCTCTGAGTTCTAGTGCCGAACTGCTGTTTCAGCGCATCAAAAAAGCAGTATAAACGCAATTCGGGGTTAAACAGCCTGGGATATGACTTGCCATCATCGATGCCAATCTTAAGATTGAGTGGAAACACATGGGGCTGGCGAAAGTAGCGCAGTTGACGGAGCGGGCACAACTTGTCACCAGAGGCTTCCACAAAGCCGAGTAATTCTATATCACGCAAACCGCAGCCATCATCCTCTACGAATTTGTCCGAAGATTGCACTTCAAAAAGTTTAACCGTGTCCGACATTTTTCTTATTAAAAAATTTGCAAATTTTGTGCGAGCTTTCGGGTTTTTTGGTTTGGCTTGGTTTATGCCGCAGTGTTGCCAGCTCGTTTTGCGCATGGAGCGTGCAAGCCCATCATGCAGACTTAAGCTGACTGCTTTGTACCGCAAGTGTCTTTGCTATTTTTATCGATTACGATCTTTGCATCTTATTATTGATTATTCAATAGTAGTTTACCTTGTAGAATACCTTGGTGGCAAAAATGACGTGTTCTGCATATTTTGCGGTGCGTGCACGTGCAGGTGCAGGCAAAGAAGAGTCTCATGATGATGACTAGTCAAGCGAATAAACATCCAGCGACTCTGCTGACTTGGTCAATGAGCACACGAGTTATGGTCAGTTAAGAAAAAGAAATAGAACCTCAAGCAAGTACACATATCTCTCGCGGATGTATCTCCGGAATACGTCACTGTTGATTGTTTAGCCTTAATCGCCTCCTTGTGTGAATAATTGCACAAATCGATATTTAATCTTTATTTTTTTTAAACTTATTTTTAAAGCTATGTTTATGAAACTTCTTGACAACTCCTAAAACATGAATTTAACGCAAAAAAAAATTCTATTTGATACAATTTTATTTTCGAGATCGAAATATTTAAAACGTTGTCTTTCCTAATGTGTGACTTTTCGCACATATAAGATTTCTATGCATTTTGCACTAGAAACATTATTTTTTATATGTACATACCTGTGTTTATTTTTACACTAAAAGTTTGTGTACGTCCAATAAAAATGTATTAGTTATACTCGGATATCAAAAATACCGTTACAAAAATGATGCGGGGCTGGTTTTTACTTGCCTTTACTAACATAATAAGGTGTGTATATGCACCGAAACCACATAAGTTACGAGAATACTAACGGTCATGAATATACGTAGTCTTTCAGTTCTCTGGTATAAACATTGGTGGTGTCTAAACCATAGATCGATGCCGTTAGAATTTCTGCCGTTAGCAGTATATACTCTTTTTCTATTTGGCCAGACCCCACTGTCGTTTATGAATTTCTTCAACTTCTTTAGTAGTAAACTCAAACTAATTACCTTATAGTTCATTATCAAAACGTTCGTGATCTCTTATCTAAACTTAGTACTCTTTACACTAATAGCGTAGACTTTGATGCTGACGTTGTTGCTTTCTCTGAAACCTGGTTAAATTCTTCTGTATCTGATTCTGAAATCTTTGTTAGCTCTGTTCTTAATGGTGAGGTTCTTATTGCAGTAAAAGTTGATCTAGACTCTCAACAGCTGTCTTTTGGTTTTTCTAATGGCATTGAGTTTATTGCAGTAAAAGTGTTTTTTAAAAATTCATATACTTTTTTCACCTGATCTGATTCTAACTTTTAACTGCTATTTATATGGTAGCTAATGTTGTTGGTAGCAGAGACCAACTAGTAGTTTTAGGCGACTTTAATCTTCTTTCATTGTCTTGGCTGCAATCGACCAATTCTAATTTTATTTTTCCAACTTGTCAGCATGACTTTGTTGCTGGTCTGATTGACATCTCTTTGGGACAAATTAATTCCATCCGCATTTGTTCGAACAGATTGTTAGACCTTGTTTTATCACAAATTATTCTAATCTGGATATATCAAGGGTAAGTCCGCTTTCCTACCATCCGACTCTACAAATTTCTTTGATCTTTAATGAGTCTAAATTCTGCCAAGCCAATATTCTCCACGAATGTGATGCTTTCGAAGAGCTAATTTTAATGATTTAAATATATCATTATCTAATATTGACTGGTCCACTTTATTGTCTACCGATAACTTAGAACTTGCAACGAATATCTTCTATGGGACATTATATGCAGCGTTGGAACGTGCCTTATTCTGTTCTGAGTCTTTCCTCAAACCCCCTGTGGTTTATTCTTAGTTTATCCTCACTTAAAAATCTTAAGTCTTCTCTTTAAAAAATTTAAGAAAAGTGGATTGCAAGTAGATTTTTACAAATTTTTAATTGTACGTAGTAAATTCTTTCCTCTTAACAGATTTTGTTATAATAATTATCCCTTATCCTTCTAATCCATATCGCATGGACTTTGTTTATCATTACAATTTACCTCACTCTAACTGCATTGCTCCTCCTTTTATTGTTGAAAATTATGTTTTACAAGTCTTCTTGTTTTCTTAAAATCTTACTTCTCTCCTGGTCCTGACCTTGTTCCTAGTTGCGTTTTAGGGCACTGCGCTCTCTTCTGCTTATCATTCTTTTCATCTCATCATTAAAAAGTTCCTGCCTTCCATCTAGTTGGAACGAATCCTTCATACTTCCTCTTCATAAAATAGGGATCAAGTCCAATATTGAGAACTACCGTGGCATTGCCAAGCTATCATGTATTCCAAAAGTATTTGAAAGTATTGTTACATCACAGCTGCAACACTTCATCAGTTCTTTAGTATCGGACTCCCATCATGGCTTTGTAAAACGTCGATCTACTTCTTCTAATCTATTTGAATTTTCTTCCCCAATTAATAATACCTTTATTAACAAAATTCAAACTGATGTCATTTATACTGATTCAGTAAGGCATTTGATTCTGTTAATCATATTATTCTTTTAACTAAACTTTCCCGTTTGGGTTTTCCTTCATATCTTCTAAAATGGATCTCTTCATACCTATGGAACCGCGTGCAAAAGGTTATTTTTAAAGGCTGCGAGTCTTATTTAATCCATGTTACATCCGGTGTACCTCAGGGTAGCCATCTAGGTACCTTCTCCTTTTTGTATTATTTATCAATGACCTCCCTCAGGTCATCTATTCTTCTCATATACTTATGTATGCGGATGATGTAAAGCTTTGTTTGTCATTTTCCGATAATGGCATGTATTTACATCTTCAGAACGATTTCGATAACATGCAAGCGTGGTGTAACGTTAATCAGCTGTTTCTTAACATTGCCAATTGTATGGTTATGACTTTTATCGGAACAATCCTCAAATTGTTCGTTACTCGTTAGGTTCCTTCAGTCTTGAATGTACTGCTTTCACAGCTTCTGATCTTGAAGTTTTATTTGATCACAAGTTTAAATTTAATAAGCACATTGGCAATATTATTAACAAAGCTAGAGGGGTTCTCGCATTTGTTAACAGTTGATTCAAGGAGTTTAATGACCCCTATACGACCAAACTTCTTTACACTGCTCTCGTTAGTCCTAATCTTGAGTATTGCTACTGTGTTTGGAGTCCCCAGTATAAACTCTATCAAGACGTGATAGAGTCAGTTCAAAAACAATTCCTTTTGTTCGCGTTTTGTAGCGTAAATTGTGATCCAAAATAAAAAAAATAAAATTGCCTTCCCTATTTAATCGTAGAATATGTCATGGTGTTTTATTTCTACAAAAACTAATGCTTGGCCTCATAGATTCCTCTTATATTCTTGGCCAGGTTATATTTCTTTTCCTCGTAGACTTTCTCGCCATTTCCTTCTTTTACACCTGCAAGTTTGTAGGTCTAATTTTGCATAAGTTATTTAATGTTACAATTTATTATAAAAACGCAATTAACTATATATTAACTTTATAAATTAATTTTGATTTATAAAAATAATAAAAAACGCATAAAAATCCCATATGTGTGAAAAGTCACACATAGGGGAAGACGTAAGTTTTTTTTGAGGAGGAGATGAGGGTTAAGGGCCATTTGCATGCTAGGGACATAGGTTAGGCACATACAACTCGAAGAGCATGCCTTGGCTGGCTGTCACCCGCAACTTTTGAACGTAACCAGCATAACCAGACTATCGCTTTTGAGGGTGAGGTAGACCTCACACAAAACAACAAACAAAAAGAGAAGAAACATACTAATGAAGTCGTTGTCGTTGTTCTTTAAGCCATATAACACTAGGTAGTAGTCGTCTCTCTAGGGGCCAAAGCCCCTGCCAAGGATTTGTTGTCGGCATTCCGCCAGGCATCATTCCGGCTAGAATGAAGATTCCACTCATCCCGTGGGCACACATAAGCCGCGCTGTGGATCGTGGAGCTACGCAAATACCGGGTTCGAATCATTTCGATATGGGAAGCTGCTTCAACAACGCAAAGACACCAACCATAATTCCATGCAGGACAATTTTAACTTATAAAATTATACTTATTTTTATTTATACTTATTATTTAACTTATTGTTGAGACTCAAGAAGATTAAGTTGTAGTGGGCATAACAACAAGCTTACGACATATAAGACGCCAGTCCAAGTGTGTACCCAGGTTTAGACACATGACAATTGAAGTGCCTACTCTTGGTGCCATTGACAGCAATATGTCATCTGCAGGACCATAAGCTAAATCAATCTAAAAATACTTGGTTAACCCCGCTGCTTTACTAGCACAAGTCGAGCTGGCCACAAAGCCAGTCTGGCATTCATCGATTGTGTACAAAATGGAGAGATCCAATGACATTGCTCTGCAGCACACCCGTTTTAATGCTCGATAGCACATTTGCATCTCAAACATAAAAAAACGTCCCTGGAGACATGATGTAACATTACGTATGCTGAACTGTACACCTGAAGGAAGGGATTTGACCTTGAAAAGCAAACCCTTAAACGCTTGCTGTATATCAAGGAAGACGGCATAACTGTAGAAAGAATATCAATCTGTTTAGGTGTACCATGCTAGGACTCGAAACTAAACTAATGATCAGGAATGACGCTCGGGATTTTCGCTAAACTGTGAAGAAGGCTGGTAGCAAGCTAATTCGCCTATATATCGCAACAAGGCTCCCAACCGTCCACCGGGCAGCTAAGAGAACTTCCTTGCTATGAGCCCTTAAATACTTTGGGTCAACCTGAAATTTTGAAATTTATATCCAGTTAGTTGCTCGTATGGCAAATGTGAAAATTGAAACATGTGTCACTGAGGGTTAAGTATCCAAAATAAAATCAATCGTTTCATCAGAATGGAAATAGTGCTTAACCTTTAAGTATAACTTTAAATTGCTTCAAAATCAAATAGCATGTATACATACTGACATTTACTCCAATATAATGTACCCTTTGGCCTCAGGGCGCCAGCGTTTAAAAATGAAATATGTAAAATTTGATTTGGCGTTTGTTGGATTGTCACTGTTGGCACAGTTTATGAACATTCCCGGGAAAACATGTAAAAGAAACCGCACAAAAGCTTTCGTTGACTTGGCAAATATTACACAAACTCACACATACTTACATATATGAATTTACGGACACACAAACGCATACAAAGATGGCGTCAGGACAAATAGCAAAGCCATGAGTGAAGCCGGAGTACAAAAAGGAAAAAAATGGGAACAATGGAGAAATGGTAAGCGAGCGAGTACAAAATGGAGGAAAGGAAGTAGAGTAGAATAAAAGGCGCATTAGTTGACACTTTTTGTTTGTCATGTGACACGTTTGATGCGTTGACAATGACAAACGCAATGTTTAAATGCCAGCACGCACACACGGACACACACACGGACACACACACGGACTCACACACACACTCACACTCTACGCCATAATCTGCAGTCATCGCTTAAACAATAAGTCAATGTTGAGGGGGTTGCAACTCTGGCCCGGGTCACATATGAATATAATCTATCTATGCTGCCATGGTGCAAATCTTGTCATCAGAAATCTGCATAAGGATTTGGACTGGCTCGTCTTATCACCTTGTAACATATTGCTACTTATACACATGCACATACACATATATGTGTATATTATGTAAGCTCTCAAGTTGAACCTAAACTTTATGCCAATATTACGTTCTCTGCTAGGCTTAAACTTTGTACCTCTTGTAAGGTAACATGAGCTTGAACTTTGCTGCCTGCAGGACAAACAATTTTCCTGATGGAAAAACAAAGGCAACAAAAAGCACAATATGACAAAATCCACTCCCTTGACTCTTTTTGCATGTGTGTGTGTGTGAGTGTGTCTGAATATGAAAATTTATTACATGCTTTTTGTGATTTATTTTAAACAAAATTTGTGCGAAAAAGTTACGGCCAAACAAAAGAAATAATATAACGAATTTTTGCTTTCATACTCTTAAGGTAATAAATGGCATTACAAGTTTGTCAAAAATTTGGTAACGCATTTAAGGAGTCGGAAGTTAGAAGGAGAAACGCAAAGGTGCTTTTATGGAAAGTTGATTTTCTTCAGTACATTTGAAACATCTATTTGAAACACAAATCTTTTTTGTAGCCATTCTAGCTATAAAAGCATTAACCCTTATAGTGTGTATTGCTTACTGAATTTAGTAAGGAACTTGACAATGAGGTGATGTAACCCCAAACAATGATCATCTATCATCTATCATCTATCATCTATCATCTATCATCTATCATCTATCATCTATCATCTATCATCTATCATCTATCATCTATCATCTATCATCTATCATCTATCATCTATCATCTATCATCTATCATCTATCATCTATCATCTATCATCTATCATCTATCATCTATCATCTATCATCTATCATCTATCATCTATCATCTATCATCTATCATCTATCATCTATCATCTATCATCTATCATCTATCATCTATCATCTATCATCTATCATCTATCATCTATCATCTACCATCTATCATCTATCACCTATCACCTATCGTCTATCGTCTATCGTCCATCGTCTATCATCTATTATTTATCATAATTCAGTGGCAGACATTAAAAAGAAAATACATAAATACAGTTTTTAAAGCATCTTAAAGAGAATTCAAGTTGCGGCGCTACCAAGTTACCTTATTCATTTGGTTTATTTATAATTTTTTTATGAACAACATGTATAGTAAAACATCTTCAAAAATTCATGAATGCGCTGCAAGTTTCTGAAGGCAAAACACACACAGAGACATTACACTACATACACACAAACACATTCATTCTGTGGCAATTGAAAATATGAACAATTCCGCTCAGAGTTCGCTGTTTTTGAAGTTTTGTTCTGCAGTTACATACAAGTAGAAGTTGACTTTAAAGCACTTCGCCCATAGACCCACTTTGCATACATGACCGCCAAAAAAACGAAGAAGAAGAAGCAGCTGAATGCTATATAGAGCTGAAAACCAAAGCCAAGAAACTTTACTGTGCAGATTGTCGAACGTATTTCGCCTAGAAATGCAATGCATGCAAAATATATTATTTTCCACAAAATAAAAGTAAAAATAAAATAAGTAAAAAAAGGAAAAGTTCTGTGCCATGTCAAAGTTTTTAATCTGCTGGTGCATGGAAAACTTTAATCGAAATGCAATGTGTGTGTGTGTGTGGGAGAAAGAGATGACTGCCAAGTCAGCAGCGGGAAAAGTAAGTCAAAGTTTTCAAATTGATATATCAAAATTCAATTCCTTGTTGTCGTCTTGTGAAAACATTTTGACTGTCACATACCAAAGGCTGATATAGCTATACATATATATACATATATATATCCTTTATTTATACATACATATAGTATATATAGTGCATGCAAGAATTTAAGCTGTAAACTTTTGCATGTGACAAATGCAAATGTCAAAGTTTTGTCTCTTTGAGTATGCGTGTGTGTGTGAGTGTATTTGTTTGAGTACTCAAAAAGTTGTTGAATTTTTTGGGCATGCCTAAAAGTATGCAATGAAATGCAAACAAAACTGCATTTGCCTGATGCCTGATGCACTTAAGTAACGAACGTTTCACGCTCAACACTTGAAAAACTTGTAAAGCATTTCGCGTGTTGATTTTATAGACATCAAGTGCAATTTAACACTCACATAGATACACAGTCACACTCACACACCCTTGTGGCTTGTCAAGGATTGTTTTGGGATAGCACTTAAACGATTTGTAGTTAACATTTTAAACTTCTATTTAACTTTTATTATCAATTTGAGTATGTTGAAATTATTGTAAACAATTGCTCTCCTCCAAACCAAACCACAAGAGACCTAAACCTTAGGATATACAAATTCCAAAATTTTGTTAGAAATATGCATAGGTAGTACGCACTTGATTAGTTACCATTGTTGTTGTTTTGAGTCAAATTATAGAGTATGTACTATATATGAACTTTGTTTTGGAGTTGGAAACATACGGAGGAACTATCGTTGAACGTAGATTCTTAAAAATCGCAAAAACTCTAAGAGAGCGTTAGTAGAGTATATATACTATACTAGGGGGTTCCACCTGTGCTCGCTCCGCTTGTCCATCCCCATGTCCCCCTTTGAGGTCGATCATATTTCTTTTCATCTTTATCTATATCTTTATCTTTTACTGCCACTTCCTGTTCACCTTTCTGATCCCCTTCCCGCGTTACTTCAGCTTCTTTTATCGACACAACAGTGTACTGTCTCTGTGAAAGACTTCGATGGTAGTACGGCTATAAAACGATATAGAAAACTCTTTCTATCCCTACCCCTTGCTCATCATCTTAAACACTTTTTCCGCCTTTAAGCTTGCTCCGTCCGTCTTTAAGAGGATTACTATGCTTAGATTTCATTTTTATTACCATGATTACTAGAGATATACCAAAAAAGTAAAAGTGTTTGAGCACTCCACTTCGTTATAATTGGGTAATAGATACCGCGGCTGCAAATTAACTTCCAATCCGTTAAATCGATCGTAAAGAACATATCGACGTAACAATAACAGTAAAATATAACCAATTTTATATTCTAGCCTGCATACGTATTTTGATATTTTTTATATTATTAAAACTTAGCACTGTTGGAATAATCCAAGAATTTTTTAAGAATTTTTAAATAAAACTTAAGTTAAAACCAAAAAGCTTCAAAGCTTCTTTTTAAGGGGTTTATCATAATTAAGACGAGATTAGGTTCTGATTTCGATTGGTTAATTTACAGTACAGATTATACAGTCATTTCTTCCAGTCGGAAAGAATGTTATTATTTTGCATGGTATTTTTTTCACGGACTCTTTAGCATATTGTCCTGCGTACTGTAGGAGCTACTTATAAACTGTGCCCCAAAAACGTTTTAAACTGCTTTGTATTTGAAGCACCTTTCTCCTCCTTTGTTTAGTAAATCACACCTTTCTGATGTGACGTCACATATCCGTCACGCACTCTTTTTTTGGTTTCTACTGGAGCTCGCAAATAACCGTCAACCTTTTCATCTTGTCAGCAAAAAACCGGTTATTGCAGGGCACAATTAAAAGAAGAACGGTAAAAACTAATGAAGTTCGGTTTGCTGCGCAAAAAGTGAGTGCTCAACCAAAAATTTTCTTTCGTGCCTCGGATGTGCACAACTATTTTTCTACACCACGCAACAAAGGAAGGACCTTTTCGCCTTCCCGTTCGGTCTTCTTACGAACACATACTTTATATGCCTTATTCCAAAAGTCTGAATTTTTGCTTAACTATTGACACAAGACCGAGGACACAAGCGAAGCAAGAAAAAGTGTTCGGCTCAGAGTGAAAACGAGTTGACATAATTTTTTTCGGTTTTTCAGTGAGCGCATTGAAAATGTGTGTTGACTGTTATTTGCGAACTCTGGTTTCTTCTAATAGTGACGTCGCTCTCTCGGTACACTCTCTTTTCTGTGCTGACATGTATGAAAAGCTCCATTATGAGTTTAAGATAAAAAAATTGTATTGGATCTTGAATAAGAGCCGTAAGTTAAATAAACTAACTATTTACAAACAAATTATTGCCCTCATTTGGATCTATTTTCTGGAGATCTGTATATTTATATATCAAAGAAAAGAATATTCAAGAAATATCGTTGGATAATTTCAACTAACTAATACTCCCTCTCCCTTTTGTCTTTTGTTTCTTGTATTTTGTCTCTCGTCGTTTGTCTCTTGTTTCTCATCTAATACTCCGCCCCCTTCTACTTATCATGTAGGTTTTTCACTTGGAAAAACCATAATATTTCGGCACATCTACATCAAAATACCTATCCAATACCTTTGAAAGTAAAAAGTTAAAAAGGACCATATGGGGTTTAAGGATCATTTACAAAAGATCACAGGGTATACAAATAAGCTCGTACGAAACTGGTTTCCTTTTTTATTTTGATTATTTTCTCCTGTTGGAACGTGTTGCCTTTTAAATAGGAATTAATGGAGCAATTTGTAAACGAGTTGAGTTACATTTTTGTTTTACTGCATGTGTGAGTTCGAAATGGGATTTGTATCTGTGTGTGTGTGGTTGTCATTGAAACTGCTACTTTAGCAGTTACTTTTTGATTTATAATGCCAACCCTAGTTTTGGGTAAACTTTCAGTTATGCCTGACACATTTAACCCAAAACTTTCAATGATTGCCACCCCCAAACCCCTAATTGTTGGGGAGCGCAACAGGCAGCGTCATTGCTGCTGCTTGACAAATCTCATAACGAAAGTCAAATATTTTATGGCAATTTTTAATTAACCAACTATGCATGTATGCATGGGTTTTACAAGCCGCAGCGCCACCTTAACCCATATTGCCCCAAAGCTTCCACCCAAAACGCAAATATATAGCAGGCAGCTTCGTTTGTTCGCTTGCCGAAATTAATTTGCACAGTGCAAATAAATGTATGCAAATGTATGTCTGTGTGTGTGAGTGTGTGTGTGTGTGTATAGGTGTGTGCAGTGTCATAAATTTTTCCGAGCAAAAATCATGCAAGTCAAATAACAAAAATTTCCGCTGACGTTTAAAACAAAGTCAAGCACTGTGTAAATATGCGCACACATGTGCAATTCCACACACACACACACACACACACACACACACATACAGAGACATACATTTACACTCAGAAGAGCCACAGAATTGCATTACATTGCAAGTCATCAGCTAACCAAAACCAAGCTCAAGACCCAATGTCAAGCCAACAATGCTACAGCTTTCGGTACTGCTGTGGTGTTTCCAAGAAATTTCACCTGGCTTGACAACCCTAGACAAAAGCTGGCTACACACACACATTAGTAAATGCATTCACACATACATATATATGTATATATGTATACCTATATATATAAATGTTTAGTGGCAGTAATATCTCTGACTTGAGCTTGCTTAGTTGCCTGGTTGTTGCATTTATGACTACCAAATACTGCCACTTGCTGCGGACTTAGTTACATGGTGAATGGTGTACGAACAAGCATAACCCAGCGAGCATTTTGGCATATAACTACAGCTCTGCGCTCGAAGGAGATATTTTATATTGAAATTAAAACTTTTTATCTTTTTGCAGTGGACGCCGTGACGATAGTTCCGCATAAGGGAATAATTGTATTAAACGTTCCATTGCAAATACTTTTCATATTTAATATAATAAAGAAATATTTTGATATTAAACATCGTGTGCGAGTAAGATCGACTCGTATGCCGTCACGGTCTGTTATTACCCTCTGATTACTATACGCTTGTATTTGCTGTGTTAGCAGTGAGAGCGAAAAGATGAGCCTGCATGCTTATGTTAGCTTGTTGTTTTCGCAGCAGCATTACCGCACGCTAAGTGGCGCCACATAATGCCAAGTTCGTGAGAATTCGCATTTACTGGTTGTTTCGAAACCGCTCAAGTTTTTTGGTTTGCCACTTTACTGCCGAGTTAGTAAGACTATAATCATAGTGCCAACTATGAGGATCACTTTACTTATGTATTATAAAACTAAATTTTTGAGCCTATAATCGCCTTTGATTTATAAACCAGCTTTAATTTTAGACTTCGCTTCAAGCAAGTTTTGTGTGCATATTGGATTAAAAGGTGATCGGTTTTCTTCTGCAAAAAGAGAAATCTTACTGAAAGTGAACCAAACGCAATTTAGGCATACATACAAAACGGACCTATTTTATAATTTTCTATCACTCCAAACATTAAAAAAATAAAAATAATACTTTATTTTCTATGAATTTCTCTTAAAAAACAAAATTTCTTAATTCAACGTTCAACTTGTAATATGTGTGTTTATTCCTTGAAGTTTTTCAATCAAATACTCGTTTGATTCAGCCTTTGAGGTTAGATCGGCTCGTATGCCGTCACGCCCATATTAAGCTTGCATGGTTTAATGCTCTTACATCTCTTAATTAACTAATCAAACAATAAACGAACTATAATCGAAGCAATAAAATTGGAAGATGAGTTCAATAATTCCATGTAAAGTTTTGTTCGATCGAACTACTACAAAGCTTTTCTTTGCAGGTTAGCACAAAAATTTTGATGTATAACATCATCATTTTGGGGGTAGACTCGGATGCCACGTACATGTCGTGATTGCAGCACATCAATTTGCATGACAAGCAGCAACTAAAGACATAGGCCTATAGACTAGTATAAAATCTTTTAATAAACATCAGTTTTTATGTTTCATACCTTTTTTTAAATCTAAATTCAAAATAAGCATATTTTGGAAAAAAGTATACTTATTTTTAAAATTCAATCTCGTTTTTTTAATACTTCACTTTCTAAATTAAAATGTCTGGAATTAAAAATTTTAAAACGATAATTACATAAAGTTCTTTGAGTTCAAGGAATTTCATTTTCTCAGTTTGAACATTTAGCAATTTCTTATTGTAAGCTGAGTTTATTCGATTTGAATTTCAGCAATGTCTCATATAAATTTAAAAACTTAAAGGAACTTAATTTAAAAAAAAAAAATATACGGCAATGAAAAAAAATTCAATGTTGTCAAGAAAAACCTGGCATGTACAATCACACCTAACAATTTACAATTTTTTTCAAATTTTGGACTGGAATAGAGGTAAGTCAATGGTCCGACAAATGTTTGTAAAAAAAAGGTTTGTTTAAAGAATTTTCATAAATTCAGAGCCTTTTTATTTTTTTTAAGTGATTATTTCTATAAGACAATTTTTTCAGAGTTGGAGAGTAGTCTAGGGTGCGATTTTGGAACAATTTTTTTTTTAAAATAAGATAACTAACACTATTGACATGTAAAGGATTCTCTAGATTATTTATCTGCATACTAAACTCGAAGTTTTGACTGGCTCTTTTGTCACAAATAGTTACATTTAGTCAACCCCTTTTACCATGTGACTTCACACATCGGTCTAGCAAAAATATAACACTATTTTCAGTTGAGGTTTTTGATTTTGCAATTGTGACATCATACAACCCAGTGTGGTGAGCGGGTTACCCCGTGTGGTGTGCGGGTTAGAGAATACCATCACAGCAGGTCAAACTACTAACAATGAAACTGGGTTCTTTCGAGACCAGTAGGCCTTGAAAGGGTTGTGCGTAGGGTTTGGGACCCAACACGTAAAACCACAATTCCAATGAAAGAATGTATTTACATCAGGCCGTAACCCGATAACACGGGTTGTTATGGCCAGTTAAGAATAAGGAGACGTCATACAACCTCTATCCCCCTTAGTGAGAAATTGTTACAATTTGATAAACGCGGCGACTCTTTGTATGTTGTTCGCTATATGAAAATGTGTGCTGGGTAACACTCTGAATTGCACCCACGCTGCTATTGCTCTTGCCGCTGCAACTTGACTGCTTTACACACACACACACACACACCCACACACACACCCACACACACACTATTAACTTGTCAGCATGCATATGTATGAGTAGGAGCATTGGTATGTGAGCTGAACTGAAGCTCAGTGTGCATAAGTTGTCTCTGCAAAATTTTAGCGTTAAATTATGACAAACTTAATGGCATTATAATGCCAAAGCGTCGTCTGACAAGCAGGGTTGCCATGCCACTCCAGAGAAACACGCACACACACACAGTTACTTATGGTATTAGCCGTTGATGTTGGTAGTTAACTAGTTGGTTAGTCGGTTGCTTGGCTAGAAGTATTTGAGCTCCCGGTTTTGGCAACTTTATAAAATGAGAGCTTGACATTTTCTGAGAAAATTTTAATACAGTTCAAGTTTAAAGTTGAATGTTTTTAAAATGTTGTCGATGGCAGCTAGCTCGAGGCTTTGCCTGTGCTAGAGGAAGAGCGGATGGGGGGACAACTGCTGCTGCTCGGGAAACGACCCTCGTTTGTTGGGGTCGAAGAAGCAACAGGAACAACAGCAGAATGTTGGACTAGCAGCAGTCTGACATTGGCTATGGCAACATGGGTCACAAATGTCAACACACACACACACACACACACACACACACAGATACGCGTATGTTGCTGCAAGAAAAAAATGCTCAACGTGGCATCAAACAGCATGGTTGTTGTTGTTGTTGCTGTTTCGTGCCTTTTATCGTGCGCGCTCGCGCTTCAAGCCACAGGACATGGCTTTGATGCTACAACAACAACAACAACAACTGGCAACAGCGACCGCTTGCTATCGCATGGCTTGGTCTTCTGCCATGTTTACTTCCTGCCGCCAGCACCGCAAACTTGCGGCAGTGCCCTGTTCTTGCTTCCGGTTTCCGCTGGCCCTCTACGTTCTACGTGCCTAGCCTTGCCGTGCCTCGCCTTTAGCCAGTTGCTTGCTGTTAACTTGTTTTGATTTTTTAATGGCTCGCATGATGGCAGCGCCAAAAGCCAACAACAACAACAACATTAACAGCAACAATGCACAGTTTATACAACAACAGTTTTTCATAAAGTTTCACTCTGTTTTCTTTAATGTTAACTTGGCTTAGTTAATATGTACTAAGCATTAGCAAATTCTCCACTTTGCTTTCCTTTCTGGCTTATGCGCAACAAATATATGCATGTATATGTATATAATCAACCCGTTAAGTTAATAGGCCCTAATGTATAAACAAAAGCTGGCACAAAAGTTGCTGCTAAGTTGTGAAAAATAGAATTATGGCCTGAAAGCATAAAAGGCCGCTCTATGAATTCATTCAACACGATTTGCGTGACTTGTGGCAAACAAAAGGCGCTAAGCTCAAGCGTAAGCAGCGACCAGCCACAGCCGCAGTCACGGCAACAACAATATCAACAGCAACAATGGGCGAGGTGGCAACACTGCAAAGATACTCAAAAGTGAGCGCCCAAGTTGGCGCTTTTGTCATGCAAATTGCTCAACAAGCGCGCAGCGGCCTCAAGACGTCGCAGCTGACTGCGCAGCCAGCGTCGCTGTTGCCACATACAAATTAAAAAACAAACAGCAAGCAGCGTAAGTTAACAATCACCTCCTCAAACCCTCACCCAGGCTACCTTTTGGCATAACGACGCATGCAACAACAATTGGGAAAGGAAAACTTAGTGCGTGGAGTCAAAGCTGAAATACTCTTGCAAAAGAAATTGATAGTTTTCTTGTAAAACAAAAATGCAATCTGATATATCCTTTAGGGGCTTTAAAAGACAAAATGTGACTTTTTGTGACGATGGGGGAGGAGTGTGCTCAGAAAACGTGGTCACAATTAAAATTTTTAAAAATCTTCATATTTAAATGCAATGTTTTCTTTCATTTAGAATTTAAACATCTTTCAAAGAACTGGCATGAAATTCAAAATTTTTGACTTTTCAAATATCTTCCTTTCGCTTTTATAACAGCAGTGTTATCCATGTGTCCTAGCTGCAATGATTCAGTTAATATTCTATTCGAAGTTTCTAGTAATGCTCAAAGCTGATTTAATTTTTTTTTGGCTCGATTTGTGACGTCACATTAGGGGGAGTGCGGTTTGGGAAATGTGACTATTTGTGACGTCATTTATGAACAGCCCCTTACTTAACTTGCGGAGAATTCTTCTTTCGGCTATTAAGACAAAGCCGATTTAAATTAATTGAGCAGGCAATAATACTAAAAAATACCAAATATATACCCGAGTATCAAGTTAATGCAACAGGCAATTAAAACTGGTTTTAAGATTTCTGTGTTTAATTACTAGGTTGATGGATTATAAAAATGTCTGTAAAATTTTTTTTCACATCGATTTTTTTTTGGAAAAATCTAGAAAAGTTATAGAATTAATTTATAAATCGATCAGATAAGTTTGGTGTCAAAAGAATTGAGTTTAAAATCTCTCTCGAAATAAAAATATATGCTTAATTTGTTCGAAAAACTTCAGAAAATGTTTTGGAATTTATTTTTTAAACATGATGTTATTCATATGTACACGAGATTAGTTTGAAACGAACACAGCAGTACATAAGAACTATAACTTCTAGACAGACAATACTATAAATACTCTTGTCGAATAGCGTTTCTGTCGAATCTTTTTCCTAATACTATCGAAAGTATCGAATACCGATAGTAATTCGTTACTTGCATTTCTTTTGCATTTTAATACAAACTCCATGTTAAAGCTAAGCCACCTTCTGGGAAGTGTATTAAACCAAAGAACTTGGCAGAGCACGCAGCTCGGCAACAACAAAAGCAACAACAACAACGTTGACGTGCAAGGAAACACGAGTCAGAAAACTTTTGTTCTTGTGCTCATTTATGCATTGTTGTTGCTATTGTTGTTGTAATTTCAGGAACAATTGCTAGGTGGCATGCAAGTCCTGCACAGTCGTCGATTTTAATTACGTATGCAATTTATTTATTACCTTACCGGAAATATTGTGCGATTGTGTTGCCAATCCCCCGCTCCTGTAACTATGGTACAAAGCAGCGCCAGGTGTACCAGGATGTGTGTGCGAGAGTATGTGTGTGTGTGTGTGTATCAGGTAGCACCAAAGGCAGCACAAAAGATTTTACATGCGGTTATGAAGTTATTTCTCATTTTTACAATGAAGTAGTTAAGAACTTGAAGTGGTAAGGAGCGAGCATTGTTTATGCCCAGATAAGACAGCATTTGTGGTATGAGATGGTACTTAAGCTGCATAGTTGAAAGTAATATTCTTTAGAAAATGTTTTGAAATGCAATTGTTGAAAGATGTGGAAGTGCACGGCAAAAGGAACTTAAATAAATCTTAGCACCAAACACGTCTATACGATGTTTAGGAAGTTGGTCGTAATGTTATCTAGAGAAAAAAAAAATTTACCTTAAATATAATTAACACTACTCAACAAATTTGTAAATTAAGGTTCGCTGATATTCACCCGTGTGGTGAGCGGGTTAGAGAATACCACCCCAGCAGGCCAAAGCTTGTCGTATGAGGCGACTAACAATGACACTGGATTCTTTCGAAACCAGTAGGCCTTAAAGGGTTGTGCGTAGGGTTTGGAACCCACCACGTAAAACCACAATTCTAATGAAAGAATGTATTTACATCAGGCCGTAACCCGATAACGGGTTAGTTTGGCCAGTTAAGAAGAAGAAGATGTCGAACGCACCCTTGAAAAAGCGTTCATTTGTAAGAAACTAAAACGGTTGCCGGATTCGAAATTACCGAACGCAAGTTGGCGGGAAAAGAACTGTTTAAGACAAGGTCTATGTTTTTGTTTGCCCAGTGAAATCAGCCAATACAGAAGCTTTTTCTGAGAGTACTTCATACATTGCTTATTAAAATGTATGGTTGATATCCATATACACTTCGCAAAATCCATATAAACGCACTAATATTTTGTAAAGGCTCTTTACTTTTCCTTTGTTTTTCTACTTCTTACTCTAATTTTGGTTCTAGGATCTCTTCATTTTGGCCTTCACTTAAAATGGGACAAGGGAAGTAGCTTTCGTCGTTGAAATCACAATGCCTACAAGGATACGGATTTGACAAAAAATGCTTTATTCGCATCGATTGAAAAAAAGAAGTCAAAACTAGAGTTGACGGAGTCACAGAAAATTGCAGATTAAAAAAAAGGTAATCTTAATGGTTGTGACGGTGGGGCCTGAGTGTTTTTCCTATACTTGTTTGATGGTTTACAAAAAAGGACATGCGAAAGAATTCGGAAAACTACACAACCCTATTGGATGATGTTTTTTATCAATTATATGCAAGCATCAACCGATTAAAATTGTTTTTTTCTGCAAAACAATACTGACAGGGGAAAACGTAGGATAAATAAATATGTACAAAATTGAGAGTAGCCATCACGAGCTCGAAGACTTAAAGAGTAGAGCAGCTCCTTAAGGCCATTGTTAAAGAATGGTCTCAAATTTCTTATAGCATAACTTTTTCAATTTAAACTTGGTGTCGCCGATCTCGAATCCGGCAGCCGTTTCATTTCTAGCATGGTTTGCAAATTGAATTCAAATGGAACGTGCGACAAACATTTTTAAGTTTTTGCTTGCTTTCCTTACTTTAACAAACAAAGAAGCAATTTATGAATCGAGTAAAAGTAGACCAAAACTATCTAATGCAACGATGATAATCATCAATTTAGTAGAGCCAATTTTTATATAAATCACTTCAATTAATACTGTTCTTTGTACCTTTACGGCTTCTTCTTCTAGCATTCAAAGTAGCGGTGGGGCCTTTGTCTTTGATAGCAGTGGTATCCGAAGTAATAGATTTTTCGTTGAATGTCATCAGTGATGAGACGTAAGATACCTGTCATTGTGTTGATGGTGAATGCTCCAACGGCGTTTTCTTACTTTTCTTTCGTCAAACACTCAAGCAATATTCATAATTGACTATTCGAGGTACGTTGCTGAGGATGTATACTGGATGTCCAACAATTTCGATAAATCCGTCAATACGTCTAGCGTAATTGACTGTCCGTCTTTATTTACCCCAAGGGCCTCCTACATCCTATGTATACCATTACGTCATTGGTGAGTTTTGAATTGGGAGAAGGGAACTGATCTTTTCCTGCTTTCGAGTCTCCCCTTAAAATCAAACACGGCCTATCACTTGTGCTGGGGAAAATGGCTGAAATCTTTCTTTATTTTCTTATAATTTTATGCATTTTCGACAATCTTCCCAGTGGACCAGCGAGCGGACATAAAATAACCAAGCGGACAAAATGTCCGAAAACTTGTCCGAAAACGATAGCTATGCGGATCTAAAGACGTAGAACATACACACTTCAGCAGAATGTCCGTTTTCGCGGTTGTAGGCGATAGCAGGAGCGGATGTGAACAACAAAACGAAATGAAATTGAGTTGTTCGTGTGCTTGTTGCCTCTGCCTTTTCGTTTACGGCTCTCGCGACTTCGTGTTTTTTGTGTCGCGACAGGGTTTTTGTTCGCTCATTTACCGGCAACAGCGTGCACGCGTTAGTTCAAGTTAAAGTGAAAAATTATTATTATTATTAAAATTGAAAGGAAATCAAATAAATAATAATAAATAAAAAATCGTAAGTACAAAACAATATTAACCACATTATATTACATTGAGTCGTAATTGTTTTTTCATGGTGGGGCACTGACGCGAAAAAATGCGATCGAGGGATGCGCATAACCTTAGCGATTCGATGTAAGTTATATTAAAAATTGAATCTATTTTTATATATTTTTCTAATAACAGTAAAATTCTTTTGCAGCTGCATTTAAACAAAAATTCGCCCTACAATACGGAGACTTCGACAGGGTCAGCCAAAGGTTTCAGGTTTCAGTATGCGCATGATAGGCAGCCGAAAGAAGCCAAAAAAATAAAAATATGAATTTATTAATAATTAATATTTATTTTTAATTAATAGTAAGACTATTTCTATTTATTTATAAGTATTATTAATATTGAATTAACTGTTTTGTTTTTATTTATCAGTATATATATATAAATATATTAAAACCAAACTAAAAACCATATTTCAATGTTTTAAAACAGTAATTACTACAGTGGGAACAAAATGGGAATGGCACACAAAAGACTTCCGCAACACATCCGGATCTGCCCCGTTGGCAATATTGCAAAAGTATCGTTTTAGATCCGTTTGCGTTAGGCGAAACTATCGTTAAAATCGTCCGTTTACGAAGGTATTTTCTGCCACAAACTGAGCGATAGATGATAAGAATTCTTATCGTTGGCGTGTCCCAGCGAGGACATTTCATCCGTTTGAGTTCCGCATAGCTATCATTTTCGGACAAGTTTACGAGCATATTGTCCACTGGGTTATTACATTTGTGGTTTGTCTGTGTACAAACTATACGGCCTTGACCGCGCTCACTTAATGTGTCTTACACACTGTTTGCAGCAGACCAGGCAATGGACTGCAGCAGCTGCTGTTGGCGACTGTACCCTTGCCTAAGCGCATTCAGTGCCCGTGTGAGCGAGACGAACACACACTCAGCTAGAACAGTTACTGGAATATGACTTACAAAACAGCCAAGTAGGAAATTTGCAACTGCTGTCTTGCTGAAACAGATGAATCATTTTATCACTTTGTTTATCAAAAATTCGCAAATTTAATTAACTCAAAAGGGCTCAAAAGGGGCTATTGCGACACAAAAGTCTTATAGAATTGCAAGAATTTCTGGACGTAGATACGATACTCAAGTCGAATTCTGATTGATCTACTCTTAAGTTATTTTAATGACACTTTGATTTTAAAATATCGTAATACATTTTCAAGCATTAAAATGAACGAGAAAAACCGCTTAAATCTTATGTGTAGATGTTTCATAATTATCGCAAAAATAACTGCCAATTCTTTTAAGTCTCTTCCCATAAATTCGATTTTATTGCGTATGGCAAATATCTCTTAAGTTTATTGAGTGACTTCCCATTCATATGACACATGAGCACATTATTCTGTCATAACAATATTTTTGCAATAAAAAAAGATCCTTTTCACGTACCACTTGCCGCATTTTATGCCCAAACCATCACTTTTAATTGCTTTCGATAAATACATTTTTAAGAGACATTTTAAATGTCACTTTTCACTCGAATTATGAGCCATCAAAATGCGACAAATTCAATAAATGTTGATATATATGTATGCCCAGGCACGTGCGCCCAAGTTTCAGGGCTCCCAAGAAGCTGCTCGAACCGCCATTGGAGAAGCACACACACACACACACACATTCCCATACACACACACACACACACTCGCATATTTAGCTAAATTTATGCAAGAGTTTGTGTTGCTTATTTACAAAGTGATTTATTTAGAGCGCAACAAAAGTAAATGTCATTTATGACTCAAAATAATATACACACATAGACAATATGGCGACTGCGTGCGTGTGTGTGTGTGTGTGTAGGTGTGTGTGTGTGTGCCAGACTTGGGCATTGCCTACTTTTGGGCGCTTACTTTGTGTCAAAAGAAAATTTAAATTTTTAATGTTATTTCGCGTAATTTGGCAGTTCGTTAGGCTTGTTAGAACGCTTTAAACGCATACGCAGGCATCTACACATATAGAATTGCAGGCCTGAGCCAGCTCATAAAAATGAAAAATTTGATGCAGACAGTCGGGACGGTGTCCGACAGTGGAATACCCTATACCCTTTTTTTCCCATAAGATCTAAATCCAGCATAAGGTAAAATAGGGATGAAAGTATTTGCTTTTATGTCTCTTTTTACAAGTTTAATAAGCATTTTCCTATTGGGAAGTACCAATTGACAAGTTTTCCTGAAATTAACATATTTTTGACTGTAACTTTTGATGTATTTATCCGATTTCGATAATTTTTAACACATAGATGAACATAAACACAACGCACACCTCTGTCGAGTTTTGAGATGCTAGATTGAACGGAACGGCTGTAAACCGCCTTATGTCACAGGGGAAGGTCGCAAGATATCGACGTGATTCGACAAACTTCATCTTTTCGGCTTAAATGCGCATCTTTTGGTCTATATAGTGTCTGATATTTCAACGTTCATTCGGAAGGACGGACATGTCCATATAGACCCGACTATTGCTCCTGACCATTTTTGCCGCTGGAACATATGGTCTGCCAAGCCTTCTTCTGCCTGTTACATACATTGCTCAAATCTCTAATACTCTTTTACACTTTGTGTACAGGGTATAAAAACAAAACAAAAAAAAAGGAAGTGCTGCATTTGCGGTCTACCAGCAAAAGCGCACACACACATGTGTGTGTGTGTGTGTGTGTGTGTGTGTGTGTGTGTGTGAGTGTCGGACCGTCTGAGTGTGTGAGTGTGCTCGTTATGGCTCACATGACACATCGTTATGTTTTGTTAATGGACTCGCAGCCATAAAAGTAACAAAACCAGCCAAAAACCAGTAAGAAGGAGCCAGAGCGCGAGCGAGAGTGAGAGAGCGACTATAAAGAGCTAGACAGCGAGTCTCTATAAAGCGGCTGGAAATCAACAATGCCAAGCAAAAGCACATTAAATTATATTTAATTATTTAAATTATGTTAATTTGCATGCATTTAAAAGCGATTGCGAGGGAGACGAGCAGAGAGGGAGGTAGCGACAACGAGAGAGAGAGAGTAAGACAATTGTCTTGTGGCACATGTGGCGTATGCGCAATTTAATTTCTTGTTATCGTTTTATTTGGTTCTTTATTGCATTGTTGAGAATTACAGCAAACCGAATAAGTGAATGAATGAAATACCAAAATGTCTGCATATGTGGGCTGCTTTGTAGCTGAAGTGATGTATAAATACACTTACCTAAGCAAATACTCAAATGAATTCGAGTAATACGTTGTACTCAGTGTATTCACAAAGTTGCTCAAGTCGTGAAATATAACCGCGAGTTGCAGAGCAATGTACGCATTTTGGTTCAAAATGTATTTTACGAAAATTTGGAAGAAAGTTCGCAATTTTTGAAGACTCGAATCTTGAATTTATAAGTGAGTCATATATATTTTATCATAAGAGAATTCCAGCAATAATACTATAAGATAACTTGTTTATCAAGTCTATAAAAAGCACTTGTTTCTGCTCTATTTTTCAGGCTTGCTTCCGTTGCCTAGAGTGGATTTTCCGTTCTCCAAACAATTTGATATTGCAAGCAATATCATAAAAAGCTGACACACGGGTCATTCCACACACACGCTAGTTGCTTCCTGTTGAGCGGGCTTCAGATTACTGCTCTTGCCCAAATTTGTTTTTTAATTAAACCCTTAAGACTCTTGAAGATTAGCAACTTCAGACTAGCCTTCCGTCATTAAATTATTATCCCTACTTGTTTTCTCTAAGAAATCATCCTCTGCTCACATTCAGAGAACTCATAACCAATGCAGGCCTTTACCGACTTCAACATACGGATAACAAACAAGGGCTTGGTTCCATTGAGGATCTACGCAAAGAACATATAACTGCCACAAAGTTCCTTGTAGCTTTCCAAACATTGGTATTGTATGGTATTTTCTGACTATTCTCTATATCAAAAGAAAAGTTGGCCAGCCTTTCAAATATTTTCAATTACTTCAGTTTAAGAAAAAAATTGGGTAGAAGATGCTTTCTTAACTTGGAAAGATTGAAAGATAGGCGAAAAATATGAAACACATAATTCTTTTTTTTTTTTGCCATATCATTAATAATATGAGCGCTTTCGTAATCGTTTCCCGTGCACACAGGCGCTTTTTTTGACAAAGTCACTATCTCGACTATACAAGCTAAACTAAAGGGACTGTTTGATAAGTCAGTGACTTTTTGAATTGAACGAGGTGTAGTCATAAATGCAACACTGCACTTGTCAACTTGCATCGGCTTATGGGATACTCTTAAAGTTTGGCGGGAAAGCTACTTCATTTAGTTTTTGTTTGAGAGTTATTAAGAGCAGGACAACTTTTGAATGTCAGTTAAAATGAAAAAGTGAATTTTGTTTGCTTATCAGGCAAGAAAACCATCACCGAAACCGAGAAAAGCCTAATGATGAAATTCACGGAATGCTATATGACGATCGGAATATGAAAGTGGAAGTGGTGGCTGAGACTGTAGGCATCTTAGCTTTTCGGGTACCTTGATATTCTACCTGGATAGTTGGACCTTAAAAAGTTATCCGGTCGTTGGGTGCAGCGATTGCTCGACGATAAGCGCAGCCGTGTGACACCTTTAGATGAGTGTTTGGAGATGTCTAACCGCAATCCAAGCGATTATAAAGACAGTTTAATGGGATGTATGCGGTGTCATTCAAATCGATTACCTTGTAAAGAGTAGAACGATCACCGTTCGCTTCCACCAAGACAATGCAAGGTTGCGTACGCGAAAAATAATGACATAAAATGTGCTGCTAACTGCAAACCCAGCAGCATTTTCTATAGATTTAGCCGACTGCGACTCTTTTTGGAGGATGGTCGTGTGAAGAGATCATCACTGAAACGAACTTAATTAATAAAAAATCGAAACCCTGGACTGAAAAATGCCAGATCCTGTTAATCTTGTTTTGTTTTGCTTGTAGTTTTTATTTACTGGGGTTGGGAAACTCTGCTTAAGCCACAGAGAGCATAAGAATTGTTGGGAACGACCTTAGGATTCCACAATTTCTTTATGTTTGCTTCCATTAAAAATAAAATAGACCTATTTACTAAAGTTGATGGCACAAGTCTTCTTAATGCAATATCTGGCTAACCTTGACGGCATATATTTTGCCGCTATATTTTCCTTATACACCTTGTAAGGTTTTGTTAGAATTTTGCTATTTCCGAGCTGCTATGCTGCGACAAGAGCTCAATGATGTTCCAAAAACATGTAGAAATCGCAACTTGCGCTCATATAAACCAGGTAAGTTCTACAAAGAGCTACAAGTAAACAGACATAGTAAGAGGGTGAGATAGGGATAGACAGAGTCTGCTACATAGATAGATGGCTGACTGTGCGGGCTCTGCGCCCATTTGTTGTGTCTGCCAAAACGCCGAAATGTAACTTTAACCTGCTTCACAGACAGCAAACGCAGAAACAACAACATCCATCAGCACAACAGCAACAAAAAAAACAACAACAACCTTCCATAAAGCAACATTGCATTCGGTAGCTACATCAAACACTTTGCCAAGCTCAAATCCAACTCCAACTGCATGCGTGTGTTTACTCTGCGTTAATGAAGTTGCGCGCCAGCCGAGCAGCACACGGGAGCGGGCAAGGATTTCAACATGGCAGCGGAGCAGTAAGAGCTCTGGGTGATGCTCTGGGACTGGGCAGACGCAGTTCACCTACGCAGGCAGCCAGCTTAATACGGCGTTAGCAGCAGGTAATGTTGCCATGTGCTGTCTGTGTGAGTAAGGATGTGTGCATCTCTGAGTGTGTAAGTGCAAATGTGTTGATGTGAAACGAAATGAAATTGGAAGCATCGCCAGCTTAGGCGTCAGACATCAATGTCAGCGTGTCTCTTTCTATGCAATTAGTACTTTTGTTGATTAAGTCACAAATGTGCTCCATGGCAATGAAAGATTTCTCTATGTTCCCACACTAGTTCTCTTACTCTCTCTCAGAAATTTTAGCTTTGTAGCTTGAGCAAGTCAATTGGGTTGATAAATATACCATTTGTGCGAAGAAAAAAAGAAATGGAACAAGAATGAATGAAGTTCGTATTGGAGAATGACAGGTAAGCAAAAGGAGAAACAAGAAGTTGAGATGTTTCGCCGAAAAGGTCAACAATGAGCAATGGAAGACTTGGTGGAGGGAGAATATTGACATTTAAAAAGGCGAAATTAAGGCTTTAGAAATGTGAAAAACACTTTTGTTAGAAGAAATTGGTGATTAGAAATGCATAATAGGTAAAAATTTGTATGCTGAAACTGACTTAAGATACTTGTTAATGAAAACTAAACTTAGTCTAAATTTGGACTGCTAATGGGTTCTGAGCCAAACTGGCAAAAGCTCGGATCCCCGAATACGGGTCGGATATCGTCCGAATATAGTCCTTTTTATAAAGCTTGAACCTGAGGCAAACCAGTAACTTTAGGAACGTGTAACTTCACGTCTTTCCTTAAGGATGTTCCCTTGGTAAATGGGGGGGGTTTCACAACGCGACTCAATCGCATCAATTGCCGTTGGTAACGCTGTTCAGTGATGATTTCGTTAGGCTGAATACGGCCTTAGTGGATCGCTCCGAGCTATTCCCACCTGATGCACAGCATTCGCTGCTTGACATGATTATTCGGATTTGAAGTTGACGAAGCTTGTCTTGAGTTTGGCATTCATCTTGGTCCAATAGGGGATTCTGCAGCTGCATTGCAAATTCTACATCGAGAGAGCACTCACAGAGCACTTGTAGTCAATATTCAAAATCAGCGCCACAATGGTATTCAGGCGGGTTGCTAAGGCGTCTTTTATGTAGTAATGTGTTCAATGACCCAAGTACTGTCAACAGGAGACTAAAACCATAGTCTCGCCGGCTGTAGTCGAAACTCGCGTTCGGGATAAAGCGTTGTGCCACAAACCCGTGCTCCCATCTGTGCTGCAAAGCACACAACAACTTTCCGTTCAACAACGCCATCTTCTGCTTCCAACCGAGACCTGTCAAGTCACGATTATATAGCCAATCAACTACCTCCAGCGGGTAGTCACTCTTAAGGTTGAATCTAACCGCCAAGATATGGCAGCCAGGTGAACTGGGGGCTTTACTTCAACGAGTAAAGCGTTTACAGTACATAGAGTGCTTCATATCTGCCGGACATCTAGTGTGCAGTGAATGCCGTTACTTGGGCATATCATGCCGCTATGCGATAAGCTGGTTGGAGTCGTTAACGGGTCGGCACGCAGTCCTTGTGATAAGCACTATACCTGCCGGACAAATGGTACCTTGTGTGCCTTTTGATTTCTCTGTGTGGTATACCCTAGTGATGAGACATGCTAGTGCCAAGACGGACGTAATCCCTGAAATCATCAAACTGAGAATCCAACCGCTGTGTCTCTCGATTCGAAAAAAACATATACTTCAAATTGCCACCCATGCAGATGCTCTCAATATCCGCAAAGGCTCAGGTATCTGCACGCTTAGTACGATCAATGATATCGATATCATCTGCGTATACGAGGAACTGGATGCTCTTATATTATAATTTTGTCATGCTCCGATGTACTTCCGCCTTTGGCAACATGTTCTCCATCACAAAGTTGAAGTGGCTACAGGAGAGGGCATCGCCTTATCTAAAGCCTAGATCGGTATCAAAAGCTCTTTTCTACATTGACAGAGCTTTGTGTGCATAGTACCACAAACTTTGAAGGGATTTCTTACTCAGACGGTGCGGTTTATTAAATGCTCGACAAAGAAAGGTGTCGTCAACTTTCCCATCTAAGTGTCAAACGTGGTGGGTCCTAAACCTTACGCACAACCCTTTAAAGCCAGGAGTGGCTTTGCTGCGCACATTAGCTCACTAGCCTTATATCGAATGTAAATTAGGGCAGCTAACCAGGCTACACCAAATGGAGGCTGTGCGTCAACTTGGTTGTGCACGGGTATCAAATTGGCGATTGCCAGGTTAATAGCGATTAAGCTTTTGCCCTGCTGCACCAGAACCCATGACCCCCTAACCGTCGGAGTTAGGATTGTAAAAACTGCCAAAACTTGCCCTAGCTCTACACTTTGTGAAAATCTGTATTTCTTAAAGTAGGTGCTAAAACTGAAATTGAGGGGAAACGTTTTTCTGTGTTCAAAAGAAAACTTTTAGAATTCATAGTTTACTACTCCTTGGCAGTGAAATTTGATATAGAAAGCAGCTGGTTTAGATAAATGTGCCCTTGGGCATTCAATAACTGATTTTCCACAAAAATCTTTGTCAATCCCTTAATCAAAAATTCAGGTAAACAGTTGCGTAGTGTTGTAATGCTATATATTAAATTATTAAACTAACCACTCGCATTGCGCAATCCACACTTGTTACCCAACACTGGAACACACGCCCTTATCTAACTCTGAACTCCAAGCCCTGTCAAAATGATCTATGTGCTAATCAGAGCGTATATCTGCGAAAATAGAAAAATATGCGAGTAAAACATAAAACAACATATAAAGTAAACAAATTGCCTAAGCTCATATGCAAAGGGAAAAAAATAAACATAACAGTAAAAACATATTTCAAAATATTGAAAACGCAAAAAACGAAAGGAAAAACTGTAAAAAATGGGCAAACATTAAACAGATTTAAGCAAATTTGTCTTGTTGCGTGTACCATCAATAACTTTGCAAGTCAAAATAGGGCAAGGGAGCTACCCTTCCAATTCGCGGCCTGAGTGTCTCCTTTTCTCTGTCACTCTCTCGTTATTTTTTGAACATTTTAGCTTATTAGGTTGCATGTTATGTACCACTGTTTGTGCTGTTGCATGTTTATGTGTGTGAGGGAGAGTGTGCTGCGCGCATAAATCCAAAAAGTCAACGCAAGGGTTTCAAAATGGTTGCCACAGTGGTAAGAGTTGTACTTTACTCGCCTTCTTTTAGTCTCCCCTCTCTATGTATATTGTCGCTCTTACCCTTTCGCTGCGCACTTTCACTAGCCGTCTCTTCGCTAATGTTTGTGCTCGGTGTAACATTACAAACATTAACTTCATGCAAATATGAGGGAACCCCCTTCCAGGAACCCATCGTACTACTATACAGCTACTACGTTGGCGGCGTTCTCAAATTGCCCAAAAGTATGCTACAGTTCCAAGTGCTCCTGCTCCTGTCGCTGCTGCTGTTGTCTGTGCGATGGGCGGCATTGCTAATTTTGTGCTTCCTTCTTCTTTCATTTTGCATGTAATTTTAAAATCGATTGGCTACAACAAAAATAACATTTAGGGACTTGGAGCTGGTGTAAAACATATACCCTTACAGAACTATTTGGAAATAAGAATGTTGCATGTTGCATGGCTGGCAAAGTGAAATTAATGCTTTTGACAATGCATTTGAACACTTTGCTCAGTGTCAAGACACCGGCATCGAACCATTCAAAAACACAATAGATATTTTCAGATGACGTCTTTCGGTACTCACGCCATTGAGCATGGCTATAATCCCATCTTCAAAGTAATGTCTTTATAAAAGTGCGCATTTGTTGCAGTTAGGCATACTAAACAAGATATACTTGCTTTTCCCTCCAAACATTCAGGTCCAAGCACAAATCCATCATGGCGCCATACAAGATCATACATTTCTCCAAAATTATTTCCTTGGAAACTCCAGCGACGAGTTTTTTCAGCATTGTGCCGTTTTGGGTAAACACAAGTATTGCTCCATGAGCACAATGCCATCATGCAATTATTCAGTATTGGAATCAATACTCATCGATCACTACAACGGCCAACCAGCACACACGAGTGACCCCTATTGAGTCCCTACATCACACTCAGCTAGTATGTGCTGCGAGGATTCCTTCTCAAGTTTACAGAATCTGCAGGTGTTGAAGCTGGTGATGCAAAGCTTCTTTAAGTGTTACTTTAACCTAAAGTGTCCAGTATGAAGAACTTTCCTAATTGTGATATTTTCTTGAACCTATTTAAGTTATTGAAGCCGAGAAATTGTATGGAGTACTTGTCCAGTTCATGGTTCGTCTCAATCTTCCTTTTCTATTAGTAGTTACTTAATGGTATGTCCTTCAATGCCACAGTAAGTCTCTGGCCCTATTAGGTAGGTGTTGCCCAGGGAACCTTCGGTGTGAGTGTGTGTTTCGTCGTACTTCAATTGCCAGTTTGAAGCATGAAGTTTATTTTAGTTCCTGCTACTGGCTATCAAATAGTATTTCTATTTTCCTATTCTAGTAATTTCGACTTAGGTTAATATCTGCACATCGTCAGCTTAGAAGACGCTGGCATAAATGTTCATGGATTCAGACAGATGACCCCGCGGTTCCACAAATGCAGCAGTTAGAATAGTTGATATCCTTCTTGGGAACATGAGTTATAGTTTATGAAAATGCGGCTTAGAAATGAAAATATGTATATTCAAATATGGCATAATTTATATAGCCCTTGTAAGTGTATGCCAACTACAACAAGTGGGAGTTACTCCTAGATTGGTGCTTGTATCGGGTTGAGGTCGTTATGCCATATTTTTGTATGAAAATCACGAACTTGATGTCAAAAAATGTTTTACCTTATCGACTTTTAGGCGCAACAGTAACAACAACAGCAACAACAACTGCAAAAGTTTTGTATATGAAAAATGGCTGTTAAGGAAATTGTAGGAAACGCGGCGATACTCATACATAGCCACAAAATCAATGCATCAGTGTGTGTGTGTGTGTGTGTGTGTGAAAATGTGTATGTTTCTGTGTGTGGGCGTTTTGCTGCCTTGCTGCGGTGAAAACAATTTGAAAAGTTGTCAATAAAAAGAGAAACTGCTTGAATTTCTATAGCCTGGGCACACTTTTCGAATGCTTGGTCTTAAGGGCGGGGGGTCTATGGTAGGTTCGGGTTACCCAGCAAATTGTTATGCACAGACATAGCTGTTTTTTCTTTGCCTTTTGCTTACTTGTCAAACGCAGCGTTGCTTCAACTTGGGATTGACATATTTCAACTGGGTAAAAGCGTCGCCATTTTGTATGCATGAATGAAGGACTTGTCCTGTCATGGAGGGGGCATCGCTCGTACTACTTGGGCTGACAATATTTATTGCCAGCAAGTATTGACAAATTGTCAGCTGCCAAGGCTTGCTTTAACTTTTTCATTTAAAATTTAAATAGCCAACAATTAGCCATACATACAGTTATCCGTAGCTATCGGGCCTATCTGGGCCTTTGGCACTGTCAATTGGCCCAAACCAGCTGAAATTTCACACGCATGGCGGCCATATTTTTTTTGTTGCCACTTATATATGTATGTGTGTGTGTGTGCACTATATGTATTTTATTCAAGTGGCTGTGTGTTGGCCCAAACCAACGCGTCTGTCACCTGGCATCAATGCCCTAGCGACAGCGCCGTGCAACGTGCATCCAACCAGCCATCCATTTGTCCATCCATCCATCCATCCATCCAGCCAAGAGGCAAATGGCTGCAACAATGCAACCAAGCGAGCGAGCACTGTGTGCCACCATTGTGCTTTTTAACTGCGCGTTGGCCTTTTTTTTTGCCCTTGTTCATTGTATTCTGATGACGTTTCCCACTCACCTGCTTGCCGTCACCACGTAACACCCTGCACCCTTTGCACGCCACTCAGTTCCCTCTATATAACGACACCGACTTGTTGCCGTGACGCCTGACGCCACTCGCCACTTGCCAGTTGCCAACTTGCCACTCAGCGTGTAATGAGTTTGCCATTTTATTTTTGCATTATTTTTATTTTATTTCCGTTTTTTTTTTGCTTACTTTTTGTTGTTTATTATTTATTTGCCTTTGTTTTAAGCCATAAAAGCCGACGCAGCCTTTTGTGATAAAAGGTATTTTAAATTAAAATTAAATAATGATTTAAGAGCAAGAGCCGCTATTGTTCTGCAGTTACAAATACATATATTTATATATATGTATATATAAAGTGGGGGCTTGAAATTAGTGCAATGTCATTGAACGTGAATACTTTGAATGTGCTGTCTGTCCTTCGCCCAAGTACCTGCATAGTTGATTAGTTTAAAGGCAATGTCCTTAGTCATTGATCGTACGATCTACAATTCGATGAGTTCGGCGGGACTCGAAAAGTCTCCATATTTATTATTTAATGCCGTGACGCCAATAGCAAAGTCGAGTAAGTTTTGGTTTGCGTAAACCAGCAGCTTTTTTCCATTTGATTTGCACAGAAAACTGGAGTTTGCGTAAATTTTGAATATATAGCACAATTTTCTTTAATTTAGGTGCATATCAGGATATCTAGAATAGTAGATATTTGCTTGCGGTAACATGACATTTCTGGACAGTTGCACTGAGTGGTAAATATAATCTTTTGAGCAGTGAGACTAAGTAATTTCGAAGAGCGGAAAAACATACTGACATGTGAAACTCTGATTGAACCATGAGTCTTAGAATGCTGGATGATGAGTTCATTATCACATAAAGTACTGAGCATCACATTTTTAATGACGATTCCGCTAAACAGAAGGCTATCCTCTCGGAGCAGTAAGACGCTCATCCTTCCCGTTTTGCTTTATGGCGCTGAAGCATAGGTCCCCCTATGGGTGATGACGCAGTCTGATGAAAATGCCCTGAAGTATTTGTTTACGCGTTGCCAACAGCAAACGCGTTTAATGGAACGACGAACTCTGAGCTTTACGACGACATTGACATAGTCAAACGAATTAACATCCAGCGGCTCCGCTGTGTAAGTCATGTTGTGCGTATGGACTATGTACCTTTGGTATCACCGTTTGGAGCTTGGAGGAGTGTTCTACATCAGGCCGTAACCCGGTAACATGTGGCCAGTTAGGAAGAAGAAGATTACTGGTAACAAAATATTTGTCTTTGCGTATGAACCGAAAATCAAAAGACAGTGTTTAGTGCAACACAGTAGCTTCTCCGCGCCCGAAATCTTGCAATTCCGATGAGCTATTCAAACAAGCTTTCGAACTAGCCGCGAAGCACACTCTAAGGCAGCGTGCCAAGCAACTGACGTGGCCTTGAGTGCTGTGAAAGCATGTTCATATGCGGATGATACTGCTGGCTTTTATGTGAATGTTATTAGGCGGCATCAGAAGGAGCTTGGTTTGTCAAATACTTGAGTTTAATATGGCAATAACTACTTCAAAGGTTGAAGAGGAGTCGATGCACGCCATGCAATTGATAGATCGCTGCAAAAGCGAATCGTAGATATGAGGCTACACTCAAGATTACTGTTTTTAAAAAGTACACCTTTTATAAATGTGGAGCTATGGGTTTTCCTCGACAACCATAAAGCGTTTGACCATTTTCGTTATCCTAATACTTCCTTGTTCATGCGAGTTGGTCACGCATATAAAATTTTATTTAAAACGTCTCCAGTACCCTGTACTTAATGTTTATCCGAAGGCAAAGCACGATATGGTAATTTCAGAGACGGATCATAAGTCATGGTTATGACTTCTTACGTTGTATGAACACTGAACCCTTTTCGACAAAGTAGCCGCTCTCGTCTTTTTAGACTTTTGGCGTCCATGTTAGGCAACACGTGAGTGCAAAACTGACTACGTTATTAAGGTTGATTTGGACTCCAAAGAGTGTTTGCACCTACTAATACATTTTTTTAAACGCACTTTGTGTACGTTGACCAAGTCCCTATGTACTATTTGGCAGTAGTGCACTTCGAACCTTGTCTCTACTGTCAGTCCTATCTTAGAGATAAACCTATTTATCTGTTATGGTTCCAACCAAGTTGCATCGGCCTCTGGACGAACGATTTGGGATTTGGTCTAATAGCTAGTAAGGTCAATGAAGAGGGCCTGTTTTTTTCGATGACTGTAGTGTTGTTATAAATGGGTAGTTGGGTCGCAGATACATTGTGGTGTTCCACCCAAGATAGTCCTGGAGCGATCCAGGACTCTTACTAAGGTCGAAAACCCATATCTACACAGACGGTTTAAAAACGAAAGATGCGACTGTTGCTATTTGGTATCTTGAGTTTGCCGACGATTTTCCAAACGGAAATCTACGCAATTCTAAGAGCGGCAAGCTGAATTCATGAAAGAAAGCTAAATGAGGTAACTGTAGAGATCTGTAGAGGTAGCTAGACTGAGCTTAGGTCCCTGGAGAATCCTCGCGCAACGTTGATTATGGTTAGTGAAGTCTGGAAGGTTGTGTTGATATGCTATGCAAGCCTACTCTTTTTTCATACTCTTACTCCTATTTCAACTATCCATTCAACTATTAACATTCTATTTCTCTTTTTCTCTCATCACACTTAACTAATACGCTCTGTGAGGATTGCTTCTTCTTGCTTTTTTGTCTGCATGTTCATTTCGGATTATGTTAGTGTGACCGGAGGCCTATCGTAGCGAGAGTTTGTTTTGCCGTCCCAATATTCAATTTTGTCAATTTTGATTTGGATTTCCAAAATTGGATTAATGATTATTCTAGGTCCTGAAGCTATCTTTATAGCGGCATGACACTCTATTCATATTAATATGTATATAATATCGGTTAATGCCGCAATGTATAGCTTGGAAGACGCTCGTATATAAGCCCATAGATACTGACAGCTGTGTCTGCGGCTCTGCGTCTCTAAGTTGACAAGTTCAACTGTTCAAAGAACCGTCTGTTTTTGAATGAAAGAACCTATTTTAAAAATGTCCAAAATAAAACAATGTTTTCGGAACTCTCTCTATAACTATATTTTTTGCTGCAGGCTTTTGTAACCGTCCATTTTACACGCTTTTTCCATGATAAATTTGTTGCTTAATATAGGTTGTTAAATAACTTTGTAAATTCAGACGTTTTAAAACTGAACTGCAGGCCAAAGCAAAATAAAACGAAGAAACTCACGAAAAATGGTTAAATCAAGCCTATTTTTGTAGTCTGAAAGTCCTTAGTATTCCAGTTCATTTACTTTTAATTACACATTTGGTGGTTCTAACACCTCTGCTAGTTGGGCGTGTTCAGCTAAAAACTCTTTTCCAATATGCATCTTAATTATCAGCTCAATTGCTCTAATGACGTTTGGCATGCAACAAAAGTTTGTTTAATCCATTCAGTTCACTTTATTGTCCCGGCCATAAAAGAGGAAACTCCACTGAAAACCCAACGAATCTCTTCAGTGCGTACTCTTCAATTATTTTTTATTATTGGAAACTACACGGCGTGTTAGCTTTTCATTTCGACTATTCACTGGCAGCTACTATGGGCCATCAAATGCGTTGCAGCCATAAAAAGTAATTTTTTTTTTAGCCATATATATTTTTTGCATCTGGTGCTGCTAACTTGTTTTAGTAGTTGAGTTCTGCGTATAACACTCGAGGGCTATTTGTTTTTGGTTTTTATTGAAATGCGCTGAAAATCAGCAACAGCCGAGTTCAATAATGGAGAATGATATAGTGAGAGAGAGAAAAAGTGCAGCATGTTGCTCGGACATTGCTCGGACATTGCCATGGAATGTCGGTAACTGACAGTTGGTGGCAAAAGGCAGAAATCAAATTACAATTTCAATATGCGATGCGTACAAATGTGGCCATGTTTGTGTGTGTGTGTGTGTGTGTGTGTGTGTGACAGTTGGCTTTGCATGTGAACATGAAGTTGAAGTTGCTGTTTGGTTGTGTTTATGTTTGTGCTTGTGTGTTGTTAGATTTAGATTTGATGCCACAAATGGATTTCTTGCCTGTCCATTGAATTGCTGCCAAAACATTTCTATGTGAGCCTGTGTGTGTGTGTGTGTGCAACTGTCACTTAATGGAATTTATCACATTTTAACTGTGTGACATAGCAACAACTCGCACAACAAGCGGAGAGCGACAGAGCTGTACGTCCGGAGCTGTCATTTGCTTGGTTTGGCATTGCGTTTGAAATGTTATTCAATATGCAAGTTTCGCATAACAGTTGTGTCTTTTTGTTGTTATTGCTTCGGCATTTTGAAGTGTCACAGTTATTGATTTCAAATATGCAACGGCATCAATAATGCATGCCACAAGTGTCTAACAGCTTCTAACCACTACTCAGCAGTCCAGTACGCTTTATGAGTTTGTTTATTTATTACATCATTTATTCAAGTGTTGCCAGCACGCATAACAAACTAACTTGGCCCAAAACTCAGCTAACTTAGTTTGTCAGGCCAGTTCAAAGCAGCTACTGTCATCAGCAAACGATTATCATACTAATGAGCGTAGCATATAGTATTTCCCCAACTAGTGCTACAACTAGTGTCAACTCTCTATCCACTCAAATATGCGTGTTAAAGTGCAACAAAAGTTATCAAAAGTTGTGCCTCAACTTAATAGCCGGCAACTGCGTCGATTATTAAATTAAAACGTGCAAAAAACTTTGACACTCTTGCATTAAGATAAACTTTTATTTTTAATACATTTCTGCTTTTTCACAGCAGTTGGCAGGGCTGGCATAATTTATTATACGGCGCCTCCTTGTAAAAATCTGCGGCACAAAATTTGTCACATGGGATAAATAATAAAGAAAACTGTAAAACTTTTGCGCAAAGTGAAAGCCAAAGAGAAGAAACTATAAGTGAGTTGGGGAAGTCCTCTGGGACTACTCAATGAATGGCTGGGCGAGGGTTAACAGCATAACGCATACGCAGCGTGCGACACAACAGCATTCAAGAAGACAAAAAAAAATTGCTGTGCAAACTTGCGTGAAATTAGAACAATATTTATTTATTCTTATAGAAAATTATACACTGCGCAAAAAAGATTAACTTGAATAAACACAAAGTAAACTACAAAGTCAAAAGACGCATTTTATATAGAAAAGGTGCATTAAAAGACGTTTACATATGTAGATGCTATATGCTGGCTTTGAAGTGGCCAGAGAGTTTGGATCGCTTCTCTGCAAAAGAGACTCCGAATTCTGACTTACTAATCTGACAGTGGCTTTATCCCCAAGAGACATCTCCTACTCTGATGGCAGATTCTTCAAGGATTTGACGAGATGTCTAAGTAGATGTTATGGTTGCCAACTGCGTTACAGAAGGAACTGCTATAAGCCTTAAAATTCAAGCTACCGAAGTAAAATGTTCAATCCCAAACGAAGTATCTATGTTTAAGACGTTGATGCGGTAGTACTCAAGTCTGGTCTATTTTTCTGCCTGGGCACACAATTCGCCGATAAGAAGTATGAAGCAATAAAGGACGAAAATGCTGCAAGAACTAAAGTTCAAGCGGCTAGCCATTACAAGAACATCTATTTTCAATATACTTGGTTTCGGGTATAAAATTGGCCATCTGCTAGAGTATTACTGTGATAAACAATCGTTAGACTTAGAAGTTACCCCTAACTGTTGATTGTGAAATATGGTAATACCTCCTTCTACAAGACATCTGGATTCACGGGTTGTTTGAAAGTTCGCAGAACTTATTTGCGAGTATAGTGGTAGCTTACTGGTGGCATTTTTGCAAGAATTGGCGTTGCTCTAAAATAAGCCAAAGAACAACGGAGGGTTTACATGTACTTACAAGGACATAAGAAGTACGATTCCCGTCGAAAGATGTGATTATCGGCTATTATATATTGTGGTAGAACCACATAAAGGGTTCAGGAAGGCTATATATATGTATATATCAGCTAAGGGATTGAGCAACCGTGAACCGAAATAAGATTGTTTAAATTTAAGATTGATTGTTTGGCATAATGTGGCGCCATCTTGCAACAAGCTAACATAAGCATGCATGTCTTGTCCTTTCCCTCTCACTGCTAACACAGCATATATATAAACTAACTTGGAAGTTTTTCACACACCTTTGAAGGGTCCTCAAGTAAACGCATATGCTAGCGCCATCTACCGTACGTATGTGCTAGCGACACAAAAATCCAAATAAACGTTCGCTGTTTTTCGCTTAAACTGTCAACAGAGTACGTACAAGCGTGACACTATCCGAGCGTAATGACAGATTTTCGTGACGGCACACAAGTCCATCTTGTTCCCAAGGCAAGCCATCGAAAAGTATACCATTTTTGCTGTTTTAGAATTGCTAGAATGTTGCATTGGAGTACTGACTGATGATACAATTAAGAACAAAAAGTAAAAAAATAACACCATTCGTTCTTAATTTTCGAACCACATAATACTCAATCTTAGAGCCACACTTCTCATTTTAAGGCCATTATTTGGCACATCGATATACTTATAGCTTTTCATGTTTTCATTAGAAAGACATCTAACAAAATTATTGCTTCTTTTCTCACAGTGCACTTACACTTAAGCATATTTTCAGGTTGCAAGTCAATTATAGCCCCAAGCCAAGTGTACTTGGTAGTCAATTAAATGCACATAGAATTGTGGCCACTTATGTGTTTATCGGAGGGTTAATGGAGTTACTACGGCAATACAGACAGAAGACGGACGACAGACGCAGCATCTCAGATGCTTTATCGCTGAGACAATTGTCTCGGGCTTAGTTTCCCCACTTGTAATTCCTATAATGCCCCCAAAGAGGCATCCAAATATGTCAAAACAAACGCAAATTTATACACAAACCGATAAGAGTAAAAAAGAAATACTAACATCAGAGCGACAGACCATCAGACAGACCGACAGAAGCTAAGCAAATGTAAGAGCCAAAAAAAAAGCCGTTTGCCTCTTGGCGTCAAAGCTGCAACAATTTTTATCTCGACATTGTCATCTCTGGACGCTGGGAAATTGCGCTTTGCCTCAAGTCAGCTGTTTGTTGATGGTGTTGTTGTTGTTGCCTTGGCACGCCTATCACTCGAATTGAATCAAATTACCTTGTAATCTTAACCTTAAGGTTATTTGCCCTTGCCACAAAGACTTTGGAGCTCTCGGTGCTTTGGTTGCTCTGCGTTTACTTACTATTTGAGTCTTGGTTGGGTTCGGTTCGACTTGTTCTGGTTTGGTTGGTAACCACCCTTAGGAGCAGCTTGGCAATTCCTCGGATTACAACAACAACAGGCACTAGCTATGCACCTTTAACACTTGTTTGTTGTTTTTCCCGCTTATATTCCATGTTTTTTTTTTTTTACTTTTTATTTACTTTTGTTGAGGGTAGAAAATATAAATGGAAATCTAACATTACGGCTTATCGTGATTGCAAAGTTTAAGTGACTTTTCTGCAAGTGCAAAGCGATAGCTCTATGCGGTTCTTCTTCTTCTTGTTGCTGTTTTTGTTCCGTTTGTTTCTTGCTATTTTTGCAGTACTTTTGAAATTGTAGCAAGTCAATCATTGTGTGGTAGGAGTAAGTACTTGGGGTTAGTTTAGATTAGTTATTTAATGGTAAATTAAGAGTTGAATAGGTTAAAGATTTCACCTTTCGATTGGCTTTTAATGGCTTTTATTCTAAGTTTCGTTTGCTATTTTTGAGTGCTCTGTTTTGGTATTTTTCATTAATTATGACACTGTCAAAGTTCCCAACAAAAACTTCGGAATCAAGAGGGTAAGCATATCCTATATCCCAATCTCATTCGAACTGGGCTATGGGGCTATGTGTTTTAAATGGAGCTTGCAAAATATAAAGAATAGATCATCGACAGTGGGGCGGCAAAACTACCGATGGTACTAACGATAAATTTGATTTTTTTTCTTAGTTTTTCACGTCAAGCTACTAAGTATAGGAGGCAGGAAGGAAACAAATCGATAGTATCGAATCTTTTCGAACCGATGGTACTATCGTTACTATCGAATCTTTAAACTTAAATGATGGTAAATATCGAACTATCAAGAGTCGCTGATAGTCAATCTCTTCGTAATCGTCAAGTTATCTTCTGGTTATCCTTTAAACTCTGTTTGCAGTTGAGCTAATCAATTTGGATCAGTTACAACGGAGACTTAATATTCATTCAAAATATATGGAACGGGACATTTTATAATAAGAGTTCTCGAATTTTGAACATTCTTAAATATTAAATAGAGCTTTAATCTTAATTAAGGGCCTTCGACCCCTGTTCGCTCCGCCAACCCTCGTTCCCCTTTCGTGGTAGATCATATTCAATTACCACTTCATCTTTAGTTCGCCATCCCCATTATGTGCCCTTTCCCGTTTCTCTTTCAGTTCCCCTTCCCATCACGCTTCTTATGTTTCTTCCAATCATCATACTAAGACCAGCAGTGGATTTAAGTACGGCTTGTTGAACATGTTGTTCATTGGTCTAGCAATACGTCGCGAACGCCGTCTAATCCTCGATCGTATTTGCACCATTTGAAAAACGAAAACAAACCTTCCCGCGAAGCAACCCGACTTACATTTTACTTGTTTATATAGAAAACTGAAGCGACGCGATTCCACATCGTTTTTCAGATAATCGCAGATAGTGGACGTCCGCAAATACTCGCTTTGCTCATTACAACATATTTTCCATCTGGGATTCATTGAATGCTTGGCAAACTCAAAGCTGCATCTCGATCTTTTGCTCTTCCTAATGATGATTGAGAACCTCCTGAGTATTATCCCAATAGCGCACCAATAGACCCAAGGCTAACTTATGCCCAGTGTTTCGTAATAGTGCAAAAAGTAGTAGAAATCGCATGTAAGAGATCTCTCATTCCAGGATTGAGCTAAATTGGCTATATAGTATGTCCAGATAGTCAGCATTATTTCCATACAATTCGATATTTGGTCTGATTTTGTATTTATACTGTATGTAAAAAATAGAACTTCATAATCCCCAAAGAATTCTTTAGTTTTTCAAAGTCAGCTGACTCGTGACTTCCACTTGGCTTGCAAATAACTTGACCACAAAGAGCATTTACTTCTTTTAAGGTTAAACAAATTAAAGTATCTTGTAGATACATACTGCCTAATAGGATTACTAAAGTTTGAGCATTGGCTGGCGCATTTGCATGCCAATTATAAAATATATGCCAACTCTTTTGCATAATTCCAATTTTTGTTTTTGTGAGACGTCCTTATGGCGCTCCTTAAGCTTCTCCCTCTGCTTCTCTGTCATGACAGTTAGCTGCAAAGCAAAAAGAAATCCAAATAAGTAAGCACTAAAAATTCACTCAAGCCAAAGAATTGAGCAGAGAAAAAGAGTTTTGAAGCGGCAACATGTGCGTCTAATGTGCGCACATTAGCAACATGAATACAGTGAAGAGGAGCCGGCTGAAGCTGGTGAAGTTGTTGGCCAAAAGCCACCAGCTCTATCTCTCGCTCTCCGGTTCTGGAATGCTCCAGTATGAAGGCATGAAGCCAACGCAACTCAAGCAAACGAACGCACTTAATTTATGCAATTTAGTTAACAACGTTAAAATTGTAGACAAGAGCAGAGCGGAGCGGGGAGCGTATAGCAAGTGAAGTGCAGGAGAGCGTTGCCAGACATAAATCAAAATGGAAACAATAACCGTGCATGGACCTGGTTCCATGGGCGAAAGGAGTAATAAGGATAATGAAGCGGCAGGCTGTTGGCATGCGTGCCTGGCTCGACTCTATCCTTGTCCGGGCACTTGCTATGTAAACGATGATGAGCACGATAATGATGGCATTTTGAGTGAACACATATGTTTGTGTGTGTGTGAGGACTCGAAATTGCAAAATGGCAGCCAACACACACTCATCAGCAACATCATCATCTACGCCGTCATCATTACCCACTGTAAGAGTAGCAACCTAGTTGACATACTCCCCCACTTACACTTCTACGTCGACTTCCGCTCGTTGACTGCGTTGACATTGACGTTGTAATTTAAGCGACGCCATTTTCTCAATATTTGCGCAAATATTGGCTCATTATTTGAGCTTATTACATATTAATTTCGTTATTAATTATGGCATCGAGTGTGCCACATGTGCTACATGTGTGAAAAACTTGTGAAGTTATTAATATGCAGCAATTTGTTGGCAAATTTGCCAGCCTAAAGAGCTCCTGTCGTTCACTCGACTGCCCACCAAGGATTTGATGGTTAAATATGCATATAGGTAAAAATGTATTTTAAGTAGCAGAAATAAAAATGTCTATATAAGTATGTTAGAGTATGTGACAGAAATGAGTTATATGCATTTTGAGTTTATAAATTTGAAAAAATGTTTAATAAGTTATGTTGGTCGGAAATATTTTATACTTTATTCATTACACATCTATTTATGAAAGAGTATACACGTAAAAAAATTGCTTTTGATTTGATCAATATATTTAAGAATATGTTTAACAAACTTGAGTAGTCACTGAAAAGAAGTGAAACATTCAGCTGTAAGTTTTCTACAACTTTGCATATTGTGGCGTCATATAACATGTACATAACCAACGCGAAAACAACCACTTAACACAAGCATGTTTTTCTTTTCGAACCCACTGCGAACACAACATACCAAAACAAGCGTGAAGCCTACTCGCTCTTCTATAACGCTACTATCATAGTATACACACAAGCGTAACACCGTGACGGCTTGCGTCGGTTTTACATTAAAGCCGCGACAATGTATGTTTTACATAAACATTTTTTTGGGAGAATGGTTTAGGAAGAAAACGTTAAGAAACTGTCGCTTAATCGGTTTAATTCGTAAGTTTCCTTTGGAGAAGTCCGTCCAGGGACCGTTATCCAAATTTTGCCTGGAATATGGCTATAAAAGATAGTTGTGCCATATTCAATCTCAAAAGAAGCGCTGACCATTGTTTAGCGTCTCTTCAAAGGAAAAGAGTGGAAATCATGTGAAGAACATCAGGAGCATATATGTAGCTCAGCAGCAAGTTATACTTTGCTCAGTCTTAATTTCACTAGGACCCCCTATAGTAGAATAGATCGGATAATGGCTGAGAAGGGCTCAAATGAATCTTGATAATAATCTAATCTAATCATCTGACTACCTTTAGCAATTAATTTATCTTTCGCTTAAGAAGCAAATACAAATCATTTCTTTTGAATTAATAATAGAATGGGAAACAGGTGCTGGAATACATCATCTCAACATTTAGAAATTTAACAAGGGGTCGCTTATCATTATCATCACGGACAGTGTTGCATCTATCAGATGCTGGGTTAAAATAATGGTACACAGCGGTTGGACTCTCATATTTATGTTGAAAACTTTACTTTTGATATTGTCAACGATTTTGTCTACATTGGCGCTTAGATAGAGATCACTGATTGAAGAAGGCGCACGTAAAGCAAAGACGCCTGGAGGAGTGCTCTACATCAGGCCGTAATCTAGTCACTGGTTGTTATAGTCCGTTAACAAGAAGAGTGAAATAATAGAGTCTTAGCTTCAAAACTTACGTCCTTGAAAAGGACAATTTTAAGTTTTTAATTCTTAATTTTTTCTTAGTATTGTTATGTATCTATTTTAGGAAGCACGTACATACCATACTTCTTAAGTTTTTCTTTTGTGTTTACATGTATCAAAATGTCGTTCATTTCTGTTCTGGATTTCAACCCCGATGCTAACAAGTCAAAATGACTGCGTGAAGTTGATTTGGAAATCAGTCAAATAATCGAGATTGGAATTCAAATAAGGAAAAAATCTTTTATTGTGAAATGATTGAGCATGTATTTTTTTATTGATTGCGCTAAGTTGCTTTATATAATCGATATGACAAATTGCAAAGGAATTGTAAGCAGTATCGAACATTGTTAATAGGAACTATTTTGACAAACATGTCATTACTAACACCTACTTCATATAACACATTTCCCTTTACATGTTGTACAGCTTTGTCATTGTTTCCTGTACATATTCATCCCATTTAGATTGGAACACAGTGCCTGCTATGGGCGTACCCAGATTATGTTTCTCTGCGAATTTCGCCACATCAAAATGGCTGTGAGCTTCAACATCGGTCAAATTCAGCTTTTTCTCATCGAAATCCAATTTGCCGGATTGTTGATAGACCAGAAGCACGAAACGTAAGAGGTCACTTTCCTTAGGCGGCATAGGTGTGAAGTATTCCGCTATGACTTCACCTTTATCAAGATTCCTGCCAGGTACATTAACCAACAACCAGTGTAACCAAGCGCCATAAATGGGATTTTCGCGACTGGGTGCATCCGGTGTAAACATAACAATGGTGTAGTAGCTATTCCTATCGGAATTCCATTCCAGCTCTGGTTGCATCTTCATATCTGCGGGCATGTATATCTCGCCCTCAACAACATTCATGTTTCTATCAAAGCTTATCTGAAGATTATGGTGGAAAATGTGAAAGTGTACTCAATATCGATCGATCGGTTATGCCTTTACCTTAAGTAAGTCCTTGGGTGGTTCTTTGAGCACATTGGGTACTATTGAAAGTTTCTTCATTACTCCTTGTCCATCTGGCCGCTGTGCATGGCAGAGAGACAGACTAAGCATATAGAGCGGTAGCAAGAGTTCCATTTTAGAGTTTCAGATACAACTGCGATGTCTTGTTTATATAGCCGTGACTAACAATTCATATGTAGACAACATTAATACAATTTACAGTAAATAACTATAACAACAATGGATCTAATGACCGCACAATTTGCTCCTAACAAAAGCAATGGCTTGTAAATATAATTATGATAATTATGAAAATTGTCCATGCAATTTTTGCAATAATTTGTTATTCTAGTCGAATATGCATTTGCAATTCTATTTTTTGTGCTATTTACATTTTGAACCCTAATAAAAGTTGTCTGCGATTGAAATTAAGTTTATTTGTGTTTGACAATATAATTAGATGGTATTTTATTGTAACCGGTTCAGCTCGGTATTTACTTGAGCGCACAGAGTTGTAGAGAGTTCAGGCAAAATAGCTTCAAACTGACACACATCAATAATCTGCGTATAATTCTTGAATAGCCATATAGCTTATGTTCGTTGTCTTTGAGAAGCTCTTCGACCGATATGATAGGAGAGTGATTCCTCCGAAAATTGTTGCTATTATAAAGGAGTTCAATCACGCCCAAAGATGTTTGGTTCCACATAATGGACATGGTTGCCACTCTTTCGAAGTGCGACCAGGGGATATTCTGTAGCTGATCCTCTATTTACTGGCGATAGACTACTGCCACCTTAAGAACGTCTAAGGGACATGGTATTTAATGGGGAACGTTTGATTAATCTATTATGGATTATGCCGACTATATCTATTTATCTGGAAAGTACCGAAATGTAGGTGAGGCCATTTCACCTCAGTATGCGATTCCAGTCAAATTTCTCTGTCGAATCCGTGTTGCTGCCTGTGAAACCTGTAAAGCCTCTACTCTAGTCTCGAGAAGAAAGCAGGCATACACAAACCTGACAGCGATTAATTCTTAAGTTTCAATGGGCGCAAATTATAGCGAATAAAGAAATGCCGCAATAAGTCAGAGAAAGTTGCGTGAAATTGGCCACACGTATAAGAGACCTGGCAACGACATCGCGAAGCAGTCCATTATATGGAATCGTGAAGGTACACGGCGAGTGGCACAAAGTTGGCACAGCTGAAGTACCTGGCAGCAGATCGAGAAGAATAAAAGAAATTTATTGCCGCAGAAAGATTTAAGTAAATTGGAAATCACATTATTTTGTAATTGGAAATATTTTGAATCCCTTAGTTTGTCATGGCTAGGCGGGTGTATCCACGCCGACATCTGAAATCGGAATGTACACTAATATCATTATCTCCCGTCAGGATGCCGAACAAGTATTTTTTTAACTTCGCAACACTCCTCCGTTGTTCCTCGGCAGAATACGTTGCAAACCAAAGATTTTCCTTGCGTTTCTACGCAAAGAGCGGATGTAAAGCGTCCAATGTTCACTGGCGCTATCTTGTTCAGAGGGGCGAATTGCTCAGCGAGTTTAGCGGCGAAGTCTGTTGGTTGTGATTGCAGATTTGCGATGAAGAAGGACAAGTTAATACACAAACCTGCACCGTAATCTGTTTAACGTGACATTTTCCATGGTTTCTCTAATTTGGCACCTAAGTGTATATATAGCATAACGAGTCTGGTACAATGCTTAATAAATCATCTCTTCTGCTAAATGGGCAACAGACGAACAAAATGTTCCACTCGTCTAAATTAGGTGTCAATCACAGCCAAAAAGATACTCTCACGAGGGGCCGACCTCAATGAGCAGATTTGGAAAAACTGCTCAAGCCGTGGTACCCAAATTAAGGGCTCGGTTGGGCCTCGCATGGTCGGAGACTATGCGCAAATCAGGCAAATGTTGAAGAACCGGACATTCCAGACGCACATCCTTAAATCATATTTCAACATATTCATAACTTCACCTAAGAGGCAACTTCCTCTTTTACTGATAGCCAAGTTAGCTTTTTTTGTGGTTATTATAAACTTGACGTTCCATATTATCTGGAAGTGGATAATGCTTTGATAATGCCTCTTGTGTGACGAAGAAAAGGCAATACTCAATACTTTCGCACCTACTGAGCTTTGAGCAGAAACAGGAACTCAGAAATTTAGCATCTTTTCCAAAAAGAACGCAAGCGTCTATTAAAAGTTTATCTAAGGTAAAATATCTTATCTAATTCTAAAGATATTGAAAGTTTGACATAATAATTTACATCAAAAATGTTTTATGCAGACAAAAAAGAAAAAGCTCTCTTTAACCGAATCCATTGCGAACTCCATTACATATTTATCCCAATTTACCAACTTCATCTCATGCTTAGTCCATTAATTTGACTTTTAGCCAATATCAAAACTTCTAAGCCACTTGTTTAACCAAATTCTGTACAACAAATACAACAACAACAACTCATGAGAGTAAACAGCAGTACCTCAAATACTAAACCAACCCCAAACCTAAGTCAAAGCTACTGAAAGTCTACTCCTTCCGCTCCACTGTCTATCGACAGAGGCGCTGCCACATTTCATTAACAGCGCTCAGGTTTTGGGTTTAACCTCAAGACCAAAAACTCCCCTTGGACATGGTTCTTTGGCTGTTATCTAGTTACTTTTATAAGTTTTGCAAAGATTACAAGGATGTCCAGCCGTTGCTTTTCATGCACCAAACTTTGCCGTTGCCGTTGCTGTTGCTGCTGGTTGTTGTTGTTGTTGTAGTGGCTGTGGTTGTTGCACTAATTTGCGTGACCTGCTGTAGCAAACAGGTAAGTAGTTGCCCCAGACAGACAGTCCGCATAACTTCGGGGTAAGTAAACTCATTTGAATGGCATTTCATTTGCAGCAGCAACGCTGCTTTCATAGTTAATGCTATGGAAAATGCATAAATTGTAGGAGACTGAACTGAAAAGTGAGCAAATTGTAGTAGTAGGTGCTGTGAACAAAGCAGAGTTAAGGGTTTTCATAAGATTAGCGCTGCCAACTCAGCTGATTTCAAAGTTGCTTTGCATTCAGTTAGAGGGCGACGCTTGCAAAACTTTTAATTTGGCATGTTCACAAACAAAAATTGATATCAAATTTTGTGCGAATTTCAAAGTTTTGTGCAAGGTGCCCAAAATTACATTTCAAAACACACAGATACACCGACACAAAGTCACACACACACACACATACACTTTTAAGTATAACCAAATGCTATTCAGCAATTTAGCTGTTGTGTCCATTGCTAGAACCACATACACAAAGTAGCGTAGAAAGGGGTTAGGCCTCAATCCCCAACAAGAAATTAGTATTTTTTAAGTTTTATAAAAAGTAAGTCTTATATAAGTACATATATCATTTTTTCAGCTCTACGGAAGATTGGGAAGATATATAAAACGTAGTTATGTTATGTATGTTTGTACTATATATTTTCACTACAAATATCATAAATTATGTTCCTGGAATAATAAAAATGTCTTTGTTTTCTTACAAACGCTGTTCTTCACATGATTATTGGTTTAAAGGTAATAACGATATAGTTTTATATATAAGACGAACTTCTTATAAAACTTAAACAGAGTCGTAAAAAATTATATGTACCATATTGAAGTAATTTTGTGACAATTTTCCAAAGGTCGATTACCTTAAATCTATATAAAACCGTTGAAATTATTAGAGAAATCGAGGAGTAAAGTTGGAAAGCCAAAAAAAGGTAGATCCATGGCGGCATTTGTTTTTGCGATGGACAAGGTGGTGCTCGCATAGGCAAAAGATGAGTTAGTTCCACGTTGGTTAGATATTGTTAAGTTTGATGTAAAACATCTTCTAGCGTAACATGACGACCGACTGGTATGCCGAAACTCAGTTATTACGCTCGTGTGGTGTGACGCTTTTATGGTGTTACGATAAGGTTATTTAAAGTTTGTGTGTGCCGTGTTAGCAGCATTAACAGGAAACCAATAAGGCTGCACGTTTTTTTTTTGTGTGCTGTGTTAGTTGTGAGAGCGAGAAGAAGAGCGCTCGCTAGACAGGCACATAATGTGAAGTTAAAGAGAGATCTCACAGTTGAATGTTTCACATATGTTGGACGTCCCAAGTTTCTTAAAATCGGGAGCAGCAAGAAAAAGTAAGATTAGCATAAGTATAAAACTTAGAAGAGGAAAAGTGATTTAAAGATTAAAGATAAAAGGCAAAAGAGATGTTTATTTCTAAGTTGGTAATAATATCTTTTTCATCTGCGTGAAATTCCATGACACATTTTTAATATCTTAAATTTCTTCTTTTTGTGAACAACCAAAATTGTGCGAAATTATTCAACAAAGAAGTTTCTTTAAAGTGTAAGTAATGAAACGGCCAAAACGTTGAGGATTCTATTGAAAACACGAGTATATAAATTCCATGCATTTTTCAAAAAGCGTTGAACACACGCGTGTCTCGGACAGAAAAGCAACATCAAGAGACAAACAGCCCGCCAATCAAATCGATGAGTCGGTGCTCGAAATTTGTCTTGCTTTAGTTAGAGATCTTCTTGATAGTATTGGACTAAGATTAAATTGAAAACCATTTTGGAAGACCCTTTTCTGCCTGAGAAAAGTCAAATATCGTTTGGTTCAAAAAACGATAAATGTTTTGAAAAAACAGCGTCGTCTTGATATGGATTTATTTTTGGTTGACATTTAGGAATGAAGAACAAACAGAGACCATAATACTTTCGCGGTTCATTGCTGAAAGACAGGTATTATAAGTCTTGCAAAAAATTGACTGAGCCCATCATAAACTGCTTTCAGCGATTTCTAGAGTGTTCAAAGCTTCCAAAAACTGTTAACACTGAGTGTATGTTTAAAGGATTGATAGGTAGACAGAAAATATCGAGCGAATTGTAATCTCGAATAGAGAAAAAAAATAACATTTGTGAAAGATTTTGTCCAATTCATATCCTGACTTCTACTTCATGGTTTGATTTTTGACGCTTTTCACGCATGATTTATTTGAAATTGATAGAGTAAATTACTTATTCATCGAATATGTTATTATGCAATAGATATTTAATTCACGAGCTGAAAAAAACTTGAGCTTAGCATATGTATGTGTGTTCTTTCCAATTTGGCAGAATGTGACGCCATGGCTTCGTTTCGCTCTCACTATTCATACAGCACACAAAATCGATCGTAACACCATAGGAGCGTCACACCATACGAGCGTAATAACAGTTTTTCGTTCTAAGAACTTTGGTAAGAATCTCTTTATATACCCCCTTGGCTTAAAGTTGTCTACGTCACTGCAAACAAACACACATTCACACACACACATTCACTGTAAAGCTCTGGATATGTTGTATCCATTTCGTTTGGAGGATTCTTCGCGTGCCTGTTAAGTTGCACAACAACAATAGCAACAGCAACAACAGCTCCTGAAACAACAACTACAACAATAAAGCCCTGTACATGCGTGTGAACCAGCAAGAGCATCCAAATGGAATTGTTCATTTCAACTTTTGCCATATGTATGTATGGGTGTTCCTCTAAGTGTATCTGTGTGTGTGTGTGTATCTGTGTGTGTGTGAAGGCAAAACGCGCGCTTTTGTGTTTATTTATTTAAGTGTTATTTCGTTTTATTTTGTAAAATTGAGTTATAAACAAGTTTTGAAAATTGTTTAAATGGAAAAAACAGATTGAATTCCACACACACTTACTTTCTCTCTCCCTCTCAGCGCTCAGAGCCACTTGAGCACATGTCAAGTGGAAAATCGTTTCTCTAGCTATTTTACTGCTACTTGTTATTGTTGTAGTTGTGGCTGCTTCATATGAATATGTTTTTGATAAAGTTTATTTATATATGCAAATCATATAATGCGACTATATAAAGGGTTTCCTCTCTATAACTCTCATCTTACTCCCTCGCTTGGAAGCTGAATTGCTGCAATCCCTTTGCCATTTCAATTTATGCTAACTCTGCGTATTCCCGTCCTTGTTGTGTTTGCCTTATGGGCTCCCTATATCATTACACACTTAGGCAATTTCCGCCTAAATTTCCTGTAAAGCCTCGCCGCACTTTGCGTGTAAATTTCATTGAGTGTGTCTTATTTTCCTGCTTTTCTTCTTCTTCGTATGTCATACTTTGCCTTGGCAGCTTTTGCACCTTATCCAAGTTTTCCAGCTGACTGCCATTTTCTTTATTGGCTTCAATGTTGACAGGCACCAAGTTTCACAGCGTTGCTGTCGATTTATTTATTTTGATTAATTTATTGATCGTCATTGCTGTTGCTGTTACTGTACTTGTTGTTTTTCTTCTGGCTGTTATTGTTAATGTAACGGGAAGTAATTGAAGCACCCGGTATTGTCATGTCACTTTGTTGTTGATTTGTTTTTATGAGCAGCAAAACGGAAGTGCTATCTTTATATGATATTTAACAAGCTCTCGGATATAATCATGTTTATACTGCGGTGCACCTTGAGAAAATATTGGTTATACGCTGTACAAAAGTGGAACGGCTAATGTCGCGGCAATCTCACTTGGTATGCTCTGTACTCTCTTCAACTCATTTCTTCTACACGAATTTCATTCTCAAAGCGTATGTATGATTTTGACGCACTTGGAAATGAGCATCGAATTGCTCATTTGATTCCTGTCTATACAGTCAGTATAGCTGCAAAACTGATAGGAATTCGAGCTTGAGGCGCTTTTTGCACCATCTTCGACTCGAGTGGTTCCCATCAGTGAAGTGGCAGACGTGACAGACAAGTAGATAGTAGCGGTGCGCCGCGGCAGTGAGACTGGAAGGGCTTACACGTTGCACGGTAAAGTGGTATAAACCCTAAATACATAAATTAAAGTAAACTGAAGAAGTAAACCGAAATAGGATATGCACTTCATGCCCTCTTCGCATGCGTGCGGCTCTCCAATTGGCGGCGTCAGAAGGCGTAGAAAGTGAGTCTTTTCATGGCTCAAGTCATATGCAGATAGTAGGGATAGGACCACTTTGAAAATTTGGATGTAACCCGCAAAATTGGATTGGGATAGAAGAGGGAGTAGATATAAACCATTAAAGTGAACCCAATTTTGTGCTACTGGCTCTTTTGAAAAGTTGGCACCTCGGAGAGACGGATAGGCGGATGTACAGACTGAAATGCAGGTGGACTTGGTAAAGCAAATAACCAAACGTTTCAAATTTAACATACGCGACAAGTGTGTTTTTTTGCTGATAATGAAAATATCGCAAGTTACACGCGAAACATCCGGAAACTTGTTACTTTTGATTAAATAGTTATAGCATCGATATAATAATAACCAAAATAACATTCATTCATAATTAAGAAATAACAAATGAAGCATGGAAATAAAGCAATAAATATTAGAAAAGTAATTATAAAATAAAAAAATAAAAAAAAAATTTTTACAGTCACCCAGGCCAAAGGCGGGAATCGAACCCGCGACTGGATTGTTTCTAGGTCCTAACTGGTGCACATTAGCACCTAGCTCCACTCCAGTGGCCAATGTCAACTTGCCAAAATGTGAACCTTATACGAATTGGTTTGGGTCTTTGCTAAACGGCATAACAATGCTTGGCTTTATATAGGCAGCTGATGAGTGCAGCTATCGATAAACGTAGCTAGCATATCGATAAAGCGTACTTGCTCAATGTTGACTTTTGGCTAATGACAAGGATGAAAATTGCCTTATTTGAAAACGTGATGTTATGGTTTATCACGAATTTGCGATAGGCAACTGATAAACTTTGTTAGGGTCTTTAAGAACAACATATGTGACATCTATAAGAGACTTGACGCCGACTTACAGAGGGCTTTCCTTTTGTTAGTTTGTGTGTTGTTATTAACATTCTTTTAAGAGTATGAAGAGATTAGATTATGTTACTTATATTGAGCTTTGCTGTTAATTTAGCTTCGGAGAATATTTGCTTCACTTTTAATGAGCTAAATGTTAAATTTGTTGCGATTTTTAATGTTAGTTGTGTTACGTTTAACAATGTAAATGTATACATATGCACGAACAGTATGAAAGAACCTCTCCTTTTGATACCGAGCGAGGACTCAGACACGGCAATGCCCCCTTCTGCGACCTCATCAACTTTGTGATGGAGAGTGTGTTGCGAAAGGTACGCATTTGATATTGACATCATAGGTAGCGCCAAGCGACCTATTACAAGGGTGGGTCTGGTAGTCAATGAAAGCAAGACAAAGATTTTCTTTTGAATATAAATACGACATTGTGCTGCCTAGTAGATCTGGCGTTGATTCAGAAGGGAGTATCAGGCGAAGAGGTGTTTACATCGTCCAAAAAGGAAGCGCAAATGTTTGAAATAGCAACGTGTTCAAAGATGTTAACGGAGCTTCAAATTAATCAAGAGACTCAGTATTGGATCACAAACAAATACATCGAAAATGTACACAAAGCATGCACCTCATTGCTAGTCATGGCAAACACATCTACATCATCCACATCTGCGCCTATTCCAACAACTTCAGTCGATGTAACTTCATAATAATAATTGACGACAAAGTTCATTTCATGGAAATTCACAATTTATTACAATCTATTTCGCAGAGGAATGCTGAAGGCATTTACACTTGGACCTCGCCGTATTCGATTTTACAAAGATATCAAAGAAGTTCAAAACAGAGTGATGAACTACTGTCATCGCTCGACATTTCTGATTTAATCTGTTGCGGATCTGAAATATGCGACCTTAATGAAATTGCTCGATGCATATGTACCGTCACAGCAAAATACCAGGAAAAGATAAAAATTAGCAAGCGATCTTTCTCAGTTGAGGGGAAAGCTGAGCGTCGTTTCTGTTGTTGCTGTCCGATCTAAATTGTGTGCTGGAAATCGGATGTGTGTATCATCATAAGATCAGCTGCTGCATTGCGTTCTTCAAAACTGATTTAACTACTCGGCACTAAGTACGTGGAGTGTTGGTCAAAAAAACAGAGCGTGGGCAACAACGTGTGTGTGTGTTGGTATGTTTTCAAAAAACATAATGAAAAAGTATAAAAATAAGCTAAATTAACGCTGGGTCTTCAAAAGACGCGCTAACTGGTTTTTAAGCCCAGTCAAGATGACAAACGCCTTCGAAACAAAGTGATATGTCGGTATTATTAATACCAGGCAAATACAAAAAGCTTTACACTCGCCTAAACATAATTCCAGAGAGTTTCCATGACTTCGTAGCATGAAAGTAATGCTGCCGTAACTCGCTATGCACAAAAGCTACCAAATACAAGTAATTCCTTTTGCTTAGTTATCTTAACTTCAAATTTGACTGCAGTTGTTGGGCAAATTGCTAGGTTTACGATACTTCCCCAATCCAGTATTATGGCCATTTGGCCACTCAATAAAATGCTGTAGGCATTTACGTCTTTATTAACGAGCCGCAACAAAATATTACTGAGCAATACTATAAAAATATTAATGCTGAATAATAAAAGGCGAAAATATGTGCAGGCGAAAAAGCGATTAACCCAGAAGCGAAACAAAATGGCTGACAACGCCCAAAAACGCCACTTTCTGGCCGCTTAACAACTCGACGAGAGAGAAAAGAACATTTTTTAACGATAACAAATCGCTTACGGTTAACAAGCGGCATTAATACTCATTGTGGCGCAATTTTCACAACGGCATTTATTGGCTAATTTAAAATGAGTCTCAAGCAGGGCGGGCGGGGAGTGGGTTGTCGAAGGATCTGCCAGGCCGCAGGATATGCGTGTAGAACATGCACAACTCACAGTTATTGTTGCCAAGCAAGAATGGCCCGGCATAATGACCGCAATTAATAATTTTGACAATTTACACAACATTGGGCAGTCGCAAAGATAAACAAAGTGAAAGCGCTCGCAGGAGAAAGCAGTAGAAAGCAAGAAAGTTTCCACTGGCCAAGCGAGAACTTTGATAAGGCCAAATGGCCAAAACAAACCCAAATCAAGCCAAACCCAAAACAACTTGGCTTCCAGCACTCAACCCTTTTTCCTTGGCTTTTCTTTTTCCACTTTTGGCTACTTACTTTTCCTTGAGCACTCAATAATTAGCTCACTCGGCTTATAAGTTCATCAGTGCACATTTCTTTTTAATTGCTTATTTACTGTTTTGTTGAAGTTTTTATTCTTCTATTTAGACTGTTTATTTTTTAACCGCAAAAATGTACCGTTGCTGCTGCTGCTGACAACTTGAAATTTAGCCTTTTTTAGGTTATGTTTTGTTTATTTCTGCGTAAATTTCATTTGTTTTGTTTGCTTGAGCTTGAAATAAATCAATTATTTTAATTCACGTTGACAGCTCGCGTCATTTTCAGTCCACTTTTTTTTGTCAACTGTTCTTTTCTTTTCGTTTTAGCCTTCTTTATTCCTGTCTTTTTGACGTGGGTAAAGTTGAAGTGAGCTGAAGCGTCATGCATAAAATGTCAATAGCAGATATTGGGAATGTGCAGCGAAGTGAGAGTAAATGCCGTGTGGTTTCCAATAACATTGAGTATACGCAGCATTTTAGTCGCATGACGTACAAGCTGAAATTTAAAGATTTAAAGGTTTTCCCACTGGAAGTTGCACGGCAATTGCTAGCCAAAACTGCCTTGAAAAGAAAAACAATACTCGATGTTATCGTCTAAGGGTATTAGCTACTTGCTCTGATACCTCGAAATAATAGTGTTCGCCTTGTCGTCGACATTCGACGACTTAATTCACTCTCTCATAACAGCTGATTGCGAAGAGAAAAAAAGGAAACATGACATAACCACTTTTGAGCGTACAATGTATTTTGTTGTTGTTTTATTTTTTCTAACTTAAAAAGTATATTTTTCACCTCAGAAAACCCAACGTATCGAAAAACTATATATTCTGCAAATCGCAAGCATTTTATCTTTTGACTGGTATAGGTCTCACCTGAAAATGTTGCGTTATTGCGAAGTAATCGGTACCACAACGAGTTTTTGCTTAGCGTATTTTTATTTGCTATTAATCTAGTTTACAAATCTCAGAAACTCATTGATAGCTATGATCTTTACGTGTAAAACAATTTGTGTGTTTGGTGGCAGGTGCACATTTTAACAAAGATTTGACGGTAAACCAACTGGACTCACTAAGTTTTAACAACTTCTTCCAGTAGGTCAACAAACAAAGAGTGCCTTACTAGATATGTTGACACTTTCACAAGTGCATGGAACAAAGGCATTTAAAATATCCTGCCCAACAAACAACCTAAGAACTGCCTTGTTGGAATCCTAAACAAAACGACCTTCACTTCCAATGCAGATCAAAATTTAACTCAAACCAAGCTAAGCCACTTATAAAAAGCAAAGCACTACAAAGAGACTTGCCAAATAAGACAAGATTATGGGATACCTCAAAAGGAAGGATGTTTCTTGGACAGATTCTAGCTTAGACTCCTTGAGCAATCTACCAAATACTCACTTTCCCTTCTTAACTGCACCTATATGAGAGATAACGTCGCTGCCAAGTAAAAGATATACAAAATTGGGTTAACAGATATAGATATATCTAGACCGACGGACCAGACAAGATAAAAACAGCTAAGCTTCAAAATGCGGGCCCCGTAGCCAATTATCCAATTCAAAGCCAATAGTTTTAATGCTTTTTAAAAGAAAATTTCAAATCATACCATATCGATCCATTTGCCACAATCAAAAATAGTTTGCATACCCAGAAAAAGCCGCTCACATTAGTTTGAAAGATGCCACAGCCATTAATCTATCATCTTTCTTGTCAAATAGGTCATTGGTCTTCATCTGGAATCTACTCTAAATACATAGCTCTGAATCTAAGCATGTCTACTGGAAAGGCAGTGATACAGAGATAAATAGATATAAATAGAGAAATCTCTGAACATTTCAAAATATACTTCTTAAACAAGGAGCTTACAATATTGTTGTTCCTCTGGCACATACGGTTGCACTTACTGACCTAATTGATAAGCTGGTCACTCGATTGTGCAGGATTGTAAAGTGGTCTCTGGTTCCATCGGCTCTCTTCAGGCATATAAGAACAAGAAGTGAGGACGTGTCTCCTCCACCTATGAAACATGGCAATAAACAACCTGCTGTTTGACATAGAAAGATATGGCTACCGAGTTATCGCTAGTCTCACTGAACAATTTGCTTAAGCTCTCTGCGAGCTGATGACAGCCTAAAACAAATGTTCGAATGCGCAACAAGTAGCGGATTTAGTGTTAATTCGTAAAACATACCTCGTATATTTCACAAGAAGATACAAAATTCCATTGCTAGATCCCTTCAATCTAAATGATTCTCTCCACTCATTCAAAAACAGTGCTAAATATCTGGAATCTTAACACGTGAACGTATAAAGGAGTTCTAAAAGGCGGCATGTTCCTTGACATAGTGCTATGGCTTTACACATCTATAATCATGCCTATGCGAGCTGAAGAAGTCTTGGTATAATGGCCAGCAACTCTGTGCTGGGTGCTTCATATTAGAATTTATTCTAGTACCGAGCGAGATTTTGTGAGAGATTTTTTTCAGTTTGTCACTTAAATTCCACGCATCGTGTAACAAGCATCTTAGGGCGTTCAAAACACATGTTTTGGACGTACCTCAAACGGTTTTCTAATAAATATCTATGCTCTTGTCCGAAAAAAATATTTAAAATGTCCAACATTAAAAAAAAAAAAAAAACATTTTTAACGACGGACCTCTTTACTACAACTACGGACATTTACAAGACACCCAGACCGAGGTGGGAATCGAACCCACGACTGAAATGTTGCTTGACACTAATCGCATCAACTTAGTGCTCAGCACCACTCCAGTCGCCAATTTCAATGTGACAAAGTGCCCATGTTATGCGATTTGGTTTGTGTCCTTGCTAAACGGTTTTGCGGTGAAGTAACTATCTATTTATCGATGTCGTGCGATAACGAGCATATCGATAACGGCCTTTGAATCAACTGTTATTTGTATCAAATGAAAGAGCGGCAACAAGCATGATTATAGTACTTATAGGTTTTTTTTAATCACGAACTCGATAACAGAAGAACTTTGTTAGGGTTCGTAATATCAACAGTTTATATATGGCAGTTAGTTTCGATGGGCTATCTATCGGTAGTCATAGCAAAATATTATATGCTTTTTATGAAAAGCGCCAGTCAATTGCAGTTTTTGACTTTGTAATAGTGACGTCACATTTGCGGTTGGACTGCTGGCGTGATTAATGAACAAACCCTTTGAAAATTGTAAGTTTTAATGTGAACCTACATTAAGTAAGTAAGCTCTTGAATTTCTTCGCTTGATTGTGAAATCGCTCGCTTGTAATTATCTTAAGCAAAAAACACTCATTTGCTTGAATCATTTAACATTCGCTCGATTTCCACTTTGCGCTTATCTTAACGTTTATTTAAACGCAAATTGCATTTGAATGCGTGCCACAAAAGTCAGCGTTGTTTGCATGCACAGTAAATGCAACATTAACCCACTGTTGCCACAATTTGTCAGCTGACAGCATGCAGTAGTTTGCCGAGCCCGAGAGTTTTTCGGGCACCATTTGGCACAATGAACAGCCAAAAAGTGGTCAGAGGGGAAATGTCTGTTTTATTGCGGTTTATGAAACTGTTCATAAATAAGCATATGTGCGCCATTTTGTATGCAAATGTGCGTGTGTGTGTCTACTTTATATAAGAGCTATTTATGTCAGAGTTGCGCCAAAATTATATTACGACTTTTTTGGGACTCTGACTTTTAGTATCCTGGTTTGGTTTTATTTGGATCGCATAGTTTACACAGAACTACACACTTTGCAAATGGCTACAAAGTCCTTTAGTTATGTCTCCAATGAGCCATAAAAGATAGTTCAACTGCAATAAACTGCGAAAAATGCATTTCAAATTGAACAAAACTGAACTTGGCTTTAAATTTAAACACTCTACCAATTGTTGCTTTTAGCCCCAAACTCACTTTCAATTGGCAAATAAACAAAAAATCAAAATAGCCTTCGGCCATTTTACTTTTTCTTCAATACAAAGTTTGCCGCGCTGATAAATAATGAAAAAAGACGCAAATTGTTGCAATGCCGCACAAATCATTCAAAACTTTGCCATTAGCAATAAATTGTTCAAACTTTTCAAAATTTTACAACAAATTTAACATTAATTTGGCAATTTACAAGGCAACTACAAAAATGTTTATACCAAATGCCTCGCGGCCCTCAAAACCGAATGAATGAATGAATATTCAATTTGATTTGGCATTTTCCACTTTCCTCTTGAGCACCAAATATTTCAACCAAATTAAGTGAATTTCGCCTGCGGCAGAAGCAGTTTAAAGTTGAAAGTTAATAAACGCTGAAATCCTTCGATTTACGCAAATAACAGGCGACATTTTCCATTTCGGAACAAACCAAGTTCAGCGCTTTAAAAGTTACCAAAAGGCAAATATTGGGGCGTGGTTTTGGCAACATTCTTTGTTTAAAGAGGTGATTAGACTTAAAGAGAACGTGGAGAATGTTGCTACTTGCAAATAAAATTATTTTAAATAATCTTTAATCAAATCAGGTTGAGTGGTGTCTTGGCCATGGCGCCACGCGGTTCACCTAAGTCGCAACTTTCTTCAAAATTAAACACAAATTCACTTATAGTTTGGCTCAAATATGTTCAGAAACCTTTCTTTTAATTTATTTTCATTATACCTTTCGATACTCACACTTGTGATTTGCTTGCGCCTCGCACTATGCGGCCCTGACCGCGCTCAATCAATGTGTTTCACACTGATCCAAGGATGGACTGCATAAGCCGCTGCTGGAGCATTCAGTGTGAGTGTACAGTAACTGGAATGTTGCTTACAAAACAGCCCAGCAGGAAATTTGGAATGCTGGCGGGTGGCTGAACTGTTTAGTTCAAAATGTTTTTGCGGTGTGAACCGTACATGCCTTAAAAATTATCGAAAAATGTGAATCACGGTCGTCACGCTTACTTATTTCTTAACACGTTCAGAGTAAGAACGAATAACGCGCCTTTTTGTACCAACTCTAATTAATATGCTAGCGCTATCTAACATTTATATTTGCTCATCTCAAACTCAGAAATGTAAAGCCATGCGAGCGTCACATCATCCACACTATACAGGTTTGACGGCAGCCGACTCAGTCCTACATTTAAAGCACGCCAATGAATGTCGCCCATCAAAAAGCATATGCATAAGAGTGTGCCAGTTTCGAAATAAAGGTTCTCCAAAATGGTGAATTCAATGATTGTTGGTCTCTAATCGCTTTGATTCTATATAAGCAAAACATTTACAAAACCTAAAACCAAGCGGAGTTAAATTTAAGGACCAGAAAATTGGTTTTACTGAAATATGTAAGTTCTAAAACGGATGGATAGATTTTCTGGTACACTTTGTTAGGAAACTATGCACAGCAATTGCACTGCATTATTTTAAAGGTATTTTCATGTAGTGTAACTTAACCACAAAGATCTAAAAAGGTTTAGTTTACCGATTTAAAGCCAAGTAAACATTAATAGTTGCATTTCGTGTAAGACGAATAGCGTGTAGAGAGACGGACAAAAGCAGTTCAATATAATACAGTACGAATCTGTGCATTTAATGGTTGTAAAATTAGAGGAAAGAAAGAGAAAAATGTTGTCTATTTTTGCGCGCACTCTGTGACTGTTTGTGACGAGCAATAAGAGCAGAAGTCGGAATGACATAGTTATCTTTAAGTTTCTTGATGAGATTCAAATCAAACATGGGTTTTTAAGGCAACTTGCAAAGGAAAGACAAATCTGTAAAGAGGCATCTATAGATGTTATTAATATACGGTCCAAATTCAACAAGATTTCCTTTTGTTTGACTACAACGGAACTTGTTGGCGTAAAAAAACGACAATTATAGATAATATATTTTAGAGAACATTGTTAAAAAAAAAAAATGTATTCAGAAATCCATTTAAAGCGATTCTTCATCCTGAAAGCAAACATCCCTAAGGTTTGAACCCGTAAAGATCACAAAAAGTTTGCAACGCATATTCTAAGGAATATTAGTTAATAAGATTCATGGCCTGGAACCACTTCATGCACATAATGACATAATTTCTTAAACCTAATAATATATCGATTACATCTTATATACTAAAGTACATAATTCATGTAGAAAATCATAAATTTTGTAGACCAAATCAGCAAAAACGATCAAATTTGTCATATCAAAGTGTATTTTTGATGACAGTGGAAATATCGCAAGTTCCAAGCAAAACATCCTTTTGATCAAATAGTTATAACGTCGATATAAAGATATACAAAAATGACATGATGAAATAAAAAATTAGGCATGAAAATAAAGCTATAAATATTAGAAGCGTAATAATAAAAAATAAAAAAATTTTACCGCTCAAAAAATTCATCTAAGCCCAAGGCGGAAATCGAACCGCGACTGGATTGTTTCTAGGTCCTAACTGGTGCACATTAGCACCTAGCACCGCTCCAGTGGCCAATGTCAAGTTGCCAAAATGTGAATCTTATACGAATTGGTTTGGGTCTTTGCTAAACTGCATAACAATGCTTGGCTTTATATAGGCAGCTGATGAGTGCAGCTATCGATTACTCGTACGATTACTCGTACTTGCTCAATGTTGGCTTTTGGATGAAAATTGCCTAAATTGAAAACGTGTTGTTTTGGTTTAAGCCTAGTACGCAGCAGGCTAAAATATTTTTACAATAAATACGCAATATATTCCTCTTGTGGTGTATTGTAAATAAAAAAGGGTGGCCATATAGCTGAAAAATGGAAAAATCACATGGTAACCCTGTTTGATCAGCTGTTTTATGTTAGTTGTGTTTATTATTGTACCATGAACACGGCGTACTCCCAGTCCAAGGTGCCGTTACTTTTTGGCTTTTCTATTGCAAAAAATGGAAAAATAACATGGTAACCCTGTTTGATCAGCAGTTTTATGTTAGTTGTGTTTATTATTGTACCATAAACTCGGCGTACTCCCAGTCCAAGGTGCCGTTACTTTTTGGCTTTTCTATTGCAAAGCCGCCGGCACTGCCACTTTTGGCTTGCTTACCTAGGTGGTATCGCAAACTGTCCCACAAAGATGACGAAGCGCTCTTGCATTCATTCACTGGAATTAAAATATTTTATACTTGAATGCACGCAAAAGTATTTTATATATTAACTTACCTTCTCTATTTAATAAAACACCAATAATCTGTCAAGCACTTTTTGTTGAAATAGTGTCCATGTGTTTTTTATTTGTAAGGTCCCACAAACATGGTCTCTCTTCTACACCCTTAATTAACGCGATTTTATCGTCGCGATTAAAACTTTTTACCCTTCATCATGTTAATAGAATTTATAAATGTGTATATATATACTTCTCAACACGAAGTTTGGCGGTCTTTCGTCACGAAACCAGCTGTTTATTATTTCCACAAATGTTCTGTTAAGTTGGCAGCACTCATTGTAAAAGTTGGCAGCGCAAATTACAGTGCAGCATACCGAAGAATGAAATTTCGCAATGAAATATTCCAACGCAGTTTTTTTTATATGAAGTTTGGCAGTACAAAATAAATTCCACTAAAGTGCGTACTAGGCTTTATCACGAATTTGCGATTGGCAACAGATAAACTTTGCTAGGGTCTTTAAGAACAACGTATGTGACATTCATGGTCAGTTTTTGGTGGGCTATTGATGGGCGAAGTTCGAGCGACTTTGCTGATTTACGCTTACCACCACACGCAGCTTCGTCAAGGTATGTGTTCCTCGCTTTCGCTAAATGAGTTATAAGTTCGGGCAGAAATGTAAAGAAGTATCTCAAACTTGCAAAAAAGGCTTGACGCCGACTTACAGAGGGCTTTTATGTTGTTAGTTTGTGTGTTGTGATTACCCTTCTTTTAAGATTAGCTTAAGAGTAAGTAGCGACTAGCTTATGCTACTTTATATTGACCTTTGCTGTTAATTTAGCTTCGGAGAATAATGAGCTAAATGTTAAATTTGTTGCGATGTTTTAATGTTATCTGTGTTCTGTTTAATAAAGTTAATGTATAGATGGGCACGAACAGTATGAAAGAATTTCTCCTTTTGATACCGATCGAGGTCTCAGACCCGGCGATGCCCTCTTCTGCGACCTCTTCAACTTTGTGATGGAGAGTGTGTTGCGAAATGTCGAAAACAGCGGAATAGGACAATATTGGATTATAAGAGTGTTCACTTGCCACCTGTTACCAGAGCCCTTGACCAGGTTGTGTCTGGTAGTCAATGAAAGCAAGAGTTTTTTTTTCGAGCAGAGAGTGGTCGCGATTGGACTCTCAGATTAATCTTGAAAAAAATACTTATGATATTGTCCAGGAGTTGGTCTACCTTGGCACCACCGTCACAGCGAAGAACGGTGTCATGCAGATTAAGCAGAGAATAACACGTCGAAAAACATAAAATTAGAGATTTTAGTTTTTTGGCCAATCCCAATACCTTTTTGCGGAAAAGTAAAAAGGCATCAACGAACGACTTAAGATCAAAAGAATAATGGAAAAACTAGTAATATCGATTTAAACAAACTAAAGTCGATTCAATGTTACTAAATGTGCGAGAATTGAAGGTATAGTTTAGCTTCTTCCTCTTCTTAAGTGGCCGTACATATAGTTTAACAGTTCAATGAAAAGATTAGTTCGAACTAGTTCAGAGTAAAGGATATAGTTTATGTGCGAGGTGCCACGAAACTTGATGTTCCAAAACAAAACTACACCCGGAGAGGCACACGCAATACATGTTATTTAAGCAGTTGACAAGTCAATAGGAGTGAATGCATACATGTAGTAACAGAGCATATAGATTAAGGACTTTTCAGAAACTGTTTATGACAAATTCGACATGCATAAATTTTACTCAAAACTTTGCTTTTAAAACTCTATTAGAATCCACTGCTTAAGTCATATATAACCTCAGATTACCATAGAACAAACTCATTGAAATGTTATACCGTCCATTTATACTAGCTCCATTTAGTAGTCGGTAAATATATATCAATGTCAGTGTTGCGCAAACCCAAAATTTATCGATTGTGCTGCACTATGGCCGCCAGCAGCTAAGCTTTTTGATATTTGCCATATCGAATTTCGCATATAAATTTTTATGCCAACAATATACACTAGAAAAATGGACCAACCCAATAACAAAAAAAAGGAAGAAAAATCACGAAAATGCCACAAAAAAATCGAGATAGAAAAAATAGGAACTACCGCGTTCAGTCAAAATGAAACGTGCGGCCCATAAATTTTGTGGGTTGGATAGCGATGCGCTCATTTGCACAGCGGATTAAAGGGTCTCGTCGGGGTTTTGCACTCACCATTTGTTATGCTCTTGCGAACCAGAAGCCGAACCCTTCTCCAGCGGTAGTTGCTGTTGTTGTTATTGGAGTCCCTAACGGAAAGCTTGCAAAAGTGATTAATGCAAAAGTCGGCAGCCATGTCGATGGCGACCAAACAAATTTGCCAGCGCGCATAGAAAATGCCGCAATGGTATTTTGCTTGCTTTTTTTAAACAGTTTTTGCAGGTTCCATTTTGTATTTTTTTTAAGTTGGTTTATTGAATTGCACGAAACGCGTTTCGAACCGGGAACGGAATGCGTTGTCCGGGGCAGTCCATTTACCTGTGACACTTGGGGGTTGAGTTATGTGCGGCGGGCGTAAGAGCTTTGGCAAGCGCTTTGAGTACAGTTGTGCGGATTAAAGCGAAAAATGCGCTGAAAGCCGCTTTGCAGCAAGCAGACAAAGAGAGTGAGAGACAGAGTGAGCGAGATGGAGAGCAGGTACAGTTGCAGGTGCTACAAAGTTAAAGCCAGCCGTAAGATTTTCAATAAATACGAAACGAGCTGTAGACAATAAAATGCCCAGCAAATAAGACAGCGGTACTCCAAGACACAGCACTTCAGTCACCCTTAAAATCGGATGTTCCATGCCCAACTCCCCAATTGGTATTGTTCGTATCATTGCACGCCTGAGACTGAGAACAAAAAGCGCTCCCGGCAGCAACTTGCAGCTGATTTTTATCAAGCCATCAAACTGCCAACAATGCTCCAAATAAAAAACCATTTCCAAGTCAAAGGTTCTGGCAAATGTCAAATCAAACCACCCTCTAAACCATGTCAGTAGAATACCAGCCAGAACTTTGCTGCCTGCATTATTGATGGTAATTTTAAAACGTGCCTACAAATTTTACACATTTGCCGGATTTACAGTTTTCGTTTGCCAAACTGTAGAAAAAAAAACCGAGCCTGATTTTCGATTGGCGCCCAAGTGACGCTTATCTTAATGGACCAAACATATGCCAGTCCTGAGTCCTGGCAGGAACGTGTTGATAATTTAAATAAGCTACTTTGTTTGACATTGCGCATACGCAACGTACGACCCTCGGTATGTGCTGTCTGAGCGATGAGCGATAAGCGTCGGTAAATGATTTTTCGATTTCATATTAATTTTGTTGTCAAATCCCAGTGAGATTTGTGCCTGGGGATTGCTCGGGTTGGTTCATTAAAATGGGGATGGAGAAAAAAAACGAAATATTTAGCATTTTTGCATGAAATTGGGTTTAATGGTTTTTGCATATCATATGAGCTTGTGAGTGGGCAGGTTGTACAGCAATTCCCAGCTGTAGCTAAGCTTATTAGAGGTACGTGGAAGCTTAACATCAGTTTTTGCAGAAATATTGTTGTACTTTCCTTAGAATTAGCTCAATATAGTAGATATTCCCACTAATAGAGCTGTAAGCCTTTTGCAAATCAGTTCTATTGGAACGCTGAATTATGGATTTGCTTCAACTCAGGATTTTGTCATAAAAATAAGTCAAAATTAAAGAGCTTAACTTAGATCCTGATGCTCAAGTTTGAATCAGAGTTCTTGAATATTAAAAATGTTTCAGTTTTGTTGACAGATTCTGCGTCTTTGTGCGCCTTGCACAATCTATCCAAAACGAATCCGTTGCATGCTTAAACCACACAAAAAAGACATAAAGCACCCAATACCCTCCAGTAGTGATGTCAAATAGAAGTCGACTTGTACGTGCTGACTACTCAACCGTGGACGGAACATCAAAATCAACTTTCTTGTCCTGGTGGTGGAAGTTTGACATATCTCCGGCTATCTAGCCATGGGCTTGTTGCCCGGGGGCTCGATTGCCAGCAGGTCCAAGGGTTCCGTAGCTAAAAGGACCAAAACTACAACATTGGAGACCCTGCGGTAAGCAGAAGCATTCGAAGGGCAGCATTGGTATTGGTTGTTGCTGAGGTCGTCACCGATATTACAGGTAGGTACCCAAATTGAGAATGCGGCTATTGACATGCGAAAGCGTTCGTGGGATTCTATTTTACCAAAAGACTATTCATATTTCTAATCCTGTTTGGAATCCTTAATGTTTAATCAATTCAACAACAATTTCTACTTTTTGCGTTAAGAAGCTTAAACTGGCTGCTAGGGTTCATTCTTATCCAAGGCAATCGCGGGATATGTTAATTATAGCGGATCAGCTCCGACACCCCGGAAAACGGACGAACTACGAAAAACATTTCGTACATTGCGTTGTACCCGAAACTTCCAAGCGTTTAAACATTCAGCGTTCGTTGCCATGATTGTAATACAATATCACAGAGTTAAAACTTTTAATGGAATTTTGGAAGCTCCTGAACTAGAATCATCGCGCCGTACTTAGATTGGCATTGCACAGTACTATATAGCCAAGTAACATAGTATAAATGCCGCTTAAAGTAACTACTTATATCTTAAAGCTTATTGCTTAAAGTTTTGTTTTATCTCTTCCGCTTTTTCTCACTCTGTCCAGAACATTCGCCCGCATATCGAATTCCATTTAATTCAATTACAGAGCGTCACAACTTAAAGCACATTTCAATACGGTACTTATGCACATATAGTATATCTGTGTGTGTGAGTTCCAGCTGAGGGTCTTTTGGTCAGCTTGGCAGCTGCTGCGTGCCTTCTTCCGTATCCGGCAGCCATTTCACTTACGATTATTGCCTACTTTCTGGGGCTGAGCCAGGCCGACTGATTGCGCTTGTACGACACGGCTAAGCGCCGCATGCAACATGTATTTACCGTTTCTTTGGCGTTCGCTTTCTCTCTCTCTCTCTCGCTCTCTCTGTCTCTCGTTTTGCTCCCTTCCTGCCGCCATTTTACATGCTCGAATTGTCATTGAAGCGTTTAGCCATTTTATTAGATTGTCCTGTCGTTTTGAAGCTTCAAGCGCCCCAGTTTGCTTTGCCCTTTGCCGAGATTTATGCGCATATGCTAAGCATAGCACATATATGTAGTTCCCCAACTTTGGACTCCCAACCCACTTCTTTGGCATCTTAGGGCTTAAAGTGGGGTTTGTCGTTGCTTGCAAGTGCTCCAAGGGGTTGTTGTTGTTGCACTTGGCTCGCTCTGCTCTGTATGCCAACTGCTCTGTTCTGTCGTTGTCGTTGTTGTTGTTGTTTACTTGGCTGCTTGCCCATTTTCCGTGCTTTTCCTGCTTTCTGGCCATTTTCCTAGCATCCATTGTCTCCCTCTTGGTCTGCGTAGTTTTTTCTTGCTTGTTTTATAAATTAAAATTGATTTGATTTTTGCTCTTTTGTTGTCTTCGGTTTGTTTGTGCTCTGCTACGTCCTTTGTCCTGCTGAAGTCAGCCTGCTGTGCCATAATATCCTTAAATTGCATGTATTTTTACGCATATGTGCACGAGCTTCCACTTGGTTTTCTTATTTTTTTGGTCTATTCTAGCTGTTTGGCATGCTCGGCATTTTGTTAATAAGTTGGTATGGTATTTTAATTTGATAATGAAACGTGCACAAAACGAATCCTTATAAGTGGGGTGACTCCGAAACAGCTCTGTAAGCCGATTTTGAATTGAACAGTTTCGAACGCGGATGTGCGCACATTTGTTGAATTTGAAACGGTCAAAATAGCGGATCGAAGTGGACCTTTTACAAAACACACATTTAGCACAAAAAAAAAACAAATTTGTCAAAATAGCGGATCGAAGTGGACCTTTTACAAAACACACATTTAGCACAAAAAAAAAACAAATTTGGACTTTTTCGTGAAAACGAATTCGAAGTGAACTTTCCCCCATCGGCCCATTTTTTTGATTTATTCGGTTTTAAAATTGTACATTTTAAAATGCATTTTGTAGATACGCTTTGATTCTTCTTATATATTACATTTAGCGGATTGCAATTTGTGTCCATTGGTGTTCGCTACAAAACTGTTTTTCAAACAATACTCCGATTTCATCTCTTTAATTTTTCATAAACTACTAACAAACTTGCTGTTGTCAAATTTTGTAAAAATCCCTTAAATGAGCGTTTTACATTAAACATGATTCCGACGTCTTGCAATAAGGTTAATTACCAAGTTGTTTACGAATCCATCATTTGCACTTGTCGCAGTCTAGATTAAGCATAATTCCATAATTTTTACCATAGAATTCGAAAAACCAATGTTGTCCCATTTAGGCACGAAAAAGTCATGGTTATTTTATGGCGAGTTTATCAGATGCAATGAGTTGGTAGGATGCATGCACCAGAACTGTTTGGACATTATCAGTGTGACATAAGGCGTCCAACATTGACCAGATATTCACACTATGCCAAATCCTCAAAAAGACCCACGAATACGAGATCGAAACCCACACATGCAGCTCCGTCCAGGTAGGAACGAGGCTTTAGACAAGGCTATATTCTCTCTTGCGAACACTTTAATTTTGTGGCGGAGAGTGTGTTGTTACATCGACATGATATCGACATCATTAGTTGCCATTTTAAAATTTTGTGCGTCGGTCCGGAGACTTCAGTACCATGCAAACTTCTTACCACCACCACAAATATCTAGATAATAACTCCTGCCCTGGAATTAACTTATACTTTGTATATGTGTATTGACTATACTTACTACCAGCAACTTAAGCTGACCAACTAACTGTCCCGCATTGTGTAATTTTTCAACTTGACCAAAATGGCAAAGTTTTTGTGACTTTTTATCTTTTGGCTGGTCGCTTTGCTTTTCTAACTTTGTTGCTTTTGTTTTTGTTTACCTGCCCAGTTGCGACTTTTACTGTAACTGTGTGTGTTTGTATCTGTGTGTGCTTATTTATATCGCATGATTGAATCTTGGCCAACAGTAACTTTTTCTATTAACTTTAATGCCAACAGCCCGCACCAATACAAGCAGAAGAGTATATAGTATCTGTGTGTGTGTGTGTGTGTATTGAGTCAACTTCACCTGTTTGTTGTCTCTGGTTCTGTCTCTCTTCGCTGTGCAGTCGCCTTTTTAGTTAGTAAATGAACTTGATTTTATCGTTTTCGTCTTGGTCTGTCGTTGGCCTGATGCGTTTTTAAAATGCCCTTTCAGAAGACCGTTAACCTGGTTAAAGACAAATGTAGTGGAAAATCTAGGGCTACCTAGATATCAAAACGAATAAATAGTTCAAATCTAGCATATCTAAAAGCTACCATCATCTAAACTTTCTCTAACTAAAAGCAGTTTTTATAAAACCATTCAAAACGCCATGTACTATTTGTAAAAAATCTACACCAAGTGGGAAGCGCCAAGCTGAGGAATTTGGACATTTTTTGTTTGTGACTTAAAGTATATTCTACTTAGTTCGCAATAAGCAACATGGCGGCAGAGATAGTGAAGCACTTGAATGGTAGTGCATAGTTTGAAATCATATATGACAAATTAGCTGTGGTTTTTATGCCTCAGTGATAGTTTGAGAGGAAAACGGTTGATCAGACAAGCAGACAAGGAAAATCACGCAAATAAGTCTGTAACATATCTGACCGCCCGATTATCTGCATGGCAATGTTGACGGAAACGAATCAGCTGTGTCGGTTTGCCAATAGTCGGCAGCTTAAAATCGAAATGTGAGAACACCACAGAAAAAGGAAAATCTGCATATTTCGTATAAACCACGTGAGCACCGAAGTACTCCTTTTAGTGATTATTAGCTTGTAAAAACCATATTACACTCTAAAAGTAGTTTAAAAAAAAAGAAGGGTATAAAAGCATCGTTATCTTCAAGTCCAGCTCATTCTTCTTTCTTTGTGTGTATGTGTATTGATTTGTGGAGAGAGCGAGTCAGAGAGAGAGTGAGAGAGAGGGAGCGCGAGGAGCAGGGCTTCCGCTCGGCTGGCGTCAGTCAGTGCGCGGCCTGCTAGCAAGTAACCAACCAACTTGAACTTTCTCAAGTGCTTTTTGGCGTTACATTGTTTTTATATGGTTCGATTTGGGCTGGGCAGCTGGAGCTCCAAGGGGTCGCTCGGAGCCGGCTGTCGCTATTTGGTGCGCTAATGAAAAAGTTCAAAAGTCAATGTATTTTTTTGGCTTTAGGGTTTCTTTCTTTTGAACTATTGAAGTTTCGCCCGTGGTTTTTATTACTTTAATAGATGGCTAAGAGCGCTGAGCTTAGCTGGGAGTCAAATATCGCAATTGTTAACTTAGCATGTTGACATAAATTAAAGTTGCATTTGGCAAGATACAAAGGAAATGGCATATGCACAGGGATATCAGACACGAACCCACACCCACATGCTGGGACATGTATTGAGCATGTTTGCACTTGTGTGCAATGTAAAATATTGGAATTGTACAACATGCTCATTAATTATGCTGCATATCGCAGTTTATCAACTCAATCGTCTGCTTGAATCTGGCCCAACTCTTAGCACAGCAGGCGAAATCACTTGAGAATGTTTTGGCGAATGCCATACAACAATATGTAACTGTATGTGGAATATAATTTACAACCCAGAAAAGCCAAAGTTATACATTTTAACAGGATATGAATAAAGTTGAAGACAATAAAATCAAATAACACAAGCGAGTAGGAGTTGGTACGAGTGAGTCGGCAACAGTAGACAGTACTTGCCACTTACAAAAGACAAATAGAACAACTCACTGGCAAAACTTGAGATTCATTATCTAGCACAACATTTATAAGTGTATCTGTCTGTGGTTAGTCTGTGTATAAGCATGAGCATTAGTGTCTCTTTATATGTGTGTGTGTGTGAGTGTGTGTGTGAGTGTGTGTGTGAGTGTGTGTGCGAGTGTGTGTGTGACTCTATGCGTATGAGTATTTAATGAGCAGACGTGCGTGCAAATACAGCTAAGCCAACTGGGCTCAAAGCGTACGCGTGCTTATGTAGTTACAGCTACAGATACAACTATAAGATACAGCTACAACTACAGTTACAGATACAACTACAGCTGCAGCACGTCTTCGTCTTTCAGTTTGAGCCTGAAAACGCAAGTGTCGGCAACTGTGCACGCGTGTGTGTGTGTGTGTGTGTGTGTGTGTGTGTGTGTGTGTGTGTCTGTGTGTGTGTGTGCGTGGGTGCAAATACGTGAAATGCCAAAATTAAACCAAACTTTTCATGCTCGATCGCAGCTCAACAAAACAACACGAACAACAACAACGAGAACAACTGAGTTGAACGTGCACTTGGCTACTTTTAGATACGTGCAAAAGTTTTCCATTTCCGCTTGGCAAACATTAAAGCTGCCAGAACGAACGAATTTACAACGAGCATCACAAAAAGTATCTTTCGGATACACAAACACAACAGCTGCAAAAAACACGCACGCATGAGCTAAGATAATCAATGATAAGCGGAAATGAGCAACGCAGTTAAATCAAATGCAAAACTAGTAACAAAAGTGTAGAAAAAGTTTTCCAAAACGGCGAAATAAGAGCGTAATACGGATATTTGGAAAAGCGAGATTTGATTTTTATGTGTGCACTTTCAAAGAGTGTGAGCTATTTTCTCACTGAAAAACAGAATTGCATGTGATATGAGATATTGAATGACCGTATTAGTGATAAAAGTTGAAACTATATTTCACGCTATATATGTATCTCAAAAAAATGTTTAATTTGATTAAAATTTTATTGTCAAGCGCTCTTAAAAAAATAAGAATGAGGTCTATGTTCTTAAGGAAAGGATTTGCGATGAGTTGTATAAGGTCTAGATTATTTAAGGTTAAAGAACTTTGTGGGATCAGGAGGGGCACGTTTTCACCTACAGCTGCTTCTTAGCCTTCTCGCGGAGTGAAAAAAAAACGTAGTTCCATTATTCATGCATCTATTTTCCGTTCTGGCATCGTGAAAATGAATGTACTTTTTCCCTGTAAATGGAAGCTTACCAGAAGATGCTTATCGGCAAGATTTTGCTGTCCAAGATGGATCCAAGTCATTTTATCGGGTCGACTCTACATAGTGGATCGTGAGATGTAGTGTAGATGTATGTAGTGTAGTTGCTGGTAAAGGATTGGATTTTCTTATAGCTAGGATTATGTCGCAGCTGTTATAGCTGGGTTTTGCTACAAGTAATAATTTTGTGGAGAGCTTGTCTATCGAGTCTGATTTTTCATTGCCTTTGGGGCCAGTGTAAATTTGCCAGTTGTGTTTTATAATAATGTTGTGCTTAAGTATCTTGGTTTTCTTTTTGGTGTTTTGAGCAGGTTATTATGTTGTATTGGAGATTCGTATTAGCAGTTTGGAGAGTTGATTTGTAAGGAAGTTTCATTTATTATACATTCAGTAGATATTAGATTCTAGAATCATTTTGTTAAAAGTGGTGGTTCAAAAGGCGTTATTATATTATTAAGTTGTTTTGTAAGATCAACTGTTATTGTTACTGAGGCTCAGGCCATTTAAAGCGTTTACGGAAGATATGATTATGTTTTCTATAGGGTATTGAGTATCATCTGAGTTTACAGCAAATATGTAGCTGCTTTGATTTGTCCATGTATAGGGCAGAGTGTGAGTCTTGGATGCTGCGGAAAATCTGGGTTAAGTCAATTTGTGGCCTGTTATTCTTTATAGATCAAGAAGGAGGTGGGAGTCATTCGCGTGGGCATAGAGCTCACTAAAGGGCCAAAGTTCTTAACGTGTATGCTGATTAATAATCGACAAAGAGATGGAGGCTGTCGATTTGGTATTCGTGGGTTTCTTCCAGGATTTGGCGTAGTGTGAAGATGGTCAATTTTTCAGAAATATGATAATGATTAAGTACATTGTTTGAATAATCGTCAAAAGTATCTGAAATACCTCAAACAACTTTTGCATTTTGGATACATTTTTTAAGATCAGCTTTAGAGTGTTTTTATTTAGATTTCGATTATGACAATAACTCGATATAAATTGATTTGTGTCAGTTCCTGGGAGTAAGGCAGGTATATACACGGCCGAAGTTCTGTCCGAAGCCTTGGCCCTTCGCTCGGCACACTAACACAATCACACTTTCGGATATTTTCTTTTTTAAAAAAATGTGTTCTACGTTGAAAGTTTATTAAAGAAACACTTCCGAGCACTTACGAATTTCCCTTTAGATTAACTATAAAAATTCCTTTATTAAATCTGTTTCAAGTGGCTTATGACAACAACTTAGTCCTTAAAAGCCTTAAAAGCACACAACTTAATTTGTCAAATCAACTGTAATTTATCTCTCTGTGGCCAAAAATGTCCCCCCCAAAAAAGTCATTCATTATTGTAATTTATTTGCAGCTGAATATGCCAAATATTTATTTAATTTTAAGCATTCTTCAATTTATTTGTTTACACAATCGTATTCAAACAAATCTCAGACGTTGCTCAAGCACAAGGCTGCAGCAGTTCCAGAAAAGAATACTCACTATTCCACAACCACAGTGTAGGACAGGAGGGGGAAGGTACTGTGAGCTCTCTACAAGCGTCGACAGTTGAGTGACGTTTGGCAAAGCATATCGATTGCGATTAGTAGGAAAATTTTCAATTTTCTCACAGAAAATGTCAGCCAGACTGAAAAAGTGGCCAAGCAAATGCTGTGTACAAAAAATTACAGCCAAACAAAGTTGGGGTCTTGGGCGCAATGTTGACACCCGACAGACGCCTGTATGCCGACGTCAACCCCCAACCCTCCAACCCGCCTCACTCTATCACCGCTCACTGTGCCTTCTTGGCGTCTGACTTGGTGTAACCGCTGCAAAAATATGGCGCAGCATTATCGAAGTCGGTTACAATGGCAACGCCAGCGTCTACCGCTCTTCCCCCCCAGCGTTGCCCGCTGCCAATTGCTTGTCGATTTCCCAGGCGCCTCCCCTAGTGTATCCCCAAGCCGAGCGTGTGCACGTCGCGCTTTCTATTTGAAAACCATTTTGTTTGCTTTATGGATTTGCAGGGCTTAAAGTGGCTTCGTCGGCAACGATGTTGGGTTTGCTTCATTTGTGTGGAGCTTGAAGCGAGTTCGAGCAGCAGTTTGGGGCAAGGGTGCAAAGGGGCGTGCGATTTGCTATTGTTAAAATTTTGAAGCGTGAATGCGTTGGCTAAACTTTGGGCCAGACCCAAAGCCCACAACTGTGGCCCATGGGCCAATGTTTTTGTTTTATTTTCCCATGTTGACTATTGGCTTGGAATTTTTGGCAGCAACTGTTGTTGGCTGTTTACACGAAAATCCTGGCACTGGCTTTAGCTACAGCTTCAGCTTTCGCTTTAGCCATAGATTCTCTTCGCCGTTAAGACTTTAATTGGGGGCAAAGGCGCTAATTTTCAGTGTGGCTGTTTGAAAGTTTGCCATAGGATTAGCTGGCTAACAGTTGACTGACTGAATGACTGACTGAACGGATGAATGGCAGAATGGCAGCAGCATGGCTGACTGACGGCTCATTTGGATTGATATGCTAACAAGTTTTTCGCTATTTTAAGCCGGTTACAATGCAAACTTGACGCTTCAAGTTAAAAGTTTTGATATATATTTAAGCATCAATTTGGCTTTAGATCAGCTTAGGTGGTTTTTGAAAAACGGGGGAACGTAGGCTTTGGCTTTAGTTAGTTTGGAAATGTTGAAAGTACAGGACTAAGCTCGTTTTAAAAATTTTGATTTTTGTTTCATACTCTAGAGGATATTGGTAACGTCGGTGTACTCAATCGATCTGCTACATAGATTTGTTGTTGAACTGAACTCTCCCCGTGCCGGCTTCCACAGCGCTATTTATACTATTTGAAGCTTTTAGGCGAAAGAACTAAGTGCGTAAGTAGAGCCACGGCAGTGTGGCTGGAGAGGATTGACAGGAGCGCATGGTTTTGATGCGACCCAACAAGCCGACTACCAAGATCATGTGGAAGAGGATTTGGAGGAGCATCTGAACTTGATGCGGCCGTTGACTCAAATGAATCATTTGTAGCCGATACCCATTGCCCATAATGGAATCGCCAGGTTTCAGTAGCTCATCTTAAATAAAATCCTGTTGTTGCCAGCAGGTGCAAAATATGTTGAGGTAAATTTTCTTTTTTCTTTGAGGTTATCATAGAAGATCCACTTCCCATCTATAAGTATTCATTCCTTCAATTCTTAGCTACCTTTGAAGCAGCAGTCGGAAGTTAATTGCCCTTAAGCATCTCTCATTTTCAGTTCCTAGGCACCCGATTTTCTTGATTTTGAAAATGCGTTTTGCGTTTGATGTGTACATTTACTGAGTAAATAATTTAATCCTTCGTCTTAGAAATTTCCTTGAATCATTTTGTGTTCAAATGTTAATTTGAATGCTTCTAGACTTAAATGCGTTATTCTCTAAGCCCAACGTATAAAAAAAGTCAAATTCAAAACGTAACTGTTGAAGGAAGCTGGTTAAGCTTTCAGCTATAAAAAGCTTATCTTCAACGCAATGAATTTTTAGCATTTTGATCAGCTGAGCTTTTAAAATCTCACCAGTACTTTTCGTGTGAAGTGTCTTAAAACCATCAACGCTTTAATATTGAGCATTTCTCATCACACACGCAATCCTTTGCCCCACACACACACACACACACACACACACATACACACACACACAAGCAAATTAAAATCGGCTTCAATAACCAGGCCAGTCGTCCGTTCAGGGTCCTTCCCACATCTCTGGCCTACGAACCGCATCACCCATTCGACTCTGGGTTATGCGCATAATTCACAGCTGAGTGAATTTTAAGTGGTTATTGCAAAAGTTCGCAAAAGGCTGGGCGCCAAAGAGCGAAAGTGTTGGCATATTGGGCGGCGCCTCAGCGAATTGGAGCAGCTGCAACATGGTCTTTATTGAGTTAGGAGCAGCCCACGACGACGACGCAATGTAGTGAAGGCTTTGCGACTGAATGACGTCGCCGACTAGCCATAAATTAGGTTAAGTATTATAAATAATTTGATTAGCCTTAATTGGCGTGAACTTGTAATGACGACGGCGACGACAAGAGCGTCAGTGACGGCGGCGTTGGCGGGACTGATTGCAAAGGTCGCAGCGGCTGGCCTTCCATCAAGCGTCACTTGGACGTTTTTATGATTGACAGGCACGCGCATACCGTTGGCTTGGGGGCTGGGAAGGATTCATGGTGAGTTTGTAACGCCAGCTGCCAGACGGAAATGATTATTATGCTTATATAATTGAAATTGATATGCGGGCAGCATGGGGTGTGAGTGAAAGAGAGAGGGATCGCCGGTGTTGAACTTCTTAGTCGGACAGGCAGTTATTGATTAAGTTTTCCTGCACATCCTGCTCGACTGGGACTCTCCTCTGTGTCTGTTCGTTCGCTGCTCAGTTATGTATTTCCAATTTGGTTTGGCATTGTTTTGCCATTTGCTTACTTCAATTATTCATAATAAATCTCATTCGATTGAAATTAAAGATTCAAAAGCAGCTGTTGGAGTTGGCATAGGCAGCTGCAGCTTAGCGGCGGCGGAAGTTTGAGGATTAGGATTTAAGTTTAATAGCATATTCTTAATTATTTGTTTTAAAATGGAAATTATGTTGAATAGGGGTCGGTATGGCATTCACTATAAGAATATATTCGGTAAACCATGGAGATGAGAAACTAGTTTGACTTGATACTTCTGCGGAATCTACTCCAGAGACGGATTAAGTAGGTATGTCATCTGAGTTCACGAAAACTAACCATTTGATCCATGGACAACTAATTGGGCTTACACTTCGATGAGCCGGACACCCAATATCACTTATGTTTCAATGATTGGTTAATCATTCTTTTTCTTGTTGACTGGCTATAAGAACCCATTCCGGCCTGATATAGGCCATTCCTCCAGTCTCCTAATATGCTTAATGTACGTGCGTTCTCTACATGGTCTTTCCAACGGAAACAATGACTACCCCTTTCGTTGGATTCCTCCACAACGCAAAACGAAATGGTTAAGCTTATAGAGAGTTAGTTGCGTCTGCCCATTGAGACACCGCTGGGTTAAACATGTACTTTGACTTTTTCTTGCTTGGCATAATTAGGAACCAAACGCTCTTTTGATCCAATCTTCTACAAAAAAATGGAAAAAACGCTTAAAGCTCTACCAAATAAAGTCAGCATCTTTTAATGCTATTCTAACATTTTCTTATTTCCCTTGTGCTCGGAAGTTTGCCATTGTGTCTACGATTTTAAAACCTAGGAAACCGGACCAAGTCCTCTGAGATCACTTACTTTTTGTCCGGTTGTTTTATGTTCTCGAGCAACTTTTTCCTAAACACGTCAAAGTTAAATATCTGAGTCTAATTTTAGACAAAAGGCGCACTTTTCCTTTGTAGCAATTCTAAACTTAATATTGATCTAAGATGTCCAATTTATATTCAGATTGTAGCGCCTGTATGAAGATATGGTATGTCGATTTGTGGAGTCTAAGCGTTTGCAGATTGTGCCAAATAAGGCTCTGCGTTTTAACACGGGAGCCTGCTGGTATGTTTTAAATATAGCGGACGTTCCTGACCAAATCGCGGAAGCTGTTTTGCGTCATAATGATAGATTAATGTGGCATGCTATCAAACTGCCCAACGGTTTGCTTGGGAGTGTGCCCACTAGGAGCCTTAAGCGCAAACATTTTCGATCTTTGATGGGAGCGGCTAGGCTGAGTTTGCCTAGGCTAAGGACGACAAGTATAATCAACTTTAATACCCTGTACACAAAGTGTTAAAGGGTATTATAGATTTGTTCAATGTATGCAACAGGAGGAAGGAGGCATGGCAGTCCATATGGCACCCAAAATCAAAACAAACACCATGTGCGTCCGTACGTTTGTGTTGTAAAGTGTTTATTTTATTTTATCAAGCTCAGATATTATGCGGAGTCAGAGAGAGTTTCTCCATAAAAACTAAAGAAATGAGAATACTAACGTCAGTTGTTTTAATAAAAAAGAGTAATATTTGAAAACGTTATAAGACTATTTGGGGCATATGAAGCTTAAACCGGTTGGGAATTACAAGCGAGCAAATTAAAAATAGAATGCATTTTTGTATTGTTGAACGTTGGGTAGTCTTACTATTTTGTAGCAGCGATATTCGAAATCAAAGTTTGAAGGTTTATCAATCTAGGACGCTGAACAGTGCGTTCAGTTATGCGCACATGACCCTCCGCTTGATAAGATCCTTCATTTACTTCTGGCCAGCATTATCGAGTCCAAGGTTACACAGTCTTATGATGGCTGGCCAACGGTGACAATTACACAGTAAAAGACAAACATTTAACATAAAGCAGCTAACGAAATGATAGGCCTGGTTTATGTTAGGAGGACCAGGTAGTAGGCTGCAGAAGTCAGGGTAATACACAAGTACATTGGGATAGAACCTAAGCTGATACTGAGAGCCAGGCACTCGAGTATTATAAATCGTCACCAACGAAAATATATACCAAGTTTTCATTTTTCCTGCATCATTCATTTTGCGAGAAGCTATCAGACTGCGTCATCCACCATGCTTCAGCGCCATAAAGCAAAAAGGAAGGGATGAGAGTCTTATAGAGTATTAATTCGTCTGGTGAGAGTAGTCTCTACTATTCATTTGCCTACTTAGACCAAAGTAACATCTATTGGCCAGAGTGATTCTCCGTTTGATCTCCATGCTGATATCCTTCGTGGCAACAAAAGTTAGACGAAATTCTTGACAACATCGAAAGTATAGTTTTTAACATCAATCTAAGAGTCAAGCCGCTGCATCTCTCTATTCGAAGGAAACATATACATTGTCTAGCAGAATCTCTGTTAATAGCCACAAAGGCTCAGGCTATCTCGTTTATCATCTGCGTATGCGGGCAACTGGAGTTGATATCTTAAGGCTCAATATTGCCCCATTGAGGTGCATTTTGTTCTTTCGCAATACATTTTCCATCACAAAGTTGAAGAGGTGCCAGGAGGGGCATAGCCTTGCTCGTTAGATGTGCATGCACCCCACAATCTTGAACAGCTCTGCACGAAGGCCATCTTCACAGGCGTCTCTGTTGTTCTTGAGCCGCTTGATAGCTACCCTAACTTTGTCATGGCTAGGCGGGGGTACATCCATGCCGTCAATCATGATTGTTGAATTTGGGAAGTTAACATCATCGCCCGATAATAAGCTTCCACAAGCTCAGTGCACACTGTGCATTCACTGCCAGATTACCTGACACTGATCAAGAAGCGCGTAACCTCAAAGATTTGCACAGAAAATTAGATTTTTTGGAGATTAAACGCTATTCCACTGTTGGACATCGTCCCGACTGTCAATCTTTATGGCCAACTTAACATTCACAATTTGTTTAGTGTAAATTCACTAATTGAATTAGTTTTTTTTTTAAAGTGCATTTTATATTAATTAAAGTTTAAAATTGTCAACAAATCGTTTGCAGCAATGCGTTTAATGAGTTTTGATGCAAACCAAAAATCAAATCAAGCGTTAAACGAATAAAATTGCAACACAGTTCCACAATTTGGTATGTAGAGAAGGGTATAGATAATCCGCCAAACCGCCCAATGTGCGCCCAAAAGCAAATTGTGGCCAGTGCTCATTTAAGGCACAGCGGGCAGGAGTGGGTTAAGAAGTGCGCAGAAATTGAAAATTTGCAAAATTGTTTAAATTCGATATGTTAAATGCAATTTGGCAAGTTTAAAGGTAGCAAATGTGTTTTGTGTGTTGATAAGGCTTTAAAGTCTAATATATACGATGTCATGTTATATAATAACTTAAAGCACACGAACTCACTAACAATGCGCAAACATTTACATTGACAACTAAATAAACTGATAGCTTGAAACCCAATACAAATGCACTGCCAGAGAACTATTAGATACTGCCAACTACTATGCTGCTAGACTGGTTCCTGCTGCCTGCTCTCACAGCTCTCATTGCTCCCACTGCTACTGAGTCCCCTTTGGTAAACCCAAAAATCAAACTGACAACAAATCCCAATGCCAAAATCAAGCAATCGATATGCTGCACAGTAAATGGCCATGTTTCGGTCTGTTGATAGTGCTCCTGGTGCTACTGCAACTCCTGATGTTTCTACTGTTGATGCCTGTGTTCAGACAGACGACATGTTGTTGTGTATTGTTATTGTTGTTGTTGTTTCTCTTGTTGCTCTGTCCAAATGTCAATGCAATTGTCATTGTCTCTTTGGTCGTTGCTGCTGTTGTTGTTGTTCTTGTTTGCCGTATGCATCATCAATTTGCTTGGTCTCCGCCGTCCCTCTGATGGGGCAATATGAGCTGCACAGCTGCTGCTCCAGCTCCAGTTCCAGCTCCTGCTCCAGCTGCACTTCTTATTGATGAGTTAGACAGCGCACAACTGAAATGCAATAAGCGGCTCAATACTCAGTGTTCAATGAGTAAAGTAAATATTGAACAATTGACGAATGAAAACTTTATGAGCAGGTTTAAAGGAAAAACTTGCCAAGATTAAAGTTTACCCATAAAATAGTCAGACAAATGCAGCTGGAATTTCACATAAATTGCAGTAATATGTAACATTAAAAGTTACCACGATTTATGCCAAAAATAAGAGACACAAAAAAAAGGAGTGTGCCGAAGTTGCTGTACTCTTCACCCAAGTGCTTTCATAAATGACGTCACCAAGGATTTAAACACTTTGAACCTCTCATCATCATCATCATATTGTGTCGAATTCTTCTAAGCTGACTTCACTAATACTAATAGCAACAAACAAAATAAATGAATATTTTTACATTTTAACTTGACACAGTCAGTGGAGACTTCATTTACGAACGACCTCAGAATGTAAATTTTTCGACTATTCGGTGAATATCTGAAAATATGTATATAGCGTTCGAATTTTATTCTCTTATTTTGGTATGACAAATAGTGATACAACTTATGAGCATTTTATAAAAAATTATTTCGATAAATAGATTCCATACGAACATTTCACCACCGATTTGTGCAAAATCGGTAATGGAATGGCAAAGAAAAATTTTTATTAAATTTCCGTTATAAAAGCAACACTACTCAACAAACTTATCTTATCTTATCTGTTTGATTTGATCTCCGCGAATTCAAACTTACCGAAAAAGGTGTAATTGTAACTGAGCTTAAGATTTTAAGATTATTTAAAAAATATTTATTGAGCTTAATTAAGTTAAAGAGATCTGCAGATTTTCGCCAACAATTTGTTTACAAAGCTCTCGACAAATCCATACTACTTTTCGCCAGTATAGAGCATAAAAGAGACACCCAATTCGTGGAGGGTTTGTGAGCGCATTAAAGCTTGAAATGTGTCTGCAATATAAATTGCAGGGCGTAACTAATTTCGAGAGCAATCCGAAATGGGCGTACCTCCAGAGCAGTTTTTATGTGACCAATACAAAAGTATTATATACTATACATTAATTTATTTGGCCATTTTGGGTATAGTAAATACCTGCAATAAGCGAGTTGGAGCCGGCTGAACTGAATCATTCAAAGCTGTCAGACGACGTCCGGCCGAAGTCAGTCAGTGCGTCTGGAGCACCGCCGACGTAAGCCGCTTAAAATCATAAAAAAGAGAAAGAATCCTTGCATGCCGACTGCGTTGCCTAGGTTGTTGTTGGAGACCCTTTCAAAAATTGCACTCAAAACTCATTACAACAAAAGGTGCTTCATCAGCGCAAGAACAACACCAACATGCCCACTTAAGTCGCACAACGGGGTGGCACTGGCAAAGGTAAAGGCAAGGGCGGCGCATGCCGGCTGTGCTCCTTTGGTCTGGCCTGGTCTGGTCGAGAGTAGTCCAACGAACACCTTGTGGCAGGGCACTAGGCCCCACGCACCTTTTTGATTTGCACAACTTTGCCACTCGGCGCGGCATAAAAAGTGAAAAGAACAATGGAATTACCCCAGTCCAGTTACGATGGGAGAGCAGCTAGCAACCCCCTGGCTGGACAGCCGCGGAGCAGGGGAATTGGCATATTCTCTGCGCCTGTCAGCCTCACAATGCCAGGCACTTAAGCCATTGCTTTTTGATGCGGGGTGTACATAAAGTGGACTGAAAAGGGGGCTGTGTCTGTCCCAGTTTCCGGTATGTGCATCTGTGTGAGTGTGTGTGTGTGTCACAGGATTTTTCTCATTTTACGTTGAGAGTTCAGCGTGTCAGGTTGTCGCACAGCCAGCCCAGCCGCCCTCCAAAACCATAGCAAACCCATTTGCCTGGCTGTCTTCTCTAGCTGCTTCGCTTCTGTGTCTTGGTCATGTAGACAGATAGCAATAATTCTGCCTTTTGCTGGTCCATGTTGCAGCGCTGGCAGGTACTGCAACACCCCAACCCGTATTACGGGTGACTCCGGCTGCTGCTGCACTCAACATTGTCCGTGGACTGACAATGATGGCGTTGGCTCTGCCGATGATGATGGCAATGCTGATGGCTTGGCATTGACGTCATTGCCATTGGCGTTTGGCATTCATTTACCGGCTCTCCTGCGGCAAGCGACTGCAGAACCTTAGCCCCCCAATCCCCTTCCGCTACTCCTCCACTGACATAGCACATTATTTATGCTTTTTAGGTATGTAGGAAATTGTTTACTTGCTTGCTTGCATAGGTGTGCATGTTAAGAGCTGAGATTGTGTGCGTGCATGTGTGTGTATCCGTGTGAGTGTGTTTCTCGGTCTACGCCATATTGGCAAACATCTTCAATTTGCAGTTGTCGTACATTTTAATTGTTACTGTTATGCTTGAGGGCCGTGCCCGGACATTACTACCGATAATTGCCGTGCACTGCAATGGGCTTTAATTTGAATGACGCTGTTGGGGCGTTTTTGCTGGTCAGCAATTACTTAGTAACCATCAATCGATGAGACTCAATGGAAATGATGGCTATTCTTAGTTGATTAGTGCAATTGTGTTAACTTAGCCAACTAAGAGTATTGATCGATTACTATCGACAATTTGAGCTAACTTTGGGTTTAAGCCAAGTTACTCATTAATATGTATAGTTGTTTTAAACTAATAGCTCCAAGATAGTAATTGATACTTATCTAATTAACCGTATTAAGCTAGTTTGCGCTAACAAGCGCAGATTGGAAGATATCTCTGCGAACGTTTAGATACCATGTGAGTTTTTAAACAAGGTGACGCCTGCATGAAGGTCAATCAGGGTATCACTATTGCAAATCGATGCTTCTTTGGTCTTAGTAGGCGTGATGATTACTAGAGGCTACTCTCGCCAGATGAAACTAACACTCTTCAAGAAGCTCAACCTAGCCGTTATGGTTTCTGACACTGGAGCATGAGTGATGACCAATTCTGATACAGAAATCGGAAGATCTTGTTACTGGGTACCGATTACTGCAAGTCTTCGTCCGCATTAATATAGTGAAGCGAATTAGCAGCAACCGGTTTCGCTGGTTTGGCCATAATTTGCATATGGATCAAAAAGCTCCTGGAAGAAACGTCTTGAGCGCAGCTTTTCAAGAAAGGCGAAAAAATGGTAGATGTATCTCCGTTAGAAGGAATAGTTCTAGGTTGCAATAACTACCTTTGGTCAAAAAGGGTTGAAAAAAGGGAGGCTGTGTTTCCGTTGAAAGGACCAGGTAGATCGCGCATAAACTGTACACTGTAAACGATTATTCTTATAGACTTTTCACACTGAAAAATTCACGACAATTGCTAGCCGAAAATGCATTGAAACCAAAAACAACAACGAAAATAATCGTATTTATTCCACACAAAAGTTGTTGTTATCGGCTAGCAATTATCGTGTAACTTCCAGTAGGTATTAATTGAAAAACCGGCAGGATAATTAATTTTTCTTTAAATGACATTTTTTCAGTCTAAATATTGCAATTCCATTGTTTGTCATTTAGTCTGTGGAATCCAGTTGGTGGCTGGACTTGAAAAATGAAATGGTTCTAGCAACCTCTTTTATTTACAATGACAAATAGTCGTACAACTCGAATCTATGAGGCTATTTTTAGCGTGTTTTATATATTGTCTACCTCTTTATTTTATATTCATTTATAATAGCCATTGCCCTTCCCTCTCAGTCACTATTACCTAGTACAAACAATCGGACACTTCTTACACGAGAACTTAATGGGTTTCCCTCACTCATTGTGGCCCGGTTAACCCCATCAGCAAGCCAACTTATAAATGGCAGTTATTATGAAGCCATAATTTACGCAAATGAATGGCAGAGGCGAAGACGGAGGCGTGAGACGCGGTAGCTCAGCTCTAATTGTTTGATTAATGGTTTCGACTTGAACCCAAAATATGCTCCCAGTGGCGGTACGAGTAAATTCCCAGCACGTGCTGCAATTGCTGCTACTCTCCCCGGGCTGCCATCCGGCATAATGTGAGCGATAATGCCCGACTCCTTGAGCCATGTGCTCAAATATGCATTTATCTAGCTAGAAGCAGCTACCACTAGCTACAGTATTGGATGGGTAAATGGGTGCTACGATAGACCGCAATGCCTTTGCACCTTCCCCAGCATTTCTTATTTGCATACATTACACACGGTGAAATTTGCAATGCAGCAACATGCAAGTAAAGCACAAATATTGTTTCATGCTCTGTCGAAGAGAGAGTATGCAGAGTGGGTGACACAGAGAGTTGGTTGGAGAGAGCGGAAAGATTTGCAGTTGCATTTGCAGCCAAAGCAAATATGCATATACTCACACACACACACACACACACACACACACACACACACACACACACACACACACACACACACACACACACATATGTGCATCATTGCATAGAGAAACTTCAACATCCGCGCATACATCTTCTATATCTTCCATCCTCACGTTTGTTATGCATTTTTTTATGCTCTTTCCGAGAGTAGATGCTGTTTGTGATGAAGTTTACTGTGAAAGTAGAGATAGAATTGATAGTTTTTGTTAGACCGTTTTCACTTTTAATGGATCAATCGAAAAAACCAGTCAGTATCCTAAGCTCTAAGGGAAAAAACTGAAATATAAGTATAGTAGATACCGATTGCATATAGGCAATAATTGACAATAAGCAATTTCAAAATAATCGATTATTTTGAGTGGAAAATGCACTCTTATTAATGTGCTTTACATACATATAAGCAATAATTCTGATTGATAACGTAGAGTGTTGTGGGTTGTAATAGCAATGCTGACGTCATCATTTTACAACGTTTTTTTTTAAATGTTTTCAAGAGGAAAAAGGACTAGATGGTAAACAAGTGATTCATAAAATGGGCAAATCGTGATGTCGAATCATATAACTGATTTAGGAACGAAGTTCTTAATGAATTTCAGAACAATTATTATTTTTTTCTCAGTGTGAAATATAACCAGCCAGTACCTTTAGGTTTTTACGATTTGGGACAATTAATTAATATATATGCAGGTGGCTCCCTTTCAGCGTCCAGTTCTTAATGATCATCGAAATACGTTGAGTGACTTCTGTGTAGGGATCTTTCAGCGTTGGAAAACGCACGCACCAATGGGTTTCGTTAAGAGATCGTCTTGACGGTTTGAATACAGTACGTAGATACTATTCCCCGGTTAGCTGCTCTGTAGAGTTATCGATAGTTTAAACATTCGCTAAGCGGCTAAGGTTGGGAAGGTAGGAAGGAAAAAAAACCGATCGTACTGTCGATGGCAACGAATCTTTTCGTACCGATGCGTTCTCCGCGATAATTTTCTGTCTTAGGTCGTAACACAAAACCCTATAGTGTAGTTTCGAATGCAAAACAAGCCTGAAGGTGGTGAAGCCCCTTAAGCCCAGTTTATATGCTTTAAAGTAAAAACTGGATCATCTAATTGCACTGAAAAACTTTGAATATACTTACAGGAAAGGCATACAAACGTCGGCTTTGCGCGGTTTACTACTCTTTGAGGTCCTTTTTTCTATTTGCCATTTATGCCTAAGCCGGCCAAGGTTTCCCAGGCGCCTTTTGCTCACATTTTGCAGTTTGCGAGCTTTGCAAGTTGTTTGCAATTTTTCATGTTTTTATGTTTATGCAAAAAGTTTATCCGACCGCGTTTTGCCGCCATAAGGCATATTTTGGGCTTATTCCACTCCGGGACAGCAGTTTCAGCTCTAGGATGCTGCTCCTGGTTGCTGCCACCCACTGGGCTTGGCGAAATTGCATTGTATTTGGCTTTTGAAGGAGCTGCTTTGAGCTCATCCAAGTGCTGTTTGCATTTTGGTTTATGATTCGAGTTGTTGCTGAGTTTCCCGAGTTTCTTATGCAATTTTTATGTGTTGCTCGGCGCATCCATTGCCATATTAAAAGATTTACATACTTAAGCTTTTAAAATTGCAAGCTAATGGCGTCATATTTTGTGATTATATCAAAGTCTTACTTGAGCCGGAGTTGTGCGCATAATTGTATAGACAGATTGCAGATTTGCTTAGCTTTTCCTGGAGGTCAGCGGAGTAGTCAGTGGAGTGGAGTGAAGTGCAGTAGCCCTTAACTTGGGACGACTTGCAGACAGCTGCATAGCAATTATAGCTATGAAAGAGCTAAGGAAAAGCATGAAAAGCTTACTTAAGCAATAGTTTTCCAATAGCCGGAAATCGTCAATTTCTTTTGCACTAAAAATAAGTACGCGAGGGTGTGGGAAAATGCAGACAGACAGACAAGAGTTGTTGCACAGAACCCGGAAAAGTTGATCAAGTTTTCGTTTTTTGTAGCTTGCTTTTGCTTTTTCTCTGCACAATTTTTTTGTTATTATACTTTTTTGAGGGGCGTGTTCCGAGGACAGCTAAAGGAAAAGTTGTGTGCAGTAAATTGAAAACCCAATTGAAAGTTATTGAAATTGCACAATAATTTCTTGAATTGCATGCGCTATTGAATTTCTGTCATAAGTTTTGCTTCATGCCCGTTTTCAAGCATCATTTGCATGGCACGGCCTGTTGGAAGGGGTTAGAGGGGCACTGAGGGACAGTACAGAGCACAAAGTTACAACATTGTTGTCTAGTTGTTGTAATTATGGACAGTGATTTAAAGTTTTCCAAAGTGGATAATTAATGATAATGGAAATCTTTCTGTGCCGTTGATAATGAATGCCATTGAGTATTGAACTTGATGACAATGCAAATATTGATGAACAGCACAAGAAAACTCTTGACAGTTTTGTATTCATATTCATCAGGGCTTTACATCTGTGTAACGTTTTAGAAGCCTCAGTTTGAGCTTTGGTTCAGTGATTAGGAACTATGTTGTTGCTTTTATTGTAAGTGAAACTAAGTTTAACCGAAAAACTTGGCGTAAGTTAGACATCGTGGTTGAAAAGTTAAGCAGTTAACCAATAAAATAAAAGTTTTGTTAGTAATGACCTGATCTTTGTTTCGAAAATATTCGATACTATCGATTATACTATCGTTTGTCAACCTTCCCAACCTTAGCCGCTTAGCGTGTGTTTAAACTATTTGACATATTATTGTAATGATGTCACAGACTGACGATCAAAATTGTGTGTCCTGGAGCCACAGGTTTATACCGTTTTACTTTATATTTCATCTGAGGTGGTTACTTTATCATCACACATATTACTAGGGCGCGAGCCAAGGTGCACACGTCTGCACTTCACGAGTGCCTCAACTGAACTCACCTTTGCCGTCTTTCACGGCGGTCAGTAGTGTGTAGGTGGCGCGTTGGCTGTGTCGAGCATCTAGTCTTGACGCTATCCAAAGCACTGCCACCAAGATTAGGTGGAGGTGCATGTGGTCTGGATGCTACCCAATGATCCGCTACCCAAAATCATATGGCAGTAGACACGCGGCGCACCCGATCTTGATGCTTGGGCTGCTACGAAGATTAGGTAGAGCTAAATGCTAGCCAATAGGCCGCTACCCAAGACTATGTGAAAGTAGACAGGCGGAGCAATCAATCTTGATGCAACACGACGGGTAAATATATATTAAGTAAGAAAAATATCGTTAAAAAAACTGGTAAATGCGCATTTGCGATTTTGGAGCTAAACTTCATAATGCGACAAAGTACTCAGGTTCGAAAGAAAGACACATTCGACCTTCTCTATGACAAACTATTAATATACAACAAAGCTCTTCCAATTACGAATTGATTTCAAGTACTCAAAGCAAGGAATCTAACCATGTCAGGAAATCCAAAAAGTTTGCTTATGAATTGGTACAAGAAGAGTTTAAATTGTCCAGAATCGTTGTATATAAAGCCTTATGTTAGGAAAATGCTGAAGCCAACACACAACGGAGAGGATTTGCCGGTAAAGAAGAATTATTGGTGTTACCTAATTTGGAAGAAGTTTCTTCATTTTTTGACTTAGTTCAAAGCTTTCTTGACAAGAGCAGCAACGTATCTCCTATAATGTTTGAATCTATAAGTGGTAAGGTAGAGAAAGAAATGTGCATAAACGTGGCTCCTAATATTATAAATATAAATAATAGTTAAAAAGTTAGTTTCTGTATCAAGAGTTTTCTATATGCCGAAGTTATTTTCTGGCCCAAAAACCTGAAATATGGAAACCTGACCTGAAAAGTTTGTTTCTTTATGCAGTTTTTTTTCTTTAGCTGTATCTACAACAAGACGACAAACATACAAATATAAGTTAATGCTTTGTAGATTCAAGTTGCCAAAAAAGAAAACTCCTAAAAAGCTTCTCTGCGTATCTTCAATTATAACTAGCTACGTATGCTTGATATTTCTAAGCTCATTGTCACTCTAAGAGCTTTGATATCATAACAACACACCGCTCATTAATGCAACTAGGCTTCATTTTTATGCTAATCTTCTCCAGCCACTCGCAATACACCCAATTACCTTTAGGCTGAGCAGCAACAACGGATAAAAAGAACGCTCATGAAATTAATTCATAAATAACAAGCCATAATATAAATTTCCACAAAATTTAACGCATACAAATACACTTACACCACACACACACACACAGAGAGACGCTCACACACAGAGACGCTCACACACAGAGACGCTCACACACACAGAGACGCACACAAACAAACATATTAAAATTATGCAAATTATGCAAACGGCAAAATCAACTTGCTGCTTTTCAATGTAATTTCTCAAAACCCAAACATACAAGCCGCAGACACACACACACCGACACACACACACACACACACACACACACACACACACACACACACACATCCACAGCTGCAGGGTAAATCAAATGGTGCAAAATGAGTCCAGGGAGAGCGAAAGAGGAAGAGCACGGTCGAGCTACTAAGCTCAACCAAAAGAAAAGGATTCACTTGGCTGTTTACAGTTATGCGAAAAGCGAAAAACCCGAAATGAAATGAAACGAAATGTTTGCATAAACGATTTAATCGAATTCCAATGTAAATTCAGTTAAATTTCATTTCCGACTACGCCTAGCCGAGGTCTGAGGCTGTGCCCAAGGAATAACACCCACCCATCCACACACACACAGACACACACTCTCCCAGTGATACAAAGAGACTCAGCCGGAAATTAGCATAACACTCGCGGTAATGCAATAAAAAGGAATACAGCAACGTTATAAGGAGCGAAAAAAAGGATACAAGTTGCAGATAGTCGTGGCAGAGTCAAATCCTGGAAAGACGTTGAAGTCGGGCAAGTGTAAAGTTCATTTTCAAATTGCTGATACACGAAATTGAAATAGGAAACGTTTTCTATAAGGAAAACCGGCATCATTTATATTTATGTGAAATGTTTTTCCAATGTTCTTTGCTGATGGTGTCCTTGTTCTTATTCTTGTTGTCTTTGGTATTTCGCACTTAATAGACCGAATCAATTAATGAGGCAAGTTTTGGATACTTTTAAATACCCTGCAATTTGGGAATATGCTAATGAGCTTGTAAGCAGTTTTGCAGCATATTGAAGTAGTAGGTGTAGATGTTATTTGAATATTCTTTTGGTCACGAGTTTCTACAAGATACTTCTTGTGTTTACTATAAGAATATTATTTGAAAACCTTTTATGGTAATATCTAGAATCTAGATATCATTTCTAAATGTCTATCTGTTCTATATTCCATATGTTTCTCAGCAGTCGTTAATCTAAGCTTTATAGCATAACTCTAAGTCTACTTATATAACTAATTATGTTTTATATCCCATACGTTTCTAAGCCATCCTAACTAAATCTCTATAATATGACGCAAAATCTACTTAGGAAAGAACATGGAATAGTTTCCGGGAACCGATCCGGGTAAACTTAAATTCAGCAATCAATGGTTTTTAAGAAACAACTCTTGAAATCCAGAAATAATTTATTTGTATTTAGAAAGTGTACCACCATTTTTAATAATTTTTACCTGTTTTCAGGGAAATTATTTTTACATTGCTCTTCAAAAGGTACAATTTCCATTTAAAACGAACAATACATTAATTTATTAAGTTGCAAAACATCGAAACTCGAAATTTTGAAGATTTCCATTTGGATCTGAACTGAAAGATTCTTGATCATATGCACACGGTAGTAAAGTTAAAAAATATTTTCTTTAAAACTTTAAACTTCAAAAATAAAAGCCATCTTGAAATACTATGGATCAAAACGTTTCTTCACGAAACTCGAACATCTGAAGCCGACATCTCGAAAACGAACCGAAAATTTTTACTCTTTTGACGATTTCCGTTGTCAAATCGTGGCCTGAGCTTTTCTAGCGAAATATTGAATTCTAATGTTTATTCGAAACTTGAACTTTCGAAGTCATTTGTCAGCTAACATTATTTTTGTTGCTTTTTTGACCAAACCAAACCTTGAAAAAGAAACGAAAATTTTTTCGCTTTCTACGAGTTTTGTTGACAAATCTTGGCTGCACAGAACTCTAGCGGTCGGATCGACATTGAAACGCTTGACAAGAAAACTCGACAAATATATTGACCATATTTAGAGGCTTTCTCTCCAAATTTATAAAATAGTCTTATGGCGCTCCACCTAACTCACTTATCATAAACCCACCGATCTTTATCCGCCATCCATCATAAAATATTGTAAATAAGCTAAGAAAATAACCAAAATTAAATGATTTTCTTGTTAAGGACAGATTACAATTAAAATTATTTCTAGGAGTACTAGGGGGCTCTGCCACCTGATTGCTCCACCCGCCCAACCCAGTGCCCCTTTCGGGGTAAACCATATTCTTCTGCATCTTTCTGTTCTCCATGGCGATATATAATACGCTTGTACTTTTTGTGCAAAATTGTCCTGCTTTAATACAAGGCAACTGTAGTCAGTGTAAAATTCTAAACCTCTTCAGCTTCGACTAAAGAAAGAGTACATAAAATGTGGTATTGAGCTGCAGAAAGAGTATTTGGACCTCGACTTAGGCTTTTTATTAGTTTTATTGCATTCAATTTTATTCCCCCTTAATGAGCAAGCTTTGGTGTTTTTGCTGCTCTCTCCGTGTCGCTTTCTGTCTCTCTGGGAAAACTTTCAAAAGTTAAATGAAATCTTGACACGGGATGCCTGCAGTTTTGGCTTTGGGAGCTCATACTCTCTAACTGTCATGCAATGAATTTTATTTAGCTTTTTACAACTTGTAAAAAATTAAGAAAACATTGCTACCAAAAAAATAAAATAAAAGGGAAAACCGAAAGTTTTGATTTTTTTTTGCATTAAACAAGTAGCTGGCTTTGTGCCAACACTTTATATGGCCATAAAGGAAAACTTCTAGTGAAATCCGCTAAGAAAACTTTATTTGCCGTTGCATATTCAAAGCACTTCCGTGCGCTCTTGCTCAGCCCAGGGGCACTTTTTGCTGGACAATGTGTCTGCCGCTCCGCTGCTCTTAGCACTGTGCTCCACCTAACGGTGCTATCCCTGACGCGCATTTCCGTTACATGGCAAACACTTTTGGCCTTTGTGTGGCGACACCAACCACAAAAGTCGCGTTTGGTGCATACAAATTAATCATAGTCAAAGGTTTGAGCGCAAAGGTTTGCCCCAAAAGTTAATGGTTTGTCGCCAGGGGGGTTGCCACAGGATGGGGCAGCACGGACAGCAGCCAATATTTTAACATGCCCAAAATGCTACTCGATCATTGAACATGCGCCGCACGTACGCGACGTTTTTATGATATACCAATTTTGACATAATCCACGTGGATTACACGAACTCCGGCTAGAGCATAAGCATTGCCAAAAGTGGCGCAGTTGTTGAAATGGCCAAATGTGGATACACTGGCTACAGCAACCAACCAAGGGAGGGGGAGTGTATTGGGGTCCTGTCTGCTTTCAAGTTTTGTGGAACAACTTCGAGGGGGCATATGAATGTGATACGCTGCGTATGAGTTACTTGTTATTCTTATATTACATGCTTATTTGTGAGGTAGTTTTTGTATGATGACAGTTCTGGCGATGACATATGGGAGTTACTAGTTAGGTGTGGGAAGTCCCAGTGATAGTTAATGCAAGCGTTATTACAAGAACACATACTACTATAAAATATGATGTAGGTTAGTGAATTCGTATTTAAAATAAGTTTGCGAAAATGTTTTTACTTACTTACAGGATGCTGAAATCTGCAACTATAGACTACAATTCGCGTTCTTTCAATCCATAGTCGGTTTCGAGTCTAGCGTAGAATGCATCTTTATTCCTTGAACTTCGTCGTGCGAAAAGAGAAAAAAGTCGAGACAATGTAAACAGAAAAGACGCACATCTAAGTACGTCTGCAACTCGAAAACTAGAAGAGGCAGTGCGTAGAAACCATACCAAGTTCAATCGAAACAAACAATTCTTCAAAACGACTACCCTAAAAAGTTTCGCAACAATTTAGTGTCATAACTTTGAATGCAACATGACAATCACATAACTTTAAGTGAGCTCTAATCCGTACTAACAAATGGTAAAGGTTAATGCACCATTTGACTATTGCTGCTTATCCATCTGTCTCTCTCTTTCTCCGCCTCTGCTGTTTGGTGTTACGTCTGTCTGTCTCCGTCGGTTCGTTTCAAGTGCAAATCTATGGAAAAACAACAATGCACCGATTGCGAGTGTGGAATAGCAGAAGTGAGGTTATGGTGCTGGGGCTTTTCGGAGAGGGGCACTAAAATGCGTTGCTGTCGTCTGGCAGCATATGACAAAGTTTAAGTGCTGCTAAATCCTTAGATTTCATGCTGGCAGCCAACAAACATGGCCACACATTGTGCGAGACATGCAACAGCAACAACAACAACAACAATAGTGGTAATGTGCCGCCAACAACAATAACACTAACAACAACAATTGTGCAGCAATACTAGTATCAAGTATCGCGTTTCAATGTTGCTTCTACATCTTTTTTGTGTTTTTTTGTTTTTAGTGTGTGACATAAAAACAAAAGTAAAGCAAAGCAAAAGCCCACAGCTAAACAGCAAAGCAGCAAAAGCAACAATAACAACAAACAACTACAATGGCGGCGACTATGAAAAAGTTTTTATGCCCAGACCCAATGCAAAGTTTGCCCAACAAACACCTTACTAACCATTGAGAAGTTTCAGGGTTCCCACTGTACACCCGCAACGGTTTCTGGTCTGCACGTAATTTTATTTTGTCGCGACGCAAATATGTTCCTTATGATGGCAAATGACGGTGTCGCACAGTGGTCGATATAGCACATTTAGCATGAGAAATCGTATATTGTTGCAAAACCCTACTACTGTATGGCGTACATGCCGTGATGGTAGCATGTCAATAGTTTGGACTCTTGCTAGATGTCCTTAGCACATTATGCCAGTTCGTTATATACAAGCTTAAATCTTCAAAGTTTAATGTGATGCACCTGAAAGTCACTATTTAATACACAAACTCAAAAACATATGAAAACACCGATACACTCTGTGTTGTTTAAAAGAAAGGAAGAAATTCAACATTAGGCGCAATACTGGCATATCGAAAATTGACTTCTCTGTTGCTAGGTGGTTGGTGCACTTCGACCACTGTGCCTAGCTGGGCTGAGTTGTCGCACTCCCTCTCACACTTGTACACCAACAAGCCACATACCTTGGCATTATGCAAGCGCCGCACTTGTCACTTTAACCTTGCACGGCCTGTCAGCAGTGGGCCAGAGACAGCAGCGCTACCCGGAACTACCCGGAACCACCCGTCGCGACGTTGAGTCGTTGCGGCCAATGTAAATTGAACATTTGCGCAAAGCGGCATGGAAAATGAAAAGAAAAGCCATAAAACCAAAGACGAAGCGTAAAGCCGCCACACGGACGGACATGCCTGAAACCGAAACGAGCGTAAATATGCCTGTCATCATTTTGACATCAGCGTCGTAGTCCTCCAGGAAGACGTAAGGGAACGTCTAGCTTGTTCTGCTACTTATTCTTGTCTTTGGCCTCAGCTTGACTTGTTTTGTTGCACTTGTCCGTGTGAGAATGTGTGCGTGAGTATGTGTGTAGTTGAGCGCCATTACCATAACTATAATGCATATTTCAGTATCGGCATCAGCAATGCCGTCATCATCATCATCTTTGCTGTCGTCCTCCACGTCTTCCAAGTCTTTGTCTTGCTTTTCGTCTTGGTCTTCATGACTCAAATCCCGGTATCACTTTCGCTTATGCCTTGTTGACAATCTCGGTTTCACTCTGCCTGCCACTCCAACATTTACCTCCCCACACTTGCCACATTGGGAGGCGTGCTTACGCATACCTATTTATGCTTATGTGTGTGTGGCATAATGAATGACAAGGTTTTAGCATAAAAGTTTATTGAACTAGACAACGGCGGACACCCTCAAAGTCATTGCAGCAAGTAAACACTAAGTAACCAAGGCCAATGTCTTGCATATGCTCAAAATACGATAAGATGTTGTGTATAGTATCTATGTGCTTGGATATAAGTGTGCTTAGCTGGAGAGGAATACAGCGAAAACTACTTTGTTTGCTCCCAACGGCTCATCATTTTTGTCAATTTTAGTAGCAACTTGGCTTATGAAAATGAAAAGAAAATTTTAAATTGAATGAGCAGCACATAAGGGAATACTTTCTATACTAAGATGCGTCTTATAGGTAATGGTGCAATTTCATAAGGAAAGCCTTGAGAGTTTGGTAATGGGTTAAGTTAAGTACCTTTTGCGTAAACCTTCGTTAGGCTAGCAAAAAGATAGCTATTAATATATGAACCATATATAACCAAAGATACAAAGTAAAGCTTATTTTACTTTTTACCTGACAAGCTTCACATCTGTAACTGAGAAGTCCGTTGAGTTTTGTTCCGAAAAGTTAAGCAAGTTTTCTTAAGCAGCATTACAAACGTTAAACTTCCCAAAAACAAAAATGTTTCGTCAACAAAGATATCGTGACAATACCAATATGGAAAACTGTTTCGTCAACAAAGATATCGTGACAATACCAATATGGAAAAGCTATTTTGAAATAGTTTCTAAGACCTTTTTTATGCATAACGCAAAAGTCAAAATTCAGCTGATTTCTTCGATAATGACGTTAAGGCTAGTAGAAAAACGAAAATTTTGAGGTATTGCGAGCTACGATGTCGTATATTCCTCGGGAATCTGTTACTTCCGATTTAATTTAATTGAGTTCAATGTTTCTCAGTCAGTTTTCGGTCTACCTTGAAAAAGTTACCATTGCATTAAGATCGCTTCTAACACTTATTTGTTTCACAGATATTTAGAACCTTAGATATTCATGAGCAAATACTTACTATGCCTAGTGTCCTCTGTCGAATCTTAGATCCTAGAACAAAAATTCATTTTCGTCAATCCCTACTTCTTAGCCATCCTCACTCTCAGTCTCAAAATCGTCTTCATATTCATCTTTTCTTCTTCCTTTACACTTTCTCGTTTCTTCTCTCTTCCTAGCATTCAAAACATTATCCCCTTTCTCAGCCTCATCTTCCTTCGTCTTTGCTCATATTCCTCTCTTCATCTTTTTCCCCTCCATTCATTCTAGCTTTAGCTCAATACAATTTTGCGGTCCTTCCTCTTCATCCTTATCCTCATCGTCTCCATCTTGACCTTCATTTTTCTCCTTCTTTACCCTTTTTTTCGCCTTTCCCTTTCATACTTTCTTTTTCTCCCTTTTCCCTTCCGACAGGATCCATTGTCGAGTCATAGCATTTAAAACACAAATTCCTTTTGGTCAATCTCTACTTCTTAGTGATCCTCACTCTCAGCATCATTTTTTCCTTCTCCCTTCCTACAGTGTCCTCTATCGAGTCATAGCACCTAAAACAAAAATTCTTTTCCAATTACTACTTCTTCGCCATCCTCTTTCTCAGCCTTATCTTCCTTCGCCTTCGGTCATATTCCTCTATGCCTTCTCTTCATTTATTGTAGCTCTACACCATTAGCATTTTGCGGTTCCTCCTCTTCTTCCTTATCATTATCGTGTCTTTCTCCTTTTCTTTCTTCATTCTTCCTTCGTTTCTTTTCTTCTTCTACCTTTTTCTTTTTTCCTTCGTCTTTCTTTTTTCATCTTTCTCCCTTTTTCTTTCTTCACCCTTATTCCTTCCTTCTTCATCCCTCATACTTTTTCCTTCTTGCTTCGCTCTTCTTTTCTCTTCTCCCTTTTCCCTTCTACATTCTCTTTTCGCTTCTGCCTTCTCTCTTCTGCTTTCTCCTTCTTATACTTTCTGTTACTTTCGCCTTTGCTGTTTCTCTTTTATACTTTCTTTTTTCTCCATTCAGCTTTTGGCACCTTAACCCGCGTGATCCATTGATTTTTTCGTTAGAAATGGATGCAGTGCATCTCCCTATGGGACTGTCTGTATCACACCTTCTTCATACCCTTTAATTTAAGCTACTCTATAACTTAAATGCTATCATTTATTACAATTTTCATTATAAACTAATTTTGTTTGTTGTCAGTCGTGATATAAAAATTAATAAATTTAATTAAATGTCAGCTTAAGCGCGTATCAGTGCAGCATTAATAAATTATCATTAAAAAAAGTGTAAAAAATAAAAATGAAACTAATTAAACCAACAATAAAAAGCAAAGTACATAAATTAATAAAGAAAAAAAGTTTGCTTTTTGTTGTTGCTGTAGTTTTTTTTGCCACTTTGGCAAATTAAATTGTCAATTATTGGCAAACAAATGTGTTAGCAGCGAAAGTCAGGCCAAAAAGCCGCAACCCATAAAGTTGGCAACCACAACTTTCGTTTGGAATGAGCCACTTCTCACTTAACATATACGACATTGTATGCAGTGGTGGTTGCAGTGGTTGTCGTTGTTGTTGGGCATAAAAAGTATGAAAAAAGGCAAAAGAATATGCATACTGCAACCACAATTTAACCAGGCCGACACGAAACATTTGTCATTCTTTGGCCAACACACAAACACACACACACACACACACACACACACACACACACACACACACATACGGACAGTGTTGTCCTGTTGCCAATATTCAAATAGCAAAAAGTCAGACATATTCTCATTAACATAAAACATAAATATTTACTTTGGCTTGGCACACACACAGATACACACATACACACACGGATATACAGCACAACATTTCTATTTGATTTCGTTGGCAACTCTGGGCGCCATAAAGGGTGTCCATGTTCTATATTACTGGAACTCGTAGTGCATCGCCTGCGGGCTTAGTATACAAAACAAATGTGCACAGACGTTCATATTTCCTAGTTGCATTTTTACGCCATTTTGTCTGTTCGAAGTTTGGACGCCGCGCGGAGGGGTTGCTACGTGGCGGGGTTTTGATTCTAAAATGCCATTTCCATAAATGCAAATCAGTTTGTTTATTTCGTTGCGCAGCTTTGGCCATATTTCTTGCCAATAGTTTTGACTTGGCAATTGCTGCAAAAGTTGTTGCATACTTTGCGGCAAAATGGTTTGATTTTGGTGTTGTGCGAGGGTGTAACCAATTTGTTATTGGAAAGTGAGTTGTAGCTGTTCTAGATAGTATATCTTGTTGTGAAATAAGAACTGATTGGATTGCAAGTGCTAAGCGTCATGCTACTAAGCTTGGTATCTCCCTAAAAGAGTCGTAAAGCTTTTGAGTGTCTATTCTATGTGTTAAACAGTTTGTACGTTGCTAGCATTTTGGAATTTATTGAGTATTGATATTAACCACAAGTATATATAACACACACAAGTGTTGAAGTTTGGATTCTCTTCTATTCAGGATCCAAGCGTTGGCATCATTTCATGGTTTACTATATGATATCCATCAAGCTTGTAATATTCTAAAAAATAATGTAGAAATTTGAAAAATTTAATTTTATAAAGTTTAGAGCCCAAAATTGAGCTCGAAAGGCACTGTTTAACTGAACTTTAATCTAAACTCACAAATAGCGGTTGTAGCCGCTATGAAATTGTTGTCGTATCGAAACGAATTCGTATTGATTCGAAATCCATTCGAACCCACTCGGTATGCATAATAACACGACTCAAAATGGCTTTGAATTTACTTTTCATACCGAATCGACGATGAATTGTCAAATATTCGGAAAAAATTATTTGAATTATTAAACTTATTTGCTAATTCAAATTCGAAATGTTAAAAAAATTTTTCGTTAATAATTGTATTACATTGTTAAACTAGGGGGATCCAATCCCTGCTCGTTTTCTAACGGGTGGGTGGTTGATTCCTCTCCTCTACTCTAACTTTTTACCCATATCCAAAACTACATGCCTTCTTTCTCTTTGCTATAATCTTTGTCTTTCTCTACGACTTTTCTTTCGTGTTCCTCTTTGCCTATCTTCGTCCCCGTCTTCCTCTTCATCTCGTCTTCGCGTTCACCTTCGCCCTCTTCCTTTTTTCATTTGCTTCTTTATCTACCTCTTCGCTTGCATCTTGCATTTCGCTGTTGTCTTCGCCTTTCTCCACAAACGAATGACATTTCTCCAATCATTACTAATCTCTCCACAATGTAATCGGTGTCATGAATTCTTCTGGTTCCATGTTCATAGTAGTAATGCGTCGTCACAATGGCTCATGTTGCTTCTCTTATCGTTTCGCTTCAGTCGTTCTCGAGTATTATCCGGGGGTGCCTTGCCTCAGCTCATCCTCTTTATATAGTGGACAGTGCAAATTTACATGGATCCAACGTTAAGACGCAAGTGATAAAACGGCATGCCAGGCAAATCTAAAAGTTATAGGAATTCAACAGGATAATGGACGACTTCGTCTTCGTTTTCCATCGAACGGTTTGTACGGAAGCAATTCTATGAGAATTTGATTTTGAATCGTCTAATTTAATTCATTGACTCTATTTTATAGCTGATAAAATTATGCGTGCGCTTAACCAATATACATTAGTGTCTGTTTCATCTTTCGTTAAAGTGAATTGTAAAATGACGATGTGGAATCGATATTAAACTACTGGAACTATCTATCGGAATTTGCCCATTACCGAACTTCAGCAATTCTTCGGGGAAAACTTCTGCACTTATATCCTCTCGCGTATTCAGCTACAATGGAATTGTTTTCACGTATCCGGTAATGTTTGTCGGAAGTCGCCCCTAACAGTATCATCAGGCCAACCGTATAAGTAATGGTGGTGACGCCAAATGAAGTCATTTGAAAAAAACTATTAAATCTTCTTATTTTGTTAAAAATAATTTGGATTCAGCTGTATTACCATTCATTAGCGTTTTTAGTGGCTTTGGGGGTGGGCTTAACACAACAGATCCCCGTAGTTTCATTCTTGAATTTTAGAGCATGGCAGTGAATGCATTCTTTGTCCATGTAAATATTCAGGGACCACTGTCTCGTCGAGTGGCCCAGGTATTTCTGCCAATGTTTCTTCTTCTGGACCGTCTCCTAATAAATTTTTAGATTGAAATAATTACCTAATCAAAGTTGTGAAATATAAACACATTAAAATCCAATATGAGCATAAATTATATACGTTTCTTACATCACTTAAGAATATTTCTGATCCTGACCACCTACCGGGCACAAGCTGAAGAGAAACCTTCCTGCAAGTCATTTGGCTCATTTTTTTTCGAGTTTTACTAACGCGTACCCTGCACGAACGATTTTACATATTAATATATAGAAATTCTGACATAGATTGTCAGCCTGAACAGGAAGGAACTAAGAGTAAAATCTTACTTAGCTGGCTATCATGGTCTGGAGTGTTGTGTTGCTGAAATATCCAGTTGAGGCCAGGAAAAACGTCTCGAAATAAGACTATCTCACTTTTAAATACGCCTTAAGGTGTAGTGTACCCTCTTCTATTTTCACATGGGTGTTTGTGTACACCCACTCTAATATCAGCAATGACGAAGCGTATATCTATATTCAACCGGTAGCAGTAATGAAACCTCCAAGTACTTAGCGGCTTTGAAAAATCTAATTATATCGGAGTCGTTGTCATTATTTAATTCTTCCTAATGAGAGAATGCCCGACTAATGGAATGTCCTCCCGAAAAGGGTGAACCCACGGCGCTAGCTATTGTGGTACCAGTCTTCTTTTTATCGCATATAAGGCGCTATCGAGCGTTTTGAAAGGCTGAAGCCACTTGCGAAAGAACTGGTACTTCCACCATTGACCAAATTTGAAATACTTCTATAATACCATCTCTTGGTCAATTTCAAAGCAGCATTTGATAGCCCCTTAAAATGCAAAAAATTACACATTTCCATCTAGTAGAGAGCCGCAGCGGTTGGACTCTCTAAGCGATGCAAAAAAACTATAGTTTTGAAGTTGTCAGGGATTTCGTCAACCTTGGTACCACCGTCACAATAAAAAAAGATGTTAGCATGGAGATCAAGCGGAGAATAACTATTGCCAATAGATGCTACTTTGGTCTTAGTGGGCAAAAGAGTAGTAGAGACGCTCATCCTTCCCGTTTAGCTTTATGGCACTGAAGCATGGGAGATGACGCAGTCTGATGAAACTGCACTTGGCGTGATTGGCAACGACTACCGAATGGAACGACGAACTCTATGAGCTTTACGAAAGCATTGACAAGTGAGTTACCATCCAGCCGCTTCGCTGATTAGGCCAGAAGCTACTACAAGAAAGGACTTCCAGAGCGTCAAAGGGGCAGGCCATGCCTTCTAAGAAGGAACAGGTAGAGAGTACGCTAGCTATCTATTTTCCATTAGTTTAGCAAACGTTTTTCATAGTTTTGCTTTGAAGCAGTTTAAGACGCAAGCCAACTTATTTTAAAAACTTCCATACATACGATAATAATCGTTTTCACCAAAGAATCAGAGATTGTCTGTCTGCAAAATAAGCAAATTACTGTTGAACGACTTCATATTTAATGAAAAGGCAAGTCATTCATTTATAAAGCGCACTCTATTATTATTTCAATCAAAAGCACTGTTCAAAGCTCTCAACAACTACAATAAATCCAAAAACAACCCATTATTAAATCAAAAACCAAACAAAATATTATGTTCTCGGCCAAAACCTCACTAGCAGAGCTCAACAATGACAATGTCAGTGGCCAAAAACCGAGCTCAACTACAATAGTTATGTGTGTCTTTATATGGGTGTGTGTGTGTGTGTGTACACCCCGGTCATTAGAATCCTTTTTGAAAATTTTATGCGCAAAACTTGGCAATGGTAAAGCGAGTTTCATTAAATTAGACGTAACGGAAACAAAGTCGTTAAAACTTAGCATGCTGCCACAAGACTTAACAAGGCAACGAATGGAAACGCCACTAACGACCACATGCAATGGGTCCCTCTGTGTGAGTGTGTGTGTGTGTGTGTGTGTTTGTGTGCAGGATATGCGTAGTATTGTCCATTTGGTGATGGCAGACAAAGCCAGGCAATGGCAATAGCAACGCCATTTTAATAAAACCCAAAGCGCAAATCCCACTGCACTCTCTCTTACAAACACACACACACACACAGAGATACCGAGAGCGGCACTCACTCATTCACACACTTGGTAGTTAAACAATTTTTCGTGCACACATTTAAAATACCTTTTCCATATGTATTTCAGTGGCTGGCTCTGCATTTTCCGAGCACTTTATGCTTAGTCTTGACGCTCTACGCTCCTTTCTCACGCTGCTCGCAGGCCAACCGAAACTGGCCATTGTCTGCTAATAGAGACTTGACTGAAGTGTGTGTCCGTCCGTAGGAGTGTGAGCGTGTGTTCCCTTCCCGCTCTGCACGCTCATTTCATGCAATGGCAAATTGCCATTTTTAGTTGGCTATTCGATGTAACCGAAACTGGCGAGTGTAACAAGCGTCCATTACCATGCTCTACAAATTAGTATAATAAAACGTTTCATAAAATGCGGCACACACACACAAACACTCTGAGCAACACCCACACAAAGACAGCAGACATTGCCACAAAAGTAGTCAAGGAGTCGGAGTCACTACGACTGAACATTGCATTGGTTCCTGCCTTAGCTTCAGTTTCAGTTTTAGGTTTTCTATGTACATTTAATAGTTTTGTTTGCATTTTTGTGTCGCATCTCAGACTCACTCGGCTCAGAGAGAGTGGGTGAGAAAGTGAGGGGCAGCGAGCGAGACTCACCCACTCAAGTATCCATTACATAACGAGCAAGTTCAAGTGCTTAGCCAGACCAAGAGTCGACCTAGCCAAGTCAAGCCCCTCGTCACCCTTGTTATTTATTACAATGTGCTGCCACTGTTCCTTGATTACAGCTCGCCTTGGACTTGGAGCTGGGACACATTTGAAAAGCAGCAGCAGCAGCAAATACCATTTAAATTGTATTATCCTGGCAGCGACAGTCTTGGCGTCAATGTCCTTAACGTATTTTGGAGGCTGCGTCTGTATTGTCGACCATATTTCGCAATTAGACGGAAGCGCGGAGTGTGACACATTTTGGTGAAATTACAACGCCAAGAGCAGGACCAGAGCAGGCCGAGAAGAGATCATACCCAACCAGGCACTGAACTTGCTGGCTATATCCGAAAATGTATTTTATGGCCTGTTGAAATGTCTTGAATGCGATTTCTGCTGCTCTTCAGTGTTTGTTGTTTTTGTTGGCTGAACATGTCGCACTGTCAAGTGATTTATGCAGCTTTTTTTTCTGACAAAGAAATATTTACGCTAATTTGTGTGGGGAGCAAGTTCCTTTTAAGGGATAAGAATTGTCAGTTTTTGAAAGCACAATGCGTATTATATTGCGCTTAGCTGAATTTCAATCTGCTAGATTTATATGTATTTTTTATGAAAAAGCTAGGGATGGTGTTCACCAAGTGTTTTCTACCATAGAGTATTAGAAACTGTGAAACTAACAGAATTTTCAACGGAATAAGAAATGGTCTAATGTACTAAATCTGATGAAGAAATGATGCAACAATATGGAAATCCTATTTTGAATAAATATACCGTCTAAAAAGTGAGTTGAAAGTAATGAACTCTGAATAGAACACAATGGAAAGAGGTTTTAACATTGTAAAACTTGGCCCACTCTTCCCAGCATTAGATTGAAATGAAACTTGCGAAAATGAATCCAGTTTTTGTGTAACTATATGAGATGCTTGGTCGTATTATAAGATAACTAAAGGGCTCCACCCCTTGCTAGCTCCGCTCGAATTGCATGTTAACCAAATGATCTATTTTTGATTTAAGTTTTTTGTATACTCTTTACACATATTGTATTATGAGGCATAGCAGACTATATGACATAGACATAGGCATGATCACCAGTCCGTGTGAACACGTAGATCTCGTTGACCATATCAGTAGTACGTTGCTTTTAAAACATCTCGTCTCAATATGTTGAGCACGTTCATTCGGAGTTAGAGCAAACATTGCACCAATGCAATTTACATGTGGGTTTTTTTTTGGCAAAAGTTACTTTTAGTTAAAACTAGTGGTAACCCGCAGTCGGATCCCAACTGCAAATTAAAATCCATTAATTTTTTAAGTCAAAATCGTTTAGCATTTCTGATTTCTCTCTCTATGATTTGTTTGAGCAATTAAGCTGATGCAAAGAACTACAAGGTGACGCAAAGAAGGGCGATTTTGGGTCCCGTTAACCATGTACAGACTTGGTTCACTTTGTCTATTGTTAAAGGTTAAAATGTGTAGATTGGGGAAAAACTATCGGTAACGCAAACAAATTTATGTCAGCTTAGTTTTTGTTTCCGATTTATACATTTGTACTCATTTTCTCAAGGCTGAGGGAGTTTTTCGAATCAAGTAGATATCTTACCCTCTTCCCCCGTGACAGATTTACGCGGTTTAAAACCGCTCCGTTGAATCTATCAACACGAAACTACTCAGAGATGTGCGTCGTGTTTATGTTAATTTAAAATTATCAAAATCGGATAAATACATCAAAAGATAAAGTCAAAAGTATGCTGATTTCACCCCCATCGCCTATAAACTGCTCCAAAATTCTACTACATGTAGATATGGATACATGTGAGCTAGAGTTACAAAATTTGGTGTGGAAACTCATGTGGCCGTAATCGTTGAAACTGTAGCCACCTTTTTTCAATAGAACCCCGCTACACTCGCAATCGATTCACCTGAATTACTGCCACACCCCCAAATATAATATATTTGATCTATGTTACAGAATTCAAGGACATTGGCCAAAGAACACTGGAGTTATGGGCATAAGAGTAATTTTTGCCCCCATAATAGCCAACTTATCAATAGGAGAACTTGTCAATTGGAACTCTCTGGGAGAGCTCTTCCTTTATAGACACCTTGTCGAGGCGGTTTTCGGGGAATACCTTGACTACCCTATATTGAAGGATAGGTAGGTCTTGTAAGTCTCTCCAGCGTAACCTCGTGCCAGGCACGTTCGATAACCTGCGTAACGTTTAAAAATGATTCAATGTAACACTGCCGGTGTTTAAAAGATAGAAACCGCCGTACAAGTCTGTGCACTTGTTCGGACGCGCCGTCTCTTTTACGGAATCCGAATTGGTGATTCAGTAGGATTGTCGAGGCATTTTAATTTCCTACCTCATTTTCCTTAATATAGTAAATATTATATCCCAAGCAAATAACTTAATTGAATAGAATTTTATATTTAACAATCTCTCATAGAAAACTTGCCATATAACACACTATTAAATATATAGTGTTTAGCGATTAAGAAAATGTACATATTGGATTATAGCCTTAGTTTTAGCGGGCCATTAATAATAAAGTAATAAAAAAGGAATTGTCCAGTAGTTTCATAAAGATAGCTTTAAAAATATGTTGAAAAATTGAAGCCAAAAATTGATTTTAGTGATTATTCACACGAGGAGGTTAAACGGTTTTCTAATAAATACCTATGTTGTGGTCATCTATTTGCAAAATATAAAAAGCAATCGCAGTATTTAAAAATGGTCATCCCCAGGATTTGTAACATACGATTTTCGCGCAAAATTGGCCTCTTAAAAAAAAATTTAAATTAAATTCGCAATAAATAATAAAACTGTTCAATAATTTTAAAAATAAAAAAAAACATTTTTAACGACGGACCTCTTTACTACAACTACGGACATTTACAAGACACCCAGACCGAGGTGGGAATCGAACCCACGACTGAAATGTTGCTTGACACTAATCGCATCAACTTAGTGCTCAGCACCACTCCAGTCGCCATTTGCAATGTGACAAAGTGCCAATTTTATGCGACTTGGTTTGTGTCCTTGCTAAACGGTTTTGCAGTGAAGTAACTATCGATAATATGCAGACGTGCGATAAATAGAAAATAGATGGCGCTTAATTTCTCAACATTGGATTTTGAATCAACTGTTGTTTGAAGCAAATGAAAGAGCGGCAACAAGCATGATTATAGTACTTATAGGTTTTATTTAATCACGAACTCGATAACAGAAGAATTTTTTTAGGGTTCGTAAGATCAACAGTTTATATATGGCAGTTAATTTTGGTGGGCTATCTATCGGTAGGCATAGCAAAATTCTAATTTATTTTGTTTATGAAAAGCGAATTATTGCCACAACCCCCAATATATTGATTTGCCACAGACATTTAGGAATTTATTTTTGATCTATGTTTCAAAATTTAACGACATTGGCTTAAGAATACTGGAGTTATTTTTTGTTTTTAGCTCAGTTTTTCCTTAGTTTACACGTTTCTACCATTCAATTAATTAATTCCACAATATTATATAGCTGCCATTAGAAAAACGTTTTTTCCCGATCTACACCAATTTATCAAATTTGATCAAAATCAGCCCACTATATAATATAAGTGCCATATAGAAAAACTGCTTGTACAAAAAGTGAATCAGTGAATCACAGAGACCCGGTTCACGGAACTGCGCTTTGCGTGACTTCTTAATAGTTGGATCATGTGAGATGCGAGGCATAAATACATATATAACATTGATCTTCTTCCATAGACCGCACCTACCGAACACTTGTTGGCTATTTAAACAGAGACAGTGGAAGTGAAAGCATAGGCTATCGCCATGATGGAATAATACCATTTTGATGGTTTCATTCCATCATGGCTGTCGCTCACTGCTTTTGCGAGAGTAATTCCAATTTTACTGAAAACCATTCCAGTATAATAGAGCGGAAGCTTTTAAGACAGACGAGGTGCACCTTGATCTCATGACATTCTTGCTCTGGATAAATCTAGTGGAAGTAGCTCGCGATTTATAGTCCTTATTTAACCACTTTATATTTCATTTATCTTTTCATAACTCTAGATGTCTATGTACATGTATCCTCTAACTCCGACTTAAACAACAACAATAGTAAAAAGTATATGTTTTTGTTTTATATCACTTTCACTAATCTCCCTTGTTCAATAATCTGACAGAATTTGCTTGCTCATTTTTATGTTTGTCTGGTACTTGCTGAGGTTTTAACTTTCGAAACTTGGTTAACTTGCATAACTTCTCTGTTCGGTTATTCTAACACCTACTTTTGAGGCTCCTAATGAGGAAATCTGTTGGTGAACAGCAACAGTCGATATAAAGGGGTGTGAATTCTTCTGCTTTATAGAATGGGCGCTAAAGCAAGAAGGTGCAGGACTGAAACAGTTAAACGCATTCTATAAATTATAAAAAATATGAAATAAGTATGCAATATGCCAATAACCTCAGGCAACTTTGACCTCAATGAAAGCCATTGGCTTAAACATACCTTTCCGGTACATTTGAATCCGGCAAGCCCTTCAAATTTTTTGGCACAGTTTTTGAATTAAAGCTATTTCAAAATAAATCGAAATTTTGAGAGTTGCGAAGTCAGCGAATCTCATATTAATTGGAAACCTTACTGTCGATCGAAGTGAAGTGTAAATCGAGTTTTTGAAATGTTGTTTTAAAATGGAATAAATTCATCCATTTTTTTTGCATAAATAGGTAAAATCTCAGGCAGATATATAAGCACAAGATAAGAATGCATCTAGGAGTATCGTAGACTAAGATGGAGATTAGAATGTTACTATAATTAAAGTTATCGAACTATCGACATAGTTAATTTTCACTACTAAATAGTGCCGTGTCTTGTTTCGTCTTATTTTTAACCTTTTGTCATGTTGTTCACACAAATTTATGCAAAATCGATTATATTAGCAAATCGTTTTATTTTTGTAATGGGAACTTTTAACAAGCTACACAATTACCTACCAACAGCACAATTATCTTTTGGATGATGATACAGCATCGTATTAAACTATGAACCTAAACCACGTGAGATACTTTGCAACCCCTCAAAAAAGTCAAAAGTGACCCATCAAACTATCACAACTTACCACAACCCCAATGCGTCTGCTACATTTGTTTCCAATCAGGTTTCAGGTCTGCATAATTGTATTAACTTGCCACCCTAATGCGAACTCATAAACTTTTGTAAATAATACTTGGGTCATTTTGACTTTTGTTGAAGTTCATTTAGCCGAAAGAGGCTCTTCTTCCTTTTTTTGTGCAATTCTACCCCAAAGCTAATTTATTTTAATGCATTTTACTAATTACTCGGTACAAGCTAACTGCTAACTACTAAGTGAGCTCCTGACAGAAATTAAACTTTTTGCCTACTAACTGTTAAATGTATGTAAGTTTTCGCTTGGGCACACGGCATTTAAAGCCGAGCCACGTTTCATTTACTGCCCAAAAACTTTGCAGGCATTTAATTAGTTGGGCTCAGGTAGAGCACCGTTACACCACGCTCTTTGAGTGTGTGTCTGTGTCTGTGTGTGTGTGTGTGTGTGTGTGTGTGTGTGTGTGTAATGAGTACGTGCGTGTGTGTGCGGGCTTGTTGTGCACAGCTTGTTTGTGTGCTAATCAACCCTTGAGGCTCATGCATGGTCAGCCAAAAGCGCTCCCCAAAGGCATCGGCTTTGGATTTTCCAACGATTTCCCTCTTTTTCACCGTTTCACTGCCTGGCTGGGCATTTTAATTTGTGCCCAAAGAGCGAAAGAAAGGCACAAAAATGCAAGCAAAGTCAAAAAATCAAAAAATAACACAATCCCAAATTAAAATGTTTGCTTTTGTATGTACGCAACTCACATACTACCCACACACACACACACACACACACACACACACACACACACACACACACACACACACACACACACACACACACTCGCGCTCACACACACACACGCAGTTTTCCACTAGATTTTTTCATAGCATACTTTTGTGCGCTTGTCTTCTTTTGGCACTTTTTGCCATTTTACATGGATTTTAATACCCTGCACATTGTGAATAGTGTTAAGGACTTATATAAGGACTTTGTGATGCATGTTATTATGTAATAGCTTGTTTCCAAAAACTAAAATTGACGATTAAATTCCAAATAGCTTATGGTTTTCTCACAGCTAAAGGAACTTTCGCAAAATCCAGTAAAATTGAATATTTCTTTATGATATGGGTGCCTGGTTAACGGTAGAGTGAGGCATTCCACCTCAATTTAACAAAAATTTGCTTCATTCAGTTTGTTTCGAACCCTTTAGATTAAACAGGGATTGCCAAGAATATGTTTCGTTTTACATAATGAACAACTTGCCGACTCTTTCAAAGTGCGACAGGAAGTGCTATAAGCGATATATTCGATCTTCTTTTTACTGGCGATAAACGCAGTACTAACTGCCACCATGGGTGCTTCTAAGATGGCTTCGTATCTAATGAATACCGATTGAGGGGCTATGCCACTTGGATTATGTCGAAGATATCTGTTTTCTGGCAAGTACCAACGGAATGAACGGGAAGTGCAACAAGACCAAAATAATGCACACAGGAGGATTATTCTGAAATAGACTCCCATCGAGAAGACCAACAAATTTTACTATCTAGACTATTATCATCGTCCCATGGAGGAATGGATTTAGTAGGTAATACCAGAAAAATTTGAGACCGATGGTGCTTTGGGATGCTCATAATGAGTTCCAGTCAAATTTTCCTACACAGTAGCTTATGGTTGTGCGTAAGGTTTGAGATCCACCCTTTCCCTCCTAATGGAATGTTATGAGCTGTTTAGAGAAGCGCTCTACATTAGGCCGTAACTCGGTAAGGGGTTCTTTTGGCCAGTCAAGAAGAATAAGTAAGTCAAGGTTCTTCAAATCCAATATCAAATGCGCACTGCTGTATACCGCGAAACCTAGAATGTTTATACAGAAATATAGAGAAGCATGAAGTAAACCACTCCTACGATAGTTTATTTAGGTCCAATGGACGCAAACTATGTCGAACTAGGAACTGTAGCTTATATCTAGCCGCAGATTTAGTTTTGATCTATCGAACTACAACCGTTATCTCATAAAAGTCTTTAACATTGGAACTAACTCAAAAAGGCACTATTTTATGGCTCAAGGGATAACTCTAGCTCAAAACGAGTCAGCACAGTTACCAACTCATCTGTTACTTGCAGAAGCCGACTTATCATTTCTAACGCGGAATTCTAGCATGAAGGTACATCCATTCTGGCTTTAGCTCATCCAGCTAGATCAAGTTTCTTCAGGGTACATAGAATTGAGAGCCAAACTTTGTATGCTGCAACAGTATAAATCTTACTTGAAATTCCACAAACGGTAAAACAATCGTTCAGAAATTCTGATAGATTAGCGAAAAAAGCGGATTTATCTCATTGGGTTGGACATTGTAAGCTATATGGCCACAAAGCTTTAAATAATGCGCAAAGTCCAAACATCTACACTGAGATATGCGGCATATAACACCACTTGCAATTTTTCTTTTATTGCGTTACATATATTTGGAAAGAAAACATTTGAAAGGACCTTCCGAGTCGGGACTTTGTACCTTGAGCTGTGAATCACTCTTTCAATCAAAGCTTTGGCTCGTTAAAGGGCAATAGACGAATTTATCAGTTGGCCAGTCATTGATGCCAATAATGCACAGAATGTGATTGATGATGATGTTGATGTGGACAATGATGCAGCAGTGTCATACGCTTGGCGATCGACCTGTAGGCATACGGTTGGATATGATGATAACTCTCTAGATAATCAGTTATCAAAGTGTTTTATCTTTTCGATTGAAGGAAGACACAATTCTTGAAAATCCCATCTTTTCTATGTTTCCGTCTTCTCCACTTGCGGTTTTTTTTTTCGCTTTAGATAGTCTATTTTCCCTCTGCTCTAGCGTTTTGTGGTTTCAGAATGGAACATGCGACATACAATCCTCAAATGCTTGTAAACTAATATACATATGTAGTGATTATGTAGGATGCCAGAAACCAGCCAAATCTCGAAGATGTATAACAGAACTTCATGATACAGTCGAATATTCTTAGTTGTATGCGACGTATTTAAGGACACTTTTTTCAGCCTTTGTAACACACAGCAACATACACAAACTTCCCAAATTATACTTGGTCTTACTAATGTTAATTTTTGATCATTCTTTTCTAAAAGTCCTAAACACGAAGTAATTGGTTGCTCGCCACTAGCTTCCATTTTGTGCCACAGCGCTTGTAAGCCTTGAGACGTCTTAAAGAACTACTAAAAAAACAGGAAATCAAATGAATATTTGTCGAACACCCTGATCAATGCTAAAGTTCGAGCTTATTTCCATTTGCCTTTAGAAGCACTGAAAGACTTGCTTGTTAACAAATGACCTCTAGTCTAAAATTTTTTAGTTTTTCGCTTTCAAAGCTAGATTCAAAAATAACGAACAGCAGATTCATAGATTTTCGCTTAACAGTTTGATTACAAATTATGCTAGGAATTTGTCTGTGATTTTATACTATCATGTACATAGCTGCAGACCAATTCTCATTCCAGTTACTATGAAATAGACAAAAGTTCAGATTTAAGTTCAGGAAATCGTAGATACCGACAGTTTTAATAATTGAAAAGATATAGAATCTAGTGAAAGTGGATCGAAAAGTCAGCTTATTGAAGATGTGTGTTTAATCGTGCATAAAAGGTTGTGCATTCTTAATATTGGAATTTCATCTATGGCTACCTTCTATGTAAGCTCTTATTTACATTAAATTGAAGTATTGTTTGGTCGCTAGAAATTATGGCCACCATTCGGGTCTTATTCAAGTTCATGAAAAAAATCGGTTTTATTTGAATTGAACTATCGAATTCAAACTTCATCATCTATAAAATTATATGATAATACTTGTTATATACATATATACGTAAGGTCTATAACGTTGGCGAAGATGGAATTAAGATCTGCTTGAGACGTTAAAGAACGCTCTGTAGATGTGAACTATGTCAACAATGAGCTTCCTCCAACTTAGTATAAAATGGCGCCATCTAGCGAACGAACAACAGCTTTACAGAAGCATGCATGCTCTATTCTTCTCGCTCCCTCTCTCTGCTAAAACAACGTCAAATTATAAACGTGCAATATTCTCGCACCTCTGTGGACACACCCGTAACACCACAAAACGTAACACCAGCCGAGCAAAACATTATTAGATCGTAGCAGATTTTCGTGACGACCAACGAGTTAGTCTTACCCCAAGGCGCACCAAGAGAGTTTCACATATAGTTTTTCTTTTTGACTTAAGACTTTAATGCAAACTATTAAACTTCACTTATTTTAATGCAAATGATGTTAAACATATGATGGCAAACTACGCCCAACTGCTGCAAAGGAACAAACTTTATATTCTTTGAGTAGTCACATAATTGTTATTGCTACCTAAAGAGTATCATAACGTCGTCACCGCAAGCACAGCCCTCGGATATCTTTTTTTGCATCCATCGGGTAGCTTAAATTTAATTGCTTTTACACAGGACCGTTCTAGATGTTTACCATTTATAAGCCCTTTTGCAGTTCAGGAATTTTTCGTCGAACAAAAACAACAAAAAATATTAAGTAAACTTTAATGTCAGACGGTGCAAAATTTGCATACAAATATTTGGCAAACATTTCCAGCTTAAAGTCGTTGGCCTTAATTACATCAAATAAGGCAGCTTGGGTCCTTGCTTTTGCTGCTTATCATTTCGGGACGCTCTCTTAATCAATTTGGCATGCAAGGACCATCAAATTATAATAGTATGATGTTTGACTATGCGTTGTCCTTGGCTAATCTCATCAAATTGCGTTGCACAGTTGCCTTATCAACAGGCATCAGTGGGCACACAGGACACAGGACACAGGACACTGGACACAGGCCACAGCTTCCGTTTCCTGCTGTAGTCGCAGCAGGACTCAGTAGACAGGGACATTTTTATGGTCACTCAAATACGCATAAAAATGTGTGCCCAGTGTGACCGTGTGTGAGTGTGTGTCTGTTTCTTATAAGCATTGCCTACGATATATGCTCATATTTACGAGTCTGCGTATATGTGTGCGTGTGTGTGTGTGTGGGTGTGTGTGTGTGTGAGTGAGTGTATATGTGTGTGTGTGTGTCTTTATGCTGTCCGTGCAGATGCCAAGCTGCTGATTAAACTTTATGGCAAAATGCTGAATCAGTGCTTCCTGAACTCGCACACACACACACACACACACACACACACACACACACACACACACACACACACACACACACACACAGACACACGCTGTTTCCGTTATACTTCTAACTGCTTAAATACAATAAAATAAAAAATTCTTTTGCTGTTTTTGCTTGCAGCAAATTTTTACGATGCCAAATTTGCTAACTAATTTATGTGACTCTTGGCAAATGTGCATATAAAACTTGTTGGCGTTTATACATTGCCGCTCACTTGAATAGGTACACACAACTTTTTGTGCTTACAAGTCACTATTTTCAAACTAATAAAAATAAGTTAAATATTTAAGCTCATTGTTGTTGAAGCGTCACGGCATATAGGTCAGCTTTATGCCCAAAGCAGGCCACATCAAAAAATACTCTTCTGTGACATGAAACTCGGTGTCCTTATATAAGTGAGCTTCGGTGTATGCGTGCATATGTCTATATAAACCTTAAAATGGCCAATAATATCCCAGCCTCACATAAACTGCGCCATAACCTAAACATTTTCGATCAGCAATTGGCCAAAATTGCATTTAAAGTTCATAGAATCGAAAAAAAGCAAAATAAAGTCCAATTGATTATTTTATTTAGAAAATGTTTTAAATTTTTATTGCCATATTTTTGCAGCAACACATGTTCTATATTATATTACATATATAGTAAGTATTATAGATTGAAAATAATCCCACACTGCTGCCATTGTCCTTAGTACAGCTAACGCTTAGGGTCATTGAATTTGTACAATTTGCTCGGCAAATGTGTCCAGTCTCATTGTCATCCTCATGCCTCGTCCTGGCTGTCGTTCTCGTTGTTTGGCTCGTTGACTGGGTTGGTCGGGCAACAGCTGCCTAAACAAATTGAGAATTGATTCTTTATAGACCATTAGTTTTGATTATACAATAGTTGTTGGGTTCTGCTCCAGCTCTAGGTTGTTCTTGTTGTTGTTGCTGTTGGATGGGTGAGACTGAGCACAGACGACATTCAATTGAACGCTTCAACGCCTATCGACAATTTTGTGCCAAAAATTATGGCCAAAGCTGCCAGAGTTCTTGTTTCTAGTGTTGTTGTTGTTGTTGTACTACTCGTTGGCTTTGTCGTTTCTATTATATCGACAATCCTACGTATATATGTATGTATATGCGTTTTGTCTATGTACATGATAAATTTGGGTTTATTTATCGGACAGTGACGGCCAGTGGATAACTAAGCATTGGGTGTATGACCAATCCACAGTCTAAGGCTATTAATAGGTTTGGTCCGGGAGGGCAAGTGGGTTGGGGATGCTTACATTAGGCAGTTTCAGCTGGAAGCAGCTGATGTCCTGCCATTTTGGTGGTGCTAAACTTTAAGTAAATGGATTGCTTGGAACAAGTAAGAGTAACAGCCTTAAAGAGCGAAAACAAAAGAAACTACGAAAAACTACTCTTGAATAGTTCTAGTTTTAGGACTTTTATACTAATACCAAATCTAGAAAATAGACTAAGGCATAAAAAGCTGTTTGAAATATCGTATGCTCTTGTCATTTTAAAGGCATATCACCGAATGTTCTGACAACTCTGGTTCTTCTTTACTATACATATTTAAACAACAATAATGGTTATTTGGTAAGACACAGTCCACGTAACCCGATAAAAATAGAAGAAACTATTTTGAATATATTTCGTTTATTTAATATTTTCGGTATTTTTAGTAATTCTAGTATTTGTGTTATAATTTTATTTAAAAAATATTCCATTTATTGAATCCTGCGCTATTTGTGATGCAAATAAGTTAAGTTTTTTTTCCAACCTCTAGCTCACTTTGTGGCTAATATCCATATTTTCGTGTTACCCTGACAAAAACAATAAGTTCGTGATTACCCATCACCGAACGAATCCTAATGGAATCATGCTATCAAGTGTTTCGTAACCAAAAATAGCATTTTATATCCGTTGAAAATCTTTCTTAACGGTCTGTGTTACTTGGATTGAACAAAAATTACTGCTCACGCAGTTCATGATCTTCCAATTTTTCTAAAACATGCTATGTGTGTGGGCCAATCCGACTATTTTTCAGACAAATCTTTTATGCTTTACGAGTCTACTTAGCTTGGTAGGCCTGGGTTCTTGTAGGTCAGGGTGAAGCTCGCTGAACCCTGTGTCTATTTTAACCATCTTCTACTTACTGTCGCCTTCTTAGCTCCTCTAGTCGCTAACCGGCGTTAGGTCATTGTGTTAATGTGGTCAATGTAGTCTCCATAGGACTTTAACATAGTTGTGCGTAGGGCTTGGGACCCACCGCGTAGGACAACTCGCAACGGAAAATGAAACAAAACGCCTGGAGGAGTGGCCTACATCAGTCTGTCACCCGGTAACGGGTTGTTATTGTCAGTCAAGAAGAAGAGGAAGTCAACTGGGATTCGATTAGATTTGTGGGGGAAGTTGACCCATGGGTAGCACTCAGGCTATCCACCTCACTCATGTTATCCGTATCCCTTCCCAAAATACGAAAGTGGCCAGATTTGAATAAATGTATATCCATATTACAGCGTTCTGTAGTTATCAATCCAATTAATTCTGGGGAGCTAATTGAAATGACCGACTCAGCCCCTATTGGCTAAGCCTCTGTTTGACCATTTTATTTGCCATTTAATTACCCCGTATACCTCGATGTCAGGCCTTATTAGCTGTGAAGCCGAGCCTTTGCTTGCCAGTTCACTAGCCATTCAATTGGCCTCTAAACCACGTTGTAGACTGATTTCATTATGGCGTTCATGTTGTCTTAGAGTTATCCCACACAGCTTTCAAATTTATCAAGATACCAAATAAAAGCAGTTTCATTTTGCGTTTTGAAACCTTTTTTATAGAAGATATAGGTATTGCGCCTCATCGTTTGTCTTAGATCGATTCTGCTCATTCGTGGGGGAACCGCAAAGCTGAATTTATGTTCTATTCAAGAAATAGAAATTGATCAGAATACGTTTGTGGATGTTCACGATAATATGGCTAAATGAACATCATAGCTTTCTAGAGAGACTTTCCAGTCCAAAGAAGCTAGAATACGTCACGTTGGAGATTTTCTCCTTGATCATGAAAAACGGCTTACAAATCTAATATAGTTCGCATCCCAGCGATGGCAGATGATGCTAATTGTTGCAGGGAGATTTGCGAAGCAAATAGACAACAAAGTGCCATACTTTCAGATATACATTTCTGACATATAAAAGCTTGAAACTTGATTAAGCTACTTAAAAGATCATTTTAAAATTGCGTTGAAAATGTGTGAAATGCGCTTCAAACATATTGTTATTTCCGATACGATAAATTTAAAGACTTACAACTCACTTTCGCACTAACAATATTTCACCGTAGTCTATTGTAAACATGAACATAAATCCCCTTTCCGTACATTATGGTTTTTGTACACTACTATTTTATGGTTACGGATGCATATTTAAAAGCGCCATCCGTTTAATCATGGTAATCAACACAATGCTCAATAAAATTATGCTTCATTTGGTTAAATTGATTTTCATTTGCCGGCGCTTTAATGCATATTCAAATAACATCCGTTGGCAGCATTTAAACAGCAGCAAGAAAAAAAAATCGATGAAAAACAAAATGAAAATGCAATATTTTGTGGCCAATGAAACAACAACTATAACAACAAAACGCTATAAATAAAAAACCAAAATGAAAACAACAGACATAAATTGTCAATAACAATTTGTAAAATTGTTTTACAGCAACAAAAACATTGCGAAATTGGTAAAAATTAAAACAAAAACAATGAAGAAATCATTTTATTATCATGAATTTGCAATTGCAATGTTTACAAATGCAACACATACTGGGGCAGGGGAGCGGGCACAGCACAAAGATCAGGGGTGTAGATGGTGGAGGGGCTTTAGGGGATCACTAACCAACAATGAATCTACGAAAGCTGCTAAAGTGATTCTGAACTTCACAAGTGATCTATTTTGGGTTATTGGTCTATCCTTCCTCTTCTTCTTGACTGGCCGTAATAACCCGTTAACGGCCTGATGTAAAGCAATCTTCCGCGCGCATTTTCAATCGGTGATACAAGAAGTATCTTCCAGCAGAGTATCTTTCAACAGCTGCATTGAAAACCTGAAGTTTTTTGATCCATACGCACAACATGATCTAGCCAGCGGAGCTTCTGAACTTTAATTCGCTTGACTATGTCAATATCGCCGTAGAGCTCATGGAGTTCGTCGTTTTATCGAATGCGGTAGTCACTGCCAACGCGTAAAGGGTCAAAGATCTGATGGAGTACTTTGGGTGAGGCCTCGCTTCGGAGGAACTCTTTCCTTTTTCCTTTGCCAATGCGGCAATACGAGTATACGCGATCCCTCAACGGGCTATCAAATGCTGCTTTATAATCGACAAAGAGATGAGGGATGTCGATTTGATATTCGAGGCTCTTTTCAGAATTCGGTGTCATGTGCAAAGGGTCCAATCAGTTCTATCGTAAAAGGCTTCAGGTTTTCACACAATACTCATGATAGGGCATTATATTCGATAGATAGAAGCGTGATACCACGGCATTTCGCATAGGCAGAGGGTTCTAAGGTTCCATTCATCAGCAGCTTGTGCATTATCTTAGAATGCAGCTCCTATAGAGTTTTCAATACTTATTAAAAGCTTTATGGTAGTACTGAATCCCCATAACCGTTTCATTTCTGGGTTGTAAAAGTGGCTTTCCCAATTGGTCAGCGTCTCAACCACTGATTATATGGCTTTTGCCAAACTTTTCTACTAAGAATGATCTTTTCACTATTAGGCATACCCGTCGGACTAGGAGAAGTTATCATGTTGATCACGTTTGCGAAATGGCAGTCAAAATGTGGCTCAAAGCTCCATGACTGCTATACATCCTCTAAAAGCAGCCCGTAAACGGCCGCTGCACGATCAGTGCGAGATAACTAGTAGATGAGCATTTTGTAAAATTCGTGACGAAGAAAGGCGCGAATGAGAGAAGATCGAGGAGCATGAATGACGCTAAAACATTTTTGCACAAAGTCAGGCGTGTGGATCGAAGATTACCGGTTCTGTAGAGATGCAGAGGGACACTCAGTAGTGAATGCACAGGGTGCACTGTTATTGTGGAGTACATGACGGAAACAATGCTTGCACCAGCTCTTTTGCAGAATGTGGCTAGATGCGAATATGTCCGATGTTAGGAGTTCTGGTGTTCCCTGCCATGTCCTCAATAAGATTGACCCCACTGTATGCATTAAATACCTTGGTTTTAGCCTTCTTTCTATTGTATATAAGGTACTTTCGAGAGTTTTGTGTGAAAGACTAAATCTGTTTGCGAAAGAACTTATTGGAACTTATCAGTGTGGTTTTGGGCCTGTTAAGTCCACCGTAGACCAGATATCCACACTACGCCAAATCCTGGACAAGATCCGCGAACACCAAGTCAACACCCATCATCTCATTGTCGATAATAACAAATTATTTCATACCCCGTTTAGGGATCGCGTATATGCCGCACTGTCTGAGTTTGGAATCTCTGCAAAGTTTATACGACTATGCACAATGACGTTGAGTAACACACACAGCTCTGGTAAGAAAATGCTTCTCCAAACCCTTTGATACCAAGCAAGGCTTCAGACAAGGCGATGCCGTCTCCTGCGATCTCTTCAACCTTTTGATGGAGAATGTGTTGCGAAAGGCCGAAGTATATCGGAACGTGACTGTATTCTATAAGGGTGTACAGTGACTCGCATACGCAGGTGATATTGATATCATAGGGCGTACTTAGCGAGCAGTAACCCGAACCTTTGCAGCTATTGAAAGAGAATCTGCTATCTGTATGCTTTCATCGAGTAGAGACACAGCAGTTGGACTCTCAGATTGATGTTGAAAACTATACTTTTGATGTTGTCAAGGATTTCGTCTACCTTGGCACCACAGTCACAATAAAGAACGATGTCAGCATGGAGATCAAGCGGAGAATCACTCTTGTCAATAGATGTTACTTTGGTTTCAGAAGGCAAATGAGTAGTAGAGTACCACTCTCGCCAGACGAAACTAACACTCTATAAGGGTTGGTGCTGCGAACCCGCTGATAGGGCAACTCTTAATAGAAGAGGAAAGACTAGGACATGCCACGAGCTGGGTAAGCACTCCAGGCCTTAGACAGGACAACAGTTTGTCGGCTTTTACAACCTAAGCAGGTTCAAGAAATTATCCCAGTTAGGAAAGAATTGTATTAGCATTTTGACAGGTCTACTTACTGGACACTGCAGACTCAGAGATCCCCTGAGTAAGCTGAGCATCACCAGCTCCGCCACCAGCAGGTTCTTTGAGCTTTAGAAGGAATCCTCCCAGCAAGTTCAAGATGAGTGTGACTCCCTGGAAACACGTAGGATCACGCTTCTAGGTGAACACAGGAGCTAGCAATATCGGCCAGCTGGAACCATCCCATATAATTAAGTTTATAGCAGAGATATGACTGACAGGGGACATGTAAGCTCATTAGGGACACTGTAGATGTTATATGTTCGGGTTTTGTTTTATGGCGCTGAAGCATGGGTGGTGTCGAAGTCTGATGAAAATGCCCGTCAATGCGTTGGCAACGAGAACCGCACCCGATGGAACTATGAGCTATACGACGCTTGGTCATGTTGTGCGTATGGATGAAGAAGCTCCTGCGAGAAAGGTCTTTCATGCGGTTGTGGTTGGGAGGCGATGAAGGGGCAGATCATGTCTCCGTTGGAAGGACCAAGGAGAGAGTAGCTTTGGTATCACCGATTGGAGAAGGCGCGCGCAAGGCAGAAACGCCTGAAGGATAGCTTTACATTAGGCAGTCAGGACAACCTCCAGGTGGTGCCACCACGGTTTTAATATGATCCGGTGCTTGGAACCCACTGCGTAAAACCACACTCTTAACGAAAGATGTTATGAAGCACGTAGTGGACTGCCCTATCTCAGGCCGTAACCCGGTAACTGGTTGATATGGCCATGAAGATATATTTCAAACTCGGCTTCAAGTAGCGGTCACTTTAGTGTATATTGTATTTTCAATATCTGTCTATTGAATCATTCATATGTCGCAAAAATTTAACTACGCCACTGACACAGTTGCACACACGGCCTCACACATATGTCACACAGATACATGCATATACAGATGCAGATACAGATACAGATACAATGGACAGTGTCTCATTTCAGTTAAACATTAATGATTTTGTAGTACAAACCAAATTGGAACTGCAAATAAAATTGCAATTCAAAGTGCATAATTAATTTGCTAGAGTTGCTAAAAAGGACGTGGCACAATTCTCTAATTGCTATTTGTTGGATGACAGTGGCTTTCGGGGGCTTGAGGTTGTGTCGAAGGGGTGGGCTAGGGGGCTGGGTGCTCGGCTTGTTTCGCATAGCTGTGGTTGCCATCCATTTCGGTTTACCTGGTTTAACTAGCAAATGCCAAATGTGTTAGTCGCAACCCTGTTAGAACCCGCCGCTCATTAGCCGAAACTCAAATGGTGAAATCCATGGAATTGTCCAGCACCATATAGGCGCTGCTGTGACATCGCCACACCGTTGTCCTTGCTGCAAGAGAGAGAGGAAGAGATATAGAGAGTGAGCGAGAGAGAGCATTGCAATTAGAGCGCAAACAAACAAAATGAAATGCAAATTTGCGTATTTATGTATGTATTAGGTTTATTTTTATTTTTTTATTTTTATTTTGTTGTTGTTGATTTTGGTTTAGCGGCATTTTGAGCTGCAGTTTTGCAGTTATTAATGTCCTTGCATAATTTATCAATTAAATGATTACTTACAGTTTTATTTTATATGTTTTTCTGTTGTTTGCGCTATTCAAATATTTATGCACATTTAGCTGGATTTTTTAAATATTTTATTTACGATTTTTGTTTTTTTTTTTAGTTAGCTATTCAAACTAAAGCTAGTTCTCAGTTAATTACATTTTAATGCTTTAATTACACAATTTGAATGCTTTTTTATGTATGTGGCGTAGGTAATATTCATTTTTTTTTTTTCATTTCCATTTAGTAATTTATAATTATTTATGATATTTTACAGTTAACAGCCTTATTATTAGCATTTATTTAGCATTTTCTCTTTTATACTACTTTTTTTTTAACGTTTTGTATGTGTTTTGTTTCAAATTACAATTTTAATCATTTGCTGTTTACTAATTGTAATGCTATATTGTATCATAGTGTGTGTTTTTTTCTGGTGCATTTCTATTTTAAGGTCTGGGTTTTATCGTTAGGGTTCTTTGGCTCTATTTTTGGTAGGCTCAACTGCAGCGCACTCGCTCCATAGAGTTACTGCCATAATTAACTACAAATTATCTTTTACTTACTTTAACTACGGGCTGTGCTTTCTTTTTGTAGTAGTTTTCTTAGCGGATTTTTTTATATATATAATTTTTGCTTTGCCAATGCTAAATTTTATATGCTTTAGACTACGTTTCGGCTTTCACATCCGCAAAAACTTTGTGATATCTCTAAATTCACATAATTTCTGCACATTTGGTAAACGAAACAGTAGCGAAAGATACATACTTTATGTATATATTTGTTTTTTATATATTTCTTTAGTCAATATTATTTACAAGCCAATATTTTGTAGGTGTGTGTAATTTTTACATACATTTTCGTTGTTGTTGGGTTAAGGTTAAACTTGCCAGTGCTGTGAAACTCTAGCAGGAAATCGAGCAAACTATGCCAGGGTGCTAGTGGAACAGGATTTTAAGGTCATAATACTCCCACTCGGAGTTGGTTTCTTCAACCAAAGACTATGAAACTGAACTTTTGTATGACTTAAAAATCAAGCTTTACTTTCATAAGCTTTAGTTAAAAATGGTAGATTTAGTAGCTAAAAGCGTATTTTCAACTTTCTGCGCTTTTTATGTCGCGGAAGCCGAAGATTTAGGAATTCTCTTCATCCTTACACAGAATAATAAAAGTTATAGAAGTTATGGCGAAACATAAATAGTCAATATGAGAGCATAAATTTATCGATAGTGGCGCCATTGGATATAAAGATAGCAATATCGATCACTTTGCAGCTCTATTCACTATACTAATAAATAACAATATCTGACAGCGTTTTTGGGATTCATTCGCTACGAATATATAGACATACCTAGAAACTGCTTAGTAATAAGAGTTCCAAAAATTTAGCTAGAGACTGTAATATGACATGATTTCTTTCGTTTTTTTGCCTCAAATTGAAAGTTTTTTAGCAATTTATGTTTTATTAGCGGAAAAAAGGCGACTTAAAATTATTCTGAGAATCGTCAAGTTGTTAAAACATCAATATAAGCGAATGGTAATATACGGTGTATCACTTATCCAAAGGTGAATGTGATGTTACTTGAAACATCAGAGCTTTTATGAGCACTATGCTATTCTTTCCAGAAGATTGGGCTTGAAAAGAGCTTCTTTTTAAGAAAAAGTCTGTCGAATGAAATAACATAAAACAAATTTTTTAAGACTATCATGTCGTGTCACCATCTTTCTATACGCAACTTAGAAATTTCACTAAAACTTCTCATCTTTTACTAAAATGAGTCAATGGAGAATATTTTGTTACTTAAAAGATCACAACTTGTATGTGGACTATGAAAGAAGTGTGTATTGAAATAAAAATGGATTTTGATTTTCGCTACAGAAGTTAAAGCTTGAAAGAAAGTGCCTAGTATTAGACATATATCATCGCTACCATATCAGCTCAACATCTTTCTATTTGCATTTCAAAACTATTATTATATGCTATCTTGTACCAAAATTGGGCAAAGAAGAATTTTTGCTATTCAAAACATCGCAACTCTCGTGTGGACTATAATTTACCCGTTTACCATTTTATATGTAGCAATTTGAATGCAAGAAAAACTACCTATCAGAAAGATAATGACAAGCTTTAAAACATAATATTGAAAAAAAACGATGTTATCTCCTGATCTTTTCACAATCTTCTCAGAACTATCACTTCAAATTGTCATCATGTGCAACATAAAGCCAATTTAGTCCTCTTCGTTGGTTACACTATACATTTCGGAATATTCTTGGGTTAGAAAATTTAGAGCTTGCTGATAACTTCTGAAAGAAATAAAGTTTTAGAAGAAACATTTCAAGATGAAAAAACTTCTTAAACGCTTCTGATAGCTACACTAAGCGGAAAAGTTGTTCTACCTCTTATAGGAATTTTGACTTAAGATGATCAAATCTTATGCGAATTTGAGCTTTTTTGAATCCCTTAACTTTAATTTAATTCTTGCTTTATAGTAACCGGCTAGCCATAAGATCTTGTTACTTGATCTTATCACGGAAAGCACATCAATGTAGAAAAGATTAAATTACTCCCCGCTCATTATTTCTACTACATTTTCTACCAATGCTCCCATTTCACCACATTTCCTACCAAAACTTCCACCAGCAAGTCATATACGCAGATAAATGCAACATTTCCGCTAAATCATTTCACAACTTGAGTTTTCACTTTTGCACAGCGAAATCTTAGAACTAATGAGCAATAGTTCAACATTTTCTACCATAGCCACCAATGTTTCCGTCGGGCTAGACCCTCTAGACATTGGCGCTGGTTCCAAAACTACTTAAGAACTTGCTATCGCCATTCATGGTATTACAGCCCAGACTACTGACACTATGGGCGGCATTCACTAGGGATTTGTCACCTGTACCAGCATGGAACTGCTGCTGCTGTTGTTGCTGCTGCTGCTGCTTGAAGGTCTGATATGCATCCGAGCTGACGGCAGACCAGGTGCCATCCTTGGCCTTGACGTAGAGATGCTGCTTGCTGGGCTGCTTGCTGCCAAAGTGATAGTCCGCTGCAATAGAGGCACTGGACGCCCAATCATTGAGCAGCTGATTCGTGGAGTTACACAAGGCGGAGAAGTCTGCCTCGACATGGTCCACGCTGTCCAAGGGTGGGCCGCCGGTGAGAAAGTCCATGTGCGAAGAGTTAGTTTGGCTGTGAGCAGTGCCTACTGCAGTTGCGCTATTATTGTGTCGTGGCGACTTGCCCAGCCCGCCAAAGTTAATATTGTTCTCGCTCTTGAACAACTTGGGCTGACGCTGACGACGAAGTGTACCCGCGCCGCCGCCGCTGGCTATCTGTGCGGCCAACGTGGTGTTGGCATAGGCGCCCAGACCCTGTTTCAGCGCATTGCTGGCCAGTAGCAGCTGCTGCTGTTGCTGCAACTGTCGCTGCTGCTGCTGCGTTGTGGCTGCGTTGCTATTGAAGGGATTCAAACGCTCTGGCTTGGCGGCAGCATCACCCACAGCTGTCGGGTTGGCCGATGCATGATTTAGATTATTTATGAGTTCCATTTTGTTCTCGGTAATGTTAATTTTGCCACCGCTGGCTGCTCCATTGCTGGGCTTTTTCAGCTTGGCCGGTGAGGCGCACAGTATGGCTGTGGAGGCTGTGGATGTGGTCATCAGATTGGGCTCTAGGCAGCCGTAATGGGCGCTGGGCGGCGCCGAGTACATGCCCGTGGCGTGATAGTCATTTGGCTGTGTGGTCTGTTGTCCATTGTTGTTGTTATTGTTGTTGTTCATAACTGTTGGCTTTGTCGCATAACGATTTTGATACAGTTTAACATTGGCCACCAGATTTGTTGTTGCATATGCACCACAGCTATCGTATAATGATGCAGAGCCGCCGCCGCCGCCGTTGTTGCCATTGCCATTGCCGGAAGTTTGCTGTGCATTTCCGCCTAACGGCGCATAGCCGCCAACGCCGTTACCGCCAGGACCATTGGAAGAGGGCGCATTGGGGCTCTTGAATGTTGAGCATGCTACTTCCGCATAATCGGGCATGTTCAGCGGTGAAAGTCTGTGGGCGTGCATAAAGGGAAGAGAAGAGAGAGAGGTTGAGAGAGTGTGTTAAAGAGTGGGTTATGTTAAACACATGCTGGTAGCAGTACTTCGCATAGCCGAAAGGTAAATACCCTCTACTTGATTATATAGCTACTATGGGGGCTTTGCTACCTGTTTACTCTGACGAATCGCTTGTAGTGCAAATCTTTTTTTCATATGTTAACCCCCTATGTTAAGCATAAGTGTTATTAGTTCACAGACCATTTTCACTTTTAAGAAAACTCATTTCTTACACTTGCCATTAAACTTGTGAATTAAATCGTAGCAATTTGAAATTATACAAATTTTATGCACAACGACTTAGTTTTAGTTTATAAATTTATAAGAATTTTAAAAAAATTTATGGATTGTAATTCGTGAAAAAAGGGACAACGAAAGAGTAGAAAGAGTCCGATGTAAGTCATTAGTACAATTATACAGAAAATCGAAAAAATGCATGGATATATTCGGTATTCCGAAGATAATAGTAAGAATTTAGCGTGCCATGAAAGTGAGATTGTGCTTAGCCAGAGCCATATGAGAAAATCCGTGCCTCTATTATCCGTTTGGGTTATTTCATTTTGCGTTTCATTGAGAGCTATGTATGTATATATTCAAAATCCATAAGCTTAAGTCGAGCATTTTCTCGTCTGGAGAGTTTAAAACTATCCTTACAATTTCAAAAGAATACGGTGCGTTTTCGTTATGAAACAGCGAGGTTCAGAATCTTACTTGAATTGATGATCAGTACCGGTAATCCCACTTCAATATAAAAAGATTCACGTTCCGTTGCACGTCTGATCCACGGAAACGGACTTGATCAGTGGGTCCTTGAACGAATACCAGTTTTAGTTCCGGTTGCTCATCTATTTCTGAATGCCTAATTACTTCGTGCTTAAGCTTTAGAGAATCCGCCTACCCCTTCGGAGCAAGGCATTGGCGAGTCTACCTAAAGTCACTCCCTTATAGAGAAGTTGAATTGAATCAATGGTCCATTTCCAACAAGTTCTTCAACTTTAAAATGAAGAGACATTGTATGATCTAAGATTTCTCGAATCGAAGCAATTAACTATATTAACCCTACTCGTGAAATGCAGTGACTTTGAGTCACTATTCAAATTGAAACGTGTGTGAGCTTTCATAATCGGAGAGTAAAGCAGACGTTTATGAATGACTGCCGCCGATTTGGAAGATGAAATTAACTTAGATGGTGAAGAAATACCAACTTTACTCAAAACAACACTGTTTCTGATTCGTTTTCCTTGTTGTTTGATAATATGGCAGTCAGAATAATAGTTAAATGCACAAATTCCAAAGCTATGAAAATTATCGAACGAGATTGAAATTTGCGCCTCTATATACCATCCTTATGGAAACAGAAATCGTAGTTTCATATTATATGAAATAAGGCCCCGACTGTACTGTCATGTCATTATTTGACTACAAAGACGCTCCTATATGCGACTTTTCGCGACGTAATAACAAATATCTTCTACTGAATATAGATGGGCAGTTACTTCCCGTAGGCAGAGTTTAATTTCACCAATTAATGCGATCAAAACCAGTAAAATATGGAATGCAAATATGACGGATATGCAAGACAAGCTTTCGCCTATATGGAATGCCTTATTTGGGTGTACAAGGTTCCCAAAGATAATTTTAAGTTCCTTTGACAGCTATTACTTAAGTCTTAGTTTGTCCCAAGATGTTTAAACTAGTGACTTATAGGCACTGCTTGGTACTGTAGGTCACAAACTTTGGCGTATTCATGGGCCTAATCATTCTCTACTTACTTACTGTATTTCTAGCCATGAGTTACAAACTTGCTGAAAAACTTATTGAGCTCCGTGTAGAGTATTCACATACATATGGCAAGTGACTCTAGAGCTTGCCGCCGCTACTTTGTTGGTTCATTTCATAAATCAGTCGTTCCTGTCGCATTATTGTTGTTGTTGTTTTGTCGCTGTTGTAACTGTTGTTATTGTAGGAAATTGCTTTTGTTAGCCCCCTATTAATGTACGCCGCATTGTTGCCATGGCAGTGCCGGAAATTACTCGACTGTTACCTCAACTGGCTGGCCAGCTGCTCATCATCACAATGCTCATTAAAAATTTTGTGCATTTCCATGCCCCAAACCCCAGATCGCCTCCCACCAGCCCCTTACCAACAAACTGCCCCCCAAATCTTGTTGTGCATTTTTGTCTGCTTTGTTTTGGCATGTAATAGAAAGTTTTTCATGGGATATACAGACAGTTGCGCTGGCCATTAGTGAGCGCCATCATGCATTTAAACTTTCTAATTAGTGGGCGGCAGCGTATTGATGTGTGGGCGTGTCAGCTGCTTTTCATTGCCGTAAGTTGCCATAAATTAACACGTTCAACTATTGGTGGCAAACTTTCAGTGTTTTTTTACACTTTGCGAGCAAAAATTTTTGGTCGAAAAACTTTTTTATTGCGCAAAAATTTTTTGTGCACTAATTAGCTAATGAGATAATGCTTATCTATAGCAGTTTGCCAATGAATTCGAGCAATGAAAATGGCTTTGGCAAAAATAAAAAAGCTAGACGTTGCGCTGCCAACAGTTGTAGAACTATATAATTGGTTAAGTAGCGAGTATGCTCGCCTTTAAAGGCGCCGCCAAAATACGCAACGGAATTTAAAATTTTCCAGCAATTAAGCAGCAAAGTGAGTACCAGCACTCAGGGGACTACAAAAAGAGCGGAAAAATTTACATACGCCATTAACATATGCCCAGGACTGCATATCATTTAAAACTGTCAAGGATCTAAGCGTTGCCTGCGGGGTGGCTATCAATTTTTAATTGTTAATTTGGCGGTGAAAATTACGTTTATTTTGAAGATCTGGGAGCAAAAGTTTAGCATATAGTCGACAAGATGTTCGAATGCCATAAGGAAATTACGAAATTAGACAATTTTAATTGGAAATTTTAATGACGACAACAACAACAACAGCGAAGAGTACACGGATTGGTGGTTGAATTGGAGTTGCTGCGGAGTGAGTGGGGGTGCTTCCAGAGACTACGGTGTTTATGTAAACACAAAAAATGTTTGCTTACTTCTTTTTACGACTTTACAACGTTGTTAAAATGCACATCAACAGCAAAGAAAGAAGAAGAAAAACCGTAACCTGAAAGTTACCAAAGTATACAACAGAAAAATTGAAACGGAAATAATGAAAATCGCGTAACGGAAGTGGCAACAGCATTAGAATGTGCCGCCTGACAGGGCGCAACTTCTGGATGGGAGGGGCGGTTCTTGAAATCCAAGTGGAGTGGAAACCAGTCGCAGCCGCACACCATAAGATATTGTATTGTATATACAGTTACATAAAAAAAAACCAAGTCAAAACAAATAAATACGAAAAATGCCGCAAATAAATACGCACAAGTTTGGCCCTGTGACAGTGGGACGGCAGTAAAAATACGATATAAAAAAAAAATCCAAAGACAGCAATATGTTGCCAACAGTTGTGCTTTTTATTGTGCTTGTATTTTTTTAACCATTGTTATTGTTTTTCCAGAACGGTACATTAAGCTTTAAACAAACTTGATTGCGTAAGCAGAACAGAGAGCCGGCAGGGAGCAGGGCAGCAGCAGAAGGGGTGGTGGCGGTCCTTTAAAGATTAGAGCAAGAGTGCGGCAAAGATTTGCTATCCAACAACTTTGCTAGTTTTTCGGAGGTACTATCATCCCTCAGTACATTATAGCGGTCAAAACAAAGCTGAGTCTATTAGACATTCAAATAAGTGAAGGAGCTTTAGAACCATGTTCATTCATGTTTGCTAGATTTGGGAGTTTTGTTTCAAGAGCCTCTTATGGTTTGGTTTTTGGCATTATTGCCCAAAACCATAGATTACCTATATAAGTCGAAATTTTACTTACAGTACGGCTGGGAAATGCATCGGTGTTCCCCACGGCGATTGTATAAAATATGATCGCAAATGAAAATATTTAGATTCAAAAATATTTAAGAGGTTATCAAATTCAAACTACCTTCCCTCAAAATCGCTCCGGGTCGCTCTTTTGAGATTTTCGCAAGTATCGATAAGTATGTTTGAAGGGGTTCCACTCAAACCACTATATCTATATTCTCAAATAAAATATATACTTGATTCTTTTTTGCCACTAAAAACCTTTCAGAGTAAATTTTTTATTTTACCTTTAAGTTTTTGGCCACAGTTCTAAATGGGCGCTCGTGCCTCAAATTTATCCAAAAGAGGGCAAAAATTATGTCTTTACCTAAGCACGTTGACTTCTCTTGAATCAGTAGTTATATTTGGGAAGAACAAATGCAGCCATATTTGGAGCAAAACGGATGAAAAATGAATGGTTCAAACGGAAATCGATAATCGATATTTTTCATCGAACATTTTTTTTCTTACGTGACTTTCTTTTGATTTCAACAGTCACTAACTTTAGTGTTGGTAAGACCAAACTAGAAAAACTTAGTTATGTATGTTTGATATAATGATACAAATTGCATGCAATTAAGTTCTTGGAAGTTTGAACATATTTCGGTAACAAGTTTACCGATGGTTTATCGATGTGTTTGCAAAACAGCTGATTTGGCGGGGTCTCAACTGGAATGAACATTTGCCTCAAAAGGCCAGCTACGCCCCGTGTAGCACATTTGGCAAGTCTGAAGATCAAATTGCAAATCAGAAGGCATGAGATAATGGAGCACCGCTCACTGCTTGAGTCGATATATCGATTGAAATTTCAGCAGCTGTTGGTTTTTCGCTTTGTGAAATGACTCACTCCGACGTGCAACACGTCAAAATCGGAATGTATTGGAATGACATCTGAGCTTCTAAAAGACGGTGGATGCGATCCACAGCTCAAATGTGTAGCAAGATAAAGAAAATAAATAGGCCGTGTTGTCTTGAATAGGCCAGATAATGGTATAATAATACAAGGTACGATTACTCAAAGTCGTTCCATCTTTGAGGTGTATTAACTATATATTATCTCACGCTCTCTCCATTACATAAACCTTGAAACCAGGACAAAGAAGGGAGATCGCCCCTTGTAAAATACTATGCTTGCTGAGCTGAGCTTTCAACTAACGAAGACTAATATATTTTCATATTCCCAACAAGTAGGCGCCATAACCTTAGTTCGGGGCGATCGTAATGGATGACAACAATATGTCTGCCCACTACCAATATATTCTAGTTAACTAGGACTTCCCATTCCGCATTGAATTTTTTAAGTTTGTGTCCGTTCTCCTAGAACGCGAGCCAGTTTTGTCACCGCTAAACTGTGTAAATGTACTCTCTGACAGCAAACTGCAACAACATGACTTTAAATAAAACTTCTTTCAATTCTTTCTTTCATATGTTTGTGAAAAGTATTGATGGTAATTGTATGGTATTCGTTTGCGGAAACAAACGAAATGTAGTGAAACATGAATATCAGACAAAAACTCATTCGTAATCATTGAACATAGTTGTATACTAACAATAATAATAATGGTTTTGGGGATTACCGCACCGCGACCTGTGAGATCTATTGTACCCCTACTGAGCTCCTACAGCTTCCCTGTCAGTCCTATCACTGTTATAAACTGAATTATATGGGATGTTTCATGATCCTGTATCTGCCTAGCAGCGTCAGCCTTCGTCTTGCTACTTGTATACTAAGAGACATGAAATTTTCATCGAAATCCTTTTGCAAGTTAATTGTCATTTGTATATATTTGATTTCAACCCCTTTTCAAGCGTTTCAACCCACTGTGCAGCCTCTGATGTGCCCAGCTTTGCCCAAAGCGCTTTGATAAAATGCGTATCCCAGGAAAATTCATTACAGACAAACATTTTAATATGCCGCGAAAAAGCACATCGAAAGGAAAAATAAATAAGTATGCAAGTAAACTGTAAATTCATGTGCGTATATGGAAATTAAATAACGGCAATCGCATCTCAACGCATTGCCAAAGCCAGCGGCGTACGGCAGTAAGTACACCCAATCCGTGGCCAACCCCGTGGGTGAAGCGTGGCTCAAAGTAAAACCCGTTCAAGTGTAACAATTTAATGGCGCCCACTGTTGTTGTTGTTTTTACAGTGGGTGGAATTGCATTGAAGTGGCGGCTGCAAGTTGTAAACAACGCAAATTTTACGACTCATTCGTAAATAGTGCGTCCCAATTCCGGAGTAGTAAAACATTTAAGCAGACCGCGAACCGGAGTTGTGAGTTTTGGGTTTGTGGGTCTTGCAATTTTTCGTAATTAAACAGGCAGCGAAGCGTAGACAGGATATTGAAGCAACTTGCGTGGATCCGGCGGGGGCATCCCAGAAACACACGCACGCAACCCCCCATGACAGATAAACAACCCTTCTTTGTTGAAATGAAGCATAAAAAATCCAAATCATGCTCACCTCTCATAATCAGGCAGCGGCTGTTGTGAGTTTGATTGTCCTTGTTGCTGGCGCTGTTGTTGTTGTTGCTGGCCCGTTGCCTGTGAGTAGCCCGGAAGTTGCTCCTTTGTCGAACATGATGCGGCCTGTCGCCAAACGCCACCGGTGGGATCGATCCATACGGCATTGCCATTGGAACCGGGCATGCCGCTGCCCGAGCCGCCGCCATTTAGCGGCAAAGTGGGGAACTTTCGCACGGTGCCAATAGCGTGATTGCCTGTAATAAAGATGGCGGAAAACCAACAAGAAAAAAATCAACTTTAGTATGTACATTAATGGAGCATAGCTAAATGGCCTAAGCTGGCAATGACTACTCGTTGGTTTTGCGCAAATTGCAATTTGTTGTAGTTAAAAGTAAACAAATTCTGAGCAAAACTAGAAGTACCATAAGTACACTGAGCAAAATAGCCACCCACTAAGCAATATCGACATCGATATCGTCTTACGCAAGCGTTAAAAGTAACGTGCAAACAATAAAACTGGGAAATTACTTTTTATATTCAATTGCCGCTCTGTCAGTCTCTGTTAAAGGTTTACTTTATATTTTTATTTTTATACTTTTATTTTTAGAGCTTTACGCTCTTTGAGAATTGATGTGATTTTCACGTGCGCATTTGTCGTTGGAACGATTTTATGGCCAGAGTAAGACCCCGCCGGAGTTGTTATAGTTATCGCAAGTTGTTTATCTTTTTATCGCTGGTTTAACCTTCGAACTGTTTGTGGCAAGTCCCCTCGGCTTGCACCTCCACCTGCATGTGCGTGTTCGTATTTGTACAATATTGGAATACTACTTTATATACTCTATATGGTATAAATTATAGTTTTGTGGCCTCTGACAGCTTATGACAGCCTAATTGAGCCAATCATAAAGGACAGACATGACGGGCAGGACTTGTTTAGCAGTTCTTTGAAACTCGTTGTGTAGGAGTTCTATTGTAAACGCAAGTTGGACAGCGGCTTGAACGTCTGTCGGTTGAAGGTCTACAAGACAGTTACAATCGTTTTTTAAATGGAAACTCTGAAACTTTTAGAAGTTCAGCGAACTGATTTATTAAGAATTACAAAGTTTTAAGATTTGTTTGCTTTTGAAATCCTTTAAGTGAAACGTAGTTTTTTAAGCTAAAATCTTTGAAATTATTGCTCAAATGAAAGTATGTAAGATGGAGGTTTTGTGTAACAAAATTCTGATTATATTAAAAGTTCTTCAAAAGATTTTATTTGTATACGAACTAAGAAACTTTATTTTCTTAATTAGTTACTGATACTCATCATGCAATATAGACTGACATCAACTACCTCATTTCAAATTTGCTATTAGATTACGAATAGTTGTTCTCATCTACCCCGTGTATGAAGCCCCATAGCAGACAAGTGATCGGAGTGACGAGATTTGTTCTCGTTATTCTTCTTCCTCACAAAGGATCTGTCTGTTTAGATCAATTAAATTATTCCTAAAGTGGAATTCTCTCTTACTTAAACTGTTCCTTTGACTGAGTTCTACTATTTTGCGACTTGCTGAAAAGTTTTTAAGTAAGAGTTTTTGTTAGGGTTTTGCCTACAGACACGAACGGATCGTCATATGGTAAAAAGGTAAGGTAAAAGGTATAAGTTTGTGAAGCATTAATCGTTTTCCTTTTCTTAGGCTTCGAAATATTATATTATCATGCCAAGCTTGACGTGAAGGGGTTGTGGAATAAAAAGATAATTTTCTGGGGATCAAACAGATATTCGTTTAAGATGTTATGAGAACAACGATGATGGGATTCTCTCTCAGGCTCATGTTAGTGGTTGGCAAAGTAAGGAGAGAAGTTGCCAGTGGCAACACATTGACAACTTTGCTGCTGAATTTTAAATTCTGTCCAATAACAGGTGCTAATAGCAACTGAGACAACATGGTAAAAGAATTACAAGGTAACGTAACTCAGCCGACGTCGTATCTTAAATTTTTTTAAGAGCCTAAGAGCGCGAGTTTGAGATGGACATTTCGTCCGCTTGGTAGTTTTATGTCCGCTCGCTGGTCCACTGGGAATGCATATAGATGCACACGCTCCTGTATGCATTAATGTTGGTTGACAAAGCAATAACTTGCGTGGACACAACCTTTCTGATTGATGTTCGCTGCAGAATGAAAATTAAATTACCATAGTGAGAGACGTCAGTCGACTTTTCTTACCTTATATTCTAATACTATGTGAGAAAATGTTCGCAAACGCATGCATGTAAATGTACTTAACATATTGACAACTTTTATCTGATGACGCACAACTACTTTTGCAGCAAGTAATTCTGCCGACGTCTCTGATCAGATCATTTTTTCCAAATGTCAGTTTTAAGCGTTTTTTCGATCTTTTTCAGTTGGTCTTCTTACTGAAGACACATGCTGTACTTTACAATTTTTAATGATTTTGAAATAATTTTTATTTGTTGAACGATAATTGGTAGCCGATAACAACGACTTTTTAATGGCATAGTAATCGATTGTCAGCAATGTTGTTTTTGTTTGGAACCAGTGGGAGAAGGATAAAGTGCACTTTTTTTTATGTAGCTATGCTATCGATGACATTTGTTCAGAATTAAAATTTAGGAAATTTTAATTTTTTCCATAATTTTAGAAATATTTATACGAATCGAAATTATATAGAAGATTGATTACAAGTTTTCTTAGTCGCTTCGCAAGTTTAAGAACTTCAAACCGGTTGTCAAGCATTTTCCAAGATTCAACCGAATTTTTGAAAGCATTTGGAAAGTCCACAGTGAGGACAATTGCAGTGCGTTAAAGACATCACATAGCTCATAGCGCTGGTAATCCCTTAGCAGTCATGCCTTTGCAGTCTGGTTAGAAAAGTGACGCTGGACTAAAGCATTGATCTCTTTCGCAAAACCACTGAGGCGTATGGTATTACGGGTCTGATTAAAACTATGTACAACCAATGTCCCAAGCTGGCCTTCAAACACCATGATTTACTTAAAGTCCGTCTGCGCAGCTAGAAAGCTCCAAAAGCACGAGATACTTTACATCGCTGGCCAGTGACAGAGGCTCACCTTTTAGCATTGGAAGGATCACACCATCTATCCTAAGCTTCCGAGTAAACAAAGCTCTTAATTGACAAATCGATGTCGCTATCAGATTCGGCAGCAGATTTGAAAGTACATTTTAATGTGAAACGTATTAGCGTTTCTATGGAGTACCGGGGGGTGTGACGTTCTAGTGGTGTTACTCCTGGGTGGCATTACGCTTGTGTGTGCTGTGTTAGCAGTGAGAGCGATAAGAAGAGCACTAATATATGCGCACGATAGACGACCAAGTTAGAGTGAAGTCACAGATGAATGTTTCACAACTGTCGGTTGTCCCATGACGCTTCAAGTATTTTGTTTGGAAAAAGTTGTTGGCTCAAACTATTTAAAGGCTTATTTGGCTTCTTTAAGTTATTTTCCCTTCGTTAAGCTTATTAAAAGATTTGATAGGAATTTTATCACACAAATATTTCATATCAGCTGAAAAGTCTTAAAGAGACGGAAAATTCTTACAAATAAAGTTCACATACCTGAAAGAAACATCCTCAAGAGAACTTAATTATATACATATCGATAGCCATTTCGAAATAACTTCAATTTCAAATCGTCGCACTATAAACTCTACCAGCAAATGAAATTTCCCTAAGCTATATACTTTAGTGTAACCAAACTCAATACCAGCAATTTCTTACAACATTTTATGCAACACAGACGAAAAGTGTCTACCTTAAGCTTATAGATAAATTCAAATACACTAAAGGCCAAATAAATTTCGTATTTAAATTGAAAGTCAACAGAGTCTGAGGCTGTGAGCTTATTCGGAGCTTTACTTACCATGTAAACTGCCCAATGAGGTCTGCTTGATAAATTGATAGCGCTTGAATAGAACCAATGCGCCCAATAGAAACACAATTATGGCAATGATGGACCCCAGCAGGACGATAAACCAGGTCTGCGTTAAAAAGTCATCGGCAATATCACGACTGATGGGATAACTGTACAATGGAAGAGAATAGAGAAAAGAGAGGGAGTGGGGAAGAGAGCAGAGAAACAAACAACAATACAATGAGACATGAGCATAGACAACAACAAAAACAGCATCGGAAGGAAGTACGTGCCCAGTCAAGGCTTAGTTTAATGGGTAAAAAGTCATAGTCGGCGTCGTCGTCACTTGGTCGATGTGGATGTGAATGCCATTGTCGTTGGCCATTAATGGATTGATGTGTTGAGCTGCCTTTGTGTAGCTGTGGTGCGCAGTCAAATGAGCCCGGGCATCGAACGCCAACACGACAATGACACAATAAAACGCCAAGGGGTGTCCCCCGCACTACTCCGCGAACCAAATACCCAACATTTAGCAGCTCTACATACCGCGTATAGCCAGTGTCCAGCGATTGGGTGCGCGCATCGATGCGTAGCACGGCAGGCTTGCTGAAGGGTCCCACGCCCACACGGGTGGCAGCTGCCACGGCTATGTAGTAGGTGACGCCTGTGGTAAGGTTGGCAAGAAGCAACGTTGGTGTGGCCGCATCGATGGTCATATTTTTGAAAATGCGCGTTGTATTGTGCACATCAAGACCTTTGACGAGCACATTGTAGTTGGTCAGGATGCCTAAGGAAGGCGGTTGGCAGGGGGAAGAGAGAAAGTGCAATGAAATTAAATGTAAACAACTGCCGACAGACGGTAACTGTTGAGTATACGCACCGTTGCGCGTGCGATTCGGCTGCGGAGGCAGCCATTTGAGAAAGACCGATGTGCGATTGAACTGTATGGCCTCCATGCCATAAGGCGGCGCCTCGGGCACTGTTAAAGAGACAAATTACAGGGAATTAGCATCTTAGAAAGCGCTTAGTTTCTATAGGTTCACAGCTACGCCAACTACTTGGACAACCCGCAACTTACCGTCTTCCAGTGTGCGCGCATGTCGCGCATTGGAGGGTTTGCCTACGATGCTCTTGTAAAATGGCACAAGAAAAAACTCATACGTAGCGGCTTTAGCGAGTCCGGGCACAGTGCAGGAGCTGACGCCCTGACCTTTGTTCATGATAGTCAGCATTTTGTATTCGGCAGAATGTAGTTCACGTGCGTACATGTAGTAACCTTCGATGTACTGTCCGCTATCAATGTCCCAGGACAGACGTACTGTTGTGGAATCCGTGGCATTGGCCTCCAGCAGCTCGACTATATCGTTCGATTGCAACAGCGTTTCCACATCGCTGAGCAGCAGCTGCGAAGTGGCCGATGCCTCGTTGCCATCACGCACGCCCACCAGCTTGCCCGCCGTAATAGGTTCGGATATGGGTGATGGTGGTGAGAAGCCAAACGCATTCTCGGCGCGCACTATGAACATGTAAGCGGCGCCATTGATCAAACTATCCACAGTGAAAATGGGTTCGTTAAGCCGCGACGCTATAGGTATCCAGGTCTTGCTTTTGTTAGTGGAGTACATTTCCACGCTGTAGCCCAGCAGCAGTGAAGCGCCGGGTTTATCACTAGTTGGCCAGACTATTGTCAAAGCGGTGGCGGTGGCATTTAAAATCTTAGGCTGTCCCGGCGCTGTAGGACACTTGTTTTGCTCCGGTGCCCTATAGAACTTGATATTCGGATTCGTGGGCAGTTCTATGCGCAGAAAACCGCTCCAGGTAGACTTGCCTGTGCGACTGCTGGCCACACATGTGTACAGACCCTGATCGTCCTGACGATCCAAGTCTGAAATAATCAAATCACCGGCTGCAGTAATGTTCACCTTGGCATTGGGATGTATGGGTATGCCATCGCGATACCAGGATATGGTAGGATTTGGCAAGCCAATGGCCTTGCATTGCAGTGTAGCCAGCGACTTGATGGGCAAGGTCTGGTTGACAGGTCCAGCTATGATTATGGGCGGTGGGCGATCCTCCTGTGAGTCCAATGTAAGATGCACTCTGGATGCTATGCTAGCTACCTCATTCATGGCATTGCATACGATAACCAGATCCTTGTCGGCGCGTTGAAAGTGTGTTAGAGTTAAGATGGAGTGGCCTTCCTCAGTGTTCAGACTGTGAAAGCGATCCAGCGGCGGTGCACCCGGAAATATGAGCGTACTATTGTTCTTGATGGTCCAGAAAATAGTGGGTCTAGGATTGCCGGTGGCACGACACTCGAAGGATGTGTCCGCGCCTAGCTCTACCGACTTGCTGATGGGTCGCTGTATGAATTTCGGGGGCGCTACAGTGTGCATGTGGTTGGGGCAAGGCAGTAAACTAATTAGCTAATGGTGCTAGACTAGCGCTAAGCTAAGGAGCTGTTTATACTAAAGCTGGAAAACTGTCGATAACGCTATCGATAGTATCGATATGTTTCATGCATGGTCAAAATCAAAAACTATTTAATTGAAAGAAGCACTTAGATGGGACACACCAATGTTAATGAAACAATGGATTGCGCTCTCGGTGAAACCATTGATAACTATAGACGGCACTATCGGCGACGATGACATTATCGATGGAAGATGGCACTGTCTATGTCACTAATGGTTTTAAATAAGCTCATATCGAACCACATTAATAGTTTATTTCTTCGACAGAAGATCTTAAATGCAATCGACAATTTTCCAATTCTTGTTTAAATGTTCTAAGAAGTTAGATGAGATTTCGTTTGGTCTCGATTCTTTTAGACATTATGAACTCAGAATCCGAAACAAGAAGTTAAAGTTTCCATACACAAAATCTCATCCAGTCTGACCAGCTTTCTATGTAATCCAAAGGAATACTTACCAAAAACAGTTAGTGTGCCTCGGGCAGTAATAGCACCCACCACATTATCCGCCTCGCAGCTGTACTCTCCCTCATCCGCAATGGTGACACGCTCCAAACGCAGACTACGATCCTCCAGCACGTTTACACGATCTGCTTACATGAAGCAAACACTAAGTAAACCTATTAAAACACCTAAAAAATTACCTTACCCAAAGGCATATTGCCTCCAGAGGCTGTGCGTAACCACAACACATCTGGCATGGGATCACCACCCACGCGACAGGGAAAGGTAACCGAGGCTCCTTCCAGCACCGTTTGATCATGTGGTCCACGTATAATGAAGGGCTTCACTGCAAATGCAAAATGACAAAATACATACCATAATGAGCGGTTAGCGGCTTTTTAGTGCCCACCCAGAAACCCAAGTCACATTCCGGCAAATTGAACATGACACATTGATTTGACTGGAGTAGCGACAGCTACGACAACAACAACTACAACTATAACAGCAGGCTTACCGTGTACTTTGAGTGTGGCCAACGTGGACTCACGCACGCCAACGGGATTCTTGGCTATACACTGGTATTGACCCTCGTCAGTCTCACGTGCATCCTGTATGGCCAAATTGCTGCCGTCAACGATGCGTATACGCTTCGAGTCCAAATCCAATTTCCCACCGACCCTTTTCCATGTCACCGTCGGCTCTGGTATACCACGAGGTGCCGCGCACTCCAACAAAGCCGTCTCTCCCTTTGCAATCCGTGTGTTCTGCGGCTCCAAGCGAAACTCTTCGCGCAGCACTACAAAAAGGCAAAATTGGGGGGAAAACGAGAAAAACCAGAACGTGAACGGTGTGGAAATCAGCCAGGCGTGTTTTGGGGTTTGCCCAGTGTACTATATATGGAGGAATTGCTACGATGTTGGCTCTTGGTGGTGGTGGTTATAAATTATCTTGGTTTTGCATGATAAATGCCTGTCCTGCCTTAACCTGTTTCAATGTGAGTTGTTCTCTGTGCGTATGTGTTAGTGTGTCTGTATGTGTGAGTGTTTTGCCGACTGACAGCAAAGATAAATTGTTGGTAAATGGCATAAATGTGATTTTTATGCCAGGGCCAACCACACACACATACATACCGCTATATACATGCACAGTTATGCACCCACACATACATAAATTTATATACATATTTCTCATCCTGTTGCTTGGCAGGCTCATTTATAAAGGAGCAGGCCATTTGTTTGCCGCTTTTTTAGCTAATTTAATTCTATTAGATATGAATCAATATAATAATGGAGTTTTTTACGAAGCTTAAGAGATTAAAGTGTTCATTCAAAGGGAAAGTGGGCAATTTTTTTTGGTTCTAGTAGGGCTGGAAGCTAGCTCAGGGCAACATACTTGCATCACTGACTGGTTTTAGACTCGGAGATACGGCTAAGTAGGGTAAAGGAAAGTATGGGTAAGCCAAATTATTGAAATCACTTTCCATTTTCAAGCAAACTTTTGAAGAGGCTCGTAAGAAAATTCGATAAGAGTAGTAATACAAAGAGGATTAAATACTACCTATGATCAGTGCAGGGCAGTAGGTCTCAATCTGACTTCACTAGAAAGCGAAAACCACCACTTATAAGGTAGTTATAAGTTCCCTCAGGGGAATTCAATTAACACAAGTAGAGAAGTCAAGTACCTTGGCAGCACGTTTGACAGCAAATACTTATTCAGCTTTCATGTTGTAAACATGACTGATAAATGCACCAGAGAATAGTACAAGTGCAGAAGAATGGCAGGCAAGTCATGAGAAACCTCTCCTTAAATTGTGCTATGTCTATATCTAATAGTAATAAGACCGATCCACACCTGTGGGGCAATCATCTGAGGAACAAGAGTGGACCTAAAATCAGTTAAAATCACCCTATGAAACATCAGGGAGCCAGGAGCTATGAAAACCTGTTCTACAGTAGCTTTGTAGATAGTCATAATCATATAGTCAAAGAGCTTCAAATAAAGGCAACACTACTAAGAATGTCTGTGGAAGGGATTGGCAATGGCCATTTTATGGACTGGGAACTGGGAAAAACAATTCCGTCGCTTCTATAACCTAGAAATGAAATGCCTAATGGCTACTACTTTTCGAAGGACTTCAGCTCTACTACCAATCAACAAAGGACTGTCGCAGTGCACTACGACCCCATAGCCGCTCTGGGTTAACCTTATATACCTGTTAACTGTTGCTAAAGAATGCAGTGTTAGCCATTTTAGTCACAAGTCTTGCAGGAAGAATGCTCGGTACTTGTCCTAATTTGCTCAGAAGCCCTGAATCATACTGACCTATCGGTTAACTTGAACACGAACGTTACGCCAATGATTGATGACGGTCAAAACATTAATAAATTTGGATTTCTTTTTATAATTTCTCAAAAGCTTAAATTAGGGTCAGATAAGCCATATACACTTTCAATTTTGTATATCGACTATGCCAGCGATTACTGAACCTTTGTTATCGTTAGGAGGAAAATCGATTCGTACCGTACAATCTGTCAGCAGCAAATGTCGGCACGACTTTTTTTGCTGATTGTTGAACACTTTCTAAATAACCAATATTTTGTCTGTTCATAACGTATGTGTATGTATGGCCGACTCAGGTCATGAGTCAGTGGCGATTGTCGGCACATCTAAAAGCAGCGTTAGAATAACTTTGAATTACGAAAACGAAAATTTGTACAGTCCGGCTTAAAATGTGTGGAAGTAAGTAGAATACCAAAGACATATACCATGCACACAAATGAATTGCTTTCAAACTGAAGTCTGAATGAAGTTTCTTGAATGCTTTGAAATGAGCCAGCTTTTGCGACGATAGCAAGAATGCATTGTTATCTCGTGCCTGCTGCAACCACTCGATGTTCCAGGTCAGAGCACATGGTATAACTCAGTGCCCAAAAATTCTATGAGTTTTCCATTAAAAAACGCTGCTTAAAAACTTTTGGAAATATTAAAATGCATTTCAAAAGATTTGCCGCACTCTAAATCACGCTTTTATCAACATTTCGCTTTGCCAGCGTTGCTATCAAAAGAAGTTGGTAAGCAGTAAGTCAGCGGTCTGCATTTTTATTGTGTTCCCGAATTTGAGGGTGGGATTATATATATATATATATACACACTTTTTTTTCTATCTTTGCCGCATTTTGCACTGTGGTCAAATGCAAAGCTAACCTGTAATTTGCACACCTGCACTCCGCTGCTGCTTCTTCTTCTTCTGCTGCTGCGGTTGACGTAGCTGTTTCTTGTCGCAGCAGCTTCCTGTCTGATTTTTACCGCTATAAATTTTACAGTCGAATGCTTGAGCACACACACACACACACACACACACATGCACATATTTGTATAGTCACTAACAAAGACACATACATACAAAAGCTGGCTGCTAGTATAATAAATCAAGTAACTTTCAAGCACTTGAAAAGCAGCTGCATCAACAGCCAGCTAAAAAACTTGAAAGCAGCCTTTTGTGCAACTCTGGAGTCCTTTTTTCGCTCTATATAGTAATACCATTTAAAAAAATATAACGAAAGAACCTAAAGTGAAAGCTGCTTTTACCTAAATTAAATTTCGTTTTTTAATCTACAAAGTGAATAAGCAGTTTTTATTTTTAGTTTTTTGTGTTTAACCAGCTTAAAAATAAAGTAGAAAACTTTTGCAGAATGTAAATATGTATGTATTAAAAACGTTATGCAAAATGCCAAACCATGACTTTTATTAAATTTAAAGTGAAGCTCATAAATCAACATAAATCAAATTTCAACGCTCCTGCGAAGGCAGCCATCATCGTCATATTAAAGGCAGTACGAACAGGTTCCAAAAAGTTTTAATGTGCTGAAAATAGCTACAACTTCCTGGGGTCCAAAGCAAACATGTAGGCGGCAGAGCGGCGGCTACTGCTCACAGCAGGAAACACGCCAACCATCAATAAATTAATCAAAGTCATAATCAGTGTCAGGTTCAGTGGCACTGGTGAAAGTTCTAGGCCGAGAGAGCAGGTCGTGACTCTGTCAAGCGGAATAAAGCGCTGAAAAGGTAAGCAAAGTGACAAAAAGAAAAGCGTTGGAAAAACTCACAACAACAGCAACAAAGCCACAACTTTAATGAGCAAATAAATGACGGTTAACATATAAAAGTTGGACAGGACACTAGCAAACATACTATGCCTAAAGGCTTTATGCGTAGAACGTTGTTAAAGGTGCGCACGGCACACGCTGCGTATGCGTAACATAACGCTTGAGCGCAAAGCAATTACGTATACCACAGCATATTTACACAGCGACGACAACAAAAAACATGCAACTTATGTTTATTATTGACAAAGCCGCAAAGTGAACAACTGACAAACGCTTTTTGCTACTTTTTTCTTCGTTTTTTTTATAGCCTAACCCAATCAATGCGAACGCCTTTCCGTCAAATCGTGCCCGGATCTCCGCCGCCCTCACTCTCTAAACTTACCCTGGCAATAACGACGTTTTAACCAAGCAAACAAATTTGACGTGCTTTTCGTGATTTACATGCAAATATTGAAAAATATTCCCCAAGGATACCGCAAAAAGCAAACCAAACTGAGTAAAAAGCAAAAAAACAAAAATAAAAGTTACCACGAAAGCGGGACAAGCTAAATAGACAGGACCTGGTCTGGGTCTGAGGACAGACACGGGCTTGTCAGTGCGGGAAATATCGATTTTCTTGTGGGAGGCGTATGTAGGCGAAATAGACAAGGAAAAGCAAATAAAAGAAATATTAGCCAACAAAAGATAAAGTGCTGCAGAGGCGCCAAGGCGAAACCAGGAGCAGGGTGCTCTGGATTCACTATAACTAGGTTGTGTCTTTTAGGTTAGGCCAAAGTTGATGAGATCATTGTTTATGAAGAACAAGTTGGCAAGTGTGTGAAGCGAGGCGCCAAGCTTTCAATTCGTTGAGGGTATTTACGGACAATTTGTCGAGTGAAAGTAGATAAAAGTATAAAAACGGCTTAAACTTTAGTATTGGAAAGTGTTAATGTTCGAAGGTTTTCAGTAAAGAAAAGTTTATTGGAATGTATAAGAATTAAAAGTAAAGAGTGGCGTGCTGGAGAACTTTTTCAACCGAATGTCAAACTAACCGGTAATCATTGCCACATCATCCCTTACCGAAATTTTTTTCAAAGCCATTCGTCTAATTAAAAGTTTGTGGTAAATTTCATAACTTTCAGAATATGTTTTACCCAGAGAATTGACGAAACCGTCTAGAGATAACACACGATAGTCTCACTAACTTTCGTTGTAAAAACGATACATACATGAAACATAAATGTTATTAGCGTAAAAGATAGCTATTTGCATATAAAACGATTATTCTGATTAAAACTATCGGAAACCATCTCAATATCTAAAAGAGGGATCGGCAGCGGAGAAGTTGTACGAATATAAGACACTGCACTAGTATTTGTGTGACAACAGAGAAAAGGGGGCTATGTGTGAAGCACATTTAAGCAAATGGTCCGCTGCATCGACAGTGACTATGGTTGGTCCGGAAAAGCCTTTGTTATTTTGCTATAGCGATTTGTGACGTCAATTGGGGGGTTTTTAATAAAAATACAATTTGTGGTAAATTTGGTTTTGTAATCTACTAAAAGATTAAATCCTAGTATTCTAAAGCTAAAAACATTTTGATTGTTTTGAAGATAGAAGTACTATAAGAGCAAGGAAAAACTCCTTTGCTACATAAAGTTGCATAATAACTCGGTTAATTTTATACACTTGTGCAATAAAAACGCACGAAAACAACGTATAAAGAATGTAATTTTAAATAATAATTGTAATTTAAAATAATAAAATACTTTCCCAAATCTAGCGAGATTTCCATAGTGATGGACGGACATATCGAATCCAATTGAGTGCTAGCGGATCTATCGTCATTCGAAAACATTAGGTATCCTCTGTCTATACATATTCCACGCATAAATTAAAATACGCTTAAACAACATCGTATCTAAAATTTTAGGTGAAGAAGACTTATTATTTTCAAATTTTTTGACATCGATGTATCAGAAATATCTTTGAGAGGGTTAAAAATCTATCAGAGAAGTTAAGGAAAGTGACAAGAAGAAAAGCGTTGGAAAAACACACAACAACAAGAACAACAAAGCCACAACTTTAATGAGAATTACCGTCGGCTTATTTAAGAGATTTTGATTGAGAATTGCGACAAAAGCTTGCATAGCTCTCACACACATTATGAGAACTTCCAGTTAAACGTTTGTTGATAGTTCTCTTTGAGGTTGTTCTCATTCATAACTCTGATTGTATAAAGTGTGATTGGTCTAATCTTTTGGCTATGGAACTCTACAACATTCTCTACAGTGTCAAAGTCATCAAACTTTTTGCGAACCAATATAATCGGTTTATTCAACAAATTATTGTAAAATACGAGGGAAATGGTTCGATTGCTGCTCGAAGAGTTTTTTCGCATTTGCGAGGAGAGTAGCCCACAACAGTGGCAAGAACATCTATTGCTTTCAAAGTAACGTAGTCTTTGGTGGGGGTTTTGGTCAGCGGACGTACTTGAACCACCGAAAAGTCAACTTTTCTCTTCTGCCAATTCGTATCTTACCAAACCAAGTTCCGGTGTAACTGACTTCTTTTGGCCTCTATTGCACGATATGGAAATGGACATGCAAACAAGATACTGAGTAGGTGCTACTTTGAAGTTGCTGCAAGAAAAGTATCTTAGCCCGTATTTTCAGAAGAGGCGATGCAGAATGGCCTTGTGGAAATTTGTAACGCACAGATGGTGTTACGCTCGGTTGGTGTTACTTTTGTGTGTGCTATATTAGCTGCGTACACAGTAGGGCCATACACATACATGCCCATTTGTTTCTGTGGGCTGTGTTAGCATTGAGAGCCAAAAGAAAAGCATTCAAGTTTGTTCTATTTTTGTTGTTTTCGCGTTAGATGGCGCTGCATTATTGCAAACAACAGAGTAGTCACAGAAGAATTTCTAGCAAAGAAACCTCTCCGAATAACCTCATGGCCCTCATGTTCGCTGTCTTGTCTATATATGTCTAAGTTATAAGAACCAACATTTGATGACTGGGGAAAAAAAGTTATGCATGTCAACAATGCCAAGAACTATCAACCAGTTATGGGCTTACACTTAAAACTCCTCTTTTAAAGCCAACTTATCTACAATTGCATTATTGAGAGCCTTCAAACCTTGCTCAACCTTTTGCAATCCAATTAAAGTTGCAAATACCTATGTAACCCCTTTCAGTGCGCTGCGCCGGGAGGAAAAAAAAGACAAAACCCATATGCCCCTCAAACCGCATAAATCACACTGCTAGCCGAACATACAACCCACATCGAAACAGTTGAAAAGACTTGTAAAGTCAAAAAAATGACACAAAAAAGTATAAAAACGGGTTAATAGAGGCAGACACAACCTCTGACAAGACAAGTGGGTGCGTTCATGTGGCAAACTTGTAAACGTGGCACACAGAAAAAACTTACAGTTAGTTAGCTAAGTGGGCGGGCAACGGCCCAACGGCACAAAAAAGGCGGAAAAAAGAGTTGGAATAGCAATAAGGGCGTAGAAGTCAGGAGTATTATTTTGCTTTTACCCTCCAAAACCAAACCAACAAGCCAAGAGAAATCAACATCAATTTAGAATATTAAAAAAAAGACACACTCGCTTGGCAAAAGTGGGCGTGCACTCGGCGGGCGTTGAGCGTTGACTTACCCGCTACTTGCAATGTGGCATTACGACTACGTGCCACGCCCAGTTCGTTCTTGGCCTCGCACCAGTAAGAGCCGGCATCTGTTTCGCGGCGCGAGTTAACAACCTGCAAAGAGAAGTTGAAAAAACAAATTTAATTGAAATGAGCAAAGATTTTCTATAAGACTTTTTGTTATTGTTGTAATTTTCTAAATTGCTCGACAGCAGCTCCATTTGGAAAAATGAATGCTGCAGGACGACAATACTTTGTGCTGCTCCAGTTATGGCGCTCGCGATGTAGAGCGACATCTTTTTGGACTGACAATTCTTAACCACTTTCCAGTGTTTGACAACTCTAAGAAATCAAGAGCGTCATAAAAAGCAGCGCGGGAAGCAACAGCAGCAGAAGAAGAAGCATAAGTTGGCACAACTCAGTTGATTTTGTTAGATGTTTGTTTGGTTGTTGTTGTTGTTGCTGTTGCTGTTGCTGTTGCTGTTGTATTGTGACTCAGTGTCTGTCTGGCTGTATTCAAGTGCTCAAATCATAAAATGTCTCTTGTGCAACTTTATAGTTACAAAACATGTGTGTGTGTGTGTGTGTGTGTGTGTGTGTGTGTGTGTGTGTGTGTGTGTGTGTGTGTGTGTGTGTGTGTTTGTGTGTGAGTTGTGTAAGTGTGTTTGTGTGTTGTTATTTGTTTTAGCGTCTGTTTTGTGCACAAAAGAATTCCCAAACATGAGCTTAAAATTAAATGTCAAAATTGTATGAGAGTGTACATGTATATGTGTGTGTGTGTGTGTGTGTGTGTGTAGCATATTTATCTGCGCCAAGACAAAAGCAACAAAGTTTGTTCAATTTACACAACTTTAGCAAGTGACAGAGAGTAAGAGAGAGCGCGCGTCAACACAAAGAGTAAGAGCTACACACACACACACCAACACACACACTCACACACACACACACTCACACTCACTCACACTCACACACACACACACACACTCACACGAATGAAATTAAGTGTTGCGCTAAGTGAGAATGACAAAAGGGTTCTTCAGCTGTATTATTCTTTCATTTAATCTTCAACTTGTTTGTGTCTTAGCTGCTATATATATAGCTTTATATGTGTATATGTGTGTGTGTGTGTGTGTGTGTGTGTGTGTGTGTGTGTCTGTGTGTGTGTGTGTGTGTGTACTCTGTGCCGCGGGTGTGCTTTATAAAACAAATACAAACAAGTAAGTAGGTGCGCTTCAGGCTTTGTAATTTTCATACAGCTTACAACAATGCAGAAGAAGAGGCAAGAGAGCCAGCGAGAGAGGGAGAGAGGGAGAGCAGCTTATTGTTTATTATACCCTTGCCAACGGTACTTTAACTTTCATGTGATGTCATAAATACAGCAAATTGTTGGTCTTCATAAATTTACTAAGCAGGCTGGTCTCTTCGATGGTCAAGCTTCTCCTATGCCTCACCTTTAAATTACACTGTGCAACAGGCAAATTGCATCTAAGGACATCTTGAAGTGGAATCATATCGCACACAGAAAATGCTTCCAAAATTGTTGTTTGCTTAAAGTCTTTAGCAGACATTTTTTTAGCTTGAGATCTTAAAGTTGCTGTAGGAAACTTTGGCTTTCAAAAAGATTTTTAAGAAAGACACTTGCATTTCCAAAAGAACTTTAACTGGGTTGTGCATAGAGGTTGGGATCCATCGCCTAAAACTCCCCTCCCAATGAAAGATGTTACGAGGCGCATTATGAAGTGCTTTACTTCAGGCCGAAACCCGGTTAGCGCCAGATTCTCGATTCATGGAAAGACACTTCAAGAGTCCGTTGAAAGACCTTAGAACAAATTCTTTCAAGAAAATGAACGGAATTAAAACTTGTTAGATTTTTAAAACATGACATATGAAAGCCTTCCTTTTAAATGCTATCTAAAATTTGGTATTCAGTTGCTTTCGGAGTTGCTGATTCCGAATGCTATATCGGTTGTTGGAAATACAATGTGCCATATGCGAAATGCAGACTTGGATTAGATTTGTGGTTGGGTTAGATGGCATATTGAAGCAAGTTGACCCTTGGCTAGCACTCAGGCAGCTGTGCCCATAACGATAGTTGAAACGTGCAAAATAACAACAACCAAATAGAGTAGACTCAAATTGGTATAACCCTTCAAAACAATTTTAGCTCTTGAAAATGATAAAATTTTAAAGAGGGAGAACAAACAGCTCACGTATGTTACGTTTAGTACCTCCAAAAAAGACCATACGTGTTCTTGCGAGACCGGACAGTGACACAGAAGGTGTTCTATTTAATGATCGCAACTAAGATGTCTAGAGGCTTGGATTCTCTCATAAAGTCTTAGTCTCCAACTTTCAATTAGTATTTTGTCTAGACGGACAGCCATCCAACCAATTCAGAGACGCTGAAAGGCTCAAACCCTATTGGTCATGCATCCAAGCAAGTTTATCTGCTATTTCGTTACACCGGGTACGTCGGTGTAGTAAACCGACGTTATTTTGGCTTTAAATCATGTTAAGTCAGGTCATATATTCACTGACTATGGTCGAACGAAGCGATTTACCTCATAGATCCAAACATTTTTCTAATGGCGTGAAATTTGGTGTTTTAGTGCCTTTCCTAAACAAATTCTTTAAACTTCGGATACATAGCTAACAATATATGTTGACTTGATTAGCTTGATTCTGATAACTAGAATAAATGGCAAATTCAAAGTAGCTTATTATAACAACACTTTGTCGTTGTCTGATAATACTATTTCGTCTGAAAACTCTTGTCATAGATTTCAGGATGTGTTTGTTTAATATGAAGCAAAAATAAATGTGCAAATTTTTCGTTCTCCAGTGGACACTACTCACAACGTAACACCATATGAGCGTTACACCATCCGAGCGTAATTACCTTCGAAAGCGCTTACTAATAATTTTACTAATAATTTTCCCAATAATACTAGTGTAACCTTCCCTTTTGGTTAGAGCGTATAAGTAGTCTTGAATGCGATTTTGGCTTTATAATAAAACTTTCCACACCGCAATATGATTTCTACCCACTTTCTTGCCATGTTATAAACTACTTATAATCTTGCTTTTCCCTAACTTGACTCGTCTTATATGCCTTATCTTGCCGCATGCTCTTAAGCTTTGACAACTATTAGAATTATTTCAAAGAATTTTATAAATAAAAGCGCTTAAAGTTTGTGCCACAACTAAAGACTCGTAACTAACATATAAAGCATACGCAGCGTGGGCCAGCAGTCAGGCAGCCTATGTAAGCCACAGCAACCAAAAAGCTCATTGACTTTTGCCACAGTAAAAGAAATCAGTGAAAAAGTTAAGCTTATTAGCAGCTGCTGATGCTATTAAAAAGCGCACAAAATCAAATCAAATGAAAAGCCAGCTACGATTTCCCGGAGATCCTTTCTAATGAAATGCGTTACAATGGCAACCAAAAGCTAAAAAAAAAAAAATGCATAAATATGCTTTGCACAGTTAGATGCTATGTAAAATGAATTTTCCCGTGTAGCTTCAACTATGTGTGTTTGTTGCACAACAAAGTGTCTTTGTGTACACTACACTACAAAGAAAAAGGGGGAAAGTCACATAAATTTATTTATGTCTTTAATGACTTGAGCTAGGGAATTCAAGCGACTTGGCAGCGCTGTTACTTTAGCTTTGTTTGTTGTTGTTGTTGTTGTTGTTTGTGCGTGCTGTTGCAAAACATTGAAACTGATTTGACAGCAACAAGAACAACAACAACAACCGCGCAGTACGTGCACCTTAGCCTTAAATGGAATGAGTTGCTAAGGCGTGGCATGCAACGCGCTATAAAATATATTGACTCTATCTGTGTGTTGTTTTATAAGGTTGTATGTGTGCATGAGTGTGTGTGTGTGTGTGTGTGTGTGTGTGTGTGTGTGTGTGTGTGTGTGTGTGTGCTGTGTTTGTGTAGTCGCGCGTTGAAAACACGCTTCCGTTTTAATTTAAAATACCCATAAATTTTCAACATTTCATTTGGGAGCCATTTCGTTTTCATGTTGTTACATTTTGTAATTGTGTGTGTGTGTGCGTGTACTTGTGTATATTTGTGGGAGAGGGACAGACAGACAGAGAGAGGGAGCACAATAGAGCGAATAAGCGTTATATACGAGTGCGTGAGTGCGAACCAAGCTGCGTGTAAAAGCGCAAACACTTGAGCAAATAATCATTTTTATACAATTTAAAGTCGAACCTTTTAAATGCGGCTAACTTAATGTTTGTTTTTTATTATTGTAGCATTAGATGAATACATATGGAAGACACTGTTCAAGTCTTTTGAGCTTTAAAGTCGCACAGTTCAACAGGCGAAAGTGAATTTGTTATGCGCAGCGGATTACATTTCAAGTGCTCCAAAAATGGTTTTATTATGTGTTTTTTGGGCAGATTTCAGATTTTTGAAGTTTTCTTTGGTTCGTATAACAGCACCATCAGACGTTCAACTAAGCAATATAATGGAGTCTATTGAGATAGTAATAAATGCAATAAAAGTTTAAAAGCCCATTGAAGAGTATCGGTTGATGCGAACGTGTCGTCTTAAACGGTAGTTTGACAATAAAGTTATTCTCATTAATGACAAGAGTGACTTTTCTCTTGATATCGATATTGATCGATAATGATATGGTTGTGCAGTATCACAAAGCTGAAGATGTTGCAGCTGTGAGCAACACCTTACCTATAGCCTTGCTCGACACGAAAGATACGGTGAAGTTTATTCCTAAAGTCATTCTGCAAAATCGCAGCAACTTTGCAGCGATATCGAGCTCAGTCAATGCGATATATACACAATCCCTGAAAGAACTATTAAATGCTGCTTATTAATCGATAAAGAGATGGTGGGTGTCGGTTTGGTATATGTGGGTGTTTTCCAGGATACATATAAATATATATGGTTCTTCAACCAACCTATTAGAAACTTATTAGTTTTAAGCTACAGTCAAGATTGTTCTTTTGAGAGTTATGGGCGCCCCTTTAGAACACAGAGGCACCAAACTTTCACCTCTTGTATGGCCTGTTTATGCATGATCATAAATACTTCTTAGACATCTTAAAGCAATCTTCAAGATGATATTATATGTGCGGCACATAGTTTTATAAAAACTTAGTAATCACTTCCTTTTTGGAGATAAGCTATGGCAGCTCACGGTCTTGGAAACCCACGTGCTAGTGCAAATCCTGTTTTTTTTTTGGCATAAAAGCAACTGCATGACTAGTCAAAAGTTGTGGTTTTCGTTTCAGAAAACATGGCATCCGATTGTAACTGCTCTTTTCATGCTCAAATGTTCTTGAAAAATAAGGAAATAACTAACTTTTCTTAATCTTACAATGCCAACTATCCCTTCCAATCTAATTTTAGTTCACGCAAAATTGATGTTATTGACATTTTGAATGTTTTCTGTCAAATCAGATCTTTATGAGCGCATCAGGAGCTGTATGAAAATGTTAAAGCTCAGCAAACCAATCGTTATTGGAAGATTTAGCCGCCATGAAGTCGCCATACAAATTATGATACACTAACTTTTTTGTTTTCTTTAAAAATATCTCTGTCTATGACAAATAGCTCCTCCTTCTTAAGAGTTTTATACGTTTACTATAAAACTGGGTGCAATCGACAATTCACTGAGATTTTTAATGATCGGCTGATCTGAAGATTTGCCTATTTGTTAACAGATTTGTCTAATGCTTGATGCATGCATGATTTTGATGTACATTAAATTTCCACATAATAATCGAAAGTTGACTACTACTCCATGCTTTGCATATTATATTATCCCTATCTATAAGCTATCTCTTATATCTTCTCTTCTTAATCTCATGCATATCATGATTTTGATGTACATTAAAGGATTTCTACATAATAATTGAAAGTTGATTACTTCTCCATGCTTTGCATGTTATATTATCCCTATCTGTAAGCTATCTCTTATATCTTAATCTTTATCTTTGAATTGTATGCGTATATACCTAATAACTCTACTCATGCCGATTTGTCGAGATGACAACTGTGCACACTATCAGATTTCATAATATACAAAAGTAAGAAGCTTTGAAAAATCATATAAGAGTAACTCTAACGAAAAGCTGTATTGTTAAACCGACAGATCGTTATTAAAAGTCGGCAAGATTAGTGCACTTAAAATGTCTCAATTCATTTAACTCGAACATTTCCAGAAGCTTTCTATAAACGCTTCTTCTCCTGTTCTTCTAACCCCATACGTTACGGATACTTTGCACTGAAACTTTTGCTTTTATTGCTCAAAGCCACTTTAAAAGGGCCAGATTTGAGCTGCTGCCCAAATAAAGAATCTCCACTTATTACTTTTATCCAAAGATTCATTTCAACTTTTCAAGCCTGCAGCACTCATCATTTGTTCATCTTATATTCTTATTTCGGCTGCCGTCTTTCGCATAATTTTTATTCTAATGCTTTCAACTTTGCATCTTTTGCTTGCTCTTATAGTTACGCTTTTAACCCATTTCAAGCAAACAATTCATCTTACTTATAATGGCAACTCAGAGTTGGGCTACTTCAAGCCAAATATTATATATAATATACCGAGCGCACCCAAAACTGAGAGCCCAAAAGCGTGCAACACTATCAAATTTTTCTTCATGAAGAGCAACCAACCAACTCACACACACACACACACACACACACACACACACACACACACACACACACACACACTCACACACACTTAGAAATGGCAAGAAAGCAGCAAAAGAAAATGGCAACTTTAATGCGCAGTCTGCATAAAAGAATGAACATTTCGAGTGCCCGTCTATCAAGTCGCTTTAAGAGCTAGCACGCAAGTATCAACATAGACAGGAATACACACTCACACACACACACTCACACACACACACTCTCACACACACACACACATAGACAATGCCAAGAAAAATGTATATCTACACGCGAATAGGGAATATGCAATAAAATACAAGAGCAGCAGTGCACACATAGTAGCTGTGTGTGTGTGTGTGTGTGTGTGTGTGTGTGTGTGTGTGTGTGTGTGTGGGTGTAAGTGTGTTTATATGGAGAAAAACTGCAAAAGGAGCGCGCTGGAAAAGCCAAAAAAGCTGAACTGAAGTGAAAAGTGACGTAGGGAGCTAGCAAATAAAGAAGCAGCAGAAGCAGAAAGCGCAGCTGAAAAGAGAAAGGCAATAATTTACGTAACTGCACGAAAAATGTAACAAGCTAGTGGGAAAAGGCAGCGCAGTTGGCGTTGGCGTCGACGTCGGAGGCGGAGGCAGCAGCAGCGGCGATGTCGGCGTCTAAGAGACAAATGTTCTAGCATGCACAAGTTGTTGCCGCTCTGGCAAAACGAATAACTAGTCTGGGATGTGCTTGTTAATGCACTGAGAGAAATTGGCAGTCCGCAACTAAGTAGGGTTAGAGTGAAAGACTGCTCGCACTAGCTTACAAAAATTTCTTGCGAAAATAAGCGTAAACTAGTTCTGACAGTCATATTTTTTGAAAACGAAGGTCAATTTCAGAGCCCGAAAACATAAAGACAACAAAATCCTGACCATGGAAAAATAAAGCAGCTCTCAATCGAAGATGATCGTTAAATGCGCATCGCTCTGTGAGCTATGCTTTTGTTTACGTAGCACTCGTGTGCTTGTAGCTTGATTTTTCACTTTTATGCCCCCCATAGACACAGCAATCGGTTGGCCAACTGCAGTACTTTTCGGTCGCAAAGAAATCAAATTATTTTTATCTCACACCGCAAGCTGGCCAACCGATTGCTGTGTGTATAAGCCGCTTAAGAACGGCTGATGATATGTTAAAAAGCAAGCAATATCTATGTAATGTAGTTTGGTGAAATAAGACAGATGTCTTCTAGGATATTCCATAGAGGACCCATAGAGGAGCAAACACTGTACATAACGACAATCTTATAAAAGTAATCAACAATTTCTTGCCAAAAACTAGATATTATACTGGAACAACGCTGATAAAGCACCTAAAAGATAATTTTTCGTAAAAATAGTCTATTACTATATTCAAAAATATGCTCCAGTGTATACTAATCACTTTCGAAGCCACAATTTTACTAAAATGCCTTAATTCTCTGTTTGCAGATTCCTGTTTTTCATTTTTCTGTTCTGGCTAATGCTGACTTTTGCTCATATGAGCGCAACGATCAGCTTGAAAGATTTTCTACTCAGCAGTTTCGGTCAGTACCTTCTTATGTTAGAGACCCTTTCTGTTTAGGCAACGCTGGTGTGCCTCTTAGTTGAATGAATCTTCTTTAGGGTTCTTCCTTATTCATCTTAATAGAATGCAATTCTTTTAGGATGGCTCATTCATTCCATTTGAAGTTCTACAACAATGTAGAGTGATGTTGGTTCCATAATAGCTGTCAATGCTGCTGTGGGACAGCTTTTCATGAATCCTTAACAAACTTGAAACACATAACAATGGTTCTTCGTTTCAAGTAACTCTACTCTTGGGTATTGTTCGATTCTAGCAGATACTTCAGACTAAACTTCTTCTACGAGTCAAACTCTCAAATGTGATTCGAAGTTACTTAAACAAACTCTGCCTCATACGTGTTCCTTTTTACCTTCGAGTGAATGGTAGTTTTTGTTGGGTTGAAATGAAGGTTGGCTTTGCCGAAGGTTTTTATTCACCTTATTCCTTATGCACCAAGGACAGTAATTCAAGTATGTAGGCATATCAATCGAAGCATTCTTAGTCAGGATTGTGGTAGAAATCTCTAGACGGTATCGCCTAAAAATTTCTACAAATACCCTTCCAAGATTCGTTTATCACATGATTTCTTCCTAGATTTCCAGCACTCTCAAAGATATTTCTGGCAAATTGAAGAATGACTTTTTGCATGCAAACAAATTGTAATTGGGTTGCAATTTGGTTGAATAAATGAAATGATACGTCTGTTGCACCTCCGAAAATACTGAATTTATGTCTGTTATCTTCCCTTTCAGGTTCTTAAATGATAATATATCATCAAATGACCTCTCTTACTGGTTCACACAACAATTGCCCAATTTTCCGCAAACATGCTCTACTATTTCTCTGAGTGCATAGATATAAGCTGTGCATATTTGTATGTGCGCTGCATGATTTGTACCAACTACTCTGTGTCTGTATTTGTGTATGGCACTTTGGTTTGGCTTCCGCACATCAGGCTCAGTGCGACGTCCTTGACTAAAAGTTTCAGTTGGTATATGTTAGTTTATGTGTGTGTGTATATGTGTGTACAGTTGTGTCTGTATTTGTACATCTGTCTGCGCTTCGAGTGTTTGCATGTAATGCGTTTCACGTTTAACATTCGCAAAATCGTCTAAATGTTTATTTAAATGGCTCATCCAGTAAGGACCACGATGGCGATGACGACAACGATAGTGCCGGCAGCAGCAACATCCGTTGGGAATCATCCCAGCAGCAAATGGTCGTCCAGGGCCAGCAATTTGGTGGCAACTTTTAAAGCCAATAAAACAAAAAAGCAACAACAACAAGAACGCAATTCAAACAGAAATGTGTAACGGCAAATAAATCAAAGCAAGAGACTTGCTGATTGCATGTTGTTTTATGTTTTGTGGCAACTCTGGCGGCAGCATCTTAATTAAAATTTTAAATCACTTGAAGTGCACGCATCAGTTGGCAGCTTTAGCTGCGGCAACATTAACATGCCGGCAAGTTAATGCCAGCTCTCTCTACATTACTCTCTCTCACACTCTTTCTCTCTCTCTGTCACACACACACACATGGATAGACGCACTCACACACACACACACACACACACACACACACACACACACAAACACAAACACACACGCACTCACTCATGTGCCATTTTAATGAGTTTACAAATGCTTGACACATTCGCGATTTAATAAAATGCCCAAGTGCTCGGCATATGTTGAGTAACAGCTTACTACAGTGCGTATGAGTAATGTTTTGGCTTTATGAGTGGTAGCCATTTTGTGCGCTGTTTATTAACTGTGTGTTTAAGCACATGTTTTGCGTAGCAGAACAGGAAGTACTAATAGTTGCAGTTTGACAAGGCATTTGCATAAACTTTCGAACAAGTGTGAAGTTAAGTAGGCAAGAATTTAAGGAGTTTTGTACTACTGAAGTGACTTAAAGTTCGAACTTTTAACTAAAGTGTCAAGAATGGTTTGTGCATATCGATACATTTTGTTTGCTCTCTATGCAGTTTTGCGGAGAATGAAATTAGAAATGCAAAGTTTTGAACGATTTCCTTAGAGCTATTTGAGAATTTGTTCAATGTGTACCTGCCAGATTATATTATTCTAATCATCTAACTTAATACATGTCACAGATAAGCTCGTTTGTATCGTAAGAAAATCTTTATTTTCCATCAGCTTTTTCCTCAAATGTGGCAATATTCCTTCTTAAGAAATGAATGTATGTAGAATTATTGAGTAATTCATAGTTTATTTAGATTATATTATAGTTTAGATTAATAAGTTTAGATACAATGGTTTAAAGAATATAACCGCAACTGTTTATATGCGTATCAACGGCATGACGATCTCACAATTCCTATGTTCATTTCGACGTTACACTACAACTTTAGTCTCAACTTTACAACTTTAGTCTCAACTTTACAACTTTAGAATCGACTTTACGACTTTAATATAGAATCTTAACTTTGCTGCTTATAAACGACTCACTTCTTCAACTTGTGCAACTCGACTGCCAAGATCGATCTCTCCGCTACTACTCAGAGTTAAACATACGTTTTCCGGTTGGTTTGAGGTCGCTGATTTGAAATACCGCAACCGTTTTGAATTTTCTAGTACATTTTTCGAACTATCGCTATTTCATAAAATTCAAGATTTTGAGAGTTGCCAAGTCAGCAAATCTCATATTACTCAGGAATCTTACTACCAAATTCTCACAAACAGATTTTTAACAAACTCCAAAATTCATTGTGATCTGAGTATTTGAGTATCAATGGGAAAAAGGGTTTGTTTAACATTAAAATACATATGTTAATAAATCGATAGATATACATATAAAATGCATATAATAGTTTAGAATCAGAAGAGAGAGGTCAGCATTTCAGATCTTTACCGAAAATCAAAAATTTTGCTGTTCGAAAAGCTTAATTTATTACCAAAAAAAAGCCGTTCATTTGTAAGCTCAAGGACTATTTGGTCGAAGTGTTGGAAGCAGAAGGCAGGAAATAAGATAGCCACATTAACATCGTTTTGCTGAAAACGCTGGAGAACCTGGTAGATAACCACTTCAGACGCTCTGTGCGCCTTCCTTAACATTGAGACTGCTCCTGGACCTATGGCTATAAATATACTAAGAACGGAGGATAGACTGAGGATACACGCTGAATGAAAGAGTACAACAGTACTCAGATAGGGGAAACAGCGCCTTATCTCTTAGAACTCGAATAGTTTCACGAACATTCTACACCTAAGCAAAAATAACCTCTGTACTCGGACTGGCCTACTTACTGGACACTGCAGACTAAAGGGAAACTGCAAGCAAGCAGGGCTTCACCAGTACTAACACCTGTAGGTTTTGTGATCGGAAGGCGGAGACTAGTGCGCTGCACTGGCAAGAAGAAGCATGAACATCATAGGCGGGCATAGACAGTCGATGCCTGAAGAAGCCCAAACCCAAGAACAATCCTAGATAATAATATATTCAGAGATACGAATTTTGGGAGATAGAAAGCACAATAGATGGAGATTTGGTATGTTTTGGAAAAAGATTTGGTATCCCTAAAAGATCCGATTGAAGACATATTTCTTCAAAGAATTGCTTTCATAACTGCTGAAATGAGCTAATTATAAGTTTCGCTAAAGAACTTTTAATTAACCTAAAAGCATCAATGCAAATGCTTAAAGTGAGCTCTTTAAAAGCAGCTCATTTCAGGGCATCTTCCAGCCAAAAACATTGAAACTTTGGTGCACCGCAACTGTCTCCAAGCTTGCGTTAGTTACCTTTGCACAATTATTATAAAGCAATGACCAGGAACTTTCACGCTTTTGCAGACTAGGAAATGCCACAACGTTAAGCCTGAAATATTTATGTGGCCAACACAGCTGGCAATGGCCAAAAATAATGGCAAAAGCGACAACACGGTAATGGCAATGCCAAAATGCAGACAGAATGAGTTCGGTATAGGGTGAGAGAAAGGACGCAGGAATGACTCTACAGAGAGAGAGAGGGAGAGTGAGTGAGTGAGTTGGTGCAGCACGTTGAATTAATTCATTTAAAACTCGTTACCGCGGTGCTGCTGCCATCAAAAAGGCACAAAATAAAAGAGTGGAGAGAGCGGAGAGTGTAGTGAGTAGAAAAAGAGAAACATTTTGCAAAAACGGAAGCCAAAGACTGAAAGAACCCAAACGGCTGTCTGAATCCTTTTTTGTGCTTAAGTGATAAACAAATACACTCACATAAGCAAATACACACACACACACATACGTAGATAGACAGCTATGCAGATCGAGTGTGAAAAGTGGCAAAGGCAGTGCTGCCACTTTTCACTTGCCACTCTCCACAACCCATTTGGCAACTTCAACTCTTCTTCTTTAGCTGCATCATCAGCATAATCAACGTGCCCCGTTTGCTTTTTGCCTCGTAAATTGCTGAGTGCTCGCTCGCTCGCTCGCTGGATTGTCCGGGTAACGCTAGGTGCCACTGTCACTCACACACAGATAGAGACACACTCACACACACACACTCACACTCACACAGACTTGCACTCATCGTGCGACCTCATCAGCAGTCTGACTTTTGCTGCGTTTCGTTGCTGCTGCCAACTTCCGTTTGTCTTTATTTGTCTGGCAAGTCCTTCGAGCTCGTCTTTATGTTTGTTTACCTTACGTTAATGAAGTTGTTCGCCGCTGAGTAAAATGCTTGGCAAAATATTTTTCCAACAACACACACACACACACACACACACATATACACAAAAAAAGCAATTAGTTTGTTCATCACTCAACAGATGGCGTGGCAAAATGAAAATTTTAAATATAAAAATATAAAAAACGGCATAAAACCGAGAGATATTTTCAGTTTCTCATAGCATCAGTCAGCGTCTCTCTGTCTGTATTGCACTCCAACTCTTATCTCTACACATTATGAATGAAAGCGCGGAGTAAAATAATAATTATGCATGCAGCAAAAAAAAAAAGGATTTAAAATAAAAAGAAAAACTTTACTGAAATAATGTAAATACGGTGCTGCAATGCCGCAGGCTCATTTACCTAGAGAATGCAGTCACACACACACACACACACACTCATTCACTCACACAGATACATCCATTTAACATAATGCTTACCTTGAGAAAAAACAAACCCCCCGCTGGAAGGGTTATCCTATGCGAACCCGGCAGTATCTTCAGCGGCACGCCATCCTTATACCATTGAATTGTGGGCGTGGGGGAGCCCTCCGCCTTGCAATTAAGCGTTGCTGGATCGTGTCGTGGCACTGTCGTATCTATGGGATGCTCCACTATTCGTGGCGGATGTGAACCTGCAACGGGGCAAGAGAAAGCAAACGTTTCAGTTAAAAAAATAAGAATCACATTGATTGTAAGTATGCAATGTAAAAGAAGGGATGTGGGCGCTGGGCGTGGCTGTATGTCTTTTCCCCTGCGTCAGTCCATGTCGCCGTCAGCGTCATCAGCGGTTTGCAAAAAAGCTCACTGCCAAATGAAAACAATGTTAATGCGCATTGCAGTTGACGTTGCAAATGAAGTTGCAGTTGCAATTTAGCGCTACAGCTGCGTGTCACTGGCACAGGACCCCAGCTTAGGGTTGCCTTCCCTTTCTCAGTTTAGAATTAATTTGTTTAGATTTGCATATTCTACTAAGCTCTACCAGCAGCTAAGTAGTTTTTTCGCTCTTCCGCTCCTTTTTTCTATTCATGGTCTGCATTTAACATAAGCGAGTCGCTAAATTAACTTATTTTGCAGTCAGAGTTACTTTAAGCCAGGTAAATGTGCTCTGGGTTAGTGCTGTGTAACGCCAGAGAGAGATAGTGATATTGGGCAGCACTTTAAATAGTTCATTTCTATTATCAGCATAGTTATGTAATCCACTTTGAGTCTTGAATTTATGTTAAGAATCAAGCAGCATAACATTTTGTGGCTTAGCGAAGATTCTGTTGTTTTAGAGAAATTACTTATGGATTATTCTGTAAGCTTTTTAACTTATCATCGAAAACGCTTTCAAAGCTATCAAATTCGCGTTTCCATGATCGAGAGAGTTATTCTCACTTTATGAGAAACTTTTTCATTTAGTTGTTTATGATTCCTAGTGATTTACAATAATGCTCTTGAAAGTACAATAAGTTCTATAAAAATGCACAAAATTATAGAAAATGGCGTCAAGATTGGCTCGCCATCTAGTTTTAAACATCTCCGTTGTTCAAACAATCTGTGACCCTTTGCCCTTTTTAACTCTATGAGCTCTACGACAACATTGACATAGACAACCGAATTAACTTTAGGCCTTGGGTCCTTTGGAAGGACCAGGTAGAGAGCGCTAAGTACCTTAGGTATCACCGACTGTCAAAAATTATATGTGGATATCGGCAATTAGCTATTAGGTTAGGATTCGGTTAACGGACACTTTCGGAACATTAGAAGATAGCGCGTTGAACCAGACAAACTATAGTATAGTGTCAATCAGATTGACGACATTGGTCATTTCCGTTCATCTGTGTGATCGCGTGGATCTCCTAAGCGCTTAGACCTTTGCCTCCCAAACTTGTTAAGCAGTTTTTCTCAATCTGGACAAAGGTCAAGTAGTGCTTTTTGCGTAGCGATTCAGTTTTCACCCGGCAAATCTTATCGGTTAATGCGCACCTTATAAATTTATGATTTTCATTTGTAGTTTAAAGCAGTTCCATAAATAGATGATCTCTATATATGCAAAAAATATTCATTCCCTTCAAAAATTAAGATGCTAAGCCAAAAATTATAATCTTATAAGATTTATCCAAAATAAACGATAATAAAACTATTTTTGTCCTTTTAATACTGGACTATAATCCATATATCGTAACATGTTAGAGTTAGATTAGAGTAGAGTAGAGTAGCGTATAGTAGTGTGGAGTAGAGTTTTGGTATGTAATACGAATTCATTTGGGTACGTTCAGATTTATCGACTATACGTTACAACTTTTGTCTCAACTTAATAATTTTAGAATCGAGTTTACAACTTTAGGATTAATACTAAATATAACTTGTCAACTAAAGTACAGAATTTCAACTTTACTTTCAACGGGTAGAACTCGATTACTAATGTTTCAATAATTCTGATCGATACTTTTCCACTATATATATCCACTTGATATCTGCAAGTGAATCTATCTGCCTAAACTTAAGCTTTAAATTCGTCCCAACTTACTATGTACAGTTCTTAAAGTCATTCTCACTTAATACTCACTCACTTAAATATTTCACGAGAAAAATTTACATAGCTGTTTTTGCCGAGTAATTTCTTGCAAAATGGCAACAAAAAAAAATAAGTCTCACACAAAATATTTAATTATCGCCTTGGGCTGTGCTAGTTATGGACGACAAACTAACATAGTTTTGCATGCATTTTGCATGGCACAAGGGCCTAAAAGTATGCTACTAAAACAATTACGACCGAAAGAGCCATAATTAAAACAACAATAGCGACAACAACAACAACAATAACAAGAAGGCAAACAGCTGGCGCTGCAAAACCCACTTCCCTTTGATTGATGTTGGCAACTCTGCTCTCTCGCTGTCTCGCTCTCGCTTAAAGTGTGCAACGTAAGCAAGTGCACGTCTTAAAAGCGTTAAAAGTGCCAGTCCAAAGTGGCAGTCTCTGTCTTGGCCGCTCTCTTGGTCGTTCTCTTGGCCTAAAGCCAGTCGGGGCATTGTTTTTAGCCAAGAGTTGTTGCTTATTTTGTGGGCCGCGGGCAAAAAAGGCAACAAACTATGCAGCACGGCAATAACAACAACTATAAGAGCAAATGTGTGTTATTACTGGCACACACACACACACACACACACACACACACACACACACATGCCTGCAACCACATGCATGTGTGTGCATAATTCTTGACTGGAAAACAAGAAAAAGAAAACGTTTTTAGGGAAATTGCTGCAAATATTTTGCTTGTTAAGTGAAACCCAGTTCTGCTATTACTTGAGCCGCCGCTGCACCGCTTCTGCCGCCGCCACATCCTCAGCTGCTGCTACTTCTTCTTCTTCTTGCAATTTCTTGGGGCATTTCAACGTCTCCGACGCGGCTGCCATTTTGGCTGGCACACAAACATAGTTCCTGTCAAGCCTTGGTCCATGGGCGGGTTTTGGCGGGGGCGGCGCGTTGCAAGTTTTGCATTTTGCATAAGCATGGAAATGCCTTTGCCGTTTTAGCAATTTATGCAAATTTCGTGCATTTTCCATGTCGTTACAGTTTTTTTTTTTGTGTTTTTCCTTTACTGTTTTTCTTGTTTTTCTTTGGCAATTGTTTTTGCTTTATGCATATATGTATCTGTGTGTGTGTATTGGCCAGGCATGCAATTAAAACAAAATTAATAGGCCTCTGGACCTCTGAAATTTCACATGCCTGCAATTTTCAGTTGCTAATTGAATTATTTAGTTTTGCAAGTCGTTGAATTACAAAATGTTTGGTATGCAAAGTTTTCCAACGATATAAAATAAACGAAGAAATCAAGCGAAAGGAAAATTAAGGTATAAACATGTGTATGTATATACTAAGATTCCTTTGCTACGAAGCTAACTCATAGGACGAAAACTCAACAAAGTCTTTAAGCGAAATATCCTATGAATAATTAACGCTCCTCTTAAGAAAGATAGTTGAATCAAGCGAACTAATTAAAAATACTTATTTCTTAATATAAAGCGTTTTACTTGATTTAGTGATTTCAGTTTTTCTGACAAGTTTTCCTCTAAAGAATTTTCAGCTAAGGAAAAGTAGAGAAGTCAAATGAATAAAATAGAAGTTTATATCGACAGCGTTTGATTCGATTTGCGTTTTAGTATCACCAAATCGTTTTTGACAATTTTTGCTATAAAGGAGTTTCAGCTAAGAAAAAACACAGAAATCAGACAAATGATACAGAAGTTTTTACCAACAGCGTCCACTAGATCTTGGTTTTAGTAACCCCCAAGAGTTTTACTTGATTTACGTTTCAGTTTTTCTGAAAATTAGCACTCAAAAGATGTTGTGACCTCAACCAAAGAGTTTCACTTGATTTGCGTTACACTTCTTTCCGTTTCATTTTTGCTGAATTTTATCACTCTAAAGAAGCTTTAGCTATGAAACACAGAAAAATCAATCAAATGGAAACGTAGAATATCATTGTCCGTCAACTCTCTGAGCGGCTCACTCAACCTCCATCAGAAACTGTTTGCGCCGAAGAACTTTGAAAGCATATATCCCGCTACTTGCGTACGAACACGAAGAGCGTAATTGGTTTTCAACGACTATTGAGCTCAGAATTGTCCCGAAGTCACTGCAGTCATGAACACCGCCTATAGAAGAACCCTGAAGTCGGCTGTTATGAGGAAGAGGGAGAGGCTCCTTTTCAAACCTAAAAATCGCGAGCAGTAAAAGTGCTAGCGACAGGATCTCGAGATGTGCAGCAGCAGTTATTAAGATAGAAAGTTCTTCCAAAAAGTCTAGCTTCTTGCTTAAGGTTTTAGTTATGCATCTTCTTGTGGAGATGCACAGGAAAATGTGGTAGTGGATGCACTGAGGTTGTGGAGGGAACACTTTTCCGGCTCAATATCGGGCAATTGTGGGAATAATATCGTTTACCGAGTTAACTGTCCGACGGCCCTAATCATAGGTGACGGCGTATATATACCACGCCGAACCATGACAAAGTCAGGGTCGCAATCAAGAAGAACAAAGCTTCTGGCGCAGATGACCTGCCTGCAGAGTTGTTCCGGCTAGCTGCAATGAGTTGATAAGTTGCATGAACCAGCTCTTTTGCAGAATATGGCTAGATGCGAGCATGCCAGGTGTTTGGAAACTTGATGTAATTTGCCCTGTCCTCAAGAAGGATGAATACTCAGCTCAGACATGTGGAATATATTTCACTTAGATGCGAATATTTAACGATTTAAACACTTAAACACTTTCTGCTTCAGAGTTAAAGCTGCCACTTGGTTTAAGTACGTTTTACTAAAGCTGCTGTGCAATTACAGAAGGGTTTACAGCCGTTTATTTGCTGCCTGCTCCAACTACCTTTCCCACTTTTTAAACATTTATAAAAACAAGCTTTTTTAGGTGTTGAACATTACCGCAGGGCACAACCCACACACGAAATGCCACTGACCGCTCCACTGGAGCAACTCCCACGTCTGGTCAGCAAAGATACACAAAACGAGCCACGGTCCAACAACTTTTAGCTACCACCGGCAACAGAACACCCAACAATCCTCGCCACGCCCCCGCCGCCCCTTCGTCGAACACCCGCTTCAATGGAAACCACCCACATGCGACATTTAACCCTCAAAAATTGTTGTGTTCCGCGCACATTGAACATTTTTGGCTGTTATTTTTATTTCCTTTATTTGGCGCCCTCCTTTTTTTTTCTCGGAAATTTATTTACTTTTTTTTTTCTTTGCGTGTTGATTTTAGCCATAACTTTGCACTTCCCAGCGACTGTTTCTGTGCCTTTTGTTTTTGTTTTCATTGTTGAAATAACATTGACATGCGTCTTGTTTTGTGACCCTTGTAGTTGCCACATGCAACACACACACACACACACACACACGGCACAAACATCCGTGCAACTTCAACTTAAGCTCCGACAACGACTCGTTTCCAATTCGATTTGGAGCAGCGTCTGTTGCATGACATGCAACTTTTGCCTCAAGCAGGGTTGTCTACACTGCACGATATGCAATCAACAACAACATGTATTGTTTTTGTTATCATTATTGTAGTTTGTGTTGTTGTCGTTGTTGTTGTTGTTGTTTTTGAGGGTGTTGGTGCTTTTGGCCTTGGCTATATTGCATTTGAAATATGCTTAGGGTTTTATTTAATAATGTTTCAATATTCCAACATTTCTGACATATCAATTTACGCGCAATATTTTGTCTGCAATTCATATTTGTAACTGTACACATATATATATATAAATAGCATATATGTATTCGATAATATACTCGTTTGTGCGTTTCGTGTTGCATTGGCTTGTGGCAGTGCAAACTGAAAATTGTTTTGATATGCCATGAAAATTGAAATTTATGTTCTTTTGTTGACAGATTGCGTATGTAGCTTGTGACAATAAAACATATGTTTAAGACAGTCGAAATTGTTGGTAGCAACAGAAGCTGGTGATTTATGTAGTACCTTCAAGCAGCTTATGTAAACGAAGGCGATTTACACTTCAAAGACCGCTAATAGTCATGGCATATACAATTCCGGTATTGAGAGATGCTAAGCTCATAGTCCTATCCGATATGCAATCCTTTCGGCTGATTCAATTTTAAAAACGTTTATACGAATATACATACATAGTTATCGGAATCACAAAATGTCGATAAAATAATTGGTTTGATCTTCGGGGTCGCGAAAAGTTGGAATTCTTTTTAAGGTTTGGATTCTGTTTAAAGGGACTTGTAATGGACAGATTGTATACGGGACACTGACTGGCCAGGTATGAAATGGCTAGAGAATACCATTTCATGCGAAACTACAGGATAAGTAACAAACGGGTATGGACAATTTTGGAGGAAATGTATATATATATATATAAACCTCTCCGAATCGATATATTTTCATTCTTTTGTAGAAACTATTTGCATATTAAAACCGTTAACCGTTATAATTTTTCCGGTTTTTTCTTTGCAAGCTTACATATTTATTCATCTTGTGGTTTACATTTCGTCATTCTGTGATGCATTATCATCTACGTCACACATGTGCATAGTTTTTGGTCTTACTTTTTACACTGTCTTGAAAATGGAAATATTTTGAAAATTTTTACGGTGCACACTATTACTTTCATTCTGTTTGGGTTTTGTATGGGAACCGTTATAACCGGTAAACCGAAAAGAATACCGGTACTACCGAAATGGTTACGTATCCGAAATCAGTTTCGGTAGAAACAAAACAACTTCAGTTGAGTTTTTTTCCACTTAAAATGAGATTCAACTTGAATTGCATTAAGCGAATCTTCAAAAGTCTCGATGAACGCAATTTTCACTCATTTTTTCTCTTTGTGTACATACTATGTATTTGATAGCTTTTACACAAACTCCAAAGGAATTTCATTGCGAATCGCTTTAAAGTGAAATTAAACTATTGAAAAAACAAAAGTAAATAAATTAAGTTATAAAAGTTAAGGTAAGCGTAAACTCTGCCAAGTAAAGTTTAAAACTATTTTAAGAGTATCCAAATTTACGCTTAGACCACAATTATTTGTAAGCTTGTTAGGCATCAAGTTCAAATTGGGAAATTTAAAACTTATATTAATTAAATTTATTGCTGTGTTGTAAATCATAGAACAAACTACAAAAGATGAAGTATTGTAACTTAAAACGTGTGCTCTTAAGATGTCAATTTAGCTGTCAACTGTTTGCACAATAATTGCTTATGTCATATGATTCATAGTAATATGACGTATCCTTGTGGGCGGCCAAAAAAAAAAGGATTGTCATTGGCGAAACAACACTGTAACTCAGGGTGGTTTGCATAGTTTAGCTAAAAGCTAACCCAAAGTAAGGATTTTGAACGCAAGCTTCAGAGGAAAACGCTGAAAAAGTTTTGCCCTAATGAGTCAAATTAAATAATGTAAACGCTTCGTGTGAACAAAATTGCTTCCGGGGATGTTGTAAAAAGTTTGCTGTTTAGTTATGAATCATAACGCAAGTGTATAGTGTGTGTAACCCACACAATAGCTATAAATTGCGTCCGTTTAGAGTTTACGGTTTTTTTTGCTATTGTAAGGGAAAGGGTGGCAGCATGTCGCTTGACGCTTGTTAGTGACCGACTGTGTTTTTGGCAATGTCATGAGTCAGAAGTTTTACAAATGAATTGGTTTTTCTTTTTAGAGGGTGTGTTTTTTGACACTCTTCCTAATTGTGCAGCACCACCAAAAAAAAAGGAAAAAGTCAGTCAGTTCCCCTTCAGAGGTCACAGCTATGACTGACAGTCAGTCAAGTGACTGAGTGAATGAGTGAGTGAGTGCGCGTTTGAGTGAGTGTGTGCTTAGGCTAGACAGCTGGGCTAGAGTTGCAACCATGTTCATATTGTAAACATGTCAAGAGTCAAGATTTTTGTGGTCTTTGCGTTTGCAATGAAATGCAATAAATGCAAAGGACTACATAGTAAAGCTGTAAGGGCATCAACGTCAGTTGCAAATGTTTAACAACAAAAAGAAAAATAGAGAAAACTGCTATATAAATTCAAAGAAAAACTCTGGAAAATGTCTGCTGACTTGCATGGCAAATGCAAAATAATATAAATAATTCAAAACACACGAGAGACTGCACACATTTGCATTGACACACTTCAAAGCGCACACCCACACATAGACACACACACACACAATCACACACACAGACAGCTCGAAAAGTTGGCAACTCTAGTTTGTAAATGCATTACAATGGCCGCTCAGATATCTAGATACTTATGCATAGCCAACCAAAATGTGCAAATTCCTAGAGCGATCCTAAAGCTGCAAACTAACTATACTCAACTTCTACATGTTGTCTCTACTATGTAGGCTAGTGGTTTGTTTGCCTAAGCAGCTTCAATAGCTGTTAGATACACAGTAGATTCACATAGGCACATGGCTATAGATACAGATACAGATACTTTGGCCCCGGCTGCTCCACATTTGTCGATTGTGGAGCTGTGGCACACCTGAAAGGCATTTGTCCAATATATGCACAGTTTTTATTCCTATTTGCAATTCCACTTGCCGTTTCAAAAACTTAAGCCTGCCTGTAGCTAAGCGCTGTCACACACACAAAAAGACATGCACTGAGAGAAATTATGGCTGTTGTTCTAAATTGCAAATATGAAGCATAGGTGAAAGGAAAGAAGCGTTGCTATGTGCTAAAATCAAAAGACATTTAGAAGACATTTAGAAGTCTGTTATCTTTTCTCTTTAACAAGATAGAGCTAAACACTATATACTGAACCATTAGGACTTAAAGTTAGGAGATTTAAGCAGAACCTAGTTTCCATTGAGCGTCCACACAGAGAAGATATGCTGCAGCCAGGGAAATCAACAAAAAGGATCAGAATTTCAAATGGAAAGCTCTATTCTGCTGTAAATTGATCAAATCAACTAAAAGATATGATTTTCTTCTTTATATCGTTGATATTCTGCCTTTTTAATGCGAAACCTACGAGATACTCTTAACTGACGACCACGAAGACGTTGCCCATAATAGGGAACAGAAGCATCATAACTTTCGTTCTCGGCTTATTCGCAGCAAATCTTAAATAAATGCTTGATTGCATTTCCTAGAAACAACTTAACCCCACTTTTAACTTTACATTGCCTCTTTCTCTTTTTTCTAAACTCTGAAAATTTGCACTGCTTTCGCTCAGTGTACGCACACATGTGTCGCTGTAAACTTTTCACATTGAATTTTCCAGTGCAGTGCATCGAGCGACAAATCTATGGCCGAGTCCATGTGCATGCATGTGTGTGTGTGTGTGTGTGTTTGAGTGTATAAGTGTGTGGGCGTCAGTTAGTTACAGTTTTTTGTATTTTTTGTGCAACAAAACTTTGTGATTCGGAAAATGTTTTTAGCTGCAAAACATGTGCAAAAGCAAAGCCGCCGCCTCCGCCGCTGTAGCTGCCAGAGTGGAAAAACTTTTTCGCCACACGATTTTTATTTGCACCGACAGCTGCCAGGTGAGAGAGCGCAACATACAACATCTAACACACATCGACCCATCGACCAACCGACCGAATCCATGTGTGTCAAGCTGTCAACCCGTAACCCAGTCGTTGGGCACTTTACTCATTTGAAATTCAAGTGCGACCAGCCCGTTGCTAATAGCTCATTAGGCAGCGAATCCCATATTTACTTTATAGACAGCTGGCGAGGAGCTCTTGGCAAATCCTTGTGTCAACCTGCTGTCAAATGCTAATTAAAATCAAGCCAGAATTCGCGCCGCAATTTGCCACCCTCTGAAAATACAGCTTCAAGCTGTTTAAACAAAAATCGAGCGGTGTCGAAAACTAAAATCTCCAAAGAATCTTAAAGTCTACTGAAGTTTGAATACACTTTTCGCTGTGTCTTTTGGGGCTGTTTATAAATTAAGCGAACGAGAACCCCGCTTCCCATAGCTTCGTAATAGGGACTTCACGTTTATCAAACTGAAAGAGCCGAAACTATTACTAACTTGTCAGCTCGAACCCTGCCGGGAACCAACGATGCCGACCAGGACCTTACCAAGGTTGGCTTGAGATCCACTCTCCATGAAGGATGCTATGAGGAGCCTGGAGGAATGCCTTCAATCCGGCCGTAGTCTGGTAGCGGGTTGTTATGTCCAGTCAGGAAAAAGAAAAGGTTCGGGGACTAAAGGAAATGCTTTGCAATTTTACTGCAACTCCGATGACGGCAATCGAAAAAAAAAATTGAGAGAAATAGAATACGCCCCACGATCACTAAAATATTTAGCTTGAAGCAAAAGTTATCGTAATGGATTTCCAATGCTTTTAAAAATATTTGTGGCACGTTAGCGATTTACCTTCTGTTCAAAATTGCATTAAAGGATATGAGGAGGACCCCGCTGTATTGGTTGAAATTCACTTGAATGAGATTTCTAAGTAATTCACGAAATTACACTAAAAAAATCTTATGGTGGCACTTTTCTTTGTAAACCATAGGCGTATCCCTGAACAAGAGTGTTGACTGCAAACCTCAAAAAAAAAGTATGAGTATTCTGAAAAGTAAAAAGCGTCTGATTTCTTTTTATGGTTTTTCGGCCTACAAGATAGAGCTGCAAAACTAACGATAGTACTATCGAAGTATGGAGTTTTTTCCTTTGTCGACACAAATCGATAGTTTGCACACACGCTAAGCGACTAAAGTTAGAAAGGTAGGAAGGAAGCAAAAACTGATGGTACTATCGAATCTTGGTTCTAAAACTATCGCAAATATCGAATGACGCCACTATCGATTGTTTTACAGCTCTACTAAAGGATTCACTTTCGATGTAAATATGTTCCAGTAATCCCCTATAAAACATATGAAAAGATTAAGATTTAAGAAAAGAGTTTGTCGATATAGTTAGTCTTATATCACTTTTTGACTTCGAACACCAAAGCATAGAAATTGAAATTTAGAACATTGATGATAAGCTTATATTTTAATGGGTAAATTGTTATTGAGACAGCCCATCGAAGAAAGCTGATTTATACCCAGCGTCCATGGTGACATAAGAATTGTTATTTGCAAATATAATTCTTAAGGACGTTTCCTTGTCCAGGCCTTCCAAAAGCTGCCTATATTATAATCACATATTGATATGTAAAAATATGGTACCTCTGAATTGGAAATCGAAATCTTAAAAATAAAAAACATCTTCTCTAGATTCCCTCTCTAAGCTTCTTGAGTTTGACCATAGAATTTTGTTATAAGATCTAAGTCTCTAGCTCAAATCTCTAGTTCAAAATATAGGTTCTACAACTCTAGTACAAATTAATTAACCTCAATACGAAAACTGTAATAAGATCTTAATCTCTAGTTTAAGTCGGATAAAAATTAATTTTAAATTGACATTTAAAGAAATAGAGAGTTTTATAGGTACATAAGGAATTTAGCATCTATTTTTTGAAGCAATTACCTCAGCAGATAAAAAAGTTTTCGATATAATATCTCAAATCTCAATAAAGATATTGTGTCTTTATCTCTAAGCTACAAAATACCTTGTTATAAGACGACTGGGGCACAAAAATGTATATGAGATCCAGCTGATGCCCACAAATTTTCAGCGAATGCTTGGGAGATAACGTCGAGTACTTTCTCAATTAAGAAGACCTTTCTCTGTAGACACGAGCGAAAAGAAGACCAGGCCGGAACTCGGGTGAGAGGGTAACTAACAGGTACTTCGTGCCTCATTTAACTCTATCTAACTTAAATCTTTGGCGAATCTCCCAAAGAGTAACAAACTGCACGACAAATTTAAAATCACAATTCTCCTTCTCTCTCTGTGCAGAGTATAATTACAGCGAAAGTAAGAGCTCAGGTAAGTGGAATTGAGTACATGGGCAGGAGAAAGGGGGGCGAACTTAACAATAGGCGCCCGCTCATCATCATCATTATCCCTGTCATCGTCAACAGCAATCAAGATAAAAGATAAGTTAAATACCAGGCGGGGGATACAAAGGAGGCGGCTGGAGCTGAACGGTAAAGTAAGCGACTGGTCCTGGTACCGTTACTTGTCTGGTCTGTTGCTTCCCGTTGTTTATTTTGTAATAAAGTTTCAAGCTCTCTCTCTCTCCCTCACTCTCTCTCTCGCTCTTTCCGTCTTTCTATCAAACTCAATGTTGTTGTCTCTCAAACGCATCAAAGCAAAGTTTTCGAAGCTTTCGTTTTTGTAGTGATTTAAGCGCTTGATTGCTTACAAGCAGCCGAGTAACAGTCCAGTCGAGTCCCGTTAGAGCCAATCTAAGTTCAGGCAGTCAGAACCGTTAGTCAGTTGCGTCAGTCAGTAAAGTCCGTTAGCCTAACTGTAACAGCGTACGTGCGAAGCACTATTGAGTAAGTAGTTTGTGTCCGTGTGTGTGTGTGTGTGTGTGTGTATGTTAATTCCTATCTTTTTGATTGCAAGGGTGTGTCCCTCTCTATGTGTGTGTGTGTGTGTCCATAACAACACGTTCGGCTCATAATTTGGAGTGAAAATTTTCAATTAAGCTTAATTGCATTAAAAGCAAAGGGTTCAATCTGTCGTTATAGAGCTGCTGCCCCCATTCAGGCACCTTTTCAACGCTTTTGTTGCTCTTTCAATATATTCTCGTTGTTGTTGTTATGGGGGTTTTACTTTTTAACTTTTGGCCACGCTCATGGACAGACAGACAGACAGTCTGTCCCTTGTCATTGAAGTGTTTTTCATTAGGGAACACGCCGCCAACATTGTCAAAAGCATTTTATAGTTGGTTGTTGCTTTTTATGGTTTTTAAACTTTTTATGCATTGAGCCAACTTTATTTTGGGGTTGGCTTATCCATTAATAGGGGGCGTGGGCATACCACATGGATTCCGTATATATTGGCAATTTAGTTGGGTTTTATATGCCCCGGCTCATAAGTCATTTGTTTTTTTTTATGTTGATATTAACCATATTTGGATTGGATTTTAGCATTTGATTAAAATTCATGAGCAATTATTTCGTTTTAATGACAATATAAAAGTGAGGTTATGGCGTGTTGTTAGCGGCGAACAGTTTTGTTGGAGTTATGCAAATGTACACTGAGTATATTGGCCGTTGATTAATAAAGCAAAAATTATATAAAAATAAGCATATAAAAAGCATGAAGATTAATGCATAGTGCTTCATAAAAACTATAATTAATGTATTTATTTCAGAAACTCATATTTAATGATTTGCTGTCAGGGTTGGCCAACATTTTAACAATTGCGCATAACTCCTGCTTTAAAAAAATGTAGTTTAAAGAAAACTAATCATTAGAAAGGAACAAAAGTAGGGAGAACGTTTCAATTATTGACTTAAATGCTTTAAAAACGTCTGCCATCACAGGACTGTTGGCAGATATATCAAACCTTGAAATAATTTTCATCTTATATTTGATCTAAATTTAATCAAAATCTGTAGACTACATCGTATAGCTGCCATAGAAATTATCATAAAAATTAAAAAATGTTTAGTGTTGTCACTCTCTGTGGTTGACATAGCACAATGTGGCGTCATCAAGCGGGGGCATTAACTAGCGTTTTCTAGCATGCGTCTATTTCGGCGCCATCTTAAGCTCATTGATGTGGCTATACCATGGCATATAGGAGGCATATTCTATGGTTGATATGACAGAATTTGGCGTCATCTAGCGTTCGTTATAACAAAGGTAGCAAGCGCGTTCATGGTATTCCCAAGGGATACGCGACCTATCCTTTCATCCACTTTCACTAATAGAGCATTGAAGACCCTCCACCGAAAAGTTTTGCCGTACATATTCACAATGTGAACCAGCAAGCCAAGCCGCTGAGTGTCCAATAGCTTCACTATGCCACACTATGTCGTTACGGAGCTGGTAGATTTCGTCGCTCCATCGAATGCAGTACTCATTGCCAGCTATTAGACAGTCAGTTCCTTCTGGCATGAGTGACATCTACTACTACCTACTGAGACCAAAGTAGCATCCATTGTGAAGATCTCCATGATTACTTGATCTTCATGCTAACATACTTAAAAACATCGAAGTCAAGTCTCTCTAAGTGAAGATGAAAGAATTTCAATTATTTTCCTAGTTTATTATCATTCCCACGCTGGCAGATAAATTTATCTACCTTAAAGGATCTAAATCAGCAATGGAGCAATGAATCGAATCGATTTATGGCAGTTGTATAGGGCGGAACTTCTAGAATACCATGGCTATGATAAAGCTGGCTAATTTTACTCAAAGATTATACTATTAGAGTATGAGCTCAGTTTTATAGGGCAAAACTCGTCTAACCTTTGTTAAAACTTACTTCTAAATATTACTATTTCATCTCAATACTTTGCAAGCCCAACTTTCACACTCATTTAGCCGCAATTATGGTAATCGCAATGGAACCTAATGCCTTGATAGTACACTCCGTTATGTCCCATACAGTGGCAACATTAGCAATCTACTTCAAAAGCTTTTACTGCCAGCTAAATCGCCTTCCACTCAATCTAAACGTTAACCAAACTTTTTCATTTCAGTTTTTATATCCAGTTTTTCCGTTTTTTTGTGGTTAAATTGCAACACATAAATCTTAGTGCCAAACACCTAACACATACTCACAGATGCAAACACACACACAATAGAAGTGACGCGACAGCCATTTTTCAAAAACAAAACACAGCCAAACAAAGCAACAAATAACGGCAAACAAAAAAAGCAGAATAGAAAAAAAACAACAATGGCGAACAAGAGTCATGCAAACTAGTGCTAGAATGCAGTAAGCCCCCCACTAGCTGTAACGAGTGCGAGAGGAAGAGCGAGTATGGAAAAGAGTGGTGGGGAGCAGAGTGCAAACGCATGATTGTCTTAATGGCTTCGACATGTTTGCAAAACGACTGTCAAAAGCAGCTCGGCAATGGCATTGGCAACAGCAGAGAGTTTGCTGCAAAGTTGGGGGGTTGGGTCAGCCTATAAGAAGCAGCAGCAGCAGCGTTAGATACTAGCGTCACATAAAATCCAAGTCTTTTCTCGCTTTGCGTCATCTCTCTGTCTTTTCGATTTGCCTGCCAGAGCTGCTAGATGTGAGTGTAACTCACTCTAACTGTAGTATAGAATCTCCAGTCCCCAACACTCTACCTCTGTATACTGAGCCGACTGTTGCTGCGACATGCGTCAGCATTGAAAGCGACACACTTGAGCTTGTCATAGCGCTCAGTCTCTCGCTCTATGGCAAAATTTTTGGTTTTTCTTGGCCAACATTGAAGCAGGAGTAGGAGCAGTGGCACAACGTTGACAAGGACTACAAATCTTCGTCTTTTTTGCGATTTGGCAGCAGCAGCTGTGATATGCAGGCTTTTGATTTGGCCCGCAGCAGCGGCTGGAGGAGCAGCTCTTGGCTTTACTTTACTTTGGGGCGGTTTGAGTTTAGGTTTGAATTTCTGGTTCTGGTTCTGGTTTTGGTATGGTTTTGGTTTTGTTTTCGCTTGCTGACAGTCACTCAGTCATGCAGCCGCACACTTGATACAACATGCAGTCAAATATGGCCAGCCAGTTTCATTCTTCAATCACGCATACAAACACACACACTTAGTCATGCCTGACATGCTCTTTCTCTTTGTCGATTGTCTTTGTGTGTGTGTGAGTGTGTGTGTGTGTGTGAGTGAGTGTGTGTGTGTGAGTGTGTGTGTGTGTGTGCGTGTGAAGTGTTTGCCATGCCTGACAGTGTTTGAGTTTGAGCATGAGTTTCAACTTTTACCTATCGGTTTTGGTTTGCTGCCTCAAGCGAATTTTAATTTTGCACCTGAATGAATTTGACAACGAAAAGCAGCACAGAAAGCAACGAATATGTGATACACTGTAGCTGCTTATAGAACTGTATGGAATAGTGACCTAAGATCTTTTGGAGCTTTAAAACTATGCCATTTTCTAAGCAAGTAAGGCAAAACATAAAGTAGAATTTATGGCAGAACTCTTTTCTTCGAAAATTAGTAATCGCACAAATTTCAAAAGTTGCATATTTATAAAGCTTTTAAGTGGCTAAACATTGTAATTACGTAGTGAGAAAAACGCCGAGCAGAAAACAAGTTTCCATGACTGAAATAAACTTCAATAACATATTATTCTAAAATACTTCAAATGATTAAATTTGTATCAATAGCCACAAAAGGTGTATATCTTAATATATTGTGTGTTATGGCAAAGTGAAGTTCATATTGAAAATGTCGAAATAAGTTCTTCTTAAAACTCCGTTTTCCGTTTTTATGAGCATTTCACGCCTTATACATATTAACAACAAAAGAGTCCAAACATAACATCTTTCGGTCAATTTTGGGTCGCTATCACACATCTAATGGCGTGGCATGGGGTTAAGATCGACTCGTATGCCGTCACGAAAAGCTGTTATTATACTTGGGTGGCCCTACGCTATGGTGCTATTACGCTCAGATTGTGTTAGATGGCGCTACATTATGCCAAGCTTGAAAGAGTTTACACCTGAAACTTTAACATCTGCTGGACGTCCCCTGACGGGTGTTTTCGCAAGACACCATAAGTTAAAAATGTAATGTAATGTAACTCGAGAATAGTCAACCCGTTCGTAATCAACGTCAAAGGTAATTATAAATTATTTAGCATTTTGTCAAAAAGTTTTGGTTTATTGAAAGTCAATTCGAAATCGCATGGTAATGATATGAGAATACATTCTTGAGATATCAAGCTGAAGTTCCCCAAAATACGTACAAAAAAATAATAAAGTTCTTGGAGGTAATAGAAAACAACACATGTTCGGAAATGGCGTTATTTCATTGACATCTTTACCTATTAGATGTATAAATTTTCACTCTTTTTAAAATTAAATAAATATAAATTTTTTTTAAATGTAAGTTTCTGTAATTTATAAAAGTGGAGGAACTTAGAAAGTTACAATATCGTATATTTTAGAATGTCTTTAAAAAATAGTTAAAATCAACAAAATGGCCTTCAAAATACGTTTCAAAGAGAAAAAATATTTGATTAAGAACATCCCCCACATCTCGTACTTTATCGAAATCTTGTATCGATTGTGAACGATTTCAAAGAAGTTTAAACTTTGATCCATTAAAGAAAAGGGATTCTCATAGAGTTATCTGATTTCAAAAGCTGAATGGTTGCGTTTGTAGAATAAATAGTTTTCGTCCAGTTAACAACGATAATTGATTAGGAAAACAAGTTTCACAACGTTTTCCTAAAATTTCGTTATATTTATCATTACACTTTATCTGACACACGAGCTTTATATCTTTATGAAACGCTTTCATGTGGAAACTAGTTATTCGCGTAACAAGACATAGTCACGTGTTGTCGTTTCGATTAACTTTATGACGCTGACCCAACAAAAACAACTAAAAATGCCACTTTGGGGGCCCTACTGTAACAGATAACATCAGTATAGCTGCAGTTTTACGATTGTCAGCCATTCATTCACAAAATGTGTGAAACGTTATCAGTATCGCATAGTTAGAATTATAACTTATTAAGGCCAAAGATCACAAGGAAGCCTATATAACCCAAGTCCAATATGCCCCTAAAACCAATTTGATGTTTATAGGGTATAGAGTACAACAACAATAACAAAAAACAAAACCAATTGACAACTTGCTTGGATAATTATCAATATCATGTATACGCACAGTTGCGCAGTCAGACAGCGTTAAACTGCCTACACACTCACACTCTCCAAAAGCAGAGCTCAACACGCGCTCCCATCTGCCACATGGCTCAAACTCGCATTTAACCCTCGTTAACAAAATCGAAATTAACGCTTTATGTATTTAGTTGGATGTACGATAATATGCTCGCCCATGTCCATGTGTCCATGTCTCCTGTCTCTTGTCACTGGTTCACTCTCTAGCTATGTCTGTATCCTTTGTATTTGTGTGAAAAGGTACACTTTTAAGGCTTCAGCCTGTCAGGACGTTCATGTTTTGCCTATGAAGTTATTAAAAGTAAATTAGGGTTGAATTCTAGACAGGACTTTAGCTGGTAACCAGCTAACCAGCAAACGTAACCAGTTTTTTGGCACGACATTGTCGACTTGATTGGGATGGCATAAAACACAGGTCCTGCACCTCTAAGGGTTGTATACCCGTGTGAGTGTGTTGAAAGCTTTGCGTGCCTGCAACGCATTCTGTCGCTATGTTTTTTGTGTGTGTGAGTTGGTTGGCATAACATTTTTGTTTGTTGCTTACTTAATTGTCAACATGGGAATTTTTTATTTAAATGCCAAACAAACAAGTTGTGCGTTATAGTTTTGGCCAGTGTGACCCTTTGTTTGGGATTTGTGTAGGTAAAAGTTTTCAATTATACACAGATTTGTTTAATTACGCATGCATGCGCAGCACTTGAAGCATACTCAAATTGATTTCTGAGTGTGGGTGGCAACACTGCGGCTTAACAGCATATAACTGTAAGGGTGCGCTTAATTAAGCCAACGCAGCGCTTTGCCAACTACACACACTTAACTGTAGTTAGTCATTCAGTCAGTCAGCCAGACAATTCGCATACAAATCAACCACAATCATACATACAGAGACAGAGACAGTTACAGCGATGACTAAGATGCTTGCTGAGGTCGGTAGGCAACTCTGGCGACACACCTTTGAAGTGCAACAGCCGCGAGCAAAGTTGAAAAGTGCGCTTGTTAACATTCCTTAATTGCTGTTGTTACTCTGCCGCAGGCTGAAGTCGACAGACAACAACAACAACAACCAGTGTTGTCAACGACAATGACGAGTGCAATTATACAAAAACTACTTAGGCGCGCATCCTGTCGCATCCTGTTTGATGGAACAAGAAGAAGAAGAAGAAAAACTCCACTAAACTGCAAGCAGTACAAAATTGAAAGAAAATTCACTTTCGCGTTGTAAATTTGTAAACATCCTTGAAAAAATAGCTGCAGGCAAGCAAAGACAGTGCGAAGGACAGCCAGCTGGGAACCAAAACGAACTGAACGCGAAGCAGTCACTCAGGATAGTGCAGTGTGTGTGTTCGGGCGCGTGTGTGTGGTCCTGGAAGAGTGTGTGTTGATTGTGTGTACTGTTGCGGCTTGGGAAGCTGTTAACTGCGGCTTAGAGGGAGTTTAGAGTGGCGAAGTTTACTTATAGAGTAAAACATTATATAGAAGAATACGATGTACATGAGTAGAAGTATGTAGTTGTTTAGAGTGCCACAGTTTTCATAATATGAGAGTTTGAAGCGTGGAGCTCTATTGGGGGGACATAAGGTGAAGCTTTGTATTAACTTATTTGGAAAATTACGAATCAAGCTTTTTGAAAAGCGGAAATAACTGTTCAATAGTTTGGTTAAATCTTATTAATGATAGATATTTGTGAAAGTTTTCATTATTCATCATTTAAATGCATTCGAATGTGTACATCACCATTCATTTTGAACGAATACATTCATTTTATCATTGGGACAATTGAAAGTGAGACAAGTACTTAGACTGAACACTCATTCAACCAAATTCATTATACTGTGTACACCGCATTCATTCATTGGATTTAAACGTGAATTTATATTATATTCTTATAGTCAGTATTTCAATTTCCATAAGCAATGTTTTTGAAGCAAAATATCAAGTTCCGCATGTTTCCTGTAATCGATTCAGATGCTCAACTCATCTGTAAAGATTTTAATCAAGATTTAAGGCAACTCTTGACGCTAGTAGCGTCGATAAGTTTTTGCGATGTTAAGGATTTGATAGTATATTTCTATTTTATGTAGTGTAAAAACCACCATCGGCACGCCGAAAGAATCGTGCGAACTTGTCTGCAACATGTATGACCATCCGAAAATCAGCATAAAGATGTCTGACAAAACAAATCGGCTGTTTCGCTTTGCTGATTATGGGCAGCCTTAAATCTGAATGTTGACATTTATTTGTCTGGCAGTCAGATTTTATTGACCGACTCGGCAGGTTTCGTTGTTGAAAGGCGCAAAAAAGCGTAGTAAAAAATTAATATGTTCTGGTTTTAATATAAAATTTCAAATAAGTATTGCAACTTCGAAATGCATATCTAAAACACAAAAATATAACAATATATTCAAACTAGGGGGCTTCACCTTTCCGCCGATTACAAGTATGAACACCCAATTCTCCTTTGCCATATTATCAAATCTATATGTCTGAAGATGTTTAGCTTGTTCACAAACGCAATGCATAAGCGCCGATTCTCGACTTGTCTGACCGTAGCTTACGATGCATATATGCTTGAAAAATTCTTGCAAAAGTTAGAGAAGAAGCTAGAGTTTGGCCAATTTTTCACAATTCCATGCTGATTATAGAATGTCGGGTCTGCAGACTTTGATAATGACATCGTTAGTTTCAAACTGGTATCGAATTCTACTGTACAAGTATTCTATAGAGTTTTTAGACTTGACATCAAATATACAAATAAATTACCTTTTCAACACTTTTGAATCGATGAGAACAACACTTGAGAAACAAATTATATATAGAAATTTTCAGTTTTGGTATATGTATTTATCGACTATTTTGTCAAATTCGAATGAATACCGCTTGATGAGAGCCAAAAATCCTACTAATATGTTTGATTAATAAGTCTCTCTACAACATTTCAGGCGTAGTGCTTCAGAATGAGCATGACTCATTGTTGGATTGATGACCTAAATCCAGTCTGTGTTTCTATTGTACTACAGAAAGTCTTCAACCGACTTGCACATATTCAATATTTCGAATTTACGCTCTAGTTACCTCACTCAACATTTTCAATGAAACTGCAGCTTTAATTAAAAACAAGCCCTCAACCCTTTCAGCCACTTTTAGTTACAACTCCAACGCTTTAATGCCACAACTTCAACTCAACCCCACACACTTATCAGGCCAATCCAAGTTAAAGTTGTGCAAATCCCCACTCTCCTGTCGTAACCCGGCTTCAAGCTCACGGTCTCAGTCAGGCACTTAAATTTTAAATGCCAAGTCCGTCCGTGGCCATTTGTTAGCTACCCCTTTGGATTTCATGATTTTTTATGGCTTAAGTTAAACAGTCATAATTTTGTGCCAACTCATTGCGTCTTGGAGACGGGCAAGAAATCTCAGCAGCAGTGGCAGCGCCTAAAAGCAGGCAATGCTTTTTGCTCTGCTGCTGTTTCGCCTTTGATTTCCTAGCCTTCTGGCCGCTGTCTGCTAACTGTTGTTGTTATAGTTGTTGTTGTTGCTGTTGCTGGCCGTGCATAATTTATCAATGTCATGGCGGCGTTGGCCATGTTGATGATGACGGCGACGATGATGAACGTGCCAGAGCCATGGCCAGGACAGCATATTGTTTGGCTGCCGTTCCGCCTGCAAATCGATACTTGTTGCTAGAGCGGGACAGAGCAGCTGCGTCTCTGGGCCGGCACAAAAAGGCCATAAAATTGTAGCTTCTTAACAAGCAAATAAAATGGCAAAAAGAGCCGACGTTGTCAGTTGGGTCTCTGAATGACCATAGGCTCGACATATGCGTACACACTCACACTCACAAGGACAGCTAAGGACACGGCTTTGTTGTAGCTGACGCTTATCAATACTAAGCATTTCCTTTTCTTTATCATTTTCCGTGTGTGCGTCTTTTGTCGACCTACCTTCCTTTGTGTCCCTGAACTGTCCAGAACTGGACATTTTATATTTATTAAAAAAGAAAAGCGCTACCAATTCTCTTTTCAAGCATACATGTATACACTCACACACACTCTGGAAAAGAGTCCCTGTAATAGGCATCCGGTCATAAAAACATGAATTGTGTGCGGCTCTTAGCAGCAAATCCAATTGAGCATAAATCGGCTTTGTTGCTGTAGTTGCTTCTGTTGTTGTTGCCACTGTTGCTCCTGCCACTCGGCCATTCAGTGTATTTTATAGCATGTCCTTGTATGCCATATCAGCTTGCCACAGTTGAGTTCAGGCTGCTCTCCATTGAGGCTTTATTTTATGTGCATTTAAGCACAATGCGCTTATTGACTTAATGACAAATGTTGTTAGCATCAATATACTCCTCTTTTTGCCTTCCTCGTAACATCAGTTGGCACACGTATTCAAGCCCACAACGACTTTGCTACCAAGGTAATTGGCCAAGATGTGCTCACTCCTTTTTATGGGCTGCTGGAAGCTAGTAAAGCTTGCAACGTTTCTGCTACTATTTATAAGTATATGCCATAAGCAAATATAGCTTTTACTTGAAATAAGGTTAAACTGACGCAAGTTTCTTGATGGAAATATGAGGATAACTTGAATCGATGTGTAAGGGTTTGACGCCACTATTCTAAGAATTCAATCACTTCAATATATTGTAGTCCTATTCATGGTAAGCTAGGCAGGCTGAGGCTTACAGGGCGTTACTGTAAATCATACATTCATAGATGCTCTCAAGTACCTTCGCACCCTAGAGCAGTAACACATAGCGGGTTTAGTACGAGAAAGAAACGGGGTGTAAATGTCAGGTTTAGTAGGCAAGTCCGACAGTTTCCCATTGTTATGTTTCATGTCATACGCATGTTAAAACAGATAGGCAAATGGTAGATCCCTACCACTACTTCTTCATCTTAACTGGCCATAACAACCCGTTATAGGGTTGCCTCATACTACAAGCTTTGCCATGCTGAGGTGGTATTCTCTAACCCGCACACCATACGGAGCCACTAAGGTACTGCCAAAAGTATCAAAAATTGACAGTCTTTCGTGGAGTTTCTACGAAGTAAGTGATTGGGTCGTAAGCCCGTGAGTACGAGCCAGTTACCTTCAATGGTGATCGTTATCGATTATGACACTGATGTTTTTATACCGATTCGGCGCTTGCTGAACTTCTGGTTCTAACAAGATTGCGCGGCATGCCATTCTTCGGCCGACACGATCATTCCACAAAATTTGAAATAGTGTCTATACCAAAAGCAGCACTGGATAATGTGTTGGGAAATGTCGAAAAAGAGCTCATTTTGTTATCACAAACAGCAACCACATCGTATAGGAAAAGTATCTTTTTGGACCAAATTAATGCAAGGGAGAAATCGAATCTTTCATTCTTTAAGGAAGTATTTCACAAACAAATGTGCCACATATAGTTTTTCTTGGGAAAGTACTCAATTGACTTGAAACAATATATTTTCAAGAAGTTCAAAAGGTTTTAAGAGATTGTAAGAGAACACACTTGCTGCTTTATTCCTTGGCCTAAGCCGCTTTGTAGACTCTTCAAGCAATTGATTGAATTAGTGTACAAAGAGAGGATGTGCCTGGCGTCGTTATCTAAACGCAGCGAAGACCAGGACACTCAACAACGTTCGAAACTGACTGCCTAACTAAGCTCCTGGCTCAAATTTTAGATTTATACACGAAAGATTTCGATATGTGGAATACTTTGCAAAGCACTTTTTTGCATTAATTTACGATATACTCGAGGTAGATCATATCTTCTTCCCGTTCGTCTTTATCATAATAAATCCAGCTGCATCTTCTTCATCACTTTATATAATACTACCCAACCTTTGCAAGGACACGGATGCGCATTTTGGGAAGTGATACACTCAACATGTGCGATATGTATACTCTTCCCTTACGTAGTCTTCACGACTTCCTACGGCAGTCGCCTCCTAAGCTAACCTACTCTGTTTCCGTACTTTTTTTCCTATTTCGACTGTACTTTCTGTCTTTTAACTTCCGCTGTCTAGTGATGGTTCAACCTATTTATCTAAACTAATTCAAGTCCAGCTGTGGTCATTGGTAGCAATAACTTCCTATACTTTTGCTTTTCCTCTTCCAAAACTGCTCCTGTTCCTCTTTTTCTTCCCTCAGATGCACAAAATGTTTAATTTTGAATAAAAATTGATCTTCAAATATAATTGGAAGGTGACTACAGTTTGATTTTGCGCACAAATTGACTTACGAGTAGCCACAAACGTTGTGTTGTTTCTTTTAAGTAGTTTTGCAGAACTTGTGTTGTGTCAAGTCGGACAAGGAGAAAAAATTCTTATCCATATGCTGAGAAATCACCTCAAGTTAAGAAAATGTTAGACTTTGTACATTACAGTTTTTTGCAACCTCCTTTCTAGTAGCGGTAAATTTTGTTACCTTTTGTAACTTTTTTCTCATGAGGTCAACACAAGTCAAATTCGTTGTCCACAAACTCATAACAAATAAAAAATGTGCACTTAATTTGCTTCATAAAAAGTCCAAAAACTTGTAGTCATGAAAATAAAGAAAATTTCCATTAAAGCCCAACGACTGCAGCTCCTATATATTGCAGCTCGTTTGAATAAATCTTAAAACTTTTATGTCGATAATCAAAAAACATTTGCATAACCATTTCACGGCTGTTAAAAAGCGCTTAACTACTTGCAACAAAAAAAGGCTACCAGCTCTTTAAGAGGCATTTAACTTATTTTAGCTACTCATCAACTTGCTCTGTCCTTTATTTGGTTTTTAGTATTGAGCAGGAAGTGCAACTCAACTCTACTGAAAACTAAGCTCCATTATAAGAATAACCCACATTTAATGCCTGCATTTTGTGTGCTACTTTTCATTATTTCACCATTTCACTCACTTTATACACTGCAAGAAAAAAGAGTGTAAAAGCTGCTTAGCTTAATGCCATGCAATTTTTGCAGGAATTGACAACTTTGACATAATTGACTGCAAAGCAAAAGCAAAGAAGAAGAAGCAGAAGAGAGAAGAAGCAGAGAAGCAGCTGATGTTCAAATAAATATAACAACTCATAAACACCGCAAGTCCTTGAGCAGCTGCCACGTTTATGTCATTCACACAAAGGAACCCCAAGCAAGAGGAAGTACACAAGAAAAAAAACCAGTGCATAAAAACTGCTTGCGCGTAATGAACTCGTAGAACTCGCAGAACTCGCTGACTATTTTTTTTATAACAGTTTTATATTTTTAACATTCCCGTTTTTTTTATTTGCGTGTGCCCTCATCTTCATTAGCACATTAAAATGTCAATGACACTCGGACGGGGCGCTAAAGGGTTAAGAAAAGCATTTGAAAAATGCGAGAGGAAATGCCAAGCGATGGCGTCGGCGGCAACTTCTTCTTCTTCTGCTTCTGCAGACAGCTGCTGTCCGAGCTGCACGACATTGTTCTACGGGTCGGTCACTCAATGCTTTATGATTGCTGTGGCGCCACAACAGCAACACAGAGTGCCAACGACAACAACAACAACAAAAAAAGGAAAATTTGAAGCAGACAGTCGGGACGATGCCCGACAGTGGAATACCCTGTACACTTTTTCTTCAAAAACACTAAATACGGTTAAATGGGAACGGAAGATGGAATACCCTGTACACTTTTTCTTCATAAACACTAAATACGGTTAAATGGGAACGGAAGTATCCACTTTTATATCTCTTTGCATAAGATCGATATGCCTGTACACATTTTCCTATTGGGAAGTTCAAATTGACAAGTTTTCCTATTGGGAAGTATTATGGTGGCAAAAATCACTTTTATACTCGTAACTCAAGTATTCTTGGGCCAATGTCGTTGAATTTTGTAACATAGATCAAGAATACATTTATAGATATCTGTGACAATTTTCAAATCAATATATTGGAGGAGGGGTGTGGCAGTAATCAAGGTAAATCGTTTGCGGAGGACGGGGGGTTCTATTGGAAAAAAAATGGATGCAGTTTCCATATCTACTCTAGTGAAATTTTGAAGCAGTTTATTTGCGAGGTGAAATTAGCATATTTTTGTCTATAACTTTTGATGTATGTATCCGATTTCGATTATTTTTGAAACATAAATGCACATTGACACGGCGAACATTTATTTATTTATTTGTAAAAAATATACAACAACAAAAGGCCTGTTGTATTAAAATGAGAAAAGAAAAAGTAGATAGATATATTTAATCACGAGTCTACACATCTCTGAGAAGTTTCGAGTTGATAGATTCAACAGAGCGGTTGTAAAACGCGAAGTTGGTAAGATATCGACTTCATTCGACAAGCTTCATTCGACAAGCACGGACATGTCTATATTGACTCGACTATTGCTCCTGATCACTTTTGCCCATGGAACTTATGGTCTGCCACGCCTCCTTCTGCCCGTTACATACTACATTACACAAATCTATAATACCCTTTTACACTTTGTGTACAGGGTATAAAAAGGAATATGCAGCAGAACATCATAAAAAATATGCTCAACACTTGTTTATGTCAGCGCCTTACGCCTTTGGCCCGCCATTTTGTTTCGCTTTTTTTCCGCCGCGCCGTCACTTCCTCTTTCCTCTCTGCTACTTTTTATGTGTTCTGCGTGCCGAGCACTTTAAACTTTTGTTGTTGTTGTTTTTCAACCAAATTTAGTAGCGCCATTCATTAGGCGCAATTGCCGTTATGCGCCGTTATTGTATTAGCCGTTTTTGTTGTTGTTGTTCTTGGCCTAGTTAGCCAGCCAAATGAAATATGTTTTCATGTTTACACAAAACCAAAACTTGGACGGACACAAAAGCGCAGCGTGCTGCATGTACAGTTATACAGTTATATATACAAGATTAGTCGGATTGTTGATTTTGTTGTTGTCTGATTATGATTGTTGTTGTTGTTGTTGGCATGTGTTTACTTTGTAAAAACGAGAAATCACTTAATTAACTTAATCAAAATATTGCCTTTATTGCGTGTCTTTGTGTGTGTGTGTGTGTGTGTGTGTGTGTGTGTGTGTGTGTGTGTGTGTGTGTGTAAGTGATAAATGCTCTTATATACTATGTATTCATGCCATATTCCTACACATGTCCTGCTGCAGCTCCTCGCTTCTATTGTTGTTGCTGTTGTTCCTGCCGCCATTATAACGGTTTCATTGTTTGCTTAATTCTATGCATGTATGTGTGTATGTGTGTGTGTGCCTCAATTCAATGGAAAACACTGATAAAACTAACTGTAATCATGTGTGTGTGTGTGTGTGTGTGAGTGTGTGTGTGTGTGTGTGTGTGTGTGTGTGTGTGTTCCTTTCATTGTTGTATTTGTATTCTGACAGTTGGCCAATTAATATAGATATTAATTAAAATGTGCCATTGCATAGAAACTCGCACAATGTTGGGATTATGAAGCTACTTTAAAGACTCTTAAATTGCAAAAACTTTAGATGGCGCGGAAGAAAAACTGTAAGCATGGAATTATGTGAGATGGTAGACATTTGAACCGATTCAAAAATCGTACTCGATGCTTTTCTACTTAACTTGTGTTACGAGCACTCATAAGGTACAACTTATTCATACAAGAGGAAATATCATACTGTCATCATCATCATACTGCATAGAGAAACAGAGATGATGAAACTATTCGCTTCAAAGGGAAAAGCTTAATCTTGAATTCAAAACAATTTGCCAATACAATAGGCCGATTGTGTTAGCTAAAGACGTCTTTGAAGAGGTCCTATAAAACAGAGATGATGCAAGGTAACGCATTAAAGGTGAATTCTTCTTCATTTACTTAAAAGATGAAATCTCTTTAGTAGACCGATTATGTTAGCATCTATGAACGTTTCTGAAGACGTGAATAATGAGCATAACAAATTATATCAAAATAGAGATAATAAGTGGCTTCTTTTTTTCAACATAACCGCTTATATCTCAATATTCCCTATGAAAAATATTATATATAATAGGAATATAACCGAATATTGCTTATATGCATCTCCTGCGCTGAATTCTTGCTATTGCATACAAGCGATATTAACTGTAAGCGATTATGTGTGATTTGATTATTATATGATTATGCTGCTTTTTCGTCATTGCATATAAGCGATATCTACTCGAATTTGATTACGCTTGAGAAATAATAAAGTTTAAACATGTACATATACCTCGAAAAGCTACTAACTACTTACTAAATTCCAATTTCCCTTCAATTGCACTTGTACAAATTTACTAACTTTTATTCAATATAAAAAAAAACTTAACTCAAAACTCATCTGTGAAATGCGAAATTTCGAGAAATGCTTATGAATCCATAAATATGTTACATATACGGGTACGAGATAATGCGATTCAGTAAATATTTATTCCGGAATTCATTTCTCATTCACATTACCAAATCATATAACTTACAATAATAAGCAGCTGCATCTACTCAAAGAACTTGTATGCCTTTTAAAAAAAGGCAAACTTGCCACCTACTAACAAAAAATGAGTGTTTAATTTAAATGTAAACCAAATAATAACATACAGATAATCTGTGGAACCGTCATTATCATGCCCTGAAAAACTCATTTAACGCTCAGCTGCTTTTCATATCAGCTGCTTTGTTTCAATTTGAGCAGAGAATACAAAATGGACATGAAATATACACTACCCGCCACTTATACACATACTTAATGCCGAGCAGCTCAACAAAAGGTCTGTAGCAAAAGGTATTAGGCCATTTTGCTTGCCAACAGAGTCTTAAAGGCAAAAGACCAGACACAACTTTTGTGGAGTCATATAAAATAATTTTACCCTTTTTTATTTAAAGTAATTTAATGCTTGGCAAGACACAGGCCAAAAAAGAAGAGCAACCTAAGAGAATATTAGAGGTAACTTGAGAGAGAGCGGGTGAGGGAGTGATATAGATAGCTGCGCCGGTCTGCTATTGATACGCAAAAGTCTAACCGGGAGCAACATTTCATGCCACTTATCAAAGGCAACAATTTAGGTTAAATACTCATTAATATTCCGGTCTGCAAAAGTTTTTGGCAAATAAATTTATGCCTACAGCCCGAAGGCGAGGGCCAGACATGCCAAACCAGGGCTACGCACACACACACTCACACACATATATATATAGACAAAGTGCTGGCTATAACCAGGCCAACAAACAAAATAAACCAGACACACGCACACATGCACACACATACCCATACATAGAAACGGTTTCCACATAAATGTGGAAATTAATTTTAGGGCAAACGAGGCGCTTACATGAGTGTGTGTGTGTGTTTTAATAGGACTGGCTACCCGATGTACACTGCGCTGCAAAAGTCTTTGCACACCACATCTTTTTAGTATTTTATCAGTACAAAACTAAAAAAATACCTCAGCTCTGATTTCTCAACAAGTTGGCATAATGTGACGCCATTTATCTACGTAGCCACAACAGATATGCTCTTCTTTTCGCTCCAACTGCTAACAAAGCACGCAAAAGCAACCTTCTCGCTCTCCTGTAAACACAACACACACAAGCGTGAAAGCAGCAGAGCGTCATAACGTTAGAGCGTAATAATAGATTTTCCTGACGGCAAACGAGTAGCTCTTACCTCTAGAGCGCGTGAATCGATGTTTTACAACAAAATTGGCTGATGAGAAATTTTAAATATCAAAGGGAGCGCTTGATGATTGCAACATTTTGAGTTTTTGAAAAGATCGGATTCGCTCACCACTGTGTTTCGAGCCAATAAGGAATCTTTTTTGATGTTCAAAGGATTCATAAATCCTTTTTCGGAATCAAATCAGCATATTTTTTGAATAACATACTAATTTGAATCTAAAAATGAAAACTCGTCATATTCAGGGGTGTGCCTCGTTTATTCATATAACTCTGATGGGCGATACCAGAGAAAAAATCTCATCGTAGCTGAAAATTTCTTATATTCAAATATTAACTTGACGACTTTAAAAAAATGTGTCTTAATAAAGAATTAGAGATTTTGGTAAATAATGCATTCACATTTCTAATCGTCATCTTGATCGATAAAAAAAAGAAATTGTATTTATTTTTATCACTTTGATGGGTTTTCTTTATAAAAAATCCCATCGAAACTTAAGTTTTCCGCAATAAAAGTAAAAAATTCAAAGAGAATGCCAATTTAAACAAATCACGAGGTGTCACATATGTACCGTAAAACAAGAAAACAAAGGGGAGGACACCCTTTCTAAACGAAATAGACGACGAACAGCAGTTAGCATTTCAGCCAATTTCAACAATTGCAATGATATTAACACTTTTATAGGTGCTGTAAATCGAAGATGCTTTCAACGATTTTTACGATAGGAGTACCTTATTCAGAGCGCACATGTCCGCAAGACAAAAGAAGACGAAAAAATTCAGTGGGCCCTAAAAGATTGGATGATGAATCAAAATTTGGGACTAAGTAGAAAGGAACTTATGTTAAACGTTTTGTGAATGGTAAAAACCTCAAAACAATCGACATCGTTACGGAAATTTTGTAGGATAAAAAAGACAGAAATCTCTTTCAAGCGAAGTTCAAACCAAAAACAATTCAACTGTTTGCCAGAATTCTCATTTAACCAAATTTCAACCAAAAATCAGATATGTACGGCTTTTAAGTGATGGTCAACATAAGAGCAAATTGTTGATGTGCCAGAAATTGTTTTAAAAGTGTTGGAGATCAATTATGCAACATTTTAATCGATGGATATTTTATAAAATTTCAAACGAAAATTCAAGCAACACCAACAAAAAACTCGCTCCTAAAGCTGAACATACACAAAAAGCAACTCATATTCCAAGAAGTTGTGATATAATAATTTTTTCGATGAAAATAAGCTTTATTCAGGCGTGTTCCGAATATCGATTCATTTTCAAAAGTAAAACGGGGCAGCTTCATATTTTTGTGGTTTGAGTGAGTTCACATCGTTTTTAGCCCACAACAATGTTTTTCGAGCCAATTTCAGCACTTTTTAAACCGAAAAAGTTTGAACTACCAAATTTCAGAAGATTAATACATTTCGACTCACCACGAGTAATTTCAAATCGTTTTCAGCCTATAATAATGTTTTTCGGCCCTATAAGTAGATGAGACTTGTGAGAAAACGTGAAAGATGGATTCTAAAGGGTAATCATCGTGAATGGTCGTAATGCCGAAATATATTTCCAAAGTAAATGTCAAAGTTATGCAAAGAATATCTCATTTTTTTGACACATTTCATCATCGATAGCTGTTTCCTCAGTTACTACGCAGTGAGTTGGCGGGACAGGCGATGATATACAAATGCTCAGTGCTGAAATTCCTAAATCAAAACTAAACAATGTTGTTAAAATGCACGAAGAAAATCACATAATTATTTTGAACATTCAACTGAATTACAACGTTTTGTTTTCCAAAAACCGGACTATAAATCTTTGAAAAAACTGAAAATTCGATAATTTTTGTATCGACTGATATCGAGTTATCGCTATACACAGTCCTTTTTCCAATGTCCTTTTTTCTGCCATATTTTTAAGTTACGCTGTTCAAAGACTTTTGCACGGCAGTATATATATATATGTGCGTGTGTAGGGAGCCTACATGATTTGATGCTTAATGCCAGCAGCGACGGCAAATGATAATTGCCAAAATGGCTCCAAATGAATAATTTATAAATTAAGTGAAAGAAAATGTATAAAATTTGGGGGAAAGTGGAAAAACAGAGCGCGAAAAGTTGAACGCAAGTTAAAAAGCAACAGCAAGCAAAAACGTAATTGTGTTGATTTTTCTTTTTTCAGTATTTTTCTTTCAATTTTTTTCGGTTTTTTTTGTTTTTTGGGCAAAAGTTGGCGCATATTTTCATTTGTGCCAACAAGTTTGCAAAGTATTTAATTTGTTTTTGTGCTTTTCGTTTTTATGCTGCACACACACACACACGCACACATTTGTTGCTGCCACTAAAATGCCAATAAATTCCTCCTTTTTTTTTGCAGTGTAGCAAATTTATTGCATACTTTTAAGCGCGCTTTATACTTTTTATGACGCTTGTCGCTTGCCGCCGCTCTTGTCGAGTAGCTGCCGGATTTATTTATTTTGTGTGCGCTCTCTCCCTCACTCACGATAGCTCTCTTCCTCTCGCACTTGGTGGATTTGTGCACTGATAAAAATTTGACATGGCAAACGAGTAACGCAAGGCAACAAAATGACAGGATATTATTCAATTGAATTCGTTTACATGCATGAACTACATAATAAAAATGCCCTTTTATACCACACACTCACACACACACACACACACACACACACACACACACACACACACACACTCACACACACAGAGCGCACAAATTGAGCAATGGCAATGAATTGCGCCCAGCCTCGGTCCATCCTGCCAGCCCGGAATCCTGCCATCATCAATTCCTGGGCCAAAGGCAAACAAAATATAAAAATAAATATCACATATGAAACATATCTTTTGTATCTTTTTGTAGTAGTTGGTAGTGTATCTGTGGAGTAGTCTGTGTTTATGTTGGCTGTCGCATCTGTATACGCTTGTATTTACATGCGCTCTTATTGTTTTTCGCTGCGCCAACATGCCACACAAACACAAAAACTAGCATAGCGATAGCGCCATGATACCATCTTCTGATATGTGGGTGTATTTCGGATTGTTTTGCTTATTAAATGCGCATATTTCAGGCAATGCCAAAATGCTGCTTATCTGCCCTTGAGGGACTTAGGCTTACTCCCTTACCCTGCCGCTTATGCTGCTTTCAGAGCTAATTTGGCAAATTGAAGTTCAGCGGATTGCAGCGCTGGTTTTGTGGTCTAAGAGCAAACGAATAAGTTTGCTTTGCCAGAAAGTAGATAAGCTGTGGCCCAAAGCTGCCGTGGCATAAGAGTTTCTTTAGATCTTGTAGCGAAGGGAATTTTTAAAGGTTTTTGTGGCGACTAACTATTTTAACAGCAGATCTCTTTCTGACAGTTTCTGACAATTTAGTTCACAACGAAGTCTGATGCATTGTCTAATTGGCTGAGTTGACTTTGAGCGATATTATCGTATCGTAAACGTTATTTTAGGAAAAACCGACTATCTTACTTTTGTTTACTTAGGTTGCCGATTATCATGCCCAATTTTTGCGTAACTACAACGCTTTTGATTCAATAATGCGAACTATTGTTATTTTGTAACCTAGTACTCTAAAGAATGAAATCATATTGCGAAATCGAAACTATAACTTCGAGAACAGGCATGTTTGCGATACAGTCCTTTGCGCTTTTCAGAAATTCAGCAAAACAACGAAAATTTTTTAAAAATGGCACAGGTTATTCTTGTGCAAAGTGCGGTATTTGTACTATATCTCTCATTCAGAGAGATAGTCTCAGCATTTGATAAAAGAAATACAGCTACAAATCATAAAATAGCCCGCAAACCAAAGTCATAGGCATCTCTAACTAAGAGAGATGGTAATATATTCAGCTTTTTACAAATAAAATAAATCTGCAATATTTCGCTAACCAAAGTCATAGGTAAACCTCCTTACAAATCGCATATCGCACTATTTGTTTGTGTTACATCCAAAGAAATTCCTTTCGAACTTGTTACTGATGTATCTACTAATACTTTCTTTCTGGCTTTACAAAGGTACGTTTCTCACCAAGGCACTACCAAAGTTTTCCATAGCAACAATGGACGACGTCGGGGCTTACCAACTGCTGGAGGAACTGCGAAGTGTGCTCGATGAAGAAGCGGACGCAATTCATGAATTCCCATCAAAAAGCTGGTACAAATTTTCGTTTGTCACCAAATTTTCGTTTCACCAACAAAGCCGCATTTCGGTGGTATATAGAAGCAAGTTGTCAAAACTATCAAGAAACTACTATTACGGACGGTAGGAGTCGCACCACTGAGCAGTCTGAAGTTTGACTCCTCAAAGCGCTAAGCAGAGGCTTCTAGAGCTACAAAACTATTGATAGTACCAGCGAGGTATCGAGTTTTTTCATTTGTGTCTCACTATCGATGTTTTTTCACTATAAATATTTTAAGCACACGCTGATTGTGACATAGAACAGGAACTGAAACAAAGACTGAATTTCTGATGGCGCCAATAACAACTTGCATTGATCACAAACAAAAACAAGTTAAGAGTACTTGTTTTCATTTTATTACAAATGAAAACTTATAATATATAAAATAATATTAAAATTCTATTTCTGTTTGTATTTGTATCGCAAATATACTGCATTCTGCTTCTGTTTCAGTTCCTGTTCTTTGTCAAAGCCAGTCTTAAGTTACAATTTCCATCGGCTGGAAACGACTTTTGCATGGCATTGATAGTCAATTGTCAATTGATATAAGATTAGAAAGGTAGGAGGAAAAAAGCCCTATATTACTATTTGATACTATGAATCTGCTACTAATAGTTCTATCGATAGTATTGAATCTTTTTACTAAAAATATCGAATATTAATAGTTTTGCAGCTCGAGAGACCTCAGTGAAAGCGAGGCGCTAACACCCTCGCAGCTACTGATGGCTTGCCCTCTGACTGCACTCCCGGCGGGCCATACTCCAGACCCGTAGGATCAAAGCGGCTTGAGGCATTGGCGAACTGGTATGTCGCTCAGGCAACACTTCTGTCAAAGATGGTCTCACAAATCCGAGCTAGGGCTGCAATGCCAAGTCAAGTGGCATCCTCAGCTGACGAACGTTAAGTGAAGGGAACTCATCATTATGACAAAGGACAAATTTCCAACGCAGCGGTCACGCACGGCGGACAATACTTAGAGTTGAGCAAATGCCAACATTCTGAAAACTTTCAGGTTTTCAAAGGGGTCGACGTACATCACTAGAACTCTTCTATTTGAACTAAGTACAAGTTTGTCGTCAAATCTTTAAAGTATACTATATAGGCGAAACGTGAACATTTTGAAGCTTTCGTTGCACTTAGCGCGGTCGCCGCGCTTTTTAATGGGTCCCATTTTATTTTTCAAGATATTAAAAAATAAGAACTATATAAAAACTTGTATAATTTTTCATGGCAAAAAATCATTTTGATAGGTCGAAAGTTTTAAATGGCGATTTTACATTTGCGAAATGCCACTTAAATGACAAACACGACAATGTTTTTACTTCGAATCATTTGTGCTGACGATAAGTGAGTCTAATGCTTGAAAAAAACTCGAAGGTAATGTCGAATCATGAATTAACATTAGCTCTGCATTTGATAGGAGTAGTTGCAACCTAACAGAATCATTACAAGATAATTAAAGTACAGTTGAGATATTGCAAGTAGCTTTATAAAACTACTTCGAAACAAGAAAGAGGAAAAGACTTCGATTCTGCAAAATTCTGCTGGTAACTTCACTGAGAAAAACTAGGTAAGTACACACGCAAAGGTATCGTTCTAAAATCCAAAAATATTCGTACTTTGCGTTCTTAGATCAAGATAATTCCGATTTTGCAAAAAATTGAGGAAGTCAAGCTTTAAATTTTCAGAAAAATTAATCAATCAATTTGTAGAAAAAACACTAAATAGAATTTTCTTTTCGGGCACAAATTATCAGTTACTAACAGTGCGAACATTGGAAACCATGATTATTAGTTAGGGGTGTGCCAGAAATCTCTTTCAACAGAATTACAGCCGAACAGTTAATGGTGGGCATGGCAGATAGCTGTTTCAAAACAATTGTATTGAAAAAGCATTTGACCGATAATTTTTTAAAGAGGTTTAAAGTGAATTTTGTGGCAGAACCGTTTAGAGATGAGAATGTCTTGGACAATTTCGAATGCATGCAATTTTTAAACAATATAAAGCTTGGTCCCGATACCGAATAGTTCTACATAATTAACTTCGAAATGGAGTTATTTGACATAAGATATAAGTTTTCTACCAAACGAGCGATCATTGCAGGCCATTTTTGGAAATCCGTATTTTGGGCAGTTTGCTTTTAGATTTGAAAAATAAAGCTCTTGAATTTAGTTAAAATACGAAAAAATCTTTCTGTGTGTGGCTTGTCTCAAAATGTCAGATATTACATGGTATCGGAACTCGTACTGGATCGTGGTTCGCAAATAAAAGTCAACAATTATTTTGAATGCGGTATCGACTCATGATTAACGGTTGGCTATACTTTCAATGGCTTGTTCTTCGCTAGCTTTTTTAAATAAATTTTTATATAATCATTTGGACCAGATCGAATGTTCGCAAATTCGGTTTCACACAGAAATACAGCAAAAACTTAAACAATATTTGCTTATTTTCCATGTAATTTGGTTGAAATTCTTAAACGCTCTTATATTTTCGTGACAATATCTAGAGCGAAAAAAATAACCAAAAAAAGAAATGCTGTTGATTTAATATGAAAAATAAAAATTATGACACTTATTTTTTATGTTTTACAAGTCAAAAGTTGCAGCTTTCCAATTAAAATTCAGCAAAGTTGTTTTACTAAGTTATTCGCTTTCATTTGTACACAAATTTCCCAGAAATTGGGGCGAACTTTAAATAATATGAAAAAGGCAAAATGTGAAACATATTTAATTTACTTGGCATGAAAAGAGATCGCGTTATTATTATATTTCAAGGAATTTTGACCTTTAAATCTTAAAAATCACAAAAAATTGAAAGAAATTATATTTCTGTAAAATTTCTGGAGCAATAAGGGAATGTAAGTGCCGAATCCTTAGTTTAAAGCAAAGACTGAAGTCAACAAAGGTCTCGAACAAACAGCCCATCCCTTTCGTTATGTTTCTAAACAAATTAGGTGAAGGTATTAAAGACGTGATCAAACTATGAAAATTATGTGTTGAAAATGTCTAGTAGAGCACGGAATAGACCGAAATTTCATGCTTATTTTTCCAAAACTCGACAAAGAAAAATATGATCCCATTAATCATGCGACAAACTTGAGCTGCGTACGGAAAAAATGCAACTTTTGGTACAAATTGAATGTTTCTATCATTTATAGACTCAGAGATCTATGCAACATCATGGACTTATTAACTTAGGGTCTACCAAATCTATAATACCCCTTCACATTTTCTGTACAGGGTCTCAAAAGTTTGGCTTAAAAACGCAAAATCTTTTTAGAGTTTTACTATAACATCTGCATCATCCTCAACTATAATAAACTAGTTCCCAATTTGGCGGTTGCACAGTGTTATCGGAACACGGCTTTATTTTATCGCGTATTTTATGCACCACAAAATTGACGCTATATTTCATTGTCTACATATTGTAACTTTTATCTGATAACTTACTAAACACAGCCTAAAAGCTGCCTTAGGAGTATTTAGGAGATTTTGCCATATGAAGCTCTTCTCTTTCAGGACCCTAACTAGTTATCAAGTATCAAATCTTCCTAAAGTATAACGAAAAACTCCACCAGATAAACAACTTACATATCGGAACTTTAAAACTATTTGCTTTCAGCTGCGGTTTAAACTGTATCGAATTTCTATGCCCAACTGGATTCGTCACATAATCGAATGTCTGCCAAAGCTATAACACATGCAGCAAAACTTTTCAGTCCAGTAATTATCAATAGCAATAACTCGAAACATAGCATCGCTATAAAAAAAAAACTCAACTGATTACTTGATGCAAGTCCACAGAGCATTGAAACTATTCAAGCAGCTTCGATAATGATATGTCTGTCGTGTTTTGCATTAACAGAGAGCTGCAACTCAACCATATAGATGTCATAGGATGCAGCTATAAAAAGAACGTATCTCATAGATGCGTATTCTCACTGCTGACAGAGCGCCAACTAAATGCAACTCATTATAGTGCAATACACGGCAAAACTCAACATTTTTTTTGCTCTGGAATGTAAAGCAAAGGGCGAAGAAAGGCACTTGAACAAATGCATGAGTTGTACTTCAGCAGCCGCCGTACACGGCAAACGGCAAATGCACGTACAAACACACTCCGGTATACACACTTGTGCATTTGTATGCATAGTAGTTGAATTGAAGCTTACCTTGTGCATACGTCCACTTCAGCAGGAAAACGATGAATACGAAACGTAAATCCATTTTACAATTTTTTACAGTATTTCGCCTTAAGATAAAATGGCTAAAAAAGCGTAGCAAAAGCATTTATTTGGTTTTAACACACATACACACACACACACATATATAGATATATGCTGTGTATGTCTGTGTATTATATGAAGTTCGCTTGGGCGTTCCTTTAGCTTCTGTTGTATTCTATTTTTTGCGAGTTTTTCGTTTAACGTTGCTTTTGGTCTCTGCGTCGACAATCTCAACTTTATCGCTGGGAATTGCTTGCAACTCTGCTCCGCTGACCGAAACTGAATCTCTTTACAATCCGCACAGTTTGGCTGGCATTTTGTTATGGTGGCATATATATATATAGCTCTATATATGCGGTTTAACATTCACACAGTAAAACCCCTTAAATAAGTTGACGTTTGAGGTTTGGCGTGCTGCATTTTATTGTAAATTGCACATTGTAATGCCAGTGGCACTGCCAGCAGCCACTTTACGTAAATACTTCCGTTTCCGCTTAGCACAAAACACTTTAACACACTTGGCAATGACGGCGACAGTAAGTTGGCTGCTGCGCCTTTAAGCCCACGTTAAGGGCGCACATTGTTTACGCGCGTTGCGGTGCTGCCCACTTGCTACTACAAATCATACACTCTTTTGGCTGTCTGCTGCAACGCGATGCGGCACAAATCAATTAGCAAACGCGCACAAATTAACGCCGCAAGTTAATTGCCCCCAAAAGTAGGCAACAAAAAAGATACACTAAAGTGCGACACAGTCGTTCGAGCACGTATGTTAAACACCGTGTAATCGTTGTGTTCAATCAAATGGCATGCGGCTTGTCCAACTGTTTGTTTATACAAGAACAACAACAACAACTAAACAACAACAACTACTACTACGACACGACGCCGTGTGCTGCAAACCGTTACACTCGCTCACTTTGCGCGCCTTTAACCGTTAGCGGCAGTAACCAAAACTCAACTGAACGGCTAGCAACGGTAATCAAGAGCCTTGCATACGCTAAGGCGCCCAACTACAGTTATTTGTCCCATTCGTGGTGAGTTTGCCTATCGGCTTGTCGTCGTGCTCGCACACCAAACGCGCGCTCGGCATGTTTGTGTGTGGTGAGTTTCTGCTTATCGGCTAGCTGCTTCGTACTCAGTGCAAAATAATTCGGAGTCACGATGCGCGCTCTCTCGCTCTCTGACTTGTTTTGCGAATTCCGTTGGGCGCTCACGAACAGCTGTTTTGGCATAGAACTCCGTGGCAGCTATAACTGGGTAAAGGATTTGACCAGCGGTTCAGCTTATGCTGCAGTTGTGAGTAAATCAAAGTAATCCAAAGTAATCAAAGTAACACAAACTTTATATTTTTTAAGCTGATAACACTTTCTATTTGACATTGTTAGAACTCTTAATCTACTTACTCTTAGTGCTTCAATTAGCGTGCTTCACTGGAACTAATAACTAATCATTCACAACTACAGTTTACATACTTAATACACTTCAATTGCTTCGGCTTTTGTTTATTATCAACTCCTTTGCAAAAACATTTGTTGCTGAATTTACCGGCTAAAAAGTAGAGTTTGCGCAGTTCTTTTTCGGAGTTACAAAATTCCTACGCTCTGTGCGTTTACAAAATTAGCTCTCATGAGAGAGAGCGAGTTCTTGCCTAAAAGTAACGAGTGAATTTTTTGAATTGTGCCAAAAACCGTTAAATACCTTTGCATGAATGCACCTTAAAAGTAATATGAAGTCGTTTATTCTAAATCTTGTGGAATTTCATCGAATACTATTAGTTGTTCAATGAAATTTTTTGCCCCAATGACGTCATTTATGTTACATTAAACAGTGTTAGCAAATAAGCGCGTTTTAACTGCTACACTTTAGATACTCTCCAGATAAGTTTTATGCACAAAAAGTAAGCTAAACCAAATTAAGACTTTATGTTTCCCAAAAATTAATCAACATATAGTTAGAGGATTACGGCACTGCGATCCTAAGCTTATAGCTCTCCCGCCATGTCCGCGTCTCAAGATATTCAAGGTCAAAGGTCGCGAAAATCGTTTTTTTGCAAAGACAGTGTTTATAGACAAAAAAAAACTTCGATGGTCCTAATATGGATGGTCCTTAAGTCACACGTCGTCATGAAAACTAGTTTCAAGTCAAATAAGCTTAAAGTATTTAAGTCAAATTTTTTAATTACAAATTTTTAGTTTTTCTAATACTTTTTTAAAAGTATTTTTCTAATTTCTGAAAATATATTAAATGAAAAAAAAAAACATTTTGGTTTGAATTTTTCGGAAATTACACTATGGTAAAAATTTAAAATCAATGAAAAATTGGCTAAAACTTACCTTTTTCAGTAAATTTGGAGTTGACAGCAACTCGAAATTTCGAGTTTATATTTGAGTATTGATATAATGATAATTCGAAACCTTTCTAGATTACATGAAACGGTTTCCGGATTGGGAATCAGCGAAAATTTAGAAGAAAGTATGTTTAAGCCATGTATTTTGTTGTTGTTTTTTTAAGTAAGTTCAACGAAATTGTCGATTGTGGAATTTTTTCGATATTCCCTCATAAATGTGCCATTTCACTATCGATTTTGCTCAAATCAGTGTTGAAATATTTACAAAGAATCCATTTATCGAATTCTAAGGGAACATAGGACAAACTTTATTTATATTTTTTGATTTTTCAAGCACTGAAAAAAGTTTTTGAGTTTGTTCCCCTGTGATTCGCAATGAAATCGAGGTGGATCAAAACGGTTTAAAAAATATTGAACAGGTTCTCGTTTGATAAGAGATTTGGTGACTTTACAACTCTCATAATCTCGCATATAGTGATAATTCGAAAACCGTGCTGGAGAATGCAAAACTGTTACTGGATTCGAAAACAGCTTGTTTTCATATTATCATATGCTTATTTTTTTGTTGCCTGGTGTAGTTAATCAAATAGTCCAAAACTAAAAAGAAACACTTATTGCCACATCTTATATAGTCTTACAGATTCTTACAGATTCCCGAAAGGGTGTTAATCAGGAGTTGGCGTCATTTTTTGTTAGTATAACTATACATAAAACCAGAAAATCTTATGAGCTACTTTATCCCTTTACCTAATAACCATCAATACTTTTTGTAAAATCTGACACTTTGGTCTGCTTACCTAAAGAGCTTATGCAAAAATATATCCACACAAGGTATGGAGAAAACCTAAAACTTAGAACTTATTATAAATTAACATCCCTTACTGCTGAAAGCGGAAACATACCTTCACTGGTATGAATGCAAAATAGTTGACACAGGCCACTTTAAAACTAAAATTGAGAAAGATTAATGTTATTTCGATTATTTTGGAAGCTTCTTTAATTGAAACTTAAGGGAAAACTATAATTTTAAAGGTAAAACGGTAATCAGGGATTTAAACCATAATCGTAGCCGTTATCCAAAGCAACCGATTGAATTTTGAAACCGTCACCGTAACTGAAATAAATTTTTTTGGAAAAACCAATAACCGTTATAATGTTTCCGAAATAACCGAGTCGAAACCGATATATTTATACCGATACGGTTTCGGTTCTTTTTTGCACCTTAAATTTTTTTTGTAGAGCATTCTAATCTTCGTCGCACAGTTGGGCCATTCATTTATAACTTTCGAATAAGTAAAGATATTTTCAAAATTTAAAATGGATTTAACATAGAATACACTGCGATTGCCATATGTATGCACCGCATAATTATTACGCTGATGTTGCTTTTGCAGCTGCCGTAAAAAGTAAAACACTAGACAACACAATCTGTTTCTCGCTCCCACTTCTTTTTTTTGTTGTAGTACTCTTTTGGCACTGTTTTTGTCAAACAGCATGAAAGTAATAGAGTGGAATCCTTATCCGTTTCATTGAGTCGACTTGCTGAAAAGCGACCATTTCCCAAGACAGTGCATGCATGTGCCTAGTTTTTCTCTTTCTCAATTTTAGCTACGAGCGGGTCGGTCTAACAAACAAAGTAACACAAGCAGCATCACACGTAGACTGTCTTGAAATTGGTCGCTTTTGAGTAAAATTTTTCAATTTTTTTACGGTCCAGGATTCTTTTCTATTAATTACGTGCTCTTTGGTTTTATATAGGAACGTGTATAACCGGTAAACCGAAACAAATAATTGATAGAAACCGATATTATTAAAAAAAGAAAACCGAAATAAAACCGTTTACTGGATCAGCGAAATAAGTTTCGATTTGAATCCCTGATAGTAATAATAATAATAATTATAATGTTATCTATATCACATTATTTGGGATGGCTCTACGTCAGGCATCGAGAGTCTATGCCCGCGAAGAAGGTTCATTCTTCTTCTTGCTTGCGATGACTTCTCCTCTTCATCAGAGAACCTACAGGTATTAAAGCTGGTGATGCACAGCTTGCTTAAATGTCCCTTCAGTCTGCAATGTCCAGTAACTGGGCCAGTCAGAATTCAGAGTTTATTCTTTCTTGCTTGCATAATTTTCTCTAACTGTTTCGCCGGTCTGAGTCCCGATATGTTCATCCAGTCTCGGTGATTCTTCACATTCCTTCCTCCTCTCTTAGTAGACTTAGTAGACACATTGAGACTAGCTCCATTTCTTGCTTGTTCATCCGCAAGTTCATTTTCAGGAATGTTGTTGTGTCCGTGTACCCACCGAAATTATAGTTTATTGATCTTCCCAGAAGTTCAACTTTGCAGACTGACTGTCTATATATAGATATTTCCTTTAATTTGGTAATTCCTTTCCATCTTATGTGTATGTTCATAGATTTCGAGAGGTGTATCCGGGGTCCTGCAACACCGAGTTCGGTGCCCTCATTCGTCAGAGACCCGTCCGTGTATCAAACTATGGTATACCTTTTTATAGGATGCATCTCTTCTTGGATGCCCGTTTGTTACTTATCTTGGTACTAAAGTTCCGCAAGAAATGGTATGCGATGGCTTTTTACTACTATTCTTAGCATTATTGCTTTCATGTGGAGTTCTATGACTAAATGGAGCGTTGTCAAATCTATAATCACCTCCAGTGCCGCTGTAGGACACGTTCTCATTGCAACTGTCATGCACACGTAGGTCAGCCTTTGTATTTTTTTGAGGTTTCTTTTGACTGGGGCCATTTCCACAGATGTTCTGCAGGCAAAGCGCTCTGTAAGTGATCATCGGTCTTATTACCTTTAATTAAATCGGATAGTTTTTGAACATGTTCCCAATGATTGTTAAAATTTGAAGCTAATTAAGTTGCTTGTAGTTACTAGTTTTCCCATGCATTATTTCTACAACACTTAACTTTCACAGTATTTCAAATTAAAAGTGTGATAATATATATTTAGAGTAAAAACGAGCAATATCCTTCACTTGTTAAATGACAAACTCATGTAATTAAGCTGCCAGGATTCACCACGACTCGAAATTGGCCTCGTAGCTTCTTGTGGTTCTCAATTGCTCCCAACGGCTGCAATGCCTGCTTTCAGCTACATAAACAACAATTAAAACGTAACAAATTACACGTTGATACACTTTACAGCGACCGCTCCCATCGGCTCTATACTCTATTTATATGCGATGTATATACTATGTGTATTATTCTTTCTGCTCCTTCAATTATTTGCGATTATTGCAACGTTGGCCAAAGCGAGTGGGAAGCTTCAAATCCATGTTAATTGCTATTTTGCCATGCTCCAAGTTGACGCCCCGAGCCGCGCCCAACCCTGGTAGCTTCCTGCTCAGCTTTAAAATCCTTGCAAGAAAAATAACAACCTGAGGTCAGAAACTGATTTTCCATTCATTTTACAGTAGCAGCAACAACAACAATTACCACTGGCAATGATAGCTTTGTTGTTGCAGAGAGAGAGAGAGAGAGAGAGCGTGACGCAGGGATGGAGACAAGGAAAAGCGTAAAATAAAAAATTACACAGACGACCCAGTAAGTAAGTTTCAGACGCCCTCGATTCTTGCCGCCCAAACGTACTAGAAGATAAACTGCAATCGAAGGACGTTGACTGAATGATAAATTACACTTGACAATAGCTGCCAACGTGTAAGCGTGTGTGTGTGTGTGTGCGTGTGTGTGTGTGTTTGTGCGTGTTGTCTGTCATAAGTTTACTTTTAATACAAAAGTTTCCACTGTTGAAAAGTGATCACGATGATAATTACACGAGCGTAACGCTGTGCGTGGGGCGTCGGCGGCGGCCCTCTGTTGGTTAGCATCTGGAGCATGGGGGCCGGGCAGCTGGAAGATTTATGTGTGCATGTGGTCAGATAAGAGACTCGCCAAAGCAGAGGACTTGTATCCTGGCCAGTGGGGTAGTGCGTCAAGTGTGTTTGTCAGCCATTGGTGAGGGTAATTATGATGGTTACGTCTAACGCGTTTACTCTATGGCAGCTTCTATGGCTGTTGCTGCTGCCTGTTCTTGACTCTCTTGTCCTAGCCCAGTTTCACTCATTAAGGATATCCGTGCAGGAAAACAATGCCAAACTGAAACTTGACGGCGGCAAGCACTGTGCTACTTTATGCTTATGGCTTGCCTACAAAAGCCGCTACAAAATTACCACAACCAAACACACCCGCACACACACACACACACAGATATGTGTGCCGCAGTTTATGCGTGACTACTTATTGTAAAATCGCAAGTTGTTAAATGCGTGGTATGCAATAATATTTGCACTGCAGTCACAATAGGGTCATAAGCCAAATGGTGCTTCTACAGCTGCGATTGGAGAATAATTGTAAGTTCACTGCTTAAACTCTCTCTTCTTTCTTCTCAAAGATTGCAAAGATTGTTTTCATAAACTTTCAATAGTTTTTCCCGCTGCTGCATTTCATACATTAAATTGGTATAAGGGCAAAGATTTCCCTAATTTAAAGTGTTCTTTCTAGTATTGCATAAAATTTCACACCAAAAAGAGCTTATTTGCTACAAAGTGACTATTTCCCTAAAGTAATATGCATAAAAAACTTTTACTAACCTTAAATTATACAGCAATACCTTGATGTCCTGACGTTTTTGTTCGTTCCGTATTACGCTGTAAATCAAATCAAAGATATGTAATTTTACGTTTTAATATAAATATGAACTCAATTTTTGCTCAATATTTGCTAGTAAAAAGTTTTTAAATGCATCTGAAATCAAAAGTCAAACCTTTTAGCTACCTTTTGATCTTTTTAACACTTAACCTTTCCTTTCAGACTTAAGCTTCATATCATCCGCAACGCCTTCTGCTTAGAAACTTTTGCTCCTACTGCTACACTTTCTTCTTTTGATATCAACTAAGAGTTTCCCCTTTCATTACTTCAATCTTTCCTTGGAATCCTTAGCTATTTACTGTCTGCGCTCGCAGGTTTCCCAACGAGATGTTATACTTTTCGCTCAAAGTTTTAAAGTTTTTCATCGCAAAAGACGAAATACACCCGACAAATAACATAGTAGTGGAACTCAACTGTTTTTGTGGGAACATCCAACTACTCCGCTTCAACAGTGATAAACCTTCGGATTTCATATAAAAATTGATCTCATCTCAAATGGGTTAGTAATCGCATCGAGCAGAGGTTACGGCGCTTCAGTCTCCCTCTGGCACCTTTGCCTTTTCCCCTTTTTTCATAGTCTTCCTCATCATCTACATCGTCCTAGTCCCCATCTTTTTTTCTCCTGCTTTCTTCTAACTTCTACTTCATCTATTCTTCATTCTCTTTACCCATTTTTCCTACTTCATTTTTCTTCTTTTTTCTACTGGGGTTCTTTTTCCTGCCGCTTACACTTGTAATCTAAAATAAATTTTGAAAATAACTACCATTTGCAATGTGGTTGCAATGTGTACCACAAGAAACGCCTTCCTGTTTGTATATGAGATTCTATGTCGTGCATTGAGCAAACCTGATCATGATTTTCTTATTCTAACTACTCAATCGCATAAACAGCAGTTATAGAAATTCAACCTGCTGGGGTGAAACGGGCGAGCAAAGCAATAGCTTCACCCACAATTTGCAACGCGTCTTTGCCGTGCTTTTAATGCATTTAGTGGCTGCGGCTTTTGCGTCCACATTGTTTGCTCTTTGGCGCGCCAGAACAACAAAAACAACAACAAAGGCAACAGCAGCTGCACACATAAACAAAAACAATACAAATTTATTTTGCACCACAACATTGGGAATCCCAAGACCCCAGCAAACAACCCGTACGTACTCTCCTTCCGGCTGCTGGTGCTTTTGGCATTCTTTTCGGTGCAGCTTGAGCATTGCACGGAAGTTCCGGTGAGCCGCCGCTCTTGGCAAACTTTATGCCCATTCGAATTGAAATGTCGGGGACAAAAACCGCGGAACCAAAGATTTCAGTTTAACTCTTAATTTAAACCGACTAACGAAACTTAACTTATGAGTTCAATACAGTTATGCACCAATAAATTGTAAATTCTTTTATTTGTCAACATTACTTTACCCATGAGTTTACTTATTACCAAGCACATTCGCCTTTTACCGATAAAAATTATTGTTTTTCAAGTTGGCAGTTATCGATTCCTGCTGTTGTGTCGTTTAAAAAAGACACAACCCAATTTAAAGAATGCTTGAGTGCCGGACTTAAAGCACTTGGAAGATCCTTACTTTTACGCTGTTGTATTCGTTGTTAATTAAGCTTAACTGGCCATAAAAACCCGTTACCGGGTTACGGCAACTTCTCCAATTGGTAATACCAAAGGTAGCTCGTGTACTCTCTACCTGGTCCTTTGCCAACGAAGACATGGTCTACCCCTTCGTCACCTTCCTTCGACAACCGTATTGAAGACCTTTCTTGCAGAAGCTTCTTTATCCATACGCAGAACATGACCTAGCCAGCAGAGCCGCTGGCTCTTAATTCGCTTGACTATGCCAGCGAGCTCCATCTGGTGCGGTAGTTGTTGTCAGCGCTTAGCGAACCAAAGATCTCCAATTCCAGCTTTGAAATCATATCAATAATTTTTTGCTTTGCTGAAAGTAAACTGGTAGAAGAGATTGCTTCTCCTTCTACAATAGCCCCAAATGAAACGCTCTCTCAAAGCTTTGCTCAAGAGCAAGGCATAAATCATTCGGTGTACCAAACGATTTAAGAATATGATGAATGGCAGGATGAAGCCACTAAACAGTGCCATGACGTTCTCCAAAGGCAAACAGCTTAAGTACCAAATTTTGAGGATCTGCCAATACTAAAACATTCCAAAAACTTCAAATTGGAAATTTAATTATATTTCGTACGATCTTTGCTCGATGTGATCGGATGAGTGGAACAGGAGATATTCTCATTTATGTAAGACATTTCATAACATAAAGATTAATCGAAACCAAATTGTGACGATACACTGTAGCCATGAGCTTTGCGTCAAAGACATAAAATCAACTTTATTTAAGAGGTGACTTCATAAAATGAACGAAACTTTAACTTCATAAAAAAATTGCATCTCTTAAGTTTCTCAGCGCGAACTGTCTAACAATCTATTCAAAATAGCGATAACAAACCCAAAATAGTGTTTAACTTTTGAGTGTGATTGATTGCAACGGGACGTAATTGAATGCCCACAAGTTCAGGACTACGTATGCAAGACCCAAAAAGTTTTCACTTTCAGACACAACAACAAGTTTACTGCTCCAGACATGCAGCAGACAAGATGCGAGTGTGTGTGTGTGTGTGTACTCGTGTGTGTTTGTATGTGCGAAGCTGTAAGAGCGTAAAACATAAATAAATATGCACAGAGCATATAAAGTAAGCTTTTCTTTGGCATGAATAAAGTTTTCCCTGGGAAATGCAAAATCAATCTTTTGTGATGTGCGGGAAAATTTTGCATGCAAACATTAAAAATGCAAGTTACTGAGACAATAAAAAACACAGTCTGCAAATCATAAAAAGCCAAATTGCCAGACTGTAGGCACTTCAACTTGGGGTGGCCAGATCTGCACACATGTTGTTGTTGTTGTTGCCACTTAACTGCAACAAATCGGCAAATAAGTGGAAAATATTGCAGGCCACAAATTGCGTCCGCTCACTTGCTACTTAACTGGCAACCAGCAGCCCTTTGAAGAGAGCGAGAGAGATAGCGAGAGAGAGGCACTGATTTCGTTGAAACCAATTCGATGACCTCTTTAAATATTAATGCGCGTGTTGTGATTGCACTGGGAATTGTGATTGACTTTTTAGACCAACCTTTGCCTTGGCGGGTCACACACTCCCCTCTGACATTTGATAGCTAAAGTGGGTGAATTCCGTTAGCAAACACCCCACGCTAAATGCAGCCAGCTACCCTGCACGGCGTCTTCGACTGTAGCTCTGTCCGTCCGTCTGTCAGTCTGACTGTTAGCAATACCACACAACTTGGGCAAACAATTCAATTCCCGGGAGCATTGCTTGCTCAGAGAGCAGCCCTGGCGAAAACTTTGCACTTGGAAATGTCTTTGGCGAAATGGCGAAACTTTTGAAGGTAACAAAGATACAAAGCTGTTTTTCTTGGCAAAAAAAGCGGCAAGAAAAGAGTGAAGTGAACCACAAGTTTTATTGATTTAACGCCAGTTGCATGACAATTGCAGGAACACTTCGATCCCCCTTTGTGCTGCCAATTAAAACTGGACATGTAGTTGTTTTTGCTGTTGCAACAACTCGACCAGTTCATTGAGCATGCAAAGCCTGTTGGCCACGTTTTTCATTTTGTTTTGTCAATTAAGCGCAATAAAATTTGTGGCACTAAAACACAAGTCAACCAATTAAAAACAAATTTATTGAATTCAATGTAAAATTAGTTAGTCTGCCAATATTTGATGTGTAGAAACTGCAATTGAAAAATGTTCATGCCATTTGGCGGAAATTGTCATTTACATGCGCGAATATCGATATATCGATATATCGAATCTTATCGAACCTATGGTATCGAATCTTATTGCTAAAACTATCGTATGGTGCCACTGATAGTTATGCTGCTCTAGACCACATACATAAACTTAGCTAGGCGAGGCCTAGGTAGCCTCCGTAGCCTTAATCTTTTTATATGTTCTCCTCTACATCGCTTGAAAAGGCGCCTCAAATCGAATTTTTACCTTTGTGTCACAACATCGATGTTTTTTCAATATCAATAGCTTAAACACATGCTAAACAAAATCGAGAGTATGATTCGATTTACAGTCGATATTCCATCGATAGTATAGCATTTTTTCGAACCGATAATACCGATAGGTCTTCTTCCTGAAACTATCGAAAATATCTAAGTCACTATCAATAGCCTGTTTCTTTAGGACATCCCCAACTGTGGATTATTTGCAGTGTCTGCAGTTTGCACTAGTATGCGAAGAGTTTCTGCCCGCAGGTTTTGGATTTTTCGTAGAAGAAACTTCGCAGCAGTTCCATGCACTTGCCAACCATATCGCCAGCCGAGAATAATTCAGGACTCATAGATGGTCACCTTATATCTTAAGGATATTTTTTTGCTGGTAAGCTGTCATCTGAGTCGGCTAATTCTGTTTTTAAGAGCACTTGTGACGATGGAGATATATTTGCCGAAGGCCATTTATCTTCTGTGATGGTCCAGAAGTTAGTCCAACAAGAAACCACCAAGACGGATATTCCTAAATCAGTGTGTAAGTCACATTAGCTCACTTGCTTGCATTTATGACTATATTTCAGCGCTGTGGCTACATTTCAAAGCTATGCGGTGAGCAGCCCCTGTGGGATCTCTAGAAGGGGATGCATATCATTTATGAAAAGAGTATAACCGTGGGCCCCAACACACTTTTTTGTGGAAATGGCTCTGACGCATGATTCCACACCATTCAGCACTACCAGAAAGAACGCTCCGTCAAATAGCTAGGCTCTATCCAGAGAATTAGAGGAAAAGTTGGGGCACTAAGTCACTTTGTTGATTAGGTGTGTGATGGCGGCTAATAGTAATGATGACGACATCGTTTTACAACTATTTTGTCATATTTTCAAAAAACAGATGCGGATTCAGTCGCAGGTAAAATTCAAATGTTCTCTAATATTGAAGATTGTCTCGAAACACCTTCCGAAGGAGCCAAGAAAATGTCTAAAAAAAATTAATATCTGATGATTACGCTTGTTGGACAGGCAAGGAAAGCTGTCAAAAATGGACAAAATCGTGATGGTGTTATATATGGACAACCTCTAATATGCATTAAATCGCATTGGACTATCTGGCAACTCTATTCAACTTAAGGACTCAACGTTTCCCTCCAAAATGCAATTCGTTTGTTTTGCTTTGTGTAAACAACTCTAACCATGAGAATTTTTGTGCCAAAAAAACTCAATGTTCGGGACACGCTTTTTTTTTGCTGATTGACATAGATTGCTGATGGAACCTTTGAGTACTTGTTTCGTCGATTTTGACACTGAAAAGCAATACAAACGCAACTGACACAACAAGCAATTTCAAGCGGTCACATGGCTATGGATATGGTGACTTTTTGATTCCTTACATGCCACAATTCTGGGCTCGATATAATTTGCGGCTATCGGATCTTAAAAATGTGCCGTGCATACTTTTCGAGATACAGGTAGATAGAGGCATTCGAATTTTTGGTTTTTTAACTCGAAGAAATACAAATTTTCCTGTACCTATTTAAAAATTTAATTTGTTTAATACAATTCTTTATTCGAGTAAAGTTATTAGCTAATGTCAAAAGGGTGGCCAACCCTGACGAAATTTTGTACTCCCAAGTAGTATCGTACAGCTTGTACTGTAGAAATCTGCCCTCTCTAGATATGTATCTAGTACATACTTTACATTTAATTTTATGTTCATTTTATAGTTTTGTTTGGGCAGGGAACTAATGGGCAGGACCACAAACTGCTAAGCAAATTTGAAGATGCTCCTGCCAAGTACCGTAATTTATAGCAGGCACAATGTCAAGGGGTCTAACGACGGCAGCTTGACAAGCACAGAAACACATATATATCCCACTGTGTGTGAGTGTGTTTTGGACGTGGTATGTGTGGGGTCTCAAATTTAATATAATTCAAACTGCCAGCCAGGCAGCCAGTGAACCATGTGGCATGTGTTCTCTTGTGCTTTCTCTTGAATTCCGATTCCAAAGCCGTTATTCTGGACAAAACCACAGCCAAAGTTAAATGAGTGAATGAGCTTAGAACACTGAACAGCCATTCTTGATGCGGTTAGCTCTGCATCTCTTTCACCAGTTATTTTGAAATTGTTTTCATAATAGCACCTTGTAGACTCCGTACGAACCTCTAGTAACCCCGGCAACTGCGCACTTAGCACAAAATGCACATTTATCATGACCCAAAACCGAGTGTCTGTCGCTTCATACAATCCATACAATCCCAGCATTTACATTTAGTGCAGGCAAATGTCAAAAGTTTCTACCCAAACTTTCAACACTTTGCTTAATATTAGCCCCAAGACCCCATCCTCCCGCCGTACGCACTCTTCCGGCCCGCTGGGGAGTCTAATTTAAATTGGTTTGTTTTGTCTGTGGGCATTGCTGGCTGCGCTTTTTTATACCATACCGTTGTGTGTGGGTTCTACAACAATTACAGCTACACACTTTTTACCGTTTGACGCAAAAGTTTTTCCGACTCGACGGGTTTCAAGGGGTGGCAGCGGGCTTTACGTACGGTAAACGTTTACAGTTACTAGTAGCTACTCCTATATATAGAGTATGTTGTCGCACATTTCATTTTTGACTACGTCGAGTAAAAATTAAAATGCTTGTTTTCACTTTATGCAAATTTTCTTTAAAATAAAATAAAGTAAAATAGCGACAGACACGTTAAAAAAGCAGCCGTCCAAATAAAAATGGCGCGTATTTACGTTCGGGAATATGTAAATAAGCGTCCGTTGTATTTATTTTCTTTAGCTGCATTTCGCCTTTTCCCTCCTTGTTTTTTTCATCTTTTTGTTTTTAACTTCTGGAGTTTCGGTCTTTTCTGTTTCGGTTTTGGTTCCCGTGGGGCTTACAAGCTATTAAAATGTCGCTGCAAGTACTTAACTGCTTGATGCTGTCAATTTAAATTAAAACCACTGCCGCAAAATATCAGACAGACAAACCAGACGAAATCTCCAAACGGATAAGTACCATATACATATATATGTACATACGAAGATGCATATGGAACCAGCCAATTTTGACAGCTTTGAGCAACTTTTGTTTATAACTCAATGTGAAAATTGAAATGTTTATGGTTTTCTAGCTTAAGTGTCAAACTGGGAAATTAAATGCATAAAAGTTGTAGATAATAATCGTAATTTCCATTGCAATAAGTATTTCTGCTCTAAGTAACTCACTAAATACGTAAAACTTGTATTTGCTTTCAAATAGCTGCATAACAAAATTTAATTAAAAGTTGTACGAGAAAGTAGAGTTAAGCTGGTACTAGAACCCCCTCGAGCAGTGGTTTCTCGATTATCCGTTTATCGAGTATTCGTCTGATTCACATAGCTATCACATCATCTTTTTTATGCGACGACTTTACTGAGGTTTACCTTGGCTTGGCCCTCGACAGAAGGCCTACCTTTAGCAGACGTTACAGTAGATACCTGTGAAGCCAAGATCTGTAAGCCTTACTGGCTACGGTTGTCGCACAGAGTTTAACTGTCTCGACTATTCGTCAAACTCAGTTAACTGTCACATTATTTTTATGCAATCTTGGCTTGCATAGTGCTGCAAAACTATCGATAGTAGCGCTATTCGACATTTTCGACAGTATCGATAGCACTATCATTTCGTAAAGATTCGATACTATCGATAGTACTATTGGTTCGATACCACCGATAGTACTATAAGTTCTTTTATCTTACTACTTTTCTAACCTAATCCGCTGGGAGTGTGTTTAAACTATCGATAGTGGAAAACACGTCGATACTGAGACACAAAGGAAAAAATTTGATACCTCGAGATACGGCAATTGGATCAGGGAAGTCATCGCAAAGGCAACTGAAAACGTTTCCAGACCCTACAGAATTAAGCCTTGCTTATCCATGGATGTGACTTTGAAACGGGACATCAATCTAGCAATCTACAATTTGCAGTTATTATTCCTTTCAGGACCTTTGTCAAAATTATACATTCCTCCTTGTACATCTTTGGGTTATTTTATTTATGCCGTCACTGGAAAGTCGTTATTGCTGGACATCTTGACAACTCCTGGGATGGGTAAAAAAGTACTCTAGCGGGCATTATGGACAATGTAGACAGCTGGGCGGAGCGTTAGTGTGTGAATCCAAGTATCAAGAATACGTTGCATCATAAGATATTGGTATTCGTTTAAAGGGAAAGGATGAAATTCCAGTGCATCTATCATGGACGTTTTGGCTAAATAAGGACGAGAACAGCAAGGCCACCTACTTCAGCATCCTTATCTTAGATGATCTGATCAATCTCTTCTTCAAGCTGAAGACTCCTTCGTGGGGCGAGTTTCGAATAGAAATGACCTGACGGCATTAAAGCAGAGTTGACGAGGCGACCATGTATTGATAAGTGAGGAGATTATATTTAAGGCCTTAGAAACGTTCTTCTGCTGACATAATCGCCATAATGCCCTTGGAGTGTTTGAGCGGAAAGTAGTCCGTAAGATCTTTGTCGTTCGAGCTCTATAGCCGTGTACCGGCCAATACCAAAAACTTGGAAACCATAATAGGGCTAAAGGACCAAATATGTGCAGAAAACTTAACTCTGAGACATTGAGTAAATATACATAAGGCCTATGAGGTAATCCATCACTCTACCCGTAACCTTTAAGACACATACTCTTATTAGAAAAATCCCTCTACAGCAAATTTTCACGTTCAAAACACGTCACGCTCTCAAGAGAAAGCAAAGCTTTCGCTTAGCAGCGTTTCACTTTGATTTACGTTTCACTTGTTTGGACGAACTCGCTAAACGAGTTTCACTTTAAAACTTTTGTACCTTATGTTCTGTGTCACTCACCTGACAGTTTCTTAAAGTATATACTTATATGGCGGTCCCCACATTTATAGTATAGTATAAAACTTTGGAGCTGTTGAGCAATGAAGTTGAAAATGCAGCTGCGCGCGAAAAGAAATACTTTAGAAATTAACAGCTCTATTCGCCATTTTGTTTAGTTTTCTATGTAAAAGTTTTAAAAATGGCTGATAAGCTAGCTGGAAATGCAAGTATAAACTTCATATGATATTATTGTCCAGCCAACCCTATTAGCTGGAACCCTACTATAAACTAACGCTAATACATACCTGCCCAATATGCAAGTCACAGATTAAGTTAACCCATAAAAAGCTTGCTCTAGCAGCAATAGAAATAAATTTTTATGTGTTGGCCAAAAATAAAATAAGTTAAACTAACGCCTAATCTTCAAAGCTGTCTAGGATCTCAGCCAAGATTTTACACACACGCACATAGATGAGCCGTTTTGGAACTTTATGCTGTCAACAACTGTGCATTGTCTGTGGCGTAATAAGCGATGCCGCTCAAAGCATTTTAGTGCCTCCACACAAACAGTGCCACAAAACAGTCAACACACACGTAAACGCATAAAAGCACAGCGTGAACGTGCTTTGATTTGCTAAATAATTCCAATGACAGTTCCACATAGAGAGCTACGGATACGGATGCGGACTCGCAGCCGGAGTGACAAGACCAGAAACAAGCTAAAGCTGCCGGCGCAATGCCGCTAAGCAACACATGATAATATTAATAATAGTGGTAATAATCATACGCACTGTGGGCACGACATGCACTAAAAGCGCCGTACAGTCTGTCTGTGTCTGTGCCAAAGAAAGCAACGCTGCTTTATATGATTAATGATAAACGTCTGAGTAAATATTTTCACGTTTCTAAAGAGAGAATACTTCAGAGATGCGCGTTTTTGTTTGCCAAAGTCTTCTATGCAATTGCATTGAAATTTGCCTCACAATTAAGCAGCTTATCTTTAGTCATACTGTGAGCAATCTTTCAATATAGTAAGTGTATTCAATAAAGTTTGCCAAACTTTTACATCAATATGCGCAAATTCGTCTGGCGACGATTTGCTGCATAGCAATTGAAACATGTTCCTGGAACCAGAGTGTAAAAACCCCGCAATTGCATTGCATATTTATGCTGCCTTTTGGCTCCCAGCTGTGTGTGTTTTTTCTACTTTTTTTTGGCACAAAAGGTAAAAATGCAACAGCGCAGAAATTAAAGAATAATATTTTCTTAGGCAATGAATTCAGTTCACAATTTTTTTGTCAGCCAGAATGCAAGCGAGCGTTAAACCAAAAAAAAATATATAAAAAAAGAACAGCATCAAAGGTGTTTTTTGGGATGATGAAGTTTTAATGCTCTTTAAAACAAAATGTAAGATAGATTTTAGTTTTATACTCAAATTGAGCTGAATATAGTGTCCTCCATATCAGTTTACGATAGATTACAATTAGTATTTGAATACCATAAAATGCACGCATCGATAAATCGCAACATTATCGAAATATTGCAAAAACTACAAAAAGTCTCCATATTTGCAATGCCAAAGAACAACAACATATACAAGCTAAGCTGCGTCGTGGAAGCCCAATACAAATTCGACCGTCTGGGACGGCAAGAAAGGATGATATAGAATCTCAAGTCCCGATGCAACCTGTTGGTTGAAACATTCGCAGGTCCCTTCCTTCATTATTATTATTAGTACGTCCCAAAATCACTATGGAGCAAAGACCGAATATCAAGTAATGTTATATGTTAATGGCATTGCCGTCGACAGATGGGGTGGATGGGGTCAGGGTTGAATCCTTCCGAGCTCAAAGTTTCTTACAGACCGAATTTCTATCGAAAGGTATTCTCCTCGGCCCCGATTTCGTCGCTACGGCCCTAACTTACGTTGATCAGTGTCTATCAAGGCACAAGTAAATGGCTTGATGGTCGTGAAGACGACAAACGCTTACAGACACCGCGAATTATGAGAAATGAAGCAATCATTACGAAAATCATCGAAATTCTAAGCTCTGACCACCGTCTTTCTGCTTAGACTTATTGAGAAGAAGACTAGTATTCCCTAGACAATATGAGCTAAACAAATTATTCTAACAGAGACTTCTGAAAAGATAGATATATATATTACTCATCAGATGAGCTAAAAGAAAAGAAAATAAAAATGCAGAAGTGGCAAATCAATACGATTCTCATTTGCGTTGATTAAAAGGTGATTATCTATAAAGAGTTCATACCGCAAAGTCAAACTGTGTAAGCTGAATATAAGTTGAATGATTAGAAGATTTATCGAGTTCGAATTTGGGAATTACCCTTTATATCACTAAGTCAATCGACATCTTCAAGAGACTATTTTGGTCGCCTAACTAGACGTACAATTTACACGGAGGGAGATTATTATGAGTAAATATGATGAAAAAATGAGCTACAAAGTATCTAACATTTGCATAAAAAGTTTGTAACAACATTGTTGCTGTAAGGTCGTAGGTTCCAAATGAGATGATCAAGGCAAGTTTATTTTCTTACAATAAGAGAGAAAAATGGCATAGAGATGACATATTTTGAAAGAGAGATGAATACAGGATGTAAAGCTTTTTGCACTTTAGTGATTAAATTGGATAGAGACGACACATTTTTAATAAGAGATGATCGCGGACTATAAAAACGTTCTAGATCATGTCAATTCTACTCTGACATCTTGACATATTGCCAAACTCATCATATCAAAAACCTACTTAAGAGTATACAAAGGACTTATAATGTGAAACAAAAGCAGAAAAAAGACAAGCAACACATTGGCTGCGTCTTTAAAATCGCATAAATTTGGTAAGAAAGTAGTTGGGGTAGTTGTCTAGCTAAGGGTTGACTGCCACCCCGCACAGAACCCCCAAAAACAAAAAACGAAAAAATAGACTTTGATGTGCAGTGTAACGCAAGGGGGTTGTCTTGTCATAGTCTAACGCCATGCAATTTAAGTGTTGTTGTTTTTGTTTTGCTGTTTTTGTTGCTGTTGTTATTTGATTTGAAAACCCTTGTTAGAAATGCGATATGTTTACTTAAGTAACAGTTACCGGTAGAGTTGCCATTAGCTTGCGCATAGGTAAAAGCTTTTGTCTTGATTGTCAATCATTTTTGGCATTTGACAGAGTTTTGTTTTTAAAGACGGCAACTCCTGCAGAGACTCCACATTGACTGGGACTCCAGCCCCAAAATTTAGTCAGACTCCAGCTAAACAGCTAAAAGGCTTTTAAGTTATGCCAAAAAGAAAATGCAAAGTTAAATAACTGCAGACGCGCCATAAATCTGCATGCAAACTAAATGACGTCACACATGCAGACAAACAGTTGCATCATCAAGTACCGCTGACATTTGACAAATGAGTGTCGTCCCCCTCTCTCATTTGGCATAGTAAAATATATTGCACACACTCACACACACACACATACGCACTTTACAATGTGTGTTTGCAAATTCAAGGTACATCAAATGGGTGTAACAAAGGCAACAGTCGTAAGTCAGCTGAGAGGCAAGAGCACTGCTCGACATCCTGGCAGCTTGGCAACCCTACCAGATACTTCTTCACTTGCATTTTATGGCAAATTGTCAGCGTTGTCGTAATTTTTAAGCTAAAAAATTGTTCAAAAATTTTACGTTGCATTCATTACAAGGCGCGGCAAACTAACGGGTATGAGCAGGGTTGCTTCACTGTCTGTGAACTCGTCTACGACTGTCACTCACTCAGCAAGTCAGTCAGCCTGTCCGTCCCTCGTCGCTCGTCCCTCGTTCGCCCGTCTGTCTGCTGTCTGACGCGCCATTCGTGTTGCACAATAATTTATTGCCGCACAATTGCAGCTGCCACACATTCCAATGCATTTGGCGCCGTGGCCCAACATCAACAACAACAACAGCAATTACACCAACAACAACAAACAACATTCTGGATATACAAAGTTGTCTCTTGTTGTAGTTGTTCTTGTTACAATTTTGTTTAAATTTATGCAAAGCGCTTGTAAAATATTTGATGTTGATGCACTTAACAAAAAATTGAGCTTTTTTTCAGTAGTAAGTACTTTATGAAATCATCGTATGTTCATCACTTTAATTTGATTACAAAAAAAGAAACAACACATTTGAGGAAAGGTTGTCAGGGTTGGCCACCCGAACTTGGAGCCTCAATATCGAATTGTCAACAAAAGCCATTGAAAGTGTGTACGGCCATATAGAAGTTTTACAATAGAAGGGCGAAAAACTATTGCGTGAATGGAGTGGGTTCAAGCAGTAGTCAGGGTTGGCCCATCGTAATCGTAGGAAGCAAAATAACGACAGCGAGAGATATGGTAATATTGGTGTTTTCAAAAACGGTAGCTCAGCAGTAAACACCTTATGTCATTATCCTGATTGATCCGTTTAAGACAATTTTAATACTCAACTGCAGATCAGCTGTAGCAATTTGACACAAGGTTTAAAGAACTCTTGTTGGGTTTTTGGGCCCGAGAATTACTAGCTAAGGCTTACTGCTCGTTTCATTGAGAAGAGTAGTTTACAACGGCTGGCAGCTTATTGCCATACCATATTGTCTCATACTATAATACTTTCCCTGCTTGAAAGATACAGGGGAGAAAAAGAAGAGGGACGAACAACCAGATGCCGAAAAGAAGTCTAATCTATGTTTTTTGGTGTTTAGCCACTTGTTTGAGCCCTCTTCCTCTTCATATATATATAGTCAGTAGTTTCCTATTCTTCTTCATAACCAAAGCTTCAGCAGAGCTTTTTGTTGTAAGGGTCATGCCTTGTTGTATGGATGCCAAGCAGCCATTGTCCAGTAGTAAGTACGCACGGATCTTGAACATCTTTCCCAGCGAAGAAGAACGGAATACCGTTTGTTTTTTACTTCTCTCTTTGTCGAGTGCGACTGTTCAGTAAATTTTGGTTCTTAAGATTAAGCTTGAAGTTTAAAGAATTGCAGGTAGCCTTATCATTGGTAATTCGCTCTCTCAGAGAGGAGGGTATCAGTAGTACCTTGTCTGGCAAGCACATCATCATCATAGTGTTGCCTTCAAGGTCCCGAAAGCCAAATGAGGCTTTAAATGAACTTTTAGTTATATTATAGGAATTTGCGACAGTCTGTTACCGATTTTGACCTTATGCATTTGGTAACCGTTTGTCTCTCACTGCAGATGTTTACGTCGCACAATACATCATCAAGGTCTCCAAAGCATGGCATTGCCTCAGATAGGGCTTCGACCTTTGACAGGAACACTAAAAGCCCTTATTACATTGATCTGTTATGAGAATACTCCTTTTTTAACGCGACTGCTTAGCTTAGAGCCGAACTTTCAAGCAGACTTTGTATTTGTATGCAAATTTTAGTAAACTTTTTGACAAATATAAATTTCAAGATTCAGTTGAAGCTGTATAACTACAGCATCGATTTTCATGTGTTGGGGACCCGTTGTGCAGCTGTGTTAATAACCGTAGCCGATAAAAACTTTGACTCTTTTTTTTGAAATTTACATACATAAACCTGATGTCAGAGCTATTTTAATGATAAACATATGTAATACATTTGTAACTATGCATGATAAACTCAAGTAATACTTTCCCATGCATGTGTAATACGATATTTTGTCGGTAAAGTGCAAAATTACAGTCAATTATTGGTAAGCGTTTGCGGTTTAGTGACCTCAACTGCTGCGAAATGTGTCAATTACAACAGATGTCAAAAACAATCAACGGCATGAATAAGTCATGGAATACTTAGGGGCAACCACACAGACTATTACTACGACAGTTACAGGATATAGCAAGTTTACAAGAAACCCAAAAACAATCAATAAGCAGAACGCCCAGGGCCAAAACAACAACAATAAGAACCAAAGGTAACAATTGCGTGCAGTTAATTAGTGACAATGCGTCAACACTGCGGGGCAAAAGGTGTTGGCCACCCAAGTACACATAAACCCACACACACACCCACACACACACCCACACACCCACCCACACACACACACACACACACACACACACACACACACACACACACACATATATCAACTACTTATTTATTAAAATGTGTTTGCATCGCGGGTCAAAATTGTTAACATTTCAACTAACAGTTTATAAAGGTGTGAAGACTTGGTCATTGACCAAGCTGACAATGGGAAAATTATGAAAAATTATATAAAATTAAATGAAACTAACTGCGCTCCCACTACAGCACTTGCATGTGTGCGTGTTTCAATGCGATCTATAATAATTACAGTAATCAATTTTAATTAGCGCCTGATGGCTTCATAAATACTGAAAACAAAAACCGGTAGCACTTTGCGACTACAACCCCAATTTCGAGTTATGGGAGCCCATCCCATCCCAAAAGCATTGTCATTCAAGCCTGAAGTCGACCAATAGAGCACTGCATTTGACATTGTCAAAGCGAGCGCCATGGCCGTATAGACCGGCCAACAAAGACACATAATCTGAGAGCACCGGCATCACATTAGACCTGTCTAGCCCAGAAATTGCAGCCGGATTTCTGCTTATGTCAAAACTCGCACAACTCGAACAATGCCTGGCGTCTGGCCAAGTGGCTTGCCCAAATTGAGCCTGACAGCCTGGCGTACTGGCTGCCATATCCCAAATCTCTTTGCCACCCACCCTGCCAAAGCTGCCAACTTGCTCTTGTACTCATGCATGCCGCATGCATGCAAACCTAACTACTTACCTTCCACCACCCGCATTGAATTCATTCTAAACTGACAACCAAATACTGAAACGGGTATAGATGCTGTGGCACAAGGGCATTGAAATGCCATTATTCGGATTAGACCAATTGTTGCTGACTGTACAGCTAATACAATTGATTTAAAAAGCAGCATTTTGTGAAGTCATAATAATATCACTTCTATGTGTGAGTTAGATAGGCGTTTAAAATACACTAGACTAATTTTCCAATGATCGCATCGCATGAGGAATGAGAAAATATATATTTGAAAAACATTTACAAAGTTAAGGTAAATAGAGTTTTCCGAGCTCGAGTCGACTTGAAAAAGGCGCATAGTCTTCTCCAATTCTAATACCAATACTAACGAATTCTTAAAGGTTGATTTAGAGTTAGTGAAGGCAATGAATCTCGGAAATAGAACGAAACGGAAAATATTTAAGCGAAGAGTTAAGGAGGATTCCTTATAAATATATTGTCTTTCTTGGAAAAAATCAGTTTACCTTTAATATTTTACTAAGCAAAGTAAGAAACTAATGAAGAATGATGGGCTACCTGCTGCTCTCATTATTTCAAAAGTTTAACAGAGGTATATGACTCATAGAAATTATCCCGCATATCCACACGATGCTGGCGTAAAAAAGGTATAAAGAAAAGAAACCTCTTTGAGGTAAAAACTTGTGACGAAAGCGAAGATATTTGAATGCAAATCATGAAATTAATGATATTATTTTTTTGACGAGAAAAGTACAGTATTGCACTATTTATCATTGATAATAGAAAAAGCACATTTGTATAGGTTCCAATTATATAGTTGTGAGCACTGCTACGCGCTTTGCATCCCAACTACAGAACTACCACTCTGAGTCATAAAACCGCCATAAAGAAACCTAAAATTGTGAAACATTCAGCTGTGAGCTCCCACCAACTGGGCATAGTGTGGCGCCATCTAGCGTACGCATATGTTAGCGCGAAAACAACTATAGCATACAAGCTATTCTGTTTGATCTCACTTCAGCTTTCTCGCACTCCTAAGGACGCTGCTATTAAAACGCACACGATGTAACACCATTCGAGCGTAATAACAGATTTTCATGACGGTATATGAGTCGATCTTATCCCCAAGGCAGCCAATAGATGTTACAGTATTTACTGTACAGAATTTAATACTAAAGCGTCCTAGTTGAGTCTGCCCACCAAATAACCTATGGCATGCTTCACCTCCAAAAAGGCAGGGTGACGACGGGGAGCTTTCGGGAGCAATTCGACGCAACGAAAAATAACAGCCTCAACGACGAAATTTAGTGGACTGTTGATTGAAGTACGTATATTGTTGCCAAAGAAAATTATGGTAAAAGATAAATCGATTAATGAGATGGTTTTAATGGAATACCACTCGAAAAACTTATCCCATAAATAAAAAAAAGTTGATTTTTAATATATTTGGGGTATTTTCGTTCTACTTCTGCAATATTATTTTATATGCCATATATAACATTTTTAATTTACTATATGAAAAAAAAGAATGCAACACTATGCCGAACGCGAAGGGATTCTAATACCAACCACAGGCAACAAAATACTCCCGAAGGTCGCCAGTAAAACCGAAGCAATGGGCCTGTTTTGCAGTTCCCTCCCTCCTCGGGCCCGTATTTGGGGTACCCCTACAGTTTTGGAAAAAATAACTTATTCAGGTTACCAATATTCTTTTTGTGGTGCATCTATACGCCATATCCACGTAAATATGATATCAACAAATTATGCAAAAAACCGCAATGTCTCTGAGGTCATCATAACTTCCAGCAGATCCCATCGAAAAATCGCATATCTGCATATAGAGAACACACACAGATGAACCGCTCAAGGACTTTGTATGCAGGAAAGCATTTAGCGATCCATGATGTCAGTCTCCAAAGTATTCAGGCGTATACTACTGAAAACACTGGTATTGAAGTTATGAAACCAACGAGAGAAAATTTGGTCAGAATATACGCTTAAAAAATCCAAGCTTTATTTTGTGAATCATCTACGAAAAAGAATCTAAGTCCTTTTTCCGAAATCTACCTGGTCAAACTCACATTAAAGGGGGAAAAACTTGAGGACAAGCCAGAAAGCAACATGCTACTAATCTTTTTAGAGGGTCAGTAAGAGAGAGAAAGATAGGCCACTCCGTTTCATTAACTCAGAGATTATGCATAAAATCTACCAAACAAATAATAACCAGTTTACAAAATTACAATTTTTCTCGATCGCCGGTTGCCAGATTGCAGACTGATGTAGTGGTAGTGCATTCCTCAAGGCGCTTCTGCCCTCTAGGTGGTCCTGACTACGGCGACACGGCTGTAGGTATAGACGCAATCCTTCATAAGACGAATTGCAGACACTTTTTCCGAGGCAGCAAAGCCGCTGGGTGTTAATTCCCTTGACAACATCAATGTCTTCGTAAAACTCGAGGAGCTGCCAACGCGTAGGTTAGGTTAGAACGACTGCCATGTTAACATCCTGGCACACTTAGGCCATGTCTCAGCCCGTTGTGCTACCATAGGATCTCATTTTCACTCCTTCCCCGTCAAACCATCCAAAAGATCCAAAAACAGAATCAGAAAGGAGACCATCCCGATGCAGCAATAAAGACAGCAATATTTCTGGGTCTTATTACGGAAGGATTTGTCCGTATACTATTTAGGAAGTAACTGCCTAAATGTTCATATCTACGCCTGCAGAGAGCCGGACAAGAGCAGAAGAAATGCTCCACCGTTTCAACCTCTTCCTCGTCCCAGCAGGGCTCCGGGTCCCGTGATGGCACGTACAACCATAGAACACCTCTCCCTGTTCAGAGAGGCCACATTAATCCACTTTTCCATGGATTTATGGTCGAAACAATTCCTAATATGAAGCTTACATGTGACCATATGCATAATCGCGCCATCTTCTTCTAGGGGAGACAGAGCGGTAGTACCCTGTCTGGCAAGCTCGTCAGCTATGCAGTTACCCTCGATGTCCTGGTACCCATATTAGGCTTATGACGAACGTACTGCAGTGATCCGGAAGTCTAAAACGCGTAATGGGCCAAAGATCTTAACTTTGGTGGGAGTGATCTCAACTATTCATATGCCTACTGAGACCAAAGTAGCAACGATTGGCAAGAGTAATCGTCCGCTTGATGCTGACATCGTTGTTCGTGGTGTAGGTGGTGCCAAGGCAGACGAAATCCTTGACAACGTAAAGCTCCGACATGAATTTGCTAGTTCCACCGCTGCGTCCTTCAATCTAAAAATCGCATCTGAGGATAGTGGGCACTGCCAGGCCCAGGTTTCGAAAAATATCCTGACTGAAAGTATCACAATAGGTCCAATGGATCGTGATACAGTGTTTGTTCAGTGCTGATTCGAAGCTGTTTGTGAGAAGGGAGAGAAACTACCTTACAAAATGACACAATGCGAAATATTTGAAAATTTGTTTTTTGAAGGCAAGGCCTAATATATTTATTATTCCGATATGCAAATTGTTGCATTAATGCTCTTTTTTCTCAGTTTTACACTCAAAAATTTAGTGTACAATTTGTTTTAGTTTCCGAAAAGAATAAACAGTTAATCGATATATTGTTAGAGATAAGAGCTAACTTGCAACTTCAAAAACTTTAGAGCTCTCGGAATATACATCTTATAGCATCTGATAAGGTGATGTATTTGTCGGCACTTGCTAAAATTTTATCGCGGAAATGTATTTTCAACACAATTTAAACAATTATGTAAATATACAATATCCTTTACTTCTGTTCCTTGTCCTTACGCAACTTAAGCCAATCGTTGGCCATTATATCGAGTATATCCATGCCGTTGACCAAAAACTTGCAGTTTTCACTTTTCGTATAGTTTTCGACTAATTCGCTAATAGTTTTTTCAAGTACGGGTAACTTGTTAATAATACAATTTCGCTCACGTTCTTCCTTCAAAAGGTGACCACCACGATTTTTGTATCGTTTGCTATTGTTTGCGCTGTTCTGGAGCGCCTGCATGCGTTGCCAAAGGCTTGTCCAACTTTCGTATTTCTTTAGAATTTCGTTATTAGTATAATAGAAACTCACTAGTTCCTTGAGCTGGTTCTCGTGAGCTAACACAAGATTCTCATCCAAATCGAGACATTTGTACTCCTTGAAATGATCGCGTTCATCTTGCGACTTATAGGTTTTATCCCAAAAATTTGCAATTTCCAAGCGCATTTTTTTGACTAAAAGCCAGAGATTATATTCATATATCTTGCTGCCGAACTGCAGCTCTGACTCGAGCAGATTATCCGTTTGTTCAAGCAGCTTCTGAGCCGGCAATCCTTCCAGGAGTGTGGTGCGCATATCTACTATGTTCTTGTGCAGCTTGACTATCAGGGTTGCCACGCTCTTTTGCAGCTTGGGCATCTCGTGGAAGGGTGCTGGTGTGATCTTCAGGTGAGCTGGCTGCAGCAACTGCTGCTTCTCGGTTATTGATAGAAGTATTTCCGAAGCCTCCGTGCTGTTCTGAATCAGCAGGCGTAGATTTGTTATGCGCTGGGTGCGTTCATTGCGTTCCGCCTGGAGTTGTTCCAGTTGCTCATGGAATTTTTGTACATCTTTAAGGTTCAGCTGCTTCGTGTCCAATATTTGATTTTCGGATAATTCAGTAATTTTTGCACATAGTTGGCTCTGTTGCCCAAGTAGCTCCATGATTGCCATTTCACTTGCATCAAGATTGTGGTACAGCTGCGCAAAGCTATCATTCAAGTCAAAGGTCTCTGTCTTAGTAGATTCCATAGCTGGCTCCGTCTCTGTGATATAATTCGTATCTGCTCCTTCATTGTCCTCATGAACTGACTGTTTCTCTGATTCAGCGTCCTTAACAATATTATCGTAAAATGTAAGTGCTTTGCTGTGTACTTTACGCAAATTGGTTTCATAGGTTTGGGCATCAGAATCTGCCCAAATAGCGCAAAGATTGTCAATTCGTTTCCTAGTCATGTCTAGGATGACCTCCTTCAGATCCATTTTGTAGCTGTGTTTCTGTTTGAAAAGTTTATGTATATTTATTTGCTGTTTAATGTGTTACTGTATGTACTTTATAAGTGAAATTTTGGGATAGACCTGGCAAAGCATACTTGGATTTGCTGTATTCAGAAAATTTCGAAATCCCAAATATATCCAGGGGCATCAGCATCTGATCACTGTTAAACTGGCAATAGCCAGTTTAAGATCTGCCTCTGTGGTGTCCCGTGGCTTGCTGTCCTAATAATATCCGGCCACTGAGCTAATGTGCGTATCAAAACCATTCGAGGCTCTTGATGCATCGGATAAGGTACACGAGGCACTAATGTTGTATAGGGAACACTTATAATAATTGCTTTGGTTTAAACCCAAAGTCGAGCAGTGTTTTTACACTTTCTGGGAGCCAAAGAACAGCAGATGAATGCAGAGCTCTTGTGCCAAGCCAAGGTAGAAAAATGGACCTAATACAACTTATCCATATGATACCAAATTAAGTTATGTTTCTATTGGATTGTTGATTAGCGAACAAAACCTTGGGATGAAACTTGACTTAATGTTCCCAAAGGGTCTTGTCCTGGACAATTTACTAAGGACCAAAGCCTTTGCATTCATATACATATGAAAATGTTCCTTTAAGTTAATTTTTTTCTTTAGTTAAAGCTGAAGGTTATCTAACCGAATACTCATTCTGTCTGTAGTTGTACTCATTTAAATTTTGCTTCGAATTTGAAGCTGTTCCACAACTTCAAGATTTCTTTAAGTAGCCGGATCTTAAACAGCTTATACAACTTCTCAAGAAATCGCCTCTACTTTGACATTTTTCCGGATCTACATTTAATTTGCAATTGTAAAAAGAAAAGAGCTTTGATGTATTAATCATTGTCGTCGCGACATCTGTGACAATATTAATGAGCAGCGCTGGCAATAAAAAGGCAAAAACTTTACAATTAATTAGGCTGGGCAGCAGATGATAAACGATTATGTTAGTCCAGAAAGTTGCAGTCACTCTATGAATACCTAGAAGAGACTAACTTTGAGTAAGACGTCACAGTAACTGGTTGCGCATTTAATGAAGGTAATAAAAATTACAAAAGCGGAACGTTAAATTTGCCAAAGCCATAGAAAAACTAAGCGGATTTCATAATAAATGATCAAATAATGTAAAGGCCTGTGTGCCATAATCATCATCAGGATGCCTACAGCAGCTGCTGGCAACCCCACCAAAAAAAGCCATAAAACTAGTTGGCAGCACTTTGATAATCACCTGCTTCATTATGCCCAAGTTTGTGCACCTGATGATGGTGGTTGTAACTGCCACAAAACTTGGCCAGACAGACAGTGAAGGACTTGATGGCAGTACAATTGGCATAAATCAGTGCGTTTTATGGCTAAAATGTCGCACAATTTCCAATGCAATTTGAAAGCAATCTCCCCAATATACACGTGCGGGGGGTCAGTAGTAGTTTTTGGGGTGCCCATGCAATTTTTCTTCATTAATGTATAGTTACGGCATTTCCGTACACAACAACTTTGCTCTGCCTTAATTTTGGGGCCCATTCAGTAACAGTTACAGCGCTGCCAGCTGAAGAGCTGCCAAACAGCCCTCATAGACATCATACTCAGCTTCATCATTTGCGGCCTGCCTATTTCGAGTCTTTGGCTAAATTAGTTCCGCCCCTCGATTTATTTTGTCATTTCGTGCGTTTCGATTGTGCAAAGCAATTTCGTTTCTCTATTTGCAACATGGAACTGCTTCTAGGACTGGGACATAGCCACATCCTCGGGCTCCCCAAGCTTTGCTATTTCATCAATTTTTCGCCAGCTTTTGCTGTAGTACAACAGAAGTTACAGCACTGCGCCATGTACATTATATTTTAGTTTACGAAATGTTTAAGAGTTAATCAGCTCTTATGGGAGGTACTATGCTGCGTATGAGAATTGATGGAACCACATTTTTCCAGTCATTTGTTTACAAGAGTCCCGATTGCTTCTGCAGTGCTGTTTGTCTCGAATATGTGCATAATAGTTTAAAATAAGTGTTTTATTGAGTTTAGGGCTTGTAGGGTATTCGCTTTAAAGTAATCGATATAGTACATTGGTAACACTTTGCATATGCTCCTTAGTTGGCAGTGAGTTTTCTTATAAAGCGACAGCGATCAAAGATACACCGGCCCAAAACTTATGACACTTATTTCTCGGATGAGCAGAATGGTTTTATGACCAAGTGAGATAGAAAAATGGCTGAAAATTGTGTGCCTACATGCAGGATAGGATTATGCACCTAAATGATAATCATCTTTTAACCTAAAATGAGAGAATTAAATCCGCTTGGATCAGATTGTGGTCAGCTGTAAGACGCCAAAAAGTGAGTGCGTAGATACTTGATCCTCTGCCTACAGAAAGCTTGGCAAACGATTAAGAAGTGCTCGATTTTTTCCTCTACTTTTTCGTCTCCCCAGCTTCTGCAAAAGTCATTGAAAAGATCGTAAAGCCTAGGTGCTAGGACACCGACTTAACAGTGCCGGATAATGGCGCGCTTAGCTGCAAAGTATCTCTCTGGGTTCAGAGAGATTCACGGTTCCACCGTGCGGTTTTTTTTTTCTTTCCAGCCAAGTTAGTTTGGCTTTTTATCACGTTTTTTTGGTTGACTATTCATATTGACGGGCCATTGCAACCCGTTACAGGTATACGGCCTGATGAAATGCACCATTCTGGGCTTCGCTGCTTGGCGCACCCCTTTTTCAGTCGTTGATAACAGACGAAGTTAGCGAGGTCTCCACCTGGTCCCGCCAACACGGACTGTCCCTTCACCAACTGTCTTCAACAGCACCTTTCTCGTCGTTGCCAACGCGTAAATGGCCAAAGATTATATGGTGAATTTTCCGCACAAACACAAAGGGCATCTTCATCAAAATACGGCATCACCTAATCTTCAGCCATAAAGCAAAGGGGAAGGATAAGCGTCTTATGGAATTTAAGTTCGTATGGGGAGAGTAGTTCTATTGAGACCAAACTAACATCTATTGGCAAGAGTGATTATTCGCTTGATGTCCATGCTGGCATCGGTCTTACAAAGAAAAGTACAGTTTCAACATCAATCTGAGATTCCAACCGCCGTGGGTCTACACGGAGAAAACATATACTTTGTTTTGCTCATTGTTTCAAATAAGTCATTTAAATTAAAATTAGTAAAAATACACATATGGCCATTTACTTGGCTACGCACGTGACAGGTTTGTGTCTTCAATGGGAAGAAAAACTAAAAATTGTATTGTCTTTTAGCACTTTAGCAGCATTATATTTAGTGTAAAAGCTATGAGTTGTCGAGTGTATGGTCTTAAGGTATTACCAAGCAAAGAGTGATACGTGATGTGACAGAAAATTTAAGGCGTTTTTGTATGCATTGTAGATGTAGAAACGAAGAAGTCTCCGAAAGGCACCCAAGTTTTTCAATACAATTTATATTAATCTTATCTGAAATATTAACATCATATTCATAATTGATGTAAATATCTCTCTGTTTTCTTTATATTTTTTATTTAAGTAAATTCTTTCTAAAGTTTTTGTAACACAAATTTTGCGTTATAAGTGCAATCCCAATTTCTCTCTTGGGTACTTTGTTTAACAATCTTGAGTATCATGACCTTTTCTGACTCAAAGGTGGAGATTAAGCCATGCCACAGCACTCTTGCTCAGAGAAGTTCCATCTCTCCTGCCATTTAAGAACTATTCACGTATGGTGCCTTCGTTCTGTTTCATCCCACATGAAAGATTGAGGATCGGGCTGTCATTTGCTTCCAAAACCAAAAAGTCGATAGACAATATCCTAGTTACAGCCAGAACTGCGTCATCAAAAGGAAATGCTTAATGTTTTTGTTTCCAATTGATCCATGTCATTCTACTCGGCCTAATGATTTTTGATTCCACTTTACATACGTATTAAAGATAAGATTTTAATCTTCTTTGAGACGACCTGAGTGACTCAGCTACTTTTTACCATTCATGCCAACGAATGATAGCTGGAAATCTTCAAATATTATGTAGGTGTAGGGCTCTAGGCTACTTTTCATTTCAAATATAGCAATGTTCATACATTAAAATGTTTCCAAAATTCTGTCTAATTTACTAAGGGATACGCTAGCCGCCGCCAATCAAGTGCATCTTGCATACTTGTAACTATAGGAGAACGGCAGGTGGCCCTACGGAAAGACTTTGATGGCCTATTATTGAAATAAAGACACTTAAAGTAGCTCTCTTTAAAGGAGCCTGCCAACTTAATTTACAAAATTAGTTTTATGAACATTAAGAGCACTTGAAACAACAGTTGCGTTGAGTTGGAGCACTCATAAGCCGGCTTTGTCATAGTTCAACGCGTGCGGGGAATTTCCACAAAGGCAACGTGGGGCACCAAGGCAACAGGCTTCGAGCACACTGCTCTGCCACAGCTTTGGTTTCATTGTTTCCACACACACAGACACACAAGCAGTCGCCAGTGGCAACAGCTTCACGCTAAGATCTACCCACACACAGACATATACGCACACATAAACAATGGCCTCAAAGTTTTAAAAACTTGCCACGGCTTTTGTTTAAATTTTGCGTTCCGGAAATTTGCTTATCGTCGCTTCTCAGCTGCTGCGTTGGTGTGGTAACGACAAGTCAATAGAGAGATTAGCGTCAGGCACTGAGCCAACTCTAGAGCTCTCTTTCTCTACTGCTAATTGAGCGTCGGTTCAGAGTCACAGCTTAAATCAATAGCAAGAGCTTTATTCAATAAATTCTAGTTTTACACATTTACAGCCCACCCAATCCCAAAACGCCGGCGCTGCGTTTGGTAGGACGCACTAAGCCACCTAGCAGCCCGCCACCGACTGGTGCTGGCTTACCTCCGCCACCCAAGCCCAAAGTTTGGCCCACGCCACCCAGCGCTTGGCCCACTCCGCCGCCCAGCTGGCCCAAAAGATTGCCCAATCCCGCGCATGTTGTGGAAGTCAGAGGTGAAAGTGAGGCGCCCAGCACGGACAGCTCACAGAAACGAAAGTCATTTGCTGCCTCCAGCTGAGTATTTATCTTTATAAAAGGCGTGCCCTTGCCGCTCACACTTTGAAATAGTTTATCTGTAATGGAGTTGCTCTTCTGCTCCTCCTGAGGCTGCTTGGCAAACTTGACCAGCATGCCTATAAGATTCTTGCGCACCTGCAGATCTTCTGCGCTGTTCAGACGCGTCTCCGGCAGCGGATTGCCAAATATATCATTAGCATCAAACATATAGCCCAGCTCATCACCATGAGCCACTATCTCCGGCTTGGCTTGTGCATTCTCAGCTACTATAGGCAGTCCGCGCAGAAAGTTAATGCCTTTGGATTTGGTGCCATTATACTCGAAGCTGTACATAAAAGCTGGAGCCACTTGGGACCAGACTTGTGTAGTTAAAACTGCAGGTAGATTAAACAACACATCTGTGGTGGATTCCACCACCTTGGACAGCACCTGATCCACGTTCAGAGTTTGCGGCACCTTCCAGACATCCTGCAGCGTGGGTGTTAGCACGCTGGTAAGACCCGGCAGCACTGGTTTGGCTATATTACCAGTGATCTCGTCAAGCCTTAGAAAATTCTTTAGCTGATTCACTGCACCACTTAGAGAGCCGAGGAGCTGCTCTGCAGAGCCAAATACTTTGTTGATGGTAGTCACCGTCACGGAGTTAGCAGTCTCGTGCTTGGTGACGCCTGTTAGCAGCGGTATTGGCGTAAACTTGCCACCACGCAGTTGTTGTTCCGGTTCACCTATGATTATTCCAGGCAAGGCACGTCCATCATCCTCACCTTCAACGTGCGGCTGAAAGCCTGCATTGCCGGTCAAGCCTTTGACCAGGGCACGACCCGCCAGGCGCTCTGTTTGCACCATGCCATCGTTCTTGATAATATCCTCGGCGGTTTTCTGAAAGATAAGGACATATTAGTTTCGAATCTTTGAATTTTCGCTCACTTACCTTTCTAAGGCACTCCACAATTTCCAGCTCATTGCCGCTGGGACAGCCATTGATCTTGGCCACTTCCTGCACGCTCTGCACCGGTTCTTTATCCGTAGCATACTGCGACAATGCTGTGCCAGACATAGCCACCACACCGGAAACCTCGCCAGCACTACGTGCTCCTCGCGACATAGACAAGTACATGGCACTAGCAGCACCCGAGCCATGTCCAATAGCCTTCACCCGTTTGGGATCCCCACCAAAATACGATATATAGTCGTTTACCCAACGCAAGGCTGAAGCCAGATCAAACATGGCCAAATTGCCATCGAACTCCTTGGTACCATCGCCCATAATACCCAGCGAGCCTAGTCGATACTGCGGCGCCACCACTATAACTCCCTCCTGCGCCATAGGCGTGGCATCGTACTGCGCTGCAGAGCCATAGCGAAAACCACCCGGATGTATCCACACGTAGACCGGCAAACCCGTTGACTCATCCGGCATTTGCGGCGTATACACATTCAGCAGCAAGCAATTCTCGTCTCCTATAATGCGCTGGGGTTCATACGGATGTGGCTGTATGCAAGGCGGACCATGCCGCGTGGCATTCATGTCTCCACCCAAGCGCTTATAGACAGGCCGTGAATAACGCAGCTCTCCCGTGGGCGGCTCAGCGTAATGCAGGCCTAGAAAACTATAAATACCAGTTTGGGAATTACGATAGCCCTCGACGCGCGCATCGCGATTGAACAGACGTGCAAAGACCACGGGATCATCTACAGGTGGCGCTTTGGCATGCTTGCCACCTACAATCCGCTTAACCCGCTTGTGCTGCTCCTCCGCTAATCCCACGCTGACCAAGCAGAGCAGCACCAACAGCGTCGGCACGAACCAAGTGTTCCGCTTCAAAAGTCGCGGCATTTCATGAACTTTGTTGCTTGATTGTTAATTTGAAACTGCCGTCGATTGCATTCAAGAGTGATTCTCGAGGTTGACTACTCCTCAGATGTAATCACAATGCCGGCAAGTTGCTCGGTTTGCGTGCCAAGCGATAAAAACAATAACAACAGCGTACAACAAACAACTTTTATTGTTGATAAAATTGCCACTATGGGACTAGTGTTATAGTTGTTGTTGTTGTAAGCTCAAGCCCCGCATAAATACGATACTTGTAGTGCGACTTTTGTAGCTGGCTCTTAAAATTGAAAATTTAATCACGTACATTTCAACTAAGTATTCCCCATCTTTACTATGTACTTAGCGCTGTGACTAGTTGAGTGGAATATATGTACATTGGGATGCTCTTCGATAAGCTAATTGTTGCTAGAAGAAATTGGATTGCTTAAAGCTAAAAGAGAGCTCCAATGGTCGTGCATTTTGGTATCGGCTCACTATGTGAGCTCAATTTCGTAATAAAACATCGCATTATTTGTAGTTTTTCAAACATAATTTGAAATTTAAAGCCGATTTAAAAGAATACTATTAATCGAAACGTTAATAAAGTGAATAATCATATATTTGTACAGATTATTAGAGTCCATTAAAATAACATGCAAAAAGTCTTAATTCTGAAATGTAATAAGCTGCAATTTTTTTTAGCATTTTTAATATCAAAATTCACAATAAATAGTGAATTCACTTCCCAAGATAGTCAAAGTTACGAAATTGGAAAATCAGTTTTTATTTTTGACAATATTTGGTTTATTAAGAAGAGTTTCAGAGCGTTAAAGCTTGAATTGGATCTACGAATCTAATTCCTACACTACTAGCCAATAATTTTAAACACTCTGAAAGCCTATTGGCTAAACCCCACCTTTTCCAATTCGCTGACTTGAAAGGTATGAGCGAAAAAACGAAATTTGGCGAAATATGGCCTCAAGAACCGAGGATCTTTCTTCTTTCTTTCTTCTTCAAAGGAAACCGTCTAGAGATTTCTGGCACACACCTGTCTGTTTCGGTCTACCTTTACCCGAGGTGCAGGCAATCGCTGTACCGCTACTATCCAAATCTTACATAGAAACGTTAAACGAGTCGAAGCCAAACTGAGTTCTTAAAGATTTTCTGGACAAAAGTCGCGAGACGTTGAGAATGTTGGGTTCACTTTTTGGACTAATTATAGTCAAGAAAATTATATTTTTTCTAAAAACTTTAAGAAAAATATTGCCTTTTATTACAGCTGTTAACACCACTATGTACAAGAGTTGTGTTAGATTTACTATCGATATAAAGAAGAGTCGAATTATCTTTCGCTCTTAAAAATGGTGTCTTCATCAGAGGTAAAACCGGCCCGAATACACTCGAAAGGTATGACGCTCGCCTGGATTTACTTTAATAAGATGTTAAGGTTAGTTCTATCAAGCTAGTTCAGAACTGTTTTGTTTTTAGTTTCAGACTGGCATACTAATAGTGCCGAAAAACAGGTGATGACACCACTTTGGGGTAAACCCGACTCGTATGCTGCCTACATGCCGTGATTATAGCACATAAATGATATGGCGATAGCATAAACGCACGCTAGATGGCGTCACATCATTTGGGGTCATGTCCAAATTTAAGAGCTCACGCAATGGGCAGATCCGTTGTTCGGTATTTCTTAAGATACGAATGAGCGTTATGTTCCGATAATTTGTATGGCAGCCATATGTTATAGTTGGGCGGTTTTCTTCAAAATTGGCACAAATGTTAAGATTAATAAAAACTGGCACAAATTTCGGTATCTTATTGTAAAGTTTTTATGGTTTTCGTCTCTATCTCTTAAAGTTTCCGAGATCTAGCGTATCCCACTTTGTGTCTAGAAAATAATTTAAAAATGTCTAACTTTAAATTCGTTCACTAACAGTCAATTTCGATGTTGTACAATCTCTGTTATAGTCAACAAAATGTCTAAATATAATATCTTGGACCAGGACATGAGTCGCTTCTTCTAATAGGTATATGCTGTTTTCACAAATCACAAACCGTAATACACTTAGATAAGGTTTGTGGTGCATATGTCCCCTAAAAGAGTGTGCAGCACACCAAAGTTTTGTCTACATCTGCTTTTATCTCAGTATTAATATAATGCTAATAAACTGTCTCTGGCAAATCAAAGATATATAAATCACCTATCGAATTGGTGAAGGATGACTGCATGTGATGACACAATAGATGCACCTATATATAAACTATATGATATAATACCGTAAATTTCCAAAGGTTACTTTAAGTATAAGGTTGACAGTTCGTATAAGTAACCGCCTTCGACTATGCAATCTGGGAATTCCCACGATAACGATATCTCAATGCAAGATTGAACTCAAAAAGCGCATCAATGTTTCGCATCCAATCGCAATAGCTTATCAAAAACGAATCTGCTCATCGATTTCTCTGACTCATCACTACATTTTATTTCACTTTATTTTTTGTATTTTTAATGCACTGAATTAATAATAAGGCAATTTTGTTCTGCTTTTATGTCGCGCTTCAATTGAACATCGAAACACATCGAAACACATCGTAGCACATCGGAGACAATGCTGAACAGGTTCTCATAAAAAGCTTTATATGCCAAGCGGCAACTCGAGCTGGTCAGTTGGGTTTTTCACATTGTTGTAGCTGCTCTTGTTGTTGTTATTGTCATTGCTAAAATGTAACTCTGAACATGAGCAAAATATAAACCAGCTTTAAGGCCTCTCTCTTGAAAAGTTTTACGGCCCAGCCCGTTGAACTCTCTGAGGGCAACAAAACTGAGCTGTAAGTCATAATTTAGTACTGCACAGATAAGTAGTACTATAATTTCTTAGACACACACACATGCATACACTTTTTATACATATATGTATATAGTAGATACAGTAAATGGAGCATATTGCCACTAAACATTGTGGCAACAAACACATAAAGGAAACGGAAGCTAGCAAATATCATAAAACGAACGCATGTTGTGATTTTAAGTTTTTCCTGCCTCAAACCCCAGAGACAGACGCGCTCCCCTCTCTTTGAAGCAAAGATGAAACAGCAGCATGCCAGTCTCTAGCTGAAACTGGCCAGGATTAGGTGGTATTCAGCAGACGGCACGCGCTGCATGACTGTGCCACATGAATCACAAACGCAGTCATGTTGTTGTTGTTCTTTAGAGATGCGGCCGTGGCCACGCCTACTATGAAGAGAGGCGCACGTACAGAAGTCACATTTGTCAGTATTAGTAAGTGCAAGTATGAGCAGTACTACACTGAAACAAAAAATAAAACACTTAGACTGAATCGTTGGCAATAATAGATATAGAGACAGAAATAAAGACATAGAGACAAAGACACAGATATAGACACATAGGGACATATATACATAGATACATAGGCCCATAGAGACAGAGATACATAGAGACATAGAGATATAGGGACATAGACACATAGAGACATAGAGACATAGCGACATAGAGTTATAGAGGTAAAGAGACATAGAGACATAGGGACATAGAGAGACATACAGATCTGAAAAAAGGAAATTTATCGGAAACCGCACTACTGTGATTAGACGGCATGTATTACGCAGTAGTTTTGGTTTTGTGGTAGGAATTCAGGACTATGCTATAAAATCAAGAACAAGCAGTAAATGTGACACAAAAGTATTATATTTTCTTTAAATTTTAGGAGGCTTTAGAAGCACCTTTGCATGGAACGATGTCACTGGCATTTTCGGACCAGCAAATGCTTTATGGTCTCAAGATGAGGCGCAAGGCTGGGTTAGGCTTTGCGGCGATTTCTCAGATCTGAATGACGTATTTAACAACTTGTTGATGTACAAGTCTTTTGTGTCTTATTGACAACCTGCTCCTATGTTTAGCAGCCAGTGGAGCTTGCGTATGTTGGCCCTTTAGTTGCCAACTGGGACGTCAATATACCACCTAGAGTTGACCCTTCTATTGTATCAGCGGGTGGCCGCAAACGTCAACTATGGGAGTTCATAAGTACTTTGTTAGCTTGGACCATTTTTTCGAGAAAAGTGCAGCTATTATCAGCTGCTTCATACCCGCATTCAGAACCGCTCAAAATCATTTCAATATCACTTTTCGATTAAGCACAAGTTGGACTCATTTCAATGCGCATGTAGACTACTTGGAAACTCAATTAGAGAATTATTCAGGAAAACAGAGCCATAATTACTTTAGTAGTGGCAATAGCATACATAAAACACAATTGTATACAGTTAATTACTTTGAATTATTATAAATTTTAATTACTCGTGTATTGCTAACAGATAATTAACTCATAACAGCCAGAATTCTTAACTAATTGGTGCTAATTACTAGTAATTACAATGTGAAAACATTGCTCGCACAAGACTCACTTGTCTACAGCGTTAAACATGATTTTTCTAAACTCAGACCCCACTTACTCTTGTTTTGCTATGGGACAGCTCAATTTCTTTCGCTCAGTGTATTAGTATGAGTGCGAAGAAAGCTGTTGCTGCTACTCTCATGTGTTGCAGACAATGGCCAAATGACATTTAAAGTTACGACAATATAATTAAGTATACTTCTGGGAGTTGGCAACTGGCAAACGGCAGCTGGCAACTGGAAACCACACAGAGCTGAAACTGAGGAATAATTATACGTTGCAACGACGCGTCGGCAAGAAGCGTGCAACACTTTTGTGGCACGCAAAGTATATACACTGCCCACTGGCTGCTGCTGGGACACGCCTCTGCATTTAACGAGATTAATGTTTTTGCACTACGTCATCTGGCAGGGAGTAAGAGAGTCCGTCAGTCAGTCCTTCGACTATAAGCAGAGACTATCAGAGTTGAGGCAAAAGTCTTTAAAATGTTATTAATCTTGAGTAAATATTTTGCTTTTAATTGAGTTTTATCTGCCAGGGCAATTTGCATAAAAGTAGGCTACAACAAATATGGCCAAAAACCGAGCTACTATGTAGTACAACGTTGTCGACATGCGTTGTGTTATCCTTTTGTTGCCATCGGCACAAGGACATCAGCTAGCTACAAACCTGTGTACATAAATCAGAATTCGGGCTAAAAGCAGCAAAAGACTGCTGAAAGTAATAATTACATGCAAGATTGAATTTTAATTTGATTTTGGCTTAAGGACAACAACAAGGACGACAGAGAAAGAGCAGTCAGCCAAGATCAGGACTAGCAAGCATTCAACATATGCCATAAAAATGCCATAGAGCTGCTCATATTAATTGCCCCGATATGCGATACATACTCATTCATCTTGCTATTGTGCCACACGCAATTCTCTATCAACTTGCCACATATATGTAGTCTCTGCCCCCTCACTGTCTCTCTCGCTCTAAGCCCGTGGAAATTAGCGCCATTTTCCAGCTGCTGTTGATGCGATTTTGATGTGCAAAATATTAATTATAAAATAATTGAATTGTGTGCTTTTGGCATTTGTTGTTGTAGTTATTATTGTTGCTGTTCTTTATCAGTGCTGAAAGGTGAAAACGGTTTTCCCAGCTATTGTTTAGATTACATACACACGCCAAAAATTCATTAGTATCTCTCGGATGAAAGAGAAATTGTTCACAGCTGTTCTGGGTCTCAGATTGAAATTGAAACTGGCATTTGAATTAGATTAGGAAAGTGATCAGAACAGTTAATGACGCATATAATGGTTAGCCGTCGGCTAATTAGAATGAGATTCTGTACAGACTAAAAGGAGGCAATTACAGTCTTTGAAAAGAAAGCTTAGAAGCAGAAAAATCAAATAGCGAATCTGAAAAAGGCATGAAAAATGCTCTATGAAAATGAACTCTTAGCTACTTCGGATAATAAGGTACCTTGTGTTTAACTATACTAAATCAAGAATTTACTTTGTCGTCAATGGAACTAGAGAGCAAGATATGGATAAGATTTGAGATGGCGCTGCTCGAAGCTTTCGCATCTTCCCGAAGCACTTTAGCCTAGACTGCTTAGACTACACTCCATCCGGAACGCATTCACTGTTTCGAGGATGAATCATATTCACGAGTGAGTTTCTACCCTATATCTAAAGAATGGTTACAGCTGATAATGCAGAGTACGCCCCATTCACAGAGCCTATAAGATGGCTATGTGATGCCTTTAGGCTTACATCCTACCAGCTCGACGTTTCCGAGGGCACTAGACTTGGTAATCTAGAAGCCGAACGCTTTCGCATAGTTTGACGATATGGTTGAACACAGAAAAACAACACATAGCGTAATGACGAGATGTTTGAGAAGCCAACAATAAAAAGTGTTCCTCCTTCGGACATGAGCTGTAATCAAAGGTGAAGGAATCCAAACTGACCTTACTCTAAATTAGCGATAATCCGTAATCTGAAGGCTACCACAAATAAGAACGAACTAAGGCTGTGTATAGGCATGGCAACTTGATAGCGAAGCTTCGTACCAAAATTTGCCTCGATTACAAAGCCAATATCTTATCTTCTTAAAAAAAAGGAAAAAGTGCGGATGGAAGGATGAGCAACACACGTTATTAGACAAGCTGAAAGAGAGTTGACCGATTGCCGGGACTTTAGTGCACAATAAAATACCGTACCAACTAAAGGTTACAGAGGACAGGAAGGAGTCATTGCTTACGAAAACCGACGTTTCACGAAGAAAGAGTAGAACTGTACCACCATAGAAAATGAACGCCTGGTCGATCAGGAACAAGGAACTGAAGTAGAAAGTGGGTAAGTAGTAGTAATCGATGTACATACTTATAGTTATAGTAGGTTAAAAAGGATGATAAATAAAGGTAATCGTGTATATTTATCGTCATCTGCTTTGACGTTTTTCTTGGCGAGTGTAAAACCATAGAGCCATATAAGTACATGAGCCTCATATCGATATAGTGGTTATCTTCTCCCGAAACATTTTCAGTTCAAGCTCGGAAGCTTCGCTGACTTCAGACGAAATGTGTGCTATTTTGATAAAGAGCTAATACTCAATAGATAAAACCCCTTCCACATGTCTCGATCTCAGTAGACTACAAACTCTCTTGTAAGTCGTCGCTGCTTATAGCTGAAATTCATACCCCGGTCTATGAACTCCATCACAAGTGTCGCCCAAAAAGGTCGCCCCGGCCTCTTAGAAGAAGTGTGGTGTAGGAATCGCATAGAAAGTCGTGATTGCCCTCCTAAGATGTTGTATGTCGTTCAACTATATGAAGACGAATGTCATTCGGTGAAAAGTTTTTGAATGAATCGGCTCATACAAACATAGTTAGTTTGTCAAGTCTAATGGCTAAGAAGCTGCCAGCTTGAACTCTTTCACGAAGTTTTTGTTTATATGATCCACTACATACGACTGCTACCTCAGCCTCCCGACTATTCCACCTATCGAAGATATCAACTACCCCTTTTTATTTATCAGTCAACAAGAGCTAGTGAAAACAGCAAATGGACAAGCCGCACAAATGGCTCCATTCCTCCATTCCTATATATCAGTAGCATTCTGAATTCGAAGAATCACACGTGGTCTCACAACAAGTCTATCTCACTAGTTGCCGTTGGCGGAAGTGCGTCAGATCTGCGATGAACAGGAGTTGAGCACCATTTCTTCTTCTACGACCAATTTTGCTTGTGAAGATTTTCGTCTGGGAAAGCTGTCAAAAACTCATCAATGTAGCTATAAGCGCTTGGATAAACTTTTTGGAACCTTTCTGAATCGCTCCATTTGTCTCGTAGGGGAAACAATAAAGACTCATCAAGCACTCTTCCTTGGTTCGCTGGTGTGCGTTGTGAGACCAAGTCCTAGTCCGAGTAATTCTGCTGGCTACATTTGCTATATCTATTGACATAGGGCTCACGGTGACCCGCATCAGTTGATTGCCGGCTGTTCCCCAGTGCTTGAGTTTCTAGTCGGAATTTCATATACATATATATATATATACACTGGGTTTTTTCGAGACCAATAGAGCCACCCACTGCCTTCATCAAATTTTTGTATTCACATTATGGCGAAAATATATGTATATATTATATATATATAATCCTCTCATACGCCAAGATTTGAATTGTAGAGGTGGTATTCTCTAACCCGCTCACCACACGGGCTGTGATCATGTGATCACGGGTGAATAAACATGGGTTTTTGAATATGACCGAGTGGCACACGACAGCTTCCCCGCGTCCATATTGAATTTCGAAGGTGTCATCAAAATAAGGGTTCGAACCAGCAGAGAAGCGCACTGTGGAACTGTTAGCAGGCAACTGACTCCTTACAATGTTTCCTGTAAATTGGTGAGCCTCGCTAATGACGCAAGGTCAACGCACTTACCTTTGGGACATACCCTGTGCTATTAAACCTTGACTGGTTAAGTTAAGCGTTCCTGTGGCTTTACAACAAAAGCACCATCAGGTCTACATTAACAGCTTAAAGGAAAAACTTTAAAATACAAAAGTATTGGACATTTCCACAAATATTTGGCCAATAATATGAACTCATCCAATAACGACAAATAAAAACACAAATATTGTAAGTAATGCGGGAAAAAATATGGAAAGCCAACAAAAATGACATTCAGACAACAGACAAACCCATAAAAGACAATGTTAGCCACCGACTGGTTACTGGTAAATGGTTGGTTACCCGTTTCTGGTAACTGCATGACCGGACCCTGCCCCCGACTGTTGCAAAGGAAAACAATACAAACGAGTCAAAACGCAACAACAACAGCAACGAAACAAAGTTAAACCCAATACATTAATGGTATTTGCATTTGTACAGATTTTATTTTGTTTTTATTGAATTGATAAAATCACAATGCGAACGAGCTGGAACATGAAGCCCACTGATGCCAAGGGGTTGCCACATGGTGGCGAAGGGGCAGGACGCTGATGTGCTGCTCCGTTGCTGCTGCTGTTTGGTCGCTTGCCACACTGTGACTGCCAATTTGATATTCCGATTGCAATTTATGTGCACACACGCACACATGTGTGTGTGTGTGTGTGTGTGTGTGTGTGTGTGTGTGTGTGTTTGGCATTGGTATTAGTTAGGAGGGGTTGTGTTTCTTTGGGGCGGGCGCCCCACAGTTTTGTTTAAACATCTGCAATATGCTTGGATCACTGCAGTCAGGATGGAGAGCGATGCTGCTACTTGTATATGTTGTATACATTGGTGTGTGTGTGTTGTTTGTGTGTGTTGTTTGTGTGTGTGGCTTTATGTGTGTGTGTGTGTGTGTGTTTGGGTGGTTTTGTGTGTGCGTGTTTATTTGGCACCACAAATGCGTTTCCTCTTTATGGTCGCGATGGGGTTGTGGTTGTTTCTGTGTGTTCACTTATGTGTGTGTGTGTGTGTAGCTCTGTGGGAAAGAGTATGTCAGCGTGTGTGTGTGTGTGTGTGTGTGTGTGTGTGTGTGTGTGTGCTTGTACCACGCGCTGTGGTTGTCGTTTAATGGAATTCCGCTCTTACATTAAATGTGACACAGAGAAGCTGCCAATTGGAATTCGATTTAATATATGAAACACAACAAGCCTCAATACATTCCCAAAACCAGGCTTCATCAGTTCTCATGTGTGTGTGTGTGAAAGCGACAGAGAGTTAACTCGCTTATGCCGCGATTTTCACGTTTTTTTTTTTTCAAAACTCAATTTTACGATCTATTTCTTAATGTTTTGAGTTGGGCTTCATGACTCCGAAATTTCTTGTCAAGTTTGGTCCGGGGTTCAGGAGCAGCTGGTTCGAGCAGACCGCTGATCAAACCACAAAAATTAGAGCAAGTTCGTTTCCCAATAAAGTTAAAATAACTCAAATATTCAAATATTCGGCTTCGCAATGATTTAGGGCTAATTTTCGCATCACTTACAAGATCACGTCAAAAATATATATAAAGCTTTCTATCAACGATTTAGCTGCAGTTAATCTATTGTAAAGATGATGCGACTCCGAAAGTTGTACTACGTTTCAAAAACACAAAATATTATATTTAGTTTGGCAAGAAACTAAAGCCAAATTTAAATAAGCATAAGCTCTGCTCAACACGACTAGAGATAACCTAAGATTCGTGACAGATTCTCGTACTCTGGCGAATTCAATGTTCCCGATGAAGCGTTTCTTATAAAACTAAAGAACGGCTATTCAGATATCATGACGTTCAGATATAAGATCAGTGATTTGATGGGAGTTCTTTTAAATTGAATTCCCTTTAATCTCCTCGAAAATGACGCAAAAAACTTTGATAGAAACTACATTTTTAAATCAAATTTGCTCTTCAATTTGCAGAGAAGACGAATAGAAAACAGAAACAAGAGACGAGAAAAAGCAACGCAAAGCTAAACACGCAGAGAAAGAAAAAGGAAAAAAGATAGCGAATACGAAGATGAATGTAAAGAGGAAGACGAAAATAAATGGAGAAGGAAAACGAAATAAAGATAAAGGCTATGAGGAAGGTGATGAGTTAGGGGAAAATTGAGAGAATGCGAAAGACGTAGATAAAGTGGTGGTACTGGAAGGGCCGATGGCATGCTTGAAAAGACGATAAGGAAGACAAAAATAAACGCGAAGTGAAAGACAAAACGGAGATGGAAACGAATACAAAAGCAAAGAGGATGGTGAACAGTTAGAGGAAGAAGAATAGTAAAGGGAACACGAAGTTGAACGACTGGAACAGGAAATGTAAGTAGAAGTGGAGAAAGCGAGATTCGGATATGGATAAGAAGTTGGAGAGGAGCAGAACGGTTGTTGGTGGACGAAGCGAGCATGAATAATTCTCTACAGAAGACGAAGGGAAAGGCAAAGGGGAAGACAAAAAAGAAATGCAAAGTGGCAGGCAAAATGAAGAAGAAAGCGAAGTTCGAAGAAAACGAAGAAAAAAAGAAAGACTAAGTTCAAGGAGGAGATGGGAAAAGAAGAAGAAAAAATTCGAGACATAAAAGAAAATTTATAGGCTTCTTACATGTGGAACGCATCAAAGCAAAGTAAACCGTCAACTTAGTGCCGAATATTGCTGTAATCTATAAAAACGCATAGTGTAAAAAGATAGCTTTTATTGTATGAGTTAAAACCGCTAAAATCTGTCAAGGACGAAAGGGTTCTGCGATCTGAGTAAGGAAAATGCGCATTATACAGATCGATACAAAAGTTTGCACAGAAATTAGAGTTAAAAATGGGTACAGGGTATCACACTGTCTGCATCACATTTTGTCTTTAATCTGTATCTTTGAAATTGAAATAATTCTCATTTGCCAGATTTGTAGACTTCTCGATAACAACTCTCAATTTAGTCGGCGCATAAACAACACACATTCGTTTAAATGTTTGTGAATGCCTGTTTGTGGTTTAGCTTGTTTAAGTGTTAAATTAATGTTTTAACTGTTTACTTATTTCGCCATTTAATTTTTAATGTTGCCGCAATAAAAACAGCAAGAAGCAGAGTTACCAGCAAAAGAGTAAAAATGCAATATAAGTAAAATCGTTTCCCTTCATTTGCATGTCCAGTAGATTAAGACAAAGTTATAGCTTGCCTTACATTTTCATTAGTTTAATTAAAATTTTATTTCCAAAGCGCACACTGAGCTGCCCGGAAAAGTAGTTTAGATTTTCCTTTTCCTTTTCAAATTTAACCACAAAAGTTTGGGCCAGACACACACTTGCACACACACACACACACACACACACACACACACACACCCATGCAGGACGCTTAAGAGTGAAAGCTAAAGGGCCACACACAATGCAAGGATTATGTTATTGGTTTTGTCATTTATGTGGTTATGGCCATTGTTGCACTGCAGCCATTGTTATTGTTGTTTTGCTTCTTGTTGTTGTTGTTGTTGTTGTTGTGTCGGCCATTATCACATTGTTGTAGTTGTTGTTGTTGTTGCTGTTCTTGGTATAAACTTTTGTATGGCCGCCACTCTTCGTTCCGCTTCCGGGCAAAACTTTAGCTCTCTCGCATTCATTTCAATTTATTTATGTTTTTTTTATGTCCTGCCTCCTTTGCGTATACGTAATATGCGCATAGTGCTTGCCATTGACAGGCATTGAAACCGCAGTTGTCCGTTACTTATTCCTTACTCTCATTGTTGATGTCTTTTGTGGCCAGTTTGTGCACAATTTTTGTTCTGGCCAAAACTAAAATACATTTAGCCTGCAAAACCACACAAATTATTGCGGTTTTTTGTGGGTCATCAAGCAAAGGATATTGACAGTAGGCAGTCCTAACCATTGAATGGATATAAAGCTAAGCAAAAGGACCCTTGCGAAAATCTACAGCTCGTAACATATGTAATCAGACACAGCAGCATTATTGTATTAGATGCCTTGAAAGTTTTGTTAATCGGCTTAAAAAGTTATTAACGAAAGTTTAGGTTGGGGAAAGCTCAAACTTCTTTGAAAATGAACAAAGGTTGGGATACTTATTGTTCGCTTAAAAACTTCCAAGGCTTAAACGTGTTGGGATTCTATAAACCCAATAAATATTTAATTATGTGCAGTGTTTCTTTCGAGTTCAATTGATGTTATTGGTGTGAAACATCTATTGGTACGCCTGGTGGCTAGGTATGGTGTTACCTACGAATGCTTTGTTTGCTATTTTGGCAGCAGCCAGAGTGAGAAAGTAGCGTTTCTTTGTGAGCGCTATGCTAGCAATGAGAGGGAAAAGAAGAGCATGCATGCTTATCTTAGATTGCTGTCATTACTTTTGCGCTACCATATTCGTACGCTAGATGGCGCCACGCTATGCAAAGTTGGAGAGAACACACAGCTAAATATATTAAATCTGCTCGGACTTAACAAATTTTGAAAACGAAAAGTACTTCCACAACGGTTTTTGGATTCAGTATAAAATAATATAAATTAAACCATACTCGCACGTAAAACCTAAAGAGAACGAAGAACGTAACAGCCCAAAAATGAAAAATGGCGGAAGCCAAAGTTCTGGGTCTCAAAGTCGTTCTCACGAAAGCTAGTTAATTCTCTTTTGGACCAACTCACTATAACTATACAAGCTCTGATACTAAGCACCAATCGTAGCTCTGAAACCATCGCAGACACTTTGGTATAAATTTTTCAACTGATAACAATTCTTCACGAATTAGCTAAGGATTTAAAAAAATTAAACTTATGGATTTTGTTTATGGACCCGAATGTTTCGGCTGATTGCCTTACCGAGACACGTAATATTTTGTCAGAGGCCATCACAAATTTGATCGCAATAAGGAAGTACCTTATGATACGAGATGCTTTTCTTTCGAAGTTTGCTACAAATCCATACTTCGAGATCTACTATAGGATCATCGTTCAACAGGATAAAAAGGTGTACATCAGTCTGTCTTTAATTGTTTGTGGGGTCGCAAAACATTATTCGCGTTTGCACATCGTTCCAATAATTTTATTCTACGGTTTAGCTTGGTTTTTATTTTACAACTAAATCTAGACGCTAAAGATGAAGAAGACTCATAGCTAAAATGCACTTAAAAGGCGCAAAACTCTGCAGAACACACATTCGACTCTTGAATCAAAGAACAAATTGGTAATCATATCATTTTCATTTTGTTGTTTTCAACTACACACGTTGTTCACATGGTGCATAAACATTAAGATTTTTGAAAATTTTCTATTGTTTCTATCTAACGATTGCCTTTCTACAGATAGACCACTTAAAATCATCTTTGCAGAAGAATCAATATTCTTGCCACCTTGTTCGAATATGTTCCATAGACTTTGAAATCAATTGGGGAACATTTACTTAGAAGATATAAGTCAGCAGACTTGTATTCATTTTTGTAAAGTTCCAGAACTTCATACTGCCGCAAAGTCTCTCAAGCTACTCCGTTTGGAATGCACAAATTACACACAAAATTTAAAAGTACTATTCGAGAAACTTATGCAGGGTAAACTTCCACAACCTCGAAAAATTTTCTGCATTTTTAGACAGTCTAAATTATGTACACAGAGAGAAATAAGCCTAATAAACAAAACAATGCTTGTATTATTTGCACAAATGTTGTTTTTTACCGGTGTATATTTATATATAGCTAAAATTATATAGGAAGACTAGGGGGCTCCGCTGTCTGCTTGCTACACTGAGGAAGACACAAACGCGTTGATAAAGAGGGGAAAGAAGTGGAAGGGAAATGTGACGGAAGGCGAAGGAAGAGCAAGAATGGGATGAGCAGCTCTGCTACGCTGAGGACGAGGAGAGGAATAGGTAGACGAATATAACCAAAGACCAAGCAGAATGATGATGAGGACAATTGCTCACTGCGTTGATGAGGAAGAGAATGTGAGTGAGACTGAGACTGAGACAGTGACTGAGACTGAGACTGAATGAGAATGTGGATTGGCGATGCTATCTGGATTGAAAATTTTAGTTTTTTTGCAAATGTCTAACTGAACCATGTTTCAAACCCAACAACAACAACAATGTTGACAGTTAAAATATTTTATATTCTTAACATTTTTCTTATTGAGTTTCCCATTCCCATATTCCAAGCTTGATTTAACCAAATTTTCTTGTTACTTTGTAAACTCCTTAATATAGATTGCTTCCAATTGGCCCTTAGCTATTTTGATGGCATTTACTCAAAAAGTCACTTTGTCTCTATACGCTTATTTAGCTATTTATATAAAAGTCAACCCTTTCCAACTGCTAACCTTTACAACCCTCCTATCAAGCTGTCTTAATCTTCTCATTGCTAATCATTAAGTATACTCTCCCAATTTCTGTCAGCCGCAACAAATTAATGCGCTTCTTTATAGTAGTTAGACCCAAATGGAATCACCTACCCGTATTACAACCTAATTAACTCATTAGACAATGTCACAGCACAAATAACAGCAACAACAACAAGGAGCTATGTTAAATGTGCAACATTTACACACTCATTTGTTGACAAACAAATTACACGACGGATTTGCTGCAAATTACGCGCAATTTTTTCTACGCTTTTTCTTTGCCAATCCAACAAACTGTTAAAAAACAAAATGGACATCCCGAAAAAAAAGATAGACCAAACAACAGCAAAAAAAAAGGATGTTGTGTACATATGTCCCATGAAATTTAATTTAATCAAAGGCCAACAAGCAGCCGGTCAAGATCAGGCGGGGACTTAGTAGTAGAACTGCGACAAGGACGCACAAATCAATCTCTGCTCGCCGCGTGCATGAAATCCCAAAAGTGTATGTCCTCCAACGCACGAAAAGAAATAAAAGGAGCAAGTAAAGGACAAAGGCAGGGCTGAACCCTGTGTGTGGGGCAGTACCAAATGAAATTGATTAAAGCGCACAAATACATACGTACAATATGGGTGTGTGTGTGAAGGAGCGTGTGTGTGCGTGTTTGTGCGTGTTTGTGCATGCAAGTGAGTCTTCAGTGTCCTTTGGCCGTTTCCGCTGCTGATTGTCTGACCGTAACTTGTTTGCTCGCCTTTAATTTCATTTGCGCGCCTTTAAGGATGCGCTGTTACGCCCTTGCACCCATTGTGGGCGTTTGGCATATTGTAAAAAGAAGACAAGAGAAAGGAGCACTTCCTTAAAGTTAGTTAAAAGAACCGAAACTTAAATGCTCTTTTAGTTTAAAAGTATAATAGATCTGTGAATAAGAGCTTAAAAACTATCGTTGTTACTATCGATATGTCGAATTTTTGCCTTTGTGTTCCACTATCGATAGTTTAAACACACGTTAAGCGGCTAAGGTTTGGAAGGTAGGCAGGAAAATAACCGTTAGTACTATCGATAGTATCGAAATTTTTCGAAGCGATGGTATATCGATAGTATAAAATCTTTTTTCTGAAACCATCGAAAATATCGAATGGCGCCACTATCAAAAGTTGTATTTTTTATATTTTAATATGTTAAAACAGAATGAATAAGAGTGTTTAAGAGATTAAATCATCTTTCAAATTGATAGAATGTATCGTTTCTCTTACAAAAAACTTGTTTTCAAGATATTGAATGAGATTTATGATGTGAAAGGCATGGGGTACTTTTCTCACAGTACAGTATATCTCAAGGGAAAAGTTATTCGCGTCGAATTTTCTATCCACGTCCCTGATTATGGGTCTCTTATTAGACTTGTCGTCTGCCTGTTCTTTTTAAGTATACTTCACTTTGAAGTGGAACTTTTAAAGGAAATGCTAGGAATCGACGAAATCGATTTCCGTTTTTGGACATAGCTTTATCGCCTCTTTGAGTTCCTTCAATAGTTCTGCTTGCGATTTCTACCATCAACTTGTTTCACTTTATTACCGTTGCAGTTTATTTATCGAAACAATCGTTGCTTTAACTTACTCAATAATATCTAATCATCATTAAAATTAGGGAGCTCCTGCTCTTTCCTTCTCCACCAGTTAATTTTCCTTATCCATATCTCCATCTCGTTCTCTCGATATTTCCGATAGCTAGATTTCGACATTGTGCAAATTTCAACAGATCACAATTTTATTTTGCTTGGTTTTTCTGCAAATTTTGTTCATTATCATTATGCAGGTTTCTACTTTTTTATCTATTTTAAACCAAATAACCCATTTTTTACATTTTTTATGCCCGTGTTTTGAATGCCGCCAACTTTCAGTTTTCATTGAAAATGTATAGTATATGTAACAAAAAAAATCATATGTCACTGATTTCGAATTCAGATACCGTTTTGGATTTTCTAGCTAAGAAATACAAGATTTCGAGAGTTGCGAAGTCAGCAAATCTCATGTTACTTACTGCCGATCCAGACGAACTATAGGAAATTAAATCGGTTCAATGATTCTCAAACGGTTTCCGTCTACCTTAGTTCGATTGTTTGTTATAGAGCAACGAACTCCAAAATTATTTTCGAAATTATTAATTATTTTTTATTTATAGAAATAACAAATTTTAGTAAAAATAACATACTTTAATTTAGCGAATAATACTTTTTATAACCCCAATTTAAATCTATTAAAATAGAGAAAATTCAAAAGCTGTTGCTATTGAATCCCAAAGCTCTCAAAGATTTTTTCAGCTTAGTGACGGCCTGAGGAAAAACTTAACAAATAGGGTGTATTGTTTTTGTGTTGAATTTCGGTTGAAAAAGTTTTATGGCCGACCGCTGTTTAAACCGAATTTGAAATCAACACGAAAACATCGTTGTGCCATATGTCTCTTATATCCTTAAGATTGTTGGCAATGTAAAATAAAGCTTCACAACTTCATGACCAACGGATTTTTTAAGAGATTTTATAGGAAACTTATGACAATCCCTCCTGAGCTTCTTAAATATCTTCAAGTTTTAGTTCTTAAACTAATGATTTATCTATAATTCTTTTTGGAAAATGCTAGTTGTATTATGCAAGTAGCCTTACAACATTAAAATAATTTATAGCAGCGGAAAATACCTCCTTTTTAGAAGGAATAAATATCCATTATATTGAAATATTCAAGTTAACTGATCCGGTGGCAGAGTTTCCTATTTTTAATAGAATGAAAGCATTCACATTACATAAGACATGTTTTAGGTACCGAAAAGTATAATATTGAAATTTTTATAATTTTGATAGTGTACTATCTTTGCAGCATTTCTCAACTCAAACTGCGATTTGATGGTATCTAATATCTCACCCAGTGAACATACTTTCTGTGAGGGTATCAAAGAGTAAATCCCACTTTAGTGGGACAGCATAGTGCGCAGTTTGGTCCACTCTGTCCTCCAACCTCACTCCTTAGCTCATGGTCCCTTTTGCGCTTGGCTGCTTAGCAAGTTGCCCGTTAGGATTTCGCTTGTACGAATGTCCTTGCTACAGCTCTCTCTCATCGTCTGCGTTTCATTGTTCGTTCATAGCGCCAATCCCCCGACCTCCACCCTCTCCGGTACATCCCCTTTGCTGTCTGCGTCGCTTTAATTTACATGCTTGAATTGTCATTGTAGCGTTTAGCAATTTTATTGTGCTGCCGCAGTGGTGGCCACCCTTTTACGGTTTTGGGGACATTCTATACATATGTGATTTATGCGCATATGCTAAGCTGCTAGACCCCGCATGCCGAACTTTGATCCGGGCAATGAGGGGCGTCCTGCCTGTAATTTTTCTTGCTATTCAAACGGTTTGACGCTTTGGACGCTAAGCCCAAAAAATTGAGCTTTAATTTGCTACGGCTGATTGAATTATGCGTGTATCTAAAACTACACATATTGGCGGGATTTATGTACACACACACACACACACACACACACATGCACATCAGTGTCAACAGGGTGGTAGCGCGCCAAACCGTTAGCTGACGATAATAAATGGCGTCGCGACAGTTTCCTTTTAACAAAACTTTGTGTATCCGGCGTGGCTTCACTCTCGCTCAGACTCGTTTTAAGAAAGTAAAAATGGCTTCTGCCGGCGTTCGACTGTCGTCTGTGCAGCTAGCTCGTAGGTCACGCCACAACGACAACACCTGCGTCCACTCTCACTAGTTACGGCGTACTGTGGCATTTGGGGGGAGTGGTAGCAAGGTGGCAGGACTCTGCACGCTACATAAATTCCTATGCTTGGTCGTGTTTTGCGGCTCGCCCACTTTGGCCGGGCTTACAAGTTGGCAAATTTGTGAAAATTACTTTTTGTTTATTGTGTTGAAAGCGTGCAGAGTTGCCACCGCCATATACTACTCGCACATCCCGTACAAAACAAGTCGCGTTAAGCTTAATGTTAAGGCCAAGGTGCCGTTTGCCGAGGCATTCACCTCCCCCGGCTAACACTCCGTACTAGCCGGAGCAGCCTCCGTTTGCACTTGGACCACTTCTGCAGTACCATTAACATTACGTTGTTTGTGTTGTTGTTCTTCTTCTTTTTTATTATGTATTGCCTTGTTTTCGTTTCTCCTTCAACGTTTTGTCGTTTTTTTCGGCTAGCACTTTAATAATTTGTTCATTCGTTCGTTTTACGCTTCAGCTACACGACTCGTAAATTTTCCACTAGGATATGCATGCTCCGGATCCCCGCGAATACCCTACCCAACGACGTCTTCACAGTTATAGACCAACAATTGTGCTTTTTCACACCATAATCATAAAAGGTACAAGCATAATTATTATTTTTATGTTCGGGTACTTATTGTCGAGCTGCAAATTGCCTGCCTGCCTGCCTTCCTTGGTCTAAACAGGACATAATAAATAAAGTCCGTAAGCGGGTGCACACAACAAGCGTAACGGCGTCTGGTTTTGTAAGCTTGTGCAAAAGATATTGCGCAAAATGTAAAAAGGAAAGCGGAAAAGCGACAGAGTAAGAAAAGGTTTCAACACGCCCACGAAATGCAATTTTAGTTTTGTCGTTTATCTTTCTAATATATGGGCAATGATATCCGTTGGACAACAGACACTATTTATAATTCTAGAAATTTACATGGCGAGTTTTTCTTTGATACATTTTGCGTTGTAACTGTTTTTTTGTGGCTAGTTTGCTCAGGACTATCCTTAGATTAATATGAGCCAAAATCATGGGCTTGTTCTTACCCTTCATATCTCATATTTCTCTTCTGGCGATTGTGAAGTAGGAAATCAAGAGAAGGTGCATTAAAACTTCTTTGATTTGTGAAAGAAAAGCAAATCAAACTTGGATTTGGGGACCACTTTTCGATGTTTTGACGAGAAATATGCGACTAATTAAAGAAAATGCGTTTATATGCCCAAGTCAACAAAGTCAGTTTTTTTTACATAAAACATAATTTCTACATTACAACATGTTGTCACTAAAGAGGCACCCGTTTTTTGCTTACTATGATGTCACCTTTTCTGAAATAAGAAAACCCCTTTGCATTGGAAGAATGTGCTTTTTCTAGGTATTGGCGGAGATACCTCAGTGAAATAATTATAAGTGCAACAAAATATTTCTGTTTTACCCACATAAAGATAACGGAACGTTAAATTTGAGTATGCAGAATTTTAGATGTTTGCTTGACTATTTTCACGAAGCCACGCCCACTTTTATCGTTAGTTTTAATACCGTTTGTTATATGTTCATTGTGATTTATTTGTCCGAAACTTCAACACCCATGCAAAAAAGGATGAAAGATTTCGAAAAAAAAGCATTAGATTTCATTTAAAATTGAAACAAGATCTTTTTTGTTAGTTGGAAATGTTATTTTGGCCCAAAATTCTTCGTGATACCCAAAAACCCAAAACGGAGCTGGAGAAATCTAACAAATTACTCAATTCACTATCGGTGGGGTCCGATACCTATCATCGATGGGCGAACTAAGTGACATACTCGGAAGTTTGATTCTCATGACATGATTATGTCCAACAAAATTAAGTCGGAATCAAGCCTCAATATTACTAGGCAGCGTATGGGAGAAAAATAGAAAGGCAAGATGCAGCTCCACTTCGTTCGAGGGACTCCAAATAAAGCCTAAGAGAGCAGTACAAAAATGAGCGAATTACAGTGCATGAGAAATACAAGTATTAGGTCGTGAGATTTGGAATCGTTATATTTAGCGATGAAAAAGTTGAACTTGAATGGTTCAGATAGCCACTAGAAAAAATTACGAAAGTTGAGATATCCCTTTCAAAACTAGACTATGGCGAATAATCCCTTATGGTATGGGCTGTGGGCTGCTTCCTGTCGTAGCCGATTATGGTTCCGAGCCGTTATTCAATTTAGGATATCTGGGAGATACTTCCTGTACAGTTTTTTGCAAGTATTCTCAGTGTGAAACTTAAAAGAAGAAAATTACTTTTATGCCCATAACTCCAGTATTCTTGGGCCAATGTCGTTGAACTATGTAAATTAGATCAAAAATACATTATATGGGGGGTGTGGCAGCAATTAAGGTAAATCGATTGCGGGGGAAGGCGGCGTGCTATTGAAAAAAACGTGGACCCAGTTTAAGCCATTAGGGTCACACAAGTCTCCACACCAAATTTTGTAACGCTAGCTCACATGTATCCATATCTACATGTAGTGCAATTTTGGAGCAGAGTATAGGCGAGGGATTGTGAAACTAGCATATTTTTGACTAAACTTTTGATGTATTTATCCGATCGCGATCATTTTTGAAACATAGATGAACATAAATAACGCATATCTCTAAGTAGTTTCGAGTTGATAAATTCAAGTGTATTTTGCTTAATAGAATTACAAGGGCGCTATTTCAATGTCAAGCAAAGAAATTCATGTTTTTTTGTGGTCAAGTGCTGTTGAGGGATTTGAAAGGTTAACTAAAAGTAAAGACTATGTGAAAAAGCATTACATTCGATGTTCAAACCGTATCCTTTGCTAAAATATTCATTTTCCAAAAACGGTTTACATTAAAACTAACAGTTTCGCATAAATCAAGCCAGCAGTGAAAGTTCAACCGCAAATGTGACGTCACTATTACAAAGTCAAAAACTGCACTTTACTGGCGCTTTTCATAAACAGCATAAAATAGCATTTTGCTATGACTGCCGATAGATAGCTCATAAAAACTAACTGCCATATATAAACTGTTGATATTACCTACTGAACCCTAACAAAGTTCTTCTGTTAGCGAGTTCGTGATTAAGTAAAACCAATAAGTACCATAATCATAGTTGTTCCCGCTCTTTCATCTGCTAAAAACAACAGTTTATTCAAAGGCCAACGTTGATAAAGTAAGCGCCATCGATATGATCGTTATCGCACGTCAGCAAATTTATCGATAGTTACTTCACTACAAACTATTTAGCAAGGACACAAACCGATTCGCATAAGATTGGCACTTTGTCACATTGAAATTGACGACTGGGGTGGTGCTGAGCACTAAGTTACTGCGATTAGTGTCAAGCAACATTTCAGTCGTGGGTTCGATTCCCACCTCGGTCTGGGTGTCTTGTAAATGTCCGTAGTTTTAGTAAAGGAGCTGTCACAAATGTTTTTTTTTATTTTTAAAATTATTGAACAATTTTAATATTTATTGCGAACTTTATTTAATTGGTTGTTTGTGCTTAAATGCGAAATGATCGTATGTTCCTAGATCCATGAAGATGACCATTTTTTTTATACTGCGATTGCTTTTTATATTTCGGAAATAAAGGACCACAGCATAGATATTTATTAGAAAACCGTTTAAACCTAATCTCCTCCCTGTGTGAATAATCACACAAATCAATTTTTAGCTTCAATTTTTGCTACTTATTTTTAAAGCTGTCTTTATGAAACTTCTGGACAATTCCTTTTTTTTACTTTATTATTAATGGCCCGCTAAAACTAAGGCTATAATCCAATATGTGTGTATGTACATTTCTTTAATCGCTACACACTATTTGTTTAATAATGTGGTCTATGGAAAGTTTCCTATTAGAGATTGTTAAATATTATTTAATTATTTAGTTATTTACTTAATTATTATTAGACCTCTAATAGGATACAATATTTACAATATTAAGGAAAAAGAGGTAGGAAATGAAAATGCGCCGACAAACCTACTGAGTCACCAATTCGAAATCCGCAAAAGAGACGGCACGTCCGAACAAGTGCACAGAGTTGTACAGCGGTTTCTCGACTCTTTTAAATACCGGCAGTGTTGCATTGAATCAGTTTTAAACGTTACGCAGGTTATCGAACGTGCCTTTTCAAGGTCTCTACAAAGGAAGAGCTCTCCAAGAAAGTTCCTATTGACACGTTTTTCTATTGAGAAATTGGCTATTATGGTGGCAAAAATTACTTTTATACGCATAACTCCAGTGTTCTTGGGCCAATGTCCTTGAATTTTGAAACATAGATCAAAAATACATTTATAAATGTCGGTGGCAAATCAATATATGGGGGGGTGTGGCAGTAATTAAGGTAAATTGCGGGGAAGGGGGGCTTCTATTGAAAAAAAATAGTGGATACAGTTTTAACGATTGGGGCCAAACTAGTCTCGACACCAAATTTTTCAAGGGGGGTAAAATTAGCATATTTTTGACTATAACGTTTGATGTATGATGATTTATCAGATTTCGATAGTTTTTGAAACACAGATACACATAAACACGACGCTCATCTCTGAGGAGTTTTTAACGGAGCGGCTGTAAACCGCACAAATCTGTCACGGGGGAAAGGGATAAGATGATTGATTCGAATAATTCCCTCAGCCTTGTGAAAATATGCATATTTGGTACATTTTTTGGTCTAACTCCTATATGATCATTTTTTCCCATGGAACATATGGTCTGCCACACCTCCTTCTGCCTGTTACATACATATATTACACAAATCTATAATACCCTTTTTTATCTATACTACCTTTTGTGTACAGGGTATAAAAAGGCATTTTAAGGCATTGCTTAGTATAACCTGGATCTTAGCATTATTGGACGCAGCTGTAAGTCCACGTAGACACAATTATAGACTCATAAATGAGCAACTTATTGCTTAAGATCCAGATTTCAAGTGGTAACTCATTTGAATGAGTTGGTTGTCACACAGCACAGTAGCTCATACTTATTAAGAACTACATCTTCTTTCTGAAATGAGTCATGCATAAATCTAGGAAATTATTCACTTATAACATTTAAATAACAACGCTTACGAAATAATTTGATATGGTTCGTTTGAATACCTCGTGAAAACTAGTTGTTGATTGGGGTTACGCAATCAACTGATTTCGAGTCTATCATCAAATAAACCACGTCCTTTCGCAGTTTTCATTGTGCAATTTGTACAGCTGAAATCTCTATTTGCAAAAGTCGCATTTTCTTTTCATTTAACACATTTCTGGTTCTTATACATGTGTTTGCCTGCGCCTCAGACTATGCGGCCTTAACCGCGCTCAAACTGATCGAAGGCGTTTAAGCAACAGTCGCTAGCAACAGCTACTGCCTAAGCGCATTCATTGCTAGTGCGAACGAGACAAAGCTAGAATATTTACTGGAATGAAGAACATACAAAATAGCCTAGAAGGAAAGTTGGAACTGCTTGCCTGTGGCTAAATGATTTAGTTAGTTCGCTTCGCAACACTGGTCTGTCCGGATGTAGGAGCTAGCTAAATTTGCTGGCTAGCATACAGTTCAGTTTTATATGCTTCTACTTGTCTATGTAACATTCATTAGCGACAGATGTAACCATATCTTAGAGTATGATGAGCGAATTGCGTGAGTTTAAAATGATTTGATGTTATTAACAACAATATTTCATCTTCGGAACCATTCAAGGTCAAGGTTCCATTCTTTTTAAAACAACTTGTGGGCTGCATTCTGAGTTGACCAAAATACAGTGTCATCAACAGCATTTAGAGAGTTAAACGCATCTGGTACTAAGTAGACAGATAAGGCCGTCAATAATGCTTGCATCAATGCAACAAGTCGATCGACGATCGATGAAGATATGATCCCAACTGGTTAAATAAGCAGCCCTTGTATGAGACCTTCAAGAGATAGTCTTAGTGGAAGCGCAGATTAATGGTTGCTGGGTGAGATCAGCAGATCAGTAATGCTTATAGTAAAATCTTGGTGCATAAGTCCAAACTATTGATCGGATATGAATCATTTTGCACTCAATTCTGCCAACATTAAAATATTTTCGGAGAAAGTGGCCTCCAATTTTTCGGTATAACGTGACAAGGTTCTCTATAACATTGCACTAATTACCTATTAAAATAGTCGCAAACATCGTTAATTAAGGAGAAGTTCTTCTTAAACACTAATATAGCATATTATTTGTGAACTACTTTCTGCAGGTCTTTCGTAAATTATTTGTATTGAAAGAGAAAAATGGAAACAGTGCAAGAACAAACTAGCTCGTTCCAAGTTTAATATTCTCATTTCAAATCGGTATAGCAACAGAAGAAAATGAATGAACCCAATGAAGGTATGTATCAAAAGAGAAATCACCGAAACGAGAATAAGTGAGTGTATTGAGCGACATGATCGTGATACAATAAGAAGTACGCTCACTCTTCTTCTTCCAGCTACCAAAAAGTTTTGAAAAAAATGGTATTATGCACCTTGTGCTCACACATCCAGTTACCACAGAAATAGACTGTAAAATTGGTAGCCCAATAGAGGAAACTTCTACGATTGAGCGTACCTTGATATGACCGAGCTTCAATTCATGTGTAGTTATTCCAAACTTCGGATAGCACTTCGGCCGTATCTGATATGGATGCAAATGCTTGATATAATGAATGAGAGCCAATTTAATAGGCTCTCTCTCTCTCTCTTTTCTGCTTACTTTATTCAAGATAGTTTGTTGATGTTCAATTTTATATTAAGTGCAAATGTTATTCATTTAACATATTTGAAGCTCCATGTATAGCTTGAAAACTTTTGAGTAGTGTTTTGCATTCAAACACAATTCTTATTGAGTGCTTTTGCTTGAATTTTATGGAAACAAATTAAAAGTTAGAACTTTACCTAGGTAGACCAGTCACCAACAGAGCGAAATCTCGGACTGAATTAGATGGAAAATGTATGAGTTATAAACAGTTAAGCAAAATCTTAATAGTTTTCATGTTAAACCAAGTTCAAAAAACTTTGTATACATTTTAGTTATTAGTAAAGTCACACCGCTGAATGCTCTCGTTCGGAAAATCTTACTTAAAAATACTTTTTTTTTCTAAGGAATATCAAGTATCACGCTAAGCTAGAATATTAAAAGCACACAAAACACTTATCCTATTCCAATTTAAAGCGATCAAAGGGGTTCCATGAATTTCGATTGCATGCCTTTAAACGTTTTGCAAAAACCAATAAAGAGAAAGGTTAAATAGTAGTCCGCTAAATGGCCGGGTTTAGGAATCATTCAATTGTGCAGGTAAATGGACTGCAAGCGACGTTTTATTTCAGTCCAAAACCCAAACCAAATAAACAAACCCTTGAAAAAAAAAACCGGCCGAAACGCTTAAATTCCAACAGTTTACCCTGGGGACAGCAGCTGAAGTTCTACTCTTTACGACTACCGAAAAAAAGGGTTTGCTTCGCTGAGACTTAATCACTTTTCAGCTGCGTTGAAGCTTAGACTCTGAGGTGAACCCTTTCACTTCATATAGAAGCCGATTTCCATCAGCGATTGGCAGCTGTTTTTTGGCCATTTTGTGCAAATAGCCATGTGTAAATTTATTGGCAACACGTGATAGTTGCTAAGCCCAGTGCCAAAAGGTGTAAAATATAAAAAAAAAATACATTCGTATGTACAAAAAACAAAAGCAGTTTTAATGCTAATTTATGGCCTGCTCATATGTGAGATTTGGGCAGCAATGCCAAGGCTTATAGTATATTTATGAGCTGCTTGCAGCGTGTTTTTTTATTTTAACGGTTTAATTTTCAAATCTGTGTGGCAATGATAAACCTCTCTTTTCTCTTTCGGCAAACGTCAGCGGAAAAACCATTTTAATTAGTAAAAATTCCCACAGCGCGTATACGTATTATTTTTTGTTATTACACAGCAAAAAACTGTGTACTTGTGTGTGTTTGGTAGCTACAAAAATTATGGCAAAACTTTTCAACAGTTTAACAATAAAAAGCAAACGGCGCGACGCCACAAGATAGGACTTCCAGTTTCAGCAGTACTACGAAAAGCCCCTGCTAACCGCATATTAGTAGTTAGTGCCAGCAGACGGCTCACACACACAAACACACATAGACAGCTAGAGCTAACTTTTAAATAAATAAAATACAAATACAGTCAAACCTGCGAAGTTGGCCACCTCCTAAAGTTGAACACTTTTCAGCGAAACCAAAATATATTAGTACAAAAACTAAAATTTTCACCTGCTTAACTTGCACCTGCAAATCTCATAAGTTGGCCGCTTTTTGAGAGATTTTTTAATTTTGTCAATGCAATTGAACCTGTAAGAATAGGCCACCTTAAAAATTTGTATTGTATACAGGGTATGCAGCCTAAACCCCAGCAATATTATGTATGAAAATACGAGGTCAAATCATAAAAATAATCCTAATCCATGACAAAATTTACCAATGAGTGAAATTGGTTGCAGTAAGCTCGCTGCTTATAGAAATTTGAATGAAATCCTTCCAGATGGAACAATTCATTTGTTGAAAATCAAAAGAAAGAATGTCAAAAGCGTATAAATAAGCAAATTTAAAAGATTCTCTTAAGTTACATTCGAATTTAAAAGAATTAACAAAATTCTGGAAACAAACTTTGACTATTTTATATGTTTATTTTGTTATTATGTGGAGTTTATGGACATAGTACATAAACATACACGATTAAATACATTTTTATAATTAAAACAATCCTAATCCATAATATAAAGTTTAAAATATTAAAGAAACAACATAAAATCAATATAAAACTGCTAGCCCCTCATAATTTGGCCTCCTGCATAGAATAGGTTGGGTTAGGTTAGAACGGCTGCCAGGCTAACTGCTACACTTAGGCCGTGTCTCGGCCAGTTGTGCTACCGTAGGATCTCGTTTTAACTCCTTCCCTGTGGATCATCAGATCCAGAAACAGAATCAGAAAGGAGTCCATCCCGATACAGCAATGAAGTCTGCGATCTCTTTGGGTCTTATTACGGACAGATTTGCAATACTATTTAGGAAGTATCTGCCTAAATGTTCATATCTTCGAATGCAGAGAGCCGGACAAGAGCAAAAGAGATGCTCCACCGTTTCAACCTCTTCCTTGTCTCAACAGCTCCTTCAAAAATCATTGAAAAGGACCCGGAGCATGAGCGCCGAATAGCCCAATCCCGTGATGGCACGTACAACCATAGAACACCTCTCTCTTTTCAGAGAGCAGAGCTCCACTCTACGTTTTTTATTTATTTTAGGCCAAGTTTGTTTGGCTACACGGCAATTAGCCACATTTATCCATTTTTCAATGGATTTATGATCGAAGCAAATCCTAATATAAAGCTTACATTCGGCCATAGGCATACTCGTGCCGTCTCCTTCTAGGGGAGACAGAGCGGTAGTAACCTGTCTGGCAAGCTCGTCAGCTATATAGGTACCCTCGATACCTCGATGTCCTACATAAGTTGGCCTAAATTCTTCAATCGTGAGTGGCCAACTTAAGCAGGTTTGACTGTACATAGACAGTTCGGGTTCGGCACTCTTGAGCGTGGGCGGGGGCGTGGTCCATCCCCAAGCGCCACTTTAGACAATGAAGCGTGTAATGCTAAATATCGAGGCAACCACAGCTGCCGCCATTGTCGCTGTCTGTGGGTGTGTGTGTGTGTGTGTGTGTGTGTGTGTGTGTGTGTGTGTGTGTGTGTGTGTGTGTGTGTGTGTGTGTGTGTGTGTGTGAGTGGGCGTGGCCAAACTATTTTATACTTGGTGTAGCATAATTTTGTGCGCGGTTTGGCAACAATTGCTTTCATTATATTATTTTTTTTTGGTGTAGAACGGTGTTTTTTAGCAGCTCCCACCTTGAAAAGCCTTGAAAACCCGTTGTTGGCCCTTGTTGTTGTTATTACTGCGTTGCTATGTTGTTTTGTATCCTGCGGCCGCAGATACATTATCCGAAATTTGCATAAAATAAATAAATTAAATATGCCAGACATGCGGTGCGCCAGTGCCTGGTCCTTTCGCCCAGTCGAATGTTATACACTGTATCCTGGCCTGTTCGCCTGGTCCTTTCGAAGTTTTCATTTTATTATCACACGGCCAACTCTCGCCAATACTAAGGCACGGCCACAACGACAACGGCATCTAGACGGCCAAAACAGCTGCACATGGCAAAAATATTGTGAACTTGGCCAGGATGCGCTACGTTGCGTTTGCCTGTCAAGCTTCGTTGCCTGATTTTTGTTTGCCAACTCCCGAATATGGACACCGTATACCCAATGCCACCCCCGTACCTTAGTTTATGCACGAGTGCCAGTGCCCAGCGATGTAGTTGTTGTTGTTGCTCTTGTTTTAGTAAGCTTGACGTTCCATAGACCACGTGGCTGCTGCCCAGCATTAACTTTATGCCGCTCCATTTTGACTCTTCTTGCAATGCCCTTACAATGGCTCTACCAATTGTGTCCAGACACATGTAGGGTAGAGGAGCCGGTAGCTTATATCCTCTTAAAAAATATATATGGAATATCATTTCAAATTCGTCTGGCTTGCTGATTTTAAGGGATACTGTTGAATTTGACTTTTACATTCTGATTTTAAGAAAGAACACTTTTTGGGGTAACGCATTATACCCAACTCGAAGGTACTTATCACCATTATGGGGCTGGTTATACAAGACGTGCTTTGTCATAAGTCAACACCGATGCTCCCACACATCAACCTTTAAAAAAAGCCTATATTCAATTGCAGTTTTTGTCTTTGTAATAGTGACGCCACATTTTCAAAACATTCCCCTACTCAGGGGTGAATTCGTTTATGAACAGCACTTAATGTATAACAAGATTATCGGTCGTTTTAAAAGATTTGTGCTTTACGGTTCAGGAATTTTATGTATTAGCATATCTCGTTGCACAATCAAAGTCTAAATAAGAATTCATCACTGCTAATTCGGATTTCTTATGAATTCGGAGTCCAAAAGCGGGGCTTAACAACTTGCCAAAGCATCTCTCTTGTATTAAGTATAGATCGCATAGATCCGCTCCCCCATATAGGGTAGCTGACTTCAAGAGGTTGTTTTATAGACCCTCTCTAAATGAACGCCAGTATGTGGTTCAGACTGCTGTATAAACTGTTTTTCTATTAATTGGATTATATGGAAACATGTCAAAAGAATATAGCACACTCCGCTTGAGGAATGCTAAGAGACTTTTATCAAAGAAGAGTCTATTGCCTGTATGCTCACAAAGATGACACAAAAAAGGTTAAATTTGTTAGTTTACTGAGAGACATGACTTGCTTAAACGCTACTGCATCTCTCTTACAAGTAATGAATCAAGCGTTCGTCTAAGACTTCGGCTAAGGGCGTATTTCGCTGAGCACGACGTATGATCGGTCTGTGTGAGCTATGGATGCACACGCCTTGTCTTGAGATAGACTATATACTGACCTTAATGTATACATTCGCTATATGGGGTATGCCTTCACCTCGGGATTACTATCCGAATGAGCTTTTGACCTCTCGATCCATTCAACTCTTGAGAATCGATTTCGATAGGAAGGTTTCACAGCACAGTTATTTTGACCTGTCGGAATCGGAAACGAAGTCTGAAATATGTCAGAATTACTCTGATGATAACTTTATTGACAAGCTAATTTATGAATCGAAAACAAGTATATACAGAAAATCTTACCAAAGATTGCATTTGATGAAACCCTACTATGGAAATTGAAACATGCTTTAGAGTCAGAACTCGAAAAATATAATATCAAAAAAGGTTATCATGCTATACTCTGAATAAGATGCACACTGGGTCAGCAGGCAAGCAAATAATTCGAACATTTATCAAAATGTTCATGTTTGGTTCATTGTTGGTGAATACCGAATACGACGAAAGTTTTCTAAAAGTCAGTATGGTGAAATTGCTTGGAAAACATAGTTGATTCCAAGAGCTTTCGGGCATTCAACATGTCCAAACTTAGAATCCGCAAAATTGCCTAAAAGTAGTTTTGGTATGAATATTGGTTTCAGAACTCCATTCCAGAAATAGTTTTTGAAAATTTAAACTGCCGGACTGTATTGATAACACAATTTGATCATATTATTTCACTTAAAGATATTTCACATAATTCAGATAAAGAATGTTAGAAATTTATTTGCTAGAGTCAAATTATGACAGTTTTTGCCTGACTTCTGGCCCACTGTGCAATATAGACAAATGCTTAACTATACGATTAAACTTGTTAGCGATCATCCATAAATAACATCATCACTGATATGGTGGGAGGCGGTTAGGGTTTATTATATCGGGGTAATGACGTCATCATTTTGATCATTATTTTTCAATAATTTTTTCATTTCACATATTTTCCAGAAGCACTTAATCTTTTATTAAAGATTGGTTTATTTTGATTTTCATCATAGAGAAGGGTAGAGCTGATGACAAGAAGGGGGCCGAAAATGGGCAAAAACGTAATTTAAATCAAATTTTAAGTGCAATTATATGAGCTGAGAACGTCTCTGATGCCCGCCCCAACTAAAATAACCCTAAACTTCTGTATAAAGAACAAAAGCAGGAAAAACACCTACACTACACCAAACAAAGGGTATCCAACCTTCGGTGGATAGGCCAGCTCCACTTTCTCGATTTATTTTTGGTTTTTGCTGCCTTTGCAGCAGCCAAATTGGTTCGTTTGGCCCTCGTAGGGCACTTAAATTTTGCTCCAACGCTGCGGAGTTTTGCTGGTTTTAGCCGGTTTTTCCGGCTTGTTGTAGTTCAATTTGCTCGCTGCGGTTTAATGAAATTTAGTTGTTAGTTGCTGCACGTTTATAAGGGCTGATAGATTAGATTTTTGTGCGCACATAGCATACAGCTCAGGGGAACACACACTGCGTATGCTTGATCAGGCATAGGCAAACCCCCATTAAAATTATATTGGCTTGCTGCCATCAGATGTCAAAGATGTGAGATGTGCCAGCACGGGATTAATCTCTTTAAGCGTCGGGCATTTACAGAGTAAATTCACCCTTAAAAGCTCCAAACCCAAAACCCTTAATGTGTTTAACTCTTTCGCTTGCTAAATACACAATGTAGAGCAACAACAACAAAAAGCGTCACGACAACTACAACTAGCACACAAACACACAGACTGAGACAAACACTCGAATGTGTGAGTGCGAGTGTGAGTGTGTGTGTGTGTGTGTGGGGTGTGGGAGTTGTTTTGGATTGTGAGAGCGAATTTCGACACATGTTGCCGCAATAAAAATGTCAACACACACATAAAACATCTTCTAAAATGGCATTTCCACAACAGCGTGAAATTCCAGCAGCAAAAATTTGAAGCATAATAAATGGGGCTATGCCTAAGCGAATCACACACACACAGCTACGTACACTCACACACACACACACTCATACTCACACACTCATATTTACACACACACACTCATACTCATACTCACACACGCATACACACAAGAGCACGTACTTAAAGCTAGCATATGAGTGCAAAGTACGCACATATTTGGCCATTAAACACGCATTCCTTGGCCATATAAATTTATAGACCAGAAACGGCGTCACAGACGACGCCGCCGACGACTAAAGCCCTTCAAGACGAAAGTAAAAGTGCCAAAAGTGGCGAAATGGCAGGGAAAGTGTGGCCAGGAAACAACCGAAAATTGCCGCAAATGAAAATGCGAGCGTCGAGCAAATGTGTCGCGACGCCTTTTGCAGCTTTTACTTATACTTTCGCTGACGCCGTCAACGAGTGCGTCAAGGACAAGTCCGCCCGACATTGGCAGACATAATGGCGACATTCAGTTTATTTTTTGTATACTCTACATGTAGGAAGTGGAGTATGACACATTTGAAAGCTATAGAACTAGATAACGGATATATCACGAAAAGCTGTTATTACGCTCGCATCAAGTTACATTTGAATGGTGTTATGCTCGAATGGTGTTACGCTTGTGTGGGCTGTGTTAGCATCGCAGGTGTTATTACTTTCGCTTGGTGGTGCTAACACTTGTTCCAGTATTAGTACCTATCTATTATACTATCCTGCTTTCTATGTGTGTGTTCCGCGACATATGTTTAAGTTAGTGTAGAGCTATATTACGCTCACTTTGATATGGCGCTAGCATAGATGAATGCTAGATGGCGCTAACATATGCATTTGCCTGAAGGTTGCACCTTTGTTTTTGTGTGCAGTGTTAACATTGAGAACGAAAAGCAGCGAGGGAGCAGGTAATACCTGAGTAATGGAGAAAGAGACGTTAGCCGCGACCTTCAAACGATTTCCATCTTGAGCTACCTGTCGCCGTCCGTATTACCCACTTCCCTCTTCCAACGAGGGATAAACTGAAAAGCCTATATGCTGAGTCCTTTTAATCGGCGGTTCAGCAAGCAATGCCGTAGGTCTCCAGATATAACCTTAAGAGTGGCAGCTTTTTTAAGCTGTAATCTGAACCAGGTTGCTACTGATGTCAATTTCTTGTTAACTTCTTTTTATATATCTTAACTTTTTGTAATTGCATCTTTTTTTGATATGGATGTAATCCGCGAAGCTCTCTAAAGAGGAAAAAAGCTTGAGAGGTGATCACGCTTCGACAAATCTTGATTTACTGATTTACTAAAGAGTATGTACACTTCGTCGGCTCCTAAAGCTAATATTCGCTAATTTTTTGCCCTTTCTGCTAGTTTGCTATATACCAATGCGTGTGTGTGTGTGAATGTTGCTGTGTTTGTGTGTATGTGAGAGGAATTTTAAAAAATTATATTTCCTGCTGTCGTCGTCTATATAAAATAGTGTGGCCGCAGGCGTGTGTAAGGCATTGTCGCGCTGCCTGCCATTTAATGAGATAATCTGCGCTCGGAGTCGTTATTTTATGTAATTGAAGGTTCACTTACCGCCGGAGTACCCCCCAAAGTTCCGCTCATACTGGTGCCAGCGCCAGCTTGATTACAAGTGAAGTACTCGTGCGTAGCGCCGGGCGCTGCGGGGACGGTGAGTTCCGAGGTAATGATAGTGCCCGGGCCTGTACGTGCGTATAAATTTATAACGGTGTTGTGTTCAACGCTGCAGAGCGTTTATGGGGTAGGAGTTGGGTTGGAGCACACAGGGTGGTGCCTTGCATTTTTGGGAGCTGCGAGCGCCACATGCAGACAGCTGGCGAGTAAGGCAACCCTAGTGGCTGCGGCATGGTAATCTGCAATAAATGAGGCATGTTGGAAGATTTATTTGATTGCTTTATTTAATATTTTAGAAAAGGCAGATGTTCCATTTTGATAACGATGTCTACATACTTGAATTTTCAACTGAATGATGGCTATGGACGCGGGGGTACTAGTAACTCTTAACTTGAACAATGTACAAAAAGCTGTTGAGTTGCTTATGATATATGACCGACGTAATGAAAATTTGCTAGCAGAAAAGTAGCTGAATGTTTGGAGAGCGTGGATTTATGGAAGTCAAGTATAAATATTTATATGACCGTTAAGGAAGTCAGTGAAAATGGGTCTAACTGATGAAATGGGAAGTGTGCTCTAGTCACGTGAAACACTTAATTCGATTGTCACATTCGACCTTGTGCTTGTCCAGACACACATATCAGTCGATTTCTATGGTAAATATTATTAAAGTACAAATTTTGAAAGGTACCTTAACTTAGAAGTATGTATAATTATTACTCAAGAAACAAAGTGTTAGCTTTTTATCGACTTATCGATAAGTTTATTCAAACATACGAATTATCATCAAGCACAATAAATAATAATAGATTGGAAGTGCTTCAAGCACAAGCTGTCGCACTTATCGTAAACCATATATACAATAAACATATCGATCCATATTAATATTTCTTCTGCACTTCGAAACATATAGTATGTACTTCTTGATCGGTATTACTTTTACATTTTTCATATAATTTGAGTCACGAGGAATAGTAACCTCAAAAATATATCCATTGATATCAGAATTAATATAGGAAAAACTTTTAAAATAAATGATTTGCTTAACTACATATAAAACAAACATTCTGCTTTTTTTTAATTTTCAATTGTCACGGGTTCAAGCCTATGATTTGTTTTTCGGTTCAGGCATTTGTTATTTTGTAGTTGAAACTATAACTACCTTTTTAGTTTTCAATGGTGGGTTTAAAACTAAGTCGTATGCCACATGTATGCCGTGACGCTAGCACGTCTCTGTGCGTTAGCATAAACGCATGCTTAATGGCGCTTGCATATGCGCACGGTAGATGGCAAAATATTATGCTTAGTGGGAGAGATGTTAAAAGATTTGAGACGTAGACTGATATGGTGATTTTCACCTTGTTCTTATACATACCGTGTTCCATTGCTTACTGAACCAACAATATTTAACTATAAGAGGTTGCATAACGTATTCGTGTTTCTCGGAAGCCCGATTCACTTTTCATACAGGGTTGGCTCAGATTTTCCGATGATGTGTCCGTTTGAATAACCAAAATCGGAAAAATTTACACAGAGATGCTCTAAAATGTATGTGGGTCTATTAAGACAAAAGTGTTTCGAATGTGAATCGACACATATACATAAGTATGTAGGAAAGAAAATATATCAAAGAGAGCGAGTAGTCATGAGAAAGAAAGACACATATATCTTACAGAGGGTTCATTTTTTTTTGCAAAATTGGGTCTGTTTCGAAGAAGTTCTTTACGTTATCTGGCTGAAATCCCAAAAATAATCGGACATCGAATCTGCCATCTTAAAATATTTCAGAAAATCTACTTTTATTTATAAGATGTTATGCATCACATCTGCTGCATCAAGCGATAGTTAAGTTTGTACAAATCATAGTCAGAAATATTGGATCAAAAAAGTTACTTAAATACCCGATGACGTCACGTATAGTAAATAATAAAAAAGCAAAAATTGATGACGTCACGTTTCACAACATGCTTGCATTACAATATATGCATTAAATTTTAATGAGGATTAAATATCAGAGGTTTTCCCTGACTTTCAATCCATGCGAATTTACTTCATCAGAAACATTTTGCAGCTGATGTGCGTTACTTTAAGCCTATACTAGTATTTCTGTTAAAAAATCGAATTTTCATATCGATTGCAGGAAATGTAGCAAAAAAAACTGAACTCGCTGCCATGTCGCTTATTAAGAGCACTTTTTACAGTATATAGTAACTTTGTTTCTATAGAATTTTTTATTCGGCATTCTTTTGACAGTCAACTCACGTATAGTATCAACGAAAAGCTGATACGCCATGTATAATGGGATTTGTTTATTGGTATCATTTGCGCCAACTTTGGCTGCTGACTGCACATCCCTTACTGCCAAATGGCACCCCCTCAGCCTCTCCAAGTGGCTCGCTCAATGGGTGGCTGTGCCTCTAATGTTGTAACAAATACTTTGCCAACTTGTATTCGTATGCCAGACGAGTGGCTATCAAGTGCAATATCAAAAGTTTCGTGTTGCGTTTTAGAGTGTTACGGGTTGGCGGCAGCGCTAAAGTGCCCCAAAAAGCGTACGCAGCAGAAGCAGCAGCGCTAATCCTAGGCAGCAGCTGCCCAGGTGGAGGTCAGGAACCAAAAAGGAGTTGTGGGCTTGGAGTGACACGTGATGCTATAACGCAATATTGACACTTTCAAGAAGTTCAGGCGCCATGGCAGCCATCCAACCATGTCAAAAAGTCATAAAGGGAGTCAAAAATGTGCGCGCTCTACGAAAAGTTGGAGTTTTTACTTGGAGTCTGTAGGTATGTATGTATGTTGTAGGCCATGGGGGTGCAACTCAAATTGCAGCGAATGGGGTTTAAAAGTAAATCCATGGATTTTGTGTAGCCACTTAAACTTTTTCACACCCAGCCGAGGATGAAGCTGTGGCCAGGCGGCTTTAAGTGCCGCTAAGTGATGCACTGTGGGCGCAATTCATAAATATTTATATAATGTTAAGGTATCAAATCATTGTAAATTTCTTTAGATCTGACTAGAGAAGACAAAGTTAATGTCTTATGCCTAATCTCACGATATTCTAGAGTTTCTAAGGAAAAAGCGCCTCTGGCCGTGAAGCTAGCCATCCGACAAATATATTCCCTCTAGAAAGGCTTAAGCGACCTTTTTTAGAACAAAATTCTTGAATTCTTTGCTAACATAAACATGACTGTTTTTATCATCTCTAAATTCTCTAACTTCGTAAACGTTCGAACGATTCCGTTGTAATACTGCGTGAACTGTTCACAATGAATCGCTCTATCGAATTATATATCGATTTTGGATCTCATTTCATTACCTTCTCATTCGAAATGGACTCATAGTTGGCTAAACCATAGTAGAATAATATAAGGTATGACAACTCTTCTTCATCAAGTTGCCACGAGAGAGCATGAGAGAAATGTGTTGCTGCCTAGTTTATGCAAATTCGGCAACTGAAAAGAGGCAACTATTCCTAGTAATCATACCTTATGATTATAACCTTGTTATTACCCTTTTTGCATAGCCCAAATTCTAGGCAACTCGCAACCCGATTTGGGACAAGACAACAAAGTTTTACAATTTTTGAAGTTATCTAAGAAATTATAGAAATTTTCCAAAATAAATAAAAACTTGCGATGCAAAATTACTTCGTATACTTTTCGTTTATTTCTTCATACTTCGGAAATGGCCTTAAACTTTTTATGTGCAATTTTTGATTTTTAAGCCTAGTATGGTATAGAATTCTTAACACAAAAATTTGCAGAAATTAAAATTTGAAGCATTGGTACGCTTTGTTCCTATAAACACTTACTCGATGCTGTTAAAAGCGTTAAAGAATTATCAATGAAAAGAGCTTTTGCTACGTTTTTCACTCAGCTGTCCCACTGTGCGAAGCCAGCAAAGTCTCGCACTCTCTTATGCTCTCTGTCTCTGTGTGTGTGTGTGTGGCTGGAATTATTTTCAGTGTCGCATTTTTCATCATCACACTGAAGTTTTTATGGCTTGGTGTGCTTTGTGCGCTTTGCTTCCCAGCCTGCACCTGTGCGTCGCTTAAGACCGGAAGCTGCACATCATCACGCCATGTGCGTGGGCGTGTGGTGGCGCCCGGAACCATAGCTCTATACTTGGGGTCCGTCACGCTAGCTGCTTCTTGCTAGTCTGCAATGTCGCCGGCGCCGGCATCGCAATTGCCACTTTTAGTCTCTGCATTGCATCGTCTTCATTGTCTGCTCTATTCCTTGTTCCTTGCTTTCTTTCTGTTCTTCTATTTCTTTTTTTGGCCAAATCTCTTTTGAGTTATTACTGTAATTACCGTTGAGTTTCGCTACGGAGCGGCTAGAGCTAAGTCTTCGACGACGTGGAGTACACTGGCAGCATCATCATCTCCTGCTAGGTGTTGTGACACCGCTGATGACTGTGTTGATCCGACGATTATGATTTTATTACATTTTCGTGTAGTTGTGCTTTGTTTCCTTAATTTCGGTTGCCACCATTGACAAAAGTCCACCAAATCCCTCCCGCGCTCCCATTCTCTGCTACTCAGCATAGTCTCTTTGCCATTGTCATCTGCCTGTGGCGTGAATTATGGCCTGTCCTATTTCGGCCTTTTGCTGTTTCTCCGGCTGTTTTGTGTCATCCGGCTCCTTGTGTCGTCTACTTTATTGCCGTGCTATTTCGACTACTATTGTCAGCTGTTGCAGGTTTGTTTTTCTTCTGTTGGGTTTCCTCTCGTCGAATTGTAGTAGTAAATTCAACTGTACAATCAAAATTAATCGCTTGTAATGAAGCGGCTATAATGTTGTCATGGGTTTGCACTGGATTTCTTGTGATAAACGATGTCGGCAAGTGTCCTGATGAGCCGAGCATTTAATTGTGATTGTCCTGGGACGGGCTTATTTATAAATTTGCCAAATTTGCCAAGCTTTTTTTGCTGTGTATAAATTAATACTGATTGGTTTGGCTTAGATTTTTTAAGTAATTGCTCGGATAGAACTAATGGAAGTGACACTGAGGCAGAGTTCGCGACCATAGATTCAGAAAGACACATAAATACGATGTAAGATAAAAAATAGTTAGTATCTATGCCGATTCTTGCAGAAAAATGTCCTTCGGAGTATTCTCTATTATAAATTCAAATGCTTGAAAGATTGGGATGGTTTGGCCAAGGAACTAGAAGCAATCAGACTTAACAATTAAATTCAGCTTAAAGAATTTATTGGTAGTAATTCTCCTCCTAATTCTAATCAGAAATAAAAACTTAGAGTGTGACTCAAGCGGTTTGCCACTCCTTCTGTAGGGAGACGCGCGAGCTGCTATGGAGAAGAAAGCCGAAGAACTCATATTCAGAAGCTTGTAGAGCTGACCTTGGAGTAGCCGAGTCCATCAACAAGGAGTCTGGGATGGCACACTGTCTCCAAACAAGTAGGCAAGTGTGCGATTGGTTGAAGCAAATCTGCTGTACGCTGTGAAATACCAATATCTTGGAATTAAAATCAGCAAGCGGATGAATTTCCATCCGCATAAGATGGATAAGAGATGTTAACTGTTTAGCATGGTATTGAGGTCTCAGTCCTCTCAACAAAAGAGTCGTATATGGTGGACTCATGGTGCATTCTGCACTATTTAGCGCCTCAGTGTGGTGATGAAACGTGCTGGCGCCAGGAGCTGTCTATTGTCCATACAGCGGCTCATCTTGCATGTATACTTGCCTATACGATATCCACTGTCGCCATTCAGTTGCTGGCTGGAGCTCCCCTTATTCTCATACGTTCAAGCTTAAGCGTGACTAACCGCTGGAAAAAAGCGTTTGGCTACAAAATCAAAACTACGCAGCTTTCGTTTGAAAACAGAAGGTGAACTTGCTGAATGATGAGTTGACATATTGGTAGCAACAAAGTTAATCCCGGACGCAAACTTCGTCCACGGCCGACTAGACTTTAAGTTTAACATACGCGCTTTAAATAAATCGCTAAATGCTTTCGCATACAAGGTGCCAAAGCGATTCACCCAAATGCTAATGTCGGTGCTAAAAGTACAAGCCAAACCTTAGCAAGCCGGAGCTATTGCGGGACCACAGGCTAACTGGTTTCTAAGACTGCTCATTGGAAAAAATGTAAATGGGTTATTTTTGGATTCTATAAATTTATTGTTTGCGAACATTTCAACACCAATTTGAGCAAGATTGGTATCGAAATGGAAAGTTATTAAGGAATATCGAAAATATGACAAATTTTTTTGAATTCCTGGTATTCAATTACTATTTGAAAAAATTCTCAAATCTCATATTACTCGGGAACCTTACTACCGAGTAGTAAGATTGTTTGAAGAAAAAGATTCAATAGTAACTATAGTACCATCGATTCGAAAAGATTACCATCGATTTTTTTCCTTACTAACCTTAGCGGTGTATTTAAACCGCCGCTAGAGAAACAAAAAAACTTCAGTAATGAGAAGCAAAGAAAAAATACAATATATTAAGAGTACTATCGATAGTTTTGCAGCTCTACTTCGGTTTTGATTAAGAAAATTTTCAAAACACATTTATTTCATATATTCTTTGATTTGGAATTACTTTTTCTTAAACTCCTAAATTTAGTATATAATTTCTTTTACTTCCTTTTGGCTCTTATAGAAGCTTCTTGAGATGTTTCTACCACTATTTCGCATGCAATTTAGCCATTTAATCTTATTACTTCCTTTGTACACCTCTCTCTCTCTCTCTCAGCCTTTACTAACGCCCGAGTCACTTCTTATTAAATGAAATTTAATATAAACTACTTTGAAAGCCCAATTTTTAAGAGCATTATAAGTCGTGCCATTATGTCAAGACTTCTTTGCCAGCAAGTTGTTTGTGTCCATAATAATATGAGCGCTGCTTTTAAGCCACTTTGCTTACATAAATCTCGAAGAAATAACAAAAAAGAAGAATAATAATAGAAGAGTTATACAAACTACAGTTGCTTTTTAATGAACTACGCATTAAAAATATGTGCTCAACTAAGAGCATTCATTAAAAAAGTTTATGCTTTAAGTAAAAACTAAAGAGCGCTACTCTGAAACAGAGAGCGTAACGGTACGAGAGAGAGGGTAACGGAGAGGAAGAGCTGCAGCCGGTTACAGCCGTTGCGGCATTAAATCCAAGCAAAAGCTGCAAAACTTTTAGACTTTGGCCATTCATCTTATAACTAATTTCTGACTGGACGCACGCACAGAAGGAGGCACGACCGTGCCGAAACCGGTTCGAGCACCATGGTCCGGAGGCGGGACAGAACCAAAGCGTAGTCCAAGCCTGTGCACTTAAGTGCTTAAATATTTTTCTTTGTTCTTGGACTAGGAAAAACACTCAAGTTAGTGGCCATTTCCGTTAACGCTTCCTTAAATAATATTTAAGCTTCAACTTTGCTCTGTTAAATATTCTCTTTAATGAGATTTTGGTCAAGCAGACTAACACACACGAACACACACGCACACACACGCACACACACGCACACACACACATGCGGCTACATAGTTTAAGGTATTGCTGGCATCTGAAGTCGACTTTACAACTTTTCAAACACAAAGTTTACGCTGATTAAATGTTGTCCAACAGCTACATGCAGATAATACTTACTGCATAGATAATACCCAAAGTCCTTGGCTGGAGATTCGACCATAGTTTAGGTTTTTTGGAGACCATCAGTGACTAAACGAACTAAACTGAAACTACTCGTGCGATTTTCATGCGAGAGAAAAACTTTAAAATCAGCAAAGCCGTTATCTAATTGCTTTGAAAAACTTTCGGTCTGCCATTGAAACTCAATGCACAAGTCACTTTTGGGCTTTGCCCTTAACTTATGCATGTAAAATGCGTGCTTGGTCAGGGGTTAAGAGGGAAGGAGATATGTGTGAGCATAGTGCACAATATGCTGGTTGTAAAAGTTTAAGACCCTGTAGAAAATGAAGTGCTGTAGTGTCGCAGGTCAAACTTATGTTAATAATAATTAACACTGAAAGTAGTTGCTGGACTATTTTTGAAAATGACTTTCTGAAAATCTTCTATATTCTTTCACAAGCTCACACAAGTGAAATATTAAATAACTTCTCAAATTACATTATGCACTTTGAAGGTTTAACCTCATTAGAAAAATTTGAATGTAAAACAAAATTGCGAGTCAGAGTCAAAAAACTGCGTTTTTTCCTGAAATCCTACGATCAACAACTCCTAACTCTGACAATTGTTAAATTTTTGAATGAATTTTAAAAGTAAGAATAGTGTTAAGTCATGGTCTATGTCTGCACATCGATCTACAGCGCAAGCTGCAGCCTTGAAAGCGCTTTGTCCACGGTCCCGCGAGTTAAGACCGGTGTTATTTGTTAAAGCCCGTCTTTGTTTCAAAGTAAAGCGTAACTTTTCCAAGCGTGCATCTCTTTTAGCATTGTACTCGAAGTAGCGATGAAGTTCCGCGTAAAATAGCACCTAGTATCCACTTCAACTCTGGCTTGTAGCGGTGAAATTGTCTTTTCTAGTTTGTCAGAATCTTGAGCACTAAATAGGTGGTCTTTTCCTGTCCCTTCCACTGACATTCTTAAAAGTGTTGCTTTCATTTAGAGGTCTATGATCACAATGAAAACCAATATCAGCATGGAGATCAAGCGGAGAAGCACTCTTGCCAATAGATGCTACTTTGGTGTAGTAGCCACCACTCACGCCTTACGAAACTAGCACTCTATAAGACGCTCATCCTTTTCATTTTGATTTAAGGCATGGGTTATGACTACCGCAGTCGATGGAACAAAGGGAGAAGCTACTTCGAGAAAGGTCTTCAATGCGGCTGTTAAAAGAAGCGAAAAAGGGACAGGCCATGACTCACCATGATGTTCCGGCTATTCTTATGCACATGCATAATGAGTTTTTTGATCAAAAATTTCATGTTTCACTGTAATGAAGCACATTTATCGCCCAATCGGTAGGTCGATCTTAACCTTAGACAATTAGGAATAATTTACAATCGTTAAGTCAATTAATTAGTTTTAAATATAAAAAAAAAAAAAAAAATTCAAAAATAAGCAATAAGGATCCGAAATAGCCAAGAAATTATCATCATCTAGTCACCAGTTAGATGGGAACTTTACGTTATCTTTACCTTAAATGAAGAAATAAGTGAAAGTTATAAGTAAGAATCGTAAATAAAGTAATAATAGTGCTATCCAGAATGTGCTGCTTAAATGACAAATCGAAACTAACTAACTGAACTTGCCCAATGCGAAGCTACTTTTTGCAGAAAATATTCCAGAATAAAACTCATAAACTCATGGTTCTTCACCTGCTATGTAGTTTCTATTTCCATTTAACGGCATTTACAAAGACATCAGCTACAAAATCAGCAGCACTTAAATAGTTTTCAGCTTAAAACCCCAACTATTCCAAGTACCATATTAAATAAAAAACTTGAACTTCTATTAAATTGACGATATTAATTTACTTAAATACTAATTCATTTGGCAAATAAGCATTTTCATATTAAATTTTAGCACATTTTCTAGTGTAATCAAAGCTCCGGAAAACCTCGAGCTGTGGCCACTAGGGTTTTCACTACAAATTTGCGCTCAACTAAGTTGGCTTGTGGCTTGGCCGAGTCAAAGTCAAAGACAAAAAGGAGCTGTACTATAAAAAGACCAAAGGAAAGCCAAAAAGTGCAGGTAAGAAGGTGAAGAACACAAAGAGCTAGTGATACTTGAAGGTAAGCAAGAAACAATGCCAACTAAAATTTAATTTCAATTAAAATATTTGCAAAACGCCTGCTTTGTGGCCGTAAGAAGAGATGCAACAAGGCAGCTAAGGCCAGGGTTGCCAGCTTATATAAAATATACAGTTTTTTCACCAAAAGTATTTGAGCAAGTTTATCACAAAGCGCAGCAGGCAGTCGCAGTGGCAAGCCTTGGCATGCCAACAGGACCAAATATGATAACAATAATTCCTCTCACACACACACACACACACACTCATACACATACACATACACTGAGCGAAGACAATGAGTAAAAGAAAAAAGTTATGTGCGGGCCTTATGAGGTCGTGAGCGTTGCGCCCCAAAACTTACGCGCCCCCCTGCGGCTTTTATTGATTAAACTTGAAGTTGCACGCACTGCGTGTGGCAAGTGCACGTTGTTCCCCCTGTTCGAGGACTGCCTGCCGTTTGTTTGTTAAGAACTTTCTTAATTTTGTTGTAATTTCGCTTACGCTGTTGGAATTTCTATCTGCAAATTTATGAGCAGCAACAGCAGCATCCAAAGCGCAAAAATGCCGCGTAGCGGAAACTATTTTTATTAGATTAAAAAATAACACGCCGCAACAACAACAAATTTGAAATATAAGTGTAGGGTATAGGGTATAGCGCATAGCGCATAGAGTACTAGACAACAAAATCTGTTTCTGCCTTAATTTGCTTTAACAATTTTAATCTCATTTGCCGGATCCGGCAAATATCTAGTATAAGAGTCTGTAGCAACAATGTTGCTATTACTTGCAGCTTTTCCTACGCTTTTCATTACGGAATTGTTCGTGCATAACAATGTGCAGAGGCATTTGGTAATTTGCTCCAGAGGGAGGACAACAGACTTCTCAGTAATGCGTTAATTTATTATGAATTTAACAATTCGTGTGCAAAATTATTTCAAACAATTGACAATTGAATTTGCGCTTGAACTCTTTTTTGCGTAGCATACTTTTGGTGGCGGGAGGCCCCCCTTGGTCGCCGATCATGAAAGCGAGTGTTTCATGTTGGGGGCAGCATCAGGAAAATCGTAATCGAAAATTATAAATTTGAGAAATTTTAAAATTTTGGCTAGGGGATGTTCATAAATGACGTCCCCACAAAGGATGGTGTGGGAGAGCGGCTCATCATCAATATATATGCTTTTAAAATATGGCTCACATATGAGTGCTTTCTTATCGGAAATTCGATTATCGAAAGTGGTCTCGAAAAATGTATTTAAAGATGTCTCAATGGTTTTTTGATGAAGCGCCAATTTTGGCGCCAGCTCATGCAAAGTAACTCGAAGAATAGACTAACGCCAATATGCAGATCGAAACGCTGAGATTTGTTTAATTCTGGGCCCGATAGGCGGACATTCGAAGGCATTCTCCAATTCGAGGTGTCAAATATTATCTATGCAAATGTAATCAGTTTTATAAGAAAAATGCTAAAACTAATTACAACGCATTCTTAAGGCCACCAGGACGTATACATTTACATGTATCGACTGGCGGACTGATAATTTTGGTATAAACAACCTTCCTGACTCTGCGTGTGCAGATTATAAAACCTACAAAACAATAGAAGAGAATGTGCACATAATGCTCTATTAGACGTTTCTAATAACTATCCATAAATTAACTTTAGAAAGTTAATGCAAACTCTTCTTCTTAAGTGATTATACAACCCGTTACCGGGTTAAGGCCTGACAGGGACCTCTCGGTGTTACCAAAAGGTAGCTAGTGTACTCTCGACCTGGTTTTTACAATGGAGATAGTGCCTGACCCTCCATCACCTTCCTTCAACAGCCGCATTAAAGACCTTTCTCGCAGTAGCTTCTTCATCTATACGCACAACATGACTTCCAAGCTATATCATTTCATAGTAATTCTAAAGTAAAAACATTAATTCTAAAGTAAAACTGCTTCTACTCACAAACTACCAAAGTTACGTTCTCCTTTTCAGTCTTTAGCAACTGCATAATATGTAAATCATCCTTGGGGTATCTTTTATGCTGATTTTGCTATTAACTGCCTTAAGATATCTATAGAAAGCAACCCTACCCCCTACTCTTGTAAGAGTTCCACTTAGAAGACCCTCCTACAACTATCGCATAGATCTCTTCTCTTCTACCAACTACATATGTCAGTGCCTCCTATCACGCTCCTGCAAAAGCGAAAAAATCTTAAAAGTAAAGGCAGAAGTAAAGGCTAGAAAGCTTATCATAATAATTTCTAGCTTAAGTTTACCGCATAACCTCATAGCTAGCAATGTGGAGCCAACCATCATCAGCATGATGAGCCCCGACCCCAAACCAAATCCAATCCCAGTCCAAACGAAGCCTTCAAGCTTTGCCAAAGACCTTTTTCAATGATGAAAAACCCTATGCCGCCGCATTGCTTTATTGTCATAAATATTTCATTATGAATTTTCGACGAGAACACGACGCATTTCGACATGCTATCATAAGTAATTTTCCTCTCTGCTGTTTTCTGCCTCTGTCGAGGACTCTCTCATTGTTGTTGTTGTTGTTGTTGGTCCTGTCTACGTAGCCATTTTGGCTGCCTTCCGAAATAAATAATAAAAAATTCAATCCTTTTTTCGCTGCGTGTTGGCCGCTGTCGTTGCCGCTTCAATAAACCTTTGACGGCAACCATTTTTTTCCCCGTTTTACGCATCAAAATGTAGTGCCTCCGGTAGGGTTAAGTTCTGGTTGTCCTGTCGGGTTGGAGTTCGTGACATCTGCAAGTCGCATTAATAATTAAATCAAGCAATAAAAATTCAGTACGAGTGGCAGAGAGACAGACAGACGGACGGACAGACAGCTAGCTTTGCTTTAAGCTGCGCTATGGAATTATACTTCTTATGAGAAAATTAATCATTTAATTTTCAAAATGAACTCCAAAAAGAATGCTACGGAAAATGCTGCTCCTTTTCTTGTGATACCAAAAATTGGAGCATTCGTTTTAACTCATTACTCATAAAGGAATTGCCAAAAGTGAACCATTTTTTTATAAGAAAACAGAATATTATACTATTACCGCACTTAGGAGCTTGCCAGGTAGAGCTGCAAAACTATCGATTGTGGCGTAATTCGATATTTTCGATAGTTTCAGTAAAATGATTTGATTGTAACATCCATTCGAAAAGATTCGATATTATCAATAGTACTAGTATCTTTTTTTACTTCCTACCGTTTTAACAGCCGCTGAGCTTATGTTTAAACTATCGACACTTCGATAGAACTATCGATAGTTTTGCAGCGTTACTTTGCAGCATCCGATCAGTATGGCCAAAACACAACTTACAGCACCCAGTCAATGTGCCCGAGATGGAATTTTAACCTAAAAGCCTGCCTGTTAGTCACAAGATGTGCATCTCGTTTAATGAAGCAATATTCTCATTTTGTTTTAGAGAAGTCAGGCCACTGTTTTCATTGAGTTCTCAATAAAGGAAACTGTACATTTTTTCGAAAAGTTGCACTATTTGGAAGGCAAAAGTTAGTATACATGACGAGACAAATATCATCTGAATACAATGATGGTAAAATCGGTGCTCAAAGACCAAATCCTATTTTGCCTTATTTTCGACACAGCAGTTGGAAAAATGTTAGGAAAGTCGATAAAATGTAGATATCGCTTATATGCAATGGCGGAAATGCAACGCTGTTATTGCATTTAAGCGATAATTTCATATAGGCGATAATCGAATATGTGCAAAATATTTCAAATAACGGTGATCGATATTGTTTATATGGCATAGAATTTTCTTGCGTAAAATCGATAATTATATGCAAGCGACAATCGGATATATGCAAAATATATTAGTTGTTATTGCCAACGATTACAATCGATCGAAATAAAAAGCATTATTGCAAATTTTCAATAAATTAACAGTACTGGAAAGTTTGCATTTAACCGATTATATTTGTACCAAGAATGTATTTATCGCAGTGTATCGCAGAAGCTTAAGGTATTCTCTGTTATCTTCTTCTTAACTGGCCATAACAATCCGTGTTATCGGGTAACGGCCTGATGTTAATACATACATCCTTTCATTGGAATAGTGGTTTTACATGGTGGGACCCAAACCCTACGCACTCTCTGTTATATGCATTTTAAATTTTGAAAATATCTTTACTTCCTCAAAAGTTATGATTTTCGCCGCTTCCAGAAGCGTATCGTAAAGAGGAAATAGCTACATTTACGATAGGAGTGCTAAATGCATCAAACATGATCTGAATCATGTTGCCTCTGTCAGCATCAATACATGCTTCTCGGTTGCAAAACTCAATTCCTTTTAAAGAGTGTAAAGCCAAATATTTTCCCTGTTGTCCCAGTTGAAAACAATGCTGCACTCGATTGGTACATCAGATTCTGTATACCACGCCGGGATTTAGCTTCTTCACTGACATAAGAGTCCAACAATCACATGCTAGTTATGCAGACAGCCCACAATGGATTTCAATGTTTTTATGGAACTTTTAAACTATGTGAACTTGCAATATAGATTATTCACCCACAAGAATATTACTGCAAAATGTTATTGTTGTTTAAGATTAACTTTAAATCAGTGCTTTCTCTTGATAGACCCGAACCAATATACAGCTATAACAAGCTACCGAGCAACCTTTGGTCTGCCTTTGATTTATGTGCCAAAAACGTTGCTTTTTTATTGCACAGCCATTACCAGGTCTCTCCAGGAACGACTAACCATAAGCTTTTCCCGTTTTCATAATTCATTAAAATGGCCAAACAAAATAAATATGCAACTAAATCAGGCTTAAATGTACTTAACAATTTAAACAATAACATAAACCACAAGTGCCAAGGTGCCAAGTTCCAGACGCCTTTAACGAGGGCCAGAACAAGTATGTCTACCAGACATACGCTGCCCATATGTCAACCCTGAGAAATATTACGCACACAAAGTGCTCATTAGGGCAGAGAGAAGAAAAAAAAACACATACAACACACTGGGGCCAAGGCAAAAAGGTTTCGTAGAAATAAATTTGCACCTTAACGCCTTTAAATGCGCCTCACACACACTCCCGGAGACATAAACACACACACAACACCTGCGAAACACACACATTTGAACAGTGTTGCCAATTACCCGGAAGTATGCGAAAAGCTTATGCGATAAATTCTCAAAAGTGCCAAAAAGGTATGCATTGCCGCTAAAGCTGGAGTAGCTGTAGCTGCTGCTGCAGTCGCAGATGGAGTTGGAGTTGGAGTCCTTGGAGGAGTCTTTGGCCAAATAAAATGAAAATAAACCGTAGAAACCCCAAAGTCTAAGTATTTTTAAGGTGTGCAGACAAAACCAAAAAATATTTGTGTATGAGTTGACTAGTAGCTCCGGCTGCTTTTGTGGCTTCCAAGCTGCTCGCTTGGTCTCTCACTCCCTGTCCCTCTCTGGGAATCTTTGCTGGCACCTGCGTCCAGCAGCCGAACTGGAAGGAGCAAACAACACATTATAGTTAAGTGTGCGGGCGAGTGTGGGTTAAGTGTGTGCGTGCGAACATTCCCGGCTGCCATATTGAAGGTTAAGTTTAAGGAAAAGCTTTAATACAATATTATGCACAGTTATAAATTCCATGCCAGCTGTTCGATGCTGTCATAATATAATATTATTTATATGGTTTACTTGCTGTATACATTAAAGGAGGTTTCATTAAAATTTACAATGTGCCATCTCAATGTGCTTAATATATTTTCCAGCTACCAACTGAAGAACCTTGCGAGCTTTCCCAGAAAGCATATAAAATTTTATATGCCGCCTTGCGCTTTCATTCGCTGTCTGTTTAGATCAACTAAAGCGTGAAATATGATTGTTATGCGCTACAATTGGGAGTGTAGGGCATATTCGTGCTTATACAAAGAGAGAGAGCAAGTACCTCATTTGGTTTAGGTAATGACAACTTAGCTACGCCCAAAAAAGAAATCACGCTCTCTGCATTCCAATCCATCCCAAGCTGTGTCAAAAGCTTAACCAATTCCGAATTTCATCATACGAAATACAAAAAGATTGATTGTTCACGTTGTGGTCGATCAAGAGTGCTGAATATTCGTACGTTCGGAGGGATCAATATCAACTCTGACCCATACCTTCCTTCAGCCAAGGTTCACATGCGGCTAAGCGAAGTGATGAACGTGTACAGCTACAGCTAGACATCAGAAAGCTGCTATCGGAATGGATAGCTTTAGGACTACTCCGCTCAACTCTCTCCGCAGCTCACTCAACTTTCCTACGAATCTGACCTGTGTACTACTATATGTGTACTACTACGGAGAAAGTCAACTCGTGAGGAAAAAGTGATATGATCAGGATAGTTGCTTGGCCACTGCAGTGTGGAAATTCATCTACAAAAGGATGCTGCAGACGGCTGCTATGCGAGACATGAAGAAGGTAAAGAGACGCCTTTTCAGACATAATAAACGTAGGAATCACGCGAAAGAGTGTCGAAGGGAAGTTTTTCTGAAAACACATGCATCTGGCTGAAGGATTTAGTACCGGTGCGTCTTCCTATAGAGATGTGGAAACCATTTTCGCCAAACGAAAGTAACACTCTATAAAACGCTCGTGCTTCCCGTTTGACTGATGACACAGTCTGATGCAGATGCCCTTGGAGTGTTTATGCAAAAATGTTTCCATAAGATCTTTGGATATTTACGTTTTGCCAACAACTAGCGCAGTATCGCAGGGGCAGGCTTAGCTTCGATAGAAGCTTTTATTGGCACCGATGGCTTCTCTCTTGGGAAGTCGTTAAACTCTTTCGCACCATTAATTAAGAGGATTTGTACATTTGATAATAAAGACTTTTATATAAATTGATATCATGCAATCTATAAACAGAGTTCTTCTTCCTCAGATATTTTTTAAAGGTGCGGGTCTTACAGCTCAGAGCTGAGAAGTGCAACCTCTGCTATTCAAGCTTAGAAGTGTTTAAGATTTTATCCTTTACTTACTTTTCTTCCTGGAACACGGGTATTAATTCCGCATATACAGATGATATTGGTATTTTCTATATTTCAAGCTTTGAAAAAGATTCTTCGCTTGTTTGCTGGATTATACAAGCCTGTTACGAATCTAGCCTCTTCTCATTTCCCCTAGATTTCTACGAAATTCCTATTCCATAAATTGGACAACATTTCGAATCCGTTTTCAAACCTATCATATGAGCTTGTAGCCTTGGTTTTTACAAATGCTCACAAGTCAAATAATTTAAATTAGCAAATTGGTTGATTTATTCTAATAGCAGAAGTTCTTTCAAATCAAGCCAAAGCCCAAGACTTAAAGAGTAAAAGTCTAAAACGTAAATCGAAAGAAAGAGAACACACTTAGAAATGATTTAGACATGTTCTGATTTATACAAGTTCAGTTAGAACTGTCAGTTGATCATATCGATTCGTTTCATTTTCGGTATTCCATATTTTAGCTTTTATCCGCTTTGGAGTTGTTTTTTTTGTTATATGTGGGGAAAACTTGAACAGCCAAAAAGTGTGTACTTGCGTTACCGTTCAAAAACTAAATCTACTCTCCGTTTCCCTCGCAAGGTACGACCGCTAAGTATTACTTCTCGAAGTTTTAGGAAGTTGTGTGAATACATTTGTGCAATTCTCAAATTCGCCGAACTTGTTGTTTCACTCAAGTCTGTCTATAGCGCATCTGTTATTCACTCTGACCGCTTCAACTTATTACCAAACATAATTTCACGCTAGCATAAGCTCAAATTTAATACATAAGCCGCCACCAGGGTAGTCACAAAGTGGTCCAACACTCAGCGTCTTAAGTATGTAAACAAGTGTAGCTACCAAAAAATGGGCAATCAACTTCAAATGGCAGCACACAATCCTTGGCAAAGCCTGGAAACGCCAAGAAACATGCTATATATATAAACGAACCACCTGTCTGACAGACAAACAACTTGAGCCGAAAACATTGTCTTGTAACTTTTTAATACTTTTTATGATTATAACAATGTGTTGCAGTGTTGCTGCTACTCTGCAACTCTGTTCAAATACAAAACAACTTGTTTTCATTTGGCTGGAGACAAGCGTTAAGACAAGAGCACAAAGACCCCTCGACTTTTGCTTAATGAAACTCATACACAACAAGCCTTATCCTTTTTGTGGCTGTTACCTTGTGTGTAGGACAGTGTGTGTGTCTCTTAAGTTTACACTAAACAACCCTAGAAACAACAGCGAAGGACCAGCATAACCCTAAGTAAACTTGAGCCAATATACATCGTAGTACTGCTTGCAGTATGTTTTTCATTATTTATAATATTGCGCATACGCAGCGTATTATCAGCATTCATGTTAACATCAGTAGAGGGGCTTATTTTGATAGTCTTTTCGTGCCGTTTGTCGGATTTTGCCTTTTGCTTTTAATTGTTAACATTTCATTTAAGCTACTCACACACGAATTCCGGAGCACACAGACGACGGACGGACAAACAGAGTCAGTCAGACAAACAGACAGACAGACAGTTATAATCGTTTTGTGCCTTGGCAGCGAATATTCATTTATCAAAATGCTGCCAAGTCGCCCACATTTCCGCGCAAAACGCTGGCGCCAGCACATGTCAAAACTAAGTTGAACCCAAATCTAAATCGTTATGAGTGTCCACACACACCCGCACACTCGAACTCACTCATTTGACTGCTGTTCATGCAAAATGAAGCGAACGCTCACTGAGCGGAAAAATAGTGTTGAAATGAGAAATTCCTATAAAAAACAATAATAAAGGGATAGTTTTGCCATAACAGTTGGTGATAAAACCTCTTGGCTTAAAATACATTTGCCAAAAGTGCTATTCAAGGGTGTGCAAGAAATCTCGTTCCGAAACATCTAGAATCACTGGCAGCGATGGATATCCAAGCATCAAACCGAATTTAGGCTTATTTTTGCAGATTAAGGTTAAGCGAAGGCGAAAAATATCACTATAGTGTTTTTGTACTTGACCCTCCTAAACAGGTCATGGAGTGGGATCCAAAATTTCCACACATAGGCTTAAAACATTCAGCCAAAAATATCAATAATGTGATTTTGAATTTTATGAAACAATAAGCTTTTTTCGCTACTATAATTTATATTGCTAAAGTTTTCGATTAAATGCATAAATCTGCACATTTAAATAATTAAAAAAAGAAAAATATTTCCATGTATGTACTTTGCAAAATCTTCCGCTTTCCGAAATACAATATAATATCACATTATCCACAATTGGACAAGTTTTCAAACGATCGAGGTTACGGAAACGGAGCTATCTTGAAAATTTAAGACACTATTGACTTGAAGGCAGAGATCGGCAACGGCAGCAGCTACATTGGCTTTGGCAAATTTAAAAGCGATCGAGGGACCTGGAACGAAGTTATTTTACAAGGAAAACTCCGTATAGATTACTCTCAGGTAACGTAGGCAAAACTTAAGTATAACAAGTAGAATAGCATATATATACCAGTATTGTCAATATGTTTAGCACATCCACGTGCATGTATAACTATACAACTTCTGTGCTATTGCCGATATCTGCTGGATATCAGATTGTAAAAAGGCAAAGTAAAAATGTCATAATTATTGTACGCTTTTAGAAACCGGAAAATCACAAATTAATACTATAAAGTCCTACAAATGCCAAAGTGGTCGAATTGTATTTATGCACTACGTCGAAAAACATACACCACAGAAGTAAAACAAGATGCACCCCTTGCTATTACTAGCCTTTTGTTTCGCTCAGTGTACTCTGTACTATTCCCAGTCCTAAGGTTCCCATGTCCTTTACCCATGCCCAGGCCACGACATGGCATGACGTTTGCGTATGTCAAAGTTATCTAAATGAAAAATTGACTTTCATACAGTGGTGGAAATCATTCGTTTGCGCGTCGCTTCAGTTCAGTTTCCGTTCTGTAGGATTTCGCATTTACGCATTTCCTATTTTAGATGATATTTCATACTTTTTGCTGACAGCATTGCTCGCTCGATGACGACTGCCTTCAAACGAGGACGCGAGTGAGCAACCATTCCATCCATTTTGCTGATGATGATGTGCGTTTATTATTGTTGCTTTATGGCTTTGCATATCAGTCTATATATAAATCCCTCTACAATGTGTGTGTCTGGGTGAGTATCTGTGTGTTTGCCTTTGGGATTATCAACTCATTGTGCTATATGCACATGGAAAGCACACATTACATATGCCCCCCGTACCCTTACCACTATGCCCTTTTGGCATTACCAATTTCGCAGTTTATCGTATTGCTTTTGGCTTTGTTGTTGTCTCTAAGTAAACAGATTGTTGCTAGATTTCGCTTAGATACTTTAAACTGTTTGCTGATACCATAATTGCAGCATTTTGTGTAAACACAACCATAGATATAAGTCTATCAGTGGAAATTAACGAGCTTAAAAGACTTTAATGTTATTTCTGGGAAAACTTCAGGCCTATTCAGGTATCTGTTGCCGGAAATTGCCTTTTAATAAAAAGCCAAAGTGAACAATTTCTTCATATTTTTTAGTAAGTAAAACAACATAATTAGTGCTAGATTTATGCATTAATGTCACGAAGGGCTTGATTCATCCGTAACACTCAGGCATCCTTGCCAATTAAGAAGTGTCCGATAGACGATGCCAGGAAAGTCAAAGGAGTCAAAAGTTTATTGCTTCCCTTAATGCCATTTCGTGTCCTTGCAGTGCCCATATAGTGATACAGCCAGTTTCTGTCGAGTCAAGTAAGTTGGGTCGTCAATCAAGCCCATATTGGCAAGATGTTGCATAGATGTATTATGATACGTAATTTAACCAACCAGGAGTCCCAGATCTTTCCTCTGCTAACGAAAAGGATGGAGGCATTTCGATTGGGGTTTTTCAGCATTTCCTACAGATTCTTTTTGTATGTATCCATCCAACCAATAATGCCACGTTGAGGCATTGTTTGTCAGTGCATCTGCCGTTTTATTACCTCGATGTTCAGAAAATCCATTAAATACTGACTTCATTTAACGTGAGAATAAGGTAAGTCTTGCCTTTCATGCACTGACCATGATGAACGATTTGTGCGAGGTTTCTCACTACAGATCCCTACAGTTATCGCACGCAGTTATATCTCATGGATCCAGGTCGCGGTATTCAGAATAACGTAGGAAACCGACGGCTGACTACTTCTTGCGCTTGAATAGCTTGAACTATCATAAAGATACTAACCAGTCTCATATACCATTTTTGACTGTGTAGACGATATGTATGTTTTTACTCAGTATGAGTCCTTCCAGAAAACTACTGTTGTACTACGGTCCTGATTATTGCTATTGTAGTGTGTAGAGCACTCCGCTTCTATCCGTCCGCACTGTACGAACGCTTTTAGAGTACGTTCGTTTTTAGCTTAGAGTCAATGGTCACCCCTTACATCACTGGAGAGTGCAAGAGTAACCTCCAAGTGAAGAGAACCTGAGTGAGCTCGGAATTACGGTGGTACTTGTGTTTTGCATATGTCAATCTTATCCATACATTGAGGTGCAAACTGTATAGATGGATATATCCGATACCAGCAAGCATACATCATCGGCATAAGCTGAGTTCTTACAGGTGCTTATCCACATCCAAGCGCTAGAGAAGAGGAAATAGGACTTTCTTTTAGTGGCATTCTTGTTTTACCTTCACTGAGAACTTGCCCTTTACGGGATTATGTTCTTTAAAAGGGTTGGTCTGCTTGTAAATGAGACACACACATGACCTAGCCATTGTCCAACACAATGTATATGCTTTCTTCGAGTAAAGAGGCACAGCGGTTGGACTCTCAGATTGATGTTGAAAACTATTTTTCGTTTACCTTGGTACCACCGTCATGATAAAAAGCAATGTCAGCATGGAGATAAAGCGGAGAATCACTCTTGCCAATAAATGGTCTCAGTTGGCAAATGAGTAGTAGAGACCACTCTGACCAGTCTGGTGAAAATACCCTTGGAGTGTTTGAGCGGAAAGTACTTCGTAAAATCATTGGCACTTTAAGCATTGGTAACAACTGCCCCATCCAATGGTACGACGAACTCTATGAGCTCTACGATGACATTGACATAGACAGCAACTGCGCTGGCTAGGTCATGTTGTGCGTCTGGATGAAGATGCTACTACCAGATATGTCGTCAATGTGGCTCTTGAAGGAAGGCAACGAACGTTTGAAAGACCACGTAGACAGCTCTCTAGCCGATTGGAGAAGGCCCGCGCAAAGCAAATTTGTCTAGAATAGTGCTTTGCATGAGACCGTATGGTCATTTCACAAAAAGGAGTAAACTTGCCTAATAAACACCGAGTCAAATTGAGCATTGTAACAGGCTTCCTTAATATGTACAAAGACACCCCGAGAATTTTCTCTCTTCTCAATACTCTACCCGATTTTGGTGCTACTGCTATAGCGTGATGTTGCACGTTCGGTGATGTAAGATGGAATGAATTTGTATGCAGCCACCGGCCATCTTCTACCCTCTGGACCAAATTTCTCCAGTCAGTCGTATTTTTACTTAAAATTATGTCTATATTATAATATTTACAATGCTAATGCCTAGAGTTGTAATGAGATTTTGCCGGACAATGCAGTTTGAGGTATGACCCTTAACGGTTATTAAATATTTGAGCTAACTTCCATAAATATATGTACAACTTTACATATTATTTTGTGGTCACACTCAGCTGTTAAGAATTTAACGAATATCATATAATGTCTTGAACAATAATGGATTGCCATGCCCCCAAAGAAGATAAATGAGTTTCATCCAACAAAATTCAAGAAAATCTCAATCGATTTTAAAAATACATGCAGCAAAAGTACATACTTGCTTTTCTAGTCAAAACCAAGGCTTTAGAGTTTGCAATTTCGAAATTCCATTAAGATATTTTATAGGTTAAGTGCTAAGAGCACTCATAAATTTCATTCATTTTTTCGATTTTAAAGTATGTAACTGTTTATGTGTTTCTAGTTACACGATTTATGATACATTCAGCTACAGTTACTCTATTGCCGCGTTATGCGAGTCTCGACTCTCTCCGAGTCCCTTAATATTCCCACGCCCCGCCCCGCACACACCTTGCCACATAATTTATGGCGCCTACGTGTCTACGCTGTGCCCACACTCACTCCCTCTCACTCGCACCTGCGTCATGATGCCAATTTGAACGTCAGCCTAAAATTATGCTACACTTTTTTACGCACATCAATCATATTACGTATACGCAGCCTAGACCTTTGGCAAATTTGTTGCAGCTGTCTGTTAGCAGCGAGAAAAAACGGTTTTTTTTACTCTGCACTTCTTGGCCAACACACATGTTTATGGCTAACAACGCGCCTATAAATTGTTTTACGAAATAAATTGAAAAACATTTAGAAATAACAAAGCGCCAAGTATACGCCATCAATAAACGCTGACAACGCACAGAAACAACCTAAGACAAAAGACAGTTACAGCTGATGCCAAAACTGTTCGCAGCGAAGGCCAGGAAAAAGTTCATGACATTACCGTGAACTAATGTTGATATTGGCTCGACCTAGCGAACCTTTTGCGCCGGGCCAAGAAACTCCAACTCTAGACATGAAATATAAAAATCATTTTTTGTTGGCAACCATTTGCGTTACTCTTGGCCAACAATTTCATATGTTTTGGCTGTTTTGGCAGCTGTGTTTGCTTTTGTTTTTGCGCTATCGCAATTTATATTTTAAATTAGAGCACATTTTTATTATTGCTTTTCCGTTTCAAATTGCGGCAGTACGCCGTGCGCTTTTTTCCGTTCAATAGTTTTGTTGTCTACTCGGCAAAATGCCAGCCAGCTGTGCCTACAAACAAGCTATGACCTTTTCTCAGCTTGTCGTTGTCAGTGTTTGTTGTTGTTATTGGTCTGGCATATGTGTCTTGGCAACTTGTAAGATATTGTAATCCTTTTGCTGTTTGGCCTATTTATGGGAATATGTTAGATGACGTAGTGGCGCTGAACTTTAAGTTCTTATAAACAACAAGTGTGTTTTATGGGCAACTGGGTTGACTTATGGGCAGAAAGTTGAATTAAAAGGCAGTTGGGGAAGGTATGAACATTGAACTGTTGTGTGAGCTGACTGAAAAAGCCGTAACATAACTGCAAGATATTGGGTATTCAATTCAATGTCAGTTATCCTAGGAAAATCTGGAGATAGAAAATACTTAGTGTAAAGTACACCGTAAATCCGAGTAAGACCACACCGGTTCTCTTAACGCGGAAACGCATTATGGTTGGATTGATCCTTCCAAGGCTAACAGGTGCGGCACTGTCTAGTGATATTAAATATCTCAGGGGGACCCTGGACTTTAAGTTGACTTGAAAAGATCACATTCAACGGAAGACTGAAAGTGCTCTTAGAGCATTCTGGCAGTGCAGACGGACTTTTAAAGAAACCTAGCTGTACGTAGCTCTAATCAGGCCTGTAGTATCATACTTATCATTAGTTTGGTGGAAGAGAAAAATGATCTGTTCACGAGAGAACAGGAATTAAGTCACACAATAATAGACAGCAAGCTAAGAGAATGAGATGTTGAGGATGGTTGCCAAACCATTGACTGACATTCAAGCACCACGGTCCATCCTGCTCTACGCAACAGCACTCTGGGCACCTGCACTGGCTGTGGGATCCTGCAGCCGCGGGTACATTTCGGCATATAGAAGAAGGGCCCTTCGCACGCTTTGTACTTACTGCACGGTTTCCGAGCATGCCGCTCTAGTGCTTGTAGGTACGGCTCCCTTGGATCCCACTGGCTACCTAACTGTCATTTTGTCTACATAAGTGTAGTGTATACAGTCCCTTTGCGTAGTTTTCGCGAATTCTTACGGGATTTTTATGTCGCCTACTCTTTTTTCAGTTATTACTTGAACTGACCTTTGGGTTAACTTCCTTTGAACCATCTCACACACCACAAATCTAGTGTAGTGCAGAAGATCGGTGACGCATTGACGAAGGCTCATTTAACTACATCCATGTCGGAATATCCTATTCTCGTTTTGTTGTTATAGTACCCACGCCTAACATGCCAATTCATCTTTAATCCTACAAACTGGTATATTTTCTGCCGACAAACTCTTGGTAAGACTTCTGGACAAAGTGTTTAACAGCATGATATTGGCAGCCAATGACAGTTTGCTCATCATTAACAGGAATTTTAACCCGCAGTTCAACTTTTTTTTAAAAGTCGTCATTACTAGAACACACTTTTATAGCAAGGTGAAGTACGGCAGCTCCTTCCAACATTGGCAGTGTGCATGCTTTAATATTGCAGGTAAGTCGACAACGGTCCATACACAGCTGAGTCCACAGAAGAGTGCCTAAAGATAGCACAGCGACATTCATTTATAAAAATCCTTTCAAGACTCACGTTAACTTAAGAGCTCATTATTAGCAATTCTAGAAATAAAGCTTAATTTGTAATATAAATCCAACTTAACACATATTCCATTAAGCATATCCCATGCCCCAGTTTCAAGCACTTTGCTGTCAAAGCATTTGAAACCGCAGCTAAACATGCAACAGTTAAGACCACCCCGCGGAACACCCACCTATTGCCTAGCTGCGCTATTCCCCCAACGGAGTATCTTGTTTGTTCGATAAGCTCTCATCGACAATTGCGCTACTGCGGCTACAACAGCAAAGAACATACCAGCCACCTGGCAGTGCTCCAACAAACGTTGACGGATAAACAGGCAGACATGGAAAAGCAGAAATCCGTGGAGGTGAATCCTTTTAAGAGACCGATGAACACATTGCAAAAGCAATGGTATCGAGTATTACTTGCCAGACGTGTGGGCTTCGGGCAACGGCCGCCGCAGGAAGAAAAGCAACTAACATAGTAAGCATATTCGTCGTCGACGTTGTCCTCATCGTCGGCAGATCAAATCAAATTGTGTGAAAATTGCAATTTCCTGTTGATTTAATACATTTTACAATTTCTCACGCTTTGGCGCCATGTCAACCCGTGGCGTCGCTGCCGCTTCCACTTGTATAACTTCATCAATTTGGCGGGAGTGCAGCGCAGATGTATGCCATAAGCGCTACATGGCCGCATTTCGACGTTACAACGAGCGTTTCCGCCGGGAAATTGAAAAGCACGAGCAGATGCAGCGTTGCGCCATCGATGCCATGCGTGTGCATAGGTAAGAGAGAGATAGTCATATGCACAGATAGTGAGTAAGCGAAAGCTCGCTACGTCTGTCGCACCTGTCAGCAAGTGCCAACAGTTTCCAAGCAATTAGCACCCACCCAGCAATATTCGTGCAGTTATTTAACTGTTCCAACATTTCTGACATATTTTCATAAAAATGAATTTCATTCTCATTTTTTTTTTGTCAGAACCTTTGCCATTACAACACTTTGGCTGCCGCTGCACTCCAAGCGTGAGATCAACTCAACACTGGAAACACTGGAGAAGGTTTTGACTGTCAAAGAAAGGCGACGCCTGGAGGAGATACTCAAACTGGGCGAGGCGCAGCGCAGTCGTCGCTTTTAGAGCAGACGAGTACGTCATCAACAGCAGTCAACAGTCGCTCAGTTGAGTGAAAAACACTTCAACTGCACTGCTCGCACACTCTGTCTCACTCTTTCCCTCTTCCGTGATGCTATCTCTTGGCTGAAGCCAACTTGTATTTCACTTGGCGCGACGGTTCCTCTGCTTTTCTCTGCTTTACTTTTCAAATTGTATTGTGCTTGGCGCTTGTCGTAAATATTTAATACAAGTAAAAGTGGAAATTTCACTTAATTTAAAATGGAAACTGTGTTGGAACTCTTCAAATTGCTTGGTATCTCAGCTGCATTGGGTTACATGGCTCTTTAAAGTGATTGTGATTACGATTGTACTTATCTAAATGCGAATATAATTAACAATGGAAGAATCTCTATTGAGAGATTGTGGCAAACATAGAAAAAAGCTCATTGAGTAGCAATTGCAGAGTGGAATACCGCCTTTACAAGGTGATTTACCATTCTTCTAAAGACGTATGAATAAAAAAAGGAATTTGTTCTCTTCATCGTCACCAAAACAAATTTAGGTGACAAAGGACTATGTGCTTAACACCTACTAGTCAGAGTCTAGTAATGGCGCCCAGAACGAAACAACATATCTCTCGGATTTGCAAACAGAGCTCTGCAGGAGGTTGCAAATAGCCATATGTTCCATTTCCGAAGGACGAAGAAGCAGTAGTGCTATCTCTAATAGGGTCGTCGACCCCCATATATAGCTTGTAATATATTGTACACATATTTAGCTATCCCGTGGAGAGATTTGCAACAGTTTGTTATTGAAACTAAACTGCGGATTTACTAGCCATGGAGTCTTTTTGACATACTAGTGTCACACTTATGCCAAGGACTGCATCTGGATCAAGCTGTAATGATCAGGAGAGACTAAGAGACCACTGTTCTAAAAAGACTACATCTTAAACTCGGATATCTAGCGTCACGCCGTCGCATCGGACGCAATGGTTTCTGAAAGACAAGCATTCAATTATCCCTACACGGTTTGAGGCAGTAAAAGGTGCACTAGCGCTACAAAACTATCGAAAGTACTATCGATATATTGAATTTTTCGTTTTATGTCTCAGTATAGATGTTTTTTTTACTATCGATAGTTTAAACCCACGCTAACAGGCAAAGGAAAAAAGCTTATACTACTATCGATAGTATCGAATCTTTTCAAATTCATGGTACCATCGAATATTTTAACTGAAACTATCGTAAATAACGAATGGCGCTACTATCGGCAATTTTGCAGCTCCACGGTGTACTAGATACTCAAGTAATTGTCTGTTTTGAGAATGAAAAGTGTTTTTCGTTAAAGTGAAAGGCCAAAAAAGAACAGAAAAGTTATCCATTTTTTCAACATTTGTTCAACTAAACCAAAAAACTAATGACTAATCTTCAATCACTCACGATAAAACTCTTAATATTCAAAGCATATACCCAATAAAGTAAAGTATATTTTGTACTCACTCATCATAACTCAACCAAAACTCAGTAAATGTAACTTAACTTTTCTTTAAGCCAAATACTTAAACATCAAAACTCAGTCAATTTACATTAGCCTTAACTTCTTTAGCATCAAGTATACCACACGTTAGACTGGATTTGCTATGAAAAATATGAAAAATGTGTCGAATTAAAGCCTGTCATACTTGGCATATCTACACATTATTAAACCACAATCTCCACAAAACCATAGCACCCAGACAGGATACTAGAGAAGCAACCCAAAGACAGGCAAACTCCCAGATATGTAAAAGTATATAGGACAAACGCTCATCACATCCGTGCACGGAAAGGGAAAGCATCTTTTCGTAATGCGCCTGGCTTCCAGTCATTGAAAAATAGTTTCATTTCCTGCCACAAGACAAGCAAAATACATGCAAAAAGGAAAAACCAAGCAGAAAAAAAATTGGATTATATTAATTTGAATTAATAACATATTTTCCGACGAGAGTTTTTCGGAATGTTGTAGCTATGCACGCACAAGTCGTTCGGAAAGAGGCAGGAAACCCAGCCAGGCGGGGCTGATGAGCAAATTTCTAATTTGACTGGGCGCGTGGGCTGTCATGATTTATCTACAGACAGGGGTGTAGCGAGAAGGGTAGGACACTAAGAGAGGAAGCAAAAAGTTGAAGAATATATACTTTTTATACTCTAAACACCAGATTACGCAGGGTAAGTTATATTGTGTTGATCGATTATGTGGTTCACGTTAGTATGTTCATTTTATAATCGAAAAATAGGTTTGCTAGGCGTAATAGCCAATGCTTTAGTTAATGCCAACAACCCATTTGGAGGCTGAAACAAACGCGATTTCGGATCTTGACAAGAGCGGCTATGCTGAGGAAGAGGCTTGTTCCTATGGCTCTCGAAATGACAAAAATTGGTATCCTTAATGTATCCAGCTTATAAACTTTAACTATAATTCTAAATCACTCCTTGCGTTATCGCCGCCTACGCCCATGTCTACCCTATAGATTTATGTATAAGTAAAGCGAGTTTCCTTTTGATTGTAAATATCTTTCAACAGCTGCCGCCGCCGCCGCCGGCTGCATAGTTTCCCCGAACAATGGAACAACATAAAATGCTACTTGAGGCATTCACAGTTAATGAGCTTTTAATACGAGTAAATTTACAAAGGAATTTCAAGTCAATGTGCAGCAACATTTTGATTTCTTGTGGCATCTTAAGCATTTTCATCAAGTGCATTGAAATTAAACCGTAAGAGCGACTTTATTAAAGGCTCCATAAGTTGTAAGCACACTTACATTGATTTCCACTGACCGCCAAAGGCAACTGCAAGAAATATGCGCAGCATCAATTCAAGCCCTGAACATGACAACTCTACCACCCCAAAACCTCACTGCCAGGGTTGCAACAGCGAGCGGGGGCTTGCGGTTAGTTAACAGTGCAGCGACTAAGCAGCAACCGCATTTGTGGCACAATTTATTGACTGTATTGACCTGGGGCTACGTGCTGCATAAACCGCACTTATCCGTCTGACTAACTGACTGACTGACTGACGAACTGTAGGATATGCCTCCGGCTGCAAGTAGTCACAAACGCTCACTTCCTGCCATTGAAAGGCGATAGCCGGGCCAAGAAAAATTGCATGCGGTTAGAAACGGAGCACTTGTATCTCCGCACAAAATTAATGTGTCTGAGCGTGTGAGTGCTGCTGCACCAGCTACTACCACCACGAACACCACTACAAACTGTACTATATCTATCCATCTATCTAACTGTCTATATAGTATCTGTGTGTATGTAATATGCCTTGAGCAAATATGTATGCAACCCCTCAGCGAGTACGTGAACTTTGGCCAAGCCAAAGCTGGCATATCAAAATGAAGTATGTCTGTTAGATTTGTTATAAATTTTATTTCAGATTTCTTTTCTACTTTGTCTGTCTGCCAATCTAAAATAAGAAGAAAATATGCAGTAAAATTGCAGTTTATTTTGGTTAAATAAAGCTTAAAGGAGTCTATAGGCTGATTTTGTAGCAAAAACGTTGTTAATCGCTTATGAATAAATGACGAAAAGTGTGCCCTATAGAACCCTAAGCCGGCGAAATGCATTTGCACATGCTTCTAGTACTCGATTACACAATGAACAAAAAAGGAAACAAAGGTATGATTAGTCATCCTGACTATGAAAATACCATATTTTGATGTGAAACATCCGCGGACGTAACCGACCCGTGGCTGTAATATAATCGAAGATAAAATTAGTTTAACATTTAACTATCGATCGAACTAGTTCAAAGTTATCTGTTTGTTTGCACAATTTTAATATGAAATTTAATGGCACGCCGACTGGTATGCTGTGATGACAGCAAATCAATGAGCTTGAGATGGCTGTAGCATAGACGCACGAATTACAGTTCACCAACAATTAGCTGATTTGTAATGCAGCCCACCCATCGAGTGACGTAGAAGAAACACATGGCAGTCAATCGGTGAGAGAGCGCAAAGTTGAGTCTTTGTGTGGTGCTATTATTATGGAATGTCTAGTATAGATAGGTCATATTGTAGCACACGCTATATGGAGCTATATAATGCAAAGTTATACCCTTCGCCTAAATCTGCCTTAAAAACACACACACAATACAATACAATACAACAATTGTCGTACAACTACCAGTAAGAGAACAATTCCACAACAAACTTTGCTGCTACACGTTTCAAACCCGAAATTGCCGGCTTTCTCAGCCATTGCTCTAACAGTGAATCCATAGCTACTTTCTTCACTGCTGGAAGATTACCAAAACTCATCTAACCCTTACATCTGTCAAATACAAACCAAATTTGAAAATTATTGATCATATCGAATGTAAGTAGCTCGAGTATCTTATTTTTTGAACACACCTCGTATGACATCACGCGTATTCAACCGTTCGACTTGCTGATTATAATCATTTCAATTTGAAGGTACTTGAACTATGTATGCATGAGTCTATTGGCAATTTTACGAATAAATCTGTTAGTTTATCTGGGAACACCCAAAGTAAACCCCACCCAACAAAACATAGTAAACAAATACTATATATAAACAATATGTATTAGTAATCATCTATTTTGCTCTATCGATAAGATAACTTGCAGTTAGCCATAAAACTGCCTTATCTTGTGGTCATAAAATCTAATGATAGCATTGTCAAAAGCTGCTCAGCACTTATGTGTATATATAACATTCACTTAGCCCAAAAAGCCAAACAGTTCCAGTTGTAGCAGCTTGCAGTGCAGTTCACTTAAGGATATACCAAATTCTGCTATAATGCCGCACCCCCACGGACCGCCACCGCCCTGTGGACCACCACATCATCATGAACCGCCGCATCATCATGGACCGCCGCATCATGGTCCGCCGCATCATGGTCCGCCACATCATGGTCCGCCACATCATGGTCCGCCGCATCATGGTCCTCCACATCATGGTCCTCCTCATCATGGTCCACCGCATCATCATCATCATCATGGGCCACCACCACACCATCACGGACCACCACACCACCACTGACCTCTGCAATGTGGGAACCACAGATAAACCCAGATAAATTATCAAAACTGAACAATTTAATTTTAGTGAAAATTTATATTATTTTTATACTTACACAATATTTTTATACGAAATCAAAAACTTGCATAGCATAACAAATTTAATATAATAATAGAAAATTGCTATTATTAAAATGAAAAACAATTTTGCTTTCTACCGAAAACCAATTAAGTTTGCAAAACACACAAAATGTTTGTTTTACTTTTAATTAAAAAAAAAACTTACACTTAAAGCGCTTAAGTTTGCCTTTCGAAATGCAGCTCTACAAATCAATGGGAATAGATTGAATACACATTCATTTTAGGAAAAAATAGTATAAATAATATAAATTCCTTTAATTCCAAAGCAAGTCAATAGTTAGATGCATCGAGTTGATTGTTTGTCTTGTTATTAAGTTCTTTGTCAGATATGTCATTTGAGCAATGTGATAAGCTATCAAACAACATCGAGTGATTGATTAGTAATTTAATAAACTGTACATATTGTTCATACGCCGACAATGAGACACAGACACTTGTAGGATATGAGTTATACTCTTATGGATGACTGAGTAAGTCTCCACAAAGTGCCTTGAAAAGATTGACAACAGTTTTCCCATTAAATTGCGAAAGAAACTCAGGAGGTATGACCGACAATGTGATACCCTAGCCTTTTCCCTGAAAACTGCAAATCGTGCTCACCATAAAATGGAAAATAAAGCATCTACAGCTACGTCTTTCTTTATATTAATTCCAAAGCTGTGGCCACAAAAAGGCTCCGGCCTTATAAGGGTGTTCGCGCACCGTTTCTTGCTAGTTTGTCCGCAAATCCATTCCCAGAAATGTTGGTGTGACCAGGGACCCATCGGAGTGAGTTGAAGAAGTTCCAATTCGACTCGAGTTTCCTGAACTAATTTGAAGTTTATGCTAGTTCCTGCAACCGCTCTTATGGCGGCGAAACTGTCCAATAGCATCGCCATTTTCCTTTTCTGGTAGTTCCTGTCTGGAAGACGCTTTCAAAAATTCCCATTTTAGTCCTGTGCCTTCATTCGTCAAAGACCCATCCGTGCCATAGAATGCATCTCCTCTAGCCAGACCCTGGTTCCCCAGACAATTGCACCGTGGTGATCCTTGGTCCTTATTGCCAACAGGTATTGCATTTATTGATCACGTTTGGGGTATGGGAGCCAAATCTAAGTTTGCTGTCAAATGTGAATCCACGATGCTTGACTTTTCTACTTGTGTCAATAGGAATTCCATTAAGGCGAAGTTGCATCATTTTCTGCCTTCCAGTGAATGGCACCCCTATGGCTTTTGCCGGGCTGAGCTGAAGACCAACCTTCTTGCACTAATCATAGGTTGTGTTTAATTCTTTCGGTATTGTCACAGAGAGTGTCTTAAAATTTTTCCAGTGCGATGACGGCGACTTCATCAGCGTATCACTGATATGGTATTCCCCCGTCTTCGAGTCTTCTCAAAAGTGCGTCTACCAGAAGACTCCATAAGAGCGGAGATAGTACTCCTCCTAGAGGGCGTCTCCGAATTGTGGTAACAGTAGCGGCTGTAACAAGCCTTGTCTTAAGAAGAGATTGAATCCATCTGCTTACCGTTCCATTTACTACTCCCCGTCATGAGAGTGCTTGATTTACAGCATCATGGGATGTGTTATCAAAAGCCTCTTTAATGTCTGGAAGGAGCAAACTGTGTTTGTCTGTCAGTTGGTATAAAGTCAGTTTATCTTCCGGATCTAAACGCGTGCTGGGTAAAATGCAGGGAGCTCGGCCTGAGCAGTTTCTCTAGTGTTCTCAGAAAAAACAAAGTTAAGCTGGTAGGTCTAAAAGATTTTGGGTGGGTGAAGTCTTCATCGTCTTTGGAATGACTGGCACAGGTACGTAACCCATAGCCAAGCTGCTAAACAAAATTCGACATCAGAAGTTATCTGCCATTATGCAGCAATGATGGTCAAATCCCATCCTGTCCCGAAGACTTAAATGGCTGGAACTAGCACAGAGCCAATTCGAGTTGTTCCTTTCTTACTATAGACTTGGTGATTTTCCAATCATCCTTCTTTGGTTTCCTGTAGTTAGGCATCGTGTTAATATGCATTCCTTCGGTACATCATATTCCTCGGCATCTTCCAATTCATCGTTGGGTTTCTCTTCATCTCTCTCATTCTCATTCGGTCTTTCAAAATTCTACAATATCACAAGGAGGCCGAATCGGATAGTCCAAATCAAATTGGAAAGAAATTATTGCTTTCCTTGAAAAGACGCGAATAAAGAAGTGGGTTCCAGCTTTTAGCTGAGCATCTATCATTCCAATGCAAAATAGAAGTGAAAGCGAAGTAATGGAGGCACGTAACGTAACTGTTACAGAAAAAAGTTTAAGGCCTATAAGGGTATATAGAATTCAATATTTTCTATATGTTTATAAACTGTGGTAAAGTTTTTTTACTTTTATAGACTGATACCGTCATTTCCTTATCTGGAACCGCCCACTTCATACCTTCTACGCACTTGTTTTTACTCAAGTTTCACTCATTCAATATGTATCACTTTAGGACATTCATATCTAAAGTACTATGTGCAAGTCGGAGAAACCCCTATTTTAGTCATTGCAGATAGAGAGTGCATGTCTACAATTTTGGGTATTCCAAGATATCGTATCCGCACATGCCATGACCACACGTAGTTAGGTCTCTGTATTCAATGGAAAATCCAAAGCAAACCTGTTCTTTATGGCATAATAAATGTGTTATTTTTTGTTATCGCTTAAGATGGGGGAAAATTTTCATATAAATGGTAAGCTTTGGCAGGAAAATTTCAGTATTGTAAGCAGCTTTACTGTAAACACAAGCTAGCAGCAAAAATGTCACCACCACCACACAAGCCACATCCAGATCCACATCCTCCGCATGGACCTGCACATGGACATGCACCAGGACCACCACATAAGCCCGAACCTCCACACCATGGGCCTGCACACCATGGACCACCACATCACTAGGTAGACATTTTGCGGCCAAATTAGAAGCCAAGGATCGCAGTGAACTAATTACTAACCCACCAGCAATTTTAAAAAACTCCATAACAATGACTTTAAAGTAATTAAAAACTACAAAATAACTATGTTGCCTTTGGAATAAACTTAAGTTACTAAACTAATTATATTAAACATAAATTTTTGGGTTTTCAAATTAGGTAGTCGATTTTCCTTTGGAGTAGATTGAGGTATTCTTTGACAAAAGTCGTCATATCATTTACGGTATTGGTGAGCGCTATAAATCGTTTTCCAACTAAAAGTAGCAGTCGTGCACAAAGACCTCCAGATCTCCGCAATACCGGAAATGCATAGATCAACAATGCCGATCAAAAAGAACGAGATTACCAAAATACAGAAGCCCACAGTTCATATTACTAAGAAAACTGTGCAGGATTCTCCTAATATGCGACGGCTGGCTAATTGCACTTTTGAGTTAGGAACTACCAATAACTGTTACAGCTCACAAACAGCCAGGAAACTAACGCGAAATCCACGAATCATCGCTAGTGCTAAATTGAAGCAAGAGACAAGAAGAAACAGTAATAGGCACGAACATGGCCCGAAGCTGGATGAAGAATCGGATCTGGATCGTTCATCGCATAGTTCCTTTTGCTGCTGTTCTGATAGTTGCATTTGTAAGTTTTGCACACTAAAAGCCAAATGTGAAGAAATTGTTAAGGAAATTTGCAAGTAAAGTGTATCAAAATCATGCATACTTTTAGGATGACGTAACAAATTAAAGTGAAATACATTTATAGAGTATAATCGATTATTTATATATATATTTATCTCAGTCAGTGCACCAAGCTTCGCTTTTTAATCCCAATAGTGTTACCATATTTTGCTAACTCCCTTTATTTATGCTTTCAAAGTATGGCAACATTAGTCAGTAGCATTAGGCATGAATATAATGGGGACCTCTGAAGTCTATGTTTGTGTATAAAGGCACTAACATAAAGAAAGGGTAAAAAACTTATAGGGAAAACTCGATTTCAACACATATTTCGTTGTAATGTGGTGAGCAGCGGGAATACCACTTTTCACCAGGGTTGGCCAGTCGTGATTGCGTGCAAAAACAAGCATTCTCAAGCACAAAAATCTCTCTCGCTAATTTAAATTGCACTTTTTTACTTTCTAATTATGTTGTCACTTATCCGGAGCAGTCATCCTCACAAATTAATTAACTTCTCTCTAAATGGTCTAAGCGATTTGGAATTTTCTCTAAAACAACAGAACAGAACAGAGATTTTAAGCAAGAGTCAAAATGATGGCAAACCCTGACGGCATTGCTTGCAGCTCGTAAAGACACTCTTTTTGAAATGTACTGATACGACAATGAAAGGATGAGGTATAAACATAATTGCTTCAAAAAAAATATATAAGATATATATTAAAAAGAGCTAGTTTTTTTTATCTGGAAAGGTCAGAAATTAAAAAGATGTTAGAATCAAAAAATCGACTTACCAAATATTTATTTAAATTCGTCTACAGCCAAGAAAAACTTTCGAACGAATGTAAGCATAGTTTGGTTTTGGAATATTAAAGGATCGATTTACCTCAAATATAAACTAAATCTTTCATTATTTTTTTGGAAACATTTTCAGTAGTCTTGTGGAATTTGGTATTCATATGATATTTTATTTAAAGCCGTCACGTATATCGTTACGAAAATCAGTATTATGCATAGTGTGACGCTCGCAGGGTATTACGCTCTTATGCTCAGATGGTATGACGTTTAGATGGCTTGACGCTTTGGTGGTATGACGCTCCCATGTTATGTTGATTCCATGGTGTGGCGCTTCCATAGTACGACGCTATGACGTTTCCTTGTTATGACGTTCTCAAAGTATGACGTTCGGATGGTTTGACTCTATAAGCACGTGTGAAATAAAAATTGAAAATGAAAGTATTTCGGAAGTTCCTTAAGTTAAATTTGCTTAATTAACTTAAGCCGCGAGACAAGGCAAACATTTTAGCCCAAAAACTCGGCTCATTAAAATTGTATTAAATCAAAACTTTATGGTCTGCAAAGTTTGCATCAAAGCAACCAGAAAATAAAAAGTGTCAGGAACAAAAAAAAGTCAATTGAGAGAGTGAAAAAAAGAAAAGTCGGCAAGTGAAAATGCCAAGTGCAGAAGAAACCAACCGACAACATCAAAGCCGACAAATTGTAATTCGTTTAATTTAGCTGCACATAGATACTCTCTCTCTCAGTCTCTCAGAGGCCAAGCTAGTCAGTCGCATTTCATTTGCAGACAATAAAAGGACAACACCAACTACTACAAGTACAAAAGTAAATAAATTAAATTTTGAACAACTCTTTGCATACAAAATAGACTCAGGATAAAAGCAAAATCCAGGCTCAGTTGCAGCGCTGCCTTGGCTGTGGCTGCCTCAGATTTCAAACACATGCCACAAGCTGTAACCGATACCAGAGCAGCGGCAGCTTCAGAGTTCAATATACACGTGACTGTGTCTGTTTTTGCTGCTTTTCTCAGTGGCATAGAGAGTAGAGAACTTGGAGGGATCAGTCTACCCAAGAACATAAGAACTAAGACATCCATATAATACAAGTCTTCGATTTTGTTAACATAGTGTATTAACATGTAAGCCAGTAATGGACACGTTTGGTAGTACCTCTATAAACAATAAAGTGGACAACTCTTTTAGCTATCGTTCCTGGATGGCACTTATCTTACATTATCCTAATCTTATCATTTTCCTAATATAACATATTCAAAACGCAAAAAGGGTATTCTTGAGCTGGGCTACATTTTTGAGTTCAAAACAAACAACAAAAAAAAGGATTTTAAAAAAACCAACAGAATCCTTTCTTAGCTATTCAGAACTTTGGAGAGAAATCATTTACCTTTATTTTTATGATTTAAAGCGATTTTTGTTGAACTGATCGATTGATAATCTTCAAAACTCTTCGTTCACTCACCAGAACAGTGCACAGAATTCATCTAACTCATCGTTTATTACAAAAAAAATGTGAAACAGCTATTGGCGTACTTTAGTGGTAAGACCGACACATATACCGTCACGCTATTATGGTGTGGGGCTAGCTTGGCTTGAGATTAAGATTGGCTTTGGCTAGATAGCACCTCTCACTTATTGCCAACGCACTAAGCGAATAAGATTGAAATGCTCAATTCAATCGGGAGCATCTAAGGAAGCGCTGACGTGCCGCATACATTCTCTGATTAAGGCATCAATGAGCTTGAGAGGGCGCTATGATATCCACACGTACCACAGAAATTGTCCTGGCAGCCCCAAAACTGTTGACTAGTGCTATCAGCCTGATTTATTAACATTCTTTGCCTATGACGAAGAAGAGCGTTCGAGCATTGACTACTTTATTGGTTTGCTCGATAACTGAACAATATTCAGAAAGTGTGTTCATTTAACACACAAAAGAATATTGGGCATACAGAATGAGATTCTGGGGCTTGGCCTCTGCAGGAACAGGACGAATGCTTCTTCTTCTTCCTGCTGAGTGAGCTAATGTGAGCAGCGAAACCTTCTTCTTCTTACAAAGAACCCGTTGCCGGGTTACGGCCTGATTTAAAGCGAACAAGCGTGTCTGCTTTGCGCGCGCCGCCTCCATTCGGTGATACCAAAGGTAGCTAGTGTGCCCACTACCTGGTCTTTCCAGCGGAGTTATGGTCAGCCTTTCGTCGCCTCCCTTCAACTACCGCATTGATGGCGTTTCTCGCAGCAGCTTCTTGATCCATACGCACTACATGAACTAGCGTAACCGATGGATCTTAATTCGCTTGACTAGAGCTCGTAAAATTGGTCGTTTCATCGGATGCAGAAGACTTTGCCATTCCGTAAAGGGCCAAAGATCTTACTTTTCGTTCAAACACGCCAACGTCATTTTCATTAGCGTTTTTCATGCTTCAGCGTTATAAAACAAAAGGGAAATAGTAGTTATAGGTTTACCAATCGAAAATAAAGTTTATATGAGATTAGCAACTTGCGAAATCTGCCGGATTCGAAATAAGCGACGTCAAATTCATGGGAACGGTATTTTTCTGCCAAGGACATTAAATTTAACTCAAAGGTCAAACTTTTTTGCTAGTGTAATTTTCATGAAGTAGCATACATCTCTCTATTATATAAAACAGTTAGCAAGCTAAATCTCACAGAGCCAAAAAACAAAAACTACGTCAAAAAGAAAAAGCCATATGACAAGCGCCGAAAAACGACTAAATCACAGAAGATTTGTCCTTTGAAAAGGAGGAGAGGAAACCCACCTCTTAGGAGCAAGGGGTTGGTAAGTTCCTATAAAAAAAATACATTGAATTTAATACTAAGTCTTATGTCCCCCCAATTCAAGAAGCTATCTGCGCCACTGGCAGTTGTAGTTGTTGTTGTGCCTCTCTCTTTGAAACATTGTAACAATTCGTTGCGATTTTCCACTTATTTTAAAAACGAGCCAAGGCAAAACCTCAAATGGATAGGCACACACACACACAGCCGATGAGGCAAGTTCCAGGCCAAGCAAATCACAGAAAATCATCGACAACTGGCAAATGTGTGAATTGAATTTTCAAACAATTTTCCAAAGAGCTGCTGCCGTCGCTGCCGCTGCTCTGCTATCGTGCAACCAACTGAAGTGTAGTTGCAACAGCCATGAAATGAACGAACTGGCGCTCCAACTAGATTTCCAATCTCTCTTTTTTCTACTTTTATTTTTGGGGTTGACTGTTTTTGAACGGAGCACAAGAACGTGCATGATTTGAGATTTGATTTTCTGTGGCCTGGCTACATGGAATCGTGACGAGCGCATTCTCCGACTCCTGCCGCCTGGTTCTTGTGGCTCGTTTGGCTTTTTTGGCTACATTACAGCCGCAGCTGTGTGTGGCTCGGCAGGCTGTGCTGCACCAGACTTGGCTCTTTGTTGTCCTTTTTGTTTGAAAGTGGTTTAGCAATTTTGCTCATGTTTCGGATGTTTATGCCATTAGCGTTTAAGTTGCCCAACAAAACGCGTCTCGTAAATAACAATTGCTTTTGTTTGACGGTGTTTGGCAGCATTCGACGAGGCTGCACTTACTCTATTTGATTTCGGGGTAATCGATCCTGTTGCTAGTTATTGGAAATTAACAAGCAGTTAATGAGAGGAGCCAATGGAAGGACATTGACACGAAACTAATTAGAAGTGAAAGTTATTCTGGCTCTGAAAGAGTACTTCTTCGTATTGCCGGGTTACGACCTGATCTACCGCACTCCTCCAGGCACCTCATAGCATCTTTCATTGATAGGGCGGTGTTAAGCCTAAAATAAAGTTTAGTTTACCATCAGAACGTGTCAAAATTTGTGTGTTTTGAAATATCAATTTTGATGCTAGTCAGAAATAGGTTTGTTAAATTAACACCGATAATGCCAAATAACGAACGACATTACATACCAAATTGTTCCTGATGTCTCTTCAACCTAATTTTCCAATAAAGGATTTCTGCGTTTACATTCCCAGACCGATCAAGCGTTCCTTTGAACGAATGGTTTGGTTTACCGAATTAAAGTTCAACAGTTATCCCTTCCATTTTGAAAAATTTTATTAAATTTGAACGAGTTTCAAGATTTGAACCCTTTGCCACATTTGTCATAACAAGTCCAGCTGCGGATATTGGTACGAATACCTTCCTGTCCTCTACCTCTCCATCTATCTCCAACTCTACATCTACCTGGAACTGGAATTAGAACCACGATTGCTAGCTGATAAAAAGGATTTTATACGGCATAAAAATCGACTGTCAGCATTGTTGTTTCTGTTTTCAAGGTATCTTTTGCTAGCAATTGTCGTTCAACTTTTAATGGAACCAGAGTTTTGCTCATTGCAGAGATCAACTTGCTAGTTGGTATACTTAATAACACCAAGGCTTGCTCTCCTTGACTTCCATGTTTCTTTTCTCTCGCTCTAGTAATTTTACTGTAATAAGTATCTCTTGAAGCAGACGAGTGCAGAGTACAAATACAAATGTATATATGTAGGTGTCATAGTGCATTTACACTGCAATTGCGTAAAGGTTGCGAAAAGCAACCAAAATAGCTTATATTGTCTGGCAAACGGTCGAAACCTTAACCTAAAGCTAAGCCACATAACACATACCCATACCTTCAAATGCTGCAACATTTCGGCAAGCATTAGTGCCTTCAGTGTGCCTTTCATATTTAACTGTTGCATCATCTTCAGTGGTTCATCATCCAGCAACTTGCCACCACAGAATTGGGCTTAAGCTCAAAGACTCTTGACTCCACGCTAAGACTCTTGCGTGGACGTTACAGCACGTGGATACGACGCACCTTGCAGGAACGCAGCTTCCTTATCCACTATGTATACCAAAACCAACGGTTACTGAGCTCTTGCTGTTTGGCAAATCAAATCACACAAATCCAACCCAAGCCACAAAACAAAGCCCCATAACTCCGGTTGACTATCTAATTTATTATAAATCGAAACTTTTAAATTAATTTAAATTTTGAAATTAATGCCCGCCACTGCGAGAGCATATAATCCCAAGTTGCACGCTCCGACTTGCAACCACACGAGCGCGCCCTTGACTCATCCAAAAGCACTGCCATATAGACGATCACAAAGAGTGCCAACAGACTGCGCAGCAAGAAATAGATTATTGATGGGGAAAACACATAGCGCATCATTCTATAGACCAAAGTGGGCTTGTCGCAGTCAATGGACTCGTTCGATTGGCTGCAGCAACTCATTGTGTAGGCCGAAACGTGTGACGTAAGTTTTTAGAATATGGAGAACTAAAAAAAACTTTTGAGTCTAATATCTAACGAAAAAAAACTGTTTAGCAGAATGTAGCGCCAAAGCCAACTGAGTAATTTGTTAAGTAGAGAGAGAACAACACAGGAACATCATACACAATCCAAAAAACAAGACAAGGTATACTTAACCAGGTATGCTTAAGCAGCCGCGATTTGGCGCACTACTTTCGCAATTGGCGTTAGTCTCTTACAGATCACGCTCGATAGGTAGTTGGCACGTACCCTGTGGTATATGTTGTCTCTTCTGTCTTGAGAACAGGAATGAGGATACCGAGTTTCCAATTATCGGGCATGTTCCCATCTAGCCATATTCTCCTTCTCCGCAACCTTGTTTAATACTCACGTCTTTAATACGTTAAAAAACATAAAAATTACTCAAACAATCAGAAGAATATCTGTAAACTGACTGTTCTCATAAAATATAAAGTCACCAAACTGTACACATCAAAAGACATAAACGCCAGGCACGATCACCAAATTATAAATCAATGTCACAGTCTCGGCTGAGAAAGACTTCATTGTAAAAACAAAATATATAAGAACATCAGTCGCCAAAGAACAAGCAAGCCTATTCTTCTGACGTTTCTGTCGATCGTAGAGAGAAATCCAATTTGGTCTGGCACCAACGGTGTCTCCAGCTCACGATGCCATGTGGGCTTACACACATGCCAATGAAGCCCCTTATGCTATGGATAGCCATAACCCAAATTTCCACCAAGTACGAGCAGGATATTTGCCTATAAATTTTCCTTTTGCTCCGAAGGCTAAGCTAACTATCCTTATTCAGTAGCCAAAACAATGCTTTAATTTTCCACTGACATATCCTGGCACCCGTTTTTATATGCTCCTGAAAGTGTCACCGCTCATCAAGCGTCAGACCCAAAAAAATCGCACACATATTCTATTTAACGGGAGCACCTTTTCTCAGAGTAAAGCACACATTGGAGCACTTGGAAGCATTGATTTGTACATACCACTTGTTGCATCATACTTCTGCTGCAACCCATCAACAGCTTCATATCTGCAAAAAAAATGCATCTCTCAGGTATTAATGCCTAATGTAGGAGAAGTGGTACCCCTAATCTTAATAGCAAATTTATGACCCAACCGCACAAACCAGAAGTAAGGAGTAGAAAGTCCGTTAATCCAAACCCCATCAAAATCTTGTTGTATATCAATAAGGACTAGGGGACTCCGCACACTGCTTCTTTCGCACCACGTTCCTCTTCTAATCCTGATCTTCTTCCTTTGTCACTTGTCTTTTGTCTCTTATCTCATACATCTTGCCTATCCCTTACTCCCACACACTTCTCACTATCCGCCACTCCTCGCCATTCCTCACTCTCCTAGCTCCTCGCTAGCTTACACTCCTCAATATTCTTCACTTTTCACTCTTCTTACCCCTCGCTCTCCTTCACTACTCACTCTACCTCGCTCTTCATTGTCCTTCACTCCTCCCTCCACTCTTCTGCCCTCCTCAACCTGTTCGTTCTCTTCACCTTCTCCAAACCTCGGACACGACCCCAACCGGCTTCGGCCATGCGCTATTTCACTTTTCCTTTAGGTTTTTCGCGGGTAATAAAGAAAAGTTGGGAAAAACATACACATCTAAGTGAAAATACCTATCGAATGAGAATAGATATATGTATGAGGCCACAAAATACCTGCTTCTGTTTCAATAGAATGATGATTATAAGATTGCAGTTATATCCAACGCATCCAAAATGTTGTTAGCCAAACGGTGCGACTGCTCAGTTGTGCCATGGCCTGCTCTAACTTGTCAAACTTGATATCCGGATATTTTATCATCAAATACAAATACAGGCAGCGAAAAACCTCTTCTATATCTTCGATAAACAAGGTAGCAAATTCTAGGCCGGTAGTACTCAGCGTCACCAACACGTTTGGATATCATGCAGACAAGTACCTTCTTGTACAAAATAGAGCTAAATACAAAGAATATCAAAATAACAGCACGATTCGACAGTGTCTTATGTGTCGCACTGCAAATACCATCAAAACCAAGAGCTTAAGCTGTCTTCAATCGGTCTTCAAAAGGCCAAGTCGGAGTGTCATCACCAATCGGAAGCAACAAAGAATCCTCAAACCCTGTCACTCAATGAGAGCAAAGAAAAAGGCTGAAATATTTCAGCAAAGTGAACTGCCCGCTCTGACGATCCGTCTGCGCGGGCAACTTGGTTGTTCTTGAGCCGTTTGATAGAAGCTCCAACTTCGTCATGGCGAGGCCGCTATCCACTGCATCCACTGCTTCATCTGTGATTTCTTACCTTGGAAAGTTAGAAGTGTTCCCTACACATCCCCCCCACACACAAAAACCCGCACACTTTACGTCTTTCTTCTGTTTTTGTTTTCTTTTTTATTATAGCTTTAATTTAGACAAATAAATTAAGAAATAATATATATCATAAGACTATGGTCAACATATTGCAACTGGGAAGCCATGAGCAAAAAAAACTAGATGTACGTTAAAAATTCCTGTAAAAATTGCACACAATTTTTGAACACAAATCAAATGCGCCTAAAATAATGCAACAATTAATGACAATCTTACACATACATATGCACACATACATACAAATATGCATAATGCTGTTAGATTATGATAAATTACCGTTTTTAGTACAACTAACTAGACTTTTAGACCGTAAAACGCACAAACAATGGCGTCTCTGGGTGTATGTGTGTGTGTGTGCGTGTGTGTGTGTGTGTGTGTGCGGTGTATTTGTGTGAGTGAATAAGTCAAATTTCTGCTTATCAACCATCTTTAAGTTCATAACATATCCCTGAGCACTTCCTTTTGCGCAGCAGTCAATTTCTCCGGAAATTGTATATCGAAAGCTACCAATAGATCACCTTTGCGCGTTGTGTCCTTGGGAAAGGGCAGTCCATAGCCCTGTATGCGTTTCATAGTATTCGGCTTGATAATCTCCTGCATGGTACTAATACGCAGTTTATCGCCGGACATTGTAGGAACTTGAAAGACAACGCCGCAGAGCGCCTGCAAAGATACAATAATAGCGGATATAAAATAAATATAAATTATTTCACTTGGAGCTTTTTCATATCAATCAAATTGTCAGCAAATAAATACATGAGATAAATAACTAAACAACTCAATTTCCTGCAAATTGTTGCTGCCATTGTGACATTAAGACTTCATCTAAAAACACACACACACATCTATGTATATATATATATATATATATATGCACCCAAAGGTCTTAGCCAAAATCTATCAATCTTTTGGGTAATCCTGTTTATTTTCTTAGTCAAAAAAAAAGAAGAAGAAAAACCCGAGAGTGGCTTTCATCTATCGTTCTTCTGGTTCTCTTATTGTTTGTTTTGTATCGACAACATGCATAAATCCTTTTATGCTTTTTTTATGTTTGTGTTTGTGCCTAATTCATGTTTAAACATGTTGTTGACATGTTTCTTTTCTTGACCAAAATCCAGCTATGTTCACACGACATATTGTGTGCTTTGTGTTTTGGCTCCTATTACAAAGACATTGTTGTTTCTGTTGTTGTTGTTGTTGCTGTTCTCATTGATTTTAGGCCCATTGACATTTTATTTGCCTAATTGGCTGCTAAAAGATGGCCATCAATCATAGTTGAAACCAAGTTAGAGACAATTGATACAGTCAGCATCAAGAGCCACTTAATTAGTTGTACTAAATTGGTGGCTAAACTTGGCAAGAATTTGACCAAATAGAAGTGAGCTTAGAAAAGTTTTCACGTATTTAAGTAGCCACAGTTGCCATATCAACATGTAGATTAAAGACTTGTTATATTCTGTACTTAAGATGAAATATTCAATATTTCACCAAATATGCAATGAGTCTAGGGTAAAATCAGTGCTCATCATTTTGCACGCAGTCGGTCAGTGTGGAAATAGAAAACCTAATCTTTTGAAATCTGACTGTTCCAATTCAATGTCCCAAGACTATAGTCAAGGTGGACTCGATTGTGGATAAATTTAAATTCTATAGAGTTTTGCAAGTAGAGCCAGCGGGACCTGTCGCTTAAGGACTTAGAAATCTATAAAACCACTGCTATCTCGAGACGCTGATATGGATTACGTTTTGTCTTTTGAAAAGTCTCATAAAACGCCATAACAAACATTCCATTTCCATTCCAAATTTAAAAGCTAATTTTCACTAAACATAAATATTAATAGCTTCCTTTCTTATTAGTTTAGTGTATTTTGCGACCAGATAATATATATAAAAACAAAAAAGTTCTTCTATGTAAAAAATATGTGACGAAAAAGTAGGTACTTATGCGCAAATCATTATAAATATTGTATAATTTAGGCGACGAGACATCAACTAACACTGGGAACACTTTCTGTGTCACTGTTAGGCCATGAATGCGCATTTTGGGATGTGACACATTCAACATGAGCCAGGTGTAAACTCTTCCTTACGCAGTCTTCGCGACTCCAGTAGAAAGTTGAATTTATACAGGGTATCCCACACTCGGGCACCGTCCCACCTGACTGCATAAAATTTTTTAATAAAATCTAGAAATATTTACCCAATTTGGTAATCTTATGTGCACAAAAAAAGGTTAAGTAATAAGCTATAAATTTTGCAAATACATAACTATTACACGTAAACTGTGAACTATGGATACAAAAATTCAGGCCACACCAAAATCAGGCCATCCGAATCATTCTAATCGTTGACTTACGTGCCGGTTTTACCCGCAAGGCGCGTCTAAAGATGTTTCACATCAAAAACACAATATGCAACAAATTTGACCTCAATAAAAAATCTATGGCTAAAACGTACACTGTCCGGTAAACTTGGATTTGCCATGGCTTCGATTTACTGCCGATAGAGATGAACTGTAATTTTAACAAAAGGTATAGTGTCTGTTTAATATTCCTAGGAAAGTTTTGTTCTATCTTATCTCGATTGTTGATTACAGGGCAATAAATGAAAAAAAAATTGCATACAATATTTTGAGTTAATTTCCCTGTAAGTCGCAGTCGAATTAGACCAAAACCGTCTAAGACACGTTAAACCGCTATTGAATTATCTTCATTTCGAATAACAAGTCATATCGATCGGTAGTAAGGTTTTCGAGTAATATGAGATAAGTCGAAAACCGTGCTAGATAATTCATAAAGGTTTGCGGATACGAAATCAGTGGAAAAGGTATGTTTTTGACGTATTGCTTTTCTTAAAGACTGCGAAAGAAGAGAGTATACACCTCTTTCATGTCGAGTGCATCACTTCCTAAAATGCGCATTCGTGTCCTTGCAAAGGCTGGACAGTGACGTCTTCAAGACAGGCCGCGGCTGATAGGTCGTCGATGAAGCCCATAGTTTGGACTAAGAACGCCAGTTTCTTTGGGAGTTGCACTATATTTGAAGTGGAACCATCCCTTCGCCAGAAAATTGTTCCAAAACTGTTGCACAAACTCAATATTGTTGGTCAATTCTACCGCATTCCTTTTGGTATTAAGATTATGCGATACGATCATATATTGAGTTATACCGAAGTTATAATAGACTAATTCACTAAGAAAATTAATATGAAACCTATCTGCACAACACATTTCTTTTTGTTTAACTCTTTTCTTTTAGAAATAGAAATGCGCCTCAAAAGGGTTAACTTAACTAACTGCTTAAAAACATAGTTAAAACTTAATTGTTTTCAACCAAATCTTTAAAATGACTTAATGGGTTAAAACTGAAACAAGAACAAGTGCTCGCGTTCCTTCGTAAACTATTTGACAATTTGGCATTCCAAATTGTTATTGTTATTGGATACCTCCCAATCATATTTCCGACTACCTTATTTGGCATAACTGAGAGTGTAAACAAACCTGTCAAACATAACTTCTGAACATGCCACCATTTCAAAGCTTCAGCTCCATTACATACAGTTGCTCCGCTTGGCGCTAAAGCTGGCTTATTGGAGCACTAAGAAGCTACTTTGATGTCCCATAATATGATCCGCTCAGCCTCACCCATTAAATAACATCGATGTGACAAAGCACAGAGCAGAGTGCACACCTTATGAATATTTAAATATGTTCGTAGCGAATTTAAAGCGATGACAACATAAACCGATGACGATGTTGAGAACCAACTACTATAACAACAACAACCACAAACACTGATGACGTCGACCAGCATCGATATATTTTTTAATGGAAATGTTGAAAATGTTGTCGCAACGCAATAAAATAAACTAAAAAGTAGAAACCGTAAATAAAATCTGTAACATAAAAACGCTTAAATACTTGTTACCTTTTACGGAAGTTGAGGCATTAAAACTGAAACTGACAAAAAAAAAATCGCACAGAATAACAAGTACGAAGAGTAAAGTTGAGTGTGCTTGACTTGTAAGATGCTCTGCAGGAGACTTTTACAACAAGTATATACGAAAAAAATGATGACAAGTCTAGGAAGTGCAGCTTAAAGTGGAGAGCCTTTGTTTTGAGTTCGCAAAACAAAATTAAAGATATAAGTCAAAGTTGTTGTAAAACAAAAAAGTGAAATATTTGCTTAGGTTTTTTTGCAACGGAATCTATGATGTGCAGAAACTATTTGTTTATAATACTTAAAATGCTTTAACAAGAAATATAGCTATTTTAAATAAAGCAAAATTTTTCGAAATTGAAAATATTTTATGCGAATTTACTAAAGGCATTCATGAGGATTTAATTCGAATCGTTCACACGCAATAAATCTAGTAGTTGCATTTAGATAACGAACGAATTAAAACAAAGCGATTATAGAAAACAGCCGAAAGATTGACGCGATTCCCTAGCAAAGCTCTCCCTTCTATTAAGTCTATTTTGTTCATAATAAGCTCATAATAAATTGCAAGTGATAAATCTAACAAAAATTTAAAAAAGCAAAAATGCGTAGTCTATTGTCTTGGCGCGTTAAGGGAAATTCGTTAGGAAATTTGGTCAGAAAGAAGCTATTTTGTAGGACATTCAATTAAGCCCAAATTCCAGCTCATAATACGTTGAAAGAGAAGCCTTAAATCTTATAAAGATGTAAATATGCTAAAACGCGAAGACTATTGTTTAGGCACTTTAAGGGAAATTCGTTAGGAAATTTAGTCAAAATTTGCGGCTTGCAATTCGCAAAACAAAAATGAGAACAAACAAAGCCTCTATAGGCGAGTGGGTTTGGGTGTTCAAACTTCCCCAGGAAGGTATTGAACCACTTTCAAAATTGACTAAACAAGATTTTCTCTTCGTAATACAGTTTTCCCATTGAGGTTGCGGAACAATTTCACTGCACCAACAACCAGCAGTTATGGTCGTCTTGAAAAACAGCTTCAGTATCGGTCAGATACGAAATTCAACTCTTCAATTCTGCACCTTAGATTTTCAGGATTCGTTAGATTTGCTCGAATCGATTCACAACTTTTACTTTGGGTCGTTGCCTTCAAACTGAAAATCAACATCACGCAAAAGAAGAATTAATAGAAAGAAAAGTTAATGCAGATGAATATTTTAGTTCTATTTGCCAAAAAATCACCAACATCTGCGTAGAACCCGATACCGAAGTGAAAAACCCGACAAGTAAAAAGCCCGACTATCGAGACTCGAGACTCGTAAAAAGGGTGCAGTTAGGGTTCAAACGCTTTAAAATCGTGCAGACGTTATTTATCAGAGTATTGCGTACAATTGAGAACACAGCTTTTAAGCAATAGCTGTCGTGAAAAAACTTCTGGTCTACAAACGGAGTTTTTCGCAACATTACGAGATAATGTCTCAGAATCTTTCTTATGTTATAGAGTATCCAAAATGCTTTAGTTAAACTGTTGCAGCATAAATGACTGCAAATCGAGTTATGGATCGGCATTCATGTTGCAAGCATGACCACAAATAAAACTAAAACTTACAAAGTCAGTGAAATGGGGCAGGTCAAAATGGACTGGGATTATATTTCCTGTCTATGAAGGCATACAAAACTCATACCAACATATTGCTACTCTCTGGGCTTAATGTCAAGTTTCCCAACCATTCGAATGACAAACTCAAATTCCGCAGACAGCATTCGTTTCAAAACGCCAATAGACAATAACTCAAAGCACTCAATGCAAATAAATCAGAAAATACAAAAAATGCAACAAAAAAAAAAAAACAAAAAAAAATGTAGTACAAAATCAAAAAATCAACGATATTCAATCGCATGTCATAAAGCATTCGCTGCCTGCCGAATGACAGCCGCTCCGTCTCTAACACTCACTTTGCCCTCTTACTCTCCCACTCACTCACTCTCTCCCCTCTCTCTCTCTCTCTCTCTCAACTCAAATGCAAACGAAGTTTGGAAAATGTTTTGTATATTCAGTCGCATTTCTATGCACAGCCAAACCATTTTATGTGCCATCCAAAAATGACAATGCCAAACCCAGCAGACATTCAACAGCAACAACAACAACCAAAATGCGACTGGTCATCAGTTATGTGCAATGGAATTGTTCGATTGTTCAGCATTCATCAGTTTTTAGGAGCTATACAAATTACTGGTCTCCACTGCATTCGCGATTTTGTCGCAGACACTTGAACAACAGCCCCAAAAAAGGCGTGGCCTTAACATATTTTTCGCAATTGAGTTGTAAAAGTTGATGTCGTATTTAAATGTTTATGCTAGTTTTTGGTGGGTCAACGCTTTAATCTATTGAAATGCAGCTAGATATAACGCACTGTTTTGAATTCGAATTTCGATAACACTTTGACGAATTTGCTGTAAAATTTTGCTTATATTTCACCAGTTATGCAAATAACTAATTTTGACGAAATTCGGATATCTTACTACTTTTAGCTATGATAGACTTAGTGTTTTGGAGAACAATTATTCGCGAATGTTTTACTAATGCATTCAAATTTAATTGCTAGTTATCGAGCTTTTACTTTTGGAATACTAATGCATTCGTATTTAATTAAAATTTATCGAACTTATTTTGCTAGTAACTGTTCAATCGAAGGCTTTCTGTTGCTCATAAAAGATCATAAGAAGATTGAGCCATAATCCAATGACTATAACCCTAATTTCGGATAGTTCAAATCCTATTGGAATCAAGATTTACTGAAGTTTTTTTTTTTAATTTACTAGTTATGGTTATAACTTCCAAAACTTAACTTTATTTCTTTGAAGTTATGAAAGATATTATTACTACTTTTGTAACACAAGCATTCGCCCATGTTTTACGAAAGCATTCATATTTAATTGCAAGTTATCGTAGAGACTTATCTTGTAACTGTTCATTGGAAATCTTTCTGTTGCTTAAGAAAGAAGATCATATTACTTAAGATTGAGCCATAATCCAATTAATCAAATTATTCAAATCCTATTGGAATCAATATTTACTTATGATTTTATGTTATTATTAACTAGTTATGGTAATAACAAACTCATCCGAAATTAACTTAATTTCTTGGAAGTTATGACATCATATATCCAATTTCGATTAATCGAACTGATAGTAAATATTACGCATACTACAGTAAATTTAAATTCAATTGGAATCAAGTATTACTGAAGTTTTATGTCTTTATATAATAGTTATAACTTTTTAAAATCAAGTGTTTTTCGAGTTATGACTGATTTAATTTGTGTGAAATCTTTTACAATCTATTATCAAAGAAAGTCAATCCTTTTGTGAATGTGATAAGAAAAACTATCGAAAGTACCATCGAGGCATTGTGTCGCATTGTAGCACTATCGATAGTTAAAAAATATAGGAAGTAGTAGTAGGAAGGAAAATCACGATGTAGTGAAGAATATTTTCGAACCGATAGTGCTTTCGATAGTATTGAAACCACTATTGATAGTTTGCTGCTTAGTCTCCACTACAACATCGTTCATGTTGTTACCACTTTCCAGAACTTCTAATTACTTCAATTCTATATGAGACACCACTATTCGGATTCTGTTGGGTTAAAATCATTTCTGTCTCTCTATTTCGACCAAACATTGCTACGGAGTTGCACCTTCTGTTTTACCATCTATTTACCTAATTATAAGTTGTTCCGATGATTTTTTATGCAAAATATTTTCCACTCTTTGATGAATGTATAGAAATCAACAATTTTTTTTTAAAATTTGACAAAAAATGTATTCAAAATGTTCACTTGCTTGTAATAGAAAATCGTATTAAGTTTCGAATCGATTTTTTATTCAAGAAACTGGCAACCCAAAATTTGGATAAAATAAAAAAAAAATTTTTTTATTCAAATGCAATTTCGAATATATATAGTACTTTTTGCGCGTCATGATTCAATAGCCTTATAAGTATTTGATTAAGTATAGGCTATGCAGGTTGTGATAAATCGGGGGGCGCCATGGTGACAAATTCAGCCGTTTGAACTACATTTCCATTGCCTGGAATAAGAAGAATCATGCCTGTTCTCAATTACGAATTCGTTTACGACTGAGCGTGTTAAATGTATTGTTAAATCGACAGATCAAAATCGCAATCGGAACTCAGAACAGGCTTGGTCAGTTCGGAAATTTGAAACTGGAATTTTTGACGAAGCTCTTTTCTTGTCGGAGCTGCTTGTGTTGCTCAACGACATTCTGCATAGTCGCACCAACTCAAAATGGTTTGGACCCGCCGCGTAAACGTTGTACTATCTATACGCTTGTACGCAAAAAGTCTGCCGTGTGATGGTCACACATGCCAATTCTTGGCCGCCAATAATGGGTAACCGCTTGGACAGACCCATTAGCGAGACGTTTGACACGTTGGCGTGCCAATTATCGGCCAGTTGAGCGTAGCTTTAGGCTTTCTTCTTATTTGAACCGATTCTATTACAGCTGGCATTAGCTCTTTCGGTATATGAAGTCATCAGAGTGCTTGCATTTATTTGCTCAGATTTGAAACGTTTTTATTTGTGTGAGGAGCTAGTAATTGGGTCAATTGACGGGAGTTGGGGATAATATGTACTGCCAATTCGTGAAATATAAACTGGATTTAGATCCCATCATTAAACGGATTCCCACTTGATAATAGAGAAACAGTAGAATCTCATGCCAATCGATCCAATTCTTCGTAATCCCAAATGATGGAACCCAAAACTCTACTACGATTCTTGCAGCTGACAATAGCTTGCTAATCCCATTCATGCGTAATACTCCCATTGCTTGAAATTCAAAACTTTTGCAAAACTTGATACTGCATATGTGTATGCAGTATCTAAGTAGACATGTTTAGTGTTTATAACGCATTAAAAATTCCATCAAATATTCAAAACTCGTTTATGACTCGTGTTGGATTTGTGTGTCTCGTGCTGTCAGCTAAACGATGATGTAATTTATGGGCTATATTAAATTTTATGCTGTACTTGTACTCTACAACAACTGTGTAATATAAATTGTCAGCAATTACGATTGATGCGTGTGATATAGTTGTACATATATGGAGCGGTAATTGGATTATGTGCTGTTAAAAAATCATACTCAAATTGAAGTGCGTCTATATTGAGCAGTAGAAAATATAAAAAAAAGATAATTGGAAAGAGTTCAGAAAATGCGTGCTATCAAACATTGTTATTCATACGAGGAAACCTTGGGAAAAAACTATGAGTCATTTCATAGGAAGTACTTAGTCAGAAACCAGGGCTGAAGTCGCTATATTACAAAAAATTTAGCAGAAATCCATAGACGGGTTTGTCTATGGAAAACATCATTGTTTAATAACTTTCATAACAGATTTCCAACGCCCTTAAAGTTGAAAGAAATATATTGCACTCTGACGCATTAATATTGGCTTGAAATTAATTTGAAAGATATTTCTGGCGCACCGCCAAAAAGAAAAGAGCTTAGGACCAAGATATTTTAAATGGTTTAAACATAAAACCATAATAGTGACACAACGTTAACTGCACTGAAAAGATGATCAAATCACGCCCTTTAGTTAAGAACAAGGAGAAGACCAAGTTTTCTGTGCTACATAACCTTTTTAACTCAATTGAAGCCTCTTGACTTCTTCTTTGATTTCGAATACCGCAACCGTTTTTCTATAATGGTTTTCGAATTATCATTATTTCAAATTCGACATTTTGCGAGTCAGCAAGTCGCATATTACTCTGGACGATGTAGGCAGGTCCTTCCAGTTCTTTTCCTCATATCTTCATATCTTTTAACTCAGGAGGTTTAGCTGAGCTCAAGTACGATCGACGGCACTGAATGCCTTAAAGATAATGGTTGCTTTGGGACAGCGATCAGACCGTAAAGGCCATATCATTCACGCTGCGTAAATTGAATGTGTTATTAAGAGGCAGAATGCTGCAGCCGGGATTCTAATGTGAAATATCTTGAAAATCCCTAGAGTAAAACCGTGTGATTGGGTTGTTGTTGTATAAGCTAGCTTATGAATATATACATATATGTTTTTGTTGTTGTTTTTCTGTTTCTGTTCTTGTCTTATCTTTCTCTCTGGTTGATTTCAAGTTGTTGTTGTTATGATATGTGAGACTTGGCGCTTTATCTGAAAATTTAAAACAGTTCACAACATTACACCCAATATGCAAGTTAAATAACGACTGACTTCGAATTCCACAACAATAACACCATCAATTGAAGACGTATGTGCAGTCAAAAGTTTAATGTTCTAGGGCAAATAGTGCTGCCAGAGATCTTTTGCATCTCCCCAAAAGCATAGAGTCATTGAAAGTTATTTTATTTTGTTCTTTTTCAATGCACTCTCTTTGCATCAGCTGAACTTCTAGAAGACTTCGATAAGATGATGACCACCTAGGATTCTCGGTCTCCGATGACTTTAATATGAACTTTGCGGCACTGACATCAAACTTAAGCGTGACTACCCGCCGGAGGATTGCGATTGGCTATACGACCGAGATTTGGCAAACCTTGGTCTAAAACAGAAGATGGCGCTGTTGGACGAAAAATTGTTGTGTGCGTGGCAGCAAAGATGGGAAGAAGGTGCCGAGCACGGGCGTGTGTCACACCGCGAGACTTTGGTTTTAGTCTCCGCGCTGGTTTCCTGCTCACAGGCCATGGGTCGCAGAACACTTTCCTGCATGCAAGATGCCGACACCACTCGCCCGTATGCTTATGCAGTGCTGTGGTTGAGGATTGGCCCCACGGGCAATGTGTGTGCCCGTTGTATGCAGATGTGCGAGACCTCGATGGACCAGAAAAGCGGAGGCAGAACGGCTACTGGGACGTCACTGGAGTGACGCCGAAGTTACACGATGACAACTTATGACAGCGCCACAAGACATGCATGATTAACCAGTTAGTTGGTCCGTGATCGGGACCGTGATCTTAATCCAACCCATTGATCATGTAACGTTGCATAAATTTCGGATTTAGGTTCGGCATTTACTGTACACTAATTGCATTTTTATGGGGAATGAATTCATGTGTCATACTTTGTGCTCTACAAACTTGCTCGAAAAGTATAGCACCAGATCTCTAAGTTATTAGCATTTCCTGAGTATAGCCTGAACTAAGAAAGCTCTAGATATATAAGAGATAAGTAGAACTGTAGTCCGTAAACAAACATCCAACACAATTCTCGGTTTTTAAGGCCACTGTAAACCTAAATCCTTTCAAGCTGCTAATGAAAAAATGGAAAGTATAAGCTTTTAAGCCCCTTCATAATTGTTTGCCAGTTATCCATAAATCCGTGTCAAAAATGTATATATAGTAACATGACATGACACTTTTAGTCAGGCTATCAAAAATAGTCAAACCAATTTGGCACAAAAATGGAATTCATAATTTAAAATACAAAAAAATATGGAAAATCACTTTGAAAAAGTCAAAACAACAACAAGAATTACAAAATATTTACTAAATTTGTCGCGTTAACAAGCAATAAAATGTTAAAAATGTACAAACTCTCAGATTGAAGAGAACCATAAAACTAGTATTCAACTATTCTGGTGTATCTATTTAATCTAGTTAATGCAATTAACAATTTTAACATGACTACGCACTCTGAACGTGTTCGCAATTGCCAATAGTAACCATATATTGTAGTATTATGAGTATTTCCAAAAGCCCAAAAAACTTATTCATTGTGAATATTTGTGAGTTTTTGTGCGAACATTTTCGCTTGGCTGTAAGTTGTATGTGTGAAAAATTTAACACTTAACCGCCCCAAGCACGGCGTTAGATTGTCACACGGACGGACGGCCTACCAAATACCGGGGAGCGCCATTTTGGACCGTGTAGGCTTTAAATTTTGCGACCAACTGCTGTGCAGCAACGCTGGCAACGATGTTGTTAATTGAAACTTGACCATGTTGACCAAATTGGCCAAAACAGCCAGACTTCAGTGTGTGTGTATTTCTCTCTCTGTGTTTGTGTGTGTGTGTGAATGCGACTCTGCATATATGGTAAATTTGCCATAACTATAACGCTTGAATTTGAAAATTATTCCATTACAATTAGATTTAGGCGCAGTGGGTTTGCGTCAGCTTTAATTGATTGCCAGCTGTGAGAACCAAAGCAATTTGGAGTAATAATATTGACTTTTGTATAGGGTCTCAGCTAGGTCAAAGGTTTCTTCTTAAAGATGAGTAGTAATCTCGTTTCACAGCTCAGTGCCAAATTATCCGGTTACTTGCCTACTAAGCCCTGAAATCGCACGAATCTTCTGTTAAGCTTTTAACTAGTCTTTCAAGAGAAGAAAATCTTCTAGTTCGCTCAGTCTAATCCGAGATAATCTCTTAGTAACTTAAAATAACATGAGACATAATACAACCTTCCTACTTGAATATCGAGCAAATGTGAACATGGTGACCTTGTCTTATTATACCATGATTCAATCTTACAGAAGGCCGTACAGCGTGCAGTAAAGTGTAGCATTTGCTGTTAATTGTTGTCTTATTTCGAACTAAAGAAAACATGCGATACGTTACCTTGTCTTATGATACCATGGTTCAGTCTTACAGATCGCCCTAAAAACTTCCACACTAGCGAGCAATAATGTGCAGCACTTGCCTTTAAGTGTTGTCTTGGTATGCTTATCACGCTCTGCGCTCTGCTTTCCTCCTAAAAAAGTTTATATTTTCTACAGTTTGATTAGAGAATCCCTATCTTGCTTTCATCTTCTTCACCAAGAACATTCCGCTCCCAAGTTTTTACTCACCGTCTTCCACTTTCACGGGTAAGACTTTATGCGTGTCTATTAGATAGTTACAGCACCCTGTTTCTTGATGTATCAAATCATTTAATCCTAAAAAAAAGTTCGATTGCCTTATGCCTAGGAAATTGTAAACTACATCTTTTAAGTTTACAGCCAAAAAGTAGACATGTTCACAAGAAAAAAACTCAAAGTCGAATGGCATTTTTTCCGCCTAGAGAGCATGATGGAAGGTGTGGTGGGAAGTCGAGGCCAAATCTCGTCCAACAACGAAAAAAGTAGAAGTGGGCACAAGAAAATGTGATAACGTATTTTCCCAAAAACGGCTTTAAAGAAAGTAATCTAACTATAAGATAGGCTTTGTTCGGTTGGTAGTTTTTTCCGCCTCGAGTCGGAGCTAATTTCTTAAAAAGAAGAAATGGGCACAAGAAAATGTGACCTTAACTATTATCTCAAAAGCGACTTGAAAGAAAGTTATCTAATAAAACAGCGTATATTGGGATGGTAACACCAGAGAGCAACGATTAGTTCTATATTTTGCAGAGATAAAAACTTATCATTTAAGCTATGCTTCTTTTTAGACATAACACAATTTCATCTCTTTGAGTTAAACACTTTTATCTTCTACCTTCTATGCCTACTGTCACAAGATCTGTATTATTTGCCAAGATTAGACCCTATCGTCTCAGCTATTACTTCTTTTAAGCATAGTGCAAATTGTACCCCAAAAAAAACAACTTTCTGTAACTTTTCCAACGATTATATTCTAGCATCTTAGTTGATTATGTTCATAATTTTTTTCTTATGTCAGCACACAACAAATCTCTACTTTTTGCTAAGATTATATCCTACTATCCTAGCTTTTAGTTATATAAAAATAATAAAAACTCTGATATTTTCATCCTTTTTATCGTCTATAAGAATCACTCACCTGCTTAAGAGTTAGTCTTGCTGTAAAGCGCAGATCGCTACCCTCACGCTTGAACATGGTATGCGGTTTATCCCTAATAATGAACACAATGTCCGCTGGTATTTTGCCAGGCGCTTGATCTCCTTCCTTTTGAAACGTCACTTTCGTTCCCGATTTCCAGCCCGGTTTTATCGATATGCTAGAAGATAAGACAACATCGACATTATTACATCCTTTAGAAAATGGTATATAACTTTTTGAAAAAACCATCGGTTCATATGATAGTTTTTCAAGGCCATCGTGGAATTTCTTTTCGATGGAAATTCGTTCGGCACAGATATTAAGTCTTTTAACTGAATTTCAGGCACACCCGTCGGAATATCCGTTATATGTATTTGAAAACTTTAATTCGACAATCTTCATTTCGATAGTATCATGCGTTTATCGTCATGTCTAATTGCGATTCGGGATTCGTAAATAATGTTTCATGAGCTGTGAGCCGTACCTTTATGTGGGACTTTTGCCAAATTGGATTTAGACTAAAAAGAAGGGCATAATTCGGCGTTGGCAGAGCCGTGCCTGGCTGGGGCTCATTTCGAGCTCATGATCCCTGTTCAAAAGGAGCGTGAGCCGCGTGTGACTTGTGCTCGTGAGCATGGGCTTCAGTTAAAATGAGCGTGACGAGCGACTCAGCCAAAGAGTGCGTAAGCGTGAGCCGCGTGTGACTCGTGCTCATGAGCATAGGCTTCGGTTGAAATGAGCATGATGAGCAACTCACTCAAAGAGCCTTTGGCGGCTGCTTACTTTGTGAGGAGCTCATTTAGAAGGCAGCTCATGTGAGCCATATAACAAACCTCGTAACTGCCCCTACATTACCAAAATTTTTTTTCCAAAATTAACTCTTTTTGCATTCCTTGGTAAGTATAAATATGTCTTGCCATTTTTTAAGGACTCACCTCACGTATTTGTCCTCCTTTTTAGAGCTGCCATCTGGCTGAACTACTCGTCGTGAGATTTTCATTTTCTTAATACAGCCATGATAGATTTCCTCCAAAGTGACATAGAGATCATGTTCAACGGGTGGATCCTGCTTTTGTTCCTTCTTAAAAGGCGTATGCACATTGAAGGAGTGTGATCTGAAAGAGGGCCTACGCACAGTGAGCATAAGGATTTTGCGGAAAAGCTAAAACAATACCAACCTGAAGGCGCTGCCTAGGCCATGCCTTGAACCCAGACCAAAGGGTGATGAAAAGAAATCCGGTTCCGTATCCAAATCGAAAGCATTCTTTTCAAACAGATTATCACCCATATCGAAGAACGAGGCAAAGGGATTGCTATTACCAAAGAACTGTGCGAATGTAGCACGTGGATCGCCATGGAACTGATATGTAAATGAGTTGTTGGAGCTGCCGCCATTGCGTTTGCCTGAAAACAAAAACAAGAAAAAACATAAAGTAAAGCGGCTTTTGCAGACCAGCGTAAGACTTACCGCCACTCTTCAGTCCATCCTCGCCGTACTTATCGTAGACCACTCGCTTTTCTTTATCTGAAAGCACCTCATAGGCCTCCGCAACCTCTTTGAACTTCTCTTCCGCATTTGCGGCTTTGTTTTTGTCCGGATGATAGCGTAATGCCAATTTTCTGTAGGCCTTTTTGATCTCATCATCGGTGGCAGTTTTTGGCAGACCTAATGTTTTATAATAATCTTTGCCCATGTTTTCTTTGTAGCTGTGTTTTGATGTTTATTGCGTTTCCCTCCAACAATTGCTAATAACTAAGATCTGTGGAAGAGTGGGTTACAAGCGTTTTATGTTTTAGTTGTTGTCATATACTTACAATTTAATAGTAGGCCTATGTGTTTTAGCTGTATGCCATAAACCGAACTAGTTCCAGTTCCGCTTTTGAACTCTCACACTCTCTCTCTCTCTCTCTTAGTTACTATGATACTGCTACAATTGTTGTTGCATTTAGAATGGCACATGCATTTTGTCGCTTTTGCGTTGTATCTCAGCTATTTATCACTGGAAAAATACAATATGTTCCAAATGTTAGGTTTAGTTTTCGCACATTTCTATAGTTCCCGTAATATACACATAGCGTACCCGCCCGAAATAGTACGTCACCAAACTACAGTGGCCACGTTCAATGTTGACAACCCACGCGATTTGTTAAATTTAGCACTCGGACAATATGAAGCCAACATGGGGGAAATATATGCATGTATAAGCAGTTCCTATATGTAGTTATATCTCTTGACTGTACATATATTTATGGTCACATTCAAATTAAATATTTGCTTACGTAGCATTTGACTTAGAACACAGCGTAAAATGCAAATAGTATTAAATCTATTTATTTTTTAACATTCAAACCATTTAGCAAATAAACAACATATGGCTTACACTTGACTAACAAACAAACTCAACTTGTACCCAACTATACGATCCAAAACTTTGTCAAATATGTTAATTGTCAGACCCCCATTGAAATTTTGCTCTTTCTTGCAAATTCTCAAACAACTTATTCTAATTGAGTTCAAACAAATCTTCATTGACTTTGACATTTGTGAATGTATTCATTAAGAAACACTTGAAATAATTTGTCAGCTCGCTTTTAGAAAAACTAAATGTTAACTTATAAAAGAAAAAATTAAGTGTTTATATATATTTTTAACACTGACATTTCTATCAAAAGTGGTTTTGTAATAAAAGAACTCGCAAATTGAACGTGTTCTGCCTATCGATTACATTTGTCGGCTCTTTTGTTGCGGTTTCCAGCTGTGTCCAATAACAAATAAGACATTTCATTGTAATAAAAATTAATTAAACTTGTTAGAGAATGGCAAGTACATTGAAACCACAATTAAAGCGCCTCATTTATCATATCACACTTCTGCCAAAAGAACTCATAAGTTTATATAACATCATTTTATCGCAGTTTATTCCAACATCAATTTTCTTCATGACAAACTCAGTAGATCTCAAAAAAACTTCATATAATAACATTTTCACAATCTACTACAAATAAAAATTTGCTTCTCGAATTTTTTAAAAAGTGATAATTTGGAAACCGTATTAGATAATTTAAAACTGTTTCAGGATTCGAAATCAGCGACCCAAATATGGGTTTTTTGCCTCGATAGTGGCATTTTTTCGTTATACCCTAATAACTTCGCCATTTCGATACCGATTTTTGAAATGTTTGCAAAAAATTAACTTGTCGAATCCAAAAATAGCCCCTTTAAATTTTTGTTTTTGATTTAATTCACTTGGAATAAAAAAAAAAAGAGTTCAATTTTCGAAACAAATTTTTGAGTTCATTGCCCTGTTACTTGCAATAAAATCAAATTAGACCAAAACCGTCTGGAAGACATTGGTTTGATATTAAATTACCTTCAATTCGAGTTACAATTGATTTTGATCGGTAGTAAGTTTCCCGAGTATTATGAGATGTGCATTTGAATTTTTTGGATTTAAATGGCGATATTTCGAAAATCATGCTAGATATATCAAAACGCTTTCCGGATTTAAAATCAGCGAGCCCAAAAGTTATGTTTTACTCCTGGATTTTTATTACGGAAATTCAAAAAAATTCTCGACTCTGGCATTTTTTCGATAATTTGAAAACGGTGCTAGAAAAGTCAAAAAATTTACCAGAAGAGCTACTTTAATTTTTTTTTTTGTTGCATAGTGAAATTGAAGAAAACTGTTAACATGACCTTGATTTTTGACCGGGTTTGGCTCACTTTTGGCACGATATTCGCTTGATTGATCGTCTGTTTCTGGGTCGTATGCATAAATACAAGTCTCATCTCCAGTTATGATGCGTTTCATTACGTCATGATTGTCAGAAAACATTTCTTCACAAATGCTAAAGCGGCGCTCTTTTTTAGAAAAAATTCAGTGTTTTTGGTACCAATCGAGATTTGACTCTTCTCAAGGACAATTCGTTCTTTTGTAAAATTCGACATTATATGCTCCAAATTTGTTATCCTTGCATGTTAAGGAGAAATTCCTTATTCAAAATTATTATTTTATGAAGAGAAAGGAAAAGTGTAGGCTAGCTTCCAAGTAGACTCCAAGACTCCAGGGATTCAAACCGTAATCGTAACTGTACCGCCATTTTTAACCTTTTACACTTTGTGTACAGGGTATTATAGATTTGTGCAATGTATGTAACAGGCAGAAGGAGGCGTGGCAGACCATATGTTCCATGGGCAAAAATTGTCAGGAGCAATAGTCGAGTCGATATAGCCATGTCCGTCTGTCTGTCTGTCCGTGCTTTAACGTGTTTCTCAGAGGCTAAAAGAGTAAGAGCAAATAAATTGTAGAAAAAGATGATCATTTTCCCGGAGAAGCGCAAGTTTATCGATTCATGTCGATATCTCACCCCCTCCCTCCGTGACAGACTTTCGCGGTTTACAGCCGCTCCATTAAATCTATCAATTCAAAACTCGACAGAGGCTTGCGTCGTGTTTATGTGCATCTAAGTATGTTATAAAAATGATTGAAATCGGATAAATACATCAAAAGTTATAGTCAAAAATAGGTTGATTTCGACCACCTTCGCCTATCAACTGCTCCCAAATTCCAAAACCTGTACATATGGATATATGTGAGCTAGAGCTACAAAATTTGGTGTGGAGACCCGTGTGAACCAAATCATTAAAACTGTATTCACCTTTTTCCAATAGAAGCCCCCTTCCCCTAGGAAAACTTGTTAATTGGAACTTTCCAATAGGAAAATGTTTACAGGCATATCGATCTTATGAAAAGAGGCATAAAAGTTGATACTTCCGTTACCATTTTACCGTATTTAGTGTTTATAAAGAAAAAAGGGTACAGGGTATTCCACTGTCGAGCACCGTCCCGATATATCAAACATAAAAAACCGATAATATCGAATCTTTCTGCTTAAACTAACGAAAAAAATATCGAACGGTGCGACTATCGTTAGTTTTGCAGCTCTAGATTGATTGAAGATTTCTTGAAGCTCGCTCTCTTCACAGCCCTTTAATTGCAGTGTATCGTAAAAGTTTAGAAAATTGTCTATTATATCTTTACTTCTTCAAAAGGTTTTTTTGCCGATGAGAAGTAAGATGGCTCCACTGTGCGCTGCTTGCCTCATAAATTTGAATATATTCCTGATAATAAATCACTCAACAATTAGTTTGTATAGTTATCAATTTATTTCGCCCAAAATTGGCTCTAAATAGCCATCAAATTTATGGCGAAAAAACATATTGGCAAAAAATGGTTCTTTAAAAGGAAGCTGGGGTGATTTTGAATCTACATAAATCAAGTTCAATTCAATTAAAGCAAATTAAGCGCCACATTTTGTATGCCTTTGACTTGCGGCCTCTCATAACCTACGACAATTTATTAATTTAAGCTGTATAAAAACAAACTATACACGTATATATGTACAAAAATCGCTTCGGACTTTCGCTACAAAACTAACTAAAAATGCAAATGCATAGCGAAATATTAAAAAAAAAGTTTAATAAAAAAATGTAAATGCTCTATTATTGTTATACGAGAAATTGTTAAAAGAAATTATGAAATCCGTATATGTAGCGAAACCATAAATTGTTAATACTGAAATCAATAAAATAAAATAAAAACACACACTGACAAAAATTATGCATGCAAAATTATGCCTCGCCGAGAGGGGGTTGGGCACGCCCACAAAACATGCTGTAAATGTCATTGGAAAATAATTTAACACGAATTTATTTTCAGCTCGTAATTTTTGCCTGAAATTACGGAAATGCTGTTAATAATTCAATAATAAAAAAAAAAACGGATATTTTTATGTGCGCAAAAAATTTCAATTAAAATGTTGGACAAAAAAAATATTAAACTACGCGAAAAATTCTTAAAATTATACGAATTGCCACCTTGCGTAATAATTTTAACAGAAAATTAAATATATATTTTTATAAATAAAAGCAGAAAAAGTGGAAAGAAAAAACATCTTTGGCAGATTCGCAAAGAAAAAGTGTGCTTTTTTTTAATGATTTCAACTGAATTCGCTGGTGCGAAATTGAATGGATATTAATATTTATGTTGTGTGTGACCTTGTCTATGGCCGATCCCAACCCTTTAATGTGTTTCATGTATTATATTTGGCATGATCTCCATAAATTGATTCATCTTTTTAAGCATACACATGAAATATCGTATTGTGTCGAATAATTTGCTCTATTATGGGTGTTGGCTGCGTTTTTATTTAAAACTGTTTCTAGTGATGGCAAAGTTGCTAGTCCGAACTTTGGTCCACTTGATTTTCTTCATTTTGCGCTTAACGTTGAAATCCAGCTTCCCAACTTCATGGACTTGTGCAAAAGGAAAAATGCTAAGCATTGACTCGTGTGGTGAAGGGACCATATTTGGCCGTCCGTGTGAACAACTGGTTCCCGAGGACTATAAGAGTTAGAGCAAAAAGAAATATACCAAAAGTTGCGCATTTTTCCCTATAAATCATGTTGATATCTTCATTTCTGAGCCCTTAGGAGAATGTCGCGGTTTGCAGCAAATTTTTTTTACAAATATACTAACTGGTGTGGAAATTATACAAATCCGTAGACTATAAGACATAGAACTACAAAAATGATGCCCAAAATTGCGCATTCTTCCTACAAATCTTGTTGGTAGCTCAATTTCTCAACCCTTGAGATGAATTTCTCGGCTTACACCTAGCTTACTACTAAGATAGAAACTGGTGTCGAAATTATAGAGATCCGTCCGTGTGAACGCCTAGGTATCGAGGACTATAATAGAAAGAGCCACAAAAATTAAAGCAAAAATTGCGCATTTTTTTAACAAATCATGTTGACATCTCAATTCCTACTCCTTTAAAAGAATTTCGTGGTTTACTGCTAATTTTCTACAAAGATAGAAACTGATGTGGAAATTATTGAAATTCGTTAGATTTCGAAGACTATAAGACATAGAACCACACAAATTATGCTAATTTTTTTTAAAGCCCAATAGACAATTAAGTTCCCAAATCAAAAAATTTCCTTATAAACATATTTTTTTAATCACCGTTTTTTGAGTATGTTGTAGTCTACAAGAGCTAACAATTTTTGCATAAAAGACTATGGGACGCCGCCACCTGGTCACTTAGCCCAGCAAACCCATGCTTCTTAGAGGTAGACAGCTCCTTTTCTTCCGTCGTTTCCAATAGGCACATTTTCTGTTTGACACTGGGACTTTTTTCCCGTTACTTATAAATCGCTTAGGTAGCACTTATAAGAATGCGACTCTATCGATATTTTTGATATAATCTTTTGCTGTGCGCCTTAATTTAAACCACAAATATCGCACTAATGCATCGTCTGAATTTATATTCTAAGTAGAAAATCCCCATTCTCAATGAATTTGAGCGGGCAACCGACTATCGCTTATAAAAAATTTTTTGCATATATCCCATTATCGCTTATATTCAAAAATTCGGCTGCATTTTCGTTAATCCATATATGCGATATTTACTATAACCGGTTATCGCTTATTTCAAATATTTTGCATGTATTCGATTATCTTCTTTTAACTTTATACGTTTGCGTGGGTCCTCAACTTTTTGGGTTTTTCAATTCATTGGGATTGGTGTATTCCCATGATGAGTCCCAACACCTAAGCACCACCCTTTTAAGACCTTTTGTGGCTTCAAGGGGGCGGGGGGGAGGGGTTCAATACGAGGAGCTTATGTGTCGTCTTCGCTAAGGCAGCTGCAGGTATCACCCTATTGCCACATTAATCAGAATGTCTCACACTGCTACAAAATCGTAGCCAGTACCGAAATGTGACTTATCGGTTAGATCTTGATAAAACAATTATGTAGAATTTACATTTATATGCCCGAGCTTGTCTCTCCATTTTCCATTAACAATTTCTTTCTATAAAAAACCAAAAACATTCTACCTTGAAAACTCATATAAAAAGTAGCACATAAATCAGCGTACCTTATTCCCAGTTGATCTTTGTATAAAAAACACTCATTAACATTCACTCCATATAATTTTCAACCTCGTTCAAAGCCAAACCAAACAATTTCAATTGATTTCATCTCAGAAATTTCTTTGACAACATTTTTATCTTATTGTATAATATGTGTATATTATATAACGTTGTATGCATAAAATAAGTTGTTCTCATTTGTTGCATTGACAATTTCAATTAATTTTCAATTTCTTCAATGTTTCTGTTTGAACAGATATGCAAAATAGTTTGCGATTTGCCTGCCTTGAATGCGAAAGTGTCACTCGGCTGTCAATAACTCAATTGCTCAATAGTTGATTGATGCGTTCGGCGTCATTTCAGCAATCGCTCACTATATTGCCATAAATGTGCTGAGTTTGAGACGATCATTGGATGTGAATGCTTCAAAGCTGTGCCCTAGAAAAGGCTGAATCTTATTACAAATAGTATTCGCCTTGCCGTCGACATTCGACGACTTAATTCACGCTTTTATAACAGCTGATTAGAAAGAGGAGAAAAGAAAACACGAAATAACAACGTTTGTGTGTACCATGAACTTTGTTGTTGTTTTTTTACTTCAAATCAATTTTTACCTGAAAGGTGAAACTAATATTCTGCAAACCGCAAGCATTTTATCTTTCGAATGGTATAGGTCACCTTAAAAAGTTGCGTTATTTCGAAATAATGTGATCAAATCAAGATATCGAAGCATCGTTTAAGAATGAGATGATTGGGAAAGTTATTACGTTAGAAAGAATGTAGAAAAAAGTTTCCCTATGGAATTGCTCAAACTTCTTCCAAGCAACGACTTTTACACAGTTTTCATTGTTGATATAGCGTAACAAATGCTCGTTTGCACTCTAGCATTAAATTGTAGTGCTGAACGATCATTTTCCGTTTTACGGAGTGTGAAAAAGTTGAGTAGTTGAGATCAAATTTCTATGTTGATGTACCTAAAAGTAGAGGTTCAATTGGGTTAAAATACCGACCAAAAACATAGTCCAGATAACTTATAGAACACATAGAACTTCTTCTTCTTATCTGGCCATAACAACCCGTTATCGGGTTACGGCCTGATGTAAATACATTCTTTGTTTGGAATTGTGGTTTTACGTGGTGGGTCTCAAACCCTACGTTCAACCCTTTTAAGGCCTACTGGTCTCGAAAGAACTCAGCTTTGACCTGCTAAATGGGTATTCTCGCGGCAGAACACACAGAGCTTATATGCGTATAGCGTAAAATTCGCAACTTCAGATATAAGTAGTTGTATATAACTTCTCCCAAATTTGTTCTGCTTAAATTCTCTCTCCCAAGCATTAGAGCTCAACCATTTAGCTTAGTTGAAAGCCAACAAAAGTTTCATGCACTGTCAATCATTTATGTCAAAAAATTTCAGGCACCGTGACGTTCATGCACACAAATTGAACACCCTCTCACACAGACACACCTGGCTAAGTTGGACGAAAGTATTAGAATAAACAACAGCTATAAGCACATCCAAATTTGGCGCAAAAATCGGCCATAAAAATGAAGCAAACAGTTATTCATCCCCCAAAAGAGCAAATCTTTGGTAAATTAAATAAAAATATTTGTTAAAAAAAAATATATATACATATATCGATTGATTGAAATTTCAGTAGGTGTTTCGAAGCCAAAAGAAATCCGCTATAAAAATAGCTGCAATGACTAAGCGCAAATGATTTTATGCCATTTGATTTTTTGGCCAATGTAAAGTGAGACCTCCTACACGTGGCCCTCACACACCGAGTATCTCACACTATGTTGGCCGAACCATTTGAAATGATTCATTTTTTGAATGAATGCCTGGATGAATACAACTCGACCGAAAGCGAATTTCAAAGATCGTGACGCAGTTTTAATTGCACGAGAAAACATTCCGAAATGGCGCAAATATTTGTGCATTGATACGCGAGTTCGTTACCTTTTCTTTGTTTAGGTTAATATGCGCTTTTAAGCACTAATTTAGTAAATACTAAATGCCATTTTTTTATAGTATATGCGAAATATTTGTTATACGCCAAAATTCCATTTCCGTTTTTTTTTTCTTTTAACAGCAAATATTTGCATAGCATAACTATAAAACCAGACATTTGTGTGGCGAAGTTATTTTTATTGGATATAAATTCGCATTTGACTATTGAAAACTTGTTCTAACTAGTCACAATATGTGCTGTTGTGGTTGTTGTTGTTGTTCATACGATGAAATTTGATTTAAAATTGTGCTATAATAAACGAAGAGTTAATTAAAGAACAACATTTTTATGGAATTTGAAAATGAAATTTTAATCACTATTAAATTTAAAACATTTTGTACAATTTGTAAAGTAACAAAACGTTTAACATTGAACTATATATCACATTTGTAGAGCTTTAAAGATTTGAAACGATTCAAACCTTAATCGTAACCGTTATCCAAAACCGTAACCGTACCGCAACCGAAATAATTTTAGCCGTTAACCGTTATAATTTTTCCGAAATAACCGAATTGAAACCGATATATTTATACCGGTACGGTTTCGGTTTTTTTCTTGGCAGGCGAATATAATTTTTTATGTTGTGCTTACATTCCCTTCGTTCTGTGAAGCATTTTCATCTACGTCGCACAGTGGGGCCATCTGACTTCTTATTGGCTACATTCATAACTTTCGAAGGATTAAAGATATTTTCAAAATTTAAAATGCATGTAATTCCTTAAGCTTCTGCGATAGACTGCGATTGCTGTGGGTATCGACCGCATAATAATTACGCAGCTGATGCCATAAAAAGTGAAACACAAGACAACTGAATCTGTTTTGTAATAAAAAAATATCGATGAATCGAAGCAAAACCGATATTATTGAAAGAAGAAAACCGAAACCGTATCCGAAATTAGTTTTGGTTTGAATCCCTTTTTTAAATTTTTTTAAACTTTCAACTATTTAAGAACAGTTGTCCGAATGGGCAGTAAGGAGCGGATGAAGTATAAATCATGGAAAAGCTGACCTGTTCACAAGAAGGTATACAATTCCATTGTTTGTGGCTCCCAAGCTAAATGATTTTTACCCTTTATTTAGTAATAGTACAAAATAGCAGGAACAGGAACGGGAGGAGGAATATGCTCTAATTCGAGAGGGGCACAGGGGTTGGCGAGCGAAGCAGGCAGTGGGCGGAACAAAACCATGTTTTGCGAATATCCGTATTTTTGAAAATGTTCTTTTCATTTTCTGTTTATAGCAAATGAATGCCACTACAATCCTTTCATAGACCACTTTTCGATTTGATCCATGAGTTTTTGGCCCCAAAAGTAGCTCGTGCCTGAAATTTAGCCACAAAAGGCCAAAATTTATATCTTTACCTAAGCACGTTGACATATTGCCAAAAGATTTTTTAATAAGACTTTTCTTGAATCAGTAGTCGCATTTACGAAGAACATAATGAGCCATTTTTCGAGCAAATTGGTTAATAAATGAATTTTTGAATATTGATAACTTTTATCGATGCAATTTTATTCATTCGTGATATACTTTCGAATTCAATAGTCACTATTTTTAGTGTTGGTAAATATGTACTACATACATTTAATTCGTCGTAAAAGTATTCAGAGCTCTTTGAAGTGTTTAAATTTGCTACATCTAGACACAAAAATGTGTACAAATTTTTAACTAACATTGTAATTGTTGCAAATATATATAATTTATTCTTACTAACACTAATGCTAGTGACTTTTGAATTCAAAAGTAAGTCGCGAAAGCAATAAATTCTGGAATAAAAGTAATCGATTAGGTTCTTGATTTCTTGCATATCCTTTTATACCCTTATAGCTACTTCATTGTTCATCCGTTTTCGAATAGATTCCAGAAAAGTTTTATTAAAAAATATTTTGGCAACAGTTCAACGTGCTTAGATAAATATATAAATTTTGCAGTTTCTTGGCTAAATTTCAGATGATCACCCAACAGAGTTGTTGAATATTAAAAAAGTGTTAATTTTGTAGACTAGTGTTATGTACAATACTTTCAAAGAAAACGTTTAAAACACAACGGAAACACAAAAAAAATACAAATATATGGCAAGAAATTAAAATCTAAAAATGAAAAACAAAACTTTACTGGACTTTCACAAGAACTGACACAAATCATGTGTAAACAATTTCACTCATTTACAACACAACAGAAGAGGAAGATATCTTTATTTTTAACAAAAACAAACATGTCATGACAACATGAAATATGTAATAAAAATTATAATTAATCAATTACAAAAACAGCACGACGAATACTCAAATACTCCGAACAGGCGCGAAATTGTATTTCCGCATGTTTTCATCATTATGATTATTTTTTCTTCTTCTTACGATTAGCTTAATTGCCAGCGGACAGTTGCTTTTTTATATTTATTTATTATATAGCAACAAAAACCACTATTTAAAACAAAACTTTCTGCAAATTTCTTTGCGCAAAAACAAAAGTCCAAAAGCAATTCGCGGAAAGAGTAAAAGTCTTGCGATTCGCCATTCTCTGAGTAAACATGAGAGACGCCGAGGTCTAAGTAGTATGTGTCATAATTTAAAAATACAAACAAAAACTTGAAGTGCTAGCGAAAAGCCAGAGAACCAACAATTGCTAACGGTAAAGCTATAGACGACCAACTGACTGACTGACAATTCAGTGTGTGATTATGATTAGAGCACTCTGCCATAAATATATATACAAATATGTTTTTTTTTCTTTTTTTTTTGGTTTTTCAATGTTACGTCGTGGTGATTCGCCATTTGTTGCTATAGCAAAGGCGCCCACATCTTGTCGCTTTGGCGTTTTGGAGGCCAACAATCTTTTTTTTGGTTTTGTCTAATTTTATTTTCAATAATCGCTACCTTGTCTCTTTTATATACACTTTTTTAACGCCTCACAAATAAAAACCAAAATCACACAGACATCATAACAAGAAAACAACAGCAAAACACCTTCAATTCGACTGCGATTTAAGTTTGGTTCCACTTTTGGCTCACATTTTAGCGCCCACTAAAGTAGTTTTTGGCAAGTTGCGTAAACATTTGGAAGAACTTGATAGATTTGAAGATTTGTTGGCTAACTAATTCGTGCTTAGAATATCGATTAGCAAGTTGATGTTCGCAAAGCTGCGTTCATACACTCTTAGAGCGGTTTTTTGTAAGATTTTGTAAGATAAGCATTAGCATAACTTAAGCATGAAATATGTTATTGATTGTAGCAACAGATAAAAGCTGTGATCATCAATAGAAGATTTAGTGTAGCAATTTAAGAGAATATTTGTTTCTTATAAACACTAATCCATTGAGTATCTCACACTTTAAGCACACAAATGATAATCTGATTGTCTTATCTCTTAAGGGTAATCTTTTATCGGATTCAGTTTATTGTCTGCACCAGATTGATTTATTTGTTGTCTTAAAAAGTTGTCCAAATCATAACAGAGTTAAAGTTAAATATCTTAGTAAATTCTTTATTCTGGTTGTAAATCTATTGGGTCTAACGCCTTAAGCAATGGCGTGCTAGAAATCTCTTTCAGCCTAGTTTCTACCAAAGAGCAATACGTAAGTGTGAAAGTTATCTGTTTCAAACGAAAAGCAATTACTTCATCCAAGAATTGAAGATATCGCAATGATCGTTCGTTTTGAATCTATTGTGTCTACCGCCTAAAGCAATGGTGTGCTAGAAATCTCTTTCAGCCGAGTTTCTACCAAAGAGGAATACCTAAGTGTGACAGATATCTGTTTCGAACGAAAAGCAATCCGACCTTCAAAAAAATTAAGATAACGAAAGTTATCATGAAATCTTTTACTCGAAGCATTTCTAAAGATGGTCATTGGTTTTGAAGTTTTATAAAATATTGTGCCAGAAATCTTTTTCAACCGAAATATAACAAAAAGCAATACTTACAGATATCTGTTTCGAAAGAAACTTAACAGAAAAGCAACCCAATCTTCAGAAAATTGAAGATGACGAAAGTTACCATGAAGAGTTTTAAACGAAGCATTTTTAAAGAGATTTCAAATGAATATTGAGGTAAAGAAATTTGCATCACAGTTCCAAATGTAGTTATTGCATTGAGTATTACTTGACTAAAATCTTATAAGTCGTGTTTCCTCCTTGTTATGATACATCTATTGACGTTTTAGCTTGTTGTGTTCACATTCGCACATGCGCACGCTAGATGGCGCTACAATTTGCTGTGCTGAAGAAAACTCACAACAAGTAAAGTTCTAAATAAGGTTAATGAAGCGCATTATTAGTTAAAGTTTTATGCGAAATAGTAGTGTCCGAACCCCATGTGCTATCCTAGATTCTCTAGCACGCACTAAGCATGGTTAGTACATCAAACTTGAATGACGACTCGCCTGTTCGGAGATAGATTGTTCAAGTCGACATAACTTCTCAGATACGTATCCGGACTAAATTGTATAACATTTCTGATATAAATAATGGCTTGGGATACACGAATATTTTAAGGAATTCAACTGTACAACGAACCGAAACTGCGCTTGTTCCTGATGCTCAAACGGAACTTAAATAAATAGATTCGTTGTTAAGTGTTTGGAACAGCAAAATTATCTAGTAAACTACAAAACAAACTTAGAAATTAGCTAATGCTGCGTCGAATTTTGGTCAATTACATCGAATTTGTGAGATATTTCACAGCCCACTCTAGATTTTAGGGACAAATCTTAGGCATAGGGAAATCTTCGGCGAAATGTTTATAAGCTTGTGATAACTGTTGTATTTTCTATAATGAATCATTTTTGAAAAGTATCGACGACTATCGTTCTGCATTCAAATATTAAAAACTTTTTCACTATCAAACCTACTTCTTTCTTTAATTTCGCATGAATTCCATCACTAAATAAGCCAAAAACAGAAAGATTTGGGAAACGTGAACCTAATTCGTAAGTATTTAAAAACATCGTTTTTGTCGCCCAATATTCACTAAACTAACTAGCTAACTAGATATTCACTAAAACATTAGCTGAGTACACACAAAGAAACAAATTAACCTTGTCAAACCCAAACGATTACTATGCCATACAAAAGTCGTTGTTATCGGCTAGCAATTGTCGTGCAACTTCCATCGTGAGAAGGGTGTAAGGCGTGGAATCAGAATTATGTTGAGATTGGGACTCCGATATCCAAACAGTAGCCTATATGGATCTCGGATGATGCAGCTTTTGGTTGGCAAAAGAACTATCGCAATGGCAAATTTATAATGTATAGGTCAATTTAGGTGATCAAAGGTAGAAAAGTGGTATTATGTATATAGATTGCGGCTCTCTACTCCAAACAGTAGCTTCTCCGGATCTTGAATAATGCAGCTTTTGCTATCTTACGTGCAGATCATGGAATAGAAGTCTAATTGGCTTGTCGCATCCGGTTTCCATTCGTCTCCATAATTTAAGCCGATGGCAAAACTAGGACCGCATCTCCGAGAGAAGTGTTGATTAATTCGAAACATTGCTCACATTTCACAACATGCCGATATACACTTGCATCCTTAACCAAGAATCAGGTCATCGATCCGTTACCGAAACCGCCATTTCAGCTGCACTTTGATTCTCTAGTTCAGATAAGCATTGTTATACAAAACACGGGTTTTCTTTTCTTTTTGATAATAAGATCTGTCAATCAGGAATACAAAAATTTTAAAAACGATTCAGTGCCTAAGGTAAATTGTGATGTTTTTGCTTTCTTCGCAAAAAGCCAGCTGTCTATGAAAAACTGTGGTTAAAATCAAGAAATAATCCAGGGGGCATGGGAGTACCAACGAATACCGTTGTTATGGCAAAAAACTAAATATTTACGATTAAGATTGTGTTTCTTTTAATATGTATATGTATCATTATAATTTTTGTTCTGTGCTATTGAAAAATAATTGTTTTTAAATCCGAGCCCAAACAACACTGCCTACATATAAATCAGCAGTTTTTCATTGTTTTAAGCCAACTTGTAAGAGGATTTCACCTGCAGTGGCAAAAAATTAAATCTTATAAATACTATTTGTACTAAACAATCGTATCTCTAGAAGGAATTTTTGTATTGATTGCATAAAAACTGATAAAACAATATGCCTCAACAAGCTGGGTTATATGTGAAGGTCTGCCTTTGGTTTTTGTTCAAAATCGCTTCATTTTAGTGCTTTGAAATCTCTCTAAGGATATGTAACGAATACTAGAAGCACTGAAAGTGAACTCCATATTGGGAAAAACTCATCGGAACAAAATGAATATGCAAATTTTGATTTATTTGGAAATTGTTAACAGTATTTCATAGAATCAACAGTTAAGAGCAGTGTAAACAGTTGGGCACAAGCATCACCACTTGCTGTTTCACTAGAGGCATTACAATTAAGACCATTTGGATGGATAAAATAGTGGCAAATCAATTGAAAATAGCCTGGGCCCTACCTATATATATTTATATATGCAATATACACACCATTATTCTACACACAAATCGCTTCGCACATATGTGCACATAATGTACAAATTGTATCTGAAAATATATATAGATATATTCCAAAGAGCCAAGAAAGAAATTTCGAAAAATAATCAAGCAGCAAGGAAAAAAAAAATTTAGTGAGAAAAAAAATACACAAAAATAACTGAAAATGCTAAAAATAAAACTTATTTAAAGAAATGAAACCATGAAAAATCAAAAACTCAAGAAAAGCTAGAGCAACAACTACAAAAATACAATAAATACAAGAACAGCAACCGAAGAAAAGCAACCAAAATATAAATAATAAAATAAAAATGAAACAGCCGAGTGAAGAAGAAGAAAATATTCCTACGAAAAAGAGAACAAATGTGCTATATAAGTGCTGCTCCTTCTCGGACAGTTGCCTAATTTGTAGATGCTGCGAATAAATTATATTCTATGCAAAAATTGTTGAGCAACTTTTTGAACTTAGCGAACAGTTAGAAATATCCGTAACGTGTCGTATGCGTAATATTCCAATATGTATATTGTTTTTGGAGTAGTTTTAACAGCTGTCTTCGGCGGCTTTTCAATTCTGAAGTTTGACAAGTTGTTTTTTCAGCTAGTATTTTATTAAGCTCTTGAGCAAACAACAACAACAACAACAATGTCAAACAAACACGACAAAAACTCGCCAATTTCAAGCCATAAAAAGCACTTTACAACGCACGAACACACACAGGCATAGACATACATTGAGCACTGTTTGTATTGCATATGAGAAAAACGTATTTGTTATTTAGCTTTGACCACATTTGGCAAAAGCGCGTTGAAATCTCAACACACACACACACACACACTCCAGACACACACGCACACACACACATACACACGCACACTTGCAGTCGTGATTAATGGCATTACTTTTGATACATCGATAACAATAAATTTAGTAATAATATCTTACAATTGCTTGTGATTTATTTATTTTTTATTCTTAGCGCACACTTTTATTTCACTAATACACACAACACAAATGGCAAATGTTGCCAACAAATTTGCCGTGACGCTGCCGAAAATGCGTACAACGAAACCGTTACACCGCGACACCACGACGATCAACGCTTTGAGACTCACTGATCGCGCTGTCTGACACTCGCTTAGCGCTAGCCCCCACTGACAATGATCTGACGTAGGCACAGCTCCCACTCGCTCTCAGTCTCTCTCTCTCTCTGTGTGTCTCTCGGTTGAGATTTCCCCCCAAAAGTTGTCTTTTTCTGTTTTGGCGGTTTGACGAACCAGAACCGCAACAAGCCACAAAAGAATGATTGCTTTCATAAGAACGAACAGCAAAATGAAATACGAAATGGAAATGAGCGCACATTGGGATTTGTTGATCTTCTCACGCTCACGCTCGCGCTCATGATGGAATAAACAAAGGTATGCTCACTCTCAGTATTTTCAGTTGCCAAAATTTGTGTGCGCTAAAGCTCAAAAGCTCAGCTATGCGTTGACAATGCGCACACCGACATTCGCTCACCAAAACTGTCAGACGTAGACTAAATTGGGAACAATTTAAAGAGACACATGCTGAGAGTGTGCACACCTTTGTTTAATCCATCATGCTCGCGCTCAACGCTCTCATATGCATGCGTCATCTGATTTCAACGCGCTCTTGTTTCGGATAGCTTTTCCCTTGGGTAGGGCGCTCTCTGAGCGCGCTTAACGCACAACCGGTATTTGCACATAAACAAATTTAAAAATCTAATTATAATTTTTGTTTTTTTACATCAATCTGATATTTTTATATAAATTTATACAATTTACAATAACTTTTACTAGTCAAATATGTATTTGATGCAATTCATATTAATGCAAAATTGAGGTAATTCTATGCTTGTTTCGTATAATAATATTAAATACAAATTGTGTAAAAGGAATTGAATACAAACTGCAAAACAATAAACATTAAATTAAAGAAAATGCATTAGAGTTTAGGCATTTTCGTAGCGCGACTTCATCATCTTTTTGATGTAGGTTTTATAATCATCGCCGGGCGTTATGCCACCCTTTGTGCCAAGGCCAGCATTGCTTGAGCGAGCATCAGCCTGTAAATAAATAAAGAAAATGCATTTAAAATTGCAGATTAACTAGGAAAAAATGTTAGCTTGTTTGTTGTTGATAATTGCCTGACAGTTAAATAACTTTTTAATTTCATTAAAAAAAGCCATAGACATAGCTCTCACGTTCGTTGAAGCTTGAAGTATTTTGGAACCTGGTTAGCTGCTTTATATGTAAATATTTTGGTACTTCTCTTCGCATTACAATTATCAAACAATAGAGATCCACCCAAACATACACACCTCAATAATTTGTGTGCGTCCTTGATTTTTACGACCCAGTCCCTGGCCTTCCGACCAGCCCATTTTCTGCAGCAAACGACTGCCAACATTATTTGAGCTAATGGGCAAAGCTGGCGCAGGGCCACTATCACTTTTACGAGTTTGCATGTTTTTGATTTCATGTTCGAAACGCTCACGACTACGATTTGGTGGCGGCGGATCACTTTCACCATACTTTAGACGACGCTCCTTGGCGCGATCACGATAGCTGTAATGCAAACATTTAAAATTACTTAAAATATCAAAATTTAAATCCAAAATCAAGCTTACGATAGTCCGCCTGCTGATGCATCATCGCTAGTTGCACCGGCTCCACCTAACTTCATCTTAGCCAAATTCTCTTTGTGCAAATTGGACATTTTCAAGTGTTTCTGCAGTATGTCGATCGACTGGAAGGCGCGCTTGCATAGCAAGCAAGTTAGTTTCTGGAAATCTACATAGTCCGATTCATCGGGTGCACTTTGGGTGTTAGGGCCAGTGTCCTCCTCCGAATCGGAGGCACCACCATAGGCGTTTACTAATTTGTTCATACTGGGCGGCGCAACAGCACTGGCTGGCATGTTCATATAGTCATTGAGTTTAGCGCGCTCCTTTTTCTCAAGTATAGAAAAGCCTACATCAGCATAGGAGCCGCCAAATGCGCCACGTGATGTTGTAGGCGCCTCAGCTATCTCACCACGACCTGACAATATGGGCTGAGGCGTTGCCACAACGGTATAGTCTTTTTTCTGATTCAACTGTTTAGCCCATTTCTCCATATCTTTCACAATCTTTTTAGCCACTTTGACTTTATCAGGCTTATTGTTGTCTTTGGTCTTATCCTTCTTGGATTCGTCTTCAGTGGGCTTTTGCTCTGGTTGGGGTTCTTGTGGAAGCACCCCCTCCAAAGCAGCTTGTGTAGAAGCAGGCGTCGCCAGCACGTACGTGCTGCGTTTTTGATCCCAATACAAATAAGCGCCTGTTTCATTGTTATAGTAGTATTGGGAATGTGAATCATAATAGAGACCAGTGCTAGGGTCATAATAATAGCCAGATGTTTCATCATATTGATACTGGGAAACATCGGGCGTAGCTGGAATCGTAACATAAGTAAATTACGAGTTTTGTTAGGATTAACAATTAACAATATTAACTACTTACGATAAGTCTTTCCATCATTTCCCTTAGGTGGCACTATACTCTGTGCCGCAAATGTTGCTTTTACAGCTGCAGCTGCTTGTGCTGCTGCTGCAGCTGCCGCCGTGGCTGTTGTCTCAATATTATTCATTTTCCTTTGTTTGCGTTGTATAGCAGAAAGCGCAACAGCTGCACCAGAGTTGGCCTCTGTTAATTGTGAATCGCTGTTGGACAAGCCATTAAACTGTCCCTTCTTTATCTCCGCTAGATAGTACTCTGTATAATAATCAACATAGTGCGCCTGCTCCGCTGGCGTGGAAGCATACAAGGAGGCACTGTATTCGGCAAGACGCGGAACATCAGCCACTGTGTAGGTGCCGCCTGGACCGGAAGGCGGGACTGCTGCTATAGCGCCATTCATATCACCTCCAGCAGTGTTTTGGCTACTCTTCGCTTCCCGATTATTGAGGTCCATGCAATAGCTGATACTGACTGTCAATTAAGAAGAGCACAATTAACTAAGAATTAGAAGAAACTGTTAATTAACAAAACATACCATCCCGATTATCTATCTGCAGCGGTGGTTCCAATGAGGTCAGCCCATTGTGCACATTCATCGAATCGATAAGCGTCTCAAAGGTTAAATAGCAAATACCGCGTGACGTTTGGGTGAGCGTATCACGACTTATTTGTACCTCGCTAATGGATTTTACATAATCTGGCAAATGCTTTTGCATGGCAGTCAGCACACCTTCCTCGTTGGTCAAGGCATCTAAATTGCGCAACATGATCTCTGCATTGAGATTAGGGAGGGAAGTGGTTTTAAAGCGTTGAGTTAAGTTTACCGTTACTCAAATTTCGATCAACTTTGGATTAAAGAGACTTGTGTTTATATACTTTTTGTTAAAATGTTGCTAACTTCCTCGTTTCCCTCGCCACCGCTTAAGAATAGGCTCTCGCTATCGGCACGCGAAGCAGCGCATTTGAAGCAGGAAAAGCGACGCTTGAAATTGTAGACGCCACACTGTAAACAAAAAAAAGTTTGTTTGAATATGCAAATAATAAAATACATTATATTAATAGGTTAATAACGATCTTGTGGATAGATTTATAATTTAAATTCTTTACCTTAACGCAATGCCAATCCGTAATGCGAGTGTGGCTGTATTGTAGAGAAACCCTTTGATCTTGCAACTGTAACACACCCTAGTTAGAAGGGAAGAGAACAAAGATGCATAGATTAGTATCGATCTTGGGCTAGAATAAGTTTCACAGACTACACAGTCACCAGGTCGCTTCTGTGTCTTTTATTTGCACGCGCTGTAGTTGATGTCGTTGTCACTGAAGTTGTACTGCAACTCACTCGATATTTTGTTGGATGGGTCTGGGTCTACGGGTTTTCTTGGTATTCCAAAAAGTATCAACAAATTTTTTTACTTTGTTCTAAGTGCCTTTTAAGAGAGCTCTTTCGGCTTATGACTTTGAATTAATCTTTGGCTTACGCAAGTTAGCTCAACAAATGGAAATTATTACTTTAAATTCAGTTCTATTGCACACAATTTTAAAATTAATATAAAAAACCGCGCTCACATCTGTGACCAAGGGCTTGGATTTTAAAACAAAGCGGCAAATGAGTCGAGTATTTTTGCATATTCGTTTCTTGCGTTTACGTGCCATTCGACGGACAATCTATGAAAATCTCGATATGGAAAATTTACTAAAAGAAAAGCGTACCATAAAACTATAAAATGCTTTTAGATACACTACCGTTACTTGTGTTAACATGAATTTGTTACGGCTGCTATGAAATAAGTTAGAAATAAATAAATTAGGTTCTGGTACTGAGCTGGAAGAACTGAACTTAAGGCACACATTTCTCATTTATTAGCGTGGACGACATTTTATATATAGGCTTTGGAATTTTCAGTATTGCCGGTGTATTCATAGATTTATTGATTGTAGTAGTTGTTGTTTTGTTTGTTGTGATACCTGAGTTAACTCCATCCAATGTGTTGCTTCCTCAACGGTATTAAACTCGACAAATGCGAAACCACGTGATGCACCTAAATTTTAGATAGAAGCAAATACAAAATGTTTTTGTAAAAAATTTTATGTTTGTTGTTTAATTTTTTGTATTTTTTGAACTTTTGGGTATTGTTTTTTGTGAGTTGATGTTGTAAATCATATTTATTTATTTTTTTTTTTGGCTGATGTAGCCACGTATATTAAATTTGGTTGGTGTTGCGGTTCGAACATATCCTGACTGCCAAGTAATCTTAAAATACTTACGCCTTGTGTATATTAAACTATGTATGCTAATTTTTTGTAACAAAAAAAAATTTTTAAGACCCACCTGTTCGCTTTTTACGTATGAGACGTATCGACGATGGCGCCATATTGACTTGTATGAGGGAGCCCATGATCTGCAAAAAATATGCATTAAATTAGATGCTTATGAGCTTCACAAACTATCACTTACGTCCGCCTCGGTTATGTGTTTCTCCAAGCCAAATACAATAATTGTATTCATGGGTTGGTTACTGGTCTTGCTGTGTGTGTAACGATATTGGCTATCGTCGCTATTGTCGCTGTCATCATCGGATTGATAGCGCTTTTCCCTGTCGCGATTATTGCTATTCCCATTGCCATTGTTGTTATGTTGACGATAGTCGCGGCTGTAAAAAGACATCAATTAGATCTAAAGTTTTTTTTTCATAGCCAGAATACAAGTTGGGTTACGAAGTAAACAGGAGTTTTGGGATATAGAATTTTGTTCCACAAATCCGGTTTACTTTGCAACGCAACTTGTATAGTACAACTCTTAATCGGAAGGCAAACATTAAGAAAACCTAAGAACATTGTTAATGCATCATTGAAATCGGGAACTTACCTGCGCTCACTGCCTCTATCATAATCGGCAACACGTTCTCTGGACTCACGAGTATCCCGATCATAGCCTTTCCAGCGCTGTTCACGGTCGCGTTCATTATCATAGCTATCCTCACGACGATGCGCACGATGATCATAATTACGGGAGTTACTATAACCACGTTCCTCCCTATAATCCTCATTAATTAAATCACGATACAAATCCTTGTCGGCGCTGCCAGCATGCCGGTAATAAGAGGTACGCTCGCGGCTGCGTGAACGTGTATTGCGCCGGCGATGGCTATGCTCCCGGCTGCGTTCGCTGCAGCGCATAATTTTAGGTAAACATATGGTATTCCATTTATGACTTTATAGTGTATACAACATACATAAACACTCTGGTACTTACCGGGAGCGTGAGCGTGAACGGCTATAGCGTCTATTACCACCACCGCCGCTGCCACCCGAAAAACTGCGACCATACCGTGAATCCATTTGATTGTTACGCGTACCTGATCAAATGCGTAATTAAGTTTTTAAATAGGCACATACACATTACAATATTTTTTTTTTTTAATTTGCTGGCCCAGGTGAGCTTTAATGTGACGAGCACCACAAACTGCAGCAATTAACACAACTCACTCATTTGGACACTTAAAATTAAATTTCTTGAGTGTTCTTTTATTTTGTACAGCTGTTTTCAGTTCTAATATTTGATTTTTCAGATTTTTACACAATTTTAGTTATTTATTGCAGCAATAAACACATTATATTGAAGCAAAACGAAAATCTTATGAAAAACTTCTCCTGGCCATTTTGACATTCACAAAAAACGTAGTTTATCGATTAACTTGTAGCGTAGTATTTCACGTCATGTGCTAAATAATGACAAAAGTTTGGTACGCAAGTTGAATTATCTCAGACAACTTATCAAACAAAAACAAGCATAATAGAAGAATGTTAACTAACTTATCAACAAAATATATAATTAAAAGATACAAAAGAAACAAAATGATTCAAGCAAGTGTTGCAATCCAACTAAACCCTTTACTGATAAACTTTAGTGTTGTTAGCCGCCAGAATGTGTTCTGTTGTTGCGCAGCGTGTTTGGGGAAAAACCAACTTCATTTTATATAAACCAATCAATTCTCTTGAATCCCCCGTCGGAACGTAAAAAAGTCAGTGTTAATGTAAATCTGAAAGTGTTATAATTGAATTTTTGTTTTTGGCAAATATGAAGAAAGTAATGCTAACTAAATCTCAGAACATTCGTGTGGCGTCTATGCCAGTGGACTTAAGGTATAAACAACAAAGTATACCCGCAGTATTGCCAGCTGTGGGTAAGGTTATGCAAACCCAAGTAATTACCAATACTTATTTGCAACGAAAGTCCTTTCAATCGATCTATGAGGACATATTCAAGTTACTTATGCGCTTGCCTGATAAAGCACTTCAACAAAGGGTTATCGACGCAATTAATGGCACCAACAGTAACAATTCATGTAAACAATGTTCGCTTAAATCTAACCAGCCGATAACAAAAGTAAGTTCATCTACGCAAACTTATGCAACTGATACGCTAGATCTAAGGTTACGAAGCCCGAATGGTGTGCTAAAAATTAACCAAACCGAAAAGCTTGAGAAACAGGCAGTTCAAGAAAAAACGGATAATGCCCAGCAAAGCACGGCGGAACCTATACAAGTGCCGCGCAAGCGGGGGCGCAAACGAAACAATTGTGTGCCCAAGGTTGTCAAAAGATCAGCTGCTGAAATGGCACAACAGGAAAGAGAGGAAAAACAGCTGACGCCTGTGAAACGAAAAAAGAAAAAAGTTGCTACAACGGTAAGAATTATGATTTTGTCGAGAAAAATGATCAGCTAAAGCTTTAAATTATATCAAATTAGGGGGATAACCTATTTTCACAGAACAAACCCTGTATATTTACCAATAAATTTGTATTATTTATTACTTTTTAATGCATTTATTAATTAGTTGCAGTAGTTGTTGATAAAATAAATAAAAAAATACGTTTATATCCGAAAAAAAATATATTCAAATGTAGCTAGGGCAGGTGGGAATCTATCTGCACAACAGGCGAATTTCACCTAAAAATAAGGAATTGTTACATTTTGCCATAGCTGACGCAGTACTCCCAAATTCTTACCAGTAAGAAGTGATTATTATCCTCCGAATGATACGGGAGCGATGCTGTACAGTCTTGCGCCTCATTATCGGCAACTGGCCATGTAGCTAGACTTTTCGCCCCTTTTAATGACTTTTGCAGGAGCTGTGGGTATGAAGAGCGAATAGTTGAGCACCTCTTCTGCTCATATCCAGCTCTCTGTTGACGGAGGTTCAATGCAATCAATTTCAGAGTAGTAACTCAGAGCTATCAATATTTAGACCCAGAATGGTCTATTCCATTCTGTATCTGGTTGGTCCCCCTTTTAATCATGTAAATAGGGGTTTACGATTCTGTTGTCAACGTCCTAATTGTTGAAATTAGTCAAAAATCTTGAAGTGGATGAAAATTAAGTTGAAAGATCCCGTGAAAACAGGTCAAACAAATAAAAACGCTTATAATATACGTTAATAGAGACATATAAAATAACTGTCCAGTATTTGTTTTTAAAATGTATAAGCACATCTAATTATTTGGTTTTGGGTTATAGGAACCTGAACCTGGAGACCCTAGTAAAACGGAATTAGCGCGTCATGCTTCTACTGATTCTCTTATTTCTTTTAATAATGTGAATGTGCTGGAGATTGCAGATGTCGTTGATAATTATATTAATGATGATAACGGAGCATCAGTTTTGAAAATTATGGCCAGGGAACTCTTGAAAGCTGACATAATTTCCGAGGATGGTCTACTGTAAGTATCTAAAGCTTTTTCAATATAAACCATAAAGCCACCGTTGTCATTCATAGGCCTATACACGATGCCATATTGTACAACGATAGTTTTGGACTACAGCGACAGATTTACGTTTGGAAAAAGTTAAAAAATGAAAGTCAAACGGATTTGAATAATTTGTTCACCGCTGACAGTGAGGATTGCCTACAGCTAGCCGTTACCAACAATAGTGAGCCAGAAATTGTAAAAATTTTGCTTGATGCAGGTTTACTGACCAATTGCATTGACGAGGAATCCAATACTATAATACACATGGCCGTAATAAACAATATTCATTTGGATTCCTTGCGAGAACTTATGCGTAAAGTAGATCTAAATTTATTGCTGCAAACAAATGACGATGGCTATACGGCGCTGCACATTGCTGTAAGGAACAATCAATACAAGAGTGCAGAAGTTTTAATGGATGGAATAGATGAGCGAGTACACGGAAAGCCTATTTATAAGCGTATGGAAGAGGAGTTACAGCCTCAGCCTGAAAGCAAGACAAGTAGTCAAATCAAAAGCGTTGAGTTAACCGAAGAAAAGAAGTTTGCTAAATATTATGAACAAGCCTGTGACAGGATCTCTGAAAATACCCAGCTGTTAAATCAGCCTCTAAAACAGGAACTGCTGGATGCGGCTGAGGCTCGTGGCGGTAATGTGGCCTTATTTTATGCCATTGAAAGAGAACAGGGTAAGTCGTAAGCCAACTAAGTGAAAAAAAAAAATTACTTTTGAAGATAGATTGAAATTGTCTGCTTTCTTTTTTTAGAACATTTCTGCTACTTTTTATTGGCACACATGGCTAATCCGGAACTGGAAAATCTAGGCGGTTATTCGCCTAAATCGTTTCATTATGAATATGCGCGTACTTTGCGCATAAATCTTAAAATAGCGAGAATTATGGACAAGGTTTTAAAGATTTTTTATAGCTTAATGAATTAATTTTTGAATTTCAAAAGTTAACCCCAGGCTTCTTTCAAATTTGATAAACACAGTTTTGGAAAGTTTATGGGTTGCATTGAGGGCGGTAGAGGTTTAGAATGTCTAGGAATTTGTTTTTCGCGGTTTTTTGACTGTTTTTTACGAACAGTTTTCAATTGGTTAGCTGAAAAAAAGAAGATATACAAATAGATATTATAAGATAAGATTATTTTAATAAGTAAAATTTTAATGATAATAAAACAAAATTAAGCGTAATGCTGCCTCCCATTTGCAGAAGGTAGTATCTATTTAATTACATACTAAATGAAAAAAATTATAAATCTTGGTCATTATCATTTACTGGGAACGAAATTGCAAACGGACATAGGAAGTTTGGGTATAAAAATGTAAATGTTTAAAATGGCTGCAGTGTCTAAAATGACATCGCAAAACATGCATTCTCTGTGAATAGAGAACTTTTTCTACCGAAAAAACGACTGACTAATCCTGATACGGAATGCTTTCTTTAAACTATTTTTATGAGTAAGCTTGCTTTGCGTGGCTTACCAATTTTTTGCAATTGCTTCAGCTGTTTCTCCGTATAATGTCCGAATTGGCAAAATAGCTCAAACTTGCAGTACCCATTGAAGTAACGTTTGCAGGGCACTTTGGCGCGCTCCTCCGATAATATTTGATTTGGATCTAAAGAAAAACAAAGTTGGCAATACATTTTGCACATTTTACATTTTAATATAATGTTTATTTACCTGCAAAGCGCCGCATATGGGTTGCCTTGGCAACAGTATGGGAAAGACCGTCATTATGTTTTTTGCGTACATTAACATCGTTTTTCATAAAACAACTGCAGTAGTCACAGAAATAGCTTTTGCCGCCCATCCCAGAACCCTTTAAGGTACAACTAAATCAGTGTTTTTATTTTATTCAAATTAATTTATTTTTGCAGACGCAGTAGCTGCCGCATATACCAAATTCAATATCAGCGTTTACCAACACATTTCAAAGTTGCTGTTAACTTAACTGATTTTTTAAGGCGAGTTGGCACTCCTGTTTTAGGAGACAAAATGTTGCAAATTTGTTAAATTACTTTAACTATACTTTTAAGCACAAAGTGAATTTTCATTGCAACTATGTTTCTTCCGGAAACTGCAATTTTTTGCATAACATTGCTCGTATATGGCGCCATACTGTTGTTGCTCATTTACTATGTATGTGTGTTAGTTGTTCTGTGTTTGTTTGCTTGTGTGTTTACCGGAAAACTACAAATTGAACCAATAAATATTGCAGGTCTTAACTTTGGCGGATTTGGAGTGCGACTATTTGAATGCACAGGAATGCTGTCGAAGACTTAATTTCTGGGTTATACCCAAATTCGGTTCACATGCATTGCTCTGTCTACTGCTACTGCTTGGTGGTCACTGGATAATGTTTTTACTCAATTTGCCTATGGTGTTATGGCTATTTTATGAGCTTCATAGACAGCAGCGTGATAGTTTGGGTGTCTACGATCCCGTGGACATACATAGCCGGGGATTGCTTAAGGTGCACTTGCGAAACTGCATGATTTATTTGGGCTACTACTTTGTCATGTTTTTTGTGGGTTTATATTGGTGCGTTAGGTTTCCTAATATTATTGCATTCGCTTGTTCTAATTTAATGCACTACTCCACAGCCTCATCTCTTCATTAATTAAAGGCGATCCTATAAAGCGACACTTGGATGATGAAATAGTGACCGAATTCTAAATAAGACGGTTCCGTGCAACTTCCGAGACTATATTAAAATATAATTACTTTTTTTCCTGACCCAGCTAGTCACCTTTATCGATATACTTGCATCGCATTATATTTATATTTATTTCATTAAAAGCATACCGATACCTAGCATCATAAGCGTATTTGGATAGTAAAAATCACATAAAAATTTGTAGTGTTAACTTGATTCGAATTACTGCAGGAAATCAATGACCTCTTCTAGCTCACGTTGTCGTGCCTGTTTTTGTGCCCAACGTGCCTCAGCGGTTTTTATATTTAGCACCCAACGATCATGTGCCAACTTTATGCCACACACGACATTGTCTGGCTGCTTTGTTGTGCTGGCCACGGTCGCCGCAAATCCAGCTCTGCCTAAATATGTCTGAGCATCGGAGCGCGGATGACGTCGTTTGGCTGGACATAGTTTTCCTCCCTTTGGAAAAGGCGGTTCGGCAAGATAAAGCTTTAAACAACCTTGGTGAAACAGATGACCACAGTAAACTCGCTCCACAAAGGCCTCATCGTTTTCATTAAGCGACAAATCTTCTGGCTGTGTTGGTAAAACAGTTTTCTCACAAATAGGACACAATTCAGCATGAAAATCCCTGGTAGCCTCTAGGCAAAACTTTAACGTTCGGTAAAGACTTTTCTCCGCCCTAAAGCTGGCCAGCTCTTCCTTTTTGATTCGCAGCGGCGGTTCCACGCATTGCCTAGCTATTTCGCGTGATTGTCCATTAAGATAGCGCACGAGCACGGCTGGCAAATTAGACTCCTGTGGTTGTAGCTCCACACTAGCTTGAGGATATTCGTCTGGTACAGCTGCTATTATCTTGTAGCTGTAACTACCACCACGCGCGGTCAATTCAACGCTGCTGTTACGCTGTTTGAGCTTAAGTTGGCTCTCCGGCATATTACTTGCTTGACCAATAGCTTGATTTTTCAAATCACTGCGTAATTGCTTGATTTCATCAAGGCACACACAGAGCGGGTTGTCCCGAAGATACTGCTGCACAAATCGCAGCACCAGCAGAGAATGTAGCTTGTTCAAATGTTCTCTTGCAAAGTCATCGATAAGACGAGTCAGCTCCGTTAACAATCTATCCGAATATACGCGACTTTTTAACTCTACCAAAACTGGCTCCGCCGGATAGTTCTCAGGAAAACGTAAGCAAACTGTCATAAGCCGATTCGGTTTGTTGGCGCAGATGTCAATACGCACAAGCGCTGCAGTGCAGGCGATAATTTTTGAATCTTCTATTTGCTTTTCACAATTTAAGCGTATGTCAGCAATTTCGCGTTCAATTGCGCTCATTGTAGCTTTAACCTAATATGTGTATAAAAATTTTTACAACTATTACATGCTACGAATTTGATTTTCAAAAACAGCTGTAATAGCACAGGGTGAACACATTTTTTAACCAAGTGTTGGGAAAATATAACAATTCAAACTTTTGAACACTGCCCGCAAGCTAACGCAACAACGCAGCCACGTTGTGAAAACGCCGAAAGACAAAAGTTTGTGCGGCATATATTCATAAAAAAATAAAGTAAAAAAATCTACAAAATGGTGCTCGATTTAGAACTATTTCGTAGCGACAAAGGCGGAAATCCTGATGCCATACGTGAAAACCAAAAGAATCGCTTTAAGGATCTAGAACTCGTGGAGACGGTAATTGAAAAAGACACAGAATGGAGGCAGAGACGTCACCGAGCCGACAACCTTAACAAGGTAAAAAATGTTTGCAGCAAGGTAATTGGCGAAAAGATGAAGAAAAAGGAACCTTTGGGCGCAGAGGATGAGAAAGTTCCAGCCGCTGTGCGTGCAGACCTAACTCTGATTGCTGCCGAGACGCTGCAATCTCTGACAGTTAATCAAATCAAAAGTCTGCGATTATTCATCGATGATGCCATGACAGAGAATCAGAAATCACTGGAGGCTGCAGAGCAGACCCGCAACACTGCCTTGCGTGAGGTTGGCAATCATTTGCATGAATCCGTGCCTATATCTAATGACGAGGATGAAAATCGTGTAGAGCGCACTTTTGGTGATTGCACGAAACGCGGAAAATACTCACACGTTGATCTGATTGTCATGATTGATGGCATGAATGCTGAAAAAGGCGCCGTTGTGTCCGGCGGACGTGGCTACTTTTTAACTGGCGCCGCTGTGTTCCTCGAACAGGCTCTTATACAGCACTCGCTGCATTCGCTATATGCGCGCGACTATGTTCCACTTTACACACCCTTTTTCATGCGCAAGGAGGTCATGCAGGAGGTGGCCCAGCTCTCACAGTTCGACGAGGAATTATACAAGGTTGTGGGCAAGGGTAGCGAGCGCACTGAAGAAGGTGGTACCGATGAGAAGTATCTCATTGCCACCTCAGAACAACCCATAGCCGCCTATCATCGCGATGAATGGCTGCCAGAGGCTTCACTGCCCATTAAATACGCTGGCTTGTCTACCTGCTTCCGCCAGGAAGTTGGCTCTCATGGACGCGACACTCGTGGCATTTTCCGCGTTCATCAATTCGAGAAGGTAGAACAGTTTGTACTTACGTCGCCACATGACAATAAATCGTGGGAAATGATGGACGAGATGATTGGCAATGCAGAGCAATTCTGTCAATCATTGGGCATTCCATATCGCGTAGTGAACATTGTTTCTGGTGCACTTAATCATGCTGCTTCCAAAAAACTAGATTTGGAGGCTTGGTTTGGCGGCAGCGGTGCATACAGGGAGCTGGTGTCGTGCTCAAATTGCTTAGACTATCAAGCACGTCGTCTGCTTGTTCGTTATGGTCAGACCAAGAAGATGAATGCAGCTGTCGATTATGTACATATGTTGAATGCTACTTTGTGCGCCACCACACGTGTTATTTGCGCTATACTCGAGACACATCAAACGGAAACAGGTGTCAAAGTGCCGGAACCACTCAAGAAGTATATGCCAGCCAAATATCAGGATGAGATTCCATTCGTAAAGCCGGCACCTATTGATTTGGAGCAAGCAGCTGCCGCCACCAAAGGCAAAAAGGATAAAAACAAGAAGGATCCAGCCGCATAAGCTTCTGCACACATGTCACGTATTAAGCACATATTAAAATACGCTTGAAGAATACTTATTGAACTCGTTACTCTTGCTACTACGCTAAACTCTATTTATGGCATTTATATAATTTTTATGATAATAAAATTGGGCCTCAAATAAAGGAACTGCTAATATTTTTGTTAAGGTACTAATGAATGTACAGAGTGACTCAGAAAATCACAGACAGTTTTAAAATTAAATAATATTTATTTATTTGATCAAGTCGACTTACGTTTGCAAAACTTAAGCAAATGATAACAATGAAGAATATTAAAAACGATGTTATGGTATTTTTATACCCTCTGTCTGCGTGGCAGACCATATGTTCCATGGGCAAAAATGATCAGGAGCAATAGTCGAGTCTATATAGTTATGTCCGTCCGTCCTTCTGTCTGTCTATCCGTGTTGTAACTGGTTTCTCAGGCACTAAGCAATACGATGAAAAAAATGTTGCCATAATCCGTATTTTCCCGGAAAAGAGCCAATGTTAAGATTAACATTTATGTTAGAGCCACCAAATTTGGTACCAAGATTCATGTTAAGCTTATAAACGATACAATGTTGACATTTTGCCGAATCAACCGCCCACCCCCGCAGTAAAGTTACCTTAGTAACGACCATACGCTGCAACGCTTTTATACAAAAATTTTACACATAAATACAACAGGTTATCCCACTGTCGGGCACTGTCCCGAATGTCTGTACGAAATTTTTCTTTTTATAGGTACAGTTGTTATCAGTGATATGTTTTTATGCTAAATTTTTGGTTTTGCGGAGTATTTCCAGATCTTTGTTCCACCATGGTAGAGTATGCCGCGCTTTGAAAACTTTGGTATGACTTTATTAAGATTGGATGCTTCGTCATTGGAATTTTGTCTTATAGCTATAGAAGCATGGTAGGATGTATATCTGTGCTTGGTATGAAAGAGACTAGTTAAAATTGGCACGTGATCGCTGCTATAAAAATTATCTTCATGAGACCAAATTACTTCTATAACCAAAAAGTAAATGCTCAGATGCGTTGGGTTGCCATCGTTAAGTATGAATAAATTAAATAATGTGACAAAACTTTCTAGTGTAACTCCTTTTATGTTATTTAGTGGGGAGCCCTAGCAGTTGCCAGCAGTTAAAGTCTCCAGTTATTAAAGTTGATAAATTGTTGAATATAAAAGTCGAGATAATTTGAATATTCCTAGTATTGCATGGAGTTGTGAATAAGAATTCCTACACCAACATAAGCAGGAGTGAAGTTAAAGGAGATCATTTTGTAGTTGTAGTTTGTAGATGCACGGTGTAGGGGATTGGGGGGGTCTTGTAAAGTCATAACTTGTGGTTTGTGTTTTACTATTAATATTTGAAGTTTCCTACAGTTATTATTGAATCCATTTATATACCACTGTAAAATTGTTTAAGATATTTGGGTGAATAAATTTTTTATAACCGTTAAACGTCATAATTTTTCCGAAATAACCGAATTGAGACCGAGATATTTGTACCCGTATGGTTTCGTTTTTTTTCTTGGCTAGGCTTATTGTCGTATTCCTGCTAATCCACGTAAGAAACCAGTTTAAGTGGTGATATTATTGTTGGCTAATTTGGAGGGTGCAATGTTTAGTAGTTTGGTTGTATTAACATTGTTTGAATAAGTCGGTTTTGACTATACCGAAGTACAGAGATCCGTCGTGTGGGTGTCTGGCGTTGTAAAGTGCTATTGGCTTTTGACATCAAACTTTTTGAGGGCTTCGATTGGTTTAATTTCTTGTTGTTCCACGAAGATAGGTGTCCGGTAGTTTATTGCCCTTGCATTTAATGTTGAATAATGATACGTTTTGTTTTCTTTCTTGCAGACTGCAGTAATGTGCCCGTATTGGAAACACTTGTTGCGGCGGAATAGGGGATGGATATAGGTACGCACCCTGACAATTTCGTGCTCAATTTAGATGATGTCTGGTATTGACGTTAACGTTATAATTATAAGTCCTGTTTCTTGAAGCTGATTGTCCATTTCTTTTAGGATTTTTTTAGCCCCAAGTATATTTTGTGCTCTATGTTCCTTTTTAATCTCATCTACGGGTAGGCAACGGAATAATCGGAACGAATATATCATTTATTTAAGGAGTCTGATAATGCAATTGGTATTGTGCCAAGCATTTGAAGTTTTAGTAGCTTGCTAGCCTGGATTCCGATTTTTCTTCTTATGAAAAGGTTTCCAGACTCATTGTTTTTTTTTTTATTAGAAAGGGAGCGACGTTTTCCATTGAATTGTCATCAGTGCGTTTCATAACTATGAATTTCGATTCACTCAATATTTTTGGCTTATGAGGCGGACTAACCGCCCCCATCGTTACAGTGCTGCTTTGTGCTTCAATTTGTTGACGAGTTAGGTCCTTTGAAGTGCAAACATAAACTTTGCGTGGATACGTCTTGACTAAGCAGAATTCAAATTCGAACTGAAAATTAAATAATAATTCTGTGAGATTCTATTGGTCACCAAATAATTGGTTTTTAGAAATTAAACTATTTCGTTCACTAGTATTGAGAGACAATTGCCGCTCAGGCTTTAGCCCCTAGACTGCACAAAGTTACGCTTCGGTGGACCAGTTGCAGGTTGCAATCAACTGTGTTTACTTTGAACAAATTTAATTCGAATTGAATAAAATTTGGCACATAAGAATGAGGCCTTGCCAAAAGTCCAACATTACAAGATTTTGTTTTTGCTTCCTATTTCTAACTCAACTGCCATTTTGTTTTTATGGCTTTGCAATCGAATTCCTTGCATTTTCGCTTGCAGTTGCCGCAGCTTTACACAACTGATTTTGTTATCGATGTAAACCTGCTTTTACATTAATCAATGTTGCTGATGTGTGAACAGGCTATAAACCAATAGTTGATATGCAATGAGCCGGCGAGCCAATACACGAAAAATTCAAATGCAGCCGTTACCTAGGCAACACTGTCAAGTTGTTTACAACTTGTTTGTGAATTTTCACTCTTCTAAATAATTCTCGAAACAAGTTTTCACATAAATTAATGAAAAATTATTATAATGTCTTATTTGAAAACTCGCACAAAATCCAACAAAGACACACGTTGGGACCGAATAAGAAAACGCCATCAAAATGCAAATCCTTTGGCATTAAAAACCGATGCAGTGCGGCGTTTAATAGACACGGATTATATTGGGAAGCGTAATGAGCGTTTCCTTATAAACGGTGAAATGGAGCCCAGCAAGAAGCTGAATCCCAGCATCGTAATGGATATGCGGCATGAAATGGTAACGTTCATAGCTGTCTGGTGTTTCTTATTCTAACTTTTGCCATCAGTTTCAGCAGATACCACGAAAATTGCCACTGGCCACAGTAGCCAATCGGAAAACACTGGACGCCACAAAGGCGCACAATATAAATGTGGAACAGCGTTATATCAACAATCAGCTGGATAAATTTCGTGAGCATTTGGCGAAACAGCATACACGCACATCCGAATTTCGTATTCGACCCACACAGCCGGATTTTAAGCTTAATAATAAGCCTCTAATGCAGAGTTTGACTCGGGCGGCTCAGCACATCGATAATTTTTACACTGCTCCTGTAGAAGCGATGAATCAGTCGCTAGAAATGTACGATACGCAGAAGGAGAAGCCTGCTAAAACGCTATTGCTTGCTGAAAAGGACGCGGATGTGGAGCATTTTTTGTGCCCGCAAACATGGACAGAGAATTTTGCTGAAATCGGAGCTCTTGATGTTGCGGATGAGTACACCAAGCCTTTTGATACTCTAGAATATCGAAAATTTGCCAAACAAGTGCAAATAGATGAAAGCAAGGAGCTTCTGCAGCGTTGCCGCACTCCCAGTCCATTGACCGCCACCGAGGAGTTCCTTCGACCCATGCGTGCCGCTGCTGAACGACAAATGTTGCATCTACGCACGGTGCGGCATGAGGAAGAGTTGGCGGAACAGGGCATACCTAAGCTGGAACGCGAGTCCTCAACTTGCTCGAATACCAGCGATGGTATAGACTCTGTAATATCCGATCTAGCCGAGGAGGCTTTGTTTGAGCTGCAAATGGAAGCAGCCGAAGAGGAAAAGGAACACAACAAGGACAATGCAGTGTTAGAACTTAAAAACCCGTCAGTGCCTGAGCCAGTTATACTGCTACATAAACATGTACAATTCAAATTGAAGCAGCCTGAACCAAAGCCCGAAAAAAGGACTCCCACGCCCATTGAGGAACGGGAGCCGGAACCCTTGGTCATACGTCGACTTGATGTGCCCAAAGTTTTAATCAAACCAAAAGAGCAATTGGAATTGACAAGTCCAAACATTGATGAAGAGGATGACAGTCTTATTCAACTGAATCCCGTTAAGCAACGCATTATAGAGAAGCTTTTTAAGGCGCGTGCCAATACAGATTTGGTAGTAAAGCGAGAGTATTTCCTAAAATGGCTGCACTATACAACCATAGAGAAGATGGAACGTGAGCATGGCAAGCCACGTGGGGATCGTGTGCAAAAGATAAATGCCTTCCTGGATAAAGTGCGGCAGGAGAAAAAGCGAATAAAAATCAAAACCGTTCCAACACCAAATGAACCAGAAAAAATAAGCCAGAAAAGTATGGAACAGCGCGATGAGTCCATCAAAATGGCGAAGCAGTTTAAGAATAAGTATGATTACTTTAGTAGTTAAATAATTTAAGACTTGCACGAGTAGAGTAGCCATTGACGTACTTCAACAATAATACTTATATAAACAAACAATAGATAAACAAATTGACTCAGAGATTGAATCAATCGATAATCCGATGTATGGGATACAAATAATTAAAATATTTCTTAATATATATAAACTTTGCAATAATCTATTTCATTCAGAATCAAGGTGCAGCAGGACATCATAGACTTGCAACGCCTCAAGTTGGAGCGACAGGAGCGCATGATAATGCAGCTAAAACTTAACAAATTAAGCGACGAAGCTAAGGAGGCACGAGAAGATCTCAAACAGGAACTCAAAACAGTCATACGTTGTGGCGAGTCCAAAGCAAAGGCCAAGGCCAAGTGCCTGCAGCTTATTGGAAGCTTGAAAGATCCAGAGGATGAGGAAATGGCTCGTCTACAGGGCAAGGCATTGCTCCAGCCACGTTTTTTGCAGCACATGCATGAGCGTGCCCTGGAACGCAGTGTGCGGCATGAACAGGCGCGTCAACGTCGCGCTCAGGCCGATGCGGAACGCGAGGCATCGAAATTGGCAATTGAGGAAGCCAAGGTATGTAAATTTTTAGACTCAATTTGAATCATTTGAGTTCCTAAATATTTATTCCACCCACAGCGCAAGGAAGACGAAGAGGCAAAACTCTTACGTATCGAGGAGCTTAAAGAAAAGCGACGTCAAGAGAAAATGGCCAAGATTCTGAAGGAGCGCGAGCGTCAGCGTTTTCTTGACAATCAACGTAAGGCTTTGGTGTTTCATCGTCGGCTGCTGCTGCAGCGGGTCGGCATGGAAGGTTTTAGACGCTTGTTGCAACTCAAGCGTGACAATCTTGTCAAGAGCGAAGAATTCCGTCGTAAGTTTTTCAAGCGCACCTATTTTAATACCTGGAGAGAATATGCTGCCGGCTTGCAACACTTTAAACGTCTTAAAGCAGAGCAATGTCATCAACACGCATTGAAGCGACAAGTTTTTCGTTTTTGGGTAATATTCATACAGAATGAGCGCAGCAAGATGATGGTGGCCATAGATTGGCATGCTTTACGTGTGGTGGAACATTGGTTTACGCGTTGGCACAAATATACAACTCATTGTAAGTTGATGGAGGATACACAAATACGCCAAGCCATATCTCACCATGAATGGTATGTTTTCTATAAGAAAGAAACATTTTAAGTATTTGGCTTAAAAAATTTTATTCTAATTAATAATTTAGGCATCTTAAATGGAAGGTCTTGGATTGCTGGCAACGTTTGCCACAAATACTCAAATTGGAAAAAGAAACGGAAGAGCGTCGCCAACGTTGGCGAATGAAAATATGGGAACTATTGCCAGACTACAAACCACGGGACGACAGCTTGTGGTAGTCAATTTATACGACATAAATTAGTAGTTTTTTCGTTTTGTTTTTTTTCACGCACAAATTGCTACTATGAAACATTTATTCATAAGCTACATATGATATCTTTAAGCTTAATACTATAGCAAATAAGTTTAGTATAGTAATTAGTTAAGTTAGTGCAATACTTTCATAAAATATTGTATTTGGATTTGAGCTTTTACCATTAATGAGTTAAGCGTTCTTCATTTAAGTAAAGCGCGAAAATTGGCCCACATTCGATTGCGCTTGGCCAGAAGTGAACGTTTGTAATCTGGGTGAGTGGTGCCACGCCACCACTTATATATTTCCCACAGCAAAACACCATGAATGTACAATGAAATTAGCATTGCATAGGCTGCTACAATGAAGCATATGCCCAATCTGTGAGAAAGGGTTCATTAATGGAAAATTTATTTGTTTGTACTTGACTAAACTTACTCAAAGTCCTCGAACACCTCGCTGCAATCATCGGGCATCAGAACAGGCACACCTAGCATACGTACCACCAAAAACGGGTGACACACTGCTGTCAATACCAAATTCGAGCCGAACACCAAAGCAGATTCGGCTAGCACCAGGCCCAGCAAATAGCATCGATAATTACGCTCGCCAATGCAGCAATTTAGCCAGAAACTATGATGCGAGTGGCTCTTAACACAGTTGCCACACACTGCACAATGAAAGCTACGTGAGGGCGCGTATTTCCGACAAATTTCACAAATTTTAGGATTTGAGTGAACGAGGATTGCGCGCTCCGGAATATCAACACTAATATCATCGTCATTAGCGCCCAAAACACTGTCCATTTGTATTGCTGTTTGTTTGGCAGCCTCGTGCCCCTGCTGCTCGGCTTGCTCCTCGCCGCTTGAAGCCTCTGCAATGCCCGGTAGTTCATCCTTTGGTGTAAGACCATACTGTGCTGTAAGATAATTAAGAGGTGCAAGCTGCTTAGTACGATAAAAACAATAAAGAGCCGCTGCTCCAATCAAAACCAAGACGCAATCTTCTTCCGGCAGCAGCTCCAGCAACGGCATTTCAAACTCAAATATAACCACCATATAAAAAGTGGAAAATACAATCCAGCTTAGAAAGAAAGTTGTGCGTGTAGCTGTACGCTCGGCCAGATTCAGGCCCCAAAACGTAAAGCCAATTAGTGTAAACATGAGTACAATGGCGGTCTTGGCATTAAGCGCCGCTAAGCCCATCATAAGAGGAACAATTAGCGCTGGAGCTACGGCAACAGGCGAGATGCGCTTGGCGCCGCCACGCCATGGTATGCGCAGGCGGTCCTGAAAGGCAATCAGCATGCCGTCTATGTTGCGTTGTTCAATGCGTTTGCAAGTAATGAATCTGTGATGGTAAACAAAAATTTATTTATTTTAGTTTTTTCAAGAAGGTTGTCTAAATCCTACCGTGTGCATACCAAGTCAAAGTCTTCGCAATTACAGCAACAGCCTAACATGTGCTGTTTGTGACCATCCTTGGCTACGTATTGACAGCAGCAAAGTGGTGTTTTGGATGCAGCAGACTCCTGGAGCTCTGCCTTAATTGCTGCAGAGAAAAAATCGCCGGCAACATTTTCGGGCATCGATTTGCAGTTTTCCAAGCAGCAATTTTTGTATGTATGTATGTAAAGTGTATGTGTTTTTCGAGTATTATTCCCCGCAGCGTGGACAAGAAATGTTTGATAAGGTAAATTTAATGCTTAAGGCCAAGCTATATGTATTGCACGACAAGCAATTAATTGATAAGTGTATTAATTTTTTATCTACAGAAAATTACCCGCGATACCACTCAACGAACCACTTGCAACAACAGCCACACACAAATTGAAGCAATCGCCCTGTGTTTGCATTTTTGTTCACAGGGTGTGTCAAATATTCGCTCAAACTTGGTGTTGGACCAGAGAGCCATGAAATATCATTTGCGTAAATTTCCTTCGTATTTAAAAAACATACGAGTTGCAATAAATTGTTTTATTAAAAAGCGGTAACATTTATTTAAATTTTAATTCAACCACTCCTCGCTTGAGATTTTCTGCTGCTTCCCACAAAGTTTTGATACTAAAAACTTCATTCTTTTTGATTACAAATTCAAACTGCTGCAATCCGCCGCCCACACCAAAGTAGTGTGATTTGGCAGCCAATAAAATCAGACCACTCGGAGCAAGAAGTTTCTCAAAAGTGTCCAAGAGCTTTTGCTGATTTTCTATGTTATATATCGTTTCCGAAGTCAGTATAATGTCGTATTTTCCAGACTTGTCTATAAGCTGTGCAAAATGCGACCAATCACCTGAATAGTACTTTGTTCTTGTTCGTAAGCTTTTGACTTTCTCAGAGCCTGTAAGCGCATCGTCCAAATTTAGCAGCATATTGGGTATTGTAATTTGTTCCAGCACGTCCTTATTCTGTAACTCATGTATAAATTTGTTAAAGCCATGTATAAAATATTTTTTTATTCAATATTTGTTATAAAGCTTACTCACATAATCCTGAAAGTCTACTTGTGCTCCATTTTTCAGAGCATATATGCCCAATAATCCTGAGCCACAGCCTAAATCTAAGACACGTTTGTTTTTCCAGAAAGCGTCATTATAGTTTTCCGCCAGATAGTTTAATAAGTCTTCTGTACATTCCCATATCTTAGCACCTCCTGTACAAGAGAGTCATTTACCATAGTATTATAATAATATAAGGTATTCTTATATTATGGTCATTTACATTTGGAAAAAAGAAGCCACTTTGACTTTCTACTTACCCTCATAAACGCCAGTTATTAGGTCAGAGTGACTTTCCTCCGATATTTTAATATCACGACTTTCTATGCCACTCTGAGATTTTATATCTTCAAGCAGAAAACCAGCTATAAGATGCCGCAGTTCTGTATTTCCAGTTTTTAATTCCTTAGCATTGAGCTCGTATATATCAATGTTGTTTAACACTTCTTCTGTTGGCTTAACTTCCTCGGCTAGATACCATTCTACGGCGCCATTCGTTGTCGTAGAACTGGTCGTATCCTTTTCATCCTCTTTAAGCTTTTTATAAAGCGGTCCATCATCTTGGAATTCATTCGTTTCTTCAAACTTGAACGTAAACATATTTTTTTCCTAGAGCCACCCTGTGTTGCTAATTTTTTGTTTATAAATATGGAAAGTTTGTTATGGTTTTTTAATATTATTACTAGTAAGGAAATAAATGATACGTGCAGTTAATGTTATTCTTTAGCTTTTTTATTTATCTTGTTGCAGAATTTAAGTAAGCCAGTTCTTAACACCCACGTTCTAAACACACGTGTGATTGATTTCAATACATTTGCAAAGACTCTAAATAAATAAATGAGAAATATATCTGTCGAATGTAAGACGTGGGTTTTTAAAAGAAAACATGTGTATATTACCGGCTTATTTATTTAAAATCTAGAAATATGCTTTTACTTCCCATGCTCGATTAACAAACTAGGGCTGATAACCAACGTTGTTCTTATCGATTGCATTGCACGCATGTATAGAGCTATCGGTAATCGTAATATATTGTTTTTTCGCTAAAGTACTGTGGTGTTTGCCAAATAAATTGTTAATTTATGGCGGATCAACTCATTTCCGATGTAATTACTTCCTCTACCATAATAAAAACATATTAATGCAACAAACATTTACTACAGGGCTCTCAACCAACGCCGCTAATGTCTATACGTTTCGATCAGCCCCTCGACAATGCCGCAGCAGCTGCTAATGACTTTGCCGCAAATGGCAGCAGCGTTGTGCTCGATAAAGATGATGATAGCGCTGATGTTGACAAAAAAGCAGCGGAACTAGTACTCCCTAAGGCATTGGAAGATGTGCTGGCTTTGAAAGATCAACGAGTAGCCGAGTTTGACGAGGATGGGGTAACTGAATCGCCGGCCACGCTCCAAGACGGTGATTTTGGTTACGTGGTCGAAGACAGCGATGATGAGGGAGAGAATCATTTAAATGGGGGTGGCTCAGCTCCAACAGGAAAACAGAGTAAAGCGGATAAAAATAAAAGGAAGAAACGGCGCAAGAAAATGAATAAGAAGATACGCCAGCAACTTGATTATGAACGCCAACAAACACGTGCATCAGAGACCAGTGTAGGCAATGGTGAGCAGCAGGACGGGGAGTATGCAGAAGTGGATGCATCTGCTACAAAAACAGCGCCTGGCAGTGATGACGAACAGCCTGCCGCTAAAGATAAAAAAGAAAAACATAAGGATAAACGGGGCAAAAAGAAAAAGGAGCGCGAGGACAGAACAAAGCATTTAGACCAAAACGAGGATGATGTTACCATTGAGTAAGTTTCATACATAAAGCGAACAAAGAAAGCTACTAATGCTACTTGCTATTTCCCCAGATATGTGCCCGAAAAGATAACCATTGCGGATCTAGCACCCATGTATCGCCAATTCTATCGCGTCTTTGAAATTTTCAAGCTTGAAAACAAACCAAAACCAGTAGAGAAGGACAAAGCCGCGCAGGACGCCGAATCCTTGGCCAAGGATAAAAAAGCTGCAGATAAACTACACGATGATGATGATGATGACGGCGAAGATGATGACGACAACAAGGAAGACAAAGAAAAACTCTCAAAGCGTAAACTCAAAAAACTAACTCGCTTGAGCGTTGCAGAACTTAAGCAATTGGTATCTAGGCCAGATGTTGTCGAAATGCATGATGTAACTGCACGCGATCCCAAGCTGCTCGTGCAGCTAAAGGCCTATCGCAATACAGTGCAAGTACCACGTCATTGGTGCTTCAAACGCAAGTATTTGCAAGGAAAGCGTGGTATTGAAAAACCGCCCTTTGATTTGCCCGCCTTCATCAAGAAAACTGGCATAATGGAAATGCGTGAGTCCTTGCAAGAACGCGATGACGCCAAAACATTGAAGGCCAAGATGCGCGAGCGTGTACGTCCCAAAATGGGCAAGATTGACATAGACTATCAAAAACTGCATGATGCTTTCTTTAAATGGCAAACGAAGCCTCGCATGACCATACATGGCGATCTCTACTATGAAGGCAAGGAGTTTGAAACGCGTTTGAAGGAGAAAAAGCCAGGAGATTTGTCTGAAGAGTTGCGCATTTCTTTGGGCATGCCTGTAGGCCCCAACTCGCATAAGATACCGCCGCCTTGGTTGATTGCACAGCAACGTTATGGGCCACCACCTTCCTATCCCAATCTAAAAATACCCGGCTTAAATGCGCCTATACCAGAAGGCACCACTTTTGGTTATCATGCTGGCGGCTGGGGTAAACCGCCAGTTGACGAAAATGGCAAACCATTATATGGCGATGTGTTTGGTACAAATATTCTTGATCTGGACGTAAGTAGCCGGCAAAGACAAACTGTTGTAGAAATTAAAATATTTCTTTGCTTACAGAACGGCATAGACGAAGCCGACATCGAGCGCAACCAATGGGGTGAGCTGGAATCTGAATCAGAGGATTCATCCACAGAAGAAGAGGAGGATGGCGAGGACTTGGGCAATCAGCAAGATGAAACCGGTTTGGTTACGCCTGTTGAAGGTCTTGTTACGCCTTCAGGTTTGACCAGCGTGCCGGCTGGCATGGAAACTCCTGAGAACATTGAGCTGCGAAAAAAGAAAATCGAGGCCGAAATGGAGGAGTAAGTCTTGAATAACCTTACTGTATTGTTATAATAATTACTATAACTTTACTATTTTTAAAGCAACGAAACACCAGTTCTATATCAAGTGCTACCGGAGAAACGCACAGATCGCATAGGTGCCTCTATGATGGGCTCTACGCATGTCTATGATATAGGTGGTGGAGCTAATAAGCAACCGGCCGTACGTTCAACTACAGATCGTGAGGGTATTGTAGAATTGGCCCTGGATCCCAGCGAATTGGACATGGATAACGATGCAATGGCTCAACGTTATGAACAGCAAATGCGTGAACAACAGAATCATTTACAAAAAGAGGATCTTTCGGATATGTTGGCCGAGCATGTGGCTCGCCAGAAATCGAAACGCAAACGCCAGCAAACGGATCCGGCTAAGACTACAAAGAAATACAAAGAATTTAAGTTTTAGTATTTCGTGTTCGAAGCAGAGCAACCATTTTTCCATATGCGTTTCCAACTGTATCGTTAAATAATAATTTTACGAAAAAGTTTTAAGTCAAATGGTCATTAAAAAATAACTGAAAATTGGTGCCATCTTTTGAAACGAAACAAGTATTGAAAATAATATTTGTTGAAGTTTTAACAAAAGTAGACAAAATAGCCAGGCCCAAGGAGTTGGTTATCATACCATGAGAAAACAAAAAAAATGAAACTTCGGAGTACAAACGCTAAGACCCATTTTAAACTTTGCACAGCTCCTCTAACAATACACAAAATAAAAAACAAAAATTTGTTTGATTTAGACGAAAAGTCATTACCATAATTTAGTAGTTAGCGTGTAATATTATACTTTTTTACATTCAAACTTATATAATTCATTAAAAACTTACAGTTGTTGCTGTATGCTGTTGCTAGGGAGTCCCTGTGCAGTAGTCCATATAACCTCTCTATGTAGTGCCTCCTACTAAACGGCAAAGCAGGATTTAGATAAGCAAAATATGTGCGATAAAATGGTTGCATACGATTAGCCTGCTAATTGCTTAATTTACTTAAAAGTAGCTCGAATTGTAAACCTTGAAAAGAGCCGCTTACTCTGTATGCAAACTTGTCTGGGTTGTAGCTGGAAAACGAATACTAGTGGACACTGTTTGCTGTCTATAATGGCTATAGCTGTCTAATGCTAACTCCTGTTGATATTTTCCCGTCGCATGTCATTCGTCCAACTGCTCATTTAACTGTGCCAAGAGAGCGGCACGTTTGGACTCTAGTTCAGTGTCGCTCAAGGCCAACTCCTCCTGGCCAACGGAGTCCAAAGACTGGCGACTTAGTGGCATGTTTGAGCGTATATGACGATGTCGTTTGCCTTCTTTGTCTTTTTTGCCGCGTTTGTCCTTCTTCTTTTTCTTGGCGGGCGAGTGCGAATTTGAATCGCTTTGCAGCAAAGCCGGATCAGGCGAGTGATTGCCCAAATCCGATTCGTAAGAGGACTATGGATTATACAAATTTTAAAGATTGTAAAAATTTGTATGTAGTTGTCGTATTGTCTTGTGATTTTTCAAAACTTACAGCACGGGGCGTGCGCAGTTTGTTCTTGCGCTTTTTCTTCTTTTTTAACATCTTTTCACTCTCAATGCTGCCAATGGAGCTTAATGATTGCTGTCGATTAAGAAGAAACAATAACTAGTGGTTCTCAATAAAAAACCTTTAACTTACCGAGCGGGATTTGGACCTTCTTCGTTTGGCTTTTTCTACTTCCATTATTTCGTTTTCTATGTCTGATCTGGAGCAGGAGCGCACACGTTTTTTGTGTTTTTTATTCTTTTTAGATTTGCGCGATCTAGAGTGATGATGACTGCACGCATCTTCGCTTTCTTTGATAAAGTCCTCCCAGATTTTTTCCACACCAATTTCCTTTTCATACAAGACGAAGGCCTCCAAATGCTCGACCAGCTTTTTGGCGCTGTCGTAGGGCTCAGTAACGGACACATTTGCCTCTAGCCATTCATTCTTTATTTCGTTTTCTAATTTGCGTAAGCGTCTCACTTCCTCCTTTAGGCGTTCTTTTTCAATAAGCTCAGCCTGCAAAGAGAAATCCGATGTGTTCAAAACGTTTGCGCGCTTCATTTCATTTCTTTACTTACCTTTTCCAGCAGTGCATTATAAGTCAGCTTTACATTACCCGCATCCAAACTGGCCGAGCGTTTGTCTTCACAAACGACAGTAGCGAAGTCTTCAAATGATGTTTTTGCCTGTACCGAAAACTGTTTCTCTTTAAGTATCTCGCGTATGATTTTTTTCTCATCATGAAATCGTGCCTTTAGATTCTCTACATAAAACTTGAATAGATCTAATGGAGTAGAGCCATTCTGCCCTAACATCGCAGAAAAACGTAAATCTGCTGAGATAGTCGGATACAGCTCCACCCACAGCGACATGGACGTTAATTTGCCCTCTTCGTGTAGTAAATCAAGTAGAGCCAAGAAAGCATCGCGATTTTTGCGCTGTTGCCGCTTAAGACGCTTTTTTTCCCGCTCACGTTCCTCATCCTCCTCCTTTTCCAAAGTGCGTATGTGCTCTTCAAAGACAATTAACGCATCCTCCTTGTCCATGGCCAGCAAAGTGACATCATTTTTAAAAGCGGTATTATCCAGGAGCATAACTTGTGCCTCCGACCAAGTGGTAGCATATGTTATGGAAGTCATTGATTCCAATAGCTCGCCCAGCACTTTCATATTGCGCTTTTTTAGCAATCTGCTTTCTTCCTTTTCCCTTTTGGCCAAGTTAAATATGCAGTCCTCATAGATATCACGCCGATCCTGTTCTGGTACTACCGTCCATATACGATTACCGGCAAAAACTTCCTCACAGCGATAGTATTTCATTTGGGAGTTCATTTTATCGCTGGACATGAGAAACTGCTCGAGATCTTCTTTTGCTTTCTTAGCTCGTAGGCGGGATTCTTCGCGTTCGTCTTTGAGTTTTTGTGTTTTATATGCATTGAAGGTTTGCTTTCGTTCGTTAAGGTTTTTGAAGGCGCTGTAACGCGAATCCTTTGATATGATTTTGACACATTGGTCCCAGTTGGCATTTGAGGGCACATTACGATCACGCAACAGCTCTTTAAACGCTTCGATGGCCTCACGTTTGTCCTTAAATACGAGGGTTGTGTCGGCGGCCTTGTCATCTTTTTTTGCTGACGAGGGTAATGAGAAGTAAAATAAAACAGGAAACATGTTAATTTGTACAGATAAAAAGTGTACATACCATTTAAAACAATTTTTTTTAACTAATGAAACTATTACAATCTAGTAATAAAATACAATTACATAGCCGTGAATTGTACCTGCTGCAAATTCACACAATTAATATTTTTGTATAAGAATCAAAGTACTCTGTGCAAGGACTTTTTCTCCGCACGGTATTTCCTTTTCAGAAATCAATATATGAAATAAGTGAATATTCGTGACCTTTTAATATACCCTATTCCTTAAGTGTAATAAAATCTTTTTAAAATGAAAACCTCATACCATTTTGCGGTTGCGGCACCTCAATGGCAGCCAATGTCGCAGCCATGGCCTGGTCCATAGCAGAAGACGAATTTTCGTTGCTGCTGGGTGTTAAGGGCGAGTGTATTTCGGGCGTAGGTATTCTAGGTGCGGCTGGCAGAGCTGCAGGCAGAATATTCGCTAGGGCTGCATGCGGCACCATGCCGGCTAAGCTCGAGGATGTCATGGCGGCAACGGCTTTTGCAGCTGCAGCGGCTCTGCATGGTACATATTTTGAGTTAGAAATTATTATTGAGTTTTAAATGTACTTACTCTTCCGCCTTGGCTTTTGCCTTCATGTCCAGATATTCTGGCGGTGGTTCCCAACAGGTCTCCTTTGTTGTCACATTGTGATAGTAGACTTTGCCCGCATCCGAACGATACTCCTTCCATGGACACTGATTATGCAGCAATTCAGCAGGTGTCATTAATGCTTCAGGTTTTTCCCATGAACTTTGCTTTGTATTCTGATTGTAGTAATATGGTCGTCCATCGGGTGCTTTGTGTTCCGTCCATTCCGAATTTGTGGCTAAGGCACCAAATGCAGCCGCTAATTCAGGCGGTGGTGGTGCACCAAACCCCGGCGGCGGCATGTTGAATTGCGGCACAATTGCCGGTGGGTAACCCATGCCGCCCATTGCTGGCGGCACCACAGCTACATTTCCAGCGCTAGGAGGAACATTCATTTCACTATTTTTCTATATTTTTAATGGATTTAACGTTGGTACGAGTACCGGTCGTTGCAGTGCGCCAGCCAATTTGATGAGTTTCGCGATTAAAAAATGCGAAATTTTTAAATTTTCTCTAAACTTATATTTTTTTGGCATTCACAAAAAGTTAGTGCGTGGTCCATACTAAAAACTGACAGGGCTGAGCGACACACTTTCTGTCGTTTGATCGCTCTGCTCGACGATAACAATCGAAAATTCAATGTAATCGAGTCGATAATTTTAATAACTCAGAATGTTTTCAACTTTAATATGTTTGAATTAATAACATTAACATTAGACACAAAGCATAATTAATTTGATATATATCTATGTAAAGAAGCTGTGAGTAGTCATTAAAGCGTAATATTTACATTTATGAGTGGAGCTTCAAAACATGAAAAATCACGTTGCTCAACACTGCCGTGCCTGAGTTGGCAGTCCTCGTTTTACCATTTACATGTAAACAAAAGTGGTTTCACGGGCTTGGCTATTTGTGCTGGTGCAAAGTTTACCAGATTCATTGCGTTGTTTGATAGATAAATAAAAATATTATCAATGCGGTTACACAACTAGTACTAAAGTAAGTAAATACCTGAAAATGTAACATTCATTAGTAATAATATTAAATTGTTTAGCCATGTTTTCTCGCTTACCTATTATGCTTATGCGTTTTTTAAACAATGGTCGACTACGTTTATTGTTCCTGGCGCTTATTGTGCTCCTTATATGTGGTATAGCTATTATATTCAATCGGCAACCTGATGCGCAATTATGCTATATGGATCAACTTGAACCAATCAGCGATGCAACAAACAATATAAATACGCCGAATAGTCTGGATGATGTACTGCAGGCCGAGCCAAAGCCCACGCCCGGACGAAGCATATTTTTCCATGAAACCAGTTGCCACAAACTGGAAAACAAAAAGTCCAGTTCCCAACATAGTCAGTACAATATATTAAAATTGACAGCACGCCAAGCATGCGCAATCGAGTCGGCGGCCTTACACAATCCGAATTTTCAAGTATTTGTCCTATTTGCTGGTCCTACTTATCATTCTGTTGGCAATAGTAGCCGGCAGCCACTCATTGATGCCATACTTAGTTACAAAAATATACATCTACGCAGATTAAATCTATGGAGCTATGCTAAGGATACGCCCATTGAGGAGTGGCTACAGGATGGCAAACTATTTCGGTCAAAGTACGTAAAAAAGATACCTAAGGCTAGCTTCGTGCCAAAGTTTACATACGCTTTGGTGAAGAGCTAAATTTATTTGAGATATCTCTGCAACAAATATTGTCTGCTAAAAAGCCAACTACATTTCCAAGAAAAATGCGTGCAATTAGTGTTACGTGTTTGTACTTTATATGCTCTTGTTTGTTTAGCTGATAAGCAGTTCTTTTCTCGGAACACTTTTTTTTTTGTTGCATTAATGGCATGTTCTCCGCTTGCCCAAGCAAAAAGCTAGATATTGTTAAAGGATGGCAACAAATATTGCCTCCTAGAAAACCAACTACATTTCCAAGGAAAATGCGGACAATTAGAGTTACCTGTTTGTACTTTATATGCACTTGTTTGTTTAGCTGATAAGCAGTTCTTTTCCCAGATCACTTTTTTTTTGCCCCAGAAAAAAGCTAAACGAACAGTTTTTGGAGGTAAAGTATTTTCAGAGCAGTGCTGGCTCGCTACTCTATACCTATTACTAATACAATTCAAATCAGGGAATACTTCAAGCACATCTATTTATGTCCGGCTCTCTGTAGAAATCTTCTTCATGGGATGCATTTGTACTTTAGAAAATTACCGCTGCAAAATCTAGCGAACTTTAAAGAAACGTTAATTTAGCAACAAAACGAAATTCTATTTAACTCTCCATATTTTTTAATATTTCTCCACAGCTACTTGTTCTCTCACATATCTGATTTTCTACGTTATTTAACACTCTATCGCTATGGCGGTCTTTACTTGGACATGGACATAGTTATGCTGCGCAGCATAGAGGATGTTCCACCGAATTACTCCGGCGCCGAGTCGGATACACATCTTGCCGCTGGCGTCATGAATCTGGCAGCTCAAGGCTTTGGCCATGAAATTGCTGGACTTTGTTTACGCGACTTTATGCATAATTTTGATGGCAACGACTGGGGCAATAATGGTCCAGGCGTAATTACGCGGGTGGCACAGCAAATATGCGGCACTAAAGATATTATGCTCATGTTGGAGGATCGCAAACGTTGCCGTGGATTTAAGGTTTTCGAACGCAATGCCTTTTATGCCGTGCGCTGGATACATTGGCGTCACTTTTTTGAGCCACAGCACTTGGCAGAAACCTTGGCGCGCACCAAAGATTCCTATGTTGCGCATGTTTGGAACAAACATTCCACAAAGATGTCCATTAAAGTGGGCAGCGAAGTGGCTTATGCCAAATACGCAGAACAAAATTGCCCTAAGGCCTATGCGGCGGCCGGTGAGTTTTTCTAAGAGAGGAAAATAATAGTTTCTCATTAAGTGAGATTGATTCATATCGATGTCATGTCAATTGAAGGCATATTTTGTTTCCATATCCTAGATTCCCATACCAAAGAGTTTATAGCAATTTTGTACAGCTTTTCTTGATTTTGTAGGAGGTGTCGTTTTATTTTAGTAATGCATTCCAAAACTAATGCGCACTTTGATTTGCACAGAAATAAGTTGTTTATTATAGTATTATATTAGGAAACTCTAAGCGAACAGCGATTACAGCGCTCATATTAGCCAAGAAAAACGAATAGTGAACAAAAAATCTCTATTGATGTGTATTCTGTACATTATCTTAATTTCTATTATGCCCTAAGGCATATTGATATTTTTGTAATGTTAAATTTTTTATACAAAATTAAGAAAACGAAAATCTAATCAAAAGTATACAAAATGTATTTATTACAAGAAATTATTTTGAAATATATTATAGTAATTTTTGCACAAAATATTTTGTATTTTTTTAAAATGTGTGCACAAATTCAAATTCTATGTGTACAATTTGTAAAGTAGTTTAGAAACCTTAGCTAAGTTTTAATTTTTGACTTGCTACCGTTTAAACCAAAATATTAAATAATCATTTTGTATTATGTTCTATCTTAATAAAACCTTTTTCACAAAGTGAAAGTCGAATAACGAATTAAGCGATTATTTTTATAGTTGGCATAAAATTTTGTCTATCATGTCAATTATTGCTTACAACAGGCGCACAAGAGCTATATTTTAAGGAGCTTACGTACAAAAGATTGCTTTTTTTTTGCCCAGTAAGTAATTTACTAGAACAAGTTCTCCATCACAAACATTGCACCTGCGCATAGCGCAGGCAAGCTCCAATATTTTCCTCCGCACTGCCCTTGGCCATATTGTTGCCATCACCAAAATGAACGCCTATATAGAAAGGTGTCACCGTCGACTCTATGCGACAGGGCCATACACCAGAGGAGCAAAACTGCGAGCCGCAGTGTACTGGTTCACAGCCCGGCAGCGGGCCCAAACCCGTGCCAATAAAATCTTCAATAATGCAGGGCATGGTTATGCGATCGGTGCAGGTGCTGAAGAATTGTCGCGCTTGGCGACGTCGTTTGCGTAGTCTCAAGTCAAAGGCGCTGCGTAAAAAGCCCAACAAATCAAAGCCCCCACCGCCTACTGGTCGCGGACGTCTTGATACGCCTGGCTGTGATGTAGTAGAGCCACCAAACAAATTGAATCCGCCATCATCGCCGCCCGAGCCCTCTTCTACATCATCATTTACCGGCGAAGATGAGGGCGTCTCGTCCGCTGCAGTGCTTTCCTCTGTAGCGGCCACAGTGCTAGAACGCAGCGGAGCTGCCGTTGTGGCATCCATGGCTGCTGTGCTGCTGCTATCGGCGGCCGGGCTTGGTGAGCTGCTGGCTACGCTGGTATTACTGCCAGTCATTAACTGCATTACGGCCGCAGTCGTGCTATTGGCCATATTGCTAAGCATTTGCATAAGAGTTGTGGGCACGGATGTCGTGGCACTAGCTGGTGCGTCATCGGCTTGCACGGCTGCTGTTGGCATGGTGCCTGTGCCACCGTTTGTTACTCCTCCACCGGGTGCACCAGCTGCGCCCGCCCCGCCACCACCACCTCCAGCAGCACCTACATTCATTGCACTTCCAGCACTTACGCTGCCAGGTCTCATGCCGCCACCACCAATGCGAAAAGACTGTTCATCGCAGGGCTGATACATTATAGAGCACATGTCCATCTCCTGTCTCACACATATGCGATAATTCTGATTTGCCAAGTGGCGTCCATTGTCTGCAAAGTTAAAGGTCTGCATAACGCCCTCAACGCCCGTATGATACTGTAAACATCCAGCTGGAGCACGCTGACTAAATGGAATCTGCGACACGCGTATTTCCCAAAGCCTTATAGGCAGAAAACGATTCGAAAAGTTCAGATTTATGTCTATGAGCTGCTCTGCTACGTTGGTAGTTGCATTGGTGAGATTTCCATAGAGCTGGGCATAGGTTAGTGGGCGCAGGTTGCCATAGAGCGTCGATTGACGTGGTAAAGCACGACCGCCAACATCATAGTAAACTGTGGAAAAAGTGATAACAGTTTATAAGCTTCTCTTCTGAAAATCAAAGGAATGGTAATCGAAAGCACAAAGTTTTCGTTTGTTGTGTATTATGTATTTCATACTTACGATGTTGTCCGCTGTTTTGACCACACAGCGAAAACGGTCCACTCGGTCCTCCAGCTATATTGAAAACATCACCGTCGCATATACCGGTGCGTCGATTCGGTTGACCCATGGAAAAGTGGTAGAAGTCAATGCGCAGTTGACTTATATCTTCGCTCATCATTTTGATTTTGAGACTACAACCAGTAAAATTACTAGGCATAAAGCTGGGGAAGTTCGGTGACACTATGTAGGTAATATTGTTGGTAATGGTTTCATTGCAATTAGCTACAAAGACACAGCACACCCCAAAGCCCATGGCGCACTCGCCCTTGGCTGTGCCTCCCTTTTGGCGACACTCATAGGCGTTGAAACAGTTGCCCAAACGGCGTCCGTCATCGGATAGACATTCGCCATCAACGGGCACGGGGAACAGATGTATAACTGAAAGTAAGCATAAGATGATAGTAAATAGAGTTGTTGAAACAAGAGGTGAAAGGAAATTGTGGGCTGCCTTTCATATTTGAATAGCGCTATTAATTTCAAAACGCATTTCAAAATTACCGTCGATGGAGCAAGACTTTCTATTGAAGGAAACTCTAATAACAGATCAACTACTTTTAAGCTGCATTCAACCTCAGAATATTTTGCCTGTATTGATCCAATCGTCAATGTCTTCTAATCACTGAAGTGAAACTTCTTACGAGGTCAAAACATATTTAGAAAATCATCCATATTAATACAAAGTTATGCAAAATAGTTAAATGTGGAATCGAACGATATTCTAGTCGTTTCGAATATAGGGATTTAATATTCGAAGGAAATCGACTCCTCTCTCTTGGCGCATTCGAGGTGGTGCCTTTTCAAAACAGTTTAACGTTTAGTCTGCCGGATCACTATAGCGTGTTCCAGATTTCGTGCCTCAAAGACTCTATCATTGAGTCAGATTAGTATATAAATATTTACAACTGTCGCAATCTCTTAATGCGATGACAGTTATTAGTCTAATATTGGCGATTAAGGGGGCTAATTAGGGAATCAATCACTCTCCACCAGTGGCGTTTCATGTATAACCAAGCTTTTTTGAATGATTTCAAATTTAATCGATCATGGATTAATCCTCTGAACACCCCCCTTAAATAGTTTACTTCTTACAGATATGGCACTTCTTTTTTATGTCTCCTTAAGAGAGTACACAAGCACAAATCTAACTTGAAATGCCAAAACTGTGGAAACGTTGGAACGTCTCTTCTGCTTATGTCCGTCTTTATGTTGGAGAAGGCTCAAACATTTTGGTAGCTATGTACTTTGAGGACAGCATCTCGTAGCTGTCCGTTATAAGTCCCAAACGGAATGCAGATTTGATCGCTGCATGTGGATAGACCTCGAAAGTCGACTTTCTAAACTGCTTGCTGACTACTACTACTACTGCTTAAGGACCTTCTGATTATTCTTGAGGGAGGGGGTTCAAAAATGAACCTACCTGATGTAGGGTACTTCTCCAGCGACCTGTGCTTCTCGCACGCCTTCCCATACTCCGTTATACCAAAGGAAGTTAATTGTTTAATGTTTTTTTTAACTTACCCTTGCCACGCCTTTCCGGCTGTTGCGTAGTACTACTCTGATTTAACCAATTGATGCTTTCCGCCAATTTAACACTGTATTCATCCTGCAGTCTAATATCATTAAACAGCACGCCATCTGCTTCTAACAGCTCCGGCAGCTCACCCTCTGCCTCGTCCAAATCCAATTGAGTCTCTGATTCGCTTGTTGACGCTTTCAAATCGGCGCTCCAAATATCATAATGACGCATGGGTGGCCAGGCGGTTTCATTGCCAGCTGCCAGCGACAGCGATGCCGACGGCGCTGCCCGGCTCAGCTGTGCGCAGGCCAATGTCAATATGCAAACAGCATGCAGCAAGAGCGACGTCAGCGTCGACGACGGCGGTGGCAATAGCAACAGGTTCCACTTGCAACAAGAACAACCGGCTCCGACAGCAACACATTCACGACCGCAAACAACAATAACTTTCTTTTTCGCTGCGCTGCTGCTGCTGCTTCTGCTGCTGCGCCGCCAGCGTAATAAGCTCGCGGTTTTATTGCACTTGGTGATGGTTTTTTGGTTTGCATTTTGTGACAACATTTTTATGGTTTCCATGCCATCTGGGCTGCTGTCGTCGTTGTTGTTGTTGTTTTTGGTGGTGTTGCTCCAGCTCCAACTTCAAACTCTCCAGCTCAAAGATTGCTGCGCGTGCGTTTCGTTGCGCTGTTCAATGAAAAATGCGCATGTCTGATTGCCGCCAGTTGTGCCCAGTCCCCAGCATCCAATGCGAATGTGCTTCTTGGACGCTGTGCGCATGATGCTGTCCATGATGAGTGCTTGTGTGTGCTTAGCCTGAATTGCTCGCTGCTCTTGCTGTTCGTTCGGTCAGCCTGATTTTCTCCACGGCTGCTGCTGTCTTGTCGCGTCTCTAATCGGCGCTTATTTATCTGCAGCGCGTTTTAATTTGTTCTTATTTTTTTTTTTCTATTTTTGTTACCTTGTTGTGCCCATTTAAAATGGGTTTATTTAGGCCAATAACTGTGTTAACTCACAATGGTTAACTTGACCAGCTGAATGGGGGCGTTAAGTGTTGAGTTCTAATTTACTCATAACAGCATGCTAATTAGACGTGTAATGCAATTTGCACACTTAATTAACATAAAAGTCGAGGCATTCAAATCCTGTATGTCCCAGTGGACATAAAATCAAACGCTTCTTCTTGTAAAGAACAAACATTTTCATCATTCCAGATGTAGCCTGCAAACCTACATCAAGGTTGCATTAGTGCCGGTTGAATCATATTTGGCGCACAGTTCAAACAAAGTTATCAACGCTTTTTTATTGGCGAAAGTCTCCAGGACTTTTAAAAACCCAATATTTTGGACAAATTAATTGCTGAAATCAATTGCTAGGGAGTTTACATTTTCCTGGTGTATTATTGATGCCAAAAATGTTTTAGAACTTCAATTTAGAAAAACTTCGGCCACTACTTGCTACATAGATAGAAGTAGTTGCGCGTACATATTCTAAACCTAAAAAATTATTTTCATCCCATTCTTAGTAAAAGAACAATATGTAGAATAAGTAGAGTTTGCGACCTGATCTTCTTCTTATGTAGCTGTTTGTCCGGCTCAAGGTCAATAAAGAAGCTAAAAATTCAGTTTGTGTATTTTTGATGTTATTTATTTTCTTTTCCAATCTATTTCAATTTCGTTCTTTTGAAGAAATTTGACTATCGTGGTCTTTATAACCAAATTATCGTTTGCGAAAGAACTAGGCTTAAATTTTGCAAAATTGCAGGAAGCTGCTTTGCTTTTTTAACAACTCTTCAAATTGTTTTCTTACAAATTTCAATTTCTCTGTGTTTCTTACGGATATCTTTGTAACAAGAAATTGAAACAGTTGAAATCAATAACTTAAAATCATTGCATTATTCTGCTTGTTTAATATCATGTTCGGTTTAAGCTACAATCGTGGGATATTCATGGGGCAAAATAGTATAAACAAAAGAATTGTTAAACCAAGCTCAGCTGCGAAGTGGCTACCAAAGAAACCATCACATCATTCTCAAACTAAAGTCAAAAGAACAACAGATTCTGATATTCCTTCGTATGAGGCGACTAACAATGGCACTGGGTTGTTTCGAGACCAGTAGGCCTTAAAAGGGTTGTGTGTAGGGTTTGGGACCCACCACGTAAAACCAAGGCAATTTCAATGAAAAAATGTATTTACATCAGGCCGTAAACCGATAACGGGTTGTCATGGCCATTTAATAAGAAGATACGACTATCTTATGCTATTATGTACAGCAATTAAGGTCGCTAAAATACATAGGTAAAATCAAACAAAATTAGAAAGCTGGATTTAAATGATATAAAACACACAAGTACCATCTGAGCGACATATCGCGAAATAGCCTGAATAGTTCTTAACATCAACGACTCGCAAAATCGATCTGTAACAACTTTTCCTAGGGATGTAAATCCAGACCAAAACATCTATGTTTACCATGTGAAAAAAAGGTATGTGAAAACAAGAAGATTTCTTGATACTATGTAAGACCAATAGATCTACGACTAAGTTATGTCAACATAAAAGTTTTAATTACCGTCCGCTTAGCAGTCTATTTCGCTGAGAGTTTGGCTTTTGAATAAACTTTGAGATGACACACTCAGTTCTGCAAACACTATTTATAAAAATGAGAATAAGTTACTTACTTTGGCATGATCTTGAATTATAGTAGGTTGGTGTAAGAGACGGTGAAATGTTCGATGGTTTTAAAAACAGAGATGATGCACAGATGTTTCGAGAACATCGGAAAATGACATCGATGGTTGGATGTATTTTTACGGCAAAGTTACCGAAGTTTTTGTCTGCTGGGTAGATGCACCGCGCGAATTCTTATTCTATTCACACGAGCTGCTGCTGGATGCTTATCTCCGCTTTAAGCAGCAAATGTTGCATATTTAATGACAGTAAATTAACTCACATGTTCACACTTTGGCGCACAAAAAGCCGCACCGTCAAAGTCTGGACAATGCGCGAATTAGCTGAAATTGGGTTGCATGCATTTCTGCTACATCATCATCATCATCATCATCATCATCATCATCGCCATTGTCCTCATAATCATCTCGCTGCCATTCACAATACTCAGCGCCCAGTTTGTGAATGAATGCGATACGGACAAATCAGCAAAGAAAATCAGGTTAAACAGCTTTGGCGGTGTTAATTTTGGCTTGTCTTGCAACAACCGCTAAAATCTCAGCAAGCAACAAAGCGTAGAAAGCTGCCTCGAAGTGGACGCGCCACAAACAAAAGCGTTTAATGCGATTACTTTTTATTACAGTGAGCATAAATGTGTAACAAGTCACAATAGGCAAGCGCGCATAGAACTGTTGAGCAACAGTTGCAGTTCAGCTGTCATAATATTAGGTAATTAACTGGACAGACAAGGATGAGCAGTCACAATAAGCAATTAAGATATTTTTGAAAGTATATCGTATTTCGATATGTGGAAATTGTTCTATTTCCAATATCACCGTACAAAGAGTATCGATTCTAATTGAGTAGAAACCTCGACCGTTACATTTTACTCTTTGATCGCCGTATCAATAATATCAATTTTAAAGTACCAATATATCGATTTATCGCCAAAAATGTTATAAATATTTCTTAAGTGCTATATTTTTTTAAGAACACGGAATTTTGTACATTTTTATGTAAGGCGCTACTTGTGTTCCCTGCAACAAGTTTCTCAGTAGATGCCACCCTTTCTGACTATGCAGACAGGTTGTGTCCAATATTTTAGATAAAGTTTTGAAAAATGATTTCCACCTGCCCCTTTCTCATCTCCTTATGTGCGCCGCTCCACCATTATGCTGTTTTGGATCATGTAATTATGAACATCCCACAATCTTCCGCTGGTTTTCATAATTTTTGCGCAAAAAGTGACACAGAATTTTGATTCTTTTTTAATTGGTTCATGTTTTCTGTATCCAAATAAAATACACCTTTCAATTTTACGGAGCGCTTTTGGTATTTAGTAGCCGCTATTTGCTATTTGACACAAAAATATCGATATGTAATATTATTGTCCACGAAAAAATCGTTCCGATATTATCGTATCACTGCGATACGTTGCGGGGCAGCATTTAGAGTCTTTCAAAACAAAAATAAGAATTAAAGAATTTTAATTAGAGCGTTGCATAATATACTTATAACAAAAACATATTTAACTAGCTGAACCCGCGCGCTCCTCTGCAAATTGATAAAACCGTCAATAAGTTTATTATATACATTAATTCTTCCCGTTCCCATTCCACATCCCGTTCGTCTTCCTGCTCTCTCTTTTCTCATACTAAGTCAAGCTGCGGATATTGGTACCAATATCTTTATATACTCTACCTCTACCTCAATTCAAAAGAATTCTTTGCCTATTAAAATTTAATGCTTGCCTACTATATAAGAAGAAACACACAGTATGTTTTATATTTATCTAACCCTAAGTCGATTTTGTTCAAACTTAGATAAGAACACTCTCCAACATAATCGGAAGCTATCCTCAAAATGTTATCAAATTCTGTCCAGTAGTTTTTCAGGAGTAGAGTCACAAAAAGTTGGCAGTCATTTTTATATATATATATAGATAACATAAGTAATTTTTTGAATTGCAATTTTAAGTATAAAGAAGTAGGATAAGTCGGAATAGATGACTAAAACACGTAATAACGAGTATTAAGTAGGTATTTTTAAACAATTGTGTAGATTACTCCTACATTGTATTATGGAGAATGCGTTTAAAAGTCACAACAAACATTTAGAGCAATTTAACGGAGCACTTGAGCTGATGTTGAATAAGCGCCGACTGCAGTTCAGCATTCTTTAGACTTCAATGCAACAGAAAAACTGAGAATTGAGAAGATTCCAAAACAAAAAACTTATAAAAATAATTAAAAAGTCACTTTTGAACAATTATGTAGATATTTCTTGCATTGTATTTTTTTGAATTGCAATTTTGCACAGACAGCTCATATGAAAATGTTTATAACAGTTACAGAGTACATATTAAAAAAATGTTTTGCGATTTACGCAGAGTATTTTCTTTTTGTTTTTTTTTTTTTTAAATAAAGCGCTTAGGTTAGTTAGCCATATATAATTTCAACTTTGTACAAAACATAATTTTAGTGTTAAATATTACGGCATAAATTAGCATTAAAATGTTAAAACCTAAATGTTAGCCAAGTTAGTTGTATGTGTTCGAACCCTTTTATAGTTAAATGCTTAGAGCGGCTCCAATGCAGTAGGTCCAAGTGGACTACCCTCCAGTTTGCGCCATACAACGTTGCACATTTCGCGCACGAGCGCCTTTTCGCCATCATCCATTTGATCTATGGCGCTGCCGGTCAGATTACCCAAGCGATCGCGTTCCAACTGTTCGCGCACCTCAAGCACTTGCAAAGCACGTACCACGGCCTCGGGTCGTCCGGCAATTGGCTCGGGTAGCGCTGCAGCTGCTGCTGCCGCTGCCGCTGCGGCTACAGCATTGCTTAAATCCTGCTGTTGTAGCTGCGACGCTAAAGGCGAGGGGGCTAATTTGGCGGCTGACAAGGATTGGCTAGAGGGCTGTTGTTGTTGCGATTGCTGCTGCTGCTGCTGCTGCACTTGTTGCTGCTGTTGCGTTTGTTGTGCCTGCAGATTGGCCGTAGGCGTTGTCACGACACGCTCCTCCTCCAGCTGTTGTATGCGTCGTTCCAGTGAGCGCACATATTGCAACGTTTGATCGTTTAACGTATTAGCATTGCGCAGATCCTGAGCGGGTCAAGAAACATTATTAAAATAGCTTTCAATTACTTAGTAATCAAATCACTTACCGGCAATTGTCTTTGTTCCGCATAGTTGCGCAGCGCCGTGATTGTTTCATCCGCGTTGGTGCTTGAACTGGAGCCGTCGCCATCGTCACGCAATGCATTGCGTGTTGCTGCGCCACAGCCCGCGCACAGCGCATTGGCCGCCACATGAGCGCGCTCCTCATCCAAATACAAGCATAGCTCCTTCAACTCCAGATTGTCGGTGATCAGCTCCTGCTGTTTGTCATCCAGCTGACGCAGTTTGTTCTACAGTAAGAAAATAGAGCGTTTGTTAGAAACTAAGTTTCTAGGGGCGTTATTTGGTTGATTGTAAGTTACCTGATAGGCAGAGACCTCCTGGCGCATTACACTGGCCGTATAACGTCCAAAACGCTGCCATTCTCGTGCCAGCTTGCGACCCTTTTGGCGATCGTCGTCCAGGAAACAACATAAATCGCGCAATTCCTGATTGTCATCCAGCAGACGCTGATTTTGTTCTTTCAGCGCGCGGAGCTCATTGACCAGGGACTGAGGGTTGAAAATAAGTAAAGTAAGTTAAGAGAAAAAGCACATTTCAGAGCTGAATTCAAAAAGAGATGGTCGTTTTCGATATTTTTCATGCTGAAAAATTATTGACGTTGACGAATTCTTCTCATTGATAATACGATTAACATTTTCTATCGTTTTAATTTAATTAAACATTTTGATGAAGAATCATTGGAGATCTCTCTCCCTATGGGACCGCGACCACTTCGAAAGGAATTCCTGACCAAATCGATTTGATTTATGACACACATTTTCTGATCTCACCTGCAATTGACGATTCTGTTCCGCTGTTAGGCGTCCGCCATTTGCTGTCGGTATGCCCGTCGCACTAGACGTGACCGAAGCATTAGGGGACGGATGTTCCTGATCGGGTTTGCGCACAAATTTTAGCATTTCCTGTTGCTTTGACTGATGCAAATAGCGATGCTGTTGCTGTTGCTGCTGCTGCTGCTGTTGTTGCGCCTTGACCGAGTCGGGTATATAGACGCTTGATAGCTGTGGTATATCCGGCGGATACTTTAGTGGCAAATGCGCTGTACTCAGGCTCAGGCCGTTGCTGCTGGGCGCTTTTAAAATGCCGCCGCCCACAATGGCACCACCGCCACCCGGCTGAGGTGGAGGCTGATAGCGCGGCGGTATGGAGTGGGCAGGCGCCTTCAAATGTGCCGAGCTGCTGGGCGCTTTAAGCGTTGTCTGTTGTTGTTGCTGCTGCTGCTGCTGTTGCAACTGATAGAAGCTGCGACGCGTGTGTGGCAGCTGGGAGTGGCCGTGGCCGTTCGTGGTTGCGGCTGACTCCTTGGATGTGGCCAAAGGCTGCTGCTGCTGCGGCTGCTGTTGTTGTTGTTGTATGGGCAAACGTGAGCTGGCTGCCGCTTGTTGTTGTTGTTGTTGCGCCTGCACGGAGTGCTGCTGATGTATTGTGGCAACGGTTTGTAGCTGATGTGACTGTGACTGCGACTGAGACTGCGACTGGAGCTGAGCTTGTGCTCCCGCTGCTGAATTTGTCGTTACGCTTTGTTGTTGCGTTGAGTGTTGCTGTTGTTGTGTTGTAGTTGTAGTTGTTGCTGGAAGCAGTGAGCGTCTTTGTTGAAAATGTTGTTGTTGCTGTTGTTGCTGCTGCTGCTGTTGTTGTTGTAGCTTGCTAATTGCATGCGTTGTTGTCTTACTATGTACAACTTTGTCACCAATTCCGTTGCTATTAATTTTTATCAAATTATTGCCTAAATTGTTTGTTGTTGCTGTGTTTGTGTTCGTTGTTGTTGTTGTCGTTGCATTCAAATTTCCATTTAGTAGTGTTTTTTGTTGTAGTGTTTTCGATTGCTGTTGCTGCTGTTGTTGTTGTTGTTGTATTAGTAGTTGTTGCTGATGATTGCCGGACATTTTAGTTCCTGTTTTTTTGTTATCTTGCTGTTTGGTGTTGTTTTTATTTTTTCCTAAGTGCTTTAAAAACGTTCGCCTTGTCCCAATGTCTATGACCTCAGCGACATAATGCTCGGTACACTGTAAGAAAAAAAAAACACACAACAATAGCAATTAATAGGCAGTTAACAGACAGACGAGAGGTAGTGACTTTGAAACACTCTTTTTGAAAGTTTCGAGTTTGGATCTATTCGTAAAACAATTTCACAAAAATGTTAGTATCATCATCTTCAAGCGTGGCCGTGTGATTTGTATCTCGCATCGTTTGTAGGCCGCTTGAATATCGCCCGTAAGTTCCGCATGCAACCCTTTGCGACATGCTTAAAATGCATTCTAATATCGAGCGTGATTTTGTGACAGACTTTTTCACTTTCTCGCTTGAAAATCTCGCTTCGTGTAACAAGCGCCTAAATTACATACAAATTTACAATGCATCAAAATTTAAAAAGAAATTTTCGCCAAGCTAGATGAATTGTTGATTTTTATCTATCTCTAATATATCTAATCTCTATAGTAAAAATGGAGCTTGTAAAAGAAATGAAATTCAATTCAATTTCTAAGTTTAACGTACACTAACGTCTTAGTGCGCGTCATTTTGACGAAGAATGACGTTCTAGGGTTAAAAAAAAGGGAATTGTGTGGTCAACTGGGTTTCCTTTATAATATGCGGCTCCGACGTTTGTGCTTTGTTCAAAAATGACGTCACCATTAAGGGACAGGTTGGTCATTTCATTATAACGATTTGCGACGATGGCTAATTTTTAAAAAGTGGCCATGCGTCCGTTTTGTTGCACAACTCTAACGAGCAAAAAAAAAGAAGGGTAACCCTGACCACATTCCCCAACATGAACTTCTTCTTCTTCTGCTCAACTTGATGGCACTACCAATCACAAGCAGCATACAAGATTGAAGGTCTAAGCTGATGGAACTGTAAAGACTCGTTTTGCTGATCAAAGGTTAGTTATTTAAGCACCTAATAAAAACCGACACGCCTGTTATATAAATGTCTACACATCTAATGGTCTCCTTTAACGATGTTATAGTTTATAGTGCATTAAAAAGGGGCTTGGCATGAGCAAAAATTCAAAGTTGCAATAAATCAAAGCATTGCATGTGTAATTTATGCGACATTTGAGGGCAAGTCGTATGCCAGCACGCCTATAATTAAACGGCCATTAGCTCGACGACGCACATGCTTATAGAAAGTGAAATGCACATTAATCGCGCCACTGACGCCGGCGCCATCGACATCATGCCACATACGCCCGTGGCAGAAATAGCTAGACGATCCGCCATACGACAGACAGACAGACACACGTTTCCTAGGCAATTTCTGTCGTCTTTTATTGGACAAGATAATGCAGCGAAGCGTTGCCAGTGTTTGCCTAACTGTGCGCAGGGCGGGCGCGCATGCGCCATGACTGCTACCAAGACACCACTGACAAGTCACCGACATTGGCGCTGAAGCGTCTAATCGTTGCCCTCCCTATCAGATGAGTGAGTGGCTCTGCCACTGCCACCGCCTTTTGGTGGCATATTGTTTAGATTAAATGAAAACTTCCGTGTTGGTTTCAAAACCGAAAGCCCCCTTGGGCTTAAATGGGTCTGCAACTCAATTAACTTTGTTTGCTGTCTATCTTAATAGTAGGCATAGTTGTGCTTATATATGTTTATGGATGATATCTGGCTGCATCATTGTCTAAAAGTGAAAACATGGTTATGGTTTGATGAATGTGCAGCGTCTAAGCGATGTTTAAAGCATGATTACTTCGAAATATGTCAGCTGGATAAAAGAACAAAAGACATTCAGATAAAAAAACATGCTATACAGCGAGAATTTCTGTATTTTACGACATACCTTTTATTAGTATGTCTAATACAGAAGCTTTGGCTACTACATTGTTCTACATGCAGACAGTCGGGACGGTGCCCGACTGTGGGATACCTTGTACCCATTTTTCCCATGAAAATCAAATTTGTATATCGAAGCGTTGAAGGTTAGGGGGTTAATACGGCAAAATGTCAACAATGTTTGGTTTATAACTCCACATGAGTCTTCGTAGCAACTACTTGCTTTGATGAGTTTCGTCCACAAATGACTTTTGTAGGATTTGGCTCGTCTATGAAGACCCATACAATCGATATTCTTGAGTAACCCAGCAATACTAAATATTTTATTCCGATTTTTAGATCAATAACATCGAACATAGGAGTTTTATTGATAAGCGCAACAGTCTTATTTTTTTAAGAGATTAGAAGCTATGAAGTTTTAGTTTTCTTCGGAGAAAGCGTTTTTATGGATATTGTTAGAATGAGTCTGGCAACACCTACTATTGGCAAGCCTGCTAACCGATGTAAACGAAGAAGAAGGTGAAGATGGAAAGATGAGGGAGTTGGACAGGAAGACCACGTGAAGGGGAACCGAGAGGGGATAGAGTATAGCAATACAATCTACCTCGAATGGCACGCGGGTTGGCAATGTTTTCTTATGCCTGTTCCCAATTTCAATTATAATTCCGATTGCTAAATCGACCACAGTTTATACAGCCGAAATCGGTCTCCTGATCGCTCCGCTCGCCAGCCCTCATGCCTCTCTCGAGGTGCAGCATATTATACTTTCCGTTCCCCTTCCTCTTATTCTTTTTCATATTGTTTCTCTTCTTCTTCCTCTGCCTTACCGTCATTCCGAAAGCTACAAACTTAAACAATCTGGTTAACGTTTTACTCCCCCTTCGCGCATCGCTCGCTCACGATCCTTACCCCTCTCTTGGAAGATCATATATATTTTATGTAAACCGATTTTGGTAAGTGTCGCTGGTGATTTTTACACGTTCTCTCACTTCTCAACGGATTTTGTAAAGGTAGGTGAATGAAAAAATCAGTTTAACCCCAAGGTACTGTTCATATGAGGTCACCACTGAGTGTGGAAGTAGTCCAACTGTGAAGTTTTCACCTTGAGATCATTTATAAGCAGACTTTACGTTTACAATTTTAACTTTTCTTTAGGCGATCTTCATGAAACTTCTTGACAATTTTTGACACACTTGTAAGAAATTTATTATTTTAGGCAAAAATATCTTTTGACATGTAGATTAACTTTTTCGGGAACTTATCTTGCCTAGCTCTTTGTGTGACTTTTATCGCATATGGAAAGTACTCATGGAAACACTGCAGCAAGTATTTTTTTGATTTTCGTATTCAGGGGTGAGATGACATGCCTTTTTTGTCGCTTTTACACCATCACACCATGCTTTCGAAAGAATCTAAAAAAAAGAGGAAATAATGGCTAAAACCGAATTGGGATTTTATTAATTTATTTTTAATATGGAATTTAATAATGGAATTTATATTCGTTTATGAAATGGAAGCATAGAATCCAATATTTGTACGTAGAATGTTATAGGAATACCAACTCGTGTTGAGCAAGTAATCGCCACGTGGCATTGGCAATATTTTTGTTAGTTTGTTATCTAAAAAACCGATGTTAAGTTTTTCCAATATCACATCATGCTTAAAATCAAAGAATTTAATAATAATAAAAAAAATCAGCGATTCAACGTATCATGTAACTTACGTCATAAGGACATGAATGATTGATATTGGAGTAATTTTTAAAAAGACTATAAACAAAAGCGGTCACTGGATGAGAAGGGTTTTTCAAAAATTTGCAACCATCGATGGAAATGTTATAAAGAAATGGCTTATAGCCGTTTAACCGTTTGAAAAGTGTATATTTAACCTGAAAATAAAACTGCTGTTAAGAAAGGATGTCAAATATTCTTGGTGACGTCATATACTATACCGTTACATTGTGAATGGGTATTTTCAATAAGTTGACTTTCAGTGAAATATATTTGTAGCTGCGATTCACAGACTTTAAGAAACAATATTCAAAATCCGCATAATTTTTATCGAATGAGTTACACTTTAAATTTGTAAACTCAACTCGAGTTTTAACTTTTGTTAAGAAAATGAGTATTAAAATCGAAAAAAGTAGCGGAATGTGGCAAATGTACGATTTCATTGCGTAACAGCGCTTTTAAAACTCAAAGCAGTTTTCAGAATTGTCATTATAAAAAAAAAATTTTTGAACGATTAAGTTATCAACTACATTTAAATTGCAATCTCAATTATAACATCACAATTCACATAAAAACTAAAGAAATGCTTCATTGGGTTTATTAATGTGCGCTTTGTTCACCGAATCATATGCCGTCACGACGATCGCCCGATATGAGAAGTGAGAAGTGTTCCCTCCACAACCTCAGTGCACCCTGTGCATCCTCTACCAGATTTCCCTCTGCATCTTTACTGGAACATGCGTCGATTTTGCGTTCGTGGGTCTTTTCCAGGATTTGGCGTAGTGCGAATATCTGGTATCTTCTTAAGGGGCCATAACAACCCATTAACGGGTTACGGCCTGATCCAAATCTCTCTTCCAGGCGTCTCTGTTTTCCATGCGACTTCTCCAATCGGTGAACCGATGGTATCGCAGGAGCTTCTTTATCCGTACGCACATCATGACATAGCCATAGTTGCTGGATCTTACTTCGCCATAGAGTTCGTCGTTCCATCGTATGAGGTAGCCTTTGCCAACGCATATAGGGTCAAAAATCTTACGGAATTATAAGCGTCTTGTAACGAAATATCTATTGGCAAGAGTAATTCTCCGCTTGATCTCCATGCTGACATCGTTTTTCATCGTGACGGCGGTGCCAAGGTAGACGAAATCCTTGACAACATCAAAAGTATAGTTTTCAACATCAATCTAAGAGTCCAACCGCTGTGTATCTCTACTCGAAGAAAGCATATACTTCGCCTTGCTCTTATTTACCACCAGAGACCCACCCTGGCAGATTCTCTTTCAATAGCCGCAAAGGCTCCAGTAACTGCTCGCTTTGTGCTACCAATGATATCGATATTATGCGATATAGTATGCAAGCAACTGGACACTTTTAAAGAACATAGTTCCGTTCTATAATGTTTTCCACGATTTGGCGAAGTGTGAATATCTGGTCTATGGTGGACTTACCAGGCCTAAAGCTACACTGACAATGTCCGATCAGTTCTTTCGCAAACGGCTTTAGCCTTTCACACAGTTCGCTCTATAGGGCCTTATATGCAATAGAAAGAAATCTGATACCACGGTAGTTAGCGCACACCGTGGGGTCACCCTTCTTGAGAACAGGGCAGACTTCCCATTGTTTCTCTACATGCACCAGTGCTAAATTCCTTACCCATACGATTGACTTTTTGGTAGAAATTCCCTGCGCCATTCCTGTTCCTGCTTATCTTGATCTATTCTCGGTCGCGCGTTCTTCTCTACAGGGTTCGCGAAACTGCTGATTGTGTCATTGGTTCCTCGGCGGTCGGCGTTGGAAACCAAGGACGTTCTCCGCGGTCCAAAATCCCTCGGCGCTATTAGGATCTGTGAAAGGTTAAGTGAGCTGCTCAGAGAGTTGAGCGTTTGTTGTGTTTGCAGCTTTGTGATGTCCAGCTTACGCTGCGAACTGGATCGCACGTTCTTCGCTTTGTTTGATTTCGAAATAACGGAAAATGTTTGTCGGAATTCGACCCCAAACAGTATCATCACTCCATCCGTATAAGCAATGATGTTAACGATGTTATTTGAAAACAACTATCGTTCTTCTTATTTCGTTCAAAAATAATTGCGATTAAGCGGTGTTTCCATTCATAAGCATTTTTAGTGGCTCTTGTGGCGGGTTTAAATTGCTTGCAAGATCTTAAATATTCTGAAAACGTTGGTCTGGTGTTAAATTTTCTAGAACCACAATCTCGTTGAGCGGAGCGATTATTACTGTTTGGGGGTCTCCTAATCAAATTTCAGAGTTTGTTGTTTACTTAATCACAATTGTGAATTACTTTTTGAGTATAAATAATATGTATTTTTTACGTCATTTAAGAATATTGCTGACCCTGTCCAGCTAACTTGCAAAAACTGAAGAGAAACCTTCAATCACACCAAACGAATATGTGGTACAAATATGAAATCATTTGGTTCACCGATTCTCGGGTTTTTTAAACACGAACGCACGAACCATTTTATACATGTAGATAGATTGTTCAAGCCGAATTCGTCCAAACTTCACATAAGTCATCTGTATACCATCCACAATATTCGCAGTTAGTAGTGACATCAAAATGTACACTTAATTTTATATATTTAGATATATAAATATGTAGATATAGATTGAAATTAATCATGAATCTTGGCTTTGCTTGTCATCAAGCTCATAATCACTTGGGATTAAATCATTAACTTATTTTGGAAGCGTTCAAAGTCTATTATAAAGTAATGGGTTTTTCGTTTATTTTTAGATTCGTAGGTAATAATACACATTGTATCTTTATTTTTTTTATCTGATTTTGTCTTTTCCATAGTTCATGTTGCGTTATGACATATTCAATCAAACCTTTCCTATAACAATAGCTCTTATTAGAACTAAAGAACTAATACCAGTTATTTAATGGATTTTTGCTTTGGGATAATAATACACATAATCACGAATCTAAACATAGTTCATCAGCCTTTCGCTACAAACGCATATGTATATGTATCTTACACTTTTTAATTCATGTTTTTGATATCATCACTTTAGACCCTAGGTTTCTATTAAAGAAGATGATGTGCTGAAGAGCGCAAAACCTCGCCTAATATTTTATTGGGCATTGTAAATTTGCAAAGAAAACTAAAAACCGCTTTATGGCATACACCCAACGTTAAGTTGAAGCCGCCACCCAGTAGGCATGGGAAATCACAGTAATCTTTGCAAGTTCCACAACACCTTTTTACACAATGAGCAAAGCTTTGGTCCCAAGGCCCGCGGGCCCTTGGTATAATAAATAAAAAAAACAAGCCACTTAACATTTGCATAGCACTCTTTGGGGCTCTGATGTGGTTAGTGGTTGGGATTGTTATTACAACCTCATATTAAACTGCCACTAATTATACCAATTTATTATTTGTGAACAAAACTGAGCCGACGCCTAATAATCAGCACGTAACCCGCGCCTGTAGACCCCAAACGCCCGCTCGTATTCGAAAAACATACATAAAAACAATGAAACCCATTAGCAGGGTTCAAAACGAGCCAAATGTCGGTCTGAAAGTCGTTGCCACGTTTTGATTTGAGTGCGAACAATAAATAAATAAAAAAAATTGTATGCAGACAGTCGGGACGGTGCCCGACAGTGGAATACCCTGTGCCCTTTTTCTTTATATACACTAAATACGTTAAAATAGTAACGGAAGTATCCACTTTTATATCTATTTTCATAAGATCGATATGCCTGTAAACATTTTCCTATTGGGAAGTTCCAATTGACATGTTTTCCTATTGGGAAGTTGGTTACTATGAGGCAAAAATTACTTTTATACCCATAACTCCAGTGTTCTTGGACCAATGTCGTTGAATTTTGTAACATAGATCAAAAATACATTAATAAATGTCTGTGCCAATTTTTGAATCAATATATTGTCAGGTGTCGCAGTAATTAAGGTAAATCGATTGCGGGGGAAAGGGGGTTCCATTGAAAAAAGGTGGATGCAGTTTTAACGATTAGGCGAGGGGGGGGGGGGGGGGGCAGGTTAAATTTGCATATTTTTGACTATAACTTTTGATATTTTTTTTTCGATCAATTGATTGATGAATTCGACAATCTTCATCTTTTCGGTCTAAATGCGCATCTTTTGGTAAATTTTTGTGCCTCTACCTATTATAGTGTCTGATATCTTGACGTTCATACGAAGGACGGACATGACTATATCGACTATTTTTCTCTTTTTTGCCCATGGAACATGGTCTGACACGCCTCCTTCTGCCTGTTACACATATTGCACAAATCTATAATACCCTTTTATACACTTTGTGTACAGGGTATAAAAAAAACTACTTTTTATAAGCCAAAGTTTCAAGAGCGCTGCACGTGGTACAGGGGCTAGGGCGGTTAGGGAAAGAAGGGCTTATGAGCAGTTGAGGTACGCATAAGTAGGCAAAACATTAAGTGCGTCCAATACAACAACGCCGAAGGCCACATTTAAATAAATTTGATTTCAACTCTCCTTCAAGTTTATTTTTCTTTCATTTTTTTCGGGCGCTGCGCTAAGATCTGTCGGCGCGGGCGAGCCAGGTGATGATTTGCTGTTTACTTCGAACTGCGTGAGGTTTGGACTCTGCTGAGGTTTCTTTTTTGTCTCCCTCTCTCAAATAAAGGTGAAGCTACAACATCATTTGAAGGTTTTGCTTGCCAACAAGCTTTTCCTTGCTTATTTTATTTCTTTCTCAGGCCGTATCGCCGCCAAGTCGGTTTATAAGTATGTATTGGCATTTCCGTCGGTATTCCAGAGTGTCGTCTTCATTGAAATTGAGCAGAGGCGAGGCAAGTCAAGTTGAGGTGAAGCAAGGCCCGAGCCGACCCCAACCCCGGTCCAAAGAGCCAGGCAGCCAGCTAGCAATCAAAAGCTACAAATCTACAGTAAAAATAACAACAGCAATGAGAGCAATATTTGTGCTCATTAAGCGTAACTGACACACGAAGTTTTTTGTTTTGTGTTTTTTTTGCGCTTTTTTGGGGTTTCTTCATTTTGCAAGCGACAGCAGTCACCAAAAAAACTACGCCGTACAGCCCACTCAGTCCCGAACGCCCCTTTCCTGGGGAGTCTGTGTGTGACTCAACCGGCCAAAGCAGGCATAGTCAGCCTCTGACTTCAACTTCATTTAACGACGAGCAAGAAGTCTCAGTCTGAGTTTCTGCACGAGTCTGTTGCCTTGTGTTTTGATACACTATTGACAGGGTTTCTTAACTTTTGTTAAGACTTCCAAATTAAGGGGGTTAAGGTCCTGCTCAAAATTACGAACGTCGGAATCTAACTCAGAGGCATTCATTATTCTGTGGCAGAAGGCTTCTAAATCGTGCAGCTACCATAAATCATCCGATGTAAAGGAAGAAGAAGGGGATGATGGAGAGGATGAGGGAGTTGGACAGGGAGAGGAACTTTGGATGTGGCCGCCTATAACTGGAACGGACGCCGTCGAATGCTATAGTTTTTAATTCACATTTCTTTCGAACCACAAAAATTCGATATTTTAATGGGTGCAGAATCTTTTTATGATCCTTTGGCGTCAAGGGTTGCATTTTTAACTAAGTATAAACAATTCTCTCCTCAAGATTCATTGAAAATTGTGTCTTATACAGGAGATTTCTGGAGGTATCTAAACTCAAATACTATAGGACTGCTCCCCGTCCGACTTTTCTATTTAGCGAATTTAAAAAAGAAGGTGTTACATGCCATTTTTAAATTTGTTTTAACCAAAAAAGTTACAAATACAGAAAACGTTGTGATGCATTGTTGTGTGTGCCAAAAAATCTCTAGCCGGATTTGCCTTAAGTCGCAGTTTTTCTGATAGATTGCTTTTGGGCTAATATTCTGTTGGAAGAGATATAGATAGAGAGAGATATAGATAGACAAAGTGCGCTTTGTGCGTTTGGTTGAAAGAGATTTTTGGCACGGGATTTAGTTGTAGAACTAAATGGTTGTAGAATTCCTGTTACAACTATACTTTCCTTTCTGAACCATTAGACTTCTTTTTTGGAAAAATTCAGGCCTGTTCTAGTTTTCGAATCGAAAAATCCCGGCAATATTTAACTTTTCGAAGATAACATGTATTCTTATGTGTACCTATAAGCTGCACCTTCATTATTTTCCAAACGCAATTGTATTTCTTGTCCAAGCAGGAAATTTTTATGAAAATTGTTTTATGAATGAAAATAATACATCCTTTGCCAATGAATAATAGATTGGCTTTTTAAAATATTAAATATTTATATAAAACATATTTCGCTGATAAACAATCATCTTATTAAGGTGTAATTTACCAATTACTTTTCATTGCGACTTCTAAAAGGCTTTACTTTCCATAACGAATGGCTCGGAAATTAGAACACCAAAACCATTCCAGTCCATTGCGACATTCTGAATCGGACACTAGAACCGGCCTGAATTTGAAACTAACTTTTCAAAAATCTATTCTTAGCTAACTTAAAGTGTCTTGAAATTAGTTTTCAACTCCAACCAAAACTTTAATGCGAATTCAGACAGAACTAAGGCGAAAGTTAATCGCTGCCACAGCTGCTAAGTTGATAAACAAGACTGCTCTCAAAGAGTATCTAGAGTTTGTTGCAACATCGCTAGTTTTTCCTTATTTTCATTTTGTTGCAATGTTTTTTTTTTTTGTTTTGTCTCTTTTGTACTTTGTGCCTTGCTTTTGGCAATTTCGTTTTCGTCTTTGGCGAACTGTCTGCCAAAAGCACAGAGCGATTGCTATTATTTTGAGGTAATTCGATGATTTACAACTGTTGCGCATTTTCTGCCGCGTGTTTTGTAAGTTTTCTTCGTCGGAGGCAAGGCAATAAGAATACGCGTCATGCCCAATGCTGCTGCGCAGCCGCAGCCGCAGTCGAAGTCGCAGTCGCAGTCTGCAGCTTTTGTATTTGCAACAACAACAACAAGAAAACAACAATACAACAACAATAAAGCATCTTTGCCACACAATGAATTGTGCTGGGGCGAATTCTTTTGTTATTTCGCAATGGCAACGTTTTTTTTTCTTTCTTTATACTCTGTACACATAGGGTATTATAGGTTTGTGCAATGTATGTAACAGGCAGAAGGAGGCGTGGCACACCATAAGTTCCATGGGCAAAAAGTCTTATCATTCACTCGGGTAGCGATTGGACCATGTCCGTTTGTCCGTATGAGGGGATAGATCTCCGAGACCATAAGAGCCAGAGAAACAAAATTTTACCAAAAGCTTCGCGTAATCGAATGTAAGATGAAGTTTGTCGAATCAAGTCGATATCTTACCTCCTTCCCCCGTGACAGATTTGTGCGGTTTACAACCGCTCCATTGAGTCTATCAACTCCTCAGAGATGTGCGTCGTGTTTATGTTCATCTATGTTCCAAAAATGATCGAGATCGGATAAATACATCAAAACTTATAGTCAAAAATATGCTAATTTCACCCCCCCCCCCCCCCCCATTATAAAATGTACCAAAATTCCACTACGTATAGATATGGATACATGTGAGTGGAGATGTGGAGACTCATGCTTATCATTAAAACTGTATCCCCCTTTTTTCAATAGAACCGCCCCTTCCCCCGCAATCGATTTATTATTTATGATATTGATTTGAAAATTGTCACAGACATTTATATATGTGTTTTTGATCTATGTTACAAAATTCAACGACATTGACTCAAGAATACTGGGGTTATGGGCATAAAAGTAATTTTTGCCCCCATAATAGCCAACTTCCCAATGGGAAAACATATCTATTTGAACTTCCCAATAGGAAAATGTTTACAAGCATATCGATCTTATGAAAAGAGGCATTAAAGTTGATACTTCCGTTACCATTTTACCGTATTTAGTGTTTATAAAGAAAAAGGGTACAGGGTATTTCACTGTCGGACACCGTCCCGACAGGTTTTTTTTCCTTTTGTTGCTGTAATTTTTGCATGCCAAATGAAGAGCAGGGGGAAGTGCTGTCTGTCCTAGTCATATGATGATGTTGACCCTTTGTCTTTGCTCAAGGCGCATACGACTTCCTCTACAAGTTGCGTGCATTTGGCCATTCTCTTCTTTTGGCCCTGTAAGTTTTTGTGTGTAAAATGCGCGGGATCAGTTACATTTTTCGCACCTGTTGTCAGAATGCGCGGGATTCGGTTTGTTATTTTTGGACAAGCTCAACGCAGCTGTTATTCCCCGAGTGTTGGGAATGCGGCACTTGTCTTGATGTTTAGCTGGCAAGTTGACAGCTTAAATAGTGCAAGTGGGTTGCACTTACTTGGACGTACTCCTAATGAGTTACGTACACGTTGTGTGGGGAACTTTGTGCCAAGAGACTTGCCAAACAAAACGAAAACATTGTTGTCATAACTGCTTAGCCAGTGTCTAAGTGAAGCTCTTTAGTTTACATTTCACTAAATGTCTAGGCAACAAATGCGTATTCCAGAGTTTTTCTTTAAAGAAAAAGTTGTTTAGCTTAACAACAACAATAAGCTTTACGCTTATAACTGAAAGTTAAACTGAAACGGTAAAGGAAGGTACGATGTCTAAAAAAAACGTATTCCCTGCACAACAAATTACTTTTTCATGGGTTTCTAAAAAAAATTCGCGGAATTTCAAGCAGAACAAATCCACTGAAATTAGTTTACTTAAGTATCTGTGTATAAATGAAAACTGTTAAAATTCGCCGAAATCTAATGTTCTCTTCCGCAAAAAGTTTGAATAACTAAAATTCTTGAGCCCACAGCTTCATTATACTATATATGAATATGTTTAGATATGCTGCTTCACAGATGGCATGCATCACAGACTTTAGATCCGGGATCGACAGCGGTAGCAGAGAAGGTACCATTGAGAAAATGTTCAATTGTGCTCAATACAAATTCTTCAGTGACACACAAATACTGCTGCAACGACTTAAATTTTGCCCAAGCAATATTTAAGAAAGAAGTGGTCATCAGAGACCATCAGAGAAACAAACGCTTATTTTGAGGCACTTGAAAAAACCTATTATTTAAAAGGGATAAACAAAGTTGGGAAAAAGCTATACTAAAATTATTATCGAACGAAGTTCTTTCAATCAAAAAATTACTAACTCATCAAACTGCCTTCGTATAAATATCGGCGAGCTTAGAGTTTTCAAAATTGGTAAGAAGTCTGCGTCAGTTATTTTTTTTCATACAATTTATTTATGTCTACGTCAGTAACTCTTTAATAAAATTAGTTTATTATGGAAAATAAAAATTGAAAGTCGAATAAAGAAAAACCATACTTATCATGACAGAGTAATCACAGTTACAGAAAACAAATTGTTGGATTACCTTCGTTTACAAGTTCAATATTGAATGTTTGGCATTTTTAGGGACAAATGTTTACTTTACAATACTGGCACTGACATTTGTGCCAAGTTACACGTCATTTTTGTTCGACATACGCGTCCTTTCATGGCCGCGTTGAAGTGTGTGAAACAATGCTTTCCGACTATCAAAACAAGATGAAATGCATGACCCGGAAACAGCCGATCAATCGGGTGTATATCGTCCCAGAGGTGAGGCAAGACCGAAAAAACCACGTCAAAGACGCTCAAAAATCAAGGTCATGTTGAGTTTTCTTCGATTATCGTGGTGTATTGGTGCATTATGAATTCCTTCCAATCGGCCAAACTGTCAACAAACGCGTAATGCTGTGCGTCAGAAAAGACCGGATTTGGGCCTTGCACTGTAAAAGACGTATTTTAACAAATTTGGCTTTTTGTTAGATGAGAATAACTTCACTAGGAGTCTCTTTGCCGCCAAAAATCGTTATAAGACATATTGCTTAGTTTTATAAAAAAAAAGTGTTAAGTCGCGGAAATACTGCCCTATATACAACAACTTGAATATTCACATTCATACTTGATTTGAAATATGTTTAAATTGCATGAAAAAAGTGATTTGTTGAGGTTTGAATGTTTTGGAGCATCCGCAATAAGATTATATTATAGTTTTGGCTATTATAAAATAATTATCATTCATCATTTGTTGCCCTTTATTGCTTACGATTAATTATTTTGCATCATCTAATGACTTTTTAGTGTTACAAGTACAGTCAGCACTACAGAAAGCCCTTCGATGACTTTGGCACGCTTTGAAATGTTTATGCCTAAGTACAGTTTTATTTTTGTACATATTTTTAAGCCTTTACATTACGTTTTGCATTTTTTTTTTAGATTTTGTATTTATTTTTTTTCCATTTTTGGCAGTCGGCTTATTTTGTTGCTCAACGGACCATGAAACAAGAGTTTAATTAAGGAAATGAGCATAGAGGCAAAACAAACACACACTCAAAGTACACACGTCAATTTCTTGTATATAAAAATAATAAGCAAAAAAAAGTGCTTAATAAATAAAAAATAAATATAAAAAAAAAAATGTTCAAAGGCACTCAAGGTTATGAAATGTTTTTTAACAGCGCACGCACAAAAAATAAAGCTACAACAAAAACGCAGACAACATTTTTGGCGGTTAACTAAGTGAAGACAGCCGTAATAACAACAAGAACAACAACAACAACAGCAATAACAACTACATCAAGCAGATACACGAAAACCACAAGTCATGTGGGTTAAGTACACTTACTTAACATCGATTCAAAAAAACAAAACAAGAAATCCAAAAGAAAAGCGATCTTTGGATCGACAAAGTTTCAATGCTCTTACGAACCGGTTAGCTTTAAATCTTCGGTGAGTAAAGCCGTCATGGGAAGCCCGGCACATTCAGCATTTCGCTCTCCTTTGGATGCTGCTAACACAGCACACACAAACTTAACCGCATGTGAGCGTAATAACAGACTTTCGCGACGGCATACGAGTCGGTCTTATCAAAAATTTTAAGATACCCCTTACATTTACCAATTGGAAAACTTTAAATTTAAAAAAAAAAATTGCTTTTCGCTATATATAATCTGCGATCTTCTTGAGATCTGAAGCTTAACCTTAAACTCATTTAGCTGACTGTTGTGTCAAAAATTCCACTGAAGATGGACACCGCTTCGGGTCAGAATTGGGAATGAAATAAAGATTAAAACCAAAAGCTTGCAAGATATCAATTCAATCCCAAAAGCCATTCGACAATGTGCCAGAAATATCTTGCAAAGCGTGGGAATCTAACAACAAGACATAGGCCTGAAGGATTTTAAGAAGATTACTTACACGAAGACGATTTGCAGTGTTGCCAATTTAGCTTTTATTCCGCTAGATCTAGATTTTCTTTAAGATAGATCTAAAAAAAACTTGAAAACATCGGGCAGCGGGAATTCTACCTTTTTTTTAAAGTATTTTTAGCTATTTCCAGCTTTATGTAAACATCTAACAATAAATTAAGTGTAAAAACTTGAAATCAAGAAAAAAAAAAAACGCCAGCTAAAGCGCTCTAAGTGATTGAAAATTTCCATGAAAATGGAATGGTTTTATTTTTTAAGTTAACCTAAGTAAACCGATTTGGCTTTAATAAAAACAACTTTAATAAGGGCGGTTCTTAAGCGAAACGGTTTAAAGATTGACTGAAACTGTGAGCATTAACTCCGAATTTTTTTTGAAAGCACTATATGTTAGCAGGTGATTAGAGTAAAAGACGCCAATTATGACCAACTTATTTAAAGGAACGTATCAATTTCAACCTTAATTTTCTTGCTTTTGTTTAATACTTATTTGCCTTTTGCTTTTTTTGGAGGCTGTTTTTTTAAATGGAAACTTGAAGTATTGTAAAACGCGATTATTACTGTGCGGTAAGATGATTTGATGACCTTTGTAAAAACAGTTGTGCGTAAGTTTTTCTCACTTTTTCTCACTACTAATAGGCGCCTTAAAGACAAGTGTTGGGGCCGAGTATATGCACTCAAACAGAGCTGCATTCAATTATGTTAACTTTCAAATGTAAAGTTTACTAAACACCAAAATAAAGCAAAGCACAAGAAATTTTCACAAAGCCAACATAAAACAGCATGAAAATGTTAAGCTAAGTTTAATGTAAAACAAAATGAGTTAACAGAATTCTCTCAAAGTGCAATTTGGACTTTGGCATAAAACTTTATTATTATTATTTTAAAGGAAGCTCAGTACTTACTTCCTACCGTAACTTTTAATTTATGCTTGTAATAACAACTTATAAATATGTAAAACTCATCTATGCTTAAGAAGATTGTTTAAAGACATGTAATTTTCTTGAATTGAATCATGTTAGCTTTTAAATGTAAAGCTCTTTATAAAACAGCTTAAATAAGCATAATTTAACAGAATTATCTCTAAGTCGAAGTCTCTGCACTTCGCACGGAATGTCTCGCACAATGAAATGGAATCGGAACAATGAACTGCAATTTTTACCATCTTACATTTCGTTTACAGTTAAAATGCAATTCAACAAAACAAAACATTGGCTACGTCTGTTAGGTTTAACATGAACTTTTGGTTGCTGCAGTCAACGTAACAGAGATGAAATTTGAGATTAAACAATTGCATGTATAGATATTCCATGAATCATTATCCTTGAATCCAGAAAAGTGAGTTGTATACTCGTTGAGGACATGCAGCTTAGAATAGCTGCTAAGTCCAGGTCGACAAACCAAAAACAACATTTTCTCAAAATAAAAGTCAAAGCGACTGCTCTCATAGGTGAAACATTGAGCTATGAGTTCTCCACAGCAGATATAAGTGTAACATCGCTATTACATCCAACGCGTGCCAATATATGTTTCACATAAAAAAGAAGCATAAACAAAACTTGTAACTATACTTTGTGTTAAATCAAGTTTACAACACCTATTATATACTGAGTGGTTTTTCCTTGGTTAACGCTTATTTCTAAGGTTCTCCTCTGCTCTGGGATTCTAATCTTTTAACACGAAGACGGCATCGTAAGGCGCAAGTCGCCTGTCAGAGGTGTTTACGTTCGTGTATATAGATTTCTACACACCACCATGTAAGACTTAACCTTAGTTGCTACAGTTACTATTCCGTAGTATGCAAGCCTTAAGCATCATCGCGTTTTTAGTAAGACACTAATGTATGCAACCTGCATAGCAAAGTTAATATGCCCTCTTCTAGCGTAGAAGTAATTGTGCTGCTGGAGCAACCGAAATGATCAGCGCTCTGAACGAATTAAATCGAATAGACCAGCGGCGAGCTGCACACAGACAATCGGATTTTAATGAAAAGCAAAGCTCAGATCATGTCGACGACGACAAAGTCTAGAAGAGTGAGTAGCATAAATCTGATATATAAAACCACCCACAACACAATACTACATAGTACATACTAGACTTCGACCGACGGATGGAAATCGAAGTGACATGAAAAACCCGCACAGAAAGCTAAAGGCAAAAACCTAAAGTAAACGAAACACCCACGCAGACAACGGCAACAACAACGAGGCGGTTTTAGAGATTTTCCAATGCGCTTTCCATGCTTCAATGCATTTGCATTGCACGCACCAAAAACGCGTGGCTGTAGTTTCTATATATATGTACATAGGTGTATATGTATCTCAATAGAATATCGTTTTTCGAAAAGAAAAAAAATGAAAAAAAAACAAAACGCCTTCATAGCTTGTATCAAATGACAAACGACAATGCTCAACGTCCAAATGTCTTCTTTGTTGCTGTCGTTGTCGACTCTTAAGACAGACAGATGACTTGGAACAACAAACGGAACGAAATTTTCATGAATGGAACACACGTCTGACACAACACAAACACACAACAAAAGGACGCCCAAGTCTGATGTCAAGTCAACTTCATTCATTGATGGTCCGTCCGCACAAAATGAACCAACTTTTTCGCTGACACCTTTGCGTCGGCGCACAGTGGATCCAACTGACTTCTTTTTCGGCGAAAATCATAACATAAGAGGGAGCTTCAAAAAACGGTAGTAAAGTTCGATATTATGTATTGAACATGTCTTTTCCTTGCAAGTCATATCTTTACTTCCTCAAAAGTTATTATTTTCGCCGAAAAAGAAGTCAGTTGGATCCACTGTGCGTCGGCGCAACGAAGCTCCGACTCCGAGCAAAGCAGAGCAACAATATCGTATGTATATAATATCGAACTTTACTACCGCTTTTTGAAGCTCCCTCTATACACAGCATATTGATCGCAGTGTATCGCAGAAGCTGAAGGAATTCTCTGTTCTATGCATTTTAAATTTTAAAAATATCTTTACTTCCTCAAAAGTTATGATTTTCGCCGAAAAAGGAGTCAGTTGGATCCACTGTGCGTCGGCGAACGGAGATTCAACTCCGAGCAAAGCAGAGCAACAACTTCTTCGCGGTGTTCATTTATCAAATTGGCTTTGACTTTGTGCTTTGTTTCATAAGTCGCAGGGTAAGACGATTAAATTGCACGTGACACTCAATGGGAAAAGCCGCTCAGAGCGCATCATTAAGTATGTCTTTGGAACTGCTCACTCTCACGGCTATATGTCTTTCGCTCTAAATGAAAGTTCTTGGTATTCAAATTGAAAAACGATAGCCTGAAACAGATATAGGGCAAGCGGCGAATAGACCTAATAAAACAACAACAACTAATCTTAACATTTTAACTAATTATCGTTTTCAAAGCTTGTCATAAACTACTTGGACCACCCACGAAACTCGTTCAAGTTGTTATGATATATGCTCTTTAAGCAGGCATATTAATGTCGTCTTTAAGTTTACCACACAGATTATAAGCTGTTTCGGTAATAACTCTTTAACGACTTAAGCATTTAGGAAGTGGTGTTTTGGAACAAAAAAATTTACTACGCTAGACGCAGGCTTTAGTATCCAATAGTCATAGAAATTTGTAATTTTTCCGGAAAAAGGTCGTAGAATTTTAAGCTGCCCAATTTGCAATTTGCAAGGCATCGAATGTTCCCTCCTTAGGGAAGACTTTGTGAAAATTAATTTTCTGCTACTCACTTTTGGCAAAACTTCATGCATTGAATTTAATTGGCAAATCTTTCGAAGCAATGAAATTCGCATTAAAAAATGTATCGCTCATTTGCCTGAAGCCTGGCAGAAGTCAAAGAACCTGGTTTTTGGCTTAATGAAGCAGGTTTTTTCGTTACATTGTTGTGTGTTTATATCAACTATACTCTCTGCAAGAGAAGAGAAGATGACTTCATTTTTTAGCTGTGAGTAAATTGAAATCACTTAACTCGTTTTCTGCAAAATACATTTTTTTGAGTTATGACAGTCTTCTATAGATTAAGCGATATGTCTGTTAGAGAATAAATAATACATTTTTTTATTGGTTTTTTTTTGGTACTAAAGCCTAGTACGGAAATATGTGAATATGAGAAGGATGGTAATAAAATGAGTTAAACGAAAAAGGAGAAACATGACATGGTCCCCCGGTTTTATCAGCTTCTTTACGTAATCTGTGTTTTTGTCATTAAAAAGAGCGGGTAAATTAAAGTTAAAACTCCATTCATGAATCTTTGGCTTTAACGGCTCTGATCACTAAGTCAAATTCTGCGTATGTATAAAGAAGCTATTGCGAGAAAGAACCACAATGCGGCTGTTGAGGGAAGGCGTCGAAGGGGGTAATCATCGCTTTCATTGAAAGGACCAGTCAGACAGCATACTAACTACCTTCAGTATCACCGATTAGAGGTGGCAGTGCAAAACAGAGGTGCCTGTTGCAAGTATTTACCCGATAATGCGTTGATATGACGAATTAAAAAAAAAAACTTGTTATGTTCCATATACAGTCAAACCTGTCTAAGTTGACCGCGCACAGCTTCAAATATTTTGGTCAACTTATTCAGGTGGTCAATATATGAGAGAGTCACAAGTTTTCTCTACTTCCTTCTCTTTTTGACTAAAAAAAAACAAGCATTTATTTCCTATTTTAAGCACGATTGCTATTTGAAAAATTTTAAATTTCGAGTGTTGCGAAGTTAGCAAATCCCATGTTACTCGTTAACCTAACAATCGTTCAAGATGAACTATAATTTTAATTGAAGGAAATTATTCAGACAATTTTGGTCAACCTTGATATTTTTGCGAAATTAAAAATGATCGAAATCGGATAAATACATCAAAAGTTATAGTCAAAACCATGCTAATTTCACCTCCCCTCGCTTATAAACTGCTGCAAAATTGCACTGCATGTAGACATGGATACATGTGAGCTAGAGTTACAAAATTTGGTGTGGAGACTCGTGTGACCCTTATCGTTAAAACTGTATCCATCTTTTTTCAATAGAACCCTCACCACTTCCACCGCAATCGATTAACCTTAATTACTGCCACACCCCCCAATACATTGATTTGAAAATTGTCACAGACATTTTTAAATGTATTTTTGATGCATGTTACAAAATTCAACGACATTGACCCATAACTGGAGTTATGGGCATAAAAAGAATTTTTGCCACCACTTCCCAATAGGAAAACTTATCAATTGGAACTTCCCAATATGCTTACAGTCGTATTAAACTTGAAAAAGAGACATAAAAGCAAATACTTTCGTTCCCATTTTACCGTATGCTGGATTTAGTGCTTATGGGGAAAAAAAAGGGTACAGGGTATTCCACTGTCGGCCACCGTCCCGACTGTCTGCATCACAACCATAAACATTGTATATAGTCATGTTAATAAACGCTTGTGTAGCACAGTAGACCGCTGGCGGAGTCAGCAAGAAAAATTACAACTTTTAACAATACAAAGGCGAAAAACAAAAAAACAACGTTGCGCTGATTTAGCTAAAAGCCAAGAAGAATCGTATGAAAGCGTATAAGCGTATAACTGGAAAAGGTTAAACGATAAGTCAAGCTTGCGGTAGAAGAATTTGAGGAGCACGGCAAATGTCTGCTAATGAAAAGCTTTTAGAGCAGCTTTAATTAGGCTGACGATGCGAGGTTCGAGTTTTTAGATTGCAAGAGCAAAGGGAACCTTTCGGCTGCTGTTGTGGCTTTAATAGGTCGTCCAGTTATAGGCCGGTGGGGTTAAAGCAGAAATCGCTTAAAAGCCAATTTTAAGATGCTGGGAACAAATTGCATTAAAACAATACTTTCTGCCATGGGAAACTACAGGGTTTTGACTGAAATAAATATTTATGGGCAAAGTGAATTAAGATATGAAAGAAATTTTTGAATGCAAGTTATATTAATAGAAAAGTTATAAGTTAAGCTAGGTCACAAAAGATGTATGAGTTTCCTTTTCATACCTATGCACTTGCAAACGGTATTCCAACAATGAAGCTAAGACACATTTATAACTCCGAACTAATTACTTCAAAATCAAAAAGACAAACTACTTTCAATATCAATTTTTAAGTATTTTAAAGTTTGCGCTACAAATTTAAGTCAAAGTCTTACAGTTATGCAATACACCCGCTACAAATGCCAACTCTGCATGATTTTCATGCCACCTACAGAAATAAAAAAAAAAAAAAACATACAAATATCACACCATAAAATTCACGCGCCCACGCAAGCGCCGGCCACATTTGGAGATCACTTCAGCTCCCACTGCCCCCAGTCCAGCTGGATTGTGGCACAGCGCCACAATTAATCATGGCAAGCACGACTCTGCCAAGTGGTCATTATAATAAAGCTATAAACAAAAGTCACAAAATCGAAAGTAGACGACGACGACGACGATGACGATGAGGCACCTTGCATATAGGAAAATACAAACTTGTTAGAATTTTAACGACCCCAAATTAATAGAGCGCCCCTACAAACAAAAGAATTAGAAGTAGTTGGAACCGCGGCTGCAACACAATGGAATCAATTAGCATAAAGAATTTTCGGTTGATTATAAAGGTACAACGTGCTTATTACAACTTCGAACATGAATATTCAAAAATAGTTGTTGTAAAAAGAAAATTATGTTGGAAAAGAACATATAGAACACATACAAACGAAAAAAGGTTTCTTTTGCTAGATGATAATTAAATATTTGTACATTTGAACTTTACTGGGTTACGGGGCCAACAAACTTTTATGCCACAGTTACTATATACAACAACAACAACAACACACATACCATTATAGTTATACCCTGTACACAGAGTGTAAAAGGGTATTATAGATTTGTGCAATGTATTTAACAGGCAGAAGGAGGCGTGGCAGACCATAAGTTCCATGGGCAAAAAAGATCAGCAGCAATAGTCGATTCGATATAGACATGTCCGTCTCTCCGTGTAGGACAGACACTATAAGAGTTAGAGCAAAAAAAATGTACCACTATAAGAATTAGAGCAAAAAAAATTTACCACAAGATGCGCATTTTCTTAAGGCTGAGGGAGATTGTCGAATGAAGTCGATATCTAACCCCCTTCCCATGTGACAGTTTTGCGCAGTTTACAACCGCTCCGATGAATCTATCAACTCGAAACTTCTCAGAGATGTGCGTCGTGTTTATGTGCATCCATGTTTCAAAAGTAATCGAAATCGCATAAATACATCAAAAGTTATTGACAAAAGTATGCTAATTTCACACCCCTCGCCTATAAACTGTGCCAAAATTCAACTACGTGTAGATATGGATACATATGAGCTAGAGTTACAAAATTTGGTGTGATGACTCGTGTGACCCTAGTCGTTAAAACTGCATCCACTTTTTTTTTAATAGAACCCCTCCTTCCCCGCAAACGATTTACCTTGATTACTGCCACACACCCCACATCTATAAATGCATTTTTGATCTATGTTGTCTATGCATGTCAACGACATTGACCCAAGAATACTGGAGTTATGGGCATAAAAGTAATTTTTGGCCCCATAATAGCCAACTTCCCAATATGAAAACTTGTTAATTGGAACTTCCCAATAGGAAAATGTTTACAGGCATATCGATCTTATGAAAAGAGATATAAAAGTGGAAACTTCCGTTCCCATTTTACCGTATTTAGTGTTTATGAAGAAAAAGTGTACAGGGTATTCCACTGTCGGGCACCGTCCAGAATGTCTGCATCAAATTTATTTATTTTTTTTTTTTTTTTTTGTAGTTAAAACTTTGATGTGTCGTAGTTGTAGTTGTTGTGTTGTCTTGTTGCTTTTGGCAAAATCTTTGTAACGTTACTCAAATGTGTAGAATTTGTTTTACAAGCTGTTTTTGTTGTTTTTCTAGCTGTTTCTGTTGCTGCTGATGCTGAATTTAAGATTAATGTTGTTTTACAATTTGTGTCCGACGTCTTCAAGTGTTAGACTTGACTGCCAGTTTGATTCCATAGAAATTTGCATATTTCGTTAATTTATAAACCCTTTGGCTATTCTAGCGGTTGTTGCTGTTATTGTTGTTGCCAAACCCAAAATCCAACTCGTCGAAGGCGTGGTAATGAGATTTTGCCAAAAGATATTTCATTCAACGATATGTCGAAAGTTACAACAACATTTTGGGCCGCATGTTTAACATTTTTTCAAATTTTGTTTTTCTTCTCCTAAAATCTATTAATTTGCTAATTTACATGCATAAATAATTTTCGCAGTTTGTCGTTCTCGATTGCATAATAAACCAGTTACATGTTTTTGAAAGACCTCAAATGTTCGGTTTTATTACCATCAACATCAAATATGCACAAAATTTGATTTAAATTTTGACTTAAACTAGACCAAATACATAATTTATGTAAACTTAATGAAAATCCAGTTATATAAATAACATTTTATGGCTTATTTTAAGCTGGTTGAAAGATTGTCAGAAAGTTGAAATTTGCCTAAGCACTGACTATAAAGCTTTTATTAATACTTTTCAAGTTGTCGGGGCAAGTTAAGAGGTCGGTGTTCTATATACATTTCTGTGCACGTTTTTGGCTAGAAAGTTTGAAGTTTTTCAAAAGCAGCGGTACAGTGTTGCTAACACTGTCATCTGAGATTTAGGGCGTCTAATCTAGCAAAATCTCCTCTTTATCCCAGAAGCTTCATAATTAAGCTTCATAAGCTGTCATAATTTGTAGCTTTTATTGTTAATATTCGGAAATTTTAGCCCTAGGAAATCCGCTAAAGAAATGTTAAACGAGTTTAACATGTTCTTAATCAAGCAAAGACCATTCAATGAAAGTTCCAGTTTTTAAAATGAGCAGTAAATTTACAAAGTTCAGACCAGGCTTAAGTCACCCCACTTCCCAGGCATTGTAAGCAGGGTTTACACATGAAATTAAATTCAAAGTTTTTAGCAACGAGTACTCTAGGCTGTTAAAGGTCAAACTTTTAAGAGGTCAAAGGTTTTTACAATGGCTATAAAATTAAAGTTTTTAATGACAAGTGGCCTGGAAATTATGTAATATATTTTTTTTGGCTATTCAAGCCTAGTTTCTCAGGTAATTTAAATAAAGCGAAACTATGAAATTGGAGTGCAACTTTTTAAAAACAAGTTGTCTGGAAAAACTTATTGCAATAAGTTTTAGGCTGGCTACGTCTGTCAAAGGGCCAAAATTTTCTACTTACAAATCCAGCAGTTGGAAGCCGTCCGTGTATGACGTCATTCGGTTTTTGCTCATTTTAAATGTATTATATCAATCTAATCAATCTTAATTTGTTCATAATTAGATACAGTAGCACATGAAAAGTGGTAAACGTTTAATACAAACTTAAACTTTCAATTATAAATATATATTATAATATTAATTTCTTCTTCTTAAAGAACCCAGTGTCATTGTAAGTCGCCTCATACGACAAGCTTTGACCTGCTGAGGTGGTATTCTCTAACCCGATCACCACACGGAATATTCATTTGGGCCTGTTCATAAAGTACGTCACCACCGAGGGGTGGTCATCAAATTGTGAATTTTTGCGACGAAGGGGGTGGGGGTGTTCCGAAAACATGACGTCACAATCAAAATGTTGAATAAAATCTGAAAATTATTTACATTTTCATGCAATGTTTAATTTTCTTTCGAATTCAAACATATCATATAACATATCAAAGATCTTGCATTAAAATTTAAAATTATTGACTTTTTAAATATTTTCACTTCGCTTTTATAATAGCATTGTATAATCTGTGCATCCTATCTGCAATGATTCAGTTGATATTCTATTCCAAATTTCTAGCAATGCTCACAGCTGTCAGTTTGTCACATTAGGGGGAGGCGGGCTGCCTAAATGTGACTATTTGTGACAAGGGGGGGTTCACATTCTTCAACATTTTGGTGACGTCATTTATTAACAGCCCCTTTAATTGTCTATATGACTTCAATTCTTTGGTCCTCGATTGTTAGTTCCAATCATTAATGTTGATCTATCTCTTCAAAAAATATGAAAAATACTTGATAAAATGATAATACAAGTGACCCCGTTCAACCTTTAGTCATGCCGTTATACATGGACAGTCCATTACATGTTCAAGTGCGCGAAATACTTTGACGGCTTAGAATATTTGCTTACATATATAATTATAAGCATATTTGTAGGCTCTTGTATCTACATAGGGGTCTACTATATTGCCAAACTGCATGTTTGCTAGTTTTAAGTATGGACTTCCATGGCCTATGTACAACTAAAGATTTTTAAATATAGTCATTTAACAAACGCAAAATAACTAAGGACTACTAATAAGAATACAGGGACCATACAATTTTATACCTTTTTTAACTGAACTTGGGAGCCTCTAGTCTATAATTAAAGTAAGTCGTAAAAGAGTCAAAAAAAAAAAAAAAAAAAAAAATCATGCTTTGAGAGCATCTGTTTAGGTACATCAGTAGATTCGAAAAACTGGAACTAAGTCCGCTTAAGTCAAGCGTACGCTATGGATATATTTGACTTTTACTTGCATTATTATGTGGGCCCCAAATGGACTCCCAAAAGAAAGTCCATTGAAAACAACTTTTAGTATAAACAAACAAAGCATTATGTAAGCATTTACACGCTTAAACCTTACATGCTGGTGCTGCAACTTCTGCTGCAACTTCTGCTTGCCGCTAAGCCGTGAGCGGGCCATAAAAATAAAATCAATTGCATAACAACAACAGTTTACAGACAACATAAAATGTCTGTTGAAATAATACTACCAATACATGGCAATTAATTTTCTATTAATTTCTTACCAATAATACCCACCGAGTTATACCATAAAAAGCGGAAACCATTAAAATCGCTTTAGAAAAGTGCGCCGCTGTAGAGAATTCTATTTCCTTTCTTGGCCAAAGCCGCTTACAACAGCAACAGCAACAGCGGGGTGGCCAGTTAATGACGAGGCCATTGCTTTTACAATATGGAAACTTCCGGATTGTATTTAGTAGTATCTATGTGAACCACGCTTAAATGAACTGTGGAAATGTGGAAGTGATACACATATACATATGCACATATTTAGATGGAATACACATAAACTGCACGCACAGCGAAACAAACTGCAAATTGCAATGCAACTTTTACATAAAGCGAAAATTTATGGACTAATTAAAAAGCAGTTCGTGTAAATCTCAGGCGGGTCGATCTGGTCCAGCAGCATGGCCTCTCGATAAAGCCAAAGTAACTGTGTGAAATGAAGGCAACAACAGCATAAACTGTAACCCAATACTAGGTCGCTGACGTTGTCGATGACGGTCACCTTGGTCAGAGGAGCTCACTGAAGCATTCAAGATTTGTGAATTGTATTTCAACAGCTGGGTCCAAGCCTCAGGTTCAATGGGCTGTATGTATGTAGCTGGATGCGGCTGCCGCCTCTGATGCTGCAAATTGTTGCAGCAATGGAGCTCTCGTTATAAATCAAGTCACATTAAGTGTAATAATAAACTCGAGCAGCGCCGGTTTCGGCTGAATTGAATAAGTCATAAAATGGGACCGCAAAAAAAATGAAAATTAATAAAAGAGAGATACGGGGAGACCAACTTTAGGCCGACGAACTTGAAATGCTCTTTATGGGGCAAAATACAACAATGAAATCAAAGACTTTTCAAAGTATAGTATAGTATTCAAAGTAGTAGTAGTTCATGTACACCTGCAATGCCTTTGACCAAGCTGCAACATTCCGTTTTTTATTGGAAAGCAGTGCACTACGACTCTTGCCATTAGTTGTGCGACCAGAGCTTATAGTTCCCCTGTTAGGTAATTTCCGTAACAAGCCTGATTATCTGGCTCTAAGGCGCTTGTTACACGAAACGAGATTTTCAAGTGTGAAATTGAAAAAACTTTTCACAAAATCTCGCTCGATATTAAAATGCATTCTAATGTGAAGCAACTCTCATAGGGTTGCAGGCGAGACAACTAACGGGCGATCACACGGACACGCTTAAAAATCTTGCCTCGCCTGTAACAGGCGGCTAACAGTGCTATATCTAACATCGAGATTCTATATCTATATATACAACCTACTACTCACTGAAGCATCACACTTTGCGAATGTGTTCTACTAGGATTCTTATTCGAGGCCACAGAACCTTAAGCTATTAGAACCGGTAATGTTTAGCTTCCTCATATACCCTCTTAGTCTAGTGCCCAGTAAGAAAAATAGTCAGCATTCTAAGAAATTTTCTGCCAATTTGCAATATTTTCTTGAATCTTTAGAAGTTTATCTTTTAATTTCTCTTATTAAGGAAAATACTAAGTAATGTAAACCGTTTCTTGCTCGTTTGTCGGTAAGTTCCTGGCAGAAATGTTGGTATGACCCGACACTCATCTGAGTGAAAGTTTAGCATCAGCTTAGAGTTTGTTCTCGTTTCTGCAACTGCTTTTATTGCATTCTGTTTATCAGCTAGTATTACTATTTCCTAATTGTGATAGAGCCTTGAGTTTTTTTTTTTTTTGTATCCCAGTCCTTAATTCAACCGAACTTCTCATTGAATGCATCATTTTTGAGCTTGTTTGTTACTGAAGTCATAAGCACTAGTCCATTTTTCCCTTGTAAGTGAAAACTGTCTACATTGGACACACTTGGTTCGAAGACTTTTGTCCAACGTAAACAGGGTGTCCAATATATAGATTGGATGATGATTTGAGATCATTTGTTTGTTACATTTGATTCATACTTATTAATAGCAATCATAATGTTATTTGTGTACATTTTTTTAAAGTTTCTTGTTCAAATCATTAGTTACTTTATAATAGGTACTGGCTCCTTCTCTACGAAGCGTTTTCAATTCGTTTGAAAACTGAGTATAGAACGTGTCTGCTTAATCTGTACCCCATGTTTTGACAGTAAAACATAGGCTTTAGGCATCTCTATGCTCCTGAAACTACTGTGATCCAGAAACTACACAGGAACACCTGGGATTGCCAACTTGATATGCATTTAATAATATGTTACAAATTAAGTGACATTGTTAGAATACCAATCACTAACTAAAGAGTATTAATATTAATATACTTATATATATTGGCAGTCAAAATGTGATGCAGTAATTGTTGCACGATGTGCTTGGTAATTATGGAGGCCAAGCTTAATAACTCAGCCAAGCAGCAGAGATGTCAAAACGCACGCCTCATTGCTGCCGCTGCTGCTGCTGCTGTTTTTGCTGCTTCTGTCGCTGTCGCTGCTAACGATAACGACGACAAAATGCTGATGGCACAAATTATAGGCAAGAAAGCCAAAGCAAGCCAAGTTAAGCCAAGCAAAAGCCAAGTTAGCCGCCAGATTGGCAGTAGAAAGCAAGAAAGTCAAGCAGCAGCCGCCAGTCAAAGCCAGTCAGCCGAGTAGCGCAGCAGCGGCGGCGGCGGCGGCGGCAGCAGCTACAAAATAACAACAACAACAGGAGCAGCAGCGGCAGCATCTGCGGCTGCCGGCAAGCCCCACAATTTCCGCCATTTATGACAGTCACAAATCGAGTTATACTCACACCGCAGCGTACTTTCTAATTTCTAAGCACATTTATTTCTGTAGCGTTTTGGTATTATTTTTTCAATTTTTGTTGAAATTTTTTTGTTGTTGTTTGTAATTTCTAATAAACTTTTGTGCCATTATTTGTATTTTGCGTGGCACAAACTAGTTTTGGCAGCAATAACAACGGCAACAAAGTGTTAAATGAGGCAGCTAAAAGCTGTTGCGTTATTTAAATCGCATGCGATAGAAATTTGCAGCAGTTTGCAGTTACATTTTATGTAAATAACTATTAAACGCAACATTTTAGAGGTCACTAATAGACCGCTGAAGCAAAAACAATAACAAAGATAGCGAAAAATTGAATTCAGAAGGCCGAAGTTTATATACACTTAAAAGCCATTGTTTTATTTTGATTTTGGTGCTGTGCTTGCATTATCTTAGACGATAACCTGAAAGTCGTGTGCCACAAAACTCTTTCCACCGAAATTCAACCCATTTACAATTTGTCGGTATGCTAGATTTCAATGTATTCCGATTTTCAGCAAAGAAGACACATCTTGCAGAGCGTGGGAAACAAGAAGGCATCTGGCCGAAGGTTTTCTAAGGGAATTCTAGCACACCCTTGTTTATGTCACGTGCGGACAAGCAGCCAAGGAGTTTTTTTTTATAGGAGTAAAACGTTAGTAAAAGCTGTAAAAATAAATGCTTTGCTTTAATTCAACAATATTGTCAAATTGGGAACGAAACAACAGATTTATCTATTCAACGAAGCCTTTCTCTAGTATGACCATTCGTTTCTTCAGTCGCAACGCCCGCGGCAGTCACTGTGTTGAACCAAACTGTCATTATGTTGTATGAGCTGCGGCTGTTTTGACGGCTAGCGACAAAGGAATGTTCGCTTGCGGCGCAGTGGAAACTTTTTATAGTTGTTAATATATCAAAATAAAATATGAATTTTATACCAAAAATCATGTTATATTCAACAACTAAACAAAGCACAATATTAATAATTAAGTAATTAACAATGATTAATTCATTTTTTCTTTTATGCAAGACTGTTATTCCATTCACTTATGTTATAATTTTAGTTAAGTCGATTTTTTTTTATTAACTTTTGTTTATTTTGTAAGACTTTGGAGCTATTTTAATATAAAGCGTTCCAATTAGAGATATTTTTGATAACAATCGGTGCCCTAAACTAGGAATTCGTTCTATACTAAAAATCTACACAAAAAAAAGCTCAAAACTACGCAGCAACTTCGCAAAAAAAAAAAAAACAGATAGTCAGTTATTTCTGTTGATTCTTCGACTATATGTACAGCGTTCCAATTAGAAACATTTTTGATAACAATCGGTGACCTAAACTAGGAATTCATTCTATACTTAAAATCTACAAAAAAAAACTGTATGATTTAGCCGCAACTTCGCAAAAAAAAAAACAAACAAACAGATATTCAGTTATTTCTGTTGATTCTTCGACTATATGTACTTTGTAAATCTAACACTTTTATTTCAAGGCGCAATCATATACAAATGAGACTAAGCATACCCTGCGAAAGGGTATAAAAACGACAACAAACTTGATGACAGGCAGCACCGATAGCAAGCATAGCAACATTCCGACAGCGATGGCAACAATGGCAGCAACTTTAAGTGCCACTGCAACGTGCAGTCTACAAATGAGCAGGCATTTGCGATTGTCCAAGCCAGTTGAGTGTACGTGAGAGAGGCGGAAGAGGTCGAAGAGTGAGGGCAGCATGCAGTAATAGTGTTGTGCAGCGCACTTTTAAGGCGACCAGAAAGACGCGCGCAACTGTAATCTTCTCGTTCCACCTCTTATTGCCGTTGTCATTTCAAGGCGCGCCAATGCAAAAAGCTGGCCGCAACATATTTGCTGTGCACTGTGTGAGAAAATGTTGCCAACGGTAATGGAAGGCGCAGCAGAAGCAGAAGCAGCAACATAACTGCGCTCCGCATGCGCCTTCTCCAGGAGAAAAAAAAGCGTGCTCTGCTGGCTGCGCCTGCTCTCTATGTGTGGCGGCGTTGGCGTCGTCGACGTTGCTGGTGAGATTTTTCTTCCAATTCTTTTTATTCTCTACACTTTTATAGGGTATATTCAATTTGGTTTGTTATTTGTAGTAAATAGAGCGCAGGCGTAGAAAAGTATACCAAAGTACGAACTAAGAATGATCGGAATGAGATGTGTTTATTTATTTATGTAATGAAGATCAACAAATGCCATGGGAACTTTATTTTAAAGGCATGTTAGGAAGGCGAAAAAAGTAATATTGTAGAAGTACTATATCTATATTATATTCGTAGATGGGATCCCATTCGAAGTTGCGTAAGCCAAAGAGAAGAAAGTGTTTGTGTGGTTACCAAACGCACTAATGAATAAAGCCTGCAAAAAGGCATTTTTCGGTATAAGGCTTATTAAATTCTTAATATCAAACGGAAACAGTCCTTTGTTTACTACAGAAGGAGAACACGCAAAATAGTGGTATAGGAGATACGTGCAAGCAAGAGAGTAATTGGGTGAACGAGGTTTATTTCGATGAATCGCCAAAAACATACATTTGGAACATATTTAAATTGAAACGATTTTAATCTTGCAATAAAAAATACGACTTGAGGTCGTTATGAGAAGCAAAATTTTAAATCGGCAACCATAAGATTGCGTGCAGGAAATCACACACAATGTAGATTGTTCATTAAAACTTTAAAAACAGGGTGAATTCCTAATGAAAAACATCACGATACATGAACTGTTTTCGATCACAATGGACCGAACGATAATATGTATATTGTTTTATATGGAACAAAGCAAACTATTAAACAAACTTTTTCGGTAGCCTGTTGATAGTTTGTGACATAAGTTTGTAGTTTATTAAAAAAGCCCTTAAAAGCGAAGTATGTAGACTTTAGAATATTTGTATCAGTAAGTAAAACCTTACTAAAGGCCGTAACTGAGTGTTTTACAGAAACGATAGCACATCTGATATTTCCGTTTCCTAGAGAAAAAAATAGAGTGTGTAATCATTCGCTGGCCAAAGAAAGCTTTTCTTTCTGACAGCTTCTTCTTCTTCTTCTTATATTTTCTAGTTGACTCTACAGGAAACTTAAACTAGTTCCAAGCGGTAGCTAGTTATCTAGTTATCTGGCAGCTATGGCAAACTCTTTAAACTGGGACACTTGTTGCGGCAAGCTGGCTGTTGCTCAATAAAAGGAAATCAAACCAAAGCAAGAACACTCAAGCACACATACATATGTAGGTACGTTCACATTGTAAGAGTCACTCATAAGAAAATACCAAACTTCCCACGCACCGCATTGCCGTCACCCTTTTCCCTTCTTGGGATTGCTGTTCTTCTGGGAGCGGCAATTTCAGGCGGCAGCAAGAGGCGACAACGTAAATTGTCTTAATGGACCATGAAGCTGATACGCAGCAGCCGCGATGAAATGAAATGGGCCCAATTATAAATAAAAAATATAAAAAAAGAGGCACCCAGAAACCAAAACAAAACAGAGTAAGCAATAAGTTTCCCTCCCAAAAAAAAAAAAAAAAAATGAAAAGAAAGTTTTGTTTTTACGGCAATTTCATTGACAAAATTTACTTTTTTTTTGGCCCGTGCAACGAACTTAGTTGCTGCAGTTATTGCAGTTGCTGCATTAGTATTAGTTACAGTTTTTCGATACACCAAATTGACTTAACAGTTTTGTTGTTGCCGCGCTTCTTTCTAACAGCAACAGGTTGCTGCACTTTTGTCTCTTTCACTCACCAATACACACGCACACACTATTGATTTGCTGCACTTTTCGAAATGCTGCCAAAGTCGCTGCCGCAGCGCTGCTGCTGCTGCTGCTGCAACATTTTACCTGTTGCTGCTGCTGCTGCTGGGACACTGCGGCAACTTGTATTTGGTTTTGTTTGATCTTGTCTTATTGTTGAGCGTTGTCGTGTATCTTTTCTGCTGCCTCATTCGTTGTTGCAGCGTTGTTGTTTTCCTCTTGTTTCACTGTGAAATTTATTGGCGCATATAAATGCCTCAAAATTGATGTTATTGTCATTTCAAGCGACCCGCTCGATCCGACTTTGTTTAAGAAATTCTTGTCCCAATGCTTGTTGTTTTTAGAGATTTCTACTATTTTGTTGTTGTCTCTTGTTGTGTTGTCGTTCGTTGTCCTGCTTTTGTTACTTGCTTTGAAAATTGATTTTTACTTATTTTTATTGTTGTCAAGATAAGTGGAAATGGGTTCAAATGTCCATTTGATGGGCCATCATGGCTCTTTTTATGCCACATAGCACATACTTGTACACACAAATAGATAAAGCGAGCCAGAGGAAAAAAAACAGTGGGCGCGCCGGCACAAAGCAAAAGTGGGCGTTACTGTGCGCCAGAATAGAGCAATTTACTCTTAGACCAAGGGAAGGGCAGATATGAGTTAATTTTGTAAAGTTGTTTGGTTTACGAAGTCAGCAGTCAGCAGGCTGACGCACCATGGGCCACACCAGCAAAATTTGATTTGCTCCAATTTTTGTTTTCAATCAAAATGAGCTATTCGTCAGGTACGTATATATGCACAGATCACAAATCTTTTTAACGAAATATAAAAAAATTGTGCAAAATATCTGGAATACAATGTGCAGTCGGCACAAAAGTCGATTTTGTGGAAAAATAACAAGCTTTCCCATAAACTTAAATTTTAGATGTAAGACAGCTATGTTTTAACTAGTTGGTCGATCATAGTCAAAATCTTACATTTCAGTTGGAATCCTGTCGTATTTGGAAACAACATGTGCAAAAAAAATGTGTCTTTTAATAAAAACTTCATTCTTAGTCGTTCAATTGTCTAAAAGCTAAAGGATACAGAAATTACCAAAATAGAAAACTTAATACTTTTTTATTGACATGAAAATGGCAAACTTATATTTGAGACACATACAAACTTTTTGGCACGAAATTGACTTAACGACTAGTTTGGTTCAATTAAGGTTTATTAAGGTGATTACCCAATTCGTTTCCAATCGGAAAAATGCGATAACATCAATACATTTGGTAATAGAACAGATAAATTTGTTTAAAAATATTATTTCACCTATAACTATTGCATTATGATTTTCTTATGATATGATCATAAATAAAACATTTTTATAGAAAAACTCCGTTCTTCACCTGTCGAGTTTATACAAGCAACATGAGATATGAGATAATTTTGTGTCAAAATATATTAATTGAATCTTTTGATAAATTAAATTACACTAGATCAGCTTTGGGCCCACTGTGCAGTCGGGCGAATGCGCTGGCGTTTTTCAAATAGGAGCAAGGCGTGTGTAGGTTTATATGTGGAGGGGGGATAGAAAAGTACTTAATAAGTGGGTGGCTAGTTCAAAAACGTAGCATTACAAAATGGGAGTAGCATTAGGCACATAAAGTAAGCTATATGCATTACTTACCTTATTTCTGTAATCCAAAAAAGCACGCCAAACTTGATTTTGTCTCGATTTTTGTTTTGAAAACTCTACACACAAATAAACTTTTTGCCGAGCCTCACTTATAGCTCCTCTTTCTGTAGTCTGTCTGCACAGTCTACTACTATTTACGCAGTTGCGTATTTACTACTTTTTAGCTTCTTTCTAATTTACGCACACACACACACACACACACAGTCAGTCACGTAGAAGACGCGAAATTGATGCAAATGTCCATGCTCTTGTGAATTGTTGTTGTTGTTGTTGTTAATGTCGCGTCGTTTTTGCGCATTTTGTTTTTATTTCTATTCGTTTCTTTAGCATTGGCCAATTGCCACACAAGAAGCTACCCGCTTCTGCTGCTGCGCAGTTTCTGTTGCTGCTACACCAACAACAAATATTTGCAGAAATATTTGCGCTGCCGCATTCCGACACCGGACACTAAAAAAAACATAAGCGAAAGCACACACCGCGGCTAATTGTTTAAATAACAAAGTTTCGCACAGTTCGGGACAATAACAATAAATATTGTTTGTTTGTTTGTTGCAAATAGCGGCAACTTAACACACACACAATTTTTCACATATTTTGTATGTATCTTTTATTGGCTTGAATTTTCCTGCTTGCCCTTTTCAAGACAGCAGCAGACACACACAAGAGTAGACCTGTTGCACGGACTGTACACTTTGACTTCAACCGGCTTTTATTTAATGATTTAACATTTTGCCCTCATTTAATTTCAATTTAAAAAATACGCTTCGCGTTCATCGCACGATAAATTCGTTACAAATTATTTTAAATTAAAACAGCGCGCAGGCGCGTACGATCCGCACAGTACGAGAAAAAACAACAGAAAACCAAGTAAACGTTGTTTGTTGATATAGGATTAGTGTGACCATTTACTGAAACATAAAAAATACCACAAATGACTGAAATTCATTTTGCAAAAATACCAACAAAGTACGCCACATTTTTTCGTTTTTAAATTTTGTTTCTTTTTGAATTAAAAGCAGTTAAATTAACAAATGCTTGTTTAGCTTATTGTATTTTAGGTAATATTATAAAGTTACAAGTCGATTTCATTGATCTATAAAGATTATTATAAAAGCTTATACAAAATCAATTTGTACTTAAAGAACGTAAAAAAGATGTAAATTGTTTTAGGTCCAAGAAAGGAAACTCATATATGAAATACTTGGCAATACGACTTGTCAAAAGTGGTCGGTAGAAACAAAGTGGCACCGAACCGCTTTATGTTTTTTTCAGACATTTTTTAAAGAAGAAGATGGAATAAAAAAGAATCTGAAGTTGTATCTTAATAATTCAACCACTTTACTTAAATATGTACACATAATGTAAGAGAGTGTTGCAATATACGTAACCGGTAGAACATACGTGCCATGGAGAAAAATTCTCAACATTGACTCGGGTAGCGGTTGGACCATGTTCGTCTGATAATTTTTACGAAAAGATGCACTTAAAGCCAAGTATCATGAAGTTTGTCGAATTGGTAAGGGTAAAGGGTATCCAAAGTCGGGCACCGTTTTTCTTTGGTTTGGTATATAAGTTAAGTGTTTCTAGTTAGACAATTTTTTAATTCAAATGTTTATTTAACTTTCATTTACTATATTTTTTAATGTTTTATTAAAAGAAAATGTTTATTACTGCCACTTTTTATTCATTAGACTTTCGATTTAGTTTTTCGTATATCAAAAGAATTTCAATGCTTTTGAAAAACCTGTCTCTCAAAGAAGGTGTACCCTTAATATCGTTGATTTTCCTGATTATATCTAAATGACTTCTTTGTTCTTCAGGCGTCCATGACCTTTTACATGCTTCGAATTTCATATGGAACTCTTCAAACAATTTCAAACGTCGCCACAACATATCATTTTGAACCTCTTTTATTCCGTGCACTTGCAATGTGTACCATAGCAGCAACGATTCCGTACTGGAAACCACATTCTTGTTAGAGGTTTTAGAATTATTAACAATTTGGAGAAAATCAGCAAAAAGTAAAAACGTATCGAAATGGAACACATTGCCCCTTCTTACTGGCTTCAGTTTACCAGTTCAATGAAATCAGTCAAATTTTGTAGCTTGATACTAAGAACCCCATTGCTTGAAAGGTGCCAAATCCTCAACAGTTTTTTCGAAAACTAGCTTGCCTTGCTCTATGCCATCCTCAGCAATTTTTCCAAGTTTTGTGCTGACAAATTCAAGTAGTTGTGCACATGTTGATACCTCAGAAGATTCTTCAGAGGATGAGCTACTACTGTCATCACTATCCAGTCCCCATTATGGATAGGAGTATCCTTAATATCTTTATTTAACATCGCTTTAATTGATACTTACCGTGACTAGCAGTGAGACGGTGAACAGTGCCAAAAGTGTTTTGAGTGCCATCTTCTAGAGTACTGAAAGTTTCCGTTAGACCTATATATAACCCTATTTATATAAGCGCTCTGAGCGAAACAAGTGTTTATATTATTATGGGTTCAAGATGCCAAAAATTTCCAAAAATTGTCCGATAAGAATTCTTACCAGCAATAATGTGTAGCATGATTCTTAAAAATTAATAGCAATTATTATAAAGTAATCACTCTTCAAGCGCAATTTTTGGGAAAAGAGGTACTGCCGTGTCAAAGCGCAAGCTAACATATCAGGTTATATTACATAGCTTAAAAAAAGAATGCTTACCAAAATATTATGTATTGCTTAATTTTTTCTAATGCTGAATCTGCTCTTCTACAGCTTAAAGTTAAACTGTGTTGATAAGAGCCCACAACAAATTAGCCCAAGTTCAAATTATCATCACAGCGTAAAATTTGCTTACCTCCATTATAATTTAAGAAACCAAAGATTATGTATAAGTCATACATGTTTGCATAGAACTCCTAGTAAGATTATGATTATTATATAAAAGTTTTAGACGCACTGCTATTTACAGTTTTAGTAGCGCTGCCGCTGATTATTATTTAAAATGACACATACAAATAATATATTAACATATAAATATTTTAAACATTACATAAAATAATTTTTCGCTAATTCAAAATATTGACCTGTAAGCGATTACTATGCAGAAACTCCGAGTCCTGATAGTAACGTGTCCAGATTTCATAGATATGCTGTGATATCCCCAAAGCATTGCCAGCTGGCTTTGAAGCGTAGATATTCGTTTTATTACTAAAGGGCAGTTCCACCTCATTGGAGACGCGCAGCTTAAAAGCGCTACCATTAAAGGCTTTATGGGATTGCAGCGCCAACGTCACATCATCAAGAAACATAGCCCAGCGTGGTCTGTAGTAATCCTGTACCAAACCAGACCACTGTTTGCACGCATAGTCGAGTATTTGGCCAGCGGGACCCCAGGCAGTTATCTGATTACGTGCATTAAATTCGAAGAGCTGCTGCTCAGCTTTATTGGTAGCTAATTGCTTGGCAGATTCTAGCCAAGTACCCAACAGAAAGTTCTTACTGCTTGCCAAAATCTCTTCCAGGTTGTCAAAAAGTTGCAGCAACTTTCCGCCCAGATATTCAAAACGCGCTTGTTGTTTCTTGCGATATGAAGACTTAAGATTCACATAAAGCTGATCTGCAGTTTGCTGCAAATACTGCCTGGTTATGTCTATAAGATCATGCTCGTATATAGAATACTTGTCATCATCCAGTGGTATTATGTCATTAGCCCAGAGCAGCAGCTCCCAAGCCTGCTCAACACTGGAGCTATTATACCAGCTCCAAGGTTCCAGATTCAAAGCTGGTCTCCGAGTTATTGTGTACTTTCCATGCATCCGTTGCAAGCCCTTGAAAGAGTAGACGCTGCTGAGTAACAGCTGCCAAGCTTGACTCAGTCGCGTATCGTTCACGCCATAACGTACCAAAGAGAAATGTTCAAACCAGCTTTCCATTTGTAGCTCATTGTCACTCCAGCCACGTTCCAAGGCCAAGGAATACAACACGTAATTCTGATCAATACCTTCTGGTGTTATGCCCACGCCCACCATAGAGCTATCCGGCATTTTACGCGCTGCGGATATGCCTTTATTCACGAGCTCAGCTGAGCCAAACATGCCAAGTGTGCCACCAAAATTATGCAGCATACACCAGATAAATGGCTGTCCATAATAGGAGAACGTACGTTGATATTGCGGAAACTGTTCGCTTTGCAGATCCAGCACAATCATGCCACCACGCGGCACAGCTGTCAAAAAAGCTTCCATCAGTTCATCCGTCCAGAACACGTTCTTGACAAACATCCACCCTTGTAGCAGCCACACTGCCTCCATATCCACAGCCTGCATAGAGCTATAAATTTGTGCCGCTGTGTCATGCATATACTGCGGCTCTGCTACCCTTGGCTGTATCTCATTAAAGGGATCACAAAAGTATATATGATCCGATCCGTATGTTTGCACTACGTGACGCAGAAATTGTGTGGCCAACTGATTGAATAGCGGCTCCTGTGGCTCCACAAACAAGCTGCAGCAGTAGGTGTCCGGAAATCGATTCCAGCTTTCAACGGCTGTGTAAGTAGCATTAGGGTAAATGCGCCGTAATGCTACAGGCACATGCCCTGCAAAGGCGGGCAAAGCAACGCTTATACCCAGCTCACGTTGAGCTTGTAGTATCTGCCTTTGTAGAAGTTGCTGCAGACGTCTATAGCTTGTAGGCAGCGGTCCCGCCCAGCCGCGTATGTTACCCATGCGTTGCCAGGCCTGAAAAGCTGGGCCACCGAAGTGTGCATCAATTTCGTCAGGTGTAAGACCTATGTTAGTGTAAACGTCTTGCCAAATTGCCTCCTGTATGGGAGCTATGGTAAGACTTATGCCCATCATAGCCATCCAGTCTATGTGACGACGCCACTGCGAGAAGCTCCACCAAGCGAAACTATAGCTCCACGTACATACATTCTGATAGTATATGATGGGGCTAGCTGATACGGAGCTATGTGTAATATTTGGCAATTGTAAATTGCTTGGCAGCTCAATGCTTGTTTTAAACCAATCAAGATCCTTGTGCAGCACATATTTGAGATAGTAATGAAAGCCCTTGGCAATGGCAACGCCATCCCAGCCGGCTATGAAGACTTTTGAATTACCTCCAGTGCTCAGCTGTGGATAAGATTGCACGGCACTTAACGTGTTTTATGTAATAAGTGACCACTTACCTGATAACTGCGAAATTCCAAGAGCTTGTTTACTTCGATCTCAAACAATTCAGCTGAACGTACACCCACTACCCGTTGTATCAGCTCCTTAACGGCCTTTTCCTGTACATCGGGAGATGTATTTGGTGCTATTTTGGTAGCCAATTTATGGCTCTGGACAGGAAGTGCACATAAATTGAGTTGTATAATTAATGCCAAGGCGGCGAACTTGACAAAGCGCTGCATTTCACTTTTAATTCAATTACGCTTGATCATGGCACACACTAGTAAATTTTTTCAATGGCAGCAGCACAACAGCAACTGCCCCGCGTTGATAATGAACGTGAACTAAATAAATGCGTCTCCGGGAAGCGTATCCGAGCGTATCTATCACTATACGTAATATGAGCACACAATAGAATTACGACCGGAGCAAATGCCGCGTTCGTGCACAGATTGCTTGCTTGCAGCTCTTATCTGCAGCCAAGCCGGCTTATTCACACAATGTAAACAGAAGGTTTTTATGTGGTAAAACTATAAGCGACGTCTTTGTACTTGTTATAAGTTTAAAAGGAAATCAATAGCATAAATAAATATTTTTATTGCTTATTTCTGGGTTTGTGAAAAACGGTAAAGTTCAGTGTCACCCTAAGAAAAATAATATTACAAATTTGGCGGGCTATAGGCAGACCAGCAGCTAATCATAAAATGGCAACGATTGCAGCTAAATTCCTTTCATCTAAAGATCTATTGCATTTGGCCCATAAAAGTTTCAAAGCCGATAAAAGAAAGCCAACATCCCAATCTTTTTCACGCATTTCTCAATCATTGCTCATTTAAAGCCGACAGCCATGTTTTTGTATGGCATTTGCCGCGCAACAAACTTTTGGGACCAACTTTTAATAACTGTAAATTACTAATATAGCTTCATCAATATATTGTTTGAAAAATCCATTTCAGAAAAGATTAAATTAACATTAGCTCACATAAGCTACTGAACAAAAAACACTGGCTAGTTAAAAAACAAAATTTTAAATGAACTGGTTCTCACGGCACCAAAACAAATTTACCGTATAACAAACCATATGTTTTGTAAAAAAAAAGGTTGGCAGCTCTACCAAACTTACCGCAGTGTATTTTGCGTGAATTTCTTTTAAATAATAGAACATATAGTTTAATTGTTAATGAAAAATTTATCATAGAGTTGTGCCAGTAGCATCTCAAATAAGTTTTAGCTATGTCCAATGCGTTACAAAAAAGTATGGGTGCCTGCAGTTTGTTACTTTCAACGAATGCTTGTTTTGTACATTGGTTATACAATACATTTCTTTGCAGGTCTGTCCTTGTCTTCAAGCCGCACTCCTTTGATACAATTCCTGCGTTACCGTGGAAAAATCAACATCCAGAGACCCCAATTGCCGCATTATGAACGTGCGCGTGTTGTTGCCGTCACGCAGCCTAAGTTCGCAGAACCTCCAAAGGCCCGCACATGTTTTAAAACGCGTGTCGAACGCACACAACAACAATTGGAGAATCCTTATAATGACATTATAGCGAGGGAGGTGCGCAACTGGTTGCAACACTCCCGCATGGTGGCTATATTTCATCTAAACTCTATCACAGCCGATGAGATCTTTAACGTGCGCGTTCAGCTCTTCAAGCAAAATATGCATCTAAAATCCTATGGTCGCAAGATTTTTAAAATGGCCGTAGCGGATACCAAATTTGAAGCCATTTTACCTTTGTTTCACTCAAATCACTGCATAGTTTTCTCGGATGAGCAACGCGTCGGCACTTTGCTGCGTCTTACACGCAAAGTGCCGCAAATGGTGCTACTGGGCGGCATTGTGGAAAACACATTACTGAGCCGAAATGAACTGGTGGCTTATTCTCAACTGCCTGGCCTACAATCAGCGCAGGCCGAGTTGGTGCAAACATTGAATATGGCAGCAGGAAACTTGGTGCAACAGCTGCAAACACATCAACGCAACTTTGTTAATGTTTTGGATGTACACGCCAAGGGCACTGAAGCTAACAGCAAAAAGGAAGAACCGACCCCAACAGAACCGTAATTTATAATGGCTAAAATTGTTAAAACGTAACTCCGAAAAAATATTAATTTTGTCTTTCATACTATAAACTAAAACTAATTCTTGATCTATTGTTAGATTACACTTTTCCAACACCTTTTGAAACCTTTGCTGGAATGATTGTGTCTCTTGTCAGTTGAATCAGGCGGCCATCTCTCGGTCTGTGTCTAGGAACTGATGGCATGTGCATGCGGTGCTGTCGGCGTCGTCATGTTGTGCAAGCGTTGCCTGCAATTAAAAGCCAAATTTGCCAGCGCCTCTGCTGCATCCAGTTCGTCTTTGTGATGTATAGTATTATAATAGTGGGCTTCTTCAGCAGGTGTTTGTAATAGCCAGTGTTCACCACGTGCCACAGCTGTGGCATCATTGGTAAACAATACCTGGCTATGTAGCGGCACTTGAGCATTTCTCGACTCTTCGTCGTATTTGTGTCTGCAAAGGAAAATGGATTATAAAATAAGTAGAAAAATGGAATCCAGCGGAAAATCGACTAGGAAGCAAACACATTAACATTAATTGTACTGAAATCAGATTTGGAATGAAAACTACTATACCAAAAGACAAGAGGCAATCTCTTTACAAATACAGGCTTTAACGTAAAGTTCTTTTATAATGTAAGACCCATATGTAGGTTCTCCATTGAACCATTGGCGAATTATGAGCATTCTCGTTTTACTTGGTTCCTTTAACTACAGTATTGCAGAACACTACTAACCTTTTCGTATTCCACTCAATATGATAGTTATGCCTATCAGGCGTAAACTTGACGGCGCTCTCTAACCACTTATTAAGCTGTGTGCCAGACGTAGACGACGTCGATTTATTGTCTTCCACTCTGCTGTCCCTCAGATACTTTTCCATTATCTGCTGTTTGTACTTGGTATTACCAGCCTGCATTCTAGGCAACATGGGCAAACGATCAATTTCTCTAGCTCCTTGAGGCATGCATTCGATATAGAAATTCGGCTTATAGCAGCTGGTAGCATTATTGCCGTTGCCATCGCTGCCCGTGCTGCGACTGGACAACTCATCATCATCGTCGCCTTCATCATCTTCAACGTTGCAGGCTCTCATGTCCTCCTCCCAAATGCTGTCCTCAGATGAGATGCTGAACTGCTCCACATTACCTCTGGCATTGTGATTGTAGTTCTTAATTAGATGTCCCCAGGATTTTTTTGCCTTTTCACGTTCCGAATTTTTTAACTTGCGCCGCCAGTTGGCAAACCAATTACATATTTGAGTATAGGTAAGACCAGTTTCGACAGCCAGATGCTTCTTTTCCTCACGACTAGGATAAGGATTTTCACGGCGTCGTATAAGCCAGTCCTTTAGCATGCGCTTGATATCGGGCGTAAAGAGTCTCTTGGCAGCGCGAGGATGCAGCTCATCCTCAGGGGGCCAGGCACGCCTGTAAGTGGATGTACGCTTGTTAATCAAAGCAATCTTTGCTTCATTTTCAATTGTTGCTGGAATATACCTTACCTGCTGTGACGGCGATTCCTTTTAGGTCTTGAGTTCTTCTCCATTTTATTTCTTTGACAGTTTGTCTAAAAAAGTAAACAGAATAAGTCATACGAGTGATTGCCAAGTTATTGCTCATAACTAATCCAATCCAAAATACGCTGTTAGGCATTTCAGTTGCAAAACTTTTGGGTGGGTGGCGCTATTTTTGGCAACCAACGCCGAAACGACGAAATTTTCATGTTTTTTGCTCAAAGAATGTTTTTTTTTTTAATGATGGCAATAGAAGCTCCCAATTAATGAAAATAAACGAGAAATATTTTGGTCACTTGAGAGCGGAATGAGCAACAGAGAGTTCGGCGTTAAATATCACACGGGTTAAAATAAAATCAAGTAAAACGCATAACATGCATGTAAATTACCGAAAACTGAAAGAAAGTCTAAGAAAGTCTAATTTCTAACATACAAACATTCAATGTACAAGCTAAATATGGTAACATATATAGCACTACATTCGTAGCAGAGCATATTTTGATTTTTCTTAGACCTTGACACACAGTTCATTGATAAAATATTTGAATCATGATTTTTAGTTGCCCAATCTAAAAAAAAACACATAATATCTTTAGTTGTTATGATTACGCTGAGCTAAAACTCTAGGCCATTTTCCAGCTTTTTCTCAAATAGCTTTACTACAAAGCTGCAGTAAAAACAGGCACACATTTATACATATGTATATATATATATATATTCTTTGTTTAAACTTTTTGTTGACACAAATTGTTGAACAATTAATTATATAATGCTCAATAACACAATAGACTTGTTTTTTATAAAAAAAATAAAAACTTCTTTATGCAATTGGATTTAAACTAAATTGTTACTTAAAACATTTTCACTTTTGGCTCACTGTACAACGTGCAGTTACATATATTGATTTTCTTATATACACCCACCTGTAAATCTTAAATTTCAATTTTTAAAATATTCTATTGTCTTAAAAAATTATCTCTTCGTCGCTGAAACGTTTCGCTCGACGTACTCGCGCAAACTGAACACTCGTAAAATTTTCAAAACTGCCAATGTTGTTGTTTTCGAAAACATTTCCCGCTGTTGCCACTTCGGAAAACTCAACACTTATCAGCGAATGAATGAGTGTGATTTTAATCTATTTACAAAATTTAAGAAAATATTTAAATTTTTTTTTAATTGTGGCTACTAGTCTGTCCTGATTCCCGTAAGGCGCTACAATGGGCATAAAGATTGATCAATATATTTCAATGCTTCTTCAAATCTTAAAAGCTTTGAACTATTACTCTCTTTTTCTCAAAACCTTTGTTAACTTTATTAATTATACTTAAAGACATATTTTTATAGTCTTAAAAGGTTTTGGAAAATCTCTCTAAAGGTACACTTAAGTAGATGTGAATAAGAGTTTTTTACATATTTTCTTTTCCAAAGCCCTGCCATTTAGGACCTTAATAAGCTCTTTTTTGGGCTACTTAAAACTCTAGTAAACAGTTTTAAAAGTTTTGTGCATATTTGGGATTGCTCTGCCCTTCCACTTCGAATCTTATTGAAGATTTTAAGTTGTATGACTAAAGACTTATCAAGGCTGCATGCTTAAATTAACCTTTTTTTCCGAAGTCTCGGTAAGTGTCCACTTAAGAGGGTCATATTAAAAGTTTCGGACATATTTGAGCACTCCTATTTCGACGTCATCACTTGCAAAATTACAAATTGAAACTTTTTGAATATACCAACTTATTCCAAGTTTTCCTTTAATATTTTTGATATCGATTAGTGAAAATTCGCATTAAGACCTGCAACTAATTATAGCTACAAAATGGAAACCATTTCGTTTTTCTTCTTCAAATGCATATGACCAACTGTGCAGCGCACACATTGCTCGCCTAATTCACTTTCGCTCTCGATTTTGTTGCAACGATCTGTGTTTGTTGGCCATGACGTGATTAAAATTAAATTGTGTCGCAAGTGATTCTCAAATTTTTATATATTTATACCACTGTACATTGTGAGTAAATAGGTATTTAGTATATTTACTCATATATTTCATGTTTTTATAACAGAACTACTGAGAGCAACGAAAAAACATGATAAAAGTAGCGCAAAAGTGAATGCTGGCTAAATTAGAAATCTTCTATCGATACTGACAATGTTTCAAACATTTAATGCATTACAAACTTGTTGACTACAACATATATATTCGTTCCCTAAAGTGACAACACACATGCTGTGTTGCACGTATTATTTGGGAAAAAGTTTTATTAAAAATGAGTTGTTGTGTTGAGAGGTAGCGCTCGCACCTATATCTTTACTTTGTAATTTTTATTTATCTCTATTACATATATTTAAGCGCTCTGTCTTTTCTAATGTTTCTTATAATCATTTAAAAAGTAATACAAACATTTAAGACTGCAAAAATGTAAAAGCCAATTACTGTTTTGCGCATATACATTTTGAATTTAGCGCTATTCAGCAAACTGTTCGGTATTTTCTAACACTGGCTCACGGCAAATTTAGCGTATTTAATTTCTTTGGTATAGTATGTAAACACTGTAGCCAATAGACAATTGTTTATAACTAGAACGTAATAAATTGCTTAAAACCAGAAAGTCATACGAAAAAAGGAGTCCGCGCCGCTAACTATGAATGATTCGGTGCGTTACGAGCGCGGTCAGCCAATACAGCTGCGTCCATTGGGCGAATCCCAAGAAAGAGTGGGCGAGGCGGAGCCCCAGGGAACTGGCAATGTACGTTTTAGTCTGTCCGGCTGGCCCAGCCATTGTCCCCCGGTCACTGACTCATCCGGCTTATATTTTTGTTTTTATTTATATATCTTGCAGTTGCTGTGCACTCATGATGGTGTCCTACTAAAAAGGGCTAGCCCAGAGTTTGTGGCGGAGCTAAACCAAAGTGGCTCTTTGTCACTGGTGGAGTACAATCTGCATAAAAATCGCCGGTATTTAGAGTGGCATCCAAACGACAGCATTATGATAGCTGCTGATAATCCAGATCAAGGTGATTGGGCTTTGGTAGACAGAATATCTACGCGCACACGCACCATTTCCGAGTGTCGCGCCTTTAACACAAAGCCAAATGAAGGTGCTGTTAACAATGGAGTACCCCCGACTCGTGCTCGTCCGATGCGCATAGTGCTGGAAGATCTTGCAACCGTGGAAGTGCGTCATCGTGGGCAGACATTACGTTTTCTGCGCAAGCTGGATGGCAGCGTACACAGCGAGTTTTTCTTTCAGCATGGCAATGCAGAACTTTTTGTCAATTCAATGCGCCAGCTACATTTTCTAGAAAGTGCTCAATCAAGTCGCGGTGGCGAGGAGTACATCATATTGACCACCGAAACACAAAAGTTAAAGAAAACATTTGCCGAACTAGACATAGGTGAGATTAAGTCCAGCCACCTGCCGCGTGAGAGTTGGTTGCCCAATAAACTGGCAGGTTTTTTGGGCAACATACCAGATCTGGTGCAGCCGCCATTTCAGCGATCGCCCAAATCTCGACCCAATAACTTGCTGCCAGGAGATCGCCAGACATCGCCAGATAATTATCAAATCGTTGGACTGAGCGGTAGCACCAATAGCGCGTGCTCTTCAAACAGTCAAAGCCGTGGAGAGAGCGCGGATAAGTCACCAGCGGACAGTGAACTGGAGAACCTTAATGCACAAGACGAGAGAATTGTTAATAATTTGCCAGATCGTCAGAACGTGCATCGCGGTAAGCCTTTATCAATGAAGCGCGGAATCAAATCGCTTACTTATGTATGTTGTCTGTTATCATCTCTGTGTGCTGAGCAGATAACAACACTAGAAGATTATGCTCAAAGTTTTAGTTATTGGCAAGATTATTTTTTAATCATTTTTCTAATAGTTTTAATTCTAAAAATTATTATTAAGGTATTGTCTATTGCGTTACCACCTGCATATGCCTAAAATGACATAAAAAAATTGTATATTTCAGGAGCTCCATTAAACGAAACACAATGGCTGGAATTCCAGACACCCGATGGTCGCATTTCAGACAGTGCACGCATCAGAGAGCTCATTTTTCGTGGTGGCATTGCGGACAATTTGCGTTCTGATGTGTGGAAATACTTGCTGAATTATTATCAATGGTCAGATACTGAGCTAGAACGCAGTGATCGGCGCAAACAAAAGTCCCTCGAGTACTATAACATGAAAGCTCAGTGGTTGTCTATGACCAGCACACAAGAGGTTAATTTTAGCGGCTATCGGGATCGCAAGTGCCAAATTGAGAAAGATGTTAAGCGCACAGACCGTACGCAGGCGTTCTTTGCAGGCGAGGATAATCCCAATCTGGCGTTGTTGCAAGGCATACTCATGACATACGTAATGTACAACTTTGATTTGGGATATGTGCAGGGTATGTCGGATCTCCTGGCGCCCATATTGGAGATACAAGTAAACGAAGTGGATGCGTTTTGGTGTTTTGTTGGCTTCATGAACATGGTCTTTACCAACTTTGACATGGATCAGGCAGGCATGAAGACACAGTTTGCGCAATTACGTCGTCTTTTGGAATTTGCCAATGCACGATTGTTTAACTATATGCGCACACATGACTCGGACAATATGTACTTCTGTTTTCGCTGGTTGTTGGTGTGGTATAAGCGGGAATTCGAAAACGATGATGTGCTTAAGCTGTGGGAGTGTCTATGGACACGTTTGCCCTGTCCCAATTTCCATTTGATTATCTCCGTGGCCATACTGGACCAGCATACCGATGCTATAATCGATAATAACTACGAGTTTACCGAGATATTGAAACATGTCAACGAATTATCGGGTAATATAGATGTAAAACATACTCTGGAGACAGCCGAGGCCATCTATTTGCAGCTCAAGGCTTCCGAAACACTGCCCAATGACATAAGACAGATTATAGGAGAGCCCTTACTGCCTGCGCCAGCTGGTGAGCCTGGCATAGCAGACGAGGACGAAGAGCTGGCTGATTCAGATGATGGCTTCGATGAGCTGGTGCGTGAGCTAACGCCCGAGGAAAAGCGGCGTCAGCAGGAGTTACTTGAGGAGGCATGCGATCGTTCCTTGTTTTTGCAGTACATTTAGAGACAAAAAGAGCCAAAGCCGAAGGCAACTAATTGATGCGCAAATTTGTATAGCGTTTAAGACTTAAAGTTTACTACCAACGTACTCTCCACGTGGACCGAAACGTTGTATTTCAAGTGCTTTGTTTGCTGATGCACAGATTTTAATATTATATATACACTATACTTGTACTTGTTTATATTGATATGAATTTCAACAATTGGCTGATATTTCTTCTTCAATTGGTTTATGAAATTATGCCTATTATATTATCTATTATTATTATTTTATGATGAAATGCAATGTCAATTAGATCCCCTCTTATTGTATTTAAAGTAATTTCTTTAATTGGCATTTGAACCGCAACTTTTGTTATATATTGTGAGGATATTTATTATTAATATACGTACATAGTGAAATTGTTTATCCATTATTATCCATTGTATGCGATTTTTATAATTTTTTTCACATTTCTATTATGATTAAGCTGAAACTCATCAAAATTATACGAAAAGCACTTTAAGAGCAATATATGTGTCCCTTTGAATATCGAAAAATGCGAACAACTAAATAAAAGCTGCAAATAATAAAAAAAAATGCATTATTGCATATATGTATCTGATATTTATTTTACTGTTTGACCGAATTTTTAATACCTATATAATAAACACCATTGATGCTTTTCAGAACGAAATACTTTATTGAGATATCCTACAAAATCTGGAGAGCTCTCTGAGTAGCAACAACCTTACAAGCTGTTATTCTTGAAACGATGTCGGTTTTCAATAACTTTTTTGGCGTTTTACAGTAGATCAAACACACAAGCGCCTGAACGAAGAGTTTTGTGTTTGGCATAAAACTTTTTTTATATTTAGTTAATTTTTTAAAGAAATCCAAACCCTTAATCAGGCACAAGAATAATTACTCAGAATTAATCTGTTTTCAATTGAACAGCAATCCATCGTTGTGTTAGGTATCTCCTCCACCACATTTAAGTCCAGGAGCTATCTTTGGATCTATCATATATATCGAGTAACAAACGAGCATAACATAAACAACCCTAAAGGAGGTGGAGGATACCCATGGAAAGACAATAAGTTGGTGGGCGGTTCTTTAAGACACATCTGAAAATTTCGCCATAGGGAAATGATCAGATATAAACCTTGAAAGTAATTAGCAGAGAGTCAGGCCCAAATAAAGGTATTTGGAGGAACTTGACTAAACTGCAAACTGAAATGAAATTAGAACTTCCGTGTCAACGAATCAAACTTTCATTACGATAGGTCCCTGGTCACACCAACATTCCCAAGAACGAACAAGCAAGAATTCTGTGGAATTAGGGGACACACTTTTTAGCAACTACTAAGAGAAGCGGAAAGAACGAAACGATATACAGACTACATCCTCGCTGCTGGCCAGGTTTAAGAAAATCTCGCAAATTGACAAGAGCTTTGTTACTATTCGAACTGGTCTTCTTACTTGTGTTAGCTAGACTTCACCAGCTCCTATACCAGTAGGTTTTGTCAACTAGATGAGGGCTCCTCGCAGAACGTGCTAGTTAAGTGTGTTGAACTGGCAAGAAAGAGCATTTATCTTTTAATCGGTAATTCGATGTATCCCAGAGATATAACTGATAAGCTCAATAGCTTAACCTTGAATATATTATAAAATTACCAACTGAAACGTCTAGATTTTTATCTTCTAAACCGGGTGTAAGCCCTTATTTAAACCATATCTCGTTGTCGATTATAAATCATCATTTGATAACCCGTTGAGGGATCGCTTATATGCTGCTCTCTCTGAGTTTGGAATCGCTGCAAAGTTGGTGCGACTGTGCAGAATGACTTTGAGCAACAAACGCAGCTCCGTCAATGTAGGAAAAAGCTTTTCCGTGCTTTTTGAACGAAAAACTCTATGAGCTCTATGACGGGTCATATATGGATGAAGAAGCTCCTGCGCGAAAGGTCTTCGATTCGGTTACGGAAGGGAAGAAACTAAGGGGCAGGTAGAGAGCACACTTGCTACCTTTGGTACCGGGCTCTTAGGTGCATTACTGGGGCGCCGTGGTATGTGCGTAACTCCGCGATTCATCGTGATTTACGCATGCCCACGGTGATGAATGAGCTAAATAGGCATTATAGCCGGTATAACGACCGGCCGAGTGCCCACCTGAACCCGTTGGCTGGGGCATTGGCCACTAATACATGCAGAGGAAGGTTGAGGCGAATCCATCCTACTGACATTTGTCTAAGAAGGAGGCGTCCTTAGTTTGTTCAGTTTCCATGTTTTTGTTGAATTAAGGAAAGTTTGCTTTAAAATGTTAATTATTTTGTTCTGAACGTAATGTCTCCTGTCATATTCTTCTCATTTGTCATAAAAATGTTTTATAATCGTTAAGTCGATTGTTTAATGTTTTAAATTCAAAAAAATGAAGATAGATCTTATCTCAAAGTACATCTGCATCTTAGAGATCTAAAACCATGGTATCTATCTATCTTCTGATCTGGAAACTTATAATAATAAGGTAGTACCTTCATCGGGTATGTAGCTTTACCATTTTTATACCATCGTATAAAAGGTATACTCAGAGAGCTTGTTTTTTCAAAATTTATTCTGCCTGTCTTTTGGGTTACGGCCTTTCGGGGAGTATCGTGGTGACTGCTGTTTATGCTTACATGAAAGTAGAACTTCGGCCCGATGTGGAGTTGGATCAAAAATCAAGCTGGAGCTTTAGATAGCCCTCGTGTCGAACCTAGGCAGAAGTAAGATTGTCACAAACGCAACTTTCTCATTTGGATGGTCCGCCACGCCATTTATCTAAAGGATCGTTGGCTGTCCAAATCCGGAGATCTGGTTATCTATACCTTGTGGGATATACATCTTCGCTTTCTGCCTTGAGTTATAACGCTTATTATCTTAGCTATGGACCATGGGAAAAGTAAATAATCACACAATTTTAATTTGTTGTAATTTTTGAAATTTATTTTTTATATATTTATTTATTTATCATCAATATCAATAGTTGATGGTTGTTACTTTTTGCTGTAGTTGTGTTGTTTTTCTTATTTTTGTTGTTTGTTTTTCAGTTAATAATTATATTTTAATAATTAAGATTTATACTTAAACTTTAAGTATGCAATATTGAAATTAGCTTGCATATCAAATTCAATTGGATTTTGCTTTCTCTGTATGTGTTATGTAACGGGTTGAATTTATTTATCTCAATTTGATGCAAAAACAAAAAAAAATATCGTTTTATTTATCAGTTTACAGGCAGCCACACAAAACATTTGTGCAGTTTTAATTTTTGTTTTAAATTTAAATTGATTTATTTAAAAAATTCTATTTTTCAATAAACATTTTTTTTATATCTCTGAATTTTTAATGACAAAATTACATTTAAAATACAAATTATAAGCGATACATAATTTTTTTTACTAATTACAAAATTAAAAAGTATATATATTCAAAAGCAATTGGTTACATGCAACTTATAGGACACAAAACACAATACAACGTAGAAGTAGAACGAATAAAAAAGTCGTAGAGACTGCTAAGGACGATCGGCGATGATCTTTCATGAGATGCGAATTTTTGAGGTGCTTTAATTTAAATATTAAATTGTTTTAGGGAGCGGTTTGGGTTTGGGTGCTTATAAATTATGTACAGATTAGTTACCTTCCATAATAATAATAATAGTAGTAGTAGTTCTCGCGGGGACAGCAGTAAAATTAAAAACAAGTACAAGTAAACTACTTGAGGTGTATGTATATCATATCATATCATAATGTGTTTGGATGTGGGCTAACCATAGGTTCTTGTCGTCTGTAATCCTAACTGATTTAGCTCAGCAATGGTTTGTGCTTAATATAATTAATAATTTTCAATAGTTACGGTTTTCTGTTTAAGTTTTAAACACTTTTTCGCTTATTAATAGTTTGCAATAATTTAAACGATACTTCGATACTTTTCTTGCATGCAGCCATCAATCTACTCATTCTTCTTTCACTCGCTAGCATTAAATTATAAGCGCTTTTTAATATAAATTTATGTTCCTCTATGCTTGATTTGCAGCTTGGCTGTAAAATGGTAACAAAATCGCTTGGTAACCCTCCGCTTCTCCGTCTATTGCAGCAAGTAATGGACTGGGAAACAGCTTAGGGTATCGTATACCCAATTATAGCAGCAATTTAGGCAACGATACAATGCTGCAGAGCTTAATGGTTAGCTATTTGCAGCAGTGCCTTCCATCGAGCTCTACAGCTTTTGGGTTTCCTAAGGTTTTCATTGCTCTTTTACAGCTATTTGTCTGCTCTTCGCTCGCTAACTGTTACGCAATACTACAAACTAAATACATATACTGTACTTATAATTTACACAACTTTAAGCTTAGTTTTAATTATATATATATATATATATTTATGTATATATATAGATCCCTATCAGAATAACCAAGAATTCAATTTCGTGGCTTTTTTGAGCGACGCACTCGAGTGTCTCTGGTCTCTTCTGCTACTATATTTTTGCTTACGGCTTTTCTCTTTTTCTGTTGCTCTATTTTTACTTTATTTCTGGTTTTGTTTCTGTTGCTTTGTCGTCTAGTTTTGACTCCTTTGGGGCCGCTTTTCTTTTTTGTTTTTTTACGGCCTGGCGTCGCTTTCTTGGCCTCTAGTTAACGCGTTCGCGTTGAGCGCCGCATTACTCATTCATTCCGGTCTTCCGACTCGCTGCCCGCAGACAAATTCAATGTGGCAGCATCGGCAGACTGTCTTGTATGACGCGTAGAGCGCAGCTCACGTCGCTTTTCCGGCGGCTGTTCGCCGCCGCCTTGCTCATTGCCTGAGCGTGGACGTTTCAGACGATTGGAAGAACGACGATTATCATCGGCTGCTGCTGCAGCCGCCGCTGCCGCCGCAGCTGCTGCTGCCGTTGAGCTGCTGGACGTAGAGGAGCCACTTAGATTGGCTGCTGTAGCTGCTTGATTGGATGTAGACGCTGAGGCCGAGGCACCGCTAGTATCTAGATCTTCCACGCTGCCACCATGACTACTGCCTGGTGCAGCTGGTTTCTTGAGTATGGGTTGTATTATAAGTTCGTCGGCTTCTTCGTAAGGCGGCGGCAACTTAGCCGCATCGGCTGCATTTGTTATGGTCAACGAAATGCGGGATTCACTGCGCTCTGATCGCTCGCTGCTCGTGCTGGCCCCTGAACTAATAGGTGGCGCTATAGTTATGGTGGTCTGTGAAGGCAGATTGGCAGCTATGCCTGCAGCTGCGCTGGCATTTAGTGGCGTGAGTGTGACTTTATCTTGTTCAGTCATTGCTGCATTTGCTGAGCTGCTAGTACTTGCTGCTCCTGCGCTGTGTGTACTGTTGCCTCCACTATTATTGCCACTGCTGCTACTTCCAGCTACGGTACCGCTGCGTAAGCTCTTCTCTATGCTGGACATGCTAGAGCCCAAATTAAGAGGCAAACCTGCAGCCATGGCAGCTGCAGTCAGCTCATCCTTAGTAGGATGCATTTCACTTCGTGAACGCTTAGACTTATTGTGCTGCTGTTGTTCTGCATCCAAAGCAGCTGCATAGGCCGCTGCAGCATTAACACTAGAACTGCTGGCTGATGAGGTTGGTATAAGTGATATACCCGAACCCAGGCCCAGAGTTTTTGTATAGTAGTCCATCTGCTGTTTAAAAGCATCCTGTTCACGCTGGCGCTTGGAAGCTGAGCTGCTGCTGTTACTTGTAGATGCGCCACTGGAAGAACCGCCTGTTAGGCCCGCCAAACTGGCCAGCGAGCCTGGTCCCGTCAAAGGCAAAGAACCGCCAGCTGCTGCCATAGCTTGAGCAGCCATTTCTGCTAACAGAGCCTGCGAAAAGTCACTGGACATGCCTGGTATTTGAGGCAATTGTGCCATCGCCGCTGCGGCCACGGCTGCAGCTGCATTTGCATTTGCAGCTGATTTCGAGCTCTTACTTGAGCTGGAGGCACCCGAATTGGAAATTCCACTCGTTGAAGCCGACGAAGTGGACGGCATCTTGCCTTGGGAGAAGGCTTGCAAGGCAGCCAAGTCTGTGGGCAGTGAACCACGTGCTAGACTCTCGAACCATTTTTGCTGCTCCTTGGCGGCCATTTTTTCTGCTTGTGCTGCCGCATTGGCCTCCGAAGCCGCACGTTTACTGGCGCTGGAACTTGTGCTGGGTGCAGGTAGCGGTTGCATGCCTAAAGAGCTCATCAAACGAGAGGCTTGCGCCAAATCAACGCTGGACATACGGCTTAACGACTCTAATAAATGGGAGTCAGCACCAGGCATCAATAGATTAGACAACTGCGCCATATCCGCAGCGGTAGGTGCGGAAGAAGCATTTCTTGAGCTACTCTGACGACTGCGACTGGAACTGGATGAAGGCGTGGTCACTGTGCTGGCTACGCTCTGCGCGCCACTCATACTAGCCATGGCATTCATCAAATTGGCAGCAGAATTAGCCGAAGCAGCTGCTGCGCTCACGGATGATCGTGAATTGCTAGATTTTGATTGCGATTGATGTGATTTGGACTGGGTGGATGATGTATTGGCTGCCGAGGATGTAGTAACGCCATTTAGCAGATTATACTGCTGCGCCAATTGATCATATGCCGAGCCGAGTCCGGTGGAACCCAGTGAATAAGGATTTAAGCCACCCAAGCCCATTGGTGGATATAACAGCGAAGGATTGGGGAACAGGAACGGAAAACTGGCAGCTAGCTGTGAAGCAGAAGCTGCCGCATTCTTATTGCCTGAACCTGAAGCATTACCTCCTATTGAGTTACTGTTATTGGCAACTGCAGCTGCCGCTGCTGCCATTTGTGCGGCTTCACTTTGCTTGCTCTTCTTACTTGATGAACTGCTGCTCGATTGTGATTGATTCTTTCCCGAGCTTGTACCAGAGCTGCCAGTCAGTCCACCCAGTGTAGGTCCTGCGGCTGCCATTAAAGCTGCCAAAGAATTTGCATCCATGCCAGCCAAATTACCCAGGCCGCCCATGCCCGCCAGACTGGCAAATAGATTCATATTGTTCAGATTGCCTAGCCCAGGTATATTTCCCATACCGGGCATGCCTCCGAAGGGCATGGACAGCAAGGGATTCTTCGGATCAAAAGCGGCGAGCGGATTCTTCGGATCGAAAGCACCCAGACCGGGCAAGTTGGCCAATAGGCTCGGATTGAGTCCTGCTAGCGATCCGAACTGCAACGCCGCTTGATCCAAGGCCGCCGATTGACGTGAGGCCTTCTTTGAAGAGCTGGATGCGGATACTGGCGATTGTGCAGATGTTTGTTGCTGTGAATGGCTGCCAGATGAAGCATTGCTTGAGGTGGATGAGGGACGACCGCCATGGGATTTGCTGGCAGCGGAAGCATAACTGCTGCTATCCATAGCACTTGGTTTAGGTGAGGGTGCAGACATGGGATTTTGCATTTGTTCGAGCCACTTGGGATCAACCTCGTAGTTAGGATTCTCGGTGAGCCTGCAAGTAGCAAGTAATTAAAACCGGTTATTGTAGAGGAACAAATAAAACACAATCATGTAGAAATATTAAACACAACATAGACATTTAGGGTAATAGACTCCCACTTACCATTGCATAAGACGTTTCAGTTGCGGCGCCTTGTTGCCACCCAGACGCTTGCCCGTTTGCTTATTGATAACTGGTACCGGCTCCTCGCCTGTTAGACCCTGTGGACCAGCCATGGATTGCTGATGTTGTTGTTGCTGCTGTTGTTGCTGCTGCTGTTGTTGTTGCTGCTGCTGCTGCTGTTGTTGTTGCTGCTGTTGTTGTTGTTGTTGCTGTTGCGCATGAGCAGCTTTTTGCATTTGCACAGCATTTGCTTGCTGTGAATTGGAGCCGCCTTGACGATTAGAACGGCGATTGCTGGCACTATTGGAACTGGAACTACCTCCAGCCCCAACATAGTCTATGCTTAGTTGATCACCCAGAGGGTTTGTCATGTCTGATAGCCATTTGTTAACCTTGACATCGTGTGGGGAATTGTACTTGGAGCTCAACTTCATGGCCTGTTCCATTTCGGCCAACATGTTCTCATAGGCTTTGCGTTGAGCTGGTGGCAAAAATTGCATCATTTTTTGTTGTTGTTTAAGGAAAGTCTGAGGATCGGTGGCCATTGTTTGTGCTAACAAAGCGTTAAGGCTATCTTTGGAAGAAAGACCGCCCATGGCCATGTTTTGAAGTGCTGAAAGGCCACTGTTTGAGGAGCTGGCGCTGGGCGTGTTGGAAGCACTTTTAGCTTCTAAGTAAGATAAAGAGAAGCATAAAAATAATAGTTAGTTGGGTGTTCAATTGTTGAAAATAGTTCTCAAGTATAAATAGCAAAGCGCAGAGACTCAAACTCACTTCCGGGCACTGTCGTAACAGTGATTGAAAAAGGCTTCTGGTTTTGTTGTTGCTGTTGACTGGATAGCGAAGATTGCAGATTTGCCGGTGTGACCGATACACTGGGCGGTATTTGCGGCTTTTTAGAAGAGGGCAGAGATGGATCTGGGAAGGTTTTTTGCTCTTTGGCAGCGGACAATCCCAAAACAATTTCATCTAGCTTCTTGCGTTTCTTTTCCTTGCCAATTACCGGCTCTTCAATTGTCTGTGGAAAAATAAATAGATTATTACACATGTTTTTGAGAAAAGTTTGGGTTATGACACTTTTCGGCAGTAATACGTCTCAAAATTCAAGACTACTAAACCGCACATGCCTATTAAAAGCTTTTTATAACTTACGCAATTATTCTTCTTCATTAACTTGTTGAGTGTATCATCGAGCTTGCTCTTGCCGCCCATTGAAGGAAAAGCAGAGCTAAGTGCTGCATGTACCATAGATGCAGATTTCTTGGAGGGCATTGAAAAGTCTTGCACTTCACTAAGATCTATGGCTCCAGCGCAGGAAGCAGACTTGAGCATATCCGTCATATTCATTTTGGGTAGGCTGCTGCAAAAACAAGTCAATTTATGATTACCGAGTCTAATCAAATTAATTAAGGGGTGCTCATACCTGGAGGACAAGTCCATGGGCGCGCCCATAGAGGGCGGCGGTGTCTTAAGTGGTGGCACAGCCGGCTTATTAAACTGACCGGACGATTGTCTGGACAGAGAGGGATGCTGATGAGCCGGTGGTGGCTGCAGGCCGCTAACAGCAGAAGATGCGCCTGATACAGCTGAGGAGCCACCGCGACGCGAGGCTGCTGAACTTAGAGCTTCCATGTTGGCAATCTCGTTCTCCCAGTCTTTTTGTCCCATTGACTGTGAGCTATTTAGTAGAGCATGCAGTTTGGCTCGCTCTGTCTCCACATCAATAGCAATGTGGCGTTTGCGTTTCTTGCCAGCATTTGAGCCAGCGCTGGGCACATTAACACTAGAGGATGCTGCTACTGGTGATGCATTGACTGCATTTAAGGCAGCTGTGGCTGTTGTGAGCGACATTCCAGGTAATAAGGATGACAGCGATGTAGCATTACCACCAGCAGCCGCCGCAGCCACCGCAGCAGCTACTGCTGCATTGATACTATTCGCATCGAGTCCGGGTATGCCACTGCTGGGCAACGTCGATGAAGTGGACACCGATACCTTTGGTTGCACCACCGCAGACGCCACATTGGACACAGCAGGCACTGTATTAGCTACCTGCTGCATTTGGGAAGCCTGCAAATGCTTGGTTACACCCTGATCTGTCGTGATAGTGATCACATCAGGTGTTTGTGAGCGACGCTCGATGGCATTCAGATGAGGAATGGACTCATGCAAGGCAATGTTAGGATCGACACCCTTGCAGCTGGCATAGGCTGTATAGAGTTTATCCACTGGCCACTTACTGGTCTCCACACAGTTGACAATATGTGCAATGCGGCGTTCTAGAGCAAAGTCTTTGAACCAACGTATCATGCACATTTCCAGCTTGGGCTTCTCCAGCTTCTGTTGCTTAACAGTAGAGGGTTGTATGACTTCTAGGTCGGGGAAGCGAGCTTTTAATTCTGCTGCCTGCTTCTTGCATTCCTCTTCCACAGCCTTTTCTTTCTCCTTCATGACATCATCATCATCAGGATCTGTCGGCGCAGCCACCAAGTCTAGTATTTCTTGGTCCGTGGGTTTATCCGCCTTTTTCTCGGCTGACTTTTCAATACTTTCAGGCTTAGCCTCGTTTTCGCTAGATTCGACAGTTTCCTTAGATTCAACATCTGCAACCTTTTTGGAAGCGGGCTCACTTTTATCTTTATCCTTGTCAGCAACATCATCAGCATCGTCTTTTGAAGCTTCTGATTTGCTATCGATAGACTTTGCGGTGGATTCCTCTTTCCCAGCGGCTTCGCTAGCTTCATCTGACTTTTCTGCTTCTGAGGATACTTTTGTAGATTCTGTTGTATCCATTTTGTTATCCTCCTCTGCAGTTTTATTGTCTTTCTCTTCTGATTTATCGGTATCCGAATCACTTTTGCTAGCATCTAATTCCTTATCGCTGCCATTTTGTTCAATGGATTCTTCAACATCCATTTTCTCATCGCTGGCTTTGCTTTTTGCCTCTTCACTGGTTGCTGTTGCTTTTTCATCCTCGCCGTCTTCAGATTTGGTTGATTTTTGTTCATCAGTCGCATCCTTGTCATTGCTCTCAACAATCTCCGGCTCTTCGTTTTCACTTTTTTTGCTGGCGGGTTCTGCATCAGATTTGGAAGTTTCTGAATCAACTTTTTTAAGCTCCTCGCTTTCCACACTCTTAACAGATTCCCCTACTTCCTTTTCGGTCTTCTCGGTAATTGGTTCCGCCTTAATTTCCTCACTGATTGAGTCTTCTTTCTTGATGTTACTATCTTTAGTGGGTGACGGCTCCTCATCCAAATCAATAACTTCATGCTTGACAGCCGCAGCCTTTTCAGCAGCAGCTACAGCCGCCTTCTCAGCATTAAAAGCCTCCAATTTAATTGTGCGCTGTATTTGCGCTTCTAGCTCGCGTATGAAACGCTTTTCAGATTCGGCAAAACTAAAGTTGGGATCATTGAAAATAAAAGTCTCGGAACGATAAAGACCATGCTTAAGCACAGCTGCAATAAGCTCCTTATCGTGTCGTCCAGGCTCCCACCAATCGGGCGTATCCGCATTCATAGCACATAATTTCAAGCGCTCTTCGAGCTGTGGATGTCTCGCAATTTCACGCAGTTTGGATAACAATTCTAATCTATCAAGTATGAGCTTGGCATGCTCCTCGCCTATGTCCTCGATTATGTTCTCAAGACCACGTTCATTTTCATTCAATTTAACGCCCGCCTGTCTCTTACACATGGCTATAAAGACCTTATAGTAATCACTTAATGTCTCATCACTTTTACGTTCTAAATGTGCCATTTGTTTGAACTTGGTCCAGTCTGGTGATAGCGTTGTGCCCATAACTGTAGGCAACTGTAGATCCACACCATAACCGGTGAGTACGCGCAAGAATTCATACTCCTCGCGACGATTCCATTTCTTGGGTATCAATTGCAGGCGCTGTGCTTCTCGTTCCTTGGCCGCCAGTTCCATTTTGCCCTGGCGTTCCATTTTCTGTAAGTAATTAGAAAAGTTGAAGTTAGTAATTTATTGGACATTAGTTAGCGTGTCAACTTTTTTGGTGAGAGTGTAAGGGAGCGAATGTATGTTAGTTTAGAGGGCGGAAATATGATCTTTAAGACGAATGGCTGGTATGCAAATGGGAAAGCTAATTTCTAACAAGTCGGAGTCGCAAAATCCCAAATTTCAATAAAAAGACAGGGAATGGCTATTTAATTAGACAATATAATATGCTATTAATTAACCCTTCATAGTTAGCTATAATGCATTTAAGAAGCAATTTACAAAATTTTATAATGGCGCTAATAAGATGAATTGAAAATTGACAGATAAAATAGGGAACATGATGTAAGCTTTCCATGAAGAGAAACTACGACACTACAGTCTAAGCAATTTAACATTAATAGGTAATAAATGACAAAATGATTAGATTATAGCTTACTAAAATAATGCAATTTGTTACATTTCACTTAAAAAGTTTAGTTTAGTTACAAGAGTTATCTGTTCGCTTTCCCAAGAACCCTTTGAAAATGATTTAATGTTGATAACGATTGACCATTTAGTAGAAAGGTATTGCGAAACGATAAGATAAGAGCTTATTTAGATAATACAGAATAATACAAACGACTGTTAATATCTGTCGTAAAATGAAAACGTGATAGGTGATTTAACTTAATCTTTGTATTAGTAGAATGAGTTCATTTTAAAATTGTTGTCTTGGTGGGAGCAGCCATATTTAGCAAATTTCCATGGCATAAACATGCAGTATCAATACATTGATTTTTGCTATCAGGTGTTTTTTTTTCGATAACCTTTTAGAAGTTACTATTTCTCAATGTTATCTTAAGATCTATGCATGAAATATAAGTAGCCAAGCAATAAGAATAAGCATTATCACATCAATAAACTACTTATATTCAATATCGCTAGGATATAACTACAAAGTACGGATTCTGAAAATTTATTACTATGCTGCTTTTCATGACGAATACGTTTTGTCGTTTGAACAATGTGTACTTTATATTCCGAATATAACATATTATATCATTATCTGTAAGGTACGCAGTGTGCGTGGTTTTTGTCTGCATCTTTGATTTGGAGTGGAACTAAATTCAATCTGAATGACATTTACGTTTTCATACGAACAGAACATTCAATACAATACCTCATGTACTGCTGCACTGCTTTGCGCTAAAAGTAGTTAGACTTCAAATCTTTCTTTACGCAGGTATGCCATTTATTCCGATCATATTTGATAAATTCTAAATCTTACACATTTATTGTTGTCTTAACGTACTTGATCAGTAATGTTTGATCTCTAACTTCAACCATGGGCGACACATTTGCATAATTAATGAATATCTACGATTTGAACAAAAATGAGTTTTTCTTGAATCATTGATTTTAAGTATCTTTTTGAGTATAGCAGCTTGTTTTCTCGAGGACCACTTAACAGTTATTAGTGTTTTAGTAATAAAGATAAGTATTGATTCATTCGGGTAAATAACATTTCGAAGCGATAAGGATAAGATAACTCTTTAAATAGGTAATACAAAGGAATGTATTAATATCAGTCAAATTTGAATTAACCTTTGATATCGATCATCCCAGTTATATAAAAGAGTTGTAAGTGGTAAAAGCAACTTCTTAAAATAGTATCCAACAGGGAATACGTAAAGTCAATAGAGAAACAACTAAGTTAGAATTGGAGTTACAAATTTAAAAATGTTTCAGAACTCTCCAAAAATTATCTAAAAGTTAATATTATATTATCTCATAATCTTGGTAACCAAACAATGACCACTAATTCGTGAGTAAGAAGCGATAAGATAAGGTGGCATAACTGCTATTTGAACCCATTCTGTTAATATCTGGCATATGTACACGCATATGCTGGACTTGACAACTGAAACTGCTGCTGCCTTGGTATCTCATACCAAAAACAACGCCCTGTGCAAATTTTTCGAGCGAATTATATATTACGAGTATTTACACAATTTGAAAAAATTAAAAGGCGACGTAGCACGTCCACATTGAACCTCCCTCTCTAGTGTAAACCCAATAAATGAACCACCGCGAGGGTGGCAAACGGGTAATGGGTAGTGGTAATGGGCCATGGTGCTGCTACTGCGGCATATGCACACAACGCATTCATCTATCTTGGCTGTCTATCCGTTGCTTTTGAATTACAATTTTTGCGAAAAAGACAAAATGCGAATAGAGCGCGCAAAGCAAAACGGCCAAAAGAAGGGGGCAAAAGAGACACGCACACACACACACACACACACACACTTACACAAACAAACAAACAAACACACAATGGGCAATGGCTGGCGACTAAATACGAACGAACTGAAACTGGAAATACAATAAAAATCATAATAATAAAAGTAAAAAATCCATTTTACACCCCTAATAACGTGACGGCACACGGCCGGGTACAAGGGAGGCAGCGTCGCCGACAGAGAGGGTATTCATCGGTGGCGCAATGAGCACGAGGCAAACGCGCAACAAAAAACACCAACACACACACACACACACACACAAATGTACACAAATGAATCCTGCGAGACCAATTGCTCGGCCCGCACACGAAACGACGCGACACACTGCAAAGCAAGCCAAAACATAAGCAAAGCAAAAGGAGCTCGAGCTCTCACACAGATACACACACACACACACACACACGCACACACAGATACAAATACACATATATTAATGTTGCTGCTCCGGCTTCTGCCTGGCTGCGGCTGCTCAGTGTGTAGTTAGTTATGATAATAATGGGCACACCAAACAGAAGAGCAAGCAAGTAAGTAAGCAAAAGGAATGCATGTCAAGCCCGGCCCCCCAAAAAATTGTTGTAAAAGGGGCACAAAATAAACAGACACAAGTGTTGCCAGCTTGTTGCAAAAGTTGGCGCAGTGTCAAAGATTTGCAACGGTAAATCACAACAAACATAACATACGGTGTAACAAAAATGTCTTCGTACAGCTGCTCATTTCAACCATAATTACATATTTATACTTCTTAGTTGATAATTTCAAATCCAACACATATTAATCTAATTAAATTTGGATTTTGCTTATGCATGTTGACGATGGTGTAGACCCAAACTGTAGGCCTAAAATACCTGATTGTTATTCAATTCAGTGGAATCTATGATATAACGCCTAAAAGCAAGCTATAATTGAAAACAAAGCCTATGAGTAAGTTTACGTGGCCGAAAACGCTTTTCGAGCAGCATTGGCACGTTATCGTTTTGTGTTTGTAGCTTTTAGAGAAATACATAAAATGGTTGGGGTATCCAAATACCGTTTATTTGTAGCTGCTTCAAGTGTTTTTAAATTCGATAAAACTAAAATAAGCTTTTGTGCGAAGACATTGTTGCTACACTGTAAAATATTAAGGCTAGACTTAAGTCTGCTCTTTTCAAATGCTGCAAGGATATGCTAAATTGATGTTAGTTGGCAACCCTATCGCTGGTGTGTTTATACAGCTAACGGCTTTTACTACACAAATTCCAAACTGAGACCCAACGAAATTCAAAAAGGGGGACAAACAAAAACAAACGACAAAGCGCAGAAGATAAAGCGCAATGTCTTTCGTCTCGCTTGTGTGCATGCGACCGCTGCCTTGCGACAGCGACAACGACAGCGACGTCGACGTCGCCGCCATCGTCAGCGTCGTCAGCATTTACACGATACAAGTGCGAGCGATTGATTATGATTATTAGTAGGAAGCAATGGCAAGAGTGGCCAAGCTAGGCGTCTCCGTCTCCAAGTACAAGTAGTAGTACTCAATGCCAAAGAAATGCTTGAATTTGGATTTGGGGGAGGAGGAGAGCGGCAAAGGCGCGCACACAAACACACACACACACACACACACACACATACAGTCAGCAGAGGAAATAGAATTTAAATGAGTGCTCACTAAAATGGTGGAGCGCGCGCTACGTGTGCCTTTCGAGTGTATTTGTTTCGAGTGAGTAGTGAGTGAGTGAGTCGAGTTACACATGCCCCGTGTAAGTGGCATTCATTCGTAGTACATATGTAGATACACATATGTAAGTATGTGAAATCTATAGGCATAAATTTATTGTTTTGTATTTTATATTTCTTTTGCTCGGCTCGTTGTTGCTACACTCTTTCTTGGCGGTTACTTTTCTTTTTGTGTTTCGTACTTTTTCGTTTTGCGCTTTCTGCACGCATTCTTTGCATTCATTCGCTTTGGCAGCTTCATTTCGCCTTCATTTTAATTAAGCTTTGCAAATTTTTGTGCTACAATAAATTGATGTTGAATATGTTTTACCTCCAAATAAATGCCATTGTTTAAGCTCGGCGTTGCTGCTGTGGCCGTTGCTGTCACTGCTGTTGCGGCAGCGACTGAGACTGAGGCAGCGGCCGCTGCTGATTTATTCAAGTGCTCGCAAAATGCAGAAAAACTGCTGAAATCCATTGGTTTAATAACCTCCATTTTGTATTACAAAATAATGTGAATTGCACCTAATGAATGCACAAATACACTGATCACAACTATCGTTGCTTATTTTTATGGGCAATACTATAATTACAATATATCACAAATATTGCCGTACATTTCGTCATTATTGATTTCAATTAAACACTAATTATCATTCATTTCGTTTTGTTGCTTTTTGTATTGCTTGCATGAGCATGACAAACGCGACACATCATTTACATTTGCATTTGCATTTACATTTGCATTTGCCATTTGCACGTTTTGTACGAAGAAGAGACAACGACGATTGCATTCGTTTTTCTCGTTGTACTACAATGCAATTACATTTTTTCCATTCGTTTGATTATTATTATTTCTTAAGCACTGTCACACAAACACGCACACACACACACACACACATGACTACGTCGTTTTGGATATGGATGCGCTCGACCGCCGCTTAAGCACTTGGACTTTTTACAACTTTACACCGCGGCGCTCAAAGAAATAATGAGCGAGCGCATTGCGGACTAAATACAAGAAACACTCCTCACACACACACACAGCACCAATTCAGTAAGCGGCGGCGGCGGCGACGTGGACGCTCACGGAAACAGCTACGGCGGCAGTGGCAGTGGCAGCGGCAGCTAAAATCGAATGCGAATCAAGCAGCGTCGAATAGAACGAAACGGCAATGGCACGACGAAAAACAGATCCAGAGCCAGTCAAGTCAGTCAGCTAGCTAGCAAGCAAGCCAGCCAGCCAGCCAAGCAACGTAGTACGTACGTAAGTATATTGAGCGAGGGAGCAGAAAAACCAAACCAAACGAAACCAAACAATCGTGAGATTAAGCCAAACGCCGTTTTGGGTGAATGTGAATATGAATGAGATGGGCAGGCAGGCAGCCAAGGCAGCAGGCTGACTACTGCCAGGCGGTTGTTGTATTTGTCGTCATCGTCGGCGTCGTCGTTGTTGTCGTCGTCGTCGCAGTCGTCGTCTGAGGTGAATGAGCGGCAAGCGTCACTTGCACCAGTAGCCAGCCAGCAGCGGCAAGTGAGCATTGAGAGCGTAAACACAGTGTGCCAGAGAGAAAGAGAGCGCCGAACCAGAGCGTAAGCGCGTTACCGATACACCGCACGTTATACATTTGATTGTGTGCGTGCAAGTAGTAGTGGTAAGAGTATCTGTGTGTTTGTGTGTGTTTGCACTGGCTGGACGAGTTGAAGAATGAGGAACATTGTGTCAACTGCTGCTCTGCGCTGTGTGTAATGTAAAGAGGCAAATGCAAAAGGCACAGCCAGAGCGGAGGCACCCTCATCAGCCTGGTGCCACCTCGCCACACACACACACACACACACACACACGTGGATACACACGGCAACGACGACAGAATCAGGCAAATGGCAAAAAAGCCAAGCAATGAAACAAATGTACCACAAAAACTGTTGACGACAAGGAAGAAGAAGAAGAAGCAGAAGCAGAAAAAAAGAAGCGTTGCCAGCCTCTGATGGTAATGATGCTGCAGAGCGAGAGAAATAACCGAGGGCGGCGGCGGGAGGGCGGGCGGTCTGGTCGGTCGGTCGGGCGTTCTTCTTCTTTTGTTGCTCGCCGCGGCAAATAAAACAAAAAAGCAATCGAGAACACGGGCAAAGGACACAGAGCGTAAAAGGGATAACATAAAATAATAACAGCGGCGGCGCAGCGCATGACACAAAAGGCTATGGACAGCGATGACTGGGACTGGGCTTTGGTCGGGGGTCGTCTCCGCCTCTGTTTTCTTGGCTTTGGCTATGAAATGGATTAAAATTCAGGTACGAAATGTGCGCACACATATGAAAAAAAAACACATATATATGAAAATTGAGAGGAAACAGAAGACGACAATGACGATGGACTTTTCTCGTTGGGCTTTTGATAGCGCAGCGCGAGTGCATCGGTGTGTGTGTGTGTGGTTAGGCAAATTTTTTGTTTGTTGATTGGACGCTACGAATACTCTCTCACACTTGCAGGATAAAGAGTATCAAGAGCTGGGGGCAAGATACAAGTTGCTGACATTGTTTGCTACAGCAATTGGCTGTTTTACATTGATCATTGTTGTTCTAGATGTTTTTGTTGTTGTTGTGCTTGTTATCTATGCAATTGTTTAATTAAAGTGACCTTAGGTGGTTTAGTGCATATAAAAACATAGTACATCTTCTAGGCAAAGCGAAAGATATAGAATGCATTAAACGGCGATAAGCACGAAGCAGCATAGTGAGTGAGAGAAAACGAGATTATTAATCAATCCAAAAGATACAGATACACATACGCCAAAATCCACCACCGCCGCCACCAGCAGCAGCATCACATCAAGTATCGACATACACCACTAACCCAACAACAGCAACTCAGGCTCAGGCGACAATATCTTTTGCCGTCAATGGCGTCGATTGCGCGACAAATGCATATGGAGTAAGTAACCCACACACACACACACACACATACACAGGCAGCAGGCGGCAGATGGTTCGACACGAAAGAGAGAAGAGAGCGCGCATTATGTGTATAGTACCATGTGTGGCTGTGTAAGCGTGTGACCATTTTTATGAAGCTGCAGCGCACTAAATTCGAGAGCTTGTATAAAATTTGACTAAAGCGTAACGCAAAACTAATACACACAGATACACACACACACACACACATACATATGTAGATATGTTTATGGTATGTACACTCAATACACGGTTAATCAAACAGGGCAGGTAAGAAATACGATAGCAGTCGCTCGATTGATGACTGACTGAGTAGTGACTGGCCAGACAACCAGCACACTGAGCTGAATTATAGTATTTTATGATCAGGTGGAAAAATGGACAAAAGAAAAGAAACAACCTTAAGGTACGCAGAACAAAATCGTAATTTGGAATGCTGAATTATATATACTCTTGCAGGAAACCTTAGTTGGCACCAGAAACATTGGTACTAAATCAAATTTGAAAGCAAACTTGTGTTTTTGGTTTTACTTTAATTTACATTTTTCTAAAAGTTATTTTCAGTAGAAAATTTAGATTTGTTGAAATTTTGAAGGGTTGCACCTTTAGCTAGTGATGTAAATCCAGCCTAAAACACCGATGTTTACCATCGCAGAGTCCATCGACAATGGATATGAAAGTAGGTCGATGAAAAACAAAAGGTATCTGAACATAAAAAGATTTATAGATACTATGTAAGACCAATAGATCTACGACTAAATTGTATCAAAATAAAAGATGTAATTAACGGCTTTTGAATAAACTTTAAGACTCAATTCTGCAAACACTATTTCTAAAAAGATACTTAATTTGGCATGATCTTGAGTTATAGTAGGTTGGCGTAAGAGATGGTGAAATGTTCGATGATTTACCGATGCATCGTTTGTTCGAGAACAACGGAAAATGACAGGCCAACCATCGATGTATTTTTTACACCACTAACTTTAGCCTTATAGCATGGTATCGACTTTTGGCAAAAATGATCGTTGAAAACGAAAAAAAAAAAATGTATTTTTGTATAATAGCAATTTACGCCATAATTTCCAAAATGTTTATTTCAACTTGTAATAAGAGTAGATCCTCTTTGGGTCACACGTAACAAATGTCATATCAAATTAATTACATCCTATTCAAGGGTACAGAAGAACATAAAACTCGAGCCCATCTCGAGCAGCTGCAAGTGACAAATACACGTGATGCAACCAACAACTACTAATTTACAATGGCTTGAGTAAAAGCAGCTGCAAACATATACCACTTGAACCAGTGTGCATCAGCATGATGTACATACATGGGTTAAGAAATGCTAATAAAATAATATATCGAATGCTACCCAGCACCAGCAGCAGCAGCAATAATGGGCAACCGGACAATAAGAGCAGAGCAGTCAAACAAGCAAAGCGAACCAAAAGATGGCATAAAAAAGAATGGCAAGCATACATACATGGTGAATAGCACACTCACTCTGAACTCACTCTGCACTCACTCCCGGGGCGTGTGTCTATGTGTGCGTTGGAGCTTGTGTTCTAAATACACGTTGCAAATGCAAAAAGGAATCAACAAAAAAAAAAAATGCTTTCAACAAGATGCAGCCGCAAGTAGAGAATACAGTAACAACTAAAACAACAACAACAACAACAACAGCCAACCAACCAGGAGCATAAGCTGTGCGCAAATACATATCCGCCAGCTTCTTCTTCTTCTTCTTTATTTTTGACTGTGCCTGCCCCTTGTGCCGCCTCTGGTGGCATGAACTAAGCTGCGCTGCTTAAATGAGTACAATTAGGGTTTATCGAAGCTAAGAGCAAGAGGCAAGAAGAAGAGCGCAGCGGGCGTTGGTGATATCGTTGTTGTTGTTGTTGGTGGTGACTGCATGCAAAAAACGTCAAGAACAGGTCACATCCGAGTCACACACATACTATTCCCGCCGCCCAATACATAATTCAAGTGAATAGGCGCGAGCAACAGCAACAACAACAAAAACAACACCAAAACCAACAGTAAATTTGCTCCCAAATGTGAGAGCAATGCGCGAGAGAAAATGGCTTTTCGCCTTTTGGGTGGCAGTTACAACAACAACAAATTAACGTTATTTTTTGCTATGCTTTTTCTTTTGGATAAATCCAGAAAATGTAAAATTACACAAAACCAAAGCAGTCACCAGCACACACACACACACGCACATGGAAAACTAATACACACACACACACACACATATATATACGTTGTGGCAAAGTGGTAGGCAACGGCGGCGCACAAAATGTACAGCCAGCCAACCAACGAAACAACCAACAACCAACCACCGACCAATACCAACACAATCCGTTGGACGCCAACGCCGCCGCAACAATCATCGTCACCAAAGAAGAACTTCACTTCGTCAATACAACAACAACAACAAGAACAACAACAACCACATGCCATAATGCGGCTGCTGGCGGAGTGCCTGTGCTTGCTCTTCTCGCTGCTTTTCACTGTTGTTGTTGCTGTTGTTGGTTTGATTGATGGCGATGGTGTTCGCCTTGCCTTTTGATAATGGCGGCGGCAACGTTTTGGTCGTCGACGTCGCTGCTATTTGCTCAGGGCCGGCTCAAGCCTCTTTGGCGCCTTGTTTGTACCTTTCTGAGCAGGCCCCCTTTTTTCTACCTTCAAACATTCCCACAAATTACAAAAACAATTGATTAAATTGAAAACTAAAAGAGAATCATTAAATTCAGTGTAAAATTTGAATTTGAACTTTTTAATAAGCTCTTCTTTAAGCTTTTCTTTCTAATTTAATCACAATCAAATGTCGTTTAACTTCAACTCGAAAAATGCGATTTAGCAGTGAAATAAATCTGCCATTAACGGCTTTATCAGTGTAGAAACTTTATCATATTAAAAACAGTTTTATCGCATGGTAAGCTTTTCTTCTTAATTTCACTAAATGATTAACAAGTTTGTTACATTTCCAATTGTGTCCTTTCACCTTTGTAAATATGCCAATATATAGGCATAAGAAAACCAAAAAAAAAAAAATTACATTAGTGTTCCTTTGACTCAAAAATATTTCACAAAAACATAAATTTACTAAAAATAATCAGCATAATACGGCGTACTTTATTTAAGTAACAAACTTGGTAGCTAGCCTTAACATCCACAACAATTGGGTAAATAGCCTGCGTTTTGGGTTTATAATAACAATTAAAAAATAAAGTCCTTATTGACTTATTAAAAAAACTTGCTACAGAGGCAGTAAACTATTCAGGGAAACCCATATGGGTTTAGGACGATTTGGTCGTTTAAATTATAAACTTGATCCTTAACTCGACGGATAAACTTTTCCTGCAAAGCCAAATTTTCCTTTAACCGTTTCTTCAAATTCAAAGCAATTTATCGTGAAATTAAAATAAATACCTATGTACGATTTTGTGGCGCGCCCTACAAAGCGGCGCCTTGTTCAATTGAACACCTCCGGAGCCGGCACTGTTTTTGCTTCTTCGTCTCGCTCTTGGCAGCATCTCACATACAGTGAAATGCGCGTCAGGTTGTACTATACAATTGACTAGTCGACTCGACTGAACTCTAACTACCATCTTTACATCTCATCTCATAATTTGACCCAAGTAGCAGCAAAGTTGTTGTTGGCCAACACGTTGTGGCTTTACTGTTGTTTCCAATTCAATACAAAAGCAACACAATGCTGCAAGTTGCCTCTTTTTAAGGTGGTAAGCAAGCCACATAGCAGTGCTAGCTGACTGCGCAAAGTGGTTTGACATTTTCTCGTTTTGGTCTCCTGACTAGCTGCTGTCATGCCCCACTTGCCTTACTCGGCTCCACCAACTGCTTCGTTTGGATTTTGGTTTCAAAGTGGAGTGTGTGTATGTATTTCTTTTATTTTGCATAAATTAAGCATAAGTGTATTTGCTGTTGCTCTCGCGACATTGTCTTCGTTTGCTTCTGTTTGCACATTCGGAAGTAGACACATAGATACACACACACACACTCATGCAGAGAAATAAGGGGACGCCCCGCTTTGTTGGGTGGTGTAACTTTTTAGCATTACTTTTGCAAGATTTCCTATTTTGGATTTTCACACACTCAGCGTAGCTTTATCGATAAACTACAACACACACATTGACACACTGTAGATGCTTAGAAGTGCTTGGAACAAATATTTTTACAGTTCGACAGTTTTGATATACTCGTAATATTTATCGATATTATATCAGCAATTATATGTTCAAATGTTAGTAACAATAAAAAATCAAATATGTATAAAAATCATGCAGTTTAGTGTTCAATGTTACGTATACGTAATATTAGCTGACGTTATATGCAGTATGTTTGCTTAGTTATAGGTTATGTATGGTATGTTTTGTTGAGTAAAGTTGTCAGTGTTGATTTTATAATGAGTACAACTGAAAAGTGGGCAGGTCTTTCTAGGCTTATCAGCTATTTATATGATAAAATATAACGCTTAGTCATATATATCAGAATATAAGGTTAAGCGTGACTGAATACTTATCGAATTGTATAAAAAAATGCTAATAAATTTTGGGCGAAAAATTGGTAGTTTGACTTATGTATATTAGAATAATTGTCTTCAATCTTGAAACTACATTTCAGGTGTAAAAAGTACACAGTATGTCACATTTCTATCGATATCTCTTAGGCTAAGGCTAATTTGGTCTAAAAATTAGATTTCAGGTCTTAGTAGATCTATCGATAGTTTCAAACTCAAAATCTTTATAGGTCAAGATACTCATATACAAGATCTACTACAAGATACTCGTTAAATTGAAACAGAAAAATCGCTAGATTTAACAAATGAAGATATAACACGAATTTTATGAGATTTCTTTTCAAAATGTTTCATTCTAAAACTAAGCAATGTAGAGGGAGAATTGGTTTGAGACTATGGGGGTTTGCATTAAGTTGCGCTGGACAGTAAATCGAGTTTTATTTTTAAATGATTCACTAACTTCTGACTGAGAGAGCTGTTTAGCTGTGTGTTAAACTACGTTTGGTTTAAGGCTATTGTTATGAATCTTTATGTAGTTATTTCTATTGATGGGAAACACAGCTTTTAAAATGTACAAAAGATTTCTACTTAAAAACTCTTTAAAAGATTTTGTAAAAGACTATGGTAATGTTTAACGATAGATATTATATGGTAACCGGACAACTGGTGAAAAGTTGGGAACAACAGCAAGGTATTCAGAGTTGCTTTTAAAATGTTAAGCTTGATTAAGAACAAACAATAGAACTTGGTAGTGGGCTATGGCATTGGGTTATGTAGATGGTTTTAGGGTAATGTTTCATTTAGGTGTGATTGATTTGTAGTATAAATATAATACTCAGCATAAAATTGTCGATTCGTACATTGTTCATACTAACCAAATACATGGCCAGTTTGTTGATATCCAAATTGGCCAATTGACTGACATCGGTTGTGTTGAGTATGCTCAGCATAAGGCTAATATCGGCGGCGGTGGGCATGGGTGGTACCGTGTTCCCGGCCCCAGTGGACACCTGCTGCTGTTGTTGTTGCTGCTGCTGCTGACTCTGCTGATGCTGGCCCATGCTGTGCTGCTGCTGCTGCTGTTGCGATGAGCCGGCAGCGGCAGCGGCTGCCGCCGCAGCTGCAGCCGAGGTGCTAGCACCCTGAGATTGCATTAGAGCCTGCAAACTGCGATTGCCTGAGTCAAGCTGTTGCTGAAGTTGACTGGTTGCACCGCTGCCGGCCGTTACGCTGCCAGCGACGCCGGCTGCAGCGTTCTGCATCTGCATTTGCATGGACTGCAGCGTTGGGGTGGTGGGCACCGACAATGGAGGCGTCGACGAGACCAATGCCTGTAGCTGTTTTCAAAAATTAGGTGGGTTTGGGGTAAAAGTTGGTTAACAACAATTAACTCAGGTGGGGAGCAACGCTTTTGCTCTATGGGTATGATTTTTTATTTGTTTTTTTTGGAGACAGGGTACACACACATATATACAAATGACACAATGAGTTGATGTGTGATTTTTGGGGGGAGTTATATGGTTTTTTTTTTTGTTGTATGTTCAAAAAACTTTGTATCAGCCGCAGCAAGTAGTTTTGTTAATCAGCTGTTGGTGGTTTTGGGTCTGTTCCAGTTCAGTAACGAGATTATGTGCAGTCTTTCGTTGGTTGTTAGCAGTACGTGTACGGTCTAAAGCTACGGCTAAGGTTAGAAGGTCTACTACGGCCAACAGCTAAGCAACAAAACTACATACTTTGAACTTTGCGTCACTAGCTAACATTAAGCTACAAAAATTTGGAAAACATATATAAATATTTTTTTTAAGTTAAATACAAACAAAAAAATTAGAAACATTTAAACAAATCTGCTTAAGTGAGCGTGTAGAGTTTTGCTAGCTAGGCAAATGTGTGTGGGTTAACACTAAACATTTACAGCCAAATCCAGTTAAAAGGTATAATAAACCAAATTTTGAAAATTATCGAAAATTGTCGCATGGTTTGCTCGATTAAAAGTGTTGATTCTTTTCGGGTGACTTTATTGGTGAGTGCGTGATATATATGTACATATAGGTTGCGACTTACCTTGGCCTTTTGCTGCTGCTTGAGTTCCTCTTTCTTATAGTTACGCTGATAGGCCGTTATGACACGGCGTAAGCGCGTATTCAGATCCTGCATGGAGGGCCATAAGGTGGCATCTTCGACGGCCGCCAAGGTTGGCGGATAGCTGCCAGCAACGCTCTCTTCCTCGTCCAAGCCTAAATTTGAGTTGGAGTTAGCATTTTCGCTGCTTTGAGCTGCTGCCTCGCCGACAGTGGCTGTTGCAGTTGTTGTTGTGGTGGATGATGGGGTTGAAGTAGAATTGGTGGTAATGGTAGTAGTAGTAGTGGTGGTGGTGGTGGTGATGTTTGTGGTGGCGTTAGTGCATGAATCGCCTTCGGAGTCGGCAGTCTGGGCAACGGCAGCATCATCGCTGGCGCTGGCAACTGTAGCAGCGGTCTCATCGCTGCTGACACTTTCAACTTCACCATCTGGCTTGGTCGCTTTATCCTTTTCGGTGTCCAATGCATTCGAAGCAGCCGTCGTTGACTTGACCGCAGCCGCAGTGGTCGCCGCTGCGGCGTCTTGGGCTGAGCTAGAATCTGCCATTTCAACATCAGCAGTTTCTAACTCAACGGAGGCGCTTTCGGTAACCACAGCAGCTGCTGTCTGCTCCTTCGACTCTTCATTTTTAGTATTCTCAATTTTGTTATCTTTGATTTCTGCCGATTGTGCAACCATTTCATTGCCAGTGGCTGTAGCATCATTCAGCGATGCCGCTGCTTCGGCTGCTTTGGCATCCGCCGCATCGATTTTGCTGCCATTGCCCATTGGCGCAATATCCTCGGCCGTTTTGCTGCTGCTGTTTTCGCTCTTACCCGACGAACTGGGGCGCTCCGGATCAAGCGAGTCCTTGTTATCGCCAGCCGTTAGCTTGGTGGAATCCGAGTCTTTGGTGGCAGTTCCATCATCATCGACTTCTTCGCCGTCATCGTGTTTTGAATTTGCATCGTCTTCAATTCTGTGGACCGAAGAAATCATAGAGTTACGAGAGGTAAATATTAGGCGAAATTCCTTAATGTTTGCAATTGGTGGGTTCCAGGGGGGTTCGCTTAAAAACATGCTCAACGAAACTGCAGTTACATTTAGAGAAACACACATACACGCATAAAGAGAGAAGTTATATGTATTTATGCATACATTTTGGGAGCTATGCGTGATAGGGCGTGCGTTATGCTTATATGAGGCGACTGCGTGGTTCCATGTTTAATCCTAGACTTTTGATTAATCGGCCTTGAGTTTTGTTAAGATTTAGATGCGATTGTGTAGGTGCTTATGACAGTGATTTATGGAAATTTGTATACCCTTGCAGAAGTTTAATCTGTTTAAGTGCGATCCCCTAAAAAAGCTCTTTCTGTTTCTAACGAACTTACATGGTAGTTACTCCGTTTTAGAGCTTTGAAATGAATATGACTTTAAAACAATGCAGAATTGTAGGAAGTAGTCAGACGTCTTTGTTTATTTTAACTTAAAAGAAAACTAGGCGCTGATCTTTCAAAAAATATTATAAAGTTTTGATATTTTTGGGACGTGTTCCTAATGGCGAGGTTTTACCTCCTCTAAGATTTATACAATTTTTCCTCTAGGTCGCAGAATAAGCTGAACCGAAGAATCCAGTGGGTTTGCCAAGACATAAAGTTCCAGTTCGTGGAACTCCGCATAGTTCTTCCAACAACATTCCAAGTTTAATATGTTTTCGATTTCATTTCAAATGTGAAATTAGTTTTAGTTTACCCAATCTAGTAAGCTGTGTGCTTGTCTCCAAATGGGAGAAATCTTAACGAAGTGTCTCAACTTAAGATTTGGCTATTAAACCTGACTTGATTTTAGCATTATTTCAGTGCCCCCTATTCACACATATATAACATATTTTACTACAAGTGTTTAAGGCGCTTTGCAAGTGTATTTTAAAATCGGCACTCCGAAGTTCAACTTTTCTATCTCGTTAATGACTTGTTAATTCGACTTACATAGGCAAATTCGTGACGGCCAAATCGTCACCGGCGCCAACATGAGTTACAAAACACAAGTTCGGATCGGCGCGCATTTGACGATACATTTCACAGCCGTGCTTGTAGGTTCCAACCAATAGACTCTTATCACAACAAATGGGATTCCACCATGATGATGGCACTTGATCGGGCGTTGGCGGCGGGCGAATGGGGAGCTCGCTACATGATTGAACATATATGTATATGTTGTGGGGAGGTAAAGATTTGATTTGCAAAAGAAATGCATTTTTAGTAAAAATAATTTTAAATAGTTTGTTTTTGAAAATTTTTCTTTTCTAAAAAAAAAAATAATAAAATAAAATTAAATAAAAATTATAAAATACAAATTAAAATTGTTGTGTTAATAGCCAATTTGTACTACAGATTACAAGCAAAAATTATAAAGATAGAATTTCAATCATGTTCTTTTGTAAATATATTTTCAAGATCAATTTGGAATTTTGAAAATGAAAATTGCATAAATTTTATATTTTAATTTTTTTTTTTTTTAAGTTTTAAGTAACTGGCACGAGCTGGTAGCGTGTATATTCCCTATTCGCCTTCAGTTTTGAATGAATGGACGTGCGTGAGATTTAATGAATACTTTTTTTTTACCTTTCCAGATTGAGTGCAACTTGTTTTGGTTGAATTCTGCTGCAGTTGGGTGTATTCCAAATGTGTGTATATATATATTGTATAGTATATAGTAATATATATTTGTATACAAAGTTAATGGCATTTTTTTTTTGATTAGGGTATGCAAACAAAATACAGCAAAAACAAATTAGCAACACTTTCGAGGCAAAAGCTCGATATAGTTAGCTAGTTATCGAGCATGAAAGTCTGTTAGATATATAGTTTATATAAGTTATAATATGTTTGTATGTAGCAGTGATAGAAATGTTTGTTCATGTTAAATGTAGTTTAAGTAGCAGCAAAATTTGCCGAGTTTCGAAGGGATTCATAAAACACATTAAGATCTTTAAAAGTTATACCAGAGAATTTCATATAAATTAATATAGAGGAGCGAGATAGAGAGAGTATGAGAATACTAGCGACAAGCAATTGTAACTGTGATTTGAAGTAAAGTTTAAACAAAAATTTAAAATTTACAGAGTTGAGAGCACACTTTGGACAACTGGTTTTATAAACAACAAAATTTGGCATTTTTAGTTAACAAGAGAGATAATTTTTGATTATGTAAATAATTACCAGTTATAATAAAAACCACTACAAAAAAATAAATCAAAATAAAGGCAAAACATGTTAATAAATTAAAGAACTAAAAACTAATAGGCTTGTAGCTTTTTTTTTTTTTTTTTGCTACAACAACAAACGACAAAGAACAACGTTTAAAAATAAGAGGTATGAATTAGTATTTAGCGCCTACCTGATGGGCGTGTTATCTTTTATCTGTTGCACTATATCGCCAATAACCTCGTGTTGTATGTAGTACAACATGCGCACGCGGAGCAGCACCCTGTATTTGGGGGAAAATTATGATTTAAAATAAAATAGAAATAATAGCGCAAAGGGAAGAGCAGAGGAAAGTAATGAAGTGTGTTAGCAACAGTCAGCCTATAATTGGGGTTAGCTAAACAAATTCGATTCCACACGACTCACTTATTCGCGTGTCTGCTTAGGTGCTTCTTATAGGCACCCTCTAGGTACGCATCCGCATCGTATTTCTCTTTTTTGCTCCAGTGATGTGGATCGTGTATGGAAGCCGGTGGCGCCACAGCAGCAGCCACAGCGCTGGCACTAACACCACCAGCTGGTGTCGCATCCTTGTCACAGCCCTCCAAACCGCTAGGTTTATGTGCAGGCGTCGTATTACCACTATTACTACCCGAGGCAGTGCCTGGGGCTGGCGTAGTGCTGCCCGGTGTGTCCTTTTGAGCCTTGCCGCCATTGCGACCTGCAAATTTCAAGCGTAATTGATAGTTATTAGCAAAGATTTCTCGCTTTGCTGAGTTGCACAACACTGGCCGCCGAAGACAACTCAGCGCGCTTTCATGACTGGGATGAGTTTTGTGTCTTAGCTAATTTAATCAATTTAATCATGCATAGTTGATATAATAGTAGTTTTCATATAATATAATAGTTGTTAACTACAAATGATTAGTAATGAAATATTTTTGGAAAATCATATTGTTAGGCAAATGATAGCAATGTGGTAGCATTTGATATTATATACGATTTAAGGTACACTCAAAAAAGTAGTCCCTCAAGATTAAAGTTGAGTTAATCGTAATAGTTCTATACATTATTTGTATACTTTTAGTTCTTTAAAGATAGAAAGATTTTAAATATATTCACAAATGTTGTATGTTGACTTCGAAACATATTTTTTCCAGCTCGGGATCACTATTCGAAAACCTATGGCGCATATGCTCTCATTTTCAATAAATGTAAGGCCCTCATTCATTTAATGAGTGTATCCAAAATAATTGGATACCAAATCAGTAAATGGGGCCCACATTTAAAAAAAAAATATTTAAGTGATGACATTTTTTTCGATCCAGAAAATTTGTTTCAGCATGGCTTTTTAAATATACATATGAATTATTTATACTAGAGAGCTACAGTAGTAAAGCTTTGTGCTTTCGTTTGGTAATGTGCAGAATATATACAAGAGCAAGTATTAGAATCCAAAAATTTGAAGTATCGAAAAGATAGCTGCAAATGAACACTGAATTATATAAAATGCGTGATCGGGTCAGAGAATACCACCTCGCAGGCCAAAGCTTGTCGTATGAGGCGACTAACAACGACACTGGGTTCTGTCGAGGTTGTGCGTAGGGTTTGGGACCCACCACGTAAAACCACAATTCCAATGAAATAATGTATTTACATCAGGCCGTAACCCGATAACGGGTTGTTATGGCCAGTTAAGAAGAAGCTAAAACCTTTTCCAAATTAAATGGCTTTTTCTTGAAAATCTTTGGTGACGTCATTTATGAACAGTCCCTTAAATCTGTTATGTTTACAACTCAGCATTCATTTGATATTTTTTTATATTATTATCAACAATTTCAAATACTAGATGAATCTTTCAACATCAATGTGATATATCCGAAAAGAACTAACAATTTGAAAATTTTTATACATTTTGTAGTATTCACAAAATCGTTTCAAGAATGTAAATTTTTTTGAGTGTACTTATTTCTAAATAATAATAAAAGGTAATAGTAAAAGGCATACAATTGCATGGCAACAAAACATACACACACACTTTTCAGCTTTTTGTTATGCTCATTCTGCGTTCTTGTAGTTGTAGTACGTCGTGTCTTAAGTCAGTTCTAAGTTCTAAAAGTCTTATAAACATTTTGATAACTAAGTTGTTAACTTGGTAGTAACAGTGGAGAGTGAGAGTAAAAGAGCAGACAGTCCTTGACCATTAACAGTTATCAGTTATATAAGTTTCTATACACAAATTGTTTAACAAATTCAAAGAGGATACTACACAATTACTTAGGAGCTCCTACACAATTTTTTTTTTTTTTTTTGACGTTCCTTTTGTCGCTCGAAAGCTTGAAGTACAGGTAAACAACTTAAGAGGTAGTGGTAGTAGTAGTAAGTTATATAAAAGTCCAGCCCAGCTTGTGATAGTGTAGTATTTGTTGGAACATAATTTGGTATTTTTGTTTTTGTACAATATTTTCTATGTAGTTCGAGGCAGCTCGTTTTTTATAACTCTACGTCCGTGCAGCAGTTTGAGTGCGTGAATGTATCTTTTACCATACCTTTGGCATTCCTACCTCGTGGCACCAAATTGTGTAGGCCACTATGATCCCTGCTGATCTTCTGCACCTCACCATCTTCTGTGGGCGTTATCAAGTCCCATATGAAGGTCTTAATCTTCTCGTCACCCTTATAGACCTGCAGGCAGTAAAGCAGCTAGAATGGAGATAATTTTTAACCATATTAGTATATTAACAATGATTTTAACGGTACTGCTTTCAATTCTTGTAGTTGTTGTTTTCAGCAGGTTGAGAAGTTTTGTTTTTACTCAGCGAAAACCTAAAGTTCTCTCAATATTAGCATGGTTTGGTCATCATTAAGTTTTTGAGGTTAGGTTTTAAGAGCATAGGCTTAAACGAAGTGTAAGCTGAGCACTTTTTTGGTTTGCACTGCCTTTTATTACTTACAATGATGCGCGCACAATCCTCCACATCAATATCTCGCCACCCACGCTTGAACGAGCCTAATTCCAGCAGTTCTGTCCAGCGTCCCCAGCTGCAAATAGATAGAAGTCATAATTCATTAGAATTTAATTAAAAATTGGAAACAGTGTATCGAGTATGCCTTGATTTACTAGTACAAACTTTCAGGTAAAAAAAAAAAAAATTATAAATTTAGCAACCAACGCTAAAAATTTTACATCTAAACAAATAGTACAATAAATCATATATAATTTTTCAAAAATTTAAAATACACGCCCAAGATGAGTGCAGGCGCTTTAAGTATAAACGAACCATCACGCCCTTCGGTGGTTTCCGAAAGAAAGTCGATTGAGGTGCCGGCAGATGTTGACATCAATGGAATAATATTTAAGTTTGGATTGGATGATTTTAATGGTTTAACTGAAGAGGAACGTGAACAGCGTCTGGAAAGAATAGATGCTGTGGAAATGTTGCGCGCAATAGAGCTCTTAAACAATGAATTGGCTACATTGAAATTGGAGAATTACGTACTCATCGAGTATTTGGAGAAGAATGATCCGAAACTATTGATTGGACTACGCCAACGTCGCACATCTATAATGAAACGTTTGCAGGCAAACGCTGGCAAACGTCGACAATCGGAACGTAGCGTCGGCAGTACGCAGCACTCTAGTCGCCCATCGAGCGTAAAGCGCTCAATGGTGCCATCAATGGCCTCGGGTGTACAAAAACGCAAAACCGACTTAATTCTTAACTATAAAGCCAAGGCCGAAATGGCTGAGAAGGCAGCCTCAGATGTGGAGAAACGTGTAATTGATATTGAGCATAATGGTAAGTCATAGCATATGTGAGCACTCATTGTAGGCCAGTTCTGTGAATCATTCAATTTATTCCAGCTATGGTTGAGGTAAAGCAATTGCGTGCCAAAATCGAGGAGCTGCGTTATCGCAGTGAAGAAACTATCGAAACCGAAAAAAACTTTATACTGCACTTTTTGCGCGATCAGCAAGACATAACATTTCTGGAAACGGCCACGGAGCGTCAGATTGAACGCAAGTTGCACAAGTTTACGCTCAGTTGGTTCAAAAGTGCTCGCGCTTTATTGGGCACTATGAGATTGACTATTATATCGCTGCAAGAGAGCTGTCAGCAGCATCGGGCCGATCTTATAACTAAGGCCGATTTAAGTGGCATATTGACGGCAGTTGATTTTGAAAAGTTGATAATTAAACGTGGTGAGTTGTTGGCCGAGCTGGAGGAGAAAAATAATCATATGGCTGGCTTAAAGGGCGTTACCGGCAAGACCTCGTTGGCCATGACCGAGGAAAAGCAGGTAATGATGAATCTAGATAATGAGTTGCGCAGCGTACTCAGTCGTACTGAGGAGATAAGTCGTGCTATAGCCAAGCTTGAGAAGGAAATTCAAAAGGTTGAAAAAATAAATGAAAAGGATGCACAGGTAATGAGTAAACTACAGGCGCAGCTACACGAATACGAGGCACCTAGCGTTAATGAGTACATTGTAAAGAAAGAGGAGGCTTTGTTTCTTGAAAAAGAGGAGAAGATGCTCCAGCGCAAGATCTTTATACTCAATATGAAGCTAAATAATGCAATGCATCGCAAACGTCATGACAGCAGCATGGCCTAAAAAACAACGTAAATAAATAAATCTTTGCTCACCCAAATGACAACAGTCCCTTTTCAACCTTAAAGCACTCGGACTTAGCCCAGTTGCCGTATTGTATCTCTTCCAGACCCAACGCAGCTAAAGCATCGCGCTCACGTGGTATATATTCATCATTGGCCTTCTTTTCGCGTCCGCGATCGCGTTTCTCCTTGCGGCGACGTGAGCGTAAGCCTAAAAAAAAATAGTTCTTGCATAACTACGACTTCTTTAGGACTACAAGTGACATTTTTAATTACCTATACCACCCTCCTCGTCGCTGTTTTCATTTGATGAGTCTTCAGAATTAATTTCCATTACATCTTCGTGCCCATAACGCTTGATTTGTGTGCGTCGACGCGGTTCGGAGAGTACCAAGTCCTCTGTTTCATCTCGTTCACACGCATCAGGATCAATGTCCGCACGCTTAGCCCATTTGGTCCAAAAGTCAGGATCATCAATAGTAATATCAGAGCGATTACCTGAAGCGGCAAACGATGCTTTCGAAAAAGTGGAACCCTTCTCCGATTCCATAGTAATAACTTGTGTGCGTCGCTTCAAAATTGAGTCAATATCTTCTTCGCAGAACTTGTCGCCTGCATTATCATCGTCCATGACAGCGCCGTAGGCACCCTTTTTTAACAGATCTTCAATTTCCTTCTTGGTCATCTGCTTGTTGCTGCCATCCTTTGAATTGTGTGTGTTCATAGACTGCAACACAGCCTTGTCCAGGCCCAGTTTCATTGAGGCCTTGTCAAACATTTCTCTTTCATAGGTATTACGGCACAGCAGGCGATAGATTTTGACCATTTTGCGTTGTCCAATACGATGACAGCGTGCCTGCGCTTGCAAATCGTTCTGAGGATTCCAATCCGAGTCGTAAATAATGACCGTATCTGCAGCCGTTAAATTAATGCCCAAGCCACCGGCTTTGGTACACAAAAGAAACACAAAGCGATCAGAGCCGGGTTTCGAGTAACGATCAATAGCCTCCTGACGCAGATTACCGCGTATGCGACCATCTATGCGTTCAAATGGATACTTTCGATAAACCAAATAATCCTCCAGTATGTCAAGACAACGCACCATCTGACTGAAGATCAAGACACGATGTCCGTTAGCTTTAAGTTTTGGCAGCAGCTTGTCGATCAGCACCATTTTACCCGCCGACAAAATGAGATTCTTGTAGTACGACTCAGGGTCTTCGCCGTGCTGCGACTTGAAATCATACTGTATCTGCTCTTCGGCACCATTTAGCAAATACGGGTGTATGCAACACTTTCGCAGCTCCATCATGGTGTTCATGAGATTAGGTATATTAGCAGATGTAGTGCCCTTCTTCAAGAAGCTGAAATTCTGCTCCAATATGCCGCGATAGTATTTCTTTTGTATGTTGGTCAATTCGACTTCTATGATGGTTTCTTCTTTGGGTGCCAGTGACTTTTCTACATCGTCCTTTAGACGACGCAACATCATTGGCTTAAGTAGAGCTTGCAATTTGTTGACCTCTTCCTCGGTGCGAAGACTGCCAAATTCTGACATGAATTCCTCTTGCGATGAGAACTGACTGGGTTCAAGGAAATTGAGCAATGAGAAAAGTTCACTTATGTTGTTCTGCAGTGGTGTGCCGGATAGTAACACTCTGTGCTCCAGGTTAAGTTGACGCAAGCCTTCAAGTAGCTTGCAATTACGATTCTTTAGGCGATGTGCCTCATCAATGACGCAAAGACGCCAATTGAATGCTTTAAGATCCATGTAGTCGGTTACAATCATTTCAAATGTGGTAATGAGCACATTAAACTTGATGGGTTCCTTTAGAACCTTGCCATTGTCTGTCTTATAGTAAAATTCATAGTCTTGGATCATCTGTTTACTAGTCACTGAGCCGTGATAGACAACTACGTTCATGTCCGTCCACCCCTCAAACTCACGCTGCCAATTGGGTATAGTCGAGAGCGGTGCAATTACCAGGAATGGACCACGGATGCCATACTCATATACAGAGTGCACAAAAGTGAGACTCTGAATAGTTTTGCCAAGACCCATTTCGTCAGCAAGAATGCAATTGTGCGTGTTGTACCAAGAGAACTTTAACCAATTAAGACCCTCTAGCTGATATGGCCTCAGGCTGTTGCCTGCCTTATATATTGGCGTCTTTTCCAGCTTTTTCCACTGTTCAGGATGTGGACGTTTCTTGCTCTTCCACTCGCAACGAAGCGGTACCTTATTGAAACGTAGATACTGCTCAATTTTTTCGTTGTCAACGTCCTCTTCTAACTCCCAGGTGCAGTCTTCGTATGGTAGTGACTTCCACTTGACCAAATAGTGTTTTGTCGTCTCGCCACTGTTCTCATCCGTATGCACAGACATATCCAGAACTCTGTCTACCTCAACAAAGTCTGGATTAAAGGGTTCTTCTTCAATGTTCTCAAAGATATTTATCTGTTGGGCTTGTTTTTGCTGGAAGCGTCGAACCTTAGCTGCTACACGTCGATCGCCCTTGAGCAGCTCTTCCTCTGTGCGCCATTCACAATGCAAGTAACTGAAGTTACGATACTTTACAAAGTACTCCTCCACATCAATGAAAACAGGCTCAGGTTTGTTTGCTGCTTCTTCAGAACTTTCCTTCTTATCTGACTGCGGTGTATCATCGGATTCATCCTTCTTTTCAATTTTAACCTCATCAGTTTTGTTTTCTACATCAGCATCTTCTACCGACTTATCCTTGCCTTCATCAACTGATGCAGTTTCGTCCTTTGTTTTGGGTGACTTTATTTCTTTGTCTGCATCGACATCCATTTTATTATCTTCATCTGCATCTGCTGAAGATTCTGTCTCTGATTTTACTTCTGACTCCTTTTCCTCATCGTTTGTAGCCTCAGATTTTGTTTCAGCTCTAGTTTCTTCATCAGCTTTAGCTTCTGACAATTTCTCTTCCTTCTCATTGGATTTAATTTCTTCCGATTTTTCTTTTTTCTCATCATCGTTATCAACATCCATTTTATTCTCCTCATCTGTTTCAGATTCAGGTTTTTTATCTGTGGTTTCCATTTTATCAGACTTTTCAGCATCTTTATCGCCATCTACTTCCATTTTGGCATCAGATTCCATTTTAGTAGATTCACTTTCGGCCTCTTCTTTAGGCTTTTCAGTTTCCTCGTCTGCTTCTTTTTTAGTTTCATCCTCTATGTTCTCTCCGGGCTTTTCCTTATCTTCAACTGCTTCAGACTTTTTATCTTCCGCATTTTCGGTGTCTTCTGACTTAGGTTCAGGTGTTTTGACCTTAGGCGCCGGTGGAGGCTCAGGTATTAACTCACGTTTGCCCATGCGCACGGCAAGTACTAATTGCACGACCATGCTGTCCTCATCACCTGTGTTAATGTAGACATAATTTGGCTTCGAGGACATAGCTGCAGCAGGGTCAGGAACGGTACTAAGACGCTCAGCTTTTTCAGCAGATGTGCTGGAACTAGCCTCAATTAAAGTTGAGTCATCCATGGTCTCAGCTGGTTTGTCCTCGGCAGCTGAATTACCAGCCTCGCCTTCGGCACCAGATTGTAGTTCGGTTTTCTCTACATCGCTGCCAGCATTTGAGGTTGCAGCTGTAACATTGGCCGAAGATTTCTTTTCCTTCTTGACTGGAGAAGCAACTAATAGAGAGTTCTCATCATCGGAAAATCTAAGCATAACGTCGTCAATATACTTCTTTCTTTGTGTATTACGCGAAGAGCGACGTTTATTGGAATCTAATTCAGAGTCTGGAGGTGGAGATGGTGGTGGTGTACGATCCATCGTATCATCTTCCCCGTCCGATTCGGGTACAATGCGCCCACGGTTGCGTCTTTTCTTGAGGGCCTTAGCTGACAGAGCACCACGTCTTCGTGCACTACCCCCATCTTCGGAGGGGGCACTACGTCTACTGCGTCCTCCCGAACGTTTTCTATCTCTCCTGCTAGGCGTTGTCGCTGCATCACCCGCTGAATCTGGCACAGAGTCTACAGTTTCATCACCAGCTTCAACGTCTTTATCGTCGTCATTGGAGCTACGCGGTATTTTCGATACAGGTATGTCGTCATAGTCTGGTGATTCGCCATCAACTCCACCTGAAGTTGTTTCCGCTTCAGCATCGCCCGAACCAGGTTTTGAAACCAATGGCTTGTTATCTTCAACTTCGCTACCTTCACCCGTTTTCTCAGCTTCATCTTCGCCATACTGTTTGCGGCGTTTACCAACACTACCACGCTTGCGTCCAGGTCCAGGTGAGTCTGTTGAGTTTGGATCATTGGGATCCCGCACTTTCTTTACCTTGGGCGTGCGCTCCCGGGGTGGTTTATTGGGATCCTTTGGAGCTCTGGGTTTTCGAGGTTTCTTCTTCTTGCCAGTGCCATCTGTTGAAGTGTCCAGCTCGTTAGCAGAGTGCACATCTTGAGAGAGATCTCCCATGCCTTCGCTATACTCAAGTATGCCCACAACACTAGTATCTCCTGCTCCCTGCGTGACGCAGTCTTCTGATACAGGCAGTTGTGTAGGCGGAATGGAAGCGTTTCCAGCCACAACATTACCACTTATATCCATCAAATCACCCGAAGCCTGCTGCAAGGCTTTTTCGCCCTTTTTGGCTCTTGGCTTGCGAGGCTTATTAGCGCCCTTGCCACGTCCACGTCCCGTTGTGCTTGAAACCTGCGGACTTTCGACCATTTGGTTGTGGATTGCGCTGCTGCCGTACATGGGCGGCATTGTCTGGAACATCAGGCATTGCGGTCCACCCGCACACTGATCGTTTATTTCATGCTGTTGTATAACATTTAAACGTTCTTGTAGGCGCATGATCTTCTCTTGATGATCGTGACCGGGCGGCATGCAGTAGAGCTCCTGTATTTGCTGCTGTAGCGCCGCAATTTCTTGTTGATGCAGCATGGGATACGGTGGATACATGGCCCCACCTGGATAAGGGGGCAACATGGGCGGCATTAGCGGCTGTGCTTGTGGATCAAATCCAGTCATGGGATTGGGTGGTAAGCCATGCAGGGGTGGTACACCCATTGGAGCCCCTGGTATAGCGCCAGGTATTTGTGCCGGTGCGCCCAGTGTTGTGTTATTGGATTCCATAGTAGCTGGTTGTGACTTATCGTCGCATATTTGACCGAGCGTCATTTCCTCAGCAGATTTGGTCTCCTCGCCTGCCAGTTCACTGACTGTTTGTGGCAATTGCGTCTGCTCAGCATGTGTTGTTGACTCATCCATTTGTTTGTTATTCTCACATTCCTCCTGCACAGGCGTTTCTGTTAGCGGCTCCTGGGTCTTGGACACACTGGAGTCATCCTGTCCCAACTGGGCCAGCTCTGCTGCACCCATCGTTGTCGCTGACTCAACATCAGCCTTTTCGAAATCTCCGGCAGCTGTGCTGCGTTCATTAAAAGTCGATGACTGTGAATTGCTGTCTAGCAAAGCTGCCGCTGCTGAGGCAGCATTGGAAGCTGCGGCCACGGCGGCACTTGTGGACGACATAGAGTTGTTATCAAATAAACTGGCACCAGCACTGTCCAGTAAACCGCCACCGGATACGCCTACATTGGTAGCCGAATCGGAATTGCTATTCATCATGGCACCACTGTCCATGCCGGAGAGCAAAGGCTGCTGATTGTTGCTGTTAATCGAACTCTGCGAATTGCTATCATGCACGGATGTAGGCTGGTTGTTTACAATGCTATTCGTAGAGCTATTACTGCTGCTATTATTGCTGTCATTGGCGGCAACAGCTAGAGTTGAGGAATCATTCGAATTGGCCGTCTCATTGAGTATGCTACTCAGATGATGCGAGGGCGTCGAAGGTGTGGGCGGGTTGGGTTGACTCTGCTGCTGCTGCTGCGCCTGTTGTTGTAGCTGTGGTATGGGCGAGCTTACATGGGCTGGAGACATAGTTTGCGGTTGTTGCGCTGCTTGTAACTGTTGCTGCTGCTGTTGAGTGTCGGCCAGTATGTTCGCGAACGGATCAAACTGTGGTTGCTGTTGCTGCGGCGGTTGTTGATTTGCCTGCTGCGTGGCAGGCGCTTGTTGTGCTGCGGCTTGAGCATAAGTTTGTTGTTGCTGCTGCTGTATGTGATGATGCGGGGACTGTTGCTGTTGGTGTATAGGTGATTGATGTTGCAGTTGATGATGCGGCGACAAATGCTGCTGCGTCACCTGTTGCGGTGCCACCTGTTGTGGCTGCGGCTGTTGTGATGCGCTAGGCTCCAGTGTGGGTGTGTTGCGAGCCAGAATAGCAGAACTCTCGCTGGCCAGCTGTTGATGATGCGCAGTCAAATGATGTATGCTAGGCAGGCTTTGTTGGTGCAATGGGGACATGGCAGCCAGTTGAGCTTGCTGCTGCTGTTGCTGCTGATTACCGCCTCCCACAATATCATTGATGGAATGCTGCAGCTGATCATTTAGCTGTTGCTGTGCCTGCTGCTGTTGTTGTTGTTGTTGCTGCTGGGCCGCTGCCTGTTGCTGCTGCTGTTGTTGATGCTGCTGCACAGGCGCTGGCACTGGTGCTTGTGGTGGCTGTGTAGGCACCACTGGTGGCACCTGCTGTGCTGCAGATTGCTGCTGCGGCGGTGGTTGCTGCACTGGTGGCGCCTGTTGCTGCTGCTGCTGTTGATGGCTCATGGCCTGCGCCTGGCCATACATGCTCAATTGATGTTGTTGATGCTGTTGCTGCAGCTGCTGTGAGGCCGTTAGTCCCATGCCATTGGGATTTTGTGGTCCAGGAGGCTGCTGTGCTGCCTGTTGCATGGTCATATGCGGTGCACCCCATTGCTGATGATGCTGCGGTGAGGCAGGCATTCGTGGGCCCATAGCTGCATGCGCTTGGCTGGCCGTGCGATAGGGCGAAGGATAATCCATGGGCACGCCGCCAGGTCCAGCCATTACGCTTTGTGTGGGCATAACCATTTGTTCGAGTGCTTGCAGCGTATTAACTGGCGGTACACTAGCTGCAGCTTTTGAGCTTGCTGCGCTGACCGCGCTCGGTGGCTGTGGACGTGGTGATGGCAAGCCTACCATGCCTTGTATACTATGGTGCGTAGGAGCTTGCTGCTGTTGGCTGGGTGAGTTGACTTGTTGCTGTTGCACCTGAGCTTGTGATGTCTGCGGCGGTTTGGCAGGTGAAACGCCTGGTCGTGGTGACATTTGTGGATGCGGCGACATTGTTGGTGGCCTTGGCGACATTTGTGGCGACAGCTGTGGGAATGGCGCACGATATTGCGGTGAGGAATTCAGCTGAGCGGCTGCCTGATGCTTGCTGCTGGACATATAGGGCGGTGCGCTCTGCTGTTGTTGCTGTGCCTGTTGCTGTTGTTGCTGCTGCTGCTGTTGTTGCTGCTGTTGGTGATGACTACCATAGCTGGGCGGCATGCCCATGTGTGGTGGAGGCAGGCCAGCTCCGGGCAGTTGCTGCTGCTGCTGGTGACTGGCTGCCTGCATTAAGCTTACATGATTAGGCTGCTGCTGCGCCTGTTGTTGCTGCTGTTGCTGTTGTTGCTGCTGCTGACTCTGTAGCGTGTGCGGCACGCTTACTGGTTGTTGCTGCGACGGCACATGCTGTTGCTGCTGTTGTTGCTGTGGCACAGCACCGCCCATATGTGCGCCTGGATGTGCACCTAACTGCGCAGCCTGCTGCTGCTGCGCTGTCAGATGATGTGTTGGTGGCGCTGCGCTGGGCACATGCTGTCCATAAGCAGATGCTTGATCCAGACCAGCATGACCGTAGCCCACGTGTTGTGGAGCACCACGGCCTGGCTGGTGCTGCATAGGACTGCCATATGGACTGTGTGCATACGCCTGTGGTGCACCTGCACCAACTGGCTGTCCAGCTTGTGTTGGCGCGCCTGGATACAATGGATGTTGACCGGGCGTTTGGGTATAATGCTGCGGTAGACGAGCCTGCTGCTGACTCTGCTGCTGCGGCGTTGGTGGTTGCTGTTGTTGCTGTGGTGCCAAACTGCCATAGCCCCCGGCAGCGACGCCACCAACGGCTCCCGGTTGCTGCAATAAACTGCTCATCATGCTCTGTTGCGCGCCATAGGGCAACTTTTGCTGCTCTTGTTGTCCATAGGCGGGCATGTGCTGGCGATAGGCATTTGCATTGCTCTGACGCTGTTGTGTCGGTGGTGCAGCTTGTGGATGACCATAGGCCCCCGGATAGGCTGCTGCTTGACCGGGCACAGTGGGTGCTGCGCCCCAACCGCTTAGATCACCCATGCCCATGCCAGCGTGCTGATCGGCGGCCCCCAACCCGTAGAGGTTCTCCGCCGTTGGCTGGTACGATGGGTATTGTGGCTGTTGCTGTAGCGGATGCGGCGCACGATGCCTTGGCGGGTAGCCGCCGGGAGGTCCCATTGCACGCGGATTGGCCGCAGCTGCAGCTGCTGCGACGGCGGCCGGATCATAACGGTAATAGGGGTCTCTGTAAATGGGTAAATAATATGCATTAATATAAGACTAGAAGACGGAAAACATATATGAGTTATAAAATATGTACTGTATTATGAAGCCCTGTACCCAAATCTGAAATACATTTTTCCACCCAACGACGAATAAGCCAAGCCAAGCTTAATGACCAACATGAAAACACTCCCACTAGTACACATTTGGATAGCTCGCAACAAGCGATTGTTCAAGTCGAGAATTTAAATGGCTCTTCGAGACCCAGAACAAAATGGAGTCACACTATATTGTTGATATCTTCTAAATTTGGAAATTGTTTCTTTAGACGCAAAGGCTAATAGTTGGTTTAATGATTTGCTTCAAAATTCTTTTGGGTGGTAAGAACACTGCACGAGTTTGGATAGCTCGCAACAGGCGATTGTTCAAGTCGAGAACTTAGATTTATAAGACGGAGCTTAAATGGCTCTTCGAGACCCAGAACAAAATGGAGTTGACTATCACACTATATTGTTGATCTAAATGATTGGCTAAATGATTAGTTAAATGATTGGCTTCAAAATTCTTTTGGGTGGTAAGAAAACTGCACAAGTTTTATAGCTTCAAATGTAATATATAAGCTTTAAAATCGATTTGGTTGATTCAACAAACAAAGGATTTGTATACATTATAGAGGGGCAGTTTTAACTTGCTCTGTTGCAAACACAAAGACAAAGAATAAAACCCTCTCCTTGAGTATACAAAAAGGTTCATGTCTGAATACGATAAACGCCAACATTTTAATAAAAGAACACTTTACTTTTGGGACAAACCCTGTCATAAAATATATGTATACATGTGTATTCGGGGTCGATTTAATGCTATTAAATTGAGCAAGTTGAGACAACAAACTTACGCGAATTATGCAAACATATAAACCCCCGCATCGATTAAAACTCACCCTTGATGATTTCCGTGAAACATATTTTGTGCATTTCCATCCATCAGATTTTCAAACGCAGCGCACACAGAAATGTCCGTTTCGCGTCGATGCCTGTTATTGGATGGTCGCGCTGGAGTTCTTCACGTTTGGTATGGTCTTTTGTTGGCTTAATTTTGATGCTACTGCTCTTACCACTACACTTCCTTCTTCTGGATTCCACTGTTTTTTCGTCTTTTTCTTGTTCTGCTTCTTCGTTTTGGGCCTCTCTGATGCGCGTGGCCGTTGTCAAAGGTGTGCTTTATATTATACTTGGTTTTTTGGGGGTTGGTCGTCCCTTAATCTTGTTGCTACTGCCACTTCCACTTCCACTGCCCCTGCTGCTGTGGCTGTGTTGGCTTTTGGCGGCCCAGACCACGCCGCCGACACTTTACGTCGAAAGTCTCGCAGCAGGTTGTGTGCGGCGAAGAGTCATTTAATCCTCGCACAGTGTTGGACAATGCGTTACAGTGATTGCTGTCGTAGACAATCACTGTGAGAATTGTTTTAAAGCCTGATGTGGGCTTGTTGTCAATTTATTTACTTAATAGGGGTTAAATCGCATTGATTTGTAATTTCTTTTGTTTAACTACTAACTAATTACATGTGCAGTTAAACGTCTTTTTGTTTTTTAAACTATTCATTTATAGTTTATTTTTATCATTCTTTTTGTGTTAGTTTTGCACACTTCATGGTCGACCTTTGACATATTCGCAGTGATATTTACACTCACAGCTATAAATGAGAGATATTACGATTAATTGTTGTTTAACATTATTTTGTTTGTTTTTTTTTTTTCGCATAAAACGGTAAATTTTCTTTAGGGCATTATATTGAGCGATTTTTAAGCGTAATTTGCATTTTTATGTACGTGGAGAGTCTGCAAAGAGAGCAAAAACAAAAAAATTGTAGAAAGTTAGTCATAAAAGTATAAATAGTATTTCCTTATTTTAAGAGCTTATGATTTATCACTTTATCGTCTTGTTGGCGGTTTGCACATCGACTTTTAAGGGGAAAAGCTATACGCTTATGAATTTTTCAATTTGCACATACAACGTACAGTTTAACCCCTCAAAAGTTGTGTTTGGCAAATGTACACATTTTAACTGATTGTCTTTAGTTAATAATTATATAATTAGCAGTGATAGCGGTTTCTTCAACTGAATTTTGCACTAAAATCCTAAAAAAGTTTATCAAATTTTCCAGACAAAGTGAAACTAATTATATATTACATTTTCAGTGAATCATTCTGAGGGTTGTACTGTGTTAAGTAACCCTTGCTAATGCTATTGGTGGGGATGGTTGATGATGGTACTCTTACATGGCATGTCTTTTAAGGAAGCTGTTAAACTTTGGCCATGGGACACACAGCAAGACAAACAAAAATAAAAAGGGAAAAGAATGTTTACTATCGATTTTTCGCATTGTCTGCGCATAAGCCGAAAAAATGTAAAGTAGCGAAAAAAAAAGGAAAAATAAGAATAATACAAAAGGTAGAAGGCGACAACACACGCAAATTTGAGATACTCTGTACGCATTTCCTAAACAAATTTGAAATATTAACAGCTTACGGATGCGCCCAAATCGTCCTTGTATTTACGGCATTTCCCTCTCTTACTAGTCTTGTACTCGTAACTTCATTGGTGTTAATCCGACTTAATAATGCGCTTTAAACAATTTCAATTAAGTTGAAAAAATAGATTTAAAGCACGTTAATTCAACTAAAAACACGGTTTTAAAGGTCCGATATTGTATTGATTAATTGAAATTAAAATTTCGGATTTCTCAGTTGTTGCATTTACCTTAGTCTTTGGGGGTCTTTTGATAGATTCTAACATTTACACAGTATTGTGAAATTTCTTAAGGCCTGGTTCCACTGGAGCGTATATGATTTTCGAAAATATTTGATCAATCAATGTTGGTCGTCATCCAAACTTTGTATGCAAGATCTTTAGTGAAACTCTTACCTAGATTATCTTTCATGAAAAATTTGTCAAAATACCAATAAGCGGCGTGTCAGTTTTGAGAAATCGCAAAATTTTTAAACTGAAACTTAAAGTAAACACGTCTAGCGGTTTCTGGCACATATTCAATTTGTTAACTATGAAAAAAAAAGCAACGCTTATTGATTTGTGTAACAATCAACTTATCAAGCGGTATATGCTCTCTACAAGTGTATAACAAGACGGAAAAGTCTGCATGGGTGGTATGAGTTGGCATAACTCAGAAAAAGACGCTCAAGATATGCAAATGTTGCAAACAGCACCAACAGCAGAGGCAACACCAACTACAAAAACAGCGCAGCGGCGACAAAAGGTGTGCAAATGGAAAGTATACATCAAGTACTCTCTTAAGTATACGTAAAGTATATTATAGAGAGATACAACTGTAGACTGCATATATATATATGTATGTATAAAGAGAGTAAGTACATAGATATGCATTTAGTAATGCATGCACACAGACAGACAGGCATAGATACATTGGAATGAAAAATCATGAGTGCGACACAGTCACAAATAAGATACAAAATTACGCTCAGTGTGTACATATACAAACAAACAAACATATTTTGTTTGACGCTGCTATTGCCAGACCACATCTACATACACACACACACATATACAAACATATATTAAACTTATGTGGAGTGAATGATTTAAGCTCTCAGGCTAGCCAACTCGCTCACTCACATTGGTTTTATTGGGTAATCATTTAGCTGCTGTTTCGCTCGTTTTTGTCGTTATTATTTGTGTTGTTGTTGTTGCTGTAATCAATTACAATTCGCTTTTGCAATTTCAGCTATTTATTTATTTAGTTTCAGCGCTCTTTTCTTTTTTTTCATTATTATTAGTCGAGGTATTTGGACTATGTAGTAGATACACACATAGTAGACATAAGGGTGTAGTGTACGCTACACGCAAAGTTTGTATCTAGCAGATACTTTTGCACTTATGCATATACAAAGCGTTTATGTATTAGCTACATGTCATTCAGCTTACTTTATTTTACTTTTTAATATATTTTTTGTCTTTCGTTTAGGTTTTTTTTGTTTTTTTTTTTTTTGGCGTAGACAACGCCGCTTACAACACACAAATCAAATCAAAGTAATTGCAAAAACAATAAACTAAAAGCTATAGTACTATACATATATAATTTGTGTTTATAGGTATGTATGTATGGACAAGCGTTTGCAACTACATCTGAAAAGCGACAACAATAGCAACAACTACAACTACAACTACGACAGCTATAAGCAGAGCAATACCAATGAAATAAACGAAATATTGTGAAATTATACTTATTGCTTGTGCGCGCAACTGTACTTTTGTTTTTAAATAAGCGAAAAATCGATTAAAGGTGATAATAGAAAAGCAAATTTCTGTGTGTCCAACTTGGTGACGACGCTGCGACGCCAACAACACCAACAACAACAGTACAGCACAGCGCAGTCTACAGTGTGACCCCAGCAATACGCAACGCAACGTAACGTAGCTTTAACGTAAAGCTATGTACGTACGTACGCAACGTAACGCAATGTATTGCCTTGTCTTTCGTGTCCAGTCCATCTGTCCGCCCTTTCATTTATGAGTCTGTCTATTTCTGTTGGTATGCGACAGTAGACAGCTTTTTCATTTTCTTTAGCTGTGACACAAAATTTTATGAGCTATGAAAAACAACATACATTCAGCCAAAGGTAACAACAACGACAACTTTGTTGCCTCTCACCGTAAAGGTTAGGTTTGCTGCCACTTAAATTCCAAACACCTATTTTCCACAATGTTGCCAAAGATGTCCCAACTTCTTTATATAGCAAAGGTAAGAACAACTTGCGCATTACAAGGCAACTTTCTATACAGCTCAAACATCCAATTAGAAACAATTTAAGCAAACTTGAACTCAAATGTTGACAACAAGTAAAGCCAAAGGTGTAAGTTAGTATCCAGACTTGACAATGCTCTGTAAACGTTGTCTTAGCAAATATGCTGCATCTACGAATTTGAATTATAAACAAAACTTCACGATTTGAGTCAGACAAAAAACCAAATACAAATCTTCTGTGTCTTCCAAAGTCAACTTTTAGAATAAGTAAATTTATATGTGTGAGTTAGTGAATACTCTACCAACTTCCTGTAAAAATTTCATGACATTTGCTATACTAAACTGTGTCAACCGTGCAAAAATCAACATATTCAAAGAGCCAATCAGTGGTTACCCAAAGCTGCGTTTGCAAACTTCTGATACCACTTCTGATGAATTTTTAAGAAGGATTGTTATTTGTTTGAGAGATTTCCGGCACTTTTCTGAGTATCCGTGTTTTTTTTAGACTTGAACACTTTAACGAAACGTTTCAATTGATAAAGCTTATTGTGATGATTGATTATCTCGTATCAGAGTTTATAAATGATAAGAGGTTTAAAATCCGCGATCACCACACAGGTTTCCTCAAAGCTGTGCGTGCATTCTTCAATGAATTCGAATAAAACAAAATTAGACCACGATAAATTACTCCCATAGTCATTCAAAATTTTATGACTGGAACTCTGCTGTTGTATAGATCCTAGCAAATTGTGAAATATGGCAAATATAGTCATTGATTGTTACATATCTCACCCTGCCTGTTGCATAAATTGGTTCAAGTGTTATATACCCTTTTCTAAGTATTAGAGTATATTTATAAATTCAACACACTGCTACACAAACGGGCACACACTCACACACAACTACATACTGCTCAAAATGCTTGTAAAGCGCTTCGTCGAGCGTGAGACGTTAATGTGTATAAAAACTGAATGAAAAAGGCAACAATAACAACAACAAATTAAAGTAAGCAGCAATAGAGAATGTGATTAAACATTTTGCAACAACAACAATAATAAATATAAAACCGGCAACAAAAAAAAAAATAAAGTTCATTAACCTTACAAATATAAGAAAAATAAAAGAAAAAATTATGTAGAGAGAGTCGCTTGACTCAGTTTTTGGCATTCGTTTAGCTTATTTGTGTACTTGGCTTTTTAAATTGGTAAATTGTAACGAGCATTTGACCTACAATAAGAAACTAACCAAAACATACACACTTAAGTACTACAGTGGGTGCTCAGAGACTGTGACTTTATTCAGAAACAGTATTGCAAAGATGCATTGGGGTGGCATACAGATCCAGGCTAAGGTATAGTGATGTTAATCCAGACCAAAACATCGATGTTTACCATCAGGCAGGGTCCATCAACAATGGACATCGATGTAGGTCGATGTTTTTAGTCCGATGCACCGATAGTTTTCCGATGTTTTATATTTACTAATTTAGCTTTTTATTATAGGAGAAACTTCCTTAAATAATATGAGATATGTGAAACTAAAGCAATCTGAACATAAGACCAATATTTCGACTTAATTATGTCAAGATAAAAGTTTTGATAACCGTCCCCTTAGCAGTCTATATCGCTGAGAGTTTGGCTTTTGAATAAACTTTGAGATGACACACTCAATTCTGCAAACCTTATTTGTAAAACTGAAAATAAGTTACTTAATTTGAAAAAAGTATCTGTATCTCTAAGCTGATAATGGTTTCATTTCCAATGCGAAGTATTGGATTTCATCACTTTTAAAAATAAAAAGCTGGCAAGTAATCGAATTCTTCTGGTCTTGAAAGAAAATCTTTCAAAAGCTTGGAAACTAAACTCACAATTATTCCTATATTACTTAATTTTTAAAAGATTAAAATCATGACATATACAAAAGGAAGTTTTTATAGTGTATACTGTCTACAAAATATTCGTGTGCTTAGCTCAAAAATTTAACTAGAAATGCATTGGTGTCTAGTTGTAAGAAAACCCAAACAATTACTTACGCTCATAAATGATAAGTCAAGTCAAGTGGCAACAACAACAACAACTAAGAGTACGCAATGTGGAGGGCACTAACTGTAACTAAAAAGTACAGTTTGTTTTGTAAGAAAAGTGGCACCAACAGCAGCAGCAGCAGCAGCAGCAGCACTAAAGACAGAGACAGAGGCTAGCAATGTGGAGCCCCAAAAAGCACTACAGATAGATGGGCGCAACGAGCGAGCGCACACACATAAAAAATGGTAATAAAATAGGTAAAGTAACAGCAACAACACGAAGAACGCGACGCCGACAGCGACGACGAAAAGCCGTCAAACAAATTTTTCTATATTTCGGAAAAGCCAAAGAGCACTCACATAGATACAAGCGCACACACACACACACACATGCAAATGGGCAAAACCCATGCTCGGCAAAAAAAAACAACGAAAAGATTATTACACGTCGCAGGTCTTGGTTAGAGATACATATAACGGTACATTTATGATGTGCCTCCAATTGGGCGGCTGCTTCAAAATGGCCGCATTGCTGACGCTGCGATTTAGGCATTTTAGTGGAAGTTTCATGGCGTTGCCAAATCTACGAGAAATAGTTAAAGGACAAATTTGAAGGCACGCCGTCTTTCCCGCTAGAATAGTAGAAGAAAAAATAACATGACATACCATGACCCGATTATCGAGTTATATTTTTTTTTGTATAAAATTTGCACCTGGACCTAAACCGGATAGTGTTGCAGTGTGTGTGTGTGTTAAACTGTGCAACAAAACAACAGCATGGCAAAAGCAACGGGAGGCGGTGAATCGTTGATGAAACAAAGTTGCAAACACACTCGCCGCCGTACAGCACGAACATGAAGTGAAAGAGAGAGAGAGAGAAACACGAGAGCGCAAGCGAGCATGACAATAGCCGGCTGAGCGAATGAGAGTGTGTGCTCACACAAGAGCGGCTGCGAAGCAGGCAATGAAAAAAGCAAAGAAAAAAACGGCCCAACAAGTGAAACGAACGTATAAAAGCAAAAACAAAAAATGCGCTTGAAAAAAAAAAAAATCAACAAAGAGTAGCTGAAAGCATAACGTGCGCTAAAGAGTAGAGCAAAAACGAATATACAAAAGCAAAAGCGAGTATCACGTGCTGCTGCAGCCGATAGCAGACTCGTTGGCCCCCCCACTCGCAAACAGCAACAACAACAACAACGGGTGCCGGCCTTTGGCGGCAGAGGCGGCAACCGCACAACGCTAGCGCCAACGTCAACGTCAACGACAGCAGCGCCGCCATGTTAGACAGATGGCCGGCATTGGCGGCGTCGTCAGCGTCAGACCGACAGTGAAAAGCGGCAACAGCCATCAGACGCAGACTTTGGCGGCGTGCTTGTGTCTGTGTGTTGGCGTTTCGTATAGAAAGAGCGTCGAAAAGAGACGGCAAGTTGACAGAGCGCGCAGTCAAAACAAAAATGCGAATGAACTGCACGAAAAGCAACTAACGATAAACGTTGATGTCGATGACAACTAGGCAAATTTTTTTTTGTTTAAAGTATTATTTATTATTATTATTATTTGGCGATAACAGATGCACGCAGCAGTCGACAACGATAAGCCAGAGACAAGAAGCGTACGATGAAAGTAGTTGCAAAGAGCTTTGGTTATGTTTATATAAAATGTAACGAGCGGAATATCTCGTAGATACAACAAAAATGAAGCGAGAATGGACAGTGGTAGCAGCAACAATAACAACAACAAAGGCGGCAAAAACAGCTAAGGCGACGGCGACGTTGATGACGACGGCGACAAACGACGACATTACGGCGACAAGTACAAAGCACGTATTATGTATGCATGTGTATTGGAGATTCGCATGATTCGTGCAAATTCGCCGCATAGTTGTTGGCTGCCCTGTGCTCTGCGGCTGCTATGCTTGGTGCTGTTTTCGTTGTTGTTGCTGTTTTATTCGCATTGTGTGTGTGTGTGTATCTGTGCGTGTGCACCGCATTTGTATCTGTATCTGTATCTGAATATGTTTATGTCGCTGTATGTGTGTATGTGCGTTGGGGTCGTCGTCGTTCATATGTTTGCTTGTTGTTTGGTCGGTTTTGATTCGGTTTTGGATGGATGATGATATGGTTTGGCTGGCTGGCTGGCTGGCTGGCTGACTGGCGGCTGCCTGCCTGTTTTTATCCGTTCGTGTGCGTTCATACTTGGCTCTCGCAAAATGAATCGACCAACCGACCGACCGACCGACAAACCAACCAACCAACCGACCGGTCCCGGTCGACGCGTCGTCAACTCTAAACGTATATGTGTGTGTGTGTGTGTGTGTGTCGCCAGCCACGCTTTGCTCTTGCTTAGTTCGATGAATTGTTTGCTTCACTTTTGTGTTGGCTTTGCTCTTACCATTGTCGGTGTCGGTTTCGCCTCTTGTTGTTGTTGCTAGAGCTCCAACAGCAGAAGTGACTCGTTGTCGTTCTCATTTGCACGTCCCGTAAAGCGCGTTGTAGTTTATTTTATTACTTAAAATTTGCTCCAACACACACACACACACACACACCGACTTGCAAATGCTCTGCGCTGCTCTGACCACTAACAATGAATGCTCAATGTATAAATGCTCAGCCGACGACAAGTCGTGCGACAGTGACGACAAAACAAAGATGCAGACGCGACTCTGTTGTTGTTGTTGTTGCTGCTGTTGTTACTGTTATGGGCAGCAGGAAGGGGCTTACGCTGTCGTTTGAGGGCGCGTGCGACGCGATTTATTATTTTTTCGCTGTCGACTGAGACTCACCAAAGAGTTGATTGAAATTATTTCATGTTTGAGTGTGTGAACATTCGTTCTCCGCTCAATTCATTTGAATGTATTTGTATGTATGCCTGCTCATTTTTGCTGCCTGCTGAATGAGTGACTGACTGGCTGAGTCGGCTTCCCTGTGTGTGTGTGTGTGTATGTATCTGCTTTTGGTTAGAGATACATAATTATTTCTAAAAAGCATTTTCTGCCTTGCCATTGTTGTAAATTTCTCGAAATTTCACGTTTTGTCTGTGCAAACAGTTGCTTGGCATTTCATTATCCAAAGGTTTCCATTAGCTCACGTTTAATCTAATGAAACTAATTCAACTTCAACTACAGTAAATGCTCGCAAATTAGGTTTCTAAGACTTTTCTGAGAAACTGAAACTAAACGGTCTTCTAACTTTAATTACAAACAAAGTGCTAGACTTCTAAGCAACTTAATACTTTAAAGATTTATAAAGAAATCTCTAAAATCAATTCCAGCTAAATTTTTGCAAGATATACTGTTTCGGAACATTAAATTACAACTTCGTTGTGTTTATTGTTTAGCACCTGTAGTGAATAAAGCAAAAACCGAAGCACTATTACACATGACTAAAAAGCTTTCAATGACAAAAATTACATCAGCAAAAAACCGGCAGCTTTATTTATAGTCTTAATCAAAGGCCTTAAAATAAATAAGTTAAGAGTTATATAATAAACTTAATAACAGTCGACGCTCGCAAATGTGACTTAAGTGTAATTAGAACTGCCATTTTGAGATAATTTCATAATTAAATCAAGCTTTCAATTCTTATTTAAATAAGTGTTTATGTAATACAAAACAATTAAAAGAATTTCGAAACATTCGAATCTGAAACCAGTTCTTACTTGCGAGCGACCACTGTTTATAGAGGGGCTCTAGGCTGCACATGTCGTGCTCTGCCATTGGCTCAACGAACTCACCTCATTGCTTTTGCCAGCAGCGCTGCTAATCCGTTGGATTTTTTTTATAATGTATTTGTAATATTTTTTTTTTGGTGTGTTTATCGGCATTTAGTAAACAATATGAATTTTTAGTTAGAGAGCTCCAATATATGTATTTTTTAGCGCGACGTTTTCGTTGTAGCGGCAACTCACTGTGCGTATAAATTTGTGAGATACATTTGATAATTTTGCGATTTTCTTTCTTTCAAATGATGATTCTCGAGTGAGTAATGTGACGAACAATGACGGACAGCGAAGGCCGGCGGTGTGTAGTGTACTCAAACCAATAGTGACGACAAAACGCTAATTCCGAGTGTAGATACACATAAACCCAGTAGAATAGAGGCAACAACATATGCGATAAAATAAGTGTAGCAACGACGCCTATAAACAAGAAGAAGAAGCACGAAAACTACAAAAGCGCAACGATTGCAATAATTTTGCGCGAATGATCTGGGGCTGCCGTTGTTGCTGCTTCTTCTTCTTATTCTGCTCTCTCACATAAACAGCTGCATACATATATAGTAAATGGACAGATATATCCAATAATTACAATTAAACATGATATATGTATATATATGTACATTGGGGCCGATAGCAAGAACTAAACAAAGAAATCGATAGACAGACGACGGCGTCAAAAACTTTTGTGTGTAATTGCACACGTTGGAAAAGAAAAGCAGCATATATATGTATGTATGTATGTATGTAGGTATGTACATAAAAAAGAAGTCAAATGTGTAATAAAAAAAAAAAAGGTTACAGCCGCAGCAGCAGCCGCGAAGGCAAAACAGACGATGAGACGCACATTGATGGCGCCGAGAAGAGCCCTGAATGAGCGCATGAATTTCATGCTCTCTCGCATCACTCACGAGCAATTGCGCGTGGTATGAGTGTGAGAGAGTACAGCAGTGGCGAGTAGCCCGGCTAGAAAAAAAAGTGTGACTCTGGCTGTGTGCAAGGGAGGCAGACAGATGACAGCAGGCCGAGCAGCAATCAAATGCTCGAAGAAGACACAATACAAGCTGCTGCTGCAATTGCTTAGCTCTCGGCTGCTGCTGCGACTATTAGTCTGGTTTGCTTCTACTACAGACGCACCTTATACACTTAAATGATTACCGTTAGCACAACATACAGATACTGCGGTTAACAGTGCACCAATAAAGTCTACCTACACAGGCTACGGCTACTTCAGCTCTATCGACATATCAAAAACTTGTTATTGTAAAACTTACAAATAACTCCAACTATGTCCAGGCAGTGTCCTCCCAAAAAAAAGTACTAACTGTAACGGTAAAAGGTAAAGAGCACACATGTTTAGCTCAGAACTGTCTTGACTCGAACAAATAGTGTGTGCACACAGAAATTGTAAGAAGTGCCATTGTCTCTGTTCGATTGTTGTCTCAAAGTTCTGAAATAATGCTGCGTAGCTTACAAGCATAATAACTATTAAAGATGTGATCATCACGTGCCCTAATAGTAAAGAAATGTGTAAGGCCTACAGGCTTCTGAGCTTAATCCCATTGGGCAAAAAAGGCGACTTGAAACACACAAACATAATATCTGTAGTCATATAGAAGAGTAGCTTAAGTCGACATAAGAAAATGTTGAGTTCTGTATCTTTATGCAAGTCATAACAAGTCACAATTCCTTTTTTACAACTTGTATATTTCATCTCCCATTAACTTAAAAAAGGAATGGTGACTTGTAATGACTTCTATAAAGCTCCAGAACGCAAAACCTCAACATTTTCTTATGTCGACTTAAGCTACTCTTCTATATGCCGACAGATTAAAACAGCTTAAAAGCCAAAAATGTTTTTAAGAAATTATTATATAATTTCAATTGTTCGAAGTTGCCGAAACATAACTAGAAACAACAATTTTGGCAAGTGCCGGCAGAGGGTGCGACGGACTACGCTGGTCACCGTCTAAAAAAACTACAAAACAATTAAAACTGTTCGTCAAATTGTTAGTAAATTGACAAATGTTAAATGTTGCTTTTGCGTGTTTTAATCGGTTTTTTACAATTTTGTATGTTTCTAACTTAGAAAAATTTAACCACTTTTTGTTAAATGGAGCATTGTTTATGAACTATTACTGCTATACGCTTATTTTTTTGTGTATCACTCTTCTTTATGGTTTATTAATTGATTTAGTTGGCGTACGTAGACATTGCTGACAGACTGTATGCAAAGCTGCCAGCAAGTGCGTAAATCAAACTACACTACACATAAGCTCATTGTCACCAACACGCAGCATTCGAGCTTGTTCTGAAATATGAATTGAGCTAAGCGCTTGCCATCGAATGGCCACAGCGAGGGGGGGCCGAAGAGCCGACATTAAGTGAGTTTCTGTCTTTTGCACAGGTGCAAAAATGTGCACCGATTTGGCATGCGAATGAGTTGGCAACACTGCAACATGCCGAGACGACCAAGCCAACACATGTACATACATATATACACAAAATTTATGCTGCTGCGTTGCGCGACAGTCGGCGGCGATACGCGACGATACGCGAAAACTTTTTGAGCATTGCAAAACCCACTCCGCACACTGTGCATGCCACTCACAAAAGATATAACAACAACACTAAATGTGATGGTAGAAGAAGAAGAAGCAGCAGCAGCAGCAGCAGCAGAGCAAAGAAGTGAAAATATAAATGGCGAACTCGCCACTCGCCTCGTGTGGTGGGCGACGACGGCGTATGCACATATGTATGTGTATGTAATTACAACGCCAGAAACAAGTAATTTAAGAGATTTGATTGCAAAACACTCACTCACGCTCATATAAAAAACTAAATAATTGAAACGAGCTAAAATCATTGACAGCTCGCTCGCTGCAGCTGAGCGTTCGCGATGAACGTGGACCGGCGCGGGGCAGACGGACGACACAACTAATTTTCATTTTTTAAGCAGCAGCAAAGCAAAGTAAAAGAAAGAAATCAACTTCGTCGCACGTCGCGGCCACCCCCACAATTCAGCTGCCGAAGCAGCTAACGAAAGCGTCGCTGCCGCCGTCGCACATACACATGCTTATAAAAGACAAAAAGTCAGGCAATAATCATTATTATAATCAAACATCATGATGAAGCCGACACATACACACAGATACAGCTCACACGCAAATGCACACACACTTAGACATCGACTGAGGTCCATTTTTAATTATACAAAAGGTAACAAAAAAAAGAAAAAAATGCAAAAGGCGTTGGAAGCAACTTCGTGGCCAACAACACTTTTAATCGCGCAATTGTTCGTTTTTTAGATTGTGTCATTGATTTTTGTTTAAATTATAACTTTAGACTTTAAGTTTGCACATTTTTTTGTGTTGCTTCTTTTTATTTATCAAAACTTCTTTTTTTTTTTTTTGACACACACACGTACATACACTTGGCAATATTTGAGAGCACTTTTATTTTTTGCATATTTGTAGTTTTGCTTTCTTTTTTTTTTTTTGCCTACATTTGCGTTTGGAAAAAATTATAAAAAGTGGCTAGATAAAACAATTGAACATTGGCTGCTGCTCTGTCGCGCTGCGGTCGTCGTCTCGCGAAATACATATTTCTTTTGCCGTTTTTCTCATCGTTGCGTTGCCGTTGTCCCCCCACCCCGTCGTTTGTTTTAGCCTATGTCGCTCGTCGTCTTGTACACTCGCTCGCTCGCTCTCTTCTTCTTGCACATTTTTTTTCTGCTTTCAAGTGTCTGGTTTTTTGATGAAAATTTTTCAAATGCATTTTACGCTTAAAATACGCTCAATTTTTATTTGGTTTTTGGCGCAAATTGTTGCCGGCAACTTTATTTGCATTTATTGCTAAATTTTTTCAATTAATTTGCACTTTTATTTACCGTTTTAAGCGAAAATTGAGCAGCACTTTTGCAGATATGTACGCACCACATCAAAGACCTCCATTTTGTTTAGTGTCAGCGATACTACTCGGTGTTTAGCAAGTATCGTTGGTTTGGCACCGAAAGTATGCAAGTAAATACTCAGATGCTGCAAGTTGGCAGCGCCTTTTTCGTTTTCGCTAAGTGGCAACGTTGTGCTTCAACTAGCGCTTGGCCTGTTTGTTTTGGGTATCTTTAACCCTCAATGAAGCGCTTTAATGACCCGCACTTGCTTGATTACTAGTTATGTTTTGTCACCCCAAAAATCGAGGTAAAGGTAAAAATTGTGACAAATGAAAATACATAATAATAAAAGGCATTGGTAATTTATTTTAGTTCTCCACTTTCAGTCTTTTTTTATTGGGTGGCTCGCAATCACTCCGCTCATTTCCACTTTCCTCGTCGGTGCTAGCTGGTTCTGTTACCAAAGCATCCATTTCGTCTAAGCTTTCGTCCGCATCTGAACTATCAGAGTAAACAATTGGTCCCTTTCCTTTGACAAACATAATAGTTTTGCCCAAGCGTCGAGATTCTGTGGCAAAAAGAAGTAAACAAAATAAGTGACATAAAACCATAACTATTTAGCCTACCTGCACGCAGAAATAATTGCCTACAATGTCTGTCAATAGCATTCTTGCCTTGGTCCTCCGACAAACCAAAAATATAGGAGCTATGAGTTGAAAGAATACAAATTAGTTATACGTTAAACTTGCTACATTGGATAATCTACAAATTGGCCACATCGTAAGGTCCTCGTATTTGAAATTCATGTTCTGCACCGCTGCTCATTATGACGTTCCTTGATTTGCCTCTGGTAAAGTAGTTTTGTGCCACCTTAATCATATCTTTGCGATTGTTGGAGTCTGCAATTACCGGTGAATATTTTATTTCGAAATATATGCCACGCCTAACAGCAACCAGGTAAGCTTTACGGTTGACTATCAAGCGACAACCTGCTGTAGGATCAAAGGTTATGATGTCGCCATTGAATGTAGTGCACGCGTGCTGGAATGTGATCAAATAGTTTAAAATTTTGTGTTACACTAACGTCTCAAGGCTTTCCTACCGTAAGTGCCGCATCAGTTTTGGGCTGTGCAGCAATTATATTGAATTTTCGCAGATTCATTGAAACGCTCTGAAAAATAAATATTCAAGTTACTCAGAGCAATCTGCATAGATTTATCACCTTACCATGGCATGGGAAACTTTGGCATCCACATACAGAATTGTCAAACGTTGTAAGATTTTTATCTTATCCGAAAACTCTTTGCGCAAATGTTCAATGGCTTGCGGCTCAGGAAACATTTCAGCACCACGTTTGTCAGCTTCATTTTTGCTGTGGTCGAATTTCTGCTCTATGGCAATGGTTTTATAGCCCACTGAAATTTACAAACAAAATTTGTACATTTGGTTTTTGACAAGGCGCCATGCAATACTTACGATCAATTAACTCTAAACACATTGCCCTCATAATCTTTTCATCTTTATTGAATGGCACGCACAAGTCATAGAATGGCTTTGTTTCTTCCATTTTAATACAATAAATTATGAATAAACGCAAATTTAAGGCATAGATTTTTTGTAAACAAACGTGTTCTGCAGCACCAGCTGTTGGTAGGATGACGATAAGACAAGTGAAGTTGTAATCGATAATCGGTACTTTTCAACTTGCTCAAAAGGATGCCAGACTGTCGAAAATTAATTAAATTAAGCGCACAAATTTGAAAATTTCTACAGCTACATTCGTGTGCGCTTACATAGCTATGCATATTTTGATAGGTACTAAAAACGTCGATTACGGTTCAAAAAGTTTTTATTAGGTCAAAGAGAACTATTAAATGATAGTACAAGTTATAAGGTTTGGAGAAAAACAAAACATTTTTGAAAAATCAAGACAAATTTGAGGGCTGTGAGGAAGGGAATCCGCTCCACCGGCAAAGCGCTTAGGTAAGTTATAAAATACCTAAAGATCCGTTGCGTTGTTTAAGATCCTTAGCGCAAAAAGTATAAATTGCTTTTGAACCGGTTTAATTTTGCCATACAAAATAACATATTGAGAGATCCAAGCTGAAGGCGAACAAGGGATACAAGAATAAGAGTTTTTAGCAAAACCCGTAAATATAAGTAATATACAAACTAGATATAAAATAGACCTGTAGCATTGACAGCTGCATTCTTTAGTTAGCTTTAAAATAAACTTTTGAATATTAACACAAAAATAGATTTTTTTATTTGCAGATGTAAACATAGGAACAACAACAGTATTTTCCTACAATAGCTCGCATAAATTCACTACCTTTTGATAATCAATATCATATAACTTCACTTTTCAAGCTGGGTGGCTCTGCACCTACATTATTTGGGGACATTTCGACTATTTCTGTATTTGCACGTACTGCCTCAGCAACCATACCAAAGTCATCATTCTCATCCTGCTTGGAATGCTCTTCGAATAGTTTTGCCTTGGCTCTACGCGATTTGATGAGTATACCATGTCCAGGGCAGTCGCAATCCTCGGCATAGCATTTGTCCCTGCAACATACGCGACAAAGACGGAACTCGCATTTAAAACCCAAAGGATTGACGCATTGAGCACAGTATTCCAGCTCTCGATCCTGTTGCACCTGAGCGGGTTTGTCATTTTTATTTGGTCGTCGCAAACGTCTGCGTAACTTTTTCATGCGTTTCCTGGAGATTTCATTGCCATGGTTATCGAAATATTGTCGCTTGATGCGATTGGGATCGATGGCCTCACGTTCTTTCTCTGCAATTTTCTGACGGTGGGATTCAGGCGAGGCGCGTATATAGGGCTGACAACACCAAGATGGCAAAGTCTGCTTCTGTAAAGTGAAATTCAATTATGTAGAGGATTTATGGATTGTAAAGTTAAATTAAATCGTATCGCACCTTGAATGTTGTGTAAGCTGTAGCGCTGCCATCTACCTCCTCCGGCTCATAGATTAGCTCTCCTTTATGATATGGTTCATATTTTTCCTTAACCTTGTTCACCACAAGTCGAAAATGTTCCAATTGATTGGCAATGGCCAGTTGCTCGCGCAGCTCCGAATTGTTCTTTATGTTCATTCTATGGAATATAATATACAATACTTAATAGACAATCAATAAAATAGGTGCATTGCTTACATATGGTGAAATAGCTTAAAAAAATGCCCACGTATATAGGAGGTGGGACATGGATATTGCTCCACCAGTTCTAAGTATTCACTGGCCATTTGCCAGGCTGGCGGAGAAATGCCCTGGAACAATGCTGGATTATGCAAATTTCCTTCGGCGCTCATCACACCATCAACACCCGTGGCAGCCAAACAACTATGCACATCCTCCAAATCCAATATATTGCCATTGGCAAACATCGGTATCTTAATGTGTTCCCTATGGAAATAGAGCAAACCATTTAATATTTAAAGTAGTTGGTCATTAATGTGAAATTCTTACCGCACAGACTTGATGTAACTCCAATCGGCAACGCCGGTTATTGGTCCTTTTTGTTCACGTGTGCGTCCGTGTACTGTTAGCAGCTGGCAGCCTGCAGCCTCCAACATTTGTGCGTATTTTATGGTCTTCTCACGATCCTCAAAAATACGTATTTTACACGTAATCGGCACGGCGAGTTTCTCATGCAGTGTGCGAACTATGTAAACAAAGGATAATACATTAGTTGAGTTTCGATTTGGGGTTCCACTGGGCGCAACTGTAGTTGCATCTGCAATAAGCAAATTTGTGTGTTCGTGGGCTCCTCAAGCAATTTTGGAAAGTGTGGCCATAAGCTGCAAAAAACTGATCGATAGCGAAACTTGCCAATAAGTGTAGAACAAGAAGTATCGATAGTGATGATAGTGAAAATTGCTCCTTTTTAGCCACTCACCAATTTGCGTTAGCAACTCCCACTCATCCTGCAAAAACGATCCATAATGTCCTCGCCTGGCTATAGCTTGCGGGCAGCCCAAATTAATATCCACTGCATCACAATAATCCTGTGCGGCCAATGCTGCATCCAGAATATGCTGCGGATCATTGCCACAAAATTGTATAATCAATGGTCTGTCCTCCGCGCAGGTTTGTAAAGCATCCTTGCGATATTTCGGATCATTGGCAAACAGATTTGCATGATACATGGGCGAATAGCATAATTCTGCGCCATATTTCCGGCACAACATGCGCCAGGCCAACTCACTTTGGTCCACCATGGGTGCGACCACATAGCGGGGAGAGCCCAGCACACGGCGATAGAAATCATACCCACTTAATTTGCCCTCGGTGTTCACCATAACTGCTGGACTGGAAAATGCAAAAAACAAAAATTCAATGCACATTAGTTCAACTTTAGAGAATATATACAATGGAAGCAGAAATTAGCAAAAGCTTTGACAAATGTCAAACGTAAGCCTTTTCATTCGTTTATAAGATAAATTATATTATGATATCATATCATGAAATAACACACAAAAAATGAGCTATAAACTATCATCTTTAAGTCATTGTCACTCATCAATAGATGATAAAGGAATGAATCCAATAAATCTTTAGTTGCACTTGTAAGCTGCTAAACAGACAGACGTCTCACGTGAAAACCTCACAACATGGCAAAAAGGTTGCGTCTCAAAATGAAGCTACCCCAAATGTACTAGACTGAAATACGCTGTAAGATGCTGCTAGTTACTACTAATTAAGAATTTTATAATAGAGACTCCTAAGTTAGTCACGAGCTATGACAAGAAGTTTCGATAATACATATCGATAAATAAGCAAACTGATTCGTGCCATAACTGCATGCACGATAGGTATATTGTGATAAGCGAAGTAATATTGCACATAAGCGATATCGTAAAAACTGCCTTATAAACCTCATATATGCATGTATTTGTGTGAATGTGTCACAATAGTTGGACTGATTACTCAGTTTGCACGCAATAGGGGATTAGGCTTTAGGCGTTAGCCAGTTCAGCCCACAACATGCTAATTAGTGGCATATTAACCAACCAAAATGGGTGCGGTTTGTGACCTACACGCAACTTGCGAGCCTCCAAGAGCATTACAAATTTTCCATTCGTATTGCGAAAGCAAACAAAAGTCGCGAAAATAATAAAAACTGAAGAGGAGCGCTAGCAGGCGGCTCTGAAAAGCAATTGAAAATGCAACTTTAATTCATTTATGGCTTTATGCGATGGAAATACTCTGCATTCACATTCGACTTTCTTTAAACCATTTCAAAATACTCTTGCACTGTGCATGTTCAACGTTCAAAGCTAATGCAATAATGTAAAATAAAAATGTTTTTGTGTTGCATTGAGTACATATCGCGACAGTCATAGAAAATAGTAGTACATTTGGTAAAAAATTCCGATTGAGAAAAAGCATTAACTTTCACAGTTATGTCCGTACCGGCGATACATTGATCGCGGGAAGAGATGTTAGGACTTTCGTTACCTTTAATCAAATAAGGGTTCACGTCCAGAGGAGTGATGGTTAGTGCTATTTTTAAAACATTGGCCCTAAAACATATGGTTTACATAAAAAAAGACGCAGCTTTACGATCTTTGTTATGAAAGTAATAGAGTGGAATCCTGGACCGTTAAAAAATTCAAAATTCGTGCTGAAATGCGTCCATTTCCAAGACAGTATATGTGCTATACTCACTCGTAACAGTCTTGGGAATAGACGCATTTTAGCAATTCGTCTAATTGTAACGGCCAATGATTCCACTATATTACCAAAGAGCTCAGAATGTTTGTTGAAAAGTAACCTTTTTTAGCACAAGCGTACGTGTGAGGCTGCTTGTGTTGCTGTCTCTATCAGACCGACTCACTCGTATTCAAAATTGAGAAAGAGCCAAAAAAGGCACATGTATGCACTATGCTTAAAGTGGTCGCTTTTCAGCAAGTCGACTCAAGGAAACGGCCAATGATTCCACTCTTTTAAATTGCATGCTCTTTATATATTACTTGCATGCTCTTTTAGTTCAGCCTTGGAATAAGGCAGAGATAGAGAGGCCCAAATCAAAATAAAAAACTCAGATGCAGTTGCAAAGAAAATGAACGTAAAAAAAATTGATGAATATCACACTATGTTGATATCGCAAAAGTAAAAGCAGTGGAAACACCAATGAAGGAAATACGGCCAGTAGAAAGCTTTTCCTAATGGACGACTATTATCCTCGATTTTAAATATGGAATACGAAATTCTACAAAGTTTTTATATCATTTTAATAACAATTTCCTGCGAATATGAAATAAACTCCGAAAAGTTTAAAGCTTTCTGTGCTAATGCTTTTATGGCATATCAGAACAAGTATCCTTGGTATCCTATGGGTTCTACTGTGCACAAGGTTTTGGTACATGGCCACCAAGTAATAGTTGTATAGTTCCAGGGCAAATGCAAGCAAATATCACAGATGTTTTCAACAGAGCCATGGACAGTTCTGGTCCCTCTTGTCCAGTCTCTGTCTCAAGGAACGGCAAAATAACAATAAAATAAAAAGCATATCAGCAGAAGTTGTCGCTCTCTTACAATATGCAATCATGTAAATCATTGATAGCTCGAACTAGAAATTGTTTGAATAAGAGGATGATGGACAGAATGAACTTGGACTAGATGCTATTATTTTAGAAGCAGAATATTTGGAACTAGAACAAACTGTGGTAGGTAACAAAGCCAAACTGATGCAACATTAGCGCCAAGAATACAAAAGTTGGACCAAGTCGGTCAGATCAGTTATAAGGCAGCTATATGAAATAGTGGCCCGATCCGAACGAAATTTGTTAAGTAGTCTTGTAGTCGAGTAGTCGAATTTATGTCAAAAAACGTAGCAAAAAAAACCAGTGTGCAATGCATACACATGCACACGTTCACACTCATATATGCATAAGTGTTGGTTGACAAGGCAATAACATGCGCGGACACAACCTTCCTCAATGACGTTCGCAGCAGAATCAAAATTAAGATACCACTGTGCGGCACGTCGATCGCATTACCTTACCTTGTAATTATTATACCACGAACTCAACTTATTCTTGTTACTGTACTATTCAGCTTCTTTACCAAAAAAAAAAACATTGCCATACGTTTAAGCGTTAAGTGTATCCAAGCTTCATAACCTACAAATTAACTTTTCCAAAACATTTTCAATTCTCTTTTGAAGCGCATAAAATTCGCTTAAAGCTAATGCCAACAACGTCCGACTAATTGAGTTATGCGTTTTAGTCTTAATTACAAAAAGAAAAATGAAAATTTTTCATCAAAAGCCGGAGGCAAACTTTAACTCTTGATCGGCTTAAAATAATCAAAGCTCACTTTTGCTCTCTATATTTTCACCGAAACAGTTGCGCAATAACTTGCACTTGCATAAGACTTGCTTCAATTGTAAATTTGCTTAGTGCATTGGACTTGAATTTTCCCCTTTCCCGTCATGCAGCCAAACAAAAGTTTTTACATCAAAGTTTACTGACCGGAAAAGGCATGCAATTTTATCAATGGAAAACACAGCTGTTGTTGTTGTTGGTTGCAACTATAGTTATTCCAGTTATTATTGTTGTTGCCACAAAGTAGTTAAGAAGTATTTTTTTCTTGTGCCTTCAGCTGACAATGCACAATGTGCTTGGCATTTTAAGCCACTGCCCGTCTGTCTGCCTGTCGTCTGTCTGTCAGCATTTAAAATTGAAATGCATTAAAAATAAAAATAAACCGGAAAAACTTTTGAAGCAAAAATTATTGTTGCATAAGTAACAGGCGCTGTGGGCGCGGCAACGTTGCATTCAAATTTGCAGCAGATGCTGTCATTATGACATAATTAAGCCCAAAAATTATGCATAAAGCAAATGTTGAGTGTCTGGCTAGCAATTAAGCATGAGAAAGAGAGGTGGTGCATAATAATGCCGGGTTTACACTGTATGACACTATGACAGTGTGACGCAATGTATACTTAACAAGGTAACGTCGTCGTTGAGCGAACATTCTTAAAACTTTGTGAGAGGCTGAAATAGCGAAAAAAAACACAACCTCTCTCATTGAAATTCACAAGAGAATGAAAAACTAAGAAACTGCGCTGCTGACGGCGCAACGACGACGTTACCTTGTTAAGTTTACATTGGTGTGACGTGTGCCTGTGAGTCACACGACTGTGACAGAGCAAATGAATATGTTTAGGTGTAAGCACCTTTTAACATTATGACTGTATGACGCTGTGGCTAGAAGTTCGCAAAAAGTAAACAATGAACTAGTTCGTGAACAAGAACTACGAAAATAGTCATACGAGAGCGAACATTTAATGTGCATGTCACTTTTATTACCACACGGCGCACACGAACATTCTAATTCTTTGAACCCATTTTTTTTTAAAATTTGTATTTAAATAAGCTCTATCTTTTTAAATTCAACACACAAACAAACGTTGTTATTGTCACATTGTAAAAAAGAACCAGCATGTTCGATAAGCAGGCACACCGAAAAATTGTTCATTTGAACCATTTTTATGACACAGCTGTTTTACACTGCGGTGACACATTTTGTTCTCCAAAATGCGCCAGCGACTATCACAATGAGCGTATGACACCAAACGATTACTTGTGTTCACACTGAGAATGTATTCGTTCGTGTGACATTTAGTAACTGTGCCAACGGGTTGGCTGTTCATACTGAGGCATGCCCATATGGCAGCAAAGTGTGACGCTGTGTGTCCCAGTGTAAACCCGGCATAAGCTAGAGAGAGAGAGTGAGAATGCCGTTGAGACAATGAGAGCTGGCAGCTGGCACAAAACTACAACAGGACAAGTCACACGGAACGAAAAGAGTAGGAGCAGCAGCAGGAACAACTTGACATTGGCAACAAAACCGCAACGCAAACAAACTGTGAACCATTATTTCAAATGCACTTTATGATAATTAAGACCAGCTGCAACAGACGAGGCCAACTTAATCAGGTCTGGCAGTTAATGGATGCGCACAGCTATTTGTCGAGAGGTTTGGCTGTCGAGGAACCGTAGGAGCAGAGACCAAGATGCACATGTTTCATGCGCGCAATATTGTATGCCAGTGGGAGCTGTAGTTTTTTGTCAACTTCAATTGAGTTGTCTGGAGAATTCTGCTGGCTCTCAAAGTGTAGAGCAATTAACACTAAAATATTCAGAAAGTTTCAAACATTCTGGCTTGGATTTATTGCCACTTTTAGATGAGAATACATTTGAGATAAATATAAACGAGGACCCGTGTGGTGAGCGGGTTAGAGAATACCACCTCAGCAGGTCAAAGCTTGTCGTATGAGGCGACTAACAATGACACTGGGTTCTTTCGAGAACAATGGAGCTGCTCCAGGCCTTAAAGGGGTTGTGCGTAGGGTTTGGGACCCACAACGTAAAACCACAATTCCAATGAAAGAATGTATTTACATCAGGCCGTAACCCGATAACGGGTTGTTATTGCCAGTTAAGTAGAAGAAAAAGAATAGACGGGACTTACATCGTACACAACCAAAGCAACTGCTCAGAGACGTGCTAGAAGAAGAAGATCTAGATATAGATGTACTTAGATGTAGAAGAAGATCCAGATGTAGATGTAGAGGAAGACGAAAAGGAAGAGAAAGTAGAAGAAAAGGAGGACGAAGAGGACGATCTAGATTTAGATATTGAGGAAGACGAAGAGGAAGATAAAGAAGAAGATGAGGACGAAGAAGAAGATCCAGATGAAGATGTAGAGGAAGACGAAAAGGAAGAGAAAGTAGAAGAAGAGGAGGACGAAGAAGACGATTCAGATGCAGAAGTAGATGAAGGGGAACCGTAAAGGGACCGGCAAGGGGAAGTATAATCTGTCTACTCATGGAGAAGAAAAGAAACATTGCTTATGCAATCTTTGGCCTCCCGAAATTGTTGGTTGTATCTTTAAATTATTTGTAAATTGTTTTACGAAGGCTTGTTTTGAACGTAACCTTTAACAAAATTATTGGAAGTTGTACCAGATTTTAACCCGTAATAAACGTTTCAAGGCGTAAACCTAACCGTACGTGAAATTCAAGGGGCTTAAAGCTCTCTCAAAACTGTGTTTTCACAAGTTATACATTATGGAATTTATAAAAATATGTGCCTTTATCTAGTTACTTTTGAAGAAAACTTATAATCAAAACTCTTAGCTTTTCTCAGTAGCCAATTATATATTATCATCCCTTCTTAATCATTCCACTCACACTCACACTTAATCACTCACTCTTAATCCAAAACTTGCTTTAACTCATGTTAAAATAAACTTTTCGGCCTCTCAAGTTTATTTTACTCGCACACTATTTTCGTGGCTTTCCTTTTTAAGTGCATTTGTTAGTTGGCTGAAACAGATAAAGCAATTAGCGAAAGTAAATTAAAACTAACATAAAGTGCGAGATAATAATTAGTAAAAGAAAATAAAAATGAGGCACAAAATTTCCGCACTAATTAAGACAAGTCAAGAGCGTGCCAAGGTTTCGGGGCTTTCACTTGCATTGGCATCGAACTGCAGCAGACCCCAACCGAAGTCCGAATCCAAATCGCAGTCAAGCATGTCAGAAATGTGGAAAACCCCATTAAAATTACATAGCTTTATTAACATTTAAAGTAAATAGGCGACAAGTTGCATGTGGCAAGGTAATCGCAGAAAGACCCCACCCCACATACGCCCATTTTATTATAATTTTCGCAAAGCAAATGGTCAAGCAATGCGCACGGCTAATGATGCCTTTATTTATTTATGGCTTGAACAAAATGCATTCGAAATGGCCATGAGATAATGGAAAAAACAAGTACACTGAGAAAAAATGTCTAGCTGGAACATCAAGATCGATTCGCTCGCAAAATTATCGAACTATAAGTGAACCGTTAGCCGATTCTGTCGAAAGAGTCAACAAACTTGCAGATAATTTAGTAATTTGCAGGAAATTTTAGCTTGAGCCGGCAAAAACAGCTATGTAAGGAAATTGTTTAAGTAAACATACAGAGCTCCGTTCGAAATGGCTGTGAACCCGATGCCAAGGAACTAGAGCTGCAAAACTATCGGCGCCAATCGACATTTTCGATAGTTTCAGGAAAAAAAATCGGTTCGAAAAGATTTGACAGTATCGAGAGTAATTTCGGGTTTTTTCCTTTGTACCTTCCTAACTCTGTCGATTATAAGGCACCATTTGATGGCCCGTTGAGGGATCGCGTATATGCCGCACTGTCTGAGTTTGGAATCGCTGCAAAGATGATATCGATATCGTCGGGCGTACTAAGCGAGCATTTACCGGAGATTTTGCGGCTATTGAAAGAGAATCTACCAGGTTGGGTTTGGTGGTAAATGGGAGCAAGATGAAGTATATGCTTTCTTCAAATAAAGAGTAGCACAGCTGTTACACTTTCAGATTGATGTTGAGAACTTTACTTTTGATGTTGTCAAGGATGAAGAACGATGTCAGCATGGAGATCTAGCGGAGAATCACCACCAATCACTCACCTCAAAGGACCAAGGACCTTAAATTCAGATAAATCTTGTTGCCTATTGTTATTTGTGATTTGGCAGGTTACCGACTAACCTTTATTCTAGAAACCGAAAGCAAAAAATTCGACAAATTTTTCGAAAAACACAAAAAATCGAACCCAACTAAACTCTACTGCTAACAGCAAACAAAAATAAAACGTTTATCAATTCTGAAAGTGTCATAAAGATTTTGTTGCCTGAATTTGAAAGGCATCTTGAGATTTTTTTTTTTAAGCTCTAAATTACGGAAATAAGCTCAAGTGTTCGCGGTGTGTTCAACTTATTGAGATGTGCAACAACTTAAATCAAAAATTTGAATCTTTAAAGGTCAATCTTAATACACGGATTTCGTTCACAGTACTTATCGAATATGGTGAGCGAGTTAACTTAGAGAATACCACCTCAGCATGTCAAAGCCTTAAAAGGGTTGTGCGTTTGGGACCCACCACGTAAAACCACAATTTCAATGAAAGAATGTTTTTTCATCAGGCCGTAACCCGATAGCGAGTTGTTGTAGCCAGTTAAGAAGAAGAACTTATCGAATGTTACACACCTACGGATTTAGTTGATTTTAGCACGTAATGTTTGTGGTTTTTTTCTATGTGTACCAAAGCCATGGTGGGGGGCTAATAATTTTCCAGCAAATGCTGTGCCACACCCTATAGATTAAGCCAACTTAAAGAAAGAAGCAAATAAAAATTGTAATGCGAAAAAATGGAATTAACTTGGTACTCAACGAGGCGTTAAATCCTTTCAAATAACACGCACGCACACACTACCGTAAGTGTATGTGTCTGTGTGCTTGTTTGGGTGAGTTGCCGCACTCTCAAACATCTTTGACATGTTTTTGCGGTTACGTCGTCGCCAACTGTGCCGGGCAATGGCAAAAAAACGGACCCGGCTATGTTGGCAAAACACAATTGGCCACAATTTGCGCACTGCTTTGGCTGCTTTATTGCCTACAACCCGCTTCCCCTGCCTCCTCCTAACGCATTCAACTCGTTTTTGTTTGCTTTGCAAAAAACGGTTGAAAAAAAAGTTTCAAGTAAAACTGCTGAAAAGTTGATGAACAGCCGCTGAAGCCATCCAATATATGACCTCATTTACTCATACGCACACAGACGCAAAAATACATATGTGATACACACACACACATAAACATCAAGTTGAGTTTTATGAAGCTTGGCCCGCAAGTTGTTGAACGCTTTTTGGCCATAATCATGAGTGACGCGCATATTACGCATACGCCAAGTTGCGCGCTTAGTAAATTTTCGTTCGGTTTTTTGGTATACTTTCGGCGAAGGTAAACTGACTTGAGCACAACGTTTGCAACGTTGAAAAAGCAGTCGATTTGAGGTTTTGCCAACTACCATTTTGACTTTATTCATTTTTAAGAGTTTTGAGAAATCTACGCCTAAAATTTAGCAAGTATTCTTCTTCTTAATTAGCCATAACGAACCGTTACCGGGTTACAGCACTCCTCCAGGTGCCTCTACATTGCGTGCGCCTCCTCTAATCGGTGATACCAAACGTAACCAATGTGCTCTCAACCTGGTCATTCAAAAGGAGTCATGGCCTGCCTTTTCGACTTCCTTTAACAGCCGCATTGAAGACCTTTCTCGCAGTAGCTGCTTCATCCATATGCACAACATGACCTAACCAGCGGAGCCACTGGATGTTCGCTAGACTATGTCAATGTCGTCGTAGAGCTCATAGAATCTCATCGAATGCGTTAGTCGTTGTGCAAGCGTAAAGGACCAAAAACCTTACGGAGTACTCTCCGCTCAAACACTCCAAGGCCATTTTCAGCACACTGCGTCATCACCTATGCTTACGGGACGGATGAGCGTCTTGCAGAGTGTTAGTTAAGTCTGGCGGGAGTGGTCTTTACTACTCATTTGCCTACTGAGACCAAAGTCGCATCTATTAGCAAGAGTGATTCTCCGCTTGATCTCCATTCTGATATCGTGACATTGATGCTAAGATAGGCAAAATCCTTGCCAACATCGAAAGTATAGTTTTCAACATCAATCTGAGAGTCCATCCGCTAAGTCTCTCTACTCGAAGAAAACATTTATTTCACCCTGGTAAATCCAGAATCGCCCCCTCCAAGTACTCTTATTGAGTGTAAATGAATCTGTATTTTGAGTAGTAATATCTCTCATGCAAATCTCAAGATCTCTTACAGGAATTTCGTAAGCGTAAAACCTTATTGTGTTAGTTCGAGGCTGTCGAACGGAGATTAATACAGTTCTTTACAACATAGCCAAATAGAAGAACTAAATTGCTTAGGTCCTGTCGGTAGCAAAAATATAAAATGTTATGAGTCCTGTTTCTGTTTTACTTAATAACACTTCTCACCAGATTGCTCTAATAGGAATTACGGAGTCAATAACCTTACACTCAAATTATAATCACTTGATTTAGTATTAGATACTAAGTTCAATGGTAATATAATATATTACGACCACATGCTTAATTGCTATATAAATGGCTCACGTGCGTTTATAACCTAACCCAAATTACACTCACCTTCAAATGAATTGTGTACCCTATACTTATCTTCGATTGGAAAATAGAACAACAATATTTTTTTTTAACCTATATTATACCTTTTAACATTTTAGCTGGTTGTTGACCAATAGTTAACTTACAATTCAACTAGCATTCATTTAATAATGAATAGTCAATATAAGCGTATTTTCGAACAATATTTTGTTAATGGAGTTCCGAAGACTTTGCAAAATGTACCAGGTTCGCCTGGAAGAAATTTCACTGGCACGAAGAAGTGTAAAGGAAAATTGACACTTGTATTGGGAAACTTTTGGCAGACTTTTGTAGTTTGTTCACTTATTGTCCCGATTGTGCTTACAATCGGAGGCGCTAAGTAGACACTTTCTTTTACGTAGCGCCATCTGGTGTTCAGGCTGGGTTTTTTTGAACAATCCAGTATGACGCTACGTCCACGAGACGCTAACATTATGTGATACGATGACTCACTGCATAATATCGGCATGCAATCATAAACTTAAGATGCCTTTTTAGATGCCAAAAGATCGTTAGGATGAGCCACGTTTATCTTAGACGACAGATGTTTGTAATCCATTTAAACGTTAATTTTTCTGACTTGAATGATGGTTTAAGCCTTTATATTACGAGTATGTAGAGAACACGAAGAATCCCATAGTTTTACATAAGCCAAACACTAGGATGAATTCAAGGCCCGGTTTGCGTAACTCTTAAACGCTAAAGTCCTCCACGGAGGCGCAAAGCTGGTTTAGACTAAACTAGAGAAGCAAATATTGAAATCGTGTAGACAGATTTTTCAAGCAAAAAGTCGAAATAAGTTAGATACGTTGAACTAACTTTTATTCTAATTCTAAACCAAACATAGGAATACCTTGTATAAGTAGTTGCACATTTTGGCAATGTTCTACTACAAGAGCATCTAAAGTTCGGTGTTTCTAAGCTAACTTCAAACTTACTAGTTTTTTTACTGTTTATTTTGCGAGCTTGCGGCAAAAGTTGAAAAGCAATAACAGTTGCATTGACAAAGTTTGCACTGCCTGCAGCCACTTCAGCAAAATGAAATGGAACTTTTAAAGTGGAGCTAAACACAGAATGCAACAGGACGCTGGCAACAAGAGGCAATAATGCTCGCATAGCTGTGCTCCCTTGGCTCTTAAATACCTTTAAAATGACCACAAAACTTCACTGCAGGCAAATTAAATTCAAAACACCAGATGGCGCCACTGCGCACTCAGCGCATTTTCTTCTGGCTGTTTCTCTAAGGCCTTTTATGCAATCGCTTGCGCCCCAAAAAGGAGGTCAAAGTCAGGGCGTACCAGCTTACTCCCAACGAAATTCGTTGACGTAATAAAGCGTTCCAAAAGCCTGCGCATCTAGCAAGCCCACATTGTGTCGCATTCAAGGACAACGGTAGCCCAAAAAAAAGACGCATACGACACTGTCCGCCATTAGCGTAAGAAAAAAACAAAATAAAATCGGCGACATCTTGACTATGGAAATGTGTGCCTTTGCCTATTGCACTATGCAACAAAAAAAAGCCTATGTCTAAAACTTACCTTTTCTGGTAAGTTTTGAATCCGGAAACCATTTTGGATTTTAGCATCGTTTTCGAATTATCGCTATTTCAAAGAAATCGAGTTTTTGAAAGTTGCGAAGTCAGCAAATCTCATATATCTTGGGGACCATACTATCGATCGAGATGAATTGTAACTCGAGTTATTTTAATATCAAATCAATGTTTTTCATACGGTTTTGGTCTAACTTGATTCAATTGCAAGTTACAGGGCAATAAACTCAAATTTTATTCTTCGAAAATTTAAAATTCTTATTTTTTTTTTTTACTCCAAATGAATTAAGTCAAAAATTAAAAAAATGTTTGAATGGGTTATTTTTTGATTCGATAAATTGATTCTTTGTGAACATTTTAACACCGATTTGAACAAAATTGGTAGCGAAATGGAGAAGTTATTAGGGAATATCGAAAAAATGTCACGATCGACAATTTTTTCGAATTTCCGTACAAAAAAAAAACAATATAAAAACCCTGGAGTAGAATATACTTTTTCCGGTAAATTTGGATTCGCTGATTTCAAATTCGAAAACCGTCTTGAGTTATCTAGAACGATTTTCGAATTATCGCTATTTCGAAATTCAAACTCAAATTACAGATTTCGAAAGTGGCAATGTCAGCAAATCTCATATTACTCGAGAGCCTTACTGCCCATCAAGATGAACAGTAACTTGAATTAAAGATACTTAAGTGTCGCTTCAATAATTTTCTGACAAATCACTAAACTAAAAAAAAAATAAATAAATAAAATTTAAATTTCCAAAATATTTTCAGAATTAATTGCCTTGTAGCTCGTAATTGAATCCAGGTGCACAAAAACTTTTTGAAACGGATTTCATCAATAGTCAATTATCGTCAATTCAATTGATAGTTCATCACAATCGGTAGTGAAGTTCCCGAGATACGTGAGTTTAGCAGACTTTGCAATTTTCGAAAACTCGAATTTTTTAAACAGCGATAATTTAAAAACCGTTCGAGATAACTCAAAACGGTTTCCGGATTTGAAATCAGCGATCCTAAATTTACCGGAAAAGGTATGTTTAAGTCATAGGTCAAATTTGTTGCATAGTGTTGTCCATGGAACTAGCAGCTACTGCCTTTCGGACTTGGACTATGAATGCAACCAGCACATCATTTACGCATGAATGGCAAACATTCTCTTTCATTTTGCATTTGAATTTTAAGCCCCAACAACTAACAATGGCTGTAACAACAACAACTACAACACAAACAAGAAGCTATAACAACAATATGCCATGACAACGGCTTTTTAAAGAGCAAAAAGCGGAAAATTCCATTTTATCAATGGCTGGCAAGTGCTTTAAATGGGATTAATCTCAGCCAAAGAGCACAAAATACATATGAAAAGCATAAGGTTAAGTTTCAAGCGCAGAGGTTTACTTATAGTACTCATTACGCACTTGTTGTGCTCAACTAATTAGGTAGTTTTATATAACAAATTTTCATGGGCGGGTTTATTCTAGTGAATCGGCACGCACTGATATAAGCCCCGATTATAATTTTACCCCTAATTCCAATGATGCTGTCACATTTTAAGAGCTTGGTGATGGGTTTGCTTTCCTACGTTTTGAGTGAGCATGAATCATTATGTAACTTAGCAAATTTAACTGGAGCATTCAAAATTTGGTTAGTTACTTAAATTTGTTTTCCTAGATTTGAGTTGAAATTTAATGTAAATCTCTTTTAGGGTCTGGTTTTTTGGAGAGTTGTGCGAAAGCAAACAAACTTAATATACAACTAATGCAGATAGGAAAATGTAAATTAGATAATCTTTGCTTTTGGAACCAATTATGGTAGTAAGCTGCTAAAAGTGTTCCACGACTATACACAAATTCTGTCTCACAATTCATCATACAAGTTAGATCCATTTTTAAAGTGGTCGCAAAATTGTCGATGCATCGAATGTGTACCGAAACGTGTTTTTCATGGATCAATTCATCTGAAATCACTCACTTCCTTTTTTATCGATAATTTTGTTTTGCTAGGATACTTTTAGAAATCAGCATTTTTATCCATATTATGTTTTTCGAAAAGAAGAGCTTGTAGTTTTTTACCATCAATTTACAAGCGACTTTTCTGGCTTAACATCTGAAGAAAGGCATTAATTTAATAAATTTTATCGATAGCTTTGCAGCTCTACTGTACAAGTATAGACCCGAGCATTGTCATCGTGGAAGGATTTTTCTGCGACAAACGTGTCCGTTTGATGCGTACGCATCACGGCATCTATCGCGCAGATAGGCACTTTCATTCTCCCATCGTCCAATTTCATTGGCGTGGCCGTGTCCTTTGGGATACTATTTGGAAGACGAGCACCAGGGGAATTCAGTAAACCACGTCTTAACCATTGTCATTAATGGCCCAGAATTTCCTAAGTATTAAACCAACAGTTTCTTGGTTTCGGTTATGGCTTTTTTATTTTTATTTTTAGTATTGCTGATCTAATCGACTCGGAAAAGACGTTATAAATGGGATAAACATAGACGATCACATATGCTGCTCCTTTAGTATGCATGAAAGAAATTTATTGGTTAATACTTTAGAGAGTACCACAGATAGAACTCGAGATATCTGCACAAGATACTCAGAACTTTACGCTGATTGTAATCTCATACGCTACAAACATGTCCAAAAACCCATATCACTTGACACCATGAATCACAGGGTATCAAAAGAGGCGCCACAATGACTAGATATTAAAAAGTGTTTTCAGAATTTCCAATTAAAAATGTTTTATTAATTATTTTGCGCACTGACTCAATTGACTTGCAATCTTTAATGCATATCGAAGGTTGCTCAACTTTGCCCTGATTGGAAGGAAGGATGAGTATGCTTTTGGCATTGAGGAGAAAAGCGGAAAAACGGGCGGTGTTAAGTTTGTTTGCACACACTTTTGATGAAATTTTATTACACAGCTCATTAGGACTAATGATGCCTGTTTGCTGTCAGACAGACAGCAGCAAAGTAGTAGAAAAAGAAAATAAAAGTAAAAGTAAGAGTAAACAAACCAAAAGGAAAGCACACAATGCGCGTGCACAACTAGACGAAGTGTTAATGCTCTACAAGCTTTAATATGAATCTCACAATTTTGGTATGGAATTGTGAAAGAGAGTTTTTTACCAATTAGTAAAATAGACTAGATTCACTGAAAACTAAAGTTTTAGTGGTAACAAGATACATAAGTTCGAGACTTGAAAGTAACTTCTTATTTATCTTTCGAAATTAAAAACCGATATTTGAAAAGAACAGGAAGCCATGCGATATAACTAAAGTCAAAAGTACATTGATATAGATGAAAAAGCTACTGAACTTCGAAATGAAAGATAGTGAGTTGAAAATTGACATGAGTCTTCGTTTAGGCATTCTGCAAGTCGTGTCAAAGGTCTCAATGAATCTTTTGTGAGCGTCTTAAGATATTCAATGATCAGCAAATAGCTCGTTCCCTGGGCTTCAAATGAAGTGTTTTTTTTATATTTTCAAGAAAAATATGAATTTAAAGGCGAACACGATATTACAGTCGTTTTTTAATATTCTTCTTCTTCTTAACTGGCCGTGTAACATGTCATGTATTTCTTTCATTGGAATTGGAGTTTTACATGGTGGGTCCCAAACCTTAAGCAAAACCAGTGTCAAGTCGCCTCATACGACAAGCTTTGACCTGCTGAGGTGGTATTCTCTAACCCGCTCACCAGACTGGATGATATTTTTAATATTAGCACTTAATATTTTGCCATCAAGGTGCAAAGGAAGCCGACTCCGCCACGTTCAAGGCGGTGCCCTTTCAAAACAGCTCAACTTTTAGTCTGGCGGATCACTGTAGCGTGTTCCAGATATAGTGCCTAAAAGACTCTATCATTGAGTCAGATTAGTATATAAATATTTACAATGCTTTAATCCGATATTTGTAGCAAAACGTCGCAATCTCTTAATGGGATGACAGTTATTAGTTTAATATTTGGTAGCTGACGATCCTTACAGACACTCGCGTGTTTAAGGGTTCTGATTAGGGAATTAATCACTGCCCATCAGTGGCGTAGATAGCTTTTTGACATGGGAAAGCTAACTTAAAATGACAAAGCTGGAGAAACGCCTTCTCTATTCAGGTCCGCCTTCCTATTGGAGAACGCTCAAACATCTTGGTTTGAGAACAGCATCTCGTAGCTGTTCATAATTAGTCCTAAACGGATTGCAGATTTTGTATCTGACCATGTTTTCTTTAAACGAAAAAGCTTTTAGATCCTAATGTATCACAAATTAGTCGACATTCTAAACTGCTCGCTGACTCAAACTAACATCGAAAATAGATTACAAAAGAAAAAGAAAGTCCTCGTAAAACAGATTATCTCAAAATGTGTGCAAAAGTAATTCGAAATGTTGCAGGACTCCATTGAATGATTTTATTAAAGGTGAATTCCATATTCCATTGGAACACCATTGGAAGGAGCCAAAGATGCCCACACGAGATTCATTGATACTTTTGACACTGCTTGTATGAACATCTAAACGAAGACTTATGCTTACTTAGTATCTTTCATTTCGAGACTAAACCATTTTTTGATTCCATGTGTATGGTCGCACTCCAGACTCGATCTAACAACCACGAAAATATACCATTTGAGTTGTATCTACGAAACTTAATATAACTTTTTATGCTGTTTCTTATATCACAAATAGAGGCACTGCAAGTCGGTGTAAACTTTAAAAGATTTTACCCCTCTTTAAAGTATTAAGTTGCATAACCTCAGATGGTAAAAGGTGTGATTAGGTAAGGGTAACAAATGAAGTATATCCTATTCTTAAACAAACCTTTCCTTAATAATCTGATTACTTGAAAGTGTCACTGAACCTTTTACAAACTGACGTACGGAGCCAAGAAGTAAACTTCACAAGACACTTGTTTTATAATAGGAATTAATTTGCCCTTCTGGTTGGGTTAAGAAAATGCGGAATTTAGGGCTTAAACGTCCATTAACTCACCTTTTAATGACATTAGAGTCAGTGGATTGTCTTATGCAAACAATTTGGAGTAAAGTAGCAAAAAAAAAAAAAAGAACTTGTAGATTAAAGCCCGAAAAATTCGGTGACGGTATGTGGTATTGGAAAAAATCTAAAAAAAAAAAATGCACGACTTTAACGTATATTGAACTCTATCATAGGATTTCTTTCTGCTATGGGAGTAGGCAGGATAATTCGAAAAAGGTCAACATTGTTTAGTTTATAAGTATAACATGAGTCTACATACCACATATGTTTAACATAAATGTTAACCTTAACATTTCTATAAAAAGTGGAATTCCGCTGGAGTTTATAGGAGGAGGGGTTTAAAATTTGCTGACTAATACCTATATCTCTTAAAGTGTCTACCCAATCTTAATGATTTTCACATAACACATGCACAGTAACAGTGTGCATACTGTGCCAAGTTTCAGTTGCGCAGGTTTTATGGTGTTTGTGTAAGTGGCCAAAATCTGTCACGGAGGAAGAGGGTAAGATTTCAACATGATTCGAAAATTTCGTCAGCCTAAGGAAAATGCGCATCTTTTAATACAATTTTTGTGGCTCTATAATTTAAAGTCTCTGAGAAACTTAGACCAACATGGACAGACGGACGGACATGTCTATATCGAGTCGATTATTACTCCTAATTATTTTTCCCATCGAACATATAGTTCGAGAACATCGGGAAACATCGGAAAATTGCAGGCCAACTATCGATGTTTTCGCTTAGTTAGTTCATGACCGAAAACTATGTGCAAGAAGTACAAGAGTCGTTCACAGTTCACACGCTTTGAGCGAGAGCCAGAAAAAATGATAGGGAGCTGGAATTAATTCGTAGAGTTTCTATGCAAATAGTAACAATGACAACGATTTCTGGAAAAACACGCATACCACGTCGAAAGAATTCTTTGTCTTTAGATTCCATGAATCAATCTATTCATCTCTTGGTACTTTCGTATGTCGAAGTGAAACAAGTTGTAATCAGATGGAGCGTTATTTGGTGAATATGGCGGTCAAAACATGTCTTTATAGCTTTCGCAGCATTGGGTTTGGCATTGTTGTTGAGTAAAATTACTTTGTCGTTTCAATCCTGAAATTATGGGAGCTTTTCCTTAAATGCTTGGCTCAAAAGCAACAACTCGGATAACTCTAGAAGCGTATGGCATGAGTATTTATTGTGCAATGTCAATAATTCTTCATCTTCGAACTTTTTCGCATGTCCAGGATGTTACTCTTCAAAATTTTCATTTTTGAGATAATCAAACCCTTTTCTAGAGCTAATGCTGTAAATCGGCAGTCGGAAAAAAGGTGCGACTTGCAACTGCGAAAATTTTCGTATACATGAACGCAACACTTTGAGTTTTGATTTCAAATACGATTGAATACGATTGGCTGAAATTCTGCCGACGTCGCTTCTCATTTTGCCGACTTCCGCTTTAGATGTTCCCCATCAACTTCCACTAAAATACGGTAACATTTCGCAGCACTTTTCTTCATGTCGAAGTTATGACGTAACACTTCATGGTGGGAAAGATGCGCCAAGTGACCAGCTTTACGGAGATGATTTTTTATTTTCTATGTGTAACTACAAATAGCTGAGTAACTCCCTATGAAAATAGTCGCTAACGAGTAATTTTTTATGAGTTCTAGTTACAAGCAACTTGGAAAAAACTATAATAACCATACTTTGTGAAGAGTAGCAAGATACAAACGAGACTGTTATAAAAACTTGAGACAGACAAGGTGACAGACTTGAGAGGGTGTCGCTAAATGCAGCAGCAGCAACGATAATGAAGCGCAGCTGTTTCGTGTGTAAGAGTATATGCGATGTGTATGTGTGAGCCGTGTGTCTGCAGTTGGTTAACTTTTTGCACTTAATTATATAGGTATATACACTTATTTTCACAAGAGGCTGATGAGAGGCTGCCTCAAATTGAACGTGAAATTTGTTGACTGATTGACTTGAAGCCCAATTTGAGCCAAAGGCGCAGAAATAACGAAAAAAAAATCAAAAAAATCTGTAGCATATCCAACAGGAGTCGCTCACTTGAAACTTGTTGAAACAAAAGTTAGGGTGTGAGTTGGTGAGTGTGTGCCCAGCGGACCAAACGCTCGTATATGATATCGCTTACGAGTGAAATGCGAGACTTAACGAGACTTAAATGCGAAAGAGATACGAATAAGATTCATATGTCGTTCAGTTTGTGGCAGCAAAAGCTATTGTCTGCGTTTGTCGCAAGAAATATTGTTAACTTGCATTTGGCGATATCTCTTTTGATTCGTTAGAAATATCAGAAAAATCTCGCCAAAGATATCGCAAAAGGTATGCGAACATTTTGCGCGACTCTCGCTAATATTTTGTGTGACGGTTCGCAAAACACTCGTTTCAAAGCTCGTATGCGAGTGTTTTGCGAGGCAACCCTGTAACACTCGTTTTTCACTCGTATGCGAGTGTTTTGCGAGCATATTGCGAGCATATTGCGAGCATATTGCGAGATTTTCCGTCCGCTGGGTGTAAGCGCGTGTGTGTTGTTTGGAAAGAACTGGAAGTGGCAATATATATTATTTATTTTAGTATTTATTTATGTATGTGTATGTATGTTGCATGTAGAAACAAGCTAAATAACACGTACGCATAAATTCCCAATGTGTATGTGTGAACACATTTATTTGATTTGTTTTGCTTGAGCAAATAGGAAATACGTATATAATGTACATATATATAATACATAAGGCCACAAACAAAAGTAAAAACAATAATTTACTTTGTTAATTTATTCAAGTATTTACATGAATAATAAAGAAAAATACATAATGCATATTAAAGCTGTCGGTGTCATCGATTGTGTCCAACTAGACGTATACTTAATGTGCTGAATTTAAACTAATTGCTAGCCATTAGTCTTAAACTAAAAGGCTAAACGCAATAAACTCTAGTAATATAAAAAGAAAAACTTAGACAAATTTAGTTGAGAGCCTTTTTGTGTAACGATAACTAACTAACTGCTCTAAAAACGAATATCTAGCTATTACTCATACGCCACTTGGTCGCCTGACAACAGTGTACGCCATGAAATACCCCACAACGTCAAAACAAATAAAATTCAATTTAATATAGCAACAACCATGTTGATGATGATGACTATAATATTGACCATAAAACTCAGCCATGGCCAGATCCAACTTTAACTGGTTCGCATGTCCAAATGGAAATGTCAAAGCTGTCGTGCACATGTCTGTGTCAGTAGTCCTGACTACCTGCTGAATATTTAAAATGCTTGTGGTGCACCTCAGGAAAAGAAAAAGCGGGTCACCGTCCACACCAACTAGTAGCTTGTGGGCTATGGTTTGACCCAGGTAACAAAGGGCAACCATTTGACGGATACACTTTGTGAAACGCTCTTGGTGGTTATTCAAAAGTGAACTTTAGACGGGAACATAAGCACACATACTATACATATCGCAAAAGCAAAGACATCGCAACTACTTTTGTACGGTTTTGCTGATCCGAGCTTAACGAAAGGAAAAATTAACTTCTTGTTATGAAAAATAGCTTGACTATGTTAATGTCGTCGTAGAGCTCATAGAGTTCGTCTTTCCATCGTGTGCGGTAGTCGTTGCCAACGCTCCAACACTTCAAGGTGATTTTCATTCGCCTGCATCATCACCCATGCTTCGGCGCTACAAAGCAAAACGGGAAGGATGAGCGTCTTATAAAGTGTTAGTTTCTTCTGGCGAGATTGTTCTCTACTTACTACTCATTTGCCTACTGAGACCAAAGTAACATCTATTGGCAAGAGTGATTCTCCGCATGATTTCCATGCTGACATTTCATAATTTAATTCGCTTGATTATGTCAATGTCGTCTTAACGTCATAAAGTGAATCGGACACTTCTCCGGCTTATTGTCAGGCGATGATGGGAATAAATACTGCTGTCTACAAAAACAACAATCCTGCTGGCTAGATGAAGGCATGACCGATAAACGATTAGTACCTCGTGTCCTCTGGCCTGTCCTTTAGAAGATTGACAATTACCGTGCTATCACTCCGCTTTCCCTGTATACTAAGGTTGACCTTAGTTGGGCGATTAACAGCTTCGAATCATACAAGTCTGACGGCCCAGACAAACTAATTACTGCCCAACTTCGATATGCAGGTTCTGATGCTACAAACTGTCTTCAAACGTTTTTGTATGCATGTTCTGAAATCCGGTCGAATCCCGGAGTGCTGGCTTTAATTTGAAAAAGTCTTCATGCCTAAGGCAGGAAAAGCATCTCACTCTACCTCAAAGGACTTTAGGCCCCATAGCTTCTCTTCCTTTCTCCCCAAGACCTTTGAGCGTCTTATTGGTCTACACCTTAGCACAACTCTGAAACCAGATCTTCTATCTGAGTCTCAACATGCTCATTGGAAAGCACTATCAACAGAATCGCCCCTTCATTCTGTGGTACCAATGATAGAAAAGTTCTTGCGCATCAAGGAATATTCTCTTGCGGCCTTCTATGACATTGAAAGGGCTTTTAACAACATTGTCCCCAAAGCCATTACGGGTGCGCTCACGGACCTGGGAGTCGACGACCTTTTGGTGATACTTATCAATCAATTGCTCATATGCTAGCCTGATAAGTTGTCTCTGGGTTCGTCGACTCTCCACAGGTGTGTGAGTAGAGGTACTCCTTAAGGAGGTGGATTCTCCCCTCTTTTATGGAACGTAGCAGTCAACAAGCTGCTGTGTGACGACGTTATGATCTTTTGCAATGGTAAATTCCCTCTAACTTTATGTGACCTGATGACGGGCAAATTAAAACAACTGTCCGAATAGGCAGCTATGAGGCCTTCTCAAGAAGGTAAAAAATACCATTGCTTATCCCCCTAAGCTAAATGGTCATATCCTCTCATTTAGTAACACTGGTAAATATATGGGAATAATTTTAGATAAGAAATTCTATTGGAACCTTAATACACAGGAACGCACCTAAAAGGCAGCGATGGCCCTGTACTCTTGCAGAAGAGCCATTGTTCTAAGATGAGGAATGTCCCCTGAAATAGTCCGGTTATGGTGGATTGACATGGCATCGTCCTTTGGTGGTCTGCTCTGCAAAGGAAATCTATCCCAAAGCAGCTGGGAAAAATGTATCGAGCTGCAGAGGTATGCGTTTCTTGCGCCCTCTGCACTACGCCTAGTGATGCCTTTGACGCTATGCTAAACATTCCTCCAAGCATTGTAAATACTATATATAAAACAAAAATGACAGCTCAATATCCTCTAACTCGATAGTGGTAACAAACTGCCGCAGATCTCTACAGGAGATAGCTCAGTAGTACGTTATTAACCTGAAATAGGTGCCGGATCAACAAGGCATAGAGGGTACAGCCGATGAGCTTGTCAGACTGGGTAGTATATCTCTCCTTCTCCTTGATGAGGAAGATACGATGTAAGCTCAATATTAAGAATTATTATATAAGTAAGGTCAACCAATAATGGAAAAATGTGACTAACAGTATAATGGCCAAAAAAAAACTTGGCCGGATATAAACCATAAACGCACAATAGAGCTATGTTCCCTTGACAGGGAGCGATGCTCTGAAGTCTGAGACCTAAACGGATTGCAGACACTATGTCTGCATCTGGATGGTCTGCTTTTTTCCCTCAGGAACAGGGAAGGAGTGTGAAGAACCCACGGATCCCCAACCTTCCTAACCTAACCTAAGCTTGAGATAGATTGGGCCATAGCTTATCCTAAATTTCGATCATTTGAAAGGCAAATTACATAGTTATTTTGGTTGTTTTAGTGCAGAGTAATTGCTGTTAAAATATGGCTTTGGAAATGCTTACGCTCTTATGTCAGCTGCGCTTGAAGCAATGCAAGAATACATAGCGCAGCCCCAACGAGAGGTTACCGCAGCGTATACGTAATATTTTATAAAAGCGACCGCAAAAAGAGTTTGTTTTTTTTTTGGCTAACTTGGTTGTTTTTATTTATTTTGCTCTTGCTTTACTCTTAATTAATTTAATTTGAAAATAACTTTATTTTACAGTTAACTTTTAGCATATACATACAAAAAAAATGTAACTTAATACAAATAATGCTGTGTAAATATTATGTCAAGCGTTATTTAATAAATAAGCCATATATGGACATTGTATTTGTGTATATTAAATATTGAACATTTTCGCTTAGATTTATGTACACTTTTAATAATTATTTGAAATTTTTTGCTACTTTACCATTTTTTTTTTTTTATTTATTATTTATTAATATGTATGGACTTTGTTTTAATTGAATATGTTATCAAAATATATTTTTGCATAATTTAATTATTTACTCGTTACTTTTGTGCTTAATTACTGAAATAAATTGTATAATTGTTTAAAATTAAGCTTTGCAATTTGTATGCAATTATTTGTTTAATGCATTTTTCTTGTCTTTTTCTGGCTTTCTCGAACATTCTCGCAAACCCATTTTATTCTCTGCCTACCAATAAGCAATTTTCCAGTCTCATTCACTTAAGTTATTATGTGTTTGTTTATGTGTACTCTAAAATTTTCTTTTGTTGCCAAGAAAAACAGAAAAAAAAAAACGTTGCCTACTGCCCAGAGCCCAACGCACAAAAGTCATTTACTAAATTGAAAGGCATATTAAGCGCTAGCGTAGGCCAAGGCGGGGAGGCGTGGCAGTCCGTACTGAGTGGGTTAGGGGCACTCACTGTCAGTGAGTTACACCTGGTTGCCGCGATAGTGAGACAAAAGCGGGTCTCAGGTTCGTTGAACTAACGAAAAATGAGAATGCAAAGAGCGAGAAAAAATGTCATAGCATGCTTATGTAGACTGTACTTAGACTGCTATGTGATGCGATACCGTTAGCGAGAGGCAAGCGCTGAACATGAGCGTGGAAAACAAAGCGAAGTTCAAATTGCACTCACACCAGCGCACTTACAATATAGTACACATATGCGAAGCTTCAACTATGTATATACACGGCGAGAAAAATATGCTGCAGAATGGAGAAAAGTACAAAAAGACGGTCCAAGCTTGGGAAGTGCTGAAAACAGCCCTGAAAACGTCAGAAAACTCATATAAGGTTGAGTTCTATGACTGGTACTTGGTCTTCCGTTTACAAGCTGGTTGAGATTGACCTCTGACCGTGCTTTTCTATATAGAAATAGCTTCCAACAAGTAGAAGACTTCTTAAATTTCCTCTTGTATCAATATATAGTACTATTTGAGTACTCGAGGATGAGATGGGTACACAGATGATTGAACTATTTGCTTCAAAGAGAAATAGACAATCTTGAATTCAAATCAAGTTTCCAATTAAGTAGGCATGCTTCCGCTGGAAGGACTAGGTAGTGAGCACTCTCGCTACCTTTGGTATAACCGATTGGAGAAGGCGCGTGTTAAACAGAGACTTAAATCAGGCCGTAACCTGGTAACGGGTTGTTATGTAGAGTTAAGAAGAAGATGAAGATCTATCCAACTAGGCCTCTCAAATTGGGTTGGTTTCCTCCACTAAGACCTCCAATTGACGATTTCTTACGTTATTGTCTGTATGGTCCGCAATCCATCCAACCAATTTGTCAATTCTTTATTTCCTGGTACATATGTCATTTTATAACCCTGTATACCTTGGACAACGAGGTCGATTGTGCTCTAAAAATACATCTTTATGAAGATTTGTGACAATGGGTGTGAGTCTCACCAAGTCAATAACTGTAATTGAATACACTTTTGTTTTCTTCTTAATGACGAAACATTAGAAAGGAGTTTGGTAGACGAAAGGCGCAAAAGCTTAAAAATCATGATGACGTCATATATAAACAGCCGCAAAGGTTATTTTTCTTAATGGGGCATCTATTCTTACAAAAGCTCTTCCAATATTTGGATTTTATTGACAGCTAAGGATTAAAAGTGTTTATTTTGTAAAGTATAACCTTATTATTGCAAGTTTTGTGTTTTCATATAAATTTTATTGATAGATCTGACAAAATCCAACCATAATCCATAAGAACTCCTTTTAAACTAATTGTGCACTTAATTTCTCTTCGTGTACTTCAAACAATGACATGTAAAGCAAAAAGAAGAAGCACCAATAACAACAGCAACAGAAAAATGAAACCCAAAGTACAGGCAAGCTATTAGAGCTAGGGTTTCGAGCGGGTCTTGATGGCTTGTCAAGTTGCTAGCCAACGTGTAGAAATTTCCATTTAGAACCCAATCAAAGCTAAGCCAAACGGCTATTTACAATACACATACAAGGAATTGCTAATGACAACCGTCTCTATAAAGAGTGCTTAGGGAGTAAGTAACTCTATTCGTGGTTTGGCTGTTTGAGCATTCGAATCATTTGACTGTCAATTGCCGCTAGTACTATATGCAGCAGCAGGCTGTTATGGCCAAAATCAATCATAATTCATTCAAAATGCATAGACCGCTCGGAAGTGGCCTGTCATTTTGCCATAGATTGAGTTTCAGAGTGCCCAAGAGGCGTGCCAACTATCAGAAAGTATTGCTATAATGCCGCCCTTCCCTTTCGTTGTAATATAAACCAAAAGGTGCGGCAGGTTTGCTTTTTCTGTTCATTATTGTTGTTTTTCAGGAAATTAAGTCGCCCATTTTGTTGGCTAGACAAACAATGGCCGGAAATTCATCTTTTTGGCAGCTGAAAGCCATTATGAATGCTGCCTGAATGACATTGTGAATGGGCGTCAGGAGCTTAAAGTGCAGTTAATTGCAAAACAATTGACATAAACTTGGCTTAACATGCGTCCTGGCGATCTCCTCTCTGCGCTCCCCAAGCCCATTGCGTGTCCTTGCGCATTAAAATAAAAAAACAAAATTTAAGGCAAGGCAAGTTGAATTTATAATTGCAAGAGGCGTGTGTCGGGGGGCATGGGGGGTTTGGGGGGGTTAAACAACAATAGCAATAACAACAACAAGTGGTCATGACAACAACTCTATATGTATATTTTTTTCCTCTTTATTGTTACCATAGTTGACAGACAACGATGATGAAAGGGCGTTGGCGGCAGGGCGTTACATGGCAAGTCTGGCTGCCGCCCGGCTTGTTGTTTTTGTCGTAAACAAATATCGAAGGAGCCAACTTCAAATGAGGGTGTTGCTAGGAGCAAAACCAACTGCTAGTACCCCCTTAGCGCCCACTTTTGGCTTGAAGCCAACAACATGACATGCAATTAAAGTGAAATATTTAAACTTAAATGAGGCACAGTAAAAGTAAAATTGGTTGAGGTCCAGATGGAGCCAGTACCAGACCCCAAAAAAGCTTGCTAGGTAGTTGTGTGGGCCGTGTGTCAGTGTGTGTGTGTGTGTGTGTTGGCCCAGCCTTGGCCTTTTGGACACACCGAATACTGTGGCCTCACTTGGCAGTTTGTGCACATGTGACCACAGCCAAATTAAAGTGGAAAACATGGCATCTTAAAAGTCGTATTTAACATACCCTGTAAATTTTGTTGTACTGCTTAATGTAATAATGGCCTAAAACCCAATTCTGGGTTTTATTTGTCATTAACAATCAATTATTGAAGATCTCTTTTATAACTGTATGCCATATTAAACCACTCTGAATAGCTTGTGGAAAAATAACAACATTCAGAAAACACGCTCGTAAAAGCATACTTTTATGGTTGGCGTTTCGCATGGAGTTCACAAATGGTAATTGAAAACCTCTACAAAGTATTCTGGAAGCTTCATATTAAGGCTTTATGCCATATGAAACAGCTGGTATAAAAACTAAAAGCGAAAAGAGTACGATTACTTTAGCATATTTTTATGCGTTTGGATGCGTTTGGAATTCAAAAGTGGTAATAAAACCATGGTTATACAAGTGAATTGCATTGTTTTTGTACTATTACGAATTGAATTCACGAGCTTAACGTCCATTCAATTCTTGGCGTACCTAAGTAAATCTTTCGAAAAACTATCCTAGAGGCTAAAATGTGAACAGGCCAGCATTTGTATATTAAAATTGTCCGTCCGTCCCCCTATTTCCATCTAAACGTTAAAACGAGTAAAAACAAAAAAATGGAGGAAGCTGGATTAGTGGTCCCCCTTAAGCACAATCTTCCAGACTCACGTAACAAGTCAAGAAACTAACATTGTTTTTTAAGCACTTTGGAAAGAAACGCAATACGAGCATAAATCTGCTACACAAACTTTCGCTAGCTTCAAAGAGCAGTAGTTTTGAATCGATTGTAAAGTGCTACAGTAACTCAAAACTTTTCAAAGCATATAGTAATGTTTAGAGTATAGTCAAGAACTACAAGAAAATGCGTTGAAAGGGTTGTAAAAGTTGTAGGTCTGGTCAGGAGCAACATAAATTGCGTATAAAAGTTCCGATTTGTGATAAAATCAAAAACGTATTTTGGCGTCCTTTCGCACTCCACAATTTCGCAACTCAACTTGGAAGTTTAGAAAGAAGACATTGCGATTTGTGCGTACATCTCAAATTTGCCTCTTTTCTATGTTTGCTTTTGTGAGGTGAGGGTAGACATTGTTGTCCTGACGAAAGCAGCTGATGGTGCCTAGGAATGTGTTCTCCCTGCAAGTCTTTCCCTATCGACATCGACCAACTTCATCTTACATGGGATTACGCGCATCTTTTGGTAAAATTTTGTGTCTCTAGCTCTTATGGTCTAGCAGGACGGACGGACAGACGGGCATGGTCCAATCGCTACCCGAGTCAATGATAAGACTTTTTGCATATGGAACTTATGGTGTGCAACGCCTCCTTCTGCCTGTTACATACATTGCATAAATCTATAATAGCCTTGTACACAATGTGTACAGGGTATAAAGATTCCGCACATTTTCGTCTAATTTGTGGCACAGTTTGCAAAAAAATCAATAAAAATGTTATTTTTCTAAACGCCCTACCGATTCAGAATAGGACAAGAATTCCATGGAGTTCCATTGAAACTTAGAACACTTTTTTGGACCTTTCGAAAAATGGTTTAAAAAATCCTACAAAGTGGTATTTTGAGTTTTCATTTTTTCTAGAGATGAGTACGAAAGCTTATAAAGCTTAGGAGCTGTTCATAAGTTACGTCATCACCGAGGGCACGTCACAATCAAAATGCTAATGAAATCTGAAAAAAACTTGATATTTTTATGCAATTCAAACATATCCATCAAAGATCTTGCATTAAATTTTAAATTATTGACTCTTCAAATATCTTATCTATCTACAATAGCTCCTATCCTATCTGTAATGATTCAGTTGATATTCTATTCAAAGTTTCTAGGAATACACAGTTGTTTTTTGGTTGCAAGGTTTGTGACCTCACATTAAATGTGACTATTTGTAACCAGGGGGGAGTTGTTCATTTATGAACAGCCCCTTATTAGTGTGAACAAAAAAGTTTGCTTAGAAACAACTCAACCCTCACATTTCATTCATCTACATAGACACCATAGCTTACGCGTTGCAAACATCAAATCAAAATGAACCGACACACTTGAAGGGTATAATAATACAAAAGCTATACACATGTTGCGGCATTCATTTCTGTGTTCCTCTCGTTAAGTTTGTCAGACAACGCCTTGCAGTTACATTGCTGCCAGGTGCTACATGGTTTAATGCCAAGTGCAATCAAATTAAACCTTTTGTACTCACACCACTCATACCACTCGTTTAGACACTTGCACACCTCGAAAGTATGCAACGGAAATGAGCAACAAACAACGCCTTACAAAAGCAAATTGTTGGCAAAAAATAGTAAGAGGTGCGCCAAGTTTTCAAGTGCCTCTTCAATTTATAGCCATCAAAGCGGCCAAGCCCTTCTGCAGCTGCAAAGCTATATACATATATATAAAGAATATAAACAGATATATACATATATAGAGTATGTATTGTTTTGCAGCTTTGTGTAAGTTTTGCATTTAAAGTTATGCCTTGTATATGCCACTTGCCTGTCATTCACGAAATGCATGTCAGCCCTGGCTAAATGACATTGTCTCAGGCCAAACTATATATAGCAACTAGAGGTTTATCGGATACCCTATAACTATGTGTTTGTTATAAATAAACGTGACTGTTTGGTTGGCTATTTGCTGTGCCACTTTAATTAACTCGCCATTTAGCCCATTTCCCTAACACTTACCCACATATCAATGCTACACGTTAACACCCATACACATAGTTCATACATATATATACATATATGTGGCACAAATGCTGTTGAAAAACTTCCATTGCTATGTAGCCGTCATTCCCAATCACATGCCAGTCCTCCTCGACTTGTTCACTGCGTTATAAGTCGCTCAGTTCCTCTTTATAGAAAAGAAAACTGTCTATCCAAGTCATCTATCTATTCATCATGGACTGTCTGTCAGTTATGCCCCCCACACACTCGACTCAATCTCTACTTTGACATTTATACACATTACATGCATACATATGTACATAAACACAAACACTTGTATGGCATTTTCATTCGCAATGCTACGTATTTTTACTTCATTAATAATTCACTTTTGTAGCATATTTAATGCGTCGAGGTTTTCCGTTTATCATCGATCTAAATGGAGTATACTGACTTTTGGTCAAAGCTTGTGCATGTTTTGAAGAGATAAGTATACACGAGCAGCGTGTTTCGAGTTCCGATGCAAAGATCAAATCCTTCTGTAAAACAGTGGTCGGCATACTCAGAGCAGCAGAGTCTAAAACTCCTAGGTGTGTGACTAAGCGAAAATACACTAATGCACTGCATTGCAATTATTACTATTTGAAGCCTTTTTTGACGGATCCAATCATGATGACACAGTTTACTTCCAAAGCCATGAATGAACACATAAATAGTTATTCTTTGGGGTAAGATCGACTCGTATGCCCTCACGAGTATCTCGTATTACGTTTGAATGGTGTAACGCTTGTATGTGCTATGTTAGCAGCACTCAAAGAAGAACCAGAAGGTTGCGCATTAGCAGTGAGTGCAAAAAGAAGAGCAAGCTTGCCTATAATAGGCCCCGTGCACACAGATCGCTGAAAATTCAAACACATTCCGGGCTATTGTAGGGGTCACACTGAGAGCGGAACTGACTGGCAAAAAATGGGAATGTTGCAAAATCAGTGTTGATAGCTCATCTCATCTAAGCTCAGTCCCGCTCTCTCTGGGGCCTTAGGTTCTTATTGCTATCGCGCGAGCATATACCCATGCTAGATGGCGTCACACTATGCCAAGTTGGAAACAACTCACAGCTGTATGTTTTACATGTGCCAGGTGGGAAAAGTTTCCCACATTTCAGGAAAACGCTTCAAATTAAAAGCAAGTTTGTACGTAAGTAAGACCTTTAGAAGACAGTATTAAAGTACAAATGTAATATCTTTGATGATAACTAGAATTTGATGCAACTAGAAGCTAATAGCCACATGAGATTGTCAAACAAAACTTTTCCTGTAAGAAGAATAAGTTTCATATTTGATCCATCAAGAATGCGCCATTAAGACAAATTTGCACAACTTGCTTCTCTAGGGTATTTAAACTTTGTCTTTCCAAAGTTAGCCTTTCTGCTGATTATATTTTTTCCGCGTTTCGTTTCTGCTCCATTTCAATGAGTAGGAAAATTTATATATATATATATATATATATACGTATGTAAATGTGGAAAACCATATTTAGCACCTTTGTGACGCAGCAATTCAAGCAACATGCTAAGTCAACTCAAAAGGTTAACTTTTTCTATTGCATGCCTTGGGCAAAGTTTTCCAAAGTGTTTGTGTCTGCGTATGAGATTATATAATACACACACACAGAAGCTAACATCTGCGCTATCTCTAACGATGCCACCACCCACAACCTTCTTCAATAACATTTTGCAGTGAACTTTGACACTGCATTTGAATTTAAATTGAATGAAAACATTTGCGTAACAATTTGGCAACATGCAGCTCAGTCGCACGGAGCACAGCTTCCATAGAACCAACCCTTTAACTCAACCCAACGTTTTTGTCATTACAAAACACTGCAAAAGTCACATATGTAGATTGTAGCTGTAGATGGAGTACAATCATTACGTATTCCGGCAGTTGACAATTTTGAAAATCAATACGGAAACAAAAGCCAAATGGCATTTTGTGTGGGGAGAGCCCAGACCAAACCCCAACTCTGACAAAAGGCTTGACATGTTGTTGCATATTTCATGAATACGCAACCAACTAAGAGATATACAATTCTATGTTGAAGCGGATGACATGAACGTTGCTTAATCTCTAGCCCTCTAGCCCAATCATTCACTTATAGTATTTTTTTAATAGTTCTTAAAGACGGATGGGACTGTAACAAGAACGCTAGCATTCCGAGTTTTCAAATTGTGGATCCAATGTATGGCTGTTTCCACATGGTAACGGAATATATTTCTTTCATCCAAAATGTAACTCAATGAGCCAAATTTTGTACAATCTCCGTCATTTATAAAAAGTAGCATCAATATGTATAAAAATTGGCTAGAACATTCTCACAATCTTTAGCTTTCAATAAACTGCAGAGTTCTCATAAAGCAAAAGCCGAACATTCAGATGTGTTCTTACGTAAAGCAGCTTGGACTATCTATCCTACCTATGTAATCTATGTAGTGATAACTAATTCCCTATAATACAAGGCTGTGTACTAAAACCTCACATATTTCTTAAATGTATCAATGAACGAGGAACACTGTTGGCTTTCCACATAGGAAAAACCGAAACTCTTGACAAATATGCAGACTTGATTTATAGTGTGTTACAGACATATAGTATACAACTCCTAAGCGATTAATGTGTAAATGGCAAGCCCCTACCGCCTATACTCTACGCCTCCGCACTTGAATGATTTATAATCTTTGCGATATTTACACCTTATGATAAATGTCATTTGCGTGAACTTCGGCTAGGCCTCTGGGCAAACTATAACTAACCTAATCACTACCAGAAACCAAGCACTATTCCTCTCCATATCATAGTTTACGTGCTACTCGAGTTAGAGCTAACGCTCTGCAGCGAACTGTTTGAGGCAGCCTTGCGCAGTGCCTCGCCTGCAATACCGCAAAGGTTGTTGACCAACGTTGAGGAGCGCGCAACGGCAGGCGAGCAGGCAGCACTATTGTGACGGCAGGGTTGTGGCGAGGTCGGATTCGAAAGGCCGGACTCGTGTATGGGCGATAATGTGGGCGAGCGTGTGCGCAGGAAATGCTTGCGACGCTGTCGACGGTAGACATTGTTAAGAGCAGGCAGTCTATGTTGCAGCTGCTGGCTGGATGGTCCGGACGGATGCGAGACAAATCCAAGAGTTTCGGCCAACTCCTCCAAATCGGTTGGGTTGGGCATCTTGCGACGTGTGGGCGGCGGCAAAGCTGGTGGCAATGTCAATGTGTAGGTAGTGACGCTATCGTCGCGTATGATTGAAGTAGGCAAAATCAGTTCATTGCCTGCTGGCGTGGCAGAGCCCTCACTGCTGCTGTAGAGCGTAGGACTGGCATCCCTTTCGCCACTGCTCAGCTCCGAGGCAGTGGGCGTGCCTGAAGATGGTGGTTGTGGCGTGCTGCTGTCATAGTAGCAGCCGCCATTATAATGTCGACTTTGTAGCTGCAAAGGTCTGATTTGATTCTGCTTAATGCCCACGCCATGATTATGGTGCTGCTGTTCGGCTGCAGCGACACCTGCTGCTCCGGCATTGCCATGATGATGATGGTGGCAGCGTGGCCGTCGATAGCGTCCTAGCATGCGCAACATGTGACGCAGTCTAGCAACCGGCCAAGTGCGTGCATTACGTGTGCGTGTTGTGGCAGGAGTCTGAGATTTAAGCGTACCTCCAGAGGCGGCGCTCCGCGGAGAACCATCTCCACCGCTACTGCTTCCATTAAGTGTTCTTATGAATTGGACTGGCAGCTCAGCAGCATTGACCTTAGCCGAGGCTTCAGACTGTTGATGGCGATAGGCCAAGGCAGCTATTAAATCATTGGGTACATCCGGACTATCCGGCACGCTTGTGCAGCAATTCCATTTTCGACGCCAACGTTGATTTTTTGAGATGGACTTCATGCAGCATCGCTGATGTTCACGCTCCGCAGCAATTGTGGCCGTAGAAGCGCCTCCAGCAGAATGTCTCATTAGATTAGTAGGCTGACTAGCCAGTGTCCTGGTGCTGTTACTTGCTGTGCTGGTGCGCTTCCCTCCTAGCAGAGGGCTGCGTATGCGAAACGTGCAAAATGTGCACTGCTCTGTGTACTGCAGATAGGAGCGTGCACGTGCAGAGCTTAGGCTAGCTGCCGCAGCAGCGGCCTCCACATCGCTGACTAATGTAGCCTTTGTGGAAGCCGCACTGACCCGTCGCTGCAGCGCAGTCGCAGCAAAAGTGGAACAACAATGGAATGTTTGCAACTGTTGCTGCTCTATGGCGTCTGCAGCTGTGCCAAAACTGGCGCTGCCCGCATCATAGGGTCCCACGCCGCTGGCCAAATGATGTGCCAGATTGCTGAGACTATTGGGACTGGCACTACGCTCCTCCAGCAGTGAGCACACATAGTAGGCTTTGCTGCTGCGCTGATGATATTCGCGCGAGTTGGCACAACAATGCAGTTTTACCTGCTGGTTTTGCGACGTCTCCGCAGACTTAAAGCTGGAGTCAGAAGTATCCGCAGCCACATTTGGATGACGCACGCTGGCACAGCAATAGATCTGCGCACAGTCATTGGTCTGCTTGGACGGATTACGATTATTTTGCAGCTGTGTGGGTGAAAAATGCACGGCAACGGTGCCGTTTTTTGGCAATGTTGAAGAATTGGCATGTAAAGTTCCATTGGTGCTAAGTAGCTGCTTGGCCTTGGCCTCCTGAGCCTGACGATGATTACGTATGTACTCGTATGTGGTGAGGCCCAGAAAAGAGATATAGATGTGAAAGAAGCATAGATGCAATAAGAGACCTGCGCTAATGGCAGCCAAAAGACCAAGCAAGCCAATCAGCACTAAAAAGATGGTCTCATTAACGCTAATACCAGCCACAGATGGAGATACCGTATGATTGGATACTTCTGTGGATGTGGTTGTGGCTAAAGTGCTTACTGCAGTCGGTTCGGTTAAAGTTTCTTGTATTAAAGTGGTCAGATTATCCAGGACAGTTGTGGCCAGCGTGGCGTTCTCCACTTCTGCATAAAGCACATCATCATGCGGCTGTTGTTCCTGTTGCTCCTCCTCCAGCAGCATTAAAGTGCCATTTCCCAGACTTAAGGTGAGATTTATAAAATCCGTGCCGTTGAACACGGCAGCACTATGGTCTCTTGAAGCCACATTTAAGACATCCAAGTCCATATCCAGACTGCCTATAGTTATGTCACGCACAGGCGTTGGCTCATCATTGATATCTCCTGCGGCGCTGCACCAATAAAAGCTCAACCACTCCGGCTGCACATAGTAAAGCACAATTTGTGCTATAACCGCTGCTACAATGACCAAAGTGGCCACCACCGCACTAACCACACACATTAGAAATGCGACATAATTACGCGATCCAATGCAATGATTTAGCCACTTGCAATGATGATCAAATTTGCCCACACACTTATTGCACACAGAGCAGTGTTTGGTTCTCGGCGATGAGGTCCTTATATTGCATAGATGACAGCGTCCGTTTTCGATGACGTGTGCGTGCTTGGCACGATCAAATTCCGGTACTATGCGATCGTTACGATGAACACGACGCAGCTCCTTGTCGGCAGGATCGGTCAGCAAGGCAGCCAAATGCGAGGCAATGTGCACCACATAAAGACCCGAGATCAGACCATAGAGTGGACCTTGTAGTGTAGCACTAAATGCGGGTATTAGCACACAATAGCTGGCCAAGCCAAAAAGCACTAACACCAGCCAGCCGAATAGCTGCAGCGGATGCAATGGCAACTGCAATCCATGTAAACGTCTGCCACGACGATGATGCACATCTGCTATGTTATTTTGAAAGGATACTATCTGTGAGAGCTGGCACAAGGCGCGCAGTTTGTGTTTGGCCGTATGCGTTGCTGCTGGTACTGGCTGCGCTGCTATAGCTGCAACGCTGTCCGTGGGTGAAACGGCGTTGTGAGATCTTAGTGTGGCCGCCTCAAAATGCACCAGCTTGCTTTTGTTGTCCTCCAAATGCTGTTGCTTTAGTTCTTCGGTATCGTCGTCGGTGTGTACCTCTGTAATGCTGGCAGTGCTTATGGTTATGATGTGATCTGTATTCGATGCGGCGACGGCGGCAACGCCGGGCGAAGCTGTTATTTGCCCTAGCGCTGCTGCTTGTTTTGCTGGCTTGCCACGTTGAGCGTTGTGCATCTTTCAATTGCATTTGGCTTTGCAGTCCAAAAGTGAGTTGCACTTGTTGCGATTGTTTGTAGAAATGAGCTAAGCTGATGATGAGTAGTATGATGAAGATACGAAGATGAGTGTAAGGGCGTGTTTACAAGCTGTGAAATCATTCCAGCGAATAGGCAGCACAAACACTAGTATGAAGTATCAATCTTCTGGCTGCCTGCAATGCCGGCGCCTAGATTACGGCTTAAATCCATTTTTTATTTCAAGTTTTTCAGTTCAGATATTTTTTATTTTTTTTGGAAGCTTATACACATACACATAGAATCATGTAAAAAGCACACATGCGAACACACCACGCCCGCGTTGGTAGTGTTTATGTAATTCCGTGCCACGTTTTCTTAGTACTTTTTTTTGTTGTTGTTTAACACTCGAGTGTTAATTATCCTTTTTAGTTAGGTTAGTTGCTGCTATCTAAATTAGTGGCTTTTCTGCCTTTGTTTTAGCCACTCATTAGCCGCTTAATCAGTTGGCAAGTGTTCTTTTTGTTATTTTGTGGCATTGCTGACACTTTAAGCCACTTGCCAGTTGCAACACCTCTACGGGTGGGTTGGTATTCATAATTCCAAAATGCTGCCAACCCCAATAGAGATTTTTGCTCTATGATTTTGCCAGCTATTGCGTTTCTGATATTTGTTTGCTTGCCACAGACACAACAACAAGAGCAACAACACACACACACACACACGAACACGAACACAAGCTTATAGCAGCGGCAGCAGCAGTCCTCAGCCGTAAACGAACCGTCGCGCGACACGTTTGAACGGCAACTGAGCATCGTTTGCAATGCAAAGCTTATAAAAGCCTCTCTGATTGAAATTGAAACGAAAGTTGAAAGCCAAAGTTACAGCGAGCTTTCATTGAAAGACGCATTGCTCTCTATGTATGTATATGTGTCTGTCTTAGGGGGTGGTTGTGTTGCTAGTGATTTAGTGTGCTGTGGAACTTCACAGCTGTGTTGTTGCCGGTTTGGTTCCGGCTGTATAAGATTGGCCAACCGTGCTGCTCACTTAAAGACCGGCCAGGGGCCATATATAGCGTATATTATAATAACTGTCAATGCGTTTGCTCAATGGGGAGGATTCTTTATCGAAATGCTGCTTGGTGGTTGCTCACCTGTCAGCACACACAAAAAAAAAAACTACACACATGAGAAAGTTACTATTATATAAGCGATAAATGGGCCAGTCTAGAACAGATTTGCACGCACCTTTCACTTTCTATACACTTACAAACTGTAAGATTTATTTATAAATTTTCCCAGGCACTTGGCAACGCACAGATTACAGCATTTATGAGTTGGAACTATCTGCTTTTAAACATGATTATCTAAGAAACGTCACGTATTTATATTCTCTCAGATTTTAAGATAGAACGTCACGATTTTTTACCTACTCACTGTTATCTTTGTGCACGCCAAATAATATTATAGCTAAGTCATGGCGAAACCAATAGTTTGTGATAAAAACGACTTGATTTAAGCACATTTTATTGGGTTATTCTAAAATACATGTAGAAGACATAACGCATAGCAATAATTAAGAACTGTTAAACTAAAGCTACGGTCAGAAAAGCCGACAATCGCTAAGCCAACTCCTACCCTACGTCTGTCAAAATCGAAGACTCCCCATACCTTTTTCGTCAGAAAAGCAGAGTTTTAAAAATCATTTGGCCAAATTTAGGAAACTAAAGCACATTTTGGAAAGTGATACCATGCGAAGGAGTGGAAAGGAAGGCATACTATCTCTTAACGCCGTCTTCAGGTTTGTTTTGCAGAAGGGAAAGCTATATAAAAAGGGGCACGGCCTAACAGTAATTCTTATTGTTCTACCTTTAACGGTTTTCTTTATACTCACAGGCTATGATCAATAAGAATACTTCGTACCCAGTAAAGGGTAAGTAAAAAGGAAAACTTAATACTTGGGTCTAGCTGTTGCGAAGATTCCGCCACGCTTTTAACGCGTTACAGGAATCTGCAGCAAGTCAGACTTTGCAATGCGCCAAAAATGAAACTGATTTGATCATCCACGTAGGCAATACTAAGGTCATAACTATTATGAAGAAAAGTATTTAGTTTGGAGCAGGCACTCTATTAGCGGCAGCAGAGAAGATGTCAATGTCCACAGAGAAAAAGGAGTATACTTAACAAGGGTAAATAAATAAAGAAGAATTATCATACCTGGTTAAGCATACCCTGGTAACTGCTGCAGTGACTCAAATTCTGTCAACGTCTTTGCTGCCGTTGCCAATCTTTGTTCTATAGTGTCTGCACATGCCTAAGATGTGTATCTTCATTTTATTGAAGATTTCGATCTCAGCATTAATTTGCTCTGAGAATTCAGGATCCATGGAAACACGTAAAACACATAAACATAAATAATTCTTCTTGATCGGATTTTCAACGTTAAATCGAAATCTCATAACCATTGCTGTTAGCGAAACGATAGACTGGTCTCCTACGGATATAAAAGTGTTTTAAGAATGAAAACTAAATCAATCGGCTGGTCTGCTAGAGTATGTTAACTTTTGCGCGACCAACTCAGCTTTTCTTTATAGCCACTTTTTTCCGAGCACCCCATCCAGCATCATTTTTTATTTATGTCATCGAATGTAGTCACGCATCTGGTGGGGATGGTTGAAAGCGAAAGTACAGACACACATACATACATTTGAGAGCATATTTGGAGCAGTTAGTTGTTGGCAAGCAAGTTGAAAACGTGCCCACTATCAAACCACTGTCGTGTACTTTAAGGAAAGCATTTGATTTGATTTTATTTACATAGCCTACATAGCTCAAAGATGGCCAAAAGTGGCAGACAAGTTGACGCCCGTATGGCTACAGTAAAATCTTGTTGATGTCTCGACAAGAATGTCACCGCATTATATAAGCTTTGAGTTTTATTCGCTGGCGTCTTTGGGCCATTCAGGCGAGACTAATGACGACAAAGATGGTACATAAAATCGAAAGCCAAATTACCACAACAAATACCACTGGTAAAATATATATGTATGTATTTGTAATTTTACTAGATGCTGTGTACTTCCTACTTATCTATATGTAAAGTTATGTATCAATAAAATGGCGAAATGTGTTTGTTTTGCATAAAATACACATTCGTTGTCAATAATAAGGGCTGGGGGTGTTTTACAAGAACAACAACAAAAACTTTGATAAGTAGACATAAGCGCTTTTATTGTGAAAATCGCATTGAACAGCTTCAGACAACAACAAAGAGAGAACGTGAATTTCCCTCTTTTCCGTGCTTTCAACTTGAAAGTGTCCGGCGTCAATTTCATTGAACAAAAAAAAGCTTTCACAAACATATGCAAATGTTTCCTGTGATAAGTTCATGGAACTGGTAAATTTTCAACTAGTTTATTTCAGTTGATTCATTATACGCTAGAGCCATAGGTTTAAGGGTATTATAGACTTGTCCAATGTGTGCAACAGGGAGAAGAAGACCAAAAGTTCCTTTTGCAAAATTTAGCGGCATCAATACGTTGAGTCGAACATCTCACAAACATTTTGATATTTGTAATCATGATGTGCGGAACGGAATGGAAACTCACGTACATTCAATCATGATGCATAATGGATGAGCCGCTTTAGGGACACTTAATTTAACCAAAAGATGAGCATTATTCGTAGGTAGATGAAGTTGTTCGAATCGTTATGATGAGAATTGGATCTATAAGCAGTCTGTTATTGTCGTGTGAGAACCATCTAGATCGGAAGAAAGCTTCAAGAGATGTATACCATTGTCCTAAAAAAAAAATGAAGAAAATTCCATAATAAATTTTTTTTTTTTTTTAAACTTAAATCCTCCTCCCTGGCCTAGGCAAACTCAGCGCATACAACTGTTAACAGTTTAAGGACAATAGAGTACAGCTTAGTATACAACTTAATCATGTCAGAAAACTTTAAGCTAGTAATTCCATAAAATTTAAGTAAATAAGTTAAAAAGCCAAAGAAGTAGGCTATTAGTTTTTATGTCCTCCTTGATGTCATACATTTCACTTTAGTTTAATGTAGTTTTTCAAATTGTAAAGTTTTAATAATTATTCCGTTTGGTCAAGTTAAAATAAATAGTGAAAAATAAAATTGATGCAGTTTTCCAAATTTAGGATAAATATCGATTTTGGAAGAGTTTAAACTAATAGTGAAAAATAATTTTATTGTAGTTTCTTTGGAAAAATGAATGATTTGCTCTCGCAGCCGAAGCGCCCAAAAGGTATAGGCATACTAAGTGTGAAGGCAGGCCTGCCTATCAACAGTTTACCAGGATGGGAACAGATACCGCTCAACTGTAAGCTGCCCATGCTAAAATGTCCCGGTAATGAAGTTGTTTTCTCGAAAAACAAAATTGGCAAAGTGGTAAGTCTCTTTTCCTAAAATATGCTTTCAATTGGCGGCTTAGCTTTCTTCAGATACGACTCAGAAAATTTGACTTTGACCTCTCTACATCGGATCGCATACCCGAATACAATTCACTGCTTGACCCTAACCTAAACAAGTTCTATTCGAACAAAAAAAATATAAAGCGTTTGCGTCAAAACGGCGAGATCACCAAAGACGATGATGTCATATGCACTCTTAAGGACTTCAATGCCTATCGACAGGAACTGCACAATGGAAATCTGTACAATGTGTTAGAAGAGTACAAGCGACGTCAGACAGAGATAAATGATAATATTTTGATTACCAAGGCGGAGGCCGTTGCCACTTATCAGAATTTGGGACGCAGTCATAATTGTCATGAGGTTATTGCACGCAGAGATCGTAGGGCCGAGGAAAAACATCAACGGCTTGTGTATTTAGCTAATCTTACGGCTGAAAGGACCAAACGTCTCAGTCATCTGTTCGCCATGAAACGTTTGTTAGCGGAACATCGCAAAATGTTGCACAATATGCGCATAGAAGCTAATCTTAGTCAGAACGAAGAACTGCAGCGAAAGCGTTATGCCAATTTGAAGAAATTGTTTAAATTTAAAAAAGATCGCTTCAACAAGAATATTAACAATTTGCGCCAGAATCTTTTATATAAGTATGATAAGAACAATGATGGTAAAATAAAGACATGGCGTAGGCGTTTAGATGAGCGTATTGCGCATCAACAGCATATAAATTCACTGTTGAATAAGCAGGAAAAGAGGCGCGCTTTCTTTATAGAGAAACACATGAAAGCATATGATGATAAGTGGCAGTTTATACAGAAAGACATAAAGGAACGCTGTTATAAGAATTGGCATGCCAAGCATCCGATCAAACATAAGAAAAAGCCAGAGCCTCCGAAACCTACGTTCTGTGACGTATATAAAGACGCTTTTGAGGGCTTACTGGATTCTAGCCTATGTGATGCGCTAAATACGGCAATATCCATAGAAGGAAATGAGACCTTTTCACCAGATGATCCCCTTTACAAGATTGCTTATTATATACTCAATTTTATACTGAAAGGTTTTGACAAGGATCTTAGTGATGATGAGTGCTGTATGAAGATTCTCTTGGGCAGAATTGAAGATTTCATTGCCGATGCCAAGAAATATGCCACTCACGTGAGTAATCTATACACTTATATATATAAATATTATTTTTTTAATTTGACTGCAAATACAATGATTATTCTTAAGGAAAATCCATTAATTAATAATGCACTTATTATCATTTGCCTATGTTTATATATATTATTTGACATAGCCCCTCTCTAGATGCAGTGAACTAAATCTCTTGACTTTTAGATAGGATTAGGATTAGAGAAAACTTGTGCTTTATTGTAATATTGAATTCTTTTCTTGCAGAAAGCACAACAAATAATTAAATTCATGCGCAATCGCAAGGCCTTGGAGGTCGCGCTAGTGAAGCCACATAATCAAAAGCGTGTTTATCAAGTGGCCTTTAGCAACGTGGCCCGCTCAATTGGCGTTGGTAGTTATGAGATACGTCCGTTTGTTGACATCCGTCGCTGCGCCGATAGACGCTCTACACCAGCTGCCTCTTTGGCTTCTTTGGGAGTTGCCCAAGTTGGCGAACAGATTGTACAGGGCATGATGCGCATACCGCATCTAACACGCGCTGACATTGTGTCTGTTGAATACTTTTTTGTGAAATTTAAACGTGCAATGATAGTTGGTCTTGACAAGCATCTTTTGACGGCCATAGAGTGCCATTTCAAAAACAAAATCTTGGCAGTGCATGAAAAGCTACTAAAGTTGGATCGAAATTTCCTATACAAACAAATTGCCGTTGGCATTCTGAGCTTTGCCATTAACCCTCTTAATTATGAGGCAAGTCTGAACTTGGCTATATGCGTTTTGTCAACCGAAATTATTGGTGGGTTGCAGAAGACATTGCTAAATCCTGGCACTGATCCACGTGGTATGATGCATCCTAGCAGCTGCGGGACTACAGAACTAGAACGTTATATGCTCTGAAAGCGTCATTAAACAGTCAGAGCATTAAGAGTGAAAAGTAAACAACGGGGCCAACAATTTTGGTGTAATTTTTTATACAATATGCTTCTTTTAAATAAATTAGATGTGTAACACAAATCAACACTTACTTTTTTATATATAATTACTTAGTGCGTTTATTTAAGGCTCTAAATACTTATTTTTTTAATTTTTTTTAAACTTCACTGAATTTAATCAAATTTTTCGGATTTAATACAAAATTATAAACAAAACACACAGCATGGCACGCAGGCAAACATGCAACAGCTGGTCACTAGTGTTGTGTTGTTTTGTTCAAATGAATAAGCTCAATAACGATAAAAGATAATTTACATTCATCGATAATCGTTTTCAGTTATCGATAGTGATTCAGCTACCAAAAACAAAGGCGACGTTTAAATTTAGGCATTTAATATGTACATGCGCATTTATATTTATTTTAAGAAACAATATTACAGCTTTATTTACTAATAATAATAGAAATTAGAAATAACTCAACTTAACTTAACTTTTACTTTTTTAATTTTTAAAATTGAATGGCGCGCCATATGGATACATAAGCGAATTATATGGGGCAGCTAGCATGGGAAATGGAAAATGTGGTGGTATGCTAGCTGGGCTCGCCTGCAAATTTGCTTGTTTGTTGTTGTGCTTACGCTTGGGCTTGTTGACTTCTTTGGGCGACTCATCACTGGAATCATCTTCAGTGGCTTCAAAATCGCTGCTAGACTCTGCATCTTCATCATCATTATCATCGCTGTTAGCCACTTCGGCTTTGAATTTCTTTTTTCCCTTCTTTCTGGTATTCTTTAGAGACCGCTTTTCTTTCTTGACCTTGACTGATTTGGAAGTTTTAGCAGCAGCTGGCGGGACCAAATCGGCGGGAAATGCAACACGTGGGTCGACATTGAATGCCAAGAATTGTTTCATAGTAAATTCCATAAAAGTTTGTACAGCGACGTTGAGGTTCGGCGGTTGTGGGCAATTCTTAAAGCTGTGATAAGGAGCTGAGCAGTTTTTACAAATCATTTGACAGTGAAATGAAGTATGGCCCTATGGGAATACAATAGGAAGAAGCATATATTAGCTATAAGAAAAGTTCTATAAAGGTACAAAAGTCATCCAACAAGATCAATATCTATGTCTCTTGAAGAACTTAAGGACATTGTATGTCTTTTGACTTTATCCATATTTTTTGACTTACCATTTTATCGCAAATCATGCATTTATCAGCTGTTTTGTGTTTGGATTTACTTTTTGTCTCAGTCTCCGATTGATCGTCGTTACTATCTTCGTCATTGTCGTCCTCATCAGGTATTGTATATTTCCGTTCCTGGTTTCCCATGCAAACCACATCCTCGTCTGCTGGAAATGTCCTCAATTTTTTTGTACTTTTTGTGCTGTTTTCTTTAGCAGCTGGCTTTGTTTTAACCCGTGTAGCACTATCATCACTTGAAGATTCATCTTCGGAAGAACTGGAGTCTTTTGTTGTGACCTTAGATTGCGCAGTCGTCTTGGCAGTAGCTTCAATTTTTATTTTTTTTGCCTCTCCAGAAGGCCGAACCTCTCCAGCTTCAAAACTACTATCTGACGAAGAGCTTTCATCATCATTATTCTCTTCAACCTTTTTTACCACTGGCTTAGCTGGTGAATTAATCTTCTCTTTCTTTATTTTAGCTACATTTATGAGTGGTACAGAAGCTGGTATTGTTTCAGTAGTCGATTTTGGAGTTTTGTCCAATTCGGCTAAGTGACTGGAACTCACAGAAGTTTTTCTACTGTCGCTCTCCAACAACTTGTGAGATCCTGAACTATTTCCAGGATCCAAGGTGTTATTTATCGATGGCACGATTTCGGCCTGCAAGGGTTCTGTACGATTTTCAACAAAAATTTTTCTTGACGGTGTTTCTTGATGAGAGAAGTTTAGCGGGACGTGAGGATCTCGAAATTTTGGAAAAGAATTATTTTGTTCCTGCATTTCGTAACTCGCCATTGAATGCCTAAAATTTCGTTTGGCAACCGTATCAATTCGAATGTTTCGATTGATTTTCACACCTTTCTGACTGCCATTACCTTTATTTGTAACTCTTCGGTTGCCACCTCTGCTCCCACCTCTGCTCCCACCGCCGAAACGTCCATTCCGGCCACCGCCGTCATTACCGCCGCCGTGACCTCCGCCGTCATTACCGCCGCCGTGACCACCGCCGCCTTGACCTCCGCCGCCATAACCACCGCCGCCATGACCACCGCCGCCATGACCACCGCCACCTCTGTGACCATTATACTTTTGTTGGCCTCTACTGTACTGATACTCGTTGTAATGGTTCCAGTATCCATCATTCTGGTTATTCATTTCGTTTATATTTGTACCGCACGACGCACGTGTTGAACCCAAGAACTGCCAACTTGTTGGGTAATCATAGTTTGGCAGTGTTTTTAAAGTTTTAACAAGCTGGCAGCCCACAAAAATATTTTTTGTTCTTGTAAACTTAAAACCACATACCAACCAGTTGTGAAAATGAATAAAAACTACAGATCCAACCATTCTGGATTCATAAGTAAATCGAAATTTAAAAAGCAACTAGATACACGCTCCGAAAATTGGGGCAAAAATAAATTTAAGCCCAATTCTTACGCTCGTCGGGATAATGCACCAGCTGCTGAGCCTCAACAGGCTGCAATGCCTTGGAAACATGTCAAAAATGATATTATAGATGATGAACAGGAGCAAGGCAGAGAGGGCAACATTAATATGAATAGCGCCGAAGCCAAGCAGCACCTCAAAAAACGGAATGAAAACTTTAGACGCAACTTGATTGAGAGCAAACGAAATGAGGCAACCAAATGGGAAACATTCAGTGATGAAGAGGCTGGGACTAAACCGAATTCCAGCAAAAATATATCCCAAATCAAGGAGTCGAAGCAAAGCAGCGCAGTTCGAAATAAGCGCAGCGGTTATAAAATAAATAATCATAAAAAACCTGAGAATTTGACTTTTCAAGACCGAAATATAATACGCAAACAGCTAACAAAAATGACCATGTTTGTAAAGGGCTCAACGCTAAAACAAGACATTAACGATATGAAGAGAAGGGGCGAAATGCGCAGAAAATAATTGTTTTTTTTTTTTGGGCACACTTTATATAAATCTAAAGAATACGAGTACATGTATATAGTAAGTCTGCAAATAAATAATCTAAACAAAATATGAGTCTGTGTTTAGAACTTCATCGGCGCCTGTTTTTGGCGAAACTTAGCCATTGGCATTTGCCAGTTTGGCAATAAGTTGATTATATTTGCTGTTAGCAGTTATGGCCTTTTTGGAGCTGCGTGCCTGGTCCGGCGTGTTTTGTAAAAAGTATAAGACAATAAATTCGAGAGTTTGGTTGGCTTCCTTGGGGTACATCATGTTGAAGGTATAATAGTAGCAGAGCAATTGAGCAATTAAATCCGGTAAGTCGGCATCTTTTGCAGTAAATGTGGTCATTATTTGACCTTCTATGTATATCATGGCCTCGGATTGAAGCTCGTTGTCAGCAGCGGGTATTTGCGCTTCTGTAAAATGTAAAGAAATAGTTTTAGATTAGAAACTTACAAAATGTTGGTGATACGGACCCAAAGGGCTTGCTATTGACCTAACATAGGTAGTCGTAGAAAATTTGAGGTATCTATGCTACCTCCATTCCCTGTTGACCAACGAACACTCAATACACTTCATACTCGTTCCTTTCTACAATAATGCGCTTCATACTTTTTGACAAAACTGGTACTAATTACTTTATATAATGACTACGGCTACTTACTGACTAGAGCCAACCATGGCGCATTGGTAGGGTTGATGTGCTGCAGAGCATCCTTGGATAAGGGTCCGTTTTCCAACTGTTTAAATATATAATCTGGGTCTTCATTGAAGTGATAGGCTAGGCCGCGCACCAAATTGGCATTGTTTTCCTCCAAAGCGCTTACTTTCTTGTTTTTCGAAGTCTTGAAGAATTTAAAAAAACGCTCTTTTTCAGAGGCAAATCGTTTATCCAACACCTGGGGATCAATTGACATAAGAAGCTCAAAATGCTGATAGAGTAACTCTTTCTTAAATATATACGGCCAGTTGTCTTTAATAGAATTAATATCGGGTATCTTTTCGCTGTTATTGAAAAAGGCGCGCTGGAGTGGAAAGCATTCTTTCATGTACTCTGCTATGGCAGCTTGTTCCACGATAGTGCTGCCCCTGTAGCTGGATATAAGCAACTCCTTTTTGTCCTCAAGATCTCGACTCAGTTTTACCACTTTGGCATCGCCATTTGAGACAGCAGCATTTACAGATTTTCGTTTCTTGCTTGGTATGTGTATTTCAAATGTACCTGAGCTTGGTCGCTTCTGAGTGCGATTCAACGCATTATTTTTGTTAATCATTTTTGAGATAAGTGACTGTGGTGTTGTGGCTATAAACTGACCCTCTCGATCCTTTTCCAGCAGAGAGTCTGGATACTTCTCAGCTGCTTGTTGCGCCACTTGGCGGAACACACGTAATGGTATGTGTTCTGATCGTTCTTGCAAAGCATCTACAAGTATATTGGCTAGAGTATTTAGCCGCTTGCCCAGGCTGTTTTTAGCACGTAGCAGTTTAATAATATCATTCGGTACCTTGTTCCAAGGTATGACGAAATCTTTGAAAGCAGCTGAACTTTTTGAGTTGCTACCTCTGGGCGTGACGCTTGCCAAAGACAAGGTTTCATCGTTAGAGACCGTAGAGTCATTGGCATTAGATACAATACTGTTGTTGGCATAGAAACTAGGATCAACTGAACTGCCCGCACGATCCGAACGATTTAGCGGCGAAGGTGGAGGTAGTATTATGTATTCATCGTTTTCAGTGAGCAGCATAAGTAGAATTTTTTCCTTGGCTGCAAATAAAAGCACATCATCTTCACAGATTTCGCATCCATTGCTTTCCAGTACAATGGTAGTGCCTACTAGGCCATATTTGTGTGCTAAAAATAAATAAAAAAATGATTAAATATTTATAATTTATACATTTAAAGTATTGGCGCACCTTTTTCAATAACATCCTTTCTACAGGGCAAAGACATAAATGTCTTTTTGTTCTTCCTATCGGCGCTGCATATTGTAATCAATACTTTCTCAGATGGCAATTCAATTTTATGTTCACTTTGCATTTGGTCTGCCACAACATTGGAATGTGCATCTTTAATAAATAAACAAAAAAAATATGAGAATTCAAATTACATATACACACACTTATCAAAACATGCGCTACCATTGGCAATCGTAGTATCAGATTTTTTTGGTGTATCTAGTTTTGAGATTTGTACACCATTTTCATTAAGTGAAGCGGACGCCGGGGGCTGTGTTTGCTGTTTACTTTCATTAGCAGAATGCGGCACTGCTGCAGCGGCGTCCATGGCTTTAATTGGCGGCCGTTTAGTACACTTTATGCACAAAATTAATTTACATAAATCAAGCCCGGTTTTAATATTGCTTTGCTTTTAGTTCGCTTCCTCACAAGCCAAACTTTAGGGATGTAAATTGTGGTGTTTCGCTTTGAATGTGTGTTTTTAAGAAAGAAGCAGAAATTATACATTGCTCAACACTAGATTGTTGAGTTTTTGCCAGTCTCTAATTGCAGTAATTTTTAAGCGGTTTTTAACGACCAGCTAATTAACCGAATTAAAATTTTGAAATTTAAGTACCAATTTTTACATCGGAAGGACTCCGCTAATAAATTCTATAAAAAACACTTCCTAATCGGAAAATAATATAAGCTGAAAGTTAAATGGTTGTAAAAAATATGTTAGTAAAAAAATCATCCCAACAAAATAATTAATTTAGCGTCTTGTGTTTTAATTTTTAATTTATGTGATTTGCATTTTAACCCCTTACGCTACATTTTTATACCCTATTTTATTTGACCATCGATTCAATTTAATTTAAATCGGGGAGTGAAAAAATTTCAAATTCCCTTTCTATAGCTAACGTTTTACTTGCCATCGACTTCAAAATTTTACATTTATTAAAAACTACATAATAACGAATAATTTCGTAATTAAATTGAACGGATAAGTATTAATAAGTACATACATTAAATTAATTTTAAATTGTTGTTATTAAGTTAAGTTATGTTTAAAAGAATTTGAATAAATAAAATCGATATTGAAAACCTTTTTTTAATCGAAGCTATCGGCCGGTTCAACTATCGATAGTTTCGTTGTAGGTGGTCCGCTGCTACTTGCTAGCATCACTCATTTGTTGATTTCGTTACTTTGGAGGCGCATTTATTTTTGTTTTATTAGCTGTTTTGTTTTATTTTTTTTTTTTGAGAATTAAACTGTTTAAGTTATTGTTGAAGCGTAAAACAAAAAATTATATTTAAAGACTGCAATCCACAAAATTTAACAACATGCACTGAAATAGATCCCAAAGCAGCGTCTGCTGGGAATGATTTTTAATTTTATTAACAAAGGCTTTATTGACTTATGTTATAATTGCATTTAATATACAATACTCAGGACTGTGTCCAGTTTTAGCCACAAAATGAGCACGTAAGTTGAGAAAATTTGGCTTTAAATGCAATATTAGTTAAATTTTACATTTTGTTTTCTCAGGAATTGGTTTTCTACCTGTTGCCTGTTAGTATTTGGCTTGTCATGCTGCTACACCGCAAACCCTTCCAAATTCAGCAGCACTACGCCAGCTAGTCTATCTGAATTGGAGCGTATCAATGGCACCTTAAATTACCGCCTAAATGGTTCCAAAGGCATGGATGATAAACCCTGGTTTGAAGATCGCGAAAATCGCAATTTTTATTGTGTGCGTCGCGGGCGTTGTGTTCCAGTTGAAACAAACAACAGTGCTTGCTTGGGCTCCAAGCTTCCATATGAATTAACCAGCCTTGATTTAACCGATTTTCGCAAAGGCAAGGAGCTGAACGAAGTTCTAAATAGTTATCATGCATTGCGTCATGTTCCCAAATGCTGGGCTGTAATTCAGGTAATGTTTTCAGTCCTATAAAACTTCCCAAAAATCTATAATCTACAATTTTATTACTTGACCTATAGCCATTTCTGTGCGCAGTTTTCAAACCCAAGTGCGAGAACATAAACGGCACACATATGGTATACCTGCCTTCGCTGGAAATGTGCCGAATTACACTTGAGCCCTGCCGATTACTATACAATACAAACTACTTTCCAAAGTTTCTACGCTGCAATGAAACGTTATTTCCCTCGAAATGCCTCAACGATGTACGTGAAATGAAATTTAATGTTTCCGGCAGCTGCTTGCATCCTTTGGTGCCTGCTGATTCGAGGGCTAGCTATTATCCAGGCATTGAGGGCTGCGGTGTACCTTGCAAGGATCCCATGTATACCGATGATGAACATCGTCAAATACATAAGTTAATTGGCTGGGCAGGCTCACTTTGCTTGCTCTCCAATCTTTTTGTCGTGGCCACATTTTTCATAGACTGGAAAAATGCTAATAAATATCCTGCATTGATTGTGTTTTACATTAATCTTTGCTTTCTGATTGCCTGTTTGGGGTAAGTAAAAAACTATATACATTTTGTATGGTTTATATTTTTGCTCTTTAAGTAATCTGTTCAAAACAACTCTTTAATAATAATTATTTTCTTTCAGCTGGCTGTTGCAATTTACACCCGGCTCACGGGATGACATTGTCTGCCGCAAGGATGGCACGCCGCGTCAAGCAGAGCCCACAGCAGGGGAAAACCTATCCTGCATTGTCATATTTGTATTAGTATATTATTTTCTGACGGCCGGAATGGTTTGGTTTGTCTTCCTTACTTACGCTTGGCACTGGCGCGCTATGGGTCATGTACAAGATAGAATAGACAAAAAAGGTTCCTACTTTCATTTGGTAGCTTGGTCTCTGCCGCTGGTTCTGACAATTACCACCATGGCTCTCAGCGAGGTGGATGGCAACAGCATTGTGGGCATTTGTTTTGTAGGCTATATCAATCATCCTATGCGCGCTGGACTGCTATTGGGTCCGCTTTTCGGCGTCATTCTTATTGGTGGCTATTTTATAACGCGCGGAATGATCATGCTCTTTGGATTGAAACATTTTGCCAACGATATTAAGTCAACGTCGGCCAGTAATAAAATACATCTCATTATTATGCGTATGGGCGTCTGCGCTTTGTTGTCACTGATTTTCATCCTGGTTTCGGTAGCCTGCCATGTAAATGAATTCAGACATGCTCCAGAGTGGGCTGACAGCTTTAGGGGATATATTATGTAAGTTGCAATTATGTTTATATATGTTTTCCACTATATTCTTGTTTATAATCCTGTAGTTGTCGCATCACATCCCTATTTGACGAAAACAGCATTTGCAAAATTGAAAATCGGCCAAGTGTTGGTGTGTTGCAGCTGCATTTGTTATGTCTTTTTGGTGCTGGCATTGTTATGTCCACATGGTGTTGGACACCGTCCTCAGTTGAAACATGGAAACGTTACTTTAGAAAGTGAGTAGAAGCACCAGAAAGCTACGTGCAGGTCACAAAAAGATATAATTGTATCCGCGTTTATTTTTTCAGAAAGTTTGGCAAGGAAATCGTTGAGGAAGTCAAAATGCCCAAACACAAAGTTATTGCCCAGACCTGGGCAAAACGAAAAGATTTTGAGGATAAAGGGAGGCTATCAATAACCCTATACAACACACACACAGATCCCGTGGGCCTAAATTTTGATGTCAACGACTTAAACTCCTCGGAAACGAATGAAATAAGTTCAACGTTCGCTAACTATTTGCCACTTTGCATTAAACGTCGCATGGGATTGACTGGTGCAGCCGGCACCACAAACTCTTCCAGTCAGGGACCAGCAGCGCGTAAAAATTCGTTAGACTCAGAAATTAGCTTTAGTGTACGTCACGTGTCAGTGGAATCGCGTCGAAACTCAGTTGACTCACAGGTGTCTGTAAAAATTGCTGAAATGAAAACAAAGGTGGCGTCACGAACGCGCAATCACGGAAAACACGGAACCAGCTCAACAAATAAACGAAGCCACCGTAGGCGTGATTTTCTAGCTTCAACCAGTGGACGCAAATATAATGGACGAAGAGAAAGTAGCACTTCTATAGATTCTCAAATAATTGCGCTGAAGAAGACTACCTACCCTAATGCTAGTCACAAAGTGGGACTTTTTGCTCACAGCTCTAAGAAATATAATTCTGCTACCATGAAGAGACGTAGCGCCAATGCAGGATTAGATCCGGCTATTATTGGCGATTTTCTACAAAAAAATGGGAAATTAATATTGCCTTTCTTGCAAAATCAAGGAATGACTACCTCTTCAGATGAGGAAACTTCGCGCGCTTCTTTTAAAATTCAAGATTCACGCTTGGATGTGGTACTAAAACATGAACTGAGTGAGGATGACGACGATGGTGATGCAACACAAGTGAAAATCGAAGAGTTGATTGAGCGACCTAACAATAATAACAAAAAACAAGCTGCCGCTTTAGAACAATTTTTGAAAAACATGCAAAAATCCAATGAATCAAATGGCAATCGACATTCTCGCAATTCCACGCGCAGTCGACAATCCCGTAAATCCCAAGGTGCTGGCACTACTGCCGGGAACACCTCTAGCAGTAAACGCAGCCGTAAAGAGCGCAATGGCAAGTCGCATCATCGCAAGAGCATTGGCAGTAATGATTTGCTAGATTTTAATGATTTTAATATAAACTATGCGCGTGAATTGGCAGCTGTTGGGGCCGATTCACTGAGTTATTCCTCCGCAGAGCTGGACATGCCTATAACGAGCATATTGCATAGCTCTTACTCAGGAATCTCGTCTGGTAAGCCCAACTCGCGCAACAGCAAGACCAGCTGCGATGTGGGAATACAGGCTAATGCCTATGAAATAGCTCCACACACTTTACCCTCCTACGGGGATGAGGAACTGCAACAGGCCATGCGCCTATTGAATGCCGCCAGTCGTCAGCGCAACGCGATGGCCGAGGAGGCAACAGAAATGCATTCGCTGCTTGGCATCGCACAGCGCCATCACCATAAAGAAACCAATTTTATGAGCGAATCTGAGAAGCTCAAAATGCTGCTGCTGCCATCAAAGTGATAGTTGGCCGTAATTTAACTTATTGCATTTACTTAAGTTTTAGATTCTTTTTTTATTGGAAGAATACTCATAGAAAATAAGCTCATCAATGCGCACAATCCCATCAGTTTTACATTTATACAATTAATTTGTAAGCTGCGAAACTCGTGGATAGATTAAGTCAATGCGGCAAAATACTCGGCATATAATAGCAAGTTCTTCTACTCATCCAATTTAATCGTCTTTAAAGAGTGCCTTTTACAACTAAGTAGCATGTTGTTGGAACCAATCGACCATCTTTTTTATAATAATAATAATTCATACATACCCGACTAATTTTAACTTAATTTTTCCATGTCTTCGTTAATCCAAAAAGGAAAATAATTGTAATGAATCTAAATGATTGATTCTTTGAAATAAGTAATGTCCATAAACTGTGCTCAAAACTACTCGAATATTTAATTTAACGTTCATATTTTATGTTCTATCATTCTAAAAAACAGTATTCCTCTGAGTTGTTTTTACTCTAACCATATTTGCATTTTTTTAACTACAATAATAACTCTCCTTCAACGCACATTGAGTTAATCTGTTCGTTTTTACTTAAACACATACAGTTTTCTATCTTATGCATAAATAAGTTGTAGCATTTTAAGTGATTTAATTATGTGTACATGACTGTTTCCTTAATCTAGAGTCTAGGTATTTAGTAACTGTATTTGTACAAGAATCTGCATGGAAATCAACGAATCAACGTACTTCGAATTGTATTACAAAAGCCTGCAAAAGTTCACACTTAACATTTTGTTACTAATAAACTGATTTTGAATCTTTTACAAACACAAAAACTAATGATTACCTTTGGGAGTATTATATTGTACAAAACCCTTTATAAACTTTAACTTTGCTTTGTTTTTTGCTGCTTTAGCAGCTTGAATTCTGGCGCCCAGACAATGTTATTGATAAACTCGCCCAGGAAGTAGCAGATCAGATTAAAGCCCAAGAGGGCCGATAGCATAACATAACGCAGCGGCAGGTTTAGCACCTCAAGCAATGGATAGACCCACTGACCGCTGAAATAGCGCACAATGTGCAGCCATATTATGTAGAGCAGCATAAAAGTCACGTTGCCAGTTACTCCAGCAATGCGACTGGGATAGCGCCGGAAACAAGTGAACAAGTCCATCACAGCCATCAAGGCTACGTTCGTATGCACAACATGATTGAGCCAGCTGTGAAGAAAGAATGTTACGAAATAGTATTGGGAAATTGCCACGTAAGCACTTACCTGGGAAAGATGGAATCCAAGGCGCTGGGAAAGATGAGTTCACGATCCCACACATAAATGACCCAAAAGCTTATGCATACATTGTGTGCCACAGGAAATGCAAGGGCCGCAAATATGTAATCACGAAGCAGACGTAGACCAGATTTTGATGCTACATTAACAGTATTGTCACCAAAGAGATCATTGAACAGTGCCAAGGTATGATAAATAGCTTGTATAATGACATCAAGGAATGTTAGATACTTAAACTTGCCGCCCCAGCGAGTCTTCAGCTCCTCTTCTTCGTGCAAATCCTTTGGCCAATGTACATTAAACTGGTGATAGTAAATGCCATAAGAGAACTGAGCAGCGGCTAGCGAATGTACCAAAAAACGTAAATATTTAAATGCGCCGGATGTGTAAGCATCATTGCAGCTATTCAATTGGTCGCTTGTGGCACGTGCAGCCTCATTGGCAGCATGTTGTTCACGTATTTGCTTTTTGCTTTTAGCCATGCTTTTTGGCTGGCAAGTTAAGTGCGACGCCAAGCAAAACAAAGTACAAAAAATAACACGCGCGCCGCTAACTCAATGAACAAGCGCAAACAGCTGATTTGCACTGGCCAGGGATGGAATCGTTCGTTCGTGTCTGAATAAAGTAATCCGAATATGATTTGTGCAGAAATCGTGATATTCCCTCAACTTTAATTACCTTTATTGTTTTTGTTATTAGTGCATTCTTTATTTTATTCAATATTCATGTAATATCCATTTCACACTTGAGAAGTGAAAAGGACAGCAGCCGGTTGAAAGCCGTTAATGTACATGATTAATTTATTTTATTTAAGATTACTACATATCATCATGCAATGTATAAGGTAATGCTGAAACTGTAAGAAGCAAAAAGATACATAAATTAAAATGCAAAAACAAAAACGAAACTACTACTTACTGGGACGCATTTAATACCAGAAAAGTAATCTATCATCTCAACGATTTCTTCTTTTCTGCATTTTTCGTATTCCCTTAGAAGGCCTGTGATACTGGAAAATGCCTTTAATATAGCGATCGCTTTATTGGCATCTTCCTCCTTACTAAGCGATTTCCAATTGATCGGTTTTATTTGTTCAAATGCTTCCTTTATCTGTAAAGACAAATACGATTACTTTGGCTGTGCAGTAACACAAACGCTGCAGATTTTACGCACACATGTAAAACGACAATTGTTTATTTTATCATAGTTTTTTCTGCCGCAACATTCTTTCAAAATAAGTGCTAATATGCCCTCTGCAATAAATCGGCCCATTGTGGTGGACATCGCGAATTGCGTAATGCAATAAAGCACATTGAGCATCTTTTGTGTACGATTCGCATCATTCCCAAAAATTAATTTTTTATAAGCGCCAATCACTATCAAGTCGACCTTCAAAATGAATAAATAAGTTGCCATTACTGTTTTGAATTGGCCAGCTCTTACTTGTTCCTGGTTTAAATTGGCGTTTATAGAACAAACGGCATCTGATAACTCATAGCGTGGAGCTATAAGCATAGATTCAAAATGCTTGTAGGTGCCCATCATAAAAGCTAGCACAAAGAAGTCTTCTAATTCATGGATAGTGAGGTCCTCAGAACTTTCAACTGTACTTGTAAAATCGTACAGCAACTAAAAGTAAAAAATAAACAATATGGAATGTAAGCAGTTGCGATAATGTAGAACAATCTAATCCAGACCTTGCGTGTATTTTGCGAATCTGAAAATTTGCGCTTGAAAATGTAGTCTACCCTTATACTTATATTCGACATCCTTAGGAAATTCTTTATTTCATCTAGCGTGTACCCAGTCGGGGCAACATTCTTGAAGCATTTTAATTCCGCTATAAGTACATAAAGTGTGCAAACAAATCAATCAATTATTGGGTAAATCTATTGGTTTTCTTACTCATGGTCAAATTTGCTCAAAAACGACGATATTTTGCTTTAACTAAGAGAATTCGTTAATAGTCATTCAAACTGTAATCGAGTAGATGCTGATGATTTTGTGAGCTGCCACAAGGAATTCCTTTGTTTATTTTAATACGAATTTGTTTCCATTTGCATTTGCGTATTTTTGTTGCACACACAGTCAGTTTGCCCTTGCGAATTTCGCTAACTATCCAATTTTATAACACAACTTAAAATTCAATATGAGCTTTACTGCCGCGCGCTTGTGATTAACTAAGCATCTGTTTTGTGATTGCCAGGGATGGACTAGTTCATCACAACTCAAATAAACAGTGTTGCCAAAGAGCACTTCAAAATCAGCTGTGCAGCAATGAAACACACTATTTTGCGTGCTGGATGATTGGTTGGTTGTGTTTGAAGAAAATAACCGAAAAAAATTTAAAGTGTATCAAGCACAGTTGTCTTGAATATGACCATTGACAAAGTATTTGGATCTTATCAGGTATCAATACACTTACGACAATAGCGCCAATTCTGAAATTTAAATTAAAATATAAAAAGCAGTTGTCGTTTGATCTAATTAAAAGGTATTTTATTAGAGTGACTCTAAAATTGTAATTACAAATTGAACGTAAGTATTTAAAGTGTTGCTGTGCCTTAAATTTGCAATTAAAATGCCTTGTGTTCTCTTATCTAAACAAAAGAACACAAACTGTCGACTAATTTGTAATGATAATTCGAACAGGATTATAAGTTCAATATAAGTTACTACTACTAATCTCAAAATTTGTAGTTTCAAAGCTTATGCATGTACAATTTGGTTTGTTTGGTTCTTTCACCCGATTTGTATTTAGAATATCATAAGAAAAAATTGCCTCATTATGATAAACACTCACATATGCACATATGTACCTAATGTGTATTTAATAGGTACGTTAAATATAAGCGAAATCCTTTGTATTTGCAGTTTGGATATACACGCATATACAAATTATTGACTATACAATAGGCACAGCCTAGTGGGATTTGCGTTGAGCCAGCTTAACTTCCTTGGCCCACACAATATTGTTCAAGAATTCACCGAGCAAATAGAGGGCAAAGGTAAAACCCAGCACTGCGACAAAGAAGATAATGCGCTGTGGCAGCTGTAGAACTTCAAGCACAGGATAGACCCAAACGCCCGAATAATGCTTGACAATGTGTATCCATACCAAATATGTGATCATAAAGATACTAAGACCGGTGAGGCCCTTGCTGCGTTTTGGATAGGCGCGATACGAAGTGAAGAGCTCGAGCACAATAAAAACAACAATGTTGGTGTGCAAGACATGATTCAGCCAGCTGTGGAGTATACAATTAGAATTAAGAACATGGTGTTTAAGTTGGATATATATGATTACCTGGGGAAAACGGGATCCAACACCTTGGGGAAGACCAGTTCGCGATCAATGGCATATAGCGTCCAAAAGGTTATGCCCACATTGAGTGCTACTGGGAAAGCAAGTGTAGACATTAGATAATCCTTAAACTTGCGTATAGCGGGAGGACGCTTCGGTGTCAGCTCATTTGTGCCCACAAAATCATTGATTAAAGACACCACGTAATATAGCGCTTGTATTATCTAAAAGAAAAACGTAACAGCCATTAGACACACGAAATAAATAAGTATGCACGTATGTGTTGTGATTGTTCAAGGGTTGTTAGTTAAGTGGACTGTAAAGACTTATTGTTAAATCAAAGCGGCACGCAAAAACAGTTCTCCACAAATACTTAAATTAGATAAGATTACGGTGGGCGTCAGTTAATTGACTATCCGTGCATTCAGTTGAACTTTAATCCGTGCCTCTGGAGACATTAATTGGCATTTATCAATCTGCTTACCGCATCCAAGAACGTAAGATATTTAAATTTGCCACCGAATGGATGGTGCATGTTTTTGGCCGATGCTGGGAATTGTACGTAGGCATAATCATAGTATATGCCATAGGAAAACTGCACGACTGCCATAAGGTGCATTAATGTGCGGAGAGCTCCATAGGCGCCCTCATAAACAGAGTTAACTCTGGCTCTGGGCATTTTTTACGCAAGAAATTGATTTTTTCACGCTGTAGACAAACACAAACCGGCCAGCCAGAAAACGAAAACTGTTCGTAGCGCCACCTAGCCATGCGCAGGGCTGCTAACTTATCTTGGACTGCTATTATCGTTACTGCAATCGAAGTGACTTTTATCGATAGCAGCTTAACTTAGTTGCTTACCAAACACAAAAACGTTAGATACTTAAATTTGCCGCCAAATGGATGATAAGTAGATGCTGGCAAGGGCACATGTTCAACAAAATAGTAAGTGCTAAATGTAAACTGTATTGAGCCCGTTAAATGCAATATTAACTGCACAGCAAACTTAAAGCCGGCCGGCGTCGAACCTTTAGTCTTTGACTTTGATATTGCCATCTTCAACACACAAATGTCTAACGTCTACTGTTTAAACTAAGGCAAGCAACAGTGCTTAATGTATCTACAAAATGTAGATTCTAAATATTCTGTGTATGCATGTTTGTTTAATAGAGTTTCAAAGCATAACATATATATATATATGCATATATATATAAATATAAGATGTATATACATTAATGGTCTGTGTATTTAAGCTGATAACGTCTCTTTATCAGCGACTGCGGTGCAAAGTTGCTTCAGCTGCTAGTGTTGCATTGTTGCAAAACAAAAATAGTCAGCTATTTAAAAGAACGCACAACAAATGAACGGCCACAAGTTAGCTTAAATGGCATTGAGTATTGTCAAAGCCAACCTAAAAATAGAAATATCCACTTTCACAATAACCCGAGAAAGATGGGTAGGGGGAGTGTTAAGTCTGCTATTATGTTGCTGTCGCATGTATTATTCATTGCCAACTATCGATTTCGTTTGCACTGTGTTCATTCGCGCTACATTACAAAGGAGCTGAAGGTCAAGGAGCAACGCCCCCACACGTCATGCTATTACGCAAACACCCCTTGGCATGCACCCGAAATAAGCTTACTACTTTCTTTATGAAGATAAAAAACCGGCTTATGACCATCGATATTGATCAACTTTTTGGAATAGTTATGTATGATATTTGAAAAAATGAGTGCATGTGAGGAAGAAAACGTCGTACAAGAATTGTTATTTAAAACAAGTTTTATTTGTTGTTCGATTTTGTTATGCTATTAACATAGTAGTATGCGAAGTGTATACGAAATCGAGGCCGGTTTATTAAATCATTTACTCAAACGTTTCTGCCTGGCCATCGCTCTCTTCGCCTGAGGAGTCTAAATTAATTTCCGTTAGCTCCTGCTGCTCCACACTACCGCTATCCAGTTCGCCTATTTCCATTTCAGGCACTACTTGTAGATTTGCTTGCATGGCAGAAGCTGATGCTGCACAAGTCTGGGCTGCTCTGCTCTCTTCGAACATAGGATTATTAAAGGAGCGTTCACGAACCTCGCCACTCTCAGCATCATAGCCAATAGCATGCTCTACTATCTGCTCCACACCGCGGGCTCCAGCTGCTGCACCAACAGCTCCGGCATTGTCAAAACGGGCAAATATCATATTGGAACGCAAGCCAAGATCCAAGTTGCGCCATCTCCAGCGTCGTGGATCATGTATCCATTGTGGTATGCGATTTAGGTATGGATTTTGAGGCATATAGTGCGCTAGCATGATGACACCCACCACAACCACCAGCACTATGCAAAAAAGTATGAGCAGCACGGAACTAAAGCTGACATTGGGGTTATATGGTCTGCCAGCGTAATTTGTATCTATTAAAGCCCTTATGTTTGGTTCATTCATAGCTATAAAGTGACGCATGAACGAGATGCTGCGCTCGTTATAGGTACCTCGATCTATGATAATTATTTGCAAAACATTACCGTGCTCTTTAGTGGCAAAATAGTCACCTTGCACAATTAGTTCGTCATCTTGCTCTGCAATCATTTTTTTAATTAGGGCCATATTGTGTTTAAGTTTGAAATCCAAACATTCTTCGGATGGAATGCGCGCTAGGGCGCCACAAATGGGGCAGCACGAACCAAAGGGCAGTATGGGTTGTCTACAGTGTGGACGTTCGCATTCCACATTATGGCAGACGGATTCCCCAATGTTTTCAAAGTCCTTATGGCAGCCGCACAGCTCATTACGATAGAATTCCACTCTAGTTGTCGCTGCATTATGGAAGAGCAGTTGCCCAATTTCTGTGCCTAATAGTTGCTGTAGATACGCCTTCGATATGGACGAACCAGCCAGACTCAGCTGGCCTAAGCGCATATAGGGTATGTTTTCCATGTCAAAAGATAGCGCACCATTATTGCGCGTAATGACCACATGCTCATCACTACAGGGCACACGATCTAAATCAGGTATAGCGACACTTCTAACAACATCAGGATTATTCCAGCTGCCAGGATCAAACCACTTGCTTGTCTTGGGCGGCTTCAAATAGGCGCGTCTATCGTCACTGTTGCATTCACTTGTCTCATGAGAATCATCAAATGTAATGCTAGCATCTTGTGCTAGCAGTAGCGCACCTTCCTGGGGTAGTACAAAGCCCGAAATGTATATATCGGCGGGCAGTGGCAAAACGGCTGGATAATAATCGGGAAACACTACCAGATCTCTAGAGCAGGGCAAATAATTGTCAATCCAGGCTTCGGAGTTGACATAACCCAAACTGCCACTGTACAGTTTAGTGGCTCTACCCACTTGGAGTAGAGAAAGTATAGCTAAAGCGATTAACATGACGCGCTCCACATAAGATTTACAATAAAACTGACGGATAGGTTATTAAGTTGGTTTGGTTTGGGTCGTTTTGAATTTTGTGGGCGTTTGTTTTTTATCGCCAATGTGTGGACGATACTACAGATAATTAACAAATTCCAGCCTTTCAACGATTAGGAAAGCAATCAAGAATAAATATTTTTTGCGCACCGAAATTTGTATGCCCTACTTTTTATCTGTGCTTGTTTGTTGAGTACCATTAACCCATTTTCAACTTATCAACGTCTATCAAGTCTCCGTCTTGCCTTAATTCATATTTGGAGTTCACTAGTTGGTTTCTAAAACAGCAGGAATTAGTTGTTCAATGTGTAAAACTTTTAACAAAGTCGCATAAGGGAACTAAATTGTTGTCTTCTAGTTTTCTAACCTTAGCCAACATCTATCTCTATCAAGACCGCACATAACTCGAGAATGAACCGTCCGTTCTCAGCCTAACCATTGTAAAAATGCACAATTTTCACGGAAAATTTGAAAACCCTGCATTTTGTATACAAAATTACAGTTAAAATGGGTGCCAAAGTTCAAAACTGGTGAAAGTTTTTTGGAATATCTAAAAATTAGGAAACACGCTACTTCGCACTATTTTTCCAACAGATTCAATTGAATTCAATGGATTTGTCACGATAATCAGCACATAATTTACGATTGAAGGTTTAGATTTTAATTTCCGCTAATCCCACGCCAATTCAATGTGTAAATGCACTAAGAAAAAAATCAGTGGTACCGATTACTTCGCAATAACGCAACGTATTCATGTGAAACCTATACCATTCGAAAGATAAAATCCTTGCGGTTTGCAGAATATAAGTTTCACCAGGATTCGTTAAGTCTTAGTTAGTTAAAAATTAATGTGAAGTTAAAAAACAACAAGAACAAAATACATTGTAAACACAAACGTATTTCGTGTAATCTCTTCTCTTCTTCGTAATCAGCTGTTATGAGAGCGTGTTTTAAGTCGTCGAATGTCGACAACAAAGCGAACACTAGTCTTTATATAAATACGCTAAGCAAAAATTCAGTGTGGTACCGATTGCTTCTCAATAGCTAAAATTTTTTAGGTGAAAACTATATCATTCAAAAGATAAAATGACTGCGGCTTGCCGAAAATACGTTTCACCTGGATACGTTTCATTTTAGACAGGTAAAAAGTAATGAATGTACTCTATAAGTTAGATAAAAAACAACAACAAACTGCTTGTAACAAACGAAGTATGTATAAGATTTCTTCGAGTAGAGAGACACATCGGTTGACCTCTCTGATTGATGTTGAAAACTATACTACCTTGAATGACCTTGGAGATCAAGCGGAGAATAACTCTTGCCAATAGATGTTACTTTGGTCTCAGTAGGCAAATGAGTAGTAAAGACCACTTCTGGCAGACGAAACTAACACTTTACAATACGCCTATCCTTCCCGTTTTGCTTTATGGCGCCGCACCAAGGGTGATGACGCGCTCTGATGAAAATGCCCTTGGAGTGTTTGAGCGGAAAGTACTCCGTAAAATTTTTGTCCCTTTACTCGTTGGTACTACCGCATACGATGGAACGACGAATTGACATAGTCGAGCGAACTAAGATCCAGCGGCTCCGCTGGCTAGGTCATGTTGAGCATATGGATGAAGAAGCTCCTGCGACAAAGGACTTCAAGTGCGAATGTCGAAGGGAGGCAACGAAAGGGCAGATCATGTCTCCGCCGGAAGCACCAGGCAGTGAGCACCCTAGCTACTTTTGGTATCACCGATTTAAGAAGGCGCGCTCAAAACAGACAGGCCGTAACCCGGTAACGGGTTGTTATGGCCAGTTAAGAAGAAGATGTTCCGCCAATTTTCATGGCATTATTAATATGCATTCTTTTAAGGGTATACCAATAATACAGCATTCTCGCACAGCTGTGAACATAATCTACGACTAGACTTTGTTATAGCCGTATCCATGTGTTTTTATAAGATCGCCAAATAAATTTTTCGTAATAATAAATAGCTTCAAATCACTGCCAAAAAGTACTATTCTATGTACATCTGTATATGCGTACCACCGTACAGATATATGTATATGTACAGCGCTTCGATCACTCGATCGATCCAACTTGCGTTACACATTGCACGGCAATTGTTTGGCGCAAAAAACAAAAAGTTTATTTTGTTTTTCAACGTTATAAACAATTTGACGGAAACTATGTGAATGGCAAGCGGCCGGATGAATAGCTATGGAATGGTCTGGATCTAAATCCGACATAAAAAACCATTTGCTATGCAATGAAAATACAGCATATAGTAAGTTCCAAGTTGTTTTGCCAAAAAATTTTGTTATCAAGCAAATTGCAGATGTATGAAAGGCACTTTGCAAAGTTTAAAGATCAAAGCGGCGCGTACGCTTAAATCACCACAAGGGTCAAGGTCGTCAAAAGGTCCCCCTTATATAGCATAAAGCAGACTTCAGTTCCGGATTTGTAATGTCCCCACCAAGTGGCTGTCAAATAATCAATACAACATCAACTTTTATGGTACCCACAAAAACAGCAGCCAGTTCAAGTGCTCGGTGGCGTTTTATGTAAACTCAAGTCCCCAAAGGCATACCCCGCCCCATGTGGAATGGCTTATTTATTTTCACGCCAACAGATAATCTGGCATTCATCAGCGCTATAAATTTGGTCGTCTGTTGTTGGTATTATTCTTTTGATGCAAATTCGATATTTGTGTGCACATATTTTACATATCGATCATTTCAATGGCATGAATATAGAGCATGCAAATATATACATACGTAGATATATTTCGAAAAATAATGTATATGTTGTCTGTAATACAAGTGCAGTGAAAACAACAACAATAATGGAATTCCATGCACCATGCATATCTTAATTATACAGTTATTGACCCAATGCAAGCTAAAAAGTGAATGCACCAAAGAAACCCGGCAAACATATGGTGTCCATAAATGGTTGTAGGACGTGGGAGTCAAGTAGCTGTACAGCAGGCAATTAATATTGAAACAATTTTCATGTTTTTCTTCAGTATTGCCACTCCGAATGGGCACAGACGTCGCAACATTTCCGACATGAAATTACCGTGATATATGACATGATTTAATGTTCCGACATTATTGTGAAAATCACATTAAAAACGAAAATGAATCGGGTTAATTTCACAAAAATTCTGGAAAGTTGTAAAGGTTTACATCGAATCTGATTGTAGCAAGTTATTGCGTTCTTTTCTTTGTTAATTAAAAGCGAAATGCCTCTTATTACCGGGATTCGGAGTCGGCTGGCGGTGCTGGCATATAGCAACTCAAGACATTATAACGTACTGCAAATAAGCAGAGACCTCGAGTGCATATATGGGAATAGATTTATATTACTGGGTAATGGCACTGAGACTCTGGGCAGCTATTATCCTCCTGACCCCAATCAGTCCTATTCCCATTATGAGCCTAGAAAGGTTCTAAAAGAGTTACATCTAGCACAAGATTCTATCTTCTCGACTAGCCATAACATAGGGCACTCCTTCAAGCGCCTCTGCTTCGCGTACACCGTATTTCCTACGGAGGCGAGGGCGACCACTTTTACGCTTTAGGCACATTTTTCTCATAAAATTCTCGTTTCGACCATAGGCAAGTTCGTTCGCACAACCTCCACGTAGGACACACTGGCTAGGTGCTCCTCCTAACACCACACGTTGTTTGGGTACTGAGGCTTTAACACCTACCGCGTAGAATCCCACAACTAAAATATATAGTAAGAGCATTGGAAAACGAGATTCTGCGATCGCTCTAAAAGGAAGTAATAATTTTCTCGCTAAGGCACTATGTATGTGCGTTAAGAATCCTTCCTTGAGATTTTTGTGAACCCACTTAAGTTGGAGGAGTTGCTAGGCCTTTCAGAGTTCTTGCTGATCCAGAAGCTTGTTAGTTTAAATCTCTCTTCTTCTCTTAATACTGTCTTGCAATGTCATAGAATGGCTCTGGTTCCGTTGCGAATTCACCAGCATCGCTTATTGTTATTACACGCGCAAGTTTTTGGGAATGTGAGGGTGACGTGGTCCAATTTCTTTCGGGTTTTCGGAACCAACTAAGAGTTTATTATCTTTCCTGCAAGCGCTTTACTATGAAAATCGTCGATTGACTATTAGAGACGTCGATGGTAGTTTGGGCATATTATTTGAATCGCTGCAACGGATATTGAGGAACGAATTGGAATCCCGATAGGTACCGAAAATACTCAAAACGACCGCCGTGTTAGAATGTTATTAGAACGTAATGAAACGCATCATAACTGGAGATGAGACTGATTTATGCATATAATCCAGAAACAGCTGATCAATCAAGCGAATATCCAAAACGTTCACGTTGACAGTTTTCTTCGATTCGCCTGTGGTGGCTTCGTATGATTTCTAGTTATTCAGCAAACTCAAAAGATCGCTCGGGGGACACCGTTTTGTCTCGATTGAGGAGATAAAAACCGAATCGCAGAAGGCTCTGAAGGCCATTTTAAAGGACGCCTTTGCCAAGTGTTATTATGACTGGATAATTCATTTGCATAAGTGAATCGCAGCGGAAAGAGATTACTTTGAAGGGAATGAAATAGATTTGGAAAAGTAAACAAGGATTTTTAAAATATAACAACACTATGGGGCTCAGTCCCCTGCTCGCTTCGCTCGCCAACTCCCGTGCTCCTCTCGAGATAGAGCAAATTCTTTTTCCCGTTCCCGTTTCCCTTCTTCATTTTCTTCTTCGTCTGCTTCTTCCCCTTCCTCTTTCCCTTCGTCTTTCCCTTCGTCTTTCTCTTCCCCTTCTCCTTTTTCGTCCTCTTCCACTTCCACTTTTTCTTTATCTTTGTCTTTACCTTCATCTTATTCCTTTCACTCTTCCTCTTCATCTTCATGAACATTTACAAAAGTAGGCTGTGATTATGTAATTTTTTGTAGTTCTATGCTTTTTTGTCGATTAAAATGAAACTCTCAACCGTTTATCCAAAGCCTGCAAATTTTGTTTTGCCCAAAATAGATCGAAGCATTCACGATTTCACACGAATTTTTTGATCGAAAGTAGTGGACACTGCCTTTTGCTTGCTCTGCTTGCCAACCCCCGTACCTCATTCGAGGTAGATCAAATTCTTCTTCTCGTTCCCCTTTCCGTTCTCCTTCTCGTTTTATTAGGGGTTGCCAGACTAGGTGCACAGTTTTGGGGAAAATAGAAGTAGGCTTTGAGATTTTGTGTTGTTTAATTTACGCTTTTTTGCTGGAGAAGTAGTTAAGATATTGCCACAAAAAAGAGCCTATTTTTTATTACAAGGTCCTATCTACCTGTACACCAAAATGCAAAACAATTGGTTCAGCGGCTCAGGCGTGAAAAGGGAACAAACAGACAAACAGGAACACAGACAGACAGAGTTACTTTCGAATTTATAATATTAGTATAGATTCACCTTTCAATTTGAACACAGTATTAGCTTCTATTATTATACCATGGACTCGTCTGTATTTCAAATAAGGAAACTCGGAGTATTATTACAACTCTTACAATTTCCCCTTAGAAAAGCTTAGAAATTTTTACTGCGATTCGAGGGCAAGAAATTTCATGGAGTAAAAAAAAAACTTAAATTTGAACTTACCAGCGACCAAAAGCCCAGGAATCGTACTTTCTGCGCCAAAGTTTCTGGCACCAGGCGACGACTTAGACTTGTCTTGAGCTTATAGCTCCGCTGTATTTCGAAGCTGCTGTAATAGAGTCCATAGGCAAACTGACCCAATGCACACAAGTGTATGATCGTCACAAAGACGCGCGACTTGTACAGCTCCACTTTGGTCATCTTTTCTGTGTATGTACTTCTTTCCTGCTTTTGCAGCACTTTTTTTTTATTTATTTATGATTTCTTACAGTTCTCTTATAGCAAGCACTTGATGTGGCTTTCGTAGCGCGAGGAGGGGATATACAATATCTTTGATTGAAGCCAAGTGGATACTGTATTCTTTTACGCTGTAGTCATGAAATATATTCAAATTGGTTATATTGAGTTTGTGCAAGTGATTGTAACAAAGGAATGTAGGCATTTCAGAGCCTATGAAAAGTTATCAGATTTTATGACAAGGTATCTCAAGCCAGTTATCTAAGGTATTTTAAGCTAATTATCTACGACCAAGATTGAAAGTATCACACTTGAATGCAATATTTTAAGAATTGGAAAACTTCTCTATATAAGGCCGTATGTGTAAGAGAAAAGGAACCTAATGACAATCAAAAGCCGAGCCAATATTACCAAGTCCGTATGTACATACATTTCAGAGACCACAAAAGCTAGAAACTTTTTCACTAGAAGAATCATATTGATATTGACCTTACCCTTCCTCTTTCCCTTGTATGATAATTTTGCGGCTTGCATTCACGCTGGTGAGCAAACCATTCAGATCTGATCAAGATCTCAAAAGATATAATATACCAATTTCAGAAAACCCGTCCTATTAAGCGCAGGATCTTTGGGTCGCTATTATTGTAGCGACTATGTTGAGATAATCCCGGTCATAACTGAGGAGGATGAGCTAAACCTCTTCTACTACAGTTTTTTGTCAAAATTAACAAAAAAAAAGACATGTGAGCTTAATAAACAAAACAGTGTTGACCTTTAGTCGAAACTGAGTACATTTACACCCAAAGTGTAAAAGGGTTTTTAAAGATTTGTGCAATGTATGTAACAGGCTGAAGGAGGCGTGGCAGACCGACCATATGTTCCATGGTCAAAAAGACTTGTCATTGACTCGGGTGGCGATAACACCATGATGAGTTGATAGATCTGCGAGATCTAAATTGAAAATATTGTATTGTTTCCAAAATTTATAAATTAAGCCATAACCTTTTTGAATAACATTGATTAATAAATTAAATCCACATAAATTTTAAAGTGCAAAAACGTACTATCCTAAAATCTAGTTGTGAAATCCCTTGGGTTCCAAGTAGATGTTAGTTTTTTTTTTAATCAGACGTATGTACATTAATCTTAGTTCTATGAGGTCTCACAGGTTATTTTATTTTCCAAAGGTTTATTGGTAAGAAGTTCCGTATGGGAAAATCTTTTACTAAATAAACATTTAGTGCTGTTTTAATTACTAAAGAACTTCCAAAGTATGTACTTTTTATAAACAAGAACGCTATACATTAGAAAAGATTTCTTAACTTTCTATTGAACGTTTGCCCAACAATTTTAGAGATTTTTAATGGATTCAGCTCTCAGAAACCTTTCGTTTAATAACTTGTTTAATACTTAAAAAGTTTAGTGTTCACATTAAACTGAACACCTTTCTAATGCATCACTTCAGCAATGGGTTGTAGAGCATCCAATGTGCGAAATATCTCAACTTAAGCAGCCAGTTGCACTTTATTGCAACTTCAATTTACAAACGAAGTCAATCTGTGCCCAGTCTGTGCGTCTGTCTAACGTTCATTCACTCATTCAGTCAAAACAATGTGTGTAATTACAGCTAGTGCAAATATACAGCACGCTCGGAACATCAAGCACTAAGCTAAATCTAAACAATATTTGCTTAAATAACAGCCAATGCACACACCATAATGTGTCATACTATTCCTCTACTATTGTATATAGATATAGTGCCTAAAAAACTCAGATACATAACAAAAAACATAAAATTTAACCATGGACAACCCAACAACCCACTTAACAATGAGCCCCAAAAAAGGTGCCACAAAAGCGAAAGACTTGAAAAGTACTTTCGCTGGCCTTTTCTTTGAGCCCCTCCGGTAGGGTCTCAGCATATGACTTGCACAATTGGAATCAATAATTGCCCGACTGACATTAATATTTTAAGCCACAACGCAAAAAAAAAAAGATGTTTAAATAGGAAACAAAAATTCTACAACATAATTTTGAAAGTTACTGGGCAGCCACATCCTTGTTTATAAGTTACATATTTTATTAAAATAATTGATTTTTGTTATGGATTCGCATGTACTTTGTAGAGAGCTGTTGATTGTTTGAATTTATTTTTAAAAATCACAAAAACACACGCAATACGCACGTACGTAAATATATATATTTATTCTTTTCTTGCGCTACTTCTGTTGCCGCACAACTGCGCGTATGGGAAACTGGAGTCGTACTGGACTGACTGACGACGTTCTGGCATGGATAAATGTTACCCATACGCCACGTTGACTGTTGCTAGCGTTTTTACTTTCGTCACAGAATGAATGGAAGCAACAGAGTTTCTGTGGCAAATGCGTAGCTTGTGCGCATGACAGAACTCACCTGCGTATATTTCGTTGTTTTTGGGGTGTCTCTCATGTTAAGTATGGCAGCAGGTCATTAAGAACATTGAGGCAGTCCAGCATTACAATTAATGAACCATAAAATTCATGCGTCAAACCAACAAGTTTGCTCATTCTCTTATTACTAACAATAGCCTATTATCATTGTCGTACTAGATAAGCCTTGCGATAAAATCTTTTTACTTTAATTGTATTCATTAATGCGCCAAACAAATACAAATACAAAGATAAGCACTTTCACAACATTATCGTACATTGTGCATTTGAATACGCGCGCATTTGTTATCGCTTAATTTGTTTATCGGTAAATACTCGATATGCTCCTGTCATTCAACTGTAACAGCTGCTTTGTTGCATCCCTGGCTGTGTATCAAACATAATAACAATCCGTTTATTATGCATTTCATATAATTAAATGTGGCTTTTATAAATTACGAACTGGTTACAACAATTTTGTTTGGTTGCAAATAAATGACAACATAACTGCGCCCTAGTAGGCAAACATTTAGTTGTTACATCTAACACTTTTCAGTAATGTATGTCGTAACAAATGTTGCACACAAATGTATTTAAACAACATAAACAACTTGAAATTTAACATAACACGATTTGAAACACAAAATTAAGTAGAAAGTTAATTCAACATGTCAGTACCGGCAAAAATTACTTTGGGTTTGGCGGTGACTATTTCCAGCGCAATTATAGGTTATGTACACTACAAACAGTCCGAAGACCGGTAAGCAGTTATCCGTTAGAGTACAGTACATATAATAAGAACTTAAATTTTACAGACTAAAGCTGCATGAGGGCGTGTTGCGGGACATAGAGCAACAGCAACGCCGCAAACATGAAAATAGATATGCGCTACAGCAGCAAATTGATATGACCAAGCAGCTCAAAACTATGGAGTCTAAAAATGAGCAGCTGCAGAAGCCGCGCCAGCAAATACAAGGACAGCTCCAAGTTAGAGGCGACCAACAGGACAATCCAGACGCCTACTTGGCTATACCAAACACTACTGGAAAGCCGAATATACCACAAGGAGAGGCTCCTTGCAACGTTTAACCATAATGCACAACCTGTACCTCTAAAATAGTGTTTACCTAAAATGTAAATAATTGAAAGTTAAAAAGAAAACCATTTGTTGCTTGACATTCACTTACAGCTGTTTGTATATATTATTACTCACTTTTATTATTAAGAATGTGTGTATATAAGTAATTACATTTCTAATGGGCGCTCGTTAAAGTATTTCACATAATGTAATGTTGCGGGGCTTGTACAGTGTTGGTGGTTACCCCTTACTAAATAAAAAAAACAGAAAAGCATAATGAATGAGAAATACCCAAATATGGGTGTTGTTGTCCGTTTCTCACTGTCATCAAATGAGTTGATGTCAAGTCTGTGGTTTCCGACTAATACCGACCACCACCCCCGCCTCCTCCAGCTCCTCCACCGCCACCTCCTCCACCACCTTTGCGACGATCACGATCATTACCACCTCGATCATTACCACCGCGATCATTACCACCGCGATCATTGCCATCTCGATCATTACCACCTCGATTATTACCAGGACGATCACCACGATCAGTTCCTCCGCCAATTCCACGTTCTTCCCGGCGGCGACGCGGCGATCGACTGCGACTGCGTGATGACCGACGTCGCTGTGAACGTGAACGCGAGCGGGAACGACGGCGGCGTGAATATAAATACCTTCTTAATTCTCTTGATATAGGTTTCAAATGCATGAAGTTGCAGAATCCGGAACGCGTGCATTCACCCATTTCATACTGCCGACAGCATGCCTCACGAAAATCGGTCACTGGCGAAAGTTCCGAGTAAACTGGTCGTCCGCCAAACCAACGATTGTTCAAGTCATTTGCTGCCTTCTCGGCATCCGCTTCATTACGGAATTTGATATACACATTGCCGACTAAATGATCGCCCAGATTGTCACAGACGTTCATCTCCTCAATTTCGCCGTACTTGTCCTCGCATTCAACAAATACATCCTCAAAGAAATTGTCGTAGTGCTCTTGCATTTCCTCGTCCGAGACGTTGGCCACTAAATGCGAGCCATCCGCTGACTTGGCCGAATTTTGGGGGTTGACGTAGAGGTTTTGCAGCAAAACCGTTTGCGAAAACGTTGGTTTATTGTGTATTCGTGAACAGCGGTCACCATGTCGGCAGGCGCCGATTTTAAAGTAAAACGAGCAGTTGACTCTGAAAATGTGGCCGAGCGCCAAACAATAATTACAATTTATAGTGCTAACTGCACCACCGATACAAGTACAGGAGAGACCATGCGCGACTACAACTTACTTGTCCTTTTCTGTGCCAAAAATTGATGCCAAATACTCGGCCATTACTGTTGCGTTCCTAATGAAATTGTTTAGAAAATAGTTAGCTACTTTTCGGTGTTCAGTTTTCAGCGGTGTACAATGAAATTAAGCTGCGTTTAAATTGTATATTTTGCAATATTTAATTTATTTTCAGCTGCCGCACCACAGCGTCTGTCGTTTGCAGTGGGACCTAAAGTTCAAAGTGAAAATATACCGATTTTGTGCAAAAAAATAATATACCGAATATATTATGGTGCTGCAGGCACCAACGTTGCCACTTAACTTACTTGTTAAACTGACTGAATAGAGCAAGCACATTGAGCTCTATAAACATTTTATAATAAATTTAATGCTGTCATGTTTGAAGAATTTGACGATATAAGCAAATTAGTAGTAATCAAATTTGTTCAAATTCTCACAACGCTCAATACTTCCACAGTATTTTTATTTGTATACTTAAAGCGGTATATTCAGTATTTTTTGTTGCCATTTTGGTATATTTATGCTTTCAACATTGGGTCATACTGCACGCGTTCTAGAAAAGTCAGAAGGCAGCGGCATTTTTCTTTTTTGCATTTACAACATTAAGTTCGCACTAAAAACGTCTGCAGCGTGTTTTCACAAAGTTACACATTTTAAATCCGTTAAAACTAGTTTAGAACACATAATATGGAAAAGGTAAGTTGAATTTATTGTTTATGACTCATTTACTTTGCGTCTATTCACAAGTTATTGCAAAAACCAATGCATCACCTTTGTTCATGTTGCAGGTGAATGAACTAAAGGAAAAGGGCAACAGTGCTCTCAATGCCGAGAAGTACGACGAAGCTGTTGCAGCCTACACAGAAGCTATCGCTTTGGATGGTAAAAACCATGTGTTGTATAGCAATCGCTCGGCGGCCTATGCCAAGGCCGGGAAATTTCGCGAAGCTCTGGAAGATGCTGAAAAAACAATTGAGATAAATCCAACTTGGGCTAAGGGTTATTCGCGAAAAGGTGCTGCTGCAGCTGGTCTGCAAGATTATCTAAAGGCCATGGAAGCTTTCAACGAAGGTAAGTAATTGCAATGGCTGTATGCAGAACAGCCTTTTTTTTATTGACATAACCTCACTAAACGGTGTAAAACGTTGTTAGGTTTAAAGTACGACCCCCAAAATGCTGTTTTGCTACAGGGGCGTCAAGAAATTACTTCTTCAATACTAAGCTATATGCAGTCGCATGGTGATATACCAATGGATGTGGACCCACAGCCTGGCGCAACGGGCCTTCGATTTGGACGACGCGCAGCTTCGCCGCAGAAACCTGCTGAGCCTGCCAAGCCAGCTGAGCCCCGTGTAGAGGACATGAGCGAGGATGAGCGCAAGAAGTACTTTGCCAAACAGGAGAAAGAGCTCGGCAATGCAGCATATAAGAAGAAAGACTTTGAAACCGCTTTGAAGCATTACAATGCAGCCATTGAGCATGATCCAACCGATATAACATTTTACAACAATATGGCTGCTGTTTATTTTGAGAGCAAGGAGTATGATGAATGCATTAAGCAATGTGAAAAGGGTATCGAAGTTGGTCGCGAAAATCGTGCTGATTTTAAGCTAATTGCCAAGTCGCTGGCTCGCATTGGTAATACCTACCGTAAGCTTGAAAACTACAAACAAGCTAAGATTTACTTTGAGAAAGCCATGTCTGAACATCGCACACCTGAGATAAAAACTTCACTCAGCGAGGTTGAGGCCAAAATCAAGGAGGAGGAGCGCTGCGCTTACATTGACCCTGCCAAGGCTGAGGAGGAAAAGGAGAAAGGCAACGAATATTTCAAAAAGGGCGATTATAGTAATGCAGTTAAACATTATAGCGAAGCTATTAAGCGCAATCCCGATGATCCAAAACTCTACAGTAATAGAGCAGCGTGCTATACCAAATTGGCTGCTTTTGATTTGGGATTAAAGGATTGCGAAGCATGCATTAAGCTGGATGTGAAATTTATTAAGGGTTATATTCGTAAAGGAAAGATTCTACAGGTAGGCTACAGGTCATCTATTTAAGGTTAAATGCTTTCTGACATGCTATTTATCAACAGGGTATGCAACAACCTTCAAAAGCTTCATCTGCATATCAGAAAGCGCTCGAACTTGATCCGAATAATGCTGAGGCCATTGAAGGCTATCGTCAGAGCTCAATGAACTTCCAACGCAATCCTCAAGAAGTGCTTAAAAACGCGATGTCCGATCCAGAGATACAGCAAATACTAAAGGATCCCGCTATGCGCATGATATTGGAACAAATGCAAAGCGATCCCAATGCAGTTAAGGAGTAAGTCGAAAAATATACTTATTAATGAAATTGCACTTCAATGTTTACTTCTTTCTTACAGACACTTGCAAAATCCAGCCATTGCTGACAAAATAATGAAACTTCTAGAATCGGGTATCATACAAATACACTAGAACGTTCCATAATTCAAACGCCAACATTCAGGAGCGTCGCTATCAAGATACACACATTTATTGCAACAATAACACGCGACGTGCTGCCTCAAACTAAAATCGTTACACAATTTACGCCTACTACCTTAAAAAAAAAATGAAAACGCAACGCTAAAACTATGACTATACTTAAAAATATGTAGATAAAAGAAAAAACGCATGGGTAACAACTGCCTAATTGATTTATGCAGATTTGAAAACTTTTACAACCCATATTTTCTTACTACACAATATTCTGTAGCTTAGCCATAAAGTACATTTTTTGATTATGAAATAAATGCGAGTCAAAGAATGGTCTAAAATAACGCATTGTAAAACTAATTTGCTTTTAGGTGCCTAATAGATATCATTGTTGTTCAATGAACAAAAACGTGCTACCTTTGTTATAAATCTTCTTCATCAATTTTTGTTTCCTTTGATTGTCGTATTTCAAAACATTTTACACATATTTGGTCGGAATTATGGATATCGCCAAAAATGATGAGTTTTCAGGAATTGAAAAAGCTTCGAGGGAAGTGTTAAAATTGTAGACAGATGGGTCGTGCGACTTCTGAAGTGTAAGATTATTTCCTTGGTAAGGCACCAAGACATTTCTGGATATTAAAGAAAGACTAATCACGTTAGTATAGTAGAATTGTTGGCCCTTATTAGGCACGGTTTATTGACACCCTCAAAGTAGCTTATAAATATAATCAACAATTTGTTTTTGTGCTTGGGTAGATTTTTCATTCGCAAAGCAATTTTCAGATAACTTCTTTGATTAACTCAATAATTTTAGTCACCAACTTTACTAGTTGTTATTCTAAGGACTTTAAAACTAATTAATTAAAAGTATCCACGCCGCTGCTTATATTATACATATATAAAATGGAATTTCTTTTGATTTTCGAAGTTCCATTATAACAACAAGTTAAAATTACTGTTTGTGATAGTAAAAAATAATATCACAGTTGGTTTTTCCATCCATAATCGATCAGGTGCTGATACGATGACAGGCCTTCTTTTGTTTTCATTCATGTATTTCTTTAAATAAAAAATATTTTTAAATCATACGTATACGTTAAGTCGCGGGTATTAAAATTCAATATTTTCAGAATATTTTTCGATGGAGAAAAACTCAAACAAGAACCGAAAGTTGCCAATAAAGAGCTTTTACTCTTCTGCAAGAAAGCATTGCGATTTGGCAAAAACATAAAATTACAGATTTTAACCTGAGTTGGTTACCAACTTTTAATTCGTCCACGCTTGTTTCGGTTGTTTTATTAAACGTGCGGAAAAGCCTGAGTTGGTTACCAATTGTGTATTTTTACTTTTCCGCAAAAAATTATTGCGTTTGGGGAAAAAACTAAAATCTGTAATTTTATGTTTTTCGACGATTTAGCGATGTTTTTGTGTTGGGCATCTCTTCAAACGTTTTTCTATTGAATTTGACCACTCTGGACGCTATAGTTGGGTCGCCAGAGGAATAATAAGAGTGAATAATTTAAAAAATTTTGTTTTTTCAATTAATTTTTCAGTAATTTCCACTTTACCAAGCTAAACATTTTCTATCGTGATGGGCATGTCTTCAAAGGATTTCGCCTAGCTAATTTCGGTTGTTTTGATAAACGTGCGTTGGTTACCAACTGTTTATTTTAATCTCGTTTCTTCGGTGGATTTTTTTTCTGTTAAAATACTTATGCTAATCAATGTTAAGTTCACAGCTGTTACAAAATATTTAACAGAATTTTATCAACGGTACTCTTCAGTCATATTGAAATTTGTAGCTTGCCTTCCCTTACTCAAGAGTAAGCGTACTGTTACAGAGCTTTTACATTAAATGCAACTATATTGCCGGACCTTCATTAAAAGGTGCCATATGGTAAATTTAACTTCAGAGTGGCAACCTTTTTGTATACATTCCAAATTGGCAAGATTGGGCAGCACCGCGCTGACGATTTCTTCCAAAATGGTGTGCTTGTGATGGTGTGTTGATTGTGATGTGATTATATTTAAAAAATTGTCCAAGTGCCGTATTAAAATGATTTAAAATCCAAACAAACTACTCCAAAATACAACGAAAGCATACAATTAGCTAAGCAACCATTAAATTTGTAACAAAAGCAGCGAAATTTTAACCAAAACGCAGCACGTTAGTCCTACACCGAATACAGCTACCTTTTAACCAATGTTTGTGTGTGTGTATGTCTCAGTTGCTTCGCGAAATCGAGAGTAGAACGATGTCCGGGTACTGGTAGCAAAAAGCGTATAAGCGTAAAATTAAAATAAAATTCAATATATTGGAATCGTGCGAAAAGTGGTAGAGAAATTTTACAGCTGAGTGTGCGTCTGTCTGTGTGCATAAACCCCAAGCAAAAGTGAGTATTACCTGCCTTGCTTTAAGCTTTTTTATTACCTTTTTTAACGCATTTCAATGCGTTTTGGGGCACTTGGCAACAGCATGCGGCGTTCAACGTCGTCGTTGTCGTTGTCGAAGCTGCGTTGCTGTCGCCAAGCGAGCAGCGAAAGCTAACAGCGACCGTTGAGAAGCGACCCGACCATCCATAAAAAAAAATAAGAAAAAAGTGTAACTACAACTAATACAAACTACGTCATGGTTTCTATTTTAAACAGTGCATCCCTCACCGCTGCATTACTCAACAATGCGGCCTCAAGCACCGGCCTTACTTGTACGCGATCCCAACGAGGAGGAGCTGCGCAATGCGCCTTGGTACTGGGGCCGTATAACGCGAGAGGATGCCAAATATTTTCTATATGGCAAACCCGATGGCAGTTTTCTGGTGCGCGATGCGCTCTCCAAAAAGGGCGAATATACATTAACGCTGATGAAGGAGGGCAATGAGAAGCTGATCAAGATTTGCCATGTAAATGGCAAATATGGCTTTATTGAAACTGATCTTAAATTCAATTCGGTCGTCGAAATGATAAATTTTTACAAGGAAAAATCGCTGATAGATTATAATAAATCGCTGGACATAACGCTCAGTAATCCTATAGTGCGAACCTATGATGATGAGGAATCCCAACCACATGGCAATGTTCGCGATTTGAGCGAAGAATTTATACGCACTAATCTTATGCTGCAGACGCTGGAACAGTCATTGGATCAGAAAAAAACCTCCTTTAATGCCATTCGAGATGAGCTGCTGGAAAAGAAACGCTATCAGCTTGTATTTGGGCATGCAGAGAAAATGTTTCGCGATCAGATACTGGTCATTGAATCGTATAAAACGCCGCCTAATCATGCAACAAATGCTGGCAGCAGCGCTGCTGGCAGCAATGGCCCAAATCCAAATCCCAATACACGGCAATTGGAACAGGAACATTTGCAGGAGCAATTGGCAAGACTGAATGAGCATCTTGATGAAATGCACGCTAAGATGGTGCGTTTGAATCACTATATCGAAAGCAAAAAAGAAGAAGAACAGCTGCTAGAACGTCAAATTAATGCAGCCAAACCTGAGCTACAAATGCTGCAGCTACGCAAGGATAAACACGTTGAGTAAGTATAAACTAAAACTATACTATGACGTATACGGTCACTGATAAGCGACGAGTCAGCGTAGCGGCACACAGATACACGCATACATACACATGCACCCAAACTTGTGCACAATTTATGACTAGACAGACAAAGTGGAGCGTTTTGCTTTTGGCTTGCCGGGGCAAGAGCTATACTGACTAACTGACTTAACCTGCCAGTCACTCGCTCGTTTCATGCTCCAACGACATGTCAACCATTGCATTTTCCATTGCATCGATCAAAGGAATTTTAATGTGCAAAGTTTTGGCTCATTTTACATGGTCATGGGGTCTCTGGCGTACGTACACTCGTTCGTCTGGTAGCTCTCGGCTGACCGATAATAAATATAATTTGGTATACATTTAACTGGTACCTGTTACAAACAGGCAAAACGTCTGGTTCGCTTCTTTTTAATTTTTTATTTTGATGGTTTGCAATTCGCCACGCCGACACGCCACCGAAGTGCATGCATGCATGTGCTCATATGCAGCTCATATTTAGCTAAAATGCGGGAGTTTGCTTTGAAGCAAATCGGCCTCCAGACGGGAGGTCTATCGACCATTGGGCGTTTATTGCATAACCTTGGCCCCTTAAGTTAAAACTTGTAACTATAAACAACATTTGTTTGCATAAGCGATTAGTTCTAGAAAATGTCTTCTCAGTTCATGGTGCGGATGAAGGCATGCTTCATTATCTGTTTTTACATTTTAGTCGTTGATATTTACTCACTTTTTCCTTCAGAGTTTTAGGATTAAACACAATTTTAAAGCTATAGAACGAAGCTTAGCCCAAACTTAAGCAATTCGCTCTAATTACTTTAGTATTTGATATACCGATATTTGCTTTAGAAAACTTCCAAGTGAAGTACCCTTTAAACTGATAACCAAATACGATGACACAGATAAGGAAAAGAACAGCAATATTTTTTCAGAGAAAAAACAAAGCAAGGATATGGAAAAAAAGAAAAGAAGATTGTGCTTGAGAGTGAAAGGCAAAGCAACACTGTTGGAATAGTAATTGCTCGAGCTGCCGACACGCGTTATTATCTATCGTTATTTCAAAATCAAGTCAGAGAGGAAGCGAGAGTAACTTAGAAATTACATACATTTGTTCTTATGTGTACAGATTCTATAAAAGCCATCAAAAGCAGCTTTATGCAATACTAGAAATTTGGAATAGAATATTAACTAAATCATTGCAGAGGTTGCACAGAGTATATGCTGCAATTATAAAAGCGAAAGGGCGGTGTCGATATCGAAAAGGTGCCAATATGTTGGAAAACGAAATGATAAGAAAACATTGCATGAAAGTATAATGAACATTTTTATTGCGAATTCACGTTTTCAAAACCTCAGCTCTACATTCATAACAAAAAGTCACAATTTAAAGACCCCTCGGTGATGTCATTTATGAACAGCCCCTAAGAAATACAAAATTGCATCAAAATTAGATTAGATATATACGATATTTCAAAACTATAATAGTAAGTACTTATTGCAATTGCAATTCGTGGGCGCTTTGTGTCAATACTTACGACGCCTACTGTGCAGCGGGGCAAGCGTTTAGCATGTGTTCAGCTTTGGCTGGGGTAGAGAGGGAATATTGCCACTCGCATCGTATAGATAAGGCGCTATCGTTATCAGCTAGGCAGGCATTATCTGTTTGCCAAGTGCTTAATTGTATTCCCAGTCTTCTTTTTTTTACTTTTTTATTTTTTATACGCAAACCTTTTTCTGTTTAACGGACTATATTAATTAAAGATTAAGTGAACATCTTACGCGGCTCACATTGCAGTCACTCACTTATGTTTGTGAGTCTGTATGTGATGATTATTTAAGCTTTTAAAGCACAACGCGTCACTTCAAACCGGTGAGCCGTAGGTCGCCTTTAATAACCCTCGCCTATTAGCTATATAACACATACGTATATTTGTGTAGAGGGTGATTTTTTAAGATCGCAAAAGATTTCTGGGCTTGATAACAGATTTATGGCAATGAGGAAGTCTTCTTTGATTACATTGGCATGTACTCCCTAATGTCATTAGATTAACAAGTTCCTTGGTTTTAAAACGGCTAGGGGTGAATTTTTTTTAAAGGAATTCATAATGTGATCGTATAGTCGCTACTACAGTTCTGTCAGGCTTATTAACTGATTTTCTTTTATTTACGCTTACAATTCTTTGAATAAATGTTTTCATCGATAGCTTTTACAAAAAAAATTGTATGCATACTGTCGGTGAAATGGGAACGGAAGTATCTACTTTTAAGTCTTTTTTTGACATGTTCGATATAAATGTAAGCATGTTCCTATTGGAAAGTTTTCCTATTGGAAAGAACGGTGGAAGATATCAACCCTTTCTTTGACTTGTAAAGACGGACATGGCCCAATCGTTACCCGTCAATGATAATCCTTTCTGCACAAGGAACTTATGGTATGTTAAACCTCCTTCTGCCTGTCAAATAATACCCTAATCAATCTAATACCCTGTTACACCAGTTGTACAGGGTATACAAAGCTACAAATTTAACTAATATTGATTTCTTTAGATGTGTACTGGAATTTAATCGAAGGGTTCAGTGGTTACGCCTATAGTCGATCGTTAATTTGGTATTCATAGGCGTTTGAACTAAGAACTGATCTAAAAGCCAAATCGGCGAACCCTGACTACATACTCTTATGCAATGTTTAGTCTTAAAACTACGACAAACTAATCTCAACTATTGAGGTTTATTGCCGTGCTAAAATTGAGCTGATAAGTCACAGACTATTCAAGCCTGGCGATGTCTTATTTGATTATAAAGTTGATGAATTGAATGCAATTATTGAAAATCATTCTTCTCTGTTTTCGAGTTTCGGCCTTCTGTAAGGATTCCATCTAGGCGCCTCGTCTGTGTGTACGCTTCTTTCGCTCCGTGTTACCAACCAGCACCTAGTGCTCCGTCTGTCTGGCCCAGTGCCCCCTTGTGCGAGTATCGTGTTGGCTGTGCTTGACACCTAAATCACGTGTATAAGCTTTTGTTCGGCGCGAAGTTGCATTTGAATAGGTGATAGATACACAATGACCCAAAGGGAAGTGCATGCCCGGAACTGAAGAGGCAGCAGCTACGGCTGATATTCTTGGAGGGGAATCAGTACAAGACATGTTGTGGTGTGTGTCACTTAGGTGGCACATTGGAGCATCGTGATTTTATGCCTATCCATGGAATAGTCTACGGGCTAAACCAACCTTAAACGTATTGCTCCCTGGAGTTACAACGTACATACACGCAACATGACATCTTGACTATGACAAAGTTATCTTAGAGCTCGTAAAATTGTTTTACTGAATGCGATAATCGTCATTTTTATTTGGCGCCTCTAATAAATTTAAATTGGCGAATATCGGTTTATGATTACGATTAAGTTCACCTACAAACGGTAATAGTGCAATTTTAGCACAAAGTAAAATGTTTACTGACAAGAGAATTATTAAACATTAAAACATTATTTTGAAAAAAATCAAACTTCAATACGATTGTTCGGTAGTTGCACTATCTTTCGATACCGAGGGTCTTGAAATAATTACATATAAAGTTTGAAAGCCTGAAGATTAGTAGAACAGACAAACGTTCTAATTGTGCAATTTCGGCTACTAGTGATAAGAATTTAAAATATAAACACCTACTATAAAGCTATTAAGAACTTAGAGCTTGAGGACCACTTAGTAAATGCATTAAAGGTGTTCTAAGTTTTAAAATGAAAGAAAAACCCTTTAAATGTGTATAGTTTTTGCAGTGATTAGTACGCTCTGTCGGCTTTTGAGCATAACACCAGCAAAGGTCGTTTATTGTGCGTGGCCTTGAAGCGATAACACTAGCCAGTAAAAAAGTAGCTTAACCAAGCAATAGGTCTTGGGCAACTTTATCTATATTTTGTAGTATGCACTATATATACAATGTGCAAATCGCGCGATCTTTTTTTTGTCAGTTTTTGTGTTGATTTGCAACGGCAAAGATGATATCATAGATGTCGTTGGTCGGAGTCGCCATTGTGGCTAGCGATAAGAACTGTCGACCGACGACGACTTGACACGTCGTATACTATGCCTCGCCCGCACCGTTACCCTCTCCCTTGTATAACTCTATGTTCACACAGTACTTTCTTATTGGCAATTGGACAATGTGAATCATTTACACACAATTAGTTACGAAATGATAACTGATAACTTGGGGGGGCCTGCCAACTGTATTGGGATATAGCAAATTTTTGGTCTAGCTAGTAACAGTAGGTGGATAGAACAGTGGCATAGCACGTATTCTTAAGCACGTCGCTATAAATTTGCTTACAGTTCTCCATACAACGCAAACAGTTGCACAACTCAATTACAGTAGATGATCACCAAAGTGCCCGAAATAGGAAGTTTCCAGAAACTTAGTTTGGCATTGGTTAAACCTTGAGGTATTCTACAAGTGAAATCAAAAGATATATGTGCAAAGATGCTTAAATAAGCAAAAGAAATAATGTTTGTGACTTTTATCAAAACAATAGTTTTTCACGAAAAATTAAAGATGCCAATCTATCAATTCCAATATGTGTTAATCGTGAATGGTAAAATGCTTACTTCAGTACTTAATGAAGTTCTGAAATTTTTGAAGCACAGTATTAAGAAAGGGTTTCGAAATTGCACAAAATTTTGTATGGTTGTCCCTACTTTTTGTCCAAAATGCAAATGCGGGATTGCCTTAAAGCTGATCGAGAGCTTTAGTAATAGTTTTTGGCGTATTTTTATGTTTCGAAATTCGGAATAGAGAAATATCTGTCGAACAAATTGCTGCTTGGTTGAAAATCGATTGTAAAAGATTGATTATGCAAATAACCTTCTCTCTTAGTAAATAACCTTGTGTGTGCAGAGATAAAAACACGAAAACTTGAATAGCTCATTTAAATAAATGCAATTCTTAAGTATAAGAACGAACAAAGAAAGTTCAAACTTGGAATTTTTACGGATTTCATAATAACACGAAATTTGATGAAAAATCCAATTTAGCAAATTCTAATATTTTAACCGTTTCAACACAATAGACACTCTTAAGCATATAAAAGTTTTAAAGTATTTTTTCAAAGAATTTGTAATGTGCCAAATTTTTCTATTTGTTGAGATGGCGAAAATAAGTGAAGCCAGTCTGAACTTTAAATTGTACTTAGGGGCTGTTCATAAATGAAGTCATCATTAAGGGTGGAGTGGTTTATTAAGATTTGCCGATTTGTTACTATAGGGTAGGGAAGGGTGGTGATTCAAAAATGCTTAAGCGGTTTGTGGCGTCAAGTTGTGACGATTTGTGACCATGAGTTCAAAATTTCAAAAGTAATTGTGATGCCATTTAGGAACAGCTTATTAGAACAAGAGAGCAATCCAGAAATAAAACTTAGCACAGCGAATTAGCGGTTTTACTTTGCGAGCGTTTACTGTAATAACTTAAGCTAAAAATTGCATCAGAAATTATGATGGTTTGAGATAAATAACTGATTTTTTTTTTTGTCATTTATTACTTACAGACGCCTCAAAGGCTTTGGACTCAGTGAAGAAGATCTAAAGGTGATACTCGAAATGGGTTTCGTCGAGTGGCTGGAGCACTACGAAAAGGTATCCAATCAGCCGCACAACAACGAAGCGCTATGGTTCCTCAAGGATCAAAAGCGACGGGATGCCGAGGAGCTGCTTAAGGGTGCACCCACAGGTACATTTTTGATACGCGTACGTGATGCTGGACATTATGCGCTCTCTATACTGTGCAAGGGCAGCATACACCATTGCATAATCTATGAGACAGAAAGTGGCTTTGGCTTTGCAGCACCCTATAATATATATCCAACATTGAAGAAATTGGTGGAGCATTATGCTAGCAATTCACTGGAGGAGCACAATGACACATTGACTACCACGCTGCGTATACCGGTCATGTATTGGCATCAGAATAAGCAACATATATTGGCTCAGATGCAGGAGGAGCAGGAACTTGAAGAGGAGCTGATGGCACAGGCTGCACAGTATACTTCTCTATTGATGCCGCCACCACCGCCCCAGCATGCTAGCAGTGCGCCTATACCCACAATGCGTGCACGTGATGCAGGTCATGATGTTGTGGATGCCAGTTTGGGCAGCAGCGAAACCGAAACGCCATCCACATCCATTTCGCCTTCCAATCTAAGCACATCGCAGTAAGCAGCGTGTACCACAACAACAATCTCTCCAGCAAAAGTCCCAATAAACCTTTACCCTACCCCTCAGGCTAGCTATCTCTCATAGAAATTCCTTTGCTATCTCTCTTAACTATTTTATAAATATTTGTGTGTGATTGTAGCTGGCAGTACAACTGCCGGCTTACGCTTGGTTGGCCGTTTTTTGATAGCTCCACGTGTTTGTAGTGCATAAGTGCGAAATCGTAATGTAATCGCAGTCCAAACCGGAATGTAAACATTAGTAGAAAGCGCAGAATTACGAAATTTGGTGATCATGTTGATGTTGTTTATTATATATACCGAATATATACACACACATATATATATGTAGTTATTGGTAGGCTGCAGGAGTAGAAAATTGATGCCTATTAAGTGACCAGCTTTTGACTACTACAGCCTGCCAATATGCAAAACTCTACCTTATATAAAACTTTATATACGTGTTTAGAACAGCGCCACTCGCTAGGAGCGGTGCTCGAGTTTTTCAGGTATTTGTCTTGAGCAAGCAAACTAAGTAATAGCAGTGGAGATATGTATATTCTAATGGGAATAACGTTTTTTTGTAATATGTATGTAATATGTAATCAAGAAAAATGCATTTCGCGTGATAACTAATAAGTGACCAATTAGCAAGTAGCAGGGAAACACTTGAATAACTCTCAAAAGAGTTTCACACAAAAAACAACAAAAACCTGCACGAAATTGTAAAACCGAAAACGTATATATACATATATACTATATCTTTTATATAGATAGCGTTAGTTATGAGTTATGGATCTTACAAATTTATAACCCTAGCAGCTAAAGTAGTGCCACTTTTCATATCAATTATTGGCCCAATTGGTTGAGTTTTTGTTGCGTATTTCGCGCGCTGTGCGTTTACGAAAACGCGACAAACTCGCCAAGTTTTGAAAGTTTTTTAAAACTAAACATTGTAAATATTTGTTGCAACAGTTTTTGCACCTAACAGGAGTTGCAAAAACAGTTTGTTCGCTTCTTCGATGCGTTTTGTATATTTAATAGTTCTTTAGTTGGCCTGCTGCATATATTTGTTGTTATATATAGAAAGAAACAAGATGATATAATAATTTTTGAAATAGTTTTAAGTGATTGGCATATGCTTATGTTTACTCGATGTGATCAATTGATTGTTGCTAATAATTTTTTGTAAACCATATTAAGTAGTTTTTCTTTTAATATTTAAATAATCCAACAACTTGCTGTTTTTCTTTTCAGTAAAATTTAAAAAAAGAAAGAAAAAAAGCATTCATAGCAACAAAACAACAACAAAGTGCAATCGAAACTGTAATTATAGTAAACTTTTTTACATTTGTTATTTAATCTGAAAGCAGCAATAAGCAAAACTAAAAAAAAAAATTTGATAAAAAAACACGTTTTTGAAAAGACAAAATAACCCAAACTCTATATATATCTATATATTATGTATGCTTTATTTAACACAACCCACCCAAACAGAATAATAACCTTAAAATTTAAATTATTATACTTAAAAAAAAAACTTGGCAAATATCTGGCAGCGCTTCCTGTCGCAATTTTCTTTTAAAAGTTGTCCACAAAAACTGGCGAAACATATTTACACACACACACACATACACACACACACAATGACACAACTTTAATTTATTTAATTTTAATTAATTTTTTTCGTTTTGGCTAATTCTATGAGATTTCGGCGGATCTCGTACGTTGTAGTATTTATAAGTTTTAAACATTAGCTTGTAACTGCGTTAAATAAAAATACAAAAAAAAAAAACACACAAAAATAAATAAAAACTTAAACATAAAAAGCAAACAAAAACAAAGGCGTATAAACGCTTGGTATATAAAAAATAATTGATAAAGAAGAGAACGATTTTTTTGCCATACTTAAATGTTATATGTATGTATGTAAAACTTGTGCTGCATTTCAAAAAGCGGCAAAAACAAAACGAATTGCAAATTTGTTGTATTTTTTTATATGAATATATACTATATATATATATATGTATACACAAGAAAAACTATGCTTAGATGTTTGTAGTTTTTAAGCGCTAACCTGCCACAGTCGGTAAACATTAAAAAAAAATCAATTTTTTGTAGTAGTTTTTAAAAAACAAACATGAAAAAAAAAATAAATCTTGTATTTGTATTTGTGTCTAAATTCACAGAAACTGTGCGTAAATAACAAACGAAACCAACAACAATAAAAAGCATAAAAACCATAAAAACCTACATAAATATATACATATTTATTTTATTATTATACTTAAATTAAGCTAAAGTCAAGTCATTGCCGGGTTTCTGCTTTCAATGAACCGTCGTTTTTCGCTGAGCCGGCGAAACACGATTCGTTTGGTTCTATCACGCGCCTCGAAAGTGCAGCACACAAAAACAACCACAACAACCAGTCCCGGCGGCCCCATTTTGGGGGCGCAATTACTATGTCTCCACTGGCACTTGCATTTGCTTAACGTGCACATGAGCACGATCAAATGAATCAAATGATCAGCACTGCGGGGCATGGACACCACACCGCTCACGGACTGACATGAAACCCAAAAGACCGTGGCAACGGCAGCAGCTGTTCGCTGCTGCTGCTGCCATATGAAATTTGATAAGGCACAGCCGGCACATTTGGCTTTAAGATTGAAGATTTCCCTTCCAATAGCTAGAGGTCCGCTCTGAACTGGTTGAAACTAGCTGCGACCTCATCAATAGCGAAAAAGGAGCGCTCTCCTCACATTCCTGTCAAGTGTAGGCGGTACTTACTGGACATTTTGCCTGTTCTTTAGCGCTGCGCTTAAAAGTATGCTGCAATTTTTTATAGTACCGCCAAGAGCAGCCTGTGCATGTCGCACAGTGGATCCAACTGACTACTTTTTCGGCAAAAATCATAACTTTTGAGTGAGCAAAGATATTATAAGCTCCTGCGATACACTGTGAGAAATATGCTGTGAAGACAGGGAGCTTCAAAAAACTGTAGTAAAGTTCGATATTATATACACCCAACCGCTTATCCTTGTACCTATTAGATTAGATTACATTTGTGGCTCATCAGAGAGAGAGAGTTGAAACCATCCCTAGCACTCAGGCAGCCTTGCCCATTATGCCATGCCCGACAGAGGAAGTTAGGAGAGAGAAGACAGTTGAAATAAGAGAAAGGGTGTGAAAACAGAGTAGGCTTGCTGTAAAGGCTCCCTATTGTCACAATCTCCCCGACCCCGTAGAAAGTCGTGAAGACTATGTAAGGGGAGACTAAACCTTGTACCTATAAAATGTGCTTATTACTTAATAAATCGTTAAAATTTTGAAAATCTGTTGGCAAGAGGTTTGGAGTCTATTCTTATCCTAGCGTATACACTTTCGCCAGATGGACAAACTTTCGACGAGGACGATTTATTGAAAAATAAGCACAATTTAGAACATGGGATTTTTCCATGACATGAAAGAATAAGACATTTGCAGTATTAATATCGAACTTTACTACCGTTTTTTGAAGCTCAAGGAATTCTCTGTTTTATGCATTTCAAATTTCGAAAATATCTTTACTGCCTCAAAAGTTACGATCAGAAGAAGTCGGTTGGATACACTGTGTGGTGTTCATAAGGGTGCAATTAGAATGCGCTCTCTTCTAATTTGAATTGGCAAATTTTATGTAGCATACTGTTAGGCTGAGCATTAATTTGTCTCCTTCCAACTCCAAATGCTCCTTACAAATGTTATGTTAACCAAATATTTTCGAATTTTGTATGGTGTGAAAAACGATTTTTAGATAATAACTGGAGTCTAGGCCTACTTTTACGACTTGTCTAGTATCTCTCGTTTAAGAATGCGGCAGCTTTTCAAGTCAAAAAAATATATGTAGCTACATTTTGTTAAACTTACAGATTACACAAGTTTTGAAAAACGAACTTTTTTTAACATCATAGAAAACTTTTTTTGGTCATTTTTAGCACAGAATCGCTATTCCACTTAGACTAGCCAATAAAAATGGTGTTCTTAGCTCAAATATACACCTTAGTTCATTGCGCCGTAATCCACAAACGAGATATGATAGACCAATACGGTTTAAGGAACATTGAGCCGACACCTAAATACCTTTATTTCGACATCGTCGAATTTGAATAACATCTCGATCGGTAGTAAGGTTAACGAGTAACATGACTTCGCAACACTCGAAATCTCGTGTTTTTCAAATAGCCATAATTCGAAAACGGTGCTAGAAAATCAAAATCGATTTTCGAATTCGAAATCAGCGATCCCAAATTTACCATATATGGTTTGCTTTAGACATATCGCTCATTTACTAGAAGACTGTCATGACTCTTAACTTAATGATGCAGAATTATTAATTATAACCTGTTTCAAGTTGTGTACAAATTTCATGTTAATATCTTGCTTAATCTCCGCCTGAGAAGGGAATATGTCATTAAAATCTTTAAACGCGTTTTCTGCAAAACCGCATTTTTGAGTTATGACAGTCTTCTAGTAAATGAGCGAGATGTTTTTTTGTGCATAGTCCTATTTTTGCTCTTCTGCTTATGTGCAGCTCTTCGTATACGTAGTCTCACATATCTAGAGTTAGATCTAAAAATAACGCAGACTTTATCCTTGCCTCTGGTATGGTTTCTCCTCTGATTTTGCACCTATTTGAGAACGGAGCAGGAGTAGTGCTGTAAAACTCAAAATTTCGGTTTGAGTAAGTGCAGGTTGAAGGATCGAGCTAAGATTCGCGGAAACAAGGTGCAGTTCATGCATAACTTCACCAAGAACTTTACGATTTTGAGCAACTCTCCTTATCACTATAATTTAATAATTCTTTTTCTTTAATTTGTCACATTTTTGTCGCCACATTTTCAAAACCTTAAGAGAAGTGTGTCACACGACGAACACCATACAACGCCCAACATGTTCGATGACCACTAGATATGCACGATCAGCGTATGTGGTCGGGCAGAGTGGTGTGTACGAGTTGCGACGCTGAAGTTACCGGGCACGTTTTGCTAACGCCAACGATTTAATTACAACGCATTTGCTACAAACGTTAAACATTCCTATATTATAATTATAACCACAATACAACATATATTATCATTAAAATAGACATTAATACTAAATTCGCGATGTTTTATTGCAAACCATAAGACGCTCTTCCACAGCCTCAGTCCTGACAAACCAAACTCGGCCATGCCTCTGACAATATCAGAAGTGGCATACAGAGCGCAATAAGTAAAAGTACAAAAAAAAAAAAAAAAAAAAACAAAGTGAATTTAGTGTCAATATCGCAAGTATTTAAAAACACATTTGTTAATACGACGCTGCGACGTGAAGCAGAAAAACATTAGCAAAAACGAAAATCCTTGTGTGCATGTATTACAGTGACCTTGAAATTGCGAAATGACGGGAAAAAAATATCAAAGCAAAAACGACTTACAGAAAAAATGCCGACAGGCAGGTTTATCAACATCAGGCAATCGTGAACAATTGTTAAAAAGATTAAACGAGCATAGTAGTGGCGACGAATACGAAAGTTTGGAATCGGAAACCCAAGCTCTGAAAACAAAAATAAATGAACTCGAGAAAAGCATGCGGCAAATGCAAGAACGATCATTTCATCCCTCGTTAATTTCATCACCATTTCCAGAACATTCGAACAATCGCGACGCAATGTATTCGCGACACGGCAACGCGACGCCACAAGTAACGGTAAATTCTTTGTTGCCTACGACAACGGCTCGAACACCATCTTTTCAACACAACGTTTCTCACCACGAACACAACATGAATCGCGTCATACAAGTTGTAACGACTCCGCAACAAGCTGTCAATACAGAAACGATCGTGCCTTACGAAAATGTAGCAACGTCTCAGCTGCATGGGCAACGTAACCTTGCGAATGTTGCAACGTCTCCGCAACATTCTCATATTTCGAATATTTTTGTGCCTAACGAAAATGTAGCTACGGTTCAGCTGCATGGGCAACAATATCGCAATGTTGCTACGTCTCAGCAACACGTTGATGAAATAAATACGTCTTTACCTATCGAAAATGCAGTTACGGCTCAGCTGCAAGGCAGATACGGAAATGCTGCAACGTCTCAACAGTATTCAAATTATTTCACGACGATCTTGCCTAACGTAAATTTGGCTACGGCTCAGGGGCAGCAAAACACTTTTGAAAACGGTCAATACACGCAACAACAACAACAAAATGTGCCAACTTCAAATGTATACGCAACAAATGTCGAACATAAACGTAACATGTCGCAATGTGAATACGCTCCTAATTCCTTTGGACACGTTAAAGAAATTGTGGCACTACTACCAGAATTTAATCCTTCGTCTGACAAATCGTTAGATTCGCGGCAATACATAAAACGTGTCGAAACTCTACGCAATGCATATCACTGGGACGATCGAACGCTTATTTTTGGAGTGCAACAAAAAATGCAAGGTGCAGCACGATACTGGGTCGATTCACTAGAGGTAGTTCTCCAGAATTGGCAAGAATTTGCAACGAAATTTATGAACGATTTTCCATGCATTGAGAACGCGGCTGATTTTCACATAAGAATGTCAAAGACACGAAGATCATTTAACGAGTCCCCGCAGGACTATTTTTATAAAATGCTCGCAATTGGTAAAAAGGGTGAGTTGTTAGATTCAGCTATTTGTACACATATTATAAACGGTATAAATGACTACGACCTAAAAAGAAAAATATCAAATAATTACGTAAGGTGCAACGATTTGCTACGAGATATTTTAACTTATACGGCTCATAACGAAATCAAACACGCTCCCCTTATTACGATAAAGAAAAACATTACCTCGTCTGTGCAGCGTTCAGACCAAGCAACAGTAACCGAGCGCCATATCGGCAATAAGGGTGAAAACTCTATTAAATGCTACAATTGTCAGAAAATAGGACACTTCTCGTCTAAATGTCCAGAGCCTCAACGCAAACCACGATGTGCGATTTGTAAGCGCACTACACACGATACCGAAAATTGCCCAAACAAAATAAAAACAAACACGGCAGTTAATAAGATCGACGCAAATACAGTTTCAGCCATGTGCACTACACACGATTCCAAAAATCAGCAAAATAAAATAGAAACAGACACGACAGTAAATAAAATTGATGAACACCAAATTTCTGATATATGCACAAATATTTTGGTTAACGGGAACGAAACCAAGGCGTTTGTTGATCCAGGCAGTACGCGAACGTTAATACGATCTACGTTTGCCGAACAGATAGGAGTAGCGCAAAGATGCGCTGTTACTTTAAACGGTTTTGGCGGCGGAAAATTTTATTGCACAAGAAAACTGGTCTCGAAAATTGTTATTGACGGAAATATGTTTGAAGCCGACGCTTTAATAGTAGATGACGATTTACTCACAGAAAACGTTCTTCTAGGCAAGGACGTGTTGTGCCGTGATGGTAACAGATTGATCATTCATGGTAACGAATGCTCAATTGAAAATATACGCAAGATATCCACGAACGATGCTCTGCATGTCGTAGAGACGGTCACCGATTGTTCAGCCATTGCTAAAGTTAAAGCCAACAAAGAGCTGATCATACATCGTGAAGGGACTAAGATGGCTCATGTCGATGCTATGAGCCGCGCACCAGACTTGTCCGCAGAAAGGACACATGACGAAATTATACGCGCTATAACAAACGAAGTCGACGATTGGCTTATGACGATGCAGCTGCAAGATCCGTCACTGGTGGAAATATTTAAGGTGCTAAAGGGTCATATTAATACTGGTCAAACAAAGCAGCTACAAAAAGATTACGTGATCAAAAATCATCGGTTATATCGTAAAGTAAATGGAGATATACGTTTTGTTGTGCCGAGAGCAGTACGTTGGCGAATAGTAAAATTATGTCACGATGACGCAGGTCATTTTGGCTTGGAGAAAACAATTCAACGAATTGAACAACGGTTTTGGTTTCCAAAAACACGCAAGTACGTAAAAGACTACATTTCATCATGCATCCAGTGTTGCTTCAATAAATCACACGGTGGGAAACCTGAAGGACGTTTACATTACAATGACCATGAGCCGATACCTTTTCGACAGATTCACGTAGACCACTTGGGTCCTTTTATACGCAGCAAACACGGAAACACACATATACTGGCCGTTTCCGACTCATTCAGCAAATTTTTAATTGTAAAGCCGGTAAAAAGTACAAAAACGCTACCAGTCATCAACGTTTTAAATGAAATATCGAGCTATTTTGGTTTGCCCAAGCGTATCGTATCCGATCGCGGAACCGCGTTCACCTCAAAACAATTCGAAGAATACTGCCAACATAATCAGATAAAACATATCAAGAATGCAGTAAGAACACCTCGCGCTAATGGCCAAGTGGAACGCGCTAATCAGATGATTTTGAATTTTATACGTACTGAAGGCAACGCACCAAATAATTGGGACCAAAATCTTCATAATGTGCAGTGGACAATCAACTCGCAGCGAAACGAAACCTCAGGGTTTAGTCCAAACGATCTTGTATTTGATTTCAAACTTATCGACGTTACTCAAAACCAGCTAACAGCTGCCATACACGATGACGTGGATACCGATGCCAAATCCGAACATATCAACGAGAGACGAAATCACGCAGTGCTTAACATTGCAGCCGAACGAGCCAAATGGAAGAAGCGGTTTGATAACAAACACACTAACCCCGTTTTATATTCCTCAGGTGATCTTGTAGTGGTGCAAAATGAACCAACGTCAACGGGCGAGTCTCGAAAGTTGGAGCCACGCTACCGCGGACCATACCAAGTTACGAAGATCCTTGGTAATGACCGCTATGTAATCGAAGACATTCCAGGTGTTCAGATCACCTCACGTAAATATTGTTCTGTTTACTCGTCTGACAAAATGAAGCCATGGTGTTACGCTACTCCCGAGCTGGATGTGGAATCCGATGACGAAGACAGCCGAATCGGGGACGATTCTACGTCAGGATTGGCCGAGCTGTCACACGACGAACACCATACAACGCCCAACATGTTCGATGACCACTAGATATGCACGATCAGCGTATGTGGTCGGGCAGAGTGGTGTGTACGAGTTGCGACGCTGAAGTTACCGGGCACGTTTTGCTAACGCCAACGATTTAATTACAACGCATTTGCTACAAACGTTAAACATTCCTATATTATAATTATAACCACAATACAACATATATTATCATTAAAATAGACATTAATACTAAATTCGCGATGTTTTATTGCAAACCATAAGACGCTCTTCCACAGCCTCAGTCCTGACAAACCAAACTCGGCCATGCCTCTGACAAGTGTAATAAAAATTGCAGTTTTGTAGAAATACAATTTGTTGAAAATATTTCAGCGGAACTCCCCAATAAAATAAGCTTCAGTTAAAGGAAGCAAATCGCTAAAATAAATTTAATTTTATTGCCCAAGCAGTCAGGGAAGATGCGACGAGTGCCCGAGTAAACAATACATAATATATTGAAAAATTTACAATGTACATAAATATAGTAATACTTGAACAAATAATCGGCGTACCGGCTGTTTGCTTTAATTATTCATGCGCAGTATTCAATAATGCGCTAAAGTCTTCGCCGGCGGAATGTGGAACGTGCTTACTACGCTCTTTTGCCTGTTAGCTGGATTTGGAAGCTGTTGTTGTTTTTGATATGCTGTTGTTGCTCTTGTAGTTGATGTTACGCAGTAACAAAGTAGGGCATATGGGTTTGGTTCTGAGATTTGTATCGCTTACGGAAATAGCAGATGCATTCCAAAAGGTCTAGTATTAATGGAGTATTTACTACTTGCAAGCAAGCTCTTTCATCCAAATTTCGACTCAAATGCAATCAGTGATGAAATATACCAAAAGATTTAAAATTAAACTTTATTTAAGCCCATCAAGGTAACACTTCCTGATAGGATCCGTTTTGCTTTACTGTATTTTGCCTCTTTCGAGGCAGTCATTTGATATATAAAAAAAAGAAAACGCGGAATGCAATAGTAACCGATAACAACTGTTGAACTTACCGGAAAACATAATCAGCGATTCGCCTTCTTCTTTGGGTACAAGGTAAAAATTGGATAGTAAGAAATAAATCGATACATATTTAAGCATATTCGGAGCCTTTTCCGTTCAATGATACCAAAGGTAGCGTTCTCAGTAACTGGTCCTTGCAACGGAGGCATAGCCTGCCTCTTCCTCGCTTTCCTTCAACAGTCACAATGAAGACCTTTCTTGCGGTAGCTTCTTCATTCATACGCATAATATGATCTAGCTAGCGGAGCCGCGGTATGTTAATTCGCTTAATTATGTCAATGTTGTCGTAGAGCTCATAGAGTTCGTCGTTCCATCGAATGTGCAAAGAGCCTGAAAGTATTACAGTGGAATCCTGGACCGTTAAAAAATTCAAAATTTGTGCTGAAAAGCGACCATTTCCAAGACAGTATAAGTGTAAGGCTGCTTGTGTTGCTGTCTCTGTCAGGCCGACTTACTCGTACGCAAAATTGAGTAAGAGAAAGAACGCTTTTCAGCAAGTCGACTCAATATAACGGCCAAGGCTTCCACTCTATTAAATTTCATGCTCTTTGCGAATGCGGTAGTCGTTGTCTACACGTAAAGGGCTAAAGATCTTGCGGAGTACTTGCCGCTCAAACACTCTATTTTCATCAGACTACGTCATCGCTCATGCTTTAGCGCCATAAAGCAAAACGGGCTTGCAAGAGAGGGCATAGCGCTGTCTGAAGCCTCGCACGGTGTCAAAAGGCTCGGGGAAGCTTTTTCCTACCTTGACGGATCTGCGTGTTGCTCAACTTCATTCTGCATATCGAACTCAGACAGTGCGCCATGTACGGGATCCCTCAACGGTCTATCAAATGCTGCTTTTTAATCGACAAAGAGATGGTGGGTGTCGATTTGGTATTCGTGGGTCCAGGATTTGTTATAGTGTTAATATCTGGTCAATGGTCAAGACTATCATCTTGAATTGTTTTTACCGATTTACAATACAAATTCCTTAACCGGAAAAAATTACACACGACTGAAACTATGAACGATAGTTTAATATCGTATTCTTTCTATGGTAACTGAGGAAATTCATGAATATTAAAATGAATGATTATTGTGTTGAATTTGAGGAATTTCGCTTATCCTGAAGAAGCTGTAAATTACAAATAAAGCTGTCTAAAATTTCATATGCATTTAAAGAAATACAATTTTTGGCCAATCGGATGGCAATAGCAGTGAAGCAGTTTTTCTAGCTTCATGAATCATGACACTTTGAATTTTAAATGATTCCTAGGATGAAGTTCTTAATAAAAGCAGGGTGAAAAACTAAAAAAAAAAGAAATGTTAATTTTAAGAACCCGTCTTGCACTAGTCTGAGATTTATCGACAAAAAGAACGACGTCACATCGGATGAGCAACTGGTTAGTGATGCGTCATTTTTTCTAGACCAAGTTAGCAATATTTGGGTGCAAAGTCTGTTTAGTTCTATAGAACTAGATTTGAAATCTCAAACGCGAATTCGCAAAAGTGAATAACTGATAATAAATTTACGTAAGAGAAATGGACTAGCCTTGCTAGGTGAGCGTTATGCACCTAAGTTTTAAAGTGAGTATACGGTACAGCTGGCTAACCAACGATCGATTTTAAGACCTGTTTGTTTTCTGCTCAGTTTTTAAAGATTTATCAACCACCACGCTTCTACTAAGCAGTTTCCAGGTGATTGTATCAAACAAACGGTATTGAGCATTGCGTACTTAAACGGTTTTTTGTCGAATTTCCTGTTGCTCGGCTATTTCTGAAGGTTTGTAGACTCTTGTTTGCTTACTTCCTCGCGCCTGAGATGTAAATTGATAGTAATTAATCGAAGATAAACGATTTGACAGGAAATTTATTTGCTTTTTTGTTGACGCAAATGTAGTACCTTAGTCGGCAAACGGCTCATATCTTGTAATAATGCCTTTCTTAGTCGGTGTGCTTAAACTATCGTTGGTGAAAAAAACATAGCTGGTGATATCTATTGTGAATCCGCGATGAAAGCATGCATATGCACAAATATGATAAGTGGTCCAAAAAATCGAAAATATTGCCAATATCGAGCCAAAGAGCATGAAATTTAATAGAGTGGAATCCTTGTCGAATTGGCGAAACGCGAACACTTTCAGCACATACATGTGCGTTTTTTTTCTTAACTTGACCAATCTTAGCATGACCAATCCCCCAGCCTTGACAAAACAAAACAGGCTAGCAAACTCTATTTGGTGCTCTTGGCTAGTAAGTTAATGTGCAAGAGTCTTCCGTTTTAACACCAAATAGTGTTTAGAGTGGCAATTGGGATTCAAAACGAAAAACAGCTACCACGCTGAGGGATATAGGCAAAGCTTCTTCAGACAATACGAGCAAAAGATTCAGATCTGCGTTTAGTATAAACTTCAAGCTGGTTCGGGAAACCCAACTTGACATTCTGGTAAAACATAGCACACTCTCTCTTGGATGGATCCCCGGTTACACCAACATCCTCGGGAATGAACTTGTGGATATGTTGGCAAGAAACGGCATTGGAAGACACACCTCTGAGAGGAGAGACTGAAACGAACCATGAACTGGAAAAACACCTCAGGCCTCAGACAGGCCAAATAGTTCCTGGGCTCTTACAACCTAAAAAGGTTCAAGAAACTATCGCAGTTAGGAAATAACTTTATAAGAATTCGGACAGGTTTGCTTAACGGACACTGTAGGCTGAAGCGACACCTGAACAAGCTGGGCAGCACCAGCTCCAGCACCTGCAGGTTCTGTCAACTTGTGGAGGAATTCTCTCAGAACATCTTGGCGAGAAGAAGGTTGTCGTTTCTCAGTGAATACACGTAGGGGGCACAATAGGTGTATAAGGTCGCAGTGCTTTATTCCCCACAACACTATCATTACATATCGTTCTCTCAAGCTTCTTGTTGAAATCGTAGCGCTTTATTAGCTTGTCATAAAAATAAGGGTATGTAAAGTTCGGCAGAGCCTAGTAAGCTTTTGTTTCAACGACGTTGTTTTTGTTGCTGTTTGGCGTCGTGGGGGTTGGCATCGGCGCACATGTGCCGCCGGTTAAGGCGCGCCACAAAAACTACGCAGTTACTTAATTCTATATTTTGTGTGTGGCAGCCGTTTGTTTGAATGCCGGTTTTTAAACAAACATATATAGAGGTGTATATGTATGATTTTATCTATGTATATATATGCATATCTATATATATAGTATGTAGGTTATGGCTTTGTTTATATGGCCACGCGTGCTATAAGGTCGTAGATACAGCTTCTAATTGCTGTTTACAGTTAATGCACAACAATGGCGCCTCATTCAACAAAATGCCGGCCGGTTTTTCTTGGCAGCGAAAAGCAACATATGCCGCAAGTTCAACAAACCTCAATAAGAAAGTAAAAAATGTTCCAAGGTAACTTACTAGAAATGATATGATAAGCAGCGAAAGACTTGCAAATAGCAATGAATCAGTTGAAATTTGGGGGAAAAAAAAAATGAGGCCAATGTGCGGGGTTCTCGACTCAAGGTCTCAAATTTTGACAATAAAGTTAAATCGAGCAGTTTTAGTCATTGTTTTCTTTTTATTTAATAATGGCTAACAATTGGTTTTACTTTTGTTTGTTTTATGATTGCATATAAGATATAAAATACAAAAACAAAATTTAGTCAATATGACTGAACAAATCGCACAACAAAATGGCGGGAAGAACTACATATTTAAAAATAAAAACTAAAAGAAACTTAAGTGCTACATGTAGAGGTGCGTTCAGTTGTGTGTTCTATGAGGTGCTAGACTAAATATTATAAGATCAGTTAATACAACTAAGTAGATGATGTGATGAACTTGTTGTTGTTGTGGGCAGGTCTATAAGCTATGTAATAATGAGATGGCAGTTGCTGCATGGAATTGCTATGCGCCTGCCCTGGCCTCTGATTGCAAACAATTTTTTACAGCTCCAGCTGGAATTGCTCCTGGTCTTCGATCTTGAGCGATTGCGTGTTCTTGATCAAATCGGTTGGTGGTGGCACACACTTGCGGAAGGGCGTGCGTGGCGTACCGCGCAGCAGACAGCTGGGTATGTTGCCGGGCGGCGTTTGGCTGAGTGGAGAGCCGCGCAGATTCTTCATGAAGTTGCGCTCATAGATAAGCTTAGTGCCTGTAAAGCAAAGACAAACAACAAGTTAGTCAAGATGTCATTGGACTGACTATGATTTGCATCAGCCAGGTGTTATTCTTGATAAGGCTGAGTCATTGCGCCATGTGCCAAAGACAGAGCTTATCAAAAACATGCCTGGCTGATTCACGACGCCGAAATGTTTCATCAGCCAGATTGTCTAGACACTTACCGCCGGGCGTAGTTGAGTAGATAGTGCCACCGGGCGTTGAAGAGTACACCTCAGGCATTTGTATGGGATCTGTGATGAATATCTTTTTGGTCTTCATCATGGGCAGCGCGTGTGAAATGGCTTGACGAGCAGTAGGTGATGCAGACATCTTACTTTGTTTTGGTTTTTGAAAAACTTTCTAAATTGTTTAAAACAATTGCTTAAGTAACTTTGTAGCACTTGAGAAAACGCGTATCGCACGATTATTATTTATGTTCAGCCTTGCACAAATTGCGTTGTTGCCTTTGGCTGTGACGCTGTATTGCCGCTGCTGCTATTGCTTCCTCGAGTGTGTTTGATTGCGAAGTGTGCAGCAGTAGCCAAACAACGCGCTATTTATACTGCGCCCGCACGCCAAGCACACGTAGCGCAGCGACTGCGCGCTCTCATCTTGTACGCTCTCCGTAGTGCGTGCTTTGTTGTTGTTTGGCTGGTCTGCTGTTATTTTCTACGCTCTTTCCGCTCTTTCGTTGTTATGGTTTTGTTTTTGCGTAGTTCGTTCTTATTATTATTATGACAAAACTGAACGACCGGCATTTTAACTCTTCTTCTTCTTCTTCTTGTTGTTATTATTGTTTAGACTTTTGTTATTTTGAATTTCTCGTTGAAATTTCAGTTGCAACAGCTCTCAGCTTGTTGAATTTATCGTGTTGCCTTGAGCTTCCGTCCCGCCGCCAACGGGCCCGTCCGGCCAGTCCCGCCAGTCCGGCCAGTTGTTGACGCCGTCTAATCTATTCTTTAACTTTGGCTGCTTGTTATTGTTTTATGCACAACAACGGAATTATTGGTAAACAAATTAGTAAGACACTTGTGCCATATAGACCATAACCAAACAAATATATTATAGAGATATACATATTTCGCTGGAATAGCCCAGCATGTTTTTTATTGTATTTATTTTCACCTATTGATTGAGATCGTTCCTGAAATTTTGTGGTGTGATAAGATGTTCGCGTGTCTCAAGAACTCAAACATGGGAAGCACATGATGCACTTTTTTGTAGTGACTAATCGTTTTGGCATTCATAGATTGATGATGTGCTTTTGGTAGAATTTAAGAACTAGAGAGATGTTTGTTGCAAGTTATAAGATAAGATGAACATAGAGATGCCTCTGGAAATCAGCTAAAAATGCTTTAGAGAACACACTTAAACAAAAATTTTTCGAAAAGCAAACGATTCTTAAGGTGAGATTGTTCCTGTAATTGGTGGAGTGATAAGATGTTCACGTGTTTTAAGCAGCCAGACATGTGCTTCCCGTTATTTTTGTTGTTGTGACTTATCGCTTAGGAATTTATAGATTGATAAGATGTGTTTTTAATGTTTGCTGGCAATTGTAAGATAATATGAACTCAAAAGTACAAAGAAATCGCTCTTGAAATCAGCAAGAAAAGCCTTTCTTAAGATGCATTACTGAAAATATTGGAGAGATATACTCGTTGCATTTTCTAGTAATTTTAGATTGATTTGCTTTTAAAGAATTTAAGATAAGATAAACTTAGAAATGCATAGAGATGGTTATTGAAGTCAGCTGATAGATGCGGTGCCGCTTTAGAGAAGTCAGTAAAGCAAATATATTCCAAAAGACAGAGGATATAAAGATGGACTTTAAAGGAGTCGGCATATTCATGTAGTAATGCTTAACGTTATTAGGGGCTGTTCATAAATAACATCATTACCGATGTTTATCAAATTGTTACTTTTTGTGACGGAGGATGTTCCGAAAATGTGACGTCACAATCAAAATGTTAATGACATCTGAAAAAATCTTTACATTTTTAAACAATGTTTACTTTTCTTTTGAACAATTGCGTGGAGGCGGTTCATAATCTTTAAAATTACGCCATTTATGAATAGCCACTTAACTCAGATCAGCTTGTATATATTTGAAAATACCGAGATTGTAAAGATGAACTTCTAAGAGCGTGTTAGGCAAGACAAATACAGACATACAGGAATATGACATTTAAAATAAGTCTATTGATAAGGCATTAGATATTAATAATTTAAACAAAATTAAGGTGAACTATAAGACAACTTTGTGACTACTTGAGATTGACATAATAGACACTTAAGAACAAAATTGTGTTCACTCAAAAGACAACTTTGGGATAGATTATATTTTGGGATGAAAGTGTACCGCCTCCTTTACTGAAAAGGACGTAGAGAGCAATATTCGTGCCTGGGATGAAAATTATAAATACTTTTATTTTCCTATATTAGGTTACTTCATTGTGTGTTTTAGTGCAATGGTCAAAGTCAAATACTCTATTGGCCCCTTTGAGAACCATGGGCCTGAAAGAAAAGTACCCGGGGCTCCCCCTCTTATTGGGTCTGCAGGGGAGCTTATAGCTTAACGAGTTTCAATGAAGGACACATCTTTACGCTAGGCTATTACGAGTATATGCTGCTTGGAATCTACCTCGATTCACAGAGCCTACAGGACACATTATTACTGTTCACAGACAGCTTCCTCAAGTTTTTGAACCAGCTTAGAGCTTAGCCAAGATTAAAGCTGCAATAACTACAGACAGCTGTTTTTAGAAATTCCTAATATGAACATTTATAGATTTCTGAAAATCAGCTAGATCATTTCCGACAGTCATAAATTGATAAGGTGTGCAATTTTAGAACTCAAAAACGGTTCCCGAAAGTTGTGCTTGATAAGATGGGCATCTCCACTGTCCAAACAAGTGATTCCCATTGCATTAGCTAATGACATAAAACATAAAAACTGGAAATACAATGTATTTTTTTGCGCTGATAATAGTTGACTAAGCGTGTGTTTGCCGTCACCATGTGCTTGGCACCGGGACTAGTACGAATTTTGGTTTGACGGCAATACAATAAAGAATAACGAAATCCGAAATACGAAATAAAGCAAGTATTTTGCATAATGGCACGTTGCCGGCTAAAACGATCGTCAGATCGTCAACATGTTGACGTAGTAGCAGCCGAACGTGGAAGCATAACATAAACATCGAAGCGGGGGCGTCGGAAAGACCCCATGAAACGCGACTGACGCGCCACTTTGCACGCACTTGGCATTACATATTAATTGGTGCGATTATATAGAGAGGGTCTCACGATCATGAATGAGAGATCGTTGTAAAGACGTTCTGTTCTGTTTACGTGATCGGCTGATGATTTGACTGCGCAGATCCTCTTGGCGTGTGGGATTCTTTGGCCCGCAATCAACTTTGAGATCGCCACGTGTGGTTGAACTTTTAAAATGGGACAAACTAAACACATACTAGCTAATGATGCCCACCCACGAATTGGGCAATAGTAGCTATATGAAGGCAACTAATTTGCACAAGGTCAATAGCTTGCCACGTGCTGTAATTTACGATCTACATCAAATAGAAATAATAATTATTTTTGTTTTATAAATAGCAGATGGCTAAGGCTTCAGTAGAAATGTTTGAATAAGCGTGAGAAGCCTTCAGAATGACAAGTTGTCCAATTGATGATGATGAGAAAAAATTTACTTTAAGAAAAGCGAAACTTTTATCTGCCAATTTGGTGGTGGTAGAAATGACACAGAAAAGCGAAACTTTTGACAGCCAAAGTTTAGCTAGATTTAGAGATCAATGAGATCGGTATGATTTGTGACAGCCATATGGTGGGGGTACTTAGGGTTAAGATGTTTCTTATAGCTTTTGGATTCAATTTAATTTTGTCTAACTGATTGAAAAATCTCATAACATTAAAACAATTGGCGTGTGCCTCAAGTTTTAAAGCGTATTATTATCTAAATTCTTTTACAAATGTCACAAGCGGCTTATTATGACTAAAGTGCGTTTCAAATGCGTATTATATCTTTTTAAAAACAACGACTAAAAATAGCATTTATTGTTGTTGCATGTTTTGTAGTTGATTATTTCGTAGGATCCCTGCAAGAATTATAGCTTTATTTCGGAAGCCTAACTAAAGGATCCAGCAGGAAAATTCAACACAATCGATGAGATCCGTACGTAAATGTGAAAAGTAAAGTTTAAATTGCCTTTCTCAAACTCTTTGTAATAAAAGCTACCAAATATAAAAGATTAGATTTAGATACTCTTTTTTTTAGACTAATTCTCAAGAAATGCATACACTATTATCTACAGCAGGCCGTAACCCGGTAACGGTTTGTTATGGCTGTTAAGCAGAATTTCTAGAAATTTTCAACGTATTCACACTCGCTTACACATAACCCGGTAACGCGTTGTTATGGCCAGTTAAGAAGAAGAGATATTAAGACATGATTTAGCAATATATATATACTTGTTTAAATTTGAGCTTAGTCCAACGAATTCCTCACCTTTTCTTTAGAATTGTTTACAAACAATATTTTATCTTAATTTCTTACATAATATAGTTGGAAACCGCTGAAGGTAAATGTATACAAGTTGCAAAAAGTTTGATGAAATCTTCAGAAAAATACAATCAACCAGTGATGATTTTCTCAGACTTGAACTTGACTAAAGGAAAAAAAGATTACGCAGAATTATTGACAAATTCAAAAGCATGGAAAACGTAGCTTTTTAGATTAAAGTCCGAATTCATAGTCCAGAATCTAAGGGGCTTATAGAATCTTGAGGAATTGCCACAAATCGTTTCAGGGCGCAGACATGTCTAGCGCTAGCACATAGGGTCATAGATACTGCCAATTATCAGCTGTGACACTTCATGACAAACGAAATATACAGTTCAAATAATTGATGTCGCTTCCAACGCATTACCCCAATTGATAAATACGGAAGGTGGAAAAATACTAGCACTTGCTGCTTCATTGTGGAAAACAAGGTCTAAGTGGGTACCCCCCATATCTAAAATATGCTTAAGTGTTGACCGCGAAACTGAAACAAACATAAATAAAGTTGAGTTGTGCAGCTGAAAGTGTGGAACACTTCCGTGTAAACGGCATCTAGAACATGCTCAAAAGCACGTAGTCCAGGAAATCTAGGCCCTACGTGCGTGCGTTCTGTTGCTCTCGCGCACGCTCACTCTAACTCTCAATAGTAACTACCCCAAGCAAGGGATTCCGGTTGCTGCCAGTTGTTTGTACCTGCGCACTGAGCACACCCTCAGGCTCTATTGCGTTGCAGTCAAGATGAAAATGCGTCTTAGGAAAATTTTGGACTGCGGCGACAGGTAGAGGAAGTGGTGCTGGTTGGTTGCCCGGCAGCTCATCCCAAATTTATGCCCGTATTTATTGTATTATATTTTCGGTTACGGTAAACAAGAATAGCTGACGAAATTGCACAATTCGATTGCGGCAGGGCGCCCCCGAATAGTTCTTTTCGCATGTTTGTATGGCAACATTTTGTTCATACTAAAATAGTTTGTTGTGAATTAAAGTCAAATGCTGCGCAGATTCAATTTGCATAATATAACAGCAAAATAAGCTATGAAAACAACAACATTTCTTAGATTCACGTTGACGCAGACGACGACGTCGATGACCCACATATGTATATGTATGTACTATAATAACGAAGCCACCGACCGACCCACCGACCGGCCCGCTAATGAGCAGCCAAAATTTAAATCCCACTGTGTATTTTGTTTGTGTCTAAACAGAAATAATAATATTATATGGTTCCGACTAGACGATGCTCTGTTATAGAACTTGTATAAAAAACAAGCGTCTTGCATCATATCGTGTTTACTTATCAGTTACCATATCATATCGTATCGTATTGTATCATATCATGATAGCTTGATTGATATTTGGAACATGTCAGCTACATAGTATACCATATCATACCGTTATGACAAAAGCATAAGAACTCAAAATTTTCCACAGAAATTCACCTTACGAAATTGAAATTCTAAGTTTTTCTTTTACTTTTTAAAAACGCATAAAGCGAAAATTTCGTGTTCTAAGAGTCCTGTGAGGTTACACGCCTCATCTTCTTCAAACAACGGATCAGCGCAATGTGCCACTTCCTTCATTACTTCATGGCCTATAAGTAAGCTGGGACGGATCCAGACATCAAGTTTTATAAAACTGTGAAGATAAATATAGTACTAGATATTCGCAAAAGCTTAAATACAGCGCAGATGTTGCAGGTAAGCGATAACTTCATAAGATAATCGGATATATGCAAAATATTTTATACAAGCAATAACCTGTTTTATGCCAAATATTGCCTATATAATATATCATAAAAATGTAATTCTTTTTCAATTCAAACGCATTTGGTCAAAAAAGAGACATTTGGAACATTTTTCCACTTTTTCACAGAAGTTCTCAATGAAAAATGGGTTACACGTATATCGGGGTTTTTCATGAACATTTTTTTTATCGAAATTCCCAAAAAAAGTGGAAAAGTGCCAAAGACTCATGTACTTAAAATGCAATGCCGCTTCGCATTGCTCCGCGTATTCCTCTTCGCGTTCCCCTTACTCTTTTTTGATTTTTGATTTCGGAATCACGGGTAGTTGAAAATCGCCGCCCAAAAGTATCATCAAGCCATCAGTATTATGAATGATGTTGACGACAAATGAAGCCATTTGAAAACAACTATTAAATCTTCTTATTTTGTTCAAAAATTATTTTGACTCAGTGTTGATGCCATCCGTTAGTGGCTTAAAAGTGGGTTTAAAGGAGGCAATTCAACTTTTCTGCCGTTTCATTCTTGGATTTTAGAGCATGGCAATGAATGCATTCTTTTTATTTGTCAATTTACATCGGGTTCGTAGGCGCAAGCCATACGCCGAAATGAAGACAATGTTAATGCGCGGGTCAATCGCATTTTTTCTCGATTGGCTAATCTATTCGCATTAGTAATACTTTGTCTCTCAGCTATTCTTCTCCCCTTCAAATTATGAGCTCGTTCTGCAGGAGTTTGTGCTGCACGCATTGCAGCTACACGATTTGCAAGATCTTAAATACTTTGAAATCGTTGTTTTTGGTGTTCAATTTTCTCGGACCACTATTTCGTCGAGTGGCTCGAATATTTCTGTCAATGTTGACTCTTCTTGGCCGTCTACTAATCAAATTTTAGAGTGAATTGTTTACCTAATCAAAGTCGTAAATTGTAAACACATGAAAATGCTAGCCTACTATATGATCGTGTCCACCTACCGACCTCGAATAACTGAAGAGAAACCTTCCTGCACACCAAACGAATATATGGTCCAAATATGAAGTCATTTGGTTCAATGGTTCTCGAGTTTTAGAAACCCGAACCCCGTGATAACGATTTTATATAGAGCAGGCGAAAAATGGGAAATCTTCAGAATTGATCTAGCTTTCTAACGGCACATTGCATGGCGTGATCGAAAGCTCTCACTGGGAGAAAAATTCATTTGAAAGTGTGCAGTTTCTTTACGGTACTTTCCTTATAAAGATTTGAAAAACACTTTTTTACATGCAGACAGAGATAGATTAATTAGAGAAAAGTGGAAAATTTCCCTTTTAATAGATGCATTGATGAAAGGTAATGCTCTATTTGCAAGCTCACAATTTTAAGTTGGTTTTCTATTCTGACGCACAAAAAGTCATGGCTTTTAGACGTATTTTCCATTGCTTCGCTTCAGTGTTTTTTTTATATACTAAAAATTTCCATAATCCAAAACCATGTTAATTCTGATCCTCTTTCAAATTCTGGTAATCCTAACAAGTAACCTAAGTAAAACTCGCGATTTTTTCACCAAATCATATAGATGGGAGCCTCGTTTTAACTGTAAGCTTTCAAATAACAGGATTTTACTTGTTATAATTCTCTGAAACAAGAAACTCGTTGTTAACCAATACGCATTTAACGTTTTGGGAATTTTCGATGCGTAACATATATTGGCGCGCCTTAGGAGTAAGATCGACTCTATTAATACGGTCGGGTGATGTTACGCTCCTATGGTGTTACGCTGCCTTAACAGCGTCCACAAGAGAGCGACAAGGTCGCACTTTGTTTTTTTTTCTGTTCTTTTTTAACAGCGAGAGCGAAAAGAACAACATGCTTCTTTGGAGCAGGTGTTTGAATAGTAGTACTCGCCATGTCGTCGACTTTCGACAGCTTAATACACACTCTCATAACAGCTGATTAAGAAGAGGAGAACAGAAAGCAGGTTTATTTTGTTGTTGCTTTTTTTTTAACGTATAGAGTACTTTTTTATTTCAAATCAATTTGTACCTGACCAAAACGATACGTATCCAGATTAAACTTATATTGTGCAAACCGCAAGCATTTCATCTTTCCAATGGTATAGGTTTCACTTGAAATCGTTGCGTTATTGCGAACTAAACGGTACCACACTGAATGTTATATATTGATATAGATCAATAAAGCTGACAAAACTGAACTTTTTTTTGTTGATTATGTAAACATTTTGTCAATCCATCGAAACTAACAATATAATTACAAAAAATAAATCATTTATAGTTAAAATATATTCTCCCTTTTTGTAACTAAGTGGTCTAGTAAACCGACGGTTGTTTTCCAGAGAATATAAAGCCAATCACTCAAACAGGTTGAAGCTCGTGCAATGAACGTCACAAGAAACGTATGAGATTTGCAGTTCTGATTATAATCGCAAAATCGTAGAAATTATGTAAATTTGTTCATAAACAAACATATGAAAGCAACAACAGTTTCGGATGCAGAAACTTTAATAGAATCAATCGCATAATTGAATCCCATAAAATTGAAAAGTTGTCAACGGGGTGTGTTAAGTTCTTCAAATTCTCGCAACTATTGAATATACTCGTAGAATTTGCAATTTTTTAGTGTATACGCTCGAAAAAAAGCTCGATAAGTGTTAATGTTTTTGAAATTAGCATTTAAATAGCAACAATAACTCGCAGCTTGGCAGCCTACTAATTTCATATGCTAGTCAAAGTTGGCGCCAATTTAACCAAATCCCAAATACATAATGGCTGCACTTTTGCAGCACACAGCATGAATCCGCAACGTGGGAACAGTTTCGGAATCGGAATACCTTGTAAATAATCTGCTGTTTAATTGCTGCGCAATTTAGCGCCACATTACATCAGCTCCCGGTGCTATCAATACTATGTGTCCGTCATGCTCATTTGGTTGACTCGCGTGCCCGATGCGCTCGATCTACAGAGATCCCATAGAGTTGTCGCCGCCCCTTTGCCGGAACCGTTCAAAAGCAACAGCACTTTGAATGTTAGGCCAAACTGATAACAATTTACGCATACAATTTATTAAATCAAATCAAAAAAATTTACAGTGAATAGGTTCATCAAAACAAGAGATTTGCATGTGTATATATCTGGGGATTTGTAGACTACTTTTACCGAGAAGTGCGAGGCATGCTCTTTCACTTTCTGCTTTTATCAGTAATAAATACAGAAAAATAAGAAAAGAAAAGGCAACGCGAGAGAAAGAATTAATGGAAATTTATTTTGCGAACTTGAAACCTTCATGGCGAGCATCGAACCCACTCCAGTCTATAAACTGCGCGAGAGTTCTACGAACTTTTGGCGTTGCTCGATGTCAATTTATGTTTTATCGCGCCCACGAAAATAGTGCGAAGGTTTAGCACATGGACATGATATGATCGGAACGATTATTGTTAAGTGGGCATGACTTCTTTTTGCAAATGTTGATAAGGTCTGAAGAGCTTCGAATAACTAATTCAGCAATTTGGCATTGACGCTACCAAACTTCCAGCGCATGTTTACGTTCTGCTCATCGCACTTGTTGGTAAGGATATGATAGTTTCCGTTCTTAAAAACAGCTTCTATGCATTTTTGACCTTGCACTCCGTGCACGATCCATTGCTTCCGGTGATCAAAGTCCCACAATTGAGTGTCACCATGGTTATGACAGACAGCCATCCATACTGTATCATTTGTATTGCCATCTTGTGCATCCAAACAGATGCCATGATTATAACGACGCAGCTCGCGATCATGTGTTAGCTTCCAGTACTGATTGTCTTGTGGATGCGTCACATTCTTTGCACAAGCATATAGACCCACGGCTGTATTCGTGCCCCTGTTTAGAGAATCCAAACAAGTTTTTAAACCTACGTTTTGTATGGAGCCGGATGCATAGCTGGGCGGTTCCAACACAGGAAACTTTTTGAGAAAATCGTGCGCTATCTCTTTCATATACCAATCAAAGGACTTGCAATGTAGGCTTTCGCGTATAGTTCGCGGTTTGCTCAAATCTCCTTCGTCTATCGTGTTGTAGAGCGTTGGGTTACGCTGATAAACATACTCTTTGTATTCATCCATCCAGACCTCTGCCACGCGTTTGTAATTCTACAAACAGAATGATTAGTTATCATATTTGTATCACAAAAATTTATTCTTAGTTTCTGAACTCGACTAATCTTCTCAGATAGTGAAAACGCCTTCTTGGTTACTTACACGAAGCATAGAATTGTAGTCAAAAGATTGTGCTGGCTTTTTCATGGGACCGCGAAAGAGATGACCTACGTGTGAGCAGGGCACATTCAGCAACTTGCCGCCGCACATCCAGATCTTGAAACTTAGCTCATATTGTTCACCACCCCAGATATTCAGACCATCGTCATAACCGCCCAATTCCCAAAAAAACTTTCTGCTTATAGCAAAGAGTCCGCCCATCATGACCGGATTGCGATAGGGCAGTGATTCGTCGGTACCATCTTCAGGTAGGACTGGTAACTCCTTGTAAAACAAATGCCAATCGAAACCACCGCGGGAACGCTCCCGAAAACTTTTAAAATAGCCAAGACTGTTGAATTCTATGATGTCTACAGTGGGACAAGTGGCTGTCTTGTTATCGATAGCTATTGGTTCGAGAAGTGGTGGGAGCTATAAAGAAAAAGAAAAACAAATTTGTACTACTTATGAATTGGAATGCCAGTTGGGAACAGGATCAATGCTTTATTTAGGGAAATCTCTTGCTTTAAGTTTCACCTCAAATTTGTTGAAAAAGGCAATAACTTTATCATATTACAAAAAAGAATTGCTATTTGTCTGAAATTTGGTTGAAAGAGATTCTCTCAAAACACCTTCAATTTACTAAAGAGAATCAAAAAAATTATACATCTAGAAATAGTCTATAAGATAAAAAGAATATTTTGCATCATACCCAGTTATAATTGACTTCGATGTGGGAATCGAAGAACACCAACACATCGCCTGTCGCCCGCTTAGCACCCTCAAGACGTGCTTTAATCAGTCCAATGCGTGGTGAATTATGCACCAGAACCACCAGCTGTTTCAACTGAGCGGCCACATAGTCATCCAACTGCTTTTTAAGCTTAGTTTCATTGCTGCCATCATCTACCAGAATTATTTCCTTTAAAAGTTCTTTCGGAGTGCGATTTATAATGCTATATATAGTACGCAAAAGTGTGCTAAAGTGTTCGTTGTAAAGGCAAACAATTACGCTAACGCTGGGTAGTTGAGCTAGATAAACCCGAGATTTGCATCTACGAAAAGCTCAAATAAGCATTGAACTACATTGTAAAGGGAGTATAAAACTTACTCGTCAAGCCTTACATCGGGCACTGAGCGATGTACAGATATGCGATCAGAGAGCAAACCATTAAAGCCATTGTCTTTGTATAACTCTTCTTCGAGCACCTTTTCCGAGGGATCTGTATACTCAGGAGTCCCATGCTCACCTAAGCCTACGCGCACATTATCTGTCAGCATGGCAGCATAGTCGTGCCAATCTCTTAGTAGCGGTGCCGGGGGAAGAGTAACTGAACTGTTGGTTGTTGCAACTGAATCCCCTTTCCTTTCTTTGAAGAGTACCAAATATGTGCAGACGACAATGAGTAGCAACCAAAGAAACTTATTTTGTATAAGCCGCTTCATTGGGCGACGAAATTGGAAACGAAATCCTAATATTTTACCCATTGCGGACTTCAGCACTTTTGACGTGGTTCAAATTAACAGATTTATCGTCGCGCTTGCGCCATCTAGCGGAGTTGAGCAGAATGTTCAAGTAATTGCATTTGTTTTGTTATCGATAAGAAGAGTACCCATCGATATTCATAAAAATGCATCGTACACATCAAATAGCATATGAATGAATCTGTTAAATAAAAATGTTAAACTTCCGCAAACTGCTTTCTCGCTCTTTCCACACTCTTTAAAACGCATTATGTTATATGATAACGGACTTTAATTATTTGCAGCTGTAAATCTCCTGTTATCGCAGCGGTAAATGTTTCATTTTCAAAACTTTTAATGCCTTAAGTAAAGCGATAAAAGTAATAATTAATCTATATTTATTTTGAGAACTTTTAATTTTCACGTGTCCAAGACACATTTTTACGTATTTTTAATATAATTAAAATTTTTTTTTAATAATCGTTTGTTAAAAGCTGTTTTTCCCAAACAAATGCATCTTCTGTTTAAAGACCTGCGAAGAAATTATCAAGCATTTCGTCATTGACATTGCCAAAGGTCCAGCGCATATTAAGGTTAGTCGCATCGCATCCATTGACATAGACTTGCGGCTCTCCGTGATCTACAAATGCCTCTAGGCATCTTTTTGTTTGTTCACCATGTAAGATCCATTGATGCTCACGATCATAGTACCAGAATTGATTGCCACCCTGATTGTGGCAATGCCACAAATAGACAGTGGCATTTGGTGTCGACTGTTGCACATCAAGGCAATCGGAGTTACCAAAATGACGCAATTCACGATCGCTTGTCAACGCCCAGAACTGATTGCTTTGTGGATGGGTGAGATTTTCAGCGCAGGGATAAAGACCGATGGGATTGTTAGAACCCCTATTCATCGTGTCTAGACAATAGTTTGAGTTTCGGCTTTTAATGGCACCAGAGGCATAGTTTGGTGCTTGTATTGGTGGAAATTTTTTGAGAAAGTCGGGCGCTACTTTGGTCATAAACCAATGGAAGGATTTGCACTGCAGGCGTTCGCGTACTGCGAGCTGTTTGGTAATATCGCCTGCATCGATGTTGTTGTAGGTCGTGGGATCTCTCTCGTAAACATATTGTTTATACTCGTCCATCCATACCTCAGCCACGCGTTTGTGATTCTATAGGGGCAGATCATATACATTTTTCGTAGATTAGATAAGTTAGAGAAATTCTGTAGATGAGGGACTTTGAAAGTCTGAGAAACCGGTTGATATGTGGTTCGCTTTATCTAGCACATATTGCCTGCTGTTTTGATAAAAAGCGCAAATAGTCAAATTTTCTTGATTAAATCGTCGTTGGAATTGTCTTTGCGACGCTGCAAATGCCCCATTTGCCTTCTTAATTATTGAATTTAGTGCTTTACTTACCCGCGCCACGAAGTTGTAGTTTCTTGGGTTCGGACGAGGCTCCATTTGACCACGAAAGATGTGTGCCACGCGTGAACAAGGCACATCCAATAACATGCCATGACACATCCAGATCTTAAAACTGAGCTCATATTGTTCACCACCCCAGATATCAAGCTGATCATCATAGCCACCTAAATCCCAGAAAAATTTACGGTCAATGGCAAAAAGACCGCCCATCATAACAGGACTGCGATAGGGTTGTGATTTATCTATGCTATCTTCGGGCAGCACCGGCAGCTGCTTGTAATAGAACTTCCAGTCAAAACCCCCCCGAGAGCCCTCCTGGTAACCACCATTATAGGCAAAAGTGGTGTGATCAATTATGTCTACAATGGGGCATGTAGATATCTTGGGATTAATCGCTATAGGCTCCAGCAGTGGGGGTAGCTATGGAAGAAGTATGTAAGTTTTGAATTATGGCAAATCTCAAACTAAGATATACCCAGTTGTAGTTGCACTCTATGTGGGAGTCAAAGAAGACCATAACATCACCGGTGGCTACCTTAGCACCCTCAACACGCGCAGCAATCAAACCCAAACGTTCTGGATTGTGCACCACAACTGCCAGGTGATCAAGGTGTGTGGCCACGTAGTCATCCAATTGTTGTGCCAAGCCAACGCGATCGCTGCCATCGTTGACAAGAACAATTTGCTTTAAAAGCTCCGGTGGAGTGCGATTAATGACGCTATATATAGAGCGAAGCAGCGTATTAAAGTGTTCGTTAAAGAATATGAAGACGACACTGACGTTCGGCAGCTTGGCTAGGTAATGCCGCGTTTTGCACCTGAAAGGGTATTTTGAATTCAGTTTGACTACAGGAAATCCAGTGCCACTTACTGTTCCTTCCGTACATCGGGCACAGATCGATTTATGGAGATTCTATCGGAGAGTAAACCATTAAAGCCATCTTTTTTATACTCCGCTTCCTCCAGCTCTTTCTCGGAAGCAGCTATTTGCTCCGGCACTCCATGCTCACCCAGGCCAACGCGTGCCCTATCCGCTGCCATGGCGGCATAGTCATGCCAATCCTTGCGTTCACCTTCGGGCATAGGGAGTCGGAATAAGGCATAATTTGCTACATTCGGTTGACCAGCAGCAGCTGGCTGTGCTTGATGCGCTGGAGCAACTGCAGCCGGTTGCGCTTGATGCACTGCCGCGGCAGCTTTATGAACTGGCTCACGCGCCAGCTTGCGATCCTGATAAGGTGGTCTGGCCGGACGACGTGTAGGCGGTATGTTAATCGCTTTAAAAGCTGGCGTTATGGGATCACCATTGGGATCTAAATTGCTCTCATCCACCTCGTTTGCGTTCTTACTAAGACGCTGCTCCACTATCATTGTGGTCACCAGTGATATGAAAGCAATGGTCAATAAAAAGAATACTATCTTGCGCACAAGTCGCTTCACGTAACGCTTTTTCATAGCCATCACGACGGTAGGGAGTTTGGACAGAAATGCCGTCACACTTGCAGCGATTTCCACGTTGAAGCTGGCTGCTAATGCGTGGCAAGGGTGCTCATTAGTCTAATTGCAGGCGGCGCGATACAAGTAGAAGCCTACGTCGCCGAAGCAATGCCGATAAGGCCACCAATTCAGTTAACAAGAACATGGTTTTCTACTATCAATATACAAAAGTAGTCGAAATAATAATGGAAAGAAGGGCAGCAGCGACTGCGACGAGGGCTTGAATTTCGTACCTGTGACGTGTTGCAAGTTGTGCGAAAAACTTGAACTATATTTAAATTGTACGATAAGACAGTGCAATGTTTTTCAAATTAACAAATTTGCCGTCATGCTAGCGCCATCTAGTGGCAATTGAGCATTAAAACAGCTGTAAGCACATGCTATGTAATCGAAATGGTGCATAGACATGTATCGTTATCGATCGAACATTGCAATTTAGTTTTTTTTTGGCGGGAGTGTTTTGTGGACAACAGTAAATATTTTACATCAATTTATTGTATTAATAAACAAAACGCTACTCCGCAAATAATGGATTTGAACGATGCCGTGCTAACCTGCGCGGTGAATATACAATGGACAAACGCTGTGGGCGTAACTGGACGCAAATTGGCCTACAAGACTGCGACACTACGCTTGGTGCGCAATGATTTACGCGAAATGTTTCTGGAGTTAACGCCGGAAAAACTAAAGCCGCTTAAGTTTAAACTCAAGGACATTATTTTGCATAAGAAATTCATGTCCGAGGGAAAGGCTACCTTTAATTTCAAGGCGGATAGTTGTACAATCTACTTATCCAATGCGCCGCCTGGGCCTTTGATGTATTTTCTGCGTACAATATTTATTAAAATGAATGGCAATGAAGGTGCACAACCAGATGAGGCTACTATGCAAAAGAAGCTGAGAGAGCACATGCTATCTGGAAAACCTAGCAGCTTTGAGGAAATCTCCCCCGTGACCACAGCGGAAATGGTTTTGGCGCGCAAGAAAGCCGGTTTAATGACACGTGCCACTGTTACCACGCCCTCACCGCAAGCGGCCAAAAAACGACGCTACGAAGAGCTCAGAGCGGGTGATGAAGGTGAAAGAAGCGTTCCTGCTGCCAAAAAGCTGTACCAAGCTTCGCCGCTGGTTGAGACTGAGGATTCCTTGCGTTTGTGTCCCGAACAAATGGAAGTTTTGCGTGCATGCACTTCAGGCAAGAATGTGTTTTTCACCGGCTCGGCGGGCACAGGTAAGAGTTTCTTGCTGCGCAAGGTTATATCGGCGCTGCCGCCCGATGGCACAGTGGCCACTGCGTCGACGGGTGTTGCTGCTTGTCTAATAGGTGGCACCACTCTGCATGCTTTTGCGGGCATTGGCGGTGGAGATGCCACCATGCAGCGTTGCATAGAGCTGGCTTCACGTCCTGTTTCAGCGCAGACCTGGCGCAAATGCAAGCGTTTAATTATTGATGAGATCTCCATGGTGGATGGGCAGTATTTTGAGGTAAGTGTTTGGTACGCACACTGAAATCTTTATTTAATTTATTACTTTGCAGAAAATTGAAGCCGTGGCGCGTCATATACGACGCAACGATCGCCCTTTTGGCGGCATACAATTAATACTGTGTGGCGACTTTCTACAACTGCCGCCAGTTGTCAAAGTGGACTACCATGCTAGCAATACTGCTGCAAACCAGCAGCGTTTTTGCTTTCAATCAAGCGCCTGGGAAACTTGCATTCAATGCGTCTTTGAGCTTAAGCAAGTGCATCGCCAATCCGATCCAGAGTTTGTAAGCATACTCAATCATTTGCGCATTGGACATGTCAATGACGATATAACAAAGCGTTTGGTGGCTACTTCGAAGCAGAAAATTGAAGGCAATGGTATTTTAGCCACACAGCTGTGTTCGCACACCAACGATGCAAATTCCATAAATGAGTCCAAGCTGGATAATTTGACAGGCGATAAAGTGCTCTTTCGTGCAGAGGATTCTGATGCGGGCTTTAGCAAACAGCTCGATCAGCAAGTGCAGGCGCCTGCTCAGCTCTATCTCAAAGTGAATGCCCAAGTAATGCTCTTGAAGAATGTAAACATAGCCTCGGGCTTGGTCAACGGTGCTAGAGGTGTTGTAGTGCGCGTAGAGAAAGGTTTGCCGATTGTTCGCTTCAAGAACAACAACGAGTATGCTTGCAAACATGAGAAATGGGTAATCAAGACAGCTACCGGAGGCGTGGTAACGCGCCGCCAGGTGCCGCTAAAACTAGCTTGGGCTTTTTCTATACACAAAAGTCAGGGTTTAACTTTGGATTGCGTGGAAATGTCACTTTCCAAAGTATTTGAAGCTGGACAGGCTTATGTGGCATTGTCACGCGCTAAATCGCTGGAATCAGTGCGCATATTGGACTTTGATTCCAAGCAGGTGTGGGCCAATCCTCAAGTGCTGCTGTTTTACAAGAACTTCCGACGACGTCTTGTAGATACGAGCATGATACCGTTGGGACCAAGAAATAAGGACAAAAAGCCGGCAAATGGCAAATTAAGCGCCTTGGCCAAGCTCAAAAAGAGCCTCATGAACAAACCACTGGTTTCTATTAGCTAACAAGATCTCGGGATACTAGGGAATCAATAAAACTAGCTTAAATATTAGTACGTAGTTAGCTTACAACTTCTAATGACTGACGCAAGGCTCTCGACTTTAAAGCGGAACTGAAAGGAATTTATGTGGTTTTTGAAATAGCTGTCGATTTACTTTATTTTAAAGCATGAAAGATCTTATCAAAGCGTTGTTGGTTCATAGTTGATTCCATTTCAAAGCAGTACAGGATCTAAATCGCTATGCGGATATCTTTCGTCTATCTGTATCATCAGCGGAACGTCTTTTTAATATGGTATTTTGTTTTCTAGATTAATTGGAAGTAGTTAATTTGAAAGGAATCCTATATTTATGTAAGTTAAGTTTCGAGTTAGTCTAGAAAAAGTTAGTTTGCACACAACTAATATAATCACGTTGTTTCAAGCTTCATTTTAAAAACTTCCAACTCCTTTTTGATGTTGGTTTCGCTCTCTTTTAGCTTTAAAGTCAAGACCCTTAGATGCGCGTTTATACTATTTACAATTTTATATTTTTGGCATATCATCTTGAGATCCTTTTTGGAAACAAGGTACGCTGAACTTTCGCAGAAACTATAACGAATTTCAGATCAACGAATGATTATTTAGATAGTTTTAGCTATGCACATTATTTCATAAAATTTTCCTGCAATAAACTGTCTCATTTTTGACACTATATATTTTAATCTAAGTGTATGTATTCCTTATACCGCTGACAGCGAAAACGTAAGTAATCGATAATTGAAGAAATTTTGTTTCAGTCTATACATGGGGCAACTGGCGCGTCGTCCAAACGGATTTGTCCAAATGGTTTTCTTCGTACTGATTACTTTAAGTATTTTAGATATTACACTCATTTTTATTTTGCACGAACTAAGTATACCACCCCTTAATCTCTTGCTAAGCATTTTGCGAATATCTTTCGTCGTTTTAAACTGTAGACACTTTTACATATGTACGTTCCCATAATATTCACATTTTCATAAATTGCCGCATTTTTGGGCCAGACTCAAGAAGATTGTTTCCAGCCAATTGTTCATTTCAGATTGTGTATATTTGTAATCACGTTAAAGACTGAACTTTTGCGGAAAATTAACTAATTAACTGGTGGCATGGGTACGTCTGTTTAGTGGCTGATTTTATCCTCACTCTTCATGCCGCTGCCGACTGGGCCATGACGGCGTTCCCAGATTAAACGATGCTTTTGCTTCATATAGCAAGTTTTAGCATTGGCATAGCCGCCCAAGTCGCCATCTGCAAAGTAAAATGTTATTAAAATGGCTCTTTAAAAGGAACACACTCTAGACGTACATTTGATAAACCAGTTTTCAGATGCCTTCTCATAGGTGTCCAAAAAGGGTCTGCATTTGACAGCATGATCGGGCGCCTCATACAACATGCAATCCTCGAAACGTTGACGCAAAATAGCCACAATCTCGTTATCTACCATGCGATCCCGGCGGAACTGTTGATCAGCTTCGAAGCGGCAAACGGCATCATCGGTATAGCACTGATCAATGGTGGGCACGCGGGGAAAGCGTTGATGGTACCAGTTATATTTCTGTTGATTTGGCTCCACAATGGTCTCTGTAAATGGTCAAAACCAAGATTAGTGTATCCAGTGCTGGATTGTAAACAAAACCGTGTTTGAGGTTATGTCATTATGTAATTCAAAGTTTTTAGCTTTTTTGTCTGCCAAAAATGCGGCAAATTGAATTGCTACATGTGTAAAACAGCAACTACACTGAAAAGTACACTTGGAAGCGTTTGACTTACCTCGGAACCAGGTAATGGGTCCATCAATGACATTTTGCACGGACTGAGCAAAGCTGGCCATTGGACTGCGTGGTTCCGGCATCTTGTAGCACTATTCTGAACTGAAAATTTATGTAAAAGAATATCAGAAAGGGCACAACTTAAATTGATTATATATTTGTGTGTAAAACACAAAAAAACTCAAAGTTTTGCTCAATTTACCCAAATTGCGACCAATATAAAAAACAACAAACAGCTGACTGGCTCTAGAGTGACCAAAAGTTGAATGAGGAAAAATGCCGCCTTGCTTAAAAAAAAACCAAATGTACTAATATACTGTCGTGGCATATATAGCAATAAATACTAACTATTAAAAATGCTGGATTTATGGATTATTTTGAAATAAAGAAAATTTATGAATTCTTCAAAAAATATCAATGTCACCCCAAAATAAGAAAAACAGTTTCCAGATGAGATTAATCACAATAAATAGGCTATGTCGGAGTGGCTAACGAACAGTTCTAGGGTTTCTGTTACTTTACTTAAATACCTCTTAATGTTTTCAGACAAGCGTTTTACGTTTCTGGTAAGTTTAAAAAGATTTATGCATAGCGTCGCAGTATTTGTGCCCCATCCACCAGTTCCTGAAACACACCAAAAAAAAACTCAAATTAATGATCTCGATCTCGAAAAAAAACAGCGTAACTGCAGTTCTGGTTCTGCAAATTTAAGTCTGGTTTTTCTGGATAGAGTAATATACTTTTTGTTCTGGAAATATTTGTTTTCTTGTTAACTAAATTTAGAATAACTTTTCAAAAATAAGTTCAAAGTCCTGATTACAATATATATTTTGCTTTCTTTTATTCATAAATTAGAATTGTGGTTTAAAAAACTACGCTTTTCCATTAAAGTTTAAAAATAAAGTATAAGTTATTTTCAAAATTCTGAATTGTTTATTAATTATTTAAAATTACGGCTCAAAAAATTAAACTTTAGGTCCAAATACAGTCAAATGAGTTATTTCCACAATTTTGTAGGAAAGCTAAAAAGATATATGCGATTGGAACTAAAAAAATGTAAATACGGATTTCATATTTACATTAACGAACTAAGATTGACAGAATATTTTAGCTAAACAATCCGAGTTTGGAAAAGCGAGTGTGAAACTGGATCAGGTGTGTGCCAGATATCTCCAGAAGGTTTTTCTTTTTAGATTTTCAACGATCTCAAAGATGTTTCTAGCACATTGAAGTGCGCTAAAGGATTTATTTGTATTCCAAAACATTTTTTTAATTACAAAATTTTCCTGCTAGATTAATACTAAGATAACAACTGTAAACAAGTGCGCATGTGCAATGTGGCGGAATGTTGCCAACTTTTGAAAAAAAGAATATTTGCATTTTACTCTTTTTTTTTTCTTTTAACATTTTCATGATGTATTATGCTTTAAAAAAATAAATTGCTTATTAGAATAAATTTCGAATTGCAGTTTTACTTCTTAGCTTACTGCTGAAAATCTCAAAAGAGCAGCTAAAAGGAAGTGGAAATGAATGAAATATGAAATTAGATTTTTCGTGATTTGGCTTGTGAAAAAAATAAGCTTTGTGCCAGATGCGTATATTCACAGAATAAAACAGTTTATTTAAATATCTAAAAATTCAATTCTTTTTTCAAATATTTTGCCACAGATTTAACAAAAAGCTAGCTGCGAAATGGCAACACTGGTAACGTGAGTGTATATTCAACGAGAGAGTGCTTTTCTGTTAACTAACATACGCTAACAAGTCGCTCAAGTGAGAAGAGTGCCGCGATAACATAAGCAAGCGTATGTACAAGAAGCTGCGCAATACCGTACTGCTAAACACTAATGTTAACTATAAAAGCTGTTAACTCGCTTAACATTAGCTGTTGTTTAACAGTTGTTTTTGCAATCCGTAAGTTCAATTTGAATTTGTTTTTTGAATTCGTCGGTCTGGCCGCGGCGACCGCTAGCTGAAAAGATACCGAAAGCTTCGCGTGGTGCGTAGCCAATTCTTATGCAAAAAAGAAGAAGCACAAAAGATATAAAACAACAAAATCAAAAAAAAAAATTGCAGTGCAGTGTGAAGAGTGTGAATTAGCAAATGAAATAAATATTAAATAACGACAAAAGCAATCGTTACAAATGCAAAAATATTTGCAAGCCGTATAAAAGTTTAAAAATAGTGCACAATCAAGGCGGCATCAGCAGCAGCAGCAGCAGCACTCACAGCCGATGTGTGTCTGGCTGGTCGTCTACCGGCCTTCGTCTGTACCGCGCGACGTCTTGTCTACATTTCAAACGCTGTCGCTGTCGCCGTCGTCGACGTCGACGTTTACGCCGTGACGGTGTGCTGTGTGTGTCTGTTTTGCTTTGCAGCGCAAAGATAAAAGTTTAAAAGTATACGAAATTCATATTAAGAATTTGTATTGCCGCTCTCTAAGTGTATGCAAAATGTGTTATATATGTCGCTGTCTCTGCCCAACGCACTGTAAAAGTGGCAAATAAATTATAGCCAAAAATTTAATAAGCAGATAGTGCCAAAATAAATTTTAACTAAAACTGGCAGAAAAGAATTTCATTTTTGAATAAGTAACGGCCTGTTGGGCCGTTAGGTTGCGGCGAATTGCAGCAACAAAAACACGCGCCGCCATAACAAAACGAAAGAAAAAAATACAAATAAAAGCTCTTTTCGCGCGCTCTCGCTCGCTGCTGCAGCTGAAGCATTGGCGCAGCGTTGAAATGCCGTCGGCAAGCTAAAAAGTGAAAGATGAAATATGCATATTTCGTACAAAGTGCCAAATTGTTAACAAAATTCATAATAATTGCAAAATATTGAGCCAAAAGGCGAAACAAGAGTAAAAACAACTGAAAGAATAAAAATAAATTGCAAAAAAATGTTGCGCTCTCGTAAAATTATGTCGTTGTTGTCGTCGTCGTCTGCGTCGTTGTCTTCGCGGTCGTTGCCGTGATTTATGTGTGTGTGTCCCCCCACAACAAGCTAAAAACAACAACTACCACTGCAATAACAATAACTGCGTTCCGCGTTTTCAAAATGACCGAATACGTGACGCCCATAATTACCAGCGTGCTTAAGAAATATCAGAATAGCGCTCCTAAAAGCTTACAAGGACCCGGTCATGCCTTGGCCGTAGCCGCTGTGGCCGCTGCAGCGGCTGTCAATTGTCCTTTGGATGCCACTATAACGGGCGCTGGCACCGGCAGCATTGCCGGCAGAGAACTGGGCAGTCCGCTGCCAAATGGCAAGAGCCAAGCTGCAATCTCCGCGGCGCTTTTACAGCCACCCGCCGTGGCTTTAATAAAAAAGGAGATACTCAGCTCGCCGGAACCGCATGAGTTGCAAGAAACACTTAATACTCAGCCGGCCGGCGTGCAGCCATCAACAGTTGCTGTTGTAGCCGCAGCGCCACCAACGGTGCCACAAATTTACCCGCCACCGCTATCCCAGCCCATACTTTCCGTGGCCGATTCCGGCTCTGGAGAACTCTTCGAAACCCGTCTAGAAGGCAAAACCATTGGCTGCTTTTCGCTAGGCGGCGAAATGCGCCTTTGTTTGCCGCAATTTCTCAACAATGTGCTTAATGACTTCTCTCTGGAACAAATCAATCGCATCTTTGATGAACTGGGCATCTATTGCTCACAGTGCACGCCCGATCAGCTGGTCGAATTCAAGGCCGCTAAAATATTGCCATCGGATGTCAAGGCCAGTGGTTTAATTACGCGCACCGATGCCGAGCGGCTGTGCGCCGCACTGCTGCATCGCTCCGATCGCAATAGCTATATACCCGTGGAGAGTTTGGCCAAGGGTGCATTGTCTTTTCATGTTTATCACAAATGCTTTGGCAAATGCGAGGGTATATGCACACCGGATATGTACTCATTTCAAAAGCCAACTTGCATCAAATGTCTGGAATGCGATGGCTGGTTCTCGCCCCAGAAGTTTGTCGGTCATGTGCATCGCAAGTTTGAGAATCGCACCTGTCATTGGGGCTTTGATTCGCGCAATTGGCATGATTATTTGCATGTAGCGTTGGATGTGGAGAATCGCGAAAAGTATCAGCGTATTTTGGATCAACTTAAGGAGGTGGAAATCAAGGAGACACACAAAGCGCACCACGAACTGGATCACAAGAAACGAAAGGTAAGTGTAGCTTCAAATATATCTCATTTAAAAAAAAAGCGAAGGAACAGTAGTCAAGGAACAAAGGTCCTGCTTTCTGAATGGCGAAAGTCTCTAGAGACAAGACTATTTAATAATATGCTCAGAGTAATCCAAATAAATAGACATTCAGTGCAGACAATTCAGTTGTTTTAACTTATCTGTGGATACTCGTTGAATAAACTGATTTCTTCAAGAATAAATTCGGTATTTTTCACAACTACTACACAGCTTTTCAACTTTGTATAGGAATTCCCCTGTTTTAGCGTGTTGATTACGACGAAATCTATCCCAAATTACTGTAATAGCGATGTGACACAAGAATGTTATCACGACTTTTTTCTATATAACAGTATACTGTTTCTACGTGCCCCGTCGCATTCTTAGCAGCTGAACCCTTTTGCTATACCTCCAAAAACGTCGCAATTCTATTATTTGATATCCTGGAGTTGATCAGTCTGATAACGGCTAGGCTATTTTAGTTTCCCAATGAGTATCACTTGTTTATTTTAACACTCCAAATAAAACTACTTCAACCTTGTTAATACAGCTTCCTATGAAGAGAATGGTTTGATCACCTCTTGAGCTGATAGCATCATTTAATCTTATTCTTTATGAATTGAAATTTTACGATCAGCTTTTTAGTTTTACGAGGAAACTAAAACTATTAACCCACACCATTTGAATAGGAAAGCGTTATGTGTCGGTCAACAAAACGACATCTTAGCCCAAACATTAAGCAAACGCACCTCAATCCATTAAATCGGCATTCCAATATTTTGGGGCCCCACCCATGCAGAAGTAAAGTAAGTGCTAAGTAGGTGTTAAAATGCCGCTACCTTTGGCTACTGAAGCGCCCACTGGCGGCGGCAAGTTAAAGCTAAGCGGCGCCATATTTGGCGCATCACATTGACATTCTCTGCTTCAATTCTGTTTTCTTTTATGACATTTTGTTGCTCGCTTAACAGCCGCACGTTAAAAACTCGTAAAAAAAAAATACAATACTCAATACTCATACACATTCACATTCACATACATACAAAGAGGCAAGGCAGACAAATTCATATCAATTTATTTGAGTTGAAGCGAATGCGGCGGCAGCGACGTTGGCGTTGGCGTCGGCGTCGGCGTCTACAGCATTCCCCACTGCGCACTCAATCGGCAGACGTCAGTCGATCGTTTGGAGCAGTCAGACAATATGAATTATTATAAGTGTGATTACTTTGTCGTCTCATTATGAATGTGAATGTGTGTGTGTGTGTGTGTGTGTGTGCATTACTTTTTAAATATTTAAACAATTTGCGTTTGACCGCTGACCGCCCGCCCTCTTCCTCTTGCCATCACTCTCTTCTGTAGGCGCTTAACATTTTTGTTGTTATTGCTTATGCTCCCAATTAGCAATTGGGCTGCGCTGCTGCTGCGCTGTTAAGCCGCAGACATTGAGTCTGAGTTGCATAAAAACTTTTCGAAAATCATTTTTTTTTTTAACTTCGACTTGTATTTATTTACTTAAACTACTTAAATTTGTGCTTAAACAGCGAGTTGGCATAAATAATGTTTTTTTTTTTTTTTAAACAATAAATACTCCCTATTTTTGTTTGGCTTAAGCAAAACTTGACACTTGCGTGCCGCAGCGGCAATCACAGCCAGCACGTCGTCGCTGTGGCTGTTGCTTCTTGGCTGGGGTTTCGCTTGATGGAGTTGCACGCTGGTTTAAAAGGAATTTGACCGAAGTTAATCTTTACAAAAATAAATAAATCATGAAGATTATAAAAAAAATAAATGCAGAAGTAATTGTTTTTTTTGCAATTCAAAATTATTTTGCCACTATGATAAATTATAGTTTACTGCAAGATCATTTTGAGCTGAACTAATTAAAACCAAAAGGGTTTGCTTTTGCAAGCTATTTTTTTTCCAAATGCTAAATTTCGGTGAAAAGGGCGTTCTTACTATCAATGTTCCAGACTGATTATGCGTTTTAAAATGAAAATTGATCTTTTTGAGCGAACGAATGACGAAAGCACTTAGCAAAACAATATTTTGAAGTAATTTATTTAGTTTATTTTTTAATTAATTTTTTGTTGTCTTCAATTTTTGATCACAATCTTTAAGCCTTTTACGTCGTTTTGCATTGATTTTGCGTGTTGATTTAGCAACATGATATGGGTTTGTTAAGTCACACACAAAATGTCTGATTTTTTTACTTGTTAGGAAAGCAGCTTTTTCCGAAGACCACTCAGCGTAGCAACTGAATCAATTGTGTGTGATAAGAATACGCATACACAGCAAACTGTATACGAAACACAATTGTCGAAAGAGGCAATTACGAAATAGATACTTTCGGAGTTATATTATGTTTAATTATGTGTTTAAATTTATTTTTTGTATTATATTAAACTCGCTGAACCCGCGCGCTCCGCTGTATTATATAAATTAATTCTTCCCGTTCCTCTTTCTTCTCTTTCTCTCTCTCTCGTCTTCATACCAAGTCAAGCTGCGGATATTGGTACCAATATCTTTATATCCTCTACCTCTATCTCTACTTCTACCTCTGCCTATACCCTTACCTCTACCTCAAAGAATTATTTACCTAGTCAAAGTTAATGCTTGCCTACTATATAAGTAGAAACACATTTAGTATGTTTTATATGGAAAATTGTTTTTGTACATATTTTTGGCTTTTTTTTTTTGGTTTGAATTTGTCCAAACTTCACAAAAACCTTCTCTTTAATACTGTCTACAATGTGTGAAAATCGGTCCACGCGTTTTCGAGTTTAGCGAGCACATCACTCTTTAAGGCTTAATTTTTATATATGTACATATATAGATAACATTTTGTAGCATGTATGAATAAGAATATTTGAATGTAGTTTTTTTACTTTACAAAAAGATTCGATATACAAGGTTGTACTATATAATCAAGGAAAATTAAGAACTGAATTTGCTAGGCCTATAGATTTTTAAACCAAATATTTACATATATTCATTTTGATTCAAAGCTATTGTTTTAAATTTATTGTAAAAAATTTAAGATAATATTGGGCATTTCAAATTTGTTCACCTTTTTATTTTCTAGTTCACGTAAAGTAAAATGTTTCTACCACCCCCCGTGTGGTGAGCGGGTTTGAGAATACCACCTCAGCAGGTCAAAGCTTGTCGTATGAGGCGACTAACAATGACACTGGCAGGAAATAAAAATATTCGAATTTTCAAGCATCGACTCTTTATACGCACTCTTTGCATTACATTTGAAATAAAATTGAAGTCTATAAGTTAACACCTTGTACCACTGTGCTGGTGCGCCATTACGAATGCATCCATCCACCGACGACGACATGTCTATTTGCGCAGAAATACTATTGTGCGGATTCTGCCACTGTCACTGCCAGCGTCGCAGTCGCAGTCGCTGTCGACTATGACTTCTGTTTGCTGGCAAACATTAACGCTCGTGTTGATATACTATAAATTTATTTATTTATATATTTTTTTGACTTAACTTCGTTTCGCTCAATTTATCAAACTGTTTTTCAACATTTTAGCATTTGTCTTTGTTAGTGTTGTTGCTGTTGTTGTTGTTATTTGCCAAATGCTGGCCACTTTGGCAGCGCCTGCGGCGTTGCCAGCTGTTTTTTTTTTTGTGTTTGTTGCCGGCGGCGGCGTTTCGCATTTTTTTTGTTGTTACAAAAAACGCAGCACACTAGCTTTAAAGTTAAAGTTAAATATTCAACAAATACTACATAATAATAATGTTGAGTCGACGTCGCAGCAGCGCAGCCAACAAAAAGCAGCACAAATAAATCGCAAACCGGTTTCAATGCCTTGTAGTGTTTTTTTTATTGTCAGACTGCTGCTGCTGCTGGGTGGTGTTGTACTTTGTCCATGCCTGCTGCTGCCGCTGCTGCCGCTTCTTCTGCTTCTAGCTCAGCTTTTGCCTTGCCCTGACGCTGCCTTGTTATGGGCGTCTGTCGCGTCTGCGGCGAATTCCGTCGGCGTTCAAAAACAAAACAAACTGCCTTGCAGCGTTTGTTGTTGCGCAAAAAAAGAAAAAAGAACATTATATAAAATAATAATAAAGCGACAACGAAGCTAAGAAGCAGCATCGCCAGCGTCGGCAGCAGAACTGGAACGACACATGATTAGAATGGCAGCGCAAAGAAGGGAGTGAGCAGAACAGCCGCTTGACAGCTTGCAAACAAAAAACTCGCTTTGGAAAATGCCAATGAACGTGCTAGACAGCGCTGAGCGGCGCCAACGCAGCTGCCGGCGTCTACGACAGACGTCAGCGTCTGCGTCAGCTTCAGCGACAGTGTTGACAATGCGCAAAAAAGTAGCGACAACAACAAGAAGCAGGGCTTTCTTTTTATTTAAATTTTCGGTCTGCCCTTTGTGAAGCTTTTTTTTGGATGTCATCCCTTTTCAGTTGCGTGACTAAGCAGTGCAGTCGCTGTCAGCGTCAGCGTCTCAGTTGTCAGTCAGTCAGTCAGTCAATGAATTTCTTTTTTTCTCTTACTTACATAATAACAGTTTTTTGGAGCTCATTAAGAATACAAATTTGATGCCCGACAATGGGATACCCTGTAGCCATTTTTTCCATGAAAATCAAATTTCATGCAAATTTTTGTATCGATGCGTTGAAGGGTATGGGCGTTATAACGTTAACTGTACTACGGTGAAAGGGGGGATGGTGCGGAAAAAGGTCAACATTGTTTGGTTTATAAGCCTAACGTACCACATTTGGTTAACATAAATGTTAACTTTAACATTTCTTTAAAAAGTGAAATTCTGTTACACTTCATAGGAGAGGGGGCCTAAAATTGGCACATTATTAGCTATATCTTCTAAAGTTCTTATCCTATATGTGTCATTTTTACACTACACATGCACAGTAATAGTGTGTGCCAAGCTTCAATTGGCTAGCTTTTATGGTGTGAAAAACTTTCATCGCATCTTTTGGTTAAACAAATTTTGATCTAGCTCTTATAGTCTTCGAGAACGGTGCGACAACACGGACAGACGGCCATGTCTATATCGACTCGACTATTGCTCCTGACCCTTTTTTGCCCATGCAACATATAGTCTGCCACGCCTCCTTCTGCCTGTTACATACATTGCACAAATCTATAATACCCTTTTACACTTTGTGTACAGGGTATAAAAATCAAGTCACAAATAATTTTGGTGTTTATGGAATTTTGTGTTGTTTTCCAAAATATTTCAACAGGTTTTTTGTTTTTATGTGTTTCGTTTGTCTGCGTTTTTGTTATATTGTTGATTTTTGGCTTATCATAAAATAAAAGATTTTCGAATTTATGCTAATCTGCGCTTTTTATAAACTACTATGGAGCGCTCTTCAAAACTCATCATGTTTTTCTGGTCTTCGAAACCACAACGTAGCACGTTTCTGCTGCAGTAACAACAACAACAAGTTGTAACTTCTGCTATCTTTAAGCTTTTAATGCTCGGTCATTATTGTTGTTGTTGTTGACAGGCTGATAAAATCAGCTTTATATGAGTTGTTGGCTATACTGTTGCTGACCACGTTTTAAGCTCCCACATATGCCAAAAAAAGTAAGATAAATTTTAACAGCACAGAAAAGCAAGAAATATTACTAATCGGACAAAAGCGACGGAAATAAATTGCATCAAACTGACTGATAAGCTTTTAAAACCGAAATTGTCAAAAATTTTCAAAACAAATACTCAAGCTTAGTTCGAGATGCTGAAGCTCGAATACTCTTTTTTTATCGCCATAATTAACTCAAAAGCATTTTGGCGACTTTTTTAAACAAAGATATATGCTAGCCTCATTATATATACACATTGTATTGGAACTCAATACTTTAGTGATCGAGAAAAATTCTATTTTATTTTCAAAGTTGATATCGAAATAAATGTTCGGCCTCAGAGAGCGGAAGTAAACTAACCTGAACTTATGACCTATTTCCGTTGTAGTCACTTGCTTGACTTTTCAGCGCTGAAATGTTCAGCTCAGTTAAGTTCCGCTGCCTGTCTGCTTGAGGCCTGCGAGTTCTTTACACAAAGATTTGTTGGTTTTGTTTAGAACCTATTCAAGTGTGTGCCAGAAAACTCTAGACGGTTTTGCGTATAGTTTCGTTTGAATTTTCTTAAAAAATCCGTCAAACAATTGCTAACTTGTAAGATTCCCCGTTCTCTAAAAGATAGTTCTGTCACATTGACGAATTGCTTTTTCGATATAAAAAAAGATATCTGGCATATTGAAAAAAGTTTTGGGTCCAAATACGGTTGAAAGAGATTTCAGGCACACCCTTAATTTTCTTCATTTTACTGCTTCAGGGTGCAAGCCCGTATATCAGGATATCTTCCAAACGGACACAAAACAGAAGCACTTCTTTTCGTTTAAATGATTGGTTAAAAAATCAAAAATATTATTTATTGAAATTGGTGTTGAAAACATGGCTCATATTTTGTAGTATATTGTTTTAACGAAGTTTCGTTCGCACCTTAAAGCTGAACAACAATTGAAACACGGTCTTCGCTGTCTACGCCACCTGTATCTGCAGAGTCGTTCGTGTTGTTTTTCATGGCTGTTCGAGAGGCAAAAGTCACTCGGATTGCGTGGCGTTTGAAGAGCGAAAAGCCACATGAAAAGCCATACTAGAAATTCTGTATGAGCGTTACTCATCTTAGTGTACGGCCTTTGCTTAAGCCGTGTTATATATAGGCTTACAACTTTTAGGACTTGAACATGTCGCTTTTCTATAACCAATCCTTTAGAAATAAACAAAAAGACATATCTTATAATTTCTATATATGTATATACATTTTTGTACTTACATTTTTAACACTTTCACAATTGAACTGCTTTTCACTACATAAAGAGTACAAAAACACGTATGCATATTGTATGCCAATCTCTAAGAGTGACCTGATTTGGAATTTGGACGCTGATTTAGTTCTTCGTCCAGCTGGCACTCGAGCACTCTACATATATGTGTATGTACATATGTATGTATTTCATAGCTGTTTTCATTATAGTAAGTTGATAAGCGCGATAACCAAGAACACACGCAATTGTGGCACGCTGTCTCTTTCCCTAGCTATTTCGTATTCACTTCCCAACTCAGAACCCAAGCAAAGCTAACAAAAGCATGAGATCGATCCCCCCGAGCATGTCATGTGATCTGAGGTCTGGCTTGCTTTTACTTTTCTTTCGCTGTCTGCTATGAAATACTATTTTTTTTTGCTTATATATACTATACTTTTTGGAAACAACTTTCGAGGTCCGTTTTATTTCTTTCTTTTTGGAGGTATAGATTCTTTGTGGGAGGGAATTCCAGTAACTTATCTTGAATGAAATTTCATTTAGGGAACTGAGTGAAGAAGCGAGTCTTGTTTAGGAAGTTATTTTAGTATATGATTTTAAAGCTATCGAACTCTAAATGCAAATATATTCTGTTATGAGAATGTTGACTTATTTGTAAATTAGATAGGTTAACTATTTGTCCTTCATGAGATGAGCGATCTTTTTTTGAAATTTAATTTGATACAAATTGTTTGCTGCAGAAAATTTCTAAGTTTTTCTTATCATTTATAATGAAAATACACGCAATCATCCAATACACACTTATTGTGATTATTTTTGAAAAGAAAGCACGAAATCTATTTGGCACGAACATTCAGCTTAACCTCAAAGAAGATCTATTAGAGTACCCCAGCTGCTGCGCTTTCTCGTATCAGTAAAATCAAGACATTTTAAGCGTTTTAAACAAAAAGATACTTTTTTAAGCACTATTTACAACCGGTAGAAACTTTAGTGCCACGATCTATGGCCCTGTCTTAATCAGCTCGTGCTGAATTTTTGGCACGTCTGCGTGGGTTCGCTCTGATAACAAGTCAAGACATCTTTCAGACGTGGTAAATAAAGAAACTAAAGCTAAAGGCAACCAAATAACTCTATACCAGAGTGCACTGTCACCCATACTTGGCCAAAAGAGTGCACAAACACTGGGAGACAGCTATATGGCAAACTGATAAGGCGGCAGACCTAGCAGAATTATCAGCAAGCATTTTTTATGTTCAATAAAAAAGTATATATTTTTTTTTAGATTAATACAATATGTACTACATAATAAGTTATAGTAAAATCAACAATAACAAAATCGAGGTCGTTGCCTATTAGAAAAACAAGCACAAAAAAAGAGAATCTTTACAATAACATTTACATAATAATTTTCACTACAATGCAAAGAAAAAAAAACAGTTCCGCCGAAAAAAACCAAAACTGCTTATAACACGTTTCGGTTTTTTAAAAGTATTTGCACTAATTTGTGTTAAGCTAATAAATAAATTTCTCATCGCTTCAAATCATCGAACAGCGAATGCAACAACTACAAGTTAAAAAAAATTATTGATAACGTTGAATGAGTTTCCAGTTTTTAGTCGTTGTGCTTAATTACATAAAACATGAGAATTATTTTTAAACACTTGCTAAATGCTTAGCCAGGCTGACAATATGATTGAGAATGATCCATACTTAATGAGAGCTCAGACGGAAACGGAAGAAAATGTAAAGGAAGAAACGTTTTTTTTTTCAACCGAAATATTAAGAACTAAAGCACGATTTCTTAGCAAAAATTTGACGCTTACAAGTTCAAGAGCTTTAAATATGCCGCAATTATGTTCAGCAATGCAACCTCAAAAAGTTATTGTGAAGTTTGATTCGCGGTTTCAAACCCTTGAAGTGAGCTCAGGTTTTGCTTGGCAACAAGGCTCCCTAGATTTGTTTATGATTCATCTATAACTATGAAAAGATATCCAAAAGCCTTTAAAATCGCTGAAAACTCTGCTTCCAATAAAATATGTGATTAGGCACTTACGGAAATAATAAAATTTTATAGCCAGTCAAGAAGAAAAACAAGATATTTATGAGAAATTTGTATGTTTTTACCGAAGTCTTGGTGGGATAAAAGTGATCTGCATCAACGCTAGTTTCGAACTGCAAAAAGCAAGAGATGCTTCGGTTCGTTGTCTGGTTCAAACTGCTTTGCGTTCTTTAATTCAAATATACAAATGTAGCCTATCTTATAGCAATAACTATTTTTCTTCTTCTTAACTGGCAATAACAACGCGTTACCAAGCTATGGCCTGATGAAGAGCTTCCCCAATCAGTACCACGAATGTTAGCTAGTTTGCTCTCTATCTGGTTCTTCCCACGGAGACATGGTCTGTCCCTTCGTGGTCTGTTCCTCGCAGTAGCTTCTTCATCCATACGCACAACATCATGACCTAGCCAGCGGAGCAGCTGGATGCTAATTCGCTTGACTATGTCAATGTCGTCGTAGTTCGTCGTTCCATTGGATGCTATAGTCGTTGCCAACTTGTAAAGATCTTACGGAGTACTTTCCATGCAAACACTTCAAGGGCGTCATCCCTCATCCTTCAGTGCTATAAAGCTTATCGGGAAGCATGAGCGTCTTATAGAGTGTAAGTTTCGCTTGGCGATAGTCGTCACTACTACTCATTTGCCCACTGAGACCAAGGTAGCATACTATACACTGGCAAAAGTGATTCTCCGCTTGATCTTTATGCTTTTAGCTATAACTGCACAGAAAAAAGACTACTCGTTGAAGACGCTAAGGTCTCACTCGTTTTTACGCAAGGCGGAGACGGAGTAGCTACTGATACGTCCAAGAATCTTGTAAACTTACACACCTTTTTCTGTGTAGCACAGATAAAAAATCCTGAGCGCTTGCCCAAAATACATCCTGATACTTTGCGATAGCATAGTCATCCATGGAATTCTCTCCATCTTGCTGTATTATACCATGATGCTTAGTCTAAAACCAGGGAGACCCATTTATAAGCAAGTTTTTTGGTTTAAACATTATAACTTGATCTATGATGAAAAAATTGCTGGTACTGGCACTGTCAAAGTTTCTATTACGAGTTGAGATGAAAAAATGCGAAAGCTAACCCCCCAGTAACACTGGGTACAAAGTACCTAAATCGCTTTAAGAGGTACCATAAATGACTTTTAGGATAAAATTCGTTTATAAGAAGAATAAATGCAGTACGCATGACGCACGTCACAGAAAGATTTCAAGCACTTTTTTTTTGTAACAATGAAAAAATTCGATGCTGCTTGTAATTTGGGAAACTGTAAATTACGCATACGCAACGTTAAACAAACAAACCGGTCAACTAAGAGCTACAAAATGTTGTATCTTTTCAAAGTGAAATGATTGACAAATAACAATCGTAATGAAAAGTTTGAGCAAATCAAAATATATATTTATCATATTTTTCTCTTTTTTACGATCTTTGTACAATGTTGTCTCACTTGATGAAGAATTCAAAGCAGCAAAAAAAAGCAACACTTTTCACTTCACAATATAACCTCAAGAAAAGTGACAAAAACTACAAAACTTATATTAAAATATAAAAATTTGTGTTGTTGCCAGGCGCCATATAACAGATAATGTTGTCATTGTTGGTTGTTGTTGTTGTTGTATCTTTGCTTGTTATCGCAAATATTGCATTGCTTATTTACCAACATTGCGTTAATTAATGGAACCGACTTTATTGTTGAACTTGGCTGTCTTTTGCCACCTAAACAAATTCATATAATTTTATAACCAAAAGTCTATGATTATTGTTGTTATTGATGTTGCAAGTTTTATTGTTATTATGTTTGTTGCTGTTGTTGTTGCTATCTATTTTGCTTGCAGGCTATTGCTTGCCAATTAGCGTTGATTTAACTTCAACTTGAAGCGTCAAGCAACAACTTTAGCTTCGCACAAAGACAAGTCTTTGCCGCCGATGATGATGATGATGAACATGGTCAAAGAGACACACACAAGACACAAGACATAAGACCTGGAAAGGTCTCAACCAACGTGCAGCTAATTTCCGCCTAGACGCAACGACCAAGTGACCGTTAAGTAAATAGGAAGGAAACAGGCAAACAAACAAACAAAAACCTAAGCAACAAACTCTATAAAGTCGAGCAACATATTTTGCCGTTGGTTCTTATGTGCCGGGACAAGAACTTGAAGAGAACCATTGAAGCAAGTCGTGGCCAGCATGACGTCGTCACTGATGCCTGTCACCTGTGCAGGTGTAAACTGTCAGTAAATGGCCGGACTGACAGTCAGACTGAATGACTGACACGACTGACTCACTGACTGACTGGACAAAAGTGAACTGGTTGACGCAACAGCGGAAATGTTGCAGCCGAAGCGAACATGGAAACTGACACTCGGAAATCGCTTGTAAGCTGTTGGGGTTAGAACACTTCTTCTTCTTCTTCTTTTTCTTCTAATGCATAATAGTTTTAGTTTAATAAGTTTTGAGAATGCATCGTCAATTCAGTTCAGGTTGGGAAGGCGCTTTTTCCATAACTGGTGAGCAGCAGATAGAACTCGGAAGGGATAATGAGAAGTAAAAGAAGCTTAAAATTAGACAAGTGTCAAAAGATGGACATGGCGAGTAGCTCTACAAGAAACAGAAAATGAAACTTTGGTCTTACAAGATGAGAAGAATCGATAAGACTAAGAATCAGTTTTTACGATTAGTCTATCAGTATAGAAAGGAAATCGGATATGAGAAAACTTTAAAGTACGAATCGTACTCAAAATACTTAGAATGAGTCTAACTAGGATTTAAGTTAATTGAAATCAAACTTTTACGCTCTCTATAAAAAAATTGTATACCAAAGAGGGTATGAAAAAAAGAGAGTGAGAAAAACTTACTTAAGGTTCTTAAAACTCATATTAATAAGGCTTGACTTATCGTTTATTTAGATGATTGTATTGCTGTGACGCTACTACCAATTGATAACATGGTTTTAAGCAGTTATGAGCTCCAAGAACCTACTTGTAAATCTGCACTTTCTTTCTCTTTCTTTCATGCTTTTTTGGTATATGACACTCGTGCTCATACAAAGCTCATCATTCTTAAAGCTCACCTATTTCGCGATTGAATTGAGAACAAGAATGATGCTCAGGCACCAAACAAATTATGGCTTAAGATTTTCCTTAGTTTCCAAAATAAATGTGGTTTATTTGTTATCCGGATCTTAAAATAGATACGAACGTGACAGAATTGATTTTAATATGAGCTGGAAAATCGGTACTTTAACTAAGTAATGTTGTTGTTGAAATATGTTTTTATCAAAGCCATTATACTATAATACGTGACGTGATATGTGTTATGGGACAAATTATTGTTTATATTAAATATTTTTATGCCGTTTAGTGAAACGTAAATCAGATTGCTCCAGTTTATAGATGTGGTAGAGCCACAAATTTGGATTGAAAACTCTAAGCAATTCTAGGACAAACTTAAAAAGCTTTGTGGCTCGGTAACCGCAAACGCTTTACATGCATTAAGCTTGACAATAGCTTCTAATTGTAATTACTAAATCGCTTAAATAATTGCCTGCATTTCGCAGAATTTGACGTTTCTGTGGTTTGTGAACTTAAGTCTCATTCAAATTGGATTCAACTACATATGCATATGGTTTTCTTAGAATTCCCTAGATTCAGCCATTGTTTGAGCCTTTCTTCTCTAGCTGCATTCGGTTCAATTGTCTGCACAATAATCACGTGTATTAGGTATTCCTGGAAATTTCTATAGTTTCTAATTTCCCTATGCTGCAAACAAGTTTTAAGACTACCAATCTCAAGACATGCATTTTAGCTTGACATTGACAATTGTTGTAATTCAAAACTAGACATTCCTTATATAAACTAGTAGCATTTGGATAATTAGGCAAACTATGCGATGACCAAGCCACCCAAGCATTACATTGACGTAGCTGTCTTCATCATCATCGTCATCTTCGTCATCATCATCATCATCGTCACCGTCAGCGTCAATGTTCACGTTGTTGTCTCTAGGTTGTCTGTTGCACTTTCACACGCGTTGTTGACCACAGTTGACATGGTAGATTGCTGTGTCTGTCCGCCTAGGTGGGCGGTTCTTTCTTGTTGTTGTTGTATTATGGTGGGGGCAGGTGTATCTTTTGCCGTTGTTTCTTGTGTTAAAACAGTGCAGAAAAAAACCCCCATGTTTGGTTTGGTTTGGTTGTTTTGGATTTCAACAGCTACCGTGTTGAGCGCGAGAGAAATTCTAGACGTCTAAATGTCAAATGCAGCGCCCGTTGCCGGTGTTGTTGTTGTTGTCGTTGTTGCAAGTTGCTGTTGTTGTTGTTGTATCTGCCGTTGCCGTTGTCATTGCGCATGAGTGAACATTGAGCGAGATGCTATGAGCATTGTAAAATGGTTTTGCATTTGCACAACAAAACAAACAGCAGCAACAACAACAACAACAATAACAACACCAGTTACAGCGATGACGCTGACAACAAATACAACAACGTCAATTGTAAATTTTGCGCGACATGTCTGTAAAAAGCAGCAGCAGCGGCCGCTTGTCGTTGTTGTAAATGATATTGTCGTTACACACACACACACACTCACACACACACACACTCACTCACACACACACACACACACACTCACACACACACACTCACACACACACACTCACACACACACACTCACACACACACACTCACACACACACACTCACACACACACACTCACACACACACACTCACACACACACACTCTCACACACACACTCACACACACAAACTCACACACACACATTCACACACACTCACACACACACACACACACACACACACCCACACATACGTACACTTACTTAGTGGCAGCAGTTCACATAGTTGCTGCGGGTGTTGACGCCACGTTGCTGCCTCCACCACAAAAAACTGCACATAGAAAAAAGTACACGACAGCGTTGCAACAACAACAACAACAAAAACGACAACAACTTGGCGACAACAACAACATCATGACCACTGACGTTGACTATGACGACAACGCCTTTGCTGCTGCTGCTGTTACTGCACTAGAAAACCAGAAGGATGCTCCAAATTCTGGCATGCCAAAATTTTATATACTCTTACAGAGTGCGAGCTTCGGTTTCTGGTGCAGCTTTGTTGTACAGCTTTTAGCTTGGGATCTGGCCTACAAAGGTTGCCATATTTGAGTATTTCGTTCGTCTTTTGCGCCCACTCAAATCACACCAGTATAATTAAACATTATATGATGTATACAAATTTCGAGCATGTGAATCCTTTAACCATGATTACACTATGCAAAAAAAAGGAACTAAATGGAATTATCTTGACCAAACCATTTCTTAGGGGCGCTGAATCCGAAACCGGAGATAAATTTTTCTTGGTACAGTTTTACGGTATCTCAAAGCAATTTCAAAAATCTTACTATTAAACTATTTGTTAAAATTGAAATTTAAAAAATTTTCTGATAATTGTAATTTTGATAGAAAATTTTCTAAAAAATTATTTAAAAAAAAAAAATATATATATATTTCAGATTTAAATATTATGAAATAAAACAGGAACAACTGAATTTGCGATTTCTAATTTTAGAGCTCGTCAAAGGGTGCTCAAATTAATATTTGAGGAACATCTTTTCACGCACCTTGCGGTTTGACCGACTCGTATGCCATCACGAAAATCTGTTATAAGCCTCAGATGGTGTTTATGCAATGTTAGGAGCGTCCACAGGAGAATGAGAAGTTGAACATTTGATTTTGTGTGCTGTGCTAGCGTTTAGAGCGAAAAGAAGAGCATACATGCTTATGTTAAGTAGTTGTAGCTGCTTTTGCGCACGTTAGATGGCGCCACATTATGCCAAGTTTGCTAATTAAAAACAAGAATAAAAAGTGTCTAAGTCCTCTCATATCTTTCGAAAACATTTGCCTAGTCAACGTTATGCAAAAGTTAATATACTTTTCGTAAGTGCATAAAAACGCGCGCAAGCTGTGCTCTTTTTTGTTTTTGTTGCTTTTTACATTGTTGTAGGCCAGTGGCACCCCATCCATACCTGAGTTGATTTTTAATTGGCACGCAAATTGCACATAACCTCAAAATTCAATGGGCTGATTGAGTGAGTGACAGAGAAAGAGAGATAGGGGGCGCTCCATCCAGTCTTGGGCACGCGCTCTCAACGCAGTCGTCAGTCAGTCAGTCAGTCAGCTGGCTCGTTGGCGCGTCTGCTAATGAAATATTAGAAGCTGACAAAACAAGAGACACACGACATGAACGGGCAAGAAGAAGAAGAAGAAGGAGGAGAAGAAGGAGAAGAAGGAGAAGAAGGAGAAGAAGAAGAAGAAGAAGAAGAAGAAGAGAGGAAGTCACTCTGAAGGAGGGTCTGGTGGGGGTCGGTTGTCTGGGGTAAGTTGAACTGCCTTGATGACGTTGCAGGCAGCTCTGAACTGATGTGTGCGTGTGTGTGTGTGTGTGTGTGTGTGTGCGTGTGTGTGTGTTTGTTTAATTATAAGGTAACGTGCATTTAACAATTGTGTGTGTTTTTTGCATTAATTGCGCGCTCTTTGTTTGCGCTCTCTTACTCTCTTGCATGCGTGTGTGTGTGTGTGTGTGTGTGTGTGTGTGTGTGTGAGTGTGTGAAATTGTTTTGTTTACGGAAGCTTGTGTGCCCAATGCGAGCGACCTCTTTATTGCCAACGAGTGGCAACCTCAGCAGAGCTCGGAATGCAGCCCCAAGCCCCGCGACCCGCTCTCTTAAGCTGCACCTCTCTCTTCTTCAACCAACGCCCACTTGACGCCACATTGTGCAATATATTGACTTTTTACACGTGACAGCAATTTGCCAAGTTTTGCCGGGCCCGGCAAGTGTCTGGCGTCTAATTGCCGCGTCTGGGCCCGGGCTTACGTAAACGCCTGGCCCATTATCATGGACTTAGCCTTACTACTGCCACTACTACTACTACTTCTGGCACAAGTATCTCACAGATAACATGGCATGAAATTATGGCGCATTATTATTTATAATTTTTGGTTTATATTTTTTTTTTTTTTTTTCTTCAAGCAAGCTAGCTAATCAAATTGCAGTTTTGAACTTGATTTAAAAATAAAAAAAAAATACAGCCGGCCGGCTGCCTAGGCCAGGTTATAGCCTAGCCAATCCACGGGCTAAAGCTTGGCTAAATTGTGGCAAACCGGTTTAGCGGCCAACTGGCCAAGTGGAAGACTGACTGAATGCGCCTGCCTGCCTGCCTAGACCTGGACCTGGACTAAGCAACATGCGGCGCGCGTATTTCAAACTTTAACTGCAACAATTTGTTGTCACGCCATTTTCGTGGCAGCGCAACAGCAACAACAACGGCAACATTGAGCGTGAGCGTAGCTTGTTGTTGTTGCCAATTTAAATTGTTGTTGTGCAGCAAATGTTGGTCAAAACGTGGCGCAAAATTACTTTATCGTTGAATGTTCTTCTTCTTCGACTATGTTGCCGTTGCTGGTCAGACAGACAGACAGACAGACAGACGGACGGACGGACGGACAGACGGACTGACAGTAAGCCTAACCAAGCCAACTATAGCAAGAAATCGAGCGACCATTCAGCTAGAAACATTTTAGCTAAGCTGCTAATCTAGACGGTTATTGTTGCCGTTGTTATTGTTTGTGTTGTTGCTGTTCTTTTTGTGTTTTTAAGGCTTGCAACAAATGGTATATGCACAACGATATGAAACATGCAACGCGCGGAAGTTGCCACCTGCAGTTTTCTGAGCATGTATGAAAATCTATGCCTAATCCTTCAATATCATTCTGAGATAAACTACTATCCAAACTTAACACTTTTCCCATGTATTTGCTTATCAAATCAGAAAACTTTCTTTTCAATTTTATCGAAATTTTAACACTACTCTGGAATAAATTTCTTATGCTTTTCTACCCAGTTTGTCAAGAAATCGATTTCAAATCATTCAAATTACTGTTCTGGATATTATGTCCCACAGAATATGAGTCTTGAGCTTATATTTGCCAGGCCGAAAGGAGAGTATATGTGCCAAAATTGTATATCAAGTTTAAAGATAACACTAAGTTGACACCAAAGAATGATAAGAATAGAAGATTAACTTTGTAGCTTTTGATTTGAATGCAAGAGAAATTCGGTCAAATTTGCGAATTAAATGAATTTACGATGCTCGAATTCGTAATAAGAATTCTAAATAAGTTGTGAAATAGAACCACTGAAATCGTAATAATTAGTATTTACGCTGGTATTAAGAAAAAGTTAAGTTTCAATGCCATGGCGTTGTTACTTCTGGGGAATTTCGTAAGGAGTTTTCTTTCGCCTGAGACATTTCAGTAGGAGTTTGATTTAAATGCAAGAGAAATTCGGTCAAATTTGCGAATTAAATCAATTTACGTTTCAAATTCTCCTATGTTTTTAGAGCTCTTAAGCTTCGCCAAAAAAATTTATAGGCATTTTAAAGAGCATGTATGTTTTAAAGGACATTTCGTAAGGAAATTCGGTCTTAATTTGCCATATATACACATTTTCGTTAAAATTTTATTAAAATGCAATGAAAATTCGTTAAATTTGGCTATTAATATCAGAGCTGAAGCAGGAAACATTCAACACAACGTTGCCAGACCTGATCGAAAGATCTACGACTAAGTTTAAGAGTGAAAACTAAGACATCACCGCATCGCAGCCAGCTTTTTCGATCTCAGTCATACTCAAGTTTTGTGCTATGAGCTTTTTATAGACTAGCAGACTCCTCATCCTGCTTGCATCGCACGCCAACCTCCCTTCTCTAGGTACATCATATTCTTCTTCTTTCTTTTCATTCTCCTCTTCCTCCTTCTGCGCCTCTTTCACTTTCACTTTCTCTCCATCTTCCACTTCCTCATAAGTCCAGCTGCGGATATTGGTACCAATTGTGACAGGTGTCTCATCTATTGGCAGGCGTTGCCAGACTCTGTGTTAAAGAGTATAAAAACATCATCACTTTTGACTAAGCTTTACTTTATCTAGTTGTACTTGTTGCTGCCGCTGCTGCTGCTGCTGCACTTGTTGCCATTACCATTTTGGCTGTTTGCCGCAGTTGCGCTTCTTGTTGTTGTTGCGGCTGTTGTTGGCAACTGCAACACGCCTACCTTGCCACTTGTGCCTCAATTATGCCAATTGCAGTTTATTTTCTACTGATTATTTTTGTAGCTGCAACAACGCGCGCCATGACCTTAAAAAGCAACATTTGTGTGTTGGTTTGTTTGGTTCGTTGGTTACTTGCTTGGATTATGGAAATGTGCCCACTCTGCGGGGCCCCGCTAGACGCCTTGCCCCAAGCCACCCTCTCATCTAATCCACGCTTGGAAATTCCATGTGCGCAGCTGTTTGATGTGCGTCTCTGTGTCGGCGTCGTGGTCGTCGTTGTCGCTCCGTCTGGCTCTGCTACCATTGGTGTCTGCAACTGGCGACGTCGTCGTCAAAAAGTTTGCTTTGTCTGCCGCTGCTGCTGCCTTTGGCTTTGTCTCTGCGCTGTTATGTAATACTTAAACATTTGGTCAAATTTTCCAAGCGGTTTTGCTTCTAAATATTTTAAGTGGTTTTTGCCATGCGCTAAGTTTGGCTTTAAACTTCAGCGCATTTAGCTGACCCAGTAAAAAGTATCAGCCAATGAGTAGCAACAGCAGCAACAATTTTCCATTTTCTATGCGCATTTTCCAAGTTAATTACGTGCAGCTACGGCTGCTAGCGCGCATACTTCTTGTCATTCATAAATGAAAACGGACGACAACTAGGCGTATGTGTATGATTCATAGGCAGGGCCCGGGCCCGGGCCGTAGACCTTGCCAGCAAAATGCCTGAAAAAAATGTTCATGCGAAATTTGAAAAAATATAAAAAAATTTGTGTGAAAATAACCACAGCTACTAAAATGATGTGGGCGTGGCTATGGCTTTTGCTGGCTATAACAGATAAGCAAGAATGTATTTAGAAAAGAAAAAAAATCTGAAAAAGCGCTTATTTTGGTCAGAGAATGTGAAGATACTCTAGCAAGTGGGTGTATCGTATGTTATGATATGGAAGTGAATTTCAAGCGAATTCTACTTTTTAGTGGTTTGAAGTTGAAGCGCTATGAAAGACTCTATGGGTCTTGATATGGTATTATGGTAGTTCCATAAGTCAGTTTTTTCGGTCTTTTCTTGATTGACTATAATTAACCCTTTAGCGTTTTTGGCACGATATAACCCTTCGCTGTGTTTCTTCCTGCAACTTTTTCACCTATTTGAACAACGTAATATCTGAAGAGATCTGGTTGAATAAAAAGGTACAGCTTTGCGTTAAAAGTTCTATTTCAAAAGAAGCTACGAATAAATAACAAATTTGGAAACTACACTAGAAAATAGTGTACAATTCGTCCTCGCCAACGCAGTATAAAGACGCAAAAAGTGGTTTTTCTTTTTCAGGCAGCCAAGTTGGGTCGTCGATAGCACTATACAATGTGCACAAGGTCCAATGTACTTCTTCTTGAGTTTCCAAAAATGTGTACTTCAAGTGAGCCTGAGTGAATGGCATTCATCCACCAAAGCAGCATTTTGGTAATCAAAAATTATGTAGCTTATATAGACGACGTTTTCATGGATTCCGTGAAGTTCAAGAAACCTAACTTTATTATGACTAAGTTAAGTTTAGTCTGGAATGTATCTGAAAATTTCTTGACTGTCGTATCATCGCTCTTTTTCACGCCGATACAGAACAAGTCGATATGATGTGATGCTCTTGACATAAAAATATTCGATGTTATCTATGTTAAAAGAAAAATAAAATCTTTGGCAACAAAATTAATTTTTTGGTCAATTTTGAAACGCGATGGTTTCGACTACCGCATACGATGGAACGACGAGCTCTACGCTACAACGACTGTGACATAGTCAAGAGAAATATGATCCAGCGGCTCCGCTGGCTAGATCATGTTGTGCGTACGGATGAAAAAGCTTCTGCGAGAAAGTTCTTCAATGCGTGTGTCGAAAGGACGAAAGGTCAGACCATGCCTCCGCTGGAAGGACCAGGTAGGGAGCACACTAACTACCTTTGGTATTACCAATTGAATTAGGCACGCGCAAGACAGAGACGGAGGAGAGATTTACGTCAGGCCGTAACCCTGTAACGGTTTGTTATGGCCAGTTAAGAAGAAGATTTTTTATTTGGCAACGGCTTTTTTTATCTGCTAGCACGCTTTTCGTATAATCTTCAGTTATAGAGGTTCGCGTTTCAGTGAGTTGGAAGCATTATACATGTTACACGGGAATCTTACTTTGATCGGTACGAAATATGACTCAAATGAAAGGTAGTTAACAATCGGTTCAATGCCCCGCGGGACAGTTTTTATTTACGTTGATTCGAATTTGGGTCACATAGCAATAGAAACATTTTTTGCACCCTGGACATAACCTCAAAAGTAGAAAAAAACGCCGTTTTTCGGGTACATAATCTCAAATATTTCCAAATCCTGACGTGATAGGTAATATAATTCTGACTCCGGATTCGGATTCTAAACTAAACCATGTTGAACTGTGCTATCGATAGCTTTTCAGCACTAGCCACTGCTGAGTACTAAGTTTACCCGCATCAGCTTTTCGGCTGGTTTTAGCTAATAACATAGAATTAACTTAAGAGATTAAGAGAGAGAGAGAGAGAGAGAGAGAGAGATTAAGAACATTTCAAGCACTAATTTAAAATGTAAATTGAATTAATAGCCAAATTCCTGTTAGTAACAACAGGTTCGTTTTTCAAAACCTAATAAAGTGCAACTAGAAACTAAATAAGATCCATTATTTATATATATTACATATATTGTTCTAATAACGTTAGAGTTATACTTCTAACCCAAATAACTCGTCTAACTTCAAGAAAAGACAAATGCGCACTCTGCAAATCTATAAAAATGGCATAAAAAATAACATCAACAAAATAGCTCGTGAAAAATCATAAAAAATTGTCGGAAATTGCAAACAAGTATAATATTTGTAATTTATGTGTTGTTGTTGCTTTTTGAATAAACATATTTTTAGCAATATATGAATGTGTGTGTGATCGGGAGCGGCATATATTGGCCATCTTTGCCGCTTGTCTTGTCAGCAACAATTAGCTGTTGAACTGAAACGCTAACTAAAAATACAAAAAATAAAAATAAATCACATTTATGTGTGAATTTATACTATACGTATAACAGTATTGTTGTCACTTATGGCCATATTGCTCATACGCAACGTGGTCCAGCTTAAGTATGTACCACAATTTACACTAGGCTTTATCTAAAGCCAATTTAAAGCTGAATGCTGACTATCGGCAGTCATTTATCTAAAAAGGCAATTAACCCATGAATGCCAACAAACAAGCCCACGCACAAATTACAAAAGTTGCCCCGCTCTTTTGCTCTTTGATTTCCAAACCCCATTTGCCGCGCTTTGCATGCAAATTTTTAATGACGTTTATCTTGCGTGAGTTATCAAAGCACATAAGGTAGCTGGAAAAATAAAAGAAAATTTAAAAAAAATATAAAAAAATAAAGGGGCAGGTAAATTTTTAATTGCTGTCAACGCGCAATGCGCAAATATTGACAAAAGTGCGTGTGTGTCCTATGTGTGTGTGTGTAGTTCCAACATTAATTTTAGCTTACAGTTCAACCCACTTCGTAGTCAGTCCTTGCACAATGCACAAAGCTAAAGCCAAAGCTAAGCGACCTAAGGCAAGCAGCATTTCCTTTAGCAACAACAACCCCTCTGAGAAAACTTGGCAACAACAACAACAACAACAACGGCATCATAGAAAAATCCAACCCCAAATGAAAATGTTGAAATTGCGTTGCTTTTTACAGTTTGGCAAATGCGTAGCAAAGACAAAGCAACACCTAGCGAGGGTTGCTGCTGCTAGGGTTGTCATCATCGTCATATATGCCACACACACACACATGAATACTATACAGATTACATACATATATAACTTCTATATATATGCCGTTATACAACAACAACTTAAAGACTGCCAGGCAGCCATTTATGCCATTTCTTTTAATAATGTTTAAGGTTTTTGTGGTTTGAGTGCGGCCTGTATGCAGGTATGTGTGTGTGGCAAGTATACCAAAAAAACCCACACACACACACACAAATTGCGTAAGGGTACAAGCACTATAGGTATGTGTGCTTCTCTGCAAGAACTGTCTTCATAAGTTATCCAAATTGTGATCTATACAAAATCTAACGCAAAACTCATGTGAGTTAAAGCTTTGTTTCCAAGCGCAACTCTTACGAAGGCTCCTTTAAAGCTATATTACTCTGTAGAATGTGTGCGCGAAAGCAAATTTACAGATCCCTGTCATTCTGGATGTCAGCCACTGTTTTGCACAATAGGTATGCCCTTTATCGTAGAGGTGTACTCTACGTGAATCCATAAGCAATGTATTTTCTATGCCCCTTTAACTTTAGAACGACATGGCAACTGAGGCACCATTAGGTAGGTCCAAAGTGACTTACTCTTTGGTGGAGGTGGTAGGTACATCTTCCACCCGTCGAACATCTTCTTTTTTGACTGGTCACAACAAACCGTTATCGTACCACGGCATGATGTAGAGCACTGAATCTTACGTGGTGGGTCCCAAGCTCTACGCGCTACTCTCTTAAACTACTGGGTTTGGTGACTTCGCTGCGCACATTAGCTCACTGCCGTGTGGTGCTTGTCGCAGCTGATCAGGGGGCGAAACGTAAAGGTTGGGCGTCAAATTAGTTAAGGTAGTCACAGGAAACAGTGAGCTTCACTTTGTCAGACTACATTCACATATATAACGGATTGGAATAGTGTAAATCCGTGGAGAGAAAATATTGATCATATTTGGATTGGATTCATTTTTGGTGTATGAAAACTACTTCGATACATGAGATTGAAAATATAAAAATAACTTGACTTTTTTTGAGACTTCACTGGTGCCAGGAATTAGTTTTGTTTTATGGAAAGCTAACTTTTGCGTGATGTGTAAATGTCACTCATTGCCAGGGTTGAATTGTGCACAAACGTACGTATGCCCGACTTGAAAAAAGTTAGTATCCAAATAGTTTCGAATAAGTTTCGATAGAAAGCCAAACTGTAAAATTTGTTTAAGGATAACAGTAGGGAAACAACAGTGCTCTCTGCTATATACGCTGCTAAGACGGCATCCGAGTCACGGAACCTGAATCGGGCCACCCGTATAAGACCAGTCGGTTTAGCCGCCATTTAAACCCTTATAAGTTTCTTATTTGTTCGCAAAGTGAATTTTTCGTCATTACTTTGCAAAAACAAAAGCTTTTAGCATGCACAAGAATGGACTATTAGAATACAGTAATCTTTCAGTAGATTACATCAGTTGTGGATCGACATAAATCGATTCATTCATTTTGCAGCTGTGACCCACTCTTGCGACAAAAAGTTGGCTTCCGACCGTCAGACTATTTTTTTTTTGTCGATTGTTTTTCACAGTCTGACTAACCAACTTTGTATCAGGCCTCAAGGCGCGATTCGGCATGCCGATTTTCGGCCTGTCTAGCCAAAGCTTTACTTGTTTAAAACTATATGAGAGCTTGGGATGACGTTCACAATGCGGTCAGAGGAAATCAAGTCTTTGCTTCGAGAAAGCGATATTTACAAATTAAGTAAGTAACCACTATCAATAGAGCGCCTACTGATTTGACTAGTTAGAAAAATGAAAGCATCTCTGAAATTGGAAGGTTGTGTTGTAGAGATAAGATTTTACACAAAGTGTAATAGGGTATTAAAGATTTGTGCAATATATATAACAGGCAGGAGACGTGGCAGACCATATGTTCCATGGTCATAATTGAGATGATGTCCATCTGTCTATCCGTCCTTCAAAATCTGGGACATCCTAAAAGATACACAAAGCACACCATAAAAGCTAAACGATTAAAACTTTTCACAGTTATGGACAATGTAAGGTTAACATTTATTTAAAGCCACCAAATTTGGTACGATGTCTAATGTTGAGCTTATAAACCACACAATGTTGGCACAGGGTATCCTACGGTCGGGCAACGTCCCGATTGTCTGCATCACATTTTTATATGTATCCTTGTTGGTTAGTACTCGAAATGACATTGTTTCAACTTGACTTAAAAATAGTTCATTAACATTTGTTGTACTTAACTCCTGCTTTAATTCTAAGAGTAAATCGCTTCTCTTGGCTTCGATCAAAGTGTTGTTATTTATAACCGCTATGCAGCACTTCAAACGTTGTCCTAGGAATGCGGAATGAGAGTTATTTCTTAACTTAGTACTAACTGATTCGCTTTATGGCCATAAGTTCCGCCAAAGTGTGGGTGCAATTGACAGCTGTAACTAACTTATATAGAAAACCCTTGCGCTCAGCCAGCTGTTGGCCAGTGTTCAATAAGTACAGCAGCAGCAACAACAACAACAATCACATCTAAGACGCCTGTTACAACAACAACAACAAGAGCAGAGCAGCTACACTTGGCAACAAGAACGAGACGCCAAGGAACAAAACGACGCACAAATACATACATATATATGTATATTCGCATATATCTTTATAAGTAGCATATAGCTGGGCAGGAGGGGCAAAGCTAGCAAAAATCCTTGAAAGGTTAAAGACTTTGCCAATGCAGGACATGGCGCCGTCGTCATACTCATCGTCGTCAGTCGTCCTCAGTCGTAGCCGACGTCGTCGTCGACGTCGTCGTTTTCATCCAACGCATTTGTTGTTGTCGCCGCGTTGAACTCGTTTGCCATGCGGTCGCTGCCCCTGGCCGCTTTTTAGCTGCGTTCTGCTTCCTTTTTCCTCTCTTTTGCTTTTTGCTTTGTGTTATTGCTATTTGTTGTTGCTGCTGCGTTTCATCTAAGCAGCGGCAGCAGCAGCGGCAGCGGCAGCAGCAGCGGCAGCGTTGCGCCATTGTTGTTTCGCTTCCTATTCCACAGAACAGCAGCAGCGCCCGCTGCTCAAGTTCCTTTCAATGACAATGTGCCATGCGTATCTTTCCAGTTATGTGCTCGCGCTGGCCAGGATTGGGGGCATTATGTCGGCGGCAGTGGCAGTGGCGTCGACAGATACTGACTTGGTTGTAGTGTTGTTATTGTCAGTGCGTTGTACTTTGCTGCTTCTCCTGGTTCTGTTGTTTTCTTTGGATTTTTTTTTTTGTAACTGTCATTAGGGACATTGCTTGCGCGTGCTTTCATTGGAAAATCCCTTTTATTATGAGGTTATGTGCTTTGACTTTACTCAACCCATTATCGGTTGGCTAACCCAGCCACAACCCAACTACCACAAATTTACCATAAAGCGTTGAAAAAACTTCAAGAACTACTCTAGACCCCAAGGCAAGTTCAGCTCTAGTCTTTTGTCTTTCAATACACTTGTAGAAAGCATATTAATGCATAGAAGAAGAAGAGGATTTTGATGCTATGACGAAGTTGTTAGCTGCAAGCAGACTCAGTTTTCAACGGTTTCAATCAATACTTGTCTATTTTTGGTTCTTCTTGAGTATATAATAAAATATCTCTTAATTACAAAAAGAGATGACAGCATTACATGAAAGTAAATTTATGAAATTGCGTCTAAGATAATATTACTTATTATTATATCTCACTTTCAAATTTACAAATCATTCACTTTATTATTCAGATTATTTGGCAACAGCTAAAAAACTCCAACTTTTTCGTAGGGTTTCCAAGGTACAGTCTGGATATGACATAGCTGATGTCCCAGAGAAGCGGTGCCTCGACCCATTAATGAGTTCTAAGACATTTTGTTATCTTTAAAAGCACAAAGGATGGAAAGACTGCTGAAGTGTTTGGAAACATTAAAACATTTGATGAATATCCATGAAACGTATATTTCAGAAGTTGTGTATTTTCTGGATATATTTGTATATTCTTCTTCTTCTTAACTGGCCATAACAACCCGTTATCGGGTTACGGCCTGATGTAAGTATATTCTTTCATTGGAGTTGTGGTTTTACGTGGTGGGTCCCAAATCCTACGCACAACCCTTTTAAGGCCTGTGGTGGCTCTACTGATCTCGAAAGAACCCAGGTCGTCCTAGGATCTTCACTTTACTTTCTTTACACCGCCGACTTATCAAGGCCAGTCCCAAATACGGGCTTTGCTCCAGCCTTAACTATTTAGTGCTCCTATTTACGGGTATGCTGATCTTTATGGGCTGAAACGATACTAAATAAGTAACTACCGTCAAACCCGTAAATGTCTGCTTCACGCTTCGTCTCCAAAATTCCCAGTTACACAAGTAATGGAAACTTGTTTATATTTCAAGATCATTGTCTAACTTGCCGAGACAAAATAACTAAATAGCTTTCGTTTCTATACCAACCGATTTTCAATGAAAATTTTTAATTGAAAAGTTTCTTGATGAAAGACTGGGAAAAGCAAGCGTACAACAACTTCAACTCTCAGGAGCAAGCCAGATGTGTCTCGCATTATCTAACCGTGTATTAGTCTTGTTCTTGCTGAATCCTTGCTTGCTTTTGTCCACTTTGCATGTTTTGTATCTTGTCGCTTATTTCTCATTTATCGCTCAGTGATCTGTAAACATTTAGGCGGCGGAGGGTTCCATAGAGCTGCACAGAGAGCGGAACCGTGGGGGGCTTTTGGGCTAGTTGGCATGCATTTGTCAGCACTTTGCTCAGGCCACAAATCAAATCATATACAAAATCGACAAATACACTAAGCGGACTTGCTGCGTAGTTCTATAGTACGTATAGAGTAGACGCCAGATACAGATACATACACAGATGCAGATACAGATACATTCGGTCTGCGAACATAAATTATAAATTAAGACAATTTTAATTAAAATATTTGTTTTTTTTTTCGGTTTTACTCGGTTTTTGCCCATAGTTGTTGTACTATGTTTGTTGTAGTACGCTTTGTAGTTGTTTCGCTTGTTTGTTGTTGCTTTTGTGGCACTCTTTTGCATTGCCATCACTCCTTATGATTTGTAGTCTTTGCTTTGCGGTTGCTACTTTTCTTCTTTCTGCCTAGGCATAATATATTTTTCATTTTCATTTCACTTTGCTGTCGCTGCACAGTGGATCCAATTGACTTCTTTTTCGGCGACAAACATAACTTTTGAGGAAGTTATAGTAAGATATTTTCAAAATTGCATAGAACAGAGAAGTCCTTAAGCTTCTGCGATACACTGCGATAAATAAGCTGTGTATAGAGGGAGCTTCAAAAAATGGTAGTAAAGTTCGATATTATATACTGCAAATGTCTTATCCTTGCATGTCATGGAAAAAAAAGATTTTCAACAAATCGTCGAAAGTTTGTCTATCTGGCGAACGTGTGTACACTAAGATCAAAATAGACTGCCAACATCTTGCCAACAGATTTTCAAAATTTTAACGATTTATTAAGCAATAAGCACATTTTATAGTTGCAAGGATAAGACTTTTAGTGTATATATTTGAAGCTCCCTCTTTTCACAGCATATTTATCGCAGAAGCTTAAGAAATTCTCTGTTACATTAATTTTAAATTTTGAAAATAACTGCTCACTCAAAAGTTATGATTTTTGCCGAAAAAGTAGTCAGTTGGATCCACTGTGCGCTGTCGCCTGTCTTGCTCTATTGTTGTAAACGTGTTGCGGTTGTTGTTGCTTTTGCTGCTGCTGTTGACAATTGGCCAAGCGCCAATAATTTTTTGAAAAATTTTTATACTGTCATTGCCTTTGCGTTTTTGCGCTGTGCTCGCTTATTTTTTCCTATACACATACTTTATTTTATTATTTTTTATTTTTTTTTAGTGAATTATTTTTTATTTTTCTTGTCACTTTTGTTGCCAATAATTCGAGGCGTCTGTTGGTTGCCGTGCTCTTTCTGAACATAGCGTGCTCTGTCTTATGTTTTTCTCTCTTTGTCGCGCTTTAACAATCATACAGTGGACACTTGCCAATTAAGACCGTTTTTGAAATCGAGAACGAAAGAAAGGCGGAAATTTCAATTGAAAGCAAAGCTTATGATAATCGAAAATGGCTAAAAATGCAGAAATGTCATGAATTTAACCATGAGCAAAGACGAGAAAATTGAAAATCGAACGAAAGTAAAAGTAAAGATGCTTGAAGTTGCAACGAGTGCCGAAAGTGTTTAGACAGGCAGGAAAGTTTATCACATTGACGTAGAGGTGTAGAACTATGTCACGGCTGTTTTTCTCCGTTTTTTTTTCGGATTTGCCAATTGGCAACGCTGACAGCAAAAGCAATTTAAGACCTTTCAGTAAATTTGGGATCACTGCTCAAATCGTGTATGAAATTTTCGCAAAAAGATTTAGATTTTTTGTCTTTGAACTTTTTAAAACACCGTTTTTTGTGCTGCTGAAGCAAAATAATTTGGTTCTTTGCTTTGCTATCAATCAGGACTTAATTTAAGACCTTTCAGTAAATTTGAAATTGCTCCTCAAATCGTGTATGAAATTTTCGCAAAGAACTAGTTTCTAGAATTCAAATGGAATACGGAGCAATCATTTTATAATGCCGCATATATTTACTGTGAAAAAAGAGCAAATAGGGAAATTGCTCTGCCATCCATTATCGTTTCGAGATAGACCTAAACTATCGAAGGGACATTGTTACCATATTTAACTACCTTTCCGTTTCGTGTCAAAATACTCCAAGTTTGCCGGAAAAAGTTTGTTTTAGCCAAAGATTTTTTGTCTACAAACTTTTTGGAACAATCGTTTTTTGTGCTCCTCAAGGAAAATAATCTTGCTCATTAAATTTTTTAGAATTGTTCTCACAAAGCGAGATTTTCAAGCGAAAAAGTTAAAAAATCTCACGCGCGACTTGTAAGATATTACAAATAATCTTAGAAAGCGAGTAAGATTTTTGACAGATCACTGATAAACGTGTTTTACAATACTGCTACTTCCCATTCAAAACACTGGCTTCAAAAAAGTAATGAAATACAAATAAATAAGTGCAAAATTCTAATAATAGCTCATAGTAGAAGGAGCGCTGGAGGGAAAGAGTCACCCGAAGTTTAGGAGCCGGGAGTGGTTTTCTTTATATATTATTGATAGCAAAAGTGGGAAAGAGTAATGTCTGGGAAACCTACACTTTTTTCGAAATTTACTTTTAAACACAACTTCTACGGTTATGCCGTCACGAAAATGTGTTATTACGCTAGGAATGATGTAACGTGTGCATGCACAGTAGAGCAAGAAGGTAGCACTTTTGTTTTTGTGTGCTGTGTAAGCAGGGAGAACAAAAAGAAGAGACTGCATGCTTAAATTACAGGGTGTTGTTGTCGGATTCGACCACGCTAGATGGCGTCACATGATATCAAGTTGCAAAGCATAATACGTGTCTGTCCTGCATGCCGTGACGAACAATGTTTTTTTTTTGTTAAAGTTCAAGCTTTTCTTTTTTGATTTGTGAAATTATTTATCACTTGCATTCACCGTACTCTAGTTATTGTGTTTAGGTTTAGAGGCGCTTATTATTTAGTATATATTATATTTTTTGGGTTTTTCAATTTGCCCTGCTCAATGCCGTTTCGCTGCTTATCGCGTAGAACATTTTTGTCTGCCCTGTTGCTTTGCTCTACTTTTGCTTTTCTGTTTTCTTTTTCTAACTAATTCTAAATTCAATTCACATGCTCATTCGCTCTATACGATTAAAATATATAAATTTTTATACCCTGTACACGAAGTGTTAAAGGGTATTATAGATTTTTGCAATGCATGTAACAGGCGGAAGGAGGCGTGGCAGACCATAGGTCGAGTCGATATAGCCATGTCCGTCTGTCCGATTTGTAACGTGTTTCTCATAGACTATAAGAGTTAGAGCCATAAAATTTTACCAAAAGATGCGCATTTTCCCAGAAAAGTACAAGTTTATCGATTCATGTCGATAGCTCACCCCCTTCCCCCGTGACAGGCTTTCGCGGTTTATACCGCTCTGTTAAATCTATCAATTCGAAACTCGACAGAGGTTTGCGTCGTGTTTATGTTGATTATGTTATAAAAATGTTTGAAATCGGATGAATACATCAAAAGTTATCGTCAAAAGTAGGTTGATTTCGAACCCAAACTGCTCCAAAATTCCAATATCTACAGATATGTATACATTTTAGCGAGAGTTACAAAACTTGGTGTTGGGACTCATGTGACTCTTGTGAGCCAAATCATTAAAACTGTATTCACCTTTTTCCAATAGAAGCCCCCCTTCCCACGAAATCGATTTACCTTAATTATTGCCGCACCCCGCAACATATTGATTTGCAAATTGACATATATATTTTTAAACGTGTTTTTGATATATGTAGGTTTCAAAATTTAACCTTATTGGCCCAAGAATACTGGAGGTATGAGTTCTCAATAGGAAAACATGTCAATTGGAACTTCCCAATAGGGAAATGATCTTATGAAAGGAGATAATATAAAAGTTGATACTTCCGTTGCCATTTTACCGTATTTATTGTTTCTACAGGGTATTCCACTGTCGGGCACCGTCCCGAATTTCTGCATCAATTTATATATATATATATATATTTACACGCTGCTTGATAAGAAAATTAGCGCCATATCTTGTGTTTGTTGTTATTGCTGCTGATAAGCAGTTTCGAAGCTCTTTGCTCTTAGCTCACGAGAGGCGCCTCACGTTTTGTTTGCACCCGTCGGTCGCAATGTGCTAATTTGAATGAGTTAATACGTGGCATGCTTAACATTTGCCACAGACTGACCTCAAATGTGCTTAATTTTGAATGGATCATAGCATTATTCAAGAAGATAAGGGGGGGTGTGTGTGTGTGGGGGGGTTGGGTGTTGCGTGTGTGGGGGCGTGTGTGCACAGCTTACCGTTAAATTGTGACATTTTGTCGAGTCTGAGGCGCGTCATCAGACAGAGAGACAGTGAGGGAGAAAGCGAGATACATCTAGTCAGCAGACACATTAAAAACCAATTAGGCCTCTACCCACCTCTAGGCGTGACGCTGACACATCTATTATTATTGTTATTATTATTGCTTATGTATTAGTTGTTAGCTATTTAAACTAAGCTGTTGCTTTTCTAATTGCTAATTTTAACTCACTTTATTCTTGTGCCTCTCTTGCAGGTACGTACCACAGTTGCTCGCAAGTTGCAACTTAAGCGGCGTTGCTGCTGCTGCTGCTTCTTCTTCCGTCATGACTGGCATGGCGCAGCTCTATCCCGTCGCTGTCGTCTTTTGTGTCATTTGCACAAAATGACAGTCAAGTTGTATACATTTCCGGTTCTAAATGCGTAAGTCTAGTCAAATTAAGGCAAAGTTTGTTTGTCTCGCAGCTGAGCGACAGCCGGCAAAGACAAGTGAAAGATAAGAGGCCCAGGACAGCGTCCGCCGCCGAGTGGCACACAGCTGGCCAAAGAAGTCGTCTGCATCGACGCCGTCTTCGTTGTCATCCTAAGCCAAAGCCAAATGCAACAGCATTTGCAGCATCTTCATTGCCAAAGACGTGGTCGTCGTTGCAACGTCGCATCGTGTGTGACATGCCAGCCACTTAGTGGAAAACACCTGCTCATCGTTCCGTGCCTAGATCTCTTGGCTTGGCTAGGCTTAGTTGTTGTTGCTTTGGTGGTTGCCTATGTAGATGTTGCCTTGGCTTTTGCCGCTGCCTTTTGCATGAAAATGTTGCAATTAGATAAGCAGAAATTGTTATGTTGACATTAAAAATAAACGCAGACAAGATAAATGCAAGGCGCATCTACACAGTAAGAAATATGGTTAGATTAAATCTGCTATGTTAAACAGAGATTGCTTTTAGATTGCAGCATTCTTTCAAAGTCAATCTTCAAATTTACAGATTAGCGATCTGAAGTACTTCCTTTTTTATGTCAACTTTAGTATTGGCACGACAATGCTTAGTCTTCAGAGGCTTTTACCTTATCATTTCCTGTTTCCGGAGGCTCTTAGATCTATGTGGCATAGCAATGTTTTGGCTGTTACTTTCTTTGAATACATTATGGAAAAAAGTGCACAGTTTCAGACTTTTGAAACTTTCTGCTTACTGGAGTCGCGAATATTACTTACAGTCAACTGAGTATTATATGCCACCATGCTCAGAATGTGCGATAGTTTTACCAAACTTTCTTTGTTGCAAAGCGTTAGAGAGTAAAGTATTCGTTCTAAGATGCATTCGAATAATATTGATCAATGACTATTGAAATTTTGTTTAGCCAAACATATTATCATCACTACAGACTGTGGAAATGCATATACGCTCCTTTCTATACAATTTTACCTTCTACGGGGTCTTGGAACCACGGCCCACACCAACAACTCGAAAAATAAGAATCTTCACAGTCGGATTAAAAGCTGTATAAACGGTTAGTTCACGATGTCTACTCCAGAAAATTCACTATTAAGCAAACTTTAAGGATTTCGAATGACTACAGTTTTATACAGGCAGTTTTTCTAGCAACTTTATCACTGAAATTAGAAGTTAAAGTGAAAATAGAAGTTAAAGTGTCTTGTTTCGATATTGTAAAGTCTCAACATAAGATAAAGGAAAAGTTCCTGTTTTGGACGTGATCTACGTGAACATCTAGCGAAATCATATTGCCGTTGAGCTTGGAAGACAGGAAACTACCAATCTTATCTTGTCTTCCAAGGAAAACTTTGGTTTACCACATGCAAAGCTGAATGACGAAAAGCTTTTCGGGTAAAAATATTTATATATTTATTCATTTTAATTCCTAAACCCCATAGCTGCGTTCTCGGAAGGTTTTAACAAAAATGTTTTTTTTTTTTAGATGTTCAATTTTACCAAATAGGGGATTTAGATTTTTGACAGAAAGTTCGCGTTTGACCACAGGCTAAGATCGGAACAACTCTGAATTGTACTCAAAGCGGCATAATTTCATCAAACCAAATAGGTTCCCCTGTTAATTCTGACCGACGCTGTATAGTGTTATGTAACTTGGACATAACGAGTTGTTTAGTAGTATTTCGTGCCATCACCGCATACTAGTTCACTTGACAAGTTCCTTACAATAACTTCTTTAGTAGTTTGTGAGATTAAGAAAATTAGGAGACAGAATCTCACCCCTTTTGAACCTAAGCTGAAGTAGGAACCGATTTGATGGACGTTTCTACCTTTCCGATATATCTTTCTGATACATTAAACAAGCAATCAAAGCACCTACTGAAGTTCACCCAAGCACCATAGTATTTCAATATGCTAATTTTTGTACCAAGCGCAAATGAATTGGGCCCTAAAAAAACTCAAATTGCCGAGGGTTAGTTTTACCCTCGACGGGCTCGCTTCTAGACTTGGACAGTTTCGGGACCCTTTCATACACATTAGAAGTCATGTTCCTAACCCCTTTTATTGTTCCATTACGAATGATTCTTAATCTTTTTTTGATCTTGAACCCCGAGGCTTCTTGGCTGCCGCGCTTCGGAAGCTTTTGCACCGCTCAGCCCATACGTAATAATGACTTAATTAAGGTTTATAACTTAATTGTAGAGATGTAAGGATTGGTGCTCACACCTATGACGTCACCCATGCCAAAGAGAGTAAAAAGCACACCTTACCAGCTTCGATGTCTTAGTTTTTTTTTCGCGGTGTACTCGAGTGCAAAAATCATGGTCAAGATGTTGCTAGAGATGCTGCTGGTGACGTTCCTCTTGGTGTTGTTGTTGCTGTTGATCTTGTCATTCTACTACTGCCGCTTAACGAAATCATTGTTGTTGCAAAGATTGCTCTTAAAGCGTCAATTAATGTTTGTTTATGCCACACCCCGTCGCAGTGTTGGCTATCAATTGCATTTAATATTTTAATTCACAGCAACATGTGGCCAACAAGTCCATGTTGCATGTTCTCAGAAATTTGTTGCATGTTGGATGAGTCGGCTGACCTGGCTGTCGCGTGCCATTACTTACAGCCAAATGCATTGCCGCTTGTCGCAGTTGGCAGATTTTTGCAATTAAACTGCAATTGGACCAACCGTGAGAGTTGTTGTTTTTTGCCAGCTAGCGCCAACTCATTAAGACGCAACGACAACGAGACAACAACAGCAACTGATACAACAACAACACCTAAAACTTACAAACTTGAAATACATAAAATTTAATTACAAGTTCCGCTTTTGACAGTCTGTCTGAGCGTTATTGTTGTTGTAGCTTTTGCCCATCATCATTATCATCATCGCCCCGTCACGGCTGTTTTACTAACCCAAATGTTTTGCTGGCTTGACCAACAACAAAAAAGTGCCAGAAAGAAAAACTAGATTAGATGAGTCAAACTTTACATACTCTTCAAGGAATCATGAATCTTATCGATGATTTTTTAACGATTGAAAGCTTATTTTTCATTGACTCCTTTATCGCTTGGAGAACATAGGTATTCAACCTCTAATCCTCTGCAACGTACTGCCACTGTTTCGCCGTTTAAAATTTTAAAAAAGCATCAGAAGGAAGCTTTGACTGATTGGAAAGTACTTTGTCATCGAGTTACTGGACTTAATGAAATACACCGATTGTCTTATGTCGTTCGTCTTCGTTGTCGTTTCTTACGAAAGTCTCTACTCTGGGACGCTTCACCAAGGAAGTCGATATGATATCGATAGTTTTCAAGCGTAGGGGAACTATTACGATGATGCATGATGCAAATCTCTCCTCCAGGCGTCTCTGTTTTTCCAACGCCTTCTCCAATCGGTACTACCAAAGGTAGCTAGTTTGCTCACTACCTGGTCCTTCCAGGGCGGGCATGGGTTGCCCTTTCGTCGCATCCCTTCGCCACTCGCATTGAAGAACTTTCTCTCAGGAGCTTCCCCATCCGTACGGCGTCGTAGAGCTCTTAGAGTTCGTCGTTTCTTCGTATGCGGTCGTCGTTGGAAACGCGTTTAGGGCCAAAAATCTTACGGTGTACTGAATCAAACACTCCAATGGTGAAATCTGTACCTTTAAAATTGCACGGCATTGCATTGGGCAAACTGCCTCCAAATGAGCAAAGTGGATAAATGTGCATCATAAACACACTTCTTCGAGAAATTTGTTCTTCTGGCTTTGTTGTTTGCGTAGATGAAACGCTCATCGAAGTAGCGCTACCAAATCAGCAAGCCCACTTCTACACGTTTCAGTGCGAGCTCTAAAGCTACGAAATAAATGATCAAAAACTAAGTGAATTTTGTTGTCGTGCGATCTCCTAGAATACCGTATTTGTTCCGTAATATTTTTTTGATAAATTGTAAAAAAAACATATCGATTTTGTTATCGTCTCGTGTTAGGGAAAGCCAAACTAATGTTTTTCAAAACGTAATAGAACGACTCGTAATACCGACTTGGCAGGATCGATATTTGCAGCATCCCATTCCTTAATGGGAGTACTTAGCTCATATACAAACTTTATGACTTGTTTTATTTAACCGATTCAATCTGTGATATTTACCAAAAGTTTCTAATGTATTTTGTCTCATTTCTAAAGAAGATTAGATAATAGAAATCAAAGTTTTTGCTGACAAGTACTAAATATTGACTAACATCGTGATAAGCTGATTTTGTACAAAAACCTATCGATAAACCGCATAGCTTTACATTTCATGATAAAGACATATATGTATATAAGAACATACAGATTAAGAGTCGAATCAAAGAGTGTCATAAAAGCGGTTAAACCACGCTTTGGCACAGCTTATATGCTCATTGTAAGAGTATAGAATGTATGGCCTGCGGCTAGCCACATGTGTCTTAAAGTGTTTGCCATTGGTGACGACGACGTCGACAGCTTTTGTGTGACTGACTGCGCGTGTGGCTTCAAAAGCTGCGCTTAAATGTTAATCATTTTCATGCCTCTGAGCGTCGCCAGTCGCCAACAAACACTCAAAGCCGGAGCTTACGGAGAGCTTGAAGAGAGCGCTTAGCGCTTGTCGTCGCCGGCGATAATGCTAATGGTGTTCGGTTAGCTTGGGTCATTGTCTGGTCATTGGCCGCGAGGCAGAGCGAAGTGAGGCGAACATTTTGCACACATCAACAGAAGCGAAAAGTGGTAAGAAGGAGCGCGAAAAAACAAAGCAGCAGCGGCAGAAGCGTCGCGTCAGCGTCAACTTTTAGTCAGCAGAATTGTGTGACCAAACATGCGCCAAGTTATGCCACGCTCATTTGTCATTTGTCATATATTTATTATGCCTGCCGCATGTTGCATGCCTTTTGTTGCGACTGCGCATGCGCCACACCCAACAAAAAGGTGCAAAGTTTTACAAAGCTTAAAGCAGAAATGTGTCAGGCTGTTATGCAATTGGGCTTGACATTGAGTCAGTCGCTTTGATTTGAATTTCCTGATACTCTGCAGGCCAAATGGAATTCTAATGCGCATTGCCAAAGCTAATTAAAATATTGTGCAATTGCAAATTACAATTGAGAGTGTCAATCAGATGGCAGCAGTAGCAACAACAATATAACATACATACAACAAATGCAAAAACTTGTACTTGAAAAAACTATAAAGACAATACGAACAGAAAAAAATTTAAAACGCAATCGCGTTATTATTAAATCTGAACAAAAAGACATTATAATCAAAGCAAATGTTACAAATGCCCAACAAAGTTACTTTTAACAGATGCAAATACAGTTGGAACTCGTCAAACGCTATACATTTGTGCCCGAGGTACACCGATTAAAACATGCCATTAACATTCAGAGATAATTTACTGTTGGCAGATTTTGAAAAAAGTAGCTCTTTAGTAAATTTTTGTACTGCTCGCTTGAAAGAATACACCTCTCCGGTATAACTACGATTTCTATGACAATACTTGGCATATTCCAGGTGTCATAAAACATTTTAGTTTTTTCGAAAATCAGATAATAAAACCAGATTAGCGACGAACTGTTGGTGTTACCGGTGGCAGACTTTTGGGTCATTCAAGCTCATGATTTTCTTATTATCTTTTCAAATGAGATTTTATACTACTTTATCAACTAGTTTTGCTGAAAAATACTTATTTACATTGTTTTGACGAATTAACCAAAGGGATCAAACTGTGAGGGCTAACTTAAATCTACCTTCAAAGTTTTATAAAAATCAGTGTAATAGTTAAAATACTCTTACGGTGTCCTCAGATGATAGCCCACATTAGCGAACTTTTGTCGCATGCTCACACAGAAACGGCCGAAGTGCAAGCCGAAGCCTTGATTCACGGCTTGAAAAATACAATAAGAAACACTTTACGTCATAGCCCGTATCGGCTTTGAACTTTCGTCGTGTGCAATGTATACTTATATATTGAATATACATATACAAAGTGACGGCCGAAGCATTAGCCGAAGTCTCGACTTTTACCTTGTAAGCGACCAAAATGCCGTTCTGTACACTAAAACATTCTAGTTTTGGGTGCTCTCTTTCTAAGTATACATGCCGTAGAATCTACATCGTAGATACAGAATGATTACTGTACGTTAATGATAACATAGATATGACAAGAGCGAAGTGTAAATTGAATGCGACTTGTGTTAACGATAACTAGACTTCGTAGCGCTAATTTAGAACATCAATCATTTTCGCCGCATGCAAGCGAGAGTGAGAGAGTACTGGCATCCTAACTGTATCATAAGGAAGTATTTAACAGATATATAAAACGTTTTCAATACTACTACCAACAACATAGAGAAATTAACGAGAGATTTGGTATGAAAAGCGAAGTCTAACAGCATTGACGAGGCTTTAACTTGAATCCATGAAATTTCACGATTCACTTTGGTGATCCCACGATGATTGCTGGTGGCCTAGGTGAAGATCATGTTGTCTTAAGATCCCAAGAAGCCACTGCCAGGCAATATTCATAGAAAGGCTAAAACCTTTTCATTAATTATTTTGTTTCCCAAATGGAACAAGATGAAAAATTGAGACATGTGATGGTATGTACTAACATGGTACAAGATTTCAACTAAAACAGTAAAAATCGATACGTCCCATAGTTAGACAGACAGTTTTTACTTAAGAAGGGCCATTCAAATACCATTTGAGGGAAATTAGAAAACAATAGGAGTGGGAAGTCATCAGACTTTTCAGTATACTCCCACTTCATTCATAAATTTACATCATTTTCTGACTAATTTTCTTGAAAAATGTGCAATATATGCAAAAATTAATTTCACATCATTACATAAGTTAAAACGAAGTTCCAATGAATTTTGTAGAAATTAAGAATGAATTGTGCTTTATTTTTTTGAAGGAAATTCCATATCTTAATATAATTATGATTCATTTCGTTTAAAAAAAGGTGTAATTTTATAAAGTTTAAAAATGCTGAAATATGAATGAAAGTTTCACACGTTTTAAACAAGGTTACTAGCTATATTTTTTTTAGTCAAATATGTGTAAAAATCCTTACATGACACATTTTTCGTACATGAGTTATTTAAAAAAAATGACAAATTTTAAGAAAAGCTCGTTTTAAATTTTAATTAATTTAGCTGTTATACGAAGAAAGCAAATTTTATCAAAAAAAAAAAAAAATATATATGAGGCAAGCTAAAAGCCGTTTGGGCAAGTTTGTTGACTTTGACTTTTTGCACAAAGTTTATAAATGGTGATATATGAGCTTAAGTTAGTAAATATTTTTTTAAAAATCGCAACATTTTTTAACTATGAATCAGTTTTAGTGTTTTTTGAACAAACCAAAAATAGAAAGAAAAGCGCACTAAAATATTTGATTCAAAATGATTTTCCAATTATTTTTAGTAAAAATTGTTGTTTTTTGTTGGTTTTTTTAGGCGTTTTTAGCTTGTTCACTTATTGTCTGAGTACTCATGCAGCGAGGCTTCACTGTAAAGCATCTCAGAGCAGTTGGCTTGGCATTAGTGTTACAATTTTCAGACAGCTGCCAAGCTGCGGCCTTACAAATCTTGACAGTCAGCAGCAGCTAGCCAGCTGAACACCGAGTCAGTCAGTCAGTCAGTCATTTATTCAATCAGTTAATCAGTCATTCAGTCACACATTCATTCATTCAGTTCACTGAGTGTGTTGCCTGGTCTGATAAATGGCCTTTAGATACTATGTAGACGGTTCTGCTATGCTGCCGACGCTTCAAGTTCATCTATCTAAGCTCTGGGTTTGTCTTAGTTTCTTTCTTTCAGTTTTTTGTTAAGTCTTTGGATATCTAAGCGTTGATTTGCAACAATTTCAAGTTCAGTCATCATCAATCAAGACACGCAGACACACACACATACTCACACACACACACACACATACTCACACACACACACACATACTCACACACATCAAAGCATGTGTCGAGTGATCAACTGCCCGTCGGTTTGGGTTTTAGTTGGTTTCTTTCTAAATTTTTTGATTTGCTGCCACTTTGCGCAGTTTTCAATCAAAAGTAAATCAAAGTCGACAAATAAACATAAAAACGTATTTGGCAAAGAAAAGCAGTTTCTGGCGCGCCAAAGTTTAGATACTCTTGCAGTTAATTACTGCCACTGTTTTCTTAAAAATAGTTCAATCTAAAAGTTGTTCATTGATCGATAAACAAGCCTGTTACATCATACTTTTTCGGCATAAAAAGTTATACCTTTTACTTTACAACTAAATCGCGCCTCTTCACGATTGGAAATCTATTGCTATGTGACGAGTTCATTGTATTAGTTACTTTTCTCTTTCGACAAATAGTAATCGACAGTTATAAATATGTGTGGATATTTCCACAGAAATATTTATGTGTACTTCTTTAAGAAGGATGATACAAGCTGACAGTGATTCCACAAAATCTCTCTCCCAATAACAATCAACTAACAAGGGAGTTTAGTTTAGTTTAGTTTAGTTTAGTTTAGTTCGCGATCGGATAACATCATTTATTCCCTTTTCGTTATTGGTAGCAGCAGCAAGTATGTTAAACACTTTCGCTAAACAGAGTTTTGTGATTAAAAATGTTTTTCAAAATTTTTCGAGCTGTGCGATCATTACTTGCACTTAAAAATGTTAACATGCTTGGCTAACTTACTCGTTTCTATAGATGGCCACGATAACGAGCTTCATTTTTGGTCACGTTCGTATTACAAATGCTATCAACTTTACCACTATATACAAAGCTACCCAGCTGCTATTAGTCAAAGTAACAGAAGAAGAAGAAAAAATGAGTGTTATACTTTTTCTTGTATTTCAATTTAAACGTGTACGCTGGTCACGTTCGACACCATTGAAATACCCATATGTTGTTTGTCAGTCAAACAACTCGAAATTGCTTCGTTAGTACTTTTTAAGCCGAATCGAAAAACGGAACAGGTCCCAATAAGATGCTCAATACCATAGACAGCTCTCTTCTACAAATATGTGGCAAACTTAACAACGAAGCTAATGTAGCCTTTTCGAGACTATAAAAAAGTACCTAACAATATGAGAACAGTTGGCTAGACGCACTGAGAGTGTTTTACTTTTTCTATTATTTCACTTTAAAGAATTTTACGACGTTCGACACCATGGAATTACGCATATGTTGTTTGTCAGCCAAATATCTTCGCCCTCAACTCGATATTGCTTCGTTAGTACTTTTGAAGCCGAATCGAAAACCGGAACAGGTCCCAATAACATCGATAGCTCTCTTCTACAAATATGTGGCAAACTTAACAACAAAGCTAATCTACCCTTTCCAAGACTATAAAAAAAAGTACCTAACAATATTAGAACGTTTGGCTAGACGCACTGAGATTGCGACATGCAAAGTTCTTGAGCTAAAGAGAGACAGCCACGCCAAGCGTGGGAGCACAATTGTGTTTGTATAAGAATCGTGAGCACTTGTTAACTGCCAAAAAACAAAAAAAAAAAAAAAAACAAAATGTCTGCGAATTGTTTGCGTTTGTTTTAGCTTGTTTGCTTTTCTACTAATTTATTTTCGAAAATGATGTAGAGATTTTTAAAATAAACAAAAAGTCAACATAGGAAAACGAATATGTAAAAATTCCCCAAAACAAAATTGCCAATTGCCTCTGGCCAAACAGAATGACAGTGAGGTTGATTGCCCCCTATGGTTGGCTCGCTTGCTCACAGCCTTGTCAGCTTGACCACTTTCACTAATAGAGGCAACAACAAGAACAGCCTGCCAATTGCGGCACGATAAGATCAACAAAAAGGTAAAGAAAACAAGCATACGCAATGTTGACCGATAACCGATACAACTCAAGGTCGCAACAAAGCCTTACCGCGGGCAATTGGCGTTTTCAAACACTTCGCCCCAGACTAGGCGCAATACTTGTCATGGTTGGTTTTTGCACTTGTTGTGGCTTCTTTTGGTACTTTTCCGCTTGGGCCAGGTGCTAAACAAGCGCTAATGAAAGACACGTTTCAGCTAGTGGAGCAGCAGCAACAACACTAACAACAAGCCGGGCGCCAGCATGCAACAAGCTGCGTGATCAGCTCGTGAGCAGACTGAGCAGAGACAGACACGAGTACAAAGAGCGAGCTGGCAAAAGATTTAGCCACACGCATTGATACATTGACGGGGGCCTAACGATGTGCGATAATCAATCAGCGTTCGGCTGCCAAATGCCAGCAGCAGCAAAGCTGACGGCAAAGTGACAACCCTGCACAGAGCGCCGACGAGACGCAAGAGGGGGCGGCGTTGTAAAAGCAGAAGAGCGGAAACTCGCACGCATGTTGGCACTGTTGATGGCGTTTGTGTTTATACCCTGCACACAAAGTGTAAAAGGGTATTATAGGTTTTTGCGATGTGTGTAACAGGCAGAAGGGAGCAATAATCGAGTCTGTATAGACATGTCCGTGTTTCCGTATGAGCGTCGAGATATCAGACACTATAAAAGATAGAGGCACACAAATTTACACAAAAGTTGCGCATTTACACCGAAAAGATGAAGTTTGTCGAATCACGTCGATATCTTGCCCCCTTACCCTGTGACATATTTCTGCGGTTTCAGCCGCTCCGTTCAATCTATCATCTCAAAACTTCTTTTGTGCATCTATGATTCAAGAATTATCGAAATCGTATAAATACATCAAAAGCTATAGTCAAAAATATGCATATTTCACCCCACCCTCGCCAATAAACTGCTCCAAAACTGCACTGCATGTAGATATGTATACAAAATTTGGTGTGTTCTCGTGTGACCCTAATCATTAAAGCTGCATCCACCTTTTTTCAATGGAATCCCCCCTTCCCCCGCAATCGATTTACCTTAATTACTGAAACAGACATTTATAAATGTATTTTTGATCTATGTTACAAAATTCAACGACATTGGCCCAAGAATACTGGAGTTATGGGCATAAAAGTAATTTTGCGCCCACTTCTCAATAGGAAAACTTGTCAATTGGAACCTCCCAATAGGAAAATCCTTACAGTCATATTGAACTTGTAAAAAGAGACATAAAAGAAAATACTTTCGTTCCCATTTTACCGTATGCTGGATTTAGTGCTTCTGCGGAAAAAGGGTACAGGGTATTCCACTGTCGTGTTCCGACCCGACTGTCTGCATCAAATTTCTGTGAATTGGCGTTGGTGTCGGCATGCGGTCAGCAGGTCAATAAGATAAAGCGCCGCCTGCTTGCCAATTGTCAATCAGTTGAAGTCGGCGTAGCTGCGAACGTTGGCGTCGACGTCGCGTCGACGTCGCAGTCAAAGACTAGACTTTTTCGTTTTGTTTTGACTTTATTCTAATTGACAGAGCAGCGAGCAGAAGAAGAAGAAGAAGAAGAAGAAGAGTAAGCAAGTCAGCGAATCAGCATGACACTGAGGAGCTCTGCTGCTGGTTGTTTTCGCAATTGTTGATTGCATTTGTTGTCGTTGTCGTTGTTGTTCTTACTCTTATTGTTGCTGCAATTGCCGTTAGTTTTCTAATTTGAAAATTGCAACGACAGCAAACGAAGCATACCAACGACATGGCCCCACCACGCATATTCATTTGAAGCCAAACGGCGGGTGAGCGCAGCTAACTGTAAACATGAAGCGTCAGCGTCAGCGTCGCCATGTCTGCCGTTTTTCAAGCAGCGTGCGAAGAGAAGAGAGCGCAAAGGGGGGGTGCAGCGTGTGGCCGCATAGAACGTACGTGTGCGGGGGCGACAAACACTAACACACACACATACACACACACATACACACACCTAACATGTAAATATGAAACGTATGTGTGTGAAAATGTAGGGAAGCGCGTGCAACTTTTGCAATTTGTTGTTTGCACAGATGAAACAAAACGTACGAGTCAGCACATATACATACATGTGTGTGTGTGTTTGTGTGTGTGCGTGTGTGTGTGTGTGTGTGTGTGTGTGTGTGTGTGTGTGTGTGTGTGTGTGTGCGTGCGTGTGTGTGTGTGTGTGTGTAATTGTGTGGGGGCTACTGCTGAGGGGTTGCTGCATTGTTTTCTTTTTGTGCGCTTTAAAATCCAAGCTTTAACTCACCCCGCGCAATGTTTTTTATTTATTTATTTGTTGAATTTTTTATGCTTCGGATACTCTTGGGAGAGTACATTCATTATGACATGAAATTTGAAGCGAGCACATTGGAAGACTTCTTATCTAGAAGTTGCGTCTTTAACAGAACCTTTTTTCAAGTTTTAAAAGGGAATTTGTAGCTTGTAGCATACATTTTACTTTTCCGCAAAGAAGTATTGGTATTGACCAAAACACTAAAATCTCTAATTTTATGTTTTTCGACGATTTAAGAACGGGCTCTGACAACTTTTCCGGCGATTTGGAGATGTTTTTGTGTGCGTGCGTTGACGTAGTCGAATTAGTGTGTTACTCAAAAACCTTTAGTAATTGCGGCTTTAGCAAGCTAAATGTTTTTCTATCGTGTTTTATTTTTTGGTGTTTAAATTTCTCCTAGCTAATTTCGGTTGTTTTGATAAACGTGCGGAGAAACCTGAGTTGGTTGCCAACTGCTTATTTCACTTTGAAATGGAATCTGTTACCTGGCTATACGCGTTTGGTATTAGAGTTTGCTTTTCAAGATCAATTCTCTGCTTATTGGCAACGTATTTCCAGGTGCGTTGTTTTATGCTTGAGGTGCTTTATGTGCAATAGAGCATACTGTGCATTATAACACGTTCTTAGACTTTAAACCGAAGCCAGTTGCAGCAAACTCCACTGATGACACTGCTTTTTTGGTCAGCTCAGCTCGGTCACGCAAGTGTTTTTGGGTGACATTGGCAGATGAGCCTGCAATTGGCTTGTGTCCGTTACCTGGATTTACACATGGACAAGTATTTAGCATATTGACCACTGGTACTTGCTAATCAAAGCTTAGAAAGCTCAACTGTCTCAGACGCCCTATTTTGTTGCCTATTTTGGGTTGTTACGGGTTGTACGAATTGCTTTTGGGTTGAAATAAATGAATGCATAAATATGTTGAGTAAGGTACCTGACTTGAGTGCCAGTCGTGTCATTAAAAAAGCACAAAAAAAATCATACATCCAAAGAACTTCGTGATTGATAACTTCTGAATTATATGATGCCACTTCTATCGATTGATCGAATTGTTTTCAATGAGTTATCTGGCGCAGCGACGGTTTGCTTCGGTTGAAAGTGATTTCGCGCACACCTCCTACCAGCTTAATATAAGAGCATACAAAGTTCTTGGTATCATAAATTCGCGCTTCTTTCTCATTTTGTTCCATTTATATGCCCCGTTTTATTTGTAATGCGTTTTGCTGCTGCTGTCGTCTGCACTCTTGGATGCTTTTATTTAAATAATAGCAAAATGACAACAAAATCAACATCATTATCATCATCTCATCATCATCATCATCGTCATTATGTTCGTCATTGCATTCCATTTCATTTGCTAGGGGTGGGCAAAATTAATTGACATTTGCTACAACTTCATTGTCACACACACGCTTCGGGGGGAGGGAACTTACGCAAAAGTTTGGGCCATGCTCATTTCATATTTTTGCAAAATGTGGCAACTCTGGCCAAGCACCAGAAAAACTCATTGCCATGATAAAGTGATTTTTATGATTTCCCCCTCTTTATCATATAAATATATGTACATATATATATATATATATATATATATCTTTTTGATGCCAGGGGCAGCCGCGGGCGCCCACAGCTGGGCAGCTGCAAATTAAGTTTGTTTGCTTTTCTATGTTGCTTTTATGTTGCACGTTGCAGTTGTTGCACGCACTCTCTATTTTTGCAACATGGATACATATGTTGGTGTGATCTTTTATGCCATTGCCCGGGGTACTTTCCTTATTTATTTGCGATATTTATTTCTTGCGCCGACGCCAACGCCAGCCAAGTGCTGTCAGTGTAATTTGTTGTTGCCGTTGTTTTATTTGTTGCAGTTTTTGGTGTTGTTGTTGTTGCTGTTGTCTGTTGTTTGCATTTGTGACAAAAATAAATTTGCTTGCATTAATTTTAACCGTCTGCCAGTTGCCAGTGGCTCACGGCTCTTATTCTGCTTGCTTCTTTTTGTTATACCCTTAAAAGGAGTAAATAGGTTTCTTGTAACGCTTAGAATGAGATAAACAGCTAAGTAGATATCATAGAATCACTAAGACCGTTATTAAGCACGTCGTGAGGCCGTAGGATCTAAAAGGCTTTAGCTTTTGGAGACTTTTGGTACATCTATACGTAGTGAGTAAATCTACTACTTACTAGAGTTTTAGTTGAAAAATCAGCAGGGAAACTCGCTGTAAAAGCAAAGTTGATTTGATGATGCGTCTTGGAATATTTTCTTTTAGCTATTATGATTATTTTTCTTAATTTTCAAGCTAGTACCTATTTTTCGCGCGTCAGATTCGAGTATCGGAATCGCATAGGCAGATAAGTTCATTTTCATAAATTTCTTATATAATTTTTTAATATTTTTCGAACCGATTATTCTTTTTTTGTATGTGACACCCGAAACTTTTTTTCCATAAGCGAAAACGATAACATTTTTGGAAGCACCGGAACATACTTTACAATCAAAATATTTTTATTTGAAATTTTGCACAACTCGCTTAATTTCCCATATTTTGCCATATTATTGAATAATCTAGTAGGTTTTTGGTGTATTTTCATGTAAAAATCTTAAGAGTTCAACATATTCACTTAAGAGTCATAGAAAGTTAAGGTTAGGTTAGGTTAAAAGTCGAGAGTCGGCCCGTTGTGATAACGAAGGATTTTAGTTTCCTTTCTTCTTTTCACCCGTTGGTGATACACGCGTATAGGGCGCACCATTCGGATGCTAATATATAGTTCGGTATTCGTTTGGGGCTGATTTTGGACCCACTTATGACGTCGTTTTCAGAGGGCGGGACATGAGCAGAAGAAGTGTTCCACTGTTTCCTACTCTTCGTCTCCGAAACTTTTTCAGAGATCATTGTGCGGGACAATAAGCCTAGCTTCATGGACACCAACTAGCCAGTGTCCAGTACTGAGCGAGCAGAGCACAGCTGTTCATTGGCCATTTCTGGCCAACTTTTGTTCATTCTGCCACTTCTGATTGGCTTTAAGTTTGAAAAAGCTATGTATTTTAAGCTTACATGTCGTCATAGGGATGCCTATACCCTCTCTCTCAGGTAGGAGGGGAGCAGTAGTAGAGAGAGTAGAGATCTGAGACAGCTTGTTACCAATTTCGAATTTGATAATATTGAGGTTACTGATTTGAAAGCTGCTTGGCTCCCACTGTAGATTATCATAAAAACTTAGTTGCTTGTGCTTTTCATACACTTTACTTTTGTTTATATCAGGGATTGGCAGCGGTAGCAAAGAAGTTCTGATAAATGTTTGTATGCAGGCACATGTTAGTTCTGCTGCACAGTTGCAGGCACTGAAATTGTGATGTCTGAGCTGTCGCTGCCGATTTCAGCTTTAGATATTTACGACAGATTTGAAAATCTAACTAACTAATTCATTAAAATAATTACGTCTTTCAGATTCCAATATCTATTGCTATGCTATTTTCATGCATTTACGCTTACCTTATAATTGGATATAACTTCTAGAACTCTAGTTCTATTTTGCGTATGTGTAAGAGTATCTTCGCTTCAACGCCTCGAAATTAACATTTCTCTTTGCGCGTTTGCTTTGTTTTTGTTGGCAAATCGAAATCCAAATCCAAAATGCAAGCGAAATGCAAATGTTTGACTAAAGGAATGAAGACTTTCTTTACGCTGTTGCCTTTTTCATGCATTTTCATGCATGCATGCATGCATGAAAAGCACATACATCTCTTTCTATATAGTAATTGTGTGCATATGTATGGGTTCTTATAATGCAGCTGACTCAGCGGTAGATTGAGTAATAAACAACCAGAAGGAAGCATCACCGGAAAAGTTCCGGCCAAAGCCAAAGGAACAAAACTCGCTTTGACGCTTTCAGCCCTTTGAGCTTAAGGGAAAAGTTGTGAATTGAGCGAAACGCCTGGCTAACTTACTAGCTTTGAGTCAAAGGCAAACAAACTACAACTACAACTAGTTGACAATGTGGGAGAGCGCAAACAAGTATAGTATGTGTGTGTGTGTTTGAGTGTGTTTGAGTGTGTTTGAGTGTGTGTGTATTTGTAGTTGCTTTTGGCAAAAGTCAGCGACTGCGGTTGCCTCATGCAAACACGTGTAAAGCAACAAACAAATATTTAACAGCTAGTACAACAACAACAACAACTCCTATGCCTATATTAACAACAACAAAATTTAAACAAATGAATGCATGAAACATTCAAATTAACGGTTGTTTCCCGCTCTCTCACTCTGCTGCTCTCTTTGTCTCGCTCGATTTGCGCATTTGTTGTCATCTATCAATATTTTATAGCAAGTCAAAGTGACCAACTGCTTGTTGACAGATGCCTGTCAATATCTCGCTTATCAAACGCAATTTATAGCCTAACTTCCCACACACACAGAGAAATATTTAAAACATGCAGGCATTTTTTCATATTACGCATACGCCAGCGATGCCGCGAAGCATTTTGTGTGAAAAAAACTAGCAATATAAAAATGTATTTCTAAAATATTTGATGCAGATAGTCGGGACGGTGCCCGACAGTGGAATACCCTGTACCCTTTTTCTTTATAAACACTAAATACGGTAAAATGGTAACGGAAGTATCCACTTTTATTTCTCTTCTCCTAAGATAAGTTCCAATTGCCAAGTTTTCCTATTGGGAAGTGGTGGCAAAAATTAATTTTATGCCCATAAGTCCAGTATTCTTGGGTCAATGTCGTTGAATTTTGTAACATAGATCAAAAATACATTTATAAATGTCTGTTTCAATTTTCAAATCAATATATCGGGGGGTGTGGCAGTAATTAAGATACATCGTTTGCGTGGGAAGGGGGCGTTCCGCTGAAAAAAGGAGGATACAGTTCTAACGATTAGGGTCACATGAGTCTCCACACCAAATTTTGTAGCACTAGCTCACATGTATCCATATCTACATGCAGTGCAATTTTGGCACAGTTTATGGGCGGGTGGGTTGAAATTAGCATATTTTTGACTATAACTTTTGATGTATTTATCCCATTTCGATAATTTTTTAAATATAGATGCACATAAACATGACGCACACCTCTGTCTGTCTCTGTCTCAGTTTCGAGATGATGGATTCAACGGAGGGGCAGTAAACCGCAAAAATATGTCACAGGGGAAGGGGGTGAGATATCGACATAATTCGACAAACTCGTATACCGCATGTTTTGGCGAACAAATTTTTGCTCTAGCTCTTATAGTCTCCGAGAAGGAAGACATATAGTCTGCCACATTGCACAAATCTATAATACCCTTTTACACTTTTTGTACAGGGTATAAAAATGTTATTTGCATATTTGACAATTTTTGCATTATAAAAGGAAAAGAGCGATAGTCTGATAGACAAAAAGAGAGAGAGAGAGAGAGTAAGCAAGTCTGTGGGCTAGCTGCAGTCCATTGAATTTGCTTTGCGGCAAGGCCTCTTGGTCATATGCATAAAAAAATAGGGTATAAAAACAACAAAATGAAATAAGGCAACAAAAAAGAAGAGTCGCTCGGAATATTCATTTGCCATTCTCTCTCATGCTACACATCAATTTTTGACAACAATTCCTGAGAAAAACCAGCAATAACAAAAACACTATTCATGAGTTTCAAGCTTAAGCCGAAAATGATGTTTTTGTTATTCTGGATTGAAGTTTCAGTTTATCGTCTGGGTGGGCCAACTCTTTGGCTATACTATTTAAAGTGCTGTTCATATATGGTAGGAAGCGAGTTAACTAGTTGATTATGCTTGTCCACGTGGTGGGAGGGGTTGTTAGATAAGCGATCATCATTCTTTTATGCATTTTTAAGAGAAAGTTGACAATAAAGGCGAACACAACCATCCAGTGATATCATATATTAAAAATCGGAAATACCATTAAAAAAAATCGAAAAATTAAAGATGTTTATATATTCAAACATGGTAAGGGTTCAAAAATGGCTGCTTAGCATGGAATAATAATTACAAGGAAGAATTATTCTCCTGCTCTCACACTGTTCGCTTGTTCTCCAATTATTCAGTCTGCTGTGAAGGTCAAAGAGGAAGGTTTGGCAATCGCGTCGGCAGAATAGTCCTACCTTGTAATTATATATAAACAAGCTCACAAGTCATGCGTGTACACAAAAAACCTTTTGCCAGTTTTTTATCTTCAAAGTGGTCCTGGAAAAACATAAACGAATAGAAACCGAAAACCGTTTTAAATAACAAACCGGGCTGCATGGGCTTTTAACGTCTCTTGATTGGCCATCGCAGCGACCTTCTGCTTCACGTATGTTTCGATTTATTTTTTTTTTTTTTATGTGAGAAATTGTGTTGCCGCTCCGCTCTTGATGTGCGCACTTGCACTGCAGATATGGGCTGCAACTTTCAGCGCTGAGATGCACAGCTCAGTACACTTAAGTTGCGCTCTCTGTGTGCTCGGAGGTTAAGAGTCTCAGGCAGACAGCCGCAAACTAAATACCAATGGTCGTAAAGTTGATAAACTGAAATTTTTTATAAAGATCTTTTAGTTTCGCTGCGATCGATTGAAGTTTCCTTCTATTTACATGCGTGCAGTGAATCTTACTATAGAAATTGACATATTAAAAGCTTTATTTCGCATATATCTCTAGATGCTTAAAATAACAATTATATGAGAAATATTGTTCGTTTAGAAAACTCGATTTGTATGTTCATCCATGCATAATAAATCCTTTCCAAAACCAGAAAAAGAAAGGCGAATGACAGCACTTTCCCGACACTTTGCAACACTTTTCACAAGTCACGCGCCTGCTTCAATTCTTCGCCTTTTTTTGTTTTCTACAAATACAAATGACATTTTTCTTTGCTTTGAAAGCATTGCTAATTAAAAAAAAAAAGACTAATCAAATGCATAAATCTTGCACACATCCAAAATGTTGCCGGGCAAGAGCGTAAATATTATAATTAGTTTCTCGCTCTCTAGATTTTTATTATTTACGGTTATTTAAAGTAGCAGCAGACAAACTGCAACAATGTATAATGCAAACGAGAAGATAAAAATTGAAAGAGAAACACATAAAAAGTACAACAACAGCAACAACAACATATGCCAGAAGCGGCATGCTCATAAAATAAAAATTGTGGTCGAGTTGCAGTCGACGCACAGTGGATCCAACTGACTTCTTTTTCGGCAAAAATCATAACTTTTGAGGGAGCAAAGTTATTTCAAAAATGTTTTTTAAAATTTTTTTTTTTTATTTTAATTATTAATGGCAATCAGCCTGCTAAAACTAAGGCTATAATCCAATATGTATGTACATTATTCTTAATCGCTACACACTAAGTGTTTAATAGTGTGATCTATGGCAGATTGTTAAATTTAAATTCTATTACTTAATTAATATTATAACTCTAATAGGATACAATATTTACATTAAAATGTAAAAGAGAACTCCTTAAGCTTCTGCGATAAATATGCTATGAAGAGAGGGAGCTTCAAAAAACGGTAGTAAAGTTGGATATTATTACACCTATAAAATATGCTTTTTGTCTGTTAACAAGATAATTGGTGTCTATTTTGATCCTAGCCAGAAAGACAAACTTTCCACGGGGATGATTTATTAAAAAATAAGCACTATTTAGAATATGCAACTTTTCCATGACATGCAAAGATAAGACATTTGCAGTATTAATATCGGACTTTACATAGCTCATTTATCGCAGTGTATCGCAGAAGCTTAAGAAATCCTCTGTTCTATGCATTTTAAATTTTAAAAACTTCCTCAGAAGTTATGATTTTTGCCGAAAAAGAAGTCACTTGGATCCACTGTGCGACGCAGCTCAACTCATGTGGAATTGATGTGTGCTGCATTGCTGCGACTTTCGTCTGTCAGTCAGTCAGTCGGTCGGTCGGTCGGTCGCTCTGACAGTCCGTCAAACATTCTGTCCGCCAATTGGCGGCTGCTCGTTTTGGCTTTTTGCTGCCGCAGAGTTTGAATTTTGTTTCGTTTTTTTTTTTTTTCGTTTTCTGTGTTTGCTGCCATTTTTTGTTTGAACTTTGTTTGCAATGTTGCATTCGATGTTGCATTTAAAGGCATTAGATAATTTGCAATTAAAAGCTAGACACGTTTTGGCAGAGCTCAACCAGCAGCGACGTTGGCAGCGCTGCCTGCAACGATCGCCCACCCACGATGCTGCAGGCAATCAGCCAAGGCCAACACCACGTGCTGTGCGCTCTGCACTGGAGGAGCGTCTTTATAGCTAAGAGTGTCATTGTTGTTGTTGCAAAGATTGGCTATGCCATTTGCATTGCAAAGCCAATCCAAAGTCAAGTCAAGTATCAAGCCAAGTGAATTTGCTGCAGACAAAACGCTGCTGCGCATGTGTTGCTGATTATCTCTATGCATTTGCATCAATGCCATTGTTGTACACTGGAAAAAATCAGCTGCATCAAGCGATTTGTCAATGTAGAGCTACCCTGCACAAGTAGCATGCCGGTTTTTTTTGCTTTGTTTAACAAAGTCTCATCTAGAGTCGATTATAGACTTTATAGGTTATGTACTAGGTATGGTAAGAGTATGTAGTTACTTTTAATCGGCTAACAAACGTGTGGTTATGATGCATCGAGTGGGTTACCCCTTTGATTTACACATCGTCGGGATGTGACAATGACAAACGTCATTGGGTCTTTAGCAGAGTTGCTGGTCGCTTCTGGTGTTTCAAGGTGCATCTTTTGATGTTGTTGCGGATGTAGCTAGTATAGAGTCCTCTTGCTGTAATTTTGTTAAAATTAAGTTTGGCATAGTAATCTTCGCCATTCGTTAAGTCAAGCTGAAGGAAGAACTAGAAATTGAGTAACATAATCTTTCCGCTTCAAGTCAAAAGCTATAATGACTGGGTAAAGTGTGAGTAACAACCTCACTCTGTGAAGTAAAACTTTGCCCAAAATCAGAAAGTATTTTTGTCGAGTCGTTCTTTTCATTACAGTTGGGTCGTCATATTGGCCAAATGTACAATGACCAGTGATCAAACCAACTAAGGCATGCAGATCATTGCCCGGCTGACGTAGAAGATATCTAGAGTCCTTTGGCTTGGTTTAATTTCTTCACAAAGGGTTGAGTAACGCGACATCCAGTCAAAGATTTCAAGCGTTTCTCTCAGATTTTGCGCCGGCACCTATTCATCATTTGAACGCTGACGAAATTGTCAGACGTCTTAGGGTACTCAGATGAAGGGACGATAAGTTTCAATAGAACTTCCACAACAGAGCCGTAGCCGTGCTCGGCGACTCCTTGAGAGCTCAAGTTTATTCCAGATATTTTGTGTCAGTGTACTTACATTTCATTGGCCATCATGCAAGTGTATGATGAAAAAAAAAAAAAGAGTTCAATAGTCAACCGTTAAGTCAGCAGCTTATATTAAAGGTAGGTTATGGTAAACGGTTTATCGTAAATATATCTCGGCGCCTTTTTTACCTAATCTAAGCCACTCTCAGAAAAGTCGAGGATTGGAACAACTAAGTGTAAATCTGCAGCTCTCAACTATCAGCCGGATCTATGAATAGGAAATAAAGATATCCTTATGGAAACTGAGTTGCTTTTGAGTTACCTTTTCTCTGACAGATACTCTCATAGTAATTCAGTCGGAATGAAAGTAAAAGCGATTACAGCATAGAAAGCGATGTGTGAGTTTTTAATCTACGGTATCTAATTGACATTGAATACTCTTGCCAGTTGGAAGTTCCGATTTCAAACTTTACTAACTTTGTTCGTTAGATCGGTAGCGGCATTGGGAATAGGTACGATTAGCAAGGGATCTTTAAAAAATTCTCGATGTAGCTATTACCAAAATTAAAGCAACTTTTTCTTATGGAAACTGCAAAAGGAATTGTTACACTAAATCAAATTAGCCTTAAATGCGATTTCGTTAGTTGAAAGCTGAACCTCATACTTGCATTTTCACAGTGTACTCGTTGTACTACTTAGTTGCATTTGTTGTAGTTGTTGTTGTTGTTGGTGCTGCTGCTATTGTCTGGCTGAGCGATTTGTCTTTGGCTGCAGTCAAATGTCATTCGAAAGAAATCAAAGCCAAAACGTGAGCTGGCAATTAAGTCAGCCAACTTTAAACGATCGAATGCCAATCGTTGTTATTGTCTTGGTTGTTGCTGTAGTTGTTGGTTGTTGTGTTTGTTATTGACTGGACTGGCTGACTGACTGACTGTCTGACTGACTGAATGCCTTTGGCCGTGTCAAATGCTGTGCAGCGCTCTTAACTTGGCTCATATGTCACTTAGTTGCAGTTAACTGGCAAGCCAATGCCAACCAATACAAATGCATATTTGAATTTAAATGCTGGCCATATAAGTTCTATTTGGCTTACCATAATGAAAACCAATGTTGCAGCAAAAGCCACAACAGCAGCAGCTGAAGAAGAAGCAGACAGACACTGCAACACTGTAGGAATGTCTGGCCCAAACCAAAAGAGGCCATTTTCCGGCTACACGTCGCCTCTTAACCGTACGTTGTCTTGATTAGTTTTCCCTATATGCTGATCGTATAAGAGAATAACTGACTGACTGACTGACAACTGTGACGAATGGCAGTCAAGAGCAAAACATCAATTGGTCAATACGTCAATACTATTATATACTATGTATGCTTTGGCTACTGTGGCCAATTTGTGTACAGTTTTGCTTTGGACGCCATTTCCGTTTTAGATGTACAACAGCTAAATCGCATGGTGAGAATTTCCAAGAACCTCTCTTTGCCCAGCTGCATAACTGAATAATCCGATGAATAAATGAATGAAATAGACACAAGACACACAGATGCACACACACACATATATATATATATATAGAGCTACATACATTTTACTCATTTACAATAAAATTTACACAAACGAACCATCGAATAGAGCCACTAATGGTTTTCATAGGCAAATAAATGTGTTTATGTGTTTTAAAGCTTAGTTTTACACTACAAATTTGTAATGAGTTAAAACAAATTACGGAACATCTAAAAATTTAAGCTTCTTAATGAAGCTTCTTCACTGCATTACATTGAAATAATATTCAATTAAACATATAAACTGAACTATAAAACTAAAAACAAGAAAGTTAATTTTAATTATGCATAAAATAATTATAAAAAGCGTCGGAGTAGAACCGTTTTGTTGGTTCTAACGGTATGTTAGTAACATACCTAGAAATTGTTCTTCTTCCCAGAGCCACAGTTCTGTCTGCAGTTTAGTTTTAAAGCTCTACTAGTAAAATTGGATGGGCTTTAATCAAAGAGTTGAGCATGATTTGGAGAGATTTGAATTCGTTAACACATTCCATATTTGGAAGACAAGCTTTGCGATATAAAGAATTCTTTCACGCAAAAAATTCTCATACGTGTTGCATTTTTCAATTCATTTTGTTAATATATATAGAGATGATATTTACATGGTGTCGATATATGTATATATATATATATATATATTTATGTAGTGTCTTGTATTAAGTTTATATAATATACATAGATGATAAAGATAAAGAATAAATATTTGAATTTTCAACACAAATTTGTTTTAATGACAGTCTTTCTACTGAGATAATGCATTTGAACACATTAATAACTTACGAAATACAAAATAAAAAATAGATTCAAGAATTTTTCAATTGTTTTAAAAGAAAGTCTTTCTACAGAGATGGTGCATCCGAAAGCATTTGTTATCTTTCGTGTTAATATAATTTAATACAGATGAAAGCCGATACCAATATTTTGATAAATCTAAGAACAAATACGTATATGAATTAAAGTTCTTATTGGAGATGCTCTTTTTTACAGAATAAAAGATTAGATTCTTATTGTAGACACTATTTTCTACAGAGATGATGCATGCTAAAATTTCTTATTAAGATACAGCTGAAAACAGTTTTTTTTTTTAAATAATAGTTTAGGGGATAATCAAACAAAAAAGTATATGCAAATTAAGTATGATAATGTCTTTTAACAAATGCATCTTTGCATACTACAGAATAATTCTTCATGGATACATTATTTCTTACAGAGATGATGCATTATAGCAAAGTTTTTATATATTCTATAAAGATGATAAGTCAGCGTAATCGCGGAACTTATTTTGAAAGCCATATTTGATAAACAATGCAGACATTGACTATGAAATTTCTCAAAAAAGTATACAACAATATGGAAAATAAAAGCATGTAGTTTATTGTAGATAATCTTCTGTTCTGAAATGACTCGGTTATTATTTGAAATGTAAATAACTTTGCTTTAAGATTATTAGTTCTATGAATTACCATAAAGGCATAGTAACACTTCTGAATATCAAATATGCAAGTTCTAAGAGGTGAAGTTTGTCAGCTGTCTAGCCTGCAGAATAAAAGACTGCTGTGCAGAACAGAAATCTTGGAGCTGAGTATATTTTCATCTGATTTTTTCACTATAAAATCGAATAAGCAGAGTACTCTTAGACATTCATGTAAGGGTAACTATTCAAAAAAACTCTATTGTAAAGGTGGCAAGTTGAGATCGAAAATCTTTTACTATGTTGTAGAATCTGACAAAAGCAAAGTCGAATTTACAGACATTTTCATCTACATTCTTAGCTTCAAAGCACAATTTTCGAAATGCGATTTACACTAAAAGTCAGATTAGCAGAGTTGTCTCCATTTTCGAAATGTACGCAATGCCTACACTGTTAGTTGCGTTGAAACACAGAGTATACAGCAAGTAAGATAAAAGGCAGAAATCATAAAAGTTTCAAGAATTTTACTATCAAGTTAACAAATCGGAATGTAAATCCGAAGAGGTAACATTAATCTTCTCTCAAAGCTGATCACTTCTTTACGATCTGCTGCTGCTTCATGCGTCACAAACTTCAATGTAATGTACACATTATGCAGCACATGAAATGTATCATAAAAACACAACGTTTCTATATAATTGACCAGCAATAAATGTATCTAGATGTATGCAAGTTATAGTTTATGTCTGTTGTTTGTACACAAGTCTGTCGGTTGATATCTTTTATTGTCTGTCTGCGATTTTAATCATTTAATTAAGAGTATGCTTTTTAATTTGTTCAACAGAAAAAATTGCTAGTCTCGAAGCAATTGAAGAGGCATATTGGAGCGGCGGCTGTGGCGGGTGCACGTTGCACACGCAATTTGTATATATTTCATTTCATTCGCTATATGTATGTTTTTTAATTTTCAATTTAAGTGAGTCTTTTTTAACAACTGGAGCGCCTTGAATGCTTGTTATAGGTATCATTGTGGCAAGGTATCTGCGGCAGTCATAATTGCACGCAATGAACTTGGGCATGATAATGGGAATGGCAATGGCATTGATAATGATGATGATCATATGTGCTGGCAAAGAGTTATGTATGTAGTTTGCTGCATGTAATTGCAATTTGTTGCATTGTTGTTGAGTGCGTGAGATTGCACTTGCCACGCCCACGTTGCACATATTGAAATCAATTGTGTTTATCTGCAGAAACGTGACAAAAATTGACTCATGAAATTTTCATCTGTAAAGGGCAAAGTTAACGAGGTGCTTAAGTCGCATATCACAAAGCATGGGGCAAGGGAATTTGTGGCAAGCAGATAGACAGCAGACAGGCACTTGGGGCAAGTTTGGAACGCTGCTGCTGCTACCGCCTGTGTCAAGCAGTTCACTCAATGGGTTTTTGGTGCGGGTTTGTTGTTGGTAACCACACACAGCCAGAGAGCTTGTGGACAGCTGTGTGTACGTGTTGTTGGCCAGAATAATTTCAGGCTCAGCTCTGTCTACATATCGCCTTAGATGTTGTTGGAATACTCTTTGAAGAGAATTGATGCAACTTTGATTTGAGATTTGGGACTCATGGAGAATCTGAAAATGTTTCATAGTTACAGCGATATGTATGTAAAAGGTCTATAAAACTGACGATCCCAATTTGGAAATTAACTTTGGTTTTTTGAATACATATAGCTAATAGCTCAACTTGTCAATGACGATAAGTAAGATAACTCTGAGCGTAATTTGTGATCCCAATTATTTATTTCTTGGAGACTCCATAAACTACGTACATTTGATCTCTATTTCTCAAAGCAACTATATTTCTAATAGCAAAGGCGAAGAAACGTACAAATAATCATATTTTGGCAAATTCTACCAAAGTTAAAACTTACTAATCACAGGGCTTTAATAGTTGCAAAGCTCTATTTGTGCTCGCGAAATCAGTGAAGCTGATGACACATTTCCGTACGAACTGCATTTTGTAAACTCTATTCATATTCATTTGTGTCCGCTTTTTCTTTTTCGGTCTCAAACTAAGCATGTCATTATTAATTATTATTATTATTCTTTATTTGAGAACATTTAGTACATAATATAAAAACATTTTGTTCTTGTATCTAGAACACCATGTTCTTATTCCATTATCGATTTCTGCATGATATACATTACTATCTTGTATCTAGAAAACCCTGTGCTCATTTCATGAACCAATTTGTGCTGGATTTAAGAACATTCCATTCTTGTAACTAGAATATTTCATAAACGATTTGTGCATGATATAGAACATCCTGTGCTCATTTCATGAACGGTATACCGTTAAAATCTTAGTAGTCTATATTATCATTACCTCGTGTGGTGAGCGGGTTAGAGAATTCCACCTCAGCAGGTCGAAGCATGTCGTATGAGGCGACTAAAAATGACACTGGGTTCTTTCGAGACCAGTAGAGCCACCCCAGGCTTTAAAAGGGTTGTGCGTAGGGCTTGGGATTCACAACGTAACACCCCAATTCCAATGAAAGAATGCATTTTCATCAGGCCGTAACCCGATAACGGGTTGTTATGGCCAGTTACGAAGAAGTCTATATCATCTCTTCCTTATGCGGCAGAGTATTAAAACCGTTGAGCCATCTTACTAATGTTGTTATTACTGCCGTTGCTGCTGCTGTTTATGTCGTCGTCGTCGTCATCATCGTCCAGCTTGTTTACTGTGTCGTCCCTGTGCCATTTGCATGATAACGTGTTTATAATTTTGACCCAGTTTAGCAGTTTTACCTACTAACTGCAAACATGCCAGGATTCCCCTTACACGCTGGCCGCGCTCTTTTCAAACTCTTGCTGCCACTCTTTGCCGGTCTACAACTCTCTATTGTTTGCAGCAAAAATATGGCACAGATTTCATAAACTGTACCGCCCAGCCACGCCCCTTTGTTGCATGTGCTTTTCGATGTTGTTGTTGTTGTTGGTGTTAGTGTTTGGCCAGTCAGTCGACTGGCATACATTTATCTTTTGGGCATGCCAGTCGCATGCCTCGCATCCGTTGCTGGTGTCCTTAATTGCTTCGACGCTGCTGTCTCTCTTGTTGTTTTTGTTGTTGCTGTGCAAAGATTAACATGTCGACTTGGTGGCTGGTCGCCTGGTTATGCCTTTGGCCTGCATGCCCCTTTGGTCTGCATAAATTTGCATGCATTTTGTGCAGAGCTCAGGACCATGTCAGGGGGGCATCCCCTGCGATGCCTTTGGGTCCAACTCGCTCCCTACCGCTTATTGCCTATTGATATGCATTTTGATATGTATTTCATTGACCATTTTAGCGTATCGGCCTTCAAATGGCGCACTTCAAAAATTTTCTATATTTGCAAACGATTTTCAGTTATTATTTTCTTGTTTTTTTTTTTTTTTGTGGCTATTTTTGGCCACTTGCATTTGGCGCTAATTAATATTTCAATACAAGTGGCGCACAAAAACAACAAACAACAATGAAAACAAACACATCAGGCAAAGCAGCGACTCTTTGGTGTGCCGCTAGAGTTGTGCACGTGACATGGGAAATGAACTGTAGCAGAATATTCACATAACATATTTCACGAATTTCAATCGGATTAAGGCAATTTCATTTTAGAACTTAGTATTCTTCAAGAACAATGTTGTCTAACTTACGATTATATCAATTCTACACTTCGATGTTTGTTATAAGTTCTGTTTTCCTTTTCTGGGAACTTGCATAAGTTTTCCGCCTTTAGAATCTAGCAAACACGGCTGGCAGAGTCCGAACTGCTGTTATAAACCAGGATTAATCGATACTTACAAAAACCATTCATTGAGACGTTTCTAAGAGCTTTTAAGGCGCTTGTTACATGATGCGAGATTTCCCAATGAGCATAAGTTGTCTTGCTGCAGCACTTTCTATGATCGTGCGAGTTTAGCACGCGATTGTTTTCACTTGGTAATGTCGCCTAAAGAATAACTTACTTAGTATTACTACCATGCTATTTCTTAACACCTATTCCGATACCGAGTATTTTTTAGAGCTTTTGACCAGCTGCCATACTTGCCAAGTGTGTTTTGACCTTTTTTTCAGTGATTTCCGTTCAAAGACTTAGATTGAATTTGCGGTGGTTGAGACCAAGGTAAACTAAACCAGATACTCTCTTATTACTCGCTCGCCATTGCTCATTTTTAGTTTCATTGCGGATTTCAGACTTTTGCAGCTTTCTTTTCTCTCGCACATTCAGACTGTCAAAATGAGTAGTCTACTTGAGAGAGTGAAACGAGAGTATCTGGTTAAGTATACCTTGGGTGCGACGTGTCATCGAAGACAGTTGACCCATCCATAGCACTCAGGCAGCCTTGTCCCAAGTTCAAAGAGCACTTCGATCCATTTACGATGTGCATAAGCGCCTTAATCATAAATTATAAGCAGAACTATGAATCGATACACGGATACTTTCTACGATAATATTCATCGCCGACGCATGCGTACATACATCTTGCGGTGCCTGAAAAGAGGTAACTACTCTGAGTAATCATACCTTACACTATTCTACCATGCTTTTTCGTTTCAGTTGGAACATAATCTGAGCAAGTAAAGTAGCTTGCAAACTTGGAAAGCTAGATTACCAACAGAAATCGTTTCAGTGCGACTAAAATGAATACATACTCTTAGTTTTCCAAGTGTGTGCGAGTGTTAAAAAGGTCATGAAAGCGAATATAAAAAGCCGTGATTGACGTGATCGTGATTAATTAACTTTGACAGAATAACTGCTCACGTGCGCCACTCTAATTGGCGCATGAATGGGGTCCAAGGCAGATGCTTAAGTAAATAACTCTACCGATTGGCATTTGGACATATTTGTTGTTGTTGTGTGGCATTGTTGTTGTTTTGATTTTTGTGCACTTTGCGTGCATTTTTCAAATGCTGCCGCATTAATTGAAAAGTTTTCTTTTGTGCAAGTTTTGTATATTTTTTTTCCTTGGTTTTTCATTTGGTTTTTCACAGTTCAACTTTGCATTTTCCTGCTGCTGTTGTTGTTGACGACAATTTGCGGGCAGCAACATTGCTGCAGACACATTAATTTAAATTAATCACTTGGCTTAATTATAACGGTGCTTTTGTGGTGTCAAGTGAAAGAAGAAGCAGAAGACGTTGACGTCGACGTCGACGTCGAAGCAGCAGCAGCAGCCACAACAGCGACGACCGCGAAGATGACTACGAAGACATTATAATAAAAAGGGACGCTCAGCCATAAATTACAACAAAGTAAAAGCAGCTGGAAAAAAAAGAAAATTTGCAAAAAAAAATAAAAAATGTTTATACGAAGCAAACTTAGCTAAAGAGTTGCGCATAAAATGCATACATGAAAAGTCAAAGAAAATGCTCATTTATAATTGCCATTGCCGGTGGCAGCAGCGACTGCGACAGAGGCAGCGACCGCGACCGAGACTATGTTGGCAGGCGGTCGTCTTCATTACAATAAATTATGCAAACAAGCCAAAGCAACAGTCGAAGCAGCGACGCCGACAGCGACGCCAGCGGTGCGCACACGCGCTGCCTTGTAATTAAAAGCCATTTTGAGTAGCGTTTGTTTTTCTTTTTTGATTTTCCTATGACTTTGCCCGGTCAAAGTTAATGATGTACCTAGTTGCAGTTACTGTCTGCATTAGTGAAGATCTAAAACCTGCTCGTGACTGACTTGACTAAGTGATAATTTTGGAAACATAAATTTCATTTAATGTGTTCACGTGAGTCACGAAAGTCTCTTTAATTGCCTTTACCGTGAGCTACTATAGAATTAGTGCTTAACATTTTAGATTTATCGAATGATTCTATAATGAAATGAATCTCTATTAGGGATTTTGTGCGCTCACGAAAGGAACAACAAGCCTTTTAGTGAGTATTAAGTTGAAAAAACACTTTTTCTTGACTTATGCGGGATTCAGCTACCTCTTCCGCCATTTTATGTTACCAAACTTAGTTAGTGCGCTTGCTATCTGTTTCGTCCGTAGGAACCACGGCCTAGCCCTTCGTCACATTGCTGCAACAACTTTCAAACAGCAGCTTCTTCGTCTATACGCTTAAGAAGATCTAGCGAAGCCAGAGGATGTTGTCATAATAAAGTTTCATTTGAATTTACTCTTAAAATGCCTCTTAATTTGAAATTTCTTGACAACTCGTTCGAATTTAAGCTATCTTGATGGATTTTCCACGCTGTTAGTTATATTTTGGGTAATGTTGGTATTGCTTCTGGAATGTTATCTCTACTGCTGCTATAGTTTCTATAAGTACATATGCCTGAATTTAAGAGTAATACTCTTTTGCCACTTGGAGTTAAGCCAAAAACAACGTATCTTCTATGGCGTAGCTAACGATTGTTCATCTTGATTGGCCATAACAACCCGTTACCGGGTTACGGCCTAATGTACAGCTCTTCTCCAGGCAGCTCATATGATCTTCCACTGGGAGCGTGGTTTTGTGCGTTCTGTCCCAAATCCTAAGCACAACCCTGTTGAAGTCTTGGGCAGACTTTGCTGTGCCTATTTGCTCATTTCCCTTACCCTTAGTGGTAATTAGAGCAGCTGACCAGGGGGCATCACGTGGAAGTTGTGCGTCTTCAACTATCAATTGTTAGCATTGTTTTTGTCACGCCACTTTCAGTGTGAAACAGCCTATAAAAGCGATCTGAGTGTAAAAAAAAGAGTAATCTCACACCAGAATGTCTCATCGAGTTCTACAAAAACAACAGGTTGTTATGGCCGAAGTAGAAGAATTGCGTGAGCGCTTTATTAATTATAGCCTCACGCGATCATCTCTAAGAGTCACATCATAATTAGCACAGCTTACATAGTGCAACAACCAAAACTCTGGCACACACACACACACACGCTCTCAATGACTTGTGCTCTCTTAGATTACACACCTGACTGGCTTGTCTTGGCAGGATTATTGCAGTTGTTGCTTGGCGCTGTTGCATTTGCCACTTTCCGATGCTTTCTCCTTTAGCTTGTCGTTGATTTATCGTTATAATATCTGGCAACGTTGGCCATTTACCACTTTACTCTCCGCTCGCGCTCTCTATGGCCGCTATTCGTTCGCCAAACAAACAAACACACTGCGTTGATAAGTTGGCTGCGCTTGCTTAAGCACTTTGTTTGCACTTAGTAATATGGCTCATACTCTATTTGGTTGGTGTTGGCCACACGGTCATCCTGGCCAGATATGTGTGTTTGTGCATGTAATACGAGCGTGAGTTTGGCATATAAGTTATGGCCAACGCATTGCTAAATTATATTCGCACTTTGCCATAACGTATTTTCATTTTTTGTAAAGAAAAAAACCATAAACCCTGAACACCCCTTGCTGCAGAAGTACTCTGCATAGTAAATCAAAATATGCATATTATAAAATTTTTTTTATTGCAATTAAGACGTACTACTGGGAGGCATTGCGTGTGTGTGTGTGTGTGGGGACCAACTACCAACGGATGACTAACAAACGCGCCAGTGTGCAGTTAGACAGTCCCAGACAGATTGCCCAGAGCAGACAGAGAGCAAGACACTGGTATCCAACAGACAGACAAACAACTAGGCAGGCTGGCAGCAAGTTGGACGTGCCAAGCGACACGCAATAAATTAGCGTAAATTTACAACATTTGCTAAATTAAAAATGGCAAAAAAAAAAAAAAAAAATTAAGCGAAAAAGAACAACAAATATGCAGCGCACAAATTTAGCAACATTAGAGACGCATTAGCAACATTGGCAGGACGATGGAACAGGGGTGGAGCTGTGATTGGTGGTGGCGTGACAAGAGTCACAGAGCGACACACACATCTACTGCCATACTAATGCAGATGCGTGGCGGCGGTATACAAAAGGGCCCACAGTACGCAATTGGGCCGCAACTGTTTCGTCGTTTATCGTTGCTGTCAGTCAACTCAAAGGGGGTAATTAACAGAAAATAGTGTCGCCATTCTGAACATCGACGGCGATGGCGATGGCGACGTCTCCGACTACGTCTCTCTACTCCTTGGCGTCATATTGTCGACGCCATTTTGATGATGTCGCCGTCGCCGACGCCAACGCTGCTGCCGACAGCAGACTTTGCCAAAGGACAACACGCTGCCGGCTGCCGGGCGACATAAACAGACACACTCATCCTCACTCCTCTCAAGCGTCCATCCAATTTGTGACAGTATTTGTTGTTTCGTCTCATTTTTGAATGAGTTTATTTTGTAGCACTGCGAGCAAATTATTATGAGCATGTCTGTCCGTAATTGTCTATAAGATTTGCATGCCAAAGATCTAAGCTATTTGCGGCAGCTCTACTATACAATACGCACTATGTGTAGTACTTATAATAACAACAACAACACGATTCTCTTTTGAAGTGGCAATAGCATTTGGATGTCCATTTGATGGCTTTTTGGGGTGTTATTTATAATAGACTTTCCAAATGAATAACTCTTTTATGATGCAATTATGTGTTATTTCCTATCTGTTATCTCTGAAGAGAGTTAAATGTGTATGTTAGTACACTTCATATCTTTTAGCTTGAGTGCATGAAAAAAAAAAGAAACATCTCTAAAAAGACTTCAAGGAAACAAGAAATATATGACTTTAAGAGATATGAAGCTGTGCGGGCGATTTTATCATACATTTTTATTGAGAGTTGTGCTTATAGTTCGCATTTCAAGATTTGTGTGTTTCGAGTACTCGATTTCAGAGTTCTAAACAAAAAACTTGTACAGAAATTTTTCACATGTTCTGAAAATATTTGCTTGATTGTCGAAAGCCTCAACCTGAATAGTCAAATTGAGATTTTAAGTCGATTCGTTAAGATCTTAGTTTGAAGATTTGAAGACGAAATTTTGGAAAGGAAAGGAAGTTATTTTTCCAGAGCTATTTGCTATTTCCGACTCTCTTCTGTGTCCGTTCACGATTATATAAAAAAAATATCAGGTCGATCCTTAAAATCATCAATTCCTTAAAGTATTAAATTAACCTATATACATACTTCTTGACAGTTAGCATTATAACTGTGATCGACAGCGATTCCTAGTTTTGTATAGTTTTTCCTTTCAATGGCCTTATGTCTGACATGGCTTGCCTCTTCGCCGCCTTCTTTCAACTGCCGCATTGCTGACCTTTCACGTAGTAGCTTCTTTATCCGTACGCACAACATGAACTAGGCAGCGGAACCGCTGGATGTTAATACGCTTGATTTATGTCAATGTTGAGTTCGGCGTTCCGTCGGACTCGATAGCCTAGATTACAATGCTGACGTGGTTCTTCATTTTAACGTTGGTGACAAATTAGACGAAATCTTTGAACACATCAAAAGTATTGTTTTCAACATCGAAAACGTACTTTGTCTTGCTTTAATTTAAAACCAGACCCACCCTGTCAGATTTTATTTAATAGCCGCAAAAGCTCCGCTAACTACACGCATAGTGCCACCTATGATATCAAAACAAAGTTAAAGAGGGCACCCTGTGCACCCACTATTGGATTTTTAGATTTCATCTCCACTGGAAGGCGCTCCGGTACTACATCCTTGAGCCAGACGCTTGACTTCACGGAAGAGCTTCTTAACGTCATTCCTGCTCCTGCACATCTCGATCGTCTCTCCCGCGCGGTTTTTACGCGGTGAGATATCGACATGAAATGACAAATCTGCACTTCTTATAAAATTTCCCTAGACAATGATATAAGTGTCATTCATATTTCATCTTATATAGTTGGCGAAAAAGGGTGCACAAAGTTTTTCTTAGCCTATTTATAAAATAGATTTTATCTCATGTAAAGTACAAATCTGCGAGACATTGCACTCTTCTGTTTTCTTTCTTATATGAAATGTTAGTTTTACAACATGTAGTATATTTTCGAGATGCTGTTATGAAGTACAGGTGTCTGCACCTTGTTTCTAACTCATAAAAAAATATAATTTATCTGGAATAAAAGATTAAACTAAATAAATAACGCTGTGCATCTGTAATACAATAAACAGCTATTTGCAATGACAACTTGTAAATTCTCGGAAAAAATTCTTCTCTCTTCTAACTATTTATATATTTTGAATTTTCATTATGGCCAACGCAATTCAGTGTAGTGCAATTGTCGAGCAAATATTTTGAAATTTTTAGAGAGACACACAGCGAAAGAGAGATTGGCAACAAAAGTGCATTATATGCCACATAGATAGAACGGCATAGAGGTGGGACTTTCCGGGGGGCTTGACTGGGCGCGTGCAACATAAATCTTGGCAGTCAAGTGCAATGTGCAGAGTCCGTGCACCTTATAAAGCAGACTGCAATCTTTAATCTGTTTTTGTGTGAAAAGAAATGTAATGCAATGAAATTTTTTGCTAAATTTCCAACATTTATAATGATTTTTATTGACAAATTAATAGCTAGCCATTAAAATAGCTTTCAATTTTTGTATTTCAAGCGTAAAATTTGGGTTCTATATAAAAGAAATCTTATCTGTATATACTTATTAGTATGTATGTAGCTACTAAATGAATCTATGAAGTTTTTTTTGTTTACTCAGCTAACGTTGCTTTCTTTGTCTTTTGCAGGTAAGTGTCATATTTTGCCGGTTTGTACGTAAGTAGATTGCCAAAAAAAACGCAAAACTGACAACAATGCGAAATACCTGAGGTATTATATACTATATACATATGTACATATATATATATTATATACTCTATTGGCCAACCCACACGAGCCAACAGATTACAAACAATTAGAGCGACTTATGCGCAGTTGGCGTTGAAATTTCAATTGTTGGCTTGGCAAACATGACCAACAACTTGGCATAGTTGTTGTTTGTGTTGTTTGTTGCTTTTGTTGGAGGCACCTGTTTTAGTTGAGCAAACTATTAAACTGACAGCTATAAGCAACACGTGTGTCTGTCTGGCTCAATCGATACACAAACCCATTCAAGCCAAAAGTCTATCTGTATCTGAGTCGATCCAAGTATCTCGGTAGCTGTATCTGTATCTGTGCAAAGTCTAGAGCTATAGTTGCTCTTTAATTTATGGAATTATTTAAAAAGCTATAACAAACATAACTCGCACGTAGGCTTATAATTCAAGTCATTTCATTGAAGCGTCGTCGTCATCTCATTCATTCATTCATTCAATACAACTTTAAAACTTATTGACGTCGAAATAAATATGACACAGTTTCAAGTGCCATTTTTTTGTTTGGTAATAGCTTTAAAGCCCGGCACAGCTAATGGCCTAATGGCTCAGGTGCCAGCACTTGGCGGAACCCAAAGTTTTTGAGGAAAAGAGCGCGGCGACAACCATAGAAAGAGAGAGAGACCGAGAGAGTGGGAGACTTGGCAGACTTGTTCCCTGTCGTAACTGCAAAATCAATAAATTATTATGAACAGCGCAAGAATTGCAAAACGGGCTAGAACTTGAGAGGCTTGGGGGTCATTGGGGTAACTTGAGCAGAGTGTGTGCGACAGAGAGCGATAGAGAGAGAGCTCCAAACAACAGCAATAAGAAACAAGTGCAAAAATAAGAAGCAGCTGAAGATGCCGTCTATAAAAAGTAAAACACCCTTGAGACAGAAACAAAATAAAACAAAGAAATAAAAATAAAATGAAAAAGTACAAGGAAAAGGAAAATTTTGAGTGACGACATTTAGATACACTTGGTGAACTATGGAAAGACTGTACCCGACAGTGGAATATCCTTTAACCTTCTTGCCCCATAAACACCAAATCCAGCAAACGGAAGTATCTACTTTTACGTCTCTTTTCAAAAGTTCGATGGGACTGTAAGCATTTTCCTATAGGGAACTACCAATTGAGAGGTCAAGATTACCATTATGCCCATAACTTCAGTATTCTTAGTTCTAAATTTTGTAATATGGATCGAAAACACAGCAATTAAGGTAAATCGATTGTGGGGGAATGGTGGCTTTCATTAAAAATGGGCCAAGTCTTCACACCAAATTTTGTAACTCTAGCTCACATATAGCCATATCTAGTGTAATTTTGGAGCAATTTTTAGGCGAAGCGGTGTGAAATCAACATATTTTGAACTAAAACATTTGATGTATCTATATAATTTTGATAGTTTTCCTATTGGAAAATTATTTATTAAGGAGCCAGATTACTTTTATGCCCATAAGCACGACGAACACCTCTGTTAACACGTAATGTTGCTGAGGAGAACGGGACCAAGTATCAACTCAACAAACTTCATCCATCCTGGGATTACGCGCATCTTTTGCCAAAGCTTTGTGTACATAGCTCTTATGGTTCCGCAGATCTGGCGACTCATATAGACGAACGGACAGACGAAAATGGTCCATTCGCTACCAGAGGCAATAATAACAATTTTCGCCCATGAAACTTCTGCCTGTTATATATTTGCACAAATCTATAATACCCATGGTGTAAAAACCTGTAAATAATGCAGGGTAGAAGAATCGCTCATTTGATAGAAGACTGCCACAAAACAAGATTTTGAGTTGAAGATGCAGAATCGTCATTTATATCCTTCTGCATGTTGCATAGAGGTGCAGCTTGTACGCTTTCCGCGTGAGCAGCGAATATGCGGTTCTTTTCGCGACGAGCTTAAAAAAGTCTTCTATTTTATGAGAATGTCTGAAACTTCTTATACACTCCGAGTGAGCAGAGCCATCTTCTTTCGACGAGATGAAAAATGTCTCACATTCTTCAAAAAGTGGTTTAACAAATAAAAAGTCTTGAATTAAAGGCTATTTGGGATAACTTTCCATTACCAAAGAAAAGTATATGCATATTTGTTACCCTTTATAAGATCGCTTTTCTTTGTTTTATAAGTTTTGTGCTAACATTCAAAATATTTAAAAGGCTTTTCTAGAAAATTCATCCTACCAGTAGTAGCTCCAAGAGGACGTGCGAAGAAGACGACTTGAAAACAAATTTATAACAAAATTACAAAACTTGTCATAAAAGAGCAAAAAAAACTTATATTTAAAAGAAATAAACAGAGACATCATACAGTGACATACTGGAAAGTAGTACATTTATTACAAAAAGCCAACGAAACTTTGAGCAAAAAGGAAAAAAGTTACCGAATTTGTATTTTTCTCAGGTTTTATACCTGAAAAATTTCAAGCAATGTTCCCGGTACTCTGTTAAGGGGAACAACTAGCCGATTTTCCATTTTTGCTAATGTAGAATCCCATCTGAACTACGATGGTATACGGTTCATTTTGTTAACGATTTTATATTGCATCAAGACCCCAGAATTGGGGTTTCAATCCTTAGTTAAACAATTGTTTTATTGTATTTCGTCTGAAGCTTAGTCTTCCGCCTTCAATTTAGCATCCTAAAAACCTTTTCGGAGTGCCAAAATAAACACCAACAGACTTAACGCTTGGGCTCTTAAACCATTGCCTAGTGTCCAGGATTTTATCCAGATCAACAGCTGCTATAGTTTCTTCCAATCAAATGCAAAGCTTCAATCTTTAATTTTATCATAAGTTATGGAATATACTAAATACTTTGATTTCGATCATTCAATGATTTCTCAAGGGTTGTCAGTGACGAGAATGACCTTTTCGAGCTTCACTCCCAGATAATAAGCTGAAAGTTATTCTACATCGAAGTATTTCTTGCAAATCTAGCAAACACACTGAGTTCGTAAGACGTTTCAGGAACATGGACCATAGGTGCAGCTGTATTATGGGTGTTAGTTGGATGAAGCTGGGGCCCATCAATAGCTCGAATAGGCTAACTTGGCCTCATCACTTCCTTCGCCAAATGCACTGTAGGTTGCTTCATTGTTTTAGGTTCAAGATCAGCTCGAACATTGGAATCCGCCCTAAGCATAGACGTAAAAGACTCCTAAAAACAAGTGATTCTTATAAAACTTGGAAAAGTGCTTTAAACGGGTTTTCTCTTGCTTGTGTAACTATTCTATAAATAGACACTAAGACACAGTATTCGATCCGTTTGGTATTTAATTGGAATTCAATTTAATTTTAAGCAAAAAAAAGGCTTGTCGTATGAGGCGACTAACAATGAGATTGGGTTCTTTCGAGACTAGTAGGCCTTAAAAGGGTTGTGCGTAGGGTTTGGGACCCACCACGTAAAACCACAATTCCAATAAAGGAATGTATTTACATCAGGCCGTAACCCGATAACGGCTTGTTATGGCCAGTTAAGAAGAAGAAGATATGAAATACCATAACCAAAAAATGTGCATACCCAAAACAAGGGCATTCTATAAGCTGATGGGAAAAATGACGATGGTAACGGCAACTGGCAACTGGCAACGACTGCCGCTGAGACGGCGACTGCAATAATGGCAGCGTCGGCGTTGACGATAACGTAAGGCAGCGAAAGCTAAGGCGGCGGCATGCAAGAGCAAATCGAAGCGGCAGCAGAAAAGTCGGCAAAGAAAAAAGGCAGAACCCACACACACACTCACACACACACTCACACACACACTCACACACACTCACACACACTCACACACACACACACTCGCACTCACACTCGCACTCACACACACACACACACACACACACACACACACACACACACACACACACACACACACACACACACTCACACACACACACACATACACTGAGAGAGAGAAATACTCACACACAAAGCCAGCAGCAAGAGAGCAGAAAACTTTCAACTTGCTTTTTTTTGCCGTTATTTATTTCTTTTACTGTTATGTGTGTTTGTCAGTGTGCGTGTGTGTGTGTGTGTGTGTGTTGTGCTACGCGTTAAGGGCAAAGTTGGCGAACACACACACACATTGCAATTCATATAAAAATTTCTGTCCAGCCTTTGTGGACCCCCAGGGGTTGGTAGAGCGCTTAGGGGGGGCCGGAGGGTATACGAATCTAAAAACGAAACGAAAAGAGAAAGGCAGAAACAGAAACACAAAACTAATGGCGCGCCCTCAGACATATTTTGTTGCTGTAGGTTGTGGTGGCTTTTGCCGACGCCAATCACTAGAGAAGTGGGCGTTGGGGCGTTGGGGGCGGCGGTACTTGGTTGGGGACTTGCTGCTGTTGGGAAGGTTGTATTTTGGGTGGTAGACACTGTGCGGGTTTGTGTGTTTGTTATGGCTTAATTGGGTGGCTGGGCAGCGTCTGCTGAGACGACGACGACGTTGTCGTTGACGTTCTCACGTTACGACGTACGGTCGTTTCGACTGTGCTGCCGTCGAACGATCTGTGAGTTGGCTCGTAAGGGAAATTGCTTTTTGGGCCAACAATTCGGTTTTAAGGCGCTTCGTTAGCTGACGACGATGAAGCTCGTAGACGATGACGGTAGATTGCCTGAGACGTACAGAAGACGGAGACGACAATGTTTCTGGGGGGTGGGCGGCGCTCTTGGTTGGGCGCCTGGTCTGGGTTTTGGTTTCAAATGTTGGTCGTTTGTTATATATAGGCGTCGGCCGTCTATATGCTTCCTATGTGTGTGCGTGTGTGTGTGTGTGTGTGTGTATTTATGTGCGTGCGTGTATATTGACTGCTGTCTGCCACTGTCTGCCAACGTTGCCAGACTGATGCTTGTCTGTGTGTGCGTGCGGCACAGTTATGTAAAACGTTGTTGTGAGCTTTTCTGTGCCAAATGTAAGTCGGTCGCGTGCTCTCTCTCTCTCTCTCTCTCTCTCTCTCTCTCTCTTTCGCTCTCTTTGGCGCTATTTGCGTTTGTCTGTTTGTCGCACTGTCTGTGTGTGCGTCTGAAACTGTGGCGCGTGTTTGGCATTAGTGACAGTCATGTCAGCAAAAGTTTGAGCCAAATTCAACATTCCAAGTTTATGTCGTCGTTGTAGTGCAAGAACGAGTCTCCAGCGTCGTCATCATCAGGCCATCCTTATGGTGTGGGCGGCGGTCATACTATTTCAGCAGCACAGCAGGCAGCAGACATCCTTGTAGCCATCAACGTTGTTGCTCTTGTTGTTGTTGTTGATTTGCTGTTGTAGTTCCTGCTCGTTGTACAAAATCACATTAAAGCTTAGACATAGCTTAAAGCAAAATTTCATGAGTTTAAATGGCTTCAAGTGCATAATTTAGATAACATTATCTCCCTGTCTCTCTCTCTGTCTCTCTCTCTCTCTCTCTCTATCTCTCTCTCTATGCAGAACTCTCGTTTCGGGGTTTGCATCTTTTGGTTTATAGTTTTTTGTGTCGGGGTGTGGCAACTTTGTGTCTGTCGAGACATTGCGGTAAATGCTTAGTTTTGTGGTTTTACTTTGCGGCATTTGACTTTAATGAGCTACAGTTTTTGAGTTGTGGGCCCGCTTTTGTAGATTGCGGTGCTTGCTCAATTCCGGCTTGGGTTCCGCATGTTTTCATGTATCCGCTGCTGTAAAAGTGCTGAAAAGGGCATGTTTGATATGTGGAAAATGTGTTTGTGACAGGTGGGAGTGGGCGTGGTTGGCAGCACAATGCATGTATGCGGACTTGTTTTAACATTTTTGAGCCAGCAGCAGCTACGTACATTATAGAGGTATTTAATATATCCGTTCATAAAATCTGTTAGTTTATTGTATACTAAAAAGTGCTACGCTCCTAACTTCTGCATACAGATCTTTGAACACAAAGTTTTCATAAACATACCGGTTTCCCGTTTACCTTCACAACTCTCAATATTTCTACACATTTCTAAACTTCAGTCAGGTTACAAGGTTAATGCTACACGTTCTTAATATCTTGGGAGATAATAATGTTAATATCACCAGGATACTATGTTATTTTGACTGTTTATTTAATTTGTTGACTCTTCTGCGAGATTAGTCTTTTTATGCGTATTTCTATTACAAGTCGCACTTTATCAGCAAATCCGATACACAGCCAGATCTGCCTATAAACGTACACATCAAGTCAGTTTTTCAATAGATGCGACCGACTAGTTTGGGTTTTGGTAAAGTGCTTCAACTCTTCTTGCGATACTACTGCCGCCCTTTCTATCACCAGCCAATGCTGCGAACTCTCGTATTTTATTTGACAAGGGCCTAGACAAAGGCAATCGCCCACATTTCGCACTTTTTATGTTAGTTGGCTGATAGTTCGTTTCTAATGGCAAGATGAGAGATGTTAAAGGAATTCTAAGGCTTTGAAACGGACTGCCATTGCTGCACTCTTTTTGCGATAGTTGGAGCATAGTGCGTTCATGTCGTTTCAAACACCATGTGTCCTTAACTGTCCCCAAAAGGACATCTTTGTTCAATGTACTTACTTATATGTAAAGAACTGCAGAACTGAAATATTATGGATTTAGGTCCTAGCTATAAAAAAATCTATAATTTAAGTTTATTTGGTGTAAGTATCTACTATCTCGTCACGAATTACATGAGAAAGTAGTGCAGAGCATGCACAGTTAGCGTTATATGTTTTCATTTTGAGTTTTCCCAATGAAGACATTGAGCATGTCAATGTGGAAAAGGGCAACCACGCTACACACATAAACATAAATTATTGACAGAGACACACAGGCTGGCAGTCAGTCAGTCAGGCAGTCAGTCATTCAGTCGGGGGTAATAATAATATCCAACTCAATTTTGTGGCTTGTCCTTGGTCAGGTCAACGCTTTGCTCACGCATCTATAGAGACAGCAGCGACTTATACTACATAGTACCGACATTCCCACTCACGTATATTATAGGATAGAGCTCCACCACGCCTTCCAATTACTCAACAGCTTTTTGGCTGAAACCGCCGCCAAGTGGAGCAGCAGAGCAGCAGCAGTTGGCGATGCCTATCAATTTGTTGAAATCATTTCCGCAATTTTATTGCAGGCACTGTAGAACACAGTCAGTCTATGTAGGTATGTAGCTCGTGCCGCCGCTACAGTTACTTGTGGGCGGTTGCCCCAGAGAAATTAAGCAGCAGAAGTATTACTGCTGGCTGCTGTTGGTCACATGATCGTTAGTTGTTGCCCGTTGAGGGCGTGGCATTGGCCATAAAACTTCTTTTACATTGCTGCCAAGTGCAGCAGCTGCGACGAAGACTACAACGACGTCGACGATGTCTAAATTTTTGCAACTTTTGGACGCGCCTAGGTCAAGTTTGGGCTTTTAAGTGGGTTGTTGAGCAGCGGCCAACGCCACCTTCCACATGCATTGTGGCAAGCACACAAGCTGCTATTATAATAACTTGCTGTTGTTCAGGTTGTTGTAGTTGTTGTTGCCAAATGGATTTTTGCATTACAATGTCAGATTAATCAAAACGAGCGAAAACGTTAGAGAAAACCGACAATTGTTTGGCATTGCCGCGCTGTCGGTGTATGGCAAAAAAAGGGGGCTTTAAACGCCGGGCAGGGGCATGCTACGGCAGAGGGGCAGCAGATTAGTGCTTTACAAGAAATACGAATGCATAAAATTTTATGTTTTTCTGCTACTTGTGGCAACAAGTGGGCCAAACACAACAACAACAACTAGCCATGGTCACAGTCACAACAACAACAACTGCAACTGCAACAACTGCAACTAACCACAGCAGATGATTATCTGCCGACAGCAGTTGCAACAACAACAACTACTACAACTACTGCAACTACTGCCACTGCATTAGTTTTTATTGAGGCAGTTGAGGCTAGCCTCCTAACTGGCTTTAGACTTGGCTGCTAGACAACGCGGCGTTGGCCACAAAAAAATACAAAACTGCCAACAACGTTTGCAACTGCCACTGCCACTGCAACAACATGGCAACATTTTCATTACCATTCATCACCTGGTGCCGGTGCCACTGCCACAGCAGACACAAACACAACAGCCGCCAGTTGAGTCAAACAGCAGTTGGCCAGTCAGTCAGTCAGTCAGTCAGTCAGTTAGTCAGTTACACGGTGAAACCTTGTGGCAAAGACCTCGACTTCCTTTTGGGTCGCTGCTCGCTTGACGGCCTTATAGACCTTCTTATACTGCTGCCAACACCTTGTTGTTAGTTGTAGACTCTTCATCGAGTCATCCAGTGAACTTGCCCAGCTTAACGAATTCCATTTATTTGGGTTTTTCCTGCACATTAGCATGTTCATACCAATGAAATTTCATTAGCTTGAGTTTTGGGCGTGAATTGATTGCTATGATTCGAGATGTTTCTTCCATGTTTTTCTAATACGCATTAGCGTTTGCTTATTAATTTCTTTCAATTGAATTTAGAATCTATTGCGCAGCATTTTTGAGCACAGGCAGACACTAGACAGGATCTGGAACACGCCCATTTTGTTATACACTGTAATCAAAAGATGAAGCTTGGTAGCAGCAAAAGCACTTTAGCACTTACGAAGTTGTGAGACAATATAAGCAATAGAATCGATGTTGTGAGTCAAATGACGCGTTTCGAGCTTCAAGACCCAAAACAAGTCAAGTTGCAAGTAGGCGCATTTTTTGCAAATTTTATGACTTACTTTTTGGAATGCACGTACTCCAGTTGTAGCAAAACCGGTGTTTTTTTTTTGCATCTTATGGATAATGCTGTTTTATAGGAATTGTTTTATTTTGATTTTGATTTTTACGAAAAATAATTACATTTCCTCATATTTATCGTTAATTTTGGCTATTCTTCCTAAGGACGTCATCAATTTTAAATTTAGACATATTATGTTCTATATATGCCCATATCAAGCCAATTCCAACAAAATTCTGTAATTTTAGAAAGTTTTTTGAGGTAAGCTTTGGACTACTATAAAACTCATTCAGATTGCGGATTCGAATTCAGCGCAACTTATGTCTTGTATCCAGTTTAAGACAATAAAAATAAAACCAGCTTATTTCTAAGATTTTGATGCAATTTTTGTAATATTTGAGGTAAGGGATGAGCTAAGACCCATTGGGCCCATTCTGGTGGCTTATTCCGATTCAGGGCGCCACGATACATAGCAATACAAATACGTCTACTTCGAAGTTTTTTCGCATGTTTTTTTTTTGGTTCAAAGTTAAACCAAGACCCTATGGGCAGCGTGTCAAAATACATAGGAACACATATGAATCATCGCCAGATAAATTGTGCGGCCTGCTCTTATTTGGGATTCCAATATCAAGTTCAAAATACAGTTTTAACGTCAAAGTCATTTCCACCAGTCGGAATCGGTTTCAAAGTCTAAAACAGAACTCATGCATCTAAGCTTGTGCTCAGCTTTTATAGATGTCAAATGTGTGAAATTTGAAGTCTTCTGTTACAATTCTCTGGTTCCGTTAGTTAGTTTTTTTCATTGCGTTTTGAGTTTAAGAATAACTGTAATAAATAGGACAGAGGCAGAGGTTATGAATAAGGTGTACATTTAATACGATATGAAAATCTAAAAATTATATCTTATTTGCGTGTGCACCCGATAACTGGTTGTTACGGCTAGTTAGATTAGATTGGATTTGTGGTGGGTGCGATGGCTCATCAGAGAGAGTTGAAACCATCCCTATCACTCAAGCAGCCTTGCCCATTGTGCCATGCCGGACAGAGGAAATTAGGAGAGAGAAAGCCAGTTGAAATAAGAGAAAGGGTGTGAAAACAGAGTAGGCTTGCTAAACAGGCTCCCTATTGTCACAATCTTCCCGACTCCTGTAGGAAGTCGTAAAGACTATGTAAGGGGAGAGTAAACACCTCGCTCATATTGAGTGTATCACTTCCCAAAATGCGCATCCGAGTTCTTGCAAAGTCCGGACAGTGACACAGAAAGTTAAGGCTAGTTAAGAAAAAGAATGATGAAGATGTTCAGGATGTCAGAAAACGGTTCATATCCGAATAAGAAACTATGTTCATTCAAAAAAAACTATAATCTAAACAGTTCTTATCAAGTATTTTTATAATGAACGATCTTTATTACAATTTAAAAAAAAACAATTGCGAATAATTAACTTGTCGTTTGGGTATGCGAGAACTTCTGGAAGTACTTGACTTAACAATGAGCGCTTTAACTTAAGAGTAAGTTATGCCAATAACCACGAGCCTTAATGGCTTAACATTGTGTATTTCAATAATATGCGCCACAGGCAAGCTATTAAAAGAGCATTAAACATAAAATTTAAACAATTAAATTTAAATTAAAACATAACATTTTAAGTTAACAGTTTCATTCATGCGAGAGTTTACTCGAAAATCTAACAAGAGAAAGCTTACCAGGAAATTGGAAGCAAACTTAAACTTGAAATTTAACAGAATTCATTTACAATTTTATAAAAAGCAAGAATGCCACAAGTAGAGCAATGAACATAAAATGAACATATATTTAAGAAACAAATTAGTGTTTGAACTATTAATGCTGAATCTCTTATATCTACGCTTTAATAGCTTCTGTTACATTTACAATCAGCTTAAACGCCAAGAGCAGAACGCAAAACTATGTATAGCTTCTTCTTCTTCTTAACTGGCCATAACAACCCGTGTTATCGGCCTGATGTAAATACATTCTTTCATTGGAATTGTGGTTTTACGTGGTGGGTCCTAAACCCTACGCACAATCCTTTTAAGGCCTTTTGGTAGCTCTACTGGTCTCGAAAGAACCCAGTGTCAGCTTTGACCTGCTGAGGTGGTATTTTCTAAACCGCTCATAGAAAATTCAGCGCATTTTACACAACAGCCGCTTGTTTTGCACAGTGTATCTCAAAATGCTGCCTTATTCTGCACGTCTGCTCTTACACATTTTGGCTATTACGCAATAGGTTCTGGCCTTGTTGTAAATTTTAATGAAAAAAAGTAAGAGAAAAAGCCGGGCACAAAAAAACCAAATGATTAAAAATGGCGGCGACTGGTGCTGGCTAGACAGGCTCGCACATTTTGCGCCTATAAATATGCTATACCAGAATACCAAGACCCCAAACAGCAACAAAACTCAAACATAAATTGTCGGCAGCTGGTGGGGATTTAAGTGCTGGGGACGATGTAAATAAATGTAAAAACGACGCTTAGACAGTGGCTGCCATTTAAAGGACGAAAGTCACAACAAAGGACTACGGCCAGTCAGTCCTTAGTCACCCTGTCGCACTCTATTGTCGCGCAACATTTTGTGTTGTGCGTGTGTGTGTGTGTGTGTGTGTGTGTGTGTGGGCATTATTATAACATTCTTTGTTTTTGTTGCTGTTCGTTTTTATGACATCTTGCGGGTCTGCTGAAGGACACACGACAACAGCAACAACAACAACAACAACTGAAAGCAAAACAGCAACAAACATTTTGCTTTTAATAGCAAAAGCCGTGGAACATTTGGGTCTGGGCCCGGCTTTAGTACAGCGTGTGAGAAGTTCATAACTGTCACAGTTACTGGCAACATCGATAAGGCAATGCGAACAGGGACAACGGCAATGTCGACCCAACTAACGAACACACACACACTCACACACACACACACTCACACACACACACACTCACACACACACACTCACACACACACACACACACTTACACACACACACACACACTTACACACACTCACACACACACACTTACACACACACACACACTCACGAACTGGGTTTGACTTCCGTTGCCTGCCACACCTCGGCGACATCCTTTTCCTGTCTGCTGCTGTTGTTGTTTGTCGCTTTCGTTCATTCTTTCATTCTTCCATTCTTTCATTTTCTGCTCATTTCTTTTTCATTTTTATGGCCAGTTCTCTCTGTCTGTGTGTGCTTTTCAAAATGGCGCATTTGTATTGGTGCGCGTGTCTGCTGCGTCCTTTGGACCGACGCCCGAACGCCTGTCGAAAATGTTTTCCATTTCAGTTAGCAAATTATGTCGGGGCGCACAAACAGCAGCAGTGCCACAACAAAAACAACAACGACACTAGCAACAACAACAACAGCAGCAACAAAAAACGTCAGATGAAAAGGGAATTTGAGAACATGAGTTGGATGTAATGTGTACACTGTGGGAAACGGTTAAAAGTGATGAAAAACCGAAATTCCTAACAAAAAAGTGTAAAACTCTTATGCTGAACTTCAGCAGTTTTGCTAATACGGTTTGAGGGGCTCCAACGTAGATTTCATGTTCGCCATGTTTGATATGGGATCTTAAGAGGTGCATCAGCAGGTACAACTTGCTTTTGTCTTCTTACTAAAGTTGTAAAGCTGGCGTTCGTGTTTAGATCGTAAAGCTTTAGGAAGTCGACGATAAACCAGCCTTTGAAAAACATAAAAGGAATTCCCCACCTACCTAGCGAAATGTTATTACAAACTGACGTGGAACCTAAGCAAGTTTGCTATCGACTAATAGTTAGCGCCTATTCGTCAAAGGCTCCCAAAAACTTAATAGAAACATATTCCGAATTGGTAATTACAACTATTTTTCTCAGTGTAATAGGGCCAAAAAAAATATAAATGAAATTGCAGACGCGTAACGCAGCTGGATGTGTTTTTATGACATGGCGTCGCCGGGACAACTGGACCACGGCAGGAACAACGGCATTGAAAAAAAGTCAGAAAACAACATAGAACCGCCATTTTGTTGTTGGACCTTTCCCCATTTGGGTTTCCCTTTTTCTTTTTTATGGCCAAACAGCGACACTGGCGACGTTCCGCTTGAATTATGCAGCCAGCGAGCCGTGAGCCAGCTTGGCTGGACGAGATGCTGGGCTGAAAATAAAGTTACGAAAATGTTTTGGACATTGAGTGAGGAGGGTGGGGACGAACATTTTTGAAAATTGTTGCCGTCGCCGGTCTATATAAAAAATGGCTGCTGGCAATCATTGTGTCATCGATAATAAAGATTAAATGGGAAGAACAGGCTGGTAACAAGTATTGAATGATGATGATTCTGGAGGAGATGGAGGGCTTTGAGCTGTTGCTATGGCTGTTGCTGCTCTTCAAATATTTCCATTTGTTGGCAAGTTGTTGTTGTTGCTGTGCTACTTGTTGTTGCTTGAACAAAAGAAATTGCGATTCTATTGTAAATAGCACAGCTCAAACACTCGAACATACTTAGTATATATGTATGCATATATATATATATATATATATATATATGTATATAGGGTATATAATTTTGCTATTATGCGCGCTCGTCAAAGTGGTTGGCGGCTCTCCATTTAGCCAGCAGCAACAGAAGCAGTTCTAGAGCAGCCTTTGCCGCACTCAACACTAAAAGGCTCGATGTGGCAAGAACCAGCACAACTGTATAACTGAGTGTGTGTGTGTGTGTGTGTGTACGAGTGTGTGGCTGTTGTGGCTTGATATGGTATGCCAAAGTGGTACAAAGTGCTGGATGCTGCTGCTGGTTGCTGGTTTCTCATTTCACAAACGACCTTCAACTCTCGGGCTGAGGCCCAAAAGCAAAAAGAAGTGCCAAGCCATGTAAAACTGTAATGGGTTAGAGCGTGTCACACACACACACATACACAAAGAAAAAACAGTAGCAGGAAAGGGCAGTGGCGTTGAGGAATCAGGTCATGTTGAGCGCCAACAAAATGCGGGCACTAGCAAAAGGCACATGGCAAACCAAACCAAACCCAACCCAATCCAACCGAGCCAAACCAGACCAGACCGAAACCAAAGCCCAAACCGAACTCAACTGAAACTAACAACTTTGTATGGTCGATTTCGAGCTCTGTGAGTCGCGTCGAGATGAGCTCTGTGTGAGATGTATAATATGCTTTAGAATTTCTGCAAATACATTTAGCACACAATAAAAACCACACTCTCACAGATACATAACCACACTACACACACACACAGTTACACTTTAAGATGCATCCGTGTTAACGGCAAACCTGGCTGTCAATGTGTGTATATTATCAAGCAATGGGTGAACTCAGGCCACTCTAACAAGCCAACTGGACAAATGTCAACCATATTTAGTTTTGTGGTTTCTGTTAATGGAAAAAGAGAGAAAAAAAATAGAACAGATAGGAAAACTATCATGTAATGTAAAGAGTAGAAAAAGTTGACTAAGGGCAAATGAAACTGTCATGCACTTGTAGGTCACCCATAAATTGGCTCTAACGCAGAACTAAGCATCGTTTTGGTAGGAAAATGTCGAAAGTCGATGGTTGAACTGCTGATGTAGTCAGATCAAGATCATTGATATATACGATATGGGTCAACCTTGACAACATCTTTTTCGTTAACATTTTTTGGTCTTTTATGAAACCAGTGTCTTATGACAGTTGGTCATAAGTAATGTCTTAGTACCATAATGTCTCAGATTTATAGTTGGCTATGACCAAAAAGATTGGCTTAGAAGGAGTTAAGACAGTTGGACAGTTTGGCACGCTCCACTCTAAACGCATTTGTTTAGCGTACCCCTGAGATCAAATTAACTAGAGGAAGGGCAGAAAAGTATGTCTGAAGTGAAGTGGGTGAAAGCATTGTCAACAATGTTGCAGCCCAACTCAAATGATGCCACAAATTTGCTTTCATTTTCATTACAAAAGGCGAGGCAGAGAGATAGAGAGAGTGAGCTCAAGCGAGAGACAGCAAACTGACAGATAGTCAAGATATCTTCAAATAGGTCAAATGTTACAATTTTCTTAATTGAAATGCGTGTGTGAACTAATCTAATCATTTCAATCACTCCGACACAGTCACGCCATCACACAATGTAGCGCCACACTCACACACGCAAGCAAATTGCATAGACAGCACATTGCGTATGCGTAATATTTATAAAATAATCATGCGACACGTTTTCGTCTGCAACATTTGCTATCGGCCAGACCTAATAAGCATTATTTGTCTCTTGCCTCAGCTCGTGCTCCAAACAATTAGCTCTGGCAACTTGATTGGCGCTAATTGTTGCTAAATAAAATAATATTCGGCAGATGATTGAATGCTGGCCAAGATTTCAAACAAAATGGTCGGCAAGCACGCAAATATTTATAATGCAGCAGTGTATTTACTTAGGGCCAGAAGGTGGTCATTGGGTTTTTGAGGTCTGTGCCTGACAAATCATATTTCCGTTTTTGCAGCAGCCCTGAACATTTCATAACGAAATACATATATCAACGGTATGTGGCGCATGCATCTGTCACGGTTTTGTTGCCCCGCTAGCTTCCGAATGCGGTCGCGTTCGCAAATTGAATGTAGGTCGTTGTGGTTGGCATTCGCGTGACCAGAGCCATCGATCAGACGACGACGGTGTTGTGGGCCGCACGGCCGTTTAGCGTTAATGATGCGGCGGGCTAGGCCTAAGGCGTGGGTGAAGGGATTGTGGCAGTGGGGTAGCTATAGACTGGAGTGTTGTTGGTTGGCTAGCTAGTTGACGGACTGGCTGACGTGTTGGTTGGTTGCTCGATTGGTTGACTAGTTGGCTGATTGGACAGTCGGTTACGACGACGTTGTGTCTGCTGTGTTGCATATTGCGTGGTGGAATGCGTTCTGTCAGTGTCATGTGCCTTTGACATGTACAGCTGGCGGGCGGGTGAGTATGTGTGTGAGTGTGTGTGTGTGTGAGTGTGTGTGTGAGTGTGTGACTGTACAGGTGTTCATTATTGTTTTTGTTGTTGCCGTAGGTTTTCACCTGACATCCGCTGGCAGCTTGTGCACTAGTTTTTGCTTATGTCCAAGCACGCTTTAGTTTCTGCCCAGTCTGTTGCGTTTCCCTTTACATAACCTATAAACACGCGCTGGTTGCTAAAACAAACACATATATTCCTTGCGCTCAGAAGTAGGCAACACATTTTGTATTGCCGCATCTATTCTTATTTGGTGAAAGTTTTCTCTGGCTTAGCATAACGGCCTTAAAGCTTTAAATCTCGACGTAGCGCTGCCTACACACACACACACACACACACACACAAACACATACAATGCGTAAAATATTTACCATGGGTGCGACCCCAGGGCAGGCGCAGCCATTAATTTGGCCCATTTTACGACTGTCTGCGTGCCATACTAATAAAAGCACTCAACAAACACACACACACACACACACACACACGCACACACACACACACACACACTGTTATACATTTGCTTGGTCCTAACGGTGTGTGTACATGGCATATACATATGTATGTGCGTCGAGCAAACACACCCAAATGTATACTATAGTTTTTTGGCGCAGCTGCTGTCGTTACTTTTGCTGTTGTTGCAGTTGTTGCAGTTGTTTTTGCGACATTTTTGCGCTCGTCTCTAGAGCAGACACTCCTTTTTTCAGTTTCGCCTCGTCGCCAAACAACGTTATACACCATGCTGGCAACTGGCACATTCACAGAGTGAAAGCCAAATACATCTACACACACACTCACACACACTCAAACTTACACATACACACACTCACACTCACACACACACACACACACACACACAGACTAACTGATTTTAGGTCGCGCGACTGTCGGCCATTGCGGCAGACGTACAAACGTTGCTGGCTGCTGGCATACAGACGCATTGGCTGGCTCATCGTTAACACAGACGCACACACACACTCACTTACACACACACACACACACACACACACACACTCACACACACACACACACACACTCACACACACACACACACGCTCACTTACACACACACAATATATAGTACAGACGAAACTTTCGAGCCAAGAACAACAACAAAGCAACAGTAGCAGCAGAGCGACAGCGACAGCTATGTCGACGTCAACGTTGTCGGCTTTCGGTTCGGCTCGACCGAGCAGGCGACCGCCAACAACGTGCAGACTTAACTGCCACGGAAACTGTTCTCGTTATGAACAACAACATGTGCACACCAAAAATACAAAAGAGAGATGATACCAACTAAAGTGGGAGCGACGAAGTTATAATGCTCTTTACAAAGCAAGATGAAGGCTAGCTCATTGTGGAATAAACAAAGGTGTGCTCACTCTCAGTATTTTCAGTTGCCAAAATTTGTGCAAAGCTCAGCTATGCGTTGACAATGCGCGCACCGACGTTCGCACACCAAAACTATCAGACGTAGACTAAATTGGCAACCATTTAAAGAGACACATACTGAGAGTGAGCACACCTTTGTTTATTCCATCACATAATAAAGCTCATACGCTTTGTTGCACTGCTAAAGAGCGACAATTTCGATATGTTAAGTGTTGGCGCTGCAAAGCTAAGCCTAGCTTGTACTTAACAGCGGGTGATAACATCACTGAGCAAGTTTAACATTAGAACACCAAACGTTTGTCTTATGCTTAACAGTTGACTCTCGAGAAATTCGTTGATCAAAAGCTGTTATGATAGATTTCGAACGCTCTCAAAGTCCGTTCGGAATTGTTTTGAACACGCCGTTTTGGGACACACAGTGTAAAACCTCAATCCAAATGAAAGAAATACATCAGTCCATAACCCGTTAACGGGTTTTACAGCAGATTTACAGCTTGGTTCCAATGGTATGGCAAGAGACTGTATTTAAGGAATGAAGAGCCCGAGACAGCAGGTGTATGCTATTTTTGGCTTGGCAGCCACAACGCAAATATCGATATATCAAAAATTGATGCCTAAAAGAACTTCAGTGAGCTACCATAATTTGCATTGCAAATGTTCGAACTTATTTCAAAGAGTGTGCCAAAACTAAAGTTTCTTGTTCCAAAACTCGCTTGCTAAGTAGTGAGTCTAAAATCAGAAGTCCACGCATTGTCTAGACTTTATGGAGCGTAAAGTTACTCCTTTGATGTGTTACCAACTTGCAGACAAACTTTTAATGCCGTGCTCTACGTGTAGTGTATGCAAAACAGAGTATAAACCGAACCCAACCCAACCCTTGAAACCACCCAGCCGACCCCAACAATTTGGTTAGACATGAACCAGTTATTTTTTTTTTTTTTTTTTCGCAATTTTGCTACCCATTTTTGCAGCAGTTTGCTGCCTCGCACTCTCTATTCCTCTCATTCTCTCTCTCTCTCATTCGTTCGCTTGGGGCTTTCTGCCGCCAGATGGCGCATCGTTGTGTTCATGTTGCGCGCGTGACGCAGCGCAGCGGGTCTGAAGTCTTCTCAGTTGGGTTGGGCTGCATTTTCCATTTATTATTTCATTTTTTTGGCGCGAACTTTTCCATGAATGTGTGTATGTGTGTGTGTGTGTGTGTGTGTGTGTGTGTGTGTGTGTGTGTGTGTGTGCTGCATAACATATAAACTTTGGTTTTTTTCCCATTTCTGTTTGCCTTTTTTATTGTCGTTACTGTCGAGCACAGCAGACAGCGACGTTAGACGTCGTCGACGACGACGTTGTTGTGGGTTTGGGTTTGGGGCTGGGCTGTGTTTTTTGGGTGTTCTTGTGCGGCTGCTGCCGCTGCTGCTGTTGAGGTTTGTGCGGTTGTTTGCTGGAAATTTGGCTCAACGAAAGACCGGCGCACAAATAAAGTTGCAAGCCAGTCAGAAAACCAGGCAACAGCAGCATCGTCATCATTCGCAGCCTCCACTTGCCTCCACTCCGTTACTTGCCACACGCTCACACACAATGTGGCCCGCATTGTGCGCTGCTGCTCACTGTTGAGTACTTTTTCTCTCTGCTTTACTTTTTAAAGGTTTTTGCGTGTGTGTGTGTGTGTTTTTCCGCTAGCAACCGCTCTGCGCTGCCTCTGCCGCCTGTCCAGCGCCATGGCGCATAGTTTGGCTACCGCCCGTCGCCTGTTCTGTGTGGGTTTTCTTTGGGGTCTCTTGGTTGGACTTTGGCTGTACTACATTGCGCCCCAGCTGTTCGCGCGCTTGTGCGCTCGTTTATTTTGGACAACGCACACACACACATGTATGGGAAAAACTTTTGCTGCTTTTGTCTGCTTGGTTTTTCCTCTACATGCTTCATGATCTTTTTGTGTGTGCTACCTACAGTGCTTGTTTTTCTAGCTTACTTTGCCCAGGCCCTTTTTTTGCGCTGTATTGTACAACTAAACGACTACGACTGACTGAGTCCCTGCCTGACTGTCTTGCCGTCTTAGCTGAGAATTTATGTTCATGTGGCTTTCATATATATAGTTTTTTTTTTTTTTTGGTTTTTTTGTTTTTTTGGTGCGCGTTGCCATGTGGCTAAGCTTCGTTGGCTTTTGGTCTCTGTAGTGTACACACAGAACAAGCTCTAAAACACACACAAATACACACCTTATACTTGATACTATATGCAAATCTATGCCCACAATTCCCTGCGAGTTGTTGTAGCTGCCACATATTTTGTCATCGTTGCTGCTCGCTTTGTGGCATGCAAAATTAGTTGATAACATATTTGGCCTTAAGGCCGAACTTAAAATAACTAAAACTTTAGATTAACAACAAACGGAATAAACAATTAAAGGCAAAATTTAAAGCCTACTTTTAGGTTACAGATACAACTTGAACTAGGATTACAGCGCATTAGAAAAGACATATCGTCAATTGCTTGAAGCAGTTAGAAAGATTTATATTTTGGCTACAAAATGCCGCAATATGTAATGTACAGTTTCCATAGCCGTTGAGCGGAGAGCACCGTCATCGTGTTAAGCAAGGAATTAAACAAATTCCACACCTACCTGACAAATCCTCACTTCGGTCAAAGCAACACCGAAATATTTCGCTGGTAGGCAGTTTTTCGATTGCCGAACAACGTTAGCAGCTTCGCTCGTTGTTTTCTTCTTGTATTTCGTTATAAGATATATAAGAATATTTAAAGTAACGTGCAGACGAGCCGACAATCTGCATGCCGACAGCTAAAGTCCCCCAAATTCGTTCTAAACATGTCCGACCGCTCGACAATCTGTAGGCTATCGTTTGCCGTAACGAATCAGCTGTGTCCGTAAACCGATTGTCGACAGCCTAACATCGAAATGTGTGACCACCACTTATAGACGTGCATTTTGCCTTAAGAACTGACTCGGCCATATTTGATGTATTCGTTATTTAAAGATGCAGAAATGATAATGATTAGGAATATGACGAGAGACGGAGAATAATTAGGAGAAGGATGATGATGGGAATTTGATCGCAGAAGTACAGGAAGACGATGTTGAAGAGGAATCGTTAGGAAGAGAAACAAGACCAAAGATTAAGGGAAATATGTACAGGAAGAGGAATAGGCAGAGGAAGATAAAGATTTGCGAATTTTCAACGAAATCAATTTAAGCATTTCTCAGTTATGAACGACTTTTGAGAAGAAAAGTCGGCTGCCGACCGTCTGGCAAGGACATCAGAAAACTGTCGGCAACAAATGAAGGAACGACTTTTTTTTGCCGATTGTTGGACATAGTCAACCATAAAACATTTCAAAGATCACTGAATGGCCAGTTGCATTCTAGAAATCTGTTTATGCTAAATTCTAAGGATAAACCAGTGTTTGAACTTCTAGAAAACTCTTTGAGTTGCTTTTTTATTCAACAAATTAACGAAAGAGATTAGGGTGCAATTCAAAGAATTCTGAATCTGCATTTACATATCATGAAATTCCATTCAACTGAATTCCATTAAGAAGCCAGCTTAACAAGTTCCTAAAGTTCAATTGAATCGAGCTTTTACAAACTTTGCGGACTGTATTTTGTAGAAAATGGCAAATAGTATGCAGTTTGCGTCATTAAAGTACAACGAAAGGTAAGCTTTGTCAAACGAATGAGATGAGTTTTCATTAGTCATAATTAGTCATACATCATTTAAAGACCACAAAGTCTGTCGCATGGGACTTACGCAAGAGTTATAAAGATGAAAAGACAAAGTCTAAACAAGCCTTTATCCCTTTTGGCCAAAACGGCTTCCAACTAGTACACATATTTGCATTTAAGAACCAAGGGGGGTTCAGAGAAAGGGAAAAACAAGTAAAAGAAGACGCTGCCAAGTGTCAAAAGTTTGGATTAACTTTGCGCCAAAGGCGGCAACAGCTTAAGTAGTCCCCCATGCACGCACACAGATACACACACACACACACAGATACACACACACACAGATACACACTCTAACAACTTCTTGGCAGCATACTTGTACACTGCAAAAGCCAATTGAGTTAGTTGGCCGTCTGTGTGTGTGCCTGTGTTGCTATGTTGCTTATCCTGAACGTTATCCCTTTCGCTTTTCGGTTGAACATGCCACAATCACCTAAAGCTTAGGCGCTAGTAGTCGCCTCATGCCTCACGCCTCATGCCGCCATAGCTTTACTGTCTTTGTTTGCGTCATTCGTTGGTGCTGCCGCCGTCGCTGCTACTGCTGTCTCGTCGCAGACGCGTCAGACAAACGTCGCCGTCTGTCTGTCTCAGTTTTAGTCTGTGTCTTTGCCTCTTAGACGTTGTCGGAATGTTGAGTCTCTGTCGTTCTTCTTGACTTGACAGGCGCCACTTCCGCAACAAGCCAGCAACCGACCAGGCAAACACCCACTCAATGTGGCCGTCCAAGGCACTAATCATCAGCAATGTTGGAAGCCTTCTGCCACGTACTACATGCCTCGTCCCTTGCCGTCTGTCTGTCTGTCTCTCTGTCTGTCTATATGTCTGCCTCTTTATGGCTCCTGACTTTTGTGGCACTTCCAACGAACGAACGAACGAATGAACGGACGCTGCTTGTCTGTGCCTTGTGCCTCTGCTTGCTTGTTAGTTTGGAGTGCGCCTCGTGGATTTTGGCATAATTTGCATATTCAATGAGCTTTTCCTTTTGGTTTGAAGTCACTCAGCCGCACACACACACACACACACACACGCACACACACACGCACGTGTTATATATAATGCTGTACGTGTCTGCAACTGTTTGTCTACCGGCGTGAATATGTATGTGTGTGTGTTTGTTTGCCGTTTACACGTGGCAAAATTGTTTCGTCGGCAGTAAATTAAATTTGTTTGCTTACGCTGGCACTGCCGCACAGTGGATCCAACTGACTACTTTTTCGGCAAAAATCATAACTTTTTCCTTAAGTTGTAACCTTGCACCTATTAAAAGTGCCTATTGCTTAATGAATCGTTAAAATTTTGGAAAAACGGTTGGCAAGATGTTTGCAGTCTATTATGAACTTAGTGTACACACGAAGACGATTTGTCGAAAAATAAGCACAATTTAGAACATGGGATTTTTCCATGAAATGCAAGGATAAGACCTTTGCAGTATCGAACTTTACTACCATTTTTTGAAGCTTATTTATCGCAGCGTATCGCAGAAGCTTAAGGACATCTCTGCTTACTTCCTCAGAAGGTAAGAATTTCCGCGAAAAAGAAGTCAGTTGGATCCACTGTGCGCCGTTGGCTGGCTGGCGGCTCTCTTTCATGCCGTGCGCTCTCTCAGTCTTGCGACTAACTTTCGCGCTTTACGTGCGGCTGTCCCCGGGCTCAATACCTTGCACGTGTTTGTTGTATGTGTGTGCGTTTTATTGATTGCTTTGAGTGAAACACACACATCATATACGCACACTGTGGCATGCCCCCGCCGGCGGCTTACTTCTGGCTTATAATTGTCTGGCAAGCGCGCGACTTGCTCATTGTTATTGTGTCTCTTGTTGTTGTTGTTGTTGTTCCAATTTCAACTGTCTGTTTAAAGGTATTTTTAGGCACCTAATTTTAAAGTCTAAAACATTTCCATACAACAACTTGACGCAGCCTGACGTGTCCGTGTCTTACTCAGAGTCAAAAGCCGAACTAGTACAACACATTACGTATACGCCGTGTTTACTTCAAGGTCAAATCAAATTGCTTTAGATGCTACAGCTGCATATGTACATATGTCTGTGCACAACTCTGTGTGCGTAAATTCCCCAAATGGCATTTGACTGGCATAAGCTGTAAAATACTTTAGGTCATACCTGGCGTATGCGCAATTTTGGTGCGAAAATGCGAAGCCAAGGTGAAATACCATAGGGAGCTGCCACATTTTGGGCAAAACTTTCAGCGCCAGTTCTTAAGCTACGTCCTACACGCACACACACACTGTCACACTACTTAAGACAAAGCCTACTACAATAAAGGCAAAGGCTATGGCAACAATGACAGCTAATCCACTGCGCTGTCAGTTGCAAAGCTCTTCGAAATAAGCTAGCTTCAGCTAGGAGCAGTTAGCTACAAGTTAGTTTCCAGCAACAACAACAACAACTAAGGAAGCTGTGGGAGCGGGCAACTAGAAGGAAGCTATAGAGAAGGTAGATAGTAGCATAGAAAGTAACAGCTAAAGCGGGGGAGATAAACCGGGAGAAAAAAATAAACGCAGAGAGCAGTGGAAATAGGCAGCAAAGGTCTGGCACGTTTTTCACATTTCATATCACTTCACTGGCATTACAAGAGGCCGCACTTCAACCACGGCGATAACAACAACAACAGCAATAACAAGCTGAAAGAGATGCTAACTTTGAGAGAGTTGAAGTGTGAATACTCTACGCTAGCAGTTGAAGTCATAGCTATACTTCTGAAACCCTTGGTTTAAGGCAGGATTTAGGTTTTCAATTGTAGGACCTTTCAAAGTTTAACTTATCCAACAATGAGAGAAGCGCCTGAAATTAAATCAAAGTTTTCTCGACGTAGCTATATAATGCTGCAAGAACTAGTTTTAAGGAAATCTCTTTCAACCGAATTGCAAAACTAAAGTAATCCGCCAAATGACTAGAAATATCAATGTAACATAAAAACTCTTGACAGATAGATTTTTCAAGAGAATTCAATAAATATAAACCTATCGCTTAGTTAAACACTTCCGAGAGAATGTTATTTAGCCTTTCAAGTATAGTTCGCCGCCCATTTGGTCATATGTTTCGGTAGATCTCAGAAACCAAACCACCTTTTACTAAAGCAAATAACCATTTTGACTATAAAAGTTGACGTATTCAGCCTTTTTACGCAAATATACTTTTCAGAAGTAGTAAATGAAACTTACATACCCATCGAGCTCTTCAAAAACTGAGTGACTTGTATTAAAAGAAACTAAATATTCGTCCTTTTCCCTTTTCTCCATAAAGAATTTCTATGATAGATTATGCTTTAAGGTCCTAAGGAGAAAACAAAATAAAACTTGAGAACTTTTCTTTAAAGGAAATTAGATCTTTATATTTTTCTCTCTTTTTACCATTGAATGAAGGGTTACTCTGACAGCTGCAGATAAGTTTAAGTTCCAAAAAGAAATAAGTTAAAATTACATACTAATCGATTTCTACAAAAAATTAGAGACTTACTTTAAAAGAAACTTGACTTTTATCTTCTTCCGCTATTCCCAGTTTCTATGAAACGTATTATTGCATCCATCAAGACTACATTTTAGTACTTGAAGAAAAGCGTAATAAAAACTAAGAAAACCTACAATTGTAATAGCTTCAAAACTAGAGCATCTTATCTTTTTATGAGATGGAATTGAAAAACATTAAAACTGAGAGCCCTAAATTATATAATAGACGCAGTAATAGATACACTTATTGGTATAAGAAAAGTTATTATATCCAAGACTACATTATCATAATCCTATATCTCTCCTCATGACCCACGTATTATGCGATGTTCACAGAGTACAACACAACAACTACGTTACATCGAAATGTGCCTGGTTGGGTTTCACTTCCTCTGCTTTTCTCCTGCTGCCAACAAAAAATTCCAAGTCAAATTTTGATTTTGAGTGGCGGCTTCAACTTCAAGCGTCATCATGCATATATATATAGCAGGAGTTAAGGTATGTGGCCAACAACTTATTGTAGCTACTGTAAAAATGAGAAGAAAAAAAATAACCCTGCCTCGCATTATGACAATGACACAGCGTCCCTGCATGTCAGCAGGCTAGTGACTAAGTAATGCCCGTCAGTTCTGGCCGGGACGCCGTGCCTGAGCCTGCATTAATCATGGCCAACTTCAAAAACACGGCCTCAACCAAGCATGTATGAAAACTTTAAGCTGCGCCAATGCAAATGCACTGTCCCTTAAGAGAGAGTAAGAGCGTGAGTAGGAGCGTGAGTAAGAGCGTGAGTATGAGCGTGAGTAAGAGGGGGTGTGAGCGTGAGTATTGTGTATTCTTCACATTTGTTTGCCATACAAACACATTCATTCGAGAAATTCCATTGCTGAAAGCTGTGGGAAGAGGGAGAGCGAAAAAAAAAATCAAACAACGTCCAACGTCTGTACACAAAATCAGAGGCTCAAGGACTCTCGAGTTGCTTGCCGAGCTGCCAACCCTTTTTTTTAAGCACACGGATATGCACACACACACACGCACACACTTGCAACTGCTGTGCAATGAAAGTAATTTCACCAAATAGACTGCGCGCCGCGTTTTCAGTTTGCATTTAGCGCTCGGTTCGCTGCGTTTTTGTTGCAAGACACAGATGGGCGAGTGGGCGTGGCTGTGAACAACCGAATCGATGGCAGCGATGTATTTCCATTAGTTTTGCGATAGGCTGTCGGCATTTTGCGGAAGGCTTTTTAAGCCTACTTTAAGGCGCTTTGGATTAAGTCACTGGCACGCTGTGCCAAAAGCCATGTGTGTTCCTGGAACTTAAAGTGCGGAAAACCATGAGGCTTTTAGAGGTGAAATGGAGCAATACAAGATGTTCAAAATATCATAGTTGTTCCTGTGGTTTTTCTTTATTTATTTAGTGTTTAGCAGTTTTACAGGGTTGGTTTGGACCAAATCTTTTGCAGAACTAGGCAGGTTGAAAGATATTTCTGTGTAACACTCAATTGTGACGGTTGACTCGGCAATACGTACAAATCTTTTCGTTTTATGTCTTTCCTTGCCAACTTTAATCGGGTATTTATATAGTCATACTTACCAGCCTATTATGCTAGGTTTTTCTTATGAATATAACTCCTTTTTCTTGCATGTAACATATTTGCCATAACCTCTTTTTAATCATCTAAATACACGTTTTTTATGCAAATAACACTTTTTTATTGTACAAATTAATGTGAGGTCACAATTTCAAAGTCGAAAATTGAACTGGAAAATCGAACTGAACTCAAAAAGCAGTCAATCTCGGAATGAGAGATAACACTGAACAACGCTGAATTTTTTGCATATATCTTTGCTAACGCATTTTACGAGTTATCTCAAAAGTAGCAATGTATCGCGTGTGAGCGTCTTAAGGGGTTCAAGGTCAAAAGCCCCTAAAATGGGTTTATATTTCTAGGTAAAAATAATAATCACAACGGGCCGAAGTTTTATCTTTAAGAGCCAGTTTTTCTGGCAAAAACTTTTGACATATTCTGAAAGATTAACAAAAAATAATATTATGTTCTGTATATTTTAAAATGAAGAATTCGACTTTTGACTTTTTGTTCAGGAACATTTGCTAGAAATCCTGCGCAGATATAAGATAACAATTTAAATGTATTTGCTGATGTGTATGCCAAAATTTGATAAAATATCATAGGATAAACAACAATAAACTCCTGAACGAATTTGAAATTTGTTGTTATATATTGTTCCAGTTATTCCGAAAAGGCTAAAGTCCATATTTATATCGCTGTTCAACAGCGATCAGTTTGCCGTTTCGAACTTCAGTCGATATCTTTGTAATATTTATGAGACGTTCTGTTCTGAAAGCATTTGACGAAGGAACTTAAAAGATTTCAAGAGATTTTAAATGCAAATCAGGAGAGTCCAGTGATTTCTCCCTAGAGATTTCTGTCACTGCCTTAATTAGCTGAAAATGGAATTGATAGCCAGGTAGTCGAAAGATTAAGAACTAGATTCTGCATCCTTACTGATACTTTCAATATAAACGTGCTAGTTTTGCAGTAGTCTGCAGGACTTTAACAAGGTTGTGCGTAGGATATCAGACCCAACGCCTGGGGAAATGTACTACATCAGGCAGTAACCCAAGAACGGACTGTTATGGCGAGGGGATCTAGATGAAATCAGGTGATTAGAAGCATGTGATTTAGAAGAGTTCCAAAATGAGTGATTAAACAAAGTTTACAAATTTGATTTGTCGATCTTTATCCTTTGGTAGTAACTAACACAAAAGCACTTCAAGTTCTTTTGAATTGCGAATTGAAGTTTACTTTCACGCTCAAAAAGTTAACCAAAAACTAGCTAAGAAAAAGAGTTGCGCCCGAATCGAATTTCTTTGTTTGAGACTTGCAAAACGTAAAAAGTATGAAAAATTGAACTGAAATCTTTTATAATTTGCACTGGCAAAACGAAAGCAAACATGCATAAAGGCGTTTTAGATTAAGAGCCGGAACAATTGACTCTACCGGGTCCTAATTGCTTTGGTTGCGCCAAAGGAACCAACATAAAGAAATATTAGAATAAAAACTTGAGCAAATTTGCAACCACATTGCTCTATTAAAGTTCGCCAGTTGTTGGGCCATGCCCCAAAATGCAAAATAAACCAAAGCCAAAAAAGAGCAAAAAACTTTTCTATGCCGCTCTTTAGAAATGTATTTCCCCCCCCCCCCCCCCCCCACACACACACACACACACACACACACACACACACACATACAGACACACACACACAAATCAGTGGGCACTTTTGAATGGTTTGATAAGCAGCAGCGGCAGAGTTGGAGACGCAGCAGCGGCAGAGGTGGAGACGCAGCAGCGGCAGAGTTGGAGACGCAGCAGCGCCGCCCGCTTGTCTGCCAGTTGCCTGCCTGGGTCTCTGGCTGCCTCTGTCTATTTGACTGCCAGTCAGACGCCGTCAGCTTGTTCGTCAGAGCCAGCACATTGCCTGCCAGTTCTGGGGTCTAGGGGGGTTTCTTTTTTTGGTTGGGGTGGTGGCTGTGGCTGTGTGGCTGCTGGCAATATATTCACGTCTGCGTCGACGTCTGCTGCTGGCTTCCACTTCAGCTGCTGCTGCTGCTGCTGCGTTTCTAACTGTTTGGCGAGCTGTCTATTGGGCTGGCAGTCTCTGAGGCTTGGCCTGCCCGCTCTTATTTGCCTGCCACTTTTCAGTTTTCGCCGCTTTTGTTGTTAGTTCTTGTTGCTTGTTGCTTGTTAGTTGTTTTTTGTGCTTTTCCATTTCTGTTGCTGTTATATGGCCTGCTTTCGCTTCCTTCTTATGCTGCTGCTGCTGCTGCTGGTTGTTGCCGCAGCGGCACCCAACAACGCCCACTTCCGCTCTATTTTCATCTACTTGAGTGGAATTTGTATTTGTCTGCCATTGCCGGTTGTTGTTGTCTCCCGTGACTTCTTCGTTTCATTTCGCAACTCCTGCAGCTCGTCTGCTTCTTTCGCTTCCTTCAACTGTCATTTCGTCGCCGCATTGTCTTTTGTTGTCATTCTGTGTACGCCACAATTCTCATATATTACCTTTGGGTAATCAGCGTCGCTTTTCTTTCGCGCCTCGCCTGGGAATCCTTTCGCCGTGCTCAACTTTTCCAATGCTCTCTCTCGCTCTCTCTCGCTCTCTCTTTATTAATCTTTTTGGCAAATTTTAATTTCTGCTTCGTATTCCCCAAACGTAAATTTATTATGGGCATTATTATCCCTTGCTATGGTCCATGGAGCGCTTTTCATCATCATCAACAACGTGAACAACAACAAAAACCACAATGACTGGAATGACAGAGCAGCAGTTAAACTTCAACTCCTACCACCTTTCGCCACGCCATCCGCTCAACCTTGCTTGTCATCAACTTTATTTGGTAATGCGCCAGGGAGCATCCTCAAGATCTCCTACTAACCCTGTGTGTGTGAGTGGGTCTTTATGTGCCGTCAAAGTTTCTTTTTGTAGCCATAAATTCACTACACAGCACTAAGGAGTTGCTTTGGTTGGAAATGTGTTGGCTTATAATCAATTCCTTCTTAAAAGTTACCCAAAACATAATATAGAACCCGGTAAGACTTTTAAGAAAAACTAGCAAAAGATTTTGTGTAGAAAGCATCTTAACTCTTTGCCATGTGGTTCTTCATCTGAAATCTGTTTTCAATAAACAAAATGTAACTATTCGAGTTTCTACACACTGAAGAACGTTAAGTTTAACATTTCGTTTGTCACATTGTAAGTGAATATTGTCAGGGTTGGCCCAAACGGCTGGCCAACCCTCACCATGTTTTACTACTTTTTTTTAAAGCACTTCCTCTACAAAGTAAATAGTTTTCTTCTCTTCCGTGTCAATGGCAAGTCAACTTTCTAAGTTCTAAGCTACTACAGTAGCGGTCACTCGGATACGCCCATTCCAGCAACTTTTGCTGTTACTTGCTGTTGTTGTGAATCTTGTTGTCTTGCGATTTATCTTAAGTGGCCACGTGAATTACTACAAATTTCTATAATAAAGAAACAAAATCTCGATAGCCCCTGGCGACCAGGCTCTGGCGACTGTCAGCCAGGCTCTGGCGACTGTCAGCCAGCCAAGCCAACGATCAACAGCAGCGACAACAACAACAACATCTTAAGGCTGACCAAGCAGGAGGAGGCTCGGCCATATTGGCCAAAGAACCGCTACTTAGCCTATCGCCATGGCGATTTCCACTCTACGATAGTCGTCAACGCAATTTCAAATCCAGATAACAATGTGTTGGCTGCCGCGCTTGATTTCACCAGAATCAGAGGCAATCGAGTGAGTCTGCCATTGACTTGCTGCTTGATATATGACGCACTGCCGTATTTTCTATTTTTTTATATTTTTTCCTTGGCTAATCAATAAATTTAATATACGCTTTTGTGATAAGCGGCAAAGGTTGCATGGAGATTCGCACTAGCTACATGGCCAGTCAATGGTTGGCTTTCTCTTATCATTCCATTCAACGAATTGGTCTAAGTGAATTGCGTGGTTGCTGGTGGGCCACACAGCTTGTAAACAACACCCAAACATAATCTATGGCAAGTTGATAAGCAGCAGCGACCTTTGATTGTGCTTTTCGTGGCTTATTTACTGCCCCCCAATCCTATTGAAACACTAATGCGTGTTGTTTTTCGCTGTAATTTGTATACACTTTAAAAAAAGAGGCATATTGGTTAGTTGGCAATGTATGCGACATTGAGTGGCAGGCGTGCCAGTTGTTAATAAGTATATGTATTCTTCAGCAGCTTGAGGTTCTGAAGCATTTTGGGCTTGTCGTTGGGACTGTATGAACGTTACCAAAGTTTGTATGCTGCTACTGATCAGCTCAAGAGTAATTTTTCGAGCAGATTCCTTGAGGAATACATTTCGTCAAGCAGTAAATCTGTAATGTAATGTTATTGTCAGTCATGAAGAAGAATCTATAGCTAAAATTGTATTTCTAAAAATGTTGCTTCTTCCGTTGTGTCAACCTAGTTCATATAGTCTACACCTTTGCACACATTTAGCTGGCTTACAAATGATCGGAAAATGTGAATCAGTTTTAAAGCTTTTTCTGCGCAGCAGAAATGGAGCACTTCATTACGACACCTAAGCTCCTTGCTGCATGTTTTAGATCAGTTATTTCGGAACTCTGTAGAACTGTAGTAGATATGCGACTCTGTTAAAAACGACAAAGAGTCTTTTAACATAACTCTCTTAAAAATAAATTCAACACTACTCGCCGATAGCAGTAAGCAAACTTAAAGTCTGTAGGACAAATAACTTCTTGCTCTAGCTAAAATCCACTACATCCAGCAGTGTATCTCATAGTCTGAGTTACCGGATTTGCCGGCCTTGCAGCCATTTCCCTAGTTTGTTTTCCCTATTGGCCATTGACGTCGTTGCTTGGTTTGTGCCAAATTTGCGAGCAGTCGATTCAATAAATGTATCGATTGGCATGGCAGCAGCACCTGTTCACAGTCTAGAGTTTGTAACTCTCGAAACAGAACCGTTCACGACTTATCAGCATCTCCAATGGCCAAAGCCAAAACTTGGACCAGCTACTTGGCTTCCACTTGCTGCTCTCTAGTCCACTTAGATGATGATGATGCTGCTGCTGCTGCTGTTAGTAGCAACGTGTCGTTCACTTGAAAACAAGCAGCGTGCAGCCAATTCCTGCCTAGCTGCTGTTTGGTGGCAACCAGCAACCATCGTCAGCTGCGTTTTTATGAACTCATTTCAGGCAACCGAAACGGCAGCAACAGGCCAACTGGGAACAGGAACACAGTGGGCAGTGAGCAACAGTGAACAGTGGGCAACACCAATATAAAGCTGGTGCGTGGCCATGGCGTGGCATGGTGCTCTTTGCTTGTTCATAATCAAAATTAATGATTGAAATTATCTAGCAGCTAAAGTAGGCAGCCAGGCACAGTCATAGTTGTTGCCACAGCAGCAACAGTCGGTCGTGGGGCTTGTTGCCTGTTTTTGTGTGGCAGCCACAAAAAAAAAGAGAAAAAAAACGACATCGTAGCTAGAAAAACTAATATAGGCGCGACAAAGTTTACATACCCTTGCATTTCTGAGCATCCCTTCCAGCTATTTAATTTAAAGTGTATAAAGTGTGTATGTTACCTTATATTCCGAAACCCTTTACGTTAAGCCTTCTAAGGCTTCAGTTTTTATAGGCAAAAAATTGGCAATGCCCCTGGCGTTAATTTCTTAAGTATTCCTAATAAGCATAAAACGTACCCTTCAGCAATTATATTTACTAGGAGACTATGCCTCTGCTCGCCAACTCCTGCTCACTTTGCTCATTAACCGCTGTGCCGATAAGGAGGTTGGTAATATTTCACTTCATTTGACAATTCCTGTTTCTGTATATTCTGTATATATCTTTACTTTCATATTCACCACTATCTTCCACTACCTCTTTATCTGCGTCATCCTTTTCGTCTACGTCATCGGTCTTATTTTTTTCCTCTATCCTTAATTCTTCGTTACTCTTATCGTCTTAGTGGAAGACCACAACATCTTCATCTTCATCATCTACCTCCTTTACATCTTCGACCATTTTCCTCTTATTCTACCTAATAGTCTTCGTTTTCGTCTTCGTCATTCGCCTCTTCCACCTCTTCATCTTCATTATCCCTCACCTCTTTGTCTTCGTTTTCTTATTTTATTCGTCATATTCCATATATTAATCTTTTTCATTCTCATCGTGTATGTCTTCGGGTTATATTCCTCAATTTATTAATCTTCGTCATCCCCTTCGTCTTATGTGAAATTTGTCTTTTGTTTGTGTCATCTCGTCTTCCTTTTAGTCATCCTCTTCGGTGTCGCTCAAATTTTGTATCATCTTTGTATACTCTTCGTTTATGTCTTAGTAACCCTCATTCTCTTCGTCTTCCTCTCAGTCATCATCTACGCCTTTCTCTTATATATATCTTAGTCTTCGTTTTGCTCTTCGTCTTCTTATCATCTGTTTCAAGTAAATTTGCAAAATGAAAGAATCTTTGCTTCGGGGCTGAAAGAATCGATTAGAATAGTTATTTTTATGGACTAAAAGTTGTTTATTGAGATAAAGCAAAACAATTGAGCTTTCATTGCTTGCCTTAAAGGTACAAATTTACGATATAGAAATCCAATTCCATTTCTATTGGCCGTCTTCAGCTAAATTATTTTTACTACTCTGGAACTGATTTAACAACAGGCGTAATAAAAAGATTCTTGCTTCGGAAATTAAAAAAATCAGATAAGAGGACAGTCAGTTTTAGGGTTTTGTAAAAGCAGTGCAGCTCCTCATGGGTATCATGTTTCAGATCTTTGGCTATATCTTGATTTAACCATTTGTTTTCCGTATACGGCAGGTGCTTCCTTTCTATAAAGATAAGCAACTTGTACGCTTGATCCATGAAGCCTAGTCTTTTTATCATGATGCTCGCCACATGATTAATGGTTACACAACACTGCTTGCAAGTGATCTTTGCAAACTTTATGGCATATTAAAAATAACTTCTGCAAGGGTATATAAAAAAAACGTCGTCAACAACATCATCGACAGCAGCAGGCAGAGTGCCATAGTCAGTGCCTGGCCCACTGATGGCAGCACTTAGACAAGGCTATCAGCACCACCAAAACGTCCAGAAGTGGCAACAGCAGCGGCAGTGCGGCAGTTGCAACAGCAGCAAGTAGGCAGTCAAAGTTGGCCAACAATTTCATATTAAATTGCCGAGTATTAAATGGGTAGGAAAGCTGCTGCTGCTCCAGCTTTTGCCTTGGCATTTTACTTCCTTGTTCTGGACCAAGGTGCTAGCTTGCTGTCTTGACTAGCTCTGGATCTGAGTAAATGTCTCACTGTCGCTTTGTCTGTTTGACTGCCTGCCGCCTTGTTGCCATTTAGAATGCTGCAATGAAGCAGATTAGCAGCGTAGTCAGTATCCGAATCAGAGTCGTCGCATTTTAGCTGCAAGGGCTAATTTCTATAACGTTTTTTGTCTTGCTCAACGTATTTGCAGTAGACTCGAACCGCACTCTTTTATAACTACCATTGCAATAAAAACTAATTACACGTTTTTTTTTTTTCGCCTGCCATGACCTGCGGTCCAAGTGCTGATAATAATCAGCAGCAGCCGCGCAGCAGCGTAATGATAACAATGCGTCTAAGCCACTAAGCAGCAGCAATTGGAGCAACTGCAGCAACTCCATTTAGTTACGCTTAGATGATGGCTTGTTGCCCACTGTGCTCAAATGAAGTGCGCCAAGTCAATCAGCCTGCAGCTGAAAATGCTTTTTGCGCTTCTGTCAGTCAATCATCACTGCACCGCGCATGGTATCAGTTGGCCAACCATTCATTCATACTTCTAACGCTAACGCCAAATCCCAGGAAGTGGAGTTTAGCTCATCTCTTGGCTGGGTAGCGGATTGCAGTTACTCTACAAGCAGTCAAGCTTCGGCATACACTTCCGACAAGTATACCTTGCATGTTATAATGTGTGTGTTGTGTAGGTCATCGGCTCATGTTTGTATCCTTCAGCAGCTCCTTCGAGAATGATCCCAGCAATGAATGGCAATTAGCTTTTAGGTTAAGTTTTTATCTGCGAATCCGCAGATGTTTTAACAGTGAACGTGTCAAACTTATAACAGAGTTTGACGCTGGCTTACAGCGAGCTTCAATGTGCTTATGCTGCTAACATTTGTGCATAGTAACTTAACATTATGTTGTGATAGGCTTAAGGGAACGTTCTGTAAATTTTAAGTAGCTTTACTTAACATTCTGTTAACATTAACATTTATTTTCGTTGTGTTTGTTGATCGTTTACAGTTTAAATATGAAATGTGTTACGTCAATGTATAAACTTGACCTTTTTCTTCTTATTTGCGTTATTTTGGGCGGTTTCAAGATCATTTTAGTCTCATTTTTCGATTGAGTGCAAGCTGTATTCATTTCAAGTTTCTTATAACAAAAAAAGGATTCTTATAACACTTTCGAAAATTTGTTTCTGAATGGCACTTTTTTCTCTGTGTAGGTTTCCTAAACATCGTCAGATTAGATATCCGCAACCATCATTGAAAGCTCGTTAACTTACTGATTATGAAATTTCGAAAGCTTTCAAGACGATCATCGAGCTCTGAACAAAGAGCTGTGCCTTTGTTTTGCATTATTTTCCATCATTGCTATTTGTTTTTTATCGATTTGCATCACTAAAGCTTATAATTTAACATTCATTTCAGTTATTCAGAAATATAGCTTTTCACTTGATTTACGTTACATATTCTCATAATTGTGAAATTATTTTCAATAATCTTATTATTTTATATGAACAAGCACTTTAGTTGATGTGCGTTTCAGTTTTTCTGTCATATTCTTAGATAATTTCACTGCCATAGCCTATTAGATTAAAGTAAGCCAACGATTGATTTTTGTATCCGATTTTCTTGAAAATGTGTTTCTTAGGATTTATAATCAGAATTCCTGACAAATACTGCGCTAAAGAAGTCTTACTTCAAAAAGCTTTTTAAATTTTTGGACGGGGGCATTATCGATACATATGTGCAAGATTTTCAACGTGCTCTGTAACATGCTCAACTCAATGGACGCCGATCCGAGAGACAATTACTTTTTTATTAACAGAGGCACACGCCTTGTACCTGCCAGCTATATCCCATCCTAGTTGAGTTTTCTGAAGCTTTGGAAGTTCTGGGATTGCTTTACTTGACCGACTGACAAAAGCTCATATAAACAGTCTGCTTCAAGCAGCATATCGATCTTCATCGGTTTAGCGAAGTTTGGGTCTGTCGATAGCTGGATGGGTGGAATTTCAAGACCATCTATGTCGTGATGTTGGCATCCAGAAATATGCCTCACAAAACAGAAATCAACAGACATCTCTTGCAGTTAATCTACGCTTTAAAGTTCGTGATCGTGGTGTCCTTTTTGTTTTAGGTAACACACATCTTATACCAACTTTTAGACTTTTAGTGCATTGAAAAAGTGCTTGTGAACTTGTGAAACTTGTGAACTTGGGACTAAACATTACATTACACCAAAACTAAAGTACTCCTTTCAGACATTTTATAATTTGCAGTGTATGAAAAAAGAAAGAAGAAAAAAAAGAACTAGTCGTCTACATCGTTTTGGTTCTCTGAAGAGATCTCTTGATTGGCAGCTGCCAGCGTTCAGTTTCAGCTACTTTCAGCCTCTCAGCATCTGGAGTAACAATTTTTTGCCAAGTCAATTATTTTAATTAGTGGAGTTGTTATTAGTTTTTAATGGCCAAAGAGGAGCAGGCTGACTTGTTGCTTGCACTTACCAACAGATCATCTACGTTGGCATTTTTGGGGGCTTAAACCGCTTGACGGTTTTTTTTTAATCTTGGCAGCATAGATTTTAGCATATTTAGTGGCAGGCTAGTTGCTTGTGTGCGTCTGCCGCTGGACAGGAAATAGCTGCAACGTCTTCATTGCAACGCTGTGCAGCACCTACTGTTTCCGCCAAAGTCAGCTGCCAATTGTAGTTGTTCACACGGCCAAGTTGCAGCAGTTGATAGTTGCATCAAGTGTCAAGATGGCATTGGCGGATAGCAGCAGCCACAGCGTCTCAATAACAACCAATTAAAATGTAAACAACGCAAAGTTTTCATGATGTTTCCTGCAGGAGAGAGATTTAGAGAGTGAGTGAGAGAGAGTATAGTCTTTGTCCAGTTGGCGACAATTCTTGGGCATTGTCAGCGCGATGCGGCGGCAAAGCTAAAGGCAGCGCTTCATTGACAGGCGATTTCCGTTTGCTGGCTCAGAGCACCGTTAAACGTTGCATGGGGCGGGCAAATTATTAGCCAACAACATGGCGCCAGTCGGGCAGACTAACTAGTAAGACAACTAGGCGCTTGACTTGGTTTGGCACAGGCGCAGGCAACATGTTGCTGCAGCACGCGCCGGGAGCGCTTCTGGCGCCAAGCATTCAAATTTCCGCTAATGGCCAAAACACAGTTTGGCGGCGCTTGACGTTTTGGCTAGACTAGGCGCAGCGGCGGCGGCGGCGGCAGAACATGATGGCACGTTAAGAGCAGCGCCTAGCAAAGTTCAAGACGACGCCGTTTATTAAATGCACAAGCGAAAGCGCTCCAGGCTCCAGGACACGCCCCACAAACACAGGCCAGCGCCACACACATGCTGTGTGTGTGTGTGTGTGAGCTTGCTTGCTGTTGTTGTTGCCTAATGATATGTCGCGGCAGGTGAAGTCAACGTTGTACGCCGACGTCGGCAGCGGCAAATTGCTGAACCTAATCACAGACGCCGCCGTCGTCATCATCTACCGCGTCGCTGCCGCTGCTTAAGCCAATTATCCAACGACAAGCTGCCAGCTCCATCGATGGCCAGCAATCTTCTCGAGCAACTGCTACGCCTGCGCCGCCTTTTATTATTTGTATTATTTACTTTAATTAGCATTTCCGCACATAGTTCAGTTGATTTACAGTCCGAATGTTGCATTTGTAGATATTCCATATCGATAAATAACATTAATTAAGTTGTTGAGTGGCACTCCCTATGCGCCACACGGACCGACTGACTCTTAGAACATTTTAATTAGCCATTTATGGCCCTCGTCGCCGCTCATATTCAAAGTAACTAAAGTTGCAAGTCGGCTTGTTGGCTTTTAAGCCGCTTAACGGCCATGCCAAAGTGCAAGAGAATTGCAGTGGAAACAATGCTCTATAATGCCCATTGACTTGGCTTGGTCTATTGATAGTTGTTGTAGTTGTGGCAGCTATTGTTGTTGTTGTTGTAGCTGCATTGTTGCACTTTCTTATCGCCAAGTCTCGCTTCACAAAGCTAAACTGTTAAATGCTAATTTTCTATGCCCGATGTTAATGCGATTTAATGTCGGGCAACCCAACCATACGCACTTTATGTAAAACCTCCTGGTGGAAATGCTAGAAAAGGGGTTTACCCAGACTTTAAATACTAAGATTGTTGTGTGCTACTCACATTTTGACAGCTTTTTATATGGATGAGCGAGAGCTGCACTGAGCAAAATCGTCGAGCTAGTTAGCGCTTCTTCTTCTTAACTGAATAATAATCCGTTAACGGGTTACGCCTGATGTAAAGCTCTCCGTCGTTTTTGCTTTGCGCGCGCCTTCTCAATCAGTGATACTAACGGAAGCTAGTGTACTCTCTACCTGGCCCTGCCAGACATGATAGGGCCAAAGAACTTACGGAGTGCTTTCCGCTCAAAACACTCTAAGGGAGTTCTCATCACACTGCTCCATCACCCATGCTTCAACGCCATAGACTCAAACGGGTAGAATAGTTTCTTACTACTCATTTGCCTACTGAGACCAAAATAATTTCCCTTGGCAAGAGTAATTCTCCGCTTGATCTCCATGCTGACATCGTTCTTCATCGTGTCGGTGGTGCCTAGGTAGACCAAATCCTTGACAACATTAAAAGTATAGTTTTCAACTTCAATCTGAGAGTCCAACCGCTGTGTTTCTCTACTCGAAGAATAGCCCTACCGGACACTTTTTGTCTTGCGCCGAAAATAGTACAGAACACTTATTTTATTCCCGGAATGTGATATACCATTCGAAAGCTGATTTTTCAGCTACAAATCGCATATGGTTTGATGGTATAAGTATCCACTCAGTTTGGCGCAATATGGCTTAGACTGCACCAACCTCAAAATCGAAAAACTCAAAAATGGTGGTGCTAAACCGGACACCCGGTGGGTCTAATCCGGTAGTTCCGAATATTGCGATGACTTAGTGTAAATTAGATGGAAGAAATGTAAAAAAACAAATTGAGATTGTAGCTCATACGATACTCGGTTTTCGAGATATCGCGACTGTCCGGCTTAGCCCCATGTCCGATTTAGGCCCAGTTTCCCCTATACTTCGTTTTGCTCTAGTAAGCGCTTAAGTTCAGTTAATCCGTTGTCAAAAGTAAGATATTATTACTTACAAATTCTAGCTGTTTTTCCGGCTCAAGGTCGAATAGTGTTTTAAGGAGTTTTTAAACGCCTATATTTAACTGTATAATGTTTGTAAATCGTTTGTATCTTTGAACAAAAAATATTTCATGATCTATATACGTGTATATAAATGACTGTCAATTCTTTGTGACTCTTCTCCTCAAAAAGTACTGGACAGATTTTAATGAAATTTTGAGGATAGCTTCCCATTATGCTGGAGAGTGTTCTTATCTAAGTTTGAACCAAATCGAGTAGGGGTTCCGGAGATATTGCAAAAACGATTTTCCATATAAAACAAACTAAATGAGTGGGCAAGTAACATTCACAACTTTGACTAGGTAAAGAATTCATATGAATTGAGGTAGATGTAGTTTTAGTGATAGAGGTAGAGGTACATAGATGAGGATATAAAGATATTCGTGCCCATATACGCAGCTGAACTTAGTATGAGGAAGAGCGACAGAAAGAGAAGGAAGAGGAACGGGAAGAATTAATTTGTATAACGATTTTATTGACGGCTTTATGAATGCGCAGCGGAGTGCTAGTATAGTATAAATTCTAGCTAGAACTTTGATTATTTTTCTCAGTGTAGCAGCGCTTGGCTGGCTAAGCCGGTTGCCTTGTTGCATTTATAGTTGTTGTCTTTGTTGCGCTCGAGCGAGTGCACCCAAAAGAGAGATCTACAATCGATAAGTGAGGGCGGCGTCGGCTCAAGCAAAAAGACAGCTGATCGTAAACAAGCGCTGAAAACTTTATAAATTTTCCTTACACACACACACACACACACACAGAGATAGACATAGCGGGAGTAGCTACTAACTACATATAAACATAATGCTTGGCGGCAAAGACAATGGTCACGATCAAAAACTAACCAACTTGCCGTCGTCTCTTTGGGGTTTGTCTAATGTTGTTTTAGTTGTTGTGTTACTTCTGTGTTGCATTTGTGGTTGTGGTTGTGGTTGTTGTCGTGCTCGTGTGACATTCGCTGCAATAGTTGCGGTCACAGATCGTGGGCAGTTGCCGCCATTGTGGCTATGTCTATTGACATTCCTGAGAAACTTAGATACGAAGCAGCAGCAGCAGCAACAAGAGCAACAACTACAACTATGCAACATGCCACATTTGCCTTGTCATAATTATTAATAAGCTAAACAACAGCAACAATAACTCAGCAGAGAACAACAACAACAACAAAAGCCTCAGCTGGGTGACAATTTGAATGTAGCTCAATTGTTGCATTGTTGTTTGCAACAAGTGTTGAGCTTTAACTTTTGAAGTGACCGAACAATCACCTAACTGGCTGACCAACTGACAGACTGACGGACTGACAGATTGAGTGAGCAATCGATAGTTTGATCTACAATTAAACATTTGCATTTGGCATGAGTTTCGGTTCGAGTTGTGCAAGGTTGTGCCCACAATGTGGGCGTGGCTTATAACTTACTGGAAATGTATTTGTCACGCATTTCTCATTAGAAATAACGAGCTTGAATTGGTAACTGTGCCACGCCCGAGTTTAGATGTCTTTTGGTTATCTCAACGGATCTTTTCAATTGTTCATATTAACTACTATAATAATGTTGTTTTCATAGCTTGCTAATTACCCTGTCATTAGAGAGCCCTCAAGGGCAGGCATTTATGTTGACACCATTTTCCTTATAATCAAAATTTATGCTCAATCGTTTTTGAAAACTATTATCATATTTGAATATGGACTCTTTGTAAAGCAACTTAAACTGAAAATACAAAAACCAAGTATAAGTTCTAAGTTTGAACTTACAAAGAACTTGATATTAGATCAAAATCAGTTAGTGCTGCGGTATTGAAAAATACAAATTTTTGTTTTTTACTTAAAGTTCTATTTTTTCTACCAATTCAATATTTCTTCAAAAAGTCAATATAATTCAACAATGTAATATTAAAAAAAAAAATTTATATTATTCCAAGAATTTAATGTTTTTCCAGAAAATCAATTTTTTTAAATACATTTTTTTTTATTCGTAAACATGATTATAAAAATTTGAGATATAGGAATTATAAAATGATATCAACTATAACACAAATAGATCTTGGGCTACATTCCACATAACCATTTTGTGATAAATTGTTTTGGTAAGATAGAAGTATTCTATGCAATATTCCATTCCTTTAGGGCAGGCATGAAGGAATAAATCGGTATTCGAACCAATTCCGTTTGAAATTTGCGATAATACCATCTTAAAACCCTGAACCAAGCCACTAAAATAGATTCGAAACAGTAAACTAGATAGAGACTTTCTGGGAATCAAAAAAAGGCATGTGTTCCCATAGGCCAAACGAGCTAGCCGAAGTCTTGATTCACTGCGTGTAAGAGACATAATAAAGTTTGCTGAATATCTCCGGACTCCAAATTGGAGTTACGTCTCGGTTTTTAACAAAAAATGTAATAAATGTGGCACATGGAAGCGAGGTCACAATATTAACTAAAACGAATCGCCTTTTTTATTTCATAGACTGCTAAATTGCGTCTTTAGTTTATCTTCTTAATAACTATGAGAAGAATTCAATTTTAGTCTTAAATGACTAAAATTAGCAATAGCCATTTTCCATTTTTGGAACTGATTGTGTTTATGACAATACAAGTAAGAGATTTGCCATTCTAATCTGAAATGTTCAACGAGAAGCATGACGAACTTTGAAAAACCGCAAAAATAAAAAAAATGTCATTAATTCCGCTTATTAGTATGATGTGGTAATAAAGTTCTCAATCTCTAATGGTTACAGTTGTACAGCCTGAAGCCTATTTTTTAGTACAAGCTCGTTCCACTGCTCAAGGACATGCAGTCATAATTACACTTTTTGCGAACATCGGTTTCCAAGTAACCAACTAAGTTCCTTAAAGGCCAAATCTGTGCTCATAGGCTTGCATTTACTTGGCTGCCGACAAAATGAATATGCCAAGCAGATCTCATCAGCGCCAAGCCCGCCCACAGAATAAAACTTCCAGACCCTAGAGAGAGATAGAGATAGAGAGAGAGACTTGGGCAAGCGAGAGAGAAATAGCGCCAGAATAGCTGCTAATGACGACGTTCCAATTGAAATGAAGTCACGCACCTGACCAAAGGCTAATAACTAAAGCTAGCTACTAGCTACCAACCAATCTATCTCAGTGAATGTCTTGCAACTCCAATCTTGACTAGCTGCCCCACGGCCTAACTGCTTCTTACGTTTTAACTGATTGCAGTTGCTTCTAATTGCCCCCAAAGAGTTGAGCTGCAGTCTAGAGCAGCGTGCAGCATATGATGACACATGGCTGCTGGCAGACTGACGAACTGCACCCTTGTCTCTCTTACTCACGGACGTTCTCTCTCTCATTTAAATCGCACATTTGTACGCGTCATCTTTGTTGGAGTCATCTTTGCTGGTGGACTCTGTTTGCATAGCTGGCAGGCTAATTTTGAAAGAATTAACTGGCGAGTGTAATTTTTCATTTCTCGGAATGGTTTAAGAACAAGCGTAGCCGCCGCCGCCGCCGCCGCTCACTTTGTGACTTGCCACAAATTGGCCGTTGTATAAGTGAAAACACTATAGGCACAAGTTATACATAGTTGCATATATCATTTGTACAAAATCTATGCAGCTTTAGCAGTACAGCTGCATCCCAACTCCAAATGCGGAAGTTTATTTGAACAAAACTCCAACGGAGCAGCAGGCGGCAAACAGTGCCATGCCACGCTTGCAACATTTGCAACTGTCAACGCAGCAGTGACAGTTTATTGCCGGGTTGGAACAGGGCCAAAAATGACAAGTCGAAGAATGAGAATTAGAATGGACACAATGTGGTTTTTTGTGTGTGTCCGTGTGGAGCAGTTGCGTGTGCCTGTTATTAATTGGGGTTCTTATGAACACAACGCAACTTTCACATGCTGCAGCGTACCTTGAACTGTCAATGACATGAATTACATGTACCAAGTCTGGTCTATAGTTAGCTCGTAAGTCCAATCAAAATGTCAAATTATAATTGTCCAATCCAAAGACTGGCCAAAGAGATTGGACACACACCCACGCGCCGCCAAGCGACCCAAAGAGTCAAAGTCAGGCGCACAGAACTTAGCTACACTGCAAAAAAAAAACGCTGGCACAGTCATGCTGTCTGGCTAGGCGCAGTCTACTAAGTGGATTATGGCGAGGTCAGCTCAATTTGAGCAACATTTTGTTGCATAAATTAGCCTTAGTCAGTGTCGAGTGCATGCAAAAATGACTAAGTGCGGGGTCTCTGGGGATCTCCGGGGGAGGGGTACGTAGGCTCTTATGCCATTGTCGTCAAACTGTCTGCGTCGTTTTTTTCCGTTTTCTTTGGTTTTCGGGGCTAATTACTCAGCCAAGTTGAGAATGATTGGACGCCCGAAACAACAGCAACAACGCTGCTTGTTAACGCTCGTTTTGTTGTTGGCAATTTTCGGTTAATTGGTTCTGATTGTTTTCGAGGCGTGTTCCCAGGGGGCTCCTAACTAATTGCCAGTTGGCTTTGCATGCCACAAAATTATGCATTTTAGTTTCTCGATTTGTTTGTAATTGCATGATTATTGTAATTTTTTCTTGTTTTTTTTTGTTACTCGATGCCTTTTGTTATTTCTGCCAACTAACTTTTGGTCTCTTTGTTCTTTATTGCAGGTATGTACAGCTTGTGGAGCCACAGCAAGGTCAACCTGCAGCCTCAGCTTTGTTCTTTGTTGTAAGTTTGTAATGTTTAGCGACTGCTCGTTGGCGGTGCAAGTCAAACAAAATCAAGCCCACACAGATACAACACACACACACATGACATACTGCGACACACGACACATGTAAAACGCGTCTAATTATCACCACAGAAAAAAAAAACAACAACCACTTGTCTCTCCGTCTGTCTGTGTTGCTAGTTTTCCACCCACGCGTCGCACATGCAAAGCGACAACAACTTGAAGCATTTTCATCATTATTATGATTATCCACATTATCGTGTTGCCAGCAATTATAATTGTTATGTGTCTTTTTTATTATTATTATTATTTTTATTTTTATTTCTATTTCAATTTTATGCTTCTTTCAACTATAAATTAATTAAATGGAAAATCGTGTCTGTCGCTTTTGGGTTCTTTAAGTGCCGACAAAAGAAGCCGAGTTAAATGTTATTTAATTGCACGGCCAAATATGGTGGCCAAATATGGCAACAACAACAACAACAACAACAACAACAACCAACATTATGGCCAAGTGCAGCTAAAAGACAAAAGCAATGCGCAATGTTGTTGTTGCACTTGCTCTTCTTCTTGTCGTTGTTGTTGGCTTTTTTTTGCTGCCAACAACGAGCACATCAACTTCTTCAATGGCAACTTCCTCTGCGAAACTAAGAGACACGCACAGATACACTCACACACGCACAGATACACTCACACGCGCACAGATACACTCTCACACACACACACACACACACACACACACACACACACACACACACACACCACACACACACACACACACACACACACACACACACACACACACACACACAGATACACACACCAAATCCAAAAACAGTTGTCAAAGTGTGACTAAATTTAAACGATGGCTGTCAATTAAAACCAACATATGAGTATAGAAACCGAAAAAAAAAAAATCGATAAAATAACGGCAAAATTGCGAGTATAAAACTTTAGTTACTCTCTGAATCAAAGATCTTGCTAATGTGAAATGCCTGAAAGAGCGTTTTACAGCTGGTCGTAATACGATAACAGATTGTTAGAGCCAGTCAAGAAGAAGAAACATACTTACTTACATAATTTGGCAGGTGTTAAACGTTGTGGGAGCTGAAACTGTGCTTTATTCCGGGACGTAGTGAGATAATATGTGCCTACAAACTGCATCGACTGGCAAGAACGACGCTTGATCTTCAACCTGTCATCGTTATTCCGTTCTTCGCCGCAAAGGCCCAGTAACTGCACGCTTTGTACGAACAATGATATCGATATTATTTGCGTATGCAAGCAACAGAACACTCTTATAGAACATAGTCCCGTTCCTATTTCCTTCGGCCTTTCGCAACACACTCTCTATCACAAAGTTGAAGAGGTTGCAGGAGAGCGCATCGCCTTGTCTGAAGCCTCGCTTGGTATCACAAGTCACGGAGAAGCTCTTTCCTAACTTGGCGGAGTTGCATGTGTTGCTCAACGAAATTCTGCACAGTCGCACCAACTACTCAGTGATTCCAAACTCAGATAGAGCGGCGCGAGTCAGCGGGCTTTCAAATGTTGCTTTATAATCGACAAAGAGATGGTGTATATATCTGGTCTATGGTGGACTTACCAAGCCTAAAAGCACACTGATAAGGTCCGATTATGTTAGTTCTTTCGCAAACGGCTTTAGTCTTTTACACAGTACGCTCGATATGGCCTTATATGCAATAGAAAGAAAACTGATACCACGGTAATTAGCGCACACAGTGGAATGGCCCTTCTTGAGAACAGGGCAGAGGACACCAAGGCCCCAATCATCGTTTTTACAATTTTCAAATTTTTTCGTGAAAAAGAATATCTTAAGTGGACTCCGAAGATGTAACATGTCAAAAGCATACTTTGTTTCGTTATTATCCAGCTTGAAGGCCCAAAGTCGCTGGTCTCGGAATGTGAAATATTTCTTACGTATACGTAATTTTGAGCCTACTTGTAAGTTAAGTTCATTGCTTTTTCTTAAAGACTTTTTGTATACCCCGATTAAGGAATTTTTTTAGGTATTCGATCCGAACCATTACAGTTGTTAGGTTATATATCTATGGAACAATCAAAGACATGGTAGATATGGTTTTATAAATTTTTGTTGCATTGTCTTTTTGTGGGAGGTGGGTTTCGCATAAGCACAACCTTGTTAAAGCCCAAGAGAGACTTAGCTGCGCACATTAGCTCACTACTATAGCTAATTAGGAGACATCATGTGGAGCTTGTGCAACAACTTTTTTTTGGTGAAGGTAAGCGGCCAAAGACAGCTGTTTGCTTCCTTACACCAATGAAGACATGATTTTTTTCCTTTAAAAAGATTGGACTAAATTTGGAAGAGAGGCTTAAACTGTACTCAAAAACACTTGTCAAGCTTTCAAAAAACTTGTAATAGAACAAACCTTTTTCCAAACTAGCTTAAGCGTTGCACACATCTTACTGCGCAGCAAACTTACTTATAAAGCCAATATGCACCTTTGGTAGTGTATTAGTAAGCTGCACATCAAAAGGAGCAGCGCAGACAAAGACAAACGCCAGCAGCGCTGTCGCAGTCAACGTTGACGTTGCCGTCAATGCATTAGCTGGCGTCGTCGTCTTGACAAAGCCTTTCAAACGACGATGTCGTCTTGGCAATGTCACACCCGCGCTGCAGTTTGAGATGCACTGAGCGCTGCTGCCTGCTTGGCTGTGACACTGACAGTTGTCAGCTGCTCTTTCTGGTTGTTGTTGTTGTTGCCGTTGACTGCAACAAATTGTTGGCCGCGTTGGCGATTTGTTGTTTGTCGCGCCTGCATTTTGATTGCAATTTTTTATTGCCATTGCATTGCGCATAAATAAAGAGACAGGCGGCATGCCTTTTGATTTAAAGTGCTTTAAACAAACACACACAGAACACACACAGAACACACACAGAACACACACAGAACACACACAGAACACACACAGAACACACACAGAACACATACATAGAACACACACGCCCACAATTAACTTCATAGAAGTTGAGCTCAATGAGCGCGTAAACTTTTTGTTTTTGGGGCCTTTTGTTTTAACCGCAGCGCTTCATATTAAATTACCAGTCAAAGAGAGTACTTAACACGCACACCAAAGCACTTACACACATGCACACACACACAGATATACACACAGATACACACACTTACAGATACACACACACAGATACACACACTTACACCTACATTGACGTACCTTTCATTCATTTTGCGCCAAAATTTGTTTGGACCGCTTTTTGTTTAACTTTTTCGCTTTGTGCATGCAAAATATAAGTAGACAGAGAGCGAGAGAGCTGAAAAAAAGGCAAACGCCAGGTAAGGCTCCAAAAGTTTGGTGCCGGTTCCGGGCGGTTTATTTCGGGCGCCGTTTGTACTCGACATGGACAGTGGCATATCAAACGAATGAATGAGTGAGTGAGTGGAGTGGACTCACTGACTGACATGCATGCCTCAAGCGCTGGCCTTTGTGCTGCTGCTGTCAGCCCCCAGGCCCCAGTTTCGACTCGTTTACCTCGATATTGTTTTTTTTTTTTTGGTACGTTGAACAGGCTACTCTCGTATTCTTTTATTTCTTCTCTTTTGACTTCTGCATATTGTTTGTATTACGTGTCGGCGCCAACTTACCCCAAAAACTGGCCACTTGCACCCGCAGCGCCGCGGTCTTTTGTCCATTGTGGGTCGTCGGCAGCAACTGACAACTTCAATCAGTTTCAAAGCAACGCCGACAATACCAACGAGCTAAAACAGTCATTCCAGCCACGCCCTGGCCTTATAATTGGAGTAGATCGAGCAGCTATCAGAGGGAATATATATGGGGGCTATGAGACTGCAATGTTGCTGGTTTTGGGCGCCAAGGGTTAATGTTAATTGCCCCAGCAAGAGTGTGAAATGTTTGCTGATGGCGTTGACAATGTTTTTGTTGTAATTGCTGTTGTTCTTAGTGTTATTGTTGTTGTGGATGGATGGATGCTGCCGCGCATACGAAACGAGAAATGCTCCAAGCATGACTTCATCTTGACCTCGCCAGCCCACACAAAGTACTTCATGTGTGTGAGTGTGTGTGTGAGCTCGCGCGCTGCCTGTCACAACACGCACACCAGATCAGACACACACACACACACACACACATTTATGTATGTATATGTATGCACTGAACAGACAAACTGTCTGGGGCGTCGCTGCCAACGATGCGCGCCAAGCTATTTTTATTGATGAAGCGTAGCAAAGAAACGAACCAAAAAACGGAGTCGGACGGAAAAAGTTCGCTCCGGAGAGTCAAAGTTGCGATACCCTTCTTGTAACTACTTTTACGTTATGTTTGAGAATATAGGGATATAGCAAGGTCCTACGAGAGAGGGCCATTGGTTACTTTTGGCCGCATGCCCGAAGTTCTCAATAGGGCCCATATTTTTTAATTTTCACCTCACTACTGGATTTTCTCTTTACTAGATGTTCCCTATAATATGGTATGTCTCAATCGTTAAATAACCAAATCCTATAGCATTAAGCAGCCATAAGTCATCTTCTTGAGGGGCCATTGGGCGCCCAAAACATCTCTAGATCTCTCTTAATTTTCAATTGAGATCTCTTGATAAGTCTGTCAATGTCCCGATTGCTTTTGAGTTCAAAACCAGATGAAATTGTTGTTGAGTTGAAATCAAGTTGAACGAGATTTCTGGCACACAACAGACTACTAGGTATTAAAGAACCGGGGAAAGTGTTCCTTGCTTAATTAAAAAAAATAGTTGGAGATCAGAAAGCAATGACGCATACACTAGAAAATGTTTGGAAATATTGGTTATTTTGGGAATGCGAAACCAAATATTTATATTTATAAGCAACACCAGCTTTTGCAACCTTTACCCGCTTCTAGCAATACTATCAAAGGGTTGCTCGTCCATTTCTGCGCTGTACATACCTACCTAATAACCTACCTCAGCCAGGGGTTGGGCATCCGATTAGATGTTGCCTTTGTCCTTTTCTCTTTCACCATAAATACGTCTGTTTCATTTTGAAGTTTATTTAAAGTAGGTAGTTGTAGCGAATGGACAATTCCCAAGATTCCATTTTGACCCGGAGCTATGCTACTCTGATAAGATTTATATATGTTAAAGGTTATGTTAATTACATTTGTTTATGCTAATTTTACATTGTTATGTTGCGTTCGTGGTCAGAGAGAACTCTGTACATTTACATTAAGCTTAACTTAACATTTGTCTGTTATTTAACATTGGTTTTGAGAACATTTTGTGGTTAACATTTATTTGAATGATTACATCATATCTTAACACTAAAATTGTGCTGAATGAATACACGCAGTGGCACTTTTTAAAAGAGGTGGTTTTAGGTGTCACAAGCTTTATGACATTTTTCATATACCCTCACTTAGAGCAACAAAAAGACCACAAGAAGCCGCCAGCGGTTGCAGTTGCAATGAGCCATCCAATGCAGCAGCCGTCACCGAACATGGTAAACTGTGTGTTGCGCCTTCCCAAAGGCAAAACTCGGTTAAGTCACTTGGGTAAACGGAAAATTGTATTTATTAAAAATTTATAACATTTATTAATGTTTAGCAACAAAGTTGCATGCAACAATTCAGCTTACCGCTGACCACAGCATGTAGCCAACGGCGGCATCTATGACAATGACAAAAGAGGGCCAGATTGATTCGTTTAGTTGACCAAACTCATTAGCCGACCGGATGGCTGGCTCACTCAGTTGGTTCAGCCAACATGGGACTTGGCTCACATCTGTGCGCTAGGTTATATATATATATATATATGGATCTGTCTGTGTGGTCCCGCAGTCTCATCTTTACTGTCTGGGTTCGCTTCTTTTATATCTTTTTATCGGCACACCATTTAAGCTTGAGTGCCTTTTCTAATTCACACTTTTTTCCACACAACTTGCTGGGCAGGCGCTTTTTGCTAATGTGGTTGTTGCTATTGTTGTTGCCCGCATGTGACGACGTTTGCGTTTTTATGCGTTGTTTGCACTGCGGAGAGTCGCCGCAGCCGCAGCCGCAGCAAAACAGTGCAAAAGATACCAAAGGAGACCACACACCAACTCTCCGAACTGACTCACTGTCATTTCCCGGGTCTAGGCTTAGTCTTTTGCGACTTTGTTGTGTGGCATCGTTGGACGTGATGATGAATGATGAGCGGTGGCAACAACGCGCGCACGCACACATGTGGCAGCGTCAGTCGCTGCTGCTGCCATAGTCAGTCGTCATTGTCATCATTGTCGTTGTAGTGTCATAGCCGTGGTCGTGGTCATCATCAGACATTGGTCCGTTGTCAGACTGTCAAGCTTTGTCGCTTTCACGGACTTTGTATGTTGCCGTGTCGCTCGTAAAGCAACTCTCTGCACAGAGTTAAAGCTGATGTCCATAATGGCGCGCGTTTAATTTGCAAATGAGCTCTGCACATAGCAAAATGACACGCAAGAGGCAACTCCGGGCGAGCCAACATTTTCTTAGTTGAACCCCCGTTTTCAAGATACCTTTGAGCGATTAGCTATTAAAACGTTGATTTATGCTGTCAATTAGGAGAAGTGGTCATTTTTGCTGTTGGAATACGTTTAACCAGGTGTTTTTACCAGCTTTAATTTGAATAGCTTGGTTTTCCACAGAAATTTTCTTTAGCGTTTTTCCTGTAATCGAAATTAAGGCTTCACTGAAATGCGTATTAAGAGGCTTATCTCTAAGGTTTATTTCTATAATAGTTTGCAAATACGAGTTAGAGCAAGGCTTATGTTTTATAAGCTGTGTACTATTTTTCATTATGTTGGGTGGTTGTGTCCACGAAAATGTTTAGTAGTTTAGTTTAGGCAAAATGGCTCAAATGGCCCAGGAGATGAACAGCAGTTCCCTTCAATGCGCTGGTGACTCGTGTTATACGATTCCTCCACGCCTTTTGTTTGACATAGTATTCAATTCTTAGCCTTTTTTTGTTTTCAAGACATTTTTGGCTAGCGATTGTCGTGCAACTTCCAGTGGGATAAGGGTATTATAACGAACTGCCGAACCATTTCATGTGGAGATCCGCGATCTGATTATTTCAACTTGTAACTTATATACTAAGTTGCCCAAGTTAGTGCGTTAGGTCGAGCTGTTCTAAGTAAACTGTTAAGCTGTTCTAAATAAGCTGTTCAACGACGCCGTCTTCAACCCGCTTAGCTAGCATTGAGACGGTTGTTGAATTTGAAGGTTAAAGGTTGGAGAAGAAGAATGTAGCGTTGGAGAGTCCTGGTGAGTTAAAGGCTGTAGTTGAAAACTCATAACTACTTGCTAAATTGCCAATTCACCACTTTCGAACATTTACCATTTCTTCTATATTCGGACACCATTCCACCTAAATCATATTTTTAGATTTTCTACCCGTCATTGTTGAAAAACGCGAAACTAAGCGCGATTTTGAATCACTTGCATTGCCAACTTTAACTACTTACAACTTTTGGCAGCTTTTCTATATGAAAAGACAATCTCTCATGTATTTAAAGACATTTTTTCAGCTGGACGTCATTTTGATAGTCTTCTTAAATACAATTCTCACTCAAAAAGTAAGCAACTTGTGTCAAAAAGAGAAAACTGTCTTAATCTGCTCATTTAAATCAAAGAACTTTGTCTTCGAACTTTAAATCTTGACCAATTCAAGCTGTCAATCATTTCAGATTTGTGTCAGTTCAGTTTGTACTAGATTAATACCAAGCTAGCTTAGCTTTTCATTTAGTCTTCTTAACTTGTCAGAATTTAATTAATGCTCATTAAAGTTTTGGAAAACAATTTGACGGGAATATTAAAGATAAATGCGACACTTAAATCATGACATTTAGGCTTTGGAGTTGATCTTTAAAGCTTTTCCATACGCGAGACAAACTTTCAAGGAAGATCTTTTATACGACGTTCGCATTTTATAGATCTTTGCCAGACTTGCCCACTTAACTGTATTGAACTTATTGGTCAGTTTAAGGGGGCACTTAAATGCTGAAGTAAATCTACACATGATGATTACCTCAATGCCCGAGATCGTTGCCGTTATGCAAAGCAAGAAACCCGAAACGAACCAAGGCAAGACGGTTTCCATTCTGGATCTATTTTTGTGTTTAGCTTGCCACAGCATTCCAGGCCAGGGCAGCAGCCGACCAGGGAATGGCAGTGGTGCAAAAAAAAAACAAGCCGCGCCTTGGCTACGCCTCTAATGACAGTCTGAAGTCTGGCAAAATGTGTGTGTGCCAGCCTAGCCAGGAGAGTTTGGCGGGGATTAGGGGCCGACCATTCCCGGAATTGTTTGTCTTTTGTTTTCATAGCAGTCTGGCGCGCCGATTGTCGTCACAGCGCGTTGTTGTTGTCGCTGCGTCATTTGGGTTTTGTTTGTGCCACAATTTTGTTTTGTGTGCTATTTTTTGATTTTTTTTTTTTGATTTCGTGAATAGAATTTCTTGGCGAGAGTTTTGTTGTAGTTGTTATAGTTGTTGTAGCGCTGAAAGCGCTGGCACAGCAAATACTTTCAATCCTTCTATGGCCACGCACAATAGCCGAAAAGACGCTGAGTTTTTGAAGTTTTGCCGTTGTTTCTAGGAATTTTCAGTCGGCCTTTCATTCATAGAGCGGGACAGCTATAAACATACATGCATACATATGCAATTAAACACTTTTTGCTGCTTTTGTCGGTTGAATTACAGCGCAGATTCTGTGAGATACTTTTTAAACTCATTTGGTAGGCGTTTGTTTTCGCAGAAGGATCAGCTAAAAGATTGAAGCGAAAACAAAAACAACTTGTGCTCCAGTTCATGGCACAGTTCGCGGAAGTAGGTCGCTTCTAGAGAGCTGTTTTTGTTTCTGTTTGTAGGGCCTCGCTGCTCCGCATGAGGGCCAAAATCCGCCTACAAAATGCCATAAATTATACTTCAAGTGTCAACTGTAAGGCGGCGACGTGTGGGTCACATGGTGCTCTGGGCCATAGCGACCTAAAGAGATAGACAACAACATTAGAAAACCAAAAATTTGGTCGCTAATAATAATTTATACAAAGTTGCAGTCATAAACTAAAAATTCAGACATACATGGAGATATCTTAAAATCAAAATTATGTCAAAAATGCAGCGCACAAAACAACGGCAACAGCAACTGCGTCCATGTCGATGACGATGACAACTCTGGCTGCATGTGGGCCGTGTGGGTTGTTGTCGTTGTCGTGCCTTCAAGTGTCAAAAGTCCATTTGAGCAATATGTTAGTGCTGCCTTAAGCTCATTTTATGCTTAAACATTCGAACAAATCAATGTATGCTAATCAGTCTCCCACACAGCCCGAGGCACAGATCTAGACACAGACGCTGCGCAGTGTGTGCCGTGCCTCAGCAGACAGCGAGTTTCAACAAAATGCGGCAGACATCTTACCAAAAAGCTGACTTGTTTGCCCAAAAATACAACAAAATGCGGCTACGCTATGCAAATGTAGCTGTATTTGGTTTGTATCTTCATTCTCGACACTCGATTTGAATGAGCTCTTTGGGTATTATATTGTATTATTATTAATAGACTGCGTAATTTGTAGTGACACTTTGGCATCTCATTAAAAGCGTATTAGCATGTTGGTTATGCACAGACTTTACTTATAAACCTATACTCTTTCGCCAGGTATTTGTTAGCCAAGATCTCGCATAAAAGTCGCAAAGAATTGGCAGCTTGTAGACCTGTAGTTTGTTTACTTACCATAATTGGTTAACTAGCCATAAACTTAATGAAGTTTGCAATAAAACTTTTTATAATGTGTCGAGTTTTTCGTAGATCTTCTTTGCTTTTTTGTCATTAAAAGCGCAAATGACAATCTTAATTTAATCAGTCAGCTTTAAAATTTGACTATTAAATGTTAGAACTTCTTGCAGATGCAATGAACTTTCTGAAAGCTTAAGCTGAGTGCTCAATTGATAGAACTATAAAGTGGTTTGAAGGTGTTACATTAGCTTTAAGTGACTTTTTAAGGAGCCTACTAAAGTGAGGTGTTGCATTAAAGAGTTAATCGATTGATTGTGGATACCATTCTTACAGTAATGTGAGTCATATATGCTTAAAGCGGGATTTGTTACGATGTTTTAGTTTTTTGCCACATGGTAGAATAATATAAGGTATGACCGACTACTATTTTTCTTCCAGGCACCGAAATTTCGCTGAGTTACGCAGCATGAGAGATTGAGCTCCCCATAAGGGCAACACACTGACCTCAATTCGATCCTAGGTTATAGATGGTTTGGAGATTCCTCCACTACATGTCCAGCGAAGAGAGAACAAAAAATTTCTTTGTTTCCTCATATACTACCGATTAAGGCTTTAAGAGAGGGGTGGTTTCTTTCTATCACGGACTCGTTCAAAAAACCCTTCACCTGAAGCATACCAAATATTGGGGATATCTCTCATGTCTGCCAGAATGAATATTAAGGTCGATAGGAACCTCTATAGTTCATGTGGTGAAAAAAGTGACGGTGGATTGTGCAGCTGATATTCCTGTCTCAGCGTATAAAGTAGTAAGGAATGATGAGTTCTTCAATAACTGATGCTGCGACGAAAAGCTACTATAGAGCAGTGATCGGCATAGCACACACGTTCGTTAACCTACCTGTTCTCACTGGTTATGATCATAAACCAGTTTCATTTGATTTCTCTTTCAATTCATCATATAATTTACATCGTTTAAGTAGTTTCATTTCGGAACGAGCGCAGAATGGATTGATCCAGTGTACTTAGTGTGTCCCTCCGGGTCGCTGTAAGTAGCCAGTTTTTTTAAATGCCTGTCATTGCGATACTTTAAGAATCCACTTGAATCAAGTTCCCAACTGTTCATTTTTACTTAATACTAGAGCTTAACTCTTCAGTCGAGTCCCAAGTTTATTTCAAAATCATTTAGCCTTTCTGATTTCTCTCTCTCTCTCACACAAATACTTAAAAAACCTTCACAATACATAGTAAACAAACACATGTAGAAATAGCTCCATATAAAATATAGGAATTTCCTTTTTTATTGATTTCACCCATGATTTGACAAAATATATGAATGAATCTTATATTCTGCACATCTTATGAAAACTCCCTACACAATGATATTTGTTGCCATATAGTTGGTGAAAAAGGGTGAACAAATTTTTGCTTAGCCTATTTTTATAATAGCTCTAAGGAAATGTATGAGATTTTAAAAGGATTACAAATTCCTAGAAAATCAACTTCTTGTCTTCAGTAAGCCGATTGGACATTAACGATTTGGGAAAGGAGATCATAGGCTTCACTAAGTTCCGAAAGCGTGTGATAAAGTTTTCCACAAAAACAAAGACGACATCCATAATAGGGCTGTTGGTTAAATTCTATCGAAATTTGAGATATTTGGCTATACACTCTAGTTTTAAGTGTTATGTGGTAAAGTTGAAACAGACTTCTAATGGGATATAAGCATCCAAAGTCCCTTGTAAGATTCAGCTGCCACAACGAGAAGTCTACAAAGCAGGCTCTTGTAACCTGCTTATCTTTCCTATGCGTGTGCCAGCAGCATTTTTCCAACCTTCAATGTAGTGCCTCTAACAACTTTAAGGATGATATTCCGCCGAATTCGCTGTTGCAAGTGAGCTAAGTGAGTTTCCCAGGGGTATTCCTCAAAGCGCGCTTTGCGGTTGTGTGTGTAAGTAATACAAAAAAAGTGAGTAAAGTTAAAGGGCAACAACTAACTAACTATGATGATGATGATGCTCAGTGCCCAGACGCGCAGCCAGACAACCAAAGTGAATGTAAGCCGGCAAAGGGCAGCAGCAGTTGCAGTTGCATTTGAAGTCATCGTCGGCGTCGCAGTTGCAGTTGCAGTTAATGTTGGCTAACAGGCAGACAGATCTCTAGCCAGACGAAAACATGGAGCGGGAGCAACAGCAGCCGGCATGGTCCGGGCAGACAGGGAGACATAGACCGAATGCAGAATACGAGATATACTTATACATAAATGCATATATATAAAGACAGATATATACATAAGCTATAAAAAAAATTGTCTTTTATGACGTGGCTGGCTGCAGTTTCGTTTGCTTCCTGCCTGCCACTGCCTGTGGGGCACTTAAAGGTGCAGCGCGTGTGCCGCCGCCTGTGCCGCCTGTGCGTCGTGTTCTTGCATTGGCTCTAATGTGGAGTGTAGCGAAGAGAGAGTTTGGGGATTGGGGCGTAGCGAGCGTAGAGGAAAGGGCGCAAAATAAACGGAAAGCACAAACACAATGTTGCGCAAAGAACGTTGAACTCACATTAGTTGCATGTGATGAGAGTGAGAGAGTGTGTGTGTGTGTGTGTGTGTAAGTGTGTGTGTGCGATTTTCATAATTTTTCATTTTCACGCACTGTTGGGACATTTGAAAAACTGAACTGAACTGCACAGAACTGAGCAGAGTTGAACGCTGTCGAGTTTGGCTTGGAGATTTGTTGTTGCCGCTGGCATTTTGCACTCAGCGTAATTGGGGGAAACGCAGAGAAATTAAATGCATTTAACAAACACACACACACGTGCACACTCTCTCTTACGCACACACACACACACACACACTCACATGAGCCCCAACTGCAGTTTAAAGTTGCACGCGGTTGCTGCTAGAACTTTTCCAGCAGCAGCAAAAAGTTCGCTTTACAGTTTGACAAGCACTGACTAATAGCGGCAAAGAGAGCAAGTGTGTACACAATACAGTTAGAACGAACGACGAACGCAAATTAAAGCGCTGGTGAAATCGTCGTGACGAGTCGAGTTTCAACTTGCAACAACTGTCATGTGTCTGAATTGCTACGCCTAGACGCCTAGCATGGATCGGAGCGGAGCGGACTTGAGCCTAGCCAAGTCGAGTCGAGTCCATGACTTTGACTTTGGAGCACTTGAGCTCCCGCTTAATAATCAAGCCGCACTTGTGTCTGTCATAACTTGAGGATAATGCGGCCTGAAACCATTTTGTTGTAATTGGCGTAAGAGTCTCTAATTCCAAATGCATTTATTATTTCGACATGGAACGGGCAACAACAACAACAACAACAGCAACTAAAACTACATCACTGACACGCAAAGGAGCGGCCAGAGAGCTCAAGCCTCGGCACTACATGAAACCACTGACTGAAGTGGCTGCTGCAACTAGACGACGCCGCCGCCGCCGCCAGTCATGGCCAAGAGCATTTGGAACTCGTTTCACATTTACTTTGTGCAACATCGTCGCAGTCGTCGTCATCGACGTCGTCGACGTCCTCCCCGTCGTCGTGCTGCAATTTTTTCGCCATTTCTTTTGCGACTTTGTTTGATTTTACATGTGGCTCTGACTTTGACTTCGACTTCGACTTTAACTGCAGCTCCAACTCTGACTGTGCTAAGTTTTGGGTTTCTTTTTTATACGCTGATGGAGTGCATATTGGTTAAATGCTGAAGGTTGCCGGCCAACGCAAGTGCGCAGCCTCAAAAGCCATAAAGGGCTGTTCTTGGTCCCCCTTTTTCACAATAAATCACATTTAGTCAAACTCCGCCCCATAATGTCACGTCACGAAAAAGTTTGGAAAAGTCTTAAAGCAGCCCGCAAGCCGTATTAGTTAAGTAGATAACAAATCTTTGATGATGACTTGGGTGGGTTACATTGCGGTTGGTGTGTGTGGTAAACCAGATCCTGCAACCAACCGTGGTTTAACATTAGTTTTCTGGGAAGCAGAATTCTCAAATTGTAGTTTGCTAAGAGAAAACTAAGAGTAAAGAGCATTCTAACTTTGCCTGCTTGCATGCAACTTTCCTTCTCGTTTTCTCTTTGTTTCTTGCGCCGCTCGAGGACGCTGTTAAAGGCGTGCTCCTGGCGGCTGCGTCAGCCGACAAAAACGTATGGAAAAAAAAAGGGAACCTGATTTTATGAGCTCTGGAAATGACAGCGGCAAGCGGCAAATGTCCAAGCAACCAGGCAGCAGGCTATAAGCTTCAACCATGCGGAGCATTTAAATCTGGTTTTCTCAACATGTTTGCCTTGCATAGGACGACGCGTTGCCGCTGACGCTTCAAAGGGGCCCCCAATGCAACTTGGCGACGGTGGCGGCGATGCGTTGCGTCGTCTTGGCCATTGCCGCCGCCAATGTCTGACAGTCGTCGCCAAGTGGACAAGGCAAAACAAAGCTAACCGGCAAAGGACAGAGAGATACAGTCGGACAGACAGTCAGACTGCTGGCAACCTTTCAAGCCCAGCTCAGACATCTGAGGCATTTCAAGGTCTGACTCAGCAACGAGGAAGGAAACGGCATTACCAAATACCCAAGCCTTGCTGCAGCATTCAAGTTGGCCAGTCAGCCTGCCAGCCAGCCAGCCAGCCAGCTGCACGCATTCACAGTCTGGGCCACATTCCAGTTTTGGCTTTGGAGCAATGTCCAATACGTCCGTCTGTTTATTTCGCATTTTATTTGCCATCGCCGCGTCGCCGACGTCGACGACGACGACGTCAATGTGGCCTTTGTGCTCAGACACACCTAGTTTTGGTTTTGTTTATCTTGCGGCCTGGACTTGGTACTTGGGCATGGGCCAAGGCACAAGCACAAGCACCAGGCACGCAGCTTGTCTGTCTGATTTGGCTTCGATTGCATCGGTTTGGGCATGGGGTCTGCTTCGTTTTGGCGCTTGCTTGCTAGCTGCTTTGGTCTCGCTCTGCTTTAAGCCAGCTATAACAGCACACTCCCGCCTGCCGCTGCCCCGCAGCGCTGTCAGTTAAGCCACGACTTGGCAACAAACACACAACGGCAAGCTATTGAACTCGCCAGCTAACCAAGTGGTTCATACAATGACCCTTTAATGAGTGACTTTAAAACTGTAGAGCTAAACCTCACATATGCTCACTTTTGGTTTCGCTTTAAGTTTGATGTTTTGACGCAGTTGGTCAAGCACCTAGCAATGCTACTACCACCAACACTATAACTACTAGCCAGGCCATATCTAATTTCATTTGATTCTCTGTTGTCAAGCCGTCGTTGACTTCAAAGACCAAATGCCGACACTTTGCTGCTAAGCGGCGTTTGACATTACAAAAAACAACAACAGTCCAAAGAGAGGGAAAATAATTTAGTTTTTCAGTGTGTGTGCGAGTGTGTGTGAGTGTGTGTGTGTGTGTGTGTGTGTGTGTGTGTGGCGCGTATTTAAATTATAAGCACTGCAGAGCCTGAGCTGAGCCAAGTCCGAGGCAAAAGTGAGCCAAGTCAAGCCAAAACCATATCAAGCAGAACTTCAAAAGGCGGCAAATGGCAAAGGCTGTCAATGACCCCTCCGGTATAGTGTATACGGCTTAAATTACTTTTGCTTCACCTAGGCCAACTACAAAGGCCTAGAGAGCGGGAGAGAGCGCAAAGGAAAGCGAGGGTCCTTTGTGCTGGCACCGAAAACTTTGTGGCAACAAGAACAAAAAAATAAGAAGAAGAAAAAAAACTAGCACAACCAACGAAAGCAAAAGGTTTCAATTACGTAAACAAAAGCCGCCACGGTAGCAGTTGGGAGTGCAGGGGGGGTCGGCAGAGAAGAGAGTGAGAGAGAGTAGTACAGAAAGTCCAGCTAAAGTGCTTTAATTGCTGGCATCAGAGTAAACAACAAGCTGACGCTTGACAGGGCAAAGGCAAGCGCCAGCTACAATAACACCAAGAACGACTCTCACAGCAATCGGTTCTACGTCCCGGAGTCGACGCAGGTTCCTCGAACCTGCTCAAGGATTGCTACATCCCGGACTCGGGATCACAACCGCTACAACAACAAGAACGAAAAGAACTACAAGAACAATGTCGCCTGCAAATACTATAAGTTTACATGCATTTGTTTTTAAAAAGTTTATTGAGCATCCATTGCATTTTGTGGCCACTTGGCGCCCACTTTTCGCGCACCAAAAACGAATATCCAATAAATATTAAAATTAATTATGAGCATTTTTACACATAACTGAGAATAATGTAGTAAAAATTCTGTTCTGTTTTGGCGCCTCAGTCATCAAATTGGCGTCGGCAGTTTCGCCAAAATGCGCCTTGCCTTCCTATACACACTATAAGGTACTCTAATATTAGTTGTGTGTATGTGTTTGAAGCGGTTATATTGAGTTCGTGAAAGTGCTTGTAATAGACAGCGAAACTCATTAAAATCCGTTTAAGCGATGCATCAAAACGTAATCAAACAGCTTTTAAGGGTATCGCCATTTAGTCTGATAGACTGCATGAGTCATAAGCCACGAATCGAACGTTTATAGTACAGTACAACTTCGAATAGACGACTTTTGGTCAATCAAATACTTGTTCCACCATTTTTAGTAACTTCATCGAATTTGAGGCAAGAATAGTTTTAAGAATATGAAAACTTCAAGATACCATTCTTTACAAAATGCGCCTAAAAGAGAAACGATAATACGAAATAACAACGTTTGTGTTTTTTTTTACTTCAAGCAATGTATCCAGATGAAACTTATATTCTGCAAACCGCAAGCATATTATCTTTTGAATGTCATAGGTTTAAACTGAAAACGTTGGGTTATTGCGGAATTATCGGTTCCACATTTAATTTTTGCTTACCGTGTTTGTATATTTGAACCCAACATCTGTCAATCGCAGCTCTGAGCAATTTGAAGGCTTCACATTCATCTTATATTTTGTGTACCTTTTCATCGAAAGTTTTGCAAAATCCGTTCGTTTTAAAGTCAACTTATTAAGCAAACTAAACGCTTTTGAAGGTTCACTTGTGCATATATGAACTTCTTGATTTTTTGCCCCAGTTAGCTTGCAGATTGTGTTTTTTTTTGGTGAATTTGTACAGCTTTTGTTCTTTTGGAGCAACAACTCGGCTTTTCTTTGCGTAATAAAATTGTTAACAGTTTGCTTTTTTTTAGTATGCGGCAAATGTAGGTTTTCTAGTTTCTTGTGCACTAGCATTTCATGGACTTCTTCTCTTGCTTCCAAAAACTTGTAATCGTTTTGCATCAAATAACCTTTTTCACATAGCGCTATCGATCGCTTTTAAAATACACTCTATGCAAATTATAGTTTTTAGTAAAAGCAACAAAAATGGAATTTAATGTACACAAATCTCCTTACGCACTTTTTACAGCAATCGAACATTGTAGCCAATACTGCAAGTGCTGACTGTCTACTTTCTAAATCTGTTAGCAATGCGAAAGCATTCAAAAATGAAACGGCCCGAATTGCAAGTTGTTAAAATCGCGAAGAATTCAATTCTTGGCCCATAAATTTAGATTTTGGAGACGTTTTGAACATGGTTTTGTGACGTAGGTCGACCTACAAGGTTCTACTCGCACTTATGTAAAAATGTTAACAGTGTTGTTATTAACAGCAGGTAACAGCAGTAGCAGAACAGGAGCGCTTCAATAACAGCAGCTCTACAGCAGTTTAACAGAAGCAGAGAGGCAGCAGCGCAGCGAATGTAAAGCTTTCGCACCTGATTCAGAAGCAGCAGCAGAAGAAGAAGAGAGAACCCGCAATTGAAAAAAGTCATAAGCCGCACTCTCTCGTTTTTGTAAATATGTTATAGAACCCGTTAATAAAAATATACCTTTGTTACAAATATATTTTTATACATTTTAGATCAATCTGAAAATTAACAATAAGGAATTGCTAAAAACGTTGCAAAATATTAAAGCCTTACTTTTGGCTTTCTACTAGAGCAAAATATGAGCAGCTTCTCATGCATCTCCTCAAGTGGCCATAACAGCTTTTTCGTAACATTTCACACCAAAAACATAAATTCTGTTCAAATTTTTAAAAAATATTAAACAAGTCCCACTTGAAATAGAAGATACGAAAGTCAAGTCGCTATATTCAATTCTCACACGGAGAGTTTCGACTATACTAACATGTATGTATATGTGCACCACGTAAAGCATGATCTAACGAATAATTCCGCTGGAATATCAAATTTGCTTACGCATAATACAAGAATTGAACAGCAAAAAACTTAATTTTTCCAGTTATGATTATGAATTCTTTGACAAATTTAGATGCACTACAATTGCAGACTTCCGTTATAACGGCTGAACTCAAGTTCATAAAACAAAGATCTCAGATAAATTTAACTTTTGCATAATTTGCTACAAATTCCCGCATTAGAATTTTCCAGTTTATAACCATCTGCTTCTAGTTGTTATGAAGATCTTTAGGCATTAATGAGTTAGAGACGCCATTTGGAACACTTTTATGACTTCAGTTATGATTACGTTGTAAAACGTTAAGGGTTTTTTACATATTTCAATTTAAGAACTGTTTTTTTGTTAGCCAACACTGCGGTTTTGTCGACTAAATAGCTAGATGCTCGCAATTCACCAAGCATTAATATTTACAATGTAATTCCCCTGAAGTAGGTTAAAAGGCACACCAAAGTTTTACCAGAATAGGTAAAAAGCGATCATATCGGACAGTCAGGCCCCCAAAAGGGCGATTGCTGGAACCAGAATAAAGTCCAAGCTAAGTTTTACCAGAGTCAGTGAGCAATGATTATATTGGACTGTAAAGCCTACATAAGGTGGTTACTGGAACCAGAATAAAGTTCAAGCAGGTACGGGAAACTTGAATGAAGCTGAATGCGATAACGAAACACACTCTCACTTCGATTGGTTCCTGCTCACAGCAACATTCCCGGAAAGACTGGCAAGAGACCTTGCTGCGAGCTCATAGTAGGTTTAGGAAAAGGCTCTGCGGGCACATTGGAAGACACATTAAGCAATTTATAAGAGAAGAGCAAAGGCTTAGCAGAACAGCGACCTGAATAAGTACTGCAGACCTTAGAGAGGCCAAGAAAGTCCGTGGCTCTTATAACCTAAAGTTTATCTCAGAGATAGGGCTAACAGCTGGCTGTAAGGTCTGTAGGTGGCACAATATATTTGAAATGTCGCGGGGCTTTATTCCCCAATAATATAAATATCGTGATAAACTTTTTCTGTTATGAAAAAGAACAGCTTCTATGTCGAAACCCCAGAGTTTTTTTTGGGACAAAAGACTGTACAATAGGCGGCATTAAAAATTTTAGGCGGAAACCCGAAAAAAATGTACACTCACAATTCCGTTCAGAATGCTCTAACGAAACTGAGCTTATGCCTCTTTCATATAAATTGTATGCCGAATTTTGTCTAACGAACTGTGCGAAGCCGATTCCGAACATAACAACAGGAAAAAAATCTTTCTATTCAACATTTGTTGGTTTCCAGGGCATCTCGTATTCGGCTTATCACTGCAGCAGAACTCACACACTGCGCCATGCTTTGTGGCATTTTATGAGCGCAAAGTGCAATATAAATTTTTTCCCCCATATGGTCCCAATTCTCGAGTGAAAAAGCAATGCGCATAATTTCCATGCACAATTTGGCATACGAAATGCCAAGGCGCATAACTCATACGCACCGTGTGACGTGGACGTGGAGCAGCGCTAAACGAGTAAAAATTTTGATTTTCCTTATTTTTCCACTGCTTTTATTTCGCTTACGATTTTTCAATTGTATGGCCAAAGGCCAAAATGCAGTTATTAGGCAGAACTACCGTTTGGACTTGGTTATTTGTTTGCCGTCGCCGCCGTCGCCGCCGCTGCCGCCTTCCACAGACGGTTTGCATCTTTTGTGGAACAGTTGTGTCTTTGACTTGACAATTGCCGCTAGGGCTGCTACTGCTAAAGCTGCAGCTGAGTAACGTGGCAATTAACTCTTTGATGGATTTAGTGTTTGTGCCGCTCTGTTCCCTCGGCTGACTATTAAAAATGGCAACAAAATGCGTTTTTGACTGCAGCGGATGCGCAGCAGAGAACAACGAACGGCATAGAGCAGACGACCCCACAATTATAAAATAACCATCATTTATAATACTCGTCATAGTCGTCGCAATGGCAACCGCTCTGCTCCCCCGCTCCGGCTGCGTGCAATGCAATGCAATGCTCACCTGGCCAAAAGCTGAAAAGCCCGCCGGCGTAATGCTTATTTTACTTCGCTTTTTTCTGCTGTCTATATTTTGTGCGAGCGGAAACCCAGCCGGTGTCTGCTCTGGCAGAGAATTGCAGCTTGCTGCGTGTGGATTTGAAATATTCCACAGACATTGGTTGGAGGTGCCGCTGACGCTGCTGCTGCTGCTGCTGCTGCTGGCAGTGGCAGTGGCGTTAGCGGTTTTGGCATGGGCTTGGTCTTGGTCTTGGCTCGTCTTGGCGTGAAGGAAAGCCGAGACGCGCTTGAGTTTTTTTCTGAAGCATAGAAGCGTTTCAAATTACAGACACCAAATAAGCCGCCCGTTCGCTTAGTTTTTGGATCTAGCGTCGCCTACGTTGCTAACGCCCTCGACTTAACCTTACTCTTTGCCGCGACGCGACTTTTCGCTCGTCTTGGTTGGCTTTGTCTTAGTTAGCGGCAATAAAATGCGTGGCAAAATGCAATTGAGAAATTAATTTCTCTCATTCATTCATTCGCATTTGCGCTATAATTAAAACTAATTTGTGTATGCAGCAACGACGTCAGCAGCGGCAGCGGCAGCGGCAGCGGCGGCAGCAGCAGCAGCAGCGGCGTTGAAGCCGAAACGCAACACCCAAAACAACGCCCCCAACAGACACTTTCTTTGTAGAGCTGCAATCTGAAATATGATATACCAGAGTTACTTACCATATATATATAGAGTTGGATAGATACGTAGATCTGCTGATGTTTGAATATACGGATTATTCTTTTATTTCTATTATTCTCTCATTTAACCCTACGTCAACACTCAACTTTAGCTTGTCCATAGAAAATGCAAAATAAATTGCCACAAAAAAAAATTAAGCAAGAACAAACAAAAAGTTGTAGGAAAAAATTCAAATTAAACAGCTAAAAACAAACTGCAACTCAGCTGTGCTAATGAGCGCCACATCCTTTTTGGCCTTACCAAGTTTTCCATTCAATACGGCTGATAGGAATCACTGGTACTGTACGGATGGGAAAAAATTACATAAAAGTTGTATAAAAACTTGTGGAAAAAAAATGGAAAGCAAAAGCCAAACCTTTGATGCCAACGTTGGGATACACTTGTAAATGTATCGATAGGGCTGCAAAGTGATTTTCAATTGGAATTGGTCAGGGATTTTATGCCAAAGAGCAGCTGAGGTATGCCATGGGGTCTCCTTAAAGAACTCGTACTAGTATCAGCAGCGTTAATCAAACAAAATTTCCATTGGGATTTCTATAGCCTACAAAAACTTGACACTGTTATTTCGTTGCAATATCTATAGTAAACTAGGAGGACCCGCCCCCTGCTCGCTAAGCTCTTCACCATCCAATTCGTTCCATCTTCCACTTCCTTTCGCCATCGTCTCGCTACTTTCTCTCCAAACACCATAGAATTCAGACGATCCCGATGTCTCCGAATAATCGCAATATATACAAATAACATCCGTGGGCTCGTAATGTTCATTCACTGCTGATCAGTTCCGATCATACAACAATTGGTGTTGGGTTTTACATGACAAAAGCAAATTGTGATCGCCCAGCTGTCTCAGGTCCATCAGCCGCTGTGTGTCCTGCTCTTGCCTCCTTAGTTCGTCCTGTTTGAATCTGTTATATTTGGTTTGATTTTCACGCCAATCTTCTTGCATTGCAACGGAGTGAGCCAAACTTTGATTTTCTGATTAACGGAACAATGCCTCTCGGACACTGAAAATGCAATGTCAAAAATTCGAATTGACAACCTCGAAGCAATCTTATCTGTTTCGTAAATGATCTACAAACATTAAACTCACTGAAATTACCGCTTCGAAATGACAAAAACTGAGCAATGACACTAGTCTAGATTCAAGAACTTTAATGGGTGATCATGTTTAAAACGAATTCTTGAATATGAACTATTCTTGTGTAGTGTAGTAATCAATGTTTTCAAAATTTTCCGTTTTTCGGACAACTTTATCCATTTTTGAACTTTGACAAACACTGAGATTACGATCAATATGAAAAAAATTTAATTCCACATAAAACATCGATTTTTTTTCCAATTTTCTGGAAACATTTTTCTGTTCATAAAAAGTGGGAGTCTTTTCTAAAACCGTGTTTTGTGCGCCCGGCCGGAAATAGATTTTCCCCACGTATTCCATTTCACACACCTAAAGAAATTGTTCTGAATTTCAAGGTAATTTTAAGTTATTTTATGTACTATGCGTGTTTCAACCTTATCAGGCTTTCAAATTCGCTAAGAACAAGTGCCATGGCGGTTTATGGGAATTTCGTCAAGAAATTTGTACCGCAAAACCTAGAACTAAAATTTCGTGAAATCAAATAAACATGACATGACGAGCTCAAACGACATTTACCTCAAATTCGATATGCTGAAACTCACTGAGGAGCAGTAATTTCGAACATTCGAATCAAATTTTGCGTTTGGCCTAATCTAGGCGCTCGTACTCCGTACTTACTATGTTCTGCGAATATATTTCATAATAACGCATAATAACAAATAATGGGGTCAAATTTGTTGATTGAAATTTAATGGTGATTTCTAAAGTTTTTTGCGTAGAAATCAAATAGAAGTCGGAACTGACCCATCACTTCACAATTTTTAGATATTTGAGTTAGTTTACCCAAACAAACGGCGATTTGTGCTACTTGTGAGGTTATGTGCAGAGTGCACCAACTTTTTGTGGTTTTTTTCGCTGGTGACATTATTTGCTGATTACACTTGAAAAGTTAGAGTGATCGATACGGATTCGATGCCAGAAATTCACCCTTAACTTGGCAAAAGCTGATGCATGATGATCTGTGTTATCTATACTTCAATAACATAAGTCGAAAACTAGAATGAAAGACAGACACAATATTGATTACAGTTTTTTAAAACCTAATCGTTTTGGCATACTCCGTATCCTAGTATCGCCCACACCTTTCCTAGGTGTTGCAGATAAACCACCATAATGCAAATACCCATTTGGAAGTGCTCGAAAAAAAGAGACCACAAAAAACGCAGCCAAATGAAGTGCCAGAAATGCGAAGCGAAATTGCATAAACCACTCGGCAAAAAAATGAGAAAAAATTCATAAAATACATACAAAAAATCTCAAGCACCTGAAAAAAAAAAAAAAAATATAGTAAAAACACAAAATTTCCAACAAGCTGAGCTGAGCTGAACCGAACCGAACTGAACCGAGTTCATTAACACCTACAAAAATGTTGATGATGGTGACGTAGTCGCGACGTTTGGTCAGGTGTAGTGCCTGCCAAACTGTGGCTAGCTTTAAGGCGCCACCGAGCTGCTAGCTAACGTGGCACACACACACACCTACAAGGAGCTCCTTGTTGCTGCTGCTGTTGTTGTTGGTGGCATTGCCAGCTTGCCGTATCTACCCCAAGAGTTGGAAAATCTAAATGACTTCATTACTTTTTTCAACATTTTTTCACTCGGAGCACTCTTTCTCTCGGTCTGCTTTCCACTCCAATGCTACTTTCATTTCAAATCCCGCAAGGATGCAACAAAATGCGGCATAAAAATCCAAATGTAAAAAAAGGAAAAAAAAATCCAGCATAAAAATGAGTTGAAACCCCAGCAAGCAGCAATGCAAATAAAAAAGAAGCACAGTTTTTATTTTCCCTACAATGCCATTTGGAGTGCTGCAGCTGCAGGCATAGAAGTACAGCATCAGGGAGCAGGATGAGTGGCAGCAAGGAGTGAGCCTGGGCTTTGCTCTACATGCAACTTAAATGCTGCAAAACGAGGCAAGTTGCATGTGCTGCTGGAAATTTAATTAGACAACTGTGTTGCCTGCCAGATGAAAAAAAAAATAACAAAAAATTGTTTTATAGGCAGAGCAACGTCAAGTACTTGAGGGTGCAACTGCTGCTACTCTCGTTGGAGCCCCTTGTCATCATCATTCACATGCAGCTCCAAACGTATATACATACATATGGGGGGCAATTGTAGCCCGACAGCAAAGTTGCATTTGGGGTTGCCAGCGTGTTGATGTGAAGGCATGCACACACACACACAAGTGCGTGTGTGTGTGACGTTTCAAGGGTAAGCAGTTGGGCCCAGTTTGGGGCGCCCCCACACGCTTTTGTTTGCCATGATGTGCCGCTTAGCAGCAGCTACAACAACAACTACAACACGCCAGCATATTAATTGCATTGCATACTTTTGGGCGCCCCAACAAGAGCGAGAGAAAGAGAGCCTGGCAAGCGTCCAAACCCTTCATCTAGAGCAGAGCGGCAACAGCGCATTGTTCCTATTATTAATGAATTAAACTTGACTTTCGGTTCGTTGGTCTCGACGCAACAACAACAACAACAACGGCAACAACGACAACGAAAAAATATTTTCTGTTAAGCAGCTCAAAAACATCAACCAAAAGATGAAGAAGCGCAGCGAGCCGAAGGAAGAGCATCAAAAAGTCTCTTAAATACATGTGACGAGAGGGTGGCATGTGGCATGTAGCGCAATGCAGCGGTTTTATATTACAACAACAACAACAAGCAGACCAAGAACACAACAACAATATTCAACATTTCCTTTAATGTTTGGCTTGTCGCCGTTCGCGTTGTATTCCCTGGATTTCAATACACTCACGTACCTATTAGGGTTTCTCGCAAAGAGTCAGAGCCACGTCGAGCACATATGGTGTACATAGCAAATATAGAAGTCTGTACAGAACTAAAGGTTCCAAAGTCTTAAAACTCCTGATCGAGAAGTCTGCGATTATGTTAGTCATGATTTGCCACAAAAAGAAGCACCACTTTCGAGCATGTTGGGCATACAGAACTCAAGAAGTATAAAAAGGAATTATTGTCATAATTCCCAAGCAAAAGTCTTTCAATTCCTGAGGTAACTTGTCTCACAGTTCAACATTCAAAGTCAGATGTCACTCTGAACAATTTATTCTCTAAATTTTGATCGTAAAAGTTTCTAATACCGATTTGAGTTCAAAATTCATTTAATCAAACGACCTTCCTCTAATGTGAAAACACCTTATTAAAATGCAGGTGCGCCCGAAAAAGGAACACCCACAACCCACTGTCCCATTGTCACAAATCATCACAATTTGATCAAACCCTCCAAACTCAGTGGTGACGTCATTTATGTTAGGGCAAGCTTAGCTTTGGGGTCAAATTACACAATACGTTTGAAAAGTCATGTAAAACCAGGCAGATATGAAACATTAAGATGTCTAACTTGTCCACTTGACATATTCTGGCGCCATCTAGCGTGAGCATACAGTAGCGCAAAAAAACAACAACCTAATACATGTCACTGCTAACACAGAACACGATAACAGCTCTCCTGTGGACGCTGCTAACACAGCCTAGACAATAGTTACACCAACCGAGCGTCACACCACACGAACATAACACCAACCGATAAGAGATTTTTGTGACGGCTTACATATCGCTTTTACCCCAAAAGCGCCCAAATATATGCTTCACATCAAAAGTTCTGAATTCGTATAAGCTCCTATATCCTGGTACTAGGCCATCTTTCATACAGAAATCGAATACTTGAAAAAAAACCAGTTATAGTTCCAAAACTCGACCCCATGACTTTTTATAAGAGTTCGAGCTCAAATTGAGGTTAGATTTACAATAACATTGGATCATCTCAAATTGAAAAAAGAGTAATAATCGTACTTCCCCTTTTTCTTAAAAAATGTACAGTGCAGTTCATCTGACTGGTTACACTGGCAGGAATGGTCACACTCAATTGGTTTTGCATAGTACAAATGTGGGAAACATTCGAGTTTGTATTTGGATTCCGATTCCGACTGCTTGAAAAAGCTGAAGGCTCAATTTCACTATCTGAGCAGATCGCTGAGTTTTGTCCCGCCGAGTCGACAAATCTTTGAGTTAAAGGTGAAATCGGGGCTTGAATAAAAAGTACTATGACCAATTCAAATAAAATGCATATAGAAGCGCACATAAAGAGCATTAAACCTTCTGTGTTACCTTAGAACAGTTTCTACTTGTGTTTTATAATAATTTTTGTACTTTTTCTCGGGTTATTTTTTTATAATTTTTTTGGGCGCCCGCTGGCTGAATGGTTGGTTGCTTGCTTGGTTGGTTCAATGACATGGCTGCCATAAAAATGAAATTCCAGCACAGTACAATGACGTTCAGATTACAGCTGCGGGTTAAAGTGTTCGTCGGAGTGTGTGTTAGTACGTGTGTAGCTCAAGGAGTGTGGTGAGAATAGCTACAGAATAAAGTTGTTAGCAACGCGCCCAGATTTAATAAGCTGCTGCTGCTGCACTGCCACTGCCACTGTCGCCGCGGCACTGCACTTGGCCAGCTGGTTAGCTGCTTCAATTGTTTACTCGTAGCTGCTCCTAATTAAGCCGCCGCCATGTGCAATTAAGATGCCAGGCTGTAGCGGCAACCCACATGATTTGGCCATGGATTGTCACTTGAGTGGGGGCAATTTACGCAGGCGCATTCGTGCGCACAATGCCTGAGATGTGGCTAAAGCTAAGCGCGGTCATAAAGTTTTAGAGGCACTGCAGCGAATGCAACGTTGCAGCGACAATTGGCTTGCAACCGTTTGTGGTACGGGTCGCCGCTTGTTTGGGGCTCGGGCATTCAAGCATTGCCCGTCTATGGACATTTGATAGTCACAATAAATAAAGTCAGCCACGACGAACGGCTACGACGACGACGACGACGTCGTCGTTGGCGACACCGAAGAAGGACTCACAAACTGGCCATTTTCATAAATTCTGTAGCCGCACAGGCGACGGACGCTCCAGTGTGTCGATTCATGTTTACGGCATTTTTGTGCAAAGTTCTCGCGCGCGCTGCTCTCTTCCCTCCCTCTCTCTGTATCTTGCTATGGCTGGGAGTGATTGGTGGTGCCCAGGCGTAGCTAACTGTATATGACCATACTGCCGTTGGTCATAAAACTAAAGCGTCGTCGCTTTGACGCTCCGGCCTTTTGAGGTCAAGTGGCAAACCGCAAGAACGGTTTGGTTCAACGCCAAGTTAAGCCAAGTTAAGCCGCCGACAAAATGCATTGCATTGCGTTATTTAAATTTTTAAACAATACGAGAATGCAATGCTAAATGCCCGGCATAAGTTGGAATATCTTATGAATGCATGGAAAAGGTAGAAAATATGTGCAAACTGCAAATCGGGTCGCAACAAAGTTGTAATACCCTAAGTTGCATATTACACTAATTGAGATTTGAGTGCTGTGAAGCTATTTGGTAAATATATGTCAGCAAATCGCTATTTACCCTCAAAGGGGAAATAACATTAGACAGTTATAGAATTGTCGTCAGGCTTGGCCCGTTTGACTTTTGCCCACTACTTTCGTTAGAGACAGCATTTGGAAAATCGTCTGTAAGATGCGAACAAGAAAACGAAAACAAAGATAAATAAATGTCGTCTAGGTTGACCCATTACTGAAAATCATGAAAAATGTATGCTGATAAGGTAAATGCTATCTAGAAGGTAAAGGTTGTCACGGTTGAAATTGAAAAAAATGACACTATGAAACAAAAAAAGCCCTTAAACATACGTTTTCCGGTTAACTTGGGTTCGCTTACTTGGAATCTGAAAACCATCTTCATTTTTCTAGCACCGTTTTCGAATTATGGCTATTTCAGTTCGAGATTTCGAGAGTTCCGAAGGCAGCACATCTTATATTACTCCGGAAACTTACTACCGATCAAGATGAACTGTTATGCGAATTAAAGGTAATAAAATATCGTTTCATAGTCTGCCAGATGATTTTGGTCAACCTCAATTCGATTGCGAGTTACAGTGCAACAAACTCAAATGGTTTTTCCGAAATTCTTTTTTTTTTGAAATTCTAAAGTAATTAAATCAAAAACTACAACAAGTTTGTTACATGTTCCTTTTGAAATCGATAAATTGATCCTTTGCGAATACACCTTATATGCACCTTATAAAGCCACAGCTAAAAATGATACCAAATCCAACTTATCTCTTTACTTACAACTATATTCGAATATCTGAACAAAAATGTAGCTTAAAGATCGTTCGTAGACTTCCTCAGGTCTAAATTTGCGTTTAGAGTTCTCTTTTAAGGTTGGATCTTTAGATGCACAAAATATTCGCTATAGAATCTATGAATTTCGGTTGTTACAAATAACTTTCGATTTCCTTTATAAGCATTTGCTTAATTTCAAACGAATTTTAATGGAGTGTTGAGCAACGACCGCTAATTTGGAAGGTAAAGTTCAGCTTTTAGTGGCGCTCTTTTCGGGGTTTTATTCAAATTCAAAAGTAAATTAGAAAAATCGTTCAAATAAGCAAAATCTTGTGTTTTTAAGTAGCTATTTTGAAATCACAATTACCCGAAGAGAGTAGTTTCGGCCAAGCACTTTAGAAAAAAATTACTATCGCTTCATAAATATTGTTTAAATAAGTTCAAGTCGTCTCGTGTTATATTGACTGAGTGTTTATGAAAAAGACGAACTGTTTTGAGAAGTTTTCTAAACTTGATTTAAGCAAATCTAAAGCATTTGACAAACGTCTTAGCACAACTGATTGTCCCTGCGCAAGGGTAACCCAACGTTGAGCTCAAAATGTAGGGGCATAGTATAGGGGGCATTCATGCGCGTGCAAAAACAAAACTGACAGTTTGACAAACATTGCCAGCAAACTCAAATGTCTCGACTGAATGGCTGACGGACATACTGACTGACTGACTGGGCTCCTGGGTGTTGTTTGCTGTTGTTGTTATACTTGCTGTAGTTTTTGTCTATAACTACAGTTGACTGTCAGTCAAACGATGTAAAACTGGCAGCGCCTTTTGAGTGCACTGCTGCACCGCCTGTCTGACGACTACGGCCCCAGACCCCAGACCCGAGACCCGAGACCCGACGTTCATGACAAGTTTGACTTTGTCAAAACTGAAGGATTTTTGCCTAACGCTTTAGGCTGAATCTATAGCATAAACATATGAGAGACGCCATAGACATATGCATTGGAATTTTTGCGCAAATCTTGACTAAAAACTGAAAGAGTGCGCAGAGCACGTAGTCGAGGCCTTGTCAGCCCCTAACAGAGAACCCGCCAAGCCAACTGATGTTTGAGCTGTCAGGCGTTTGACAACGTTGAGGGCGAGCTGAGCGGCGGGGCAGGCGTTCTGAGCATGAGAATGAAAATGGGAACACCAAATGCAGGCGGCTGCCTTTTTACTTGGCCTTACAGTTGGGGCGTGGCACACTGTGGCAAAACTTTTCAGCCCAAAAACTCAAAGTCAAACTTAACAGCAAAACAAAACGAAATTTCTGGCCAAAGTTCTGGCTTCAGCTCAGAGAGTTTCTCGCTCTCTTTTGTAGGAGTTTCTCTAATTTGCTGTGGTTAAACTTTTTAATTTAAATGACAAGCATGCAAAACGCCCCAAAAACGTAAGCAATAGGGTGGAACCGTCTCAGGAGACAGAGAGCGAGAGGAATGGGGAGCGAGAGCGTGAAAGGGGGGCTAAAGAGTGCGCCTTCAAGACTGTTTGACCACTATAGTTTGCATTGTGCATTGTGGGTGTGTTTTGACATGTCCATGTTGATTTTTCCAGAGATTTTCATTAAAAATCAACAGAACACTGAAAAAAATATATGTATATATATGTGATAGCATGTATACTAACCAACTTGAACTTCAAGCCAAATTAAGTTGAACCACGCCTACTACCGAAACTGTTAAACTGTCAGAAAAGCGTTTTGCAGCTGTACCGTTACAACGCTGTAGCTGCAGCTTCTTCTTCCTCGCGCCGCACTACTCTCACATAAATCATATAGAATATTTTTTGTGGCCAAAGCAAATTATGACCAAACAAATGACCCATAATGAAGCATGTTGCAATGTTGGCACAGTGTTTGTTGTTGCAACAACATTTGTCTTCGGCCCAGTTGACTTGTTCATTTGCAAGAGCCACAAATAAATTTAAACCTTTGAAATTGAAGCCTTGGCTTTGGTTTGGTTCGGCTTTAGTACTATTTTCTAGTCGGCTACTTTCTTTATTTGTTGGCGGCCCAGCCTTAATTGCCATGTTAGAGCAACATGTTGCTGCTGCAGCTGATCAATAAAAGAGCCATGCCACATCTAGCCTTGATAATGACAATGTAGCTGCAACAACAGCAACGAACAACAACAAAATGGCTGCCAGCCAAGCCAATGATTAATGACAATAAATTTGATTTTATGCGAGCAAAAGATGCCAAGCCATATAGCCAATGGATATGCTGCTGCACTGTAACTGCCACTGCCGCAGCCGCTGCTGCACTGCCTCTGCCACTGCCCCCTGCTTGGGATTTGCAGTCACTCCATTTTATGACTGAGGACAATGCAACGCTTGATTAGAGGCGAGTGAGCTGCTCTTGGTTCGGGGCATAAATTTCAAAAATATTACTCAGTGATTGTCATAAAAATGCAATCCCGTTGCCGTTTGTTGTTTTAATACACTTTACTTTGTCGGCGAGTATGACAAGTTGGTCGAGAGGTTTGTCACATTTGGAGGCATCAACACTTTGAACTATGCTTAAAGCAAAATTTGCAATTTGTTGCAGACTTCAAAAACGACTTTTGTGAAAATGCGACACATTTTATGAAAATTTTATGCACAAGTATAGTTTTTCGAAAAAATCAACGCTTGGCAAGTATTACATCTTTCAAGTTTTCAACACAATGTATTTTTCTGTGGAAATTGCTATTTTCTTTTAAGAAAACTATTTAATTGTTTTCTATTTACTTTACCTATTATTACAACATTGCCCAACGTCACGTTCGAGTCATGTTATAATTTGCTAAAAAACACAATACTGAATATTTTTTCAGTCTTTGTGCTATTAATATGTATGTATATACATATTTGAATCATATAGAATCTCTAGACAGTTTTACCTTAATTGCTTATGAAAACGCTTGAAAAATAAAAGATTGTTGGAGCTTATTAATGAAATGCTTTTTAGCTAAAATTCTTTCTAGTTTGGTTGAAATTAAGTTGAAAGAGGATCGTAACTTTGGTATTTATTTAAGCTAGTTTTTTGTATTTCCTTGAGATTTCTCAATATTTTGATCTCCTTTGGAGATGTTTTTACTATCACCCAGGGCTACTCACTGCAGACCTAAGTCTGGTTGAAAATTAAGTGCCCTTCCGAAATCAATTTGTATTTTAAACATCAACAATTGCTCTCCTAACAACGCAAAAGTCGATTCATTTGGAAGCAATTCCTTTGCAAGCAAAAATTGAATCAAGTTCCTGTCATAACGTCATAGCCAAGATTTCTTACAAATCTGCCTCACTAATAGATGCCGTCACATAGCTCGCATGAGTATCTTCACTTAGAAAAAGCAACATAACGCTGGTAGAGACCCTTAGAGTATTATTTCGGCAATACAAAACCATCCACCACTATAAGTTAATCCAGCGGTTCAGCTTATATTTCCGGGACCTGTACTTACCTATCCTAACTTACATTTTGTTTCCAATATTACAGCCTTTTTATTCAATAAACTTTACTTTTTTTTCATTCGGCTTGTGGTTTTTCTTGGTGAGTCCCAAACCCTAGGCACAACCCTTTCCACTGTTCTCGAAAGCCCTCTGACCTGCTGTGCTGTTATTCTCTAAAACCGGCCAGTTTAGAATACATAGCGTCACCATGTACATTGGGGTACGTTAAGGGCATCTCATCGTCGTAGCACTTGTAGTTAGCGTTTCTTCTTGATTTACTCTACGCCAAAGAACAAAGCGCAGTTTTTGCCGCTGCTGCTGCAGCTACTGTCGCTGCGCCGTTGCTGCTGCTTTACTTTTGCATAATTTACCATTAAATAGCCAGCAAGCAGCGGCAGCAGAAGCGGCAATAGCCACAACAACAGCTGTAAAGCTGGCCAAGTTATGAGCCTTGCCAGACTGCCGCTGGGAGAGCGACTAGAGTCGCTGCGCTGCTGCTGCGCTGTTGCTGCGCTGCAGCCGCTGTCGTTGTCGCTGCTGCGCATGCGCATTGTCTGACTTGGTGCCATCACTCAAAACGTCGCACGCTAATTGGACAGTGAAATTGCAGAGAGCGCATTTAACTCTGCGGGCCATGATTTAGTGGCCAACGCATTAGGTTTTTTTAAGCTCTTTTTTGTTTTGTTTCGTTTTTTTGTGTTCTTTAATGTGCATGTACATATTTTTATTTCCAATGACTCTCTCGCTCATTAATTATGCAAGCCCAAAACATACGCAAAGAGAGCGCAAGAGAGCGCGAGAGAGAAAGTGAGGCGTTGGGAAGTCACTTAAAGAGCTGCAAAGACAACTCTTGGCTGAGAAGTTAGCGAACCGTTCAACGAGTGGAATTTGATATAGACTTCATTAAATTTGATTTAAAATATTTCTATAAATGCGTTATTTGCATTTATGAGTTTTGTCTTGTTTTAGTTTTTTATTATTTACGTTGCGGTGATTATTGCTCATTTGCAAGATTTACAGTTTCAGTTTAGTTGTGCCTTTTTTATGACTTTAATTCGGTAATTAAATAAAAATTAACTGCGGGAGATAAAAAAATTGGTTTATTAAGCAAATGATGGCAATTTTTTTAACCCCTTTGTTTGGCTTTATTTGTTTATCTTAAATTTTATTTTTCTGTGTGTGTGTGTGTGTGTGTTGGTGCAGCGCAAACTTGACCGCAAAATATACCGTCAGTCTAGAGGCCGCTCCTTAGCATTGTCGGAACCAACCACAACAACAGCAACAGCAACAACACGAATTAAAATTTTAAATGTCGCAAGTTGCAAGTGAGTTAAAGTTGGAAGTCAGACAAAAATAAAAGGAAAACAAGTTTACGGCCGCGCCAAACAGACAAAAATCGGCGACGACGCCATGAAATGCAGATGATGATGATGATGACGATGACGTTGAAGCACAGTGGTTTCAAAATGTCAATTTGCTATTGGCAATTAACTTAAATTTGAAGTTGGCTTAGTTTTAAGACTAGATTTATGCCTCGATTACTATCAAAATCGCATAAATTATGCGAAATGACTCGTTTTCTTAAGTTATCAACACAACTTTTTTTCGACGCAAACGAATCATTCGTTTAATCGTGTTTCAGTAGCAGCAACTGCACTTGTAGATATTATAGATGTCGTAATGCTTCCTTTGGCCATAACACAGTTTTATCGGCTTTAAACTCTTGTAGAACTTATTCCGAAAAACCATGAATTTTTTTTGATAGATTATTGCTTTGCTGTAAATGATAGTTTTTCTTAATTAACAATCTCAATCAAGTGCGACTTAACTCTCAGTTGCTCTTTCATTTCCGCTACAATCTACACTACTTTTGTTGCAATATTCTCGATATCTTAAAGCTTTCTTTTCGTATAACAACTTTAGAATAGAATTGTTGACCAAAGTAAATGTACAATGTTTTGAAAGCTGCTTGTTTTCTTTATATTTATCAACATTTACAATCTAACGCCATAAATTCTAATTTCAATTTCGATTGCCCTCTTTACTGCGAAGCTGCTCGATTGCCCTTTTGCAATTTGCCTTTACCGCTACAATCTCTACTATAATCCATAATTCTGCCCAAAAGCCGTTCCTTTTGCAAAATTTTGCACTTTCACCACATTTAACGCCTTAGCCACTCCAATTATACTAAGCCATTGCATTACCATTTCAACCACTGTGCGACTGGCTGTAGAAAACACCAATGACTGCGCGATCACTGGCTTTGGCTTTGGCTTTGGCATTGGCATATGGGTCGAGTTGTTGGACTCGGCCTCTGTCTCTTTGTGTGCTCCATTTCCATGCTTGCGCCTTGGCAGTTACAAGCTCATCAATTGCCAAATGCTGGTCAGCAATTGCCAAACGAATTGCAAGATGCAACCGATACATGTCCATGAAGAAGCGGGCGAATCTTGCTGCAGTCACTGCATAATTGCCAGTCCAAATCAATGGGGCGCATGTTGTTGTTACTGTTGCAGTAACTGGTTGCATGCATGAAGATCAGCTTGTGTGTGTGCGCATGTCTGCGACTTCATTGTCAACGCCATCATCGCCATATAGTCGACGCCGACGTCTTCGTCGTCGTCGTCGTCGTCGTCAATATTTGCCATGATCTTATCGTCAAGCAAAGTCATGTTGTTTGTGTGGTTGTTGTTGCTGCTGCTGCCTTGTGGCAGTCACTTGGGCGCAATTATTTTATTTTGTAAGTCGTTGTCGTCGCTTTGTGTGTGTGTGTCTTGTTGTTGTTGCTGTTGTTGCTGTTGCACATCATTTTTGCCGCTGAGTTATGGCAAAAGACCTTGGACTTAAGCATTGCATCTTTTTGCGCTTTTTTTTTTGTGACTGACACTGGGACTGTACCTGCCAACACCCGCACCCATGACCGCCGCCTTCCTGCAATTTGTCATTGCGCCGTCAGCGCGACGCGTGCGCCAACTGTTTGCGGTGACTGTGCCACAGCCATCTATCGCTCTGCGCGATCTGCGTACAGTTAAACCGACTTCGACGACTCCTGCTGTGTTGCCAACAACTCCATGGCGACGCGAACTAAGAATGAGTCTGGAGTCTGCAACTGCGACTGGCGCTCCTTCGACGGCTTCTTTATGGCTCTTGATTTTATGATTTTGCTGTTTAATGGTTCATTTGTGTGAGTTGTTTGAGTGTGTGTGTGCGTGTATCGGTGTTACGGCTGGCTTCCAGTTTCTTATCGCCGCGTCTATATCTATCTGCCGAGCGAACTCCGGCTGTTCCATGTGTTGCTCTTTTTTTTTTGCTGATGCTGTTGCTTGTTTGTTGTCTGCCTGAAGTCGCCAGCAGTTAAGTGACTTGGTCTTGGTCAACGTCATCATGGTTTCAGTTCAATCTCAATATCTGGGTAACAATTTTTACCATGCATATGTCGTGTTGCCAATAGTTGGCTAGCTTGTTGCAGCCACAGTCAGAGATCACACATATGCGATCAAGCTGACTGACTAACTGTTGCTTTTTTGCAATTTTTATCAGCAAATATTTTCAATTTCTTTAAATACTCGAAAGAGCACTTCAATGACTATCGAAACTAGGAAGTTGCAACTCAACAACTGAAACTGATGTGGATGGAAACTCTTAAAACAAATGAAGCTCAAACGTGGGAATTCATTTTGAATGCGATTTTATTATTAAAGTTGGGCTGAATCAGCTGGTGATACAGGACTGGAAACAGTGGGTGAAATAGGCAATTAGGGTTGCATGGGAATGCGTTGAGAGCTGAGTTTCACAAACATGATTACTTACACTTTCATAAAGGACTGCAGTATGAGTGCATTGGGGTGATATTTTTGTCTCTTAATCGATAGTCTAGGGCTAGTTGGTAGAATGAAGGTGAGAGGAGAGTTGCGTGCAGTGATATGAAAACAATGGTTTATAGGGAAAATTGACCCTTGGCTAGGCCATTACCATGCAAAGTACGTTAGTTTGCAAAGTGATATAGTTGTGTCTGTGAAACAGTTAAAGGAGACGGGCATGAATAGCCAATACCACTGCCATAATTGGTTGCTATTTATTATTGTTTACCTGGAATCCCAGCCTGTTTTACTCGATTTCGTTTTATATTTCTCGCTATTACCATTTCAATACAAAAGTCATATCATCTGACTTCTTAGATAGCAACAGCAACTCCCATTTGCATATGCAGTTGGTTTTCGTTTAGCAAAGTTATCCACTGCGGTTCATGGCCGCACAAACCGCAATCTTCTACAATTTGCAATATGATCCATTCCTAAGTGAAAATGGTTTATAGTTGACAGCTGGTACCAATTGCATTTTAGAATAGCAACTTATTCCGGTATCATATCTATAAATATAGTTTTCAATAAACTTAGCATTAAAAGATTTGATTGTTGACTGTTCGTGTGTCTAGTATTAGGAATCAATCGACAGGTCTATTTCTGCGACTACAATGACAGGTGCAGTTTGGACTTTATGAGCGCTGCTGATAGGTGTTGCAGGCTGTTGTCTTTATATATTCTATATATACGCACATAATTGGTCGGTGCCAATCATTTTAACAGCTTGGCAAACACGCTGCGCTGCTCACCAAAACCCGTCACTGATAATGCAAAACGAGCCGCAAAAGATGCGCCGCAAATCCACACCAGCCATATACTAGGTTTTCCCTGGCTTGGTTTGGCTGGCTCACGGCATCTGGCTCTCGGGCTCTCTGGCTGGCTCAATGACAATTGGCGCCATAACTGCGTCGCCGACAACGATATTGAAATGAGGCTTCGAATGGGGCGTTGCAGTGGCACAGGCACCGTGGGGCGCATAGTTGCTTGTTTGTTTATAATTACCACTTGAAAACGATGCAGGCGACAGCCAGCAGCGGACGAGCACAACGACGATGACTGCGACTGCGACAGCGACTGGGGCGGCAATTCAAATTAATGATGACTACTGGTTTTGCGCCACGTCCATAGCATGGCAGGCAACTGGCCGTGCATCTATTTTTATGGCCGATCAATTTTCTAATACGTTTCTCTCTCTTTTTTGTTCCTTTTTTTTGCAGACGGAAATGCTTATGGATGAACCATTGCTGGGAGCGCCGCGCTTGCCGTCAGGCCTGGCGCCGCCGCCATCGCATCAGGCATTGCCTGCCAGCCTGAAGCATCATCGAGCCGAGCTGCTGGACATTCCAACCAAAAAGCACAAGAGCTACGAAGTGGCGGCCTATCATCATCCACTGGACATGCATCACATGCAGCTTATGTATTGCATGCAACAGCAACAGCGTGTGGGTCAACCAATGTCAGCATTTAGGCCTTGGGGTCAGGCCAAGACTTTTCTGCCGGCCTTTAATACAGCCACAGCGGTGGCTGCGTTAAACTCGCTGCCCTACCCCTGCCAGGAGCCACCAGAGTTGCAGAATCCCGAGCGTGTGGTGCGCAGCACGGATAGAGAGCGTTTTGAGCGCACCTATCAGCCAAATGTGGCGTTGGCACCGCGTAAGAGCATACTAAGCAAAGAGCGGGATAAGGATCGCGAACGCGAGCGCATAGATCGCGAGCGTGAGCGTGAAATCGAGCGACAACGTCAACGTGAGCGTGAACGCGAAAGAGATCGTGAGCGCGATAGAGAAAAGGAACAGCGAGAACGTGAACTACAGCAGCTACAGCAGCATCATCATCACATGTCAGAAACGGATCTGCACATCAAGCAGGAGCGCGCAACTACGCCGCTTGAGCTGCCCATGCCGCCAAGTCCGCCAGTGTCCACGCAACCGCCCGCCTCACATAGTAGTAGCAACCCAAATGCCAACAATGGACCAACAATAGATGAAGACGCTGAAATGATGTCGCCCATGTCGCTTAGTCTGAGTCAAACGCAGGCACGCCATGCTCTAGTACATACCTCAAGCTCAGCGGCAGCCTCGGCAGCGACTGCTGCCTGCTCGACCACATCGCCAAAGACAAAGCCCGTTCCCGCACACTTGCCTCCCCCGCCCAGCAGCCATCATATGCATCAGCAGCCGCCACCGTTGCCACAGAAGCGTAATCTGAGCATGCATACACGCACGCCGCGCAGTCCAGAGGAATTCTCTGGCTCCAATGAGATTACCTCTTCTACATCACCAGTGCCGCAGGCGGCCAACAATAAGCAGCAGCAGCATATTATAGCCACAGTCAATCAGCATGCCAAGCTGTTGCCCACAAGCACCTACAATAGCAGCAGCAGCACCAATGGCAACCACCTTAACAACAACAACAACGAAACACCCAGCCGCATACGCATAAACAAGAACCTAATGAACCATCATCAGCCTGTACCCATGCGTTCGCCCACGCCGCCTGGTCAGCTGCCACCGCCACCGGCCAGTGCACATCAGCCGCATCATGCCTACTACAAGCCACAGCTACCGCCGCAGCAGCATCAGCAACAGCAGGCAACGCATCATGTTTACCGCCAGCCACAGCAGCATTCGCCCACGCAGTCTTCCAGCGCTGGCCTCAATCTCAGCACGCACTCATCGAACGTGGTCAGCAATACCAGCAAACAGCAGCCGCCGCATGCACAACAGGCGTTGGTAGCGCCGCTGCAAAATGGTGGCGTCAAGCCGCATCTGGGCAGCGAATTCGAGCTGTCCACGGACACCGATGATGATAGTCTGAATGGCGAGCCGGATAGCAGCAATATGCTGCCACCTTGGGAAATGGCGGTGGAGGCGCTGCGTGAGACTAGACCGCGGGATCGCGAGCGTGTGCTGCATCTGCTGCAGCGTTTGCTGCAGGAAAACCAGCAGTATCGCTATAATAATGTGCAGCTAAGCGAGTTGGTACACAAGCAGGATGCACACATTGCGGAGCTGCGGGAACAGCTACAGCTGTGCCGGCGTGAACTGGACAGCGTGTTACGCGCACAACAGCGTAATGGCGATGGTTGCGATGTCGCCAGTAATGCTAGCAGTTGTAGTCGCAGCACCCTGGGTGAATGTAAGGCCAAGCTGGAGGAGATTGAAGTGGACAATGAACTGAGAGTAGTAGTGCCATTAAAGCGAACATTAGAGTCGCAGCCGACAGAGGAGGATGAGGAGTTCGATGAGGAAGAGGAGGAGGTAAATGGCGCGGATAGCGATGAAACCATGACGGAGGACAACAATAATGGACAGCAACTAAAGTTGCCACAAAATGGCTTAAAGCGCAGTCCAACGCCGCTAAACTGCTGCGATGAGAATGTGCTCACGCCGCCAGAGAGCAAGCGACTTAAGGTGCTTAAAAAGGAAGAGGAAGCGGAAGACGAGCAAACGGAGCATAGTCAAAGCTCACAAGCAGAGGAGGATGTGGTGCAGGTACAGAAACAAAAGGCAACGGTTGCAGACATGAACGACTCCGAAACTGAAGCTGAGATCGAGGATAATGTGTGCGAAAAGGAGCGCCAGCAGCAAAAACTCAATGGTAAAACACAAATTGAAGCAAAGCTTAACGATGGCGATGAGAGTCAAAGTCAAAGTTGCGAAGATAATGAAAGCGTTGCGGAGCAAAGTGAAGAAGAGGAGTTGGAGGACGAGGTGGCACAGAATCATGTGCAGGCGCCACATAGCAGCGCTTTGGCTACGCCACCCACAGCTACCACGCCCGTTTCGCCGGACTCTGCAGCAACTGCGGGTCAGTTGTTTGACAGTAGTAACAGCAGCGATGAGTCATCCATGAAGAAGGCACAAATGTCAGCATCCAATGCGCTGGCCAAAATGAATGCAGACAATGAGGAGCTGCGTCAGGCGGAGGGCCATGCGGAAGAGGAGGAAGAAGACGAGCAGGAGGACGATACAGAGGATGATGACGATGACGACGATGAAATGCCGCTGCAGCAGCGTCAACGACTGCACAGCCGCCAAACAGCCATGCCGCCCGCCAGCCACAAGCAGCGCTGCTCCGAGCGCAGCCATAACTACGGCAATGCCAAGACAGAGACGCAGACGCAGACGCAGGCGGCAGCTACGCCAACGATTGCACCGACGCCACTGGCCACAAAAGCGAGTAAAAAACAAACGCCGCCGACGACAACGAATTGCGAATTACAAATCAAAAAGGAGATTGCCTAGAAGCTAGGACCATCGCCGCCGTAACTCGCAACAGCGCATTGCACCGTTATTTTTAACAGTTAGTTGTAGCTGTAACTGTAGCTAGTAGTGTCGCCTCCAACACACACACACACACACACACACACCACAAACACAAACGCACTTAGCAGGCAGCTCAAGCTGACAAAAACAAACAAAAACAAAAACAAAGCCCCAAAAACACAATTTACTCTTAGAACGTTTTAGTTTAAGTGTTTAGCTTGTAAGTCTCTCTTACCTGCTCCAACAAATAACTTTAACCTAACCCTCTATGAAAGCTTGAAAAAACACAAAAACCCAACAACAAAAAGCAACGCACATTTATGCTGCCCTTTTGCACTAATACGCCGCCGCCGTCGTCGTCGCAGCTGCGCTTGAAAGAGCGAAACTTTCTGCAAAAAGCTTTTATCGAAGCAGAAAGAGCGAAACTTTCTGCAAAAAGCTTTTGTCTAAACAGAAAGAGCGAAACTTTCTGCAAAAAGCTTTTATCTAAGCTTTGAAGCCGAGCTTCGGCTGCTGCACTCTTTGCCTAGTTTACACGATTTTGTTTAAAGCGCAATTTGATCTCAACAACTCACATTTGGAAAAAAGGAAACTTTCATTTCTCCTAAAAATATATGTAACTAACATTCTTGTTTATTTCGCTCTTCGAAAAGTGCGCGCAGCTGCGCCGCGGCCGGCGTTTAGTTTTTGCTTTTGCTGCAAAAAAAAAAGAAATTTATTACTGAAACCAAAGCTTTAAAACAAATTATTTTGTAAATTATTTAAAAAACAAAAACAAACAACAATCGAGACCAATTTATGCGTGTGTTTTTATTACGTTTTTTTTTTTTAAACTTTATTTTTTATGTGTAGGTTTTTAACTAAATTTGTAAGCAACACTTTGAAGACATTTAAAAAACTAAAAACAAAACTCAAAGCGAGGCTTGACATTTAGCAAAATATTCTACAGACTTTTTAGGTTTGCAATCCTTAACTGTCTTTTTTTTAATGTTAATTTTAGCCAATTTAAGTTAACGTTTTTGCATTTTTAAAAACTGACAATGAGCAGCAGATGCAAAGAACCGAAAGTTAAAAACACAAAATGAACCCACCACTGAAAAAACAAAAAAAAAAAATGTTAAACAAAACAAATCTTATAATTAAAAGTAAATACAAATATTTTATATGTGTAACTAAACAAAAAGTGTTAAAAAGTCGCGTTAAATTCAACAACTTTATACAAATACAATAAAAATTAACTACATACGATATGCTATACACACATACATATATATATATATATATATATATATAAAGTTTATACACATACATATAAACATATGCATAAACATTAATATTTATTGTAGCCTTTAATTGAGTAATTAATTTTTTAATGTAGTTTTTGTTTCGATTTTAAGCTTGCTTTCTAGGCATTTAGTTATACAAAAAAAACAACAACAAAAACTGTAGCATAGTTTTAAGCACTTTTGTCCGGTAACGGCATAAATTGTTGTAAATATTTGTTTATTTTTTATTAATTTTTCGTATATGTATTTCGCTTTCGTTGCCAAGTCTTTTTGTGAAATATTTTCCAAAAATAAAAGAAACACAAAAAATAAAAGCCAAGCGAGAGATTTTAAAAATCTATAAACTTTTGTTAAAAACATATTTCATAAATTATTTATGCCTGTGTGTTTGTACTTTCTAAAAGAAAAAAACATTTCGTTCGTTTGATAAGAATTTCGAAATTAAAACGAAAACAAAACAAAACAAATTCAAACCAAAATTTCTTTAGCTTGTAAGCCAGCTTTTTAATATTAACTATGTAAAATTGTATAAATATTTAATACATTTAAAATTTAACACTTTAAATTGTGAGATATTAAGCAAACATAAACAAACAATTGTTATGCAAATTTAAAAAAGTTATAAAAATTATACGCAAAAACAAAATACAAATTGCTATGCAAATAAATCAATAAATAAAAAAAAAACAAATACAATTTATTGTACATTAATTTATCATTTTGTGTTTCATTTAATGGCTTCACCATAAACAACAACAACAACAACAACAAGAACAAAATAGCAAACATACAATAAAGAAAAGTAATAAATAAATAAAAAAAAAACCCAAAATAGCGAAACTTATAAAAATTAATCACAACGGTTTTCAGCAATTTCGTATTTATGGCCAAATTTTACACCAATCAAACAAAAACAAAAAAAACTTATAAAACCAAAATAATAGTTGAAAAATAGAGCGCAAAGCGATTTTCCAAATTTTTGTATCATTTTTGCTAATAACCCAAAGATAAACAAAAACAATCATTTTATATAATTAAACGACAAAAATATATTATGTACTAACAAATTTTACATACAAGTTTATATAGTGAAGGCATATACTTAAAAAAACAAATTAAATATTAATAAATATAAAATATATAATGCAAGCGCATTTGCCCTGTTTCATGCTGCTTATAAACAAAACAAACGACTTGATATTGTTAAAATTTATAAAGTTAAATCGAAAGCTATTCAAAAAAATATAAATAAAAATAAAAACAAAAACAAAAGAGTTGCGCAGAAATAAGTTATTTAATTAAGCATAAAGTAAAATCCGCGTCTTGTCAAATCGTTTATTTATGACATTCAAAATGAAAATATAATGTACAAATTGTGGAGCAAATGGCCGAAAGAAGAAGCAGCAGACATTGTAGTGGACGAAGCAAACAAAACCGCATAAGGAATTATGCGCCACAAAACAAAGCTAAAGTTTAATTAAATTAAACCGTTTAAAAACAAATTTGACTTCAACGTTTCATATTTAAGTAGTGACGAACAAATAAACAATAAAAACAAATTATTACATATGTAAAAAACAAAAAAAAAACAACAAAATAAACAAAAACAAAACTTGAATATTATGCAAAATAAATATTTGACAAAATAAATCCATGGTTTTTGTAACTTATTTGCAGCATACTTTTAGGCAGCGGCATTTAGCAAAGACTCAAACCAGCAAGTTATTTGCACTAAATCGCCGTAAGAGCGCGCTAGTGCAGCTTTGCATGCACCGGAAGTGGTGCTGTTTTGAGCACAAATGCATATCCGTTTAGACAATCATGATTCTACTTACCAATTTTGGCTGACACAAATGTTAAATTTAAAATTTGTATAAAAATAAAAATTCTGTTGCAGTTTATAGGAGGAGTGGTCTAAAATTGGCATATTATTATCTATATCTTTCAAAATTTTTGACCGATCTTAATCATTATTACACAACATATGCACAATAAAAGCGTGCATAACTGTGCCAAATTTCAATTGAATAGTTTTTTTGGTGTGTGTATCGAAAGTCTGCCATGGGGGAAGTGGTTAAGATATCGACATGAATTCTCCTTTGCGGGAAAAAGTGCAATTTTGTGGCTCTAACTCTTATAATCTCTAAGAAACGGAGACATGGACATGGCTATATCGACTTGACTATTGCTCCTGATAATTTGTGCCCATGGAAAATATGTTCAGCCACGCTTCCTTCTGCCTGTTACATGCATTGCACAAATCTATAATACCTTTTACACTTTGTGTACAGGGTATAATAAAACACTTGCACACATGAACAGAAAAATTTGTATCAAGAAGTTGGGTATTGAGGTCGTACTATATATAGGTCATTGGGAACTTATGCTATGATAACAAATGAAAATTAAGGTAGGAGTGCAGACGTTGCATTTGAAGTAGTGGGTAGTAGTTTTTTGATGGCTAAATGCACACCGGGATTGTTTTCCTGCAGCATCATTCGATGTTGATCCAAGAGCTAATGAGGTGTTTGAGCGGCCCTGTTGATAAGCACTAGCTTCCGGTTGGTACTGAACAACGTTGTAGCAGTGTTGCTCCTAGGCTCAGCTGATCAAGCTCTCCGCCTTTTTCACGGTGGAGATGCCATGCGTTCTGAAGCGCCATGTCAATGCAAAGCATCAACAACGGAATGTACCATTTTTATGCCTATTGTTGAGATTCTGTAGATGTGAGCGATCGAATCCTCTCGGGTTTCCTTAAAAGAGGTAAACAAAATGTGACTAACTGTATAACTGTATGGTTTACAACCATGACGGCCGTAATTGGATACAATTTCTTCACCAACTTTAATATATTTTTAACATAAAAACAATATTTGGTAATACCATTAACTAAACGATCTGAACTAACTAGCCTTTAGGCTCGATCATGCTCTTAACTAGACATTCTGTGAGAGGCAAGAGAACCAACCAAACAAAAAACCCTGGGAAACAGCAGAAACAAAACAAAAATAATCACATTTCTTACCTGCTTTGAAACTGCTTGAAATCTGGTTAAAGAGCCTGGCTTTGTTGGTCGCAGTGGCAGAGTGTGAGAAGAGCTGGTTGACGCTGCGTGCGCAAGTATGAAGATCGCGTAGTTGTTTATGCTAAGAAACGGAAAAACAATAAATATTCAATAAAACAATTGTTAAAAATGTATAAAAAGTTTGAATATTAAAACTATAAAGCTTAAAGTTTGGTCTACAAAGGGTTTTTTAATACAAAATAATTGTTATCTTGCCTGATAGCTTTTCGTGAGTGGCATTTTGCGTTTTTTCGTTTAAGATTTTTAGCAGAAACCGGTTCTGCTCTTACGCGCGCCAACACAGACTTGGTTTACTCTTACTCTTTGTGGCGAATTACATGCTGAACCGAAAACATAAACAAACTGAACAAAAATATTTGCACACAAAACAAAAAACAGACCAAAACCATTGTGGTGCATTTGTGGTTCTTAACTGAGACTGATCCATTCAAAAGTGAGCAGCGCCATGAGCACACGTGCACCACCGCCCTGCCCAGTGCCGCTGCAACACAACAGCTGTGATCCGGCGCTAGCAGGTCTGCCACAGCTAGTAGACGATCTGCAACGCTTGTCCGAGGATCAGGATACCGCCGATGTGGTGTTCATTTGCGGGCGCGACGAGGAGCGCATTTACGCGCATCGCTTAATACTGATGGCACGGTGAGTTAATTACCTGGACAAGCATGATAGCTATTGCCTTTTGTGGCATGTCAGACGCGCCTTATATGTGTTGTTGCATGAAATCAGGTGTAATTGAGCTATGCTTGACATGTGGTTGCCTCAATCGAGCGTGATTACGGCAAGCAATCAATTAATTATGTTGTTTCACTTACAGTTGCAAGAGCTTCAAGATTGCCAAGCCCGCAACAACGGGTGCTCCTATAGCCATACGCCTGCCTCATGTCAATCCAGAACTATTTCGCCAATTTATGTTGTATGTGTACACAGCCAAGGTATGCAATGCATAATAATTGATTACTCCCATTTGTAAGCAATTAATTATATTATTATCCTAGTTGATGCTGCAAGACTCGCGCGTCTTTGAAATGATGACACTGGCCAATGATATGGGTGTTGGGCAGCTGCGCGCAGCTTGTGAGGATCATGTCATTTCCACTTTATCGGTGGATAATGCATGCACATTTATGACTGCGGTAATGGATATGCATGATAAAGCAGGTAAGCTAAAAATTTTATTTAAAATCTTAGGAAAAAATATATGTAATTTCCATAATACGCTACAAATTCAACATGCGTTCCAATTTACCGCAATTGTTTAGTGCTGTGAGGTGCTGCAAAATAAAGTATTGTAAAACTCAGCGCCGTTTTATAACAGCCAGCTCTTTAGTGTGTGTTCGCAATCGATTTATCGCTATCGATGTGTTTTTTGCATCTCTGTGTAGCGACGCCGGCAAACAAAAACGTTTTCAACAAATTTTCTGCAATTTGCAAAATTTAACTAAAAAAAAACGCCAAAATGTCGTTTAAAGCCAATACAAAAGTGCAAAAGGTGATGGTGCAACCCATCAACCTGATCTTTCGTTACCTGCAAAACCGTTCACGCGTGCAAGTTTGGCTGTATGAAAACATTTCACTGCGCATCGAGGGCCACATTGTAGGATTTGATGAATACATGAACCTAGTGCTGGACGATGCTGAGGAGGTGTATGTTAAGACGCGCCAGCGAAAGAATCTTGGTCGCATCATGCTCAAGGGGGATAACATTACGCTTATACAGAACGTCAGCCCATCCAAGGATTAGGCGGACGACGTGCTGCAGCTGTTTCCATGCTTACTGCGCAACGCTACGATAGTTAAACGTCGTAATTTTAAGTGAAATATTTGTAATTTGAATGCTAAAAAACAATAAACAAGTTATTATAAATGATACGAAAATGTTTAAATGCTAACCAAGAAAGCGTAGCGGCAGCTGCTCAGGTTAAATATTTGTAATTTGAATGCTAAAAAACAATAAACAAGTTATTATAAATTATACGAAAATGTTTAAATGCTAACCAAGAAAGCGGAGCGGCAGCTGCTCAGGTTAATATTGCCACCATTAAACATTTTAATCATTCTCTGACTCTCTGTATTTGCAGGTGGCAAGTGTGCTGCTTCTTTTATGGAGCGCTGTATTATTTATATAGGTGAAAATGCCGGCGAATGCGTCAAGACAAATGCTTTTCTCAATCTCACCAAGGAAGCGCTCATCAAAATCATTTCCTCCGATTATGTAGGTCTACAAGCAACTGCCGTTTTTTAAGTTTCTGTTAATATAATTTCATTTCACCCATAGTTTTGCCTCGAAGAGGAGGAAGTTTGGCGCTGTGTGCTGGCCTGGGCCAAATATCATGCCGGAGTTACCCAACCAACGGCACATTGGACTGAAGAGGAGCGTGCACGCGTTTGCCAGCATTTGGTGGGTCCTTTAAAGCATGTTCGTCTGCTGCTGATTGATAGCCAAGTATTTGCCGAGGAGGTGGAGCCTACCGGCGCAGTACCCATGGAGCTATCCTTGGAGCGCTATCGCTATGCTGCGCTACGCGCCAATAAGCTGTTCGAGAATGATAAGCGTTTGCAACCGCGGCTTACAGTCAACATGTTTCCGGGCTCGCAAATCCTGCGCAATGATAAGCTGGCACTACAAAGCGTGCTCAATGGCTGGTATGGCGTGCCCAAGCAGTGCTGGAGATTGGTATATCGTGCTTCCACACACGGCTTTGCGGCAAGCGCTTTTCATCGTTACTGTGATGGCGTGGCACCTTGCATGGTCATTGGTTTGGGTGCACAGGGTGAGATTAGCGGTGGATTTACAGATGTGGCCTGGGCCAAGACAAATCGTAAAGTGGGCTATGTGCATTCCGAGCGTGCTTTTCTCTTTCGCCTAAATCTGCCCAATGGCGAGCAGCCAGCCAAGTTTGATATTGTGAAGAAGCCCTATGCCATCTGCTATCATCCAGAGTAAGTAGGCATAGAAATATGATCTCAATTGCTACTTAATCTTTTGTGCCTTACAGCTGCGGTCCCATTTTCGGTGCTGGCGCGGATCTGATTATCTCCAGCAATTGTAACAGCAACATGGACTCGTATTCCAATCTTCCTCACTCATATGATGGACCCAAGGCAGCAAATATCACACTTTTTGGTGATTACAATTTCTCCATAAGCGATTATGAGGTTTATACATTGGCCACGTCCAACAATGCTCAAAGTAATGCCAGCAATGGAGCAGTGCCTGGCGTGCTTACAAAAACAAAATATGATAGATATTAAGTGCATGTGCTGGTTGCATCTCACTCAAATAGTTGGAAATAAAAAGCAATACCCTCAATTACCTTGAAAATGCTTGTAATCCCCTACTGGCAAGTTCCGCTACAGCAAATGTCATTAAAGGCATGTCAAATTGGGTTCATGAAACCCATACAAGGCAAAAAACTTGCTGGACACCAAATTTTTTTGAATAAGAAATCGAAAGGTAATTAATGATATAAAGGAAAACTTTTTGGCTGTCTTTTATCTAGATGTTTAAACCAAATTAATTAATTTGAACTTGTTTCTGAGTGTGCGCTATGTAAAGCTGAAAGTCTCACAAACACAGATGCACATACACACACTTTGTACTATATGTAGATCTAATGAAATATGTGAATAGAGTGTGTGCACTTGAACCCGCTGTGGTACACACCTTTTAGCACACATGGCGTATACATAACAACCAAATAGTATAATTGACAAAGAAAAACAAATGCGTAAAAGGCAGCAGTACAAGCAAAACACCACAAATAATGGCATAAAGTCAAGTTTTAATGAAATATAAAGCCAACACACCCGCGCTAGTGTTAAAGAACCCGTGCACCCCGACCAAACCCCGGAACCAGCAACAACCAGCAGCAGCAGCAGCTTCATCAGCATTGCCACTTCTGCACATGGCGCTGAAGTTGATCTCAACTGGTTTTCAACTACTTTTCAAAATACTTCTGATAAATTGGTCCACGCTCTAAATTGGTTCTAATTAAAGCGATTTTTATGTTGATCGATCAACGCGCACTGAGCTGTAGCACTGAACATTGGAACGTATAGCTGACCGCCGTACCGAACTGAATTGGACTGTCGACTGGACTGCGCCAATGGCCAATGGCCGCGGGCGCATATTTTTGTCATTCGTCTCGACCAAGAGCTCAGCTCACTTGGCGTTTTTTTGGCGTTTTATTATATTGTATTTTATTTTGTATTTTATTATGCTTGCACAAAAGATTGGCAGTCAAATTTGTTAAGTTTCTGGGCGCTTTAAGGCCAGATCAGCGTGCTCAAGCACATTTCATGCTAAAGATACATACGATAAGGCATCAGCTATTGTTGACGTTGTTGTACTTAGTTGATAGCTGTGCTTGATTGTGACAGGCAATACTTGGTTTCCCCGGTCCTCAGCAACAACACTTAAGAGCCCGGGGCTGTCAACGTTTTGAAGAATGTCATTTATGGATTTGTCGAGCAGCTCTTTGAATTAGTGGATTAGATATGTTAAAAATCTGCGAGTGCGCCACACCAAAGTTTCAATTCTGCTGCCTCTCGCATAAAAGGGAAAGGCATTTATAGAAGTTTCATGTTCTTGTTATTACTTCCAATAATATGAGTACACACACACATATAGCACATAAACTTGTTCTTAAATCTGCGCTTATTGCATATGCATTGACAGCGACCTTAACGGAAGCCATACCGCCATGCGATAAACGTTACTGGAACTGGGCTTGGTCTGGCCCCTGCCAGGCAGCTGCCGCTGGCTGTCCATGTATTTAGAACAAAAGATTGCTAATAAGCATAGCATGGTCAAGCTATGTAGCTCTTGGTCAAACTATACATATACACCACTTTAGGTGCAATATTTACATATTTCTATACGAAGTACTTAAACTGAAATATTATAATGCAGTTTAGCTGAATAGCGTTAGTATGCTTGGAAATCCCACCTAGATTGTTAGGATCCTTGTTCTTAAAAAGTGGAATCAGTTTTTTCTTTAAGTCTTATAGTTCGTAGTCTTCTTCTTGACTGACCATAACAACCCGTTACCGGGTTATGGCCTGGTGTAATGCTCTCCTCCATGCGTCTCTGCTTTGAGCGCGCCTTCTCCAATTGGTGATACCAAACTATACTAGTGTACTCTGTACCGTACCGCATCCGCATTGAAGATCTTTGTTGAAGGAGCTTGTTCATCCATACGCACAACATGACCTAGCCAGCATAGCTACTGGATTTTAATTCGTTTGGCTATGTCATTCTCGTCGTAGAGCTCATAGAGTTCGTCGTTCCTTCGGGTGTTGCAGTCGTTGCCCACGCGTAGAGGGCCAGAGATCTTACGGAGTACTTTCCGCTCAAAAACTCCAAGGGCATTTTCATCAGACTGCGTCACCACCCATGCTTCAGCGCCATAAAGCAAAACGGGAAGGATTAGCGTTTTATAGACTGTTAGTTTCACCTGGCTGGAGTGGTCTCTACTACTCATTTGCCTACTAATACCAAAGTAGCATCTATTCGCATGAGTGATTCTCTGCATGATCTCCATGCTGACATCGTTCTTCATTGTGACCGTGGTGCCAAGGTAGACGAAATCCTTGACAACATCAAAAGTATAATTTTAAACTTAATCTGAGAGTCCAAGTTGGAAGTAGAGAACTATTTTATTAATTCCTGAATTAAATCTTCAGCTCATGGGATTGGGTGTGTACTAAATTGTATCTTCAACTCTATCAAAAAACCAACTCTATTAAACAACGATATAACTGTTTTCCTTTATGAGCTAAAATTTTCATTAAGATCTAGGGGGGCTTCGCCCCTTTACGCTACACTCGCCTACCCGCATGCGCCTAGGATGCGGTCATGTAATTATTTTTCTCTTCTCAAAATATATTCATATTCAAAACTCCATATCTACATTTTCCCATATCGCCAGCTCTTGCCTTTCAATAATTCTTCGGTCGGGATATACATAGAATAATAATATTTAGAAGATATTTAGATTCGTTAACGTTATAAAAATTTAGTTTTCAACATTTGGGAAAAAGACAATGCCGCAAACTGATATGCAACAAATCGGTTTGGATATCAAAAAAAGGTTCGTTAAGGTTGGGAATGACATTATTTTTGTTCCAAAATCTCTAGTAGTTTCTAAAACTGTTGAACTTATGAACTGAGTTCGCAATTTTGTGATACTTAAAAAAAAGATATAATGAATGATAATTTGTCAGTCAGAAAGTCGGGACGGTGCCCGACAGTGGAATACCCTGTACCTTTTTTTCCCCCCATTAGCACTAAATCTAGCATACGGTAAAATGGGAACGAAAGCATTTTCTTTTATGCCTCTTTTTACAAGTTTAATATGACTGCTTTCCTATTGGGAAGTTCCAATTGACAAGTTTTCCTATTGGGAAGTGAGGGCAAAAATTCTTTTATGCCCATAACTCGAGTATTCTTGGGCCAATGTCGTTGAATTTTGTAAAATAGATCAAAAATACATTTATAAATGTCAGTGCCAATTTTAAAATCAATATAGGAGGGTGTGTGGCTCATGTAATTTAATTTAAATTTAATTAAATCGATTAAATAATTAAGGTAAATCGATTGCACAATTTTAACGATTAGAGTCACACGAGTCTCCACTCCAAATTTTGTAACTCCAGCTCTCACGTATCCATATCTACATGCAGTGCAATTTTGGCACAGTTCATAGGCGAGGGGGGGTGAAATTTGCATATTTTTGACCATAACTTTTGATGTATTTATCCGATTTCGATAATTTTTTAAACGTAGATCCATATAAACTCGACGCTCACTTCTGTCTTATACAATCAATGCTGTTCCCAAAAGTGTAATGCATTGTACCCATTTTTTACCCAAAAAAGTCAATTCCTTCAAAATGTCATCATCTTCGATATTCTTCTTAGCTGGCCATAACAGCCCGTTACTGGTAACGGCCTGATTTAATACAATCTGTGATCTTTCTATTTGGGCCACCCAACTCGCAGTATCTTCTGCATCCATACGCACAACATGACCTAGCCCCTGGACATGAAGCCCATAGAGTTTGTCATTCCTCCGAATGTGGTTGACATTGTTAACGGAAAAAAGCATAGCGGGAAGCGTATTTGAAAGAGAGAGAGAGAGTAGAGCATTAGAGTCGTCTGTCGATAGTGGTCTCTACAACTCATTTGCCTACTAAGATCAAAGTGATTGATCTCTATACTGATAACTTTCTTCATTTTGATGGTCACGTAACGAAATCCTTAACAACATCAAATATATAGTTCTCAACATCAATCTGTGAGTCCAACGGACTTTTGCAACACATTCTCCATCACAAAGTTGAAGAGGTTGCAGGAGATGGCCGCGTCTTGTCTGAAGCCTCGCTCCCTTGTACAAACTATCGAGTTAGAATAGAAACTTTAAGAGAAACTGCAACAAAATTTCACGTTTTATAAAAATGTTAATATTTAAACTAGAGCCACCAAATGTAGGATATAGACTCATGTTAGACTTGTTAAACAAACAACATTGAACTTCTGTCGAATCAACACCCACCCCCCCAGTACCGGTACCTTGATATATCGCACCCCTCAACTCATCGATAGAAAAAAATTTATTTTGATTTTCTTGGTGAAAAATGGGTGTAAGTTATCCTACTATGCACCATCCCAACTGTCTGCATCAAATTTTTTTATTTTTTAAGCCTAAATCCAAGTTGCGAGATTTTAGAGATTTTATTGTCATATTCAATGTATTGTCTGTAACGCCTAATACTTTCCTGCGGTGAAACTTTTTCCTACAAATGCTCTAGCTTTGCATCTATAGTAAATTTTTATGCTTACCCTTGATAGGTATGAGTATTTCGTGAAGCATACCATCTTAGAGGAAAAAAGACTTCGTCGAAAACTCTTAAGTCATTTTGACTAGTTCGAAATAGAGGTCAGTTTCCATCTGATGTATGACAGTGACGATCAAATGGCCAAAGAGTCTTATAATTGACTCGGGTAGCGATTGGACCATGTCCGTCTGTTGGTCTGTATAGAGATCTGCGAGACCACAAGAGCTAGCGACACAAAATTATACCAAAAGATTATTATCTATCCCCCTTTCTGCTGCTCCCAAAAATCGACTACATGTTGATATGGATACATGTGAACTAGAGTTGTGAAGACTCGTGTGTGCCAAATCATTAAAACTGTATTGAACTTTTTTCAATAAAAGCCCCCCTTCCTCCGCAATTGATTTACCTTAATTACTACCGCACCACGCAACATATTGATTTGGAAGTTGCCACAAATGTTTATAAAAGTGTTTTTGAATGAAGAATACTGGAGCATAAAAGTAATTTTCCCATAATAATCAACTTCCCAATAGGTAAACTTCTCGATTGGAACTTGCCAATAGGAAAATGTTTATAGTTCATGGGAGAAATGCGTACAGGGTATCCCACTGTCGGGCATCGTTCCACCTGTCTGCACCAAATTTTTTTATATATGTAGATTGCAAACAAACTTTATATAAGCTAATCTCAAATATAATCAAGATCATATGCTTACATTCGAGTATAAACTTTTTTTGCGTAAGCCCACCAGCACTCACTCCAAATGACCCTATTCAGTTAAGCGTAGGTGCTTATAATCTATACAAAAAAGGAAAAGTAACTTAAACAATTAAATCCCATTAGTGTTTCCTACAACACTTTTCAAAAGTGCTAATTATGGCCAAGTTCTTTGAGAATGATTCACAAAAAATGCCACAACTCGTGCGGCTAAACAGGAGCGCAAACATGTGCGGGTTTCCCGCCACACATTCTCATGTAAATGATAACATCTCGGCACGTCAGCCGATACCGCGATGCATCCGTTTCCGGCATGTGCGCCCCCCAAAACAGCAGTCAGCAGTCGGCAGTCAGTAGTCAGCAATCAACAACAAGCCAACACACATCGAACAAACACTCACACTCAAACTAACAAGCTACCGCCAAGTGGGGGCCAATACTAGAGTGTGCTGAGCGCTACCTATACGCAAACTAGACGAAATAAGGTGTGACGTACGATCGGCTATGATCAGCGCTGATCAGCTTAGATCAGCTTGGCTAAGTTCATTCATCGCATCATCATCGGCAGCATCGTTATAGGAAAACTTAACATTCAACCGACATTGTTGAATGCCCTCTTATCGCTGACTCTTGTAATATGGCAAGTTGTGTGTGTGTGTGTGTGTGTGTGTGTGTGTGTGTGTGTGTGTGTGTGTGTGTGTGTGTGTGAGTGTGTGCTCAAGTTGGGGATGAGCTGAAGAGAGCACATCACATGCTACAATGTGTGTGCGCTTCTCTTAGGCATGCGCGTAAGACTCTTCACAACCTGTTTTAAAGCCCACTTAAAAATACTTTTGCTTTTCATTGCCTTCAAAAAAGCGACGATTTTGTTTTTTTCTTGTGATTAATATGCGCTTTTCGAAAACGCTATAAATATATAAAGCAAAAAAGTGTATCATGACTATCGCTAAAGATTTGTAACGCATTGACCTAGGCCACTTAGAACTTGGCTCATCAGTATGCGAAGTCGCATTTAAATCGGCGGCTCATTAGAGTTGCATAAATTTTAATGGGGAAACCAACTACAAACCGAATGAGTAAGAGGAGAATAGCTATAGTGTATTTTATGAGACAGTTAAATTTTGCGAAATTGTGCACGTTTAGCGATTAGCGTGAGTATTCAAATTTGGATATTTATTGATTATTGTTTCAGAATTTTATAAAATGTCAAAGTCACTTGAACTATTTACTCTTACGAAAATTTCGTTGGAATAATTTCGTCAGAATTTGTAATAAATTAGTACATATGCAATTCTAGGGTCACTTAAATAAGATATTGCATTCAAATTGTAATACAGTTTATGGGATAGTTTTTTGAGAATTTCTACATTCGAAATGTCGATTACTAATGAATGTACAGAACATATAAAGTGTTCCGCAAAACTTAGTGGTAAAATATCTAAAAAGAATTTGGAAAACAAAGGAATTTAGGAATTACTGAAAACTACTTAAAATTAATCTGCTTATATAAGTCTTCTACTTTCCCACATGAAAGCAAACGAAGAGGCTTCATGCTACATTTTAGATTCGAGTTCGACAAGAAATCAGCTCAAATTTCAGAATTCCTTAAAATAATTTTATTAATCGGCTTGAATCGGAACATTAAAGCAACGAAAAAGCTACATTTAAAATTCGAGCTTGGCAGGAAATTCGCTGCTATTTCGGAATTCGCAAAAACATCTTGATTAAATAGACTCTCCTTCTCCGCATAAGAGCAATCAGACCTGACGTTTCCTATATCCAAAATTCGAATTTCGCTTAAGTTTCGGATTTCCCAAAAACATCTTGATTAATCGGCTTATATAAATCCCCTTCTTCTTAGGTGTATTCCTACACCTAAAATTCGAGTTGGATAGGAACTTAGCAATTGTTTCGGAGTTACCCAAAAACATCTTGATTACGTCATGCAATATACGCCCCACACGTAAGCACATGAAAGTAAGCAATAAAGACCACTCCTACATCTAAAAATCGAACTTTGCAAAAATTTCGGGTTTTAAAAAACCGAGTCGCTCTGTCGTCTTATATATGTAAGTGTTGCTCTTTTTCACATATTTATTCAAAGATATTCTTAAGTGTTCCCAATTTTAGCTCCGATTTGTATTGGTCGCTGTCATAATACAGTTCCTACAGTTATTTTGACCATACGGAAACGGAAATAAAATCCAGAGCAGTCCTAAACAACTTAAAGTACCTTTCAAAGGTTTAATAATACGTGGTAAGCGAAGTCGTCCGAGTACTTTAACAAGGTTGTGCGTAGGGCCTTCCCATGAAAGATCTTCTTCCGATAAGTTCCGATTTCGTAAGCATTTCTGGATTGAATTCCCAAAGTTTTTTTAAGAATTATTTAAAAGAAGTGAACTATCGCCTGGAAGAAAAAGAAATTCATTATGACTTGTGGCCTTAGCTAACTTCATTAAGTGGCCCTGATGTTCAATGAGGTAATTCGCTACCTTAAAAACTACACCTACCAAAAATTTGCGTTTATATAATTAACAGTTAACAATCATTAACTTCTACCGTAAAGTAAATAGTTTTGCGAATACGCTTATAAAGTTGCCTAAGCAAATTGAGAGAACACTGTGATTTTTCGGAATTTAGTAAATGTTAATGGAAATTCGTTCGAAACTCTTGGATTGAAATTTGACAAACAAAAAAATGGGAAAAGTGAAACAGCCTAGACAGTTTTCCGAATACGCTTAAAAAGTTAGTACGTTAAGGGAATTTCGTAAAAATTATGCGAAAGCCCTAAAGATTATGAGAAATTTGGTCAAACATCTTGGATTCAAAAAAAGTAACAAATAAAACGGGCCTGAAACTAAACAGTTATGCTTATAAAATAAGTACAATGAGGAAAAGGAAAAGAAAGGGAAATTCGGTCAAAACTCTTGGACTGAAATTTGACAAAAAAAAGTAAAATCTGGAAATTCGTAAAAATTATGGGAAATCCCTGAAGATTATAAGAAATTTGGTCAATAATCTTGGATTCAAATGTGGGAAACAAAAAAAAAATTAAAACTATAACAGGCCTGAAACTTAACAGTCTTAAGTAAATAAGAGAAATTCGAAAAAACTATGCGAAATTCGTAAATATTAGGGGAAAACTCTTGGATTCAAATTTGGCAAACAAACAAAAGGCCTGAAACTGAACAGTTTTGCGAATACGCTTATAAAGTAAGTACTTTGAGGGAAATTCGTAAAATTTATGGAAAATGCCTAAAAATTATTGAGAATTGCGTCGAAAAACTTGGATTCAAATTTGAAAGAAAGTTAAAACTAGAACAGGCCTGAATTCTTAAAAATTATTGTAAATGATCAAAAACCTTGTACTCATATGCGTCAAGAAAAAAAGTGAAAGGCCAGTTCAGTAGTGCAACGATCTTATATCCCAGCGGAATAACATCGCTCAAAACAATCATAGTTTTTGATACCATTACTAATTGCAAAGCCGCCCATGCTTCACTTCCAGGGTATTCACACTTCCATACAATGGGCCATGCAACTTTTCCGGTTTTGTTTTATTTTCTGTTTTGCCATTCAAAAAACTTACGCTGCTGAGTGCCAACGCTGCGGCTGCGGCTGCTGCCGCCGCTCACCAAGCAGCACTGTTTTAAGTTAAACTTGTTAAAAAAAAAACATATTGTATATATAAAAAAAAATTCATTTTTCCCATTAAGTTTTTTAAAAGCGCACGGCGAGAACGGCTCAGTCTTGATTGTCAGCTTGTCGTGAACGGTTTTTTAGCACAAGACCGCGAGTTAGCCGCGAATTCGAGTTATTAACACGGCTCACTGCTGATTATTGCTGAGTGCCGCTGCTCACTGGCTGCACGGCTCAATAGCAATACTAACAGTAACAACAACAGCAACTATTAGAATAACAACAAACATTCGCACATATTTCTATATACAATATAACTCGATTACGTCTACGATATATATGTGTGTGTGTGTGTGTGTGTGTGTGTGATTATTGTAAGGTACTTCTAAACCGTGTGGATTTGCTTTATTTGCTTTGCATAAATCAATTTAGCGCGCGCTCAAAGTCTCATGTCTCATAAACTGTGTTTGTGTTCTATTTTTTCGGTTTTGAAATGAAATATGCAATCAGCAACAACAACAATAACAACAACAAGAACGACAACAACAGACATAGCAACAGCGACAACAGACACATAATGAGCAGCAGCTGCCTAATAGCCAGTTAAAGTACTTAGAGTAGAGTAGCGAGCAAGTTCGTTGCCTAAGTCTTTTGTTTATAATGCAGTCTGAGCGTCAGACGGCGGGCAAGTGACAAGTCTAATTGAATTTACGTAACGCAACAAAGAGACTGTTCTCGGCATGGCATTGGCCAACTTTTCATTACCTTTTGGTGCGCTGGCGCAGCCCTGGGGCGCCACCATATCGCCCTTGCATCCCATACATCAGCTGGCAAGCAATACAAATAATTTGTTATACTCACCGGCGGATCATCAGGCCGCCGATGGCGCGTCTATACCTCCGGCTGGCTCGGAGTACTTTAAAAATAATCCCTATGCAGCGCCAGCTTTGCATCAGCAGCAGCAGCAACAACAAAACTCAGAGACACCGCCGCAACCAGGTTATACCTATAACTCCAATAGCAGACGCAAAAGCGGCAATACCTATTTACCACCCACGCCAGGTTTGCCGCGCAACTCCGTCTATCACATACAACAGCAGCAACAGCAACAACAAACCAGCAGCAGTCACATACGCAGCAGCAACAGCGGCAGCGGCTCCACCGAGCAGCTGCAGACCAATGAGAACAGCGTCAGCTTTCAAAGCGCCAGCGCCACAGTGGCGCAGTCAAATAGCAGAGGTCCTGCCGAGGGCTCCTATAGCCATTTCCCGCAGCCGCCGAAACAGTACTATAATGCCCATGGCAGCGCCAGCTACTCCAAGAACAGCGGCAGCTTTAGTATTAGCAGCTTTGGCAGCAGGCAGCAAACCCAGCCAGCGCAGCAGCCACAACCGCAGGCACAGCCGCCACAGCAGCCACAGCGTTCCAGGCAGGCTAATGTTAAAATCGATAGCGGACAGACGGAACCCCAAGCACCCGCATCCACTTATGGCGTGGCGCCAGCTGTCAACGCGCAGGATAATTATCCTGAGCGCTCGCCGGGCTTTACGCGTGTTCAGGCAGGTCAGGGCTCGCGCACACAGGTACACGCTGTGCTGGATTATGATGTGGAGGAGGGCGAGGAGGAGGATTACTACGATAACGAAGAGCATGAGAAAGGTAAGTGACAAATTGGTTGAGCATATTAATAACAAGCTTGAACATAAACTTAAACGCGCGGCTCAGCTGTGTTGTTGTTATACTCTAACAAGGGGCAAGAGTTTATTTGTTTTACAGCGCTGTTTGGCAAAGCATTGAAAATGCATGCTAGACTCCTTAAAGTAGATAAGAGATCGACTATGATCGAGTGACGAGTCCTTTAAGCCTGGATTTTTAGGGATATATTTGAGAAAGAAGAGCTGCGAATGGTGAAAATACCCGTTATGGGATATTTGACAATATATAAAGCAATTTTTTTATATTTTTTTAAGGTTTTTTGTTCACTCATTTAGAAGTTTACATTTTTTCGACATTTTATCAATATTTTTTAAAAATATATCCTTAACTCAAGTACTTTGCTGCTTTAAAATTCGTAATTGCCCGTCAGAATTGATTTTCCACCCCATAACATATAACATACAAAGGTGTAAAATAAAAACGTTTTTCGAAATTATCATTTGTAACATAACTCACTACAAGAGCTTTAAGCTATATTATAATATAGATCTATAAAAAACCTTCGAGGATCTTAAATTAGGATATACATATACATACGATATAGTACATGCATATTTTTAAGACGGATTTTTTAAAATTTTTTTTTGATGAAAACGTCTGAAACGATTTTAGCCAGAAGGAAAGATGAATTAAATGTCTTAGCCAAAAAATCATCAATTTTATTTACGGTGTTCGAATATGCAAGCATATAGTACAAGGAGTGATACATATCGTCAATCAACGATTCAATGGAATTATATAGTGGATGTCGACTCATATTATATGATACACTATAAAAAATAGTGTACACACAATTTCCATAAATGCCAATAGAAGAGGTCGAGTTAAACAACCTGACTGCCCTTTTTAATGCCATCAGCCGGTTGTTTAGGAGCAACGCTACTCCGCGTAAAGACACTTTTCGCTTTTGAGTCCAAGCGACATGCACCAAGAAAATCTCCGAGGGGCTGTAACCAAAAAATCAGCACTTAACTAATTCTAAAAAAGAAAAGTTGTACGGGCTTTACTGACTAGACGTTGAAGCAGCTTTACTGCTGCTTAAGCTTTCGAAGAAACTACACATTCAAACTCTCAACAGTTTTGGCTAGCTGTACGCTAATGGTGAAGGTTTATTAATGTAAGACACTGTAATGAGCTAGCAACGTAAACGAGACCACTGTTTGATAGAGTCCAACAATTTACTCTTGGACGGCTTAGATTTGTGGTGGGTGCGATGGCTCATCAGATAAAGTTGAAACTATCCTATCGGGTTTACCCGAGTATTAAAACACAACGCCTTGTGATGGCTAACCTAGAAGATGTCATTTCAAATATTCCGAATCGCTGTAGCACCGAACTTTCATCAGGTTCTCGCTCAGACATAACCGAAGTGCTCACCGAAGTCTGAACTCACTGCTTGTAAAAGCCGGAAAGCTGCATTGAAACAGTTTCATGTCGCTCTCTACATTTACACACTCGAACTTTGTTTTGTTCGCTTCTGAACAAGCATGACCTAAAGTTAAAACCCAATACTTCTCAAATTGGTGAAATATAGGCGAAGGCTATCTACCTAATAATAGTAATAATAATGGTACTTGAATCCACCCGAAGCAGTATCAAAAGTCTTCCAAGCACGGAATTTAAATCAAGAACATTCGCATTGACTGAATCCTTTTTATTTTGATGCCGGAATCCTTGAGTATATCCCATTTTAATTATGAGTGAGCTTTGAGTTAAAAAGTGGCATCGATTTGAGTATAGTGTGATTTATTTGTAGCACTCAGTATTGATTTCAGCTAGACTTTTGAATTCAATTCAAACCCAAAATTAGCTTGGTTCAAGAATGATGAGTTTAGTAGGAGTACGATTATCGTACATGTAGCAAATAAGTATGAAAGAAAAAGAGATAGAAATTTAGGACCTGTTGAGTGGTGTCTTTTCCGCCGCACCTAGCGGTCCACTTATGTCGCGCCTTTTTTCAAATAAAACACGGCCTTTCAATTGCTATACTCCAGTTTGACCTTAGAGTATCGCGAGCCGCCGCGACCAAGAAACAACCACAGCTTCTTAACATCCTGATATACTTGTGGTTTTCCTGCTCCTCCACTATGCGGCCTTGAACGCGCTCAATCAATGGATCTCAAACATAGATCGAAGACGACAAAGCAATGGACTGCCGTAGCCACTGAACCTTCATTCAGTACAAGTGTGAGCGGGATAGACACACGCGTAGCTAGCACAGTTAGGAAATTTGGAACAATAAGTAGGTCCTTAGGTTAAAACCATATAATGATATGACTAAAGGAGATTGAGCTGTTTATTATCCACCATAAACAGCTGGAGTAGATATTTCAGTTACTTGCCCCAAACTTCTAAAAAAAATAAAGCAATAAACAAACAAAAACAAGCATTATTCGTTTTAAAGAGCATCCCAACTTCTACACACGCTAATTCAATAATGTGTTCCGTTTATTGTTTGTGTTTTGGTTGTTATTATTGATGTTTTGGTTGTTGTTGTCGATCGCATTTGTTATTTTGTGTATCTTTCCAATTGAGAGCAACTTCTTCACATAGCTGTTAGACTACAAAAAAAAAAAAGAAGAAAAAGCAACAGCTACAAATTCAGCAACGACAACAACAACAACAACAACTACAGCACACAAGGTCAAAGGTCTACAAACGCTTGGCAAGGTCTCGATTGACAGTCATAGCCAGTGTTTGGCTTTTATAGTTTATAGCTAAATCGCAGGCTGACTAATAGATATACTTATAGATAGATACATACTTCGAATTCAATTTGGAACAGCTAACACTCATTGTAGTTGTTGTTGTTGTTGTTGTTGCTGTTGCTATAGTTTTGCTGTTATAGTTGCCTTTGCGTAATTGGCTCATGTCTAACTCCTGCCGCGACTTGTCCTTGCCCCAAAATCCCAGAACTGTCATTACGTATACTACATATGATTTCTCACTTATGGTTAGAGTTACGACTTTGTTGTGTTGTTTGTTACTTGAGTTGGCGCCTCTTTGTTTCAAAGCTCTCAAGACATTAGTTGCACAGCAACCTGCCAAGCTGCCAAACTGCCACACAGTCAAGTCAACAATCTCAAGTACTCATCGCGCATTATGCAAGAAGTCGAGCTCCAGCTCAAGTTTTTTTCTGTAGATATTTTTTGCTTTTTAGGTATTTTTTTGGCTTTTTGGGCCCCCGCGCTCATGATGAACCAGGTCTCGTATCTCGTATGTTAAATGCCTTCAAAAAGACGTGCACACACGCATACAAGTTATTTTGTTCAAGATTTTGTTTTCACCTTTGCAACATGTCTCTGTATGTATAACTGTGCTTTTGTAAAACGAGTCCATCATGTAATAAAGAGTTAAGTGTAGTTTCAAAAAAAAAAAAACCAGAAACCAAACCAAACCAAACCATTGCATAGCGCTGTTTACCCAAAGGCACTGCAGTTGGCTGCCCCCAGAGTTCTATATGGCCCATGTGTAATACCATCCTTTCCCTTTTTCTGGTTATCTCTGGTTATGCGTCTGGCAATTTAACTGGAGTATAGTAAAGCGAAAGTTGCAGACGGAACTCAAGTTGTCGCTCTTCTTGGGTTAAGCAGGAGGGGGGATACACTGCCTGCTACGCCATTACAAATGCAGCGCCTGATCGTATTTTTTATGAAAACTGTCAACTTGGTAACTACCAGACAGACAAAAAAGAGACCAGAAGCCAGTTGGCCATTTGTATGCAGCATTGCACTTTTGACAACTGCACTTTGGGTTAATCCAAGCGTTGATTAATGGCACTTCGGTTGCAAGGACGGCAGTTAAAAATGCTAAATTAAATGCAATTTCATCATGCATATGCGTCATTGCAGTATTAAACTATTGTTAACTTGAACTTTTTTTGCTTGCAGATCCTGCCAAAGGCACTGGTTTGCCCACCGTCACGCCCATACAGGGTCCCATCTTTTTGAAAAACGGCAGCGTGCCGGTTGTGCCGCTATTTTCCTATCCCAAGCTCAATAATGGCTCATTTTTGCAAATACCCGTAAGTACTAACTGATATTATGATGAAAATGTATTTCAACTCCGGCCGGCCACACGCGCGTCTTTTCCTCTATTGATCGAGTTTGCTCATTTGCGGAAATAACTTTTGATTATTTGTGTTTCAATTTTTGCTCACGAAGGTCGTGCGAGTTCGTTCGTTAAAGCATGAAGACCCAACAACAACAACAACAACAACATTCGTGGTTTTTGATGATGCTGATGAAAACGCAAAAAATCAACCACACGATATAAAAAAATAAAAACACTTTTAACGAATCTTTTATGTCTTATTTGAGTCATTTTCACACCCCAGATACTATAAAATGTTATGGTATAGTGCCCGAATTTCACAAGACTAATAAGCACCCGCTGTGTGCATCTTTGTATGCTTCTTAGATCTGGTGGACGGCTTTATCGGTGGCTTTGGGTCTGGATGTGCGCGGCGATGTTATCAAAGGTGTGCCCTGCATTAAGCGTTATCATCAGCTCTTCTGTCCCACAGCTGGCAACAGCTATCCCATGTAAGTTGTATGTATTCATAACTCGCTCTATAAGCTAGCTAATGAGTTGTTTATAGCGATAAGATTGAGCGCTTCATTGATGACAATAAGGCCTTAATGCGCCGCATGTATGGCGATTTTGAGATGAATATGGATAGTGGTGGTCCGCGACAACAGGCCAAGGTGCGCAAGCGGCGCTTTATAGATGAGCCTGATATCTTCGTACCACCGGGTGCCTTTGCAGCCGATGCGGGTCCTGCGGAACATGTGGAAGCCGGCGATAGTTACTTTGGCAATTTGCGCAAAAAGCGACAGGCTGGAGGCGGTCAAAATCGCAATAAGAATGGTGGGAATGTGAATAATCCAGGCAAGGCTGGCGGGCAGGCCAACTCGGGCACTGGCAGGTGAGTAGCATGACATATGGATAGATATAGATAGACTCCTAACAGCGATGACAATGTAAGCCATTGTATATAATATTTTAACTGATAAATTTTGTGAACAGTTTTTCTTCAAAAAGTCTCTTTTGAACAACAATTCACTTACGTTATTGTCGCCATTTGAGTTCGATATATATAGTATACAATGTTTCTAAGCCCTTCAACTTTCAGACTTGATGCCTGTGAGTCCAAAATTGAGATAGTTACTCCTTACTGGGCCTCAAATTCAGCTGGCAAAATACGTGCCATTGTCAATACGCAACATTTCGAGCAGGCCATACATCAGGAAGTCTGCAGGTAAGTTTCTCTTATATATATTATGAACTTAACACATACATTCAATCGAACATTAAACCAAAAGCAATCCATCGCTATAAAAAAGCAAATTTATCTTGAAAGCTTTTGATGTAACCTTCTAAAGCAGATACTAGGAGACGAATTGTGGCATCTGTATGGGCCTCTTTCGGTCTCGATGTGAAACTAACAAGAGAGTAACGTAAATGTTAATATAGTCAATACAGATAAATGTCTTATAGCATAAGTCCGATAAAACAGCTTGAGTCTTTGAGGTACCTTCAGCTGTGAGTTTTTTCCAGTTTGTCATAATGTGGCGCCATCTAGCATGCGGATATGCTTTCCTGGGTACACTTCTAGCACATGCTGTGTTACGGAGCATAACACCATCCGAGCGTAATAATAGTTTTTTTTTTTTTTAATTACCCCAAGCCACGTCAATTGATGCTTAACTTCACATATTGCCTCTTTTGATCTTGTCTTCTCGAGCTTCGAACTAAAGTTAGTCTAATCAGGCACTCCTTAAACTGTATTTCAATGGCTATCTTTTATATTCAATTGATTCTTAATACGATTACAACAAAGATAATCTATACAGATCTAACTCCTCGTTAATGGTCTCCTTAATAGTACTTACTACAAGATTCGTAAAGGCTTCATTTATCCCGTCGAACTTCCTGTAAGTCCTTTTTATTTAAATTTGATCCTATTTTCTAAGTCCGAATATTCAAAGCTAACAGATATGGATGTCAAAAGATGCTTTATTTTTAATACCGATGAAATCTATTTACTAGTACGTACTTACTACTAATAGATGTTTAGGGACGCGCCATTTTTTTAGTCTAACAGGCTTTCGGACTGGGAATTCCTTGAACGTATATGAATATGTGTATATGAGCCGAAAATAAATGCTATTTAAATTATGTAAAGAAAGCAAATTAAATGAATGTTAAATGTTTCGAGATCAATGTTTTCAAGCTTACAGCGGCCGGCAGCTGCAGCAGAGAAGTTGCAAATCGCAACAGCGAAAAGATTCGTAGATATGTTAGTTAAAATCGGTCGCCGACAACCCAGACAGCCCTCTCATTCAGTTTTGTGAGCTAGCCCGCGACTGTCTTTCAATCAGTTCCCTTCGCGACACAAATATCGCACAACCAGTGGTGCGAACTCACGTATTTTAAATGGCAATGACATAGCCAAGGGTCGAATGCCGCGATTGAACTCTTTTTGCGAAAGCTGGAAGATAGTGTGCACCATCCTGCAACGGCATGAGGGCAAAAGGTGGGATTTGGGAACTAAAGTGATGGTTAAACCCTAAAGAAAAGTCTAAATGACTACCAACGCTGCACTCTTTTTGGGAAAGTTGCGATTTGCTTAAATTGGCTTGATGGAAAGTGGAAAGATGTGGAAAGGGAAGTGATGGTTACGCTCTGAAACGCGGCTGCCCTCTTAAATTGTGCCTCAGTCTCTGCTGCGGCTGTCAACTCCTGTCACAATGTTAAACTTACTCATTAAAGTACGAGATTTCAACACTTAATCTCTCGTTGTTACAAGCTAGGCTTATTTGTCAATCCTGAGTGTAAAATTCCTATAACATTTTATGTGAGCCTAAGCTAAATGTATGTTAATTTATGTTAAAATGTTGAACTGTTAGTAGAAAAGTTATCATAGGGCAAATGTTATGAAGCTCTAATGTTAACTCATTTATGTTAATGTTCATTTCTCTTTCTGTAACAAGCTTCGCTTGGCCATGGAGTAATGCCATGGTGGAATAAAGAAAGGTGTGCTCACTCTCAGTAGGTGTCTCTTTAAATTGTTGCCAATTTAGTCTACGCCACACACATAAATGCAAGCATTGTCAACATATTTGTATGCATGTCAGCTTTTACACACAGCTGAGCTTTCGCTCACACAAATTTTGGCAACTGAAAATACTGAGAGTGAGCACACCTTTGTTTATTCCACCATGGAGTAATGCTACAAAAGAGGAGGCGCTTTCACGTGTTCAACTTTTGGCCTCTCTATGCGCCTTTTTGCACAAGATCAAAATAATTGTGCGCGCTTTGTAGTTGTACAAACAGAACATGTACAAAGCTCGAACGCAATATACAAACTAAACCAAAAAAATTTGATGCAGACAGTCGGGACGGTGCCCGACAGTGGAATACCCTGGACCCATTTTTTTCATGTAAATCAAATTTCTGTGTACATTTTTGTATCGACGCGTTGAGGGGTATGTGCGTAATAACAGTAACTGTTCTACGGGGTGAGGGGGGATAATTAGGAAAAAGGTCATCATTGTTACCTAGCGTATCATATTTGGTTAATATAAATGTTAACTTTAACATTTCTGTAAAAAATGAAATTCTGTTGCAGTTCATTGGGAAGGGGCCTAAAATTGGCACATTATTAGTTATATCTTCTGATGTTCTTATCTGATATGAATTATTTTTACACTTCACACGCACAGTAATAGTGTGCATAACTGTTTCAATTAGATACTTCAATGGTGTGGGTTAAAACCGCGAAAATTTTTCACAGGGGAAGGGGGTAAGATATCGACATAATTCGAAAAATTGCACTAAATAGGTAAAATACGCATCTTTTTGCTCTAGCTCTTATAGTCTCCGAGAACGGTGCGACAACACGGACAGACAGACGGACAAACTATATCCACTCGAGTATTGCTCCTGACCATTTTTGCCCATGGAACATATAGTCTACCTCGCATTCTTCTGCCTGTTACATACATTGCACAAATCTATAATACCCATTTACACTTTGTGTACAGGGTATAAAAATTGACCTTTTGACATCACATGCTTTATCTTCTTCGCTTTCGAATAATGGATCTGCTTCTTTTTAGTACTGCATAAAGCTTGTTATGGTCGAAATTGTCATTAAATATACATACAACGAACATTTAACGATTTTTTTTTAATTTGAAAAGACTTGTATATTAAAATATAATGTAATTTTCGGTTATGTCGTTTTTATAACACTTGCAAAAACTTCGTCACTCTGAGCAATTTTACTGAAATCGCAATGAATCAGTCTAGCAAATGATCAAAAATTTGAAATTTGCGGAATTTTTAGATTAGAAGTCAATTTATGGATATGCTATTTGAAGTCTACAAGCAGTTAGCTAAAAATTTTGGAAACATTAAAGAACATTTAGATTAGATGTTTGTTATAGTTGATCTTGATCGGACTTATTGTTTATCAGTTATAGAGTTAGTGCGTTTCGGGAATACAGATACAACAACAATCGGTTCGCAGGAGTTCTCCGACCCAAAGCTTTCCAAATACTTTTCTACTTCCCCAGTTAATTTTTTTAGTCTTGGATTTGCAAAATTCTAATGCGAAGATCGCTCAGATGAAAAATCGGTCATTAAACCCTACTAACACCTTCTTTATCATTTTCAGCAACACGCAGACATCGCGTTGTGAAGGTGAATGCGGTTGCGAGCAGAAGTACAAGTGGCATCGATTGCTCGCCTATGATCCCGACAATGATTGCAAGGGCATTTTTATGGATTGGTTCCTGTTTCCTTCATGCTGTGTTTGTAGATGTAATCCCTAAGTAAACATGCATCATAATTGTAGCAAAAAAAAAAGAAAGTACGCAAAATGCCACAGAATGTATTTTAGTTGTTTTTAAGTTAGTATTTAGCATTATCACGGTACTATATTTAAGAAGCAATTTATAGCTAGAGATTATATACGAGCCATATACCATTCATGAAAATTCAGCAATCATTTATTATTATGTAATTGAAAGAAATAAATAAAGAAACAATGCAAAAAGTGTATCTATGAGTAAATTTTTATACACATTCAAGCCTGTTTTCATTGATATTTTTACACTAATAACTGAGGGGTGTGCCAGAAAACTCTTTCAACCGATTTTCAATCTTACCTACAAAATTTCAAATGAAACTTTTGGCAAAACAATCTAGTTATTTCTGGCACACCTCCGACTATGTCGAAAAGTAACACGAATTGGCTTCGCAGATTTGTATGCGAGTTACTATTATGAGGAGCTGTTGCATCGAAATCGAATTCGCTTCATGATTAATAAATAGGTTAGGTTGTTAGTTTTTTTGCGTCACATCGTCTCATTATGATACCATAGGGGCCAAAATAAAACTCTTGGTCAGAGGGAGCTCCATTCAGTCGAAGAGATTACATCTGCAACCCGTTTGGTGCTAACGACAAACAGCTGGAAATGAATGGAAGATGTGCCCATCCTTTCCCCTTCTTCTCCGTCTCGGATTTTGTTTTTTATTTGGATTAGTGTTGTACGATAGTTTAACATGTATTGCTATGTGGCCTTGCGCTTGATAAAGTCCCTGATTTGAACTTTGCAGGTACAAGTATACATATTTACCCTTTCTAGAAGGTCATACTAAAGTGTGACTTTCGTTTTAGTCGCCACGGCAGGGATTTGTCTGCATGGTTATGTGGCACAGAACTTTGGGACTGGCTGTGTATGGCTTTGTATGTGCCATCTTTATGCAGATGTGCGGTTTCTCGATAATCTTGCAGATTGTCGGCAGAATGGCGTTTGGTATGTGCCTGGATTGAAGATAGCTCACGACGCCGGCGAACGATTGCATCACAAGAGGCGCTTGGGCAACCAATCTAATAATTCGAGCCTGCCGGGGCTGAAAAGGGAAGAAAAAACCGGAACCTTAATTTCGATGCCAGTGGAGCAAGGCATTGACACCGGACCATTGTTACAAATCCTGTGTCTTCGATGTTGCGTTGCGTTTCAACTGAGCACGGCTGTCTATAAAGCAGAAAAGGTGCTAGATACAGCTCGACCAAGCCAAGGAATGTATGTCCAAGAGTTACCAGCGTTGGCTGAAGCTCACGGCGCATTGTACAAGACTCGTGAAACTATTGCACCCCATACACACAGGAATTGGTTAGTAAGAATATAAAATTATTTTGATTTTATACCGCCGGTTGGCCAACCGATTGCTGTGTGTATGGGGCGCATATGTGTGAGATGATGAGCTTACCGTGGCTTTAATCCAGCATATGCATAAAATACCACCTAAAATATATTCTCGAAGGATCTCGTCATCTGTCTGGTGTCTTAATATAGTAATAATTTGTTTTATTTTCTTTTGTATAATCAGATAATAACACGTTAAAAAGCATGCAAAATATAAAAAGAATAATATTTAAAAAAAAAATTTTATTGCATCGGCCGGGAATCGAACCCGGGCCGCCCGCGTGGCAGGCGAGCATTCTACCACTGAACCACCGATGCTTCATGCTTGCCTGCTTCAAGGCCGAAGCAAGACTGAAAGCTGTTGACTACGCGCATAGCAAGCAGCTTTTGTTCTGTGTGCGTCAGAGCTTTAAAGCTTTAATCTATTAGTGCGTCAAAACAAAATTGTGTGCGGTAACTAGTTGGGTTCAAATGCCCGGACGGACAATGCAATATTTTTAAGTGAATTTTTATAATTGAAGTATTTTTTATTTTTTTATTTTGCTGCTGAAAATGAAATGCAGCGCACATTGCCATTAAAGTATGATACATATAAACTTTTTATTGCTTATTTTGAGCGAAAAGGACTTGGTCATAACATTGCGCTAATAAATAACCAAGTTTATTAATGCCAATAAACCCTTGAAAATGCATTTAAAATGCTGAGCACGTATTCAATCACAGCAATGGCCCCACAAAATAGCGCTATATCAAAATTTCAGGCTGTGGGGACCTACCAAAGTCGTAACACAGTTCGTGCACGTTGTACAAATTGTACATTTTTTGGTGCTACCAAAAACAAAACACAAACTCCAGCAAGCGCCAGCGAGCTCCCAACCCGCCCCAACAACAACAGTTACTTGTCATGCCTTGGTGTGCGCACTGTCATGCCTAGTACTACTTGTAGCCAGTTAACTGGACTGGATATTATTGACGCCGCAATGTCAACAACTGCAGCCATGACGACGACAACGTTGACAAGAATGACAACGGGCAAGCGGCAAGTGGCAAGTGGCAAGCGGCAAGTGGCAAGAGCAAGCGCACGCATAACCATAACAATGGCAACATGAACATGGATGGCCACAGCCTGTGGCAGTCAGTCAGTCAACCATAAAAGTCACTCACTAAACGAAAACATTTGCCACATTATATTCTACTATGCTTATGGTACGGCATCCCAGCGGACCAACATACGTGCCTTTAGCGAAAGTCTCGCAAAATGCTTGCAAACGAGTGAGAAACGAGTGTTACGGTGTTTCCTCGCAAAACACTCGCATACGAGCTTTGAAACGAGTGTCACACAAAATATTAGCGAGAGTCGCGCAAAATGCTCGTAAAATGCTCGCATACGAGCTGGAAATAGGGTTAGCGAGCCTTTTGCGAGACTTTTCTGATATTTCTAACTAGTCAAAAGAGATGCAAGTTAACAATATTTCTTGCGATACATTTACACAATAGCTTTTGCTGACACAAACTATCTCTTTCGCATCTAAAAACGAGCGTTTTGTCGGGTTGAGTCTCGCATTTCACTCGTATGCGATATCATAAACGAGCGTTTGGTCCGCTGGGATGTGTAAGCGTGTGTGTTTGTGTTTGGGGCGTGTTATGAAGTTGCCCCAAACAAACAGTTACTGCAAAATCGCGTATGTTGGTCGTCTTTTGTGGTCATTCATGCAAATGTAACTGTGTGTGTGTGTGAAAGAGTCTCTGTGTGTTTGTATGAGTGTTAAGTTTGCGCGCGCGCACTTTTTGCGTCACTGAAACTGAAAATGAAACTGAAAATGAAAAGAATTCGGCGCTTAGATACGAATACGAAGTCGCATTACCGATGGATGCTTATTTGCCGCTTGCCGCTTGCCATTTGCCACTTGCCACTTGACTTTTTCTATGCCCTGCCTGAACTCTGCAACTGGACTCAATCGTATTTGACAGCATGAAAAAGTGATTTTTGAGGCAAACGCAATTTTTCTTTACTAATTGAGCAAAGATTAATGTGCCTTGTTTGTTAACAATAATTTCATGGGTTGTCTCAAAAGAACTGTACTGAGCAGCAGTAGAAGAAGACGCGTTTTTTTTGCTGAGTTTCAGACTCTAAAAGTCAGGCATAAGAATGTGCTTATTGCATGGCAAATATGGCAAAAACAGCTGATCGTTAATTGCGTTTTCAGAAAGTATAGTACAGAAAGGAAGAAAGATCTGACAATACTGTTTTCATATGCTCCGAGAGTTTCTCAAAAGCATTACCTGACATGGAGTCACATTGACAAAATCTTCTTTTACAGAAAAGAGCGAAAAATAAAAATATCGAATTAGAGTTTTTCAAAATGGATTTTTTTCGGATAATTGTTAAATGCCTGTTATTTTTTTAAACAAAAAATCCAAATCGTTTTCTTTATGTAACGTAGCATTTTACTACGTTTATTTACAAGCAACTTTTTATTTTAATTTCCTGTTCAAATAATTGTTTTCGTAATTAATAATTTTATAAAAAATTAAAGCTTGACTGAAGAAAACCCATTTGTTAAGAAGTGTGCCAGGAATTCCTAGATTGCTTTGTCTTAGGTTTCCTTTGACATTTCTTGGAAAATTCTTCGTTCAAAAGCTTTCTCCCGGTGGAGAGCCCTACATCAGCTCTGTAACCCGGTAACGAGTTCGTACGGCCAGTCAAGAAGAAGAAGGTTAAGCATAAGAAATTTGTTAGTGTACCTTTCCATAAATCCGTAGTGTATTTGAAAACCGGAAATGGGAGGATTGCAAATTTTAGATTTTATGCAATTCTCAATTACTTACGATCTACGAGCTCTACGACAACATTGACGTAGTCAAACGAATTAACATACAAGCGTCTCTGCTGTCTCTTGGGCGAAAGGTCTTCAAAGTGTCGGAGGCTGAAAGGCGACGAAGGGGTAAACCGTTGGAAGTAGCAGATTGAGAGCGCACTAACTACCTTCGGTATCTCGTTGGCCTGGGGGAACGTCCTACATCAGGTCGTAACCCAAAAACAGGTTGTCAATTAGAAGAAAGTGTTACATAGCGGCTGTTCATAAATAATGTTACCACAAAGAGAATGATGGGGTTCTTTAAGTTGTGACTTTTGGTGACAGTAGATTGTTCCGGAAAGTGAAGTCAAAAAATTTATTGTTTTTTTAATTGTTGACGTGACATTATTAGAAAGACTAAATATGACGATATGAAGCTGAAATCAGCGACACAACAAGTTTTTGGTAAGATTCGGTTAAAACCAATACGTTGATTCAAAGGTCTGCTTAAAAAAGGTTTTTAACCTAAAAATCGAACCTTTCAAGAAGTTTCCTCATGTTCTTATGAGTTCCTTAGGTAAACAGAATACACGAACTGTGTATTCATTTGAAGTAAGTAATTTCTGCTTTTATTTTGTAGAATCTTTATTTATCTACATGTAAAAAAAAGGAATCCGAAATTTAGTGAAACGTAAACCGGGTTGCTTTACTTTATAGATCTTAAGGTTAGTGGCTGATGAAGAGAAACGGAAGGGGATAAAGGTGATTTTGTGCAAATTTTTAAAGAAGCGGGAGAAGAAGTTGGATTTAAAGAAGTGAAATAGGAGGGGCAGAAGTATGGACTTTTAAACTACTGTAAAAAGAAAGCTATAACTGATTTTACTTTAAAAAATCATGCCTTCCCTTCTACGATCATATTTTGATTATTTTAATACATATAGGAACTACTATCGCAAGTAACAACTTTGGTTTGTATGAGTAAAACATATTTTCAGGATCCAGTGCCTGTTCTCTAATTCATACTGTTTGCATACCCTATAACACTCCACCATAAATAAGAGTATAACTATGCCCAACACAGCGTCACCAAAAGTTTGGTTGGGCCGCTCAAGGCTAAGCTCTTTGTGTTGTAGCGCATGAAAAGGGCGCCAAGTTCTGTCCGCCCACAAAAGGCCAATGGGGGAAAAATTCTGCGACAGTGAGAATATCTGTCGCAACTATAAATACAAACTTCAGCACGTAGCTACGCTTAAAGCAACATTGTTATCCTAGCAAAGCACAACGCCAAGAACTGAACTCGAAGTCTGCACGGCAGACGCGAACGTGACGTACCGTACCAGAAGTATTTTTGGAGTGAAATAACTGCTAGCCAAAAACCGTGAGTCAGCGAGTGCACTTGGCCAAAAACAAGCCAAAAACACAGAAAAAAAAAGAGAAAAGCAAGTAAAACGGCAAAGTTAATAACAAGAAGAATTGTGTAAGACTTTGTGTGAGTGCCCCGTTAATTAAATTTGTTGAAGCAAGGTCACTTGACACCCAACGCCAACTGTTGCCACCACAATTACGCCGAGCTGGTAGATAACCCTTTTTAACGGGTCATTTTCGCATTTTTTTTACAGCGCTCTCTAGCTGGTCTTGACCACACCTTGCTCACATTTCACAATGAAAGCCCCAAGGAATCAGGCATATGGACTGAGCAACATGTTGACTTGGCTGCTGGCGCTGCTGCTGCTCTTGCTCCTGGCTGTGCCGCCGCAGCCTTGCGAGAGCCGTTATTTGCCAACAAGGTCGCATGGCGATGACTTGGACAAGTTGCGTGAGCTGATGCTGCAGGTAAGTGTTGTGGTAGAGTGCTATCATGTGATAGCTGAGCTGAGTTGTGGCAAGGTTTGTGGTGCCAACCTGTTCATCATTATGCCCTTAACTTGGGGCACTTCTTCTTGTTGTTGTTGGTGTGTTATTTTTGTTTTTTCTCAATATAATTAACTAAATTAAAAGAGCAAAAGCGTGGTATTAAGTTGCAATTATGTCGCCAATTATTGAGGTTTTATTTTTAACTTGTTTTGTTTTTTGCTGACCAATTACGTCATCTGTGCTTCATCTGTGCCATCCACACACACACACAACGCACAAAAGGCGCCTCTACACTACATATAGGGTTACATACTAAGTAATATACTATATACTTATGCCAACGTGTAGACTGCCCACAAATATGTCCAAAGTTGGTTTGCTGCTGCTGCGTCTGTAATCATTTCAAAAATGCTTAACATATTTCGCAAGCAGCGTGTAGTATTAACGGCTGGCTTTAGCCAGGCCAAAACCAGGCAGCCCGTTTACAATCGCCAGCCATGCAATGGGGTCCCATAGCAGCCAACCTGCAGAAGCAACCAATTTCCAAGCGATTTCAACCTCATCTTCTGCTCAGCTGTGGATAGACAGCATTTTAGCCAAGGCATTTGCCTTTACCGCTGAGCTCTGCACACACAACTTATTTATACTTTTTTTTTAGTGTAGTGTTTCCTGTTCTTTTCGCAACCAACAAAAATGCGGCTCAACCGGGGGTCCATTTAATGGATGTGCAGCAAAGATTCGTTTCATATTTTTTGTTTTGTTGCAATCAAACAGCTGCAAGTTGCAACCGTTTTGATGCTAGCATGTGTAGCAACAATAATCATAACAACAATAATATTGTAGCAGGCAACAAAGCAGCGGCAGTGGCAGCCGCAGCCGCAGCCGCAGCTCACATTCACTCTGAGTCATGGTCTTTTGGCCCTCTGCAAATCGATAATTTTGCTGACGTGTAACAGCTCTTGGCCCAAGATGCGACCAAGATGAAAACAGCGACAAGGAAAATGGAAAAACAAATGTCAAATAGCAATGACGTCTGTGTCTCAGACAGAGTGTCTCTCTCTGGGGCACGTGTGTGAGCGGGCCAATTCGATGACGAAGGTTGACGGCAACGTCATACAATATAATAATAAGTAAAGAAAAAGGCAAATGGCTTAAGGTCAACTTAAGGGTGACGAAGTATACATACCCTTTGCTGACTAGGTCATACCCCACTCACATAGCAAAGAGATCAAACCGCTAAGAGAACAGCGATTTCTAGTCGAACCCTATAAAAGTGTGGCAAGCGCTCATCACCTCAACCCACCATAATGAACGCCTTCTTACCCTGACTTATAGAACATGTGGACACCTTAGTGAACAGTTGGTTTCCATTGGAGGCAACATTCTTAAATGTTGGTCCCGCTTGGCTTCCTGATACAGCAATAAACTGTATTGACGGCGGAAAACTTCATGGCGTTGCTTCAAAGTCTGTTTTCAAGCCTTAGTTTGGTATTCATACAACAACCTCAAAGAACTAAATACTGTATGCCTATGAAAACTATAGGGCGCTAAACAAGAGTTTTCGGTTACGGTTTTTTAAAGTGCCTAGAAAAACTAACAATCGGTCAACTAGCTTTGGAACTTTCTTTCAACGGCAAATCGGTTGAAGTCTAGGGACTTCGTGGAATTAGTCATTCTTCTCTTTTGGACTAGCCTTTTAAAATCCTTGCCACTATCAAATTGTTTATTAGCTATGTCACAATTATCCAGGTTCCATTGCACAGTTTTGGGGCATAAAGATTTCGTAGCGTATTGATGGCAGCACCGACTTTAAGACGCAAATGATGAGGTGGCATGCCAGGCAACGTCTACAGAGTTTAGGAATTCCACAGTATATTTGATGACTTAGACTTCGTTTTCAATCGAATGATTGGTATGAACCGCAATTCTTCTGGAATTAATTAAATTCATTGACATTATTTTTCGCTGCTGAAATTATGGGTCCACTTGTAGTTACGAAAATGTTGACCGACATTAGTGCTGAGTTCATCTTTCGTTGAAGTGAATTGCCAAATCGCATGTCGAATCGATATTAAAGCACTGGAAGTAGGTACCGGAATTTGTCCACTTCCGATCGTCAGCAGTTCTTTGAAGTAAACTTCTGCGGTTATATCCTCTTGCAAGAACACTCACTTAAACATATGCAATGGAATTGTTTTCACGTATTGCCACAAATATGATAACTTGAGACATGCGTTGAATTCATCCGCCGCTGTTGAATTCGGAATCACGGTATGTTCTTAAAGGGTACCTTTGGAATTCGATAAATTGATTGTTTATAAAGATTTTAACAAGAATATGAGTAAAATCGGCCCTTAAAGGGCGAAGTTATTAGGGAATAATGAAAACGACATAATTGACCAATTTTTTAATTTCCGTAAAAAAAATCAAAACCAAAATCTAGGAGTAAAACATATCTTTTCTGGTAAAGTTGGGATCGCTGATTTCAAATTCGGAAAAAGTATTGAATTATCTAGAGCGAATCGCCCACAAAAATTGTGGTGCCTAGTAGAAGAAGAGTGATCATGACTTCTTTTAAGTAAAAAACTTCAGTCACTATGCTATGACTCTGCTACGAAATTCGTGCTCTCGTAGCTCAGAGCAAATAGCAAACGAGCAGCTACGACCGAATTGCTATCAGAATACGTACCAATCATGATGGAATGAAACCAAGTTGTGCTCACTCGAACTCAGTGCCTCTTGAAATAGTTACAAATTTAGTCTACGTCTGACAGATGTGGTGAGTGGATGTCAGTGCGCGCATTGTCCATGCAATTCTTGTTGTTATTGCTCATGCACACACACATGTCATTTCACTATTTACACAAAGCTAAGGCTTTGAGCTCTCGCTCTTTTCGTAACTAAAAGAAGAAGAGTGAGCACACCTTGGTTTTATTGCATCATGGTAGCAATCGAAAATATAGCAATGCCAGGAGCAAGCCATTAAGACTGAAATCTTTTGTGATCAATACATTTTTTAGCACCTTACAAATTTTATTTGTATTTACAAATATCGTAATTTAGCATCTACAATTTCCAACGAAATATTAGTAAAATTAATGTTAGAGCGACTATCATTATCATAAATGCATTTGGTGCTAGGCTTACTCCACCTCTATCATCGGTAAGGTGAGGCTGAAAATAATACAAAGCCACAAAATCATGTTCCTGCAAGTTTTTGGAGCCACATTCGGCTGCCAGCTCATCGGCCATACGTAAATAATAGTTGAGACACCCACCGACGCTAGCGTTTTTGAAAAAATTTTCTTTGCCTCCAGAACATTGGATACGTCCTGTTGTTGTCATGAGTACAGCATTGCATGTTTGCTCAGGTTGAAAAAGCACAAAAAGCGAAAAAGGATTCTTTCCAGAGCCATACACAGAGTATTTGTCCCCCTCTCTGGCAAGCCGTGATAAATATTTTATTTCCATGTCCTTAGGAAACGTTCCGGAGCACAACAAATTGAAAGTATTATTCAAAAGGCGTTCACAAAGGTTCAACATTTTTTAATTTTTAAATATTAGTTTCATGACTGTGAGTTTTAATTTTGATTTTGCTAAATCTACATTAATTGAATATAAATGCAAATGCTATGTTGTATACAAAGATTTTGTTAAAAAAAAAGAGTACTATTAAAAAGCAAACTTGGTTTTTTCAGAATCTTTTCGTTTGGCCTTGCGATTCATCATTATGGAAAACGCTAAGCGAATTGAGAATTGCAATCGTTCCAATTTTAATGCTTCATAAGAATCATGTAGTACTTGCTAGTAGAAGTGTTCTTTTTAAACTTTCCGGTTATCATAGTTGCTTTGATTCCGTATCGTAATGTATAGTAGCATTGTTTTAAAACGCAATATTCGAGGTGGTAGTACAGGTAGATCCAAAGAATTTATACACATCTTCCATAAGCGCCATAACCGCCGGAGTGAATGCGCAATATTGGCCGCTGAAAATGACTTTCTTCAAATCAGACAACCGACCAGAATGCAAGCGTTAATCATCCAACAGACAGTTTTTAATAATCTTGAACTGAAAACTGAAAATTGCACGCAATTTGCTAGCCGATAGACAGCAATAAACTGTATTGACGGCGGAAAACTTCATGGCGTTGCTTCAAAGTCTGTTTTCAAGCCTTAGTTTGGCATTCATACAACAACCTCAAAGAACTAAATACTGTAAGCCTATGAAAACTATAAGGCACTAAAGTTTTCGGTTCCGGTTTTTAAAAGTGCCTAGAAAAACTAACAATCGGTCAACTAGCTTTGGAACTTTCTTTCAACGGCAAATCGGTTGAAGTCTAGGGACTTCGTGGAATTAGTCATTTTTCTCTTGTGAACTAGCCTTTTAAAATCCTTGCCACTATCAAATTGTTTATTAGCTATGTCACAATTATCCAGGTTCCGTTGCTAATTTCGAAATTTCGACCCAAATTTAACGGAAAAGGTATGTTTTAGACATAGGCTTTTATTTTGTTGCATAGTGTAATCAAGGATGAGGGTGTTTGCGTACTGTTAAGCAACACGTATTGTTTCAATCTGCTATTACATAGTTTTGCTCTATTGCTACTGCTCTGAACATTAACTACATATAATAGAGCACAATGTAGAATAAGAGAAGGTATGATCACTCAGAGTAGTTGCCTCTTTTCAGACACCAAAATTCAGTTTAGTATACAATTGACACTCGTGCTAAATGAACGCAGAGACTGTGCAATTTGTTTGGTTATTACATATGCGTAAGAATTTCTCAAGTGGGCCCTTAAAATTCGTCATGTCGATATTTTATTTTTAAAGAACATAAAAAAATGTGAGTTCAAATCAGTTTGTTTCTTCAAAAAAGTTGTAGAGCGTGAATTTTTCTACAAATTTGGTCTACGACAATATCTTCTAAAGTCAACCGTTCTTGAGATAGAGCGAAAAGAGTGGTTTTTTATACTATCGATAAAAGTACAGTTTGATTATTTGCTGAAAAAATGTTGCACCTCATTTTATTTTTAACAGTAGGTACACTCTTTTCGCATGTCAGTATTTACACATAGCTAAGGCTTTGAGCTTTCGCTCTTTTCGTAACTGAAAGAAGAAGAGTGAGCACACCTTGGTTTTATTGCATCATGGTAGCAATCGAAAATATAGCAATGCCAGGAGCAAGCCATTAAGACTGAAATCTTTTGTGATCAATACATTTTTTAGCACCTTACAAATTTTATTTGTATTTACAAATATCGTAATTTAGCATCTACAATTTCCAACGAAATATTAGTAAAATTAATGTTAGAGCGACTATCATTATCATAAATGCATTTGGTGCTAGGCTTACTCCACCTCTATCATCGGTAAGGTGAGGCTGAAAATAATACAAAGCCACAAAATCATGTTCCTGCAAGTTTTTGGAGCCACATTCGGCTGCCAGCTCATCGGCCATACGTAAATAATAGTTGAGACACCCACCGACGCTAGCGTTTTTGAAAAAATTTTCTTTGCCTCCAGAACATTGGATACGTCCTGTTGTTGTCATGAGTACAGCATTGCATGTTTGCTCAGGTTGAAAAAGCACAAAAAGCGAAAAAGGATTCTTTCCAGAGCCATACACAGAGTATTTGTCCCCCTCTCTGGCAAGCCGTGATAAATATTTTATTTCCATGTCCTTAGGAAACGTTCCGGAGCACAACAAATTGAAAGTATTATTCAAAAGGCGTTCACAAAGGTTCAACATTTTTTAATTTTTAAATATTAGTTTCATGACTGTGAGTTTTAATTTTGATTTTGCTAAATCTACATTAATTGAATATAAATGCAAATGCTACGTTGTATACAAAGATTTTGTTAAAAAAAAAGAGTACTATTAAAAAGCAAACTTGGTTTTTTCAGAATCTTTTCGTTTGGCCTTGCGATTCATCATTATGGAAAACGCTAAGCGAATTGAGAATTGCAATCGTTCCAATTTTAATGCTTCATAAGAATCATGTAGTACTTGCTAGTAGAAGTGTTCTTTTTAAACTTTCCGGTTATCATAGTTGCTTTGATTCCGTATCGTAATGTATAGTAGCATTGTTTTAAAACGCAATATTCGAGGTGGTAGTACAGGTAGATCCAAAGAATTTATACACGTCTTCCATAATGCGCAATATTGGCCGCTGAAAATGACTTTCTTCAAATCAGACAACCGACCAGAATGCAAGCGTTAATCATCCAACAGACAGTTTTTAATAATCTTGAACTGAAAACTGAAAATTGCACGCAATTTGCTAGCCGATAGACAGCAATAAACTGTATTGACGGCGGAAAACTTCATGGCGTTGCTTCAAAGTCTGTTTTCAAGCCTTAGTTTGGCATTCATACAACAACCTCAAAGAACTAAATACTGTAAGCCTATGAAAACTATAAGGCACTAAAGTTTTCGGTTCCGGTTTTTAAAAGTGCCTAGAAAAACTAACAATCGGTCAACTAGCTTTGGAACTTTCTTTCAACGGCAAATCGGTTGAAGTCTAGGGACTTCGTGGAATTAGTCATTTTTCTCTTTTGAACTAGCCTTTTAAAATCCTTGCCACTATCAAATTGTTTATTAGCTATGTCACAATTATCCAGGTTCCGTTGCTAATTTCGAAATTTCGACCCAAATTTAACGGAAAAGGTATGTTTTAGACATAGGCTTTTATTTTGTTGCATAGTGTAATCAAGGATGAGGGTGTTTGCGTACTGTTAAGCAACACGTATTGTTTCAATCTGCTATTACATAGTTTTGCTCTATTGCTACTGCTCTGAACATTAACTACATATAGTAGAGCACAATGTAGAATAAGAGAAGGTATGATCACTCAGAGTAGTTGCCTCTTTTCAGACACCAAAATTCAGTTTAGTATACAATTGACACTCGTGCTAAATGAACGCAGAGACTGTGCAATTTGTTTGGTTATTACATATGCGTAAGAATTTCTCAAGTGGGCCCTTAAAATTCGTCATGTCGATATTTTATTTTTAAAGAACATAAAAAAATGTGAGTTCAAATCAGTTTGTTTCTTCAAAAAAGTTGTAGAGCGTGAATTTCTCTACAAATTTGGTCTACGACAATATCTTCTAAAGTCAACCGTTCTTGAGATAGAGCGAAAAGAGTGGTTTTTTATACTATCGATAAAAGTACAGTTTGATTATTTGCTGAAAAAATGTTGCACCTCATTTTATTTTTAACAGTAGGTACACTCTTTTCGCATGTCAGTATTTACACAAAGCTAAGGCTTTGAGCTTTCGCTCTTTTCGTAACTGAAAGAAGAAGAGTGAGCACACCTTGGTTTTATTGCATCATGGTAGCAATCGAAAATATAGCAATGCCAGGAGCAAGACTGACAGCAGAAAAGGAGCAGTAAATACAAGAGCGTTAGTCATAAAGAGATCAAAAAATTAAAATTAAAGCCTGGATAAAAGGGCTGAAAATGAGTACAATCATTACACTTTTGGGAACAAAACGCTTTTAACGCTTGCTAGTCTGATTGGCTATACGGGAGCTATATGATATGGTAGTTGAATCGTGCTAAACTTTAGAATAAAGTCGTAGGTTCCTAATTTCATGGAAATCTTTTGTGATTAATACATTTTTTTTAGCACCTTACAAATTTTATTTGTATTTACAAATATCGTAATTTAGCATCTACAATTTCCAACGAAATATTAGTAAAATTAATGTTAGAGCGACTATCATTATCATAAATGTGTTTGGTGCTGGGCTTACTCCACCTTTATCTTCATCGAGTTTCCAAGGGTGAACATAAAACAAAGCCACAAAATCATGTTTCTGCAAGTTTTTAGAGCCACATTCGGTTGCCAGCTCATCGGCCATACGGAAATAATAGTTGAGACACGTTGCAACGGCAGTGCTGTTTAAAATTTTTTCTTTGCGTCCAGGACATTGAAAATCGCCTTCATTTGACATGAGTACAGCATTGCATGTGTGCTCAGCTTGAAAAATCACAACAAGCGAAAAAGGATTCTTTCCAGAGCCATACACAGAGTATTTGTCCCCCTCTCTGGCAAGCCGTGATAAATATTTTATTTCCATGTCCTTAGGAAACGTTCCGGAGCACAACAAATTGAAAGTATTATTCAAAAGGCGTTCACAAAGGCTCAACATTTTTTAATTTTTAAATATTAGTTTCATGACTGTGAGTTTTAATTTTGATTTTGCTAAATCTACATTAATTGAATATAAATGCAAATGCTACGTTGTATACAAAGATTTTGTTAAAAAAAAAAGAGTACTATTAAAAAGCAAACTTGGTTTTTTCAGAATCTTTTCGTTTGGCCTTGCGATTCATCATTATGGAAAACGCTAAGCGAATTGAGAATTGCAATCGTTCCAATTTTAATGCTTCATAAGAATCATGTAGTACTTGCTAGTAGAAGTGTTCTTTTTAAACTTTCCGGTTATCATAGTTGCTTTGATTCCGTATCGTAATGTATAGTAGCATTGTTTTAAAACGCAATATTCGAGGTGGTAGTACAGGTAGATCCAAAGAATTTATACTCATCTTCCATAAGCGCCATAACCGCCGGAGTGAATGCGCAATATTGGCCGCTGAAAATGACTTTCTTCAAATCAGACAACCGACCAGAATGCAAGCGTTAATCATCCAACAGACAGTTTTTAATAATCTTGAACTGAAAACTGAAAATTGCACGCAATTTGCTAGCCGATAACAACGACTGTTGTATGGCAAAGTAATCGATTACTTTGATTTTTGTTTTATGCCATTTATGGCTAGCAATTATCGCCGTGTAGTGAGCGGGTTTCAAAAGACCACCCCAGCAGGTCAAAGCTTGTCGTATGAGGTGACTAACAATGACACTGGGTTCTTTCGAGACCAGTAGAGCCAACCCAGACCTTAAAAGGGTTGTGCGTAGAGTTTGGGACCCACCACTTAAAACCACAATAATCCGACAACGGGTTGTTTTGCCCAGTTAAGAAGAAGAAGTGGTTTAGTGGTAATGTTTAGCTAAAGTCTGCATCATAAAACATCTTAACAAACGCATAATGCTCTGCTCTCTGTTGTCCGCAAAGAGTATTTTATAAATAAGTAAACACCGACAGTGGAATGAACCTGCCCAGCAAAAAGTATCATAACGATTGTAAGATACGTGGCGATGGTATATTAAGCCATGCCACGCCCACTCACTCTTCACACACAATGGCAAATCCCAATGCAGCAGGCACATAGCCGTAGTGCATTGTTATCAGCTGCGGCAGCGACGCGAGCAGAGCCAGACAGCAGCAGCGCCAACGGCAGCAGTTGTGGCAACACTTAACGCAAACGTTCAAATTAAACTGCCAAAAGGTTTTCGCTTAGTAAATCTTATTTCTTTTGGCCAACCTTACCCCAACCCATGTCCGCCCTCCTAAGCAGATGTTGCGTTCCGATAACAGCGGGCAGCAAGCTAAAACAGCGGGCTGTCTGCCAAATAGTTGATGCGATAACAGATTTTGGCCAGTTGCTTCCTTATGCCACACACACACACACACACACACAGACACACACACACACACACACACACACACAGAAAGTGTTGGACGCAATCCATGGCCCAAGCCATTAATAACCAAACAACGCCATAAATAGCGGGAGTATGAGAGAGATGGTGATGCAAAGAGATAGCGATAACCCAACAAACAATCTTTTAAATTAGCAATAATATAATTACTTGGCGCGAAATTGTTTTAGGGTTTGCTGTTGTTGTTGTTGTTGTTCACACATCGTTCGCTGAAACAAAAGGCGAAAAGAGGTTGCCGCTGTGGCTGCTGCGTCGCTGCGTCGCACAGTGGATCCAACTGACTTCTTTTTCGGCAAAAATCATACGTTTTGAGGGAGCAAAGATATTTGCATGTAAATGAGAATTCCTTAAGCTTCTGCGATACACTGCGATAAATATGCTGTGAAGAGAGGGAGTTTCAAAAACCGCCAAAAAAGCGTCTTATCCTTGCACCTAAAATTTTGAAAATCTGTTGGCAAGATGTTTGGAGTCTATTTTGTTCCTAGCATGACAAACTTTCGACCTGGAAAAATAATCATAATTTAAAGCATTCAATTTTTTCATGACATGCAAAGATAAGACATTTGCAGTATTAATATCAAACTTTACTACCGTTTTTTGAAGCTCTGTCTACACACAGCCTATTTATCGCAGAAGCTTATGGAATTATCTGTTCTATGCATTTTAAATTTTGAAAATATCTTTACTCCCTTAAAACATATGATTTTTGCCGAAAAAGAAGCCAGTTGGCTCCACTGTGCGTCGCTGCGTCGCGCTGTGTGTTGCTGACTGATAATTATACGACAATACCCCCCATTAACACATTTTCAGTCATCAGCGCTCACAGCTCACAGCGTTAGGGTAAGATTATAGATTACAGAGCTCACCAAGATGCTGCGTCGTTACAGATAAAGTTCATACGATTTAATGATCCACCAAAAAATAATAATAATAACGCGAAGAAAAGCTAACTTTTGCTGCACCAAAGTATAAACACTCTTGCAGCTAAGCGCAATGTTCTCTGGTTGATATTAGATGCAGTTGTACACAGCTTATAGCAGATTCCTAAAATTTTCGAAATCACTTTATTCTGTCTGTCATTAGAAAATGTTTATATAAGGTACTTAAAATCAGTGTCCTAACATTTTCGGAGTCTTTCTTTTTCGGTGTGTTGCGTATGGTTCTTAAAAAAGAATATTTTAAGCGCACTTTTTTTCACTCCGAAAAAGTGGTTTACATAATTTGAGCAATTTTAACAATTATTAGGCAATTTTCAACAAAATGATAATGTAAGGTACTAAAAACAAGATGCCAAAATTTTTAGGAGTCAATTTTTCGAACTGTAGTATAAGTGTCTCTAAAAAAAAACATATTTTAAGCGTTAATTATTTATTTACTAAAGTATGTTTTAAACCAAACTCAGATTTTTCGGAGTAATTCCTAAAATACATACCATAAAATATCATTATAGGTAAGCATTAAAAATAGTAATTCTGAAAATTTTAGGAGTACTGTTTTTAATATCTAAAAAGAACATTATCGGTAAACACTTCATACTGCTTTTCGAAAAAAGTTATTCATAAAATTTTAGGAGTGGTGTCTATTACCAAAATTTCACATTTTATGTAACATTTGCAAACTTTGCAACAATTACCATTTAGGTCTAACAACAATGTAGGAAACCATTGTACTAAATACTATTCAAATGCCCTAATAAAATTGTGTGAATGCATTTGTAGGCCAAATCACAAAAACAAGCGTTTTTATGTAAGCAAATATTATTTATAGGCATTGTTAGCAAAAATTTTTGAACAGCTTTCTTTATATTTTCCACCTCGACAAAGATAATGCTCTAGCAATATTTAAATACAAAGTATCATACAATTCATAGGTAATGGTAATTATGGACTCATTTTCAGGTCAAAAAACGAAACTTTATGCCACTTTGAGTAATAGTCAAACATTAAAACGCCTTTTAACTGGTGTTTTCCTTATTGCAGCTATATTATTAAGTTATAAGCATTTTCATTAATTTCGCTATGATTACCACGGCTGGCGGGATTTTGAAGTGCTTCGTTTCAAGCTTTAATCTTTACTAAGTAACTTTAACCTCTAAACTATTTGTATGTAATTTCTTAAGTACTTAGTGTCTTAAAACAAATAGGTATTTTCTTGAGGGTTTCTAAATTGGAAGCTATTTGAAATTTCTAAAAATATCCCTCGTTCAAAAGCAGAAGTTATTGACTTTAAAGTGTTGCAAAATTTTACAATTTCTCATATCAATGAACTACTGTTCGGTTTTGGGTAGGAAATTAAAACCGTGTTTAGCTGTACGTTAGAGCTAACTCCCATTTTCGGAGTGCCCTTCAGCTTTGTTTTAGCTAATATTCATCAAAGCAATTGGAATATGCCTTAAACATGCTTTCCTAACTTTAGGACCTTAAATGGGTAATTCTTCTTTTTCTTCTTAATGTAGGACACTCTTGTGGCGCCTTATAACTTCTTTCATGACGTGAAAAGTTTTACAGCCAACATTTTCAGTTTTCCACGAAATTTTTGCCTAAAACTTGTTCTCAGTGTAGCTAGATTCGACGAGACGCAAATTATTTGACTACTAGACTGTAAGATTAAGCTTAAATAATGTTTATTTTGTTGGGGAGTAGTACAATTCGATTTTTAGGAATTGTGGCTTACACTTAACACACTTAAGAGTCTCGGTTCGCCCCTGAAGCGAGTGCATCACATTCAGCGAGCTTGTGCTGCAAGGATTTCACCTCAAGTTCACAAAACCTAAAGGTGCTGGAGTTGGTGAAGCATAGCTTACTCAAGTATCCAGTTAGTCAACCCTGTCCAGTAACTCAACCAGCCTATACTCCGAATTCTTTTTTTTTTCAAATTACTTTCCTTTCTTGTCTGAGGCCTCTTCGTTTATTTTTTTTTTTAAGTGGCGATCACCACCCGTTAGGGACTCTCTGCTTTGCGCGCGACTTCTGCAATTGGTAATACCAAAGGTAACTAGAGTGCTTTCTGCCTGGTCCTTCCAACGGGGACATGGTCTGCCCCTTCGTCGCCTCCCTTCCACAACCGCATTGAATACCCTTCTCGCAGGAGCATCTTTATCCATGAGTACAACATGGCCAAAGCCTGTGTCAATAGGCTGAACTGTCGTACAGTTCATAGAGTTTCGTCCTTCCATTGGATGCGGTAGTCGATGCCAACGCGTAAAGGGCCAAAGATTTTACGGAGCACTTTCCGCTCAAACACTCTAAGGGCATTTTTATCAGACTGCCTCATCACATATGCTTGAGTGAGTGAGTGTCTTATACTACTCATTTGCCTACTGAGCCCAATGAAACATCTTTTTGCTTGATCTCTATGCTGACATCGTTTTTCATAGTGACGGTTGTGCCAAGGTAGACGATAATAACTGCCCGCTTAGTACGAGCTACCACTTTGCAGTTGGTTTGAAACTCCCTTCTTTTCTTATTACCACAATTGGTCTTTGGCCTTATCAAGAGCCGTTCCTTGCTAGTTTGCCTGCAAGTTCATTTCCATTGTTGTTCTTGTGTATAGGTAGCAAACTTTGGGTGATCTTAATACGTCTACCTTGATGGTCTAGTTTAATTCAGGTTCCCCTTAGAGTTTATTAGAATTGACTGTTTGAAAGTATGGTCATTTCAATGTTTCGGTTGTTCCAGAAATCGAATTATGGTGCATAGTTTAATTGTAGATGCCCATAGATCCCCTGTGTGCTGAGCGGCTTAGGGAATACCAACTCAGCAATTCAAGGCTTGTCATATGAGGCGACTTATAATAACACTGGGTTCTTTCGAGACCAGTAGAGCCACCCCAGGCTTTAAAAGTGTTGTGCGTAGAGTTTGGTATCCACCACGTAAAACTCGAATTCCAATGAGAAAAAGTAAAGAATGTTAAGAAGAATATGCTAATAGAGTCGGACAGTTGCGTTCAAGGCCGTTGCCTTCATTTGTTAAAGGTTAACCAAACTTGAATGTGAAAGTATATACTATAACAATATAGAGAGTAAAGTTAGGACTTTAGACAATGTTGCTGCAGCCACAAAACTCTAATGAATGCGTGTTCCTAAAAATACGTGAGTGCAAACATAAGATTTTTGCGAATTCGAAAGTTGTCACAAGCTTCAAAGAGTCGGCTATGCCTGTCTTCAGCCATTACTGGGTGCATAACACACACAGCGAATACCATCATATGACACCATCCAACCAAGGGTATAATAATAAGCCAAGACTAGTGACGAACTCTTCCCACGTAAAAGATGCGCTGGGCTGCGTTGACGCCGACGCCGACGTCGACGTCGACGTCGAAGCGTCGCATCGCTTTGAATAAAATGCGATTTCAAAAGATTTTTGTTTTGTTTTTTGAAGAAATAACGCGCGCTGTTTGTTAACAACAACAATAACAACAGCTCCAACAGCTCCAACGGCTCCAACGGCGCCAACTATAACAAGCGAAACAGTAACAGCAACAAAAATAATTATAACAACAAGCAATGTAAGTTTAACTCTTTTTGTTTGCAGATTTTGGAATTAAGCAATGAGGACCCACAGCAACAACAGCAACAACAGCAACAACAACAACAACAACCACACTCAATGCTGCGTCTGCGTAACGAGGCCAATAACGGTAATCCACTGGCCCCCCAACGCAGCTCCGGCTGGCTGCCCAAGTACGCTCCCTTGGACACGGCAGCAGAGGGCGTGGCCGCCTATGGGCGTTACTAGAGGACGCCATTAACGCATAACCTTGACGACCCCCCCACATAACAAAAGCAACAAAAGTGAAAACCGATGAAAACGAAAGAAAAACACTAAATGGTTTTGATGAACATTCTTAAGAAGAAGCTGAAACATGTTTAAGAGCTTTTAAGTTCCTAAAAAATTAGCACAATAATTTTATTTTTAAACTTTAAACGTTACTCAATGTGTGTATATGTATATGTATTGTAACTATGTAACAGTATTTGTGGCTCTTTTATATTAGTATTAGTGCGTGTTGTTGCCAAGTCAATTGTATATAAAAAAAAAAACTCCCTACTCTTCCCCAAAATATTATAATAAAATAAACTCAAATGGAGGACGCAATTTTTAATGTCCGAGTGCACAGCATGAAGGCTGCTGGCATAAGTTTTAAAATAAATTATGAATTTTAAACCGCAACTACCACTAAAAATAACTATAACTACAACAACAACAACAAACACTACAACAACTACTATTACTACATAAATATTTAGTTAAACGCTGAGGCTAAGGTCTTTTTTTTTTTTTTTTTTGGTTTTTTCACTCTTTTTGGTTGTTAATTTTAAATAAAAAAAGACGCCGACGACGCACTGACCTCCAGGCGTTGTTACAAGTTCATTTTACAGATTTTTCAGTTGTTCACTTTGCCGCTTGCCAAATCTTTACGGTTTTTTACAGCTTCTTTTTGCGGCTTATCAGTCGATATTAACTTGATAATGCCGATGATGTGTACACTTACCTCTTTATACTATACGTACTATATACCCTTTATACAATACTATATAATAACTATATATATATGATTGTACATTTAATTGTTATTAACTTACGTTATTGAAAACAATAAAAATCATTTTGAAGGCATACGAAATGGTTGAGAGGTCCCCTTAAGATTATTTTTAACTGATAACTTCAATGTTATACAACAAAAGTTTGTAATATTTTTTTTTTTTTTGCTTATTTTTACATCATGCAACACACAACAGTAACTACAACGGCAACAATAACTGTAACGTCACATATAGCACTTCCATATAAGGCACTGCTATATGGTTTCACATGGCTGCTCTATCTCAATTTACCAAACAACAAAAAAAAAAAACTACAAAAAATACCAAAAATTAAGAAAAAAAAACAAAAAACTTTCTTGGCTTTCTTGTTGGCGTTTTTCAAGTGCAACTCTTGACAAATTAAAACTCTTAAGAGCCTCGAGTACTGCAGCGATAGCCATCATCATCATCAGTGAACTGATGGGAACTACAACAAATAGACAGAAGGGCTAACTTGGACACACCGAATTTCGGGTGCTCTTGTAGAGCAAGCAAAGAATTCCATGATGCTACTTGGGTTTCTTAGTTTCTAAGCTAGTTTCAACATTGAAGGAAATGCATGCTATCGAAAGGCACACCCTAGTTTGGTACACGGATGGTTCATTGACGAATACAGGTACAGAACTGGGACCCGCGGGACCGCAGACTCGCCTGTCAGAATCTATGGGCGCTCAGACCAGCGGCTTCCAGCCGATGTGCAGATATAAATCAAGGCAGGATCTATCAGAATATCAAATTGGTACAGAAAACCTAAGCCAAATTGGAACTTCTGCGAAGACGTAACAAACTTTCACTCAGATGGGTCCCGGGTCATACTGGAAATGAGCCTGCCGATGAGCTAGCAAGAGAAGGCACTGCGAACGCCATGATAGGGCCAGAACCCTTTTGTGTAATAGGAAAGCGTACCATTGAACAGATACTACGAGAAGAGTAAAGAGTTAGACGGACAACGAATCGGATGGATATTCCTGGGCTCAGGTAGCCCAAATTACTCCTCGGTTCCTATAACTTACATAGGTTTAAGAAAATAATACAACTAGGGAAGAATTCGTTTAAGATTCTTACAGGTCTGGTTACTGGACTCTCTAGGATGGAGAGACATTTACACAAGCTGGGCATCACCAGCTTCAGCAACTGCAGGCTCTGTTGACTTAAAGAGGAATCTTCATTGCACATAGTGGCGAGGAGAAGGATGTCCCTTCTAGGGCGATATAGAATCTCGATGACCAAAGTAGACCCATCCGAGATGAATAAGTTTATCGCGGAGATAGTATTAGCAGAGGAGCTATATGCAGTATCCATGCTGTTTTCCAAAACAACTGATTGAATGTTGAAACCGTAACCGTTGCGTAACCGAAATACATTTTTTTAGAAAAACCGATAACCGTTATAATTTATCCGAAATAACCGAATTGAAAACGATGTATTTATATCGGTACAGTTTCAGTTTTTTTCTTTGCAAGCTTACATATTATACTTTACATTCCGTCATTCTGTGCAGCATTATCATCTACGTCGCACAGAGGGACCATCTGTATCTAAATTTACTGCACAGTGACCACAATGATCTATTATCGAATATCTGGAATAGTGTGAAGAGGGTTGCAATTAGTACATGCTGCGAGTACTCCTTCTCAAGTTGACAGAACCTACAGTTCAAATATACATTAAAAATGATCAAACTTATCATAACATACTAAAAGAAAAACACTGCCTAGGAACGCCAAATTTCTAAATCCGGGCCTGTTTAAGACCAACTTAAACGCACCAATTAAAGGTAGTATTTAATCAGTTCTATATTATAGATCGACGCGGACTATGTCATGAGCATAACGTGACATGACTCCCTCTTTACAAAAGATTGCCAAAAAGAAGTGAAAGTAAAACTGCTACTTATAGGCAGACAAGAATTATAGACTATATTCTGTAGCTGTGAGTAGACTTGTCTTGTAACAGAAGAAAGTAGTCTTTACTATCTTTTTTCCCTCAATGGACTATTCATGTTCTTCATTTTTGTAGGGTACACAAATGTCAAAATTCGGGTGAGCTCAAATCTCTTACGCTGACATTAAGGAAATCCAGAAACGGGTTATTCTAAAACCTATCGGTGGCATATCTGATATCTGCAAGTGATATTAACAATCAAAAGCCGTAGGCGGATCACTCTGATGCTCTGCAGCCCAAAGAACTCAACACTCAAGATGTGCAGCGGTTTCCCTGGCGTAGAAGCTAAATATACCATTTAATCGAATGATGTGCAGGAGCTGCGACAATACGAATAGACTTTCCGGCATAGTTCATTCATAAGCTAGTGATACTGATATCTCTTAATTTCTGAACCGCACGAATTGGAACTTGTCACCCTGCTCCATATCGGCGGTTATGACGTTAATACAGTGCTTAAATGCTCATCGGCTATGAATTACAGCAAATATGCATATCGACGTGATCGAAACCTATGCTAAGCTTTTCAAAGAAGGGGTTAGAGAAGAACTGTAGTCAGAACAATGAGACTTATCGGACTATTTTTCATTCATCTAAAGCATTTCTTTGTATATAATATTAACAAAGGAAGTGTCAAAGTATAAAGAAGTGCAGTACGCATAACTGAACTTAGTATTTTTTTTTTTGGTGTCGATCACGAAATTGTCATTCAAAATGAATTCAAATCGAATTAATTAAAATTTGCCATACGATAAAGCAACATATCATCGATCGAGTCAATAAATCACTGCTCCTTACCATTTCAGGCAACGCATAAAAAAGCTTAAAACTTCGTTGAAATTTTGAAAGAATTTTTGATGTGTAATGAAAGTTTATCATCGATCTCACTCATTTTATAAGCTATAAATATATTTTCAAAAACGAGTTCGATTTCTAAATTTTTGGGCAACGACATTATTGCAAAAGCAACAATAATTTCATGAAGTCGGTTGAAACCGAATGTTCATTTAAGATCATCGAAATTTGTGGTATCAGCACATCTGTGCCTTTGTTTTTGCCGCTAATGATGGTCGCCTCAATTAAGTTTCACTAGAATCATGAAGATTTTTTTCTTTGAATGATAAAATGAATGTTTAGTAAACGATATTTGTGCATTTATGTGTAATTGGTTTTCCATATAAACTTTTGAAAAAATCGACGAATTTTTCGTAGAGTATCGAGCAGTAGTTTGTGTTACTCTTCTAGTACAGTCAAATAAGCTAAAAAGAAAAGTCCACCTCGGAATGAAAGATAGTTAACTGAAATTAAGCTTAAGTATTGATTACTCTCAATGAATGTGATGTGAGCGCGTTAAGATATTCCAGAACAACAGTTACGAAAATCAAAAATATCCTTTTCTGTACGAGAATTACTCAGACTTTTGGCAAAACTTGTTGACTGCCTAGACGAAGAGATATGGTGCTGTTCATAAATGACGTCACCAAACTTTTTAAGCCCATCTCCCCTTTTCCCCAATACTTACATTTGAGAAAATTCCTTACCCAAGACGTCACAAATCGCAACCAAAACCAAAATCACTTTTGGGAATTACTGGAAAATTTGAATAGAAGATCAACTGAATCATTGCAGGTTGGATACATTAAGTATACGCCGCTGTTACAAAAGCGAGAGAAGGATATTTGAAGAGTTAAAAATGTAAAATTTCATGCAAGATATTTGATCAATCTTTAAATTCTAAATGAAATGAAAACATTTAATTATTTTTTCATATTTTATTAACATTTTGATTATGACGTCACGTTTTCGGAACACCCTCCCTCCCCCATCGTCGCAAAAGTCGCAATCTGATGAACGCCTCCCCCGCCCCCACAGTGGTGACTTCATTTATGAACAGCCCCTATGAAAAAACCGTAAAGCAACTGAGTGCATTCCTAGAAACTTTTAATGGAATATTAACTGAATCTTTGTAGATGGGACTCAGCGCATAGTATTTCTTTCGTCATAAGCTGGTTCGAGCGCATCTCTGAAGCTGATTGATCATGGGCCTGGGTTCTTCACTGCGGAATGGCCAAGCTAAAGCCTGTCTCTAGCTTAACCAAGTTGACGCACAACCTCCACGTGATGAGGCCTGGATAGCTGGTCTAATCGCCACGGTGTTAGAGTAGGCAGCTATGGGTTGTGGGTTGTGCGTAGGGTTTGGGACACGCCGCGTACGAACCTTCCCCAATAAAAGATCCAAAAGCTGCCTCGGATAGGAACACTCCAAAAGTTGACGATCGATCGTAGATAATTTTCAATATCATTCATCTTTCTAACGTGGATCGCAATCCGCCGTTGTTTAAATGCGCTAATTTCTGCAATTTTATTCAAAAGATTAAGTTTATGTTTGGTTCGCTGTTTAGCTCGATTCCCAAAAATGGCCGCATATCCGGGTGACGGTACGCCTTACAATTGCTGTGCATGAACTTGAGACATTACAAAAATGATTGCTCATTAAGAAAGAAACAACTCTTAAATGTGCATACTTCATCATGTCAGAGATACACCCAAAAGTGTGTTCCAAAATTTATGACAAAGCCACTGTACCCTTAAACAGTTAATAATACAAACAGATGATTATGAGTGGGGGGTGATTGAGTGGGGTGCAAAGAGGGAACCAAGACGGGCCTGTCTGTCAGGCGACCTTTATGAGTGCTACTCAAGCGGTCCAATTCAAAGTACCGTTGCCTTTTGTGAACGTGTTTATAATTGTTTATTTTTTTTATATTTTTTTTTTAATTTTTGTGTAAATACAATATTATTATTATGATTTTTGTTTTTGTTGTTACATAAAGACAATAAGCTACAAAAGATTATAGCATGAAAGCCAAACAAATTGTTGGCATTACTTTCAAAGGAAAGTGAGTGAGTTACTTTAGTTTCAATTTTGGTGTTTTTTTTTTTTGTTCGTTTTCTTGGCAAGGGCAGGAATATGGCGCTTCAGGCTTTTCTAGAGAATTGCTCAATACAATTTGCGAATTTTGCGTGTCTGCTAAGTGAAAGCATGCCATAAATGCGTATATGTATGCGAGAAGATACATATGTAAGCCATAGATACATGTGTAACTCATAGATACAAATGTAGCTATGCTAAAATGTTGCACGGGGAAATTGAGGAAATGCAACAGTTGTAAAATAAAAGTGAAATATAAATTAGAGAGAGAGAGAGCTTATTTTTTAAGCACTTTGATTAACGGCATTATAAATGATGTCTGCGAGAAAAAGCGACAGTCATCTGCCAAGCTGCAGCGTCCTCTTAACTAACTAACTAACTAAATTAACTAACTAAGTTAGTCAGAAACTGGCTGAGTGATTATGCCATTTCATCAGTTCCGCCTGTTGCTCTTAACTTAGTTACGAATAAGTTGCTTTTGTGGTTTCTTAGTTATGAATAAGTTTTACTTTGGCTAAAAACAATTGTCAGGAGTGGCCTTTAAATGCATTATAAACCAGCAACAAAAACTTGGTGTAATGCAGGATCGGTTCATTGCCATTTATTGTTATGCACATTGCAAACATTGTATATATTGGGCATATGCCAATGCCGTTCCAGCCGACGATCGATCGACAGATCGTGACGCCAATGCAATGCCATGACAGTCAAATGAAAAGAAAAACAGCTATAACGGCACACGGATAATCACCATGTGAGCAAAAAAAATAACAGTAAAAATAAAGATTTTCCAGGGCCGCAAGTGCCGTACCCTAAGCGTAAGATTCAGCGGTTTCTGCAACGTTTTGGGCTTGGAAAAATTACATGCATTACAGCAAATAAGTAAATACAATAAATTAAAGAAATTCAAATCAAAATATTGCATTATACCAAATAAAGAAGCTATCGGTAGCGGCGGTAACCGACTCTGGAATACACTGTATTATTTTCTCTGAAAAAGAGGTAAATGTGCATTCAGTCAAGCAGTCCGTAACCAGAACACCGAAGGTTTTATTTGAGACCATTTTTAGACTACGGGCTCACGTAGCGCCTCTGCTGTCAAACTTGCGACTGTCAGTATAAACGCTGCGGTTGAAATTTCCCGCACATGCTCTCGATTTGATTGAAGTCCGAACTTAAACAGGCAGTATACCAATAACTTACTGAAAAACTGCAATTGTATTCGGTCGCTGCTCATTCATAAAACTGCATAATTCATAAAAACTTAAGGACAAATTTGTCACGTAACGTATGACACGTATATAATAATGGCTTGGTTAAACAAACTAAGAGATTTTTCAGCTAATTGCATTGAAAAATTTGGTCCTTTTTAGCATTTTTATGGATGCAGACAAAAACAACTTCTATAATCTGTCACGTCACTTATCACTCTGTGCTTTTTAGTATCTTAAGACCATACTCTCGTTGGCTCATAGCTTTTACGCTAAAACTAAAGCTCGAAAAATATAAACAATGTTAGTTACGTACGCCTGTCACGTGCGTAGGCATGCATATGTTCATATAGGGTTTTGTCAATTTGAAATAAGAATGGTATGCTTTTAATCTCTTAACTTTCTCTATCAGGCATCGGGCAATGGGCAAGTCTGCCTGAGTGCTATGATGATAATGGGTCAAACTCTTGTAGACATCACACCCTCCACAAATCTAATCCAATCTCATCAAATTGAATTGAAGTTTTCCGTTCTTTAAACGCTTTCATGTGAAAATGTGCTCAAAGAAGTGGTGCTGCCATGGAAAAATAATGACAAGCTGCTCTCATACTGTTCGCTTGCCAAATTATCATTCTGCTGCGAAAGTCCAAGAGGAAGGTTGTACTGCTTGATAAGCGCCTCTCTCTCTCTCTCTCTCTCGCTCTCTTAGGCTCTCAATAAATTTTGGCAATCGTGTCGGCAGAATAGTAATTCCTTGTACTTATTATTCCATGTTGCTTGCCACAAAAAGGGGTGTGAAATTGGTGCTTAATAATGTGTCAATAAATTTTAAAGTTGTCTTTCGATCTATATGATGTTCATACAAAATATTTGCACAGCGGTTCTAAATGTCTTACATTTTAGCCGCTTGGCTTTTATAGCGTAGTATGGTATTCGAAAAACTTTAGCTGAGTACGGATAATGCACAACTTTTGTTCGAATTGCTTTTCCCTAGTTTTTCAGGCCTCCAAAATCTGTTTTTTCAAACAAACAAGGTTATCCTACCACTCATCTATCGATGCTGACCATTGACCAAACGGAACTTATGGTCTGCCACGCCTTCTGCGCCCTGTTACATTGCACAAATCTATAATACCCTTGACCCAATCGATACAGGGTATAAACAAATAAAAAAAACCTCTAAAGTTGATGCTCTTTGGTGACGCTGAAGATGACGAAGACATTGATGATGACTCGCTGCTGTTGGTGGCGATTCAACAAGAGCGTGAAGCTCATAATGAACAGCAATTACGATAACAGCAACAACAATAATCGGCGCATCTCAAACACAACAACAACAACACGAAGAAGAAGAAGCATGCACAAAAGACAGACGGAGAGCATGAAGAAATTGAATAAACCCGAAGCCAGGCCACAGACAGAGAGTGTAAATCGATTGAAATTGAAAGTGAATCGTGCTACACGATCCGTTTCAATGCGACGCCGATCCTACGATGTACACTCAATTTCAAATAAGCAAATGACCAAAACAACAAAGTAACAAAAACAAAACAAAACAAAAACAAAAACAAAAACAAAAACAATACCAGCAGCAACAACAACAACTTAAAGAAGTTAAGTTAATAAAAAGGAAACACCACAAGCAATGGACAACGCCGCAGCCACTGCGCAGTCGCAGCTAGGAGCGGCAGCGCAGCAGCTTCAGCTTCCCGCAGCTGACTTGGCCAACTGCTCAGCAGTAGTTGCGAACTTTGTTGTTGTTGTTGTTTTGTACAATTCAATTTCTTCATGCTTATGTGCTCTTTGCCAACTGCCAACTGCTTCTTCAGCGTCGGCGTCAACGTCTGCTACAGCGCTGCGTCTTCGCTGGCGCTGTTGACGTCGTCGTCGTCGTCGCCGTCGTCGCCGTCGTCGTCTTCGCCTTCGTTATTTTTACTTAATTTTTGTTTCACGCGCTGTGGCGCTATAAAAGAAACTGCAACAATCGTTGTGGCATGCAGTAAGAGGTTCCGCGTCAAACGAACTCCATCTAGATCTGAGTTCAAGCCAAACAAAGTCTCGTGTCAAATTCGCTAAACAAACGCTTATAAGCTAACTCACTATATAACAAAATGCAGCGCAGTTTTGTGGTATGTGTGACTCCTGCTACTCCGGCCGATTCTTGTCCCCCGTGAAAGTGCCAGTTCAGTGAAATTAATTGTTGTTGTTGTTGTTTTTGTTCTTCAATGTGCAGATAGTGCTTGTCTTGGCCGCCGTAGCCTTGGTGGCCGCACGTCCGGAGCCACCACGTGATACGTACAGCGCACCACCGTCCAGCAGCTATTCACCAAGTGGACCCAGTGGGGGCTATGGTGCGCCTGCGCCACAATATGGACCACCACAGCAGCCGCCCGTGGTGCATAAGCATGTCTATGTGCATGTCCCACCACCAGAGCCAGAGTATCAAGCACCCAGGTGAGTACACTGGCAGATTCTGTCACTCTTTTCTTTGGTAATCCTGTCCCAGGAATCCATTATTTATAATAGATATACCTTTAATAACCATTTATAAAATTTAACAAGTTTAGAACGCAGTTAAGAACTAGAAAAATCGAAAAATTTCCCAATTAAAGAAATTGAAAAGAATTTCAATGAACACGAACAAAACCATTAATGAAAATCGAATCGATTCCTAATCCAAGGTATTCGTAAATGAGAATATAAATCTTGCTGACTTAGAAACCAAACTAATGAATTCGCACAGATCGTTCCTAAGCAAATTTGAGAGTTTAATCATAAGAACAGAATAGATTGCTGACTTAGAACCTAATCCAACTTTCGCAGCAAGTTTTACAAACTGTTCCTGTTAAGTCTTGAAAAGTTTTAAACTTAAAACTCATTTTAGAAGATTCGTTCTTAATGAAATATATATTAGCAGATTCCATCTCAATTCACTAGCAGGGTTATCTTATATCGAACCAAATCTAAATGCCATTTTAAAGAAGTCCTTTTAACAATATTTATGCTCTTTGTCATAAACTCATCTACTTCTACTTATCCAAAGCAACATTCCTTCACATCTCAAATATAAAACAATTTTTCTGTATGAAAACAATGGCAATGCTCTTCTTTTGTAAGGACTCTTTTCACATCTATACGAATGAAAACGCTATAAATATCTATATACTCTAAACCAAAGTTAATAACAGTCCTGAAGGATCAAAATGTATCCCCCTGTTCTATTTGCACATGCACATTCGCAATATGTTTTCGAATTTACATTTCACTGCAACTTTTGCGTATTTAAATCATTCGTTCATATGGCAAATATAAAACAGTTTCTCTGTATGAAACAATCTTCTTTTGCAAGCATTAATTTCAGATAAGTTTATTCGGATTAGAAACTCTATAAATACCTAGAAATTTTGAACCACTAGCTCAAACTAAACTTAATGACAATCCTAAAGGATGCTTCCTGAACGAAATCCATACCCCTGTTCTGATTTCATATGTTCGAAATTACATTTCACAGCAACTTATGCGGTTTAAAATCGTCATGTCCGAGATATTCAACTGTCCTGTTCTTTCATAACACATTCCGCTTGAACTTTGTGGTTGTTAAAACCTTGACGGCGACGCATAACTCCGGAACCCTTTGCCTAAGTTCAAGTTGGACAAATTTGAAAGTCATTATAAACGATGCTTTCGTTTTTTACTATCTGTTAATGAATCAATACTTTGACTACTTCATACTCATTCAAAAGTCAATGTGCAAGTCATTCTTAGAGATTCCTACAATATCTATATAACGGACGTGTGCCGGAATTCACGTTCACTTTACGTTGTGCTCATATTACTAATTACATTTACAAAAATTTCCAAAGCCTATTTATAGTATCATAAAAAATGTAAACTCATCTGCCAAATCGCAAAAGTAAAATGAAAACCAAAACGAAAGTGTTGTAGTATATGAAGTCGATACCTGCGAGCATATGTGGCTAGGGGGCTGTTTGAGTTGCTTCTGGGCGATTTCTCACTTAAAGCTCTCAATTGTCATTTTTAGCACTTAGAAAAACCTAGATCTCTTGAAGATCTTCGTACCGAAATATCTGAGAAAATCTGCAGCAACCACTTACACACACGAAACGGTGTGGTACAGTTGTTGCCAATGTAAACGCCCCAATTACCGTTTTTACCACATAGAATAATCTAGATCTCATGAAGATCTTCGTACCGAAATGTGTGAGAGAATTTATTGTTACTCAACTGAAACTAGGCTTAATCAAAAGTACTTCCTAATGATTCATTCATTTTAAAAATATCCAAGTTTCAAGGTGGTCTTAAAATAGCCTAACAAAATGTCTTCATCAATTCGTCTAAAAAAAAAAATGCAATTAACTCTATTACAACATTAACATTAAACTGGCAAATTTAAATGAGGACCAGCTTATTTGCGTTTTTTAACCTAAATGTCGCAAGTTCTCTGCTTACCAAGTTGAAAGAGCTAAAAGGTGCCAATCCAAAAAATGTTTCATATCAAAAGTACTACTTAATTAGTGCATACCAAACTAAGTGAATCTTGAGCTTAACTTATAAAACTACAACAAAGTCAGGCCTGCTTCGAGAATCGATTCCAATTCCGACTGTTCGAAATGAGTGCATCAACTGTATTGTGATATCGACTAATCAAAAACCCGCTCACTAAATCTTCAAAATTAAAAATTCTTTTCAAAATCTAGAATATGTTTTGGAACATTCACTTTCTTAATCTTCAGATTTAAGATATCAATTCGTAGTCCATTGTGCCTTAGCGGAAGTGAGTAAAGAGTTTAAGGCATGCTGTTGTGGATTAGGAACCACTGCGCAAAGAATATATCTATTATAGCGATATTGATGCCGTTGGAATTGACTTCCCAATGTTGAGTAAAGCCAGAAAAAGCTTTCATATCAAAAGAATCGTTGTTGTCCAGCTGAGTATGTCTTACTCACAAAACTTTGCTCTGCAACTTTGTTTATGAATGATAAAATTTTGTCAGAGGAAGCTTAAAAGTAGCTTGTGAAAGATATTGCAATCTTTCTGTAAAATGCAGAATATTACCTTAAGATGAAAAAACGCTTGCAAAAGATATTGTGATCATCTCTGCAAAACTCGGCATATCGTCTTAATATTGCAAAGTTTTACTACTGCTTATGAAAGATATTGTTGTGAACTCTGCTAAACTCAGAAAATTATCTTTAGATGATGCAGTTTAAAATCGCTGCTGAAAGAATTTTGAACATTTTTGTAAAATGCAGCATCTTGTCTTGAGGTGATGAAGCTTAAAGCCTTCCTCGGCCTTTCTATTGCATAAAACCCTATCAAGTTTGGTCTGCCTTAGAAAAGGGGTTGAGTGAGCGCTCTTACAGACGAAGATATACCAGACTTAAAGCTGAAGAATGGTTTCGATGCTCAAAAAGTGTAACTAGTGCACTTTCAAGTCAAGATATGATTTGCCTGATGCCAAAGAAGGGACTCGAATCCCAAAACTGGCTTATATAGACACAGAATGCTTTTGATCTCTCAAAAGTGTAACTGGCGCTCTTCCAAGCCAACGCTTTTAATATCTGCTAATCTATGGATTACAAGCGTCCTGAAGACACCACCGAATTTAACTGTTTTGTTAAGTTTCTCTGCGCAAAATTATATGCTGCATGCTTAATGATCTTCATTACCTAAAACTCTCTGCCAACTTTCTGCTTAGTTTAGCAACGAACATAACGAACTTTTTGCCAAATTGCAACCTTCTCTAAAAAGACCAGCTGCAACTCGGATTACAGCATAGCTTTCTGGTATTATCATTTATGACAGCTATAAAAGTATATGTACCCAAGCAATGCAGTGGTTTTACTTGGATTACATATTAAAAAATATGCGGCGTTTTACAGTTACAAGAAAAATTATTTAATACGTTGTCACGAGGGCTAACAGTGTGGCCCATAAGTTTGACAATATGTTTAGTTGGTTGTTGTAGTTGTTGCTACTGTTGCTTATGTCGCTTGGTTTCTATGAGATACTAACGGCGCGCAAGTAATGTTAATTGCCGTTGGAAGATAGTATGTTGATGAAGACCGTCAAACCGTGACTAAAATGTTACCTAAGTTTGTTTTGGTTTATTGTACGATAGTTACCATTTCCAAGCTAATTAGCCCGGCTGGAATGGCTGGCTGGTTTGCCTGCATTGTGTGTGTTGGAGGGACGCAATTACTCTAGCATAGATTTTATATAAGCCCTAAGCCACACGGGCACCGCAATGGTGGGCGGTAATTGTGACAGCTTGTTGGGATCACTGTCGTCTTATTACCATTTGGCTAGATAAACAAGTTTTTGGGTTAGAGCTGGCTTGGGCAACAATTTGCATATATCGTATGGTCTTTTGTCTGGCTTATAAGTAATGTGCCTTCACTTTGCTTAACCTTTCACTTGCTCTCTATTTCCACAGAAAACCTCTGTATGTGCCGCCACCACAGAAACACTACAAGATCGTTTTCATCAAGGCGCCATCACCACCTGCACCCACTGCCCCAATTATACCGCAATTCCCACAGAACGAGGAGAAGACTTTGGTCTATGTGCTAGTCAAGAAGCCAGAGGAGCAGCCCGAGCTTATTATACCTACACCAGCGCCCACACAGCCCAGCAAGCCCGAGGTCTACTTTATTCGCTACAAGACACAGAAGGAGGAAACTGGTCCCTATCCCAACAGCATTGCCCCACCCCAGCCGGAATATGGTGCGCCCGCTGCACCCCCCGCACCCTCTGCACCCAGCAGTTCGTATGGCGCGCCTTCGCACTAAACTCAAGTGCCAGTTTATGCAACTCCTTCCCAAAACTGGACGTGCTGCACGTCCGCGTGTTAAACTCTTACTCACTCACTCACATGGTTTCCCAACCACTAATTGTGTTTTTTTGGTTCATTGAATCTTTTTTTGTTAAAGCAAATCATACGAAAAAATCGACTTAATGTGTGACAAAGTTTACGAACAACGAACAACATCGAATAACTTTCATTCATATTCATTATTCATTTGTTGTTGTTTCTTAAATGTTTAATGTAATTTACCTCCAAAAGTTGTTTCTTATAACATTCTTCATAGGCTGTTTGTTTCAAATGTTTGTTTTGTTAAGTTTTAGTTACATAAGCGTGCGTTATATTCCATCACACTGAGAACTCTAGTTGTAATTAACCGTAAATTTACTACTTACATATTCATCGCAAATGCATTTCAATTTAGTAAAATACCTGCATAAAGTTTCTGTAAATTGTTGTTGAACAAAGTATGTATGTATATGTACATATGTATTCATTTCAAAAAACATTACAAAAAAACGATACTCAAGTATGTATATGTAAATGAATGGCTACAGCATAAATAAAACTTTAAAAGATACAAATTGTATAAGTATGCAATAGTTTTCATTTTGGGGCACAGTGTTGCCATAACAAGCTACATTTAACGGTCTTGTGTCAGCATTGCCATTTGCGGCTGCTGTTAGCAGGCAACTAAACTATGGCAGTGACTGTTAAACTGTGCAAGCTTCTATGCACATTAGCAAGGCACTAAGTGGGTTGCAAAGTGTTGTTCCTGTAAAACTGTGTCAGTGGCTCCCAAACTGGATCCATTGTGAAATTGTGTGTTGGCGTTTGACCAATGATACTTATCAGTGGGCCATAAAACTATAAGAGTGACTGTCAAACTGTGAACGCGTGCCATCTTTAACAGGCAAGTATTAAAGTAGCATTCAAAAATCGCAAAAATTATGTTGAAAATATGAATTTATATTTTTGACAATTTAATTTTATTTTTTATAATTATAATTTATAATTATTTTTTAACTATCTAATGCTTAATTTACCTTTATTTTTTCAAAATGAACGAATCTGTTTCGTTTTTTCAATTCGACGATGAGATTGCCTTTTACAGCTACAAATACTTACTCCTTCTTTTGGCGTTGTCTTTAACTGACGGTTACATTATGTTTTAATGTTTATTTCTGGTTATGAAAATTAAAAAAAAAAAAAAAAAAACTATTAACACAGCGATTCAGTCACCTCAACACCACAATAAGTGAGTTGGCAGCAAGGCGTTTTTTAGGAGAAATACGAGAGTAAAATAGATTTCGAAAGCATAAAGGAAGCCGTCTGAATCGCTCAGAATGAAATGTTTTATTCCCCATTTGTGAGGCTTATCTTGCATATATTGACGGGTCTCTTTGTGTTGAATTTTTTTGCCTTTTGTGGCATAGCAACAACTTGGAATATCGCTTCGAAACGGATGATGAGTGGTGTTACATTGAGAAACTCGATGGTCAAAATATACTGAAAGCAAAAATTTTTAACATTATCAACTTTGCTGACACCTCTTTTTGGCTTAACGAAACGAGCTGGTTCGCATGAAGACTTAAAGGCTTTTTCTTCAAAATAATCGAATATAGAAAGACCCTGCACACGGATGATACGTGGATAAACCGCCGCCAAGCTATGACGAAGTCAGGGTTGCAATCAAGCGGGTCAAGAACAACAAAACTGCTGGCGCAGATGACCTGCCTGCTGAGCTGTTCAAGGCTGAAGGTAAGGTGCATGCACCAGCTCTTTTGCAAAATATGGCTAGAAGAGAGCATGCCCGATGAATGGGACCTTGGTGTCCTCTGCCCTGTTCTCAAGAAGGGTGACCTCAAGGTGTGCGCTAACTACCGTTGTATCGGCCTTCTTTCTATTGCATACAAGGCCCTATCGGCCTGGTAAGCCCACCATAGACCAGATATTCACGTCATTCATTCTACGCCAAATCCTTGAAAAGACCCACGAAAAATAAATCGACACCAACCATCTCTTTGTTTATTATAAAGCAGCATTTGATAGACCGTTGAGGGATCGCGTATATGCCGCACTGTCTGAGTTTGGAATTCCTGCAACGTTGGTACTACTATGCAGAATGACGTTGAGCAACACACGCAGCTCCGTACAAATAAAGCGGTTTCTTTACCTTTTCCGGCTATTGAAAGAGAATCTTCCAGCGGTTGCATTCTCAGGTTAATGTTAAAATCTGATGTTGTCGAGGATTTCGTCTTATTCGGCACCACCGTCACTATGAAACACTATGTCAACGTCAAGAGATCAAGAGCGGAGTACCACTCTTGCCAATAGATGTTATTTTGGTCTAAGTAGGCAAATGAGTAGTAGAAACTAACACTCTAAGACGCTCATCCTTCCCGATTTGCTTTATGGCGCTGAGGCATGGGTGATGAGAATGCCCTTGAAGTGTTTGAACGAAAAGTGGTAGACGTCACCACTAACGGGGAAGGAGGGGATCAACAAATTTCGACGATTTCCAAAAAAATTAATTGTGTTTTACAAAGTCGAAAACTTCAAATAAGGCTTCTTTTTCCCTATAACTATTTCTGACATCACATTAAAAGGACGGGGGCTTACTAAATGTGATTAATGAACAATCACAAAGTACTTTTGTAGTCCAGGGATTCGCTCGAACGACTTTAGAAACCTAAACGCAAGAATGCGTTTTGTTACACTTTATTTACTTTATGCTTTAAATTTTGAAGTCTTTTTGACAATGTATTAGAACTCACAGCAACAGAGCAAAGGAATGAATTTTCGGCATTAAAAAATATATATTTTAACAACAGCGCATGCTTATAACGACAACCTCTTCAAATATCTTATCTGTATCTCAGAAATCAATCTCAGACTTTAAACTTCAGCAGTTACTGCAAAACTGTACCAACTACTATGCTAGCATATAAACTAAGCGCCCGTCTAGACCATTTGATTTAAAAGGGGCTTAAAAGTTACGTGTTAATTGATAGCAGTAACTTTAGTTACAGTTATGTGTGAAATTGCTAGGAAATCCTTGAAAGCACTTTAATTGAGTTGTTTCAGGCAGCCGCTGCTTCAACTTCAAGTTTTTGTCAAGCGGTGCACCACCAGCCCATGGCTATAGCCATACCTATGCCTATACCTGTGCTTCTAAGCACCTGGTTAAACACCCAACTACCTATATATGCTTTTAAAAGTAGACACACACACATCTATCGCCTACTACATGCAACACACTCACTCACACACACTCAACAATAGCTCTAAATGTAAGCGAACTTAAAACACATCGTTTGCATTTGCACCCATCTACAGCAGCACTTAAGTGACGCTCCATCTACGGCTCAACTATCATCGTTTTTCCTTTTTATACACTGTAACCAAAGGGTAAGGGGCATATTAAGTTAGTGCAAGCAATAATTTGCAGCATTTTTGGAAACGATTAAGAAATTACAAAGGATATGTACAATCCGATTAATCCATATCTGTACGTCTGTCGGGGGCAACTGTTTCTCGAAGACCAATACAGCCCTAGAAGCATGCAATTTTGTAAGTAGCTGCATCTTATGCTCCAACTCTTCCCTTGCTTTCTATTTTCTTGTTGTATGTTCACTTTCCGCCAATAGAATTTCGGGGCTTACGTCCATATTTCATAGGTTACAATAACTCAACAAAAAATTTTGTTTTAGCTCTACATCTCATTAAAAGTTTAAGTTTTCCTAAAATAGTTTAAGAACGGAAAAAGTTAAATGCAAAAATGCCAAAACTTGAAAACCTTTGTCACTAAAATCTAACTATTTCTGAATCCGTGTGTTCAAAAGATAGCTCATTAAAATCTTTTAAGTTTAAGTTTTCCCAAAATAGTTTAAGAGCGGAAAAAGTTAAATGCAAAAATGCCAAAATTTTAAAACCTTTGTCACTAAAATCTAGCTATTTCTGAAAACGTGTGTTAAAAAGATAGCTCATTAAAATCTTTCAAGTTTAAGTTTTCCCAAAATGGTTTAAGAACGGAAAAAGTTAAATGCAAAAATGCCAAAATTTAAAAACCTTTATTACCAAAATCTAGCTATTTCTGAAGCTGTAAGTTAAAAAGTTAGCTTTACTTCTCATTAAAATCGTTTAAGTTTAAGTTTTCCTAAAATAGTTTAAGAACGGAAAAAGTTAAATGCAAAAAGTGCCAAAACTTGAAAACCTTTGTCACTAAAATCTAGCTATTTCTGAATCCGAATGTTAAAATGATAGCTTTACTTCTCCTTAAAATCTTTTAAGTTTAAGTTTTCCTAAAATAGTTTAAGAACGGAAAAAGTTAAATGCAAAAATGCCAAACCTTGAAAACCTTTGTCACTAAAATCTAGCTATTTCTGATTATGTATGCTAAAAAGCTAGATATAAATACAAAGAATATATCCTTTTCACATTTTACACCCACGCGTTTTTAAATAGAACATTAGAACTTGAGATTTAATATGCCTTTCCAACCTACCTATCAAAGCGCGTCAGAATCTGATGAAAACTGTAAGAATCACTTGTCGTGGCTGCAGAGTATTTCGTAGTCGTGCTATCGCGATTGCCATCGGCACACTAGTTTTTTTTCTCCTTTTTGCTATTTTTTTCTTTGCCTTTTTGCATTTGATGTCTACAATATAAACATCATTTGCGTTGTTCCTTTTGTCTTAGCCTCGCTGATTTTGTTTACCTGTGCCGTAACAGCTAAATGCAAATGGAGTTCCGCTCTTACGGCACCAGCCGCCATTCACTCTCTTAGCTTTTGTGCGCCAAAAGCGAAAGTCAACCCTCAGCACAGGACATAACAAAAGCAGAGCTACTAACTGTTAAAGGCATTGCCAGCTGGCTTGCCACTTGTTTTGCGCGCTCTTACTTGTCTGCTGCGCATGCGTCGTCGCGTTCGTCGCGTTCATCGGCCTCAAGAGCGACACTTGGCTGTGCTCGAGTTGCTCTTGAAGTTGTCAGTTGCCATTGTGATGCCAACGAACGATGATATGGCACGCGGCGAATGGCAAACGCGTCGCGCTTTCTTATTGTTGTGTGAAAAATGAAAAGGAATTGTTCGTTGTGAGTTAAAATCGAATAAATGATGTATATCAAAATCGAAGCTAAAGCAGTGCAAAAGCCAAAGATGAATCTAACGAGAAATTGCCAGTCATAAAAAGGGTTTGTGTGTTTTGTGTTGCCATTGTTGTTCTTCTTCTTGTTCTTGTTCTTGTTGTCGCAAAGTGACTTGCCACTGTTGCTGTTGTTGTTGTTGTTGTTGTTCTTGGTGTCGCGTACAATTAAGCATTGCGAATCGATTAGTGTAAAACTTTAGGCATTTTTAGAGCGAGAGTTTTGTGCAGGTGCGCAAAACATAAAACACCTTTTATAAAGCGGATTTAGCTTATTCAGCTCCATAATAAAATGCTTAACTTTGAGAAAGTGCAAATTTTATGGCCTTAATATATATACCGACACATATGTTGCTTATAATTCAATAAAAGTGTTTTTGTGTGCCGTGTCTAATTCGGTTTTTTTTCTGCAACTTCCACTCCAAAGGATACCCACAAAGCTTCCAGCACAACAAATCACAACATTAACTTCCACAAATTGTGGCCAACAAAAGTTAAAAGGCCATGTCATCCTCCAATGTCAGCAATACACGCAATGGCGGCTATTGCGGCGCCTTGCAACGAACGCCACCGCCCCTGCCTCCGGCATTGGCGCGACGTCTCAGCAGCAAGGAATGCTATGGAGTTGGCAAAGTCAAAGTCATGCTGCGTGTGGCAGATAAGCCCGCAGACAGCCAGCTGCAAAGCTTGGCGCTGGACAAGAAGAAACGTCAGGTAACCCTCACAGAACCCAAGAATATATGCACGCCTTTGGCGCAGGAACGTGCACCTATGGTGGCGGCACCCAAGATGTTTGCCTTTGATAGTCTCTTTACGGCGGAGGACAAGCAGGTAAGTTTTCTGGCATCTTCCAGTTCTAAACTAGCTGGTCGCTTAGCCAAAAATTCTACTTATAGTCGGATGTATGCGCTGCAGCCTTAAGCGAAGTCATACCCGCCGTATTAGATGGCTCCGATGGCTGCCTGCTGGCCATGGGCTATCCGGGTACGGGTCAGCAGCAAACTATATTGGGTGACTTGTGCACGCTGGGTGCCCTGCCCTGTGCCATAGCCTGGCTCTACAAGGGCATCAATGAGCGCAGACAAAAGAGCGGTGCTCGCTTTTCGGTGCGTGTTAGTGCCGTAGGCGTTAGTGCCACCAAACCGGATGCGGTCTCCACGGATTTGCTCATCTCTCATGCAGCTGGTAAGCATTTGCCACCTGTTAGATGGCATCTAAACAGCTAAACAGTAAATAGGCAGTTTGACTCTTGGCAGCTGGTTGCGCGGGCGTGTAATGTTGCCCCTGGGCCAAATTTCTGCCTGCCATGTGGCGGGGGGTCTGTAACTGGCCAATTTGAATAATCTTAACCTGTGCCCTAACCCAGACACACACACACACACAGACTCTCTTAACCACTCACACAAACGCACATTCACAGCTGGCCTCGGTGCCGTATGTTTTAGAGTGGCATTTATTCTGACATAAAGCCTAATGCTCATTTCATTCACTTCCTACTGCCGCGTGGGCTGCACAGAATCTGACGACTCCCCGGGGATTTATTTGCGTGACGACTTCCTTGGCGGTCCAACGGAACTACGTGCACCCACCGCCGAACGTGCCGCGTTGTTTCTTGACTCGGCTTTGGCTGGACGCTTAAAAAGTTCCAGCTCAAATGGCAGTGGGGGTCTGGAGCCCGCCCTCATATTCACACTGCACGTCTATCAGTATAGCTTGTCGCGCAAAGGGGGTGGTGGTAAGTAAAAGGAAGCACAAAGCGGCAGTTGCCATTGTTGTAGCTGTCGTTGTTGTCGCTCTGGATGTGGTTGTTGTTGTTGGTGGCACTCAAGTGGCCCGCTAAATGTTTCACTAGACGCCTGCACCATTAAATTGTCGCATTTTGCTTGCCTCTTCTCTCTCCCCCCAATATACCATTTCCATTTATATGCTACTCCTTCTCACACTACGCTCACATGCTGCACAGTTGCCGGCGGTAGAAGTCGTTTACATATCATCGATTTGGGCGGCTGTGCAAATCGCAGCGGTGGGCTGCCACTTTCGGGCATCGGCAACATATTGCTGGCCATATTGAGTGGCCAGCGCCATCCGCCACATAAGGACCACCCGCTGACGCCGTTACTTAAGGACTGTCTGGCGCCCATTACCTGCCACGTGGCAATACTGGCGCATGTGCTGCACGAGCAAAGCTATACAGATGCCCTGTCGACAATTCAGATTGCATCGCGCATACATCGACTGCGTAGACGGAAACATCGCGTGCCCATGCCACTGGCTGTGGGCTTGGCAGCGGGTCTGGCCAGCGGCAGCACTGCGGGTGGTTCCTCTGCCGGCTCGGGTGCAGATCCCTCCAGCTCGGAATTCTCCACCGATACGGTAATTTATATGGGACCGCATGGAGATGATGCCACGGATGGCGAACATCCGCCAGTTTATTTGCCCTCGTTGAGCTCGGGTGATAATCGTGGCATGCTAAGCAAGGCGTTGAAGGGCAGCGCAGCAGAGAAGCAACAACCGGTACAACCCAAGGCCGTAACGGTAGTGAAAAAGGTTGCAGTGGACAAGGGTAAGCGGACAATTGGCTGGGAATTTTGGTGCACTGTTGACACAAGAACTTGTTTTTGGGGATCACATGTGGCGTCAAGAAATGCTTTGTTTTGGTTGAATGGGGCAACCATTTTGTCGTTTTTTTTTTTCAAAATTTCGCGAGTTGCAAAGTCAGCAATTACTCAGGAAACTTAATTACAATCGAGGCGGAATCGGTTTAAAGTCCCTTGAACACCTTAGGTCTACTTTAACTTGATTATGGATGACAGGGCAACGAACTCAATCCTCTTTTCGAAGTTCGAAAACTTCTTATTTTCTCTTAAATTCAAAAACTTGGACAATAGTTACATTTTGAATGGGTCAATAAATTAATTAGCAGCGAAAAACTCCAATTTTTTCTTTATAATGTCAAAACGTTACATTTCGATAGTTGGGTGGGAAATTCTTTACAATCCAATAAATTAAATGCAAAGTTCAACGCATCAATAGAAAAAGAATTTTTTCAATTCCAATTATTTTATTTTTTGAATTTGTCATTTTCGAATTGTTTTTGAAAAAAAAAACATGGTCATTCATTATGGTCATCATCAGTTCAGAAGTTTGGCTTCGAAATTTCTGGTCGATAAGCCATAGAACATATTTATTCTCCTAGTCCTTCATCGGAAACCATTTTTTTCACCATTCCTTTCACAGCGAAAAAGCTCAGCTCCGTCTCCAGCACGGGCAGTCTCAAGCGACACAATGCAACGCACAGTCCACTGCCTTCCGATACGCCACCGCCCGGTTCACCCATATTAAGCAGTATTAGGCACTTGAGCGGCGCTGCGCTCATGTGTTCCAAGGGTTCCAATATGCCAACGCCCAAGGGTTCACCGTTACGCCGTCCACACATAACATCAACTACCGTTAATACCAATCCCGGCAGTGCGCTGGAGCAACTAGAGCAGGGCATGCGTAAGATAACCGAAGAGCAATGGATAGACGGACCGCGCGTATCGCGCGCCAGAGTAGCCGAGGCTAGACATCTTATGCGTGAAGTCAACCATGTCAAGCAATGCGAAACCTGGGTAGATGGACCCAAGTCCCAGTCTTGCAGATCATTGACGGCAGGCAATCTGCCTGCAACAGCTGGTCAGGCACAAGGCTATGGCTTCATGGATGCACACAAGAAAACCATGATTAGACAATGGGTAGAGAACCAAACGTCGCAAGTCTTTCAGACCACATCGGCCAGCTGCTCACCCACCTATACAACACAACAACTACGTAGCGCTAGCTATCAGCTGTCGCAGCTTAAGCAAAAATCCTTGGACTTGCCAGATCTGAGCAGCAGAAGTGTGGAGCAAAAGCAACTGCCTTCAGTGCCGTTTTCAGCAGAGCAAAGTTTGGAACTGGAAAACTTGCCTTTGCTGTGCAACTATAATGAAGCGGATGTGGGTTATTTGAATTTGGAGCGGCCTGCAGATTGCGATGAGGATCAGGATAGTGGACCTTCAGAGGTGCCGCCAGCATTGCCGCTGCTGGATCCTTTGGGTTCTAGAGAATTGTCGCAAGACAACTTGCAGCGCATGTTGTCAAGGCATGTTTCCAGAGATTCCTTGGCGCAGCAGCTACAGGAAGAGTCAAGTCGTACGTCATCGCATCATCCCTCGCAACGCAGCATAGACTGCGGACTACAGGTTACCGAAGAGGAAATCGCACGCACTATGGCCATGGAGCATCCGCTGGCGGCGCTTAGTCACTGCGATAATATGTCCTTTGTCTCCAGCTTCAATATGGCCTGCGAATCTTTTAGTGAATGCGGCGAGAGAGCTAGGTAAGTGTTAACGCATTGGTTATGTATCTAAAAGATACATTTTTGGCTAAGCCAAAATTGTAAACATTCAATATGCATTTACTATTTCCAGACATCAGTTCGATCAGCTGGCGCGCCTGCACGAAATCTTCACTTCGCAACTGGCCATGGCGGAGGTAACACCATCGACGGGACTCTTTCGCACGGGTTGCGACGTGGGCAGCGTCTTCAGTGAGCCGGCCTTTCGCTTCAATGTGGGTCAGAGCAGTGTTTGCAGCGAGCCCGCCTATAGGCTGCCCAGTCCTAAGCAGCCTTCACACAGTCCCAGTCAAGGCTCGCTGCCTAGTCTGAATGGTATAATGGAAATTGCAGGTATGGATGACTATGCGCTGTTAAGACAGCCAGATGGCGCTTCCGATCCTTGTTTGCCCAAGTCTGAGAAGCGTTTTGCGCCACAACATGATGACATCTGCGAGCTGGAAGAAAAAGCAGGTTTTCTGAACATAGGCAAGCGTGGTTCGCTGGAGGATGCACAACAAAAGCTCAATGAGATTACGAATATATTGCCGCTAGCAGCACAGTCGCGTCTGCCGCTGCTGCCACTAAACACTTCTTCAGAAGCCTACGATAGCGGGCATGACTCCTCAACGCCTAGAACTTCGAAGCATTCCGGCATGTCCAGACGTGCTGAGAGCGGCTATCATAGTGTGGCCACTGTAAGAGACTCGGATGAAAGCAGTTTCGCCTCGGGCATGTCCAAGAGTCAACGAAATCGCATAACCATATCAGCAACAAACTATCAGCGACATAAGAAGCAACGACAGGAGGGCAAGGGACTATGCAATTGGTTGCTAAATCCTTTTTCCTGCACCTATCCAGAGACTGAGGGCGAAATCAGCGACTTTTAAGGCTTAAAACAATAATGAGTAAACCAAGACAGTTGAGACCCACCAAAGTAACCAAAGCTAGTCAAGCAAACAAAAAATGGCCAAAACTTGCACACACACACACACACACACACACAGACATGCAGTAAGAGAAACTAAAGGATATGCAGTAGTCGTAAAGGCAGCTTTTGGTGGATTTTTTTATAGCGACTGATTATCTTTTACTAGGCAAAGGCGCCTGCGCGCAGAGCCATATTTTAAACTTACTAACTATCTAACTAACCCAACCAACTACCTAATACATATGCATATACATATATATATATATATACAGCTAAAGTAAATGCGACACACACACACTCACTAATACACGCATAAGTTCAAAAGGGCTTTAAGTATCTTAAGTTGCCAGCTAGCATAATAAAAAGGAAAACAGTTTATACATATTATTATACATATATATATATATATATACAAATCAAACATTATAATAATACATACATATGTACTTAATCATGCCACAATCACTACGACTTTAGACCAGTGCAGAGTAATATATATATATATATAGCTTATATACTACAAAGAATTATATGTATATACTATATGATATATGATAGCTATTTATTGTTTATTTTTGTTGGGTTTTCAGAACCCAATTTGTATGCTAAATGTTAAATGTTTGCTTATTCAAACACTTTATTGCCAATTATAAGTTACAAATGTTTAAATTAATTGTTAGTTAGCTAAAGTTATGAAATATTGCATTATTGCTGGCCAAGTTGAAGCGTAAAATCTCTACTAAAATCAGCTGCAGAACAACTGACTATAAACGGTTTTTGAGTAGACAAATGTTAAACATACAATTTTGTTGCCATTTTTGCCTAAATAAACTATGTTACAAAAAAAAAAAAAAACACAAAAAGATAAAGAAAATTCAACAGATATATTTATCAGAGATATTATATAAGTAAAGAAAAGAAACATCATTTTAAAATAAAGCAAAATACTAAATACACATATACATATAATATACATTATACAAGCGTATTTAAAAAAAAAAACACAAAAAACAACAAAAATTGTCGAGAAAACACGCTCTTGAAGCAAAAAAACAAAACTAAAGCTGCAACAGTTGCCTAAAGGGTCAAAAGTTAGTCCAGAACTTACAAAAAATATACATTTTCTACTCCCCGGTGTTCCAGAAACCTCTAGCGGTATCTAAGGCATACTTAACTAGGTTCTCTCATCTCCCTCGCTCAAGTAGACTTATTTTCTAGGAAGAAGGTCGCTTCTCACTTCAAATACCCTACTCAACATGGGTGTACCTGGTTAAGTATATCTTCCTCGAGACTAAGTTTTTGATGCATTCAAAATCACTCATTACAACACTGCGTACCGTTACAAAACAACCAAATTGCAGATGTCCCCGTTTTCGGCAGTTACAGCTTTGATAGAACAAACATTTAATTCAGGCCTGAAAGAAACACCACCATCACTTCAACTTGCCTTCCACCTATGGGCTTTAAGTTCAAGAATTCAACAATGATTTCTTTCCAATAAACTTTAATTTTGAACAGGACAATGTTACATAAGTAGACAATTGTTAAGCCCTGAATAAATCACCACTTCCACCTGCCTTGAATCTATGGGCGTTTAAATTATGAAATAAGCATGGCCACGACTCTGGCATCGTTTGAAGCCTTGAATTTTGGTCAGATTTCCTTCAAAAATATGTAATACCCTTTCCTTTCATAAATTATAGGTAGTATCATGGATGATTTTCTTCCAATAAACTTCAATCTTTACGAGGACAATGAAATGAAAGAATCCCCACTTCCACTTGCCTTCAATCTATGCCCGTTCAAATCATGAAATCTACATGGACACTTCGGTTTCAGGCTCTTGAATTTTGATCTGATTTCCTTACAAAAATCAAATCATGATTTTCTTCCAATAAACTTTAATCTGTATTAAAGTAGTTGACATTAAGGATGATTTTCCTCCAACAAATTGGGTGATTTCCTTGCAAAAATCATATGTGATATCATGGATGATTTGCCTCCAGTAAACTGTGTGATTTCCTCGCCAAAATCAAAGATGATATTATGGATGATTTTCCTCCAACAAACTTCAATTTTTACCAGCAGAAGGATACAAAAATATGTAGAGAATTTAACATTAATATTTCCTCGGGTTCAGTCCTTCGTTTCTGCCATTGCTTGTAGCATTGAATTTTGGATTGATTTAACTTAAAAATCATAGTTGATATCATGGATGATTTTGCTCTATAAACTGGGGGATTTCCTTGCAAAAACCATAGGTGATATAATGGAGGATTTCTCTCAATAAATTTCAATTTTTATCAGTACAATGAAAAAACATAGAAAAGGATTGTAAAGCTTATGTTTTTTCAAAATAAAGTCAAACTTTTGACAACGTTGGCCTAATCCTAGATAACAATATAAGGGAAAATTATTGGGTAGTTCTGGCCAAAAACAGCCGCTTACACAAAATTTTCCAAAAAAAAAAACCTACAAATGCTGTAATTGTGGATGGGGCGAGAACCATGAAGTAATGAAACTAAACAGGAGACTTCCTGCCTTTTGCGATTTTTCTCTCTGTCGGCACATATACGTCATAAGATCAACCCCTTTTGTGTTTAGTATGAACAGAAACTCTACAACTTGCAAACACACAATGCAAAGTAAACTACAAAATTTGATCTTGTGACGTCACATGCTTTTTCTTCTTCGCTTCCGAACAAAAGACCTAAGCAATGCATCTGCTCCTTTCCATTGTTTCATGAGCTTAAATAACGCCCAAAACACTCCAAAGATGGTCCACCAAAAGTGCGATATACCAAGTGCTTAAAGACTACAAAATATCAAAAATGTAGTTTTTTAATTGATTTTCAAAGACTGTTCGACATTGGTTTCATACAATCCGAAGAAATACTCAATTTCGTCGTTCCCTTGAAAAATTTAAAAAAAAAAATTGTTATTGTTTGTTTTGATTTTGGGATAAAACTTTAATAGCATTATATTAATTGCATGACGTCAACCGAATGGTATGGGAGATATAAGCAAGCAAAGTGTTTTACGTGACGTGACAGCAAATAGAAGTGGTTTAGTTGCGTGTTCGGGATTTCGACTCTTATCCAACTTTTTCGCTTTCAATTAAAGACGCCACCTGCTCGATTTGTTTACCAACTCAGTTTCTCCCAAGAGGTAGATGGGTCTTTCGCGAAAAAGATAGTTTTTCAGAAGACAAATTTTAAGTTCGACGTTATGATTATCGCTCATCGCCGCTAGTCATATGCTTTTCGCATTTGTTCTTCCTGGTTAAAATTCAGTTTCTTGCCAATTTAATTATTTTTATTCCTTTTACTACTACAGCTCTTAGGTACTACGTTTGAGAATCGAGAAGGTTAGTAGATAGTAGAATAAAATAAGCGATTGTAAAGAAAAACTTTTTGTATAATAGAGGGAAATTTCATTACTTATGTTGAGCATTGCGCTACCTTCTTAAACTAAACTTGCAAATAGTAAGATAGCCTTTTTTAAGAGTTAAATAACTTAAATTACTTTATTTTTTATTTGTTTTTTATTCACATTGAAGTTTTGGCTCCTTAGAGACGAGTGCTCAAGTATAAGATAGAGTATATATAGATATTCGTTGAAGTTTCCAAACCGCTTTTTGTTACAAAAATGTGTTAGAAAACTCTTTTTTTTGGAAGTTTTGTACCCTAAAGCAGTTAGAGCCAAGTTCAGCTTCAAAGTATGCTACAATTTTTTGCTTAAAGAGGCGTGTGTTGGAAATAACGATATGACCGCTTTTAACGGTTACACGTTGTAATTGTTTAACACAATTTTAAATAAATTAAAAGCATTTTCATAAAAAAATTTTGTATGGTTTTTTCATAGCACTTTATAAAGAATTTTATTCCATTTATCAGCCACACATTTGTTCCATTACATTTAACATAAAAGTAATCAGAAGAGTAACACACACACACACACTATATTATATTTGTATCAGCATTCCACAATTATCGTAGTAATCACCAAGCTATACTTTAAATGTTTAAACATAATCACCCAAAAAAAAACAAAAAAAAAACGAAACGAAACGAAAACGAAACATGTGTCGTCACAACTTCAATGAAGAATACAGACTAATTATTTTTTATAATATAAACAAATTGACAGCTGGTTTTATTGCTAAGGGGTGCGGAGTGTGGGTAGCTGGGTTCCGGGAGGGGTCATATATGGGCGTGTTGTCGTCTAGCGCGCAAATAAAGTTGACATTTTATAGATATAGATACTAACTTGGCATATATCTAACTCGCTGGCAGGCTGTCACCCTTAGAGTTCCGAGTTCCGTGGTTGGAGGCGGGGGGGGACTGAGGCATTGCACAACACAATAAAATGTGTTGGCACCTTCTGGCAATGTTGAGCGCAACCCTGGCAGCCCGCCCCCTCAGCCGGTGGCAACTGCGTCGCAGTTGTTGGCAATTTTTCTTATTTCGCCTTTGTCTGCCGCCCTTTTCATGTAGCGCCGTCGCAATGTCGCAATTTTTTACAACCCTCTTATCACGAAAACTTTAAATTTTCGCATTCCGATTCGAATTCGCAGTCACAAATGCAAATGCGGTGTGCCCCTGCCACATGGGCACTCTTGATGCCGCCGTGCCACCATGTTGCTGCTGCTTACTTTATGTGCTCCAAAAGGAGCAGCAGCAGCACGCCCCATACTTTCTGCCAAGTTGTAGACGCTGCTGCAGAAGTTACGCCGGAGTTGCGCTACGCTCCTTTTGCCATATGTTGCCAATTGTCGCAAAATCGAAAACCGTCTATGGATTGTTTATGACCGTACCAAAGTTGAAGCCTTTTTATGGCTTGCCGTTAGTGGCGCTGCCAAGAGGCAGTGGCAGGGTTGCTTTTCCCCAGTTGATTTTCCCTATGTTAGTTTGCCTTGCAGTTTTCCTTTTCGCCTCTTTTTAATTATGGCTTGCAAATTATTTTCAATTTTTCATCATGCAGCGGAAATAAATGTTTGCTGCAATTTCCCCCGCTGCAAATGAAAAGCCAAAGGATTCGAACAATTTTTCCAGGTGTCGACTTGGCCGTCCACTGCCATTTCCCGTAAATAACTCTGGTTTTGTTTGTGAGTGTGTGTGTGTTTCTTTGATTCTGGGTGTGTTTGTGACTGACCTAAAAAATGTTCACACTCACTTCACTTGTCAAGTTGAATAAAGCGAAACGTCGCACAGTGGGCAACAACGCCGATCTAGCTGCGCTTCATCAAATTCAAAGTTCCAATAAATAAAAATAAAAACAAAATCTCGGTGCTGCGAAAAAACTATTCGAAAGTATCGACTCGTATGCTCGCATGGCATTAGGTTTGTTTTGAACGCCTGCCACCCGTTATTTCTAATGATACTCTTAGACCGAGAGTCGACTGGAGTAGGGTTTTATACTGATTTGCCAGCTAGAGAGTTCTATGGTTAAAGGAAGTGCCAACCAGATGCCATAACGAAGTCTGAAATATGTTCAGGGCTGTTTGTGGAAAGCTCTTATCAGCTGTTATGGAAGTGCCTTCCCAGACATGAACAGAAGAATTGAGCGGTCATTTGCTGCTCTATGCTGCCCCTCAGCCTCTGCAGAGATCCTTGTAAAGGGCATACAGTCTAGCTCCATGGACGCCAACCAGCCAGAGTCCGGTAGTAGCACACACGAGCAACCCCTCCGGCTAAGATAACAGAGCTTAACTTTGCGTTTTTTATTTATCTCTGCCCAGGACTGCCAATCAGAGCGACAGAGCTTAGCGAGAAGAATTTGACAAAGAATTGTGAAGAATTGACGAGTTTGGAGGTGCCTCCTTTTCAGGTAGGAGGGACACAGTTGCAGCTTGTCTGCCTAGCTTAATAAGTATGCTGTCACTCTCAATGCCCTGGTGGCCCGGAACTTATATCGTGCTAAAAACGAACTACAGCTTTGCGACAGTTTCTTACCGATATCTCGCTTCAAAATAATAATATTAAACATATAAATATTATAACCTTTTGGCTGTTACTGTAGATGTTTACATTGACCGATGCATTATTAGAGTCTCGAAGCCAGGAAAGTGCAACATTTAGATGCAGCACCTACGCAGTGCTTTGGTAGACAAAAAGCTTTTTTTATATTGAGCTATTCTAAGAGGATTCAGCCTTCAGCTTGAGTGATTAGCTTTGAGTCTAACATAAAAGTAGATGGCGTCGATGAGTTCTGAGATTTGTTACTGCCCCGAATAAGGATATTGAAAGAAGTGCTAACCGTAAATAATCATCAAATTCTTTGCTTCACATCTGTACGGCGTCCCGTGACAAAAAAAGGTTTTGTTCATTTGAAATCCCTTGAAAAACGCTCGATTATAGATTTGAAACGCTATCAAAGATATTTCATAAGTATAGAGGATTTACTTCTGCGTTGAAATTTAACTGAGAAAGATGACTGGATTCATATTGGATTACAATTTACTGATAAAAATCGCTTGTTACACGAAGCGACATTTTCAAGTGAGAATTAAAATGCACGAAAAGTCTTTAACTGGCGGCTTACTACGATATCTTTAACCAAAATGGAATACGTTTTCATATTTAGTTTTATCGCTGTTCATCTAAAACTATTGCTTATCAAATCTGGTAACAATGTGAGCTAAAGTATAGTTATATAGTTGTTCGATCGTAACTAGATTTGGAAACAATGGAATGCCTTTACCTTAAAGTCTATAATACAAAAACTTCTTATAAATTTGATTACGCTAGATCTATCCTTGCCCACTGTGCAACGTCGAGGGAAAGCTGATACAAAAAAAAAAAACGGAACAGCAAGGAAAGTGGAAAGCGGCAAAAAATGCACTCATTAAAATTTGTTCCGTTTGCAATTAGAGTTGTCATTTTGCGAGTGCGACAAATACAAATACAACAGTAAATATAACAAATACAACAACAAACAAGAAAAAAACGAAATAAAAATGCAATAATTAAACAGCCAAGAACAATTTCAAATGTTATAATATCGTATATGCTATGTGGTGGCTCCATATACGATATGACACACCCGTGAAGCCATAAAGGTTCCGAGCTGGCAATTTCAGGGTTTGGGTATTGTAACTACACAAGCAATTACAAAAACATGAGCAGCAATTGAAAAGCCGCTTAATGAAATTTAATACAATGCCTTAATAATGCCGTTAGAACAAAGAAGGAAAAGTTCACATTGAGACCACAAATTTCGGATACCCTTAAGGCCTGTTCTTTATATGGCAGGCAGCTATGTATAAATGTACAGGGGAGATATTTTGAAGGTCCAAAATGGCTCTAAATGGGACTTAACAGTTACGATATTGCATATTATGACAATCGTACCGAAAAATGTAACCCATATTTGCCGATTTAAACTGACAATCGAAACCGTAGTTGATATACGTTTTGTGTAAAAAAAATAGCATTGAATCGACTTAATTCATAAATCGTACATATAACCGTAGTAAAGCCATCACAAAAATATCGATTTATTTCAGTTTCCGAATGTCGGAATGGAATGGAATGGTTTTGGTGTTCTGGTTTCTGAACCATTCGTTTAAATCGTTAAAATGGTTAAAATAGGCTAAAGCCCTTTTAGCAGTCCGAATAAAAAATAAATGTTAAACAAGAAGAAGACACCAATGCGTGGAATGACTTCGAACGTTCGGAATTTTCCGAATCGGAAACCAGAACAGGCCTGATTATGTGGAAGTTTAAAAAGAAAAAGATAAAAAATCGAAAACAAAAATTTAATAATGTGTAAAACGATTTTTTTATTTTGAAAAGGATTAAATTTGCTAATGCCGAACCAGCAGTAATACCTACTCCCAACAGTAGTATATCTCTACAAGTGTAAAACAGTCAGTTGTGAGTTCTCTCCAACTTAGCTAGTTGGCTCACTGTCTGGTCCGTCCAGCGGAGAAATGGTCTGCCCTTACGACGCCTCCCTTCAACACCCGCAGTGAAGACCAACATGGCCTAGCTTGACTATGTTAATGTTGTTGAAGAGCTCAAGAGTTCGTCGTTCCATCTGATGCGGTAGTCATTGCCTTTCCGCTCAAACACTCCAAGGGAATTCATGCTTCAGAGCTCTAAAGCCAAATGGGAAGGATGAGCGTCTTGTAGAGTGTTAGTTTCGTCTGGCGGGAGTCTCTACTACTCATTTGCCCACTGAGACCAAAGTAACATCTGCTGGCAAGATTGATTCTCCGCTTGATCTCCATGCTGACATCGTTTTTCATAGTGACGGTGGTGCCAAGGTAGATAAAATCCTTGACAACAATCTGAGCATCCAACTGCCCTGTCTCTCTACTTTGTCTTTCCCTCATTAACTGGCAGACCCACCCTGGCAGATTCTCTTTCAATAGCCGCAAAGGCTCCGGTAAGTAAGTCCGACGATATCGAAATCATTCGCGTTTGCAAGCAAACTACTTTCGCAACACACTCTCCATCACAAAGTTGAGTTTTTAGGAGAGGTCATCAGCTTGTCTGAAGCCTCGCTTGGTATCAAAAGGCTCTGAGAAGCTCTTTACTACTTTGACTGAGCTCCGTGTTTTGCTCAACGTAATTTTGCACTGTTTCACCATCTTTGCACGGTGGACTTACCAGCGACTTTCACACAGTACGCTTTATAGAGCATTATATGCAATATAAAGCAGACTGATACTATGGTAGTTAGCGCACACTGTGTTCTTGAGGACAGGGCAGAGGACACCAAGGTCCCAATCATCGGGCATGCTCTTATCTAGCCATAATCTTCAAAGGAGCTGATGCATGCACCTTGCTAACTCTTTGCTGCCAGTTTTGAACAACTAAGCAGGTAAGTCATCTTCGCTTGATTGCAACCCTGACTTCGTCATAACTAGGCGGCAGTATATCCACGCCATCGTCTATAATGGGGACGTCGGGAAGTTACCTTCGGGAGCGGCATTATCCTCATCATCGCCCGATAGTAAGCCAGAGAAGTGTTCCCTGCACAACCTAAGTGCACCCTGTATATCCACTACCAGATTACCCTCAAATACAAAATATAGATTCATCATCCTTCTTAAACATGTTTAGGTTTAAGCAATTGTGAGAACTTCGGCTCATGTTCATAATTCCATTTAAAGCTTGTTTTCTACAAACACTCCATTTATTTCATCAATGAATATAAGATTCGATATCGACCGGACTTTTTTAGAATGCCTTGTAAATGACGTCACGTGCTATTCTTAGCGATTCCGACAAAAGTGAACAAAGCGCATTCAACTTCGCTTCGTGAGTTTGAAACCTGATCGAGTTAGCTTTTGTTAACTAATCAAAATATTAAAAACAAATTTCGCAGAATCGCAGGTGTTACCTTCTATGCACTGCAAACTAAGTCACCCAAGTCAAGTTACCCTCTGCAATGGCATAAAAAGTGTAATTCTAAGTAAGAAAAAATGCAGCCGAAATTGAGAACTTTTATTGTTTCGTGGAGTGTAAAGTACAAGTAACCGCAAGACATGCATAAGAAATATACCCTCAATTAAGCCAAGTCAAGTGAAGGTACGGCAGCAGCAGCTCCTCGTCCTTCTGCTCAGGGAGTCACCAACAAAGCCTTGCACAACAAATGGAAAAACCAAGCATATCCTAATAGCTGCAAATCCTTAACGCAGCCCTCCCTTTGGCTATCCACCAGCAAGTCACCGTACTCGACCAACCACATGACAAAGGTCATATGCCCATAGACGAAATTGTGCTCCATAAAAGCCAAAAAAGCTAAGGAAACTATGTTGCCCAGTATGCAAAGATCGCTGAGCGCATCGGCAATATCGCAATCCTTGCGTTCTTTCAACAGCGTGCACATTAAATCGCAGGCCAAAGGCAGCACAAATATGCCATGGCTCAACGCCAACACGCCCAGACCCTGAGACTTGCTATACAGTTCTATGTTGACCAGCGGCAGTGGCACCAGCGAGATGACGCCCGTGCTTATATCCCGCAAGCTTTGGCACTCATCAGCCGCACCGCTGCCAAAAAACACACGCATCAAACCGAGAACACCAACGCCCACGCCTACCATGCAGGCGGCAAAGGCGCAGGGATGCTCGTAGCAATCTAGGTGATAGGCGGCATGACCAGCGCTGCCCAGTAGCAGGCTATTGAGCAGGCAGCGTGACCAGCGACCGGAAATTGTTTCGCACATGGCAGCAGCAGCAGCAGCAGCAGCGGGTGAACGGTGGGCGGAAAGCTATTGAAAGTGACAGCGGTTACCGAAAAAATTTAGGGTCTAAACATTCCAAGTTACATATTTTGAGTGAAATTTGAAAAGTTGCTAACTCATTTCGTTCGTACGGCAATGAACAACGAACGATGCGGCTAAATGTGAACTGACAAAAACTTGGCTTAGTTTATGGCAACAGCAAACAGAACAAAAACAACAAAACAACAAGAATAATATGCAAGCAATGGTAGGAGGTCGGATGGGGGCGTTGGTCCAAAACTTGGGCATGCCAGGCACGCACCATGCCCCAGCATCCAAACATCTATGAGCAAAATAAAAATAATAATTCAACTTTATTTGTGGCACATACCTACAGACAAGTGTGTGTGTGTGTGTGTGTGTGCGTGTGTGGCAGTGGCAGGAGGCAGCTAGTAGTGGAATTGCTAGAGCGACTAGTTGTCCTGGAGTGGGGTTGGACTTTTACCAGCTGTTCGTTGTCAGCAGCGTAACGAAGCGTCTCCGCTCTGCCGCCTGCCGCCCCCGACTGGCAAATTTAATCGAAAAGCGTGTAATTGACCTCAGCAATGGCTGTGCGAGGGCTTTGTCAAAAGCTTAGCCAACTGCCATCAAATCATTATCAGTTAAATAAACGACAGTGCCAAGTTAAAAAGATAACGAAGTCGCCGTCGCCGTCGCCGTTGCCGTTGCCGTTACCTACAGACACGCCCCCAACTCCCCCTTTCAAATCCCGGTTGTAGTCAACGTTGTCATTGACAAAGCCAAACGGTAGCAGCAGCAGAGCAGCAACAGATGATATCTGCCAGCTCTATACACAGTTACCACACACACACACGTATATGTACTACTACCTCTATACAAGTACACACTGAGGGGGCCACAATAGACAAACAGACAGACGTAAGCCGCCTCGTTTTATGCTAATTCAAATGGAAATGGAGCCAGTCAGCAGCTGCCGCAGCCGCATGTTGTCAACGCCGCATTCCAATGCCGTTCAAGTTGCCGTTGCCGTTGCCATAGAACGTCGTACAGTGGGACCAGCCGCGTTTTTTTCTTTCTGCTAAGAAAAGTGAGCAGCGCCTTAAGCGGAAAGCAACTGAACACACTACTAGCGCGTAGAATAAAGAAATTTCGCCATTAGATAACGATGATAAGAAACTTTAACATTAGGGAGAAACAAACTGAAATCTTTTATATAAGTTGTACAATACACCTAGTGTAAGGGATACCAAATTTCCTGCCAGAGGGGTACCTACCCTGGTACGCTTAAATGCAAATGCGGGATATACATTGATGCGAGAGAGAACGATTGAGTCAGTGACAAAAGCACGGACAAAACAAGTGGCAATTAGTTTCGACAGCACTTTTTAGGTCTGTTTATACAAAGATCGAAAAAATGAGAACTCAAGAGAGCATTGACTTCTCTCAAGCGACAGATTTTTTACGGAATTTTTCGTTTTTTACAGTTTGGGCCAAACTTAACCAGGTATGCTTGTGCAGTAGCTGCTTCCGCATATTCTTGGCAGAGTCTAAAGCTGCACACAAACGCACAACAAAGAGTGTCGTGGGGATTCGTTGGTCTTTTACAGGATTGAGTGTAGAAAGAATCACACTGAAAACGTCCGATTAGTTCTTTCGCGAATGGCTTCTCCTTTTTACGTTCGTGACTTTTCCGGCTGAAAGACCGTTAGCGAGAATAAGTTGTCCTCAAAAAATTGGCAAGCAAAATACTGACGAACTTCAAACTTCTGGTTCAGTCAGTTCGAGTCAGTGAGCTTTTGCAATGGGACTGATGACAAATACCAATTTTCAAAGAGTAAATTCGATACCACTTCTCGATCTTTGTTTAGGAATAATGGTTTAGTGGGAGGGGTGCTTCAAGGTGGGTCCCAAGCCCTGCGCGCAATCCTTTTAAGGGTAGCACTTAGAGTACTTGAGCGGCAAGAACTCCGTAAGATCTTTGGCCCTTGCGCGTGGACGACGACTACCGAATTTGAAAAAACGATAAACTCTATGAGCTCTACGGTGACGTTGACATAGTCAAGCGTCTTCAATGCGGTTGTTGAAGAAAGGCGACGAAGGAGTAGGCCGTGTTTTCGTTTGAAGAAACAGTTACTACATAACTCTGCAGGAGCTATACATCAAAGGGCTTCTTTGAAAACCAAAACACTTGATCTGAGGAAAACTAGGTATTCCATGCACCAGAAGAAATACCGCGGAGCTTTCTTGTGTATGGATCCTTAAACTTCTTAGTTCAGCATTAAGATGTTAATGTTAAAATGTTATTTTATTAAAACAACAAGAAACAATCAATCAAATGGCACGCAATCGACATGAAAGGTTATCAGACAGCATCATGACAAACCAGTCAATAACTTCGTCTTTAAGCAATTTCATCAGGCATCTTCGGATTTCGATTCCGATTCCGACTGGTTGAAAAGACTGTATGAACTGTATTGTAAAATCAACCAATCGGGGTCAAAATTGAACTACAAAGGAACACATGTATTTCCAGGAATAATCCAGTAACAGGTTGTTGAGGCCAATATATACAATATATACATACACAACCAATTACCGCTTTCGTACCACTGTGCCTCGCTGTTCACATTACCATCAGCAACGTTGGCGTCAGTGGCAAGCATTGCCTGCTAAGCTCGTTTCATTATGCGGCATGCAGCAGAAACTGAAGCTGAACCAGCAACAGAGGCGTAGTCCTGCCTTATTGAGTTTTTATGCTCTTGATCGGGCGCATAGATAGCGACGCTACTGCACAGATTGTAGCTGCCAGCTTTGGAGCAGCTCTACATATGCAGATAGAACTGGCCAGACTTGGAGCAGAGTTGGCAGCGGCGCGTCGGCGGCGTCACATTCTTGTAAGGGAAATTCGCCATGATTTTCATATAATTTCCGCATCATAAAGCTGCGAAAGTAATTTTCTACTTGAAAGCACAGCAGCAAGCGCACACAGTTCGACTCTTGTAAAGCCAAAAGTGTGAAACTTGGACTGTAGAGCTGGTATAGGGAGGGGAGGGCAGGGGAGGGGAGTGGAGGGTCTGCGAGCCTTTGGTATGTGGCAGACAGCAGCTGGAAAAACGCAAAAGACCAACACACAGTTACAATAAGACTTACCGCTATATAAGTGTGCTTATGTGAGTGTTGGAGAGTGTGTGAATGTGTGTGTGTGTGTGTGTGTGTGTGTGTGTGTGGTGGGGGGGCTACTCCCTACACCTTGTTACAACATTAAGCTGGAGCATTTTTGTTGTCACCTTTTAGGCGCATGCAAATTAGTCGCAACGTATTTCATTTCTCCTTTTTTTTGGGTATGTTTTCGTTTTTTTTGTTGGCTGTTTTGGCTGGTCCAAAGTGACTCGTAAAGCGACTGAGATTTTTCACATTAAAGCAACGAGGAGTCTGTGCGCTTTAAATTCAAAGGTATATAAGATTAAGCTAAGCAGTTTCGGCCGAGAAAAGTTAAAGGATCCCAAACAGCAGCAGGGACACAATAGGGAGTGGTCGCTTCAGTTCGTCGGTTGGGCTACAATTTCATTATGCCGCTCACGTGCGAGACAACCAAATTCACTACGAAATAAAAATGCAAAAAAGAGAAGCAGCAGAAGAAGCAAATCGGAAGGAAGGAAGCAAAGAATAGAAAAACGTACAACAAAACAGAGCACGCACAAAGGACGAAGGAAGCCAAAAACGAAACGTAGATGGCAATGACTAGGCGCCAGTTACAGGGGAGTAAGAAGAAGACTCAAGGCCCGCAGCCAAAAGGACAGCGGGAGCAGCGGGAGCAGCGACAACAACAACAAAGGTACAAACAACAACAACAATTTGGCACAAAGTAAAAACAAAAACATTTGCAATACAGCAAAAATTTAAATATAAGCGAAGCTGAGCGCAAATCGTTGGGGATTTATAACGAAGCAGAAGTAACTCCACACACACACACACACACACACACACAAGATAAATAAAAATAAAAATAACAACAAAAAAGCCGTAAAAGTTTTTATATTCCAGGCCTAACTGAACTTAACTGAACTTACAAAACTCTTATCAACTTGGGTATTTAGCACGAATGAGTTTGGGACATTGAACGTAGGAATCGATTTTCGTTGATTTTCACAGATGCATGGATAAATCTCATGCATATAGCCAAATCAAACCAAACCAAACCTAATCATTCCTTGTACCCAAACCCATGACCAAGCAGCTCCATGCCAATGCCTGACCTTTCAACCTTTGAGGCATACGGCACGTGGCAGCCAGCATCATGCACAACAACTCGGAACTCGTCGTCGTACTCGTCATCCTCATCATCATCATCATTGTTGTCTGCAAAGTTTATTTAGGTACTGACTGCTACTCTTCAATTTTATAGCAACAAATTTGCATCGTAAAAGATACTTGCAGGCGGCAAATGTGCGGCAGTAACATAAACTCCGGCCCAGCCTCCACACTAGCTACGGCTACAACTCCAGCTTCAGTCACTCCCTACAATACTACAGCCGGTGATAAAATTACAAAACGTTTGTTTAGGCAACCGAATCCAGGGTCGGGGTCTTCTCCGCTGAGCTCATAAACCACCGTAAACTAAGGACAAAATCGTAAAAAGCGAGCAGTTCATTTAAATTTTTAATATTTTTTGCGTTGTACATCTTTCTTTGGCCGCACTGGGCCGGACCGGGGGTCGGGCCGCTCTTGGTTTGGTTTTACCTTTGCGGCAGAGTATATTGAATTTGATCGTTTATTTGTAACGCTTAGCAGCACGACGTGAAAAAGCCAGGCGTGACGGCATCCTGGATGAATTCATTTCAATGCTTTAATCAAAAGTTTGGGACAAGGTTTATAGCTTAACCCAATATTTCGGCAACGATTATGATAACAGACAGCTTGTTATGTTATATGCCTTGCTTTCTTGGCGGTTAAATCTTTTATTCAGACTTGTGCCGGAAATTCTTGTCCAACGGCAATTCGTCTGCGTGTCAAATATCGCATCCAACAGAAATCTACAATATCAACTTTTGAAGGGTTGATTGTAAACATTTTATACAAATTCGTTCATTTTAATGAAATTGAAATGAAATTGGATACATTTGCATTTACAAAAGAGATACGTATTTCTTGCTAAAATTAGACATGATTCCGAACTCATTAGTACACTAGATCAAGCCTTAAACGTGAATGTAAAACTCAACAGGTTTATTTTATTCACTTCGATCGATGTACTTCTGGAGTTCCTCATGGAAGTCACCTCGGCACAATCCTTTTTAATATATTAATTAACGATTTGCCGCTAGTTGTTCGTTCCTTAAATAGCCTGATTAATGCAAGCGGTGTGGAATTTTATTCTTGTGTATTAGGCTGGAGTAATTTACAGTGCGATCTTATTAATTCATTTGAATAACTCTAGCACCGGATGGTGAGCTAACGTGGAGAATATGCGTCAACTTGGTTAAGATAGAGACTGAGATCAAGGGGCTTTAACCTAACCTACCTAAAACCAGACCCATGTGTGTACGCTGACAAAATCGAATCGGTTCAAAAAAGATTTCCTACTCTTTGGGTGTAGCCCGTGTGGTGATCGGGTTAGAGAATACCACCTCAGTAGGCCAAGGCTTGTCGTATGAGGCGACTTATAATGACACTGGATTCTTTCGATACCAGTAGAACCTTAAAAAACCCAATTCCAAAGAAAGAAATACATCAGGCTGTAACCCGGTAACGGGCTATGGCCAGTTAAGAAGAAGACTAAGAAGCTAAGAAGCTTTCATGGGTCCCAACGTTTTAATCTACGGACATCATATGAGGGCTCTTTAATGTTAATCGATCTGCCAACTTTTTCCGGAAAGTCGAACCACTTTTGGGATTTCATTCATGTCAAAGCTTATTGCTGATGACGTAGAGCGTATAATTTTTCGGTATTTTCAGCTCCTTGAACTACAGGACAACAAAAGTTTATTAAGGTAAAAATAGCTTCATAGCGATTGCACATTTCAGAACATATGTATCTATAGAGCAAGTAACACCCATAGAACAAGTAGCGCAAAAAAACTTCTTTTGTATAGATGACGGCTTAACGTTTGATGGCTAAGATTTCAAGATACTACATTGAAGATTTTTCGGATGGATTGAAGATGCTGCAAGTGTATCCCACTTTCGGCGCTTTAAAATTTGCATTTGTTTACACGCTTTTATGTCTATTTGACTATCTATTACTGGACCCAATGCCTATCCCCTGAATATTTCCAACTCCTCACGCCTTCCCAGAATCAGCACTCGCTTACCAACGTAAGACCCAAAGCTTGAATTTATGCGTTTAATTAAATACAATGCAACTTTTAGCATACTTAATATCACCTATCAAATAGAGATGTATGTCTGTGCATATTTGTTGTGCGTGTGTAAGTGTGTGTGTGTGTGTGTGAGTGAGTGAGTGAGTGCGTGTGTGAGTGCGTGTGTGTGTGTGAGTGTGTGTGTGCATTATGAAATACTTTCAGTTTGTTGCTGCCGACGCTGCTGTTTATTTAAGTGCGCAGCGGCAGAGCAGAGCAGCAGAGCAGCAGCCACAAAGACACGCACTCAGGATTTATTTTCACATTTATATGTCTCTCTGTGTGTGTGTGTGTGTGTGTGTATGAGTGTGTATGAGTGTGGGTATGTAAATTTTTCAGTAAAAATTCACTTCGTGATAATGGATTTTCCATGTCGCATACGTCGCTGCCGTCGTTGCTGCCACCAACAGCACAACAACAAACACAATCTGCTGCCTGTGGCGGGCACTGCCTCAAACTTCTCAAAAAACACAACTGACAGTCACACAGACACAGAGACACACACACACACATACATACAGCAGCCGGGGCCAACAATCAGCCAAGTTGCCCCCACCCAATACCAAGTCAGCGACAATTACCTCCCCTTCGTTGGGGCATGATAGATGGGTTTGTATGTGTGTGTGTGTGTGTGTGTACTGGGTACTTGAGGGTTTTGCATGTTTTGAAATTTGAATTTACGCATTACACACGCCACACACACACACTCATATGAATATGCACACACTGTCATTCACCCACACTCACTCATATTTATGTCCCCATATTTGCGTTTTTGTGTGTGCGTTGTGTGTGATTCTGTTTGTTTGAGTGTGTGTGATTCTGTGTGTGTGTGTGTGGGTGTGTGTGGTGGCAATCGCAGCATTATGCTCAAGTGTTAAAATTTAGTCAAATTGTGATTTGCCATGGTTTTGGTTGGTTGGTTTATTCGCCACAGTCAGTTTGTTTGCTAATGAGCTAAGCTGTAAAAAAAAAAAAGGAACAAATAAATAAAGGAAAGCCAAAGAAAGGAAAAAAATGCAAAGTTTAACTACTTTTATGCCCAGGTGTGTTGGCGCAGAGAATGAAAGAGCGAGCGCTGAAAGAAAGCGCACAGAAACCAATGATAATAATGACGTTGAGCCTTTGGGTTTGGCTCTATGGCTTTGGCCAGAGCGGGGCAGCAAAAGCTAACAAGATGTCAAGCCCATTATGGCTAGGTCTCAATTATAGCTGCCTTCTTATGCCGTTATGCGTTATAGGTTGCTTTTGTTGTTGTCGTCGTTCCTACAGGACTCCTGCTTGTTGTTTCCAGGCTCGTCGCGTGCTCTCGCATGCCACACACGAAGCGCCAGCATTGCCAGCCACAAATAAAACGCACTGCAGTGCGCTCTTCGTGTCCGCGCTCTTAAGCAACGCTTTCTCTTAGCTTGCGTCTATTTGACGCTCTTCGTCTGTAGGTTTTGTTTCTTTTTTTTTGTTTTGCACATATATATTAGCGATGGTCATGGCAGGGTCCGCATGCGGCTCCTAGACAATTTGTACTACTCTAAGGATGGGCGGTTGGCCTTTCATGTTTTAAATATTGCGCAATTTCGAGCACATTCTTCACACTCTAAAATCCTGACTTCATACATAATTTCGAACCCAAATTAATAGGAAATCACAGTTATTTCGAACACATTCCGAAAATGCTGATAGTATTTAAACAACTCCGAACTCTAAGTAATAGGAAATCACAGTGTTATGGCTCATTTTAATGTATAATTTCCGAATAGCGTCAAATAGAGCGCTTTTGCGAATGTTCCAGCACATTCCGAAAATCCTAACAATTATTAATCAACTTCGAACTCATGCTAATAAAAAATCACACTTATCTTAGTCATTTTAATGTCATTTACGAATAGCTTCAAATATTGCCCTTTTGCGAATATGCCAACATATTCCGAAAATCCAAATAGTCCTTACACAACTCCGTATTCGAATTAATAAGAAATCAACGTTATTTTGGTCAAATATAATTAATATATTTCAAATATTCCACTTTTCGAAAGTTCCAACACTGTCCGAAAATCCCAGGACAACAAAGTTATCTTGGCCCATTTCAATTTGTCAAATAATGCGCTTTTCCGAATCTCCTAACACACTCCAAAAATCCAAAAAGTCCTTACACAACTTCGAACTCAACGTCATAGGAAACCAGTTTCATGGGTTATTTTAATGTGTCCCTTGCAAATAGCTTTTAACATTCCGCTTCCTCGCAATCTGAAAACCGTCGTTTTACTCCGAACCAAGAGCAGATGGAAATTCCGTACTCAATTTTCATTCACTAGTTACTTCTGGACCGTAACGCTTACAGATTTTCTAATTTTAGCATTATTTACCTAACTCTGCAACTGAATTTAATCTCCTCCATTCTCATACCATTTAGAAAAGGTCCAGAAACCGAATCAATCGCATTTCTACTGAATATAAAATTTGATCGTCTGTGTATTCGGCCGAATCCCCGGTTTCACCAGTTCTGAACGTGCTGACGACTAAGTAAATCCGAAAGAAATAGTTTAATGTTTTACCTTTAGATATAATTTTGAAAATTTACTGAACTTTTTCAATACTCGACTACCTAGACCTACAACATGCAACGAATCACTACAACATCGTGAAATTATTGCAAAATTGCATCTGAAAAATGGGCGGATAAGGCTGGTTTGCATCCGAATGTTGTAAGGCAACCATTTGCGAACATACCTGAAATACAATATCAACAACTTAAAATGCTATCCCTAGATATTCGAAAAATTCTAAAAGTCTGACTTTGTTTCTAAATAATAGCGTGTCCACTATATATTATGGGAGTCGTCATTAGTTAGGAGTACATATAGCCCAGTTTAAATACTTAATAGGACAGATTTCACAGATATGGGAAAGATCGTATACTCCAGTTATGTTAATCGAATTTCAGCAGGGCAATTAAGAAATCCATCGATTGCATTTGCCTGTATTCCGATATTTCCTAAAAATTCCATAAGTTTGATTTTTTTTGCACATTACCAGTAAGAAAACCGGATCTTCTTAGTGATATGCGATAATCATATTGCATATTTGAAGTATATGCTGTACGAAAAGATTCCATGACTGTTCATATCCCTTAAAAAAGAGTCAATCGTATTTGGTATTGTTTTATTTTTCTTGATCCTCGGATAAGAATAAGATACAATTTGATTGTCGAGCTTAGAGCTCCAAACATCTTTGATTCTATTGAAAAAAAAAGAAACTAGCTTTATAATGAAATGAGGCTAGCATCCGTAGTTACCCGATTTACCGAAACCGTGCAGAAATGCAGATCTCGTGTAGCTCTTCTCTAATTGCACGACAGTTCTAATAAGGAAGTCACACTTGGTATACATGTACTTGTTCGGTTCTCTATGCAAAAAAGAAAGCAGCTTTACAACTAGTCAGCTATTCGGGAAAAGATTGGAGCTATCTTGGTAGAATCAAGGCAATCCGTACTTATTTGAATAAGTCAACTAACGTGTTTATACTCTGCCGTACTGCTCATATAACATTAACTGCCATGCCTTTTATTTGTTTATGTAATTTTTATTGAAAATGTTTTTGTTTTTTTTTTTTTGTTTTGTTAAAAACCGTATGTATATATATTTCGCTCCGATTTCTGCGCTGATTTTATCCATACATATAGTTTACTTTTGTTTTTTTCTTCTTTATTATTTATTATTAAAGTTACATATGAACTTAATTTATAATGAATTTGTTTTTATCATTTTAATATTTTCGCTTTTTAAGTTTATTCAGTAATCAGTAATATTAAACGTTTTTGTATTTCCATTTTTGAATCGCCTCCGCCGCTTTGCTCGCCCGCTGCTGCTACCTCTGCATTGGCGTATCCGCATTTTATATACGCGCATGTTGCGCCTCTAGCCTATGTGCCCCGCCTGCTACTCTGCTGCTTCACTGTTCGTCCACTGTCCACCGTCCGCCGTCCGCCTGCCTCAATGCCTTGGCCTGCCACAGACCATACAAATGACGACTTTGCACTCGATTGATAGATACACTAGCAGTTTCTAGTTGTTATTTTTATAAATTAACAAATTTAGCTAAGTAGTGGTAGTTGTTGTTGTTGCTTGGTTGGTTGGTTGGTTGCTTGGTTTGATTGGATTGGATTGGTTTCATCTTCCCTTGCATCACCTGCTGCTGCTTCTGCCTGTGTTTTTTTTTTGTATCTCGTCTAAAATGTGAGCCTAAGACTTTGCCATTTAGTAATGAACTTGTTCAATGCGTTTACAGCATTTTGGGTCAAATTGCTTCTTAAAATGTTTTTTTGTTTTTGTTTTTTTTTTTTCAACTTTAAACGTACATATATAATTTATTTTATTTTCTTTAACTGCATGCCGTTATGCTTTTTTTATTGTTTGCCGTTTTATTAATGTTTCTCTTATTTAGGTTGTTGTTTATACTTGTTTGTTGTGTTATAATGCGATGTAATATGTGTAAATGTAAGCTGCATAGTTGCATACGGCTATATCCAGCTTAAAGGAAATAATCTGGTGTTCTTCGTGTAACATGGGGTTCTCCGCGCCGCGGTGCTGGGTCAAATTGTAGGCTGAAATAGAAATGGAAACAAAGTTGTTAAAAGCTATTTTTATGAATAAATGAGTATAACCCGTTTGCTCAAAGTCCATTATATCTACAAGCGATACAAAATTTGTGTTTGCTAAAGCTGTGTTTACGCTGTCTTCTTATCCAATATTAGATAACGAATGCTAATCAGTTTTCTCTTTGATAAAAACGTACTAAATACTTTATATATCATCTAGTATTATTGCAGTTTTTTCTTAATTTTATACATATGTACGTACATCTTCTACTTGACTGGTCATAACAAACTGTTACAGGGTGCCAGCCTGTGCCAGGCGCCTCTGCGTAGTAGCCTTAGTGCCTCAAACGAAGGCACGTTCAACAACTTCGCCGTCTTCCCTTAAGAGCCTGCAGCTTCTTCGTCTATAGGCACAACGTGAGATAGCCAGCTGAGCGGTTGTATGTTTTACTGCTTGACAATGTCACAGAGTTCAGCGTTCCATCAAATACCAAACAGAAAATTTCCTCAAAAAATAAAAGATTTTGATAAACCAACCGGTCTCCCTAAAACTTGCAGCTTTTTCAAAGAAGCCAGGCGTTAATGACCAAATCTCTAGCGCGCAACAACTGTCCAAATTCTCGGTAGCCGATCTTGAGCAAACAGTACCCAACACTTCAAATATTGACAACTTACAATGAAAATTTAAGTGAATCATCCAGTTCCATAAGGGCCGCTTGGTTACCACATCTGTAGCAATAGTTTGGCGCTGAGAATATTGTGACGACATTCCGATCGTGGCACCAATTGTAGCCCTCCATCACAAGCTGATGTGCACGTGAGACCAATGTCAGGCCGTTTGTGTTGTTAAATGTTTCCGAAATGTCCTAATACGCATGACACAAAACATATGTTAGTAATATTAAGAAGCAGGATCGCAGTTAACACATTAGAAACTTACCTGTCCAAAGGTGTAGCCAGCGCCGCGTGGGGAAATGCCCCAACCGCCCCTGTCATCGGGATCGGACCACAGCAAGTCGCACATGGGTCCCTCGTGTGGCACCTCCTGCAAACGATCCAGTGCTCGTATATGATCCAAACTATCAATTGAGGGACTCAAGCCGCCATGCAGACAAAAGATTTGACCATCGACCAGTGCCGTCAGTGGCAAGTAGTCAAACAGATCGGTGAAATACTTCCAAACATTGGCATTGCCATACTTGCGCAGACACTCGTCATAGAAGCCATAAACCTGTGTAATCTGACGCGATTCATGGTTGCCACGCAGAATGGTAATACGCTCGCGGTATCGCACTTTAAGCGCCACGAGTAGAGTGACTGTCTCCACAGAGTAGTAGCCACGATCCACATAATCGCCCATAAACAAGTAATTTGTATCGGGTGATTTGCCGCCTATCCTGAAAAGCTCCATAAGATCGTGGAACTGACCGTGCACATCGCCGCATACTGTGACTGGACATTTTACCTCTTGCACATTGGATTCCTTGGCGAGGATTTCCTTTGCCTGCAAGTAAAAACAAACATAAACATTAAAAGGCTGCTGATCAAAACTCAATAAATGGTGCGCCAAATGAATGAATCGTGACAAGAAACGTTGCGCCAGCCCCTTTTTAGTGGCCTTGGGAGTTACAATGTAAGATATGCACTAAAAGAAACAGATATATCTAGAAAAAGTACAATAATATCTATCAAATGTTGATGGGTCATGATTGCTCCAAGACAGGGTCATGATTCACCAAAGATCGAGGAAGGACCCTTCTGAGAATAGGGCGTTCGTTGTGTGCGCGCTTTTCCCATAAAGCGTGCTATGGCGGTCCATACCCGTGAAGTAGTCCTTAACGTAGGTATCGCGGACTTCATGAGCAAGCTTGGTATTACGGCGCACTACTGCAGCCAGCCTACCGCATTCACAATTATGAGTCATGGCTTCATATGTAAATAGTATTGGGTGGCAAAGAGGTGTAAAATCAAATATGCTTCAAGAACAATCCACGCAGCGAATGTGATACAGCATTCTAGAAGAACCCTTGCACCGATTTTGATGCACCAGCGAAAAGTTCGTAACTATTTGGCGAACATAGAATCTCGTCGCTCGACGTAAACCGTGCTTTCCATCTAATTAGCTTTGTTTTGGAAATAGAACTGGCAGGGCAACTATAAGCACAGTAGGGTGCACAATAAATGCAAAGGGTCGCAATGCACTAACCAATAACATTCATTATTATGAGTCATAGCTTCCCATATGTAAATAGTTCCGGCTGCACGGACAAAAGGCGGAAAAGCGTATACGCTTTAAGATTTATATTAATCAATTAGCTTGCTTTTTTCGCTGTTACCTTGCTTGATATTTCCGTCTGCCCACGATATTGCGTTGCTCATTTTTGGCACAGACTAAACACATCCAATCACGAGGCTAACAACGCACACAAACGCACCAAATCAGCTACTAAAATTGCGGCACCCTTTGGCAGGGTGCAGCAAGAGCGGCACTTGACCAGACGCCTCAGACGACGAAGTGTCCGACCGCCTATTGGGCACTTCTACTCAATATTTGGGTGACGCAAACATAACCCTACTTCTTATAAGTATATCTCAATTGGCAAAGTTGTGTGTGCGTGTGTGTATATGCAACAAATTGGAAACAATTGAGATATCGGCATTTGTGGTGTGTATAATTTTAATTTGTTAAATTAAATTCAATATTGTGGAAAAACACAACAGACGCACATACAACCATACAGTATTTATTGTATGTACATTTATATGGCTAGTACATAGATACATACACACATATACATCCATACATACGCACGTATGTATCATTCTAAGCACACACAAACACACAACATTAAGTAATATTTTTTATTTAAGTGGTATCACATACAAACAGAAACGCATTGTACAGCGCAAGGTCGTTTAATCTTTTTCCAATTGCAAAAAAGAAACAAGTGTTCCACAATCATTAAACAAACAAACCACGATTCATACATAAATAAAATTATATTTAAAAATGTATTTAGCTAGGTTTGCCCATTTGAGCGCAAGCGCACACTATAGTTGTCCCTCTTGCACACAAGTGCGCTCCTATTGTTAGCTTGCTTGCACTTGCGCTCTGCAAAGCGGCCGCTTGGCTGTTGGAATTTACCAATATTCCAATATGGCGACACAAAGCCGCCACCATTTGCAAAATCTCCGACATGCGATGACGGAGAAAATTATTTTTAAATATTAAAATGGATTTTATAAAATGCGACAATTCATGACATACCTTATCACACAGCGTGCGAACCTGCGTTTCTGTAAGCTGGTTGCACTCGTTCAACTGCTCAATCCATTGATCAAGATCTTTTGTTGTTGCTTTATCTTCCATCGCAGTTGTGGTGGAAGAAAAAGTCTCGTCAATCTTTGTCGATTCAATTTTGACGGCTTTTATTTACGACGGGTACAAAACAAAAATTTTCTTTCACTGCGTTTTTAAACGCCTCCTGTTCCACTTGTTCTCTTCCGCACTTGTTTTTTTCACTGAAATTTTGCCCGATTTCCAGGAGCAAAATTTCGTTTTGCGATTTTATTTTTTCACAAATGCGACGAGACAACGACACGACGATGAATGAACTAAATATAAAGAAGAAGAGATAGGTAGCAAAGCGATGTCTGCTTTCGATAGGTTTTATACCACACCATCGATGTTGAACTAAAATAGTTGTTTGGAACAAAACTATAATCAATATATAAAATTAAAAATTATTGCAGCTTTCTTAATATGTCTTTCCTAAAATTAAATCAATTTTTAAATTCAACATAAAAAAGGTTTCTGATATTAAACATCGACAATAAACTGAATCGATTTTAGTTTCTGTGATAACTCGATTACCGATTAAATTGCTAAAATCGTTTCGAAACACTGTTGGACATTTTAGTTCAATTTTATTTAATGCTCTTTGATTTGGTTCAATACAAAGTTCACGAACAAATTTTCATTCAGTTTTCACTCAAATACAAACTTCACTAAAAATGCTGCTAAAAATTCGTGCCTATTAATAAGAAGGTCAAATTTCGCATTTATTCGATTAGTTAGTTAAATAAGGAACAATAATGTATTATTAATGGATGCAATAATTATTTCAATTAACAATTATTTTGTTGCACCAGAAATCAAAACAAATTTTTTACCGCCAAGCTGAAAGAACTAATAAACAAAAATCATTTTGAAATGTAAAACTTGTTCGATTGAAACAATTTAATTTTGGTTTATTTTTATTTTTTGTGCATCTTATCACAATTTAACGGATGCGATATAACATTTAACTCAACGTTGCTTTTACTTCAGTTATTAAGAAAATTTTTTGACTAAATACAAAAACATCGTGCAATTAGCTCACGAAGCGATTATCGTATGTTATCGTATGGTATTTTGTTTGCTTGCTTCTGCAATATTTTTGGTATTATTTTAATACATTTTCAACAATAAATTTGTCTTCCTCTTTTTCACCCAACTTGCAGCGCGTTGGACGTGTTTCCTAGCGCTCACGGTAGCAATTAAAATAATTTATTAAATTATGTCTGAGACATTGCAATTGCGTGGTACCTTGATCGGCCACAATGGATGGGTCACCCAGATCGCCACCAATCCCAAGGATCCCGACACCATCATTTCAGCATCTCGTGGCAAGTATTTGAAACCATTTTTGAGGTTATGTCTAGCGTTCATTATTGAATTAAATCGTCAAATATTCTTGCAATCCTTCAACAAAATGTATAAATAAGTTGCAATTAACATTAATGTTTATCTTTTAATGCAGACAAGACCTTGATTGTCTGGAAATTGACCCGCGATGAGGATACCAACTACGGTTATCCCCAGAAGCGTCTGTATGGACACTCTCACTTCATCAGCGATGTTGTGCTGTCATCTGATGGCAACTACGCTCTGTCTGGCTCCTGGGATCAGACTCTGCGTCTTTGGGATTTGGCTGCTGGCAAGACCACTCGTCGCTTCGAGGGACACACCAAGGTGGGATAAGTTTTCAATTAATATACAACAAGAGCTTAGGGCTTAGCATTGTTTTGAAAGATTTCTATAAAATGGTTGTAATGGCGTTTAATAAGGGTTACTAGCTTACGGTTAGGCTTAGTGTTAGCCACGCCATTACGGAAAACCATTTAAAAATATGAATTGCGCCTATGCGAGGCAGAATTTCTGGAGGACATCTGTACGTTCTGTGCACGATTCTTCATACAATTGATTAAAACATGCGCGTAAGTAGCAAATTACATTAAAATAAGCAATATTCTACATGTGTTTCTATAGAAAACTCGACTAACAGTTGCCTTTCTTGCATTATTTCTAGGATGTGCTCTCTGTTGCCTTCTCCGCTGACAATCGTCAGATTGTCTCCGGCTCTCGCGACAAGACCATCAAGCTGTGGAACACTTTGGCTGAGTGCAAGTTCACCATCCAGGAGGATGGCCACACTGACTGGGTCTCCTGTGTGCGTTTCTCGCCCAACCATTCCAACCCCATCATTGTCTCTTGCGGTTGGGATCGCACCGTCAAGGTCTGGAACTTGGCTAACTGCAAGTTGAAGAACAACCACCACGGCCACAATGGCTACTTGAACACCGTTACCGTCTCGCCCGATGGTTCTCTCTGCACCTCTGGTGGTAAGGACTCCAAGGCTCTGTTGTGGGATCTTAATGACGGCAAGAACCTGTACACCCTGGAGCACAACGACATCATCAATGCTCTGTGCTTCTCGCCCAATCGTTACTGGCTGTGCGTTGCCTACGGCCCATCTATCAAGATCTGGGATTTGGCATGCAAGAAGACCGTTGAGGAACTGCGCCCCGAAGTTGTCTCGCCCACATCCAAGGCCGATCAGCCACAGTGCCTGTCTCTGGCCTGGTCTACCGATGGTCAGACTTTGTTCGCCGGTTACTCCGACAATACCATTCGCGTTTGGCAAGTCTCTGTCTCAGCTCATTAAGTTGACGCTGTACTTTTGTATAACTTAACGTATGTAAGAGTTAGAATGAATGCCAATTGATTTGTTCCAAGGGTAACAAAAATAAATTTTGAGTGTTCTTTAAAAATTCAGTTTTTTTATTGGGAAATGGGCAATGCAAATGTTCTTTGTGCTATAAGATTATGGGACATATTCATCACTTTGTTTTGCTTTGTAATAAAAGTCGGATTTTGTTTTTAGGAATTTATTATAAACACATTCATAAATACGATTAATTCTACGAGCGTAGCAACAAATAAATAATGATTGGATGGAGTTAAAAAGTGCAGAGGTTTTGGTGATTGCTAACGATTTATACAAAATATCTTCTATTTTGTAATGTATAACCATAAATAAACAGCATAAAACTAAGTAAAAACGAGAAAAGTGTATATTCGGACTGCCGAACCTTATAGACTCTTGTAAAAGTGATAATAGGTCCTTTATAACGAGATATGTTTTTTTGTAGTAAACTAAAAACTTTGAGCATTTTTGAAAGTTTTTAACATCATTTCACGACTCGAGTTAAGTTTTGTTGTTCTTATAAATTAGGAATTGCTTTTTTTTATGATTTGAATTCGTTTATTCCCATTTATTCGATTTGAAATTTTATTTATTATTAGGAATTGCTTTATTTTATGTTTTGAATTTGTTTTTTCCCATTTATTCGATTTGAGATATGAGTGTATACATAAGTCAGAGCAATTTTTATTAAGTTAGAAAGCGATAATTTATATACTCGTTATTTATAGTGCATTTATATTGAGTACTTCACTTATTATTAGCTAAAACCATTTTTAGTAGTTTATTTTTTATTATTATTAAGAAATTCGCTCTTTTCCGAATATATACTTGTAGTTGTATATATATATATATATATTTCGAAAACATTTGAGTAGTTAAAAAGATTTTTAAGGAACATTTAAGCTTTTGATTATTCATTATTTCAAGGCTTAAAAAGCTATTAAGCTAAAAGTCAATCTTTTTAATTTTAATATCCAAATTAGCATTCTTAAATAGAAGTTTCCCCCATTGCTTAAAAAATCCTGTTTCATGTTTTCAGTAGTACCCAATCAATATCATTTAATAGTCGATTTTTTACACATTGTTTTACGTATAAAAAATTTAGATTGTGGTTCGCAGAAAATGATTTGGACCAAAATAGTTGCATACATTGTTTTTTCACTTTTAGAAGAGTAGGAAAAACATTTTGAGAATTCTTTGAGTCTGTGATGTGGTGGTAACGGATAGCAAACATATAAAAGCAACTTGCAAATGTAGACAAAAGTTTGCTTGAGTAAAAATTTGGGCACTTTTGTTGCTAAGGGCTTAGAGCATATGCTAGGCACTTGTATCACTAACGCCGCCTTCTCACTTAACCTTAATCGAGCTGGAGCGCTCGATTTTATTAACAGTGGCCGGTGCAGGTGGTTTGGCCAGCACAGCTGTGCGCACCGCCTCGCCCGCGTTGACAGTGTTTGTGCCTATTTTGTAGACATCGTTCTTGAAAACTATAACCAAAACTGTTATGTTGTCCACCGAGCCGCGCTTATAAGACTCCATGGCCAGTGACTTGGCGCCAAAATCGGATTCTTTCAGATGTTCGCTGACAAAGCTGCAGGCCTCCTCGTTGCTAAATGTATCCCAAAGGCCATCAGAGGCCAATATTAGGAATTTGGGTCTGCAAAAAGAAAATTAATATTAATCTTAATATATTGTATTAAGTTCAGCTGTACTCACTTGTGGTCATTCAACTCGAACGTCAGTATGTCGGGATTAGCTATGACTAGATTCTTATCTTTTAGCGGGTAATCACCCATAGCACGTGACGTGGCCAAGACGCCAGCGACACGCCATACGCCGCGAAAAGCAATAAAACCCCCAGCATCATGTATGCGCTTACGTTCTCGCACCTGTTGTGGCTTGTGATCAAATGACAAGGGTATTGCTATACCCCTGGCATCATACATAACGCCGCGTGAGTCGCCCACATTGGCCACAATCAATTTGGTACCCTGCATAATGGCAATCAGTGCCGTGGTGCCCGCAATATTGGTCTGTAAGTGATAAGTTTAAAGTATTATTAACATAGAGAATAGCTTGTTGGGTGCGCCTGGTACCCACCGTGCGTTTTGCCTGCTCAACTAGCTTGTAGTCTGCGGACAAAATCTCATCACTGATGAGCTTGCCAAAATTAATGCGGCCATTCTCAATGTAACATTTGGCATCATAGCTCGGTGGTGGACCATTGCTGCCCTGCGCATTGTTATTGGCGTTCAAAAATGTGTCTTTGGCGGCATTGCTACCTCCGCTAGCACGTATAGCCGTATTCAACTGTGCTGTATAGAAGTCGGCTATTGAGGCTTCCGTTGTCTTTTGCTTGAGCACGCTGCAGTCTGCCGTAGTGCTGTGTGCCTTGCGTAAACTGTCACGCCGTGCAACGCCAGCGGGCTCGGAGTTTTCTTTATTATTGTTCTCTTTACGGCTCTGCTTACGTGCCAAGTAGGGGCTTTTGTCATAGTCTACATAATCGGATCCGCCGTCTACTTTGAGCAGTTTTGTCATTTCGGTCAGCTTGTTGTAAATATTTTTGACCAGCACGTCCTTGGCAAAGTCAGCAGCAAATTCGCCGCCATGGCCATCGAATACGGCAAAAAATGAAATGCCCGTGTTGTTGTTTATGTTTTCCTCGATTATGAATCTGTAATAGACGAAATATTATTAACTTGTCATCAATAAATATGGTTTGCACTAAATTAATTCGTGCGAAAAAGTGCTTGCAAGTTAAGGAGCTTAAACTTAGATTTCTCTTTTACTGAACTTTCGTTATTTTTGATATAGGCATGTAAGTATGTGCGAATTATATGACAAATCCTGGAAAAGACTCATGAATCATTTAATAGCTCGTTGAGAGATGTCTGCCTTCGGAACCTATGCCAATTTGCACAATGACTTTGCGAGGAAAGCACGGGAGAGATGTCCGACAGCAAAAAAAAGGTTCTGGGAGTCACAGAGTCACCTTTCAGGTTGTATATTCCATGAGCCGAGTGCCCAAGAGTATTCGGATAGGGCAAGGAGTACTATGTCAGGCTGTATAAAGGTGTGCTAAAAGGAGAAGGGTATTTTTAAAAGGTATTTAAGAAACCTTAAACTGCTATTGCCTTTTAAGACTCAATAGGCCTTTTTAATAACTTAAAGGATAAAACCTTTAAGAGACTGTATTAAGTTATGTTCCGCAGGACTATCTGCACCAGCTGGCACAGATCCTGTGTGCTGACAGTCGCTTAACAACACTAATTGCAGTACTTTTTAGCACTTGCGAAAACCTTTAACAGCACTGCTTTACAATTTGACATATTACACTACAATTTTACTTTGGAAACAAACTAGCCTCAAAAGAATGTTGAGCAACTTTTTCCATTTGCATATACATGTACAGACATATACCTCCAGTCCATGTAGGTACCCATTCTTACCTGTCCTCCATGCGTGGTCTGCGTCCCAGCACAGCAAAGGCGGCACTCTGCTGCCGCAGCTCCTCCCAACTTTGATGATCATCCACACTGGCTGCAATTTCTATCATGCGTGACGCCTTCTGGCGCCCCAATGACGCCTGTATGCGTCCCAGTATGGTGCGACTCCATACATCTACAGCTTGCAAATAGATCAATAAAATGAACAAAATGACGCCGCAGAATAAAACTTCGGGTCGCAGCAAATAGAGGCGACATAATTTCCACACATAGCCCAAGGGCGAGTTAATGGACGAGAAGCCCACCGCGAACTTGGATAGAATTTTCATATGTGAAACGTAGGTCTGATAGAAAACTTTATCTTCCAATTCGTCATCCATTAGCGATTCGATCGAGTGGCAGTGACGGTGGGTCTGATTTACTGTTTACTTTAGATTTGGATTTGTTTTTCTGCGTGTCCGTCGCGCACAAAAGTATTAAAAACAAAATCACAACTGTTTTATTTATGCACTAAATATATTCTATACACTTGAAGCCGCACGTCAAGCGTACTTTTTTTTCTCGAAATTTTATTTACTATATTTTTTCGTTTGCTGTGTTTTTATGTCCCTTTTTTTTGGGCTAAAACGTCACATTTGGGTTTGGATCGGTTGCTTTGGGGTGGCACTTAATATACTACATCTGTTTGTATCGAAACGTTCGCCGTTCTTTGGCATTATATTATTATATTTTCAGATATTCTTATTATAGACTGCTTGCATGTACGATATATGTGTGTATATCTGTATATGTATTATATTATAATTTATATATATGCCTGCAAATGTCGCACTTATTAGGTGTAATATTTGGTTTAATTTATATGTACGCCACTGGCAATACGCAATTTAGTTAATACACACTTAATTCATGTTTTAAGTCGTTTTTATATTTATTTTTTATTTATAATCACTTGCACTTGTTGACCCAGACACGCAGACAGACACTTTTATATCGATTCAGTCGCAAAAGTAGAATAGAATCATCTGTGAATTTTACGTGCAAAATTTGTGTGTTTCCAGGGCTGCCAACATGGTTGGCACACAACAAGGTTATGCTAGCAAATGGGCAACTCTATTTTCTCTCTGCGCATGACGTCACATGTCCAAACTCTTGTGCAGCATCGTTATTTTCAATAAGATTTGCTTTGAAATATATTTTTATTATTTTTGCTAGATAATTCGAAAGATGTGTTTTTTTTTTGCTTATCAAATTTACAAGATGTTGGGAAGTAGTATCTTTGCACAAGTCCGATCTGACAAAGCATAGCCCAACTGGGACATTGCTATATTGATAAGTTTTTCTATTGGGAAGTTAACTATAATGAAGGTAGAAATTGATTATATGCTAAGAGCTTCAGTATTATTGGGCCGATCTTGTTAAAATTCGAAATATATGTCGAAAATGTTGCAAATTTTATATAGCTACATTGCGGGGTGTGGCAGTAATTAAGTTAAATTGATTACGGAGAACTGGGGCTGCTATTGACAAAATGTCTATTTATATGTAGTGGAATTTTAAACCAGTTAACCAGTTTTTGACCTGGCGAGATTGTGCAATTTTGTACATTTTTTGTCTATAATATTTGACGCAAACCTCACTCTTTCCCAAAGAGCATAAAAAATTTAGAGTGGAATCCTTGGCCGTTACATTGAGTCAGTCGACTTGCTGAAAAGTGACCATTCCGAAGACAATGCATATATGTTTCTCAATTTTGCATACGATTGAATCGGTCGGACAGAGACAGCAACAGAAGCAGCCTCACACGACAGAAGCAGCCTCTTGGAAATGGTCGCATTTCAGCAAAACTTGTGTGAATGTCACTGTAGTCTAGGTCTGTGGCCAAAATGGATTGTAGTGGCATTCATTAGCTTTAAATATATTAAAAAGTTAAGTTGATACTTAATTTGACAATGCAGATATAGCGGTTTAATTAGAACCACCCCAAAAAATCGATATTCGCGAAATTCTCGAAGCCTGAGAGTGACCGGAGAAAACTGAGTACGGAGCGTTATTGAGGGAAGGTAGTTTAAACATGATCACCCATCAGAGTTTTTGTATATTAAAAATGTTTGAATTTTGTAGAATAGTGTAATTAATCAGAAGTTTCAGCAAATCTAAATTTGTCGGGAGGGATCCAGGATCGTTACAATAAACGGTAGCCCTTTGATGGGCAAGTTGTTTCTTTCAACCAAATTTTAAGCCAAAAGCAATCCGATTTCACTGAGTAGCTAATACATACAAAAACGTTCATTTAATGAATTTTCAATTTTCCCAACAAAGCAAAGGGCAAACAGAAGACAATGTGACGTCATGCGCTCTTAAGCTCAAATACACACAGATTGCTACAACCCGCGACGTATATACCTTTTTAATGTATGCCCATCGAAACTGAAAGCTTTAATAGCTGTTGGTGTGCAATCGAAATATCGATAGGCAGAGTGTCAATTGGAAATCGCGATAGCTTTTGCATCTATCTTGGAATACTCTGCAAAAAAGCATGCTGTGTTTTATAAACCATTTCAAATTACACAAAACGAACAACGTATTCTTGTTCGAGAAGACTTTTAAATAGATTTTCGATTGCAAGAACTGCAAATGACGACGTATAGTTTGCAGTGGGCTTTACGTTGGTCTAGATTAAGCACAATTGTTGCTTCAAATTGGGAGTTGTAACTTACCTGCGCTTTTTTGTGGGCGCTTATAACGTCTATCCATGATCAAATTATATGAATCAATTTGTTGAATTAGTTGTATTAATACTGCACACAGGCAAGAAAAATGTAAAATGTATATATTCAATTTTACTAAATGTTTGCGTAAATGTCATGACAGCTCAATTGAAATGGTGGTATTTGCAAATATTCCGAAAGTTACAACACACACACGCACACACACACACACACTCTCTAAAGATCAATTAATAAAAACAATATAAATATTATATATTATACTTTTTAAATATATTCCAAAACAAACGAACAAAAACAATTGCTGCACGCGTCGAGCAAGAACTAAAACAAAACGAAAAGACAAACCGCCAAATTGGCAAATGTACAGCCGAAATGTTATGGGTAAATAATATATACGATATATGTCTATATATTTATTATGCTTTAACATTGTGCTGCATGTAAAGATATAGTATATAATATATATTTTATACATATATTTACCATTTAGCGGCCGTTGCACACAAAAGGGCTCTTAAGAGCTGCATTTCGCTCTCGGGCGCTCTTTATAAATAAATTAAGTGAGTAAACCTTAAAAATTGTGTTTATGTATTTATTTAATTATTCATTTTTATTTAGTTCAATGCTCTGTCAAACATTATGGACTCGGCTAAATTATACACAAATTTTTATAAGTAGTAAGATAAAAACTTAGCTCAGTGTACACAATATTGAAAAAAGGCTCAATTTAAATTTTTAATTTACATTGCAGTGTAGGCTTACAGTACAAAACGTAACGGTTACTTAACAGTTTTAAATATTAACTTTGATTTTTTATTTTTATTTTGTTCATGAATATGGCAATGGTGTATAGCGCTGGCTGAAGAGCTTCTTCCAATTCCAGCATTACTACAATGGCCATGGCTAAATGTAGAAAAGTCTGCAAAAGATAGAACAAATAAGTGTTTTTAGATCGGGATTAGATTAGATTTGTGGTGGGTGAAACGGCGAGGTCACCCATCCTTAACACTCAGGCAGACTTGCCCATTGAGCTATAGTTTTAGTTGAAATTAGGAAAGTGGGAGGTGAAATAGAAAAGGTAAGTAGAGTCGACTGATGTGACGGAACCCATCAACAAAACCTAAGCAGCCGTTAAGACCGCGCAACGAGAGACTATACATTCATGTGAAGTGAATCACTTCCATATTCAGGTCCTTGAAAAGCTCGAACAGGCACAGAGCAAGTGTTCTGTCGAGCCGTACTCTTCAAGACAGGCAGCGCAGGTTGCATTGTCAATAAGACGCATATTGACCAGATGCTGACCAAATTTGTTAGGACTCGTGATCGATAGAACTAGAAGGTGTCTGTAGGCTTTTGGGTTGGGTTTCTGGACTCCCACCGTTCAGGAATGCTTGTCTCAGGCTTTACTGGCTGTGACGTCTTTGATCCTTTGTTTATCAGTTCATCTGCTTCGTCGTTACCCTGAAACCCAGTACAGACTTTATAAACTTAGCTATACCCTAAAACCATATTAAGCCTGCTCGTATACTAACTGACCACGATGGGAGGAAATTGGGAATGATTTCTCTAGAGCGCTGACTGACTCACAGTTGTGCCACACAGTTTTCTGTCATGATCCATCTCGCAGAATTGAGAATTTCAAAGATTTCCTTTTGAAAAGCCGACGGCAAGCATTCAGTTGCGCATGATTAGCTTGAAATTTCATCAAGATACCAGCCATCCCAATCCTCGCTGCCTCGCTCCAGCTTTCTCGTGGTGGAAATCATATAGGGAAATACAAGGAAATTGTGTACTGTAATCGGTAAATTGCGAAGACCTTTGTAAACAGGAATATATGTCCTAGCTTTTTTGTCTTAATGCCTTTCATTGAGAAACAATACAATCTTTCCAGAACAGTGATTGCCAGCAGCTGAATCGCTGTATAGGAAGGCCTATAGTTCATAACTTGGCTGTTCCTACATATAAATATACATACTCTTGTTCCGGATCTCGCGTTTCAGCAACAAAATACGGGTTGTAATAGTAGGCTAAACATTTCTGTCAAATCGAATTGCGTGAATTGAATGTGAACAGCGGCGAATGCATTTAATATTCGCCAATTCTAAATTTTTACCTGAAAACTTAAATAATTTTACTTTACATGTTGAAATTTATCGGCGGATGAAAAAACTTATAAATTGACTAAGAACCTCCAGATTTTGCTTTACTAAACTAGATAAAATTTGAAAATTTCATCCAGCGCTTTTCGTTTGGGTGTAATAATTAGTCGACAGCGCATTGAGTGGTTTTTGAGAACTTTTATAAACTGATTTGGAAAGACTTCGGTATCTTCGTCTAACAGATATTATCTCGGTAAGTTAATAGGTATCTTTAGTATCTAATTTTTTCGTACGAACCGCATTATTCTTATGACTTTAATGATCCTACTCTCAAAACTGCCGAATTAGATAGATATATGTAGATATATGTTTAGTGTAAACCAAATAATATATTGAATTGTATACATATATAACAATAATACAATATACACTATTATGAGTATTCAATAGTGTGGCAGATATTGTAGATATCTCTCTTAACTAAACTTGAATTCATGAGCGATACGTCGATATGCCTGAAATATCGCTACAAACGCTGAAAATGTCTAGAGTTTTCTATATATGCCTATTTATATCAGTTTGACCCTAAGAAAAAGGATATTCAAGTGAAATCTGAAATATGTTGGTCCCCTTTTCAATGGCTACTTATAGTGAGCGGATCTTTTCTATCAAACCGAATTCCGTAATGTAATGGATAGTAAAGTTAAAGTCGAATATTATACCAACCTCTTGAAAACCCTTCTAGACAGTGCACTGACGATAGCGCTCGGCATTCTCTTGTATATTTTGCAAGTAAATGGTCAGCTCATCGTTAAGCGGTTTAATGGCATCCTGCAGCTTCAGCAGTATTTCATTTTTCTGCTGATAGGTCTCTTGCAGCTGATTGAGCTCCTGCAGCTTCTCATTGGTATCGACGGTGAGCTTAGAGGCACGCTGCAGCAGCCCCTTGGCACGTTCGCGTGCATTCTCGGAACGATTGGCGCGATCAGTCAGCGTCTGATTGGTGGCACTTGTAGAGGATTGCAGATTGCTGGCCTCGCCACGTGCACGCAAAGCCTCGGACTTAACGCGATTCGCCTCCTTTTTGATCTCTTTGGCATCCAATTCGTTTTTGAGTATGTTCTTTTGCAGGCGTTGCGCTTTCTTGGCCAAATCCTCCACCTGCTGTGCGGTTACATTGGCTGGCAATTCGGCTTCATTAGTTTCCTGATCGATTTGCTCTAGATCATTGGCAGCCAGCTCAATGTTGCTATTAGCCTGTTTTATAGCATCCTGAGCCTTGCTTTGTGATTCGTCGGCGGCATCCAAGTTCTGTACCACTAAATTCGCCGTCTGAAGAATTTCATTGGCTGTTCCCATGGTAATATTAGCCGTGCTCTGCAGATTGTTGACGCGAACCAAGTCGGGTCGTGTTTGGTAGATTATGGATTCTACATCCTTTAGTGAAGATACTGCATCATTGATTTTCGTGCCCAGCATTTCAATTTCCTTGGGATCAAGCTTTAGATTCAACTCAAGCGCGTCCTGCGCCAGCTGCTTGCTCTCGCTGGGCAATGCCGTTTTGTTGTCACCAAATTCATTGATTGCGTTGATCAGCATTGTGGCCTGCTTGATATTTGCATTAGTCTGGTTCAAATAACGCTCAGACTCCTCGAAACCACTCTTAGCCTTTTGGTAGGCCTCGGAAGCGTTGAGCTTGGCTTGCGTTAGCGCTCGAATGGTTTGATCAGCATGATCCTTCTTAGCCGTAATGGCTTGCTCAGTGTCTTTAGCTACTTTGAGCGCCTCGGCGGAATGCGCACGAGCGCCATGCTCACAGGATAGATAACCGCCGCAGTTGTCACAGCCAGCACCACCGCATAGACTATCACAAGGATCACCCGGCTTGCCGCATACCTCATTGTTTAGCTCGGGTATATGTTTGGTTAGCGAGCTCAGTTCCTTGCGATATTCATCAATGGTCTTGTCATTGTTCGTTGTGGCATCCGACTCGTCAGTGATCTTTTTGGACAAGGCTTCCACACGCTTGCAATTACGTTCCGTGTTGGCCGCATGGTCGTTTGCCTCATCCTTGACCGTAGCCAAGTTAGCCACACGTTCATATGCATTTCGTGTAAGATTTAATGCGCCCTCAATGTTGGACTCTTGTAGCTGTATGCCATTCTCTTTAAGTTCCTTGGACAGCTGCTTGACTAGACGTGAGTGATTTTGTAGACCCTCCAGCTCCACGGCAGACAAACTGAGTGAGCTATAGATATCATCCAGATTCCTTTCGGTTACTTCCAGTTGCTCATGCGACTCCATAAGCTTTTGCTTCAATTCCTTGGCCACAGCGTCAAGATTATCAATATCCTGCAAGCTCACTGAGGTGTTCTGTAGCAGATCCCGTATGTTTTGCAACTTCTTGTCCAGCTCACTGAACTCTGCCGTGTAGGCACCTGTGGCGCCCACCTGTTTGATCTCTTTGGCGCGTTGTATGGCTGCCTCTGTAGCTTCCTCCAGCTCATTGAGTATCAGATCCCAGTTGTTGAAACACTCACCACAAGGCGTGCAGTGTGGGAACTGTCCCAGATAGCCGCGAGCGCATTCGTTACACTTATAGCCGCCAATGCCCTCATGGCAGACGCACTGACCCGTCTCACGATCGCACTGGAAGTCAGCAGCTCCATAAGGCTCACAGTCACAGGGCTGGCACTTTTCATTGGGATTGCCCCAGTAGTTGGACTGGCATTGATTGCAGGCACGTCCGCCAAAGCCATCCTTACATTCACACTGACCCGTAAAGGAATTACATTGCTCCTGCAACGAGCCGATAGGATCGCAGTTGCAGTCCTCGCAACCCTCACCCGAGGCAATCTTCCAGTGGTTAACAGCACATTCGTCACAGCGCAGACCCTGAACATTGGGCAGGCAAGGACATTGTCCACTAAAACGATCGCAGTGTGCCAGGGTATTGTTCGTGCCCAAGAAATCGCAATCACATTGTTGGCAGTTCTGCTCCAAAGCATTGCCAAAGAAGCCATCGCGACAAAGCTCGCAGTGATCGCCTGTAGTCTGGTAAAGGCACTTAAGGCACTGACCCGTGCTGCGATCACAGTTACCTGTTTCATAGGGATCAATGTTATTGCTGCAGTCGCATTTTTCACAGCTGCCGCCCAATTCAGTTGCACCAAAGTAATTATCCGCACAGATCTCGCAGCGTGAGCCGGCATAGCCCTCTTTACAGTGACAGACCATGTTATTATTCTGCGCATCCAAGGAACAACCATCCGCATGCGATTGCCCGCTGGCAACAGGCTCGGGACAACGGCAAGCGCGACAACCGATTTCACTGCCTAAGAAGGGATTGCCATAGTAGCCATCCAAGCAAGCATCGCAGCCATAGCCTGTCGTCGAGTCCAAGCAGTTTATACACTGTCCGGTTGTGGGATCGCATTGTGCTGCATGTCCATTACACTCGCAAACCTGGCAGTTGGGGAAGTTCCAGTAACCCGGCTGGCATTGATTACACTCTCTTCCATAGGTATTTGGATGACAGGTACACTGACCCGTCAGCAGATCACAATTATTGTCCTTAGAGCCAATGCTATTACAGTCACAAGCCTTGCAGCCTTCGGGTCCAAAGCCATAGGTACCCGGTGCGCATTTATCACATTGACGTCCAACAACATTAGGCTTACACTGGCAGTAGCCGCCAATAGCATCACACTCCTTGCTTAAAGATCCCGTGGGATTGCAGTTACACATTCTAGCGCCATCATTTATAATTGCGCTGACAGCGTTCTCTAGCTCACGGCAACGCTCATCGGTCACACCCACATAACGAAGATCATAAAGAGATTGATTGCAGTTCATTCTATTGTATTCGCGTAGGCGCAGATCAGCCATGGGCGTGCCCGAAAAGATTGGAGTGGCTTCAATGCGTGGTATCAAAGTCAGCGAGTCAACCAAAATGGTAGCAGAGGGGTTGTCTTCATTATTACGACGTCGCTCAAAATATATTTTGAACTTATAGATCTTGCCAGCTTCCAGGCAGATGTCACGCAAAGCCACAACTTGACGATCGCGATCGGGTAGCGTAAAGGGTATGCGAGTCTCCAGATTGCTTGACTGCGCAGAATCCGCGCATTCACCATTAGGATCAACTTCATCGGGACGTACAAGTGTAATAAAGGCACTTTCCCAGTCCCCGCGTGAGGTAGACTGATAACGTATGACCGCATCGTAGGGCATGGAGCGCGGTATGTCATTTACGGTGATTATCATTTCTGAATTTTCTGGCACGCGCTCAAAGCCAATGCCTGTAAACTCTGTACGTCGATCTCCAATCGTGGGTTGGGGTACAGTGCTGCAATTCCCATTGTTGCCATAGCTGATGCACACATCAGAGACCTCCGCATCGTGCACCACATGCAGCTGTGGTATAAAGTAGTTCTGTTTGGGTTGCGCGCAAGCACGACCCGTCATGTGCGGTCTGCAGCGGCACTGACCAGTTATGACATCGCAGTAGTTGTCATATGAGCCACCTGGGTCACAGTCACACTGGGTGCAGCCATCCTCCGACTCTGATAGGCCAAAAGTCTCAGGAGCACATTGATTGCAATCCTTGCCAGTGACTAGACGCTTGCAGGTGCACTCACCGGTATACATATTACAGCCAGAGTTATCAATGGTACCCTGTATGTGACAGGTGCAGGACTCGCAACCTTCAGGATTCGCTGGATCTAAGTTCCAGAAGCCATCTTTGCAGACATCGCAACGACGTCCTTTAACATTGGGCTTGCAGTGACAGGCGCCAGCCTCGACGCCATTCTCTGGATCATTAACCGAGTCGCATATACCATCATCCAAAGCGCCATTGGGATCGCAGTCACAGGGCTTGCACACGTACGGACTGCGCAGGTCCTCGCGTGGATCCCGATAGAAGAAGGGCATGCACTCCTCGCAATGCTGACCCTGGGTATTGTGCATGCAATTATCGCAGACACCGCCGGATACTCTTCCTGAAGCCTCAAATACCGCCTCATCAAAGTGACAGCTTACGGCATGATCATTACACTCGCATTTCTTGCATGCATTGGTTTGTTTGCCAAAGGCAGGCTTCCAGGGCAAATCGTTGAAGAAGTCCTCACAGGTTTCGCAGTTAAGACCCTTGGTATTGTGTGTGCACTCGCAGCGGCCATGCACCATATCAAAATCGTTGTGCACAGCATCATCTAAAGGCAGACACTGCGAGGCATGGCCATAGCAAGAGCAGGAACCACGCACGACCATGTTGCTAATACCATAGTAGTATTTCTCCTCATTTTCCAAACGATTGTCCAGCAAATTATCGCCCAGCTTGTGTAGTTTGGTCAGCTGTATGCGCAGATTGGTCATCTTGAGCTGGTTTTGCACATGCTCCGCATAGGGATCAGAAACATTAATGTTCGGCGGCAAGACACGGAAGATGACTTCACCATTGCGCGAGGGCTCTACATGGGAGTAACGTGAGGTGCACATGACATCGGTAATATTATGCAGAACAGTTGGCACACCCGGAAAAGAATCGGCGCAGTCATAGGCGAAATAACGATAGACATGCCAGGTAACGCCAAAGTCAAAGGAACGCTCAATATACATAGCCGCAGGCCTGAATGTTGTAAAGGTTATAATCAAATGGGTAAAGTGGAACTCCGCTTCCAGGTCCAGCTGTATGGTGACGTTCTCCTTGCCATTCTCCGACTGCCAAGAGGTGGGTATATTTGTACCCGGCTTGGTCTTGTATATAATCTGACCAATGCGATGGTTCTTGTAAGGATCATTTCGCGTCTCGTCACGCGTATCGCACAAAAAACATTTCTTGTCCTGTAAATGCGACAAAATGCAGAAACGTTCCGGTGAATGTAGACCACAAGTAGATGAGGCGGTCATACGATTCTCACGTCCTATAAGCAGATTACCCGTGGCCGGGTAACAAGAGCTACGCTCGCATGGATGCGTCTTAATATACTGTCGCGGTGGATTACGCGGTCGATCACGTCGACCGCCTATTTGTTGTTGTTGCTGTTGCTTTTGAGCATAACCGAGCGTGCTCAGCAGGGCGAGCACAAAGAAAAGTGCGATAAGGCCGCTCCAAACGCTGCTGCTGCGACGCAGCAGCTCTGCCATATTGCTCTTTCCCGATTTACTCGATTTTCGTTGTTGTTGTTGTTGTGTTTGTTGTTTTTGGGGTTATGTGGCGGCGCGTCCCAGTAACAACTTCCGGCTGTAATCAGCGCTTCTATCGCTAGCTCAGCACAGGGCTGGTTTCCTATAGTAAAATATGCCCAATATGCTGGGAGCTTGTAATAAGAGGAATATGTCCGTATCTGCAAGTAATTGAACATTTGTATAACAGTATAAGACTTGGCTAGCATAGTAACTTACGATTTCCTGGCAGGCCTCAAACCTTATTCCTCATATTTAGCTATTTGGAGCTGTTTCAATACCCGTTCTGCAAGCATATAAAGAGCTACGAATTAGTTTTTTGTAAACTTTAAACTCTTTACTATTAAAGGCACATTTTAAAGATTTCAATTCTCAACAAAATGCGGTCACTTGCTTATCAGTTTTTGTGTTATGTTTGAGCTGCTCCAACCGGCTACCGTCCGTACCCAACGAATCTTACGCACCAACTGAGCAGCATAGCAGCCAACTTGAATGGGTCCCACAGCAGCCAACGTACTATGTACATTGTATGCTCCATGGCGATAAATAAGTAGCATGACTTGTATATACATATAGCTTAATACGTTGCCGCCTTCGTTTATCAGTTGGAAGTCTTGAATAAGTTGCGTAGCTCAAGCCGCCGTTCTCGATATTCTCGTCGTCAACTTCGTCTCCACGGCGCTCTATGGCACATGTCTATTGTTTATTTTTAATCATTCTGAGTCTTATCAGCGACAAGACCCAAAAGGGTTGCCTAGTAGGGAGCATAAAGTTTGACGCTACGGCCCAAAACCAAAGTGAACCAGAACGAAAAAGTGAAATTTGAAGCAATATAGTTTAGCTGCTGTTGAGGATCAGCCGATTTGAACCATAAAGTTTAGATACTCTTAAGGATCAGACGATCATTGCTACGATTTCTTGATAGGGCGCTAGGTAGAATAGGTTAACGATATCCTCAATTATGATACACATATGAAGATAAACTTTCGATCAAACATATTTGTTTGTAACATCGCTTTAGAAGGCGTAAGAAGCATCTTCTAAGGCAATCCTTCGTCGCTAGGTACAAACAATCGTTTGACGTATCCATAAATGACGTCGCTAGGATTTTTTAAGCGAACCTTCTATCGCTCCACCTTCCTCACTACGTATCATTTGGGCAAACCCTCTCTAGGAGTGTGACGTCCCATATCGTAAAACATTTCGATTCGTAAAGTATTCGATTACATTTTTAACTTTGTAACTTTGGCGAAACTTGTTTCGGAGCACCCTTCCTCCGCAATCGTCACAATTCGTCTTAATTTGAAGTTCCTCGCTCAATTGTGACGTCGTTTATGAACATCCCCTAGACAATTGTAGTTGAAGTCCGCAAATTCGATCCATTTTTATCTTGCTAGAGAATACCACCTCAGCAGGTCAAAGCTTGTCGTATGAGGCGACTAACAATAACACTGGATCCTTTCGAGACCAGTTGGCCTTAAAAGGGTTGTACGTAGGGATTGGGCCCACCACGCAAAACCACAATTCCAATGAAAGAATGTATTTACATCGCGCCGTAACCGGATAACGGGTTCTTATGGCTAGTTAAGACATGCTTTTGAGTAAAAAAAAATGAATTTTTTAGCATTCATTTTTGAAACATTAATCAAGAAATTTTAGCTTAAAATTCGGTTTTGAAATTGAATTCTAGACTCTTATTAAAGGCAGAAAATGCTTTAGGAAAATAAATTTAAATATGTGAAATATTGTATTTATAACTAAGACAGCAGAAACAATTGCCAGAAACTAGTTCCCTTGAATATATCGATTGATTTAGGTCCTCAGGGCTTACTGTATTGCCTTTTATATTTCGGAAATAGATGATATTTTTATTATTGTTTTTCAAAATACTGGCTAAGCCCCCTGCTCACTCGGCTCGCCAACCCCATGCCCCTCTCGAGGTGTTCCTCTTCCCGTTTCCCTTCCTCTTTGCTTCATCTTCTTTCTCGTGCTCCTCCTCTTCCTTTTAATGCTCCTCATCGTCGTTTCAAGAGCAATAAGATAAAGTGAAACGTAAAACGAAACTCCGCCCCCTTATCGCTTCGCTCACAACCTCTTTGCCCTTCTATAGGTAGATCATATTCTTCTTTCCATTCCTCTTACCGTTCCCCTTCCAGTTTTCCTTCCCTTTCATATTTGTAGGTGTTACTAGACTTTGTGCACAGTTTTTGGAACAAACAACAGTAGGCTTAGAGATTTTATGACATTTTTTGTAGTTTTACACTTTATTTCAATAAAAATATGCCTTTTTTTTTGATAATTTTTACACCGCACATGCACATAAACAGTGTGTATAGTTGTGCCAAGTTTCAATTCTATAGCTTTTATGGGTTGAGATATCGATATGAATCGAAAAATCTACACTTCTTATGAAAATTTCGTAGACAATGATATAAGTTTCACTCATATTTATGCTCACACAGTTGGCGGAAAAGGGTGCACAAATTCAATTTATATAATAGATTTGCTACGAAACCCGAAACACTGTTACTAGGGTATTAGCCCATTTTGCGAACACAAGATGTCAACATCGAGTATCATTTGATAAGAAATCAAAACAGTGTATGTATTCACTTCTTCCAAATACCAAATAGGCGAAAGCTATATAAATGGCTGTTTCTTCCATAATAGTAAAGCATATTGGGCCTAATGCTCAATCATGACCTTCTGCTGGCGAAACGAAGCGTTAAAAATTTTCTTTCTCTAACGTATATTTATTGGGTGCGCAACTAAATTCTCTCTGTTTGTCAACAGATGGCGCTACTAGTCATTGCTGGTCAATTTTGACATAAGCAAAACGTTATGAGTCAAGGTTAATCATATGGTAAACAAATCGATTTGACACATGATTGTGATTTCGTTTTATCGTACACTTATGGTTATTTAAATATTTCTGATTATGTGTCAAATAATCGTAATTTGCGGGAAGTGTTGATTTACTTCTATCATTCGAAGGAAACAGCGCATCGAGAGCTTCGAAAAGTTTACGGGGATGCTGCTCTGAGCGAAACAACGTGCCGTGGTTGGTTCCGTCGCCTAAAAGATTGTGATTTTGACGTTGACGACCGACCGCATGTAGGAAGGCCAAAAACATTCGAAGACAAAACCCAAACGCAAGAGGAGCTTGCTTCAGCATGTGGAGTTACCCGCCAAGCCGTTTCAAAACGATTACATGCGTTAGGTATGATTCCTTATGATTTGAAACCGTGAGACGTTGAGCGTCGCTTGCTCTTCTGTGAACAATTGCTCCAAAACCCGTGAAAACCTACTTGTAAATTCTCAAATGGGAGGTCCTACCCCAACCGTCTAATTCCCCAGATATTGCGCCGTCTGATTGTTACTTGTTCCGTTCGATGGCACATGGTCTGCCTGATCTGCAGTTCCACTCATTTGAAGACATCACAAAATGGCTTGATTCGTGGATAGCCTCAAGAGACAAGAACTTTTACCGACAAGATATTCGAGCTCTGCCAGAAAGATGGGGCAAAGTGGTCTCTAGCAATGGGCAATACTTCGAGTGATTCAGTTATGACCATATTTTTAGAATATAGTTGCATTTTATAACAAACAAGAGCGAGAATTTATTTGCGCAACTAATAATAAAAGTGGATGTATTCATCCGAATGAATGAATGTTTAGCCCTTAAAAGTACAGCAGATTCAGGCTAATGTTTAATCATGAACTTGAAAAGTCCGTTTCAAAGTGCTCTCGTACTTGTTAAAGTAGGCCGAAGTGTTTTTGGAGCATATGTTTTGATTCTAAAGGAAAGTACAGGTATTCATTAAGATTGACATGTCAATTAGGTTTGCTCTCCTAGTACAAAGCTTCAAAAAGTGATTCTTCGAAAAATAGTTAATCCATTTTCCAAAGCGCTGCAAACTTCGAAAACTTCTAATAGTGCCCACATAAGCACGGCATAAGTCAAGACTTGCCGCAGATGTTGTACATAGATACGTTAATACATAGATGCACGTTGCCATATAGAAACAAAAAACTAGGAATATGTGCCACACTACTTCTAGTAGTATATAGATACTTTTGGGAATTTCGTAGGCGCTCCGATAAGAGTTCATTCACAGATCTGTCTGCGGTTTGGCGGTTTCTTTCTCTTGGGGTTTTTTTTTCTTTTTGTTAATTGCAGCAGCATTTTGCCAGCAAAAAACATTTTCATTTCAATTTCGTTTGGCGACCAAAAGAACCAAAAAAAAACATCGGAACAGGCAAATAAATAAACAAATAAGTGAAGAACTAAACAAAAAGCAAATTTACTGTCTGTGTGGGGGAACGTGCGTATCTATGTGTTTGTGGGTAAATAATGGAGCAGCAGTGGAGCACAAGCAGAAATATTCTGACTTCAGAGATACATATACATACATCTGTACATATATAGTATACATATATAAACAAACATCTGGATATGTAAATGTGTGTATCTCTGTGTACATACGTCGGGTACGCAAGTTAATAAAAATTGCTCATACAATTGCCATGTTTTAGTTTGCCATGTTTATATTTTCAATTTTTTTGCTCCATCAAAGCGGACAACATTTTGACCACAATGTTCATTATGTGTATTTCTATGGTTGTGCTTCTATGCCCTTCTATAGGGTATGCTCAGTTTTGTGTACAATTTGTAAGATGTGGAACTCCCTTACAAAACGCTATCTAATACCGATATCTACTTTCAGCTGGTTACATACTTCGAGTAGGATGAGAATTGATTAGAATTCTTTGTATAGTTCTCAGTTTTTGAGCATCAGCACAAACTGCGGTGTTAGGCGAACAAGTCCGCCAAGTACTCTAATCAAATTAGAGTATTAGTTGTTTTAAGTCCAAAGGCCCAACAGCCCCTGTCACCGCTGATTTAGATCATATGAGCAAAGCAGTGGTTTGGCCAGTCTGAGTCGCTGACAAGCATCTTTGGTCCTCTAACGTCGGTGCGACTCTCTCATGTACTGTTGACAACCCAGAACCAAGGTTGCGTAGTCTCCTCTCAACAACTAAGCGGCACTGTAATGCGCGCCTCTCACATGGCAGCTGTAGTTGATCAACGATCCAATGGAAACATGAACGAGCGCATAGTTTCCACTTGGTACGAAATTTGTTAAGTCTTTGATGAATTTTCATCTACCTTATCCCCCTCCAAGCAATTGACAAGCCCATAGTTTACATTTGTTACCAAATTTAAGAATATGTGTTAGGTCAATTTTCTTCTACCTTACCACGTGGGCTACTCATCACTCCGTTGTTCTTTCGGCCCAAGCACGTTGTTGCTTTGGAGCAACGCCACTTCGTTTAAAAACACTGCTCGACTTTGAGTATAAACAACAGCCAGCACGAAACTCCTCGATAGTCAGAAATACAAAAGTCAGCATTGAACTGTTTCTAACATCAAAAAGTAGGGCGGACTTTCTGACTTCCCGTGGCATCCGATTAACAACTGGCAAAGCTTGGATACCGGAAAGTACTGCCCATTTAACGTCTAACAGTTTAGGTTGGTCCTTAGTACCCGTAGTAGATTTTACAGTCTGCTAACTCGCAACAGACTTGACTTCTCTAATGCGTTTCCTAAATGGCGGTCATATCTGCTCTAAACAATCTTAAAACATCCACGAATTAGGCACCGTCACAATGTCAATAAAGGATTCAGACATTTGAGTTGCCTATCCTTACATCATAGTTCATTATACATTTATGGTAGTTAACTTTCGAGATGTTCTTTTCTAAGGTTTCAAAACCCACGCATAACCCTGTTAAAACGCAGCGGAGGTCCACATGGACTTTGTGCGACAACTTAGGATCACCCTATTCATTTCCAAGTGAATGGCAATTGACAGCTTTACTTGAACCCAGGCCAATTGTATCTACTAATGCAATTTTCCATCCGATCCTCGTTGGTAATCAACCTGAAGCCGAACTTAGCTATCGCATTAGGTAAATTGACGCAGAGTTTCGTTCTGGGAGACCAGCGCTTGATAACGATTTGAACTTGCAGCTAGATCCCAGCCCTGAATACCATACCTGCAGCTCCTTTATTTCTAAAAACGTAGACTTCCCAAGGCCCAAAACGACAGCTTTGCGTGCCTATGCAAATCCAGATAGTTGATCTTAAAAAAAAAGCTTCAAGGGAATACCCTATACATTATTGTCCCTGCAGTTATATTGTCTAAAGGGTATTGAAGCAACGGTGGCTTGCTATAAACTTTTCTTTCTGGAAATATATAAATGTATGTGGGCATGTGTATCGGTGTGTGTGCTCAACCCATTGGAGCATTTGCGTTTTTCCTGCATGCATGCACAACATGTGTCGGAACTTTACCATGAGATCAGCATAGCCATTCGGCTATTATTAGACTTGATCTAAATCCTCCAATTCATGGCATCATGTAACTATGCAAGTGCATGAATTCCAAGGCAGATAAAAAGCGTAGACTTAATTTTAATTAGCCAAAGGCCAATGGACAACACAAATGTAATCTGACAATGTGCTTAGCTAAGCATTTTTTTACAAGTGTCACTATGTATTCCTTGCCTTTCACACCGTCAGCGCAGTAGATACATTCATGCATACATGCATACAAACATGTGTGTTTGTAAGGCATCGTGTTACACTTTTAAGCTAAGAGATTTTATGCATATAGTGTAAAGATTTTTATGCACCTATGTTTCAAGAAACAATTTTAAGCGAATAAAAGTTCTTCGCACGGCAAAGGAGTTATATGCCATTAGCAACAAATACGAGTATCTTATAGATGTGCGAGCGAGCGAGAGAGAGAGGTGCGGAGAGGTAACTCACAGATGTACACAAAACTGCGTAAAACTCCGCAATAAAATTGAATGAAAACTTAAAATTGAGTTATTTAAAGTTTCGTCAACTTACAGCGTTTTGTTGCAGCTAACTGCGGAAGTTTACACCAAACATTTTTGTTATACACAAACACTGACTTCTTTTTTGTTGTATTTTAAAAACTTAAAGAAGGGAGTATGTATACACACACACACACATGCACGATCGAACACTCTAAATATTTTCCAAGACAATCAGAAGACGGCGGCAAAGCGAAGAAAATGAAAACTACCGAACCGACCGACCGCTGCGTTCGAAAGATCCGCTCACAATATTTCGAGTATCTCACAGCACTTTGAGGACTAGCTGCAAACATTCGTTCAGATACTTCGCTCAGATAGATCGCGCCCGCAATCAAAGCAAGTGAGTTTGAGTGAGCGCAAAAACTTGTGAGCGGGAGAGCGTAAGCAGTTTCGAGAGCAATGTAGCTGGTGCATCGACTTTATCTTTGATTCGAAAATGCACACATACATAATTATGCATGTGTATGTGTGCACAGGTAAGAAAAAGAGCGTGAGAGCAAAATTCCCTGCATGCAATATGCAAGTAACTGTAAACATCGCCCACAACTGCAGGGATCATATGGTGAGCGTAAAGCCATATCAGTACGTCAGTCCAACTTTGAGGCACAAGCTGCTTCGTACATTTTCAGGAAATTAATTTAGGACTAGGACCATCTGAGGTTTTGCCAAGTGCCGACCTTTGCTAAATCTTCCCTCATCCCCATTTCGCTGGCATTGAGTGGTAGATTCCTAGACTGCATTTTTTTTTTGTTGTTGTTGGGATAAATATCGTAAGGTTCAACTTTTTCCCACCAACTTTTATCGGTCGATTTTTCATCAATGAATTCACTGATTTTCGGCAAAATGTCCATCTTACATGGCAATTAAAACTTACGCTCGCAATTCAAATACTTCGCACATGTTCAAAGATCAGGATTGTTTGCCAAAACTGGAATTACATAATTTGAATTCGTGGATGAACGGATGTATTTTGCAAGTCTCACAAGAATATTTTTTGAGGACTTAAACAACTTAAATCGTTGAATAATATTGTTTATGTTGAAAAAGTTATCAGACAAAATTTACTGCAAATTTAATTTTCTACAAAGTTTTTGTTTAGTATTAAAAATACGGGATTTATGGGTCACAAAGCAAACACCTTGGGAAGGTCGAAAACTTGGATTTAAGCTACTCCAAGGTATCAACCATCTGGCGGCTCACCACACCACATTTTTTGAGTCTCTGGCATAGAGAAAAACACAGGCTCAAATAACAAGTGTCGACATAACCACTATCATTGACGTTTGCAACAGAATACAAAAAGTGCCTGCGGCGACAGTTGGCTCAAACTTTGTAATAGATATGTCTTGCTAGCAACTACCTGAAAATTTTCAGTTTTTCCTCAATTATTTCCATTTGAAAGTTTAATTTTACTGGAACAATGAGAAAAAAAGTGCACGGGTTTTTTTTTAAACTAAAAAGCAGATGGAAAGCTATAATTTAGTGTCAAGAGAAATTATTTGAATATGAGTCCTGCGTAAAGCTGTTATTATTATTATTATTTTATATATTATATATTTATATATTTATTATATGTTATTATTATGTTATTTTTCTATCGTTTGTAAGCTCTGGCGTTTCGCGAACTATTGCCAACTTGTCCAAACATATCATGTTTTTGAAAAAAAATTATTATAAATTATTAATTACATTTTAACATAAAAATTCAGTATGGTACCGATTCCTTTTTAGATAAAACCTATACCATTCGAAAGATAAAATGCTAGCGGCTTGCAAAATATAACTTCTTACCTGGATACGTTGCTTTTTAGTAGATTTAGAAATCTACTGTATACTTTAGGAAAAAACAACAACAAGAAAATACATTGTACACACAAACATTGTTATTTCGTGTTTTCTTTTCTGCTCGTCAAGGCGAACACTAGATTGACTATTGATTTTTTGAACTGGGTTCTCCATGCCACATTCTGGTAAAGACCATCTCACATATTAAAGGAAATATAATCATATCTTTGATGAATGTCCTAACATTTCTTTTTCATATCATCTCTTGATTAAAGACATAGTTTTACGCGAACAGCCAACTTTTCGACAATTAAGCTATATTTTTTTTTAAACAAAAACATTATCCGCTTTGCACAGGAAACTAAGTCTTTAATCAAAAGATGAGAATCAAAGGGGTCAGATCACTATATCATATGTCCTATACATAGCAACAAGAAGGGAGAGAGACCCAACGTGAAGGGTATACATTTTAAAATCGAGTAAAATCATTTAAATTAACTACAAAATTTGCGTTCCTCGCCAAAGGTGGAGCTTCCACTCAAACCGCTATATCTATATATCGCTATTGCTAAGTAAGCTAATAATTCTTTCTGAATTGAAGATGATGAATGCCACTACAATTTTTTAATGGATAGTTTTTTGATTCAAGCTTTTGGGGACAGTTGTTATAACAGACAGTGGAAAATTTATGACTTTACCTAAGCACATTACACTGTTCCCAAAATATTTTTAAAAATGAGCCGTATTTGCAGTGAATCGAATGGAAAATGACAAATTTTAATGGATTGACAACTCAAATGCAAAAGCACACTTATTTACATTTATCATGAGTCGTCGCCAAATTACTGAATATAACTATCATTAAATGGATATTCAGGAAATTTGTGATGTCTCGCTGTTTTTACCTTAAATTACTATATATATATATAGCGGATCAACACTTAGACTACACCTTCATTCCATGAAGCAAAGAAGTGCGATTTTCGGTCCCGTCAACCGTGTCTCTCTGAGCGCGCAAACAAATGAGAGAGCACGACGACACTGATTCACTTTTTCCGTTTTTTTATATTGCACCTATATGATATAGTGGACTTATTTTGATCAAAATAAAAAAAAAAAGAATTTGATCAAAATCAGACAGACACGGTTAACGGGACTGTGCTTTGCGTGACATGATAGTTGGATCATGCCTTTATTTCATCCAGTAAGTGTTCTACTTTTCCAAACTTCACGATTTATGCAAACATTTTGATACATTAACGCCCGTAACGTACGTTTGCAACGTTAATTCTTGCATTAAGCTAATTTTTTGCATATATTTTGAAATAGATTAAACAATTCGAATTTAACTGACATTTCATTATTGCTGGCAACTTCACTTGAGTAGGCGATATGGCAGCACCTTTTATTAGCAGTATGTACACACTGGCCGACTTATTGAGAGCGTAAGAGCGAAACGGTGATAATTTGTATGGCTCACAACATTGAAATTCCCTCAAGGGGGAATTGAAAGAGGCGGAGACGCATTCCAAACGAATGAGAGTTTAAAATGCAACGGCTAAAAAAGCGCCAACACCGCAACGGGTGTCATTTGGAGCTCTCGCGTGAAACACTTCGGTTGGGCCCACAATTCGTGCGGTCTTTGCGTTATTTGAAAACCTTAAAAAAGTATTAACTGGAAGTGTAACAAAAAGCTCAAGCATTGAGAATGTTGTTAAATTAGCAGTTCTATACAAAATCTTAATGTGGCTTTTCAAACAAAATTTTTAAGTAATTTACATTAAAAAATAGAAATAAAACGAAAACATAAAAAAAATAGACAAAATTATAGTGTAACATGCAGAGTGGTACAAATTTGCAGTAAAGTTGTTGTTGTTTTCCCCCCCAAGTGTTTTTCGAAGTGTGTGCCTGTGTGTGTGTGTACGAGAGTGTTCCGCAGATAACTCCACATAAAATATACTCGGTGAGTTCAAAACTGTTACAATTTCCCCTCAATCCGCAAACAAAACTCCAGAAAATAGTACAGAAGACGCCTCCATAAAGTTTAAAAATTGATTACGCAGTACGGGACAGAAATATGCGTTGGTTGCTTTTATTAATAACACGACTATACAAACAGGCAGAAACACACAGAGACAAGAAAAGGCAAAATAAGCAAACGAAGCATAAGTGTAAAGTGTGAGCGCAATAAGAGAGAGAGAGCGCAATAAAGAGAGCGCGCTTTGGAGAGAGTGTGCGCAGATTAAGTTAGTTTTTGAATGAAAAGCGAGGGGGCGGCGTGGCGTGACGTGACGTGACGTTGTTGTAATGATGTTGCCTTATGTTATGGTATGCGTCGCGCGGCAAATCTCTGCCTTGGACGTTTCAAACTGACAACTATACCAACTAAGTCGCTTTGGACTCTCGGCATAGTCGTAGTCGCTGTTGTTACCGCTGGCTTTTGTTATTCTACCACACTCTCTATTGTTGTTTTTGGTGACGTCATTAAGTACTAGCAAAGCTATTTTAAAACTTGTTTGTTTGTACCGCGTTTTAAAAGGTATTGTTTCTAAAAGGCAGTACTAGTCGTTCCATACGTTCTACTTGCTCTTAACTAGTGCTGCCCACTTGATGCACTGTTCTATACACTTGCTGACAATGCGATAAGAGTGAGAAGGGCGTCTGTGCTACATAAGTGTTAAAGGGTTTGTTTGTTTGGCTGTGTGTGTTTGTGTGCTGATATGTTTTTATTATTGTCACGTGGGAGTTGGCTTCAGTTGCATTTCAATAGGAAATGGGAAAAACATCAAATGCCAACTTACACTTACATATGTACAATAGGTACATGTGCTATACCTCCATTCGTACATGCATTCAAACATATATACATACATATATAAAGATTGTGTAGAAGCAGTGCCGACTCAAGGGCTACTCAAGCCGTCGAATTGAGCAGGGCGCCTCTTGGTCGGGGGCGTCAAAAAGCGAACATCAGCATAAAAAGAAGGACTTGGTATACCGAAAAAATACGTAGTTTGTGAAATCATGTCACTCCATGTCCTTCCATCATAAATGATGAAACAATATCATCGAAAAACTGTTCAGATCAAGATAATGGGAACGAAGTCTTTAATGTATGGCAAAGTTTAAGCTATGGCTTTCGCTTATCTAACTCAACTTTCACAAGCTTTGACAAATAATCTTAAATCCAAAGTTTTCAAAACGTTCAAGGGATACTCGATTTTAAGCTAAAATGTCCAGTTAAACCAAAACAGTTAGACACGTCAAACGACAATTTGATTATGAAGGACGTGATGCTTCAATCCATGCTTGAGGTGACCATGTCAACAATTTGAGAGAGACTCCTTTTAAGCATGGGAATTAATAAAAATTAGATCGTAAAAACAATTCATACTTGACAAAATGCTTAAAAAACTGGTTTTTGCGTTAGGTGTACGGTGCAATATTCTAACATTTTATAGTTTTGATCTACTATTAGCAAATACAACGGAAAAAAGAGCCATTTTTTCGGTGTTCGGGTTGAAAAATTTTAAAGACATGCTTTTCAATGCGATTTGCTTTGCTTTGGAGTCAGTTTCAAAGTGACATTGGTTTTCACTGTGTAAAACCAGATTAAAAGATCAGTAATCTACAGTTATCCCAGAAAAGTACAATTCTTCCATTGCTGAAATGATCCACTTGATCATATTGATTTTTCGAAATGCTTAGCCAATTTTGACGATCAGAAATTATGGAAAACCTTTTCTTTTTTTTTGACACAATTGTAAAAGATGAGAATATATGAGAGGATGTCGAAAATGCTTGAACACGGCGCCAAATAAAGTTCAGCCGGCACTGTATTATTAGTATTGTATAAAGTTTTTGTAAAAATGCTTTCATGCTATTTTTGTTTCCGCTTGCGGCTTCAATGTCAGCAGCGTTACACCTCAGATAGAAATCTTTTCTTACCATTTGCCGTTTTCTCGCTGAAAAGTCAAGTAACATGCAAACCTACCATAAAACACACCGATTGACTTTTAAACTTTAAACTGGAATTACATACTATACATGTGTATGTAGAGCTCGCTAGCTTCTAGACCCCAAAATTTCTAACGGCACGCCAACTGCCTTCCGTAGTCGTAGCAGCTATGGAAAAGGTTAAAAATTTACATAAAATCGAATAACACCATATGAGTTTGAGTTTCTGTGAGAGTCTACTCATAAGCACCATAAAACTTTCGGCTGGGCGAGCTTTGTTTATTAGGGTAGCAGCGTGAACGACTTGAATAGACTGACTGAATGGCCGACTGACTGACTGAATGACTGACGGTGTAAGTGACTGGCATATGCATATCAATAATGCCATCACCTACATATACATACACAAAAGTCTAACAAAAGTGGAGCAAATATTGCCAAGACGTTAGTGGTAAGGCTTAAATTTGTTTTCTTGTCTGCTAAATGGGGCCATTTCGAAGGGGGGCCATCATGTTCCTAGGCACAAAAGAGGAAACTTGTTATTATCTTGTAAACACTTGAACACTTTACTCTTGTAATGAAGTTTGAAAGGCACAAAGGATATTCTGCTGGCATGTCTATTACGATATAAATAAACTTGCTTCCTAAGAATTTCACTGCGGATTAAGCTGAAATTACTTGAGTTTATTTTTGGCTTTTGTTTTTACTGGGAAATTGTTTAACCAAAAAAAATTATTTCGAAAGAGCGTGATTCTTTGAGTCTTCTTATAAGCCCATGAACTATATTCTTTTCGTCGGAAATTACCGGTTGACTTCCATAGATTTAATTTTAGGTTTATGAAACCAATCACATTGCATTGCGCCTTTCGCTGTAGATTGAATTTTCGTAGTGATCGTAAAAGATACCTTTCCTTTGTTGACTCCAAACAGAGATATCCTCAGTAACCTTTAGCTCTAATTGCTTATAATTCTTGGGCTTTAACTAATGTTGTGAAAGCTGTTCTATTTGCAAATCTTTTTTGTCAATTGCTGTTCTATCACTCTTTTTTTTTTGTTTCACTTAAATCTTTTCTGTGTATATGCGTCCTCTCTTTGCTAACTAAGTCTCTTTGTCGTTTGGAATAAAGGCTTTTCTTTGTTGGTATATTAGCTACATGTTTACTTTTGAGAAGAAACAGGCAACTATTTGCTTTTTGGTACTTTTGTAGGATTTGAAGCCCCGCCCTCAAAGAGTCATACAGTCGATGGCTGTGTTGTTTCGGACTCAAACACATAGAGCCTAGATTCGTCGCCTGTTACGATCTTATAAACGTCTTTTAAAGCTCCGCGGCTGCATTTATTGTTAACATTTCTTAGCCAATCGGCACGAGGCTTCTACACTTTACGTTTTTGGAGGTATCCTAGGCGAAACAATCTTGAAGGGAAATAAGGCCTTAAATCTCAGGGCACATGACGATCGCACATAGCATGACCTTCACGAAATTTGTCGGTGAGCGAACAGTGGCCACGATTATATATTCTTCTTTCCGATGATTCTTCATCGCCAAAAGATCAATTAGGCTCATCGACGCACCCTTTTTAATATAAATGACGTCGAAAGTTGAAAAATGTAATCCCAAGAAAATGTTCACGGTTCAATTTAGGCTCTAAGAAAACGAGAAGCGCACATTCTAAGGATTTTTACGTTTTACGCAAAGCCCAGAATTGCTCTTTACGGAACTATAAAAAGCCGCACTAACGAATTACGAATAACGTCAGCTTTTATTTGGTATCTTTTGCAATACTTATAGCTTAGTTTAAATCGAATGAGTAACCTGTAAACATTCTTTCGACTGCAGGTGTACAAATACTTTAAAGTTTTGAAATGTACTTTTTCTTCTGGTTCTGTTTTTGAAATACACTTAGTTTGTATAGTTTCGCAAAAAACACACTTTGCGGAACACAAAATTAAATTTAACCAATTATGGCGAAAGCCAGATGTGTGGGCGAGTCAGTTGCTAGCAATAATTCATTCTAGTTAAGCGGAAGCATTTCGCATTGCTAAGCAGTAGGTAGATGGGTTAAATTGAGTGTGGGCTGTAAAAGCGACAGTTAACAGTAAGTTGAAGCCAAACAGCTTATAAACAACAACGGTTAAAACAATTTGCCTGGCTACTTTTTCTATACTTAGCTCAGATAAACAGATAAACGTAGAGTTATCGGAAGTTTACTGACGTATCTTATCTCTTTTGCAGCACCCAATAACAGAGTTGTTGTCGCCTATGTGAATGACTCAGACGTTTGTGGCTTACGGCACACGTTATAAGCAGCGAAACATAGGCCAAGATGATGCTGGACGAGGACACTTCCAATTTGCTGGTCTGCGCCTCAGAAATGCAACAAGGTAACTGGCCACTAACTGCAATTGAACTGCCTTGAACTCTGAACTTATTGAGCGTTCTACATTTTCTTCTACAGACCGTCTCTACTTTGTGGCATTTAAGAGGCACATCAAACCCAAAAACACCGCCAACACCCACTATTTCAGCATAGACGATGAGTTTGTGTATGAGAATTTCTATAACGATTTTGGCCCTTTGAACATCTGCATGCTTTATCGCTACTGCATGAAGCTCAACACAAAGTTAAGTGCCAAGTGTCACGCGAACAAGAAAATTGTGCATTATACCTCCATGAATCCGGCCAAAAGGCTGAATGCGGCCTATCTGATTGGTTCGTATGCAGTAAGTGTGTCTCGAAGGCGTTACCTCGTATAAGGCGTGAGTTTCACTAAGTTTTCTTTCATTTCAAGATAATCTTTTTGAATAAGACACCTGAGGAGGCCTATCGACCGCTAGTCACTGGCGATATACCCGCTTATACGCGTTTCTGCGATGCCTCCTACGGTCCCAGCAATTTTAAAATATCTTTGTTGGATTGCTTCAATGCCATACACAAGGGCCTGCAGGCAGGTTTCTTTAACTTCGATGATTTTGATGCCGAGGAGTATGAGTATTTTGAACGTGTAGAAAACGGTGACTTCAACTGGATTGTGCCACAAAAGTTTATTGCCTTTTGTGGGCCACATCAAAAGTCTAAGACGCTGCCAAATGGCTATCCATGCCATGCGCCAGAGCGTTACTTTACCTACTTTCGGGATAACAATGTCACCACAGTCATACGTCTAAATGCCAAGGTCTATCAGGCTAGCTCTTTTGAAAATGCTGGCTTCGATCACAAGGATCTATTCTTCATAGATGGCAGCACGCCTAGCGATGCCATATTGAAAAAGTTTTTAACCATATGTGAGACTACCAGGGGTGCCATTGCAGTGCATTGTAAAGCAGGTTTGGGACGTACGGGCAGTCTTATAGGTGCCTATATGATGAAGCATTATAACTTTAGCGCACTGGAAGCCATAGCCTGGTTAAGGCTGTGTAGGCCCGGCTCGGTTATTGGACATCAACAGCAGTGGATGGAAGAGTGAGTATATGTCAAACGTTGAAAACATATTTTAATCAAAAAAAAACTCTTGTAGAAAGCAAAGCTGGCTTTGGTCGGAGGGTGAACGCATGCGTAGACGCAGCTCCACGCCGCTGCTGACACACAAGCTGGGCATCTATAGCCTGGAGCTAAAGAACAAGCTGCAAGCACAGCAGGCGCATCCGCAGCCGCTGCAGGCCACCGGTGAGCATATGGATCTGCTGCTAACACGCGTCAAAGGCATCTCACAGCGTGTGGATACCATGCACTTACACGATACATTGGATACTGCAAATCACGAGCATTACGAGCAGGAAGAAGATGAAGGGGAGCACTATCAGTCAATAAGTGAGCCCAATGGTCATAGCAGCGATAACGATACGGATCAGGCCAGCACAATAGATGGCGGTAGTGTTGGTAATGGAGAAGCAAATGTCTCAAATTACGCGATAAGCACGCGTAGGCGGAAATCGCCTTCGGCTGCCAATAAGCCGACCGTTATAAGCACTACGCTTCGTCGCCTGGCCAATCCTGTGAGCAGAAACATTTGCACTCCTCAGCCCTCCGCTGTGTATGCGGCCAGCTTGCCAACAACAACGCAGGAGATGCCTAGCTGCACGGATAAGAAGCTGCGCAAACCCTGCAGCAGCAATGTGTTTGATGCGGCGCGGCATACTATAGCATCGACGGTGCGCATGACGCAGACGTTGGAGAAGAAGCACGCCCAGACGCAGGGTGACAAACTGAATCAGATCAAGGCGTTGCGCAGACATCATTCACGCTCTGTTAATGTGAATAGCACAAAGTAAGTGGTGCTTAGCAGTTGGGGATTGTTGCCACAAGCGGCGCCATTACGGTTTTAGCTTTATTGAAAGATAAGTTCTTGCACTAAACCTTTTACACATCTCTTTCTACCCACAGCGAACAGGATACGAATTTGCGACATACCCGTGCTCGCTCACAACCCTTCCGCAACAACAACAATGTGCTTCAAGTGCCTGCCGCTACGCTGAGTCTCAAAAGTGGCAGTTGTATGCCTGGCGGCTCGACAACAACATCAGCAACTTCAGCTAATGCCACTCACTTGGCGCATGCTCTAAACAACAACAACAATAATAATCTAAGCAATTCATTGAATAATTTTAACAACAATAACACTAACATCCTGGCCAATACAGCTCCGGGCACAAGCGCAGCCAACAGCACTGTGCTGGGCACACGCACCCGCAGTTTAGCCATCTATAGCAAAAGGTAAGTGATCATTCCAAAACACACCATCACACCGCATTCAAAGCACTCGTCCTTAAGCACCCGTCAGTTCTTGGTTTCGTTTTGTTTGTGAGTGATTTAAGTGATTTGGCTTATTGTTTTGACGTTTTGAATTTTGAAGTCTGGCGTTTGGTAGTATGTCTTGATTGCCTTGCCACGCCCACTTTAGCACCGTTGACCCCCGATTTGCAGTTGTACAAAATACAATGTATATACAAAATCTCAATATACTATATACTTAACTGTACAGTTGAACTTTTTTGTAAAATTTGACATAATTAAGGAAACGGTTGGAACGTTATTAGGAAAAAGGCGATTTTTAATCTCTTTTGGCCAAACTTCAAACCATCAACAATCCGTCTTTTAGTTCGTTAAAAAACTATCGTAAAAGTTTTTTCTTTTTTACAAAAAAATCGTCTAGTTTTCTGGCACATCATCAATTAATTTTATATGTTCGAATTATCGTTATTTTTAAAAATTGGACATTTAGCGAATTGCAAAATTTGTTTGAATAAAAAAAAACTCGAAACTAGTTTTGTGTATCATTTCATTATTAATAAAAAATAGTTCATAGTACATTGTATTTGTTTCGTCACAAAATTTTTATCATTTGCCTATAAGTACATACTTTTTCGTCACAAGTTTTTTGCCACGAACTTTTTTTTTCCTGAAATAACATACTTAACGAAATTTCTTCACAATTGTGCTTTTGCCAAGAACAATCCAACCGAATCTGTCGAGGAATTGGAAAGATAATAGACATATATATGTTTAGCTATAAACAACACTTTTATGGTAATTTCGGCTGAAAGTCAATTTGTCATAAAGCTAACGAATTGTAGCACATTCACGAGGCTTAAAAACAAATTTCTTATGGTAAAAACTTGTTAGTTTTAGAGAAGTTCAACTGTACACACTTAACCCATTCCGATATTTACAAATTAACCATTTGAATACACTAATCGTTGCCATTATTATGCGCCTGCTCGAAACTAACGAGTGTGCCTTACTCGCTGTGCTCTCAGAACAGCGAGTTGTGTAAAGTTTATGTACTCGTTATATTTTTGATTAAGCGCATGTTGAAATGGCCAACTAATTTTAGCTGCTAAACTAATTTTAAAGTACTTATTATGTAATTATTGTCTACTTTTTTTGTAATTTATATACACTGAACCCTTATTGTGTTTGGCATTGCTTATCACTTTTTTTAAATTAGTTTTTTAAAAACATATTTTTATTGTGCATGCGAAATTTTTAAAACCAAATAAACAAAATCAAAATTTTAAACAGCTTGCTCTATGTATTGTTTCTACACCCTCCCCGAAAACGAAATACAAAATTCCCCATTGTTTTTGTGCGCCTGCTTTTCATTATTGTTGTTATAATTTATTTTTATCTTTACCAAATATGTTTGCGCTTTTGTTTTCTGTGTAACAAAGCAGTATTTTTAAGTAAGCGATTGGGTAATGCATGTAAGCTGAAATGTAATGCATCGTATTCACGCTTACAACCTCAACCTGTACTTCAATATGAAAAGAATGTTGTATGTTTAGCTCAGTAACTAAAGCATGCTGAGTGCATACATATATTCATACATTACCTGCTCGCTTACTGTGTAATGCCACGATGAAGACATGCTGACTACTTTACGTTATTGTTCTCTTCGTGCATGTCAATGTTATTTGCTGGATTACACTTTTGTCCCACATTCATTGTAGTCTCTTTTTTATGGTGCCCAACTGCCATGCCACTCTCTCTCTCTCTCTCGTTTACTCTCGCCCTCTTTTGTTATTGCACACACCTTGCGCCCATGACAGAATGGAATTGAAGCATCTACGCAAGGCTGAGGTGCAGAATCTACAGGAACAACAGCTGCCAGCTAACGAGAAGCCTTTAAAATCCTATGCTGGCATCATCAATGAGAGCAAAATACCGGTGGTCAGCGGTGGAGCTGGCTCTTCAGCTACCATACCGCCCACTAGAGGCGCAGCAGCACGTACCTCCCATCATCATATGACACTGAGAGGTCGTTCTCGTATACGCTATCAAAGACCCACGGGAGCAGAGCAACTGCCGCAGCAGCAGCAGCAGCAGGCGCAAAGCTGCACTGTGGCCACAGCGCGTTATTATAGGGATGTCTCGGCCATACCTACCATGTCCTTGGGTGGTGTTGGTTCCGGTGTGGGCATGTCTACTGGTAGTGGGGATGGTTCAGGTTCTTGCTTTAATATAGCCACACGTTCGTCTTCAGCCACACTTGATCTCAACTCCAATCCGTTGCCAACTACCTCTGCCAAGTCGCAGTCCACGCCTACCACAAAGATACCCAACAACAACAATAACCAAAACAACAACAACAATAATCATATAAGTAATCAATTTGATAACAAAGCAACAACTTCTTCTACAACTACTTCCCTAGACACAAGCCGGCTTAGTGGCACTGGCTCAGGCTCGGGCAATGGCAATCTGGCAAGTGGACGTGGCAGCGCCGAGCTGCAGGCCATCATTGAGCACAACTTTAGCCTTAGCACAAAGCGCAACAAACGCTCGCTTAGCTCTACGCGCATCGAGAAGGACAAATGCGATGAGTACAACACCAAGTTGCTGCGCAAGACCAGCGCCGCAGCGGCAGCGGCCACCATGAACAACAATAACAACAACAAGTACGGCAGCAGCAGCACCACCACCAATTGCAGCGCAACGATTACGCCAACCATGATGTCATCCGTTGGCGGCAGCTTTAAGCTATCGCGGCGCTTAATAGCTGCTGAATCCGGCTCATCTGCTTCAGCCTCAACATCGGCATCCAATTCGGGCATACCGACGCCCACAGCGCCGCCGCAGTGCCATCATTTGTATCATCAACTAGCGAGAAGCAGCGGCGGCGCCGCCGCCAAGCAGCTGGCAAACGAACGGGAACGGGAGCAACAACAACAGCAGCTAAAGCTGCGCAAGAAGATCAGCTACTAAAAATTTTTGAATACACAAATTTGTTAACATTTTTAGCATATGGTAAAAGAATTTTACAGAATAACTTGCAATCTATGTGTAAGATTTGTTTATAGCTGTTATATACTATAGCTTTTATAGCTGTTATACTGTCAAAAGATCATACGATCTACGTTATTTCTTTTTCTCTTTTGTTAACAAAATGTTAAACTATTTGTGGGTTTCCCCCGAAATAGCCGCAATATGCTGTATAACTTTATCAATTGTTATACTGTGAATATTGCACACACAGGAAACATTTTGTTAAAAAACAATTTTTTCAATATAGCAAAATCTATACGGGACAACTTTAAAATGCAATATTTGTGTATTGTTTGACTATAACTATTATATTTTAGGAGCTCGCATGTAAATGAAATTTACAAAAAATGTTCATTTCTGGCATATTTTTCGTATGGAAACAAAAAATCAGTCAGATAAGACCTAAAAATCGCAGTTTTTGCTTGTAATGTGTTATACAAACAACTTACAAGCGTGAATTCGCGTGCTCGTTTCTAATATTTGCAACTAATTTGCGCGATGATGACATAACTATAAGTGTTATACTTTAATTATAACACAGTTTATATAGTGGCGTTTTTGTATTTAATACATACTTAAAATTCAGTTTTATATATCACACGTATATCATTTGCCTTGAATATTGTACAAAGTTAACAAAAAGAAAAAAGAAAACTTACTTACAGTACGAACTTAGAAACCATAGACATATACTGGAGTTGGATCGACTCTGCCATGACTCACATATTGTATTAACCAGGTGTATTACATTTAAGAATCGTACAAAGTATAGCATACATTTATATAGTTCATATATATCTATTTACATATTATATGAAATGTGCATTATTTCAAATTGTTTGCGAAACGAACATACATATATGTAAATAAGTTTTTATTGTTTTTTAAGGTTAGTTAAAATAAATGTTATACTACATATAACTAATATAGCATTTCTTTGAAGTAGCGTATAATGTTAGAATAAATCTTGCGCTCTGTATCCATAAGAACGCAGTCGTAGCTACAATCGGCTTCCATCAAAATCAATGGTTCCAAGCTTGTAGAGTCTATTTTGGTAAAGCGTGGTGTCAATTTGAGCGCACTTAGTACGGCTAATGCTTTGGTCTTTTCTGTCATTTCCTCATCACTCTCTAGTATAGCGAAGGCTTCCTTCTTCAGATGTGGAAAGTAGTTTTTAAAATAATCATGACGCTCGTTCAGTTTTATGCCAGTATTTTCAGTAGTGTTACCAGAATCGCACAAATCGCGATATGTCTTAAACTTGACACGACGCTGCGCTTCTAGATCCTCTAAACTGTTGCACACATTGTCGCCCAGACCGGCGCCTGTGTTGACATTAACCACTTGCTTGTTAGTATCGCGCATTTCATCAATATCATTGGCTATGACGAGCAGCATTTCTGTGGCAGCTCGCTGACGTGCATCCTTTTTTTTGTCCGACTTGGCATAACGTTTAATCGATGCTAGCGTGCAGCTAGCCACAAATTGTGGTGCATTTGGTGTGCCGCTTTGTTGCACAACCTCTATGGTTGGTATGGGCATGTCTTTACGCACGCAGTAATCGCGCAGCTCCTTTAGCATATCTCTATTGAGATTGGTCATTTCATTCATAACATCATCGGACATGTTATGAGTGCTTGGCACATTCTCATCGTCAGTTCCATTCATGACATGTATTTTCCGCACCATAAACAAAGCAGCCAAATGTTTGGCATCTCGTTTCGAGCGACCTTCAAACGCGTAATAAGGATAAGTTTAGATTTGTGCTGGATGAGATGGGTCGTCAAACTGTTTTATAAGCATGTGTAGCTTGCATGCAGTTTTGGAACCACATGTATGGAACACATGCGTGCATTTCTCCTGTGTCAAAATGAAACACGACCGCAGTAGGCGACCAAAAACCAAGTAGTTTATATAAAGCTTACCATTGCCATAGGACTCCATATCGAGCAGAGTTACTTTGCAAATGTATCCGCCACTTTCGGCGCTAATGTAATCATAGGTTATAGGACCAACTTTGTTTTGGGCGCAATATTCTTGTAGTGCAGATACGGAAGATTTATTGTCCATGCTGCTTCCTACAACAAAAATGGGTAATTCAGGCTCTAGCGCACAGGGTAATTACAGTTTTACTACTAAAATTATTTTGGTTTTAAAGTTATGCGTGAGTTTGTTGCAGCGCAAATATACACAAATTTGTTAGTTAGTGTTGCATAACGTAAAACGGGCGGCATTCAATTAAAACTGCACTGCTTAGGTGTAAATGTTTCTTTAAATGCTTTTTGTTAACGTTTTGAAGCAAGTTACATAGTTATTTTAAATTTTTATTTAAATAAGCTGGATTTATTTTTTTTAAATTCAGCATACTAACAAACTTTGTTATTGACACATCGAAAAAGTACCAGCATGTTCGATGTGCAGGCACACCGAAAAATTGTTCATTCGTACCATTTTTATGACATAGCTGTTTACACTACATTTTGTTCTCCAAAATGCGCCAGCGACTGTCACACTGAGCGTATGACACCAAACGATTACTTGTGTTCACACGGAGAATGTATTCGTTCGTGTGACATTTAGTAACTGTGCCAACGGGTTGGCGGTTGACACTGAGGTATGCCCGTATGACAGCAAAGTGTGACGCTGTGTGCCCCAGTGTAAGCCCGGTATAAGTTAGTTTTGCTTGCTGCAGGCAAGCAGTATTGTATATTATATCGGAAACAAATGCGAATTTAGGCAATTTGCAGCGAAAGGCACTGTTTGCTGAACTGTATAAAAACTATGCTATGCTAACTATGTTGGACTTGATGCAATTAATAATAATATTACAAAAGGCGTTTCTATTGACCTATAGATTTATTTACACAAATTTGTATATACACGTCATGTCGCAACAAGTTGGCAGCGCTGTCCTGTGCACTGCAGCCCTGGTGCTATATTAACAAGTGTGTTGCTGCTGCAGCCAGGGCACATAGGTCAGATGTACGACAAAAGCCAAAAGCAAAGCAATCTTTGATTGGACGGGAATAACTTTAATTTGTTTTGGAAACTTGTTTCATAATCAATATTCAACACAAAAGCAAAAAACACAACTACACAAGTTTTTAGTGCTAAATGCAAATTAAAATAATTTGCTAACAAAATTTCTATGCGTACAAAAAATATTATCGCGTGAGAGGCGGAAGGCAAACACGAAGAGTGCGCATAAATAGAAAATATTTTGGTACGAAGCAGTCGAGGAAGGCAAGCAGGAATTATAATTACACACACACACACACACGAACAAACATACAAAGTGAAAAAACTTTAAATCAAAATTCGTGGCATTAATTAGCAATAATTAAAGCTTCGCTGCCTAGAAAGTGGTCCAGGGCCCAGCTATGGATGACACCGCAGTCTCAGCGCCGTCACCAGCGTCGGCGTCGGCCGCATCAGCCTCTGCGGCAGCGGGCTGCGCAGCAGCCAGCGACAAAACAATTAACGCTGTTGTTGCTGATAGCAGCACCGTGAATCTTTTAATTAAATCATCAAATCAACAATACGATGATATGAACATTGAGAGCGATCTCTGCTGGACAGTGCAACGCCTAAAGAAACAGCTGTCGCTTGTATACCCTGGAAAACCGGTAAGAATACAACACCCACCATGATCAGCAGTATCTTGTTCTAGCTCTCTGCATATTATTATATATATTTGCATATGTATATAAACAGTTGCGTCAGCTTGTGTTTGGCACTCGTCGAATTTACTTTCCGTCTTATTATCTTATCACAAAGCTGCTCGAGTTTGTTATTGTTTATCATCTTTCACGTCGCTGTCGAGTGTTTGCAATCTGCGTCTTATTTCATAAACGTCGCTTTTGTGTTTAGTACACGTCAGTGCAATGCAGGCCGGGCTGTTGCTCTATATTATAGTTACTAAAAGTTACGTGGCTCATTGGCAGCTCCACAAACACCTGCTGCCCGGATATATGGATAGGCATACGATATTGTGAAGAAGACCTTTCAATTTGAACAAATATTAGTTCATATGTAGCTATAAGCAAGAGCAGCTTACTCTGGCTACAAGCACAAGATGATGATGACATGTTCTAAATAGTTAGTTTTCTGTAATACATGTCAGACTCAACTTCTTCTTCACTGGCCATATCAACTCTACCAGTTTATGGACTCATCTGAAGTATCCATGCTTCTCCCATGCCTTCTCTACACTGTGGTAGCAAAGGTAGCCTCCAGTCCAGCCGAGCAGAACGCATTGCTTCCTGGGTTTGCCTACATGACCAAGCCATTAATTATGTGTAAGTGTCTCGTAAACTGCTGGCTTTGATGGGCATACTCGCGCTCTCTACACGGTTTATGTAGCGCTGCTAGATTATAAGCTATAAACAAAGGATTTGTAGGTAGTGCGAATATCTGCTCAACTTGCCACATGGATTTAATCAAACACAGCTGACAGTACCCTGTAATATATGACATCATTTCGCAAAAATCTATAATTAACTACAATTGAATAAGTACTAAAAGAAGAATTATGACAAATAGCCAAAACTGTTTTTACCTAAGTAATAATTAACTGAAAGATTTGTAAGCAGATCATAGATGCTAAGTTTTTATCATTATAATTGTGTTGTCGTATGTTTTTTAAAACTAATAGGACTTTGTTCAAAATTTTTCATATTTAATACAGTAAAGAATATAGTTATTACTTGAATTCTGCATTACTTTTATGTACATCAAACCTTTTGTTTGTACAACTTTAGTAACCACTGTTTCTCTTTACCCACAGGATATCCACGACCAAAAATTGATTTACTCTGGCAAACTGCTTGATGACAACCAAAAGCTATCGGAAGTTATACGCATCTACAAGGACGTCTATCAGCAGCACCACATCTTTCATCTGGTTTGTGCCACTAAGAACATAATAAAGCCACCAGTCAAACTTGTCACGCCTCCAAAGGCTGCTTCAGCAGCTGCAAGCAGCAGCACTGCAACCAATGTCAATACAAACATGAACCCGAACGAGCTTAGAAATCGTCATGTAGCTGCACAACAAATTCCTTGGCCTCAACCAAATAATAATGATGCTTATCCATTGGCACCATTCTGGGCACAAAATCAGCCACTTGCGATGCCAATTCCACCACATCAAATGACTGTCAATGCGATCAGAGCCGCTGGTGAAGTAAATCCACAATTTGCCTTACAGCAGTACACAATGATGTATAACAGTTGGATGCAACATGTGTACGCACACTATATGCAAAGCATTCTGCAACGGTAAATAGTTTTAAAAAAAATCTTAAAAACCTTTATAAAACCTTTGAAATTGGTTAAAATCAGCCGAAATTGTTAGTTTCTATCTGAAAGATTGAGCTATTTTGTATACTGTTCTTCTCATACTATGTATGTGATTGTAACCTTAAGAAAAAACAAACAGGTGTGATATTTTCGTATGAATGCATCAGTTGTTTCCTGTATTTTTGTAAAACATTGGTTGTATCCAGCACTTAGCGAACACTATCTATAGTGTATTACTACAGTAACTCCTCAGTACGTTCTGTATCAGTTCTAGCTTTCAGATTTTAAACTTGAAACAACTTCGTGTTTAAAGACCTTTTGTCATACATAGCGTGACACAAGCTAAATCTTTTATAGAATTTACTAAAACACTCGTTTTTCTTTCATTTCAGGATACCAACATCTGCAGAAAATGCTGCAGGATCTGCGCCGGAGTTGGCTATGCTGCCACCATATATGACATTTCAGCCACTACAAAGTGTGCCACTGATACCATTAGCCAATAATAATGCTAACAATTTGGCTGCAGCGGCTGAGCCACAGCCAGCAGTGCAACCAAATGAGGCAGCTGGCGCTGCAGCGGAACCACAGGCACGTGCAGCCGAAAGAAACTTTCCTAACATACAAGAGGAACCGGAAATACGCGATTGGCTGGATAGCTTCTTCTCCTTCACACGCTTGGCCATTTTTGTAACAGTTCTGTATTTCAATTCATCGCCACTACGCTGCCTGCTGGTAGTTTTAATTGCAAGCGTTATTTATCTGTAAGTAGAGCGGACTCAGGCCTACGCTATGTTTTATGACCTTACTCATCATGTGTTTACTTTTCTGCAGCTATCACATTGGTGTACTGCGTCGACGTCGCGAGCGCAATAACAACAATATTAATCGTAACAACAATGCCGATGAAGTGGCCTTTGCTGCTGTACAGCAAATTCAACGCATAATGGATGCCGTGGAGCGTGAAAATAATAACCAGGCTGCCGGAGCAGCTGGACCAGCGGCTGCACAGGATGCACCTGTAGATGGTGCTGCTAATCCAGCGGCCGCACCAGCTGTAGCTACCGCCAATGTAGCAGGCGGCGAGAATGCTGCCGCAGTGGCTGCCGAAGCTGTTGTCGTTGAACCAGCTAATGCCAATAATTCTGTGATTTCTGTTGTGCGCACTTTTATTATAACTTTCTTTACATCGCTGTTGCCTGAGGCACCGGCGCTGTAGAATGGAATAAATGCTGTCTTTAAACTGTTTAACCAGCTTTTTCGTTGGTAGCAGCTTAGATGGAAACTCCAGCTCCAGCGACTTCCTCGTATCTATTCAATGTTAAATTTTGCATACCTGAACTTATGTTTTTAGTTTGTAATATGAGTTATATAGTATATGTATATCGTATGTTTATGTAACGTGAGTGTGTGTGCGTGTGTGTGTCACATACATGTGCTTTAGCTTGAATCCCCTCTCCTGGCTATGGCATTGTGTATGAACAACAACAAACAACTTGTAGTTTAGTATAATGATAAGCTGATGTTAATGTGTATACTACATTAGTGGTAGCCAAAAAAACTATGGATGAATTGCAATTACAAATATATCGTACATGCTTTAACACGATCAAACACGCACGCCTAATCTCTATAAAAGGGAGAGTGAACTCTTATCAGCAACTTTTGTGAATGGGAAATTTCCACAGCTGATGCGACGGCATTTCTTTTTGACTGACAGTCTTGGCTAGTTATGTGTGTAGTTCGGAAAGTTTTTGGAAATTGTTCTGGATTGTTCAAAAAGAAGAAGATTTCCAACTCCGTCAAAGCGATTGACTGATTGCTTTTGGGTTCTGATAGATTGGAAAATCTGTATAAGCCGCTCATTATATTGTTAATTAAATGAAAAGTTTTTATAATTTATTGCCCCATAAACAGTTATTATAATTAATCAAGTTATGAATAAGATTTTGCTTTTGTTGTTTTGATTTTGTATAAATTATTAGTTTTCGCCTATAATTTGCGTTTACAAATAAACTTTCGCAATTGCAATTGAATATATAAGAACTTAAGCACATTTAATGACGTTTATTGTTTATTATGATTAAATATTTTAAATGAGCTATACGAAAGTGCTAGCGAAGCAAATTCATAGATTAGAAATTGATATAGATTACAGTTATTACATGTCAAAATATGGCATATATTCTTGGCTTGTCCAAAAAGAGAAACCATTTTTGGTTGAAATTGGTACCTTTAGTTTTTGGTTTCGAAGTTTCAGCTTGTAACTGTATTTTGCATTTAATTTATCATTGTTTAAACTTTTAATACAAGAGCATCAAAGAGCTTCGAAATAACTAGTCCAAAAACTGACGAATGATAAGTTAAACAGATCTTACACGCAAATTTTGCATAACCTTAATTGTAGCGTAACTCCTAACTTCTTCGGAGTTATATTTACACTAGAATAAGCTACACTTTGTGTAGAGAAGAATGCTAAGAATACTTCAGAGCAGGATTCGATTTTCTGATAAGATGACTTTAACATATAATATCAATCTGATTGTCTCTAGATTAAGGTATCTCGTGGAAAGTCCCACCATGTAGAGCTCTTTCCGATCTGCAGCTTGAAAAAACCTTTTTCTTGGAACACTCTCACTAAGCCTCACTAGGTGGCATTCCTGCAAAAAGTTCGAAGCACTTAAAATTTAAGCTCAGTTCTCGATTTCTTTTATAAATTTTGTTATTTAGACTCATGTTCTCGAGTGGACACAAGATGTGCCGGCTTATCGCCTTTTATGAGCATGGCCTTACGTCCGCTGCCTGGCTGATAAGAGCACGTTGGTGGGGCTGCTGCTGCTCGCATTTAGAACGTTGAGAGCACTCGAAGCTGACGGATCGCACGGACTCTCGAAACGAAGATTTTTGTTATTTTGTATATTCATAATTTTGTTTCTTTTTTATTGCAAGTGCAGCACAGTAGCATTTTAGACTGTTAAACATTTTAATCAACTGCTTAATTGGTAAATAAAACATGTGGCGAATGCTTCAATTGCGAACGTCACTCGTGACCTCCCTGAAGGCACAGACCAGGCAACGCCATGTAAGTGCAACATATAGAATTCCATAAGTGAAACTTAACTAACTCAATTTTGGCACACACCCCTTGCAGCAGGGCAAAATCATAGCCATACGTCGTGAGGATCAATCGGTTTGGGAACGACGTGCTCCATTTGGACCCACGCATGTGCAAAAACTGGTCAAACAAGGTGTTCGTGTGATTGTGCAGCCCTCAAATAGACGCGCCTATCCCATGCAGGTAAATTCCAAATTAGTTTTTCGAATCAATAAATCTATATGTATGTAAGTGTTTTAGCTAGAACTGCCCGAAATCATGTCCGAAATCCAGTACATACAATCACACACCCCCAATTAGCCATATACGTACATATAAACACACTTATATTATTTATAAAGATAAGCTTATTTATAGCGTTTGGCCTTGATAAAGGCATTTTGAAAACAAAAGCTAATCTAAACACTTTTGCTTATCACCCCAAATACAGGCCTATCTCCAGGCGGGCGCTCAGATACAGGAGGACATAAGCGATGCTTCGGTCATCTTTGGCGTTAAACAGGTGCCCATCGATGCACTTATACCATGGAAGACCTATTGCTTCTTTTCGCATACGATAAAGGCGCAGGAGTCGAATATGCCACTGCTGGATGCCATACTCGAGAAGGTAGGTGCTTAAATGTTATAGAGATTTTCCTAATATTTTAAAATCTTGAATGGAACGCTGCCTTTTGGCCAAGTTTATCTTTTCATTTTTATTGGCACAGTTCAATAGGAACTATTGCGAAACTTAATGCGCTGTTGTTTATTTCTCGGACAATAACACATTTACGTCAACCTCTCCAAATGTATCTCAAAGTTCTTAATATGACTGCAAAAAGCACAGTTCCGCTGTGGTTCTTCATAAAGTCGTTTTTGAAATTATTTTAATGAATCTTAATTCACTTATTTAAGCTGCATAAAAAATCTATAAAAATCGGCGAGAGCAAAGAATTTCCTTGCAAAAAGCGTAAAACTGAAGCAGTGTACAAATTTATGACAATGTATAACAAAACCCTACTTGGATATCGGCAATTTTTTAACCAGGCTCTGCAGCTCTCAAGATCCTCAACAGAGATTACGAAAGTGAGAGTCGGTGAAACACACAATGATATAATCCAAAGGTATTATAGGAAAGCCTTTATAACTTTCGGATTTTATACCTACGGTTCTGATATATAGATCACATTTTCGGACTAACTTCGGAATGCCATATTTATCAACTCTATCGCCACACGAAACATTTTCATACATATGTATATACTTCCCCACGATACTATTTTCTTTCTTAAAATCTATATCTATCATAGGGTTTGTCCTTATTTTCTAAAGGAGTAAAGATATTTTCAATAGTTATGCATGCAAGAGACAATTGCTTTAGCTTTTAAATGAAATGCAAAAAAAGATGCTGTGAATGCAAAAAAGTTAGTATGGATCGATTTCATAAACTTAAACTATCTTATCCTTGCATGTAATGGAGAAATTCCAATAATTCTTTGCTTAATTATTCGTACACACTTTTACGAGATGGAAACACTTTCGACGAGATATGGAATTTCTGCTTTAAAAAATGTGCATTTTGAATTAAATTAAATTTCCGCATAAAAATTACTTTTTCGATGTTGGTAAAATATTTTGGGAGATTTGAAAAGAAGTTCAACAACTAAAAATTTTGATGAAAATTTTTCAATGTAACAACTCCTTCCATTAGCGGTCCATATTTTAAGGAGACTCGGTCTCCTTTTTGTTAGTACCTGTTAAAATCAATCGTTAGTTTTAGTTTGTTACCGGAACAGCCTTATGGAGAATATTATGTTTCTTAAAAATTTTGCATGCATATCGTATAGCAACCTAATCATCTAATAAATAAGAAATACAGTAGATTACAAACAATCAATTCTTTTTAAAAACCTTCATAAAAGATCACTAGACGCATCCCAGCTGCGATGACCCAAGATCTTTTCTGTCTTTGTTTTGTTGTTATTCAATTATTTTTAATTGTTTTTATTCAATTAGTTATAATCAATTAATTTCATGACTATCAATTTATTAGAAGAAAACAATTAGTAGTTTCTATAAAAAGAATTCAATTGTATAAAATTCTCATTATATGTCTTCGCAACAATCCAAACTCGAATCGTCTTGATAACTAATTCGCCCCGATACTTTTTTCCAATGAGCCAACAAGTTGCCATTGCTAAAGTTGGTTTATCTCTTAAAATATATGACCGAAGAGGAATAGGTACAGAAAAAGGAAGTTCTGCGAATTTTTTCGAAATCAATTAATGCATTTCGCAGTTGTGTGCGACTTTTGAAACGAAAAGTCGGCTGCCGACCATCCACGACCACAACCTCAGACAATCTGCCAGCAACAAAAATCTCGACGATCTTTTTCTTTTGCCAATTGTCGGCAGCGTCTGACTATCCAACTTTGTGTCTGTCAATGACATATAGCTCATTTACTATTCATGTTGTGTAAAAATTGCATGTTAATATCTTGCATACTCTCTGCGTGAGAAGGGAAAATGCCATTCTTTTTTCATTTAAAACTTTAAACGCGCTTCCTGCAAAATTGCATTTTTTGAGTTATGACAGACCAGGGCAGAAGTCGGCATGCCGATTGTCGGACCGTTTTACCTAGTGTTATCAAACACTCTTAAACTTTTAGCGCCTTAAAATGATATTATTTCTTCATAAATTGGTGATGTGTCTAACAGCTCACATCTTCTGTTAACCTTTCTGGTTTGCAAGCTTATGCCTCCCAATACACACAGCAATCAGTTGGACAACCACAGTACATTTCGTTAGCAAAAAAATCCATATATTTCGATTTCACACCGATTGCTGAGTGTATGAGGGGCATTACAGTTTCTAGCTGTCCAACAACTGTCATCTTAACAGTGCTGCATTCTGTTAACATTTCTGGAATGCAACACTGCAGATTTTAACTGTAGCTTTTCTGTTATGCATCTTTCTAAATCTATTCTTAATAATCGACAAAAGACACAAAATTCGATTAATACGTAATAATTCGTTCTTACTCTTTGCAGAAAATCCGTCTTATCGACTACGAACGCATTGTGGATGAGCGTGGTGCACGTCAAGTGGCCTTTGGCAAATATGCGGGCGTGGCAGGCATGGTCAACATATTGCATGGCATTGGTCTACGTCTTCTAGCACTGGGTCATCATACGCCTTTCATGCACATTGGTCCAGCTCATAATTATCGCAACTCCTCGATGGCGCGTCAAGCTATACGAGATTGCGGCTATGAGATTTCGCTGGGCATGATGCCCAAGTCTATAGGACCGCTGACATTTATCTTCTCGGGCTCCGGTAATGTCTCACAGGGCGCACAGGAAGTGTTTTCCGAGCTGCCCATTGAGTATGTGCCGCCCGAGACGCTGCGCAAGGTGGCCGAACATGGCAGTAAGTATTGCTGCATTTCTAGTATAGTTAGCATACAATATCAAGTTCCTTTATTTGAAGATACCAACAAATTGTACGGCTGTGAAGTAAGCCGCTCCGATCATCTGGAGCGTCGCGAAGGCGGCGGTTTCGATGCCAAGGAGTATGATGAACACCCCGAGCGTTATATATCTACATTTAGCACCAAGATAGCGCCCTATGCCTCGGTTATTGTGAATGGCATTTACTGGGCTGTGGGCAGTCCGAAATTGCTAAGCATACCGGATGCTAAGAATCTGCTCAGGCCTGCCAATACGCCTTGGTTGCCCACCAGCAAGGGCAGTCCCGCCCTGCCACATCGCATGCTGGCCATATGCGATATATCCGCTGATCCCGGCGGTTCCATTGAGTTTATGAATGAGTGCACGACTATTGACACACCTTTTTGCTTGTACGATGCGGATCGCAATAAGGATACCAAGAGTTTTAAGGGACCCGGCGTGTTGGTGTGTTCCATAGACAATATGCCCACACAGCTGCCTAGAGAGTCTACAGACTTGTTTGGTGAACTGTTGGCACCTTTTGTGCATGATATCATCAAGAGCGATGCCAAGAAGCCGCTGAGCGAAGATCGCTTTGAATACCCCATACAAACAGTAAGTAATCTTCTTGATAAGCGTCAGCTGTTATCGCCTGTTGCATTATAGTCACATGATCTAAAGCTATTAATTTACTTAGGCCATTATCGCCAGCAACGGACAGCTGACGGAGAACTACGAGTACATTCAGGAGCTACGCGGTCTAAACAACAGTCGCTCACGCCATAAGATGGAGGGACGTTCGGACTCGGACAAGAATGTTTTGGTCTTGGGCGCAGGCATGGTGTCGGCTCCTTTGGTGGAATGGCTACATCGAGAGAAGGATGTACGCATTACAGTCTGCTCGCAGGCTAAGGATGAGGCTGACCGTTTGGCGCAGCAATATGCCGGCGTGGACAGCGTCTATCTGGATGTCAATGAGAGCACGGGTCATCTGCAGGAGCTCTGCGGCAAGGCGGATGTGGTCATCTCACTACTACCCTACAGTCTTCACGGAATGGTCGCTCGTTATTGTGTTGCTGAACGCACTCACATGGTCACCGCCAGCTATGTCAATGATGAGATTAGCGCGCTGCATGAGGAGGCACGCGCCAATGGTGTGACCATTATGAATGAGGTGGGTCTGGACCCGGGCATTGATCACTTGCTAGCTTTGGAGTGCATACACGAAGTGCAGGAGAAGGGCGGCGTGGTGGAATCCTTTGTCAGCTATTGTGGCGGTCTGCCCGCTCCCGAGCATTCTAATAATGCGCTGCGTTATAAGTTCTCCTGGTCGCCGCGTGGTGTTTTGCTCAACACACTCTCTGCAGCCAAGTATCTCAGTCGTGGACAAATTGTGGAGATCTCTGGCGGCGGTGAGCTGATGTCTACTCCGCGTAGTCTAGACTTTTTGCCTGGATTTGCCTTGGAAGGCTTTCCCAATCGCGATTCCACCAAATATGGCGCACTTTACGGTCTAGGTCGTGATGTGCACACTTTACTAAGGGGCACCATACGTTACAAGGGTTTCTCCGAATCCATTAAGCCTATGCAGCTGCTGGGTCTTATAGACGCCGAGCCACATGCGCTGCTGCATCCCAGCGGTCCGGATGTAACCTGGAGACAGCTGATTATACATTTGCTGGGCATGGCAGATACCAGCATCTTTTATGAGAACTTAAAGCAAAAGCTGGCGGAGCGCATAGGCGATGTGGACTGCATAGAAAGTCTGGGTCTGCTGGACGATACGCCTGTGGTTAAGTTAAATACGCCGCTGGATACGCTTAGTCATTATCTTTCCAAGCGCTTAGCTTTTGGTAAGTATTTGAAACGCTCTTTTGATCTTTGTATAATAGTTTTTCTGCAATTTCAGAGCGTGGTGAGCGTGATCTGGTCGTGCTGCGACATGAGGTGGGTATCAGATGGCAGGATGGTCGTCGCGAGGAGCGTGGCATTAATTTTGTGGTCTATGGACAGCCTCAGGGACACTCTGCCATGGCCATGACTGTGGGCAAGCCAGCGGCTATTGCGGCCAAAATGATTTTGGATGGTAAGCTGGAAAAATTTGAATTCGATCAATTTTTATCGGTTTTTCGATATCCGTTATTAAAGACCACTGTCCTTATTTAAGTGCAGAGTAGTATGTTAGAGATTCTTTATTATTCTAGTATCTGCTTCTAAGAATTTTAAAAGATCGGAGAGTTTAGATGAAGAATTAAGGTCCAACGCAAGAAGACTCCACAGACTACGAAGTGAGTTAGTAATATAAGGAAACTCTTCTTCGTTTGGACCTTGAGCCAGCTAAAACAAATATATTGGAAGAATATCAGATTGCTAACATTACCTATTATAAAGATTAGTTCCTCTAAACTAAAAATCATTCTCTTGTTTGATTATGTAGGAAAATAAAAAACGTTCTTCTTCTTAGGACTACGTTTTTAGGGTCTAATGTGTGGGAACTCTAACTTTACTTATATTGGGGTAACTACTTAAATCTCAATGCCCTAAGATTTTCACAATTTGTCTTACATGAATTTGATATTTCAAGTTTTTAAGAGTCTAACTTTCTTTTCTTTTATTCCAAGTTCAAGTCAATCTTTTATCTAGTACTGAGGCTTTATGTATCAAAATGCAAAATGTCAATTTTTACATACTGTGGGTCTGGAATCTCTTTCATTTTTTTGTTTTCATAGGTCTCAAGAATTAAATATTTAGAAAATCGAAATTTATGGAATTTTTTAATCTTAGTCCTTATATCTTCAATTGTCTAGCCTAGGATTTTAATAAAAATAATATTATTGGGAAATAAAGCTCCGCGACCCTTAAGATTTATTACGCCTGCTACTGAGCCCCCTGATACTTCTATCTCTGATATAAACCTAATTATATGCGATGGTTCCAACCGGGACGTGTCGGTCAGAGAAATCCTGTATCCGCCTAGGAACGACAACCTTCTTCACGCCAGTGCATCACACTTAGATAGAATGTGCGGCAAGAATTTCTCCACTAGTTCACAGAACCCGTAGGCATTGGCGCTTGTGATGCCCACCTTTCTCAGGAGTCTCTACAGTCTAGAGTGTCCGTTAAGCAGACCTGTCAGAATTCTAATAGAGTTTTTTCCTAACTGCGATAATTTCTTGAAACTGCTTAGGTTATAAGAGCCGAGAAACTGAGGCCAGGAGTGCTTATCAAGTTTCGCGGTTCGTCTTAGTCTTTCGTCTTCTCTTAGAAGTTGATTGACGATATGTCTTTTAGTGCCACAAAAGAGCAATATCTCTTGCCAGCTTGTCCGCAAGTTCATTCTCGTTGTCCCAGAAGGTCCATCTTCAGTAGGGTTTCCCGTTTTTCCCGTCTGCACACCGGCCTATGGCGCAGATCGTAGTATAATCGCATATTGATCGTATAATTCTGCGTACAGTTAAAAAAAATTGAAAATTCAACTTTGTAATCGCATTTATATATCAGATTTATGGTTTGTACAGCAATATATTTTTGGGACGGAGGTATCGTAGTAACGTGCATGAAGTTCATCTTTCTGTAGCACAATCTTGAGTCGCTTTGGCATCAAGTCTACTATGTTTTTTCTATCATCTGCAGTCATTTTGCCACAATCTTTCACTATCTTCTTTTTTTCATTTTTTTTTTTGACTTAATGGTTTGTTGCTGGATCCTGCGTACATGTAGGTCCCACAAATGCTTTATCGGAATGAGTTCCAGAGCCAGAGCCTCAAAATATGCGCCGAATGCTTCGGGTCATTGTCATTTTTGAACCAAAAATTGTCCTCAAGCAAAAATATACACCCAAGACAAGATGTGCAACAAGACTAAGCAACGGTAAAAGTTTTCAAAATCTATCTTTCTGCTCGTTGTAGAATTCAGTTTTCTAAAGACCCTAAAAATTTTTTTAGTTTTGTCAACTCTTATCGTAAATCCGTATTATTTCCTTCTTCCCTAGTTTATAATGATGATTTATAATGATGAAGTAACGAGGTATACCTAAACTATCACTGACAGTTTAGCCGAAATTGTTAGAAGAGCTTTTATTCTCTAACCTGCTTCATCTCTGTAAGTCGCCCATCTCTCCCTATCAGCATGGCTTCACAAAAGGTCGTTCAACTAAGACAAATCTCCTAGAGTTTTGTGCTTCACTTTACTGACTTACTGACTTTAGTAAGGCTTTTGATTTTGTGAACCAAAAACTTCTCATTCTAAAGCTTGGTCTTCCGCTAAAGTTTCTTAGATGAGTAGCTTCGTAGCTTTTAGACAGGACACAAAAGGTTATCTTTAGGTCCGCTATTTCCAAAACAGTCTAGGTATCGTTGGGTGTCCCACGAGTAAGTCACCTAGGGCCCTTGTTTTTGACACTTTATATCAATGATCTTCCCAAAGTGATTTCTCATGTTCGCCGACGATTGAAAACTATGCTTTTCCTTCAATGATCCATTGTCGTATCTTTTAATGCAGCAAGATTTGAACTGCCGTCAAAATTGGTGCTCTTTCAATCAATTGAATTGAAATCTTTTCAAGACTTTGCTAACTTAACAATTTTCTAAAATCTAACAAATATGTTACTATTTTCCAGGCGAAATTCAAGAGCGTGGTGTTGTACTGCCGTTCACGCCGGACATCTATCGTCCCATGCTGCAGCGTTTGCGTTCCGAGGGTCTGACTGCCACGGAGACCTCCAGATGGCTCAACTAACTGTCTGCTAGATATCTTAAGTAAATTAAGTTCTAATGGTTGTAAGCTGTCTGGAAACAACTGAGTTCCAACAGCGATTGCTAAATTAAATACGATTTTCTATAATGTCACTAGTGTTTATCTGGGTTAACCGATTGAACTTGAACTATGTGGCAACTTACATATTGAGTTGTAAACAAAATTTGTAATATTGCTATTTAGTTGAGCTTTACAATTGGGTCACCCCCTGGACGGGGCATCGATTGCTTTTAATAACACGCGCATACACGATTCACATAATTCACAGCTCGTTGTGTTTTCAATGAAGCCACTTGCTGATTAACGGTAGAATGCTTATAAATGTAATACCAGTGCAACAATAACAACTAATTTTAATGTTATCAGCATGCCCAGCAACATGGACTAATGATAACCTTACGCTGTGCATGGATCGGTTAGAGAGCGCCAATGTGCGCCGAGTGGGCGAAATGTTGTTCGGTTATTGTTTTTATACCCTGTAAACAAAGTGTAAAAGGGTATTATAGATTTGTGCAATGTATAGGAGGCGTGGCAGGCTATATGTTCCATGGGCAAAAATGGTCAGGAGCAATAGTCGAGTCGATATAGACATGTCCGTCTGTCTGTCCGTATTGTCGCAACGTTCCCTGAGACTATAAGAGCTAGAGAAAAAAAAGATGCGCATTTTACCTATTCAGTGCAAGTTTGTCAAATTATCTTACCCCACACCATAAAAGCTATACAATTGAAACTTGGCACAGTTGGCACAATTATGCACACTATGCATGTGTAGTGTAAAAATGATTCATATCGAATAAGAACTTTAGAAGATATAGCTAATAATGTGCCAATAGGCCCCCTCTCCTATGAATTGCAACAGAATTTCGCTTTTTACAGAAATGTTAAAGTTATCACTTATGTTAAACAAATGTAAAACGTTAGGCAACAATGTTGATCTTTTTCCTAATCATCCGCCCTCCCACGTAGAACAGTTACCGTTTTTACCCCTCAACGCACAGAAATTTGATTGTCATGGAAAAAATGGGTACAGGGTATTCCACTGTCGGGCAACGTCCCGACTGTCTGCATCAAATTTTATTTTTTTTCAAATTCCAATTCATTCATTGCAAATACACATGCACACATGCCTGCAGATGCGCCTGATAATAATGAGTGTAATGAGATTTAGTAAAGCCAGCGTTCGAGTTCGATATCGCTCGGGTTTGGTTTCGGGTTCGTGACGCGACGCGACGTTGCCCTGAATTAGGCATGGGGATTTCGTTGCGACTCGCATGTCTTTAGTCTTCATAGTAGTTGCGAGGCGAAGTGTTGTCGACGTTGTCGTCGTAGTTTATCGGGAGACTCTCTAGTATTTGGTGCTTTTCTCAAGTTTAACTAGCATATATGCTTGAGATTTGCAGCAGACTTTTTACCGTTGTGTCATAAAGTAACGGCTGTTTGCGTGTTGCGTGCATTAAGTACGTTCTGCTGCGGCGGAGGGGTTCTACATCCGTGCGCGCTGCCATTATTTAATTTAAAAAGTGGTTAATTTTTCATGTGCATACTATATATGTATATATAGCACTTTGTAGTATAGAACGAACGATTACCATGTCGAGTGCGTGGACGCAGATTATACTTATACAATGCCATAATAACTCGTTTTAATTGAAGCTAGAAAACACTATAATTTCACAATTGCTAACCTTACTGCCACCTATTATAGTATAAAGCACAGCTGTTAAAGTTCCCTCAGTTTTGTCGCAGTGTGTGCGTGTGTGCATTCTATCGATATTTCACTGTTGTTTGCCTTAAGTTCAACGTGCGCGTTGCTCTTATCACTAAGTTGTACCACAACAAGTTCAGTTACAACAATCACAACAACCACAACAACAAAAGCGACAGCAAAATGGCTTTTATGCGCTACTTGGATGAGGCTCATTTGCGGGGCTTCGAGCGTTACAAGGTAAGTCCACAAAAGAATCCGACAAAAAAAAACGCAGACACTTGACACACTTGACTTTTTGAAAAATCAATGCTCCGTTTTAAAAGTCGTAATCAAATGCTTCCAATTGCTATAAATAAGCCGGTCGGTCGGTCGCTCGGTCGGGTTACATAAGTTCCGGGTATATGCCGCATCATCCCATCAGATTGTCTACAAAGTATTGTGTATAATAGCAAATATGGCAATAGCTAGAAATATAGCTTAAATTGTTGTTTTTAGTAGTATTGGCTCGTGTTTCAAGCACTGCTTATCAGTTATCAATTTGTCAATTAGGCCCCCCTTCATAGGCCTAGGTCACAGATTTGTAAGCCGGATATGCAGCGTTATGATTTCAATGAACTCGGCGCCAGTTTTTAGAAACGTGCGCAAAGATTTTATTTTTGTTCTTCTTTAAACTATTAAGTATGCTGATTTAATAGGTTCTTGTCTATCGTATAATTGGAAACTACCGGTGCTTTTGGGGGTACTCAGTTTAAGCTTAATTGACAAGTGGCTGTCCATGTGCTTCGATTTTAGAAAAAAATTATTGCAAAATGCACAATATGCACTTACTATAGTGAGTACGGGTCATAATTAGTGTATCGAGTTCTAATTGAAATACAGTTTCGACTACAGTTGGGTGTACATGTATTACGAAACCAAAATAAGCAACGTGTCCAAATGTGGTCTTACTCTTGGCTATCAGTTAATTGGGAATCGAACATTGTGTTAGTTTTTGAGCTTCAAGTCGAAATGTCAAGTGGTTTGAATAAGCCTCTTATGCCGTTCTTTTAGAGGTTTACTGATTTGAATCCTTGCCAATCTTGGACTCATCAACTCTATGCTCTTTGAATAGCGGCTTGCACTTTTGTGTAGTTTTTCAGATTTCCAGTCAAATTTATACCCGCTCCGCTCGCAAGCCTCCGTGCCCCTCTCCGTGCCACCTTTCTCATCTTCATCATCCTATTCCTGTTCCAATTACTATAATAAGTCCATCTGCGGAAATTGGTACCAGTTGTGACAGCGGTCTCAGGGCAGGCTAGCCAGTAGCCGGCTCTACCAGAATCTATACACAGTCTTGCAAAATATTGATAGGCTTTGCGATTTTGTAAAATTTTTTGTAGTTTTAGGTTTTTTTTTTTTAACATCAGCCACTTACAGAATTACTGATTGAATTCTTCGGTATGCCAGAAATCCTGTGTCAGAACTTATTTATCATTCATTTATTTATTTTTTGTTATCAAATTTATTTGGTGTTCAAAGTACATATTTTCCGTAATTTCTCTATCTTGATTTGCACTTATGAAAGATCCAATGAGTAAATGGCTAAAAACTCATATTTCATGTTTCCAAGTACTTCTTTACATTTATGGCAATCCACAGTACGGTGATGGCTTATGTCAAGAGTCTTGAAACAAAAAACTTGAGCCGTCACACGATGCCCGGCAGATGTGACACATTCAGCTGTGAGCTCTCGCCAACTCGTCATAGTGTGGCGCCATCTAGCGTGCTAGCGCGACAAACAGCAACAGCATCGAAGCTCATCTTTTAGCTCTCGCTGCTAGTAAGGCAGACAAAATCAATCGTGGAACTTTCTTGAGCGTTATTAAGTCAAGAAAGAACGTCTCAATTTTCGGGGCATCCAAATATATTTCACATGAATCAGTCTCAATGAAGCCTACCGATATGACTTGCTGATCTTTATCCAATAACACAGGTCAACATGGTGTAGTTGTTGAGTGTTAGCTGTAATTGTTTTGTTTTTTGCGTATACTCCGAATCCGAACTCAGAATTGAAATATGCACATCCCTGTAACGTCATGGCAATGTGCACGAGCTTACGGGACAGTAATTTTTCTGATGGATTAAGGATCCAAGGATTCCTGAGGTCGCTAAGTACGAAAAAGAGCATGCGAAAGGAAATGAATGAATGAAATTTGTATTTCCAAAAGAGCGGATTATAGCTAATCGATCTATTCAGCTCTTAAATTGAATATTCAAAGTGACACATATGGTTACGCAATTTCAAACGAATGGACTTTTAACTTTTCAAAAACTGACATAAACCCACTATTTGTAGACCTTTGAAGTATATTCATTTCTTTATCTTTAAACGTTTTTGACAGGACGGAAATACCGTCCTTAAAGCTACATCATAAGCTTTACTATCCGTTTTCCTTGATAAGAGAAGAAGAGCAAGAATCTTGAGTATTCTTATGACCGCCCATACACAGTACATTTTGGTCGCAAAAGAATCAAAATATGTTTATTTTACAACGCGGGTTGGCCAACAGATTCCTGTGTGTATGGGGTGCATTAGAACGATTGTAATGAAAATGTTAAGTTCAAGGCCGGGATCAAATCCATGATATCTTAAATTTTTCTACCAATTTTTTATCAGTATAGAATGAACTGTTTAAGTAGACCAAGTTTCTTACTTCAAGTTTTGGGCAAAAGGCTTTCAGTGATGCATATTTCTAGATTATCAAAAACTCTTGGTTCCATTTTTTTACTACTACATATTAACTCTTGGATCATACTATGTGCTTTACCATACCTTTAGACTTACATGTTAGAAACTTCTTAACTTTGTCAATGAGACGGTCAACACGATTTTTGGAGCTTATTTTCAGATTATACCAAAGGCCACCGTACATATTGAAGATACCGAAAATGTAGACTAAAATTTTGTTGCAAAAAGAGATCAATCACGACTGTGTATGAAAAACTGCGGCTTAAATCAAGAAATGATCTAGGCAAGAAATTTTGCGCCATATATCACCTTTAAGTCAGACAAGGATTAACATCTATAGGAATAATGGTGGTGGTAATCATTTAAACAGATACTTTTTTGAAGATTTGAAATAACTCAAACCCCATTTGACCACAAACAAACTTTTTGGTTTTGTTTTCTTACACATATCCAAAGATCCTAATCTTATTGAAACTCTTAAAAACCGTCACTTATTTAAAAGCTTATATCGGGACATTGATTTCTTAAGGGATCTTATCCCGACTTTTATAAAGGACTAGGAGATCTCCCTCCTGCGAGCTCCGCTCGCCAACAACCGTGCCCCTCTCGAGGTAGACCATATTCTTTTCTCGTTTCCCTTCCTCTTTCTCTTTTTGTTTTCTTCTTTATTTTAATATTCTTCCTCTTTCTTATACTCTTTTCCTTTCACTTCCTTATAGCTTTTGGATGTAAGATTAAACAACCCGATTTACGTTATACTCCGACCCTTCTCTCTTCGCTCACAAGCCCCAAGCCCATATTTAGCCAGATCAGAATTTCGGATTCATTTTTATGTATATACGCGCATCGCTGCGCATTGATAAAGCCGTCCATAAATTCATTATATAAATTAATTCTTCCCGATCGTCTTCCTTCTCTTTCTCTCTCACTTTCTCATACTAAGTCCAGCTGCGGATATTGGTACCAATATCTTGCTATCTTCTTCATCTACATCTACCTCTACCTCATTCATTTATATATGCATACATAGATTTACTTTACTATCTTTAATTGGAATTGGGGTTTTCCCAGGAGAGTCCCATACCCTACGCGCAAACCTTTTTAAGTGTGGGTTGGGTTGGCTGCGCACATTACTTTAACAACGGTTGACAATTAGGGCAGCTAATCAGGGGACACCACGAGGAGTTCGTCAACTTTGTTAAGGTAGAGTAGGTATCACCCTGGCTATTGCTAGGTTAATAGCGATCAGAGGTTTTCCCTGCTCCACCAGAACCTTTGTATGATTTTACTGATATCTTAAGGGATTTCATAGCATGAAAAACAAAACTGCAATAAGGGGTGTAGAATTCGAAGGTTAATACCATCTGAGCAGAAAATGTTGCCACCATTAAGCGCCATATATCATTTTTAAATATCGAGCAACAAGTGGTTCTTTGAATGGATAAAAAAAAAAAAAAATTTCCTTGCTTTGAGAAACTTTCGACATCGGTTTTTAAACATTTTTTGTTTGTTTGTGGACCGACCTACCCTAATAAGTTAGATTTTTGATAGAACTCAAAATCTACATCCATGGGAAAATGTTTTACTTAAAACAGTTAAACTTTTTAGGGACAAATTTGATGGTCATTTCATCACTGTGGATTAGGTTGGTATAGACAACAGCTTAGATCATATATTAGGCCCCGCGCACACGTAGAGCGGAACGGAACTGAGCTGAACAAGTCAGCAGTGGATTTAAGATAAGTTCAGGTCATTTAAATTCCGATCTCTGTATGCGTGGTACCTAAAGTAGAAATCAACGCTAAACATTCACACTATATAGCAGCGATTGGTTCAGCTCAGTTTAGCTAAGTTCCGCTTTCTGTGCGCGTGGCCTAAATAGTGTGGCCTACACTAAAAAATAGTTTGGATGGGTGTTCTACTGGGTGAATCTCTCGCACAGTTTGAAAGCACTCAAAATCCCTTGCCAAAAGAATGAATGTTAGTTTTATGTCTAAGTAACAAAATTTCAACTGATAACAAAGCTAACGCTCTTGTTAGTCACATAAGATTGGAGCTGGATTATTGGTTGTTTCTTAAGGTCTGGGTCCAAATTCTTATGCTAACAAAACAATGACAAATTAAAACCCAGTAATTGATTGATAACGTAGAAATGAATACTTTACCATAAAACGAATGACTGTTTGGGGTGAACGTTGGTTCTTGAGATCTAGTTTCAGATTGTAATATTACTAATAACACACACTTTTCTTGTTTGTTTTTTCGATAAAGTACAACAGCATAGACACAAGTTTTCTCAGTGTCTATGTTATGCATCCGTTATGGAACTCTTTAGTCACGGTAAGTAGAGCCTCAGTGTTTCGAATATATCGATTATATTGCTAAAGCAACTTACCTTTGCAGTTAGTTCCCAAATGGATAGCGCCAAATATACTTACCTTTGTGGGTTTCCTAATGACTGTGGTCAATTTTATCTTAATTTCGTACTATGACTGGGATTTCACAGCAGCGAATGATCTTAAAGTGGGCAATACGGTGCCCAATTGGGTCTGGAGCGTGGCGGCCATCAACATAATTATTTATTACAATTTGGGTAAGCATTGAACCTATGGAACCCCAAATAAATGGTATTAAAAATGCATGTTTTTGATTCTCTTGGCTTATAGATGGCATGGATGGCAAGCAGGCGCGTCGCACGGGCACCAGTGGTCCCTTGGGCGAACTCTTTGATCACGGTCTGGATTCCTATTCAGCTGCTTTGATACCCATCTATATATTCTCGCTTTTTGGCACTGTGGATCTGCCGCCCATACGCATGTTCTTTGTTATATGGAACGTGTTCCTGAATTTCTATCTGACACATGTGGAGAAGTACAATACGGGCGTTATGTTTCTGCCCTGGGGTTATGACTTTACCATGTGGGTGAGTACGAAACCTAAGTCGTCCTCGTCTTTTTTAATCATTTAAACGGTTTTCTCTGGAAATCTATGCAAAGTAAGTTCGTCTTTACACTTGAAAAAGGAAATCATTTGAACGATTTTCTATGGAAATCCATGCAAATAGCGAGGGAGTCACCTAGTTGATTTTGTTTGATTACGTAGGGGGAAAGTGTCGTCATCATTTTTTAATGACATTTTTGTATATTGGGGGTTGAAAATGGGCAAAAATGTGATAAATTTGTATAAGGACGGCCGTTAACTGTAAGATTTTACATTAAGTACAATTTTTTATTTTTGAGAGTGGGGATTATCGGGAACTAATCCTATTTTGAATATCAATCCATTTGACACAAGTTATGATAATACATACCCACAAAAAAAGTGAGACAGAATATAGGCCATTCGACATATAAAAATTTGTGCAAATTTGTACTAACATGTCTGACCGCTCAACAAACTGTCCGCTGACGACAACAAATCAGTTGTTTAGGCAGCTTAAAATCAGAATGTGGGACGTAAATAAGTTGTATCGACTCTAAGCATGAGTCTGACTGACCGATTGCCGGTCGCCAAATAAACTTTTTCAATGTGTCAATAGCCTATATTTATGCACATAATCCATTTCTATCTGATCGTATGGAAAAGTCGCTTCATCTCAAAAGCCACAATTTATACTTGCTTTAAGAATTCCGGTAAATCGTTTTTAATGCAAATATCCGTCTTTTTATTATGCAAATAACTCTATTTTGCTATAAATATTTCTTAGGTAGGTCACTTCATATTCTACGTTCTTGGAGTTTTACAGCCCATTCTCTGAAAGTCCTTACAAAATCGTACTTCGTATAAAACTTTTACTACTTGTAAAGTACAGTTTTAGGGTATAAATGAAGCTGAAACTTAAAGGAAATAAAAAAGATACTGGACATCGAGGGTCTGACGTCATCACTGAGAAATGAGCGGAGGGTCATCAAATTGTGACGATTTGTGACGGTTGGGAGGAAAAAGTGGCGTCCCTATTACAAAAACTGCAATTAAATACAGTTTTTTTTTACATATATATAAATTTGTGACGTCACAAGGGGGAGAGAGAGGGGAGTTCACTAAAACAGACTGTTTGTGACAAATTTAAAATCTTGAAAACCTTTTTGAAGTCATCTATAAACAACTACTAATGAAAATCCATGTATAAATAGCAAAAGTAATGATTTTGTCAGCGGCAGACTAGAAATTGTTGTCCCAAAATCCCCCTTAGCTACGTCACTGGCTGAGATTAATCCTTTTTATGCATCTTTATTTACAGGGTGTGAGTGGATTACTTTTTGCTGCCACCTTATTTGGTCCTGGAATTTTTCGATTTAGCGCCTATGGCTATACAATAGCGAATTTATTTGAAGTGACACTTATTGGATCTGGCATGGCGTCCAGTCATCCCTTTATCATTAGAAATATTTACCTGTAAGTACGCTTTTCAAGTTATTCTTACCGAAATAGCTTTCATCATTGACTATAGCACGTATTTTGTGTATGAACTAACAGTACATCATGTTCGTCATCTCAAACTCTTCTTCCAGCTCCTACAAAAACAAGACTGGCAAAATGCGTCCTATGTGGGAAATGTTGCGTCCATTATTTGCCTTTTTGTGGCTCTTTGTCATAACCACAATTTGGTCATTTTACTCGCGAAATAATGTCATCAACTTGGAACCGCGCATTTTGTGGATACTCTATGGCACGCTGTTTTCCAATATAGCGGTGAGTTTGCGGCACTTTTAAGTTTTCCGCACTTTTCTAAATACATATCTGTCTCTCTTTCATAGTGTCGCTTGATTGTGGCTCAAATGTCGGATACTCGCTGTGATGGTTTCAATATACTCATGTGGCCGCTGGTGGCCACTGTTGCCGTCTGCTGTTTTCCCTGGTACGAGCAGCTCTTTGGACTAGATTTGACTCCGCAAGGCGAACGTTGGATAGTGCAGGGTCTGACCATATTCATTACTCTAGCACATTGGCATTATGGTTATGGTGTGGTAAGTTTGCTAAAAAGTACTACATTATCCATTGATTTTATGCCAAATAACTGATTTTTTATAGGTCTCCGAAATGTGCGAGCATTTTCATATAAGCTGCTTCAAAGTAAGACCATACCACCAAATTTCCATGGATAATTCGCAAACATTACCAACTAATAACCAAAATCAAAAACTACTGAAAAGCCATTGAAACTAATTAACTAAACATCGCCTTACAAACTAACAAAGGGCCGCCATTTTGTGTGATATATATATGGGGTATATAACTGTGCATACGTAAACAGCTACGCCAATTACTTTATATAAGCCAAGGTCATTCAATTCTCAAAAACGAAAATTTGATACAAATGAAATTGATATTCTCTCATATGTTACATACGGTTTGGTAAGGTTCACTTACAGCTATTAATTATAAAAACTTTTAAGATAAGACAAATAAATCTAACAAATATTGTTTAGTTATACTTTAATGCATGTTATCTTGAAGGGTCTTAAGACCGAAACGGAGTCCTAAAATGTAACTGCATGGGCTGTAAGAAAGTCTCTATATTTAGACGCACGAGTCACACTATAGTTTTAAGAGCTTACTAGAAGTTATGATATTGCCAAATGATTCAAAACAACAACATTTTAACAGCTTCTTAGAAATAACTGCTTTTATTTACTACTACTATGTATTATTGTATCCACTACTACTGTTTATACTACTATTATTGCTTGTACTACTACTATTTCTAACACTACTACTATTTCTAGTACTACTGCTACTACTAGGGTCTCAAGACCTGGCGCAAGCGTCAAAGCAACGTTAAAGTAGTAATCGCATGTTTCTTACTTTTATCCCATCGCATGAGTATTACTATCGTTTGAAGACCTCATTTCCAAAGACTTACTAGAGTTATAAATAGTATTCTATACGTACATATAAGTAGGACTGCAAGCCACAGACTTTCTATTCTAGTACTTGTGTTCAAGTTCGCAAGCTGTTTTGAGCTGATCTCTGAACTAAGTTTTACTAGAACTGTTTTCTATATGATGTTTGCAACCTGATCTTCTTCTTACATAGTTCTTTTTTCCGGCTTAGAAGTTACAACTTTGAAGAAAAACTCCGAAACTTTAACTTCTTGCTTTAGGTCTTGAGCCGAAAAATCAATTCTATAAAACTACTTATAGGAAAAAACTTTTTTGACACCCCCGACCGAGCCATAAAATAAATAAATGGTATTTTTTAAATTTATAACTTTCGATAGCTCTTTTCTTGGCTCAATGTTCATATGTTTTATTCATCTTATGCCGTATTTTAGGTTTTGAACCCCCCTTTTACCTTCACTCACCGATTATCCGTTCTCCTTTTTAAGATCGAAAGCCATAAAAAGTAGAGAAACTCGGATAAATTTGCATAGTAAGAAAAAAATCATTAATTTTTGTAGCAGTTCGTCCAAATAAGTTAGAAAGATGCTTCAAAATTCGATCACTCGAATTGCACCTAATTTTACAGAGTACCAGTTCAATTTTACACTAAACTTTACTCCGAAAACTCCATGATAATGAATAAGTACTTAGGTATTAATTTTGTTTCAACTGTTTATATCTGATATATTCATTGAGAATAAAAAAAAACACTAGGCTACAAATTTGAGCTCAATTTAAGGCGCTTGTCTAAAACGTATAATTACCGCTTAGTTTGGGAACGCTGAATTCAAAATCAGCAATTTTTTTTTTTTTTTTTAAATGGTTTTAAAACTATGACTATTTAAAAAAAACCGACACTGCGAGTTGCGTATTAGAAAGCCACATATCTAGCTTTCGAAGCTTCTCAAATTGCCTTTCAGGCAGATTTTTTTGGCCATGATTCAATTGTTGATCGACAGCACAATGAACTCAATATTTCTTGGAAAATCCTTTGGCTATCAACGCTTTTCACGACATTTCTGACATACGACGGATTGCATTGTCGATAAAAACATATTTGAAGAAAATCGATTGGAAAATGCTTAAGTTATTACGGACGATTATAAAAATTCCGTTTCAAAATGTCATTTAATATCCATTTAAAGGAGTTTTTCAATTTCGAAAGCTTTCAAATATTAAATTTAACGAAATTGACCAGAAAAGTTAAAATTTTACGCAAATAACCGCTTTTCATGCAAATAACAATTTTTTGTATTATGCTAATGATCGATTTGAATGCATTTAAGCTGTGGAGTTATGCGCATTTTAGGAAAATACACATTTTTTCTGCAAACGAACACACATTTTTAAGCAAATATTCCTTTTTTTATTTCACATTTTTTTGCAAATAACTAATTTTTACCGAAATTTAAGCACTTTTTTTAATGTTCAAATCTATGCAAATAGCCCGTTTTGATGCAAATTACATACATTTATTTAGCAAAATAAACATGCCTTTACAATAGATTTATAACGACACTTTTATTTTCTGCAAATAACCAATTTTAGTAAACAAATACCCTTTTTGTTAAACAAATAGCTCAATTTTAATCAAATTTTATTTTTTATAGTTTAAAATTTCTGCAAATAGTTGTTTATTAAGCGTTTTCGAAAAATAAATAAAAGCTTAGAAGGCAAAATTTCTTTATAATAGATTTATAACCAACTTTTTTTTTCTTATGCAATTCAAGTTATTTTAGTGCAAATAACCTTTATTAATAGCACATTTTATGCAAATAACTGGATTTTATGGAAATTGCATATTCACTAAGCGATTTCCAACAATAAATGAAATTATACAACAAAACAATCCTTTATTAGATATTTATAAAGGCGTGTTTGTAATATTTAATGTAAATTTATGCAAATAATAGATTTTTATGAAAATTAAAAACTTTTATAATGCAAATAACCTTTTTTTTAGATGCAAATTTATGCAAATACGTAATAGTTATTTTAATAAGCAGTTTCAGAAAATAAATAATAAAATTGAAATAAGGAATTTTTTTTAATAGATAGATAACAAGTTAAGTGTTCAAAAACGTTAATAATTATATATTATATTATATTTTTAATAAGTAAATTTAGGAAAATAACCCTTTTTAAACAAGCAAATTAAGAGAATATTATGGCATAAGCAAATGCGTGCTTTTTATGCAAATTGCAGATTTTACAAAAGATAATATAACGTAGGAAAAAAGCCTCCTAAAAAGGCGAATTGCCGTTTTTAACAAATGCATTCAAAAAATATATTATAGCATAGGTAAAATTATTATAATATATATTTTGTTATATTAAAACTATTAGAATAGATAGAAAATTAACCGCAAAATCGTAAATTGATATAAAAAATTCACGTCCTGTTACAAAATATATTATAGCACAGGAAAAAATGCTCTATTATAACAGATAAAAAATAGCTCAAAATCGTCATTATCTCTTCAAAATTGCCGTTATTTAAAAACAATAATATATAATAATATAATAATAGAATACCAATTGTACAATCTATTTCGAACCACAAAATTTATTTTCCAAAACTTCATTGAGAAAGAACTGCTTTTGCAGCATAGTTTGGTTTAATCTGCACATTAAAGTGGTTTCGGTTTTTGGCCGTTTCAATTCCCAAAACAATACTGATTCGAAATAGTTTCTTTCAGGCCATGACTATAAGTTAGCGAATGCGAAGTTTAAAATGCCTTCAAAGTCTCAAAAATAACTAAGGAGTATAAACGGATACTTTTAGTATTTACACTATAGTAGATTTAAGCATAGGGTATTTTTTTTACCGTCTTTGGCTAATCTAGATTCATAAGATGTAGTTGTAATTCAAATCTTAGAATTTGAAATTTTGTGCTTTCTTATCTGAGCACACAGGTAACAATATTGTTGTATATTAGATCTGTTGAGGTATTTGAAGTCCAGCTCAAGCTCAAGTACTGTTATATACTAGACCCACAATAGATGGTGTATAAAGCTAGTGACTCCGTAGCTAACAGCAGACACCAAGGAAGATGGGATGGGATAGTTCGACCAGAGCTGATATTTTGTGTCTTTAGATGAAAAAAGTGACTCAATATAGTGAATTCACTACTCTACACGATTTCATATTCAAGAACTCTGATGATTGATCAGCTCTTTAAACCCCTTAAAGAACTCTGATTCCTTTTACGAGCAAATTTATATGTTTAGTAGACATTTACCAACACTAAAATAGTGACTGTTAAATTCAAAAGTATGTCACGAATGAATCAAATTGTATCGCTAAAAGGTATCAATTATTATTTTAGCAACGTGCTTATAGACATAAATTTAGCCTTTTTTTTTTGGCTAAATTTTACACACCAGTGACTTGAGGTCTGTGGCCAAAAACTTATTAGTAATTAGCATTAATTAGCTTTAAATAAAATAAAGAATTAAGTTGATACTTCATTTGACAATAGGAATATGGCAGCTTAAGTGGAACCTCCTCAAAAATACCGAAATTCGCGAAATTCCGGGAAAAACAGTACGGAGCGATAGTGAGGGAAGGTAGTTTAAACATGCTCACCTATCAGAGTTCTTGAATATTAAAAAAGTTTGAATTTTGTAGACTAATGTTATCTGATTGAATCCGCTGGGGAAAAGCCAATTGGAATTGCTTAAGGGTAGCTTTGGCACAGTCAGGTCTTAACCGAGCATATCTATGGGACATTCATGGCTTCTTGAATGATTGAGCACTTAGTTTGAGTCTGCAAAGCAGGCATGAGCCGAAAGAGAGACCACAACATTAGAAATGTGCAGTAAGCAGTGAGTCAAGCCTTCGGCTAGCACTTCGGCCGTGTTTATATAAGCACATGACGAATGTACGGCTCTAGCAGGCTATGGGAGCACATGCCTGTTTTTATGCCTGTTTTCATGCCTAGCAAATCTCTGTTAGGCCTTTGCTCTCAAACTAACATTTGCATGTATACGCACGTAGTAGCAAAGCCAATTGTAATTTGTCGGCTAAATGTTCGATTTGGATGGAACCTAATGCCTGGTCTATGTTAGGTGTACCTGAGAGACATCTGACTGGATGGAGTCCAATGTACAATTTTTGTGATACTAAGCAAGTTCTTGCATCAAAACGTCAATATAGCCACGAAAAGTGGAAGTTATCTATATAAAGTTGTGGCATATAACGAAGTTCTTGTAGCAAATTGATGATACTAAAACTATTTTTGGCATATAGCGCAAGTTTGTTGTACCTTAAAGCATATGAAGCTTGAGTTATTGGTTTCAAATTACATATGTTCAATAAAGGACACAAATTCTGTAAGGATTTATATAATAAATATTCAAAATATTGAACTAAAATACGTTGCGGGTGCCTTGATATAGAAGAAAAGAACGATTCCTTAAACTTTTAGCATGTCTAAGCGGTATATAACACCACGACCTTGCATGAAATTTATACTAATACCTAAGAAATCGATTTAAGTTTAGATATTGTGAAGTTGCATGTTAGTTAAGTGTTATGAAACTTCTGCTCTGACAAGGTTAACAAACAGAAATGAAACAAAAACAGAAAACAAGTGACTAAAATAAGTTTGTCATTTATTTAGATAACGAAACCGCGCGTTGCCGACGCAACTCAGGAACTGAACGCAATTGCAGTACAGCAGCCGGCGGAAAGTGCTGAAGTTGAAGAAGTTTAGACAAAGTTATTTACTAATTAATTACTTTTAAAACTATTTTTAATATAATTAAGTTTGCAAAAGTGTCACTTAAGTAAGTAATAGCTGCAAATAAAAAGCATACGCCATGTTTTCAAAGACAACAACTCAATGGATGCAAAAGCTTAAAAGCTTTAGCTTTAGCTTCACAAAATGAACACTAGATGGCGCCAGCTTAAATAAAGTTATACGCTTTAAACTGTTATAAGCGTAAAACGACAAAACCGAAAACGTTTTTTTCTTATTTAAAATTATAATTAGCCAATATTTCAGCAATTTTTTACAATTTAAAAAAAAAGGCAAATTTGACAAGCTCAAATTTATGGCTTTGCACTGTGCTTGCAAGGTGCCCGCCCAAGGACACAGGAGTGGCTCCAATAACCAACAGCCCCAACCGTCTGGCACGTAGCGCAACCATTTCTCTTTGGGTTCTCTGACTCGTCTCGCGCCTGTCAGCAGCAAACAAATTATATCTCCGTCCTATATATGCATATTTCAACACTTTTGCTTTGGCTGCTTGCTTTTTTATTGGCATTGTAGTTAGAAAGTGATTTGGAAAATATTACGTATACGTATGATAGTATATGCAGCATATATATGGGGTTATACTTACGTTCCGTATAGCTAAGCACTTTGGCATTTTGCAGGCCTGTCACGCTTTGTTGTTGTTGTTGTAATCTATTTCATTTTATTACATGTTTTAGGTATTCTACCTAGACTCTCATTAGGCACTTTAGAGGGGTTCAGAAGGGGTTTTTTATTGATTTCAGAACGCTTTTCGACTTAGAAATGTTTAAAGCTATTTGTAAGTAAAACAGCATTGTAAACATGGGCACCCGAATTTCCTTTGGAAGCTGCATCTATAATTCTGTCATGACGATTGCTTGTGGGTATCGATTTTTGTTAGGTATTTTCTTTGAGTTTTAGGTTAGGAAAGGTTATGTTAGGTTAAAATGGTTGCCAGATGTCTATCTATCCTTTCAGCCGCTGCGGATAAATGCTTAGGTTAGGTTGCTAGATTTCGAGCACCTTAGGCCAAGAGTCGGCCCGTTGTAATACCATAGGATCTATTTTCCTTTTTTCTCCTTTTCGACCGTAGGGCGTACATGCTTATAAGGAGCACCATTCGGATGCTCTTCGTTTGGGACTGACTTTGGCCACCTCCGACAAGCTGTCGAGAAAGTGCCTACTCAGGTACTTATGACGTCGTTTTTAGAGGGCTGTTTCCTCCTCCTCTTCGTCACCGCAACTTCTGCAGAGATCATTGTGCAGGAGAGGAAGCCTAGCTGCATGGACACCAGCTAGCCAGTATCCCGTAGTGGCTCTAACAACGACTGAGCATCTCTCCCTACTGAGGGTGCAGAGCACAGCTGTTCTTTTGCTATTTATATCTGGCCTTGTTTGTCGGGCAGTGCGACAATTTGACTCATTTTGCCACTTTTGATGGGCTTTAAGTTTGAAAAATTCATGTATTTTCAGCTTACAGGTTGCCTCACTCTCAGGTAGGAGGGGAGCAATAGTACCTTCTCTGGCGAGCTCATCCGCTATATTGTTGCCCTCTGTATCCCGGTGTCCCAATACCCATATCAGGCTCAGAACGAGCTTCATGCTTATAGGAAAGACAATTCAAATGATGATGTGAAATACGCTATCCATTTGGGGTTAATTTTGGACAGTTCTGGCCTTCTTTGTCGAGCAATACGACAGTTTAGCACATTCTACCATTTCTTATTGGCTAAATGTTTAAAGAATTCGTGTATTTTCAGCTGGCAGGTCGTCATAGGTATGCCTATACCGTGTCCCCTTGTCTATCCATCTATATCCCGGTGTCCCAATAACCATATTAGGCTAAGAACGGACTGCTGGGCCATCTCGTGTAGAGATATGCGGCGGCTTGTTACCGATATCGAGATTAAGGATTTGATAGCTATCTCTATAGATTTTTACGTTGCCTGAAATTTGAGCCTCTGAGTCATGATAGTGCTTCTTTTATGGCTAAGACCAACACACTGCAGTGCTTCGGAAGACTAATGGCCCTTTTATATGAAGCTGTTCTAAAAAGATCCCCTCTCCAACTCGGTTGTGCATCTGTTCAAAACAAAGAAATCGTTTTCCGAAAAAAAGCGTTTTATTTCTTATTTTGGATCTCATCCAAGTAATAGATTTTCTCAAGGTCTTATTTTTTTGTGATGACGCAAATAGGAGCCATTTCTACAGATTTGGAAATAGAAAAAATTTGTAGGTGGCTAAATATGCAGAAATGCTAGATGAGACAGCAGGACGTATCCTAATCATGGCGGAACAGCAATTTTTCTTCACCAAATGCGATTGTTTTTGCTTCAAATCAATGACGAATTTGTTCAACAGCTCTGAACACTACTCGCCGGTGTCTGTTTTACCCTCTTCAAGAATGACAGCGCATGTATCCTGAAAAAATTTGCCATGTCCTTGTTGACAGAAATACCCACCTTAGCCTTCTTTGGTGCAGGTTAACCCCGAGAGGTCCACTGCTTTGACTATGCCAATGTGTTTCATGCACGATTACAAAACGGTGCAAGCACTAATTCGATTTGCGAAGCAACATCGGCAAACACTCTTCTGAATTGGTCACACGGTTGCGCATTTACATTTGTACTCGCTCAGTTGTGATACATACAGCCAGTCACCTCTGGCACCCTCATCGATCTACAACATCATTCCATGGATTTCATCGGCGTGACGACCTCTGTTGGGCGATCTGAACGTCCGGCATTACCCATGCAGGTGTGACCACCACGGAATTTAGCAATCCATTTCTTAACCATGGAAACTGATTTGGAAACAGTTTGCTCCAAATTGTACAGTACTCTAGACTTCAAAAGTCAACGACATATCTTAGGAAAAATCACGACGCGTTCAGACTATAGAGCCTGTGAAGCAAAAGTAATTTAAAGTTGGCTCTAACTCGAAAAATACAACTGCCAGTGGCGTGGCATCACTCCTTTTCGGAGCTCTTCCTTCTCTTTCATCTTTGCTGTATGATATTTGAGCTACCAATCAAGAATTCATATAATCCTTTTAAGTAGCTTGAATCGCAAATTAAAATTTGCCGAATGATTTTTTTTTATGAAAAAGTTGCGTGGTCGAGCAATGACCGTTAGAAGCACCCACACAGGAAAATTAATCAAGAACATTGTACTCAAAGTGAGCATATCCTTGCATGAAAACAGTGCAAGTACATAAAATCTCATTTAAAGTGAAAAATTCTCATGTTGAGTACAAATTTAAGAATTTGCAAATACTGAAATTTATTTTTTTTTGTCGTTGTCGTTTTCACGCATTATTTCAGATAGCGATAATTTGATATTTTTTACACTGCAATTCAAAATATCGTTATTGGCATTTTTGCGATATGCCCTAATAACTTCGCCATTTCGATACCGATTTTGCTCGAATTAATATTAAAATGTTTGCAAAGAATCAATATATCAAATCCAAAAAGCCCATTAACAGTTTTTGATTTAATTTATTTGGATAACAAAAACAAAAATTTCAATTTTCGAAAAATAAATTTGAGTTTTTTGCCCTGTAACTTGCAATCGAATCAAGTTAGAACAAAACCGGTTAAAAGCCAGTGATTTAATATTAAATTATCTTCGATTCGAATTCATCTCGATTGGTAGTAAGTTTACCAAGATATATGAGGTTTTCTGACTTCGTAACTTGCGAAATCTCGATTTTTTTGAAATAGCGATAATTCAAAAACCGTGCTAGAAAATCCAAAATGATTTCCGGATTTAAAATCGGAAAAGGTATGTTTTAGACATTGGCTTTTTTTTGTTGCATAGTGCAACTTAAAATGCTTCGTTCAAGGTGAACCTTTCGGTGGAAGAAACACATATCAAAATTGTAAAAAAATATATTTTAGTACCTATACACTAAGCGAAAATTTAGTGTGGTACCGATTACTTCGCAATAACGCTAGGATTTCAGGTAAAACCTATACCATTCGAAAGATGTAATGCTTGCGGTTTGCAGTATATAAGTTTTGTTTGGATACGTTGCGTTTTAGACAGGTAAAAATGGATTTAAATAAAAAAACAACATTAAAATACATGGTACACACAACAGTTGTTATTTCGTGTTTTCTTTGCTCCTCTTCGTAATCAGCTGTTACGAGAGCGTGTATAAGGCGAACACTAGTAGAACCCAAATACTCCAATGTATGTATGCCAAGTTATCCTGGCTTTTGTCCTATGGATTCCATTTGTGGCGCAGTGTGCGTCATTCGTGGGCCACTTTCAACTTGGGCTTTGTTTGGCTGCGGGGCGTTTATGGTGCTTTAATGTGTTTTGCTTCAATTATTATTGACTTGAATTTGTAGCATCTAGATAAAGGAGGTCATAAAAATGGCCATTTCCAGTCAGCGCGACAATTTGATGCAACTTAATATTTTATATACTCTATATAGTATGTGTGTCATATATATATATATAGAGAGAGAGAAAGCCTTCCACCCACTTTCACAAATGAAAGTTCATTTTTCTTTATTTAGCCTACAAAATGGCCGTTTGGAGGCTGCATTTATTGTCCATAAACAGGCCATAAATTAACCTTCGAAAAAGAGGAAAAACTTTAAAGGACGTGCCAAAGCATTACGCGATATTTTCAGCTACAGTGCAGCCTCTGCGACTCAGTCGCAGTCGTATAAAAAGCATTTCTCTCGCTCTGCATCTCGTTGCCCGCGCAGCGCACCGGAAACTTCAAAGCGGAAACGGCAAGCAAGTTAAAGACGTCGTCGACGGCGACGCAGGCTTTTTATTGTCGGCTTGGCTGTAACCAGTTGACAGTTCCTTTTGGCTCATCCCTTGCGCCCGGCTGCCTGTTCCTGCTCCTGATGTTCGACTTCTGGCACAGTTGGCAAGTCCACTTGAAAACAAAAAGCGTAAAATTATTAAAGGTTTTTCGCTTTGTGTTCCTTCATGTCACTTACACTTGCACATGTCTCAAATGCCACACACACACACACACCCACACACACACACACACACACACACACACACACACACACACACACACACACACACACACACACACACACACACACATATTATATATATATGGATATGTAAACAGTTCGGCAGCTTTTTGACCGAGGTCTGCTTTTATGTTTCGCATAATCTTGGCGTTTCTTTCCGATCTCACACTCAAACAGTGTCACTCTGCATACTTGAATCGAAATGCTGCACACACGCACATGGTAACACTCTCTCACACACACACACATACTTTTCTCTGAGTTTCTGAAGCGTGCGGCAAATTCAATTTCAAATTTCCAAATGTTTTTGAAAATTAAATTTTTTATGAAGGGTGCAAAGTTCTCGCCAGCATTGTCACACGGCAGTCAAATGATGTGGGCGTGGCCATTTTTGGCCCTTTGAAAAGTTGCATCTTGTTGCCAAAGAGGGCGGCACGGGGCACAAACAACAAATGCGAAATAAATGAATATTTCATTGAGGCGCCTCTCGTTCAATGTTTCAAGCTTATTGATAGCACTTTCAAGCCTTTATATGTCTGTGTGTGTGTGTCTGTGTTTGCCATAAATTTGGCGCTTTCTCTTTGCCAAACAGGATTTGCTTTATCCCTAATATGCTCTATCTGTTTAGGGTGCAAGTACGCGCAGCGGGTTAGCGTCTCTTTTTTCGCGCTATGGGAGTTATTGTGCGTGCAGGCGTCACTTTTTGTAATACACTATAAACGGAAAATGGTTGGCAGGCTATATTGCAAAGGTGCTGGGAAACTACGGGTTTGGATTAGCTTTCTTTGCTTTAGTCTATATCCCTTGTGTTATACATATTAGTGATTCCGCCTGAAGACCTGTGCCGGTTAGCATTGCATTTTGCTTTTTAAGGACAAGTGTATTTAGTCGATTTCCAATTCTTTGCCATTCACATAAATTAGAAAGTTTAACAATCCAACCCTTTCATTAGCAATGGCTTCAGTTTACGCCTCTATCGGGAGCCGCCTTAACTTTTTCAAAAGTTTTATTAAATTACTAAATTTATTTTTTAAGTTAAATCAATGTGGGGAGTGGCCAATAACACAGGTCTACAAATACCGGGGTCATGTCAGTTGTTGGAAGGCTAAGTGTCATGTCCGAAGTAATTTTCTGTCAAGAACTGAAATTTTAAAGAATTCGAAAAAATAAACAAAGCGTACTTTGAGGGGATCCTCTATAAGTGCGTTTAAAAATATAAGGGGCTGTTCATAAATAACGTCACCAAAATTTTGAAGATTATGAACACCCCCTCCCCACTTGGACAAAAAAAGTGACATTTAGGCAACTCCCCTCCCCCTAATGTGAAGTCTCAAACCAAAAAAAAAAAGTGAGCATTTATAGAAACTTGGAATAGAATATCAATTGAATCTTTGCAGATAACATTGCATGAAAATATAAATTTCATTAACATTTTGATTGTGACGTCACGTTTTACGGAACACACCCCCTGCCCCATCGTCAGAAAATGTCACAATTTGATGAACTGCCCCCTCTCGGTGGTGACGTCATTTATGAACAGATTTATGAATACACCAATAACACATGAAATATTTGTAGTAGTTTGATGCATATTTTCACATATAAATGCAATTTTTAAAAGAAAAACTTTCGGTATTTATTTTTGCATGGAATTTCTCATGATTGTACATATAGTATTGGTATATGTTCGCCTGCTTAAAGGAAAGATGGGAAGGTCTTTCAATGTTGTTGACTCCACAAATTTGGGAATTTGAACAAAATGGTACCATAAATACGAAAAACTGAAATATAACAACTAAAGCGCCACCTATTATTTCTATTGGCTTTCGAGCAGTAAATATAATAAGCCGAAAAGTCTATTCCAGAGTTACTCATATAACATTTTAATCGAACTAATGACTATAGAGTAACTGACAGTCGTTATATTTCGCCTATAAGCAACCAATTTTTTTTTGATATGCGAAACTGTCGATGAGTTAGAAATAAAGCAAAAACTCGTAACTCACACCCTTTTGAATACTTTAGTGTATTGAATTTTCGAAAGGGTGTGAGTGCATAGGAAAGGGTTGCGAGTTCCTTTCGGATTTTTTTGGTAAGCATCAAAGGAGCAATATGATTGTCTTCGCTGTGCTGCGTTTCGACGTCATGCGGCGCGGGCAAATGAAGTAGGCGTGCCACAAAGCTATTTGCCACAACCCGCTCTCCCCCTCTCTCTCTCTCTTTCTAGGCTACTGCAGGAGGCACACTCTGGCGCCTGATGCTATGCAACGAAATGTGGAAAAACCAAAGGTAATCTCAAATGCGAGTGACGATGACATGTGGAGAGATTTGGCTCAAATAAAATGTACGCACACTTGTGCAAATGTGTGTGTGTGTGTGTGGGACTCCCAAACGCTGGCGGCGCTTAACTATATAGCATACTTTTCCGCGTAACGTTCTATGCCATGTGACATTGAATATGCACACACACACACACACACACGTTAGTTACTGTATGTGTGTGCATGCTAAAATTCATTTGTCAAAGGGATTACCATGGTAATAGGGTTTTAAGTATATCCTACAAACATTCACAGCTTTTTTTTTGCTGTTATCCCTATGCTACACGGCTTTTTTGTTGGTCTTACCTGGTTTTTTTTGTTGTTTTTGCCTTTGCTGTTTTGCTATGCGGCCACAGGTGGCGCTAATTAAAAGCATTGCGTTTAACAATTATGTCGGCGGTTTTATAATGACTAAAGCGCACACGTACATGCAAAATAATCATATGGCCGCTAGATTACGCATACGCAACGTTTGACATGACCGCAATATACTCGGCACAATTTGCCAAGCTCTAATAAATTGACTGCAATCAAAGTTGTCATAAGTCTTGAACAATTCTCACATATGCTTTGTGGAGTTCATTGGACCCTCGAGTTGAGGGTCCCTGGAGCTTCCAGACTGATAACTGTAGGTCACGTTCACACTCGCAACCAAATGACAACTTAATCGCCGCCCCCGCAACTTACAAAAAAGGCTCAAACCCATTCAGGAGCAGCTCCGCTGCAGACAATGTCCTTTTTAAGCTTAAGTTGCTGATGTGTTTTTTTCTTAGGATTTTTTTTTTTGTGGCAAGTCGACGCTTGCCATGTGCCATGTGTCATCGTCGTCGTCGCTCTGTGCAACGAGGCGAAAATTTATAAATTGTTGTGATTTATTTTAACAGATTTGTGTTGGTTTTTTTTTTCGTTTGTTGTTCTGTATGGGTGTGTGGGTGTGCTCTCTGTTAACCAAGCTAAGAATACGTGGCTAAAGCTGAGCTGGCCATGTCTAGAAATTGCTTTATTGATAGCAAGTTGGTTGAGCGCCTGACAATGCGCCAATATGCGGTCAACTTCCTTAAGTTTCTTAAGCAGCAAATCAAACTTCTGTCTACCCGAGGATTTTGAGTGTAAACAAGCTTAGGCTAGCGTCTAACTTTTGAGTTATGTACGGCGAGTGTTTAGTGGTACATAAACTATAGTTTCTACTGGAGTGGTTCTAGGCGGGATTAGGCAATTGCTTCTAAGTTCTAACTAATAGAAAAGAAATCTACAGCGGAACTTATGATATATTGCATAACTAACCGAAGAGCATGTCACGTTCGTCAGTTCAAGACTTCAAAACCCTTTAATTAATCATAAGACTAAAAGTCTCTCGTAACTTTCTTTCTTTGCAACTTTGGCAAACAACCCGTTTCAAAACACCTTTATTCTTTATACGTCGAAGTGCAACAGCGCAAGCGAAGTATTGCATGCATAGCTCCTCGGTGTTTCTCCTTTATGCAATACGCTTGTTTTAGACTTAATGCATGGTCCATCTATCATCTATAAAGACCTATTTGCGCATCTTATTCAATCGCTGGGACCAGCTATTGTGTTGTACTGAATGAAATTGAAAGTGGTCTTAGGCATGAAGAAGGGATATCTGGACGTCATCAGATAACCAAGCTTTTCTATTCTTTGGCTGCTTAAAAATAGTAAAATCTAAGCTGCCAAAGCCGTTTATGCATTTATATCTTTCTTCGCAATGGAAATTAATGCTGAATAAGCCGAGGCTTTGTAGGTAAATCGGATTGTGCTTTGGTTATCGAAGTTGTGTGAATCTCCTTTTGCTTCTTTGATGGATGTGGTGATGGAGTAACTCTATATTATTTTTTTGATTCTTGATGATTTCGTCGGCAAGGAGTATAGAAAGAGCGTTCTTTCTTATGTTCCGCAAGCGTTCAACCATGTTTGTTATTAAAAAATACAAAGTGGTTTCCAGCATTGAAGGCATAGTTGGAGATGCTTTATGGTTGCGGAGCGTTGGGCACATTTAATGTCTTATAAAGTTTATGGTGTAATTACACACTGGAGTATTCCCGGTTCCCAGTACTCTACTTACTTATTTACTTAACTGGACACAGCAACCCGTTGATGGGTTACGGCCTGATATAAAGCTCTCCTCCAGCCATCTCTGGTTTGCACGCGCTTTCTCCAATCTAGTGTGCTCACTACCTGTTCCTTCTAGCGGAGGCATGGCCTGCCCTTTTTTGGCCTCTCTTCGACACTCGCAAGACTTTTCTCGCAGGAGCTTCTTTATCCATACGCATAACATGACCTAGTCAGCGGAGCCACTGGATCTTAATTCGCTTGACTATGTCAATGTCGTCGTAGAGCTCATAGAGTTCGTCGTTCCATCGTCTGCGGTAGTCGTTGCCAACGCTTATAGGGCCAAGAATCGTACGGAATACTTTCCGCTCAAACACTTCTCGGGCATTTTCATCAGACCGCGTCATCACCCATGCTTCGGCGCCATTAAGTAAAACAAGAAGGATAAGCGTCTTGTAGAGTATTAGTTTCGTCTGGCGGGAATGGTCTTTACTACTCATTTGTCTATTAAACCAAAGTATCATCTATTGGCACGAGTGATTCTCCGCTTAATCTCCATGCTGACATCGTTTTTCATCGTGACGGTGGTGCTAAGGTATACGAGATCCTTGACAACATAAAAAGTATAGTTTTCAACATCAATCTGCGCATATAATTCGTTATGCTCTCACCAGACCCACCCTGGCAGATGCTCTTTCAATAGCCGCAAAGGCTCCGGTAACTGATCGCTTAGTACGCCCGACGATATCGAAATCATCTGCGTATGCAGCAACTGGACACCATATAGTCCCGTCCATATGTACTTCGGCCTTTCGCAACAACTCTACATCACAAAGTTGAAGAGGCTGCAGGAGAGAGCATCGCCTTGTCGGAAGCCTCGCTTGGGATCAAAAGGCTCTGCGAAGCTCTTTCCTCCCTTGACGGAGCTCCGTGTGTTGCTCAACGTCATTCTGCACAGTTGCACCAACTTTGCAGGGATGCCAAAGTCAGACAGAGCGGCATAGACGCGGTCCCTGAACGGGCTATCAAATTATGTCTTATAGTCGACAAGAAGATGGTGAGTGTTGACTGAAACCACACTGATAAGGTCCGATCATTTTAACCTTTTACGCAGTACGGTCGATAGGGCCTTATATGCAATAGAAAGAAGAGTGATACCATGGTAGTTAGCGCTGACCGTGGGGCACCCTTCTTGAGGACAAGGTAGAGGACACCAAACTTCCAATCATCGGGCATGCTCTCATCCATATTCTGCAAAACAGCTGGTGCATGAACTTTAACATTGGTTCCTCGGCAGTTGGCGTTGGAAACCAATAAAGTTCTCCGCGGTAGTACACAAGGAGTGGCATATATGTTTCCAAAGTCCCTCGGCGCTATCAGGTTCTGAGGGAGCTTGAGTTGAGTTGAGTTGAGCGAAAAAGGCTTCGGCAGTCTGCTGTGATTGTAAGCTTCGTGATGTCCAGCTTTCGCTGCGCACTAGATCGTACATTCTTAGCTTTGACGCATGCGAACCTTGGCTGCAACAAGGTAATGGTCAGAGTTAATGTTGACCTCTCTGATCGAATGAACATCAAGCACACTGGATGCATGCCTTTCATTAATCCCAACATGATCAATCTGATTGCGTGTAGTTTGATCACGGGACAGCCATATAGCCTTGTGGCTATCGGAATGCTGCAGACGGTACTACGGACAAACATGTGTCGCGCCGACACCGTTGTTCGAGGTGGTCTCGTGAAGTCTGAATTGTCCGACAGTAGGACCAAAGATGCGTTCTCTTCCAAACTTTCTATTAAAATCGCCTAGACAGACTCCAGTCTATCATTGAACGCATCCTTGGTCGGATCGACCTTGGACTGGTTAGCTGCTATTATAAGTATATTCCACGGAAACGCAGCAGACCCAAGCGGTTGCACCGTTTTTCTTTAAGGAGCGCTGTGGAAGCTCGCTCTGGCCACATTGTCAGCTCAGCTGCAAACCGCGAAAATGTAATTTATTCTACGCTTTATGAGCAAAGTCAGCAAATTTACGATTGACACTTGCGTTTAACCTACTTATGCTGATTTGATGGCAGGCCATAAATAAAATTTAAACCAATTGCTGCCAGCTATGGAGTACCATCATTTTGCTGCTCCAAACTCGCCAACCATCAATCGCAGCTGCTATTAATGTGGACCATCAGCTGGTGCCAAAAAAAAACAAAAATATTTATCGCTCCTTATTTAAAAGCTCTAGAAGATACGGCGTGCACTTACATTGATAAGATAAGCCTAAAAAACTGTCCTATCGACTGCGGATGTACTACGTCACAACAAATGAGGCAGAAAGGCGCATAGGAATTAAAACGTGAAATGAGTCGTAAGAAAAACAATGAAAATTCAAAATGAAACTCGCAAGTTGTGCAAAACTTTTTCGATTGTCTGGGGAGGTGTGAGTGTGTGTGTGTGTGTGTGTGTGTGTGTGCAAAGGGAAAACTTGGTAATGTGTCACTAGGGTGCAATTTGAAAATGAATTTCTTCGTGTTTTGATTTCTATGGAGTCTGCTAGAGACTGTGTGTGTGTGTTTTTGTGACCTTGGCCAGCGGCATTGTTGGGTTAAGCTTTAAACCGCTTATCAACTGTCAGTCTAGCTGGAAGTGGAAGTACCTTAACATTTATGCACTGAAAATCGATTTTACATGACAAACGGCAACTCAATGCACAGGAAAATTTGGCATTCTAATGCCAAGCAATTCACATAAAATATTTTCCTTTATTTTCGTAAACTTTTTTTTCTATTCGCATTTTTTTTGTATTAGATGACACAAGAAAACTAAGCAAAAGAGCAAGGCGCGAACATGGCTCATTGTTGTTGGCCAAGAGCAAGAAAAACCAATTCAATAACTTACACACACACACACACACACACACACACACACACACACACTTACCATGTGTGTGTAAGTGCATGCAAGAACTGAAGCAAACAAATATTTATAAATGCGCAAATAGAACAGATAACTGTATTTTTATATGCACACAAGCGAATAACACTCACACACACTCACACACACTCACACACACACTCACACTCACACACACACTCACACACACTCACATATATATATATACACACACACTGGCTTATATGACTGCTCCAAATGGGCGCTCACTTTGCTGGCTGGTTTGTTTGGTTGTTGAACTGAATATACACTGAAAAAAAAAGTTATGCTGACAGTCGAGAAACTCTCTCTCACGGGGAAAGGGGGCAAGATATCTACCTTTTATGGTGTTTGAGATCTCGACGTTTATATGGAAGGACAGGCAGACGGAAATTGCTATATCGACTCGACTATTGCTCCTCTTCATGGGAGGGAAAACATCGGATACTACCTTATTTAATCAACCTCAGCTCCCCTCAAAGCGGACGTCTATGGATTACTGGAGGGTGTTCCGAAAATGTGACGTTACAATCAAAATGTTAATGAAATCTGAAAAAATCTTATATTTTCATGCAATGTTAACTTTTTTTTCGAATTCAAACATATCCATCAAAGATGTTGCATCAAATTTCATATTATTGACTCTTTAAATATCTTCCTTTCGCTATAACAGCAGCATATACTCTCTGCATTCTTTCTGCAACGATTCAGTTAATATTCTATTCCAAGTTTCTAGGAATGCTCACAGTTGTTTTTTGGTTCCTCGGCTTCTGACGTCATATTATGTGGAGTAGAGTTGCCTAAATGTGACTATTTGTGACAAGGGGGAAGCTTGGGTTCCAAGCCCTACGCACAACCCTTTTAAAGCATGTGGTGGCTTCGCTACACACATTAGCTCACTACACCGTTTGGCAATTACGGTAGAAAACCATGGGACACCACAAGGAGGTTGTGTGACAACTTGGTTAAGGCAGAGCAGTTATCACCCGCTCCACCAGAATCCAAGACTCCCTCTATTACGGCTCTTGAAGTTTCATATAAGTAAGTAAAATGATCTTTTAGAAAGAAAAATAGACATTTCCTTTGGCTTTGGAGTTAAGCATACAGAAAATCCAAAATGGTTTTTGTTCAAAATCAACAACCCAAAATTTATTTATTTTTAAATCCTTAGCATCTAAGATGCCTAAAGCTCATTTTTGATCATGATAAATGATGCAGAATGATTCCTTAGGCGCCTGTTACACAAAGCGAGATTAGCAAGTGAGGCCGTGGGATTTGCATCTTGCACCGTTTGAAGCCACGGTAATATCGTCCGTAACTTGTCTCGCCTGCAATCCTATGCGACTTGCTAGGAATGCATTTTAATATCGAGCGAGGTTTTGTGAGATTCTTTCACTCTCTCACTAGAAAATCTCGCGCCTAATGTTATGCTTTATATTGTCTTAACATTTCTCAACATCTTGTATACTCTCCGCGCAAGAAGACTATATGCCAATTTTTTCGTCTACTTTAAACCCATTCTTAGCTAAATTTTTCCCACATAAACAGACTCGTTCGACCAAGCACACAAATTTTCAATTTTTAAAAAGAGATTTTTTCTTTTTAAGCTTCACAATTCGAGCACCGAATCCGTTTTGATAAATGGTCTGTTTTTTTTGCCAGTGTCGAGCTCTGTCTTTGTGTCTGCCTGGCTTCCAGCAAAAGCATTCGATTCGTTTCGCATCGAGTCGGCGACGGGTCGACGCTTTCATTCATTCAACGGCAACTACAACAACAATAACAACATTCATAACAACAACAAGTACAAGTTACATTTTTATTGCTTGGCGTGGAACATATGAAAACGCCGCCACCTTGCCGACCGCCGCTGGCCGAATGCGAACTCTCGATTGCCCCGCCGCCGCCCCTTTGGCACCCATTCAGTCCTCAGTTTTGGTGAGTCTCGCATGTGAAACTCTTCTTTATTAAGGCGCTTTTTTTTGCCAATCCAAACAAAAAGACGACAACAACAACAACAACATCAAGCTAAAAGATGGGTATGGCAAGGATTGCTTGTACAGGAAAGAAATATATTTTTCCGATATTTTAACATGAATTTTGCATATTGTTAATTTTGCCTTTCAACCGAAAATGCGCGCGCGCGAGCCACGTCCTGGTCTTCTATGTACTACATGGGTTTGAGTCCTGGACGTTTGGGAATTCTGTCCGATGTCTGTGTGGGTTTGTGTGTGTATCTGCTGTGTGCGATGGAGCAACACATTTATAGCATTTAGCTTTCGTTTGTGTGCAATGGTTTACTGTAAATAGTTGTTATATGAGAATTTGTGGGGCCAAATTGCAGTTGTTGTTAGAGAGTGTGCGAGTGTGTGTGTGTGTGTGTGTGTGTGTGTGTGAGTATCTAAAGCTACGCTTTATATGTAGGGTGATAAAACAAGTTACTGAGTAGGTCAAAGTGGTAAAAAGATTATATGGTTCTAAGATTGCATTAAAATTCTAGTATGATTGATTTCAATAGGTTTTGAATACTGTTATTTTTATGCTTTTGCAAGAGAATTAAAACTGACTTGAGAACAAATTTTTTATTGGCTATGACTTTTAATTAACGTTCACCTTCGCTCACAGAAATATCAACATTAATTTTTACGCATATGCAAATTATGAATAGGAAACACTTTCGCCAGACGAAATTAACACTAATTAATAAATATTAGTTTTTTTGTTTTTTTTTTGTTTTGGCGATTTTCACTGCTAAGCAGTCGAGACAGCGGTGCTGCATGTTCGAAGGAGGAAATTCCGTGCATTTCCGAATCTCTATCGCCCCTGGTTCAAGAGGAAATTTGAATTATCGGATATTTTCGCGTTTTTTTCCCATTTTCATTGCGAATCAATGGATATAGCGATTCAGTGTCTTCCAGGAAAATGAAGAGTTTCAACGCCCCTACATTTCCAATGAACATACTCACCTATAGTTTTACTTAAAGTCGTCCGTTATTCTAGGATGTGAAGTATGTCATATCATAGCGATTACCGTTTAGGTGGAGATAAGAGATAAACATACACACAAAAAAACATTCATTTTTACATATATGTATGTATATATACGTATATATACAGATTCTGCAAATTAATCTTACCTTGTAATTACTATACCATGCAAGCGTCCTCATCGCTGGCTCACATAGCTGACCGTCGACTACTCTTACACTGTTTGGGTCTTTATATTTCATTCTGCAGATTAATCTTACCTTGTTATTATTATACCATGCAATCGGCCTTATTTCCATACCTCAGATATCTTTTTTTTTGTTTTGACTTAATTTTGCTGCTACTTCAGCTGGCTGCTTTTCTTTTGCTTTTAAGCTTTATTGGCTTGTCACTTGCTTGTGCAGTATTTCTGTTGTTAACAAGCTCTTTCGTCACTGAAGTATTTATGTTGCAATGCGAGAGAGAAGGTTATGAAGTAGTTGAAAAGTCACATTTTTAATGCATGGTTCTTCCATTTCAATGACAAAACCACATTCAGGATATTTACCTACACTCCAAAGTATACTGGGACGACCATATTCGCGGTAACTAAGCTCAAGGCCCGAAAAAATATCGCTATATAGGAGCTTAGTGATATTTATTTGGACGTAAAGCATATAATTTGGTAAAAAGGTACAGCCGGCAGTTGCCACATGCGTAAAACTGAGATTATAAAGAGAAGGCACATAACGATATGTGGGCCTTGGTTCTGGTGAGAGAGGATGACGCTTCCAGATCCCTGTCTCTACCTTTACCAAATTGATCCACAACATACCCGTGGTACCCATGGCTTGGCTGCTCTAATCACCACTAGGTGTTATAGCAGTGGGCAAATGTGCGCAGCGAAGTCGACCCAGGACATTAACAGGGTTGTGCGTAGGGTCTTTGAACCACTGCGTAAAACCCGCCGCCCAAAGGAAGATTATCCACCTGGAGAAGTGCCCTACTTTGGGACGTAACACGCAAACTGTTTTTTATGGAAGAAGAAGAAGAAAAAGTGGCACAGAGCGATGTCTCTGGCTGGAGTAATTCTCGCACGTCTATACAGGCGATCTGTTTGTTCTGTAGTCTCTGGTGTGGCGTCATTGTTTACCCTTATAAATGTGAGATAATGTAAGCGATTAGCATTGGGTTGACTCGACAAACCGAGATTGTAGCATGTGATGCTGGAGGGGATTAGGAGGAGCACACGGTTTTGATATGACCGGAGCTGACAAAATCAGTATCATTTGGTAACATTCACATAAACCATGATAAATCCTGCGCATTTTGTACCACAGCTCTACAGTTTGATGTGAAATGTTTATTGTTACAACTAAAACTATATGAATCAAGAATACGTGCTAGTACCAAACCACTTTATATGTCTTCATTTTTCAAAATTTCTACTAACTCTTGAGCTCTAGCACTTAAGTGCTGCAGCAAAAGATGCATTCGGGTTTTTAATAATAAAAATGAATCAGATTATGCATGTAAATATATAAATTGCATCTGCAGCAAGGCTTTTGCAGCCATATGTTGCAAGTATACGACCATATTGCTTTGTGGCAACCGCTTAACCTTAACCTTAACACCTGAAAAACAAATTCAAGCCAATTCCAGGCAATTTATGCATATTTCATTTAAACTCGACCAGTTTTGCTGCTGCACTCAGCACTGATATGAAGCTAAAGCCATGTGCCAAATGCACTATGGCATTGGCGTCTAGTTTTATGCAATGCATTTTAAGTAATAGACACTAACATAGCCGAGAGACAGAGACAGCAACAACAGAAAGAGAGAGAGAATCAGCAGATGAAGCCGATGACTAATGGCCGGAATGTGGAGGACGCTGCAGCTGCATGCTTGATAAACATTTGTTTAACATGGACATTAAGACAAGTCAAACACAAACACACACACACACACACACAGACACACACACACACACACACACACACACACACACACACACAAACACACACACATACAAACACACACACACTCACCCGCACACTCTCTCGCAGGGAGCTGCTCGAAATATGCATATGACACGCACACAATAACACACACTCACCCACACACACACACTCACCCACACTCACCCACACTCACCCACACACACACTCACCCAGACACACACTCACCCGCACACACACCCATTACTAGTGCACTAATAAGTTACAAACAACAGACACGATTACAACCAAATGACACAGAAAATCACTCTTGGGCGTTAGCTGTTTGTGGAACAGGGACCGGAAGCGGGGAGTAAGAGCGGTTTAGTTGCGTTCATTGGATCGTCTCATATGAAAGTAAATTAGCCTAGTGAAAGGCTCTTTCCAAAGCGCTGCTGTTGCTATTTATGTGCAACACGCCCAGATACACACACAAAAACACACCTATAGCTAAACTGCAGTACCTCGCACTAGTCCCGGACTTTCCTTTTTGGTATTCTCTTCAACTCGGCAGTCATTACTTTAGGCTGCAGTCAATAGCCTGCGCTAGATAACATATATATATGTGATGGGGTCAATTGCTACCGCTGCGCTCCATTTTTGCGCGTGTTTTGTAGATCCCTGCATGCTATAGCTGTAAAATTATCGATACTGCAGCCATTCGATATTTTCGTTGTTTTGGAGAAAAAACTCGATGCTATGGGTTAAGATATCAACAAAGTCAGTTAACTTACACAAAACAAGTATATTTATGTTCATTTGAGAAGCTGCTTTGATTTAAGAGACGCTAGTTTATAGCTTCGTAGTTTTGAGTAATGATTGATGATGTTATGTTATTTTTTGATAGTTTTGCAAAATTCATTGCAAGAGATGTTCTACCGTTTCATCCTCTTTCTCATTTCAACAGCTCCAGCAACACTTTTGTTTGGCTATACGGCAATTTGCCACGATTTTCCATTTTTCTATCGAAGTGATTTTTAATAGAGCAGATTCCTCTTCTGCGGGATTCAAAGATTGGATATTTAAAACAGCATCAAGGGTGGCGTTTGGCAAGGTACGAGCCACCTCTGTAATGCACAGTTTCGTAACCCGTTGTATTTTGTTGAATTGCCTTAGAGTGCTTTGTTTCTGCAGAGCCGGCCACCACACTACAGCTCCATATAGGTGGATTGGCCTTATTATTGCCGAATAAAGCCATAGAACTGTTATAGGCCTATGGTTTTCTTGAAGAAATATAGTGCTCTACAGTGTGTTACGGTTCTAGTCTAATTTTTTGTCTAGCACTGTCTCCAAATATTTAATCGATGTATAAAGTAGCAATTTTAAATTAGCTTCGTTGAATAACAAAAACCGATCAAACAAGTGATATGCACTGTTCCATCTTGGGAAAACTTCTACTTTAAACTGTACTTTCATTTCAACTAACAATGTTTTCTTTCGGCAATAAAAGGAATATAAACGAAACAATCGATTAATATCATCGATAGTGAAAAAGAAAATCAATACCATACCGAAACCATCCATATTTTTTAAGCTCTGGTGCATGTATTTTTGTCTTTTCCCTTGTTGATAGCGAAATACTATACACTTTATTTTGGAGGCTAAAGTCAAATGTCAACGCTGCTCAATGCATGTACAGGGTACAATTGCTACCATTGCATTTGCCAGTCGACAGTCTGTTGTGAGAATCTTTGAGCATAGCGAAATACATATGCTGATGTCAATTGCCACTTAAGCGCTTATATGCGAAAAGGTAATTTCTTTCCTTTGTTTGAACCAGAATTTGCCAATGCTTTGAAAATCAAATTTTTCGTTATCTATCATCATCATCATTATAATAAAAGTGAACCAAATTTCTTGTGGTATATACTGTGGGACTACTACGGCACTCAGCCTCATATATTTTGACGTAGATGTGCAGAAAAAGAAGGGTTTTCCAATTTTTCTTTATTAACCGTGAAAACCCAGCTTGAAGTGAAAAGGATTATGGATTATTATTTACATTGCTTAAATCAATTTTTTTTAAGCGGATGAGATTATACAGTCTTCACATACATTCTTTTTGTACCTTTTACCAATAGGTTCTGTTCCTACGTACGAACACCTAGAGCTACGGACAGCAAATTCGATGAAAAGATTCACATAGTCTCAACCCAGAGGAAGATTTTCGAATTATATTGATTTCACATTTCGTTTTGTTCCACCAATCGTTCTAGAGCGTAGGTAGCGTTCTTTTTTATTTCAATCTTGCGCTTCCTGTCATATAGGATGATGACTGACGAATGTCTCTCGTTGCGGAACGGAGGTAATTGACACCAGTATACAAGAAACACTAGCTACAAAGGGACAATACACACTTTGCGAACTGAACGTCGGTTACAGGCAGTGCGTGGTGCCCACAAATACGATACCGCAATTCCATTGCTATTGGCCATGGACAATGACTAAATGAGTGACTGACTAGCTGACTAAATGACTGAATGACTAACTTAGTGACTTTTGCCTGACTGTTGGGCTTAAATCGAAATTCATGCGAACTTCTGTGGTGGATTCGGTTTTTGGCAATTCGCTTTCGATTTGTTTATAGCCGTATTTAATAAATTACAAATGAACTTTGCCGCTTTACTTCTTCTTCATCTTCTTGGTAGTATTAGTGGCACAAACTACATCACATATATTTATGTTTATGTGTGTGTGCAACTATATCCAAGGCCAAGAAATATGAGCGCCCCGTGGCTGACCATAAAAACACGCAACAGTTCCAAAAAGTAACAAATAAAAAGCCGAAGAATATATACTCTTTAGGAACTCATATACATTTATTTCTGTCATGTGTATTTGTGTATGTGTGTGCTTGCGTATGTGTGCGTAAATATATATTTTACATGCCAATAGGCATGTTGTTGTTGTTTTCATCTACACCAACTGGAGCGTCTGGTGGTGTTGGTGTACCACCAGATGGTGCTCCATCGGAGTTCTCTAAACGAACTTGGGGTGTAGCAGCAATATTCCGTATTCCATGCATGCTAGTCATGTGAGTGGAAATATTTGGAATAGGAGATGGATTTGCGCCAGGAATGGAAACGCAAATGGGACAGATAACAGGGGTCATGTCATTTTTGTGCTCCGCTTCAATATGCTTAATCAGTTCCTTTTCAGCATGACCTAGCTCTCCGCAAATGGGACATGTGAAGCTATCCGCACAGTTCTCTGGTATATCCTCGCCCGCAAAGAAAAGCTCTCGGGCGCTGCGATCCAATAAGCATTGGAATGGATGATCTTTTTGGTGAGTGCCCAAATTAATATTTCTTATCATGACAAGCAGCACATAGATCAAAGTTCTCGCAGCGCAGACACTTGTAGCGGTAGTGAATCAGGCTGGTACGGCGGCATGCATCACAGGTCACATTCCAGTGCCGGTCGAATTTCAGGTCCTACGAGAGTGGCACAACATGAGAGAGAGGAAGTGTTTCAAAAATAAAAAGGTTATGCTCTGTACGAATCAACTTACCCTTGCCATCTTGCGAGATTTTGAGACTTCGAGTCCGTCTGATTGATATATCTAATAACAGTTATGAACCAACTGCTAAAAAATTACCTACTGAATAATTGGGATTGTTTCGAATTTATTGTGTACCTTTCGAAACAAATTTCAAAGCCTACTGCAATTAAACTTTTTTATTTTTCTATGAGAACTTGCAGTTGTTTTACAAATTTTCGTTATGAGTATTCCAGACGTTTAGATAAGTCGAACGAATGCTCCAGGCCTACTAGAACAAACAACAATTAAGTCATATGCCTGAAGCCAGGGCACACTTAGTAAGGTATGATAACTTCGCCGATATCGGTCACCTAACTGTTGAACGCGGCAGAGAAAATCAAATCATTGCCATTGACGTTTGTTTATGGTGCGGTACGATCACACACAAACATTCACACACTCAAGTGTACATTTCTTATAGTAGTATCTGTTTTTAGGTACAAAAACCCACCCAAAGATACAAAAACCCATATTCAATTTCGGCTGAGGCGTCATACCTTTATACGTGTCCCTTGCCTGAAGCACTAGCTCTTAATTCGGTTTATCGATAACACACTTCCAGCAAGCTATATATGGATTTTCTGCATTAATAGCTCTCATTTATGTAAGTTTATTGAGGCCCACAATCTGCCTTGATTGTTTTACAATATTGCTATATTCTCGTCCACCTTATGGAGTGTTTAGCCAATGCAAAGTGGTGACCAGTTCTATGAGGAACTAGTTGACCGCGGATACAATCGGTAGAGCTGGCAAGTTTCAGAGCCATACAGGAGCCTGCCTTTAAACACTTTGTGTCTAAAGTTTTCCTGAGTGAGAAAAAGCGGCAGCCCAAAATCTTTGGAAACTTAATGAAAGCTGTAATGAATAAGCACTCCAGGCCTTAGAGAGGCCAAACTGTTTTTCGGAAAGAATTCTTTTAGTATTCTTACAGGTCTGCAGACTTAGACCTGAGCCAGCTGGGCATCACCAGCTCCGGTACCTGCAGGTTCGGTGAACTTGAGGAAGAATCGTTGTCAGCATTATAGCTGAGGTTGATGGCCTAGCGAGACGAAGTTTGACGCTCCTAGGTGGACACAGGATCTCGTTGACCGACACGGCGCGGTTGAAACCATCCGATATAATTAAGTTTCTAACAGAGGTAGGACTGACAGGGGAGCTGTAAGCTCAGTAGGGCGCGCATTAGGTCTTATAGGTCGCAGTGCTTTATTCTCCAACAACATTACTATTATTAGAAATAAAGGCTGCGCGTTATAGTTTACTCCAACATATTTTTTACATGTTGCTTTCTAAGTACCAATCTCAGAAGGAAAGACCTCTTTCTTTTCGGGATCCCAACGAATCAAAGTCCCAAAAAATCATAGTTCAAAGCAGTATCAGGCGAAGAGTTGTTTACATCAATTGATGGCTGTACTCTTATATGTTTATAATGTGCTAGCAGAAGATCGCTTTAGGAACATGTTCCTCAAAGCTTTTGGTCCAAGAAATTTGAACAGCGAACTATCCATATTGTTTACGGAACTTCAAATGACGCAATAGTTTGGAAATTTATTCACAATTATTTTCCTTATTCCCAGTCGTAGCAAGTACATCCACATCATTCCCGAATATACTTATTCAAACAACTACTGCGTATGTAGCTTCCTTAAATCCATCAACGACAAAGTGCTTAGAAGATTCTCTACACAAGTTATTCAAAGTTGGAATTTCATTATTTTATTTCGAAAAGAGAAGCCTCTTAAAGCATTCAACACTAGCCGAAGCCTCTGAATTATGCAGGACGTAGCAAAAGAAGCTCCAATAAAATGAACATCTAAGCAACTAATGTCCTAAGTAAGTAGTTTGCAAAAAATCTTCTTCTTCTTGTTTCGCCATAACAATCAATATTAATCCTTCATCGACTACCTTTATTAAGGCCTTTTTGGTCCATACGCATAACATGATCGAGAGAGCGGAGCTGCTGGATGTTAATTCGCTCGACCATGTCAATTTTGTCGTAGAGTTCATAGACTCCGTCGTTTTGTCAAAAGTGGCTGCGACCGCTTAGTGTTAAAGTAAATCCCGGTCAAGCTCTACATGTCATCATCCATGCATTATTATCCAAGCATCAGCCGCATAAAGCAAAACGAGAAGGTATGCGAGCCAAAGTAGCGGTTATTGCCAAGAGTGATCCGCCGATTGACCTCCGTGCTAACGTCGTTTTTCGTTGTGACGGTGTTGGCCTGAAAAAAAGTCTTTAACAACAGCGAAACTAAAGCTATGTCGAAAAACAAAAATTTGAAAGTCTTTTGGCCGCGTCACTCTCCTTAAAGAAAATGCCTCGTCTTTACCACCAGACTCACCCTGGCAGCTTCACTTTCAATAACATCTTGCTTGGCCCAATCAATAGTGTCAATATCATCTGTGTAGGCAAGCAACTGGACACTTATGATCAACATGATCTACTTCCTATGTACTCCGCTCTTCGGTAACATAGTCTCCTTTACAATGTTGAAGAGATCGTAGGAAAGGGCGTCTCCTTGCCTGAGCCCACGGATAGTATTACTCTGTGATAGTGCATCCTCTACACAGTTCTCCTAAAGGAGGTACACTCTAACTCTTCGCCAACTTTGGCTTAACTTTGAGTTTTGGTAATAGTAAAACCCCCAACAAGATTATTTTATTGCTTGTGCAAAAATAAAGCTAATGCGAAAATTTGTCTCCTTTGGAATATGTGGTGTAAATAAGTACCGTTCAAAGGCCCCCAAGTCAATGCGAAGAACGACTTTGCCGAGTAGTAAAACGAAGATATGCCTTCTTGTTGCACTGGCTGGCTTATAAAGAAACTTTTGCTAATGGTTCATGAGGGATAAACGTCTCTTTGAGGTCAGTTGGCAGGCTTGATGACATGATAATGGGCTAAACCTGACGGTATGCCTTCTCGAATGTCTACTATTCGGCTAGGTTTGCGTGTTCTGTGTAATTAGTAGAGCTAGAAGGTTGTACTTTGGTTTTTCTGAGAGCAGTTAGCAGAGCATTCATGGTTCACATGGTGGCGCTAGCATGTGCGCAGGCTAGATGGCGCCACATTATTTCGTGTTGCAAAGAATTCAAAGCTGAATGTATCTGAGAAGTTGGCGGAACTAGGTTGAAGTTCAATGCGGATAACATATACCCAAAATGCATGCATTCACTTTATAGTGTACACAAATATAATAATAAAAAAAGCCAAACGAAATGAAAATGAAAATGCACTGGGAAAATGGCTTAAGCTTTTGGATTGCTAGCGACCAATCGACAACTCCCCGCGCTTAAACTCTCCGGTCATCACGCGGCCACGCTAACCGGCGCACTCTCTTCCCCTCTCTTTTTCCCGGGATGTGATGCTGTTTCAGTTTCACTGCTGTCATAGTTGTTGTTGTTGCTTTTGCGGCTGCTGTTGAAATATAAATGCATTTGTGCCAAACCACAAAATGTGTTCAACCGGAAATTGTACGTGGAGTGCATGTGGGTGGTTTCTATGTGTGTGTGTCTCGGAGCAAAGTCAGCATTGATGCTAGTGAGTCTGGTTTGGCTTTTGGCAGCTACCATCCGTTCCATTAGCCTTTTTTAAGCGCCTATTGCCAGGATCAGCGACTTCGTTGGCTGGCACTTTCCAGCACTCCGTGATTCGCATGATTCGCTTGTCTGTTGAAATTTTAACAGATTTTTTGGGGGCTTTTGTAAATTGCAGTTGCAAAGCCGCCACCGCCGCGCCGTTGCCACAGACACAGACTGCACAGTTGCTGCATTTTGTACTTTAAAGCTGCTGCTAGCCAAAATAGCTGTATCTACATGTGTTTTACATGCACGCACACACAAATACCTGCACATGCACGCAACTGGCAGTCGCTTCTTATTTGCAACGATTAGACATGAAGCGTTCCTTGCTGTGGAGCTAGCGTAACTTCGGCAACAACAACTGCTCTGCGCTCTGCTGCTGCAAACAGTTATTGGTCTCGTTAACGTCATCATCGCATGTCAGCCGCAAGCTAACGGTACAAACGAGCGCAGTGATAAAAATGCCGAGTGCGAGAGAGGGATGGCGCTAGCATATGGCAACTGCATGACGACGCCATTTTCGCTGGCAACACCTGCTGGGAGCAGCCAGCATCAATGATGCGTCAAAGTGCAAATGAGCGTGTGCTGCGGAATGCCTGGAAATGTCTGCATTTTGGAGGCAACTTGACAAAAGTCAGCACGCCAAACACAGTGGCACAATCCATGCCACCACGCCCACCGCCCACCGCCCACCCTCATTCGACGCATGCAATAAGCCAAAGCAAACACAAGAAATGCGCTCATGCAGTATGCAGCAAGTAATCTCGTTTCTTTTAATCGCTGTTTGCCATCAAAATTAGAATTTTCTTAAGTTGCCCCCAAACGTTGCTGTTGCAATAGCCTATAGAAGGCGTCTTGGGCTTTTCATTAGACATGTTTGCCCATTGCACTCAAACTGTCTTCTTAGTTTCGCAATTAAGTCGCCAAGACACCAATTGAATGCACCCAAGCTATCAATTTTCAAGTTGTTTTTCTTGACTTTTCACCAAAGATGACAGCAGCAAACCTCCTGTATGTCATTCCAACGCCTTTTCATAATACACTTTATATGCCATATAGCGTGACAGTTTTCTTTTTGCGCTCTTTGCTTAGTCTAATTGAAAATGTTTGTTTAGAAGATAAACACTAAGTAGCTGTCAATATTATTATCTATTAATGGTTATGTGTTTATGTTTCAGCCCAAGGTGTGAAGTCTTAACAAAAATGGCTTTATCTACAGTGAATGGTTTGTTAACTTTGATGTTGCATACCTGAATAGGTTGGTAAGAGGAAGTATAGAGTGCCCCATTTGTAGGAACTTTTGAATGGACTTAGATAAAATAAGTAAGTATATACCATTTGCGAATAAATCGAATAAATGTTCTTAAGCAGGGTGCTAGCCAAAATCTTCAAAATCTTTGTGACGTCATTTATCAAAAGCTCCTATTGAGTAATGCGGCTTCATCGAGAGCTGCCGTAGGAAGCTGAAAAGGAAAACGACAGCAAACGGGTGGAGCATCGCGCAGACGATGACGATGGGATAGAGGATGATGTAGAAGAATATACTCGAGGTTGAAGATGAAGCGTTTGAAGTTGAGTATATTGATAATCGTGGGTATGCCAGTTTTTCGGTATGCCAGATATCTTTGTATACTGGTTTTCAATCAAAAGTCAATTTGTCAGGATTTTGACAGAACTATCTTTGAGAGCATGGGAAATTTAATAAATAAGCATCTGATCGACGCATTTTTAAAGAAAATTCAAATGAGACATCTAGAGATCTCTGGCACACCCCTGAATAAGTTAATGAATTAGTGCACTGCTCCACCAATAGTCCTATCTCTGATATGTATCTTATTATCTGGAATGGTTCTAATCAGGCTACATCAGGCATCGAGAGTCTATGCCCGCCTAGGAGGTTCATTCTTCCTTTTGCCGTGGCGTCGCACTCGGCGAACATAAGCTGCAACGTTTGCTCCTCCCTTACAGTTGTTAGAACTGGTGATGACCAGTGTTCCTTCAGTCTGCAGTGCTCAGTAAGTAGGCCAGTCAAAATTCTGAGATTGTTCCTGCTTACTTTTACAATTTTCTTATATTTTTAGGAGATAAGGAGGTATTTCGCCTGTCGGAGACTTGCTATACTCATCTTGTCTGCGATTTTCCTCAGTCTTTCATCTCATCTTTCTTAGTAGCTGTCTGACCATATGTCTTCCAATGTCACCAGAGCCATCTCTGGTTCCATCAGGATATTTGCAACACTATTGCTTGCTTTCTACTAGATGAGGATAGGACGACGAAGTGAAATATTTACCGATGACGCTGAGCGCGTCGGGCAGGGAGGCACTTAGTAATACTTAATTTCCTAAAATTTCGATACTAAACCTTTTGTACTTTGTCTAACTTTTATATAAAAATGGAAATTACACTTAATGCAATGATAAGAAAGAAACGTTAAAATTCTGTTTTTAACTGTAAAAGTTAGTTGAGAGCATCAAAATTTGAACAGAGTCAACGATGATATCGGTTTGTCATATCTCAGGTTCCACCTGATGAACCTGCTCAAGTTGAATGTTTTGTCAACTATTCGATGCAAACTCTCTATAGATGTGAGTACCACACAAAAGCGTTATGCACAAACTGAGCTGATTAATACTGCTAGTGTAAACGCAGCTGCATGTTTGAAGATACCTGTGAAAAAACGCAAAACAGCTTAGGATTCCAATCAATTAGAGTGCCATAAAACTCGACCAAATCAATTTGCAATATTTCTTGTTTTATGAATGCATAACTAACAATGCACATCTCTCTTTTTTAAAAGGTTTAGCCATTTTTTTCTGCCCATGACCTACCACAAATGTGAGTTCCACATCAAGTTAATGCACATGGGAGACACACTCTGACACTTAAAGAATCTACGAAATGTATTCCCAAGCATGTCCAGTGCACTGTTTTTTTTTTTTTACTCATCCGCTTGCAGCTCATTTTTCAGCAGCTGCAATAGGTCGGACTTTGCTTTTTGGGCATTGCAGGGCTGCAGTGTCCCAGTGTCCCGGTGTCCTTGTGTCCGCCAGTGTCCAGTGTCGTTGGCAATGTCATTGATGCCATGACACATTCTAACAATCGGTCACTTTGACGGCTGTCCAGGCCCATTGTGTTTGTTGTTTTATTGTTTGTTGTGTTTTGTTTCTATTCCATTGTATTATGTGCCGCCCAGCTGAAGTCCCAGCAGTGACAAGGTCTTGTTTTCTGCAAATGCGGAGGGTGGCTAAGCCGGGATTGGCGCCAGTTGGGCCGGGCCGCCGCCCCACTTGCATTCAGGTGAAACAATTTTGCAATTTCACGCGGCGTGTGGTTCTGGTGTCCAAACCGAAAGTACTGAGTCTCTTTTTTCACTCTCACTTTGCTACACTGAGAAAAATAACTGACAGACAATGTTTGGTAACATAGAACTTCTTGTCAAAAGTATAGTCATAGGGAAGGTTTGTAAACCAAGAAGGAGCAAGGAGGTTGTGAGCGAAGCGAGGGGTCGCAGTGAAACGTAAAACGTTTAGCTCTTGAAATAAGGAGGAGAAATAGGTAGAGGAAAGGGAAAAAGAAAAGAAAAATTTTAGTAAAAATATTTAATTTCTATCTGATTTTGGAAATAACTTTCGATTGATAAGAAACAAGTGTGGGCTGGGTTGTAGTAGGACCGGATGAAGCGCCCTGAAACCACGTGGTGCCCCCAGGCTAGCTGCTCGAATTACCACGAAATGATAGGGTTGTGCATAGGGTTTGAAACCCACAGCGTAGAACCTCCCTCCGAATGATAATTGTATAAGCCGCCTACTTTAGGCCGTAACCCGGTAACGGGTTGTTATGAACACTCAAAAAGAAAAAGAAACAAGGTTAAATCTCTTAAGACGTCTTTCACTAATCCAAAATCATTTCCGGACTCGAAGTCAGCTACCCAAAATTTACCAGAAAAGGTACCTTTTAGACATAGGATAGTGTTTTTTATAGGCCAACTTTTTTGCATATAACAGATTATTGCTTATAAAAAATTCTTAGCGATTATCGCTTACATACAACAACTGTGCTGCTTTTTAAACGAAAGAATTAAATTTTACTTTTAAGAATTACTTAATTATTGCGAAGTTTACTCTTAACGCTCATCACTCATAGTGACAGGATTTTAATTTGATCGCACTTGCTTCCAAGTTCACTATTTTTTCCCCCAGTGCAGCAAATGCGTCATCATCAGCCAGGGCTGACACTTTGGGTCGAGGGCAGCCAACTCTCGCCTAGTTGCAAAGAAGACAAATGGAAGCTTCGCTTGTTTGGCTACTGGCAGCAATTAAAAGATTTCATTTTGTTGCCCTTTCTCTCTCTTCTTCTTCTTCATCTTCTTCTTCTGCCGTGTCTTTCGCTTTCACACAAATTTTCATCATTTTCTCTCTCTATCCTAGTTTTTGTCTCCTTAACTGTTTTTTGCCTTTGCTGTTTGCATTTAGTCACTGTTAGTTTTAACTTTAAGGGTCATTTGTCTTTTGAAAAGTTCTAGTTTCATTTTGTTCCGATCAAGTTTTCATGTCATTTTGATGACTGTCAGGGCTATGGGTTGTTTCTATTGTACTTGCTGTTGTTGTGGTCAGTCGCGTTTGTCGCATTCATGTTGTTGTTGCAGAGTGTGACCACAAAAATGATGCTTGACCTCAACATATGAGTACATCAGTTTACCGTAATATATCATAAATTTATTGCATTTTGTATTTGCGAAGCACAAAACAACTTAATTAATCACTTGGGGGCATCAATTGCATTTTGTATGTTCATAATTTTGTGCCATAAATATTGCACAATATTATATTCAAATAACCGGTAAAGATAAAAGTCGCTTACACACAACGAAGTTTGAACACGCTTGGCAAATAAATCAATAAATATATATTAATAGAGCTGTGAGTTCACTCCAACTACTAATGTGGCGCCACCTATCGTGCGCAAACGGTAGCGCAAAACCCCAGATTGCTCACGCAACAAACACAACAACGTTCTCGCTCTCCTGTGAACGCAGCTTACACAGCTGTAACACCACCCAAGCGTAACACCATCAGAGTGGAGTCTTAACCCCAAGGCGTGCCTGTAGATGTTTCACATAAAGAGCCCCGTCGCAGTAAAAAACCAATGTGATAGACATTTTTGTGACGCAACAAGTGCAGCAAACAATAAGGATCCCTTCCATTTTTCACAAACTTTTCAACTTAAGGCCACCATTCCCTTTGTCCCTTAAAACTGCATGTTTCGTTTTCATTTCGTTTCTGCTTCAACAACAGCATGTAAGTGCTGTAAAGACTAGCTACTTTTGGAGCAGAAGCGCGCAAAGCATAGACGCCTGGAGGAGAGCCGTAACCCGGTAAAAAGTGGTGATGGCCAGTTAAGAAGAAGATGTAAGTGCTGTACTTTTAAAACAATAAACCAATTTAACTTAACGCCGCTGTTCAATTTTATAGCAGATTCAATATACTCTCTGTAAGTGCATTTTAACGTAATTCAGCTTTGAGGTTAGGTCAGCAGCTGCAATTGTGCCATACTTTAGCTACTCCATAAAGACCACTACCCTAAACTGCATTCGATTGCAATGAATTGATATTCAATTAAGTTGAAAATAGTTTTTATTTGTATTTGGGGCGTTGGCCGCTCTAAAACTCCGCTAAGCTCAAAACCGGAATAAAAAATCCAAAAGAACCCCGCCATTTTTACTAGCACGAAACGAATAAGCCGCTGGCTGCAACAACAAATATTTATTTAGGTTTTGCAGTTCATATTTTATGTATTATATGGTCAGCATGATATATACTTAATATATGTATATATATGTACAAGGCATTGTGGATTGCGGGGGAGGAGCTGTGCTCGGTGTTTGCTCAAAAGTTTATAACAAACATTCAATGCGGAGAGAACAACAAAAGGTTAAAGTTTAAGTAGCAAAAACTTGATTATGGCTCGCGGCAAGGCTCCGAAAAGAGAGTGTGAGAAAAAGAGACAGAATTTCTGACGAGTTTTCTTTAGATATGGAAATTTACTTTAAACGTTTTCTTTAAGCTTCGTTCTACGGGGTGAGTTATACGAATGAGTTACACTTTATGAGCGAAAAAGCGATTCGACTTACGTGACAGCTTATTCCAAGAAACTAGTAAATAGTACTTCTAAGTTTAACTACTTGAGTTGGAGCTTGAGCTAGGTAAAAGGAATATCAGGTAGCCAATGCAATCTATGGTAAAAAGTTCTATGTAGAGTGAATAATAGTTATAGATTATAATAGTATTGCACAAAGCAGTGGTCGGCATTTTACTGGCGTAGCCAAAGTTTAAGATTTAATGTATGATTTTGCGTAAAACTACTCAAAGAAAGAAAGATGTTATGAGGTACCTGAAGGAGTGCCTTACATCAGGTTATAAGGCGGAAACGGTTAGTCACCCCAGGACGACTCGTAGGTCGTGCGTTTCAGGCAACCGTGAAATATTGGGGACGCCAAAATCCTGAACAATTCACACATAGCGGCTGTGGAACCCGTACAAGTATTCTTCTGGTGTCAGGTTAGTTCCATGCGTGCCATCCACTAGTCGTAATCATACATTTTTAGGGGTTCGGGCTGTACTAGACTCTTGGGTGACTATCGACTTCCATTGTTGTGTTGAAGTATTACAAAAGATCACTTATTATTGCAGTGACGTGGTCAATTTCTTGCAGCATCTAATGCTCACTCTATTCGCCAACCCCGTAACCCATTCAATGTAGATAAAATTCTACTTCCCGTTCCACTTTCCGTTCTCCTTCCGCTTTTATTCCCTCTTTTCTTCCTTCTCTTGCTCTCTCTCTTTCAGATACTAAGTCGATCTGTGGATATTGGCATAATTTTCTTCCTATCCTCTTGCACATTTGACCCTCTACCTCATCATCATATGTTTCCCAAATGCGGAAGGGCTTCCATCGTTCAAAAAAACTGCTCAATTGAATTGTATATGCAAAATGCTTTTGCTCATCGCTCAAATAAAGTTCTTTTCTAAAGAGGAGTCTGGAACTTTGCTTCAAACTTCAGACGGATCAAACAATTTCTCGCCTTCTAAAAGTTGTTCTGACTGGTCTGCTTTCTGGACTTTTTACGACAATAGGGTAAGCTTGGCATCACCAGCCCTAATACCTGCGATACTTGCAGCACGAAATAATTAAGTATAATGGGGGAAGGATAAGCCTCTTAGACGGCTACATAATCTCGATTCCTGATGCAATTCAGTTGAACCTTCGAAGATAATAGGGTTTATCTCAGAAATAGGACTGGAGAAACAATAGGTCTAAGAGGTCACGGTGCACTATTGCCCAGTAACTTTATTAGTTGTCTTCGTCATATTTAGTGGTGGTAGAATTATCCAGTACAAAAAACTCATCCCACAAAGCACATAAATTATGGGCTTGCGTCAACTTCTCTCATATAGCTTCACAGTTGAAAGGCCTATGCCTCGTGCCACATTTAAAACACTCAATGAATTCGTGGAAGCAATGGTCTTAATCCATTCTGTGCTCTATTACGACATTCTGGACAAAGGTACTGATGAAATGGCACGGCCTCGCCGTTAGCCAACAGTTGTTGCAGTTGCAGCTCAGTTTGTGGTAAGCTAACATTCTGTGGCTCGTCAAAGATGCGTAGAGGAAGTACAAAGGGACTTTGACGATGTAGCAAACTTTTGTTGCGCGAGCATGACAATGAAGCGTTCCACCAAAAGCGGCATGGCACAGAGCTCTGTGTCGAAGACCAGCACAAAATGTGCGAGTGCCGCATTGCGTGCCACATTGCTACCCACTAAAGCGAGATATTGCCCGCCATTTTGTCTTCTTGTTTCGCGGGTTTATGGCAATTTAGTTTTACTTTTACAGTAAACTCCGCTTGAGGCAATGTGCAGTGCTGAAAGCAGACATACCTATTGACCAGCTGACCTTGTGCTTCATGCTGCTTTCCAGAGTTGTCTGCAAATCCTCACCAGCTGCATGTAAACCCTTACAATCTTCCATCTGATGGGACTTTGTACATTTGATTTCCTAATCCTGTTCAAATTTAATTAAAGATTGTTCAACTTGTCGGTTTTGTTGTCCTTGTACTATATTTTTTTATTATAATTTAGAGCAGCGAAAACTAAGTCATTAATATTAATTAGCATCAGTTTAATATGCAGCCTACGCAAAATACACAATTAATACACAAAATTAATGTACATTGTTATTCATTGTAATAAAGGCGAGCCTTTCCCTGCTCCAAAGCCCATTCCCCCAACGACCACCGCCAACTAGATACTCTCCAGTACTCTTTGCTGCATAACAACAAATTTTAATTATACGCCATTCTGGCTTTGAATCATTGAATGACGCTGGGCATTGGCAAGGGGTCTTAAAGTACACTTTATAAAGATACGTATTTAAATACCAAACAATAAAAATAGAAACGAGAGTCTTATCCCGGAACAGCGAAGTTGAAATACGCTGTATTTTTATTCTGTAGAAACACATTACTCTTTATTTCTCGCAAGACCAGGCTTAGTTGCCCGAGTTTTGCTCAAACACACAATTTCAGATCTGAAAGTGTCCTAGGATTAAAAGTAGGTAGTATCTAAAGCTCCCCGTGTGGTGAGCGGGTTAGAGAATACCAACCCAGCAGGTCAAAGCTTGTCGTATGAGGCGACTAACAATTACACTGGATTTTTTGTGACCAGTAGGCCTTAAAAGGGTTGTGCGTAGGGATTGGGACCTACCACGTAAAACCACAATTCCAATGAAAGAATGTATTTACATCAGTCCGTAACCCGATAACGGGTTGTTATGGCCAGTTAAGAAGTAGAATAAGTATCTAAAGCGACTTGCTCGGCATCGGAGTACATTCCGGGGACTTCAACGCAAATTCTTTGTCTGACATGCCCCCTTCGCCAAGAATCAATAAAGTGTGATTTAAAAGCCCATTGCGAGCTCCTTTTTGTTTATTATGATGGTAAAATTGTATAAGGTATGTTCACCTAAAGTACTTGCTTCTTTTGAGGTAACAAGTTTTCAGCTTACGGCTGACAGTTATGGTGAGTGTTAAAGCTGCAAAAATATCGATACAGAGAGACTGAGACAGAAAGGATAAAATCGATTGTACAATCGATAGCTTTTCAGCTCTAGTGAGTATGTAGTTATGCATGCGAGTGTATGCACAAAGCAGCAGTCACATTTCTCTCACGCTCTCTCGCTCACAAAAATCTTGGCAACTAAAGAAAAATAGTGATCGTTGAGTACTATACCATGGGCGGAGGAGTCTAAAGAAAGCGCTTTAGTAGACCTTTTTTTTATTCCCAACTGCTGATCTGCTAACTTCAACGATCAATTCTAGTAGTTCAACCTCTTACTAAATAGTTGGTTCTGGTCGACGTAACTACAAAATACGCAACACCAATTAACTTGGCAATTCGTTCGTAGTATTGGTATAGAGTATTTTTTTGATGTTTGATTTTGATGAAAGCACTGCCTAATAGAGCTGCAAAACTATCGATCTATCGAATTTTTGCCTTTGTGCCTCACTATCGATGTTTTTTTTTTCAGTATCGATAGTTTAAACATCGAAGCAAAGCACATGCTGCTTTGTTCGCTTGCATAATTACATCTCACTACAGCTGCACAGCTATTTTCCTTTGTGGCTCACTAACGATGTTTTTTTTTTACTATCGATAAACACACGCTAAAGGCTAACAGAAACGGTAGGAGAAAGTGAATTCAGTGCATTTGCTACACAAGCACAAACAGAAACAGAGCAAGTACCACCAAAGCTCTGAAATCAGCTTCGAAAAATTTAATTGCAGCATAATATGCTACAATTTGACAATAATTTTGCATCTTTAGTACAGGACACAGACTCGCAGTACGCGAGAGGAACGTTCATGCACAAACTGCATTCTGTTTCTGTTCTTTGTTCCACACCCTCAAAAAATTTATACAGACAGAAATTTGGCTCAGTTTCAGTTTAAGAATATGGAAAGGAAAAAAACCGATACTACTATCGATAGAATCGAATCTTTTAGAGCCGATTGCTTTATCGTCATAATCGAGACTTTTTCCTGATATGAAAAGTTTTGCAGCTCTACCTTCGAAGTGACTAGCAGCTCAGATTACATATTCTTGCATGATACAACTTTTATCGCACCTTGTGCATAAAAACGACTCGTATGCCGTCACGAAATTGTTTATTTATGCTCGGATGGTGTTAGTCCTGTGTGTGTTCTGCTTTAGCGAATCAAGAAGGGGGCACGTTTTTTTGATAACCTGTGTTACAGCTTGTTCTGACAAAGAAAAGGAACTGAATTCAGCACAATTGCAATAAAAACACAAACTGTAACAGATTTTAAAAATGTTTTATTCATTAGGCATCGAAACAGAAATAAGTACATTAGCAACAGACACAAGTACTTTTCTGTATCTGTTTGTGTTCAACGGAAACTATTATAAGCGTGAAAAAGAGCATTCGTGCTTCTGTTAGGCTGTTGTTGTTGTTCTCGCGCTAGCTAACGCTAGATGGCGCCACACTATATGAATTTGGCGGCTACTGAAAGCTGAAGGTGTCATATTTGCTGTGTGTTCAGTTATGGCGCAAGTTTGCTTTATAAACAAAAAGACAGTTGTCTTAAATAATGACACCATTTTGTGTATCCTAGTGTCCTTAAGTTGCTCATAAGTAATTTATGCGTGATGCAGCGCATTCAAGTTCCGGTTAAAGCCCACATAATGACAAAATCAATATACTCCCACTTAGAGCATATAAATTATTTAATAATTACGAGTGGATATTTCATGAAAATATAATTTGCGATTATTGTTATTAGTGTCAGGAACTGCAGCAGGCAAAATACCAGTCAGGACAGCAGTGTCCCGGCTCGCTCGTCCCTGGATATTTGCACGTAATGGCGCAAAACTTTCAATGAAATGTTGTGAAAGTTTTAGCCACATAAAGCACAAAATCAAAAGCAACAACAGCAGTTGAAAAATTTATAAATTCAATAGCAGCTAATTAAAATTAAATCTGAGAGAACCTTGTTGTCCTTGTTGCTGTAGTTGTTGTTGTTGTTGTTGTTGTTTGTGTTGCGTGTATCGACAAGATGGCGCGCACGGCTTAGGCAACAACAACAAGGACAACAACTAGCACAATAACAATGCTACATATAACAGGCAACAAGGACGCTATGGCATAGTGTGCTGGCAGGATATGCACGGTAAATGCTGTAGCCGGAAATGAAACACGTGCTCTGAGAGAGTGTGTGTGTGTGTGTGTGTGTGTCGATAGCTTTACATGGCAAGTCCTGGCACATGGCAGCTAAAACTTTGTGCTCAACTCGAAGCTGGCTTTGAATGCCTGTTTGGCTATTTATTTCTCTATGTGTGTGCACATGTATTATTAATTATTGAAAGATTTGATATCGGCTTAAAGTTTTGCTCTTGTTTTTTAAGTTCAAAAGCATTTCTGAAAAGCACTGGCTTACAATTGTCGCACTTCATTTGGGTGGCATGCATCATGTGACATAGCCGTGGAGAGCCGTATAACAAATCCAATTTGGCTATGCCCTGGCCGCAGCAATCTCTGCATCGTTGGGCACTGTAATGGCCAAAAGGCAACTAAGTTAAACCAACTTTAACCTTTTTGCCACTGCAGCTCCCAACTAGCTCCATCGATGCACTTCATTCAGTTGCTGTGGAAATGAACCTATAAATCAGTTTATAATGGAAAATGGCCAACGTTGTCGAGGCAAACTTTCACGCAAATAGATCAACGCCCAAGTCAAATGTGGTTTTTTTGGCCCAAACTGAACATTTTTCTGCTTACCAACTTTATATATAACGCCTGTGATAGAGTAAGCTAGTCATAAGAGCGAGAGAAATGCAGTTAGCCAGTAAGTGAAAGAGACAGCGCATTCAGGCATGCATAATTTGTAAGCTGCTGGCTTTCTAGGTAAAAGACGCTTTTATTGTGGACATTTAGTTATAAATATGCGAACATATTGGCAAATAGAGTTAGGGATTGAAGAGTAAAAAGTGAGTGAGAGACAGAGACTTGTTTGGAAAATATGATTCAATTACAGAGCCTCGTAAAATAGAAATAAGATCGATTATCTGACATGGATTTCAAGAACTGAATCATGAATCTGTTGGCCGTTGTAACGTCGTCTTGTCCACACATCCATGACTTGCCATATTGTACGAACGCACATAGATGGTCTGTTCCAAAAGTAAGTTGTTTCAGCTTGCTCCGCGCCAAGTGTCAGGAACTGGGTTGTGGAAGGTCTTAGGGAGACAAACAAAGAGTTGCCTATAGGCTGTTCCATAGCACACATTCGGTGCTGTGTGATGCCTTGTTGGAAGGACCAGCGTTTTGCGTTATGTCTTTGTGATGCGACGAGACTATTGCCATGTTTAGTGAATCGCTTATGGCGATAATAATTTTGTCCCAAAATATGGCTTAACGCGGGCACAATATGTTCCGAGAGAGCAATTAAAACGCCAAGAAACCCAAACTCCAGCGTTTTCCCAACTTTGGCCAATCATATGAAAGCATTGGTAGCTTTTTCTCCACTACCTTATCACCGGGCAGATGGATTCCTCAAACTTAAACAGTCACGTCTCTCTTTAGAAACCATTTAGAGTTCCTTGTTTATACTTGACGATTATTGACGACGTGCGGGTGTCTCCGAAAAAGTGACGTCACAATTAGAACTTCAATAGATACTAAAGTTGGGGCATTCGCTATAACGATTATTTTTCGCCTCGAGTGTTCATAACAACAGCATACCGGCTTTCGGTATAATTAAGACTACTCTTTCAGGATCCTCTGCTTCGCAAGCCCTACCCATTCAGTGATACTAAAGATAGTTGGTTCATCCTCTAACTGGTCCTGCCGCATTGAAAACTTTTCTTCCAGGAGCTTCTTTATACATACGCACAATATGATCAAGCCGTTGCAGCCGCTGAATGCTAATTCGCTGGACTATGTCAATGTCGTCGTAAAGCATATAGGGTAGGTAGTCGTTAGCAATGGGCCAAAGATCTTATGGACTTCTTGTTTCCCAAACAAATACCGTATATTGCATAGCGATTTGAAGAACAACGGGAAAAATTTGCGTCCTTTAGAGTGGTGCATAATGACCGCAGACAATGATGCTAATACGCGACTCCCCAACCTCGATTACCAAATTTGTGGGGTTTCTCCAGGATTTGGCGTAGTGTGGTCAATGGTAGACTTACCAGTCCTAAAGCCGCACTGAGGTGGTGCTACCGGTTCTTCCCTGAATGGCTTTAGCCTTTCACAAACACGTTCAATAGAGTCTTATATGCGATAGAAAGAAGACTGATACCACGATGGTTGGCCCAATACCGTGGAGTCACTATTCTGTTTTGCTTAAGCCGCTTGATAGCCGCCTTTACCGCCCTAACTACGTCATGGCCAAGCGGCAGTGTATCGAAGCCTTCATCTATGATTAGGGATGTCGGAAAGCTTGCTTCGCAGCCGACATTATCTAAGTCAATAAGCCGGAGAATTGTTGCATCGACAATCTCGACGCACCCTGTGCATCCACTACCAGATTTTCTCACATCTCTAGAGAAAGGCGAACTGAATTCTTGAGTCACACGCTTGACTATAAGGATTTTAGCAAGTTGTGTTAGATTAGTGAGTCGTCATTGGCAAATGGTAGGAAAATCCTTGTCGCCCTTTTTATTCCAAACTCTAACAGTGTACTTGGGTTTGTTACACCTTGCCGCACTACCCGAAACTTTGTTTGTCTTTGCTAAATGAATGTTTTTAACAACTACTGCATTAGCGACCCTTCCCTGTTCTTTGTAATTCTTGGAAGGGGCTGGTCTTAACTGACTTACTCATTAAGAGGGTTCATTCTAACGATGGGAATGGAGCGTGGTTTGTGACGTTAAATGAGCCGGGCTGCTGTGGGAGGTTAAAAATCTTAAAATTTATGTTAGCGTCATTTATGAGCAGCCTCTAATGACCTTCATCATCTAATTATTCTTAATAATGCTCTTTTAATCATAAATTTTGGCTCTTCAGAGTGTCTTAAGAACAACTACTACCGCTGCACGAGTTTAGAGGATAGAATTACACCTAACGGTGGAAGGTTAGGACACTTCTTCATATGCTTGCTTGTTGAGCTCCTATAAAATGGTTGGATGCGTTCCTTCAAGTCCTCAGCAAAAGCCTGAGCTCTTTCACAGGGGATCTGGCCCAGGATCCGTCAGTTTTTTGGACTCAGAAGAATGAAAATGGACTTTGCATATAACTTTAAAAAAAATCGTATCATACTTTTAGGGGCAAGTTTGCAATTGCATAGAAAATGTGCATTTCCGGTGTCGAATATCTCGATAACTAAGCAAAAGCTGGAACACTGAAGTCGTTGCCACTAATTAGATGCAAAAGTCGGCGACAACTATCCCAAATAGGGTGGAATAGATGATATTGAACTCTAATATGATAGACAACATAGTAACATATTCCAATTTAATTTTGGTAACATTGAAGCTTGGGTGTACGTAAAAGTGTGTGAGTGAAATATGACTCCTCAAGCAAATTTTCCAAAAATGGCGTAAATAATAGGTTAGTTAGCTTGAAAATATAGATTTCGGCTCACTGAATGCAACTGTGTGTGTGTGTGTGTGTTTGCATTGTGTGTTTGACATTTAGCGCACGCATTTAATATGACTTGTCAATGGCAGCTCTTCGATTTTTTGGCTGGCAGGCAATTTTGTTATTGTAGCAAATGCTGCATATTTGAGCATATCCGGTTTGATTTCACTGCAAACAAAATGGCCGGCAGACGTGTTTCCGTGTGTAACACACACACACACACACACACACACACACGAACAGCAGCAACAGCACGTCGGACATTTACAGTTAGATATTTATACAGTTATCGCATGCTGTATATAAATGCTGTATACAGTGCGTATACATAATTTTTGCTGGCAAATGCAATAATCCAATTGATTAAAGCCTGTCTCGCATGCAATACATGATTCCGGGTCTCGCCGCCCGTAATCAATGGCCAAAAGTTTTTGTTATTGTTGTTGTTTTTCTTGTATTTGTTGTTTGCGTATTTAGATGACTATGGTGCTGGGTCAGTTAGAGGCTTTCTTCGGTTTATGTCTAACTCTTTAATCTTTGTGCCTTTTTCTGCTGCTGCCGCCGTCGACATAAAAAATTTACCAGTTGATTTTATGCTGGATTAAGCTTAAACTTTATACTAAAAGGAACTAAGCAAGCGTAAATGGAGCTCTTTTTTTTTGCCGTCATACCTAAAGCCATTGTTGTTGTTGGCTATCTTGCCGCCTAATGCAGCATTTGGTTGGGGTTTTTGGGGCTTGGGGTTGGTCCCTTGTTAAAATAGCTTCAGTGTTGGCATTGGCCCGCAGCTCGTCGTAACCAGCCTAGCGTGTTGGGTTTGCTCTTTTTCTTTCCGGCACATAGTATGTGTCATGTTCTAATGTGTGTGTTGCAAGTATGTGTGTGTGTGACTGATTTGGGGTGTTCAACTGCCACTGAAATATTTGATGTGACATTTTGGGTTCAGCTTTGGGTTTGGGTTTTGGTTTTGATGCCTGTCACTACGCAGACACACACTTTCGCATATGTGAGTGAGTGTGTTTGTGTGTGTTTGTTATTGCTATCAATGTATTTGCAAATCGCAAACCCCATCAAAACAACTTGAAATTGTTCCAGTGGTTTATACAAGCCATTTTGCAACAACTCTCCTTAATAGCTCTATTATATAATTATGGTTAGTCATTTTGTCTGCGCTTTGTCTGCGCATTACGTATACGTACAGTAGTCAAGGTGCCTTGACCTATCACCTGGCCACATTGCGTGTGTGTAATCCATGTGCCATATTATATTAATTTACTTCGTACATCAACACACAGCAAACGCAATCAAGGCGTTTTTACTAGACACAGACATAGAGTCGAAGCCAAAGCCAATAAGATTTTGTGTCATTCAACTGAAACGCCAATGTTACCTTGGCATTTTGGCCTATTACGGGCTTGGGTTTGGGAGTAGTGGCATCCACACTCTAGGAATCCAATTTGCTTTCAAATGACCAGGTAATGCATAATTTTGTATGATTTGTCAGCGAGCGTGTTGGTTTTGACATTATTCATTAGCTTTTACGACCATGTTATGTAGCTATTACTTGGCTCCTGATGAAAGACTGAGCCTACATATATTAACGATTAGCTGTTCTATTGAATTGAAAGGCCATCTTGTCTACTTTATGTCAATTAATGTATTGAAACCTCTTAGAATGACGATTAGCCACTTATTTTCAGCTTAAATTGTGCCACTTTGATTAAGTAAGAATTTTAAACGTAATTACGCTAATTAAGCTCAATTTCAATTTTAGTTGTTCAAGGTTGCTACCAAAATAATTAATTGATTTAAGCAATTTCTACAAGGCGTCCAAATACTTTGATTAAAATAGTCAAGTAACTAAAAAATTACTTCATAGCATAATATTCAGACTTTGAATCTTCTTGATCTTTTGCTCAATATTAAGTTCAACGTACTTTTATCGAAAGTAAAATTTCTAGCGTTTGGTTTTATTGGATTTGTGAGTAAAGAAGCGCAAAAATCGACCATAAACTTAACCATTGCATTATGTACCGGCCAGTACATCCCCAAAGTGCCCGTTTTTGCCTGGATCCTAGCGATATTGGCAGCAGCCTTATCACCCCAAATAAGCACCTTATTATTTGGATACTCTCTTTTAGAACGTAGCAAGTAATTGTGGCCATTGCAATATGGTTACGCCTGTCCAAATGCAATCTTTGATATCGGACACTAGTCACCCGAAGCCATTTAGCCATTAACTGCAATACTCCATATGTAGGACCATTTGCCAAAGCCTTCCAAAGTCACTGTCCTTGGCATATGTGTATATGCATATCGAGCTTGCTGCCACTGGCAGCGGCAAGTCTATATTGTTGGAAGTATACAAGAGTGGTGTAAGGACACAGACTCGATTCCATGTCATGCATTTCAACCATAAAACTAAAACACTGCAAGGTTGTGGATATCCAATTAATAAGGTTTTTCGGCAAGGATTCGGCGTCATTTTTACATCAACACACATTGAAAAGCATAACCCAGAAGATAACTCTGCTGGATAGGGATAACCACTTTGCCGTCAAGCACATCTTACCCAGCAGCTTTGTTTTTCTTCTTAAACGCTGATCTACATGCGCTCTTCTTCTAGCGTGTTTGGCTGAACCTTAAGAATATGCTATATAGGTTTCAGCTTATTCAATGAATATTACATGAATTTAAATATCTCCGACACAACGATCTATCCATATTTTTTTCGAAATTGTTTCGAAATCAACATTTGAAAGAAATCCCTGAGGAAGTCAAAAAAGACCAAAACTTCCCTAACTATAAAGCGGCTGGTGAAAAAACGTGGTATTTACAAAACTATCCTGAATGCAAAAACACGAAACTTACTTATTTAACTGGTCATAACAACCCGTTACCGAGTTAGGGCCTGAAGTAAAGTAATCCTCCAGCAGACTTTATTTGGCGCGCGCCTCATTACCATTGGTAATCCCAAACGTAGAGGTTCGTCGTTCCATAGGCTGCGGTAGTTGCTGCCAATGCGTACAGGGCCAAAGATCTTACGGAGAACTTTTCGCTCAAACACTCCAAAGAACTCAGACTGCTTCATCATCCAACGCTATATATCAAAACGGGAGGGTTGACCGTCTTCTAGAGTGTTAGTTACGAGATTTTTCGATCCTGACTTCGCCTAAGCTGGGCTGTGGTATATCCACGTCGTCGCCTATGATTGGGGAGGTTGCGAAGTTATCACAGGAAGCGGCATTATCTTCGTCCGATAATGTTTCATATGATGACCAAATGTAAAGATCGAGAAAAGCAAATGGCTGATCGTAGATCATCACTGATGATGTTGATCGATTCAAGAACATGTTACGAAACCTGATCATCTAAGTTTCTTATGACGTCAATAGGGAAGGAGCAGAATAGGTTGTTTTCATTGTGCAGGATTGCGCACGGGACTGGGACAACGCTAATTGCCTTTCCCAAAGACGAATCGAATTGGAATTAACATTTAAGAGACAATCAAATTACAATTTCTCATTACTTTTTTATATCTATTATCTCTTATTGTCGAAAAACAAGCTAAAAAATTTCCGAGAAAAAATGCACTCGAGTAAATTTATGTTTATTTAATTTTGCATTTTTTTTTTGAGTCTTGCATGATTTAAATGAGTTAGCTGAAAATATAGAAAAAATTTGCATTGTTAATTGCAATTAGTAATATCTAAATATCAATATTGTTTTATCACTTTGAAAATGCAATGTAGTTTTTAAGTGACGTAAACCGCATTATCCTAAAAGTATGCAATGTTAAAAAACTGCAACAATTTCCACAAAACTATGAATTTTTAAAGTGTCTATCGTTTATCGGATTAGTTGAACCAATTTACATGTGTTTTTTGTTGCTATTGTTGTTGTAGTTGTAACATAACAATATGTTAACATAATAGGGCAGAAAATAGACCAAAAATATACAAATAAATACAAATTTGGCCAGTGGCTTGCCTCATATTATCAGCAAAATACATTGAGCTGTATGTGTGTGTGAGTGTGTGTATCTGTGTGTGAGTGTGTGTGTATCTGTGTGTGAGTGTGTGTGTGTATCTGTGTGTGAGTGTGTGTGTGTATCTGTGTGAGTGTGTGTGTATCTGTGTGTGAGTGTGTGTATCTGTGTGTGTGTGTATAAAGTATTGTAGTGAATGGCAAATAAATCAATAAATGTTACTCCTTTGTACTTTATACGCGGGTATTTACACGCGCCGCTACATCGCAAAGGCAAAAGAGAGTGCAAGTGTGTGTGTGTGTGTGTGTGTGTGTGTGTGTGTGTGTGTGTGTGTGTGTGAGATAATAAAAGAAAAAGCGTACACATTTATTTGGCTTGTTGCGGTTTTTCCAACCGCCAAGAGATACTCTGCTCTTGTTCTTGTTCTGCTCAGCCTCAGCTTCAGTCTCGGCCTCGGCCTCGGCCTTTGTTGTGCGGCGATGGTTTTGTGGTTTTTATCCTTGTTGCCTCTTAAAGGAAAATGTGACGAAAGCGTTGAATTTATTTCACTAGTTAGGCGAGGCAGCAACACGCCCCTTTCCAACACTGACAGCCATTGCTGGTTGCATAAATTGGTCAGCAACTAATTGAAAATGGTTCCAGTGCTTGTGGTCTCATTCACACAGATACACACACACACACACACACATGCTTGTCGTATCTCTGTGTGTGTGTGTGTGTGTGCCATATTCAATAAGGCTGCTTTGTGCACATGTGTGTGTGTGTGTGTGTGTGTGTGTGCCTGGTTCGCAATCTAAACGCTAATTAAATGATTCAATGAATACTCCCCCTGCCGTCGCTGCCGCTGCTACCACTTCTTCTGCCGCTTCGCCTTCCTACATCTTTTACTTCTCCTATACCTTAATTTCTTTTTATTGTTTTGCTCATGTTCTTTCAATTGCTTTTATGTGCAGAGGCAGCAGCAGCAGCAGCAGCGCTGCTCACAGATACTAAGAGCAGCAGCAAAGTCCAAGTAACTCCTTCAAAATCGTCGACGGAACGCGACTGATATGTGTGTGTGTGTGTGTGTGTGAGTGTGTGTGAGTGCATGTGTGGGTTAATTGAATTTTATGTCTTGGTCGCCAGCTCTACATATGCACAGGGCCGGATTAAAGCATGGGCCACAACTACAAAGAACACCCACATAAAGATCAGATTGAAAGGGATCTAGTTTGAGAACATTCTCTTGAAACAACTTTGTAGTTCATGTTCTGGCTGAAAGATTCAATACGAGTTGAACATTTTTTGCAAAGTCCAACGATGACTCGAAGATTGCTTGATATCCTTACAAGTTTTTGTTAAGTCCAAAAGAACTCTTTTCGAGAAATACGAAGGAAAAGCTTAGTCATGGTCTAATATTCTAGCTTAAGAACTACTGACAGAGACAAATTTCGAGCAGATTTTGACATGGTTCGACAACGTTCTATTATAGTGTCCGAGATCTTGGCGTTCACAAGGAGGCACAGATGGACGAATGGAAGAATTCACGGATGGACGGAGGGACAGACTTACATGACTAAATCGACTTCTTCTGCCCGTCATATAAATTGCAGAAATCTTTAAAAGCCTTTAACACTTTGTGTACAAGGTATAAAAATATCGCCAAAACTTAGTATGGAAGGTCAAAAGGTCGAACTAAACGCACTAAAGCTTGTGAAGGAAATCCCGAAAACAATCGTTCCAATAATCTCTTACATGATCACGGCACGTTATGAACATTGAGGAGGCTAGTCCGTGACGTTGGGTTGGCCTGACTTCTGGTAGGACGGGATGAAGCTCCGCAGCCCCAACAAGAAGATATGACAAAGAGCTAAAGTGCGCAGCAAAGCCTTCCCAGGACTTAAGCTGGGCTTAGTGTAACCCAACGCGCAAAACCCCCCTTCCAATGAAACAATGGCCTTAAAGCTTTAGTCAGTAGTACCAGTGACATAGACAAGGCATCGATAACCGCTACCTTTCAAGCAATATGTCGTCCTTTCCTAGTCTGTGCAGTGACACCATCTATCAGTGGAGCCTTCAGAGAAGCAGCTCTCAAGACATGTGACATCTGTCTTAACCAAGTAACGTTCAGTTACTGATGCCTAAGTTACAGATGCCTAACATTATTCACCAAGTCTCACAAATATAAAGAACTATTATTTCTGTTCTCTCTAGCGGACTAAGAGAGTCTCATCTAGAAGAATTGCCAGAATGTTGCATCTATTTTAAAATAATTAATATAAAACCAGTTTTGTAAGGTAACTTTATGTAGTTTATGACTTTATTACAACTTTATGTTGTTGTAGAACCCCCGCATTGCATGCGGCCCTTCAGCGCCCACATGCTTATTCCGGCACTGCATAAGCTATATCTATGTATGGGGCAGCCTTAACCATCGACTGTAGCAACAACAAGTGCTTCGTTTGTCTGGACTTGGAAATTAATTTCCTTATATTGATTCTATACTCATTTCTTTTTCTTTTTGTTTTTACTTTTTTGTTTTTTGGGATTTTGGTACTTTATTTCTTGCCGTGTTGAATTCCAGTCGTTCTTTTGTCGGTTTTGGGGGCAGGATTTATTGGCCGACTTTAGAAAACATGGAAAATTGCCTGACTAATGATAAAAGATATGAGCACATAATATACCATATAGAGTACATACTCTCAGAAGCCAGTCAGCCACTTGACAGCTTTAACAGCAAATTGGAAATTGTCTGCTGTTGTGTGCTTACAAGCATGTTGTAGTACTATATATATTATGTAATCTATAATCTCGGGCTCTTCATTAGCAACTTTGTTTGAACGAAACAGCAACTTGACTCAACTTCACTTAATGTTAATGGATTCGCACTTGCAATGAACCGCAAACATATGCAAATATCTAAGCCCCGTTTCTCTCAGCGTGTGTCTCTGTGTGTGTATGTGTGTGTGTGTGTGTGTGTGTGTGTGTGCACCTGCTGTAGATAACAAAATTAACATTAACTAGCATAAAGTACATGTTGCCGGCTTTGCAACTCATCATCACTAAACACACATACACACACACACACACACACACACACACACACACACACACACATCAATGTGCAACATTTTGTAATTATATGCTGCATACATTTAGGCTGTTGCGCTCGCTCGCTCTGCCTTTCTCTTGCCCGCTCGCTCTGTCCCTCTCTAAGCGCAGCATTTTGTCTCGACAAATGTTTGTTCAGCACTTGAAATGCATGACGCTCTAAGCTCAACTGTCGTCTTCAACGTCAGCTTCCAATGGATTCTCTCAGCAGCTTCCCTTTCCGCTTTCGCCATTTTCAGAGTAAGTTGGTTACAACATTTTTTTTTTCCGGTTTCTTGCGAAATGTTTGTTGTTGTGTTGCAGCCTTAGTTGCAGGTAATGTTCACTATGTCTATGCCGTTTGCACTTAAAACATGTTGCATATGTATAAAGTGAAGTCAACGTAGCCGGCAAAGGTGACGACGATTGTTGAATGTAATTTGCAATACAAATTTGTCCCAAGCACTTTGTGAGCCGTGCCGCTAGAGAATCACTAACTATCTCGCTTCTAAATAAGTCGCTTTTGTTTATGCCTGCATAAATAAATGGCAGCTTGTGCAAGAATTTTATATGAATGATACAGTGGGAGAAGGTGATAGAAAATATATTTGCTCTCTTGCTATGCTCTACAACGAAGTTACGTAATTTCCGTTATTTGAGAAACAAATTGACAATCTATCTCTAAGGAAAACGTAAATCGGACCAAAAAGAATTGTTATTTCTTTGAAAGCTTTACACCAGGCACCGACAGCAGAGACGTTGTTTTGAGAATATCGCAATTGCAGCTTCTTTGCTGCCTCTGCCTGCTTTAGACCCATAAGTCTGATGTTGTACCTGAAAAACAGTGGGAGTTATTAGAGTGGGAAGCCGTGCGAGTCCCACATCTGAAGATGTGCCAATACAAACTGGGCATCTTAGTTGTTATTGAGGGAGCCTTCGGGAGCTTTCGACAATTCGACTAATGAACGCTTACAGGCATGGCATAGATAAAACCTAACGAAGGTGGACTCGACAGGTGCTCTCCGGAGGGCGTCTAACTACAGGTGACATTAGACAGGTAACAGTGGTGGTAGAACGAAGATTCCGCCAAGGCGGAAGCTTACGCCGATAATAGCGCGTGCTGATCTCGGGCAGATCTCTCCAGATAGCTTGAACCATAATGTACTATGTGCTGGATAGGATTTATGTGTAGTTTAACAAACAAATAGTCTAAACGTAAGTCCGCGTAAGACCACCCAGTTTATTGTCTTTCAGCTGACCTGAAGAGTGCACATTGAATGAAAAACAGAGCGGGATCTCAGAGCATTCTGACATTGCAAACGGACTATGGGCTAAACCTGGCGACTGAAGCCGAGCGCAGTAGAATGGCTGTGCATAGTTCTAATGAGGATATTAAGTCACTGGTGGTGCCAGGCAGAGGATTGAAATAATCAATCAACGACCCTACGAAAAACATTTCCGCAGGTGTCATGTTGAAATCATTTCTGTTTGGTCATGACTTCTTCCATGGTATGGATCGAGGCCTATCAAAACCCCTGATGGTCTTTCTACCCGCATTTGGGTGCGGCCAACTACGTCCCCACAATCCAAAAAGAATTTAAGCGCAAGGGCAGAGAGCGAGACCGTCTCTGTGATTCCAGGCACCCGTGGTTCCACAAAATGTTATGGTCCTATTCCGAAGAATACTCCCAGTTAAGGTCCATTAAGTTTCGGGACTAGTGACCCAGATTCAGGCAAAACACTAGCGTTTTCAATTCTTCCACTATTAACCCTCAGAACGAAAAAGACAGAAAAGAAAAACAAAAAAGAAATCATTTATACTGCAGCATTCGTTAAGGTTCTCTACAGCGAAAAAATTGAGCACTCAAAATTATTCAATACCCTAATCCTATCCTCTGTGGAGAGTGCGTTGCCAACATCGAAACTACCTCCGACTTGGCTAGTAGCAAAGTGGTTAAGAGCATGTAAATGCGCGTAAAGCGGACATTCACAAAGAACATGTTTCAATGTCTCTGCCGCAGCCCCACACAAACATTGCGGGCTATCATGCAACCGCCTCACATGCAACCATGCATTAAGAGAGCCATGTCCAGTTAATAAAAACCCACAACCAAGGCAGAACCCAAAATCTGGGCAGCCTCCCTAAGCCGCGTTTTACACGCACTAAGCCCTAGGCTCTCCACATCTAAGTGCACTTCGTCTCTAATCAGGACAGTAGTATCATAAGCGTCAGTGATGTGGTGAAAGAAAGTAGTGGCTTAGTTTGCGGTACTTTCCTCAGCAAATTGTAGAGCTACGCCAGTTTAGGGATCACAGGTGCTATGAGCACTACCTCAAGTTAAGGCCCTTAAAGCACTTAAATCAAATCCCTCCCTCGCGACTTTCTTCGACTCGATAGAAAAAAGAGGCAACTCAGTAATAACAGAGTCTAAACCAGCTAAAGGAAGAGTGACCACTATTTTCAATACTTACAGACAATGTTGTGCCAAAAGGAATGTTCGATGGTAAGTACAACGTGCTATTGCCACCTAAGTGTTCAAATAGCCTGATACAAATCGGCAACTAATGGCCATTAGTACATGCTGTCGGTTGGGTAGGAGCGAAGTGTATCTGTTACCTCTTCTGTAAAGTAAACATCTGCAAGGTAATACTCCACTGGTTGTCGCATGATTAAATACTTTATGAAGGAACACAGCCTTAAGTCCTTCAAATATCTTCTTCACATGGGTGAGTGGTACACTCTTTTTTTGTGCGGTCCCCACTTTTTGCAGGAGTCGCGAAGATTGTGTTGAAGGAGGACCGCCACATGAGTCTACTCTACTTTCTTATGCTTTTCTTCTTTCAACTGTCTCCTCCCTATCCTAGCTTCCTCTATTGGGTGTGGTACAATAGGCCAGACTGCTTGAGTCCTAGGGATTGGTCAACTTTCTTCGTCTCACCCGTCACAAATTTAATCTAATCTAAATCAAGGCGTGCATTTTTTAGACAGAAAAGAAATCAAAGCTATGCGTTCCTTAAAAATTCTTCTCTAATCCCTAAAGGGCACATCAATACATTAATTATGATATTGATGTTCTTTTAAAGTATCAAAACAGAAAAATTGTGGATAGAAAACTTAAAAAGTTTTAATTTTATATATATATATATATATCTTCCATCAAATTATTACCATTACGGGGAAGCTTTTGCTGTCACACACATTCATTTCCAAAATTTCCACTTCGCCTATGTAACCCCTGACACGATACACTTTCATCTGATGTTTGCTTTAAACATAAGTAGAATCAACAGAATGTCTGATGTTAAAGCTAAGATTGCTCGCAGATAACGTAAGAACTACTCAGCCTCACACAGGAACCGACGACACTAGCTTTCCAAAGCTAAGGCCAAATTTGGCCTATATATAAACCCGTCATCAGCAATTCAGTCCAACTACCATAATGCCCAAAATCTCGGAAATGAGCCAATAAGTTTATAGGTGCTAAATTTACAAGGCAACTTTAATTAACTACTGTAAAAGATTAAGATTTGAGTATACGCTGTGGTACACCTAATCTTACGCTAAGGCAATATATCATTGGCTTTCCTTTAATTAATACTTGACACACATCCCTTTTCCAGGCAAACCGCAAGCATTTTGCCTATTTATGCCCAGTTAAATGGCTTTACATACTTTATAGTGATAATTCAATGGATCGTTCAATCGCTGGTCATCGCTTATCACTAACGGGAATTCCAATTAAGTCAAGAAGATGACCGTAAACACATGCACACATAGATACACTCTCACATTCCGCTATTAGAGGCGCTGACGCTGTTGTCGGCACTGGACAGCCCCAGGCGCACAAGCGTAATTGTGTAACACAATAAACCAATTAAGTTAGTTGGCCACAGCAGATACCAAACATGCTCCCGGTTTCTCGCCTTGCCCGCTTCCCGCCTCCCGCCTTCCGACCAACCGCCTGAGCTCGGACCAGCGTTCAAGTTGATAACTAGATTTTTGCCATGTGAACAAGCGACGGAGCATATGAGAGCTTTGGCTGCCATGTAATATATTTGATGGCAGCGTGTGGTTTCTAATTTGGTCAATTGCAAAGCCAAAGATGGTCCATGGCCTCCGGCGGGCTAGATAAAGTTTTGCCTGATGAGCTGCCAGCGCTGCCACGCCCACTTCCGCTGGCTTTTGTAATGTGACCTTTGAAAAGTAATTTATTTAATTTTCGCAGCATTTTTATGTGGCAGGGCACAAGTGGCGCCACCATGCTAATCAAGAGCCAGTAACCACCGCTTGCCGTACCATAATTTATTATAGTTTGCAACCGCTAACCAAGAGCACGACACATGACAATGTTGCCCCCAGTGCTGCCTCTGGTTACAGGCAACAATTAGGCGTCTTTTTGTCTGGAAATTGTATTTTTTTTTATACCCTGCAGCGAAGGCATAATAGACCCTTAGTTTCCTAGCAAAAAGGGTCAGCTTCGAATCGGTTATCGACTAGGACATGTGTGTCTATCTATAAGTTTTAAGATTATAAATGCTAAGATTCCGGATACAGCGTCACCTGCGAAACGATTCAAAGTATCAGGAGCGGCCATTCGCGATATTGAAGTTGATCGGTTGCAATGAAACGGTAATGAATATCTCCCGATCGCAAAAATGAAGTCCCCAAAGAAATTCGACTTTTCTTAGGTATCAGTAGGTCAAGCAGCAATAGACGACTCTCATATGACGGAATATTAAACCAATTCTTTCATACTAAGCTGCTTAAGCCAACGAGTAGAAATAGTTTTTGGGCTAACTCAAATTTAAATATCATATTGACGATTCCAAAAAGGTGACACGTATTCCTTGGTTTGAATATATATATATTTTAGATATTTTAATATATAGACCATTACGTAAATATGCACATCAAAGAAGTGTTTTCTTCTTTTTCTTCTTCTTGACTGGCCATAATAACTCCTTAACGGGTTACGGCCTGATGTAAAGCTCTTCTCCACGCATCTCTGCTTTGAGCGCGCCTTCTCCAGTTGGGAGAACCTACCAAAGGTTGCTAGCCTGCTCCTTCCAACGGAGACATGGTCTTCGCCTTGGTCGTATTCCTGCGGTATCCGCATTGAAGACCATGGTCGCAGGAACTTCTTTATCCATACGCACAATATGTCCTACCCATCATAGCCGCTGGATTTTAATTCGCTTGAAATCGGGTGCGGAAGTCGTTGGCAACGCGTAGAGAGCCAAAGATCTTACGGAGAACTATCCGCTCAAACACTCAAAGGGTATTTTTATCAGCGTCTTATAGAGTTTTAGCGTCTTATAGAGTGTAAGTTTGTCTGGCGAGAGTGGTCTCTACTACTCATTTGCCTACTGAGACCAAATTAACGCCTACTGAGACCAAGTAACTTACAGAAAAAAACTTTGAAAATCTACCCTACTGAGAGTGGAATAATCCAGTTTATACTGGAAAATAACACTTTGCGAGAAACTCATGATTATAGATTGAAACGATTAGTAGCACACCATTGAAAGAAGTTATCGAGGTTTTATAGTAGATTATTCCAGACATCATCGTCGTCCTTAAACTATTTAATCTCATCCTTTAATCCTCTTCTCCTACTGGAAGTTGCATAACAATTGTCAGCCGATAACAAAGAATTTTGTGTTGCATAGTTATCGATTGTTTTCATTGTTGCTTTTGTTTTAACGGCATGGCTTCTAATTGACGTGCAATTTCCAGTGACAGTAGGTTACCGATACCATATCTCTTAAAAAATAAGAGTTTTAGGGCAATTGGAACTACCTATAAACGTTAAGTGACTCCCATCTATTCAACTACAAAGTACTAATAAGAAAGTCATATTCTAAGGTCCCAGACAGACGCATTGAAATTTATATTTAAAAATATAAAGTTTCTAGTGGGCTTCGCCCTCTGCTCGCTTCGCTTGCCAGGTTTTTTTAGTAGGCTGAATAGTCCAGTCGATATTGACATGTCCGTCTGTCTGTAGGAACAACTAGATATCATTGGGCTTCAAATCTTCGCGGTTTAAGATGTTGACCTTAAGCATCAGGATTGTGGTGTAATCTTTTCCCTGGTGTTAGATTTTCTCGTACTGTTCTTTGTTGTTGGTCTGTTGAACTATTTTTTTTACCAATGTTTCCTACCTTAAACCCTCTTGGCACTATCTTAAAACAAATTTGCTATTTGAACTCAAATTAAAGTAAAATTGCAATAAACACTTTACATACCTGTACATCGTAGTAAATGTACGTTTTAGCAAATATCTCCGCTGTATCTCAACTTAGCGTGTTTAAATTTCACCAGCGAACTTAACTTGTTTTTAGAAATCGAACCTAGGAACTTTGTATCATGAATTCGAAAAATTGAAATATCAGGACATATGCATTACCTTTCGGGACTCAAATTTAGCTAAACCTTCCATCAGACTTAACTAACATATGGCCAAGTTCAGCAACAATAGGTCCAGCACTTCTCGAAGTTTAGTAATCGGTTTTAGGGTAGGTTGGTGATGGTCTGTAGATGGTTTATGTGAAGTTTGGACGGATTCGGCTTGAACAATATTTATTTATATCTATAAAAATGAATGTCTGTATGTATGTCCGAATCCATTTTACTTGAAAACGGTCGTTAATATTTCCAAAAAATGTGCAATGAGTCTGGCAAATAATAGGTAGAGATAGAAGCAAAGGTAGAGGTATGAGGATGACGATGAGAAAGAGGATGAGGAAAAGGGTGAAGAAGAGAATAGGAAGATATTTTGCATTTGTGATTACATTGTTCCTGATACAATTAGTTAGGGGATGAGGATGAAAAAGATGATGAGGAAGAGGATGAGAAAAAGGAAGAGAATGGGGAAGAGGATGAGGATAGGAAGCTTTTGTGCATTTCTGATCACATTGTTCCTAATACGGCTTTTGGAAGCGCAGCGGAGTGCGTGGGTTCAGCTAGTATATCCATAAAATAGTTAATGACGGCACTCCCTTCCCTTATGTCAGAAATAGTCACATTTATTGTAGTTAAAACACATTCAAATATACTACCAAGTTTACCAAGCTCATGGAAATTTTACTTAAATTAAGGTACAACATTCTTAAAATTTCTCATTTTTGTAAAATTTAAGCTAAATCTACCAAATAGCTGAGCCTAATAAGCAAAATAAAGTTGATCTTTTTCCAGAACAGCTGCCTCAATTCCCTCTGACTGCACTCATCAAGGTATCTATGGAAAACTTTGTTTCTATATACTATTTTATGGGAAACATTTTTAGAGTGTATTCCACCGTCGTGCAACGCCATGAATGTCTGCATCACATCTTTTGTTCTTGCTGAAAAATTAATTGAATTTTTTACCACAAATTCTCAAGCATTTAGTTGGCATTTCGTTTAATTGCTGCCATCAACGCAGCGGCTAAACATTTCTGAGAGTTTTCCAGGGTTCAAGTGATGTGTAGTGAAGTCAACTCAAGTCAATTTTCATATAAGTCCCAGCCAAGAATTTTCATATTTAATAGCAGCATTTTTGCTTATAAGATGTTGTCATAGCTCTGCCAATTGTTGCTGTAGTTGGAGTTCTTGTCATTGTTGTTGTCGTCGTCATAGTTGTGGCTTTTGGCATTGTTGTGGTTGCTGGAGACAAGTTAAGTTAACTAAATGCAGCAATCAAAGTAATTGTTAGTAGGCCGTTTTAATAGTACAAATAATTGAGTTGTGGGTAAGTGTTGCCAGTTCAAAGCAAACCCCAAACTCAATTGTAGAATTAGGGTTGAAACCCGGTTGGGATTGTGGTACCTCTACTTTGATAACTTGAGGCAACCCAAGCGAGGTTCGGGCAGACTTCGATGATTCACTGTGGTTTCATTGGTTTAAAGTTGCCTTTTTCTGGCTAATTGCTTTACTATTAATTGAACTGTCGAATTTAAAAGGCGGCTAATGGAACTACTTTGTAATTGGAACAAGTGGCAGTGGTGTTAGTTGAAATGCACAAAAAAGTAAACCAAATTTCGTTTGAAGAGCAACTTCCGAAGAAAGTTGTGGGCATCGAGCTTATTCATTTTTAGCTCCTCTAGGATCGTCCATTCTCGCTTACTGCTCTTAAAAGTGCTGAAGTTTATTGCTATATAGTACTGATAAGTCATTTCATCTCGAGGCTATAGATTATTTAGTTAGTTAACTGGCGTCTCTAGCACTGATTACATATCCTTTGCCGGTCACTGAAACAGACATTCATTGTTAGCGCTCTGGTCTCATTTAAAGTCCTTTAACTATATGGAGCGGTGTGGGCTTGAAACCACATTCTCATGGCTCCTCGTAAAAATACAGAATGACTTCCGTACTTTCTTGGCGATTGTTGTGAGCATAGGCTTACATTGCCCGCATGTATGTGCAAAAAAACTACTCCACTCGCACCAGTTTCTTCTGAAGTCCTCTCAAGACTCTCATCTTGAGTGAGTTCTTTGGAACTCCTTTCCCAATGAGGGACAAACTTAAAACACTTCATATTAAGGCTGCTGCAGTTCTGGATCAACCGGTGGACGAACTTCCTGCTTTGGGTGACTTGACTGTCCCAATCAATGTTATCTGCTACCTCGTTCTGGACGTGAGTGACTCCTATATCTCATCCTCGTCTATCTCTCTTTTCTTCTCTCCAATCTTTTCATAATTGTGATTGTCCCAAAAATGTTATTCTCTGCCGCGGACAGACATTGACGAATTCTATGAGCTCTTTAATGAGTTACGCGACTTAACACAAGGGTTTTCGCTGCCTCGAACATTTTGTGTGGGGTACCTACTGAGGTAGATCGTGTATCAGTTTGAAGGGCCAGGTACGGGAAGCACTAACTAACTTTGGTATCATGATGTGGAAAAAGCGTGCTTGATGCAGAGGCGTTTGGTGAAGCTCGAAGCAGTTTGTTTAGCTATCAATATATATACTTAGGTGTTATCGCATATCGCAATTTCATATCGATAAATTCGTTTCAATTGTTAAACCATCACTAGTTTCCATTCTGAGCTGAAAACACAGGCAACAAAACTTTATTTAATCTCAAGTATTATGTCCGCTTGGTAAGAGCTGCCTCCACTAGTTAACTGGAAATTTTAACTTTTTTGCAAGTTTTAAACGAAAATAAGATTCAGTCTGCTGAGTTGTCTCTACCAGGTAAGTTATCGACAATAAAAACTAGAAAATTTAATAAAACAATATAATGTTTTTCAGGTGGACTTTTTAATTTTTGCTAGAACATATCTGTTATTTCTACAAGACGAGCTCGTTTTCTCGCAAGGTATCATGACGGCGCAAGTAAGTCATTTAACTGTCATAACTTTTAATTGGTTATCTCCTTCTCATGTTGTTTTGATCTCTTAGAATATGAAGTTGGACGACACTCACGGCCATGTTAGCTGCGATGGGTGTGGCAATGCTGAACTGGTTCAGTGCCTTTTAGATCGCAAGGGTCGTGCGATATCTCTCGCCTATTTCTGTGCCGACATCTTCACCTGTCTACTTTGCGGAAAAATGGGATTCTCTAGTCGGGAGCTCACCGAACATGCTAAAGCTGTGCACAAGAACGACTTGACCCCAGTCATATGCCCGATTTGCGTGTCCGTTCCTCATGCCAATCCCGCTCCTTTGGCAAATATTTACTTTCATTTGTCTAAATTGCACTTGTGTCCCATTATGAAATGTGATGAAGGCGCCAATAAATAGGGTGTCGGAAGCAATACCGCGCAACACTCTTAATGGCAATGGCTACCACGGTGAATAACGATTTAAATGCACTAGTATGTATGGAATAGAAGCTTTAATGTTTGCGTAATCTATAATAAAAATCGTTATGCGCTTTTAACATTTTTTCATCGTCTTTTCGTAGACTCAAAAGTCTTTGCTTTACGCGTCGCAATTTATTTTTCCTTGTTGCTATGGCTTGAAATCGGTTAGCAGGCCATTTTTTTTAGAACTCGGTTGGCAGGCCTCTTAATTGTTGACAGACTTGCCAATGGTTGTTATAATGGTAAAAATGTACGGCGTTGCCAGACTTATTACAACCCTAAACTCGACGAGAATAACTACTGACCACTTTCCTGCTGATTACTGCTGCTGCTTCTTAACCTCTGTCCACTTGTACTGCTGACGCTGCTTTTAATGATCGCCTTTTGTCCTCTCTGCCAAAGTATATTATTATTATACTATTCGCTGATAAACAATCTTCTTATTAAGGCTAATGTGCATTTACTTTTCATTCCGACTGCTAAAAGTCTTTACTTTACCATAACGAATGGTTCGGAAACCAGACCACCAAAACCATTCCAATCCATTCCGACATTCAAAATCGGAAACCTGAACAGGCCTGATTATTATTGTAATATAGTAGCGTCACACGGAGCGTGTCGTACAAGGCGACTTATAATGACACTGGATTCTTTGGAGACCAGTAGAGCCACCCCAGGTCTTAAAAGGTTTGTGCGTAGGGTTTGTGACCCACCATGTAAAACCCCAATTCCAATGAAAGAAATACATCAGGCCGTAACCCGGTAACGGGTTATTATGGCCAGTTAAAAAGAAGAGGTAATGCCACAACAATTTTTTCATAGAACATTTTTTAGTTCAACGTATAAATTTTTGTATGCGATTCTAATTGGGCGGATATCTATGACTTCACCGAACCATGTTGATCATTTAGCATAATATTTTAGAAGAAATCAGTTCCTATATCAAAGTTACGGCCAAAGGGGATAAAAAAAGAGATAAGCTCCAAAGAGCCTAAAAGTAATAGAGTGGAATCCTAGGCCGTTAAAAAAAACTAAATATTTGCGGAAAAGTGACCACTTTCAGCACAGCGTACTTGTGAGGCTGCTTGTGTTGCAGTCTCTGTCTGACCAAATCCCCGCAAAATTAAGAAAGAGTAAAAAAATGCACATGTATGCACTGTGACAATAGTGGTCGCTTTTCAGCAAGTCCACTCATTGTAACGGCCAAGAATTCCACTCTATTAAATTTCATGCTCTTTGTTGAAGCTCGAAGCAGTTTGTTTCGCTATCGATATATAGGTGTTATGGCATATTGCAACTATATATTACAACTCCATATCGATAAATGCGTTTCAACAGTTAAACCATCACTAGTTTTCATTAAGAGCCGAAAACACAGGCAACAAAACTTTATTCAATCTCAAGTATTATGTCCGCCTGGTAAGAGCTGCCTCCACTAGTTAACTGGAAATTTTAACTTTTTTGCAAGTTTTAAACGAAAATAAGATCCAGTCTGCTGAGTTGTCTCTACCAGGTAAGTTATCGACGATAAAAACTAGACTAAAAACTAAAATTTAATAAAACAATAAAATGTTTTTCAGTTGGGCTTTTTAATTTTTGCTAGAACGTATCTGTTATTTCTACAAGACGAGCTCGTTTTCTCGCAAGGTATCATGACGGCGCAAGTAAGTCATTTAACTGTCATAACTTTTAATTGGTTATCTCCTTCTCATGTTGTTTTGCTCTCTTAGAATATGAAGTTGGACGACTTCGATATTGACACTCATGGCCATGTTAGCTGCGATGGGTGTGGCAATTCTGCACTGGTTCACTTCCGCTACAAGTGCCTTCGCTGCGCGGACTTTGATTTGTGTGCAGATTGCTATGAGAAGAAGATTGTGTCGGGCAGCCACCGTCAGGATCATCCATTTCAGTGCCTTTTAGATCGCAAGGCTCGTGAGATATTTTTCGCCGGTGATCGCATTCCCTGTTTCTGTGCCGACAGCTTCACCTGTCCACTTTGCGGGGAAATGGGATTCTCTAGTCGGGAGCTCACCGAACATGCTAAAGCTGTGCACAAGAACGACTTGACCCCAGTCATATGCCCGATTTGCGTGTCCGTTCCTCATGCCAATCCCGCTCCTTTGGCAAATATTTACTTTCATTTGTCTAAATTGCACTTGTGTCCCATTATGAAATGTGATGAAGGCGCCAATAAATAGGGTGTCGGAAGCAATACCGCGCAACACTCTTAATGGCAATGGCTACCACGGTGAATAACGATTTAAATGCACTAGTATGTATGGAATAGCAGCTTTAATATTTGCGTAATCTATAATAAAAATCGTTATGCGCTTTTAACATTTTTTCATCGTCTTTTCGTAGACTCAAAAGTCTTTGCTTTACGCGTCGCAATTTATTTTTCCTTGTTGCTATGGCTTGAAATCGGTTAGCAGGCCATTTTTTTTAGAACTCGGTTGGCAGGCCTCTTAATTGTTGACAGACTTGCCAATGGTTGTTATAATGGTAAAAATGTACGGCGTTGCCAGACTTATACAACACTAAACCTCAGGGTCTGCACACGATGCGAGAGAAAAGTCGCAAGGAATTGTTTGGTAATGTAGCATCGTTTATCCAGCACCCTAGAGGTTTGTCTGCCACTTCTATAATACCTTTGTATGATCTCGAACCTGTTATCACCTAATGAGGGACTCAGTTTTGCATACGCATACGTTTGAACACCTTTCTTCCTGGCTGAAGTATTTCTATCCAGTATAAGTCCTAGTGTGGATTGTCAGTCCCAAAGCCGCACGAATAAGGTCTGATCAGTGACTGTCCCTTAGTCCAGAGATCGACAGCAGGGTTGTTCAAGCAAATCAGCTGGCTGCGACGTCAACGACCGAGCAGAACTAACATATGTAGTATGTACATTCATACTTTCTAGAGATTGCCACACATCTGTGCAATAGCAGTAAACCCTACATCCAGGGAAGCAAAATTCACTTCAGAAAGTCGGGACGTTGCCGGATAGTGAAATATCTTGTACCCATTTCTCCAATGGAAATCGAATTTCTGTGGAAATTTTTGTATCGATGAATGGTACGGTCGTAATAAAGGTAACTGTACTACGGGGTTAGGGGGGATGATTTAGAAAAAGGTTAACATTCTTTGGTTTATAAGCCTAACATGAATCTACATACCAAAAGGCTCAAGCTTAAAGCCTATAAGTAAGTAATTTGCAAGAAGATGCAAGAAGAGGATCAGAAGGTTCCGCCAACATATTGAAAAAATCCTCACTCTGTCTTATTTTTGATGTTTTTCAAGTGTTCGTATATAGAAATTTCATGCAATCTTTTTTGGTTTTGGTTTTTTTGCTTCTTGGGCTTAATCAGACAATTCTCCAATTGCCAAACACTGGTATTCTATAAGCTCTTTACCATGCGCCATTTTCTGAACCGTGGGAGTAAGCTTTTTCTCTGGGTAGATTTGAAGCAGGAGATTGGGAGTTACTAACGCATATTCAAGAAGTTTGCGCCTCAAATGTTTTCCTTACAGTTTATAACATTAGGAATGATACCCAATCGTTTGATAATTGTACATATTATCAATTCCAGGGAAGTGAGCTGCTACCTTATGATTTTCAAAAAACGTTCAAGACATATTTCCATCGTTCGTATTTCCGTATCCGGGCTTTGGCCAGTCTATATTTAGTGACAGCTTGGCAGCGAATTCCTTCTGTATAGCTGCCTTCCAGCTATATTATGTTCTCGTCAAAAGTTTCTCCATCTCGTGGAAGTGTATGAGCTAGCTTCAAAATAAATTCCAAACATCTTATGCTTGCATGTTATGGACATATTCCATATTGTGAATTAAGCTCATCGATCATCAAAATTCTTTTTGATTCTCTTTGCAAATTACACATCTCAATGTTGAAGATGTATGCGTCAGCTCATTCAAAATTTGTACATCAACTTGTGTAAGACTCATCGAGATGCATTTTGATCATTGCAATGACGATCATCGATAAAGGTAGAAATAAAAAACCTGGATTGTGTAGAGAAAGTGGAAGTCGAATTGGCAATCCAACTAGCATCATTCATGTTACTGCAGCCTTCGATCTTCTCATGTTACTTTTTTCCTACTCACGTTTTCATTTCATTTTCATCTACCGATGATGTTTGCCTACGACTCGCATAACTGTCTTCTGCTACTAGTGTCTTCGCTGCTTTCTGAACCGTAACATACGACTATGCGAGTTGAAATTTGGGTACAAAGTCCACACTGAGAGGGCATTGCATGACTGTTGACAGAGAGAGAGTCGGAGAGAGTTGAGCCAGCTTGAAATCTCCACTAGAGATTCCAAAATGTACAGCTTTAAGTTTGTTAAAGATTTTGCGTGCTTTTGGGAAAACCGGAAATAAAAGTACGCGGCATATTTCAGTCAGCAGCTTTAAATTACCAACTACGGACACACATACACACGGATGCCAACGACTGCCATTAAAACAAACACAAACACACACACACACACACACACTCATAGACAAAGCTGGCATGCATGAAACGTTCATCGATGCATAAAAAACGGCAAAACATTGTCAAATTCTTTTGACACTTATCCCTTGCCGGCTTGCGGGCTCTGCTCTGACTCCGGCCTATGTGTGCGTTGGCATTCCGGGTCTATCCCAAAACGAATATGCAAATGTGCTGTGGAATCTATACGGGTCTGTGCATGACACCTGTCTCGCTCACACGCCGCCATTTTGTTGTTCTATTTGGTTTGGTTTTGTTCGGCTTCATTATTATTATTATTATTATTATTATTTTGTTTTATATGTGCGCAAGTATTTTGCTGGCTGCTTTCTTGATTTTTATTGCAAGAATGCGAACGTCGGCCGTTTTTAAACAGCCAAACCCCATGAGTTGTCATCTCGCTCACACTCGCTCGCTCCTAGCACAACACACATTCCAATCATATACGAAGGCTTGCCTGTTGTGGTTGAGTGTGTGTGTGTGTGTGTGTGTGTGTGTGTGTGTGTGCGTGTGTTTGTACGTATGGCAACACTTACACGAAAATGATGAATGATTTTATGGTTTGCTTGACCTGAATTTTATAGTATGCATGCAGCCGTAAGCAGATTTCCCTGCTTAAGCCACCAGCCAGCCAGCCAGCCAGCTCCTGCCCCTGTTCCTAGCCGCTCTTCAGGAACCCCCCCTACCCGCAACCCGGCGCTACACGGCAGCAGTCGCAGTCGCCTCGTTGCGAGTGGAAAATTTTATGTTTGCATAAGAAATTGGATTTTTGCATTAGTTATGGAAATGAGAAAACTTCAACTTGATTTGTTTTTCACTGCTTGCTGTTCGTTTTCTTTATTTTTATTATATTTTATTCTCTTTTTCCGATTCAGTTTGGTTTGCGGTCATAGACTATGTATGTATACCTATGACCTATGTCTGTTCCCTGATTCACTGCTCCCTTAGCTTCTGTTATCAGCGCTTGTGTGAGCAAGTCTTAATGCTTATTAGATTAAAGCCATGAAAGGCACATGAATCACTGCAAGTGCAGCGGCTTCGATAACTCTCTGTGTCTGCCATGTTAAGCATACGCCAAGTTGGTCATGCTTACACTGCCTGCAATAACGGCGGCTGCTACCAATACTATCGAACTTATATTGCCAAACAAAAAAAAAAGTGTATAAAAAGCAAACAATATAGAAACAACGCGCAGAAATACATATTGTTATACAGACACCTTCATACACACTACGATTTGGGAGGGGGAAACAGAAGCTGTAGCTGAAACTTCAGCTCTTGTTGGCAGACAATAAAACGTAGGTTGCATAGGTTGCTGAACTGTATGTGAAAGCATTTTCGGAGTTTCGGAGTGCGGGGGTACAGCATGCGTGGGCTGTGAAAGCAATACAAATGGTCGTTACAATGACAACAAGCGGCTGAAAAGAGAAGACTGTAGCTGGAAGAGTAAACGAGAGCTAGAGATGTGTGACACGCATAACCGTGAGACTTGGTCCATGAATTAATGAAACTAACGAGGTTCTCTCTGCGCATATACGTCAGAAGATCAACGCATATTGTGTTTAGTACAATGTAAGACAAAAAATTTGATCTGGTCACACCACATGCATTTTCTTCTTCGCTTCCAAATAACGGACCAGCGTAAAGCGGCTCCACTTTCTTTAAGCTTCAAGGCCTTGATCGGCTTTATGCATTCAGTACTTCGTCATTAAGGTACAGAAATCTTAATTTCAAACTATCTTTCATGCTGTAATGTTCCTTGTTGTGAGTCGTGCTGATTCGATTCGACTCCTCTTAGGTTCTCAAACTGTGTGCCTCACGCATTGCAAGTATGGTTTGAAGTGCAGAGCTGGCATAAAGGAACTGTGCCATCTACGCACCTCCAAGGAAGTCATGCTATCTATAAGGTCATTGGCACAGCGTCCTGTGATTACTCCTTTTATTGGAGTATCGCATTGCCCCTCAGACAATGTTGTTGACATGGCTTATCTGTTTTTGGTAGTTTGTTCCAAATATGTCATATGACGGGATATGCTCTTCAAGCTAACTCTCTGATTTATTAGTTCCAAGTTCTTTCTCGCAGTACCAGCTGTTATTTGGCTATTCTAACGGCTTCTCGGCTTCGCTCAAGAGGAAAATAATGTTAGATTGCATCTGTGCCAACGAAGATGTCGTATCTTGTGTTTTCTTCGAAACGTTCGTCAAGATTGCGAGCGAAACAATTCTTCGAATAGTTATAAAGTTATTGAAAATTTGTGAAAGCGATGTGCTGGGTGTTGTCTTTCTGTTCCATGAGTAAAAGTTGACGCATAACGTCCCAGGGTAGACGCTCCAATTTCCAAAGTCTATTGGACTTTAAACATGTTGCATAGCCATAAATAAATTCTCGAATAGATGGCGTGCGTGCATCATTGGGCTGTAATCCTGTAACAGTAGTGATATATCTCCGCTTCCAGTAGTTCTCTTTCCTAAGCGATGCAGTGAACAGAAACACAAAGCGGTTATTCTATTCATTTATTTTAAATTCAGAATGGAGTTTAATATCGCCTTGAAAGGGTTATGCGTAGGGTTAGGGACCCACCACATTCCAATTAAAGAATGTATTTACATCAGGCCGTAACCCGATAACGGGTTGTTATAGCCAGTTAAGAAGAATAAGTTTCATGTCGCCAGGGCTGCAAATCTGAGATGGCGTTTGGTGTTATTTAAAGTAAATAGGCAGCAATCGCTACTTGATCTTGCAAAACGAGTTCTGGTCTTTTTTATACTCAAGGCAATACAATTTGAAAGGAATCCCAAAGGTCTGCTGTTTTTGTCACACAATATATGCGCAACCTCACAAGAAATTGCACTAGGACTTCAAACCTTAACATTAAGAGCAATTGGTTCAATCACAGTGATTTCATCTGTCATATATTGTGGTTGGGAACCACTGGTTTCTCTCCGACCATATATTGTATTATATAAACACTTTTAGAACATTATGCTTAGTATTCTTCTCAAAGCATTTAAGGTTACATTGGGTAATAGTTTTTCTTACGCAAACTATTGAGCTTACATTCTTAGCTAGTGTTTTTTTTCTTGATCTTCTTAAGGCAGAAATCTAATTCCTTGTCTTACAGTATCTTGTTGACTGAGCAATCACACTGACCCTTTCGTGATGAAATTCCAAGATATGTCCAGAGGTGAACTAATCCTCCGATAGTGGTCTTGAGTGCAACACCTTTCCAAACGTGGTTGCGTAAGGGAGTATAGCCAAGCTCGGTGTTGGCAGTGGCGAGATCCATCGCGAACATGTGCTTATTTAGACTAACTACCACGGCTAGTACCCAAGTCGGAGTAAATCGCGAGAAAGAGAACATAAATGACCAAAAATATGACCGCTGGTTGTACAGTGGATTGCTGTGTCTATTGGCGGGTTCGTGACTGCACATCGTGTCACGCGCCCATCTCTAGACAAAAACGAACAGCAACTGCGGCTGAGCTGAGCTCAGTTGGCAAGCAAAAGATGGGAAGCGTTTGGCGCCTATAGCCGCAGGACTTGACCGATTATAGCGCCAAGCTAACAATAGCAATAATAACACATACTATCTCTTTCTCTCTCTGTCTCTGTCTCTTTCTCTCTTATATAACTACTCACCAATACAGGGTAAACATTTTGGCAACGTTTGCCATACAGTTTTAATATTGGCAACTTTTTTAATTATTTCCTTCAAATGCTCGTCGATTTGTCCTCGTTGATTTGTTGCTGTTACTTTTAGCCGTAGTCGTTGTTGTAGCTGTTGGCAGGCGTGGCAATATGTGGCAGCGAACGGTTGAATAATCTGTCAATAAGCTTTTGTCATCGCTCGCTCGACTGCAGCTGCCACAAACAAACATTTCATGTTGCCCCAAGCTAAATGGCCAAAACTACTGCGACAGCCAACAGCCGTTCCCGCTGCTACCGCCATCCAGTCGTCTGCCATATATTGCGTCTTCTCAATCTCTCAAAGAGTGTGGGCGCAATACGTAACTTGCCTCTATTTTTTGGCAGTGCCAAAAACTTTTTAATAAAGGTCGATTGCTGCATGTCAATTCACTTTGCTATTGGCTCTTGGCGCTGGATTGCCTTGGCTGATGATCCATTGGGACGGAGTGGCGGGCGGACGTACGTTTGGACACACTCACTAGCTGACTCTCTGTCAGCTTTGCAGCGCACGTCGCGATTAGCAGCCAATAGTTTGCAGCATGCGTTTCCGGTTTGGCAAAAGACACAGCGGCGGAGCGTGTGGCAGCGACACACCTTGCTTTATTTTCCGTTTTATCACTTATTACTTCCGGTTGACACTGTCACACGAAGCAGCAGGACGGAAGGACAACAAGACAGCAAGACAGACAAATGAATGAAGACTTTTTACATTAATGCTTAGCACCTTTTGCATTTTAATTCTGGCTCTCTTTGTAATGAGTTTTTCGCAGCGTTTTTGCAATTTAGTTTGTCACTTTTATTTGCATTGCATACTTTGTGGCGTTGTGTCAGTTGCGTCATTTTGTGTCTTGAATATGCATTTGCATTTATATGACAGCATTTCGCTGGCTACAAGATGAGCGCGCCACATTCATTTCACCTTTGTTTACACTTGGCCAAGAGAGCAGCAAGGAGCAACTTTCAATGGGCCCCAACAGGCTCATCAGCCGTCTAATTGCTTGGCTGCCAAAAAGGTATCTATATGCCACAATATCCAGCTAGGTAAATGCGAGTAGCTGCGTGTATCTTAGACCAAAGCTAAACTACTTCAAAAAGTTCGACGGCCACTTCAAAGCATATGCTCTTGCTGGTTTGGGGCAGAGTAGAGGCGTTTGGGGCATTGGCCATGTCAATGTGCTGCCTGACGGGGCATGTTGTGGGGCAGCGATAAAATATACATAAATAACCTTTATTACACATGCTGCCGCTCAAGTGCTCGAACTTTTTCAAGTCCACTTTCCGCAGTTGTTTGGAGTAGTTGCCATTTGGCGCGCAGTGTTGTTGTTTGTATGTTTATTTTATATATTTTTATTTTTTTTTGCGTGAGTTGGCCCCAGTTGGGTTTTTGGGGCAGCAGGTTGAGAGTTGCCTCCAACTGCTGCTGCTGTGCTTGGCATCCAAAATACGGGCTGAGCGCCACCACGTGAACGTGCAACAATACGAGGCACTTCAGTAAAAGAATAAAGAAAAAAAGGTTTCGTCTTGCTGATATTTCTTATGTCTTCGGACTTTTTTTTTCTCGTCTGAAAGGTTATATGCTAGTTTTTCTAGTCCGATTTTAACTTTGAGTAGTTTCAGCTCTATTTAGTTGTGTTTCTCGCATATGTTAAAGGCCGAAAAACACTTAAAACCTAATAATAACAGACAGCGATCGGCAGCAGTGTTTGTGTTGCATAAGAGAAAAGCTGTTAACATCTTGGGCTCCTTCTTATGCATGTATAGGTACATAGTATGCTGCCGTTGCCGATCCCTGCTTTACAACAAAGATACTTCAAGCTCAAGGCGTTCACAACGAGTAATTTGACTTTTATTCAAATAAACTCTTTTCTAATGAGACGTTGTAAGATTCACCTCGACAGCCCTGCACATAGAAGAAGCCCTTGCGTTCCATATGCTTCTTTTATGTCACAAAAGGGGAATATACGTGAATAATTTTTGAAAAACACAAAACAGATTTCATTAGACCGAAGTGCACTCTCGGTGTTGGGTCTCTGCAAAAGAGGTCCTTTTGTTTGAGAAAAGCATTCCTGTTACATTGCTTTGCTGGCATTACCAATTTTGCCTAATTAACTGCCAAAAGTGGTTCTAGTTGAAGTAACAGCAGATGTCTCTCTCTTTCTCTGCCACTCAACACTCTCTGAGGCTTTATGTCGAAACTTTACCATGTCCTTTTACTATTTATTTCGGGAACTTTTCTTTTTTTCAGTATTTAGTTATGACCCTTTTGATGTGTTGGTCAGCAGCTATTAAACTTAATGTTTTCACACAGTTGCTGTTGTTGCCACTGCTTGTTGCATGCCGAACACTGCTTTGTTGCTGTTGCTGCTGTCGTGCCACTGTCATGGCGTTTGCTATTGCTATTTTTCTTTTGCGCCTTGCTTCTAATCCTACAAGCAGCTATAAGCCTTGGTAATTATCTGCAAAGTGACCGTTAGGCGATTAGTTGCCGTTAGTTAGCAGCTCGCTCGTATCGCTTGAGTTGGCTGAGTCCTTGCCAAAGTTGACCAAGTTTTGCAATGCTTTAAAGGCGGCGCCTTTTGGTGGCACAATGACCAGCCATAGCTGTTATATGCTCAATGACTGCAACAGAACTATCGCTACACTCAAAAAAACAATCGCCTTAAAACCAAACTTAAGCGAAATTCGTGTTTATGAACATTTTTATACTACGCAAATTCGTTAAAATGTTGGTAATCGCATCACACGAAAAAATAGCGACCGGTTTGCTTTCTTGGTCATCCCACAATGCTTCAAGAATAGTATGAAAACTCAAAATGGCCTACCTTAGTAATAATAATATACATAATTGGCGAGTATTGCACGGCGACCTTAAAGATCTATCGTACGCTCTACTGAGATTACAGCTCCCCTGCTAATCCTATCTCTGCGATAAATTTAATTATCTGGGATGGTTTTAGTTGGGCTACTTAGGACATTGATATTCAATATCCGCCCAAGAGGGGCATTCTAGCAGCATGGAGATTCCTCCTCAAGTTCACAGAACCTGCAGGTACTGGCTGTTGATGTCCGTATTTTTTAAGTGTGCCTTCATCCTACAGTGTCCAGTACGCAGACCTGTCAGAATCCTAATAGAACTCTTCCCTAGTTGTGTGCATTTTCTTGAACCTATGTAAGTTATGGGAGCCGAGAAGTAGCTTGGCCTATCTGAGATCCGGCGTATCCATCCAGCGTATGCCTTTTCGTCTTCTGTTAGTTGCTGTTTAATGGTATGTTTTCCAATGACACAAAATGGCTCTGGCCCTATCATCGTGTACGCAGCGCCGTTTCTTGCTAATCTTTCCGCATGTTCATTTCCGGGAATGCCAGTGTTACCCGGGATCCATCTGAGTTAAAGTTTTTTACGTCTTCCTAGAAGTTCCAATTTGACTGGGGTTTGCCGAACCAGGTTGGAGTTTATTCTAGTTTCTGCAAACGATGGTATCGCTATTTCCCTCATTAGATAGTTCCTTTCTAAATTTATATCTGCATTTATATCTATCGGCTTATGGCGCAAACATAGATTCTGACAGATGAGTCCGACTTCCAGTCCTGTGCCTTCATTCGTCAATGACCCATCTGTATACCAAACAATGTCGTTGTCGGAACACCGCATAACAAAGTGCTAAAACCATAATAGTTGCAAATCTTCACGTAAGTCACACAGCTGTGAATCGTGCAGAATTAACTGACTTGATAGATATTAACACGACAAAATTGCATGCCGGACGATAAAAAAGTTATTGGAAACAGGAGGTTTCCATTGATGGCTAAAAAAAAGCCAGCATAGTGGAAACCGACATTGGAGCAGAAATGGCCTAATTAGCTGGGAAATACATCGTGCTGATTTTCAATACGATTTCACAATTGCTTGCACATATCGTCTATGCCTCGATATTGGGCCATTCGGCATATGTAGTGTTGAAATACGCCTCGGAAACACCTGGATTATGCTGCAGGGACTTTGAAGACTTTGACACCGGAATCGATGCATTTTCTGAAGAACATTCATGATACGTATTTTGGTGTTTCAAGGTTATGTTGTTGTTTCGAAGTGCCCATTTATTGCATTTCTATACTCTAAACTAAACAAACAAGGTTTTGCCACTAAACAGTCAGATCCAAGAACAAATGTATATTATATATTTTATTCATATTCATATTGCTTCAAATGTATTGCATTGGGACCTATAGCGACGTAATCGATCAGTGATGTGCTATTATCGGAGCAATGAAGCTTGAGACAACTTCAAGCATTTCTCCATGAGCTCAATGCATTGGTCCAATTATTCAAAACGCCTTGGAATCAATGCCCTCTTGATTTCCATCAAGCTTTTGTTCATTACCTCAAAAAAAGGGGAAAAGTTAATGAATATAAATGGCAGTGTTCATATCAATTAAAATGAAAAATAAACAGTTGGTAGCCAACTTAGGCTTTTCCGCGCGTTTATCAAAACAACAGGACAAATTAAAACAAAAAAAAGGAAAAAAAAAAATTTCGAAAATTATTTACCCTTATTATTCCTCTGGCGACTCAACTATAGCGAGTATAGGAAACTTTTTTGAAGATTTGCCCAAAACGATGGAAAAACATTTAGATTGCTAAAGCCGAAATTTCGAAAGTTATTTGACCACGACAACGACAACGCACGGACACAAAAACATCGCCAAATCGCCGGAAAAGCCTGAGCCAAACTGTTTATTTTTTTTAGTATTAGTTAAATTGTCGGCAATATGTCTCCATTAAAGCTAAAAGCTGCAAAACTTACAAGAAATGTAATTATATACACAATTATAATATATGAATAATAACTCATGCAAATAGAGAGATACAAAAGCTATAGATATTCTTGTATACATGTCAGACATTTTGTTTTGATATGTATAACTATATTAAATTGTATGTACGATATTTATTTAAGTAAAAATTATTATAAACATTTAAAAGAAAAAAAAAGGAAGCGAATCTGTAATGCTGTTAGCATTGCAATGATTTTTTTTTTTAAGCTTAATAGTGTATTCCACATTATGTCACGATTATGTTGTTCCATTTATTAGATCGGCCTCTTGGCCCCCCATTAGATATGATACTGATGTACATTTGTGTACATAATTTGCACGCCTTGTTGTTGCAAATAGGATGCATCTCGTGCCGCCAAGGGCGTCCGCTTGACATCCACAAAACAATGACTGACCGTCGCTGCAACTGGATCATTACTAAAGGGTGAGCTGAGCTCCAGTACGCTAGCGCCACCACATTTTTAATGGCAGCCACGCTGCACTCCTGCAGATTCGGTATGAGATGGTAGTCACTGAAGGCGCCAGCGCCAACACCTTTGGCGCGCAGCTCGTTGCGCCAGCGATGCGCTGCCATGGCAATAAGCTGCTCCTCTGGGGGCAGAACCGGCATATTCAAAGCCTTCGTATTGCCCCACTCATAGAGCTCCTCGTCAATGAATTGATCTCTTCAATGTACTTGATGTGTAGTATCCATTTTCCGGCAGCCGTGCAGCCAAGGATTTTTGCGCCTCGATTCGGACGCGCACAGATAAAGTGCGTACAGCTGCCATCGTAGTTGAGTAGATATTCGCAAACCTGCAATACATTTGAAAATATAAGTAATTCGAGCTATTTCAGTAATAAGAGTCTCACCTCGCCGCCAAGCTTCTTAACGGTTTGTATTAGCTCGGCACGCTTTTCATCAGCCATGAGCGAACTTCAAATATCTGCTACAGGGATCAAGGCCGATGAAAATAAACTGCTCAGCAAGCTGGTGCGTTGGATGATCACCGCCCACCAAGCCCAGCAGCGCTAATAATCAAACTGTAGCTGGCGATCAGACACAGCTCGGGGAGATCTCTCGCATCAGCTTTGTCTCTGGTAGCGCGAGGCGCATATGCAGCGACGTAAGCACCGTCAACGAGACCATTAGACCATTAGGAGCGTAGGCTTCCTCGGGAACTTTCTTGACGACTGCTGCATCTATTTGAGCGGATTTCGTAACGAGGAGCGTAACGCTACGACGAAGCCAATGAGGGTATCACTCACATTATTGTGGGTCAACGGGAAGATGCCGCCTATAGGCAATGGCAGGACGATGGACTCATCACCACTGAACACGTTGTGCGTTTAGAATGGCTGCTGGAGAGACAAAGCTGATGCGAGAGATCTCCCCGAGCTGTGTCTGATCGCCAGCTAAAGTTTGATTATTAGCGCTGCTTTATATTTGCGTACAGCTGCCTTGTATTTATATGAATCGGTTTTAGATTACTCGTAATGACAATGTCGACAAGGTGCGAGCGAAAGGCGCGATAATAGTTACCACCGTTTTCATTAACCAAACGCATGAGCCCATCCTTGCGCGTACAGTCCAGCATGCTGAGCTGCTTTTGTTTCATCGGGCTTGATTCCATATCGTCGGGCCATACCCATGGGTATGGGCTCACATTTCCTGAGACAGTGTAGAACGCACGGCGGACCCACTATAAGAGCCTTGGTGAACTGTAGCTGTGCAAAGAAATCGCCATCGAATACGGCCAACACGAACACATCCTTTTTGCCTAGGCTGCCAGCAGCTATAAGTGTATAACCCTCACTTGGTCTAATCTCTCGTATTTGCGGATCGGCTAGATAACTGGGCATTAGCGTAAAAGCTTTGTCCAATCCTTAGTCAGTGTTCTTGCTGGATTTGCCGGAGTTTTTTGTGTTGTTGACGAAATATGCGCATATTGTTGCATCTAGGCTCATGCTCATTGTGAAAAACTGAATAACTTGTGAATTGATTTAAAATGATTACAAAAATTGTTTTATATTGATCAATTTTGTTTGTGCCCGCTGATTTTGGGACAATTAATATGCCAATTGTTATTGCTAGAGCTGCAGCTAGAAAATTATCGATGAAGGTCGTTACCGGCGCTGCCAACTCAGCGTAGCGTATTTATCGAGTAGTATTAAAATGGTGTGGTAACACTTGACCACACAAAAAATTTGCTACAATGAAAAAATAAGCTTCATAAAGTTGCATAAAGTGAAATCATACACTAAAACCTGCATATATTTAAATGCATTAAAACAAGCAAATAAAAAAGCAAGTGTAATTTAAGCAGACAAAATGCAGCTGTCGAGGAGGCCGACGATTGCTAACCATGCCTACAAATATCTTCCCCGTATGGGCAATTTTTTTGGCAGCCACTTCAGCATGGTTGGTGAACGCTTTGATACCCCCCAACCCGAATTCTATCTTTTCGGCGAAAATGTCGATTTGAATTTTCGGGGCAATCGATCCACAGCTTTTCCATATCCTCCGCCTCAGGCCAACGAACCAACCAAGACGCTAAAGAGCTTGGGAAACATACGAAAGGAGTCGGTGCGACAAAAAACCTAGTGTTACTAGCAGCACCAGTTCTGTTGCTGGTATTGCACAAGATACCGCTGGCGTTACTATTGAGGAAATTGATGGCAATGTTCTATGCAGCATGGGTGTAGGTGGTGACGTAGATCCACTGCTACCTCAATATTGAGTTCACTTTTGATTCCGATGCCAAATCCGCAATTACGGTGTATTAATTCTGCACTGAGCAGGTAGAACCCCACTCGTATCTCAAGGACATTAATTTTTATGTGATAAAGCTAATTGCGCGCCTTGGATAATGCTGACTCCTATGGAACGTGTATGCCGTGATGGTAATGCAGCAATGAGTTTAAGATGGCGTATAATAGATGGCGCTACATTAAACCCAGTTAAGGCAAAGTCAACAAGGGAGAATCACTCCCAAGCTCTCCCTCATGCTAGCTGTCTTAGATTGTAGCTTCGTTGCGAACTTTAATTAGAAAGGTTGTCGCACAAATGCTTTTTTTTTCTCGCAAAATAAAGACAGCAAGAGAGCAAAGTGAGCTTAGCTTACCCAACTGTCAGAGTTATTTCTCTGAACGTCTTGTTGAATGAGAGCGTGTGACGACACAGATTTACACTTTAAAGAAGAGTAGTTTGCATTTTCCGTTAATGTGTAAGGCAACGATATGATATAGTGGGCCGATTGGAATGCAATTTGTAGACTAGCAAGAAACTTAGCCATAAATGCTTTCCCATCCCTTTCGACATGTCAAAGGTTTCTGCTTGCTTTACCCAAAACGATGTCGCGCATTTTTCTAAGTGTATGTACTAACTCTAAGCATGGAATTATGTTCCGCTTGCCTTTATTTCACTGTTTCATCTAATTTGCATTTGCATAGTTTCCTTTTTGGCATTGTTTATGGAAAATGCGCTGCTCTGCTGCTTTTCACGTGGAAAATGATGACGCTCTCTTTTTTTGTGTCTTCTGTCAGCTTTATGACGCACTTAGCCAACTAACCAGCAACTATGCTTTATGAACTGTTGCATACATTTGAGAGCTGCCAACTGACTTAGTAGGTGATAATTTTTGTTGCCTGATTTTCATTTTCATGTCTTGCAATGGCTAAACGTAAAACGTTTTTCCCCACAGTTTGCACTGCAAGTTTGCCGCAGCACGCGAAATTTCCATAAGTTTTCCCTTTTTCGTTTTTGCGCCAAGACTTGGCCATTTCCCATTGCATCGAAGTCTAAGCTTAGACGACGACGCATTGAAAATTATTTACGATAATGATCGCATAATCATAATAATAATCACATTATAATAATTCTTGGCTTTATGAGTGAGCATGTGTGTGTGCGTGTGTGTGGTTGCGGTTAGCCCATGGTTGTGGTTAGCCTGTGGTCCCCTGGGTGTTACCCATTGTAGCCAGACGTGTTTTACTTGCTAATAAAATGCAATGCCATTAAATAAAACGAGCTTGGAGCATGGAGCTTAGAGTTGGAGGCGTACTTCTGGCCACCCTTTTCCTCTACTGTCAATGTCTGTGGTTGTAAATTTTGAGTTAGGGTCGCCGGAAAAAAATACTAACGCGGCGAAAATGGTTGCCAACAAAAAATGGCAACTGCATTGATGTTATTACCTGGGCGAAACTATTTGCCAAAGTCAATAAACCAAAATGACAGCCAAGCGGAAGTTAGCCATACACACACACACACACACACACACACACACACACACACACACACACCTAAAACGTGCACTGAAAAGAAAAAGGGATTAAGATGTGTCTTGGAAGCAGAGCGGATTCTTGAAAATGGAAATAAACTTTTTCCAAACATTATTCGTTGAAATGCAAATTGTTTATCTCAGCATGTTTGTTCTGACATTTTAATGGAGTTCTGCGCCAAAATGGCTACCTTTTTTTAAGCACTGATTGCAATTTCTGAGAATTCTGAAATGTGTTGCCCTTTGTTCAAAAAACTGTGCCATATACGGGTCATTATTCTATATACCTTACGAATTTGATTAAACATTTTTTCCTGTAGTTTTTTTAAGCATTTTCCTTTTAAATCTCGGAATTTTTTATGAAATCTTTTTTAAAAAATGTGTGGCTAAGGGCCTGTTTATAAATGACGACACCAACCTCAAGACCCGCTCCAAGAATAATGGTCACATATTCAGAATAATGGTCACAATTAATCCAAAATTTTGTATGTGGCCGATGTTTGGATATACGAATTAGTAATACGTAAAGGGGAATAGAAAGAGAATCAGAAAGGGAACGGGAAAAGGATTATGCTGTACCTCGAGAGGAGTACGGTGATTGGCGAGCATGGTAAGAGTAAGATTATGATTTCTTTGCTTTTATCAATTTTTTTGTTGAAGCGGATGCCTTTATATGCTCACAACATACATAATTTTTGTACCTTTTACCAACATATTTAGACTTATAGCTAGGGACAGCCAATTCTATGAAAAGATTCGTATAGTCTCCGCCGTGTTGGGTTTAAATCGAAATGCGAGTTTCTGTGGTGGATTTGGTTTTTGGGAATTCGCTTTCGATTTTTTATAGCCGTATTTAATAAATTACAAATGAACTTTGGCGCTTAACTTCTTCTTCATATTCTTGGTAGTATTAGTTTTGGTACAAACTACGGGAAACTTTATCTAAGGCCAAAAAATGCTGACCATAAAAACACGCAACAGTTCGAAAAGTCAAACAAATAAAAAGCCGAAGAATAGATACTCTTTAGGAACTCATATACATTTATTTCTGTCACGTGTGTGTGTGTGTGCATGTGTGTGCTTGTAGTACATTTTTATATTTTAAGTGCCAATACGCATATTGTTGTTGTTTTCATCCACACCAACTGGAGCGCCTGCTGGTGATGGTGTACCACCAGATGGTGCTCCATCGGAGTTCTCTAAACGAACTTGGGGTGTAGCAGCAACATTCCGTATTCCATGCATGCTAGTCATGTGAGTGGAAATATTTGGGATAGGAGATGGATTTGCGCCAGGAATGGAAACGCAAATGGGACAGATAACAGGGGTCGTGTCCTTATTGTGCTCCGTTTGAATATGCTTAATCAGTTCCTTTTCAGCATGACCTAGCTCTCCGCAAATGGGACATGTGAAGCTATCCGCACAGTTCTCTGGTATATCCTCACCCGCAAAGAAAAGCTCTCGGGCGCTGCGATCCAATAAGCATTGGAATGGATGCTCGTTTTGGTGAGTGCCCAAATTGATATTTCTATCGTGACAAGCAGCACATAGATCAAAGTCCTCGCAGCGCAGACACTTATAGCGGTAGTGAATCAGGCTGGTACGGCGGCATGCATCACAGGTCACATTCCAGTGCCGGTCGAATTTCAGGTCCTAAGAGAGTGGCACAACATGAGAGAGAGGAAGTGTTAGGTTATGCTCTTTAGCAATCAACTTACACGTGCCATATTGCAAGATTTTGAGACTTCGAGTCCGTCTGATTGATATATCTAATAACAGTTTTGAACCAACTGCTAAAAAATTACGTGCTGAACAGTTGTGATTGTTTCGAATTTATTGTGTACTTTTCGAAACAACTTTCAAAGCCTACTACTATTAATTTATTTTTGCTACGAGAACATGCAGTAGTTTTACAAATTTTCGTTATGAGAATAGGTAAGTACTGTAGACGTTTAGCTAAGCCGAAAGAATGCTCCAGGCCTACTAGAACAAACAACAATTAAGTCATATGCCGATGCCAGGGTACACTTAGTAAGTTACGATAACTTCTTATACATGTTCCTTGCCTGAAGCACTAGCTCTTAATTATTATCGGTTTATCGATAACACATTTCAGCTAGCTATATCTGGATTTTCTGCATTAATAGTTCTCATTTATTTAAGTTTATTGGGGCCCATAATCTGCCCTGTATGTTCTACAATATTGCTATATAAACTTATAAACACTCTATAAGCAAACCCAAAATATTAATTAGTTCCAGGTTGCGATAAATTGTGTGTTGGCATTTGTTTACAAGAACAATTTTTTGTTGACCGGTAGAGCTGGGGAGGGGGATACAAGCAATATGGGCTTTTCTTGTTAAGTATACTTTGCGACCGTTTTTCTATAGAATTATTTCGCATATTACAGACTCATTCATGCATTGAAAAGTCTTTTGCCCAAAGCAACTTTAGGGTACCAGTCCAGAACAGACCGTAAACAACATTGATCTGCTTTATGCAAGATCCATTCTAGATATATCGGAACTGCTATCTATCATCGGACTAATGAAAGCAGAATCGATTAAGTGAATTATGCCAATACATATGCACACGACCAGATATGTGGCGGATCAGGTACCTTTTTTAGTAGTAGTTTTTACTATTTTTCTTTGGTAATACATTTCGGTTCGCATAAAATCTTTAGCTTTGAATGTCTCAATTTTTATTCTTTCAATTGAAGATAAGATTGAAGATATCATAAATTTGGCACAGGAATATCGAAGAAGACACAAAGTTGGACACACACTCGTGTTAACCTCAAGACAGACTATGTACTAAGGCTAATTGGAATAATTATGCACTGCATAACTTCGAAAGATGATTTTTCAGCGGAAAACGAAAAGGTGTCTTGTTTGACATCTTTATTTGTTATGAAAAAGAAATCTGTTGGCTAAATACACAGGTCAACATGCTTTAGTTGTTGGAAAGCTGAGGGTGATGTCCGAATAAATTTGCTTCGTAGAATCTGAATCCGGAGTTAGAATTGGCCTATCACGTCAGGATATTGAGATTTTTATGGTTATGTACCTCAAAGGAACCTGTGGTCTACATATCATCGGGTCCTCAAAGCACGTATAACTAGCAAATAGATAGTTGGAACTTATGTTTAACTGGTTCCCGCGTTCTAAGCCGCATGCGAACCTTGGCTGCAACGACATGGTGGTCAGAGCTCATGTCAACTTTCGGGGTATCCCTATCCGAGAGTTACTTGTGGCAGTGGGAGCGATGTTTCACGTGTTGGGTCGCAACCCTGGTAAAGTCCTGGGGTAAATTCGCTATGCAAATTAGGGCAAAATCGGGTGGTGATCATAGCAGTTTACATGGTGGCACCATGTGGATGTTGTGCGTCAACTTACTGAATCTAGAGACACGGAGCTATAATCTGTCCTACCAGAAGCCAGGCTCACCCCAAAAATGTGCTTCTTTTGGTGAAATTGGCTCTTAGTCTTATCGTATGCGAGATCTAGGCGCTTATAAGGACATAAGGACGGACAAACTAATCGATATAGTATATATGTGTACAGAGTATAACTATTGTTTAGCTATTTCTTGAAAAGTTTTTAAGTCGTTTTCGAAAGACGGAGCGATGAAATGAGAATTTTTTCAAAACTCATCGCTGCAAACTCAAAAATTAACCAAAAAGGGTATTAATGTTGTTGCGTGTTTTTATCGTGTGATATTCACGCTTTATTAGCGCCCGTCGCATGGAAGTTTATAGATTTTCCAAAGCAGTTAACTATCCGGCCGAAAAACCCCAATTAAGCTGTTTTAAGACTTTAAGCCGCATTAAATCTAAATTTTTACAGTGTACACGCGCACACACACACGTACACGCTCCGGTTGATTGTCACTGGCGGAGAGTTTTTGTTGTTTATTTTATGTCGAGCTCATTGCAAATTACGGTTATGCTTTGATTTTGCGCATAATTTTGCAGTTTGCGTTTCGCTTGCTTTATATTTGCTTTTTCCTCGCATTTTTTGTTTGTTGAGACACTTTGAGTGTGTTACTCATACGCCGTGTATGCCAGAGTTTTGCATTTTCATGCAGTTTTAAATGAGCCGTTATGTCTCTGTGTGTGTGAACATGTTGATTTTGGTTTTTACGATTTTCAATTTGTTTTCGGCATTTGCAGCTGCCCAGTTTGAGGTTTTCCTCGTTGGTTTTTTTTTGGCTTTTTGTGGTTTTTTTTTGGCATTGCGGTCGGAAAAACTAGTTCAGAAAAAAAAGCGAAGAGTTTATTTATGCCTTGCGTGTCTGCTGTGAATTAGTGCCAAATTTGATTATCTATAGACACACACACATAGACACACACACACACACACACACACCTGTCCTCCACAAACACACCTGAAATACATAGAAGTCACGGCATTGCCGCCTACTGTGTCTCCTGTTGTTGTAGTTGATGTATTTGTTGTTGTTATTATCATTTGTTTGTCTTCATAACGCCCATATAAAATTGATTTCTTTAATCAAATTGAAATTTATGAGTTTCTTTAATTTCTCATGTGAACAGCAGCCTTGGATTATGGTTGTTATTGTTGTTGTGGTTTTGCCTGCTGTTTGGTACTGATTAAATCGCGAACAGCACTTAGAATATATATTAAATACAAATATACATACTATATCAATGTATATGCACGTGGCTACGATTAACAAAAAGCTACATTACGTTTCAAAAGAATAGAATCACTCATTCTAATTGAAGTTTTTAGCTGAATAGAAGCTTCAGTAAGTGTAATTAAGTTTCCTAAATGGGAATAAATTTCGGTTTTCAATGAAACACAATCGATTTAGAAAAAATAGAAGTCTTACTTGCTTAAGTCATTTACCTATGTTCTCTGTCTACTTCTATTCTATAAGCTGCTGTTGGCAGCAACAGTTTAACTTCTTCTTGAGGCTAACATAACATTAACCAGGTCGTCCCATCTCTTTCTGTTTGCAGAATAGATATAGCTCCATGATCACACATTTTGAGACTGAGCTTCCGTCCTAACTGTGTATCTCTATATTCTCCATGGCCTACCAACTGTCCAATCACCTTGAGGGTTCCTTTGCTCATACTGCTTCGCTATGTTTTCATCTGGCCTTCTCAGTGTATGGTGAAGCCAGTGCCTATCGTGACTACCGGGTCTTAAGGGTGTAACACAGACGACGATTACAAAAAACTCGTAACCATCTCGAGAGGAGCATTTCCACGTTTGACACAGATTCAACATTGAATGTAAAGAGTTTTAATTGAGTGCGAAGCCATATTTGGCTAGAACTCCACATTGGAGAAAGGATTCCGAATGCACTACGTGCCTTATTCAATCTGTTTCAGACATCCAGCTCCGTTTCAGCAGCGAGTAACACTTAACTACCCATATTGTTGAACCGATGATCTCCCATCTTAAGATGGCCTGCTATGGTTGGTTTTAGCTAGTGTGCATAATTTTTCTCTTTTGGTGTTTATACTTTCTCTACCAGTAATTAAACCCTTCTCTCCGTTTGATTTCCAGAAAACTGTTTTTTGAATTTTAATATTTATGTATATAGAGGGTAGCAGAACATTGCTGAAATGCCAACAACAATAATATAAAAATATGTCACAACTATAGTTTGCTAAAAAGGAACAAGAATTTTCAATGGAACTTCAAATAATGTGATTTTAAACTGTAAGAAAACCGGTTCCATTTTTGGTCACGTGCGAATCAATTTTTTCTTTTTTGCTGTCAACTTTACTACTTTGTACAGTGCTACCAAAATGATTAGTTTAAGTGACAGGGGATAAAAAAGAGTGTTTAACTTTGACTTTTATTACACTTTAAACATGTAAGATAACTGAGACTGATAGTACCATTTAACGATTTCCGCAGAATTTGCAGACACGAAATGCAGCATACAGGAGCTCATCTGCGACTGCGAAAGTCACAAAAGTTATGGGTCAAGGTGTGTTCATTCCAAATGTTTCTTAACCCTGGAACGTCATAGTTCTACATACATGCGTCGCGCGTAGTCATTTGGAGGAAGAGTGACGTTCTAGGGTTAAATGATGACAACAAAAAATGTGCTATTTTTAATGTAAATTTGTTACCTTTTCATAGCAGGAATAGTGACCAATTAGAAATTTACAAGCTTTTTATGTAAAAATTATAAAAATGTTTTTGTATAGTCATTTCAGTTGATCGTTGCTCTAGTCACGCACTTAAATATACTATATAGTAATCTTATCCGCAAACAAGCACTTTGAAATACCAAATGAATTCTAGGCAAGTAGATAAGAGAAATAAAGAATTTGCCTAGACTAAACAGTTCTTTAAGCTCATATCATTTTTAAAGTCTTTTTTTGTATTTGTTGTACTCACAGATCTGCTTGCCAAACACAGTGCCCCTTTCTAAGCAGAGCATATTCCTCTACCCGTTCCCCTTCCTCTTACCACTCCTCTTCCTGTTCTTAAAACATGCGTTGAATTTATCCGCCGCTGTTGATTTCGGAATCCCGAGTATTTCTGTCAACGGTTTCTCTTCTGTGCCGTCTCCTAATCAAATTTCGGTGTGAATTGTTTAGCTAATCAAGTAATAAGTGTTATATGTATTTATTGTGTCACTTAAGAATATTGCTGATCCTGTGCACCTACCGGACACAAACTGAAGAGAAACTTTGCTGCACATCAATCAAATATATGGTCCAAATATGAAGTCTTTTCGCTAAGTGGCTCTCGAGTTTTAGAAAGCCGTACACCGCACGAACTATTTGATATATTAATATTATTAACTTCTTAAAATCTTAAATTTGCAAAGCGAAAAACTGACCGCACCTATTCTATTGTTTCGCGGTGTACACACATGTTATATTGGCATGTTGATTTAATCTTTGGCTCTTTTTAAACTACAACTTTCAGCGACAGGCGAAAAATTTGCAAAACGAACCAGTTGACCCGGCCAACAAGAACAAGGACTCGTCAACAGTTTGGCCCAAATGCCCGTTGATATTTGCGTGTATGTTTGACCTGCATGCTATGATATAATTAGTGCCAAATGTATTGAAATTTTCGGTCTTAAAGCACAGAGTCGTGCAACATTTAAGTTGAGTATGACATATATGTGTGTCCTTAAGTAAGTATCTACAATTATGAGTAAGATTTGCTCATATCAATTGCTGCCACATGCAGTGCGGCACAATACATATACATAAGTATAATAATTTAATATCCGGAACTTAATGGCTAAACGCTGAGTAGTTGCAGCTTTTGTAAATGAATTCAATACAATTCAGCCATACAAAAGCCCAGTGAAAGGAAAAAAAATTTGATACAGGCAGTCGGGACTGTACCCGATAGTGGAATACCCTGTCCCCTTTTTCTTTATAAACACTAAATACGGTAAAATGGTAACGGAAGTATCCACTTTTATGTTTTATTTTCTTAAGATCGATATGCCTGTAAACATTTCCCTATTGGGAAGTTCCGATTGTCAAGATTTCCTATTGGGAAGTTGGCCATTATGGGGGCAAAAATTACTTTTGTAGTTGAATTTTGTAACATATGTAGATCAAAAATACATTTTTAAATGTCTGTGGCAATTTTCAAATCAATTTATGGGGGGGTGGCTGTAATTAAGATAAATTGATTGCGGGGGAGGGAAAGTTTTATTGAAAAAAAGTGGATATAGTTTTAACGATTAGGGTCACACAAGTCTCCACACTAAATTTATAACTTTTGATGTATTTATCCGATTTCATTTATTTTTCAAACATGGATGCACATAAACATAACGCAACATCTCTGAGGAGTTCGGAGTTTCGAGTTAATAGACTCAAACCGCGCAAATCTGTCACGGCCGAAGGGATTCTATAAACTTCATCTTACATGGGATTACGCGCATCTTTTGGTAACATTTTGTGTCTCGGGGTCCAATGGTCTCGGAGATCTATCCAGACAGACGGATATGGTCCAATCGCTATCCGTCCATGGAACATATGGTCTGCCACGCCTCCTTCTGCCTGTTACATACATTGCACAAAACTAAAATACACTTTGCTTACAGGGTATAATAAAAGGGAGAGCGGCAAGAAAAAAGAAAACATATTACGGCTTATATACAAAACGCCAACAATGAATGACGCGCACAATGTCTAAATCTTTATTAATTCGCCTATTTGATATTGAAGAACTCACACACACACACACACACAGGCACACACACACACACACACACACACACACACACACACACACACACACACACACACACACAGGCACACACACACACACACACAGACTTAGACACTTCACCTTCCCGCACTGAGCAGCTCGCACAAACTTAACAAATAAATTAATAGCCATCAATCAGTAAATCTGCCAAAGGACTTTTTGCTTTGAATGCAAAAGTTGGCATACAGCAGCGCTCTCTTACGCACCTCTCTTACACACCTCTCTTCCGTATTTACTTTCTGCCACGCTCTTACACTCTCGCCACGCCGCTGTCATTGTCTCCCTTCGTCTCTTATACTGTGCGTGCTCAATGAATGGCTAATATGCCGCGACCTGGCATGCCAAAGTGCTGTTAAGTTGCTGCGGCGGCGACGTTAGCGTCGGCGTTGGCGTTGGCGTCGGCGTCGCTGTCGGCTCTTCTGGCAGTCAATTAGATGGCAACTTACTTGCATAACGTACGCTTTAAATAGAGAGCGCGCCGCTGCCGCTGCCGCCGTCTCACCCGCTACGACTGCGTGCAACAGCTTTAAGCTTTAATGCTCGAGAATTTGCAAGTGCAGGAAAACTTTAATCGCGTTCAGACGTGTAATTTCGCTTAAGTGAATTAGGTTGGCACGCAGCTGATGTGATTTAAGTTACACCTACTTAATATAATTTGCCTAATTAATTGTTTGGGTGACTTTGTTCAATTAAAATATGAAGAATTTCGCAGCCATTTGCGATTTCCTTTGCCTTTGGAAAGCAAAAACCTAATACAACTTGTGTAATTCGTTTCGGAAGAGTGTTCCGAATTTCGATTTCGACTGTACACACTGTAATGTGTAAGCGAACAATTCAAAACGTAATCGTTATCAATGGTTTCCTTGTGAATGTGTATGCAACATTTCAATAGTAAATGAAAGTGGTTTATGCTTGATTTGAGTTATTCAAGCTCTTAGAGTGTTTGACAACGACTACCGCATATGATGGAACGATGAACTCTATGAGTTCTACGACGACACTGACATAGTCAGGCGAATTAAGATCTAGCGACTGCACTGACTAGGTCACGTATGATAAAGCTCCTGCGAGAATGGTACAATGCGATGGTCGAAGGGAGGCGACGAAAGGGCAGACCATGCCTTCGCTGGAAGGACCAAGTAGTGAGCACACTAGCTACCTTTGGTATCATCAATTGGACCAGGCACCCGCAAAACGGAGACCCTTGGAGGAGTTATTTACATCAGGCCGTAACCCGGTAATGGGTTGTTATGGCCTGTTAAGAAGAAGATATAGCATTATAATATTCAGCGAGATTTTGTGCAAAGTATTTAAAGTGTGACACAGGTTTGTTTTGTACCTCACAGTTTAGTACTGAAAGGTGCGATATTGAGTTTTGTTGTGCTGCAAAGAGGACGAAGAACAACCTTCCCTTCCACCTTCAAACTCCCTTAAATTCTTTGCTTTTGTTTAATACATATTTGTTTTTATAACACTCGAAAGCGCTTATGTTTTGAATGGGAATAAGGAGTATTGTAACACGCGGTTATCGGTGAGCTGTCAAATATCTTACTCCTAACGTTTGATGGGCATTGTAAGATTACCTGTAATATTTCGTCAGTCAAATGTGAGACTGTTTCTCTTTTTCACTTGAAAATCTCGCTTCGCGTAATAAGCGCTTTAGTTCTGCCAAAATCGGCCACATACACAATTTGGAAGTTTCTCCATTTGCCCATACATTTAATCTACGGTTCAACATTTCATGATTTTCGATCATTTGGCTTTGGCTTCTTTTTTGTCGAACATTTTTGGTGCATTGATTCTTTCAGGAACGACCCTATGGACTTTTTAGAAGATTCCTATTTTTATTCGCTGTTGTTATCAGATTCAAATCGGAAAACCTTATCGTATACAGAGTTACTAAAAGCTCTAAGTCATCAACTCATCGGCGACCTAAATACCAAGTTTTTAGATATTCTACACCGCAAGACGACGCAAAAGTTGACACTTATTCTTAGATAATGAGCACAAATTTTGTTGGAGCAACCAGGAAATTGGGTACAGAATTGACAGCGGCTAGAAGAAACAATACCAAATTTGTTCCAGTGTTACAAAAAGAGTGCATCACTTGCTATTTTTTTCATCTGGGAAGCCCCTAACACCTATAAAGGATGCTTGATGCCAATAAGAGCGCTTACGAAGAGTTTTGACGTGAATAAGCAATTCTTAACTAACGCTCTTTGCTCAAAGCAAACCAAAAGAGCGAGGGATATAATGTGCAGAGTGTAGGACATTTCCTAGTGCGAATGCTGCAAATCGCATCGGGCTTTCTGGTTAATCTACTCGTATAAAGGCGTACATAATTTCTAGCCATAAATCAGTTTGTGTCATTCCTCTCAACTCTAAACAACAAACTTTTACTGAGCTCCAAGTGTTGATTTTGACACCAGTTGCATAGAACACGGTGGAGGCCAGTAAACTTTAAAGACTCTTAGTGTGAGGAGTAATAGTAGGACCCAGATTTATGCAAACATAAAGGAGACACTTTTCCTTTCCTTTGCAGAACAAAAGGAAATATATACAGATTGACAAATAGCGCCTTTGCACTCTGGAAAAAGCGCTACCACTTTTCGTGCTATATCTCAATAAAATAATAACTAATCTATAAATTTGCTATAGCTGTAGAAATCATTTAAAGACAAGGAACGTAGATAATTGCAAAAAAAACGATTAACTTGAGTATTTACCTTAAATATCTTAAGACGCTCACACGACATTTATTGAGACTTTTGAGAACTTGTAGAATGCCTAAACGAAGACGTATGCAAAAACTTGACTCTTTTTCAAATAAGTTATTTACTGCGTTTTCACCTTATCTTAGTGTATTAGAAGTCATACTCATAGTCATATTTCATACTCGACATACATGCTATTCCAACAGTGTCACATGCCTTTTGCAACCAACTTTCTTATTTTATCCATTTCTTTGCCATATCATAAAAAATCTTTTCTTCTGCTCCGAAAAACTAACTCTGCTTTTTTTTGCATAGTGTTATGTCACTTGTTTATCTTCTGAAGGGTAAATGACCTTAAAGGAGAGCCTACTCATATTATTTGAAAGATATTTAAGAAATTTTCGTTTTAAACATTGGTATAGCAAAAAAACGATGAGTAGCGTTTAAACATTTGTACTTCGTATTTAGTGGGCTCAATTTTTTAATTTTTCTTAAGAAGAGAATTCTGCCTTGTTTATTGCATGTATTCCTTAATTACGTAATATAATATGTGCACTTGTATGGCAATTAAGCAATACTTTTGTTTTAAGTACAATTTTGACATGAATCGCAAGACTCAGATTTAATATTAAAACAGAAACTATTAATATACGGCAAATGTGCAGCCAATAAATCTGGAAACCTGCAACTTTACTTAGTCGTAAGTTCCACGCTGCACTTTTACAATGTTCTTTGAATTTTGTTGTTTTTTATAGTTTAATTCAAATTACCTGTCGAGTAAATATCAACTTTTATGCTTTCTGTTATCCAGCTTACCAAGAACATGGAAGTTTTATAAAAGTTTTTAGAATGTAATTATATTTCAACTTTATGTTTTAACTGCAAATTTCTACGATAAAAATGAATAAGAAGTCATGCAGCTAGACCAAAAATGATGTTTTAGTAAGGCTTAAAAAAAATTATTTTTCAAAAAAAGAAAAGAAGAATAAACCATTATTTACCTATTAGTACCCGGAACTTTCTTTGCTTGTACAATTTGCTCCAAATTCAATTGCTTAAATTAAGCACGTATGTGAACTCACAAAATGCAACTGCCACAAATAGAATCATCATTGTTCTCTATTTTAATCACATTTTTGTTCAATCTCTCTCTCAAAATCCAAAATAGTGCGATACAATATCACGATCGTTGGGCAACATAGGTTGCCAATGAGAACTAATGGGTTAAGTAAAAACTCCATCAATGAGAAGGTTGTGATAATAGGGAGCTCTTATAGCAAGACTACTCTATTTTCACACCCTTTCTCTTATTTCAACTGTTTTTCTCTCTCCCAATTTCCTCTGTCGGGCATGGCACAATGGGAAAGGCTGCGTGAGTGCTAGGGATGGTTTCAACTCTCTCTGATGAGCCATCGCACCCACCACAAATCTAATCTAATCTACATCAATGAGCGTTACCATGTTAGATGCAGAGGTAGAAAGGAAGATGATTATATGATGATATGTAGATATGAAGATACGGAGGTTTGAAGACATGAAAATATAAAGATTTGAAAAAATTAAAATATGAAGATTTATAGATAAGACGAAATGAAGACATGAAGAAATGAAAATATAAAAGAAATGAAGAAATGAAGGTATGATGATATGAAGATATAAGGACATGGAGAAATGACGAAATAAATATATGAAGAAATGAACATATATGATATGAAGATATAAGGATATGGAGATATGCAGAAATGAAGACATGAAGACTCTACTACTTTACACTTATCGATCCATGCAGACAGAGTCTTTAAAAGTAGTGAAATTGAAGTCATCAGCCAAAAGTGTGGAAAACTTTTATCAAGAAGCTGCAAATAGAAAGTTGCAAATGCATGACCTGCATATAGATCAAATGTTCCTCCATGTATAAGTGCAGCGTACTTATTTCAATGGTATGATACTTCAACTTCTTTAAGCTACACGTGGCTATATCTATCAGAACAATAGCAACAACAACAACAATGGCAAGAACAACAGTAGCAACAACAAGCAGCTCATAAATCATTCGCAATGACTGGCAATCGCAATGTCTGATTGACTGTCAAACAGATAGACCAAAACACACACACACACACACACACACACACACACACACATACGTATATATATATATATTGACACATATATGTGTTACAATACAAATACGCTATATCCGTGTGTGTGTGTGTGTGTGTGTGTGTGTGTGCAGCATAGAGTATATGAATGTCGTGTGCATTTATTGTAAACGACAGTCAATCGTTTTGGACTGATGCTGATGTGGATGCTGCTGAATCTGATGCTGAGCCTGAGTCGTAATGCTGTTACTGTATATTGCTGCCGCCTCTATATGTTCAGTATGACGAGTTCAATGGATATGTTCCGGCATTCATGTGCAGAGCCAGCAAGCGTAACAAATGAAATGTGACACATAATGCGCCAATGCGTTATGGCTACATTGCTGTATTATTCTATGTGTGTGTGTGTGTGTGTGTGTGTGTGTGTGTGTGTGTGAGAGCATTAAATCAAAAGCAAAAGAGCTGCTCAACTCTATCAATGCAAAAATGTTACAACCAGTTCAATTGATAACAAGCGCTTGACCACATTGCGCATACGCCCTGTCGACCAGCATAAAATCAACACAAGTCGTTTTGCCTGCAAATCTTTCACCAAATCCAATAAAAGTATTACAAAGGGGCGCGTATAGTTGGTGGGGATGCATCTGGTCGGTGGGGGGGGGATGCCAAGTAGGTAGTAAATCGTTTAAAGTGTCATGTGGCGCTCGTCTGTTGGCCCGTTACGCGTCTTGTTGTATGTCTATGGAGATGTGCTTCTTTTTATGCTTTATTATTATTTGTTGTGTGCTGTTTGCTTGCTCGCTTTGACAATCCACTTACCGCTCGAGGTGGGGCTGCCAGTCAGTCAAGTCCCAAGATCCAAGTCAGAAGACTCCGCAGGGCAAATCGCACGCATCGACACAGTACGCACTCACACACACACACACACGCACACACACACACACACACACACACACACACACACACACACACACACACACTTAGGCACAACAACAACAACAACAAAAAAAGTAAAAATAATAATAAAAGAGAGCGGAAAACCCTTCAACTTGCTGTTATCTGCCTGTTTAGCTGGGTTTCTTATGTGTGTGTGTGTGTCTGTGTGTGTGTGTGTGTGTGTGTGTGTGTGTGTGTGACATATCCAGTTAAAAGGATAATGGAGCACAACAATTTTTACACGCATATATTTTACAAATATTTGCATTTTTGCCTGGCTGCCTGTCTGTCTGTCTGTCTGTCAAGTGTGCGCACGGGCGAACATAACATTGAGGACTGTGGCAGCGACGTCAACGTCGACTGCAACTGCGGCTTACCTTTTGCCAGCCTTACAAGACGCGCACTTGCCACAGCGCTACCGTTATTGTTGCTGCTGCGGCTGCTTCCTTTCTTGTTGTCGCAGTTTAGGCCTGAAAAGCTGTAACTTTAACTAACGGTATTGTGCAGGTGTTTGTATGCGTGTGTGTGTGTGTGTGTGTGTGTGGCAAAAGGATTTGTTGTGTTGCCATCAACTGGTTTGTCGCCTTTTGTTATGCCAAGATGAGCACATTATGCATCTAACAACTCAAACACGTCTTTAATAAGATCCAATGTCAATTTGCATATTACACATACGCTCTGTTAGCCCAATTAGCTGCACTCTTATACGCTTCAATGGAGTAAGGTCAATGTGCAGTGCTTATTAGGTGCAAGTTTTGAGTTACTATATGGGTCAAGCTGCCTAGGCCTTGCATAAATGAGGCACAAAATGCTCATGATGCTGATGATGATGATGACGACGCGGATGATGGGTTAGGCGCAACGCTTTGTAAACGCTTTAAAGTTACTTTGCCTGACATGGTCGCCTGCGACTATGATTGTGCTTGTATAAGCCTGTGTCCTGGTTTTGTTATCTGCCAAGCGATGTACACCATAATGTCGACATATAACTTGTGGAAAACCTGTAGAGGGCATATTAAGTATATCAAGCTGATGGTAACATTAACCTTTTAATAGACATTTTTAGACGTAAGCAACCTGGGTCTTTCGTTTCAGCGAATACACATGAGAGCGTGCAATATTGAACATGGAAGAAATCTTGGATTAACGTAAATTTTTGGAGTTAAAACTATTGGCGTCACTAGAATCTGATTTCGGAAACCTACACTACAGTACACTCAGAGAAAAACCACGACTCTTATTCGATGAGTAGACTAGCGGTCAAGCAACTTACACAAGGAGCAGGATTACCCTGGCTCAATCCCTAGACGAAGCGAAGAAATGAAAACCGAAATAAAACCGTTTACAGAATAAAGAGTACCAGTACTACTGTAATCGTAACCGTATCCGGAATAAGTTTCGGTTTGAATCCCTGTTTACTACATGTAATTATATTAGGGGCACCGCCAAGCTCCTACGATATAGGCAGGCCTATATCTTCTCCTACTCATTTTACGTGTCTTTTTCAACCTGTTATTCTTCTTCATACCTTCGTCTCCTTCTGACACCCTTTCATTTCCATTATCACTACCCTACCTATTTCTCTTTTCAAAACCCTTTTCCTTTCCCTTTTCGGTTCCCTTTCTTCTTCCTTTTTCTTTTCCCTTTTTCCTTCCTTTTGCGCTTCCCCATCCACTTACACTGCCGCTTCGTTTTTCCGTCGTTCTCTTTGCTCTTATCTTCACCATCTCCATCTTTACCTTCCTCTTCCCGTTTTCCATCGTTCCTTTTCGCGCTTGTCATCTTCTTCGTTTTCGGACAAACGATAGACTCTAATCATTACTGATCTATCTGAACTAAAATCGATTTCCGAATCATAATGTAATGCCATTCAGTTTGATCGACGTCATCGATCATATTCATGATATCGCGCTCGTTGGCATCTTTTCGCTTTCCGTTTTCCAGTCGTTCTCGTACGTAATTCAGATTTGCCGTAAGACTATATTTATTATCTCTTGCTCGCAGTACAGCTGTGCGTTTCGCAAGTGACGTAGAAAGGTTGAGAGTGAATTAATAATGAAAATATAAAATTTTCCTAAAAACCTTTTCAGAAAATTTTACGTTGCTTAAAAGTTAGTTTATATGAAAATCGCTTATTGTATAAATGCAAACCATCAGCTATTTCATCGATAATTTTTTGGTTTAAATGTTGTTTAATCGATAAATAATAGTGTTATCGTTTGCTTTGCGCCCTATTATAATCCAGCAATAACGCAATATTGCACAGTGTAATTTAAATTTTAAACAAAATGTAACCATTCTCAAAGAATTAAAAGGGGCAACCGCCTACCGCTAATATATGGTATAATGTTTTGAATATATCTTATTATAGCTTATATGCAAATACAACGCTGCATTTAAGCTGTTCCATGCATGTTCTAAAGCCGTTAATCGCTTCTTTGAAATATTCTCAATATATCCGATTATCGCTTATATGCAAAATATGCACTACACTTACGCTATTTCATATAATATTAGTATTCGATTGTCGCTGACTTGAAATATTCGCTTATAACTGATTATCGCTTCTTTGAAATATTTTGCATATATCCAATCATCGTGTGTATGAAATTATCGCTTACAAGCAACAATTGCCCTGCATTTTCACCATCACATATACACGTTATTTACTGAAAAGATTAATTTGACTTATTTTTTTCTACAAATTGAATATTTGGATCGCCGATACAATAGTAAAGACGTCCCCACGAAAGATGATAATGAGACAGTTTAACATCATTAAACATCCATGGCTGCAGCTGGAATTGTATAAACGTATTGTGAGTTGGGAGTTTAATCCTTAATCATAGAGTGACGTCAGCTATCGTAGACAGAGTTACCAATGAAACAACACAAGCTTGCAAACAATTACAATGGTGGTTTAAGTATAAGAAGAAAAAGAAGTTGTTTCACTGTCTAAATTGTTTCCTCTTTTGCGGCAACCGAATACAACTGTTAAACTCATAATGTGGCCTGATTCAAGTCCATTTTATTCATCTCAAGCATTTAGAGACTAAGTAAGAAAATCGTTTGATTTTCCTAAAAGAAAAGTTGTACTTGATTTTAAATTGAGTACATTTATGACTTATTACATGTTTTAAGCTTAATTTTGGATTTAAGAATGATTCACACTTAATACAACTACATATTATCAAGCACGAATCTGCTTCTTCTTAACTGATCATAACAACCCGTTATTGGGTTACGGCCTGATGTAAATACATTCTTTCATTGGAATTGTGGTTTTACGTGTAGCAGGCATGTATACATGGCAGGCATACCTTAAGAGCATGTGGGTGCTAAGCACTCTCTTAGTTTTAAGTATATGTGTGTGTCATTCATCCCTACTCCCAATGTGTATATATCCTTAGTGTTAAGTATACGCGAGTTAGTTCGCGCTGTACATTGAATAAAGCAGGTTGTGCATTTGTATATAACTTGACGAACACCCGTGTTTTACTTGGAAAGATCAACCATATCGGCCCTTACATACGTGGTGGGTCCCAAACCTTACGCACAACCCTTTTAAGGCTTACTGGTCGCGAAAGAACCCAGTGTCATTGTTAGTCGCCTCATTCTCTATCCCACGCACCACATGGGGTACTTAGTATAGATCAAGCACGAATCATCATACTTTTTATGTATGAAATTGTAGTTTGAAATACTCAATTCGAACAGTGTATTTGATGTTCGTTGTTATATAAGCATGTTCACTGCCGTTTGTTGTTGTTGTTGTTTGCTGCCGCTTATTTGTCCCTTTAAGTTGAGGCAAAAGACAACGAAGAATGCAAAACGAAACGTAACGAAATGAAACAGAACGAAAAACTAAAATGTTGGTTTGCTTCTGGCCCAGAGGCTGCGTGCAAAGCAAAAGTGGCGCCCATTTTGTATTGTGTCATCCTTTTTGCTGTTGTTGTTATGCGATGTTTCTGTTGTTGTTCGGTTGTTGTTGTTGGTGATGTTGGTGTTGTTGGTTTTGTTGGTGTTGTTGGTGTTGTTGTTCGGTTGTTGTTGTTGGTGTTGTTGGTTTTGTTGGTGTTGTTGGTGTTGTTGGTGTTGTTGGTGTTGTTGGTGTTGTTGGCGTTGTTGGTGTTGTTGGTGTTGTTATTGTCTCTTGCGCTTTGCTTTGGCTTGGCTTGACTTGTCCTTTTTTCAACTCAACTTGCCACTGTCTATGTGAGTTAGTGTGTGTTTGTCAGCGAGTGTATATCTTTGTGTGTGTGTGTATCTGTGTGTATCTGTGTGTATCTGTGTGTGTGTGTATCTGTGTGTGTGTGCTCTTTTTCTTTTCTATTATTGTCTCACTTACAAGTGTACCCGATGTATTATGCATATCCTGTAACACTCCACTTTTGTTGTGCATTAGTCAAATGTGCGACAGTTGGAAAAAGAGCGTAGAGCAGGCCAGACATAGCGCATAAGCGAGCGAAGGAGCGAGTGAGTGGAAGTATGTACCCATAGTTGACAGTGCCAAGTATGACAGTTAGCAGAGGTTGAGCACTCCGAGCTCTAGACTGGAGACTCGATTCAGCACGGTCGTCACACTTAGTCACACAATTGGCTGCTTTGTATATGAGCTAAAGGGCGGCAGGAGGGGGTGTGGCAGGCAGCGTTTTTTGTAACTTTTCGTCTGCTAAATATGTTGTCTGTAGTTTTTCTTTTGTTTTGGCCCACTTTATTGACGCTTTTTTCTTTTTTAAGCAAGACAAAAGCCAAATTAAGTTCTTACTGCGCGCCGGGAGGTTGGGTAATGGGTGGCGCTGCTGCAGCAAATTAAGCAATGAGCAGCATCAAATTAATAAGCACTTTAACACGGGGCCAAATAACCTTTTAATTTAATGCCAGGCTTAGGCTTAACTCCCTTTGGGGCTGGCTCCAAGGGGTGAATGGGTCGGGTCGCTCAACGTACTCGTCGCCTTGCTTTATTTATTAATATGCCAAAATGTAAGCCGGGGCTGCATAAACTGTAAATGCCTTAACAAGGCGACCGGCATAATCATGGGCAATTATCAGGGCCCGTCGCTGTTAGTAGTCGCTCTCTCTCACTTTGGGAGTAACTCGAAGCAAGTTGGCAATGCCATAAAAGTGCCACTTAACCTGTTTTAGTTTCTGACTTGGCCTGAAGTAAAGTGCCTGCAAATTGCCAGGCCTAGTTGTTGGGGACTTTGGACTTGGACGTGTTTAATTGCTCGATTAGCGCGCTTTGTTGCAGACCCCGAAACGTGGCCCAAAGTTGTTGTGTCAGTTTTGAAGGCGTGGCCAGCTGTCCGTGCCGTGTTTTATGTATTCAAAAATATCAGCGCAAGTTTTCGAGCAGTCAAATCCCTGAAGCATAACAAAAAAAAAATACACAAAAATTGTTGCCATAATCTTGAACTTGCGGCAAAAGTTGAAAGCCAGTCAGTGGGTCAGTTGTGGGGCAACACAGCGCAACAAGGTACTGAGGAAATTCGTTTTCATTTTCAATTTCATTTTCATTTTCACTCGGGCAACACTTAAACACAGTCGCGAAAATAAAATTATTCAAAATGTCAAACAATTATTCAAACGCCAAATGCGCCACAGCGTAAGCGAGAGAGAGATAGACAGAGAGTGAGAGGGGGCAGCGCGTGGGGGAGCGTGCAAAGCGTTTAGCTTGACTTCTGTCGATGTCACTTGTTGTTTTTGTTGCTGTAGCCAGCGGCAATGGTTGGAATCGGCGGCAGTGACTGAACTTTTTATTATTGCTTTATTCTGTATGCGTTGCGTATACGCAACGTATATTACGTATACGTACTGCCAACTTATGATTTAAAAAGATATTAGCCCTGTCCGCAGTTCTTGTTCTTGTTTAGCTTTGTTCCTTATGCAAAACAGTAAAAACTCCCTGCCAAAGTAGCTCAAGCTTTGCCAAATTATAAGTCTGGGCAAACACAACAACAACTGAACACACACCAAATGTAACGAATGCGTTCTTTGTCAAAACAGCAGAAAAAGCTAAAAAAAAGCAAAGAATTTAATTATATAAAAGTTGAGGCAGCTTTATGGCTCTTTACTTTCTGCTCTCCAAGCATAAACTTGTATTAACTGTGCGCATATTTTGCAATTTAAACTTTTACTTTTATATTTTACATGCGTCGACATATAAGTATATAGTACTCGTACTTGAACTAGAACCTTAACTAGTAGCTGAGCGCATTTTAAAGCTGCGCCGTAAAGTATGCTCTAAATATTGCATGGCGAGTGCTGATAATTTGCATACACACACACACACACACATACGCACTAGTACTAATGTGTGTGGCACGCAATTATGCAACTTGTTTCTATCAATCAAAGGGTTGACACCACAAAAGCCGCACAGAGACGCGCTGCCAACCCTCGCTACCACGTGTAACCCCTTGTGTTTGGCCAAATTAAAGCACTGGCTTGATTCAAATTTAATGGTAATGCGGTTTTTATTTTAATTTAGAAAAGCGCTAATCAAAGCCTATTCCCAGAAATTAGCAACCGCAGCTAGTCTATATATAGTATATCGAAAACGTGCCACAAAATTCGCCGAATTAAAGGAACTGTTGAGCTCACCAAATGCGCACGGTTATATATTATATTTGTTAACTAAACTGTGCGGTAAATTCACGTATCCCTTAAGAACACAATCTCGATACCACTAAGCATCTTCTCTAAGTTTCTACGCGTAATGTTATTTAAAAGGGCTTAGGAAAAGTTAAGACTTTAAAGTAAGGTGCTTCAGTGCGAAAAGCGTTTTACTGTAATCAATCTGTGAAACATCCTAAAATGCAGCTGAAGTCTATTGTTAACTTTCATCAAAGTTTATAAAATGAAATGTGTTTGTCAAGTAAACTGGTAATAAAAATAGAAAAACCAAAGTCGGAAATACAGGGACAATGCAACGCGGAAGTAGGGAAGAGCTTTTTATTTTAAGATCAACACAAAATCTTTGGCTCTTTACGCGTTGGCAACAACTACCGCATTCGATGGAACGACGAACTCTATGAGCTCTACGAAGACATTGACAGAGTCATGCGTATTAACATCCTGCAAGATAAGATTCACTACACTCTGTAATGATATAATAATAGTTTGTGATACATTGTCCATGCTTAAACCCCAATTGTTGGTAAGAGAGTATACCCTGTCTTTGCGGTTTTAGTAAAAGCACAATTAGGAATTACATAACTCTCTGACTCGATTGTTAGCACCTTTCTGCCAAATTTTTAGTAACACCTGATAAGATAAGTAAGAGATAAGATTGAGGACCAGTAGTTTTAGTCTCTCAAGCGCACAAGGTAGTTTCCTCCATTACAAGATTCAGTCATAAAATGGTTAGAATAGCATCACTGGCAGTAGGGGATGTTCGAAGGGCGCTTCTGATTCATAAGTTGTATCAGTATATATTGCTAAATTTTGCTGAGAAATTCGACTGTCTTCATAAGTCTGGCCACGACTATGAGATTCCGTAAAGAAAGATAGGCTTGAAGAACGGCAAATTGCTGCATAGCCGAACAAACTTGTCATGTCAACTTGTCGCACACAGGAAGCGGGACTGAGCTTATCTTCGTGGAAAATTTAAACATACTGCGGGCTATGGAAGCGCACACACAGACATCGGGACTGACTGGCAAAAATGGGCATGCTGAAAAATCAGAGTTGATAAGCTCATCTCATCTAAGCTAAGTCAAGCTCTCTGTGTGCTTGGGATCTTAGGCCTTATAAGATCACAGACTTTATCTCTGCAACTGGATGGTCCCCGTTCTGAACGAAGAAGGAGTGAAACCTAGATCCTAATGTAGCACAATGGGCCAAAACACGGCCTAAGTGTGTCGCGCAGAATGTCTGACAGTCGTTCTAACCTAACATAACCTAACCTACCAAACTATCATCCGACAATAAGCACTGCTATTGAATAAGAGGAAAGAATAATTTGGCTTGCTAACTAACAATGGTTTATAATTCTTGACAAAAATACAAAGTCTGTTTTTCCCGGTCTTACTCTTAATCAAAGGCGTGTATGTGTTTGGAATATCAAAGAAATAAGTTTGCACAGGAATTGTGTTTGCGCTGAGTTAGTTTTTAATTCAAGCTGGGAGAAGTTCCGCAATCTTCGAAGCAGATAATGTCACGTGGTCTGAGAAATACTACATCAACTGCAATCGAACCACAGATCTCACGCAGAGTGTCGTCCAAAACAGATAAATAGCTAACATTTCACTTTGAAAAACGAATAAAAGTGCTAGTTTACTTGGCATTTCCGAAGCATGGTTTCAAATTTAGCAATAAATCGAGAGATGACCGTCTACGAAATGACCGTCTACAAAGAGAATGTAAGCAAACTGCGAAGATACCCAGAAATTGTGGGGTATCAAAGAGAAACTTTTGATGAAAGTATGTGTTTGTGCGGGGTGGAACAACTAACCCAAATGGATTGACTAAGTGTGGGGAATTCCCACTCGCTTAGGATCACTTTATTGAGAAAAAGAACACCAAAGTGCTATATTCTGAGAGTTCTGCTCACTCGAACATTATTCCAGCGAGCAATGAACAAGATGATGTAATGAAAATGTTCGCGTATATAAGACTCTTAAGTCAGAAACCATTTTTATTCGAAGAATTACTCGGCTGAGATGTAAACAGATAAAAGTCTCTCGAGTCTGAAACCATTTTTATTCGTAGAATTACTCGGCTGTGATGGAAACAGAACCTTAGTTTTGTACGTTGACAAGAGTACCATGTCACAAAAGCTTATAACAAGACCAACGCGTTCATTTAAAAAGTTCCCAACCATCAGAAAGTTTTTACCTTTTTGTACATTTCTCTATTTTTATCTCAGGCCAAGTTAAAGTTCAAAAGCCAAGCATACACTTTAATGCATTCAAACACACACACACACACACACACACACACGCACACATACTTTGCTTTAGTACTTAGCGTATACGTACCGAGAGTGTACACTACGCCTCCGCTAAAAACAACTTCCAATGACATCCAATTATGCTCCAGCCCTGATAAGTATGCTATGATTAATGTATATGTTTTTACCAACTCTTGGCTTCCGCTCTCTCAACTAACAGTTTCATTTATCATAAGCGCAATCAACAAACTGCAAGTGTATACACAGCGTGCTTCGCCCCCACGAAGTTCGCTTCCCTCTCTCACTCTCTATCTCTCTCTCCATCCACCGTTATAGAGCATTTCACTTGAGTATTCATAAGTTAAGCTATCGACGACGCCCACTTTAGTACTCGATACTTCAACTACTCAATATGACGTGCGACTTACTTAGGAAAGTGAAGCGCAAATATTTTTCTATTTTCATTTGCGCTTTGTTTTTGACAGCAAAATTAAGTTTTAGCTGCGATTGTTTGCTGTCGCTTTTGTTGTAGTTGTTGTGCTATATGTTGTTGTTCTTCTCTGATTGACATTAATTTTGTATGGGTTCTAATTGATGTTAATTTTGCAACAGCTAAATTGAAATCGTGGCGTATGCCGTACCAAGAGCTTGGTCAACATGGCACCAAAAAATTCTGTGATGAATGGTTGACGACGCTTGTCAGTTCTGTTGACAGATAGCGTTTATATTTAGGCTGCAAAGTTTTTAAATTTTGGGGTTTACAGCTAAAATCAAGCACTGAGTTAGAGTGCATGAACCCGTTTTAATGGATGTGTAGAAAGTTTGGTTTTAGCAAGAGATTTGCTGTCTTTGTATGTAGTTTGGGAACGTTTTTGTAGGCGTCTAGTGCAGATGGGTCTTCCAATTAAATTTAATTTTAAACATAAAACATAAGAACCTCAGACCACGGTATAGAAAACAAATAGGCAAAACGTAAACAAGTCCCCGTTATAAGCTGAGCAACATTGACGGCTTTAGCAAAAACTTAAATACAAGCACAAACACACGAACCGCAGACCAAGGTGGAATAACGGAACTTAACCAAATGTGAGTTGGCAGTGATGGTGCGTGAGCTGTGATTGGCTAACAAAAATGCAGGCAGCACTATAAAAGGCAGAACAGTTGCCGCATAGAAGCTCACTTGATCGCCGATCGCCGATCGCCAAACACGCAGCATCACTGGTAAGTTCCTTAAATAGCTAGTGTACGTAGTTGTAATATTTGTTTAAATGATCTTGGTCGTTGACCCATTGCGTCGCATCATGAACATCTACCTAATCTTGTTCGTCGGGTTGTTGGTTGCCCGGCAGTACCTTCTTCCGTATGTCTGTATCCGTTTGGTCACATTAGGACCCTGTGCCGCTCCACCTAACCTGGGTTAACGGTTGGGTTACATCAAGATCTAGTGCTCTGACTTAGGTCTCACCTATAGTATATATTCATGATTGTCGGTCGGTTGAGTCGCCTCAAGATGCGCATATATGTGCGCCTTCAACTAAGTTTGGTCGTCGGCCAGTTGGCTGCCTCGCCGTATCTGCTTAAATAAGATCTAAGGCGCCGGTCTGTTTGGTTAGATTCGGACCTTGTGCTCCTCCACCTCAGCTTGGTTAATGCTCCGTTAGCTCATTTCAAGATATATTGTTCCGCTTTAGGTATCTATCAAATCGAGGCCGTGTGCTACTCCCTATTCTCCGCAGTCTTTCTCCCATCTGCCTACGCAGAATATGGCATTATATACGAATTGGGAATGGTAAAGTCGAAAACTCGTTTGCTAAACAGTTTAGTTGAGTGGTGTGTAATGCTGGACCACTTTTGTAGTCAGGGTTGGCCTTCAATGATTATGTGTCAGAAGAAGCATGACAAAAAGGACAAAAAATTAGCGTTAGAAGCTACTGCCTTTCAAGTATTACCCGGAGTCTAAAAGACAATAAGTTGACTGGCAAACCGCATCGAAACAAGTCAAGAAAAAACTAATTTAATATATTAACTACCAAACACAACAATGACAACACGGCATCGCTCATCGGCTTCATTGTCAGGGGCTGATTAACGTTATGAGGAGTGGCAACAGCGTCGGACCTTTTCTTGTTCCCGCCCGGGCCAACAAATAAACCCTTTATATAGTCTTTTTTACTTTCTTACTTGTTATAAAATGAGTTTGAAAACCATTACGAACTATGAGCTGACTACGAAAAGTATCGCCAATTTTGCTTATAGCTGCAATCAAGGTCTGAACTGGATGCCTTAGAGATGTGCCAGAATTCGCTTGAGGGGTTTGTTGGCATTTTCAATTGTCGTTCAAAAGATTTGATCAGAAATCTCTTTCAATCAAATTTTACGTCAGTGTCTAAGATATCGCTTATAACCTGATTTCAGGACAAAATGAATAAGAATTAAGACAAAACCGTGTAGAGATTTCAGGCACACGTTGATTAATAGATTTTTTTGACATAAGGTCGCGGAACTCTCTCAAACTCATTTCTGACACAAAGACTTTAGTTAGAAACTTTAACGATTCTAAGTTTTGGGTATAAATCTGAAATATAAGCTAACCAATTAGTTGATTCTTGAACTGTAGTGAATGCCAATTCAGGGCATACGTTAAGTTAGCTTTTAACCCTAGAACGGCATCCTTTGTCAAAATTACTATGCGTGCCATATGAAGTGAACAGAAAAAAAGGATGACGTTCTAGGTTTAATAAAGTGCTTGGTCAAACTTTCCAGTTAAAACCCGAATAAGGCTATAGAGAACTTTTATTATATGCCCAATTTCCCTAATGATTTGGGAGCTTATTGGCTGACATTTTGTACAAGTTTCCTAATTTGATTGACACGATTTAATTACCTTGAAAGGTAAAGCTTTGAATATTGAGTTAAAGGTTTTACAGAAATACGCTAATTTGGAAAAAGTTTGCAAAACACCTTGCTCCATCTGCGATTCGTTAAAAACTGTGTTCCTGCTAAATATACATAAATCCCTCGTATAAGGTCTTCAACAAAATCTAAAGAAAAAAATTGACGATTTATGTTTAGGCTGCGTTATTTCCTTATAAGCTCAGAAGCCCAACAAGCCAATTTTCAATCGAATTTGCTTTGACTTGTGTAAAAATAAAGCACACAAAGGTACACACACACACACACACACACACACGTACACACACTCACACACACTCACACACACTCACTTACAGATACAAACAAACAGCAAATACGGAACACAGCGCAATCTAAGAGACGCTGAGCTAAGTTGAGGCGACGCAAATCGAATTGAATCGTATCGCAACGAGTTGGGATTAGTTGTCAGCCCTGGGGGGCGCGGCTTTGGGGCGTCAGGGGGAGCGTTGGCATTGGCAAAAGTCTTAAAGCTCGCGACACTTGAGCAAAAAGTTTCTTGAGTGCGCGAGTTGTCGTACTGCCAGTCAGACGCAATGTTCTGCATAGACTTTGATTTAGGAGGGGAGCGGAGACAGGAAAAAAGTGGTAGCGGTAGCTGAAGTAGAAGCGGTAGCAATTTCTGAATTTATTTTTATCTGTCGGATGCGGAAATCCTGCCAGTTGCTGGCATTGCCATTTCCATCAATGTTGACGAGTTGCGTTGGCACGTATAATACACACATACTTACTATATATATATATATATATATACTATAGTGTATATATGTAGCATGATTTTTGTTTCTTTAAAGTTTCACATCTGTCAGCCAGTTTGCAGTTACTTCTTCTTCTTGCCAGTTAACAGTTACTGTTAGTTGCCAGTTCCCAGCTGGCAGCTGTTTACTATCTGCACTGCGTGATAACAAATGCAGCGGCGTAATGAACAGGCCACGGTCTCTTGTTGTTTTTCCGTATACCCTTTTTTCGACTCAATGACGTTATTAGTACGACGAGCATTTGGCTTATTACGTTAAACTTGGCATAAGAGTAGTGGTATTCCGTTATAAGACCGTCAGATGGATTGAGTTATTGTTAAGAAAACAAAAGAAAGGAAACTTTAAGAACTGCATTTTTCCGTTTTGTCTGTTTTTAAATTTTTAATTTTTTATTACTATTGATTAATATTACTATGTATAAATGTCATTTTTGGTCACGTTCGAATAATTTTTTTGCCCTTCGCTTGCAACCAGTACATTGTCTGCTATAAACGCTGTCCCGTATTGCTTATGCCATTAGTTAAAGTTATAGAAGAAAAGGAAAAAACTTATTACTGTGGCTTTTATATCACTTTAAAAGTGTACGTCTGTCACGTTCGACACCAAATGTGAATATGCAATGCCCTATTGTACCATATGGATGATGGCTTTCGAATCGGTTTGTGTCTTGTGTCGATCACATCAACACCCTGTGTATAATTCTCGAACACCCAACCTAGTTTACGTCAACGCTCTATCTTTTGTTGACCGAGTTAACCTCGAAATCTTTAAATAGGATAGCGATTCTTCCGAGTATTTTTGAGGTTATAAATAAGTGCTATCAAACCGCGAGATGTGTCGTTCAACGTAATTGGCAGCTTTAAGTGTCAGACGAAGTGCGACAGGGATTGAGTCGCCGTTGCTGACAACAGTAAATACATCTAAAATATATTATATGGAATGGCAACCGCTTGAGAGGCTAAGCCACCAGGATTGTGCCAGCTTGATATTTTCCTGGCTAGTAACAACAACGGAAAGAGCGGGATGGTGAATGGCAAACAGTTCATCTTGGGATCAATTGTAAGAAAACCAAAATAATGCACATTTGCCGCTCAGCACATCAGCGGATTATTCTGAGACAGATGCCCATGGGTGAGGTTTAAAAATATAGCTATCGGAGCAGTTTTGTTTGGTTCGACGAAGGAACGGATCTTTATGCTAATTGCGGAATAAGTAAAGCCCCTACCGCCTTTGGAATATACTCCTCAGTATGGAGTTCGAGTCAAATTTTCCTACGCACCTAGTTAAGGCTCTTGGAATTCAATGTCAAATCCGTATTGTTGTAAGCCTGTGAAACCAGGAAAGACTATACCTCCATCTGGAGAAGAATGCAGTCCTATGTACAGCTGCTTCATTTTTTAGATGCGATAACCGCAAACTATAACGAACAAAGAATTGTAGCATATAACGGATCAAAAAATGTTGAATTCCCAAAATGGGTAGCGGAAGTGGCGCTGAATTGGCCACACGTTGAGGAGATCACACGTCAACAACGCGACACAGTCCCTCGAATGGAATGCTCAAGGCAGACGGCGAGTTGGTAGGCCAAGAACTACATGCCATGCATAGTCTGGGCCGCAGTTGAAGTACTATCTGGCAGCAGATCGGGAAGGATGAAAGCAATTTTTCAATACCCTATGTACCACCCGCAGGTGAAAGATTCATATGTACATATACTGCACCACCATACAAAAAACAGTGTCGTGATTATGTCGAGTTGAATTTGAATCCGCCCACGATTGGCATAACAAGTCTTGGTTCAACCCTAACTTCAAACCTCTCGCCTTCAATCCTGTTACTTCTTTCTTCAAAGGATCTATGCGAAGGGTTTCTTTATGTTAGATTCTCTTTTCAACATCGATTTGCTTCCCTTTCATATATTGATGGAAGCGTTCTCCTTTATCTTCCCTGTAATCTCCAACATATGTTGAAAAGTATTCCAGATGTCAATCGAGGAAACGCAATTTTGAATTTATAAAACAAGCCAACTTTTTAAAGTCGCGACATTTATTGATTCTACGAACTACGTTGCTACGGCTTTGAAACTTGTTCAAGCTTTTTTTCAGTCGGCTATTTGTTATTTGTCACACTTCAGAATAGGCGATGTAGGACGGGGGCCGATCGTCCGAGCTAGCGTCCTTCGATTTTTTGATGTGAAACATCTATTGGCGCTCATTGTCGGATGTTGTTATGCACGGGTGTTGTTATCTTAAAGACTTCGATACTTTTGAAATAGATATTGTTTGAAAACCGTTTCAGATAATATGAAACGGTTGCAAGATTCGAAATCAGCGACTTTAAATTTACTGGAAATGGAATGGTTTAGCCACAGGCATTGAGGTCACATTTGTTGCATAGTGTACTCGATGATTATAATAATAACTCTTCTGTAATGGTTTAACACCAAGTTATTGATGTAACTTTAGCTAAACACGTTAACCTGTTGATAAAATATTTTTTAATAACCCTTTTCTTAAATCATTCAAGTCTTAACCAAGTACATTCTCTGCAGTAGTACAGAAGGAGTAAGCAGATCAAGAGGAAAATACTTTGGTCTCAGTAGCCATATGAGTAGTAGAGACCAATTTTGCCAGACGAACTTAACAATACTGAACATTTATCATCCTTCCCATTTTGCTTTATGCCTTGGCCGTGCCCTTTATGCCTTTATGCACTTGGAGTGTTTAAACGTAAAGTGCACCGTAAGATCTTTAGCCTTTAGCGCGTTGGCAACAACTACCACATCCGACTACATTGACATAGTCAAGCGGATGAACATACAGCGGCTCCGCTGGCTACGGCATGTAGTACGTATGGATGAAGAAGCCCCAGCGAGAAAGGCGACTCTAACTACCTTTGGGTTGTTATGGCCAGTTAAGAAGAAGTACACATGACGAATACGCGTCCAAAGACACTTGGCGCTATTGATTCGGAGGAAAGTTTCGCGAGCTGCTCAGATAGTTGAGCGGAAAACTACTACGGCTGTCCGTTGTAATTGTGAGCTGGATCGCACATTCTTCGCTTTGCCTAGCCGCATGTGAACCTTGGCTGCAACATGGTGGTGTTTATAGTTGATGTTAGATCTTCTGAACGTACGAACATCCAGCAGTTAGCCTTATGGGTATGGTCGGCATTGGATTTCTTGCGACCGAAATGTTCTGTTGTTGGACACAACCTTTTGCTGTATGTATACTTTCTGAATGTTCCGACTATAGGAGCAAAGAAACGCTCCCTTCTAGCCTTGGGGTAGCAGCATAATTACATCAATATAATGTACATTCAAAACATGAAATAAATTCAGCGAAATTCTTCGAAATCAAGAGTTGTTTTTGAAACACGTGGAACATATTCCATCAGCGTATTCAGCTTTCGGCGCCTTCAAGTTTGTGTTTTCTTTGCATTCTTTTTTAGCCTCAAACCTTTTATAGGGCAGAGCAAAAAACAATCACTCAATGTTTGACTTGAGTTAATCGCCGTTGGCCTGCAGAGCTGGCGTAGCAGAAATAACAACAGCCGGAGTAGCAGCAATGGCAGCCGCCGCCGCCATCTTGACGCGCTTTGAGTTCATTGAAAATGGCTGCACACACGCATACACACACACACTCACATAGTACATGTAAGCTGCTGCAGGGTAAACAAAATTGATTGCGTGTGTTTTCATTTAGTGGGCGCCATTGCCATTTCATTTTGGTTGAGATTCAGCGGTTAGATGGATAGTTGGATGAATGGATGAATCACTACTCGCTGGCCTTCTAGCTAAGATATGAAACATTTGAAGTATTCCCATCACACACATACATATATACATACACTCAGTGGTAAAGAGAGAGTGAGTCGCTTACACACACGCACGCACTCTTGATGTGTGCGTGTCCTTTTGGCTTAACTTGCAATTTACTTCTGTTCTCTGCTGCTGTCATTTGTTGGCATTTCCCTGCAACCTGCAACCTGCTGCTGCTGCTGTTGCTGCTTCTTGGCAACTTATGCGTGACTCGAGTGCATACTCGAGAGCTGTGCTAAAAGTGTACGCAGCTAAAACTTTTGCCACTTGAAATAGTTTTTGCTGCCACCCTAAACCCAAGGCGCCCCTCTGCTCTACTGAACGCATTTGCACGCTCGCACTCTCCCTCTCGCTCACGCATAGTTGGCCTCTCTTTTGCACTCAAGTCAAGCACTGAATGACTTTATGCAAATAAATGTTTTACTCATTTTAATACACATTTTTATGGCACTTTTGCTGGTAATGCGCCGCCTCTCATCTTGCAACTTGCCAGCTTCAGCTCCAGCTCCAGCTCCATCTCTTGCCATTTACATTGCATATCGTTTCTACTCAGCGCATCTCCCGATACTTCTCCCGCCCTCTAGTATTTATACAGAATTGGCTCAATTTGCTTTTGCAGATTTGCTTGGAAATTCACTTGAGCGCGATTTATGCAGACTTCATTGCTTGATTGTTTGCTTTGTTGCCATCAGCCATTTGCCACTTAATTGACTTGCATTTCTGAGCTAGCGATTGGCCTAATGATGGCCATGCTCATTGCTCCTTGCTCCTGGCTGCTTGATACTCACTATACCTTATACCATCCGTTGCACTCCATTCTATTTTATTGTGCAATTTTCTAGCCACCGAAAACCTTTTGTGCCACCCCTTGCTGTATGCTACATTTGCGGCAGCTTAGCGTAGTAAGCGATTTCCGCTGTGTGCCAAAAGGTGGCGCTCTTTACAATTGAATTGCAAATGGCGGCGCAATGGCGACTGTTGACGGAAGCCAGGCCATCAGAGGCAGTCAGAACTGCACAAAAAAAAAAAAAAGAAAAAAGAAATAACACTCAGTGAATGGCTTACTACGACAACAAGAAGCTAAGGACGACGTTCCTCAGCTGCTGGCAATAGTAGCTGTAGCTAAGGCCTTGCTCCGGGGTCGCTTGGTCGGCTGCGGTTTCTTGATGTTGGTTTGCTTTGGTTGAATGTTTGCCTGTTTGGCTGTTTGCCTGATTGTTTGTTTGTTTGTTTACTTTGCGGCATATTTATTTCAAACGAGCGCGCACTTAGCGCTACGCCCCCCCCCCTGCAGTGGGCGTGGCGCCAAGGGGTTGTGTTGGCGGCTAATGCAAAATTCAAGTGAAATGCGGTGCAAATGAGTACAACTCGTATTGAGTTTGTTGCTTGTTTTACGCTGAGTTTGAGGCTCGCGTCAAAATGGTTTCCGGCACGGAAGCGGAAGTGAATGGCGGCGGCAACGTTGCTGTTGCTGCTCTTGTTGTCCCTTCTCTCTCCTGCTCCTTCTTCTTGTAGTTGTTGCTTTAGCCCGTATTTATGTTTTAAGCCGCAGCGCGTTGAATGTGTAAAAATATTTGCTAAAAAGAAGTCAAAGGTTAAGCGTAAATCGACTCAAATTTTTGCTACGCGCATTTTGGCTAATTTAATTAGTAAGCAGCAAGAACAACAAGCAAAGCAAAGCAAAGTTAACGAAAAGTGGAAACAAGCAGAGCGTAAAAATAGAAAAAGGCAAAAAGAGTAAAGCAAAAAAACAAAGGAGTAGCTCATGTTCAAGCCTGGCCAAATGATTTACTTAGGTCGTCAGTTGGTTGACAGCGCTTGTCATGTTTGTGACACACACTTCACATGCTGCCACACAGCCCCTCGGCCCCTGCCCCTGCCCTCGTCCTGCCATCCAGCACAGCCATTCATTCGTTGGGCTATGCTGCTGCTGGAACTTCTTCTGTTTGGCCCGTGCCACCTGAATGACAGCAGCATGCTGCATGCAACTTGTCGCCAACCTCGCCGTCAGCGTCTTCATAGTCGCAGTTATTGTAGTGCTCGTCGCCAACATCGTCATCGGCGACGTGGACGTGGACGTCGTCGACGTCATCCGCGCCCGTAACCTATCACAGCATTCATTTTTTATACACTTTTCGATGGGCTTACTTACTTTGCTATGCTGTTTAAAGGGCTTGAATGAAAGCATATATGTCATTTTCATGAGGTACTGCATCTAATAAACTGAATGAAATCCAGGAGGAACTTATTTAATCTGTGGGAGTGACTCAACAAGTAATTTCATTGCGCCTGATATAATCCAGAACTTAGAAAGGAAGTTACTTCTTCATTGACTTGTTGAAGTGGAATCAAGTGGCTTTCAAACCTTCTTCTAAGAATGCAGTTCTTCTGCAACGAAAGCCAGGCTTTGCTTTAAAAACGGGATAAGGTTGCTAGTTTCGATGAACAAGCAATTTTCCAATGAATTTACTATAAAAAGCTCCAATTTCCCCAAGAAATCCTTTTAAACTTACTTGTATACCTAATTGTAGTGACGATTAGATGGTCTATATCTTTTGCTTTCCTATTTCTGTAATTTCGGCTACTCATCCTTTGCTTGGCGGCCTCTCGGACTCTACTGTTGTATTTTTCTGTTGGCTGATGTCTTGGACTGCTTTTCTAGGCATTGCTGCCTAGCTTTGTGAACTCCGCGAGCGCTTTCATGTTGCCATTCGTGTCCAGTTCAAACTCTGCAGCAAGTTCTTGCAAATCCTGCTTCCTAGCTTTGTACATCCTAGAACCCATGCGATACTCACGTGGCGTTGTTCTGCATGTTCTTATTGTCAAGTAATGACCTGCGTACAATTACTATTCCTGGGTCAATGAATTCTTTTTAACGGCAGGATAAACCTTTCCGATCAGTTTTTGAGGATGCTTTGGTTGCATATTTCAGACTCCATGCAGGGTTCAGTCGTCTAACGTTAAATTTTTTTAAACGTGAAAGCTGATGTTGAATCCGCTTCGACGTCTCTTATGAGCGAGATGTTAGCCTTGGTTATGGTAAGAAACTGTTTAACCAGGACATGAATTTGGCTTAGCGAATGGACTAGTTGTGCTCAGCTTAAAGTGCTCTATGCTCGTCTTAAAGTATTCCAGTCTGGCTTTAAGATCCTGTCTTTGCAGTGATAAGTCATTGTGTAGCCGTTGATCTTGGGAACAATACACTGTGATGTCATTTGCTGTCACGTTAGTTAGTTGCTTATGGAAGCTCATTGTTTCTAGCAAAAGGCGTATTTCGCCCACTAAGATGTACTCGCTATATATGTGATTACCTTGGTGGGTGCGAGCATCCAAAAATGTGATTTATTTGGTTTCTTGTTCTGTCCAAGGGGGACTGTAAGGTATTTTTGATAATATACTCTTGTGGAAACATATACCTCCAGTTAAGACACTGTTTGTTTCATAGAGCGACACAAGTTATTAATCTGATTCATCGTTCACCACAATTAGCTTACTACCTGTACAAGAACCAGATGGAGTGGTTCCCAAAAGTCTGTGAAATTCGGTGCGTATTCGTAAATTAACGTGACGTTTTGAAATTTTAGTCTTTTATGTATCGTCTTGTTGTGTCCCAAAAATTTCACATTTTCCGCTAAAATAAGCAAAGCTAGACGTATATTTTATTGTCCGCTGCTGCTTAGCGCCATTGCCAGAGTATTGAAAATTCAATTCCGCCGTGTTTTATTTTCTTGCACGCTTTTTGTTTTCCTAGCTGTCAACGGTTTTTCTTCTATTTCTTTTTTTTTCGTCAACGGCTGCAGAACTGTATAAAAGCTGTCAAAGCAGCAGCAGAAGCAACAGACCCAAAGACTGAACGCCAGAGCAACCCTGTACGCCAGAGCAACTGCATCTGCAATGTCAACTGCATCCAGACGGTGGCAACAACGACAACAACAACAATAAGAACAACTTGCGGCTGTCTTTTGTCGCTTGTCTCTTGTCGCTTTGCAGGTTGTCAGGGCGATAAAAATTCTTTTGATTAGAGCTTAGAACTTGAGAAATTAAATGGCGCTAACCTGGCGTCTGGCATACAGAAGGAGCAGGCCATACTAAGGCTGGGGCGGCGAGACCATGCCCACTATTCCAACAACATGCATTTCTAAGCCGGCTGGCTGGCTGGCTGTCTGAATGTCTGGCTAGGCTTTTGTGCTGAGTTGCTTGCTGGCTGATAAATTTCCTTATTTCATGGTTCGTTTTTTAATTTATTTTTTTCGATTTACCGGCATGCAGCTTGAGGCATTTCCGGAGCAGCGCAGCAGCGGCGGCGCAGCAGACGCTCGACGTCATCGCATTGGCAAGGATGCCAGGCTGCCACATAGAAACACACACACACACACACACACACACACACACACACACAAATAGAAAGACCGTTTCGTGTATGCTCGTGTAATTACAGTTATGTCTCTGGGGTATGTATGCGATTTTCAACACTGGCAACAACAATAACAAAACAGCTCGCGCAAATGAGTTCTCTACGTTCTCGCTCCAATTTCAATTTCTCGCTTATAAATATCTTTAAATAATGCTTAGCTTTAATTTGATTTGAAATACTTGACTAAGGAAGTCAGTTTTGAACGTCCTTTTAATAATTTTTTATAAAAAACAACACGGGCAACACTTGACAGCTGCTTGGAGAAGTTTATCCACACGCTTTTCCAATCCGCAGCGTGTCACATAACGTACTCAATATTGCTCTCATTTTGTACACTCACGTGTCCTTATGAGCAACTTTATATCATGTCCTTACAAAGAGCTTAATAAGTTGCTTATTGAATTGGCAACACGTTGAATGGGAGTTGAGTGTTTGTATGAGGAATAGTTTTCTGTTTATAATGCACAGATTTCAAAGGATCTATAACGTTAGTACTTTATAGATAATTCTGTTTGACAACAAGGATTCTACAACACCTATGCCGTTTCATTATTATCGATACCTTAAGTACATTTCGTCAGAGCAGAGTTTCTGGATTAGCTACATTATCGTTCGCTCTGTTGTGATGGATGAATCCCATATGAACTTCAACCGGGAAGTCCGTGACAGAGGCCACATGATAAAGATTATTACAAACATTCCATAAACCTTCATGGAGTACACATTATAAGAATTACTAAAATAGAGCACAGCAGCTGTCCATGTCCACGATGGACCATGTTGTCTTTCTTTGGAGACAAACTTTTTTGGTGAATTTTGTTTCATCTTGTTGCTGTTCGTCTTCGTTAAAACGATACTCTACACTATTTGCTTTGACTTTTCACAATCTGCAATTCTCAGCCTGGATGGGCTAGGACTACTCAGAGATTACTTGCTTTAAGCGAAGTGAGCTGCTATTTAGACAGGAATAGACTCGTCGTAGCCACGCCCAAGTGAGTGCCGGTGAGGAGTGAACTTCTGCTGCCTACTCCACCCTCGTTTAAATGAGCAGACTATTAACCTTAATCCGCTCCAGCATAATGTTTTGCCTTTAATTGAGAGCATCCTTTACAAGTATCAGTGCGTATTTTGTTCCGTGGCGTTGTGCTCCTGTTGGTTGATTGATCAAACCACCTCCAGTCGCTAGCGCTTGCCACTTTGCAATTGATTGAGCCCTGGAAGATAAGCTGATGGGGTGGGCGGAACGGCAGTGGGCGCACTTCAACTGGTGACTAAAAGCAAATATTATTGAGCATTCTCAAAAGGCAGATAAACCTCTTTTTGCAGTTGGAAAAACAGCACATAAGTTCTCGTTCGTAGGCAAAAGTATAGTAGCAAGGATTATACGACGTCTTAAACCAATTTACAAAAGAAGTGGGATCTTGAGAAGGTATTTTTAGTCTTTAAGCTTAACAGCTTAAGGTAGTTGTAGGAAATGTATAGGTATAACATATTATTCTGAATTTAGACCAAAAGGGCACATCAGATATATACAAATAATTTTGTGTCCAGGGTCCTACGAACTTTAACGCGGATGTTGAAGGAAGGCGACGAAGCAGCAGTCTTTGGCTTCATTGAAAGGAGCAGTTCGAGAGTACACTAGCTACCTTTGGAATTACCGATTGGAGAATCGGTGGCGCTTAGAGAAATGTTCCAGGAATCCTGTATATGGTTGTGTTGCTTTGAATATTACAAACTTTTTATATGCAGCTTTTATCATTTCGTGCAGTTCAAGGACTTTACCATTGCTTTCGCTCCATTTCCAACCAAATGTGTATAAAAATTGCGCTTAAATTGAACTTCAAAGCAAATTAGACTCAACTTAAATTGCAAAAGTGAAAACTCCAACTAATTTTGATGAATTTCGCTAAAATTAAGTTTTTACTCTCTACACTGAGTGTAAGGGTATGAAAACTTTGGTTGACTCCAATGCAAACTTTTCTCTCTTTTTGTTATGTTTTTATTGTTATTGCTTTTATTATTATTTTTTTATTTTTATTATGACAGCTCGAAGTTTAATAATGACACGAACAATAAATCTATTTGGCATTGTCTTTGGCACATTGCACAGCTGTTCGACCTTTCTGGTTTCTCTCTCTTCTCCTTTTTCGTTGTTTTTATACCCTGTACACAAAGTGTAAAAGGGTATTATAGATTTGTGCAATTTATGTAACAGGCAGAAGGAGGCGTGGCAGACCATAAGTTCCAAGGACAAAAATGATCAGGAGCATTAGTCGAGTCGATATAGGCATGTCTGTCTGTCCGTCTTGGGCCAGCTTTCTCCGACACTATAAGAGTTAGAGCAAAACGATTTCACCACAAAATGCGCATTTTCTCAAACTGAGAGAGTTTGTCGAATGAAGTCGATATGTTACCCTCTTCCCCCGTGACAGATTTGCGCTGTTTACAACCGCTCCGTTGAATCTATCAACTCGAAACTTGACAGAGATGTGCGGCGTGTTTATGTGCATCCACGTTTCAAAAGTAATCGAAATTCAATAAATACATCAAAAGTTATAGGCAAAAATAAGCTTATTTCACCCCTCCCTCGCCTATAAACTGTGCCAACATTGCACTGCATGTACATATGGATGCAAGTGAGCTAGAGTTACAAAATTGGGTGTGAAGACTCGTGTGACCCTAATTGTTAAACTGTATCCACTTTTTTCAATAGAACCCCTCCTTGCCCCGCAAACGATTTACCTTAATAGCTGCCACACCCCCCAATATATTGATTTGAAAATTGTTATAGACATTTATATATGTATTTTTGATCTATGTTACAAAATTCAACGACATTGACCCAAGAATACTGGAGTTATGGGCATAAAAGTAATTTTAGCCACCATAATAGCCTACTTCCCAATAGGAAAATGTTTACAGGCATTTCGATCTTATGAAAAGAGTTATAAAAGTGGAAACTTCCGTTCGCATTTTACCGTATTTAGTGTTTAGAAAGAAAAAGTGTAGAGGGTATTCCAATGTCGGGCACCGTCCCGACTGTTTGCATCAAACTTTTTTTTAACTACTTTATTTTATTTTTAGTGTCGAACTTTACTTCAATAAATTCTTGAACTGATTTCGAGTTCGCTGTTGTTGTTGCGGTTGTCCTTGTCGTTGTTGTTTTGTTATTTAGCTGCTTTTTAATTGCATTTTGATGATGTCTTAATTTTTATTTCGGTTTTTGTGGCACAAAATCCAATTTCAGGCAGTGCAGGCAGTGCCACGCCCCCTCGCCCCGCTGACTTACACTTAGCCAAAAGTCCTTGCAAGCTGTTCATTTTATGCGCTTAATCTGTTGTTGCCGTTTTTCAAGGTTTCCCTTTTTTCTGGTATGTTTGTTGTAGTTGTTATTGTTGTTGTTGTTGTCCTGGTAGTACATTAAAACTCCGTGGCCATTATATTTTGTAGCTACTGTACTTGTTGTTGTTGTTGTTGCAGTTGCCTTGTTTTATATGCGGCAATTTTTGGCATTTGCTGCGGGGCAGCCAAAGCAACAATAACAACAAACATAAAACGCGCGTTTTTGTTGCTGTTGTTGTTGCTTTAATGTCGCGTGATAAGCGATTTATGGCAAAGCTCCTGAATTGCTACTCCACTCAAGTCGCGTCAGCGAGTGACAGAGAGAGCGATATAGAGTGAGCGAGAGAGTCCGACTGAAGTCCAGCTGACTTAATTCTATTTAATGGCTCTGCCATGGTTATAAAATGGAAATGGTTTAATTGTTAGGCATTGGGGTACAACAAAATTTATACTATAAAAGTATGTACGCTTTTCCGCTTTTCTTCTCTATATATAGATTGGCAATAAAAAGGCTCATGAAATATTAACCAGTAGCAGGAAGAAGAAGAAAAAAAGGGTTCAACGTTTTTTAACCATCTGGGGCACTCAATGACAATTGTATCCTGACAGAGTTCATTCAGTTGCTTCCTTCCTTACAGTTTATGGGCGTGTTGGGCGTGGTTTTTCTTGCTGTTTTTTTTTTCCTTCATCCTAGTTTCATTTACCGTTTTACTTTAATTGAGTTACCAAAGTATCTTATCGCGCTTAATGCACTGCCTGTTGCAGCCAGCACTTAAGTTTTTCGCGCTATTTAAATGTAAATGAAACTTTGACTACTTCAAGACTGCCAGGAGTCGAGCTCCTTAAGATATAAGATATATATACTTGGTATATTTATACTCGCTTTCAGATCGCAATCGAAGCTGCTTAAGTGTAGTTGTGTATGAATGTCTCTGTGTGTGTGTGTTCTTTTCGTGTGTGTTTTTGTGGGCGGACACCTTTCGTAAATACAGTAAATAATGACAAGTCCACAAGGCATCATATTAAGTACGACAAATTTCTTGCTAAAGACCACTCGAATCTAAAATGCTCTGTAATCAGTTTCGTAGTAGTCGAAGTGCATTCATATAGTCACCTCTATTATGGGGGTCATCAGTTAGGAGTTAGGAGACTATAAATTTGTATTATGTGGTAACACTGCATTTATCCTGAATCGATGACAAGTCTCCAGTCTTCATCTTTATACATGATCAAAACTCTTATTTTACTGTAATAAGCTAGAGATTTCTTTAATTTTTCGTGAAATATTTTCGGGACTCTTCATCTGTATTTGCCATTATGAAGATTCTAATGGTGTGTGCGTATTCGACGTAGTATTTAGGAATATATATGCTGGGGGCGATAATTTTCTCTTTACCTCTGTTCCAAACTGACCGTGGCAAAGCTGTCAGTGTCAATAGAAAAGGAACTTTTGCCCTACCTGATGGCCTGCCCCACTTGCGAAAAAGAGTGTCACTTCATATCGTAAATTATGGGCTTTTTCTTATACTTGGCGAAAATCTTTGACAACTTTAAAAACTGTCTAGCTTCAACTAACTGTAAGTTAATTTCGTTACTCAGCCTGCACAGTGCTGATCTTGAACCAATATTGAACCATGAAATTGATTTGCAAGGGAATATGGTTTTTCTGACGAATATATTGTTAAAACAGTTTCACTTGAAACTTTAAAAGCTTCTTTCACTTGATTTATGTTGCAGATTTTTTTTTTAACAAAAGTCTTTCAAAAATGTTTCGCCATAAAAAAAAAACTAAGTTATGGCTATGAAACTCCCAAGATACTTGATAAACTTATAGTTTTTCTGATAAGTAACTTGTTGAAACAGTTTCTTTCGAAAAGCAGAGCAGCTTTTGGTTTGCTATCAAAATGCGGTACTTGATTTTCCTCACAGCTTTCGTCACAAATATCTTACTACAGAAGTTTTACTTCAAAACTGTATGGAAAGCGTAGTTTGGCCTGCGATATCACACTTCAAAGCCTTTTTAAGCTGATTTCGCCTTGAAAACAAACAAAATAGCTGAGCCTTGGCTGCGTTTCTATCAAATTAAGCGTTTCATTTGATTTCCGTTACATATTTTCTGGCAAACATTTCATTGTACTTCATAAAGTTGCAACTTTTTGCTCAAATTTGCTCTGTTTTGTAAGTGGCGAATGCTCTAATAGCCGTTAAATATCGTCAAGTGCTCAGATTTTCAGTAATTCCAACTTTTTGGCGATTCCCTTACTTGCGCTTAATTGTATGCCTTCACTTTGCTTTAGTAATTTACACTTTTTATGCGTCTGTTTAATGTTACAAAAATTTGCAAAAACTTGATATACTTGTAAACACTTCGTATTAAAAATGGCTGCCGCTTTGCTCTGTCTCACTTTATGCACTTGGCATTCCAATTTTCGGTTGCCATGCCAGTGTCCAGGCGCTGGCCAGGCACTGTGTCCCAACTCACCGAGAAGGAGTCCTTGGTCTCTTTCTATATAATTCATTGTTTTACTTACCTGTCGTTTTTGTGTTGTTGTTGCTGCTGTTATTGCTGCTTTATGCCCTTTACTTGGCATGCTTTTAAAGCACGATACAAGATGGCTGTGGCAGCCATTTTGAAAGGCCAACAGCAACAACACGAACAAGCTGCTGCTTGCCCCATCAATGAAATACACTTTAAGTTTTCCGTGAACCAACATAAAAGGAAAACTTTGTATGGTGTTTGGCATTGTTGTTGTTGTTGCAGCGACGCGACGCCCTACTCATTAAGTTCTTTGCATTGATGAGGGCTTATTAAGTCTTGTGAGTGAGTGTATACGAGTGTGCGGTGTATATTACGCGTTTAAGGCTGCCAATTAAAAGTTTGTTGTTTACAAGCAACAAATCCTGCCTACCTGCAAATTATGGATTTCCGTTAATATATATTTAATACTTTGATTTTCTTTCAATGTAGTTGTGCCTAGCAAAGATATCCCTCAATTGGATTATACTAAAGTCCAAACTATGTGCTGCAATCCTACGTATGACCTATACGGTAGCGTCGCGTGTGCCGGCGGCTGTTATTGAATTTTTAAGATTTATCGATTTCACGAGGCACTGCGACCATCATCGAAGCACCTGGCGGCGGCGGGCTTTAGTGCTTTGAACCTTGTGTGAAAGAGAGCGCGACAGGCAGGTGAAAAGGATAGCTACAATGTACTCCGTGCCCCCGTATGACTGAATGTTATAGTCAATGTAAAACACACCATAAAAACGACAACTAAGGCAAGTCGTAAATTAAAGGCCATAATGATGATGCATGGTATGAGAGTTACCTGTAGTTAGAGGCAAAAAAAAGGTTACCTGTTATGTCGGCAATGGCATGTGCTTTAAAGCTGTGACTCAAATATGCCAAGAATTTCGTGCTATTTGATGGGCATTAGTCAAAACTTAAGCACATGTGGCGTATACGCAACAAATGTCAATTGATTTGCTTGGCCGCTTATCACATTTAATATAATTGACAGTCATTGGTCATTCGGTGCCATATGCACGCACATCAATATAAATTAATAAGCACACAGATACACTCACTCACACAGATACACTCACACGCACACACTCACATATACTCTATAGACACCGGAGCGTCATTCAGAGCCAATTAACACATATTTGTCACAGCAAACAATTGCACACATTTGTCTACCGATTCATACATATTTTTTGTTTATATCCTGAAATATGAAGATAATTATGGCCGATATTCATGAACACGCACACGGAGTCACAACCTGCATGTTGCCCCTGATGATGTGTGACAGTTATATAAAAGTGTAAGTTAAAGTTGGCAAGAGCCAAACACCTCGAGAAAGTCAAGTCAAGGCCATGTTGCATGTACTGCAAACAATATATGAATTATTAGACCCTTCCGTTGGCGCCGTGCACATGTTTTGACGCCAATAAGATTAAGTGGCAGGTTCGAGTACATGCCACATAACCTGCACACGATTGCCGTGCCTCCATTCAACGTTTTGCCAAAGCATTTGACAAATTGACTAAATATTTGAGCTGGCGTTGAAATTAATAACAATCGATACGTTATAAATTTACGCAGCAAACACGCAAAACCGGAAATCGGGGAGAGACAGACAATAAGGAATAAATGAGTACGCAAAAGTTTTGTTTTGGGTTCGTTGAAGTTTAGATACTCTCGTATTGTTTCTTTGGGGCGTACGAAAATAATCTTAATCTTGACAAAGAGCTCGCATATTCAATGTTTAGATAAAGTTTTGTGGTTTTAGCCAACTGTCAGATAAAGTCGTGTTGGCTAACAATTGCCACGGACACTGCACATATGTACAGGCTTTGAAGGCATTGCATCAAATGTCGTTTGTCAAAATGGCAGCACCCAAAAAATAACCTCTTGTGAAAGTTAAGCTGAGATTGTTGCTGGCAAGCGTTGTTCAAGTATTGAGTCTTAAACATATTTTTGGAGTTTTGGCGTTCGTTGAAACTGAATCCGAAGTTCACATCACACTAATTTGTCTCTTGAAACAGTCAGCGGCGATTTATATCGGATTTGGTATAATATAGCGCCATTTAGCACAAAAACGACAACAACAACAAACATAAGTATGCATGGTCTTCTTTTCGCACTCACTGCTAACGCAGCACACAAAAGCAAAATTGCAAGCTTCTCAGGCTTCTGTGAATGCTGCTAAAACAGCGCGCACATGAGTAACACCATCTGAGCGTAATAGCACATTTTCGTGACGGCATACAAGAACATAGGTAACAAATCTTTTGGTCCGCTAGCCCTAAAACTTATGTGTTTGGAAGCGGCAGTAGTTTGATAGAATTTGAAAAAGTTGAAGCATACCCTTAGGAGCTGCCTGTTTTATGCGTTGGAAATGGTTCCAGGCAAAGGTTTCAAACCCGAATCATTCGGTTCAGGCTGGTTACAAGCCCAAAAACAGAGTTTGTACCCCGTTTTTTTCATTTGTTTTTGTGGGTCTGTGTAATGAACCCAACGCAGTAAAAGCTTTTCATCAGAGGCAGAACGTGAGCTTATATTGCTAATCGTGTGGTGAGCGTATTAGAGAATACTACCTAAGCAGGTCAAAGATTGCCTTATGAGGCGACTAAGACACTGGGTTAACTACAAAAACTCCGCTCTAGTGGTTCCCATAGTATAGGAGGGCTTCAACTTTATCGAAACCGTAAAATGTTTGTCGCCAGCAAACCGGACGACTCATATTACTCACAAATGCCATAACATCATATATAGTTCTGACGTTATAGACTCCACAAAGAAAGTGGGTGACCTCTGATTTGACAAAAAGTTGCTTGTCAGCTGGACTCCAAGAATCCTAAGAATCTTCCATTTTAGTTGCCACAGATGAAACTAGAGATTAAAAATGTCCGTGCAACAATGCACAGCTCATTGATGTTTTCGGAAATACGATTGGGTACAGCTTCGAAACCCGTCCTTTGACCTCTCTGCACCAAGCTGAACCGCAAGCGCCTTTGGATGTAGCCATTTTCAAAATCTGAATTCGCTAGTAGGTGTCTGGGTTCCGGTAGGACAGTGTGATGATTCCCGAACCCACCTCGCTCAAAATGAAAGATGCTATGAGGCTCCTGGAGAAGTGCTCTACATCAGGCCGTCATCTCGTAATGGTTTATTATATTATTTATTTTATATATTTATTATATTTATTTTGAAATAGCTCTTATATGGATCAAGAATAGGGAAGCGTGCCGCTTTCTTAATTTGATCGCTCTCTATCTTCTTCTTCTTCTAAATGAAGTCAACTTATACCATGACCTTTGACAAAGAGTCGAATACCTAACTACTACCTATGAAACTACTAGCATTATAGGATTACTTTCTTCTAATCGTTAAATGAGTGCGATTTATCTTGCAACAGCTATTTCCCCAATATCTAAAAGATTCTATATGAAAATATAGGCCCACATATGTCTTGGAGAAGCCGATTCAATGGAAGACTTGCTATGTGACTGTTCGTTCTTTATAAGGACATGAATGCGCATTTTGGTAAGTGATATAGTTACATAAACGCCAATCTTCATTGATTGAACGTCGATAATGGTAGCCGATCTTCGCATCTCGGGTTGCCAATAAAACACTTTTATAAGTTTTAAATATTGAATTTATTTGTAGTGCATCGTCGCTAACACAACTCTAATTCCTATCTATGTTATATCATAAACATAGGGATTTACTAACGCTACTCCACTCTTTCGTTAAGATTGCTTTTCTTACCAACTCAATCCGTGTTTTTAAAGCAAGGACCCTCTGTCCGTACGGCTGAGTCGCCAGCTCGTGGGGATCATAAATGCTTAATATATTTAGCATTTAACTGTTTTTATGATACAAATTTATGCACATAACGGGTTTTAATGCAAATAACCTTTGATTTTCATAAAAACCAGCTTATTATGTAATTTTATGCATAAAAACTCTTCATATGGAAATATTATTTAATTTTTTCGCAAAGAAATATTGTCTTTTGTTTTATTTTTTAAATTGTATATATTTGCGTCATGTTTTTTCACAATGTTTAATGATTTAATTTTATTTTAAACTGAAAACTGAGTATCCTATGTGACAAATTGATTGAGCTGCAGAAAGAACTTCTTTTTATAACATATAGATAATAGATACATTATATTTTTTGGTATTTTTAAATTCCTGATTTAAAAGTTAAGTTCTTAAAAAATGGCAACAAATTTTTAATTTTATCAGCTTTAAGATTATTGTTTCTTTTTCTAGTGGGATCTCAATTCCTGATTGTTTTGTGTAACTAACTGGGAGACCACGATTAAGTTTGGTGTGTAACAGTTCCATTTCGCAATTCACTTCTTAATAACACTTCATAATAATAACAATATCATTACACTAATTAACATTCGAATAAAGACGTTTCCAGCGAAAACATTGACATTTGCCATTGACTTGACAACTGAGGATTGTGAGAAGTGTTTATTGCAGTTGCGATAACCTACAAAATTTGGTCAAAAATAAGAAAATTTCAATGAGTTTTGTTTAATTGTTGCTGTCAATTTAACAGTTCCAATGATGGCATTTTCGCAAAAAAGCGTAAGAATGGGGAAAAGTAATAAATTCTTGTTTATGACGCGTGGCAACTAATATGATCCCTCTAAGCGACATCCAGCAACAAAGCGTTTCACTTGATTTACGTTTCAGTTTAACTTGTAAATTAAATTTGTACTGCTATTGACTTGACTTTAACATGTTTAATCAAGCTAAAGAAATCTAATAAGAATGGCCATTCATAACAGGTATGAAGCCATATAAGCTTGACCAAGCAAGTAAAATATAGAAACCAATAGAGGATATAATAAAGAGAAGGTATGAATGCTGGAAGCGACAAATGGATTTAGCAGACAAGGAAAATCAAAGAAAGCTAAGAAGTTCAGAAGTATCAATAAAACCCAGAAGCACAAAGAAGAAATTGCATTTGCACAGACTCAATCCTGGGGACTGCAAACAGAAAATTCATATTTAGGAATTGCAGGGGCAAAAACAGTCGAAAAGAGTAGTTTAGGGGTTTACAAGTGCTTTAAATTACGGATCGGCAGAAGAGACTCTAGCAGAAGTTAAGTCGTATGTATATGTATCAGCAGAGAAAAGTTGTCTACGTGTAGAGGACACACAGGCAAAGGGCTTGCTGCGAACGAACATTTTCTTAGTTGCCATTGGCAACTTCTGTGCTACCGCTGCCGATCACGGCTTTAGACCACCTCTTTTAGCTTTGTTGAAAGTAAGAATGTGCTTGTCCAATTTTACGTTCTGATCAAAGGGAATACCAAAAATCAAACAGAGTCAAAATAATTTCTAGTGCTGAAGATCACTATGTAGGACGCGGAGCTAAGTAGGGTCCAATTATTAACAAAGGTTCAGCAATAATAGCTTAATATTGCATCAAGACTTTATTCTATTAAAATCGTACTCGTAATATAATAAGTGCACATTGTAATTGGAAAGTCCAAGTTTGATATTCATTTTAAACATAACTAAACGAGAGGCTGATATAACTCGAGTGAGGTAATTGAGAAACAAAATCAATGGAAAAGGTGCTAGATGACTACGCTGAGGCACTCCGAAGTAGTATTCATACAGTTACACTCAAAACTTTTAAAAGAGAATAAGTTCATGTTATAACATCCATGTGATCACCCATCAGACTTCTTGAATATTAAAAAAAATTGAATTCTGCAGACTAGTGTTATAGGAAAGAAATGGAAAAAGGTAAGCAGCAATTTAACGATATTAAACGACAAGTTGAACTATACAAAATAGTATTCGACTTAATAAACTCTCTCATAACAGCTGATTGCGAAGTTTATTGTTGTTGTTTTTTTCTTTTTCTAACGGATACAGTACATTATTACTCTAAATCATTTTTTAACTGTCTAAAACGCAACGTATCCATGTTAAACGTATATTCGGAAAAGCGCAAATATTTTATCTTTCGAATGGTATAGGTTTTACATAAAAAAGTTGAGTTATTGCGAAGTAATCGGTACCACACTGAAAGTTTTGCTTTTGGCTAAGTCAATGTCGTAGACCTCATAGAGTTAGTCGACCTCCATCGCATGCGGTAGACCAAATATCTCACGAAATACTTTTCGCTGAGACACTACAAGGTCATATTCATCAGACTGCGTCACCAACCATGCTTGCTGCTCATTTGTCTACTGAGACCAAAGCAACATCTATTGGCAAGAGTGATTCTTTGCTTGATCTCCATCCATGACATCGTTTTTAATCGATCGGTGGTCCAATCGCTGTGAGAGCCCACTCGAAGAAAGCATATACTTCGTCTTGCTCTCATTTACCACCAGAGCCACCCTGACAGATTCTCTTTCAATAGCCGCAAAGGCTCCGGTAACTGCTCGCTTAGTGCGCCCGACGATATCATCTGCGTATGCAAGCAGCTGGGCTCCCTTATAGAATACAGTCCCGTTTCAATTCGACACATTCTCTATCACTAGAAATGGTCGCAGGTCGCAGACACCGCCTTGTCTGAAGACTCGCTTGGTATCAAGGCGCCTCAAAATATCTTTTAATCTAAGCTTGCTGCAGATATCGGTACAATATCGGATCTTTAAGCCTTTCGTTAAGGATGCATTTCGAATGGCGGCAAAACAAAATGTGTATAGCAACCCAAATCTATGAAATAGCTGATATGCCCTTTCTAAGTGCGCTCAATACGCCTTTCTGCTTTTTGCGTGACCCACGTGAGCTGCGTGAGTGTCTGGCACGTGTGTGTGTGTGTGTGAGGTGCGAAGGGCATTGGCTTTGGCATTTAGGTAATCACGCTGATGGCAGGGGCGGCAATGAACTTGCCACTTGCAATCAATAAAAAGCCAATGCTGAAATGTTTGCCATGTGACAACAACAACATAACCCAAATATTCAATTTATGGTGTGCTGGAAAGCCACACGCCAATAATTAACGGCATTTAAAATCGATTGAATAACGGGAGTGAGGAGGAGCAGGAGGAGGGTGGCGCTTCAGTGGGGCAGAGTGGGGCAATTTGACATACTTAGAATAGGTAATATTACTAAGCCAAGTGCAAATTGCTTTGATAATTTTGGCTATATTTTTGTAGCTATTTGTCGTCGTTGCTGTTGTGGCTTTTCATGTTCTTGTTGTGGCTTTTCACGCTGTTGTTGTGGCTTGTGTCTAATGTTTTTGTTGTTGCTTATTTCAATTTGATTTGCATTGAAATGTGCTTCACAATGTAATTTTTCTATGCCAAACCAACAAAGAAAAACAACAACAATAAAAGCGAGCGCAATGAAATGGTATTGAATTTTTAATGAGCTTCGTTTGGCTGTTCTCCGAGTGATAGAGTGAGGGAGAAGGGAAGAAAGGCAGAGCCTGCTGCCACTTTGACGCCTGCTGAATGACTTCTTTTGGAAGCGCAAAAAGCAAGGAATACTTTTAGGCGCTGCTTTCAAATGGAAATAAAAGTACAACAAATAGAGCAAATGTTGATAAAAAAAAAATGTAGGAAAAAAGCAAATAAAGCAACAGATTTGCATAATGTGCCACACACATGCGATATAATTTACATTAAATTGCCGCTCAATATAAATGTATCTGTTAGATACACAGACAGAAATCAGCTCGCTGAAGTAGTGCTATATACATATTAGTTGTAGGCATTAAAGCGATTACCTACACACATGTGTATCTATCAAATAGTTTTGCATAATTTCGTACTGATTTGCATGCTGGTTTTTACGCTTTTCTGCATCATAAATTATGCTGAAAATGGGAAATTTCATTTTTGGCTAACACGGTAGGAAAACGCAGCATGCAACAAAGAGTTGAACGAGCGTAATTTGGTTTATGGATTTTTGCGGCATTGCAATTTGGTTGAGGCGTCAAATTTGTTGTACGCCAATTGCCGTACGGCCGTACGTTTCAAATAGAATTATCATTTTGGTTGCATTGTTTGTGTGTGGCGTGTGTATTTGGCTGCTGATTAATGTTTGATGCCTAGTAATTAAATACGCACACACACACACACACACACACACACACACATACACAGCTCGCTTTTCGACAATTCATGCAAATTTATGTGCGACTTTTTTGGCCGGCTTTTCTGGCCAAAAGTCCGTGCTGCCTGAATCTGACTCTGACTCCGGCTGCCTTTATGGTTTATGCAATTTCAATTTGAGTGCAATAAAAACGATTTGTTTTAATTACTAACGCACATGGCATTTAATTATTTTTATTGATTAAATAAAACAATTAAGTTTATGCAAATTAATGCAGACGACATAGTCGACATGACATGAATCTCGAAGCCTACACGACAGCGCCCCCCTCGATTCATAGCTCCCTCAGACTATAGCAACTTAATGGAATAGCTAAGCAGCCTGGCAGACAGCAAACAAGGGGCAGGCAGTGGGCGCTGTGGGCGTGGCAGCCGCACGCAGAAGAGCATTGACATAGCGGCAAGTTACTACATGCAACATAAAATAATTTAAGGCCAAGCATAGAAAATTAATGAGGCCATTAAATGTAGACGCACACACACACATGGACACACATGTGTGTGCACCAACTCTGTCATAGACATAGACACACTCACACACACACACACACACACACACACACAGTCATAGACAGAGACATGTGTTGTTGTAGTTGGAGCTTGTGGGTGCTGCTGTGTGCCAACTCTTTGTCGCAAACATTTCGTTGTCATACTTTATGAAAGGCAAAACACAAACTCCTACACTCTCACATACACCAACTCAAACACACGCAGAAACACACACACAAACACACAGGCACAGAGAAACTCACTTGCTTTTTGTGTACGTTAATGGGCAAGTGTGCGTGCATGCTGGCTGTTATGCGTGTGCATCGTTTGCTCTTTATTTAACTTACAGAAGCTTTTGACTTGAGCGAAAAAAATAATGAAGTTTGAGAACTATGATTAGCAAATACCAACTTTTAGATGCACTAACAAGGTTGCAATAGTGAAGAGTGCTGACCAACCAACTAAGATGTAAGTGACGTCACTTATGTGGGCAATAAAGTTATGACAATTCATAGCTTTGGGAGGAGAAGTGGCTGCTCTGAAAAAGTAACGTCAAAATTGTGACGCCACATGTTGATGTGTGACTATGGTGGAGGGAAGGGTCAAAACAATGTGGCCATAACCTATGAAAATAGTGATGTCATAATTAGAAAGTCAAAAACTGTAATTAAGAATATGTTTTTTTTTTGCTTTTGCGATTAGTGACGTCACATTACGGTTGGGGGTCATCAAATGCTGATGCTTTCTGACAATGGGCAAGGGTAGGATCTACATATTTTCTAAAATCATGGTGACCTCACTTATGAACAGTTCATTACTTTTTTAGAAATATGCAATCTATACGGTAAGCAAAAATTCCGTGTGGTACCGTTTACTTCGCGATAGCGCAACGTTTTAAGATGAAACCTATACCATTTGAAAAATAAACTGCTTGTGGTTTGCAGAATATAAGTTTTAACTGGGTACGTAGCATTTAAGTCAGGTAAAAATTGATTTTAAGTAAAAAAAACAATAGCAACAAAAAAAAGACACATATATATACATGTACACAAAAATCAGCTGTTATGAGAGCGTTGGTGACCGGAAAACAATTCACTGCTTAGATTATGTAAACCTGTAGCAAAAAGCATTATCAGTGGTAGTTATATGATTGCATTAAAAGCGAATAAAGTTCCTCTGAGAGAACACATTCACACAAACAGATTTAATGCTCCAACGGTGCATAAAGTTACAGTTACAATAGTATATGTTTTTGAACAACGATACATTGAAATTATGATGAGAGCAGACGGTGATGACGTGTTTTCATCTTTTCAGCGTCCACCAAATTCTAACCTATCTTTTTATTCAATTTTCATATCCTTCTTCTCACTTTTCCTGTGAAACATGATAAATTGGAACTACTCGTCTGAGTGATTCCATACACAATATCTCCATCCATCTATCTATTTATCTATTTAAATATCTTTCAATCAATCCAACTATCTATGTATCTTTTTATCTATCTATCCATGTATTTTTTTTTCTATCCGTCTATTTATCTATCTGTCTAAAAGTATCTATCTATGTATAGATTTATCTATCTATCTTTAACAGCTGTTTAACGAAAATCGAAGCAAATGCTAAATGGTTTCTGTTTAACTTATTGACCCTGCTCTTTACTTTCTAAATGTTTCATTCCAATTTTTAAAATTTATGGGGAAAACGGAAAAAATTTGTTCAATATGTGTGTAAAGGGAACTTTATCGGCCAAATTTTGTAAAACAATGTATGTATGTACTTACCCAGGCAAGGCGTATAGCTTAGCAAAGGTCATGTTCCGCAGTCCGTATACAAGTAGGTCATCCATTTACATATTTGCATGTGTCTTCAAAGTTGAGGTCCAGAAAAGAAAAACTTGGCATTGGCCTTAATACTCGAAGGCGGAAAGCAAACAATAAGACGCCAATACACTAAATTGGACATATGAAATCTAAGTTTGGGCAACTGCTTCCAATACGAAGCAGAGTCACAACTAGTCTCTAGAGAACAAGCTCCATGTTATATTACAAGATTGTTTATAAACTTGATTATGAGTTGTTAACTAATATTAAACTTATAAAAAGACTTGCATTAAAGCAAACACATTCTACGTCAAGCAACTCCAGTGACATGTAAAACATCTGAACTTTGCATCGAAGTTTTAGTTCGCTCGAAAGAGGTGAGAGCTAATGCTTTCTATATCATCATATGATAGCGCTATCTAGCATTTATGTGTGCAAGATCCATTACAATCTCATTAATATAAAGCCATGAGAGCGTCATACTAACCGTGTGTCCCACCATCCGTATGTTGTATTATTCGTGTGTTACAACATCCGTGTTTCACAGCATCCGTGTGTCACATTATCGGTGTGTCTCACAATACTAGCGTGACGGCATACTAGACGTTCTTAATCCTAAAGCAATAGAATATTGAAATCATTGGTACTGAAACGTGTTTCTGGTGGCCAATTTTAAAATTTTCAGGACATACATAATATAGCGACTCAATAGCCTTTAACTGAGCATTCTAGTGAATGCTTTGAAGAATATTGACTTGTCATAGTCTTTAACAACCAATATGTTGTTTTAAAAGGCTCATGAGTCATTCATGCAATTATGATACACATAAATGAGGGCTCTAAGTCTACCTTTACAACTACTGTGTGTTATGTAACCCATATGCCCCTTTTCAACCTTTTCATTTAGTGTAGTGTATTAAAAAAGAAAACGAAAGGAAAGCAAAAGGAAAATCCTTTGACGAACACAACTCTCATGCCCTAAGCCAAGTGCCAGTTCAGAGGCTTTGTTATAGCTGTAGTTGTTGGAAAGGTTCGTTTTGCTGTTTTTGTCGAAGGTTCTCGCTGTGTCATCCATCAGAGCCTGGCTATTGAATGTTATGAGCCCAAAAATAACTTCCGTTTAGTAGTAATATTTACGGTCCTTGGCCACATACACACACACACACACCCACACACATGAATATGTTTATAATACGTTATAACTGTAACATACAAAGTTTGCTTGGACCAAGCATATGCTTAAGTTGCTTCCAAGTCGTTAAAAGCGCGCCACAATATATGCAATACATAAGGAGCTATCTTCATATACAGAGTTGCACACATATGAAAAACTGCGCGTTCCAAGCACCTGGCAGGTTCATTAGGCGAACGACCTGTTAGTTAGTGGGCGTTGTGGGCGTGGCGTGTTTTCGTTAGAGTGGCAACGTCATAGCTTTGCCGCACGTTTTGCATTTTGGTTATATTCACAAGAGAGCGGTACAACGGCACGTATACGTAATAAAGTTGAACAAATAAAATTCACTTTCGTTTTGGCGCAAAGTTCTAATTTTTTTCATCAACGTTGTTATTGTTGTTAGTTTATGTTGTTGGTGTTGTTGTTGCCGCCGTTGTGCTTTGTTTTGTTTTGGGGCTTTTGTTAGGCTTCAGTTGCAACCTAAATTTCATTTGAGGCACAAACTTGTTTAGTTGGCAAACTTTGCGCGTCGCCAATAAGACGCACGGCATGGGGGCAACACAGCCAGAGATACAGATAGAGATGGAGACAGTGAGGGAGGGAGACAGCGACGCAGTAAGAGTGAGCGTCAGACAGTTTGGCGTGTGGGGCATACAACTTGCCATGATATAATCTTTCCATGTGTGTGTGTGTAAGTGTGTGTGTGTGTGTGTGTGTGTGTGTGTGTGTGTGTGTGTGTGTGTGTGTGTGTGTGTGTGTGTGTCGGTGTGTCTCTCTCTCTGTGTGGGTCTGTGTGTCTCTGTATGTGTGTGGGTGTGTGTGTATCTGTGTGTGTGTGTGTGTGTATCTGTGTGTGTGTCTCTGTATGTGTGTGTGTGTGTGTGTGTGTGTGTGTGCTCGGAGCCTATATATAATCAGTTAGACCCACACATGTGAGTTTGCTGCAGTTTACTGTCTGGCACGCTCATTACGCATATCGATTATGGAGCTCTCACTGTGTGTGTGTGTGTGTGTGTGTGTGTGTGTGTGTGTGTTTGAGTATCTATGTGTTTGGGTAGCGGTGTCTGCGAACAGTTCAAATGCATAATTGGCGATTAGAGGATTGACCCTAATATGCGGCACAGCAGCTTACAACAAAAGCGCAGCAGCTAACTATTTACACTGCACTACAATGTTCGTACAACACCAAGAGATACACAGAAATACTAGAGTGAAGCCCACTTATTCATAGATACTACCATAAAAGCTTGCAAATTCGATTTTCAAAGAACGAAGCGCAACGTTTTCAAAGCGCAACTTCTGCTATATTCCAATGCCTAATGATTCATTGAAGTGTTAATTAGATAGATACAAAATTTTACAAATTGAATGAGTTACATTGAAATATGTTGTTTTTCTCGGTTCAATGAAAAACTACACTTGATTGCAAATTAATTCAATTTTCGCTTGAAACGCAAAATTTACAAGCAATTTGAAGTTTACTTGTTGAAAGGAACAAACAGATTGTCTGACTTACATTTCCTTTGCTGCGAGTGGTTGTTGAATGTATCTTCAAAATGCTTTGAATATAATGCGAAAGTACCAAGGGAAGCATTTTTCAAAGTTAAGGAACTCACATCAGTTTCAGTATAAATAAAAATTACCTATTTACCTATTAAGCCGGACAAAACAGAAAAAAAACGTATCTCTTCAACTGTTTTTTTTTGAGAAAAACAAAAAGAAGGTGGAAAACTGAGAAACTTTAAATTTAGAAGCCATTTTTTTTTTTAAATACCAATTATATGAGCACATTTTAGTTCGATTCTTTAACCCCCAAAACATTTGGGGACTATTTCGTGTTTAAGGTATTTTATAAGATTTCGTTACCTAAAGCAGCGCTGTTGCTGCTGTGATCACTATCTCTGCTTTGGCGCATCAGACAAGGCGATGCTTTCTCCTGCAACCTCTTCAACCGAACTACATCCGAACGGAACAATATTGAACTATAAGAATGTTAATATGCTCCCATGCGCAGATGATAAGCGAGCAGTTACGGGAGCCTCGCTGTCATTGAAAGAGATCAGATTCAGAAATGAAATTACATAGATATATCTATTTTTTGAGTAGAGAAACGTTGGAGAGCGGTTGAAATGTATAATTTTGATGTTGTCAAGCATTTCGTTTACCTTGCATCAGAGCATCACTTTTGCCAAAAGATGTTACTTTGGTCTCAGTAGGTAAATGCGTAGAAGAGACCACGCTCGTCAGACGAAACTAACACTCTATAAGGTGCTCATCCTTCCCACTTTGCTTTATGGCGTCTGATGAAAATGCCCTTGGAGTGTACGGAAGCGGTTCACCAGAACCAAGGGTGAAAAATTTTAATCAAATTACTTTCTTGTTATAAAATGAGAATCTATGAACAAAAAAGCGTTTAAAAGCAGAAAAACTCCCGCAATCTGAAACCACAATATTGCGGCAGAATTTGTGTTAACCCACAAATAGACTGAGTTTTGTCAATTTCTCCCGCTCCTTTTATTACTCCTCTCACACGGAACATAATTAAAGGCTTTTAAACTAATGGAAGTTATGGGAATCAAAAGAATTTTACCCCTTTTCAATATATATATATATTTAATTTGTTTATGAATGAGCTTTTTTTACACATTTTTTTCATCACAAATTAAATGAATTAATATGACATGTCCAGGAGTTTTTTTTAATGTAACTTTTGGTTCGAGTTCTCGTTTTTTAAATGGCTTTGTATATAAATCGAAATTTTCTTGTTGCAGCTTAAATAAATAATGTTTTTTTCATTTAACTTATTAAATTAAAGGTGTTGCAATGCATAGTAAAACGCACATACGGAAATGTGTTATGCTTTATATGTACAGCTGGGAGCCTTGAGCTATAGATAATGTTGAATAAACAAGAGTAGTTTAAAGTGTCTGAAAGTATCTTAAAGGAACTTAAGGCTGAATTAAGTACAAATGCTAGTCTAGATAACTATTTTAAATGATTTTAGCAGATTAAATAGAGAAGTATCTCTAAGCGTTTTTTGAGTGTATTAAAACTTGTATATTTGTTTTAGGGTTTAAGTAAGGAAGAGGAGCTGAAATTTGGGAAGTGTTCATGTGTAATGTAAACAGGGATGTTGCTAGTACAAAAAAAGATGGTTGCTTTTTAAAATATGTATTTATTAGTTCACCCCAGCCCTTAAAAGGGTTGTGCGTAGGGTTTGGGACCCACTACGTAAAACCAGAGTTCTAATGTAAGAATGCTTTACATCAGTCCGTACCCCGATAACGGGTTGTTATGGACAGTTAAGAAGAAGAAGCATTTATTAGTAAACTTAGAAAGAAAAGAAAGAAAGAAAGTTGGGACATTTGCCAGCAATCCCAAGGTTCCTACTCGGCTGCTTTGTGAGTAACATTACAGTAACTGTTTAAGCTAACTGTGTGATTGTCTCGCTCTCACTCACACTGCATGCGCTTAGACGGAGGCTGCCAGCAGAACCTATTACAGTCTATTACTTGGTCACCTTCGATCAGTATGTGAGAAGCATTGATTGAAAGCGGTCAAGGCCGTATAGTGTGAGGCGCAGGCAAACATGAAGTTTAATTAGAAATCAAATGAATGTTTAAAATGTAAGAAAAATAATGAAATCATTTTGGGAAAATGATTTGCAGCGGCTCCAATTAAGAAGTGCAGGAATCCAATACCTTCAATGTATAAGCGAACTCTGAAGTTGAATACTTTTGACATTAAAGTTTTAAATTCAAGTGCAATCAAAACTCCTTCTTACTTAGCGTGTGGAAGGAACGGAACGCAATGTAACTAGCAGTAAAAGTGTCTTTAACCATTCCTAGCCAAAGAGCATAAAGATAAGCGCACTATATTTTGAGAAAAGATAAGATCGTTGTAATCAAACCCCTTAAGTTTATCAATGAAAACAAAGATATGTTTGAAAGATCCTGAAGTTGACCACAAAAAGTGGAAAAGCAGCGAGCATGAACGAAAATGATGTCAAGGTACTCGGATTTCCATATGGTATGTCATTTAAGCTAATGTCAAGTCTTGTTTTCATCGGTTCAAATAAATGCACAAGACTGTATAGAGTCACTAGACAGCGAGCTTATCCTTTTTCCATAGGTAATCGCGCACGTGGGCTACTAAAGTCATACTCTGAGTGGCAAAACACTCCTTTCCTGGAATGGCCGGCCATAGGCAAGGACCTTAATCCGTCTGAGGACCTCTGAGTCGTAAAACTGAATCTGTCAAAGGTTTTGGTGCTTAGAAGCAGAAAGACCCCTTCAGACTGTTTAAGGAGCAATTGATAGCGATTGTGCAAACATTCACTCCAGAGCTATACAAAAGTAACAAAACTCGTCAAATTAAAGCATAAATTTCAACATAAAATCAAAATTTCTTAATATTGAAATTGACTAATCTAAGCTCACATTTCAAGTGCATTTGATGTTACATTTGCGTTGATAATTTTATAAGAATTTCATTGCGCATTTCCACAAAGGGTCCACCGACCGTTAAGTTAAATTTCAATAACAAAAAGATTTCCCACGATATGATTAATTAAAATTAAACTAATTTTAAGAAGTTACAGCTCGTTAAGAGAAATGATTGAATGTGCTTTTGCGAGCCATTTTAATAACATATTCTTTTCAACGTATGTCACGTCACGTATAATATTATGGCTTGAATAAAACAAAATAAGGCGCCTGTTACACGAAGCAAGATTTTCAAGCGAGTCCGAGTGATTTGTATCTCGCATCGTTTGTAGACATGGTAATATCACCCGTAAGTTGTCTCGAGTGCAACCCTATGCGACTTGCTTCATATTGGAATGCATTCTAATATCGAGCGAGATTTTGTGAGATTATTTAATTTCTCTTTTTAAAAATCTCGCTTCGTGTAACAAGCGCCTTAAAAATATTATTCGAAATCATATTAAGAAATCAAATGCACTAAAAAACTCTGACAAAAATAGTTTTATTTTCTGTCACGTCACGTGACACTCTTTGCTTGCTAATATTTCCCATACCATACGGTATGGTCTGCGGTTCAGACCTGTTATTCTTAATATAATGCTATTAAACTTATTCTTTAAAAACAAAATAAGAAAAAAACTATTTTTTGGTTTTTCTTCATATAAAGTCGTACGACTATCACGTGCATAGCCAAGAAAATGCCCACATAAGCTATAACCACAATAATTTGGTACAACCCTTTGCTGAAAGAAGAACACACCCAACTCTCGCAATAGATTTACAATTGTTTCGTCCATACCCCTTAAAACTTGATGTACTGTTAATATAATTGGTACGACGGATCATTGATTGGTGTCTTTTCCTCATAAATTTTGGATAGTCTGTATATTCTTGCGTTGTGTTCTCAATTTAGATCTAATTTGAAAAATTTGTGCAAAATAAAAATATTTTTTTAAGTTTGTGTAGCGATTTTGTATACACCTATTGGATTATAGCCTTAGTTTTATCAGGCTGATTGCCAATAACAATAATAAAAAAAAAGTTTATGAAAAATAAATATGTTTTTTTATGAATTATATATATATATGTTTTATTTTTTAAACGAACTTTAAAAATTTATGAAAGTGAGGATTGGTTTTCAGTTAAGTTAGTTTTTTTTAAGTTCATAATAAATGAGCTTAAATTTGAATTATTTTTTGTTTGTAGATCTAATTATTTAAAAAAAAATAATTCAAAATAAACATTGAATTAAAGCTCCACAATGTTGTGTGGCAATTCCCTAAAGACCGACTCCGTAAACAGTTAGAAATAAAGGAAAAAAAAAATATTTGCAATTAAAAGTTTAAATTAAAGCTTCGCTATATTGTGAGACAAGGTGGTGAAGGTGAAGGTGGACTCCGTAGACAGTCAGAAAAATAGCAAAATAAAAGCCTTGCTTGTTTTTGGAGTCGGCAAAAACCAAGTTAACATTTTTTTTATTTAATTTTTAAAATTATATTTTTTTTGGAAAATTAAAAAAAATGCATAGTACTAAATTCATGAAATATTTTTTTGTTAATTTTAAAATTGGATTCTCTTTTCTGAATTTGTATAAATTTACCTTAGTTAGGATTTTTTTTTTAATTTTATTTATATATGTATATATATTTTGTTGTTTTATATACTAAATTTCTTTGAATTAGCTTGAGTTGTAGAGCAAGTTAGTGGTATATTATGTATTATGGGTTTCATTAATTCATAAGGCACTTAAAAAATGCATTTTTAAAATTAACAACTTTTCATGTCAATAATCGCTTTCGAAAGACTTTGAAGCGATATCGCGATAAAAAACCAACAAAGAGTCAAAGGTATGGCTTGCTTTGTGCTCTAATTGCATTTGCAAATGCTAAAATTCCCGGAATCGGAAGCTAACAATGAAACCAAACCAGTTTTCATTTACGACCTATTAAATGTGCTCCATTTTTAAGTAAATAAAAGAAAAACAGATAAAAGTAAACAATAAAAGTCGTAAAATGAAAACGTAGTTTCAACTAAAATGTCATTCCTGGAAATAAGCTGTTCTAATTTAAGAGACTTTACGGCTGATTGGATCACACGTACGTACTAGCTGTAAATGTTGAGATACTTACTTGATACCTGCAAAAGAAGCTATAATAAAAGTTGACCAGTTTTCAATTTATATATAGATATATATATATATATAGTAATTTATATATATTTCATTCTGCTTTTTGTTTTTGCTGCCTTTCAGTTAGCCATTTTTGTTGCTTTCATACACATTTAAGTACACTCTATTATTTATATATAATAATATATATATGTATGTTGTAATTATGTTTTATAATATATTATACAGTAGATAACTTTAACTTAAATGTTAATGTTAATCGGTTTGGGTTTTTCTTGCTTAAATTGTGTGTTTGTTTTTTTTTTCGCTTTCGTTTTTGTTTTTATTTGTTTTAAATTTAATTTCCCCTCATTTAGATGCAAAGAAAAAGTCTTTGGTTTACCTTAAAAATATTATTCTGTTTGCTTTCATTTTTGTGTTGAATGTTGCATGTTTCATGTTGTTTTGTTTTAGTTTGTTGTTTGTTTTGTTGTGTATTTTTAATGCTTAAATGTTTAGGCTTAGTACATACAGGCGAATAATGTGTTACATTTTTCAAAATTTAATGCTTAGGTGTGTGTGTGTGTGTGTGTGAGAGGTGTGTCTGTGTGAGTGTTAAGATACTCTGAGTACTTTAACTGTAGTTTTTGCCCAAAAATATACAAATGTTTATTTACGTATGAATGGTTTTAGAATATTTTTGGGTTTTCTGCTTTTTCAAATGGAGTTTCCGTTTTGCTCAATTTGTAGACCAAATTGTTGTTGTTGCTTTAGCTAACTTATTACAAATTGTACATTTTACTAAGTTTTAGCTTAGGGTTGGGTCCACACTATGCTGCTGCTCTATTTTAAGCTACTGCCTTTGGCATCTCTCTCCCTCGCTGGCTCAGTTCGGGCCCAACCCTATTTTCGAACAATAGTTTAGTAAGTAATTTGCTTGTCTATGGATAATTACGCTATATACAGTTATATGTGTGTAGCATCTGCAAATCGAAAGAAAAAAGCCTGGCAACCCTAGACAAGATTTTAACCTTTAGCTAGCGCCCAATTTGGGGCGCATACTTGTTTTGTTGCTTTGCAGCTAGCGCTGCCTGCGACTTACATAAGTTGAGCTTTTAGTCGTTTACCGTTTTTGTTAGGGTGCCGTGTAACGGTTGTTGCGCCTTTTGAAGTTTGCTTTTGCCACTACTTACACTCACACACAGACACACACGCACACACACTTAGTTACAGTTACATTTATGATTACCGTAACGTTTACAGTTAAGAGTTAGTTACAGTTACATTTATACATTGGGTAGACTTGTATTTTACTTGCTGTTATTGCAATTAGTTTAATTTGATATTATTCGTTTGAGTTGCTTTTATAGGGCTTGCTTTTTCTCTGCTTCTTCTTCTTCTTCCTCTTATATACATTTTAATTAAGTTAAGTTTAAGTTTACTTGCGCTTAGTTTTACATTTGCATTTACGCCTAGAAGTATACTTTAGTTTTTTTTCAATTTTCCTTTTTTAGTTTTCTCTGCTTGCGTTTTCATATTCGTTTTTATGGTATTTGCTTTTTTACTTAACTTTTTTTTGTTTTCAATTATTATCTTCATTCTCATTATCTTTTATCAGACACTATCACAAACAGTACGCTTCACTGCAGCAGCCATTACCCAAAATTTTGTTGTAGCTACCTCCTCTACTTGGCTCCGCTCCTGCCCCCTTTGCATTATAGGTTAGTTTGAGTGTTTGCTACGTTGCTATACAAAAATCTTTAAGTTTAGTCAGTTCGAATGCACAGCAGGCATCCAATTTTTTTGTTGTTGTTGATAGGAAACGTTTTTGGAGCGCTTACTCCCTGCGCGCTGCTTAGACATCCGTGCCGCAGCCCTCCTGATAGCCCTCATCCGGCGAATTGCGACTGCTGCTAATCAGAGCGCGTTTCAGTGCGGTTACAGGCGGTAGCACGGGCACGCCCCCCTTTTGCCATACCCTTATCGTCTTGGCATTAACGGGCTGCCCATTTGGCAGTATTGAGCAGGAACTGGAGCTCGTTGCAGGCGCCATTTGTGGCGTGGGCGAGGAAGACGCCGAATGCTGGCTGCCTCCGCCATCGTGTAGTCGTGGCAACGTGCGGCTGCTAAAGTGTGGACTGTTTTGCGCACTTACAGCACTGGGCACTATGCCATGGTTGAGCGTTGAGCTGAGCTGTTGCTGCAGTTGTTGCAGCGGATGCATTTGTAGATGATGATTATGCTGATGCTCGGCGCCGGGCACCAAAGGCAGCCCATAGTCATTGGGGTAGCCGCCAATGCCAGCGCCAGCAGAGCCCGACAGATTAGTGGTAGCCGTAGAGGTGGTGGAGTGGGCGCCACTGGGTCCATGTGGCATGCTGGCGGCCGAAGTGCCCGGCTGTTGTGTCGCATTGCCGCTCTGCTGCAACGTAGCATTGAAATGTGTGCGCGGAAAGGTTTTGCTAAAGTATTCCGCGCTGCGCTCATGCAGATCGTACAGCTGACTGGAGTCTATGATGGGCGTTTTGTCCGTATAACGCTTGAGAAACAGATCATCTGCCGAACTGGCTCCACCTGGCGCATGCTCCCACAGTCCGGAGGGATACAGGGAGTCACAACCATTGGCGCGACTGTACTCACCGCTGGCCGTGCCCACTACGCCCACGCCTGCCAGCTCCATGGCAGAGCCTAGATTAGCGTTGAGTATAGCTGGTATTTTGAGATCTGCAAACTCATCGCTGCCAAAGCGTTTGGTATCATTAATCAAATCCGGATTATTGCCCGCTGAAGCAGTGGGTGATATAAAGCAGGTGGCCGTGGACAGTACGCTGCCCGGATTGTCATAGCTATTGGTGGAGTAGGGCAAATCTGTCAGTCTAGGCGGCTTTTGCACAGGATTGGTGCTGCGATGTTCGCCCAAAGCGCTGCCACGCCCGCCGCTGCTTTTACGCTCTAGCGTGCCGCTTGTGCCGTCTATACAGTTAGCCACTGCGCCATTGGCTATCACCATGCCGCCTATGCTGCCGTTGCCTGTGGCAGGCTGAGTTTTGTTAGTTATCGAGTTCTGATGATTCACTGAAGTTATGACCTCCATATGATTGGGCGTCTTGCTGTCCGCATACGGCTGCCTTTTGACGCGCAACAGCAGACACATGGCCACGGCCAAGGCAAATACTATAAGCGCCACTAGCGCCGCACTAATGCCCACAATCTGACCACTGCCCAGTGAGGCCATGCCTGCGGCGCGCATGCTCACATGCAGCGTAAAGTTTGCTTCCGCAGTGCCGGCACGATTCTCGGCCACGCAGTAAAACTCGCTCGAATCCGTTTCCTGTGCATTCGTCAACACCAGCCGCGAGCGTTTCTCAAAGCCACCATTGCTGGCCAGTTCCTCGAACATGTGCACGCGTTGGTAGGCACTAAAAGCGCTATTGTTGGTCAAAAGTCGTCCATTCCAGTACCAGTTGATGCTGGCCGCGGGCACGGCACGAGCTCTGCAGGTGATGCTGGCATTTTCACCCATGGATGTCTCCACGTAGTGTGATATAGGCAGCATTTCGGGTCGACAGGCAAAGTCATCGACATGCAACTCCGCAAAACTGCGATCTATGATGCGTTCCGGGCCGCCAGCACAGATGGGCGCTACGGGATAGGGTATATTACGCTGCATTAACCAGAGCTTGGCGTCGCGCAGTCGGCAGTCACAGAGCCAGGGATTATCGTGCAATTCTATGCCGTGCAGGCGACTCAGTGTCTCTATAGTTTTGGGCAGCAACTCGCTGAGCTTATTGCCATTGAGCCGCAACGTGGTTAGACCCTGTAAGCCCCCAAAGGCTTGTGGAGATATGGTTTGTATGTCGCAGTGCGAGAGATCTAGCTTGTGCAGTGCCGGAGTGCTGGCAAAAGCTTGTGCATCGATCTTGTGTATATGATTGGAGGCCAGCGTTAGCTCGCGCAGCGAGGAGATGTAGCTCAAGGCCAGCGATGGCACTACAACCAGTAAATTGTGTGATAAATCCAGCTCCACCAAGTTGGTCAGGCCCTTGAAGGTCTCGCGCTCTATTTCGCCTATTTTACAATTGCGTAAATAGAGCTTCTGCAGATTAAGCAAGTTGGCGCGTACAAACTGCTCATTGGAGAGCGTTTGCAGCTTATTGCCCGACATATCCAGCACTTGGGTGGAGGGATCGATGTGCTCGGGTATTTGTATGAGCAATCGATCTATGCACTCCACAGTTTGCTTGCCACCCTTCCATTTACAGGCGCACACGGTCTGACAGCTGCTTAGCTGTGGCTGTATAAGCGTATTGTCCGGTCCATCATCCGGACCGGCGGGCAGCTGAAAGGGCGCCATATAGTCATCTGTCATAGGCTGACTGTCTGCTACGGAGTATACCTCATTGTTGTTGTCGCGATGTGCGTTCTTGCCGTGATAGGAGTTGCCCGCAGAGCTGGCACCGGAATTGGCATACAACAGCTGTTTGTGAGCAGCGCCATTGTAGCGGGCGGCATAGCTGGGACTGCTGTGCAGCAAGAGCAGCAATAAGAGGCACGTTGTGGCGCCTTTGTGCTGATTTTTGTGGTGCAGCTGCTGTGGCTGCTGTTTTGCTTTGATATGCATATTGATTGCTATTGACTGGAACATGCAGCAGCTGCCTGATTACATTGATATGTAGCTCATATATGTAGCTTGATATGCAACGTTGAAGCTTTGTTTTCTTTTTTTTATTTTTTGTTTGTTTTCTATAGGTTATGTCATGTCCTTTTTGGTTTTTTAATTATCATAAAAGTATAACGCGTTGTTTTGTCTCACTTTGGAAAATTTCTTTTGCTTTTCCAAATAAAATATCAAGAAAAAAAATATGGAACAAAAAACCAGTCACGAATATACGCACACGGCAAAAATATCGGCCAACCGGAAAATTGATTAATTGCCTTGGCTTAAAGGTTCTGTCGCACTGCTGGACGACGACGACGCTGTTGGCCTCGAAGGCCTTTTGAGACGCCTCGCACTATAGACATTGCTTTTTGTGTTTGTTGTTGTTGTTGTTGTGGCTTTTGTTGTTGCAAATATTTTCATGTTTTGGCGTAATTAGCGGCGCCCGGTCGCGTCCTTATTTTTAGTGGGCGTCCGTAGCGAGTTGCGAGTTTTGGATTTGGCCTTTGGGGTATGGGGTGTGGGGCGAGCGCAACTTCACCGCGTCGCCAGATGATAATCGTTTTCCGTTGCGTTACAAAGGCAACGCACATACAGATAAACTAACACACATACACACACACACAGTTTAGCACGAAAAGGCAGCTAACGAGCGCAGTTTACGCAACTTGCGGCAGCTTTTCTTTTTTTGTTGTTGTTGTTATAATTCAACAAATTTTCTTTTCGGCCTTTTGCAACGTTTTCGCTTTTCACTTGTTGTTGTTGTTGTTGCTTGGCTTGTTTTCGCCACGCAAAGCTTTAATTTTCATCGCGTTTTCGGTTTCGTTACATTTAGGTTTATAACGTCGTTCGTTTCGCCTTATTCGTGGCTAAAATCTCAACACGTAGTACTCTACCGACCTAACGACCGTCCGTCCGTCCGTCCGACCGACCGAGAGGCGACTCCGTTTTTACTGTTTTAATACCAGCGTTTGTCCGACCAGCACACACGACGAGCTGAGTTTCATTCACATTTAGCCACAAATCTCATCGATTTTCATATGCGTTAAGACTCTCACACACAAGCAACTGTTTCACTTTGAGCAAAATTTCAGCCCACTACACAATGCTCATCATCATCATCATCATTATGCACAGCTTCATCATCATTTCATCACTGTGGCAAGCACATTTGGCTTTGCTGCTCTGCCTCTTTGAAGCTACTCAAACGCCAACGATAAAGCGCAGCGTAACTTAGCGCGAAACCAACCGCTCGGCAGCGTATATCGACTTTGACTGAGTCGTCGTCTCAGCTGCTGCTGCTTCTGCTAAGGCAAACCGTGACAAAGCTCACTTCGGCTCGCACTTCGTGCGCTCGTGTGCTGGAGTTGTTCGTGTTCGCTGGCGTCAAAAACGGGAGCGTGAGCGCTGCTGCTTCGCTGTCTTAGCTCAGCAGTTGGCGCTCTCGTCATTCCTCTGGCAACATCGTACGCTGTGTTGCTTTAACCGTTTGAACTTCAAGCTACTCATGTTGCATGCAACATGTCTAGCTGATCGGCTTTAACTGTTAGAAACAGCTACTCAAGCATGAAAAGCACAAAGCAAAACAAACCCAAATAAACAGCGGGCATAAAGTAAAAATAATAAGTGCTTAGACCGCAACGGACAGACAGACAGACAGACAGACAGACGAACGATCAAAGAAGCAGCAGCACATTTGTGCCTTGAGAAGTAACTTTGTTTGGACTAACATGACTCACATCCGCCAGATACAAACGAAATGAATCGAAACGAAGCGCAATGAATGAATGACTGACTGATTGGCTGAATGAGTGGTATTGCATTGTTTTGCATGTATCTGAATGTGTATGTGTGTGCTTATGCATCGAATTGCCAGCAAATAAATATCAAATAATTTCACAATAAATTGAAAGCCGCAGCAAAACAATTTGACTGCCAAGTGCAGACAGAGTGAGAAATGGCAAGTTGCAAGCTCGCAAGATCGAGGCGCATGTGAAGCTGCTTATATAATTAAGTTCAATGGTGAAATACAATTTGCATGAGTGTAGATGCAAATGTATCTGTACTTACTTACCTACTACAAGACGCCTGCAACACATAAGATATAGCTAAGACCGTCTTTGCACCAAACAACTATTGAATTTGATTTGGTTTCACGAACAAAAGTACTTGCAATAGTTAATTTTTCCATTACTTTCACTTTACTTATTAGAGACATGAGCTTGAAGTTTACCTTAATTTGGCGAATGTGGCACTGAGTATTGATGGCCGCTGGCCGCATATGTATGTATAGATACAAATGAAACTTATGGGAAATTTCTTTACTTATAAGTGAGTTCGAGTTGCAGGTATTTAATAGAATATTTATTTAATTAGTTTCTTAGTTATTGTGTTTATTTAAGTTATTAGGTTGTTGGATTAACTTGCATTTATATCATTTAACATAACTCATGTTAAAAGTGCCTATTGCTATATTATAACTCTCTGAAAACGAATTTTGGAACTTTATCTTCCAGTGAGACAAGGCAGCAAAAAATTCCGGGTTTTTCACTAAGCGGAACATATTATTTGCCAAGAGTAGCTCGGTTTTTAATATAAAAAAGCGTCCCGAAACGTTTATGGTTTGTTAGATGGAAATTTGTGTGTGCACCTAACATACATTGTGGTTCTGCTGGGTCTTATGTTGTGCGTAATAACGAGGCAACTCCAGATGAAAAAAGGTTCGGGTTGTTGCAAACGGACCTTGCTTCCGTTGAAAGATCTAACTACAAAAGGTACACTGGATGGAGAGCAAGTTTTATACTGCTACAAAACACTTACTAGCAATGCACACGCTCACATGGGAAAGTTGTAGTTGTCAGGACTAGTTCATTATTCGACAATCAGGCTACAGCTCAAAGCAGTTAAGCTAGTGCTGAAGAAAGATCTTCACAAAAGCGCTTTGTCTTCGCCAGATAGAACCCCCAAATCTGTTGGGAATTGATCGAATCTGGACACTTGAGTACTCTGTGCAATGTTATTGCCAGTGCCACACCCAAGTGCACAAGAATCTGATCTGAATTAATGTCTTTCATGTTTTTAATGATGAAGTTTTTTGTCTATCTACCTAGGCTTCTAGAGATAGTGAAAGGACGCCCCAAGCGAGCTGTTACCGGTGTCTTTATGGCATTGAAAAAGAATCTGTCATGGTGAGTCTGATGTTGAATGAGAGCAAGATTTGCTTCAAGTATAGAGACGTAGTGGTTAAAATCTGAGATTGCTGTTAAAAGCAACGATGCCACCTTGGAGATCATGTGAAAGCTCGCTTGCCAATCTCTAGTCGTAGTGCTTGGAGGAAGAACCTCACATCAAGCCATAGCCCATTAACGGTCAAAAAGAAAAACACTTAACTTGACTTGTTTGTTGTTTAACCTTTAGTTTATTTCTTTTCTAAGTCTAAGTTGCATTTCTTGTACCCACACTGCCTTAAAACAGACGCATTGTCTGGATTTCAGCAGATTTCACAACAACTTTGAATGTTTTTTAACCAATATTTTCATCATTGCAATAGTTCCTTTTTTTGTGGAAAATTTTGACGTAAAATATGAAAATATAATTTGAAATGGGAACAGGGAACAGGAAAAAAATTTATACTTTAAAATTCATTTGAATTTTCCTGTAGAACATTCATTTCATTCGGAAGTTTTTATGCCAAATTTTACATAGTTGAAGAGGCAAAAAATGAGCATAAGCTTTATAGAAGCTGAACTGTAAAATTCTTATGACATCTATCAAAGGTACAAGAGCTATTAAAAGAAGAGAGCTACTAAAACGGCATACATATATCCATTTATATGAGAAGTAAAATAACTTTTGCTGTGTCTTACCTAGTTATATGTAACTATAATTTCAAAATGACTTTAATTTCATCTTAAGATTGCGACTATGCTTTAATTTATAACTTCTGCTAACTTTAGGTTTTGAAATTCTTTCAGCTTCGAGTGACAGCTTAATGTCTCTAAGCGCTGCTCTAGTTAAACCCCAAGATGTTTATCGCGCTTGTTTAGCGCTCATTTCTGCTGACTTTAAAGAGAAAACTTGTTTACTTCGTAAATTCGCCTTGAAGATATCTTTATTTCCATTACAAGTCAAAATTGACTGTTTGCTGCAATTTCAGTTAAACATATAACAACGTAATATGCAACATTGAAATCACCTGAAACGATGCCTTGTTTGTTGTGTGCAATTTACGTTACCTTCATGCATACATTGAAATAATAATTTCCGAATTCGAATAAAGATCTTGATTTTTGTATATAATGTTAGCTTGCTTGCTTGGGCAAAAACTTGGCCTGCTGATCACATGCAGCGAATGAAGCGCAAAAGCCAGCCAAGCAAAGCTACAACTACGAGATAGAAGATACAGATACAGATATACAGACACACATAGGCCGACAATCTTTTAATGATGCGGCCGAGTCTGAGGCTCAGATTGAGCCAGCGCCGGCTGTGGCTTTAACTGTGGCTTTGGCTGGGACCCAAAACTGTGACTGTGGCAACCTACATACGTGCTTGCCTATAGATAGATACACAGCCACAGCCGCAAAGATACACAGATACAGAGCGAGATTCAGAGTCAGAGTAACAGCCCAAGCAACGGAGCAACGTAAGCGTTAAACTAATTACCTGGCAGCGTATAAGTTACTTCACCTGCGGGCCACTCGAGGGCAGTCCGTCTCGTCAGGTAGTTGCCAGTATTTGGTTTTTGCCTCTTTTCATGCCACGAATTGAGCAAGATGCGTTGGCTGCCACAACAACAACAACAACAACAAGTATCTTAAGCTACAACGACAACGATGACGATGGACGGTACATGATATCTCATGTTGGCAGACAGGAAACGCGTTGTGTTTCTGTCTGTCCTAACTTAAATATGTGTGTGCATACGTGTGTGTGTGTGTGTGTGTGTGTTTATATTGCATATGAATGAAATTGCATAGTTGGGGCAGCAGCAGCGGCAACAACAGCAGCAGCTTGAAAAGCATCTTGCCAGCTGCTCGCTTAACAAATGCATGAGAAGTTTTCGCAGCAAACTTGTTTTCAAGTCGTACTTATATGTCTGATGTATGTATGTTCTATGCCCTAGCAGTGAGCAACTAAGCTTCCTCACGATGTTATTACTAGACGTTATTAATGAAATATAGCCTTTAAGCGTCTTTAAGTTTACCCAAAAAGTATATTCCTGAACAGCAAGCTGAATGAAGAACTTTATACAATTTATCTGTATCTTACAGTTCTGATCTATCTGTTATTTAGACTAAACTCTGCGACATTTACCAAAATTGTAGCTGTATAAAGATACTTTGATTAAATACTCCTACTATGAAATACTTGCTGCCTTTTACATAAAACTTAACTAAAACTTGGGAAAATCAAACTTGGACCGATGAATATGTATAGCTCATATGCCGTGACGGCATCAATGAAATTAAGATGGTGTTAACAAATGCGCAAGCTAGATGGCGCCACATTATGCCATTAGCTAATCCATCTGGAACGTCTATGCTTATTGTAATAGGTTTTTCAATTACAAAAGTAACTTTGTATGGCAATCCGCGTGTGTCGCTCACTGGGATCTTTTGTAACTTTGGCCACACAAGTACTTCCGTTCATAGTTCATAACACTTAGATAAGGGAATAAAAACAATTTTACCTTCAAATTTACTCTTTTCTTTATAGAGTTATATTCATTAACCAATGCGTTTTCGTTACAAATCGAACCATATATTTTCGTTTAGTCAAAAACGAGTAAATCTGCCTGGCGTGATGGGAAATAAACGATCTTCAAATCTATTAGGGCCGTGACTCCTGAGTGAGGAGGGTAAAAGCCACATGCCGGCAGCGTCAGTGCAACACACACTAAGCGGCTAGGGCTACGAAGTTGGGAAGGAACAAAACTGATAATACTATCGATAGTATGGAAACCTTTTCCGCAAATTATCGAAAATATTGAATGGCAACACTGTCGATAGTTTTGCTGCTCTAATTTCCTTGATTTCAAGCTGTGACTTTGTAGAGTAAAAGAATCTCTACCAAATCGATGCTATGAGTTGAGCTAGAAGGAGTTACTCCAAAAAATGTAGATATCTAGTTTGAAAACTGAAAGATTTGATTATTTTCAACTGCTAGGGTGCAATAACGTAATCTTTTAACTCATTAATCGTTAGCTTCAAACCTACAAATCTATAATTTCTATCATCTTCTAAAGCAAAATACTGAAAATAAAAACATTTGTTACATTTGTCTAGTCTAGGAAGTACGAAGTCTTGTAATTTTTTTCGAAATTGGGATTGGGGAATTTCTGACATAAAGCAAAAATAATTTTGCTGAATCCCATTTCGATTAGTCGAAATATAGCTACTTATGTAGTTTTTCAAAGCTTACTCTTATTATTTAGCGACCTTCTATCGAAAATATTCTACAGGAAAATATTCTAGCGTCCAAACGAAATTGGAATTGAGAACTTAAGATACTACAGATTACATACAAATGCGTGATGAAACATACTTTTTTCTTAAATTCACAGTTGACTTCAAAACTTTGTACGCCACATATTTGCTGGAAGTAGCCCTTAGTCAAGTTTTATACGAAAAATATTTTGACTACTCTGAAGAGGGTACAAATTGAAAGTAGAAACAAAACTGAATTGAGTGTGTAAAGCACAAATATGGTCACACAGGCCAAACTATCTTCTAAGAGCTACTACAAAAGCAGAACCAAACACTTCATTCATAAAGTTCTGAAAAAGTTTATATACAAGAGTATCTCCACTTCGTCGCCCCCCAACTATTCTTATATTTCTAGTTTTTCTTTGCTTTTCTAAGCTTTATTCATGCAAAAAAGAAACCTGCAAGCTGCTCATGTTCCATTTCATTGAATGCTCAATGCTTGAAGTGCTTGCCATGAACACTTGAAGAAGAAGCAGAAGAAATACCAAAAAAAACAAACTTAATAAATACGAAACAAAAACTCAACCACCTACAGTATCAGAAACATTGATTAAGGTCAGTTATGGCTCTCGATTTTCCCCTCAAATTCGGTAAGAAAAGCTACAACCACAAGTTAACAAAAAAAGTGAAACTATGAAAAACTGGCGCAGCCAAGCATAAAATCGCCGATCTATGTTGTATGTTGTATGTTGTTTTGCATGTACGTCTTGTTGTATGCAACAACGTATAAATGTACAGCGAAAGTAGAACTTGTATCTTGCAGCTACTAAATTGTATCTCAACTTGTACTATGCAAATTTTCATAGCGGAAATGCGGGAGCGCTCAAGACACAGTTAGAGAGAAAGAGATTTTGTGACGGTGCTTTATGGTTAGGCCAAGGCATAAGCGGCACAGCTTTGTGGCAATTTGTTGACTTTCACAATTTCTCTGTTGCCTTGCTTCACTTCCGTTCGCCGCTCACAGCTCACCCGTCGCCCCCTCTCCCGCTACTCTTCACGCTCTCGCTCTACGCAGTGTTGGCAATTAGCCGCACTTAATTGGCCAAATGTTGTTTTGCGTTACGCTTTCTGCGCGGCAACTTCGACTGCAGCTAATCTTTGCCAAAGGCAACTGCCGGCGCTGTCCCGCTCGACACCGCTTGGTAAGTGTATCTGCAACTATGTAACTGCGTGTGTGTGCCACAACTTCCGCTTGAGGCTGCATGTTAAGGAAGCAAGTTGTACCAGTCGCCGTCGCCACAGCAGCAGCAGCAGCAGCAACTGTAAAATCTTTTGCCGCATGTTGTAATTAAAAATCGCGGCCGCTGCACACAAAAGCGGCAAAAGATTGTTGCATGACTTTGACTACAGTCATCAGTATCTGCCGCTAAGTAGCTAGCTCTATCTCTTTCTTTTACCCCTTTACATGATGCGAATTCTCAAAGATTTGCGGTAACTGTTTCGCATAATTTAAAAATCACCTGCCGCTTTTTGGGGCGGCTTCATCTGCCGCTGCCGCTGCCGCCGCCGCTGCTACTGTGTGAGCTTCTGTGTTTACCTTTTAACCTTTATGCTTATAATGCTGAGCCTAATTGCCCTTAATTTATTTAACTTCAAGCTGTGCGCCACTTTGCCTCAGCAGCTCCCTTGAAGCCGCTCCAAAAGGGAAGCTCTGGTGACGCCAACGGCAACTGCTACGCGCAGTGTCAAGGGTTCGTTTGGCACTAGGTCGTTGGGTCTGTAAGAAGGCAGGTCAGTAGTACGGTCTGCGCCTCTTTCCTGGGTTGGGTCACTTGGGACGTGGTCCTCTCTGGTTTAACGAATGTCCGTTTGACTCATGCAAAACTCAAATGTTGCGTCAACTTAACCGCTTTGGTGGCCTTGTTGTTGTTGTTGTTGCCATTTTAGTCGCTCGGATTGTGGCGCTTAAAACATTCTACGACTCGGGATTCCCAACAACACTTGGCTACAATTGAAAAAACATTTCAACGCGTCGCTACTGCCATTGCACTGTGGGTAGTATCGCTGCAGCAGTTAATAAAAATTTACATCAGACGATCTCAGCTTTTTGTATTTATTCAGAATTTTTTTTTTTTCATTCAAAAGTGCAACTTTTATACCGTGCTAAGAAACCGTTTGAAAATTGTGAGATTCTTTTCAATAGTTTCAGTCTCAAAATCAAATACGTACAACTTTGACTTGTGACAAAATCATTACTATCGAAAGCAGTTTCAGTTCGTTGCTCAAACAAATGTCCAAAATTATCAAATCAGCGCTGCATAAAAAAACGTACTTTCAAATGGTAGATTGTCATAACAATCTGCTGAACTCCTTGATACCCAAGGTAGCTTGTAGTTTGCCTAGTGAAACCCGCATAACATGGATTGAATCCTCCTTTTACGGTGGTTCCGAGGTAGAGGAGATACTTGACGACATCAATAGTACAGTGTTATGTATAGTCTATAAAGGAAAACTTGCTCTTTGTCTTTACCACTTGACCCACCTTGGAAGATTTTCTTTCAATAAGCGCAAATGCTATTCAGTTAAAGCTCTTACCATCTGTACAGGCGCTGGGTTCAACCAAAATGAAGTGTGATCGTAGAATGCTAGGCTTGTCCGGATCTCTAGATTTGGTAAATTGGCCTGGACCGATCGGACCATATGATTTCAAAAGAGAGCGCGATCTCAGATGTGCTGCCGGTCGCGAGGCCCACTGTTGATAAGACACTAAGAACTTAAAGGTGAGCTTGGCTTACACGGATATGAAGAAGAACAGGACTGACTGGAGCCTCAGGCCTTCCACTTCGTACTGGCTTTAACGATATCGATGAAGGTTTCACCGCGAAAAGTTTCACCAGGTTTAAACGATCTTGATGATGGAGACGGTCTCCCCGGTTCACATTGACAAATTGGTGACCTCGGATTAGTGCACCGGATTCAAAACAGAATGACCCTGTTAACAATGGATAAAATGGGGAGCTTGGTCCTTTTAGGGCATCCGGCTTAATTGCTATGCAATCCATATAAGACCGTATAGGACTAAAGGTTAAACTTCGTTAACAAAGTTTCAGAGAAATGCGGCTCAAGACTTGCAAATTGGATAGGCGTCACAGTGTGTCTCAGGTCATGTCCAATTGTTGGCTGGTTAATCTCTGCTCTATCTTGACAGCAACGGTTACGCACGCAACCAAGATATTGGGTTGATCTTGGCGCCTCGGACACCTACTTGCGACACTTCCCCACACTGCCTGTGCAGTCCTGCGGACTTAAGAACATATAACAAAGACGAGAAATTCTGATTATCTCTATCTTCGCCCGAAACTATAATAGCGGTGAATGACCATGAGAACGCCATGCATATCAGGCAGACGGTTAAAAGAGAAAAATGGTATGTGATCCAACACGGCTGATAGATTGTAGTTCCGGTGCAAGGTCGAGCCGCAAGCGTACCAGTCACATTAAGTTATTTGAGACATAAGTTAAGGTTACACAAGGTCAACACGCATTCGGGAACTGTGCTCTTCGGTTCAGATTTTGGTAAAGGTTAGCTCACATATCAAAGAAAAAAGAAAAAAAAAGAATATACACCGAAAGTATTAGGAGATTCATCACCTTTACATCAAAAAAGGAGTTCAAGTCTATAGGAGCATTCGGTTAAGACACTTCAGTTAGGATAAACTAGTGTCAAATATTTTATAAAGAAAGTTTTTTTCATAGTAACGGTCAAACTTAAATGCATGCTAACTTTAGTACTAAACAACAAGCAATAAGCAACAAATTTGTTGCATTGGATTGCCTCAAGAAGCGAAGGTTCCTTAAACATTCATAATTCATAAAATTTTCTGAAATTCCCTGTAATTCTTTTAACCTTTAAGCGCCACAGAATTTCCTCAAAAGTAACTGAAGCTCTTGAATTCTCCGAAATAATTGCAAATGGAAAAGCAGTAAAACTTAATTACAGAAATCTTAACAAATTTCGCATTCAATTATTCACATTCAAATTTACAGCTGCTTCTAACAAACTTTTGGGCATTACAATTTCTGCGCATTCATAATATTTATTAATAAATGATAAATAGTGACTTGCTTCACACCAAGAACATTGACAGAATGAATGACTGACTGAATACAATGGCCGCAGGCACTGCCATAATGGCTTGCTCCAAAGTCTATTGATTTATGGCACTTGAAAGCTATCATTGAACCACTGTGCGCTGCTGCTGCTGTTAAAACGCTCTAATTATTTTGCAACTATTAAGATTTAAATGTCTCTCTCTCTCTCGCAGGCGTTGCATCGTCAGCGAAGAGAGCAACAAGAAGAGCAAGCAAGTGAAACAGCAAAGCAAATGCTCTATCTGTTGGCATTAAGCCGCTTAGTGCAGTTGTCTGGCTGTCCCCTGGCAGTCGCTCCTCCGCGCTCTCCAAACTCACACCGACTGTCCTCACGCTCTTTCTGGCTGTTTGCATTTAAACTGATTTGGACGCTGCTCGCTGCCCTCGGGCCAATGCTCGCTTGGCAATTATTCAAAGCGTCTAAATTAGGTAATTGCCCTTTAAAGAATCATTCTAATTATTTATGTTTATGTGTGTGTACCTCGCTTTGTGTGTGTGTGTGTGCGTATGTATCTAAGGCACTTGCCTGCATTTCAACGTTGTCATCGTGCTGGGTTTCGCGTCCTGCTTGCCCCTGGCCAACGCCCCCCGTGCCCATCACTGCTCTGTGCGCGCTTGTGCTCTCTGTCTCTTGTTTGCGGCCTTGATTAATGGAGTCATCCTGCGGCCGTTGTTCATTCCAAAGCTGCCGGGAACAGCCCCAAAAACGACAACATAACCAACACAACCAGCAGCAAGAACAACAACAACAACAACAATCAACAGGCTTGGTTTGTCCGAGAGCCGTCGTCTCCTTGACTTGTTTTGTTTTAGATTTATGTCAAATTGTCCGTCTGTGCAATGCGGCGCGACGCTTTTAAGCTTTTCAATCAAAACGAGTTTAAGTGGTTTTCATTTTTGGTAGCCAAGCAAATTAATTGCTTGTCTAATCAGTTCGACGCAATTTCACACCCACACACATACTATATGTTTGCACTCTTTTCTATATGCCTTTTGAAGAACATTGAACTATTTAAGAGCGACAATCTCATAGACGGAACACTCATACACAATCATATTTGCACACACACTCACACACACACACACACACACACACACAAACTCACAAAGTGTCATGTGCACCTGTGCTGCACATCCTGTACACATATAACATTTAATGGCCAGCTAACTGAGCCAAAAGCAGAGCTTCAAAATGCAGGTAACAGGATACAAGTTGGAACTAGCGAATACCCTGCAGTCAAGCTTTTTATGTGGTTGGTAAGCTTTTTTGCTGGAACAAGATATATAATTGAAGGTAAGCCAAACAAATTGTATGCCCATGAACCTTTTCATGTAAAAAATCTACAAGGCCGACCCATATGCCGTCATGAAAAACGATTGTGTGTGCTGTGTAAGCAGCGTCCTCAGGAGGGAGAGAGTTTTAGGTTCGTTTTTGTGTTTTGCGCTGGTAGTGAGGGCGAAAAGAAGAGCATGCGTGCTGATATTAGTGTGTGACGAAAAGTTGGAGAGCACCCACAGCTCAGTGTTTCACATCTGACTGGTGTTCTTTGATCTAAAGCTTCTCAAGCATTTTCATAGAATTATTAGGGGCTCCACCCCCTGCATGCCTAAGATGTAGACGAGTGCTTCTTCTCCTCATCTTACTACTCTTCTTTGGCTTTTTGTTCGTAACCATTTCTTACTCTCCTGCTCTCGCTTTTTCAACTTTATTTAGTAAGTGAAATTCGGGTCAAATTGAAACAGCAGAAATGTTTAAATTAATAAAAAAAAAGTTTTTGCATAGAAGAAAATATTAATTGTTTACAGATTTGTATGCATTTAGGTGCCAAGTATGAGAATCTGGCAGGTCAGTATGGGAAACAAGTTGGGGGTAGAAGCTTGTCGTAGATTACTCAGCGAACTGAATGCACATTGGAAGTAGACCATTTTGTTTTTTCATGATTTTCAGACCATTCTAGCCGAAGTTTCCATGTTTCCTTGACAAAAGCATAAAACCCCAAGCACATCGAACGCTGCGTGTGATGTCATTGCAAGCATCTCTATATATAAATGCGCTAAGCAAAAATTCAATGTGGTACCGATTGGTTCTCAATAACGCAACTCTTTTAGGTGAAACCTATACTTTTTGAAAGATAAAAAGATTGCGGTTTACCGAATATTCGTTTCACCAGGATACGTAGCATTTAAGTCAGGTAAAAATTTATTTGAAGTAATAATGTACTATATACGTTAGATAAAAAACAACAACAAAATCATTGTTATTTCGTGCTTTCCTCTCCTCTTCGTAATGAGCTGTTATAAGAGAGTGTATTTAGTCATCGAATGTCGACGACAATGCGAACACTCATTTTTGTATGTGTATTATTCTACCGCCACACATCGTTTGTGAGGCGTGAGCAGGATATCCTAAAATACCCATCGAAATCAGCTCTTGAGTCTAACGATCAGCGTGCAGGCAAGCATTGTCGTAGTGCAATGACTTTTCCCAAGGATTCCAAATCTTTAGCTTATCCTCTCCTTTCCGAACAATGCTTTTGAATTCGGTCCACTAGTGATGAATTCATAACTCCGCTTTTGCAATAGCATTTTTTCTTTAGGGAGCAAATCTAATCTCAAAAGCTAATGCTCATCATACATTGCATGATTTTGGCCAGGATAAGCATCGATCTTAAGCAAACAACCAGGACTTTTTTACAAAGTGTTAAAAGTCGTACAATATGATTGTAGAAAAGAGTCTTATAAGAAAAGCAAGGCTGTTAACAGAGTTCGAATAAAACTGGTTCGACTATTAGACTATTTAGATATATATAAACCCAGGCTGTGAACATAAATTTAGAAAAAAAACGAGTGGAGAAAAATTGAAAGTAGCTATAAAATTATAAAACAAAATGAATCGGTTGATTCTAAGTACACCCACAAGGGTTTGGAAAAATAAGAAGTAGCTTTCTGAGATTATAGCTAATGGTCGAATTTCAGCCAACAAGCGATTCATTAACGTGTCACAAATATCTTTAAAAACGTTGAATATCTATAAAAAAAAAAGCGGATTTTGGAGGAGAGTTCAAAAGAAAGTTTAACTTGGGTTAAAGTATCTTAAGCACCCACAAAAGTTTAAGCACTTAAAAAGCTATTTCTCAGGTCTGCGTACCAATGTATATTGATAAAACTTCCATATTTTTACAACTTCATCTATATAAATACTTCCATAGTTACTTGCTATTCGCTGCCACACAACTGCAATGCCCTTTTGGCCCATTTCATCGTTATAGTGTAAAAAGATACAGGTGGAATATAAAAAAAAAAAATCTACAGGTTTTAACTAGACTTCGCATGGCGTTCAACTTGAGCACGTTAACTGAGTGCCACACAGCGGGTAGCGGACTGTGGACGGCGGACTCTGAGTCAGCTGGACGTACAGTGGAACGATTGGGACAACTGGGACAAAACTTGGACACACTGCACGTGTGTAAGCTTTGGCTTAAATAAGAGAGCCGACTGCGAATGCTGGCAGTATTTAGCAGTAGAAGTAGACACCAGTGGTAGCCAGTTGCTGGCCAGCAACATAGTCCATGGCTATTAAATGTCAATGGACTTCTGCTTGAATGAGTTGTGACTGTGAAAGGGAGCAGTTACGATATATACCAGTAGTCAGTCCGTTGCCCATGGGGCACAAACACCGGACTTTTGTGCACTTTTCATTTCAATTTTTGACTTCTTACACGAAATTTGCAATGTGATGTTTACGCTCGTCCCACGTAGTAGTTCCATTTAAATTTCAATAGAGCTTTGCTTCAAAGTAGAAAGTATCAAGTACTTGGTGTGTTTTTTGAGCTGGGTCTCTCATGGAGGTGGCATGTAGGTGGGCAGGCTATTCGCTCTTCGAGACTAACCACAGGCGGTCCAATATTAGTTGGCCTCAAAAAATGCCAACAACATGTGTATAAGAATTTAATTTTCTAGGCATCTAAAATAATTTTATTTATAGAATTTATTGAAATATGTGAGCTATCCTGGCATGCTGTCATCCAGTGCCAAACAGCCAGCACAGTCTTCTGGCCATGTTAATTAGAATGTATGTCAGCCAGTCAGACAGCCAGCCAGGCGGCAAAAAGAGCTAAGTGGTGGCTGTTGAGGGGGCAAGAGTGGGGCATATTGTGGGAGATATGCGTAAGAAACGGTAATAATTTTTCAAGAGTCAAAAGCAGCAGGATACGCTCATTATGTAATTCTGGCAGCGCACAGCCAGTTTTTGCGGGCAACTTGCTGTGCGTTGGGGCTAAAGTTAGGTCCTGGGGTAACTAAGTGCGCCCAGCAGATTTATGCAAGATTATCATAGTTATTGTTGTTGTTGTTCTTCCTTAGTCTGAGGCAAAGCCATTTAAATGTTGCACTAAATCTTCAACTAAATATTAAACGCTCTGCCTTGGCAGTGGCAACTCTACGCCTCATCGACAAGACGCATAAAAGAAAAGCAACGCAGAATGTAGCCACTTTTATGCCACTTATTGTGCGTAGAGTTGGACAAGAGTAGAGGGCAGGGTTGGCAGTAGATGCTGATTTCCAAGCAGTGGCGTAGATAGCATTTGGCAAAAGGGTTTGGTTATAACTTAGTATCAACTGCAATACATATTCATATCTTCGTATCTTCATATCTTAACATCTTATTGTCTTCATATCTTCAAATCTAGATAGCTTACCTAAATACTAGACATAAAGTTGAACTCTGGACTGAAATGCTTCAATCAGAGTTTTGATTTCTGACACACTTTTCGGCTCGAGTCTTTTTTAGTTCTATAATAATTTTGATAGACTGCGGTGGAATGGATCTTCTGAATACCCCATATCTAAGCCCCTGCTGCCAAGTAATAAACCGGGTGTTGTATCCTAAGCCGCGCACAGTTGGAAATATTTTTCATTAGCATTAAGAGGCAATACCATCAAAACAGCAAAAAAAAAAAGAAGAAATAGAGCCAATGAAGTGGTTTGGGGGTACAAATGTATCTCTATGTAGTCAGTTGTAGCGATTGGGCAAAAGTCCGCTTGGCCGTAAGCTTGCACGTTTCACACGTGTTTGCCAGCTAAATCTTGGTGACTTGATAACGCTTTATGTGCGCTCTCGCTCCAACCCCAGCTACTAGTAGCTGCTAACCACATAAGTTTGTAGATACATTATGCTCACTGTATCTGTGTGTGTGGTTGGGTGCGCATTTATGGCTACGTGTTTGGCAAACGGAAGTGGCCAAAGGTACACACACACACACATGCAAGCTCACACACATCTTAAACACGCTCAGTCTACAACGACCCCACCTTTAGATACATCCATCCATCTATGCGTTCCAGCTATAGAAAAAACTCAGAAACTCGCATCTTCTGGCTGTTTCTGTGATTTATACAGCGCCGTTTAATGCTTTAACGACACTCATTAGAAACAATTGCGAGAAGTTTTAATTAAACAGCGCCACTCATTAGCTTGCTCTTACAATGTTTTTGTTGTTCTTGTCGTTGAAGTTATTGTTGTTGTCTCTCGTACAATTGCCATCTGCATCTTAGAATCTGAACATGTAGAAATTGAAGTACGATAATTATGTTTTTGCGCTCCAATTGTTCATTTCCGGTCGGGCCGCATTCCGTTTGTTGGCTGTATATGCTGGCTTACTCAAGCATGGCACAGTTAGAGTTTCTCAATCGAATGACCAAATTTGAAAAACATTTAGAGCCAAGCGGCAAGTTGGGGGCGTGGCAGACACTCCCACGACAAATAGCAAAGCAGCACGTAGTAAAAAAAGGCCACGCCAAAAAGACAACAACCAAAAAAAATATGAAAGAGAGCAAAACTTTTTTCATGGCAAGGGTTATATACTCTTTCGAAGGTATAGATGGTTGCTATGACAGTTTGGCGTTTCGTTGTTTCATTGCTCCGTTGCTCATATGCAGAGATAAAGCCTTCAATTCGTCTGGCTTGAAAGTTCTGATGCTGCCTCGGTAGTTATAGTAACTGGATTTCATGTTATGGATGTGGATGGCATTTGTTTATAGCAGAACGACGCAAAAAGTCACAAGAAACGAAGGAGCAATTGCTGTATGTGGTCCACATGCCCTTGATAGTGAGATACCACGAAATTGAGACATCAACGAACCAACGAGAACCTTCGACGATTGCTGCTGCTTTACTGCTACAATGGAATCTACGCCAATATCTTAGCTATTATTCAAGTGCTCAAAGAGTAAGGAGACGCCGCAGACGAACGAGAGGAGGAGCTGAAGGAAATGGAGAAGGAGAAGGGCGTTCCTACCTCTTGGTGGCACGTGGACAAGATCGCCAGCTTTTTTCGCTACTTTACTGAACAGTTTTTAAAGATTAATTGTCATTATATCGCAGTGTTCAATGATGTTTCTCATAAAAACCCTCGAGCTCTATCACTTCTTCTCATATATATAGGTATCCGGTTGAAACGCAACTCCATGTCGAACACAAGGTTCTACTTGTGATTAAGGTGTCAGCCACAGCCATCACGATTCAATGTGTAGGCTTGGAAGCTGCTCAACCGTTGGTACCCAAATTAACGACTATGTTTGCCCTCCCTTTTAAACCCTGACTGCTTTGAATTTGCACCTCTTGTGGCGCTATCACTTTTGGATGGTCGTTATCACATCTAGAAACATACATGCATGCGCCATTCTACAGCTGCACACCAAGTCCATCCAGAAATCGCACACCTGCATGCAGATGAATTGGTTGAGTGTCAGGAGCAGGAATCCAGCTAAGACTTAAACTGTAGTTGTCGAGGTTATAGATAAAACTTGCGTCCGTGATAAAATCTTGATCGGCACCGTCATCACATATGTGCAGCCAAGTACATAGCAGTTCTTTCTGCCGTCTTCTGTCTCCAACCGAGACCACTCAAGTTCCAATGGTGTAGCCAATCGCGTCCTTCCATTTTGAGTCTAACAGCGCATGGAAGGCAAGCGACTAGGAATACTTTTGGACATACAGGCAAGTAGCCACCCTAGTTGATCCGCCAACAAAGAGTTTTTCTGCAAACATAGCTGAGGAGGTTCAATAAGCATACTGCTGATGTTACGCTTCTGCTTAAGAGTAACAGTCGTACATTCTCACAAATGTTGATTTTGCCTTCAATGACATTATTTATGTTATTATTTGATTTTATAACATCCAAGATCATTTTCTTCACAAACTTTTCATGAAAGATGAATGGCTTACGGTTTCACTAAAGTTCTTTTATAAAGAATTCAGATGATGAGCAAATAATGTCGTAACAAATGCTCTGTGGAACTATTCCATAGGTAATGCTCTGATCCATACAACACTGTACTCACCCAATGAGTCCCCATGTGCATTGCAAAGTTCTGGACACAATTAATATACCCTTTTCAGCCATATAAACTCTCTAGAGTATGAAAAAAGGCAACTAAAAACTGTGACAACAACTGGGAAATAAACTGTGTGCTGGCTGGACTAAGCTTAAGTCGCCGCGATACTTTTGACTTCCTGTGGCACACACACAAGCACACACACACACACAGACACACACACACACACACACACACACACACACACACACACACCATAGGCATTAGGCTTAAAGCTCTCGGTTTGGCTGTGGAGTGTGTAGTGTGTAGCAGCCTTGGCTAACCACACGAAATTGCGGCTTTGCATTGCAACAATGAGATACTTCAGAAAGAATTAGTTGCAGTAAAAATTGCAAAAGTCGCACTGGACTAACAGCAGCAACAGCAGACCGAGAAGCAGACACAGACTCAGCCCCCTTACCAGTTTAAGACCCAGCATCAGAAGTTGTAGAAGAAGAAACAGCAGCTGCAATCAGGCTTTTTCGCTGCTTGCACAGCAGGGGGACAGTTGGGGGGCAGTTTGTCCTCTGTGTGTGTGTGTGTCCTTCGACTGCAACTGTTTTAGCGGTTTTTAGCCAGACCATGAAGTGGCATTAGAATAAAGGCGCCGCTTTACGCAGCACTCCCCAACAGTACTTTCTCGCTCAGCGCTCTCCCCCGAGTTACAGTTAGTTACAGCCTCTGCGTTTTCTGTTGTCGCTTTTCATAGTCGTTTAGCTGGGGCTGCCCAGAGACCCTGTCTGCCGCCATTTTGCATGTTTTGGCGCTGAAAAAAGTTGCATTGCAATGGCTGAAGGCCAGCTGGTGAGCAGCATAGAGAAAGCTTAAAGGCGTGAGGGAGCGTGAGGAAGAGAGTTAGAGATGGGTAAAGGTAGCAGACGCTTTTAATTCGTGCAGTTTACTGTTTTCTTGTTTGTTATCTAATATGCTTAATTCAATGTGCGTCTAGTGGAATTAAAGAGTCTGTCTGGTAATGCTCACGCGTCCGTAACGCAGACCAGATTTTGAGAGAGTATGTGTGTGTGTGTGTGTGTGCGTGCCTCGTTGATGAAATGTCTTGCCCAATTTCCAATGCACAAAGACAACGCCGCAAATTTACCATGAAATTTTGTCAACGCATCGCAGCATTTTCCAAGCACTACCGCCCGCAATACTCTGCCTAACTCATCAAAATAACTGTGATTACGTTTACCTTATATATCATTGGGGGGGGGGGCTTTCTTTTGACGTTGCCGTCGCTGCGCTCTGTTAGTTTTGTGACATTCAAAGAGTTGTTTAGAGGAGCCGGTGGAGCCCAGACAGACCCGACTTATATAAAAGTCTGTTGTGGGCCAACTTGTGCTTTGATTGCTGTAAATGATACAACATAATTATGCCCCGTTGCTATCGTAAAATGTTCAAATGACCGGCAAGCAAACAAAAGCGAAGCTCAATTTATGAACGACAAACAAACATTTGATGGGGTTGAGTTTGTGTTGGGGGCTGCAAAAAGGGTTGTCCCTAAAAGGGGTGGCCAGAACAGACACCTTCAGCTAGCAAAAGTCACTCAGCGTGGCAGCAAGCTTTAAAATCTTGCCAAAACTATACAGAGCCACACACACATTTGGAAACGAGGGCGGAATGTTAAGTAAGCAGATATCGTTTAGGGCAAGAATGTTGAAAGATTGCAAATCTGATAAACAACTGACTGTGCACTAAATGAACACCGAAACCATATATGAAGAATTTCCCTATCGCTAAAACGCGTTCTACGGCATACATATTAAACTATTTCTGAAATACCACTCTTATCCCGTTACTGGGTTTCGGCCTGATGTTAATCTGTCGCGCGCCTTCTCCAATCGATGATACCAAAGGAAGTGAATGCTTTACCTGTTCCTTCCAACGGACTGCCCCTTCGTCGGCTCCCTTCGACACTCGCATTGAAGACCTTTCTCGCAGAAGCTTCTTCATCCATACGCACAATATGACCTAGCCAGCGGAACCGCTGGATCTTAATTCGCTTGACTATGTTAATGTCATGGTAGTGGTTGCCAACGCGTAAAGGGCCAAAAGTCAACTCTACTATAACAAAACAATTCCCAAAAAAGATTGTGAAGGCGCTCTTTTTGAGGTAATCAAACTTGCATATGGTGAAGGATTACTCAAAATCTGCCGATTTATAGAAACATTTCTGAGAAATAGTAGTTAAATATGAAATGAATATGAAACTCATGAGGTTGTCAAACCAAATATTTAAAGTTGTGATTCCAACTATGTTCTGTGGAAGGTTACAAGCCGCTACATGATGCCTCTGCTCCGTGGTGACGCTAACGTCCTTGCCATTCAACCGGTGCATAGGTGGATGGATTTGCCTCCCAGCAGGTTATAGTTGATGTCGTAAATCAGTTGGACATACTGCTAAAGATGTTTAGGCCAATCTGGCACATGAGTGAAGAAGAAAGCACCGACGCATGATCAGATTTGTCACATTACAATAAAGGCATTTTCGTGGAGGGCAATCCTATTACTGGTTTCTGAGGCTAAAACCCTTCGTGATCATCCATTTGGCTGCCGCCCCCGGAGATAAATAATATAGCAATACTCTTTCTGTGGATGTGAGGCAGACGTTTGCTCGGTTTTGGTCTGCACGTCATAGTTAGGTGTACCCCAAGTTAGTGTGCAAGGGCCAAAGGTGCAATCTTTTGTGATGATAATTGACGAGAAGTGCATGCTGTTAGCCTCTTATGACCATGAAATCGGAGTATTTTACTCTGCAAGATGGATGTAGGAGAGTATAATGGCCTTTATGAGTAAGCTGAAAATTATAATATTTATTCCAATATTTAAAAGAAGGCCTTTACACCGGCTATTCTTCTTCGAGGAGAAACCTTGACGTATTCAGCAGTGAGCAAATAACTTGGCTTTTGGTTGGACAGTTAACTCACATACACAAAGACAACAGCTACATGGAAGTGCGGTCTGCAGTCTAAGTCAAGCCGATAAAAGATCGAGACGTTGCAAAGCGAATCCCTTAAGATTATCATTGCTTGTGTGTGTTAGGGATCTTGATGTTCCTAGGCTATAACGAGCATTTGGAAAAAACACATATTCTAGTTGCCACTGATTAGATAGCTGCTACTGTGCCATGATTGGCCAAGGCTGCTTACTTATCATACCACTCTCGCATATATGAAGTATTGTAACGCTAACCCAAATCCTTGCTTGAATACAGTCATATACACGAGTATATAAAGTAAGTGTGTGTGCGTGTGTGTGAGTGTGCGTGAGTTCGTTGTTGACACACACAATCAAGCAATCAAAATCTAAAAACTTTATCCCATTCATTTACGTACGACCAAACAGTAAACGTCATAGTCGGATCCCAGATCCCATCCGCAAGGCATAATCAAACATGGAACGCACACACTAATGCAGTTAACAAACTTGCGGAAATACAACATACAACCCACACACACACACACACACACACACACAGATACATACACGCATGGCAGAGATTCTTAAGTGCTACACACACACACGGAATAACAGTAACTAACACACACACTCACACATCGAGAGCATATCTCGCTCTCTCACTCATGATGATGATGTATTGTGTGAGATGTGAATGTGATTAAATTTCCATAGCAGCTCGTCTTTCATGCCAATTTTCCATTAGTGTGGCTGCCGCTGCTGCTCTATATCCTTACACACACACACTTGCACTTACACACTTAAAAGCACATCAACTTATGGCATATGTTGTGTGTGTGTGTGCAAGCTGGTGTTTGCCATAAGCTGCTAGTGTCAAAAGCGATGATGAATAGTTTGTTTGATGTTACTTTGACCATTTTCATGATCAGCAAAAATTGGCCTCTATTGGCCTGGTTTTGCAGGACTCTATCTCGTTCTGATAGGCTTTTGGCATAACAATTAGCTGAATTTAAAGCATGGAACGGGAGAATAGCCTACACCAAAAGCTTTTAAAAACCAATAAACACATTAAGTATTGGGCTTTTTGTATGGACCCTCTTAATTAATAGGTCACCTCAAGGTCCTTAAAATACGCATTTGATGACCTGCTCATTCTAACCCAATCTCAGCAGCAGAGAAACAGTTAATAGTAGTAGTGGCAGGTATGTTGTATGGGGTAACAGTTTGAAGAAGAGCACTTTCCTATGTGACACATTTGTACCCGTTCTTCGGGTCAATGTTGTTTTGGCACAATGACATTCCGTGAAAAAACGAAAAATCTTTTGAAAGTTAATGAACCTAGGACACTGTGACGTACTAGCACCGTAATAGCATTAGACCGAGTGCTACATTAGCTACACATGGTCTTAGGGTGCTCCTTTAGCAGTACCTACAGAAGATAACGGAGCGGCGAATAGATTATCCCGTACTTTTCTTTTTCTAACAAAAAACATTGTGGATTCGCTGCCTCCTCTGGGTATTAAAACAGCGAATATCTGCTGCTTGTGTGAGCTGCGGAGTGACTGGTCTGCTGCAGTCGTGCAGGATGAGCTTGCTGGTCTGGCACTTGGTTTAAACGCAAAGACCCCAGGGATCAGAAACAGGTAGCATTCGGCGAGAAAAACTATAATTCGTAGGTTTAATTTCCGGCTATATGTATATATAGTAGCTCTGCATAATATGCACCTCTGATCATTTCAGCCTTTTTCAATGCATTCGATGTGAAATGCCTCATGACCTTATTGGCCGACTTGCCTTCTTTGGTGGACGTTCACCAAGATAAATCCACTGCGTTGATTGTTCGTTATGCTCTTTTGTGATGGGATCTATCTATATTTTGTCCACGGTTGCAAAACGTTGCAAAAACTCTTTTGAATTGCGCCTGAACATCGCCAATCACTCCTCTTAAGTAATCACACGGTTGCCTTTATCATCGAGTATGAGCACCCATCGCGGCATCCATAATATAAATCGTGATGTATCCGTTCATTAGAGATACCCAGACTCTCAGCCACCTCAATATCATTAAACTACCTGAATGTTCGAGCTCACTTGTGCTGGTTCGACCACAAGAGGTTCCGCTTTTCAACCACTGAAATGTGTGGTGAAGAATCCGTACAGTGTTTATCAAGCGATGATGGTTTTTTTACGCAAAATATTGTTCAGAAGAGATATACATTTTTTTTCCTTTTCTTCGAAATTCACGAGTTTGTCAATTGCTTTCAATGGCTGTCAAACACAAACTACATGCTGCAGCCTGTTCAAATTTTGGGAACGAGGAGCCTCATATTTTCAGTTTTTATATGACAGCATTTACTTTCAAATATACGTTTTTTGAGCTAATTATAGTTATATAGCAATACTCAACTAAACAAGGTATACTTAAAAAGGTTGGCTCACTCTGTCTAATAAGTCTGTCTTTTTTGTGATTTCGAAAGAGTGAGATTGCATTTGTGTTAGTGAAATATGAGAAACTTTCTCATTTTACTACTATTTACTTTCTCATATTACTAGAAAAATAGCGAAACTGAAAAAAATGAAAGCGACAGAACCAAATTGTTATTAAAAAATCCTTGTTCAAAGAACAAAACACAACAGGCACTGTCCTAATCGAAAAGTCACTTTCGGACTTTTGTCGAGCATGTCTTACAAGAGAGGTACTTCCGAAATAACAATTAAGCCATTGAAAGATTCTACACAAATGCATGTAGGTTGGGGATAGTGAATAACCACTACACTTATTTGCTGAAACTCCAAAACAATGTGAACGTCACAGAAATGAAATTGCATGTGAAAATGTTTCATTTTACTGTGCAACTAGTCGATTAGCGGTTTTAAATGTATGTTGGGGTTAAAGTGTGCAACTCTCACACAACAACCGTAAACTGCGCCCCAAACCGTGCTCAGCTATAAAACAATTAAATGCTTAACTCGACAAAAGTCTGCATTTTGCATTAAATCATCTTGGTCTCGCTCTGATTCGTTGATGCTTCAGCTGCAGCTCCAGCTTCAGCTTTGCCGCGGAGTTGGGGCTTTTAAGCATTGGACAAGAGCTCCATCAGCGGTCTGAATAATTTACATAAGCAGCAGCCGCAACTGCAACAGAGCAACAAAAGCGCCGGGGTATGTAAAATTAAAGCCAACCAAAAAAAAAAGATGAAAAATAAAGATGAAAAACTGTCGTTCATCTGTTTCTGGTATTTTTTTGTCCTTTTTTTGGTGGTTTTTTGTTTTGTTTGGATTTTTGCTGCTTTTTGCGGAATTTTTGTGCTGTTGACTCGGCGACGCATATGAATGTATGTCTCTGTGTGTGTGTGTGTGTGTGTGTGTGTGTGTGCATATGTGTTGCCGCATACATAAACAATGCAAACAACATGAAGACCAACCAAGCCAACATAGTACTACACTCACACACATACACACAAGCATAACAATGACAAAGAACGCATTGGAGCTGTTCCTGTTCCCAGCTTTACAACACTGTTGCCCCCCACCAACAAACAGCTCCAACTCCTGCCACATGTAGCTGCCCCGGCGTTTTCTGTCTGGTTTATTATGCAAAAGTTATGCAAAGATAAGCAAAACTATGAGCAGCATACGATGATGATGCTGATGGAGCTGATGGGGCACAATGTGTAGTGGCCACAGCCGACAGTCAAACCCCAAACAAAAAAAAAAAGGACCAAAAAAGGTAAAGAAAGGGTAAGCCGAAAAAAGTAGTACAAATATGTACAAAAATACATTGTAGATGGTACATCGCATAGTCCAAAAGACACTCGCTGATGCCAACTTCACGTGCCACATATGGGGAATTCCTTTACAAACCGAATGAATTTAGGAGAAAAAAACTTTACCCACATTGAAATTTGACACTTACACTTGACAACAAAAAAATGGTCCTTGTAGGGCACAGAACACAACAAGCAATTATTTTGCAAGCACAATATTTGAGTTATCTTAAAAATCGGGTTAACGCGCGACTCCATCCCCCAGTACGCTCGGGATTTGAACTACTTTCGAATGGCAAGGCGCTGAAATAATAAATTTGGTTTTTGAGTCAACTGAAGCCGCGCCTCGGGTTTAAAACCGGCACGTAATTCAACTTGTGGTGTGATTCATGTGGCCTGATTCGTGTAGTCGGATTCGAAAACTAAAAACCTCTAAATTTAAAAAATTCACCCGTATGTCTCATCTGATCTTATCGATCTTTGTTTTAGTCATTGACAAAAAAAAGATGACAAACGTTTTTGAGGCAAAAAAATGTTGTCAAAAGTTTTATTCGAAGTTGAAAACATCATAAAAAAATTAACTTGTAATTTTTGTCCATGATATTTATCGAACGATTTTTCTGAAAACTGTCATGAAATATAATTGTACGCAAATATTCAATTTGCGAAATCAAATGAAACATTCGAGATATATTTTAGAAAAGATCGATTTTCGAAAAACTTTGTATAGCTCGTTGTCTTATCACCCAGATAAAAAAAAAATATATATATTTTCGGATTCCGAGAAAGTTTATTGAGCTCTGTCTGATCATCCAGAATAGAGCAAGCTGCACGCCATGCTTCGATCGAAAAAGGGTATAAATTTTGAAAAGGACATGCTCCAATAATTGTATTTCTATTATCGTTTTGAGGAAATAAGTTTCATAAGTGATATGGAACTTGCTGAAAAAGAAAAATGGATGACGAATTCGAAATCTCTTTTGTAAACGAGCAATTCTTCCAAACAGTGCTAGCAAAAGCAAATGGAATGTTGAATTTGGATTCTTTTTCTCACCGCTCTGAAAGTTAGTTATTCATGTATTAAGAAATGTCAAACTCGCGTTAGTAAATTTTGAATATCTTCCAAAAAGAGTGTTCGTTTTGTCACAGAATTACTCACATGTGGGTGTATCTGTGTGTGTATGGTTATATCCGTATATGTGTGTGTAGTTCTATCTGTATCTGTGTGTGGGTCAGTTGTTGTATGTGGATTGAAACGCCGCCATTCAGAGCGCGCTTATTCAAGTGAAAACTTCTGGGAAGCATAACAGCTGCCCAGCTCCTCAACCAAATGAATTTCTCTACGAGATTTCCTCCTTTTTTTTAGGCCCATTGTATGTTACGGCCTTTTTATGTACTTCAAGCTGTGCTTTCAGTTAATTGTGGCAAATGCAAAAATCAACTTTTTCTCCTTCCCATTTGTTTTTAATTTCTTTTTTCTGCTCTTTTTTTTACTGTTGTCGTACTTTTTAGCCTGTTTGCTGCCAAGTTAAGCCATTTGGGCCCAATGTCGTAGCATATTTCAGGGCGCACGGCACGAAATGGACACTTAAACTCTAATCGAAAAACTTTTGCCATATACAAGTCACTTTAAAACGCGCTTAATTTGATCAGCACGGCGATTGCCAGCCCACTTTGCACCCTTCGTTACTGGGTAGGTCTCTAGTATAAACTTCCGTCGTCTGTCGCCTCTGCTCTAAACTTGATTACCATAATGAGGTCGACAGACAACGCGTGCTGAAAGATGCGCCTGATGTTGCGAGGCAGACAAAAAAAATTATTGTATATGAGAGAAACCTGTAATTAACAGTGAACAATTTTGAATACTCTTTGGGGCATAATCAATTAAAAGCATGCCAATAAGCCGCTTTGGTGGTACTTATCCGACATTTTTAAGGTTGCTATCTTCTGGCGTCTGCTTTTGAAGCGCAGCTTCTACAGCGAAATCTCTGTAACAGAAATCAAAGTGAAACTTTTGGGTATACGAGCAGTGAGCAAATGCAAATGTGCTTAAATCGAATCGCTTGACGAAAATAGAGATGATCAAATTTTGAGGAAATACCTCATGAAGTGCGGTGGATGCTGTCTTCTGATAATGAAATCAATTGATAGTTGGTATTAGAGAGCAACGAATGCTCTTGGTGACCTAGTCGATAAATTTTTGAAAAGAACTTGCTTAATATGGAAAATACCACCAAATATATTGAAGATCATTTTCTTGCAAGTTTTGACAGAAAAATTCGTTGATCAAGGCTTTTTACCGTAATGCATGTACTCTTAACGGTGTTTTTTTGTCAAAATGCTTTTCGGTGGTTAAAGCGATTTAGCTGAGCGCCCACTTTGCATTATGAATCGTTCCGTCTCTGCTCTCTCCAACTAATATTAAAATAGAATTTCACTTGATTTCCATTTCAGTTTTTACGCCAAACACCTATAGCAGTTACGCTTGTAAAACCCTTTTGAAAGATATGAAGTTATTGATACTAATGTCTGTAGCTGAAATTAGTGTGAGGAATTGGAACGAGGAGCAAAACGGAAAGGGTAACCGGAAAGTGAATGGGAAAGGGAAGAATATGATCGACCGCAAGCGAGCCACGGTGTTTGCCGAGTGGAGCGAGCAGGAGGCGGAGCCCTCTAGTTAGTCATAAAAAAACAGATACTTGTTCAATAAAACTGGCTGCTTGCATTAGAAACGGCTATTTGCTAAGATTTGCATACAAAACTGAAGGATATTATGCAAAAGAAACGGTTCTTCTTCAACTTATATATAAATAATATAGTCAAATAAGGTGAAATCGGAATGAAAGATAGTAAGCTGAAGGAAGTTTGAGTTTAGGCAGTCTTAAAAAGTTGTCGAAAATGTCAGTAAGTGTCTTAGGCTATTTAAGGTCAAAGGTTACGAATATCGTAAAATCTCCCGTTTCATAGGCTTCACATGATTTTTTAGACTATAACAATTTGTAAAACATGAAAATGTTTAAAATCGCTCCCAGGCCATAGTATATGAAATTAATCGTTATTCAGATAGAACTAGAAGAACGAAAGCATATTTACAAAAATTCAAAAACGCTATTGTTAAACTTCTAAAATATTTCAAAATACCTCGTTTTCTAAGTTTCAACGTATGTTTGAAGCCATTACAAATTTAAAAGAACTCATGAACTTTCACCTTAAATATCCAAAGACAGTCACTCCAGATTCGATAAACAAATAGGTTATTTGCTTCACAGAAAATACTAATTGGATACAAAAAAGTTTGCATTATAAGTAAAAGTTTATAATAGGTAAAATGAAAATGTATTGAAATTCGCACCTTATATTTAACCACAACTAAATCAGCTTCCCTTAAATAAAATTTCGTCAGGCTAGCTTAGAGTGATGCGGGGAAACGGGAGATTTCCCAGAAAGTGACAGGGCCCTAAATATGCTTCCATCTGTATCTTTTCTAACTTTCACTAGACTTCAACTTATCACTTATACTAAGTAACAAAATAACCATTTTCCATTAGAAACAATGCTATATATTGTTTAGGTTTTCGCCCGGAAAGTAAGACATTCGTATTAAAAAGTGCGAATTTGTGAACAGCACAAAACCTATTACAGCACTTTTTATAAAAAGCGTCGTATACTTAATATTGATACATATAGCTAAGGTAAGCACTGAAAACCGAATGGGACGCCACCAATATAAAAGAAACTCAGCAGTGATTTCTCTCCAATTCCATAATTTGACTCAAAACAACAACATAAACCTAATATAAGCATGCATGCTCTACTTCAATCGTGCAGACTACTTGCTTTGCAAGCGTAACACCATCCGAGCGTCTCACCACACGAGCGTAACAACAGATTTTCGTGACAGCTTATGTGATGTCTTAGCAGTAAATTTAAAAGATTTCTCAATCTACCTCAAAAACGTTTCATATTCGGTATCCACGCACAACAAAGCTCATTAGCATATGAACGTAGCTTGTTTTAGGGTATTTCCGAAAAAAGGCAGCACCCGAAACTTGTCGCGCCTTGAGTAGGGCCACAAAATGTCAGTAAAATTATAAAGTTGTAGTTGTTATTGCTATGGGCATGGGTTACATTTTGTGTTTTTGGGTTTCAATTGTCATTTTTGTGTTTTTTTTTTTGTTTGCTGTTGTTGCAGTTGTTATAAGTTGGGTTTTTGTTGTTGTTTTACGCTGTTGCTGTATTGTAGCACACTCTCAGTGATAGTTTAAGCCACTGGCAAACGATTTTTGAATGCTTTTTTGCTGTATATGACACCGAGTGCATTTCTCGCCCGAGAGTGTGAAAGTCAAGCACACTTTTGCACACTTTTCCACACATATCAATGTGGCTGACAGCTTTTTGTGGCAACATAGTACATTGCCACTTGTGTGTGGGGCTGCTAGCAATGAGGTTGGGGTGCATGCCACTGCCACTGCCACAGCCAATGCCACTGCCACTGGCTTGCCTTCCGTTCAATTGAAAAATTAAGCAGCCACTTTGTCAAAATGCTGTTGTTCAGTGTCTGGCGTTAGCTTTAATTGTCAAAACATCTGGGCCTGACATGCAAATGCCAAAGTACCAGGCAAAGGTTCTTCAGTCAAGTTGAACCCAATGGCAGAAGCCGTGCCACAGTTGCCCCAGTTGCCCCACAGTCAATGGCAGCTGTTTGATGGAGCATGCTCGCTGTGGCACTTATTACATTGAATGCTTTAGCTGCTTCGCATGGTTTTGGCGTTTATTGATGCAAATTTTTATCCGATTTTGGGTTTCGCCTTTTTTTCTCTGTGACTCTCTCTCTTGCGATTTTGCAGCGCGACGGCCACCTAATTGACGTCTATGTCGAACGCAAGTGGTTCACGCGTTGATTAGGGTTGTGCCGGAGTCTCTATGCCGCTGCCCCTGCCACCTGGCCCCCGCCTGCATCCTATCCAGCCATATTATGCCTGTCAACATTGTCAAAACTTTGGCTTTTCGTAACCTTTTTATGCTGTTTTTCTGATAGATATTTTTAAGCATCTTTTGTCCTGGCCACAGATTGAGTTGACATTAATAACGGCGACATCAGTGCACATGCCACAAGATCTTTACCCAGCGATTGGCACTCAATTTTGTTTCCTTTTTTTCTTACGTGGGGGCGTACTTTTGGCTGGCTTTTTTGTCGCAGCTTGTTATGTAAGCTGCTCCAACTGCAATCCTTTTATTTTTATTTAATTAACTTTATTGGATTTCATTGCAGTTGTTGCAGTCACAGTGCAATTTCAACATGTTGCAGCATGCATTTCTGCCCACATGCAAAGGCATTACTGTTGTTGCACTCACTGTGATCCGGTCTCTGCACTGCACTGCTCCGTCGTTGTCGTCGTTGTTTCAGCACCTTGACAATGACTTATTGTAGCTATTCAGGCCGGGGCCAGGCCGGAGCAGAGCAGAGCAGGACGCAGCGAGGTTAAGCACAAGGCAAAGGCGGGCCAGGCAACTGACAGGGGCTTAGTTTAGGTGCGGCAGAGGGATAAGCTTGTTGCTTTTCCTAGTATTGGCGTCTTGTTGTAAATGTAACTTGATGAAAATTTTTAGAATTTCTTTTACCAACAGCTGTTCTTATTAGCTTTTAGTCAGAATGCCAGTTGGAAGGGGAATCTCAACTTTTACTCTTTTATTAAGTTTCTTGAGAGCAAATGGGTATAAAATAAAGTAGTGCTGAGAGCGGCACAAGTTCAAAAGCGTCGAAAGGAATAGAAATGAAATAAGATGTGGAATTTTCGTAAGAAAAGTGAAATGAGCTACTTGCTGTTACTTCTGTAGCCAGATTTGATTACCGCCCATCGCTGCAGGTCTGACTTAAATTGCAATCTGGCTGGCTTTAAAAAGTCTTGGCATAGCTATAAATATGGCTATTGAGTTATAAACAACACAACATTCAGCAGTAAGTTCGCTTCAACCTCACATAAAGTGGCGCCCTCTAGCGTACATATGCACATAACATAGTAAGCATACATTCTCTTCTTTTCGCTCTTACTGCGTTCTGTGAACGCAACTAAAGCTACACTATCTAAGCGAAGTAACAGGTATTCGTGACGGCATACGAGGCAAACTTATGCTTAAGGAAACTCTGAAATAGTAAGTTTCACAGCGCTCCTTCTAACCCGCATTCCGCCTACGCACATGCACACACTCCGTGCTGCACAGGCCAAGACATATCAACAGCTCAGTTCATTGGCAATTCAGTTACTACCTGGACGTACTTCTTTCTGTGGCATGGCATGGAGTGGCATCTGTTGGTCTGGCACCAAAGTGGCCTTTCTTGTTCCCCACCAAACAATGTTGGCGTGGGCCTGTGTGGCAGCTCATGTGGGCAGCGTCTCGTTGCCGACAAATGTTGCAAATGTTGCAGAGGCTGCGAACCGTTCAGCTGCTCGCAATGTAAATCAATTTATTCTGATGAAGTTGAAGTTGCGAATTGCAGATAAACTTGGTAGTTGAATTTAAAAGAAGGTGCGGCGCGTAGTCGCTTGTGTGTATGGCTCTGCAGCTGAAAGTCAGCCGAAGGTCACTAGAGACCAACGTCAGAATTGGAAGTTTTTAACTGGCTTCCTGTGCGGCGCGACAGAGTCCAATGCATATCCTGTATACATGACGCTGCAACCATTTAAGTGTATGCCAGGGAGCAGTAATTATAACAACCGAACAAGTGGCAGAGTGGCAGATACTTTGGCCAACTTTGTAGCTAGCGCTGCGACTGCGAGAGAGTCCAACTAAGAACTGGAGATTGTGGCAAGTGAAACTGGGCCTGAGCTTGCAGCACAATGAAAACCACAAAGTCATCTCCGGTTTATTTACTGGCTGCCTCACGAGACAACAAAACAAAGCAGCAGAGCGAAAAAAAAAACTACTGCGAAGCCGCATGAATTTCAGTTGCAACGAGAGGAGGGTGACCGCGGGCGAGATAGGGGCCAAAGGAATAAGGTAAAAACAAAGCAAAGCTCCCGAGCCAGAACCAGAGCCAAGGCAACGCTTGAAGCCATGAGCTGGCCAAAAGCGATACATCGAATTTAATTTCCTGTCAAAATCGACAAGGCTGCCGCGGCGACTTGGCCAGCGCATCCAAGCGTTAAGAATTTGCCGGCCCAAAGTTAATTTTGTGGTTTTAAGCGAGCAGCCAGTCCGTCAGCCCGTCAGTCAGCTCTTTGGTCTCCTGTCTGAGTGGGTTTCTTGAGGTCTGGGGTTTGGTAGTAACTGCTCGATGGAATTTCAATTTGAGGCAGCAATGAATGTTATGAATGAATTTTTTCAATTAGCGCCACCAGCAAACGTAGCTGCTCAAACCGCTGACTCTCGGTTTTTTTCCTTGGCCTTTCGCTTATATAATGTTACAAATCTGCAGCATATACATATAAGGCGGGCGGCGTCTTAAGCTGTTGGCAACAAATGTCGCCAGGAACGTGATCAAAATGATTCAAACGTATGTGAGCGTTGCCAATCTCAGTTACCGCCTAGACCCATTTAAGGAGTCATACGATACACTTGGAGAAAACAGGCCAGCACTGCGTGATTGAACCAAGAAAACCAAATCGTGATGTTAGATTGTTTGGTCATGTAATAAGTACGTCAACGATTCTGTCGTCAAATAAGATAACTTGAGAAACAGTTAAAAAAAAATTCGGAAAAATTTCTAAGAGATGTTAGGATAGTAAGCTTTATAAAAGAAAGAGAAAGATTAGAAGAGTTGAGGTGGTGCATGTAATACGTAGTGCATGAAAAAGGCTTGTGAAGGACAAAGTTATAAGTGCATATACTGAGAGTAAGACGAAATTTCTAATAGTGTGGCATGGAACAGCGAGCCTAAGCTGGCTGACTTAGTTATCCCTAGAACTCTGTGCCATGCCCGATAGATGAAGTTAAGAGACAGAAAGCACAGTTGAAACGAGAAAAAAAAAGCCAAAACAACGTAGGTTCCCCATTGACACAATCTTCTCAACTCCCACAGGTAGTCATGAAGACTGCGCAGGGGAAGAGTATACACCTCGTGTAAAATGGGTGTATCACATGCCAAAAAGCGTGTCTTTGATTTGTGTCTTTATAAAGGCCGGACAGTAACACAGAAAGTATGCTCTGGAGACGGGCCGTTAAAGTTGGGTCGTCAATGAGGCCCATATTAGCTAGGTGTTAGTTTGGGGATTGAACTCCCAAGGCAAATGAATCAAAATCAATACACTATGGTATGGAAATAAGGTAGGTTGCCAAATCTGTCCACTAAACGCAAAAAGAAGAATTTGCTTTTGGACTGATTCAATGCGAGATTGGTGTGAAGTGAGGGTTCAGCACATCGAGCTGTCTTCCAGCAGAAAGAAGAAAAGTTGGCTAACATAACGGTCATTGTTGATGTTGAAAACTATGCTTTAGATGTTGCCAAGGAATTCGTAGAACTTGGCACTATCGTCACCATGGAAAACGATGACAGCATGGAGATTAATCTTGCCAAAAGATGTAACTTTGATCTCAGCAGGCAAATGACGAAACTAACACACTATAAGACGCTCATCCTTGCCGTTTTCCTTATGGCGCTGAAGCATGGGTGATGACGCAGTCTGATGAAAATTTGGTTCTTTAATCCTTTACGTATTAACAACGACTACCGCATCCGATGGAACGACGAACTCTATGAGCTCTACGACGACATTGACATAGTCATGTTCTGCCTATGGATGTATAAGCTAATGCGAGAAAGGTTTTCACTGCGGCTGTTGAAGGGAGACGAACATGTCTCCGTTGAAAGGACCTGATAGAGAGCAGACTAACTACCTTTGCAGAAGGCACACACAAAGCAGAGACGCTTGGAAAAGAAGGCTGTTTTGCCCAGATTAGACAAGCAGAAGGAGAATACAGTTCTCAGTCACCTGAGACATGAACAAACTGCTAGATATGGCAATATCAAAAGGGTAGGATTTGTAAAGTTATGGAGCTGAGGAAAATCTGTACTACAATATCTTCGATAATAAATCAGCATTGCAAACAGTAACATTATTGAAGAAAAAATTAAGATAAACAAACTGTCGATCTACGTTCAGAAAGAACTTAAGCATAGAACCTATATAAAAGAAGATTCAACAAACAACAAATTTGGGGACGCTTGCCTCGCTCTCCCTGGCATGCTACTAACACGCAAGCGTAACTCCATCCGAACGTAATACCACAAGATGCGGCAATAGATGTTTTAAATCAAAAAGTTGCATGCGTTGGCTTTATGTAAGGAAACGTTTTCTGCTTCCTAAAAAACTATCAATCGGAATCACACTGAAAAAAAGGTTTTGATTAGACCGGTTTGAGTGCCTGAAACTATTCTAAGAGAGTCTGAGTAACAAATATCATGTATATGCTTTGCAATGCTGCAATAAGTACGCCTTCTAGTCACACCATGCTTGCTTTAAGTCACCTTTTTTTGCGCAGTGTACTCATACACATATAATGTATTCTTGCTCAAGTTAAAGTGGAAATTTCTTCGATGAATTGCTCGATCGGCAACATGTGGCATGCACATTTCGTGTCCTGGCCTCTCTATGACTTGCTTCCTTTCTCGGCAGGCTTCTCATATTTTACGCCAACTGTGCGCCAACTTATTAGGCTTAATGCGTTGCTGTTTTGTAATTTTTTGTTATTGTCGTCTCACTTTCGTTAGCCGTGCAGTTTATTTTTAAGCTTTAAGCAGCTGCCACGGCGCAAGGACACCCGTAGAGTACACACACAATCCTTTGGCCAGCTGGCCAGTTTGTGGGGCTATTTATGCAGCGAGGCTGTTGTAGAGTTGTTGTTCTTTTTCAAGCTGTCAAAGTTACAAATGTGAAGGATATTTGCAGTGTGTTATGAAATATATTGGAAAAAATGAGCGCTGAAAAAACTGTAGAGCATAAAAATAAATTGAGTTGACATGAGTTGATGTGTGACATGTGTAATTAATAGCTGTTTAAGTTGCATGCCACGCACACGCCTTCAAAAAGGACGCAGCCGAAAAACATGCAACAACAAATACGACATTTGTGTTGTTATCGTTGTGGCATAAGATGTATGCTGCCTGCTTACCGTTAACCCCACAGACATTGTTTTATACGGGATTTTCTTATATGGTGGCAAGGCAAGCGCCGTAAAACGCTAAGCCGCCCGGCCAGCTGAGGTGTCTATTGTATTATTTAACGGTTTTTATTTACGCCCGTGCAAGGTTCAATGTGTGTGTGTGTGTGTGTGTGTGTGCGTGTGTGTGTTGGAAAAGTGTAGGCAGCCCATAAAATGCGTACAAGTGTGACACATGTCCTTGCGGCTTTGACTTTGTCCTGCCCATACACATGCCCCAAAAATACTAGTAGCGAAGAAGCCCTTTTCGCCTATATGGCACACACCACTTGCCGCCTCACCGAAAAAGCCCTAAGTGTGTCACTGTCACACTCGACGATTTCGGAACAGCAAGCACTACACACACACACACCACACACACACACACACACACACACACACACACACACACACACACACACACACACACACGCAGGCTGCTCTCACTAGTGCTGTTTTTGCCGCTGCTCAAGTGTTTGTTATCTCTACACACACTTTTTGTAGTACTCTGTGTGTGTGCGTGAGCTGAGCACAAGGACATGTTTTTGTAGGCAGCACAGTCAGTCAGTTTAGTCAGCCAGATGGCATATAGCACTACTACTACCGCTTCCACTTTCACCACTACAATCACCACTCCTTGGGCTGGCTGCTGGCAGGTCCATTCACGCAAATAGAAAAGATACTCAAGGCACTCATTTGGCACAACACAAAACTGTTACGTGATGAGTGCGCGTCACAGACTAAGCTCGACCGAGAGAGACTAAGCAGAGCTAACCTAGCAACTACAGTCACACTCAGTCACACACACGCACACTCATGCACACTGAAAACGTCTAAATTGTGGTCGTCAGTGGGCGTCAACACAAAGCAGCGTTTAAGCCAAGTCGCTTGATGTCCAAAACGAGATTTAAATAGAATCAAATTAGTATACCATTTGCATTTACTGGCTCTATGTCAACCCACCACCAATAAGCGAATGCACTTGGAGAAAAGATGGAGTGTTTGAAGCTTCGAAAGATGTGCGTTCTTCTATACTGAGACTCTTGGGCTATAAAGGCCATTTCAGCTCAACCCAATTTATGTAAATCCAAGCTTAAAATGAGAACTAGAAGTATAGCAATAATGAATTCAGAACTTTTGCCAACATACCTCATGCGAGGTTCCATTCCTAGTACACTGTACAGCGCAGCAAATAAGAAGTTCAAACCTCTTAGGTTCATATCAGTCAACTCCGCAATAGAGCATGACATATTTGCATCTTTAGATGACAGATCTTGCTCGAAAAGTCTAAAAAATCGATTTTCCAAGAATTTTGTATGGACAATTTGATTTTTTTTCGCTCGTATGATTGTACGATAGTTGTTAAAATTCTAAATTGTGAAAAATTTAATAGAAAATCAGAAAATTCGAAAATATTGATTAAATGTGTTCATACGTCGGCTTACGTTTTGTGATTTTTTCGGTGATTTTGATTGCGATATCGCATAGTATTGTTGCGAGAACGATAATCTATATATAATAATACCCTTAAACACTTTGTGTACAGGGTATAAATACGCTAAGCAAAAATTCAGTGTGCTACCGATTGCTTCTCAATAACACAACTTATTTTGGTGAAACATATATCATTCGAAAGATAAAATGCATGCGTTTTGCCGAATATATGTATCTCCAGGATACTTTGCCCTTTAGACAGTTAAAAATTGATTTGAAGTTATAAAAATAACAACAACAAGCTACATTGTAGACAAAAACGTTGTTATTCGTGTTTTCTTCTCTCCACGACAAGGCGAATACTATAATTGATTATCTTTTTGAAGATTCGTCTTTATACATCTAAAATTTTCGGAATGGATGGGGAAGGGTTTAGAGAAAGGAAGGAACGAGTAAGAGCAAATCAATGAAAATTTAAGTGAAATGTTAAGATATATTCGCAAATGAGAAAGATGATGGTAAAGAGGTGAAAGGGAAGGATATGCCAAAATCTATGAAGCACTCGGGTTGGTTATCGAAGCAATCAGGTACCGGAGCCCCCAAGTCTTTGTAATAAACTATTTTAAGCCAACAAAAATCTGAAAAGTTACATGCAAAAAGTACTAAATTCACCTGAAAAGTGCAGCTTTATGTTAATAATATATGTTTTAAGATTTGCAAAAGACATACATACATATTTGGATACGTAAATCTTTAAAACTTCTTGTTTAAGCGCATTAAATGCATTTGCTGTTATTTCAATCACTTGACAGTTTTAGTGAGATCGATTAATGAAAATCCGATGCGTATTCGTTTAAACGCATTATGGGACTTGAATGTTTGATTCGAAAAGTTCCCAGCTTAAGCAAATCCAAGCTTAAAGCAATGACAGAACTGTTCTGATTGTGTTTTTTTTGAGTGTACCAGATCTATAAAGCATCCAAGACCCAACGCCTAATGTCACCCCCATTAACGTCTCACTTTGCTTTTCTTTTTTAGCAAAAGTTCAATGGACGAAAGCCGTTAGACAAGGCAACGGAAAAGCCAATGCCAATAGTGTGAGCTGAGGTGAGCGGCGAGGTGCGAGGGGGAAAAGCTATATATTTGTTGCTGTTGCTTTTGTTCGTTTTGTACTAGCCAGAATCTATAAAACGCACGACGACGAATTGTTTGCTTTTGAGCTTAAATCGTTTACCGAAAACATAAATCCAAAGAATATACATGAAGCCGGTCTCGCAGAGAGCTGTGCCGCTCCTCCGTCCGCCCGACACACAACCTGGACGTGGAGCGCTGCTGGTTGTCGACGTTTCGTTACGTTTGGTTTGCCTTTGTTAACGGTTTTTGCTTTAGTCAGGTGCACAAACAGACACATACACATAGTTGGGGCGACGGCTCACACACACACACACACACACACACACACACACACACACACACAGACACACATACAGTTGCAGATAGCTGGCTTGTAAGCACCCCAGCATTGACAGTTTGAGCTTAAAAATCCAATTAGTCTTTGATTTGCATACAAACAAACAGACACACACACACACACACACACACACACAGAGATGCACACAGATACACAAATACCAATACACATGCAGCAAATAACAGTATATCTACTTATACAACGACAAATAGCAGCAACTAAGCAACCGAAGCAGCAGCTACAACATTTCTTGCTAAATATTTTAAGACCAACATTCAGTTTGTCAGCTGGAACTGGTCGCATTTAGGGGCAGCTGCAAAGCGTAGGGGCTAAGGGCTGTGCGGGCGGCGGCTCAGCGCATTAAAATTCAACCAAAGTCAAATCGAGCTTGGCCCAGGTAGAGAGCAGCTGGAGAAGCATCTGAAGCATTTGCTAAGCTGAGGCAACAGTTACAGCTACATCTATGCATATATAGAAGCTACAGTTTCATATCCGGCAGCGCATTAGGGCCAAAAAGCGACAATAGCAACAACAACAGACTGGAGCAACCATCTGCACCGCACCACAATAGACAATTGGATTTTTGCGGTTTCTAATCCAATTTATTTCGTCTTAAATACAACAAAAACTTCTGTTGCGTCCTTCGTTTGGCCATCTGGCTTCAATATCCTATTTTGGGTTGTGTTTCAAATATGCATGACAGGGCCAGGGTCCTGACCAACTTATACGGCTGTGGGTCCGGGTCCGGGTCCGGGGCAATGGCGTGCGGTTCAATGTAATTTAACAACAAACACGGAAATAAGTCGCCAAGCTAAGCCCACACACGCACATGACACACACACACACATACTTACCTATACAGCTAGCAGCTATTCAAATCGCCGTTTGCCGTGTGACGACGACAGCTCTCAACAAACTAATTTAAATATTTCAACAATTAAAGTGTCCAGGCAATTAAAATAAGCCAACACCAAAACCAACAACAACAACAACAACAACAATGCTTGCAACAGCCTCCGCCCACTTTGACTTTTGCTTACACTCACTCACTTAATTCCACTCTCACTCTCTTTGTAGCTAGTGTCTACTCTCTCTAACTCACTACTCTCTCGCTTACACTCACTTGCATTGTGTGCTGTTTGTTGTGGGCAGCGTTCAATCAATGTCAACGTCTAAGTTGCCATTGCCAATGTATTTGTCCTTAGAATAACGCCTTCACATTCAGCTACCATAATTTTCAACCTGGTTAGAGATACCTTTAGTTTGGCAGCATTTTTGTAATGTCCTTTTACTGGATGTGTTTCGTGTAACAACCTAATGAACATCCAAAAAGGGACTCATCAATTTCATTTGTAAACAATAAATGGAAAATCATTGGAGTGAGTAGCGAGTACGTTCATTTCTATGAACAAAAAGATTGACAGCTGTTCATTAAGATTTCGGATATCAAACCAAAACCTGTTTCATTTAGCGGTTTAGCTTTGGTTTGTATTTTGCGCAAGTATCGACGGCAATACTGATACTTCTTTGAAGCAAAACTTCGCAAGCAATTAGTATGGCAAACTGTTACGAAAATCAAAGTGAAACACTTACGTAATACACTTTCCATTTAGCTGTTAAGCAAAACTTCACAAGCTATTGTATGATAAACGGTAATGGAAATTAAAGCGAAACACTTAAGGCTGTGCCATTTATATGTTTAGCTTTGGTTTGAATTTTGCGCAAGTATCGATACTTCTTTGAAGCAAAGCTTCGCAAAGAATAAGTATAACAAACTGCAACAGAAATCAAAGTGAAACACTTAAAGCTTGTTCGGTTTAAAGGGATTCTTTTGTTTTATATTTTGCGCAAATATTAGCTGTAATACCGATAAGTATTTGAAGCAGAAATTCGAGAGCATTTAGTATAACAAACTGTAATGGAAATCAAAGTGAAACATTTTTCTAGAAGAGATACTTTTTGAAGGAACCGGAGATTACATTACCTTAATAATTTAAACAAAAGCCGCTTTTTTCAACAAAACTTTGTCATGTTATCGAAATACAAGTTTAAAATAAAACTTCTAAAAAAGAGAAGATCTTGTTAGACACAAGAACACACAGGTGAAATAAGGCATTTTGTTACAAATGAAAATTTTGAAATAAAACGCCAATTACTGGCAAGCCTGCTATGAGACTCCTGTCAGAATTGAAACCAATATACGGAAGATAAGGAATGGGAGTAGGAAAAGTAATAGGAAGAGGATGGTGACGAAGAATAAGGGAAATAAGAAGAGGGGGAAGGAAGAGGAAAACGAAGAGTTGGAAGAGGGGGAGGAGGAAGAGGAAAAGGAAAAAGAATATGATCTACCTCGAGACAGGCACTGAGTTTGACGAGCGAAGGAATCAGTGGTTTGAGCCTCCTAGTTTTTTATTCAAATTATACACACCTTCCCTAAATAAAAGTGGGTACCGAACTATCATTTTCGACTAAATAGGGTGTATTGTACATAGATCCTGCTTAAGTCCCAAAAATAGCAGGTTTGTGAATTAGCCGAAACAATATAGTAAAAATGATAATATGAAAGGGATATTTCACGAATGTACGGGGATTTGAATTCCTTTTATAAAAAGTAAGAACTGGGCAATCGCCTAGATAAACTTTGTTACATTCACTGATGTTTTTAGAAGAATAATGCATCAAAGTTGTTCATTTTTTTTAAGTTCCAAATTTCAGAATAAAATGTCAAGCCTGAGTTTCTGCGAATTTCTCATTGTCTATGCAATTTAAGCGAAAATCGTTGGTATATTCGGTAAAATCGGGTAAAAGGAAAATTGAATTTCATTTGATCATAACTCGCAGATTCAAACTCGGAAAAAAAATATTTGAATTGAAACACGAAATGATGACTTATTGCTTTAACACGATTTCTAGAGTTTACCGTTTATGAATTAGGACATCATATTTCTGAAAACAAGATGAAGATGTTGTTTTTCCTGCCTGAAGATGGTCTCCTAAGACATATCGGAAAACGATAGTTTGAAAGAAAAGTTCAAGTCGTTAACATAGTTTCTTTTCCTTAAAGATATTTCATAAGGTACAGCTAGAAAACTAATTGTAATACTAAAAGTTTGCTGATAACGAATTGAACTTGCGAACCTATTCATTTGTGGCACTCTTTCGATAATTTAACGAACTCTACCATTTGATTGCTTGTAGAACTAATGTACGATTAGTACATTGAAGCTGAAGCTGGAAAATTATCGAAAAAATTTATCATTTTTACTTTGAGCGCCTGTCGACACCAACATCGATCGATAATCGAAAAATTTGCAACTCTATTGCTTATATAGAGATATATGTATGGCACCATCATCTTTTGACAGTCGTTTTTTTGAATTGAACAGGATATCAAATCAGAACCACTTAATTCGGTTTGCGAATTGAACCTTACAAGAAATTTCGGAAGTTTGAAGTCTGGAAATCTATATTCACTTCATACCAAAGAGTTCGGACACTTGATCGAAAACCCAATTGAGCTTTATCCGCACAAATTTTACTCGGAGTTAGACTGAAAAAGACAAGGGAGCAGCTTGAACGAAACATTTAGTTGTGGATTCTGCCTCGGACTTATTCAGAATAGTGGTAGTGGGTATACTTAATAATAAAAAGCTTGAAAAGGAAATTCATTAACTTCGAGAGCATGGGAAATTCGGCAATTGCCGCAAATCAATTCTCTTCATATTTTATAGAATTTTCCACGCGCACTGAATCGTTGCCCGAAGCGCCAGCATCCTCAGCAACCAAATTTGGCCAAATGTGCGATGATTCCGTGTATGTATGTTGGTGTGTGTTTGTGATCAATGTGACCAATTGGCGTGCAGTCAATGCTGTCGCTGCTGCTGGTGCTCCGGCTCCTTTACATGGACAGCCAGTTTAGTTCCGTTCAGTTCTGTTTGGACGTCATCGTTGCCGTTTGCCGTGGCCGTTGGTACAACTGTCAATATCACACGCAGCGCTGGACACATGACCGACACTTTGACATATGTATGTGTATGGCTGTGTGTGTGTGTGTGTGTGTGGGTGGGTGTGTATACAAGACAGCCGGCAAGCTAGTCATACAAGGAAGGACACATACACACACAGATACGAATACACAGCAACACATTGCCGGCTCTGTCTATGTATTAAGTGGAAACACCTTGTAAAATGGCTGACAGGTGTTAGAAGACTTTGCAAGATTTATGCGCTGACATTAACATGAATATGTATTAGTGTGACGGCAACTACCAGCGCCACAGCTCCTGCGATTGTCTTGTATACGTATTGCTGTTGTTTATGTGTGCGTCTATTGTATAAGTGTGTGTGTGTGTGTTGTGCATGTGCTTGCCGCTGTGTGGCCCAAACAGTTAAAGGATAACAGCGTATTAACTTAAGCATTACAACTACGGCAACAATTTATACACAAACGTGCTAAGCGAGGTCACACTGTGGTTTCCACAATTAAACTTTATTTACCCACACGTGCATCGTCATACACATAATTATAGATAGTACAGTGGGGGCTCGTAATTGGGATTTCTAGATTTAATTACTTTTAAGCTAGAGCAGGAGCAGTTAGCTTCTAAGCATTAGATTGTTTTAAAGTGAAATGGAAAGTTCGTGTTTTGAGACGTAATACATTTTCTTACAAGCTTATGGGATTTCGTCATTGTTGGTTGTGTTTTAGTGGTCTGAGTTTGGGGTGTGTTTGATATGTTTACTCGAAATGCTTTAATTTTGGGGTCTGTTCTCAATTCGGTGGCCTTAATTGGAATGAAATTGATTCTAATTCGATTCGCTTGCATTCGGAATTCGGAACTCCGAAATGAACAAGGCCTTACAATAAATTTCAAACCAAACCGAAATTCTGCCTCTCAAACGCACGAACCTAACGTCATACTCTTGTGTGTACCACAAAGCTTTAGACGGATTTATCTTAATTTTCAGATGCACTAGATTAAATAGGCTCTCGGAAATATTTTTAACACATCGACGGATTGCTTCTCTGTTGAAATTCAATCGAAAGAAATTTCTGTTACACTGACTGATTATTTTTGGGTCATGAGACATACACACACCTGATTGTTTGAGAACTTTCGAGCATTTGACATCTTGAAAACGTAATAGGCTTTTTGAATTTTGAAACTTTGCAAGCTTAGTCATTTGAGGTGTTCCCTGTTATTTAAATGATATTGAATTAAACTATTCTCTTAGATATATGCCATTTCATTTTATGACCCCATAGCCAACCTGCCAGTCCTATCCCTAAGATAAATATAATTGCCTGGAATGGTTTGAACCCAGTAGCACCGTGGAACGAGTTCCTATAAGAGCCTAAGAGGAACACACTTCTGCTCGCCTGGTCATCTTACTTAATTCGGATGTACTGAGAGGATTCCTTCATACACATATTGGAGCTGGCTATACCCAGCTTACTCAAGTGTGCTTTCAGCCTGTCCTGAGGCCTGAAGCACAGATCCGTCTTGTGACTCCTGGCAATCTTTGCTCTTCTCTTAGTAGTTACCTTAAAGCTTATTTTTGAATGGCGCAAAAGTGTTTGGCCCCACAAAGGGAATTGCAGCAGCGTGCAAGCTCCTTCCCGGGAACGTTTTAACCTTCTCCAGTCCCTTCCAGCATATTAGTAAATCTATGTGAAGCTGTGTTGGTTTCGTAAGAATTTCCAAAGCTTCTGTAGATAGTAGTTTTTTATTGCTTCTGTCATACATCAGCAGGTCTGCATTTTGTTTTCCTTTGATCTCGCAATTGAACTTTTGATCGGTCTTATCAATATAGGTATAACCATACGACAATTTTAGAAGACTGCTGCCGGGCTATACTTCTGCTCGGGAACATTTGTTATGATAATTCAAATTTGACAATACTGAAACTGAAGGCCTTTGAGCGAGTCAACTGTGCATGGATATGAAAATCTTTAGATAGGAGTGGGATTTCGCCAAAGGTTGTTGCTGTTATAAAGGAGTCCTGACACGCCACAAGATGTTTTATCGTCCTCTATAATGGACGAATTTCAGACTTTGCCAGACGGAGTGAGACAAGTGGATGTTCCGCCGATCTTCATTTTACTGGTAGATATGGTATCCAATGGTATCCATTGTTTTGCGCTGCTCACCCACCTGGATTATGCCAACGATATCTGTTTCCCTGCAAGTAGCAACAACGGGATGAACAAGCTGGGTCAAACGCTGCAAGTGAACGGCGAGATGGTTCATCTTATTGACCGCTTAGCACATCAGGGGATTAATCTGAGATAGAGGACTATGGAGGAGATCACACAATTTAACTATCTAGGCAGTTTTGCAACATCCGTTGGAAGAACGGAATAAAACCTGAAGCTCACTAAGAATTTTGTGATCTGTAAAGAATCCCAGTTAAATTTACTTACGCATTTGATTAAGTAAGTGTAACATTCGTGCTGCTGTATGCCGGTAAAACCTGGAAAACCTCAATCCCCATCTTGAAAAGAATAAAAGCATAGTAAACCGCTGCTTGCTATAAGACGCGCTGACCGTAAACTATGTCTAACGCAGAACTGTGGCTTATAAGGCCGAGATTGGGCAGCAGAAGTGGCGCTGGAGTGGCCATACGTTGAGATGACCAAACGACAACGTCCCAAAGCAGCCCTTCCAGTGGAATCCGCAACTTTATGAAAATCAAGAGTCCTAGTCGAAGCAGCAATACAGTGCAAATGATCGAAAAACTATGCTCCACGCGCGTTTGAAGTATGTTTTCTCTCCAAAATGTTCCTCACTTGTTGTCCGATAGGTAAATTTGCGTTCCAAACTCCGTTTGCATTATCTGCACACAAAAGTCTGGTCACACTGGCCGATACTAAAGCTAGCGCTTTGTGCGCAAAAGTGCCTCAAAACGCAGTTTCCGAAAAGCCGAAAACAAAAGTATACATATTGTTAGCTAGTTTCTTATGTGACAACAGAAAACTGTTAATCCGGAACCAGATAAGCATCTCTAATTTACGAGTAACTACTGTACACACACAAGGCATAAGGCTCAGTTACACAAACATGCGCGTGGCTTTCAATTTGTCAGGCTGTTCGTCGGTGCGTCTGTCCGTTGGTCTTTGCGTCCGTCACGACGTTTCCGTCTCTATGTATGTCGGATTTATAGCAAGGCAACCACAAAATTAAATAAAAGCAAAAGTCAACAAAAACAAAGATTTGCTTGGCCAGGTAAACAGCATGTAAGCCATCATCGTTACCGTTATAACGGGTACAACGGTACACTGACAGTTGTACTGACGTCTGACGGGCAGTTAACAGTTACCAGCTTTACCCGGTTAACAGTACCAGTTGCTGGGCGGCCATGTCTCATTCCGTCAGACATTTAGTCAGTCGGCTTTGTCCTGTCAGCCATTTTGTTATAACTGTAGTCTTTGCGGTTGTTGTTGTTGTTGTTGTAGCTGCTCCTAGCTGTTGTTATTCCCTGTGCTGCTGTTGTTGTTGTTGTTGTTGTCTCATTATGATTGTCAAATTGACGCATTGACTGAACGACTATCCGTTGCTGGGACTAAGGTAAACAGTGAAATGTGTCAATACAAAAGGGAAATATATCAAGGATATATGTGCGTTAAGTGTGTGCATCTGTGTGTGTGTGTGTGTGTGTGTGTGTGTGTGTGTGTGTGTGTGTGTGTGTACTTAGTAATTATCATTGCGACACTATTTCATGCATACTTAAAACTTGTGTATGTATTTACACAAGAGTCCGATTTCATAGCATATCCTCAGGCGGCAAATCAATAGGAACTATGTACAGTTTCTCAGTTCAAGACAAGCTGGACAGAGCATAGAGAGAGAGAGAGAGAGAGAGCGCGCGAGAGTGACAGTGAGAGAGAGAGTGCACGGCTTAACGGTTAATGCCTGTTGTATGACTTGTAGGCGCGCCGGAAATAGCTTTTTATGCGCCTTTAAGTAGGCAAACGCTTCATTTTTATGTCATTTCGACGTCGTCCTGATTCCTGCCATATTTGCAGTTATTCGTCTTGCGCTGGCGACCGTGCTCTTAAGCTGCCGCTTGTTGACTTTTTTTCTTTTGTTTTTGTATTTAAAGCTGCGTTTGTCGTCTTTTCGTATTTTCGTCTTCAATTTTTTGCTTTATTTTATGTGAAGCTCATGAATTTTTTATTATATTTTCCTGAATTTTCCCCAACCTAGCAGCACCTTGCAAGTTTTTCTTTTTCTTCCGCTTTTTGCCAGTTGCCCTCATTCAATGTTACGCTCTGCGCTTTCTCGCTTGTTTCGCTACGCTACTCTCTGCTTTTGTTTCATTTTTTAAATTATTAAATTTTATTGGCATATCATTTTTTATGTTGCCCGAAACATTATATTTCGATTAGCACCTGTTTGCCTTTTGTTAGCTTTTCACTTTTCACATCTCTACCGCTGCCAGCTCCCTCTCCCTCTCCCTCGCTAGGTTGCCACTAACTCTCGCTTTTGTTTTATGCGCCGTGTTGTGCGGTCTTTGGGGGCGGCGTGGCAGTGGGCGTGGCATGCGTGCTGTTGTTGTTGCACGCTGTTTATTTTTATTGCCACAAATTTTCAAGTTCTGCGCTGTCGGAGGGCAGAGAAAACGCAGCCGAAACGCAGTCAACTGGCCGCCAGTTATCAAAAGACAGACAGTCACAGGACCTCAAACAAAAGGTCCTTTTTTTTACTTAGCTAGACAACAGGTGCGGCATTCGCTTTTTATTTCATTGCGCTTGAGTTGAAATGTATTTAATATTTTTTAAGGTCTTAGCTACTGATTTCCACTAAATTGAATGCGATTTGTTGTTATTGCTCTTCCGCTTGAAGTTGCTGTCGTTGTTGCCGTATCTGTTGTTGAAAGTTAATGTAGACACTGCGATTTGTTGAATTGCCGGGCGTTCTGTGCACCTGGGTGGCCATTGCAATTGTCATCAGCATTATTGCCCAGGCTCAAGTCCCCTGTGGGCAACCTTTGGTATGTTGTCGGTGAACAATTGCTACCAGTCTACATTATCTCTCCCGCACTTCTTCACCCTGGCTGGCAGCTAATTAATGTATAATACAACCAATCGTGGGCTGCATGTCAAGAATATTTCGTGCATGGCCAGTTAATAAACTGTCAATGCGTAGGGGCCAAAATGTGTGCACTGAGAGAAAAGAGCCTTTAGAAGCACGCTGGAATGAACGGAAGATGCTAGCAGGAACGAAAAACCGAATACTTCACGAAACAAAAGTGCCTGCAGCAACACCGTTTGTGTCTTCTTTTTGGGTCATCATAGGCTAGGGGATTAGCCAGCCGGTTGCACTGGGCCATGATCCTTTTCTTATATGTATAAGGAAGAGATCATGACGATATATGCTTCTCGATCGAACCGCGAACGTACCAGTGACAGCCAGTGATTTTTAGCTCAGCTGGAGTGTCCGAAACCGTTTTCGATTTCGACTTCTGATTTCTCAGATCTGAATGCCGTATCTTCAGTTGGAATTTATCACTTGTTTATATGTGTACTAGTCGCCTGCAGCTTACCGACAACCTGTTGCTATGGTTCGGTTTTCAGCGAAGTTTTCGGATCATTGGTGATCTTGCAAAATGCCTGCTAAAACAGCTTCTAGTGCACTTCGCCTGTCCGTACATGTGGCCACAAAGGTGAACTTCCTGAGGATATGGGCGACTATCATAAACGTTACAATTACTAAAAACACAATTTTCTGCCCAATAACGTGTGTTGGAACAACAGATTTGGCTAAGTTAGACAATGTACTGGGTGATTTGAAGTAGATGAACCCCGTTCTTCTTTCAACCAGCGTTCGAAATATGTCTTCGAAGTTTAGCCATCCCATACGAACGCTTCTAAGTTGGAACAACTCATCAAATATTGTTTCGCAAAGGATTTTGTTATTTAAAAAAAAAAACGACACCATTAGTTTCGAAATCAACTTTAACAACAACAAACGAAAGCAATTCGAAGTTGCAAACCGCTCCGCAATGACAAACCAGGCTGAGAAGTTCAAGTCGGAAGATCTCCGCAAAATCTCCTGAACTTGGTAATTTGGGTTTTGTTAAATTGAATACTTGAGCGAATATGCTCCAATTTTAATGATGAACCATAAATAGCCATAAGATCAATCAGTTCGAACGGAGATTTGGCGGTTCAAACCATCATGCATCATATTATTTCGTACAAAGCCCATCTCTATCCGATAAAGTTTTCTAAGTTGCTCACGCGTGCATCTTTAGTAGATAGATGTTGAACGGCTTTTTTGAAAGCGGTTTCTTCCTCTGAGTCCGGATGACACGCTAAGATAGCAAAATTTTTTCAGAAGAGCAGTTGCGCCGATTTATGTTATTAAGATGATCTGCATGGCACTTATGGATGCATATCAGGTATCCGACTTGACGTGTAACGCCGGTTTAAGGATGCCTGTAAGTATACAGGATGAAGTAAGCAACCTAAACAGGCAAAAAAGCGCTTAGATTCGTCAGGGTTGTCGGCAGAATTGTAAAGACACTAAATAATAAGAATGTGATTTTCGTGGCAATACTTCTTAATGCCAATGGACGAGTTCAATACTTTTGTTTCTTTTGAAGGTTTGTTCATTGTTGTTGGAGAATCAGTTTGTGTTTTTCGGACACATACCCTGCTAACAGCCTATAGTTCGCTGTCTATCAAAATATTTTCAATCTTTCTGATGAACTCCGCCAGAGGAGTAGCTTGAAGAAAGATGCTAGTTAAGAGTTTGAATATCCCCACCATTATAGTATACAGTAGGTTGTTGAATATGGGCCTTTCCCTTTCGCATATTGCAGTCTTTAGGTTCAGTCAGATTCGGAAGAGCGATCTATAAATCTTTAGGGATAGTATCGCAAGTGATATTTCCAGCGCGGTAGTAAGTACCATGCTTTTGCACTCAGGCAAGGCTTTGGTTTCACTATCAGCTTCCGCAAAAGGTCACACTGGCTTAAGTTAGCATAAATCTTCACTGCCATGTAGCATAATAAGCTGCGCAAGCTGAATTGACTCATCTGCCCAAACAAGACGCCAAGACATCATTTACATAATGGATGGCCCTTCCCGGGCGTTGCGGCTAGCTCTAATATCCGATAAAGTCGCAGTGGTATGTGCCTAATTTTACGTTTCATCATGATCTCTGCATGCGAAAGCTGATAGAAGCATTTAGCCGCAAAGCAAGCCAGAACGAACCAGTTAAAGGCTCAGTTTAGCAACTTGACTGGGATATTGGCCTCAAATACCTGGCGAAGCGGATTGAGGCGTGATTTTATGTTGTCATGTCACGTAACGCTACGTGAAATTTTTTAATGAACTATTTTTTTTAATTGTCAATTAATCAATGTTTCTAATAATTTGTGTTCATATCAATCAAAAGAAGAAATGATAAATTTAATGCCAAATTGCTTTAATTTGTAAACTTAATTGAATTTGCATGTTATAAAAAGTGGAAATAGATAAAATTGTAATAGGAATTGCTTAGAATTCTATACTTCCACAGCGGTTTTGTTCGAAAAATCAGTTACATTTATTATATACAGACTTATTTTATATATGAATTATGATATGAGTAAATATAAAGTTTATGGCAGTGTTCGACAGCGGCTGGCGAGAAAATCATTTCATTAAAGCAATGAAAGTATCGATAGTAGCGCCAATTGATGTATTCGATGATCTGTTGAAAAAAAATCAATGCTATTGCTCGTTCATTTTGAAGTTAAATTGGTATATCCAAGAAGTTGGTCCTTGACATTTCTTCAATATATTAGCGTGATGGTCTTGGGTTTTCATTTAGTGTTGCTGTATTAATTATGTATGTATTAAGCTTAATATATATAATAGTAACCATAACCACTTTTCTGTCTAGTGGATACTTCTTGTTTTAAACTATACTCAGCTCAAATTAACGCCAATCCTCAGCGGTATTAGAAGTAATAAGAAACATAGAATCGATATTGTTACCTTTAATGCATATGCTCTTTTTATTTTTGATAGGTAAGCAAGTTGTCTGCCTCTCTCTCCGCTGCCAAACTCTGCCAGGATCTCTAATGCCGCTGCCGACACCTGCTTCACATTAGAGCTGCAAAACTATCGATTGTAGTGTCATTCGATATTTTCGAATGTCATTTTCATTTTCGATAGTTTCAGGAATGAGTTTCAATAGTCATAGGTTCGAAAATATTCGATATTACTATCGGTTTTTTTCTTTAAACTTCCTAGCTTTAGCCGTTTAGCGTGTCTTAACTCTATTGATAGTAAAAGAAACATCGATGGTGAGACGCAAACGAAAGAAATTAATATATCTATTATACTATCGATAGTTTTGCAGCTCTAGCTCACAGACTTGATACATACCGTTCAGTGTTCACTCTATTGATAATGAAACAAAAATCGATGGTGATAGGCAAAGAAAAGAATTCGATACATCGATAATGCTATTGACAGTTTTGCAGCTCTAGTTCACAGACTTGCTCGAGGTATTTCCTGACTCCAACGATTTTCAATGAATAAACGATGGTACATTTGTTACCATTGCATCTTTTTTCTGAAACTATTGAAAATATGTAAAGGTTTCACAGCTCTAGTTAACCGACTTTCAGTAAGGTATTTCCTGACTCCCTACTACTCTATTTCAATGAACGAAAACGTTGCAAAATGATTGATATGTCTTCAATTACCTCTAAATTTTTCGTTTCAAATATCAGTAAGGCTAATAATAATGCAGTTATAGAAGACATTTGTGTTCGGTATTCCATGGACTGCGTATAAAGAAAGCTCACTTTGATGGACTAAGTACCAAGAGAGCATACTTTTGAACGAAATGCTTGTTGTTTAAATGTCTTTGTGCAGGGCTCTTTTTTAGGATTAATTTCCCTACTTTCCGAACTCTCAAACAAAAAACTGTCAGCTCGACCTTTTAGCATATTCTACACATTTTTTTGCTTTTTATCTTTTTATTTATTTTACCAACAAATCACCCAACTCTTTCTCTCAGTGTGTGTGTAAGTGTCGCCCACTCAATACATTCATATGTATTTGTGGTCGAAGGCGTTGAATTCCTGCGCTTAAATTGATTTTGGCCTATCAACGGCAACGACAGCCACCGACTGTGGGTCGACGGGTATATCGTAATATCGAACTATACTCTACCGAAACGCATCAGGATATAGCAACTGCCAATCTCTATATAGGTGGGATATACCACCCACACACACACACACACATACTCTGTGCATGTGTGAGTGAGTGCGTGAGTATGAGTGTGTGCGTGTGTCATGTCATCGATCTGTTCGCCCGTCTGTCTGTCTGTCTGTCTGTCCGTCCGTCCGTCCGTCCATCCGTCCGACAGGCAACAGCAGCAGTGCTCTGCGTATTTTAATTGAATGAACATGCAAGATAAAAAGCCACAGTGCAATCGAGCCGAAGACAAACAGCTCTGGCAATTAAATGAGAATTTTAATTAGCGTAAGTTGCGTCAGATGACGTCACAGCAAATGTCGCAGCACTGAGCATTGATTTAATGAAAGCTCAAATAAAATTAAATAAAAAATAATAACGAAAAAAACAGCAGCAATGCAAGCTGGTTAAATGTTGTTTATGTTGGATACGGCATGTTGCAACATTGTTGCATGCACCATGTATGTTCTTTTAACGTTTACTTATATACTAGACAACATTGACGACACAACGCCAATATTTTGCAAACAACTTTAAGGTGATTATTGGAAGGCTTTCCGAAAATTATATGCCTGTGAAAGTTACTAAGAAAACAAAAGTATGGGCAAAAGTGTTTGAGTTTTATAACTTTAACTGGAAGTTTAGTTTGGTAAGAGCTATTTTATAGAAAAGTTTTGCTAGGCAACAAATTTTACCTCAATAAAAGGCCAAACATAACTTTTCCGGTAAATTTAGGATCGCTGATTCGGTAACCGTTTGAGGTTTTCTAGCGCGGTTTACGAACTATCATTATTGATCCGGAACTAACAACTAATGAAATATCGCTACAATGTTTTGAGTTATATAAAAACGACAAAAAGTAGAAGAGGGCGTTAGAAAAAGGGGGCATTGGGTGGCTGGAGGTGGAAGGGGGCGTATTGAGGGATAGTGAAGAATGATGGACAGTAAGAGAGAGTAAGGGAGACTTAGAGAAGACATGAGATGAGACGAGACGAGATGAGGTGAGATAAGATGAGAAAAGATGAGATAAGATGAGATGCGATGAGAAGAGAAAAGAAAAGAAGAGAAAATAAAATTAAGTAAGATAAAAGAAGAGATAAAATGAGATGAGAAGAGTAGAGAAGAATAAAAAAAAGAAAAAGAAAAAAAATTAAAAGAAATGAATTCACATAAAAGGAGACCTGATGCGATGAGGTGAGTTGAGGTGAGGTGACAAAAAGATGGGATGAGATAAGATTAGGGCATGAGAGGTGGGCCAGCGATGATAGCATGTTTTTATGCCCCAACTATTGTGGCCACAAAATTTAAAGACTGTTATCCTAATCGTTAAACCTTGATCCTACGGGAAAACCACACACTCTTTGTTTTCACACAAAGGCCTCCAAAATGATTGATTAGATTGTTCATTGTCCAATTCTTTAATCTACGTAAGCTACAAGCTAGCAGAAGGTTTCTATTTAGTTTGAGGGCTGCGCGCAGTGGAAAAATAAGTCTTATGTCGACCTACTGGAACCTTATTAATACCTGTGCCAGATCTCCACACAAGATTATACAACAGTTAGACAAGTGACATCATTGATGTTGACGAGCTCGCGAGACTCATATTACTGCCGCCGTACAAGACTCTCTTACAAAAACTGCCCAGGACTTATGAGATCATAGGATAGATGATCTTAATGCTCATACTGCCAGACAAAGTTGGCCCAAAAAGAACTAGATGCGCATCAGTTGATACAATAAACAAAGATGATGACTGCTTGATTTTCTTTCTTTATTAAAACTTCTGCTTCTTAACTGACCTTAACAACCCGTTACCAGGTTACGGCCTGATGTAGAGCACTCCTCCAGGCGCACCTGCTTTGCGCGCGCCTTCTCCAATCGGTGAATCAAAAGACTGTGCTAGCTTCCTTCAAAAACCGCATTGCAGTTATTCCTCGCTTGCTTCGGAGCCATAAAGTAAAGCGGAAAAATAAGCATCCTATAGAGTGAATAATTAAGTAAAACAAGAAAACTTGTCGCAATTATGTCAATGTCATCTGCATTGGGGAGCAACTTGCTTTATACTTCAATATTGTCCCGTGCAGAATCATAACTAACAGAAGCTTCTTTGTTTTGGAAACATATTTTATCTCAATATTCTTCACTTCTCCTTGGCAGTAGCTGATTGGGACAAATGCTTGATGACCGGTTTTATTTATAATGCCGTTATTCAGCTGGTTATGATATAGTACGATGTGGAAGCTGGCAGCTTCACTGCAACCTTTTTGCCACTCATTTATAGGGTAAGTGGCAGAAAGAACATGGTGATGAGCTATCGCAACAGGTCCTTTAGAAATTGTTATACAGGATTGAAAGTCTGACTACAAGAAGTACGCTATTGGGCTATATCCTTGGGTATTGCGCTTTGCTAAAATGTGATTTCATCGGCAGCGGAATTTGGATGAGATATATTACAGTTAGTTAGTTATTATAATTAGTTATTTTATAGTTGAAGTACATATAGAAAAAATCAGCATTAAACTTTAGTCGTCGAGTTTTCTACACCAAAGCACACACAGACACACACGGACACATAGAAAAGTACAGGCTGTGAGCATGGCATTTGTTGACATTGGATGACATTGGATGACATTGGGCCCGGCCTGGCCCTAGGCGCTGCTGCTGCAACTGCCGCCACCGCCAACTTAATGATAGTAACTGCAAATATTGCACTTCATTTGTGCAAATAAAAAGTTTGCGCCGCAGCCGCTTTGCTCTTCACTCCCTCTCTATCTCCCTCTCTCACTGTGAGTCTCTCTTTCGCTCAAACGTACAGTTACCCATGTCATACGTGAGATACGCTTTGCTGCTCTGTCGAGTGTGTAAATAAATAAAAATTTCAAATTCAAATTTTGGCAGATTGGCAGTGTCTCTGGGGCTGTGGATGTGGCTGTGGATGTGGCTGGGCAGGAGTCATCCAGCACTTGGTGAGGTTCGATTCGCTTCGCTTTGGTTGGAAGCTAACAGCAGACGACAGCTGGACAGTGCATGCCAACTAGACACACACTAGTTAGTTGCTCACACAGGCACGCACATACATGCTGACATTACTCATACGCCCGGTTGCTGCAGGGGCATGGACACGGGACAGCTGACTGTTTGATTTCATTTCATCATTTGATGTCTGACAATTTGCCGGCCGGAGCAATTCTAGTTCCCTATTGCATTGCCGTGTGAAAATTTTGCGCTATGATTTTTGTAATTTGATTTGCAGATTTTATACACACACACTCAGATAGACATGGACACATGACACGTATCGACACATCAAATAAATTTCTCGCCAGTCTTTTGAATTCCCAATGATGAGCTCACAATTTTGTTGGCTGTCGCGCCACGCTGTGGCGCAACCAAGTGAGTCGCAGTCACAGTAGTTGTGCCGGATACTCGCCGGGTTCTGTTCTGGGACTTGGTTGCGTTAGCTGAGTGCTATCTCTATCTATAACTACAGCTCTCTCGCTGCCTGGCTGCCTGGGTGCCTCGCTTCCTCCTTTTATGATGATGTTGCTCGTTTTTGTATTTGATCAATTTGTATTCTTCTGTTAGTTTATTTTGCTTTCATGCATTTCAATTTACAGCCAACCGCCTGCCACATATGGCCATACATACATATAGATTTCTCTCAGTGTGTGTGCGTATGTAGCAGCTTGTCATGTGTCAATTGCAATGTTCCTCTACAGCGTATACATATAGTATATCGTGTATATATATATATATATACTTATGTAAGTGCTTGTTGTTGTTTGTATAGGAATTAAAATTCAATTCTGTTTTTATATATGCACAAAACGGAAATTGGAAAACTGTAAAATGTCAGAAACGCAATGAACTATGCAAGAAAATGAAAAGATGTCAATAAGCGTGATGACGAGCTTCAAAGGCAACAATGAAGTTGCCACAACTTTGTTGCACGCCCTTCCTCTCTCTTCTACTTAACTAGGAGGCTCCTTTAAGCCGCAGTCAAGTCATTTCCCTTATTAAAAAACCTAATTACAGGCATGTCAGAAGCAACATTCCATTTAGCCTTATCCTTTGTCCTACACTTTAGCCAATTGCCATGTGCAGACCTTTTGATCCTCAGATTTACCGATTTACCGATTTACTGATTTACTATGAATTGTCAAACTTAAGCGACCATTAAGTCAAAGGGCTCAGCCGCCGGCCACAATCTTTGTCTCAATCGAGATAAACCCCAAATACAGCATTATAAATTCTTTTGTATTCGTTGCATCTTGTGACTCTGTCACAGCTCAGCTGTCAAGGATTGGCAGACAGCTGCCAATACGCAGCCACATGCATGGATGATAAAACCAAAGCCAGCAGAGAAATGTATAGCTTGACAGCTACACTTAGCGAAATCTTGCAGCTGTGTTGAACACTGAGCGCAGTTCGCAAAGAACCTGTTTAATTTTGTAAAACTTATGGAAGTAACCTTTTTTTTAATGATCGCTCGATACGTCTAAGCGGCAGGCAAGTCCTTCTGCTCATAATTCTAATATTATTCTTATCCAACTTATTATCCATATCCACAAGTCTCCTTCTCTCGTCTTTGGCTTTTCTTTTTACTCATCATTGGCAGATTAGGATTAGATTAATCTGCTCGCTTTGCCAAACCCTGTGCTCCTAAGAGAAAGACAGTTCCATCTCCTGCTTCTCCCACTACTGTTTTTCTGCAAATATGTATATCCATATTCATTACCCAAAAATTTCATAACCCTAAGTCCGTTGGAATCAGTGGAGATCTCGAAAAGAGCACTTCCTTACACTACAATAACATATAAACATTTGTTTCACGATGAATCTTGTTCCATTGCATAATTTTGTTTTATTGAGGTTTCGAATCGTGATGATAACTGTCACCGACCGACAAAGATGCATCCTTATTTCAGGCAGATATGCATGCATCTGGAGGACTAAAATAGCAATAACTTGGAGATAACAATTTTAATATAAATAAAGTTGTCGAACTATCGACATTGTTCATTTTGCTACGAAACCGTGCCGCGTCGGGTTTTGCTGTACTTTAAACCGCTTACTTGTCAAAGTTGCTCAGTAATACTGGTAAATCCAATGCATACAGAGTTATCCTTTAGATAAATAGATTTATTGTTTGCTTCGTCCGGATTAGTTGCACAACCAACTTAGGGAACCATTTGAACAGCAATATTTCGATCAAAACAAAAATAATTTCAATTGTTAAACGATTATTATGAATATTCAGATAAATATTTCCGTTTTTCTCGCCGTTAAAAGTTTTCTTCTACAAAAACGAACACAAAAGTGCAAATCGTACGCTTCGTTCAACATTTATGCGTTACTTAGGCCATATGGGCATATCCATGGCTACGCACGTGACAGTGCACCATAAGAGAGTAAGTTCGAAAAACAGCTCCAACTATCTAAAGTTATCTGACAATCCAAAAGAATTTAGATTTTAAGTAAATGTTAATAATTTAACGCAAGTTGCTTTAGAAATAGTTAATTGGCGCAGTAGCAACTATCGGCGCTATTGTGTTTGATCCAAATAACAAACTGTCTTACTCTATCAAAGTATGTCCTTTGACGTCCAGGCCGAACACACTTATCAGATTTTGGTCTAGAATCGCTATACTCAATACCGGCCAACACATACCGGCGATCTACATTGACAAATAATGGATTCCCGGAGTCGCCATAGCAAGAACCCGTGTTTTGTTTCGTAGGAACAGCGCAGAACACCCTATCGATATAACGAAAACTACGTAAATTTGTTCCGCATTCGTTTTTAAGTAGTATAGACATGCTGATCTCTCGCAGAACGTTAGATATATTGCTCTTATTTGATATATAGCCCCAGCCTGCCATAATACCCTGCGAAAGAGAGAAAAATTGTTTTAAGGCTGCTCAACACTGGAAGTAGGATTCTTCAATTCACCGTCATGCCCTCAAAGATTTGATTGTACTTGGGCAGGCATAATGGACTCAAGTCTTTAGTTATGCTTACGGGCCAATTTAAGCAGCGCAACATCATTCATATGTCGATCAAACTGAGGATGCACTTTAATCTCACTCACATTGCGCAAAATACCAGGTATTTTCGAACTTCTGTCAACTTGCAACAGGCGGACTTGAAACTTCGCGCCCCTCACTGTCACACAGAGTGCAGTTGTAAGGAGATAGCGATCACTGATCAGTGTAGCGCCACAACGAAACTTATTTGGAACAATGATAAGCTGCGCGATCCATTGATATTTATTGGTGAGCACCTTAGAGCCGCCCAAAATGCGACTTGCTAAGGATATGCCACAGGCTAGAAGCATAAGCAAACTAATGAGATTAGGCTACTTGTCTCTGCTCTCTTTACTCTCTCTCTCTCTCTCTTTTCTCTACTTACAGCAATTTAGTTTACATACTTTAAGGGGCTTGGCAGTCATTACTTTCTGACAGATTACGCTGCAGATCGGCAGCAGAAGCAAGGAGAAGGTCCAACGCATCGTAGTGTTACAAAGAAAGTGAAGACTCTATCTGCTTAGCGCGCTCTTTTTATACTCGATTCACTCTCCAAATGAATGAAGAAATTTAAGCAATTTGGTGTGGAAATCGAATTATCAAATCGTAAGCGAAACCAATGTTTTTGACTAATACGATTTGCAATGCCTTAAAAAATGTTGCCGAATTCCAGTACCTAAAATATGGCGCCCATTAGCATTGGTGACAGTCCGCAATCTACTCTTTGCAGTGTATTTTCCTTTATTTTTTCGTCTTTTATTCACGGCCTTATATTATACGTGACGTTACATGTAACTTGACAGGTTATGCCTTGAGTTTTAATCAAATAATAATGAAATAGTATTTATCTTACACACCCCCGTGTGGTGAGCGGGTTTGAGAATACCACCTCAGCAGGTCAAAGCTTGTCGTATTTGGCGTAAAAGCGGTACGTGACGTGACAGAATATGGAAGTGTTTCATAATTTTATTGTTTTTCTCACTCAGCTCACTAAAACGGCACCAAGTTCGAAAAACAGCTGCAACTATCTAAAGTTATCTGGCTTTATTTATAGATGAGAATCTAGAAGAATTTTGATTTCAAATATTTATTGAATGAAAATTGTTTAGTAAATGTTGATAGTTCAATGGAAGCTGCTTGAGAAGTGGCTAAAATGAATCTCAATTGGTGCAGAAGCAACCATCGGCGGTATTGCGCTTGATCCAATTCAAAAAACTGCTTACTCTAGTAAAGACTGTCGCAGAATTTTTTACATTACATACTCCGCCAAAGGATACAATACCGACCATTGTTTGGCTGTTACCTTCCTTGATGAACAATGGGCCGCCGCTGTCACCTTGGCAAGGACCTTCGTCGCCTGTTTTAAATCCAGCGCAGATCATATCATCGCGAATTTTAATTTTCTTGCGGGTGTAATGTGTTTCGCACTCCGTATTAGTTATTATAGTCATGCTGATCTCCTTCAGATCGTTGGCCCAGCCCCAGCCTGCCGAAACACCCTGCGACATAGAGCAAAATTTTTAGAAATCTACTCGACACGTAGAGTTAAATTCGTTAATTCACCTTTTTGCCCTTAAAGCGTTGCTTGGCATCGGGCAGGCACAAGGGGATCACTTCCTTAGTTATGCTTACGGGCTGTTCCAATCTAAGTAGCGCAATATCATTGATGCTATATAAATCTTCTATGACAGCATGCTGCGGATGTCTTAAAACCTTATCTACATTGCGCAAAATGCCAGGAATTTTCGAATTTTTGTCTAGTTGCAGTAGCCGTACTTTAAACGTGAAGTCTTCCACGTCGACACAGTGTGCAGCTGTAAGGACATAGCGATCACTGATCAGTGCAGCGCCGCAAGAATACGTCTTTGGATCTGGAATCAGCTGCGCCATCCATGGATATTTGTGTGTGACCACCTTTGTGCCACCCAGAATGCGGCTCCCTAAGGACTGGCCACAGGCTAGAATCGTGCAAACCAACTAATCATTTTAGAACTTTCGCCTAAGCCTACTTTCCAGCCTAAACTTACAGCACTTTTTTTTGCACTCTCTACGGCGCTTGACACTCCTTTGGTTTACATCAGCCGCGGCCAAAATGTTCACTTCCAACATTGATTCCTGTGCGTCCTTCTTGGAACTTTGCAGCTCCAATGCATCGTTCACCAATTCAAGGTTAGGTTTCATATCCAAAAAACCATCGAACGTCTCTTCCTCACTGACGTTCAAAGTTACAGGAGCATGGTACTCGTATTGAGCCTGCACGCAGATTAAGTGGCAGATTTCAAGCAGAGCAAAGGTCCAACGCATCTTGCCATTTCCGTAGGCTTCCAAAGACAGCGAAGACTCATATGCGTAGCGTGCTCTTTTTATAGTCGATTCTTTCACCAAGTGAATGCAGAAATTACACCAAGTTGGCATGGAAATCGAATTGGCAACGTTAAAGCCGTAACCGAAGCCAATGCAATCAATGCCTTGGAAGTATGAAAATATGGCGGCTATTTGCCATCCAGCTTCTGAAAGTCATATTCGTTAATTATTTTATGTAACTTCTAAACAATAATAAATAAAGTGTGAATATATGGAATAACGTTACTCTGTATGCACAATTTTGTTTTCGACTTTTATTCAAGCCCTAATATTATACGTGACGTGACATGTAACGTGACAAAATTGTGCCTTGAGTTTTAAGGCACTCCTTAACAGAGTATCCATTTGTTTCTTCCAGTGTAAAGATTCATATCCAGATCGCTTTTTGTTGTAGACAGCGATCTGCGCTCATTTCATTTATATATGCAGGAATGTAATGCAATGTAGCAAGTCTCAGTGCCAATACCCCAACCAATGTCTCAGTCTCAGTATCAGTCCCCAAGGCACTGCCTAACCCTGAGCCTGTCCCTTTTGCTGACTCTGGCACTGACTCTGTCGTTGACTCTCTGTCAAAGTGAACTGGTTTTCATGCATAAATTGCGACGAGCTTTATAACCGGCTCTAAAAATCAACTGCATGTCGTACGTAGTACAGTCATCGAGTTCACTTGGCTTAACACGCAACTCAATTCCACGTTATCCCAGAGCAGAGAAGCCCACTAAAATTGTCGCCAAAATACAACGTACGAAAAAGCGAAGAACAGAGCGATTGCAGTGGCCAATTGTTTCCGGCCGGATTTTACGAGCAAGTGACCACAGCAGCGGCCACAAGTGATTTACCTGCTGCCTGTCAATCTGCACAGCTTTGGCCACAACCGCAAGCACCCTACACACAACAACAACAATGACGACAACAACAATGACGACAACGACCATGACGTCAACAGCGGCGACAACAACAACAACGCGAAGGCATTCGATGTCGATTATTTTATGACAGCAATGCGTCTATTAGAGCTGAGTAGACGAATAGACATTGGGACACGGAGACAGTGAAACGCCGTGATTGCATTTGGTTCAGCGCCACCAGGAACTGTTCCAAATTGTTGCCCTCAACGTTGTTGTTGCTATTGTTGTTCTTCTTGTGTTGTTTGAGCCATTGTTGTTGGCCACTCGCAGCTGATGTTCTATCCGGGCAGGCGGCAGCGTTTTATTGTTCCAACGAAGGAAGCAGCAGCTCTGCCACTGCCGTACGTAAAATACCAAAATGAGCCATAAGTGGAACAAAGCTTGGAAACGTGACCAAATCAAATTTAATGTGTTGCCATGCCACATTACAGCAGCAAAGGCAGGTGGAGCCTTGGAGCATGCGGCAGGGGCACGGACAGCGACAGTGGGTTGGCGAGGTCAGCAGCTCTGTCAGCAAGGAGTCAGAACTCTGCGCCATGCCAGGCTAAATGCTGGGCTTGATGCCTCTTAACAATGCCACGCAAAATCGAAAGTGAAACATAGGTACTAGCACTAGGCGCCATTAACAATTACAAGAACAACAACAGCGTGAAGGAAAACGCCAATTTATGGGTGCCGAAGATAACATGCCCTGAAATTTGAAATCTAAGTAATAGCGTGAAAAAGGCAAAACCAACAATGGAAAGGAATGGAAACTGGCAACAACAGTTCTTAGGTCTATTTCGGATAGTAAATCGAGCTAAATAGTTCAAACCAGTCAAGAAGTTAGGAATTAATTCATAAAAGTTTTTTTTTGATGTGAAACTTCTATTGGCACAACTTTGGTGCATAACTACTCGTATGCTGTCACGAAAATTTGTTATCACGCTCGGTTGGTGTTACGCTTGTGTGGTGTTACGCTTGTATGTGCTGTGTGAGCAGCATCCATGGGAGAGCGAAGAGGCTTTACTTTTGTTTTCGTGTGTTGTTCTAGATATAAGAGCGAATTGCATTGAATTGTTGTTGATAATTTCGATGGCGCCACATTGCGCCAAGCTATAGAGAAGCATCTTTCAACTTTGCGGAAGACGAAATCGTATGGCGTCACGAAAAATTGTTTACACGCTCTATAGGTGTTACGATTGTGTGTGCTCTCCATGGGAGAGCGGGACAGCTTTACTTTTGTAAATAAGATCGAAAAGAAGAGCTTGCATTGAATTGTTGCTGATGTTTTCTTCTGTTAACTTTCTTTAAATCCAAAAAGCACACAAAGATCAATACTGGCTCATTGTCTGTCGAAACAGAGATGTATATCCAGCCTGAGGAGTGGATGAACTTTGAGAGCTGCTTGGAACGCTTTTCGTAGGGAGGGGAAAGTTGGTCAAAGAGAAAGTTGGATCCGAGACATCGGTTACTTACTTAGGGCTAACGGCTTGATATTGTAGAAGAGCTGAGAAAGTTGAGGTTCCTAAAATTTCCTAAAATTTGGTCAATTGAAGAAGCTCATGCCAAATGATGTTTATAGAGGCTTTATAACTGGTAACTTTATATATTAGAATGATGTAGAACAGTCGATATTGAAGTTGCAGTTGGCTTTTCTGAGCAAATGAGTGAGCCAAAAGTCTTGAGCTCTATAATGCAGTAGCTCCCCAAAGTTTTCCCCGTCATATATAATACACTTATGCCCACGCTTTTTTCAATCCTCAAAGAACGTCTTATGTGCGCCTTTTTGGTAGGGCCTTGAGTTCTTCGAGCGTTGGTGTTGGTATCTCCTCATTAGTGACATAAAGCAGTATTAAGTAAAATGTCACAGGGTTCCGATTCCGGCGAATACGTGGGTTGAGCATCATTACGGTGTTGGTTTTTGCCTTAAAATCACGAATGAGCAGCGAAGCAACAAAATCCATGCCTTATGTTCGTTTTGCTTTACGCAAGGTGAAGTCATTATTGCACTTTGGGTAAGAATTTATGATGCATTACGCCATTGTTATCGACGAAAACATTAAGTTAAACTTCTGGATCTTGGCCTCTTTTATGTTGGCTTCCACTAGGATGACGTATGCTCTGAATGATTCTGGATCTCCGTTGATGCCTGAGCGATGCTCATATCACTGTTCTTCAGTGGAAAATTTTACAGTTTCCAGCAAAATTTCGCCGAAAAGTACTAAAAAATTTGCAAAGCATCAGTTAACCGCAACTTTTCTGATAGTGATTTGCCGTTTTTCTCTGACAATTTTCTTGACTGATTAAAAGCTTTTATCGATTGTTGACGTGCTGCAAGCATGTCTATCAGTGAAAAAAAAAAAATCGAAAAGTCATTGGTTTTTTGAACAAACCTTAAACAAGAACAAAGCGAAAAGAAAAAAAGCGCAACGCTCGAGTCACACTATACAAGCGTGACGGCATACGATGCGCGCCAATTATGTTGCATATATGAAAAGAATGCAATATTCCGAATTTTCGCCAATCTCCATCCCCATTCTACATCCTCAAACTTTTGGTGCATGCCCTCCCAAGTTAACCAAGTTGACGCACAACCATCTCAACAAGGTGATAAGCAGGGAAGCCCCCCCCCCCCCCCCCATGATTTGAATAGGGTTTGCCATAAAAGATGTTATGAAGCGCCTGGAATTTTGCCCTTTATCAGGCCGTAACCCGGTAAAGGGTTTCTGCACTTCCAGCCTTCTCATGCTTAAAGTATCGTTGCAAATAATCGCAAGTATCGAGTAGTCTTTAGTATTTGATTGTTTGGAATTCCTACGCTAATGTGAATTCATTTTCGTATCGTCTTTGGAAAAACCCTACAGGGCTGGTAATCGATTTAAGTTCTAGGTACACGCAACAAATCGGATCCAAAGTCCGCTTCAGCCACGAACGCATGTCTTCTGCTTCCTCTATGAATATCTCTTACTTTCAGTGCAAGAATACAGAATACACCATAATGTTCCAAAAGTGCTCATCACTGCCAACTGCCTCTTCTATGTCGCACAAATGCCACAACAAGTGCACATACCCGCTTCGCTAGTGTATGACAACAATGCCGGCGTCAATGAGCTTGCCACCATTTGAGGCACAGCAGCAGCAGCACAATTTGCCTGTCAAGTTGCTGTTGCGGTCGTTGATGTGCCTATTTCCACTCTCTTGTTGTTGCCACTAATGTTGTTGCCAAATTTGCTGAGCGTCAAAAAAAAGAGGCGAAAAAACACTGAAAGGAAAAGTGTATCAAGGCAAAAGCGTACGAATTGGGCCTATTGTTGTTGTAATTGTCTGACTGTTGGGTGTTGTTGGTCCACTGCTTGAGTAAATGATTTATGCCTGTCGACAAGTAGGCGACCGGGGGGCGGGGGGTATTACCAACATGAACAACAACAACAAGACAACAGCTGAGCTTATAAAGTAGAGCATCCGACGCACAATACATATAAATATTTAAAGGGCACGTGGCTCTATATAAATGGTATGTCATGTAAGATGTGGCACAATTAATCAAAGATTTGGTTGTAAAAATAATGAATTTTATTTTGGTTTTGCTTGCTATATGATTTTTTTCCCCTACGTGTGCTGCTTCTTCCTTTGCTTAGGGTACATCAATTCCTTGACAATGCCCAAAGGAGCAACCAAATGGAACATTGTTGGAATTGTATGTGCGTCCCAAACGCCAGCTACATATTTATGTATTTGTTAGCTATCTATCTACCATATACATCTATCTATTTACACTAGTCGACAAAAGTATTTGGACAAGCTGTATGCAATGTTAGATCACAGGTTTTGATACGCTGTGGCAAGTAACGGTACACAATTGATGCCTCAAATGCGGAAGTTATTGATAACTTTCAAAACAGATTTGGTTTGTTCTCCGTATTGCTTTATGCTTACATTTTCTAGCTCTTTTCAGAATTCGTTTCATTTCGGCTCTGACTTAATACTCAAATTTGAGTAGCGTTTCCACTCGGCGTGGAATTTCGTCAAAAATCAGCCCATAGAGCAACAAAAGGTCAGCACTTGCGCCAATCCAAAGTAGAAGCAAGTTTGCTCTACAAGCCTTTTATTTGATACTTATGGAAATTATGATATACTTCTTCGTCTTAGCTGGCCATAACAACCCGTTATTGGGTTACGGCCTGATGTAAAATCATTCTTTCATTGGAATTGCGGTTTTACGTGGTGGGTCCCAAAACCTACGCCCAACACATTTAAGGCCTACTGGTCTCCAAAGAACTCAGTACTGGTCTCCAGTCAAAACTCGCCTCATACGACAAACTTTGACCTGCTGAGGTGGTATTCTCACCACACGGGGAACTATGATATACTACTTATATTTTTACAATGGGTTCATCGATTGACGAGCTTAAATGATCCATGTGTTTGCCATCTGTAAACCTTGCCGCAGATATCGGGTTATCTGCCTTATGTTTGTACGCTCGATGTGATTGTTGTAGTTGATTTTTATGGAGTGTGCTGGTATGTGACATTGCATGGAAATATAATGAATTTTCATTGCTTATAAAACATATATGTATGTTCCTGGTAGGCTGAGCTGGAATACTGCTGATTCTAAAAGAGACTTATTTTACTATATAGACAATTTGTCAGACCAAAATCCCAAAATCCCAAAAAGGTACTGAACTGCTAAAGCATTTCTTAAGCAATTTGTATATATTACAAATGGCTTATATCAAGAGATGACGTCCCTTGCAATTGCATCTTAATTTTCATTCTGGTGCGAACGACAATGAGGAAGGTTGTGTCCGCGCACGTTATTGCCTTGTCAACCAACACTTATGCATATATGTACTTGTGCATGTGTGTAAACACTTTTGTTTCTGTATTTTGATTTGCGACAGTCATTCTCCCACTCTTAATCTCTAAAAAAATGTAAGTTACGACATCGATCGCATTACCTTACCTTATATACTTATGCTATGCTCGAAAGTCTTTGACAAAACATTTCTTTGTAAGTTCTCTAAAATGTTGTGAAATGAATAGCAGGCCCATTGCAAAATCTTATTCATCCCATGTTAGGGTTTATTGTCTATACACTATAATTCTGAAGAATCTTTTCACTTTGAACGACCTCTTCAGACTTACCTTTATTTGTTTGTCAATGAAATAGAAAAAACCCTATTTGTGTATTTTTGCACTGTTTTACGGCATAAAAAAAACACCTGAAAAATTTGACGAAAACAATTTAAAAACATAAAACTCCTTGAAGAGTTTTTTACTGTTCTCAAACAGTATTCTCCAAAAAAAACCTTAAACCTTGTAACTCCTGCGAATGTATCATAAATATTGATACCTCTGAAATAAAAACTTTTCTTTAATTTTGGAGCTTTTTTCTATTATAATTTGCTATCGAAGGCTCTTCTGTGTAAAAATTGTTGTATACTCTTTATTGCTAAAAATGCCTATCTTACAAAATTGTTCACACTGCGATTATTAAGAATCTATCTAAAGTTCAAAAACGCAAAAACTCTTAATTCATATGGATACATTGCGACTCTGACAAAAGCAAAAGGCAAAATATTCAGATACCGATGAAAGCAACGTTTCACAGTTAACTAATCGAATGAGCCATCTTTTAATCAGCGTAACGACATTACTGGCCTAAAAAGCGGTTTTTTCAACAAAGTTATGGTAAGTCCAAGGATTTCTTTATAAAGAATAATGTAACCTCTATGCAAAGTCAGCACATCTTGAAATAATTTGTAAGACTTTTTTTATGTTTAACAAAAGTTTCTAGTTTAGGCGAGTCAAAATTCAGTAAGTTTTAAAATAGTCTAAACCGAGCTTAAAAGTGGAATATAAATTGCAACTGTAAAGCAAAGTTTTTGTGAAAATTCTTTTGGCATACTCCTTGTATGAATAAAGAAAGTTCTTTATTTCAAACATTTCGCAATTTCCAAATGTCCCAAAAAACAAGCTAATCTGGTCAAAAAACAGGTATTCGATATAATTTTTGATATGACATCAAATTTATAAACTTATTTGACAGTTCGCTCTAAACAAATAAACTCTCTTTTTTTTTTAGTATTTTTCTCAACGAATCCCAGTAAACATTTTTTTGTTTTTGTTAGAACACTTTTGCCGCCCATTGTGCCTATTGTATTGCTTTTTATCGCATCCAATGATTTTAGTAGTTGCCTTTTATAGCACATGTTTCTATGCAGCTTCCTTAGCCACAACGATGTCTTAGCAACATGTTGCTAGCAACATTTCATAACCGTTTCGTTTTATTTTATGCGCTCATTCAGCAAAAGTTGTGCGCTCTCACTGGCTACTTCAGCGCAGAGAGCGCACACGAGTCAGCTACACAGCATACACAGCATAAACGAAGTGTTGCGCTCTCGCGCTCAGCTGCGCGCTCATTGGCCGCACCGGGTGACTCAGGTGCAAGCCGTGCAGTTAACATTAACCAGGCGTAGGCCATGTCAAGTATGTTTCATTATAATTTGGCCGTTAATGCCGCACACACACACACACACATACACGCACACACATGAAGGCAAGTCCTTTACGTATTCGGCTGCCTGCAACGGTAAACCGCTCTACCTCTTTAAGTCGCCGCTTTCTTCAGGTGCTTCGCGGTTGGTTTTGTCGTGCGTCCCGCTGCCGGAGCCTGAGCCGGAGTCCTTTCAGCTTCAACGTATTGTTAAATATTTAATCAAAAATTTAATGCCAACTGCCGGCTCGCTGCCGCCTGAGTCCTGCTTGCTTTATTATGATTTTGTCAGGCGCCCTTGCTTTACGTATTATGCTTCTTCTTCCGTCATTTTTTCATCCTTTTTCCCGGTTCATTGACAGTTGGCGAGCATATGTAGCACGTCAGCGGCAGCGTTTCTGTGCGTCTTTTTGTTGCATGTAGCCCGCTTTTAGGCGCCATTTTGTATTGTTTGCTGACAGGTTTCGTGCATATGCTGAAGCATAAAGAGTGGCCAACTTATGGTTAAAAAAAAAACACGCAGTTACTTCAAAACAAATTACAGTTATACATAAACATAACTGAGTGCAATAATAACAAAGGCCGTTAAAGTATTCCAATTTTCAAATTGAGGTAGATTTATTTTGCGGTAGTGTGAGTTCATAAGGAGCTAAATAAGTATTATAAGCTCGTTAATTAGGTGAATTCCTCGTATAACAGTCCTGATTCCCAGAAGTACAGCTGGCGTTTTAACGGTATTTGGGTATGCTTTTTTCTTTGAATCAGAAGCTCGCGTATTTGACGCGGCATTTTTTTATCTTTTAGCTTTTTTAAACATACTCGATTCCAAGAAGTAATACGTGCAAAATTTAATTTAATGCTCACCCCTTACAAGTATGTCGCAGGAAGCTTCCCAAAAAGGTTGAAAGAAAATCGAGTCCCATAGTGGGAAACTCTGTTTTCCGCAGCATATTACTTGGAAGTTTGCCACTGAGCAAATTTAAGCTTACTATTAGTCTCAAACGTGTAATTTATCTACAGATCCTGGCGCTTGTCTGAAGATATGGAATGCCAATTAGGGTTCTGAACTGCAGCGTATTTGAATGCTTCTGCAGGTTTTGCAAAATAAGGCTCTGTGCTTTTTCCCTGGGGCATCCCAGACGTTACATATGGATTTGAATATAGCGCATGTTCCTGAACAAATCGGCGACGTATACAGAGGGTGGCCTGTGTATGCATGAAAGGAGCAATGAGAACCTGTCCTACAGCGGCATTGGAAGTTCTAATAGATTTAACACCACTTAATATAGTTGAAGTCGAACTCAAAATGAAAGCAACCGTACTACGAAAGTCGATGGAGGGCACAGACGGGGCCACCTAATCGGCGCCCGTGACTACGACGAGCTGGGGAAGATAATATCGTTACTGCCAAAACCCAGAGACGGAATGGACTTCGAATGCCGTTTCACAAGCCTTAGACAGGCCCAACAGTTCCTCTGCTCTTACAACCTAAGCAGATTCAAAAAACTATCATAGTTAGGATAGAATTCTTTTCGAATTTTGACAGGTCTACTTACTGCAGACTTGGAGGTCACCTGAGCAAGTTCTGCATCACCAGCTCCGGTACCTGCAGGTTCTGTGAAGTCGAGGAGGAATCCTCGCAGCAGATTCTAGCTGAAAGTGATGCCCTGGCGAGAAGAAGGTTGTCGCTGCTAGGTGGACCCAGGATCTCGCTGACCGATATGACCCGGTTGGAACCATCCCATATTATTAAGTTTATAGCAGAGATAGGAATGGGAGGGGAGCTGCAAACTCAGTTGTGTTATTCTATGGATGAAACATGCTACGTCATCATTCAACTAAAACTTCATATAAATAATATATAAAACAGGTCAACATGGTTTAGTGGTTGAAAAGCTAAGAGTCAATTCTGAAGTAATTGCTGCGTAGAATCCGAATCCGGGGTTAGAATTGGCCTATCACGTCAGGATTTGAGATATTTGAGGTAACCGCTTTTCGGTGGTACTAAATGATGTAACTGGACAGACAGACCACAAAGTTTTTTGCACCTTGTACATAAACTCAAAAGAAGAAAAAATTCGGTTTTCGGGTACATTACCTCAAATATTTCAAAATTACTTCGGAAATGACCCTTAGATTTACAACAACTGACATTACCTCAGTATTTGTAGACCTGTGTAATTTATGTTCTTTCGTTTGTGCACTTTTTATTTTATAGCCTTTAATTGTTAAATTTAATAAGTTTATATATTAAATTTATAAATATTTTTTGTAACTTGTATTGTAACTTAAAAGTGTAACGCTAGCTATAAATTAATAAATAATTTCAAACTACATTTTTTTTTAATATATCTCACCAACCACCTGAAAAGCATTTCATTGATTTTATTTACCCTAAATATTATTTTCATTTTTGTTACGTATATTTAAAGCGTTTTAGGCTCTTATTTTCATTACATCAAATAAAAGTGAATTCAAGGGAATCTAAAAATACAAATATGCTATTTTCATAAATAGCTATAAAAAAACAAGAGCTTGCTTATATAAATAGCATAAAGCAATATTCAATAAATAAACACGTTTTACCAGGTTAAAAAAAAAGGAAGGTCAGTTGGTGAAGGGGAAACTCGACTCGAACTCTTATACTCCCTCAAAATTCAATAAAAAGCACAGATTAATGCAATTTCGCAATAATTTTATAAAAAACACTTTTCATCGTAATTCCGGAATGTTTTCATACTAAATGACTAATTAATGAATATTTTACTCCGGAATTTAGTTTGATTATTGGAAAAGTTGTGCTGTCATGTGAACAAACAAAATGTTAAAACAATTGTATAATTTTCTTAGGAAAAATAAGTTGAAAGCAGTGAAAATATGAGCAGAATAAGAAAATATTCAACTTTAATAGTGTAACTATGAAATTTATTACATCTTATATAAAGCAAGCCACTGAAGTGAAGAACTCCGCCTACAGTACTCTATACTGAGAGAAAAGTTACATTCAAAAATTTAGAACGAATTGTTATCTTTTATACTTTTTATTCTCCATTTCATGTTCTTAAAAAGCACCGCAGTTTCTTGATTGTGTTCTTAAAATGAGAACGCATTTTCTAATTGTACTGTAATAAGAAGGGCGTGCTTGAAATCTGTACAACCTTGTACAATTTTGATAGTACAATTTTTCGTTTACTTCAAGTACAAAGAAACTCTATCCATAGTAAGGAGAAACCAAACCTACATGTTTGCAAAATGACGTAACTCAATAAAACTAACCGAAATATCAATATAGCATAAATGTTACTAAAACATACAAAAAATTTTCGCAATCAAAGAACAAAGTAAGACCAACACACGTTTAATACCTGAACGGCGGTCTTAGTAATTCCGTCATTAAAAGGAGACCCGAAAGCGGACAAGCTGCACCTCCTGAGAGATCACTATCGGCAGATGGGGAAGATGGATCAGACATAAAAAACGCGAGCGGTAAAAGCGTGAGCGAGAGGCGATCGAGATGTGCAGGAGCAGACATGACTTAAAGAAGTTCTTCCGAAAAGTCAAGGATTTAGTGCAGACGCGTCTTCCTTTAGAGATATAGGGACAATTCTGGTAGTGTATGCACAAGGTGAGATTGTAAAGGGATAAATTCTCTGGCATGTTGTCAGGCGATGATGCTAATAATGCCATCTACGAAGATAAAACCTCAACCCGTTGCTGAAACATAAGTGATGACACACTTTGAAGCTAATGCCTTAGAGTCTTTGAGTGTTAAGTACTCCTTAAGATCTACGCGCCTTTACAACGCGTAAGCGGCAAAGACTTCAACTAATGTATACTTATAAAGGTAACGTCGTCGTTGAGCGACCTTTCTTAAAATTTTGTGAGCGCCTAAAATAACGAAAGAGAGAGGTGCAAGTTACATATTACATAAGCTGAAATAACATGCGCGACACACAAACTCCATTATTGAAATTCGCAAGAGAATAAAAAATTAAGAAGCTAAGTTGCTGACGTCGCAGCGACGATGTTACCTTCCTATGTATACATTGACTTCAACTTTGGATAGAAGAGCAAACTCTATGTGCTTTATGACGATAAGAAGCTCTTGGGACAACGCTTAGCAGAGTTATTGGTATATGTAGATAACGAAGGGGTATGCCGTATCTCCGTTGGAAAGGACATGGAGTGGAGAAGGCGTGTGCGCAACATTGAAGAAGAAGAAGAACCATAGTGATGAGCTGGATTGCTAAATCGATTAGTCGAAATCGGATCGCTTGATTGCCAATTTACTTTGCGTCACTTCAAAGCGTTGATGCTGGGTTTATGACTGAGTTGTGACGCTGACTCTCTGCCTCTGCTCTTGTTCGTGCTTCTATCATAGATTCCAGGCTGGTTCTCTCATCAAAGTCAGATAAGTATTCTGCCTTCTGGTCTTTATCGGAATCTAATATGTTCCAAAAATTATATTTAAAAGTCATCACTTGTAATATCTGTCACAATCACACAAACTTTTCAGTCCAAAAAAACAAAAATATTCGAAAAATTTATACAATCATGTGTCGACCTTTGCGCAGAGAGGCGGATGTGCTGCCAGAATTCCAAAGCCGAAAAACGGTTATGTACATGTACAATTGCCGCTTTGCACTACTTTTCGAAGGCCGTGTCAATCCTAGTCATATTGGTGGACAGTGGCAAGCGCGTTACGAAGTTTTCTACAAAGCGGCGTCCGAGTACCCAGGTCCGAAATACGAAGAAACCATCGACCAAGATTCGCACACAGAGGGCAATCCCAACGAAGTGGATCTTCAAGACGGCGAAAACGAATAATCGACCCGCTATAATGCCGCTCATTAAAAATTGAATCAATATCTGCTTGTGTATCAGTCTCTAGTTTTACTTTCTGGGTGTTATGGTGCATAAAATTACTAGCAGGTGTTTGTTGTGGGGGTGTTTTTTTAGGCTGTACCTTCTGGTACCATTTGATGAAACGGAGAATCATACAACACCTTCCAGCACCGATCGCCGTGACACGCCACCGGAAATGGCTTGTCACTTCCGATCGGAGAAAACATCGCACAGTATGAGGCGTCTGTGAAAATAATTACATACTATATGCCGCTAACGAAATGGTCGAGCATTTAGAATGTACTGTAAATTTGTAAAATTAATAAATGACTTTGATAGAGAAATGTCCAGGGATTCAGAGAATAATAAATTTAGTCAATTTGGAAAATTGGTTTGGGTGCTACAACCGCTTAAACTAGAGACTTTTTTCTGTAACAAATTCGAAATTTTTTAAAATTGTTAATAGAAGTTAATCTTTTGGATTGATTTTTAGGTGAACTATGCAGCCGATTGTGATTTTTTTGGTGTCTTTTAAAAAGTATATTATATTCAAAGAGAAATATAGAACACAAATTGTCTTCCTGTTTCCTCACTTCTGAGAATAAAGCTGTTTTGGCTCATCACTAAACTTTTACTTTGACCTTTGGCAGCAAATAAAAAAAAGTTAGAAATTGTTAAAAAAAAATGTTAACCTAAATTTATTTCTTGTTGAATCCTTTACCAATATAAAAAAAAATTGGGGGCGAAGACCTACGAGTTTACCTGCAACAACAATATAATCGAAGCATCCTGGCATCAAAAACCAATCTGGTCCAGACAAAGAAGAAGTATTTTCTGTAGTCTATTTTTGCATAGCCTGTAGCCTGCGAACTTTCTTCTTTTCAAATATTATGTCATAAGCAAAATTGTTGATTTTTGTGAGTACTCCAGGTAAGAAGTAATTCTTTGTTAAGGTGATGCAACCTTTCTACCTTTCCCTTATTGGTGAATTTTTAGTGGGCGCAAACTTTTTGAACATTAACTTCATGATTAACTTAACAAACTTGGTGGGCTTGCGTTCTGGTGGAACAGGGTGAAAGCTTCTGATCGCCATTCACCGAGGAATGGTGATACCTGTCTCTACCGTAACCAAGCCTCCTCGTGGTGCCCCCTGGATAGCTGCTCTAATCGCCACCCGGTGTTAGAGTTGTGAGCTAATGTGCGCAGCACAGCCCTCCTTGGGCTCTAAATGGGTTGTGCGTATGGTTTGGGACCCGCCGCGTAAAAACCTCCCCCAATGGAAGATAATAAATCTGCCTCGGATAGGAATGCTTCCAAAGTTGACGAGCCATGAAAACGAACGAAGGACTACGATTTGAAGGTATGCACCTGGAATGTACGGACCCTTAATTAAGATGGCCCAATTGGCGGATGCTCCCAGAATGTGCAGAGCAGACATTACCGCCATCCAGGAGATGCGTTGGACAGGACAGGGCTGCTGCATGGAAGCCGACTGTGACACTACAGCTGCCATGCGAAGCGCCACATATTTGGGTGCGGATTTGTTTTCGGCCACAGATTACGCAACCGTGTCTCTCGGTTCACACCAGTGAACGAAAGGCTGTCAACAATCCGCATCAAGGCTAAATTCTTTAACATCCTCCACGCGCCGATGGAGGACAAGGACGATGCGACCAAGGATACGTTCTTTGATAGACTGAAGTCTGCCAACGACCGCTGCCCAGCCCATGATGTTAAAATCGTGTCAGGCGATTTTAATGGAAAGGTTGGAACGTCTCTGCTTTGCGCGTGCCTGGTCCAGTTGGTGATACCAAACTATTGTGCTCACTACCTGGTCCTTCCTTCGCTTGATCTCCATGCTATCATCGTTTTTCATCGTGACGGTAGTGACAAGGTAGACGAAGTGTCAAGTAATCGGTAAAACTAATAATAGAAAGCTACTAAGCTGAAACTTGATATGAATGTGTGTTTTTCGTGTTTTGTGAGACGCTTTAAAAGTCGATAAGTAGCTCAAATCCGCGTCAGGAAGGTCACGAAAAGCGTGTTTTGTGTAAATACAATGTTGCCGTTGCTTGGAATACATTTGTAGCATTCAGAAGAGTTGTAGAGCGTGTAGACTACAGAGAGTTGTGTAGCGAAACGGGGGGTAGCGCCAAACTCAATAATGCTTCATTCGCATAATGATTACATATGTACTCATTACCTAACTATACATATATAGTATCTTTGCGTAGCACAAGTGGGCCCTGCGCCCTTCTTGGGAAACATTGACTGTACTACAATGTAGTCCAAAAGTAAGCCGCTTTGAGAGCAGCCCAGAATAGATTGGGCTGCCGTCTATGTATAGCATACTTTTGTGCGTTTTCTTTTCAACGCACTCACTAACTGGGCCGCTGTCTAGCCGGAGAGTGAGTGAGTGACGGATGAATGAGTGAGTGAATGAGAGCTGCCATATAGAAAGATGCGTAGGTAAATGTGTAAATAAAACAAACAAGGCCCAAAAAAAATGGCTGCCAGCAACTGAGGGTGGGTAAGAGAGTGGTGAAAGAAGGGTGAAAGAGGTGTAAGAGTAGCCCAAAACAGCAGCGGTAAAACGAATGTAGCCTGCGGTCAGTTTTTCTTGTATTTCTTATTTTGTTGTTGTTGTTTGCCTTGCTTTTTTGTGTGTAATTTTTCATGGTGCCGCGCCGTGTGGCAGACTACAGACAATGGCTATTGTTGTTGTTGTTGTTGCTGCTGCTGCTTTTGGTCGAGCAAATGTTGCGGCTTGTTGTACAACATATTTTTGCATATGCTGCGACTGATGTTGGTTAGTTGAATGTGGCAAGCTCCTGTTGTTGCTGCCGCTGCTACTATTGTACTTGCAGCCTGCTGCTGCGCACCGCTGCTGTTCGGTCACGTTTGTGAAATTTTTGCCAACATTTTGTAAAATTTATTTAATATTTTATTCTGCGCTACACACATATTGTAGTTGTTGTTGTTTAGTTTGGCTTTTGTTCACTTTGGCTCAGCAATTTAGTGAAATATTTTGATTGCCAAACATGGCGCAAGCGTTTGCATATGAATAACCAACTGCACTTAGCACAACACACACACACACACACACACACACACTCGTACACACACGCACACACACGACTGGCGCTGGCTCTAAACGGAAGTGGCAACATTGGTGCTAGCAAAAGTTTTTGTCGCTGACAGGAAGTTGCAATTTTGTTTGCAATTTCCTTCACTGCACATTTGGCGAGATACACAGCGGCAAAAGCAACAGCTACAACAACAACTGCAACAAAATGTCCTTGCAACGGCCCTTCTTGCCACTCCGTGCTTCTTCTTCATATTCCGCCTGTCAGCATGTTTAGTTAACTAAGTTGCGGTTATTACGAGGTGTACACGTGCGTGTCGCTGCCGCTGCCGCTGCCTCTGCCGCCGCCGCTGCCGCTGCCACTGTCACTGCCACCGACGCCGCCTTCAAGTTAGCTGCTGCTGCTGCCATATTTTTCCACTCGCATAGAACTTTTCGGGCCAAATTAATTTGCAACAAAAGTTGCGAGAGCATTACACAAATTGAAATAAGCAAAAATGGCAGCTCGAGCGCATATACATATATTTTTTTTTATACAGTAAGAACTCTAAAATTAGAAAGAATATGCGGAAATTAGCAACGTTACTTTTTCGTGAAAAACTCTATATATAAAGCAGTTGATATTTTCAACTGAAAAGTATAAAAAGATGAACGATATAGTAGCATATTTGGATTATGTCATCTGTCATAGGCATAAGTTCCAGTGTGCATGGCATCAAGTATTCTTTGAGGAATTTCAATAACTCTTAAATGCATTGTTCTGGCTGTTTAATGAGTCTTTAGTTGGTTCGAAATATGTCTAGAAACTAATTGCATCTAAGATGATATTGAGCGCTGTACTAGCTTTAAAGATGAAAGATTTGAAGCCGTCTTGAAACAGTTTTAAGATGTTCAATAAGAAGTCTTCAACTAAGATGATGATTCAAGCAGCACATTTTAATATAAACTAGCTCTAAAGCAGCATGTTCAATTTATACCTTTCAAGTAGCAACGTAAACGACAATCTTTGAGTACTTAAAGTTTTGTTTTTCAAAAATTGTACTAATGCAGCTTAACTGACGACTTTGGAATAGTTCATCTGTCGATTTAAGTAGCCCCAAATCACTTTTCAAAACAGCTTTCAAAAATAGTCTATGTTTAAGATGACATTGTAAGCTGCAAACTATATAAAGATGAAAGTGGCAGTTCTTTAAAAACAGATTTTATATGAGCTTATGTTGTAAGCAAAAAATGAAAGATTCTGAGCTACCGTTGAAGAAACATGGCCAGTTTATACCTTTTATAGAAAGCAAATTCTCGTGTTGCTTACACAGGTCAACATGGTTTAATTGTTGGAAAGCTACGGGTCATTTTCGAAGTAATTTGCTGATCCGAATCCGGGGTCAGAAAATTCGCATCGCGTCAGGATCTGGCGCAAAAGCATTGGTGATGACGTAGTCTATTGAAAATGTTTGAGCACAAATGATGGTCATAAACAGCCAATGGCAGCATAATTGAAACTTCCATTGGTACTTATGAACCATAGTTTTCATCATGCTTCCATTGACTGTTAATGGCTAACAATCGAAGTTTGTATTAAGCTAGTCTAGAATTACCAGTTGTTATTGATCATTTCTTTGGTAGCCAGCACATACTCCAACTAAGCCCCTGCATCATCGACTTTTTTGCATTTACATCGGTAACAGCACGATCAGCCATGTTGGTAAGCTTTTCCATTTCTTGTGCTATTATGAAAGTTATTTAAAATGAAAATGAGGCGCTTTCGGAATTGATCAACGATGATGTTTTTAAAGTACAATAAAATATTGTATAAAAGATGTTTTAGCTAAAAATTATATAAATATGAAAGATTCCAAATGGTTTATGTTGTGTTATAAACTGGCTATGTCATTTGTTGGTGTTATTGGTTGTGATTGCATAGGAAACAAGCGCTTTTGATGTTTTTATTTTTTTAGAAACTAACGTTTTAAACTTATGTCAGTCATGATTTTAATCCGCAACTCTGGCCGATTTGCATCAAAACAGCCTTTCTTGGAGAGTGACGCAAATTTAAAACGAATTTCAATCGAAATTTAGGCAAGACCGTCTATATCCAAAATAGCATATTTAAACACTTTAATCACATTCTAGTTAAGCATGCAGGTAAGGCAGGAGTTGACTGCGGCAGCAAGGGTCGCATATTGGGAAAAGTCATCATCTGGTGTTCTTTTGAGTGCCGATACGATTTAACACAAAAGTTTTTCTGTAAATTTACCAATTAACGAAAAGTCCTCAAAACGAATACTATTTGCTGTCACAAGTTACTAACCTGTAATTTGTGGGCGTCTACTGTACTTCTATAACCTTAAAAAAAATATATAAAAGAAAAAATAATTTTTTTTTTTTTTGAAAAGCAAATGAAACGCTTCCTAGGACTTATATTTGTTTTACATACTTTTCATTTGACAGGATTTGGTGCTATTGGCAACAACATAAACAATATAAACAACAGCAGCAACAACAACAACAACAGCAATAACAGCGCAAACGACACAAACAACGCACAGTGGATCAAACAGACTTCTTTTTCGGCGAAAATCATAACTTTTGAGGAAGTAAAGATATTTTCCAAATTTCCTTAAGCTTCTGCGATACACTGTGCCATAAATACGCTGTGAAGAGAGAGGGCTTAAAAAAACGGTATCCTTGCACCTATAAAATGTGCGTATTGCTTAATAAATCATTAAAATTTTGAAAATCTGTTGGCAAGATGATTGTAGTCTATTTTGATCTTACTGTACACACGTTCGCAAGATAGACAAATTTTCGACGCGGACGATTTAATGAAAAATAAGCACAATTTAGAACATGGAATTTTTCAATGACATACAAGGATAAGACATTTGCAGCATATAATATCGAACTTTACTACCGTTTTTTGCAGCTCCCTCTATACACTGCTTATTTATTGCAGTGAATCGCAGAAGCTTAAGGACTTCTCTGTTCTATGCATATTACATTTTGAAAATATCTTAACTTCCTCAAAAGTTATGGTTTTCGCTGAAAAAATATCAGTTGGATCCACTGTGCAACGGCTGCGTTACGTGGGAGGCAAAAGGTCAGTGGGCAAAGCAAAAACAAAAATAACGGCAAAAAAAAAACAAAATATTTTGACATAATTTGCTCAATCATTTGCATAATTTTTCTTCTTCTTCTTGTTGTCGCTGCTGCCACCGCAGCCACTTACTCAACACGTCGTTGTTTTTGTAGTTGTTGCTGTTGTTGTTGTTGTTTTTTAGTATATCTCGTTAGCATTTGGGCACAACAAAATATTCAACACCAAAACAAACAAATGCACACGCACACACAAACGACACACACACACACACAAATGCACACACACACACACACACACACAAGTGTGCGTAGCTATGTGCGAACGTATGATAAGAGCGCCAAAACAGCATTTTTTTGCGTAGCATACTTTGCGGCTGCCAACGAAAAAACGACGCTGACAACAACAAACAACACATGTTGCGCTGGCTGCAGGCAGAGAAGCAGCGCAGCAGCAGCGCAGCAGCAGCACCGCGGCAGCAGAGCAGCTCTCTCTAACAAAGTCAAAGCACGATTAAAATTGCTTTTACGCAAAATAATTGTGTTTACTTTGTTTAATGCAATCGATGAAAGCGCTTGACAACATTGACACACACACACACACACACACACACACACACACACACATGCAAACATAGCTACAGGCTGCTTGTAATACGCTCACATATGCAGCCATGTATGTATGTGTGTGTTTGTGCAGTGCCGGATTCAAACATGCGTCGACATGACGATCACATCAGGAAAAAATATTAGCTGGAAAACGTTGTGACAAATTCAACTCTTTGCTCGTCATATTCTGGTAATAACTATACGAAAGATTCAATTCAAACACAAATCTCTCTAACCAAACTCGAAAAGCTTTGCGGTCAAAACACAAGCACAAAGAGCTAAATGTGCACAACTTGTATTGAGGTAAAACTAAAATGATCTATCAAATACGTTGCTAAAACTTTCGACCTATAGGCAGAGTCCTATGTGGAGTAGAAGATGACGATCTTCTTAAGAAGATCCTGCCAGACCACACAAAGTGAGAACAAGCTGCATCGTTCTGATCTAATATCTTCTTCACTGACCATAACAACCAGTTACCGGGTTACGGCATGATATAGAGTGCTCTATCGGACTCTAACATCTTCTTCACTGACCATAACAACCAGTTACCGGGTTACGGCGTGATATAGACCACCCTAACGGCCGTCTTTCAGCATCTTTCATTGGAAGGCGCATCCCAAATCCTGAGGAAACTTCGCAGCGCACATTAACATCGGGTGGTGATTAGAACAGCTAACCAGGGGCAATGCGTCAACTAGGTTAAGGGATAGACAGTGGTTAGTGAGCTTCGCCCTGTCCTAATAGAATATGATATAGAACTCACAAATTCGACATTTTAGTTCTTGTAATACCGCCATTTAAAGAATCAACGACACTGCCCATCTTTGCCATAACTTCAGTGAGCATGTTTTCCTTTGAAACATCTGTCCGTCCGAAAATTGTATTTAAGCAGAACTTAAGCAATATCTTGGTAAGTATGATCACCCGTGTTGTGAGCGGGTTAGAGAATACTACCTCAGCATGTTAAAGCTTGTGATATGAGACGACTAACAATGACACTGGGTTCTTTCGTGAACAGTAGAGCCACCCCAGGCCTTAATTGGGTTGTGCGTAGGGTTTGGGACCAACCATGTACAGCCACTCTTCCAATGAAAGCATGTATTTACATGCCGTAGCCTGGTAACGGGTTGTTATGGCCAGTTAAGAAGAAGATGATGCAAGTTTTGGCTTAAAATATGTTAAAAAATAATCGCAACCATCAAGGTATGCCCGGTAAATGTAAAGTATTCAGCTGTAAGCTCTCTCCATCTTGGCATAATATGCTAACACGAATACAACATCACTATGCATGCTCTTCTTTTCACTTTCATTGCTAACACAGCACAAAAAGAGTGCAACCTTTTCGCTTTACTGTGGATACAGCATACATAAGCGTAACACCATCTACCGACACACCAAGTTGTTGGGTGTGCAGTGCCGGATTCGCATTAATCAGGAATGCCAACTTAATAGTGACAAGCTAAGCAGCGTATTCTCAAAGCTTGGCAGGTTTTACAGAAACGGCTGAGACAACAGCTGACATTTCGGCTAGATTTCACTCAGGAGCTAGAGTACTGTTGGTCGGCAGCCCAGGGGATATCAAGTCAAAAAGGTGATTCAGTATACTTATACTAAGACATTTACATACTCTGTCTCGGTTGCCTTTGCATATAAGTCAGGTATGTCGTATGTTTAGGGTCTCAGACTCTTCATATTTACAAAGTTTCGTGTTCGTGCTGACTAAGAAGACAAAGAACCAACTGGGTTTGTCAGGAAGTTACTCCACGAACTTCAGTCTGTACAAATTGTTGTAATGTTTAAAGCTCAGAAATTTTAGAAGTACAGTTAAGGAAGGGGCTTATACGATCGCGACACGATTTTATCAGGAAGAATTTTTAAGGGTTTTTTTGTAATAGTAGCTGCAAACCTAGCTTCGTGAAGAATAGTAAGTGACTGCGAAGCTAGTGAGGTTGCTATGAAAAAATCCACTCTTTGCACCTTGGGCCCGCACTCATGTATAATCCGTCCCTGTGTGTGTGTATCAACATTGATTTGATAACAAAAATAGCTATGATCAAAGTGTGGCAGCTTTGCATTTGTTGTTGCCCCCCAATTCAATGTCTGACTCTGACCCGGCTGATGAGAGAGAGTGCGAGGGGGACGCCTTGGCCGCTGGCTGCTGCCAGGTGTTGCTGCTATTGTTATCCTGGCTCCTGCAGTTGTTTTTGTTGTTGCTGCTGGTGTTGGCTAAACTAAAAACACAAAATGACTGCGGCATATGTGAAACACACGTACGTGCCACACTACTATGCCACATACATGCATAGATACACGATATGTGCAGATATTTATATATGCATACAATGGTGATAATTTGAATGGAAACGCTGAGTTTGCTTTGGGAAATTGACGATATCCTTTGAACCAATAACGTAATTTGAATGAAAATAGCTTTTCTGCATAAGCGAATTCAGTGCGTTTGTTATGACAATATGATATGGATTAGGCTTTTTATCTATTTTCATAAACGAAGTAGTATTTTTGTTAGCCAAAAATAAGAAAAATAGGTCAGTTCAATGAATCAATCATTGCTTTCAAGAGTCAATTTCATCTGTTTAACAAATATCTATTAGCCAATTGGTACAAAAGCTATTGCAAATTTATTGCTAAAATCATTTTATGCAAAATTGAGTATTTCTGCTGGCATTTAATCCACAAAATAAACGAAGTCCTTAATATTTGGCAGAACTACTTAAGTTGTCTGAAGTGGATATGAGTTTAATACAGCTGAATAACACTGATTAAGTCAAATTTATGTCATTCGCATGAAAGAACACATGTGTTTGAAGTTTTAGTTCAATGGGAATTGCTTATACTTTGTACTTTTGATAAGATTTAAAACTATATAAAATACAAAGCGATTTACTTGCTAAGTAGATATGTACCTCAATGATAGGTTGTCTTAATATAAGATTTCCTTTGAGTTAAATTGATTCAAATAATCTTTGTGAAAAGCGAATTTGATAGGTAGAACAAGCTGGATAGTCTTTATTTACTTAATGCTACAATTGCGTATATGAATTTACAAAGCAAAAGTTAAAATTTGATAGAATTCAATAAAATCTCTTGCATGTGCCACACTATACCTAAGGACTTCAGACCATTTAATCTGTCTTCCTTCCTGCTGAATGATCGGCCTTCAGAGACCTCTTTGAAATCTGAGCTCAAGACAGAAGCTCAACATGCGTACCAAAAAGGCAAGTCAACAAGAAACAGCTCTAATATCAAGGAATATAACCTGGCAGCCTTCCAAGACGCCCTTAACTATGTGTTCCCCGGAGCAATAACCAATTACTGAAGCTGATCGATCAATTGCTCAGTCTTCTATAGGAACGTCGAGTCAAATTCCTCAAGGAGTGGTACTTTACTCCATTCTACGGACCTTAGCTGTTAATAAGCTACCATGAAGAAGGTCGCTTTCGAGTAATTGCTTAGTTACATAGTTCGTTTCTCTGGTAAGTTTCCCAAAACTCTCTATGCCCTAATGACAGCTAAGTAAAAACAACTATTCGATAAAGCGGATTAAGTGCAAACCCGGACAAAACAGATCTTGTTCTCTTTTCAAAAGATATGAAATTCCATAGCACCCATAACGAAATGGTTTCATCCTTTCCACTGAATGTATGGTTATCGGTTTCAGGTACAAATCACATGGCTTACACCTACAATTCAACCGTGCGGCTTATACCAAAGCTGACGTTGAGCAGAAGAACCTTTCCAACTTTCTATAACACGTCTTATGCGTTTTCCTTATCAAATTTAAATGCTACAGTTGAAAACTGTTGCCATTAAGAAAGACGGCGAGAGAAACATGTTTTCTTATTAGCACTTATCTCAATTTTCCATCAAGTATTGGTCGAGTGCTTCTTAAGAAGATTTTCTTTATCTCCGTAAATAATAAAGAACTGCAGATGCAGACATCAACTGCTAGAGAGTTAAATCAGCATTTACGATACGACAACGCCAAAGGAAAAAGATTTCAAAATAGGTAAAATTCGCTATCTAAAAATTAAGATAAATATTGCATTAAAGAAGCATATGGGTAAGGTTCAAACAGCTGCCAGCTTTGTACCTGGCACTTAGGCCATAATTCGCCCCATTGCTAAACCGTAGGATCTTGTTCCTCTCTCCTTACTTCCTAGAAAAAAAAATGGTTGTAGAGGGGACCATTGAGATGCTGATATAAAATCAGATATCCATATATATATATATATATATATATATATATATAATTCTGGAAAGCTTTGACAAGCTGCTCAGGAAGTACCTTCCCTTCGTCTATTACAAAGAACAGGGCAGAAGCAAAAGAAGTGCTCTATTGTTTCATCATTCTCTTCGTCCCCATAGTATCTGCAGAGGACTAGTCAGTGTCTAGTGGCTTACAGCTGTTCTCTTGGTGTTTACCTTCGGTCAGGTTTGTCGAGCAATATTAAGATTGGCTCTTAGTCTGAAAATTCATTTATTTTCAGCTTGCAGTGCGCCATATCCGGAAGGAGGGAAGCAGTAATACCTTGTCTGGCGAGCTCGTCCACTATGTTGTGGCTCTCTATGTCCTGGTGTCGCGGGACCCCTATCAGGCTGAGAAGCCATTTCCTGCAGAGATTAGCGGCAGCTTGTTATCAGTATCGAGTTAGATAATATTGAGGTTGAGGATTAGATAGATAGATGTAAATGTTAACGTTGCCTGAGACGTGGCTTTAACCTTTTGGGCATGACAGTGCCTCTTTTATGGCTGAGACTTCTGCTTGGAATACGCTGCAGTGCTCAAGGAGACTTACGTCTTTTTTATTATTGAGCTGTTCTGAAGAGACCCGCCCTACACCACGGCTGTTCAGCTTTGAGCCATCCGTGAAACAGGAGGTGGCATTAGTGGGTCCTGGCCGACCGACGGATCACTTAGTTATATCTGTCCGAAATAAGTGTATTAAAAGGAGTATTGAGGTACTCTGTTGCAAAATGTTGAGTATCAAGGGCCGTACTTGCATACATTTAGTTACATGCATACATTTAGTTGCAATATATTGTATTAGATTGATTTTGTAGAGATATGTATGCTCCACGAATTTTGTGTTGGCTTTAAACATCATTTGCAGCCCAGAAAACGCGACCTATGCAAATATTTCAAAGTTAGCACCAAGCATTTTCGAATTTTCGAAAATCAGCTCCTCTCTTTGTGCTAAATCGCAATAGCGTTTAATTACATCAAAAAAATTTTCAACGTCGACTTTGTACACATTTTTATGCTGTACCAAATTGTTAAGATTAAATTGATGTCCAGCAAACAAGATATTTGCCATTCTAACTTTTCGTGACCTTTGACTTTGAATATCTTAAGATGCTCTTACGGGATTCACAGGGACTTATGACCCAACTTTTAGAATGCTTAACCAAAGGCGTATCTTTTGTAGAGCATTTAAGCAGCGTGTATAATAAGAGCACACTAAAACGCTTTTAAAACTACAATTCATGGTACTCCATACCAAGTTTTACTTTTTTTTTTTTTTGCTTAAAAAAAAGCAATGTTTCTATTCAATTGTTCGTCAGTGTATAAAAACAACATCACACTTTCAACATTTCAATCAAAGTCGTGCAGACATGAGCCAGGACATGTGCCTTTTTTTCAAATCAGTGCTGATATCCCAACGTACACAAAAAAACACACACACACACACACACACAGAGACACACACACACACACACACAAACATGAGAAATGCTTAATGCATGTGTTGCTATGCAGTCAAAAATTAGCCACAATGGCCAAGAGCTGCATACACACACCAAACACACACACTCTCTTGCTCTCTCTCTATCTCTTTCTCTGTCTGCCAAGACCCAGGAGCAGTGCTCTGCAGAACTCGGCCAGAAACTTGACAACGAGCCATGGCCATGTCTGCCGTAAATGGCTTAAACCGAACTTTATCTCGATTACATTGCATTGTAAAATTCATTTACTATTATGTGTTCTACTAAGCCAACCCTAAGCCACTACGGCTGCATTGGTCCCCTCCCTGCGCCGAACCCCGATTTGCAGAATTTTCACCATTTTCCTCGTATCCCTTGAGCGCATTTCGGGCACAAATTCTCGTTGAGCTAGTAAATTTGCGTCAATATTTAAAACAATTTTTGCAGCATTTTTATTTGCCCCTCATTTTTACTGTTAGTACGTATGCAAACCACTTGAGTCATTTTTCATGCAAACTTAATTACGATTTCATTGGATTTTGTGAAATTTGCAGCACTAGCCACGCCCACACACGCCTACAACTCCGAAATGCAGTTACAATGCTGCCACTCAAGGACCATTGTGATGCAATTTAGGTTTTAGTTTTTGTGAAAATGAAACTAATTCAATTCGAATGCCTACATATATTTTAGCTTAAAGCTACAAATTGCAGCAGATAACGGTTAAGAGCTATGCCAAATATGCAAAAATTTACAAAATACCAAAAAATACTACAAAAATATTGTGAGTTTTTAGCATAGTTGTCAAATTGAATGATTTGATAATTTTCATGCTGTTTCTTATTTCATAAATGACACTCTTATCTTTGCTAAAATGCCAAAAGCACAACATAAGAAAAATGTCAAATTTATGTTTTTGTTTTCCGGAAAATAAAGACGTAAAAGTTTTTTATAAAAGAAAAGGAAAATCCTTCGACTAAGTAACTTAATAGCTTTGATGGACACACTGAATGCTTTTGTTCTATTACAAGAAAACTGTGAATTCCACTGACCTTTGATATCTATCGCTTAAAGTTCAATACGAAAAGGTCAAAGAATACTTGCTGACCTTTTACTATGCCGTATGACCTTGCGTATTCCAAAATTGACAAAAGTTTCTTATTTCTGAGAAACAGTCGTTATACAGAGGAAATTTATCAAATTTGGTACAAAACATTTAAGCGTTTCACATGTTTTTGGCAACACGAAAATTAACTAATCGTAAGTTCCAAGTCATATATTCTGTGGGAATTTGTTGAATTTGAAGATTAAAATCGTTTATATTTGCGTGAGTAACGGAAGTTTCTAAAAGAAAACGTCAAAAGAGCCGATGCAGTCACAACCAACAACACAAGCAAATGACATAGCCAGTTCATAACACAACATAAACCACTTGGAGTTTTTCATCTTTTTATAATTTTCATTTAAAATGAATCTTTTATGCAGTATTTTATTCAACTTTAAAACATCATCGTTGATCAATTCGGAAAACGCTTCACCTTCATTTCAAATACCTTTCATAATAGCACAAGAAATGGAAAAGCTTACCAACATGGCTGATCGTGCTGTTACCGATGTAAATGCAAAAAAGTCGATGATGCAGGGGCTTAGTTGGAGTATTTGCTAGCTACCAAAGAAATGATCAATGACAACTGGTAATTCTGGACTAGCTTAATAAAAACTACGATTGTTAGCCATAAACAGTCAATAGCAGCATACCAGTTGAGCAGAAGTGGCCAATGGTTCATAAGTACCAATGGAAGTTCCCATTGTGCTGCCATTGGATGTTTATGACCAATCAATGGAAGTTTGTATCAACTCCAACTTATCGTTTGCCAGCACACACACTCCAACTTGATTACCGCATGAATCATCGACTTTTTCCATCTACAGCGTCATCATTTCCATTTGGCGGGAAAAGGTGAAAACTAAGATTTTGCAATTCCAAGGCGTTTCGGAATGAGTGGACCAAAGCATTGTGCTCATGGAGAAATCCTTGGAGGTGGCCAATTAGCTCAGGCTCAACGACATTACTACTTCTTCGTCCAGCATGCAATTCTGTCATATTAACACATCGGGGAATTCCATTCTGCAGGCTGTCCTTCAATTTGGGTAATTTGATGAGGTAAACTTTTTGAAATTGTAAAAGTAGGCTGAATTTTCAGCAACAAAATAAATCCCTAGCTAATTTTCGTGTGGGCTTTGGCCTGGGCATATCAAAGGTATGTAGTGCGTTCCTTCCTACCTGTTCCTTCCAACGAAGACAAGGCCTACCACTACACCACCTTCCATCGTAGAGCTCATAGAGTTCGTCGCTCCATCAAATGCGGTAGTCGTTTCCAACGCGTTCCAAACACTTCAAGCACATTTTTACCAAACTGCGCCATCATCCATGCTTCAGCGCCATTTTTTTTAGTAATTGGCCTGCAATTTCCAGTAGGAGAAGGGTATCAGCGTCGCATCTTGCAATGCCCCAGGAAGACTCTGACCTTATGAAGCGGCTTAAAGCACCGTTTCTTTGTTTGTCCACAAGTTCACTTACGAGAATGTTGGTGTGACCAGGTACCCTTCGGAGTGAGTGCATGTTTGGTTGTCTTAGAAGACCCAGCTTAGTCCAGCTTGTAGTTTATTCCTGGAACCGCCTGAAGCCGAAGCCTGGCTATCTAATAGTATCTATTTCTACTTTGGTTTATATCTCTTTTGGTTTATATCTGAAAATTGGCCTATTGCACAAACTTCAGCCTGGACGACGCTGGTATGCATGCACATGGATTCTGACAGATGAGTTTGCGATCCACGACCTTCATTTGTAAATGACCCATCTGTGTACCAAATTATGGCGTACCTTTCCATAAGATGCATCTCCTCTAGGATTCCGCTTGAAATTGTATTCAGTAGCCATTTCATCCCTGAGTTGTGGAAACAGCGGAATTGTCTCTCCCTCTCTCTATCAACGTCATGGGCACCAATTTTGTAAACCCTGACATCCTTTGTAGTTTTGCTTTCATTTAGAGCTCTATGGCTTTATGGAGTGGTGTTAATCCATTGAAACTTCCAATACCGCTGTAGCTCAGGCTTTCATTGCTCCTGTCGTACATACATAGGCCAGGTTGCATTTAATCCCGTCCCCTAGGTAATTCCTCCGTTTATTTTCTTACCAGCAGGTATTGCCATCATACGATTTTGGGCAAAGTTCCGCATGACTTTCCTGCTATTCTTCTACACGTGTATAATGAGCTATAGTTCATATCAATAACAGCACAATGGTTTTTGCCGGTTTCTGGTTGAGTGCAACTTCCCTCCACCAATCATAGGTAGTGTTGACTCCTTCCTACGTACAGTCTTCTGAGCAGTTCGTCTAGCAAAAAACTACATAAAAGTGGAGATAGTACTATTCATTGTGAGCACCCACGGGTTGTAGCAACAGTGACGGAGCTGCCCTCAGCTTCCGCTCAAAGAGTGAATCCATATGTTGTGCGTCACGTACACTCACCGTCTTGTGAGCGCTCGATGTATTTGTAGGAACTGAAAAAAACAAATAAAAGTAAGACGTAGCGAATTATGTGCCGGATTATCATGGTGTTGCCCCTATGGATTGCTGCTCTATGCAGAATCGAACGCTCCTCTTGACGCCACAACGCCTGCATAAGCACACTACCAGTGGTCACCGCTCAACCAGTGGTCACCGGTCTGGTCTTTGTGGTTCACCGGTATCCTAAGCCCTTGGTCTTCAGCCTATGCACGTATTCGCCAACGCCGCGAGCGCCCCGATATGCTTTATCAGAACACCAAGTGACTTATAGCTTAAGATCCAATCAACGGCCTTATAACCCACCGCATTTTGCTCCAGCTTTTCTTTCCAACTTTCCTCAAGCCTCTACTGCTCTCCAGCTTCGAAAGACTGACTGCCTCTCATGACCGACTCACAAAGACTGTCTCCCAAGAGCGAATACTGACAGTAGCGCACGCCTTATGTAGCCAACTACCGCTAATATTTCCCTAAATCTAGCGATTAGCATCTGCCAGAGTACACCATATCTTACTCTACACAATCACACATGAACTATTAAAGCAAAAAAAGTGTCAAAATGACTCCTCACAAAGTATTCCAATGTGGCACCGACACGCCTTTCTTAAACATAACTTATGTTGTGAAACATCTTTTGGCTTGCCTTGTGTATCACGAAAATGTATTATGTGCTTGGATGGTCTTAAGCTATGGTGGATAGTGTTACGCTTGCGTGTACTTTGTAGCATCATTCCCTGGATACGCGAAGAGAAAAGTATGTGTGCTTAACGAAGGTTGTTTTGCTGATTTCGCTTGGTGGCGCTAGCATATGCCCACGCTAGGTGGCGCCACATGACATTAAGTTGTAGAGAACTTAAAACTGAATATTTACATAATCTCATTATTTTACATAATACATATTCAAGTGTCTTCTTGTAGACGATTTGTTTGAAATGCATTAAACAAAAGGCTCAACTTTAAGTTTCGAGTTAAACGTGTATAAAAATTGTACAAATTTATCTCATTGAACAACGTATTTAAGTCTACACTAGAAAAATCCTCGCTACAAATGCGTCATCACCTCTTAATGCCTGTTGAGATACATAATCCTCATAATGAATCTTTTGCTCATCGCTGACATCTGAAATTCGCCTCAAATAGCTTTAGATTGATTTATAATCTTTAATTAGTGCACTCAAGTGAAGCTGAAATAGTTTCGATTGACAATAGCTTAAGATAAATGTAAAGATGGCTGGCAGCTTAAAGATTGGTTAGCTGTAAAATGTATCTTTAAGTATCTTGCAAAAAGAAAAAAGTTTCTTAGCACTTGTGCTATGTGCATTTGCTAAGCTCTTTGCAAATTAAGCTGTCACTCATTTGTCCAACACAAAATTGAAATTTATTACAACTAAATTATTATTTAATAATAATAATCAAGCACAAGTACAAGTCACAAAGCGCACTCACACACACACACACACACACACAGACTACACTATGCTACATACAAAACAATACAATAAAACATGAGTATCCAAGAACTGGCAAGCCGCTTGACAAGATGCCACTGCACTTTTCATAAATACAAAACAAAGTTGCCACAGAGGCGGCAAGTGCCGAGCAGTAAATGCCACACACACACACACACACACACACACACACACACACACACACACACACACACACACACACACACACACACACACACACACACACACACACACACACACACACACACATGCTGTGAGCAACTGTATGTCTGTCTGTATAACTGCGTGTTGTATGTCAGTTTCTATGTCCGTCTGTCTGCCTGCCTACCATGTGGCATGATTCAGTGGCATGATTTGTGGTGCCGAGCGAGTGCGTTTGTAACTGTAATTGTAACTGTCATGTTGCCGCTCGTGTCGAGGCGACGGCAAAAGCAACGGCAGAGCAGAAATTAAAATTTATTTGCATTTTTGATTTGGCAGCCATCATAAATATGCAGAACGGCAGATAAAACGCATATCAAGGCAAGTGGCATGGATTTGATGAGATTTTTTAATGAAGCATCGTTCGGAGTCGCAGTGTCCTCCCACACAAATACCAAAAAGGGAAGCCCACACGATGCATCCCAAAGTCGTTCCTTTCATTAACGGCATTAGAGGCATTAATTGTCTGGTCTGTCTCCTCTTACAAAGCCATTAACTGGGCTCGATAAATGACGTAAAGACAAAAATGGTTAAAAGAAAAAAAAATATGAAAAGTAAAAAAAACGCTAAATGAAGAGTGTATTGAAGTATCCGAAGGGTTGCAATGCCGCTGCACTGATTGAAATTGAAACCGTTCAAAGTAGAAGAAGCAGAAAAATTAAAAGCTGAAAGCATTAAAGGGATTTGCTCAAAGGGATTGGCATTGGCAGTGACACGCAGCGGCTTAAAAGTTCAGCAACTGAAGCAGTCAAAGTGATTGGCAGTAACTGTAAGGCAAAAGGAATGCCAGATCAAAGGTGGCAACTCTGGCTAGACAAGCCATATAGGCGTTATAGAAGTAGCTAGGGTTTCCTTATACTAAATGATAAAAATGTTACAGTAGGAACGCAAGTGCAAGGGTGACAACTCTGGAAAGACGGTGTGGGATAGTTAGGTGCTTGTTACATGAAGCGATATGTTCAAGCAAGAAAGTCAAAAAATCGCTCACAAAATCTCGCTCTTATCTGAAGCAATTCGCATAGGGTTCCAGGCGAGACAACTTACGGGCGATATTACAGCACCTAGAAACAGTGTTTGGTTTTTGCTGAGTCAAATATGAGCAGGAGTTACAACTCTCCCAACTAGTGATTCTTAATACTAAGCATTCTGTGTCAGTCGTGACAAGTACACTACTCTAGAGCATAGACATAAGTAGAGCGAGGGCCGTGAAAGCTAACAAAAAGCACCAATAAACACCAATACACCAAAATGCGATAAATGCTATTATGCTATGCTAACTGAAACGTACACACAATGATGGCAACTCTGGCAAGCCTAGTAATATGCAAGGTGCAAGGAAATCATTCGAGTGACACAATTTTTTACTTGGATAGGTGAAAACTCTGATAGTGGCGCTTTAAGGGTTGCTGGCAATTCTTAATACTCAGCTAAGCTGCAGTAATGCTAATTAAGGCGACAACTCTATAGACTATACACGGTGGTGGAAAGTAAATCATATTACTGAGCTACACATATCAAATCGTGTTGTTGACAGCTCTGGCAAGACTTGTGTTTCAGCTAATGAGAGGGTAGAAAATGTTTCGTGAGATTAAACGGTAAGCGTGGTGAATATTTAAAAACTTTCACTGATTGGCGCAATCTTTAATGCAGTCATTTGATTGCGTGACTCAGTGCAATGCCCTTAATTCCAAAACTCACGAAATGATGTAAAATGGAGCAGCATACATTTGGCAGACTTAACGGAAGTCTGTTAAGATTTCACATAAAAGAAAAATTAACGAATTTCAAGGAAAAGGGGCAGTTTGGGAAACTGTGTTGCCAGAATTTCGACATATGGGCTTTAAGTCTGCTATCTTATTTAAAATAAACCTTAATAAAAGACTGCGATTTAGTAGCTATTGGCGATGATTCTACACTCTTTCGCATTTAATATTTGCTGAAACTTTTTGAGAAGCTTAATATGAGCTCATAATCCTTTAGATTTCGAAAAATAGAAGCATTGATCTCAGATCTTTTCAGAAGCCGTCTGTTTACAACTGAAAGCAGGACTTCAGCAACTCTAAAGTGTTGTAATCTATGACTTAAGATAAGGCATTAGTCATTAAATCGGAACGCCTTCTAATTTAATTCCCCGAACTCAAGGTAAAAGCCAAAATTTACAACTTCTTTTACTTGAATCCCATGGCCCATAGGTTCAATTGATGAAACATATAATTTCAGCGGACATAACATATCTCAACACTAAACTATACATAACCTGAAATGCGATACAAGATAATATTCTGACCCCATTTGAGAATGTTTACGGGTAAAACAACAAGAAAAGGTTCTCTCAAAATGCACTCAGTGGGTACATAGGGAATTGTAATTATCTTTGAATGTGTGATCTTCATAGATTATGCATTCGCAGTTCCAGGGCCACTTTTTCAATATTATTGCTTAAGCAGATTTCGAAATCTTACTTTGAAATGTTTTCCGTACAATTTGAAAAAGTTCCTAAGTAAAGACAAAAATACATGTTTCCAATTAAAGTTATGAGAGACTTAAATCTTCTTCTTTTTAACTGGCCATAACATAACTGGCCTGATGTATTTGTTAAATTGCTAGATAAACTCCGCGCGCACTATAGAGACGCCTGGAGGGAAGCTTTACATAAGGCCCATTTATTCTTTCAAAGAACTCACAATGTTTAATTAGTTTTTTTTTTTTTTTTTTTTTTTTTATTGTAGAGGCAATCAGCCGGACAAAAGGCTTTAATGCAATATTTGCACTATTTTACATCATTACACGTTATAACATAACACTGATTTTTTGATTAAGACTATAACATATATAATACTACATTGAAACATGGTTATCACACAAATTACACACTAATTAACAAATATTTTATACTAAATTTTATACGATTAATAGGGGTATTTTCATTATTTACATTTAGTTTACACTAATACATACTATGTTAAATAAAGGTAACGCTTAAATTATTTTTCTGCTAGGCAGATCAGCTGGGTGCAGGCGTTTCAGCCGTCTTCTTGGTTGATGCCCAGCTAGAGCATGAGCAAGCGAATTTGGATGCGACCTAAGCCGCTCTGCATAGCGGCTACTGAGACTGTTTAGTGTATCGCCCACAAATGGTATGCCGAGGTCGCGGTGTATGATCCGGTTTCGAATGTACCAAGGGGCGTTCGCAATTGCTCGTAGAGCCTTGTTTTGCATGATTTGGATTTTTAGCATGTGACATCTGGCGGCAGTACCCCAAATCTGGATGCCATACGTCCAAGTGGGCACCACAAGACTTTTGTACAAGGTGGTTTTGTTGTGGGTCGAGAGCTTACTACTGCTGCCTATAAGCCAGTCCAATTTGGATAATTTTGTTGTGCACCTCGATGTTATAGCGCGAATATGGTCGCTCCACCGTAGCTTTGAATCAAGATGAATTCCCAAATAAGGCTGGGATCTTTTTATTGGTATTGGAGAACCATTCATTAAAAAGGTGGGGCACTGTCCAGCCTTCAGGGAAAAAAGGACGCAGCTTGATTTTTCACCATTAAGCTGTATGTTCCATCTCTTAGCCCATGTCCCGATTTTGTCTAGCTCGGCTTGCAGATTGTTAGAGGCTTCTTGTAGTTTAGAAGCTGTAGCCAAAACTGCTGAGTCGTCAGCGTAAGTGGCTAGAAGCATGTGCCTCTCCCCGTTCCGATCAATAGCTGGAGATGGCATGTCAGCAGTGTACATAGTGTACAAGAAAGGGGCGAGGACGCTGCCTTGTGGTACACCGGCTGTAATGGTGTGCTCTTTTGATAAATCATCTTTGACAGCGACTCTGAATGTTCGGTTAGCTAGGTAGGACTTTAAAACCAGGTAGTGCGGGGCAGGCAGAGCCATTTTGAGTTTCTGAAGAAGACCCTCATGCCAGACACGGTCGAAAGCTTGCTTCACATCTATAAAAGCTCCTACGCAGAATTGTTTTCTCTCGAAAGCGTTTGCGATGTGTTGCACTACACGGTGCACTTGCTCCGGTGTACTGTGCCTTGGGCGAAAACCAAACTGGTGGTCTGGAATGGGTGTATCCGACTTACCTGCTGCTAAAATTCTGTCCAAAAGTATTCTTTCAAATACTTTGGAGAATAACGGCAGCAGGCTAATCGGCCGATATGAAGTTATTTGTGTTGCTGGCATGCATGGCTTAAGGATCATTACGATCTGGGCACATTTCCACTCCTGCGGAAAATAAGCCAGACGCAAAATCGCGTTAAAAATTTTGGTAAGGGCGAGGATCCCCGCCATTGGTAGCGCTTTGGCCACTCTTGCATCAATTTTATCCAAGCCAGGTGCTTTTTTGGGTTTCAGAGCTTGAAATTGTTTCATGATATCTCCCGGTGAAATGGGACGTATTGGCAGATCCATTTGGAGGGGCGACGTAATTGCTGCATCAGTCTGGGCAACGTCATAACTGGTGTTTAGGTTGAGAGGCTTGAAACGTTCTTCTAAATGCGAAGCGAAAGCGTCTGCACGGGCTTGATCAGAACGACACCAACTGCCGTTAGCGGCACGGATGGGAGCACTTACTATTGGTGGTCGTTTTAAGTACCGAGTCAGGTTCCAAAGACTGCGGTCGCCTTGTCCTAGCGGATCTGCATTAGTCAAAAGGGAGTCAACTTTGTTTTGATGCGAACGCTCGAGAGCAGCTTTAAGAGACCTTGATGCCTCTCGAAACAGGGCCTTATCAGAAGGAAGGTTACTGCGCATGTATCTTTTTCGGCACCTTCGTTTTTCCCGTAATAATGCAGCAATTTGCGGGTCAATAGGCGTTCGAGAAGCAGTTTGCGATGAATTAGCGCTTCTTGGTGAAGCTAGACTGGCAGCATCACATATATTTTCCCGCAGGATTCGCAGAGCATCGTCAATGTCAGCCGAAGAGTTGATTTCCATCGCTAGTTGAATTTTCTTGTTTAAGTGTCGTTGGAATTTGTTAACATCAGCTCTAGGGGGCAAGATGGACACGGGTTTTATGTGCGTTAGAACCGCTTCATTAAGAGTAATAATTAGCGGAAGATGGTCCGAATCCATATCCACCAGCGACTTAATGGATAGTTGATGTGGCTGAAGACCTCTGTAAATGGCGAAATCAAGGGCGCTGGGCGACCGAGACGCATCAAAAGGGAAGTGCGTTGGTGCGCCTGTCGCCAGGACAAAACAGGGTATGGACTTAGTAGCTGCAAGCAGCGCACGTCCTCTCGTGCATGAACGCCAGTTTCCCCACCATTGGTGCTTAGCATTCCAATCGCCAGCTGCTAGAAAAAGCTTGTTTTGATGACAAAGAAGCGAACTGAAAGGCACAGCGCCCCAAAGTATTCCCGGAGGGCAATAGATCGCTGATATGGTAATTTTACCTTTGGCTGACTCGATTTCAACCATAGCAGCTTGCATCGCTATGTCACATATTGGGGTAATCGGGTGGTGCTTAATATTGCGTCTTATGAGTACAGCAGCTCCTCCACGACGCCCATTTGAGGGATGGCTTGCCGAGTAGAGGTCATATCCTTGCAAATTAAAAGTTGCTCTACTGCAGAAATGAGTTTCTGACAGGAGAGCTATGTCAATATTGTTGGATAGGATAAAATTTTTTAGCTCCAAGGCTTTGTTGGCTATGCTATTTGCATTCCAAACCAGAATCCTAATGTTTTGTTGCATTTTGGACAAGCATTGTCATGAGCTGGAGCATTTGCTTTTGCATCTCCATCATGTCGCGCTGCATGGATATGAATTGGTCGAAGCGTCCTAGAAGACCATCAATCTTGTATTCAAGCTGGTTCTTATTTTCCTGTCTTGGCGGTTCTTGTGGCTGCGGGGCGCGATGTCCTCTGGCTGCATCAGCATAAGAAAAGGCACCAAATTGCTGTGGGAATCTTTCATTCGATGGAGGTTGTGGAGCGGAAACACGAGTAGAGCGAAACACCTGATTGGCTTGTTGGGCGCGTTTTGCAAGTCGCTGATATGCACGGCAGCCCTTATAATTGGCTGTGTGCGGGAGATGGCAGTGTACGCATGTTGCTGGTTGATCAATCGGTTTGGTGCATTCGGCAGTTGGGTGATTTTCACCGCACTTGACGCAGCGATAGGATCTCCGGCAGTACCGCTTTGTATGGCCGTATTCCTGGCATCGATGGCATTGGGCAAAATCATTTGCTTTGTGCGGCCTTTCAACTTTGATTCTCTGCCTACAAAGAGTTTTTATGTCAAACACATCCTTATTACTTGGCTTTGGGTCCAAATCTACAAAAAATAGGTCCATCTTCTGTCCGTCTCTTTTGCTCATAGGGCAGTGCACATTGCGCACCGAGTGGCCAAGTTCGGTTAGCTGCTCTTTAATTTCGTCGGTGTGTGTGGAGTGATGGAGTCCTTTAAGGACCACCCTATAAGCTCGCTCGCTGGCTAACTGGTAAATATGAAACTCAGCTCCCAAAAGTTCTAATTTGTTGACTATGGCCCGAAAGGTCGGAACATCTTTCGCCATGATTCTCAATGATTCCCCTCCTGATTTGGTTACAAATTTGTCTGGATCGATATCTGACAGGTCATTAAACAGAGCGTTTATATCAAAACATCTTTTAACCATGATTGGGGGTGGCTTTTCTGAGCGTGGCTCGCTTGATTGGGTGGCATTGGGTGACATATTAGAATCATCATCATTGTCGCTCTGAAGATCTTCGTTTAATTAGTGAAAAATATAGTTGCGAGTTCTTAGCAATTTGGCATAATGTGCTAGCACTTCGTTACGGTCTGGCACACAAAAACTTGCAACCTTATCGATCTATGTTCGCTGGTAATACAGAACATATAAGCATAATAGTATCCAAACGTGACGGCATACGAGTCGGTTCTCAATAGGCGTCAATAGAGGTTTCATATTTTGTTACTACTTGCGCGATACACTTAATCCGTGAGTCAGCAATTTGCAATTTGTCTTTCTGGCTTAAAATGCCAATCGATATGCAGATATGCAATCTGTAATCCGAAATGCTATCCAGAAAGTTACTGTCTACGTTATTGCGTCTGTCTCTTTCTACAGATGAATTTTTAAAAAAAGATGTACTTAATTGGTTAACTTTCTAGTCTTCGCTTTCTAGTGTTGGTAAATCGAATAGGCATCTATTTAAGTCAGTATTGTTAAACAGTATAACATTGAGGCTAAATATTCCGGACTGAAGCCAAAAAACAAGTTTGTGTATTTGTATTAAAGCTGCGTCGAACAGACACTTAAGACTTTGAGTCACCTAGATTTACCGAGATCTACGTAAGCTTAAGCTTTGAAATGCGCTTTGTTTCCGCAGGGCAACAACCTTTTTCCAGATTTTCACCTCAATGTAAATAGAATATGCCAAATACATAAAAAATTTGACGGATTTCAAAGATTTGCAAATGTCTTGGAAGCTATGAAATATCTCGCAAAAACATTTATGGCTTTATCCTCATATTTTATGACTGAGTCCGAGAAGACACTGTAAAAGGCCAAACAATAGATATAAGTGATTGTGTTGCAATCAGGCGCCCAACTCCAGTGAATTCTTTTCTTGCGGCCCAGACAAATGATATCATTTAACATAACGTAGGAAACCCGACATAAAAAAAGAAGCAAATACGTACAAATATGTTTGATTGTTGTTGCAAGTATGGTCAATATTGATTGACAGCACGTGTCTCTGAGCTCTGGGGATCATCCTTATGCAGTGGATATGTCTGGCAGCGCCCCAACTGCTCCACTTTTGTTCTATTTATCTTATCTTATCTTAACTTATCTTACAATCGCCGCTTGCTTTTCATTTCACAAAAGTTGCGCGTCACTTCACATCATTTGTTTTGTTCCTTGTTGCTTCTAAAAACTTCTTTACGGTCTGGGTTTTATGCGCTACCAGCAGCTGCTCTGTCCATATAAGTAGTAGCCACCGAACCAGACCCCGCTACTACCGTTAGGTATTTCCTTTTGTTATGCATCACCCTTGGCAAGTTGTACGCTTTTGTGGCACCCCCAGCTGCACGGGCGGCCGCAAATGTGCGTCAAATCATAAATTACCCCGAAAAGTATGCAACATAATACCGAAAATTTAGTGTAAGCTGCGTGCAGAGCAACCCTAAGCGCATTTACTGTGCACTATGACCTGTCCGCAACCCACTACCGTACACACACACACACACACGCATACTATTACACTGCTGTCAGGGTACGCTTTTGTCTTGGAAGCAACCCTCTTAAGCGAAACTATTGCAAACATCACTTACAAATGCTGCTTCTATATACTACAGTGTATCCCACATATACGCAGTAGGTACAGTTGGGTGTGTGTCTGCACATAAAACAGTTAACTAACATTGCTTAAAATGCACTAAATAAATGAAATAACACAATCAAGCTGTCTTTGTTATTCCCTCTCTGTGGCCACTTTCCCAGCACTTAGTGTTGAAAGGTTCGAAAATATTTTTGTTTCAAATATTTCCAGAACCAATAAAAGTTTTATTGGTTTAGCAACGCAATTTCTATGTCAATTAAAATGTGCATTCAACATTGATTTTCCATTTTTATTTATTATTTACGTTGTATTTTTACTATTTCTAGTATTTGTTACACTTTTCAATACTCTTTTATAGTGCGTTTGCATTGAAGTTTCTGCATATTAAAGTTTCATATTTTTATATATCGAAAAAATAAAAGCAGAAAGAGAGTGTAGAAAACGTACAAGGAAATCGAACTGGATGGTAAATCGATAATAGACCGAAATGGCGACCACCTTTAACATAATCTTCTCAAGTTTGAGGTGTATTACTTCCCAAAATCCCCCCGTGTGGTGATCGGGTTAATACCACCTCAGCAGATCAAAGCTCGTCGTATAAGGCGACTTGTAATGACACTGGATTCTTTTGAGACCAGTAGATCTTAAAAGGGTTGTGCGTAGGGTTTGGGACCCACCACGTAAAACCACAATTCCAATGAAAGAATGTATTTGACCTGCTGAGATGGTATGCTCTAACCCGCTCACCACACGGGAGAGGTTATCAGGATAGTTTAACTAGTTAAACAGTCACACCCTTTATCATAAGACAAATCAGACCATCCACCCTGCGCTTCCGAGTGAATTGAAACAGGGTGTTCTAGAGATTAACGCTGAATAATTACATGTTGAACCAGGACATCTTGTATTGAGATGCAAAACTTTTGGAAGGAATATCGGCGTACGCGAAACATCATTGTTTCGCCTCCACTGTTACCTGGCTGATGTCGCAATAACCTGCAATTAGACGCCTTCCGGAGAGCTTGTTTCGAATCAATCTCCGTAAGGTTTTATGTATGTCATGTCTTTCAGCTGCGGAACACATGGAGTAGAATTGTCAAAGGGACATTGTTGCTTTCCCTCTAATGAGCACATTGTTGACTATTGAGCGGGCTTGGCTCGGGACTAACGCTCTTCTGTAATGGTTTTTAACCCTCCCAACCCTTGAGAAAGAACTAAGTCAGACTAATAAATCTAAAGCTTTCTGTTAAAGAGTAACCATCCCTACATTCATTGCAGGATGAAGACAAGGGATTTTCTGGATTGCTTATGAATTTTTTAGCCTGTACACAAAGTGTAAAAGGGTATTATAGATTTGTACAACTCATGTAACAGGCAAAAGGAGGCATGGCAGACCATATGTTCCTTGGGCAAAAATTATCGGTCTAGTCGATATAGCCATGTCCGTCTGTCCGTGTTGGTCTCTGTTTCCCAGAGACTATAAGAGATAGAGCAAAAAAATTTTACCAAAAGATGCGCATTTTCCCGGAAAATTACAAATTGATCGATTCATGTCAATACGTTACCCCGTTCCCCCGCGACAGATTTTCACAATTTAAATCCACACCATAAAAGCTATCAGCAAACTGATATTATTCATAGGCTGTGTAAAAATGATGAAGATCGGATAGAAACTTTAAGAAAAACAGATAATAAAGGTCAAATTTTAGACCCCTTCTTCCGTAATAAATAACCCTGTATGAAAAAGTTATCGTATCGCCCTTGGTGGGCGCACTGACTCGTAGCGCTCTCGATAGATTTCTTAGATTCTTCACTAATGAGATGCCGATTTGGTCGCATTGGTATATTTCAGAGAGAATAGAGTATTACCTTAGCGTGGTCACCCATTTAATATTTAACAATTTACAAAATGATCTATTTTTATTTATGTTTTATCTTTGCCGTTATTTGTTACTTATTTTTAGTTGTATTCTATATGTATTTGCAAAACGATTTAATATGCTTAAAAGCGTTTTTCAACAATTTGTACTCTATTTATAAGAACGTGAAGGAGTGCGAGTTCGAGTATATGGAACGGCACGTGGCATAGCATGCAATTATTTGATTGAGTTACGCAAATCTATGCGTTGCTCTTGCAAAGTGCAACAAAATTGATGCACGTTGGTATGCATATATGTATATGTAAATATACTTATATATATGAGTAGAAATAACAGCACTGGCTGGGAATTATAGAGCGCCAGAGGCTAAGAGGGCGTACGGCTTACTAATTGCAAGCCGAGCGTAACAAAAATGTAAAAGCCCTTAACGGCAGTGGAATTTTACTCGCATTTATACAAAGAGTAAAAGCGGGTAAAAGGAGGTGGTGTTCGGGGGGGTGGACACTCATTTAAATTTCATGCTTATTGCCACAAAATAGCTCAGTTGCTGTTGCCTTGCACTGTTGCAGTTGCTCATGCAATGCCCGGAAAATATTTTACATATATCAGTGACAGGCGATGGCAGCCAACCAAAAAACAAGCTTGGGGAGACACCAAAATAACACCAAGTACTCTCGCAATGGCTGCCTCGGTGGCCACACGGTACTCACATGTGTGTGTGTGTGTGTGTGTACACGGCGACACGGTCACGCATGCTGCATGTGTGTGTGTGTGTGTGTGTGTGTGTGTGAGTGCTTGGTTAAGCTTTAAAGTAAAAATAGCAAAAATGCTGTCAACATAATAACGAAATTTTAACGCGCGCCCAATGCTGCCGGGCAGGTCTCCGGATAGTCTGGCAACTCCATTTCAACGCAGAAGCTATCGCTTTTTTTTGCCGTTTTGTGCTCTCATCAGCGTGCCGAAATAAAAAACGCTGCAGGAAGAGACAGCGCAGCAGCAAAGGAACTGAAACGAAACGACAAACTAAAAACTGAAATCCAAAAATAAATAAATTGACGTGGCTATGACGCCAGCTCCCAGACTCCCAGCAGCAGCCACTAAGCGCCCAACGCCCAACGCCCACTACACACGCCCCCCTGCCAAGCGCCATTTTGTTTCGCGCGTCACGCCATTTACGTGCCATTGCCATTGCCTGGGCAAGGACACAATCATCAGCAACTAGTTGGTGGGAGGCGGGTGGGCAGCTGAGCCGCGCTGAACTGAGCTCAGCTCAGTTGAGTTGAGCGTAGCGGCAGGGCGGGCGGGAGGTCGAGCGGGCGAGGGAATGCTCGTAAATTCGGCATAAAAAAGTTCTGCGAATAAATTAAATTTGTTTGTAGTGCAGTGCGAAGGAGATAGAACGAGTGGGCGGGCGGAGCTAAGGGGGGGCTTTGGGGCAAAAAACTATGCTGAGCATGTTAACAGCGACAGCCAGCTGAGAGTGTAGCAGTGTGTGTGTGTGTGTTTAATTTTGCTATTTTAAACGCAATTTTCACGCTGCTCGCACTTGGATTTTAATTTATATCAAAAGCAAAAGCGCTTACTTTGAGCTACGCTCGGCAAATATCTCTTTCTTATGTATGAGAGTGTAACTTGTAGAATGCAATATATCCATGCCAAGTGCAAGTTATTTATATAAAAGTCAATCACGCATGCCAAAACGCTCGGCAAATGTGTTGCCAGGTGATGAGCGATGAAAATGCTTTGAGTGGCTTTTGAAGGGTTAAGCTTTAGCTCAAAAGGCGCATAGCTGCGACGTGTTAATATGCAGCAGATACTCCAGCTCTATGACGTATCCTTTGCAGCCAAATGCAACGCTTCAGCTCCACACTTCGGAACACTTTGGCGTGCAATTGACCATGCGGCAGTGGCAACAATGATTTGGCACTTGAGTAAAAGGACGCAGCGGGCTATAAAGCAATTGCCGCTGTGGCGCCCCAGCCTACAACAAAAAGCTACTTCAAGTGGCCTTTTGAGCATGAGGCAGCGCTTTTTGTGCGTTCCCTTGACATTGCTGCCAATTCGAATGAAAATAGAAATTAAATAAAACAGCAACAACAACAACGACGGCAATGGACAAAGTGCCCAGCAGCTATGCTCAGAGTCAGGGAGCCACCTGGGCCGCTCTAGGATTAGCAAAGCAATGTCCAACAGCCGGCTACAAAGCAAGACAAGCTACAACAACACCAACGACTTACACCAACAATGACAACAAAAACGGCAGTCAAATATAATTACAGCTATAGCAAAATGGAGACGTTGACGTTGCGTGGGACAATAACCAGCAAAAGCCCTGGCACACGCTTCAAGGAGGCAGTGTAGCCGGCTGGCCGGGAAGTGGGTGGCTCCACGCAATGAACGCAAACAACAGCCGCAGAGCAAGTGTCGGACGAGTCATCCCTCAGGGCGGCAACAGCAGACACCCTCGACAGCGACAGATACAACAACAATTAGTGAAAGTTACAGGAAATGGGAAATTTCGAACTTTTCAATACGCTATAAACAGTTACGGCAGCTCTATATCTCGCTCTCTCTCTCTTAGATGTTTTGATAATGCATTACTGGAAATAGTAGCATTACTTATAATCAAGGACTCAAACCGAAACTTATTACGAATACGATTACGATTACGGTAGTACTGTTACTCCTGATCCGGTAAAGGGTTTTATTTCGGTTTCGACTCGATTCACCGATATTTGTTTCGGTTTACCGTTTATACCGGTTCCTATGAAAAAAGCAAAGAGCATGCAGAAATAGAGTGGAATCTTCGACCGTAAAAAAATGCAAAAAATTTACAAATGTCAAATTCATCCCCCGAGCCAGAAAGGTTTCCTTCAATTTATAGTCGATTAATTTTTTGTATTGTTTCGGTTGCCGCTGTGGGCTTCTACTGTCACTCCGGCAGCTTGGAAAATAGCCTTCATATGGTTATCCCTTGGAGAGTTCTTTCCGATCATAATCATATTTCATGTTAATATTTTTGTTCCGCTGCGTAAGTGTCTTAAAAGATATATACTTATTGAAACCGTCGCATAGTCCGCCATTGTTAAGTCCTCGCGTACTCCCACGTTGCGGGGTAATGATTACGACTTCACTTCGAACTGTCGATCTGTGGGTGTCGGCTCTGGAGAAACTAGCTCCAAAGCTTAAGCTCTTTGAAGCCAATGGTAAATCCGTTGTGCACAGGCATACATGTGAAACTTGGAAAGTCTCTACCTCCATTTCGAGATCCAATGGCCTTAAATTATAACCAATCACGAATTTTGGCATATAAAGGATAAAAAACTGTTAAATGCCAAAATGAAGAGCTGGCTTAGCCACACATTGAGAAAACCAAACGACAACATCGCGAAGCACTACTTCTAATAGAATTCCCAAGGTATATGGCGAGGAGGGAAACAACAGACTTGTCCGAAGCACCCGAGCGCAAAACGTAGACACAGCTGAAGTATCTGGCCGCCGATCGAGAAAGATGGCAGAAATTTTTCTACGCCCCATATCCCACTCGGGTTTGAAGCATTCATAGTGAATATAAATAAAATAAAATAAATATAAAAAAATAGATAAAATACCGAGAAATTGGTTATAACTTAAAAAACGTTAATTTCAACCTCCGCCAGAAACTTTGAAACAATAAAGAATTTGCCTCAAAAGAATGTGGATATTTACACAGAAAGGTCATGATATTCTGCTGCGAAATAAGAACAAATAATGATTTTTGATCACGAACGTGATATTACAACATAAATAATATGTCATAATCGTGAGTATTTTGATTTCTTTTTGCCTTTCTTATTAGTGATTATTAATTGAATATATGCATAGAAGATCTGTTACTTCTAAGTTACAAATGTCCAAATGCTACGTCTCCTAATATGCAACGCTGATTGTACAGTTTTGCGATATATAGACTAGCGATAGTACTAGTAGAGACTAGTATAACTCTCTTACTTTTTCTGTTTAAAACACAAACAGCTGTTGAGATGTAGAAGTGAATTCGGCACTTGTAAGTGAAAAGAAGGCACAATAGAGTGGAATCATTGGCCGTTATACTTGCTGAAAAGCGACGATTCCTTTTTGCTTCATATCTTTCTCAATTTTGCCTACGAGTGAGTCGGCCTCATAGAGACTGCAACACAAGCTGTATTTGAGATGGTGGCATTTCATCAATCAATTTTAATTTTTTAACGGTACAGGATTCCACTCTATCAAATTTTCTGCTCTTTGCATTGATGATTGCGATGATATTTTCAATTTATAGAGTACTAATAGAAAGTGCTCAAAGTAACAGAGAGTTACAAATAACAGGTTATTTTGGAAAAAATTTCGTAAAAACCTATAAATGCAGGCAACAGTCAATATATTAGACTATCGGTAACATGTGTATATGCCGATAACCAGTTGTAGCTTAGAATAGTTACCAACTTTTTGTGCTTTAAAGTATTTGAAGTCATTTCCCGGAATAGATATAAGCATGTACTTTTAGATGCTGAAATCGATGATTAGTAAAAGTTGCACCAAAACTAGAGTAGAACAAATACAGACCATTAAAAAAAGAGCATCACAAAAAGCGAAAACAAATCGAGCACAGCGAGCAAATTGTTATCATTTTTAAATGGTGCCGCATTGGATTGGGGGCTGGACTGGTTTAGATAGCTGGTACTTAAGGGAGGGTGGTTGGTTCGTCGATGGCAAGTGTGAAGATTGCAGGGTGACTGGTGACGCTTGTTTAATTATGCCAGCGACGACATTGATGTGGGGTTGCTGTGCCCTAGTCCCTAAGGTCAACTGGCACTGTTTGATTGCGAATGCCTCAGCTGGGATTTAAATTATGCGTCAAGCGTAGCGCAGAGAGGAAATGCTGGCAGAGAATGGTGGTTGGCCATAAGTGTAGCGAAAGCTGTGCCTGTAACTGAAGCTGGGCTGGAGATGAGCTAAACGAAACACTTACACATGTTGCTTGGCAATCTGCGCGACAAACGAAATCAAAGTTAGATAGTTGTTCAAATATGTCAACAATGACACAACGAGCGTAATGATGATGATGATGGCAAGCCGGAAGATGATGAAGATGAGAACGGCAAGCAAGCAGATGATGATCTGGATGACGGCAAGCTAGCAGATGATGATGATGATGATGATGTGTAAAACTATGTTGGCGTCGATGTTGTCAGAAACTACTACAACGATTTGCCAGACTGGCGCAATTTATTGCCAGCGTTGACATTTTCTTGTAATAACCCGCAGCGGCAGCGGGGACTATGTACCAACGGAAAAAAAACCAGCAAAAACCGTAATAGAAACAAGCAGAAAGCAGCTAAGGTCGGTCTAAGCTGCAACGGGAAAGCATGTTTCATATTTTGTCAAGACGTTAGTCGCTGGATTTCTTCCCCTAGCTTATCTTGGCATGTGCATCGTGGGGCAAAGAAGTGGCGCGAAAATAAATGGAAAATTGTAGAAAAATTGCAATAGCAACGGCAATAACTGCAAGCAGATGAGAAAAACTAGCTGCAGCTGGCCAAAAGCTCACATACTCTTGCCGTCGCATCAATTGTTGCGAAGTTTTCATAAATTTATGATATTAAAATCCGATTCCGATTAAACCTAACAACATGGCGCAGATACTTCATACTTTTCATCCAAGCCAGAAACTTTTCTTCAGAAACTTCTATTTCTAAATTCAGCTTGACAGAAACATAATTTCAAAAGAAGGGTTTTGTGAAGTGCCTTTTCTGAAGTACAAAAATCAATTATAACATAATCATCAGCATTTCATCCAAAAATTTTTACTCTTGCCGATTTCACGAATTTTGAGCCAAGTACATATATATGAGTTTTTTGTGAACTTTAGAAACTAAAAGTAATTTCATTGATGTTTTCGAATTCTGCATATTTGTTCTATTTCAGGGTAGGATCAGGAGTGTTGCAAAGCGACTGCAGTGAAGAATGACACCACTATCCATCACTAACCACTATAGGCAGATGAGAGTTGCCTTTTCAGACGTAAGAAAGTCGAGCAGAAACAGCGCGAGCGAGCGGAGATAAAAATTTGCAGAAGCAGAAATGACTTTACGAAGTTCTTCCAAAGAGTCAAGCGTGCGGCTGACGGCTTTAGTACCTGTCTTTCTGTTTATAGAGATACAAAGGAAAATCTCGTAGTGGATGTACAGGGTGTACTGAGGCTGTGGAGGAAACACTTCTTCGTCTTAGTGTCGAGCGATGACAAGAATAATGCCGTTTCACAGTTAAGTTACCAACTTGTCCAATCCACGGAAAGCTGCATGGATACACCACAATCTAACCATGACGAAGTTAGGTGACATTAGAATAACAAAGCTGCTGGCGCAGAAGGTTTGCCCGTAGGATATATGCATCAGACCTTTTGCTGAATATGGCTGGATAAGAGACCGCTGATTGGAACCTTAGAGTTCTCTGCCCTGTTATCAAGAAGGGTTACCCCACGATGTGCGCTAACCACCGTGGTATCAGTCTCATTCTATGGCATATAAGGACCTATCAAGCATATTGTGGAAAAGACTATAGCCGCTCACGAAAGACCTGATTGGACACATACAGTTTGTCTGGGCCTGTGAGTCCACCATTAACCAGATTCACACCACACATACCAAATGAACACCCACCATCTCTTTGTCGATTATAAAGCAGCATTTGGTAGCGCGTTGAGAAATCGAGTATATGCTGAATACCACTTTGCAGAATGACTTGGTGTTACATACGCAACTCCGTTAAGGTATAAATAAACCTCTTCAAAACTTCTAATACCGAGCAAGTCTTCAGATAGGCGATGCTCTCTCATAACACATCTTTAATTTATGATGCAGTCTGTTGCAAAAAGCCGGAGTGCGTCAAATTTTGCAAACGCAGATGATATTGACATCATTGCTCGTACAGAGCAAGGTATTACTGGAGCCTTTGCAGCTATTGAAAGTGTCTGGTTGTAAATTAAACCAAGACAAATTGCGGTGCCGCGGTTGGACTGCCAGATTGATGTTGAAAGCTATACTTTTAATGTTGTCTAGGATACCGTCTATCTTAGCCCTAATGCCACAAAACAGAACGATGTCAAAATGGAGATTAAGCAGAGAATCACTCTTGCCGTTAGATGTTACGTTGATTTTTTTAGGCATATCAGTAGTAGAGACATTCTAAAAGACGCGTATCCTTCCCTTTTTGCTTTACGTTTTAAGACATGGGTGATGCAGCAGTCTGCCGCAGACTGGACTGTTTGAGCAGAAAGTACTCCGAAAGATCTTTGGCTCTTTACGCATTGGCCAGGACTACCGCATTCGATGTAACGATGAAGTGTATTGACAGCCAGCGCCTAGGTTGCCTTAATCAGGTGGTACGTATGGATGAAGTACCTACTATGACAAAGGTCTTGAATACACCTGTTGAAGAAAGTCAGCAAGTGGCAGCCCTTGTGCCCGTTGGACCAGGTAGAGAGCACACATAAGGCGAACGCCAAGCAGAGGTGCCCACACCAGGCCGTAGCCCGTTAACGCATTGTTAATACCAAGAAGGAACAAATCCAGAACCAAGAATCGGTTGAAAATTGACATAGAAATTTGGGTAATTCCCTTTTTATACACTGTACCCAAATTGTAAAAGGGTATTATAAATTTAAGCAATGTATGTTACAGGCAGAAGGAGGCGAGGCAAACCATATGCTTTATGGGCAAAAACGATAGCAATAGTCGAGTCGATGTAGCCATGTCCTTCCGTCCGTCCGTATTGCAACCTGTTTCTCGGAGACGAAAAAGGCTAAGAGCCACAAAAATTAAAAAAAAATTTCAATTAAAAAGTGATCGGTGAGAGAGAGACCAATCAAAACGTTTTCTAAAAGGAAAAAGCTGTTGTACTCTAGTTATCTTTACGATGGTTAGCAAGAAAAATGTTCGTATACGTTGCACCACATGTTGCATTCACTTCGCAAAGGATTGTTTAGTACAAGACTGTATACCTTTTATATACCTTTTGAGGACAGTCGATCCATAGTTAGTAAAATGATAATGAAAGCAGAGGTAATAGAACGCTTTGAACTGACTGAAACGGACGGTCCAAGCCATGTTAAATACGTGAGTTCACAGCATTGATCTTACGATAATTGTGTCGCAAAAGGACTGACGCAATGTAAGTTCTGAATTGTTTATAAACCAAAAAAGTTCTTAATTCCAATTATGCATTTATGTCCGAAATTGATTGGAAATATAAGTTAATATATTGTTTTGACAGCATTTAGAAGCTCACTCTTCATTCTTTTCCACTTTTGCGAATTGAACACACGAGCTTTACACCAAATGAACCGTAATTCATGTCAAAAAGGAGTATTGGAACTGGCGCTAAAAGTTTATTTCCAAAAAATGAATACGAAACGGGCATTTTCACGGGGCTTAGCACGTTTTACCTTAAGTTTCATTTTAAATCGCTTGAAAATGCTGATTAAGCTTTTACAAACGCTCTTAAGGATAGTATTTCCTTATCTCCGGAAAGCTTAGGTTTATCGCCTTAAGGATATTCTAGAATAATAATAGTTTCGGCTTTTAAGTTCTGGCACCATGGTTAAGGAATGGGTACAATTCCTTCGTTGAGGTATCTCAAAATCCACAAATCTGAAACAAATCTAAGTTCTCATAAATTTTAAGCAAAAACTGATGTTTTCGATTCAGATCATGTTGTCTTTTATGATGAATGGGAATCTTGTATGACAACCGCATACGATGGAGCAACGAACTCCAGCAACTCCGCTGGCTAGGTCATGTTGTGCGTATGGATGAAGAAGCTGCAAGATTGGTCCAAAATGCGAGGGTCGAAGTGAGGCGACGAAAGGGCAGACCATGCCTCCGCTGGATGGAACAGGTAGTGAGCACACTAGCTACCTTTGGTATCAGCGATTGGAGAAGGCGCGTGGAAAACAGAGACGCCTGGAGGAGAGATTTGCATCAGGCTATAACCCGCTAAAGGGTTGTTATGGCCAGTTAAGAAGAAGAAGAATCTAATATGTTGAACCTCTTGAAAAAGACATCATTGGAATGGTTTGTTACAGGCTTGCCAGTCGTTTAAGTCTCTATTTCTATATGAATGAGAAAAACGATATTGTTTTTAGTCTAAAGCAGCTATTGGCAGTGCCAATGTTCAAAGTTCATCTCAGCTTGCCGACTCCTGATCTAAAATCTCTCAATACAACTTTGGACTTAGCTCGTCGAACTAACTTTGTGCGTCAGCTTTCTTCCACTTCTTGACATAATGCTCATATGGTAATATACTACTTGAGTACGTTAGACTGTCGGAGCTGCCTGCTTAAATGCGTTCCAAATATCCCTACTAACTTGATATACCCGCCCAGAATGGTAGCTCTGGCTGCATTTCGCAACGTTTTATTGTTTAGTTCCAAAACATATGTTAGAGTGACCCAAATAAAAAATGCCGCTATTTGGTTAAGATATAGCATGTTCCATATACAATACTTATATGTTGTACATACGTGTACTATATGTGTGTGTGTGTGTGTGTGTGTGTGTGTGTGTGTGTGTGTGTGTGTGTGTGTGTGTGTGTGTGTGTGTGTGTGTGTGTGTGTGTGTGTGTGTGTGTGTGTGTGTGTGTGTATGTGCATATGGATGGGGTGTCGTTATAAAGCGCCTTGTCAGTCGCATTGCATTTGTAGGTCAACACAAGAATTTTTGCCATGTCATATGAAGCTATGAGGGTCTCACTACTTCTATCTCCCTCTACGGAACTATCCCTCCTGCTCGCACACTGTCGCTTTATCTTTGCTCATACTTAGTTCGCTTGCGTATTTTGGGCACATTGCATTGTGCATGGAGCCACCCCGAAGGGGTGCCCAAAAGAACCTTGAGTGAAAAATATTGTATGCGAGCAAGTTAATGTGTGTTTACCGTTACCTTAGCTGCATTTGGCTGCATGGCTTTACCGTTGTAAACATGTAATTTTCATGGCAGCATACAACACTGACATGCACATGGACAGCGTGCGGGCAACCGGATCGCAGTGTGAATGGCAAACTGTGCACACGCAGTTGGCCAGTTGGGGACAGGTGTTGGAGCAGGTTTTGGTACCTTGCAGCTTTAACGAAGCTATTTGGCACTTTGGGGCCAACACATTTGCAGCTCTTGGACATTTGTTTGCTTAGATAGCAGCGTCACGCCGTGAGTTGGGTTTGCAGGGGCTAAGGAGGTGTTACCCATATAGCAACTGCTTGGGTGACCATGTGACGAATGGCAAACGTTTAAACTGTGAATTGGCACGTGGTTAAGCTGAAGTCAACTCCTAACGGTAAGTGTCGCTAGTTTCGGCTTCAACACGGCTCATGCCTGTCCGGCGTTTCAACCTGGCTAAATTTCTGTCTCAATGCTGCTCCTTTAATGGCCTTGCCTGCTTTTTGGGCCTTGTTGTTGCGTAATTTATTTGGCTGGCAAAACAAGTTTGAAATGCAAAAATAATGCGAGCGATAAAATGCAAAAACAACAACAGCAGCAACTACAACAACAATGTAAACGACACACAGCGACAACTTCATTACGCGTGATTTAAGGACAATTGTAGCCTACACCTAACAAGCTGTTTTTTTTGATGGGCGTGTTGTTGCTGATACCCTTTAAGTTGGGCATTAAAGGTACTAAAAGTTTGTTGGAAAGTTTGCAACACACACAATGAGACACAGAAGCTTGTCATATTCCAAAGCCAGAAATTAACGTTTCCCTAGTTTTTATATATCATACCAGTCAGTAAGGTTGCGCGAACTCTTTTCCTGCTTCCAGATCTTACGTTTCCCCATATCTCACCGCAAGACATGCTAGCTACCTTACATATTTGCTCATCTTGTGTTCCATTCCAATCCATTCCTTGTGTAATGATTCAGACCCAACTATTTTTATATGGCTATTCGAACACTATGCTGTTCTACGCTGTTCTAGACCAGTTCAGCTCACACTCACATTAATTGAACTAGAAAAATTCAAATATGTAAAATTTAGCAAGTTTCGGAGTCAGCGCATATTACCCGAGATTCTTACTTCCCATCGAGACGATTTGTAATTACAGTTCAAAGACACATACATTTTGTGTATGTGTTAGGGAAAAGAAATTTGTGTTGGTGCGTACATCGGTACGAATATGAAACCCGTTTTAATATTTGTAATCATGATTTGCGGAACGGAATGGAAAAACACACACACACAGTTATGTATTCAATCATGATACATAGTAGATGGGACGCTTAACTTGATTCGATGGTAGATTAAAATCCTTTTTGAAAACCGTGCTAGAATCCAAAATGGTTGCCGAACACGAAATTGTTAGCCAAGAGCCATTCAGTGAGGTCAAATTTGTTGCCTAGTGCAACTTGTTTCTGGATATACCAATCACAGTTTTCTTTGAACTTCTAAAAAGCATTTCTGCTATGGTAAGTTTTTCCGTATTTCTTCACAATTGTTACTCAAATATCTGCTATTCTTCTTGCCCTAGAAAGAAGAAAATCGTTAAGAAAACCGCTTTCAGTAGACCTTCAGACTGGTCAGTAGTATTCGCAATAGTATTTGTGAGTGAACAGAGAAAATTTGTCAATGTGTTGCATGAACGTATACGAGTATTTTCGCAGTTCCCAAATTCTCTGCTCAATTTGCAGATATCTGCTCTAATCTAATGAGCAAGTTTATTAAAAGTTCTATAAACGGTTGTAGATTTCTTCAGGCCCGAAGATCTAAAGTTGTCCGGCAAAAGGTACTTACCATTAAAATTAGCCAAAGGCATGATACCTTCATGGCATTTTCACCCCAGAACCTGATTTCATCTCTATTGCCTTGCATATGTGTCAGAAGCACGTAAGAGCACTAGATAAACAATTTCATATACAGTGAACTGTCTAATCTGGACACTGTCTACATGGGATAACCTGTCTGAATTGGACATTTTACGTGAAACCAAATAAATTTCATTTTATTTATATTGAACTTTTGTCACTAAATAAATAAATTGGATACTTTTTTGGAATTTTTAAGTACATTTCACTTGTAAAAAGACTATGTTCATTGGACACTGAATGTTACAGCAATATTTTTACAACAAAAAAAGTGACAGAAGTCTTACAAAGTGCAAAGGAGCCATAATTTAAAAACATTCCAAGCAATGTAAACAAATTATATTATAAATGAAATTCATTTGAATGTATCAAATGTAACAAAAAAATGACCACAAATCAACCAAAACTCACAGAACACTGAAAATCCTTAAATTTCTATACATTGGACATCCTGTCTACACGGGACAAAAGCCTTCGAACCAAGGGTGTCCAACGTAGACAGTTTTCACTGTACTTCAATTGTCTTGGTTCCCAAATTCGTTTGCATTTGAAATATTCGGTTGACATTTATGCTCCTTGTCTATGAACTATCAAAGTTTTCTTTATCTAATATTTTAAAATTTGTTTTTATAAGACAACTTAACCCACTCATAATAGAAATTATTGATAAGTTAACTACTATTATCTCTGTGGGCACCTCTACAAGAAAATCATCTGCATTAGACTAACTTAGAAGTTCAGATAACTCTTCTCGTTTGATACACAAAACTCTTCGAGATGTAGCAAAGAATAGAGTTGTTTTCCCTCATAAAGAAGTGGTATACCCAATAGGACATCAAATTAAGATTTATTCTTCTTTAATATGCAAAAAAATTAGTTAGTTTTAGAAGAAATTTCTTTCAAAAAATTACGAAATTTGTTAATTGTGTCTTGTTTAACTGCAATAGTCTATTGAGTTTCATAAAAGCAAAAATTTTTGCTCGGAAGGTGCTGAAAAACTCAGAGCTTAGTAAACATCAAGTATATTCAGATTACTCAGAAGCTGCGCGTATATTGTTGTCCCCCATTTTAAAATGTGGTTATCTCTTCTAATGTAAGTCTCCACATTCCCATCATTTAAGGAAATCATTTCAGTCCAAGAACTGTCAAGTATTACAATAAATTTTCTCCTGAAATATGCGTTTATATTATTTTGTTTTCCTCCAAATACGCAAGGCTTGTCCTAAACTTCCCTAAAACAGGGCTACGTACCTCACAATTTTCAAAAAAGGTTCCGCTTACGGTGTTTTCGAACGTGATAGCGATAGCTTTAAATTTTTAAATGTTATAAACCAAATTAATAACAAAAGTGATATATGGTCTTTTTCAACTCTTGCGAACAATTTTATAAATTCAAGTACTCAGTGCTGTACCAAAAATCTCTTTCAATCGAATTTCACCCCCAAAAGCAACTCGTATTATTACCAGTTATGTCTTCCGGGATTTACAAATAAATGCAATTCAGCGATGTGGCAGAAATAGTTTTCAAAGCTTTCGGAAGAAATGTGTTTTTGTTAATTCATCGTATGTTTGAATCCTCAGAAATATGAACACATCCTTCACACTTCTTGCAAAGCTTCTCCTTTTAAATTTCGTCACCGGATCTATATGGCGCTTCATATTGTCTATTGCTATTGCTCTTTCCCAAGATCCCAATCCATTTCCGCTTCATTTTTTAGATTATTGCAAATAGTTCATGTTAAGGGCATCAAAACTTCGTTGTAACCGCTTGAAGTGTTTTTTTTTTTTGGTTGTATTTCTTGCCGGTAAGTTCAGCTTCTCTCAGAATGTTTTTGTCGCAGCTCCTGCGAGTTTTATTTATTTAAACGCATTTGTGTAAATTATCATTTTAAATTGCTGCCAGAGTGTGCCAACCAGAAACAACAGCAACACAAACACGCAACAGCAACACAACCGGCAGCCAGCCAGCCAGTCAGCCCCAAGAGCCCCTCCATGCCCCATGCCTTGCTGCTGCTGCCACCAGGCAAGTAATACATAAATAAATGAATGTTACTTATACGCAATGTTGTGCCAGTGCCTGACATACAGCCTGCCGAGCTACTGGGCGCCGCACTCCTCCTCATTTTACTTACTTTACAATGACATTTGCAATGTAATTTAATGAGTCACAATCTTGTTCTGAAACTGCCTGACACTTCCTACGACTACCAGGCGCAGGAGTTTCCAAAGTGTAGAGAGGAGATATGTGCCACGCCCAGAGCAGCGACAGCCGCAACAACTTTCGTCAAGATTGATGTTTTGGTTTTACAAACTTTAAATGGAATTCAAAAAGAGAAAAAAAATATATACACATACACTCAATGAAAAAAAAAGGTTACAAATAACTCAAGAATAATGACCGAGGAGTACGGAGTACGCAACAAGAGAGTATGAACGTATTTACAACGCCAGGAGCACTTCTCTTTGAAGGTTTGACCATATTTTACGAATGCAATGAAACGTTTTCTCTGTGTGGTTTGCTCTGGTTTGAAGATTGGTCATCTTATTGAGTGCTGAATTTCCTTTCTGCTGACTTGGTCTTTATTATTTTGGTTTTCTTTACAGTTTCAATGGTTTTTCTTTCGCTTTTTTTTGCAGTTAATTTGTAGGCACGCACATGTGACAGGGCGCAAATTTTTACGCACGAGCGAAGCGCTAGGTAGTGGTCGCTGGTGGCGGGCAAGTGCCGTAGTGTGCGCACTCCAAGTAGCTGAAATATCTAATTTGAGGCGCCGTCAGCCACGCCACAAGCGGAGCAAGTCGAGAGCTGGAGACGAACATCGCTGGCAGTGTGTCAGACCGTGGTCTTGAATGCCAAGTAAGCTCGACAGCATTGGCTAAAGGAGTCGTCGTCAGCGAGTAAATCACTTCAAGCGCAGGCACGCGGTGCCGACGCCATTTTGATTTAGCAAAGCAGCCAAAGACGCAAAAAGGTAACTAACAAAGCCAACCAGCCAAGCGCCAAGGACGACCGTAGACGAGAGACAAGAGAAGCTCAAGAAAAACCAGAACCCAAAAAAAAGCACACACACACAACTAACAAGAAGAAAAACTGAGATGTTCGAGTGAAAAATTTTTTGCTTGGACCGCACAATTTTTCTTACTTCTGTGTTGGGTAGCTGAGCTTTGCTTTTGCTTTGCTGCGTTTGAAAAATTGGCTTCCACTTGGTGCTGGGCAGCAGCAGCTTCGTCACGTCAAAGTGAGACTAAGCGAGGCCCCGAGACATTGAAGGTGAGCGCATTGGACTACTTTTCCTAACGGCATAATGATGATGTCACTGACGTGCCCCCGAAAAGCCAGAACGTGGACCACAAGCATAATGATGAGCACGATTGCCGAGCGACTGCACTGTGATGGGTGATGGATTTATTCGCCGTTAATGTGGGCAGCCGCAGATTTGCCTTTTGCCTCAGCTTGATGTATGGCTGCAGAGAAAAAGTTTCAGCAGATTGGTCAACTCTAAACTGTTTCCAATAAGTGGCAACTCGCATTTCGGCGCTGATTTGCAAAGTTCTAAATGAAGATACAAAGTGCGAGAGAGTGAAGAGTGTGGAGAGCAGGCCAAGCAGCCTTAATAAGCTTTTAATAAAAGTCCGCAGCACTTAGGGGTCGATCGCTTACACACACACACACACACACACACACACACACACACACACACACACGCACGCACAACGCAACTTACACACATTGATTCTGTCACGCACTCATACAATGTTGCCCTTCAAATGAGACTCGGTTAAGTGCTAGAGATGAAAGCTGCGCCTGTTTTTCTTTGCGACTAATGAGCTCGTGCGTGATTCGTGCGTGCTTTTGCGCTATTCGTCAGGTACGTATTTATCGTTTAGTTCAATTGGCAAAATCAATCAACGATAACAAAAGTTAAAGTAATATTGTCATCGTTGGTCACCCATTGGTGGTATGTACCTCTAGAAGTTTCCGATTATCTAACTTGGCTGAGAAGTTTAGTGGAATCAATAATAACCAGAATCATTTTATATAGGAATAAGGCAACTCTACCTTCTATATCTTTCAGGATCTGGAACAGGAACAGATATTTGGATTGGAAATTTAAGCTGCAAGTGCCAAAAAAAAGAATATATGACTTCTAAAGGGAAATATTTTGATATTCGAATTCCAATTTAAGAGTCACAGTGCGAAAAGAAAGAACATTCTCCATATACGAGTAATATACCTAGACAGATTCTAGGACTTCTAGAAAGTCTTTCAGGATAGGAAAGTAAACAAATACTTGTATTCCAATTTAAGCAACATACACCAAATAGAAATAATTGCTTTTCTATCATATCTTTTTAAGGACCATATTGGCTAATCAAAGCGCAGGAATATCTAAAATTTCATTTTCTGAAAATGAATGTCTTTTCAAAGCGCTGACAAACTGTTTCAATGTGGGGTTATCTTTGAAAAGAAGTTACGCTATCCTTTGAAACTTGTCACGATCTTTATATTCTAGACACACCTTTCTTGCGCAGTTACCTGTGCGGAATGTTGTCAGGTATAAAATGTTACGGTTGCTAGAGTCGACGAGCCAAAACTCAGTTGAATTTTCAGAGTAAAAGAGAGGTTTTCAATCAAAAATTAGTTTCAAGTGCTAAACGTCAAATTTGTGAACATTTCTTTCTGTACTTTCATAGACCAAGTCGGGGCTTTTGTCAACTCTGGGAAGGAGCGGTCTGCATAAGTTGCAGTTAGATCAAATCAGCATAAGCCATAGTATAAGAAAGTGTTGGTTGAAAAGGCAATAACATGCGCGGAACAACCTTCCTAAATGACGTTCGCAGCAGAATGGAAAATAAGATACCATTGCGAGGGACGTCGGCAGAGGAAGCTTACCTTGTATTCTTGTGCTATGGCATAAGCCACAATGAGTGAGAGACAAAGGAAGGGACGGAAATGTCTTAACGTAAGAGATTGAGAGAGATATTTTCCGACTTTTATGCTATTCTCGTCTGCTTTTCTCTTTCACTCTTTTGCAATAAGCTGGATTCGAAAGATGTAATAGAGAAATTAGAAACAATTATGCTGACAACTACACTTAAAGAATTGAAAGAATAAGAAAGTTGCTTTATCAGAAACAATCGGTACCACACTGAATTTTTGTTAAGCGTATTTATCACAACAAACGGTAGTTCGTGCTATGGTGAAAGCAAGAGACTCTGATGAAGTGCTATAGCTCACTAGCTTTCTGAAAGATCGTTAGTTCAATATTTTCAGCAAATATTTTGCATGCAAATAGAGCGCAGCAGCAACAACTTTTTGTGCAAACTTTGCAGCTGACTTTCCAATTTCCTTTTAATAGGAGGTATGGACACACCTAAACAACGATAATCTCGACCACATTGCCGGTTTGGAGAGGGATTTAAAAAAAAAAAAAACAAATTCCATGCGTACACTTGCTTATCGCCTTCATGCTGCACACATCTCTAGTCGAAAACGGAGCACAATGACATGGCACCAAAGACTGACACATTCTCTTTGGGCTATGGCTGTTCATTTGAGCGAAAAACTTATTTCTGTCACGGAAATTAAATTTGCTCGCTTAGGCGCCAAAGCGTCAGCCCATTCGGCAAGACAAACAAGCGAGTCCTGGCACGAGCACTTCACACTTGGCCCAGCTCAGTTTGAGCGTTTCTTGCCTAAATCATGCCTGACAGGCACTGAAGCAAGCCCCGACCCAAGAGCCAAAGCCACGCCCCACACTGCAACGCCCGCAAAAAACTTCGCGCAACTTCAGGCAAAAGCAGTAGAAGGCCCGCTCGGGCGCTCTAGACGTTGCTAAGGCGACAATTATACGCTTTTAATCTCTTTTGAACGTCGAGTACGTGCCCAAAATTTAGAAATCTTTCGCTTGTCGCGTTTTCGAAGTAACCCAGCCGGAGAGAGAGAGAGAGAGAGTGAGGGAGTGCCTGCGGCAAGGTTGGGTATGGTTCGTTTTGGCTGGCCAAAAATCTGCCAAAATCTATTTAGTAGAGGCAGAAACATATAAATCTGGGCGTAAATGGCCGGACATAGTCGCACGGGGTTGCTCTCTTTCTCTAACGCGGCTTACAACTCAACTCGCATTAATTTTAGCAGCGTTTTGTTGGCGGCTAAGGGCAGCTAGAGGGTGTGGCATGTGCATGTGGCCAACTTGCGCGGAACAATTGTGTTGACAGGCGCTGGAATGCGCTGCCAACAGACAAACCGCGTGCGCAACCGAGCAACAAACCCGCAACAAAGGGGGGCAACAACTACAACTACAACAACAACAAGAGCGACAACAATGACAGCCAACTGTAATGACAATCGACAACAATTACAATCAAAAAAGCTCAACATGCAGTCGAGCAGTCAAAGTGCTGGCGGTGAGTCGGCTAGTCGGTCGACCGGGGGCATAATTACCTTTTGAGGGCGGCCGCAGCGGCGGCAGCGTCGGCGGTGGCATGCAATGTTGCTGCCACAACATTGTAATTTTGATGTGTTTTCCCACAAAAGCGCCACGTCCCAGGCCATGAAAATCAGCCAAACAGCAGCAACAACAACAACAACAACAAACTCTGAATGTGTATTTTATGTGCTGGCCTGAACTGTAGGGTTCAATAGCTGAAATATTTGCTACATGACAGGTCAAAAAGTTGATTGCCTCATTTATTTTTCAATTACAACATTTGTCCAGCAGTGGCAACAGCAACAACAATATCCTGCATAACAGTAATAAAAAGCAATGCAGCACTAATTAAAAATTTCAATGAATTAATGAAAAATCACAAAACTCATTAGTGGAATGCCAAATGACAGGCAAAAAAAAATAGAACCAATAAAACAACAAACTGAAATAAAACCAATACACACACACACACACACACACACACACACACACACACACACACACACACACTCACACACAACAGCTATGATAATAATGACAGGAACAACAACAGCGCTGCTTAATTGATGGGCAGCCAATGGTTTTACGATCATCTCTAGCCACAACAAAAACCAAATGGATATGAAAATGGAAGCCATTTTGAATCGGAAAAGCGTAGCCTTAATCAACATGGAGACATTTTACAACACATACACAAAACATATACATGTATTTCGAGGCAAAATGTTTGAATATTTCCATGAATAGCGCAAAAGCAAAAGCGCACGCTGAAAAGTATGCTACAGTTTTTGTCATTTGAGCTGTTTGAGAAAATACTGTGAAAATGCACGCAGTCTGAAAATAAACTTTTATAATGTGCTTCATTTTCACATGAAAGCAAGGGCAAATTTTAAGAAACTAACAGATGAGAAAACTTTAAGTGAAATTTAAATATTCCATACTAAAAGTGGAATCCGATTAGAAGTGCATATTTGCTTACAGCTTGACTTTCAGACTATATCTATTATATAAGAAAAGGAATGCGATGAAATTTTCAAAAATTATGACAAACTCATAAGGTTGACTTATAAGGACACCTGAAATCAGGAAAAAGCGGCGTAACAACGGTCTAAGGCAGCGCGAAACAGCTCCACTGCTCAATGTAGTACCTTTTTGCAGCCAGAGTTCGCAGCGGCTAATCAAAGCGAAGGGCGAACGATCCGGCGCCCCGCAAAAGCTGGACATAACAAAGCTTACAATCGCAACGACTGCCGTAGACTTATCCGCTCAACTCTCTAAGCAGTTGACACTCTGAGCAGTTAAGCCTCGGAGCAGTTGACTCTCAGAGCAGTTGACTCAAAATATCTTCCAGTCTTTGCGGAGAACATTCTTGGTTTCCAGCGCGCATTGCCGAGAAGAAGAATTGTTATACTAGGATTGTCATAAAGCCCTTGCAATGAAGAACGGCGGGCAATTAGGCAGGAATGATACTAGAAGGTTCTTCAAAAAACTCAAAGGTCTTAATCAAGAATCTTATAATGCTATAACCTCGTGGCGAAGTGAGTATATCTATCAAGTGGCTCAAGAACAACAAAGCTACAGATAGCGATGACATGCCCGCAGAGTTGTTCAAGATAATTAGTTGGTAGGGTGCATGCACCAAAATATGACCAAATGATTAGAGCCTTGGCGTCCTATGTCCTATTCTCAAGAACCTGCAACCTTTTCAACTTTTGAACTATATAATGTAAATTGTCTTACGAAACCATTTTTAATAATATTGCCCAATTGCTTGCCAGATGATATTCACATCATTGGTCTTAGATACTTTGTGGCTACTGATAAAGAACATGACAGGTTGATTGTGTATGTAAATGAGAGCAAGGCAAGTACATGTTTTCTTCGAGTTGAGAGACGCAGCGGTTGAACTCCCAGATTGATGCTAAACCTATACTTTTGATGTAGTCAAGGATTACGTCTACCTTAGCATCACTCCTGCCAATAGATGTTACTTTGGTCTCAGTAGGCAAATGAGCATAAGAGACCACTCTCGATTTTATGAGACTCTCATACTACTTTATTTTGGTTTTTGCAGTCTTTATGTATTGGCAACGACTTTCGCATTCGATGGAAAGCCACGCTCTATGAGACCCACGATGACATTCGACCTAGCAAATTAACATTCAGTTGCTTCGCTGGCTCAGCCATGTTGTGCGTATGGGCGAAGAAACTCTCTGGAGGAAGATCTTAAATACTACTGTAGACGGAAGGCGATAAAATGTCTGTGTCTCCGTTGTAAGGAACATGTAGTGATTCAATCTTTGATATCTTGGAGTGAAAAAAGAACGCGAGAAGCAGAGTCTACGGCCAATCAAGAAGAAGATAAACAATCTATTGAATATGCTTTTGCACTTCTTGAACACGGTACAAAGCCGAGTATCACCAGACAATTTTTCCTTTTAATGTCCCTGTTTTTCAGTTAAGTACGAACTTCGATGAGGAAGGCTGCCTTAACTCCTGTTTTTTGGCCTTAACACATACAAAATTATGGTTTTGTATTGTACTAACGTCAACGGGATCGATTTGCTTTTGTCTCTTTCTCTCCCTAGATGCGAATACCTCATTAAGTACACCATAATCCGTCGAGTTTAGCAACTTTTCTACGCTGCATCAGAAGCTTTGTTTCTGTTTGCACCTTGTGGGCGTACTTTGTACTCTGGTGTTGATTTTGCGGTGTCGTCTGCTGCCCTGCATTTAATGACGTCAATGGATGCCGGTGCGGATGCTGACAATGGCCGCCGCCGTTGCTGTTTGCAACAGAACTGAAGACCTTTTTGACCTAAAGTGAATTCTCTCTTCTTCATTTTAAAAATAATTGATAGAACAATACTTGAGGTAACGTAAACTAATTGCTATTTGTACAACATTTAAAAAAAATTATCCGTAATACTTTCAAAATAAACCAAATTAGGCAGGTTTTCTAACTGATTGGGCTCTAGAGTATAACGTGGGTACCTTGATACCTTGATTGATAAAAACCATATCTTTTATGTCTTCTTTTTATGCGTTAATTATTTTTTAATAAGTTCTTGCTCGCTTGTATGTGATGAACATTAATGAAACTGAAATACAATATCGCCAAGTCTTAAACTCATATCAATTTTACTTCCATTTAACGTCTTTAGCAGCCAAGTTCTGTGCTGCAACGGCACATTATTAGCTGCAACTGTATACGCTTTTTAAACTTTAATAAAGCGCGTTATAATTATAATTATAAAGTGATGAACAATCTAATTAAAAAGATTATACGTATTAAACAGCTCAATTTACCAATTATGTTCGCTTAAGAGAATTAGGAACACCGTAAGTGCCCATTTTTGAAGCGTTTTTGACTCAAAAGCACTTGAGCATTGGCGCCTGGCGAGTCGTAAGTATTACATGTACATTACTTACATCTTAGATTACAATGACCTTTCGAACTCTAAGCTTTAATTTTGTATTGACAATATATATATATATATATATTCTTCTTAATAGAAGAAGACCAAGTAGCAGAAAAGGGCAACGACAGTGAGCTCATTCGCTCCTAGGTTCTACCGTCGACTTAAGCATTGTTCTTGCCGAGCTAGCGGAATGAATAAAGTTTAGAATCGTGTGACTAGAATAAAAGCACAGACTAATAAAGCTACGTTCAAATTATCCTCTAGCATGTCCAAACGGCCGATAATCTGCACGCCGACGTATGCTGAAACGAAGCTACTGTGTCGGTTTGTCGGAACTCCTACGTCTATCTGTCGGTTCTTGCAAACCAATAGTTAGAGCCAACTCAAACCGACTCCGATATGTTGTTCCTAAGAGGTGCCGAAATTATGAGAATGCGGCATGTAAACTCAATAGAAGGAGGATAAAGATGGGCATGAGGATGGTGAAAATGGAAAGGAATATGAATTTGAACGAAGATAAAGAGAAAGTTTGATGACAAAGAGAAATAAGCAGATAATGAGAAACATGACCAAACACAATCTTCTCTTCCCGAAAACAAAGGAATATAACCCAAAAGGAATAGAAAAAGGAAGCATTTTTGTGGTTATGACCGTCATGCCATAAAGTCAGATGGCCCATTGTCGGCAATAGCCTGACCAATCAACTTAATTTTACATATGTTGTTGAAAAATTCAGGGCACAAGTTGGCATGCCGATTTCGGCACTTCAAAACTTAGCTTAAGTTCTAATATTAAAAGGTCATTAGTAGCTATTCTATATTTGACCTTATGACATTATATCCTATGAAAAGAAACTCGATTCCTAATGCGAAAAGCCACAAAAAGTGTCCAACTTTTTGGCTTTAGAGCTTCCAAGTACATTTTCTTCTTAGCTTTAGCTAGAATTTTTCACAATTTATAAGCATAAGAAATTCAGCTCAAGTAAAAATCAAATTTAGCCCTTTTAAATTTTAAAAATTCAATCTCTATATGTCAAGTACATATGTATTTTCCTATGTCTACACGGCAAAGCCTGACAGTTGACTTGATTCAGCCTTGGCATTTCATATGTGTATCTCTCTCTCTCTCTATCGTGCACTAAGTCACCGCAACTACTGCTGCCGCCAGCTTAACCGTCATGCAACTATGGCTGAGAAAAAAAAAGTATCTCAAAGAACGAAAAGTATCTATAAACGCACAGTCGATAGACGCGGTCGCGGCATTAAGTAAGCGCTGCTTGTGATATGGGGCTAGGCTGGTGAGACGGGCGGCACTAGCACTTTGGTGACAGTGGCGCCCCAAAGCCCCCGTTTCACACAGAAAAAGCGAAAAATAAATAAAATAAAATGCTAAAAATTCAATTTGCAAAACGTTATCCGTAGGATTTACATAAAGCAGTCATTTTGAAGTTATACGCAACGGCCTCAGCTATAGCTATCCGTGTGTGTATGTGTGTTTGTTGGTGTGTGTGTGTGTGTGTGCGTGCAACTAAAGCGGGGGCAATGGCGGACGCTTCCGTTACCCTCATCGTTGTAACCAAAGCCGCTGCCATGTCAATAACTTTGCCTGTATTAGTCATTTGAGCAAGGCAGCCAGCGAGCGGGCTAGAACGCCGAGAACAAACTCACATCGCATCATTCAAACGCCTCAGTCAACTCCCAGGCACAGTAGTCGCTTACAGTGGGTCGACATTGTGCGTAATTCGAAATTTTTTTACTGCGAATAGACGATTGAGTTTGGGTTGCAAATGGAAAACCATCAAATTTATTGAAATCACTTGCCTTGCCCCAGCCACAAGGCAAACACGTATGTGTGTATGAGTGTGTGTGTGTGTTTGACTGTCTGTCTGTCTGTCTGTGTGTGTGTGTGTGTGTGTTTGCGGCTATCAGTCAGAGTGTATACGCTGCCATTGTAAACATCAAATCACAGACAGTAAAACCCCAAATACACTCACACATAGTCACTCACTCACACACACACACACACACACACACACTCACACTCACACAGAGACATAAACATAAACGTAAACATAAACAGCCCAACGCTGTGAAGTTTATGCTTGAAATGTGCGCTTTGCCAGGGTTGCCATACGCCATACATAACGTTGCAAACCTACAAACGGACTCGACTGCCATGTCCTTTGGTCCTTTGGCCATGCGTGTAGTTCCCCGCTTCCACTTATATTGCTACCACACTCAACACATTTACGCTGTAAATTCTGTTCAATTTTCTAAAAAGTTTTTCGCCGAAATTGACTTGGCAGCGTTATCAAAAACTGAGACGAGAGTTGTATCCCATAATAAATAAAATGCCGGTTTCAACGTTCACGTCAACGTCGCTGCGCTGCTGCAGCGCTGCTGTTTACTTTGTCAGGCTCGTCTTCGTTTTGATTTTTTTTTGTTGGTTTTTGGTCGTAACGCTTTTGACTGTGACTATGTCATTTTGTAAATGTTGTCGGTTTAAGTGTCCAGTTGGGCGTATCGAATTGAGCCATTGGCAGCGAAAGCGGTTTGGGCCATATGTAAACCAAGTGAAATCAATAAAATTTGTAGCATGTGTGCTCCAAACTGCAGCAGAATCGTGAGATCTTTTGCTCATCGCATAGATACACACACTAATACATGTATATATATATATATGGACTTACTACTTTGCGAAAATATTTTACAATGAAGCTTTTCCACCTGCTTACCTGCTGGTTGGGGTCTATCTGTTCGTACGTCCATTTGTCCGTCTGTCTGTCGCTTTACTCTTGTTACTTTTATCATCCAATAAAAATTCAATCACACACGCTGCTTGTAGTTGCAGACACGTTGTGGTAGCGATGAGGGCGGCAAGGGCGGGGCCGCTGGCGATGACAACCTGGCAGACGCAACAAAAGGGACACAAAAGCAATGATAGTTATGTAGATACAACAAACTACAGCACAACTACAACGGAGACAAGAACAACTTACAGAAAAGTTGTGGTAAGTCTACGAAACCGAAGTTTTGATGCTCTAGCATAAGATTGTACAACAAGACAGCACACACAGCAAAACGTTAATGTGCTTGTGTTATGGGGGGCATGAATCAAAGTCGAAGCTTCGGCCAGCACTTCGGCTTTGTAAGCACACAACGAAAGAAGATCTAGTAAATTAAGACAAATCTGTGTCCGGAATTTATGCGTTATAAACATTTTTTACTATGCGTTTGGGCTTTAAGTCCAGAGGAAGAAGAAGCTCGGAACTAGCATGTAATCTTTCTTAATCTCTTATCACTAGCGTACACATTTTGTTTGGCAATCGTTCAACAAAAACTTTCTCTCTGTTATATGTTAATCTTTTAACTTGGTTCCAGCTTTTGCGAGGCTACCCTCGCTCCCTTGTACTTGCTCATTGTGCCTTACCAGATAAAGTTAGGAGGTTGTTAGGACATCGACTTATTTCTTATCATTTCGTTTCGGATTGTATTTTGATGTGCGTCGGCCCACAGGTTCTGTTTGATGATTGTAGTTGGCAAGCAGATGGACGAGAGGCATGTATGCCTCGCACTATGTAATGGAGTACAGACTCAACACTTGAGATGAGTTCTAGATGATCTAGTTATTAATGTAGATCAATTTGAAGGAGGACTCTCAAATAGAGAACATCCACCAGCGCGCTTCGATTTGCTGTTCAGATTCGGATGGTGTCCAAAGGTTGTTAACGTTTTTTGAATAGTTGAAAGATTAAATAAGTAATATGTGCTCCTAAAAGTTCGGCAGATTCTTCTCCTCCTCCTTCTCTTCTCCAATTTCTTTTATATGTCCATATATATTCATATCTTCATACATTCATATCTTCATAGCTTCACATCTTCATATCTTCACATCTTCACATCTTGACATATTCACATCTTCATTCTGCATATCTTTATATTTGAAATAGCCATTATTGCATGTTAGCCGGACAAAAGCTACAGAAAGTAATTTGATTGAATCTTTTTACAAATATAATTAAACTGGCTGAAAACCTAAGTTATTCCCACATGCAGAAACTGACCCTTTTTGAACACGTCTCCTTCCAAGGTTTACAAAATACAATTTCAAAATGTGTATACCCTGCGCCAGAGTAGTTTAACAACTACCGCAATGAATATGAGAACAAGGACGAGGAAGTTGAGGCTGTCCCAGCGCAGTGCTTAAATATTCACATATCGCAAATTCAATTGAACGAAACGCACGCAGGACACTGCAGTTAAGCCCAGGCAATGTGTACGCAACAACTTGCTCAGTCTCTCGCTCTCAACGTCTCACTCACTCTCATGCACGGCAAGGGAAAATAAAATGGTGTTGACAACAACAATGGGAATACACAACATGCACACACACACACACACACACACACACACACACACACACACACACCCGCAAAGCCACACATATGAAACTATAAAGCGGCAACCACAAACGTTACTTTTTATATGTTGAAAAGGATTTGCGGTTAAGCCGGACACTGAAAAAACTCACCCGCACACAAGCTGGCTCTATCTTACGTACAAGGTTGTGTTCGGTATCTGTGTGTGTGTGTGTGTGTGTGTGTGGGAACGTCTGAGCTCAGAGTCTTACAGCCAGGCAGATAACATCTGCACATATCCCTTGGATTGGACTATTTGCTGGCTTGTAGTAGCGCTCTAGAGGCAGAAGTGTAGCAAGAACGGAAAAAAGTGGCACGCAATTGTTGACCAGGCACAGAGCCAGCTATATAGCCGCACAGTGAGTCAGCCAGCTAGGCTGCAAGTTGTTTGTGCTACTAATAGGAATCAACATGGGAGCCCCTTGAGATGCCAAAATGACAAGCAGCTTGCTCAGGTGCTCAAAGGTCTTTAGTTGTGTAAACAACTGTGGAAAGTCAAGAAATCGGCATTGGCAAGGACATCATCAGCGTCAACAACAACATCATTATCATCGTCGACGTCGTAATCATCATCATCATACTTATGGCTGTCATGTGGGTCTAGTTATTGTGTGCGTGTGTGTGTGTTTGTGTGTGTGTGTGTGTGAGTGCGTGCAGCTTGGTATGGCTGATATTACGCATACGCAGCGTTTGCCAGTGCTTTCTCAATGATTTGCCAAATGCACGTAATTATTTTTAAGCGAGAAATAATCGCATCAAAGTGAATTAAATTAAAAGTTTCTGCAGCATTGCGTAAATCACACGTAGCCATGGCAGGGGAATCGAAATAAAATTGGAATTGGAAATGGGAATACACTCAAGAGAGAGAGAGAGTCATCGGAGGAGAACGACTGGGTGTACTATAGGCAGGATCGCGCTGTTACGAGGACACGTAAGCTCCTGCACATACTGAAATTCACTTAAGAATTCGCCAGCCGCCAGCTCGTAAAAAGTAAAAAATCAAAAAGGAAAACTTTTGCTTTGTTGTTGTTGCAGCTTGTTGTTGCCGGAGCGACGACGGCTAAAAAATTTTCAGCGAACGTGCCGAAGCGTACACCATACTAATACGGCGCAACGTACGGCAAAATATACGGCCAAAGTGATTTTAACGCAATGCAAATGTGTGCCACTAAGTGCGTGGGTTGGGTGTAAGACAGAGAGGGCCTGCGAGCGAGACCGAGAGGGAGCGAGTGAGTGTAGGGCAAGAGCATGGAGCAACTTTAGAGGCAGAAGGCAAAGGCAGCGCTAAAGACGAAGGCGGCACGGTAAATTAATGGCGCTTAACTTCATGTTTACAAGACGAATGTGCATGATGGTATAAGAGTATAAGAGAGCATGTGTGTATGTGTGTGCGGGGTATTTCCGTGTGTGAGTGTGAGGCATACACGTGCAAGTGCAGAGTGAATCTGAAGATGCGCTAGTGATGACAGCGGGCTGTACTCAATTTCGCTGCAGATGTTGCTTCAAAAGTCAAGAAGCTCTTAAGTCCGAAAGACCATTTTGCTGAATGTTGTGCGGCTACAAAGATCCACAACTTGCGGAAGTCTCCAAGGAGTTACAACTAGGCTAAGTCTTAAGTCCTAAGAAGGATGCGAAACGTTCGATGAACCTTCAATTCGAGGTTTCAAACTCTTTCGATAAGCCTGCAGTCTGCTTTAAAACGAGTTTCATAAGAATGTACTTGGTTCGGTTTTGATATAGCGTCCTAATTAATAAGCTATACCTTTAGACTGACGCCTTTCGACATATTTTGATGACAAAACTTCATTTTTCATATAGAAAATGTCGATAAACACTAAAATTTTATGTCTTATGGCAAGTTTTGCTGGAAAAGCAAAGTACTTACAAAGTGGATTTGGTTTCTGCGTACTTTTGATGTATCATAAAGATGATGTCCAAATATCAATTACAAAATTTCGTTAAAAAGGTATAAAAATTAAAAAGCTTCTTTAAATTAAATGAAAATTATCTACGTGTGTAGTTTATATTTGCCATCACGGCATACGAGTCGGTCATGCACATCAAAAGAAACACTTGATTTCAGTGTGTAAGGGGGCAGCAGAGTTTTACATATGACGATATGTTAATATGACAATTGTTGTCATAACTGCATACATATCGTTTGACGCTAATCGAATAAATATGTTTCTATAGATATGACAACCCGGCCGCATATAAATGATGGAAATAGGCTTACTAGACATAACGCTAGTTAAAGCCTATTAAACTGTATGCTGAGAAAAAAAGAATCATTGGTTCTAGAATTCACATTTAACCAAGCGAAAAATAAAAGTTCCTATATTAGGAGTACTAGTATTTCATTTCAAAATTCGTTCTCTATTTATAAAGTCCTAACTAACCAGTTTTCTTGAAATCGAGACAAAAGTTTCGGAATTAAATTGGTTAAATGGCCCTTTGAGTCTTGTCGAAGAATAACGCAAGACTTATAGGCAAAACGTACTTTTCAATGATGCAATTATCGATAACTGTATGAAAAAATTGCAGTATTCAAAACGGTTACTTTCCGGATATCTATGCCGTCACTATAACCTATTCATTGCATTCTGAGCGTTTCCCACCAACAAAGTGTTTCATTTGATTTCCGTTACACTTAACTCGATGTCAATAGTTTTGACATTTTTGTCCCATCATAAGTGTTATCTCTTTAAGAATATGATGAAAGATTTTTCATGCTGCTTTAATAGCTCTACTCAAGTTAACTACAATTTGAGAAGTGATCAGAGTTAAGCTTTCGCGTCATTTACATCCAAAATAATTTGAACTGTGTAATCTTTGAAAGAATAATACAATTTCATTAAATACTTCGTCTTATTAATCTATTTTAAGAACGTTTTATGGATTAACCTGGTCGTCGAGGTTCTCTTGAAGTTATATGTGTATTCGTTACAAACAAGGAGCATCTCCAACTTCTATCAAGACTCTTTAACATAGTCCCACATATTTTGTCACACATGGAAAACTATCGATAGCACTGGAATGGAATAAATAATATCGTATATATGTAATTAGGTAAAACATAGATTGTTATCAGTTGCACTTTCGGTTAAAATCGATTGATATTATTTGTAGATTATTATCAACTTGAAGTGCGATAGTGCCTATGCTCATATTTCACATTTGAATAAATCGATAAATAGTTTGCTCATCGTAACCGTTCGAGCTGCCTTGTACATCTCTAGTGTGCTGCTGTTCTTCCTGTTCCTGATGAATGTATGCAAATGTACATTTGAGTTCGACGTTGGTTCCTGATGAGCACTGAGCGCTGACAAGGAAAAGCAGTGGCAGGTTCACAGAGTCACTGCAGGAGCGGGGGCGGATGATGCGTCACTGAGAGACGCAGAGCCGATTAAAAGTTTCTACAGCAACGATGACGATGACGACAAGGACAACGACAAAGACGACATCTACGCTGATGGTGTGTCATGTGGCTGATGTTTAACACGCACACTCAAACACACTCACACATATGCTACACCACTAATGCCTTAAAAATGGCTGTTGCACACTCTCACACACACGCTCGGAGCCATTATGTCAAACGCCTCGGCTTATAAGCCTTGTGTGATGATTTCGCCTGTGCCGTTAGAATAACTGTAATAATTATAACGGTAATGCGTACTTACTTACTATTGTAGCTGACGCCTTTTGCGTCACTTGCCACGCCCACGGCTTGCGGTTTTTACCTACACCTCTACACTCCAAACCGCAATCCCCATTAGCCCTCGCGGCTCCCATCAAAAGAGACGTTATTTTTTGTTTTTTGTTTTTTTTTTGTGTGTTTGCTGTCATTTGTTGAGATTTATCGTCGGGGCCGCCAATGTGATGTCGGTGTCGTTGGCGTTGTCTCTCGGAGGAGAGACCCGGAAGGTAAAATGCGTTATTTCAAATTTATCGCCGCGCTGGGAATGTATTATGGTAAAATCAATAACAAATATTGACAGACAGGCCTCGAATTGAATGGACGGACAGTAAGACGGACGGACAGACAGATATACAAAAACACCCAAAGGAAAAATTTACTTGTTTGAGATTTTTATATATAGTGTAATGTGTGTTATGCGTGCAGCAACAACACCAACAACAACATCAACAAAAAATCAGGAATTATAGTAAGTACGTCGAGGTCATGACGCTTATTTACCATAGATACAAAAATAACATAATCAAAATAAAAATAATAATAATGCAGGCCAAAAGAAAAACTAAGACTAACAAGAAGTGCACAAATGGAAAAACAAACGAATTTCATGAAAAACAAATTTTTGGTTGAAAATTTTATGTGGCGCTAACAATGGAAAGCGGATATGGAAACTTTAAGGCAGAGCAACAGTTTCATATTTTTGTGTAGAAAAATGAAAAAAAAAATTATACTTCTGTCAAAATAAAAACATGATTATATAAGAAATATTTGGACATACATAAACGGCAAATTAATAAGTGCATTTTCGAAAGGAGAAAGCTGCAAAAGTTGTTTGGATGAAACTGTTCAGGATTAGCTTAGATTAGAATAGATTTTTGGTTGGTGCGATGGCTCATCAGAGAGGACAGCCTTGCCCATTGTACCATGCCCGAGAGAGGCAGTAAAAAGAGAGTAGAAATAGGATAAAAAGTGCGAATTGGAGGCTCCCAATTGACCCAATCTTCCCAATTGCCGTAGGAAGTCGTAAAGACTATGAAAGAAGGGAGTATAAATCTCGCTCATGCTGAGTGTATCACTTTCCAAAATGTGCATCCGTGTCCTTGCAATGGCCGGACAGGAAAACAGAAAGTGCTCCGTGGACTCGGCTTCTTGGGTCGTCAACGAGATCCATATTGGCCGATGTTGGCCAAATGTATTGTGACGCGTGATTAGTCCAATCAGGGCTCGCCGATCTTTCCTCTTCTGACGAAGTAGATATCTGGAGGCCTTTAGATTGAGTTCTTTCACGAAGTGTTTTGTTGCGCGGCATCCAGTGTTGGATTTCCAGCGTCCCTTACAGATTGTATTTGTGTAAGCCGCTATCCATCCAACCAATGCAGCTGCGTTGACAGCTATGATTGGCTCAGGCCCTATTGGCTGTGACGCCAAGCCTTTGTTTGCCACCTCATCCGTTATTTCATTGCTCTGGATAGCTCGGTGTTCAGGAACCCAGTATAGACTGACTGTGTTATGACGAGTGCAACCAGTGAACAGAGCTCGGGCTCAAACACCAGGTTTTATTGAAAGTGCGTCTGCACTGCCAGAAGGCTCTGAGAGCACGTTCGGTCTTTCGTTCAATGTTCAGCTGTCAATGGCCACTACATCTGGAAAGAAATTGGAGCTCAAGGTCAATGCTGATCGAAAAGGTGAGCCGTATTGTGTGGGCCAATGCCACTGAGCGGACCGACATCCAAGACTCCGGATAGCAACCTATGAATTGCTGAGAGCTTATCCCTCATTGGAAGATGGAGTGTGGCCAGGAATACCGTTGTTGCTTGCGCCGGTGCTGCTCAAGGTACATGCATAGATGTCTACCTAGCTAAAACTAAATATAGGGGGATTTATGTACCCGAATTGACGTGCTTCTGTAAATACTTTATCTGTCATTGTGACTCACATGCCCTTTGGAAGACGGAAAATTTAGCTTACCTTCGTTTGTAATTTTTGCGTATATTGATGAAAGACAGAAGTGGCGTTGGTAGAAAGAAGGCTTCTTTCACATTTTCTTTTGCAGAATCATACATTTTCATTATAATAAAAGGAAGAAAAACCATTATGCAAAGGCACCTACTACTTTTTGCTCACTCGAGCAGCTTACGAGCTTCCTATATGTGCTACTATCCCTTCGACAATCAAACTTGCCTTCATGCTTCTTTTGCAAGTATTAATGTAGCGCGAAATCTTAAAAACCTATCGTTTGGATGTGTCTACACTTGAGCTGGAAAACAATCGTTGTTCGCGACTATCGATGTTTTCGATGTTTTTAAAGCAAAACGTGTTCAACCGAAATTCGTTGGTTCCTTAAATGCGCTTTTTCATCAAGTAGGCCCTATTCACTCGATTTTTTGATTGTAAAGTCACTGATAAATTATTATTACTAAAATGATATTTTTAAACACGTACTACTCAGTGAAAAAACTACCTCCTGAAGCTCTGGGCCATTACCTTAATATACCCTTTTTTTTCCCTTTGACGTCCAACTATAGGTTGTCATGGCAACTTGTACAAAATGGATGATGATTTATATTTCAAAATTTCCTAATCATTTGTTAGAACCACATTATTTGCTTGGTAACTTAAATAGTTGACAATACTATCTCCATCTTCAGATGATCCATGAGGTTCCACGGGTCCACTGCCAACACCAACACTTAATAACAACTTAATCTTCCTCCTTTCCTATTTGGTGGTTAAAACATCGATTGTTGGAAAAAACATCGTTAGTAGCGAAAAATTTTCCAGCTCTAATCTACACACTTCGAGGCAGTTACGCTGTGTATCGAAAAAAAGAAAATCCTACGGTAGCTTTCCCGTGGGAATGTTTAAAAAGGAGCGTAAACGAAACGGAATATGAGAGAGGTCTATATATAAACTATGGTAAAGAGAGTTAGAGCATTGTAAACATTCAAAATAAAATTTATTAACACCCACTCATAGGACTAACTACATAACATACACTTGAGTTGCATCAGCTAACTCGTATTTCTTTTTTTTCAGACTGTTTTAGATCGGTATTTTCGAGACCTGCGATAAAAGCTGTTGATTTAATTCCACTTATCTTTAGGTATTGCAATCTTTAGTACATCTTCTATGATACATCAGTATTGAATGTTAACACCAGGATCTGCCATATTAGCTAGTAAAGGTGCTGAACGTTGGTGCAAGGTTCGCGTAGAAGCTTGTGACGTTTGCGTCGGCATATGCAACATTTCGGACTCTCTCTTGTTGCCATTAAAAGGTCCACTCGAGTTTTCAGCAACATCAATAGCTTCTGCCCTTTGCAAATCTTCCACGGATTTGAACTGATCCACCAATCCCAACGTGAATCCCTAATTTGATGGTATTTAGTTTCTATGGCTCATCATATGAGGCGAACTTACCTGTTGTTTGGACTTCCTATATAATATATATGAGAAGATAGATGCGTTAATTATAAATATCGATAAGATCAGTACCAAAAATTTATAGCTATTCAGTATCGAAAAGATATCAATCGCTGTTAGCATAATCGATTGCCAATTGCCGAAAGTTAAAGCCTTTATAAGCGCGTTCAACTCGTTCGACATATTTAATAATTTTTATTGCTCCGAATTTGATTTTTACTTAAGAAAAGTCTGAAATATAATGATTTTTTATTTATATGTCTCAAACGATATTAGAAGCAGGGCCTGCTGCCAGAGCTGTATATGTACGTTTCGTACGGCTAACTAGATCGTTCCGTGTTTCCTTTAACGTGACATGTTTTACATTAAGAGAGCTCATGGAGCACATAGACTCTGGTACTAGGAAACAAGCTGCGTCAACTGGGTCAGACCAGAGCAATGACGGTGTGAGCTGGAGATGAGCCGTGTTTTGGGTAGTAAGAGAGTGCAGAGTGTGTCCAAGGAGTGCCCAAGAAATCTATTGCAGAAATACAGTAGCATGATTTGACTTGTAACTTCTGAAGTATTTAAGTTATTTTAGTACTATTCGAATTTATTTGAATGATGCTCCGCTTTTTTACTTTCCACAGGAAAAAAATTATGCAACAATGGTTTTCTTCCAAGAGAGCCACTTGGAAGACAAAATAAATTTATGGGTACTAAAAGCTTCTCAATAGATTCTTTAGAAGCTCAAGCTGGGTGGATTAATATGACTAATTTTCGTATAAAGCAGCAATATGAACATCAGTTACTACTTTAGCAATAACTTGTACGTAGAGTAGGACAAGCTGGAATCTTGTTCTTTTTTTAAGACTGTTTTAGATCGGTATTTTCGAGACCTGCGATAAAAGCTGTTGAGTTCATTCCACTTTTCTTTAGGTATTGCAATCTTTAGTACATCTTCTATGATACATCAGTATTGAATGTTAACACCAGGATCTGCCATATTCGCTAGTAAAGGTGCTGAACGTTGGTGCAAGCTTCGAGTAGAAGTTTGTGACGTTTGCTTCGGCATACGCAACATTTCGGACTCTCTCTTGTTGCCATTAAAAGGTCCACTCGAGTTTTCAGCAACATCAATAGCTTCTGCCCTTTGCAAATCTTCCACGGATTTGAACTGATCCACCAATTCCAACGTGAATCCCTAATTTGATAGTGTTTAGTTTCTATGGCTCATCATATGAAGCGTACTTACCTGTTGTTTGGACTTCTTATATAATATATATGAGAAGATGGATGCGTTAATTATAATTATCGATAAGACCAGTACCAAAAATTTATAGCTATTCAATATCGAAAATATATCAATCGCTGTTAGCATAATCGATTGCCAATTTTGGCCGAGAGGCATATCTTTAAAAAGCGCGATTAACTCGTTCAACATATTTAATAATTTTAAATGCTCCGAAATTGTTGTTTACTTAAGAAAAGTTTAAAATATAATGATTTTTTATTCATATCAAAAGGTTTTAGAAGCATGGCCTGCTGCCAGAGCTGTATATGTTGGTTTCGTACGGCTAACTAGATCGTTCCGGGTTTTCTTTAACGTGACATGATTTACATTAAGAGAGCTCATGGAGCACATAGACTCTGGTACTAGGAAACAAGCTGCGTCAAATGCGTTAGACCAGAGCAATGACGGTGTGAGCTGCAGATGAGCCGTGTTATGGGTACTAAGAAAGTGCAGAGTGTGTCCAAGGAGTTCCCAAAAATATTTCCAGAAATACAGTAGCACGATTTGACTTGTAACTTCTAAACTATTTAAGTTATTTTAGTACTATTCGAATTTATTTGAATGATGCTCCGCTTTTTTACTTTCCACAGGAAAAAAATTATGCAACAATGGTTTTCTTCCAAGAGAGCCACTTGGAAGACAAAATAAATTTATGGGTACTAAAAGCTTCTCAATAGATTCTTTAGAAGCTCAAGCTGGGTGGATTAATATGACTAATTTTCGTATAAAGCAGCAATATGAACATCAGTTACTACTTTAGCAATAACTTGTACGTAGAGTAGGACAAGCTGGAATCTTGTTCTTTTTTTAACACTGTTTTAGATCGGTATTTTCGAGACCTGCGATAAAAGCTGTTGATTTAATTCCACTTTTCTTTAGGTATTGCAATCTTTAGTACATCTTCTATGATACATCAGTATTGAATGTTAACACCAGGATCTGCCATATTAGCTAGTAAAGGTGCTGAACGTTGGTGCAAGGTTCGCGTAGAAGCTTGTGACGCTTGCGTCGGCATATGCAACATTTCGGACTCTCTCTTGTTGCCATTAAAAGGTCCACTCGAGTTTTCAGCAACATCAATAGCTTCTTCCCTTTGCAAATCTTCCACGGATTTGAACTGATCCACCAATCCCAACGTGAATCCCTAATTTGATGGTGTTTAGTTTCTATGGCTCATCATATGAGGCGTACTTACCTGTTGTTTGAACTTCTTATAAAATATGTATGAGAAGATGGATGCGTTAATTATAATTATCGATAAGACCAGTACCAAAAATTTATAGCTATTCAATATCGAAAATATATCAATCGCTGTTAGCATAATCGATTGCCAATTTTGGCCGAGAGGCATATCTTTAAAAAGCGCGATTAACTCGTTCAACATATTTAATAATTTTTAATGCTCCGAAATTGTTGTTTACTCAAGAAAAGTTTAAAATATAATGATTTTTTATTTATATCAGTCTCAAAAGGTATTAGAAGCAGGGCCTGCTGCCAGAGCTGTATATGTACGTTACGTACGGCTAACTAGATCGTTCCGGGTTTTCTTTAACGTGACACGTTTTACATTAAGAGGGCTGATAGAGCACACAGACTCTGGTACTAGGAAACAAGCTGCCTCAACTGGGTCAGACCAGAGCAATGACGGTGTGAGCTGGCGATGAGCCGTCTTTTGGGTAGTAAGAGAGTGAAGAGTGTGTCCAAGGAGTGCCCAAGAAATCTATTGCAGAAACACAGTAGCACGATTTGACTTGTAAATTCTGAAGTATTTAAGTTATTTTAGTACTATTCGAATTTATTTGAATGATGCTCCGCTTTTTTTACTTTCCACAGGAAAAAACATTATGAAACCATGGTTTTCGTCCAGAGTGCCACTTGGAAGACGAAATAAATTTATGGGTACTAAAAGCTTCTCGATAGAATTCTTTAGAAGCTCAAGCTGGGTGCATTATTATGACTTATTTTCGCATAAAGCAGCAAATATGAACTTCAGTTACTACTAAAGCAGTTACTTGTACGTAGACTTGGACAAGCTGGAATCTTGAGTCTTGCTGACACAGTTTTAAATTCCTGTTTAAATTCCATTGATTTTCAACTAGTCAGAAAGTTTAAATGAAAGCTTTAGACAGTTAGCCGGAGTCGATTAAAACAAATGACAAGGCAATTGTGTGGCGCCATCTAGTGGAAGGATGGTCAGAGGCCAAACTTAAGCCCAGAGCGCAGAGACAGAGTATTCTTGACGCAACGTGACATTTAAATTTCGCTGCTAGTCATGTGCGACGAAACAAATCAAAGAACGTGCAGCTTCAAGCACTCCAAAAGCTGTGCTCTATATACAAAATCATTGGACCAGGAGCACTGCCAGCAGTGGCAGCAGCAGTGGCATCAATGAAGATGAGGGGCGTTGTGATGGAGGGAGTGCGTGGTCATGACTGATGGCATGAGAAGTGCTGCTGCAGCTAGATAGACAAATACAATACGCCTGGGCAGGAGCATGGTTGGAGGTGGTGGCTCTCAGTGGGGGGAAGGGCTGGCACATAACAAGCTCAATCAAAGACAAAAAGAAAAGCATCAAATCAACACACATACATAGACACTAAAACATGCATAGACAAGAGGAAGTGGAAGATATTGCGCGCGAAAATGAAGGACGTTTGGAACTGTATTGATATAAATTGGTGGAGCGACTAACACGAATTACAGCTGCCAGCTGAAGGCGAAGGACAGAGCAGCGTCAACAATCATGGAAATAAAGAAATACATAATAAAATCAGGCAGCATATTGATTGATTATGGAGCATAAATAATGAATACAAAAGCAGCAGGCGCGCCGAAAGATATGCACGCAAGGATTAGGCGGTATGAGCTGCTCCGGCTGTGACGGCACACAGGTGACACTACCAAGCCGCAAGCTAAGCCAACTACTAAGCCGGCTCAGAGTGTTGTCTGTGGTAATGCTGGCAGTCAAGCGGAAATGCCTCTAAATGGTAATTTATTTGACATTACGCATACGCCACGTACGCACAGACAGTCAGACAGCGAGACACATGTATGCCGTAACAAAATGATTAATTATTGTGTGTGCATAGTATACAGTTAGGCGATAGAGAGGGAGAGTGAGAGGGAGTGAGTTGGAGTGCGAGAGAGGTATATATATTCATTGCTCTTATTTATTTAGACTGAAATGAATGAGAATTGCTGCGACGCGCAGTCTTTTGTTTAGTTTAAATTTATGTCTGCCGTCTCAACGATTTATATAATTAAATATAAGCAAAAGTTACCCCGCTTTTCCTCTTTATTTGTTGTTTAAATAGGAAATGCGATAAGTTATGCTCTGCCAAGTGAGCTTCAATGGGAAATGTCTTCAAGCATAAATTATGCATTATTTTCCACTTAAATACGCCTCCCAGCTAAATGCAAAAGAGCGAGTAAGAGCGTGTGGGAGCGCATCAGAGCTGGCTTGAGCATTGAGCTGAAGTGATTGAATGAGTGGCTGAGCGCCGCTTCAAGTCGTTTATTAGCACAACATGTTACTATAGTTGTCCTGCTCGAACTTGTTGCTTTTCCCAGCCAAATGAAAAGTGCTGCGAGGCATTCCATTGCAGCGTATCTGCAGATTGTTGATTAAATGTTTTTGATTGGAAATTTATGAGTAATTTGCATAAATGATTAGAGCCAAAACACAGATAAACAACTGCTACCAGCAGCTGACCCGCAAAACTTTTAATCAGGCGCTTTTAGAGCGAAATTGAGTTGGAGTTTTAGCTAACTGGAAACAGCAGCTGTCAACACGCTTGCCAACAAGCGAAATTACTAAATGAAAGATACATACACACAGATACAGCTACATTTCAACATGTTGAAAATCCAAGAGGAAAATCAGTGAATGACTTGCAGCTTTCGTATGCCAAGCGAAAAGCGAGATGGCATGTTAAGCTTGAACTGAAATTCAACTGATGCTACTTCCAAGTGGCCAGACTTTGATGTTGGCCTTGTGCCGCTTTTCATGGCCCCGTCGTATACTTGATACGGTGGCATGTAGCACATTTTGTAGAGCACTCGCTCGATGCCGCACCGTTGTATTTAATAACCGGCTTTCACTGGAATTTTTCGTTGCTACTCACTGTTCTCACCGATTGATTTCGTGATATCGAACGTTCTGAATGAAAGCGTTTCTCGGGAAATTCGTTTATGTGAATGGCAGTTTGAAAATAGTCTAAAAAAAGAACATAGCTGAGTAGCTTTGCTGTTGTTTTGATTGAAATCAAGATGTTTTTTGATGTCGCACTTTTAGAAACTTGAACAGAAATCAATTTATATAAAAATATGCTTGACTTTGCTCAATGTGCGGCAAAACATGTGCATAATTGGACATTTTTTTTTTAAGCCGATTTGAGTTTTCTTTCTTTAGAGTGAGTAAACGTATTAAATCCCGTTAACACGGCTTTTCCTAGGCAGATTTATGGCAGCGCAGACGTTTTCTGAGAAAACAATTGTTTTTTCTAAGAATGCAGTGTAGTCGAAACAAAAACGTGCTTTGAAATTACGACAAAATTCTTCTTGAGGTGCTTTTGCTTACTTTTATTAAGTCTAAGCGCTGATCTGACAATACAAAAATAACATTACATAGTTCTATAATCGTTAAAGAGCGGTTCGAACAGGAGTGTTGCACTTGAGTCAAAGAATCAATAATGGAGATGATTTCAATCAACTCACTGATGAGGCTTTGGAAGATATCGCTATCTAGAAGGGGGGCCTTATTGACTCCCCGTAGTTCCAGTTTAAACTTCTGGTATGAGCTTCATACCCGAAGGTACTACGATTCTACAACTCCCAACAGTAAACGGGCTCGCTACATCCAAAGTTCGTTCTTGAAGTGCGCTAGACGCACTAGCCATGTACGCGGAATTCTGCTTGATAAGGTCTGTTTATAATCATGGCCAGCTGTTATCCTAGATCAAGTGCAGTTGGGGCACTTCGGACACGAGATCGTGGGATGGCTGGCCGCTTCTTCGGCTGTGGAGACCACGTTCATTGCTTGCGTAATTTTCTGTATGTTCTTTACGGATTGGAAATGCGTAGCACGCGTACTGTGATCTTTGAAAACAAGACAGTTCGGACAAGACTTCCAACTTTTGCTATTATGGTTTTTATGAAAGTTAAGAAAAAGGATATGAATTGTGCCAGAAGTCTGTAGACGGCCCAAAGTTTTATATACTGATTCTCCTTGAAAATCCGTCAGTCAGATGCTTTAATACTAGATTGTCCACGCCTTCAAAGATATTTCTGACATATTAACAAATTCCTTGGCTAAAATTTGGTTTAAAAAGATATTTGGCCTCCCAACATATTGGGCTAAAAGAGTTTTCTTATTCTTCTTAACTAATGCAGAAAGTAAAACCAAACAAACATCCAGAATCCTCTTCAGGAGTAGGCTGAGACGACTTAACAGAAAAGTTTGGTGCTTTTTTATTTCAATTAATAATATCGGTAGAAGATTTGTATGTACATGTAAACGGAATCAATGCAATCAATAATAATAATAATGTTATTGGGGAGTAGTGCCCCTTGCGGAACTTAATATAAGCCTAAACATCCTCGTTGGTTTCAAGCTTTTATATCTAAAATAAAATTGTATAACAGCCTAAAAGGTTCATCCTTTTTCTCACCAAGCCATCACACTCAATTAGTACTTGCTCCAAGAATTGCTCATCAAGTTTGCAGAGCCCACAGTAATTGTAGCTGTTGATGACAAGCATACTCAAGTGTTCTTTCAGAGTCTGCACTCTTAACCATTTGTGAGATCTTCCTAAACCAATTTATGTCAGGGGACACGTCGTACTGTTTGGTCCTTTTACAACCTGGAGCAGTTTCCAGTCAGTCATTCGTCTCAAATGTTAACCTTATAGTAATGCCTTAGAATTGACAGGTCTTTCAACACCTTTATTCCTTAGTTGGTTTAACCAGAGATCAAGCAGAGTGTGAGTTTGTTACGTCGCTACCAGAAACTATGCTTTGATTCGGGCTTTCCAAGTGGGCATAGACTTTATACAAATGCCTGACTATCTGATAGTATTGCTATTTCCCTAATCTGGATATTCCCTTCCAAGTTTATATCGGTCTATAGCGCTAACTTGAGCCTAGAACTCGCATGCATTTATACACTTGGATCCATACAGATGCGTCTGAATCTGCACACTCCAAGCCCAGTGCCTCCATTTCTTAAAATGGTCCTCAATATCCATTGTGTATGAAACAGATAAATTGTGCAAGTTTGCCAGCCCGCCCAACACTGATAATATAGCCTTTGCCAGTCCTGTCTACTGACATCTTTCATAGTGTTGCTTATATTTGAAGTTCTACGACTATCGATGTTCCTGTGGCTTTATTTGAACAAAGAGCTCGAAATTCTCACAATACATATGTTCTTTATTAGATATAATAAACCTTAACCCCTTTATTTTACTACCATATGGAACTGCTTAGCAGGAAGTGAGGAAATACTTTGTAAAAAGACACTTTAAGAGAGTCAACTGTGGTCAAGTGTATCTTTTGCACAATACGTGTATGTTACCTTTATGGATCGCCTCAAGCTACTATGCCGATCCAAAGCAATCCATTAAAGCACCTTAGTTTTACGGTTTTGCATTACTTGGACCATAGCAAAATTGAAAGCAGACGCAAGACCCCAAGTTGGAAAACCAATACAATTATGGACTAAGAAGCTAGCTCCTTGCTCTTTAGGCTTAACTGGCTTTTAAGATATAGGAGCCAGTTTAGCCTGCTTTGCTCAGAATAGCAAAATGCAGTGGGAAAAGCATTGTACTTACACACCTGACTGAAGGAAGGACGAAACTTTGCTTAAATGCTGCTGACATCCTACCCGGTAATCTTCTTTCATATATACGCAGCTAGCTTATCATTCGATATGACGCAATATTTTCCGGCTAGCTTTATAATGCGTTCTGTACCACAGCCTTCGTGTGAAGTATTTTAATGGAATTGGCAGTGGTGCCACTTGAGTAATAGCAGAGAGCGTGATGGACGCGTCAATGCTCCATAATTTGGGTGAGTCATGAGTAGATTTTACAATGAACCAGTGAGCTATTACCATGCGCGTCGTCAAGAGCAGGAGACACAACTGAAGCAGTGTAGTAGATATTAAGCCAGTCCTTATCCTTCCCCCAGTAATCAACGGCTTCGGCTTGCCAGCATGGACTGGGGAGCACACCAAGGCTAGCACCGTTTGAGAGAAATTATTTCGATTTACAGTCTATGTGATGAAAAGTGTGGCGGCAAACGGGTTAGAATCCCAAAGCTTCGGCCTTCTGAAGTTTTGCCATTGTCGGAACAGGGAATTCATGCTTGATAAAGTGTTCATAGGTACGGTTCTTTTAAAACAGGGGTCGGCAACGTAAGCAGAGTCGTCGGCAGAATTTATGTCGCTATTATCGCAATAGTAATTACGTGTCAGCGGCGAAAAGCTTTCAATGTGATGAGCAGACTCACATTGGTAATTTCTCTGCTGCCATTGCCGATGGCTGCTTTAGATATTTTACATCAAATTGTCATCTGATAAATCTCAATTCTCTGTTGGATCGTTTTTTACTAAAGAAAAACTAACCACTTTTAACTGTACAGCACATGTTTCGATAGCAAACGATTAAAATGTGGGATCTAATGTGGGATTTCAAAGTTCGTAGTTTATTATCCTAAAATGAGACTTTTTGAAATGAGCTGTACAGACTTCCAAAACTAAATTTACCGATAAGCATTCTTTCGCTAATATGTACTAAAAGTGAGCAACATTCTTGCAGTGCAAACGCTCTATAAGTTGCACGAATTGTTCTGCAGGACTGCGATTCCCCATGGACTGCAAGTTGAGTTGAAAATTAAATACCAATTTTTGGCCAGGCATCGAGTCGAGGGCAGCCATTGTTGTTGTTGTTGTTTGCTATACAAGCGGAGCGTTGCTGTTGCAACATTTCAAATAACATTTCAACTTTCGAGTGTACGTAGTACTGCTATCTGAAGGAGCACTGGGCAGAGCAGGGCAAGGACCAAAGCAGACAATGCGCCGCAACGGCATTTATTTATTTGTATTTGTGCGCGCAGCTCAATTACGTTTAACGCTTTTGACGTTTTACAACATTGGAACACACAGACACACTCGCACACACTCACACTCACTCGTACACACTCACACTCACTCGTACACACTCACACTCACACACATGTGTAGCAGCCGCGACTCTTTCTGATTGCAGAGCACTGCCAAAAAATAGAAGCTACAACAAAAGCAAAACGAGTAGCACAACAAAATTGTTGGAATTTTAACCTTGTTTCTGGTGTATTCGGTTGCGCTTAATTGGTTCTGTCAGCGGCAGAGTGGCATTGGCAACGGCAGCTATGACGACGCCGGCGTCGCTGCCAGCGTCAACAGATTAAAAAAGTTGTGCTAAAATAACATTAGCAGAAGAGCGCAATGCTCTCTACGGCAAAATGTTGCCAAATGTTGTAGCCAGTGCCAGGAATTTAAAGTATGTGCGACCTCCTTTTTAGGGTGGCCAAACAGAGGCACTGCCACGCCCCGGCAACTCGCCTTGGCAAACAATTTGCTTAGTTATTGATATGAGAACCGACCGAAGGCGACCAAAACGTATCCCTAGACCAAATGACCGCCCTTTCTTTGCGCTACACACGAATGACTCTGGCTCTGGAGCTGGCGCTGGCGCTGGCTGCAGCCAAAGGATGACTCCTGGTGCTCTGTTTGTTCGCTTGCGCGCCACTTCATTTCCGGCTTCCGTTTGTAATAATGAGAGTTTGCAGTAATCTCGCGAAATGTACAATCAAAGAGACGACGTCCTGTCCTTTCTCTCTGCCGGCACGTGGACAATGTGGCAACCATTCGATTTTATACAATTTAAGTTTACTTTTTAAGCTTTTTTCCTCTTATTTCTGCCATTTTCTTATTATTGCTCAGCTTGGCATTCACTCATAGCCGAGCTCAGAGCACGGCGTTGTCCTTGCTCTGTATGTGTGCGTGCTCCTTGTGATGCCTTAAGTGCGCTCAGTCGTATCAGAAAGAGTCACGTACACTTTGGAACTCCTTGCGCTGCGCTTTACAGAGTTTTGCAGTCAATTGCTTATGAAATTAATAGGATGTGTCAGTGTTAGTATTGACCGGAAGTAATACAATTGATAAGGATTATGTATTGTATGTGCGACAGTGTGAGTTAGCTTCTGGGTCTGCGTGTAAATGTGTGCGTGGGTTAGCTTACGCGTGCACAGGTTACACAAAATGGCCACCCTCATTACCTCTTGTTGTGATTGTGCAAATGGGCGTATGAGTGTTATTGACGATTGCAGTGGCCATCTTGTATATGCAAGTTTTATGTACAAACACAAGTGTGTGTGTGTGTGTGTAGTCAATAGCCCTGACAAATATACTTAACAACCTGCACGTGCACTGAGAAAAATATGTTACATTCTAACAGAGAAAGCCTTGCAAAATATGCCAGTGAAAAATAAACCTAACTTAGAGAAATTTCATGCACATAGTTTGGGCTAGGACAGATGTCAGGCATTGGACATATAACGGCCCGTTGTGGCATCGTTGGATAAACGCACTCCTGCCCTGTTCTTGATGCAGATATAAAGCATTTGCATTCCGTTTAGGTCTGATTTTAGACAGCTCCGATTATTGCAACCGTATGTTCTTAAAGGTTAATTTTCTTAATTTTTATACTAATTTTCTTCCTCAAAACTAAGACAACAACGACAGAAAAGGATTCTTACACATTTAAATTATTAAATTGAAATTCCAAACCGCAGAGCGGTAAACGCCACGCAGATTCGTAAACATTGCTAAAAATGGATTTAGCATTGCATTTCCAATAGCTTAATGGAATTTTGAGCAAAAAGTAGTTAAATTAATGGAAAACAGACTAATCAGTATAGCTTGCAGTTGTAAAAACATTAAAAAGATACAGTTTATAGAACTTTGCTGGACTGTGTTGGGTCCGATTTGACCTGTTAGGCACATCAATGGGTACATCATTATCTACTGCTAAGCTGATCGGTGGGGACTCGTTCAAGTTAGCCGAGACTCTTCATATATATATTCACCAAATCCAAAAATTCATGGTACATCATTGTGTTTGTAACAACTAGGATTGCCTATGCGAAATAGGCCACTTGACCCCAAAACAACAAGGCCCTACCCTACGGTTGGTTTAATTGGGGAATGTAGTGGGAACTCCAGTTGATAATCTTCAATTGAATCAGCCAGCGCTGTACCCCTGGAATCCCTTCTGTAACATACCCAACACATATGGATGAAAGACGTATTCATGTCTTGGAGAAGATCATCTTTACTCCAAATATGATTGGAGAGACTGTGAATAACAATAACCTCAATCTATAAAATCGAAGTCGCAACTGGTGCAAAAAAAATACGTATTTGTCCAGGCGAACATTGCGCGAACATAATGCAAATTATCACAAATGAATAGCGTTTAAAAGAATGTACAAGGAATTTACCAGTTATGTACTAGTTTTTGCCTTGTCATGGACATTCGACGACTTAATACACGTTCCTATAATAGCTGATTACCAAGAAGAGTAAAGGAAACGCGAAATAACAACGTTTGTGTGCTCAATGTGCTCAATTTTGTTGTTGTTTTTTTTTACTTCAAATATATGTTTTCCTCACAAAAACGCAACCTATCCAGATGAAACTTATATTCTGCAAACCGGAAGCGTTTTATCGTTCGAATGATATATGTTTCATCTCAAAACGTTGCATTATTGCGAAGTAATCGGTACCACAAAAAATTTTTGCTTAGCGTATTTATGTATAGACTAAATATCATCAGCCTCTTGTAATAGCTGATCATGAAGAGCAAAAAAGACAACGTTTGTGTGTACAATTTGTTTTGTTGTTCTTTTTTTTTTAAGTATACAGTACTTATTTTTATCTGAATAAAACGTAACGTATCAAGACACAACTTATAAGCAAACATTTTATCTTTCGTATGGTCTAGGTTTAGGTGAAAAAGTTGGGTTATTGCGAAGTTATAGGTACCACACTGAATTTTCGCTTAGCGTATTTGTATAAAGATGTTTCACTTATCAAAATAATGTCTATTTCGATATGCTGGGCGGGGAGTTCCTTCATCTGGCTAGCAACGCCAGTGTCATCACTTATTAGCACTGACTGGCGAAAGCTGCAGCATCTGTTGTGGTTTCTTCACAAATACGGGCATGCAACAACCCAAAGACCAAAACTTACGAGGAGGTTGCTTTAGAATCTCTCTTAGAGGAAGCGCTTGAACGTTGTTGTAGCTGGGAGAAAATAAACTTCCTGTACATAAGTATAGTTTGGAACCTTGGATGCTATTACAAATCTTTGGCTACATCATCGTAATTTTCTTTTAATGAAACAGGGCGAAACTTAACAGCTTAGCGTTTAAGAACTTGTTGCTCTCACAGCAATCCCGTAACACTTTCAAAACACACTTTACGCATATTTCATATATCATCATGAAAATCGCTAGGGTTTTTTGCTCAGTGTACTTAGCTTATGCACACTTATTTATATATGCGTAAATATATCGAGCTCCCACACAAACAAAACACTGTACTCTCTCTTTTAGACTCACACACACACACACACACACACACACACACACACACACACACACACACACACACACACACATATGCACATTCATCACACTTACTTACATTGTTGCAAAAGCTTCGACATAATTATTAATTTACAATTTTCATTATGCGTGAATGTGGAAAACGGCAGCCATTGTTTCGCGCGCTGTTGTTTTTATTTAAATAATTTAATTGCTTTTCGATTTGTTTACAAGTTGAAATGCAAATTTTGCATTACGGCCGGCGGCCATTAAATTTACTGCGATTTAAACCGGTAATCCTTGCGGCACAAATGACCATTATGCCGCTGCGTATACGTAATATGTGTGTGTGTGTGTGTGTTGGTGTGTGTGTGTGTGTGTGTTGGTGTGTGTGAGTCGCTGTTTGCCTTGTGCACACATTGAGTGAGAGTGCATGCTATAATAAAATTAACAACTGCATATAAATAAATAATATTGCAGCATACTTTTGTGCGAGAGACAGACTCACACTCATACGCCCCGTGTCCCTCTAGCTTGTTGGCATTTAAAGCCGCTTATGTATAAACAATAATGCAGGCTTTATATATATATATATGCATATAGCTATATATGTGTGTTTTTATCATTTGAAATTGCAATTTAATGGCAAAACTCTGGCATTAAGTGTTGATTGCAGGCGCACAACTTTGAAAGCATTCAAGTTTTGCTTATTGTCTAAGCACTTATCAAGATCTCAGTATCGCTCTGTCCAGGGCCGGTTTTATAAAAAATAATGCGGCCTTTACCACTACTAAATAGTTAAGCCACGCGCCAGCAGTCCAAATTTCCTACTGGACTGTTTTGTAAGTTACATTTCGGTAACTGTTCTAGCCAAGCGTGTGTTTGTCTCACTCACACCCACACTAAATGCGCTTACAGAGCGGCTGCAGACGCCAACAGCAGCTACTGCAGTCCACCTTCGCATCAGTGTATGAGACGCATTGATTGAGCGCGGTCAAGGCTGCATTGCGTAGCGCCTAAGCCTTCAAACCTCAAGTGTAAGCAGCAAAATGAGAATCAATGAATGAAAAGTAAAGATTTAAGCTCTACTGATTTCCATACCAATAACAGTACCACAAATGAAAGGTCCTGCTTTATTTGGAAGAAAGGCTTGTTCTAAGAGGTTGGATGACGTGATTGTTGTTTAATCTTTAAATTTGTGACGATGAAAAAGGGTGTTGTTCCGAATAGAGGCGCCACTATTGAAAAGTCATAAACTGGGACGAAGTCGGCAAGTTCGAGGTAACGTCCCTTCTGAACTGCTTACAAATGCATCAATATTGCGGAAAATTACTTCACGCGAAATAGCTATCAGAAAGTCCTGCTCATGTAAACCGGTCTGCAATTCCTCTTATAAGCGGTTTAGATAATGAACCATGCTAGAACCATTTAGAAAACAGATTTTCCATCTCAGTTTATAACAATGAATGCATTATTTTTATATTGGCTTCATGAAAAGTACGCGTATCAGCTTGCTGACTTTGAAATGTTGAAATCGTAATCTTTCTCTCATTTTTTGAAAAATCACCTATTTATGGAAAATTTGAAGTTTATATGCAAGTATATAAGATTTGACCGCGTTGCTCTAGAACCGGCTCCGTCTCTGTCTGACTCTGACACAGTCTCTCAACAATATTTACATTTGCAATTTCCCCAATCAAATTGAACTGATGCCAGTGGCAACTTACATAACAACATTATCTTAGCCAAGAAGCATAGCCAATTCAATTTGTTGCCAGCTCTTTCTAAATCAAACGCTACTCTCTCTTGCGCTCCTTGCTATGATGGCTCCATTGAAGCAAATCTTAGCAAAGAAATATATTCCCAGCTGCAGTTGGCTGAGCAGCTGCTGCAGCTGCTGTTGCCACAAAAGAAGGAAATTATTATTGGTTTTCGGGCTAGTTGCAGCTACAACTGCAGCTCCAGCTCCAGCTCGATCCCGGCGGTAAACTCAGCGAGGCAATGATGAAGCAGCAAAACTTTCAGCTCAAAGTTAACTTTTGCTGTTGTTGCAGTTCCTGTTTTTGTTTTGTTGCATTTGTTGTAGCCATGGCCATAACCATTGGCATTGTCTCTGCCGTGCCACAAAACTTTGCTCATGAACTGCATTATGCGCTGTGCTGCCTAGCGACCTGGCCGCGTGCCCCAATGGACCAAACATTGAGCGGCTTCTTGTAAGCCATTGGCCTTGGCCAATAAAGGACGCACATACGCACAGTGTGCCAGCAACAACAACAACTGCTCGTTGTTGACGGCTTTTACCTTCTGGACAGCTTTTGGCTTTGAGCTTGTGCTCTTCCGGCTGCTGACTGGGCTCTTTTTATGCTTAAATCCGATCCAATTAAAATGCATATGCAATGCAATTTAATTAACGTCATATGCTCCGCTCTGGGGGATTTCGGTTTCAGCTCGGCTCGGAGGTCAGTTACCAACTGCCGTCTAGCAGTTCCGCTTCCAAGCTTCGTCTCGAGCTCCATAAAGCATTTAAATATATATCCACTCTGTGGCATGTGGCATAGCCAGCATATTCCTCACTTCATTATGCAACAATTATGCGAGGCAAAGCATGCGTTTAATCTTTTTACAGCACAACAAACACACACACGCATGTCTGTGTGTGTGTGTGTGTGTGTGTGTGTGTGTGTGTGTGTGTGTGTGTGTGTGTGTGTGTGTGTGTGTGTGTGTGTGTGTCTGTGTGTGTGTGTGTGTGTGCATTTTCTCTTCGATTTAATACGCATTTGTATGCAAATTTTCTTGATTTTCTTTTTTTTTGCCTTTAGTTTGTTTTAATGCATTAAAAATTATGTACGTTAAGAAATCTTCAGGTTTTTAATAATATTTACACACACACAACGCTTGTTGACCAATGAAATTTATGCCTTTTGTGCCGAATTGGTGTTTACAGGGTTGGAAAATAAAGTGATATCTGGAATTTATTCAATTGAATGATTTTTTTTATCAGCAAAGAACAGCAGTTTAAGCTTAAAAGAAAATCCGTTTAAAAGAAAAAAACAAAAGTTTAAAGCAGTGGTCGGCATCAGCAGCGAATATAAATTTAAGTATGAGAGCTAACAGAGCAGAGATAGCTTTAAAATAGAAGCCGACGAAGGCATGACTCACTGCTTGTTAGAGATAAGAAGCACTTAAATACTGCCAATAACATTGCTGCCGCTGCCGATCCCTGCTTTAAAGGTGCAAGAAGTTTTCAGCAGGCAAAAAGTCATATGAGATTTAATGGCAGCTTTAGGTCGTGCGTTTCTAGCTAAAGACGAGCCAGAAAACAATTTTGATTGTTAAAATGGTTTCTTCAGGAGCCAAAAGAGCAATTCAATTGACCTTTAGATTAGTAGCACAAACAATAAGCTATTTGAACGCTTAGAGAATATGGCTATAGAGCAAAAATGAGAAACCTTATTTATAATTTCCATACTTAAATAGTTTTTTTTATTTGATTTTTTTTTATTTCCTTAAAATTACAAAATATTTAGCAATTTTATGAATTGCTTGTATAGCCTTTTCCTATGTCAGTGGTTGGCAAGTGCTGTCTCGCTCTGCCACATGCATATGTGTAAGTAAATTTTTGCCTTGACTTTATAAAAAAACGGCTACAGAATAACGGAAACAAGGCCTACGGCTTCATTGCCTTCGTCCAACAGCCGTATTAAAGATCTTCCTCCCAGGCGCTTCTTCTTCTAGTTCCAGCTGAATGGCTCAGCAAAAAAATACATGTTTTCGGACACCGAACGAATCTTCGACCTGGTTGTGCCTCTTGCACAATGAAAACAGGTTCATAAAGTTTGACTAGTACTAATCCATACCGAAGCATCTCTATACGCCATTGGATCCATTCAAGTTAAACTTGCTACAATTGCAAGAGATTAAGGTTCCCCGATTCATCCATACAGGCAAACAGTCAACATGGTTTCACCGAAGCCTCAACGTAAAGATAGATGAGTGTTTATTTTGACCGTCAAGTCAAAAGTAGAGCCCCTCTAGGCGAGAACTCTCCTTCATCTGGTGCTATTTTCAGCATATGTTCATGCAGATCTCTAACTACGTGCCAGACCGTTGCTAAAGTTCCCCATCGAGAAGCTCGTTGTTTGGACCGACTCCCAAATTAGTCTACATTGGATTTTGCGACTAATCGTCGTCCTTATCGGATTTCGTTGCAAACCAAGCGATTGACGTCCAAGAATAGTCGGAGTCAGCAACTTGGCGTTGCGACCCAGCAAAAGTTCACCGCGTAGGTAGCGTCTACTGAGTAACAACTTCAAGTAGTTCACTAGTTCGTAACTTGAATCTTGAGTACTTAAGTTCGGCAAAGAAGATTCTTTTTCGTACTCACTCTTGAGAGTTGGTGGTCGCTTGCTAAATGTTCGTAGTTCTCATGAGACCAAGTTCCCGATGTTACTATAGAAGAGCTCTCAGTTCATTAAAACATACTTTGCACACAATAAATTTGCATGCTATTCCTAGAGTTTTCATTAGTCTCCAAAGGTAGCCAAATTGGGTTGCAAATTATAAACACTCGAGCAGCAATTCGTTCTTCAAGTACAAGACCTAATTGATATCGCAGATTATGGTTAATCTTCTAACAGATCGTGTACGAGATTTGTTTGTGACGTTAACTATGCTTTACCATCGACGAATAATCTAATGGATCATCAAAGATTGTGAAACATTTGTTGAGCTACTGAAACCAAAGTATCATCGAGTGACAAGAGTGATCATTCCCTTGATGCACACGCTGATATTGTTCTTCTTTGTGACGGTGTTGTTAAGACAGATGAAATCATCAATCTGAGAATCCAACCAATTGTTCCGCGTCGATACAGTTAGGCATTTCCCAACTCCGTCACAAAGTCGCCTTATCTAAACTTTCGCACTGTATTCAAAAGTTCCTATTTCGACGAATATCATGTACAATCACCACAATGGGGTTAAACTAACTACCTCAAGTATTGAAAATAGTTTGCATGGCTGCAGTCCTTTTTATCACCTTTTTTTCTGAGCGTAAACACATAATTCAATATGCACACAAACTATGCCACATAATAAATTTAAATTTAAATTATGGCTTTAATTAATTCTCATTTTCATCACTTTCTGTTGATTTACTAATATCTAGGTCAACAGATAAATTCAAATATATCACATGACGACTTTAAACATTACGAAAAAAACAAAATTTTTTTTAAATTGTTGGAACTAACCGTGCAAATGCAGATAAGTTAATTGTCGTAAATCTTAGGTGGGTTGAAATGACTAATTAAGTTTTGGTTTATTTGTTAAAAATCGTTTAAGAATGGAAATTATGAACCTGTCCATCTTATCATGCTCATACTCTATGAGTAGCCGATGATACTGTTAAAATATGCATTTGTAGCAATGCTGAGACCCTCCAATAGGAGTTTTCTAAATTGTTTTGGGAAGAGTCTGAAATCCAGAACTTGTGTAACGAAGCATTTAGATTTAAAAAAAAAATTGCATTGGAGTCTAAGAAAGTCTATAAAGAGAAAGACCCACATAAAATCAAACGAATTTGTGTTCAAACACCAAACATTCGATAAAGTTTATCGAATCACATCATAGGCATCAATTTGGCTTCGTTTGGACTATTTTCTGAGAGAAAGGAGAGTTGAGTCCTATAAACCAAATATGATTGACAACTTGGAAAACCAACATTGCATACATTTCTTAAATAGATTGATCAAAATTTGAGTTCTTCTTCTTAACTGTCCATAACAGACAGTTACCGATGTAAAACACTGCTACTCTCTGCTTTACACACTCTTCTCTAATCGGGGATACCAAAGGTAGCTAGTGTGCTCCCTACCTGCTCCTTCCAATGGTAGTCTGCCACTTCGTCGCCTGCCTTAAACAGCCTCATAATAGACCTTTCTCGCAGCATCTTCTTCATCCATACGCACAACATGACCTTGGCAGTGTAGCTACTGAATTTGAATGCGCTTAGCTATGACAATGTCGTCGTAGAGCTTATAGAGTTCGACATTCCATCGAAAGCGGTAAGAGTTTCCAGGAGAGGGCATCGCCTTGTCTGAAGCCTCGGTCGTTGTCAAAAGGATCAGAGAGCATCAAAGTAGGATATCAGTAGCATCATTCTGCATAGTCGCACCAACTTTGCAGGGACACGGTGGCATAGACGCGATCCTTCAACTGGCTATCGCCGAAGAGATAAAAAGGTACCGATTTGGTATTCATTGGTCGGCACAGTGCCTGACATTGGGATACTTGTACCCTTTTGTCCCCGTAAGCATTAATTCTTTCGATACGATAAAATTAGAACGGAATGTACCTATAGGGAAGTTGATTTTTAAAGGCCAAAAATTACTTTTATGGCTTGCAGATTGTAAATCGATTGCGGGGTGAGGGGACTGGCAATTGGTGTACACAGTTTTACTCACACGAGTGTAATAGCACCAGCTCATATATATCCATATCCACAAGTAGTGAAGCAATAACTGCATAACTTTCGATGTATTTATCAGATGCAGATAATTTATAACATAGATGAACATAACACGATGCAAACATCTATCAAGTTTCTAGTTAATAGATTCAGCGAAACGACTGTAAACCTCAAAGTTCTGCCGAGGTAAACTTCTTACCTAGGATTACGCGCATCTTTTGGTAAAATTTTGTTGTGCTTATGGTCTCGCAGTTCTAGACTCTCATACAAAAGGATGGACGGCGTTGGTTTGTGCCAATGGAACTTATGGTATGCCACGCCTCCTTCTGCCTGTTACATACATAGCACAAATCAATAGTACCCAATTCAATCGGATTTCCACGACCTCCGACCCAAAAATTGAACCAATTTAAATCATATCCGAAATGCTTTTCATGCCTGGTTAAATATTGATTTAAGCTTTCTTTAAATATTTCACAACTGATGAACTGTTTCACAGTTAACTGATGTTCTGTGATGACATGCCATGAAATTGATTAACCCAACGACACGTATTTTGCATAATTACAACAACCACGAATTAAGTTGAAATAACAGTAAAATGCACTTAATTGCAAATAGCACAACAACAAAAGCAACAGCAGTGCGACAGAGCCAAAGAGATACAGACATGTCCATATGTATAGTACTAGCCATAAACTCAAATCATATCAAATCAAATCAAATTTGGGCGACCAAATAAAACACTTGACAAACTTTTGTCACAATCATTCAGTGAGTGAGTGAGTGAGTGAGTGAAGGAGCAAAAGGACTCTCTACAGTCTGGCGAAAAAACAAGGAAAAAAAACAGAGAGAATGTTATCAACGTCCACTTTGTCCATGGGCGTCGTTTTTATGAAATCGTCAACAACTTTATTTGTTTTCAATCGCAATATTTTTGCAACTTTTTTTACGCCATTGTAACTTGCAGATACTTCTATGGGTGTGCATGTGTGTGTGTGTGTGTGTGGGTGTGTGTGTGTGTGGGTGTGTGTGTGGATTGGCAGTTACTAGTAGCTACTATTTTGGGCACGGCCTCTGTTCTCGGTTTTTTATTAGTTGAGGCAGCTTGTGTCGAATTGATTTGTTGTTATTGTGCTGTTTGCTGTGGTAGTTGTAGTTGTTGTTGTTGTTGTCGTTGTTGTTGCACAGACAGCTAAGTGGGCATATAGATGAATGGCTGTCGTCGTCAGAGTCGCCGCCAACGCTTGCCGCTTGCCGCTTAAGCCAAGGCACATGGCGTGTCATCAAAATTGAAAATAAAAGCAACATCTGCGCTGTCAACAAATAAATCAGCAGACAATTTCATTATTTGACAGTAAACGCGATAAACTGTACCAAAATCGAGCCAACGTGACCGACAACACCAACAATAGCAACACCACACACCAAAAAAATACCAACAAAAATACTAACAAGTCGCGTGGCTGAATGAATGGCTAAGTAAACACAGCTGCCGCAGCAAGTTGAAGCGTTTTGCAGCACTTGCTAGTTGCTGGTTACTGTTAGCTAACGGTTAACTGAAAGTGGTAACGGTAGTTGCAGCCGGCTTGTTGACAGTGCCGAGATTTCTGGTAACTTTTTTGAAGTTGCCGCTGTGCACACAATTAGCAGCTTCCTCTCGACTTGCTTTATTAATTGAGCTGCAAAAGTTGAGCGCGGAATGTGCAAAAACTGTAGCCTAACTCAAGGCGTAGCAGTTCGAACTACACATGCATATAGTAATAGAGACATACCTTGGCGAAAAACGTTTTGGGTCTGCATGATAATAACGGCACGCAGTGGTACAGTGAAATATCTGCAAAGCATACGCACAAGTTAATATTGAACCTCATTGAAACGAGTTCGTCTATAAAAGTTACACTCTCACGAACTGGTATTCAAGAAACTTTTCTCATTTTGTATTTCGTTATAACAAACTTATATACGAAGTTCTTAGCCAACTTTATTTACCAACTTGCGCAATAAAGAACTTGTCTTTAACCAACTGAGTTGACGAAATTATCGATACACAATTTCCGCTAAATAGACTTATCTATAACAAAGCTCTTTTTATGTACCATTTCTTAAAAAAACTTTTCAGTTCCAAAAACTATTTTCCTTTCTCTCTCTCTGAATCTTCTAATCAAGATCCTCAATAAAGAACTATTTTTTTTACGAAAATTACCTTTACCAACTTTCTGAATAAGGTTCTTGCCTACGGAACTAGTTCCAATGATTGAGGGAAGTTATCCTTGAACAACTTCAAGAAGCTTCTCGACAGCTGGGTAAGTTCTTTGGGTCAGTAGTTCGGGATGTACTTAGCGCCAAGTACTCAGGAACTACATACTAGCAAGTAATCCGTGATACACTACGGGTCAACAGTTTACGATGTATGTATGTATTTACTGTTCGATAGTTCGAGATGTTCTTCGTGGTGTGCTAAATAGTAAGCAGTTCAGGAAGTTATCCTTGAACAACTTCAAAAAGTTGCTCGATAAGTACACCGGGAAAGTCTTCAGCAAGTACTCCCGGAAGTGCTTCAGGAAATACTCGTGACGAAATTACGAGAAAAACTCCTGAAATACTCCTAAAGTGCTTATCTGCTTATAATGCACTTCTTAAGTATTAACCAGAAGAACTCCCTAAGTCCTTCCCAGTAGTACTCCTGAAATACTTCCTAAAGGGACACAACAGGGTAAGAACGTAACCATTTATAATATTTTGGGTATTTGAGGGGAAGATTTAGGTACTTAGATTCAGATTTAGCTGGTACAGCAGTATTTTCTATATTCTATAGTGTAGGAACCTTATACATTTTTGAGGAGAAGATGATGCTTCGAAAGTTTCTCAAAGGAAAGTGACGAAGGTGACCATGTGTCACTAACCGGCTTTTGTTATCACAAAGTTCTGCGCGAAGCAGAGGTGCCTCGAAGAGTGCCCTACATCAAACGTTGTGTAACCCTTTATTGGGTTTTTATGGCCATTCAAGGAGAAGAAATTTATTTCTGGCTCCTTTTTTGAAATAGTTCGTTATCATTACCTGCTCTTTATGGCACTATTTCTGGCCTCTTGTCCTGCATTTATATTGAACATTCTAAAGCTTTCATAAGATTTGACAAGTTTATTAAATTACACATCTTCCACATTCTTCTACTCACTTTGCTGCATGTTCTTCATATGGAATTTCCCTAGCATTCATATTTTAGCGCTTCTAACATTTTTTAAGTATTCATAACGATATGAAAAATTTGCAATTTATCCATAGATTCCTTGCGTTTTTGCTATAGAAGAAGCTCGACTGTATATGGAAATGTTTGTGGCGTGCACCGAAAACTTGGGACATATAGCTGTAAGCCACAGCAAATGAAAGCAATGGCTGCCATGGATTGAGTCTAACCTAGGGAGAGCGAGTGAGAGATGTAGAGGTATGTAGGAAGCGCTGTTACCAGCATAGGGCAAATGGCAAATGGCAAAAGGCATATGGCATAGTTAAAAAGCTCAAATAAAATTTCATTAAATACACCAAAACACTCACATACACAAAAGCACACGCAAGTGCACGCAATTATGGTAAGATAGTTAAGTTTTTGATTGTGGGAATCACGCATGAGTACACCACACATGGTCTACAAGGATACTCGAATACTTGGTTACTTTGTTCCTGGAGCCTAGTAGCAGAATCACACTCACTCATACATACGCATGTGCACGCAAAAACACCAAAAAGTTCAACTCGTGCACTTGAAGACATACAATTTCGTTTGCGTTTTGGGGTTTTAGTTTAACAATTGCCTCAATTTATGTCGCAAAACTTTTCAAGCATTGTCTTTTGCATGTGTGTGAGTGGTTGAGTGAGTGAATGAGTGAATGAATGAGTGTGTGAGTGTGTGTGAGAGTGCGTGTCAGCTACTGTCTGAGATGTGCGTCTGTGTGAGTGTAGGGCTGGGGCAACCCACAGTCAACTATGCGTGTAATAAATTTCAATGCCTTGTCGTTTAATTAATGATAACAAATGGGGTGGAGCTACAGACGCGTGAGCAGACGCCTTCAATACCCTGGATGACATGACCCCCTACCCATACCCTACCACTGAATGACTGCGCCTCTATTATGCCGTTTCAATTACATTCATTGATGAGGAGTGTGAGCACACACACACTCACATACACTCACATACACTCACATGCACACAAATGTGTCGTTAATTCAATTTAACAAATATTGACATATGCTAATTCATATAAATGTTTGTTGAACCCGCTTCTTGGTATGCTATAAAGAGTGCGGAAGAGAGAGAGTTACAGTAAGCTACAGTAAGGGCTACGACAACTGCGGCAATGGCGTCAGTGATAATTGATTGTAAAAATGGCGGCAATGAGTTGAATTAAAACGCAATTATTTGCAGCAGGCATTAAGCCATGTCAGTTAGCAAAGCATTTAGCATTTTACTTGCCAAATGATAAAACGATAACTGCCATACACACTCTCACATACACTCACACACACTCACACACATTCACACACACTCACTCACACACACTCACACACACTCACACACATTCACACACACTCACTCACACACATACTATACATATTGCATTTAACTACTACCAGGTTATAAACAAACATTGCTTGCCTTTTATGGCTTCATATTTTTGGCAGTTTTGGTTTTTGCCTGACATTTAAAATATGGTCGCAAATATTTGGTTATAACCGAAAATGCCGACTCTGTTGACTTATTGAAATATTAATAAAAAATATGCAAATACATGGTCGAAATCATGCATTTTGATAGCTAATTTATGATTATGATTTATTGCATCGGCTTTGATATGATTGAAAACATAAAAACAACTATAAAAATAGAAAAACATAAACTAATAAAACTACATAAACAAAGAGGTAAAAAAAATCACAGTAAGTCACTCAAAGTGATTAAAAATAATATGACTGTAAATCAATAAAATACTGTTTACATTTTATTAAATAAATTGTATGGAACTTTAGTATCTAAACAAACTACTGCGAGGCGTTTCGCAAGAGCAAGTTACTTTATTATACTGCTAGGGGGCGGAGCCTCCCTGCTCCCTACCTTTGTGCCCTTCTTAGGTAGAGCATATTCTTTTTTCCGTTCACGTTTCCCTTCCTTATTTTCTTCTCATTCTCTTCTTCATCCTCTTCCTTTTGCTCTTCCTCTTCTTCTTTGCCTTATTATTCTTCTTCTTCCTCTTCTTTTCTACTTTCTTTTCCTATTCTTCTTGCACTTTTTCTTCCTCTTCCTGCTCCCACTCCACCTTCCCTTTGTCTTTGTCTTTACCTTCATCTTATTCCTGTCCATCTTCACATTCATCCTCTTCCTGATCCCCTTTCGATTAACCTTCCCGTTTCTATTAATAGGCGTTTCCTCACTCTGTGAACATTTTACAAAAGTAGGCTGAGATTTTATGTCATTTTTTGTAGTTCTATGCTTTTTTGTCGATTAAAATGAAACTCTAAACTGTTAACTTAGTTTTGCCAAAATAGAACAAAGCATTCACGACTTCACCCGAAAATTTTATTATTGAAAGTGGGGGACACTGCCCTTTTATCGCTCTGCTCGCCAAAACCGATAGCTCATTCGAGGTAGATCAAATTCTTCTTCCCGTTTCCTTACCGTTCTCCTTCCCGTTTTCGTAGGTGTTGCCAGACTGTGCACAGTTTTGGGTAAAATAAAACTAGGCTTTGAGATTTTGTGTCATTTTATGTAGTTTTACGCTTTTTTGCGGACGAAGTGGTTAAGATATTGCCACAAAAAAGAGGCTATTTTTGATTCCAAGGTCCTATCTCTACACCAAAATGCAAAACAATTGGTTCAGCGACTTAGGCGTGAAAAGGGAACAAACAGACATACCGACAGACAGAGTTACTTTCGAATTTATAATATTAGTATAGATTTGAACTTTACTATTGCAATGTCATGGGCCTAAGGATTACTCAACTGTTTGACGAAGTTTGTGGCAAAGGAACCTTTAATTATAGCTACTCCATTTTTAAGAGCTTGGTGCAAAGTCGAGCCGCTAACGTGACAATCACATCCGCTGATAAGGCGTAAAGAGCTACTCACGATGCGTCACATATGGTAATAGCAAAAAAAGCCGTATATTTAATTGCACTTTTTCACTTTTGTATAGAAGCCTACCTTTCCTTCCCCGCTTCTCCTTCCACCACCACCCCTCTCTCTTCAACAGTCCCTAAGGGTCTGAAAACATCTTCGGCGATAAGGCAGACCTGAAGAACATGGGATCCAGCACACAGCGAAAGCCGGAGATCAAACTGCGATCGCAACAGACTTCCGAAGCCTTCTTCGCTCAACTCTCTAAGCAGCTCCATCAACCTCCTTCAGAACCTGATAAAAAAAGATGATTGACAAGTCACTTCTTCATTTTATGATTATGCTTATACTACTTACTCTCCTTTTTATTGACTGGCCGTAACAACCAGTAACAGGGTTACAGCCTGATGTAGAGGATTCCAACAGGCGCCGTATAACATGTTATAAGCCTTGACTGAAAGATCTTAGTAAACCGCCATAGACGGCAGGCCAAGCCAGATGACATTTCCCAATTTCCAAACTAAGACGATGATAAGAAAGACGAAGCCGAAGGCGTAGAGAGAGGAACAGGAAGCGGACGAGGAGGAGAAGGTGGAGAAATAAGATCTACGTACCTATCATGAATGAATAAGCAGGAGAAGTAGGAGTTTGTAATGGAAGTTTAATGCATATCGATGAGATAGAGACCTTTTAAGGGGTTGACGAGCGTAGAGAGATTTTCATCGATGGCATTTGCTGACATTTTTTCAGATGTTGATCTGAGAGCAAAGGTGGCAGTAGTTCGCTTATAGAATGTCATTTTGACCTTGACAGAGATTTTACTGCAACATAAATTAATGGGTTTTCTTTGAACTTATTTGGAATACCAAAAGACAGGTATACTCCTTACAAATTTCGGTTTTTGTGATTTTCCCTCGTGTAAGCACTATAAAACTCGATTTCTGCATCTTCTCAAGAAGTCTCACTCTAATAAGGAGCTTAATCTATACAATCGTGTGACAATTCGAACTCTGTACAAGATATGAAAACAGTGGCCATCGTTCTAGCTACGCTTCTTTAATTACGGTTTAATTGAACTTTAAAGTAAAACCACAGTCGTGAATTCAACTAATCAATAAAAATAAATTTGCATTAACATAAAAATGAAAATTTTGGTTTTTATTCAGCAAAACATTTGCAAAAAAGAGTAAATGCAATTTTGCTTAATAACCATGAAATGTATTCAAATAGCTTTAAAAAATTTTTTTTTGTATACAAATTTATTTTTACAGTTATGCAAAATTGGTCATAAGTTTAAATTAACTTACGAGATGACAATTTAATATAATGTTAACGATTTAAACAATAATAAGCTTTTAATATAACTTTATAATATATATTTAGAGATAAACGTCAACAAATGGGATAACTTTTTTGAATAAATTAATTTGCGTTTCATGTTTTATAATCAGCATTGCGATAACAAACTATTGTCCTTTAGGCCATCCGTTTTTTAAATCAAATTTCATTCAATAAAAAATCATTAAATTTGGAAGAATTTTAGCTTCTCTTTTCCCAATTCCATTTCAATGACTTTTCCAAAAGCTCTGCGCACGAATAAGAGGGAGGAAAAGTTAATCACCTGTTTTGCTTATGTCCAGCTATGTTTAGGCGGAGATTTATCTATCTAGGAAGTCACAGTCTAATTAGCATCTAAGAGCTGTCAGAAATTAGGCAAACAGATTGCAGACCTAACCTAAAATTTCCGATTCCAATTCGATTCATATGTTGGATAACCAAAAAATACAAGAAGTGTTAATTCAGGCTTCTTTTATGACGATTGAAATAACAAAAAACATGGTTGTTGATTTTTTAATTTCTGGATCACCATAGGGATTCTAGCCTATTCTATGGTTTTAGCCTTATTCTCCTCCCAATGACCACCATTGCATCACCATAGTGACCCTAGGCTATTATATTACCTATTACCCTTTGTATCCCCATATGATATGTTATTTTAGCTTATTTTATAGCTTTCGTCTTATTCTCCTCTATAGGACCACCATTGCACAATAGGGATTATATTCTGGGCCTTTTGTATTGGGGCCTTATGCTGACTCTGTTTCCCTTCGCCTTTCCGTTCACCTTCCCATTCTCCTTCTCTTTTCCCTGCCCATTCCTCTTCCTTCTATTTCTCTCTCTCTTCCTCATACTAAGTTCAGCTGCGGATATTGGTACCGCACCAGGAAACCTCTACCTCTGCTGCGGTCTTAATCCATGTTAAGTGTGCTGGCATTATTCATTAGAGTTCTTTAGACGATTGTGGGAGTAGTCAGCTTTCAAGGTTTTTCTACTCGAAGTAGATTTTTGAATGTGAATTGGAGTTTCACACGTTGAGTCTCAAATCATAATTTGAAGCCTAGGTTAAAGTTGGATACGAATCGAAACACAACCTGGAAGTTGTGGCCATTCCCAAGCAGATAGCAACCAGAATAGTTATGGAATCCCGTATATGCTGCATTGTCTGAGTTTGGTATTCCAGTTAAGTTTGTGCGACTTTACAGAATGACGTTGATCAAAACACTCAGCTATGTTAAAGTATTAAAGGACCCTTTTAAACCTTTTCATACCGTATAAGATTTGAAACAAGGCGAACTTGTTATGAAGAATTTTTTGCGAAAGACCGAAGACATCGGAACGGGACTGTAGACAAGGCGGTTGAACACTCAGTCAGATTGATGCTAAAAACTATTCTCAAGGATCTCGTCTAAAAGAAAATTGTCAGCAAGAGTCAAAAAAAGATATCAGTTTATAAGAGTGAACTTCAGTCGAGTATATTTGTATAACTTATATATGGAAGTTGAATTACAGTGATGACTAAATAAGCAACGCAACGAAATGACACTGACTGTTGTTTGGCACAAGTTGCAGTCAAAAACCATTTTCAAGCATATTCTTTTATAGGATTGTTAGCCTCAAGTACATAACTTAGTAAACAGTTTTGAAAGCTTTTTGAAAAATTTGTAAGTTCTGTAAATCCATAGACGGACTTGCTCATAAAAAACGGGTGCAGCAAACGATAAGCTGCTAAAAACACAAATTTCATGAGTTCCAATACAGTAATACACTAAGACCGCAAATTATTGATTGAAATAGCTTACAAAGTTTGCCTTTTTAGAAAAGCAAATATTTTGAAGAGTTCAAGAGTTCAGCATGTCTGCAACACCAAAGTAACTTATCGAAAACCCAATTTAAACACATATTTACGTAAATATTTCATGCTCCAATACGAAGTAATGCCAAACTTGTGCGACTGTTTCAGCCAAACAATCTTTTCTACGGTAATACGCATATATGTGTGTATGTTTATAAGTGAGCAGGTTCATATGTGTCATCAAATTTTATGTAGTTGCCAAAATGTGCTCTGGACTTGCTTAGTTCACGAAACTTTTGTTATTGCATTGTGCGTAACACAAAATTTGAGTCTAAGGCCATAATAAGGTTTGGCAAATTTTCAAGGCAGGACACAGGACAATCAATAGCCATGGCCATGGTGCTCCTGCCGCCTGCTGCTGCCTTATCCATCTTGCCAGTTGTCGCACTGCAAAAGTCTTGGCCCAACAAAATGTCAATCGCATCTGAAGTTGATGGCCAGCACATAATGGCAGACTAATGACAATAATCGCCTCACTTTTTGCCCAGCGAAGAGCACACATACATGTAAGAAACGCACACACACACGCACACACACACACGCACATACGCAAAGCTCCGTTAGCAGTTGGAAAATTTATGGCCAAGGGCAATGGCAGCAGCGACAACAACAACATCTAGACTGAGACTCCGCTCAGCTGGAGATTCGATTTATAAATGAGCCGAACATTGTGCTTATATGAAAAATATGTTAAATTAATGTGCCATAAAGCAAATGCGTCAACCATTTGGCCATTAACAAGGCTTAAGGATGTACTCCGCTCCCTTACTTAAGTACGCTCCTCCTCTCCCGCTCAAGGTCAGCTGGGAGTCAGTTGGTGGGCGCAGCTGGCACTTGCACTTTATTAAATTTAACATCAACTTCTGCTTGCCGCATTTCGTGTTCATATTTTGCATGTGCATGCTGTCACACACACACACACACGCACACACACACACACAGACACAGTGACACACGTGCAAGCAGAGCGGATATGCGGCGTGCGCCATTATTGCGCCATTAAATTTGTAAGTCAACCATTTTAATATTTGGGGCAAACAATGCCAAACGAACCTACTGTGCACACACACACACTCATACACATTCACACACATTCACACACACTCACACACTGCAAAGCACGCGAGTCGAGTTACAGTCATGCAAGAAGCGAGCGCGTGTTTTTATTATAACAACAGCGAGGCAGCAGCAGCGGCAGCAGCAGCAGCAGAAGGCTGAGCGAGTGAGAGGCAGCGGGTGAGAGAGCGAGTAAGAAGATAGAGCTAGGGAGCGTGCTACCGGAACGCTGTGGGGTATCAGTGTTGGGTAGCGGCAAAGATATGCAATTTCGCATATGTACTTATATCCCAGCGACATGAAAAGGATCAATTGTGGCAAAACGAATTGCATACGAATGTGCAGCGCTGAGCTAGGCGTTGCACTATGGGACATTTTGAACAAAACTGGAGATTTTCATTTCGGGAAAACAACTTACAACTTTGGCTGCTCACAATTCAAAGGTATGAGTTCAAAAGACAGGCAACAATAAGAATTTTGCCATAATATATCTTGGCCTTAATCGTAAATATCATTGAATATTCATTTTAACGAACTTTTCAATTCAAGCGCCTTTCAAACTGAAATTTTGTGAAATTTTACAACATGACACTTTTATAACACGGAATTTAAATAGGCCGAAACCAAAAAAAAAAGAGAGAATATTAGAAGCCTTTAGTCATATTTATAGTTGATTTGCATCAAAATTACAAATTTTATGGGTTTTCTCAAGTTACTTTGAAGCTGCATTTAGAGAAAAAGCACAAAGCATTCTACTTAAAGTCGATTCTGCCCCAACTTTCAGTTAGTAAACGTATTACGCGTTGAAAAAATGCCTCGTCTTTTGAGGCGATATAAAAATCAAACCAATTCTTAGCTTCTTCGTAAGAAGTAAAGTGCTAACTGTTAATCGGAAGGAACAATATCTGGTCAACACAGCGGCTAGGATAAAAACTATCCATTAAAGTGCCTCAAGTGACAACAGTTACCAACATGTGTCCGAGTGTTTTCTTGTTGAAAGATAACTTTTCATAGCCTTGGGCGTATTAGATGCTTTTACAGTGCGTTGCTCGGTGGTAACGCTTGCCAGTGTTGGTCTCGTTACGCTGACTTATACAGTCGAAGATCACTCCGAGCATTAGCGTCTTGTTCTGAGTATTCAATTTAGGCGCTGAAGTTGATGCACGGCGGAACTTACACGTTTCTGCGTTTTGCAATTTTCGTTCCCTCCTCTCTTTTCATTGCAATTAGCCCTTCCGATATGGTCTTTTTTGGAACGGTTATTCATTTTTGATATCTCTTGGTTTGACTTCATTTATGAAATATTATACATGCTAACCAGGCACTTTCCGGAAATGTTAATTTAAGCTGCCAGCGCTGAATTCTTTCCAGCAATTTTGGTCTTTTAAGATTGGCAGGAGTGATCTTTATTAATTTGTCAAAAATAAGCACGATTTGTTCAGATAGCTGGCTGCTTTCCAGAGACTGTAATCAAGGTCAGATGTAAAAGGATGCAGAGATTTTGCTAACCTGGATATATGTAAACCAACCAAATAAACTTTGAAATCATTGTAAATTTTAAGGTAAAGCTTCATTTATTTTCTGTTGCAAAGAAAAGGGCTATTTCCCATAGTGCGCTGGCGCCCAGTCACTAAAGGACTTCATGAGAAAGTAACATTGCGAGGGACGCTCAGGCGGACGCAGCTCACTCGAAGCAAAACGACAAAGTAATCCGGGATTTGCATTTTATCGGAATGCGGCTATGCTGATGCTACTGCTGCTGCCACTGGAGACAAGTCAGCATACACAGACACAAAGTCACTCTCACACACACACACACACACACACACACACCCGTAAGGGAAGGCGCGCGCATTGCCGTAAGTCAGTCATTTGCATGCGTCGCATATTTGTCGTTACAACAGCCAACTGTTTGTTATGCAATTGTAGTCGGGAGTTGAAGTAGTCGCTGTTTCGCTCAGTGTATGTGTGTGTGTGTGTGTGTGTGCGTCTTTTTGTTTGTTTGTTTGCGTGTTTGTTTGCCAACATCGTCGACAGCAGGGCAACAGCACAAGCGGGCCAATGGGGTATCAAGGCAACGGCAGCTTATTCATATTACATAAACTAACTGCGCGCGTCTTGCGTAACGAATTGAAATTGCAGCAAAAGCAACAAGAACCACTAGAAGAGCATCCAAAGCCACAAGCCAGGCACACAAACATACTGGCCAAGTTTTTTAGCTCGAGAAAAAACCACAAAATCAACTGGGTCGCCATTTTGAAAACACAATGTTGGCACGGCTTAAGGCGAATGCCTCTTGCAGCTGGTATGAAACACGCTGTATTTAGATGCTGAACTAGCTTGATCTTTTAGTGCCTTGTAATTAGTTGATATTCCGTGATACACAAATGAAGAGTAGTCCTGTTACCTAAAGATACATTCACCCAAAATTATAATTTTATCTTGGCACTGTTCCTTGCAGCTTCTTACGACCCACACATATATATCAACTACTAAATTGGAAACAATGCCTTATAAACCGTTGAGCTGACCAAGCCTCACTTTCCTTGTCAACGCACGCACAGTCTAGGTGCTCCCCAAAGCGTCTAAATGGCCCATTTGGAGTGTACTGTAGCAACTCCAACCTTGCAGCTTTCACCTGTTCGTGGCTTATAAAAACTGTCTCTGTCTCCAACTACGGATTTACGCGGAATATGAATGTCTTTGCTTCAAGGTTTCTATGCCGCGCAAAGCGTTCTGGATACCGTTGTGTTCTACAGGAGATACTTGTTGTGTTCTACAGGAGAGGTTCCAAAACAAATTTGTATTTTAACTACGGCCACTAAAGTAGAATGGAGACCTGGAGGTACTGGGGAACATTTGAGCCCCTTCTTCACGTCTATGGTTACTTTCAAGCAATTTTTCTTTTTACTGCCCTTCCATCGCTTACTAAATGTTATAACGACCACTTTATCGATGCTGTCATCGTCTGGCGAAAGCCAAACTTGTAAGATAGGCCACTATGAAGATGTCTCGCTTAGCGGCTTGATACACTCGGGGAGTAGACCAAAATTCTGCACCTGCAGCGGCCAGGAAAAGCACGATCGAGTTGGTTGAATAGAGTTGTGATTGTTTGTTGTGAGAAAGTGGGCTTCTCTGAAAGAGATAGCTTTGTTCCACATTTGAAGCCAGTAAGTATAAAGCGGCTATGTAGATAAGAAGAAGATGCATCGCTGTTTTGAATGGCTTCCAACTAATCGGTACAGTTGCCATAGCTTCCTGTAGCATCCTGCATCCTGCCGTGACATCAGTCATAGGTACAGTGTTATGAAATTTCCTCATTATTCCTACTCTGCGTTTAACAACTCTAAACTACAATATGCCATTTATATGCTACACTCCAAATGTGTCGACTGTCTACTGTTGAAGCATGCACCTCTTTCCTTTGTGAAACCCATCATGTGCAACGCAGAGCAACGCCGAACCTTTACATATTTGAACTTTGTTCTATCAAAACTGTTTCTGTAATGTGTCCCTTGACCCCACTAAAAATAAAAAAACTGCAACAACAAGAAACAATTTCTGCAGCGACGCCGACTGCGCTGCTTTGTTTTGTCGCCTAATATTGGCATTGTTGCTATTCGTAATACAATTTTTAGGTAACATTTTGTTGTTATTTCCATAAAGGAAATAGGCTGACAAACGGTAGCGAAGTTATAGCTTTTGATATTGGTAGCAGCTTGCGCATATGTGGCGTATGAGCAATATTTTGAAAAACACAAATACATATAGCGATATGTATGTGTATATCGTATACATATCGAAGCCTGTAAGTATATGCCACGTCGAAACTACATACCACACAAAATGTGCGATTTGCCGGCTACGTGACGCTTTGTTGGTGTTGGCTAAAGTTTTCCAACGGCAGCAACAACAATGGCGTCATAACCCAACCAACTGAAACACGCACACACACATACACACACACACACACACACACTAAACATTGCAGTGCTACTTTTTTTTCAGTGTGACTGCTTTGTTTGGCATTCAACTTGTGCCATTTTTTAACATTTCTGTTTTTTTTCGGAGCGAACGCATTAAAATTTGTTGCACGTCGCAAAAATGCTGTGGCAAAACCGAGCTAAGGCCACACATGCTTCACACACACACACACACACACACATAGCTAGAGCCTTTGGCAATGGCATTGCAAATTATGTGGCACTAGCAGTTTACCTTAGAAGCTGCCGACGCACTGCAGGCAAATAAATTTAGGAACCAAAAGCAAACAGCACATAAAAATCACTTGAAGTGATTTTTACCAAACACTTTTAGCCAATATAATAGCAAACTTTAGTTTTGAAACATGGACTTTGTCCGTTTGGATTTTGGGTGAAAGGTTATGCGAACACAAACTTTAAGGGTACGCAGGTTGAAGGCAACTTGCTTCGATGGTAGTTGTGATGAGAAAGCTAATTGAGATTGAAAGGTCGAATTGAAGCGAGATCTGAAACAGGAAGAATTGCACTATCCTTCTCCATAAATTACCGGATTTGGAGCACTTCTCCACGGCCTGCCGCCTCCGCTGCCTTTTTTCAATTACAACATTGCAAAACTTTTTACGCAGAAATTGCGCTATAAGATATCTTCATATAGTGGGCGTAATATGCAAACATAAGATTTGGAATGGTAAATGAGACCAAGCGACATTGAAATTTTCGAGGGATGCAGCGTTCCTTACTAATATAGCTAGGTTAAAGTGGGCCTAATGTTCGATCTGGAGACTTGGTACTGTAAATCCGACACGCACCAAAATTAGTGAGTATTGCTGGGTTCCGTACTAACATAGATTACGTTTTTTTTCCGACAACAGAAGCTGCTAAAGTGGGCCTAATGTTCAATCATGATATTTACTACGGTAAATGCCACACACAGAAATTATCGAGATAGAATAGTCACGTTCTGTTTTTCGATAAAATCAACTGTCAAAGTGGACCTCATATTCAATTATGAGATATAGTATGGTTAAGGTGACACACCGATACTATCCGGCTTTTTTGGGTTTTTTGTTAGGATACATATGTTCGCTTTTTTGACTGCAAGTACAGCTTCTTCTAAGTGGGTCTTATGTTCAATCGTGAGATTTGGTAGTGTAAATGCGATACTCAGCGAAATTAGTGAATGCATTCCTTACAAGAATATACATATGTTTCTCTTAAACAGGAGCTGCTTTAGTGGATGCATTCCTTAATAGAATAGACACATGTTTCTCTTAAATAGGAGCTACTTTTCAAGTTTAGAGTCAAGCATGAGATTTGGTGCAGAAAATGTCATATTTTTGAATGTCATTGGCACCAACACAACAAAAACATACAGATCCTGTCTTAATTCCAACCCTAATCATGGCTTGCACTTTTTTAGACCACTAGAGAAGCCCACATGGCACAAGTTCTTTTACAAGGAAGTAGGGAAAGTCGGCGACTGTCAACACACTTCATCGACTTAAAATGTAGAACATTTGTAAAAGTCAAAAAACTTGTGAACTTCACAAAAGTTTGAAAAATCTGTTCCAAATATGCTAACCGATGCGCATGTAGAAGTTATGGCAGCAGCTGCTGAATTGTAATCGTGTTGATCCAATTATTCAAGAATATGTTATTGCCGGATTCAAGATGTGTATTGCTTAGTAAGGCCTAGAACGAAAGGATGATAAAAGAAAAGTTCATAGAGACTTTTTACCGATTGTTTAGTCTAATAAAAAGAGTAATGTTTCACGTTCTGCCAACAATAATCGAATCCTATAAGCTACACCATGTTTTCATGGAAAACTTAAACTGTTTTGAGAGGATGGAAGAGGGACTAACCATCTTGCAGCTGCAAAGCTTCTTATCTTGTTATGCCTTATTTTTTATGTTCCTATGCCTTACTAGCGATTTCATAAGAAAAAACACACACACAATAAAAAGTTCAACAATGGTATACTGGAAACCTTTATATGACTTTTTCATCTAACGGATTTTATTGAAATTTTTCAGAAATAGGAGCGCGGCTATAATAAGGCTTGATTTCAGATTTCAGGGGTACTCTTATGGAGAGAAGACTGAATTAATTTTTGGAATGCTCTTTATTAATATATCATTGAAGCAGATGTACGAATCAAAAAAAAAGAACGCCTTGAAATCATTACTCCTAGTGCAAGATCTTAGACGTTACTGCGCATTACTGAAGCATCAACTGCTTGAAGGCTGTAATAACAATAATACAAACAATATACTAGTATTTCAACAGAACAACTTACAAATCACGTATATTACTTATTATCCGCGATCCTGGAAACATCCTCAGCTTAGGATTCAAAGATGTGTTGATTTTGGATTCGCTCATGTCCTTGGGTTCATTAGCACAAGCGATGTCACCAGATGTCTTGTCTTGAGGAAACACTATTTTGGCAGTTAGAAAGGTGCACTTTGCCTTTTGGGGATCATAGGACAGTTCAGGCTTAAAAGGAGCACCTAAATCTGCAAGATTAAGCATGCTTAGTTCCTCGCGTAAGCCATCGACCGAGTTACCAATCTCATCGATAACACTGAATACCACGTTGTGCTCAAGAGTCTTTGTATTTGGTGAATCTTTGGGTGCCAAAAGAGAAAACAACTTTGTATCTATATTATTAGATTCCATTTTGACTGTCTGATTGAAAAAGTAAAATCGATTGAAATTTTCTCTGTGATATTACAATTATAGAAATGTTACGGAAATGTCGTAGGAAACGTGATGAAACTTAAGTTGTCAAAAAGGCATAGGATACAGAGCAAGATATCCAAAAGTAGCCACGCCTATAGGTGGCATTTGGCATACCATCCAAAGATTTTTTCTGTCAAATGAATTGTGGATAAGCGTCTTGCAGAGTGTTAGATTCTTTGGAGAGAGTGATCTCCAGTACCTCATTTAACAACTGAGACCAAAGTAGCATATATTGGCAAGAGTGATTCTCTGCTTGATCTCCATGCTAGCATCGTTCTTCTTGACAACATCAAAAGTATACTTTTCCGCATCCATCTGAGACTCCAACCATCTCGTCATTTTGCTCGGAGTAAGCATACACATTGTTTCGCTCTCATTAACAACCACACCAATCCTGGTAGGTTTTCTTTCAATAGCCGTAAAGGCTCTGGTAGCTGTTCGCTTAGTAACAATGATATCGACATCATCTGCGCACGGAAGCAGCTTGAACGTTTTTAAAAAATGATCCAGTTCCGTTGCCCTCTGGTCTTTGACAGCACTGAATTTACCACAATGTTGAAGAGGTCCCATTTTCGGTCATTGTCTACAGCCTCGCTCGATATTAAGAGGTTCAGAGAGATAATTTCTTACTTACACGCAGCTGCGTACATAGTGGAGATTATCAAGGTTCCAATAATTGGACTTGCCCTCATCTAGTCATATTCTGCAAATGAGCTGGTGCATGCACCCTACCAACTCGTTGCCGCCAGCTTTGTTATTCTTAAGTCGCTTGATAGCAACCCTAACTTCGGCTAGGCAGCAGAATTCCCGTCATATGTGCGCCTGAGTGCATCATTCCCCCAGCATCATTCCTTCATCTGCTAAAACGCAAGGAGAGGAAGATATGCTTTCAAAGTCCAATCTGATTGCGTGTAGATTAGTCAGGGGACACCCGTCTATATGGCTTTGGGTGTACTGAATTCTGTTCAATTATCTTGCTGGATACGAGTCTGGATATAGGGTGCTAGCCCTTAAACATAGTCCGTTAATGACCTGCTGGGATTGTCAACTTTCGGGGTTATCTTATACGACACTTTCTCATCATCTTTCATTGTAAGGGGGTGAATTCCAAATCGTACGTACAAAGTCCATCAATCCCTTATACGGCATACTTTCCACTAGAAGCTATTTTTAAGAGTAGATTACTTAGTGGTGCAAGATTTTGGGTCCCTTCGGCAAACATGATAGCAAATGGGAAAATGCATGTTTTAAACTTAAAATAATTTAAATCCTTGTAACTTAAGCTAACTACCATCGAGAAGCCGAATTTCCATTCCAAATGACCATTCCAAGCCTAATAATTCCATGGTACATTCAATTTGACAGAAGAGCTTTAGCGACTTAATGGAGTTGAGTATCTTTTGGTCGGCAGAAGCGTTAGGGAAAACTATTGTTAAGCCCCCACACTTGCGATTTCAAGCCTTTCCAATAAACTCTTCCTATTTCGATAGATAACTAAGACAAGTATTGCTCAAAGCAAACTCAAATAGACAATAAGACTCTTAATTAAAGTACAACTGCACAGCTAGCAGACTCACTTCACAAAACCAATTTAGGCTCCTTTCGACACACAAATGACTTACTAGAGGCAGTTGCAACACTTGCCACCCCGAAAAATACCCTTTCGCCAAGCAAAACCTGCTAAATTAGAACCCAACAAGAGTTGCCGCTTTGCCCTATATTGATGGAACAGAAGTCTGGCCATAGATCCATAACTCATGGCCTGATTGAGTTAATTTAGCTGCCTGGGCATGCAGCATGTTAAATATGTGCAACCTCAACGCCAACTAATTGCAATGCATCCATCAGATAAACAAGTGATAAGCTGTTGCTGCGTGTAGGCCAGAGCAGCTGCTCTATCAAAACCCATAAGCTATATAGAAAAAAATCATGTCAAATTGCAATATGTGTCTGTGTGTGTTCGTGTGTGTGTGTGATGGTGTGTGTGTGTGTGTGTTGGTGTGCCTCTGATTTTTATTACACACTTGGCCAAGAAGAAGCAGTAGAAGAAAATTGTAAATTGCTTTTAATTAAAAGCACAAACATAAACACCTGCTGTACACATATTCCATGCCATGCCACATCAGGCCGCACGCAACAGACGTGGAGCAACCAACCAGCTCTGTCTCACTCTTTTTGCCATTCACATAAAACAAAAACGGAAATGAAATCGCTGCTAAGCCAGGCCGAGCACGACATGACTACAGTTCCAGTTGCAAGCTACAGAAGCTACAGCTCCATCTAAAGCTAAAGGCGCCACAATGAAGCGTTGGCGTTATGCGTTTGCGTTTGCGTCCTTTGTCTATGGGTTTTGTCTGCTGCTGTCTATTGGTTGCCGCTGCTTCCGACTCACACACACATAGACAATAAACGCCGTTGTTGGCGTATTAATAACCCAGAGCGTATAGAACCCGGCACAAACCACGTCCAAAGGTTACACATGTGTACGTGTGTGTGTGTGTGTGTGTGTGTGTGTGTGAGGAAATATGGCGACGGCACGTTGCGTTTATAAATCGCCAACCCACACAGTCTCGCACACACTCAGGCAAACGGATCAGCAGCTGTTGCTAGTTGTTGCCAACGTTACTCATACGCACTGTGGTCTGCCATTGTATTTGGTTGCATTTTAGGCTTTGAAAGTTTCACAATTAGCCAGCAAACTGAGGCGCCTTTCTCATTAGGCCAATACATTCAATTTCAATGCAAATAGCCTGCTGCTGCTTGACAGAGCTGCCACTTTTGTGTTGTGTGCCCCACTGACTTGTTGCCACAATGTTGCAGCAAACTGTTTGTTGGTTGCCGTTAAGTGCGCCACACAGCGGCCCACGTGCCGCATTTGCATGCAACAGTCGCAACAAGCGTTTGGCGAGTCGCAAATAGCAAAGCAAACTTTGTGTTTGTGTGCGTCTGCCGCCTCGTACCCCCTGGCAAAGTTGCAGCTGCAACAGTCACCGAGCCATTTATTGGCTTTGGCTTTGTGCCTCATGTCTATGTGGCGGCCATTGCAGTAGATTGTTTTCTCTGCAAATGTGAAAATTCACAAAACAAAAATTGAAAATGCCTGCCACAATGCAGCTTTCTGCATGTGTCCGTGTGCCCCGGTCCCACTCTCGACACTTTTGTGGCACACAGATTTATATTTTTCTTTGCAGCGCCGCCGCCGAGTTGCTTCTAGCTACTTCTAACCTCCAGCTTGGCCATAAATAATGGTGCATTATTTTCAAATAAACTCCAGGCTGCGGCTGCGTTAGTCAGCCAAATGATTTTCACACATGAAGAACGTGCAAAAGTGCTCATAAATCTTGGCCGTTTTTCTGCGCTTTTCCTTGGCATTTTCATTGAATTTGATTCAATGCGCGTGGGCAAACAAAACATGCAAATCAACCAACAACAGTTTGGAAAATGCCACACATAGCAGCAGCAGCAACAGCAAATGGAAACTGGCAACATGCGGCCGCTGCTGCTGCGGCAGCTGCTGCTCTTGCTGCTCGACTCGGCAAAAATTTGCAAGTGAAATGTTTTGTGGCTTGTCAAGCCAAATGCCTAATGAAAGCAGCGTCAAAAACCAAAAACTGAAAACCCCAAAACCCACAAACGAAACCCTCGGGCAAAGCAATAAGGCCAGAGACGTGCATAAATACACTCAAAAATATTAACAATCAATTTTGTTTTTCGTTTGGTTTTTACTGTTATATTAGTACCGTGATAGCAAAGTGACTTGAATGCATTACTCATATGCCGTGACGGCAAATCGACTCGAGTGTTTCGCTCATATGGCGTGATGGTAAAACGAATCGATTTTTTTTATTATATGCCGTGAAGGCAAAATGACTCGAACATGTAGCTCATATGCCGTGACGCTAAAGCGACTTGAATATGTCGCTCGTAGGACATAGCGGGAAAATAACTCGAATATGTTGTTCATTGGCAGTGAAAGCCAATTGTCTTGAAGCAGTCGCACGTATGTCGTGACGGTTCAGCGATGTGAATCTGTCGTTCACGTGCCGTGACAGCAAAGCATCTCAAATGTGTCACTTATATGCCGTGACTAGAATCTATCGCGCAAATGCCGTGTCGGCCAAGCTCGCTCATATACAAGCTACTTGAATGTGTCGCTCAAAAAGCATGACGGCCATGCTGATAATAAGTGTCCCTCATATGCCGTGACCTCAAAGTAACTAGAATCTGTAGTCATATATCGTAACGTTACAGAGGCTCGAATATTTAGCTCATGTGCCATGACGTTAAAGACACTTGATTGTATGTCTCATATAACACACAAACTACTTAAAAGTGTCGCTGGCATTACGGCCATGCTGATAATATGTGTGCCTTATATGCCGTGACGCCAAAGTAACTAGAATCTGTAGTCATATGCCGTAACGCTACAGAGGCTCGAATCTGTCGCTCATATGCAGTTACGCCAAACGGCAACCTTAACAGTAGTCTAGCATAAGGATGGAGCTTCATTATGCTGAATTCAAGAGAGCTCTTTGTTTTTTTATCAATCAATTATACCTTGCTTTTCTTAAGGTATTCTTCTTCTCCTAGATATGATTTCTTAGTATATTGAACATATTTAAGATACGATTATATTGGCCAAGAAACCGTTGAACGAGAAATTGAAGATAAAAAAATTGAAGTTATTAGAGATGGAATGGTAAATTTGCCGAAATTGCTTCTAAAAATGGTTAACTTAAAGAACGCCAGGATTGTATTGAGCTCTTTTATTGTGCTCAATTCATTTCTCGTAAGCGCTCTCTCCCAAATTTCTCTCTCGTTTGTGAGCTAACCATTCCTTTTCACACCTTTTTGGTACACAATTTTTGTATAAAGAGAAAGAGCGCGAGATAGAGATTCCTTCTCTACTCATAACAGTACTAGTTTGGCTCATTCTGAGTACATGTGGCGCTATACGTAAACAAACTTTCAAGTAATTTTATTTCTTCAGTGTTCATACATTTGTATGTGGGACGCCATTTTATGAGCGGCTAGCACCAAAAAGTATGCAACACAAAATAAAGAAAACTCTCGGCAAATTATTAGTTGAGCGTGTGCCAAAAATATTCTTCAAGTCAAAGCCAAATGGCAAGTAACTGAACCGTACCGTTACACAGCATTAGCAGGCGTTGCCAGCTACCACTTATCCCCACTCCATATAGTGGCAACCCTCCCATATACCGTTACTTGCTGGCGCTGGTGTAAAATTTATGGCCGTTGTCTGTCGCGGACAAAGAACATCTTTAAATGTTGTATAACTTAAGTGCAGTGCAAATTTTCTGCCACTTCTACAACGATTGCATTGCCATGTGAGTTTCTATGAGTGTCTGTCTCATATGGATGCTGTGTTTGTGTTGGTCTGTGTCTATAGGGCATGTTCTCAATACCAAGTGGTTTTCAAAAGATAAACGCTGTTATTATAAAGCTATTTACTTTTGGTTTTTCAAATTTCGAATGTTATGACTTTGTATATTTTTTTTCTACTTTTTGCAGCGTAATTAAGTATACGCATGGGCTGTTTTTACAATAGCAATTTGAGGCATTTTTCGGATACTGAATCACTGCTGGTAGTTCCCGCACTAGTCCAATCTCTAAGATAGATAGTCCTATTTCCAACCGGGTATCATCGGTCGCCAGTAAGCTGACTAGTCAGAACTCTAACAAAGCTTTTAACCATTTGTGAGATTCTCTTAAACCAACTAATGATATAGTAGGCGAGAAGTTCTTCGGCCTGTCTGATTAAATCTGTGGTTCTTCACAATCTTTCTTCCTTCTCTCAGCAGCTGCTAAGCTGTAATGAGGATTGATGAACTGTTTCTTATCCATCTGTCCGAAAATTCATTCAATGACATGTTGGTATGACCAGGAGCCCATCAAAGCGTATGCACCGTCGTCATAAAAGTATCAAATTCATTCATGTTTCCCAAAACAGCTTAGAGTATATTCTGATTCCAGCAACTGCCCTTATGACGGCCTCCAGTTGTGGCCAGTTATGTTAGTATTACGAGGGTTGCTTTTAATCTTTCATGAATAGAATCCAAGTAGTAAGAAGGAACTATACGCCGGATAAGCCATTAGTTCGACGTTTTTGGGGTAGCCGATTTGTGAGAGCTATAATTCATTCTTTTTTTCTCTTAAAAGTGGAAAATAAACTATTATACTATACCATTCAGAATTGACCATCTAACATTTTCTTGCACCAATCGATATGAGTCTCCTTTTGGGCAAACCAATCTTCTTGTCGACCAAAGATAAATGCCATATTAATGCCCATTAATTATTTTATTTGGTATGTTGTATGTGTGAGGCTGCTTGTGTTGCACTCTCTCTTAAGCCGACTCATTTGTAGTTACAATTGAGCACCACATGTACATATGCACTATCTTGGGAATAGTGGCCGAAGAGTCCACTCTAGTACTTGCATGCTCTTTGCATCACATAGAAGTAACCGATAAATAAATATACATGCCACCGTACTGCAAAAGACTTTCGTGCACGATCTGAAAGACAACTGTTTTTGGACGATCTTAGCGAAATTCGGCGGTGAGCAAAAAGCAGCCAAGATTAAATTCTGAGAGCCTTCTATACATGTATTGCGGTTTCGATACTGCTTCAAAAGTTCCGAAAGATGTAAAAAATAAACGCATGAGGTAAACTTGGCAAGTGGGTTCAAAGAAAACAAGAAACGTTCGTATATTAAAAGTTTCTACGTTAAAAGTACTTAGAAGTAAGAAATGTAAGAAACGTTAGGAAATGCCAAAATCAAGATGCAAATATCACATTTCATATTCCCGAAACATTAAAAGCAGCTCCCGTCTCAGCAATGCAATCACTTTCTTTAAATTCTCTCATTCTCAGAACTAACTTCTGAAAGCTATTCTGATTTTTGAAATTGAGAACATATCCGTGTGTGCTGGTTTTCCTTTTTGTTGCCACTTGCATGCATATTCATTTCATGGCGCGCCTTTATAAAGAGGCATTTGCAATTTGGCGTAGGTTTGGTTCACTACATAGTATAGATATATATTTACTCCGACTATATTTTATATATATATGTGTGAGCTACTTGACTCACTTGGCAGTGCATCGGCTGGCCAATTATATCTAGAAAATAAATTATATTTTAAATGTGCAGGAAGCGGCAGAACTCAACTGGCTGCAGTTGAAAATTCATTAATTACTTCACACAATCAGCAGGCGGCAGGTCGCTCAATTTGCCAGCCAGTTAAGTGCAACATGCAACATACAACAACTGCAACTGCAACAGAACCATAAACAAAATGCAATAATGCTTAACATGATAGCCGCCAGTTGGCAGACCAAGAGCCAGCAGGTCGGTGGAGGGGATTGGTCAAGGGGCGCACTCGATGAGCAACGATTATGGTCAACATATGCACGGACATAAGCATCGATATTGGCTTAATTAAGCAGCAATAATTGCGCATAAATATAAAACTACAACCGCATTTCGCATTTGGCTTGGAAGAGTGAGTAAATGGACGGACAGTCTGGGTTAAGTGGTTAATCAGAGTGAGAAGCAAAAGAAAGATTCAAATAAATTAAGAGCAAACTAGCCAGAATGAGTAGTTTTGTGTATAAAGCGAGTGCGATGAGTGCAATAGATGTGGAAAATGGTATTTGTTCGTGGAAATCCATCTAGTACTTTAGTTTTTTATATGAAATTAAAAAGAGATATCATTAAATGCCAACAAATACGCATAAAGGTTTGTAGTATCTTAAACATTTTAGCGCCCATCTACTTCTTCTTTACTCTCCGTAGCAAACCGTTACAGGGGGAGAGACCATGCCTAGAGATTTTGCACATGGACTTACTTACTTACTTAACTGGGCATAACAACCCGTTACCGGGTTACGTCCTAATGTAAAGCTTTTCTCCAGTCGTCTCTTCAGTTCCTGCCACATCCGCATTGAAGGAATGCCTTTCTCGCACGAGCTTCTTTATTCATACACACAACATGACCAGCATTGCCAGCAGTCTAGATGAAATCGCTGGAAAATCGTGGTCTATAACTATAATGCAATCGAGCCTACTTGCTGCGTTTGATGAAAGTGATTTCATAGTGGGCCTTGTCGTTTGGGAACTCCTCAGCCTGTCGGTGTTTCTTCTCTGCTATCAACCAAACGAAAGTTCGCTTCGCCGAAAACAAGAAACTGCTTATGACTTAGGAAAATTTTTCAATCCGTTGGACATCTTGCTGAGCATCAATTTGATATTGAACTCCAGGCTACAAGAGTTATAAAATAACAAATTGAGCAAATCATCATCAAGTGAAACGAATTTGACAGAACGATTTCTGGAGAACAAGGATGTTCTACCAAAATTCCAACTACGTCTTCCAGGATTTGCTGATGTAAGTAGAGCGAAAGAGGAAGACAAGTTAGCCACATACTTCGAAAATACATTGTCATCATCCGCAGTTAAAGCTGAATAGAGGTTGTGGTGTGCGAAAGTGTTTTCGATTCACCCAGCAGCCGAGGTTTTGAAACTTTTGGAGCATTGTGATGGAACATACTATCGCGCTAGGAAACTACTTCTCCCAAATTCGGCTACACAGCCAGTAACAGCAAATAGTTTAAAGAGATCGTATTCCCTATTTCTGTAAGTTTGCTGAACGATAATTGGGCTAGATGACGATGTTATCCTCCGCAGTAAATGCTGAATACAGATTTTGTTGGGCGAAAATTACTTCGATTTACTCATCAAACAATGTTTTGAAACTGTTGCATTATTGTAATCTTGAAATATTTTACTATTGCGTAATGAAATGACTTCTCCCAATATGTACATATGCACTGTTTTGGGAATGGACGCATTACAAAAAGTCGACTCTATTTGGCGGCCGATGATTTCAATCCATTACTGCCATGCATTTAACATTCTTAAAAATAGAACTATTCGATAAATAAATATGCATTTTCTTAATCAATAAATATTTATGCTAACTATATGAAAATTGCTTCTTAGACTGAATTAAAAGAGACGGAGGAGTGGTTTCCTTTTTTCGGGATGGAAAGGATGCAAGGTAAATCACCCTGGGCACCTCCTCGATTGTAACAAACTTTTTTCGATTTGAGAATACATTTATCATATTTCATGATGAATAAAAGTCTGGCCTTTTTAGATTTGAAAAACCCTTGTATCACCCCAAGATAAGTTTCCATAAGTAACATTATTATAACATTCATTTGGTAAATTTGTACGATTGTGTCAGAATGACGTGGCTTATAGTTAAGAGAAATCCTGAAATTTTAAAGGGGATTCGTATGAAAGTCAGATTATATGTGAAATCTGTGAAAAGTAACCCGGTTCTATAGAAAACTAATCGCATATGAATGGTTCTACGCGCCGTTTGCGTGAAGCTATTCGCGAACGATTCGCCAAAAACTCGACGCTCATAGTTCCACAAGTACCGTCAACGCCTGATTTAGCTCCGTGTGTTGATAGAAAGGTTACAAGCCGAGTCGACTAAGGAATTGAAGGTCATCTCTGAAAATGATTTTTCAGGCTGTGAATTGTTATGGGGGAGCAGGGTATGCGGGTGATTCACTTAGAAAAGGATGATATATATTTTGAAGAATATATAGAATATAAATTTTTGAGCACAGTAGCGTGCTTCATTGTGCACTATTAGTTCTATTCCAGTTTTCATAATCTTTTGGACCAATCTGAATTAGAAAATCTTCAGCTGAAACACAAACGTAACACCTCATAAACGTAACAGCATCCAAGCGTAACACCATACAAGCGTAACATCAATCGAGCGTAACACCACCAGAGCTTGATAATAGATTGTCGTGACGGCATACTAGTTGGTCTCAATACAAAAACTTATGATGCATTCGCGAGTGTGTAGTTGAGTGTGCTACCGGAAAATGGCGCGCATGTAGTTATCGGCGCTACCATCTGCAGCACGTTGCACTCCGTTGTGTGCTTTGCGATTTGCAAGCCAGGAAAAAGCAACAACAACAACAATAGCAGGTACAGTGAACACCTTTAACCCATTTAAGCCCATTAAATGGCAAATGAAAACATTATAATGTTATATTTGTTGCTGTTGTTATTGTCGGTTGAAACATATGTCAGCCATTTGTAACAACATGAAAATTACAAAAACATATACACAAAATCGTTAAATATTTGCGCAGCAATTTTTTTTTATTTTTTGTGTAATTTCTCGTTTTTTTACGCCCAGAACGCCCGCAATGCTATAAATTGTCGTTTTTCTTGTAGTTGTTGTTGTTGGCATTTACCTGTTCCAGTGTCATTGTTGTTGTTGTTTTTTATTTGTTTGTCGTAATTGTGGCGAGACAAAAACAACCATAAAAATAATGAAAATTAAAATGAAAATAATTTGTGTGTTTAATTTAATTTTATGGCACCCAAAAGAATTCAGCAGCAGCAGCAATAGCAGCAGCAAAAACAACAAGGAACAAAGCCTAGAATAACAGCAACAACTGTTTACATTTTTTATAAGTAATACAGCAATTTTTGTGTTTTTTTTTTCTTTTTTGATGAATGTCTGCATCTTACATCAAAATAATCACAACAATTGCGCCTAAAACTATACAACAGATAATAAATCAAGTGCATAAATTACGCCGGGAAAATTGAAGACAAAAGCAAGCCGCGGGCCGTACGGAAAGAGACACAAACCACCTGCAGTTCCGGCCTTAAAAGAAAGAAGCACTCAGCGTGAGAGAGAGAGATGTCGGGGGCGTCCTTGGGGAATAGGGCAAATGGAAAAACAATAAACTTAAGTTGTTGTCGCAAAAAGATAACAATAACATTAATGACAACAATAACATTACTTCAAATTTAATTTAAATTATTGCCTTGGCTACTTCAGCAGCGCCCTCTGTCGGCAGACTGCGCATTTCCCGTCCCCCTTTGCTAATGCCAACAATAACCAAAAGCATTTGACAACAATTGTTGATGCCTATCACAAAATTACCTGTAATAGTACTAACACACACACACACACACACACACACACACACACACACACACACACACACACACACACACACACACACACACACACACACACATACGCACTCTCCCTACCGGCCTGCCGCTTAGACAAATGGAGAACAACAGCTTGTGGTTCCATAAAAGATTTAGCTACAAAAGACAGACAGACAGACAGACACACTCACACACACACACACACACACACACACACACACACACACACACAATGACGCCAACGACATTAAGCCAAAGCGGCAACAGCGGTCAGCTTTAGATAAGATCAGCTAACTGTAGCTGGTCTCTCATATGTTTGTTTTCGTACACTCAAAGAAATCGGTGGCGGATAACTAAATTGACCCATGAGAAAAGCGCTTAATAATGCTAAACCTATCGGTGGTATGCGCGATCTTTCAAGAAGGAAACTAACTAGTGTTGTAAAGATTGGGACAGTAAAGCGGATTATACTCCTAGCTTACGACTACAAATGGTTCAAGAGCTCAAATCTTAAAATTAACAAGGTTAAGAAGAAAAGGCGTGCCAAAATCAGCAGCAAGGAATGATTGACCTGAGCCGTTCATCTTTCCTTATCCCAATTGTTAATTTTGGGAATATTTAGGTGAATGTTCGTGGTAATGGTAAAAATGGTAAAATTTCATTCAGCGAACGTCCATGTGGGCGTGGCTTTGACTTTTAGTACCTCACAAAACAAAGCGTATGTAAAACTTACTAAACTGGCCATAACAATCCGTTACCGCGTAACGGCCTGATGTAAAGCTCTTCTCCAAGCGTCTCTGCTTTGCGCGCGAATTTTCCAATCGGTGATACCAAAAGCAGCTAGTGTACCCTCTACCTGGTCCTTCCAACGGAGACATGGTCTGCCACTTAGTCGCCTCCTTACGACAACCACATTGAAGACCTTTCTCACCCATGCTTCAGCGTCATAAAGCAAACCGGGAAGGATGAGTGTCTTATAGAGTGTTAGTTTCGTCTGGCGAGAGTAGTCTGTACTACTCATTTGCCTGCTGAGACAAAAGTAACATCTATTGGCAAGCGTAATTCTCCGCTTGATCTCCATGCTGACATCGTTTTTTCATTGTGACGGCGGTGACGTAGCTTTCAACATCAATCTGAGAAAGCATATACTTCGTCTTGCTTTCATTTACCACCAGACCCACCCTGGCAGATTAGCTTTTAATAGCCGAAAAGGCTCCGGTAACAGCTCGCTTAGTACGCCCTACGATATCGATATCATCTGTGTATGCAAGCAACTGAACACCCTTATAGAATACAGTCCCGTTCCGATATGCTTCAGCCTTTCGCAACACACGCACCTTGACGGAACTGCGCGTGTTGCTCAGCGTCATTCTGCATAGTCGTACCAACTTTACAGGGATTCCCAACTCATCCCTCAACGGGCTATCAAATGCTGCTTTATAATCTACAAAGAGATTTTGGGTGTCGACTTGGTGTTCGTGAGTAGTGTGAATATCTGGTCTATGGTGGGCTTACCAGACCTAAAGCCACACGGATAAGGTCCAATCAGTTCTTTCGCAATTGGGCCTCATATGCAATAGAAAGAAGACTGATACCACAGTTGTTACACACCGTGGGGTCACCCTTCTTGAGTACAAGGTAGAGGACACCCTACGTATGTCAATCACTAATGAATATTTTGACGTGAAATTTGGAACAGATGTCACTAACAGTACTGTAATTGTACACCCTTCAATTTGATTACAACTTAATGCGATTTGTAGCTGAAAGATCAAGCTTTCGAATGGTATATCATCTTCCAGGATTAAAACAAGTTTTCTGTACGTCACTCCGCCTGTATAGAATGCAAATCAGCGTCGTCAGGTAAATAACGTATAATGGATACGTGAATCATAACGTGACATAATGTCGCGCCATGTAGCGTGCACATAGCGTTATCTAGCTTGCGGCTATGAAAGCGTACATTGATATGCTACCATCACGGCTTATACCCGGCATACGAATCGGTTTTATCGCAAAGCACGCCATTAGATAATTCACATCAAAATAGAGTTGCCAAACTACAAAAAACCCTATATCTAAGTTAGTTTAATCATACGAAACATTTCATTGAGATTTGTTTTTCGAACCTCTTTCGTTAAGATTATCGTTTGATGCATGTAATTTACTTCGACCAAAATAGGTGCCAACTGTTCGGCCCAAGTATAGTTCACATGCTAGCGCCATCTAGCATACATCACGGCATGTACGAAAGATAACTTCTAATTCTACTCATTATTTTTTCCAGTGTACGTACATGTGTGTGTGTGTGTATAGCAGGCTGTCGCTCATTGTACATATGCAACAAATGGGCATAATTACAAAAACATCGAAATGGACTGAAGGGGAATGTAAATAGAAATAAGAATGGAAAAGGGTTTGTCGCAGGCAAGTTACGAGAACTTAACAACATTCATAAAGTCCATCAGAATTAGCAATTCAAATTCAATCCCGGCCATTAAACTCATTAACTGCACACAAATACCAACACACTCCCACACACACACACACACAGAAATACACTTAGCGAGACATTTCTGGTGCACATTTGCAAGTGACGCCAATAAACGGCAGCGCAACTGACTGCTAGGACACTGCAAATGACCCAGGAGCAGTGGCTCGGATTTTAATGACTTCATGACGGCATCGGCGGTGAAGTAGAAGAAGAAGACGCACACGCCAACAATAACAACAACAACACCAACAACAGGATCAACTGAAAGTGGAACGAAACCAAACCAAACCAAACGACAAATGAAGAACTGTCTTCATTAGGAGCCCAACTGTTTTTGTATGCGCATGTACCGGAAATGCCGTTGACTGCTTCCGCTTAGGTAATTCGACTAAACAGCAGACGATGCTGGAGAGGCAGCAGAGTAAGAGTCTGGAGCTGGAGCTGGTAAGTAGACCGAGCCCGAGACCAAGCAACACACACGGAAAAACCTAAAACATAAAAAAGGTAGGTGCTGCCTATCGTACACTCATATATATATATATATATATGTATATATAGAGTATATATATTGCATATATATAGACTAGTTAGTTTCGCTGGCTGGCTGAAGCACCGTTAGGCGAACATTGAAAGGCTGCGCGACAACTACAGCGCGGTAGTTAGCCCCACTCCAACGTACTGGTTCCACGTCTAGCATTATTCCGGCTGGCATCGTTTTGCATAGAAAAGCCATTTGCACGCTGTACCCAGGGCATGGCGTGGCCTGTGCGAAATAGTTTGCTGCTGCCAGGCCAGGACGGGCCAGGCTCCTAGGTGCCAAAGGATAATTGACTTTCAAATCAGTTTGCTATAAATTTTTATCGGCACTTTTGATGCTCTGCCATTGACTGCCACTCTCCACAAATGGACGACGCCTCTCGCGCAGCTGCAATCAATTGCCAAAGTCAATGCGCTCTCTCTCTCACCCTCTGTCTCTCGCTTAGGAGAGGTGACGCTGATAATTGCCAGCCCAAGCTGCTATAAGGACCTAGGTTCAAGCCCTGAAGTGCCCAGTGACAAAATGTCCCTAATGAGTTTTATTGAGTAGTTGGAACTGCTGCATGGCCGAAACGCCGAGACACGAGCAAGAAAAAACTTGGCTAAAAACGTTTTTGATGACGCACGGAAGCAGTTAATCAAATCTTTAAGTGTCGGGACAGCACACACTCATACTAATTGCATTTTACATCAGACACACACACACACATACACACTTGAACACACACTCGAAGTTGTGTATTTGAATGAGTGCATATTAAGTCAATCCTCTGCAATGTCTGAGAGGATAGTTGGATTTTCTTTTATAAAACATTACTAGCGCTTCAGAAGCATTTAAATATTTAAGAGCAGTTTTATCAGCTGCCAAATTAACTACACACAAATAAAGGTAATTGTAATGCTTAAAGTTAACTACTTACAAATTAAGGCAAATGTAATGCGTGTGGTAATGTGCATCAACACTGCTTACATATGGCACGTATTATATATGGCAACTATTATATGTATAATATCTATATCATAGCTGAATGGAATGCTAGAAAGACAATAAAGACGTCTTTTGACGCTATTTAGAATGTAGCCCACAAGGCAGATGAGCCGGATGTTTCGGTTTCAGGCATACCAAGAAGAGTCAGTCATTTCCCAAAGGGTTTTATTTTGCATGACTTACTGCTTTCAGATAACTGCTTGCGGAAGCTCCCCATAAGTGAATACCATATGTCCCAGTTTGTGTTGTAACACTTTTTTTGGCATTGAACGACTTTGCACCTAACCAAGTGCCAATACATCTGCGAAACCTTCGATTACTCTGTTGAATTTAAAAGTAAGTCATGTATGAATAAAATTGTATCGATAAATGTAATCAATAAGATTTGTGCTCAAAGCATGGCTCATTAGAACCAATATATACTCAATTAGGAACTGTCATCGTTGAGCGACCCTTCTTAAAATTTTGTGAGAGTCTGAAATAGCCAAAGAGAGAGGCGCAAGTTACTCTTGTTGCTGAAAACGCACAAATACGGTGGTTAGCATAAAGCAATCCAAGCACATATAACATATTTATAAAAATAAAGAAATTGCGCTGCTGACGTCGCAGCGATGACAGTACTTTTATAATATACATTGATGAAAACTACTGATTTAAGAAAAATTTTAGCAATGGGTCAAATTGCTTATGTTTATTATTATAAATTGAGAATTGAGGTCCAGAACTCATAGGACGAATCGAATAATGATCTATGAGAGGATTGTAGTGACATTCATCACCTTCAAATAGAAAAAAGAATCACGTTGTTAGTTTATTTCACAATAGAGACATAGCGATTAGAGTGGAACCCCCTCAAAGATACCGATAATCGCATAAATTTCAAAACGTGAGATTGACCGTAATAAACTGAGTATGAATATTGAATATGAACTAGTGTTGAGTTGTGTTAATATTGATTGTATTGTGTTTGAATGGAAACTACACTGTAAGATTGTTGATCCCTTAAAAGGCAGCTTAATCAGTTTCTTAAATGTGGAACGTCATTCTTTTTTGCGTACATAAACGTCTTACGGCGTGAGAATAGATTTTGATGCAGGATGACGTTCTAGGCTTAAATCATATCTGCTTTCGAAATAGTTCTTGAAGAATTTTCTCTTGAAAGTACACACAGTTGCGATTGAAGCCCAGTCTGGTTTCAGAGCGCTTAATGACTGCAATTATCCCAAAACTTGTAAAATTCTTTTCGTGCAGCGCTTAACTTAGAATATGCTTAAGAATTTTTCGACACTTTTATTAATGTGTTAAGTTTTTAATATCATTTAACTTTGTGCTAGAAGTTGGTTGTTTGATTCATAAACATGGTTTGAAGCTGCCTTTTATGCTTCGGAAATGACCAGTTCTTGCATTGCCAACTTTCGGAATATACTTTCGGAGTTATTTTTCCAACAAGAGTGCATCGATGAACTAAAGTTGATTTTTGGCATTTTCATTTCATTCGCCGATGTATTTCTTGAAGATAGAAACCATCGCTTCTTTGTTCGAACTTATGCTAGATGATATGATCATGAGTCCGAAACGAAACACCAATCGATATGTCTCTTCGAAGACAAGCCAAGTTCAATAAGAGTTGGTCGCTAAAGAAGCAATTAAAGCAAATGGTCGCCTGTTTCTTCCAGAAACTCGACATGCAGCTACCTTAGCATTAGAGAAACGTAGGACGCTCAATTCAGAATGGTATCTCTTCTTCTTAACTGGACATAAATACCCATTGTCGGGATACGGCCTGATGTAAATATATTCTTTAATTGGAACTGTGATTTTACGTCGCGGGTCCCAAACCCTACGCACAACTCTTTAAGGCCTGGGGCGGCTCTATTGATCTCGAAAAATCCCAGTGTTATTGTTACGTACGACAAGCTTTGAATTGCTGAGGTGGTATTCCCCACTCATGACACGGGTAAAAAATAATTTTTCTGAGAATTTAGAAAAACCAATGAACAAAAAGCAATCATTCGTCATCACGAAGCGATCTCTTACACATCGGCTTACACAAGTGGCCCTTTGAGTCCCGATTTGGCACAAGATTACTAGGTAAATATTTTTCGATACATGCGGAAGCGGTGGATTTGTTCAAAACACATGTTTTGAAGGTAACTCATTCGGAGTGGCAAAAGTGTTTCGAAAATTGGTTCAAACGAGCGCAAGCAAAAGTATATTGATTTTGTTGAAGATTAATTACAAAAGCAATACTCGTAATACTTACTGAACGTTCTTGCACGCGAAGTCGTGGCATGGCCCTTCTTCACCTGCCTTTAACTGCCTCATTGAAGACCTGCATCGATGCGCACAACCTGACCAACCCAACGTAGCCACAGGATGTTAATTCACTTGACTATGTCAATGTTGCCGTGGAGCTCATAGTCGTTCCATCAAATTCGCTAGTCGTTGCCAACTCGTAATTAGCCAAAAATCTTATGGAGTACTTTCTGCTTAAATACTCCAAGAGCATTTTCATCACCCATGCGCCATAAACCAAAATGGAAAGGAGTAAAAAGCGTTAGTTTTATCTGGCGATAGTGGTGGACCTGGGTTCTGTTGGAACAGGGTTCTGGGAAAGGTTCTGTTAGTCATTGACAAGGGAACAGCTAGAGCGATACATGTTCCTACCTAAACCAAGTAAGTGGTGCCCCATGGATAGCTTCTCTGGTCGCCACCAGATGTTAGAGTAGTGCGATAATGTGCAAAGAAGGCTATCGAACGTGGTAATCAGACGTTTATAGGTATTACCACCCGATTTTAACCTTTGTGACTAATGCACTTACTAATAGCCACTAATTTCATGGCCTCTATTACACCGGAAAAGTATGTAATTACTAATTCTTGTTAAATTTAGCACAATAAAGGCGACACTCACTCAAATTTCGTAAAAGTTCAACTCGAGTGCTTCAAAAATAGCCTGAAAAGCATAAGAAAATGGCAAAGAAAATGAAAATTGGCATAAACATGTATATTATTTGGTGCCAATTAGCAGCTTGCCAAGGCACAAAAAGGGAATAAAGTAAACTAAGTAAAATGGGAAAATACATTTTCCACACGCAAATCACAGCAAATGGTCGAAAGTACGCACAAAATGAGCAATGATGTTGATAAGTAGAGAAGTGGCTAAGAGGTGGGCAGGGGCGGTGGGCGGTTGTGTCAACGTATGAGCTGCCAACATATAGTATAGTAATATAAAAATAATTTCGTCACGGCATAAGTGGCATCATTAGAAGTATGTGGCATTTACTAGCTACAGCAGAGCAGAGCAGCCCACACCTGCCCCTAACCCTAGGGGTTTCCAGTTTCGCTGCCAAGACGTCTCAAGTGGCGCCACAAAAAAAGTCAGATGCCAAATTGTCGAAGTGCCAACCAAGGCAAGAAATGTGCGCTGCTCGGAATGAGGGGGTTGAGGGGGTTGGGGGCTTCAAGTGCGAATGAGTGCGAAGAAAACATGGTAATTTTTTCAAAAAAAAACCGCCAAATGCGCACACAACCCCAAAGCAAAAAGAAAAACGAAAGAAAAGAAAGACGAAACAGAAAAACAGCAGCAAAAGCAAAAGGGAAGCACCAAATTTTCTACACTTTTTGCTGCGCTGCGCGTTTTTTTTTTTATATTTTTCTTTATTTTATATGTTAGAAAAAGAATATAATGAAATTCAAGTTGGTTTTTTATTTTTGTTGCTGCGTTGACTGCCTAAGACGTTACGTTTACGGTGGCAAGCGGTGGGCGTGGCATGTTTATGCCTCTTTTTGGCATTTTGGACGCTCTTAGGCATGGCCCGAAAATCCTTTACGTCAAGGACACACGGACCGTGCTGCGACAGCCAGCAGCTTAAGCCACAGCGCTACCATGTGGCATATGGGGCAGCAACAACAGCTACAAATAAAAGGCCAAAAAACGGCAAATGTTGGCAACATAAACATAAAAAAAAAAACCGTTACGAAACTTTAAGCGTTGGCGGCTGTGCGGAAACCACGACGGAAATGTCAACAAACAGCATTGGGTGCCCACTGGCGCCAAGTGGCAGCCAAATAGCCAAGGCAACAACAGAGATGCAGGACATTGCCTTATAATCATTCCCTGGTGAAATATTATCAAATTGCGGCAATTGATTTAACTGCCAGCGGGCTACGTGCTGTTGACGAGTCGCCGCCATCGCCGTCGCTGTCGTTGCCCGCGCCAGTGCTGCCAGATCGGCGCGAAATGTAAGGGGAGCGTCGTCTTTACGCTCAAGTTACCAGCTGGCAGCGTTTGCACTTGATTTGGCTGCTTTGGCTGCGTCCAAAACTTGATTTATTTCTGTCACAGTAATTGGAGCTCAGCTGCCGCCGCCAACAACAACAATAACGGGAACAATGAGAACGATCAAATGCCAACATAATTAGTGCCATGCTCAAAAATAGCACATAAATAATCGTCGCTTACTTTTGCCCACACACTCCGCACAGTTAGACCGATTCCGGCAACCGCAAATTGTCTGCTGCCGCTGCCATCAACTCTGCCGCTGCCGCTGCCGCTGCCGCTGCTCACAAATGCATAAATTACTATAACGCTTGCCAGGATATTAAGATGCGGCAGCATTGCTATCATATTTCATTTCTCTCTCTCTCTCTATCTCTCTCTTTCTCTCTCTCTCTCTCTCCCTTTCTCTAATAATTAGCTAGTAGACAAGTCGCGTGGTGAGCAGGTTAGTACGTTGGTTTTCGGACCGACCACGTAAAACCACAATTCCAATGAAAGAATGTATTTACATCAGGCCGTAACCCGATAACACGGTTTGTTATAGCCAGTTAAGAAGAAGACGAGACAGTCACTGCACTGGCCATAGTCCAACATTTGCGCTATAAAATGTCCATAAGATCACTTCAACAGTTCCAGCTTTGGGTTATAGATCAGGAGTCGGCAGCAGCAGCACATGCTTGTGGTTCTTGGTCGCTGGCGACATAGCTAGCCATTTTCTCTGCTGACACACTAATACTATTGCAGCGACTAAGCTTCTGCCTATGGCACCTGGTATAGAGCCAACAAGGCATAGTTATGAATCGGATCGGTGACTCATCATTGCAAGAGAATTTGCACAGGTAGAGCAAGAGTACATCCATCGACTGATGTTATGGTCTTAGTCAACAAGACAGTGTCACATTATAGCACTTGCAGGGATTCCAAATCAGCCAAACCATAAGTACCAACTGCTCGTTAGTTTTTGCAATACCGATGTTAGAAACAGAAAATTACAAAATGTCTTACAAGCAGGGATTCAAACCGTAATCGTAACCGTAACAGTTATCCAAAACAAGCAATTGACCTTTGAAACCGCAACCGAAATAAATTTTGTTTAGAAAAACCCAAATCCATTAATCCATTATAATTTTAAACCCATATATTTATACATATTTTTTCATGTTGTGTTTTATATTGCGTCATTTTATGAAGCATTTTCATCTACGTCACACAGTGATTCCATTTGACTTCTTATCGGTAACATTCATAACTTTTGCATGTAACTGAGAAATCCTTAAGCGAAATACTAGACCACACAATATGTTTCTCGCCCCAACTTTTTTTTGTAACGAGCATGAAAGTAATAGAGTGGAATCCCTTGCCATGATATCGAGGAGACATGCTGAAAAGCGACCATTCCCAAGACAGTGCGTACCGTATGTGCGTGCTCCTCCTCTTTCTTAACTTTGGCTACGAGTGTGCCGGTCAACCAGTGACAGCAACACAAGTAGCACAACACGTACACTATCTGAGAAATGTTCGCTTTTGCAGCAATTTTTTACGGTCAAGGATTCCAGCTTATTACTTTCATGCTCTTCGGTTTTTGTATAGGAACCGTTATAACCGGTAACCCGAATCGAAATCGATATTATTAAATCGATATTATTAAAAACCGAAATAAAAACGTTTACCAGATCAGAAGTACCAGTACTACCGTAATCGTAACCGTATCCGAAATAAGTATCCGTTTGAATACCTGCGTACAAGAATTGCAAATGGTAAGCAAATACAAAAAATTTAATGCAGACAGTCGGGACGGTGCCTGACTGTGAAATACCTGCACCCACTTCTCGCATGAAAATATAATTTCTGTGCAAATATTCGTATCGAGCTTTGAGAGGTATGGGCTTAATAAAGTTAACTGTGCTACGGAGGGTGATGATTCGGCAAAAGGTCATTGTTTGGTTTATAAGCCTAACATGAGTCTGTATACCAAGTTTTATTCCTGTGGCTTTCATATTAACATTTATATAAAATGTGAGATTTTGTAGCAGTTTGTTGGAGGGGGTCTTAATTTTGACCTTTATTACCTATATCTCTTAAAGTTTCTATCCGATCTTGATAATTTTTTCACACAATAATAAATAGTGTGCATGAATGTGCCAAGTTTCAATCGGATAGCTTTTTTGGTGTGGGTGCGAACTGCGAAAGTCTGTCAAAAGGGAGAGTGGGTGAGATATCGACATGGATCGATAAACTTGCTCTTTTCTGGGAAAATGCGCATCTTATGGTAAATTTTTGTTTTGCTCTAACACTTATAGTCTCCGGGAAACACGTTGCAACACGGACGGACGGACGGACAGACTAGATAGCTGTAACGACTCGGCTATTGCTGCTGATCATTTTTGCCCATGGAACATATAGCCCGCCACGCCTCCTTCTGCATATTACATACATTGCACAAATCTATAATACCCTTTTACACTTTGTGTAGAGGGAATAAAAAGTGTACACGCTTTCGTAAGTATTGCTAAATCGATATTTAAACCAAAAAATAACCAAATATCCTGCAGGTAATGTAATTGTCTTCTCGTTTGTATTGGCTTACCGATATTTAAAACGAAAAAGTAGCAAATGTCTTACAATTAATGCAATTGATGCCAATTACACTCTTCTCGTTTGTATTTCCTATATCGATATAAAGCCGTCACATTCGAGTGGTATGACTCTGGTGGTGTGACGCTCGATACGGGTTGCGCTCGGATGTACTGTGCAAGAAGGGTGCACGTTTGTTTTCGTGTGCTGTGTTTGCCGTGAGTGCCAAAGGAAGAGCTTGCACATATCACGCTTCACTTTATTGTTTACTTCCAATCTATCTTGGGTCAATTGTTAGGCCATCTTTCTGACTTTTGCCCCCAAAGGTCTCAAAATGCTTTGTTAAAAAAAGCTCTCATATCAGCATTGTCTTTCGTTGGAAGGAGCTAGGCAGTATATTGTACCAAGCCACGAGAGTACGTAAGCTAATAAGGATGAGAATAAATGTTTTCAACATATTGATTAAAGTTGCTTGAAACAGTATAATCGCTGCCTGAGCTAATAGTTTTCCATGGCTACAACTTTAAAACTATCGAAAACTATAGATATCAAGCACCTCCGTTGCCGATGACTTCCACAATGAAAGTTGTATTAATTAACGGGTGCATTGAGCAGAGAATTTAATTACTAATCATTAAATATCGATTAGTGATTATTTCTGCCTGAATGCAGTGATCAGTAATCATGAATGCCAAATTTAGTAATCATTACTTCGATTACTTAGAATGATTAGTGATTCAAGAGTCTTGAAAACCCAGTACACACCATCGCCAATAGTGCATTAATTACTTTTTTGCAAGACGAAAGCATAAAAAACCGGTGTATTCCAAGATCAAAACTGCTCCTAAGAAAAGGGACAACATAAAAAATGTGCTGTTTAATTATTATTTTAAAAAAATTAATTAAAATTATTAATTATATTATTATTATTATCATGTTGCCTCAATTGTCGTAATTCGCAGCTGTTTTGATATGTAGGGCTGCCAAATTGTTTGGTTTTTTGGTCAGAACTGCCAACTTAACTTTTGTGTTATATATCAGTGCATTCAGCAGAGACATATCACTAACCGCATGATGGGCGATGCTTGATTAGGTATCGAAATTCTCTGCTGAATACGCCCAACGACTATGCAGAAATGAGACTATGCATAGACGCCTATAGAAAAGTCTAATTTATTTAAATTTTATCGTGATTAAAAGTGTTACCATATTTACAATTTACTAGCTTCAGTGTGGCAACACTGATAAGCTGTCATATTTCAGTGCAACAAAAAAAAACAGCATACAAAAGTGAGAACAGAATCCGAAAAACTTATAAAATCATGTGTTCATTTAGACAAGAAGAGAATAATGTGTTGCCAGAATTTAAAAACAGAAAAGAAATTATTAGAGTGTACAACTTCTACTTTGAAAACATGCGCCTAGCCGGCACCGAACCCGCTGAGCTCCATGGATTCCAATGGATAGAACGTTACGATATCTATTTCAAAGTGGCGTCCCATTATCCAGATCCGTATGAAGATGCTTTAGAGGACGAAGATGATTTGGACACAGTGAGCAATGGTAAAAGCGAAGGTGGCGAAAACAACTAAACTAAATATTAAACCAAACTTGTAACAAAAATATATCAGATTTTTTTGGTTTACTTTGCGGATTTTAGTTTGCAAAATCTTGTTTCTGGGTGTGTTTTACTTGGAACTTTAAAGTAAGACAGACAACTTTTTTTTTGCAGAATTTTTTCGGTCTGCATACTAACACGAGCTATGAAGTAACGAAAATAAAGAAGCCCGTTTCCGCTTTGCCTTGCTAAAAGTGGCCTACTTGGCTGCTGCGATGTGTTGTCAACCTTGACCGTATGGCATTACAGACATCGGTCACTAAGGACAGTCCAATCAGCAGGTGCATCATGGTTGCCCATTAGAGTTATCGCGGCAGTTTTTGGGGATTCACGTGGCGTCACGCGGTTGATTACCTTGAAAAGGATGTAAGCATCAACGGAGAATATTATTCAGAGATGGATTCCGCGAATCCGAGCCTGCCGTCATGCGCATTAGCCTCTGGTGACTGCGCTGGCAGGGTGGTCACTGCTCTGGTAGGACAGGGTAAAGCTCCCTGATCCCTGGCTTTACCTTTACCAAGTTTATGCACAACATCTACGTGCTGACCCCTGTTGTGCTGCACATAACACAACTATGTATTAAGGCAGTGAGCTCATGTGCGCCGCGAAGTATTCCCAGGACTGTAAAGGGGTTCTGCGTAGGGTCCTCCCAATGGATGATTGTATGAGCCGCAAGAAGAATTTCCCCACATTAGGCCGTAACCCGATAATGTGTTTTCATGTTTAGAATATGAACGAAGATGTGCCTAGGAATAAGATCCTCAAATCGACTGTTAAGGAAAACTACGATCAACGCGTATTACCTACCTTTGGTATCACGAAAAACATGCGCGAAGTAGAGGCGCTTGAAGGAGTGCTTAACATCAGGCCGTAGCCTGGTAACAAGTTGTTGTGTATTGCAAAGAAGGTGTAGAATCCCAAGAAATGAGTCTGCGGTAAAAGATTTGTGTTGAGACACCTTGAGGCTAAAACAGGCACGTAAGACATCGGATGTCCTCATTCGAGTGGCATGATTCGGTTGGCCTGATTCGAGTGGCCTGATTTGGTTTCAGTGTCAGTGTCTTAAGGAAAGATCAGAGTGATGAAAAGGTTCCATCGCATATTCGTGCTTGTGTGACGTCTCCCCTAGGGAGGGGATCATGTCGCTGCTTAGCCCCTGAACTACTGCTTGTTGCTATAGCGCTTGGAAGGTATTCTATAGACATCTTAAACCGAATGTTCGAATAAAAACAGTTAAAAATATGGCATTGCATCAAGTTAAACAATTTGTATAGCAATTTATCGATTCTATTACCAAATTCAACTTAATATATCAAACCCTAGGACAAAACCGACAAGGGACGTGTGTAGATGACACTAACACTGTTGTACTTGTTATTGTTGCTGCTGTTGTTTTGCGGTAGTTCCTGCTTATTGCTGTCTGCTGTCTATAGACTTGTGTATTTATGGCAGGCAACAAGGCGTATGCGCAATTTTATTAAATTACATTCGTGTTTTGGCAAATTAATTACGAAATTATGTTGTCATCTAACAGCAAGCTACAAGATACTATTACATATGTATCTATTTCTTGTGTAACTCATATCTAAGAGGCGTTGCCATGGCAATGACCCTCCAACCTCAGAGCCAAGCCCATGCATTTATTTCACTTATCTTTAAATGTCAGTCAAGTCTGTCGGTTGGCTGCTGCTCCTGCTGCTCACTCATATTAAAAGTAATTTCAGCTCATTTTTGGCATATTTCCTTGTCTGGCAGGACACTCAACTATGGTCGTCTCTGACCAGGCCAAAAAGGATTCGAAACGCAGTGCCGGCGATTATTCAGCATTTGAATGGCGCTTTGCTCTGGTTTGCTGTGGTTTTGGTTTGTTTTGGCCTTATTGTTGGTCATTTTTCCTAGAACGCTTACTGGCTGGCCCACAGTCCAACTGTCCGTCTGTCCGTTACACAATATTAAAAGAAATCTCAGTCGCAATAAATTTTATTTATGTTCATGCTTCGGTTACCAAATTATGTATAATATTTTTTATGTTTACAAACGAGTTTGCTGCCTTGGCAGCCAGCATTTTCCCGAGCTGTCTGGAGGTAGTCTCGCTTTCTCTCTCCCTCTCTCTATATCTATCTCTCTCTCTCACTAGCATTTCTCCCTGCCAACTCGCTTTTCTTTGTGTGTTATTTTATTTGCTGATAGTAAAGGCCAGAGTTGCGCTTAATTAAAAGCAACCCAAAGGTCAGGGATACGCACATTAAGCACATTACTCATACGACATGTTAGCCCAGAATGCAGCGCTTTTCATTTTAGCTTAATCTATTTTTATAAGTATATGCAGCCAACGGTTAATGCCAATTATAGTCAAATAAATTACGCTAATTTGTTAAATCGAGAAACACAAATGAAAAATCACTCACACACACATACCTACAGTTATACATTGCTTTAAGTTAAAAATCGCATTTGCATATTTCGTGCATAACAATAAAAACCAAATGGATTGTGACGCAATCAGAGGCAGAGCTGCTGAAGCTCAGCAATCAACTGGCAGCCAACACACACCCACTGAGCCACAAACATATACGAGGGTTGCTCTGAAAGTATGCATCAGTCAATCAGATTAGCTTCAAGACAAAGAAGTCCTTTTGAGGATTTTTCGTATGACGAAGATATGAATGTGATCGTTGATGGAAAGAAAGCTTGCTCTGAAGCATTGAATGATAAAAAAATGCTTCTTTCTAGTTTATTTTCGAAAATTCGCAGTCATCTTGTATATTATAAAAACCACTTTCAGGTTATTTTTGAAAATAGTTAATAAAATCTGGTAGTTTCTAATTGTTTTGTATAGCGACCTATGGTACTTACTTACCTTTGCCCTCAGGCAGGAGCACTTCCTCCAGGTCCGGCTATGTAGACCAATCGATAGTTAGCAGTGAAGTTTTCAATACCAATATAACTGCATATTCAGTAGTATCCATGAAAAAGCTAGAGAAGTTAGGTATCTCATTATAAACTCCTGATATAATAGTAGTATACTGGTGACTTCGAAAGTAAGTACTTAGCATAGTAGGTATGCACTGTAAGTCGATCGTTAAGTACGTAAAGGAAAGTAGTACAGTAGGTGACATCAAAAGTAAGTACTTTGCATAATAAGTATATACTGTATTTAGGTAGGTAGTTCAGTAAGTAGTTACCTCCAAGTACATTGGTTGCATCGCCACGGTAAATAGGGCAATATTGTACACCTATACTCACTAGTATTGAAGTTCTTAACAACCATGTTAAGTAGTTTAGTAAAGACCCCAAATACAATAGTTGTGAAGTGGTAAGTAAATTTCGTGGTAAGTATACACTAAACTAGTAACCACTATGTCTATCAATAAGTACTTTCAAGTAAGTACATCGAAGTACTAGTCGCTTAAGTAGAAGTGCAGTAGTGAGCTCAATGTAGTAGGGAATTAGTGACTTGCCTGGGTTTTGGTGGAGCAGCGCGAACGCTACTGATCGCTATTAACGTATTAATAGCTTGGATGATACCAAGATGATGAATAAGCTCCACGTGGAGGGCCCTGCTTAGCTGCACTAATTGGCATCTCAGGCTTTAAAGGGATTGAGCGTGGGGCTTGGAACCCAACACGGAAATCCCCAATTCCAATAAAAATATTAGTAGAAAAAGGAAAATTGGTAACTAAAAGTATTTATTAGTAAGAAGTTTGGTAGATACTTACTAGTTGGTAAATCGGTAATGCCATAGTAAGCGGTAAAGTGGTAAATTTATGGGTTTTTTTATAAATATTCATTTGGCGTACGGCATCTGTTCCGAACATAGTCCTTCTAATATTTGCCCGAGCGTACTGATAGGTTACCAACGGGATTTTCGGTACTGCTACGTTAAACTTTATTTACTTTTACGATTGGAATGGAGTGATCCACAGTGATTTTGTGCCACAGAGGTCCTTAAAGCAGTGCAAAAATCTATCATCCGCTTCCGTCCCGCCATCACCAAATACTGATCCAATTTTCACCTTACAGTTTCGAAGGTTCCTCGCCAGACTTTTTCCTCTTTCCATGCTTCAAAGCCAAGCTGAAAGGACACCATCACTGCTCCGTTCAAAAACATTCCAGCCACCACCATCCAGCAAGCATACGATAGCAGGAAATACCGCTGGCAGCGGAACTATTGTGAAGAATAACATTTTGTAATGGACTCATTGCGACTGTTTTCAGCATAGAACCTGTACCCTTTATTGGATGTTAACGCGAAGCAGCGGGAATAGTTTGTTTATACTCACAGTCTTATTGTTGTTGTTTTTTTAAGGCGGTGTGACGGTACGTAACATTGTTGAAAAAATATTGAATTCTGGCCATTTATGCAAAGTATATAACGTATTCTGCGCGATAAGCACGTCTGTTCTCTCTGCCTATTAGTAGCACGGCAATTGACGAAAGAAGAAGCGCAGTAGTTATAAAAAAAGTAGATTTCGAAGGTAATATTCATTTTCTTCCATCGATATTTTTAATGGCACACATTTTGCCGTTATAATGAGCGAAATTTTATTGTTCAACAGCTCAAAAAAAAAATCGACGTAATGAAGACGTTACGTAACATAACGCAACTAGCTCATCTGCAGAAGAGGCGACTAGCCAAACGAGATAGTGGAATAAGGCAACAAGGGTCATTGAATTTCTTAGACCAAGAGCACATTTGGCTACAAAAACACTTAAAGGAATGCGAATATTCGGGGTGTGCCAGAAATCTCTTTCACCTGAATTTCAACGCAAAAGCAATCTGTTACTGTGTCTTATTTGTCTTTAAACTGAATTTTAAACAAAAGAATCCAGGTTGTGGCCAGAAATATCTTTTAAATTTGTGCGAAAATAACATTTAAGCTTTTGGATGAATTCTTAATACGAATAAGTTGAAATCGTCTTGAGATTTCCAGCACACGCAAGTAGGACACCATAAAAATGCATTCAACAGAAACTTCATCATAAACTAAAAAGCATAAATTTGCACTTTGCAGGATTAGGAATTAGAGCATTAAACGAACAGCAGCTGTGGAGGACACTAACTCTTAGCGAGAGCTTCTAATAAAAACATTAATAAAGGGTATCTCGAATTTTTCGCAGTTACTTATAAGATTGCCCTCGCATTTGCACCTGTGTGAGTGATTTTGGGTATTCAGCGGCTTGTGACTTTGCCGAATTACTCAACTTGCAGCAGCAGCAGCTACCAGAACGCAAACATATGAAAGTTTATGTATATGTTTATATATGTGTGTATATATATATGCGAGTATGTGTATGGGAGTGTGTGTGTGTGTGTGTTGTGTGTGTGTGTGTGTGTGTGTGTGTGTGTGTGTGTGTGTGTGTGTGTGTGTGTGTGTGTGTGTGTGTGTGTGTGTGTGGGTGTGTGAGCACTCCCACAGCATTGGCAAAACGCATGTGTACGCTTCATTTATGCATTCATCAATCAGTTAACCAAGTGTAAATTTTTGCATTTTCTCTCTCGTCTCTGCGTTGATATAAAACAGAGAATTTAAATTTATATTGCGGAAAGAGGGGGTGAAGTTGGTCGTTGTTGGGGGGGGCGAACGCCCTTAAGGGCGGCAGCAGTTGCTTTGTCTTTTTGGCATGCCAAAGTCAGGAAAACAACAGTGGCTGTGAGTGAGTGATGCTGTGGAGAGAGCGGCCACGAGGAGCGCACAACGTTGACGACGCCCTTCATTTATTTTATTTTGAAATATATAAATCGCACCTAAAAGTCTGCTACACTAAACTTTGATTCATGGCGCAAGTTTTTGTACGCTTGAAATTCGTTTTCCTTAACCTTACATACACAGGCGCACAGCTGTTACCCGCAACGTGCAGAGAACTTGTCTGCAGCCTTGGTTCCGGTACAACAATCTTTTGGTGTTTTTTTGCCCTGTGTGAGTTTTACAATTTGCGGCACACAAAATTTTCACTGCCCACTTGCCACAATTTTCTAGTTGGCCATTTAGCTGCCACTCCGTGGCATACAGCATGATACGCCGTTTCGCTTTTATTTGCTGCACAAAAATAATAGAATCATAAACTCAAACTCATACCGAAAGCGAACTCACTCCTTTTCTCACTCTACGCTCACGGCATATTCGTTCGCTTTGAAGTGTTTGATGAAATTTTCGACACTTAATGATAGCACACGCGCAACAGCAGCTGCTGCAAGTACAATAACGTCAACAATAAAGCTGCAACAGCAACAACAACAACAACAGCAGAGCGAACATGGCCAACACATCATAAACGTCAACGGCAACGGCAACGGCCATGCACCGCAATTGTGTTAACCCAAGTGCAGCGGTTGTCAATGAGTGCCCCCAAAGAGGAGGGTTGGGCGAAGCTGGGGGCGCAGGGGGCTGCAGTGGGTCGCTGATGTTGCTGTTAATGACGGTGCTGCTGACAGGCTGCAACTCAGCGACTACATAAATACCGGAGCCCCAGACCCAATTTGGCTAGCAAACAGCCAACCAGCCGCCCAGCCGGCCAATAAAACCAACGAGCCAACGAAAATGGCTGCTGAATGAGCCAGGTCCTGCTCCATGTGCCATGGGCACAACCCAAAAACAACAACATAGAAAAAAGCAGAGCTCATCGGGCGGCATTGCCTGACATTGTCACATTGCCTCTTATTATTGTTGTAGTTGTTGTTTTCTTTGTTTTTGTTGTTATTGTTATTACTGTTGTTTGTTTGTGCCTGCATTAAATTGTTAGGCCTGTTTATAGGTAAATATTGGAATGGGTAACACTAAAAGCTCCATAGCTTTGCACTACAACATTTTACCCAAAATATTTCCACAATTCCAAATGCAATTTAAATGAATGAACGGATAATTTAATATTATTGCCTGAATGAAGCATTCCTGATGATATTCCAAAAAGACAGGAAAGCGGCGTGGTTGGGAACTTGGTTAGAAGAAGGTTTGGAAAGCAGAGTGTTGGCTGAGAAAACTGAAAGTTTCGACTCACAGAAAGTTGTATGTGGCTCGTAGGAAACGAAGATGCTTGGGAAGAGAGCTAACAACGTGGAACTATCAAGCGAGCACAGTAAAGGGGTTAGAGGATACCACCTCAGCAGGTCAAAGCTTGTCGTATGCGGCGACTAACAATGACACTGGGTTCTTTGAAGACCAGTACAGATACCCCAGGCCTTAAAGGGGTTTTCAACAAAAACAAAAAACATCAACAACTCTTCCCGGCTTCCGTAAGAAGTTGTAAAGGCCGCGCACCGAGAGAGTAAACACTGCGCTCATGTGAAGTGAATCTTATACAAAGATGCAAAGGTCGGACAGCGACAGAGCAAGGCAGTAACAAGACCCATATAGACCAGATGCTGACCAAACTTGTTAGGACCCGTTTCGATTCTAGCACGAAGTCCTTAGTCACTACTAAGCTACTTTCCTTGGAGGATTCCCAGCGTTCAGGGATGATTGTCTCAGGCCCTACTGGCTATGAAACCTTTGAAACTTTGTTTATCAGTTCATCTGCTACTTCGTTACCCTGAAAACCTCGTTGTTCAGAATCCCAGTATAGACTAACTTTGCTATGACCTGAAGCCATATTGAGTCTGGTTCTTTACTGTCTGAACAAGATGGGAGTTATTATAAATCAGTTGAATAGCTTGAAATTTCATCAAGATACCAGCCATCCCACTCCTCGTGTTAAGCTAATTTTCCATATGAAAACAGATACATAATTTTGAGCGTGTCTGCATCCAAGGCACCGAATGGCAGTGATAACGGACAACGAATCATTTGATTATCCAGCTGAGTCCATGCAACACGGCATTGATGAAAAATATGTTACGAGAAAGGAATTCCGAAATCCAGAAGGTTAGAAAGCGGGCATCGTCTTCATGTGACCGCAGCCCGTCTTTGGTTGTGGACCGAACCAATGTGGAGCTCAACAGTACGAGATAAAGGGGCGAAGTCGTACTGCAATCACTTACCTTTGATACAGCATATATATATTTATATATTTGCTATAAGTTTGTAGTTTGCGAAAATACATCGACGGTGAAATTAGTGAAACTTTTAAGGCTATTTTTGGTTCAGAAATTTATGTGCTAGATATAAGCAAGTGATTTATAGTCCTAGCATCATGTGCAATACTTGCAGATGTGATGCTGAATTGTTGGAAAAAAGATACGAATGGAAATTATATGAAGTATTCTAATCCAACGATTTCAAAACGTCCTCACTGTAAAAAAAAAGTACCTGCCCCCCTACACCTAAACACCATACATCAGTCTTTAACACCAGTAAAGTTGCCTTAATTTGCTCGTCATCAGGTCACAATTTACCATTGAAACGAACCATAACATCATCTGCATAAAGAATTACGTGGCAGCCTCCTCCTTCTATGTCCCACAGAAGCCTATTGACTGCTATGTTTCATAAAAGAGGGGATAGTACACCTCCTTAAGGAAGTGGAGGTTCACAAACCTGTGGAGAGTCGACGACTTTGCCCATTGTGCCATGCCTGACAAAGGAAGTTAAAAGAGTGAAAGGACAGTTAAAACAGAAGAAAGAGTACGAAAGCAGAGTTGGCTTGCATAGAGGCTTCCTATTGACACAATACGTAAGGGCAGAGTATACAACTCGCGGATAAAGATAGTTTTGCATTAGTACCGAACGTGGGATAGAGAAGAGTAAGGGATACAGAAAGTCAGGAGAAAGTGGACTCTGTTGGATAGGCATTAGGATATAGGTAGGTAGTTTAAGATTATTATTAGCGGTAGTTTTGGGCGGAAAATAGGAGCTTCGCTGGCAGCATTGCCTGTATAGGGTGTACGCTATTGTCAGTCAAAGGTTGTTGGGAGTATAGTAGTGAGAGACCAGTAAGAAGATGGTCAAGAGAGAAGAAAGGAGGTGCGGTTTAACCAATAATAATAATTCCATGGAAATAGAGCTGGGAGTTCCAAGCGTCCTTTTAAGGGTTAGTTAAACCTAAGCTATAATCAATAAGGCACTTGGTGTTCTGGTGGCGTTAGTGCATGATAAAGCGTATCGGTGCGCTTGCGACTTTGTCGAATACGTGCATGGGTGATCCGATAGCAAAGGCTGGAGGCAAGGGCTTAGGGTACATCAAAAGGCGGCAATGGGTAGCTACTTCTATAACCGACTAATTCAAGGCCGGCGACCGGGTGAGCTATATTGCGAATGAGTGTGTTCGAATACAATATGTGTGTAGTAGGTAGTATAAGAAAAGCCTTCTTTTCGGCATAGAGCAGCAATCCATAGGCGCAACACAGGGTAATCCAACAGGATCCTGGCTACTAGTAATACAACGTCATCCACAATACAAAAGCTGCGGTTGGTTTGGCGACCATGGCCAACCCTAGAGAGCGTTTACTAAACAATTGGTGTATTTATCAATCAGAAGATGCAGCAAATACAAATTTGTCTTAAACGGAGAACCATCTGAGTTACCCCGGCAGTCCCCGCTTCAAAGCGGATCAATGGGTTAGGGTAGGAAATCTGTTTCGACAAAACGGCAGCAAATATTATGTTTAAACGATTTTATTAAAAAGACCTTGATTAAATCTTTATGATTTTAAACAGTTTTCTAAATACAACGAGGGTGCACAGTTGCAGATGCAATAAAAAGTTCCAATTAGATAGTTTAGAACCTTGGTTCTCCAAGTGAGCAGAGAAGTTACCAATGGCAATTGCGAAAACTGCAACTTTTCTCTGCTGACTCACAAATATTATTGCAGCAATTTAAACTCTATTTAGAATCAATATCTTAAACAACATAACAACATGAATAGTCCAAACATCTCAAAACGCGACATCCTGAAGAAAACTTTTACTACTAAGAACTTTGGATACTAATTGATAAACATACTCAGACAGGTACAAAACAAAGGCACTTTCCCATTTTAATGCTGGATAACACAAACACTATGTAGTTATTTCATTTGTACTTAGTCTCCTTATCTTTTAACTAACTTTTAGTATTCGTGTCAACATCTTAAATCTTAAAACACTTAATTAAGAATATTCTGTTATTTTGAAAGTTTAAAGCACATTAATTGAACAATTAAAAAGCGATTAGTTCCTAAATTATGAAATTTTAAATGTCATTTTAATAGCACCATTTATCGCTGTCTCATTAAATATTGAAAAACTTTCGCTACCAGAGAAATATGATTTATGCCAATGTGTATGTACAGTAGGCGCCATGACATATAGTTAACACACAATAACTGTTTTCTATTTATACATATTTTATAACTAAAGCGCATATTTAAACCCAATTTGAGGGTAAAACTACATTTAAACGTGGGCTGCCAATTGGCAAATAAATTACAAAATTTACAGCCGGCGAGCAGTAAGTGACCCCCAACAGTCCGTCAATGTGTGAGAGTGTGTGTGTATTGGTGTTGGCCCATTTGGCCACAATCAACAAGAACATTAACGATATCGCCTTCCAACTGGCTTCAAACTGTTGTCCAAATGGCCGTGCCAGAGTCTATACAAAACACGCAAACGCAAAAACCCTTCAACGACAGCAAGTAGCCCAATGCAACGCTCCCTCGCTTCCCGCTTAAGCCACCTTCCCAACGTACCCAACTTGGCCAACTTCAACAGCAAAACTAACACATGGCGCTGCCCACCTGATATTAGAGTTGGCTAAAAGCAACGGTTCGGGCTGTCAGTGTTGTGAGTTGCTTGTTGCGTGTCCACTTTCACTTAGGCTGTGTGAGTGTGAATTTGGGTGAGTGTGTGTGCATGCAGGTGTATACATGTGTGTGTGTTTGTACCGAGAAATTGCGGTTTGTTTGCTGGGTAATTACATTTCAGCATTTTCTCTTTGCCTCGCATGCGTTTAAGTGTGTGTATTTGTATGGCGTTGAGTGTATGTGTGTCTGTGTGTGTGTGTGTGTGTGTTTGGGCATGTCAGCGTGATAATTATGCGACTATAATCGCACTTTTACATGCCAGTACTAGAAATTGGACAGCCTCAACCCGAGCACAGCTAGCCAGAGACCGGAGACAAAGAGACTCGAACATGGCAAACCCGCAGAGCAGACTCTCGCTTTCTACACTCAACTTCAGTAAACTTATTTGCCACTAACTAACGGCACTTGGAGCGTATGGTAAACATAAGCACAGACTCTTTGAACTGGCCAAACACTTGAACCTTGGAAGCCGAAATATGTCGCCAAGCGGCAAAAGTCAGCAGTCCAACTAATTAACAAGGCCAGTTACGGTACATATATATAGAGTATACAGTTGTACAGTTGGACCTACTGTGACGCGGTTTTGCATGCGGCCTTTACCTTAAAACGATTGCTACAATCATTCGGAAGCGGCGGTATAGGGCTAATTTCAATTAAGTATTCCCTTGGGAACCATTAATCAAATAGCTTTCATTTCTTCATACTCTATAATATGTTAAGAAAAATGCATAGATATTCTGGAAAGATGATTCGAAACTGTTTCATATATATAGAGCTTATCACCCACCATCCATATGGAGCTCGATTCGCAAGCCCACCCCTGGTGGGTCGGTAAAACCTTCATTTCATCTCGTCTCCGCTCCTCCTCTCTTCACTTCTTTCCTTTTCTTTTCTCCTCTTTTCATTTCTTTCTTTTCTCTTCTCTGCTCATCTCATCTCATCTCATCTCATTTCATCTCATGTCATCTCTTCTCTGCTTTTCTCTTTTCTTCTCTTCTCTTGTCTTTTCTTTTCTTCTCTTTTCTTCTCTTCTAATCTATTCCATTCTAACTCAACACTTCTTATACTTCACTTTTCACTCTCCGTTACTCACTCTTCCTTATTGATCACCCGCCCTCAGTACTCATTCTCTCTCACTCCTTACCCATTTTCTCTTAGAAAATCTTCTTTTTTTATAGAATTTGTTTAGTTGAGACCTTTAAGAGACAAAACGGTTTAATATCTAGTTTCGGCTCCGAACATCTTCCCGGAGAACTCCAATCGCCAAGTTAGAGGTTCGACTGTATACACATGCAAGTGGGGCTATATATGTGACCAAATTGCTGGCAGCACACAAATACTCGTGCAATATTTAAACAACTGCCAGCCGGCTTAAACAAAGCAGGTGAAAAACGAGAGAAAGGCATGTTTAATCATAAGAGCAAAAACAACAAAAATGGTTTGCCTGGCTTGCTGCCCGAGGTCCGTCCGCGTACTCCGGGTACTCCGGGTACTCAGGGTACTCCGGCTAGTAGCTGCTGCTACCGACTTTGGCTAACTCTTGGCAGCAGAAAGTGAAGCAGAAGCTGAGGCAAAGGCAGCAACGGCATAAAAAAAGGGTTAAGTAAATATTGAAGTGAATAAAAACCATGAAAAAGGAGCAAGTTGGCTGTGGCAACAAAAATACTACTACTACAAAAAATGGCAACAAAATGAAACGAAACGCAACGCATACAGTTAACTACACTTTGGACGGTGTCGCTATGTGTTGGTGTTGGTGTTAGTGTCGATGGGCGGGTGGGCGTGGCAGGGGCAGCGGGCTGCTTGCAACATAGCGCGACGCCGCGCGCAGTTGCAGCTACCAATTAATGTCCTTGTTAGGCAGTGGCCTGTAAAATTGGCTTAAAAAATATGTAACCTTATATGCGACTCGCCATTGTGAGTGTATAACTGAGTGTATACATATGTATGGAAGTGTATGTGTGTGCGAGAACTTTGGTGGCTGTATGTGGGTGGGTGTGTGTGTGTGAGAGTGACTACAATGGCTACAGTTGTAGAGTATATTTGTTATTGTTGTGCTGGCTTTAAGTGAAATAAAGTAACTTTTCTTTCTTTTGTTGCGTTGCCTCAGCCATTATTTAATTTGTGCAATTGTATGCTTTTGTGTGAGTGTGTGTGTGTAGGTGTGTGTGTGTGTGTGGGTGTGCGTGTGGGTGTGTGTGTGTGGGTGTCACACGGTTAAAGGTGTGACTTTAAGTGCGCTGACATGCAAGGCAGCATAAAGCCGGATATGAATTATATATGTATTTGTGTCTACAAAACAGTTTATGCAAATACCAATTTTTTTTCATAAAAAAGCGCACACAAGGATGTGTTCTGGTAAATGGCTTCCTTTTTCTTTAATCTGTTTTTTCGTGTTGCCAATTGTAGAAGTCATTATTTTATAAATCATAACTTTTGTGCTTATTTTGAGAAACTGAAATATAATAATGGTATTTTAAGTCCCAACGTTCTGCGACTAAAGAATAATTTAAGTAAAGGAAACTGGCACATAACCATCGAATCCAGACGAAAGGGCAAACTTTTAACAGTGTCAGAACAGATACCTCATCTTTGAACGAAAAGAACCGACAATCGTGATTCAATGTTAAGCACTTACGATTACTTGCTGTTGAATTGCGTCTACTCTAAGCTTTTCACATTGGTAATCTTTTTACTAGTCTTAAACCTCATCAGCTAGCTTGTATTCACATCCTAACGGTGAAGACATACTATGATAATAAGCTATGCAAATATCTTATAATAATGTTAATATCTGGGGCAAGGATCTACTTATAATAAACATAATAAATTAAAGGTTATGGAATATAAACCTAAGGCGTAACAAGAACTCCTCTAAGTTCAGCAACACGAGAATGTCAAAACTGGTAGAAAGCCTACTCTCCCAAAGTATAACGACAGCTCTTAGTATTTTATTAACGAAGCGATGAGCAACTTCTTCCAAAGTCTCCATGACAAACAAATTGGTGACTCCGCATAGTTCCACGATTCTACACTAGGTATTTTCAAAACGGAAAGTAAAAGATATGAAAATAATATGAAAACGCTATGAGATGATATGATGGTGATATGAAGATGATATGAAGAAGATATGAAGATGATTTGACGTTGATATGAAGATGGTATGAAGATGATATGAAGATGATATAAAGATGATATGAAGATGATGTGAAGATGATGTGAATATGATATGAAGATGGTATGAAGATGATATTAATATTGATATGAAGATGATATGAAGATGATGTGAATGTTGGTATGAAGATGATATTAATGTTGATAAGTAGATAGTATGAAGATGATATGAAGAAGATATGAAGATGATATCAAGATATGAATATCATATGAAAACGATATAAAGATGCTATAAAAATGTTATGAAGATGATAAAAAGATAGAATAAAGATGTTTCAAAGATAAAATGAAGATGATATAAAGATGATATGAGGATTATATAAACATGATATAAATATGATATAAAGATGATATGAAGAAGATTTGAACATGATATGAAGATGATATAAAGACAATATAAAATAGATATAAAGATGATATGAAGATGATATGATGATGATATGAAGATAATATAAAGATGCCTTGAAGATGATATGCAGATGCTATGAAGATGAAATAAAGATAAAATGAAGAATATATGAATATGATGAATTCTTCAAATTGCTGAATTTGAACATCCTTGTATTTTATGTACATTGAATAAAGTTATACCTAAAATATATAGTCTAACCACAACCTGTAAACTGCCACGACTCGTGCATATTATGCTATTTGCACAAAACGTTAATACGAACTATATATACAGGGTATAAAAATGCATCTACACAACCGTTTAATAGTGTTTAAAGCCAGAATTTCGATGGGAAACGTGGCAACAAACAATGTGCACCTATTTCTAAATAATTCCATTAATGCGATGACAGCCTAAAATAAAAATCTTGTAATTTCCGTAAATCGCAACTGCTTTGTAATACCTTTACCCATTTAAATCCTTACAAAATGGTGAATCTAGCATTTTCAATTACAAATCCGACATGAACATCGGATATGTCACTTTAGCTGCCATTTGCAATTGCCCGGCTCAAAGCGGTTGACTGGCACGCAAAAACAGAACCAAAACGTCAGCGTCAACGTCGACATTTCGACTCTGCAATCAGAAAATGTAAAAAAATTCAAAATTTTCGTATTTAGACCAACCGCAGCGATTTGCAGTACGGACAAACGGACCAAGGATACGAGCACAGCTCATTCCATTCCATTTCAGGGCCTGTTCTCCGTACCGCAAAGCAAATGGCCGGCATAAAACAATAATGAAAACAAGCAGACAGTGCCAAAAGTGCAATAACCGCAAGAGGAGCTAGCAATACACACACCCACACACACACACACACACACACACACACACACACACACACACACACTGATACACACCCACGTAGAGATACGGTTATGCCAGATGGCGGCCAAGTGAAAGTAGGGAAAGTTGTCGGAGAAGGGAGAGGGAGCAGGAAGGGCAAGCGGAGACCCAGTGCATCTAATCTGTAAGCATAAATTCCAATCATTTTGTAAATGGAATGTGCAACGCAAACCAATAAAACCGCAGAACACAACACAGCATAGGATGGAAAATAGCAGAGAAAAGCGGAAAAGCAGAAGCAGTGTTGAACAGCAGCAAATGGCAGGATGTTCGTCCTGCTACTAACTGTGACTTTGAAATCAACTCAAACTTCGAGTCTCTATCTCTGTCTCTCACTGCACAAATTGCAGAAAGCAAGGCCACATCGAAAGATATCTTTAAAAATAAATGTTTTGTACTTGAGGTTTGCAAGCTGCATTCGTAATAGATGGTTTAAGCCATAAAGTGAATTTTGTTAACATCAGTTTATTAAGTTAGCATATATATATGATAAAAAATTTATAGTGTCCTTGGTATTTGGGTTAAAGTTTTCGGTAGATAAAAGTGAATTTGTGTGCAATGTTAATGTTTTATGAATTTATTAGATAAAACAATCAAATTAAGCTTTCAATAAAAATGTAATAGTTCTTCAATAGATAAGTTAGCAGTAGAATTCTCTGTCAACAGACGAGACTAATACTCTGCAAGATGCTCGTCCCAACAACAACGAACTACAAGATATATGACAATATTGCCATATGGAAGCGAATTAACATCCAGTGGTTCTCACTCATGCTGTGAGTCCGGACGAACAAGCTCCTATTCGAAAAACGGTTGTTGATGGAAGACGCAAGGCAAGTTAGAGCGCTATTCAATGAACCGTTATTCTGCAAGAGGCCAGTCAAGAAGCACATATAAGAAAAGTTAAATGTTCCAAGAAAAAAAATAAAAAATTAGAAAAATATTAGAGTTACTTCAATGTATGTGGCGTCAAGAGTGTCACAATTCCGAATCCATTATCTATCTCGGAGTGGCTCGAAATGCTGTGAGCGACAATTCGAAATGTTAATATTAATACATATCAAGGACCCTTGAAAAAAGTTTGACAGGCAGGGCCGTATATGAATATCCAGCCTCGGGGTGTAAACCTATGGGGCACACCGATTACCTTGTTATTTAAGTGCGTGCTTCACTGGATCTAACACTGTCGTCTATAATTGGGGATGTCGGGAAGTTAACTCCGGGGAGGGCATTATCCTCACAGAAGTGTTCCCTCCATAACCTCAGTGCAGCCTGCGCATACACTACCAGATTTCCCTCTGCATCTCTACATGAAGACGCTCCGGCACTAAATCCTTCGGCCAGGCGCTTGACTTTTTGGCAGAACTTGAAGGTGAAGGTTGAGGCCAGAGAGTTGAGCGAAAATGGCTTCGGCAGTCGGCTGTGATTGCAGCTTTGTAATGTCCAGCTTTGGCTGCACGATGGATCGCACATTCTTCGCTATGCTTATCCGCATGCGAACCTTGGCTGCAACAAGGTAATGGTCAAAGTTGATGTTGACCCCTCTGAACGTACGAACATCAAGCACACTGGATACATGCCTTCCATCAATCACAACATGATCAAGCTAAGTGCGTGTAGTTTGATCAGTGAACAGCCTTGTAGCCTTGTGAATATCTTCTTCTTAACTGGCAATAACAACCCGTTACCGGGTTACGGCCTGATGTATTTGTTTCATTGGGATTGCCCCTTTTAAGGCCTGGGGTGGCTATACTGGTCTCGAAAGAATCCAGTGTCTTTATAAGTCACCTCATACACAAGCTTTAACCTGCTGAGGTGGTATTCTCTAACCCGCTCACCACACGGGGGTTTCGGGATGCTGAAATCTGGTACTATAGACTACCATGTTTCGCGCCGCGGCGAAGTCAGCAGGTGGTCTCATGAAGGCGGAATTGTACGACAATAGGACCAAAGATGCGTTCTCTTCCAACCTTTCCTTTCATTCTCTCCTCGTGTAACTTCGCAGTGTACTACAATAACCAGGAGGTACCACAAGGTGAGTGAAAGAGAAGAAAGTATGATAGCTCTTTGGGTATCATTACAAATGTTCCATTTCGTTGTCCCCCCAAACATAAAAAGTAATTATATTGTATGACGGCTCGAAGAGTCCTCATCGCCAAGACCAACCAATACTCCCAGCTAAGTGGTTCCATTGCTTTAAAAACACGTACCTCGCAATCAGGTGCTTAATTAAATTAAGTGAGAATCTCTTTCGAAATGTATCTTTACTGCGTAACAACCTCTTTAATTGTTATATATCAAATTTCTTAATTCATGTTCAAATGTACCTTTTATCAATAATATAAAATGTAAGTAAACTTAACCCAATCTTTAAGCTTCACGCTAGCTAATTGTAAGTCAAACTCAAAAGCAGGCAATTTCCATATAACTGGTATTAATCTCGCTGACTAAGCTGCAAAGTTAAAGCCAATTGTTAACAAATTTGACAGGTTCAAATCTGGCGCCGTTGAGTGATATGCATATAACCAGAAATATAATTAATGATTTGCTGCGCCTAACAATTAAAAGTGTCAGAAACAGCAGCAGCAGCAGAGGCATCCTTGGTGGCAGCAGCAGATACAGCAGCGGAGGCAACACCAGCAGCATCCGTATCCGCATCTAAGAAACGGCGGCAACAATCAACGACAGTTCAACTGAATCTTAAACGCTTTGTGGGTGTTGGAAGAAACTGCTTGCCTTTTGGGCACAGAGATTGGCCCGCCCCACAATCTTATAATTGAATTCATCTCGAGAACGTTTAAATTTGAACAGTAGAGAGGTAAAGCTTTCAGATTTTAACCCTTTTTACACGTTCAATTAAAAGTCGTTTTTACGAGCAATTTGCAAAATATGATGGCCATGACAATGAGTAGCTTGTTAATGACGATGTTGATGATGATGCACGTAATAATGATGAAGCTTGTCATAATCGCGCTGGAAGCACGCATCAGACTGAAACATCAAAAGGCATCAATGGCATCAACGTTAGACAAACAGACTAAGAGCCAGACGCTCTGGCACTGAAACTACCCACATATAAGCTGAACACAGCCACATCTAACCCCCAAACCGCTTTCACCTGCAAAACACCAAATAAAACTCAGCGAGTTGCAGGACAGACAACCGCCGGCGTTCTTTTGACATGCAAAACGCGTTGAAATGTATAAATTTCGGCAGTAACAAAAAAATTACTTTGAAACCGAGCAGGAAAACTAACTTTAGAGAGTTAAAGTTTAGATACTCTTGAGAGATACATGAGCTCTAACTTGTTAAGCTGCTCTCTTGTTGTGTGTGTCCGCTACTCCCATATACTAAGTTATGCAAATCTACTCTAACTTCATTCAATCAAGTCAAGGTGTAACTACAATATCGACTATTTTGCGGAGAGTTATGGATACGTTTTGCTCTTGATACTTTGAGCATAAAATAAATAAATAATCAGCATTTTTCCAATGATGCTTCCTAAACTACCTGATATGGCCAACTGTAACGGAAATCAAAGTGAAACACTTTTGTAAAGCTAAAGCTCATTGTGGCTACTATGCGAACACACTACGAATCAGCTTTTTATATGTTTATATCTAAGTGTTATGTCACTTTAAAGGTGGATTTTTACAATTTTCCAGATTATGCAAAAATTTTTAGTTCTGCATTTCACTGTCTAAACAATAAACAACAAATTTGTGTTTCACTGTGCTGCTGTTCTGTACAGAACGAATAGCGTGTAGAGAGAAGAGCAAAATCAGTTGGGTCAATGATAATAATATGTAGAAGAAGTAGCACCAACGGACTGTGCTCTTCGCTGTTGCTTCGAATTTGCTCCAAAACAAACGCATACTGCAGAGGGTTTGGGGAAGCCCACATTGGGAACTAAGGTTGAAACTAGTTTCCCATTCAACTTTTCCACTTGGTACTTATTGAGATTCCCCGGGTGGTGAGCGGGTTAGAGAATACCACCTCTTGTGGCGACTTATAATGACACTTGATTCTTTCGAGACCAGTAGAGCCTTAGTAGAGCCATGCCTTAAAAGGGTTGTGCGTAGGTTTTAGCAGTTAAGAAGATTCATATTATTGGTAGCTACTCGGTTTTTATCATATACTTATGTATGTTAGCCAATGATATTCCAACTGGAAGGCTCAATGGGCATTGCTATAAGAGGTGAAGCCTAAAGTGTCCGGCAAACCGACCCTACGCTACAACCGCAGGGTTACAAATAAAAATGTTCTCCTTAGTTCCAGGATTCCTCCATAGAAGCCTGTTTATTTGAACAAATTGCTGATTTTTATAAACTTTGGTGAATACAATACAATAGATTCTAGCCACAATACAGGATATTTTTCAATATCAGACAAATTAGTATAGTTTTCGTAACAGCTCCTTAGCGAAGTAGTTAAGAAGCTGCAATAAAAAGAAACTGTATCTTTTAAACAGCAAATGGTGTTGAAAATCAACTGCTTTACGAACTTTATGACAGTTGTAATATACACTGTAGGTTAAAGTTTGACTCAAAATTAAAAAAAAAAGCAACACCAAAAAATACACTAACAGAAAAAGTTAACAAAAAAAGAAAAGAATTGCCAACAAATTGAAATGCATGTAAAATTCAAATGAGAATTAAAATGGAAACTTATTTGGCCTGAAAACAGGTGCGAAAATTAAATAAAAATTATTTTCAGCGCGCTTTTTGTACACATAGATACAAGTATATATGAATGTGTGAGTGCAAGTCATTCGAAAGGTATCCCTTTATATTTGTGTGTGTGTGTGTGTGTGTGTGTGTGAGTGTGTGTGTGTGTGCACAAAGCGACAGCTCATCAAAGCGTAAATTGAAGCGTCTGTTGTTGCAGCATTGTTGTTGTTGTTGCTGTTGTTTGTTGCACGTAGTTTGGATGGTTTGGTTGATGAGTTGATGTTGCATCTGTTTGTTGTTTTGCTGCTAATTGAATATTTGCACACACACACACACACACACACACACACACACACACACACACACACACACACACACACACACATATGCATAAAGCAACACTTTGACCATGTATGGCATGTAATTTGGCTAAGTGCTAGCCCCGCTATGTGCTGCTTTTGTTGTGTTCATTTTTGCCAAAAAAAAAAAGAAACTGGGCTTAATCAGGCAGCAGCCATCTTTGAAAATTTAAAGCACATGCTTATAACAATTTAAAATGGCGCAAATAATCATAAACACATACATATATTTATGTGTATGAGTGCGAACAGAGCTGAAATTGAATCGAATTTTCAGCTCCGAACACAACAATCGCAAGCCCAAAAACCAATCCAAGGCAACGCATCAGCAGAATGAAATCCAACTAACGACAAAATGGAGTCACCCACACACACACACATACACACACACGCATATATAAGCAAAACTAACTAATCCTTTTTTCGCATTTCGTTGCCAGCGTCTTGTGTTGCCTGTTTGCCAAAGCAAAATGTCATCATCGGCAGGTTGTGGGTCGCCTTTTGCCACTTGGAAGGAGCGAAGCACCCAAAAGAACCCCGTAATACGTACTGCTAACGGCTCGCTTGCCACACACACTGCCACTCAACGTAACTTTTTATGTGCAACATAGCAGAATGATTGTGTTCCGTTCCAGAAATATCAGCACAACAAGCACGACAACAACAAGAAGAAGCAACAACCAGCTTTACAACAACAACATCTTAAGCCATTTCGCATAAAATTTCACACACCATTTTAGCCAAGTGCCACATTACCTGCACACAAACTCAAACTGAAGTCTCGACCAAAAACGAGTCAAACTACAACAGCAACAACAACATGCAACAAAAATAAAAGAAAAGCTCAAGAAAATGTGGAAAAACACGAAACTGAACATAAAAATACCTTTTGACACATGCAAGCCATACGAGGCAGGACAAGGGGTTGCCAGAGCGTTTAGCAATGTTGCCAGAGTGGCCACACACACACACATACACACACAAAGCCATTCCCGAAGCAGCTTAAAATCAGCGTCGATGTTAGGGCCAGCCGGCAGCAGTACCTAAAATGGAGTAAAAGAACAAACGGAAAGTATAGCACTGCAAGAAGAAGAAAAAAAAGGAAATATCTTGAAAATTGCATTTTAAGAAGAAGTTCGTGTTGCTATAACGGAAAATCTATAAACACACACACACACACGCTACAATGGACAGTCAGTCGCCTGCTGGTCGCTAGTTGGCCGCATAGTTGTTAGTATTGCATGTGCCGGCCATCTGGCCATCTGGCCATGTTGGCCAAATCCAATACAATTCTAACGATAATGCGAGCCAGACGAACGATGTGATTTTCTAGCGTTTGTTAGTGTGTGCTGCCAAATTGATATGAGCCAAAAGGGTGTATAAACCGAGTGAGTAAAGCCAATGTCTTTGAATGCACTGAAAAGCGAATATCACGTATACGCAGCGTCAACACAATAAGCGCACCAATACGCACACACACACACACACACACACTTATCGTACATTGTTTGAAAATCATGCGTCACCATAACGGTACAACCCAAATTCAACAGCAACTACTACAAGTGTACGGCTGTAACAACAATGTGCGACAAGTGACAACGACAACGGCAACAACAAATTATGACAACAAATTGCGAACAAACAAGTGAATCACCTTTAACGCTTCCTTTTGCACTTTTAGTTTGGAAAACATCATAATAAAACTAAAAACACAAAAAAAAAAACAAAAAACAAAACAAAGCAAGGCCTTAAAGAAAGTCGCGCAGCAAAAGCGACAAACTTTATATACTCTTAAGTTCTCAAAGATGGATTTGAGTTCTTGGATTGGTTAAATTTCGAAATTGTATCGGAAATACAACAGAGAACTGAGTATATTACAATTCTCTTTGAAATTCAACGAATCATTCATACTTAAAGGTCTATCGATGATATACACCGATGAAAAATATCATCCCAAAAGTGTCGAAATCATAAGCATGCTTTCAAAGTAGTCTTTTAGAAGCAACTTATGGATTATTGGAAATCTTATATATTATATAATATTCCCAACTTTCATTCGAATATCATTAAAATTGCTGAAATTTCCTATTCTTATACACTAGTTTTATAAGATAACACTATGCAACAAAAAAAAAAACATCGCACTTTCGGTCAATTTGAGGTCACTAATTACAAATCCGTAAACCCATTTGAATTATCTAGCACGGTTTTCGAATTATGGCTATTTTTCGAAATTCGAGATTTCGAATGTTGCAAATCTCATGTATCTCAAAAATCGTACTTACTGATGGAGATGAACTGTAATTCGAATTAGAGGTAATTAATTACACAGGTCAACATGGTTTAGTTGTTGGAAAAGGGTCACGTCCGAAGTAATTTGCTGCGGGGAATGCGAATCTGGTATTAGAACTGACCCAACACATCAGGATTTTGAGATATTTTGGGTTATGTACCCGAAAAGCGACCTGCGGTATTTCGAATAGCCATAACTATGCGAAAAATGAAGAAAGAGTGGTCCTATATGATGTAACTGGAGAGATAGACCACAACATTTTTTTGCACTATGTACATAACCTCAGAAGTAGGAAAAATCGTCATTTTTCGGGCACATAACCTTAAATATCTCATCCGGTATTTGTAGACCTGTGTTATTGAAAAATTTTTTTCCGAAATTATAAAATTTTTTTTTTTTAATGCAAAAGTAGTTAATTCAAAAATTTTATTTTTTTTTTGCCAAATAACGGGTTTTTACTTTATTTACTAATCCATTGATTTCTGTGTCATTTTTCGAGCAAAATTTAACACGTTCTGAAAAGGGAATTGATTGATCTTGAAAATGATATAAGTAAATCGATTAATCGATATACCATATATACCTAATTTTTCCAACTTTGACCACAGTTAAATTATAAAATTTATACGAAAAGTGTCAAGTATTAATATAAGTATTAATTTTCGATTTCGAAAATAAAGAAATATATTGATCTAGATCAATTGTTATTTGAATTGAAATATTTCTGAGAACCATTGAACCGACACCTTAAAGACAGTCACAGTTCATCTCGATTGACAGTAAGGTTGCCAAAAAAATGCGATTTGCTGACCTCGCCACTCTCAAAATCCCGAATTTGTATAACACCGTTATAGATACTTTATGAAAGTTTACGGATTCGATAAGAGTGATCTCAAATTATCCAAAAAATGTATATTGTGGTCATCATATTTCATTGATACAACCACAAATTTCATTAAAATGTCATTAAATATGAGGGATTTCCTCTTCAAATGATTTAGTTCTACAATATAATATCTTAGAAAAATAAGCAGCTGAATTTTTTTTTAGAAAATTTTTCAAATTTCAATAAAAATTCTACGGAAAATTTGTTAGCTTTTCCATTTTCGTAGAAATGCATTCTAATGAATTGAATGAAGTATTAAGAATACGACATTGATCTTTTGGTAGCAGCATATAAATAATTGCCGATTTTGAGTCAATTGGAAATGTTTGGGTAAGATATCCATTAATTTGGTTCAACTATCATTAAATTTGAGGCATGCCATTTTCTAATAAACTATATTTAGATGATAGTCTCACAATAAACTGAATTACTTTGAAATATTATAAAGGGTTATAGGAGGACAGGTCTATTCAAAGGGAAAACCCATTCGTCAGATCCCGCTTAAGAAAAATACTGGAAATTGTGAAAATTGGACAGGCACTTATGTTTGCGGTTCATTGTTCTGAGGAATTACAGCATTTTTCCTTGATGTATGCAAGTCAGAAGTCTTTGGTTGAAGATTCTTTGATCCTTCAGTTTGGTCATAAACCTCCCTATTTTTCAAGAAGTGCAATAAACCATAAACGGATGGAAGAAAGAAAACTACTGATTGAATGGCAATTGTAATGTGATACATGGCTCTTCCGAATAGTCAGTTCTCAGTCTTAGGCGTCATTCTTGTCCAATAATCTGAAGGGAAGCACTTGCTAGCATAATATGCAAGCCGGCTGGTGACGTTGGGTCCTAAGCACCTTTGTTTATCGAAGGCATGGAAGATGCTGCGCGTATGCTTGAAATATTTGATGACAAAAACCTAATTCCGAATCACTTTTTTGGTTTTAGAGTGGACCATAATACAACCGAGCGGTTTCATCGTATAATCAAGTACATTTCGGATGTGTTTTTAAAGGAACCTTAGTGTAATGGTACTTTTATTGATATCCAACCAGCTCATGAAAAGGTTCCCGAAGAGAGTTTTTTAGGTCCTGCGCCCTACATTTTATGTACTACTGGCATGCCTTTAAATTCTTATCTTTTAGACTATATGCGCATCACCTGCATCTTTAAAGCATTGCAAAATCCATGTCGAATCTGAAGTACCCAGCTTCGAGTGTACACAAGGACACGGGCAGAAGTTATAGAAACCGAAGAGGAACCATAAGCAAAGCTAAGCAAGTGCAAGCAAGGCAGTTTATAAACCGTCGCACAATGCACAGCCAGCTGGAAAAATATTGGGCCTTCGGGGGGTGTACCAAAAGTGCGGCGTATGTTCTGTCATAACTTCAGACATAGCGGCGTCTGCTGGCAGCTAGTGACAAAACTGCACACCGACAGCAGCGTCAGAGGCAGCTCAGGTGGTCGTAGTTTGGTCTGCTTCTGGTAACCTCTGTGCACACTCAGGAAGTTGGACGGCACACGGCACAACGAGCAGCTAAAGACCAAAACCAAGACCAAGACCAAGAACAAGAACAAGACTAAGACTAAGACAACATGCATGTCAAAGGACATGGCTGTGTTGCTTTTGCTTAACACTCAAAAGCGGAAGTAAGCTCTAGTCGGATGACGAAAATGTTGCAGTACAGGAAAGCAAGAGAAAGAGAGAGATAGAGAGAGATAGAGATAGAGAGAGAGAGATAGAAGGAGGTTTAAGGGCTAAAAAGGTGTTGCAAAAGTTTGTTTTCTTGCGGCGGCAATGCATGTGCATGACTGGCATTTGTGCGCTACAGTGACAGCAAAAAGTAAGACAACAAGCAGGACAGACCAGACAGTGCAACCAACTGACAGCCAGACAGTCAGAGTTGCAAAGGTGTCTGCCTGGATGACGGGCTGGCCTGGCAGGTGTATAGCACTAAACCGACACAAAAATATCACTTTAAAGTTTCGTGTGGCATTGCCGGCACTCAACCCTAAACCCCAACCTCCCAACCCGTACAATCCCGCCTACCAGGAAGTCGTCGCCAACGCCATTGCTGTCACTGTGTTAGTTTTGACATGAAATTGCATTACATTTCACATAGCCAACAGCCAAATAGCAAAACAGCAAAAAGCAGCAAAAGGCGACTGAGACGGTGAATTCGACGTTAACTGAGAAGCTGTCGTCCATGAGTAAAGCTGCAGTGTCAACAGCGGAACTAGGGATGAGCGCGTGATAAGTGCCACACGAACAGAAATGGATTCAATATAAAGTGCTAATGAATGCATACTAAGGTAAGTGTTATCTACAAAGAGCAAAGAAAAAGATTATGAACGAACTTCGAATAACAATTAGAGAAATCACTGAGGATTTTATTAGATTGATTCAGGCCTGAAACGTGAGTCAGAAAAACTTGTTTCACAATTGGCTCTTGACTTGACAAGAGCTATGCCTAAAGTCATACAGAACATCGGGCTGCACAGTGTTCAATTTCCAAATGTCCTAGACATTTAGATAGACTGATCTCCATCCGGGGCCGTGCTTTCTTACACTAACTCTACGCTCACGCTTACATCTCTAACACCTTAAAGATTGTCTTATTTTCGTTACAGCTGTCGCTGTCGGCTGTTGCTTGGTTTAGCTCAACCAAAATGAAGTGTACAAATTAGTTGGCCTTGTCACAGTGACGAAAGCGACAAGAACAACAACAACGACGACGACGACAACGACAATACTTACAGCAAAGTTTTAGCAACTTAAAGATACTTTTCATCGATCCAGCTGCAATTACGTGCGGCGCACTAAAGGAAACAATTTATCAGGTCGGGAACTCAACTGCAACATACAAAAAACAAAACCCACGCCACTTAACACCACGCAGAGTGCATGCCACAGCAAAATGTTGTGCTACAACAAACAAACAAAGAGAGCCTTGAACCGGCGGCTATTGAACTTTGCGAAACGCCCACAAAAAAGGAGCAACAGCAGCAGCTGACCAACAGCAGCAGACACAGGCCATCCACTTACCAACTGTCAGACAAACTGACGTCCCAAGTCGGTTGTTGGCCTGGTCTAGTGCTGGCCTAGTCCTGGCTGCAACTAGCTGGCAAATCATCACATCATTATTTATACGCTCAAATATAGTGTTTGGCCAGCGCAAGTACAGCATATAAAATTGTCTAAGGCCAAATTGAAAACAGCTAACAGCCGAAAAATGCACTTAAAAGCCGTGCCGCTGGCCAGGCCAACAACACTGATAGACAGCCAAACGGACGGACGAATAGACGAACTCAGACCAGCGGGCTTGCAGGACGAAAATTTATTGCGCGCGCCAAAAAAGCAAACGAGCAATTTACAAAACGTTGGGCAAAGAATTTCGGCGTAAACTTTGCTAGGATTTAGATAGAAGTATTTGACAGCGTGTGGCAACGGCGGCGCGCTGAAACGGGTGGCAACGCTGCTGGTTTGGCTCTTGTCTAATCGCAGTGCTAAATTAACACGTATACGCCAGCGTGGCCGCTTGCACAAGATTTTTGTCTGCCAGTGAGCAATTGCTAAGCAGCTGACTTTCTCTATATGAATGTATCTCGCATCTAGTGCATATGTGTTAGTGTGTATCTGTGTGTATTGCATTTTATGGGCACCCTTGCAGCGCGCTGCTTTTGTTGCATATTTTACACTGCGCACGTTTTATGGCCACAATTTTAGAGTTAGTCTGTCGGGCAAGTCGGTATGGCAACAACTTGAAGGTGCCAATATTGTTGTTAACTGCAAGTGCCACGATAGTTGCTCCTTGTTAGTTGGCATTCTCATGTTTTGCCAATGCGCCAAATGCCATCTCGCTCACACTCTCTATCTATCTCTCTCTCTCTCACTCGCTTTATTGCTTACTCGCTGCTTTTGTGTCGTTTTGCTGGCGTTTCGCTTTAGCCCGTTTGCAGTTTGCAATTTTTATTGCATTTTCGTTGCCACTCAGTACGCGAAAAATACATTTTTAGTTTCTAATCGACGCGCGTTCATCGCATAAAAATAATGCAATAAACGATAATCCCGAGCAGGCAACATTGGGACATGCCACATACGCTATATCTAACGTATATTGCCACTGAACTTTTAGCTTTCTCCCTTTCGCTTCATCTTTTTAGTGGCATAGCAGTTTGCTTTTGTCTGACTTTAGCTAATGGCTTGTTTATGCCATACCATATGGGTCATTGCAGGTGCGAGCGAGACACAATGCTCCGTGGTCAGGTGAGCGTTGTTTTTGATACCAAAATGATAATGTTAGCTGCGATGAGACCTATTTTAAGTTTACCTATCGGACAGAGACATATCCCCAACCCCCGTGCTGCAAACAGACGGATTGTAGCCTCTCCGCCGATTCCTTTTAGACCAAATAGACAAGGCTTCAGACAAGGCGCTGCACTCTGCCGCAATTTCTTTAACTTTGTGATAGAGAATGTGTTGCGGATCTGAATGGAACTATAACAGTGTCCAGTGGGTCTCTAATTATTACTGCCAGTGTGGATCTGGTCATAAATCAGAGCAAAACAAAGTATATACTTTCTTCGAGTAGAGAGACGCAGCGATTGGACTCTCAGATTTATGTTGAAAATTATACTTTTGAGGTTGTCAAGGAGATCAAGCGGAGAATCACTCTTGCCAATAGATGTTACATTGGTCTCAATAGGCAAATAAGTAGTAAATAAATAGGACCACTCTTAATAGACGAAACTAAAACTCTATTTGTTCTACCATCATCATCACGCGGCAACTTAGCATCATCAGATTGGTTTCCGGCAGAGCGCGATTATTAAAGTTATCGTAAAGCAACTGAAGCCCGGAAAATCACCAGTTTATGACGTAATAACTCAGAAAAGTATCATTAAAGATAAACCAGATAAAAGATCATAAAACATGGGTACTTTCCTCAAGGAGGAAAGAAGTCGGCCATTGAGATGAAGCGTGAAAAGACAAACAAGCCAATAAGTTTTGCAAATTGGTTTTCAAATCCAGCTGCGCGTCATCCCGTACATCAGAATGCAAAGGAACGTTTTTGGAGAGTGAATCGCCTCAAATCAGTAAGCACCAAACTGCGTCAACACTCCTGCTTCAGCGTCATTAAACAAAATAGAAATGTAACGCGTTACTTAAGTCTGGTAAAAGTGATCTCCACTACTCATTTCTCTACTGACACCAAAATACCTTCGATTCGACATCAAAAGTATAGTTTCAACAGCAATCTGAGTAGTCCAATCACCGATACTTGACCATTCCCAGCTGATCTATCCTGACAGACCCCCGGTGCCCCACTTTATTGTGAGAGGCTACAAATGAATTGTGTGGAGGGGGCTCTCGTTGGTTCTGGATAGAAGACATCAATGTCGAATCCATTTACTGCATTCCGCGATGCAAATGGGACACGGGAGAAGAGATTCTGTCAGTATTGAAACTCAACGACCTCTTTCCCCCTGAGCCCAAATTTCCAAAGAAGGCCAGCAATAAAGACTTTGAGAGTGACAGTACAAACGAAATAAGCCAAAAGGTTCGACACAGCATATTGGGCACAGTGCGTCAGTGGAACCGATTTGTCAATAGACATACATACGCCACAGGACGTAATGATAGGTAAAAACAACGACTAGAAGCACAAAGGGTGGCACCTAAATGCCGGACCAGCCTAACCTAACGTAGTTTGTATCCAACAAATCTGTGTTTTTCTTATTTAACCTTTGAGGGGAAGTAACCCAGTTTAGTAATGAAATTCCACAATCTTGTGCCACATTAAGCTTGGAAAAAGTTTTAGTGAACACATTTTGAAATTCATGAATTCCACTGAATTTAATGAACTTTTTTCAGGGCCAGACAAAATGCCAGACTAGAAGCTAAGCTCCCAACTTTAAATCAAACACAAGCTGACAAACTGCGCTGTTGATAGAGGTAAGCCACTGCCGCCCCTGCCTCAGCAGGTGGCACGCCCAATAGCCAACGCCGCTACTCCTCCCACTTCTTGTCATCTATCGCACGGCTTAGACAACTTTGGCAATGGCATTGGCCAAGGTGCTCTATTCCAGCTCGTGCTGCCAAGCGAAATTTAACAACACAATAAAATACATAAAATAAATTTACGCTGAAATTTCGCTTATCAGCAACGCTCTGCCATCAGAAAAGGACGAGTCCACGGGCAGGGGAAGGACTACGTGTTGGGCGTACGTAGCTGCCGGCTGATGGTTGCCACAGTCACAGCCACAGCTACCGAACCTCAAAGAGACTGAGACGGAGAGAGAGAGCCATGAGATTTAATAGCAAGTTGATAAGCAATAGCGGCAGCGGTAGCAGCGTCTACGGCCAGAATGACTACGGCCCGTTGTCAGGACCAACTGGCAAGCCGGCTTTAAACTCGCTTACGGTAATAAACTCGCTGAAGCGTTCACTGTTTTAAATCTAAATAGACTCGACGCGGGTTGACTTGAATTATTTTTGCATGGAGTAAAAACTGTGGCATGCATAATTTCGTATGCTTTTGCCAAGTCCTGCCACATTATGCAACATTCCGCAGCAAATGAGAGAGGGAGTTCCACAGCGACACACACACACACACACACACACACACACCCACACACACACACACACAAAGAGCAACCGCATGCTCATTATGATAATAATGCCGGGTGGCGAATGGCTCGCTCTATTTTTGTGCCACGGTCAAAGCCCACAACAACAATTAAAATGTTATTAAGCGGCCAAAATTATGCAATAGCTGTGTGCAGCTGGCTAAAAACAACAAGAGCCGGAGAAACCTCAAAACAAAATTCCGGCGAAAAAGAATAACCCAAATGCAGTCGGAAATAAATAGAGTGCCAGAGTGGAGTTGAAGTGACTGAAGGAGTTGGAAGTAGAAGCAACAGAAACGCATTGAACTTTTCAGTCGAATCGCAAGGAATACGTTATACCTTGGAAGAGGACCAAATACCCATGATTAATAGATGTTTCTGTAGAGCAGCAGTAGGGAAATCTGTTAGAATATGCACAGGATGCACTGTGCGAGCGAAGACGTTCGTGACGCGAACGAGGATGGCGTGGATGTACCGACGCCTAGCCATGACACCCATTTGACTGACGGACAGACTGCAAAGTTGCTCAAGATTTGCGGCAATGATATGGTAAGGTGGATGCACCAGAGATTACTTTTTTCATGCACTGAAGTGCTCATTTTGAGTACAATGTTCATCATTTTCTCTGTAGTAGGACTCTTTACCCTTGCAGTGCCGGGAGAAGCACAGCAAAGAGTTGAACCTTGTTCTGCTTATGCTTAATACTCTGTAGTTGGAGGCTAAAGTGCCTTGTATCGATAGCATCTTAGAGCTGTCCGAAATTGCAGATTTCATCTTTGCATCCAGTTGATACCCCTCTGAATTTGCATCTGTTGAAAGGAAAAGGAGTATGTTATATCTCCTAGGACTATTTACGGCCTGAGCGCTATTGAGATCTTTGTCTTTAATGGATGAGATCACTGCTTCTACGTTGTGCAAACATAGTTATATTCTGCCGAGAACTAGAAGAAACCCCGGATCACAACATGGAAATTCTACTACCAGAAGACATTGAGGACGCGCATGCGTTTCTTCTGAATCAAGCTCATGCAGCTGTACTCTGCGCAGCTCCGGTAAACCAAACGCATGAACGGAGGTCACAAAACAAACTGCTTCCAGCTATTAAGACTCTACTGCTTATTAAAAGGATGCTCAGGAGGCAGCTATGTTGTATACGTGATACACTAGTGAACAGGATTGTTGGAGTAAAGAAACTACTGATACTTCAATAGCAGAAGCGAAATGATTACTATCAAATGCATCCACTGATACTAGCTCAAGACACTCGCTGTGGACGCTACAAAAAAAAACAGACAGCAAGCGCCACCTCGATTCCCAATGAAGAAGCGTGACGGATCCTTGAACAGATCCCCTAGAGAAAGAGCTGAGGCGCTTACTGAGTATTTGGAGGAACGTTTTCAATCATTAGCTAGCAGCTCAAAAAGCAGGCAATGAAAGGTCCAGCTCGTACTCGACAGTCCAGAACAGTTATGTCCTCCAGTTGCTCCCATCACAGCGGAGGAAGCCTTGGAACATATTAAAGAGCTAAAAACCAGAAAGGCTGCAGGAGAAGATGGCCTAGACAACAGAACACTGAAGGCAATGACAGCTAAAGCAGTAATATTGGTCCTTGTGTTCAATGCTGTGTTGAGAACGTATCTTTACATCGTAGCTCGATAACGGTGTTATGGCCAGTTAATAAAAAAGTATGTAAGTTTTACGTCCTTTGCCATGGGACTATTTAAGGCCGAAGTCTGGCAACTGTCTTAACCTAAGGTCTTGGTCACTGTATTTATCCCGCTTTTTGGGTCGTAGAAAATCAGCTTACAAAATAACTGTTAGTATGTACATATAAAAGGGGACCTGGGTTTTGGTTAATTAATTAATTTAAGCAATTAATCTGGCAATAGCCAGTGCAACACCTGCTCCACCTTAGCCAAGTTAACGCACAACCGCCTTGTGATGTCCTCTTGTTAGCTACCCTAAGTGCGTAGATTTTGGGACACATCACGGTAAACCCAAATCCAATGAAAGACGCCTGGCATATGGACTAACACTCTCAAAATGCCCTTGGCGTGTTTGAGCGGAAAATAAAAAAGGTATTGTTGGCCCGTTGGCAACGACTACCGCATTCGTTGGAAAGACGAAATCTATGAGCTCATTGACATTGACATTGACATAGTCTATTTTTTCCAGCCGGGGCCACCTAATCGTGGCCAACACCTTAAAATACGAGAGACGATTTCGATTATCTCACAACCTAGAGATAAAATGGTCACCGAGTATCAATTCAATCGGACTTTCGATACCATGAAAAGTAACAACCTAGAGATAAAATGGTCACCGAGTATCAATTCAATCGGACTTTCGATACCATGAAAAGTAACAAATGAGCCTGGACAATAAACCTAACCTAACAAAAGGAAGTCACAGGACCGCGAACTCGCCTGTCAGATTACATGGCCGTTCACACTAGCGTCGTCCAGGCTGAAGTTTGCGCCATAGGTCGATGTGTGGGTATAAATTTGAACAGGAACTATCAGAAAAGATCAGTAGCAACACTTTCTCACAGTCAAGCCGCATTAAGATAAGTTGCAGGAACTAGTACAAATTTTAAGTTGGTTCGGGAAACACATATCAAATTGGAGCTCCTAGGAAGACGAAATAAACTTTGACGTAGATGGATCCCGGGTTATACTAAAATTCCCGGAAATGAACTCATGGACGGACTGGCAAGAAATGGCGCTGCGAACAATATGATGGGCCCAGAGCCTACAATTCCAATGAAAGAATGTATTTACATCAGGTCGTAACCCGATAACGGGTTGTTATGACTAGTTAAGAAGGTGAAGAAGGGTATTGCCAGCTCCAGCGCCTGCAGGTTCTGTGAACTCGAGTCACAGAATCTCGATGGTCGAAGTAGTGCGGCTGGAGCCATCCCAGATTATTAAATTTATTTCACAAATGAGACTGGCGGGGAGCTTTAAGCTCAATAGGGAGCACAATAGATCTTTTAGGTCGTGGTGCACTACTCCCCTATATAAGCTTTATTACTATTATTCCAGCCAGAATCTATATGACAGGAATAGCTGCTACAACTATTTCTTAACTGTTTGAAGTAAGGAGTACGGAAGCAATGGATAATGATGGACAGCAAGAATATGAATAGATAAAACTCTTTAATTCGCTTAAGTAAGTGGGGCAAATAAGTTTTGCCAAAAAATTCATTAGATTTCTTAAGAAGTTCTTGGAGCCTTGACAAGATTTTGATTAATTGACGAAATGCTCATAATAACTGCTGTGCTAGGTGGAACAGAAACAAACAAAAACTACAAATAAATCTGCTAACTCCGAAAACTGTTTAGAAACATACGTATTAATATGAAATGGTTCCGAAAACCGCTGTCACTTCAACCTCGTAGCAAACAAACCCACAAACTCAATGAACCCCTTTCAGTCATTTTATGTGCTGAGGGCATAACAAAAACTTCACCAAGTGAATAATGAATGCGAATGGAAATGGAAATGAGCAAGTACAAGAGATAAATATAAAAAAAAACACACACAAAATTATGGTATTCAAATATAAGCTTAGAAATTTAAGAGCAGGCAAAAAGACATTTAGAATTCCATTAAGTCAAATCCTATATACATTTATTTTGGCCATATATATATATATATACTATACATATGCTTATCATAACTGTCTATTTTTATAGCAGCTTAAAAAATGCTGGCAATTTATTACTTGATATCATTAAAATGTGTCTTGCGGCTAGAAAAGCAGAAGAAATCTATATAAGTCATATTAAATATCTTATTTTTGATTTCGTTTGCGCATTAAAATGTTAAAGTATATTTATATCCTGAGCTTTATTGTTCAATCAAAGTCAATGCCAATGCCTGAATTTTCTATGCATAGCTCACGAAAGTATGCAACAAAATATTTATTAACAAATTTTCACATATTAAATGTTGTCATTGGCAAGGACACAATAGCTGCCAACAGCCATAACAAAATGGCTGTCATTCCTGCTCACACACACACACACACACACACACAGAGAGAGACACTGACAATATAAAGTGAAATAGTTTAACAAATAGTTAAACTGCTTTTTTTAGCCCAAAAAATGCTACCACTTAATGAACTACTTTAAATAATTTTCATTTGAAAATTATTTTCATTTACTAAAGTTTTTTTGGGCGTCTCGCTGGCTCCCTCACTTCCTCGCTAACGCGCTTACTTTCTCTTAGAGCAACTTTTTCATCGTTAACAATTTGGCAAGATTTAAAAATGGAACAGTGAGTGAGCAGGTCTGTGCGGAACAGAACGGAACAGAGCTGAGCGGAGCGGAGCGGAGCGCATAGAATGCTCCGAATAAAAATATCACTTTACGATGTCGCCCAACTTCAGACGCTGCCAAGGACGGGGTAATTTATCAAGACAAAAAGCAGCTAGCAAGCGAAGTAACGACAGTCAAGCAAGCAAGTCGAGGCCGTCTAGCTACACTGCGAGAAATCCTCGTGGCGGCACAAATTCTCAGAATTTGGCTATAAGCCGAGAAGAGACTAAAAATATGCTTAAATTTAAGAAAAAGATTAACTTTGAACTCGAGTTCATCGGCTGAGCTACAAAAGGGAGACAGAAATAAAGCAGGGTTGCCGCATCGATATGCGACAACTTTATACATACTTGTCTGGCGTATTTACAAGCGGACGAATGCAATGCAGTAATGTGAAACATCTATTGGCGCTTCGTAGGCGTTAGGCTGACTCACGTGCCGTCACGCTTGCATGGTATGATGCCTGCATAGCTTTAACTTTTTGAGCTTGAGATAGCGTTGATAAATGAATGCTAGACGGTTTAAGCATTTGAAACAGTTGGGCCAAAGTGCTCTCACTCATTCAAAATAACCGAACTTGAACCAATGACAAAGTTCAACTGTTCAGTGAAAAGTTTAGTTTTACGAACAAACTTTTTGGTTTGCAGATGGCGGGAGGGAAAGCGGACTTCTGAATCGCTGAGATTGGTCGATTTTCTATCAGTTCTCAGAAATGGAGAGCTGCCTGAAAGCTTTGGTCATTGCAGTGCATACACTCTTCGGAAACATGCTGTTCTCGCAACATAGTTTGTTACACTTTGACATTGGTTGCTACATTCCAAACAAAGCCTGTCTCCTCAGTCACTACCGTTTTCGTCACGCAACACCAACTCCGCATCAAGATCATTGTGCAGCATCATCGTCGCATTCTTGTGCTTCTCTTGCGCCCAGAATCTCAGTCCTGAGCTAAAAAAGCTCAAAAACTCAAAATTGGCATCCGGTACATGCCGTGACCTTTACCATTTCAAAGTTTGAAATCTTTTCTGGTTTGATTGCTGTTCATAAATAACGTCATCACTGTGGGGGGAGGATTCAACAAATTTTGAGGATTTTTGAATATTATGAGGTGGGGTATTATGGGGTGCTCTGTGACGTCACAAATGTAAAGTCAAAAACTGCTATCGAAAATTGAGTTTTCTATTTGCTTTAGCAATTCGTGACAGTACATACGGTGGGGTTTGAGTCAAAATTTATAATAATCGTAGTGACGTCCTTTATGAATTGCTCTTTAACAGCCATTACTTTTTTATTTTCACCGATTTATTTACTTTTTAACGTAGTCAGAACCGGTCTTTTGCACTTTTTACTTACTTAAGTAACGAATTAAAATAGAAATATAGTCTTATTAGATTTTCGAAATTCAAGATGGCGGATCGAATTTACCAAAATATAAGCTTACCAGAATAACAATAATAATTTTACTAGGAGGTCCTCCAGGCATCGTGTACGCCTTCTGCGCTCCGCGATACCAAATATGGTGCGCTCTCTACCTCCAACGAACCGAAAGTCCTAATCGCCTTTCATCAATAGATGCATTGAAGAGCTTACTCTTTATCTATGCACTAAACATGACCAAGGCAAAGTTAAATAATGCAGTTCGAAGTACTAAGCAGAAGTTTTGTTTTTCGAAAATCATGCTTGTAAAAGTGGAGAAAATATCATACCAAGCGAAAATTTCCGCACAAAATAGAGTTGCCAAGTTCATTAAACCAAGTATTTTCTGTCAGTGTAGCTGAAGTAGATGGCTGCAGATAAAAGCTTGGCACAGAGGCATACTCAGTCGGAGGGCGGATGGTTTCAAGAACTCTGGGCGCGCGTCTTTGGTTACTTTCTTAATTTCATTTGCGCAGCAGCAGCTACAGTAACAACAGTAACAGTGGCAACAACAACAAAAGTAACAGTAACAAGAGCAACAGCAACAACAACAACAACAACAAAAGCATACCAGCAGTCAGTCAGCAACTTTGCTACTTCCTTTAGTGTTTTGTTTTTCAATTTTACTTTGCCGTTACTCTGCCTCAGTCGCAGTCGCAGTCGCTGCCGCTGCCGCTGCCGGCGCTCTAACTGTGATACACAACGAAACTTTACCAAATATCTCAAAAGCAGCGCAGCACAACAACAAAGAAGTGGAAAGTTTCTATTAAAACGGATTTAATTATGTAATGGAATCATGATAAATTTCGCTTGAGCGCAATGTGAAAAGTGTTGCCGAAGACGCTGCCAAGTACCTGACACAAAAGCCAGACAAAAAAAAAAAAAAGGAACACAAGCCCCAACTTGCCCCCAAACCACAATGCCACAAAAATATGTGGCCAACAAAATCTGCGCTTGGCGCTGTAGCAAATCTTTAAGAATTTGACCAAAACTTTGTCGCTTAATTATGATTTATGTGTGTTGCTTAATGAGCTGATCAGCGGAATAGCTGTACTTTAATTAACAATTATCAATTACATTTGTACCGTAACAAGCTGCTGAGACAACAGCTATCTCGCACTCGCTCTCTCCCGCTCACACTTTCAATTAAAAACGCATTACGTAACGCTGCCCATTGAATTGTGCTGACACACACACATATATGTACACCGTGTCGCACAGTGTATATGTGGTTGGTGGCGCCTCCCAATGTCAAGTGGCTTAGTGGCTACTGACAACTCACTTAAACTGCAATAAATAACGGTAACACAGGTACAGCTAACGGTATAACAAACACCTACGACATGTTGTCGTTAGGGCTTTCGCTCCCTTGACATGTCTGCGGCGATCCTCGTCGCCTGATAAGAAAGCGACCGAAAGGTAGCAACCCTTCGTAAATCCCACAGCAAAACACAACGGCTATTAAAATAAAATTAATATAGGTTTTTTTTATCGCTCGCCTCTCTCTCTCTCTCTCTCACACACTCTGTAGCTCTCTTTCGCACAAATTGCAAAACGATTGACTATTCAAAAGGATAAGGCATAATATTTTTCGCATTTGTGCGTTTCCCATCCGTCGACTTGGTAGAAGTACAGTTTCGAGGTACAGTCACGCCCTTTTGACTGGCACGTAAATGCAGGAAAAATAGTTTACAGCCGGCTTATCTTTGAGCCAATAATTTTGCTTTAAAATGACGAAGCGACGGCATAAAAAGTAACAACAACAGACAACGAACACAAAAGCAAAGACAACGATAAGGAAGGAAGAAGCAAGTTTAAGTCGCTGAACTTTAAATACTCTTACGAAGTGTTGAGCGCGTAGATTTTCATATGTAAATAATTAAAGGAAACAAGCCATTTTTGGAAATAACTATTAAAAATAACTTCCCGAAACAAATAATTATTTGATTTTGTGTCATTTTTGTAGTTTAATGAATTTTTGGCCATCAAAATAACACTAACCGCCCACTGCTCACTCCGCTCGCCAACATCCGTGCCCCTCTCGAGGACGAGCATATTCGTCTTCCTATTCCCCGTCCTATTTTTCTTCTTCTTCTCCCTTTTCCCCCATCCTCTACGTCTACCGCTAACTCTATATTTATCCTCGTTTCAAGAGCTATAAAATGAAACCACCCGATTTACGATTCACCGACCCCTCGCACTCAAACTTCTTGCCTCTCTGTAGGTAGATCATATTCCTCTTCCCGTTCTCCTTCCCGTTCCTAGTAGTAGGTGTTGCCAGACTCTGTGCACAGTTTCGGGAAAAAATAATAGCTGATTAAGAATTTGTGTAATTTTTTGTAGTTTTACTCTCTCTTGTCCACCAAAATAATACTTTATTTTTTGTCATTTTGGCTGTGTTGTTTTAAATCAATAGTGTGGTTGGTTGTAAACCGCGAAATTTCGTCACGGGAGAATGGGTTGAGATATCGACATAAATCGATAAATCTGCACTTCTCATGAAAATTCCCTAGACAATGATATAAGTTTCACTTATATACTTTATTTGCATAAGTTAGTTTTCTGCATGAAATGCAAATATGTATATAAATTTTTTGCATAAATTAGCTTCAAAAGAAGGTTATTTACTTTAAAAATGTGGTTTCCGCTAAATTATTTGCTTAAAACAAAGTTATAGGGACTCCTGCTTCCTTTCTTGTCAGAAAACAAAGCATTTAATCAAAACCCCCCACCTACCATTCCCACTGTTGTTTTTGACTATATTATAAGTAGCTCAAAAACGGAAAAAGTCGTGAAGACACATTTTGGGAACAACCTCCAATGGGAGTGTTACAAATCTACACAGCCAGTTGAATTTTGTCCGCCTCATTTGTAACAACGTCATATGCATAAATTGTCACGGACGTACAGAAAGAGATGGGTACATCAAACCGATTTGGGACGGCAAGTACGTACGTGGTACTTCTGTATTATCATCAGTTTTGCCAAATGGCTTTGATCCAAAGTGTTTCAAATGGAATTGATTACATATCACATCATTTTATATTTAACACCTTGCAAATGTAAACATTGGGCTGTAAGCTATCTCCGACTTGGCCTTGCGCGTAACTTCAAAAAAAAAACCGCAACATACTTCCATAAACATGCACTCACTTATCGCTCTCATGTGGACGCTGATACATACATTCGAAGCATACGTCAAATCATCAAATGTCGAAAGCAACATTATGGCAACAAGAAATCCGGACCTAAAACAAACAAGCATATTACCATGGTCCAAAAACTACATCTTTTCGCTCTCACAGAACACAAATAGAAACAACTCTAACAACAATTTATTGTTTAAAAAAACATGCTCATTCCTAGAGCTATAAAGTGTTGCAACCCGATTTAGGTTTCACTTAACCGTTTGTCGTAACATCGGTTACACACAAAATATTAGATGCATTTATAATATAAATAAATATTATAAAGAGATATAGATTATAGATTGGGCTAACTAATCTTGTTCCAAAAACTAAAGTCAAGCTTTTCAGACATTTCTTTCTCCCGACAACTAATTTCTTGTTCCCCAAAATATGTGTCACAACAACTTGTCCAGACTGCTTTTAGGCGTTACAAACAACCTGCGAATTGAAATGTACCCTTTAAAAAACGTATTAAAAACCGTTGCCGACTTTGTGGCGCCTTAAAAGACGCAAAACTTAAAGCTTCAGAAAAATAAAAACGGCCAAAGTTTTGCCGCTGCGATCGTATAAGTTGGCTCAACTCTTGTCAGGACAGTCATGTTTAATGTCTTTTATATTGTTGTAGTCGACGATGTCCTTGTTGTTTCCATAGTTGTTGTTGCTGTAAGTGCTGCATGTTGGCAACAATTAAACAAAGGCAAGTATCAAATGTCGTCCAGCAGAGCACAAATTGCAACTTTGCTTCTAGAGTGCAACAAGCAAGCTTCAATGAATACATAATTGGGAAGTTGCCCCCCCCACAAACCCAGCCGAAAAAACTAACACTAAACATACATGTAATGCTACCTTGGCCCCTGGTCCCTAACCGCAGTCGCTCGAACCATGATGCAGACAAAGCAGCCCGCATTTACCACAACTGCTTTTGGGGTAAGTATGTGTGTGTGGGGGTATTTTTAAGGGTTGTGTAGGGAGCAGTACCATCCGAACATTTGCTCGTTCGTTTGCCTTTTGCAAAAGTTTTGTGAAAATGTGTTGAAATTTTTATGGCTGCGGCTTGGTTTTCCGGCTTGCCCCACACACACACACACACCGAAGATTATGCTGCGTTTAGTGGGCAATTATCACAGCGACTGCTGCTGGGCAAGTCCTTTGAACGATTTTAGTTTTTCATTGCCAGCGCCATAATTATCACTGTTTAAGTTGCAATTTAATTACATATATATATATGTATATAGACATGTACAGTTTGGGGCTCTGAGTCTGGCGCCCCCTGAGACCCAGCGCTGGGCTAGCCCAGAAGTTGTCAACATTTTCATGTTATCTGTGGCTACACATGAGTACAGTACTGAAAAACATAAATATAACACAGAGAGATACTGCAAATTCTCCAAACAATAGACAGCCATAATAGCAGGGTTGTAATAGGTTGAGACTCTCCCTCGAGCTAGGAAGCGGCAGTGAGTGAGTGTGTATAAAACAGACTCTTGGCTCGCTTGGGTGCACAGTGCGTATGACGAGAAACTGCCACTAAAAATAATAATAAACGTAAATTTCTCTAATTTACACACACACACACACGGACATGCTTCAGTGTGTTGCGACAAAAAGCTGCACAGACAACAAATAAACAACAAAGTCACTGAAATTTAATTTCCAAGCAGCAGCAACAACGGCCAAAAGTAGCACCACTTGCCAACATGTTCGTTCATGTCGTTCGCCTCCCCCCCCAGCATGCCCCCCTCATCATCCTTCCAGCACTCATCAACTAACTGTACTACAATTGCAACAGTCAGTTGGCTCCGTTGGCTTTTGTGTGTGTTTTGGGGGGGTTCTGGGTTTTTTGGACTCTTTGGACTGGCAAAAGGGGCAACAGCCGAAAGTTGCCTTATCACTTGGTCGCATTTACATAAAAAAACCACAAATAAAAGTTGCCAACTAACGCAAAAGTACGCAAAGAAGCAAAGAAAATGAGCACAATGCGTATGCATGAGTTCTCTGATATTCCAAACAGCAATGATCATAACAATAGAAACAGCATCAGAGTTTAGACTAGTTGTGGGAATGGTTTTATGTCTTGGTATTTTTATTAAACCGTTTAGAACACATGGGTTTTCATGGCAGATTTCGAAGCTATTCAGTCAATCGTCAATCGAATTTGAACCCAAAACTTGTCTGTTCCTCAAATACTACATACTATATTGAAGGGTGTTAGAAATGTATTATAAAATAAAGATGACTTGGGTATGGAACGAATATTGAGATATTCCTGAGTAAACTCGAAGCTAACTTGGATGAGGTGCCTCTGAAATGGGACAAATCAGACTCAATATTCCCATAAGGTAATGTATAAGTTCAGCTCTGAAGTACTCATCCTGGCAAAGAAAGCTAGTGGAACGCCGTTCATCAGTTTACAAAAAGACCCTGGTCCAATTAAGATGGACTGATCCTAACTAGGGATGTGCAGATTGAGACTCTTGCGGTTCACCTAAAGAAGATATTTAAGACTTGCAATTTGGCCTCTTCCTCTGATATATTGGAGACACGTGACGTCACTGTGAAGCCTTGCCTCCTCAGATTCCTATTATCCGCATATACTCTACCTAACTCACAAGAAAAAGCTATATATCAGGGTGCGGATAGAAAAGCCTTTGCCTTGCAATTCATTGCTCTCCGTTTGTTTTCCTAATTTTCAAGGGCACCCTATTGTTTCAATGATCCTTAAGCAGATCTTACGCCAAAATCGTATAGGTCCATAGTCTTCTCAGCTCTCTAAGTAATGTATGGAAAAGATTATTCTACGTTCGTATGTATAACACTGTTGAGGACTTGCTGCAACAATTTGGCTTCAGAAATCATGGGACTCCTCAAAGCTTTTGATATTCGTCAATATTATATTGCTTTATACCTGTAAGTTGAACAATCCTTTGGCAGAGTGTGGCTTATTACGAGATTCTGCAGAAGATGAAACAATCTGTTCTCCTGGTTGACTTTTCTCTTTTGAAGTGCTGCCTACAGCACTAGCCTTCCAGCTATTGCGAAGGGAATACTGCGAATTTTTCTTCACGGATTCACAAAACCTACAAGTGTTGAAGCTGATGCATATCTTACTCAAGTATGAAGTACACCTATAGCTTGCAGTTCTTTTGCATCTTGTACTTATCCCGTCGACCTAGAAGGTCTATATAATTTTGGACTTCCACATCCAGCGGCTTCATTTTTTTGAGAGTATTTCTATTTTGTTCATTCCTATTCAGGTTTACATTTGCAGGTATTTAGCCTAGAAACCGCTGGAGTGAAAGCACATAGATTCGGATGAAGGCTGTCCAAAAATGACATTCCGTCAAAAACGTTCCTCCAATGTGACGTCTCAAATCGGTATCCAAAAAAAAAAAACTCTATTTAAGTGCAGTTTTTGCTATTGTAAGAGTGACGTCATTTTTTTGGACCACGCACCATTTGTTCGAAATACATGTCCGTTCTTGTTCGTGGCTCATAATAGTGCCGAAGTTTCGTGTGTAGCTACTGGAATTTTATTTTCCAGTTTATAGACGTTTCTGGCATATGTTCTTTATCCTTTCTTATTGACATTCATAGCAGTGAGAAAGATTCTTACTTCTTTTATTTGTAGTTGTAGCACTAGATAAACCGGTTTTAGTTCCAGTAGAACTTCCAAAACTGCTGTAGGACTGGTTTTCATGGCTCCTGACAACATGCGCCGTTAGGTCTAAGTCTTTTTAAGCGAAGTTCAAGTCTACTCTTGTTTTTCGATTGCCCTGTAAGAATCAGTCAGTGAGAATCAGTCTTATTGCTATTACGCATAGCCCTCGAATAATGGAAGGAGGCGTTGATTTGCCTGAAATTTTTCTGCACTTTTAAAATGTTCTCATGCATTTGTTGGTCACGTTAAGTTAACTGTCAAATGTGATTTTTTTAATACCTGACTTCTTTTTTTGCAAGATTTGAGTTGACGCCAATTCGCCCTCATGTACTATATATCACAAAGAACGCTCTCAAATCTTCCCAAAGCAATGGGGACCATATCGTCAACATAACCTTGTCATTATATTGCCTAATCGTCAATTTTTTTATTTTTTTTTTGAAAATTTTCACTTTATTCAACAGTGTAGTGTGTGACCAGTATATTATGAAATTGTAAGCAAAATATGGTAGAGGCCAGAGAACTGTTTCACGATGCACAATACAGCGTCCAGCAACCATTTTGCTTCCCTGGCAGCTTTTGGCCCTCTCTAACTCTTTTATTCGATCATATTCTAAGTCTTATGTTGTAAATATCCATTAAATACATATTCTATTCTAATATTTGAAGAGCTACAAAGCTTCAATGGAGCAGGGATGCTATATTGGCCTCTACTGATAGCAACGTCGACGACTCTGATCAATATGTACTTTCCTGCGTGCCTTTGGCTGGTGTGACCCACAAGTTATTCCTGCAATGGTATGGTGCTCCGCTCGCGACTCTTCCGGTATATCGATTTTACATAGTAAATTCTTTCTTCTTAAAAGATTTTGTTATAATAATTACTTATCTCCAAAGCAATTTTTCTCGTTCGTTAACTCCAAGCGTAAAACCTCACAATTCCCTGTATCATTATTTCAAAAAATTACTTGCTTTTCCGAAAATTCTGCCATTGCTAACCTATTTGCCACATTCTTTCAGTCTACTTAGTATTATATTATTCTGCATGGACTTAATTTTTAACCTTACAATTTAGCTCACTCTAAATGTATTGCTGCTCCTATTATTGTTGAAAACAATATTTTACATGCTTTTGTTTCCATGAAATCTTCCTTTTCTCCTTACCATCACCATTCTTTTCACCTTATCATTCAAAAATTCCTGCCTTCCAGCTATTTGGAACGAATCCTTCATACAACCTCTTCATAAAAAGGACAGTAAGTCTAATATTGAAAACTACCATGGAATTGCCAAGCTATCATGTATTCCAAAAGTGTTTTAAAGTATTGTTACATCACAGCTGCAACACTTCTGCAGTACTTTAATATCACACTCCCAACATGTCTTTGTACAACGTCGATCTACATCTTCTAATCTATCAGAACTTTCTTCGTTAATTAATAATAGCTTAATTAACAATATGCAAACTGATATTATTTATATATATATCTTCATATGTAAGTATTCAGTAAGGCATTTAATTTTGTTGATCATAATCTTCTTTTAACTAAACTTTCCGGTTTGGAATTTCCAGCATGTCTTCTAAAATGGATATCCTACCTATCGTTATTTTTAAGGCCTGCGAGTCTTTATTAATCCATGTTACATCAATTGTACATCAGGGTAGCCATCTAGCTTCCTTTTGTCTTATTTATCAATGGCCTCCCTCAGGTCATCTCTTCTTCTCGTATACTTATGTGTGTAGATGATGTGAAGTTTTGTATGTAATTTTCCGGTAATGACATGTATTTACTTCTACAGGACGATTTACACAACATGCAAGTGTGGTGTAATGTTAATCAGCCATTTCTTAACATTGCCAAGGGTTATGACTTTTTATCGGAATAAGGCTCAAATAGTTAGTTACTCGCGAGGTTCCTTCATTCATGAGCATATTTCCAATGTTTTCAAATAAGATAAATAAATATATTTCTGGATCATCGCCGCCAAAAGCTGAGCTTGAACACTGAGCTAAATCACCAATCCCCAAAAGAAGATGAGACTCGCTGGGTCCAGCGAGACGACAAGTAGTTGCGCTGGACTCACTGCTGCCCCGTCGCTTGAATCTTCGCTTAGTTGACCTCAAGATAAGTACCGCAGCAACTCCCACCAACAGAATCATATTTTGGTAACGTAGATTTCCCGCAATAAAGAATCTTGAACCTCACATATAAATCTTGAAAGAAACACAAGTTCCCAGATTCTAACAATTATTTGCAGCAAAAAAAAAACATAAAAATTTTAAAATTATTGAATTTTATTGTGATTCCAACTTTAGAAACATAATTTCCAATATTCCTTATTAACATTGTAGATTCTAGAAACATCTAAATTCTTATCGCAAATCTTCAAAATTTTTTTTCTTTTCAAACCTAAAAAAAGCAATCAATTTTATACTTTGTGCAAACATGTTTCAAAATAACTCTCGTAAAACAAATAGTGTTTTTAAAGCTTCCTATGTTGTTGAAAAATGTCAATTCCATATTCTACTTTCAGCTAGCAAAAGCTTTCGATTTATTCCTTTTGAAATATGCCTCCCAAATAAAGTGACGATTTTGATGCGATGAATGAAAATAACACAAAATTAGACCAGTAACCAAATTCTATGAATATCCGGATCTATCAATAGAGGTTATAGTAGAGTTTACCTCAACTGCTTTTCAATATAAACAGTGATATCTATTTGGATTCGGTTATAGAACACATTTGATTGAACTTAATTGAAAAGTTTTGACTGCATTTTCTTTTGTTTTTAGTTCAATGCAGTCAAAAAACAAACAAATTCTTCTGCTAAAGCTTAATGTTTTGAAACTTGGCTTAGAAAACCGCTCGAAGCTGCACCCAATTAACACAAGAAGTTTGCGATATTTGTGAGTTCTATCAACATTAATTAGACATGCATTTATGTTGTTTTCAAAATAAATTTGCTGCCTGTATCTATTATTGTGTTAAGGGGTGTCAGCGAGTGTCTCTATATATCTGTTGTTGACTGTCTTTGGTTTACGCGCCGCGCGCTCCATGCAGCTTAAGCATTAAAAACTTTTCACATTAAAGCACATAACAACAACAAATCATAGACAAACAAACGCAGCAAATACACACAGATACTCACACACACACACACATATACACACACACACACAGATACACACATATGCACATTCATGTAGCAACACATTTAGATAATATGCTACAACTGGCAACTGGCTGTATGTGGCGCGAAACAAATGACAGCACTGACACACTAACACACACACAGATACACACACACACACAGATACACACACACACAGATAGACACACACACACACAGATACAGCCATGTGCATGCAAGTTTAAAAGCTTAGCAACAATGTCGCCTGAATGTCGCGCATTGTTACTAGACGCGCGCCTGACACAAGCAGCAACGCAACAACAACAACAACTACAACAACTACAACAACTCCTAACCTCCTCTTGCCCCTTCCGCCAATATGCCACATGGATTGCAACTTACTACTTCACTTAACAGCAAATAAAAGTTGCTCTTTTCGGCTTGGTTTTAAGCACATTTTCGGAATGTTTGGCTCTTTTTTTTGTAGCATACTTTTAAGCGCAAAATCGCATTAAGGCTGATCAGTGGCAGGCAATGCATGAAATTAAATTAGATATTAGATATGCATGCAACTTGGCAAGTGTCTGCCACGTCAGCATGACAATTACAAACCCAATGACATCATCATCGGCTGTAGCAGTGGCAACAACAACAACAATGGCAACATAACCACAAAATTGTCTGTCATATTCATTAGGCATTAGGCCAAGTCCTAGCCCAATTGTGTTCCAAGTGTACACGCCTCTCGACAACTTTTCGTGCAGACACGGGCCGTACACAGCGCCGGGCGTATGCGCCGGCCATAACACTTGACCATAACACTTTATGAAATGTCCTTAGCAAGGGGCAATCAACGCAAAAAGTGGCGCGCATTATAACAGCGCGTTGACAACCCTGTTCCCGGGCTGCTGCTGCTGCTCCTGCTGCTGGAACGCCACTTGCCGCACTTTCCAAAACTTGTTATGTCGTTAAGTGTGAAACTTATTTCTCACACGCTAGCGGGAAGGCAGCTTTGACCCCGCGAAAATTGCAAAAGAAATCAGCAACAAAAGTTTTCCTTGTTTTTCCATGCTTTTTTTTGGTGTTTTATTTTTTTTTTCTGCTTTTTTTCCAAATCAAAATAGCTAAAAAGTAGCGACAAGTGGTGCGCGCCATTGGGAAACAACAAGGGGCACTGGACACGGTGTAAGCGTAACATTTGCGCCTTGGGCCAAAACTTTTGGTCACCTAAAAAAAAAACACAATAGCAACAGAGGCCAAAGTAAGCCAAAACACAAAAGGCGCTAAACACAAAAAAAAAACCCAGAAGAAAGAAACTCAAAAATAAACTGCAGCTGTGCGTTAAAAAGTGACAAGTTTTTGGAGTTTTTCGCTTTTTTGGGTAGGAGCAACTCCCAAAAACATGTCAGCCAGTTATTGACCACGTGACATATTTTGAAATATGTTTAGCTTTAAGTTGAGGTCATTTCTTAAGTCTAAATATATAACAAGTAAGTGCAAAAAGTTTAAAGTTGTTCGGCTGGAAAAAGCTAGAAGATTTTTATTAATGATATTTTTAGTACCCAATTCCCTACCCTCTCTCTACCCACATCCTATTTCGATTGAACAATTTTTCAAGGCCAACTGCAAACTGAGTCACAATGCAATTGAAAAGACGCCAAGGACCAAAAATGAGATTGAGCTCGGACCAATCTATGGAGTGCAACAAGCTATCTCTTCATTCCGTCTTTCAACCTTATCCGACTTTAAATATGCCTTTCCAGATGACCCTGCCAATTCATCCAACATCCGCTGCAGAACCAAAAAGACGAAGCAAAGTTTTATACAACAAAAATCACCTTACTTTGATGGAATTCAATATATATTGGATTCCTAACGTACTAAATAATTCAGAGCAAAGGATATACCGCCGCCTAACTATGACGAAAGTCAGGAACGCAATAAAGCGGCTTATAAGGATGAGCTGTTCAAGACAGGAGGCAATGAGTAATGTGCATGCAGCTCTTTTGCATAATATGGTTATTTGAGGGACCAGTCCTCAAGAAGGGGGATCCAACGGTGTGCGGTAACTACCGTGGTATCGGGTTTCTTTGTATTGCTTATAATATCCTATCGAGCGTTCTGTGTGAAAGACTAAAGCCGGTCGCAAAATAACTTATTAGACCTTTTCAGTGTGGCTTTCTGCCTGGAATCTACCATTGACTAGATATTCACACTACGGCAAATCCAGGAAAAGACCCACGAACACCAAATCGACACCCACCATCTCGTTGTCGATTGTAGAGCAACATTTGATATGCCGCACTGTCTGAGTTTGGAATCCCTACAAAGTTGGTACAACTATGCAGAATGACGTTGATACTTGTCTTGATACTTTTGATGTTGTCAAAGATTTCGTCTACCTTGGCACCACCGTCACAATGAAGAACGATGCCAGCATGGAGATCAAGCGGAGAATCACTCTTACCAATCGGTGTTACTTTGGTCTTAGTATGCAAATGAGTAGTAGAGACCACTCTCGCCAGACGAAACTAACACTATAAGACGCTCATCTTTTCCGTTTTGCTTCATGGCGCTGAAGCATGGGTGATGTGGCATTCTGATGAAAATGCCCTAGGAAAAAACTAAGGTTGCCTAACTCTGGTGTTCTTCCTAACGAAAGCAAGCATTCTACTTTATCCTCCGCTATTTCCCTTCAAGTTTTCATATGAGTTGAATTGATAAAATATCCAGCTCAGCTCAAGCTACAGTGCTGCAATTTTTTTGTTGATTACACAAAACCGCATCAAACTTAAGCCACAGCTAGATCTCCATGTCGATAAGTTATAGCACCTAGATTAACCCTTAAACTCTAAACTCTCTACAGTTTGCATTCCGCTAACTAAAGCCCAGATCCTTGTTGGTGGCATAGTTTAAGCTGCGATAGTTTGCTTAGAGCGCATCATAAGCTTTGGCAATTTATCAAGTTGGCGCATTAAAAATTAAATGCAATCACTAAAAACCAAAAGTGGTTGCAAGTACAAGCCCAAAAAACACACAATTGCAAACTTTTGCAATACGCGACGCCGGCAGCGGATGGCTTTTCCTTTTTCCACTGCTGCGTTTTCATATCAAACTTTTGCTATTGCATTTTCATGTGTCTACTGCTGCCAGTGATAAGGCAGAGCTGCAGCTGACAGAGCGAGAGAGCGAGAGCGAGAGAGAGAGAGGAAAAACGCGCTTACAATCCATTGCCGCCAAATGCACTTTTCCGAGTTATCAAAGAGTTTAAATTGCATTGTGTTCCGAGAAAGAGTGAGTAGAGACAACTCTTAGCAACAATTTCAAGCGCATTATCCTAGCGCACTGACAGTGCAATCTTTACACACACCCAGCCACACACACACACACACACACACACACACACACACACCCATACAGAGCTTTGTAAAGACAAAAGTCAAACTTGCTCGCTCAGACAAAGCCTGCTGCGCTGCTACTGCGCTGTCGCTGCTGCTGCCGCTGCTCTCGTCTGTTTATCTTGTAAGGTAAATCATTCGAGACTGAAAGTCAAACAGCAGCCAAGGCTCAGCTTGGGAAACTTTTCAAAGTAGTTGAGACGACAAAGACGGGAATTGAATCTAAACAATGGCTGAGTCCCACAGCTAAAAGCCTCCAATGCCGAGTCCGAGGCGTCTCCGTCATATTGCACCTGTGAACTCTCTGCCGCAATGCGTCGTTGTTGCACCTCTCACTCTCTCTATGTATGCAATATGGTTTACGTCCATGTTCTCTGCATTGTGCCACGGTTGCAAATTATTCAAATATTAAAAATGTTTGGGCAAACAATGACAAGGGCTCAGTTCTGTGGCAACGCCAGTAGATGTGGCAGCACCAGAGTTCCCATGTGCAAGACGCCAATGAGGCAGCCTCTACGTCTTATCGGCAATGCCACAATGCCATGGCAAACTTTTCGCCACTGTTGCCCACCAAATGAGAAAAGTTTAAATGACGCTGCAGTTTGCAAATGCCAAGGCGTTAAAAAATAAAAATAGAAAGGAATATGTATAAAAAAGATATAAAATCTAGCTGCAAGAAAAGAAAACCATATCTATAAAGCGAAGAAGAGCTGCCCATTTGTTATCATCGTGCCAGCTTTGCACGCAATTGCCGTGAGCTGGCTGCTAAGAGTAGACAGTTAATAGCACTGCAGTTAGAGATGTGCGCGTGACGTGACACGATAGCCCACCAATATATGTGGCTTTACGACTTTGCAATCTGGAATGGTTGCACTATAGGGCAAACACTGATGACATCAGATCGTAACCCGTTACGCTTTGTTATGGCCAGTCAAAAAAAAGATGACCAGATCAATGCGAAGTTGTGTTGTTTGTTCGTAGAACTGAATTGAGCAACTTTTGCTTAACTTTTTAAAATATCATATGAAAGTCCGAAAGTTCGAAAGTCTATTACAACCATTTCATTGGGATGGACCAACGGGCTGACGGATTTGGCTTTATCGACTCAACCATTAGTGCTGATAACTTTTCATGAAACTTATGGTCTACCACACCTTTTTCTGCCTGTTAATCTATAATACTATACACTGTTTAGGGGTTGTTCATAAATGAATGAGAAGGAAATTGTGGTTCATCAAATTGTAATGAATCTTGACTATGAGGGAAGAGTTAATTCAAGAAAGCGACATCACGCTAAAACTTAAAAACAAAAGTTTAAAATAGTCTTTTTTTTAACTTAAGCAATTTGTGATGTCGCATAAGTGTGATGTGATGTCATCAAATTGTTGCGACTCGTGACATCATTTATGAACTGTCCCTTCCAAACTATGGGTACAGAGTATAAAACCTTAAGTTACCACGAGACGACAGGCAAATGTGAACACTCAGCTGTGAGTTCTCTTCAACTTGGCGTAACATGACACTATTTGAGCATATGCTAGCCTGAACACCTAGCATAAGCTCTTCTTATAGCTTTTACTGATTTACTGCAGTGACACCAACCAAGCCTCAAAACCTCATGACAGCATACGAACTCTAAGTCGGGTCCATAGAGGTTTAACTTCAAAGGAAAAATGGCTGTCGTTTACAATTGAACAAAACGGCGCTTTTACGAACTCGATTGAGTATTTAAAGTGGCCAATTTCTGTCCAAGTCCAGTTCCGAAACTAACAATCGGATAAGAAATAACTATAAGTTGTTTGGTAGTGAAATGCGCTAGGCAACCAAACCAACGATATCCATCACGTGTTCATCGCTAATTCGCGCTTTTCAAACTAAAGTCCTGAATACTCCCAATCGAGCCACATTCTTGGCATTAAGACCCAATCAATGTTTAGCATGCCTACTTGATTGAACTGAACACTCCCACACCATTCACCAGTGTTGTTCTTGTTGTTCTTTTAAGCATCATCAACAGCAACAGCAACAACGACAGGCAATCGAAGCCAACAACAAAATCACATCAACTTGTATATAACGCGCACCAATGAAGCGAATTTTTGCTCTGCTGCGTGCTTGTCGCCAATGCCAAGCACCCAGCGGACCCGGGAAACCCACCACCCCCCTACCCCTGCCCACGCACGTCCTTGAGACCCCTGCCACCCTGGCTTGCCTAACTTTTTCATTAAATGTAGTTCAATACTTTTAGCCAACGTCCTGCCGCCTGCCAATTTTTCCACTTGACCAATTCATTTGGCGCACACACATACACAGAGAGAAAGAGCGCGACTCACGAATTTGATTTTGTTTTTTCTTCGCACCAAGTTTTAGTTGATTTAACTTGCCAAACAGCTACCCTGCTCCACCCCCCCGAATGCAGCACGGCAACACTGCGCGGCCGCCCACACTGCGCCAGCCATACAAATGGAAACTTTTTTTACTTTGCGCCAAGTGGCAACGCTGGTAAATGAAATTCAAGCAGCGCTGCTGCCGCTGCTGCTGCTTCGGTCAGCGGGCTGGCAAGGTGATTGTTTTGAAACCTCAAGCGCTTCAGTTGGTTTACTTAGCCAAGAAGTTTACAGTCAAACTGCCTAGTATCTGGGGCAATGTTTTGCCCCTGGGAAGCCCCTGGGAAGCCATTGGGAAGCCATTCGTAGGCATTCAACTTAACTGGCATATACATTTTTACGGTCAATTGGCGTTTGTTTGAGCTGTCTATGCCGCTAAGACAACCCGTCGCAACTGTCTCTGCCTCGTTTTGTGCCATGTTTGCTTGTTTGTTTGCCTGTCTGTTTGTTTGTTTGTTTGTTTGTTTGCACAACTCGAATTTGATTCGACAAAAAAGTATTTTGTTGTTGTATTTCTGCTTCTTTTTGTACGCCTGGCAACCCACTCGACAACAGCGAACTTTTGACCATAACGAAAGTTTTTAATTTTATTTATTGAAAAGTTTTTGCAACAAGCTACAGTTCTTTAGCTGCTTCTTCTGCAGCTTCCACTTTTGGCTTGTTGCTATTTATGTGCTAGCTGGCCAAGCGAAAATTTGCCTGGACTGCAGCCATATTAAAGTTTGGACGCAGTTCACTTAAAGCCGTATCTTAGCCAAGCTCACATGGCTAGCAAATGCAAACCTGCGTTTGCTTCATTAAAAACTCATTGCCACAACTTTTTGGGGGGCGGTGGATGGGAGTGCTTGTGGTTGTAGCTGGGTATCAACATTACAAGCCCAGAACTTAGCAGATCTGCGGCTGCTTGCAAATGACGCTTCAAAAATTTGTCAAAACGTTAAAACTTTGCACCGCATAGAAACATTCAAAAATAGCTTAAGAAGCTGTGATGTTACTGAGTGTGCCAAAAACTGTGCCAAACTCTGACAAACTCGTGCGAAACTCGGTTGAAACTCGTCTTAAACCGCAAAAGTCCAGCTGAATAGCAGCTACAACTGACCAAGTGCGATAAATTATAGTCAACAATGACAGTTAGAGAGAGACAGAGAGTTGGTGCGAGTGGGAGCGCTAAGTAGCACTAAAAACTTGTAGATACAAATAAAAATCGATCTGAGCGCATTTCCTGGTAAGTTGTCTAATTAACGTAGCAGCAGCCTAAAAGCATGCTACGCTTAATTTAGCTGCCAAGAGCACTCACACACACAAACACACACACACACACACTCACACACACACACACACTCACACTCGCTCTCTCCCAAATGCCACAAATATTTTTAGCAACGGAATTTTACATTTTTAATTGCTTGTTTCATTTGTTTTGTCATTGTTATTGTTGTTGTTTTTGTTCCTAATCTAATTTACTGGCGCTGCTTTGTTGCAACAACTTTGTCGTCTGGGGCGTCGCATTATGAACATTCTAATTAACTTTTGTTTTTAGAATAGCAACTTGACTTGCTCGTTTAATTTTTTCTCTTTATATTCCGTTTTGCATGTCAGAATTTTGTATCTAACAGATACAAATACGCTCATACAGACACGCATATATTAGCTACACTTAGAGAAATATCAGTTGAGGCAGAGGTAGTGGTAGAGGTAGAGGTAAAGGTAAAGGTAAAGGTAAAGGTAGAGGTAGAGGTAGAGGTAGAGGTAGAGGTAGCGCTAGAGGTAGGGATAGAGGTAGAGGTAGAGGTAGAGGTAGAGGTAGAGGTAGAGGTAGAGGTAGAGGTAGAGGTAGAGGTAGAGGTAGAGGTAGAGGTAGAGGTAGAGGTAGAGGTAGAGGTAGAGGTAGAGGTAGAGGTAGAGGTAGAGGTAGAGGTAGAGGTAGAGGAGAGGTAGAGGTAGAGGAGAGGTAGGGTTGCTGCTTTGTTTGTCGTCTGGGGCATCACATTATGAACGTTTAATTTTTTCTCTTTATATTCCGTTTTGCATGTCAGCATTTTGTATCTAACAGATACAAATACGCTCATACAGAGACGCATATATTAGCTACACTTAAAGAAATAACTGTTGAAGATCAAGTTGATATATGAACTAATCAAGTAACTAGGGTGACTAGTTTCTATTCCTTTCGTATAAGAAAATGTATGTAGAGTTTGAGGCTTAGGTTGAGGTTGTGGTTGAGATTGAGTTTTTCTGTGCGAGACCACTGTCGGGAGACGAGGATGATAGGGAAGCGGCGCTTAAGCATGCTATTTTCTCTCTAATTAGCCTTTGAGACATACAGCATCGCCTGGTGTCTCTCTCTTTCGCGTAGTCGTAGTGTGTTTTGCGACACATCAGCATCGCCTCTGCGTCGCTAAATCTCGCATGCTATTTTCTCATTTATCTAACATTAGAGACGCGCAGCATGAACAGGCTGAGTATCACCCTGGCCCAGAAAGGTTCGTTGCAGGGTTTGCCATTGTGACGTCAAATTAGGGGGAGGCGAGGCAGAAATATAATGATTCTTATTTTTACTATTATTCAAAAACATACATTTCCTGGAAAATTTGGGGCCGTTTTTTACAAAGATTTGAGATTGCGCAAGTTTCGAAGTCAACCAGTTGTTTTAGTATTACTCGAGGGTCATACTTCCGTTTGAGATTAATTCTATATAACTCGATAGTTTTGATCTATCTGGACTCGATTATGGATTCAATGATGATGAACTCAGAATTATTTTTATTTGAGTTAATTTTTATAAAAAGTATTGAATTCAAAATCGTACTAGGAAACACAAAACAGTTGCCGAATTCGTCACTAATCAAGCCAGTTTCGACTCTTCTGTTTCTATGAATCTTTGTATATGGCATAACTAGTCTTCTTGCTATAAGCGATAGATGTTAGATTGGACTTTCGACCTACAGTAACAAACACTATACTCTCAGCAAGGTCATTAAGGCCTCAAATAAACTTTTTTAATACGTTAACTTCGATACCCTTAAGGTAGAAGGTGCTTAGAAGCATGGGCATCTATGAAAATTGGTTGACTTTCATAGGCACGTAATCTTAACTAATGACCCATAGGAACCAACTATAAATGCCACGTGAAATGACAGATACCTCTGACGGCATAAATTTCATTATGGCTACAGCTTGTACCGTCGCAACATCATTTATGAGCTATTATTACGCCACAATAAAATATCTAATATTCAGATCGAAATTCACGCGTTTTAAATTAACATTCATCATTCATCACGGCATGTACGTGGCATACGTCGTTATCCCCATTGCGTGAAACATCTAATGTTTATATCGATACTCGTGTGGCAACCAGCAAGCAAAAAAACAGCTCTGAAAAAGTTCATTTAAACTAAACTTTTCAATGAACTGTTGAGGTATACTACGATAATCGTTGCTTTCATTCGTTTGAAATTTATGAGCAATCAATAATGGGAAGCCAAGCGAGCGTCTCATCATATGAGTGTTACGGCATACAAGTCGATCTTATACCTTTTGACATCAACAATTTTCAAGCGCATCTCAAGTGCGTTTTAAATCCACATTCATCACGGCATGTACGAGGCATACGGGTAGCTTTTACTCCCAAAGGCGAGAAACATCACAAAATTGGCACCCAAAAGGCAAAACAACAGCTAACCTAGTTCATTTGAACTGACTTTCCATTGATTTATTGAGGATGCAATGATGCTCGTTGCTTAAACTCGAACAACAGCACTGAAATAGTTTATTACTACTAAACGTCACGTTATCCTTGCGTCATACGAGCGTTGCAGTATACAAGTTGATATAAACAATTTTAAAGCGAATCTGAAGTAAAAATAGTTGCGTTTTAAATTAACATTCATCACGACATGTAGTTGGCATACGAGTAGCTTTTACCCCCAAGGCGAGAAACATCACAAAATTGGCACTCAAAAGGCAAAACAGCAGCTGAACTAATTCATTTGAACTGAACTTTTCATTAAACTGTTGAGGATGCTAGTATGCTCGTTGCTTAAACTCGAATTACATTAATAGTTCATTAGAACTAAACTTTTTATGGAGCGTAACGTTATCCTTGCGTCATTACGGTATACGAGTCGATTTTATCCCTTTTGACATCAACAATTTTCAAGCGTATCTGAAGTGAAAATAGATGCGTTTTAAATTAACATTTAGTGAGCTATAAATTGAAAAACTAATGACAATTTTATGCGCATTTGATGAGGATTATTTTGTTAAGTGTATATATGCATAAAGCATAAAAAATATTTATAAACTTGTACGTTGTGTGTGTGTGTGTGTGTGTGTGTGTTGTGTGTGTGTGTGTGTGCCTCAGCAACAAAATTAACATTGACAAAAGCAACAACAAACAGAAGCAAAAGTAGCTAACTGTGCTTTGTTTTTGTTGTCATTGTGCATGTTGTTGTTGCGGGGCACGCAATTAAATTGCTTTTGTGTGTGTGTGTGTGTGTGTGTGTGTGTGTGTGTGTGTGTGTGTGTGTGTGTGTGTGTGTGTGTGTGTGTGTGTCTGTGTGTGTGTGTGTCTGTCTGTGTGTGTGTCTCTCTGTGTGTGTGTGTGTGTGGGTGTGTGTGCTGTGTGTGTGTCTCTCTGTGTGTGTGTGTGTGTGTGTTTGTTTGTTTGCTTGCGCTCTTTGCGTCGATTTTTGTTTGTCTTTGTTCTTATTTTGACATTTTGTTTTTCATTCATTTCTCTTCTTCTTTTTTTTGTTTTTAATTCAACATTGTTTGCACATAATTTTTTGGAAGAAGAAGCGTCAGAAGGCAAACAAATGCATGAATAAATACGCACTCGAAACACAAATGAGTGAAACGAATGAGTGCAAAGCGGCGTGAATGAATGACAATGAATGCGTTTCAATATGCAAAAGTCAAATAGCAACGAACCAAATGCTAAAACACCAACACACATACACACACACAAACACAAAGAGCCTAACAATTTTATTTGATTTTTATTGAGTGCAAGGAAGTGGGGGCAGGGGGTCTCGGCTGGGGGAGCATAAAGCCAAGTGTGAAGCTTAATGCATAAATTGATTGATTGTCTTCACAAAGCCAGTGAGTATGAGTGTGAGGGAGCGAAGGGAGAGTTGCAAAGCGATTTGAACTACACACAAAAGGACAAAGTTCAACTTACAGACTAGAGAGGCTTTGATTATGCAGAAGTCCAGAACTTCCTGCCAATAGCAACAACAGCATCGATTGCTCCCTGTCAGACTTGTCAGGATCTCTCTCTGTGTGTGTGTGTGTGTCTAGGCCAAAAGTTTCCAAAACACATGCCCCTCACACAGAGACAGAGGCACACAGATACTTGGAAACTTTGCTCTTTGATTTGTGCACAAATAACCGTAACCAAATTACAAATTAATAACATACTTCACTGCTTAATGCACAAGCAGGGCCATAACTTGTAGCTATAAAATGTTGCAGAGCACTTCGACAACAAAGAAAGAAGATACTCTGAATATCGGGCGGAGTGCGGGCATTGTAGAGCGTAGCCAGAGTCGCGTTCAGAGATATCTGCAAAACCAAATGCGGTATAAATTTACATATTTTATTGAAAATTGAATAGCACTGAGCAGCAGCAACAACAGCAACAGCACCAGAGACCCACAGAGACAGACAGCCAGAAAGCAAAAATAACAAAGTTAACAAAATCCAGAAGCAGAAACAGTATAGTCAGTGAGGCGGAGGTAGAGTATCTCTAAACCACTACTACATCCCTCCAAAAAGGAACCCCCTCCCGCCAAAGACACACACCCAACGAGCAAGAACAAAAAACTTTTAATACAAAAAAGCTGAATAGGAGCATGCACCATAATAACAAAGCAGTGAGTATAACAACAGGCAGCGACAGAGGGACCGAGGGACAGGGGGACCGGGAGACAGAGGGACATATAGACAGCTAGACTGACAGACAGAGGGACAGACAGCCAGCTAGATGAAAATATGACAGTAAGTTATGGCCCAGTCAGCGCGCGCAACCAACAACAGCAACAAAAGCGACAACTACAAAAGCAACAACGCACACATAAAAGTAACAACAACTGAAATAAAACAATGTTGAATAAAAACATTGAAAACTCAAAAGAAGAAAAGCTAAGTTTCGGTAGCTTAAGTTTCTATACCCTAATAGCCGTACCTGAAGTGTCCATAAGAACTTTGGGAAACTTTTTATTTTACATATGAAAGACTAGGGGGCTTCGGCCCCTACTTGCTTCGAGCGCTCCTAAGAGGTAAGCTACTTGTCCATATACGAAAGTCTATCGAAAGCTTCACATCTTAATATCTTGATAACCCTATGTATTCATATATTCGTATTTTCGTATCTTTATGCTTTCTTTTACACTTTCACACTCTCTGCAATTCTCTTCCCATGACTTTTTTTCATACCTTTATTGCTCTTACCTTTTGTCTTTCTCTTCGTCAACGTCTTCTCCTTCTGCTTCCTGTCATTCCTTTTTCTGTCGTCCACGTCAAAATAGCTTCATATCTTCATGGCTCTTATATATTCATATCATCATATCATCATATCTTCATATATTCATATTTTCATGTCATCATATCTTCACATCTTCATATATCGATATCTCATTCTTTCTTTTGCCTCTTTCTTTTACACCTTCACACTCTCTGCAATTCTCTTCATCTGACTTTTCGCCATCCCCTCTTTCTTGCTCTTACCCTTTGTCTTTCTCTACGTCTTCGTCTTCTCCTTCCGCTTCCTCTCGGGACTTTTTGTATTGTCTACGTCTCAATATAGTCATAACTTCATATTTTCATATCTTTATATCTTCATATCATCATATCTCCATATCGTCATAACTGCATATTTTCATATCTTCAAATCATCATATCTTCATATCTTCCTATCTTCGTATCTTCGTATCTTCATATCTTCATATCTTCATATCTTCATATCTTCATATCTTCATATCTTCATATCTTCATATCTTCATATCTTCATATCTTCATATCTTCATATCTTCATATCATCATATCATCATATCTTCAAATCTTCGTATCTTCGTATCTTCATATCTTCATATCTCGCATTTGCCTATTCCTTTAACACCTTCACACTGTCTTTTCATTTCTCGTCAAGTGCTCTTTCGCCATCCTTTTCTCTCTCTTACATTTTCTTTACCTTCCTCTACGTTAACGTCTTCTCCTTCCGCTTTTTCCCAGTTCTTTTTCATCATCTACATAGTCTCAGCGAACTCATCGTGTTTTTCATACCTCTTCGCGTTTGTCGTCTTAGTTCGTTTTCGTCTGCACAATTGGTAATGTTCATTGTGAAGTTCTCGCTGGCGTTGTCTTTGATTCGCTCGAACTTGCATTCTGAATCTATTCGAATTTTTAAGTTTTCGGCGGTCTCTTTTCAAAGTTTTATGTTACGTACAGTCTTGTGATCCATCATTATTTAAAGACTTTAGCATTCTCTTTTTGGTATCTAATGATATGCCATCATTATGCTCGGAAAAATCCGACTGATGACCGAAAATTACTTTCAATTCAACTATATTCTTATTAAAATGGGTTCCAAATAGTGGCCTTAAATCAATGATACTATTAGACGTTTAGTTTTGAATTAAAATCTCATACCAAAGACAATAACTAGATTGCTTCACCTTATCGTGCTATCCAGAACAAACGATATAAAGTTCTTTACGATTCACAGGAATGACTGTTGCTTCCATAGCGCTCTACAAACTGCCTTACAAAGTTGTAACACTCTCAACAAAGCTTTAAAAAGCAAAAAGATAAATGGATGAAAAGTTGCAATTGCAGAGCAGCATATGAATAGGTAGAAAGAAGAGCAAGGGGACGCGCGGCTTACACGGAGATTCATTTCAAATCAATACACATAAAAAATGGCTAACAAAACGCCAAACTTACATGCATGAGCGGGGCTTTTGCTCTGCTTACCTTTAGTCACTCTCACATACAGGTAGCACTGCATGTGTGTGTGTGTGTGTGTGTGTGTGTGTGTGTGTGTAGCACTCATAATTTACAGCCTTTTGTCAATGTAACTGGGCCAATTGCCACAGTAGCTGGTAACTACTTTTGCATGTGGCAATAAGTTTTTGCTTTATGATCTACCAAACAACTAACACTTGAATTATGAGCCCATAAACTTGACTGAAAGTGTTATATAGAGCACAGCTGCAGCTGGAAAGCTGCTTGCTATAAAAATTGCGTATACGCAACATTGAACTTTAACCAATCTTAAAACTAATTAATTTTGGCTGGCAGTTGTTGTTGCTCTGCAGCAGCACACAAATTGCTTTGCTTCAGTTCACTTATTGATTTTTCGTTGCATACTTATGGGAGCGACCAAAAAAAAAAGAAATGCATAGACAAAGGAATGTGAGAAATACCGAAATAAGGAAAGACGTTAAGCTAAGTCTCGAAGTGTTAACGCCCTTATAATGTTACATTTCTAATAACAGCAGCAGGTACATTATATAACAATCGAAGACTAGAATTTGATACTTTTATGCATGTTGCATATTCAGTAGGTTGCCAGAAATTTCTTTCAACCGAATTTCAACCTATAGGCAAAGTAGCACTTTCAATTTCAAATAAAGATAAACACCGATTTGCCAGATGAGTCAGATAGGTATGTATAACTTTCGACCAACTGATTTTCCATAAAAGTCAGCCCACTGCTAAGCTTTAAGTAATAGAAAACATTGTTATTCTGTGGGCGCTTTTCAAGGAAGGCTTTCTGTAATTTGGCTTGAATAAAAGAATCTTTTAGGGTTCTTGTACAAACGAAACTAAAAAAGAAGTTTATTCTTAGCCCATAGTTCCTTAATATCAGCTAATACTAAAACTAGACTTTGCAAAGATTATAATATTCCCAACAACAACATGCCGATGTGTTTGAGACCATAGAATAACTTCTATCAAAACATATTATTTCAAAGATTTTGCCTTTAAAACACAACTGTCAAGAGTTCCTTGACATAAACTTGCGAAAAGTTTTATATCGTACGCAATTAAAAACTTTTTTGTCTTTGGTCAGAGCTTAAATAAAAGATTCTTGTTTATTTTGGTATTCGGTTTCTTAGATAAGAAAACTGCAAAAACTTAGAGTTCTTTTCCAGCTGCCTTCAAAATTCCTGATATCCACCTCATTCAGGACTACAGCAATACTTATTCTAAAGTTCCTGGTAGCCATTTATGGAAACTAAAGATAAAACGAAGATTTAATGATTCAGCGATTGAAACTCTGAACCAAAGGTTTTGTTTAAAAGAAGACTCACTAAAATCATTTTCAATAATAGAAACTTGTGATGATTTAGGAAGAGGTGTGTCCGAAAAGTGGCGTCAGTATAACAAAGCCGATGAAATGAAATGTGGAGTTGCCGTAACGCTTAGTAACGTCACATTAGAGGGACTGCTGACAAAATGAAATGATTGAGAGGAGAATGTCTCAAACAAATTATTTATAATAAGGGGGTTCCACCTTCAGCTTGCTTTGCTTACCATCACCCGTGTTTCTAAGAGGTAGGCAGGTCCTATTCCCCCTCCTTTTCGATCGTCATCCCCTTCTTCATCTCCTTTTCTTTTTCCTTCTCATTCTCCTCCTCCTCCTCCTCGTTTTTTTCTTTTCCCTCTTCTCTTTTTCGTTTTCCTTCTTGATCCGCTTCTCGTTCTCTTTGTTCTTCTGCTTCTTCTTTTTCTTCTTCTGTTGCAGCTTTTCTACTTCTACACCTTCTGTTTCTCCTTATCAGTCTTATCTCATCCTCCCCCTCATCATCTTTCTATTTCTCTTCCACTTCCTTTAACTTTGGTATCCTCAGATTAGAGTTTAATTCGACTCACTTCAATCCTGGACCAAATCACTGGCGACCAAATAGTAATATCCGTTTTCGAACATTCCGTATTTCGGAACAATTTTTGCCAATTTTAAACTTTAAAATATTATACACGCAAAAATATGTATGAAAAATCGATTCACGATCGATCTACTAGAAATTCACTTAGGCAGACTGTTTTCCACCATGACCCCGTTACAAGCTGCTTTTAAAATCCAAAAGATTACGCTTCTTCAGCATGTATAGCTCAAAAACGCCCTGTGGCTTATGCTAACACGCTACGAGCGAGCTGCCCTTTTCCCACTTTCTCTCCTTCCCCAATCCATTACTTTCTTTTACAACCGCGCGACCTTTCTTTCGTTTTTTCACCCTTCCTGAAACGGTTTTAAAGCTGCAGAATCTTTGCCTTTGCTGATTGAGCGCTTGAGCAAAAAGTTCTTAAGGGAGAATCTTAATGAAAACCGCTTCATGCCCTGCTCAAGGCGAATCATTTAAAATTTTACAGACAGCGCACACAACACACAACTTCCCCAAACCTCACACACGCTCTCTCTCTCACACACACGGTCTTTATCACCCTTTAGCAGTCTGCTTTACTATTCACACATGTGAGCTGTGAAAATGTTGCTAAAATGCTGAGCGGAAATGCAACGTACGTGCAAATTTACCGCAAGCAGTTTACGGTGGTTAAGGGGCAGTTGCAGCAGCAGCAGCAGACGAAGGGGGCGTGGCCTGCCTTGGCGCTTGGCTTTTAGCAATTGCTTTTGCTGCTAGTAAGTCATGCCTTGGCGAAAAACCTTGACTCAAAGTTTTCAATGCGCACAACGAAAACAAAAGATTTTTATTGAATTTTGAAATGTTGTGGTATATGTGTGTGTGTGTGCAACCCATCATTGCTTGCACCACTTTGTTGCATGCTACGTGAGCATGTGTGTGCTGAGTGAAAATGCCGCGACTGTCACGCTGCATTTGCTGCACTGCAGCCTCAACGGAGGTGAAGCAACAACACACACACACACAGGTGTTCCCAGGTGAGCAGACGACGCTGAGCAAACCCTTTTTGATTTCTGTTCTGTTGTATAGCAAAAGGATAGCAGCAGCGTCTCCGTCGTAGTCGCTGCCGCGGCATGCCGCTGCTGCACGTGCCTTGCGTGGGATTTCCAACAGCCGCAACGCCATCGCCAAGTGTGATCAAAGTTTAGCGGATTTTCTGGCATGTACATTCATGTATATGCTTGAATGTGCTTGTGCGTTTCTGTGTGCAGTATATATTTAAAGCTTGTCAAAATGTTGCAATAAATAAACGTTGCACGGCTTTGAGATGCAAAGAAGCGCATGCACAATGCTTAGGGGAAACTTCAAAATAGAATTGAAGGTGTGTCTGCTACAAGAGTTTTGACTGCAAAATGGAGTGGCACAACATTCTGTGCATATTAAAGATTATTATAGTTAATCTGAGCAGTATAAACGACTTGAATTCGCAAAAGCTTAAACGAAAGAGAGATTTGACGATTTGCTCGAGTTGCAGCTTGTGTGATTACACTGGAAACTGCTTCCTTGCTTGCAGTTGCAATAAGACTAAGCTAAGGGGTCGGCAGAAGTTTTACTTGCCAATCGGAAAACTAGGACGCCACTCACAGCCAGTTGGGCTCGCAAACAGTTTAGAACAAGACATGCTGGCCTAGTTACGCCCCTAATGTGTTAACCGTTGAAGCAACAACGGCGTACACGCCAGACTGAAAGTCCTTTGCAAAGGGGTTGATTCAGTCTTTAGTATGCTCAGGATTATTGAACTAGGTGACGAAAAGTTAACCCAGGAGCAGCCTTCTTGAGAGTGACGGTCAGAGGAACGGAAAAAAGAAGAAATCGTTTTTAAACTGACTTAACCCCTGCCTGTTCGTGGCAACCGAGGAGCTGTGAAGAGGACCTGGGTTTTTAGTATTGGTCACTGAATTGAACCGGCCTACTTACCAAAGCATCTCTTCAAAGCATCAATTGACAAGAGTGCTTGGGTCTATAACCCTCAGCGGTTATATTTCAATAATAAAGCATACATATATATCGTTACGGGTTGGAGCAAAAATCCCTATGAGCTCGTGGAGGATTTGCTAATGGTCGCACCACAGTAATAATAAGACAATCTTTTCCAGCCCAGCCATTAAAATCGTCCAGAACAATTTTATCGTCAGCTGTAGTAGGTGTCACATTAACACTGGCCTTCCCCGGAATTTGGTTTTACGCGAACCCCTAGCTGGCCATCACAACCTGTATATTTAGGCAGTTTATACCATCTTCCATTGGGTGGTGGTGGGGCCAAAACCCTAAGCACAACCCTGTTAACGTCCTAACCCCTAGTGGTAATGAGAGCAGCTGAAAGTTGCACGCCAAATTGGTAAAGTTATAAACAAGGATAAGGGAGCTTCACCCTGTCCTGCCAAAAAACAAGCCCTACCTCTTTTACGACTAGGTGCTCGAATTTCTCTATTAAAATATAGTCTAACATATAATATATAATGTTTCCCAATTTCCATAAAAACCAAATAAAAAAGTTGATTTGGGCTACCTCACTTCAACCGTAGTTTGGTCCGAGGACTACCCAAATGCCGTTCACTGGGTCCCAGAACCCGATTGGTTAGGAGTAACGCCACTACGTGCAAAGACAATTCTCGCTTTTGAGTCTAAACTACACCACGAAAATCCCCCAAGGACCGCAATCACTAAAGTCTGCGCATAGCTGATTCTAAAAAGGAAAGGCTATGCTTTACTGACTAACCGTGCCACTAGTTTAAACTCCTGGATGAACTTCATACCCGAAGGTACAACAAATTTAAAACTCCCAACAGCTTCTAGGCTCGCTACACCTCTATGTTAAAGGTTTGTCATTAAACACCCTTTTGATAATCTTGGCTAGCTATTATCGTGGATCAGGTGTATTGGAACACAAGATCGTAGGATGGCTGGCCACTAGTTGATGTCACTGTCTAGTAACTCGCTTTAGCATTGATCTCTCCATCCCACCCCTTGGATGCTGGTTATAACTGCTCTTAACACTTTGAGCGCATCCGCCAGTGATGGAGCGGCATTCCAGGTCCATACTCCCTTAGAGCATGCTCCTTTATTTTTCTGCAGAGTACGTAAACTTTAAAGTTATTCCTCCAAAGTTGGCTTCGGTGATGTTTACAGTGCCATACGCCAATCAGAGCCCCTTCGTGACCATGTTTGGGAAATAACTTCATATTTGTGTATTAGCCGGAAGCACATAAACATGGCTTTGTAGTGCTAGCAAAAACTACAAGCTACAACCAAAGGGCAACACAGAGTATGAAGACTTTTGAACGCACATGAGCACGGTTGTGGTTAGATATTCTGACTCATTAATAGAAGGTGCAAGAGCCGTGCTTATCATAGAAAGGAAGCACCTTAACGCTTCTTATGCAACTTTTAAGCAGCACAGTTTAAAATCAAATCATCCCACCACCGCCTTCTCACTCCCATATGTGCTAATATCTGAGAATTTGGGGTGAAAAGAGAACTTACTGCCGACAGTCCGCCTTATAACCGGAGATAACCTAAACCGTCGTGAGACATATGATAAAAGGGACCGCTTCGCACGCAAAAAGTCTTAAACATTTTTCGTTTAAGTCCGAGCAATTAAGGTCTGGCTTTCGAGCTTTGGACTCTTCTACTGATACGATTGATGGACAAAGACAAGTGAGGTACTGCGTGTTTGGTCTACAGCAGTCATTATGTGGGACCGAATACACTCAATATGGGCGAGGTGTTTACTCTCCCCTTACATAGTCTTCTCGACTTCCTACGGGAGTGCTAGGGATGGTTTCATCTTTCTCAAACCTAACCTAATCTAATATGGGACCGAGGGCCAGGTTGCTTGAAGACCTCTCAGCCGTCACCAAAGAGATGAAAAGGTTCTGATGCCAATGAAAGCGACTAAAATGCAACCCATGCGAGAAAGATGCGTAAAAAGTTGAGTCAAACTTAAATAGCCGTGCCGCATTATATGATGCTGGGAAGAATTCTTCTAATCTATGTTAAAATATCAACTTTTTTTGTTCGTTTGATGGACTGCCAACTCTCTTGCCTAAATATATCTATCTCAGTGATCGGCAGAGGTAGCAATGACGTTGGCAGTTTTTAGGACACTGCAATAATATTTGTGTGCCAGCAGAGAAAAGTTCTCATTTGCCATTGGGAAATTCGTTGCTGCCGCTGCCAGTCCCTGCTCTTAAGCCAACAAAATCATCACAAAATATATTATAAAACCAGAGATTTAATACGCAGTGTTCTCAGAAAAAAGATTAAGCCGAACCGAAACTCGACTCATTTTCAGTGATTTGCATCTTCATTTAAGAGCTCAGAAGTTGGTTTATTTTTTATACTTTTTTTAGCTGGGTTCATGGTTTATGCCTCTTTCGGGTATTTATGTGCCTGCCGTGCGTGGCCATAAAGCGCCCAGGCGACATTATAAATACTTTAGCTTGGGCGCCTGGTGCGAAAGGAATGCATTTTAAATGTCAGGCGCAGGACATAAATAACCCGTTAACATGGCGACGTTGTTGGCTTTAACCTCAGACCAAGAGCCAAGAGCCAAATGCGTTTCACTTAATTTATGTGAACTTTTGCAACACTCAACGCGCAATCTTCGATTTTCAATGCGCTGGGCAAAGTTTGACAGCCACTTGGCACCTGGACGCTGTTTGCAGTCAACGTCACCGTCGACGTCGCAGTCAATGTTGGCGTCAAAAGTTGAAGTTACATTGGCATTGGCAGCCGGCAGCTGAACTTTTTGGCAAAAACCCCGAGAAAAGTTCAAACCAAAAGTCACTGGGCATGCATATAAATTGTCAGCCATTAAATTTGCATTGACATTTGCCGTTGCACGAGAAATGAGCCCTCCTCCCGGAACCCCTTGCTCACTGTCAAATTGCCGATGCTGCACAAACAAAAAATACCTAATGGGACGGATGGAGTTGGGAAATTCTGACTAAAGGACACTCTTTATGCTAGCCATGCAACGTTACAATAATAGTTACCCAATTTTTGACAAAGTTGAGGGTTGAGGGTATAAACCAAAAAGCTGTAAACTACTGTTGAATGCTCTACAAACAAGTTATAGACAAAAATAACGCATAGAACTTAGGGATGGTGGCAACTCATATGAGAAATTTAAGATCAAAGCCAGAAAATATTGGCTTGAATTGAATCAGACAATGAAGAAAGGAGGGACGGACATCTGATAACGGACAAAAGAAGACATATAAACAGGCAAACCAATAGACAGACAGACAAACAGATAGACAAACAGACAGACAAACAGACAGACAAACAGACAGACAAACAGACAGACAAACAGACAGACAAACAGACAGACAAACAGACAGACAGACAAACAGACAGACAAACAGACAGACAAACAGACAGACAAACAGACAGACAAACAGACAGACAAACAGACAGACAAACAGACAGACAAACAGACAGACAAACAGACAGACAAACAGACAGACAAACAGACAGACAAACAGACAGACAAACAGACAGACAAACAGACAGACAAACAGACAGACAAACAGACAGACAAACAGACAGACAAACAGACAGACAAACAGACAGACAAAGAGACAGACAAACAGACAGACAAACAGACAGACAAACAGACAGACAAACAGACAGACAAACAGACAGACAAACAGACAGACAAACAGACAGACAAACAGACAGACAAACAGACAGACAAACAGACAGACAAACAGACAGACAAACAGACAGACAAACAGACAGACAAACAGACAGACAAACAGACAGACAAACAGACAGACAAACAGACAGACAAACAGACAGACAAACAGACAGACAAACATAGAGACAAACAGACAGACAAACAGACAGACAAACAGACAGACAAACAGAGAGATAAAGTAGCCATACATAGAGTCATAAACAAAGAGTGATAAATAGACAGACAGACGGAGATAACTTGTCCGATCATCATCCTTTAAAGAGTCTTATAATCGTCATTCAAGATTTAGCACAACTCATTTTTTTGCACAATCTTAGCATGCTCCTTATCCTACAGCTGCAGGGTATCAAAAAAAATGAAGAAAAGTTCAACTCGGTTAGGTTTTTGGTTTAGTTGGACTTAGTTTTTCCTCTACTACGTTTTCACCTGGTGATTTATTTGTAAGCGCTCTGCGCTTTGATTTCATTTCATGCGACTTGTTTGCCATGTTTTGCTGCTTGTTTTTATTGAATTTGCAGAATTAATTTGCCAGGCACATAAAAAAAAAAAAAAAACTAACCAGAGACTGGAAAAAATGAATAAATAAAGCAGAAAGAAATCAGAAAAGCAAAATGAAATAGAAAGAAAAATGAAAAGCGTCGTTGATTAAAGTTTGCGCCAAGTGATGCCAACTTGACGTTGACATGAGTCAAGCCGCCGCATTCGGTTGGGACATCTTTTCAACTAGCAATTAGCCTAATACGAGCATGGATTTGGCTTTTACCGTTATTGCACCGATGACGCTGCCGATGCCGGTGCCGTTGGACATTACCATTACCGTTGGTGTCTCTGCGGCTTGTAAGGGCAGCAGCTACACTCGCAGTGTTCCAATCCCAATGATAGTCAGAAATCATAATCAAAAAGCAGCTAACATTGATTTTCCGCAGTCGTCTGTCTGGCACATACTTTGCATTAGCTCTGTAGGTTTTTGGAGCCAGACAACTTTACCGGTAACTTGCAACGCTTTTTGCTCGTTTTATATAATGACAGCAAAGCGCAAAGAATCACTGAGAGGCTGCAAGTGGTAGAGAGGGTAGACAGTGTGACAGTGAGAGAGTGTGGTGGCGATGGCAAGTGGTGTGACTGAGGCAGCTGCAGTGCGAGTGCTCATTCGATTGGTTAGTTTGTTGGCTGTACTTAGAGATGGATGCGTGAGTAATAAGATTTTGATTATCGAAAAAATATTTCATAAATAGTTTTCCAAGCTTTTTTAAATTCTAAAATCTTTGTGATAAAGCGACGTCGGATGAAAACACTACAGTTAATTATGTTAAAGAACAAACTCAGTTGGATTTATGTTTGATCTTCATTTTCATTAACAACTTGTCGAAATTAACTAAATTAGTAAAATGTTTCGATTGGTTTACCACCTCTTGAACATTAGTCAACTTAACTGGTAGCTAAGATCTCTATTATTCTGTGATACGATTTGCCGGTAAGCGCAAGCAGCAGCAGCTTCATCGAAAGCTCGACTTATGAGCAAACATAATCTTTTACTTATAACAGATAACTATGCATAATGAGCGCATCTTAACAACAGCAACAGATAGCGCTTTACACATTAAGAGAGTTTTGTGGAATCATTGTGGTTATGCGTCAGTTTTGATTTAGAGAATCATTATGTTTATGCTGCAGTTAGAGTTTAGGTGGTCATTATGCTCTGCTCCCGAAAGGGGGTATCCTGAATATTTAGTACGAATCCTACATGGTTCTCTTAACAAACGATAATGAATACGACCATAAAAGTGGTGAATATCTATATTAAAGCCAATAAAAGCAACAATTTCGAGTTTAATAAAATGCAAATTTTATTTTCATGTCTATTCTTAATCCTGAAAAACTTAACTACTTACTTAATAAGCTTGCACTTTAGCTGTCTAACTTATTGAAGATTACTAACTTACATTGTTTCCTCGGCAGTTACGACTTATGAACAAGGTGTTTTGTTAATAACGATTGATTTCAATGAATTAGGAATTTGGAATCTTCCTTCGGGCGAACACGAATATATAAGAATTTGCTATGTAATAATGCAAACAACCAATCATCAAAAAGAAAAACTTTACATTTAAAGATTATATCTTTATTCCGATTTCGTATTATCTCAAAATAATGCAAAATGGTGTTTTATGTGGAAAATTCATTTTATTGCTTTCTTTATATAGAACACGTTTGTAGATATATAACTACATTAATAATAATTTGGCAATTTTGCATTTCACGAACAAGCGTGATAAAAAAATTTATAAATATCACAACTTTGGCGAAAAACAAGATCTACAAATGTGGCCCTGGAAATGGCGCTATCATGTACCGTCATGAAATGTGATATGTCTTATAACAACATAATTTGCTGTCATATAACAAGTTTGCCTATCAATGAAATTTTGTTAACTCTACAAACATTTTTTTCATAGAAATCTTGTTCCACCTGTGAAAGCCCTGTTTTCGCATGAACAAGGCTAGAGAAAACGTTGCTTCCATCAACAACTCTGACATAATGTATAAAAAGATTTCGTCAAAATCTATACGAAATATGTCAAGAGTAGTCAAAACAGCTACTAACAGAATTCATTGAGCATATTCTATATTTAAATAATGCGCTTTCTTCCAGCAAGCCTTTTAATGGATTACATAAGATGCCTATCGAATCCCACGCTTACACTCACGCCTTCAGCACATCTCTACTAGTGCTTGACTGCTCTGTGACAGGAATGATTTCAAAATGTTCACGTTACAAAAGTCGCTTGTTTCCAAACCAACAACAGCAGCAGCAGCAACGACGACGTCAACAACAAACCGCAAGAAGTTGGCCAGTATTGTGTTTAATTTTTTCCTCGTATTTTTTAGCCCCAAACACCGTTATGCACTTAGCAACGCGCAAAAGAAAAGTTGCCAAATCAGCCGCAGCCAGAAAAACCAACCAAAAAAAAAAAAACAGAAAAGAGAACCGAACCGAACCGAATCTAAACTAACTGGACTGAACTGAAAAGCAATGCAGCCATTGAGGCGTAACCGGCAGCAGCAGCGGCGGCGACTGCGGCGGAACAAAAAAGCTGCATGAAGCAGAAGAAGCACAAAAGCGGAGCAGCTACAAAGAGAGCCCCATAAGGGCATAAAAAGCGCCAGCAGCTAGCCAGCGGCTAAGCAGACAACAACCAAGCAGCAGCAGGCGTGGCAGCAGCAGCTCAGACTCAACAGAAGTGGAGCTTAAAGGACCTTAGTAAGGCGGCAAAATGGCGGCCAAAAGGCGAAACAACAGCGCAAAATGGCAGCAACTAACATGGCGACTGGGCGGAAGTCTAATATTCGCGGCGCTGCTCGGCTTATTGAGCCTTAGAGGGGCCGAAGCAGCGACGGATACGGCTGTTGTCATTGCGGCGCGAATGGGCAGCGCAGACATGGGCCATTTTGATGCCTTGGGTGACTTGCAAGTGGCCGCAACGAAAAACCACGAAGAACATGAGGAGGAAGATGAAGAGGAATCGGGTGAGGAGCACAAAAGCGAGCATTACAAGAAACACGGTGAGAAGGGCAAAAAAGGGCACAAACATAATGAACATCATGAAAAAGGCGAGAAGGGACATCACGACAAGGAGGGCAAGAAGGGCGAGAATGACGAGGAGGAAGGTCACGAAAAGAAACATAAGCACTCCGAGGGCTATCACAAGAAGCACAAGAAGGGCGACAAGGGTGAGAAGGGCAGCGAATTTGAAGATCATGGCTCGTACAAGAAGGGGCACTCCATCAAGGGCAAGCATAATGTGCATAAGCTGAACGAGGACAAAAAGGAAAAGAAATACTATGACGAGGATCATGATGAGGGTGGCGAGGAGAAACATGGCGCCTTCGAGGAGTCCAAAAAGCACAAAAAGGGCAGCAGCCATAAGAAGGGTGAGAACAAGAAGGCTGGCCATGAGGAGCACTATGGCAAAAAGGGTCACAGCAAGAAGGGTCACAAAAAGAAGGGCCACAAGGGACACAAGAAGAAGCATGACGAATCCAAGAAATGGGGCCACAAAAAGGAGCACGGCAAAAAGGGCGGCGAGGAACACAAAAAGAAATGGCATAAATCACACAAACAGTCCAGCGATCATGGGCATCATTGAAGTTTGGCGCTACAATAACTCTAACTATCTCTTTATAACATTTATTTTGTACTTTAAATAAAACACAGACATTACACCCAGTAGCTATCTCCTTTTCTCATTGTATGTGGCAGTTCTTGCAGAAGACATCATTAGAAAGTGTAATATCCTTGTTTGACTTTCCTCATCTATGTTTTTGCCTACAAAGCAGAGGTCGGCGTGAGTGTATTTGTTTCATCTCGCTCTCTCACCAACCTCGATAAGGAAAGTTCTAACATAAGGCATCTTTAGGAGCTGTAATCGAGGGAAATTGCATAGGTGACGAGCTTTGCAGACAAGGTACTACCGCCTACACTATCCTTGAAGGAGACGGCACAAGTATACCTCTGACCTCTTGTAAGCGGAAATCTGTAGTGATACGTACCATCACAGGACATTCGCTGATTGGCGATCATGCGGCTCAGCTTCAAGTCCCTTTCAATGATTTTTGCAAGAGCTGTTGGGACGGGGAAGAGGATGACATAAAGCGAAGACATAAACATCTAGACAGATGCCTCCTAAATAGTATTACAAACTTATCCGAAATAAGACCCGATCACCTTGGATCGGAACTTTATCGCTGCATGGGGAGGGTGTCCCCTTTGATTTTGTATCTGTTGGTTAACGGCGAAGGAGCGTGCTCGAGATCCTACGGTAGCACAACGGGCCGAAATGCGGCCTAAGTGTGGCATGCAGATAGCCTGGCAGCCGTTTTAACCTAACCTAGGAGCAGTAATCTCTTCGTTTGTCTGTTCTTATCTATATTATTACCTATAAAACTGGAGTCAACAAGGGTATTAGTGCTGTCTCATTCTGCTCTCTTTCTCACTAGACAGAAATCTCCTTGTTTGTTCTTTTCCCATCTATATTTTTGGTTTTAAAGCAGTCATCTTAGATTTAGTGCTAAGTCACTGTGAGTTAAGGCACAGAAAGAGTTAAAGCATAGAAATCAATACATTTCAAGACCATTCGTACAAATCCCTCTTAGCATTATCTATCTCTTGTCTGAATACCAAGTCCTCTAAAGTAGCCATCGATCATAACGTCTCTCATTAAGGACTAGCTATCTCTTCATCTGATTTTCAAATAACAGAAACTCATCTTATCTCTCTACCTCTCTCTATCTCTCTATCCCTGACAACTGTCAATCTGTTGTTTACATGCAGAGTCCCCTCGAATTATTCAGTGATCACTGCTTCTTTCTCTTTGAAAACTTTTCAGCAATTGCTTTCTCATGCGCATCAGTAAAAACGCCCACACAAATTGCGCTTTTCAAACATATGTCCAGTATCGCTCTCTCTTTCTAACTGTTATCTATCTCTTGCTCTCAGTGTTTGGCAAAGTTCAAAGCTCAATTGGCATAGGCAGCCGCATGAACCACACTAATTTGCAAAAGGTGTGCGCTGTGCGACGGGCCGGAAACGGAAATGAAATATGAATGTGCGTGCATATCGTGCATATACCATAGATAGACGTTTATGTGTCTGAGTGTGTGTCTGCGTGTGTGTCAAAGGTTAATTACGCATACTGCAGGTGGTCGCACGGTCAGCAGCACAAAGCAAGAAGCGTACACAAATCGCTTAACACACACAAATGCACTGAGCGAAAATGGTGGTAAATAGAAGGAACAAACCTTTGAAAGCTGTTGATTCTAAGTGAACGTTTTTTTTTGACATATTTGTATTAAGACTGAATCACATATGGAAATCGAGAATATCAGGCGGGAAAAAGCGAATTGAAGTAAATTTTTCTCGAAAACTCATTCATCAGTATTCATCAAATGTTTACTTCCTTATAAGGGACAAGACTAAGAAAACAGATCTCCACAACGAATATATTCTTTTATAAGCACACCTGCTATTAAACACGTAAAATTAGTCATATTCAAAATCTGAAAGAACTTATACTTGGGTTTTGTGTCTTAAATCGTTAGGGACTCATTTTATTCTCCGTGTATCTGATATTAACTCTAACTGTACAGATTTGCACACTTTGGCCTCGCCGTTTGTATGTGTGTTCAAGCTATTTCCGGTTCGATTTTATAGCTTCACACACACGTTTGTTTAGGTTTCATATGCTAATCCTTGAAAGCTCAGTCGAGAGCGCTGCATCATAAATCATTGCAACACGCAGCAAGACAAAGACAGCGACAGGAAGACAAAGAGACAGACGGGGAATAAGACATACAGACAGACTTTTCAATCGAGGCTCAGTAGTAGTCCTCTCCAAGACCAACTGCCGAAACATTCAAGCCGAGGTCGACTCACTGACTTGCTCAGTTAGCCGCAGTCGTCGCCGGCAGCGACAGCGGCAGCTTTATGGCCTAAAAGCTTTTCTTTTGTATTATTGCAGATGAGTTACGGTGCAATCTGCTGGGATTTGCGGCACTGCCTCAGCACTGGAGGCTGCAATGCCAAAACAAAGGCAATAACAACGACATGACTATAACAAAAGACTGAGCAAGGCTGAGCAGCTACACGGAGCAGCCTAGAGAGCAAGAGCGACTGCCGCCTGCCAGCTAGCACAGTGAGCAGTGTTTTTGTTTAATATTTTCCTTAGAACTGCATGCCACTTGCCAGCCCAGACACACACACACACACACACACACACACCTGCAGAGAAATGTTGCACTTGCAGCTGTTGTAAAGTAAGCCCGCTGCAGTTCAAGACCCATGCTCCATTGTGCGTATGTGTGTGTGTGTGTGTGTGTGTGTGTGTGTGTGTGTGTGTGTGTGTGTACCTTACTTGTGGTTGTACTTGTTATTGTTTTGAAATTGCCTTGCCACAGCAACAACAACAACAATCCCACATGGCCAGTGGGCAAATGCATTAACCAAAGTGCTCAGGCTGCAGCTAAGTGCAAGAGCAGAGAGTTGTGGCAAGAAGGGGTGTTGCACATTGCAGCAGCAGCATCAGAGGAAAGCCGCCTGTGCTATGGCAGCGGCTGTATCAGACTAAGAGATCATAATTCACATAACTCGGCTAATAATTCAGTTAAGTTGAAATGCGCAATACAGTAGCATAAACACACAGACGAACGCACACACACACACACACACACACACACACACACACATAGATGCATACGTAATCATGAACTTCGACTGCTGGTAAGCATGGCCACCCCTTACAAAATGCTAGCCTTGTATAGAGTATACATAGGGAGTAAGTTCGAGTAATAGTAGAAATACTTGATAATAATGCAATATCAGACATCTGTGATACCTATTTTTATACGCATCTTGAGCATAAATCAGAAACGTAAACTGTCACAAAAATATTTATGTATAACTCGTGTGGTGTGACTCAGATGGTGTGACTCAGATGGTGTGACGCTCGGCTTGTGTTACGCTTGTGTGCGAAAAACTTTCAACATAGCTTTCGAAATCATGCACAACAAAGTCTACAATTTTACACCAGTCTAAAAGAGCATTTGGCTGTTGTGCAAAAGATTTTTTCATAAAAAATGCTAAAGACGCGATGCTTATTTTGAAATGACAGATCTAATAAAAAAGAAGTTTGAAAATTTTATATCGAGGAATGCCGAGGATGAACAGCTCATAGCCTCGATTATCTTTGACTCAGACTCAGCTGATGACATTGAATAAATACGTTGACAGTTAATCGCTAACTCTAATTTATTGTGATTGACTAACTACCCTTGGTATCACCGATAGGAGGAGTGCTTAACATCACCAGGCCGTAACCCGGTAATGGTTTTTTCATGCCAGTTAAGAAGAACAAGATTTGGGGGTTTGATTTCTGGTAGGAAAGGGTAAAGCTCCCTGATCTCTGTCTCTACCTGAAACAAGTTAAAGCACAAGCCTACACGTGGTGCCCCACCTCACTAATATTGAGCTATTGTTTGCAGCGAGGTCTATCCAGGACTTTAACATGGTTCTGCGTAGAGTTTAGGCCTCCCAACCTGGTAACTGGTTGTTAAGGCCAGTCAAGAATTAACAGAAAAAGCAACCCTTAGTTAGCATTTTCACATCGCTGGACAGTATGAACTAATATCTCACACTTGAGGCAGCTTGATTACCCTTAGAGAAGATAATATAAAAAGGTTTTATCGGCCTTTGTTTGGTACTTTATGCGAGATAACGGTTTAAGGGTAACGATGACGTTATAATTTTTCATGAATCTTGGAAGTCGATACTCCAATATTAGTGATTAACCATTTGAAGATACCAAAGATTTATCGTTTAAAATCCAAATCAAATTTTAGTAATTGACGCGCACGAACGAAATCCTAAAGCATCAAGTTCGGTTGCTTCTCCTCAGTATCGCTTGACCTTAGCCCGTTGGCTCGCATCAAGATTGGATGATCTGATCTGATTTTTCAATGATCTTGCTTTCGCACCGTTGGGTTGCATCAAAACCATGTGCCTAATATTGGTTTAGCCCGTTAGGTCGCATACCCTTCGGATGCTCCTACTGATCCTCTCTAACAGCATCCAGTCAGGTGCTCTTCTTGCCACGTTGGCTCGCATGTAGCTTACATAATTTCTTCGGCATATGCTTAGTTTTGGCTCATTGTGTCGTATCAAGACCATGCGCTCATCTTAATCTTCTACAGCCGCTGCGCCGATTTTAACTGTTTCGTTTACTACTCTAAAACTATAACTAACGCCGCTTAAGCCTTCAATGAGGAGTTTTGGTGCAAAACAAATTCTGTAGCAGATCGCCTTGGTTCACCGACGAGATTTAGTCCCTCCTGAGACATCGTTACAGTAGGCTTTGAAAATTTATTTATCTTAAATTGAACTCCGACATTGAATTGATATTTAAGGTCCATTAATATGACATAAAGTTTATCTCTGTAGGAAGGTTACTTCAATTTCAATTTGCGCAATCTCGAACGTTTTCAAATAGTCGTAATTCAAAATCGCTGCTAGATAATACAAAACGGTTTTTGAACCGAAAAGGTATGTTTTAGCTATACGCCTTTTATTGAGCTCAAATTTGTTGCATAGTGTAATCCTCTATTGTCCACTAATTCGCATTGCTATAAAATAAGCTACAATATTTTACCTAGTGTGGCCAGAGCTTCAGAATACATAACATTATCTCTTGAAGTCAGCTGCGATCTCCTAAAATTTAGGTACTGTTAAAAAACCTAAAACTTTACGGTATAACCTCGTTTATGTATGTGTGTGTGTGCAGAAATTGGCAGTATGTATGCTTATGTGTGTGTGTGTGTGTGTGTGTGTGTGTGTGCTGCACTGGCTGCAGTTTTAAAGGATTTTCAATGTTCTTGCAAATTAGTTTAATCCTCTGTGTGTCTACATACACACACATACACACATAGCTGCACACACACACATGTGTAAGTATATATACGGTGTGTGTGTGTGTGTGTGTGTGTGTGTGTGTGTGTGTGTGTGTGAATGAGCTGTTGTAGTATACGAAAAAGTTTATTGTTTTGCTGGCATACATTTTGGGACCCAAAAGCTGCCAATGCTTGCATATGTGCAGTTGTTGTTGTTGTTGTTTGTTGCTTGTTGTAAATGGTTGTTTTTGTTGTCGTACTAGTTGCTATTGTTGTAGAAGTAGTTGCAGCTGTTGTTGTTGCCGCTTTTTGTTTGCGGGGCGCTTGTAGAGCACTTTGCTTCCATATGCGCTAGGATTAAGCACACACACACACACACACACACACACACACACACATAGAACGCACTTTTATTTGTATTTGTGTATTTTCAGTAAATTGTTGTAAAGACTTCTTATTTTTGCTGGCAATGCCGCTGCTTTTGGTCAAAGCTGTTGCTGCATGGCTTTCTCCTTGTTGTTGTTGTTTACAGAGAAAACAATAAATTATTTAATTTTAAGCACATTTCGCTATTAAGAAATAGTAAATTATGGTTATATTCCATTTGCGCTAAATACCAGCAGCTGATTAAATGTAAAAGGCCAAAAGCTGATGAAAGCCTATTACGACACACACTCACAAACACTCAAACACTCACACACGCACTCATACACACACCCAGATACATAGCATTATGTAATACAGTCGAAAATTGCATTAACGAACTTTTAGCTCTTTTGAAGTTATAACATTTCCATTACGAATTTGAATCGATATTTTTAACGTTTACACATAAAGAAAGTTCTGGGAAAATTTGATCAAATTCATGCATGATATGAGTGCAGAAAATCGCAATGCACTTTGAATTTTCTCATTTTGATTTCAAAACAACTCAAATCGAATTGATTTGTTGATTAAAGGTTTTATTTAAAGTAATTTTATGGCAGTATCAAGATATTTTTATTTTGACAAGTTAGGTATACAATGAAAGACTTACGATACATTTTTCACACTCTTAACAATGCATTCTTTAATGGATGATCTAAAATTGGAAGCAGATGATAACGATTTGGCACTGAATTGACACACACAATGATGATGCTGCAAAAGCTGTGCGTAAATTAAATTGAGTTGACATTAAATTGACAATCATTTCAGCGCAGATCTTTTCCAAAGTTACGCCTATACAGATGATCTTCAATTGCAATTAATGAATTAGCACTTACTAAGACTTAGATTCTGGTACTTGCTTTCTTGTAGTTTCTTCAAGTAGTCTGAGACCAATTTGTACTTAAAAATTGTGCTTCCCATATTTATAACTGCGAAATGCAATTGCCGTATAAATATAAGGTTGTGAAATCAAATTTTGAAAATCTACTTCTAAGTTGTTTGGAGTATTTTATGACGCATTATTCATTGAGAAATAAGCACAATTTATAACATAGAATTTCTCCATTACATGCAAGGGTAAGATGTTTGGAGCTCATAGAATCAAACTTTATTAACTTGTTTTTTTAGAGCACTCTGTTCACAGCACACTTTTGTTCTCTTGCTCCTCGCCAGGAGTTTAGTGTAAAAAACTAATTTGCATCAAATAAGTGAAAAAACAATCGCATTGCTATAATCTGGACCTCTTGAAAATACTTAAGATTTCAGCAATAACTTCCCAAATCTGTATGCTGCAGCATACGTGGCTCTTAATGAATTAGCAATCAAGACACTATCGTATCCTCACAGAGCTGTGGCAGCAGGATGACCATTCTTCAATGGAGTGTTTTGAAAACCTGATCATTTAGTCATCATTTTGTCGCAAAAGGCGCGAAAACAAGAGTACTTAGACTTGGACCAATTGCAACCGTTTCTCCCCACATAATAATATGTTATGTATTTAATTTTGCTTCATGATAATAAAATATGCTTTCTTCCGAATAAGTCGGAGTCGACTAACTCTATCTCTGGACATTCGAGGAACAAGTCTTCTTTAACTAAATCCAAAAAGAGTTCGACTACAAAATATTAACATAGTCAAGCGAATTTGCTCGGTCGTGTTGTGCCTATGGACGAAGAAGATGCTTTTGAAAAAAAAATTGTTCTTCAAAGAAATTCCTGCATTACAGCTAAAAAGCTTGTCAAAGACATATCATGACATCAGCTAGAGTTTGTGGCATGTTACGTGTAACAGGCATATCCACCGCAATCCACCTAAAACAGCGACTGAACGATTGTGACTTAATGACGAAAGCGAACAAAAAGATGACGAAGTCGAAAAGGATGACGAAGAGAAAGTGGATAAGATTGAAGAAGAGCAAAGGAGAAAAGGAAGAAGACGACAATAAAAACAAAGAGGAAGACGACTACGAAGACGTGAACGAATGAAAACGGTTATAAGAAGAAGATGGATGGCAAATACGAATAGGATGGGCACAGGTGTGACACGAAGATGTGAATGAGCCAGTGATGATGTTTGGAGAATGAGCCAGGAAAAGAGGAATATGAAGGCAGTACTATAATATAATAATATAATAATACTATGTTTCTTCAACAAAAACATCTTGACTGCATAGATAAGTTACAATCTTCCACCACATTCTTTGATTTTCGGAGGAACTCTTTTCCGATGAAAATCTGTTATTAGAGTTATATATTTTTCGAGCCTTAGGTAAAGTTAAACCAGTTGCCCCATGGCAACGATCGAATATAGACAAAGTTCGAAAGAAAGAAATATCCAAATCCGAAAGCTTGAAAGTATTGGAGTGAAATCCTTGGCCTTAACATTGAGTCGACTTGCTGAAATGCGGTCATTCCCAAAAGAGTGCATACATGTGAGCTTGTTTTGCTGTTTCTCTTTCTCAATTTTGTCTACGAATGAGTCGGTCTGAGAGACAGCGCAACACAAGCAACACATTTCCGCAAAATTTCTAACTTTTTTAACAGTCTAGAATTTTACACTAATACTTTTATGCTCTTGGATCCATGTCCATGTCCGCGTTGGGATTCCAACCAATAAAAGTTTAAATGTTGGTTTTTCTCTCGACCGTTACCAAAACCCAGCTACTATCTAAAAGTTTTCCTCGGGCGGTTGCACTCATTTCAATTCACTCTACGGAAGTTCGACTGTATAAAAACTCACTCAGTCACTCACTCACACACACTCACGTGTATTTACAACCCATTGAGCAAATGGGAATTGGACAAGATGGGCGAGGCAGTCGTCTGCTTAGGGCAATTAGCTAGGCTCGTAAATATGCCACACGCGCTCGAATGCATCAATGAATGTGTCAATGATTAGGCAGCGACTCTGTGCAGCAGGAGGCGGGTTAAGGGGGGTGTGGCAAATGACCAGCCCATTGCCAACGACAAGGGACAATGGCAAATGATAGCGCAAATGTAAATGTTGCACTCAGGCGATGAGCGAAGGCAGCAGCAGCAGCAACAAATATCCGTACAACAAGTTAATGCAACTGCAGTGCAGCTGGAAATACAGTTAGGGGGAGTTGGGTTTGGGGGTCCATGCATGCGACATACAGTTCGAGGCTATAATCAAGCGAATGGAAGCGAGGAAGCGGGAGACCAACCGACAGAGCGGCTAATGTCCGACTCGCTTGGCTATTTCAGTTAATTTATTGTGACCAATATAACGCGCCGGCAACTTCCTCTTTGCTCCTTATCGGCATACAAACATGTTGTTGTTGCTGTTGGTGTACCACCAACCATTCCCTGAGCAGACTTTGTTGGACATGGAGCATTGGACGTCGGGTGCATGTAAATTGAAAATTATGGCAATGCGCAACAAGATTAGCAAGCCACATTGAAGCAGCAGCAACAAGAGTAGTTTCAACAACAACAAAACAGCAAGGACGTTCCTAACAAGGCCAAATGAATTTATTGAGTATGCTGAGAGCAACGATATGGCCAACAACCATTGCATAAACTCAATCTATGCTAAATGGAGTTATGACTAAATGTCATACCGTTAGCTATTATACGTCTAATATGGGTATGTATATGTATGGTAAGTATATGTGAACATGCAATATTTTAGCTGTCTGTCAAATGCAGAAACAACAGCAACAACAACAACAACAGACAACTGCAATACTTGGCTGCAATGACACTCAAAAGGACTTTTTGAATGCATTTGAATACACTAAAGAGAAGTATAATACAGGCAATCGAGTTTATTGCCAATCTAAAAGTGTAAGTGACATGTCTAAAATGGAGAATTTGCAGTCTTCATTATAACTTCAACAGGCCAGACGACTTCTATTCTTCTTCTTAACTGACAATACCAACCCGTTACCGGATTACGACTTGATGTAAAGATCTACTTCAGGCGTCACTGCTTTGTGCGCGCTTTATCCAATCGGTGATACCAATGTGCTCACTAAGTGGACCTTCCAACGAAGACATGTTTGGCCCCTTCGTCGCCTTCTTTTCACATCCGCATTAAAAGCCTTTCTCGCCGGAGCTTCTTCATCCATACGCACAACATGACCTAACTTCGTCGTTCCATCGGGTATGGTAGTCGTTAAAAAAGGGCCAAAGATCTTACGGAGTACTTTACGATCAAACACTCGCAAACGAGAACGATGGGCGTCTTATAGTGTGTTAGTTTCGTCTGGCGAGAGTGGTCCTTACTACTACTACTCATTTGCACCGTTCTTCATTGTGTAGGTGGTGCCAAGGTAGACGAAATCCTTGACAACATCAAAAGTATAGCTTTCAAATTGAATCTGAGAGTTCAACCGCTGTACCTCTCTACTCAAAGGAAGCATATACTTCGTCTTGCTCCCATTTACAACCAGACCCAACCTGCCGGATTCTCTTTCCCCGTTAACTGCACGCTTAGTACGACCAACGACTTTTATTACTATCCGTATATGTTTCCCCTGGCGTCATATTGGCATGTTTTAGTAGCAAACTGGTGTGTAAAGTGCGGAAACGAATTGGCTCAACACCGTGCTTAGTTTCACTCTTTCTCTTCTAGTTTTCGAGCAGTAACCATTAGTCTCTGATTGATTTCATCTTCGTCCCAGTTGAAGATTTTGATGCGATTGATGGCCAGTACGCAATGCAGGTAACTTAGCCTCTCAAACAGTCACCATGGATACCATGTCTCAGAAAACAGGGTTTGTCGGAATAATACAGTTAGCTTAATCGCCTATCGCCAGTAAAAAGAACATCGGCAACAGAATACCCCCTTGTTTCTCTCCCTGTTGCACTTTAAAACAGTCCGAAATTTGTCCATTATGTACAGCTAAACTTCTTGTGACGTGATAGAATTCCTTTATGAAAGCGACAATCTTCGGGGAAATCCCTCTACTATCTAAAGTATTCCAGACTCGGTCAACGGCCTTTTGAAAGTTTACGAACATGAGGTACAGTGTTGGCCATTACTCGATTGACTATTCGAGAATTAAACACAGCTGGTTGATGTTATTCAAACAATAACGACCTCAACGAAACCTTGTTTCCTTTGAGCATGCAATGAGAGGTTTATAATGGTCCATCCGAAATTAAACATCAATTGTTATCAAAACCGTGCCATGCACATCCAGAACTAGATGTTTTGTGTTGCATTTTCGGTCAACAACATTCTTGGCGATTGTGTCCAGCTCTCTCATATATCCAATCCATTCTTCTTTTTCAGTCAAAATCAGCGAAATCTAGATGTTTTTCAGATAGCCATATTTCAGAAACCGTGATAGATTCGAAATCAGCAAATCCAAGTGCCAAAGCTCTTAAACCATAAACAATAGAACTTTATGTCGTAGTGCAGTGGTCGACCTTGATTAAGTTTGAAATTTATTATGCTGCTTCTTCTGCAGGCACTTTAGGATAACTTTTAGAGCAAGAGCTACTCAAGAGGCGCATTAGATTTAGCATGTTTTAGAGGTCGCGGTTAAGCTCAAGAATTGCTTTCAGAGCATCAACTTAGTCGATATCGCTCTCCAATATAACGTGATTGCGATTTTTTCTTCCACTTGTGCGCCATTTTGACACAAATGCCAACAAACAAATCAACATGCACACATCAATGAGCTTTTGTGCACACACACACACATACACACACACACACACACACGAACTCAGACAAGCGATGGGGCGTTTATTGGCGCATTGCCCGCCAAGTATGTAATAGCAAAAGAAGAAGAAGAAGAAGACGTCGCGTTCGAGTGGCGCACTCCAAGAAGTGCAGCAGAACTTTTTAGCTGCCCTTATTATGCAAATGTCTTTGCTCTTTACTCTCTGCTCTCTTTGCTCTTGTTGCATGCATATTTTTTGCATTTCTTATATACTCTTATACCCTTTAGAAGGGTATTATAGATTTGTGCAATGTATTTAACAGGCAGAAGGAGGCGTGGCACACCATAAGTTCCAAGCGCAAAAAGTCTTACCATTGACTCGGGTAGCGATTGGACCTTGTCCGTCTGTCCGTATGAGGGGATAGATCTCCGAAACCATAAGAGCCAGAAACACAAAATTTTACCAAAATATGCGCGTAATCTAATGTAAGATGAAGTTTGTCGAATCAAGTCGATATCTTACCTTTGCCCTCCGTGACAGATTTGCGCGGTTTACAACCGCTCCATTGAGTCTATCAACTCGAAACGAGATATGCGTCGTGTTAATGTGCATCTATGTTCTAAAAATGATCGGGATCGGATAAATACATCAAAAGCTATAGTCAAAAATATGCTAATTTCACCCCCACTCGCCAACAAACTGCTTCAAAATCCCATGTGAGCTAGATTTACAAAATTTGGTGTGGCTACTCGTGTAACCCTAATCGTTAAAACTGCATCCATCTTTTTTCAATGAAACCTCCCCACCAATCGATTTACGTTAATTACTGCCACACTCCCCATATATTGAATTGAAAATTTCCACAGACATTTATAAATGTATTTTTGATCTATGTTACAATGTTAAAATTCAACGACATTGACCCAAGAATACTGGCGTTATGGGCATAAAAGTAATTTTTGCCACCATAATAGCCAACTTCCTAATAGGAACATGTTTACAGGCTTATCGATCTTATGAAAAGAGATATAAAAGTGGAAACATCCCATTTTGCCGTATTTAGTGTTTATAAAGAAAAAGTGTACAGGGTATTCTACTGTCGGCCACCGTCCCGACCGTCTGCTTCAAATTTTTTCCTCTTTTTTTTGCTGCTTGTGTAAAATGCTGCATGCCAACGTCATCGATTTATAAGTTATGCAAAAACCAACAAGAGCGACTGTACTACATTGTAAGCAACGGTTTATTTGTTGTTAGCGAGTTGTTGTTGTTGTTGCACTGCTCAAGAGAGCACTGAAATTTTAGCAGGGGTTCTCAGTTTCCAATTAGAGCTGCACAGGTTTTTCTCTCCATTACACAGTTTCTTTTATTTGCCATCAATTTTACGGCACGCTGATTGGCTAAACAACAAAAAAAACGAAAAACGAAAAGCAAAAAACGCTAAACAACAAAACAAAAGCAAAACCGAAACCATCACAACAATCGCAACAAAAAAATACATATCTATTGCAATTTTTAATCAAAGTTTTTGCCGCTGCAAAACAAATAACCCGATGGCTGACTCTCCTGAACCGAAGCTTCGGTTATTGTCTTTTTGCTGCAGCCAAAAACCAATGCGCTAACTCTGGCCACAAAGCAGGCACGTATGCATGGGGAGCACCCGAGGGGCTAAAACGCCCCCTCCAAATATGTCAAACTTCCACTAATTAGCGCACTTTTGTTTAGTAGAATTCTCATAAAAGATCGTCGATTTTTATACCCTCTACAGTGTACACAAAGTGTAAAAGGGTAGAAGGCGGACCATATTTTCCATTAGCAAAAGTTATCAACAGTCGATTCGATATAGCCATGTCCGTCTGGTTGTCTGTTCTTAAAACATGCACACAAGTTTATCAATTAAAAAAACAAATTAAGAGCAGCACTTTCTTAACATAAGAACGGCGGTCTTAAAAATTCCATGCCTAAAAAGAAATCGCACGTTGATGGATCTAGAAAAACCGTGCACAACAGCCTATTCTGAACGGTTGGTCACGAATTCGGTGATTTTTGACCGATTTTTCCTATCAATATAGTATAACTGTTTGAACTCCTAAATGGGCGTCTGTGGCGGAATAATACCCAGAAATACTGAGCGGCCAGTGTTATTTTGGGAGTAATCGACACATATTGTTCACCCCGTTATTAGAACTTTCCAGCGAAATGGGAAACTCTCAAATTGTCTTCATTGAATACCATGTCTCCCAATTGTACCTATAGTGGCAATCAGTATATCCTCTATAGCCAGTAAAAAGAGAATCGTTGACAGAATGTCTCACTCACTGTCGCACCCCAAAAGAGGAATTTTTTAATACAATAATGAAAAGATGGGTTAAACATCTTCAAAATTTTGGTGACGTCATTTATGAACAGCCCCTAATACCTTCTACAGGCCAAAGATCTGCTCAAACTTACGAAGCCCACCTTCAAAGTAGCAAAGCCCGAAGTTCTTTTGAACAATTGCTACATCATGTGGTTCACTTCTTGGCCGCATGTTTGATTATCCAAGAGCTGAGACACCAAGACTTGCGTCAACAAACTCTCAACTTTCAGTGGTGCGCAAACAAACTAGATGGCGGTAGCGGAGTTTGTCAATGAAACTATGAATTACACTATCCTATAAATTTTAGGTCAAATTTGTTGTATGTATATTGTTAAAGGCAAAACATACATGCTAAAGGGGTGTTCGGTAAAAAGTCTGCTTACTTAATGGAGTTCACAACGGAAACCTACTCATAGGGGAAGCTCCTGGAGGAGTTCCCAGGCCATTCTATTACAGCCAATGCCAAGGAGTTTACTGACTTCGGTTTAACCAAGTGCTCTTTGGTCACATTTGCTGAACTTTATCAAAGCATCCTTATCCTTACCTTAGAAATCACTGGATGAATATCGTTCATGTTTACAAAGCCTTGTTTTTTTAGCAGCTGTACAAAAAGTGTATTTTTCTTCTTCTTTTTAACTGATGTAAATACATTCTTTCATTGGAATTGTGGTTTTACGTGGTGGGTCCCAAACCCTACGCACTACCCTTTTAAGGCCTGGGGTGGCATTACTGGTCTCCAAAGAACCCAGTGTCATTATAAGTCGCCTCATACGACTAGCATTGACCTGCTGAGGTGGTATTCTCTAACCCGCACACCACACGGGGTGTCATTTTAGAGAGCGTTATTGTTTGTATATGATTATTCTGTTTGAACCTTCCATTTTCGATATTTATCAGCGCCCAGTCATAACTAGATCATATGTTTGCATATGATACATATATACCTTGGCCTGGTATATAAATCTGACCAAGAACAATCTTATCTGAATGCGACACGGTTTGATTACTTGATTAAAACTACTAAGTTATAACTAACTTGGTTTTAAAAAGAAAGATTTATCGATACATGAGCACAATTGAATCTAGTAAACATATAATGAGCCTTCAAAAGGGGCCAGAACCCTCTCATGATCATATACTTCAATCATTCAATATTAATACCATATGTTATTAATGTGATTTTTATATGCTAAAGCATTTCACTGCTTCAAAGAGATTGTTTTTCTTATAAGTAGAAATATTTATTATATACGTACTTTTACAGGCATTAATTCGAAAGAGAATACTTTTACTTTTAGAGACACTGAAAATTTTTGTCAGTTTTAAACATACTATATATACAAAATAAATTTAAATTTCCGAAAAAAATAAAGAAAATTTTGATGTCTATATCAAAATTGAGAGAACCAATAAAGAAAAACGTGAATCTTTTTTGCTTTAAAATGCATGTCTTCTTCATTGGTCACTGGTGGATACTCTTAAATATCTTTATTTAATTTTTATACTTTTAAAAAAAATTTATTTTTTAGCTCAAATGGAGATTTTTGTGTAATTGTACTGATTTCATGCATGGATGTGCTCAATATAATTACAAAGTTACTCGCTTTTTTTTGTGCACTCGGAAATAATAAAAATAATCGACTCCGATATTTTGATAAATATTTTACTTTGAAAGGGTTAATACACTCAAAAAGAGAGTTTTAACTTTTTTATAGTTACTTTTTACAAGTTCTATTTATTGTATTATAATAATTTAAACGCGCGCTTTCTAAAGTGCGCTTAACAAACTCCAACAGTCTGGCAGCGCTACAAACCAGCAGCGCTTAGAAACTATCGATAGGCGCGCGCTGTGCGATCGTGAAAGCTCTGCGAAAAGCTCGTCTCGATCAAATGTAGCAACTTTTCGAAGTTCGAGCAGCGAGTTTGCTGACGCTGCTGCTCAGTCGGTTTTAGTTCTGTTGGAGAGAAGCAGCAAAGTTTCGCAACATAACGCGAAGACAGAAAAAAGTAAGCAGCAGACAGCATAGAAAAAAAAAAGTAATTGAAAAAACTTTTTCCACATACATAATAACGCGTGTTTAACATAATATAGAAAAATAGGGCTTAAACATTTTTAATTAAACTAAGTGTAAAACAGCGTAAAAACAATGTTGGCCTTAAGCGCAAAAAAATATATATATGGCTTATTAGATAATAAAGTGTCTGTCTGGATTGGCGTAAAACTAAACTACACAAACAATACGCAAAGCAGTTACAACCGCAAAAAACTACAGACAATTGTGCAACTAACAAACTATAAATTAAGTTAAAGCAGCAAAAAATAATTTTTGCAGGCAATACTTTATAGAAATGCGGTGTCAGCTGACAATAGACATGGCTGCTTGGGGTCTTGTGATTATATATAGATCGCGGCAACAACAAGTGTGTATGACTTTTATATAGTTTAGAATATAGCTGCCACTTTATGGGGCATAGAAAATGTGTAACTCCAAGGCTAAAATCCAATATGGTGGCTTACATATGGGGCCCGCTTGGGGCAGCAGCTAAATTTTTTTTTATTTGTCAGCTGACAGCATGACAGTAGTCTTGTGATCAACGTCAGAAAGCAATTGTCAAATATTCGAACTCGAAAAAGAGCGCACAAACAAAGAGAGAGTTACTGAGCGAGCGCATAATGTCGAAAAGGGAGGGAGCTGAAGAGCGCTTAACTGCATGCATGCTAGAGATAAGAATTTTTAAGGGCACCCGCATTTTTTTTTTATTATAGAAAAAGAGTAAAAAGTCAATGCAAATGCAGCAAGCATAATTATTATAATTATTATATCATGCTCAAAATGAAAACCAGTTTTCTTTGGGCAAACGCTGCGCTCTGTTTGCTTGCTTAGGCCGCTCACGTAGCGGAACTTTTCGTACTTGAATTAAATTTTTTTCGAACTTAACAAAGCTTTGTCACGTGAAATTAAAGCTCTTTTTTTAAGTTTTTCTCTGCCAGCGCACATTAAATTGTGGGAGTTACTACGCCTGTCAAGTATTTAAAACGTAATAAAATTAATCAAATAAAAACCATAAATTATAGCAAACATTGCGGCCTAAGCCAGAAAAGTGAGTTGTTTGCAGCGAAACAGAAAAAGAAATTAAATAGATTTTAAAACAGCTGCCAGCTGCCCGTTGTCCAAGCAACAGCTAGTCAGCTGACAGCGAGCACCAGTGATAAGAACAATTTTCTTTTTATCTATTAAAAAAAAAGGCAAGCCATTACATACCGACTATAATATACCCTTTTCAATGCACTTGTTAAGTTTGTGGGCGAGTATGGTGATACTTGGACTTTCTTGTAGATGGCAATTTCGACACTCTTGCAAATGAGGTTGGAAATGATCATTTTGTCAAGTTTCAACTTTCTACGTGGAAAGGTTAGGACGTAAAGGCTGTTATGGGGAACTTTGATGTTTATTGAGTATAAATACCAATATCGGTAACCGATTATTTTATTAAACCATAACCCAAAGATTTAGGTAATAATAAAAAAAGTCTTCTGTTTGAATGTTAAGAGTGGACCGGGGACCAAAGGCTGTTATCCCCACGAACTACATATAATTTAAGTCAATATCAGTATATAATCTAGTTTTTTGGCCTTCTTTTTCGTCATATCGACGCTGTTTCTCGAAAATGTCTTATGAATGTATACTTTTTTTGTTGTATGCAGAAGGATTCCAATCATCAGCTCTTAACACAACAACATAGTGACGTATGTACATAAAGAGTTAAAAATACGATTTTCAGACAATGATGTATAATTATTCGTTATTTTGAAAAGAGAATATAATATTTATATTTGTAGCAAATTAAAAACATTAAAAGCTATGTCTTTTTAGTGCTGCTTCTAGGCAAAAGAGTTCTAATTGGGACATTCCCCAATGCAGGTTAAATCTTAATAGGCAACTTCTTTTATTACTTTGGTATATGCTTATTTGAGTCCTACATGTTTCCTTCTAGATGTTAAACATTCTTTTGCACAAGCTTAATATACCTCTTACCATTTCGAGTACAGGGTATGCAAAAAACTCCTAACTGCCTAACTCATCACCACAATTTATTTACAGTTGTACAGCCAAAATAAAACAATATGTCCAACCTAAAGCGTTTCGATGATGAGGAGAATGAGTCCAAATATGGACGTGTCTACGCTGTCTCGGGTCCTGGTAAGTACAACTAAGATAACTTGAAAAAAAAACTGCTAAAGTAATTATTTAAACCCCCACAGTCGTTACTGCTGAGTGCATGTCCGGCTCTGCTATGTACGAGTTAGTGCGTGTCGGTTATTACGAGCTGGTTGGTGAGATCATTCGTCTTGAGGGTGATATGGCTACCATTCAGGTATACGAGGAAACTTCGGGCGTCACAGTCGGAGATCCCGTGCTGCGCACTGGCAAGCCTTTGTCTGTAGAACTCGGCCCTGGTATTATGGGCAGCATTTTTGATGGTATTCAGCGTCCTCTGAAGGACATTAACGAGCTGACCCAATCCATCTATATACCCAAGGGTGTGAATGTGCCTTGCTTGTCGCGCACACAGGCCTGGGAATTCAATCCACTTAACGTTAAAGTTGGTTCCCACATTACCGGTGGTGATCTGTATGGTTTGGTGCACGAAAATACTCTGGTCAAACATAAGATGATTGTCAACCCACGTGCCAAGGGTACAGTGCGTTATATTGCACCTAACGGTAACTACAAGGTCGATGATGTAGTGCTGGAAACAGAATTCGATGGTGAAATCACCAAGCACACTATGTTGCAAGTCTGGCCTGTGCGTCAGCCACGTCCAGTTACCGAGAAATTGCCCGCCAATCATCCCCTTTTGACTGGTCAGCGTGTATTGGATTCGCTCTTCCCTTGCGTACAAGGCGGTACCACAGCCATTCCCGGTGCCTTCGGTTGCGGCAAGACTGTCATCTCACAGGTTCGTTTACTTAAAATCTCATATATACAAATTACATTCATTGTTTTTCTATGCTTCCAGGCTCTGTCCAAGTACTCCAACTCTGATGTCATTGTCTACGTTGGTTGCGGAGAGCGTGGTAACGAAATGTCTGAAGTATTGCGTGATTTCCCCGAATTGTCTGTTGAAATCGATGGTGTTACCGAATCCATCATGAAGCGTACCGCTCTGGTAGCCAACACCTCTAACATGCCTGTCGCTGCTCGTGAAGCCTCCATTTATACTGGTATCACACTTTCCGAATACTTCCGCGATATGGGTTACAACGTCTCCATGATGGCTGATTCCACCTCTCGTTGGGCCGAAGCTTTGCGTGAAATTTCGGGTCGTTTGGCTGAAATGCCTGCCGATTCTGGCTATCCAGCCTATTTGGGTGCGCGTCTAGCCTCCTTCTACGAACGTGCCGGTCGTGTCAAGTGCCTGGGTAATCCTGAGCGTGAGGGTTCCGTTTCAATTGTCGGTGCCGTATCACCACCTGGTGGTGATTTCTCCGATCCTGTGACTTCAGCTACTTTGGGTATTGTGCAAGTGTTCTGGGGTTTGGACAAGAAGCTGGCCCAGCGCAAACATTTCCCCTCTATCAATTGGCTCATCTCCTACTCGAAATACATGCGTGCTTTGGATGATTTCTATGACAAGAACTTCCCCGAATTCGTTCCATTGCGTACCAAGGTCAAGGAAATTCTACAGGAGGAAGAGGATCTTTCCGAAATTGTGCAATTGGTCGGCAAGGCATCGCTGGCTGAAACAGACAAGATTACACTCGAGGTGGCCAAGCTGCTGAAGGATGATTTCTTGCAACAGAACTCCTACTCGTCTTACGATCGTTTCTGCCCCTTCTACAAGACCGTCGGCATGTTGAAGAACATTATTGATTTCTATGATATGGCGCGTCACTCTGTGGAGTCCACAGCTCAGTCTGAGAACAAGATTACCTGGAATGTCATACGCGAGGCTATGGGCAACATAATGTACCAATTGTCGTCCATGAAGTTCAAGGTGAGCTATTAATTAAGTAATTTTAGCGTTCATGTATAAACTTTTTGTGTTTTATAGGATCCGGTCAAGGATGGCGAAGCCAAGATTAAGGCAGATTTTGAGCAATTGCACGAGGACTTGCAGCAGGCGTTCAGAAATCTGGAGGACTAAAGCCTTTGTTGGCTTTACTTTTACACTAATCTTATATTTGTTATATAGTTAACTTTTAAAAAGGCAAAAAATGTACAGTGCGTACAATTCCGTTCAAATATTCCGTGCAACAAAAAAATTCCAAGTTCTAAAAACATTTATACACAAACCGTAATACCGTTTGCATTCCAAGTCCATTCCTTGGTTGTTACAAGAAGAGTGTGGGAGATACAATAATATTCCGGCCTGCGGTTCTTACTTTAACTACGTACGGCTAAAGTTCCAACAATACCTAACTAACGTCCTTCTATGTACTTCCAATATACACAAGCGTACACACACATGCATACGCCACACGCATTCATACACACACACACACACACGAAAACAAAAGGCATACATAAATAGTATTATTGTTTAATGAATGGAAATTCTTGTTTATTTGTGAAAAGTCATGTTTATTTCTCCTTGTTTGTTTGTTAAATTTATGTAAATATTTAAAGTATGAAAATATTAAATGTACGAATAAAGTGCAAACAACAAATACATTAATGTAATTTCGAATTGGCCGTTGCTCTCACCTGATCCCCTCTCTATATCTCCAAAACCTTTACTTTGCTGTCAAAACATTTCAAACACACTTTTCAAATATTCGAAATTTTCTCGGTCTTTAAGCTAAAACAAAAATCGTTTGTAATTTATTTTACGTACACATGGATTACTGTTGCGATGCACAGTCCTGCCCTGCCAGGCGCAAAGATTTCGCCGCTAACACCTCTTTTGATAGTTCCTTTGATGGCACCGTAGTCCCTGTTGAGGATGAAGAAGATGATCCGGCACGAAAAAGTATGAGTTACGATGAGTCATTGGATGAAGAAGACACTTTGGGTCGCGTCTTTGGCGTTTCCGGCCCAGTAGTCAATGCTGAGAATATGGCTGGCGCTGCCATGTACGAACTGGTGCGCGTTGGCCACTTTCATTTAGTGGGCGAGATCATACGCTTGGAGGGGGACATGGCCACCATACAGGTCTATGAAGAAACCTCAGGCGTCAGTGTAGGTGATCCGGTAATTCAAACTGGCAAACCGCTCTCCGTGGAGCTAGGACCTGGAATTATGGGCAGTATTTTCGATGGCATACAGCGTCCTTTACGTGCCATAAGCGAATTGACCAACTCCATCTATGTGCCCAAAGGCATCGATATCAAATGTCTTAGCCGTGACATTGCATACGAGTTTACGCCTAGTAAATTGAATGAGGGCGACATCATTACCGGAGGCGACATCTATGGCAACGTGATTGAGAACAGCATGGTGATGCAGCGAATAATGTTGCCACCGAAAGCGCAGGGCAGGATCAAATTCTTAGCTAAGGCAGGCAATTATACCATTGAGGATGTGGTGCTAGAGACCGAGTTCGAAGATAAGGTAACCAAGCATACCATGCTGCAGACGTGGCCAGTACGTAAACCTCGTCCCGTGGTGGAAAAATTGCCGGGTATCAATCCGCTCTTAACAGGTCAACGGGTTCTAGATGCATTCTTTCCTTGTGTACAGGGCGGTACTACGGCCATTCCGGGTGCTTTTGGCTGTGGCAAGACGGTTATATCACAGGTGAGCAATAACAGTGTGATGTGAGGCAACCTGAGACAGCACTGCTGCCATATTCACCTTTCTTGCAGTCTCTGTCCAAGTTCTCGAACTCGGATGTAATCATCTATGTGGGCTGCGGTGAGCGAGGCAATGAAATGTCCGAGGTATTACGTGATTTCCCGGAGCTTACCGTGGAAGTTAACGGCGTACAGGAGTCAATAATGAAGCGTACCGGCCTAGTAGCGAACACCTCTAACATGCCTGTCGCCGCGCGAGAGGCCTCCATTTATACAGGCATTACACTTTCTGAGTACTTCCGTGATATGGGTTACAATGTCGCCATGATGGCTGACTCCACGTCACGTTGGGCTGAAGCGTTGCGTGAGATTTCTGGACGCTTGGCTGAAATGCCCGCCGATGCGGGCTATCCGGCTTATTTGGGCGCACGTTTAGCTTCGTTCTATGAACGTGCCGGACGTGTCACGTGTTTGGGTAATCCCGAGCGTGAGGGCTCTGTATCGATTGTGGGCGCTGTGTCGCCACCTGGCGGTGATTTCTCAGATCCGGTCACCTCAGCCACCTTGAGCATTGTGCAGGTTTTCTGGGGTTTGGATAAAAAACTGGCTCAGCGCAAGCACTTTCCCTCAGTCAACTGGCTGCAGTCCTATTCCAAATATACACGCGCCTTAGATCCTTATTACGAAGACAATTTTCCAGATTTCATACAGCTGCGTGCGACTGCCAAACAGATTTTGCAGGAGGAGGAAGACTTGTCTGAAATTGTGCAGCTAGTGGGCAAGGCCTCGCTAAATGAGGAGGATAAGATAACGCTGGAGGTGGCCAAAATGATCAAGGATGACTTTTTGCAGCAAAACTCGTATAGCGAATACGATTGTTATTGTCCCTTTTTCAAGACCTCGGCCATGTTACGTAACATGTTGGCTTTTTACGATTATGCCAACAAAGCGGTAAAGGACACAGCAACATTGGATTCGAGAGTCACCTGGGGTGTGATACGAGAGAATTGCAACGACATCATGTACGAACTATCCACCATGAAGTTTTTGAGTCCAAAAATGGGACAAGAGGCTCTGGAAGCGGAATTGCAAAAGATTTACGATCGCTTAGTGAAAACTCTGACAAACTTAGCGGAAGCTCCCGGTTACTATACCTAGGGAAGTCGTGAACAAAAGTTAATAAATATATTTACGGTATTCCACTTTTGAGCTTACAGCAAAACGCATTCCTAACTGCATAGTTAATCCTCGTTTGCATTCCTTTGATAATTTCTTGACTGCCAGCAAATGTCGACAAAATTCATTGATTTATGCGAAAAGTTTATTACGGTAACGACAGTAAGGTGGCTGTCACGCCCTCTTAGCTTGCCTTTGCTGACTTTGAGGGCAACATAGCAAAATAAAACTAAGCGGAAGCATGTTAAACTCTAGATGCTCTCACTAGGCGTTACAAAAGCTTTAAGAGAGTCACAGCATCTGATTCGCACCATCCAAGCGTGACGACTTACGCTCGGATTATACCCTTTAGGTGCTGCTAAAGATGTTACACATCTAAAAAACGTCCCAGGCAGTATTTGCCTCTGTTTGTGTGATGTGGCATTGCATTAGTGGTTGCGAGAACCTCGCCACCAAGGAGCAACCACAGCAGAAATGAAAACGGCACGAGAAACGTAAGCCGCTAGGGAAGGCCTGTCAGATGTAAAGTATTTAGCAATGAGTGGCATAAGTTGACCCTTCCCCTTCGAAGACAGCACACAAGAAAGTTTTGTCCTGATGACGCTCCTATTACAGCACTGCAAGCGTACTGCTATCGAGGGTAACACCATTCGAGCGTAATAATAGATGTTTCACATAAAGAAATGCGAATCAGTATCGCGCTCAGAGGAATACGTCGAAATGAACTGCTTACTGCTTCGCCTCTTGTAGTTAAAAGTCGTCTCTACCAAACTTAATGCCAGCTTAAAGCAACTCTCCTCGCAGTGTGTTAAAATTTGTGCAAGAAGCAGAGATCGATTTCCATTCAATTAGTGGAAATTAAATGTAAGTAAATGCGACTGTATGTGTGTGTCTGGGTTTGTGAGCGTTTGACTTCGCCGATAAGCAGCAGCACCAGAGTTGACTGTGGCTGCAGTGCAGCTGGGAATGATTATATTTCCGCACAGCGCAAACCCCTAAAAGCCACCGCAGCCGCCATAAAATGAGCGCAAAAAAAAAGTGGAGCAAGCCAAAAATCAGTTCGATTGCAAATTGAAAATCCCCTTACAACTTCCTTTTCCGCTATGCCAGCGAGCATAACCCACACATAAAGACAGCCGCATATGATGTATGTGTGTGGGTGTGTGTGTGTGTGTGTGTGTGTGTGTGTGTGTGTGTGTGTGTGTGTGTGTGTGTGTGTGTGGTGTGTTGGCATGACAAACGTGGCGTATGAGCAATGCGCGCTAATTGGCTGCCGTTTGCCGTTCGTTGCCACTGTCAGTGACTGCCTGACTGTCTGGCAGCCATTTTGAATTTTCAGCGCGCAGCAGCTGCCGGCTCGGTGCTCCGAGCAATGGCTGGCTCGACTCGACGCGGCTCGCTAACTTGCACCATCGCTACTCTCTCTCTCTGTCTCTACGTTATTGCATAATTTGAAGGGGTTAAGCCATTGAGCTTTAATGCAAAATTTCAATTGAAAGTCAAACAGTCAATTCGCTTTGGCAGCGATAATCGTAAAAGGATAATGGCGCTAAAAGCGCATAAAAAGCCAATGGCTGCCAAGGACCCCCGGGCCTTGTGCATGCGCTTGTATGTACTCTACCCACTAGCCAGTGCTTTCTACATATGTGAATGAATGAGTGAGTGGGTGAGTGAGTGAGTTCTTTGGCATAAGTGTGCACTCAATTAAAGGATTTCTTTTTGGGCTCTGCCCCATGCGCACTCCTTTACAGTCGCCTTCACACATATATGAGCGCTGAGCCCAACTGTCGATGTTGGCTGGTAGATAAGCCCATTCCAAGCACTACACTTCCTAAACGAGCCAGCTGCCCATTTAAGCGGCTTTACACAACAACAACAAACAACAACATGAGCTGAAAAAAAAAAAAAATAAATTTAAAAATAAATAAGAATGTGAGCATAGCAACAAAATGTATGCTGTAAAGAGCCAACAAAAACCGAGCAAGAAAAGGCTACACTTTTGGGCAGCCAAAGATAAGATACTCTAGAGCATAATCTTTCATAACTAATAAAGCCATATGGGGGAGCATTTGCTATAACCCTAAGCCAAAGCTTTTCCAAATTAAACGATAATACCAGATATAAACAACGTTTTGAGAAGATAATACGTATGCATTCTGGCTCGATTCCTCGCAGCAAAGATTACAAGTATAAAGTTGAAGTTCCACTAGAGTGAAGTCCTATCTATGGTCGAGGTGAAGCATAAGCGGTCAGCCAAAGCCAATCAATCCTGCAGCCATGGTTGCCACCTTTGCCAGTAACACTTGTTCGGCTAATATACCAATGCTAAGTCCAAACCAGAGTTCCTAAACGCCTTGCCATCTTCTACAATCAGAGAAAGATACTATGCCCAGACAATGTGCACCACAAGCTTTAATTTCTAAGGATAGACGGTTCTCCATCGTTTTTTTAACCGCAGAAACGACCAGAACTGGTCAAACCTGAAGCCATGATAACCAACTTTGCTAACAACACAATTTTTATTGATGAAACTCGTCCAGTTATTGTTGTGCTGAATGCAAACAAGGCTTTACCTCCTTTTACAATGGCATAGATACATAGCGAATACTTGAACTTCAGCCAGACTACTCGCCAGACCTTTTTTTAGCCTACAAGACAAGGTTCCCCCATCTAAACTATTTTTTTTTAACCCAACAAGTAACCTTTAGGGTTAGTGCTAAGCTTCAGCTTAATAAGCCTATTAACGTCTCAAAGATTATCAATCGAGATAATGCGATTGCCTTTGTCCCAGATATGTATGCCCACGTTCATCCTCACTGCTGTGCATTTTCAAGGAACAGCTGAACCGGCATGTTAGCCGATAGCATGACTTGTTCCCGCCTTAACTTCTTTATGGTTCGGTTTTCATATAAAGATTCTAAAATTCACAAAATTTCCCAAGAATACCAAAATTACCGACCGAGCATAATAAAATATAGGTTATAAGTAATGTTTGCGCAGCTTTAAGCCACTGACAAATCAAAAGGTAATTTTCGGAATCGAACATCAAAATCCTTATCTTAACTTATTATCAAGGCTCCGGAGTTAACATGACATATAGCCTGGATCCGATATAGTATCCAATCAATCCAAGTTCAATCAGTTTCTGGCCGTATCTAAGATATAGGAGGTGAAAGACATTTTAATAACGAAAGACTTCTGGCTCTTAACTGAACATTACAACCTGTTACTGGGTAACGGCCTGATGTAATGTAGGCAAGGATACTTTATACACTCCATAAGCTAAGATGAGTTTAAAGACTTGGGATAAAGAAAATTATTGCATTGTTATCCTATGAAATGATAACGATTTAGTGTTCGCTTTTGGTTCAGCATTATAAGATGGATTAAGCATGCCTTTGATCAAAGGTTTTGATACGATTAAAAATGTAATACAACAGTTTTCTAAAATATTGCTATATCTTACATTTTCGGCGGACTCTATGCATAAAATAAACCAAAAAACCAGCTGAATAATTAGCATAGGTTCGATTTTCGGTCGTTTTTTCCTTTGTACAAACTTCTGGTTATCAGGGTTAAGTTTCAGTGTGTTCTACTCGCTCCGAACTAGTTCGATCGAACTAAACTGTTCATTGAATTGGTTTGTTAAGTGCGATCCAAAGTACATAAAATTTAAGAGAGTTGAATTCTTGTCCGTTACATTAAGTCGACTAGCAAAAAGGCGAGCACTTTTAGCACATTGCACACATGTGTGCTTTTTTACTCTTTCTCAATTTTGCCTACGATGAAGTCGGTCTGACAGAGACAGCAACACAAGCAGCTGTGTTGTGTACGCTGTGCTGAAAGTGGTCACTTTTCAACAAAGTTTTTAAATTGTTATCTAACTAAAGTTGAAATAGAATACTTAACACTAGTTTAAACCAATTAATCTAAATACCGATTAACCGCTTCCTTTTAAATAATATATCTTTTTGTAGAACCAATATCATAACAATCGATATCATTGGTCCTCGCGAGCAGTTACCGTATGTTTTGCGACTATTGAAAGAGAATCTGTCAGGATGATTCCGGTTCCGTAAAGGGCTGTCATGGCCAATTGAGAAGAAGAAGAATCCCAAAACTTTTACAACCAACGAATTATTCGCAGAGGAAGAGCTGAATAGATTGAACCTATTGTCAGGGTTCGTTGAAGTACCAGCTCGCAGCGCACTTTTAAACCCAATCAGTTTTCGTAGAACTGTTCCAATAAAGAAACTTTCGAGGAATCCGCCCTGAAAATGCGCATCTTACATAAGCTGAATCTTTTATTTGTTCGTGAAATGATTCTCTAGCTAAAACTCTAACACGTAACGATAGGATCCCACATCTATGGCTCCCAGAAGAATAGCTCAATTGGCTGAGCATTTTGTCACGGTTCTATGCGTTACAGATTTGCGAGAAAAATTATTATGCTCAATTCAAGTGTATTAATAAAAAACAAAATCTTTTATGCTTGTTGCTATTGTTGTTGTTGTTGTTGGATGTTTGCCGCAAGGCCAAAAGGATATCATAAGCACAAGGCATTGGGTTATTTCAGCGGCAACTTAATTTGCAACTTATACGCAAAATCCTTTTGATTTTGTTATTTTTCGGCAGGCGCTGAAGTTTTCTCCACAGACTGCCAGCCATTGTTGCTGTTCGTTTGGCAGGATTCGTTTATATTTGCTACATGTCCTTTTTTAAAGACACACAATCACATATACACTTATAGCATAGCATACAGGCGCAGATTTATAACGCCTGCAGTTATTTGGCAAAGTTAAGAACCTTTTTCTGTTTTTTTTTATTTTTTGTTTTGCATTAAAGCCGAGCTGCGCGGCTACCCTTACTTTTGGTCCTATTTTTGTGCACTTTTGCGGCAAACACAAAAAAAAGGGTTCTTAGTGGTTCAGTGATTCTTAGCGTAGTCCTGGTAGGCCCTAAGACGGCCTTACGCCATCATTAACCAACATGTCATTTCATATTCTTTCAAAATCTGCGCCGCTCTCGCACACCGCGTGTCCGTCCGTCCGCCTTATCCTGCCGCTTTTCAGGGAATTCAAATTAAGCCTATGCAAATGTGCCAACGGCTGTTTTTGTTATTCAGCTGCAGTTACCGTATACAACAAAAACAACAAACTTCAAACTTCTTCGAACACGCTCTCTCTCTCTATCTATCGCTCTGTCTCTGTCTAACTCTCTTAGTGCTCACAGCTTGCTTACACATTCTCAGCACATTGTCTCACATTATCGCTGCACTCGGCAACTTCTTTTGCTGTCTTTGTTGCCGTCATTGTTGACAAAATTTGTCGCTCATGAATCAGCGCGGCGCCACTGTGCAGCGCTGTAATGTATGCTATGAAAAAGTTTTGCCATAAAAAATTTGTACACTTGTTGTTCCATTTGTTGTTGTTGTTGCGGCTGCTGCTGTGCGGTGTGTCGCCTGTCACACAACAACTGGCCTATCACTCAAGCCGCCAGCCTTTTATTCACTCAGTCGCTCACCGAGCATACAAAACTTCCAAACTGACATACAGCAAAGAGTCCTTGCCGCATCCTTCGCTATAGAGTATGGTTGGGGGCAAGCCAACGATCCAGCGACCCGTCGCTCGTCATGCTAAAGATAATGAAATTGTTGTTAAAAAAAAAACTCTGACGCGCTGTTCATCAGCCAGGCAAACATTTTAAATACAAAAGGATATGCGTGGGCACTCAACATTGGCACACACACACACTGACAGGACGCACCGCCTGCTGGTCCCACCCACTCGTCTATTTTTGCTACAATGACATTGATGAAACGCTTGAAATTTACTGCAAATGTTGGCCTGCTCTGCTACTTGCCTCTTCTGTTCTTTTTTTCGTTGCCTCGCTTAATTATGTGACGCGCTATGTCATAGCTCAAGGTGGGCGTGGCAGGCGTCTATATACACATTTGCTATATAGCCTCGCTCGTGGCAGGCCAACTGTAGCGCTATTCAAATGCCCCAAGGGCCAAGTGACTGGTCGAATTTATTAGATACCCCTTTGAAAGGCATATTAACTTTGTCGTTAAGTTGGCAAAGCATATAATAAAACTGAGTGCTGTATATATGCATACTCAATAGCTCCCTGAAAAGTTCCCATATTCCATACAGATTTAATCAAAGAAAACGCTGCCAGATAAAAAACCTGTGTTTTTTACATTAGACATAAAGACATTTTAAAGTGTCCTCATGCAAATGTCGGTATAGCAAATACGAACACGCTACTCCACATTTTTAGCTTGGAATTTGATGGCGTAAGGGGTTTACTTTGTTCTGATTGGAAGTTCATTTACGCAGAGTTAGCATCCGACGATCTTATGAGAGCTAAGCAGCAAAAACGGCAACATGAAACTGTGGTTGAAGGATTGATAGAACTCGGCAGGAAGTGTTTTAGGCAGTCACTCACTTTTAGCCAACTATATGTACCTGCCAGTACGACAGAGTGAGCAAAGCCTCAGGGCCCAAACCTTTCAACTGGTTTTCATATGTGGTATAACCAAAACTATGGAAGTTTTCGGAGCGTGAACCTATTTTTAAGCCCATCAAATAATCCCATGATATCTCTGCATATAGGCAAAGTTATTTGCTTTTGACACCTTGGGAAATGCCTCACTTTCACTTTGTCTTCCTTATCTTCCTGACACCGCGTGTCGGCTGGAGTCTCACAACTGCATGCTGATACCTATTATCACTCGAAATCCTACCTTCTAAACACGAAATACGACAAAGTTCACAGCGTGAAGTAGCTGGAGAACACCTAAACTAAACTTCATCATTAGTAAGAAGGAGACCAGTTTTTTTTCGTGGTGGTGGTCCAGAAAGAAGAGAATGCAAAGAAGTGCTATGCCTAGCATTAGCCAGCAGAAATGTATCTTGGCATACTGATCGACACTAGAATCTACTTTAAGGCCCCCATAGAGCATGCTAACCAAATGGCGGCGGAGTGTAGTAAAGAGAGATTTTTTTTGTCAATCACGGGTTCTGTATTACTGACGCAGCAACCCAACGTACAAAATGGAGTCGAACGACTTTGTTCCTAGATGGAATGCTTTCATTTGAAATTCTGATTTGAGATGCTGCATTAAGACGCATTGAGACATGTGGTACGATGAAAAGGAAACTCTTTAAAGGTGGCAACTAAGACTTTTGTTTTCACACCCTTTCTCTTATTTCAACTGTCTTTCTCTCTTCTAAGTTCCTCTGTGCTAGCGATGGTTTCAACACTCTCTGATGAGCCATTGCACCCACCACAAATCTAATCTAATCTAAGATGGTAAATGAGCAACCGTGAAAAATTAACATACCAACGCATCAGGATTGGTGCCGCGACAATAACCCACATCACATAAATGAGCCAGATGCTATCTAGCAAAAAGAAGTCACAGGCGGTTGTTATCATAGACGAGTAATGCCCCGTAAACAGGTGTAACTAATAAAAGCCGTAATGCGTGTATGTTTTTTTTTTTATTAATGTATTTTTATTTGCAATCTGTCTGAAAACAATCAGCAAATTTTATAAGTAAAAATAAAACTAAAATGACAGGATTGATTGTGCTCCAGTGAGTCCAATCAATATACAATAATTCTATTTTCTAAAGGTTATTATACAATTATTGCACAAATCTTTCTCGAAGGTCCAGAATATGAAGTCTTTTCAGACGTCTTACGTCCATACTATTGTTAAGTGGGTTAATCGCAAGTACGTTTTCGTGATTAGACAGTCTCTCTAAGTATCTTCAAGACAACATTCAAGTCTTTGGGTATTTCTTGGTTGCTTACATACCATGGAGCGCCTGCAATGTTTCTAAGAGTTATAGATTGATATCTTTGCAGGAATTCGATGTTTGGTGGTCGCCGTCCCCCAGTGCTGCATGGCATACGTCCAGACTGGCTTAAGGACAGCCTTGTATAGCCATATACAATACAAACAGGCATTACTCTCTCATGCCAGTGTTGTTGCCTCAATCAATCGTTTGGAATAGAGTATTTCCACTTTGTTACTTCAAGCCTCTAACTTAACTTTCTTGTATTATTTTTAAACTTTGTGGTTGGCGTTGGCGGAAACGTCGCGTCCTTGCCGCCATTGTTGTACTTACTTATGCCTGTCGAAAAATTGCCGAAATTCAGTGAAGCGCGTGTTGCGAGCTATATTGTTATTGTGGTATGTGCGTTGTTGTGGCTGTTGTTGTTGCTTGAAGCAGCCGCCATCAAGACTGGCAGCTCGGCATCCTGGCAGCCATTCAGTCCCAACAGTCAAGCCAGTCAGTCAGTGCATTTAGTCAAAAGTGATTGAAAAGGCATTTTGTTATAATGCCAACTTAATGACAACGAAATTACAGCAAAAGCCAACCAAAGCACAACGACTACAACAACGACAAGGAGAAGAAACAAAATGAGTTTGAAATACTTTTTGGGGCCAAACAAAGTTTTTCGCTATGAAAACGAAATTAGAATGTATGCGACGCGTTACGCGTGCGTTTCTCGACTGAGACTAGCTCAAACTTTCCAACACTCACAGACCTAGCCCACTCTCTCCTCCTCTCTGACGCGCTGTTAACTCGCTGTTAAGCATTCGAATTACATATTTACATGAAATGCAGCAGTGTCCGCTGTAAAAGTCTGTCATTGCACGTATTTGTTTGCCCCGAAAAGTATGCTATTGAAATATTTATTGAGTCATAGCAGCGTTACTTTAGCTGTCTTTGTCTAACATATTATTTTGCTCACGCCTGCTCTTCTTCTCTCTCTGTCTCTCTATCTCTGTCTCTCTCTCTCTCTATATCTCTCTCTCTCTCTCTGTCTCTACAAGCGTGCAGCTGATTAGACATTTGACATATTTCGTTGCTTTCGAGTTCAAAGCGCATTAGACATGCAAAATAAACACGTGACGGCATACACTCACACAAGCGCATCACGTACACACACACACACACACACACACGCACACACACACTGACGTGCATACATATCGCCTGCATTTAGGCAACATTTTGTCCTTTTGGACGGACGACTGCTCCTTCTGTTTCCTGTCGCATTTTTCTATTAGCAGCGCTGCCAAGCAACAATTCGCCACTGTATATGCAAATTCAACCAACTCTTTTGGCTACCCTCTCACTCTCTTTCCTTTCTCTGTTGCCTCTTTAGCATCAGCCACGTCTTCCTTACCCACTGTCCAACTACAGAATGCACTCACAAAGTGGCATCACATCGTTTTAGAGTTGGCTTTACGAAATCGCTTTTTATAATCGAAAATATCTTTTCTAACGCGGCCATTTCTCAAACGATAACGACAGTTACCAATTCGAAATAGAATACAAAACAAAGCAACCGGGAGGTGTGCCGGACATTCAATCAGAAACAACAAAGGATTAACCAAACTTAAGAGGATATATGCAACATATGGTGATGACTCAGTAGCTTATGTTAAGAATTATTTTATATGTCAAAATAAGTAAGCAAAACAAAGGGGTCGACTCAGATATTTATTAAGATGTAAGCACTATAGCATTATACCAAAACATTAACAGGGAAAAACTTCACTCAGGCACAACTTCAGTTTGTATGATAGAAGAATTGTAAAAGATAGAAACAACGTTTTTACTGAAAGTACTACAGGTAGAGATACTTATATTTGTTATATGATGATTGGAAAATAAAACAAGAATCCCTGAAGAAGGCTTAAATTTAGCCGAAACGCGTAGAAGGACAAATAATAGTTGAAATGATTTTTACTAATTATTGAGAGAAAACGGCCCTCATAAACCTGCAACGCAAGAGCGCTATACATCGCTATATAAAAATAACACAGAACAAGATTTCATTAGCAAAATATATATTGTGGATTTATTAAGCTCCGCAATTCTGTTCAATAAGTCGATGTTAGATTAGATTTGTGGTGGGTGCGAAGGCTCATCAGAGAGGGTTGAACCATCCCTAGCACTTAGGCAGCCTTGCCAATTGTACCATGCCCGCCAGAGGACGTCACAAGAGAGAAAAGCGGTTGAAATAGGAAAAAGAGTGCGAAAACAGAGTAGGCTTGCAATAGAGGCTGCCTATTGATACAATCTTCCCGACTTCCTACGGGAGAGTATACACCTCGCTCATGTTGAGTGTATAACTCCCCAAAATGTGCAACCGTGTCCTTGCAAAGGCCGGACAGTAACACTGAAAGCGCTCCGTGGAGTCGGCTTTTTCAGGACAGGCAGTTGGGTCGTCAACGAGGCCCATATTGGCCAAATGTATTGTAACCCGTGATCTTCTGACAAAGAAGATATCTGGAGGCCATTGGATTGGGTTGTTTCACGAAGTGTTTCGTTTCGCTTCATCCAGTGGTTGATATCCAGCGTTCCTTACAGATTGTGTCTGTGCAGGCCGCTATCCATCCAACCGATTCAGCTGCGCTGACAGGAATGATTGGCTCAAGCCCTATTGGCTGTGACGCCGGCCCTTTGTTTGCCAGCTCATCCGCCATTTCATTGCCCTGGATTTGGTGTCTCGGAACCCAGTGTAGACTGTTAAATCTGGTCTTACATTCGATAGCCATGATCGACGATGATTGCGAGGAATCTCCAGGAACCTGAGCTCAGCCTGACTGCCACTACAGATCCCTACAGTTACCCCACTCAACTTTCTCTCATAGATCCAGATCGTGCCATTTAGAATTACGTAGATTTCCGTTTGGAAACCGATTCCCTTAATAAGGAATCTCTTGGCCGAAACACCAGTACATGTTACTTTCGTGTTTAAACACAGAGATGCCGGCAAAATTAAGGCGATAATATTAGTTTTGATAGAAGTAGTCAGTTAAACAGTTTAAGACAATTCGCAGAACGCAATGAAAACACTAAAAGTATTTCGGCGCCTAACTTAAAGTCTTAGTCTTTGCCTTCGACTTTGCTTTACTTCTGGTCTACGTCATGCTTCGTCTTACTCTTCATCTTTCTTTTCACCATCCTCTTCATCTACGTCATCCTTTTCGTCTTCCTCGCCACCTCCTTCTTGGCGTTCTTTTTCGACTTCCTCTTCATTTTATCAATAGACTTAGAAGAATGAACTAACTTAAAATTGATTCGATTGAGACGCGAATGGGAGCGTAAAGCGTCGTTGTATTTCATGACGTTTGGTTGCAAGCTACAACTGAAGAAGAGGTTATGGTCCCGTCTATGTTCTAACAATGACCACCAAAGTTAACATCCCCGACGATCCCGATCGTAAATGATGGTATCGATGAACCATCGCTTATCCATGGCGAAGTTCGCGTTGCTCCCAAAACGGCTCACCAACAACAAAGCTGCCTAATTCCAAGACTGACGGTAATAACCAACTCATCATTTTCCATGCACCAATACATTTGGCTATGATAAAGCAAAATACTTGGCCGGCTTTTCCGTCTTTATCTTTGTTGTCTTCGCGCATCTTGTCGTATTTGCACTCATCTTCGTCGTGCTTCCATGCAGTATTGGTGGTAACGGTGCCCCTATCGTTTAAGATCACAACTTCTTCCGAAACGGAGCAATATCGATTCAAAACGTCATGTTACGTGGTTTCGAATATTCCCAAAGCTCACTGGGCTGGGAAGCAGCTTCGTTCGTGCCGAAATCGTATATTATCTTGAAGAAATTTTAGGATTTGACATTCCGGTAGCTCCTTCTCTTTCAAACGCTTAAAATGACCGGTAAAAATACAACAATATTGTATTCACGATTTGACTTCACAAGAAATTCAAAGGAATGAAATTCGTAAGTTCTTGCCTAAAGTGAGTATCGAAGAAGCGAGGTAAATACAAGTTTGACAGAAGTATAAGTAACTAGTGGGCTCCGCCTCCTGCTCGCTCGGCATTCCAACACCCGTGCCCCTCTCGAGGTAGAGCGTATTCCCTTCATCTTTTTCTGCTTCTTTCTTATTTTCTTCCTCTTTCTCAGCTCTTGTTCTTCTTCTTCCTTATTCTCATTTCAAAAGCTATAAGATGAAAAAACCCGATTTACGTTTAACTCCGCCTCCTGCTCGCTTCGCTAAAAACCCCATTGCGCCTCTCTATGTAGATCATAGTCTTCTTCATCTTCCTCTTCCAGTTCCCTACCAGTTCTCCTAAGTTTTATTAAGTTTCAGAATAGAAGCAGAATAGTCTGCTTTTAGTTCGCAAGATTCCACTTTTTCAGAGTTTACTGTAACTCCTTTTGCCAACATTGCCGCATTGTTGTTCGTCTAAATGATTCGATGCCAGTTAAATTTAGAGCACGTGCGCAAAAGTTCGTGCCCCCCAAAACAGCCGAACCAACCCCAACCCCTATTGAGTGCTTATCTGCTGCCAGCGGCCAGTGAGTGTCTTAGCTGAGAAAACTTTCAACTAAGTGTAAGAAAAATGTTATGTTGCGTTTTAATTGAATTTTGGAAACCGCATAACTGAAATCGCAAAGCCAGCCAAATCTGCGCCTGACCATTCGACAGGCAATAAAAATGTTGTTAAACCTTTCAGCTCGGCCATCGCAAGAAAACGAGGAGAAAAAAGAAAAATGTAATTTGAAAAGTGTAGTGTATAAGGTAGGAACGGGGGGTAGCGGCAGAAACTACTAGAGAAGTGTATGTGCGCGTATGAGTGTGTTTGAGTGAGCGCCAGATTACAGCTGATTGTGACTTGGCGATAAGCGGCACAACGTTGGCAAACTGTGGCGAGCCCATGGCTAAGAGCTGCCCGCATTGGCTGGTCAATTAGTTACAGCATTAAGGGATCTCTCTCTATGGCCAGCTTGGAATTTATTGTATAGTTGGTCGAGTAAAGTGGGCTTGAGTTGGTTAGCGCCGCTTATCGCTATAACCAGGACAGAGCAGATTAGCCCAGAGTCGTGCAGACAGCTGGACAGACAGACACAACTAGGCAATGGGTACGGTCAATGGAGGCAGTCGAAGGGACGTTTGGACGGACAGACAGACAGGCGCGCCGTAATTGACTTGTTGCCAAGTAATCGTTGCCTGTTAACTGCTGTTGTCAGGGGATTATCTACAGTTCAGTTGAAATCGACTGATATGCCAGGTTGAAAGTTATGTAGTTAGAAGAGCCAAAGCCAAACAATTACATTCGACTGCCTCTGACTGTCTTCGCTCCCATGAACGCACACACACACACACACACAAACCCACACACTTAGACACACACACACACACACAAATGGAAAGCCCATTGAAGTGCATGAAAAGTGAAAAACAATAAACATTCTCAACATGCTTCAGCTTAATTCGAGTGCTTTGTTTTGCTTGACTGCTGCTGCTACCTCTCTTTTCTGCTTCCACTTCTTCGGCTTCTTCTGTTCGACTTATTCGCTTTTTTGTGTTTTGGGTCAGTACTTCAGCTAATTGGTTTCAAATTTATTGAGAGTTATTCAAATTTAACTAATCTCTGTTAAAATGCGCTCACACATGTTAGTTTCACGTATCAAAGCTAAAAAATACCAAAAAAAAAAAATACCAGGCGACCAAATTTCACTCTTCATCAAACGTTTGTACTTCAATGCACTGCTTTTAAGCGGCAAGCAGCTTCTAAGCAGGATTTTAAAAGTCGCACGATGTTTGTTTACGAAACTTTGATGAATATGTTTACCCATGTTTTCGGTCAATCCGCGCAATTTCGACTGGAGTTATATACAAGCAGCGATCATTCTCTACAGAAGGTGACTGACGTGCCCAGATCAAGATTCTTCTGCACTTGGAATCGTCCGATCTACCGTCCGTCACGTTCATGTGGTGTAATTCGGGTGGTTTGACTCATGAGCTGTTTAAGCAGCTTCTACAGGGGAACGAAACGGTGTGCGAAAATAGAAGCAGACGTCTTTCTTGCTTTTATGCTACAATATGCGCATGCTAGATGGCGCCACAATATGCCAAGTTGGACATTAAAATATGTTGGAAAGTTGTTGTTAGTAGAGTGAAGATTTCTCTTTCCAAATATATGAGCGAAGACGCCAAAGACGTGTGTCCCAGCAGGCGCACATACTTTGTATGCAGATGTGCCTTTTCTGGATGGAATTGAAGTGCAGCTGCCGAATGGCTTTTAGAATTTTTGTATACCATCTTAGCCTCCTTCACAGACCTCAAAATGTTTGATTATTTCCGTGCGAGTTAGCAGTTGGATGTCCATAAGCCCCAAAAGGGAATGGCACTACCCAAACGGCTCATCGATGCTAAAGGATGAGCAACCATATATACATTTATAATTTCTTTAAGTCTGGTACAGACATGCACATTCATTCGCTCATGTATGACTCTTTTTGTAGTTATTGTTCACGAACTTGTTATTGTTGACTTTTTGTGAACAAACAGTTATAATGTTAAAAGCTGTTTACACCAAAACATATTCATTTACTTTGTCTTAGCCGTGTGACTCATAATTTGTGTGTCGCCAATGTTCACTTTTCACGTGTGACAGCCATTGGCGCACACAGGCACACGTCACAGTGTCATACAGTGTAAACGCAGCATGAGTTTCAGTATTTTTCGAAATGAAAATTGTGTTTTAAACTATGTTAATGCTAATGTTAATGTAAAACCACATAAATTATACAGTACGTTTTCTTAAGCTAATCAGAAAATCATTATGTTAAGTTAGCATACATTATTTGATTAACATAAGCACATAACAGCTCGCTGTAAACCGGCGTCAAGGATCTGTTAGATTCATACGCTCTGTAAACACGTTTATGAAAAAAAAACATAACCTAAAAGCTTATTGCTGCTGCTGGAAGTATTTGCATCATTTGTCTCCGAGCTTCAACTCCTTTAGGTAGAAGAAGAAGACTTGTGTTAACATTTAATAAGATAGGAAACATTACACTGTTATATAGTTATTTACACTAAAGTGACTTTTCAATTCTACAAATTTACTGTCTGCAATTTCTGATGTCACTTCACAATTTCAATTAATTTCACCGACCAATCGCTGTATACTTAATCGACCAATAAATGTCGATGACCGCAGCGAATATGTTATCAATATATCGGCAATCACACTTAAATACGTTACAATTTAATAATTTAATAAGACATGCTTTTTTTAACCAACTTTGCTGTTAATCGAAGTTGCTCATCTGAGCGCAGCTTAAAACCAAACTTCTTAAACATTACGCATAAATCGCATAAATATCCACTATGCCTCTAAAAGCATGCAACATAATAATCCTAATTGCTCGTCTGCGCACAGCTTAAAAAATTATGGCATCAAAACATTAACCAACTTTCATTTTTCCATTTGCATTTTTAGAGCTTCTTCCACTGGCGCCTGAAAGTATGCAACAACCTTCAGCCGCAACAATCAGTGAGTGTTTGAGGCAGCGTTCCTAAGGTCGGCGGCCATTTTGATGAGTGGTCATATATATTATATGTGCATTCGTTGAGTGTGCCTTTTACACCTCTTAATACACATAGTTACAATTTGCAACACACACACACACACACACACACACACATGTATTCAAAGCAAAAGCATCATGAACGCGCCACTGTTTAATGTTGCATGATGATGTATTGAAACCGCAACCTGCACACCTTGCCACAAGCCGCCTGCCTCTCATTAGCCGCAAAGATTGTTGCTTTGTTGTTTTTGCTATGTTGTAATACACACACACACACACACACGCGCACACACACACACACACACACACACACACACTTACCTTTTACACAGGCACACACAGCTCTTTGGCATCTTTTTACTAAATGCGCTTTTAAGCGCGCTAATTAAAAATGTGGCAACAACTTCACTTCAATAAGTGTCTGTGTGTATGTGTGTGTGTGTATGTGTGTGTGTGTGTGTGTGTGTGTGTGTGTGTGCTGAGTTTTTTATTTGCTATATTGCATACTTGCAGGCGCCGCTGCATGCTGCGGCAGCGTAATTAACGCCTTCACTTTGGCATTGGCAGGCAGCGTTTTTGGTTTTCTTTTTATACACTTAGCGTTAGAAGATGGTATTATACATTTGTCAAAAGGTTTGTAACATGTTGAAGGAAGCAATCGAGAATAACTTGAATTACTCTTCGTCGTGCTTGGCGGCCATCATTTTAAATGAGTCTTTTGCTAAGCAAACTAGTCTTTAGTTGGATGTGTATGAGAAATTTTGCAAAATTTCATTTCATTTCAAATTCTATGCTTGATACTTTGCTTGAAAAATCAAAAAAAAACCTCAAAACCTCAGACCTTGTACCGTCTACTTGGTTCTACTCACCCGAGTTCAGTATACTGATTGGCGTTGCTTAAACGCTCTTATATACTTCGGCACAATTGTTTAGCTATAATATTTTTCCCTTTACAAATTACTAAAAATGCGTTTCCAAACAAAAAATGTTGCTCTAATTTGTAGGTGCCACTTGGAATTTATCGTTATATTTAAAACTCACGTTCAACATCAAAGACAAAAAAAATTCTTACAAAGTAGAAGGGTTATTACTGCAAACAAAATTTTCGTTTGTAAAGAGAAATATTTGAATCTTGGTTCAATGTAACACTGAAAATCTATACTTTACTTGAAAGCGTCATCTGCGAATGAAATTATAGTAGTTATGATCAAACCAGAGTTGCAAATGTGGTACGATTTCGAACTACAGATTTTCTTCTGATGTGAAGCGAACAACGTACCAAATCTTCTATAATATTTTCACTTCACAATTTTGTGCCAAAAAGGATTCGGCTTAAAATACGAATATATGAAAAAATGCATATAAAAAAAAATACAAAAAAAAAGGTTTAAAATATTTTAAAGCCTTAATAAATAAAATAGGTTATATGCAAGTAAATAACAAATATTATGCTCTTTCTTATTGAACCATAGTACACAGATCCGCTGGGAAAGGCTCTTTTGTATGAACCACTTGGGTTCAAACGTAAGTTTTCGTCTCTTCCCGAAAAATAAAAGAAAACCCTCGTAATGTAATTATAAAAAAAAGAATATTTATTTGGAGCACTATGCTTAAGTAATGACATATTGTAGAGACATTTTAAAAGCAATTTAGCTGATGTACAATAAAGCAGAGGTAAACATGGATAAAATGATAATCAAATTAAAAATTTTAATTGATTTTTGTCCTTAGCTTTAATCTAACTAGTGGCCGCCTTGTCGTCGACATTCGACGCTCCTAAAACAGAAAAGAAAACACAAAATAACAACGTTAGTATGTACAATATTTTTTGTTGTTGTTTTTTTTTTACTAATGTATACTTTTCACCTGACTAAAACTCAACATATCCAGATGAAACTCATATTCTGCAAACCGCAAGCACTTTTTCTTTCGAATGGTAAAGGTTTCATCTGCAAAAGTTGCGTTATTGCGAAATAATCGGCACCACAATGGATTTTTGGTTAGCAAATATACCCATTTTTTCCGGCTTAAAATATAACCAAGAAAACTTCAAAATCTTTATTAAAAAATAAAAAAAACCTGAAGTTGTACCTCCTTGGTTGGACCTTGATTTTGGAAAACGTGACCTCCTTTAGTTAGATCATGACTGGCGCCATCTAGTGTGTTTGTATATTAGCGTTCTCTAGCATGCGTCTATGATAGCGCCACCCCAAGTTCGTTGATGTGCTACGCGGCATATGAGTCGGTTATTATTTAGGGTGCCAAACCGCATCTGGTTTGAGCGACAACCTTCTTCCCGTCAGGGCCTCACACTCAGCTAGAATTTGCTTCAAGTATACGTCTTAGTCCTTCCTTTTCTCTTAAAAGGCTCTGACGAGGGTTCGCAGCACCATCTCTTGCTAGCTTTACGCTCATGGATTAGGACAGCTGATTCCGCAGTCCCGCGACTCCCAGATCTGTGCCTTCATTTGTCAAGGACCCGTCCGTGTACTAAACTATGGTGTGCCTTTCCATAGGATGCACCTCATCTACAATTGTCCACGCTCGTTTGTTGCTTAGAGCAGTACTAAAATTTCGTTTGAAATTGTATTCAGTGGCCATCTCAGCTTTGGTTTGTAAGAGCAACGCCAGTCACGCCCTGCCAGTGCCTTCCACTGACATTCCTAATATAGTTGCTTTTATTTGGAGTTCAACAACCATATGGATTGGTGTTTAATCCATTAGAACTTCCAATACCACTGTAGGGAAGGTACTCAATACTCCTTTGATGCATACACAGGCCAGCCTCTGTATTTCCATAATTTCATTCTTGACTGAGGTTACATTCGCTCCAGCTCCCCAGGCGATCGCTTATGATAACATTCGGTCTTATTATCATCAGCAAAATCCATTTTATGATTTTGGGCGGAGTTCCCCATGACTTCTTCTACACGTCTATAATGCTCTGATGAATTTATTGATCACGTTTGTGACATGGGAGCCAAATTTAAGTTTGCTGTCAAATGTAACCCCAAGATACTTGACTTCTCTACTTGTATCAATAGAAATTCCCTTGAGGCAGAGTTGTCTAATTTTCTGCAGTTTATATCGTCTAGTAAATGGTACCACTACGGTCTTTGCAGAGTTTAGGTTTGATGCACCACTTGTACTTAGTGTTTAATCCTTTCTGTAATATGTCGCAGAGATGTCATCGACGTATCCTTGACATTGGATTCCCTCGCCTTTCAGTCTTCCCAGAAGTTCGTCTACTAGGATACTCCATATGAGTGAATATAGTACTCCACCTTGTGGACAGCCACGGATTGTGGCGACAGTCACAGAGATGTCCACCGCTTCTGCCGTGGCTAGTCTTGTTCTGAGCAGAGAGTGAATCCATCTGAATAACATCCCATTGACGCCCCATCTTGAGAGTGTTCGATAAACGACATCGTGCGATGTAGCGTACTTGCAGCAAAAAACCTCCATAGAAAATAGCGCTCTCTCTCATGCAAACCTTTATTTTATTGCTTTCTGAATTAAAGTGAAACCCTGCTTGGAAAGCTCTGAGAGCAGGCTGAGAAACAAACAGAGAGCGCAAGCTTAGCTTTCAATACAGATCGCTGCCATGATGGAATAAACCAAGGTGTGCTCACTCTCAGAATTTCCAGTTGCCAAAATTTGTGTGAGCGAAAGCTCAAAAGCTCAGCTATGTGTGTGTTTTGTGTTATCGCTTTGACTAAATTGGCAACAATTTAAAGAGACACATACTGAGAGTGAGCACACCTTTGTTTATTTCATCATGATCGCGTCGTGTTTTATAAGCAGAATGTCGAATTAAAAGCTTTTTTCAGTAGAAGCTTTTGTAAAAGCATAAATCATTGCCTCATCTTAATTGGAAGAAACAACGAATGTGTGGAGTAAGAGATATTATGACGTAAGAAGAGATTATGAAAGCTCCTTTTTCTTTTCTAAAAAAAACACGTTGAAGAGCATATAAACTCCGGCCTTTCAAAATAAGCTTTCGGCATTTAATTTCTTTCTATTTTATATTTCGCCCTTTGAAAGCGCCTGCATTTACGTGTTCTGGTTCGGTTTGGTTTGGTTAGCAAGGGTTTGGTTACGGTCTCGTCGTGGCTTTGTCTGTGCCAGAGTGTGTGGCTTCCTAAAGGCATGTGTGTGTGTGTATCTGTGTGTGTGTGTGTATCTGTGTGTGTGTATCTGTGAGTGTGTGTAGATTGCATATTTATTAAAATGCAGCCAAAGAAGTAATAATAGCGGTAAAAAGTAAGCGTAAAGCAAAAATGTAATAACTCTTGCTGCTGCTGCCACGCCCATCAGCCAGCAGCACGCCTCCGACAGGCAAAGAGAGTTTTTTACGTATTTTTTGTCTTTTTTTTTTTTGTATCATAAGCTGCTTTTGTTCGCAGGTGTTGCTATTGTTGGCTTAACGGTTTATGCACCATTATTGCGTCCATTTCTTTCAAGGATTTTATTTCGCTGGCGAAGCTGCTTATTAATTCAGCATTGAGCAAGCAGCTAATAAGCTTATAGCGAAAAGCGGCTACTTATGCATACCTTTGTGTGTGTGTGTGTGTGTGTATCTGTATCTGTGTACATAAATGTATCTATGTATTGCTGACCAATTTTAATTTTCAAAAGCACATCAGTCGCGGCTGTCCACCTAGCTCAACCAGCTGGCCCGGGCGGAGCGGAGCTGAGCTGAGCGGAACGGAGCTTGGCAGGTTGCTGCCATTCAACTAACGAGTGTTTATTAATGGCGCTAATTGCTATTGGGTTGGGGATTGCCCCCCCCCCCCCCCCCCCTCTACTTTTGCTGTTGATGAGCCGCATTATACAAGTCTGTGGGTGTACCTCACTCCTTGATGGTCGACGCAATTAGCGTAAAAATATTCTCACGTATTTTAAATTTTTGTTTTAAAACCCTTGCCTAGGGTATATTTACTGCTTAGTGGAGTTTGCATGGCTTCTAGGCTGGCATTTGAAACCAGAAGCTAAATCAGTAATACAATAGATGATATAGAAGGGTGTACAGGTCGAAGATGTGAGGAGCAGACTAAGCTGACAAAGGGACTCAAAACCAAAAAAAAAAAAAAAAACTTTCGATCTGTCAGATCTTCGGGCTAATTAACTTTCATAAAAACTCTGTTTTTCTGTCTTAAAGAGTCTAAGAGCTATTTGTATCAGTAAAGTTTAAATATAGCCCACAAACCTATAGGTTAGCAGTGTAAAATTAGCTTAAAAACTTTGCCAGCTTTGTAAATACTATAATTTTGAGGTTTTTTAGAGCATCTTAAAAATCGTAAATATCTTTAAAATGTTCTTCTGTGAATTCTGTTGAAGGTGTTATAAATGATTATTAAGTAAGAATAAAACTATTCTTCATGGCTCCATCTGAAGAGGGAGCGTACCAAAGATTTACGCTAACTTATCGTACGCACATATGAGTGTATTTCAAGTCAATGACCCATAAACTAGCGCCATCTAGCGTGCGCATATGCTAGCGCCACCTTGCGAAAGCAACAACCTTCGACTGACCACTTTTTGCGGTTCGTTCAAGCGCGACTATAGATATTTCATATCAAAAGCAAAAAAATGACTCCCAAGAAGACCCTGCAGATCAGAAGATGAGCAAAGCAGAGAGGCGCTATAACGTTGTCTCAGGTTGGCGTAAATCTCGTCGGTGTAGCCAGAAATTGGTTTGTTCTTGAACCACTGTGCACTTAGCGATAACTCCTTATTTATTAAATGAAGAAAGAGAAAACCACTGTCAGCTAGGGCCAGTTTGCACGCCCGCACTCGGTGAGTGCCTAAACTCAACTCCCGACTCGACTCTAGGCTTCAGCGTCGTATTTATACATTCTTGAGCCTTGCAAACAAAAGTTATGCGTGCTTAGAATGAAAATCAGTAGCTTTTCTTGAGAGGATTAGGAGGAGCACATGGTTATGATGCGGTTGAATCAACCAAAACGAGGCGACGTAGCATGCACATAGTTCTTGACAGACTGGACCAGCTGCACTCGACGCATGCAATGCAATGCTGGAGAAAATAACGAGAGACATGGTTATGATGCAGCTCGAACAACCAGAATCCGTACCATGAGGAAGAGAGTACTATGTTTACTATGGTTAGCTACTTCTACTTTTAGAGACTTACCGGAGATGCTGCACGTTCGGGGATCACTGATCGAATGTTCTTGTGCACAGAAACTGGAGACTTGCGCTTCGTTTTTTGGTATTTTGATCTTGTTTGTTTAAAAGAACATGCGCTTATTCGACTTTTGGAAACGCGTGACCTAACGTAAAAGCATTATCTATCGTGGTTTTAGTTAGTTTCTAACTTTTTTGCAAGACCAGCTTCTGTGCAGCGGCTTTTCAGACGTAGAACAGGTGAGCAGGTAAATCGCTGGATGGAGATGTGCAGGTCTAAGAATATAGTACCAAAGCGTCTACTTTTAGAGATGCAGAGTTGAAATCTATGGCTTATGGTCGAGCGATGAAGCGGATAATGCCACCTCAGGAGTTAATTTGCTGATGTTTCCAACCACAGATGACGCATTTTTTGATAACGTGCGAGGCTTTAAGCAAGACGACGGAGAGTGTATTTACTAGATAAGAAAACTCGCCAATCAGGAAGGTTGTTCCCACGTTTGTTATTACTTTGTTAACCAACACTTATGCATGTATGAAGTTGTTCACGTAACAAGCCACAGTTACCGGAGCCTTTGCGGCTATTGAAAGAGAATCTGCCAGAATGGGTTTAACTATACTTTTGATGTTGTCAAGGATTTCGTCTACCTTGGCACTACCGCCACGATGAAAAACAATGTCAGCATGCAGATCAAGCGGAGAATCACTCTTGCTAATAGATCTTAATTTGGTCTCAGAAGGCAAATGAGCAGTAGGGACCACTCTCTCCAGACGAAACTAACACACTATAAGACGCTCATCCTTCCCATTTTGGCTTATGGCGCTGAAGCATGGGCGGTGACGCAGTCTGATGAAAATGCTCTTAGAATGTTTGAGTGTTGGCAACGACTACCATACCCGATGGAAAGACGAACTTTATGAGCTCTGCGACGACACTGTCATAATTAAGCGAGTTAAAATCCAGAGGCTACGCTGGCTGGATCATGTTGTACGTATGGATGAACAAGCTGCTGCGATAAAGGTCTTCAATGTAGTGGAGAAGACGAAGAGCAGACCATGACTCTGTTGGAAGGACCAGGTATAGAGCACACCAGCTAGCTTTGGAGAAGGCGCGCGCAAAGCAGAGCAGAGCTTTACAGAAGGCCATAACTCGATAACGGGTTGTTATGGCCAGTTAAGAAGAAGAAGTTTAGAATACTCCCAAACATGACCCCATATCTAGCATAGTAACTCCAAGAGCATTCAAGCTGTGCCTCTCTCCAAAGCGTAGCTCTTCTTCCCGGATCTTTTGCTATATTTATATAAGCATTTTCATAAAAATGCTGAACCGAATTGTAGTAATTACAACAATTTGCATAAGCGGGTTGTGGCAAACGGAAATCAAAAAGCGCAAAATAGCGTTGAAGCGCACAAAAGTATGCTACACATTTATCGCAGTCCACTTGAAATTTATTCATGCGCTTTCCCACTCTCTCTCTCTCTCTCTCTCTGTCACTTCCTCTCGCATTTTCCAGGCTAATTATGAAAACGCATAATATGTAAAATGGCGGCACTTGTGCATTGGCTTTCAGTTGGTATTTGCATATGGTAAGCAGTCGAGACGACGACGACCTTGGCGTCCCTTTTTTATATCCTTGGCGCTGTTTTTATTATGCGTTTTTATTTGCTGTCATTAACACAAATTCAATTAACACTTGCAAGGGTTCTATTTATATATGTAGATGTAACTGTATAGTGAATGTAGCTGGCAAATCAAAATGGTCGCTGTTGAAAACTCAATTAGACCGAATTTCCAATTGAATAATTTCAATGATGGCTACAGCAAACACACAAAAATATGAGTACAAAAAATTTAGCCCCCAAAACTGTTCCAGCTTTCTTTCTGTGTTTTTTTTTTGGGGTTGCAGAGAAACTGACAATGAAGTAGAACAACAAGCAAAAAATTGCAACAATTTGTGCAATTCCGAAAGCGCCTGAAAGAGCAGCTGAACTATAAAACATGCACAGCCTAAAAGTATGCAAAGGCGGAAACGGAAATGGCCGCACAAAACGTGTGAAATTTCAATATGGTGCTTATGTGCACCAACAAAATACATGCATATGTAAAGGGTGTTTTTTTTCTTCAGGCTTTAAGGCATATTTTTTTTGTATAAATTAATGACAATAGTAACCGGGAGACAATTACAAAAAAGAAAAAAAAACAGTTCGACATTGTGAACAATAGTTCGCGATAGTATTTTTTTGACTGTAATCCCAGACATATGGTTTCCTAGCTGTTTATTGAGCGGATTTCAATACGTTACGAGCAATTTATCTGGCAGGCCTTGAAAAGTTGTAAAAATTTTAACTATGCTTTAGCGATTTATGGAATAAGTCCATACTATGCATTTTATGACTTCTACTTAAGCAATTAAGCCGTGTATGAATGCATTTAAAACGGCAATGTAGCCATTCCCGTATAGAATAGGCATACCATATATCTAGCTGATGTAAGTACTCCTCCAGTGACCACTCCTTCTCTGCACACTCCTTCACCAATTAGTTGCTCCAACGAAATCACGGCCTACCCCTCAAACAGCCGCATTGAAACCCTTTCTCGCAAGAGCTTCTTTATCTAGAACTAGAGAAGCTGCTGGATGTACTTCGCTTGACTATGTCAATGATGCCATAGAGATCGTAGAGTTCGGCATTCCATGAAATGCGGTAGTGGTTGCCAACACATCAATGATCTTACGGTGTACTTTCAGCATCTGCATCAGACTGCGTGACAACCCATGCTTCAGTATCATTAATCAAAAGGGGAGGGATGAGCGTCTTGTAGTGTTTTTTTCGACTGGCATACCAAGACCAAAGTAGCACCAATTAGTAAGAGTGATACTTCGCTTCATCGTTCTTCAGAATCTTTGACAACATCAACTGTATAGTCTTATACTTGAAGAAAACATATACTTTGTCTTTTTCTCATTTACATTACATTCTCACCAGATAGCCGCAAAGGCTAGCTAAGGTACCTTTGGTACCACCGACTGGAAAGAAGAGGCGCCTGAAGGAGTGCTCCACATCTCGCTTATTCGCGTATTAGCAACGTTGTCAATATCATCTGTGTTTGCGAGCAATGGACACTCTCATAGTTCAATGTTATCCCGTTGCAATGTGCTTCCACCTTTCAAACAATAACAATCTCTAGTTCAGAAAATGTTGTGCAACACTGCACTAGGACACAGTTTGAAATAAAACGAAATAGAGAAGTGTGTGCTGGAAATCTCTAGACGGTTTTCCTAAAGTTGAATTTCAATTTTCTTGACAAATCCTTCAATCATAAGCTTTTTTGTTGGATTTTCCACACTCTCCGATATACTTCTATCTAGGTAAGAGTAATCTGAGTAATGCATACAAACAGTGTAAAAGTAAACCACTCTTACCTTGTAGTTATTATGCCATTGTTCTGCTGCACTCGCTGTACTTGCTATGATTAACCGTTAATTTACTTCAGTGTCACTTTTTCGTCTTAATTTTTTGCTGCTCAACAGAAACCAAGACCTATCTTCGCTGAGCAGAGTCTTTTCAAGTCATCCAGTGTTTGTTTTGTTGAGAAGCACACGGAAGTACAGTGCTTGGACAGTACTGTACAGCAGTGAAGTGCTTGTGCAGCTCTCAAACATATTCGTATTTGACTTTAGAAACGTCTCCGCCACCGTCGCACGTGCTTGCTTTCTAACCGACGTTTCCAACGTAACTGCAAAAGAAGCCATTCAAAAGAGAGCAAGCGTCCAAGAAAGCCGACTCTCTTAAGTATACTTTGAGTGGTTCTTACGGTTTCTGATCGATTCGCTGCTTATACCCGCAGCCTTCTTAAAAGCTTCTTTGTTAAAAGCTCGAAAGAACGAACTGGGTTTTCGTTGCACACCAATATCCAGTAAGCTAAGGGAAGAGTGCCCACTTTTCCAGGCCAGACTCAATATAATTTTGCGTCATAACAGAGTCAGTGTATACTGGGCTCCAGAACACCGAGGTATTGAGGAAAATAAAATGGCAGATGAACTGGCGACCGAAGGATTGGCTTCAGAGTCAATAACGCATGGGCTTATCTTTTCTGCCAGCGTGGCAGATTTGGTTGAGTGAATACGACCAAAATCATTAAGAAATGGTGGATATAATCTACTGAATGGAAGATGATTCGACAGAAGAATTTTATGTCCCTGAACGGCCTTTGCTAGGAATCGTATCCGAATTTTGGGAAGCGCTATACTTCAAATAAGTGACGTGTATATTCCCCTACTACAGATTTTTCTTATTCTATTTCTTCTTTCAACTATCCTTCCACTTACCCAACTTCCTCTATCGAGTATGGCAAAAGCTAAAAGGTCAACTTTCTTCGATAAGCCGTTCCACCTAACACAAATCTCCTCTTATCTATGCCTTTGATATTGTTATCAAGGTAAAGTTAACCAGGTACGCTCATGTTATACCAACGCATTTGTTGAGTAGAGTATTTTCAGACTTTTGCTGCTATCCTTTCCCTCGCCTATTCGAATTATTCATAATATTAGTCTACTTGTGATAGTATGAAGTATGCCTTGGAGTAGAACAACCAATTTAATAGATAGTGGCATCTTTTCTTTTGTTGTTTGAACTTTTAAACATTTCGTCAATACCTTTTGTATTCCAACGATCTGTCTGCCACGTTTCCTATAGTAAAAAACCTTACAAAAAAACGGAAAATAAAACTTCAAAAGCTTTATTTTTTCTGAACAGCTCCCTTCATTTACAAGTTAAAAAAAAAATAATACATGCATCAAAAATTAAAATGCTCAAAGAAAGCCCTATTAAAATTCGTGTCTAAAAAAACTAGACAAAAAACACCCTTTATAGCAGGGAGGAAAAAAAAACATTTCAATTTGTTAACATTTCTCTATATTTTTTCAATCAAATTTATTACACCCCATAAAAAAAAAACAACACACACACACACAATCAATGGAGCGGGGCGTTTGTATGGCTGCTTATTTTCTTAATACCCGCCATTGAGCTGTAAAAATATTTTCACATTTTATGTTACGATATTTTGTATGCATATATACTACGGAATTTATATGTATAAAACAAGTATATATTGAGTAGTTGGATAGTTGCTACAATTAAAACCACACACACGGATGCACCAATGGCAGCCTATAGTCGTTGTTGGTCGTTGCCTTCGGCAATGATGTGGATGCTATTGTTGTTGTTGATGATGATGATGATGATGATGATGTCGATAGCAATGTCGATGGCATTGGGAGCCTAGTAAATGGTAATCAAGGCAAATCCTCCATAGAGCACGGCACACGGATAGGCAATCAGCAGCTGTTGATGGTCCATGGAGAATGCTGTGGCAAATAGTTTCGAGGCCGATATGGCGCACCAGAATATGGAGATGGTGCTCACAATTAGGCCGAGTGTGCCCCTGGAAAAGTGTAAAAAGAGAAATCAATAAACAATGCATATGCATGAGAGCGGCATAGTCTATACTAGTGGCTTATGTGTGTGTGTGTATCTGTGTGTGTGTGTGTGTGTGTGTGTGTATCTGTGTGTGTCTGTGTGTATCTGTGTGTATCTGTTTGTGTAGGCTACAAAAAATAGAAACCCTCTTTGTGTGTGTGTGTGTGCGTGTTCGTGAATGAATGAGCAAGGCAAATAAGTGTGGCAGAGGCTTATGAGCAAACAAAACTGTACATAGCTCGACAAAACCTAGAAAAATGCAAAGCTTGAAATGGACTGGAAATTGATTGATGCACTAAAATATCACGGACAATGCTACTATATAGATCAGGAGATCAGAGATATTTTACGACTCAAAAACATCTCGTGAGAATCATTGGTTGGCACTGTGCACTCACTAAAATGAAAGTAGCCAAAGCTTATTTTTCATACTCTCCTTCTTTCTTCTTAGCTGGCCATAACAACCCGTTATCGGGTTACGGCCTGATGTTAATACATTCTTTCATTGAAATTACGGTTTTACATGGTAGGTCCCAAACCCTACGCACAACCTTTTTAAGGCCTACTGGTCTCGAAAGAACCCAGTGTCATTGTTAGTCGCCTCATACGACAAGCTTTGACCTGCTGTGGTGGTATTCTCTAACCCAATCACCACACGGGGGGTGGTACTCACAATAACAAAACTTTGCTTATATAACAAATCTTTTTAAGGAAATCGATCAATCGAAATTTTAAGCAATTCTTAGGTAGTCTTCTGTAACAAACTGTTGCAGGTCTCTGCACGAGATTGCCCAACAGTTCGTTATAAGCCTGATATGTGTACCAGGACATCTGAGGTATTGAGGGTAATTGTATAGCTGACAAGCTTGCCAGACAAGGTACTACCGCTCACTTTCCCCTAGAAGGAAACGTCACGAGTATGCCTAGGGTCACTTGTACGCTTCATATTAGGAATTGCTTCGATTATAAATCCACAGAAAAATGGATAAATGTGGCTCATTGCCGTGTAGCCAAACAAACTTGGCCTAAAATAAATAAATAACGTACAGTGGAGCTCTGTTCTCTGAACTAATTAGGGTCCCTTTCAATGACTTTTGCAGGAGCTGTTGGGACGAGGAAGAGGTTGAAACGGTGGAGCATCTCTTCTGCTCTTGTCCGGCTCTCTGCAGGCGCAGATATAAACATTTAGGCAGATGCTTCCTAAATAGTATTGCAAATCTGTCCGAAATAAGACCCGAAAAGATCGCAGACTTCATTGCTGCATCGGAATGGTCTCCCCTCTGATTCTGGATCTGATGATTAACGGGGAAGGAGTGAGCACGAGATCCTACGGTAGCACAACGTGCCGAAATACGTCCAACACTCACCAAATCTATCAGACGTAAACCAAATTGGTAACTAACCGACTTCGAGTGAGCACACCTTGGTTTCCAAGCTGAAGATCACCGGACGCGTCGCATATACCGATGACCTTTCACCGGTAGGTAAACTGCTAATGCGCAAGTTTCCATTGGGGATTTTCATAGCCACTCACTTTCAAGTAGGGACTATTCGCAAAAATGGGTTACTAATTGGGATTGTCTTTACATGCTCACACGAACTGCCTCAACGCGCAACTAACAGCAAACACGACAAAGTGATTGAACAGTTATTTAGAAGGAATTCCAGGAGTTAGGATTCGATAACGTAATTTTCTTTAACAAGAAAATAGTGTGCTTAATGTTATAGAAAAAGATTTGTATAGTATAAAACTATTAATATGAAATTTCAGAATTTCTATTTACATATTGATAATTATACTTTTATGAGGGTCAGCAGGCAGGCGACCGAAGCAGATGCACCCTTATCTCAGGCAGAGAGGTACCGTAGACTAATATAGCAGTAAGTTACAGATAAGAATTTTACTATAAATAATATTGTCGAACTATCGGCATTGTTCATTTTTACACTAAACTGTGTCGTGTTTCTTCGGTGCTTTCATTGGCACGCCTGGAAGAAGCATAATGGCATTGTTACTATGGGTTGGTGCTTTAAAGCACCTTCTCTCCTGGCGCGCATCTTAACAGCAAGCTGCAGAAAGCCCAATCTAAGCCTGATTACGCTAAAAGTCTTATTGAGAGCATTTCTCAGAGGCGGAGCGGAAATTGATTATTTATTCTGGCTGTGTCTGTTCGGAGGATCCAGGCCAGTCTTAATGCTGGCTGGGACTATAATGCTAATTCGTGAACTTTAACGAAATTAACCACATTTTTTGTCTGGATCAATACTGGGATATAACAGATATCTGTGTCCCACAAGTTTTGCTAAAAGTTCAAGTAGGTTAGGGGAGTAATAAAATCTAAGAGTTTTGAGCAGCCAAAAAAGAGTTTCTGATAGTGCATTGAAATAGTTTGGAAAAATAGCCGCACCGAAAGAAACTTTTAAAAACTTGCATTGTGCGCATTCTCTGTGCCACTGAAGAGTGCTTCAAAAAGCGCAGCTGTCCAGAGTTCGGGATAAGAATAGAAGAGTTATGAAGCCTTTTTTTCTAGCTCTAAACTGAATCATTTTAGACGAGGGTTCGGCAGCAACAGCAGAGAAGTTGACAGCACTAAAGTCGATGTGAAAACTTCTTTGCAGTCGCTGCCGATCACTGTTTTAAATCTTCTTTCAAGCGGTGCTAATATTTTACGAAAAATACGTGTTATTAGCAAACAAAAAATATAAAAACCTTTCGTAGACCAAACTTCAAAAGTACTCTGAGTCTACCGTGCTGTATTTTCACAATTCGCTGCCCTTAACTAGCTGTTGTTATCTTTTGAACTGTTTGTTTTTTTGTTTTGGGCATTGCTAACATTGCTGTAGTTTTTGTTGTTGATTGCGGCAAATGATTTTTGGCATACCAACAAGCTTAAATGGCAACGCGTTTGCCTAAAAACCAATCAAAACAATTCCAAGCCAACGCAATGATGCAACAACCAAATTTACTATCATTTTTTTGTGGGTGTGTGTGTGTGTGTGTGTGTGTGTGTGTGTGTGTGTGTGTTTGCTCTCTCCACCTCTTACATTTCTAGTACAGTACTTCCTCTCTACAATCCGCCGGTATATGCAAACCCGTACATTCTCTCCCGCTAGTTGCTTGTGTAATTTTTGCGCACTTTTGCATCACCAAACAAACTCAATTAAAAAGTACGACTAAAAAATCGCAAAAATATTTACTGAAAACTTGCCGACGACTATATGAACATCAACACTAACGCACTGACACACAGATACACACACACAGATACACACACACACACATGCAGACAAAATGCAGCGCTTAAAACCAACAAATAAAAAATGCGAGCAAACAGCAACCAAATGGCAATTGCAATGGCAGCTGGCTAAAAAACAAAAAATGGCGCATGCAGCGCGAAGGGGCGTAAGGAGGTGTGACCGTACGTATGGCCAAGGAGAGCGGAAAGGGAAGTGAACTACAAAACGCTGTTGGTGTCGAGTAAACCCAGGCAATAGTTGTTTTTCGTGCCAACGCCAACAGAAATTATGACGGGCCACATGGACGCACGGACAGACATGCATGCATACAGATACACTCGCAGATACACTTATACGCACACACACACACACACACACACACTCACACTCACACACACACGGAGTACTTTATAGCATACCATTCAGCGCCGTAGACGCAGCGAAACGCACGCAGCATTTGCGTGCTGCTCGGCGTTTCATAAAAAAAAAGCAAGTAAAAAATAAAAATAAGAGTAAGAGTAAGAGTAAAAGAAGCAAAAAACAAAACTCAAACGGCAAACAAGTGCTGGACACATATTTGAAAAGGAAAATACTACGTGGTGGTAGTCAGTTCCTGGCTGACCGAATGAAGCCATCTCTCTATATGCCCCCTTTCGGCTCACTCTGACTCACTTCATTGCTGCATGTGTTGGCATTCGCTTGGCTCCAGTTGAAGTTGCGCAAATTAAACGGCGCCAGTTTCGCTAGCTTGTTATACACTTTCCTAGGACATGCTAATTTGGTCAGGAACTTAGCCCAAGGAAATCGTATTCCGCAGCATATCAAGGCGAACGGTAGTTCGTGCTGTGACCAAAGCACGAACAAAGCTCACTAGCTACAAATTACGGGAAGTTTTGAGCTTTTACCTAGAGCGTATGATCCGGTCGAACCATATACCCTTGTCTAGATATTTAAGCGTAGATTAACCTTTTCATAGATGGCTTTTTTATTTATCTATTGTATTGAAAGATATAGTGGTTTAAAGAAAATGTTCCTTAGCTCTACCGGGGTAGTCATAGAGCTCCGATAAAAGCAGATATGGGATCTAGGCGTGAATACAAATCCAACAAGACTAATAATGAAGTCATCATTTTCAACAAACTTTAAAAATGTGCTGATTGATAATGCCATTATCAATGAAAAACATTGCAATATACAGTGTTTTTTATATCGTCACATAAATTATATTATATATTATGATTTGCGTACAAGTACCCACGATTGCGTCACATGTTTTTTACTTCAAAGATGATTTTTTGTTTTATATTATATTTGGGTATGTGAAATGATATCCTATATAAACACCAAGAAAAGGTGCTCCCAATTTCAAAATAGTTTATACAGTTATAGCAGTCGGCATCGCAATCGAAATTCGATTTTGCACGAATAGCAAGCACCGCTTCCGCGTAGGTTCACTGAAACATGCTCTATGAAGAGGATCTGCACTTATCGTGCCAACGACTTTTTTTGGTTTTCAATGCATTTTTGGCTAGCAATTGTCGTGGTAGAAGGGTCGATCTCATTAGATTATTGACTTGTTTGGATAGATAGAAAGGGTTTAATGCGGCCATGTGCTCCCATAGCTCACACTAGCCGTACTTTCGTCGTGCGCTCACACATCCAAGGCCGAAGTGCTAGCCGAAGGCTTTACTTACTGCTAGTAAGAGACAAAAAGCTGTACTCGCGCAAGTTTACACTACAGATTCATGTTCATGCCAGTTCTCTTTCTGAACACGCGATGTAATGTTTGCGGAAAGATATCTTTAATGAAACAACTAACGTCAAAACGGAGGATCTGCATTATAATCTTAGTTTCCCTACATGCTCATTGGAGCCTTTGCGCTTATGGACAACACTAATAACATGTTGTGACAACCTCAAATGTAGCCACATTTTTATAAATTAGTTTTAACCCTAGCGCACTGAGAGAAACAACATCTAGCAGACTGACAAGGATTATGCCTGTGTTAGCGAAGACACCCACCACCCACGATACAGCTTTTCGAAAGCCCAAAAGTTAGATCGCAAGAAACCCACCAAAAGTGATCTGGTGGGAAGCATGAAATAAAATGACAGCTCAAGGTTATTTTTTTAGGAAATGTTTGGGATGTTAAGAAAACAAAAATAAATAAAAATTTTAAGGCAATGCTTTCAAAAAAGGTATTTATCAAGTTTAGACTTTAATGAACTTTTTAGTTAAGAACAAAAAAAAACCTTTTTACGTAACAATATTAAAAATTCTCAAAATCAGCAACAACAAAAATGGATTGCTATTGCGTTTCAATAGCATCGATTTTGACAAGTGCATCTTGTCATGATTTCGACGCAGCGGTAAAATAGTCGAAAAGGTCTTTGAGCTACCCATTTTGGTTCAGTAAAACATGTTAAATGACAGGCGTTATTGGAACGTTGACAGAACTTTCTCCAAAGGTCTTCGATCATTATATGGTTTTTGCTCTAAAGAGGTCCGTCTTGAGCTGATTACAACATTTTTTTGATAAGTACGAATTCTGTTCAGCTGCATTAGCAAAAAGGCTAAGTGCACTTGAATTCTATTCTGAGTATTGAATTCTTGGTCAGTTCACTTTTAAGGCATACCGGAATTGTGCTTATATCGACCGCCTTTAATCGGAAATTTTTTTTTAATTAAGTAACGTCGAAACTGTCAAACATATGCACTTCGAATTAAAGCTATAAAAAGGCTTGCCGTCACGGCATACATGGAAATACATGCATGTACATGTATATGGTTATGAAAAAAAAACCACAAATTGTCCGTGACGGTGCTTTTGGAAGCCACAGTCTTCGATTTGCCATAATGTGACGCAATCTATGGTGCGCATATGCTAAGGCCATCTAGCTTGCGTTTATTTGCTATCATCAAAGTAGTTTAAATAAAAACATTTTACAAAAATAATAAAAAAAAATAACAAAAAATCCATGAACTCAAAAATGATCATGAATAAGGCTACTCTATGGCAAAAGAAATATTTGCGAATCCTTGATTCTAAATCCGCACGAAGCGGCCCAACGAGATTGATGCAATGTAGTTGGTAAGTTGTAAGGCACAAAGAAACTAAAAGATATCTAAAGTCACAGTTTTAACTACCAAAATTTCCTTAGAATCAGAACATTATAGATTAACTCAACTTTTCCATAGAAAATCTAGCTCTTCAACAAGAGTATTTCAACTTTGACGCTTCGACTGTTGCCTTTCCTTTTTTCATATTCAGCTCTTTTTGTTTTCCCAAAACTCTAAATTGTTGGCCAAGCGATGAGGGGCGCTTTGCTCTAACTGTGCCAGCACTTATGCGCGAACCGAACTTGCTGTCTGCCTGCAGCACTCCACCAGCAACACTCCAGCCACGAGGTTGGCCTCATCGTTGGCTAGCCGCCTCCATAACCCCGAAGTGTAGTAAAAACGAAAATTAAGTTCTACTTTTTTATGCGCTTGCCAAGGCAGCGAAGCACCAAAACTGCAACAAAATTAAAAACCTAAATTGTGTGAAAGCGCGTGATGGCAAATGGAAATGTCGGACTAAAAGGCGTCGGTTGGAGTCCATTTTGAGGCAGGGACCACTGATTAAAGTCATGCCGATGACTTAAGCCAATCAATCGCGGAATGCCAATGCATCACGATAGAGACGAAGAGAGTGCAAAGAACGTGCTGCTGTGCAGCTGGGTGTGCTTAGGCGGAAGTCAACAGCTGTTGGCGAGGCACAAAGTTTTTAATTACGAGAGTTCTGGGGGCAAAACAACAAGTCAAACAATGCACAAACAATGGACGTCAATTGTGTAGGGCGGCCAACAAAACAACAGCGAACAAGATGAAAAAACTGCAATTCATGTGGCAAGTTTCTAATTAAAAACATAAATATCGGTGGTTTTGCGTGATTTTGAAAAGTTGAGCATGGAGCAATTGTGTCAACAATTGCTATGTGGGCTACTTACTGTATGGTGATTAAAATATTAATGCCTGAAAGCACGACCATGGGCAGCAGACAATAGCCCAAGACAGAGGCCACGGCGCCAAAGGTGACCTGAGCACGGGTAACCATTAGCGAGAGCAGGCAATAAAAGAAGATGCAGCCCATTACGCCAATTCCATAGATATACGAAAAGGTTACCTTGCCGCTCTGTAAAAGAGATAGACAAAAAGAAAAAAGTGTAACCAGCTGAGCTCTAAATCAAAAGGCAAAGTAAAATTACTAATTACCCACCAGCAAAAGGAAGCCGCCAAGTGTGAGGCAAAACACCAACGGTCCAGCCATGTCCGTATCCTGTAGAATTTGTTGGTCCGTGCCGCGCAACGGATTAAGCACAGCAAGCGTCTGCAAGAGATGAAACAAGTAAAACAAGTTAGAGTAGCAAAAAAAAAGCGCACAAAGCGACAAAAAAGTATAAGAATGAGTAATGCGATTAAAATTACAAGTTGTTTGGCATTGTTTTAGGGTCCAACGGAAGTGAAGGATTGAAATTGGCAGCGGCAGGAGCAACGCGAGCTGCCTGACCCCGAAGTGGCCAGCCAGTCATCATTCACAGCGGGGCGTCGATGGCAATGCCAAAACACGACACAATTCATTTGTTCACACAACGCCATAAAGCTGGAACAGATTGGAGTGGGAAGTGCACCATGTCAGCCATGGGGGCTTTTGTTTTACGTACATTTGTTCTATTTGTATTTCCTATGGGCGCATTTTGGTTGAACATTTTTTTGTTTTGAATGCACTATTAGAGGTCGTATTAGCTCTGAAAGGGAATTTGCGCTACGAATAAACAAAAGTGTATCTAAACAACGAAACAGATCAATGTAAAGATCTCTAACTATACCTATAATAGAGAACTGACTGCTGGCGTATGTCAACTTCGGTGCCCACAAGTTTGGACATATGAAGGTAGGCTCACTTAGCCTTCTTATACTCTTAGGCTCACTTAGCCATCTTATGCTCATATACTGCAGATTACAAAAAGCGCATATACGCTCACATTTTTATACGTAACATTAGTGCAAAAAAAGCAAACAAACAAACTCTACATTCCTCATCGGAATTCGCAACGATACTGAACTAATATATAAAATAAACCAGAATTGACGTACACCAATACACATTGGTCAAAAAGCATTCAAACAAAAACTTAATTCAAAAGTTTATCAGATTCAATGAAAAATTGGTATCCAGAGGATTCCGGAGTTGCTGATTCAAAATCGGTACATAACTTTTAAGTAACAACAACGACTCCCATAATATGGATAAATAAGGTGGACTTGACTATAAACAAAGCTTGTTACATTAAGGTGAAACTCGGTATTTATGGGATTTCATGGCTATGGATCTGAATTCCATGTCAAATTTTCAATATTCGCGAATGCAATAAACTTATAAACTTGGTATTTAGACGTTTTTGCGATTACGAACTCCGAAATCAGTTCTTGCAATATGCCTCTTCTTCTGGCTTCTAGAATTTATAGAATTGAATTAAGTGCTGAGTGCCTCTGGAATTTCGAAACATTTGCTGGAAATCTTCTTTAGCAAGGTAGTAAGCTTAAGACTGAAACGGAAATCAAAGGGAAACGAAATAGTGCTTAGAACATTAAGCGCTCCGGGCTTCGGCTTACGAACGTGCTTAAGAGATCCCTGCCTTCTCTTTCTGCTAGTCACAGCAACTTGTACAGAAGCTATTAAAAGCAGCTTTTATAGAAGTTTAATTTATGTTACATACACTGGAGTCGCTAGGGTGCACAACAAAGCGATGCGGCAAAGTCGTTTCCACTAGCAAACAGCCGCAGCTGAATAGCTGATTTTGGCTTTACAACTACAATTTGCATTTGTTGGACAAAAACCGCCGATAGCCACCGATAACCGCAAAGAAACCCTTGGCGGCTCTAATGAAAACGTGTGCTACGACACTCCGATAAAAGTTTCCTTTGCACCTAAACGGTGATGTTGAGAGGGGTATAAAGAAAATGTAAGAAGATTAAGAAGACGATGTGAGCAGCGATGAATTATGAAAGGAAAGAAGTTTTGATTTATTGAAATGATAGAGGCTTGAAGGGAAACGCTTTTCATGTATAGGTAGAACACAAAGCTTTCAGTCCAGGCGTGAGGTCTAGTGGTTGTACGAGATATTGGGCTTTATAATTAGTTTAGTTAGTCAGTAAACTAATCAATCTTGCTTCTAAGGGAAATAAGTTTGGTATAATAAAGAAGCGACTAAATCGAACATGTTGCGTAAATGGGGATCGTACCTTCATTGGAAGGACGAGCTAAAGGGCGCACTAGCTACCTAAAGTATGAGGGAGTGATGAAGTCACCCAGAGGCAGAGAGAGTATGTAAATTTCGTTGCTACAAAATGATGAATTTTTTCAGTTGCTCTATTTATTTGGTTTTTGTTGGCATAAAATGTGAAAAATGAAAATTGATGATAAATGATATTGTTGGCCAGGCGAGCGGCGTTTGCTTGGTTGTCAACGTTTTTGAAACATAAAGTTTTCCCAAACCCTGCAAGTGCATGTGGGTGTGCCTGTGTGTGTGTGTGTGTGTGTGAGGCAGATTTTGGCGTTAAATTCAAAAAGCTTTGTTTTCCGCCCAAATGCTACTGCATACTTTGCGGCGTTAGCTATTTCAGCCTGCTGCTAAATTTAATTAGCATTTCATTTGCCGCGCGCTTTTTACTTCTTTCTGTTTTGCTTTGCACTTCATTTTTTTTTTTTTTTGTGTCTCTATTACGCGCATTTTCATGATGATGATGATGATGGCAAAGACTCATTAACATTTTCATTTTTCAATTAACACAAACGTAATAAATTCCATAAAAATTACGCAAATTTTTACAAAATGGGAAGAAAAAATATTCGAAAAGTTACAGAGCACAACAAAAACAACATAAAGCAATGCAAAATGAGAGAAAAACTTTAATTAAAAGCACAAAAGTTGTTTTATTTATTTAAAGCAGCAACAACTACAACTATGCAATGAAAAAAATATGTCTTCATTAACGACAAAATAACAAGTGCAGCAACAATGCAAAACTCGCTCTGTCATATAGACAGAGGGGTGCAACAGCAACAACTACAACTACAGTAAAGAACAACATGCAGCACTATAGAAATGTGGCACGGAAATGTGGCATGCAACAAACACAAAAGCAAAATGCAAAAACATTTAAATTTCAATTAAATTCAAAAGCGTAAACTCAGCGGGCGCAATGTGAAGTTGGCTGTGCATCAAACAATTGCAGCATCAAAGTCTTGGACAAATGCTGCGTGCTATGGCACGGGGAAGGGAATTGAATGAAGTTGGCTGCGCCTGCAAATCGTGGACAACTGTATTGTACGCGGTAAAGAGAGAGAGCGAAACGTGGAACACAACTGCCTAAAGTGCCACACAAATTAGAAAATGCAAAACAAAGCAAATGCGTGAAAGGCAAAAGTGAACAAGAATAAAGCAAAAAGAGTGAGTGAAGTACGCCTAAATACCAAGACGAAGTTGGTATACTCTACAAAATGAAGCATTGTAGGCACCAACATGTGAATCAAAAAAAGCCTTTTTATATGGTTTTTTTTTTTACTTTGCGATAACTTAAAAACATTTTTTTAGCGCTAGGTGTTAAGTAGATTGCAGTGGAAAGCTTTTAAATTCGATACATAAAAAATAACGAAAAAAGAAAAAAAAGAGGACAAAGCTCTTACATCAAATTATATGGGAGTTACACGTTCAAAGGATCTATCTTTAGTTATTTTAACAAATTTTATTTTACAACGAAATCAAAAGTTATTAGAAATCGATATCTTCGGCAGTTGTGTATTGAATTTTATCACTAAAATTTGGATTTGCTTATAAATGGAGCTTTTTTATAATAACTTTTCTTTGCTTTTGAATATGAGGTCTTTAGATAGTATTTAAATTAAATATTTCCATAAAGATGATGAAGATAAAAAGTTATTTCAATAAAAAAAAATATGCATAATTATAACAACGAGAGGTTATTTAAACGCGTTATAATACATGCGTTTTTTCGCTCTTGCAGTCTTTCCAAATATTTCCTTCCTTGAGTCTAAGCCCTAAATTTCTTATTTAAAGTCTATGTAATTTCAGAGTTGAACACGCGCCAGAATGGCATTTAATATATAATACCAATTTTTCAGATGGACTTAAAAATCGATGTACCACGTCATAAAAAAAATTGTACTACTTATACAAGATCTTAAATTTCAGCTCTCCTTATAAAACTCGGAACCTTAATAAGTTTACAGCAGTTCCTTTCATACGTTACAAACTATTCAAATATCTTATTGTACTTCAAACTACAAAAAGGGTATACAAAGAATTATGTTGGAGATGGAGTAATTGCGCATGCAAACAAAGTGGGCAACTTTGAAACGGCAGAAATAGCAGGCAAAAAACGCGTGCATCCTAGGAGAGTTACGCCATGAGTTGCACGCCGAGAGGCAGCGCATAAAATATGCAATTTAGCAAGGCTTCAAGATGTCTAGTTAAAAGTGTTCAAGAGTTATGCTCAAAGGAATGAAAGGCAAAGCAGCGGAAGCTGGCAATTTCAAGTAGAAAGCCAAACTGCTTAAAAAGCAGCTGCCATAGACAGATTGCAAGGACTTAAGAGATACCAAGAATGCCGGCACACTGCTCGCAATTAGCCATTACTCACCTTTTGGAAGATGTGATTGGGATTGATGCCTAGCTCTGCAATAAGACAAATAAATTTATATTAAAATCCATTTTGGCATAACGCGAACAAAGCGCATTACCTTCTAACAGCGGCGGCTCATCATCAAATTCATTGCCAGGGCCATCGGCTGGTTTAAAGGACTTATCCTGTGCATAGGCCGTTGGATCATAGAAACCACCCATACCTTGATTTGGCGTGTTGCTGTAGGCGGTATCGTAGTTGGGCGGCACCGAGGCCTGTGTGTTGTCGAAACTTTGGAAATTGCTGCAAATAACGATGAATTTATTAGCATAAACAAATTCCAATTGGTGACTAAATCAAGCTTACAGTTCCTGACCAAACTCGGGCATATCGAAGTTATAGGTGGCATCCGCTTGGCCGGAGCCATAAAAATCATTGGGGCCACCGAATTGTGACATGTTTTTTTGTTTTCGCAGTAAATCAAAACAACTATAAATTTGGATAACTTGTTTAAAATGCAAAAATCATCAATACGCACACGTCACTTGAAAGCCGACACAATTGCTGCTGCCTCTTCAAATGCCATTCACAGCGCAGACAGCCCAACAGCTGTTTCTTAGTGTTGTAAAGCAAAAAATTTGAACTCAAAGGCGCCAGTTCATTATTGCTTCCCATTATTTAAAAATTCAAACACTTTTTTTGATTATTGTTAACATTCATAATACATTTTTAATTTTCATAGCTCCATTTGCAAAAACGTTTTTTTTGCACATACATCTTGAAATAGTTTAGTTAGAAGGTACATGCATTTTGGGCTACTTAGTTATTGCATTTTTATGTAACTTCTACATACATATGTATAATAATGTTATAAGTTTGTATTTCTTTAACTTTAAACACGCATGGCAAAAACATTAAATAAATTGTTAAATTTCATAGATTCGTTACGTAGAGAACACAAATAGATATTTTTTTTACGAATTTTACTAACAATAAATAGCTGCATATGAATTATTTAGGAATAGTTATGTATATATATCAACGTATTTAATGTATTTTTAAGACATATGTATTTATATGGCTGGGTTTAAGTGGACAACTTCTTTGGCGCTATCGACTAATTATTGTTCGTCTTTCCTTTAGTGTTTTTTTCTTTTTCCTCTAACGTTCCGTTATATTTTTTCGTGCTTTAAATAATATTTGTTCGTGTGCAACTAGATCTGCTACTGCTGCTGCAGGCAAAACTGTTTAACCTAAGAATTAAATTGTTTTCTCAATAACTTATTATGCATTTATGTATATATGACTAGATTGAATAAGGGAATTTGCATAAATAAATAACCTAATTTTGGTTTCTTAATTTCGTTTGTTTTTTACTTCTCTTTCAAAGTACTTTTGGGTTTAGGGCTATTAATCCTCCAAATTTCGGAAGGCCTGTTGCAGATCTTCGTGTAGTTGATCGAAATCTGCTTTGATTTTCTGTTCGCCATCTTTGACGGGATCCTGCAGCGCAAATAAAAACCAATTAGTTTTTGTACAGGAAATAAAACTGTGTTACACTTACCTTAAATTTCATCGAAGACAACTGATACATAATACCGCCCATTGATTCGCGTATAGTATTCCATGTAATTTTATGGTCCGACTGAGCCGTAGACTCAACAGCATGGCGCGACATGTCATAGAAAGCCAGCATATTTCTTAGCATTCCCACTGTTTTGTAGAAAGGGCACACGCGATCATAAGACGAGTAAGAATTTTGTTGCAGGAAATCATCCTTCAGCAGCTTGGCCACCTCCAAAGTAACCTTATCCGTCTCGGCCAGCGAAGCTTTGCCCACAAGCTGCACAATTTCCGACAAATCCTCTTCCTCTTGCATAATTTCCTTAACTTTTGTACGCAGTGGCACAAATTCGGGGAAGTTCTTGTCGTAGTATTCATCCAAAGCGCGCATATATTTCGAGTATGATATCAACCAATTGATGGAAGGGAAATGCTTACGTTGTGCCAGTTTCTTGTCCAAACCCCAGAACACTTGCACTATACCTAGAGTGGCCGAAGTCACAGGATCGGAGAAATCACCACCAGGTGGCGATACGGCTCCCACAATTGAAACAGATCCCTCACGCTCAGGATTGCCCAAACACTTGACGCGTCCAGCGCGCTCATAAAAGGTGGCCAGACGAGCACCCAAATAGGCGGGATAGCCCGAATCTGCAGGCATTTCAGCCAGACGACCCGAAATTTCACGCAAGGCTTCGGCCCAACGAGAGGTAGAATCGGCCATCATAGCCACATTATAGCCCATATCACGAAAATATTCCGATAGCGTAATGCCAGTATATATGGAAGCTTCACGCGCAGCGACAGGCATGTTGGATGTGTTGGCTACCAACGCCGTACGTTTCATTATAGACTCGGTAACGCCATCAATTTCACAAGTTAGTTCGGGGAAATCACGTAATACCTCAGACATTTCATTACCACGCTCGCCACAACCAACATAAATAATGACATCAGAGTTTGAGTACTTAGACAGAGCCTGCAGATAAACAACAAAATATTTGAGATATTTTGAATGCTTAAAAGCTGTTTTTCAGCATCTAAGTGAAGCTATATCTTAAATTTTTGCAAGAGTTTACAAAGTAAGACTCACCTGTGAGATGACAGTCTTGCCGCAACCAAAAGCACCAGGTATAGCGGTAGTGCCACCTTGCACACAAGGGAACAACGAATCAAGCACTCTCTGTCCTGTAAACAGTGGATGATTTGCTGGCAGCTTCTCAGTTACTGGACGTGGCTGACGTACTGGCCACACTTGCAACATGGTGTGCTTGGTTATCTCTCCATCGAACTCAGTCTCGAGTACAATATCATCCAGATTATAGTTGCCGGCAGGCGCTATATAACGTACAGTTCCCTTGCCGCGTGGTGACACAAGCATGCGCTGTTTAACTAAAGTATTTTCATGTACCACACCATACAGATCTCCGCCGGTAATATGCGAGCCAACCCGCACGTGGAGAGGATTGAATTCCCACATTACGGAGCGTGACAGTGCCGGCGTATTGACGCCCTTTGGTATGTATATAGAGTTGGTCATAATGCCAATATCCCTAAGAGGGCGTTGAATACCATCAAAAATGCTGTTCATTATGCCAGGGCCCAGCTCTACTGATAAAGGTTTACCAGTGCGCAGCACGGGATCACCGACGGTAACGCCTGAGGTCTCCTCGTAGACCTGAATAGTGGCCATATCGCCTTCAAGACGAATAATCTCGCCCACTAGCTCATAGTAGCCCACACGCACCAGCTCGTACATAGCAGAGCCGGCCATGCACTCGGCCGTGACAACTAAAAGAAAGAAATAAAACAAACATTTTAGGGTAAGGTCAGCTAATGAAGGGCAAAGATGACGTCTTACCTGGGCCCGAAACAGCATAGACGCGGCCATATTCGGATTCGCGTTCCTCGTCTTTGAACTTGCGCAAATTCGACATATTTAATGTGTGCTTGCTTTAACTGCTAGGTCAAATTCGAAAGCTGAAATTGACAATGCATATAGAATAATGAATTTGGTTTTATAAACAACACATTTTTCTTTGTGCTTGAGTTAAATAAAAGCAAGATGGCGCTGCAGAGCACTTGTCAGCAGCAGCCCCCAGTGAAAATGGAAAAGCTGCACACCCCCCCCAGCGACACCATCGATTTTTCATGCCAAGCAGCATTTTCACGCTGCCGCAGCAAAATTTTCACACAACTTTTTGCACTTAACAGCGTATGATCATTTCTAATTTGAGCTGCACTTAATTGCATTTTAGTTGGTTTTTTAAGTTAACCACAACTTACATTTATTTGAAAACTGTTTTTATAATTTGCTTGCTTTTAATATTTGGTAAGATTTTCAACGCCAGCTGCAAAAATTTACCAGCACTAACACACTGCTTGCAACACATGTGGAAAGTGTTGAGTAATACATAATCAGCAAGCAACGATAAACAGATTTATCGTATATCGATTTCAGTAAGATAGCTAGCTCTTTTCATTGCATTGTCTTGCCATTAGGTACTCTGCTAAGTTGTCTAGTCAGTACTCTTCTAACCCACTGCAGTATGTTGCGGCATTATTTTTCACTCTTCTAACTTATAGAACTGATTTATTTCAATTTGCAGTGCATTTTAGTTGTTACGCTCGTTGTGCGCTTGCAAACAAAGTAAAATTCAAAGTTAAAAGTACATTTAAATGTACAACACGGCAACGTTATAATTTATAAAGTGCAGCATTAGTGTTTTATTAAAATAATGATAACGTGCGTTGCCAGATGAGTGCCGTGTCCCTGTACCGTGCCGTCGTCGTTGGTTGTACATTGCTTACATCGTTGTTGCGACACAAAAACACAATAAACAACAATTTGTTTAATAACGATGGCCATTGGGCTTGTTTATAAAAGCGCCTAAGGATATAAATAAACATGTGAGCCCACGCAACTTGTCAGTTGGGTAAAATTGTCTGGGCACATAACCTCAAAGTCTAGACTCGATGCACCTGCTTAGTTTTGGGTTTAATGCATTTACGCCGACCAAATAATTGAAACCAAATAGTTACCTATCAATAACAAGTGCCGTAGTACCCGGTTTAGGGGCTGCAAAATGTCTACGTCCTCCATAGTACAGCAATTTGTGAATGGGCTCAAATCTCGCAATCGACATGTGCAAAACAAGGCGGCACAGGACTTGCTCCTGTTCGTCAAGACAGAATTACGCGAGATGTCGCAAGAGGAGCTGATACAGTTCTTTGATGAATTTGATCATCACATATTTAACATGGTAAACGCCACCGATATCAATGAGAAAAAGGGTGGTGCTTTGGCTATGAGTAAGTATAGATTCAATTAAGATTTATATGGACTGTAAATCGTTAACTCCAAAAACTTGCAGAGTGCCTCATCAGTGGCGATGGACTAAACACCATGAAGGGCATATCACCGTATCTTAATCGGCTGCGTGATTTGCTGCTCATAAATGATGTTTCAGTTATGGAAATTGCTGCGCGCTCGCTGGTGAAGTTGGCCAATCTGCCAGGTTCAAAGGGCGCCGAATCTTTTGATTTTGACATAAAAAATGCATTTGAAATGCTTAGCGGCGACAGGCAAGAGGTAATCTCCTGATCAAGTGCTTCGTAATCATTAATTATTTATAATTTTTCCTGTAAATTGCAGTATCGACGTCACGCTGCCGTTTTTATACTGCGAGAGCTGGCCATAGCCTTGCCCACCTACTTCTATCAGCAAATATTAACATTTTTTGAGCACATATTCAATGCTATATTCGATCCAAAGCCGGCCATACGTGAATCCGCTGGCCAAGCCTTACGTGCCGCGCTCATAGTCACAGCTCAGCGTGAGAATACCAAGCAGTCCAGTGAGCCACAGTGGTACAAAATATGCTATGACGAAGCCAACAGTAGTTTCAACACGGAAGTCTTGACAACCAAAGATCAAAAGACAATGACGCGCGATGATCGCATACACGGTGGTCTTATAGTCTTCAATGAGCTTTTTCGCTGCGCAAATGCATCGTGGGAGCGACGTTTTATTACCCTTAAAAAATTGTTTCCAAAGACGCAGCAGAATAAGTTCTTAGAGGCAACCAGCTTATCAAATGTAGGCAGCCATTTAACTACAATTGTGCCACGCCTAAAGGTGCCTTTTATTGATAAACTGGGTTCCTCACAAATGTATATGGAAAGCGAGCAACAGCATGGGTATGCGAAAAAGTTTGAAAATGTAATCGTGGAGTCCGCCTATGCACACGAGATACTCAAAGAGCATTACACAAGCATTTGTGACAATGTTCTAGATCAACGCATCTCCAAGTCACCGTTCGTACAGCAAGCACTGCTTCAAATTATACCACGTTTGGCTGCCTTTAATAAAGAGTTATTTGTTAAAGAATATCTAAATATCTGCGTCCAACACCTCATGAATATATTGCGCGGCAAGGAGAAAGATCGGCGTGTTGCCTACATTGCCATTGGCTACCTGGCGGTAGCTGTAGAGCGTGACATTGAAAAACATCTAAAAACCATAACAAGCACTATTAAGTTAGCTTTGCCGGCCAAAGATTTGGCCAGTAAACGAAAGGCGCCTGTGGACCCGGCTGTGTTTGCTTGCATTGCCCTTTTGGCGCATGCAGTAAAATCAGATATAGCAGAAGATGTAAAAGATATACTCGAGCAAATGTTTTGCACGGGATTATCGCCAGCCTTGACCGTTTGCCTGCGTGAACTGGCCGAAAATGTGCCCCAACTAAAGTCTGCCATTACCGAAGGTCTTATAGGTGTGCTATCATTTATATTATTAATGAACAAACCAGCAGCGATACCTTATGCAACAATGGCGCCAATTGCAATCGATGGCTCATTGATGGATGGAGCCACGACTGTGCTGGCTCTAAAAACACTGGGCACGTTTAACTTCGAGGAACAGAATATGTTGGATTTTGTGCAACGGTAAGTTAGAAATTGCAAAGCGCCTGTTAAGCGAAGCTTTTCATCCAATATTTACTTGAATTAATTTTCCTTGGCAGGTGCACAGACTACTTCAATCATGACCAACAGGAAATTCGCCTGGAAGCAGTACAGAGCTGCACACGTCTTCTAAAGCTGGCTGTGCAATCCTCCGATAGTATGGAAAACTCCAAAACACTAAGCGATACAGTATCACATGTTATAGAACGCCTACTAACTGTGGCCATCACTGACATGGACTGCAATGTGCGCATACGTATATTACGCTCCTTGGATGAGACTTTTGATGCCAAGCTGGCGCAGCCAGAGTCTTTAAATTCCCTGTTCATAACGTTACATGATGAAATATTTGAAATTCGAGAATTGGCCATGGTCACAATTGGACGCTTGTCCTCAATGAATCCGGCCTATGTCATGCCCAAGCTGCGTACTACTATGATTGAATTACTAACAGATTTGCAATATTCTGGCATGAGTCGCAATAAGGAGCAAAGTGCACGTATGCTGGATCATTTGGTTATAAGCACGCCACGTTTAATTTCTTCCTATATGAACCCTATACTCAAAGCTTTGGTGCCTAAGTTACATGAGCCGGAATCGAATCCCGGCGTTGTTCTAAATGTGCTGCGCACTATAGGAGATTTAGCAGAGGTGAATGGAGGATCTAATGAAATGGAATTATGGGCGGATGAACTGTTATCAATACTGCTGGAAATGCTGGGCGATGCGGGCAGTCCGGACAAAAGAGGTGTGGCGCTGTGGACTCTTGGGCAGCTTATAAGTGCCACGGGACGTGTAGTGACACCTTATCATGAATATCCCGTGTTAATAGACATATTGATCAACTTTTTAAAGACGGAACAACGCAAATCTATTAGAAGGGAGACTATACGCGTGTTGGGTCTTTTAGGAGCAATGGATCCATACAAGCATAAGATGAACAAGGGTTTAATAGACAGTCAAAAAGATAATGTATTGATTGCCTACTCCGATGGCAAGGTAGAGGATTTTCAGGACATTTCCTCAACGGAGTTGCTGGTTAATATGGGCAATATGCTGGATGAATATTATCCAGCAGTAGCTATAGCTGCTTTGATGCGAATTCTGAGAGATCCCACCTTAAGCACAAGACATACTAGTGTAGTACAAGCGGTCACCTTCATCTTTCAAAGCCTTGGCATCAAATGTGTGCCTTATTTGGCTCAAGTATTGCCTAATCTTTTGGACAACGTACGCACTGCGGACAACAATCTGCGCGAATTTCTGTTTCAACAGCTAGCTATACTCGTTGGCTTTGTCAAGATGCACATTATCAGCTATATGAGTGATATATTTAAACTGATTAAGGAGTTCTGGACCATTAATACCCCACTGCAAAATACGCTTATCAATTTAATTGAACAAATATCCGTAGCCTTGGGTTGCGAGTTTCGTGATTATCTAGCACAGCTAATACCCCAAATATTACGTGTGCTCCAGCATGATAACTCCAAGGATCGACAGGTTACGAAGCGTCTACTACAGGCTTTGCAAAAATTTGGCAATACATTGGGCTATTACCTACCGCTTATAGTGCCACCAATTGTTAAGCTTTTTGATTCGCCGTATGTGCCGCAGCAGGTTTCTCGGGTTGCTTTAGAAACCATCAACAATCTGGCCTGGCAGCTGGACTTTACAGACTACTCTTCACGCATTATCCACCCTTTAGTGCGCGTACTGGACACAGAGCCGGAACTGCGCGATCAAGCTATGATAACTCTATGTTCTCTGGTAAATCAGCTGGGCAAAAAGTACTTGGTTTTTGTGCCTATGGTAAATTACACCATAACTAAGCATCGCATAGTGGATGTCAAGTATGAAAAGCTATTGACCAAAATACATAGCAATTCAACACGTATAGATGACGAATTTATCATACGGCAGACTAAATTTAAGTATAATGAACCTTTTGTGGTAGATACGAATACCACAACTAAGAATTTGAAGGTTTCTACAGAGGCTCTACGCACAGCCTGGCAAGTAACAAGAAGAGTATCCAAAGATGATTGGGTAGAGTGGCTCAAACGTCTTTCCATTGGTCTGCTGAAGGAGTCCCGTTCGCATGCCTTGCGCGCTTGTCGCGTACTAGCTCAGGATTATGACACTTTATTGAGAGATCTATTTAATGCCGCCTTTATTTCCTGCTGGACAGAGCTCTCTCCGGAGCATAAGCATGAACTAACGCAGTCGTTAATACAAGCGCTACAAGTGACAGATATGCCAGAAATAACACAAACCATACTCAATCTGGCCGAGTTCATGGAGCACTGCGATAGGGATCCCATACCCATAGAAACAAAGCTGTTGGGCACACGCGCCATGGCCTGTCGCGCTTACGCTAAAGCTTTGCGGTATAAGGAAGAGGAATTCGTGCTGCGCAAGGATCCGCAAGTCTTCGAATCGCTTATATTAATTAATAATAAATTGCAACAGCGTGAGGCAGCCGAAGGTCTATTAATCACCTACAAAGCCGCTGCAAATGAACTTAACGTGCAGGGTAGATGGTATGAAAAGCTGCACAATTGGGATCAGGCGCTGCATCACTATAAAAATAATATACAAACGGATGGATCAGATTTGGAGGCGCGTTTAGGTTACATGCGTTGTTTGGAGGCTTTGGGCGATTGGTCGGAGTTAAATACGGTTACCAAACACGAATGGGAAAGTTTCAGTCAAGAGGCTAAATCGCGTGCTGGACCTCTAGCTGCCGTTGCAGCTTGGGGTTTGGCCGACTGGGAAGCCATGCGGGAATATGTGCGTTGTATACCCATGGAGACACAGGATGGCAGCTATTACCGCGCTGTTTTAGCAGTACATAACGACGATTTTGAAACAGCCCAAAGACTTATTGATGAAACACGGGATCTATTGGATACCGAGCTTACCTCCATGGCAGGTGAGTCCTATGAACGAGCCTATGGTGCCATGGTTTGTGTGCAAATGCTCGCCGAGCTAGAGGAAGTCATACAATATAAGCTTATACCCGAGAGAAGAGATCCGCTCAAGGTCATGTGGTGGAAGAGACTACAGGGCGGCCAACGCTTGGTTGAGGATTGGCGTCGCATTATACAGGTGCACTCGCTGGTAGTCAAACCACACGAGGACATACACACCTGGTTGAAGTATGCCAGCTTGTGCCGCAAGTCTGGCTCACTGCATTTGTCCCACAAGACGCTAGTCATGCTGCTTGGCACGGACCCACAGCAAACACCCAACGAACCATTACCTTGTAACCAGCCACAGGTTACTTATGCCTATACAAAGTATATGGCCGCCTCGGAAAAGCTGCAGGAGGCCTACGATCAGCTTAGACACTTTGTAACTACCTATAGCACGCAGCTGAGCTGTCTCTCCCCTGATGTTGTCAAACAGGAGGATCATCGTCTCTTGGCGCGTTGTTATTTGCGTCTGGCAACTTGGCAAACAAAATTACTTCAGAAACGTTTGGATCCGGACTCGGTGCAAGGTGCGCTGGAGTGTTTTGAGAAGGCCACAAGTCATGATCCTAACTGGTACAAGGCCTGGCATTTGTGGGCCTACATGAACTTTAAAGTTGTGCAGGCACAAAAGCAAAATTTGGACAAGCAGCCTTTAGGATTGGATGGAGAATCCTATCCCCGGCTTATTATACAGCAATATGCTGTGCCAGCGGTACAAGGTTTCTTCCGCTCCATTAGTCTAATCAAAGGTAATTCGCTACAGGATACTCTGCGTTTGCTTACGCTTTGGTTTGACTATGGACATAGTCCTGAGGTCTACGAGGCTCTACTCTCTGGCATGAAGCTCATAGAGATAAACACGTGGTTACAGGTTATACCACAGCTTATAGCACGTATTGACACGCATCGTAAGCTGGTTGGACAGCTTATACATCAACTGCTTATGGATATAGGCAAAAATCATCCACAAGCCTTGGTCTATCCATTGACGGTGGCTTCCAAATCAGCTTCGCTGGCGCGTAAGAACGCTGCCTTCAAGATACTCGATTCAATGCGCATGCACTCGCCCACATTGGTGGAACAGGCTGTGATGTGCAGCGAGGAGCTTATACGTGTAGCCATTCTTTGGCATGAACAGTGGCACGAGGGTTTGGAAGAGGCTTCGCGATTATACTTTGGGGATCGCAATGTCAAGGGCATGTTTGAGATACTTGAACCGCTGCATGCTATGCTTGAAAGAGGACCACAAACATTGAAAGAAACCTCATTCTCGCAAGCTTATGGCAGGGAACTAACCGAAGCTTATGAGTGGACGCAGCGCTACAAAAGCTCTTCAGTGCTAATGGATTTGGATCGTGCCTGGGATATATATTATCATGTTTTCCAAAAGATCTCGCGCCAGCTGCCGCAACTAACATCGCTGGAGCTGCCTTATGTTTCACCGAAGCTGCTTACGTGCAAAGATTTGGAGTTGGCAGTGCCAGGGTCCTACAATCCAGGGCAGGAGCTTATACGTATTAGTCACATCAAAACCAATTTGCAGGTTATAACCTCCAAACAGCGTCCACGCAAGCTGTGCATACGCGGATCCAATGGCAAGGACTATATGTATTTGTTAAAAGGCCACGAGGATTTGCGACAAGATGAGCGGGTTATGCAGCTGTTCTCGCTAGTGAATACGCTGCTGCTTGACGATCCGGACACTTTCCGGCGTAATTTAGCCATACAACGCTATGCTGTCATACCGCTAAGCACAAATTCTGGTCTAATTGGCTGGGTACCCCACTGTGATACGCTGCACACGCTGATACGTGACTATCGAGATAAGAAAAAAGTTGCGCTGAATCAGGAGCATCGCACCATGCTTAACTTTGCGCCTGACTATGATCATTTAACACTTATGCAAAAGGTGGAGGTGTTTGAGTATGCACTAGGACAGACACAAGGCGATGATTTGGCCAAGCTGTTGTGGCTTAAGTCGCCCTCTTCGGAGGTGTGGTTTGAACGGCGCAATAATTATACACGCTCCCTGGCTGTCATGTCCATGGTGGGCTATATATTAGGTCTAGGTGATCGTCATCCGTCTAATCTGATGTTGGATCGCATGAGTGGCAAGATATTGCATATAGATTTCGGCGATTGCTTTGAGGTCGCCATGACGCGTGAAAAGTTTCCGGAGAAAATACCATTCCGTCTGACGCGCATGCTAATCAAAGCCATGGAAGTGACTGGAATTGAGGGCACCTATAGAAGAACCTGTGAGAGCGTTATGCTAGTGCTGCGACGCAACAAAGACTCATTGATGGCTGTGCTGGAGGCATTCGTATACGATCCTCTGTTAAACTGGCGTTTGCTGGATGTTGACAAGAAGGCCAATGATACTGTTGGCTCGGGCATGCAGGTAGGCAATGGCGGCAGTTTAAGCAATTCAATGGAAGAGTCACTGCTACATAGCAATCCCATGGCCAAGTCCAAGACAAACTATGAGGCACAGCTGGCTGTGGTCAACAATGTGGCCGATGTTACTAACAGCAAAGCAAGCAAAGTCATTAAGCGAGTCAATCGCAAACTTACGGGCACCGACTTTCAGACTCAAAACAGTGTCACGGAGCAGCAGCAAGTGGAGCTGCTTATACAACAGGCGACGAATAATGAGAACCTCTGCCAGTGTTACATAGGCTGGTGTCCCTTTTGGTAGAGTTGTAGTGTATAAGGTCGTGAGACGGGGACTTACAGTCTGAATTGTAAACTATTATTTAATTTATGTTAGAAATACGCTTCATAATTTTTTATTGTAAATTCAATTGCAATTAAATTCCAAATTTTGTAAACCTCAATGATGAATTTATTTATTTATACTTAAAGATAACCGAAAAATTGAAGCAGTCAAAAAAATATTTTATAAACACTGTAGTATAGCGGTGATACAGAATGAAGATGAACGGACAAAAAGGGAACTTTCTTGGCGTATATTTTACGGATTATTGTATATATCTATAAACACTAGAAATTGGATTAAACTATACGATGTCTTAGCTATTGTTTTGATCCTGCTGGCGCTTAAAGCGCTGCTCCTTGCGCCAGGCATCAATGCGCTGTTTTAACTCAATATTTGGCACCAACATGTCCTCGGTTAAGTGTTGTCGATTAAAGGGATCAGTGCAGCTATTGAGCAAGTGACGTGTGATTATAGCGCGATCCATGACAGTACCCGATGGCAGCAATACGGGATCAGACATTAAGGTGTCCATCAGCGGATCCTTAAATTCATCGGGTGCATCGGCGCACTCGTCCTCAGTCTGTTGATTGGCAACTGGAAGTAGCAAATCAACTTGAGTACAGATGATTTGTTGATAATTTTTAAAAACCCACCATAAATTTCATGCGCACGGCTAGTCAGCGCCTTGAAACGTTCCACCTCAACGGCAGAGCGCAGGGCCAAGCGATTAATGCGCGAGGCTGCCTCGTTACATATTTGCAAATCAAAAGATCGCTCATCGGCGGCCAAGGCCTGCGCGAATCTATCACAGTCTAAGTGGAGATAAATATCAAAGATCTGGGCCAGCAAACTGCGCGGTTCCCAGCCATATTTCGTAGGATTGTTCACTTTCAAATCGTTGCATTTGGGCCCAGCTAATTGTTTTAAATTGAAGTTCAGCATAGAACTCAAGCGATCCACAAGCTCATCGCGCATAAACGGCTCCTTGATGTCGCTCTAAGCCCAAAGAAATCAATTAGACTAGTTATTAAGTTGAACTAATGCCTACACTTACAGTTAGATAGTGAAACAGATCGACGGTCTCACGCGCCAGCGTCAAATATGAGCGGCATTGACGCTCATCTGTGGCCAGCTGTGTAAGACGGCTTTGCTGCTGCTCCGAACTCATGCCACCCCAATTTAATTTGTCCGACATGACTTGCTGTGTTAGATGTATGCGCTTCAAGTTCTCGAGACACTCATCGAGCAAGAATGTTGTATCGTTCATGAGCATATTCACGAACTTGACAAACTGATTGCTGCTACGTGATTCGCAGATAACAGCTTGGCGATGTATGGGATTCTCCCACATGGATTTGAACAAATGGCTGATGTGGTATCTGTTAAACACAATATTCGTGTGAGTGAATGATAGCTTTGGAAAAACAACACTTGCTTACCTTATGGTAAACTTATCGTAAAACTCAGTACTTTGACCTGTTGTCTCCACGTCTACATAGAATCTCATTAGAGCGCTGACCAAGGCATTCTGAGCCAGTTCATGATTCCACATCTTAAAAAGAACCAAACATTTTTACAATTTATCAGTTTAATGACTTGCACTCAAACTTACTGCTGTATTTACCGAGTTGGTGGGTTTCAGCGAGAAGACAAACATAACCTCAACAAGTTTGGCAGTAACATATGGGTTTTTGATGAGATGAGATGCACAAACGCAGGTTAGCAACCAAGTGATAATCGAATGGTCAATATCCTGGCGTATGTCTACATTAGCATGCTGCATGGCAAATAGTATAAACTCGGCTATATCATCAATATACCACTCGGGCAGTGCGGAAAATGCATCAGTCGGTTTGAGTTGTTGCACCGGAATTTTGGAGATAAATGGACCCTCAATAGGGCGACCCTCAAATTGATAGAGCATATATTCGCAGACAGATGAATAAAATTTGGTGCAAAGATGTAACAGATTGGGATCCAACAAGGTAATCTCGCTGCAAGTCTTGGAACTGCAAATGGAGAAATAGAAAAAGTTGATTAGATATAAAATAAAATACGTAAGAAATGCGACCAACCGGTTCAGTTTGCGCAGCTGCTTTTCCCAGCGCTCCTTAAAGCCATTATTTCTACTGGCAAAGCGTGAGTTCACCCAATGCGGCTTGGTTCGATCCAGCTCATCTATTAGCTTCTGCAGCTCCTTAATTGCACGCACCTTTTGGCGATAACGCTGTATGGCAGGCAAATAACCCAGATGATGAGCTTGCAACGTTAGAAACCAACATTGCGTTTGAAAGTTTACATTATCCGGCGGTGTGGCAAAATCACGAGCTACATAGTTCTTATACTCTTCCTCGCTGTAGCGTATCTTTGTGTCTTGCTCTACGTGGACCAACGAATTCTTATAATAATGAAAATGTGGTTCAACGCGATCTAGTTTGATTTTGACAGATAATTGCTGTAAAACGCACATTAGATTGATGACAAAACCATCTCGGGCTAGCAGTTTTTCATCGCTGGCAAACTGTACGCGACGCTCATTATGGCGTAGTATTTGAGATATATATTGTAGCGTCCTGGGACGGCTGCTGGCATTCACGCACAGGGAGTGAAACACTGTGTGCATATGTGTGCGCATAGAAACCATCTCCTGTAAGATAAAAAAAATAGCATGAGCAATACAAAGGTTACAAAGTCTATAAATTATCATATTTCAATGAAATGAATCGAAAGCTTGTTCCACATTACATAATAATAGTAGTTTTAGCTCCTTTTGTAACTTACCCAACGCAAACGAGATATGGCCGGATCCTCCAACTTGTATCTAGTAGTATATTCAGCAAACTTAACATTCTCTTCAGCAAATAGCGAAACCGATAGAAACGGTCCAAGATAGCTACACTTGACAATTTCACGTCCCGGTATTTTGGTACAAATAGCCGGTATAAAATTCGGTTGACGGGCCACCAAATCCGCAATGGGCCTCAAATTACCCACTTTTATGACAACCAACTTTGCTAACCATGCAATTTGTTGTGTATTAATTCTTGAGGTGCAAATATTTCGCTGCATGCCCGTAAATAGACCACGCAAAACCTGACCAAATATGGTATCAAAAACGTCTGGTGTCGTATAGGTTTCCACCACCAAATCCACAATAAAAGCTTCGCTTACTTTATCCATATACATAAGCTCCAAGAGCGTAGACTGATCAAGCTGATAGTGCAAATGCTGCATAATGCGATCTGTCAGTACCAAAGCTGTCGTGCTCATAATATGCTCAAAGGCTAATTCTAGCACCTTGTGACGTTTTCGATCATGGGATGGCGAGCGCACCATGCACTCTTTCTGATAGTTCTCGTAACACTGTATGAGATACAATATGACGCGATGCTTGGATGTGGTTACAATGTTGAGCACGGCAGGTGCGACACAGTTGCCGGAATTGTCATTTGGCGAAACCTCAGCCTGTGCCAAGGGCTGTGGCTCATCAGCAGTAGCCACTGCATTGGCTAGTATTTCTTGCACTTCTGTATCATCGCTTTTGATCTTCTTTGCTGAGGAGAACTCTTTATCGTCGCCATTATCTGCCACAGCGCCCGGCATAGGTTCACTCTCCATTTTGCCGCTATCTTCGATCTCATCGTTGTATATTTTTGCTGCAGCCTCAAGCAGCACATTTGATATAATGATATCAAAATCAAAACGCATAGCAGGATATTTTAAAAGAGTGCTGGCAGTCTGTGCGCATATAATGGAACCAGTGCCCATCTCATTCCAAGTGGCATTCAAAAGTCTAGACAGCATGAACTCTATACCCTCATCAACGGATTTTAATGTCGACCCAGAGTTAACATGTGGAGCTGCAGGTTTCTCAAATTCCATGCTGGGCACTGCGTCGGCTCTAATCTCAGCTGGGCTGTTTTTGTCAGAGTTTTGCAGACCTAAGGCAGGCTTCATTTCTACATCTTGCACTGGCGTCGAAGCTACCGATTTCATTTCCACATCCACATCTGGCTTGTCGGCCAGTTGCTGCCAGTTAATAGCCTTGGCTGTTAGCACTCTATCGCATATCGAAGAACTTGGCTTAACTTCACGCACCAAACGAGATGCACTTGAAACATTACATTGCGTTTTCGGTTTTTCTGGTGGTGGGGTAATTGTGGTGCTCAAGACACTGCTTCTGGCTGCCAAGGTGCGCAGACGGCGTGCGCGTATCTGGGCAGTGAAAAGATGCATTTAATGTTAATTATTACGTATGCCTAAACAGTTTTTAAACCATACTAACCTCTTCCGGCGTCAGCTCGGATGCTACAAAGGGCGTTAAAGTCTCTGGCGGCAAAGGAGCCTGTTCTTGTTGTATCTGTGGCGATGTATCCTCTTGTGCCTCTTCCGTGCCATCACTTGATTGCTCTTCTTCCATGGCTTTTTGTGTGGGATCCTCTTCCGGCATTATTCAGTTACAAATTTTTGCTATTACGTCGCCCAACTATGTTGCGCAGTTTATTAATTTCTATTTGTTTGTTGCGTATTTCTTTTACGTCTTTCTTTTACGTCTTTCTTTTACGTCTTTCTTCTGTCCTCCTTCTGTTGTTGTACGGTTGAGTGTTTACACAGGTTAACGAACCAAAATACCACGAAATCAAGAGCATAAAAGAGAGGAAAGAAAGGAAATTGAGAGCATGAGCGAGATTGCTTGGCACGCGCATTTAGTAAAATAAACAAAAGTCCAGCGGTCAACGTCAAGTTCATGATTGCCATCGGCTAGACAATGAGTCTTTGAAGCTGCGCCGCAAATGCATTGACAGTAAAAAATTTCTTTGTGATCCCCTCTATGGGAAGATCTACTACGCATCAATAATACAAGTCGTTATATAGTGTCTCAAACGGTTATAATTCCAATTCCGATTAACATTGTTAATTAGTTTTGTAACTCGGTGACGTACAGTAGGCATTAAAATTAATCTCAATTTAATGGTCTTAGCCAAAATGTACTCTATCCGAGAATTTAAGGTCGAAAATTAAATTAAATATACCTAAGGATTTTCTGATTAATGTCTTCTAATGTTCTATCGCATTCATGTGAGAACTTACGCGACTGAATTAGAGGTCACAAATCGTTTTTGAAAGAGTATATTTAAGCCAATTTAATTGTAATTCCCCCCTAGTGCTATCAAAGAAACAAAATCTTACCCTATAAAGCTTGCTTACAAATATAAACTAAACCTTCTTTATCTCACAATTATTTCTGGACTATGATGTTGTTCTTGACATTTTCTTGGTTTATCATTGTGTAATGGCAAATATGAAACTATACAGGTATGGTTCTCCTTTATAGACAAGATACATTGGGGCATTAAAGTTAATTTTGACTTAAAACAAATTTATAAAAAAAAATAGTACAAAGTAGTGGAACCTGTTGACCTTGATTGACATCTCTCTTGCAGTTGAGATCCTACCAAAGTTCATACATTGCTTTCTTGCCTTTTTTTTGCTCAATTTTTAATTCTTTCTAAATATGTAATTTCTAAGATTTTGCCTTCAATACGATGAAAGTACACGTAATACGCTTACACAAAATTCGTGCTTCTTGATATTGCTTACTTTGTGGGTCCTTATTAAGTTTATAATAATTCACCACCTAGACCTCCTTGTATATCACATTAGTTATGTTTCATTTGCTAAATACTCAATTTCTGAATAACAAATAGGACGTTAAGAAGTCATTTTGCTTATTTGTAAATAAACGTAATCATACTTTTTTACAGTTGGATTAATGATTTTGGAATGTAAGCTCGTTAATTTACCAGAAAAAAGGATCGAATTTGAAAGGATTAATCAATTGCTAGCTTATTTACTTTATGTCATCCTGTTAATGCACTCACAAATTGGCATTATGTCTAGCCAATTTTTAGTTTAAATTGTATGATACAGATAGTTGGTCGAGGCAGTGAAGCACGGGAGGTATCATATACCCAAAAATCTAAATATCAGTGCCATGTATGTGCGTAATGAAGGCAAACAAAATTTCGCGAGTGTTGGGCTCGTCAATATTGTCTCGTTTATTAGGCTCACATTTGGCGCCTCTAACTAACGTGACAAAAGCAAATTAAATTTTGTTGCAGTTTATTAAAAAACGGCATTGAAATGATACATTATTGCCTACACATATCCTTTAAAATTTTCATCCGATCTTGATCATTTTCATCACACCACACATGAACACAGTCAAAGTGTGCATAACTGTGCAAAATTTCGTCCAGATGGCGTTGCTGGTTTGAGGACAAGCCAAATGGTTCGACAAACTTCACTTGCGTACACACTATGCGCGAAATCTATCAAACCCTTGAGATCAAAAATTAATATCAGTTTCTGGTAAATACTAATATTGGCGAAGTTATGGTCGTGTCATCAATCTTAACTTACTACTATATACCGCCTAGGTTGAGAGATCAAAATTGAGATCAAAAATTAATAATCAGTTTCTGGTAAATACTAATATTGGCGACGTTATGATCGTGTCATCAATCTTAAATATGGGGAATCCTAACTTTCAAGCTGTTTCCTAGATATTAAACAATCAAACCAAAAAGGGTCAAAAATCATGCTAAAGTCCATTGAGGTTTAATGTTACTACAATTATATACTGTCGCTTTACAGCACTGTGATTACAGCTATCACATACTACTATATACCGCCTAGGTTGAGAGATCAAAATTGAGATCAAAAATTAATATCAGTTTCTGGTAAATACTAATATTGGCGAAGTTATGGTCGTGTCATCAATCTTAAATATGGGGAATCCTAACTTTCAAGCTGTTTCCTAGATATTCAACAATTAAACCAAAAAGGGTCAAAAATCATGCTAACGTCCATTGCGGTTTAATGTTACTACAATTATATACTGTCGCTTTACAGCACTGTGATTACAGCTATCACATACTAGTATATACCGCCTAGGTTGAGAGATCAAAATTGAGTTAAAAAATTAATATCAGTTTCTGGTAAATACTAATATTGGCGAAGTTATGGTCGTGTCATCAATCTTAAATGTGGGGAATCCTAACTTTCAAGCTGTTTCCTAGATATTCAACAATTAAACCAAAAAGGGTCAAAAATCATGCTTTATTATATACTGTCGCTTTACAGCACTGTGATTACAGCTATCACATACTACTATATAACGCCTAGGTCAGTGAACGCAGTATATTATAATCTATAGAATGAGGTAGAATTTTGACTATTGCAGCCAAGTGTAAACAGCATTTCAGCCTGTAAAGACAATTTTTCTTCTTTGTTTTTATGCCACTCGCAGGTACTATTTATAGTTTAGCGTGACATGAACTTGCGACGCAGCAGACACATAAACATTTATCATAGGTACTTAAAGAGATATGTATGTATGTAGTAGACGCTTGGGACAGAGCAGAAAAAGCAGACAAATTGCAGTCAAGTACAATTAGCTCTATGAGACGACACTTATTTATGTAAAACCAATCAAGTTGGCTGAAAATAATTAAGGCCCAGCTTATATTTGGCGCAGAAGTGCATTGCCTGCAATATTTACAAGTGCTAGAGATCCCAAATTAGGGGTGGCAGCTGCAATATATAAGCGGGCGCATCTTGCGATGATATCTGCGCATTTGCTCGGAAACTCTGTGTCTACAATTGCGTTTTATAAATACAATTGCACTTTGTATAAGACGCAGACTTACCTGGTTGTTTTTATTTTTCACCTGCTGATGTTTATTATATCTGTTTGGCCTTTGTTTTGGCTGAATTTAGTGCATTTTGTTGAACTGTAACAACTTTTGACGAACCAAAGCAAACGCAGATCACGGCGGGTCTTAGGTCTTAAAAGGGTGACACGCAAAAATTTCTCTTTTGTTCAGCCAGGCAAATACAATTCTTTTTTTTTTTGTTGTTTTTGTTAAACACGTTCAACAACTACGACTACGTATACACTTTAATGCTGAACACGCACACACGCTTGTTACAACAACACTGACATAATTTAATTTAAACTTGCTAATTTTGTATATTTTTTAATTCGTACTAAACTGTAAATTTTTTGTTCCCAACTAAATGACAAATTCGAAGCAGCTATTGTGAATGGTGAAAACATAAGTGCCAAGCTGTTTCAAAGATATATGCTTATCGATGTTTTCTTAAATTATCGAAATTGCTGCTTCGTTCCATATGGTAATTGTGTATCTTTGTTTGCCTCATCAATTGCCCATGGAGGCCTTTTAACTTACTATTTTGAAACGCCACGATCTATGTCATCTTGAAATGATGTTGCATAAAAATTTCAAGCAAAAATACCTTGCAATCGATTGAAAATCCATACATAGAAAAGTAAAGAATCACCCCAAATTGAATGTTTTCCAAGTAAACAAACAACAGCTGATTGCATCCTGCAACTACTCAATGTGAATAGGGTAATTTTCACGTAACAATAGTTTGCAAAGTGAATTACTTAGAATGTTATTAAAGTTCTCACTTTTTTACTTAAAAGCATCGTAGTTTAGGCACACTTCACACTGAACACTGAAATTTTATAGAAAGTTCGGGAAAGACTTGTCCGCCATGAGCATGGAAAACCATGCATAGTTTTTGTCTGTGATACTTTTGACCAATTTCTGGATTTGCTTTAGCATGTGCAACCAGTTATTTAAAAAAATAGTAATTTATTGATAGTACAAAAGCAAAATTACAACACTGCAGATTAAATAGTGTTGAAAAATTTGATAAAACAATTAGGACCAGACGCTTCAAAGCACTGGTTTGGGTTAATCACAAATCGAACTATCGATAATTTATTTCGTTGCTAACCCGGTGTAAAAGAAAGTTTATTGCGCCAATTTTTCAATTCGCTCAGCAAGTTGGAAAATAAAAGTAAAAGAAAATGCCCAAAGTCAAGCGTGATTCGACCTCAACTGATAGTGACAGTGGTCCAGATGATGTAAGTTTCACTTCAATACAGTTAATATAAAATAATCATTATTAATATTAACCAATAGCGTAATCCGGCGCCCAGCAAAAAAGCAAAGGAAACGGCCAAGCCTGAAAAGAAGGGTAAATCTCGTACCAGTGGTGGATCTGATGATGGTGATGCCACTACATGGACATTGGAGAAACTGCGCCAAGTACGCATAAATTCATTTCGTGGTCGCAAATTTGTAGACATTCGTGAGCACTACGAAAAAAATGGTGAAATATTGCCCGGCAAAAAGGGCATTGCACTGTCGCTAGTACAGTGGAAAAAGTTATTAGAAGTGGCTGACGAGGTCACTCGCGCAATGGAAGACTAGTCCAAAGTCAATTAACATTGCCAAATATAATTTTACTTGTTTTTCTTGCATTTACATAAAATATATCGGCAAAACGTGTTCAACACTCATGCAAATTAAAAGTGAACTATGAATGTATGTATGTACCACCTAGTCATCTGTCCCTTCAACGCTGGTCTACCCCTTCGTTTTATTCTTTCGAAATTCGTATTGAATACGTTGTACCATGGAGCGTCTCCAGTTAGTCAAATATTAACGTCCTCTGGCGATTATGATATCTACAACTCGCTTGTCTACTATAACCAAAGTGGTATCGAGTTTTAATATGGATTATATGCTTGATCTCCATCCTGATTCGTTGTGATGCTACTGCCAAGGTAGGCGGAAGTCCTTGACAACATCAAAACTAAAGTTTCCAAACTCTGCGACTGATTCCGTTCAATAGCCGCCAAAGCAATCGCTTGATACATATGCAAATAGTATTGCCTGCATTGATCGTACAAAGCTATATGTTATCAGAGCCATTGAAAAAAATTGCTCAGATCCAATGCAATCTAGCCCTTCCCATCACAAACTGTACTACATTGCAGGTTCGCGCGTTTCCTCGTATGAAACCACATTATGTTCAAACTATGTATGTATGTATGTATGTATAATTATTACAATCACTTAAAAGTACACTACTAGTAATACAATAGTGGTGACTACAAGGGCAAAGGGCAACCAAGTTTTAACAAATCCCCAAATGCTCACATAGCGTCCACAAATGAATATCCAAAAGGCCAATACAAACATATTCCAGCTGTTGCTATCCTTATAACGCATGTTACACAGTGCCGTGGCAACATGAGAGTGGCAATTGTCACAGAATAGATTGTGCATACGCGTACCATAAAGCACCGAGGCCTTAGATACGGCTTCATCCCAAGCATAGCGTCCGCCATCCACGAATTTCGGGTGCAGACGTAGATACCGTGTAGGGCGTCCAAAGCCCATTTGGTCTTCGGATACAAAGTAGGGACCAGCAAAATCGCGTATGACACCATTCGACATGCATATGCCCATGTGGCCAATCATGGGTAGTATCCAGGTCAATACGGGTATTGGCGTCCATACTATGCAGTATGGAAAACGATCCGCATCAAAGTCAATGGGAGGTAGGCGCTCGCCATCTGACATATCGCTTCCATTTGCTCTGCCAGCCATAGCACGATCTACATCAGCCTCAGGCTCGTGACTTGCTGTGTTGCCGTTGCTAGACGTTGACGTCGACGACATCTGTATTCAAATTATAACAAAATTCAACTAAGTGACTCACTAGTACAAGGTATTGTTTATAAAGGCCAACAATTTTTCCGATTCCTGATAAGATGAAAAGCGTATCTACGTTAAGTGTAGTACTTACATATGTACATACATACCTTCACAACATTGCGATAGACAACAGTGCTGTTAAATGCGACAAAGGCTGAAAACAGCTGTTGGCTAATTTATGTTGTTTGTCGTGCGTTCTTATCATTTGCCAAAGCGTAAATCCTTTAAAAACAGCATAAAACATAAAATTGTATTTAAAATGTCACAGCTCTTCGTAAACGGCATGCGAGATGATGCCTCCGTGCGTGAATTTACTACTTTAGGTATGTAATAAGCAATTGTAAAGTGCACAGCATTGTGTACAATATTTCTGTTACAGACGCGTCCATACAGGAGCTCATACAAGCTGCCTCCAAAGCCCGCGAGAAGGCCTATTGTCCTTATAGCAAATTCGCAGTGGGCGCTGCATTGCGTACCAGCGATGGTACCATATATAGTGGCTGTAATATAGAAAATGGCGCCTTTGCGGCCAGCATATGCGCCGAGCGTACAGCTGCCGTCAAGGCTATCAGGTAAGTCCACATTATTGAATTCCATAAACTCACTTAATGCTTCATTTATGTTGCAGCGAAGGCAAACAAGAATTTGTGGCGTGTGCGGTGGTGGCAAGACAGGAAAGCGGCTTTACCACGCCTTGTGGCGTGTGCCGACAGTTTCTATCTGAGTTTGCACTCAATGGAAAAGATATACCGCTCTATGCGGCACAGCCAGGCAATATGCCTCTGCGCGTCTTATGCACCAGCGTGCTGGAGTTGCTGCCTAAAAGCTTTAGCTTCAGCAATGGCAAATAGAAGCAGATTTGGAAGGAATTTGCTTATGTATACTCAACAAACCAAAATTATACATCTCACCTTTTTTTCGGAAAACCCCAAACATTTTGCAGAGCTATAGCGTAATGTGTCCTTTTTAAAAGGCGGGCAGTAAACTAATTAAAAAATATAAATGACGACCCACCCTATTCAATAATGCTCACCGACACAAACGAATTCGGATTAAAGACATTGTATGACCGTAAGATAGGCTAGGCCTTCCAACTACACACTGCGCTATCATTTTACATTTTCAATTATGTCCGATCTTCAACCACTTAAAATTGGCAAAGTACCAAACAAAAAGTTTGAGTTGTATAATTTCGTTTTGGAGTATATAGCTGACGTTGGCACGAGTTTTACCTGCAGCAACTAGAGGCCAATTTAATGGAATTTCTTAGTGTATAAATTCATATAGTCTTTAAATGAATGCATGTGCAATAGATTTTTTTTTTTTGTACAATAATATTATCTGTAAAGTCCCTTATTTAATATTACCGACTTCCTCAGATATTATGTGTGTATATTTTAACATAGTGGCAGCGCTTACTCCGGCTTATCTAAGCAGCTGCTACTTGGTGCTCTCCCTCTCTATGCGATTTGTTATTTCAGCCAACACTATACTAAGCCAATAAAAGCCGACGGTGAGCAATAGAAGCCGTCCATTTGCCAGCGGACACCCGAAGTTAAAACAACAGAGCGCACACAATCATTAGAATTATAAATAAACACTCGAACAACCACCTCCGTATAGTTAATTATATATGTATAAAACTACGCAACCAAGCCAAAATATATAAATATAATATATATATAATTAATAATTTTAATAAAAATGTCACATCTCATCAACGGTTTTGCCAAAGCGGAGCAAGCTGAGGTAGTTAAAACCTTTGGCAGTTTGGGTAAGTAGCCACAACCATTATGCATACATAGAATCTGTCATGGAAGCTTTCTTATCGTGGGATTTCCCGCAGATGCAAAGGTGCAAGACTTATTGGTGGCTGCTCATGCCGTTCGCCAAAACGCCTATGCACCCTATAGTGGCTTTAAGGTTGGCGCGGCCTTTCTGGACAAAGAGCAGCGTCACATATTTACCGGCTGTAATGTAGAAAATGCTGCATTTACACCAACTTCCTGCGCAGAACGCACGGCTCTGACCAAGGCTATAAGTGAAGGCGTACGCGAATTTTCTATTGGCGCTGTGGTGGCCTATGAACCTGATGTTTTTACCACGCCCTGCGGTGTTTGTCGGCAGTTTATCAGAGAGTTTTCCAGTGATGATATGCCTATATATGTGGCACAAGCGCGAGATGACTGCCCAAAGGAGCAACCTTTTCATAATGATGATGCTGTTTTATGCACCTCCATATTTAATCTATTGCCCCGCAGTTTTCATAGCTATCGGAAGTAAACGCGCTATAATAGGTTCAAGGTCGCCTGTTATAAATCGTTATAATCTAATAATTTTTGTTGTATTATGTATAAATAAAGAGCTGATAACGGTTATTCGAAACGTCACTATGCCACACATTTAAATGGAATATACAGTGGCTCACAAAAGTATTCGTCGGTAATTGAACATCAGTAGTTACATATGTAGATATATTTTTTCTTCTGTTCTATTTCGTCATATGGTCTGCGTGCGCTGAAATTTTAAAAGAATGCAACTTGCTTGGGTTGAGCGTGAATGAAGTTAAAACGTTCGTATTCGGCGGCATAAGTTTCATTAGGTATTTATGTCTTCTTCTTAGCTGGCCATAGCATCCCGTTACCGGTTTACGGCCTGATATAGAGTACTCCTCCTTCTGCCGCCACTGTGCGCACGCCTTCTTCAATCTACCAAACCTCTAACTGGTCCTTCCTGCGGAAACATGGCCTGCCCATTCCTTTACAATTGACAAAGAGATGGTGGTGTGAATATATGGTCATTGGAGGACTTCCCGTCCTTCAGCTACACTGATAAGGTCCAGAAATTTCTCTCTCGAATGGCTGTAGTCTTTCAAACAATACGCTTGATAGGCAATAAAAAAGGCGACTTATGCCACGTTGGGGTCACCCTTCTAGAGGACACCAAGGTTCCACTCATCGGTCATGCTCTCATCTTGCCTTTTCCTCCAAAAGACCCGGTGCATGCAGCTTTGTTGTTCTGTTTGCAGACTTCGTCATGCTTAGGCAGCGATGAATTCACGCCGTAAACTATTGACTAACTATGACACATTTTCCTGCTCGTTTTTTACGTGTGAAAAGCACACACAACCAACTCTCTCCGCAGTAGTACGCAAGAAGCGGGAAAAATGGTTCCAAACGTCCTCGGCCGTTGTTCGTGATGGCCCCCTAAAGGCTGAATTGATCGACAGTAATGCGTATTGCGCCCTCTTTCAACCGATTTAAATGTCCTAGACAGATTAAAGTCTATCGTAGAACACGAGGAGGTTGTGCATCAACTTGACTATTGGTTATTGCAAGGATAATAACCTCAGTAGCTGTCGTCCTGTACCATCATAGCCAAGGAACACCATATTAATGTCTTAGCATGTTAAATTGCTTGTTAAATATCAATGTACTGTTCAATTTCTATGGTAACAGAGATTAGAATGAGCGATTAGATTATCTCAATTTATAAAGAGGCGTTTTATTTCCAATTTTCGGATTTGTTTATTTTTAAACGATACAACAAAAAATTTAACATAGCAGCATGCGTTGGGCGTCTCAAGGCGCAATTCGACAACAGAACAATCAGTTTTTTAAAAGAAATACATTTTCTTTTGCCGCCTTTGATGCGTTGTGTGAGCCGCCTCCTTAATGTACATGATCAGCATCTTAAGGCTGTTGACCGATCACCTTATGGCACACTATGACTAAATTTTTTTTCATTTTTGATCCCTCCCTTCCAGTTGATCCCATTCAGGAGTATGCCTGCCTCGTTCGAAGGCCTGAACCGACAAATTGATCCCAACGGGCAACACACCAAATCAGCCAGATGCCGATAAGGCTCTCTCAAAATACAACTGCGGTAACTTGATCGAGCAATCAGCCGCACATAACAAAAAGTATATGTACACGAATAAAAAACAATATACAAGACTGGCTGGTAAAACTGAACTGCCTTTAAACTAGGCGCGCTCAGTAGTTTTGCCCAGAGTTGGCAGCGCTGCTCGTGCAAAGAGACTATGCAAAAAACTCAATTTTCTCTGCAAATACTAAGTGTTGTTTCTGCTTCAGTCTGTTTATTCGCATTTACCGTTTCTTTAATATTAATATAAGAAACAGTTGCATTAAATTATGAGAAAATTTGATCCCATACCAATATACATACAAGACTGGCTGGCAAAACTGAACTGCCTTTAAACTAGGCGCGCTCAATAGTTTTGCCCAGAGTTGGCAGCACTGCTCGTGCAAAGAGACTATGCAAAAAACTCAATTTTCTCTGCAAATACTAAGTGTTGTTTTTGCTTCAGTCTCTGTTTATTAGCATTTACCGTTTCTTTAACATTAACATAAGAAACAGTTACATTGAATTATGAGTAAATTTGATCCCGTGCGTCATGTGCTGAGCGCTCTCATAGAGGAATCTCAGTAAGTTATGCGAAATACATGAAAGTGCACAGGTGTTGCTGCTATGCGACCAAATGCATGAAGCCGAATTAACTTACACACAAAATATATTATTGCAGTGCACCACATACGCCGGAAGGTATTTTGCGTGAATTTCGTGCCACAGCTGAGAAACGACTGTCTAACGCAGCGCTTTTAAAGGTCCTGGAGTCCATATCTATTAAGCGACCCAACCAAAGCCAAGTGCTTGGCGAAATTTCACGGACACTTGAAAAGTGAGTATGGCTAATCGTTTGTTCAAGCGAGTACTTATTTTTATATTAAATCACAGCAAGGATCCTGTATTTGCTTTGTTAGTCTTTGTCGATTTCTTCAGTGAGGGCAAAGATACGATAACACCCTCTTCCAGCAGGTCCAGTTTGAGAGAAATTAAGCAATCAATAGCTCAAGACAGCTATAGTTATCAGAAAAGCACCACGAAGCCTACCCGCTCAATTTTGAGTGGGGAACAAAATAACATAATGGAGCCACGAAAATCGCTCGAGATTTCCACATCTACACCCATGACTGGACGTTTTTTGACAAACAGTGATAATCTTCGTACGCATCGTCAACAATTAGCAGTGCATCCAGAAGAAGATCAGGTTACTGCGCGCGGAAAGCTAAGCGTTGTAAGTTTAAGAATAAATCTAATAACTATGCCTTAAGTTATGCCCACTCTTACCTTTAGTTAAGGGAACGCGTGCTCAGTTCTGTATTCGACATAGCACTGGTGACCCAACGTAGTGAGATCAGCAACCTTAATGAAGGCTCCATCGTCAACTCTAGCAATGCGTTTCCCGATGAAGATCGAACGTACTCGCACTGGAGTTTCTACAAAATAGATGGGAACAACATAAGACCTGAAATTGGCGCAATACCCATTGAAAGCCAAAAGGAGTTACTGCTTACAGAGCTAATTTTTTGTTTGACCGGCATGGATGGCACATTTATTGAGGCTGTGCATCCTGATCCTAATACAAGCGGCATAGAAAAATATGAAACAAAATTTAAAACAAGTAAGCATTTGGACAAATCGTTGGCAGAGCTTGTGCAGCTCATCATGCCACTGGCGTCACACTTCGTAGGCATTCAACAGATTATAGCTGATACTGAATCCCTGGGTCAAATTAACAATGCGTTGAACGCAGCACTCGAAACCTTAATACAGGATTACTATGTAAGTAACCTTTTTCGCTTAAACAAAAGTAATGTTAAAATTTGTTTGGGCTTATTAACGCAGATGTTGCTGGCACAGGTCGAGGAAGAGAAGCTTAAAAATCGACTGAGCATGGAGAAGCTGCTGTATTATTTGCGGCCAACCATGTCTGTAATGGAGGATGTATGGATGACCCTGGCTGATATGAACGTGGTATGCACATTTTTAGCTTACACTTACATTTTATTGAATATCGAATGTAACTAAATTCGCGGCCTAATAGAAAAACTTGAAAGGAGCTGGCGTTCTTTCACATCTTTGTGATCACGTCAGAAACCTAGAAGGTGACAAGGAGTCGCAGAATATCGTCATTAACTTGTTATGCAAAGCAGCAGAGCCCTATATGCAAATGCTGCAGCTCTGGATACAAAAAGGACTCATTGTGGATGAAGCTGGAGAGTTTCTGGTGGAGGACATGGAAAGCAAACGCCGCAGTGGGAAGCCAGAGCACTACTCAGGAGATTACTGGGAGAAGCGGTATGCAGTAACATTTAATGATTAAATTACATAGTTTTACAATTTAGTTATTAATCCTTGCAGTTACACTGTGCGTCATCATTGCATCCCTTCGTTTCTGGAGAAATACAAGGATAAAATACTGCGTACTGGCAAATATCTCAATGTTATAAGACAGTGTGGGAAACAGGTTATGGCACCGCAGCAAATGGAATTGCATTTTGATCCTAATACGGAGAAACATGTTATGATTATTAATGATGCGTATTCCTTTGCTGCACGTAAGCTACTTGATGTGCTTCTTACGGAGAACGATCTTATGGGGCATTTGTCATCGGTGAAGCGATATTTGCTTTTGCATCAGGGCGACTTTGTTATGCAGTTTATGGATGCTTGCGAGGATGAGTTGTCTAAGAATGTGGACAAAGTGCTGCCAATGACTTTGGAGAATTTATTGGGTCTTACATTGCGTTTGTCCTCGGCCCGTAATGATCCCTATAAAGATGATTTGCATTGTGAGCTGTTAACCTATGATCTAGTTACGCAGATATCCAAGATTATGAACAAGAAGAAAGGTAAGTCCAAGGAATAGCAGATCGGCTGTTGACTACCCGATAAAGAAAGCGGATTGCAAATTGTAGTAGACAAAATTAAGTCACAGGGAGTTTACACAACTCCTTTTTAGGCTGAGTTAAAAGAAGATTTTATATACTTTCAGAGTACTGGGAGTCGCATGATCGCCTGGATCTGAGCGGGCTGGAATGTTTTGCTTTTTCGTATGAAGTCAAATGGCCTGTTTCGCTAATACTCAATCGCTTAGCCATAACCAAATACCAAATGCTTTTTCGTCAGCTTTTCTATTGCAAGCATGTAGAACGTCAGCTGTGCAGGTGTGTATTATTTTTTTAGCTCATCAATATGCCAATTTCTAATGTTCTGCATACATTTACCACACAGAATCTGGAAGGAGAATTCCATAGTCAAAAAGTTCTCACCACAAACCGCTGAGCTATATCGCTCTGCTTTCACGCTGCGTCAACGCATGATGAATGCCATACAGAATCTGGAGTATTACATGTTGATTGAGATTATTGAGCCCAGTTGGCATACATTTATTGAAAAAATGAAAACTGTTGAAAATGTGGACGAGGTGCTAATCTTGCACCAAGATTTCTTAGATACCTGTCTGAAGAATTGTATGTTGAACAATACGGCACACTTAAATCGTGCAATATTTAAACTGTGCAAAATCAGTTTGCAGTTCTGCAGTTTTATACAGGTAAGAGCTTCTATTTATATACTTACATTTAGAACTAAATATGTTTATAAGCTTAAGTTAAGCCTAAGTTTGCAATACTATTTTGTACATGTGTCTTGTTCTTTTACCCACGCTTGCGTCCGCGCTTGCCTGCATCCATTGTATAAACAATATTGAATCCAAAATTTCGTAAAAATACTCTACAATATGCATACACATATATATGCAGAAATCGCAACGGGTATTTCTTGATGCCGAGCTTAAATCTATGGTCTGTGATAGCGGCGATGAGGATAAATCTGATTCAGAGCCAGAAAGTTCGAGTCAGCAACAGGTATATGTGAAATATATGAAACCCACTAGATATTTAACACTCTATATATGTTCTGTAAATAGTTTGGCCTCATTTATGCTTTAAATTGGATTCAAACTAGAATTGAGCTATTTTTAGAACACCGATAACCGTCTACTGCTTTTTTTTTTGTAAAGATTTTCGAATAGTTTCTTTTAAGTTTTTAATAATATTGACTTAGTTATGGTTTTATTTGAGAAATACAGATTATTTAACAATATTCAAATATTTTCGAGCATGTCAGTACCCCTATTTAATTTTTTTATACAATGTATTATTAATATTTAAAAACACATTTGTATATCTTGTGAAAATACATTTTTTAACTTGGACAAGACATACAGTTATTCTAGTTTATAATACGCACTAATTAATATTTTACGTTTATAACGTAAACTAATATTTCCATATCTTTTTTTCTTTTGCATAGTGTGAATCGTCACTGGACGAAACGGAAACATTTGCAGAGAAAGTTAAAGTGTTCGATCTTGAGTTTACCGCGCTGCTGTTATCGTTCCTTAAACAAATTCACGATCTCGCTAAAGATAAGACCGCCGATCCTTTTGTAAATCTTGTGCATCGGATCAACTTCAATGGTTTTTATACGGAGCAAATTGAGAAGCTCTGTATTAAGGATGCCATGGCAAATTGAAAGAAAACTCAAAGTTGGCCACCGCCTCGACTGTCTGCATCCAATTTTTTTATTATTAGTAGAAAGTATTAACAAAGAGAAAAAACAAAATACAAAAATTGCTTAAAGTTGGCTATTCTCTGATCATTGTAAGCCCAGTTCGATATATGAGTGTAATTTGATTTGTGAAAAATCCAAAAGGTAAGTGAATAAATCAATGCTCTGCCAAAGATTTCAAATTAAATATAGTAGTTTGTGAAATTAGTTTTCGTTTTAAGTAAATTTCTACAAAATTTCGGTTCAGTAAATTCAGAGCAAATTTTAATTAAATTTTCTTTAAAATTATCACTAAGACCACAAAATGCCACAAAAAAATCGAGGAAAACACCCTTTAAAGAAATCGCTTATGAACTGTATGAAACGTCTAAATGAACTCAAGTTTGATTTAGATAAACATCAATGCATGGCTAATGCCTGCAAGCCCGGTGGGAAAGATCATTGCTTTAAAGGCAAAAATCATACGAGTCTATCTAAGAACCTGCCACAGCCACGAAAGCTGCAAGAGTATATCACAACTTACTGCGAATTGGGTGAGTAGAAAGTGTCATCAGAAAGTTTCAAGCTTCTTAACAAGAGTTCCGTACAGATGAAATGGGTCGCGCGTTGCTGGACGCGGCGTTATGCGCGCGTTTCAATGCCTATTGTCCATATAGCCAATTTCGGGTCGGAAGCGCTTTCAAGGTCAAATGTGGGCATATCTTTACTGGCTGCAATGTGGAGAATGTGGCTTTTTCGCCTGGCTGCTGTGCGGAACGTGTAGCTATATGCAAGGCCGTCAGCGAGGGTCACCAAGGGTTTCTGGGAGGAGCTGTAGTTGCACACCATCCAAATGGCTTTACAACGCCCTGCGGCCTTTGTCGCCAGGTTATGCAGGAGTTTGCCAAAAAAGACTTTCCCATTTATGTGGCCATGGCGCCTAAGTTGGATAATACCCTGCCCATGATAGCCGACAACCACGAGGTATTGGTCACTTCTGTTTATAATTTGTTGCCACACAGTTATACGACCTTTGAATGAAGATAGATTTAAATTGTTATATTGTAAAACCTAATCTTCAAGAGCTGTTTATATCGTGAGATTGTTTATTAACCCTACAGTGTGTTCTAGTATTACACTTTTGCCACTGGCGGAGAAAAAGGCGATCAATGAATCTGCCAAGCAATACATTTTTCTAGCACCGGCAACCGTTTTGGATTTGCTAGCACGGTTTAGGAATTATCGATATTTTAAAAAATTTGATAATTCGCTGGAACATTACTTCTTACAACTTAAGTCACTTGTAGCTAAATTAAAGGTAATTGAGAAGCGGTTTAATGTCCCTCGCAGAGTTTTGGTATATCTTGACCCAATTGGAGATTAAAGGGCAGTAAACCCGATTTGTTTTTAATTATGTAACATATTATTTTGTTTAGTTATATATATTTGATTACTAAGATGGCACATGTCCAAAGCTTTCATAGTTATCTTTTTATTGGAATGGTTTATATTAGTCTTCCAATTAAAGCCATAAAGTAAAAAGGCTCTGTTTCCAAGTTACCGAAATATATTTTTCAACTTTTATTTGAATAAAAATATTTCCGTAAAATGTCAACATTTTGCTGTAAGTTAGTAGTTTCTGCAATTTGTTTGACCCATCATATTACTTCGCAGTCGTTCGAAATCAGAAAATCCCCAAAGGAAAATTTATGGATTAAATAAACGAACAGCATTAATTGGAGGCAACAAAACTTCAAAAAGGAGAATGTTCTGTTGTACAAAAAGTGTCGAATAGAAAACATGTTAAGAGATCCATCACGGTGTTCTTTCTTTACAAACTTTTTCTGATCATAACTTAATTAAAAAACTTTATTTTGTGACAAACATTGATGTCAAAAGTAAACAGCTTTTTAACTCTTGAAAATGCTCTATTTCACTTGTTAAACCTAAACAATAAAGAACTAAAAGATTTTCCAAGAACTAAACATATTTAACGACTGGTTCACCAGATCCATACATATTGTACTCGCTCTTCTTGGCGAAGGGTATAACATTCATGCTCACTAGACATGGAGTTACATCGTTTAAATCAAAATCCAGATACTCTTTACGAAACTTAGGATTCCTATAGTTGTCACGCACTTCGGTAATAAGGCCTGAGTGTGGCACAAACTTAAGTTCATTCTGATACTCAAAGCGACGCTTGGGACAATCCTTGGCTGCAGACTCGTCACACATTGTCTCATCTTTGATTCGTGTTACTGGCGCGCGTCCCTCATTAAATTTGTTCCAATTCCAAAAGGTGATGCTATCTTGAGCCCCAATGCCGCTTTGAATTGCTTTCGGTGTATAATGCACATAGGACAAATTGTAGGTGGTGGCAGAGGGATCCGTATACTTTGTAACACCCTCTTTGGCACGGTTTATTTCGATTTTAGTGCTATCAGGAATGGAGGGTGAGTGCAGGCCTAGCGGTTCAGAATCAACTTCGCGTTCAGTCCATACATAAGTGGAATTCGTAACGCTAGTCATAGGTTTCATGGCCCGCTTCACAAAACGCAGCTTGCTCTGTTCAAAAGGCTTCATGTGCTGCATTTTCATGTTCATTGCGGGATTGCGTACTATGTTTGGATCGGTGTACTGGAAAAACAGCACAGCATTAAGAGTTATTGTTGCTTGCATGTTTGTAGCTCAAGTGCCTACCTTCATCACATAGTTGCGGCAGTACTCGGAACAGTCCTTTTCAAACAACACAGGATCGCGGCAATAGATGCCCCTATCAGGATAATTGGGATTTAGCTTGTTGCCCACTCGAGTGTCTGTAAGATGACGATGACCGCGATAGTAAGAGGTGCGCATATCCTGCTCGAGAACACTCGCAGGTCTCTTGTAGTCAATGCAGCCGAAGTCATCCATTTTGAAAGTCTTATTAATAAAAGGTCCAATAAAGAATTTTTGTCTCAAAAATTTGACTATTAAATATTAATATTGTAAGCGTTGTTACAATGTATAATTTAGGGTTGTTTCTGATTTTGTTGTTGCCTGGCTACCGTAACCCATCCCCATTGACAACAGTTACAAGGCTTGTTTAGTTTAAATGTTGTATATATAATATATATTCAGATTTCAATGCGTGTACAATAGTAAATTTCTTTTTAAAGGAATGCTCGATATAAAAGCGTTTTGTTCCACAAACAATATTCATAATACATATACATTGCGAGCTCTATACTAGATAAATACATATTATATTCATTCAACTTGCGTATGTTGGACAAATATATAAAGGTAATAAAACTGTTTGCTTAGCAATATATAAAAATTGATTTACTTCTGGGGACTTGGCTAAATGTATATGCATAATATAAACAATGTGCAAATGTCCATATGCCTTTCAGGCAATCTCTTTCAGAGCCAAAAGCGACTGACGCAGATATTCATATTGAGTTTTGGCATGCTTAATCTCCAAATCAGCTAGTTCCACAAGACTGTAAGTAGTTAAGAAAAGCATGAAAGTTTGATTTTTTAAATTGTTGTATTTTTTGTTACTTGCCTCTTCTTGAAGGCTTCCACGCGACGATTTCGGAAACCTATGAGTTCCTCCTTGCCGCAAGCAGACATTGACTCGAATTTCTCACAAGCCTCAGCCTGAGCGCCCTCGGCCTGTGTTAAAACATACAATATTATTTAACTATATTTTTAAAAATAGTTCTTAAACAACTGCATGCTAGGCTCAACAATATAAGACAGCTAAACGGTAAGTACACGAGATTATATTATATATAATTTGATGTATATTTAAAGAATGTTTTTAAAACTAGAGCACAAAAATATAACTTTCTGTACGGCAAGTGCTATAACATGCAACAACGACGACTATATATAGTGGTAGAAATGCAGCGACTTTTGGTGCTTTTGGTTGGGTTAGCGATACAACAAGATGAACAACTGTAGTTACAATTAAATACCAAATACCTCTTGCACCTCCAAAGGCTGCATCAGACACAACAACACCAAGACACGCACAGGTATACAAATAGATAGATTATGGCACGCGAGACCAATGTGAAATGGTGAAAGATAGTGGATCAATAAAAACGTAGAGGTTTCATAATTAATAAGCGTGTATAGTTTATAGCAAGAAGCCCCAATAATGACTTGAAGGTAATTAAAAAAAGTTTTTAAAAGTTGTGGAAACCAAACAATAATTGCAATTGGAGCTTAAACTACGATTGTTTTTGAAATTTGGGTTTAATGTTCGCTTAGCTTTTTTTTTCCAAATTTTTAAGATAAAGCAAAAAACACATTTGTTTGCTTAATATTTAGGATTAGCGATATCAAAGTTTAAGCAGCCTTTTACCATTACCACCAAAATTTTAGCGCATAGTTTTTGCTTAAACATTGAACAAACGGTACGATGGGGGTAAACCCATAATTTGATGCTTACCGCATGCACATCTTTGTTCTTTGAGCGAGCTTTCTCCAAATTTCTGTTGGCCGTCTCATAGGCTGCCAGGCAGCGTAGTCGCCGTATCAGCAAAGCCTTGGCCGCATCACTATCGCGCTGATAATAGCGCAGCGTGTCACCCAACTTCAAATCCTGATCGCTGGCCACACGCGTCTCGAGATTCTGTAATATTTGTAAATATAGTCACTTCATTGTTTGGGATTAACTTAAGTACTCACCTTAATGCGCTCAAACACCTCCGCCGCCTTTGCCACAAATGTCTCTACATTGCCTCTCTCAGTTGTGGACAATTGTGTTAAGGCATTTGATATTTTCTGATGTGAATCGCCAACATCTTTGTGCCGCTGTGTCATTTTCTCAGTGCGCACTGCTGCCTCGCGTAAATGGCCATGATATTCAGTTAGAAACTGCAGCTCATTCTCAAAGAAATCGTTAACATCGCGCACTGTAGCGCTTAGCAATATTTCATCTGTAGTTTTGCCCAACGATTTCACAAAGCCGCCGAAAATTGCCATTTTCTTGCGCGGCTTAGCGCATAAATCTTGATCATACTCCAGAAACACTTTTAAGTGTTGATCATTGCAAAAAACAGGATGCTTGGCAAGACGACGTAGGAAAACCTCGTGCATGGCAACAGTTTTCTTGAAGGTGGCAAGATATTCGCTGGAGGAAAAGTAAATTTATTAAAGTTAACGCTTTATATTTACAAATTTGAGAGGGGCATAGAACCGAGTGCCGGAATATAAATGAACTTGAATATGAAAAGCCTAAATAATAGTAAATATAGTGCACTAAAAGGAAATTGCTATTTGCTACTCATTAAGAGGTAATTGGTATATTCGATCCGATTCAACTTAGATAAATTTTGAAAACTTACGCCTCAAGCTCCGATTTCATTTTCTTAAACTCCTCTTTGGTCATATTACCCTCGCCTTCTCCAAGGCGCTGCAGCTTTTCGCGCGAAGCATCAAAATCCGGACGTGGTGGGCAGGGCGGTATCTGCAAAAAATAAAAAAATTGAATTAATAATTGCCTTTATAATCTCTAATCAATTGCACATACAATATAGCCCGCGTAGTCTTCGTTCTCCTCAATGCGATCGTGCAACCAAACAAATTCCTCATGCTGACGCACCACATTATTGTCCTTTTTTGCAAATCCTGGCAGCGTTGTACGCGTATGCACCGTAAATTTAACCTTCTCCTTTTCGCTCAGCGCATCAGATATCTCCACATGCAGGGCATTCTCACCCAGTGCAGCAGGTGTCACGGGGGCAGAAGAGGAGCTATCCGGTGAAGTAGCGGTACCGCTACCGTTTGTAGTAGGCGCCAATGGATTAATGGGCGACGCGATTTCCATGGTGCTGCCATTATTAGGAGAGGCACTATTCAAAATATTTGACTCATCTGTGCCGTCCTATAAAAATAATGCATTAAATACACACACATAAAAGCGTAATTACGCCCATTTTTGATGATAAGGCGCTTTCTTTGTATGCCAGTAAAAGTGCATTGGTTTGCAAATAGCAAATAAATTTGCAAAACGCTTTGCATACGGAAGTGTGAGCTAAATTATGGGATATTACAGTATTAACATTTACCATCATCTTAATGCGGTGTTTGGGCAAAACAAATCAACTTTTAACTTTAAAAATATTTATTAACTATTATCTGCAGTGCCCGATGGTACAAAAACAACACTGCATTAAGTTATCGATAGGCGAATGCTCCCTACGCCTAGCAGTGTTGTTAAATTTATGTTATTTATCGATAGTTGCTTGTGAGCTCATTTAAAAAACAGTTACAACAGACAGTGGCTCGAACTGGCATTTACTTAAATACAAAAAAAGAGTGTTTTCTATAATTTTTATAATTATTATATGTATAATTTAAATTTTTATTATAATTTAAAAGTTATTTTAAATATATATTAATATATTACCTTAGTTAATTGCTAAAAGTGCTTTGAATTACTCAATAAAAAGAATAATTGCGCGTGATAAGCGTAAATCTGTCTGATATCTATATCTAATCGTTAAAGTTTCTTATCATATTAATAATTGATTACCGTTGTTGCATTTAAAACCTGATTAACTTGCAAAATATGCTACTAAAGTACTTTGCCCCGGCGTTCACTTATAAACTCCAACAGAACAATGCACTTGCAACAGTTTTATGCACGCTTGGTAAAGTTATCAGAACCAAAATATAAACAAATCATGCTTCATTTATGTTTCCCATTATTTGTTTTTGTTCTGTGTTGGCGCCTTTTCAATCATCTACATACATCATATGTAATTTGTGAGTGTTCAGGCTCATGGGGTGTTTAAACAGTTTGTTGAACACCCTGAAACGTAGCGATGTTAAGATGCTCAAGAAAAAGTCATTTAAACTTAATATAAACGAGTATAGTATAAAGTGAATCTGACATTGATGGATGCAGTTAGTTTATTAGTTTATTTCTGTACCCAAATATTTTGATTCGTCTGTGGCATTGTTCACTAGTCCTGTCTCTGTATCAAGTGGTTTTGCGTTCCACAAAGAGCCTTTCGGGAGGAAAAAACTTTTTTTTACTGCAAACCATAGAAATTTGTTCTCAAGTTTGATAAACTATAAAGCGGTAACTTAAAATTTTAAGGCTGTGAGAAAACATTCGTTCACTGTTTCTCACTGTACTAAAACAGACCTAAAACTTTCACTAGGTCACTCGAAAACATTTTTGTAACAATTTGCAATGTTAAGAAGAAATAAAACGTTTCACCTGGGCGCTATTATTGTTTGATCCGGCACTGTGCAGCATTTGTTTTCGCACAGCGCTTGCGCCCTTAACAATCATCCACAAGCATCATATGCAATTTGTGAATTCAGTTGCAGCCCAACATTCAGTGAAAGTGCACAACAGCTGCTCCAGATATGAATTACACTCATAAGTACATATAACAACAAATCAAATTCATAAACCAGTCGAGTGTGACTGCAATACGTACGCACTCTGGACATAGCTGTATGGGAATTTATGTAAAAGACAAGAGAACTCTAATTGCCGGCTTTAAGTCCAATATTAAAGTAATATTCATTCATACTATTCATATGTACGTGAGCGTCGCTTTGTGCTTGTGTATTCATATTTGTTTGTAAAGGTAAGCAAACACATACCCTTTCCTGCACTTATCTATATTTATCAGTAGAACACACGCAATTTCACACAATTTTGTTCAATTTGTTTATTTAATTCAATTTACGTAAACGCGCAGCACTCGTGGCCAAAATCAATGCTGCCGCTCTGAACTCCAGTGCCTACATATACGAAGTGCTGCACTCTAATCAAGCTCAAGCTGTACCACAATTGGATGCAAATATTGATATCTCGTCCATAGTGCTGCTGCCACAGCCACAGCGGCCGCTTATCTCAAATATGGTACGCTTCGATAAAGCTAAATCAGGAAACTTAACAGCCATAACTTGGGCCCATGCTGTCAACAATCAGGAACTGCTGACCGAGGCACTGAACAGTGAGTACTCTATAATATGTGTACGTCTATTATCTTATTAAATTACTTGTTATCTACCGTAGGTGATATTGAAATGATAGAGGCGGACATTTCGCTTGGCAAACTCAATGGCGAGGGCGAAGATTTGCCTATTATGGCGCATCCCCCTATAACCATATCGGATCTAACTTTGGCAGACTTTCTTAATCAAATTAAGAACTACAACGATGAACATTCGGGCGCTGAGAAGGGTGTCAAACTGGATTTCAAATCAATTGAAGTGTTCGAGGGCTCTTTGGGCATACTCGATGAGAGCATACCGGAGGTAATGAATATGCAGCAATTTAGATTTTACTACAAGAAATTGGAACGCATAAACTGCAAGCTGCCAGTTTCTTTATCAAGAGAAAATACTCTGCGTACGTAGGTTTTGACCTTAAACCGTGTTTGCAAGTTTTTTATCGTGAAATTATTCATCTCATGTTTACATAAATTTCCATGAAAACAGAGCCTTGAGTCGTACGGTCGCATTTCTACAAGATTTGCAACATTCACGCTGAAATAACAAAAGTCAGCAAAACTGATATCATTTGCTATAGAAATATACTATAAAACTGTAAATTTCGTAGGTATTAGACCCAAGAAACGTTTTAACTCATTACGGAATAAAAGCTGAAGTATGTTCTCAAGTGCATTATTGCCCTTTTGGCTAAACAAAGCTTTATTTTAGACTATTTCATTAAGAAAATAGCAATGTTATTGGAAGATTAGTGCCCCTATCGAGCTTATAGCTCCGTTGCGAGTCTTATAATACTACTAAATAAATCTAACCATCGGCTGATTTCATAAAATTTAGGTCGAGCCACGAGGAAGAACATCTTTGCTTTGCTAGATATCCTCCACTACACAGTAATGTGCTGCTCGTAATCCTCCTCGAGTTCACAAAACGTTTACACAAAAAGTAGTTCCCAGCTTTTTCAAATTTTCTTCGAAACTACAGAGTCTAGTTAGCAGTGTTCACATCTTAGGAGTGTTTTGCCATTCGGAAAATTTACGCAAAACTTTAAAGGTTGTAGAAGGCAAAGAGCTCCCAAAGCAGTTGCCATAAAATGCCTCTGGTCAATAAGATGGTACGCAGCACCTCTTTTCAGATTAGAATATGCAATCCAAACTAGTATAAATGGTTCTCATTTGTAGCTAACGTTAGATCAACAGATTACCATAAACATAACTATCTTACAGATGAACTATCCTATTTGGATAAACGCAGACATAATTAAAGGACCCGTGGAGCAAAACATCAGCGTGCCGGTGGATCCGGCACGCTTCTTTGCCGGTTGCAATCGCTATAAGCAAGCAGTGCTCTCCATTGGCTGGACCACACGCTGGAGCAGCGAACCCATCGAGGGCGAATACACTCAATCCCAGTGCAATGAAATGCTTGAAGCTATTACTGCCAACAACGTACTATCCACTGGCCAGGCCATCACCTTTCCTGTACGCGCGGGCATAGCTGCCAATAGTGTGACGCAGTTGCATAAGCTGGTGCGAGCTGTAAACGAAACCAACGAGAGCACGCTCACAATTTGGGGCTCGGAAAACGATTATGTGGATGTGCCACGCTTGCGTCAGTTAATCTTCAGCTTTGGCGTTGATCGTGTTTATTTGGATGTGCCCGAATCGTTGGCATCCAAACTGGATCTGGGCAAAACTGGCGGCAGTTCGCCTACATTCGCTTCACTGATGAGTTTTAGCTTTATAAGTTTGAGTTTCTGGGCTTTGTCGAGCTATCTGAATCAATTGTAAAACAACAAAACTTTTGTTCATTTTAAAATTAGTTTATATCAACATGTTTTTGTATGAAGGTTAATTAAAGTATTGTATCACTTGATTGAAAATGAAACACAAAACGGAAAATTATTTTGATTTTACACCGCGGAGTGCTGTGTGTAGGGCCTGCATCACGATGCTCTCCCTCTCTTTGTAGAATAGCGGACATGCGCATGGCGATATCTTTTATTCTTTATTTCATGAGCCGGAACTATAGTAAATATCTATTAAAATGTCAGCTGTGACATCGTTGGTTTTTGCAGTTCTCTTGCGTCAAAGGTATACTTGACCAGGTAATCTTATTTATATTTATATTTGACATAAAAAACACGTTAAAAACGTTAAAAAACGTTGTCGGCTTCCAACTTTTGCTACAACAGAAAGAAATGATATAAAACGAGTCGGTTAGATACACTTTAAATGTATATTTCGTGAAACGAAAGCAAAACCTGATGCGCTATAGAATTTCTATTTCCAATTTCGCAAAAAAACCGACATGTTAAAACTTCGGTGAGTCGCCGATAGCTAGGTAGTGCTGAGGATGGCCTCCTATGATATGTGTACACAATAGTTGCCGGTCAAACGCACTGTCGGTGGATTGAAAGTCGTCGGTGCCTGGCTACTCGGTAGTGAATAAGACATCGACGAAACGTAGGCCACCCGTACTGCAGGGTAGGCACACCGGTAGCACACATATACACAAAGTAGGCACACTGACATCACACAATTACACAGAGCTCTATCGGTGTGAGATTTGTCCAGTAAATAAACCTTAGACCTAGCACTTGGGGCAGTGCAATTTTAGACTCCTCCTATAATCGTCAAGCGATCGGATCTGAAGCTTTTTCCTGACCAAGAAACACTATCTAGAAGGCGTACAAAAAAACCAGAAAACTTAAGCTTATGCAAGACAACATTAGCATTCATGTTAGAGCCATTGCAAGGTATGAGCCATCTGCCGACGCTCTCTTCTATTTAAGGCACTATTTTTCATTCTGTTGCAAACGTCAATGAGGTATGTTGTGTTGACGCATGTTATTTGCGCCTCTCTTTCTCTCTGTGTCAAATACTTCAAAAATTTAATGCCATGGTAGAAGGCTCACGAATGCATGACGCAATAATGCTCTCTTTGGTAAGCCGCCCCATTTTGTTACCCAAAATTCAAGATATGAACTTAGATGACTTGTGGTTTCAACATAATGGAGCAACTTGCTACACAGCAGGCAAAACCATCGACTTATAGACTGCAAATTTTGATGACAAACAAACAAAAAATTTTTTTTACAATTATTTACTAGATAGAGTGCACAAATTCAATAGGAAACACTTCGAAGACATGCCCAAAACGATAGAAAAACATTTAGCTTGCTATGGAAGAAATTACTAAAGTTATTGGAAATAACACACTACATCGACAAAAAACAACTAAAAAACATCCAAAGCCAAATGGCCGAAAGAGTTGTCATAATGCTTAAATCGTCGAAAAACATAAAATTAGAGATTTTAGTTTTTTGGCCAATCGCAATACTTTTTTGCGGAAAAGTAAAAACGGAAGTTCTGATGGGATTACCCTTTATAAGGCAATGCATACATATTTGCTTAGGCGATTTTTAACGATTTAAGAATGCATTCTAATATCAAACGAGATTTTGCGAGATTTATTCACTTTCTCACTTGAAAATCTCGCTTCGTGTAACAAGCCCCTTAAGAGTTGGTGACAAAGAAATAATACGCGTGGAGACAAACTTTCTCATTGAAAATTGCACCGAAACTGAGTCACATACATATGTATATAGAGCACAAGCTTGAGAGCAAGTTAACCTGCTTAAGTATACCTTGCTTGCGCCTTAACAATAATTCACAACAAGCCATGTGCATAGTATACTTTGGGAATATGCAATCATGTAGGCTTATTAGTGTTTAGTTCAATGCAACTGCAGTTGAGGAAGGTTGTTCCCGCGCATCTGATTTTTTTGTAACGTACATACAAATTGAAGCGTGTATATGTGTTTGCATTACTTGAAATTTACAACTGTGTGTGTGCTTGTTTTTAAACACTTGTAGTTTTTGTGCGCAGTGAAAATACAAAGCTTCATTTCACTTTGTACCCAGCGAATAAATAGTATTTCCATTTAATATTTGTTGAGTGTTCGATCTTCGCTTTGTGCATGCTGCTCTTCAAACGCCCGCTGCTGCAGCAATACAGAGCGAGTGTTCAACAACAGTACCACTTAAATATACCACACATTTAATACATTTAATAAATAAAAAAATTTGTGATCCTTGAGCGGTTAAATATGTATATCTTGTTACGATTACGGTAGTACCGGTACTCCTGATCCGTTAAACGGTTTTATTTTGGTTTCCTTTTTTCCATAATAGTTCATAAAAATTTAAAACTTTTGCTGCAAAGCAACGATTTTCAAGACAGTGTACGTGTGATGCTGCTTGTGTTGCCGTGTCTGTTAGACCGACTTGAGAAAGAGAAAGATCAATAACTAGGCATATGTATGCTCTGTCTTGGGAACGGTCACTTTTCAGCAAGTCGACTCAATGAAATGGCCAAGGATTCCATTCTATTGTTTTCATGCTCTTTGACAAAAAAAAAAGTACAATCACACTGTATTGCAGTAGCTTAAGGAATTCTCTGTTGCTTGCATTTTGCATTTTGAATGTTGCCGGTAAGAAGTCAGATGGCCCCACTGTGCCACGTCGATGAAAATGTTTCACAAAATGACGGAAAGTAAGCTTGCAAAGAACAAAACCGAAAACGTACCGGTTTCAATTTGGTTATTGTGGAAAAATTATAACGGTTTACGATTCAAAATTTAATCGGTTGTTTTGGATAACGGTTACGAATACTGTTTGAATGCCTGCTTCAAATCATTTCAAAATTGGAAGAATCCATCACAAGACGGCTAAAATAGGGAGTCGATAAAAAGGTTACGCATATCAAGTATTAAAAGTGTACAAAATGATCAAAATAGAAATTTTTGTTTGATTTTTACGAGTCCTTAAAATAACATGTCACGTTTAAGTTAAAACCGTTCCATTAAAAGAAAATTTGATGCAGACAGTCGTGACGGTGCCCGACAGTGCAATACCGTGTACCCATTTTTCCATGATAATCAAATTTCATGCAAATTTTTGTATCGTTGCGTTGAAGGGTATGGGCGTAAAAACGGCAGCTGGACTACAGGGGTACGGGGTATGGTGCGGAAAAGGTCAAAATTGTTTAGTTTATAAGCCTAACGTACCACATTTGGTTAACATAAATGTTAACTTTAACATTTCCGTAAAAAGTGAAATTCTGTTACAGTTCATAGGAGAGGAGGCCTAAAATTGGCACATTATTAGCTGTATCTTCTAAAGTTCTTACCCAATATGAATCATTTTTACTCCACACATGCACAGTAATAGTTTGCATAACTGTGTTAAGTTTCAATTGGATAGCTTTTATGGGGTGGGCTAAAACCGCGAATCTGTCGCGGAGGAAGGCGTTGAGATACCGACATGCGCATCTTTTGGTGAAAAAACTGTTTCGCTAGCTCTTATAGTCTCCGAGAACGGTGCGACAACACGGACAGACAGACGGACATGGCTATATCGACTCGACTATTGCTCCTGACCATTTTACACTTTGTGTATAGGGTATAAAAAGATTAATGAACTGTTCTGCTTTTAAATTTTCATAACATTACTTTCTGTTTCCAAAATACATGTGTTAGCCACTCTATACATACATACAAACATATGTAAACAAAGATCAAATGTGCACTAACAGTGACGTCACACTGTCGACGTCAAGATGCTCTCTCTTTGTCTCTTAGCGGACCTGCGCATTGCGCTATTTTATATTATATGTTGAGTAAGGTTATTGGTTTCATGCAATTTGTGCATTCAGTTGCAGTGCACAGTTCGCTGAAAGTGCCCAACAGCTGCCAAGCACGGTAATAACTTACTGTTAATACGCACATACTCCTTTACATAAGCGCTGGACATTTCGGTAAGGGCATTTTTTTGAAAAACGCAAGAGAACTCTAATTGTGCACTATTCATTCATACTACTCTTATGTGAGCGTCTTTGTTTGTGTACTTGACACTATTTCAATTTGTTTATTTAATACAATTTACGTAAACACACAGCTCTTGTGGCCAAAATCAATGGTGCCGCTCTGAACTTCAGTACCTACAAAAACATATATACGAAGTGCAATCTAGCTTGAGCTGAACCAGCATTGGATGCAAATACTGACATCTCCATCCATAGTTCTCCACAGTCACAAACGCTTGCTTCAAACATGGTCCGCTTCGACAAATCCAATTTGGACAACTTAACAGCCATAACTTGGGCCCATGGCACCAACAATAAGCAACTGCTGTTCGACGCACTGAACAGTGAGTACTCTGTAATAAACTTCTATTATCTTCTTAAATTACTTGTTATCTATTGAAGGTGATATTAAAATGATTGAGGGGGACATTTCGCTGGGCAAACTTAATGGCGAGGGCGCCGATTTGCCTGTTATGGCGCATCCACCAGCAAATGTATCGGATCTTACTTTGGTAGACTTTCTTAATCAAATTAAGAACTACAATGATGATCATGCGGGCGCTGAGAAGGGAATCAAATTGGATTTCAAATCAATTGAAGTGTTCGAAGCCTCTTTGTCCATACTCGATGAGACGATACTGGTGGTAATGTCTTATTAAATTGTAAACTTCAACATACCAGTCACGAATATGTGATTTATCAACAGAAAACACTCATTAGACATATGCCTCCGATCTTTTCCTGTTGTCCAGAAAATGTCTTTAATCGTGAAAGTACCTTTAAATGTTTAATTGAAAACAAATTGACATTTGCGACCATGAAAATCAAATTTTTGTAATTTATGCAAATTTTAGTATCGATGACTTGAGGGGTATGGGCGTAATGAAGATACCTTAATGCGGACTGGTGGGGAAATAATTTGGCAAAAATGAGTCTACTAGGGTGTAATACATCGGTAATGTTTGAGTTATCAGACAACTATCTTAGGATAATATACATAATTCAATTCACGTTTCGCGAAACGGTTTAGTTTATTTTCATTTTTGTCATTGATATTTCTCTATTCAGTCAAGTCACATCAGCCCTTAGCTTCGGTATACCTTGTTTGCAGTTCCGCAACTACATCTCATTTATATCACAGAACTTCGACCTAATCAAAACGTTTAAGCATCATACTACAACAAACATAACTATCTTACAGATGAACTACCCCATTTTTATAAATGCAGACATAATCCAAGGACCCGAGGAGAAAAATATCAGCGTGCCCGTGGATCCGTCACGCTTCTTTGCCGGTTGCAATCGCTATAAGCAAGCAGTACTTTCCATTGGCTGGACAACACCCCGGAGTAGGGAACCCATCAAGTGCGAGTACTCGCGAGTGCAATGCAATGAAATGCTTGCAGTTATTATTGCCAACAATGTCCTGTCCACTGGCCAGGCCATAACCTTTCCTGTACGTGCGGAAATAGCCATCAATAGTGGGCCACAGTTGCTTGAACTGGTGCAAGCTGTTAACGCGACCAACAAAAGTACATTGACTATTTGGGGCTGGGAAAACGATAATGTTGATGTGAAACGCTTGCGTCAGTTAATCTTCAGCATTGGCTTGGAACACGTTTATTTAGATGTGCATGAATCGTTGGTAACCAAGCTGGATCTGGGCAATACTGGCGGCAGTTCGACTACATTCGCTACACTGATGAGTTTTAGCTTTATGAGTTTGTTTTTCTGGGCTTTGTCCATCTATCTGAAGTGATAATGCAAAACAGCAATACTTTAATTCTTTGAAAATTCAGTTTATTTGAACATGTTTTTTCATAAAACTTAATTACACTATGTATCACTTCAAGAAATGAGCCGTAAATCGGCTCTTTAGGTGCGTGTTTTGCATTAAACTAACAAAAATATATATGTATCTTGTTTATAAATTAAGCCAATATTCATATAAAAATACTTTGGACGTGCGCATGTATAAATTTCAACAAAATGGGCGGCGCAACCGCTTATCTTATAGTTAGAGGCGTACTAAATGTATGTGTGTGTATGTATCGGTTTTAGCTACAAAATAGTTAATGACTTTTGTTTTAGGTCTGCTTTTTTGGCACTAAAATAAATAAGCTTAGACTATGAAACACTCTCTCTCCCACTAAACACAGCGAGCATAGATACGTTATAATGAGCTTAATGATGTATGCAGTGATGCATGTGTGATATATATGTATGTATGAGTCGGCTAGCAGAAGGCATTAAGGCGTCATCACATTGTACCCTAACCTAGAAATCATTACATATTAGATACATGAGTCTTGATGGCGAGTGGCGGGATCTGTAATCAATTACAGACTCCTTCCTAAGGCAATTTAGAAAGCATTCAAAGAAATGCGACTATAAACAAAATTGTACTATCTAATTATCACATCAGTGGACGTATCCAGCGTATCCTTATTATGAAGCAACTGTTCAGCCGAGCCTGCATTATCACTGCTGCTATCTTCAGCATCGCTAACCGCCGCTGCTATGCCGGAGCCTCTTCTATAGTCCAGCAGACGAACGCCCACGCGTTCATTCGTGGGCTGCCAAATGGGCGGTGAGCTAGTTGTGCTGTTGCCAAAGGTCAGCGGCTTTAGCGCTATCACCTTGGCCTTGGGATCGTCAGACTGGCAGATGCGTGTAGCGAAACGCGTGGGATACCAGCATATGCAAATGAGGCCACCGGCCAGCAGTATGCCCGTTATAATCTGTCCCAGCAGCACAATTTTCGGCACTAAGGAAATGTCCGAAGCTATTTTTTCAGTTACACGTACGCGCTCCTCACACCACATGATGGGTATAAAGGTGCGTGGAATCTTTTCAAAGACGCTGCAAATATATATGGGTTAGTGATGTACATAGGTTTTAGTCCATTTCTTTTACTTACCCAATGCCATCTACCGGCTCCATAAGATAATTGGCTTGAAAACCGCCGCCCACATCCATAGGCACACCAGCATTTGGCTCTAGCGCAATGAAAAACTCATGTTTTTCCTTATCAGGCTGCAGGCCTTCAACAGCTTCCAAATAACTAGGATCCGCTTTATAAAAGTGCGGATAGGACATGTATACAGAGCTGTTGTACTTGCAGCGTGATATGTTTATAACGCCAGCTGCTTCACACTTGCCATTAGGACAAAAGCAGCTTGTTTCCGGATAAAACGTGCCTGAAAATACACATATTAGTAAGGAACCTAATGAAAATAGTGCTCGACTTACCATTATCTATGGCACGTTCAGTGCCACTAAACTTATAAGCCGTCACTCCATGCACAGTGACTGTTTCTGTATAATCCAGCGGCACAGCACGACACAAATTGGGCAGAAATATGGAAACAGTTTGATTGGTGCTCAAATTAGGCGGAAAGAACTCGCCCATGGAGCCAAATACATTGCCACAAACACCTTCAAAGGCGCCAGTGTGATTCTTCTCGTTCCAAGTGTGCACCTGACCCATTTTGCTTATATCATCAAGGCCGGTGTACATATTAAAGTGACCCTCAAAGTTGGCGCTGCCATTCCGTGTATATAACCAGCCAATGCGATCATATGGCACATCTTCGGGCGAGAAAATGCGGCCCATGGTAACCAACGGATGTTGATAGCCGGTAAAAATCCATTCATCTGCGGTTTTGGTTTCGCTAACTCGCTGATTGTAAATATTTAAGGCAGTCGAAATAGTTAGGCGACCAAATATGCTTAAGTCTCGGGCGCGTAATGCAGCAGCCTAAAGGAAAAAAGATCATATTAGTTGGGATCGAACTAGTCACTTAGACACTTACATGCGCCACAGTGTTGACCGAGGTGATTTTATCCGTCAAACTACCATTGCTGCCCTCCGCATCAAAATAGAAAAATGCTTTCTTGCGAAATGATATGGAATAGTTTTGATTTTGCCAGTCTATATCCACTTTATCGGGATTTTCGCGAAATCTATAGGGACCCAGTTGTTCGAAACGAGGTTTCTTGCCGGAACCCACATAGAAATCCTCTGGATTGGTCCAGTTGAATAAATATACATCGAAGTTAAGCGGCAGCGGTGATACTTTCCAGTCTTTATAAGCGGGTGATGTGGGACTGAGCGCCATTTCCTAGAAAGACCAAGTAATAGTTATATCTAAAACATTGCATATCATTGTTTACTAAAGAACCCTCTATGCAGCTACCAAACACGCGCAACCACAAACTTCTAATTCTAAGTGTCATGAGATCAGCAGTCTTTGTAAGCTTATCAGCATAATTCTAATTCCCTTAGTCATCAAGAATTGTATACATTATAGTCATATTTGTTTCTGATTTCACATAGAGTACTCTCTAGCAGAAGGTACAAACATTTTGATCTGATATTTGTCACGCAATGCTATGAAGAATGAATTATTCTTTTAGATAAATGCTCTTTCGAAAAAGTTGATCTATCGCAATTCAATTTGTAAAGAGACATTTATGGACTATATCGTAAGATTACTAACTACCTTATCATCTACAAACAAATGGTACTACAAGAGAGTTTTACAAGTGTATAAAAACTTCGTCACCGCAAAATTATCTTTCATTTTTCGCTGTTTCTTGCTTTGCACACATATCATAGACTGTTCTTAAATGCAGTGCTCGCATATAATATAATCAACAGGAAATTACTAGCTGATAAAAATATGACTGGGGTTTCTTTGTAAAACATATAGATACCCATAAATACGGCACGTGTAAATATGTCATATATTCTATTTTATAGTTGGCTTAAGCAGTTGGGACACTGGAACATGGCACACCTGTTGCAGTCATGCATTGAAATTGGTATTTTTCTAAAGCTTTTTATGAATGTATTTTTCATTGGCTGCAAAGCTTCGACACGGCCTCAAGTGTAATCACCGTCCAGTTATCGCCATTTTTCTATAGACGGCTGATAAGATAATGGTTAACAAAGTTACTATAATTTGTCCATGGCACTGGCACGATTTAGGTAAATATTTCCGCTCCTAACTTATTGAAGCTTATTGTATATAGAACTAGAACGAAGGGCTTATACATTTACGACACAAGTTAGCAGTCATGGGAGGGGCTATGATACATTTAGGTTTTAAAATTATTCCAATTTTGAAAAATAACATCGGCCTTTCCATCAGCTTTTTCCAAGAAACTAGAAGATTTTTCCATATTTGCATTGAACTTTGTGTGCAATAGCCCGTAGAAGGCGTAACTAAAAGGTATACTGACTAAGGTAATCTCATTCAGTCGCTTGCCCTATTTTTAGTTCTGGCATTGATAAGTCTAATTAATTGATATAACTCGAACTACTACGTTTTAATGCATGTGTCAATCTGTCTTAGGAATTTGCCTTGATAAAGTTAAGAATTTAGTTTCATGTTAATGTAGATTTGCAGTTCGAAGAAGTATGCATATAATATCAATCAACAGCACAGAACTAAACTAAAAAGGAATGGTTTGTATAGAACAATTAAAGCTTCTTTTTTCATAACAACTCGTTACCGGGTTACGGCCTCTCCCCTCCAGGCGTCTCTGCTTTCAGCGCGCCTTCTCCAATTTTCATTTGGCGTAGTTTGAATATCTGGTCAATGGTAGACTTGCCAGGCCTAAAACCACACTGATAAGGTCCCATTAGTTCTTTCGCAAACCCGGCATTGTGGTTTTACGTGGTGGATCCCAAACCCTAGGCATGGGGTGGATCTACTGTCCTCGAAACAAACCAGCCAGCAACTCCTGCTTTTTGCGTTTCTTATACTCAATTTGAATTATTATATTTCATTACCGGCATAATCTATCATGTTTGTTTTGATTGATTTGCCACTAGTAGATGTCCTAGAAACTAGGTCCTTATCCCAGCTAGCTATCCTAGAAGCTCTTAGGAACAAATTATGCCTCTCACGTTCGCATTTGTTTTGTTGCCTACTTTTTTAACGGCTGCTAGGCTATTTCCCTACCACTCTTCGGCCGAAAGTTGGCCTGTTGTACCACCGTATGCGACTAAAGTGCCATATAGTAAGGTGAGAGGGAGTACCCATCAGATACCGAAATCTACTCTGCAATCCAGACAGACAAGCTACTTAGGTGTTCAAACCTTTTTAAGTAGAGGACCGGACATGAGCAAATGTAGTGCATAGCCGTCTCCAAATCTTCTTCCGTCTCCGCAGCTTTTACAAACGTTATTTAACCACGCATAGAGACTCGCCGCAGGGAAATCCACTAGCCAGATTTTTTCATATTATATTGGGTTGACAAATTCACTAATTCGGGGTTTACTCTTTCACAGCTAAGGTAAGCTGTGGTGCTTTGTCTGGTAAATTCGTAAGGTTTACTTCACCTTCCCGGTGCCCGGAGCTCGTTTCAAGCTAAATAAGATCTCATATAGAGATGAGCGACAGATTGTTACCGAAATCAAATTTAATATTAAACTTATGGATTTAGGAGCGCTCGGACGACTCATGTCTGGAGTACTTAGGCGCTTGTTACACGAAGACAGATTTTCAAGTGAGAAAGTGCAAAAATCTATCACAAAATCTCGCTCAATATTGGAAACATTCTAATATGAAGCAAGTTGCATCTTACGGGCGATATTATCGTGCCTTCAAACGGTGCGACATACAAATCACATGGCCTCGCTTGAAAATCTCGCTTCGTGTAACAGGCGCCTTAAAGATTACTCGTGCCTTATTTATGGCAAGAACTTACGCCTGGAACACGCTGCATTGCACCAGGAAACAAAGCCCGTTTACTATTGAAGATAATGGAGTGAAGACCTCCTGAGTCCTTGTTGAGGTTACTCAGGGAGCATTGCTTACTCAACTAAATATACCCAAGGTATTAAAGACATTCCTTGTTTAAATAGAGGAGTGATCAAATCGCATTGAGTCTCTTAGACGTGTTGTAGTTTCCCTCCTACGATCACACTCGATAGTGCCTGGTAACGAACGGTGTTGTTTTTGCAATTTGGCATTATTGAATTTACCAACAATAGTTGCTTTAACAACAAATTTAAGTAAACGAATTGCTTTAACGAAATTTTAAACGCAATGTTGAATTTTGTACATATGTATAACCTATTTCTTCCACAACTTGTTAGCTTTGCATTATAGCCAAATTGTTAAAGTGCATGTTATTTTCAACTTTCGCACTTTATTGTTGCCTACCGACTTAGGGTTTGGGACCCACCATGTAAAACCCCAATCCCAATGAAAGAAATTCATTGGTTGTTATGGCCAGTTAAGAAGAAGAAGACTCCACATTCGACTTCCAAAGTTAACCCTTGTAGTTGTTTTCCAACTTTATGAGTAACTGTATACACCCACTTCAGGTTCATACCAAAAAAAAAAAACCCAAACAATAAACAACTCCATATGACTCAGATTATGTATATGGGCTCGTGATATATCAATCATATACTTGAAATTAAGTTAGTCAGCCGTATGGATAGTTAGTCAAGTACCCAAAATATAAAAAAAAGGTAATTTTTCATGTAAGTTTAGTTTATCTAATCGCTCAAATGACTGATTTTCAGATTTCCATTGCTGAACACCTGCGCTACACAAATGCTTTTGCCAGCTCAGTTCTTTTTCTAGTCAATTTCTTTCCTTTTTAATGAAAATTAAATCAATTGGTTTCGAATCTTCGAATGATGACGGATCTTTGCCCAGCTCTGTCCCAAAAAATAAGACAGTAATTGCATGCAAATGAGAGTCACTCACTTGACCTTTGCACGTTTGCCTAATTGGCGGTTTGGAACATTTCAAGTTGAACTTGAGTTCGTATGAGTAATTATGTATGTATATGTATTTGCGGGAAATGTAGCTGAGAACTGAACTTGCTATAGATAGATTGCCCTTTAAGCCAGATAAGATAAGATACAAATTGTATCGTTTTGATTAGACTTACCTTGCCGCGCATGCGTGTAAACATATCAATCCAGTTGCGAAATAGATATATGCCGGCTGCAATGGAACAGATGCCCAGCACTATTATGGAAAAGCGCCAAAGACTATGACGCAGACGTGATGAAGTCATCTTTGTGTCTGCTTTGGTTGTGGTCTTTGCTAGAGCAGGAAGCATATAAGGGTTAATGTTTTAGCACTTATTGTTGCTATGCGCGCTGCACTGAAGGCGAGTAACCCTTATGTGTGTAACGGCTTAGTGGCCTGCAAAGAGAAAAGCAATCCAGAGCATTACTATATAATCGTGTGAGTTCATTCGCTTATCAGGAACTTTCAGCTCTTATTGTTAGAGAATTGCGTTGTGTGGGCAAGAGAGAGTCGTGAGTGTGAGAAAGTTAATCACGCGGCATTGGCAATGGTGAAGACGCTACTAAGTAGCGTTATTTGGCGACGTAATTAAAAATTTGTTGTTGTCTAATTGTTAAACATTTTCACTCTGGCGCTGTGGTTATGTAGCAAAAACTACAGCAGCTACACATACAAACAGTGGCGGGCAAAAGTCTATATACGACCATATTATACAAATAAATAATGAAACAGTTAGTTTTCTTAGATCTATATTTACACTATGCAACAAAAAAAAGGAGCATAATAAGCGATAATTCGAAAACCATTTTAGATACCTCAAAATGGGTTCCGGATTTAAAATCAGCGACCACTCAATAAAAGGAAAATGTATGTTTTACTCCAGGGTTTTTGATTTTTTTTTTTTTTTGTACGGATATTAATCAAAATCTTCGATCGTGTCATTCGTGTCCCTAATGACTTCACTGTCTACATTGGACAACCTGTCTGAATTGGAGATTTTACGTGAAACCAAATAAATTTCATACAATATTGCATTATTCTCAATAAGTAAATTGGTCCCTGTCTACTTTATAAATTTAAAAATTTAAGTCCATTCAACTTGTAAAATGTCTGTGTACATTGGACACTAATTTCGCTGCACAGTTTAAAAAAAAAAAAATTGTGACAAAAGGAGCTACAAATTAAAACCTTTTCAGCAAGTAATGGGATCCTTCAGTAATTTTTTTAGCGTCACCAAATGATTTTTAAAACGCTTTGTAGAGAAGGAGGCAGTACCGATTACAAAGCAACTAATGATTTGAACAAGAAACTTCAAAACAATGTTCACAAATAAAATTTTGAATGCTATTAATTCGTATGTATCATATATAACAAACCAATTATCTAAAATCAACCAAACCACACAAAACACTGAAAATCTTCAAATTTCTATACATTGGACACACTGTCTATATTGGACAAAAGTGTTTGAAAAGATCAAAGATCTTAAGGAGTACGTTTTCCACAAACACTCAAACAGCAAAACCGGAAGGATGATGTAATGTGTTTCTCAGAGAATATAAGAACTAGAGCATAAAATTTTACCATAAGATGCGCATTTTCACGGAAAAGAGCAAGTTTATCGATTCATGTCGATATCTAACCCGCTTCCCTCGTGGCACAATCTCGCGGTTAACACCCACACCATTAAATCTCTCCGATTGAAACTTGGCACAGTTATGCACACTGTTATTGTGCATGTTTTGTAAAAATTAGCAAAATCGGATAGAAAGTTTAAAAGACATAAGTAATAATGTGACAATTTTAGGCCCCTCCTCCTATAAACTGCAACAAAATGTCACTTTTATAGCAATGTTAAAGTTAACATTTATGTTAGAGTACGAAAACTCATGTTAAGCTTATAAACGAAACAATGTTGAGATTTTGACGAATCAACCCCCCCAACTCCCTAAGTCCAGTTACCTTAGTAATGCCCATACGCTTTTATACAAATTTGGACATAAATTTTGGGTACAGGATATCCCACTCACGGGCACCGTACCGTCTATCTGCATCAAATTTTTGTTTTTCGCAGGGCTTTTGAAAGCGCGAGCAATCAGAAATGTGGGTCGTATGCAGACTTTAGTACGCCACTGTATGCATTTATACACATATTTGCATATGTATTAAGGTAATACGAATGTGGGCGCGACTTTTTGTTGTTTGCTTAGTAGTTAAGCACTGCGGAGCGCCTTGTTGTTGTTGAGTGTAATGATATAAACAATTTTTTTATATATGTACATATTTTGAAAAGCCTCACACTCGCAATATGTAATTACATATTTTATTATTAATACACACGTACGAGCGCGATATAGCACAATTTAGAGGTTAGACTTGAGCTAGGAAAACTCGTTTGTTAATCACACACACAGACACACAATTTGTATGTCAGTGTGTGTGTGTGGAGCCCCGTGTTAGTCGCTCACCTTTTGAGCAGCGATTGCATTGGAATTTTTCAATGACCACCTTTTATCACCAAACGCCTCGCCTTTTACTTTGCTTTGCTTCACTTTTGTTGCTACAATTATATCACGCTTTATTTAAATAAATTATGGGTTTGTTGTACTTTTAGCGTAGTGCCAATTCGTTTCATCGAATAACGAAAAATAATTCGCCGTAATTAGCACCACATTAGAGCGCAGCTCGATGAGTTCTGACTCGAGCCTCTGACTGGCGGCCAACTCACTGCAAATAAAAGCGACCAAGCACGCAAACATATCGACTTTTTCATATACCATATACAAGCCGATTTATTTTATTGAAAGTACACCCCCCTCTTTTGTACACAATATAAAGATTTGCACGGCTTAGAATCATGTCGAATGAGTGCCTTGGATCGTCAACTAGGACGTCCTTCAGAATGTCAGGCGTTCGTGACGCGTTCCTTCTAAAAGCCAAAATTAGAATTTTAGTGGAAAAATTCGTCATAAATGTCGATCGAAGAGCTGGCGCATTAATGTGCAATACATACGTCTTCAATGTGGTTGTTGAAGGGAGACGACGAATGGGCAGATCATGTCTCTGTTAGAAGGACCTTTGGGGTCCCCGACTGGAGCAGGCGTGTGCTAAGCAACGACTCCTGGAGGAATGCTTTACATCAGGCGGCAACCCGGTAACGGATGGTTATGTTAAGAAGTTAAGAAGAAGATACCATACATACGGCAATTTTGGCTAACAACCATGTTGAAATCTGGTACAAAAAAAAACAATATTGGTTCTCTGTGCGACGTTCATTTTTGCGGAATCGTTAGTATTGATCTTTTTTGGACAATGGGTACAGGGTTTCCCCATTGTCTGCGCTCTCCTACCCCTGTTTGCCCCTCTCGAGGTAGATCATATTCATATTATACAATTCGCAGCTAGCTGTTGATAATTTATAACTGCTCCTAACAATTCAAACATATCTAAGAAAAATCGGAAAAAAGTTAAGTAGTTTTTAAGAATATAAGATCGAAAGACCGAAAAATCGAACGATAATTTAAAATATAGCTCAAGCAGTTCAGAAAATGAAATTAGAAGCTCTTAAGCAACAATGATGACATACAAACAAACTGCCACTTTAAATGCGAAAACTTCTCTTCAAGAAAACCGAAAAAGTTAGAGCGTATCGTTCTTACTAGCGGTGTAAATCCAGACCAAAACATGGATGCTTACCATCGAAGAGTCTATCGACAACGGACATCGATGTAGGTCGATACATCGGACCAAAAACATCGATGTATCGATGGTTTTCCGATGTTTTATATTTACAAATGTTGCTTTTTAATATAGAAGAAACTTTGTTATATAATATGAGACATGTGTAACTAAAGGTATCTCAACATAAGAAGATTTCTAGATACTATATAAGACCAATAGATCTACGACTAAATTATGTCAACATAAAAGTTTTAATTACCGTTCCCTTAGTAGTCTATTTCGCTGAAAGTTTGGCCTTTGAATAAACTGAGATAACACACTCAATTCTTCAAACACTATATGTAAAACTGAGAATAAGTTACTTACTTTGTCATTATTTTGAATAACATAGGTCGACAAAGACCAAAGGCCGCTTTTCGGGTACATAACCTCAAATATCTCAAAATCCTGACGAGTTGGGTCAATTCTAACCGCGGATTCGGATTCTACGCACCTTTCCAACAACTAAACCATGTTGACCTATGTTATTACCTCAAAGGCTTAATGCTAATGACGTTGAAGGGTTATATGTATTTCGAATAGCCATTACTTTGCGAATCGTAATTGACGATGAGTGGTACTAAATTATGTAACTGGAGATACAGACCACAAAATTCCTCAAATGCAGATTCGGATTCTACGCAGCAAATTACTTCGGAAATGAACCTTAGCTTTCCAACAACTAAACTATGTTGACCTGTGTAAAGGTAGGTTGGCGTAAGAGATGGTGAAATGTTCGATGGTTATAAAAGCATCGATGCTTTGCCGATGCATCGTATGTTCGAGGCCATCGATGTATTTTTTACACCACTAAACCAAGCAGTTCAGAAAAAGATTAGTTCAAACGAACTAGTTCGGAAGTGCTTAAACAACAATGAGTAGATGACACAAATCTAATAGCGATAACTTCTATTTAAGAACACCAAAAAAGTTAGAGTGTATCTTTCTTACTCAGTCACATAGTTACTATGTCATAATAGACGCTCACCAAAAATGAACAGTTCCAAAAGTCCTGTCTTACTTTGAAACGCACATTGGACACACATGTATAGTAGATACAGCACCAAAATTTGTTCCAAAAAAAAAAGTTGATTATAATAATTAAAAAGAAAACAACACACACAATTTCACTTTTGGCCACAAACAAAATCCTTGAATTCTCGCCGCCCAAGCGCGGCGCTTCATTCACTTCCGCAACCTGTTGACAAATTTGTTGTTGTTGTCGTTTTGTGGCTGTTCGTACATTATGTTTTGACGTTTGCTTTGCGCTGTCCTAAAAATAACACCAAACGCAGTGCAATGTGCCAAAAAAGAAAGAGTATCGCGTTGGTATTGGTGTAAATGGGTGTAAGGGTATGCGGTGTATGTAATTGCTGAGTTTGCATGTTGCGCACTTGGCCGATTGTGGGAACTGTAGCAGCGGCAGCGGCGTTGATGCGTCATAAACAAAATAACTACTCCCAAAAATATACTCTTCTAAAAGGCATATGCACATATGTATTACATATGGCTTGCTCTCAACGCACAAAGAGGCACGCGCAGCAAGTTTAATTCGCTCTCTTTCCCACACACACACGCTATCTCTCAGCAACAATTTGACAGCTGCGTAGGGAATTTTTTTTTGGTATTTCATTTTGTTTTTGTATTTCTTACGTTTTGTTTAGGCGTTGTTTTTGTTGTTTTGGTTTATGTTTTGTTTAACTTTTGACTTGAATACTGATTCATTTTATGCTTGCAATTTTCACAATCTCATGCTTTGTTTTGTTTGCCGCGAATGCAACGTTTTCGAACACTTTTTAATTGACTTCAATTTCAATTGTATAAATATTCATTTTAATCGACACGCATACGACGCGCCGTTACCCATACAACGATACAAAACGTGCATGCGTGTGTTGGTATGCGTCGTGTCTGTACAATTCGAACCGTTAACTTGATCTTGAAAACCTTCGTGCGACGTGCGCGACCTGCGTGTGTGTTCGAGCGCGTTGCTTCTCCGAATAAGTTCTGCAGTTGAAGCAGCAATTATTTATTCTTCATTAAAAGCGACGCCGCACAGCAAACGGCAAACAGTACAAAGCGGCGCAGCAAATGAAACCAGAGTGAGCGGTAAATGAGCAGGGTTGCCACCTCCATCGTTTTTCCGTTTATTTATACTTATGATGGGAACATGAAATTATATTGCTCGTTTGTGGTTATCGAATATGTAAAATGTGCACAAAAGAGTTCGACCTAAATGGTTTGCTATATTCTATAGATTATATTTCCGAATTATCTCTCTATCTGAAAATTTCCAGGCAAGCTTTAAAAATAGTGCAAACATTTGTTTTCTGAGCTCTTGAGTCAATATGTATAACAAATGCCAATGGAAACTGTAGCCTCCTACTGTTCATGTGTACGCACTATGTAAATTTATTTTAATTTAATATGTAAGCTTGAATTAACGTCAATATTATCTTAAATTAAAAGTTAGTTTAAACAGTAATGCTAAGTTTCGTGATGAGCCGTGCCAGTTGGGCTTCTTTTTACAACTCCATGCCAATATTCAATCAGGATATGTTTCGGTTAAATTTAATATTGAGCACTTTACAAAAAAAAATTAACAGTTGCTAACCAACTCAGGATTTTCCGCACGTTTATCAAAACAATCGAATTTAGCTAGGAGAAATTTAAAATTAGTTACTCTTATTATTCCTCTGGCGACCCAACTATGGCGACTAGAGTGTTCAAATTCAATAGGAAACCCTTTGAAGACATGCCCAAAACGATAGAAAAACTAAAGTTATTTGAATAACACACTACATCGACTACGACAACGACAACGCACGCAAAACCATCGCCAAATCGCCGGTAAAATAGTCAGTGCTTAAATCGTCGAAAATAAAATTAGAGATTTTCGTTTTTTCGCCAATCGCAATACTTTTTTGCGAAAAAATAAAAAAAAACCTATGTGCTATTATATTCTACATTAAAATTTAAAATCAAGAAAAATGCCAAAATGATTCGCGCCTGCCAAAGTTTCTTTTGTGCTTTGGGAAGAGCACACTTTTTTGATAGGGAAAATTTTACTTTAACACAAAACATTGAAAATTAGGTAATGGAACGAAAAGCAGTTGAAAAATCTTTGGGTTTAACAATACGGCTTTTGGGAACACCATTGCATTTTATTAGTTTTCTTTAAAACAAAGTAAGCTTTTAAAAATAGAAGAAAAAAAATTTCTGGCAAACACAGCAAAATGAACTTTTAAAATTAGAATTAAAATATACTCATTTAAAAATATATTCCCACACCACAAACATAAAAAAACGTTTTCGGATTAAAATAAATAATGTGATGGAAACCCTGTTTCATAAGCAGCGCCGCAAAGAGACGAGACTGAGCGGCGACAGAGCATATTTTGACTCTGCCTACTTAACTTGCTCTTTGCTTACGCGCTCTTTACTGTCCAGGAGAAACCTGTTTGCAACACTGCGAACCTATTCGGGTCTTTGGGCTGTATGTTATGCACTATTCGCTTCATTTTTAGGTTTCAGTGGATATTCAATAACTAATATTAAAACGACTGTTAAAGTGGCGCCACCAACAGCAATTTGCTCTTTCATAGCATTTGAAAGGCTTCTTCCAACAGCGATCGATTCTCTTATCATGGGTGACAGCACACAGTACTCTCTCAGCGCCTGTTATCAGTTTGTATTTTGGGCTTAAGTGTTTTCCGCGAATAACAATATTTTTCACAGTGTAGTCTTTTTTTTTGTCGCATGATTAATTATGTTACGTGTAAAGTACAAAAATCAATTTCCCTATATGGTTTATTCAATGAATTTATAGACACCAAAAAAGTATCTTTAAGAACTACCCAATGTACACTTAAATCTAGTCTAGACAACCTTAATAATGGTTTGCTCTAGTTGTACATTTCCTTATCACAAGTCTTAAACCTAGCTAATCTAATTATGCTATGGTATTCTGCCTGCTGACTCAACTGGTACGTCCCGCCGCTCCATCTCGCGACGCGCCCACAAACTGTAGACCCACAAGCAGCGGTGAGGCCTCCGGGCAGATTTTGATGGTTTCATGGGGCATAACAGAGTTTTGCATCCGCGTCTCCATGCTGCTTATCTCTATCTTGCGCATGAGTTGCTTTTGCCTGAATATTTTTCGGGGATACCAGAGCATCATTAAGAGGCCAATGGCCACACAGAGATAACAGCATATTTTTCCTATCAATAGGGACAGTGGCAGCAGTTTTAAATAGTACAGCAAATCGGGCGTTATGCGTACTCTGTAGTCTGCCCAGACTAGCGGTACAAAGGTGCGTCTGCATTTTCTATATATACTGAAAGTTTATAAAAATAAAATTAGTTTACTTTTGATTGCAGCTAAGTTAGAAATCGGAAATCTTCATATTGTTATATGCTTTACAGGTTGAAAGTGAGACTTATGGTTAGACAGAGGTGCAATGATGAAAATGCAATATGATTGGGGCTAATTACGAATTTTAGGAGTTTTGGCGTTCTTCTTAAGAGCGCCGTACATGAGCAGCTGTGGTGCTTCACTGTTTTCTTCGACAATCGTCGAAGAATACAAGAAGCCATTTGGAGATATGGAACTAATGGATCTGATAGTCTGGGTTATAACTTACGATGAATGCGTCCAGGGTTCTATGAGTACGCTAAGCTGTATGCGTGCCTTAATATACAGCACCATTCCTGTTTTGGGTTCTAGTATCACAATCATCTCATGACGCTCCTTATCTGGTTTCATGCCATCCACCTGATTAATGTAAAACTCATCGGCGGCGTAAAAGTGCGGATAGGAGGCAAAAACTGGTACGTCATACCAGCAGGTGGATATGTTTAAGGCGCCCGAAGGCACTTCCTCACAGTTGTCGGGGCAATGACAATAATGTGCAGGATTGTCGGTGGCTAGAGATGAGAATTTTTCAACGATCTTAGTATAAAACTCATTTTTCTAACTTTCTAACAAACTAAGGTTAGATTAAGAAAATATGCTTAAATCAGTGGTCGGCATGCTCAAGATTCAAGTAGCTACCAAAATTTGTTTCAGCGAAAGCTTAAAGCTTTGTACACACATTGCATACACTGCTCACATACTCACCACAGTTGAAAAATTGGTAACTCAGAGGAAACTACTTTGAGTGAGCGTTCCTTATATTCATTATATCATGAGTTCACTTAAAGTTGAGCTTAAGCCAGTGGTTGGGATCATAGTATAAGAATACACCGGTATAAACCGTCTGCCGTTGTTCGTTCTATTTTAAGGTAAGGTATTTTTCTTGCTGTTGAAAACGTTAATGATGGCGGTTGAGCCGCCAGTCGGCTCATACCTTGTATTCTTATCCTATGATCCCGACCACTGGCTTAAGCTCAACTTTAAGTGAACTTATTTATATCCAATGTAGTCAAAGCTTACCATTTCCCATATTTTTTTTGCTGCCTTTGTAGATATAAGCCTCCATGCCTTCAAATACAGTAGTGCCCGCATAATCTATTTGCAAATCTCGGCATAAGTCGGGCAGAAAATAAGAGATCGGCTCTCCTTTTTTGAGTGGTGCGGGCTGAAACTCGCCTGTGCTGCCCCTGATCTGGCCGCACTTGGGATACGAAGAGGACACATTGTTATAGCGCCAACGAGCCACTTGACCCAGCTTATTAAAGTCGTCGTTACCCGTATAGACGTTGTGATGCCCATAGATATCCGTGCTGCCATTGCGCTGTGTAATAAAATTGTATTAAATTGGTGGCTAGCCAAAAAAAAAAACGGTAACGAAGCTTACGGGATATCCATAGCCTATGCGTTGATAGGGAAACTCTAACTCCGGCACCATGCTGGTTGGTATCATTTTGGATAGTTTTATAAGCGGTGTATCAAAACCGTTAAAAAGCCAATCATTCGCAGGACGCTCCAAGGCAACACCATTGTCGTACATCTTAAGTCCAAGATCAATCACAGAACGTACCATGGGATTCCAGTATTGTGTCTTGCTATATAGACCAGCGGCTAATGTATTGGGTGCTATAATCAGATCGTCCAACTTTCCCACGCTATTAGCTTCATCAAAGGTAAAACGGCTTTTGCGTATATAGGACACTGTTGAGTTTTCCTCATGCCAAACAACGTTTAGTTTCTGCATTTTTTCTGTGAAAGCATAGGGACCCACATCCTGAAAACTTGGCTTAACACTGTGATTATTGAATTGATCCGAATTGGTCCAATTGAACAGAAAGATTTTCACATTGATGTCTACGTTAGGGTTTTGCCAGAGACTACTTATGAATGAGTTGGGCTTGAGTATCATCATCTAAAAGCAAAAATTCGTCATATTTTCGACTAAATATCGCCTATAAGCCTATATATATGTATGTGTATGCTTGACTAAGATGGCGACTTTTAATCAGATATTTCTGTGTCACAGGTGTTTTTAAAATCGAAATCGTATATTATTAAATCTTGTCATCTTGTTTCAGTTTCGGAGATTACTAGTTTACTTACACTTCGTAGTATGCGGCGCTGTATGCTCTCCTGATTAACACCCAATATCAGTGAACATATGGCCACCAGCAGGCCCAACATAACTGTCACAACTATCCGCAGTTTTGGGATCATGTCTGTCACTGTTAAGCATACAAATAAAAATAAAGATTAGCTATATAGTAACATTTTACATTTCTCAGATGCTGTCTACAGATTCTTTTTCTAATAGATTGCTTTTAATAACTTTTCTTACTCAAATATTAAATGTTAACCGGTCATTCGGTCACGCTTAATGCACTTCTTGAGTACAGTGATCTTTCGATCTGTGGAACCAATTATACAATTTGAAAACCTTGCTGGCCTTTGACAATATGCCATAATTGCGAACTTTATCGGATCTCGAATTGTTTTTTTGCAGTGCGGATTAACAGATCTTATAAAAACAAAAGTAGATTATAAACATTTTGCCGGAAGGTGCCACTAAACCGAGTTCGAAACCAGCGACCTCAAAAGGATTTTTTTGTTGCCTAGTTTTGACCATGGTGCATGCAGGAGGCAAATTTTGAAATTTTAAGCAATCTTTGATGTTATCTTTTTTTTTTTTTTTTTTAATAATGTCGATATGTTTCAATTCGAAATAAACAGTAAACATTGCATGAAAACCTAAAAAAAACGTCATGTTTTCGGAACTTGCTCCCCTATTTTCACAAAAAGACACAATTTCTTTTTTATGGCTCTAACTCTTATAGTCTTTGACAAACTTAGATCAACACGGACAGACCGACAAACGGACATGGCTATATCAACAAGACTATTGCTCCTGATCATTTTTGCCCACGGAACATATAGTCTGCCACGCCTCCTTTTGTTACATACATTGTACAAATCTATAACAACAATTTATTTACAGAGGGTATAAAAAAAAATTGATTCCGACAGAGATCCTGTACCCTTTTATCTTCATAAACATTAAATTCAGCATACAATAAAAGGAAACGGAAGTATCTACTTTTATGTACTGAAACCATTTTCCTTCCCGACAATTCGAAAACGGTGCTACAAAATCCAAAATGGTTGCCACATTCGAAATCAGCGACCCGAAATTTACAGGAAAAGGTATGTTTAAGTCATAAGCTTTTTATTGAGGTCAAATTTGTTGCATAGTGTTATTAGCAAGTAAGTTCTAAGCAGGAACTCCCCTTTAAACAAAAACGCTTGTGCATAACATTAATCATATTGAATTCCGATAAGAAGAAATTTTGAAATTACATTTGATTTACTGAATTTAGTGCTTTATGAATGTGAGTAGAGTTTTGATTTTAAAATATAGCATATATTTGTTTATTTAGTAACTTTTAATTGTTCCCATAAGCTTCGAAGCGAATTGCTTTAAATCTAAATATAATACTGTCTATCGAATTGTTCATCAAAAAAAATTCAAAATTTTGCCAAAGCTTTTAAAGTATTGCACATGAAATCTTAGGATCAAAGTTTTTCAAAAGCTTAAAGTTAATGCAAAGAATAGAACTAATGATAAAAGAACTAAAAATTGCTCAGTGGAGTGCAAATACAATAAGAAGAATTCAAACAAAACTTTAGGCAAAACCGTCAGGAGCTTTCTGACATGTCTTTGATTGGCTGACTTGTAGAATTGCTAGAGTGAATTTATCACTAAGTTATTTTGTGAACTGAAAAACAAGATTTGGTTTAAACCCTGGGTTCGGAAGTCCGCTCGAGCTGGCTTGGGATTTCTAAACTATACTAGTAAATTCACATGTGATTTTCCAGGTCTTCAGCATTAGCTGACGAAAAAATTAGATTGTTCTCTATAATCCTTTCAAGACTTTTGGAAGACATTCGTAAAAAACAGAGCAAACTGAACTAAACTATAACCAAAAAATTCTTATCTAAATAACAGAAATCGGTAGTGTGAACATAGCTTCAGCTTATCTATAGCATTTTATAAAACGCATGTTTTATTTATCACCTACAAGCAAAACGTGTTTATAAATGCTTTGTTGTTATATTATTCTTCTCATTAATAAGCAATAATTATCAGAAATTTGTTCCCAGACTATTGGAGAAATAGTTTATGGAGCAGCAAATCGGTCTAGATGGTCTCCTTGTAACAAAAGAAGTAACGGGTTGTGTTTAAATACATTTACACACATGTATTTTTTTCAGAACTACAGAAGTTTTTTCAAAAATAAAATTTAATACTTTTACAAATAAAATTGTGTGTTCTGAAAATATCAAAAAATTTGGCGCTTTTAGAAATAACGGACTTTATGAGCTCTTAAGTGGCTTGATATGAAGAAAAAGCTGAGTTGTCGCTCGAAATTCTAACAACAATATATTTAAATCTTAAGTGGCTTGATATCTAGGGTCCAGCGGGCATTTATTCCCATCGATAGCTCACCTTTGTTTGGGCCTATAGTAGATATTGTATATTTAGCAAAACGTTGCTGGAACTTGATAAAGACGCATTTGCAACCAACCTACCTTGGCTTTAATTACGCAGAGTTAATTATATTAATTTTTAAAACTGTAAAAACTTATTGCTTTCAAATTGCAGTGTTGCGCTACGTTTAAGGTAACTTTATTTTTTTGTTAATTCTTTTTGTTTACACATTGGTTTGTTATCATATTACATTGATAAGCTAGTAAAACACGGGTTTTTTTGTAAAACTTTTTTCTCACTTTATACACTACACGCTTATCAGAATTGTGGGTATATTATAAAACTAAAGTCCTGTCTTGTGCATGGACATAATCAAGCGATCGTTAGCTTATTGCACGCTGAACGTTGGAGCAACAGAATCAGAACCGCTCGAAATGCCGACTTGATAACGACTGACATTTTCCAATACAAGTGCTCGAGTTTATGAACAAATAAAAAAAAATATTAAAAACATTTAATACATGTTTTTTTAAGTGTGTACGTGCGTGTAAAGGCAGAGCGTCTGTGCCTGCTACTTGACTGCAACTAACAAAGTTAAGTGATACACTGAGAAATATTTTTCATAGCATACTTTTGGTATGCCTAAAAGATCGGTGAAATTTCTAGCTCCAGATAATTAGTTAATAAAAAAAATATTTCTTCGGAGTTAAATAACAACTATGAAGCAATTGTAGCAATCGTCGAGCTCTTTACAACAATGTATTATTTATTAAAATCGGTCAGCAAATATCTAAGTTATGACTAAAAGTGGGTTTAGACGTTATGAGGGCCGAACTTTTACTATGCCGAAGTGCTGAATTAAGCTTTTTGCTCACTGCTTGTAAGAGTCAAAAAGCATCTCTCAAGCAGTTCTTGTCCTTGATGGAATAAACAAAGGTGTGCTCACTCTCACTATGTGTCTCTTTAAATTGTTGCCAATTTAGTCTACATCTGAAGGATATGGTGAGTGGACGCAATTCTTGTTGTTGTTACACATACATACACACATGTCTTGTCAGTTTTTACATAAAGCTGAGTTTTTGAGCTTTCGCTCACACAGATTTTGGCAACTGAAAATACTGAGAGTGTGCACACCTTTGTTTATTTCATCATGTTCATGTCGAGGAGTTGGAGTTGTTTGTAATTACATAAAAGTTTTAATAAATGAATGTTAAGCTAAATGTTAAGTTAATGTAAATATAAATGTTAAGTTTGTTCCACTCTTTAAGTTAAACTCTTGGCTCGATACTTGGATTCATTTGTTGTTCTATCAAATGCTGCAAACTAGCAGGCATTTCTTTCAGTGTACAAAGACTACACATTTTGTCGTCTTTTTAGAGTTCAGGCATAGCACTCCGTACTCCATGCGATTTTAGTATGCTCGGGTCTGGTTCAACATTTTTTATAATCTAAAGCTAGGGTTATCTTTTAATGATGTCTACGTTGTATGTACTGCACTTACATTGCGTATCAGGGAAAGGGATAGGTAGCGGCAACAATTGCCGGCAGTTTAATGGCCGGTTGATGAAGCTTATCAATTAAACTCTAACCTGTCCGGCCTGCTCGGTCACCGAAGTCAGTATAAACAAAAAACATATTTATCTGAGGAGCAGTAGCAGTAGCAAACAGAGAATGCACGAAACCCGGCAGTAGCACAAGGTATACTAAAAAAATATATGATTTTTGGAGTTCTGTTTGCTATACGCGCTGCTCCGATAAGGCCCAATCACTTGCTCCAAAAACCGGGCAAACAGAGATTGAATTCTGTGATAAAAAACGTATATATTATACTAAAGAGTTGTTGGCGGCAATGTAACATGCAATTTGATTTATGGTCACTAATCGACGTCTAGAGACTTTAGCCATTCCAGATAAGCAGGGATCACCACATTAAGACGCGCCACTAATTGTCAGTTCTGACAGCTCAACAACATCATTGATTAATCCATATACCGAATGCACTAAGAATTGGAAATGCAACACGAACATTATATTAATAATATATTAAGGCCTTTAAAGGGCATAATCTGTACAATCTAATCAGGGCATGCGCCTATTTAGTTTTTTCCCAACTTAGCAGGCATATGTGTACTAAGTAAAGTTCTTATTCCATTACGGCGATCTTTATATTAGTTACGTCAAAGTATGTGTCTTTCTGTTTGTTTGTTGTCGAAGGTAAATTTCAAGACTCCGATCAGTTGTTCCACATTTTTGGTAAGGCTTTTGGCATCGATCCTCAGCAGTTGATTTGGTATAAAGCGCGGATTCTGAAAAAGAATTGCAGAAAGGGTTATCAAAAGCCATCAAGCATATATTCGATAATCTATTGAAGTATTTCGGAGCGTTAACAATGTATAAATTAAAGCAAACTGTTTCTGATCGGGAGATGATCTTCCGGCAAACGTGTTTTAAAGTTTCCCACCGATTTCAAAATTATTTTATTAGTATTAAAACTTTGAACGTTTCTGGTTTCTACAACTACATACAGAGTCTACCGCTAGACTGACAGAAAAACAACAAGCTTTGGTGCTTTAATCAATAAGGACTTTAACCTAGTTTTAGGAATTTGTACTTTAGTGACCAAATTTAAACATGGAATCTTTCAAGATTTTTTATGCACAGCTTCACAACAACACAATCAGTATTTAAATTATAGTAACAAGGTAAGAACGAAAGCATTATTTTCATACATTCTATTTAAAGTCAAAAATTTGTTCTTGATCATAAATAGGCCTCATTTAAAATCGATGGGCAGTTATTCTAAATTTAGTCCTTAGAGTATTCTAATGTTAAATGTACATTAAAATGAAACTTTTAGCAAAATATTCTGAATAACACTTGAATTAAAGAAATATTCTTTCTATGTATTGAAGATTTTATTAAAGTATATAACTTGATGTAAATGTAATTTGTTTCTTTTACTGATTGATTCATTTCTAATGCCCTGATTTCACTATCTAATAGTCAGGTATGCTTCAGCTTTGAATTTTGTTGACTGAATGTAAGTGAAAGCTCAACTTACCCGCACAATGTTATTATCTATGTCACTATTCCGAATCCATAGCTCCAAAGGCTGAGCGCGCCATTTTTGCTTGGCCATCAGCTCCAGGCAGCGCCATATAAAAGCATCTCCCAAGCGCCTTGAATGCGTTACATCCAGCAAACGCAGCTGTCTACAATTCGCCACAAAGTGCAGTAGTCCGCGGTAGCTCTCCAGCTCACAGTAGCAGAAGCGTAGCTCGCAAAGCTCCGGTAGCTGTTGTGACAACTGCAGTAGCATATGATCATTAATGCACTCCAAGTTGCCAACAGATATGTTACTTAAACCACAGATCTCCAGGCGTCGCAGCTGCCGTAGATTAGCCAGATTGCGAGAGAAGCGTTCGAAATTGTGCAGTAAACCACTGAAGCGGAAGCCCTCAATAATCTTGCCTGAATCGCTATTGGCATGGCGTAGAATGCGCTCCAGTACATCAAAAACAAAGTTCTTGGAATAAATGGAAAGCTTGTGTAGGGCGGGTAAACGTAGTAAATTCCTGGTAATGCTATCCTCCATGCATAGATGATAGTCGGCGATTTTAATGTGCTCCAAGGTGGGGCATTGTTTTATGCCGACCAGGTCACAACAGTTGATCTCATCACAGTCCTGCATAATGTCAAACTTGCGTAGACTTAGCTTTCGAAATATGTCCCGCAAAAATTCCGCATCCAAAAACTGACAATGAATGAATGTCAGTTCGGTTAAAGCTGGAAACTCCATGATGTACGAGCCCGTAATATGGCAGGCACGCAGCTTGAGTTTGCGTAAACTGGGAAAAACGCCCATTACTAATTTTACATCCTCATCCATAAAATATTGTTGCTGCTGATGACCACCCAGCCATTCCAAGGTGTGTACTGATTCAAACCTGTGACCATTCAGCAGGCGCAGCTTTTCCACATCCAAGAGCTTCATTTGCAGTTGTTGCATATGCGGCGCCAGAGCCAGAAAAAACGACACAAACTGTTGGGAACTAGGCGGTGAAATGCGGAACATTCTTTCATGTAGAAAAACATGACGTCCATGCATTCTCCAATGTGTTTGCACTATGCTCTCCAAGCGACTGTTGAGCTCGCCCAGCTCATATTGCTGGTAGGGATTCAGATAGCCCAAAATTAGCGCCAAAACATCGTCATTCAGCTGCAGCAACGAAGGTGCTAAAAAAAAATGTCAAGAATTTTAGACACACAGCTGATTTGGGGTAAACGTAGCACCAATTCCTTACCTGTTTCTGTTGTTGGTGACGTCATTAGTAAATTTGTTTGTTTGAGGCACTCAACTCAAGTTGATGTTTACAGGCACAGGGCATTTTATGCACTGCCGGGCGCAAAGGAGATCGTCCGCTACCTACGTGGTTCCGCTGGTACTTTCATTTAAGGGTTGTTTTCCAGGCTGCTTGACTACCTGAATGCAACTTCCATTCGCTTCTTACAATTACCAAAAAGTAATGCCAATTTTGACCAAATTATTTGGCGTACATTTTTCACACAAAAAACATATTTTTAAGCACATCTGCGGGATTGAAGCAGGGACGGATTGAGTTACCTTGAGTCGCCCAAGGTACCAAATTTCGCTGTGCGCTGATTTCCAAAGCATATCTGATTTTCTAAAGAACGTAAAAGCCGTGAGCAGAAAAGCGCAATCGCTTTTTCTGAAAAGTCAAGCATCTGGCTTATGGATTTGGTACCGGGGCCTTTTTCTCTAGAGATGCAGAGGGAAATCTTGTAGTGGGTGCACATAATGCACTAAGGTTGTAGAGGAAACACTTCTTCGTTCGAGGGAGAACGTGAATAATGACGCTTGCGGAGTTAAACTCGTGACATTCCCATGATTGGAACCTCAGGACACTGTCCTTAGAAGGGTATGCTAACTACCGCGGTTTTTATCTTTTTTCTGTCGCATATTAGGCCCAATGGAGCGAGCTGTGTGAGAGACTAAAGGTATTTGTATGTAAGGTAAGGTATGTCTGCAAATCTGGCTACTTTGCAGAATGAGTTGGAGTATCAGATTGATATTAAAAACTATACGTTTCATATTGTCAAGGATTTCGTCATAACGAAGAACGATATCAGCCTGAAGAAAAAGCGGAGTATCACTCTTACCAATAGATATAACTATGGTCTCAGTAGGCTGCGGCAAGACGCTTATCCCTCCTGGTTTGCTTTATGGCGCTGAAGTGACGAATTCCTTTGGAGTGTTTGAGCAAAAACTACTGCGTAAGTTCTTTGACCGTTTACGAGGTGAAAACGACTGCCGCATTTGATAGAACGACAAACCCTAAAACGACATTGACACAGTCAAGCGAATTAGCATCCAACGGCTCCGGCGGCTTGGTCATGTTTTGCGTATGGACGAAAAAGCTGCTACCAAAAAGTCCTTCAATCCGGAATTTGTTATTTGGTGTGCCCTACAGCAAGTCCAGCTGAATTTATAAACATAGTCGTAAAATAGCGAATGGAAAGAAAATTCGGTAATTCCTAATTTGAGTCGCCCATCGAAGCTAAGTCACAGAAAAAAAGGACTTTAATGCGGATTTTGAAAGGGCAGCCGTTGTCTCCGTCCGAAGGACCATGTAGAGAAACACTTTCAATAACGATTATTATATAACTACAATTTTCTACCAAAAAAATTATTATTCTTATAATAACGTACTATATGTACGACATTTGTCTAAAACCGGTCCTGGACTCAAGCGAAAAAGTTTTTGTATTTGTAAATTGTAATTGCGTCGGAGAGAGCGGGAGAGCCGTGTAACGGATTCTACAGAAACACAACAAAGCGCGCTCTGAGTGTGAGAGTAACACACGGAAGATGCAAAACAGAAGATAATGCATAAGCAAAACATAAGAAAAGTAGAAGAGAGAAAGAAATGGATGACAGAGTGTTTACGTATACATCAAAAAGAGAATAGAGCAAAAGGCGTGCAAGTGGAAAATAAAAAATTATTATAATATTGAAATGACGCAATTTAAAATGAATGCTGATTTTTAGATTTTAATAAATAGCTCAAAACTAGCAAGGGTGAAGAATAAGTGAGAGACAGCGGATAACCGATAATCGGGAAATGAATGTGAGTAACTCGCGCATTAACACTGTCCTCATTCCAATGTAATGTTGTACACTTGGTTGCAGAATTGTGCGTACAGTGCAAAAAAATTACAAAATTAAACTTGGCTCCATTTATATTTTTTATTTTATAGAGGTATCAATTTTTTTTTTAAAGCTGCCTGTTGCAAACCTCAACTCCACCAAGCTTGCAAATTATTAACTATTTACTGAACCTACTTTGAAATATAGACCCACACAATTCTGCGTACATAAAGTTTTTATCTAATTAAATAACTAATGGATGTATCCTAGTAACTTGTAGGAAGCCCATCTCGTTGCAGCACCTTCTTAAGTCGCTTTCGCATCAAGTGTACAAGCTTTTTTGTTTCTTCTGCCGTAATTTTGCCACAATCTTCCACAATCTTCAACTTGAGCATATTTTTGGACGTAATGGCGTGTTGCCGGATCCTGCATTCGACTAGGTCCCACTAATGCTCTATCGGGTTGTTAACCAGAGCCTCAAAATATACGCCGTATACTCTGAGTTGTTGTCTTTTTGGAACCAGCCTATATGGTTCTTTGTTGACTCAATAAATGCCAATAGCCTTGTCTATTCTTTATAGTTGTAATTCACCGCTGTACGCTCGTTCCGCGACATTAATTTCTTTTCTTTTATTTCGAAAATCTAAAGTTTACTCTAATTAGAGAACTTTGCCCCAAAGCTCTAGCGGCTTGGTAATGTACATAATTGAGAAATCCTTACGCTTCTGCTAATTGACCGGGGATATTAGAGATTTGTGAAGGGCTACATGGCTATAATAGTCAGCTTTCTTTAAAATTATTTTTATGCTATCATCGGATATTAGCAAAGCATTCCGTAACCTCCAACATCAATAGATCGGCGGAAATCCTTGGGAAGTAGCCAAGTCCACAACCTATTTTTTTTTCTTGCTTTGTGAGTCCATTCGCCCAGAACGGGGATTCCACATGATGGAACCCGATGAAACATAGTTTGTTATTCCTCTTTGAAAAATAAATAAAAATACATATACGTATATAAACATAAATATCTACTCGTTTCTTATCCATGGCTTAATACACATTAATTTTTATATAAAAGCAAGCGAAAATATATAGGAAAGACAAGATGTGCAAGGGGACAATGAAACAGAATTTTACAACTGTATACCACTTCTGTATGCAGAACTTCACGGGTGTTCATTTTGAGGCAGTTTCAGTAAATAGTTAATAATTTGAAAACTTGATGGAATTGAGGTTTGCAATAGGCAGTTTTAAAAAGTAAATTGATCCCTTTACAAAATAAAAAATATTGCTGTGCCTACCCTATAAATGGAAATAAATGGCGTCAAAGTTGAATTTAGCAATTTTTTTGCACTGTACGCACAATTCTGCAACCAAGTGTAAAATATCTATTACATGCAAATTGACATGGACAAAAAATGCATTCAATTAAATTCAACAATGAAACGGCAGGGATCTTTTGCCCTTCAGGGAAAGTTATATGTTCCCCTTTAAAACGACCACCAGAGCCACAAAAAACGTTAATGAATGGCGATACAGCTGAGTCCAAATTATTTTTGACTAAAATAAGAAGATTTCAACAACATTACTTATAGGGCGACTTCCGACAAACCCTTCCCGTGATTCCGAAATTAAAAGCGATGGATGAATTCAACGCATGTCTTAAGTCATCATATGTGTAGCAATACGTGATAACCATTCCATTGTGTATGAATTTTTGAGTGTTCTTGCAAGACTATATAGCCGTTGAAGCTTTCTCCAAGGAACTGCTGAGGATCGGAAATGAATAAATTCTGGTACATACTTTCAGTGGCTTAATGTAGATTCCACATTCCATTTAACAATTAACAGCTACTTATCTACCGGCGAGACTTTGGTTTTAGTCTCCGCGCTGGATTCCAGCTGACAGGCCATGGAGAACTAAATTGGTTCCTCTGAAGACGGAGGCAGTCCTCATCCGCAGCAAGAAAAAAGTTGAGTCTGCATAGTTCGAGTGGGAGGTACCTGCATATGTTCTAGGCCGGCCATTCAGTACCTAGGTGTAATGCTTGACCACAGGCTGACGTTCAAGCACCACCTCTAACAAGCCGGCATTAAAGCGGCGAAAGCTATTAATGCACTGACTGTCAGTGTTATGGCTGATAGCAAATGTGGTGCGGTCCATCTTGCTTTACGCATCAGCAGTCTGGGCACCTGCAATGGCGGTGGTGTCCTACAGCCGTGGCTGTGAGGAGCGCCATTCGCGTGATTTGTGCTTACCGCACTGTTTTCGAGGATGCTGCACTTGGTCTTGCTGGTGTGGCCCCTTTGGACACGCTGGCAACCGAGTCCCGTTGAAACGAGCCACAGCCGTGTCGATGAGAGGCGACCATGGCGAGATGGCAGGAGAGGTGGGAAACCTCCTCCAACGGCGTCTGGACTAGAAGGTTGATTCCTGACATCCGTCCGTGTGTGAGTAGAAAGCACGTACAAACGAACTTCTAATTAACCCAACTACTGACGGGACATGAGTGTTTAAAACACTCCTATCTGTATAGGTTTAAACACGAGACGGATCCGTTTTGCACACTCTGTGCACGGACCTCAGAAGACGCTGAACATGCCTTTTTTGTCTCTCCAAGATTCTCTGCTGAACGGGAAGAGCTAAGCCCAGGCATTGGGAGGCCATTCAGAGTCACAGACTTGATGGATATCCGACTTAGTTCGCAGAACAAATGGATTGCTATAAGCAACATGGCAGCAGCGATAATAAAATCCTCACGCCGCGCTGAACGTCAGCGCCATAATTTAATTCATTGATGAATCTAGTTGTGGCCTTCAAAAAGAGTGGAAAAAGAATACAGCTGATATTGATTTCAATTACATTGGGAAGTTATCTTTAAGTTGAACAAACTGTTATCTCTGACGTCCATAACCTCACTTCGCTTTATGTACATGTATGACCATTCACTAACCATATCCATGTCAATACTGCCTATCGGAACACATAATAATCAAGAATAAAATTAAATTTTTATAGGCATCATTAACTTACCAAAACAAAAGTTAAGCCCATTTATTTAACAAAATTCCCTTTTTAATGTTTTGAACTACAATTGTAATTTGTCAAAAATTTACTTTTTTTTTCAAAGCACGCGACTTTACTTGCGAAAAACTACTTAATATCCACACTTGACCTTCATATTATGGTTTTTGCGTATCGCAGAATGATGCCCCTCCCTATATACAAACTCAAGCCATTAGCATTAAATTGTACATAACAATATATTTTTATTAGTCTTAAGGTTTACGCTATAGTTTCACTATAAGTGCTAGATGCTTAAACTACATACGTGCGAAAATCTTAATTTGGAGATGAAAAAACTTCAAGTTCAAGATCACTAAGTAGAACACAAACATATAAAGATTATACTCTTAACTGTAATAGAGAGCTCAACGAGTATTGCGTTCCAGTGTTTTAAGACCTGTTTTTTTTTTGTATAAATCAAGGGACTTACATATATAGTTTTGTAACAAAAAGAAAATTATAACTTGTTTCTTTTTGTGGTATAAATATAGAAAAGGTATTAGCTTATGGATACTATTCTAGATCACTTAGTAGATTGCAAACATTTAGAGATGTTACTTTTAACTATAAAAGTGCTCAACGAGTAATGCTTCCCAGTATTTTCCAAGTTTAATTAAAACAATTCTTTAAGCATAAAACAAATGGTTTTTCTACGTCATTAGGAAGTCTCTTCTAACATAAGGTGCTTAACAAATTCATATGACACGTACAAAATTTGGTTTTTGGCTAGGGGCCGTCCATATATTACGTCATCACTGTTTGATTACATAAAGGGGGTGGTAAAAGGTAATGATGACGTCATCTTTAACAAATTTTTTTTTTTTCATATTTTCAAGAAAACGATCAATGCGAAGGCAAATACGATATTCTAGTCATTCCTAATATTAGGATTTAATGTTTGGCCATTGAGGTGCGCGGCCAGCCAACTCATCTCTTTGGACATGGTGCCTTTTCAAAGTGCCTCAACATTTAGTCTGCCGGATCCCTGTAGAATGTTCCACATATCGGGCCTAAAAGACTATATCATTGAGTCAGATTAGTATACAAATGACATTTTAGTTTAATAATTAGTCTAATATTAATTAGCTGACGATCCTTACAGACACTGTAACTGACCATCAGTGGCGAAGATAGCTTATTGCCAAGGGAGATACGGCTTAAATTTCATGTTTACAATATAATCAAGTTTTTTAAATTTTTTTTTTCAAAATTTGATGGATCATGGATTGATCCTCTGAACACCCCCTCAAATAGTTCAGTGCTTTCAAAAATGGCATAACTGCTTTATATCTCCTTTAGAGAGTACAAAATCACAAAGGTAACTTAAAATGGCAAAACTGCGGAAACGGTGGAACGCCTCATCTGTTCATGTTCTTCCTTCCTTTAGGAGAAGGCACAAACATGTTGTCGACCTTCTGATTATTCTTGATTACTGAATTCCACACTTAACATAGATCATCCTAAGCATCTTTTAGTATTATATCCTAAATCTACGGTGGATCACGACGGGGACCGACACGAAGGACCATAATACCAAAAAGACGTCAAAAAAGTTATATCTAGAAAGATGCTTTGTGTATGTTATGGACCGGCCAACCTATTCACCTGACCTAAATCCGTTTGAAAACATTTGGTGTATATTATTTAAGCGGGATTATGCCGAAAACCAAAAGTGGTATAAAAAGATAGATGTAAGGGTATTGGTAAGAATATATCCCAATAAAAGCTTAGTGATTAGTCGATTTTTTTTGTTCCACGTGAATTAAAATAAAAGAAGTTTGTATCAAGTTTCAAACAAACGTTTCGTTCATGGAATTAAAAAAAAACATTTTTAAGTCTGAACAAAAATAAATATATTACAAAGTTAAGCACTTTATATATGGGGCATTTTGCGTGCAATAACCATAATATACATAAAATATCTATTGACATCAACATTTTGACTTGTATGCAATTTTTTTCCAAATATTTTGTTAATTGTATCTCGACGAGATTAAAAAATATACATATTTGAAAAAAAAGTGTAATTATGTTAAGCACCTTATTATAGAACTAACATACATATGTAAGTAATTATTTTTCAAATCGAACACCTCTTTTTATATCAAAATTTTGATTCGCCTGAAATTTATTTCAAAAAATTTTCTTAGTTAGATCTCAACGAGTAATGCTTTTTGGACCTCCATTAAAAGAAGTAGTCAACACTCTCAAAAGCATAACTCGTTGAGATCTAATACAATCTCTATAATAAAACCTTTTCTAGGTATTTCTAAGCCTTAAATGTTAACACTTAGATTATCTACATTGAGCTGTATATAATATAATAATTTCGTTTTAAGATTAACGTTGTTTCCACTTATTATTATAAAAACATATAATATTATGTTACGTTAGCTCTATGAGTAACTTCTCTCTAAAATCTCGATGACTTCATTAAAGTATACATTAGGGTAACTGTTTTTAAAGATTAATAAAGTTTGTACAGTGTATATCGCTTATAAGACATATCGCTTAATTTCAATTATCGATGATTCGATCAATTTCTGCTCCAAATGTAATCGGTTATGTGCAAACTTTCCAGTACTATTGAGAGTAAGCTAAATTTTCCAACATTGAATGTTTTCGAATCAAACTTTCCAGTACTGTTGAGAGTAAGCTAAATTTTTCAACATTGAATGTTTTCGAATCGATTGATAATGCTGTGTTCCAAATATCAACATGGTATTTGGTATTAATGCATCTAGTCTATGTATGTAAATTTTTTGCATATATCCGATTATCGTGTATATCATAAGCTTATAAGCGATATCTACAGTAACTAACTAGAGCCTTGGTCAGAGTCGGCAAATCTTTGTTATATAAAGCTAGCAGGCTAAAATAGAGCATAGTTATCCCATATTTCGATTAACCCACTTCATTCACTTCTCTACATTTCATTTATTTTTGTTTCTCTCAACACTGCATTGATATAGTACACAACAAAAATTTGGAATAGTGTGGCCACGACATTAGTTGGTTACAAACTTGTTAAAACTTAATCCATACTACAAAACAATCTATATTAAATCTTAACGCGTAATACTTCTCAGAGTTTTCTCTACATTTCTATAAGTGCGCGGTGGTATGACCTCCAATAACATACGCTGATAGCTGGCATGCTCGGAGAGTGCTCGAAATAGCGACTTGGCATAACTTCTTGTTTCCAAACTGCCCTCTAACAACAAATTAGCGCCCACCACAAAGAACTTATCCCGATTCTCACGTCCCATGGTATAAATTCGATCACTGCCCAAGCGTTCAACCAAACGGAACAGTAATTTTGCCGTTGTAGTCCTCACCAGCGCATTTTGATGCTGTGCGCCCTTGATGGTCAGTATATTAAGTACTTTCGGTGGATGTACATTATCCACCATAGATTCCAGCGCACGTGTGGCATCTGCACGCAAAAAGCGATTGGTATCCGATGTGCGTTGTAGCAAAGCGCAGACCAGGTCATCGCATTCCGTCTCCAAGCCCTTGGATTTCAGCGTAAATAGTTCATTAGCAGCTTGACCGGCGGCACGCGCCACTTGAGAGCGCAGGTTGCGCACGGAACGTGTTAGCTGTATGCAAACCATGTGCATATGATGCTCCAGAAACTCTGCATGATAGCGCATCAGGCGCACCATTGATTTGAGGCCTACCATATTGATCTCCCAGTTGCTGGAGTCCAGCTGATCAAAAGTTTTAACCAGCGCTTCGCGTGGTTTCTCAAAGCGCGTCATGCTCTGTGGGTACAGCTCCGCTTGGGACATCTTTATGGCCTGTTTGACAGGCGAAACACGACGCTGATTACGCAGCAGATATGAAGTCTTTGACTTTTGCTTGAGTGGTGTATGCTTTACAGGCAAAGCTGGTCCTAGTTGCGAGCCAGATTGTGAGCTATTATCCGTGGTGCTCATATCCAACGAACCTTGCTTATAAAGCGAATCCAAGCTTAAGCTGCGCAAGTGTAGAGGCACGTCATCGGCGGCGGGCTTGGCGCTGTTGGAGGCACGTGAGGCACAGCGTGAATTGGCACTTGAGGGCTGTGGTGGCGGCGGCAATGACTCCTCCTCTTCCTGATTGCTGCTTGCATCTGATAATTGTTTAAGCGGTGAGCCAGTTTCAACCAGCGTGTCTAGCTCCTCAACCACCACAAAGCTATTGCTTTCTTCGATCTCCTCCTCAATAGCCAGGGATTTCATAGATTGTGCGCGTGACAATTGTGGCGTGTTGTCCTCCAGCTGTGTCTTTATGCTTTCCGTTTTGCTATGCAGGCTGCTAATGCTCTCGTTGCGTTTTAAAGTTGTCGATTCGGCTTCCGGCTGTGCCAGCTCCCGCTGTGCCAGTTCCGTTTCCTCCTCTATATCATCTACGCTGAGCTCCTGCAAATTTTCCATAGTAGCAGCCAGTTCCAAGTCGCTGCGGCTACGACTACTAGCTTGTCTTACACTGCCAGAAGCTGTAGACTTGGCTGAGGCGGTGGACTTTTGTGAGTAGCTTATAGACTTGAGCGATATGGGCGAACCGTGTGCATGGTGTGTGGGTAGTTGAGGTTCCATCGTTGTGGTTGTCTTGGGCGGTTCACCTTGGGGCGGAGCCTTAACACTGTAATTAGAAATTAAGTAAATAAATAGTTTACTGTAACAGTTGAACAGCTATTTTGGGAATTGTGTTAAGGGCGGTCGGTCATTTCATGTTAAATTCCCTATGTTATGGTTAAGCAGTATTACTACACAAATACTCTCTCTCATAACATAAGTCTCACAGTTTACATCTTGCTGTGGCAAAGTTGCTGCACAGTGGGCGAGGGTCTCGTTCTACTTCAAATTGAATCCGTTCTTTTTTTGCAATCTAAAACGTTTACTCTACTGCGCCGTACACCGCAGTTTGCGCCAGCATCATAAAACTATAGAGCAAATTTGTTCTCAAATCTAAAATATTCCCGTCTATTTTGTGAACAATGACTCAACTTCCGGAGCAGAAACGAGGAAAATTGGATGCCAAAAAAAGCATATTAGCTTTTTTTTGAGAGAATCGCCAACAAAGGAGCAGGCAACTTGGTTTGTGTGATGTCAGATTGCGACATAAAGTTTTACGGGTTGTCTCATGGAATTGACTACACAGAGACCCAACATGGAAATGACTACACAGAGACTTGTACTTGGATCAGTGAGTCTACTAATGTGTTGATAGGCCCACCATGAAAATATGAAAATATAGCTTTGGATATTAAACGCAAATTCACGAGTAACTTCGTGATAAAATATATGCGTAAAGACTCATCCGTTTTGGATGCCGCATTCAGCGGCATCATTAGTCTGATTACATTGCAGTGGCCACACCTCTCGACATGACTCAGAAGCTTACTGCAAATACGGAGTCCAAAGGAGAGTTACAGAAAGTCCCTTACATGTGTGAAATAGGTTGTTTGCTCTACCTCTATGGCAGCGATCAACATCCAGTTACGTGTTTTGTCACCTGGTGCTCACGTTGACAAACTGTAGCGTTGTCTTTAACGGAAGCAGAGTGTATGGTCATAATACCACTTACCCGGGACCACTCATATGTAAATGTTTACGAATGAAATTAAACAATCGCATCATGACATCGATGTAGATACCAACCAATGATATGGTAGCAGATGCACTTACAAAACCGATTACAGTTCGTAAAATCAAATCAAAGAGTATAAAATTGAGTTTAAACACTTAAGTAATATGTTCATTTGAATTGTGTTGAAGTTTTTTTCTTAAACTAGTTAAAGTTATTTCTGTATTCTTTTTGTTCAAGAATTCTGTTGTTAAAAAAAGACTGTTTGAAACTGTCTAAAACTATACATTTGTTGTTAACAAATCACAAAACTGTAACAATAAAAACTAGTCCAGCTAGTGGATCGCAAGATCGCCAAATTATAAAGCAGAATTATCCTTATCCCACAAGGAGGAGACATCTTTTAGGAGCATACACTAGAGGAGCAACGTTAGAGGTGACAAAAATAGTGCCGCTTAATAGGAGCTGCCGTTGCCAGACCAAAGCAAACTTATTTTCATGATTTTCCAATCGATCTTTATAATGACTAGAAAAAATATGGTTGCCTACCAGTGGATTGTCCAAATCACGATGCAACGCAGATTTTTGATATTTCCTCGACTAGATTTAACGAAATACCCTGTTTGCAATCCATCGCGGCTAAAAGAAGTATTAATTTGCTTATAGATGGTCCTTTTGTTCCTTAAGTTTTCCTAATTCAGAAGCCAAGACAATTTTTTGATTTCCCGTCAAGCGTCTTAACATGCTTCTGAAAATTCAATCGCTTGTCAAGGTTCTTCAGATCTGTTATTCTGCTCAACAGGAGTTTTATTACGTAGGATAGGCGTAAAAGAACCTCTTTTCAGCGTAAAACAGACGTTATTTCACTATGCATCAATGCATCTGATCTAGGCTTTTACTTAATAAGCAACATTTCGAGAGCAAAAGCACCAGCTGCCTTGTATTGGCAAGAATAGAGAAACAACAAAAATGATCGGAAAATGACGCTAATAGCACTCTCAAATATAAAAGAATTATTCTCAGATCATGGGGAAACTAAGCATTAAAACCAAGCGAATTAGAAGTAGCATCTCAATTTTTTTCACTGCTAAATTTACGTTCCAGTAGGTACGTCCGCAAAATCCAGAAATAAGGAGCAGAAAGAGAGTTTTTGAATTTAGACAATAGTTCACTAATACTAACCCCATTGAAAGCTTGTTGGACAGCAATAAATGCAACATTGGTTCTTATCAAAGACAACAAAAATATTGTTGACCACACGTTCAGTTGGGCCATTACCCGCTCTAAAGCCGAACTGGTGGACAGACATAAGGTGTTTGTCACCAATGCCTTTTCCATACGTTCGGTAAAGAAGGTTGCAAACTGATAGGCCGCAGGGCGCGAAATTGGAAATTAGAATCTTCTGCTAAATAGTGAAATAGTGCAACCTTACAAACAGAACCAAAAAAGTAGTCGCTTTACAAATTTGTATGCGAAAATTTATTAATTTGCACCTTCTTCTTCTTCTGAACTGGCCATAATAACCCGTGTTATCGGGTTACAGCCTGATGTAAATACATTCTTTCATTGGAATTGTGGTTTTACGTGGTGGGTTCCAGACATTACACACATCCCTTTTAAGGCCTGGGGGTGGCTCTACTGGTCTCCAAAGAACCCAGTGTCATTGTTAGTCGCCTCATACGACAAGCTTTGACCTGCTGAGGTGGTATTCTCTAACTCGCTCACCACACGGGGTGGTTGCACCTTTGAAGAAGTTAATTGCGCTAAATCGGCCATTTCGCCCACTGTGCGCTCTCACGATCGAATTGCCTAGTGTTGTAAAGCTTTTGCTTTTTTTTGTTTTTTTTGTACGTAAAGTAAAAGTTAATTGAGTGGAGGAACTTACACCTCTATATAGCTGGGCAACTCCTGCTGACAGTCGCACTTAACGTTGCCCACTGTTGTTTCGAGTACTGACAACTGCCAGTTCGCATTATCAGACACATTTCTAGCACTTTTATCAGCACTTATTGATTTTCTGCTCGGCACTATACCGTTAGGCGCGCTCCCTTTGTTGCAACAACTGCGCCCGCTCGCTCTTACGCACTGAACACAAGGCGCCAGCATCTCACTGAGCGTTTGACGCATCTCTATAGTAAACTCTGTCACATAGTTGGAGATGGAGGCACAGCAAGGCATTTTGACTGGGTTTGTCCAGCTTGGAACTAACTCCTAATTGTACCGCACATACGTCCTTTACAAGCAGCTCTAGTTTGCAGACTGACCATTTGACCAAACAATACACAAATACAAAAGCAACACTTATGGAGTGAAATGGGCAGAAATGCTAAAACCACGTCGCAGTTCATTTCCATATCAGGAAAATACTACACACAACAATACACAACAGAACAAAAGTTGCAAACGAAAAGCAGGACATTGCGTTTTCCAAGTTAAATGTACCAACACACATACGCAGGAACTCCTTTGGTGGGGCTGTAGCCAAGGGTTCGTCCGGTTAACTATATGGTATTACCTTTATTTCGTTTTCATTTCTTAGTCATGTACTGACTTCGTCTGTGCTTGGCCAGCACTTCGTGTCTTAACGAAGCAAACAAAGCAGCCGAAGTGGCTTCAAGAGACGTTTGCGAGCAGCGGTCAAGCTCCTTGGTGCTACTCACTGCGCTCGGTAGTGACAAATTCGAGCGAAACACCCTGCTCGCTGCCTAATCCTTTGACTTTTGCCAATTAATGAGGCTATAAATTTGAAATATATTTGTTATATAGTATACATAAGTACTCCAATGCTGCCTACCCCATCCCACCACTGCTGCCGCTTAAAAGAAAATTGATTTTCTTCTAGACGACAGCTGGTCCTAGCAGCTGTGTCACCCACACTTAAACTTAAACTCGGGTCATTTGAAGGTTTGTCGTGTCACTCCGGTCTTCAGCTTAAATTTCCTACACCAACTATATAAATAATTTAGGTTAAATAACGGGACATCGTTAAGCTTTAATATGTACACATTAAAAGTCACGTGCGTGGTTGGCTTGCGCCTTTTTTAGGTTAGCAGTGCGACAATTTGCGGTTTTTTCAGCACTCTCTGGCGGGGGTCTTACAGCTTAATCAGCGGCGCGTCTGGCATTTCCAAAATCTAGGCTAACATGCGTGAATGAGTTTATAGTGTGATTCGAGTGCTTTGTGGGTTTTCGTGTTTTATGCCAGGTCACAGGTGTTATAGTTAAGATGCCGTTCAGCTAAAGCCAGATATGGAAATGTCATTAAATCCAAAATTAACTCACCTAGTTGTGGCGCCTAGCTCCGTGCCCTCCTTGGCCAGCGCATAGTGCGTCTGCAGATTGTCTATGGAAATGCTGCGTTGAGCGTTTTTATTGGGAATTTCATTTGTCCTAAAATGTCCTTTAATAATACGCAAAGAGTTTTGCTTAATTACACTCTATATATAAAGCTTATTTGCTTACCTTGAGCTTGACTAGCATTATGGACTCTACTTTGCTGCGTGAAGGAATGTTGATGTTGTAGCTTCTTACGTGGATGTTGTTGCTGTTGTTGTTGCGTCTTGGGCATTGCATAGTTAACCTTTGGATAGACGCTATTGACCATGCCAGAGGCGCCTTCATACATATAGTGATAGGGACCCCGATGTACGTTACGCATGAAATTCGTGACGAAATCCGTGTGCGGATTCATAGCCGGAAATCTGTTGGCACCTTAAATTAGCATGTCATTTGTCTTAAGTGTGTTTTGTTTTTCGCAACTTACCGAGAGTTACGGGTTAGGCGACCACTGAGGTCCATATTGCGTGTAGTTGGTAGTTGTATGAAACTGCCGCTACTATTGCTGCTATTTGTTGCCGTGCTGTCAGTGCTTCGACCATCCATTGAAGTTTCTGAGCACGTCTTGGCCACCAGTCGGCGATCCACGTAGTTTATTTGAAAGGCTTAAATGAGACGATGACATAATTGAGTTAGCAGCATAGTCAGGGCCTTAGTGAGAAACTGCTATTATCCCCTCATTGTGAGTTTCATTGATACCATCACTGTAGGACCTGACTTTATAGTAACGCATTTGATCCATTTTTTACATAGAGCGTATGAAGTAACATTTTTTAAACATGTGTTTCTTCGAGGGGTGCGTCTTAAATCTTTAGGCGGTTTTGACTGAAATCTCTTGACAAGTTCGTCGGTCGAAAGATACCCCAATAGATTTCCAACACTCTCAAAAACATTACAAGCTTATCGACTGATTTCTTTTGGGTTAAAACTCAGTTATCGGTTATAATGATTTCTCGTTTACTAACCGAAATTCTGAAATTCGGTCGAAAGTCATTCCTGTTACACCATTGACAATGCAATATCCAAAGCGGCCTATTCGTTTTGCTAAACATTTATCAAGACGACAAGAAGCTGTCGAATAAGTCCGAAGCACCTATACTACCGGCGACTCTATGGACCCACTTAATATTGGTTCTAGCTCGCAACAAGATTTACGCAATTAAGTTCATAATTATAACAGAAGGCTTTATTCTCTGTCCGGTTAGCTTGGCTTCAACGGTTTCGTCTAAAATTCCGTTTGCAATCCTGATTCTGTCTACATTCAGAAATTTGACGAGTTCCATGATAATTATAGAATTGAAGGAGAGCTTGTATAGTGTAGTTTGGTTTGTTGTCCGGTTTAAAACATCAAAAACATCAGCGAATCCGGTTTTAAACAGATGCATTTGATATTAGGTTGGCAGTCCGTGTTCTGTCATAGCTACGATTCTCCAATTGATCACAAAGAATATAAATGATGTCGACCTCTCGAAATACCATAGTTGTACCTTTCTCTGACTCTTTTCCTATTTTGATATTTAAGACAATATTTACCATTATTTTTCTTTGCGCCGTAGCTTGCTCGCTGTGGATAGTCCTAGAAAAGAAGGGGTTTTATATTTAGTTATAGAATTTCTTTATTCTACTCTGAAACTTACATTCGTGGGACTGGTCATATCGAAAGCTTCGGGAGGTGAGTGGAAGGAATGGCGATGCAAATCCTTATCAATTTGATAACTAAAAGTATAAAGAGGTTATGGTTAGTATAACCCGTTTCAGACACAAAAATCATGGCTAAGTGCTAAACTTCGGAATCTTCATATACAAACATCGACAACCTGAATTCAAAATCCACAATCGGTTTACGGATCGCTCATCTTATCAGATGTCCCTTCTAAGGGACAAAGTTACTCTATGCAAAGATCTTTTTATATGTTTGTCTCTTTTTAAAGACAAGTGTCAGAAAATGTTAATATAGGGCATAAATAGGCTTGAGGTTACAGGCCTAAGCTCATATTTGGTTCAAAGGTACCATTGCTTTCTTAAAGATATGTACATTTACGATTCCTCTAACTGCTAGTACAATAAGATTCACCTTGGGTGCAGCGTTTCATTATCTTATAAACGAAAGTATGGTTTATGCTCGCTACGCTAGGTATGAGTAGCTTAGCTACGCTGAGCATAAGGTTGAGGTGGAAGAGAATGAGGTAAGAGGAATATGACCAAAGACAAAGGAGGTTGGGGATGACGATGATGCCTGCTGCTCGCTGCGCTGAAGATGATGCAGCGGTTGCAGAGTTCCGCCCCTTGCTCGCTACCCTGAGGATGTCGATGACGACGAAAAGATCTAGGAGGCTGGGCAGAATGAGGATTGACGACTAAGATGAATGAGCATGTGGAAGCGGAAGATGAAGAAGAATATGAAAATGAAGAGGTTGAGGATGAAGGACGAAGGTGATGAGAGAGAAGAAGAGGAAAAGGAATTAAACCAAAGACGAATGGTTGCATAATTTCTGACGTCATATTAGGGGCATCTTAGGTTAAAACGGCTGACAGATTTCTCCTGTCACACTTAGGCCGATAGTCGACCCGTTGTGATACCGTAGTATATACTTTTAATCTTTTGCCCCTTGGGGGTACATACTTATAGGGAGGACCGTTCAGATTCTTATATGTAATCCGTTATCCGTTTGGGGATGATTTTGGACCGTTCTCTGACAGGCTTTCAAGAAAGTACCTAGGATAACAGCAAAATAAATACTCAGACGTTTCCTACCCCTTTTCGTCGCTGCAGCACATAAGGAATAAGGGGATTGCCAAAATGCGACTATTTGTGATAAGGTGGGTCATAAGATGAAGATGACCATGCGGGCTATGACCTAACTCGTGAAAGGCGCGCAGGTGGCGAGTTAGTAGCGGGCAAAGGCACCTTGTTAAATATGAATTTAGGATTCCTAACACATTTTATGATACTACTAGTTAACTGCGCACACGTCGTTTTGCACCGCCTAATGCCCGCTCCGCTCACGCTGAAACGAAGACAATCTTAATGCGCGGGGCACTCGCATTCTTTCTCGATTGGCTAATCCATTCGCGTCTATAATGCGTTGTCCCCCATTTATTCTTCTCCCCTGCAAGTTTTGAGCTCGATATGCAGGTGTTTGTACAGCCCTTATTGCACCTACACCAATTGCAAGATCTTAAATACTTTAAAACGGTTGTACTGGTGTTACATTTTCTCGGACCACTATCTCGTCAAGCGGCTCGAGTGTTTCTATCACTGTTTCTTCTTCTGGACCGTCTCTTAATCAAATTTTAGAGTGAAATGTTTACCCAATCAAAGTTGTGAATTGTAAACACATTAAAATGCTAGCCTACTATATAAGCATAAACAATATGTATTTATTACGTCACTTAAGAATATTGCTGATCCTGTTCAACTACCAGATAGTAACTTAAGAGAAACCTTCCTCTAGACTAAACAAATATATGGTCCAAATATTAAGACATTTGGTTCAGTGGTTCTCGAGTTTTATTAACGCCTACCCTGCAAGAACGATTATTATATTAAGATAATATATTATGTATGTATGCCATAAGTACAAGCTTCATTAAGAAAAACTAGCGGCTCCGCCCCCTGCTTGCTTCGCTCACTAACTATCTGTACTTCTCCTCCACCTCTTTGAATAGAAAAATTATCTTTTTTTTCTTTGTGAGAAGTTTTTTACGACATTTATTTATTTTTTCCCTTTACTATTAAAGCGCCTAGGTACCACGTATGAGGTTTGAGGAGAATAGTAAATTTTTTTCCTCTTTACTACTGAATCCTTAGGTACCACTTATGAGAATCAAGGACGATAGTGGACGGGCAAAATAAATGAAGTACGCAGAAAAACTTATTTATTTAGTAGAGAGTATCTCTTTGCCTCACTTTAACACCTTGCAATGATAATAGTTTTCGAGTTTTGGAAAACTAAAGACTTCCATTTTCTTTCGGCAGGGGTATCAAATACTTTAGTCTACAATATTCAAACTTTTTTAATATTCAAGAACTCTGATGGGTGATCATTTTTAAACTACCTTCCCTTAATAACGCTCCGTACTCCGTACTTTTAGCACGATCAATCATCAGAGTTCTTGAATATGAAATCGTGTTGAGCAGTGTTATTAATCTAAAAGTTAATTTCACTCACCTATTACTCAATGCTATCGCTTCCTTAGACATATGGCTCTCCTGAGCCGTCGTCCGCTGTTTAGCCGCCGCACGCATGCGTCTTCTCTTGATAGCATTCGGTGATGCCGAACCCTCACCCATTGTTATCCAGTCAATGTCCGCTCCACAGCGCACGGCTCCAGTGTGATCAGTTTGATTTAATGTGTATAGAACCGCACCATCTGGCGTTATCAATGGCACCTGCTGCCGGGATAGTCTTGCCCTAACAGCTTCCATTAAAGCCGGTCCAGGTTCTACGGTATCCGCTATATCTGAGACTACGGATAAAACCTCTTCTACTGATGATATATCGGCAAGCACGGCGAGCACCTCCAAAGAGGTTTGACGCACTCGTCGCTTGCGATTTAAAGCCGCGTAGGCGACTTGGGCGGTGATATTTTTAATATCAAAGCAGGTGCTGGGAAAGGTCATCAGGGCGTAGATGGACATTTGCAGAGCGTGATCTCGAAACTGTTAGTTATGGAAATACATAAATGAAAGCTTAATTGTATTATAACAACAAGATTGGTTCAAAGCTGAATTTTCTAGCTTGCGTATGGAGACGATGTTTAAGAAAGAAAAGATCGGATTCCAAATCAGCGACCCCAAATTTACCGAAAAAGGTAAAGTTATAGGAGCCAAAAAAAGCGTTTAAATTTGTTGCTCAGTGTAACTCTTCAAATAGCTTATTGGCATGGATCGTTACCAAAAAGTCGGACATCCAGCTTCAAGCATAAACGGACTAGTTTACCGGAAACGAGGCTCAAACGCAGCATGCAAAATTCGTCTACCCATTTATGAGGCAATACTAACCTTGGAGCTCTTGGCATGTAGAAACTCTGGCGCCGTTAACTTGGACACAATGGTGCCCGCAGGCAAACGTTGCATCAGCGCCGTACACACACGATTCGCACCGGCATTGCCCTGCCTACAAAGACCGGTGAGTATTTGCAACGTACGCTCTTCCAAGTTGTCTAGAGGCAATCGTGTTATCAGATTGACCAGCAGTTCACGTTTCTCCTCAGCCACATCATAATTCCGCTCCGAGGAGAGCAGCGTGCGCAATAGACTATCCAGAAAAGGTTGTACCAAGGCCAAGACACTGGAAGAGCGTAGTGCCAGCTCCAGCTCTGTAATGCCTTGAAGACGATTACGCCAGTCCTGTGTAAAAGAGAGAGGGAGAGAGGATTAGGGGGATTCATTTTAGGCTCATTTTGAGACAAAGAACCTTTCATGATTCAGGTTAATGTTCGTGTGAAAAATGTTTTATTGCCTAATTGCATTGAATACGCGCATTTTTTGTTTCGTTTCTGGGGCACTTAAAATAACTGCCGAAAAGTCAATTGTCACAATTGGGAACAGCTAAGGATGGCGACAAAGAAGACCACAATGACGACGACGATGGCGACTATGGCGACGACGGTGACCAACGGACATTTTAAATAATTTCCTTCCTGCCGCACGTCCGCACCAGCAGCATTTGCTTCTTATCCGCGATTTTTGTTTTGTATTTCGTACGCGCCGTAATTTTGGTTAATGTTTTATTAGTTTTGTTAGCTGTTGCTGACCCAGTTACTGGCACGCTCTTCGCACCTGCCCCCCGAACCCGCTCTTGGCTCCATCGAACACCGCCACGTCCAAGCTGCGTTTACGTCTTTCATAATGTAGCTCTTACGGTTTTATCGCTACATGTGAGTGTTCGTTGTTCTTGTTGTTGTTGCTTCAGTTGCTGGGAATATCGCGTGCATTTAAATGATTGACCAGCGCCCAGCTCTGTTATAACACTCTTTGGCACCCTGCAACAGCAACCAAAAACCCATACGGCATAGCATGCAACTACATATTACGGGAATACCTCAATTTCTTTCCAACATGTACGCTATAATGTTAAGAACTGTTCTGGCTTTAAAGCAAATACTTTTAGAATTGACATTAAGTGACACAGATTTTTGCATTAACGTAAGAAGAATACGTCTTTATGCCCTGTACACAAAGCGTAAATGGGTATTAGGGGGTGCTTATGAATGACGTCACCCAAATTTTAAAGATTATGAACCCCCCGCCCGCCCTTGTTACAAATAATCACTTTTCGGCAACCCGCTCCCTCAAAAGTGACGTCACAAACCGTGCAATCAAAAAAACAACTATGAGTATTCCTAGAAACTTTGAATAGAATATCAACTGAAGCATTGCAGATAGAATGCACAGAGTATACGCTGCTATTATAAAAGCGAAAGGAAGATAGTTGAAGAGTCAATATTTTAAAATTTGATGCAAGATCTTTGATGGATATGTTTGAATTCGAAAGAAAAGTAAACATTGCATGAAAATATAAAGATTTTTTCAGATTTCATTCACATTTTGATTGTGGTGTCACGTTTTCGTAACAAACCCCCCTCCGACATCGTCACAAAAAAAGCCACAATTTAATAAAACCCTACACTAGCATCCCCACTCCTTTGGTGGTGTATGTAACAGGTAGAAGGGGGCGTGGTAGGCAACATGTTCCATAGGCAAATATGATCAGGAGCAATAGTCGAGTCGATATAGACATGTCCATCTGCTCGTTCCTACGTATAAATGTCGAGATCACCATAAGAGTTAGAGGCAGAAAAATGTAGAAGAAGAAGTGAATTTGTGTCAAGTCAGTTCCCTCTTACCACCTTCAACCGTGAGAGTTTTTCGCGGTTTACGCTCACACCATAAAAATTATCCAATTGAAATTGAGCATAGTTATGCCTAGGGTTACCTTCCCGACTGCTACATCAAATTAAGATTTCAATACCCTCTTAAAATCTTTTATCTTTTTATGAAATTAAATTAATATAACATACATATAACATACAATCGATCACTGTATATTCTCTCTCCCCTGTAGAACTTTCAGGCGAAGGCAAATATGAGTGGAAGTTTACAAAGAAATCGATATATATGATTATTCGGATTTTAATCGGATAACGAAACGAAGCTACTCTTATTTTTGAAGCTTAGATCGGAAACCTAAAAGGAAGTACGATGAAATTTCCTTAAAAAAATTAAACAAAATTTCATTGGAAACTTTTATGGTAACCCTAGACTTGAACTAAGCCATGGTGTCTTGCTCGAACTGTTCCCAAATACTCGCCAAAATGTAACAAATAACCTCATAAAATGATTCTAATAGCTATGATTTTTGAGCTTAAAAAAACAATCTCTACGGATTCTACACTTTTATATCTATATATAAATACGCTAAGCGAAAATTGAGTGTGGTACGGATTACTTCGCAATAACGTGTGAAACCTATACCATTCGAAAGATAAAATTCTGGCGGTTTGCAGAATATGCGTTTCACCGGGATATGTTGCGTTTTAGACAGGTAAAAATTGATTTGAAGTAATAAATGTACTGTATTCGATACATAAAAAACAACAACAAAAAACTGCAATGTACACAAATGTTGTTGTTTCGTGGTTTCTTCTCTTATCTAGAGAGGTGTTAGGAGAGCGTGTATTAAGTCGTCGAATGTCGACGACAAGGCGAATACTAGACAGCTATAAAAACGCTAATCAGTGGAATGCCGGAAATCTCTTTCAACCTAATTTCAATTAATAGCAGTAACACTAGTGGGCCCGAAATATTTGAAGGCGAATTGCCACCAAAAACCAATCCAACATTTTGACAGAAGTATCTTTGAGGGCGTTAGAGATTTAACCGATAAAGTTTTTGGCTAACGAGTTTTTCAAGAGATTTAAAATGCTATTAGGGGCAAAACCGTCTAGTGATTTCTGGCACAACCCTGGGTGACACAGTTATCCATCAGCTGAACTGAATTTCTAATCTAGTAGAGTCAATATATATAGGTCATGGTGTTCGTTATGTAGCACTCTGAAATACGAAACCCAAATTTTCCTAATTGCGTACATTTTTTATGACTGTTTTAAAAGTAAGTAAACTCTCGGCACTTTTATAGCTGCTCAAAAATGTAGTAAAAAGTTTCCTTCGAGCAAGTAACGCATTCCACTTAACTGACGGCCCTTCTGTACTTTCGACAATTTAAGTACATTTCATTTTATGATTGACTCAAGAAGCCGTCAACTTTATGTCCAAAAACTTGTACGGCAAATCTGCATTGACTTTATATTTCCCTGTGCTCTTTATTTTTCGTGTTTTTTTGAAATATATACGTCATAAATTAATAGGTCATTGGTACAGCAAGGCACACCCCCATGTAAGCATTGGGCTGGCGTTGGCGCTAGTTGGAGTTTGGGGCTATTGTACTTTTGCTAGCCAACGATATGTGGCGCACTTATCGCTAAAATTTTCATTAGTAAACTGGTAATATGCACGGCATATAAATATAATGGCAGCTATGGGTCCGGAGAGGTTTTAAGGGTTGGAGCTTCTAGACGAGATGCGTGTCGCGTACGTAATAAAAGCCGACGGGCTGCCATTATTGTGAAGGCAGAGAAATATGAACGCATATGAAATTGTACATATCCTAGTGACCCAGTTAGCATATAAGCCGTTAAGCGCGATACCAATACCGGCAAAACCGCTGGTCCGAACCGCAGTTGGCCGGCTTTTGGGAGTTGGAGCGTTGCCCCACCCAGTACTATGACTGGCGTGTGCCACAATTTTGTTCTTTTTAATTTTTATGACCATGCAATTGTGGCTGGACATTAGGGTTTCCGTATCGCATTGCATGGATTTCAATTAGAGACCTAGAAGCATGAATTACTACTTACCCCAGAGCGCAGGTCCATTAAAGTTTCGTAGCTGACAATGTTTAGATCCTCCCAGCTTTTGCGTGCTTCACGTGGGGATTCTGCGGATAAAACCGAAGCGGGTCTAGGTGTTGGCGTTATGGTGGTTTCATTAGCTTCGCTCTCACTACGTCGCAGCGTACGCGGTGAAGGATCTCGTTGCAAATTGTGCAGCACTTCAATCTGTTTGTGTGGCACCTTGGGGCTTATGTTCAGGCTGCCGGCAGGACTATTACTGCGACTGCGATACGCAGGTGAACGCGGTGATATGCTCAAGTTAGAATCCTGACGCTTAGGTGAGCTAAACGAGCTGGTGGTATTGGTACTTGACGTCGATTGATCCGTTAGCAGGCTGCTTTTGCGCTGCGGGGATTGTGTAGCATTGGGCACAGCTGTGGGCAAGGGTTTGGTATTATCGCGCGGTATGTCCAATGTCAGCGCTGTGATTTTGTTGCGCTCGGCTGGGCTGGGTATTTCCAGCGCAGATGGCTCTAAACGCTGCACTGGTGAAGGCGAAGGCGTGGGCGTGGCTGTTTCTACAGCCAAAATGCCGCCTGCTGGACTGTTCTGACTAGAAGACAATTCGCTGCTGTTGTTGTCATTAGCATTGATAGCGCTGGAGGCTGCATCGCTGTCGGGTGTGCGCATCTTGACCACTTCGCCACCAAAAGTTACACGCTTCAAGCTGCGCGAGGGCGTCAAGTGTTGCGCGGAAGTGGTTGGAGCTTCCTCTGCTTCTGAATCGCTTATGACCTGTATTATGCCTGCATTTAGCTCCCGCTCCCCCTTGGCGCTGCTTGCCAGTGGGCGACAAATCAGCTCGTCTGCATCTAAGCTGTTGCGTTGCGGACTATCTGGTTCTTCGGTTTCTGTATCCGCTTCTAGTATGCGCATCGTAAGCGTATCATCATTGATTTTGATTTCTGTTTCCATAATAACCTTGCCGTGACCATCTGGGCATGAGCTTTGCGCTACACGTGTAAGTGGCGCTGGGTTTGTGGAGCTGCCACGCCAGCCAGCCTCACGCGGCGTGGAACGCCAGGCGCCCGCCTTCGTCGTGGGCATGGACTTGGCACTTATGCCATAAATCTTACACAGTTGTTCATACTGTACTAATGCTTCATCGCCACCCAGTTGCACCAAGTAATCCATGAATTCATGTGTGCCCAGCAGCTCACTTATCTTAGCCATTACCTTGAGCGTAATTTCCTGCTGCATGAGCTGATTCATACGCTGCAGCAGACGTTCCATGGTGTGTCGTACTATAAAATGACGTTGTGGTGTGTGCATTACGGTCTGCATAAGAGCTGGCAGAGAGAGTAATACGCCACAGGTTAGTCTGCCGCCATAGCGATCCTGCAGCGGAGTTTGGCCCAGGCCGGCGTCTAGTATGTGCAGCATGATGGTCTCCGGCATGGCCGTCTCGGTTAGATAAACGCGCAGGCAATCCAAAGCGCCCTTGCGCACCGTAGGCGCTGAGTGGCCCAGATTCTCCACCAGCTGTGTGGTTAGCTGCTCCATATGCTTATCCGCGCCAGAACGCATGACCACCAAAACATCGACTAAAACGCGTAAAGCATGCTGTCGCACCTGCCATTCAGGATCCTGTAAACGTTCATGGAACTCGGCGAACAAGCTGACCGGACAAATAGTTTCCGGCAGACGACGAGTACGTAAAATATGCTCCCACAAGGGGGTTAGCTGGACGGCGCCCACGGGCGGTGAAGGCTCCGTTTGACGACGCTGCATTTTATGTGCTTGGCTGGTTACTCCATTGTTGTTGTTGTTATTATTATTATTTTTGTCCTTGCTGTGCGCTCTCAAGTCATAAGTGGCGCTCTCGTTGTCTTCGCTATAGTCATCCAGCGCGCTACCATTGGTCACTGTGGGTAATCCCGTACCCGCCGCTTCCGCCGCCGCTGCAGCTGCATTTGCCTGGTTCGTGCTATCTTTGCGCTCCAAAATACGCCGAAAAAACATGGCGTGCCGTCCTTCGCCTATAATTATCTAACTGACCGTACGCGAACTAGTTCTTTTCTTTAGCTCTACTATATGTGTGTTTTTTTCAACTTTTTCGTCACTTTAATTTTAATATTTAATTGTCACGCACACTTGCATCCGTTTTACAATTGCTTTTAATTCGCATTTTCATGGTATTTACTCTCGCTGTTTGGGTTTTTCCGCTATTTAATTTCCGATGTTTAGCTAGCTAGTTGCTAGCGACTACTGTCAAATTTGGCTATTGCTTGTTTGGTTTTGTCTAGAGCCGTTTTGAGTCTAGGGTTTATTTTACAGTTAGCACTGCGCAGGACTTTCATATAACCGTTAGCTTTGTTGTTGTTTCATTTGCTCGCTTCAAAACACTTCACTGGCGTAAATTCCCAAACAACAGCCAAAGGGAAATTTTGGGACATTGCTGAATGTATGGTTTGAAACTTGACTAAGCACTTAAGCCGGAATATAAATGGCGGCAATATCTCCGGCACTCCTAAGTCGTTTTTGTTGAAACTTAGATAAGAACACTCCCCAACATAATGGGAAGCTATTCTCAAAATTTCATCAAAATCTGTCGAGTAGTTTTTGAGGAGACTAGCTGAACCCACGCACTCTGCTGCGCATTGATAAAGTCGTCAATAAATTCATTATATAAATTAATTTTTCCTGTTCCCTTTCCCCTTCCCGTTCCTCGCCCTTCTTCTCTTTCTCTCTCTCTCTTCTACATACTAAGTCAAGCTGCGGATATTGGTACCAATATCTTTATATCCTCTACCCTTACCTGTACCTCAATTCAAAAGAATTCTTTACCTAGTCAAAGTTAATGCTTGCCTACTATATAAGTAGAAACACATTTAGTATGTTTTATACGGAAAATCGTTTTTGTCGATAACTTTGGCATCATCTATTGGAGTTCGTCCAAACTTCACAAAAACCTTCTTCCTAGTACTGTCTACAATGTGTAAAAAATTTGGTTGAAATCGGTCCACGCGTTTTCGAGTTTAGCGAGCACATCACTTTTTGAGGCTTAATTTTTATACATATTGTAACATATCCATATTGCCATCTGCACCAATGCCTTTTAGTTGACAATAGGAATATGTTATATTTATGCTTACGCTGGCACTTTGCTTAAGCGACGAGCGGCCAAAGTCCATTAGGAATATTCCGTTGCTGAGCACCACGAACATAAACAAACACAGGAAACGGAGGCTTCATCGAGGCAGAATTATTAGACTTAAGCCAGTTCGATTTAAGACTTAAAACTGTAAAGTTGTCGTACTCTTTTATTGTGAACCTTGTCGAAATAAAATTGTTTTTTTATCAAGCCTTAGAGGATTACACACTTTATTATATATATAAATGTCTCTATAAAATTATGCAACAATGAAAATTGTTCATTTTCTGTTGGCTAAATGATTTCACTTCAGGGTGATAGTGTTGGGTGAGCATAACACCTCCAAAGGGCTGTTCATAAACGTCATCAATGAGGGGTTCATCAAATTGTGACATTCTCTGACGGGGTGTTCCGCAAACGTGACGTCACTTTCATGCAATGTTTTTTTTTCATTTCGATTTCAAACAACGATCTCTTCGAGTAGAGAGACACAGTGGTTGGATTCTCAGATTGATGTTGAAAACTATACTTTTGATATAATCAAGGATTTCGTCTACCTTGGCACCACCGTCATAATGAAGAACGAGCATGGTGATCAAGCGGAGAATCACTCTTGCCAATAGATGTTACTTTGGTCTCAGTAGGCAAATGTGGAGACCTCTGTCGTCAGACGAAACTTACCATCTATAAGACGCTCATTCTTCCCGTTTTGCTTTTGGGCGTTGAAGCATGGGTGGTGACGCAGTCTGATGAAAATGTCCTTTGAGTGTTTTAGCGGAAAGTACTCCGTAAGATCTTTGGCCCTCTACGCGTTGGCAACGACTACCGCATCCGATGGAACGACGAACTCTATGAGCTCTAAGACGACATTGATATAGTCAAGCGAATTAGGATCCAGCGGCTCCGCTGGATAGGTCATGTTGTGCGTATGGATGAAAAAGTTTATGAGAGACATTTGGATTGCCGCTCTATGCAGTATTGATTTCTTCCTCTGGTACTACAACGTCTACATCAGCGTAAAGTAGCTACATAGTTAAAATAAATCTATCAGACTCAATTCAGCCTTACCAAGTGGCTTCCGATCTGGTCATGATGGTACATTGGGCACTTGCCCCCGGCAAGCCAGCCATAGAAAGTGGAACCTCGTAAATTTCGCCGAAAAAGGGAAAAGTTTGGATTTCGTGTTTTTTGCGTCAAAAAACTATCAACGTAACTAAGGAACGGCTGGATAAATACTAAGGGTACTGTGCTTAATCACACAGCTTACAGTCAAAGCGATGGGTTTTTCGTCGTCCGGCAAACATGGTCGTGAAGATAGTTTTTTGGAATACTCGCGGTGTTCTTCACATCGATTACCTTGATAACGAGCGATCACCGACGAATATTGTTCGGAGCTGTGGGACTTGGATTCGGCGAAGGAAATATGGCTTTTTTTGAATAGTCACCATGGCAAATTGGGCGAAGAACTGGAACCCAGCAAATTCTAAGAAATTCGTCTCTTGCGAGTATTTCCTATTTTCAAAGCTGAACAAATGGATCGATGGTAAGATACTGCTATTTAGCTAGTTAGCATCTTGAGAAAAGTGATATTTATAAACTCTAAAATGTGTAAAACTTTAGTCGCAAAAGAGTCGCAAACAAAAGTCATCATAACAGCTGTCAATAACCTGTTGCTACGACTACCAAAGTGTGACTTTACCGCTGACTTTTCTCAATTTGGCCAGCTGATGACTTTCCAGTGTAAACGATTATGCTCCAAAACTAGCGGCAGTTCAAAATGAAACATTTTTAGTTTGAGCTTGGTAGGCTTTGAAAATTAATTAAGCATGGCAACCTAAAATTCCAATTCAGTCCAAATCTTTTGTTCAACAGGTAAGATTTCGAAAAGTAGAATAGAAATTTTACCAAATGTAAAATTCTTTTTACTAAAACTTGCAGTTGAAAAACAACAATAACAGTCTAAAGCGTTGTGTTTAATAAGTTTGAAATCAAAAAGTGAATTTGAAATTTCAGTTAAAAAAAAAGTGTCGCTCCATTTGATCACGAAAATGGCCGCGGTAAGTTGCTAGCCTCCTTATTTTGTAATCGCTCACTCTCTCTCTTTCACTCTCTCTCTATCTCACTCACTCTCTCTCTCTCTCTTTGTGTCGATAAGGGTTGGCACTGTCATTGCCATATTTCCTGTAATGGATGTGGTGAAACCAACCTAGTTGAATATCGCCTCAAGTGCCTTCGCTGCGAGGACTTCGATTTGTGTGCCAGTTGTTACGTTGAAAATTTCGTAGCAGGCGCACATCGCGAAGACCATCCCTTTCAGTGTCTGGTGGATCGCAGAACTAACGAGCTTTCTAATGGCGGTGGCGACTATCTGCGGCCTTGTTTGGACCTCTTCTCGTGTCCGATTTGTGGTGAATTAGGATATTGTAAAGGGAATCTGATAAAGCATGTTCAAGCTGAGCACGAAAACGACTTAACCCCCGTCATTTGCCCCATATGTGTGTGCATTCCTGAAGCACATCCGCATTTAGTGTCAAATATTAACGAACATTTCATTAACTCGCACAATAATCACATGTTTTGAGGTATGAAAAGAAGGCTGCAATGGTAGTTTTGGCATATGTTTTAGAAAACAACAATTGTACAAGTAAATAAGGATTATTTTATTTAATATATTAAGTTGGGATTAAAATACATTGTTTACGTTTAAGACGCCTCACAATTTATTAGTCTACGCTGAGTCCTATGATGCTGTTCAATGCGGTGGTTCCAGGAAAACAGGTCAATGCTGCATAGAGTGCCACACCAGGAATACACTGAACAAAGGACAAACTGCCTATCGCGGTTTTGTGTTTGCACTTATGCCAAAGTGTCCGTTTAGGTGGTCTACCTTGGGAGTTTGAATACATAACCTCGGCTAGCAGTGATGGAGTCTTACCCACGGCCATGACATTGTTTTACTATGTATACGGATAAAATTGAAAGCCGTAGAGAGCGTTTGTTGTTCGGTCTAAGGGTATTGGATGATATTCCAAACATTTCACACCTGAATCTTGCAGAGGAGGCAACTGCGATACGCTGGAGAGTTTTAAAGTGCTGGACAGAATCATGCGTTGGTCACTCTTTATTCAGTTTTGGAACAATCTATATAGGAGACATGTGCGTTCCCCCTAAGTATGAGTCCTGGATCGCTCTAGCGGCAAAGCTTCACATTTAGCACAGCACCTGGATACCTCAGGTGTCCAGGAACCCAGTATAGACTGACTTTCGTTAGTGAGAGTACGTTCGGTCTTCCGTTCATTGTACACTTTTCAGGTCAGCTTAGAGTCAAGGGGCACCCCGAGATATTTTATATCACTGGAAAGATAGAGCATGAAAGTAATAGATTGGAATTTAAGCATCTTCACACGTACACAGTCTTGAGTATTTTAATGGTCCAGGATTCCACTTTATTACTTTCGTGCTCTTTGCCTTAGCCCAAAGAGCATGAAATTTAATAGAGTGGAATCATTGTCCGTTACATTAAGTCAATTGCTGAAAAGCAACCATTTTCAGCTGAGTGGACACATGTGCGTTTTTGCTCTTTCACTTACTCAATTTTTGAATGAGTCGGTCTGACAGGGACAGCAACACAAGCAGCTTCACCCGTACGCTGTGATGTAAAAGGTCGTTTTTCAACAAAAATTTCTAATATTTTTAAAATTTTGGTGACGTCATTATGAACAGCTCCTTAGCCTATATTTAAACTATCGATAATGAAAAAAAAAACAACGATAGTGTGACACAAAGGAAATAACTCGATACATCGATAGTACTATCGACAGTTCTAGTACGAAATATCTGTAGGCTGAAAGAGAAAACGCTCCTGGGTATGATGAAGTGCAAAGATGACTGTAAAACCATTAAGGCTCTTCCACAGCATTTGACTTCTCGATTTTCTTGCTCCAAAATATTCGAGAGAGTATTGCTTGGTAAAATTTCGGAGGCTTTGGATATCCAGGATGGCTCTCCTCTGTTCTGAATAATCCAAGGCATGCATCCAGTGTGATTGATATTCGGACGTTCAGAGGGGTCAACATCAACTCTGACCATTACCTTGTTGCAGCCCAAGTTCGCAACCAGCACACAGCGAAAGCTGGACATCAGAAAACACAGCAGACTGCCGAAGCCTTTTCTGCTCAGCTCTCTGAGCAGCTCAGGCAACCTCGCTCAGAAACTGATGATTTTGAAAACATATATCAAGGAACTAAGAGTACCATCAGGAGTTTCGCGAAGTCACTGCAGTAAAGAACGCCGTTTATAGAAGGACCTGCAGCCTGCTGCTACGCGATCTACGAGAGACCACTATAGAGACGAGGAAGATGAAGAGGCGTCGTTTTAAACGTTAAAAACGCGAACAGGAAAAGCGATCGGGAAGAAATTAGCGGGCGAAGGAATGAAGTTAGGGAGTTCTTACAAAAAGTCAAGCGTCTGGCCGAAGGAAGACAGCGGCTAACGCAGATGACCTGTCTGCAGAGTTGTTTGTAAGGTAACAGCTCTTTTGCAGAATACGGTTAGATGAGAGCATGCCTGATGATTGGGACCTTGGTGTCATCTGCCCTGTTCTCAAGAAAGGTGACCCCACGGTGTGCGCTAACTACTGTGGAAAAACCCTATCGAGAAACCCCTGTATGAAACACTAAACTGATGGACCTTATCAGTGTGGTTTTAGGCCTAGTAAGTTCACCATTTACCATTTTGAAAAAGATCCACGAATACCAAATAGACACGTACTATATCGCGAATATGCAACACTTTCCGAGTTTGGAATCCTTGCAAAGTTGGCACGACTATGCAGATCAACGTTAAACAACACGCAGTCCGTCAATGTAGGAAAGATCTTCTCCGAGCCTTTTGATACCAAGTGAGGCTTCAGACAACACGATGGAAAATGTGTTGCAAAAGGCCGAAGTACATCGGAATGGGATTATATTCTATACGGGTGGCCATTTGCTTACATACGCAGATGATATCGATATCATTGGTCGTACAAAGCGAGCAGTTATATAGATATAGACAGAGAATCTGCCAGGTTGGTTCTGGTTGTAAATGAGAGCAAGACAAAGTATATGCTTTCTTCGAGTAGAGAGACGCAGCGGTTGCACTCACAGTTTGATGTTGCAAACTATACTTTTGATGGTGTCAAGGATTTCGTCTACTTTGGCACTTCCGTCAGCATGGAGATCCAGCGAAGAATCACTCTTACCAATAGGTGTTACTTTGGTCTCAGTAGGCAAATTAGAAGTAGAGACCACTCTCGCCTGACGAAACTGGCAATCTACAAGACACTCATCCTTCCCGTTTTGCTTCGTGGCGCTGAAGCATGGGTGATGTCGCAGTTTGATGAAAATGTCCTTAGTGTTTGAGCGGAAAGTAGTCCGCAAGGTGTTTGATCCTTTACGCGGGGGCAATGCCTACCGCTTACGATGGAATGACGAAATCTATGAGCTCTACGACGACATTGACATACTCAAGCGAATTTAAATCGAGCGGCCCCGCTGGCTAGGCCATGTTGTGCGTATGGATGTAGAAGCTCCTGCGAGAAAGGTCTTCAATGCGGTTATGGAAGGAAAGCTGCGAAGGAGCAGACCAGACGTTGGAAGAAGAGCACACTAGCCAACTTTGGTATCATCGATTGGCGGAGAAATGCGCAAAGCAGAGACGCCTAAAGGAGAGCTTTAAATCAGGCCGTAACCCGTTAACGGGTTGTTATAGCCAGTTAAGAAGAAGTAGAAAAAAAGAATGAAATTGAAGTAGGATGAGTTATGAAAGTCTGCGATAAGTTTTGAACAAATGATCGGGCTGTCTGACCGTTGCTGTTAGTCTACAAGCAATGTTTATAAAATAAACAAATTTGGAGTTATTTTTTTTATTATTATTTTCTTCTAAAACTTTTATTTTCTCATTACATATGATGTATGTATGTATGTATATGTATGTTTATGATGTATTTTCTTGTGTGTTGTGGCATATAGTTACATGTATGTGTTATGTGTGTTTATGTACTATAATTATGTATATATGTATGTGTGTGTGAGAATGTCTGTTTATATTTATTCATTGTTTTAAGCTGCGCTTTGCATTTAATTAGTTGTTATTTTTTTCATCTTAATTTTTGCATTTCGTCTTGTGCTGCGGCTAATTACTAAAACATTGTTTTTATTTCTTTTCATTTGTTTATACATATGCCTAGGCTTGTTTTTTATTTATTGTTTATATTTTAATTTATTATTATATGTTATACTTTATTTGTTGCTACTATTTTTTATTTAGTACTCTCTAAGTGCTTACTAAGACGCGCGCAAGCACATTTTAATTATAACTTTTACAATATGTATATATATTGTTTTTTTTATTTTTTATTTAGGCTGTTGTATAATTTTTATATTTATATATATATATGTATGTATGTATATAGATATATCGTATATTTAGTATTGTATTTGCTTTATAGTACATTATTGTTTCTATTTAGTATTGTTACGGTTTGTTGCTGTTGTTACACGGTTTTAATTGCTAGCTGCTTGTAAATTTTAATTTATATTTAAGTTTCATTTTGTTTTTATTTTTTATTGTTATGTCTGGCGGCGTGCGCTAGGAAACTTTTGCAGCTTAATCTTAAATATTGTTAAATTTTGACTTGCATGTGTGTGTGTGTGTTATGTTTTATTGTATAACAGTTTATGCATTACGCAGCTTAAAAATTAAGTTTCTTTGTTAAATATTGCAACACAATTGAATTAATTTTTATTTGGGGGGTTTACTTAAAAATTGCCTTTCGCTTGCTACACATGTTAATTGTATTTATATATCATTTAAGTATTAGTTAATAATTATTATAATCATATAATATACGCTATATATATATACTTTATTATATATAAATATATATGCTGCGTTCTATACATCATCACCAATTAAAAAACACCAAAAGAACTAACACGGTCTAAACAACTACATACATAAAGATGTCTGCATGTGTGTGGGTGTGTGTGAGTGTGTGTGTGTGTGTGTGTGCCGCGCATCTGGCTTTTAAAATGTTACTAACAGACTTAACTAATTTATGCCATTTTTTGTTGTTTATTTATTACTTATTATTTGTTGTTGTTGTTGTCTAAACAATGTTTTTCTTTTATGTCTTTAAATTTATTTATTTTTTATGTTTTAATTTTTACAATTTTCAATTGTTCCCTGCATTTTTTGTAGTATGTTAAACTTGCATTTTTATATGCTGCCAATTTAAAATATAACAAAATAAAAATAAAACAAAATCACTTTTTATTTATTTATTATTATTTTTTTTGTTTATTAAAGCAAACAGTTTTGTTTAAGCCATTTAATTGTGTATTCTTTTTTTTTTTGTGTGCAAATGTAAATTAGAATTTTAAATTATATTATAAAATGTTGCATTTAAAAGGAAGCATATTGTGTGTGTGTGTGAGTTTAAAAACTTAAAACTTGTTATACATATGTTATTATTCATGTTTATAATTTATGTTAAACGTGTTTTTTGTGTATTTTTTGTTTTTTTTTTTTTAAATTTTAAAGCAGATATGTTGTTGCTTGTGGCGCTTCGACTGACTCTGGCCTTTTATGTTTAATTTTTAAATATTTTTTTTACTTTTAACATAAGCACAGTTAATTGTTATAATTTTGCGATTGTGCCTAGTTGTTTTTGTTAACTTTAATAGTGGGGAATAACTGCTTGTTGTTATAATTTTAGTAGTTATATATATATTTTTGTATATATAATAATATAATAATCGTAATTATAATCATTTCTCATCATATTAGTGATAGCAAGTGTCTGCGCTCAGTTTTAGAGCTACACACAACTAAAAACTATATATTTTCAATCATTTTAGTAGTTGCAACTAACTTTATATATAATAATTAATCATTTTTTATTTCGTTTTGTTAATTAGGTATAACTTAATTTAGATTGTTTGCTGCGCTTTAGTACGCTCTCTAATACACCTTCATATTTCGCCTGATTTTGCCTTTAAGTTGTATCAAGCGAAATGCTTCAAATTTGACAGCAACAATATTTGCTCCATCTTAAATATAATATGCTTTTATCAACTGGGTATACGCGACTTCTTATATAATTGTTAGTTATATAGACTTTTATATGCATAACTTGTTACGGTTATATGCTTCGTATTCATTATGTAAATTTGTGTGTTTTGTGTACATGTTTTGTTTTAAGAAAATGCAAAAAATAATACATACAATTCATTTCATAAAAAGTTGAATAGTTTAAAAAATTAAAACATGATAATCATGCAAGATTTTTGTTTTTTTTTTGTAAATTATGTGTATATACATATATTGGGCATATATAGTATGTGAGAGTGTATGTGTGATATATATATATATATATAAGTATATGTAAGCTTTTAACTTAAAAAAAAACAACATAAAAGTAACTACGACACTTGGTTACACAAAGTTTTCCCCCAGTATTTAACTTTTAGAAAGTTTTGCGTTTTTGTGTTTTATTGGAATTGCACAATTAGCACAGCTAATTAAACAAAACCAAACGCAACCGAGCTTAATACATTTCAAAAATGTACAATTAATTGTGGAAGAAACACACACTGGAACACACATTTTAGAAATGTGTCAACATGCGCTTAAAGAGAGATACAAAGTGCGGGTTTTCTAGGCAACAAGTTTTGACATGTTTTACCTTTTTATATTGCACGTTATGAATGCGACCAGAGTTCAACTACGATATGATATAATATACTAAATTACAATATATTGTAATCCGTTTCTGTAGTTATAGCTTTTTTTGCGGTCAAAGATTGTATGTTCGTGGCAAGGTCATTTAAAAGGCGTTTCCAATCATATATCAAACTCTCTAAAAATACAGTTCTTGAAGAATCGTGATTCGCTATAAAATTGTCGAATTCGATTCTCTTTCTATAATTACAATCTGTGTGATATCGTTGGCTTCCTTTATAAAAACCATTTAAAATGGGCTCTTTGAAACAATCTTGACTATCACTTAAAGATCGATTTCGAATTGGTTTACAGTAGAACAGAAGCTTTTGCCACAGAATCTTATAAAAAGCCTAACTGCTATTGAGGAAGAATCACGGATATTTTCGAGACCAGTTTCGTGTTGATAAAGATTTGAGGGATTTGAGAAATATTGGACATTGCAGCTACTCGATTCGACTGATTAAAAAAGTATATCATACCCGTTGAAAAAAGTCGTTTAAAGGAAGCATGGAAATTTGTTACATATTCTCGTTTGATAGGAAAACCGGGTAACCAGTTCGCTGATACGCTACAAAAACTACCTAAACTGTGTTTGTGTATGTGTGAGGGGTTTTGTGTACTGTATATGTCTGTGAGTCGATTTAGTTGGCTGGCTCCCTGCTAGTTCACCACTGCGACGCTGGCGCCTCTGCTGCCGTCGCCGCTGCTGTTGCCGCCGCTGTGGACGTGCTCGTTGCGGGCGCATAGCCATGCAGAAGAGGCTACTGTTAGTAAACCACCGGATGTTGTTCCACATTGGCCGGCAAATGTTGCAACTGCATGGCAGCGCGTGCCAACGCGCTTGGATCACTGATCAATGCAATGGGCACGGGCTGTTGTTGTTGCTGAGGGGGTGGTGGAGCTTGGGGATGCGACTGCTGCTGTTGCTGTGCCGCCTGATGATGCTGCTGATGCTGACGATGTTGCTCCTGTTGATGATGATGCGCTGCTTGCTGTATGCTCAACTGTAGCAATTGTTGTTGCTGTTGCAGCTGCTGTTGTTGTTGCTGGTGTGCTGCAGCGGCAGCCTGTTGCTGCTGCTGTGCAGCCACTTGCTGTTGATGTTGCTGATGTGCGGCTGCCGCTTGTTGCTGAGCAGCTTGCTGTTGTTGCTGCTGCTGCTGCTGTTGTTGTTGCTGTTGTTGCTGCTGTTGCTTCTGGGATTGCTGTTGCTGCTGCTGTTGTTGCTGGGCATTGTGCGAGATGAGCGTTGACGTGACCAGTGGCACAAGACCAGGCGCCAGCTGTACAGCATTGGCTCCAGCCGCTGCACCTGCTGTGATCTGTTGTATCGTGTGCATGGTTGTCGGTTGGTGGGGAACTGAAAAGGGTATTAGCGGTAAGTTGCGCATGTCACTTGCCGCGTGCGCTGCTGTGTATTCCGACTCACTTATGATCGGTTTCACTTCTTGCTTGACTTGCGTCAGCACACCAGCCGGTATTTGTGGATGCGGATGCACTGGTGGTGGCGGCATCATTGCATCTGGATGATTCATCTTCATGTGGCGCTTCAAATTGCCGCGCTCGACGAACGCCTTGCTGCACAAGGTGCACGCGTGCGGTTTCTCACCCGAATGGGAACGCATATGCGAGACCAAGTGACCTGGGAGAAGAAACGGACAACATTGGAAGAAGAAGAGAACGGAATGAAGATGGTATAAAACGGTATTGCAACGAATTTCGAAAACTAAATACAATTTGTTTTTTTTTTTTGGAGACATCACTACATAAGCTTTGCTTTGGGCTGGCTTTCATAGCTCGGCAGCTATGCTGACGTTACGTCTGTCTACTCACTGTTATTCCCTTACTCACCTTTGCATATAAAGTTCTTGGGGCATTTCTCACAGTTAAAGGGACGCTCACACTCCTGTCCCTTGGTATGACTGCGTTGATGGAAGAGCAGATTTCCCTTTAGCGGGAACGACTTGCCGCAAGTCTCACAGGTAAAGGGTCGATCTCCAGTGTGACAACGTGACATATGATTGATCAGATGCTCCTTGCGTGTGAAGGGCTTATTGCAGACATTACAGCAATGTGGATTGTCACTCGAATGCTGACGCATATGATTATTGAGATGCTCCTTTCGCGTAAATGTCTTTTGACAGTATTCGCACTTGTGTGGCGAATCACCCGTATGCAGTCGCACATGATTCGTTAGATGTTCCTTTCGTGTAAAGGTCTTCTTGCAATAGCTGCAACGATGCGGCGAGTCGCCGGTATGCTGGCGGACATGATTCGTTAGATGCTCCTTGCGCGTGAACGTCTTGGTGCAATAGGTGCACTTGTGCGGCGATTCGCCTGTATGTTGCCGTACATGATTAACCATGTGATCTTTGCGTGTGAACGCTTTTGTGCAGTACGTGCACTTGAACGGTGTCTCACCCGTGTGCTGGCGTATATGATTAACCAGATGCTCCTTGCGTGTGAACGTCTTCATGCAGTATGAGCAGCGATGTGGTGACTCTCCAGTATGTTGGCGCACATGATTGAGCAGATGCTCCTTGCGTGTAAACGTCTTGGAGCAAAAGTCACATCTGTGTGGGGTCTCACCTGCTTGCGGGTGTACCCGAGCGTTGTATACAATGCATTTTGGCGAGTGTTCGTGATTTTGATGTATATGAGCAGTGAGGTAAGAAAAGAATAGTAAACGGTATTGAGATTAGTAATCGTTGTGAGAAACACAATAGAACTGTAAGTCTGTGTCTGTTATATGTCTGTAATCACTGTTATATCCGTAGTTATCGTTTCGAGTTCTTGATGCAGGCTTTCCGTGCACGAACTGAAATATATTGAACCCTATTGAGCTCCTGTAGCGTTTTGTTCTTTGAAATTGATCGGATTAGTCGATCTCCCTAATCAGCTCAATAAATCCTCAATAATTATGTTATCACCGTTACTACGAGATTTGAAATCCCTGATACCGTGGGTGGGTCTGGGTTCTGTCTATAACTTTACCAAAATGACGCACAACCTGTTGTTCTTATTACCACTAAAGGTTAGAAGAGTAAGCTAATGTGCGCAGCGGAGTCTGCCCAGGACTTTAAGAGGGTTGTGCGTAGGGTTTAGGACGCACCGCGTAAAACACGCTTCCCAATGGAAGATGATATGAGCTGCCTAGAGAAGTGGTCTACATTAGGCCGTAACCTGGTAACGAGTTATTATGGTCAGTCAAGAAGATCGTGTATTAATGTACAGGCGATACAGATTTCTAAGATCAACTTCATTTTTAAAAGTGATCACCCAGTTCTGTGTTTCTTATCACAGCTCTTACAAATCATTGTAGTTTTATAACAGCTCGTTCGGAGTGGTTTAACATTAATATGAAAAATATAAAAATTATGACAGTATTTTTACCAACAAATTGTTATCATTGAAGAAGAGTTCAATTGCTGAGGGGGTGGATAGTATAGTTTAAAGTCTTCCAAGTTTTTCTGATAAGTGCATTATAGGAACAATTGGGAAGTATTCTTGTATTAGGAAAGGAACATGTTTTTCATCTGAAGATTGAAAGTTGCTATTTATCAAAAATTCGGAATCTATTCCACATGCTATCTTAAAGAAAAAGCGTTTACGACTATGTTTACGCTCATTATCACTGCTCTCGCACCATCCTTGCGTCATGTGTCACCAATTTGATCCTGATTTGAGTCGATTGTCGGTTTGGATTTGTTTAGGTACTGTTGTGGTGTGTGTCTTTACCTGTATGCCAGAGGATGTGGTTGGTGAAGTGCTCCTTGCGGCTAAAGCTCTTGCCACAGATTTCGCAACGGAACGGCGTCTCATTGGTATGCGAGCGCATATGGTTGGCTAGGTGCTCCTTGCGTGTGTATTTCTTGCCACATACGTCACACTGATGCGGGGTTTGACCTAGTGTAGGGGGCAGAACAAAATTCAGAAGAGATTTGGGTATTTGTTAGCGCAAGCATTATACTCATTTTCAAATTGTATATAATTTTTTTTCAAAAAGACGGCAAAATATGTACATGGCCTTTTTCCAATTGCCTTAATATTAATGCATGTGTGTGAAACTGGCCGTGGCTTGCATTGGGTTCGAACGAAGCGAACGGAGAGTTGGGCCTCAATTGGACAATTTTTATAAAATGGTGGTGGTCATGAGAAGCGTATGTATGAAGTTGATTGAATGGTTCGCTGCACGGACTGAGAAGAACGTTAAGTTCCTAGTCAATTGAAGTTGGGATCAGACGCCAAAAGATACCTCAGACAATAAGACAATAAGAACTGCAGCTAAACATTGTGAGCGTTTTGTTTTGGTATTAATCCTTCTACGTGTCACTCTCTCTCTCTCCCTGTCCCTGTGTTGAGTGTGTCGAGTTTTGTCGCAGTTCCCGCAGTTGGCACAGGCACAAACGATGGCAATCGACAAGCAGCAACAACGAACGTTATGCACAATGTAGTCCACCCTGAAGACAGCAGAGCGTTGACAAAGTTACACATGTTTGGGTTGATAGAGGTTGAGGTGTTGGTAACAAAACGATCTGTAGAGAACTAAGCGATATAGTATCTTACACTCTAGGATCGCATTTTTTAAGTAACAAACTTAACAGTATGTAAAAAATGAAAGATCCAGTAATCATCGAATTGGAGGTACATATCAAGTATCGGATTAATTGCATGAAATTGTAGATGATCAAGAAACCAAATGATCCTATAAAATCTTTCAGGGATACTGATGCTTAGCGTTAAATCGATCCAAGTGATCAGATCCAAAGAACGAATATATTTAATTTTTGTATCCACCATGTGTGGAATGCATTCGATGGAGTGAATCATGAAATGGATACAATAAACATATTGACGATCGATATTACAACTAAACTGATCGGTATCAAATCGATTGGTTTCAGACAGATCGCATTGCAACGAAGAATATAATTGGATAGAGGGTTATACGTTAACGTGTAAGCAAGTACAATGTTTAGCTGGAGTATGGGTAGTGCGCTTATAGGAAAACTTGTGGCTTGGTGGAAGTATGTTTGTGGTTTGGTGAGTGTGTGTGTGTGTGTGTGTGTGTGGGTGAGTGATATGATGGTGGCTGGATATTTGGTATGCGGGTATAAATGAGCGAGTGAGCGTGTGATATGTGAATTTTTTAGATAAGAAGCGTATGAGTACATTCAATAGGATTTTGGTAGGAAAGCCAAAAGAGCGGAAAGAGCATAAGAACAAGCAGGGAATATATGCATGATAGATAGCTGATAGAGCTTTTTGTTATTATTGATGGTAATGTCTTTTGATGTAATGTTGGTTATTGAATTTCTGGCTGTTGTTGTAGTAGTTGTTGTACTCTCTATGGATGCTTGTCTCGCGCTCGCATTGTCCGCCCCACCAATCACACTCACCAGTGTGCCACATGTAGTGGTTAACATAGTGTTCCTTGCGCGTAAAGGACTTCTTACAAATATCGCAACGATGAGGCGTCTCACCCGTGTGTTTGCGCACATGATTAACCATGTGCTCCTTGCGAGTAAACGTCTTGGCGCAGTACTGACAACGAAACGGTGTTTCGCCTGTATGCGAACGAAAATGATTATCCAAATGCTCTTTACGTGCGAATGTCTTCTGACAAATGGTGCAGGCAAATGGTTTATCCGTTGAATGACGCTTCATATGCCGCTCCAGGCTGGTGTTATTTGCAAATACGTTGAAGCACACGATACAGGTAAACATTGGTCCGCCAATATGTATCTTGCCGTGACGTGTCAAGTCCTGCGATGTTGTAAAACCCTGTCCGCACACCTGACACATAAATGGCTTACGTTCGCTATGGTAGCGACGATGCACAATCAGCTGATAACGAAACTGGAACATCTTGCCGCATATATCGCACACATGCGTGCCCGTTGCAATAGGCGTACCGTCTGGCGCCAGGGTCACTGTCGTCTGCCCATCGACGCCATGTATGCCACCCTCCATCTTGGGCATTAGCAACTCACCCGGACCCGTGCTATTGCCGGCGCTTCCGCCACTGCTTGTCGTCACCGTGGCTGTTGTCTGCTGTCCGCCACTGGCGCTACTTGTCGTCACAGGCGCTGAGGATGAAGCTGCTGCTGCAGCTGCTGCGGCTGCATTAGCCGACGCCATGACTGCAGCCACTGCTGCATTATTTGTAGATACTGCCGCTGCTGCAGCACTGGCTGTATGCGTTTGCGGTGGCAAAGGAGGTGGTGGTGGCAATTGGCCACCATGTGCCGCTGCTAACTGATGGTTAACCACATCACCGTGTATTTTGCCAAAAACTTCATGGTATGTGAAGAGCTGGGAAATGTCCTCAATATTTACTTTATACATCTCTATGCCGTGTGGCGGCTTGCCGTCTTCCTTGATCTCTGACTTAGTTGGCAAGTGTGGTACACCACCCAAAGTTATGGTTGTACCGCCGCCAGTTGTTACCACCGGTGTAACCACCGAGGAAGCTGAGCTAGCAGCACTCACGTGCTGCATAATAAGCTGTTGTCCCTGTTGTGTTTGTTGCTGTTGTTGTTGCGCCGTCTGTGGTATAGATTGATTTGATTTGCCGCCAGTTGATATATTAATAGGAGCGGATTGTTGCTCCTTTTTAATTTGAAGAAGTGCTTGTTGCTGTGGTTGCGGCAAAGCGCCTACATATTGTTGTGCTTGTTGTTGCTGACGACCTTCGTTGAGCGTAGCTGCAAATAGTATGATCGATTTTAGGTAACATTTTGGCAAAAAAAATATATTTTCTTAACACTTACCATGTATTTGTTGTTGTTCTAGGCCGGCAACATTCGTTAAGGCACTGCCTGAGGCTGTTGCTGTCTGCGTCGCTGCGTACTCTGGGTTTATCAGCCAAAATTTCTGATCCACCTGTAAGAAATTCAATATCAACTATTTCGTTAATGAACTATTTTTTTTTTTTTAGTTTGTATAACAATTAAAGTAAAGCATGCTACACGAATACATCAAAATTCTCAAAGTTTTGCTAATGCCTGATGTTAAATTGAGCGGATCTTTATGAGTGAGCTCTGTTAGAATCTGTTAAGTTGTGGGAATCAAACCAAAACGAATAAAGCCGATTGAAATTTTTAACCAATACATGCAAAAATAAAAAACCGATAGACAAACCCCTTAAAAGGGATATATGTTTCTGCTTAATGAAAAACCAGTTTAGATCTTAAGGATAACATAAGTATCTGGTCAATTTGTAGCTTCCTAATTTTACTCATTTCAATACAACTCAAACTCTAACTTTAGTTTCTTAGAATCGTTTTTTATTATTCTTTTTAGTGGGGCAAATCTGAGCTTCAACGAATGATTGCTCGTTTGCAATGTAGTTTATTGTCAAGCTTAAACCGTAATCTCTTTTAATTTGATTTTTTTGTCAACTTTTTGGAACCAAATCGTAACCGGAATCTCGTACAACTTTCAGTTTGATTCCCTGGTTACTGATGATATCTCTCTTCTACATACATTTTGCTGTGCATTCGTTAGAGAAACTTTGCTGTTACCAGCTGTGTCTATACGATGCGACTGCGTCTGGGGCTGCTGCTGCTGGTGTTGTTGGTGTTGTCGTCGTTGTGGTTGTTGCTGCTGCGGCTGTTGTTGTTGTTGTTGGGATTGGGAAGTATGGGACGTGGTTGACAATTTAGCGGCCAATGTGATTGCCACTGGAAAGGCTGCAGCCGCCGCACCAACATTGGTCGTTTCGCTGCCCGAGGACGACATTTGTGCGTGTTGTTGTAGTTGTTGTCTTGAATGTTGCTGCAACATTTTGCATTTGTTTGATGTGAGACTTTTTAGTACATAACAGTAAAGTAACACACAACTGCTAAACTTTGTATAGTTTAGATATTGCAACATTTATTTTTAGCACCCAAAACTATACACATGAAAGTTGAATGAGTTTTAACCCTTTTGATGGCAGTTAAAATGAAGTTAGAAGACAAAAGTACAGTACGCTCAAAAACTGTTAAAATGCATTAAGAAAAGTCCAACACCCAAGTACCAAATTCACATAAACGCCCTGCACATACCCACATATGCAGAATTCTGTGACTAATTTACATATGTAATTTGTAGGAAACGCTAAGTTCGGGTGCCGAAGCTTACATACACTTGCAAATGTCGTTTCTTCGCAGCTTTTATAAAGTAGCTCATTTTATGATATAAAATCCCGCCAAGTAAGACATTCGTGCATCGATTTTGAATGAAAACTTAGCGTGCGATCTTATGCCAAAGTTTTGAAATTCCTCAGATATCTTTAATATAAACTTTCAACTTATTGTTCAAAACACAGATATCCGGTTTTTTAAACATTTTGGCCATTTTGTCTCGACAAAGTTCAATTTCTAATATATCTACTCTTTTACTCTTCTTTCAGTTTCTAATATATCTACTCTTTTCAACATCAATTGCATAATATACACTTTTTAGTTTCTGCCACACCTATATCCCAACTTGACACCAAAAAGGCGCATAGCCTCCCAACTACAGAGTATTAAAATGGTCAAAATTTTTTGGAAAGTTATTGATTTTGCTCCCTCCACATATCGTGTACATATATATGTATAAGCATAAAAGTAATATAAATTGACCATTAGATGGCAATAGAAAATTGTGGACATTTAAGGATGTTTGGTATGCGTGTGTACATATATAAAGCTTATATGAAGACAATGATATAGCTTCATTTAAATTCTGTGAAAGCAAAAGACAAGAAAAAGGAGTGGAGCTGCTGGGTGTGGAGCCCTGCGTTGCCTTTGCCAAGCCTTCCTTGATATGACAGTTCCAGAGGTAGGGGCAAGATACAGGATTTAGATATCCAATCAGAGTATGAAAGAAACATTTTACAGGAGAGAGTTGCCCGTCGCAGTAATGAGAGAATAGCATAACAAAGAGAGAGAGAGAGAGAGAGATTGCGAAAAAGAGGCGGCAGTAAGTGGGTGGCTGGGATAGGTTTTGGCGTTGTGATGAAAATATTAAGAAGCACAAATCGATTAAAGACAACGCTTTGGAGCGTAAGTGTCTGAGTAAATGTGTGTGCGAGTAAGAAAAAGTGTGACTTTGGGGTTAAAGCAAGTAGAAATGAGCGAAGGTACAAACGCTGGCGCGCATGAGCGGGGAGTGGGTTGTTTGCATAGGTCCTGGTATCCCCATTGGCATCATGCCTGTGGCAACTTACAGTAACGCTTACTTTTCCACTTCCACTCCCATTTCCATTCGATTGTTTTTGGGGCCAACAAATAAATTCAGCTAAGCATACACATAACAAACACAAAATATACACAGAGACAGTAGTGCAATAGTCAAAGCCAGAGCACAAGGAAATTTAGGAGTGGTGAGCGAAATGAGCAGAGAATGTTACGAACACAAAAAAAAAATTGGAACCACTTTTTATGCGGTGAGGTAGGAATGTGGCTTAAAGTACTAATGTCGGAGCCCGGGAAAATGGGCGGAGTGCAGACAGACTACAATGTAACAATGATAAAGTTAATCACAAAACGCAAAAATAAAACTAAAACTAGCGTAAGGTAAAGAAAACTCAAATGCTTGAATAACTCACCTCATGAAGTATTATTTTTGCTGCTCTTGTTGTCTTGCTCTGCTAGTTTCTATGGCCAGCTGCTCACCAGGAGCAGCCCAAAATCCAATTGCACGCAGCCAAAATCTAGTCCAATAAGATTTGCCCTTCCACCTGCAAAAGCCAACAAAAAAATGCATAACACGGAAAATGAGCAACAGTTTGTTATTGTATTTGCGCGAAATTTTCAAACGAACGCGGTACAGTTCTGTGTTTTCCCCCTCTTCGATATGGCACACGCACACATGTAATACATACAGTGGCTGCTATATTTCTTCGGACACCTTTCAAAATTAGAAATGTTGTGGTGTCCGAAAGTGGCAAGAGGTACGGAGTGGAGCACATCGTGCTAAAGTTTATACAAATTTTATCTTGCAATTTAGGAAATTATTGTTCGTTTTTAATAGTTTTTCCAATATGACGGATGATTATGTTCTCCTGGAAGGATTAAATTACAATTGCAATCATTACAATTCAACTTCATTTTCTCATGGATTCTTCATGGACACAGACATTGATATCCGAATCGATTCTGATCATTTTGGTATAAAGAATATGGTCTTATGGTCTACCACGTCTCCTTTTACACAGTGCACATATCTATAATGCCCTTGCCATGGGTCAGTGTATAAATACTAGTAACTTTTGCAAACAACTTTTTTGTTTTTGAGATCAGCAGTTTAATGATATGGAATATAGATAATAATTAATTTTGTCAGCGACATCAATATTGTTGATCTAAAAAATGTATTTTTCATACATAGAAATTTGCATAGAAAACTTGGTACTGGGGTGGAAGTGTAGTAAAGATATTTTTCTAATCTTATCTAGGAAAATTTTGACTTTCTGTTTACATTGACATATAACGTATAGCATTTGCACTTAATATAATGCTACCCAAAATAAGGACTAAACAAACTTTTTACCAGTGATTTAAGCCGAAACTTATTTCGGATACGTTTACGCTTACGGTAGTACTGCTACTATTGATCCGGTAAACAGTTTTCTTAGGTTTTCTTTTTTCAATAATATCGGTTTCGATTCGATTCACCTATATTTATTACAGTTTAACGGTTTTTAAAAAAACCAAAGAGCACGAGAGTAATAGAGTGGAAAGCTGGACCGTACAAAAATTCAAAATTTTTGCTGAACAGCAGTGTATTGCTGAAGCTTGAGGAATTGTCTGTGACATGCATTTTAAATTTTGAATTAAAATGCTTTTAGATGAAAGCGCTTCACAGATTGACAGAACGTGAAACACAACATATGAAAGTATGTATGCTTGCGAAAAAAATAAAACCGAAACCGTAGCGGTATGAGTATATCGGGTACAATTCGGTTATTTAGGAAAAATTATAAAGGTTAGCTGTTTTTCTAAAAAAGTTTATTTCGGTTACGGTACGGTTTCAAAATTCAATCATTTGTTTTGGATAACGGTTACCGTTATGATTCTGCTCTTTACAAAACCAAACATATCTGAATCAAACTCATACGGGTTTTATTCGATTTAAACACGTATTGAAAGGAAACTGATAATTAATATTAAATCGAATTTGTAAAGTTTACACTTTGCTAGCCACCTATTTTGAATGAAAACAATGAAAATTAGTTGTGGGGTGTTACTATTCTCGAAAAGTAAAATAAGGGGTTTACAATTTTATCCCAACCAAATGTTATGAAATTTTAACAATAGATAGATAGTAACAAAAGAAAGGTGTAGAGTTCGAAGATTGTAACTTAAAAAGTTTGCGTGAAGCAACATGAATGCAACTTTCTGAGCTTCAAATATAAAGTAGTGCGAATAACTCTTGCAACCACTGTGGTCGCTGCTGCGTTGTAAGACCAGCAAAACCAAATCAAGCGAAAATATTTGCAGTCAATATGCAAATCGCATACAAATGCAAGAGTATGTATGTGAGTAAAAGCAGCGACGACAACGTTGCAGTTGACTGAGCTGCAGCAGCACAAGTTGCAACCGCTAGGATAAGTCAAAGCTAATATGGCGGGGCTGTGACCTTATTGTCAGCTGGTTATATCAGTGTATGAACATATTTTAACAAAAATATAGACAAATTCTATGGTTATGCCAATATATGCAACTAAATAGCTATCTTATATTTGGCAAATTCCTATTTTTGAATTGCAAAAAATCAGATATTTTTGCAGTTTCATTGGAAGCTTTCTAGTCGTGTTATTTAAAAAGTGTTCTTAACAAATAAATATCTTTAGACAGATAAATTAAAAAGAAAGAAATTATCTATTGCGTTAAGTATGCATATACTGCTGTGCGTCAGTGTAGGTGTTTCACTGTATGCGTGTGCTCTGTATGCATTCAGTAGCTGCTGCTGGCCGGTCGGTCTGCCGTCTTCTAGCTTCGATATATTCCTAGCACTTTTTACGTTTCCCTGCCCCGCCGACAAACTACCAGCTAAAGAAGATAGAACCAACCGCCGCTGCCGCCGCCGCCGCCGACACATACAAAAGTTGTATCTTCTCTGCCTCTCTCTCTCTCTCTCTTCTTCCATTTGGTTGCTTTGTGTGCACTTTTATGCTTTGCTTTATTTGTTTTATTTCTTCGCTCACAGGCCGTTCCACTCTCCGCTCACACAAGCTCTCATGCGCTTACTCACTCACACTCTCTTGCCTGCTTACATTGTGCTTCTCATTATTCATTGAACGACAACGCGTACGCCATGCCCGCCGCCGCCACCGCCGTCGTCGCACTCAGCTACCCCCCGCCATTTGGCACGACTCACAAGCTACGTACAATTCCAACTGCCTAAAGCGGAAAACCAATAAAAACGAATTGAATCGCAAAGCGTAAGTACAAAATAAAGCGAAAAAGGCAAAAACGAGAAAAGAAAAAAAATATAAAAATGAAAGCTAAGGCAGGCAGGCGAGCAGCGAGTACAGGCGGCGCGGCGCATACAAGTTTTGCGCTCACATTCTATATGAGCCGAACCCGAGTTATAGTTATAATTATTGCTGCCTGACGTTGTCGTCGTCGTCGTCGCTGTCGCCATTGCTGCTTGGCTTTTTATTTTTAATTTTGTTTGGTTGTCGCTCACTCGTGTTTTTTTTTTCGACTTTTTCTCATAAGCAGCGGCCAAGTTGGCGCACTCACACACATATACAAACATACACATTTTCATTACAGCCAATTAGTGTGCATTTCATAATTGTTTAATAAAATATAAAAAATAAAACCCAGCTCAAAAACAATATGGCACTAAGGCTTAACGAACAAATCAGAAAAGTGCGCCCAACTTCACGTTAGTTGCAAAGTCCAATGGGAGTACTCCAATTGGAGTATTAACTAAAGTAACATATGGCAGAGAGCATACGAATAATGCGCTTTGGCCAAAATGTACAATAAGAAATTTTGCGTTTGGCGCTGCGCATTTTATGTTGGCATTTATTGTGGTTAATCTATCTCTTTCTCTACTTTATAGTAAATACATTAAAATTCTTATTTCTAAAATGCAGAATGACACGATGATGACGTTAATGGGAACTCAGTGTATATGTATGTATATTTATTACGCACACATACCAGCTCACAGACAGACAGACACTCACACACACAGTTTTACTCTCATGCACCAACACACTGACACTCAAGTCGACCGCACTCTGGCAGAGGCAGCGACAGAGCCAGAGACCAGCAGCAAAGTCATTTGATTATATTGTATGTACATTTTCTGCATTAGAATTTCACAAATGTATAGAATTTTCACGAATTGGGCACAAACTGAATACTTATACTAATACAAGGCCCGTACCCATGCTATTAGTGTTAGTGGTTGCACTTTTTTGCATAAACATTCGTCTAAATAATATATTCGTTTGTTCTTATGACGCCATTATACTCTGTATATATGAAAAATTACTTGGAGTGGTGTGCGTGTAGAAAAAACTTTAGCAGCGCAGCAGCAATTCTTTTTTTTTTTTGTATGTGGTAGCGCAGCAACACAGTAGTAGAAAAATCAAAACGCCGCGGAGGTGAGAGGCGACGAGTCTACAAAAGCAAACTGAAAATTGAATGAGACGCGGAGGCAGTGCTGATGTAAAATGTTCTTCGTGCAGCATGTTCGTGCAGCCGAAAGCAAGGTTCGTGGTTCGGGAGAGAGGAGAAAAAACGAGATACACAGATATGGTGTGCGGTCATGAAGTAATGAAAACAAGGAGGCACATTGCGCAGGTCTGTTAAGAGGCAGCGTAAAATGAATGTTAGCGCGTGACGTCACACGATCAAACTTACTTTGCATTTTGAATTCGCGCATAACACATGTTATGTTACTGTTTGTAATTAAATTCTTTTTACCCTGTACTTAAAGGTATTAAGAGATTTGCGCAATGCAATGGGGACAATTAGACGTGCAGACATAGCCGGAGACTATGTCGCTTGCACGGACACGACTTACTGTCCTTGTTACGACTGTTAGGTTAATGAAATCATCAAGATCGGATAAGACCTTCAAAAGATATAAGCAATAATTTATAAATGTCAGATGCCTTGTTCGCTTAAATATGTTTATATATAGGCTAGATCAAATAAATTTGGTTATAGACTCTATCAACAAGTGAATGATAAGCTGACTACGACCTGACCCTTCAACGTAACGATATAAAACATTCCCATTTTTTCATTTTTAGACAAATGGGTGTTTTTATCCCAGTCATGCACCTCTCCCCTATTAATATATATAAAAAAAATCCAAAATGCAAGTTTTTGGCATATTTATAAACTCTACGGAGAAACCAAAATGTGCGTATGTTTTATGTATGTATATTAAAGACGCCCTTAAAATATCAAATAACTTTAATTTTTGGTCGCTGATTTTTTGCCATATACATAGGTATAAATTTAAAACAAATAAATTAGAAAGGGCAATGACCTTCCAGATAGTTTGATGCACTGATGAATGTAGCAGGATAAATTTGGCCAAGAAAGTCTAAATTCTCAGAAAGCGAAAGAATACAAATGTGCTAAACATCTCAGCGAAGAGGGGTATCTGAATGCAATGAAGATTATACTTAGAAATATGAATTGCTGATTACAAATGCCAATTAATTTGCATATATATATTTATATCCATTTTAAAATATTTTACGATTCCTTTCCATATATTTTTTAGCCGGAAATCAAAATGAATAAATTGATAAATTGCTACTATTTAACAAAAAAAATCATACTAAACCCAAAGCGCGCGCAAATATTGAGATTATGTGACGTAAACACACTGAAAGAGTCAAAAGTTGAACAAGGGACGGCGCCACCTTGTTTTATTGCTTCATGGTATTCAGTGTATGTATTTGCATGTGTATGCGTGTACGTGAGTTTGCGTTGTTCTTATTGACTGCTTCTCACTTGCTTTGCGACTTGTGCTTGGCACAAAAAGGCGGTAAAATATAAAACTAAAATATGCCAAAATTATGACAACTAAATACAATTCCCTACGTCTGTGTGGCTTATTATATTGTAGAGTAAAAATATATTGCATTTAACTCACCGCTTTGGTTTTTTGGCTTGGCCACCACTCCTCTTTTTCTTGTATGTGCAGCAGCACTCCGCACCGAAGCGCTTGTATAAAATTCTTAATGGCGGCCAACAATCCAACTAGACACACATTCAAATTATCATTTTTTGCAATAAACACTTTAGTTTTGTTTGCTATTTTAATTGTATTTTGCAAGCCGCATTTTCATTTTAAATTGCCACTGTTCTATTTACTTTTTACAATGTTTTTATGCATTTCTTGAGCGAAAGAAATGAGGAGCAAGGAGGTGTACCCACACAAACAATTTTTTCACTGGCGGCTCGGCGCTGCCCATCTGCTTCAATTGTGAATTCTACCAACACTGGAAGCTTAGCGCGTTTTGCGTGTTGTACAGCACTATCACATTTTCATCGAGAAACTCGCAGTTTGCAGTTTACTTGGTTGGTGCAGGTTCGGTTTAATTTGCTTTAAAAATCATAAAGAAATGTGAATAAAGTGTGTTTTTGAAGTTATTAAAATTAATTTTGTTTAAACTTGTATTGGCGCGTTTCAGCACGCAATAAAACCCTTAACAAAGTCGTAACAACATAAGAGTTAAAAATGGCGCAAAATGCGCCCACTTGTAAAGACACCCAGGCACGTTCAATGCGACTTAAAATATTATTGCTATTTAATAAATATCCTTTTGTTTGATGTTAGGAAGTGCAATTTAAATTGCACGACAAATTCGTGGCCTTTAAAAAATGTGGTGAGCCGCGCAGCAATGTCAAGCTGCTCGCAATTAGTAGCACGCGCGGTCTGCTTTTTGCCGGCAATCCAACTGCGGCAGAGCTGAAAGGTAAAATATTCTGCATTTGCCTTTTACGGCTCTGACATAACCATTTTATTTTGTTCCAGTCATCATCATTAAAGATTTGGCGGATGCCAAGCAGACTTGCAAACAGCCACAAGCGCGTCAGGTGCCTTTGCCAAGCATACCTAACAATATGTCCTGCAGCGCAGATGGCAATCTCTTAGCCATAAACTATACACAAAATGGCATCAGCCTGTTGCACGTCTACAGCGTTCAATCGTTTATGACCGCCAACATAAATCCATTACATAACATTAGACTGGCTCAAGAGGATTATGTATATGCAGTACAATTGTTGTGGAATCCTGTGCTACCCAACAGCTTGGCGGTAGTCCTTAGCAATGGTGCTTTGGGCATGTATGCTTTAAAGGACTCGGGTAACTTTGAAGTCTTTACATTGGACAAATCTTATCAAGTTAAATGTGGTTGTTGGTCACCCAAGGGCAAACAAATTGTGTTGGGTTTTCCCAGTGGCAAATTGCAGCAGTTCAAGCCGGATTTAACGCCTGCTAAGACAGTGGCTTGCCCACCCAATGTACATGAGGCTCCTTTTGATACTATAGCGCTACATTGGCTATCCACTTTCCAGTTCGCTGTTGTTTTCCTGCAGCACGGCGAGGATTGTAATCCATCTCTGTACATTGTTAATGCACCCAAGGGTGGCACGCCCACCTATACGAATTACTATGACATTTGCTACAGTCTTAATGGACCCAGAAATCATCAGTTTGATTTTACACACGTTCCCCAATGGAATTTACTGCTGGTTTCCTCTGCCAATGGCGTCGAAGTAGGTGTAATGGGCACCTTGGATGCGGGAGATACTCCAACTTGGCTACAGTTTACGCTGTTGGATGAAGCACGTATTGAATTACCGCTCAGTGAAGCTACTCAAGAGGAAACTTTCCCGTTGGGCTTTGCTTTGGATACTTCCTCCACGCACCAGTTAACCATAAATGAGCAAAAGCTAAGCACTATGCCTATGGTACATGTATTGGGAACCGACGGCACTTTACTCTGCTTTAACTTTCTGAATTTAGTGTCGGGCGCTGCTTCTGTTTGTTCCCCGCCTCCACCAGTTGCAGACAGTTCTGGTCAGTTCCGCCCGCTGGACAAACTGTTTGCATTGGAAGAGAAACCTACTGCTGCACCTCCTACAGACGCAGCTGCACCTACCGGTTTGGACTTATCCTTTGTTTTTACACCCAATACTGTTACATCCACACCTGCTCCAGTTAAGGATAAGCAGTCCACGTTATTTGCCGGTTTCGGTGCAGCTTCTGGTAAGGCGCCGCCCACTCAATTGGGCTTTGGCGCAGGGCAACCCACTAGCGCCCCCACAGCTACGCCTACATTCGCCCCTGCTAACACAACAAGCAAGCCGGTGCCTAGTTTCACTGGTTTTGGAAGCTCATTGACCGCACCTACAGGAGGCACGTTTTTTGGCGGCTCAGCAACAGCTACAACGAACGCTACAAATATCATGACTAGCAAACCAGCCTTTGGAGGTCAGCCGCTGGACAAGCAAAATCCATCTGTACCAAACTCAGTTTCTCATGCTCTTGTGACAAGTGGCAATCCAATCCAAACAACAGCTGCTTCCAATAGACCGCTTTATACAGTGCCTGCAACCTTCACGATCGGAGCAGCCTCTGGAAAGTCATCATCAGCAGAAGTCAACGGCGCAAAATCTGAGGAGCGGCACCACGAAATTAGTGATAATGATGTGGAAGATATCATCAATCAAATTATGGCAGTGCAAATTAATGCGTTTAGCGAAGAGATTCAACAGCTGAAGCAGCACACCAATGTATTGCTGTCAAAGGTAAATTTCATTATCTTATGAATTTTAGTCTTATATAACTTATTAATGCTTTATCTTTGCAGATTGACAATCCATCGTCGATCAAACACTATAGCAAGCGCTTGGACGATCTGCAGGAGCTGAACGAACAGGCGAATGATGTTGATTTTGAGTTGGACGTGCAAGGTTTACGTCATGCTCTTAACGAATCATATGCAATGATTATTGAATGCCGCAACAAACTGGATGTGTACAGAAATCCGGAGTACGTACACCAAATCAACATTTTGTCAACAGTATTGCTTATTATTTGCTTTCGTCTTTAGAATAACCCGTTTGATGAGCTCTACAACCTTTGATCCTGCTAGTCATCGCATGTTGGCGCGTTTGCAGAGCTATGTAGCTGCCAATGAGGCTCATCTGCGTCTGGCGCAGCAACACATTGACACGCAATGGGAACAGCATCAGGATGTTATAAGGCGCAGCTCTAAATCTAAAATGCACATGCCCTGCTTGGAAGGTATCTACCAGCGCTTGACCAAATTGCAAAATCAAGCGTCCAATCAGCGTATTATACAAAATAATATCAAGGCAAAGCTAAAGCAGCACGGATTGCTGCAACCACGCTTGGATGAATCCAGTCGCAGTCGTACAACTGAAGCGTAAGTTAATGCTATTTCTCTCAAACACAAACAATAAATTGTTGCAATTATTACCACAGCGTGGACACTTTGGCTGAATCCATAATAAACATGAGTCTGTCTCAAGTTTTAGACAAAAGCTCTAGCAAGTTGAATCAGGAGAAACTACAAGCCATACGCAAAATGGCGCAAACATCTAAAATAAAGATAATAAAGCCACAAAGACCCGATCGCGTGGGTTTAAAATCAGAAGTCATACTGGAAACCAAGTTAAAGTCGGAACACAAAAAGAAGGAAGCTATAGCTGCGGCTGCTAAACCTCAGACACTACACAAAGCCACACAGATAACAGTTGCTCCGCAGTTGAGCAAGCCGAATGCGACGAAACCTATGACTCCAGTTGCGCCAGCACAAGAAAAGCCCAGCATAGTGTCCAGCACACCGTTTTCCTTCAGCAATGCGAGCTCCTTTGTCAAATCTACAGCTGCAATTGCGCCTACAACAAATTTGAGTGCTGGAGGAGATGGCAAACCCACTCAGTCCATCTTTGGAGGAGGATTAAGCGGCTTTCCTAGCTCACCATTTAGCTTTAGCCAGGCTACTACAAGCACAATAGCAAAACCAACGCAGGCATTTAGTGGGATAGTAACAGGTAAACCACCAGCTGCGAAGCCAGCAACTGCAGCAGGCTTGTTTTCGGGCTTTGGCATCAATTTGGAAGGATCGAAGCCGCCCGCTGAGCCTTTAAAGGAAGTCCCCAAGCTAGTTGATGTGAAAAAGGATGAACCAAAGTCTAGTGAGCCATCGAAGACTCCACAGACGCCAAAAGCCGTTGCAGCTCCAGCTAAACCTTTCTCTTTTGCGGGCTTAGGTGGGCTTAGCGAAGGCAGTTCTCCGGCCAACACAGTATCCAGCAACGCCAGTTCGCCTTTTAGCTTTGGCGGTTCTGGCTTGTCATTGGGCATGCCAACCGTTGCTAGTACGGCAGCAACCAAAACGGCGAGCCCAGCTTTTGCAGCAGCAACCACAGCGTCGACAACAACAGCCAGTACAGGGCTTTTTGCAGCTGCAGCCACAATTTCAACAACTTCAGCAACCACCGGACTTTTTTCAGGTACAACTATCGCACCAATAAGTTCAGCCAGCAGCGTGCTTTTTGGATCTGTCACTACTGCACCAACAACTCCAGCAGCTACAGGATTTTTAGGAGCTGCTACTAAGCCAAGCTCTGATACAGCTGTAAGCAGCAGCACGCCAACAACAACGGCTATAAGTAGCCCCTTTGCTGCCCCATCCACAGCTACCACTGCAACCAGCGGCGCGGCTGTCAGTTCAACCACAGCAGCAGCAACTACTGTGGTAAATGTCACCGAACCTGCTGTCTCAACAACTGTACCAACCGCCGATCCCATCAATGAACTCTTTGGTGGTGTTACCATATGCAAACCAACGACTAAGGATGTTTCAGGTGGTAAATGTTTAAATGTTTTCTTGATTCAGTAGAATTTTTAAAAACGTTTTTCCTCTTCTTTAAAGACTCGGCGGTAGATGCACCACCACGCGATACCTTTTCTGCCCTTGCTACACCCAGTAATAATGCAGGAGGTTTCAAGTTTGGAGAGACCACCACAGCAGGAGGTGATGCGTCAAGAGGCATGTTTGCCAACACTAATAGTGCGGCAACAACTACAACAGCTGGAAACTCAACACCAGTAGTAATACCAACCACCGCTACAGCAACCTCTCAAGCAACCGCATTAGTAACAGCTACAACTACAGCAGCACCAGTAGCTACTCCTGCTCCGGAACCAGCTGCTGCACCAGCTCCGACAATTGGTGGCAGTAGTTTTTCTTTTTCGAATGCCTTTAGTAGTCTCAGTACTTCAGGCGCACCTGCAGTCATAGCTGCAACAGCATCCTCCCCTTTTACGGCGGCGGCTTCAGCTCCAACACCAGCCTCACCCTTTGGTGCTACTGCTTTTGCGCCAACCACAAGTGTCAGTCCTTTTCAGACAGCCAGTGCTGCAACTGCTGCAGCAGCACCACCCGCTGCAAATATCTTTGGCAACGTTCCCAAGCCTGAGGCTAGCGCTTTTGGTGCAGCGACAGCATCTCCAACTGGCGGTATTTTTGGGTCAGCAACTCCTACACCTGCCGCCACATCGCCTTTTGGCAGTCCCACAGGAGCTGGCGCCTCTGGTGGCAACATATTTGGAGGCCAAACCATCAAGCCAAGTGGCTTTGGAGCTACAGCAACGGCGCCTGCAGCTGCTAGCTCCATATTTGGAGGTGCAGTGGCTTCCACTGCCTCAGCTTCACCGTTTGGTGGTAGCTCTATATTCGGCAGCAATAATGCCAGCGCTACAGCAAGTCCAGCAAGCGGCGTCGCAGCCACAGGTGGCTCAATTTTTGGTCAAAGCGTGTTTGCTCAAGGCGCACAGGCTACGGCAGCTCCAGCAAGTGGCAATATCTTCGCTGCAGCTGCATCACCCCAACCAACAACAAATGCTTTTGGTGCCAGTGCAGGTGGCTCTGTTTTCGGTGGCGCCGCAAATACACCTGTTAGTGGTGGTTCCATCTTTGGCGGTGGCACTCCAGGTTTCGGCTCATTTTCACAGACTCCAAGCACTGCTGGCGCTTTTGGTGGGGGCGGCGGCGGGTTCGGTCAGACTAGTGCCGCTGTTGGAGGGCCCTTTGCTCAAGGTGGGGCTTCAGTGGCTCAGTCTGGTTTTGGTACACCACAAACACAGTCGACCCCGCAGCCGGGTGGTTTTGGTGCTAAGCCAGTGTTTGGTGGCACACCCGCCTTTGGTAGTCCACCTGCTTTTGGCGCCAGTCCAACTTTTGGTGGCGGAGCTACTTTTGGCAGCCCCAAGGGCTTTGGTGCATTTGGTGGTGTTGCTACGGCTACTTCACCAACTGCCTTTGGTGCTGCACCAGCGCAGACAAAGGGAAACATTTTTGAAACCTTGGGAGCTACAGACTCGGGCTTGTCGTTTGGAAATCTTGCACAGACTGGGAATCCCAATGCACAGAAGCCTGCTTTTGGCGGGTAAGTAAGAAATGTGATTTATTATTACTGATTTAAGTTTGAAATTTTGGAGCGGATTACGGTATATTATATTCAGTGGGTTTCACTGATATTATAAAAAGGGTTGGGTGGTCAAGGTAGCCCAAGTACAAGATAATCCTTCAGGTCTCTCTTTACCAAAGCACAAAAGCAAAAGTTTGACTCTTTCTCTTCTTCTTGTGCAACTGGATATGTAAGGCATTGATTCTCTCGATAAGCAATGCTGCTAAGAATATTTGATTCCAATTCTTGTAAATAAAAGGGATTCCGTCTGCAAGTCTACTCGAATATCCGGATATTTTTAGGGTCAGCTATTTTGCAAACATACATATATGTAGTACATGTTGAATTTTGTCCGTTGATCGTGAGCTTATCGTCAAGGGAACCCAAGCAATGAGAACTCATAGCTCTCCACAGGCTCGAAGTTTTTCAACCCTGATTTTAAAAATAATGATCGGTTGAGATCGGAAATAATGGCCTAATAACTTTGATTTTGAATTTCCTTTGAGATTTTTAACAATCTTTAAGGGTCACGTTTGTGTTTTTAAAGATAAATGAAAAAAATCCGACATAAGCTGTTTAGTGACATCAGATCTCCATTTTTCGAAATCATACATCATCTTGTTATTTACGTAATACATCGTACGTGTGCCCGTGATGCCCATTTGATGTTGTGTGAAGTATATGTTAAAAAATTTTATGCAGACCGTCGGGACGGTACCCGACAGTGTGCCCTTTTTTCTTTATAAACACTAAATACGGTAAAATGGGAACTGAAATATCCACTTTTATGTCTCTTTTCATAAGATCGATATGCCTGTAAACATTTTCCTATTGGGAAGTTCCAATTGACAAGTTTTCCTATTGGGAAAAGCGAAATTTGAGTCGCAAATGGGCATAGATTTCTCCCATTAAATGAATCGGGGGCGTGCTTGAAATCTGTTTTCCAAAAGAAATTTGCCTGTGTTAAACTTGAAAATAGCTTCTTTTTTTTGAAAATTTTAAGAGAAATTAGGAAAATTTCTCCAAATAGAACATTTACATTTAACTAATTTTTCTAATATTTCTGCTTCTTCTCTTACAGCTCGTCGTTTATGAATTATCGTTGATCGTTTAGTGTCCAAAATATTTGAACTTATATTAATTAAAATTTTGACTTTTCATTTGCTTTATTTGTCGTTATCCGTAAAATAAATTACAAAATAAAATACATTTCGCATGGATTTTTTTGTATGCTCTTAATTTTAAAATGCTGCTTGAATCTAAAATCCAAAATATTGCATTATCTTTATATATAACTTCTTCAAAAACTGTATTGCGGTTTGTGCTGCGGCTGCCTTAAGTTAAGATCGCCTATCGATAAGGAAGCAGTTTAGCCGTTGCATATCTAAGAACTAATTCAAGAAATCTATAAAAATCACAAATAAAATTGGGCAAAAATTAAATTCGTAGCACAAAAATGACAGGAAAAAACTTTTAAGGCGTTAAACACAAAATTTTCTTTAAAAATATCATAATTTACAATATTTGTAAGCATCTTTTTAAAATAGTTTTTACACTGAATTTTCTACGTTTTGTTTTCTTATATTTTTTTTTTTTGGCAATTAGTTACGCTCTTTTGCAAGTTTTTATTTTATAGTTAAGTATATTATATAAGTATGTTAAAATCCAAATCCTTGACTGCATTCGGTAGTTTCGCTTACAGAGACGCACACACATATGTGTATATGATTTGAATGTGTGTGTATTTGTTGTGTGCATGTATACAATAAAAAGTGGTCCTTAATTCGAGACTTTTTTAAATTTGCTGTGTGCTGTTTTTCGATGCTCGAGTTTTTTTTTCGAATGCATTTTTCTAAACAAAAACTTTGACAAAGTTTATTTAAACGGAAATTAAATTATACAAAAAAACATATATGCTAAATGAAAACTTTCATCTCTTAAGTTTGTCGAAAAGTAGTACAAAAAGGATTCACTTTAATTACACAAGAAACAGTGCGCAAAAAGTTCGTACCTCTCGGAACGCACCAACTACAGTTGAATATAAGTTTAATAGGCTAATATAAATCACGATAATATGGCCACGCTGCGTCGTGGACCGCCCTGACTGATGTTGTCCATTGAGGACCACTTTTTGATGCCATTCTTTAATGCCTCGGCGGTCACTTTATCCTGCATAACGCGCGACATGGCCTCCAGCTTCTGGGCACGCTCCTTGGACAGCGGCTCTGTGGGAAAATTGAGCTCATTGGCCTCGGCAAGCGTGCGCAAATCAAAATAGTATTTGGCATAGACGGAGGAGGGCACATTTATGTTAAATTGTAGCAATTCCAAAAATTGACGCTCTAATTCATTCATGTCCTCGACCGTAATATCCTTGAGTATCTGGCAGTAGTCTACGTTCCATACTGCCTGGTCGTCCCATACTTTGGAGGCCAGCAGTATGGCACCTGTTGACAAGAGGTAAAATGTATTAGATTATATGCTATAAAACAATAATAAAAGGTTGGGGAATTAAAGCGAAATCCGAAACGGCTCTGTTAATGACAGCACACTCCACTCTTAATGGAGTAAGACCAAACTGACTGTTTTTTGATATATTAAATCATTTGGAACTCAGCGAACTAGAATCGATGAGGATCACACGGTTCACAGCGAAATCAATTCAAGGTTCTGTTTTCATATAACGTTTGGAACACAGCGCGACAAGAATCGATCCAGGTCCCATATCTTTAAATAACTTAAAGCGAATCAGGTTTGATAACCCGTTGATTATAAATGTAACCCAGACATGCCACACGCTATTGGTTCTCTTGTGATTTGCCAGTCTTAAAGGGATCTTAGAGTGACCACCTACCCAGTACCATGCGCTTCCAATTGCATGGTCCCACATCCAGCTCTGCATAGGTTAGCAAACGCTCCAGATAGACTAGCGTTATGATTGCACACTCGGCCGTCAGTTGTGCGGCATTAAAAAGTGTGCGCACAAATTTATAGATCTGACGATGTTCGGGATTGTGTGTATCATAATTTTCCGGCACTGGATCATGCGTTAAGGGATGTAGTTTTTCATCGAATATCTCCAAACGACGTTCAGATTGCCGATTCTTGATGTGATAATAAATGGCCAGAGAGACGCACTTGACAGTGTTTTTAAGATTAGGTTGCGAGACAGTGCTGTCATCCAGATAGATTGTGGAACAGGAGGAGCTCTTTTTCATGCCACCACCGCAGCTATTGCCGCCTGGCGTATTGCCACCTCCACCGCCGCCTATGCTGCCGGCTTGTTGTGCTATCTGGTGTTGAGAGCGCTTACGCGTCATGCCGCCGTTTTCGACTTTGGAACGCTCCAGAAACATGGTAGCCGCGGTGGGATCCACAGAGGGATCTTCGTCACCCTCCAAAGCCTCACGCTCCGAAATGTGCTGTAGATTCTGTTGATTCTCAAAGTTTTCATTGCTGCCCTGATGATGATGATGATGTACGGCCACATTATAGCCATGATGACCACCATCGAGCTGATGTTGGGATGTGTGCGGCGGATGATTAACTGTATGCCTTTCCTCAAATACAGGCGGTATGTCTTTGGATTTGCGATCGGACTGCGGACTTGAGTAGGCACAGCAAGAATTTTTGTTGCCCATGTTGAAGCTGTAGTTAAATCCTTTGTGGCGTTTACTAAATAAATGCAACAGCTGGCGCTTGACTAGTTGTGAAAGGCCTCGGGCTTTGTCTGGCTGTCTAGGCTGTTCACGCACTACACACGTTTCTTTTGGCACTTGTTCTGGATTTTCGGTGTCTTGAGGCTTCTTCGTCTATGTGCATGGCGCTGGCGTGTATCGTTCCACAATAACTGCTGCAACGCGCTGCTGCTAGGCTGCGTCCAAAGCGACCAAAAAGTTCTGTAATGCGAAAAGTTGTACAAATAATTAATTATTATTTGGTGACGTACGCCAGCAGATAAGCCCTCGGCATTTGTTTACAAATTGCCAGCATTCAGCTTAATATGGAAAACTAATTAAGCACAGACACGACTACACCGGAGTGGGTGGTGCCAGCGGGTGCCACATTGCCTTTTATTTTATTTATTTTGTGTTTTTTTTTTTGCAAAAACTCAATGCGTGCGCCGTATATTGACAAAATTGCTTTGGGGCGGGGCGCCAGCCGAATCGGCCTTGCCCGGCTTGTAACTGATTTGTTTCTTTTTCATATATACGGCTTAGTTTCGGCTTATTTTATCGGTGTCATTTGACCAAAACTTGTGTCACAACATTAATCATTGTCTTTTTAGTGAAAATAATAAAAAAAAAAAAACAGGCGAGTTGGCGAGCCGCAAAACAAGGGCAGCGGCAGCAACAACACCCACACGCTCGTCTTGCCCGACTTTAAATTAAACGTTTTATCAAATGCTTTTCACTTAATAGCTGTGCGAAAAACACGCTGAGTACCATTGTTTTTGCACTTTATTAATCACACGTCTTTTTTCAATAACACATCAATTTTGTATTGTTTAATTACCTGCTCAGAAAAAAAATTGAGCAAACTTTTTTTTGTCGTAGCTAAAGATGGACAAAGTGCGATGTTTCGCTGCGATAAGCGGGCAAATTTAAGAGCGTTGCCAGCTGTTTGGAGTTGTTCTCATGTGGCAGCGCTATCGCCCTCAGTCAAAAGTTACTTGGTATCGCTGGCGGTCTAATCACAGTGGGGCGAGTGCTAAATTTTTTAAATTGCAACTGAAACGACGTTCATCAAAAAAAGGGTCAGCTAAGATATACTCTTTCCCGCAATCCTCTGTTTTTCTTCTTGTTTTTTTTTTTAAGTTAATGCGATAAACCGATGCCAAAAATTCGACCATGGCATTTTTACCTTTTTTACCTCTTATAACTTCGTAATTTCTACGTCTATTTAGCTGAAATACGACTTGAACTGATTAAGTCTATGGGCAATACATAACTTATTTTATTTCGGATTTAATTTAATTTAATATACAGTTGTTGTCGCCTCAGTCTCTAAAACAAAGAAGTTTTAGGGGTTTTTTCTTTAAAATATTAATTTTTAAATATTTTTATTAAGAAGATATATTTTCGAATCCATTAGCATCGCAAATAATAAAAATTTTGCAAACATATTGCAATAAGCAATGTTACAAAATAAATCACTTAATCAAGTAGTTCCCACAAATCTCTTTGAACCAAACGGAATCAAACCAAATACTTCAATGAAATTTCAACTCAAAACATAAACTTTCAACATCAATGTTCTAAAAATATCTTTGAGAATATTTTTCAATACATTTAAAATTATATTAAATGAAAACCCGTAGAAATACAAAAAAATTTCCGAATTTGGGATTGAATCAATTTTTAGTTTGATGAGTCTATTATGCGGTGTTATTGATCTTATCTAGCAGGTAATAATCCTAGTCTAATAGACCTTAAAAAAATATTTCCAACTCCCGCAACATTTCAAGTTACAGTTAAAAAAAACCAGTGGGATAAGCAGTACCCATTTTTCCCATGAAAATTTAATTTCTGTGTAAAGGTAACTGGACTACGGGGGTAGGCAGGATGATTCGGAAAAAATCAACATTGTTTGGTTTATGAGCCTAACATAAGTCTTCTTACCAAATTTGGTGGCTCTAACATTAAAACTTCAGTTTTAAGTTTTTTATTTTTAGATGTTATATATTTTCTTTTCCAATATTTCCGACTCACGGCGGAGTCCGTCTTCATGGAATTTTCAGCTATGGAGATTACATTTTAAACTTAAACAGTTTCAACAATAACAGTGTGTATAACTTTGCCAAGTTTATATTGAATAGCTTTTATAGTGTAGGTGGAAACCGCGAAATTCTGTCGCGGGGGAAGGGGATGAGATATCGACATGTACCTTTTACACTTTGTGTACAGGGTATAACCACTATTTCTTAGTTGAATGCACTCCTAAATAAGTAATACAGTCAACAAACCATTAATTTGGATTTCCTTAAGGTTTCGATTTATTCAAAACATTTTTTACAACGGCCGATTTCTATCGAAATTGCATAAAAACTGTAACTGATAAAAAATACCAGATTGACATATTATATTATGGAAAGCAGTTTTTTCAATGCTTCAATAAACGTAAGTAGTAATATAGCGAGTTTTGTTTGCCACTAGTTTAAAAAGAGTGGTTTAAAAGTGATGTGTCACCTTTAAGCTATTTTTTATGGCATGTGCTCCAAAATCGGTTTCATGCTGTAATGTGGTATCAAAACTATTTATGATTTTTTTTGCTGTTGTTTTTCTTTTGCAAGAAAATATGGTTTAAAGACTCAGTTTTACTTTACTTCTTTTTATTTTGGCTGCCTGCAGAAAAAAAACAGTTAAAACAAAAAAAAGCTTGATTTAGGTTTAATAATAATTTTTATTAGTATTGTTAAAAGTAAATAATCATATTTGTATTATTATAATTTCTTGAAAGTTATTCGTAATAAGCATACTCAGCCAATCCATTTTCATTAAACATACTTAGATACGCTTCAACCAGGCCATATTTAATTATTATTTCGAGTTAGTTTAACTTAGTAAGAAAATTAAGTACAACTTTTAGACAGATTTGTTCTCATTTTTTTTTTGTTCGCTTTAAAAGTAGTACATAAATATTTGCTTAGAAAATCCTTGTAATTTTTTTTGTAGTTTTGTCTTTTTTTTTCAAATGAACAAAATTATTTACAGATTTTGCGTGCAAAATGTTTGTAGGAATGTAAGTAATATTTTGTTGTTTTTGTTGTAAGTATGCATATATTTTTTTTACTACTTTCTGTGCAATTTTTGTTTGTTTATTTACACCAAATGTCAACAAATGTTTTTTATATTATAATTTAGTAAATAGTGTTTATATTAAATGTAATGATTGCTTTCAACTCATATATAATAGTATTATTATTTTGAATCGCATATGGTTAATATGGTTTTTAGTATATGTAATTAATCATAAACTTGCTACTAAACTACTTTTGCTAATAACATTAATATATATATGCAGCTCATATTTTTATGCACGAATATTTGCTGTATGTTATTGTAACAGATTAGTTTAACAAGTTTTTTTAAATGTTTGTTTAATTTAATTAATTAAGCACTTGCGCTTTCACTTAAATGTGTAAGCTATTTAACACTGAGTATCGAATAAAATACTCACTGGCTATTTATTATAAGTATAATTATTGGACAACTGAAGGATATGCAAGTTTAGGGTGTGCAACAAGTTGGCAACGCTGCAAATTTACAGCAATCAAATGCAAGTTTAAATTGTACAGTTAGAGTGGGAGCGTGGCAGCGCTTAAAAGGAGTTCGAAAGTACACTAACGGTAAGTTCAGTTTGACAGTTTGTGTGGAATAGAGAGAGAGAGAGAGTGCGAGAGAGTGCTGCTAAGCAGTTTGTTGCAGTTCGAAACTATTTGAGGCTTTTCACTATTTATAGCTCTCTAATCTTTTTGCTTATTCGCTTAGTTTTAATTGTACAGTTAGAGTGAAAGTGCGTTAGATAATTTAAAAGCAGTTTGAGTGTAAATTTGCGGTGCATTCTGTTTGTTTGCTTGAGTGCAAGTTTGACAGTTTGAGCGGAGAAAAGTGTGTTAGAGGAAGAGTTTGAAACTATCGCGAGACTTTTGACTAATTATAGCACTCTTATTTTGTTTCATAATCGTTTTGTTTAAATTGTACAGTAGAAGTGAGTGAGAGTAAGCGCGTAAAATGAGTTAAATGCAGTTTGAATGTTGCAAATGTATAGTTATCGATATGCTTAGTTTGAGTGCAAGCTTGACAGTTTGAGTGGAAGAGTGTAGGAGAAAGAAAGGGCAAAGATTTTGTATGCAGTTTGAAAGTGTTTAAAAATTTGTTGTATTAATCGCTTTGTACAGTTGGACTGTGAGGGAGTAAGAGCTTAAAAGATAGCGCTGCAAGTTTATGTTATACTTATGTAATGTCGCCTTTTACACTAACGATGCAAAGGCGTCGCAGCAACAGCGTTTCCACTGAACAGCTGTTGTTAGGCGCTTTTGCGGTGCCTGTGGAAAAGCGACATAACGGTATTTTAGTGTATTTTCTTTGACTGTTTGAGTGATTGAAAGTATGAGCGAAAGATAGAGCGGCAAAGAAAGTTGAATGCAGTTTGTAAACATTTGAGACTTTTGACTATATAATAATTACTCTAATATTTGCTGCTTATTCGCTTTGAGCGTTTAAGTTTTTGTTTATGTTCGATATAAGTACATTTATATGTTAGTTATATTATATGTTATGTATTACGAGTATTTAATGCACATGTAGTTAGTAGTTAGTTATATATATATGTATGTATGTATGTATGTAGCACTATATACGGTTTATACGGCATTTACATTTGCTTGTATAGTATTACCACTACAGTATTTATATGTTATATTACTACCTTAATAAAGCTATGATCCCAATTTCAGCTGATAATTTGGTACCTTACTGCTAAGCACATTTACCACTGCTCTTTGTTGCTCCGTTTTCCGTACAAACATGAGCCGCGCTTTTGACAGCTGTCAGTTTTACCGTTACTTTGCTGGCTTACTCAGAAATTCGAGTTGCCGTTTCGCCGTCTTATTGTTTTTTTTTTTCGCTTTTTTGCGTAAAGAGCAATGGTAAATCTTAAAAGAATGGTCCCGCTATCAGACATTTTGAAAAACGTTTAAAACATTTTGGTTTCTTCTTCGAATACGAGAAAAACGCACAAGAATATAACGAAAATTAATGTTTAACTTAAATGTTGTTTGTTTGTTGTTGTTGTTGTATCAACTAAAAGTTTTTTCATGTATAAAAATAAATGTTGGTTTATTACAACAATTTGTTATGGGTTTAGTGCTAGGCATATGTAGCTTTAATTTTAGCTACTATTACTTACATTTATTATAGTTTTATTACTTAGTTAGTTTGTTAGCTTTGTGCTGTAGAGTGGAAATTATAGGGTGTATAGAGTTTTAAAATAGCTGTTTGCTACATCTTTTTTTATGTACAATAGTTTTATAGCCAGTTTCAGGTATTGTAGTTAGGTACTTAAAATCTAGCCAGCAAATGCTGTCAAGTTTTGAGCAAGTTTTCTAGAAAAAAAAGTGCATTTTACAACATAGAAATCATATATATATTTTTTAATTTAAGAAATTATACATAAAGTACATACAATAAATTCCGCATAGGTTTAACAACTAAAAAGTAATTCAACATGTAACTACAACTAATAACTAATTACTTAGTAAATGCTGTTAAAGTGTTTGTTTAAATCAGGCAGCGGCAGCAAAGGAATTGCCAATGCGGCCGACAACTGCTTTAAATTAAAAAGAGAGCTTGACTCTATGCAAAAAAGAAGTTATTATTCATCATATTTACAGAGTTTTTCTTCCTAAACCTTTTACAGTTCTGTGCTCTAATATTTGCTTATTTATTTTTAGTTTTGCTAACAGTTTAACAACAAAATATACAATTAATATACATACATAGTTATTATTACATTTTTTATTTTTGTTTATCGTTTTTGTGTGTTTTTTGCAACTGTTTACTTGCTAAGTTACTAACATTAACCATAGATCGCATATGAAGCAGCGTAGTAATTAGCATATATATCATATATAAGTTTATAACATATATAGTCTATATATACGATGTATGCATATAGTAATAACAGTTTTATTTATACAGCTTGGAATTGTTCAGTTGTTATTATTATTATTTTAATTGTGTGCTTCTTGACTATGCCATTAGTTAATGTAAATTTATATTGTGAGCTTTGTTTTTGCCTTATGTTTAGTTAGTTAATTTGCAATCTAAGTAGCTGCAGCGCCATCTGTTGCCGCATCCGTTTGTTCGGCTGTTTCCGTTTCCGCTGCAGCTGTTGCGGTGGCAGCAGCTTCAACCGCAGCCTTCTCGTCCTCGGCTAGAGCAGCGGCTTGCTCCTCCTGTGCCGCAGCCAAAGCGCGTGCTTCTGCATCTGCAAACATTAATATAAACGTTATATATACATATATAGTCCTGTTTAAAATATGGTTTTTCTTACATAAACAAAACATTTAAAAATAACTTAAAAGGAAAACAATATATTCTTGATACATTTTAGCGGTGGGTTTTTGCTCTCAAGCGATCCATTAACTCTGTGGGCGAAATTTTTGAATTAATTTGGTACTAATTAATGTGGCGCTGTACAGTGGACGAAATGGCATTCTTTGGCACTTCTTTTAAGGGAATTTGGGACCATTGATTAGATTGATAGAGTACACAATAGTGAATCATAAACCTGCCTACAAACTACACCATCTTGTTCTCTTAGCTCCCAGGTTCTCCCCCTTAGTTGTTCGTGGATTAGGTAAGTCTCGATATATCTGAATATGCAAAAAAGGAAATCCTGCCGAAATTTACTTAACTGGCCATAACGACCCGTTACCGGGTTACGGCCAAATGTAAACCTCTTCTCCAGGCGTGTCTGCTTAGGTAGCTAGTGTACTCCCTACCTGGTCCTTCCAACGGAGACATGAGCTTTTTCATGAATACGCACAACATGACCTAGCCAGCGGAACCGATCTTAATTCACCTGACTATAACCCTGCCGAATAAACTTATTTAAATGATGATGATGGTGACCGGGGCAGAATTAGAATTCTTAAGGCTAATCCGGTAGCATTCTGCGGGGCAGAATTAGAATTCTTAAGGCTAATCCGGTAGCACCTAAGTACTGTACAAGCGGAGCGGCGCATAAATTGGAAGGTTTTTGTTTTTTGTTAATTGTAATTTAATCGGCCAATCCTTATTAAAGGAACTATTCTTGCCAGCTATTGTTTGAATGTTCTACTTCTTGATTGGTCATTACAGAACGTTACCGGGTTACGGCGTCATATTGCTCAGATTGCTCTCCATCTGATTTGAGAAATGCGCTGAACATAGTTTGGTCGAAAACATAACGTCTTTGAGCTTCGTTAAGTTTTTTGGCCCGTTGGCCCTCAAAATACAGCATTTGATGGAACTTTGAACTCTATCAGCTCTACGATGACATTGACTTAGTAAAACGAATTACTGCCAGCGACTGATTGGTTATGTTTTCCGTTGGAAGGAATGGGTTGAAAGCGCACTAACTTCCTTTGAGGAGTGTCTTGCGTCAGGCCGTAACAAGTCCAGCTAAGAATGAGAAGAAGAAGAGGCTAACCTCGCGTTCGGCTTTCTCAAGACAACAACTATTTTGCCTGTCTCTTTAATCTCAATGGTGAAATCCAGCAAATGACCAAGGGAATCCACTGTTTGAATACAGCTTTCTCTTGTGGCTGACGGACGCGCTGTTGGTAGCCTTGTCGTGCTCCACTCTGTTGTTGTTTTCGACGCGAAGCACAGTGCTGTCGAAGAATAAGAAGCTTGAAACATGAAAGGAGCACAGCGAGAAATCTTTTAGGGAGAGATGCATTGAGTTGAAATCGTTCACCATGCGGCTTACATCGGGAGTTTTTCTTTCATCGGACATTGACAGACGAAGGCCCTTTAAGGACTGTATGTACAGCAGTTGTTACACAGGGTACATTTTATGGAGCTTCCACGGATTAGCTGAGTGCACAGAAAGTAAAGCAGTAACGTTTTGCTCTCTGCGGACCCGGCACAGTTCATGAGGAAGGACCCAAAACACAGATGGTGCACTCATAAGTGGAGGAAGACTCAAGCCGCTTTGTACCAGATTCAGGGAGCTTCTTCTGCATGTTGATGCTCACACTGGATTGTAATACCTCTAAGTGAAATAATATGCGTCTTCATAGCCCGCACTGCGCCTCTTCTGTATCCACCTCGAGAAGGTTGCCATATGCTCTACTACGACCTGGGTTAATAACTCTTCTTAATCTATCTGTGTAACTTATATGTATATATCTATTATCTGGGTTTCTTTTGCCACGATATTGATTGCAAAATCGAGGAGGGCCTGGAGAAGGGAAAATACACTATAGGTATATTTGTAGACATTGAGGGAACGTTTGACAATGTTACTTTTGATTCGATGTGCTCCGCAGCTGGGAGACATCGCATCGATGAAACCTCATGCAGGTGGATTCGACGCATGCTTTCTGACAGTGGAGGTAGAACGAAGATGCCTCAACAACAACGGAGTCTGGACGAAAAACCTGGGAACACACACTAATAGACAGTAAGCTAAAGGAAAAGTGCCTGATTTTCTTGATACCTGCTGATAGTGTTTTACCAAATGTGAAGTTTGGCAGCCGATTTGGTGTTTCCGCCAAAGAGAGTCCTGGAGCAATCCAGGAGACTCATGTCTTCAATACAGACGCTTCGTAAACGAAAGATGGGACTGGTGCTGGTTGGTATTTTGATGAAAACTCAAGCTACTCATGTGCGACAGGTAGATTGCCGTCGGTTTTCCAAACGGAAATCTACGCAATTCTAAATCACGTGAGCTAAGAGTGGTAACTGTAGGGATCAGTAGAGAAAGTCAGGCTACGCTCAGGTCCCTGAAGTATCAACGCACAACGTCGATCGTTGTTAGCGAATGTAAGACCAGGCTTAACATTTTTTCACGTCATAAAAAAGGCAGTCTATACTGGGTTCCTGGACACCAAGGTATCCAGGGCAACGAAATGGCGGATGAGCTGGCAAACAAAGGCTCGGCGTCACAGCCAATAGGGCCTAAGCCGATCATTCCTGTCAGCGCTCATCTGTAAGGAACTCTAGATATACACCACCGGATGGCGCGTAACAAAACACTTTCAAAAGGAACAAAATCCAAAGGCCTCCAGATATCTTCTTCGTCAGAAGATAAAAGATCTGCAAGCCCTGGTTGGATTAATGACGGGCTTGACGACCCAACTTGCACAGCCTGTCTTAAAGTAGCCGACTCCACGAAGCATTTTCTGGGTTATTGTCCGGCCTTTGCAATGACACGGATGCGCATTTTAGGAAGTGATACACTCAACATGAGCTAAGTTTATAGTCTCCCCTTACGTAGTCTTCACGACTTACTTCGGAAGTCGGCAAGATTGTGTCAATAGGGAGCCTCTATTGCAAGCCTACTCTGTTTTCGTACTCTTTCTCCTATTTAAATTCTCCTTTCTCTCTTCCAACTTCCTCTGTCCGGCATGGTACAATGGGCAAGGCTGCCTGAATGCTAGGGATGGTTCATTACTCTTATTTTCCCTTCATGCATGCGTTTTTAAGGACTTTTGGCCTTATTCTTCATTATTCCAGGTTTTGTTATTCCAACTTAATTAAAAGCAACAAAAATGAAAAAGTTTGCTTAAATTATTTACTTTCAATTTAAAAATAAATATCAAAGAGTCCTTACTTACTTACCACCATTTTCAAACCAATATTAAAAAAAAAAAAAATTCAAATTTGACTCTTGTCTCACGCACTAACGGAATTTTAATTAAATACCGCCAGCTAGCATATCTCGTCCACTGTGCGCCGGCAAAGATCAAAGCCAAAGACTATATAGGATTTCAATTAAGCCTGCGCCAAATTGAAACTACAAAAGCGCCAAGCAAAAGGTAATCAAAATATAAATGCAAATTTTCTTAAGTTAGTTGGTAATTGGTACTTGCCCTTAATGGCCTGCTCCCTCCAAATCTTCTTGTTCTCCACCAAACAGGCCAGCCAGGGCTTGGGTATGGTAAACTTGTTGGTGGGTTTGATCATCGTAGACTCCTTCATCTCCATAGTTACTCTTTTCTCTGCAGGTACTGCACTTGCAGATTCCTCAACCATGGGCATAGTCTTGTTCTTCAAAGCCGGCGCTATGGGCCCCAATATGTACTCTAGCATATCAGCCATAACGGACATGCTGGGCTCCACAATGAAATCAATAAAACCGATCTGTGATTCGGCTACCAGCGTATTCTTGCGATCACACAACGGACTAAATGGCAGTCCCAGCTCCTTCTCCAAGTCACCCTGACGGAAGAACTCCTCTAGCAACAACATGGTCCAGCGATGATGCACATTCCATTGTTTGGCCGGGTGGGAGATATCACAACAGTGCAGCACCAGCGACAATGCCTTAGACTTGTCTATGGTTGCCTCCTGCAGCGTCAACAGATTACGCATGGTCTTAAGCTGTTGAAAATGAAAGGTCATGTCGGTGGCCAGCACCATGTCTATAATGAGTGTGCGGAATTCGCGGAATTCTTCACGTGACAAATGCGTCAGTATATTTAACTCATCTTCCTTCATCAGCCGAAAGAAGGCGCTCACATGATGATTCTCCAGCACTGCCCGGTCATTGTATAGCAATGCCGTGTCCGAACCAGACATTACATGGAAGTTATTGGTGGTGCCCGTATGTTCATAGTCATGTATAACCGCTGCCAGCAGCGAGGCAAAGATTTCCAAATCTGTTAGCCAATTCATTAGGCCCGTAGTGCAAAGTGCATGATGCATGGTCTGCATGACATCCACAGCATGCAGATTATTATGATATGGATTGCGAAACCGGCAGTAGCCCTCCTCCAAGCGATAGAGAAAGGCTTCCAGGGTGCCGGGTGCAATCTTGAATTTGTGTATAATGCCATAGCGATTGAGCAGATCATAGGCCACATATTTGATAACCTGGCCACTGGCCGCCTCCGTCAAGGCGAATACATCAAATGTCCAGTCATCCAAGTTCTGAAAAACGCCAAAAAGATTATCGTTAGTGTTTGTTTTTGGATGCCTAACTTGGGGCATTAAGTGAATCAATTTGGTTCTCTTTAACGTTGCAAGCCCTGCTTTCGTTTTTTTATCGTGTTATCGATAGACAGCTGCCAAGATGTGAGCTGCACAGTAACTGTTGAACCGAGCTTTGAATTAGGAAAAAGATATTTAGAAGAATTCAATGGTGGATTTGGTGGAAACTATTAATCTTTAGAAAAGGCTAGGAGAGCATTGACCATCGTCTGATCTTAGCTTTAGAGAAATTGATATGATACAGTTAAGACTGTCATATACTCTGAGCGATTTATGTATAAGCAATTTGGTTTTACGAAGCCCAAAGAGATTCTCCCAAAGAAAAATTTACAAAATCTAGATCAGTTTCTAACTAGTTCATTCGTTGCCTGCCAAACTAATGTGTTCAGAAATCTAGAAGAGTGCACCTACAGAAATTTTTGGAAGGACTTTTAAGCTCTCTTTGGGGACCAGAGGGACCGCCGGCTATTGAATCTTCTCTCCGTTGTTTTAGGTAGCTACAATTCAGTTCTTTAACGCAGCTAATTGAAAGGTAATTTTAATGATTTAGATTACCCGAGAACTGGCTCTCATACGTGAAATAGACAGAAAACTCTAGCTAGGAGGCAACAGTAACAGTAATTTGTAGAATCGATGCTATTGAGTGAAAAACGCAGTTGATACCAGACAAGCATAAAAATTAACAAGCACATTTTTTTTATATGAAACATGGGAAAAGTTAAATTTTGTACAGTTTTATGTTTATGTAATTGATTCAAATATCATTTGAACTCTAGGAAATGAGATATTTGAAAAACCTTTGACCATAGTTTTTAAATATCTGAAGACACGAGTTCATTAAAACCTAAACGATGCCTTATAGAATATATCAGCTTACTACCTTTCATTCCAAGCCTAAATCCTTATTTGACAGTACCAAAGTCTACTTTGACGACTTCCAAAGCCGGAAAGCCATTCATATTGGTGGCTAAACAGAGTTCTTCCAAAATCATACGACTTGATGGTAATTGTATAATGTTCTGCTATTTGAAATTGAAACACTTTGGTAATACTTAAGACAAAGTGGATCACAACCAATACAAGTCCAATTGGAAAGAGGTATGATAGTCCAGAGACATGTTGATTAATGTCCCGACATATGTTCAAGAAGTTCAAGACTTCTTAATATCTGGTTAACTTTTGAAGTGCAACTTTTTTAGGGATGAAATGAAATATGAATATAATACAAAGTATCTGGTTATCTTTTAAAGTGAAACTTTTTAGCAAGGTAATATCCGATGAAAAGAAACGGAAATCAAAGTGAAACATCTTGGTGAAACTTATAACAAAATGGAACACTTTAGCGATACTTATGAATATAGTATAAAGCCAAAACAATTGTAGAGCTGTACTTTCCAGCTCTGGAAATATGTATGAGAGTACCGAAATCAAACACTTTGGTGATAGTAATGACAAAGTGAAACACTTTGGCAAAATTTATCAATGTACAGAAACAGGTATGGGAGTCCTAAGACATGCTCTGATTTTTAAATGAATCCCTGAAATGTAAGGTGATATATGCATGTCTGAAATATATGGTTCTAGCCCTAGTTTCAGCCTGATTGAACTGTCGCCCGAGTTATCAAATAATTGTATCAGCAATAATGGAAGAATAAGGCTTCTAATCTTAAGTGTCAAAGGCAAGATAACATTCTTTTAAGCCAAAGAGCCAGAAAATCGCTCATTTACTAAAGTATCAAAGGATAAGGGTTTCATTGGTGTCCTAATCTTAGTTATTCCTCTTCTTGATGGGATAGAAAAGTCAGTTTATGCGCACGCGTTCCGTGATTTACAACAACGTGTGACTGCTTTCAAAGGCAGCCAACCAAATTTTCAAACTTTCGCCAGCACCAATATCAACAATAGCATTTTGCAATTTAGTGCTCTTCTATTAAACGCTTCACTCACCTTGAGCAGCTTAACCACATCCGGCGGGAATTGCATCAGCGCGGAGCTGGAAACACGCCTATAAATGCGATCCACAAAGATGCCGGCGCGTATAGCATGGGCCACTGAGCGAAATTTGGGCTTCTCATCGCTCTTGCGGCGCGAGGTGGCCATTTGGCGCGTAAAGGTGGAGGCCAGCCATTCGCGCACCTCTGGCGGTACCGCATCCGGTTGCACCTCCGATAGTTCATCATCCTCATCAGCCAGGCGCCTATATACATACATAAATGATGTAGTTGGGAAGGAAAGAGTATGCGTTAGTCGGTTTGCATTTATAAAAGTCTTCTAACTTAAAATATTAGCTATAAAAAAACTAAAAAAAGTTAAAAACTTTGTTAAAGCTTAAAACGAAAACTGCGCACAACATTTTTGAGCGCTTCTTGTAGAATTTTAAGTTACTTTTTGTTTTAACAACAATTAAAGTTAATTACAAATAGAACCGAAAAAAATAATGCCTAGTTGACAAAAGTAAAACACACCAAAAGAAACATAAAAATAGAAACAATAAAGTGTGGTTCTGGGTGGGTTTTTGGGGCAAGTGTTTGACCAAATTTGTGGTTTTTCGAAAGTAAGGTGCAAAAGTTGTAGAATTTGAAGAGGAAACGGAAATGGACGCAAATATTGTTTAGATTTTTGTGTTTGTGTGTGCTTAGGGGAAAGGGCTTAATTAGTGTGCTTAAGTAAACCAAAAAAAGGAAAACTGTACAAAAACAGTACAAATATAGAAACAGTTAGTTCTGTACATAGTTGCAGCTTAAATGTTTAGGTTAGTCGTGGAAAAACAAATTTGTTTAGACAAAAAGTTGCTACAAGGCTGAGAAAAAAAGCAGAGCAGGCAGCGCATGCTGCTGTGTGAATATGTGGTTGTGATTCGGAGGGTGTGATTGTGAGTTTATGTGTGTTTTTTTGTGATTGGACATGCAATTGGCCAAAAGGAACTTATCAATAACATGCGAGGCTTACAATGTGTAGGTAAAGTGCTTAGTTAGGTGTAAAAGTGTATTGGTGCATAAACTTGCAACACTTTGTAAACAAATAACAAGTTGAACCAATTGAACGCACATGCCAGACACATAGACACACTCACACGAATGCAACTTTAGACACACACACATATACACATGTACATACTATATACAATTGAGTTCACTATTTGAACAAACAACAACACTGTGCAACAAAATTTAACTTCTTTACGCATCTTGGTTTCCATTTTTATAAATTTTTCGTAAACTTTACTTCATGTTTGTTTAGTTTACAAAATCAATAGTACATAAAAGAAGTATGTATAACACTGGGCAACAGAATTAACCCATTTTTATTGGGCTATTTTGTAATACAGTTCATACATTCATTTCAAGCAGTCGGAAGAGTTGAACATATTTATTAATATGATGATTATCATATCACCCCTTCCCTCGCGATTTACACCCACACCGCAAAAGCTATCTGATTGAAACTTAGCACAGCCATGCATACAGTTATTGTACATATATTGTGTAAAAATTATCAAAATCGGATAGAAACTTTCGAAGATATAACTAATAATGTGGCAATTGCAGGCTCCTCATTCTATAAACTGCAACAAAATTTTACTTTTTACAGCAATCTTAAGGCTTATATTTATGTTAAACCCACCAAATTTGGTACAAAGACTCATGTTAAGCTTATAAACAAAACGATGTAGACATTTTTCCGAATAAACCCTCCACCCCCCGTTACCTTAATAACGCCTATACCCTTCAACGCTTTTATAGAAAAATTTGCACATAAATTTGATTTTCATGGGAAAAATGGGTACAGGGTATCCCACTGTCGGGCACCGTTCCGACTGTCTGAGGCGATTTTTTTTTTTTTTTCTAAGCAACTGTGCTCCTAAGAGCAGAACTTTGCACTGCTCTCCGCCTTTGCCTTAATTTTCACCTTCACTTTCTCTTCCCCTTTCCGCTGAAATTTCCACTTTAATCACCGACATCACGGATCCGTTCGAACAGTAAACAATGTTTGCGAACTTTCCGATTTCCCGTTAAACATTTCCATTGTTGAACTTTGCCAACCGTAATAAATAAATTTTTTTTTTCGAATTTTGCAGTTTTTCGGCAAATTTATGCGCCGTCTTAAGTATGTAACTTTGTTTTATATATAGACAGATACTCTAGTTTATATATCATTAAGTATAAAAACACCACCTAAAGATGCACGACAGAGTGTCTTAATCTTAATTATGAGAACATCCAACTTTTAGGTTGAGTTTCGCCTTGTCAAATTTTTCTAAAAATGCTATTTTCAAAAGTCTAGTGTTATTTGACACTTGTTTAAAAGGTTCCTTTCATAAATTTACAATATGATTAACCGATTTTAATCGGGATCAGAAATAATTTTAAAAAACACACATCTAAGGTCAGGTGTGAATGTTTTGTGAAAACCGAAAAGTTTTGTTCCGTGAAAGTTGCTTTTCGAAAGAACAGCCAATGACAGCTGTATTATAAAATGCGACGGTTTTTTCAATATAGCATATGGCTGAATATAATTAAAATCGGGTTCTTTTATATACAATCAACTGATGTTTTTGATCGATCACTCGATAAATGAGTACGAATTTAGATACCTATAGATACCAATGTTCGATTGGTGACAGTGCAAACGTACACACAAACGCCAAAATAGTCGAAAGCGGTTCGAGAAGACTTCGCTGCGGTCTGACTCCCAACCAGCCATAACTACATTTGTATAATGCACAAACATAGGCTAGCATACAAAAACCATCATGAAAAACTTCAGTAGGAAAGCGACTAAGGTAACTGGTGCCATTGAAAGTATCATGGAAAAATACAGGTACCCCAAGCAACGTAGCATATAGCTCTTTGTGGATGTGGGCACTTCAGCAATCCTACATGGTTCGGCGATATGGGCTCTCTTTATGGCTGTACCAATAAGGCGTTGCGCTCTAAAGATTACAAGCTGCTTCCGCACATTGTCAAAGTACGCAGTCCTAGTGGATGCGGGTATGATCCCACTGGAGCAGTGGAAAGTCAACATCGTATTGATGGGCAACACTGTGAGCAAATGGAAAGTGGCAAATCGCAGCAAATGCTAGATCAACACAGAAGCTTCAATCCGGTTTGGAATCATAGCTACGCCGAAAATACGGCCAGGTGGATTTCTACCCTGCCCAATGCTAACCATGCTAAGTTGCTTTAGGACATAACTGGCTCGCTTCAAATTTAAAGAAAACCCCTTATATATGCACTGTGGAAGTGAAGCTGTGAAAGAGGCAGAGAGAAAGGGAGCATGCGCTTTACATTCTGAGGTCGAGCCCATATATAACAACAACTAATTAGCTGAAATCTCTTTCAACCGCATTTGAACCCAACAACATCTTGTCGGTTTGCGATCTAGTACGTCTCCGAATTTCAGCCCAAAAGCAATCCGTTAATATTTCGCACATAAATTTTTGGAAAATTGATGAGAAAAAGTTTCTAATCGACGTTTGAGGAATCAAATGTTGTTAAACAAAAGCTTTAGGCAAACCCAAAATTCTAAAGATATATTGTTACTAATGTTGTACGGCATAGCCTTTTCATGACATTGGAGGACACACCTTTAAGTAGCTTCTAAGAGAAGGGTCAAGAGTAAGACGCACAGCGAACTGGATAAGTATCCTAGGCTTTAGACAGACTAAACAGTTCTTCGACTTCTAAGTCTTAACTATGTAGGTTCAAGAAACTATAACAGCTAGCAAACTCTATAAGAATGTTGACAGGTCTACTCACCGGAAACTGTAAAGGGACACTTAAGCAGGATGGGCATGATCAGGTTCAGTGCCTGCATTTTCTGTGAACTTGAGAAGGAAATGTCGCAGCATATACTAGCTGAGTGTGATGCCCTGGCCAGAGGAAGAATGTCCCGCCTGGATGTATACAGGATTTCGTTGACCGACACGATCCGATTGGAGTCAACCCAGATAATTAAGTTTATATCAGATATAGGACTGAACTTACAGGTCGCGGTGCTTTATTCCCCAATAACAATATTATGACTAGTTTTGTAAATCGCAACAATTGAATGTGTTATGACTTGCACTGTTTTAAACATGTCAAGCAGTTTTTTGTGCAGCATTGAGACAGAAAAACTAACAGATGAGAACCACGATGTACCCTTCTCCCACTGCAATTCACACGACAATTGTTAGCCAAAATTGCCTTGAAAGCATAAGCGTTAATAACACTACTCAATACGAGTTCACCAAAGAGTATGAAATAAAATAGAGTGGAATTCTTGGCCGTTACTTTGAGTTGACGTGCTGAAAAGCGACCACTTTCAGCACAGTGCCCACTGTGCGTTTTTTTTTGCTTTTTCTCTTACTTAATTTTCGAGTTTGTCTGACAGAGACAGCAACACAATCAACACGCGTGCTGAAAGTGGTCGCTTTTCAGCAAAAATTTTGAATATTTTATCGGTTCAGGATTCCACTCTATTACTTTCAGGCTCGTTGGAGTTCACATTTAAGAACTCTGATGGTTGATCTCCGGTCAACAGGTTCCACTTAATCCGTCATATCTGTATTGTATTGTAAGTATCCACTTCATTCTTTATTTTATTTAAAGGTAATGAATGCCACTACAATCCTTTCATAGACCACTTTTCGATTTGCTATACAAAAGTCGATGTTATCGGCTAGCCATCGTCGTGCAACTTCCGGCGGGAGAAGGGTAATAAGCAACCAGGACGGAAAAGCGTGGTTACAAAGTGTAACTCACACACACACGCAGACTCTATTGAGTTCATATTTTAAAGCACATAACTGATTCGCTCAGGACAAAGCGACAACATACAGAAAATACCCACTAATTGGCCTTTTATAGAAGCACCAGCGACCCACGCAATCAATTCACATCATTTGCCATAACCATGACAGTGTAGTGCCGCCTCAATTGGCCAAGTTTACTGCGCTTCATCAGCCTTGGTCTTGGCCTCGTTATGAGCACCCAACTTCAAAGCAGTTTATATACAGCACTTGGGACCAACATCTTCGTCGGCGTCTGGCGGCTTAAGCAAATTAGCGAAATATTTAATTATGGTTAATTAGCACAACATTGGCTTAAGCTTTGCTGTTTGTGTGCCGGGATCCGGCAGGTTATGGTAATGGTTAGGGTAGGTCAACGTTTACATTGTAGCTAAAATGCTACCTGGTATAATCTGCCAGCGGTTTGTGCTTTGAATGAATTTTCAAGGGATTAGCGGTAAATAAGGCTTATTTATTGAAGGACCGGTTACTGTTAGCTGGTTGCACTTAAGCTATTGCAGGAAATAAACAACCATATGGACAGACTTTAATTTTGCAGCAATTCAATTTGGATATTCTCACAAACTCCAATCCCTTACCCTTACCCGTTCCTCATTTCAACAGCTTTAAGACGAAACAACCTGCTTTTTATCATCCTTTTCCTTATCCTCATTCTAAAAGCTATAAAATGAAACAATCCCATTATCGCTTCGCTCACAACCTCCTTGCCCCTCTCTGGGTAAATCATATTCATATTCCATCTTTCCCTTGCCTTTCTCCTTTTGGTTCCCAGACTCTGGGAGCAGTTTTGGGAAAAAATAATAGTAGACTTTTGAGATTTTGTGTCATTTTTTGTAGTTTAAACGACGTGCCCTAGTCCCTTGACTGTTATTGTGATTTACACCCTGATTTAACCCCAGTGTCATAAATAATGCATGAATACTAACAGAATTTCTAATTTCAATCGCTAAGAATGGGAGCCAAAAGTGCGATCAGGCAGGAAATGCAAATTTGCTTGGCTCGAAGCAAAACCTGGTTTGAGATTGCTGTTCGAAACGATCCTTGAACATGAATTTAAGCAACCTACAGATTTGAACCCGTGAAACGAAAAAGTTTCAATGTATGTGTCTTTCAAGTAGTTTGCTAAGCAGCATTTCATCCGACTATGAAACTATGGGTGTACATGCCTGCTCTATACTATATACTACTATACTATAAGACACCCTATAAATCATGTTATATTCTTCAAAAGTAACTCTAAATGAAAAATTTGAAATCCCAACCTACCAAAGTTTTGTTAAAACATGTATTACTTAAAAGTTTACGTTTTTATTAGTTTATCCCAGAGATTCTGATTATTGCAAAACTTTGAAAACAACTACTGTATTGCTAAAAACTTTACGCAATTAACAGCTTTCTACGTTTAATCACACAATAGTAAAACCCTTAGTGAGGTGAGGATCAGAAATTCGAATATTTATGGCTGCCTATTCAAGAGGCTTCCACGGTACTTCTTGACCTGTTTTGCGAGCCAAGTATATCTTGGTAACATTTGGTAATTTATTAATTATATTAAAACGGAATGAGATATTTTGTGTTATGTTACATACTCTGGGACTACTATGGCACTCAACTTCATATATTTGTGCTCATTCGATGGGCAGAAGGCGAAAGAGGGCGGGCGAAGCAAGCAGGGATCGGAGCCCCCTAGTTATAATAAAATTGTATTGATAAACGTTATCAATAAGTTTCGTGCTTTTCTGCTTTTCCCTGTAAGCCATTCTAATTTTCTTCATTTTCGATCCGGTTTGCTCGAAACATGTCTTATTTTGTTCTTCGCAAATAGGACTAATGGAAAGAACTTCAAGAAAAGTTTTCCAAAAAAATTGTTTGACAACAGGTCAACGGCTTGGGTAAAGACATATATTTTAACCTTTTTTGCCTTAATTTCAAGCCCAAAGTTCTACTAAGAGTCAAAAAATAGCCAATAAAAGAATTGAGTTGAAGCTTCAAATATGAAAAAATATCACAATAAGACTTCAATTGAAAAGATATATAGCGGTTTAAGTGAAATCTCCTTAAAAAAAAACGATATTCGCGAAATTCTCAAAACCTGAGTGTGAAGTATTTTTTAGCCTGGAATGCGAATCCGGTGTAAAAATTGATACCACGTGTGCGGATTTTGAGATATACTGCGTTTTTTTTTTGTTACTTTTATGACTTTCTACAGGGTGCACAACATTTTTGTGTTCTTACTCTCTGGTAACATCATTAAGTACTAATTTTACTCTTCAATTCAAGAGTTAGAACGATCGGTTCTCAAAAAACGAGTGTTAGCTTTCCAACAGCTGAGCCCTGTTGCCTGTGCTATTCATAGTAAATTATCATCTCTAAATTTAGAATTTGGAACCAAACTTTTTTGAAAACAAGTGCTACGGTTCCGTTAACACAGCACTGAAGCACTGTAGCAATCGTAAGTTATTGCTGGTTATTACAGTGCTTCCAACATAAATTCCACATACAAATTACGATATCATACAACATCTCAAGAACTCTGTGCATAGAAGTGCAGCGCTAGAAGTTGTGTGCAAAATGTTGTGGTATTTGCTCTATATAATCAGCGAATACACTAAGTTTTAAGCAGTCACTTGGAAGTAGTAGTAGTAGTAGGTTATACCATTCGGTTTTCATGGCATGTTCCGCTTCACTTGCACACAACATAATCAAATACTCGGTTTTTTTTTCAAACAATTCAATCAAATTTTAAATTTTGAGTTCAACGGTATAAAAAACTTATGCACAAGTTGTGACAAAAGAGTTCTATGCTTGGTGCTCGCACCTTTTCTTCTTTTCCTGCGTCTCCTTGGCGCGATACTGAATTATGAACTGTATGAGCTCGACGGTTATGACACTTTGTCGGCTACTTTCACGCCTCAGACGACTCATAGCGCGCCCAGCAACACAACTGCGTCAAGAACGAGGCTGGTAATGACGTTACGCCTGGACACTGCGAACGTAGTAGCTGGCAAACGTTGACTTCGAAGTGCTTCCTCTTCTTGTGTTGGTTCTTGAACATGGGATGGCCAAAATAGCATACCTTCCGGCAATGTCGTGAATGTGTACTATGGTAATTTTTGTGGTGTTTTTCTATTTTTTGCCAAATTTGCTTAACGGTTTTTGTATAGACATTGAAATTAATACATTTATCACTCGACGCACATGACACAGTTATGCGCCTAGATTAGGGGTTTTCATGGGGGCGGGAAGGTCGTGAGTTTGGCAAGGTGTTGCCCGAAGCTACCGTGTCTGTCTTGTAATTAGCGAAAAAAATGCGCTTTTAATGACACGTGCGTAAATATTAGACCATTTTTTGTGTACACTAACACTTTAAGCCACGTTTATGGCGACACTTTTGCAACTTTTCTGCGTAACTTTGCGCGCTTTAAGCCTTTGGCGCGTGGCGCGCATTACTCCTTGCGTACTTGGCGCGTTGCGAGTTAAATTTAAACTAAAGCCAAAGCAATCGCAAAAAAATGCCACAACATCGCGAAAATGTCGAGCACACGGGAGTAGCCACAATTGCTGCCGCATTCGTCTTCTAGCGTTTTGCGTGCTTTCGACCAGGTCAAAAGCTAGAGGCAAAAGGCTAAGCCAAATACCAATATACTACCAGTAGTAGTTGTTGGCGTGCGTGCATAAGTTGTGGATACTTTCATGTATGAACTACCGAGTTAGAGAGAGAGAGAGACAGACACAGAGTGGGAGTGAGAGGGGTGCTATAGATATTTGTGTGCTGACTGGCTGGCACGCCAACTGCTGAAAATGTATATCAATTATGTCAGCGTTGGCCCGGCCAGGCAATAATGCAGAGTCATGGACTAAGCCACTAATACAAACATAAATACAAATACAAGCCGGCAACAACGATTACTTATGTATAAGACTAAGTGCTGCACATAAGACATATACACTAGCAGAAAAGCGAAGAGACAATGTTTTGGTGCAAAAATTACGCATACGCCGTGTGACAAGTGCGGTAGTAGTCTTAAAGTAGTTTTTTCATGTTCCAATCTGACTGTTCCGCCAGTCGGCTGCCCATTATGGCCTATCTCTTGATACCTCCGTTTTACCCTACTCGGTAAAGTTGGTCGGTCTACCAAAAAGTTGGTTCCATATGGACGGCTAAAGAGTCTGTTCCATAAGGACTGCCAAAAAGTAGCTACCTTATGGACTGCTAAAAAGTTATTTTCTAATGATCCGTCAAAGAGTATGTTCTTTATGGTCTACCAAAGAGCAAGTCCTCTAGCAGTCGGCAAATACTATATTACATATGGACTGCAAAAAAGTAGAGCCCTACTCTTACCTTCCGTCTTACTAACGATTAGGGCCCTTTGGACATGCCAAGAGGTAAGCCGCTTCGTCGGGAGACCTACCCAAACCAATGTCGTCCTAACGTTAAAAGGGCACAAAAAATACATTGCTTGTGAATTGGGGATACGGTTGATCTTGACAACTACATGGAATATAGATGCAAAAACCTTAATTGGAAACTACGTAAGGTGGACTCTTGAAAGAAGTTCCCTATCACGGGGTTTACGTGAACCTTCAACGGATCTTGTAAGATATCTGGCATGAACGTATTGTATTACCTTCTTGTATGACGTTTTAACGTTGCAGAGAGGAGATGCTGGTTACCAAGTTTATAACCAAATTGCCTACCAGTGGGTTCGCGTGAACCTGCAACGGATCTTGTAAAACATCTGGTATGAACATATTGTATGACGTTTTAACGTTATCATAACGATGTGTATGCGATGATTCATATGATTCTCACCACAGCAACCTAGTGATTCTTCTGCGTACACTAAGGTCTCGATTTCACATTGTTCAAAGGAGATGAGATTAATCTGCAACGGATCTTGTAAGACATCTGGTAGGGCCGTATTATATGACGTTTTAACGTTATCATCACGTTGGGTATGCGATGATCCATATGATTCCCACCACAGCAACCTTGCGCTTTTGCGCAACTTTTGATAAACCACAACTGGATTTTTGAGTGTGAGAGTTATATTAGCTCGCGAAGCTTACTGTGGCAGCAGTCATGGTTACTTGCTTTCACCTGGTAAGATGTCCATGTGTGCACCCAGTTGTTTGAACCAGAGGTCTAACCATATTCTGGGACAAACGCGTCGCCTTAGCGTAAATATGCAGTTCTTTGGTTCGAGGTCATTTATCTCAAAATTCCCTCTACGCAATCAGCTGCCAAAAGCCAGAGGCGTGACTTCATCAGCTTCAGTGGTGCTAGCCAAATTGGACACACAGTCAATGTGTGCATGCAAGTATTAGAGCCTAGCCACCTGAGCTATGACCATATTCTGGGACAGCCGGTTCACCTGAGCGCCAATGTGTCTGCGACTCGAGGCCATTTACAGCAATATTCCCTCTGCGGGACCATTTGCCAAAAGCCATAGGCGTGACTTTATCAGCTTTAGTGGTGCTAGCAAAGTTAGACACAGAGGTAACCCAAATTGGAGAAGTAACAATCACGCCTGTGGCCAGCATGTACGACATGAAAGATGTGTACGGGACAGACCTGAAGACACTGCCCTGCGGTACATCTGCTCCAAGGTGACAACTTATTCATCGCTTATTCCGCAGCTTAACAATTAATCTGTTTCCTTGAAGAGCATTTGGAATATTCTAGTGAACGGCAGTCGAATTCGGCATGGATAAGACACGACGACGGCAAAAGAGTTATATTTGCAATGCCTTCGAGGTCATGCACTGGTGTATCTGAAGCGAAACTAATAAACAGATGTGGCTTTTAAGACTCCCAATGCCAAGTTTTCTCAGAATTAGGGAAAACCAAGCGCTAAAAGCGAATAATCCTTCATCACGAAGGACGGCTCTCAAAAGAGTCTTACTGAGCAGTCAAAGAGTCTTATTAATGGATCATACGGCGTATAGGCCAAATTTGACGCCCAATGATTTTGTTTTGTTCACGTACATCAATTTTTGATTGGATTGCGCATGTCGAATGCCGAATGCCTTTTCATAATAAGTCACAAATTCCGAGAAATTAACCTTTTTTCAATCTTCGAACAAGTTTTTGAAACTTTCAAACTAAATGCTGTAACGGATAGTTTGCCAATTAAATGACCTACAAATATAAATTGAAAAATACAGATTTTGGAAAAATTATGATCCAAAACGAAAACCCAGCTCACCCTTGGAAGTAAAATTAAAGCATCAAGATGTTACGTTTACACCGATTTGGCGAAAAAAACATCGCTTAGCGCAAAAGTGCAAAATCCTTTACAAAAACGCATTTCTCTCAGTGTATAAAAAACGTACAATAATACAGATATACATTTTCAGCCATTTCCACAAAACAATTACACAAAATGCTAAAAGGCATAAAAAATAACAGCAAGAAGGAATGGCAAGAGGAAGAGGTATGTCAAGACAAAGCTGCTGCTGCCGTGCAAGTGTCTGATAAACACGACAACAAAACGAGAACACGGGAACCAGAAAGAGTACGGGAACGAGTGAAACACAGTTAAAGCCCGTCCAGCCACTCCGGGAACTTCCTTTTGTTTTATGACTTTGCATGCCAAGTTGAACCGAAGTTGAACCGAGCCCAGGGGCAGGAAGTGCATGAAAAGTGCCATTAAACTTGGCCATGCCCCTCGGGCGCTGCTCCGCCTCAGCCGCAGTCCACAATTCAGAGTCCACAGTCAGAAGCCAGGGCTCAATTCGTCAACAATCATCATCATGAATGTCAAAAAGTTTTCATAGTTCTGTTTGTGGCGTGTATTTATTGTTGTTCTTGTTGTCAAAATTGCATTTCATTTCATTCCACCGCAATTAATTTTTGCATTTTCTGCGAATCATGCAGAATAAATTGCGGTTTTATTATAATAAATATTTGATTAAATTTGCAACTTTTATGAGAAACTTTTGCCAAGACGATTTGAGGTGGATTTCGTGTTTATGGACAATTTTGCAACGCTGGTTTATGGGTTTATGGCACTGCTTAAAATCACCCGAATTAAGTTACTGATTCGGTTTAGTGGTTTCAATTTCTTTTGGCATAGTAATAGAATCCTTTTTTTCCGTAAAACCTCAAGTTGCACTTAAGTAGAGTTTCAAGACGCTTCAAATGCGTATAAGTTTCAAGGGTACAAGAGACGAAATATCTTCGAAACTTTCTGTTAACTTAACACTTTCGATTTTACTCAAAAATAACAACGATTTAGCTGAATCTTTATGAATCGAAAACTCTTTGGTTTAATTAACGCACACTTCCACTGAGAATGGAAGTGATTGAAACGCAACACGGCATTAAAAGTGAACAGCAGTCTTCAATAGACAATAGACTTCTTTCTTTTGGTATGATTTAAATTTTCTCCACAGCATCATTGGTTGATCGTTATATGTATTTTTACGTTAAACAAATTCAGGAGAGATCTGTTCATCAGTCACCGCAAAAGCCTTCATGACGATAATTTGATCCCAACTTTGGGAGGCACCTTCGTTATCGGTACGGAGGCGGAGGAGGAGTAAGATGGCGCCAACATAGACGCAAGCTATATGGCACCACATTATGCCCAGTTATGGTCATATTTCTCTGAATATATTGAAATATGAGGAAGCAGGATGACAGTGGTTCTTACTTCACTTCACATTATGCTCCGAAACGAGGAGTAGATGGCTTGTTTGTAGAAGCTTCTTCAAAAAATCTCGATTGTGGCATTTTTTCAATATTTCTTAATAGCTACTCCATTTTTCTACCGATTTTGCTTAAATTAGTGTTGAAACGTTCGCAACGAATCATTTTATCGAATTAGGAAATCCAAAATGGTTTCCGGATTCGAAATCAGTGACCGAATTTACAGGAAAAAGTAAGTTTTTTACACAGGCTTTTTTTTTGTTGCATAGTGTAATTTATGATATTATAATCATACAATGAATGCTACCACATATCATTAGTTCAGCGGTCGGCAGCAAAAAAGTTGCCAATCTACATGTTAGTTCTGCTCGGGTGCTGCCGACGCAGCTCAACACATTTTTCCTCCTCCGCCGACGCCTGCTTTAGTAACTAGTCTATTTAAAGCGCTATTTTGCCACTTAAAGTTTTGAAAAATCCACCTTCCTCGATTGGCTTCCCATTTACACCAGTTGTTTGTATTCGACCAAGTGATTCGAAAATAAGCCAATTTTTACTCTAGTATAAGCTAGTCTTTCAAAGTTATGGTCACCTAAAGTTGTTCCAAACTATGCACAAGGCTGTCTGAGTGCTAGCGCTTGGTTGAACTTCCTTCTCTGAGCCATCACGAATCGAATCTACGTTTTTCATAAAAAACAAACTCTCGACTAAATCGCAACACATTTAAAAACGTTTTACTCTAATATTAAATTTGTTTGAAAACTGCCTGTATACAAGCTCTTACCGTATGTCCAGCCCAAAATAGTCTGTTTCCGCCCCGCTAATCCAAGCTTTCAACTCTAATTTATAATCACTAGCAAAATGACGCCTTCTATTAGGTAAAAATCACGCAATTCCGTCATGCCTGAAATCATGCAACAGGTTTGTGGAATGTTACTATTTTTACGGCAAATGCAAATCGGCAACTATTGCCAACGGAACTTCTTAATTAGCTGCACGCGCATAACTATGACAAGCATGAAAACGCTAGAAAATAATAACTTAACGCTGCGAGGCATGGCAAGTATTTTCACTTGAATTTTCCTGTCAAAAATGTTGAAAATTTTCACAGCATGCCTTGGAGCTTGCGGAATTGTCCCTGTAATATCTGGTTCATTTAAGCGGGCGCGTTTGATGTGGCAGCTGTTCTGGTACGCACACAAATTCAAATTCAAATATACAAATATACGTTTATATTACGTATACGCCGCGTATATGTGGGCCCATGATAATGCCAGCGACCCCCAAAAGTATGCCACTTAATAGTTATGCGTGCAATTTCCTGCGCTTGAGCTTTGGGCATTTTGACATTATCGCTCTTGTTGTTGTTGTTGGGGAAATTGCTGGCAAATTGACAGCTTTTGTTTTGCATTTCCCGGTCTGTCTCGCTCACACTCTAGCTGTGAACTTTACAGTTATGTCGCAAAGGAAATCCACAACAACAACAACAACAAGTTGAGCGTGAACAAAGGAAAACATCATTATATTGAATGCTCCTTGGTGTGAAGTCCATAATGATGCCTATCACGGGCACAACTCGCCATATTGGCAGATTAAACTGGTAGCTGTTTTGAGCGGTTCCCTCTGACTCTCTCTCTTTGGGTTCCGCTGGAACAATGTCCTGTAAAAATACTTCCTTCTTTCTTCTAAGGATTCTATGCCCATTTTATGCGTATTTTGTAGTCGTTGCTGTTTTTATTTTTGATATAGACTACAATGGAAATTGTATAAAAGCTTCTTCGACTGGTTTTCCAGAAACTGGCTGCTTATGTGGCAAAAATTGGCAGTTAACATCATTTATTATTGATTTTGCCTTTATATGTATTTCGTGTATTGTAATTGAGCGTGCAAATACAACAACAATGACAACAATCGACAGTTATACACCGCAAGTTCTGATAGCCGAAGTTTATATACACTAGAACTCATTTAGGGCATAATTCTCATGCAATGCAAAACACGATTGCTATATCTTTAAATCTCGGCTCGTATCTTGTTGATTCTATATAATACGAGATGAACCCGCGCGCTCCGCTGTCCATTAAATTAATTCTTCCTCTTCCTTCTCTTCTCTCTCTCTTCTTCATACTAAGTCAAGCTGCGGATATTGGTACCAATATCTTTATATCCTCTAAATCTACCTTACCTCAATTCAAAAGAATCCTTTACCTAGTCAAAGATAATGCTTGCCTACTATATAAGAAGAAACTCATTTAGTATGTTGTATATGGAAAATCATTTTTAGCAATATCTGCGGAACTCATAAGTTGATTTTGTTCAAACTTAGATAAGAACACTTTCTAACATAATGGGAAGCTATCCTCAACATTTTATCAAAATCTGTCCAGTAGTTTTTGAGGAGAAGAGTCACAAAGAATTGGCAGTCATTTTTATATATGTATATAGAAGATTACTTCTGAACACGACGATTTTTTTAAAATAGTATGTCGAAATAATTGCTTAGTCTTATAAAATTTAAAAGGTTTAGTCTCTTATAACCCGTGTGTTGAGCGGGTTAGAGAATACCACCTCAGCAGGTCAAAGCTTGTCGTATGAAGCGACTAACAATGCAACTGAGTTTTTTCGAGACCAGAAGCCCTTAAGAGTTGTGCGTAGGTTTTGTCACCCACCACGTAAAACCACAATTCCAATGAAATAATGTATTTACATCAGGCCGTAACCCGATAACACGGGTTGTTATGGCCAGTTAAGAAGAAGAACGATTTTCAGCTACAATGTTATTACCTATTGTAACCACCTGAATTTTTGTGTTTAAGCGATAGTCATGACTCTAACAACGATCAGTCTGAGTTTTTAATTGTATCCAGGTTTTTCATAAAAGTGCACTGTGCTTCGTTCCTCTTTAAGCTAATTCCTCCGAAAAAACAAGGGAAACTATCTATAATTGCCCAGACCGGAATTCGTTTTTCTATGAACCGTATATGAAAAATTTACTTTTACAAGAATATAGAATACTTTAAAATAATAAAGAAGCACAAGCGGAATCCGGAAAAGATATAGTACGAAAGCTTATTAAACAAATCTTGGTTCAGACCTTTTCTTGCAGGTTCATTTTTTTGTGAAACATATGAAATTGTAAACCGACTGTTATGTTATGTTATCACATACATGCCGTAATTGGAGCACATCGATGAGGTTCACGCAAGTCGCAAATCCTTTGTTGAAACTGCAACCGCAAAACCGTCTTAAGATTTCTGGCACAGCCTTGATAAACTAGTTGGATGCGCAGTTTTTTGCAGGCTTTCGCAAAATGCTTGGGATATTTTTATTTCTATTAGTACAAACGAAGAGAGATAATGCTGACACTGACTTCGTGTATTAGTTCTTTGGGCATCCAAATTTGTTCAAGTAATAGAGTGGAATCCTTTGCCGTTACATTGAGTAGACTTGCTGAAATGCGGCAATTCTCGAGCGCTGTCTATACATGTGCACTTTCTCTTTCTCCGTGTTGCTTACGAAAGAGTCGGTCTAAGAGAGAGCGCAACACAAACAGCCTCACACGCACACTACTTGGTAATAGCCGCATTTTAGCAAAACTTTTGAGCTTTTTAACGGTCCACTCTATTAATGTAATGCCCTTTTACGAGGAGGAACCTATATTACAGCGCTACAAGCTAGAGGAAGACAAAGTTGTACTCATATTTTTAACATTTTTTCACTGGACACAGTTGACTTTCTAGCGCTTCATCGGGCCAAAAGTTAGGCTGATATTTTTTGATAATGCTCTGAAAGTTTTTTAAGTTTTGACACTGCTGTTTGAACAACTTTTTTAAAAATCAGCGACAATTGGTAGGAAAACAATTTAACTTTTGTTAGAACTTTGCTGTTTTTCTGTATAATAATGAGACACAACTATTTGATAAAATCGCATTTACTCTCCAGAAGTGTACAAAAATGTTAGGCACAAGTATGACAATCGCCTGCGGGGCATTTGTGTGTGACTATCAATTTGGTTTTTGGGTCAACTTTATTGTACACCTTGTCCTGTGCAGCTTAAGTCGCTGCCGTCAACGCCGTCGAAGTCTTCTACATTGTCCGTTACTCATTCGCCCCATTGGCCTTAGCCTTGCTAATGCTTTCAACTAAAGATGATTGATGATATTGCCTCTTGCTTGTCCACATAATGTGTATTGCTTGTATAGTGTATTTGTGATACCATTGTAATATATATATATATATATATATATATATATATATATATTTCTGAAATACATAGTTGTATATGCTTCATTCTCGTAACCTTCAACTTGCTTTTAGGGCTGATATTTGACCCAATTCTTTTGTAGATTTGGACCATTTGATGTATGTGTTATTGGTTTGTGAGAATTAAAGCATTTTAATTGCGCTTAGTTGAATTTCCGTTAAACATTTAACAAATTTATACAACATTGTTGCACAAATCAATGGCCAAATTAATTGAGTAGCCAATAATGGTTATAAATGAAGGTAATACGTAATGCCCATTACTTTTTTTTGCCACCTGCTGTTGCCTGCAGCATTTTACACACACACCAATTACTTTTTAATTGTAATTGATTGTAATTTATGAAACTGTTTTATGTAAATTTTTCTTTTTTCACGCACAACAAATGTATCAAACGCCCAAAAGTAACTGCTGCGACGTTTGAAAATACAATAAAAAAATACTTTTTTTTTGCTTCTTTTGCCGTTATCTGCATAAATGAAGCCGAAAATGGCATTTAATTTGTGAGCTTCACATTGATATCGAGGCCGGTCGGCAATAAAGCGTTTTTATATCTATTTTACAGAAATGTGATTTCTCTTTAAAATTGTTAGTTTTTATCATAATTAAACAAAATGGCAAAATTACGTCACTGCTGTGATAACAGCCACATGCACACGCAACTGTTACACTTTTTTGGGACGACACTGTACATACACCAGGTCCGCATTTAGAAATTGCCTCCGCTCAACACCTTTCACTTATCTTCTTCAATGATGAAATAAGTTGGGTCCATTTATTGTATCTTACATCTCTCTCTTTACATCTTAATTAGAGATTCGCAAAGTTATTGATAATGGCTTCACAATCTAGACATGTGTAATTCTGACTCTATAGCTAACAAGAATGCGTTCATTCTGCAGCCAAATTTGATCTCAACTAGTTTTTGAATCTCCGTAAAACGGAAATCGATCGGTACGCTATATCAACGTTAGGAAAAACTGTGTAGAGCTCGTTGCTTTTCAGAAGTTTGAGCAAATCCATAGGGATACTTATTTTCTACCTTCTTTTTTATCCAATAACTTGTAAATAAAATCATCTAATTCGTGAACGATGCTTTGATATCTTGATCGTAGAAATTAATAGTTAATTAGTATTACATAACATAACACTCATAACAGCTCATTGCGAAGAGGAGGGAAGAAAACACGAAATAACAACGTTTGTGTTTACAATCTAGTTTGTTGTTGTTTTCTATCTAATCAATCAAATCAAATTTTATTTGTCTAAAATGCAACATATCCCTTTGAAACGTATATTCTGCAAACCGTAATCATTTTATTTTTCGAATGGTACAGGTTTCACCTAAAAAAGTTGCGTTATTGAGAAACAATCGGTATCACACTGAATTTTTGCTTCGCGTATTTATTTAATAAATCTGGTATTAATTTTTTTTTTCATTCGAATAATGCATGTCTTATAGACTGAAAACGTTTGATAAAGTTCTAGGTATGTTTTTGATCTTTTTAGTAATTCAGACAAAATGCTGTCTAAAATGACGTTGACTATATTTATTCTGATATTTTCCCATCCAACAAGATCTACTTCTCCAAGCGTTGCATTCCTCGCATCTGAGTTTTCTCGTCGTTTTTCGCGTAGAAACCATTTGATATTCTTTGCGCAGGGAAACAAGAGGTTTATCTTTAAAAGAATCAAAAACTTGACGAATATCAATAACCACTTTGTTAAGCCCATTAAAAAGTTAAACTCCCAACAATAGTTGTTTTTTTTTTTAAATTTTCTATTTAAAGAATTAAGTGATGATAACAAATGTTGTCTATGTCTATGTTGTTGTCGAATACCGAATGCTATGTTTTTGTATGTTGTGAAAGTCGATTGTTTTCCGAATTTGGGGGTTTTATGTTGGTAACTGTACGCGTACGTGTACCAACATAATAAGCAAAAAATCTACAGATCGAGTAGTGAAATATTGATGTTACTGTCAATTTGAACTCAAGTTTTTTCGCACGTTTAAAGCTTCCAGTTCTTCTCGGACGAAATAATTTCGAAAGTTTCTGCTAAAATTTGACGCCCCACAGTTTTTGCCGCCTTAGGCACTCGCCTACATTGCCTTTATGTTAAATCCAGGCCTGTCATACACTCAGCGCATTAACGTTGAGTCCTTCTGTTTGAAGGGGGGCTTTCGGTGTGTGAAGATGTACGCTAAGAGCTTTGGCCGAAAAATAAAACATTTATAAGAATAAAATGTGTGGGCGTTGAAAGATTCTAACGTGATTTGTTTTAATAAATCGAAGTAGGCGTTGACTAAGCAGCCTTCCTGCTTGCCAGCTGGGAATGTCCTTAGGCCCATGGAGTGCAGCTGGGGCATAATGTTGCGACAGTCATTCAACCGCAAAAATTTGTTACGACTTTTGAGCTTTACCATAAATGACATTCTAAACTAATTTCGGTGTCGATGTCAAAAACGCAGACAGTCATAAGTACATAGTATATATAAGTAACTGTTAGAGTGTGTGTGTGAAAATGCTTAATCCCAGTTGGATGTGACAGCATGAAACATTATTGCATCGCACTTAGTTTTAAAGTCTTTTAGTCTAGAAAGCAATGAAAAATTGGCGAATGCTTGAGAAAAGTAGATTTTCGCGGCTTAAAAAATCTTTTTCACCTCGAAGGTCTAAAACCACACAAAATACAGCTGGGGCAAGAACTGAAGCCAGTTGGCTATGACGATGGCAACAACGTTACGGTCAATGGTGCTCGCTATTGTTCGATGATATTGGACTTTTATTTTTTTTTACCAAAAATTGAAGATCTGGGATTGGTCTACATGTGGTTTCAACAGGAAAAGGCGACATGCCACACAGCATGCGAAACCTTGGGCATATTGCGAGACGAAATTATATTGCTGTCTTGGAAAGAGTATGCCATAGTTGGGCATTCCGGATTGACCACTTGGAACGTAGCTGCGGTCAACATCTAAACGAAATAGTCTTTAAAAAGATAACACAGGTCTACAAATACCGTGGTCATGCCTCATGTTGGAAAGCTAAGTGTCATTTCCAAATTAATTGCTGCGTAGAATCCGAATCCGGAGTTAGAATTGGCCTATCACGTCAGGATTTTGAGATATTTGAAGTTAGATAGACCACAGGCCGCTTTTTGGGAGGAAACATGTTGACCTATGTTATTGTCTCAAATGCTTAATGCTTTGCATTTTGTATTGAAAACTTCTTTGATTTGTAAATCTATTTTTAGAAGTAAAACTGATCATTTATCTCTTCCACAGGCCGGTATGCGAATATGCTAAGACGACTTAAGGAAATTTCATTGGGAAATTTAAAAAAAAACGAAAAAACGCTAAGAAAGTGATTTCTGGAACAGAACTGTTACTAATCGTTGCACATCTATAAAATTAAAGCAATCTGTACAGTTGCTGGCACAATTTTAGAAAAAAATCAAACTTATTTGAAAGATAATATCAACGGTATCTCGGTAACAAGCAATTTCTTAAAATATTATGTATTTGTAAGGAATTTATTCAATGAAAAATAAAACATACAGTTCCATTATGTGGTCACGTTCGAATCAACTTATTTTTGCCTTTTCCTTGGAAATATTAAAACTTCTAATATCAAAATTGCCATTTACTTTTATTTAAACGAGTATGACAGTCACTTTCGACACTACCAAATCATAATGTTTTATTTATTGCAGTTTTTGCTTTAATTTATTTTGTGGCTATTACAAAATTATTTTAATCGCACCTTTAGACTACGCACAAGTCGTGTTCCATCTATTCTGTTACCAATTTTTCATAACAAATTGAATATTTGGAAATTCAATATTAGAATGGCGTTTTTCTCTCTTAAACGTCGCTACTAAATACTAAATTTTCGTTCAATAAGTTTTTTTGTGACATTTTTGAAAAGAAAGAATTCGATATGGTTTAACGGGTATGTTAAAAAGTATAACAAAATTGTTATTAAAATTCTAGTTCTAGCTCAAAACTGAGAAGATGTACCAAATGCCATATTATAAATAGCGATAACTTCCCAAACCTATAATACATAATCCAAATTGGTTATAACTGTTTTTTTGTTTCGTATCTAAAGAGAGTGAACCCAAATGATGAGTTTTGTTTCTCTCTTTTGTTTAAGAAGATTTGTTCCCTTTCTTCTTTAAACCAATTTTTTGAGTTTCATTATCTTTTCGCCTTACAAAGTAAGACGTTGGTGTGCCTGAAATCTCTAGATGGCTTTCAATAGATTTTTAAATATTCAAAGCTATTTTCGGCATATCCATAGATTGTGTACACTGAACGTTTGTACTTCGGTTGAAATTTGGTTCTAATAGATTTCGGACACAACCCTGAATGTGTTTTTGTGCTATCTCACCACAAGGATCGTGACTTATATATAGTACCGAAAAAGTGCGTAGTTACTTTTCTGCTTCATGTTCCACAAAGTCCTACTGGCAAGCTAACGGTAAACTAAAACAAACTCAAGGCCTGCGGCAGCAACTCATGATTAATTTTGGCTGACAAGTGTGGAAAGAGAAGCCCCAAAGTTGAGGCACATCATCAAGATTGTGGGCGTGGCAGTGGTGCTTTGTGGTGCGCTCTTGCTACATTATTTGTTGACGGGGTGCGGTAATTGCGTTTTCAAGTGCAGCAACAAAAGCACGACAGACACAGACACAGATACACACTAACACAGTTACACAACACAGACAAACATAGAGAATTGAGACAAACCGCAATGGAATGATTCTTCGATGGGAAATCGCGAAATCGTTGATATTACTGTGACGACGCGCATAGCTTAGAACATGTGTGGTGCTACGACAAACGATGCCATTGGATTCCGATGAGTTTGAGGCGGAATTGCATCTAGTTTATATATGGATAGACAAGAGACAACCTGCAGTAATTTGCTTAGACTTTAAAGATACACAAATATATATAAAAGAAACAACATTAAATGCCCTACTTTCCCTACTATTGGCCATAATTTGGCAGAGGAAAAGAGCGCTCGGGAGGCGCACGCACAATGACTGTTGGCAGGATTAGGAGGCGGTGCTCCGAGTGCTGTCAGCCATTGACTTTGCGTGCTGTCCATGTCAAGGCTAAGCGCTTTGTGTATTTGGCTTAATTCGCCGAAACAGGAGTGTGAGAAGGCATTGACAACTTAATGCCACTGTAAGCCACAATACAATAAAGCCACTTCGGCTTATTACGCATACAAACCAAAAACAAAAGTAAGACTCAAAAGTTCAGATGTTTTTGTTAAGGCAATATTTAGAGGTGCTTACAAAGAAAAGCAATGTTTCTAGGGAGAGTTATTACCTAATCTGTTTTAAGCTGTTTTGCTTGAATTTACTTAAGATATATTTAAAAACGAGAAGATTTTAGTGAAATGTAGAGTATGACGTATTTTTGCGATTTTAGCCATATCGTCAGGCCTTTGAGTTTTGTGCAATTCTCAAACGAATCTTCTTTTCTGCAAAACCTCTTTGCATTTCATAAAACGGTATAGTTGTTACGCTTTTTAAGGTATCTGAAAATAACTTTTATAACAATAAGTTTTCTATTCAAATCAGACCCGCAGCAACCTAAGCAGACTTTACCACTCGTGTTTCTGAAAACGAAAGAATTTTGAAAATACCCAAATGAAACTTCCATTTGTTCCCTTGCTTTGAGTCTAATTCATAAATATGAACAGGAATTTAAAATTTACATGTTGGATACCCTTCGAGGACAAGCCCCTATCAAAACAAGAAAATCGAGAAGCTTCAAATGATTGTAAAATTTGGGTTAGCTCATTCGTTCATTCATCTCATTTTGCTGCTTTGGTTTCTCGGCGTCAAAAATTAGACGCTATTGTTTACACTCATAGTTGAGAATGCCGGTTTAGTCCCTCGAAACGTAGTTGTTAAGCTCTGATTTCGGAGCACAGTTGCCTTAGCGTTGCTCTAGAAGTCCTGGCCGTGGAATAATAATGGAAAGGAAATACTAATCTGCTGCTTCCACACTGTTGGAGGACATATATTTCATTTTGCTGCGAACGTAAATGAGGAAGGTCTCAACAAATTGAAGTCTACACGTTTACTCTTTCCTTTCTAATATTATTCGATGGTCCTGACTAATTTAGATCTTTAACATTTATGGACTGTGATCTCCATAAACGACGTAAGCCTGCCGCAAGTCAATATATTAGGAAACTGTGTTCATGTGTAAGACCTTAAAATCAGGTGTTAAGTCCAACAAACCAGCCACGAATAGAGTCAAATTAGGCGCGCGAGGATTGATTCAAGGGCATTTTTTGATTTCGAATGTAAGATATGTTCGATTACTGGGAGCGTTTTAGTCAACTCTAAGGCATAATTAACCAGGTAGGATTAATCTTTCGCTGAGCACTTCTTAGGAATTCCAATTCAACCACACATCGTTAATACGCACTACATTCGCTAGAATGCTCACTTTCCGTTGGGAGATATACTCAACATACTACACACTGAATCTGTTTAGGTAATAGCTCTAAGCATTATCCAACCCAGTACTAGGTGCAAGACCCCAAGGTGGAGCCCTTATTCAGGCAACTCCCAAGATACGTGAGGTCCGACCTAACCCATTCACGTTCAAGGTTCTCTTAGCTCCAAAACAATTACCTGGCTAGAGTTAGACCCAAATGAGAGTAAGTCTGTCAACTCTGTTTTCTGATAGTAACACGGTACAGCTTTTCAAGTGCCTTCTAAGCCTTACTGACAGCACATACATGTTACCCTGGACAGCTCCATTCCTTAATCTGGAATGGAGAATGTTTAGTCGGTGTCTTATTTCATACTATCTCTTTGTCTTTTCGCACTTGCATTTCTCGCCCCTAGGCTGCCTCAACTCAGTCGTTTGCGCTGTTTTTAGTTGAATATTTTTGGTCTGCTGCGAGTGTGGACGAGAAGGTAGCGATTTGCACTTCACTCTCTAGCTCTGTGAAACCTAAGCCTACCTGCGGGAGTAAGCCTACCTGGTTGAGAATACCTTGGTCGGCACGATACCCTATTCGACTAAAATGCTCTTTATATTTTTTAGTTCAGAAATTTTATACTTATTTCGACCTCAGAATTATACCAAGAGAACTGATTTATATAAGAAGAGCTATTGAGAGCTCGTAAACGGCTTTGGTCGCCTGATTTCAGACTTTTTAGAGTATCGGTAGGTTTACATCGAAATAAGCTTTTTGCTTACATTGTTAACAATACACACACTTTCTTTCCCCCCACTATAAGCTAAGATCCGGCCATATTTGATCATAATTAAGTTGAGTTACACTCCGAACACACAAAAAAAAGTGTCTGCTCCTAAATTTTAACATATTCTGTTACATAATTGGTTTAGAATTTTCAATATTGAAGAAATTTAAGAAAATTGTATGAAATATAAAAAAATTTTGAGAGAATATTGACGAAATTTTGGCAGTAAATCATAATTTGTGTAAATCGTGTCTTTTTCATAGCAAATTGGGTTTGGAAAACTAAAACTAACAAGAAAAATTATTATGTTTCATTTACAACAACTATCGCGAAATCAGCTTAGAGCTTACGTGTAATTTATTCCAGAAAAAGCGTACAAATTTAGCAACTATAAAAACAAGTGAATCTACAGCCTTGATAATTGTTTATCAACGATTTTCCGGTGCCCATTTGAGGCAAAAATGGTTCAAGATCTTCTTGAATCGTTTTATAGGGCACCAAGTCAAAACGTTTCCATTATAAAAACGTAAGACTACTATATATGTATATATATAAGCTGAGTCTGTGTTTCAGCCACATTTATTTTCAGTTTTAAAATATCTTTGCAATTTTACAGAGTTCTTTGTCTATCTAGTTTGTTTAAAGAAGAGATATATATATATATATATATATGTATATCTATAATACAGATTTCTCTCTTCTTTAAACAAACTAGATAGACAAAGAACTCTGTCAAATTGCAAAGATATTTTAAAACTGAAAATAAATGTGGCTGAAACACAGACTCAGCTTATCAGCAATATTTGAAAATTACACGTTGTCCCGCTTCAGCGAGTTCATCTCACCACTTTAAGATCCCAAAACTTAAACCAGACAAACTTAAAGATTTAAATAGTAATAGTTCCCATGCACGCCAACAGCAGACAAAGAACAACCGTGACTCAATCAGCAGCCAACAACAAGGAGAGTAAGATTTGTCTCTTAATCAGCGTGCAGCATAAAACGCTCCATTGGGAGCTGTTATCCCTGCTAGCTGGCTGCTGGCTATCTCGAGATACTGTGTTGACAGTTTCAATTTCCATGCATTTATATCACTCTCCAACGCTGGCAATGCTCTAAGTGCAGCAATGCATATAAATTACCAACAATTGCAGGCCATTTACTACTCGCTTTGTTTCCAGCTCTCGATTAGAACACAAACAGCAGCATGGAAACGTAGCTGGAATTAAGCAGCAGGAGATAGTTTTTAACTTAGCCGTAGAAACTTTAAGCTGAGATCTTGGATAAAAACCGCAGCTCCACTAATTGCATTAAGTTTGCACACAAAAACAAATATCAATGTTGAGCAGAGGCGTCAAAGGATTATGGGCGTGGCAGCTCATAGCAGTTGACTAAGTTTTCAATTAGCTGGCTGATTACTTGTTGAAATACAAAATTAAAAAAGTCCATGATGCGGCAAGTGGCAAGGTCAGCCAGCAGTTGATTTGCGTGTTGATTTGATTTATTTGTTTTTTTTTGATTGGTTTCAATTTACGCAAACTAACTAGAAACTAGGCGCAGCGAATGCATAGGAAATGCTACGTTTTGGCCACATGAGATTTGGTTGCGTTTGTGGTTTTAGCATAGTATATATAAAGTTAAAGTTGATGCTGCGCTAGATGGCCGTGGTCTGAGGTCGATTCCAGCGCCAGATAGTGCCATCATCGCATACATATACCAACACGCTGGCGTCGCGTGAAAAGGCAATTTGTCGCACGGTGCTGACACTTTTTGGATTATGCAATGTAGTCATATGCGCGCCTTCCGGATCGCTGGGATCCATTTCCCATACATAGACCTTGCCATGCTGATTGCCCAAGGCAATAACCTTTTGCCAGGGATTAAAGCCAAAGCGCACAAACCATATGTCACACTTATCGTATTCAAATTCTGCTATAATCGTGCAAGATGAATCGCTGGGCTTTAGCTGCTCAAAGGTTTGATGCAGCTGACCCGGCTTCCAGCATATAATGGCGCAGGACTCACAAGACTTGGATAGCACAAAGTTGCCAAACCATTGCACGCAGTCCACATAGTTGCAGTGTATGTCACGCGTTGAAAATTCTGGAAAGTGTTTGGTTATGGTCGGAAACGGCAACATAGACTTTTCCTGATTAAAGCTATTCGATGCTTCTATTTTCTGCTGAAATTCAGTTGTATTCAAGCACCACAGCTTCAATGAATGATCCATGCCGCTGGAAACAATGCGATCGCCACGCATATTAAAGTCAATGGACAGCACTTCATCACGATGTGCCTCAACGCCGCCAAAAATGGCAATGCATACATGAGTTTTTATGTTCCACAGCCTAATGGCATGGTCCTTGCTGCCGGACAGCAGCAGCTGCAGTTTGTGTGGATGAAACTTGAGCTCGTTAATTGCCTGGCCATGACCAATGTAGTTGCCCACAGTCTTATTTTTTTCCAAGTCAATGACGCGTATAACGCCGCGGTAACCAGCCGCGGCCAGCAGTGGCGCAGAGGTACTCAAATCATAGGACCAAGCGCAGGTATAAAAGACCTCATCGGGCTGCCAAGTGGAAACTTAATTAGTGTTTGTTAGGTTTGCAGCGTTGGCTACTTACATCCGGATCGGCATAGCAGTTGAGCAAAGTGATGCCACCTTTACGTGGGCATTCATAGACGGTGCAGCGATTGCTGCCGGCGCAGGCGAATACTTGTTTCTCATCTTTGCCCACCAATGTGTTAAAGGCCACACCAAATATGCTAGCACCATGGTTCTCCTTGACGTGTGAGCTTTAAATAAAGGCTTGTTGGTTGCATTTGCTTTTGCCAAGTTCGGAATTCCACAGACTTACTCGTATATATAGGCGGCGCCGCTTTTGGGCTTTGATTTGGACCTGCGCTTGCCACGCCTTTTGCTACGTGTACTGGAGTTGGGCGACTTGCTGTGCGAGGTGGTGCTGTTTGTGGTAAAACTGGTCGATTCGTCCTAAATAGAAGCGCCAACATAAGGAAATTACGGCTATTAATTAGCTCGTAGCTGGCAATTGCTTTTTAACTTACGGCGCACGAATTGTCAGAGTCATCGTGTTCATCTACATTTTCAATTTTCACTTTATCACTGTTCATTTTGAGTACTTCACAAATAAAAGCACTCGCGTTTTGTTAAAAACAAATAAATGCACAATATTTTTTGTACAAATGGAATGTTTAAATTTGAACAATGCAAGCAACAAATGTGTTATTAATTTTTGGCGGCAAAAAGCAAACAAATGCTGCCAGCTAGTTGTAAGAGTTGCCACCTGGCGCAACAGCAACAGCTGAGCGAGCAAACAGCTGTGCGGCGAAGATCGTGTAACGATAAGTACACACAAACAAACGTTTAAATATCGATAACATGAAATGCACATGCGTAGTTTACTTTTTAAACAAAACGAATTTGACATAGTTTAAAGATGAATTTAAGGACAAGTAAGAACATGCCATGATTTCAAGTGTAAAGAAACATGTACAAAAGACTTATATATATATAAAAACAATTTTTACAATGCATTTGTTGAAACTTTTGCTTTGTACAGCAAATGTAGAACAGCACTGGGGGGTTTTTTTTTTTGTAAAGTGTAATAGGGAAGTACATACAAGTATAAAAATTATATTTACATAGTACAAGCGAGTAGAGAGTTTAGAGGGGGACAGAGGCTATAGACAGTAGTTTTGATAGTAAAATAGCAGTTGTAGAGACGTAGACAAGTTCATATAAAAAGTAGTAGTTATAGACGGAAGAAAGTTGTTTTTTACATAGTAGTAGTTCTTTGGAGCTGTGTTGTTTGGTTAACATAACGTAACACAACGTAAAATTAACAAAATCAAAAAATTTATTATACGCTACAAATTTTTTTTTTTTAGTATGTAAAACCATTTTCAAGTACGTTTTATTCGTCGACATTGATCTCGCCCAGACCGGTGTACGCAGGCGTCTTTGTCGCTGCACGGTCGCCTTATTACTGCAACTGCTACTGCTGGAAACACTTGGAGCCGTCGCCGCATTGTCAGCGCCCGTTGTGCCTGCGGCAGCATCTGTTGCACTTGTCGGCTGTGTCGCTTCGGGCTTTGTTGCTGCTTCCAGCGAGTGCTCTTCCAGCACCGACTCCCTGACAGTATCAAGTGCCGGCACTGTTTTTGTCACTTCCTCTACAGCTGTTGCTGCTGTCGTCGTAGCAGACGTGACGGCCTCCTCCGGCGGACCCGTGGGCCCACTGTGCGTCTGTGGCGCCAATGACACACCCTTGGTGCGACTCTCTATGCTGGTTTGATTGTCAGACGTCTGTGCCTCAGCTGCATTGTGCAGACTGCAACTACTATTCGAGTTATTGTTATCCTGTGCCTGAGTTGCCTCTGCTCCAGTGCTGCTGTGACTATGCTGACTGCAGTTGAGATTCTTGCAGTTGGCATTGCAGCTTTGCTGCTGCTCCTTGGCGCCGCTCTGCTTGCCCGGCTCACTGCATTTGGCGGTTTGGTCAAGTGTTTTTCGCACAGCAGTTGGCAGTGAGTAACAGCGTACCGTTACAGACGACAATTTTTATAGACGAGTTGTTGGTTGGCATGTTTGAATTGTTTCATTGTGTGATTCGATATATATTTTTTTTCAATTGTATGGTATTTTTTGAAAAATATGTAAGGTTGGCAATAGAAAGAAAAAACATAAATAGTACATCAGTTGAGTTTTGGTTTAAATTTGTTAAGAACGCTGGCTAGTTGAGTTGTGAATTAGTTTGGCTTTAAAAAGTCTGCAAAAGCACACAAAACCACAAACAAAGTTAAGATATTAACTGCTTTTGGTCAGCAATTTTGAAACAATTTCAATTAAAATTTTAGTTGACCGCATGTGTTGATGTGAAAACTTTGCTTGTCGTTCTTGTTCTCATATGCCACAATATATAAGTTAGAAAAAAAAGACTCGCTCCGGTTAGACCGAAGCCTGAATACTCTTTACGTAGTTATATTTAACTGGCTGCCTTATGGGCTCTTTCTTAAAGTCTAATTATGAAACGTAATATTTGATTGTTGTATTTGAACTCAAAAATACACTAAATCTGTAACTGACTATTAACTAAAAGCTATTTAAATGATTTCAGCAATTTTTTGACTTTTGCATTTTATTGATCCCAAAACAAACTTGGGTTTCATTTCTTTAAAAGCATTTTTAGGAAATACCTAAAGGTTATCGGAAGTTAAATATCTAAAGGTTACTATTACGCTTTTCAATTTTCATTTAGTTTCTTTTTTCAACTCTGATACAAATTCAAATCCTTTTTCGATCATAGATAAATCAAACTTTCCGCCTATCGATAATAATTGTCAGAAATACATGGCACCAACTCAATACATCGTACATCTACATTGACAATCGATTTATACAGCTGTTACAATAATATCTAATCAAATCTTAGAATCGATACTCTTTGAATATCCAGTTCCAGTTTTCAAGCGAATTTTATGGATAAATTTAAGCGATTTGTTTATACTTTGTGAATATAATGGGCATCTAAGACGAAGATATCATAGCTAATTTAGAAATTTCAAGGTTAATTTCATCAAAAGAGCGGAGTCTTGGGGATTAATTATGCCTCAAAAAATTTGTTTTAGACGAGTTTCTTTTATTTTCACTTCTAATTACAAGATTAATTACATAAGTTCAGAAAACTATACATGTCAGTCTACAAATAAAGCATTTTAAACAAATTTACGCTTTAGTCGTATCCAAGGAAGATAGTTTTGACTTTTTACACTAATACAGTTCAGAGTTTCTTAAGCTTGAATAGGAGTTACCTCCTTGAGACGTACATGCATGAGTTAGGAATGTTACATGTTCTTAAATTGAAAGAGTGGAAGACTAGATATTATATAGACTGATTGATCTTTTCATTTGAATACTCAAAATGCTTCTTTATCTTTCTTAAAACTTGAAAAATTACAAATCGGAATCAAAAATTGAATAAGAAACAGGCATGAATATCATGAATAGGTTGTGCTATAAGAAGACGGAGACCCCGTTGGGCTGTTGCTGCAAAAGCTAGTGATTGACGTCTTAAGGCCCTACCTCCTATGAATAGGGTTCTCTTATGTTCCCGCGATAAGAACTTAAGTTTGCATTTTGAGTTCTGCGTTTGTGAAATTTGTATAATCCAAAGGGACGTTATAATTATTACCAGGTTCTTCTTTATTACCAAGTTGTTCTCTATATAACACAGTTTGTATGGGAGTTTCTCCTAAAAACGGAACTGTGAAGATTTCTCAGGTCGAAGTTCTTCTTTCTTCGTTAGCGAAAGAGTGACAGAGAAATGTGACTACTGTGTCAACAAGAGAGCTCTGTGCTCTGTGACAGACGTAAGCTGAATCTTGGCTACACGGAAGAGGCAACTACTCTGAGTGAGCGTACCTTAATAATATTAAACCTTGGTAAATACTATAACAGACAATTTTCCGTCGTTTTTAGAGCCAGTTAGACTAAAAAAAGTATCTGGTACATAAAATTTAACTGCATAACAAAAAATAAGACGGACTTGCGGAGGAATTGTCCCCGAAGGCTTATCATCATTTCCTCAACCTTAAAGACAACATAGTTTTCTTGATTATCTCATAAATGCATTAACACGTAAAGAGTATATATAGTATATTCCTGTCCTGTTGCTGCGGCTGTGGACTTCACATACTACTATGACGAGTCCTACTTGACTATGTAAATCGAACAATCATGTCATGTGAACTGCAAGGATGTGAATAATTTATGTATGACAAGCCAGACACACAATGTACCCCCGGAATACAATGTGTGTAAGTGTATGTGTGTGTGTGTGTGTGTATATGCATACACACGGGCTTAATTGAAAGTGCGCGGACATGGTTGAAAATTTAAATGTGTGGTAAATAATAACAATGTTTTTGTCCTCGCTGACTTGGTGGCAAACAACTCAAAATGGTTGGAGTTTTGTTCAACAAAAAAAAAGAAAAAACAAAAAAACAAAATGGCGACAACTCCTCAGGGTAGACTAAGAGTTATATTTCAGCAATTCGAAAGTTCAAGCAGCTTTTGAAGGTATAGCAGAGAGTATTAAAGTAGAAAGTAGCTGTTTTTCTTGTAGGACCTTAACATTTTACAAAAATTGCTGGCAGGGAGTAGTTTTTGTTTCGGGGTTTCAAAAGGCATATAAGACTCAGAGTTACACCAAGAAGTGAGCAGCAGTTGAGAATTAGCTACAGAAATATGCCAAATATTCAAGAAAACACTGAGATAGTTGAAACTTGTATAGTTAGAGAGTTATATATAATTACAAGACTGTTCAATTTTACGGTGCAGCTGAGGGGGTTTTTCTTTTAGACTTTTTTTTTTTTTGGCAAAAGTTACTTAGTTTACGGGTTTTGTAATGCAAAGATACTTGCGCTAGACTAGCTAAGAGTAACGCAGTTGTTAGTGAGTTAAGATGATGAGAGTTGATGCTGAGATGAAGCACTAAACTTTGTTAAATGAGATCGCAGAGCAAGGCATTAAAGTTAGTTTGTTTTTCTCGACACTATGAACATAAGATCGAGAGACAGAGAGAGCACTACAAAATATGAGTTAGACAATTATAAATAGATAAAAGTTAAGAGTAGGTGAGCTGGTTATAGTAGTAGTTGTTTTAAAAATGATGTTTAGAGCAAGTCAGAGAGAGATTAATGGAAATCAACAAAGTTAACGACAAACCAAAGCAAACAAATTTGACGTTAAGAACTTACTCTTCGTTCTCAATGGATGAAGACGCGATCTGCCCCAATTTAGTTTTACCTGTTGTGGGGCTTCTGCATAACACAGACACACACACAGATATAAAAAGAAATAAGAAACAAAAACGATAAAGTCGATAAAAGAAAAAGAGTTAAATAGTAGTTATGCATCGATAAAAGCGTGATAGAAAAATAATGAATCGAGCGCTTAAAATAGTAGATGATTGTTATGAGCAACTTTAGAATTTGATTTTTTCGTCGAATTTTCATCTAGTACTGAAGCTTGCCTTGAGTGCAATCCAACTATGCAGCAAGTAAAAACCTACTAACTGTAAAGCCCAAACCAATTGTAAGAGCAGCATAGGCTCCAAGTAGAACTTGTTTAAGATTTGATTAGAAATGAGGCATAGCAGTGGCTATTTTTGGGTTAAGTTTAGGTCAAGCATGTTTGCACTTACCTCGATTCGTCTATGAAAACTGCCTCGAGAACACGCGCTGCATAATGCAAGTTGCGCTGCAAGTCCTCATAGGCAACGCTCTCATGATCCATGCGTCGCAGCAGCGTGCGTATGCTGCAAAAGTGCAAAAGAACCAGTTCATTGGCAGTCAAAGACAATAGCTTAGTTTTAGAACCTACCGCGAAGCTGCCTTATTAAGCGCATCTGGTGTATCAACCGGTGGCAAATTATCCGTTTCCCAAGCGATATCATGCGACGTTACCGACGGCGTATCGGGCTCCATTTGCGGTGTTAGTGCAGTGGAACGTTTATTTGCATCGGTAGCCGAACTGCCATAAGATCTATAATCGTTTGCCTCACGTCCATTATTGCTTGCGAAAATATCGACATTCGATGCGGAAGCGGAGGTGTCTACGCAATCGGTAGTATAGTTCGTTTGATTCGGTGACGAGGGCTGCATTTTGTTGCTGCTGGCCTGTGCTTCAGTCGTGGCGGCGCTGCTGCCGTTGGTATTGCGGCTTGTGCTGCTCAAGCGTTCGGCAGCCGGTTCACTCAGTTGTTGGAAAAGGTTTACGCTGGCCGAATTGGAGGGCGTGGCAACCAGCGTAGTCTGCTGTGCGTCAATTTGTGTAAAGTTTTTGCGACTGTTTGAGCGTCTTACAATAGTCAGTGAGCCGTGTCCTATGCGCAAAAAGGTTTAAAAAGAAAAAAAATATAAAAAATATAGTTTTAGCTTTAGCAAAAATTTTGTAAAATGTGTTCGAATTTAGTTACATTGACACTTTGACTTTCTTTCCCCAGACAATTACAGTTACATATGGCACGCACCCCACACTGACACTTAAAAGCATTCGCTGTGATTTAACGAAGCGTAAAACTGTATTGTTTGCTGGCCCATCTCAAAAATGATGTTAAAGCTTAGCTCTTGCATATTGAAGTCTTCAAATCAATAAATTATTCATACGCCCCGTGCGCCCATCAAGCATCAGCTGTGCAGCAGAGTGCGCTCTACGCTGGCTTTAAGCCATTGTTGTTGGCCAGACTCCTTTTATTCTTTACCCACACACACACACACACACACACATATTTCTTTATTTAGTTTAACCCGAGGCCAAATGTTACTTGCTAACGAGCAAGAACCCCTAAGAGCTAAGGACGTGCGCACTGTACTAGCTGCCTTTTCGCATTCACTTTCACTTGCGCTTTCATTTTGAATCGGACTCGGATTCATAGTCTGGATACTGTTACTCACATTCATTCGCTCGGTCGCTCATGTGGCAAATCTTTGCCAACGAAATAAATGTAATTGAGTAGCGTGCTTGGCATTTTGGCACTCCCCTCTCTCTTTCCCAGTCTCCAGTCTTCAGTCTTAAGTGCAAATTGCCAGAGATTTATATATTTGTTGAGCGCAAGAAAAATGGTTGAGCTTTTGTTAACTGCAAGTCATGAAGTGTTGATACTCTTTAAGAACAGCAAAAAATCAACTCGAAAGTTATTTGGGTGACGAATTTGGTCACAGTAATAGCCGATCGTCAAATATTGTTAAGGATTTCGGCTTCATAAAATTAGCGTTTTCTCTTGCGGAAATGAACCGCTATACTTATAACGGTTTTAGTACCGTTCATCAGTTCCGGGTTTTCAAGACAAAACTGCTTCTATTAGGTTAACGTTTACTGTTATAAGAAAGTAACAGAACTTATGTCACTGTTAGGAACTCGAATCAATATCGGTTCTGACTGTAGCCAGTAGTAGAATTCCGCTATAAAGGCTCTTTTATTGATATATTTAGAGCTTTGCACACATGTTTTCCACAATGGTAAAAGGCGAGAACCTGAAAAAACACCACATTCGGCAACTAACTGCAAGAAATCTGGAGAGCCAGACCAAATGGTCCGTTCCGCTCTTATATTCACTCTACGCCCAATTTTAGAGAAGACCAGCTGCTTGGTCGTACTAAGTGATCACTTGGCAGAGCATTCACCGTTATTGAAAGAGAATATGCCAGGGTGGGTCTGGGTGTAAAAAGTATATGCGTTCTTCGAGTAGAGCCACGCAGCTGTTGTTGTTCTGATGTTGTCAAGAATTTCGTCTACCTTGGGGGCGGCCATCACGATGAAAAACGATGTCAGCATGGAAAACAAGCGGAGAATCGCTCTTGCCAATAGATGTTACATGAGGCAAATCAGACTAAACTTGTACGACAAGAGGCTATGAAAGCGGCTAGCAGACTCAACAACAACGAAGTCAGGACGAACGAACTTGGGTTTGATCGCACTCTAATAGCCAGTAAGCAAATAGAATCCATGAAAGAAAGCTGATCCGCTGGCTGGATCCATGAAAGAAAGCTGAGTGGGGTAGCTGTAGGGATCTGTAGTGACAGTCCAGATGCGCTCAAGTCCCTGAAGAATCCTCACACAACGTCGATCATGGTCAGCGAATGTTAGACCAGACTATACTGGGTTCCAGGACACCATGGTATCCTAGGCAATGAAATGGCGGATGAGCTGGCAAATAAAGACTGGGTGTCACAGTCAGTAGGCTCAGAGCCAATCTTTCCTGTCAGCGCAGCTGAATTGGTTGGATGGATAGCGGTCCACACAGACCAAATCTGTAAGGAACGCTGCAAATCTACCACTTTGTGAAAGAACCCAAAGGCCTCCAAATATCTTCTGGATTAAACACGGGCCATAATAAATTTGGCCAGCATATGGGCCTAGTTGACGACCCAACTTGCGCCGCCTGTCTTGAAGAAGCCGACTCCACAAAGCACTTTATGTGTTACTCTCCGGCCTTTGCAAGGACACGGATGCTCAATGTGGAAGTGATACCCTCAACATGAGCGAGATGTACACTCTCCCCTTACGTAATCTCTATGACTTCCTACGGCAGTTGAGAAGATTGTGTCAAAAGAGATTCTCTATGCAAGCCTGCTCTATTTTCGCACACTTTCTCCTATTTCAACTGTCCTTTCTTTCTTTTAACTTCCTCTGTCGAGAATGGTACAATGGGCAAGGCTAGGGATAGTTCAACCTTCTCTGATGAGCCATCTCACTTACCACAAATCTACATTCACTGCAGAGTGAAATAATGCAAACGTGGAATCAGCTGACTTAAAGGTGACATGTGGCCCAATATCATGTACATACTCGTTTAAAATGATTCCTTATAAAACCTCTGGTCGAGTGACAGGAAACGCTGTTTGGCTAAAAAGCTGCTTGAAAACGAACTGCGAATCGACCCGTTGGCAAAACTCTATTGTTTTCTTTGAAATGTTTTTCACAATCTTTCTGTTGTTGTGAGCATCTTAATCTAAGGGCCAAAATCTTTGTAACTTTCATCCATCAATGAAATCTGGACAACTTTTTGGCTAAGAGAGGCATATGGGCTTTACCCGCTCCAACCCATCTTAAAGCCATAATTTCACAATCTAGAAAGTCAGCTGAGTTTTTTCTTGTCAAATCTGTTCGTGAAAATTGGTTCCACTGATTTCCAAGGCAGCATTACGTACAAGTAAAAGCTGTTGCTTCCACATAGAAATGCCGAAAAGTCCAAGGAGCCCCTTATGAAGAATAGTGTAAATTCTACAAAGTTTTGGGGACTTGGCCGAGCAGACCATAGAAGCCGTGTCTTGTATGAGCCATCGCACTTACCACAAATCTACATTCACTGCAGAGTGAAATAATGCAAACGTGGAATCAGCTGACTTAAAGGTGACATGTGGCCCAATATCATGTACATACTCGTTTAAAATCATTCCTTATAAAACCTCTGGTCGAGTGACAGGAAACGCTGTTTGGCTAAAAAGCTGCTTGAAAACGAACTGCGAATCGACCCGTTGGCAAAACTCTATTGTTTTCTTTGAAATGTTTTTCACAATTTCTCTGTTGTTGTGAGCATCTTAAGGGCCAAAATCTTTGTAACTCCATCAAGGAAATCTGGACAACTTTTTGGCTAAGAAAGGCATATGGGCTTTACCCACTCCAACCCATCTTAAAGCCATAATTTCACAATCTAGAAAGTCAGCTGAGTTTTTTCCTGTCAAATCTGTTCCACTGATTTCCAAGGCAGCATTACGGACAAGTAAAAGCTGTTGCTTCCACATAGAAATGCCGACAAGTCCAAGGAGCCGTTTTGGGGACTTGGCCGAGCAGACCATAGAAGCCGTGTCTTGTAGTGCACTTTTTTGACAATCTTCCTGACTTAATTAATGTACACTCTAAAAGTGTACAGAAAACAAAATAACTTGAATGCTTTCGATTTTGTATATGACTAGCCCTCAGCTATCCTTTTGGTTCTTAACTGCACTTCATTTATTTTCTTTACGCTCGTTCCTTTTGTCTCATTTTGGCATTTTTGGCAGTGCCATTGGCTAAGAGAGCTGTAGCAGGAGCTGAAGCAGGAGGTGAAGCAGGAGGTGAAGCAAGAGCTGAAGCAGGAGCTGAAGCAGGAGCAGTTCCAGTGCATGCACAAAGAAGTCAGTTGTTGTTGGCTGTGCTCCCTCTCTCAATGCTTGCTGACATAAAAATCGCTTTATACTGCACTTAAATTTATGTTACACCCGAGATTCCGCTTTCGCTTAACAGCTCCAGGTCGCGCATCATTGTCGGTCGTTTACTTTATTTGTGTTTTTTGGAACCGTGACTGCTTAGCTGTCTTGTGGCTCTTTATCGCGGGCCACATCGTGCTCGTTTGTCGTTAGTAGCAGGAGCAGGAGCCCCAGCTGATGGAAATGCTCATTCAGCTGTAGCTACTGCTCCAACGCCTTGATGAAATGCTTGAGGAAAATGTTTTATGTTTGTTTTACAGCGCGTCAGTTCTAGAGCTTAAATTGGGAGCAACATTAACCCGCCCATTTCTAACAGCTCCAATGGGCTGTGTTGGCCATTAAATGCGGCACAATGTAGCCAAAATGTAGCTGCATCCTGTGGCAGGTGCAACAGCTTTAAGCCTAAGCCAAGGTAGTCAGAGCGAGTAAGCTCCTTTGGATGCATGGATGCAGCATGAAATCTCTGCAGGTGCAGCATAAATTATGCAAGCATTGCAAAGTTGCGGTCGCTGCACGGCTTTGAGTGGCATGCCACTCGACGCATATCGGCTACAAAATGTAAATTAAAATACCCTCGTTTTTGTGAATGAAATATGCAAAGCCCCAACAAGCAAATCCCAGCCTGCCCCCAGTTATCTACATGTCTTGCTTTACCCGCTGCCCCCTTTACTTACTTGCCACTTGACCATTTATTGTCGCATTTGTGCTGCTGCCCAGCTCGCAACTGGTGGGACTTTGCTCCGCAGCAGCGTTGCCTAGGCTCGAGCCAGTTGTGGCGCCTCCTCCGCTGTTGTTGTTGCCACCGCTGCCTGAACTGCTGGCCGCGCCAAGGTTGCTCTGCGCCTCGTCACGTTTGCCGGGTAGATTCTCTGGTGTGCTGGCAACTGTAAGTAGAAATGATATTGGTATGCCATTATTGCTTGGGCTCACACATAAATCCAGCTCATGCATATTTTTCAACAGGTTTAGGCCAGATTTTAAATGGCCATGGAGTAATCTGAAGGAACCTGAAGTGAATGGAAGTAGATGGACACGCATACCGTTGGAAGCTGTAACTTTATCTATACATGTGCATATGTAGGTTGTTGGCCGGCACCCTCACGTGTGTGTGTGTGTGTGGGATCCGTGTGTGAGTGTTTGTTGGGATGCTTTTGTTTGTCTTTCACTTACACAAATAACTTTTTGTACACACTGTTGGTGGTGGTGGGAAAGGGTCTATCAGCTGCTTAAGAGTACATGTAATCTAAGAAGACAAGCTGCATACTGAAATCCTTTCATAGTATAGTTGACTAACAGCTAGAGGAAAGTAAGCGAGGACATTCTACAGTTCGTGTTTTCCTTTAAGCAACCTCAGTGTTGTGCCAGAGATCTCTAGACGGTTTTGCCTAATGCTTCACTTGAGATCTCTTGATTGGCTTTGAGATGAAATACGATTGAAACAGATGTCTGTCATACACATAAAGCGCTGTTGGATTTAATTTCAGTATTCTCGCACACCCCTGAAAAGATTGGTTTTTAAAAACCACTAAAAGGACACACCGAATTTCAATTTAACTCTAAAATCAAATATCCCTTTGCAACGAATTTCAACCGAAAAGCAATCCGTCAATATGCCAGCTTTCCACCAACAGGTTTTTCAAGTTATTGCCACTGAAATTTTTTGGCGAAATCAAATTTCAACCGAATTTCAACCGGAAAGCAATTAATTTGTGTTCAAGAAACACCGTTGAGAGCGTTGCCAGTTTATAATGAAAGCTTTTGACCAAAAGAGATGTCCAATGTAATTTAAATCAAAAATCGTCGAAAGATATTTTGATGAAAATTAAATTTAAAGAAAATTCTACTTTAATTTAAGGAAAATTAGACATAAGGTCAAAGATCCATACAACATCATTTTCAACACTAAGCATGGTGATGGATGCATACATTTATGGGTTATTATTATTCAAACCGAAAGGATTTGTCGAAAATTTGTCTTCTATGGGAAATTAGTTTAAACATATTTCAGGATTTTCGACGAACAAATGGTTTCTCTGTCGGAAATTGGAATAAAAAAAAATCTCGACGTACACTAATAAAAATGTATTATGATGCAATCTAAAAATGAGTTCTCTCAAAAATAGTTTTTAAACTTTTTTAAATACAAAATCAAAATTAGCTAAGAAATAACATAAATTGGTTAAGCTAAAGCGGATTTACTGCATTTGAAGTACGCGAGCCAAAAAATAAATTTTAAAACGAGTGTGTTCTACTTTAGGGAAGGCATTTACATTTATTTACATTACATTTCATGTTTTTAGAATGTGCGGTGCAAAACCTTCCCACAGCTCTGCTCTCTCCTAAAGACACTGTTAATAAGGCTCCAGAGCTGCTAATGAAACCCGAATCAGGCCAAACACAAATCAGGCCACACGAATCAGACCACAAGAATCAGGCCATACGAAGCAGATCACTCGAATCACACACTCAGATGGCTTTAGTGGAGGTTTTCGATCAAAAAACAATTGTTTTTCAACTAAGAAGTGTACTCAAACCGAAAAGGAATAAATGTTTTCAAATCCAAAATAACTTTATACTATGACATCGACCGATCATCGTAAGCAACATCGATATTGGGAACAGGCACGATTCTTTCGAGAAAACCCGTGAACATTTTTCTGTCACTTTCGTGTATCAAAAGCGATACATTTTTCGACTCATGTTTAAGTTGTGAGTCCATATATTTAAGTCTTTACTGGCCTTGGTAGTGCTCATGTTAATAGTGGGGAATGACTTGATACTGCAAAAGTGAATTTAAAAAACCATCTAAAAAAGATGGAAACACAAACTGTTGGCGCAAAGAATAAAAAAGCCTCCCTACTTTAGGCGAGTACTGCCATTTTCTAGTCTCCTGTCAAAACGTGAGCTCGTGAGATAAGAAAAAGTGAATATGAAAAGGTGTTTTTAATGTATGGTATGTGGTTAAAATGGCCTCAATTTCGATTGAGATTCGTTGATCATCTAATTTTTCCCACTCTGCATACAGAATTGCAATTGACTTTTTTAAAAGTATCGATTTCAGGCATTACGAAGGAATAAAATGAACTTTATGAAGCAATATTCTCTTTCTAGATGTGTTTATGTTATATAGGTTGACCGTCCATTTGTTTTGGGAATAAACAAAAATCAGGTGATTCATGAGCAAACCATTTTGTGATAAAGACACTTGAAACTGTCAAACTTTTCATACCGAAAAGTATTTACTTGTTCCTTATGACAGCTGATTTCTGTTTTTATTTTCTTTCTCGTTTGATAACGCTTTTATATGATATTAGGAAAAGAATGATAAATATCATTCAAACATTCACATCATTATTATATTTTCTATGCGTCTATACGATCTGATAAGCGGTTCTAATTGAAGGATGAATCAAACGTTAAAGAGACTCTTTAGAGACATTTACATTTAAGATGGCGAAAAATAACTAGAATCTGAGTAAGGGTAAAGTACCTTTGGAAACGATCCTCCACATATTTTGAAAACACTACTTGCATTAAGAAGTATAAGATTCTCTTAACATAAGATTCGCTTAACACTTGACGCATGAGAACTCTAATCACAACTAAAATGTTCGATGTTCGCTAGTAATCTCTTTCAATCGAATTTCAATTAATTCCAAATTATTCAATACGTCCATGCATGATGAAAGCTTTTGACCGAGGATTTCCATTCAAGTCTAATTTATAGCCATGCACCACAAAACCAATCTGTACACGATTGCGATTCGATCTTGGACCAAGACACTGGAGGGAGGAATAGGAGATACCCAAAACTGGATGGCTACATTATATTCTTATATTCAAAAGAAGACAAGTTGGACACGCTGTCAGATCCGCTAAATAGACAATAAGTGTTTCGATAAAGCCAATCATAGAACAAAGATAATATGGATGGCGATTGTCCGCTGTATAAATTTACTGCAGAAAGGAAATCATTCATTTCATAAATATTTTCTCAGAAAATTTTCCATGGGAACCGGAATTGTGGATATAACCTTGACTTGGTGAAAAACTTTTGTCTATTTATGTGTCTATAAAGTAGTTTGTTGGTATACATCTACAGTTCTTATGAAGGTTTAGCAAAAGGGGCTACCAATGTCGGATAAATATCTGAGCTAAAGAAATTGGATTTCGGACAGTTAGAGTTCGTGCAGTTTTGATTTATTTTTTGAATGCTATAACACATCTATGAACATATTTTTTGAGTGTGGTACCGATTACTTCGCTATAACGTAACGTTTTCAGGTAAATATATACCGTTCGAAAGATAAAATGCTACAGTACATTGTTAACCTTCCTAAAGGTTGTAAAAAGAAAATTTGGTTCATCAAATAAACAGGTAACAAAAATAGCAAAAGCACATTGACAATGAATTGCGGACAGAGGGTAGACCATTTTTAATTGTGGGCCAAAAGGGCTTTTGTAAAACCCTCTGGTCTGGAACCGTTTTCGGTTCGACTTTGGAGCGATTTCCTATCTACGCGCTATCACTTGTTCATATGCCAGTCGAGTGCATCTTAGCGATAGCTTCGTTCAATACTGAGTGAGCTTCTTTGCTCTACAGGAGCCAACTGTAACGGCAATGTGCCTGATGAAAGTAAGCATACTTTGCGGATTCATCATGTTTGAGCTGGTGGTCACAGAGGTGAACTGTTATTCTTCGAAAACGTTCAGGTTTTCTTGCAGATCATTTGCTACTTCGGAGTCTTCTTCTTCATGACTGGTCATAACAAGCCGTGTTGACTATTTCTCCAGTCGCCTTTTGCTTGGCGCTCCATTTCCAATCGGGAATACAAAAGGTAGTAGTGCACTCCCACCTGTTCCTTTCAACGGGGACTCGAACATGCCCCTTCGACGCTACATTGAACACCTTTCCCGCAGGAGCTTCTTCATCCATAGGCATAGCCACTGACCAAGCCAGTGAAGCCACTGGATGTTAATTTGCTTGACTATGTCAAAGCCATCGAATGCGTAAGCCGTTGCCAACGCTTAGGGGGCCAAAGATCTTATGGAGTACTTATCGCTCAAACACTCGAAGGGCATCTGCATCTAACTGCCTCATCACCTATGCTGCAGCGACATAAAGCTAAACGAGAAGGATGAGTTTCTCCTACCCAAAGAGGCATCTATTAAGAGTGATTCTTCGCTTGAGCTTCATGCTGACATCCGGTTTCGTTGTGACAGTGGTGCCAAGGTGGACCAAGTCCTTCGCAAGGAGTCACCAGCGTACGTGGCACATATTTGGGCCTGGCATTGCTGTACAGTGAGTAGAATATCAACCCAAGGACTCGAGGAACACCGGCGAGAACAGGAAAAAGTGACGCCCGCTCGCTATGCACTTGGACAACAAATAATCGCCACTCTAAGTACGTTTGAACTAAGCTGCAAAAGGAGCGGGCCATGTTGCCTTGATTTTGGCGGTTTTCACATCCAGTGAAAGACTTGCTTGGTGACCAAAAAGGCGGTCTTAAATACTGCGTGTACTTGCCGAAGCCCAAATTGAAGGTCAGGGATGAATCCCCTGTTCTCGAAGCTCTTAGCAAGTCTAGAGGAGACCAGTTTTTATCAAACCTTGGAAATAGAAGGCAGTAAACTGACCCGCCTATATGAACAAGGGTGAGACGGTGGTTTGCTAGGCTTTTATATCAACGATGCAATCGTGAATTTCGATTCAGAAGGCAAATAATGCATTAAAGAGCAGTGCAATATAAAGGACAGCATGTTCTGGGAGCGACTTTAGATACTTTTTCATAATTTCATTCAAAGAATTAACTAAAAGTGTATTCCATAGTTGCCGCTTTTCACAGACAATTTTACCTTTCGACTTTACTGTGGGACTTGGCTTAACTTTTTTTTGTTTTTGTTATTTTTATCTTGGCCGTTATCCTTTCTTGGCTTGGCAGACAAACGTTGTCCTAGCAACGGCATACAAAATTTAGATTGAAATTGGCTTTTATGCGTTGAAAGCCTTTTATTAGACTAGTAAGCCAATTTTTTTGTACTTTCTTTTTTCTTGTTACCTCTTCTAGCCTTTGGCTGTTTTTTTTTTTTACCGTGTTTGTCATATTTCAACGCCCACACTTGCAACTTAAAAAAACAGCTTAAATTTCTTGCAACATATTTATAGCCACTTGTGCTAAACATATATAAAGCATACGCCACGTATGCCGGCGCTTGAAACCGAGTTCATTCTGACGAAATCATTTGTTTTGAAATGTTTTCAGCCAGCGTGCTACTTATCATTTTTTTTACGATTTTGAAAGTGTCAAGGTCGAATTGTCGCCTAGCAATCTATAAAATAAAGCCAGCTGGCGTTTCTAGCTTTAGTCTATTAAAGCTAATCGTCGCGTTATATTACATACACTAATCGAATAAGCTCTACAATATGCGTTTTCTGGCTTTGCTGTTCGTCTGCCTTGTGGCTATGGTCGGCTGGACTCAGGCCCAGGAAGTGGTCTGCGCCTGTCCCTTCCACTTAAGCTATGTCTGCGGCACGGATCATAAGACGTATAGCAATGACTGTATGCTGGAGTGCGAGGCCAAGGCGGCGGCACGTCAAGGCAAAAGTCTGAGCATAGCGCGTCGTGGAAAGTGTGAAGATTAATATAATCTTTTGGTCAAGTTACTATGAAACAAAAATGTTGCTGAATTAAATGATATTGTATCTTGATTTATTTGCTTGTTTTTGCACTCCAATCGATTAAGTCGATGAGTAATAGCGATAGGTAACAAAGTGCAAAGCTATTTTGTGTGATTAAGTGCACTAAATGGACAAGTGTTTAGACAGATAGTTTGCTTAACGACTCTTTTGTTGTTTTCTTTTATTTGGAGAAACTAAAATCGGAAACTTTTTACTTCTAAATAACACCGAAAATCGTGGCGAAGATGTATAGCACCAAGCACTTGGTATACCGAGTGAAAAACGCATCGGTATGTGCTAATGTGCGAGTAAAGTCAAGTCTGCCATAGACCAACTTCAGAACCACCCTGTTGAAGTCGTTATTGAGACATGACCATGAAGTTCTAAGTCATGGATCACTCACTCTCTCTCTTATAGAACTGTTGCTGAGCTAGTTATATAGCAAAGACTCTGCATCTGGATGGACAACAATTAGGAGGCAACGTGATCGCTCACTTATCCAAAGGTTTCCCTTACTCTTTCAGGCAAAGTCGTACTTACAGCTTTCAAATCTGCTTTCTCTCTTCGCTTTGTCTGTATGCACATTATTATAGTGTTAGGGATTTCGACTATCATTTGAAGGTGGACAGACGTGAAGAAAGCGCTTCTTCTTCCTGTCTGTGCTTTGTCCGTGTGTACATCATTTAGCGACTTTGACTATCATATGAAGGTCGACAGACGCTAGAGCAAAGTTCGCACACATTACTTACAATATAATATGTAGAGTTTGCGTCCTGATCTTCTTCTTATTTAGCTGCTTTCATGGCTCAAGGTCCAAAAAGAAGGTAAAACTTCAGAGTTTTAATATTTTCCAGTATTTCAGATCGGCTAAATTACTTATAAGATGCATAAAAGGTATTCCATTCAAATGTCGGCTTAGCGAAAAGCAGAAATTCAGCTAGAGGGTTTCGAGCTTCAAAGCTTGGTTTAGAAGGTTTATGCCAGGCATCGGAATGTCCTAAATTTTGTGAAAGTTTCAAATAAAATTCCTATGGAATTGTTGCAATGCAAACATGATAATAATAAATTTCTTCAATCCTGATAATACTTAAAAAAATTTTCAATCTGAGCTAAAGCTATTAAAATAGGTAATATTTAACCTACTCGTAAAAACCAAACAGTATAAGAGGATTTTTTGAATTATTTGGTTTGGAATTCTAAATGGAACGTCTGCTCCCATCAAGTCAAAAACCCTTCTAAACGTATTTAAGTATGAATTCGGTTCCTAATATTTATTGTTACGACTATTGGTTTGGAGAAGAAAGATATAATATAGAGAAATTCAAAGTTTAAATCATTATTTTTTGTTTGTTTCAATCATTAGTATCTATATATGAATGCGGTAAGCAAAAAGTCAATGTGGTACCGATTACTTCGCAATAACGCAAGGTTTTCAGATGAAACCTTAAGGCGAACAGTAGTCTTTATAAATTTATTTTCCTTAAGCTTAAATAGCTAACCACTGAAAGTTGACAACGAAATAAATGCCAAGTGGCTTTAAAACGTAAACAAAGTAATCCCATTTATCATAATACCAATCGATATTAAGTGAATTTCTCAATTTTGCTTCAATTACTACTCAAAATGCTATTGAAACTCGTTTGAAATTGATACAAAAGCTGCTTACAGTGCATATGTTATAAACTTTCTTGTATTTTTGCATTAGTTTTATGAGCTCACGCTGATTACATCATCATCGTTTTCCAATGTCACGATCACGTTACGGTAATTCGAAGATAAACAGTTTCATTCTTCCAAAAAATGGACTACTTATTAATTGAGCAAATAAGTGGTTTAACAGCAATAAGGTACCGAGCACACAGCGACCGGAGCTGAACTGAGCTGAGCTGAACATGTCAGCGCTAAAAAGTCAAGGAGATTATCTATAGTGCAAGTGCGCACATCTTAAGCAGAACGAATATAGGATTTCGCAATGCAATGTTTATAATCACGTATTTATCATCATGTATCATAAATGCCTTCGGATTCTTTATAATTCTGAAAACTTTAAAGCCTTTGACGGTTTTGAAAAAGTTTTCACTGAAAATCTCTTGAAAACCCGTTCGTGTAAAACCTCCAATGCTCTGAAAGATGTGTCTTGCGCAATGACAAATTGCTTTTGGATTCTATATATCATTTCTATACCAAATTTTTATCATCATATCCATATTTTATTCTACATTCTTTATTCTGTTAAAATAGTACACAAACTATGGCATTATCTCATAAATTCACAATCACACAATGCATACGATCGCGAAACTTCAGTAACATTCAATGAATTCTGGCAAGTTTAAGGAGGTATAACATATATTATAATTTAAGTTTTACCACTGTAGCCGTCCTATTTGTTTTAGATTCGATTAGTTTACAATATAAACGATTCATAAAACCTGACTATTCTCGCCCAATTAGCACTTAGGTGTCGCTATAAAGCCATAACCTTGGGTTAAAGCTAATGGGTAGTGTAATATTATATACAACATATTTACATTTTTAAACAATTGTGAACACACTCACAAAATATTTGCCTATGCGTAACCCGAAACAGAGGGGACAGATTCGAAAAAAACCTATAGTTATTAAAAAAATGCAAATCATATGATTGACATTATAGATCGCTTGATGGAGTTTACTTTGGCAGTAATCTACTTTGAGCCATAGAGCAAGGTTTAAGTCCCAAATAGTTCCGAACGCTTCACAAGGCCACCAATTTCTGAGGTCTTTTGCACAGGACAAGAGTGCATGAACATATCATATATGGTTTATTCGAGCTTAAAATAAACTAAATTTATTTTATTTTCCGCTGGTAGATTTACATTTGTTTACGATTTTGTTACCTTTTTAATTTATTTGCAGTAAACACGCAACAAAGTATTTAGATATTCATATCCATATAATTAAAAAGTGCTGTTTATGTAATTGGGGGATTTAAGAACCAACACTGATAAAAATAAAAATTGAGCTGCGACGGAATGTTGAAACGTACATAATGTGCTCCATCGAGCGTGCCCGAAATCAACAGCAATAAAGCACACAGGAGCGTAACACTTTCTTAGCGTAACACTATCCGAACATAACACCAACCAACATGCATGCATCGCTTTTCGCTCTAATTGCTACCTGCTAGTTCTTCTGTGGACGCTGTATACGGCACACAAAAGCGAAGCACCACCCGAGTGTAACACTGTGGTAACTGATCTTTCGTAATTGCAAATGACACGGACTAACTTCTAAGGCGCGCCTAATGAAGTTTCACATTAAAGAATGTCTGTACACTGAAAAAAGTGGCAGAATGAATTTAAATATAAAATTCTTGTTTTGATGCCAGTTACGTTATTACAATTTTGAGTGTGAATCCTATACTTAGAATCAGTAAAACTAGGAATTAAATTAGTAGAAATCAAATTTACTCTCGTTATGAACAAATTGTATACCAAAATGGAATGAAAGAAGGAGAGAAACCTTAAACCAAGACAATTTCCGAATGGAATTTACTCTCTCTCTCTCTCTTTCTTTGCAAAATGGTTTACAAAAAGTTATGAAAGAAAGAGAGAGAGAGAACTACCCAATGTATACTAAGGCAGGTAAAGTCATCGTTGCGACGCCAGCAGCACAGCTTCTGAACTTTTTATTCTCTTGCGATTTCAATGAGGCACGTTGCGTGTCACGCATATTATTTCATATTATGATATAGGTATGTAATTGTAAATTTTTCAGCAACGAGAGTAAATTGCGCATCTCTCTTTTGCTATTGCAGACACTCAGAAAATTTTAAGAAGGGTCGTTTAACAACGACTTTAACTTCTTAAGTATACATTGAATCTACATTTTTATCATTCTTAAACCAAGACATTTTCGGGATTGAATTTACTCTCAATGTGGAAAAATTTTATGCAAGAAAGAGAGAGGACATCTACATTTTCATTACTCTTAAACCAAGACATTTTCGGGATTGAAATTATTTTCAATGTTGAAAAATTGTATACTAAAGAGGTTTGAAAGAAAGAAAAAGAGGGAGAGAGAGTCAGAGTTTTAGAAATAAGTCAGTCTTTTCCTCAAATGGATTTAACTTTTTTACTCGAACTCATACGTACAATGAGATAAAATCAAGAATTCTGGGATTGAAATAAATAGGTTAGAAATAATACATTTATACTTCCTTTAAGAAAACCCGTAATTGGATGGTAGATGACAACTCTGAGTATTGGATTCAAGTAAAGAATGATGGATATCACCATGATTGAAATGAGTGGAAAATACCTGAACCAAAAAAAGTCAGCTATCGGCGACTTTGCTAAACTCAGTACGCAAATATTTACTTATTTGAAGCAATACTTTTGCATTTGATTTGATAAAATCCATACTAGAATGACCTTTAGCAGCTATTCAAGTACAGAGTGCTGAATTGTTTTCAGTGTAATAGTGTTGCCACCATAACAGTAGTTCTCATGCATTTACCACATAATGCAATTAGCGCAATAATTCTGAATAATTCAGATTAATTCCACACGTAGCCTTTGCCGTCTATAAAGTCAACAACAATAAAAACAATAATTTAATATAATAATAATTTATTGTATTTATGGTTGCAAAAAGAGTTAATCAACCCGCAACGGCGATAAGGAGCGCTGATAAGCCCCTAACTCGATTACACATATGAACGTAATTTATACGATGAGTAAGTAAAAAATTTATACACATATTTTTTTTATTTTCTTGTGTTTATTTATGCACGTTATAAAGTTTTTATAAAAAGGTTTCAGTCTGTAACAGCTCCTAACAGGTGCCCATGCGTAGGAAGCCCAAGCTGCGTCCGGAACGCTCTACTTCGCGGCGTGCACAGTCGTATTCACAGCGATTCGGATATGTGTTCATGTTGGAGGCACAAACGGGCTCATAATTCCTGGGGCAGGGACAGAGTTGGTGCTTCGTTTCGGGCACGGTTTCGGGTACGGTTTCGGGCTTATCGTCATCGGCGCGCAGTGGCACAGTGAAGAGCGTCAGCATCAGGCACAGCGCCAGGAGCAGGCTTAGGAATTTCATTTTGTGGCTTTCGTTGAGTTACGGTTATAGTTTTCTTAGAGAGCGCTTAATCCGTGCGTTCGTAAATATCGGCAGATACTGTCTTTACGGGCGTGCTTGTCAATGCTTTTTGTAATTCCGACGATATCAGCTTATTGCTTTTATACTTATCTTATCGCTTATCGGCTGCGCTGCTTTGTCAAGTTTACCCGACTGCGGGTACTTTTTTTTTTAATGGCCGTGATTTGGTACTTTTTCTTGTTGTGCTTTACAGGGAATTTTCACAGTTTAATTGCAATCGCCACAGTTTGTTGTTAAATGTTTATAAAATGGCTTGCACAGACAGTTATATTTATTTAGTTTGTTTTTTTATACGGCAGCGCGTCACGTTTTGTCTTTTGGGTGTTAGAAAAAGCTTGCCGAAAGCTAAGCGCCGCGTTGCCAACTGTTGGCCATTGCGAAGCTCTCTCTCTCTCTCTCTCCGGCTCTCTTTGACATTCTTTGGCGCTCACTGAGCTTCATTGACTTTGCTTATCAGTCATGGTGGAATAAAGAAAGGTCTGTTCACTCTCAACATGTTTCTCTTTAAATTGTTGCCAATTTAGTCTGCGTCTGATAGTTTTGGTGAGTGAACGTCGGTGCGCGCATTGTCAAAGCATAGCTGAGCTTTTGAGTTTTCGCTCACACAAATTTTGGCAACTGAAAAGACTGAGAGTGAGCACACCTTTGTTTATTCCATCATGTTATCAGTTCACAGCTGTCGCGCCTAATTTAAATGCATGGCTTGACATTGCGCATATTTTTCGTTGGGTTTTCTTTGTTTTTGGAAAATTATTCGCTGATCGTTAGAGGTTTTGAGGGATATGCCAATGTGGCAGTTGTTTGGACAAAAGCATGTCTATGTTGATAAAAATTTTGCATACGCCACGTAATTGCGTGGCAGTCAACAGCTTGCCGCTTATCTACACTGAAACAAAAAAGTGCTAATGAAAGAGAAATGTAATCTATGCCTATTGAAATTTAGTAGCTAAAACTATTTAATGCCCATATGGCATACAAATGCTTGCAATTATCAAATAAATATTTCCTTAAAATGAGTATTATTGTTTATGCAAGACAATGCTCGTTCTCAGTTTATTTGTTACCAAATGGAAAATACGTATTAGTATATGCCAGGCACGATTTTTATGCGAAACTGAAAAAGGGAAGTCCCTTCTCTAGCAGAAAGACGTATAGTGGACTTTGACTTAAAAGTGCTGAATATAAACAATATCCCATAAAAAACTAGTCAGTATTTCAATAAGCTGTGTGATCTAATAGGACGACCTACAAACTTTCCACAGCTTGCCGAAATGCTGACTATTTTTCTTATCAAGTTTTTAAATACATAATTTTCAAGAACCTTTGAATATATGCTTTAAAATTACATTATCAATGAAGCTCTATGTCTACCCGGCAGTCCGCTAGAGTTAAGGAGCATTTTCTTTAAACCACTATATCTTCCAAACGAATAGCTTAATCAAAAAACCGTCTATGAAAAGGTTAATCTACGCTTTAATACCTAGACAACGGTATATGGTTCGACCATATAATAAACGACCATTTTTTTAGATTAAAGTTGGTTTGGAAAAGTATGTCTTCGTGCTTCATGCAAAATCCGCTGAGTTACAAATTTGAAAGTGTGCTCAAGCATGAAAAATCGGGTTTTTAACGGTAACAAGAAAACAGACGGTTATTAGAAAAGTTTGAAATTGTTTTTTAAGTTTTACTTAACTAGAACTAGAATATCTTGAATAGCTGTTCGCAAAGTTGCTGCTACCGGCTTTGGGCTTTAAAAATAAGTTTCATTTCAGTTAATCGCTATTTTGCTTCTAATGGGTGCCTGCAATAGCCAGCTCAAGCATATTTATCTAGTTTTTGTATAATTGCAACACCTTTTTCTCTAAGTGTAGGCCACAAATCATCAAAAATGTGGCGTATCTTTCTCGAAACTCTGCCTTTATATTACTGGAAATTCCAATGCCTGCATACCACTGCCGTTGAGGCTAATGACTGGAAATACCTATGCTAGAAATGCTTAGCAGAGCTGCAACTTTTTTGACAAGTGTAAATTGTCGTGCCTTTTATTACTGCTACTTAAATTAATTATCTGGGCTATTGTCAGGCAATTTATTTATTAGTTTTATTAGACATTTATGAGGGCCAATTGTATAATACGCTTAAAGAAACAAACCTCAAGGGAAATATGCCTAAAAACTGCTATTACAACATTTAGTCACAAATCAAGCGGCAACATGAGCGTTACATTCAACCATTTGTTGCACCTACACACTGTGGCAACCATAAGTTGCTTGCTATTATTGTTATTTTTTGGACACTTTGTGGAAGTTTCGGCCATAAATTGTGGTAACTGCAAAACACTGGAAGCACGTAAATTACATGCGAATGAAACGCAAAAGAGTTCTGGTCCGCTTTGGAGAGTTGTATCAATTTTGGTGTCAAACTATTGAGTGTGTCTTTGTGTGTAAGTTTGTTTGTGTTTCGAGTAGTTGAAATGGTAATGGAAATAAAAAATAAATATATAAAAAGCTATATAAATATGCATGAATGTGAGTGACTTGTTGACTAATTAGCAAAACTGACGCGCAAACAGATAGCTGGCAAAAATACATAGATACAGATACAAATACAGCTATACACACTCACAGATACAGATACGCAACAGGCCCCAATGCTTTGAGCTGCGATGCGTCTAAATTGAAGCAGCTCAGTGGCAATTGTAAGCTCGACGCGTACACTACAATCAAAATCTCTTCAAAAGTGCTTTAAGAGTATTCCCCCGTTGTATAATTAGCAGCTCGTTGAAAGACAACAACCTGAAAACAACGACAACAACTAGACTAACAAAGATGAAGTACCTCGCTTTGTTTGCCCTGCTGACCTTTGTGCTGACTGTGTCCTGGCTGGGAGTTGCCGAGGCCAACTTTTGTCCCTGTGACTTGTCGCAGAAGGAGCAAATATGCGGCTCGAATGGTGTTACCTTTAAGAATCGCTGTGAGTTTGAGTGCACACAGCGTGAATACAAACGCTTGAATCGTCCTTTGAATATACGAAAGGTAGGACCGTGTTAAGTGCCTGGCACACAGCAGCTGGCGAAAAATGTACTCGTACTTTCTGAGATTTGATTTATATGTTTAGATGTTTGTTTGTAGAGCTAAAAGTTAAGCATTGTTAAAGGCAATAAAAAGTTACATTCAAATCTGGCGTCTTTAATGAATGAGTGTTGGCATCACTCAAGCGTTGAGTGCTTGGGGTGTGGCGGATGTTTTTGGGATCTATGCAAATGTTTCAACAAGCTATTAAATGCTAATTAAAAACCGCTACAATGAGTCTGTGACGTCACTGTAGACAGCTGAGCTGCTTCTATTGAGTCACTACTCTCTACTTAATATGCAACACACGCTCATCAATCAAATTTGCTGTCACCACAAAAACAACAATCACACACACAAGTACATTGAAGTGTATAAAAATAAACATATTATGCGTAATTAATCGGGCAATTGCACTGATGTGATTTATTAACTCTCCGGCAGCATATCAATTGAGCACATTGGAACCCAATTCGCGATATAAAAACGTCAAATTATAAAAAAAGCAATGAATACATAAATTTGCCAGCATTCACAGTAGTCTGTGTTTTTTTTATTTTTGTGTGATTGGAAACAGTTTTGTGCTGTGCAATGACGTGTGCACTGAGAGAAAGCATCGGTAGCTTTGCTTAAAAACTCTTTCATTTCTATACCATTTCACCTGCCTGCTGAGCTGTTCAAGACTGGAGGCAATAGGTTGACAATATGCACGCACCAGCTCTTTTAAGAAGGGTGATCCCACGGTGTGCGCTAACTACCGTGGTATCAATCTTCTTTCTATTGCATATAAGACCCTATCGAGCGTACTGTGTGAAAGCCTAAAGCCGTTTGCGAAAGAAGGTTGTCCACCATTGACCAGATATTCTCACTACGCCAAATCCTGGAAAAGACCTACGAACACCAAATCGACAAGCACCATCTCTTCGATTATAAAGCAGCATTTGATAGTCCGTTGAGGGATCGTTCATATGCCGCAATGAGTTTGAATCCCTGAAAAGTTGGTGCGACTATGCAAAATGACTTTGAACACACGCAGCTCCGTCAAAGTAGGAAAGAGCATCTCCGAGCCAGGTGAGACAAGGTGATGCCGCTCCTGCGACCTCTTCAAACTTTTGTGGCGAAACGCCGAAGTTCATCGGAACAGGACTGTTTTCTATAAGGGTGTCCAGTGGCTTGCTTTGGCACTACCGTCACAATGATGAACGATGTCAGCGGAGAATCACTCGTGCCAATAGATGTTACTTTGGTCTCAGCAGGCAAATGGTTGACTTTTACTACTTTGGTATCACCAATTGGAAAAGGCGCGCGTAAAGAAGAGACGCCTGGAGGAGAGCTTTCCATTAAAAATTCTTTCATTTCTATGTTCTTTCCATTTCATTTAAAGTTGTGCGTCAAGATTTGCACATCCACGATATTCCTTTCTATGTTCTATTACATTTCATTTCAACTTGTTGGTCAAGGTTTTTACATCCGCAACCAATGTACATTTATAAAGGTATGACTACTCAGCCGACAATAAGTAGTTCAGGGATCGTGTCTGCGCATGTTTTTGGGTTGTGTTTTCGTACGTTCGTATTGCGGTTTAGAAACACCTCGCATCTCCCATTGTCACAAAAAGTCACTTTTCAGTCAGTCATTTGATGAACCCCTCCACCCTCGTTGGTGTCCATATGGACATATGCCAGTCAAGTCTGAAGCTTTGCAGCGAAATCCCACCTAAACCAATTAAGATTGCTTCGAGCGAAGACCCTAAGGACATTCACAGGTGCTTTATGGTTAGTTAGAACCAAAAGCTTAATACGATCACACATTCCTATCCATATTCCTAAAAATAGAGATCAAATAATCAGCACAGCAGCCGCTACTTCGATATTAGTTAATTAATTTTTAGTAAAAATAATTAATTAATAAATAATTTTTTAAGTAAAAATATCTATCTTGGAGCATAGTTTAAGAGAAAAACAGATTACTAAAAAGGAAATTAAAAAAAGAATTGCCTCATAAGTAGGTTTTGCGTAAAATTTCGCATTGTATCGTTTTGTGTCTGTATTAAATATAACATCTTTAAATGCGATTTTACTAGAAGCATGATTTCTCAGTGAAAGTGGTTTCATTGCCGCCATTTTGAATTATATCTTTATACAGCTTTTCTTTTTTCTTAGTTGTTTTTTGTCTGCATTGGATTTTCCAATAAGCTCTTACAACTGTCCAACAAACCTTTCTCATTAGCATTCGCTTGACTTAATATACTGCCATTATCTCTCAGTGCACCTGTTTACATCATGCTTATCTCTGGCGATATGCAAAAGTCTGACATTCAGACTACCGTTAGCTATATGACAGGAAGCTGTCAGCTGAAACATTATTAAAAAGATAATAACCAGCTGGCGTTGATGATGTTTTTATATCTGTGAACAATTGTTTGATTACTTATTCACTACAAAAACAACAACAACTTACAACAGAAATCCCTGGCAATGAGTGGAGCTCAAGGGATTAGTAACCAGCTTTCTGGGGCTTTGAAGTGTACGGGGATTTGTGTGTATTTTTTTCACTTTCTGCTTATTAATAAATAAAGGTCGACAAATTTTCTCGAAATCTCGATTTTTTTTTTTTGCGTTGTATATTTACATTTGCATTTGGCCTAAATTACACAAGCTATACAAATAACGGTTGTTGTTGCTCTTGTAATCGATTTTGATAACAAGTATTTGATAAGCGTAAATGGATTGACTGGCAGACATTGACAGCAATCCAAACAGACTCTTTTTTTCTTTACATATATGTATATGAAAATTTCGAGCTGGGCTGGAAAAAAAATATAATCAGCAAATTAACATTTAGAGGGTTCGGTCAAAAAGGAAAAAAAAGGTTTGCATATGTTTGGGCGCACAATAAAATGGTTGCTTTCCCTTGCTGCAGGCAGAGGGGTTTAGTAAAAATTTACAGGTAAATGATGTTGGAAATTGCAGGTAAATGTATTCTGAGGTTGGAGCTTATGGAGCTTAGACTAAGAAGATCAAAGAGCTCAAATATTTAAAGGTTTTGTTTAACAAAAGTATTTTCAATCTGCTGCAAAAGCTAAGCGTTTATTTGAGTGTTAAGAGTTCTTTCGTTGGAACCAATTGAGAAAGATTTATATATATATATTGTATATTTATGCTATATCTTTATCAAATATCGTTGATAGTGTGCATCTACTTAAACTATTTACTATTTCTCTGAATACGGCATGTTTCCTGGTCGTATTTAATCCCGCGTCACAAAAAGGGTAATAAATCTGACATTTCAAACTCTAGAGGCATTGCTAAATCGTCTGCCATCAACAAATTGTTTGAGAAATTATTACTGCAAAGGGGCAGTATTTTTGTACATCTGTTATCTCACCTTGTCAGCAGGGTTTTATGAAAAGCCGTTCTTTTGCGACCAATCTTCTTGAGTTTACGTCTTATGTAAGTAAAGGTTTTTCTAGCCTGTTGCAGACTTATGTTATCTTTACAGATTCTAGTAAAGCCTTTGATTCTGTTGATCATAGTCTACTTAGATCGTATTGGTTTCTTTTCCTTTTACTTGAAATGGTATCGGAGCCCATTCTCTAAAACAGTTTACATTACTTATGGGGTTCCACAGGGCAGTCACCTGGGTCTATTGTTTTTCAGCCTTTTCATTAATGACCTTTGTCGGGTATGCTGACGATGTGAAGCTTTGTTTGACGTTAAACCTTCCTTCATCTAGCGTTCTTCTACAGAATGATGTGTTCGCTTAATTTACTTAATCTTAATCACCTGAAATGGAAATTTAAGTCTTTTTGTCGGTGTGGCCTGCCTATTTAATTAATGATGTTTCCCTCGAACGCATCCCTGCATTTTCTGAATTTTGACTCTAAATTATGCTTTTATCTCGCTTTTCAGCTCTTTTCTACAGGAGATGAACAAGTTCTTTTATTGGCCAAAGCAACTGAATAGAATCCGAATTCGGTCACTTCTCTAGCGCAGCAAAACACGCTTTTGTTTCCCCCGAAACCGACTACCGTGTACCAGCAGAGTAACCCAGCACTCCTTTCAACACGCTAATGAATCAGCAGTTCGTTCTTAGTTTGATATGGGTCCGCTGCGGGACATAGAGCGCAAATAGGCACCCCTATGGCGACCTGCAAGCTGCAAATACATGAGTTTTTGAAAAATTAACAATATGACAGAATGTGCTAAACTGTCGTGGTGCTCGACAAACATGGTCAGAATTAAAGAACAAACGAATAGATGCGATATATTTCCTCAGTAGTGGGAAATGGTCAGCCATATCTAGAGAAACTACTGGGAATCTGGCCACATCTGCAAAAGACGATGAAGATACCTGGGTGGGTACTTCCAAACAGCCTGTCAGAACTGTCCAAAATTAGACCTAAACGAATAGCGCATTTCATATAAGAATTTGAATGGCCCACTCTCAAAGCATATATCCCCAGCGGCTGAAAGGAGAAAGCATAAATGGACCTTAAGGTATCACATAGGGACGACTCTCGGCCTAAGTGTACCAGGCTGCTAAAGCAATGGATAAGGAAATGTTCACAATATTATACAATCAGCAAACCAATCAAAACTTTTTCCATTCTCGGAGCGATTAAAAAAAACTTTATTAACCACAGCAGACCAACTGTTATTTCCTTACAAAAATCAAAACTTTAAATGATGTCGAACATCGAAAGTACATTGATATTTTGCTTTAAAAACATCGAACACCTCTTCTGCAGTGACATGTACATAGCCTCGTATTTAAAAACTTGGTTCAGTAGCCCTTTCGATACGGTCCTTAAACCTGAACCAAAGCTTTTCGAATGTTTGAACCCGCAAATTGAATCCCGTAAGCTATTTCTTAGCAGCGTTGTTATAAGACAGACAAATAGGTATACAATTAACGATATCGAATTTATAAAAATTTTGGTATTGTTGAACTTTTTTTTTGAGAAACTTGTCTTCTAAAAAACAATCAAGGAACGCTAACGAAATATTATAGAAATATTTAAAGCTTTTTGCAGTCAAGAAGGAACTCTTTAAAGGGTAAACAAATTTCGCCATTCCGCAGTTAATTCACTGGTAATTTCGGTTTCCTTTGGTAAAATGCTACCCGTCGCTTACTACTCTTTGATATTATTAAATATTTACAGAATCCAAATAAAGCGCTCTATATATATATGTATGACTAAGTATACTTATGTAGTGGAGTGTACATATTTATTTATGTGCCGTACTTTGGATAAAATTGAAAAGTGCCGCCACAAAAAATACACAAAGTAAAAGAAAATTCTTGCTTTTGTGTGCAGGTTTTCTTTGCCAGTGACAGCGACAAAGGTTTCTCTCTCGCTGTCTCTGTCTCTGCTGGCAAAGCAATTCAATCAGCGCAAAGACCTGAAAGGTAAAGGTAACAGAGCCGCTGGCAAAAGACAGACGATAGCAGCAGCAGCCGGATCCGGTTCGTCCAAGCGGGCGTTATACATTTTGATATGGATTAGCAGCTAAAGGTGGTAGCCACCAGATAGCAGACCCGCCCACACGCAGAACCTTTAAAATGGGTGTTTTTCGAAATAACTTTGTGGCTTACGAGCTGACATTGCGGCATAATTTATTGTTTGTGCAACATTTTGAGCGACTTTGATTTGGCTGCGCAAATTTCTGTACATCCGTTCATTTTCCAACAAACACTAATGCATTAGCCAAAGGAATTTCAATATGAAAATCAAACAAACTCACACGGACACACAGCATGCCACGCAGTTTGAAGTCACGCCTCCTTGGGGAATCGATGTAACCATGTCAAACCCTTTTCATGTCGCTGCCAGTTTTGGAACTTAATAAATTTGCACAGCCAGAGAAAAAAACAGAAACGCTCAAAATTTATGGCAAGCGCAACATTTTCACGTAAAGATTTCCGCACATATTTGCGCCAAATTTTCAATTTGATGTTGGCCGAGCGGCACAACGGTACATTTGCCAGCCAGCTTTTGTCCAATGGATGATGACGGATGATGGGTGGCACGTAGTGCCACTGGCCAAATAACGTAGTTCCAATCTCATTGCGTTGTTGTTGTTGTAGTTGTTGCCAACATGTTTTTAATTAAGCTGCCAAATGCCAAGCACGTAGCCAACTTTGGTCTTTTGTTTGAACTGACTGCACTCAGTGGGCCAAAATGTCGGAAGTTTGGCGATTTGTACGTTTGCGGTTAGCTTAAACAGAGATAGAAATTGTGCGTAAAAGGTGTAGAATGGGTGTGAGTTGAAAACAGATGTGGACCAGAGATGGGCAAGCGTTGAAGGATCTAGTTAGCTGGCTGAGTTGAGCGTGAGTGCAGAATGGTTTACGGTTCTATAAGTGATAAAAAGTTTACCAATTTTCGATATACTAAGTGATAAGATATATGAGACCTTTATATTAAGTGTAATTTCACTCTATCACTACAATCGACACACCTCTTGAGCAAACCGGGTTAGGGGGAACTATACCTGGATAAACGTAAGATGAGATCCAATTTTAATAAACTAAATTACTCTACCCTGTCCCCTGTGACCCAACGCTGATTGCTAAATACCGTGGTATCAGTCTTCATTCTTTGCATATAAGTCCCTATTGAGCGTACTTTGTGAAAGACTAAGGCCATTTTCGAAAGAACAGATTAGACCACCATTGACCAGCTATTCACACTACGCCAAATCCTGGAAAAGACTGACGAATACCAAATCGACATTCACCATCTCTTTGTCGATTATAAAGCAGCATTTGATAGTCCGTTAAGGGGTCGCGTATATTGAGAATTGAGCGTGAAAGAGAATCTGCCACGGTGGATCTGTTTGTAAATGAGAGCAAGATTAAGTACATATATGTTTTCTTCAAGTGGAGAGACGCAGCGGTGGGAGTCTCAGATTGATAGAAACTATATTTTTGAAGTTGTCAAGAATTTGGTTTAACTTGACACCACCGTTAAAATGAAGACCGATACCAGCATGGAGATCAACCAGAGAATCGCTCTTGCCACTAGATGTAACTATGGTCTCAGTAGGCAAATGGTTAGTAGGAACCATTCTCGCCAGACGAAACTAAAATTTAATAAGACACTCATCATCCCCGTTTTGCTTGAGCGATTCACTTAAGCACTGGTGATGTCGCGGTCATACAAAAGTGGGAAGTACTCCGTAACATCTTTGGCCCTTTACGCGTAGCTAATGACTACCGCATTCGATGGAACGACGAACTCTATTCACACCTAGCGGCTTCGCTGATGATGAAGAATATACTGGGAGGGAAGTCTTTAATGAGGCTGTTGAAGGGAGGGGACGTAGGGGCAGGCTATGTCTCAGTTGGAGGGACTAGGTGGAGAGCACACTAACTGCCTTTGGTATCACCGATAGAAGAAGGCGCGCGCAGAACAGAGACGTCTGAGGGAGTGTTCTTCATGAGGCCGTAGCCAGGTAATGGGCTGTTATAGCCAGTTAAGTAAGTAAGTAAGTCTTATTTGATTCGTTAGTTTTTGTCTTCAAAGCTTTGAGATTCTCGTTTTTCCGTTCTTCCCTGGGTCAACCTGGTTTTACTTGGCTTTCAACTTTTCACAGAGAAAGTTCAATCCAGCTTGATCATTCTGCCTAGAATATGCTGGAAATGCCTTAACCATTTTAACCATCCGTTTACGCTATAATGCATTGGAGTGAAGCAACCTTGTATGTTCGGCTAACCCACAACGAATAGAGCTTACTCTTGCTTTTGGAGTTCGAACCATATTTTCATGCTTGTTTCTTAGGAATTTGTAGATAACTTACCTGAAACGAAAAAAAAGAAAACTAGGTTAGAAGAATATATTAAGATTTCAATAGTAATAAAATTATTTTCACTAAACTACTCTATTATATGAAAATGTTCTTTCGGGGTGCGAAGCTCTAAAACTCGTGAATCGTTGGACCGATTGACACCAAACTTGGACAATCACTTCACTTAACTTGCCACAGACTTAGCTAACATTTTCGGGGATGTGCCTGATCTCCCTAGACGGTTTTTGCTCATTTTTTGTGAGCAGATTATAAAAATTTAAATTTAAAAGAAACAGAATGTAAGACAAGATTTGTTAATCAGCGCGGCTTGTGCTATGCTTTGGTACTCTTGAGTTGTGGAAGGTAAATGTGTATGTATCCTTTCCGGCTTATTTAAGATTGCTTAATCGGATTCTGACAGCAGATTGTTTTTACTTATACATCGAATATTCTTCATTTTAATACGTAACAGCTTTGAACCTTCCTAAAGCCTAATTTAAAAGAGTGAGCCATAAAAGAGTTGCAGTCTTCTGATCTATTATCGGAAGCGAATCTTTCAGCATCTTAACATTAACTTATAAAACGTTGATTACAGTTACGTGCACGTCTTTTAACTCACGCGCTCATCTCTAAGACCGCCTTAACTCATGCAACAGCTATTATTGACATGTTTCCAAGTCATGCCCCCAAGTCACACTTCAATGTCAAGACAACAAAAATACTCCGCTATTTGGTTAACTGACTTTGTGTTCATCTAGTTGAATAGAGCGTTTACTCAATCCATTCATACGGATTAATTGAAATGGAAATTGCATTTACTCTGTTATAATGTAATAGAAACAATGTGCATTCTGGGCATGTTTACATTCGCCTCTGGCCAATTGTGCAAATATTTGGATCGGCCCGAAGACAACGGAAGTGACGATAAGTTGTGGCCTATAAAAAGCCGGTTGACCAAGTCCCAAGCACAAAACATTTATAGACGTATTCTAGAGAAACAAAGATGAGTTTAAGTGGCCGCTGGCTTTTATTAACGGCATTAGTGCTTCTTATAGGTCGCCAATACTTGGCAGCCGAAAGCACTGATGGGCAGGAGGATTTGGATGCTAAGTACAACTGGTGGCAACATGAGGTGTTCTATCAGATCTATCCGCGTTCCTTTAAGGACAGCGATGGTGATGGCATTGGTGACTTAAAAGGCATAACATCTAAGCTGGAGTACTTTGTGGAGACAGGCATAACAGCTGTCTGGCTAAGTCCCATTTTCGAGTCGCCCATGAAGGATTTCGGCTATGATATATCCAACTATACAGCTATACAGCCGGAATATGGTACGCTGGAGGATTTTGATGAGCTCATAGCCGAGGCCAAGCAACTGGGCATTAAGATCATACTGGACTTTGTGCCCAATCATAGCTCCGATCAGCATGATTGGTTTAAGAAGTCAGTGGCCCGTGAGCCGGGCTATGAAGATTACTATGTCTGGAATGATGGCAAAAAACTGGACGATGGCAGTCGCGCACCACCCAATAATTGGCGTTCCGTTTTCGAGGGCTCAGCTTGGGAGTGGAATGAGCAGAGACAGCAATATTATTTAAGACAGTTTACTGCAGCTCAACCGGATCTCAATTATCGCAATCCCGCCGTGCTAAAAGCCATGGATGACGTCTTGGTCTATTGGTTAAGCAAAGGTGTAGCTGGTTTTCGCATTGATGCTGTCATATATGCCTATGAGAATGAAGAGCTGCTCGATGAGCCCTTAAGTGGCAAAACTGATGATCCCAACTCGGAAGATTATTTGCAACATATTTACACCCGCAGTCTGCCAGAGGTGGCAACACTTTTACAACACTGGAGACAGCTTTTGGATAAGTTTTCAGCGGAGAATGAGGGACCCGTGCGTATTACAATGACCGAAGCATATACAGATATGCAGACACTGATGGACTACTATGAGGAAAATGGCAAGCTGGGCGCGCAGTTTCCCTTCAACTTTGACTTCATAACAAGTATCAATGCGAATTCCACGGCACAGGAATTTGTCTACTACATACAAAGATGGTTGAACTCTATGCCAAAAGGTCATGTACCCAACTGGGTCATGGGTAATCATGATAATTCGCGTGTGGCTTCACGTTTTGGCTCCAAGGCTGTGGATGCCATGAATATGCTGCTGCTGACCTTACCCGGCATTGGAGTTACCTACTATGTACCTAATATAATCCCTCTAAGTGTATGCCTAAGTTAACTAAATTTTGGTTTTTGACAGGGAGAAGAGCTGGGCATGCAAGACTACCGTGACATTACTTGGGAGCAGACTGTAGACGGGCCCGCTTGTGCAGCCGGACCAGAGAGATATAAATGGATGTCTCGCGATCCTGAGCGCACTCCCATGCAGTGGAGTGATGAACCTTTTGCGGGTTTCTCGAACCATGCTAGCTGGCTGCCTGTGCATCCGAACTATGTGGATTTGAATGTGCGGGCACAGCAGCAGTCCCCGAACAGTCATTACCAAATCTATAAGGCACTGTTAAAGTTGCGGCAGGATGCAGTGCTCCGCGATGGCAGTTTTATACCAAAGGTTTTCAATAAAGCGGTGTTTGCTTTTAAGCGGTAAGTCTTAACTATTTAATACCATTGGTATTTAATTTGAATAACTTATTCCATAACTCCAGCCAGCTGAAAGGTCGGCCGTCTGTGGTGACTATCATCAATGTAAGCAAAAGCACGCAGCAACTGGATCTGAGTGAACTTGTCGGAGCATCCAATGTCTTATCTGTGGTAACAACTAATGTGGGTTCGAAGCATGTTAATGGCCAACTTCTTGAACCCACTCAAATTACACTTGATCCATATGAGGGTCTTGTGGTTGAAGTGAGTGATCAAGAGTAAGAAAAATGTATGCATTTCTACTTATGGTGCGATCTGACAATAAATTCATCTAAATATATCTATCTACTATATGATATTCCGAAATAGTAATCCAAATAAAACGTTATCTTTTTAGCCTCAAAAACGTCTATAAATATGTTTTAAGCCCAAAGCCAATTTGACCAAGAACGGAGCAATCTATTATATATATGAATGTTAACTTTAACATTTCTGTATAAAGTGAAATTGTGTTGCAGTTCATTGGAGAGGGGCCTAAAATTGGCAAATTATTAGCTATATCTTCTAAAATTCTTATTCGATATGATTAATTTTTACATTATACATGCATAGTAATAGTATGCATAACTGTGCCAATTTTCAATTGGATAGCTTTTGAGGGGGTGAGATATCAACATAATTCGACAAACTCGTATTTTTCAGGGCAAATGCGCATCTTTTGGTAAAAAAATGTTTGCTCTAGCTCTTATAGTCTCCGAGAACGGTGTGACCACACGGACAGACCATCCTATATCGACTCGACTATTGCTCCTGACCATTTTTTCCCATGGCACATATAGTCTGACACGCCTCTTTCTGCCTGTTACATACATACATTGCACAAATCTATAATTCCCTTTTACACTTTTTATACAGAGTATAAACTGCTGGTATATGTGCATAGCATCGAATGGGAAATACTTTACTTTATGCACAACAAAAAACACTCACTGGCGTATTAGTAATCGGAAAAATTGCAATCACGCATTTGACAGAACTTCGACCACTGTGCCAAACCTGTATGTGTTTGAGAACTTTTAACAGCTGTTAACCAAGCGTCTTTCTTATTGCCGCCCAAAAGTATGCATTTAAACTTTTAATCAAAGTGTGTTTTTTTTTTTGGCACTTCATTTCATTTTAAAACATTTATATCAAAATGATTTAACTGAATTAAGAGGACTTACACTGGCGTCGCCGTCGCTACTAGTAGCCAAGTGGCAAAATATAAATATATTTTATAACTGTCAGCAGCTGCAATGATAAATTGTTGCTGAGCCGCAGCAGCAGCAGAGGCAACGGCAGCGGAGAGAGCGCGAGAGCAGAGCGACACGACGCACAGTGGATCCAACTGACTTCTTTTGCGGCGAAAATCATAACTTTTAAGGAAGTAAAGATATTTTCAAAATTTAAAAAGCATATAATAGAGAATTCTTTAAGCTTCTGCGATACACTGCGATAAAAATGCTGAGGGAGCTTCAAAAAACCATAACGAGTAAAGTTCGATATTATATACACCTCAGTCTTATTCTTGCACCTATAAAATGTGCTTATTGCTTAATAAATCATTTTGAAAATCTGTTGGCAAGATGCTTGCAGTCTATTTTGATCTTATTGTACGCATGTTCGTCAGATAGACAAACTGTCGACGAGTACGATTTGTTGAAAAATAAGCACAATTTAGAACATGGAATTTTTCTATGGCATGCATGGATGACTTTTTCAGTATGTAATATCGAACATTACTACCGTTTTTTGAACACAGCTTATTTATCGCAGTGTATCGCATTCCTATGCATTTTAAATTTTGGAAATATCTTTACTTCCTCAAAAGTTAAGATTTTCGCCCAAAAAGAAGTCATTTGGATCCACTGTGCGACGACGTCGCTCTGAATTTAATTAAAAGTCATTTGAAATTGCATAAATAAATGCGATGTTTGCTCGCTTTTGTATGGGTTGTGTGGACGCTGAGGACTGTAAGCTTTTTGGCGGTCAGCTGAGCAAGCAGCTGCTGAAAGGTAAAAAGCTTTTCAGTTCCCGATCGACGATCAACGTGTTGGCAGTTAAAGCGGACGGCAAATAAGCAAAAGAAGTAAAAGAGTTTTACGGTTAGTTTTGTGCAAAGCAGCTGTGTGACTTTGAGGTAGGTAGAAAAGTGCTCTAGTTGTTAAGGTAGAGAGCGCTGTTAACTAACATTAATGCTAATATGCTTGCTTAGCAATGTTAACTTGGTTGCTTGTGTTATCTTGTCTATGTTAAAATGCCCAATGTTAGCTTGCCTGATGTTGGCCTCCCTTATGTTAGCTTGCCTCAAGACACAGAGAAAAAAAATTGGTAAAATTTTACACAAATCAAGTAATAAAACAGTGTAAGGAAAAGAAAAGCTCAATGCAACTAAAAACAAAACTCATATTATGTAATAGTTTACAAAAACTCAGTTTGAGTTGTTTCACAAAGTTTTTAAGAAATTTTTAAACAAAATGAGAGAAAAAGCTAAGCTTTTGTCTATAAAGAACAAACAAGCAACCAAGCGATAGCCTAGGTCAAGGTATACTTAACTAGGTACACAGAGCAAAAAAAAGAGGAATAAGAACACAAGGAATATTTTACTCGTGTAGAGACATCTGTGCATACAAACAGTTCAATAGAATATCACTAATATTTAGTTAGTTTTTGTAATAAGCAGATCATATTTTACAAAGTGTTCATTGTCAACCTCAGCCTATTTTAACTTTGAAATGATTGCAAAGCTTACTTGGTCCAACAACACAAAACACTTAAAAAGAGCATATAAGCAACTTAAAATGAGAACAAAAGTTTACTTGTTTTAAGCTTATAAATACTCGATGTGTAAAGTAATACAGTACTGCTAGTACTATAGTACTACCTTGTTAGGTATAGCTTGGCCGTGGCATTGTAATCGGTAAAACAAAAAATGAGGAAAAGGTTTTAAGAAATGAGTGCAAATTTAATAGAGCTGTCTCTTACTCTTGTGTTTTGCAACCCTCAATTTAAATATACCCTGCTAGCGCACAAAATTTTATGTATACCAAATTACTGAGACGAGTTTTGCATTTAATGCACAGATGCTTAACTTAAAAAAAAATAAAAATCAGCCAATTGAGAAAAAAAGAGGAAGATCAAAGAGAGCGACTCTTCTGATTGCAACCACCAACTAAGCTTATATAGTTTTTGTACCCTGCACCTAAATGTGAGGGGTATATTAAATTAGGTGTGCGTGTGTCAAACTATCGTCCGTAGTTCCGTTGGCTCAGATACCCAATTACCAGAAATTCAAAAGAGCTTGAAGCTTGAAATTGCGTCAGAAGTTGCATTATGTGCCGTAGCTCTTCACTTGCTTTCAGTTTATTGGTAACGACGACCTCTCCCAACAATAGTACTTGGCGTAAATGAAATTAAAGCGCAGTATTTTCGTCATTGCATATAACCGATATCAAATTTATGCATTGTATCTTATAACTCTAGTATAATAATAAAGTTAATGGGGAGTAGTGCACTGCGACGCTAAGGATCTGTTGTGCCCTCTATCTACCTATTATGTACTATCTCTAATAAGTATCTAACTCTCTGGAATGGGCTACTTCAGGCATCGAGAGTATACCCGCCTAGGAGATTCATTTTTCTTCTTGCCTGTGCGTCGCACTCGGCTAGCACATGCCGCAACGACTCCTCAGGTGTTAGAGATGGTGATGCCCATCACTTAAGTGTCCCTTCGGTCTGCAGTATCCAGAAAGTAGCCTAGTCAGAATTGTAAGGTTGTTCTTGCTCAGTTGCACAATTTTCTTGAACCTAATGCTTGATTTACACTGTAAAACACTATGACACTGTGAAGTGTGCCTGTCACACGTGGAAAGTGTTTAAATTGGCGACATAAAAATTATGAGTCACACGGCTGTGACCTTTTTACATTACGACAGTGTGACTGTCTGACCCTGTGGCCAGAATTACTCCAAAAGTAAACAATGAACAAGAACCAACAAAGATGAATACCAAACAAATTTGATGCAGAAAGTCGGGACGGTGTCCGAAAGTGGGATACCCTGTACCCTTTTTTTTGCCATGAAAATCTAATTTCTGTACAAATTTTGTAACAACAATGTTTGGTTTATATCTAACAAGAGTCTTCGTATCAAATTTGTTGGCTCTAAACCGCGAAAATCTCTCAAGGGCGAATGGGAAAGATATCGACATGATTCGACAAACTTCATCTGCTTTGATGAAATGCGCATCTTTTGGTAAAATTTTTGTGCCTTTACCTTTTGTGGTATCGGAGACATCGACGTTCATACGGAAGGACTAACAGACGGACATTGCTATATCGACTCGACTATTGCTCCTGATCATTTTTGCCCATATGTTTTATTGCGCCTCCTTCTGCCCGTTACATACATTGCACAAACCTATAATACCCTTTTACACTTTGTGTACAGTATATAAAAAGATTGCAAGTTAGGTAGCGCCACACATTGAAAAAGTTACCACTAATTTTCACAAACACATTGCACATGTTCGATATGCTGGCAAAAATTGTTCATTTCAGAGTTTATTATGACAGCTTTGTTCTCCAAAATGTGCCAGCTACTGTCACATGGAGCGTGTGACACCAAACGATTACAAGTGTTCACACTGAAAATGCATTAGTTCGTGCGACATGTGGTAACTGTGCCAACGGGTTTGCTTTTTACTCTGAGATGTGACAGCAAAGTGTGATGCTGTGTGCCGCAGTGTAAACCCGGCATTAGAGTTGTACTTTAGTATGAAAAAATCCATACATATACCAGTATTTCAATTGCCTGCAACTATTATGTTTCTGAATTTATTTGTATATATACATAAGTACTTTTTTGCTTGTTTTTAAAAATTTATGTTTTTTATACTTAATTTGTGTCTATTTTAAGTTAATTCTAGTCCCATTTTTCGATTAATTATAAATTGTATTCATTTCAAGCGTATTCATTCAGACTAATTTGCACTTATAAATTTTAATTAATTTTTGATTGCTCGCAAACTTAATTAGTCACCGGCGTTTTTCTCTCTGTGTATGTTAGCTTACCTTCTGATAACATAAACACGTTAACAGTGAGAGCGCTTTAAAGCTCATTAAATTTTTTTGCCCACTGAGAAAGAATGCCAAAACTTTCCGCTCTTTGTTTTGTGTGTTTTTGTCCAATTTGTTTGCATTTGATAGAAATCTCAGCCTCACTCAATTATAAACAATCAAATGTCATTAAAAATACTTAATCAACTGATAGCAATAAAAACAAAATATCTACACAAATTATATTAATTGTGTGTGTAACAAGTTAGAGCCACCTTTAAAAGTCAGGCGTCTGGCTGGGATGCGCTGCAGTTGACTCCAGTCAAGCATTTAGTCTACAAATCGGCGTAACAAATCAAAATCGCAAAAAACAAGAAAAAAACACAATCTATAAATATATAAAGAGCACGATTTGCTACAAGATGGCAAATACAGTTAAGCAACGCTTCGTTCTACTTTGCAGCCTGCAGCTGTTTTTGTGCCACATACAGCCCAGCATGTCCAGTTTGATAATGAGCAAAACGGATGAGTTCGTGGACTGGTGGCAGCATGCCGTGTTCTATCAGATCTATCCACGCTCCTTTATGGACAGCGATGGCGATGGCATAGGCGATTTGCGTGGCATTACCTCAAAACTAAGCTATTTGGCGGAGACCGGCATTAGAGCCACCTGGCTGAGTCCCATATTTGACTCACCCATGGTGGATTTTGGCTATGACATATCTGATTACAAGCGCATACAGCCGGAGTATGGCACCATGGCTGATTTTGAGGAGCTGATAGCCACGGCTTATAGTCTAGGCATTAAAATTGTGCTGGACTTTGTGCCAAATCATAGCTCGGATCAGCATGAATGGTTTAAGAAGTCCGCAGCGCGTGAGCCGGGCTTTGAGGATTACTACATATGGTCGGATGGCAAGCTGGATGCGTCGGGTCAGCGTCAACCGCCCAATAACTGGCCGTCTGTGTTCTATGGCTCTGCCTGGGAATGGCATGCAGAACGAAAGCAATACTATTTGCATCAGTTTACCAAGGAACAGCCGGATCTCAACTATCGCAATCCAGCAGTGGTGCAAGCTATGGATGAAGTGCTGCATTTCTGGCTGGACAAAGGTGTGGCTGGCTTTCGCATTGATGCAGTCAATCACTTGTTTGAAGCTGCCGAACTAACTGATGAGCCACTCAGCGGCAAGAGCACGGATCCACTCTCCTATGACTACACACAAAAGCTATACACCAAGGATTTGCCAGAGGTGCTGGATATGGTGCAGCATTGGCGTCGTCTCTTGGATGACTATAGCGCCGCGCATCCCGACCATCCCACACGCATCATGATGACCGAAGCGTATGCAGATCTTAATCAACTAATGGACTACTATGAGAATGACCAAGGCGTTACGGGCTCGCATTTACCCTTCAACTTTAATTTCATCACAGATATTGGCGCCACCTCGGATGCCCGTGACTTTGTGTACAATGTGGAGAAATGGCTGATCTATATGCCGCGCGGGCATGCCGCCAACTGGGTCATGGGTAACCATGACAATCCACGCGTTGCATCGCGTTTTGGCGCCGCCAGCGTCGATGCCATGAATATGTTGCTGCTCACACTGCCCGGCGTGGCCGTTACTTACAATGTAAGTGGACAGAGCGTGACCAAAGGTCAGAGCGCCATAACAATTGATTGCCATTTTTGTTTTTTGTTTTTGCAGGGCGAGGAAATTGGCATGCAGGACTACCGCGATATAAGCTGGGCGGATACGGTAGACCCGCCGGCGCGCAATGCTGGTGTGGAACTGTACAAAAAGGTGTCTAGGGATCCCGTACGCACACCTTTTCAATGGAATAATGAGAGCAATGCAGGTGGGTCAAAAGCGTGTCAAATGAGGCATAGGAATTTTTAGTAGAGTTTGCCCTGTAGAAGGGTTTGGAATTAAAAGCATGTTTCGTTTGTTGATGTAGATGTAATTTTTATCGACTAATTAGCATAAAAACAGACATGACTGTCTGGTCTGGTCGCTTTTCGGTGTACGCGAATTTGAAGGTTGTCCTTATGTTTAAGGTCCTGCGCACACATCGAGCTGAACTCAGCTGAACTGACCCGAACATTTGCGTGATGACAAAGTTTACACTTTTACTTTTAATGTGCGCACTTGCACTACAGATAATGCGCTTGACTTTTCCCTGCTGACATGCTCAGCTCAGTACACTTAATTTCCGCTCTCTGTGTGCTCGGGGCCAAAGAGTTAAAAAGCCCTTTGGAAGTTATGAAAGTAAAGACCAAAAGTTCCATGGGCAATGATGAATATGTCTGTCTGTCCGTATGGGTCAGTAGATCTGCGAGACCAGAAGAGCTAGCGACAGAAATTTTATGAAAAGATACACGTAATCATCGTGTAAAATTAAGTTTGTCGAATTGGGTTGATATCTACCCCCAAGCAGATCATCGCGGTTTACAGCCCATCCGTTGAATCTATTAACTCAAACAAAATTGTGCAAAGAATACTGAGGTTATGGGCACAAAAGTAATTTTCGCCCCTATCAACTTCCCAACAGGAAAACATGTTAAATGGAACTTGCCAATAGGAAAATGCCTATGCTTGTGAAAAGAGACAAAAAACTAGATACTTCTTTTCCCACTTCACCGAATGCTGGATTTAGTGTTTATTGGGAAATAAACTCTCGAGCACCGTCCTGTCTGCATGCAATTTTTTTATATATGTATATAGAATATATTGAAAGGGTTGAAGAGTCGCCAGATCCTGTAGTTCGAAACCGTCCATTTAAGAGAAATTACCTCTTTTTGTTACCAACAATCAACAACTTAGTGCAATCGAATAAGAAAACACACACACGTCACACAAACACAAACGTAACACCAAGCGAGTGTCACACCAACCGTGTAACAGATTTTCGTGACGGCCTGCGTGTCGTTTTGTTTTGTTTTTTATTTTGCATGAAATTATAGTAAGCCAGCGAAAAAAACTTACTTTTACAATAATATGGTTCTGCCTTGCAGGCTTTTCCAGCGCCGCCAAGACATGGCTGCCCGTGCATCCCAATCATCTAGAACTAAACTTGGCAGCACAAAAGCTGTCACCGAAAAGCCACTATAAAGTCTATCAATCGCTCATAGAACTACGCAAATTGGCGGTCTTACGCAGAGGTCGCTTTAGCATCGAGCCCATATCTCGATGGGTGTTTGCCTTCAAGCGGTGGGTACTAATTACTGTAAAATTAAGCATATTTTTCATAATTCCTTCCTAGCTATCTCAAGGAGTACAACACGCTCATAACCGTCATCAATGTCAGCGCTGAGCCGCAAATTGTGGACCTAACCGAGTTCATAGATCGCCCAAAGCAGCTAATTGTGGAAGTGGCGGGAATGGCTTCGGAGTACGAGCAGGGGTTAGTTTCATTATAGGATTAACTCAACTTCATTAGTTTCATTTCCTGATTAACGTGCCTTTCCCTCCGCTTACAGTCAAGCAGTGGCCAGCGCCGCCCTATCCCTAGCCGCTCATGAAGGTCTTGTCTGCAAGCTGATCTAAACCGCTTGTTGGCTTATAAACGATACACACTTACAAATTGTTTGTCATTATAATTACATAAAAACACTTTGTAGTAAAACAGCTGAAACCCAGAATACACCCTTCCAACCCTGCGCAGGGCTGCGGACCGTTAATTGCATTTCACTTGCTGTTTTCAACTTAATTTCCCACGGGCGCATTTCACATGCGGCATACAAAGTGCCGTTACACGCAATGCGCTGCAAGTCAAATGTCACGCGATAAAATGAAAATCGCATGACATACCATCAATGAAAAACAAAGAAAATTGTGTGAAAAATGAGCAAAAGTGAAAAAATTTAAGAAGAATGCAAAACTAATGACTTATTTGTGCGCGCTGCCAACGCGTGTTTAATTTAGCGCTGCCAGAAAAAATAGATTAAATTCGAGGCTGGGCACTCTGCGTTCTGGCTCCCATCTTGGCCCATTGCCAAATGATGTTTGTGTTTTGGCGTATAATTTTTCATGTTGGCTAAAGATTTATTGCAAGTTTGTAGATTTTTGAAATGGACCTACAAATGCGGCTGCCTTAAAGCCTTAAAGCATGCAGTGCGCATACGCCATGTTGGCCACGCTTGAGTTAACGCTTTGTCATACTGTCTATATGGCAACACGCTGTGTTTAATTTAAAGTTTTAACTATAAATCGTTTCAATATTTAATGTCAGCCCTTTGGCCCTTGGCAATGTGAGCTGCCTTATCTTGCCGCCAGAGGGCGGTCTGGTGCTATCAGCTGCTCAAACATTCATGAGGTAAGTTTTTCTTTGCTAAAACTTAAAGTTTAAATATCAACAACTCATTTGCAGTGCTCAGCGACGCGCTTTGATTCGACAATTTGTCAAGTCCCTGAATGTGGTTCTCGTAGGTCTACTTATGTATAAACTCTGGCATCACAAGTGGACCAAAGTGAATTTTAATCAGCAGCTCTATTGATTTATTTTTTTTGCTATTTTTTCATTGATTGATTGATTAATTAATAAAATTGGCAACACTGCACAAAAACAAAACCAAAAAACAGTGTTGCATAACAGCGGCAGCGGAGCATCGAACGTGACTGCGCGAAACGCAACTGTCAGTGACAATATAATACGGTTCATTCGTAGATTGAATTTCCGGCTTTAAGTGCTGCGCAGCAACTGAAGCTGCAAATGGCATATCGTATCATCAAGGCGCATGGAAAGCCCTTCATGCTGCCCACTTAAGAGTAGCATCGTCTTAGAAGCTCTACAATTGGCAGCTGGAAACTATGGCAAAATTAAGCTCCGCTCAATGGCCAAAACACTTATCCATCTTGTTGCTAAGCAATGCATTTCGATTTGTGTTTTTTCTTCAACGACTTCTTCTGCTGCAGGCAATTGAATTGCGTTATTAGTAGAGATGGACGCGTGAGTATGTTACACAGTCGATCGATGCATGCTCACGAAACAAAGTTTGCTGGTATACAGTTTTTGCCCAGTTGCCGAGTTACGAATTTTAGATCAATTTTGCATCAAAAAGTCAATTTATATGTAATTATTTTTAGCGATGTGCATTAAAGCAAAGCTCCGAAAGTTGCCTATTGGTTGGGTTTAGCACTCCCTCGTTTTTTTAAGAGGAATCAAAACTCTTTCTGAGAAAGAGATTCTGGCATTTATCAATGCAAATGCAGAGAAGAGCAAGATTGATTTTGATGCTTGATTCTAAAGATCAAGTAGTCAAATTTTGTTAATATCTTTTACTAATTCCTTCATTAGCGAATGTCTGAATTAGACAAATGCTGTCTTCGAAGCAATTAATTTGAGCACACCGAATAGAGCTAATGCTGCAATTAACCCAACGGAGAAAGATGTTGCAGTATCTGATCATGCAATTGGCGACTTAAACTCTAAATGAGCTGCAAATTGTGGAGAGGAGTCCCAACAGGTCCTGCGTATGGTGTTTTTGTCGACAAGTCAAATCAACTGAAAACTACACAAATCGATTATTGGGAACAAAAAACTGTAAGTGCTCATTTTCAAAGCCCAGAAGGATATGCAACTTAGGATCACTCGACAAACGTTTCGCTGATAGATTCTGATCTCTTTTAGTGCTCTAACGGCTGTTGTACTAAAGTACGCTTCAGATCAAAGCACTGCATCATATGTTATCCTTAGACTCACCCAATTGGGTTCCAGATAGGATGGTTCATATTATATCGATATAATTTGGTTTCATCTTTTGGATTCAGCTCTAAGTGTATACATTTTAACAGTTCAAATGTTGCGTATAGAACTTTTTAACACATTCATTGAGTGAAACTCACTGAAGTCACGCGTTCATCTCTAACTTGTCAGCCATTAACAAGAACTGCAAAGACATCTTCATCACTTAACAAAAGTTTACAAATCCCGCTAGTTGCAGTTTGAGAGTTTTATCCATTTAACAAGCAAGAGAAAAACATTGTTCCTAGTTTAGACAACATTTCTCTTGTTAGTGCACTTAAAAACATCAAAGTTGATAAATTGTCTCCATCACTTGACGTACGAGAGAGAGGGAGAGCTCACTCACTCACTCACTCACTCACTCACGCACTCACTCACTCACTGAAGTGCCAACAATAATTTTTATTCAATTTGTTGCGAGAGTTTTTCTTCACGTTCATTCAGTCAGTCAAGGCAAATGGAAAAAGCGGAAATGTAGTTTCGAGTGCCATAGAAACTAACGGCATTTGCATTCTGCACAGCTGCGACAGCTGTCTCTACGGGTTTAACCCATTGTTGGCAGACAAGTTTCGCAGTTTTTGTTTGTCATTGATTTTGCGAATATGCCAATCAAATTATGCCTAAGTGCTAGCAAATTAACCGGATACAAATACAAACACAAAAACACACACACACACTCATTCATGCACAGACATTGCTATGTTATGTAGAGACAGGAATGCATTAGGCGCACTAGAATGACAATAATGTATGTGAATATGAATGAGTGACTGCGTTTATGTGTGTGTGTGTGTGTGTGTGTGAGTGTGTGTGTTAGCCTGTTAGCGGGATACAAAAACAAGGCCATAATGTTGGCTTAGTTATTGGCTGTGTTGCTTCGTTCTAACTATATGGCGCAGTGGAGCATTGTCTGCAATGTTGGTTGCTCTTTGACATTTGATGAGCGAGCAAACAACAGAGACAAGCCAAATGCAAGCGGCAACACATACACTTTCGCATATCGTAGTATCTACTACTGAAAGCAGTTTATGAGTGGAAAAATTTGCAATTTTCAGAACTCAGATACCTGCAATATAACGATTTAAAGCGAAAAATCGAGACAAAATATGTTGTTTCAGGAATCTTCAGAACTTTGCTTATGCCATACAGAACTGCACATAGAACTAATATACCTTTATGGGATTCTTTTTCAATTGGAAATTAGGCATAACTAAGGCAATGTTTTTCGAACCAAAACAGTTTCTTCGTCAGAAGTTTTCCTTTGCTAACGAGAACTCGAAATACAACAACATGTTTCTGGACAGAACTCATATAGCTTTATTTTTAAGGGTTACATTTTTTAATAACTTAAAAATGCTGTTCAAGTAATCGTCAGTTCTCTTATTTCATTGTTTCGAAGACATCACTGCAGGCGAAGATGGTGGCAGCGACAACTCTGTGTTAAGCTATAAGTGTTCTGATGCAAAAGAAACGCCGGGTCAATGTACTCCGTGATAAGCTTTAAGAGAAATGAGATCCCTAAAATAATTCGGGTCGGCAGACCAATTAACATCAGAGTGCTGCTGATGATAGGATGAAACCTTGTCAGCGAGCACGGTATATTGTGTGTGATCCATAAACTGAGTTCGGGCGAATAAAAGATGTGAATATTTGCGTTTAGAAATGCGCCAAACCTCAAGTTGCTAACATTTACTGTAGCTTACGGTAACTTTATACTCTTATAGAGTGGACTATAACAATAATTGTAGTTTACAGTATCTAGCTATTCTTACTGTTACTAGTTATGCTTCTTCTCAAACGATTACTGTAGTTTATAGTGACTTCATATTCTTATTGTGCTCTTTAAAGTATCTAGCTTTTCTAACTTGGAAAACACTACATTTACTATAGTTTACAGTAATAAGCTGTGCTACTGTAAAATTAAACATTTACTGTAGCTTATAGTAACTAAATATTCTTACTTAGCTCTCTATATATAGAAGGCAGTACATGTACTGAAGTTTGGGGTAGCTGTTATTCTTCTCCTCAAACGTTTACTGTAGTTTACAGTTACTTCATATTCCTACTGTGTACAATGTACCAATTACTGTAGTGCACAGATATTTCATAGTGTTACTGTTTTTAACAATTACTTTAGTGGTCAGTATCTAGCTATTTTTACTGTGAACACAGTACATTTACTGTAGTCTTCAGTAACAATTTTTTTTTACTGCGTAGTGTAACTAGCTACTCTTGCTGCTACTCTTGCTGCTCCATAGTGAAGCGTAGAAAACCAAAAAGTTATGCCCAATGCGTGAATCAAGTTCGGCAAGTAAGGAGTTTTGACATCACAAGTAGCCGTGGACCTAGTGAGGGCTGTACCAGAAATCTCTTTAAACCGAATTTCAACCCATCAGTGATTTGTGAGTATGAGCCAGATGTCCTTTTCAATGCATCAATGTAACAGAAGTATCTTTAAGAGCGTAAATTATCAAGAGATGGCTAATATAACTGTTGGCACAGTTAACAAGGAACAACAAAATTCTACACTAAAGATACTGTTGGAATTGGTTGTTTTAGTGAGTGTAGCTTTTTGGGGACCTACGGATTCAAGAATTCTGCTGTGTGTCTTTGTTGTGATGCCCATGATGCGGCAATGCCACTTGTCGTCAGGGTGGGCTCACCTATGCAGCAGCGTTGACCCTTTGCTTTTGTATGCAAAAAAGCTTGACGTCATTCGTTTCGCAAAAAAAATAAAATTTCTCTTCTTCTGACGTATGTTTTGCTTAGAGTGCTGCTACCTTTTGAAGAACTTGCCACGTGTGGTAACATAAACTTGATATGGCCAGCACTACAGGAATTAAAGTAAACGCGCTCTTTACAGTTTAAATGCCAATGTTTGGAAAGATACTGCTCAAATTCATGAATAACGAAATATCGTGATTTTGTCACGCATAAACCACGTATGTTGTTTGCATGCCTACAAGAGCTTGCATGTTGCACGCCACACAGTCAGCTAGTTAGCCTAAATGTTGCAACATGTACCAAATATCTTGCTAAAGGCAGACAAATAATTAAAGATACATGCACACACACACACACACACACACACACACACACACACACACACACACACACACACACGCATAGCTGTGCATGAGTGCATGTTTACGGACAAGACAACAACAACTACAACAACTACAACAACAAAGACCTGAGAGCGCACCTTAATGTCTGACTACAACAACAGCAGGCAACAAATAAACAGCAGCCTTTTGGCATCCTTTCAACTGCCAAAGCCAGACTGTCGGGCCATTATAAGGACTTGCCAAACGGAGCTCTTTCTTTCTCTATCTCTCTCTCTCCCTCTCTTTCCGTCTCTGCTTAACACATTTGCACATGCACTTGAGCGTGTGTGTGTGTGTGTGTGTGTGTGAGTGTGAGTGTGTGTGTGCGTGTGTGTCCTGTTTTCGGCGACGCCATTTTGCCATTGGCATCATAAATTTAAGCTGCTTCTCACAGAAAAATGTATCTGTGCGACGCCATTTGCCATTCGACGTTCATTGGCGCGTCATTTTACTGTTTTTAATTAAAAATTTCGAACTTGAGCGCATTGATAGTCAGTTTTATGTGCGGTTTATGCAGCCCGAAGAGTTGGCCAAATTGATTTTAAGACCCTCTCTTAAACCGCGACCCACCATCGAGTGGCCCATGTGTGTATGTGCGTGTTTTTTGACGCTTTGAAATGTCAAAAGGGAGTAAATGCGAGTGGCAAAACGTTTTCCAAACGAGTTACGCACCGTTGTTGCGCTCCTGGGACATTCAAGCCCACTAAACCAAATTGATGACCGATTGATATGAAAATTTAAGCAAGCTATAGCCAAAAAAAAAAAAGGAAAAACTTTGCACGCATATATTATCCTTTAAGGGTCTGACTTGTTAACAAATTCAATGAAGCTGTTGAACAACTTTGACATTTTTCGTTGTCTCAAATGGTTTAACTTTTCATTTTATTTCGTTTTATTTTATTTTTTTAGACATTTGTTTGGCATCAGAGTTGACAATGTTGACAAATAAAATTGTCTTGCGGACATTTTGACGTTGCCGCCTAGAAGTATGCAATGAAATTTTGTTGTGCTCTGTTTGCAGCGAAGTAGAGTTTTTGACCAAGTTTGTAACACATTGAAGCAGTGGCCGTTGATGTGAAATCGTCCTTGTCATAGCTATTCCTGCCGTGAGTAATTAGCACCATTGACCAGATATTGATTCCACCGACAAAAGCTGAAAAACACCCAGGAACACCAAATCGACTATAAAGCAGCATTTAATAGCCCGTTGAGGTATCGCGTATACGGCGCATTGTGCATTGGAGCAACTTTGCACAATGACCTTGAGCAAGACCCCCTGAAACTTTTGATACCATGCAAGCCTGCGACAATGCAACGCTCACTCCTGCACCCACTTTAATTTTGTAATGGAGACATGTAACTTTGTGTTGCGAAAGATGGCAGTGCATCTAACCATTTCAATAAAAGTATCCAGTTTGTTGCCTACGCAGATAGTATTGACAGTGTTGGTTGTAGCAAGTGAGAAGTTAGCGGAACCATTGCGGTCAATGGAGGTGAATCTGTCGGGATGTAGATGGTAGTAAACAAGGACAAAACAAAGAGATAGAGGTACGCTGCGGTTACACTCTCAGAATGCTATTGACATCTATGCCTCTGATGTTTTACAAGATTTCGTCCACCTACACACTAGCGTCACAACAAAGCACGATGCCATATAGTTCAAACAAAGGATCACTCTTCCCAATGGATGCTACTTTGGCCACATAGATAACCATATCTACACTGGAGTTTATTTTACGTGACAGTTTCCATGGGTTTGAAATCACGGTGCTCTAATATGCAACCTATAAGTACACAACTTCTCTGGTACAATGCGCCAAATAAGTTTCTTCAAAGAACATCAGCTGAAGTTGGGCATGCACTGCGCCTTAGGTAGACGTCGGAGGTGTATCTATCATTGCTTCTGCTATATGAAGTCGAATATGAAGGTTCTATCCATGATTTATTTGGCAACCACAGATATCACGATACTTCTCACAAGGGGCGGACCTTGATGGGATGCGTTTGAGACTTGTTTACCCGTGGTTCTGAAATTAGTGGCTCGTCTTGCCATTTACTTATAGGCTTGGATTTGGGAACCCCACTAGTTTTGACATAATGCCCGGACTGGTTACCCAAGTAGCCTAATCCTCTCTGGGGTCGTCATCACTCCAGAATCCTCTAAGCCGTTCTGCAGTAGCCCTAAAAGTACATCCAGAAATCGCACAGAGGGCTCACAGAAAGCGCGTTAGCCCAATCTCCAGTACTTCCTAAGATCTTTAGCCTTTGCACGTTGGTAAGCGATACTATCGCACAGTCAGGCCGTCATAAAGGCGGTTGCAGAAACCAGAATAAACTGGTTGAGGAATGAACTTGTACCGTACATCGAGCCGTCACTTGTTATCGGGCTATTTCGGCCAGTCACAAAGAACAAGAACTTCCCAAAAAGAAGTAAGAAAGGAATTCGAGTTTATTTTCTTTTGAAGATAGCATTTTTTAAAAATGCAAGAGTTGATTTGGGCTTATATATATACGGGGCTAATCATATATTACATCACCAAGTTTTTTTTGGGATTTTGAAAAGATTTCTTAAGTGAAAAAGAAAGAATAACTTGAGTCTATAGAAGGTCTATGTCTGGCCGCTTGGTTTCAGTGATACGTACTAATATGATGAGATGCTGAATGGAACTCATGATTTCTGGGCTGATAAACCAACACTTGTCAAGTGATTAAACTGTGATCTTTTTTCCTAATTTGCGTGTGCTAGAATTCATTCTCGGTCAACAATTTGCCTGATAGGTTTTAGTTTTACTCTTATGAGCTATCATTAAAAGACGTCACGACCGATGGGCTAGGCTAGTCAACACATTGTTAAATGTGTGGTATAAAATCTTCAAAACCCTGGTGACGCCTTTTATGAACAGCCCCTTATACATATTTTTGAAAAATTAATAAATTTATTAGGAGATGAAATTCAGCTGGAACAAATATCTATCACACTAAGTGAATAAAGCTGAGTGGTATTTGGATGGAATGAAATTTATGATACACCACTGATTTTGAATGACATTCGAAGCTGCATAATGGTCTGTGTTCCGGATATACCATTCAAACCAACATGACCAATGACCTTTTCAAGAACTTCAATTATAACATAAACATAGTTGTCTACAAAAGATCCACGCCTAACTTCTTCAACTCAATGGCTTTCATGCTTAAAGTGTACCTCAACTTCGGCTTGCTGCAACGACGTCATCCTTCCAGTGCTTTTGCGTTCTGCATTAAGTCAATGACTGGAATTTATGCAAATGCGTTATATAGCGCATTTTTTGTCATCCATCGACTAACTTTAAATTCGCTTTTTATTTGGCATTTCTTAAGGGCTGCCATACTTTGCCCAGCCCTTCGTCTTGGGTTAAAACAAAGTCAGAAGGTCACTTTGAAAAGGGGAGCACGCCGTGCTGGCATGTAAATTATGCGGTTGACGGCACGACTTGGCCGACTGACTAACAGAAGCAGTTAGTCGTTTTGGAGCTGAGCTGAGCGGAGCTGAGTTGCCTTTCATTATTGTCTTGAATTTATGTGCGCCTGAAGGTATGCAGCACATTCAGCTGGCATGTAATTTGCGGCGCTGCGTGAGTTGGCTTTAAAGTTTTTCGGTATTTTTACATGAAACACTTGATGCCAGTGTGCGACCAGCTGTGAAATCTTGGCGCATAAAATACATTTTAATAAATTAGCTAATTCCCATAAAAACTCATTGAACCGCATCCAAATTGGTCACTTAACCCTTTTTTTTTTCCTTTCGTTGGTCTGCAGCAGCTGTCTTCATTTTGGGGCGCCCCGCTTGGAGCACATCAATTAACTTGTCAGAGAGACATTCACACACATGAACACACACACACACACACACTCACATGCAAAGTTTGTCGTGTCTGATGCCAATAAGTTCAACTTGTCGGTCAACTGTAGCGCATTGGCAATTCGCTGCTTGATCAGTCATCCGGGACGCGCAGACAAGCAGCTTCGTCTGCGAATGACAACAACAACAACTACAACAATCCTAGCCATAGACAAAGCTGCCATCGTTACCGCAACGCCGGCTGCCAAAGTCCCTTGCCGCCTACAACAAAAAGCTGCCAACAAGTGTAATATGTCAATTGAAGGACACTTCTATATACACACTCACACACACTCACACACACTCACACACACTCACACACACTCACACACACACTCACACACACACACTCGCAGACACTCATATACAAACACTTTGACTACTATTTATTGCATTGTTCGATGCTGTTCTTGTCTCTTGTTGTCCGTTGTTTGGCTGTCGCCGCCGGATACTCTACGGATATTTGCAAAATATTGCAACGCCCATAAATTGTAAACGGGTCGCAGAGTGTAAACCAATTATAATAGCCCCGGCTTGTTAGCTAGTTGTAGCTTATAGCTTATGGCTAATGGCTCTGCAGCTGTTCCACTGTGGCATTGTTCTTACATTGTTATAACTAATACTAGCTAGCTGCTGCAAAGTCGTCCCAAATCGGCTTTGGATTTGTGGCAGCTACGTGACTTGGCCTAAAAACAAACGTTAAAGGTGGTCTTAGCTACGGCGAACCGATGTTTACATACTCTTGTAAATAATATTTGGCAAGACAACATCTCGGAACCAGGCGAACTTATTAACAGAAACGCAACAAGAACCCACACTCGACATTTTTGAAGAACCAGTAACTGAGAACCGATATTATTTAAACTGAAAAGATCGTTTTGCAACCGAACTATTGTGTCGGTTCAGTTTCTATTATGAGTGTTTTTATACTCATTTGACACAAAAGATAAAAGCTAAGCGGTTATAGGAAAGTACGTAAAATATAATTCAGAACTGAAACAAAATCATTTTTAATAATTGAAACGTTATTTGGGTCCAAAATGCTTCGTGATTCCCAATAGCTCAAGAGAGAGCTAGAGAGGATTAAGGCATGCATGAAGCTGGGATGGGAATGGGCCGAATGGTTGTGATTACAAGTAGCATTAAAAACTGTTATGAAAGTCTAAAAAAAATTACTCAATTAATTTTCGGAGGAGTCCCATACCTATCACCAATGGGCGAGCCAAGCAGCAAACTTGGAAGTTTGATACTCATGACATGATAATGTACAACACAATGAAGTCAAGCCTCAATGGTGTTCTAAACATCGCGTAGGACAAAAGTGAAAAGGTGAAATGCATACATATTCACTTCATATACAGGATACCACGCCATGCAGTACAAAATGGAGCAATATAGGTTATATATTGTGGGATTTTTATAGTTATAATTTCTTTAAGGGATGAAAAAAGTTGAATTGTGATGGAAATGAGTTGGACTTAGATGGTTTAGATGACTGCTACAAAAAAATTTCGAGATTTAGGATGTATATTTTAAAGCGTAAACCGTGGTGGAAAATCCCTAATGGTGATGTTTGGGATGTGCTTTGTGCTAAATAGTGTTGTCCAACCCGCAAATATGAATAATTCCCATCTCGAATATCTGCACAGAGATATAATAAGTTATTTAAAAGCGAGCTACATCCATTTTGAGACGTTTTTTTTGTGGATATCTTAGCAAAACAGCGCTCTAAGCCGTGGTACACAGCTAAAAAAGTCGTATGCTTAGTCCCTTATCCCCTGTTGTGGTCTATACGGAAATTTAAGAAACGCTCCAGTTTTGTTTCGTTGTATACATGGTCGTCACACTTAGACCAATTTTCAAAACTTTATAACCTATGTAATCCTCATATCGAAAACTGCGCTATCGAATCGGAAAAGAAAAGTGAGAACGGAAGCAAATCTTAAATTTTGGGCTGCGTTATTATCGAATTCAAATCAAATCAAAAATTCTGCATCAAAATACATAACTTTGGATTCAGCCTAAAGCTGCACAACGGCCGATGACCGCAAAAAACTGATAAGTGGTAGAGTGGCTGAATATACGCCATCTTGAATGTAATTGAAGGTTCACAGCACTGGCAACTCAACGAATGCAAAATGGCTGACTTGACTTCAAAAAGGCGAATCATCATGACAGTCGACTTTTGTGTTTCCTAGTCGCTAGACATCTTTCCAAAGAAGACTTAAAGACTTAAGTCGAACACAATAGTTATTCAAATTTAAGCGGTACTAATCCAAGTACATATTGCCTTGGTTCATGAAAGCGCGCAGGAGAGTCCAAGGTAGTCAATTCTTTTCCCTACTCAAGAACTCGGCCTGTCGCAGACTTCTACTTGGGATATTTTGCGTCGCTAATTGGGCTTAATAGTTATGCCATTCATGAGTTCAAAGTTGATGACCATAGACAATGGCGTTTGGTCGCTTACTCAGCTTCCGAGCATTTAGAAGAGAATCCCAAGTTTGGCCGTAGTCACTTTAGCGACGGCGCACATTTTTGGTCGAATGGCTATGTAAACAAGCTAAATTGACGTATATGGAACAACTCGAACTCACACGAAGTTGAAGTTGAAGCATCCATAAAAACCGACTATTTGGTGTGAATTGTGGGCCAACACATAATCGTCAACGGCGAACGCTATGGAACCAGGATAACCGATTGCTTTTAACCCAAGTTTAACGTTATGCACGCAGATGATATAGGGTTCTAGCAGGATGGCGCACGAGCACAGTGCGTCACACAGTCTTTATAAACGATGGGCATGGTTATATCTCGCAGAGTGACGTGAATTGGCCGCTAACATCGTGCGTTTGGACCTCTCTAGGCATTTTCTTGTGGGATTTCCTAAAGTCGCAGGTCTTCGCCAATAAGCTGCAATCGACCGTTACCCCTAAGGTCAACAAAACCAAGGCTATGGCTCAAATGCAACCGGATCTATAAGGCAGAGTAAGAAACGGGCATAATATAACATTATTTTGATAGTGAAAGAAAGTCATCGCATATACATGCCAAAACAAAGTACTATATGTGCTGCGCTTTGTAGGCATCGTGTCTACTTTTTAGCATCCTTTTATTAATGCTCAAAATTGGTTGGTTGATGGTACAGTTGAGATGTGAGATGGTAGTCTTTAAATAGCTTCTTGAAAGCAATATTTCCGAAGCCAATTTATGAATCTTTCCGTTATAATCTTATTGGCTCGGCACAGTGGGTGCGATTTAGAGTTGCTTCAAATGATGTACCTCCGCTACCATTCCATTTTCATAGTTTGTGAGAGTGCGATAGATTGTCCTGCTAGCCATGCCACGATCTTGTGTCCCTCACTGGGTCTAGGATCATTATAAGCTGGTCAAGAGTAAAGTATGTGCATTCCGTATCCTATAATAAAAAACCTTTAACACATTGGTCTAGCGAGCCTAAAAACTGTTGAGAGTTTTGAGTTTGTAGTAGCTTCGGGTATGAAAATCTTATCAAAACTGGTGCCACGGTGGCTGTGGTTTAGACTCAAAAGGGAGTAGGGTCTTTTCACGGAGTGGCATTGCTGCTAACCAACCGATTGCTGGGACCCAAAGAACGGCCGAGGATTTGGGTAGTCCTCATCTTTTTCATTTGGTAACTAGGGAATTTGGATAGTGGACAAATTATTACAAATATATGGCATAAGGAATACTATATTTTATATATAGTACCATATGACATAGAGTTGACAAAACCCTTCCAATACACTCCATAAGATCGTTGATTGACGAAATGTTTAAATCCGTGCTTGCATAATCGAGGACCGTTAGATGGAGCCACATTTGGCAGGTGCTCATGTAAAACCAATTCCGGTATAGGTCTTGCTTTTCAGGTTAATATGCCAGCTTATCCGGTTAAACTAAAGCCCTGGCATAACGATCTAAGAAGTCCGCTTTAGTCTTACGCATAACATCATAAAGGACTTCTTGACTTGTTCCGATAGCCAGCTAGACTAAAGAAACTGACTTTTGAGTTAATTGTTCTTAATGCTGCCTCAGAGTGTAGGTGCCAAGGTTTTGCAAAGGTTGCTAGATTCGAAGAGCCGAAACTCTGCTGACTAAGTAATTGAAGTAAGGGCTTAAGCTGTTAGTTCAGTGGACTCAAATTAGATCTTTTATAAGTACGTTTTGGGTTTAGCGCTGAACTCTCTTGAACCATTACGAATATGAGTTCAAAACTAACCTAACATCTGCAGTGTAGAGGAAAAGCAATAAAGTAAATGACCCACAAATGTGCCCATGTAACCTTGAAAAGGCTTTATAGTCCTGCTAAAATACAGCTTTAACCACCAATTCTTTTAATAGCTTTAGCGGTGTTTTTGAGTCCCATTTAAGAGCTACTCTACTGAGGTCTCTTTAAGTTTATTAGCTGCACTTCCAATGCCAAATGTCTGACCACAAGCTGTACCACAAAAACTCACAAAAGTTTGCTTCTTTTTGCTTTGGTAAGTTTTTAATAGCTTTGCAAAGAAAAGTTGCTGCCAGCTTAGAACACATATCGTATGTACATATGTGCTTTATATGTTTATATAAGAATAGTTATCGGTAAGTTTATATCAAACTCTGTGAGCTACCTTTTGATTGTTGCTACGATTTCATTTTGCGTGTGTTCTAAAACGGCATAACAGCTTGTCTCATACACAAACGCACTCAATCTCGACGTATACGTTATTTTAGTAGTCCTAACCGACAGCATATGCTTTGCATTTTGGCATCCTGAGACTTGGCCAACAACTTGAATGGGACTTTGTTGCTGGCCAAGCTGCGTGGCATATGCAAGAACCATAAAAAAGTTTTCCATAAATTTAACGTAACAACAGCAGCCATTTAGCTACCGAACCCTAACCACGCCGTCCACATTTTCTGCCTTTTGGCTTTTATATCTTCTAAATGAATTGTTGTCCTGGTTAGCAGAGCAGAGCAGAGCAGAGCTGAGCTAAGGCAGAGCGAGAACTTAGTCAACGGAGAATGGCAACTTTTTAATGGTCCAACTCCTGTGGAAATTCAATTTTATTTTCAATTTAATGCAGCAAGCGATACGGCAATTGAAAAACCGAGAGAGAGAGAGAGAGGGCGCACCTGTTAGAGCGAGGCAGCTAGATGGCGGTACCCACCTGAGTTGAGCTTTTCAATCTTTGGCACGAGTTAAGTTTGCCCTTTCAATTGACTTACCTGCAATGAAATGATAGAAAAATATAATTTTATAAAGGAACTTACATAAATACGGTATAGAGTATATATATAAATACATAGAGTACGTAACTATCTTGGCATTATTATGTGCTGCAGTTGAAAACGAGGCCAGCAAAAATTAAAACTTAAGCACAAGTGCGCTCCCTGTTGATTACATGGCAGACAGCATGACAGACGATGCCAGAACTGAAGGTCCCAGCGCATATCTTGCTTGGCCCCAAAGTTCACTCTTGGTCCAAAAGTTCAACGTGACAACCCGCAAGCAGCAACAAGGATGCTGCTGATGAAGGTACATGGGTGGCACGAGCTGTTGCCGGCCATGTTGCGGGTGGGGGGGATTACCATTGGGTAACAAAGCGTTGCACATAGCACACTCAAGGTGACTTGGTTGCTGTTGCTGCCGCTTTGTTTGTACGTGCCCAAGAAGCTTTATATTGCTGCTTTTTAAGAGCGGAGACCTACAAGACGCGCTTCGACATCCGGGCACAGTGGGTGAAATTGCAATCTGGGAGCACTTGACTTCTATAAATATTATGTTTGTGTGCGCTTTGGCTTGTTATTTGAACGTTTGTGATGATTTAAAAAAGTATTTAAACTAGAAACTGCAGCTTTACTACTAGTAATGCACGTTGTAGGCGCAATATCTACTTTTTAGCATACTCCTGAATGCATTCCTGAAATCCCATAAAATTTGTATCGTCCTTGATAAACACAGTGTCTACTTTTACTACTAGATATGTACCTTGTAGGCACAATGTCTACTTTTTCGCATACTTTAGTTACTGTTGACCGTTTGCACTTTGGAACTGGCATGCAATTATGACAATAACCTTCAATATTGTGTTGTCTATGGTAGATTTTTGGCCCTATACGCGTTGACAACGACAACGGCATACGATGGAACGATGAACTCTATGATCTTTTCGACGACACTGACATAGTCAGGCGAATTAAAATCCAGCGGCTGCGCTGGCTAGGTCATGTTGTGCGTATGGATGATAAAGCTCCTGCGAGAATGGTCTACAATGCGACGATCGAAGGGAAGCGACGAAAGGGAAGACCATGCCTCCGCTGGAAGGACCAGGTAGTGAGCACGCTAGCTACCTTTGATATCACCAACTGGACCAAGCACGTGCAAAACAGAGACGCTTGGAGGAGATATTTGCATCAGGCCGTAACCCGGTAACGGGTTGTTATGGCCGGTTAAGAAGAAGATGGTAGGCAGAGTGTCTAATTTTTAGCATACTTCACTCAATGCTTGGTATCGGGATGACTCCTATAGAAACTTGAGTTTGTAAGTTATCTATCACTACTAATGCATAATGCCCACGTTTACATAAATTCTTTATATTACAGAAGGCTAACAATTTGGAATTCCCATCAAATTGCGGCAAAAAAGTGCAACATTCTCTATGTGTTCCCTATTGTAGGCACAGTGTCTACTTTTTCGCTTACTCCAGTCAATGCTTGACCTTATGACAGTTTTGAAAAACGTCAGAAAATGTATTTATGAGTATGTGCTCTAAAAATATGGGAATACTTAGAAATGCAAAGAACTTATAGAACTGCAATATATGCAAAAACAACGTATGTATTGCACTTTGTATGCACTGTGCCTACTTTTTCGCATACTTTAGCTGATGCTTCACTTATTGAATGTGGAAAAAATGGCAAATGAAAAGTAGTTCTATTAATTGCAAGAACTTGAGAACTTAAAACATTGTATGTGAATTTTAGACAAAAATAAAGCGATTTTTGGAATTTTTTAAGAATTATGATTTCAAATAAATTTAGCTTTAGTTTTTTTTTTTTTTTTAGTTTTTTTAGAGGTAAATTCTTTAAAAATATTTTAAGCAGTGTTTTCTACTATACATTGCCTATGAAACACAAGTCAATATTAAATATAGATTATGATAAAAGGCTTCAACTCTCAAACGTATATTTTTCACAATTGAGTTCAGCAAATCTTACGATATTAAACTTATCGAAGCACAAAATGGAGCTATTCGTTTGGAGGAACTTTTCCAAAGTCAAAAACAACATTTTTGATTCGATATGCTATAGAATTTTTATAAAAATTTGATTGTGAGGCATGATCTAAGTATTTCTTCTTGATATCATGATGTTCAGCTCAATTTCGTCTATACTACATAAAGCCAAGAATTCCACATTGAGTTTTTAAGGGCTGGTCAATTTAGCTCTATGAAACTTAGTCTTTCAGCACGATTGTACTTAAGCTTTTTTTTCTCAGTGCACTATAAATATGCCGTAATTTGCCCTTTTAACAAGACAAAGCTTTACGTTTACTTGTGGCGACTATTCGGCCCACTGTGCCCTGTGACTTGTACAGCCGTATATTATAGCTGTCGTGCTGTCCGTCGAGCATATTTCTTGTTCAACTTTGCTGCCGTTGCGTAAATGTCGGTAACGATCCCATGTCTAACCGGTTTAAATGCAAACAGCTCATAAAATGTAAACGGAATCCCTTTGGCAGCCATTCAGCTGCCTTGCCGTCGGCCATTATGTTTTGTTGTACACATTTTATTTGCCTAACAATGTGGCCAATTGTCTGCGAAACCCCAGCAGAGTTGAACCCAAAAAAACTTACCTATAACATAGGAGTATCCGTCCAGCGTAAGCACGCATTTGCGCGTTGTGGTGCCGTGCACTCCGGCGCCACCCACAACACTGGACGGATACCGTGTGTTGCGTCCAAACAACGCCTTATTCAGACTGCTGGACAGTGCACTGGGACTAGTGGTTTGTTCACAGTTCAGACTCTCCCGTCGTGGTGGCACTTCGATGCCAGCAAATTCATCAGTTCCGCTGACAGTTGTTCCGCTACCGAGCGTAGCGCCTATGACGCCATCGCAGGAGTGTTCCCGTTCCCGTTCGCGTTCGCGCTCGTCTATGCCACGCATGCGTGAACGATTGCGTGCATAGCGTGAGGAAGTAACTGTAGTTGTAGCTGTGCTCGATTCCGTTTCGTTAATGTTCAGGCTTTGTGGCTTATCGGGACGCGTGGGCGGCGTCTCCTCCAGCGTGTCGCCCATTATAAGTTTTGCAAAAGTTTTTAAAAAGTTCGAAGAATCTCAGTTTTTAGACGCGAAACGCGCGCATTTTTAAACCGACGCGTTGGTGGGAAAGCTGTGGAAAATTTGCCAGGTTGATTTTGCACCGATTTTTAATTTTTTTTACTTTTCTTTTGATTCACTTTATTTTAATAACTTTTTTATGCATATTTTTTATGGCTGCCTGCTAGAAATGCCAGAAATAACATAAAATGGAATTAAAAACAAACAACTTTGGGCATGGTCTTAGCGAGGGTTGCAAACAATTTGGAGTTTCCCGTGTGGATGTTAAATTTATTGATAGGTTTTTTGTTTTTGATTTATAATTTATGCGTTCTTGCTTAATTTAAAACACACATTTTTGGTATGTTGTACCAGAATTTGTTTTTAAGAGAATTTTGTAAAATTGTGTTTCTAAAAGTAAGTTGAAGGAAAGACTTCTTTATGGGGCAGCTGATAGGCGTAGTTATATGTATAGTTTGTGGTTCTCAATGTATATTATCGATATACTTATACTTATCGATAAATGTTTTCCCTGCTAAATTACACAACTTGCAAATTCAGTTCTCGGACTCATTGGATTAAACTACTTATCTGATTTTTTGTAAGCCGATATTATTATTGTAGCTCCCAATATTATTCACGATGAATTCATTCGATCAATAAAAAGAAGAAAGAATGGGAGTAAGTTACAAAAAAAAAACAGATTTCTTCGCGGAAATGTTTGAAAAAAAAAAACAGATTAGCCCTCAAGGATCGAACTTTCGTAGATTGCTTACACAGACATTACCGAAGTGCTAGCCGAAGGCTGGACTCACTGGACAACAAGCAGATGCCAGTTCTTTCTGAACATTCCTGCTGTAGGCTCATAAAAAACTACACTAAATCAGGGATCAGCAGAAGAGGCTTCGGCAGACTTTAAATTGCTGCAAAATTATGTGTGTGTCAGTAGAGAGTCAATGTGAAAAGACGCACCAGTGTTGAGGAATGAGTGGGGCCTCAGCAGGCGTTCAGTTCGTACTATATATGGTGGTCTTTTTGTTGCTTTTGCAGCATTTGGATCGTTTGTATGGTAGAGGGCGTGTCAGAGGGTACTACTCTTGGGGTGTTTGCCGCACCGTCTCCACGTAGGCAATGCAGGTGTTATTAGGTGTACCTCCTCTGGATTTGGAAATAAGGCGTCGCGCCATTGATTTCAATTAAAGAGACGGCTACCATTGTTGCAGGACGAGGTGCACTAAGATGTGGAGAGCCTAGGACTTAGTGCGTTTAAAACGCGGCTAAGCGAGGACGATTACCGACTAGCAAAATAGGTGGGACACCAGCGAAAGGGGACGGGTTACACATTAATTCATTCGTGATGTAACATTTGTTGACAGCCGTCCAGATTTTGGGCTCGGCTTTGGTTTTGATCCCTTACTGAATGGTTGCTTGTGAGGGGGTTGCATGGATGCGGAATGTTTGTGTGGGATTGCAGCAGAGACATGGAAGCATGTTCTTTGTGAAGGTCTGCTTTACGTGCGATTATTGCTCTTAACCAGTTTGGTATTAGCCAAGTCGGTGGTGCTTCAGAGGGGATAGGATTAGGGCATTGAATAATTGTGGGCGGTTTTCGGTTTTTTCGCTGCGAAGAACTTTGATGAATGCTGCAGTATAGATTTTTCTCTTTGCTCGTTTCGTTTTTTTTTAGTTTTTTTTAAAGTTTTTTTTTTAGTTTTTCTTTTCTGTATTTTTCGTTCTGGGGCTAATAGTGGGGAATTGAAAACGCTAAGCTTTGTGTTGCCCGAATCTGGGCCGCCAGTCTCGAATTCTTCAGAATACCTAGCGCGACCAAATTTCCAGATTTTCTGGAACCACGGGTGCCTGGGACATCATAGTTGGCCGCTTTTGCGGAGAAAGCCATGCCCATTGGCATGTTGTATATACTGGTCCATCTTTCGGCTAGAGCTTATGCAACAGTCAACATTCTATTCCATACAACTATGTTCAAATTAATGGTCGCCAGTCCGAAACTGTTTGGAGTTTAAACTGGCAGTGCCCTTTGATGGTGTGAGGCCTGACCGGAGGATTTAATTTCTGGTACCACGGGCGGTCAGGAGCCCACAGAACTTGTTCTGTCTTGACCTTGCGGTTGGCCCCTTCGGGTAGTATCGTGGTGGCTGTGTTTTGACACCCAAAAGGCCTCGATCCATACCATGGAAGAAGTCATGACCAAACAGAAATGATTTCAATATGGCAGCTGCGGAAATATTTTTCGTAGGGTCGTCGATTTACGATTTCAATGCTGTGCTTGGCACTGTGCCTCACGGCAGGTGCTCACGTTAAACACCAGTGACTTAATGTACATTAAGTTGTACGTTTTCGAAAGCAACAATTTTGGCCAAAACTCAGAAATGTGAATTCTTATGTCAGAGGCCTAATTGTACCAACTTAAACGCTTTAAAAGTGTCCTTATTTGGCATTTGCTTCATTTGCCACTGTGCTCAAAACACTTGTCAGGTTTCAAAGGCAAATAGTGCGGTTTAGTGCGGTTTGGCAGTGCTTTGCCAGCCCTGGCCATAACTTAAAGTCAACCGAAATTGATTGCCAATGCATAAACATTAAGCATACGCAGTGTTGCACAAAGCCAACACTATAACCAAATGGAACGTCATAACCAAAACAGAACAAACAAAGAGAGAATTGCCTGAGTGATTGTATGTGTGTGTGTGCGTGTGTGTGTGAGTGTGTGTGTGTGTGTGTGAGTGAGTGTGTGTGAGTGCATTTGTGTGGTTTTGTGTGTGTCTTTGTCAATATAGCTCTAATTGCGCTTTTTTGTCAAACTGAAACTGCGCGTCGTTCAACTTTGTTCGTCAATCATTCATTCAATTCAGCCACTTTGTATTTGCATTTGCATGGATGACATTGTTCGGGGCGTTGTTTGATTTTGATTTGTATCGGCCGATGCGCTGCCATTTCAAATATTGAAATTTGTTTAACTGCCGTTGTATGTGTGTGTCGAGTGTGTGTTTCTGCTGAGTTAGTCATGCAGCTCTTTTGCATATTGCAGCCATAATGGCCAAGCCATTTATCAATATCTGTCAATGCCACAGTCACCCGCTGCAGTTTTCCATCAATTTTTATTATTATATGAATAAAAACTTTTTATTTAAACAAAAAATGGCTGCGCGTTGTGCGTGTATGCATATTTATTACCCTTCAGTACGCAAAGTGTGAATTGTGCCCCGATAGCTAGTTCAAAACTAGTTGGTTTTGGAACAATCAGGCTACAGATTAAGCGGAATATTAAGAGAAGCCGAGTCTTGCAAAAGCTCGGAAATGGACTGCCACCGCTTGCACGTTGGCAATAGTTGGGCGTTAGTCCGTTTTACGTGTATTGGCATGATAAGCGTGTGAGGCTTTGTATGTGTTTGCAGCACACTACCTCGACTCTACCCTATACGCAAAGTGTGCTTATCTCCTCAATATTGTATATAGTCCAAAATTACTCCTTTTGGGGACAGTCGGGTCGATTGTTAAAACGTTTGCCCTTCAGTGTATACATGAGGTGAGAAGTAAGAAAGTTAAGCTGGAAGGTCTGACACTGACTGCCACCAATTGCACGCTTTTTGGAACAGTTGCGATACAGTTCGTTTTGACGACTAGACGCCCCTCTTGCCTTCACTCAAAACAGACTATTGCAAAATAAGTGCAAAATCGGCAATTGAGCCCTCGCATAGGACATTGCAATGTAAAACGCGTGTGTTCGCAGCATTCGCTATGGCATTTGGCACTAGCGAAACGTGTGTCATAGACTAGTGCGTGGTACTGACTATCGTCTACTTGTTTTCACTTGTCACGTACTTCAAAGATGGCTGCGACTGGCCTTGGCACGTGCCAAGTGCACAGTCGACAAGAGTTGAAAAATTTGCACCACAATTTGAGTTCCTGCCTCATACATTCATTAACAAGTTCATAACAAAACAACTAAAACGTCATTTGTGGTTTTTAATTAAATATAAATATCATTATATGCATGAAACTTTCTACGAAATGAAAAAACCGCGAAAATTATTTGTTGCTTGTCAAATTACGGTCATCAAATTTTAATTATGTTTTTATGTTGGAAAAAGTTTTGGCACTAAGTTGGCTTGTTTTCATACTTGTGGTTTTGGTCATACTACATTAGCTGTGAAAATGAATGAAAATTGAATTAAAACTTGTTTTTCAAATTCAATTGGGAGTTGGGAATGGTTGAGCACAAAAAAAGGTTTAAATTTTCTGTGAGTGAGGATACAACTTTTTGGTTTAGTATTTCGTACACAGAGAGAAATGAGCAATTTTTAGGCGCCTTGTATAACAGGTGTTGCCCTTTATGTTATTCTAAGCATTTCGGCGCTGAATCTTAGCGTAATTACTATCGGTGCTACGCTTTCAAGCAGCGATCGGCAGCAGCTGCAGAGCCGTTGGCAGAATTTTAAGTCGCTTGCTGCAGAAACTATAATTGCATGACACTTCTCTTTTGCGCGGATCCCTGCTGTAGAGAGTCAACCTGCAGTACAAACTCGTACTCAAAATAATTAAAGTTTTCCAGCATATCAATTCATATTTGCTTTTGGAACGAATGGTCTCCTAAGACTTACCCACGCTTCCTCGGCTACAAGCTAGACAACCGGTTTTGAGGTGGCGTCTACTCAGAGCAGCTCTATTAATACTTTCGATCTTCATAGCAAGGACATTAGAGTCGTAGACCCTGGGTTCTGGTAAAATAGGCTGAAGGTCCCTGTCCACTGTCTCTGCCTTAACCAAATATACGCTCAAACTCCACGTGGTGGCCCTTTAGCTTAACTACTTTAGTGAGCTAATGTGCGCAGCGAAGTCTGCTCAAGGGTTTGGGAGGCACCCCCAAAAAAACATGTTATGAAAGTCTTGAGCAGTGCCAGTTAGTTGCTAGTGGTTTGCTCTGTTTTCATCGATATGTCGTCCAGTATATTGCCAAAAAGAGGACAAGCTGGCACAGGTCGTAGCCGTCAGTCACGTGCGAACCTCGCTGTTGACAAGCGAGCGTGGGATAATAAATATAATAGTTTTGGCATAAACGAATATTTTTTGAAAAAGAATGAATGAAAAGCGAATATATTCAAAACACAACGACTACGTGCAACTAAGCGATTCACCCTTAGGATGAGCCCACGACCTACAGATTACAATTCAAAAAGCGAGCTCAGATATAGAAGTTCTTAGAAATTCGATTGTTCATTAATGCTGAAGGAAAGAACATTGCTGCATGTTACTCTCGTCGATTGCTCTTCTTTGTGTTGTCCAGATGACTAAGACTACTCCAACAAATATAAGAACATATTACTGTTAAACACAAATAGTACTTCAATGAGTAATTGGCTTCAATAAACTTACAAAATCCAATAACTCGATAATACTAAATTTATATAAGCCAGTTTTATAAAGCAGTTATTTTACTGCAAGTGGGAAAAACGAAATAAAGTTTAACAGCCAATCAGTTCTGTTTTAATGGGCCATAAGCTTAATAAAAGTAACGAGATGGCAGCTCTAAAGCGTATAACCACCAAGAAAACATCATTTTAATAAAAAATATGTGAAAATGTTGACAAAACTCTAAAAATCAATTTTCGATAAAACAGCATTCTTAAACAGCGCCATTAAAAGAGTTTGCCAGCAATGTGATTTACAAGACAAAGAACTTTTTTCGTAACGGTACGCCTGAAAGTGAAATAGTTTTTACCAGTCTAGCTCATGACTTGGCATAATGTGGCGCCATCTAGCGTATGCATATGCTAACATCATCTAGTATGCACCTATGCTAGCGCCATTTCAATAGCTTATTGATGGAGAACCATCATGGTATGTACGCGACATACAATACGAGTTGGCTGGTAAGTTCTCTCCTACTTGGCATAACGTGGCTTATACAGTACACAAAAACAAACGAACAATTTGCTTGCTCTGCTGTGGACCAGCACACATAAGCATAACATCTTCCGAGCGTAATAACAGACTTACGTGATGCCATATAGGACCGTCTCTACCTAGTCATCAATGTAGGCCGATGCATCGCACTAAAACCATGATGCATCGATGGTTTTGCGATTTTTTGTGTTTCTCATTGACGTTTACAGATGGGTCATACCTTGTATAGATATACATTGCTATATACTACAGACCAAAAAAAATCTACGCCTCAATTTTGTAAACGTACAATATTTGGTAAGCGTTCCAACAGCAGTCTATTTCGATTGTCACTGAGAGTTTGGCCTGCTTCTGAGAATAACCATTAAGATGGAACTCTTAATTCTGCAAAGTGCTACACTATTTGTAAAACTAAGAACAAGACTTATTTTGGCATAAGTTAAGAGATGGTGAAACGTTCGATGGTTTTAAAAACATCGATGTATGAGAACATCGGAAAGTTAAAAGCTAACCATTACTATCTCTTCCTTACATAAAAAACAGCTCTGAACCTGTTCTTTTAAACTCAACTTGAACTAAATCATGGATTCTCATTCGCTTGTAGTTCGATTAGGTTATTTAGTTCGATTGGCATAGTGAAGAGATGCAAATCTTGTTCATATGGTAGCGCCATCTAGTCTTCATCTATGCTAGCTTCCACACAATCTGATGCTATGCGAGCATCTCTCCATAGGAGCGTCACAACTTACGAGTCGCTCTAGATCTTCCACATATAGAAATCCACTAAAATTTCATTAAAAATAACACATCGCGCAACCCAAAACCGTAAACGCTGCTGAATCAGTTGCGGTTCACCGCTTAATTCCATTATGGTATTAGACACATGTTGAATTGTGGAAAACCTAAAGAAAACTTTTACTTAAAGTTATTATTAAACATGGCGTATACGCAACGTTGCGCGCTGCTTAATGAGGTATCAATAGCATAGTGTCATATACTCAGCTTTCAGGAGCAACTCTTGTGGTGGTTGCCTGGTTAATAGAAATAAGTTCAATAAACTTGGTTGAAAATTATTCATAAAAGCAATATATATGGGAAAATATAAATCCAGTATCTCTAAGCAGCTTGTAGCAGCCAAAGTCAATAAACTTGTGCTCATTTTTATTGGTTCAAGAACCTCTCTTAACTAACTGAATTTAAATTTATTTTTCTTATTTTTGGCCATTTATTTAATGCTGTGTGGCCATTCATATCGATGTAGAAAGTTTTTCCCGCATAAATTAACTAAAAGCATTTGTCAGAGATTTTTCCTTTTTTTCGAGTGGTTTTTTGTGTGCTTTATTAGTTGAATAAGTTGAAAACTCAGCTCAAATCATATGGTGAAAGTTTTTTTGGGGCTACCATCATAAAATGCTAAGTTCTCTTTGTAGTTGCCGTTGTTATTAGCAAAAACAAAGCCAGAATACAAGTCAATTATTTAATTAAAAGCTGTCACTTGCACACACACACACACACACACACACACACACACACACACACACACACACACACACGCACACACAGTTAACAGTAAATGAAACAGCTCTAATGTTGCTGTAAATTCTATATCCTGGGTCAGTGCAGAACAAAAAACAAAAGAAAGGCAACTGAAATGAAAGAGGAACAAGGCAAAAAACGACAAGAGAATATCTTGCATAAAAGCAAAGTGAAAAAAACATACACAAATAATTAAAAGCGCATACAAACACGTAACGTAACCCAGCAAACATATTTGACTCGCTTGATGGTTGCGATAGGTAAAACTTACTGTTGCTAGTGATCATCGCATAACACTATGCAACTTTGGCCTCAAAGAAAGGCTTATGGCTAAGCCATACCTTTACCTGGCAATTTGATTTCGCTGATTTTTTGGTTTTTCTAGCACCGTTTTTGAGTTAGGGATATTTGAAAGTATTGAAGATTTCAGCAAATCTCATTTTACTCGAAAATTGAAGACAAGACTGTCTAGAGATACCTGGCGCTAACCTGGCGCTAACCATCTGATATTCGAAACATAGCATTATTTGTTCATAATAACTGTTGATACGAAAGGAGAAAAGCATCTAATTTGGAGAACATCGTTCCAAAAATCGTGTTGAATTGTGTAAATTATGGCGTTGAAATAAGCAAGCAAAACTATAGGGTTAGTTTTATTCGCAAAAGGCAGTGTTCTTGTTGTTTGCAACAAGAAGAAGCTTAACTTTATTTCGAAGAATGCTCCAATTGCATTACAGCTTCATGAGGTGTAGAAATCTATATGGAAATCGAAATGCACACTTTTACGTTATAATCTTATATCTATTTATTTCAAGAAAAGAAAGAAGCATGAGACTTTTAAAGCAAGGCAGCGGTAGCAGAGGCTTTGGAAGCGCACAAGCATGCAAAGAGCGAGTTTTTTTGACAACTTAGCTGCTACAGTTGCAGATCCCTGCCTTAAAGTGAAAAACCGTAGGAATCATCTACCCTCATGTTTGAGTAAGAGAATTAGTTAATGGGCGTAAGTCATGGTCTAGTCTCCTTAAAGAAACGTATATTTGCTTCAAAATACAATATCTTTTAAGTATTAATATATTGCAAGCGTCAAAAATACTTTTGTTGATACTCGTATTCGCCTTGTCGTCTATATTAATATATACTCTCAAAACAGCTCATTACGAAGAGGAGAGAAGATAACACAAAATAAGAACTTTTGTGCGTCCATGTAGTTTTTGTTGTTGTTTTTTATCCTACGTAAAAAGTAAATTTATAACTTCAAATCAATTTTTAACTGTCTAAGACGCAACGCATCCAGGTGAAATGTATATTCGGCAATGGTACAGGTTTCACCTGAAAACGTTGCGTTATTGCAAAGTAATCGGTACCATACTTAATTTTTACTTAGCGTATTTATATATAGATAGTCCAAATAAATATAGATTGAGGGTTGTCCAAAAGTGGTGCAAGAAAGTAAACGCCAGTTTGACAAATACGACATATTTGTCTTGTATCATATGTGTATATCATATTGTTAACAGAGGGCTTGTTTTTTATCGTCTTGGTCGTTTTGAGACAGTGAAGAAGCTAAAGAATCACAAAGATCCACAAGAATATCAAAAGCTGTGGATGCTTACCCAAAATGCGGATCTTGTTTTTTCGAAAATGCGGAAAACGCGGTTACCAACAATTTCACGCCTCACCATGCAACGAGAGCAAAGCATTTTTTCCACCCCAAATTGATGGAGTTTACTTGGATGATGTTTATTTTCAACTGGAAGCTTTTCGCGTGAGAATATAGATAAGTTGGAAGGTTTCTTCGAAAATCGCGTAACTTCTAGTCGCGGAAGTGCGAATTATTCTGCAAGATATAGTAGATAAAGAAATGCCATATGATGGTCCCTTCTGACAGAAATCATATCGTTTATTGATATCGTTTTTCATGCATAAATGACAGCGATAAACCTTTAAACTAGAGTATCAAACTTGTTTTACGAAATAGCTATAGTTTTTTGTAAATCGCTTAACACACATACATTTAGATACAATGACTTTGAGCTGTAAAAGTCTATGTAAGAATAAGAAGATCAAGCTGCTAACACCATGTATTAAACCATGTAGTTAGAAGCGTCAAGTGCTGAGCATTACTTTCAAACACATTCATCTAAAGAAAAGTTCTTGCCACATATAAATCCATTTAAATTGCAGTTAACTTGAATTAACGCTCACAAGTTTGTTCGCTGGGTAATGTACAGAATGTCACACAGGAAGAGAGCTACACAAATTAACACGCACACTCTCCCTCCCACACACACAGAGCTGCATTTTGCGCGCTGCCAATGTTGTCATTTGCACTCACAAGCTGCCACGCCTTCGCCGCTACACGCCTTGCCTTTGCCCTCAACTCATTTTAATTGTTGTAATTTCACGTAGTTGTTTTTTATGCTTCCTCTTTCAACATTATATTGTTGTCGATGTTGTTGTTGCTGTTGTTGTTGTTGTCGCGCCAAATATAGCATCGCTTGTCGCCAGCGTGACGCCATGTGAGTGTGTAAATAAAAGATGAGCTAAAGTGCGATAGATGGCAAAAACAACAACAACAAGGACAACAACAATAACGGTATGTGTGTAAAGTGTAGCAAATGTGCCGCTAGGAAGCCCAACATGGCCACAGGGCAAGCCGTTACAAGCGTAAAAAGAGTCCTTCTCACTGTCTCGTTAATCAAATGGAATGCAAGTACTTCGATCGATGCAGCAACAACAACAACAACAATAACTACAACAATTACAAGCTACACACACACACACAAACATACACACACACACACACACACTAGTGGTGTAAAAAAAACATCGATGCATCGAAAACATCGATAGTTGGCATGTCATTTACCGATGTTGTCCGATGTTCTCGAACATACGATGCATCGGCAAAACATCGATATTTCTGAAACCATCGAACATTTCACCAAGGTCATGCCAAAGTAAGTAACTTATGCTCCGTTTTACAAATACTATAGTGTTTGCAGAATAGAGACTGTCATCTCAAAGTTTATTCAAAGGCCAAACTCTCAGCGAAATAGACTGCTAAGGGGACGGTTATCAAAACAATTATGGTAACATAATTTAGTCGTAGATCTATTGGTCTGTATTATTTAGTATATAGATATCTTCTTATGTTTAGATATATATTTATATATTTCGTATTATATAACGAAGTTTCTTCTATAATGAAAAGCAAAATTTGTAAATATAAAACATCGAAAAACCATCGATGCATCGACCTACATCGATGTCCAATGTCGATGGACTCTGCGATGGTAAACATCGATGTTTTGGTCTGGATTTACATCACTAACATACACACACACACACATATACGGAAAAATTGCAAGTAATTGAACGTGTTTTGTTGGCTTGAGCCAAACAAACAAACAAACAAACAAATAAATAAATAAACAAACAAACGACTAAATACTATTCGTACTGACACAAAAAAAAGGTCCTTTTGCATAACAAACCAGCACAGGAAGTGTGTAATAAATTTTAGCCAACTTCAGTCAAGTCACACTGACTAGCACGAAGGACAAAACTGTGACGCCTGCAATGCATGGCCAGAAGCAGCACTCCGAGTCAGTTGTGGCTCATTAGCATTTTGGCCATAAGGCCAACGAGAATGACATGTGATGCCTTGGCGTGATTCTTGGGTCTGGTTAAGGGCAGGATAAGCGTGTAGAGGAAGCCAGTCAAGCGTTGGCCAGCAAGGAGTTGTTGTACAGCAAATAAAACAGCCCCGTTTTTATTATTATTATTATTATTATTGTTGTTATTGTATTACACTCGTTCTATGCGTATTTCAATTGCAAATTTGCGTTTAACTACAGTAAACATGAGACTTAAAGGAACGGCTTTAATGAAATTTAAGTAGTTTCTTTATACAAGGATCCTGTATTCTACCATTGAAGGATTTCAAAATAAGCATTATGTGAACTTTGAAGTCATAGCTTAACAGTTGTCTAACAGAGTGCTGTTGAAATGTGAAATGTGAACATTGGCTTAGTAAACCGGTTCGTGTTTAGATTGAAATTTCTTAAAGTACTCAAATCTCTCGCAATCCGACAGAGTAAAAGATATCTTTCGCCGAATTCACTTAATCAAATTGTTCATTTCTTTGAATACAGAACTGCTGAAATGTGCTAGTACATGAAACCTTGCCTGAAATGTTTTAGTTCAAGAGCTTAAAACACGCTGGTTCAAAAGATCGAAATACACTGTGCGTAAAGGAAAAAGCTGACTGTCAGAGCAGAAGTTTCTTCAGTCAGTGTAGAAACCATAAACCATAAACGTGTTTTAGATAGATTTTTGTTTAAGAGTCGAATAGTAACTTCCAATATGTCATTTGCCTGCTAGGTAACAAAATATCCAAGAGTGCAAAGATTTCGCTCACTGTAAATATATGGGGCGACAGATTATAAAATAAAACATGTGGGATATTTTGAATGGGGTAAACTAAATGCTGAGTTAGTATTAGTTCCATGCGTTTCTCAGATTAATTTTCCATAATCGTACAAGTAAGAGTAATAAAACATTTTCTATTAAGTTGCGACTTCAAATCCTTTAAATATAGACATCAAATCTGCGAGCTTGTAGATTTAGTTTTACGCGGTGCTAAAACACTTTACATTTGTTAAATCAATTAATTGACGAAGAAAGAAATTTCAATATTTCGTGAGTTTCAATTGGTATTTTATTCAAGAATCTTACTTCCGATCTAGATAAGTTGTAGCTCAAATGAAAAGGCTTAAGTCGAAACGTGACAGTGGCAACGAAACAAATGATGAATTAACTTAAAAGGATAATAGGAGGACCAGTATATTTGTCACTCAAGGCCTGGATTTTCACTCCCTGCCCGAAAACAACACTTTTTAAGTCAGGTATGTGCACACATATCCCAAACATTACGAATTTTTACCATTTGTTCACACAGACATGGCCGAAGTGCTGACCGAAGGCACAAAGTCAGTCGGACATAGCAAAGCTTTAACTGAGACGAGATAGCTTCAAAACTGCCATAAGTTTGCATGAGCCGAACTTGGAGTTACTGCTTGCAACAGGCTAAGCGGAGAATTGAAGCTCACTCAAACATTGTTCTTCTCTCTTACTTCCTCTTTCGTTGAGTTATTTCATAAATGTCAGTGGAAAGCTTTGATAGTGAACGGCTTGTAGACGAAGCGCAGCATTGAATCTCACTCAAACATATTTTCGTTCTCTTTCTTCCTCTCTGTCAGTGGAAAGCTTTGATAGTGAACATGGTAAAAAGCTCACTGAGATTCTAAAGCTTTATCTTGAAGCTTTTGCTTCGTTTTTTTTAAGCTTTCAAGTGAATTTCAGTTCATTTAAAATGTGTTCCACTTATAGCTGAAACTTCGCTTGGTTTTGCCGCAAATTAGTAGACTTGACGCAAAAAAATTAAGTATACGCACAACTTTTGAAGCATAAAGCAAATAGGACAGCTTCTCAGAAAAGAGGCTTAAAAAGGGTAACATTCGATGACGAAACTCGTGGAATTCAGCATGTCATGGCAACAAAAATGATTACTTTTGACAAGTTAAAATTGCAACGAATTCCTAGTTACTCTATGCATACATAGATGAAAGAAAATGTTAATTTTTTATACGCAAACAAAATAATTGTTAAATTCCTGTGTTCTTTTTTTCCAAATCTTGTGTCCTTTAGCTTGAAGGCAATTTTCACTGTGCTTTTGATCTAAGTTCTGGCTGTTTTGTTGTTGTTTTTTGCTACGCTTTCTGACCAATATCAACAGCTTTGGGTTAAATGCAGTCAGTCAGTTAGCCAACTTTATTTACATAAAGATATACACAAGCATACAAATAAAAGTCGCATTATTAATTTGCCGCACCGCACGAACATAAATAAGTCACACTTGTGTCTGTGTGTGTGTGTGTGCGTTTTTCCGACTGTGGCTCGACATTTAGCTACAAGGGCCTTATGGCCGTGTTGTTGTAAGCAGCTCGTTTTTCTTTTATGCTGCAGCGCTCAACGCAATTTTCTTTGGCAATTTATTACTATTTTGACTTGTAGATGTGTGTAAATAAGCCTAAGTGTGGACACACACACACACATTCATATACACACACACAGCAAAGCGGAAGTGAACTTAAGGCGCCAATGTGTGAACGTCAAAGTGTGTGTGTGTGTGTGTGTGTGTCTCTGCGTCGATTCACAAAGCAGGCAATTATCCTTATTAACAGCTTATTTATGGCATATTTGTCTACTCGTTACGCGTTCGCTCTGCCATTGACGCAAGAGTTGATAGATGTGCAAACAGAGTTAGAGACAGAGAGAAAACTCTGGCAACTACTACATAAAGAGCAACAGTTTTGGCTTATAATGCGTAACAAACAGAAAGCAATCTTTGGCCATAATAGACTGACTCACTCTATACTCTATACACTCGACCCACGCTCTGCCTCAATCATTTAATGCTAAGCCTGAAGTTATATAAAATTAATGCATAATAAGATGAGCAGCTGTGAGAGCATAAAGCGGAGGCTTCACATAGGAAAAGTGGGAGTGCGGTGGGGGCGTGGCAGAAGACGACACTGTAGGCAAACATAAAGCACATTGTCAATTCAGCGACATTTTTATTGCTTGCACCTAAAGTGACAGCAGACTCACACACACTCATTCACTCACACACTCACACTCACTCACATACTCATTCACGCATACAATTACTTTTCCGCATACATATGTAAATGTTGTGAGCATGTGTGAAGGTACGCGCGTGTGTGTGTGTGTGTGTGTGTGTGTGTGTGTGTTTGCCCAAGTAACATGCTGATGATGTCGTTATTAAAAGCATAAATAAATTGTCAAAAAGGAAAAAAATACAATGTCAACGGTACAAAAAACCGGCAGGAAAAAGGAAGGAAAAGCTCTGGCGCTGGCAACTTTGCTGCGCTTGTTGACATTCTTATGAACTTTGCAAGATGAACGGCAAATGAAACAAAATGAGAAAAGAAAAGCGGGGGGCGCTATTATAACACAAAAAAAAGAGACACTTTTTTGCGAAAAAGTTGTTATACCCTTTGTTGAGCTCAGTGTGACTAGCTTTTGGGGCCACTTTGGGTTATTCTTTGACTCATTCAAGCCAATTTGTGGCATCAACTTAATTTTAATTAGGATTTCGTAGAAAATGAAAATGTTTCGATTGGTACACAAGAAATAAGCAATAAGTTTTAAGTGATATAACAGTCTATAACTGCGTATTTCCTCAAAATATTGATATTCTTTATTATTCGACTAATAATTGGTCAAAAATTGCAGAACTTCTTAAGCGAGTTGTTTGTCGGAAAAAATGTAACACAAATAAGTGAAACACTTTGCTTGTTGCCATCGCTGTAAACCTATTTTGGCCTAATTTTTGGTTTTAAAGTAAAACTTTTTTATCGAGGTTTCTGTCGGAAAACACGTAACGCAAATCAAATGAAACACTTTGTTGGTTGGCATCGCTGCAACCTCATTTTCACCTACGTTTTGTTTTTAAAGCAATACTTCTTAGCGAGGTGTTTGTCGGATTCGCAATTCAAGTCATACAGTTGAGGGTTGGCATCGCTGTAAATCCATTAAGGCTTAGGTTTTGGTTTTAAGACGAAATTTTTTAAGCGATGTTTTTGCCAGCAAAACTGTAACGTAATTCAAGTGAAACACTTTGTTGGTTGGCATCGCTGCAACCCCATTTTGGCCCATGTTTGGTTAGGCCCACTTTACCCTACTACGAAAATTATGGGCGAAGTGCAAGATGAAAAGGCAAATTAGTTTTGTTGCGTAGTGAACTAACTAAATGGGTTCAGTGACGCACCAGCAGTCCCAGATTTGTTACTCTGCTGTTTTGCAAGTCACATTCTAGCTAAGTGTGTGTTTGTCTCCGTCACACTCGTACTAAATGCGCTTAGCCGCTTGTTACACACAGCGAGATTTTTAAGTGAGAAAGTGAAAAAATTTCTTACAAAATCTTGCTCGATATTAGAATGCATTTTAATAAGATGCAAGTCGCATGGGGTTGTAGACGAGACAACTTACGGATGATATTACCGTGTCTACATGGTCTCGCTTGGCCGCCTTCGGTCAGCGCGTAAGACGCATTGATTAAGCACGGTCACGCCCGAAAGTCGGTGTAATTATTGTTAAAAAAGTGTATGAAATGAATGAACATGATTTCAGCCGTACCGAAAACCGTAGAAAGACTCGACATGGCGGGTCCGTCATAGAATCATTATAGTAGCTACAAACTTTGTATCAAAGTTAACATGCCCACTTTGTGTGCACTACATCAAAAAAAAAAGTGTACAGGAAAAGCAAAATAAAACTTGAAGCTGCCTGGAAGCGATGTAGCAAGAAAAGTTGTCATGTTGTATTTGTTTTGGGCGACATTTATTCTTTTGTTTCGCTTTGCTCTTAGTAAAGCCAGATTACAATTGACAATTAAATGCGGCTACAAAATGGCCGACCCAAAAGCTAACCACAAAATGGCGAATTTGGCTGACGTCAAAGCGTTAAAACGAGCGCATAAAGTCAAGCGCGCTATATATTCATATTATATTTTATGCGCTTGATGGAGCGATAAAGCTAGAGCGGACGAGGGGTTAGCGAGTATATAGAGGGGGAGAGGCAGAGAGAGCGTCTATGGGAGTACGCCATTGTTTTGGCGGTTGACTTAAAACCCATTTGTGGTGTTAGCATTCCGACATGGACAAAAGCAACAGTAACTGTACATAGATAAGCCAAGCCAAAACGGTTAATTTGCCTTGCTACATGTCTGTGCATGCATGAACATGAGCGTACGTGTGAGAGTGTGGCAAGTGTGATTAGTAGCACGTCCATCAACAGTTGCAGCCCGTAAACCCCAATGCAGAGCAACTAATGTAGCGGCAACATGCAACGATGGCCCACGAGCTCCACAGAACTGACCTCATTTGGCTTTGCAGCTGTTGCAGCAACAACACCCGCCGCCAACCTTCGACTCAGCCTACTTTCGATTCAATGTCTGTTTTGTTACTGTTGTGGTTGTTGGTTCTGCACAATTGTCTGGAAATGTTTTGCTGCCAAGCGCCGACGCAATTGAATGCAAACCAGCAGCTAACGTTGCAAGTAACTAACCCAAATCAAAGCCACGACACACAGCCCGAGCACGTAGTACATGCAACACAACTTTGCAACAGTTTTACATAAACCGAAAGCATCCCCTTTAAAACCCATTTGACCAGCATTCAGTCGAGATTTTCCGATTTTCCATTGCAATTGTGGTTTGGCTGCTGTTGTTGCTGCATGCCGCTTCATTTGCTCGGCTTTTATCTAGCTGTTAAAAGCAAACACTTCATTTGGACTCTTTAGAAAAGCAAAATGCTTTGTGATTAGTCGCAACGCTGTTCCTCGTTCTGGTCAACACAATGCACACACATATACAAACTTGCTGAAAGATTGAGCAGAAGTTATCTAGTTGTTTAAAGTTGTAAACATCTGCTACAATTTAAGCAGTGCTGGAAATTTCCAAAGTTAATAAGGAGATTCTTCGCAGCTTCGAAAACTGTTTGCTAATTGTTTACTCTTAGGCTCTAATACCAAAGCGTTTCACTTGATTTCCGTTTCAGTTGAATTTGATTGACTTTGCAAAAGACTCGGCAAGGTGGAGAATCTTTTAAGCATGGCTTGATGGCGTGGAGTCCCTGTACTGTTGCCGTCAAAATGAAGGCGCTCAGAGCTCGTAACGTTTGGACCCAAGCGTCTTTCGTAGTAGCGTTAACTCTAAGAAGGTAAACAAAGGATTGGCTTACGTGGAAAAACCCTGATTCCTGAAAGTCGCTTACCATACACTCAATTCCGGAATCTGGGGATAAGAGTTTTAGCTTACTACTGGAAGTAGAAACATGCTGAAGATCGAAGCACTTAACTCGATGTAGCATCACAGGTTGTTTAAGCTCAACATATTGGCAGTCCTACATAAATCTTCAACATGGACTTGCAGTCCACTGCATCATTAAAGTGGAAGTGATAGCGTCGGACGAGTTCTAAGCAGACTTAGGGAGGTCTTTTCTTGAGGAGTGTCAAATGAAAAACACGAGGCTAACGAAAAAACGATCTCAAAGCTCGAAGCAAAAAACTGCGGTCGGTATAGAGGAGAAGTATTTGATGAACTATATTTGGTTAGTAATAGAGGAGCTGAAGTGGAAGTAATTCATTAGCTTACTAGAGATATACTGACGAATTCAATAGCTATCCTGGGTATAGGCTCGAAAACAAGTTTTATGGAAGGGAGCAGGGTCTAATTAGTGATTTGAGAGCAAAAGCAGAAGAAATTCACCAGCTAGTATCTTCAATTCACTAGTTACCTAAAGCTATAGGGGCGAAGTCATATTACGGCTGGATAAAACTTTATCTCTATACTCAATTCCTTTGTTTATGTTATAGCCTCTAGTGGTTTTCATATGTATTGGGCACTTTGTCATGCGATATGTCTAGGAGAGCAGGAATTTGAGGAAAGTACAAATCTAGTTTAGTACAAGATAGTTTTATTGCAGAGAAGGATTTAGGGAATCATCAGTTTGGCAGGAACAAGAATCGAAATACTGTGTAACCAATTTCTCGGCCAGCAGTCTTTCAGTATTCTCACATAATTCAAGTCGTCCCTTCAAACCTCTCTGTAATTCTTTTTACTATATGTCTCACGACACTAACAATTAAGCGATTGGAGATTCACTTTTTAGACTGTCACTAAGTTTTCTTGTTGACACTGTGTTCTACCAGTAGAGACCCACCAAGTAAAACATGTAAAGAAAACGCCTCGAATAAGGATACATCGAACATTGACGACTCTATGACACCATTTACATAGTCAAGCAAATTATTAACGAGCGGCTCCGCAGGCTATGTCATGTTGTGCATATGGATAAAGAAACTCCTGCGAGAAAGGTCTTCAATGCTGGTGTCGAAGGGCGGCGACGAAAAGGCAGACCATGCCTTCGCTGAAAGGAAGACCAGGTAGAGAGCAAACTAACTACCTTTGTATCACCGATTGCAGAAGGCGCGCATAAAGCAGAGACGCCTGTTGGAGAGCTTTACATCAGGCCGTAAAACATAGCAAGATGTTTTCTTGTTTTTTGTCTCATGACGCTGCCAAGTATGCGATTTAAGAATCAGATTTTAGTCTTTCTACAACTTTCTTCCGCTGTTAAACACGTAGCTCTGATTAAACTCTTGGTACATCTCAACTTCTTCGTGAGAGTCCTTGGTAAGAACCCGTCTTTGTCAGACATTCCTTGAGGACCTGCTTGTAGTCGGGGAGACACTTGAGATAAAAATAGCATGTAATCCATTGCTTCAGATACACTTTGGTATCACGAAGTGAAGAGGTGGCTGAAAAAGCACTCTGCATTGGCCATAGCTCCGTAACCGCTTTTTATGACCAGTCAAGAAGAAGATTATATTGGACTGCATTATCTACCTAATTGCATTGTATTAGACTGTTCTATCAGCGCGTTTATTTTATCTACAAAAAAGGTTTAAAAGCTACATAAAAAGGGCTATTTGTTAGATTTAATAGAAACTTAATTGCGAGAAAACTATATAGTACGAGAGTGAGAACAGCGACTGAACAAAAAGTGAGGTTAAGAGAGACAGAATAACAGCTCTTAAGCCTTCACAACATAACCTTACATTTCAATTACATGCGCCGCATGTAAGTGAGTGTAAGAGAGTTTCTTAATTAAAGTTCTCAACAGTGAGAGCTTAACATGAGAAAATGAACTGAACATTCTGAATAAATAAGCAGATTAAAGCTAAAAGCGTTGCATAAAAAAGCAAAACAGCAAATATAAAACCGCTTAACTCTTAGTCTTAGAAATATAACGAATATAAGACCACATTTGCTTGTTCTAATATGCAAATAATACGCACAAATAAACATGACCCCGGTTAGAGCATTAAAAAGAAAACTTTTTCAAGTTGTGCAAATATGTGTATGTCTGCCATTTGCAAAAAGTTTTACCAACTGCAATGGGCACTGTAATCTGTTCGACAACAGGGCGTATGTGCAATTTACTTAAATTGTTTGTGTTTAGTTTCAAATTGCAAACATATAGCAGAAATTTCATTCCGATTGCTGCATTTCATGCTTGAGTGTGCAGCACAAATTGCCAAAGTTTCAAAATTGGTTAAGGTTTTTTATTCTTCTATGTTATTTTTGCTAACGTTATATATAATATTTTGACAGATTGTTGGCTAGCACATTTGAGCGCATAGTGGCTCATATATCTTTTTATGGAAATCAACAATGTCATGTTTTCATTTGTCCTGACGCGACTAGCAGATGACAAATGTCTGACAAATACATAGACACACACACACACACACTCACACACACACTCACACACACACTCACACACACAAGCCTCATAGAGTTCACTTATTTGTTTCGATGCGTGTGTGCAAACTCGCTTTGTGTTTGCTTTTGTATTTGTGTTTGTCATACTAATACAGCGAGCGACTTTTGGAGCACATAAACATGGCCTCGTTGACTTTGGCCACAGCCAGCCAAACCCACACCAAACCCACTCCAAACCCACTCCAAACATTCATTTGATGACTTGCCATTTTCGTGCTCCATTCAGATCATTCGTCGAGCTTGCAGACATTTGCTCAGCGTCGTCGGCGCTGGCACTATTCACTTCATAGTTGTTGCTATTAAGTTTATGCAGGGTTTGGGCTGTCGTCTCTAATGCTTTGGCATTTCTCAAATCTTTTTGAAAATTTTGTGCACATGTAATGGCGTGAAATTCAAAATGGCGTCTCGTTAGACGCAGAAAATGAAAGTAGGCCAGTTCAATTTATCAAGTTTATTAGCGGGTTACTTGTGGCACATTGTTTGAAAAATTGTTTTGCGGGAATTTTGCCTAAGCCTAAAAACCGTGCAACACATATGGCTGCGTCTGCACTTAAGTGCCGCGTCACGTTTGCGTGTGTGTAAATTCTATTTGAATGCACTAACTTGAACAAATCGTTGCATGTGCTATATATATGCCTTAGCAGCTCCTCGTCCTTTTGTGCTATTCTCTGAAAATTTCAACGACTTCCGCTTGCATTTTCAGCAGCAGTCGCAAAATAGCTGTAAAGGAACTTTCCGTTCAACTTTGATGCCTTGGCATGTTTAACGGTAAGCCTTCCCATTGGCAACTTGCCAAAGCAGCGTTGCATAATTTCAGGTCGTTTGGCTTTGCATTTGGCATCTTTTTGAGCATTAATTAAAAGCAAATTACAGTTGTCCCGGTTTATACACTTTACTTAGTAAGTTTATCATGAGTTAATCATAAAGTTTGTGAGCTGATAATCGCTTATCATCTCATAGAAACAGTAAGCCTTCATTAAATTTTTTAAGATACCACGTCTATTTCTGCATGGAAAAAGCGATCTTCTTCGAATTAATGGCAAAAAATGCGATGCGTTCTTGTCATATTGGATTACAATCTACGAAAAACTTCGATTCATTCTGTTAAACCCACCACATTCTATAGAAAATAAGTTACCATTGAAAAACAAATTAATGTCGTCATCTGCTTTCAAAAATATATCATCTTTGATCACAAAGTAGAAAAAACGTCTACAAGCTCTGAGATAAAGAACATCTTCAAATATGATGTGTAAGAACGTACTCTCTATTCGAAGATATTGACCATTTTTGCATACAAAGCACGAAAAACTTGCATACAAAGTAAGATATAGAATGGTTAACCAAACGGCTTTTTATAGAAATATATATACACCCTAAGACCAGAATCATCTTCCAATTAATGTTAAAAAAAGAACGACTATACATATCGTCGAATATACAGTAAATTAATATTTCTTAAATTTTGCAATATTCGTCATCTTCTTTTATAAGGAGCAGTTAACTTAAATACAATCTAAGATTTTGATCATCTTTGAACACTAAGTATAAAATACTTCTACACTCCCTGACATATTAAACATCTTTGAAGATAACGTGCAGAAACTACTATAAATCCTGAGATATAGATCATCTGTGAAAAAAACGTATAAAAAACTTATATACACTATGAGATATTGCTTTGAAATCTAAATGGGTTTTTGAGTTAAGAAAACAAAGAAATAATTGTTCTGACTACAATTTTATGTATTCTATTGCTATTGTTTTTTTCACATCTATAATAAATTTGCGGCTTCGAGTGCTAAAAAACGCTGTTTCATTCGCGCTTCTTTATGTTTTTTAAGAATTCCTCTATATTTTCTTTAAGATCTATTCGCAAGAGTGTCTCATTGTATCCTGAAGCGCATTTTGCCTTCGGTTTTTAGAATTCAACATTATTTTCACATTTCTTTTTCAGTATTTGTTGGCTTGTGAATCTGTTGCAAAGCTTTAGCATCATTAAAAACTTCTTAGCCAACTGTCCTAGCTAACTGGGCTTAGAACACATACACAGTATATCCAGCAGCCTCTCTTGCTGCTTATTCTTCCTGTTTTTTTCTTTTTCCTTAAGTCAACAATTCTATTAGCAATTCAAATTATGTTGGCTATCTGGGCATTCGGTCTAACTGGCGTCACCTGTGAGCATTCCCAGACGTGTGACCACAGCAACGCGTCAAATCTGTTGCAAAACTTTTGCTAATTAAAGCAAGCGGCCAAACAAAAATGAAAACAAAAAGCAAGACGAAAACAGAGACATAGAGAGAGAGATAAAGAAAGAGAGAGAGAAGATGAAAGAACCGCAGCCAAATGTCAAACGCATGCAAATTGTTCAATGAGCTCTGACAGCTGACAGTTCAAGCGTTGAAAATGACAACTGCTTTAATATTTAATGTGTGTAGCATGCTATTTAAGTACACTGAGAGAAAAGCAGAGGCACTTTAATGCTTGATTTATGATAAAGATTGCAATTGCTTTCAGTGTATTCACATGTGCTTGTGTGAGTGCACCTCTGCTTACCACAATTTTTGGTCTAGGGCACTGTCAAAATAATTGATTCGGCCCAAACTGTTTGGCCAGCTTGGCGAGTCTCAGTTACAAACACACTCTTACTGCCTCTCTACGTCACTCCCCCGCCATAGCTTGCCCTCTCGCATACTCCGAAATTATAGTATTTTCTGTAAAAGCGCTGCGGCGCCATTGCTGTCATGGCTATATCTGTGTTTGTTCTGTGTGTGGACTGCGGGTTTCGGGCTGCGGTTGGCATGAGACCAAAAAATATGTTGCCGGGTTTTAGGCGCGCTGAAATGTGAAACCATTTTTGTGTATTTTATTCTTTGGGTCTGGTTGTACCCCACCAAAAACAACAAAGACAACAACAAAAACTGACTCGTGCTGCATGAAAATGTCATTGCTACGCAAAAGTTGCAAATTGACAGACAAAAAAAAAACAAACTTTGGTTACATCGAAATACAGCAGCAAAAAATGTTTAAAAGTCATTCATTGCCAAAAAGTTTGTTTTGTTTTGTGGTTTTTGACTGTGTTTATTTGTTTTTGTTGGCGTTGAGAAGTCCGTTAGAAGAAATGTTAGCCATTGGCAATTTATTTGTTCGTTAATGAAGCGCTCATTAGATTTGTTGGCTTAAATAAATAAGGTGAATAGGGCGGAATAACAAGCATAGACCATTTCCGGAAAGGTAAGTTGAGTAGCTTTGCTGTACTGTCAAACAAACAGATTTTAATTAATCATTGAGCTGAACTACAAGTTTAAACTTAGATAGCTGTAGATAAATGTTAGAAGTTCTGCCAGTTTTACAAAAGCTATGCAGAGAGATTTGAATTACATGTTAATTGTATTGTGTTCTTTTAAGTAAATCAAGTTACAGTTCGTTTGTAGAAGTTATGCTTTAAGCTAAATTTTTCCAAAATTTAAAAGGCATTTAAATTGCGAGTTTTCGGTTTTGTTTTTAATGCCATTTAGTTATCTTAACATTTTGTTTTAGCTCATCTACGCATTGTAAGGCGTTGTTAATTGTGCGTAGGGTTTGGGACCCACCACGTAAAAACTCAATTCCAATGAAAGAATGCATTTACATCAGGCCGTAACCCGGGGTTACGTTATGTTATGACCAGTTAAGAAGAAGAAGACGCATTGTAAAGTAAAAGAAAAATTTGAATGTAGATCGAGACAGCTTAACCACAACGAACAAGAGAGAGAGACAGCACATTCTACGTTACACCAAAGAGAGAGAGAGAGAGAGATGTGTACCGACTAACATGCTTCACTTTTCTGAATTTTTTTGGAAAAATAAACTTATTTTGTATTTATATTCGATATTTTTATATGTTGAGTCTAAAATATTGAGTGAAAAGCAAATCACTCTTCTAGCTGCTCTTCTTCATCTTCTTGACTAGCCATAACAACCCGTTATCGGGTTACGGCCTGATGTAAATACATTCTTTCATTGGAATTGTGGTTTTACGTGGTGGGTCCCAAACCCAACGCACAACCCTTTTAAGGCCTACTGGTCAAACGGGGGTAATTCTCTAGCTGCGTATACATATAAATACCCTGAAGTAATGGGACTAAAGAGCAAGCTTTGATACTTGGTCACTGTAAAGCAATACACGAAAATACACATTCACATTTACCCTAACAGCGAAAGGTCGAGCAATTATTGCTGACTAAATTTCCAACTCTAACTGAGAGAGAGAGAGAGGCAGCAATTAACAGGCATCTTCGCGTATGTAACTTTTCAGTCGCTCTGCTCATATGCGTCACAAGATCGACAACACGATCATCGTCATCATTTTCATCACTGTATGCTTGCTCATCGAAGTTCGGATCAAAATTAAAATTTAAGCTAGCTTAAAGAGGGAGAGCGATCTTGGGAGCCTATATTATTTATTATATATATTGCTTTTAACCAATGCTCCAATCCATTTCTTAGCTCACCACCCGAAGTTTCTCGTTCCGGCACTAATATATTTGTGCTGCAAAATTGTTTACTTAGATATTGACAAAGAAGTTTCGTTCGTTTAAGATCATCATTATCATTTTAATTAGCTTGATGGCTACGAGCAAGCGTTAAAGCTTTACTTTGCTGTTGATATCCTTGCAATCAATGCTTCGAAATCTGAAAAATCGTATTTAAGGTTGGCCTTTGGTTTGACAGATATGTTCTTTGGTAAACTGATATTTGAGTCCAAGTTCATATTTGGAGTTTACATTGGAAACTTGAATATTAAAACGTGCGCAGTGGAGCAGAATACGTCGTAAGGAATGCAAAAAACAGGTTCTTCGAAAAAAGGCTCAGAAATAAAATTTTTGCAAAAAAAAAACGTTGCAACTGGCAAGCTATAATATTGCCGTATTGCCTTAAATTTAATGTTATCTTTAATCAAAAGACAATTTAGATGAATTCGTCTAAGAAAGACTGCAGCTTAAACCATCAAGATATTATAGTTAAAGTTGAGGAGGATTCTAGACATTTGGGACTTTTTCTTTCTAAATCTGGCTTTCAGGAATGTTATATCATATAAGCTACTTATAATCACAAAAAGAAGAGAAATAATATTTTTATTTCGCAATTCACCAATTTGGGTTTGGGCGAAGGCCCGTGGCCCTTCATATACTCCAGAGTTTTGAAGGGAAAAAGTACTGCTGAAAAGTGTTCCTAGAGGTAGAACAAGCCTTTGACTGTGTATGGCAAACGGGGTTGCTATACAAATTGAAAACCCATCTTTCAACGCCGTAATTTTTATTAATAATACATTAACTCACTAGCATATTGTTCTATGTTAGGGTTGGCTAAGTTAAGTCACTGGAGTTTAACGTGAGCACCTGTCATGTAAGCAATGATTTGAAATCGTCAAATCAACGACCATACAAAAAACAATATTTCCTAAGGTGCCATATTGAAATCATTTCTGTTTGGTCATGATTTCTTCCATGGTATGGATCGAAACCTATATAAACCTCTGCTGGTCTTTGGGTCGCAGCACCCGGTTGTAAAACACAACTCCAAGACAAACCACAGCCACCACGATACTCCCAACCGCAAGGTCAGGACAGAGACAAATTCTGTGGGCTCCTGACCGCCCGTGGTTCTCACTGCTTGATCAGTCATCAAGGCTTGCTATTGGCGATCTACGCCAATGACACGGCCCTTATATATATATATATGTATATAGAAGCAATTAAAATCTCTTATGTGCACTGAGCATCATGTTATATATGTAAGTTTTGTCTCTTGATTTCATGTTTTGTAGGAATTATAACTTTTTTTAAAGCAAATCAATAAGAGTTGCATTGTTCTAATAGAAGGACTGTGAAATAACTGCAACGTATTTAAAGCAGAAACTTAAAAGTTATTATTTATGCCAGAGAAATACTGAAAAATCTTTATCGAATGAAATCGTTTCGATATGGTTAGGAATTTTTGGCATTAAACAGTACTTGATGCAAAAGTGCGATTTAAATGCCATACCAATTGTTTAAAATTGTTTATTACAGCCTTCAAAATGCCTATACAAAAAGGCCTTAGCACATTTCGCGTTCCAGACACAGCCATCATTACGGCCGTGTGTTGACTGTGCGGCGTATCAAATTTCACGCAGAGCCCTGAAAAGTATGCTATGTTATCGCCACAACCATGCGCTCTGCTCTGTTATGCTATACAAAATGGCTTCATCGAATTGTATGCGTTTGGGCTAATAACAGAGCGACGCAAATGTAGCCTGCAGATGTCGACGTCGACGTCATTTCTGCTCTGCTATCAATACACAGTCTATTTTCACATGAATGTGTCTACCCAGCGGACCAAACGCTCGTTTATGATATCGCATACGAGTGAAATGCGAGACTCAACACGACAAAGCGCACGTTTTTAGATGCGAAAAAGATACGAATAAGATTCATGTGTCATTCAGTTTGTGGCAGCAAAAGCTATTGTCTACGTGTGTCGCAAGAAATATTGTTAACTTGCATTTGGCGATATCTCTTTTGACTTGTTAGAAATATCAGAAAAGTCTCGCAAAAGATATCGCGAACGGCTCGCTAACCGTATTTCTTGCGAGCCTTTTCGGATATATTTTGCTATACGTTTTTAAATAAAAAGGGTATTTAGCATTAAAAATGGCTCGCAAAAGTTATTGAAAAACATACGCAAGAAATAGTTTGCGGTACCTTTGTTTTATTCCCATTTTGTTCTAACAAAAAACTGTTTTTTTTTTTTATTAATATTGTTTTTTATTATCAACTGTGAAGGTTACAATTTTATGGCCCAACACTGGTTGCCCGGGAACCGCACTTCTTCAACTCTGTGCCACACCACGAGCATTATATGGCTACTTTATCGGTTATAAGCAGCCGCCAGGAGCTGCTTATAAACTTCTTCTTTTTATTGCTAAACACTCGCTAAAATGCTCGTATGCGAGCATTTTACGATAATTTTGCGCGACTCCCGCTTATATTTTGTGTGACTGTCCGCTGTTCGCATTTGTATCGCAAAACACTCGTTTCAAAGCTCGTATGATAGTGTTTTGCGTGGCAACACTGTAACACTCGGTTTTTCACTCGTTTGCGAGCTCATTTGCGAGTATTTTGCGAGATTTTCGCTAAAGGCACGTATGTTGGTCCACTGGGATATGGCCATGTGTGTGTGTGAGTTTTGTGTTTGCATGTGTGCTGATTTTATTACCGCCTCGCAATTGTTTGCTTAAAAGTTTCTACACACACACACACACACACACACACACACACACACACACACACGGACACTCATACATACATGCCACACACATGTTTTTTAGTTTTTCGTATTGTCTGCACTCTGGGAGCTAACTGTATGGAGGCCGTGGCACGTTCATTGTCCTTACAAGACGCTGCTCTATGGCCTTGCCTTTAAGTGTCTCTGAATCTCTGCATCTCTCTCGCACTCTGTCTCTGTCTCGCTCTATGTGTCCCCGTGGAGTTTGCACGTTTGCTATTTTGACATTTTTCTCGATTATTGATTAGATAAAAAGCTACACAAAAAATTCGACAAGACAAAAAAAAAAAAATAAAAAAAAATAGAACAAAAACCGTTGGCCCATCGTAAAAGCCAAAGACATCAACACTTAAGTCACTTAACATGGCCAATGGGACTTGCCACGAGCCATGATGCATTACAATAACTTGGCTGTTATGTACGGTGTGTGTGTGTGTGTGTGTGTGTGTGTGTGTGTGTGTGTGTGTGTGTGTGTGTGTGTGTGTGTGAATCTGTGTGACTTTGTGAGCTTGTGTTGTTACTTTGGAGATAAGCAAAGCAAAGACGTTGGCGTATCAAATGCTTGACTCATGCCATGAATCTTGTCAGGACTTTGATTTGTTTCAGCTGCTGTCAAATTATGTAAATGTTTCTATGTAAATATGCATAGTACATATACTTAATACAGTAGGTACTCTTAAATTGGATGGATGTGTGTTTTGGTTGGGAATATACTCTTCTATGACTTTGATTTACAAAGAACTGTTTAAATCTGTTAAAAAATGTATTTTTATGTAAGGTATTTTTATGTTTGGACATATTTATTTAAATTTTATGGGCAATCAAGTAGAGATAACGCTTTTTTTTGGGGTAAAGGGAAGTGACAGGAGATGATGATTGAAATGAATCTTATGAATATTATATGAATTATATTTGAAGATGATTCTAAGCTGTTAGTGCTTCCACAGAAGCCACTGGTGTTTTAAAGCAACACACCTTGTGGAAGGAATCAAGGGTTAATATTATAATCAAAAATCTCTTCTTATAAATTTTGTTCAAGCACTCTTTAAAATTATGATTTTTTTGTGCGAAAAGCGCAATTGCATTTTAGTAATGCCTTTACAATAAAAAACTTTAAACTATAAGTTACTCTTATATTCAATTTCTGCAGCAAAAGAAGATGACGATAGTTTGGACAAATGAAAATATAGTTGATGGTTTTTTTGATACAAAAAATTACGACGAAAATAGATGAAATATTAAAAGCAGTTTTTTGAATAAATGAAAGTGGAGATGATGATTTTTGGTATAAAAAGAGTTAAGATGGAAAAAAGAAATTGTAATAGCTGTGTTTTGGCAAAGATGATGGTATTTTGGGTAAACAACGTAGACATGATTTGAGATGAAAATGTAATAGCTGAGTTTTGTAAAGGAAAGTGGAGATGATAGTATTTTGGATAGAAAAAGTTAAGATGATAAAAAATAATATTGTAATAGCAAAGTATTGAATAAATAAAAATGCAGATGATGGTTTTTTGTATAAACAAAGCTAAGATGATAAAAGAAGAAATTGTTATAGCTGCGTATCGGATAAAAAAAGTAACGATGATAGTGTTTTGGTTAAAACCATTGAGATGATGACAGATGAAATTTATTGTGAAGAAATTTGTAGATGAAGGTTTTTACCAGTTAAGATGGTAAAAGATGAATTTGCAATAGCAGTGTTTTGGATAAATAAAAATGTAGAGGATGGGTATTTTGATAAAAATAATTGTGAAGATAAGAGATGAAATTGAAATAGATGTATTTTGGATAGTGAAGTAGGTATGTTTTCGCTAAGGGAAAATGTGGATAATTTTGTTTTGGATACAAAAAATTAAGATGATAAGTGATGCAAGACACAGTTTGCTTATTTAAAAGGGAAGACAAGGTTTTTTTATAAGAAAAGTTGAGCTAATAAGAAACGAAATTGCCATATTTTGGATAAAATAGGAAGATAATCTTGTTTTGGCTCTCAAAATGTTGACCTAAAAAGAGATTATGCGTCTTTTAAGTAAAGAAGAGTGGGGATGTTGCTTTTTTGTGTTAAGATAAGTGGCGATGGTAACAGATGAAATTGTTATATGTATTTTTTGTTTAAATTGTGTATGCCTTATTATTGAAGACGGATGTGAGTCTAACGAAAACCCATAACACTACCAAGATTGCTCAAAAAGCACATTATTGAGAAGTTGCTACGCTTTCACTAGAATCCTTACGTAGATCTTGGGACATCTACTTTGCGAACTATTCGTTTATCTTGGTTGGTGTGGCTCTAATCATAATGTGAAAACCTAAACAGTTGCAGAAATTTGAACAAGAAAATATCAACAACTTTTGAGTCTTTTACGCTGGGGGACAACAACTCTACTGCCGCTGCCGATTCCTGCTCTAAAGGCACAGTCTTTTGATATTGATCAGATTCGAGAACATGCCAGAGAATATAAGCAAATTTTCAAGCTATTGTAAGTAAGTAGCTTTTATAAGTATTGGGAAAAGTCATAATTCTGACTCAAACTCAAAAGCCTTTGCTTTTAACTTATATGGCTTGTATTTGTGAGCATGTTTTAAATCTAGAACGTCATCCTTCGTTAAAATGACTACGCGCGCCGTAAGATGTTAGTGTGAAAAAAGAAAAAGGAGGACGTTTATTTTGACAAACTCGTTCACTGTGCAGTGTACTAAAGTTTATGTGTACGTAGTTGTCGCTCTATAAAATATGTAGTTTCTCGTAATGTGCGCTCTAAAAACTCGGTTTTGGAAATGTAAATTTCCAACTTTTTATTGCACTTTTCGAGCTTGCACTGTACTATTTATTTGCTTTAGCTATGCACATATTTTATTATAATACCAGCTGAAAGTAAGAAGTTTTCCCCAAAAGCTTTTCAAAAGTCAATCAAATCGCTCAGAATGGCGTTTAATTTTTATGCACAAGTCACATGAGTTTCGGAGCTACATTCTGAGTTTTTCTAGCTGAAACAACAACAAACAATAATATCAAGAATGCGAAGACAATGGCCAAAACAAAAGGCAATTTGTTGTTTCCACAACAAAAGCAACAAAGGCGACAAAAGAGCATTAAAATTTTTGAGAAAATGTTGTAGATTTTCTTGTCATGTGAGGCGCGCAGTTGGCGTCGCTGTCAACGCCTGCGTCGCTGCCCCCGTTTACCGAGCATTTTTCGGGTGTTTTTGTGTGTTGGCCAATTAAATTGGCAGAACTAACTGTATGCGCTCTCGCACTGTCTTATGAACTTATGTTTGGGTCGCTTTTGGGTCTAAAATTAACAACAACTTTTGGCCATGGCCAAGACAGACGGACCGACGAACCTACATATATTAGCGACAAATTTTGTTTATATGCCAAATCTTAAAGCTTTTTCGTTTTTTTTTTTTTTTTTTGACAGTTTAATTGAATGAAACAACAATTTTCACCAAGTTTCCATGCAAAAAAAAAAGTTCATTTATAAAGACGATATTCAAGGTTTTCCTTTGATATGTCTGTAGTTGTTGTTTTCGTGCGCTGGCCCTGATCAGGCGCTCCATTTAATGACACTCGATCGAGCGCAGATTATATTGTAATTAACACCCAAAGGGCATCGTTAACATTATTTAACCCATGTCAGCCAGCTCACTGAATGAAATGGCAAATCGACAGCAAAAAGCTGCAAATAGCCAAGAAAAAAACAAGAAACAGGTTTTGCGCCCAAAAGGGCCACTTGCTGCCACATGACGCTGCATTTATGACGGCAAGTGAAATTAAAGCGGCAGCAATAAATTTATTTATACATATCTATATATATATATATATATACAAAATGTATGTAACAGATACATGCATTTAATTAAATTGGGTCTGTCTTCGGAACTGGTTCGCTCCCAACTGCCACTGATGTGAACAGTGAAAATTGATGGCATGCTCAATATCGCTGCACAACATAAGTATTTGTATCTGTTACTTTGTATCTGTCTGCTGGCTGCTGTCTGCCTTTTGTATCTTTTGCAATTGCCGCATAAAATTTAATGAGATTTTTGGCGTTTTTTTTGTGGCAAATTGTAAATGCGCTGTCCAGCTCATATTTTAGCCGTATGTAGGTCAAACACATTGTTGGCATAACTGCACAAAAGCATAAGAGTAACCAAATTTGGGGCAAGTTGCATAGCTCTGAAATGCACACGCATTGCATAGACATTTCATAAATGCTTCTAAGACGAACTGCGGCTAATGCGGCTTTATGTTGCAAGATTAATTGATCCCCAGTGGCTGGCCAATTAACGCAACACGCGTAAGGTCGATAGTGCAGCAAACTGACAGCACTTGACAACATGTTGTTGTTATTTTATGTTGCAACAAAAAGTTACTACAACAAACTAGTGAAGCTTTGGCAAAAGCATATATTGGCGCGTCTTTGAGTTAAGACTGACCTGTATGCCGTGATGCTCGCATGGCTTTTCGTTAATAAGAAACCAGATTGCACTAAGCAAATCTTACAGTTCAACTATTCAATGATAACTTAAGTTCGGCTCTAATGTATCTAATAGAGTGCCTTGTGTGTAAAACCGACTGTCGCATATATGCCGTGATAGTAGAACTTAATGAGCTCTACATCGACACTTAAGCAGCGCTCACCTATTTCGATAGAACTAATCGAAGTAAAAGAACGAAAATCGAAGATATAGTTCAACTGTTGAATGAAAACTTCAATCAAATCGGAATAGAGTTGTCTTTTCCTTGGCACATATATAATTGAGCATCTGGGGGGTAAAACCGACTGCCGTGATGGTGGAACATTAATGAGGATGATAGCGACGCCTGCTAAATAGCATGAGCATACGAACTAGAGTTGGGCCAAGCAGCTCTCATCTTTATCGATCGCACTCAACGAACTGTCACATATATATGCCGTGATGGCAGTACATCAATAAGCTTAATATATATGCTTGCTAGATAGCATGGGCAAACTTAAAAAATGAGAATCGAAGATGTACTAGTTCAACTGTTGAATGAGAAGTTCGATCAAACTACAACAATTTTGATGGCAAATATGTACTTGAGCGTCTAGAGGGTAAAAACGACTCTCACATATATGCCGTGATGGTCAGTCATTCTTTCCCTTGAGACAACAAAACTTCATTACAAGTAATAAGTTGATAAGTCATGAGGTAATCGACACCTTTACACTTGTTGCTTGTCATGCTGCACTGTGTTGTATGTATGAGTTCTCCGTTCCAGATCGAGGCAGCTGGCTGTCAAAATTGACAGGGATGTGAGGACAATGTGGTTCAGCAGGCACTCGAATACGGTTGTCTGTGCTAAGGAAACTGACCAAGTTTAACTCTAGCCAAGTAGCTGTTTAGGATCTTAGAGTGTCCTGAACGTTATTTGATTAAGGTGGACCTCACGTGTCTTGGCAGCTGCCTCTCTAAGTGGTTAAGCGTTTGGAGTCATGCATCCACTACTGCGTTAGCTCTTGCATGCAAAAACATGGCCTTAACCAAGTGTGCATAGAGTTTGTAGAGTTTATCCCTCGAAAGAAAGTGGAGAGGGGCCAAAGGGGGAGTGTAAGTTGGGTAGACCGAATTCCAGCAGACATGGGGCTTGTTATCATTGTGTGGCTTAGGTGGAAGTTTTGGCGGCAGCGCAGGAGAAACTGTTGCGTAAGTAGGAGGCAGTGCTTCCGAATGGCAAGCCAAGCGCGATGGCACGCTAAAACCAGTTGTAGCTCCGAAAGCAGCATTCGGAGGTTCGCTACGTTCCATTACGTGTTGCTGGACTGCGTTCAGTATGCTTCCCAAGACTTGGTGATTCTATCAGTTTGTTTGGTTTGCTTTTACCGACTACTGTAAAACTTTCGTTTCCTTAGAACTGAGTCTACTGCACTCGTTAGTCCATCTCTCTGCTCAGTATTTTGCTGAAACTGAAGCTCGTGTAGCTGATTGACTTTCAGCGTGTAGAGTAGCATTTGGCTTAAACAACAATCCGTCACGGCAACTATTGTTGACAGCACGAAAATTGCTGCTCAAATTGAATTTGCAATATTCTAAAAATCTCGATTTGCTAGCTTTGTGTACTCTTCAAGATTTTGTTGTTAGCTTGGCCCTTAGGATCAACCAACTTGTCGGCCGCAGATGCAATTCAGCGAAGCAAGTGTAGTAAAAACGATTGGGAAACTGCAACACAAGATTTGCTTTTGTTGTGGTAAACGCTTTCGACCAGCGTGATGCCGCTTTTATAACCATAGAGCAAAGTCAATTTGGCAAATGCATTATTTACAATTAATTAATCCTAAGATTTGGTTAACAAAAACTGGTTTGTTGTTGGTTCGCGAACTGGCTCATTATTCCACAAACTGCAATGTTGTTGCGAGAACAAATGGAAAACTGGCCAAGAGCTAGAGTCAGATAGACAACTTGCCGACGGATTCACCTAGCGAAGCAATAAACAGCAATTGAACATAGTTGAAACGCTCAACACGTTTGGCAATTACTGCTACGCATCTTGTAGTTGGACGGCATGCCTGACAATAGTCCAAATAAGCAACAACTAACAACAACAACAACAACAACAAGAACGATAACAACACAAACAACAACCGCAAGTCAAGTGCACACGCGCTAGTTGCGAAATATCTTGACTAGCAGATACTCTGCAGACAGTTGATATATTGCTGTGCCACATTTTCCCACGTGGGTGGCTGATATATACATAAATACATATATATATACATATAGATATATGTACTAAACATATAATATATACACATGTACATTACATGTGCGTATTAGTACCCGTTTGTTTGGAATTTTAATGTTTTTTGCTTGCTTCTTATTTCTTGGAATTGCGTAGAGTTTTGCTTAATAGATGTGAAAATTATATGCATATGATAAATTCCAGTGAAGCATTTCATTGCATATATATGGAAATATTTGCAATAATGAACAAAATACCAGGAAATGACATATCAAACCATAATCGGCTTATGTTTCAGAAACTGATATTAAAATTTGTTATAAATTTTCAAAGAATTTATTACTTTTGAGACAAGTTCCAGCGAACTTAAGCTTATATCTTTAACGGACAGTTACATGCTCGTAGTTTTATGCATGCTAATCACGGAAAAGAGCATTATGCACATGTTTGTAGCCAACACAACCAATGTATACTTAACAAGGTAACGTCGTCGCTGCGACTTCAGCAGCGCAGTTTCTTAGTTTTTCATTCTCTTTTTCGCTATTCCAGCCTCTCACAAAGTTTTAAGAATGTTCACTCAACGACGACGTTACCTTGTTAAGTATACATTGCTGTTATCGATACGTTCTTGTTCTCCTTTTTCATCGGAATAGAGTAGAGTTTAAATTTCTTTTGCAATTTGTGGCTTGAAGATTAGTTGCCAAACATTTTTTGCGATTTAATGAGTTTATTGAACTTTTCCATGACGAAAAATAGCCTAAAACCCCTAAAGCTCTAGTTAAACACACAAAAATGAAAATCTTCAAGCGTTTTGGGAATGTTTGTAAAATTTGTTTTCGCTTGTCATGTACAGAGTTAGGAGCATGTCCGCTCGTACGCTCATATATTTTTGATATTCAATTCTCAACAAACAACAGAACGCTATCCTAGAAATCCCTTGCGATCTTATCAAAACTGAAAGGAGTGAGCAAAAATCACAATACTTGCTTTATTTGTTACAGTAACACATTTTTTGCAACTTGAACTTGAATTGAAAAGGAAGGAATGCTAAAAAAATTTGATGCTTTCAGCTTTCCCCTCAACAAAGTGTAAAGAAGCCTATCCGAAGATGCATTAAAAAGTAAACTAAGCACTAACTTACAATTTGACAAAAATAAGATTATGAAAGCTCCGCAAGTTACCAAGATCAATGGGTACATTCAAATCGTTGTAGTACTAATACCGGAAAAACTATCATTAAACAGCGTCTAACATGTCACGTGACGCACTCTAGAACATTTGGGAGGCAGAACTGCCATGCCGACCACTGTTCCAGAGCCCTCTACCGTCTGTTACATAGTCGCGCTTAAATTTCTCATGCTTATTTCGAGCATTCCACAGCATTAGAGTATAAACAACAACAAACACGGCCTAGCTACAAGTGTCCATAGACACACATACAAAAGCAGCGGGCGGCGAAGCGTTGAGATCATTGCCGCGAAATCTCGTTGCAAATTTTTGCAAATGCAACTTGGCACTTGAAATTTTTGAGTGGCCAACTTAGCGCACAGTGGTACCAAATGCACATAAAAATGTCCAATGCAAAGCGTAATTGAACTTTAGTTTTTTTGGCAATTGTCGTTTTGTTATTTTTTTCATACATAATTTCGTCGTCTGGTTTTTGGTGCTATGACGCAGGCAATGCAAACATTCAAAACGTGCGCCGAGCCAAACATTTGCAATGTGTACTTATGTGTATATCCGCGAGTGTGTGTACGTGTATCTGTAGATATGTATCTAGATATGTACTTATGTAGCTGCTCGTGTAATTGCATCCGTGAGGTGTGTGTGCGGTTGCATGCAAACGATTTCAATTTATAGCTACACCCAATCACAACTATTTCGGCTGTCGCCTCCCCGCCGCCCTGCGCGCTCACATGCACATGTGCGAACCCCCCCGCTCTGCCCCTAGAACTGCTTAGCTGGCGACGCGTACGTCCGGCGCAGCTGGCTTTGATCAACGCAACTTTTCTAACATATTGAAAAATGTTGTTTGTGTTACGTTTAAGTAAATAAAAGCAAACCTAACAAATATTTAATAGAAAAAACGATCAACACGATGTTATGGGAAAGTTTGGATAAACAAGAACTAACTAGATTTCTATCGATATTTAGTATTGTTCGATAATAAGTTTCATTAGAAAAAGTCGCAATATCGAACTTGTACTGAACTAAGGTCTTTGGGTTTAACACCTTCAGTTGACTTTGTTTACGTAGATCTTGGCCTTTGTTGGAACTGTGGAATGGAATCAATGGATACTTTTTTTTTGCTATTTAGTTTCCTAAATTGGTTGTGCGTAGGGTTTGGGATCCACCACGTAAAACCCCCTCTCATTGGCAGATATTATTAGCTGTCTGGAGAAGTGCTTTACATGATTTGTTTCGATATTTAGTATTGTTCGAGAATAAGTTTCATTAGAAAAAGTCGCAATATCGAACTTGTACTGAACTAAGGTCTTTGGGTTTAACACCTTCAGTTGACTTTGTTTACGTAGATCTAGGTCTTTGTTGGAACTGTGGAAACTCAAAAGATACTTTTTTTTTGTTAGTTAGTTTCTCCAAAATTGATTGTGCGTAGAGTTTGGGATCCACCATTTAAAACCCCCCTCCCATTGGCAGATATTATTAGCTGTCTAACTGGTGTCCGGTAACTGGTTGTTATGACCAATCATGATGAAGAAGTTTCAAAAATGTCTGAAGAAATGTTTATTTGTATTGGGCTTAGGCTCGCCTTTCTTTAATTTGTCTACAAATCAGCAAATCGATTTGGTTATGTTTGGTTTAATCCCCAACAGATTTTGAATATTCTTAATGAATTTTCGTGCCAAATCATAAATTTTTGTATTTTAAATATAACGTCTTTTGCACAACAATTAAACGAAGTTCAGAGACCAGTTAAAGTTGCAAAAACTTTAGCGAGTCGCATTTTTCTTCTACTTCTAATAAGATGACACATAACATAAGTTCAATATCAATTAGCGAGTTTTATCGAACTTGAACAGATTGTGGTAGATAGGACAATGTACTCAATAATTTTTGTCAAAATTCGAAAATTCATCTCTCTTTCTGAAGTTAGTAAATCTATATGTTAGTTTTAGATATTTTTTTTCTAAGCTTCATTCAAAAAATTGATTCTTTGCATACATTTTGACTAATTTTATTAAAACCTGCACTGAAATGACAAAGTTGTTATGGATGCTCGAAAAAATACCATGGTTCAAAATGTGCCAGAAATCTCTAAAAGACTGATCTATTTGGGCGGAAAACGACTGCCAAGAGCTTCGAGATTTCTGGCACACCACTAAAAAATAGAGTTAACCTAGGGTTAACATAAAATGGACCTACAGTTAATGTAGAGTTCACGTAGAGTTATCATAGAGTTAACGTAAATTGAACAAAGTCAACATAGTAAACATTGTGAGCACAGTAAACATAGTTAACATTGGGTTAACATTGAGTTAACAGAGTACAAATATTCACCTAGCTAACCTAGAGTTAACATAGAGATAACGTAAAGTTAACATAGACTTAACCTAGAGCTAGCATAGAGCTAACATAGAGTTGACATTGTTAGAAATGGTGGAATTATCAAAAATTTTAAAAAAATTCTCAAATTTCAAAAAGTTAATAAAAAAGCTTTAAAGTTAAGCTTCACAGCTAATTGCTGTGTTCACAAATTCTCCTGACGAAGGCACTCTGTAGCGGTTCGGAAATATTGGGTGAAAGTACTCAAACTGAAAAAACACTCACTTTGCAAGCGCAATTTGTTAAATTCAATAAAATCAAATTTGAAATCTCAGTCAACTTTGCTTAACCAACAGCTTAATGTTTGAAAAACACCAAGTACATAAGCTTTACATCATAATTTCAAAATCGTGACGTCGAAATAGATTCCTAAAAACGCTTATTAAAAATTTAACAAGAATAGCAATCAGAATGCAGTAACTGCGACGCCGACGTCAGCGTCATTTGCGCTCACTTTGCAACATTTTGATTTACTTTAAGTTCATTTTTATTGATTTTGTTATTATGGACACACACACACATATGAACACATGTGGGTGGCCCGGAAAATGAGGGGCGCCCGCGCCCCTTGGTTGTGGACCCGTGTTTTTATCGCCGGCGACAATTTTTGGCAATACAAACACGTACGCCACAAATATTGCAATAAAAAAATATGTAAATGTATAAGTGTGTGCATATAAGTAAGTGTTTTTTTATGCGCCATAAAATAAAAAAGTAAACTTTTTTATGTTGTAATGATTTCGGTGCTTTTGGATATGTGGCTGCCGCTAAAACACTTTAAATTTGGCGATTGACTTTAATGATTTGTATACAATTAAATATACAAAGTCGAGACAAATGGAATTAATGGCTCAAACACACACAATCAACCGTTATGTACACACACTAACACACTTCTAATGTTTATTTTATTAACAAGCAGCTGAGATATATGCAAATATAATGACGTCAAAACTGTCAAATCGCTTGTTGCTACAATTGATATACAAACATGCTAAAAAATTTATTATTGTTATATAATAGCCACAACTTTCTGGCCAGCTGCTAATGCGCTCTCTTAGTGTCTGTCTGGCCAACTTGGCGTATGAGCAATATAATAAATTACACTTTGCTGCCATTGGACTTTATTCAAAAACGAATCTTTGCTAATCAAATCATTTAAATATTACGTTTTTGCACTTTTATGCGTAATTGAGTTATACATATTTTGGCGTTCAGCATAGTACGCCATATAAATTGAATTAGCAATTTATTATTTATCAAAAATTCACACTTAATTAAAATCATTTCAAATTGTCGCATTTAAGTTACTCGATTGTGATTAAGGCGCAGATATATCAATGTTTAAGGCAAATAAAACTGGTTCTAAATCTTTTATAATACTGAAATGGTTCCAAAACGAAAGTTTAGCATTTTTTTTGCTAGGAATTGGTTAAGCTGATAAATTGCACTCATTTGTACGCTAATTGCAATACGCATAAATCATGGCAAAACATTAAACATACAAATATATATACATATATATGTCACTCTAAAGATAGAGTCTATATGAATATATCTCGCTTTGTTGTGAGATCTTACACTGCACAAAAACTAAAGCTGCATTAGAGCGACATGATTTGAGGCACCATTTCTTATATTGCACTTAAATTTAAAAAACAGTGTTGGAAAACCCGTTAAAGATTTCACAAGTAGCCATTCATACGCTATGGAATACTTATATTACTGCTACAAGACTATCATAACTCAAAATGGTTTTGATTTTGATCATTTAGATCGTTCATTAAAACGTACTATTTGGGATGAGTGCCTCGACTACTCATTTGCTTACTGAGCATCTATACGTTACCAAGTAACTCACTTAGAACAGAATTGAAACATACTTTTTGAATAGTTCGATCAAAGAACGGATTTGGATGTTAATAGCAGAATAAGTAAAGCCCGTAGCGCGTTGCTCTCAGTGTAGAATTATTTTACTCTCTTAGTGAGGGCTCTTCGAATCCTATGTCAAATCCGTAATGGTGTCTGGCTGCGCAATCTGCAAAGTCTCTGTCGCAGCTCAAGAATAATGCAGGCATACATATACGCAATGCTATAATCAAATTATCCTACGTTACCAATTTTTATCGAGCCAACAATTGTGGCATTCCACGCATTAAAAACGGTTAAATACCGAAATTAGGCTCCAGAAGTGGCGCTTTGTTAGACACAAGTTTAGTAGACCAAACGACAACATAGCGAAACTTCGAATGGAATTCTACAAGGTTTACGGTGAGTTGGTAAATCATTTGCCAAATGCAAATCAAAAGTCTTCGCAACTCAGCGCAAAGCGTGGCCACAACTAAAGTATCTGGGCGCAAAACGAGAGGGATGGAAGAAATTTTGGCGGCGCCACTTTTTTTCCACTTGGGGGTCAAAGATTCCTATATACAAAACTGACTTTCAAAGATTTTAGTTTAGTTTTGTTAAAGTAATATATGAACAGTTTTCCCCAAGAGAGTGCTGGTGCCATCCAGCACTCTTACCTAGGCGGAACACACGTGTCTTCAGACGGCTGCTAAACGAAAGATGGGACTTGGTTTGGTTGGTAGCTTGATGAAAATTCAAGCTACTCATGCGCGACAGGGAGTTCGCTATCGGGTTTTCAAAAATGTAAGACCAAGCTTAACATGATTCCACGTCTTAACAAAGTCAGTCTATTCTCTTGAAAGATTTGAAAAAGATTTGCGTGACCTGGTTCGATTAATCTTCTTCTTAACTGGCCAAAACAAGCCGTTATAGGGTTACGGCCTGATGTAAATACATTCTTTCATTAGAATTGGGTTTTACATGGTGGGTTCCAAACCCTACGCACAACCCTTTTAGGGCCAATTAATTCGATAAATCACGATTCATAATAGATTTGGCCAGAGGCCAATATGGGCCTCGTTTACGAACCATGTCTTGAAGTAGCATGCATGCCTTGAAGTAGCCGACTCCACGGAATACTTTCTGTGTTACTGTCCGGATTTTGCAGGGACACGAGTGATACACTCAACGTCTTCACGACTTCCTATGGCAACGGAAAGATTGTGTCAACAGGAAACCTCTTTGACAGCATTGTCTGTTTTCGTACTTGATCTCTATTTCAACTATTCGTTCTCTCTCTTAACTTACTATATCGTACATGGCACAATGGGCAAGGTTGCCTGAGTGCTTGGGATGGGTCAATCTTCTCTGATGAGCCATCGCACCCAGCACAAATTGAATCTGATATATGAACATGAAAAAAGTCAATTACTAATTTGGAATTTGTAGATTTTTCAGGCTGATTGTCAAAGTATTCGAAATCTTTAGATTTCTATCGATAAGTCTTAGCGTGTTTAGTGGGATGTGGTAGAAGTGCATCCGATCAATCAATCTTCGACGAGCCATTTTACAAATCTAATCTGAGGATATATGAAGCTTGAATTTTCATTGAACTTGATTTGGTAACATCTATGATATGTGTTGCAGGTGAATATTTTGTTTCTCTAGTCTAATGTCTCTTATACTCTCTCACAATTATTGTCGAGATTGGTTGCTTATAACCTGGTCATATGAAAAGTTGTCGATAAGAGAGATTTCTTCAAAATCGTCATATGTACTTAAATATCGGCCTAATTAAACCAACATTATTATATCAACAATGATATCACAATGAAAACACAAATGTATTACGCTCCTCTAATCTAATTGCACTTTTGTTGTTTTGATTGATTGATTTTTAAAGACAGAAAGAAATGTCAAATGGAATTTCGTACAAAGCGATAGATGATAAGCTAATTTATATTGTAATCACATTTTCACTTTTTTAAAGTTTTACTGGTTTTTATCTAATTTCATATTTATTATTGGCATGTCATGGCATATCTTTCAATCGAAATAGAATTCTATACCAAAACTCTGAGAGCGCTGGAATCATGGAAGCTTTTAACGGTCATTTTGACGTTTTGAAAGCGATTTGCAATGAAACTGTCGCACCCCTGACTTTTGTTGACTAGACAGTCCATGGAATTGACCTATTGCAATAATCGACTTATGAGTTTTTCATAGTTTGGAAATACCAATCAATAACACATCATGGATCACCGACATTTATGTGACACACGCCACATCCATTTACTCAAAAATGTATTTTTGAATTTTTCGACCAAAATCACACACATTAATAGACATTATTTCGGATATAAAACCTTGCACTGCAAAAAATAAAATTTTGGAGTCTCAAAACCTATGATATTTCAAATTCAAACTGAATTTTTAAATGATATGGCTGAGTCTAATGCCAGCTATCGTTCATAATCTTTTATACTGATTATCCTAAAAATTTGTCGAAAAACTTTTTAGAAAAGCATTCTTCTAACTTATTATTTGACATAAGTAAAACTTCTGAACTTTTGTAATAAAAAGGTAAATTATTTTGAGCCAGTTTAAGAGATCTTAACGATCTAGAAATTCATCTATTATTAGCAAGCACACAGCTTTAGGTTTTGGTATGTGAGATTTCGCTTTTAATGTGAGAATTCGCCATTTGCAGCTGAGATTTAAGAAGATCAGGCAGATATGAATTTTAGATTTATCTCTCTCGTATCTTTATAGTTGATAAATGTATTTATTTTTTAACTTTTGCAGTTAGATTTAAGACAAGGTAAAATTAATTCGCTTCTTAAAATTAGTGCCTAAAGATCTTTAAATTTCAGTTATTCTTCATTAATACAAAAGCTGCCAACTTTGAAAGATCAATTTGACACTTTTCGGCTATCAATTTATATAAACGCGTCAAACAGAATTCCTCAACTCCTATCAAATCGAACTAAATTTTTTGTGCGTATTTATCTATTTTTTTTTTTGAGTGCATAGAGATATTTATTTGAAAAAATGGGCGCGTGCGTGGGAGTGACATGGACTGGGTATGCGCCATGGCAATAGAGCATAATCTAGAGATAAATATTGCTAATCAGCCATATAACAAAAATAACAACAAACAGAAACTAGGGTGTGTATAAATAACAAAAACAAGAGCACAAAATATATCATCAACTGATAATGACAGATACTCTCGCCTGTTGCACATAAATATTAAATAAATAAATATAAACTTAAGAGCTGGCCATAATTTCTGGCATTCCATTGCATTATTAGACACTTGATTATTTTGCATTTAAAATTTATTATAAACACCGATTTGGATTTGGATTTGAATTAGAATTTCGCATTTACTTTGGATTTTCACAAACACACACACAATAAAATGTAACTCAACATTTTTATAGATAGATATAGTTGTCATATAACGCATGACTTGCACTTGCGATCGATCGCGGCGGTTACTGTAAGTCTAACTGTAACTGCAACTGTAACTGCAGCTTTGAGCGCGCATTAACCGTTAACCGCAAAAACCGTGTGGATGCTGCAGCGGCATACGGCTAAGTGCCAGAGCTAGAACCGACGCGACTACGTGTAGAATAATAATAATAATAACAAAGGCAGCGATTGAGACAGCGCCAAAGACGTCCGCACATGCTGCCAGTTTTTGATAAACTGGATTTTTCGGAGTTTCAAATTCGACCAAGACACGAAACGACGCGACACAGCGCGACGCCTGACGCCGAAGTCAGGCAGAGACAACAGACACACAGAGACAGCGGGCAGCGCAGAGCCGCAGCAGCAGCAGCACACTTGTGGCAAAAGAATCACAGAGATACAACAACACTCATATAACCCGTCCAAAGCACACACACACACACACACACACACACGCAAATACTTTGGCCAAAAGCAGAGAGAGAGAGAGAGAGAGTAAGAGCGCGCGCATTGTTTGCCGGCTCGTTGTTAGAACCGAAATCTGCGCGTAAAAATTGCCAAATGAAAGCTTTCGCTCTGGCGTAGCTGTGACAAGCAAAAGCTTTTCATAGGATGTTTGGCCAGATTTTCGTGGTTGTCTATGGAATTTCCCGCTATTTGAGCATAAAGCTTTTAGATTCATTTGTTGAAACTGATGAAAACAAAACGGTTGCAAATTCAAAAATTGCTGTTACTTCTGTGTTTTTGAAAATACTTATATACTTCTTTTGCATGAATTCAATGTTTTCGTGAACAGTTTCATTTTTTGAAAAATAAAACTGCAATTGCTGGTAGAATTTTACTTCGGAAATGAAATGAAAAAAATCGTTCATCAAATACGAAAGATATAGAAAAAAACTCATATTGGCGATTCTTAGAGTGGACCAGAAAGCAGCACAAACATTTTTTTGCTTGTTTTCAGATGTTCTGGTTATAAGCTTTCAAATGAAAACTTGTTTTCGATCTACATTATGTGAAAGTAAGTGAAGACTGACTACAGAAAGGATCCAGTGAAGTATATACTATACCAAGAATTGTCAAGAATTCAAATGCATGTAATTTTATAGTTGGTTGTTGGAGTATTTTGACTTGCATTTATTAGCAAATTAAAGATTTTCTTTCACTAAGTAGAAAAACAACAGCGGGCAGGCAATCAACAAAAGAGAAGTAGAAATAAATCAAATATATTCTTAAGAAAGTAAACCATCGAAAATTGCTGGAATAGCTATACTTTTGACTGCCAAAGTTCACCATAGTTCTGTTTATTATTTAATTGAAAAACTCGAACTTTTGGAGTAGTGTGTAATTCGTAGCAAAAACAAAAAACAACTTAATTCAAAATTTTAAAAAATACTAAAATAATACCCCTTAAGCTCCTCATTGCTAAAAATGTAAAATATAAATGATTTCTACTCGCCCGTGGCGAGATATTTATATGAACCGTCAAATTTTACAACCTTTCTAACTACCGGTTACCTTAGAGATTTGCTTAATTTTCGATATATTCTCGATAAGTCGATATTTCCATCGCATCAGTGGAAGCCTTTTGTTGCGTTATTAACTCGCCTACACTCAAATAAGATACATTTTTGAACGAAATCATTGTTGCACAAGTATTTATGATAAGTTACTTTAACATATAGAGAAAAGTAGGAACAAAAAGTGCCCATAAAAACCCGTTAACCAATAGTCTCTGCTTCGCGCACGCGTTCTCCACTCCCTAATACCAAATATAGTTAGTGCGGTCTTTCTGACGCAGACACGGCTTATTCTTTTGTCGCCTTACTTCAATAGTCGCTCTGAAAATCGGTCTTCCAGGAGTTATAGATCAACTATAGGCCGAATAAGATTTTCCTTCACAACCTCAATGCGCACTGTGCATCCACTACCTGATTTCCCTCTGCTTCTACGCCGGTACTAAGTCCTTGAGCCATGACTTTTTGGAAGACGCTGCTATGTCAATACTGGTCCTGCACCAGTTCTCGACCGTCTTTCGCTCGCGCTTCTTCTGGTCGCCTTTCTTACTTCTGAAAAGGAGTCTCTGCTTTCTTATCTCTCGATATTAATCTCGCATAGATTGCTTAGTAGCCGTCTGCAGAGTCCACCTGTAGGCGGTTCTTCGCTTTCGATTTTTTGAATGCAACATTAAAGTTAATCAAGTAAATTCTCCACATCGCTTCTACCATTATTCGAAAGCTTTCGAATTACAACGGTAACATTTGAAGAAGTCAAAAGTTCCGTTTGTCTTTGCTAACAAAGCTTTCAAAGAGGTTCGGCAAGTTGCTAGCAGCTACAAAAGCTCTTGTTTAAACGCATATATACCGTTATTTAAAGCTGCGCGCTCGGTCGCTCGCTCGTACTCTCTCTTTTGCGCTCTCTGCACGCTGGCTTCACTTTTCGGAGCACTCTGTGTGCATTTTTGTTGTTTACTTTTTGGCGCCGAAGCTCACGGCGCAGCGTCTGGGTTTCAACAGGTTACACGCACACCCACACACACACACTCACACACCCACAAACACACCCACAAACACACTCACACACACACACACACACACACACACACACCCACAAACACACACTCACACATACACAACTTACACATTTACATGGACAAACAACTGTTGTTGTTTGGCTGCCAGCTTGCGGCTGATTCTAGGCAATAAAAGGAGCATATTTTCCAAAAGAAAAACGTTTTCCACACAGCTTCCAACACAAGTTGCACACGACCCTCAGGAGCTGCGAAAGGCCAGAATTATAAAAGAAGCAGTGGGAAAACTTTCGAGCCGCTTAGAAAAGGCGCAGGTCCTTTTTTTGGCTCCCTGTTTTCCTAAGTTGTACAAGTGTTTTGTGTTTTTTAGCAGATTTCAAGTTATTTGTTTTACACTGAGCCCGCTCACAGCTGCCTTAAGAAGAATTTATATAAAGGCTGACTTACCTGGCGCCAAGGCAACAAAAACAAACACAGCCGCTTGGTGTGACAGTTGTTATTTTTTTTTTGGGGGTGGCGGGCGGCTTTTGGCTTACTTTAAAACCAAGGAGACACGCTAAGTTGCGAAAGCATTTGAGCGACTTACCTGTAACGAGAAGAGACAAAAAGAGAGCGTCTATTAAGTGGAGCAATGAGCCAAAAATGCAAATCAAAATATAAACGTGCTGTATACACTAATCAGCAAGTTTGGTTAGGTTAAAGATGATGTTCTGGGGCGTGCGCATAGCTCATTAAATTCGCACAAAAAATGACGCGACTACTTCAGTCGGGACCAAGCTATTAGCATTAATTGAATGAGAGAGCGCAACAGCAGCGCCCTATTCACCCGAGATTGGTTGCTTTGGTTTGAGTTGGGCGCACGTGGCGTATACGCAACTAAATCTCAAAAGTTACAAGCTGCTTAGCAGCTAAAGATGTAGAAAGTGCTTGAACCACGCCTCCTTGACTGCCTGCCTGTCGATATGTGCAAAATGCCTGTAAAATCTGCTTACGAGGCTGCCAGCAAAATGTGGTCTTTATATGTTTGCTTTACCTCGAACTGCCATCCGCTAAGCCCCTACTCTAAGCCACCTAAAAACCACCTTTACCACCCTCTGCTGCTTTTAAGTGCCCGCACAAGTTATGCATTAACCTGTGTGAGTGTGTGTGTGTGTGTGTGCTTTGGTAATTGGCCTAATGAAGTTGCCTTTCATTAGCTTGCTTAAAAATGATAAAGTACCTTACAATCTGTCAACCTTGCGGCAGCACTTGTCCTTCTATGGTAATATATGCTGACGCAGTCATTCCCTTTTTATACAGTCAAACTTTTTCATAAAGTATTCACAAAGCAGACTAAACCATTTGTCGCGAGAGCATTCTAAACAAGATGCACTATGAAAAGGTAAATTGCTTAAAATGTATGTTAGTTATTGTATGAGAATCATAAAACTAGTCAACAAATTTGCACTCATTTTAAAGCTCTTAGCTAAATCGTATGTGGTGGGGTTGGGTCTGGCTTCTTTTAGAACAGGGTGAAGCTTACTGATCCCTGTCTCTACCTTGACCAAGTTGATGCACAACCTCTACGAGCTGCGCCCTGGTCAGCTGCTCTGTTCAGTACTAGGTGTTCGGGCAGTGAGCTAATGTGCCCAGGACTTTAACAGGGTTGTGGACCCTAAAAACCCACCCTCCCCATGGAAGATAGTATAAGGTGCCTGGAAAAGTACCCTACATAAGGCCGTAACACGGTAAAGCGTTATTATGTCCAGTCAACAAGAAGTACAAGCTAAAAGTTATCTTTATTGGTTTAATTTAGACGTACCACTGACACGTAACCGTTCTAGGAAAATTGAAACGTTTTGAACTTCGAGATCTTCCATTCTTGTTGGGCAATTCTTAATCGAAATGTTAAATTTCTGATTGTGTTACTGAATTATGATTGTGACTAAGAACGAAATATCGGGATTTTAACTTTTACTTCAAATATTGGGAAGTTCTATAAGACTATACCTAAAACCTAGAATACATTTCGTAGCACTGTAATGCCGTATAAATGGTAGCTATATGTAAGTGTAATTTTTATACATCATATTCAGTTGGTAAGCATATATTTAAGCTTTTCAGTTGTGAAACCCCCAAAAAATGAGGCTTTAAATAAGGGGTTGGCAGCATCAGCAGAGATATCAGTGATTGCAATGATATTTGTGTGTCAGCAGAGAGAAGTTGTAATGCATACGAAAACTTTCGCAGTTATCCGTAGTAACTTCTCTGCTCACTTTGCCGATACCTGCTTTAGATACATTTTGAGTATTTTGAAAACAATCAAAAGAAAATTCCATGAGCACACTTAAATTAAAAAACGTTTTTAAATTTCCAATAGAATTCTATAATGAAAACAAAGAAAAGCTTCAATCTAGCATGTTGCGAAACGAAATTTTTTGGAACAAACTTGATCAGGTGTAAGAAAAACAGCAATCTTTGATGGAAAAGCCTTGGATTAGTTCAAAATAGAGCAGTTTGTATTATCTAAAGATAGATTTAGAGCTCATGCTCAATTACCATTTCAACTATCGGTGTAACTTTTAGCTGGCGTTTTTATAACTGCAATAGACTGTACTTGAAGAAAGGAATTTTAATTTGCAACAAATCTTTTGTTTTACTCAAAAAGTCCAAAACTCAAAGATCAATCATGCTAGTAACAACGTTATCCTTTGTTTAAGATAAGCGATGGTGCCCAGGAAAAGGGCGGACGTACTGTCTTCAACTTGAAAATATTGATACTTGGTAGCATTTTCTCGAATAATTGTATCACCTTTTGCGAACAGCAGGTAGTGAGTCCTGACCACACCAAGTAATGGGATGCGAATCAGCGTTTTAAGTTTGAGTCCGTAGAAGACGTGACTAATGTGACATAAGGACCAAGATCAAAGACGTGATTTCATAAGCTCATTTGCCTATGCTATATTCTCAAAAACAGTATCAAAAAGTTATTCGCGACATTAACTGAGTTCCATGCTTTCAAAGCCCTGTTTCTCCCTGTAGACTATATTTGTTCTACAATGAGGTGCCATATGAGGTAATCGCACCGCCGAATGAAGACTGGAAGATCGGCTAAAATCTCCAAAGATAAGATAGATTGCATTTGGGGTGTGGCAGCAAAGGTGGTTCTAATGTGGTATTATATGAGTAATCACAAGCAAACCAAGTACTTTTTATACGGTAAACTTTACCACTATGGTGGCATGTCGTCGACTGCAAACCATCCAAGATGTCAGCAGAGTTCTGTTATATAGTACACCAATAACTCAGATACGTACTTGCCACAATATGTTAAAGGCTTTGTCTTTCGCTAGCCAATTCTTGGACGGAATATGTCCGTTGATCTAGCTTAATGGTTTGAACCATTACTGCGTCATATTTCAAACTGCCACATATTGGGCCAATGTTGGGATGGAAAATTCATAAGTCTTAACTGGAAATAGCTGTTATCTTCGCCTACTACCTACTTCGCCCTCCTATTAATAGAACTCCTACTGATGTAGACAAAAGTCCCAAACAGTTAAACGCCCCAAAATCTAACAAGAACGGAGAGAAGTTTGTCATCGTTCGAGGCAACATGATTAACTTCAGTCTTGCTGAGATGAAAGGAGATATCCAAGCAAGTATCCTCTTGTGTACTGGCACACTGGCACAATTGTCATGAATAAGAGCATTATATTCCTTTTAATCAACCGTTTGGACCTATATCCAGTTCAATATCAGCTAAAATCTGGGGTTACCGCATGAAAACGTGAACTCATTATTCAGTTACATTAGTGCACATATCAACTTATCGAAAAGAAAAGATATCGATAACAGTATTTATTCTCTTTTCGAAAACAAGTGTATAAAGAGTGAATAAAGAAAAAGTTAAAAGCAAGATGCAATCTTCTTCTTTACCTCAGCTGGAGTAAACTTGAACTTCGGGTAAGTGGAAACAGCGCAGTGCTTGCGATTCCATGACATTAAGCGTGCGGATATAATATTGGGTGACGTTTTATGACTAAGTTTTGACAGTTACTAAGAAAATTATCAAAGTCTCTCAGAGATCGAAACAATTGGTGACTTAAGAGCCTAATTGAGCAGCATAATTGTACAAAATGCCAACGCCTGTCGAATTTTCAGGAGCCAACTTATAAAGAGTGTCTTAATGTCTGCTGAAAATCCGATAAAGAAAGAATTAGAACCTCTTGTATGGTAAGCGCTTGGTTCGAGTTTACATTGGTGCCTCGAGATTTCACTGGCGAAAGATCAGATGTCTGTTTTTACCAGTAGTTAGCGGCTTAGAAACCATTCTTCTCAACCGCTTTTCATTAGTCATTTTCGGTAAGCGGTTCAAGCTTAGAGTTGAAATCTATCTATTTTCAGGCGGTGCCCTAGTGACAATTATCCTGCAATCCTACGTTGCAGTGAGCGTATAACGTACGTAAATTACATCAAAGAATTTGTTATACAACAAATTTAAGTTTATCAAAAGGAAGTTCGCCTATATCCTGCAGCTTGTAATTCGACTTGTTGAACTTTTCTTGTGAGCCAACAAGTTTTTCCTCATCAACTTTTCAAAATGTCAAAAACTAATTGCCTTCATGCCAATGTCCAGAATTTAAACAGAAATGAATTATAAAACTGGCTGCCAAAGCACTGCAGCAATTCAATTCAATTTACATCTATGATTTCACCAATTAACAATTTTCAGACATATATGTGTATGTGTCTCTGTGTATGTGTGTGTGTGGGCATAGCTGCTGCTTTTCAAAGCATTTTTGACAGTAATTAAGTTTCATTTGTTTTGCATTTTTGACTTGCATTTTGCTGCAGCCAAATGCAATTTGTGCTGCCTGACCGAGCAAGTCGATGTAAATATTGCTCATACGCAACGTTGAACGCAAAGATTTTGCAAACACATGCAGGCCATTAATATGCATAAAGCCTCAGCAACGATTATCTTGTCTTCTGCTGCTGTTGTTGACAGCGGACTTATCAAACAATAATTAGTCAAATTTGCACTAATTGTGTGGCTTATAAGCGGCGAAAAAGGGTTAGAGAACAGAGAGACTTCAGACTCACCTGAATGCTAACAAGGACACAGCTGCAATTGCACTATAATTTGACATTTGCAGCTAAACTTAAATCGGCTTACTAATTTCTTTTACACCTACACTACACTACACTACACACACACGCGCACACTTGCCACTTATAATTGGGCAATTTTGTTGCAAGTTTATTTGCTTAAAGCATCCGAAAAACTTTGACTTTGAGTCAAGCGACTTCTGCAGAGCTTAAGCGCCATTTGGCTTCTGTTGTGGCTCAATTTGTTGTCGGCCATGCCGAGCTCTGTATATGCGTATATGCCTTTTGGCCAATTTGCTTTAAGCCAACAGCTGGCCCCTGAACGAGTTCTCACAATCGCTGTGCAAATTGCTCTATGCAGTGCTTCAATGTAGGCCTATGGGGGGCTTGGCATTGCCTGTCACGTTTCTTTGGACTCCAAACACGCAAATAAGTCGAAAGCCGCGGGCTAAACGAGATAAAAGTCCAAGTCTAAACTCGTCTGTGTACATGAACTTAATCAGCGTTATTAATAAATCAAATCAGCTACAAATTCATATCTAATTAAAACATGCAGCAAACTAAACTTGCTGCTTATCGAAATAAAGTTTTCAAATTTCACACAAATCAACGGTAAATGTCAAAACGCATGTTGCACAAATGCATCAAATGCCAAAGCGGGCGAACGGCAATAAATCATCAAGTTGAAACTTAAACCTGTTGACAGTGTGCACTGTAAGAAATCATAGGCGATGAGCATTCTCGATCAGGAATCAATTTAAGAGCAACACAGTGCCTTTAGGGGATTCAAACAGACTTTGAATCTGGCAAAAGAAGAACAAAATGTTCCTTATCCGGGATGATTTATTTTATGGAGAACGTAAACTAGCTCGCTGTGGGCGTAAAACTGACACACATGGTGGCACATCAGCAGATGGCGCTAGCACAGTAGCATGACATGAGCGGTAAGATCACTTTGGTGATTTTGACAGAGGCTTACTGAGGGAAACACTAATGTATGGTGATACAATAGGGATTTCAACGTGGGAAAGAACTACGTGGGGCAAGAGGTGAAAATCACTATGGTGGTACAATGGTAATTCTGGAAAATAGGCTAAAGCGAAGGTGGTAGAATTGGCTAGAGTCACTATGGTGATGCAATGGTGGTCCTATAGAGGAGAATAAGGCGAACCAGAAAGTAGAAAACAATAATCCTGTTTTTTTATTATTCCCATCGTCACAAAAAAAGCCTCAATAAACACTGCCTGGATTTTATTGGTTATTTAACACTGGCAACGAATTAGAATTGGAAATTTTAGGCTAGGTCTGCAATTCGTTTAACTAATTTCTGACAGCTCTTAGTCGCTATTCAGACTGTGACTTCCTAGATAGATAACTCTCCGGCTACACAGAGCTGGACATAAGCAAAAGAGGTGATAAACTGTTTATTCCTTGTATTTGTACGCACAGCTATTGAAAGTGGAATTGGGAAGAGAAAACATACTAAATTTTTAAAATAATTTTGATGTCTTTTATTGATTGTAATTTGATTTCAGAAATGGATGGCTTAAATGACAATAGTTTGTTATCGAAATGCTGATTATAAAAACCATTTATCGTTAAATCTATGTATATAACAATTACTGCCAATTCTTTGTGACACTTCTCCTCAAAAACTACTAGACAGATTGCAATGAAATTTTGAGGATAGCTTCCCATTATGTTGGAGAGTGTTCTTATCTAAGTTTGAACAAAATCGAAATTGCAAACATACTAAATGTGTTTCTACTTATATAGCAGGCAAGAATTTTACAAAATTCGTTTAACATTCACAACAATGACTAGGTAAAGCGTTATTAATTTATAAAATCAATTTATTGACGACTTTATCAATGCGCAGCGGGGCACGCGGGTTTAGCTTGTATTATTAAAAAGTTATATTAAAATTTTATTTTTGTTTAAATCGTTAACATTTAATTAAATTGTCATCTCGCAAGTTAGTTTGAACTTTTTACCAATTTTGCATAATTATAAAATACAATTTTGTATACAAAAAAATTGTATTTAAAGCTATTTGAATACGGTTCATGGCTATTAAGCAATATTGCAATTACTCTTGGAAATGTTTTGCTGCTTTGCTGCATAAAAATCAAATGAACTGAATTTTAATTTTGATTTTAATGCAAATTTATTTTTATTGGTTGGTTGAATTCATGGCAGTGGTTTTACGTTAAAGATCAATAAAACCGTAATTAAAGAAGCGTAGCTAGAACGATGGCCATTGTTGTCGTATCTCGTTCAGAGTTCGCATTGTAACACGACTGTGTAGATTAATCTCCTTATAGGAGTGCCACTTTTCAGAAAGATGCAGAAATCGAGTTTTATACTGCTTATACTCTCTTTTGGTATTGCAAATAAGTTCAAAGAAAACACACTAATTACTATCAAGGTCTCCCACATTCCCTACCGGAAAAAATGACATTCTATGAGCGAACCACTGCCACCTTCACTCTCAAATCATAAACATCTGATTATTTATCCAGCCAAATCTAAAAAAATTTCGGCAGTCTGCGATCGATGAAAATGCATCTTCTTTCGCCAATGAGCTTACTGGAAAGATCAAGTCATGTTGACTTCTATGTGAAGAGCATTTTCGAGCACTCAAACTATTGCTTCAGCTTTGGAAACAGTCGCAAGTCGTTGGATGCAAGGTAAATGGAGTATGTCTGATTTATGCAAGCACATAGCAACTCTTTAAGCAGATCTTAACTTGAATATCGTGTGGTAAGCGCTGTCTTGGAACTTTTTGTTACGGTCACTACACCCAGGCACACAAGGATTAAAGATACCATGGAGCTACAGAATCGCTACGCTCGTCACCTCCTTAAAGCCATTGTACTTCCTTCATTTACTCCTTTTCCTCCTGCTCCAGGCATTCTTGATAGGTAGCTAGATGGCGTCACAAGTCCCTCTATAAAAGGTAAAGCGTTACGCATATCCAGTAGCAGTAGCTGTAGTAGTAGGTACTAAGTCCAAGGTATTTTTGAATAAAATAAGAAGATGCACTTTTTTTCAAAGATATTTAAAAGAATTTGCAATCTATTGCTTTAAGATAACTTTTCATTGAAATTAAGAAAGTATAAAATATTTCAATAGATGAAAGATTGATCCATAACTGAAACGCAAGAAGGATATTTCGTAATCAAATGCAAAGAAACAAGTCGTTAGGCAACACTAGTGCGGCTTATCCAAAACTGCCACAGCATTTCTCGCAGTGTACAATTCCTGTGGCAATTCGCCGACGCAAGCCGACGCGCAAAACAACCAAAAATCATTAACAAAAACAAATTTAATAAAAAAATGTGTATCTTTTTGGACAGCCATGTCAACACGCAGCCTACAACAACAACAACAACAACAACAAAAACAACAACAACAGCGACACGACAGAACAACAACAACAAGAGACAGATTTGTATTTCAATTTTTGGCTGCATTAATTATCGCCTTGCCATGAAATATGCGCGCCACGCATGCGCAGCTCAAATGGTTGTGGCTAGTCTATGAGAGCGGGCGAGCGCGGGAGAGTGCGGGAGAGCGAAAGCCGTCGAGAGCGACGACAGCGGGTGGCTTTGGCTGCTCCTATGCCTGAGCTTTTAAGGCATTGCAGCGCGCGTGCACTGTGCGTTCGGTTAGTTTTTGGTCGCAGCTTTGGGGAGCGGACGGGCTGCGCGTCGCGCGGACAGCTTGACTTGGACCCAATTAAAATCAATTTAATAGACGCAGAAAATAATGGCTTGGCGTTGCCATATCGCAGGCGAGTCATCGCTTAGTGTTACACGTCATTTGCTCCAATGACAGTGATGGCTTGTAACGGTTTTTATCTCGGCCGTCAGCTGACTGTCAGTTTGAGCTGTCGCCAAGTGTTTGATATGGGCGTGATTTTGGGGTTATTAGAGTTGGGTTTGAGCTCGTGAACGTGACTGCTCAGAATATATTGCGTGACATTTGTTTTTATTTGTTGCCATTAGATTTGCAGGCAAATGGTATTGAAGTTGACAATAGAAACGTCGTGTCAACATCACATCATCTATAAGATGATTAGCATTCTCTCTGACTTTGATTTTGACAAACTTTTGTAAATTAAAATATCAACTCATAACATTATATTGCACAGACTCTTTGAAGAAAGACTTACTAAATGATTGGCAGGTCATATATGTTACCGTTGGAAACTACCAAAACCTGTGGTGTCATCCGCTTAATCGTAAATAGATTTCAGTAACAATTTTTGTGTTTTTCATGATTTAGATTTGTTTTGCAACCACCGAAACGAATCGGACCATCGTATTTACTCGTGTTTTGAAATGTATCTAAAAATGGAGTATTTCGCGAATATAGTAAGTTATTTCTCTAGTTTATAGAACGTATTCGGTTAAGAACCAGGGTAATCAAGCAAATTTTGAGTAAGAAAAACTTTTTTAGTTTTAAGAGACAATATAGTCCCCTTTTCATGCCAAAACCGCTGAACCAATTGTTTTGCATTTTGGTGTAGAGATTGATAGGATTGTAGACATAGGCTCTTTTTTGTTGTTAAATAGATACAAACTCCCAAAGACTTATTTTTTTCCCCCAAAAAATGTTCACAGAGTCAGGGAAAGCCTATTGATATGAACGGAAAGGATAACCGGAAGGGGATCTTGAAGAGGAAGATGAAAAGTAATAGGAAGTGGAAGAGGAATATTTTCTGTCTAGAGAGGGGCAAGGGGGTTGTCGAGCGAAGCGGGAAGGGGGCGGAGTGGAACGTAAATCTGACACACGAGTCGGGATTACGCTTCAAACGCGATAATAATGTTCACTTTTGTCAGATTGAAAATCTGGTAAGCTTCTGAGAAGCTCCACAAAAACTCTCGAATGTAAAGATGTGATAAACAGCACAAATTCCAAACTTGAATTACGATGACAAGAATCTAAAAAATTCTAGCTAAAAGCAAACACTGAGATGGGAGAGATGGAAACAAACAGGGAATGTTCCTGATAAATTATTCGGTTTAAAGCGATACCAGCTTATATTTTTTTATTATGATAAATTTATAACATATATAAGCACATAATTGTTAATAAACATTTTCAATCTTATCACGCGTCCAGCACTAGAAAATTTAACTTCTGGGTGCGCCAAAATTCGATTAAATGCGTTTTGCATGTTCGCAACCAAACTGTAATTTAATATACAAAAAAAAAAACACTTGCTCAATTTGCGATTTATAGATTTGCATTAAAATATATGGCTAATTAAATATCCAAAAAAAGAATGCAAGAAAACTTTAGCTGGCGCCATCTATCATTTGGCCAGAGCAACAAGTGCGCAAAAGCTTGCCATGTGGTGAAAAGCTTGCTGTGGCCAAAGAGCGCGCGAGAGCGCACACACTACGTGCCTGCTGAAAAGAGACAGTTTGTTGCTGGCCGCTCTTAAATTTGAAACGCACTCAGCTGGGTTTTGGCCATTGATAAGAGGAGTACGTGCTGCCAGGATGCTAAGTGCTTGTCCTTTTAATTGCATAGTCTAAGCTGGTACATGGCTAAGACTGATTAAGGCCTTAAGCATAATTGCCGAGTGCTCGCTCTGTTGATGCAGGCTAATTGCACTCCGTGTACAAGAGCTAATAACCATTGCAGAACCGCAATTTGTTATAATAATGTCATAATAATTTAATAAACTTGTATGAGAAGCGCACACAAATAAAAAATTGAAGCCACGAATGTGTCATAAGGCACAGCAAATGTCACACACAAAGTGTTGGTTGGCTTACAGAGGTTTAGAGTGGGTGCAGGGGGCAGGGGACAGGGTTAGGGGTCTCCTTGTGGGTTTTGTTGCAAGTGTTCGCAGTTCATTTCACATATTATGCCACAGCAGAGCAGAGCAGAGCAGCTCCAACGGTACACATGCTAGATGGCAGTGTCAACAAAGACAGTTACTCTTGCCAGCAACAGCTGCTGTGCCGCTCTGCGCCCGCTCACTCCCACTCTGTCAGTGTGCAAATATTTGCATATTTTATGTACATAGTTGTTGTATTTTCAAAAGTAACCGCAAAACTCATAAGCGCATTTCAGTGCTGACCCGCATACGTGTGTGTGTGTGTGTGTGTCACGTGTGTGTGTGTGTGTGTGTGTGACACTTTCACATTGTCTTGCCTTGTAAGGTCAAGCATGCTTATAAGCCATGCTGCCGCAGCTGCCTGAAGTCGGAACACTGCCCGTGGGCGGGGTACATTGTCAAATGTTTAATTATGTCAGGTGTTAAGATGCCGTTATCATGTCAAAACATCGTCTCACGCACACATCGTAGACAGCGATGTTGCCCACTTTGGTGCCTGCCATACGGCGCCCACAGTGCGTATGCTTAATGAATGCGTTTCTTGAATTTAAAGCACACCCAACAGCTCAACCTTGGGCGTTTCTACTGAAGAGCGTTTTATTTTTACTTTTTCTGCTCCGCCCTCTGCTTTTTTTTATGCTTTAGCCTGCAGTGCGTCTTAATTAATTAAACAAGAAAAGTATTTTTAACGGAAACTGCTGCTTGCACTGCAATTACTTCTTCTTTTTTCTCTCCATAGTGCTGTAAGAAGACAGTGGGGAGTCATTAACGGCAACTACAGACTTCCTTGGGCAATTTATAGAGACCCATCATTTCGAAATGATTGAAGAATTGGTTTGTAATGAGACAGGATAAGAGTAATTACAGTAATAGTTGTGGTTTATTGTTATAATAATTGTAGCAAATCGAAGATTGAAATAGAATTGAGTGCAGAAACCATTATAAGTTAGACTTTTTGAACTGTCAGAATGAGCAAAATAAACGTAGACCTAAAAACTCCTAGTTTGAGATGTGGGTGCGAGAGTTAAGCTGTTTTTATTCATACATGTTGTTAAGCGCATCAAAATCGAGCATAAATATCGAAAAATTTTTCAAAAATATTAACAATAAATCAAGAAAAGGCAAGATAGATGATGATGTAGAAGCGAACTACAAAAAGAAAGAATCGGAGCATAGAACCTGGAAGTAGTCAAGCGCAGCCAAATAAGTCCCACAAACTTGTATGAAAGTGTAAAAAGAGGAATCGTCTTTTAAAACCTAGTATCATTTATTATTTAAAACTGCGAAGGCAAAAAGAGGAGCTGCTTATGTAAAGATTCTTTGAACTCCAAATGCAAGAGCTATGTTCGAGGATATAATGGTCAACAGCAGTATGAAGAACAAACTACCATCGTATAGAGCTCCCTTAGTTTATTGACAATAATACAAATGAGTTTGTCAAATCTAAGATCAAAGCCTAAAACGGATTTCGATTAGGTTAGATTAGGGGAGTGAGACGGCTCATAGAAGAAAGTGGACCCGCACTGTGCATACACGAAAGACGAAGTAACCAAAGCTGGCAGTTTTTTTTCTTTCTGACAAAGCAGATATTTGAAGGTCTTTTAATTGGGCTTCTTCAAAAAGTGTTTAATAACAAGTCTTCCAGTGGATGATTTCCAGCGTTCTAGAGAGACTGTATCTTTAAGCTACGCATGCAACCAATTCTACCACGCTGAAAGGGATGAAGTGCCCAGGACCTAGCCTTTTTTTGCTAGTTCATCTGCCATTTCCTAAATACTTCGGTGTTTAGAAACCCTGCAGAGATTGACTCTATTATGACTTGAAATTATGTTGAGCGGCATAATAAAGATTTCCGTCAGAAAATACATCAAACCCATCCAGATGCCAAACAGCACCATTTCCATTCTGCGTCGGTATAGAAGATATGCGTGTTCTCCCACATTATGAGTCCAGGTACTCTAGTGGGGGAAGACCGAATCTTCCATTTACAGAAGGTATTGGGAGCAGCGGGCAATCTTCAATTCTGTGTTACCAATTTACAGTTCGTTTGTCTAGACTTCGTTACTGAGATCGCCCTAAGATTAGACATAGTCAACAACTTCACTAGAGCAGCAAAGCACCTTAAATAAAGAGCGATTCAATCCGAGTCTGTAAGAATAGATGCGCAATGTCAGCAGAAAAGTATTAACATTCATATGTGGAACTAGCGTCCTGATTTTCTTCTCATAAAGATGTCCAACCTTGGACTTTGTGCCGGCAAAAAAACATATTTATGTATTATTATTGATAAAGAAATAATACTTGATGAGGAAAACCATAAAAGTTGATTGCATTGAAAAACTTTGACACAAATGACTTCTGAAGATAGTAGCAAGTTTCAATAGAGGTTTAAATAGGTATGAAGGCTGTTGTTATGATGTAAAACATCGTAAGCATGAGAGCCTGTTGTTTACGGAAGTGGAAATCAAAGTAAAACGCTTTCGCTAGAAGTTAAATATGACGGGTACAATGAAGAGCTTAGAGCGTAACATAATCTTTGAATCTTTCATTCTGGCTTTGAAAAATACGCAAAGCTTGGATCAAAAGTAAGTCCTTAATAGAAGTGGTACATTTATTGAATTTTCTACGTTTATTAATATATTCCTATTCATCATAGGAAGTGAAGTTTTGTCGTCATTGACAGATGACATTGACGCAATAGAAAGTATTATATGTGAATAGCAATAAGAATGAGAAGATGAAGAAATTGTGACGGGTCCCTTCAAAACCAAGACACAACAGTAATGATGATAAAATCTGAAACCTTGGCTGCTGCTTTGAAAATGAAACTTCAAATTACGACGAATTCTAAGAAGTTCCAATTTCTAAGCGTTTCAGCTAATAAGCGTCTACTGCACTACTTTAAAGTCCTTGAACTTGTTGAAACAAGCGCTTGCCAACTGTTTTCCTAAAGTTTAAGGACATTTCAAGTTATGACCAAGCAAGTTGTTGTCGTACTTTGCAGAGAGTTTATAGAGTTTATCAAACACTTGTACGCTAATGTTGGCTCATTAGGTTGCTCTAATGATTAAACCAATTTGGCTTAATTGCCAACAATGCCAGCTGACTGAGACGGTGAGTGAGTGAATGAGTTATTGTGTTCAAATTATGCTACAAACCGGGATTCAAGCAACATTTCACTTGAAATCTTGCAACAAATGGCAGACAAATCTGCAGCAAATGAGCTTCATTGTTTGGCTTGCTACATGTTGTTGTTATAGTTGTTGTTGTTGCAGCAGATTGTCTGGCATAAAATGCACAGCTGGAAACAAATGTTGTTTTGCCTCGTACTCGATTTTCTTTTCGTTTTTCTTGCTACTTTTACTTCACTTTTCCTTAACGCTAAGCTACTTTATTACTTTTTGTGTGTTTTGGTTTTTTATTAGTCCGGTTTTGTGCATAGGAAAAATGTAAATGGAAAATCGTGTAATGCGAATTCAACAGATGCATTAATGTGGTTTTTCCCCCTGAAGTAGAGTAGAAGCGGAATTGATGGGCGGGAGTCGAGTTACAAGCAATTCAAATGAATTGAATGCAATAAATAAATTTTAAAGCGACTCTTATGGATTAATGTCAAACAGCCGCTGCGAGAACTGCAGACAAATTGAGTGAGCAGCTACAACAACAACAACTACAACAACACCAATCACATCAATCACATTTACAGTTCATTAATAAATGCCGTCATAATTTTGATGTATGACAAAGCATTTAGCATAGCCTCAGCCTCGGCCGAAAGACAGCGCCGGAGACAGCAAATCAGTAACAGGAACACTGTAATGAATGTGCTACACTGAGCGCAAAGCATGACCGAGAAGAGAACAGATTCTAAGAACGCAGTTTATAAAAGCAAATCGCGTGTGCTTCCATTTTTAAGCAACATTTGCTCTTTCCAAACTCTTGGAAGCTCAGAGCAGTCAGAAATGTACTAATAACTTGGTAACCAAAAAGAGGCAACAACTCGGGATGAGCATACCTTGTATTGGTTGAATCATGGCTTTTATTTTTCCCAAGGAAACTTTATCGCTCTCTAAATTTATTAATTGTGCTTCCCAAGTTATATAGTATATATCACTAAAATTACACTTTGCAACAAAAAAAAGCGTGTGTTTCAAACATACCTATTCCGGTAAATTTTGGGTCGCTGATTTCGAGTCCATGAACCATATTGGATTTTGCAGCACCATTTTCGAATTATCGCTATTTCAAAAAATTATAGATTTCGAGAGTTGCTAAGTCAGAAAATCTCATATTACTCGGAATTGAAGAAAAAAAAACCATACTAAAGCCCTGAGAGCATACCTTTTCCTGTAAATTTGGGATCGCTGATTTCAAATTCGTAAACGGTTTTGAGCTATATGCAACGGTTTGCGAATTATCGCTACCATACCGAAAAGGGTATGTTTTAGCAATAGGCCCAGTTTGTTGCATAGTGTTATTGTTTATATGCAAAAATAAATTTGTTTTAGAGCATTTTGTTGGCAATTGTTTACTGTAGCTTTGACCTTAGACCACGAACATTTTGGTATAAGATCAACAAGTTCTTTAGATTTTCCGAACCGTACTCTGTTGGCTTAAGTCAACTGACGATGGCAAAGCAAAAACTCGTGCACCACAATATCAGGAGGCCAGAAGTTCACATTGACCAAGGCCCCAACACCCGTGTCAAAAACCATTAGTTTGAAAGAAGCAATGATCCTTTCTGACGTTAGGCTGAACTTATAGACTTTAAGCTCAGGAATCAGTTTATACTTAGAGGTAATGATTTTTGATGCATCATCCAGCGTAGAAGTATTCCAGAAGTATTGCTCGCAAATCTCGAAACAAAGATCGTATAGCTGAGGTCGGCTTTACTTATCCATTCGCGAGACACAACTCTGCTTGCTTGACCGCAACAGGCTCAGGATCGCCGCAAACTATTGAATCATCTGTATGGGTTGGATGCGAAACGTAAAGACAATTAAGTTTCTAGGAGGTGCCAACTGTTTTATCGATCATTTTTTTGTGCAAATATTTTCGATGACATGCAAACTTTCCAGCTCTTTTTAACTATTGAAATTTTTCAACATTGAATTTTATTAAATCGATGGCTAATGGTGTCATCGATTACTGCGTAAATTTAACACTACAAATAATCATTCTAAATGAATTTAAAGACACTTATGCAGCTGGCTAAGAATTATCCCCCATTCGATGTTGCCCAAGTGCTGAGTATGCCGTGACGGTAAAAGTTTTTTTTTGTTTTTGTTATAATCTTTAACGGAGGCTTTACCGTGTTTAAATAGTCATTTCAATGAGCAGTTGTTTCGCCGCCGGGCCACAGGCTTGATAAACTAGCGACGCATTTGTGATGCGAGTGGAAATGCGACAAAAGGTTATTTCTCTTTTAAAAGAAAATGAAAATTTCTCTGTCACCTCGCTCGGTCACTCCCCTGCCAATAGTCTGTGGTCTTGCTTCCCATTTCTCGTCTTTTTTAGAGAAACCTGAACCTGCTAAAGCATTTCTCAATCGAACGACGTACAGTCTCTGCTTTCCCTTACTCGTTTACTCATAGCTTAGGCTCTTAATGCCTCAACTCTACGTGCTTGAGATGTAGATGAGCTAATCGCTTCTCTTGATGGTTGGCATAATTGATTTTGACTCAGACTTTCATGATTTGAAACGACAAATCCAATTGGAAAGACAAAGAACCGCCAAATGAAATTGCACCATTAAACTTAACGAATGCTGACTGAGAGATATTTCTTCGGTTAGCAAACTTTTGTAGGCATTTCTCCCTGTGGCATTCAATCGATTTAGTTGCTCTTTCAAACTCACTGCGAGAACTATTGAAGTAAACTGACAAACTTATAGCTAAATCGAATGTTCAAACAGAGATGAATAAATTGCATTGTACATATAGTTGGTTAAATACACTGGAAAGAATGCAGTACAAGTTTCAGTTGTTTTCAAATTGCTTTTGGACTCTTTAGGTGTTTACGTCAACATATAAATTCTGAAATTTCACCTTTTTTGGCTCTGGCCAGTGCCATTTTCTCTATTTTAGTTTTTCCATTACAAAGAAACTGACATTACTTTCTATGAAGAGGATCAAATTGTCCATGGTGCAGTTTTTGGATATCTAGGGTTCACAATTGGCACATCAGATCAGGATTTTGCGTAGATATCTTTCTCGCCTGGCGAAACTAACTCTTTTAGTGACTCATGCTTTCCGTTTTGCTTTATGACGTACAATCTTTCTGGAAAGTACTCCCTAAGGCGACGCAGTGGCAGGCCGTATCTACGTTGGAAGCACCAGATATATAATTTTTTTTTTAACTTTTGAATTTGAGGAATAAAAATATCAATTACGGTTTTTCCACTTGAAGTTATCAACTTGCCAACAACTAACAGGACACTTTTTTTGAGACTTTTAGCTCTATAAAAGACATATTATTTTTGTAGTAATGGCAGCCTAGCAAAGGAATATATCCATATTTTCATCAGCAAAAAAGAAGTAGTGTGTTTCGTTCCTTTTCTTATCAACATATGCGGATTTGAATTCACATGTTTTGAATAAGTCGTCTCTTTTCCGCCTGAAATAAACTTTTCCAAATAGTGAATTCGTATTTAGCCATTTTGTACGCTTCAAAAACGTAAAGTTTGGTGTTAAATAGACTTCATCTTAGTTCTTGCAAATATCCAAATTTCAGTCAAGCTCATTTTCGGTCTCCACATCTTCAAAATTATGTGAACTAAACAACATTCATGCGATCTTTAGGAAGGATCGAAACATAAGTTTGAAGTAACCAAAACAAAATACAAATTTTTGGTCTACCGTAAATACCAACTTTATTTGAAGGCTTATGTCAACAGGATTTCAAACTCAAAACAAAACAAATCGGAAAGCTACTTGAAGGGTCAGGTCGTAAATTTTTCGAAACAAAAACCTAAGGAACTTGAAGAAACCGCGCTTATTGTCGAGAGTTTTTGAAAAACAAACAAAAAGAGAAAACTATTTTGGGCCACCCTATTACTACCAAAATGCATTTTTTTCATAGCTTTAGTGTTTGATGTGCAATTTGAATGATTGGCATATTGTTGTAAAGATCTCAACGATGGCCACATTTCCATCTTAAGTGTTATGTACCTCCGGAAAAAGTATACTTAACACGGTTCGGGTGTACTGGCGACTTCGCTCTGCTGCCTTCTTAATTTTTCATTCTGTTGCGAATTTCAACCAATGTGTATTTCTTTTGAGACTTTTACAAAACATTAAGAAGGGTTGTCGGCAACACACATTCCTTTCGGAGAAATACTTTACTAGCAAAGTCTTGTACTCCGAAATAAATGCCAATCCAAACCATAGTCAAAATGGTTGCATGTACGCAATATGTACTGTCTATGACAGTTGAAATATGGTATGCCAAACATTTGTCACAAAAACGATTTCAGTAGTTTTATTGGTTACACTTAAGACTATAAGAAGTTTTGATAACGCTTAGATCATTTTTGTGAAAGAATCCATCATGTTTGAATAGATCATTGTGCATTTGCATCATTTTCAGCATTCACTTTAATCACTGCTAACTTTGAATGAATGCCGTACATCTTTGTAGGTATGTCCTTGGCGCTCATTAATGATGCATAGCATAAAGAGCGTGAAAGAAAGTTGTAATTGGCTCAAGAATTCTGGTATACAACTAAAAAAACGACATAAGACGCTTTTGTACACAAGCTGCTTGTGGCTTTTCCAAGTAATAGTAACAAATTTTTAGTCCTTTCTTTTAAGAATACTTTTAGTTTAACTTGGCTAAAGATTCCTGGTATAAACGATTCTGAATGAGCTGCTGTTGGCTTTTTCAAGTGATTACAACAAACTTTTGAGCATTTCCTCTTCCATTTCCCGGAACTAAACAAAGTGAATTGCCAACAAAGTTAATTGACCATTGCAGTGCACGTTCCATTTCCATTTTGTTTCAGTTTACAATTCGCTCAGTGCTGTACGAAATTAAAGGCCTTCTATTAGTTCAGCAAGGTTTTGATTTTCGCTTTTGTCACAAATTTGGGATCCGAAATTTCGTCAGCTGCAGCAACCTTTTATTTCAGGTTTACATCATAATTTTGTCCTTTTTCCGCATATCTTTTGCACTGTGTACTACGAGTGGGAAAAAACTTGTTAACAGGCAGCAGCTGAATGACAGCCGACAGCTGGGAAGATGTGTTTGTGGCCAAGATTTTCATTTTTTCTATTTTTAGCATTTTCATATTTTCCGCTGGCACTTGCTAATTTTAAATCGCAGCTTCACACGTACGTACTACTACGACTACACTGGGAGTTGGCGGCACTTCACGCGCTTCATTCAATTCATAAATTATGCACGAGCTGACAGTTTGAAGTGTGCGCTGTCATTGACTGGTATCCAAGCTCCAAGACAGGGCTCCCTCCATCCGCAGAGCATAAGAAGCAAGAAGCAGCAGATGCTTGGAGTGCACATTAAACTCACTTAGCTTAGACAACAGAAAGCGTTTGGTGCTGGAAAAGTGATGTTCCCCTTGCAATTTAAGCGCCACTAATTCATAATTTAAAATCTAATGGCATCAGTGTGTAATGTGTGTATGTTGTCATCGTTGCTGTTGTTGGTGTCATTATCTTTGTTGTTCTGCTGGCTATGGCTAGTTCCGGAACTGTAGCTGCTGTGACTGCCTCTAAATCAGGCTCAGTTGCTGCGCACTCTCGTTCTAAGTCGGCGCGCTCCCTCGAACTGTGCTGCAAACAATAACGACAACGGAAACGGAAATAGCGCGGCACCGGCCTGACTTAGCAGACAAGAAAAGTTTGAGACAGCAAGTGCAGCTGCCCCTGGTTCCGCTCTCTCTCTTTCGCTGCCTTACCTACTACTTCTTACTCACTAAATGAGCCACGGCAAACAGCTGTTTCAATTTAACGCTCGAGCTGCGTACAACAACAAAAACAACAAACAAAATGGCGACAGCCAACAGGCAAAATTTTATATTTCATATAATCGCATTTAACAGCTATTGTTTATGATGAAAATGTGAAATTACACTATGCAACAAAAAAAAATTATGTATAAAACTTACCTTTTCCGGTAAATTTTGGGTCGCTGATTTCGAATCCAGAAATCATTTTGGGTTTTGTGGTACCGTCAATTATTCAAAAATCGTTTGAGATAACTCAAAATGGTTTCCAAATTTGAAATCAGCGACTCGAAATTTACCGGAAAAGGTATGTTTTACTCCAGGGTTTTTAAGTTGTTTTTTTCGTACGGAAATTCGGTCGATCGTGGAATTTGTTCGATATTCTTTAAAAACTTCATCGATTTTGCTCAAACTGGTGTTAAAATGTGCGCAAAGAATCAAAAATTAGCCCATTCAAAATTTTCTTTTATTTTTTGATTTAATTCATTTGGAGTAAAAAAAAATATAAGAAATTTACATTTTCGAAAAAAAATATTTGAGTTCATTGTCCTGCAACTTGCAATTCAATAAAGATAAACCAAAACTGTTTGAGAGACAATGATTTAATATTAAAATACCTTCAATTTAAGTTACAATCGGTAGGAAGGTTCCCAAGATATATCAGATTTACTGACTTCGCAACTTTCGAAATCTCGAATTTTTTGAAATAGCGATAATTCGAAAACGGTGCTACAAAATTCAAAATGGTTTCCGGATTCGAAGGCAGCGACCCAAAACTTAGCGGAAAAGGTATGTTTTAGTCATAGGCCTTTCATTGAGTCCAAATTTGTTGCATAGTGTTATTTAACAGCGCGCAATTTACGCAGCTTTGATTTATTCGCAGCTCTTTATATTATATACTTGCAGTTACTCTTAATACATAACTTTACATACATTTATTGTCTGTTTCGTCTTGGCCATTCAAGCGTCATTCTAATCCATCTCAAGTGTCAATTCGTGCGTGTTTCTTATAGTGCAATATACTCGGAGAGTCTCCGTAGCTCTCGAGAGCCGCCACTGCTGATTGAGCACTTCGAAGCTCTTAACTTTTTCAGCTGTTGTCATTGTCAACTGAATATCGCTTCTTTTTTTCATGTCTTTTAAACACAAAATGCTAATAAATAATGCATGTATCTCTTGCTCATACCTCACGCTACTCTTTGCCACGACTTTGGCGCTTAATGTGCTGTCAATGTTGCGCCCTGCGGTATGCAATTGATTTTAGCAACAAGCAAAGCTACAACAACGGCGACACTTGAACTGTCAAGTTTGCAAATTTTTTCTCCTTTTTATACCCTGTAAACAAAGTGTAGAAGGGCATTATAGATTTGAGCAATGTATGTAACAGGCAGAAGGAGGCGTGGCAGACCATATGTTCCATGTGCGAAAATGGTCAGGAGCAATAGTCGAGTCGACATAGGCATGTCCGTCTGACCGTGTTGTCGCGCCCAGCTCGGAGACTATGAGAGCTAGAGCAAACATTTTGTTACCAAAAGATGCGCATATGCTGGGAACAATACGAGTTTGTCGAATTATGTCGATATCTTACCCTCTTCCCCCGTGAAAGATTTGTGCGGCTTATAACCGCTCCGTCCAATCTATCATTTCGAAACTTGACAGACATGTGCGTCGTGTTTATGTGCATCTATGTTGCAAAAATGATCGAAATCGAATGAATATAGACAAATTTATAATCCAAAATATGCTAATTTCAACCCCCCCTTGCCAAAATTCCACTACATGTAGATATGGATACATGTGAGCTAGAGTTGCAAAATTTGGTGTGGAAACTCGTGTGACCCTAATCGTTAAAACTGCATCCACTTTTTTTCAATAGAACCCCCTTCCACTGTAAATGATTGACCTTGATTACTGCCACATCCCCCTATATATTGATTTGAAAATTGTCACAGACATCTATAAATGTATTTTCGATCTTTTTTACAAAATTCAACGACATTGACCCAAGAATACTGGAGTTATGGATATAAAAGTAATTTTTGCCTCCATAATAGGAAAACTTGTCAATTGTAACTTTCCAATAGGAAAATGTTTACAGGCATATCGATCTTATGAAAATAGATATAAAAGTGGATACTTCCTTTACCGTTTTACCGCATTTAGTGTTTATAAAGAAGAAGGGTACAGGATATTCCACTGTGGGGCATCGTCCCAACTATCTTTATCAAATTTTTTAGCTTTATTTTTTTATCATTTGTTTATTGTTTTTCTTGTTTGTCTGATACTCTATCCCTGGCTCCTCACTCCCTCTTGTTGAGCTGCCAAATTGAAATTGTAACAAAAGGCCGCAACAGCTGAGGCAGCTATGTAAATGTGCTTGTCAACACAATTACACGGTTACACACACACACACACACACATGTATACCATACCGTTGCTTATAACAACAAAATGTGTCCTGGATGATATAGTCATGAGGGCACTGCGGAAATAGCCAAATCTGCATAGGAAAATAATTACAGAAAAAGGATATACGATATGTGTAGACTGGGAACCCGGTATCAAAAGCTAAAAACAGAGTGAGAGTCCCATGTCGTTGGGAAACATGTAAAACACATCGCTCAAAATAAATTTCATGCGACTTTCTATGAATTTAAATTGGGCTTACACAGTACGAAAAAACGAGAACTAAAATAAACAAAATTGGTCCACAACGGCGCATAAAAATAATTCGCATTGTAACAATTTAGCTTACACATGAGCACACAGCAACATAAACGGACACACACGCCCACCCACACACACACACACACACGCCCACACACACACACGCCCACCCACCCACACACACACACACACACACACACACACGACCACCCACCCACCCACACACACACGCCCAACCACCCACCCACCCACACTCACACACACACACACACACACACACACACACACACGCAAAGATAACGACCTTGAGTTGGGACCCAATCGAATGGACAATATAAAATCACCCCCAGAAGTAGGAGGAGGAGTAGGAGGAGGAGTAGAAGTAGGAGTAGGAGAAGGAGAGTTGAGCAGCAGCGCCTTCTCCAGGAGCAGCAAAATGGCGAGATCACCAATCGGCGGCTCAACATCCTGCCCAACAAACGACGCAGGGGCTGTACCTGTGACCCAGCAGAGCAGCAGTGCAATGTGCGACCTCGGAGAGGAAATTTTAAAATTGGTGGATATGCTTGAAGGCGGCAAACGACGCTCTATCCATCAAGCCATGCGCGACTCCATCGAGAGTATCAGAGCTCTTTATGAGCTGGTAGCTATCCAGCTGCACGACGGCAAAGCTAAGTCGGTGATACGTACGCACCAGTCCTCGCAGACCTCACCGCTGTTCAGAGTAGCGGTCGAAAATAAAAGGCGAAATGACCTGGAAGCCCGAACGCCCCTGCCCAAGCGGGGAAAAGGGCCGACAGGCACACAAGTCGCCACAAGAGTGAAACCTATGGAGGAATCCCCACTCGCAGCGGATACAGAGACGTCGAAGAAAAAACCCGATGGCTCTCAATGGCAAAAGGTTACGAGAAAGAACAAGACCCGCAACAGGAACAAGAGTGTGCCAAAGGTAAAAACGCGGAATGACGCTATAGTCATAGTAGCGAAAGGAGAATCCAGCTACGCGGACATCCTCCGGAAGGTAAAGACTGACGACAAGCTAAACGGACTTGGTCAAGCGGTCCAAAAAATCAGGAGAACCCAGAAAGGCGAACTTCTCTTGCAGCTAAACAAATCAGGAGAAGAAACCTCTGCGTTTATGAACCTAGTCGGTGAATCCCTAGGAGAGAAAGCGGAAGTCCGAACTTTGTCACACCGTGTAACAGTGGAATGCAAGGACCTGGATGAGGTCACGACCAGGGAGGATATCTGGGAAGCCGCGAAAGCACAGCTCCAAATAGCGGACCTAGTCTTGGAAGACATCAGTCTGCGTAAGGCGTATGGGCAAACCCAAATTGCTACCATGCGGTTGCCAGCTGAAAGTGCCCGAAAAGCACTATCAATAGGAAAACTGAAGGTGGGATGGGTTAGCTCCAGATTAAGGGAGCGTGTAACCGTAACCAGGTGCTTCAGATGCCTAGAGTTTGGCCACTTGGCGCGGCATTGTAAGAGCGCGATAGATAGGTCTAATTTGTGTCGACGTTGCGGTGTGAAAGACCACCTAGCAAAGGACTGTCAAAAGGAGCCGCAGTGTATGTTCTGCAAAGATACAGAAATGGATTCGGGTCACATTGCCGGCAGTGGCAGATGCCCTCTCTTTAGGAGAGCACTCTCAAAAAGATCATCATGAAGTACATTCAGATTAATCTTAACCACTGCGAAGCTGCGCAAGCTCTTCTGATGCAGTCCATACGGGACAAAAGGGCGGATGTCGCCATAATATGTGAGCCCTATAAGCCAATTACAGGCAGCGGATGGGTGCAGAGTACGTGTGGCAAGGCATGCATATGGTCCATTAAAACGCCAGCGCGAGAGTTTGACACAAGCAGGGAAGGTTTCTCTAGGGCAAAAATCAACGGGGTGACCCATTATAGCTGTTACGCCCCACCGAGCTGGAGCCTGGGGAAGTTCCAGGAAATGTTGGAGCAAATAGCGGGAGATGCACGGGGTAAAGCACCCTTTGTCATAGCAGGCGACTTTAACGCATGGGCAGTGGAGTGGGGCAGTAGAGAAACCAATGCTAGAGGCACCTACCTTCTAGAGGCGTTCTCCTCACTGGAGATAGGCCTGGCAAACGACGGAGGGCAGCTCACCTACCGCAAGGCGGGTAGCGGGTCCATAATAGACATAACCCTCCTTAGCACCTCCTTGTGTAACAAAACCACGTGGAGAGTCGGGGAGGAGTTTACTTTTAGCGACCACCAGGCGATACTCCTACACACACACACACACACACACACACACATATACTCACCCACATAATACACGCATTTTGCTGTCCGCTCATTGGTGCTCAGAGAGCAGCGCACCGCTGACAACCATAATGAGATGTCAACGTTGACTATCAAGTGGCTTTGGTGACTCTGCCGGCCCAGCAGGCTGTGACTACTTTGCTTGGTTGGACCCAAGTGACCTGCCACAAGTGGCAGCAGCAGCAGCAACAATGAGAGCCACAGCAACACACAGGGTGAGTGTGACGTAGATGGCGTTCTGAATTTCACGCAAACAAGCAGTTTTGGGTAGAGTCTTAGATGGGCGCGACGTGCTTAACATTTTTTAAAACATAATGAGTAGCATATATACATAAAAAACTAGTAAGCAGAGAGCTAAGTGCTACAACGACGCTTTAATACCCTGCAGACGTCTGCTACGCTATCCGTGCGAGATCACTATGGGGAGATGAGGAAGGAAGAGAGGCGCCTTTTCAGACATAGCAAATGTAAACAGAAGAAGCGCGAGCGGGAGGCGATTGAGATATGAATAATGCTAGGTGAAAGTCAAGCGTCTGACTCAATAATGAAGATGCATAGGGATATCTGGAAGTGCATGTAGAGACTACACAAAAGTCGCAGAGGGAATACGTGGAAAGAAAGATTTTCAGCGCGTCGACAAAGCGATAGGCCGTGTCTTCGTTGGAAGGACCAGGTAAAGAGCGCTATAAGTAAATTTGGTATATGGGAGTGGAGAATGCAGAGACTCTTGGTGAACGGGTTGTTATGGCCAGTCAAGAAGAATAAGGATATCGGCATTGCATTCGGTCCTACATTTCTCTGCATGAAGCTTAGTTAAAATATGAGTGTGGGTAAGTTCGAAAGGAAAGCCTGCGTCAAAGAGGGATCGTGTATATCAGCCCGTAAAACGGTAAGGTGTTGTTATGGCCAGTCAAGAAGAAGAAATTCTCCGCTGAATGGGAAGAGCTTAGGCGTTGGGTAGGGCATTTATAGTGTGATACCCAATGTGCCATGTCCGATAGGCAAAGTTAAGTTAGTAAAAGGATTGTTGAAATAAGAACAAAGAATATAAGAAAATAGTGTAAGCTGACATAGAAGTCTGCCACGAGCACAATCAAACTCGACTCCCTGAGGAATTCGTGAGGACTGTGTAAAGGAAGAGGATACATCGTATCTTTGCAAATGCCGCTTATCCTGCTAAGTTGACAAAACAATGGTGTTCATGCCTCCTTCTCGTATACTTATACTTAGATACCTTAACAATGAAACGAAGAAAATGGGGTAAGTTTAGTCGGTGAGCGTTACCACTATATTGCGTTTAAAGTTACTCAGCTGGAAATTCAAAAGGTCAAGAACTTATCAAGCAGACCTTATACATAAATATTTGCCTAGTTTACAGTTGCGCTGCATTACAAACTCAAAGACAAAGTTAATAAGCTTTTCATAAGGGCATAATAACAAATAGTAAGGCGTGACACTTGAACGTCTGCAACTGCACGCATAAATATACTTAGCAGAAGCAGCGGCGGAGACAGTGGCGGAGACAGCGGCGGAGACAGCGGCGGAGACAGTGGCGGAGACAGCGGCGGAGACAGCGGCGGCGACAGCGGCGGAGACAGCGGCGGAGACAGTGGCGGAGACAGAGGCGGAGACAGTGGCGGAGACAGAGGCGGAGACAGCGGCAGCGACAGAGACGCTGCTCTTCATTGCGCGTTGGTTGCGCTCAACTAATTTTAAGCGTTGGCATTGTAGCTGTTGTTGTTGTTGTTGTTATTGCTGCACTACTTTACCACTTTTAATGATGACAAATGCGAAGACGGACGGAAGAATGGCAACGATGATGAACACAACGATTGTGTCTGAGCTTGGACCACTTCTATACTCTTCAAATCCTTGCAGAGAACGCAGGGCACAGTGCTCCACTTAAGCCAAATGCAGTTGCTGCTTGCCAGTTGCCCGAATAATGTGAAAATAAATTGCTGAGCATACCAGACATGCCTTTCACACACACACACACAAAGTACAGTCACGCACAGCAATCAAGCCGTTTTTGTTGTTGTTGCTCTTACGTATAAGAGTGATGAGCAATGTTATTGAAATTTTAAACGATGTCAAGGCCAAACATGTAAAAATGTCAAACTAAAGTTAAGAGTCTTGGACTGCTTTGCAACTTAACTTAAATTTCAGTCAAAGCCAGCAAGGAGCTACAGCCAAAAAAAAGTAAAAGTCATTGAAAAAACTTGCTAAATTGAATTACTGCATATATTTTCTTTTCATTTTGCGTTTTCTTGTAAACGCCGCCAGAACGCCCCACACAAAGTGTGCACAACTTTTTTGATTGCTTGGCGTCGGTCAATGCACGGCTTAAAATACTTAATGAGCCCCATTTACAGGCGCCCATAACGGCCAATAACTTGGCTCTAGCGCCGTCTAATATACTTAATATATAATTAAAAACACAAAGCCAGACGGCGACCCTTTGCTTGTACTGTACTTTTTGTATACATAAAGTATATATGAGTGTGTACGTACTTAGCGTGGGATTTGTGGGCGTCTTACAAAAGGTAAATAAATCAGAAAAGCTTTTGGGGCTCAATGCACTTGTGTTCATGGTTCGGAAACATGCAATGTGCGAAGTGATGACGTCGTAAATATAGTGAAAATAATGGCAACACACGATAAACAAATTCACAGTTGTAAAAAGTGCACGCTCAAAAAGAACGAAAGAAAGAACGCCAAATACCCTAATTTCGTACCCTTGGGTTTTGAAACACAAAACGTGCAACCTTCAATGTTATTTGGGATGACAGATACAGCTGATTTTATCATAAATTTTGCACTTCCATAATTCTAATAGCTGTATTTGAGCTGTAATCCCTGATCTTTAAAAGCCCATTCAAATTTCTATGCCGGGACAGTGCATTTCCTTTAAATGACCTCACACAGTCAACGACCAGGATGAGAGAGACAGCTATTTCACATAATTTTTTAATTCCCTAGATTAAATATGCAATTGAAAGTTGGCTCAGTCATCGTCATTTGGGTAACATCAATCAACCTCGGCTGTGCAATGAAACAAGATGAACAGTAAGATGCGTAACATCGTCGAATACACTATGCAACAAAAATGTGACCACAATGAAAAGCTTTAGGCTAAGACATACCTTTTCCGGAAGCCGATTTGGACTTTCAGGAAATGTTTTGGAATTATGGCTATTTCGAAAAATTACACATTTCGAGAGTTGCGATGTCAGTAAATCGCATGTTACTCGGAAAACTCACCTTAACCTTTTTTATTGCACTATGTTATTAAGTTGAAATACAAAATAGAGGATTTTTGATTCAATTTTTTGTTCAACCATTTTCCTGTTGCGAAGTTCCAATTAAAAAGTTTTCCTATTGGAGAGTTAGCTATAATGGGTGCAAATATAACTTTTATGCATATATTTTCAGTATTATTGGACCAATGTCATTGAATTTCGAAACATAGATCGAAAACACTTGATTGCGGGGAAGGAAGATTATTATACCCTCTTACACTATGTGTATAAAGTGATGAAGGATTCGAATGTGTGAAACTTCTCACACTTTCAGTTTTTTTAATGTTGAAATTTATTTTGCAGTAATATTAGTATGCTTTTTATTTTTTGGTATTTTTTGATTTTTTAGTATATTTATGATCCGAGCGTGACTCGAAAGAGCTCAAAATATCAAGTGCGACAATTCTGTATGCTGTGAAATTTATTTTGCATTAATTTTGGATTATTTTCTATTTTTGGTATTTTAGTATTTTTGATATATTAGTATTTTTGGTATTTTCAGAATCCTAGCTTGAGTTCAAAAAGCTGAAAATATCGAATGCGACATTTCGGTATGTTTTAAATTTTTGAGGTCGCGTAGAAACGTCGATTCAACAACAATAAGAAATAAGCTATAAGGGGAATGATAATTCTTAAATGGTCCGTCTTTCCTTAATTGTTGACAGATCAATTAATATCAGACGGCTCTTATATGATGGCAGGAAGGAACTGTTTTAAGGGTTCCGAACTGCCAAACCGTATTCCTTTTAGTGACATAAGAACTGCTCTTTACTACTTTTTTGACAACCTTTATGTATCTATAAGGAAATTTCGCTCAATAAGATCATTACGATATGCTCGTCGAATGTTAGCTTAATATTTAGCTGAATTCCCAGGTCTTTAAAGAATGGCTGGATTTCTAAGGGGCAAGCTACCTAGGTTATAATGGCAATGAGTCAATCCTTCGCGATGTATACATACATATATATATAATTTACGATAAACGAAAGATATAATATTGTGTTTTCTTTTGTGACAAATAATAAACAATTTTTTAATATTTCACTATACTTGTCATACATTCATACCTGTTACCAAATTCAATTATGATTTCGATGGTTCGATTTGTCAATACAGTTCAACACAGGGTCTACAGCTCGACCAGTTTAAGCGGAAACGAAATATTGCTCAAGTCATATTTAAATTTTTCAAAAAGCGTATTCCTACACTCTTATAGTACACCTTAAATGGTCTGAAATATGACATGTATTCTAAGTATACCAAAGAAGGCTTCCTTGGAAATAAAAGCCTTTGAAGAATCAGCTTTTGTTAGTTAGTGCCGTTCTTTGAGGGTCTACTGTACATGGAACCTCAAATTAACATTTTTAATTGCTACGCACAATATGTGGTATTGGCCAAACCCAAACACACACGCACACTCACACACACACACCCACACACACACACACACACTCACCCGCATACAATCAAGTGAGCAAGGCCGCAAGCCGTCTGAGCCACGACAAGAGCAACAAACGGCGACGAAGTGGCCACTCAATGGCAGGAAGCCGCATGTCCGTTCCGAGCACATACCGTTTTTCGATTGTAGTCGCATAATGCACAACAACAGCAACAACAACAGGCAGCCAAAGGATATGCAATACTAGCTACAACAACAACAACAGGAACTGCAAGCCAATTGTATGGCTGCGCTGCAAAATGGCTGCCAGGCAGCCATTGCTTGCTCCAATATCTCCGTGTTGCTCCTCTTGTTGTTGTTGTTGTTGCTGCTCTGTCTGTTTCCATTGTCGTGTCCTGTCACTTTGGCTACGCCATTGCCAATTTTACTTTAATGCTTTCGTTTTCTTCTTTTTATATGGCAGCACACCGTAAGAAAGGATTTGGGGTAAAAGGTGAGCGGATTTTCATTTTCCATTTACCTTGAGACATTGTCAAGCAGAAGGATGCCAAATCAATATTTGTCAGGCATTAAAGACAATTTGCGAGCAACTTCTCAAATATTTGTATAGCTTTGCCGATGCTATATACGTTTTGGTTTGATTTGAGGAGAAGGTTTGCTGGAAGCTACAATGGGTTGATTCCAATTCGGAAGTCCGGTTTTTGAGCTATGTTATCTATGGAAATTGTTCCATTTTTTGAGGTAAAACTTTTTAAGCGAGTTAATTGTCCTTCAAATGGTAATCAAGTGAAACGCTTTGGTAGCAGAAAACTTTGAGAAAGGGTGCAATCTTCCATCTATTCAATAAAAAGAACTCAAAACGGCCACATTTATAAAGCAATTCTTACCCCACTGTTAACTATTGGTCGCATAGTGGCGACACCTAGCGGGCTCAAAATAATTACATCCCAATGGTGTTAGCATAGACACGCACCACCGTTGAGCAAATCAAAGCCTGCAGCTCATTATCATATATGAGTCTCTAGTTCTAACAGTTGCGCTCTCGTAACCTAGTTTCTCCAGCTTTTGCGATTCTTCTATCTTGGTACTTTCTGCACTAGACTTATGGAACTATCACATACTTCACTAGTGTTTCTTCCGCTTGTTTTCACTTCAATCTCCAGTGTAGTTCAGTGCAAGGTATACCTATTACAAGGTTTTCTGCCGTCTAAAGGCACTACATTTTTTGATTGTCTGATACAAAGCAAAAAAAAGAGGCGCAAATAACATGCGTCTACACAACGTCCCTCATTGACTTTTTCAACAGAATGAAAAATTGACTCATACATTTTAATTGATATGCCTTACTCAAAACTAGAATTGTTCGTTATACTATTTTTTTCGGATTAAAACTTTGTTTCTCAACAAGTCCTTAATAAGCCCATTTAAAGTGTTTCACCTTGATTTCAGTTTCAGTTTTGCTAAGTCGTTGCCCTGCTCAAAACGTTTAAAAAAATTACTTTGAAGCTTATCAAATCCTAAGGAAGAAGCTTATGACGAAGATCATTTCAAGTGTTTCAACTTGATTTTCATTCGGATTCCGTTTACTCGTTGCCTTAAAGCTTTACAAGTACTTAAAAGCGGCAATTTTGGTTTTTACAGATGTAAGCTAAAGATTTTAATTCGGTGAACTCAAAAAATAACTTTGATTTTTAACAAGTCCTTAAGAAGGCAATTTTAAAGTGTTTCACCTTGATTTCCGTTTGAGTTCTGTTAACTCTTTAAACTACTAAAACCGTTGCAAATTACATTGAAGCTTTACAAATTATAAAGTAGAAGTTTATGAAAATCGTAACTTAAAGTGTTTCACCTAGAGTACTAGAAGCTCGTTGCCTTGCTAAACAAGTGGCAATTTAGAAAAATCATTGTAGTCTCAAGATGATATGGCAATATTCGTGCTAAAATAAAGATAAAAGTTATGAATTTTAGTCCTCTTTTGCAAACCCATTGCCCTGTCGAGGTGTATTATGCGCTTTTCGAAGAGATCTTTAAGAGAACAAAGCCTTGTCTCACTTTTCCAATATTTATTGTCAAATATAATTTGAACATTTTCGTAATCGCATTCCATACGCATCAGGAGCGCACCCAAAACCCATTGCAAACCCAACCCCGCACATAAACCCATTGCAAACCCAACCCCAAAGGCTACATGCCGGCGGCTCAATGCCAAGCCTCAAGCAAACATTTTTTATTGACGCTTTTCGCGTTAAATTTTTCATTTCTTAGCGAGCCAAAGTTCATTGCATTGGCAATTGGCATGCAATAAAACTTTTATTAAGGACATTTTATGCTATGCTCAGTGTGGAAAAAGAAGAAGAGAAATGCCAACTTTCTGGTCGGGACAGCTGGTGCCACTGTCCGTTCACGGAGCAGCGTGTGACACTGTCCAAGGGGCAACAGCTGCTGCAACAGCTTTAAAAATCTCGGAACCCGCTCAGTTTGTGGCACTTTACTTTATGAGCACAACGAGCACTTTGTGCATTAATGCACTTAAAGCCTGGCCAAGGGGTTATAGCTGTCAGGTAAGTGAGCGCAGGCAACAAAGTAAGAGAGTGAGGAAGAGAGCGAGGAAGAGAGCGAGGAAGAGAGCGAGGAAGAGAGCGAGGAAGAGAGCGAGTGAGTGGGTGCCAAGTTGAGTGAGTGTTAAAGAGCTAGCACATATGTACTTGGCACCTGTGTTTGCAATTGCAAAACTGTGAAAAATGCGGGCACGCATCGGTTTATAAGTTTGTATGTGTGAGCGTAGCTTCGAGCTTGTGTGTGTTTGTGTTGCGGACTTAAGCTTTATTAAGTTAATGTGCGAGCGCAGCAGCAGCGGCAGCATTCAGAGCAGCGCAGTCAGCAGATTTGACTTTTCATCTCTCTCTCTCTGTCGGTACTTTGTCAAACAACGTGTTGGCCGGCGGCAGCGTAACAGTAAGTAAATGGAGAGCGGAACAGCGCGGCAGAGCGGGAACAGCAGTTGCTGAGCTGCATACTCCTTTTCAATTTTAATTAGTTGGAAATGTTACACAACGGCACTAAATGCTAGTAACGTCAAACGCAGAGAACAGCCAAAAGGATTGTACACTGAGAGAAAACTTACGTAATAAAATCAAACACGTGGAGAGGTGGAAATAGAATCACTAAAGAAGAAAAAATAATCTAATCTGGGACTCATTCCGTAATCTAAAGCGGAATGATAAACATTAATCGATGTTAAACGATTTAAGCTAGTAACCATAATCAAATTCCTAACCTATGATGTCAAATATCTATTGGCGCTGCGACTTGTGGGTAGGAAAGGAAAATCTGTCATTACACTCAGATGGTGCTACGTCCACAGAAAAGCAGCTAGAGCGACAAGTGTGTGCATGTTTGTGTTAGGTTTTGCCACATTAGAGAAGAAGACACATCCCTGAATACTTTGCATCTGTCGGTCTCAAATTTAATACGCTTTGCTCGAAAGATTTACACAATACTTTGTACTTATGCGACTGTGCACTTCTCCGGATGAAATGGTTGCTGCTGCGGAAGTTAAGTTGTACTTGCGGCGTATGTTTGTGTAAACGTCTGTTGCACCCTTGAAGCCCGAAGTACCTGCACGATATGATGATGTTATGATATATGATGACATGACAGTTTTGGTTCGATCTTGGACAAGAGAACCAGGAAGAAAAAACAAAGCTGGCTACTTTTCAGCAGGTCTAAGTTGAACATTAGGCGTAGGTTTTTGGTTATTTATAGCTAAACGTTGAGTTAGCGCTGGGTCCCACCCATGTGTCAGATTAGTTCTTTACAAAACGATTCAAATATTGAAGAAGTTCCGCTTCAAATCGCGGCAACAGGTGGAATAGAGATGTAATCCTCAGCAGCTACTTTGCTATAATTGCCCACTGAAGAGAACAAGGTGTATTGGTAATAATAATTATAAAAATAAAGTTAGTTTTAGCTTATTATTAAAGTAATATTTTTTGGTTTTAAGAAATTTTTTGAATTAGTCTAAATCTATTGCATTTCTGTGAAAAAATGTCAAATTGGAGGCAAACTTATGCATATTTTTTATATTTTGCTTCAGATTTATGCTTTTTATCTTCGTAAGTGGCCCTAACAACCCGTTGCCGGGTTACGGCCTCATCTAAAGATCTCGTCCGGGCGTCTCTGCTTTTCGAGCGCCTTCTCCAATCGGTGCTACCAATAGTAGCTAATATGCTCACTGCTTGGTCCTTCCAGGCATGGTCTGCCCTTTCGTCACCTCCCTTCGAAGACATTTTTTTTTTTAAGCTTCTTCATCTATACGCACAACATGGCCTAGCCAGCGAAGCCACTTGATCTTAATTCGTTTGACTACGTCAATTTCGTCATAGAACTCATATAGTTCGTCTTTCCATCGGATGCGGTAGTTGTTGCCAATGGTAAATGGTTTCGGCAAATTCATGAAAAGGACTCCCTCCCTACTGCCACTGCCTATCCCTGCTTTAAAGCTATGAAAACATAATTCTCAATGATTAAAGCCATTCAAGGTTGTTGCTAACAAAGTTCTTACAGTGTATGCCGCCCTTCAGGCACTAATCTCTCCTTTGCCCACTCTTACACCTGTCTCAACAGACTTTCGCTTACTACTATGCAAACATATATTATTATGAGTTATGCAGTAAAAATTAAATATTTAACATGCAACTGATGAGTAACATTTTCATTTTGCACTTTACACACACTTGCGAATATGTTATGTATGCAGGGAGAGGGGCGTACGAGCAATGGGCGTGGCAACAACTGCCTATGCGGCAGTTAACTTTAAGTTAATTTAAATGTAGAATAACTGATGTTTAAATTATTTAAAAAAAAAATCATTTACATTTCAATATGCGGCGCATACGATATTTTGATTTATTTACACAACGAATTGAATAAGTTTGCGTAGGTAGGCAATACACACACACACACACACACACACACAGATACACAATGTCTTTTGGGGCAGGGGCACGTAAGAAGCAATCAGCTGAAGCAGCGAGGCTCTGTCCAAGTCCGAGTGCGAGTCCAGACTCTTTAAGAGCAAATAAAACAGAATCAGGCACTTCAAAAAACCCAAATAAAATTGTTCGAAGGGCAAAGGAAGTAAAGCAACATAAGGGCATTTCCTTTATGTACATATATGAGTAGGTAAAGCCTTTTGGTAAATATATGTATGCCATAGAGCAGCTTCACATGATTTACTGGGAATCGTTTGAGCTGAAGCATAGTATAATGCAAATGGATTGCTCAATTGATGAAAGTCTCTCAATGGTCATGCAATATGAAAAGTTAACCCTTTGGCTGTATGAGTGTACGTGTGTGTTTGTGTGCGGTTGGTTTCATTAGCCAAAGCCTACATATCATTATTGGAACGAGTTTACAAATAATCTAACTAAAGTTCAATCAGAACAGCAGCAGCAAAAACAAAAACAAAAAAATTTCATGCAGACAATCGGGACGGTGCCCGACAGTGGAATACCCTGTACCCTTTTTCTTTAGCAAACACCAAATACGGTAAAATGGGAACGGAAGTATCCACTTTTATATCTCCTTTCATAAGATCGTTATGCCTGTAAACATTTTCCTATTGGGAAGTTTGCTATTATTGAGGCAAAAGAACTTTTATACCCATAACTCCAGTATTCTTAGAATTTCGTTGAATTTTGTAACATAGATCAAGAATACATTTATAAATGTCTGTGACGATTTGCAAATCAATATGTTGTGGGGTGCGGTAGTAATTATGGTAAGGGGGCTTCTATTGCAAAAAATTGAAAACAGTTTTATTGATTTGGCTTACACGAGTCTCCACACCAAATTTTGTAATTCAAGCCCACATATATCCATAGGTTTTTGAATTTTGGGGTAGTTTATGGGCGATGGGGTCAAAATCAATCCATTTTTGACTATTACTTTTGATGTTGTTGGGAGCTGCTGAGCTTTTTCAGCAACTTTAACACGCATAAATTTTAAGCGAAAAAGAATACGCGTTAGGGTTAATTATCAGTTATAATTAGGTTTCTATTTATTTTATTATTTAATTGGCGGGGCCCGTGGCTTTAGTTTTAAGTTTAATTTAATTTTGCGCGACGGATGCTGCTGCACTCAGCTAATGACTTTTTAAGATGCCGATGAGCAGATATTGAGTAATTGTAAATGAGCGTAAATTGAGTGACTAGGTTAGTTATTTACAAAGCTTGGCTGGCCACACAGGGTCAATCATTCATAGTTGCCGCGTAGGGCAGTGCAAAAGGAAATATATTATTTATTGGGACTTTTATCTGCGTTATTAGCAGCTGCTCCGAACAGATGTATTTATCCGATTTCAATCATTTGACATGCACATAAGTACGACGCAAGCCTCTGTCGAGTTTCGAGTTGAAATATTCAACTGAGCGGCTGTAAACCGCGAAAGTCTGTCACGGGGGAAGAGAGTGAGATATCGACATGAATCGATAAACTTGCACTTTTCCGGGAAAATGCGCATCTTTTGTTAAAATTTTTTTGGTCTCACTCTTATAGTCTCTGAGAAACACGTTACACATGTTGTAACTGACGGACAGACGGATATGGCTATATCGACTCGACAATTGTTTCTGCATATGGAATATATGGTCTGCCACGCCTCCTTCTGCCTCTTGTATAAATGAGATATCGACATGAATCGATAAACTTGCACTTTTCCCTGAAAATGCGCATCTTTTGGTAAAATTTTTTTGGTCTAACTCTTATAGTCTCTGAGAAACACGTTACAACACGAACTGACGGACAGACGGATATGGCTATATCGACTCGACAATTGTTCCTGCATATGGAACATATGGTCTGCGACGCCTCCTTCTGCCTCTTGTCTAAATGAGATATCGACATGAATCGATAAACTTGCACTTTTCCGGGAAAATGCGCATCTTTTGGTAAAATTTTTTTGGTCTAACTCTTATAGTCTCTGAGAAACACGTTACAACACGAACTGACGGACAGACGGACATGGCTATATCGACTCGACAATTGTTCCTGCATATGGAATATATGGTCTGCCACGCCTCCTTCTGCCTCTTGTCTTGTATAAACAGCAAAAATAGTTAAACAGCTAAACAGAGCCGAAAAGACGATAGAAACCTTTGACCAGCAAATAAATAAAATAAAAATAAAAAAATATAAATAAATAAATAAGTAATTGAGTGCAGTCAACAATAAAAATGAACTTTGTGGTTGTTGCTGCTTGTTCTCTTTACACATGTATGTGTGTGTGTGTGTGTGTGTGTGTGTGTGTGTGTGTGTGTGTGTGTGTGTGTGTGTGCGCGTAACGGTGTGTGATTACTGTTGAACACACAAACACGTATAACAATTTTAGCTGCTGTTGTAATACTGCCAAAGGCAAAGTCAGAGATAGGAAAATGGCGAATGGTGAGCATAAGCAGAGCTCAAGAGAGCGGGAGCGGAAGCGGGCGCGCGGAGAGAAAGCTTGGCAGCGGTAGGTAGCGACTGACAGCTGAAGACAGACTCAGTGTATGCGAAATCGCTGCTCAACAAAGTTGCTCGACAGTTGCGAATTTTGATAGCACAACTTTGTTGCTTTGTTGCTATCATGAGCTCTCATTCTGAAAGTTATTACGTTTATGCGAGAAGTTTTGTGTGTGTTCTCTCATTTCATGTATTACGTAAATTACCTTGTTTATGATAGGCATATTTTTAGCACAAATATAACGAAAGCTGTCTGCTTTCTCTTTTTGTGTTTTCAAAACTTGGCGGCAGCAAAGACGTTTTCTGAATAGCGGCTTTAATATTTGTGTGACAACAGAGTAGGGAATATCTCTAGATAGCGCCACTACGTCATACTTAATTAGAAAAAACTGTATACTGTGTGTTGCATTTTGAGTTTTGGGCTCCTTTTTCCAAAGATGGGCCGTGAGCGAGACAGCAGGGCGGCGATAATCGAGACGCTTCGCGCCGGCAAAATGGATATAATGAAATGTTTTAGCTACACAAAAAGCTTACGAAATAACTAAGAAAAGGAGAACGTTACTACGGATCGAAAGAGTTACAGAAAGTTATGGTGCTTCGTGTCATAAGCAGTGATGGGTGCCAGCTCACATTTTCGATCAAAGCCTTAGCTGAAGTCCAGGATGGAAAAATATGGCCCCTGGAAGAAAATACGTAGACCAGCAAGACTACGCATCAGCTCACAAGTCAAGTAAGACTCAGGCTTGGCTTTAGCACTACTTGTGGCCATTGTACAGACTAGAAACTACTTGATTACTAGCTTTGGCGCTTTGTTGAAAGAGGTTAATGCGAAATTCATAACACGAGCTATACCCTTAAGTCGATCATTTTAGGGGTGATGACCAAAGGCACGTAAAAAGCGCAGGTATTCGGTTTCGCTCCAAGCTTGACGAGGTAATCCAACCTCACGGAAGTTACATCGAATAAAATCAATTTCGGTAGCATATGCTACTCCCTTATTGAAAATTGGCAAAGAGCCTTTTAAAGCGACGCAAAAAAGGAGGCCAGACAATAAGAAGGAGATTGCGGAGGTTACATCCGGTCGACCTCGTTAATAGGTTTATGTAAATATGTACATAAAATTTATAAAAATATAGACTTAATTGTACATTTTTGAGTTTTTTTAGTATTTTTGTTTCTTAAAGTTTAATTTAATTTAAAATAACATTAAAATTAAACATAAATATCGCCTACAACTTCGGCCTAGTAGTGTGAAACTTCGACCCGTGCGGGCATGGGAGCAAAAGCTTATTTGCTCCAACCGTCATACACTTTGTCAAGCATAAACTCATAAACGAGTGCCTCACCCCAGTATTGTGGGGATTTTCCTCAGAACTTTCGGAGACCGAAGCGCGGAATCATTGCTTCGTGCGTATATGTCATTTAATGCTCAAAACCAATAGGTAAGCCCCCTCCATAGATCTTGGTCTTATGATATGTCTGTGAGTCGACGAAACCAAATTTTACGGCCAACACGATGGGATTCCGATATGTAGGGTTAAAAACTTACATTTTGGTACACAATTTCAAAGCAGCCTCTGAAAGTATGCTATGATATTTTTAAATTCAAATAAATTTCAGCTGCTGCTTCAATGCGACGCCCACGTTGTAAAGCATTGTGTCAAGTTCATCAGAAAAGATAATTTCGTAGAGTACCCTTGTATCTAACCCCATCCCTCCTAGAGGACCCACTGGATTGTTAGAAGGATACCTTTCCTTCAATTTGCTGCCCGACCTCACATTTACAATTTATACGAGAATAAATTTGCACAAGACCAGAACCGTTTTATGGTATTTGATTATCCAAAATCAGAACCGCTCCAAAATTGGGACCAGCCTAATCGGCCCAGAAATATAAAAGCTCAATAATATGCTAAAGGGTTTAACTCTGTTAAATGCATCCCAGCTTATAAGGTTTTTAGCGGATGAAGTAGCACTGAAAGGAAAGCTACTCCGTAAGAACTTTGGTCGAAGAAAGGACCAGGTAGAGGGCACACTACAGGTTGAGCCAGGAGGAGTAGTCTAATTGTCTTTTTTAAAAGATTGAGTCTGCTGGGATGGTGAATTTACCAATTTTTTTGTTTTTTCGTTAGAAGTCAACTGCCGCTCAGGCACGTCAGGAATCATCGACTTTAACAATTCAAGTCACATCAAGTCATCGACTGTTGCAAGCGATAATGGGAAGAAGCAATGTGTAGTAAATATGACGGTTGGGGTAAGATATCCCATCGAAGCGCAAAGATCACTTAGTCATGTCTATTGACAACTTAGGGGCAATTGAGCTTCAATGCTGAATTTCATTAAATGTTGTTGGTAATGCTCACCGGTGATGGTTTCGTTAGGCTGGATTAGTTCATAGTAGATCGTTCCGAGCTGTTTCCAACAGATGCACAGCATTAGTTTTGTGCCTTGAATATTCGGTTTGTCCATTAAAGTAAATGGCCGGGCTAACCCCACGATTGTCAGTGAGAGGGCTTTTCTTAGTGTATATAATTTTCGACCCCAGTCACGATTTGATGCAAATACCGCTTCCAATTTCGCCTTTGGTGCAGTTTTTGGCACGTGATAAAACGCCATTTTTATCTGTTCATGGTTTCAGTTCATAAAAAACCAAATTTTCCTGTTTGTACAATGTTTCATGGAGCTTCTCAAGGGATTGGTATGAGTCTTGTTGCAATAACGCCTACAACTCAGCGTGTTCAGACTTGCTGGACCTTCTTCGTTTTCTTTGTCGCTGACAAAATCGTCACATTTACAACGCCGGAACCATTATTCACAGTTTCTATGAATGTTACAGCTACTTCATATGTTTCATAACGCAAACGATGACTATTAGCTGCACACAACTGTTGACATGGTTTTTTGTTTACTTGACCGAACTCAGGATGCCCTAACATAAACAGAGTTGCCAGATGGTTGGAAGTGATTTAGCGCTAGTTACCTGCCCTTTTGCATGTAATTTTTGGACTCTAAATGTTGGTCAGTACAAATTACTCATAAAATTGTCCTTGTCTATTCATTATAACATATATAACATAACATTTTGCATTGAATCCTCTTCGATTAAATATTTCTTTAAAGATTTATGACCTCACATAACTAGCACCTACAATTTAATCACTTAAAATGGCGTCCTGTGGCAGTCTTTTCCGTGCTTTGAGTGCTTGCTTTCATATCGTCGGAACACACTCGCATAAACTGTCTAAACACGTATTTGTTTGTGTGTATAATGCGCTCTCTAAGTGTGTGTCAGTATAAGTATCAGTTTCCGTGTGTGTGTGTGTGTGTGTGTGTGTGTGTGTGTGTGTGTTGGTTGTGCATGACGTCTCGTTGTGGCCATAAACTTTTTAAAGTTCGCAATTCAATTTCAATTTGCGCAACTTAACTCGCCGACCAACGGAACGTGTATATAGAGTGTTCGGGGGGGTAATACACATACCATCACACACATACACATAACTACAAAAACAAATACGAAATAACTGTAATAGTAGAAATAATAGCTCCTCTTGTTGACGCAGTGCTGGTAAAATCAATTTTCCAAACACGTAGAGAAATAAATAAGTAAAAATTGCACGCTGCAAGTATCTCAAGGGTGTCGGAAATACATCCTGGAAGTAGAAGAAGAAGCAGAGGAAAACATATATTGACCAGCACAGCTGAAGCATAAATCTGATTTGTGTTGCTGTAAAGCATATTTCTGCTGAAAGATCAACATAAAACAGCAAAAGTATCTTTGTATCTAGTAGATGTTGACTTGGAAGCAATCGAAGTGTAAAATACACAAAAGCTACTCGATTCAAGTGGATGTTTCAATTGGGAAAAGTATTTATTTTCTATATACTACTATAGATGTGTAATCGCGTTATACGTAGAAGAGTAATTACTACGAAAAATATTGAGTATACGCACAATGGCACTCTAGTGTAGTAGTACTTATTTGCGAAGCTTAATTTTGACTTGAAAAAACAAATGCTTGGAATAGTTTGAGTGGTACTCGCAAGTACTTGATATGTTTTTCTATTAGCTCATTAAAAGTGTTTCGAGTTGTAAGTACCGCTGCTTATTACGAGCTGCTTATAGTGTATGCTTTTTGTTGAGACATGAGCTTAAGTTATAAAAGAAACTCTGTAATTGTACTTTGTAGGGAATACAGTCAATAATTTTATTTTATTTAACGATGTTTGTGACATTTGCATTTTTGGTATATATAGTATTTTTTATATGTTAAAAGTTGTTAGTATTATATTTATTTAAAGAAATTTTTGGCAATTTTATTTTACTATTTTCATTATTTTACTATTTTTAGTATTTTTCTTCCTGAGCCCAGTTTAATTTTGCGCCAAGGTGTATACCCAGGTTCGATGGTTTGATGGGAATTATTCCCCGTATAAATTAATTGGTATTTTTAGTATTTGTAGTATCTATAATTATTTTTGGAATTTAATATATTTTAGTATTTATAGTATTTTTATTACTTTTAGTATTTGTAGCATTTATAGTAGTTTTCGAATTTTTGTAATTTCAGTATTTTTAGTAGTTAGCTATTTCTAGTGTAATCATTTTTTTTAGTTTTATAAATATTTTTAGAAATTTTTGGTTTTTTAGTATTTTCATCATTTTAAGTATTTAAAGTATTTTTAGAAGTTAGCTATTTTTGGTATATAATATTTTCAAAATTTCTGGGAACTTTCATGCCTGTTAACAATTTCGACTTTGATCTCGATTGATTTGAAAACACAGTTCATACCTGAACTGAATGTGTTTAAACTTCTTAAACTTGTAAAGTGATATGACGTATCTTATCATATATAGTCGATGCTTCTCAGGCGTATGTGATTGAAACGCACTTCTTCCAGAAAAAGCTGTCAGATTATGCGTATGAAGCGCATACGGAAATTTTCTACTACAAAAAGATGGCGCACGATAATTTTAATGGAGTAATCCTTTGCTGGTCAAAGCATGGTAGTTTTGACTGCTCAACACTATCGCTACGGTGAAAAAGGTCTTCCAAGCGGTTGGTGAAGAAAGGCGACGAAGGGGCAAGTCCTGTCTTCGTTGTATGGTTCATGTAGATGTCATACTTACTACCTTCTTTTAATATCACCAATTGAAGAAGGCGCGCTTAAAGCATAGGAGTGCTGTACATAAGGACGTAACTATGGTTGTTATTGCCAGTTAAGAAGAAAAAGACTTATATTTGTAGGGATATTTTAAGTCCGAACTCTAGATAGACAAACCACGAACTCTGGCTTAACTTAAGACCAACATCGGAGGTGAATATATGCTATACCAAGAGCAAAATTAGAGTCATCAGACCAAAAGAAGAGCAGGTCATTTTTGAAAAGTAGTCTTTAAGCAGGCAACTGCGAACTATGATTTAAATCTGAATGTCGGACCAAATAAGAGCCATTAGCTCTCCACACATCAACTACCATTCCCTACAGACTTAGAACATACATTATATGCTACACAACCTAATAAGGATTCGAATGATGTTTTCTGGAATCTGTCCAAAAGCTGTTACATTGTTATTATGGATTTGCGACAAAATTGTTTAAATGAAGGAGTTGTTTACTAGAAAACACAGAAAGGAAGTCCATCCTAGAGCTTGCATTCAAGAGTTAATGATTTAGTGCTGCGGTACACTAAGTCCATTATATAGTTCGAATTGCTTGTTTTACTGACTCCGAAAAATTATAGACTGCTCAATATTGGCAAAAGAAGATTATAGCTACAGTTCAGTATGGCTCCAACCGTATGTCCATTATGTCGGAGAATTGCTACTCATTATGTAGTTGCAGTGTACTCACCTGCAACGAAAGAGAAAATGTAAAATATAAGTATGATTTAGTAATTCTTGTGAGTACTTAATCTAAAAAACAGACAAAAAGATATCAAATATTGAAGTTCTTCAATAACTATGATTTATCTTTCGAATAGTTGGTGGATTTGATAAAAGTCAAAAAAGCTAAGAAACATGCTAAAAATGGTACCAATATTCGCAAGTGGACTCTTTATAAAGAAGAGGGACGGGAAGGAGAACGGCAAGGTGTATGGGAAGGGGAAAGGACATGGAAAGAATGAACTACCTATCCTAGCGAGAGGAGCCGGAACCCCCTAGTACTTAATAATTCCCAAACGTTAGGAAGGGCCTAATAAACGAAAATAAAATTTTCTCATAAAATGAAGTCATGTTGGTCTTTGCAGCTTGTCTCACCCACTTTGATGTGAAATATCTAAAGGTGCGAATTGGGTATAAAATCGACTCGTATGTTGCGTAAATGCCGTAATGGTAGGACATCCAAGATCCTGAGCTATTTAAAATATCATGTTTATGATGATACCACAATCACCGAAAACACTATATAACAAATTTGGCATCAATTAAACGGCTATCGCTAAAATATGCCTTTTCCGCTCAATTTCGGGATCTGGCTGAAAATCCTGAAACCAATTTGATTTTCTATCACCTTTATCGAATTAACACTATTTCGAGAGTTGCGAAGTCAGCAAATCTCATATTACTCGGAAAGCTAGGAAAACGAAATAAACTTTTACTTAGATGGGTCCCAGGTCACAATAACAATCCCGGAAATGAGCCCGGTGATGGGCTGGCAAGTCTCAGACAGGCAAAACCAAACAGGCCTAGACTCCTATAACTTTCATAGGTTCAAGAAAATATCATAACTAGGGAATAATTCTGTTAGGATTCTGACAGATTTGCTTACTGAACACTGTAGAATAAAGGGACATTTGAACAGGCTGGGTATCGACAGCTCCAGTGCCTGCAGATTCTGTGAATTTGAGGAGGAGTCCTTATCGAGTGTGATTCCCTAGCGAGGAGGAGGATGTTCTTCCTTGGGGGATACACAATCTTGATGACTCAAGAAGTCCTACTCGAACTATCCCAGATTATTAAATTTATTGTAGAAATAAGAATGTTAGGGGAGCCTTAAGCTCAAGAGGGGGCAATTATTATTGTCCTGCAACAGCCGCAATGCAGGCCATTACATTGAGCTGAAATTTGTTGTCTACTGTAATGTGCCCAACATTTTTTGGATTCACATTGATGTCAAAAACTACGCTTCGATAGATAATTTCCGTTTGTCAGCTATATTTGCATCATATTATCTAGCTTATTGTGTATTTATGCTTTTTGTTGTTAACTTTTCTGTCAATCCGAATTCGGTAATGACCTACTTTCGTGTATATTTTCATGTTTATTATGCCCTAAGTTGCTGGAAATAGCATTTGACCCAATTTAAAATCAATTCCCATTGCGCTTGCTTTGAAAACAAGACCAAAGCTATTTGGGGGCACAAATTGATTCTAAATATGACTTTATTACAGTTTCGGGCTTCTTTTTCTAATAGAGTACAAATAAATCACGTATTGTATTGAAATTTAGCTGCAAAAAAACGTTGTTTATTGTAAAATTTTCAATTGTCGACAGCTTTATATGCTGTAGAGTTAGTCAGTTTTGTTATTTATGCGTTTTTCATTTTAATTGAAAGGAAATACACTTTTGTTGTTGTTGTTGTTGTTGGCCACAATCATCATCAATCATGTTTCAGCTAAAAGCTATCATATTCTATCAATTTCGCTACGCACTCTGCACAAGAGTGCCACACACGGTGGCAAGGTGGCATGTGGCAGCTGCTGGCTGGTACTAGGCTTTTCCAGCTGAATTATTATGGCAATCATCGTTGACTTTTATTTAAGCGTAGACACAATACAAATTCCTGCCACAAAAAAAAAAGTACCTCAGAAATAGGAACTGGCTGTCCGTCGCGGCAACAATAGCACAGCAGGTAATATAGGTATATACATAAAGTATATATTTTATATGGCAACTTTTTTATAGCTTTTGTTAGAGCCAAAAGAACGTGCCGTAATTCCCACTCTCTGTCTATATTTTTGACTGCCTTTGATTAAAGTCCTGCACTAAAAGTGCGGTTCAGCTCTTAAATTGAATTTAAAGTAAAATTCAAAATGGCGAAAAAGTTTTCACCCAAAAACAAGCCAACAAGCGCGTACAATGCAACGCGCTGTGGCAAGCTGTTGGTCGTGCAACAAAAACTTTTCGCTTAGCTGCAATGCAACGCACGCATAGACACTCACAAAGGCGCGGCAAGTTCTAAGTGCGGTTGCAAAGGTGCACGGTGCACGGTGCACGGGGGCGGGGGCGGGGGGCATGTCACACAAACATTAAGCCAACAAAGCAGAGTATCTAGTTTGGCTGTTTAGCACTCAACAAAAGTTTGCGCTAGTATTTATTGAATTAACAAGCGCTACTGCAGCTACTTGCCACAGCTACCTGCCACAAGTCACTTGCTTAATAGAAATGCTAGCATACTTTTTAGCCGAGCTCGGATTTGCCGTGTCATGCATTCACTTCATGCCGCAATGATATGCGGCTGTCGTTTTGCATAATTTGTTGCCAGCGGCGGCAGCTACAACGATTAACTTTTGTGTCAATTTTTATCAGCTGCCTCGAGGCTTTTTGGCGGTACAGTGAAAGGTGGAGCGCGACTTGCCGCTTGTCATTGAAATTCAACTCATTTTGCTTGCCGAAAACTTTGCCAGTTTTATGTCTTAAAAAAACGCAAACTTACAAAGAGGTGCGCTCTGGAACTGCACGACATTAGACACGCAATGCCCTAATGGGTCATTTTGAGGGGCGTGGCAGGCCCAAAAATATGCACATATGTATGTCGGTTCGTCGATTTATGTGTCTGTCTGAAAGTTTAGTGCCTAGCCCGCAGTTTATGGCTGCTAAACATCAACTAAAACTTTGTCGTTGTTCGCATTATTGAAAAAAAAGAGACACAGCAGAGAATAACATGGACAGTATACAAAGCTGTTGCATTTCACACGCTGCGTATACTTAACGTGTTCATAGTTCAACAAAGCGGACTTAGTAAAGGGCTGCGCATTATTTGGTGTATTTGTTAGGTATTCAGAAACAATAAAACTATTTAAGAGCTTATAGCTTAAGAGACATGTTTTTTTTATTGTTAAAGCATTAAAAGTAGGTTGAAGGCCAAAAATATGTTGTTACCAAGTACTAACTAAATGGTACAGTCACGCGTCAGCGTTCACAATTGACCGGCTGCTCTGCTTTGTAAGTCGCATTCCAGTAACTGTTCTGGCTAGATGTGCGTTTGTCTCGATGTGTTTAAGAGTGACTGCATCCAATCCATTGCCATTCGCTCTAAGTGCGCTTAGACAGCAGCTGCAGTCCATTACTTGGCCGTCTTCGATCACTATGTGAGTAGCATTGATTGAGCGCGGTCAAAGCCGCATAATATGAGGCGCAGATATGCCATGTGGCTCATGTGTAATAAACTTTATAACATATTAGAAGCTCAATAATTGCAAATTAAAAGACATGGCATTTTAAAAGCTGGTGGCATGCTTCATATGTGAAAACTGTACTACAAATGAAAGGTAGTGCTCTATTCGAAGAAAGGCTCAATATAAAAGGACCACGAGGCCAGAAAAACACACAACAAGTAGTCGTCATTTCCAAAGCAGCGCAGCAGGATGCCAACCATCCGAAGACCTTAAGTCCTATAAGTTTAACATCGCTTTTGCCAAAAACGTTAGACCAACCGGCGAACAATCACATCAGGAAAACGCTACTCAGGAGAGACACGCTGCATTTCACTCAATTGGGCAGTTCCCTATAACAGCTCAAGGACATCCTCATCTCAAGATAATGCGTAAACATAACATTGTGAGAGCGGGAACCTAGAAGAAGGAGACAGCTTTGTTATCGTTGCTTCTACTCGTGGCTTCTCCAATGCTATGTAGTCTTCTTCTAGACTAAGTGAAGAAACTCAAATAAAAGGTAATACAAGGCTATGTTGATGATACAGAGCTTATGGCATTGGCATATATCGAAGACACTCTCTGTGACATAATATAGGGGGATTAATCATTAGCTACGATTGATGAAGGGAAGTTGGCCTCAATTAAGTTACAGCAGAAAAAACTCCGTCTCCGTTCCATTAACAGGACTAGGAAAGTTATATGCCTTTTTGACCAACAAATGAATAAGTATAATATACACGTCCAGAAGTTTAGTTGGAAAGTCATGGGGTATATTGTTCAAAATTATCCGATGGCTCTATCTAAAGGTAGCAAAACCGATGCTCACGTACGGGCAATCGCTTGGCTAATCGAAGTGGAACTGACATCAGTTAAAAGCCTGTGCATATATGAGTAGCGCAATGAGATGACTTTCTACAGCAGCATTGAAAATTATTATGGACCTAATCTTCCCATGAACTGGTCAAAAAACCTGTTACCGGATTACGCCTTCTACTTTGCGGTTGCCTTCTCCAATCGGTGATACCAAAGGCAGTTAGTAAGCTCTCTTCCGGACTCTTTCTAAGGAGGCATGGCTGGCACTCCGTCGCCTACTTTCTTATCACTTAAATAGGTTCAAGAAAATCATACAAACGGATGAGAATGCTGCTAGAATTCTAACTGGGCTGCTTACTATGCTGAGCATCACCAGATCCAATATCTGCAAATTCAGAACACTAATTGAGTGTGATGTCCCTTTCAAGGAGAAGGCCTTATGCATATCAGATGTGACTAATGGGGGGAGATAGGGTTCGAATACATTATAAGGGTCGCGATGCATTGCTTCCTATCAATATGTTAATATAACAGTCATAAATAACAATAAATGAGTTGCTCCAGCTGTTTAACCAAGTGTCCTTCAACCCGTCTACCTCTCACTCTATCTGTCTGTTAGTAATGACAACTATTTTCCCGTTGGCAAGCTATTTCCACACTTATCAAGAATCGCAATTATATAATTTGTTAATTATCATTGATTCGAAAAGGGTTTGCAGCAGCGCTGCAATGAAAAGGATTTTTCATTTTATTTCTACCAACATTAATTAGTGAATGAACATGAAGCCAGAATACATAAATACTTATATGCTCTCATCAGAACTTTTTCATACAACTACATACAAACATATTTACCTTTTAACACAATTTTTATGCAATGATGTAAATTATCCTGCTTAAATATTTAACAAAATGGAATAATATGTTGGCATGACAAGAGTCAGAGTTGGGTCAAAGGTTACTTTAAGTGGTTACAGCGGTTGACCAAAGCCACAAATAAACTTTTGTGATGCGAAAGCCACATTCAGAATAGGTTGATGCCAAAAAATTGTACTCAACGTTTCAGGAAACAGGAAGTTTTGTGTAAATTCGAATCTCAAACATTAAGAAAAGGTGGAAAAACATTTAGCTTTCGATAGCTACCAAAAATCAGATATGATATGACCAATATATCGAGTTCGAACCGCGAACTTAAGCGCTAATAAGTAAATTTTACCACAGAAAATCTCTGTATCTTTATGTCTCTCTGACGACTACCGCTATTGTATCGAAAAGTTCGTTAGGGTTTCGATATTATGAACGCATTATACTTTTTGATGCAAAATCACATCGCACTCGGCTAGCACCGCGACGACTCCTCCTCCTCCTCATCGCAAGACCTACAGATGCTAAGTGCCCCTTTAGTCTACAGTGTCCGGTAAGTAGGACAGTCAGTATTCTGAGGTTGTTCTTGCTCAGTTGAGCAAAAATCTTAAACCTATTACAGTTGTAGGAGATAAGGAGCTGTTTAGCCTGTCTCAGGCCTGAGGCCCGCAAGCTCATTCCCAGGAATGTGGTTGTAGCCGGGCACCCACTGAAGAGTTAGTTTGTTCCTTCTTCACAAAAGATCCAGTTTGTCTTGGGTTTCCTAAACCACCTTTGAGTCTGCACGTCTGCCTATGGCGCATACCTCAGTTTGGAAGATGCTTGTGAGGGTGCCCATAGATCCAGAAATGCGTGTTCGGGGTCCCGCGACACCTAGTCTAGTGGCATCATTTGTCAGGTCTCTATCCGTATACCAAACTATGGTATGCCATAGGATGCATCTTCTCTAAGGTTGACCATGGACACAAAGGTTCCGATCATCGAGCATGCTCTCATCTAGCCATATTCTGCAAAAGAGCTGGTGCATGCACCTTAGCAATACATTGCCGCCAGTCACGAGCTTTGTTGTTGACTGTGAATTCTTCATAACTTTTAAGTTTTATTTGTGACTATAAAAGAAGGGCTTCTGTACATCTGTACTGTACTTATTTAAGATAGAAAAACATCCAATCGCATGTTCACTCTCACATTGTTGAAATTCCCAATCAAACAATGTCTTTCAAGGCTTTTGTATCAAACTTTCGGGGCTATGTTAAACTGTTTTTGCCAGCCCGCAGGGTAGAACGGGATGGTCAGAGTTGTCGACGTGGCGACCAGTAAAGGCACGTATCGCCGTGCCATTCATCGACTGTCGCAACGAGTTTTACAAGTATTAAATGTAATTCATAGCAGTTAAGAGTTTAGATAAGATAGGATTAAAAGTTGGAGACGGCCGTGTTGAGTAGTGTCTTAGCAGCGGCGCCACGCATTCCGCTTACCTCGAGCCCTCTTTCAAAAGAAAACGCGGCCCTTCACTTGAGGTACCGTTTTCATTACGTATTTCACATTAACTGATTTAATTTTCTTTGTGTACACTGTTTGTATACTTAAACTCACTTGTGGCTTGTCAGCGCCACACACTATGCGGCCTTGACCGCGCTCAATCAATTCTTCTCAAGAAGCTAATCGAAGACGGCCAAGCAATGGACCGCAGCGAGTGTGAGCGAGACTTTAGTTAGTTCGCCTGGCAATACTCCGAAAGTTGTCTGTGATTTGATGTGAATTCACCGCCACCGCCGAATCTAGCTTGATGAAGGCCAAGCGAGTGTTTACATTCATAACTCATCGCAATGATTCTATCTAATACAAAAATTGTTGTTTTGCGATCTACTCATCTGAATAGTGCAGTTATTTCATTAAATCTACATCGGAATTAGGAAAAGAAAGGATTCCTAATGGTAGAGTATCATTTCTGCAATATGAGAGATCTGTGTTTTCTTCATAAGGCAGAAGTTCAAGGAATTTTCAACTTTTTCTTTGCAGGAGTTTTCAACGTTATAACGCATTATAGTCGGAAATCGATTTTGCCTTAAAGCTTTATAAGGATTTAAAATTAGGTCAGGAAATGTGTACTTAGAAAAAGAACGGTTTCTAGTCGATATAAGTTATTCACTGTTACTTTAATTATGCTGCTGTATCCGCTGGAAGCGACTATAATAAGAAATACCAGCTCAATGGAGCGGCAAGTTAACAACGGCAACAGCAACAACTACAAAAACAAAAATGGCGGGTAGGGTAGATGGCAGCACTGTGAAGCATAAATATTTTTTGGTTGGCAATATTCTGGTGTTTGTGTATAGTATGAATTTAAATTTTTGTGCCTTAACTCAAGCTGAGCTGAATTTGCCTCGAAGCAATACCGAGGCATGCCACAAATGCGACCCCAAGCTGCTTCATGTTGGTATTGTTGAGGTTGTTGTTGCAGCGCGTTGTTGTAGCGTTCGACTTGTTTTTAGGTTATGTTGCCATTGCTGAGTTAACATTGATTTTCCGCTGGTGTTGTTGTTGTTGTTGCTGTTGTTTTAGCATAGCTTTTGCTACTAAATGCCAACGACACTCACCAACTTCCGACTCACATACCTAAAAAAGTGTTGCTGGTAGCAGCGGCAAGCGTCAAGTCATTATTACGTTGTGGATGCTGCGGTTAAACTGGATTTTCATTTGTAGCTGTGTGAATTTTGCGCAGTGTATGTGCTGCTGTGTGTCAAAATGTTTTTGTGGTTTGCGGGCATATTTTGGCCAAAACTGTTTTAGTAGCCAAATGCTGAACGCAACATTGAAAACCAACATCAGCTTGTCTGTCAGCAGCAACAACAACAACATGGGCAATGTCAATGGCAATGCCAATGACTCATGCTTAGTCCTTTGCCAGCTACCTTTCACTCCTTTCACTTCCTGTCAATGGCAATGTCAACGCGCGCGTTTCCACTCTCGCACACTCTTTCTCTCGCAGCAATTTGTTTCGAATTTAGCATTAATTTTTCACAGGAAATTGAAATTTTGCCATAAACGGAAGTCGTTAACTTAAAATGGCGTCGTCAATGGACGCTGATTCGCATTGGCTGACAACTTGTTTGGCCATGACTGTGTTTTAACTCGCATTTTGGCAAATTTTCAGTTTTAGTTTTGGCTTTGAATGCAATTAAAAGTTGATTTTGGCTCTTAAGTGAGTTAGCTTTAATTCATTTGACATTTACTTGACTTGCGGTTAGCTTGAGGTCTCATCAAAAGCTTAGCAAGACTTACCTGTAAATGTGGGCCCCCGGCAGGAAAGGCCCCCTGTCACTTGGCAAACAACAAGAGTGACACTAAAACGTTAAAACATCAAATCAAAAGCAAAAACAAACTGAAAGTCTATTAGTAAATGAACTGCTTCTGCGGCAAAGTACAGCAGCTACATTCAATTTAATTACACTCATTTCCGAACCTGAATGAGCAGCCGGCTGCGCTCAATTTCAACGATCTCAGAACCCAACAACAACAGTTATGCCAGCCAGGTGCCAAAAACTTTGGCAAGTCATTTGGGCAACGCGCCCATCGCAGCCAACTTCAATCAACGGAAATTGAAACGAACAACAACAAAAAAGCACAAACCAGCAGATGCCGTGACGTGTGCAGCAGACCAACTAACCCAGTGCCAGCACTCAACAATTGTAAGCCAAAATGGCGGACAGTAAAAGTGAAAGTATACACAACCAAGCTGCTAGTTGGCATTGGCAAAAAAAAAAAAACTTTTTGACGAATTCATATTCTTTTTTTATGACCAACAACAACAACAACAGAGCAACCTTGGCAGACCCCACGTGAATTTCCGCCATTTTGTTTATTCATTTTACGCTACTCGCAAAGGCGCACGAAAGAATTTCATTAAAATAACAACAAGCATATGAATCGTATATAGTTCCAGACCGCGAACCACTGGGACACGGGTTTAATACACAGAAGTGCGCAAATGAGAAAGATAATAAAATGCGCAAAATAATCTGTTTTCGAACTGTTGCTGATATGTGCATAAAAAAAACCCAATTTTCAGAACACGTAATCGGTGTTGAATTTCATTAAAAATAAATGAAACTCTTTTGATAAGTTGCACGGCTTCGCACAATATGTTATGCAAACTATGCATTTTTTCATCGATCGAAAACGCTCGAGTAACCAGCTGAAAACTGCACTTTCAATAAAATACACTATTTAACAAAAAATTGCAATTCATAAGAATTTAAGTGCTTAATATAGAGTCATATAGAGTTAGACGGGTTTTTCTAAGCTAATTAGAATCAGTTAGATTTTCCCTCTCATTTTCATAATATTCCTCTTCCTATTTTCATTACTCTTCTTCTTCTTCTTTCTATTACACTTTTTGTTTTTTTTCTTCTTCCTATTCCTATTCCCCGTCTTCTTCTTTGCTTCTTCTTCCTATTCTTATTCCTAATTCTATTTCTATATCTATTCCCATTCCTATTCGTATTTCTAATTCTATTTCTATTCTCATTCCTATTCATAATCATATTCCTATTCCTTTTGTCTAAGTTCTAAACTGGTTTTTAACGGTTACTGCAGTTTTTGTAGGTGTGAAATACAGAAAATTTTTGTGTTTATGATCCAATGAAGTAAACCTAAAACCTAGAAACACTACAAGAGCTTGAAATCATGTAACATCGTATTATTTACATATTTTGTATCTAGCACTTGATATTTCGCACAATAAACATTAAAATAAAGCACTTGCAGGCCTTGGCCGAAGTAAAAGTGGATGGCATAGGCCAGGATTCTTTTCGCAAAAAGAACAGTTTCTAGTTAGGAATAACCAAAATGGCAAATAACTCTCACTCGTTGAACCTCATAACTATTCGGGCAGCATGGATCTGATAACACCATGCAACAAATTTGATCTCAATAAAAGGCCTATGGCCAAAACATACATATTTCAAATCGCTAGCGCACATAGAATCGCAATTTTGGCCATAACTTTACTTCATATATGTTCTAAATAGCTTTCACGCCAATTTTGTGCTGATTTCAATCTATTTAACATTTTTTTAGCTGCATTTGTTTTAACCAAAGCTAATTTATGCAAAATAACTGCATAATAAAAGCAAAACACAATTACAAACTTATCTAATCTGTGTTTTTGTTTAACTTTAATAATGTTTAAAAATGTTCGAAATTGTTGCCACAAAATTAAACAGCAAGCGGAATAATTTAAAGTAAGAAAAATATAAATTTTTCATTTATCAAAAATGGCATTTGAGTGAATTTCCAACTATTTAATATCAGAAGAAGAAGAAGATAAAGCAGCGCTGCACTCAAGCAGGACAAAGTGCAGAATTATACGAAAATATTTTCCATGAAGCTTTAACAGCTAAATAATAAATATCTTCTGCTTGGCTCTTTGGCCCTCAGAGAATGTCTTTTGTTGTGCTGCGCAGTTCGAGAACTTAAATCAATAGTCATTTTTCGCTTTTGGACGGAAAGCGTTTTACAGTTAGCCAGGCAAATCAATAAATCGACAAATGGCAGGAACTGCAACAGGTTAACGGTACGACGGCTACGCCATTGTTGGATAGCCTCAATGACCAAGTTATAAAGGAAAACGTGCATAAATCACAAGCGCCATGCATCCGCTTAATGGTCCTTGCCAGGAGCAATCCAAGCAATACAAAATAACGTTCTGCACATTGCACATGAATGTGGCAGGCCGTAGTTTGTGCAACTTGATTAATGAGGTACTAGTCCGAGAGTGGTTGTTGTTGGTGTTGTTGTTGTTGCCGCCCCTTTGTGACTGCTGTTGGCAGCTACCGGCAATCAAGTTCAAATTAGCCCCGACTTCGATGAGCCACATTTCTAGGTCTCAAACGGATCGCTCTCGTTCCACATTAATCTTTGCATCCTGGTCACTGCGAAACCTTGTCATTTGTTTTAATTTTCACATCTATGGCCACATTCAAGACAAGCAGCAGTGTCATAGTACACTGAGCGAAAAAAGAAAGTAAATTTGGCTTGATGTACGAGAAAACCATTAAGAAATATATCAAATATGGCTATTTGAAACTGCAAAAGGTGATTTCAGAATTAACCTATTTTTGCTGTATCTCTTTCAGTTTATGAGTTATAACTCTTTGGGGTTACAAAAACAAAAGCTTATGCAATTCAATCATTTGATTTGATTCTTAAGTTCTAGTTCTTTGAATTTGTAGTTTCGAATGCAAAGCAGTATTCATGCCTGTTTCAAATTTCGCTCCCATTTCGATGGGTCGATTTGCGATTGTGACCTTCAGCTTTGTTGTTGTTACTACATTACTCACCGTGTCTACTTACTGCACTAGTTACTAGAGAAGGCATGAAAACCGTAATCCATGAACTTAACCGGATCGCGAGCAAAAACCACGTGAGTAGGATAAATGCAATTCACGAGTTTTTCTGACGAGCTGCAGTTTTATGGAGCTCAGATTCAGATTCAGAGAATCCAACATTATTCAAATTATTATGCAAGAAACTTTTTTTTTGGTTATTTTATTTTGAATGCAATGTTTATTATATTAACTTATGATTAAATTTTTCATGCATATAACCTTTTTTTTTGTGAAATTATGCGATTTTAAGCAAATGTTCTTACGCAATATTTGAATACAGATAGTTTGATATCGTATCTTTGGGAATAAAACCATTTCCAAGTTGTAGTTATCAAAGTGTTGAAATGCTAGTTGGAACATAGTTTCTAAACAACTGCATTGTTTTGTTCAGTGTAGCCGCTTGCCACTCACAGGTGCCGTTGACAATGCAATTTCCGTTGCTCACACACAGATACTGGAATTCCCACACGCAGAGATATGCAACAAGATTGCGCTGCTAGTGCACTTGGTTCGTTTGTGTTTCCTGTTGCTGTCGTTGGCTGGCGGTGGGTCCTTTTTAGACCTTTGCGGCACTTAGTTGCTGTTGTTGTTGTTGTGGCAGCTTCCGTTGCACAAAGTTACTGCGCTTGTGCATACATAATCAACAATTAAAGCTTAAATAGCACAAGTTGCAAGTGCCACTTCGGAGAAGTTATGTCCAAGACAAGAAGCGTCTCTTTCCGCTCTCTTGTCGGAGCATTAATTAATTGTCAAGACACACAAAGTGTCGGACGCACTAGGCCTTGCCTCATTTGTTGTTTTTGGTGCAACTTTAATTGCATTACGTTGAGAAATTGTCGGGCAGTTCGCGTCTGCCCCACAAGTTTTTAATTGATGCCGCAGCTGTTGCACTTTATGGACAGGTCCCAAAGCTGGCAGAGAAAGCAAATGAAGCACAACTTCGACTGGCTTCTGTTGCCAATTTGCTTTTGCTTCCTCTGGGTAATACCCGGAGTCACATAGGCAGCAGCAAATGCCCGGGCTAACAATGAGCCAAGACGTAGTGGTGGACGTCAAGGTCGACGATGGGTAATCATGTGGCAGGTGGAGAGGTTGCCTAGACAAATGCTGAATAAACAAACTTAAGCATCTATAATGCATGCGGCTTAAAAAGCATTTTAAATGATTGAAAATTTAATTATGAGTAACGGTTGCTGTGGGAGATGCATAGAGAGCACGGAATTCGGATAAATTTTTGATTTCAGGGACTAATTTTTGATATTTTCTTAACAGGCTTTGTAAATTTGGTAATCAAATTTAAATTAACTTAACGTACTTGTGTCTTTGCTAGTAATTTGGGTAGAAAGGAAGAAAGAAAGAAATTCTAAAAAAATCGTAAACAATTTTACCAATAATACAATGTTAGCTGTCGGTTGATGAAGGAATTTCGCGATTTTCAAATGAATGCTACAGAATATGAGACAACTTCGTTTCATGGGATGCCCTATTGAAACGAGCAAGGAGGTCAAGTACCTTGGAGTCACATTTGACAGCAAACTCAAATTTGCCTTCCATCTCGCAAATGTGACCAATAAAGGCATCACAGCTTTATGCACGTGCAGGAAAATAGTAAGAAAGTCATGGGGATCGTCACCCAAAATAGAAAGATGGCTGTACCTGATGGTAATAAAACTGATGCTCACCTACGGAGCAATCGCCTGAGAAACAATAGTGAATGTAGTCTCAGGCAGAAGCACCAAATGAGGATACAAAGGCTAGCCTGTGTGTGTATGACGGGTGCAATGAGAAGCTGTCCCACAGCGGCACACCATAGTTTGGTATATGTATGGGACACTGACCAGAGAAGGCACAGGACTGGGGGTCGCGGGACCGCGGACTCGTCTGTCAGAATCCATAGGCACTCAACAAGACGCTCATCCATCCCGTGATGCTTAATGACTCTGAAGCATAGAGTCTGCTAAACTGCTCTGACATTGTTTGGCGAAGAATACTCCGTAAGATCTTTGGTCTTTTACGCGGTGGCAACACAGCCGTATTCGATGGAATGAAAGACTCTAAGACGAACCTGACAATCGGTGGGTTCTCTTAAGACTGGATAAAGCTCCCTCCCTTGACCAAGCTGACGTACAAACACCACACAGTACCACCTGAACAGACTTATCAGGTCTTTAACAGGGTTGTGACAAACGCTTGGGACCCACCGCGTAAAACTCTCCACCCAATCAAATATGTTATGACGCACATGGTGAGTGTCCTACGAGAGGCCGTAACATGGTGATGGTTAGTTAATACCATGCAAGAAGACCTAACCCTAGCATCCAGAAAGTCTTACACATTGTACCGTTGGCATAGAATGAGTCAAGCAAATTAACATCCAGCTGCTCCACTGGTTCGGTCAAGTTGCGCGTACGGACAAAGAAGTTCGTGTAATACATGTGTTGAATGTCGACGAAAAGGGTGGGTCGGGTCACCCTGGGAGGAACCTAATAAAGGCCTTAAGAAGGCGTGCGTAAAGCAGAGGTTCATGGGTTGTTGTGAAGAGTAAAAAAGAAGTTATGTTTTGTTCTCTTGTCGTCTGACAAACAGCAAACTAAACGTAGGAAATAGTAGTATGCCTGTTAAGTACTAGAATGAATCGGAAGAGAGAGCGCAGAAAGCAACAGTTCCGGGTGAGATTACCTGGGCTGCGGCTGGAGAAGTGTGGAAAAACACACGAAAAACACTATAAGTATTTAAAATCGAACTTCATAAAACGGAATACCTCATATGCAGCTATTCCGATCTAGCAACAACTGGTATCCAACGGCACGTGTAACTAAGAAATGTGAGCTGAATCACTCCTGAGCTGCTGCTGGCATTTTTTAAGCGCACACAAGTGCAACTTAACTTCTTCATCTGCTCTAAAATGAGCAATGAAATATTCTAAAATCCCGGCACACAACTTGCTACATGTACAATAACAACAAATCTTCATACAAATTGCACTTACTTTCACTCAATTGTGAAGGCCAGATGTGTTTCCCGTGTCCAATTACAACTTCTGCCATACTAACATGCATATTTGAGTAAAACTACAAAACTTTGTGAGGATTTAGTTTCGACCGACACCCTTAGCTTGGAAAAGTAACATCCAGCTTAGGAGAAACTTTGAAAAGTATCTGTTAACAATAAAGTACTTTTTCAGCCCGTAAAATATATATCTCCTTTATTGGCTAACGAACATAAGCTGTTGATTTTATAATGCAGTATATGTAAATACCGTAATCAATTCGTTAACAGATTTATAATAAACCGTTAGGCCAAATTTGCTGCATCAATTAATAATTAATAATTGACATGCTTTACAAATTTGCATATACAATTTATCAGCTGCAGACTTTCTATTAATATCGAATGTGTATTAAAATATCATACAAATCCAGCTGTCGATTTAATGCAGATTGAAAAAGCAAACGTACACACGCACAGACACGCACAGACACGCACACATTTGCACATACTTGTCATAAACGTGAGCACAAAATCCGCTTTAGTCAGAGTAAATCTGTACGACAAATTTTGTTTGTTCGTTGTTGCTGTTTGTTGTTGCTACTCCTGTTGCTCTGTTGTACTAACAAAAGTGACACGAGGGCGCAGAGTGAAGCACACATCAAACACAGTTATACAAAGATATCTTTTTCACCTGGCACTTGGCAAAAAGAAATCAAAATGGCGTGCGTGTCTGCGGCTTTGAATCGTGAACTGTGAATCGAAAGACAGCGGAGCGTTGCGCATTTATCACCCAACTTCCACTTTGAGTTCACCATTTGTATCTTTCACGAACGTGAGTTTCCAATTTCAGGTTACCTTTACATTTTGGCAATATGTACCACCTTTTTACGGCCAACTTTAACTTGGCTTTTGCTTTAAGCTGTTACAATGTATGATTCACTACAAGTACAGACGAGTTTTATTTATGGCGTTTGACGCCTTATGACGTGTCATCGAATTACCGTGCCACACACCTAGTTGCATGCATGCCCCATGATCGATCGATAAAAAACTAACGAAGCCAATGTCAATCAAAGCATCGACGACGACCTTGAGCACAATGTCACAGACAGATACAGACAAATACAAGAGCAAATAGACACATGCACACACACATAGGCAATGTGCATAAGCAGCTGGTAAGCAAACACACACGAAACACACACGAAACACACACATGCAACACACAAAACTAATCAATTTGCATGTGCAAAACTAGCTTCCTCTTTCAGGTTCGAACATCATGCAATGCATTTCAATTTGCCTAATTTTTATACTCTTTAATAGAGCATGTGCATTTTGGCATAAATTGTGCAAATCAAAGATAGGCAGATGCTGTAGAGTAGTTGGCAACTGAGAAAATGTTCTGACGATATTCTTTAAAGATATAAAGTTAGAAACATATAAAGATATGAGGATATGAAGATGTGAAGATATAAAGACTTGAAGATATGAAGATGTGAAGATATAAAGATATGAAGATATGAAGGTATGAAGATAAATAGATATGATGCAAAGAAGATTTGCAAGATATGAAGATATGAAGTAATGAAAATATGAAGACATGAAGCATTCAGCTATGAATCTATGGACGTTTGAAGCAATGAAGCTATGAACTTATGAAGCCATGATGCAAAGAAGTTGAGAAGCTATGAATATATTAAGACATGGAGATATGAAGCAATGAAGCGATGAAGCTATAATGCTATATAGCTATGAAGCGATGGAGCGATGAATCTATGAAGCTATAAAACTATAAAGCTGTGAAGCAAAGAAGCTATGAAGATAAGAAGCGATGAAGCTATGAAACTATAATGCTTTGAACATATAAAGACACGAAGATTGAAGACATGAAGCTTGACGTAGACCGATGTTACATAAAAGCTTCTCTGTAAAGTTTTTTAGTTACAACGTGAATTATTGTCTCATGCTTTGAATCCCAGCCTTGCTTTGAAAGTCAAACTGGTTATACCTTGGCATAATGTGACGTCATCCAGTATACATATATGCTATACATACAACGCGAAAATTACAACAACTTACGGTGCACATGCATGCTCTTTTAGTTGCTTTCACAACACTGTTAACACAGCATCACACAAGCGTAACAATTATCAAGCGTAACTGCATCTAAGCGTAACACCATTTAACCGTAATAACAGTTTACAATACGACTTTGACTTACGCCAATAGATGTTACACACTAAAAGAGAGCAGACAGGTTGCTAACACGGTTTATAACATTCTTATTTTTAAAATGCGAAACAAGTAGAAGAACGATAATTTTAGAGTTTCGAAAGACACCTAAGCTGATAAATAAGTTCTGATCATGGTTTTAGCCATAGAAAATTCATCAGTGGCACTTGCGATAGTATCGATGTATTTTCGATGGTTTTTTTTCGCGACTAACAATAGTTCTCAGCAATTCGTCTTAAAAGGGAACACGCTAAGAAATAGTAAAATAATTGTGTGATCACTGGTGTTGACGGTGAAAGTGAAAGAAGACAAATTGTGGACAATTTCCGTTCCCCTTCCGTTTTTCCTTTCCTTTTAAGAGGTGTTGCCAGACACTGTGCACATGCATAGTAACAGTGTGCACTTCTTATGAAAATTTCCTAGACTATGATATACGTTTCATTTATATTTCTTCGCATATAGTTGTTGAAAAATGGTGCGCAAAACTTTTCTAAACCTTTTTATATAAAAGAGAACAGACACTTTCTATAGCATCTACATCATGTTATCGACAATATCGTTTTACGATATATGCATGCATATCAGCGACGCGTCTTTTCGTTGCATGTGCTCAACATATTAACAACTTTTCTCCGTTGATACACAAATACTACTTAAATTTTGGAAACGCATCTGCTGCTACTGCCGACCCCGGATTCATATGTATAAGCTAAGCAAAACCGTCGAAGCAAACTTGCCAGCTTTTCTCTCTTAACTGAAAAGCCGTTGTTGCTTGCTTTTAAGTGAAATTTATCCTATTCGCCTTATCCTAGACAGTTTCCAAAACTTTATAATATCCGTTGGCACCTTCGCATAAGTTCAGCAAAGCGTACATAAACTTCGTTGCCTCAAGGCCGAACGCATTCTGCGCGCTGTTTGCAGTTTTTGCCACCAGACACTTGTTGACCTTAGCATACATATTGACAGTTATGGTTGTTGCTGTTGTATATGTGCATGTGTGTGTGTGTCTTTATGTGTCTGTTGTTTGTTGCACAGTGTTTATTATGCGATTCGACTCACCAATTGTATAGGTGGCACCATCCACAGTAAATGTGGCTGCCTTGCATTTGTTGAAAAAGCGCGAGGCAAAATCCAATGCCGAGTTTTTCAAGCTGGACGAGACACGACGTATGGGCGAGTCGGGACAGGAAGCAATGCCTGTTGGTGGCGTTGGCTCATGCAACGCCGTGGCACTTGTTGTCACTGTATTGGCTGTAGTCAGACGTGCTGTAAGCACGGCCGTGGCCAAGGGCGGTGTTGGCATTGCTGCGACGGCTGCAGCTGATGTAACCGGTGTGGCAGCACCGGGCGCCATGCGTCGTGCGCCACAGTGCAGCACATTAGGTGCCGCTGGGGCTACAGGGCGCGGCACTTTTTGTATATTGGACATGTTGCTGGCACACAAATGCACAAAGACACACTGACACTATTATTTAAACTGTGTTTTGGATATGCCTTATTTAAGGGCAATCATTTTGTGGGGTTCAATTGTAGTTGACAACTCTGTGGCTAGTAGGGTTTAGCTTAAGCTTAGATAGACCTGGTCGAAGCCCTTGTGCTTGTGCAATGCCATATTTTGCAATTAGCTTTGGGAAAATTGCATGCATTTAGAGCAAAGTTAGTTAGCTTAATAAAGTTAGGTTAGGGTGAAATTTTTGGTGCAGTTTCAATTTGCTGCATGAAAATTTAACGATAATTGCAATTACTCGTTGCTGCTGCAGATACAATCTGCAGCCACACATAGATATAAGTACACATGGATAAACACACAGATACACACACACACACACACACATAGATACACACACACACACACACACACACACACACACACACATGTTTAGAAAACGAAAGCAGAGAGCGAGTTAAGGCGGCAAAGCTTGTTGATGGTGATGATGATTGCAGTCAATAAAAAGTGAATTACCAGGCACACACACACACACACACACACACACACACGCTTGGTGGACATATGTGTGTGTGTGTGTGTGGTTTGTCTGGCAGGTAAAATGTCTGCTTTTTTCGCCTAGTTTGTTCTGTTAGTTGATGAAGATTGCTTCACTGCTTTGGCATATTATTCTAAAATGCTACGAATTAAGGTAAATTGCTTGGAAAAAAGCAAATGAAGAGAGCGCCCAGAGTTGTTATTTTCGGTATCTTTGATAATGACAGTTTAAATGTACAGCACATTGAAGCACAAGGTTTCCGTCGGTTTGAAGCTTTTGTTTTGTGGCTTGCTTATCGCTGTGTTTGCTACCAAAATTACCACATAAAAATGTTAAAATGCCACAAATGACACAGAGTGATGCCATTTCCAGCCACAAAGACAACAACAGACGCCGGCGGGCGTTGCCACAAGGCCGTACAAAAAGCCTCAAAAAGGCAAAACAATAAAAATAAATGTGCACATGAAATGATGGGCAGACACAACAACAACAACAACAAACACAAATATACATATAAACAAACACTCTACTACACAAACACGCCCTCAAAACATTTTAAAGCCACTCTAAAATATCACAAATATCAAATTTTAGAGCTTGCTTTTAATTGCCAGCATTCAATGCGTATACGTAATTTTATTGGCATGCAATAAATGCAGATTGCATAAAAGTGCTGCATACGCCAAGGGGCAATATTGCGTATTTTTTAGGGTATAGGAAATGGGCAGTCATTGCGGGTCAGGCAAATTTATTTCTCTTTTAAGTTAGGTCTTATGAATGCGCCAATTATTTGAAAAGTAACGCCTTTTGTAAATGTTACAAAAATAACTGATATGCGTCACAATGCAGTAACTTGTACGTATTAAAAGAGTTTCAGGAACTATTGCTGATACCGAAAACTGACAATTATACGCAAATTTCAGACAAAATGTCAAACTATTCACAGGCTTTTTGTTAATTTGAAACTTTGCAACCCAAATCTAGTGAAGCTTTGTTTTATGCACTAATTGATAAGAAGTTAGGCTCTTCATTTTTGAAATAGTTATTAACGTTTATATGTGTTCTTTCAACATTTTAAGTGTACATTAATAAACTCGAAGTTCGGGAGATTCGTGCAAGAAACAAAGTCTCCCTTGGATGTGACCTTGAACATGCTAATGATGGGAATCGACTTGAAATTGAAATTTCAAGAAATTGGCTAGGAACGAAATTATGTGCCATAGGAAAACAACAACAATTAATATGCTACGGGAAAAGAAATCACAGCAACTAATAATTGACTGTATCTCTACGACAGTCCAAATCAGGGAGATGGGCGAGAACTCCCTAAGACAGGAAGCGTTGTTGTGTATAGTGACAAAATCTGTGATTTTCTTCCGACTGACCTGCGAATTGCTATCTCTGATCCAAGTTAGCTTAAAATAACCTTGCCGGTAAGCTAACTATCAAGAGTCGAGCAATGTTCACTGATCATATTCGGGCTGATAAACTGACTTTATCTAAAAACTGCTTTGCATGTTGAACAGAGTATCATTCGTAAAAAGATGAAAACTAACTTGATCGCCATATAAGCCAACAAGAACTTTCTTCTTTTTCTTAACTGGCCATAGCCACCCGTTAGTATTTTACGGACTTATGAAGAGCTGGTGCTTCCAACGGAGGCATTGCCTGCACCTTCGCATTGAAGATCTTTCTCTCATTAGTTTGTTCATCCATAGTCTAGGATTTCAGTTCGCTTGACTATGTCAATGTCGTCGCAGAGCTTATGGAGTTCGTGGTTTCATTAAATGCCAAGCCGTAAAGAGTCAAATAACTTTCTCCAGGATCGATATTTTAAAGCTTATTGCAGTCTTTAATGGGCACTTAGGGCACTTAATATGTAGGTAACAATGCGAGGTTATTAAAACTACAGTCATAAGAGCAGGAGCTGTGACAGGGATACACGGAAGACGCTGATCACTACTAGCCTGCCATGTACCACCATAGAGTTTACCACTCTGAAACTTAGAAAGAACTCTTATTTTTCTTTTCCCCTTGACAACCCGTTATTGGGTTACGGCCTTATGTAGATCACTCCTTCGGGCGCATCAAAACATATATCAGGGGTAGGGAAGTTTTACGCGGTTGGCCCCAAGCGCTAGGTACTACCTTGTTAAAGTCCTGGGAACTAAGCCTCTGAGTTTAGTGCTCACTGCTTGGAACGCCGAACGTGAGGTAAGGTGATTGGCCAAACAATCTTACGGGTGAAGCTTTAGAAGATTTTAGCTGCATCACATAGAGAAGTGAAGAAATGTACTGGTTGATGGCTTATGTCAATTTATTATACAAACGAAGAAGAAGCCATGTTTGGAAGTTGCACGACAGTTGCTAACTAAAAATGGCTTCAAAATAAAAACACGAATACTAACAATTAATTACGATTGCCGTACAAAAGTCGTTGTTATCGGCTAGCAATTATCGTGCAACTTTTAGTGCGAGAAGCGTATTACCTTTCCTAATTATAGTTCAAAAAAGTATTGGCATATTACGTCTAAGGCTTTGCAATACATATAGAACCCAATGTATATTAGAGTTATATGTCTTGGACGGTCGAACCGTTTCCCCACCCATTTTAAATGGCATTGAAAAACTATCAAGTTAATTGAAGTGCTTCAACTTATAAGGCGTTCGCATTGCATTTTCTCAGCATAGTTAGCAGCTGCAACTGAAAAGTTTTCACATTGCCGAGTAGCGCCGCAAGCAATGGATTTTCGTTTGCTTTGAACGCAGTTTAATTTTACCTGAATTGAATTTCCCTCACATACAAATGATTTCACAATTGAATAAACACCTGCTTAGCGTACTCACTGCTTCCTTTCGTTATTGAGAAAATGCACAATTCACCAAACTTTAAAATCACCTTTAATAGTCTTAAAAACATAGTATACTTATTCAGGTACGATAAGTCTGCTGACGCACTTATATAAACCAGTGAGAAAAACATACACGTTTTTGTCGATATTTGGAACAGCATAAAAAATAAAGAAGGCGAAAGTGCGATGTCGGTGTACCAATCTTTCCTAAGTTAGTATACCTTGCCTAAAACATTTAGCGGTCAGAGTAAAATTATTCTGAAAATTTGCATTTCAATGCTGCAAAATGGATAAGAAAAGTTAAGGTTACGAAACTTCCGCAAAAATTTATCAATCAATATTCGATTGCAATTCTTCTGCAATCGCAATGTGAACGCAGTACCAACTTAGCTTTGCCTCTGAGATTGGCAGCTGAACATTTAAGAGCCGACACGAAGTAATCGGTTATGGAATATATGATGTTAGCGACCTAATCTATGTAATTGGTTTTAAGCTAAATTTGACTATTTTCTTCGTAAGCGTTTTTGTTGTCAGGCACTAGATGATCTAGATTTTTTGAACACTTATCTATGTATATGAAACAAAGTCCTAACATATATTTGTAACCCGGGAAAATGAAGCAATCAATTTACTTGGCAATCCATTTGTTGTTATCTTCTCTCAAGCGGAACAGTGTGCAAAACGTAATAAAGCCAAAATGGCCTCAAATTTTACCCTAACTTTTCACTTAAATTTGAGGCATCGTAGAACTTATAAATTTGTTCTACGGAAAGTGTTCGGTAGGATATTTGGCCCTTTACGCATTGGCCACAGCTACCGCATATGATGTATGACGACATAGATATAGTCAAACGAATAAAAACCAGAGGCCCCACTCATGTTGTGGCTTATTTTGGAAAAGAAAAGGGATGAGAAAATCTAAGTGGCTGATGAAAGGAAAGCCGTAGAGAAAGAAGCGCAGCAGAGGCATCTGCCGCTTGGCAGCAAGGAGGGTAGTAAGCGAAGCGAGTAAGGCGCTGAGTCCCCTTTAAAATTCAAATAATTTCATACAAAGTACAGACTAAATACAAGACGGTTCTGACAAAACTGAAATTTCCAACTAACAAGATGAAAATTGCAGTCATCTGCAAACTATTGCATATTTTCGAGTAAAGTCTTGTTGGTTTCTTTAGCCCTTAGAAAGCTCAGCTCAAATTCAATTTAAATGCACAAAAAAAAAACAGAGTTGCCTAATATATTTAAAAGTATTTCGCATTCAATCAGTAGCACATTCAGTCATATTCATTTAGACGCACAAACAAACACACTCACACATACACTTATAAAAATCTGTCATAGAAGTGTTAGTATGTGCATATTTATGCTTTTATTTAGACGCAGCTAGGCAAAAGGGTGTCAACACCTTGTTGTACACATGCGAACGCTTCAACATGTGGTGCTACCACTTCCTGGCGTCGCACTCCGGGGGCTCCTCCACCACACTGTGTGGCTGCTTAGCGAACCGAGCAACCAACCCCATGAACTTTGCCCAATGCTCGTAACGAAATATTGCACGACAACAACAACAAAAAAATTGATGCAGACAGTCGGGACGGTGCCCGACAGTGGAATACCCTGTACCCATTTTTTCTATGAAAATCAAATTTCATGCAAATTTTTGTATCGATGCGTTGAACGATATGGGAGTTATAACGGTGCGGAAAAAGGTCAACATTGTTTGATTTTTAAGCCTAACGTATCACATTTGGTTAACATAAATGTTAACTTCAACATTTCTTTAAAAAGTGAAATTCAGTTACAGTTCATAGGAGAGGTGGCCTAAAATTGCCACATTGTTAGCTATATCTTCTTAAGTTCTTATCCGATATGAATAATTTTTACATTACACATGCACAGTAATAGTGTGCATAAATGTGACAAGATTCAATTGGATAGCTTTTATGGTGTGGGTTAAAACCGCGAAAATCTTTCACGGGGGAAAGGGGTGAGATAACGACAAAATTCGACAAACTTGCACTGAATTGGTATAATGCACATCGTTTGGTAAACATTTTTTTTGGTCTTATAGTCTGACTGATAATGACAACACGGACAGACGGACGGACGGACAGACGGACATGTCTATATCGACTCGACTATTGCGCCTGACCATTTTTGCCCATGGAACATATGGTCTGCCACGCCTCCTTCTGCCTGTTACATACATTGCACAAATGTATAATACCCTTTTACACTTTGTGTACAGGGTATAAAAATATAGTCGCAAGCTATTATGGATTTTTTGTTGTTGTTGCTGTTGTTGTGCAGGCTTGTGTGTCAGTATTTGTGTATTTTGGTGAGTCTCTCTTTGTGTGTGTGGGTGTGAGTGTGTGTGTGTGTGTGTGTGTGTTTGTCGCTCGTCCTTATTATTTATTATGTTTATTGTATTATAATAAGTTTTAGTTGCGCATTGTAGCTCCTGCTCAAGCAAGCGAGCTCTGCGTGTGTGTGAGTCTGTATGTGTATGTGTGTGTGTGTTGGCAAATATAAAAAAAGAGCTCTATAAATATAAACACTGCTGTATATTTGTGGCTTAAGTGTTGCCAACAACAAAAACAACAGCAACCAGGCGCTGCTCACTTTTCAGCGCCCTCATGCTATTAATTTACAGTCCTTACAGGTTATATAAACTTTTTAATGAAGTTTGAAACGCTACAAAAGAGTCAGATGGAGATTATGGAATTTTGCTGAGTGAACTCTGCCTAGCGTTGCAATAATTGGAGAAATTAAAGGAGCCACTCTTGGTAATCATGAGTAAAATGAACAAACTTGTATTCAGCGCAACAGCACTTGAATATAGTAGAGATACTAATTTCCGTTACTGCCTCAGAACTTTCAACGATTTATCGAGTTTTCACTTTCTTTCATTGAAAATTGGACTTTGAATAACTTATATATCCAAACAGGTACAGTCCCGATGGAATTTGGAAAATTAAGTCCTCAAGTTTTTCTGTACACTTTCTTTTTAATTGTTGAATATATATATTATATTATATTATATATAATTCTTCTTATACGAAAAAGTTGTTAAAGTTATGATTCATATAAATATATTTTAAGATTAATTAAATTGACAAGAATTCTGATGAAAAAGAACTCTGCAAGATTTCAACAAAAGAGATTTAAAGCCTTTACAAATAACGATACATATTATTCAATTCCAATGCTCATAAGTATTCTCCATTTAAAGGTGATGTTATTCCGCGAAATATATTTTAAGATTGATTAAATTGAGAAGAATTCGGATGAAGGAGAGCACTGCAAGTTGTCAACAATGGAGACTTAAAGCCTTTACAAATAACGATATATATTATCCAATTCATTCATTTTAAAATCACACTCATTTTCGTTTGCATTGCCTCTACGTTTGCGTTTAATAATATAAGACATGAACTCTAGTTTATCATCTCAAAAGTAGTCAGATGAAAAATAATTCTAGAAGATTTTCTTACCAAATTACGATTTCTGAAGATGATGTTTTAAATATGCTACAAAATTGTATTGATTGATTGAAAAGAAGCCAAATGCTGCAAGATGCTCGAAGATGATATCATATAAAGTATGTTTTTAAGATGATTTTATCAAGATGATATAATAATATCTTGGAAATACCCAGATGATATTTATTTAGATTGATCGAAAAGAAATCGCTTAAAACTGAATTCTACATGAGTTCCTCTACGTACAACGATTCTTATCGTTAACTTTTGTTTAAAACGTCTCAAAATGAGTAAAACATAGTTATGAGTTTAGTTCTGCCTCTCTCTTTTAATTTAGAACAGGAATCGATAGCGGAAGCAGGGCATACTTTAGCATACTTTGTGTTCAACGGCTTATTGATATTTCATTTGACTTTGTTATTTTTCCGCTTTAAATGCAGCAATTCATCCTTGAACTATCCATATAAAAACAAGAAGCTCTCGTATGCTACACTTTATAAACAATCAACTGTTCTCGCCGCTGTGCTCTCTCCAGTAGTCGCTGCTAACACCATGAAGCAATGAAAAGAAGGAGGTGCATTGCGCCACTGCGTTATTCAGAAACGAAGACACATGTGACGTCACAATATCAAGTTTCATGCTTTACTCTGCATTGTGAGTTCGCACGTTTGTCGTTTTCTTTTCATGCTTAACACGTTGATCTTGCGACTTATATGCGCAGAGGGAGCCAAAAATTGAACATGGGATGGCGCATCCACTTTAGTTTCATTACTTCATGCTGGTAATACAGCACCCCCCGAGTCATAGAAACAGAATTGGGCCACACAAATCACGTCACCCGAATCAAGCCACATAATTCAGGCGATCCGACTTTATATGTTTCACATCCAAAATAATACACTTTTCGATGTTAAATTCAGATTTGATCAAACAAGTCTAAAACTTCAAATCCCCAAATATAAAAGGCAGCCCTCATATGGGACGGATATCCGCACAACTCGACAAACTAGAACCTCTTATAAATAGTACGCAGCTTCTGATAAAATCTGTCACTCGTCATAGCTATAACGCCTCGACCTATAGTAACACTTTTGCGTTTAGTCCATATGAAAAAATCGAAACTAAGTAGACGTGGAGTTAAAATTTCAACTCAAAATATATACAGTAATTCTTTTCTGTAATTATTCCATATTATTAAATTTTTTACGTAGAAACTTTAAAATAAGTACAATATGTCTAACCAGGAAGGAATACTGACCATAGAGCCCGCAGATCAGTTGCGCTTTATAGGACCTTTTAACCATCCTGTCGGCACTTTTCTGACATTGAAAAACAGTGGAGCTAGAACCTTGGTGTATAAGCTCATGACGACTGCGCCGGACCATTATGGGGTTCATCCAAACAAGGGCATCATACAACCGTATGGATCAATTCAAGTACTGATTTGCCTGCAGCCCATTTCAGTTGCTGAACTTAAGAAGAAGAATCATAAGTTTTTGGTGCAAAGTGCTGTGTCTCATTCAGCGCCTATATTAACCAATTTTAATAAATTGTGGCAGGAGGCGAGCCATTCGCGTTTGAAGGACATCAAGCTGCAGTGCGTCTTTGAGATTCCAGAAAGCGAGGAAGCAGAAGGCTTAGGCATGGTTCATATGACTGGAAAACGTAGTCTGATTTATTATTTCACACGTGGCATTGCTGTGGCCATTTTGAGCTATTTGTTATTCAAATATTATCCATAAAATAAATGGAAATTTTTTGAAAAGCGTTAATTTAAAACTTGCATCACAGCAAACGAATTAACTGTAAAATAAAGTATGATTCAATTAACACTTTATGTTTTCTTCCTTCAAAGAATCATGCGATGTGGTGTTCTTTGGTTGGACTCGCCACTCCGCATTTTTAACTAAAACAGGTTCTTTGTTGGCTGTAGGGATTAGACCCACGGTTAAAAGGGACAAATGTCTTGTTACTCCTAAAAAGCCTAATGAGAGATATAAGCAAAAGTGTCGCCATATGTTATTTGTGCAAGGAGTTTGTGGCTGCACATTTGGCTTTGGGCCAAGTGTTATTGTAAATGAAAAAGTGAAGGTTTCATCTGATTTGTTGATGATGAGGTTTGAAGCTTGACATGAAAAGCTTAAGAAAATGAAGTTCCGATCCAGAAATTCGGAAGACAAAAACTATCGCAAAACTCATTATTTACTTTTCCATCCAGAGCATAAGAGTCGAAACATCCTAATTTAGATTGATTGATATGCAAACAATCATATCATATATATATGTTAGCTTAAACAAAACATTTGGTAAATGTTTTTTTAAAATAAAAAAAAATCTGATTACGCTGCTCAATAACCGTCGATTTCTTTATAATATTGACTGTTGATGCCATTCCGAAAATGTTTTTGCATTTTAAGTTATTTCTGTCTCTTACGTATCGAAGTTATTTCAAATAAAAAATTGATTTCCCTTGTAAATTGCCGTGTTCTGTGTCATTCAGATTACAGCAATGCCCACAGTAAGTGTCAACTTTTTAAAGTTAATGTGTTTTTTATGATGTGGTTGTACTATCCCTAAAATGTTTGTTTTTATATTAAGTTTTATCCCTAACCTAAAAAAAACTCTTTAAATTGGTGATCTCTATTTCTAGTCTTATCAAACACACATAATTATCTTTTCTTAATCTTCTGCTATCAAGATGACGTTATATATATTATATTTTTAAGTGAAGTTTTAATAATGTCTCATCTCTTATTAAAAACTGTCATTTTTTTTCAAAAAAAAACACAAAGTTCGCATGTCTAAGTTTAGGTGGCACTTGTGTGTACCGCTCTTTAATGTGAATTCTTTTAAAACTTATGCCAATGGCAAAGATATTTCTGACCTTTCAACAGACTTCTTTTAGAGGAAGAACTAGCTTAAATAGATATTTGGCACACCTGCGACTTTCAACTATTTTGCTGGCATGCCTCCTATTACATCGCATATTAACGATTTCAAGAACTGCAAGAGTATCTTAACTTTGACGTCTAAAAATTTAACTTATTTTTGGTCGCTCTAAACTTTTTTGCTTGCTGGCAACACGCCCAGAATAACGGAGCCCAAAAGGTCGCTGCCGCTCAGATTGACTAAGCAAAAGGGTCAGGTTAGACGCCACTTCCACAACCCTTCAGCGACCAATAGTAACCCCTTCCGCTACAGCCATGCTAAACAGCTGCGCTAAGCGTATAAAAAATGATGACAACGGCGTCGAGGTCGCGAGGGGGGGTCGCGCTGTGCCGCAAAGGGCGTGGTAGATAGCAACGCTATATCATCGGCGAGTAAAGTGTTAATCCGCTTTTGTTTTTGTTTTTGTTTGCCAGCCAACAAAACTTGGCGTGGCTGTAACAATTTCACATATAGAATAGGTGCCCGGAGAAAGGTGCCCGGAGAAAGGTGCCCAAAGGCACCTAGGCATATGTGTGTGTGTGTGTGTGTTTTTGGGTGTGTGTGTTTGGGTGTGCGTAGGTGTTGGCAGGGCCAAAAACCAGCTGCCATTTCAGTTGCTCATCTCAGATTTATAAGCATTTGCGTTTAACAATGCCGTTGTTTGTTTGTTGTAACTGTTGTTGTTGCTGTTATTTGTGTTTGTGTTTTGGGTTACGTAATTGTAATTTGAATGTGTTTAATTTAATTTTTAGTTGCCTTCATTATAAGACGTGTTTTTGCACGTTCGTACAGTTTGTTCGTTTTCTGTTTTATTTATTGCCTTTGAACGTGTGCCTAATTGTTGTGTAGCTTGAGATAATGAAGCGACTGCCCAAGCAGACCGACGCACAGACAGGCGGTTTGCGCCCAAAAGCCGTCTGTCTGCCTGTCTGTCCGGTCCTGTCCTGGTGTCTGCGCTACAATCTGTCTGGCCAAATCTGTCTATCCCAACCTGTCTATCCATTAGCTGTTAGCTCTTAATTTATAACACAGCTCAAATAAATTGTAACGCAAATATTTGCAATTAGCAAACGTTTGTCTGCGCTCAAAGTTGGGCAACAGGTTTTTTGCAGATTTCAGCACGGCTAACGGAGGTTCTTGGCCCCGCCAGCAACAAGTTGACAATTGACTAATTGCTTAACACGCGACAAGCACAAGGGCAGCGTAGGGTTGTCAGGAGGCGTTGTCAGCTGCAGAGTTGACACAAGGCGTTTGTTTTTGTTTTTTTTTTTAACAACTTTGCTTGCAACTATTTGCCACACTATTTTTACACTTCATTTGCACTGGAGAACTTTCGGTAAGCCACACACTCACACACTGACGGACAACACTTCAAGCGCTCGACACGACGATGCTTGTGTGTGTGTGTGTGTGTGTGCGATGTATTGTCGTTGTCGCTGTTGCCGTCTGCCGCTGCTCGTCGTCGTTATAGTACCTTCCGGCAAACGCGTTGCCAATCAACTGAAGGCAACCAGCAGCAAATCACTTCCTTGGGCAGCAGCAGCAGCAGCACCATGTCAAAAGAGAAACTCAGAGAGCGCGCGTAAGCTTCAAGAGCATCAATCAAAGCTGAGCAAAGCTTCGGCTCAACGTGCTGGCCAGTAAAAGTGCGTTTGGTAAGAGAGCGCACCGAAGAGCGCAGAGCGCATTTCTGGCTTGGCAATGAAAGGCCGTCAAGGCTTTTAACTCTCTCTCTCTCTGTGTGTGTGTGTGTGTGTGTGTGTGTGTGTGTGTGTGTGTGTGTGTGTGTGTGTGTGTGTGTGTGTGCGTGTGTGTGTGTGTTGGTAGTGAAAGTGAGCTGATAAAGTGAACTGATAACATAGTAAAGCCCAAATATTTGTAGGAAAATATGATGACCGTGTTTTTAGTGCATACTTTTGGGGGCTTAAATGTCAAGCAGCGGCAGTTGTTGGCCATAAATTAAGCCATTTGTGGCCTTAATTAAATGCTTAAAAGAAACAATTTTGTGGGAAATTAGCGACAGTTAACAGCAGCTATAAGAGCACGATGTCTGCTTATTTTAGAGTATTTTTTTTGTCATTTCAATTGCAATTGGCGTTTAATGTCTGAGTTTGTACTTGTGATAGCTAATATCTCTATAGGTCTTCTTCTTCTTCTTAATTGGCCATAACAACCCGTTATCGGGTTACGGCCTGATGTGAATACATTCATTCAAGCTTTTTAGCTGTTTATAACATTTTCATTGCAGTGCATTCTTTGTTTGTACTCGTTTTTTTTAATAAAAAAGCAACACCTAATGCTTGAGGAGCAGAATAAACGTATAAAAACGTTAATAGCAGTTTTCAATAAGCAAAAGTTTCAGTTTTAAGCTTGAAAACCATTGACAAAACAAACTTTTCAAGTAGAAATAACAGATTTCAGTAGGTAAATCTAACTTGTTCTTAGTTTTAGGCACAAAAACCATGAACTAAATAAACTTTTCAAAGCATAAGGAAAAGTTTATAAGCCTTATAAAGAAATTATAGATTTCAGCAATTTAATTTGTTTAGCTCTTAGTTGAATGCATAAAAATATTCTTTGACAGATTTCCTTTTTGCTTATTTATGTCTTATTTTTTCGTGTACATGGCCAAAATGCCAAAAGCTTTTGAGCTTCTTAATTTGTAATTGCTTGCTTAATTAAATTGCTATACACAAAATTGCATTACAAAAAAATGTGCATTGGTATGCCACAAATCACTAGACGCTTTTGTCTAACTAACGCTAGAAAAATGTGTTAGATAGTATCACGCATTTGAAAGAGATTTGTGGCAGAACACTGGTTGACTGCCTTAACTTCATTTAAGACTTCTTTAAAATTGTGTTGCCTACTTTTTTGGGCTACTTTAGTACAGTTCTAAGTACACTTACTTTGAAACCAACTCCACACTCAAAAACAGCTCATTTAATTGTTGCATTGTTGCATGTTATTGATTGCCAAAGCGAGTCTTATCTGCACAAACAGCTGATGGCGCTCTCTGACTAGCATAAAGTGCGTCAAGCTTTTCACCATAAAAGCTTGCGCTAAGCTAAGCGCTCGTTGCTGCTAAGCAACGCTAGATGGCGCTGCTAATTGCCAGCAAAACGATTAATCTGGCTGGCAAAGCATTTACCAAGTAATCTTAGCTTGACTCCATGTTTTAGGGCCAAAAGACGCCAAGATATACTGACAAATGCTTTAAGCCAATGCCAAAGCAGTTTCTAATTTATAAGGCTACTAGGACATAGGGCGAGGGGAGGGCGGAAGGCAGATGGGGGCTGTGTAGCAGCTTGTTTTATACAGGTGTTTAGTTATTTATGCCTCGTCACACGTAGCATGTGTTTAGTGTCTGCCCTGCGCCTTGTGCGTGTTTGTGTTTTTGTTTGTAATGGCTAAACAAATGTTTGTTGTTGAGTGCGTGCTATATCCAAAAAGTATGCGCAATGCTGCCATTTTTCACGCTTAAACTTTACAGGCAAAAAAAAAAAAAAACCAAGAAAATCACAAAGAAAAACGTTTATGTGCAAAAGCATTACATTTATTATGTCGTATAAGAGATTTAAGCCAAGCAGCAAAACAGCAATTGAGCTGCCTTTGAAATTAAATATAAATAAAAGTGAGTGTGCATTACATACAGCAACAACAACAACGACAAACAATAAAAAAATAAGCTTAATTGAAAAACTTTTGTGTTGTCAGTTGAAAAGTTGTATGCATACTTCGCATTAATTAAGCCATGAGTTTTACACTTTACTCCCAAGATCCGCTGCACAGTGCACATTGTTCTTGTTGTTGCCGCTGACAGCTGCATCAAAAGCTCATCAACACAAGTCGCCGCCATTTGCAATGCATCTAAGCAATAAGTTAAGCAGCTAAAACAAAATGGCGCCAATGTTGCTGCAGCGCACAAAATTATGCAATACAAAATGTGTGCTGCCCCAAGTTTGTACGTGACTCGGATTTGGCCTTAGCACTGACACTGTCAAGATCTCTGTCTCAATAGCTCACAGCTACGTGCACACACACAAACCGCCGAAATACACATTACTCGCATTTTGAATAATGCGCGCACATTTGGCATTTTATTTTATCATCTGGCATATCCTTATATGCTGCCACTCATCCATAAGACCCCCTTAAGATCCGCCCCAGCATCAACTCAAGGCATCTGGCAACAACTTCTGATGATGAAATTAAACTGCTGCTCGACGACTTCTTCTGCATTGCTTGTTTTTATTTGCCTTTACTACTATTATGCGCTCGCATTCCCATTTATACTACATTCATTTCATTTTGAAGTTTTCTTGCTTTTTTTTGTTGTTGTTATTTGCTCATCACGCCCCCAGAGTTGGGTTATAAATCGACGCAGTTGGATGCGCTGAGTAATGCCTGGTAATATTTGGTTTCCTTCTTATACTCTTTTAAAGAGTAAGCTTCAAGTGTCACGCAGATTACAAAACACAGCACAGAAGCAGACATTTGGGACCTTCTTAAAGTTGATCTCTTGTGCATATATAGCAGCATCGGCAGAACATTATAGTAATAGTAGTTGTGTGACAGCGAAGAAAAGTTGTCATAACGAACAAGTTTCAAAGCAGGCATGTGCAGCGATAGAGAGAGGAAGAGGAAGCACAAGAAACCTGAATGTATTAGTGTACTGAGCGGATGAACTTGCTGCTTCAGTGCTGCTTGCTCTTGCCTATAGCAAGTAGTGAGTCAAGCCTTCGGCTAGCACTTCGGCTAGCACTTCGGCCGCACACGAATAACATTCAGGCCGTGCGCTATGTCGTTGCTTTTAGGGCCCGTTCTCTGAGTAACATTTTCTCAGTTGCTATTGCAGATGCTTGCAAGATGCATTACGAAGTTACACTGTCCAAATCTCAGCAAATAGGCAAGCAACTCACTATTCTGCTGCTCAAAATCACACACCCAGCGCTATTGACTTCTATGCATTTAATGGATGGCGTCCAGATAAGAGTCGAATACCAGTTTCCTCCGATCATCTACCTCTAGAAGCTACATTCGTTGCTGCTCCAGAAATCAATTTTCTCCCACGTGATGCAAATATAGCTAAGTTCTGCCGGGAACTGGAAGAAAGTCGGGATGTAAACCTGGAAATTCTTCTACCAGAACACATTGAAGATACTCATGCGACATTTTTCAATAAAGTCCATGCAGCTGCCCTCTGTGCAGAGACTTGGAGAAACGTTTCAAATCATTTAATAGCCGCTCAACTAGCAGGCAAAGAAAGGTCCAGCTTGTACTCGATAGACCAGAGCAGTTATGGCCCTCTGTTGCTCCCATCGCAGCGGTGGAAATCTTGTTACATATTAAAGAGTTAAAAACTAGAAAGGCCCCAGAAGATGGACTAGTTAACAGAGCACTTAAGGCAATGCCAGGCAAAGCTGTGCATTTTTGATCTTTGTGTTGAGATTGGGACACGACCTAACCACAAGGAAGAAAGCGAAGATCTGGATGATCCACAAAAGTGTAAAAAGCGCTTCCACCCTGAGCTCATACTGACTAATAAGCTTGCTGCCCACGGTTCCCAAGCTTTTTTTTTTCGCTGCCTGGCGACTCGCAAAGCATTAAAGATAAAATCCGTCCTTTCCAATTTGGTTTCCGAAAGTCCCATGTAACACCATTATCAATTGCACATATAACAAAGTTAAGCCTTGATGGCTTCGAGCTTGAGGATTAAACAAGCCTTCGACAGTGTTTGGAGTTTGCAAAGTCAAGCATCTGCTGTCGCCTCAACTTCTTTTGGTTGGGCATAGCTACTTGACGGACCGTTTCTTCTCAGTGGTGCTGGATGGTGTTGAGTCTACAGTCAAGGCCATTTGAGCTGGGGTTCCACATGGAAGTGTTTCGGGGACCACGCTTTGCGCGCTCTTCACACACGACATGCCCACTGGCTCCGAAATCGGCATACAGGACTCACAGTACCTGCTCATCGTCATTTATGCTGACAACAAAGCCATCCAACGGATGTTCCACAGCAGTACTTGGAAAGCTTTTCAATCTTGACCAGATGCCTGCTGCACCCTTTTAATCTACCAATCGCTCTAAACTAAGATGTCCATACGTTTTATACTACATGCAGCTCATACCGGATTTGGGTCCATATTTGAATGTGTTCTTACGAAGTTGTTGATTACTCACCTGAAACGAAAGAACGAAAGAGATAATGTATTAGGATTTCTAAGAGTACAGTAAATTCATGTTGTAATATAAAATACAGTTGTTTTGATTAATCCATTAACTTTGGTACACACGAAAGTCTGGGAGTATATGTTAGAGAAGTGTGAACTTGTTGCTAGGTTGAATTTTAATCGCATTCAAGTCCTAAAGAGCAAAACTTTGTGTTTAATCAGAGGATTTAAATGTTTTATTGTGTGCAATTAACCTCAAGCTGATTATATGTAATTTTAAAGCAACCATTTCAATAATCGATTGACCATCAAAATAAGTTGGCAATGAACATGGAACCTGAAGTCATCTTTTGTTAGCTAGTAATTTGCCAGATACATGATGGTTTGCTAAGGTTGACCATGGGAGCTGGTTTATACGTAAAGATACTAAACTAACTTTCAAAACCAAGAAGTGTTTTGCATGTTAAAGCTTGGACGATGCCATGCTGATGCCACTGAAGGATTGTGGACCAATTAGGTAGTGAAAGTAATGCATGAGTATGAAGGGACCTGGATAAGCGATGAGTCATATTCATTTGAACAGATGCTGCTAAGCTATTTGGCTATCTGAATAGATTCTCTCATTTCTCCTCTATTACGGAATTACTAAACTTAATTGGTCGACATTCAATTTTGGCTCCGCTGCTGCTGTATGCTCTATATGTATATAACATGATATATGAGTTCGTTATACCCTTCTGGATGGATATCTATAGACATATCTAAGAAGTTTAATCAGTACCACTTAAACTTATCTTGGACCGCATTACTCCTAAATCAATGTTCCAATTACCTTGATCCAAGCAAATATACAAATATTAACGAAGTTCCAATTCCTCAAAATGGAGGGATAAATTTATGTATGAGATTCTTGACTTGATACTAGTTTTGTACGAATTGTACCAGAAATACTAAAAAGTGAGTCTAATCAGGATTGAAATTAGTAAAAATCTAATTTACAAAATGTTATGTATAAGAGAGAAATCGAGTCTTTTCGTAAACATGGCCTTAACCATTTATGTATTTTAAGAATCTGCTTGCAAATCTCTCTTCTTCTTTTCTCTCTCGTACAACTTCCATACGGTGCCCCCCTGGTGGGCCTGTGTTCTGGTCAGGGACAGGATGAAGCTCCCTGATTCCTGTCTCTACCTTTACTAAGTTGATGCACAACCTCCACGTGGTGCCCCCTGGTTAGCTTATCTAAACAACACCGCATTGTTGAGGCATTGAGCTTTTGTACGCAGTGAAATTTACCCAGGACTTTAGAAGGGTTGTGCGTAGAGCTTGAGAGCAACCTCCATTCCAATGAATGATGCTATTAGGCGCATGGAGCTGTGCCGCACATCAGGCAACCAGAGAATACCTAGCTGAATGAAATACCTTAATCATTGAATTCAAACAATCTGATTTGTAGATCAAAAAACGAAAAGAATTTAATCCTTCCAAAGCAGATGTAAATTTGGACGTCAATTAAGTGCTGGGAGTAACGATATTTGACTGAAAGAGCATAAAAACTTCAGTGCTCTTAGTTAATTGGTTTTTCGTTTCAGTTCTGTTGCTTATTTATAAATTTTCACCCTTTTTTGAAGGCGGCATGCCAACATGCAAGGGGCGTGGTCCAATTACCACATCTAAACTGCCTGGCCAAACTTTTTGCAACGATTTTGGCAAATTTTTGCCTTAATTTGTAATTTTCACAACTTTAAATCAAAAATATTAAGTATGCGCACTGTGCGCACAAAACACACTCACACACGGAGCCCCACAATTCAGCAAAAAAACACAACGCAGCTAATCAAAAAACGTCTCTGGCAGCCATAAAAAAAAGGGTTTCACCTTTGCAACCCTTTACTACATGATATATGTATGTGTGTGTGTGTGTGAAAGTGTGTGCGTAGAACGCAAACATTTCATATCTGGCCATCCATCTTGCGCGCTTTGTTTGCTTTTGAGCTCGAGCCCCTTCAAGATAACAGAAATTTCGACAGCCATAATAAGGTCGCTGCCAGGGTTGCCAGCTTATGCATTTATTTATTCTGCCGCAATGCAAATAACTGAGTTTGCTGCAGTGCGCATTGAATTTTATTTGCGGCCATTAAAATGCAATGCAAAACTTGCTACAACACGCCAAAAATGAGTGACAACAACAATACGGCCGCAACATAATGAGCACTACACGGAGCGCAAGGTCAACCAAGGACGAGTCACAATTGTTGTTGTTATTGTTGTTGTAAACGTTGCTGCTTTCATTTGCTTTTTGTTTGCCTCGTTTTCATTTCGCTTTCTTGCTGTGGTTGTTGGTTTATAATGCCACCCCCGCGAGCTGCACAGTGGGGCACAGTGGGGCACAGTGGCAACAACAACAATAGCAGCGACATGACACAGAGCTAGCGAGTCAGTCGTGGGAAGGTCTGGAAGCAGCTTAAAGCGACAGCGAACGCCGGAGCAATTAGAGAGCAAGCAGCCCAAAAAGTATACAAACATACATACAGACACATCGCATGGAAGACAGCAGGAAAATATGTTTTTTCTTTTGAAAAATATAAAAATGTTAAAATGGCAACAGGCACTTGTAAATTTGTTGGTTTTTTTTGTTGTTTTATAAAGACAGGCACAGAGGAAGAGCAACGCAAGCCACACGGAAATAATCAATAAAAGACACATTCGTAGTCGAAACATTTATCTAAGCTTTTGGATGCTCTTATTTTGATGCCACGGTCAGACGGACCGACAATCGGCACGCCGACTCGTGACAAGCGGTAGCTAACCGTAATCTCATCGCGTTTAAGTAGCGGAAGTAAAAGTAAGCACTTATGTCCACAAGCAAGACATCTGGCATTAAAGAGCATACTATACCCTAGCCGGTGGCCAAAGCTGAGTTTTTTTGGAGTAAGTCTGCCAATAGCTAAGCAACACAATCAGCAGTCGGATGAATTTTCATCTGCAAATCGCGTCTTTAGTCTAAAAGCTGACTGGGGGCTGAGTCCTCGTGACAAGCGAACTATATATGCTGCACTCTGGTGCCTTGTGCTGTTTGGTGCTTCAGTTATGAGACTTCTAGATACCTGGAGGGGTTTGCTGTCCTGCCAGGTCTTCGAAACTGAAGAGCATTTATCGTTCATAAGAAATCAGCGAATGTTATAGCATATGGTAAAATGCATGTACAAACCTTCCCACAAGAGAAATACAACCTACCGTGCATTGTAGGGTACAAAAAAAAGCATTACTGGGCAACATGTAAACGCTTAAAGGCTGCGGCTGTGGCCTCGTCTGATCTTGCCAGGCTGGCTGGCTGCCTCGCTTAATGGAGCCCCTCGAGCTGCACTGAGTGATTGTGGCAGACTAACACCCAGTTATATATAAAATATATAAGCTTGTATTAAAATTGTGGCCACAATTCCAGCCAAATATTGATTCATGAAAATGCTGTGCATACAACTCGCTTGCCAAACGCTGCACAATATTAATACAACATTTATGAGTCATTTATTGTCGCTCATTATGCGGAAGGGCCAAGGGCTGTCGGGGATTGTATTGGCCCAGTGCAAATTAATAAGCAAATAAGCCGCACAGCTGGCGCCAGCGACATGGCCAACAGAGCAGACCAATAGCCCTAGTCATAGCCTTACTCAATAGCCAAAAAATTGTGTCCCTCTGCTGTGGGCCATAGTTGACCCATTTAAGTACAGTTTGTTACCTCGGACCATGCAAATTAGCGCATAATAATGCAATACAATGATGATATATGATAAAACCAAAAACACAACATTGCGAATGCAAATACAAGGACACGCTTAGCCAACTTGGATGCTCTTAGCCAAAAAGATCATCTTTTGTTTAATGAAACTGCATTTGGAACAGAAGAAAAGAGAGAGATAGAGAGTAATAAAAAGTGTTAACTTTGTCTTGTAATAATCCCCTGGGAGTCCTATCTGATAGTTCCAACAGAAGGGTGTCGCTGAAATCCTGTATCCACCAAGGAGCGACATTCTTCTTCTTGCCAGGGCATCATACTCAGCTAGAATGTGCAGCAGGGATACCTCCTTAAGTTTACAGAACCTACAGGTAGTGGCGCCAGTTATGCCCAAGCTTGCTCAGCTGTCTCTTCAGCCTTTCACAATTCTAATAGACTTCATTTCTAACTGTTATAGCTTCTTAAACCTGTTTAGGCTATAAGAGCCAAAGAACTGGTTGGCCTTTCTGAGGCCTGGAGTACTTATCCAGTTAGCTGTTTTTCCTCTACTCTTAGAAGATGCTTAACGCTGTGTCTTCGAATACCACAAAATGGCTCTGGACTGTCTCTTGCGTGCCTGTCCGAAGTGAGAGTGTCTTTCGTTGTCCCCGAGGTGCAGCTTAATTCATGTTTCCCGAACCGCTTGTAGTTTACTCTGGTTCCTGCAACCGCCCTAATGGCGGCCTAACTGTCCGATGCTATTTCCCTATTCGGCTAATTCTTGTTTAGATTTATATGCCGGAGAGCCAATAAGAGACTGCCAAAAATGGGCAACCCACATACGCGAAGTTATACTAAGCGATTCACTTAGGGGTGTGAAGGAAGTTGTCGTCAAATTAAAACATGAATAGCCATGCATCGGTATCTTTCAAACATGCTCATCCATAACTGGACGTTAGCATACGTTAGAAAACACTCCTAATCTGAGGGAGACAGCACTCAGCAATATTATCGTAAAGAGCGACTTACAACGTCAAATCACTCAGCGACTCATGTGTGGCAAACACGTTCAGAAAGAGAAGACATATTGAACTGCTTCTTTTGACGAAAGTACACATATGCTTGCTAATTTTTATGCTTGCGTGGTATTTATAATTATCAAAACACAGATTAACTTTGCCTGGAAACTAAAGTTTCAATTTCACATTTAGCTTCCTGGTACAAAAAACACTCAAAGACAGATTTAAGGCAAACTTTTTAATATGTGCGCTGAGAGAGATTACTTTCGGGAGAAACGAGTAGAGTGCATAACTGTATCTGGTCTTTATTTTCTCTTTATTACAACCATGACGACTTATTTAATAGGTTATACGTTTTTTGTCAAACTCATAAAACTATGAACAATGCGACTAAAGGACTAAACACGCTACGATAAATTCAAATGGGTTAAATCTCACAACAATGCCTCCTCTCTCTCTTTCTCTCACGCACACGGTATTGCATTCTAACACTCTCTCTCACTCTCACATTTGCTATTCATTTCAGACATTAACTGCACATAAAGTCCATAAAATTGTTGTGCGTTATGCGACATTCACAGCAATTTCATGTTTAACATGCTCACACGTATTCATGTCAGTGTGTGAGTGTGTGTGAGTGAGTGTGAGTGTGTGTGTGTGAGTGCGTGTATTGTTGCATGCCACAAATATATTTTATAACATAATTCGATATAATGCCCAAGCGGGTGCACATCATAAGCGATATATACGCCATAGAGAAATGTCCTGCGCGTGTCCTTTATGACCGAAACAGCGGCCAAAACGCAGTTGACCATCATAAAGAGCAAATCAGCTTTGGGCCATAATATTTGTTGCCAGCATTGCATAGTACCTAGGCCAAAATATATATTAATACTGACCACCAGTAACAACAACAACAACAACAACACGATAACCACAGACACACCCAACAAAAAAAACAACAACAACGGTAACAATGAGACAACAACACAAAGGCCAACAGCGAAACGCACTTTGCTCATTCAGGCATTAACATCTGTTTGGCCAATAGCCATTGGACCTTAAATGGTGTGTCTGTATGTGTGTGTGTCTGTGTGTGTGTGTATGTGTGTGTATGTGTGTGTGTGTGTGTCTGTGTGTGTGTGTGTGTGTGTGTGTGTTTGTGTGTGAGGGCTGTGTGTAAGTACAGGTATTGTATGCACATAAACAATGAGCCAAAGCATAAGCTGGCTCACATTTTTTGCTAGCCAAGTCTAATGAAATTGCTAAAATGATTTGCTCAAATGCTTGGCTCAATATGTTGACATGCGACTGTGTTCCAGGTTTTGTCAATAATAAAAAAACCAAGCATCTATTTGCTTCTTTAAGTGGTAAGCTTAAGTGGTCTGTAATAGAAATTGTGTACTCATTTAGTGGTCAGTGGTCTTAACTGAAAAACCACAAGTGGCCTGCTTAGAATGCTGCACAACCCCAAATGATTCACTATTATGTTGCGGTCTTGACGGCAAACACCACTGCAGCCACCTTTGCCGCACTGTTGTGGCTTAATAAAATTGGCTAAGTAAAAGTATTCCAACATGTGTTTATACATTATATAGTTAGGCAGCTTTTACCGTTATTAGAATCCTAATGTAGGAAAAGAACAACAGAAAATTAATCTATTTTTGTTAATTTTTGTTTTAAAACATCTCTGGCGAGTCATAGGAATAAAACCGACACAATAAGCGTCACGCACGAGTGGTGTGATTCATGTGATGTGACGCTCTGCAGCGTCTACAGAAGAGCAAAAAGATTGCGAATTTCTTTTCATATTCGTGCTAGCAGTTATGGCGAAAAAAGAGCATACAGGCTTCAAATAGACGCTAGAAATGTGCACGCTAGATGGCGCCACATCAAACGAAGTTGAAGAGAACTCACAACTGTCGGGCTTTCCATGACGGCTTAAGCATTTTTCAATTCTTTCCAGTTCTGCTTAATTTAATGAATCAATTATAACAACTGGATTAGTTAATTTTCCTAGCATATTTGACTCATCCCAGCTTTTGACATTGTGCCCTACACGATAGAGGAAGCAGTATATTTGAGGGAAGCAGATGATAATAGGAAAATAGTATAGACTAGCCTAAAATGGCGATCCCCTTCACAGCAATTTTGCCAACTATCTTCAAAAGTTGTGTAGTAAGAGTATGCACCCCACTCATCTGAAGTCTATCACTTCCCAATATGCGGATTCTTGACCTTGTCAAGGCCAAACAGTAAAACAATAAATGTTTTGTCAAAGGACGATTCCTCTCCAAATGTTCAATGAGCCCCATATTGGGCAGATGCTGGTAAAATGTGCGTAGCCCGTGATTAACCCAATGATAGCTCGGGCATCCTTTCCTTTTCTCATGAATCACATTTTTGAGGCCATTGATTTGGGTTCTTTTAGAAAGTGGTGGATCCAGTAGAGGTTTTCACTTTGCAAAACTATGTTTTTCTCACAAGACCACAAATTTGGAGTTCTTTGGATTGGGTTCTTTCACGAAGTGCTTAGTCACGCAACATCCAGTAGAGGATTTCCAGCTTTCCTGACAGATTTTGTTTGTGTTCAGTGCTTTCCATCCAATTGATTCTGCCGCGTTAACTGGGATGACCCTTCATTTGTCAGTTTATCTGTCGTTTTATTGGCACCGGTGTCAACGAGAAATGTTGAGAATGGTCTTACACTCTCTGACCATGATCGCTGATATGCGATTTTTATCCAGCGCAACCTGACTGTCACTACAAATCCCTTCACTTTTCGCACAAAACTTTCGTTTATAGGGCCAACTCGCGGCGAAGATTTCCGTATGAAAAACCATCGGAAAAGTGTCACTCGTGCTTGAATAGCTTGGATTAGCATGAAGATGCCAACTAGCAGCTGTCTCATTCATTGTTTTGGTATCATCTGTATAGAATACATAAGTGTTTCAGCTCAGTAGGAGTCCTAGATCGCTGCAGCTCTCTTATGGTGGAAACACTTTGTCCACTTCTATAAGACAATGAGACATGGAGAACAGCGAATGCTGGCTATCTATAATATGATACGCCAAAGGCAGTATTACTGGATTCACTATTTGTTTTCGTAGCCTCTTGTCGTACAAAGACGTCAAGAGAGGATAGTGCTTCCTTGGGGTAGTGTTCATAGTACATGACGTGCCTTTAATGTCAGGTCAGACCGAACCATTGTTCTCTTCCACCAAACAACTGAAGAACGGCTCTTCTCTTCTATGAGTATCTTAAAGGGCCAACAACTACAATCTTAAAGCACTATAATGCTTAGGCGTCCTCAATTCCGAGTACCTGCAGTGTTTATGGTCATTTCTTTATGGCTAAGGAAATCCAGTACAAAATATATTTAGACATAAAACTTTTATTGCGTTTGGCATGCCGCAAAATACACTTAGCGAAGGAATTGAAATTAAATTTGCCACAAATCTGAAAAATTAGTTGAAAGCCGCAACGTGACCCACATTCTTGGCCAAAGTGCACGTGTATTTATGCAAATCTTATTTGCGTTGGTCAGCTTTGGCATATGCTTAGCTATTTGATTGAATTTTATTTGTGGTTAACCGGGCGTATACGCAATTTACGAGTGCATGCCTCTGGCAATACCAATTGATGTAATTAAAATATTTATCGAAGAGCTGGTCAACTTAAATTGCTAAATGGCCACAAAGGCACACACACACACGGAGACACACACACACCAATGTGTGTGTGTGTGTGTGTGTGTGTGTGTGTTTGGGAGAGTGTTTGTAGCTGCAGTTACTACAAATTCTTTGCTTGGTCAGCAGCAAACACAGAGAACAGCTGGTTGAGTGACTGTCAAACGAAATGACAGACAGACCCAAGAATCCACTTAACAGACATGAGTTGGCAGGACTTGACTTTGTCGCTCTACCGCTACCTCTCTCTCTCTCCCAATCTCTCTCTCTCTCTGCAGCTAACGGAGCACAGTGGATCCCACTGACTTCTTTTTCGGCAAAAATCATAACTTTTGTGGAAGTAAAGATATTTTCAAAATGTAAAATGCATGGAACAAAGAAGTCCTTAAACTTTTGCAATACACTACGATAAGGGAGTAAAGTTCGCTATTATATACTGCAAATGTCTTATCCTTGCATGTCATGGAAAAATTCCATATTCTAAATTGTGCTTATTTTTTAATAAATCGCCCTTGTGCTTATTTTTTAATAAATCGCCCTTGTTTGTCTATCTGGCGAACGTGTGAACACTAAGATCAAAATAGACTTCAAACATATTGCCAACAGATTTTTAAAGTTTTAACGATTTATTAAGCAATAAGCACATTTTATAAGTGCAAGAATAAGACTTTCGAAATTTCTTTTAAAGCTCCTTCTCTTCACAGCTTATTTATCGCAGTGTATCGCAAGGAATTCAATGTTAAATGCATTTTAAATTTTGAAAATATCTATACTTCCTCAAAAGTTATGATTTTCGCCGAAAAAGCAATCAGTTGGATCCACTGTGCGGCGCTTATTTCGGCAAGCTGTGACTCGCTTTATTAACTGCACATAACATAAACTGGCAAGCATCTCATTTTGAGCAAGATGTTTGATGTTTGAGCACGCTTACTCTCTTTCACTCTATCGAGTGAGTGTCCCTGCTCATTCAATTTTGCATATTTGAGCAAAGAGATTGGCGGCAGAACCTTAAATATGCTAATAATTTGGCACAGTCTTGAGAATTTTTGGTATATTAAATTGCGATGGCTACATAAAATGTACATAACTTATTTAGTAATTTGCACCACAAGCGCTCCCCAAGGTCCAACCACCCAACCGCCCACTTTATCCCGCAGCTCAGCTGTTTTTATGAGCCCAACGCGGCAGTCACAAAATGGCAGCGCGCTTTTCATTTTTCAGCTTTTCATTTTTTATGCGCTTTAAACTGAAAATTGTGTCATTACATTTTTGCCAACTGTGGCTAAAATTTAATTTGCATTGTGTAATGCACGAATAATTGTTTAATTTACGCAACGTTGCCACCAGCTCGGGTCCCGCCCCGCCCCGCCCCGCGCCCCTTGGGGGCATGCAGCATTTGTGGCCTGTTTGCATATGAAAATTTAATTCGCTGCATATAATAATAAGCTTGTAAGTGCAAACATGCAAATCCCTTGATTAAACACCACAAAAGCCAATTGGCTTCCTGTCTGCACACAGGACATGATTATGCAAGAATATTTGGACAATTGTTTAAACAAGCGCTAAATCATGATTAAATAATTAATTGAAATTTCATAGTCAATTTGAGAGGAAATGATTTTGTTGAAGCATCGAAAAATAGTGCAACAATTCATAAATCATAATTGCCAGCGCTCACTTAATAGCTGTTATTTACGCACATAAAAAGATACGTGCAATTGCTTATTAGGCTGGACCAAAAAAGTTGCTGTTCCAAAACTATGTGGAACAGCTTCTTATTCAATTTTCTTATAATAATGAATGAAACATCTATTGACGCGTTTCGCTGTTCAACCGACTTGTATGCCGTCACGAAAATCATGTGGTGTTACGCTCGCTGTTAGCAGCGACCACAGACAAGAAATAGCAGGTAAAGGCATACTCAGAGTTCGCAAATAACCGTCAACATTTTCAGCGTGTCTGCAAAAAAACGGGTTATTGCAGGTCAAAATAAATAGAGAAAGGTGAAAACCAATGCATCCCAAAACTTTTTTTTCTATTTGCACATGTCTTTTCAGGACTACTAGAGCTAGAAAGTGGAGCTACCCGATTTACGTTTCACTGAAACGTTTGTCGTAACATTGACCAAAGAATCAATATTGCATTAATTTTAATATACTATAGATATCGATTTCGAATGTCAATTCAATTCCGAATCAAATGAGACTTTACTTATGAATGAAAACTGATGTTTTTCATCATTTTGTAACTTTGGTCCATCCTAATACCCATTCACATGTACACACGTGTGTGTGTGTGTTCTGAATATCTGACTGTCCAAACACACACACACAAACTTGCCCTGGAGCCGCAATAATTAATCATGCTTTGTTTATTCAGCATCCATTTTTCGTTTTTATTTACAGTAATTTGTTTTTATTTACAGTAAATAATCAGGAGCAGTTCGGTTGCCAAGCCGAAATGAATCTTAATTGCTAAAACAAATAATTTTTTAGTCGTTTTACATTTTTCTACATGATTTGCAAAAAATTCACAAATTTAATATGCTAATTAAACTAAATATAAATATTTTGTGTTTGAAAATTTTTAATTACTCATTAAAATCGATTTTTACACAATATTCAGTGAAATTTGCGGTATTATTTAACAGTCTTTGATGATAAAGCAATAGGGAGAAAAGCGTATTTTAACGTTGTAATAGCGAAACTGGAAAACCCATTAAGTTAAATCACCAAAAATTTATGCCATTTTGCATAGCGCCATGAAAAATTTTTATTTATCACTTAAGACAGTTCTTTATTGGTATTTTTTTATCTATAATTAAATTGTTGGGTTTATTTTAAACATTTTTTTCTGTGATTTGTTTAACAGCCACGAATTCCGAAGCAAATAAATACGACAGGAAAATACTTAAAACTACTAGTTTAAATACAGGATGTAATTTTTTGATGCCAAAATGTAATAATTCTTTGAAAACATTAAATTTTTGTTGCTTTAATGCAGATACTATGATACGAAATGATTTGAAATCTCCCTCTCTGTCTCTCTCTCTCTCTCTCTCTTTGATGCATGGCAAATATTCATTCTGTGCCAATGTTCATCTCCATATGTCAATACAATTATGGTGGGTTTTGGGGGGTCGGTTCTTGTATCGACAAAATGCCAACAGTGACCTATTTTTGAGTGTCACATAACGCTATCAAGCATAAAACAGAATTTGAATATAATTTCGGCATTTTCAATTAATAATTGAGTTTATTTTAAATGGAATTCAAATAGTTTATGAAAACTTGTTTAAGTTCAAATGTTTACAAATGACGTCATAAACAGGGGAGGAGGGGTTCGTCAAACTGTGACTTTTTGTGATAATGGGGAAGGGAGGTGTTCAGAAAAGGTGAATGTTTGAAAAAACTCTATATTTTCATGCAATATTTTCTTTTCATTTCGAATTCAAACATTGCTCAAAGAACTTGCAAATATCCTCCTTTCGTCTTTATAACAGCAGCGCATACTCTCTGCATATTATCTGCAATGATTCAGTTGACATTCTTCAGAATTTATATTTTATAAAGTTTACAATAAATTTTGGGAATTAACTGAATGCACGTCTGTTATTATGTAGGCAAACAGAGAAACTTTCCCAAGGGGGCGTCACTCCAGACTTTGACAGGCGGCGACAAGTTCGCTCTCCTTCGTCCTTGGATTTCCCAACTTGGTCTACGTTGTAAAAGTCAAATTAAGACACGCTTTTCTTCTCTTATTTTTACTAATAGCAGTTTGGTTTCATTATACATAGTAGTTAAGTTGATAGAAGAAGTAGTCGTAGCGAAAAAAAAATTGATTCGAACGTGACCAAAAATGAAACCGAATTTCGTGGGCATCTCAAGATGACGAACAATTTTAAGATGTTTTAGAATAAAATCTATTCTATAAAATTACAATATGACACGAACGTGACATAGTTACCCATTATGGTTTACCTGAGCAATGATCATATACATATATATAGCAATACAAAATGAGAAGTTAAAATATACTACTAAATACTAATATATATTGAGCGCTTTAAACGAATTTTTTATGTTTTGCAAAATAAGACTGTGCTTTAACACTGGGACTTTCTGATATTGAGGAATAAAGCTATGTATTTTGGTTTGATAGCATATATACCACTCCGTGCGTACTACTGTGGAGAGCGTTGTTGCTATCCAATGTCCACTGTCAAGAACCAATGGCGTGTGAAACCATTATCGGCAGATGAGGAAGATGGAGAGATGTTTTTTTTTTTAACACGATTAACACGACGATTGGATCCTTGGTATCCTCTGCCCTGTCTTTAAGAAAAATGCTATAGATATCGTCGGGCGTACTAAGCGAGCGATTTTGGAAGGCGTGCGCAAAGGCACTCTTTAAGGAAAAGTTAGAAACGCAAGTTTGTGCCTGTCCAATACACGAAATAGGTATAACTTGACCGAGGTAAACTAAATCCTAATTTTCCCGAATGCCGCAATGCAGTAGAACTTGTTTTATTTTTCAAAAATTAAAATTTTCTAAAAACAGATTATTATACGTCGGAAGTATGTTTCCGTGTCTCAAACTAAATAATTTGAGTAATTAATATATGCAAAGCGCAACGAGCATTCCTCTAATTCAGGAACTTGTTCTTGAGCAGGTTAAGCTTAAACTGTTAGCTACAAAACTAGCACTTGAGCTTAGGTTATGTCAGATTGTGGAAAACCGACTAATGATTCATAAATGTCAATTTTGTTGAAACTTTCGATTACATAACCAGTTCTATATGAAAGAAACAGTGAATTTAATTTAAAATAAGACTGTCAAATAAGAGTGATTCTCAACGTACTTATACCCAAAAAACAATACGAATGCAAACGTTTTCGGTTCAGAACAGATATCCAAGAACATAGTGACTTCAAAGTGAAAAAAATGCAATTCTTTAGAATTGTGAAAAAGACCAAAATTCTATAGAATAAAACATTATATGTAAGCTTTACGAAAATATACGCTAACAAATGCGGCTTCAATTACATTTAGCTTTGAATTTGCTGAAATTTCGCCACAACAAAAAAGACATTAAACTTCAAAAACAATCAATTATGTCAAAAGCCATTTATATGCAATTTCCATTGTGCCGAGCAATTATGACGTCGAAGTGAATATCTATCAGAGATATCAACACATTGTACCATAAAATTAGCTCATCGATTTTCAATTTTCGCATATTAAAGGCTCATTACGCAGAAGAGGCGACACACCAAAACGAGTAGAGGAATCCCTCGAGCTCGCTCACCTGTGCACAATTGCTGCATAAATTTCAAAGTTAAATGGTCACATTTAAAGCATTTAAGGTTGTCTCACAGATACGCACGCACACACACACAAAAACACACAGATACAGCTACAATCGAAAAGGACGCTACGCATCAGATATAAATGTAAGTTATGCCAAAAGACAGATTGACAGTGGGAAATTATATACGTAAGATTTTTCAGTATTTGGCAAAATGTAACTTGTATTTTCTTACGATTTCAGAAAAAATATTTGCCAAGGCCTAAAAATATGCAAATGATTTTTGCCCACCAAGCACATATTGCGTATACGTCATGTGAACGGACTGCCATTTGATGACAATTTGACAGAGATTTGGCCTTGTGACTTTGTGACAATTGCACGCTGTGTGACTTACCTTTTTTTTTGGTTGCTTTTTAATGGTCGCACGTTTTGCTTTCCGTATTTGTATCTCTGTAAAATGGCAAGAAAATATCTTTGAATTAGTAAAAGGACAAACAAAGCTGAAAGCTGAAAATGTGTCAAACAAACGAATGTCTTTCACTTTGATGACAAGAACCTACGCATAAGTTTACATCTAAATATCAAATTATACGCATCTCTATATGTATTAAAGTATAACTAAAAGCTTAGTCGCAGACAAAGGACAGCAGACAGGACAAACCTGCAAAGGGCAGCGAACTACTGCCACTACTTCCATTACCATTGCCACAGTCACTGTCATTGTCACTACTACAGCTACAGTGATGAACTGTTTATATTTATGATGGCACACAGATTAGGTTACTTAAGTTGAGCGCCTGCTGTGTGTGTGTGTGCTCTCCCGCTCTGCCGCTCTCCCACTCTCTCCGCGCTCGCATATTTTAGCATAAAGATTTAACGCATAAATATTATGTTACGCCTCGTCGAGCAGAGCTGCCAACTTGCTTGTATTACACACACAAACACACACAGATTAGCAGCTGCTTCTTATCTCTAGCTGTAAGTCAAGTTTGCCTGATTGTCACCATTAGTCATTAGCAGCTTAGCGAGAGATAGAGAGAGCGTTGATTATGCTCCTGATTTGTATGGCCAAGTCTCTTGCTGAGCCATAAACTGGCGCATAAATTGATGGCTTGATAGACAATGGCAAAGCACAGTTAGACAATTGTGTCCTTACAGGCGGAATCGGATCACAAGTATCATATAGTGTAGGCACCGGAAGCCCTGCATTACGCATGGGTGTGTCATTGTAGGCGTTTCTCATGAGCTGCCATTTATTTGTTGTGAAGCACAAATACAGTAAAGAGTAAGGCAGTTACCTTTTTTCTAGCTTACTTATAGCAATGCACAAGTAATGTGCTTCATTTTTCACACTAATTTCATGCATTATATCATGTGGAAAAAGTACTTAGCTGGTATACTTAATAAGTTTTATCTGCTTAAGATACATGAAAGCGTATTGAAAATGAGGAAAATTGTGCTTTTATCATTTGTTGTAAGCAACAAACACAATATGCTTACTATTTAGCTTTAATTTCATGCATTACATTACACACACAATTTATTAAGTTGGAAAATTATGTAATGTTGGATTTACTTAACATAAGATACACGACAATAGCACAAAATAAAATGCACGGAATCTACTTTTAAAGTGATCGACTGCGGAATGTCCTGAGCCCTTGAAGAAATAAAAACCAAAAAGGAGGTGCCTTTCCGTGTGCTACTTTTTGCGCTCTCTCTCCCTGTCACAAGATCCTTATTATGAATAGAACAAGTCCAAAGCGCGAACCCAATGCAAAGTAAACCAAAAAATTTTATTTTGTTGTGTGACGTCACAAGCGTTTTCGATTTTACTTTCGAGTAAGGGACTCCTCTTTTTCATTGATTTTCATGCCCTGTTTCCATAAAGTAATGAAACTAAACAGGAGGCGTCTGTAATGTTTGGTCCTCTCTGCGCATATACGTCACAAGATCAAAGCTTTTTTTGTTTAGTATGCACAGAATATAAACAACGTCTTGTGACGTCACTCGCCTTTTCACGACCCAAGATCAAAGCACTTTTTTTTAGTATGAAGTGAATATAAACTACGCACGATACAAAGTGAACCAAAAAATTTGATCTTGTGACGTCACTCGCATTTTCGACTTCACTTCCCCATAAGGGCTCGTGCCATGCGCCGCATTCTTCTCATTGCTTCATGCCCTGTACCAATGTTTACTTAACAGGGTAGAATTACTTTTTCTCTCTGATTTCTCAAATGTGTTAGCGTCCGAAAGAAAATATACATGGAGATAACCTTACTCATTGAAGTACGCTAAGAAACTGAAAATTAACCACTCAAGATTAAGGCCTATGGTGAGGGTTACGTTACCTTGTTAAATATACCTTCCCCAGCAACCATTTTTATTACAAAATAAAAAAAAGGTTTATTTGAAAGCCCATAAAAAAAATCTAAAAATCGCCAATATTAGTCTTTTTACTATAATCTTTTTATTTGATTAGTTAGTTAATTTATTATTAACATAATCTTAGAAGTAACAAACTTTTGAAATTTCACTTACAATTGAATCTAAACCTTTTACTTCTTTTCCTCATTTTTTTAACTTTAAACAACTACGATTTACTTCGAGTGTCGAATTATGATATGTAATATAATATGATATTATATGTAATACGAGTGTCTATTAATGAAAATTAGGATTAGGAGTTATAATTTAAAATAAGAAAGAGGTTATTTGCTTAAAAGGGCTATTTACACTTGTAACTGTTATTTGCAGGAACAATCCTCGCAGCACATCCTAACTGAACGTGATGACCTGGCGAGAAGAAGGTTGTCGCTCCTAAACGGCCACAGAATCCCACTGGGCACCAGCTCATATAAATAAATACAAATCAGAGATGGGACTGACAGGGGAGCTATAAGCCCAATGGGGGGCATAATAGATCTTATAAGTACCTACATTGTTTTCTCACTGTTTGAATTAAGTGCGATTTGTACTCATTGCCTGTATTGTTTGAGATCAATTTGTGTTTAAACTTTTTCCTGCGCTTTTTGAGTATACTGAAAATCAATTTCAAGACTACGTTTTGCTTACTGTGCGAAAAACTCTAAATTTGCATCAGTTATGTACGCTTAAGAAATATCAGAAGATAATTGACTAAGTTTGAAGCATTGTTTTCTTTCTCGACCTATAAAATAAGTGTTTTAGCTTAAAGGGTGCTCCCATTTTTCATATGTATCGCTAAAAAGAGTATGCACTTAATTTAAGTTGAAAAACTAGAAATACTTATGTGGAACAGCAAATTTCCCAATGTCCAATTGGGTTGTCATAGTCACCCTGTGGATACAGACACACTTACAGTTACTCATGGCCTATTGCGCAGTGGATTTACGAGAACTACAGTTATGCCGAGCAAATTTCATTTAAAATTAAACAAAGTAAGTCGATAAGGTGCTACCCAGCAACAACAACAAGGACAGCAAAAAAGGCCAAATTGCCTCAGAGCACGTTCCGGGCTCATGCATTTAATTGCAGGACATTTTCACGCCTCGTTATGGCCGACTAGGAAGTTTTATTGCGCTCACGTTAACAACACAGCGCACAAATTGCGGCACCTAGAGTACAAGCCAAGGCAATTCCACAATATATTCCATCAAATCTGTTCAGCATGCGTCTGTTTAGCAGGGGAGCGGGAAAGGATCACGGAGCAGTTTGGACCTAGCCAAGACTAGCCTAATGAGCACATGGCCGGCAGCGGGCCAGTTAGTGAAGCCAACTCGCTGGCTGTTGCTCTTACGCTTGCTTTGAGGTCAGGTCGAAAAGTTTTAGCCAAGTGTCCGCGTGGTAATGACACTCATTAACGCGGCACTCAAAGCACTCCGGCCGCAATGAGCCCACGCCCACTCTTGCACCGCCCACTCTTCCACTCGCCTATTACCCACTGACTGTTCAGCGCCTTTTGGTGTTTGCTTACGCACTCTTTTTTTCCTCTTTGCCTTTGCTTTCTTTTTTTTGCTAATCGGCAGCGGCATTTGCTTTCTTACATTCTTTCTTTCTTGCATTCTTGTTGGATTTTATAATACTCTTTAATTGGCGATTAGTCTATTGAGTTTGTTCCAAAGTTTGTGGGAACCCGAAGCAGTTAACGGGAAACCCATAAAGTTTGTACCTTAAAGATTTGTAATAGGGGGGAAAAGGAGTTGTTACTTTTGAGTATAGGCCATGTTGACCTTTGACCATTACCTTTTTTTTAATCCATTGCACAAATATTCAATTAGATGTTTGATTTACAAAGCGGCTTAGGGCTTCATTTCTACCGAGACTACAGTTCAACCAGGAATTTAAACCGTAATCGTAACCGTAACCGTTATCCAAAACAAACGATTGATTTTGAAACCATAAACGTACCATTCCGATAAACCGGAACGTTTTAGGTTTTTTTCATTACAAGCATACATATTTTTTCATATTGCGTTTTACATTATCTATGTCGCACAGTGGGGCCATCTAACTTCTTATCGGTAAGATTCATATCTTTCGAAGGAGTAAAGATATTTTCAAAATTTAAAATGCATGTAACATAGAATTCCTTAAGCTTCTGCGATACACTGCAATTACTGTGTGGATGAACCGCAGAATAATAAGGCTGCTGGTGCCATAAAAAGTGAATTACTAGACAACACAATCTGTTAGTCGCTCCCATTATTTTTTTGTTCTGTTTTGAAAGTAAGTGGAATTCTTGGCCGTTACATAGAATCGACTTGCTGAAAAGCGACAATTCCCAAGACACTGCATACATGTGCGTATTTTTTTTTTTTTTGGTTGGCTACGAGTAATTCTGTAACACAAGCTGGTAATAGGCGCTTTTCAGCAAAAATTTTGATTTTTTTTACGGTCCTGGATTGAAATCTATTACTGTCATGCTCTTCGGTTTTTGTATAGGAACCGGTATAACCGGTAAACGGCTAATATACTAGCATGGTAGTCTGTAGTACCAGGCTATCTCCTGATTAATATCGGAACATCAACTCTGACCATTACCTTGTTGCAGCCAAGGTTGGCATGCGGCTAATCTAAGAAAAGAACGTGCGATCCAGTGCACAGCGAAAGCTGGACATTGCAAAGCTGCAATCAGAACAGATAACTTCTTGGTTGAATCTTGAGCCGGAATAAACATCTTTATAAGAAGAAGATCTATATTCCATAAGGGTGCATACGTACATGATATCGATCGTCGAGCGTACTAAGCGAGCAGTAACCGAGCTCGGTAACTCCACTTGCTTCTACTGCCGATTGCGACTTACGTAGTATCATTCATTTTTTGACGGTTGATTCGACCGAATATTAAGCGGAGATGTGCCATGAACCCATTAATGGACGCTCGAAATTACAAGACAGAGTACGGAAAGCAGTGGATCAGCCAACACCAGGTACATATTTGAATCCGTAGGAAAGCCCACGATAACTGTCTTTTGGGTCTCCAAGAACGTGTTGTTGATCGATGACCTGCGCCGATGGACCACGATGCTTAAAGACGATTCAAAACAAATGCAGTGCCGTAAATTGAGCAAATGCAGTCTCCGGCTCCTTCTGCCTCTCTCACTCCGTGTTTTGACTACAACATCTAGCATCTTTGTTCTTGTTTGAAGCAAAAGAATCTTCGTCGAATGTTGTACACATAAGCCACAGTTGGTTACTTCACTTCGCCGAAACCAAGTTCTACTATTAAGCTAGCATTGCTATCGTCTCTTTGCACCAAGTTGATGGTGCCATATGATGAAATGCTGTGCTGCTTTTCCGATTTCCCTGATATCGAACTTCCTGCTAAGAAGAACATATACCCAGTACATGACTTTCGGTCTACTTTATTGCCAACCAATGCATGCCAAAGGACCGGTCTTGTTGTTAGTGCCAACCACATCAGTTCGCTAATAGCTCATCAACACTTCGGATGCCACCTGATAACCAACAATTGAAGGTGTAGCTGATGATCGACTTAAGACCTTCCCTTGACGTCGTAACAATTTTTTGGTACTTTGCGTCTGCCCAAGGTAATCTCGCCCAACTTGCCATCTCGCTCTACTTCCATGCCAAGAAACTTCCTGTTCCTCTTAGCTTGCTATAAATATATCATCAACGTCATCAATTTAAAATAAGTCGCATTGAAAAACACAGGCGCTTTTCGCAGACTTTGCGATTTTATACATGCAGACGAAAACCACTAATATATTCTGTCACGTCACGTATCTTTGTTTGCTTGAGAATATCTCTCATGTTATACTCTCGACGGCTTAGATATTTTACAAAAATTTAAGGCTATCTAAAATTAAAAATAAAAACACAAAATTATTCGTTTTCGTTTGTTTTGTTTGTTATTGAAGCCATACGTGGGAAATGTCGATTTACAAACTGCGAAGGGGATGCAACTCAGCGAGTATTTCGCGCCTTTTCATGTAGTACGTCTTTATGTTCTAAGAGTATTTCATAGTCGCCATTAAGCAATTGCATATGCTTTCACTTGCTCGCCGCTAAGCTTTAGCCGCGTTTGCATAACAGAACTTGCTGTCTGCTTTGCCTTTTCTTCTTCTTTAAGTCTCACTTTCTTCTATTTTTACTTTTGCCGCTTTTGTGGTACTTATTTTTTTAAATTCTTATTCTTTATTTATATTCAAGTTGCCGGGTAACAATCTAATTATTGCGTTGCAAATTCATTAAAACTAAGTGAGCTTCAGGACGCTGATAGGAACTGTCGACAAAATTAATTATCCATTAGTGAGAGAGCGCCGAAGCCGAGAGGGACAGTGGGCCAGCGGGCCAACTGGTATTGGCCTTAGAGCTTAGAGCATGACGTGTTTGGCTTTAAAGCCTGCAGACTTGGCCTGACACTTTGCATATTCTCACGCTGGATGTCGGGACATGTCATCATGTTGGTCATAAGCCAATGGCCATGGCTGTTAAGAATTTCATTAACTTGTCTATAAAAAAGCATATTTACACATACACACACACACACACACATCGGGAATGTGTAACAACAACAACAACAAAATTCGATTAATTGGGTGCTGGCCAACAACATCCTTTCAGGCGTCACTCAAATTGCTGTCAGTCATCCAGTCAGCCATGAACTATGACCAAATGTGCTGAGTGCGCCAATTCGCAGACCTCCATCTAGGTGCCGGACCCTACGCCGCGTGTCAGTTGTGCTCGGACGGAGGGATGTGCAGTTAGCGGGTTGCTGTTAATATGTGCGCGTTCAAATTGTTCAACAATTTAATGAAGTTGTAATGAGTGCCAAAGGCTCATTGCCTGGAAACAGGCTAACCGAAGTCATTCTGTGGCTATGACATTGGTTAACTGCATTTGTGTGTGTGTGTGTGTGTGTGTGTGTGTGTGTGAGCCATATAAATTACACGCATAACTGTAAGTGAGTGACGACCACATGCCATGCAGTGTACACGCTTTGAATTATAAATTTGTCTGCATACTTCAGCGAGCTTGAAACTTGTTCAACAACAACTTCAGCTGACGACATTTTTCGGTCGTCTAGCGATTAACATGGCTGTGTTACAGTTACTCCAGCTGCGGTCACACGTTTAATCCGTATTATGTGGCTTAGTGCAGCTCAAATTTCGTGCAGACTCAAATGATTCCTTAAAATAAAACCAATTATTTTTGAAGCTCTGTGCGAACCAGCTGAAAAAGTTGGCTAGGCATGCATTGTAGTGATAAGGGATCAGCTGTCAGAAACACTGAAGCTACATTATCTGCAAGTCAATGCCTTAGGTCTAACTCCATTCATTGCAGGACGAACCCATTAAGTTCTTAAAGCAATTACTCAGAATCGAGGCAAGCTGTTACTTTGTTTATACACTTGGGCTACTTTTATACCAAAACGAACTAGCTAACATCTAGGATGTTCCAGGATAACAACACTTTAATCTAAGCCATCAAATTGCGTCTATAGACTTGGATCTGCCAGTTCGTATTGTAGCGCCTTTTTGACTGATAAGCTTGTTTGTCAGCGTTTTACAAATATTCTAAACAGAGAAAAGAAACCATGAATATTCTACTCAAAGTGAGCACATGCATGAAAATAGTAAAAATTAGATATTATCAATGTTTTTGCCGAAAGTTGGTATTAGAAGTTTAGCTAAGTGCAATTTAGTGGCGTAAAATCAACCCAAAATGGTTAGAGACTTACATAATATATTACTACCATCGTGTAAAGCTGTAAAACTATTGATAGTCTTATCGATATATCGAATTTTGACCTTTTTGTCTCTCTATCGATGTTTTTTCACTATCGATAGTTAAAACACACGCTTAATGGCTAAGGTAAGGAAAGTGAGAAGAAGAAAAAACCGATAGTACTATCAATAGTATTGAATCCTTTCGAGCCGATGCTACTATTTTACTTGAAACTATCGAAAATATCGAATAGCACAGTTAATCATAAAGGTTAGTGATCGAATTTGTGCTTTTATCATGGCACATATGAATATACATATGTAATAAAAGTAATATTTAAAGTTTTAGAGGAATAACAGGGTTTCTTCGATAATTTTGCTAAGAGCATCTCGGGTATAGAACCTTTGGACTGATGAGCGAAATCGACTTTTCGTAACTACCGAAAGGGATATATTAACTGTTTAGCAGAATAATAAAGTTTATAAAACATGTAAATATACAAATCCCAGAAAATCAAGATTTGCTGAGCAAAATATGGAAAATGCCCAATTTTTTCACTCGGATAGTCAGATTTCGATGGAAAACTGTAAAAGAAATCTTCATACAACATTTTCAATAAGAAAAAATAAAATCTTTTAATAACAAGTCTAAGAAGCATGCGCATATTTGCAGCACAATTGGCATTACTTTTCCGTTAGTGTATATTAAACCTATATACACTCTGTAATTTACAACATCTTGAGGAACATTTCAACAGTATTATTAAGATTCAATTAGAATTGAATCATATCAATAAATATAATAATCACTCATATTAATGTTTTTTTGGTTGCATACAACATTTTGCAAATATGCTCGTTTGAACATAGCTGCAAATAAAATAGCAAAAACAAAAAAGTGCGATGCGAAAATATGTTGTAGCCTCATTTTCGGGAGTGTTGCAAGGTAATTGAAATATATGCATAAATTATGCGCATAAACGGACCCCGAAAAGCAATAAACAGAAAAACTGTTGAGAATAAAAAAGAATGATAGGAAGGTCCTTTTTTGGGGCACGCCAGCACAGCATAATTTATCAACGCATGAAATTTTGATGGGCACGGACAACGTGGACATAGGCGTGGCAGGGAGGCGGTGAGGGCAGCAGAGGAGCAGCGATTCGTGCAATTTCGGACACAGTTTTAGGCCTGGCCAGCTGGATGATGGCCTACATAGAGCGCCATTCAGTAGTTGAGTTGTGTGCGCGCTTTCCTTGGCTGTAAATGGAAATTGCAGCGTTAGCAGTGGAAATGGAAAACCCAATGTAAAACCAAATGCAAATGCGAAATTCATTTTTGTGCAAGTCACACACACAGAGATAGAGAGAGAGAGATATATATTCAGAGCACTTGCAGTTTGCTTTACACAGATACGTTGCCTATGTATCTGTGAGATACTTTTTCTCTGTGGTTGCCTACAACACGCGCTCTAAAGGTTTGTCCCTGACTTTGCAGTGCCGTAAATTGAGCAAATGCAGTCTCCGGCTCCTTCTGCCTCTCTCACTCCGTGTTTTGACTACAACATCTAGCAGTATATTTGCTATGCCGTTTGCCTGCCGCCTGCTCTGCCGCATCACTTTATTTAAATTACTCAATTTGCTGCTCTCAATCCTCGACAGACAGTGCAAGGATTCGCTGGCCACCATTTTCCTAAGTAACTGAGTGTGTGTGTGGTTGTGTTGGTTGTTGAGAATGTCAATATGCTTTAGCAACACATATGCACACACTCTCTCTCTCACTCACTAGGAAATTCAGTTTAACGCTAAATGCTGACAACAATTTAAAGTTTCTTGAAGAAAATGCAAGCGCAAATAAACAATATAGAAGAAAAAAAAGAAGAAATCCTTTTGGAAAACTTTTACAGCAGTAAAAGTGCTGTGGAGAGCTTGACAAAGGTGTCAAGAATGACGACAGGTGACAGATCGACATAAAACAAAAAACAACAACAACAGTAAAACTAATACAAAATACAACTTGGCCATATGCTTGAGTCACTGTCTAAGGTTTCATAGACTGTTTACACTAGCAGCACATTTAGGGGTGAGCCAAAAATCTCCAGACGGTTATGCCTGACCTTTCATTTGATGTCTTTCAAAAAAGCCATCTATCAAATGCTTTCATGGCAAACTTCCAACTTTATGTATTACATTTCTGGCACTCTTTCTGTTGGGTACAAATTTGGTTGAAACTGATTTCTTGCGACAATTTAAAAGGCATCTTTCATATGGGCTTCTTAGCAATATGTTGCTGAGCTCCTCCTTCTTCAAATTGGGAATAAAACGCTTGGCAACCCATAAAATACAGCCAAAGTCGTTGAGTACAATCATCGCATTGGATAAAGAGCATTGTATATATCTTAATGCAGTTACACTTCGTCAGAAAACTGAATCTAAAGGATTTTGCTTAACACCTTTGTTTGGAAGCGAAAACATATGCGATCTCTTGTTGAATTAACCATGGGTCACACTGCGTATCGACGAAATCTGCTCAAAATATCTAACTTTAACTTAAAAGTAATCTTAATCATAAGATCATACTTCCCGTTTTGCTTTTGCGGTCTGATGAAAATGTTCTTTGAGTGTATGAGCGGAAAATATTCCGTAAGACATTTGGCCCTTTACGCGTTGAAAACGACATCTGCATTGAACGATAAGTTCATGTTGTGCGTATGGATGTAGGAGCTACTGCAAGAAAGGTCTTCTTTGCAGTTATTGAAGGGAGACGATGAAGGGGCAGACTATGCTTCCGTTGGAAGGACCAGGTAGTAAGCACACTTGCTAACTTTGGTATCGCCGATTGGTGAAGGCGCTCGCAAAGCAGAGGCGCCTGGAAGATTACTTTACATCAGGCGGTAACTCGGTAAAGGGTTGTTATGGCTAGTTAAGAAGAACAAGAAGAAGATGGAACCTTAAGCGACAAATTAGGAAACACGAAAGAAAGTTTCGATATTGTGTCACTTTCCTTGTGCGTTTTTATTTATTTATTGCTATACGAACACATACAAGGAAAAAGATTGTTTTTCTACAAGAACCAAATCCTTTCTTTTCTTGTTAAAAGAGTTTTAAGCCTTGCATTCACACTGCAACGCTTTCATTGAATACAACAAATGACGCAAATAACTTTTCAGTGTGAACAGGCCATAACTTGTCCTCGAAGCCACTGAGCCGAACTAAGGCATTGGTGTGTTTCCAAGCAGCTTAAGGTGCTTAGACTGTCACCTGACGGCGAAGGACTCACGCTGCCGGCAACTGTGTGGACTGAGTATCTGGCGGGCTTACCGCCTGCCAACCAGCTGGCCTGCCTTTCTGCCAACCTGAGTGCTTTTCGACCTAAATACGTTTTGCTGTTGTCGTTTTAAAACAATATATAGATGGGGCTCCGGCTCAAATGCCATTACAATGTGGCGCATTGGAGGCCCCCCTCTCGTTTTCATACTTTTGTGGTGTCTTAAACCGAACAGATTTATCGAGGATTGTAGAGCATGCTTGACGCGTCATTTCATATCTTTGGCAAATATTTTTTGCCTTACCTTTTTTTTCGATGCTTCTCTCTGCCATGTGTTAAAGGTTTGCAAAAGGCGAAAACAAAAATAAGCAGCTTATTGAGAGGGGTAGTGGATGGGGCTTTGGGGCTTGTGGGAGCTGTAGAAGGGGCAGGCTTGAGTGACAGTGTTCACTCTGCGAGATGTCATTAACAATAACTGAATAGACCAACAACAACAACTGGAACAACAATGAAAGTCGTCAACGTGTACCTGCTTTTTGCCACTTTTTTTATTATTCATGTCGTCGTCTTCTTCTTTTTTATAGATCATTTTGCTGAAACAAGGCAACGTTCCGGAACATTGCACAATAGCAGCACAAACAACAACAACAACTGACAATAACAACAACAAACAACAAAAATGCATGCCCAAAAATAGAGCGCTAAAATAGGCGACAAACTTGAAGCGCCACTCGCCCCCTCACCACCCACCCACATACTCTTTACTACCCCTTAAAAAACAAATTGATTCTGATAACTGTTGTTGTGTTGGTTGTGTTTGTTGTTATTGTTGTATCTGTTCGTCACTTGTCAGGCAACAAAAGCAAATTACTTAAAGTTCATTACTTTAACGAACATAAAAAACTCAGCGATTGACAAGCTCAATGAGAATGATGACAAGCTGCATTTACATTTTGTACATTTCATTTACCATTCAGTGACTGTGTGTGTGAGCGAGCTGGCAGATAACACTGTTCAACAAAACAAACAAATTGAAAATGCGGTTAAGGGCTTTGACAGTCGGCCTGTTTTTTAATTGATTTCGGGCTCAAAAAGCAGAATGACCCAAACGATATGAAAACAAAACTGTCAGAAGGTTTCGAAACTCCACATTTAAGCATGTGTCCCAAATGAGTGACCGACACCGAAGTATGAGTGTTGGTAAGAATATGATATCTTGGAATGTATATCTTAAGAAGAGATTTTCGAGATAGAGCGCAAAGCGTGGAAGTGATTGTAAAGCATTTAATGCTCTATAACTCCTGTGAAGACATGAAACAATTTAAAAGCACCAAAATCCCTGTATTTAAAAAAAAACGATATTCGTGCCCTGGACTGCCAATCTATTTCATGTCGAGAACGGTTGATTATGGATAAAATTGTTATAGCCAAAATTTGTACAGAATTTTACGCGCAACGACTTTTTTAAAGACACAAAGTAATTTGAACGTGACCGATATAGTTGCTAGCTCTTTTTTGTCGCATCACGTATTCATCAATCTTTGCTTTCGAATATTTTCGGTACTCAATGGCTCAGATACACTAAATATAATGTTACTAAAATGCTATCTAAAAATCAAGACTAAAAAATACTTCGTATTGAAGATGTATAAGTGTCACGTGCGAAATGCCCACTTGTAAAACAGAGTGCCTCACATAAAACCAAATATTCTATTAAATATATAAATTACGTGTAACGTAAGCTTTTTTTCGTTCGTTTACAGCAAGCCCTTTTCGGTGAAGAAATTGCTAAATTTTCCTGAGAAATCGTTACATCCCATTAAATTGTGATTTTGTTGCTTGCTAATTGTCTTTTTTTTTAAGAAACCATTTCTCGTGTAATGTTCTTTAAACAACGATACTCCCAATGAAATTCAAGTTTGTTTAAGTGCTAGTTCCAAGAATTCAACTGATTCCAATCGAGTTTAAACATATCTTATCTCATCTTCTTATCACATCTTATCTCATCTAATCTCATCTCATCTTATCTTTTCTCATCTTATCTCATCTCATCTTATCTCCTTTCCTTTTCTCTCCTTTCCTTTTCTATCCTTTCCTTTCGTTTCCTCTCCCCACCTTTTCTCCCTTCTCGTCTTATTTTCGAGCAGGTTATCAAGGAAAATTTGGACAATTCCTTCGGTACATCTACGTCAAAATACCTATAGAATGAGCATAAATATGTGAAGTTGAGTGCCGTAGTAGTCTCATAGTATGTAGCACTAAATATCTGCTATCGTTTTAATATAATGATGATTTAAAAGCATTCTTCTTCTTCACTGTCCACAAGAAACCGTTAACGGGTTATGGACTGATGCACTGAGCACTTCTCGAGAAATTTGGAGACGATGACTGCCTACCTCATAAGCACAGGCTAGTTGGTGATCAAAGCGTGCAAAAGATGGAACCCCCTTTTTTTATAATTCATTTTAGTTTCTAGTTAAAGTTTCTATCGTAACCTAACATTAAAATGATATGAATAATTTCAAAACATACAAAAGCTTAGCCGGCTCAAGGTCCATACAATTCTTGAAAAAAAAACACCATTTCGCTTAAACTAGAAAGGCTGACGGAATCTTAGATCAGATTGAACAAAGGTTTTGTAACCTAAGGAAAAAAATTCTGGAAATTAGTATATTTTGGCTACCGGCTAGTTCACAGTTTATTCAATTTCAATACGCTAGAAATGGGTTATGATTTCATTTGAAAAGTATTCGACAAAAACTTCTTATAAAACTACCCAAACCAAAAATTCATGTTGTCTAGTGCACTTTTTCCATTCTGTCGCCAATCGATCAATTTCGAGAAATTTATTTGGTGTGAACAATCAGTCTTATAATCCTGACCAAAGCTTATTGTTGGACTTGTCGCCTTCCTCTGACAACTTTACATAAATGATTGAGGCAACATTGGTAGTAGTTACAGCGCAGCAGCAAAAAAGGACCAAATCTTTTGTCATTCAGCGGTTTTTTTTTTGTGTTTCTATAAAATGCAAAAGGATTTGCGCTGTCAGTGTCCCTTTTTTTTGCCATTGCGTATGTGATTTCGCCAGCTCAAGTCATTTTATTGATCCCCAGAGACTAGAGCTAAGACGCAGACGGACAGACAGACTCACAGACAGCTAACAACTGAGAACTACCAGCTACCAGCTCCTAACACCGATTGCCATTTACAATAAATTATGTCAATCGTTGGCAATTTGTTGTGTATTAATGAACTGAGAGCTCCCCGTCCTCAACGCCCCCTGAAACTCGCCAAACTGACTGAATTATAGCCTCGTCTTCATTGTCGCCTGTCAGCTGCATAATTAAAGCCCGGTCCTTGTGCCTGCCAAGCTCCAAAATACAATTAGAAAGAACAAAAAAAAAAGAGAGGAATTTAGAAACCTTGTTAAAGCTGCCAAAACTGTGTCAGTGCAAAGTTTTTCCTTCGGCTCTTTTTTCACACCTCGACGCTCCCTGGCGCCACCTGTCGTATCACCTGTTTAATTATGTAAAATGAGGCAAGGCAGCGGCACCAGCGGCCTCTCGGCGGTCGCACTGCAAAAACTTTCTTTATATTGTATGTGGCACTTGGTGGTGCAAAAAACACAGCCACAAACACACTTGCAACCACCCACACAAACACACACAGCACTTGAGTAAACTTTGTTCATTTTCCAAATACAAGCTGCATACTACAAGATACTTGTGTTTTTTAGTTTTACTTAAGTTTGGAAAGCTTTTTTAATCGTCAAGACAAATACTGTATACTCTACACTTAAGTTGTTATGCGAAATGAACATGTGTGTTGCACTTGCTAGAACTCCAGCAATCCTGTTTAAGACAACTTAAAGAGTATTTCAGCCTTTGTGGTACGCTCAGTTGACATTTTTGCCACATGCCAGTAAATTACTCACCAATTTCAATTTTTTTTAGTATTTTGTCTGGCAGCTCTGCTATGTAGTCTAGGCATTTTTGGTATTTTTTTGTAAAAACCAGTTAGATGCACACTTTCCACACGGTTCTGTGGAATACCTAAAAAAGCCGTTGGTCAAATGCTTACTTATTAGATTTATAATGCTCTCAAGGATCGTTCTGTCACATTGACGAATTGATTTTTGATTGAAATTTGATATAAAAATATATCTGTTATATCCAAAAATTGTCTTGAGTAAAAAATCGGTTAAATTTTAGGCACACCCCCGATTGAGACCAGCGTAAGCGCAAGCATATCTTGTTAAGTATATCTTGATCATTATCATCGTATGGATGAGGAAGATCCCACGCGAAAGGTCTTCAATGCGGCTGTTGAAGGAAGGCAAAGAAGCAAAGGAGGACCAGGTAGAGAGCGCTCTAACTACGTTTGGTATCACCGATGGGAAAAGGCGCTCGCCTAGCAGAGGCATCTGAATAAGTGTCCTGGTAACTGATTGTAATAGAAGAAGAAAAATCACTCTAGAGAAAAAGAAGATCTTCCATTTTACAGGGACATTTTTGTTCATTTTTTGGTTCTTTCACTACTTAAACTCTGGACTTTAATGAAAGTCCTTATCACGTCTTTATTTAACGACTTTCGCCTCAGAATCTAAGTTTAAAGGGACTCATAAAAGTTGACGTAAAGAGCATTAAAGAGCAACTCTATTCATGTTAAGGCTTTATCATTTCCCTCTAGTACATGTTAATATTTAAACTTTGTAACAACAAAAGGCAATTTGTGGAAAACTTTTTTTTTGTCATTTGAATAAAAGTGCAGTAGATGGACACGTGCTCTATCAATAGAAACATGTGAGTACTGTTTTTTTCGTTTTCAATGTAGCGATTTCGACATCCGCGACAAGAAACGCGGAAAAGCCAGTAGAATGTAATTTAACATCAAATCAATGTCTCGCAAAAGGTTTGTGTCTAACTGGATTCGACGAAGTTGGCGAAGTTAGCCATTCGCTGTAACTTTCAATCAATTAGGGAATATCGAAAAAGTGTCGCAATTAATTTCGAAAGTGGCAATGTCAGTTAACTCTAACTTCAATTAAAAGCACTTCAATGATATTTAAAAAAAAAAAAGAATTTTCGGGTTTTGGAAAAAAAATTTGAGTTCATTGCCCTGTAAGTAATAACGGCGTTTTTCTATCAGTGTAGGTTCTGCTAGGTCAGGGTAAAGGGAGTTCGCTGTGTCTACCACCTCATAAAACCCCCCTCCAAATGAACAAAGGTAACGGGCTGTTATGGCTAGTTAAGGGGATAAAGCATAGCTTTGCAGCAATTTCAAAAACCAAACCGAGGCTGTGAACTGAACTGAAGGGATCAGCTAACGAAACCATGACTAGAAGGCGTTACCAACATCAATTGATAAAAATGAGTCGATCATCGAAGCGTAAACACAGCGAATATGCCAAAAGACATGCGCTGTGATCTTTCACCGCGACATCGCTCGACGACACTTTGCAAAAGTCCTTAAGGATGCTTTGTAGGCGTTGCTTTGCGATATATTACACTAGCTCCTCCGGTGGATGACTTATGGCTTGACCGAGCAGAACTTCACATTTAACTTGTAAGCAAATAATAAAGTTGATTTTTGGAGCGCCTACAAAGACGAGGAAAACACATGCAGCCTGAAGAAGGAGCAAGAATCGTAGCTGGACAATAAATTACAAAAAACGCATGGCATCAAGTTTTCTGTAGAGATAGTTCAAAGTTATTGAAGGAAATATACTCATAGGCCTTGTGCGCCTCTGAGTCAGAATTATCGAATTGGCCTTCAGATTGACATATTTCGTAAATATATCATTCGCTTTGACCAGTGCTTCAGAAAGTAAGCAGCTGCAAGAACACGCCACTTCTTCTAAAAGAACGTTTAAGCTAATTACATGTACTTAAGAATACTTAAAAGCCGCAATTTACTGCAATTTGAATTTGAGCCCGTAATTCCCACGCTTAACTTTTCATTGTTATGCTGCATTTTTGTGCTTTTTAAGCTATTTTTAAAGTTGTCTATTTATTGGATATTTGTTTTTGTCAATACCATAAAGACCACGCCCAGCACGTGTCTCCAAAGTTTTTCGAAATTTCAAGATACGCCCCTAAATATGCTAAATTCTAGCGAAAAACTTTAAATGAAATTTCAGCCATGTGTCTGCCCACTTATGCGTGTGTGTCTGTGTGGCGCTTTTGCTATTTGGCTGAGTTCAGAGTCAATAAATCAATGGCATACGCAATGGCCCTTGGTGCCTGGCTCTGCGCCCCTGCGGCCCATTTGCGGTCTTGCCACAGAAAAGTTCAAGGCCATAATTCCATTTCGATGACGCCAATCATGTCATACATAATGCATGATGTGACAAACCCTTCAGAACGCAACTGCAAACTGCTTTAAATTTTTAAGCAATATCGCAAGCTCAAAGCCACGTCCACCTCCCACGCCCCCGAAACGTCAGCTGTCAACAGGTGTAGTGTAGTGTAGTGTTTGTTGCCAACCGCTTGAGCACTCTAACCAAAGCTAAACACTTAAGCTAGCAATTTTGGCAATTACAAAATTTTTGAGCAAAAACAAATACTGCGGCCCCAACTTATGGTCATAAAGTTTTGCAGTATTTACACACAGAGAAAAACTTTTGCCATTTCAACGCAAACTCGGTAAAGTGCATAAGAACCTTGAAATCGAAACGAGCCAAAATATTTGCCAAAATGAAATCAAAACAAACTCTAATTGAGTTTTTGGCCAAAAGCGAGTTAAAACATAAAAACTAAATCATCATCATTTTTTAAGCTTTCAAAGTGGAAAGCACAAAATTTTCACAAAATGGACGCCTTGACCGTTATAGTGGCAACTGCGTAGCAACTTTTATTGCTTTCATTTTGTTTATGGTCATAAATCAATAAGATCAAAAAAAATAAAAGAAACTTTTGCTTTAATCAGTCAAATCAAATCAAATGCATGTTAAGGCCAACAACAGCTACAACAATGACAACAATTAAACGAAATACAAAGACCGACAGACGACAGACCGTCTCACACAGACAGACAGACAGTCGCTGAGATTGCCCACATTAATAAACAAAATGGCCGCTCTGTTAGGGTTTTGATTGGGTTTTTGCTGTACTCTGCAGTAAATGAAGCGTATGAGCTGTGGTTAAGGCCCTTTTGGGGGTTTTCGGGGCTGCATGTTCGGCTGGTTGGGGGGTTGGGTGCGTGTCTGTCATTATAAATAATGTAAGCAATCGATTTATTGACTGATTTTTATCGCTGTTCCACATAAAAATAAACACCAAATGCCAAAGTAAATGAATTGAAAACGACAAGTGGTAAGAGCAGAGCCAAATACCACAGAATAGGCCAAAAGCCCGAAAGTGGGCAGCAATAAAATGACAAAACAAGCGGTCAAGAGATGCGAAGTGAGAAATGGAAAATGGTTGGGAAGAGAGCAGGTTTGCGGAAAAACCTAGCAAAAGGGCCAAGAGGCCGCCAACCACAAAACAAGAAATGGGCATTTTTATGAAGTGTTTAATAGAAGTTAAGCATGTGTGCGAACACTTATCTGAGGGTGTGTGTTGTGCCTTAACTCATCAAAGATACTCTTATCTGTGGAAGGTTTTAAGCAGTTGCTGCCACAAAACAAGTTTGGAAAACACTTAGACAATTTTAGAAGCGATGACTTAATACGGAAAAGACGTTCGTGTTTTGGTGAGGATAGAACTGCTGCCGAGGCATAGTTCACATCTATCAGTGTGAGCAGTGTTGAATGCAGTAGGTTCCAAGCCCTAGGCACAACTATTTTACAGCCAAAATAAAGTATTTGGTTCAAGTATAGAGACTCTCAGATTGAAGCTGAAAACTGTTCCTCTGATGTTGTCAAGGTTTTCGTCTACCTTGGCACCACCATCACAATGAAAAAGGATGCCAGCAGATCACTATATCAAGCGGAGAACCACTCTTGCCAAAATATGCTACTGTCGTCAAAGTAGGCAAAGATTAAACTAAACTCTAGCATAAGATGCTCATGCTTCCCCATTTGCTTTATGCCGCTGAAGCATGAGTGATGACGCACTATGATGAAAATGTCTGGAAGTGTTTGAGCGAAGAGTACTTCGCAAAATCTTTGGCTCTCGCATTGGCAACGACTACAGCATTCACTGGAACAACAAACTCTTTGAGCTCTATGACAACATTGACATAGTCAAGTGAATTAACATCCAGCGGCTCTGTTGTCTAGATTATGTTTTGCTACTGCGAGAAAGGTCTTCCATGTGTTACCTGAGAATCCTTTACTCCTTCTCTCGCTAAAAAGACACATGCTTAAGGGGGGGCTCACCAAATGCTGAAATAAAGTCTGAGTTCAATAGATCAACTCTTTAGATATCGTCCACCCAGTTATTTGAGCCTTCTTCTGCAGAAGCGTGCGACACGAACGCAAGAAGTGCTCAGGCGTTTCCTCCTCTACCTTGAGCTCGCAGCTGCCCGTTGTAGCGGGCAGAGACACTCGCTGTTTCTGGCCAAGTTTGTCAAGACTGTTTAGCACATTTTACCATTTGAGATAAGCTTTGTGTTTGAAGACCGCAGCGCTTTTAGAATTCTGGCCTTCGTATGGAATTCCCATCAGATTTCCCTACGCACTAAATTAGGGCTCCTTGAATCCAGTATCAAAGCCGTGCTGCTGTATGGCTGTGAAAATTGGAAAGTAACTACCTCAATCTTGAGAAGATTGCAGGTTCTGCTTCCTGCCACTCTATGCTCTATCCAAGGTTGAAGCATTTATATTCGTTTGAGGGAGTTGCCAGTGGTGACTCGCAAGTCAAAAAGAAGAAGCAGATTAGGTGAAGTAACGAATTTCGGCATTTCTCTGCAGAATGGAACTATTTATATATAGTTTTTAATTGTCATTGGAACTGAGTTGCAACCCTGCGTTCAGAAACTTAATTTTGTTAATATGAGTAAACATAAGATATCTTACTAGAAAAACTTGAAGCACTTGAACTTGAACTCTACTCTATAGCTCTTTAGCTTGCCAAACTTAACTTTAAACCCTTAAAATGATGCTGCTTGATGCACAACCCATTCGCATCCCTTGTGCATTGTAATGTCATTTATAGACAAGCCGCCATTTTGTTTAAGTAAATTAGTGAACGGCATGCAATAAAGCCGAGCATAATTCTACGCTCAGCAGCAATTTGTCAATTTTCATTGCATACCTTTAGGTGCTCGGGAGGCTTGTGTTGCTCTGATTCTAAGAGGTCTCTGAGTTTTAGGTCCAAAGAGTCGACGGAACGAAAAATGAGCGAACGTCTCGAAGCTTTGGCATTTCATTTCCATTTTTATGCGCTTGTCGTCGTGGCTGACTTAAGTGCTGCCATTTACAGCAAGCGTCTTAGTTGCTGTCACACACACACACGCACACACAGAGCACACACACACACACACACACACACACACACACACACACACACACACACACACACACACACACACACACACACATATGCAAAAGTGTGTATGTGTGAGCGGCGGCGTCGAGATGCTTTTTAGTTGATGGGATTGCTTTAGTTTCCTTTCTCATTTTTCTTTCTGCTCGAGCACTTAAATGGGCAGAAGGTTGAAGATTTACACGTTGCTCAGGCAACGACAGCTACAACGACAAAAACAACAACAACTAACTTGATAATGTCTCACCCGTGTGTGTGTGTGTGTCTGTGTGTCTGTCTGTCTGTCTGTGTGTGTGTGTGTGTTTGTTGCAAATGAGGCATTTCCGCATTGATGTCAATTTTCATGCAATTATGAATGGCAGCCGCATGAGTCGAATGCAATTTAAATGCGCTCAACGTTAAATCGAAAAAGAAAATTTATTCAGTTTTAATAGTTCGTCAAGGGAAAGCGAAATAGCTAATGCTCTAGAGAATGACGAGAAAAGAAAATTAGATGCCATACTAACTTTGTATGATTTAGAAACTGTGTTCCTTTTGGCTGTATTTTGAGTAACATCGGTTTTAGTTGCAGTTATCCCATTAAAGAAGCACACCAACATTCTCCAATACGGTATAAAAGGCTTTTTTAATGTTTTAGAGTTTAATTTTAATTAAATTTACCGAAAAGTTAATGTATGTTTTAGCCAAGTACCTTTCATTATTGGTTTTATTTATTGCTAAGTGTAAACAGCGAATCGCAAAAGTACAAAATACTCTCTAAAAATTGTTTTGCTCTCTCTGAAAAAAGTGTCCAAAAGCGGTTCGGCTTTAAAGCTATAAAGTTTTATTCTTCAAGCATAATAACATAAAATAGCTGTAAAACAAACGGTGGGAGAAAAGACTCATTTCTCGCAACCGAATCACACCACACGGTGTTGCTTCCAAAACGCGGCAATAGATGTTCCATATAAAAGAAGGGCCAAAGTGGGAAGACGTTTTTTACTAAAAATTAGAAATATTTAAGTACATTTTTCTTTAGAAAAAATCACTCGATTTCCAATGATATTCGTTCTTTTACTCAATGGCGCAGTTGCACAGGGTAACATGGTTTAGTTGTTGGAAAGCTTATGGTTCTTTTCCCATTACGACAGGATTTTGAGATATTCGAAGTTATTACCCAAAAAAAGGAGTTTTTTTCATAATTTTGATGTCAGGTACATGATGCAACGAATTTTTGTGGTCGATTTTTTTTCGCAAAGTTATGGCTATTCGAAGTTACGAAATATATCTCTTCGAGGTCATTAGCATTTGCCAAAAGTCGAAATTTGATATTAAAGGAATTAGCTGCATTCATAGCTTCCTCAGACTAATCCGTCACGGGACGCTCAGCAAATGTGTAACATTCAGCTGTAAGTTCTCTCAAACATGACATATTGTGGCGCCATCTAGCGTGCGCATAACCTAGCTTGAAATTGAACGCAGCTTAAACAGTACAAACAAGCGTAACAACATTCTAGATAATAAGTACCATCAATATATCGATATTTTGCCATTGTGTCTCACAATTAATATTTTCTTTTAATATCGATAGTTTAAACACAAGCCACCAAGCAAGAGAACGAACTTTACTTCACTATTTTCAGCATCGGAAATTCTTAGAAATCTCAATATTCACAATTAGAGATGGACCACCTACACGACGTGATACTTTTTATGGGGGTATATAGACTTGTGTTGGTCGTAAATTTCGAGTTTATTTTGAACCCTAGAACATTCGTCAAAATAAAAAAAATTAAAAAAAGGATGACTTTCCCTGGTTAAGAAGTGTTTTATCGATTGATCGAAACCTTCGCAGTAACGTTATGTTTGCAAGAAACACAAACGCAGACTTACGAAAATCAAAAATTTTCATAAAATCTTCATCTATTCCGTTAAAAATGTTACTTTCGGCAAGTCTTTCGGCCACCCAAGGATCTGGAAGCTATATATACCAATCAATTATCTTGTACTCTCAGTCACTCTCTCGAGATAAATCATATGCGTCTTTCTCTTAATCTTCATCTTCCCTTTCTACATAAATCATTTCAGAGAAACAGTTTTGCATTATATGGGTGTCCCCTATGTATTAGCCATTTTTTCGACTACAAATGCTTATAAACCCTTAAAAATTTCGACAAGAACAGCATTAAGTTGAAATTCTGAAAAACCCCGAAACTACATTAACAACAAGAACTCAGTTACTATACATTTCCGCACTTTATCTTCCGCAAACTTGCTTAAACTAACATGTAAAAAGTGTTTCTTTTTTTGAAATGCATGTGTGTGAGAGTGTGTGAGTGTGTGTGTGAGTGTGTGTGAGTGTGTGTGTGTGTGTGTGTGTGTGTGTGTGAGTGTGTGTGAGTGTGTGTGTGTTGCTTGCCGGGCATTAAATTGCATTGAGCGCGGCGACCTCGTTGACATTTGAGCGCACAAAAGCATGCAACACAAAGCTGAGCACATTTTTATTATTGTCACCAAAAAGCCAAAAACACACAGAGGGAGAGTGAAAGCACACAGAAAACTCACTTTCACATTTTATATGACAAACAGTTCATATATATGAGTTAAGTTTACTTGGAAAAAGGGTTAGCCACGCCCACTCGGTAGAGCCTGCAACAAAAAGTGGCACATTTAGTGGCAATGAGAGCAAGAGCTGAGCCTGCAAAAAAGTTGCAGCAACATAAAATGGAAACACTTTAGAGATACATATACATACAACTTATGTGCAGGTTCATATGTGTGTGTGTGTGTGTGAGTGTGTGTGAGTGTGTGTTTACGTCGTGACTCGTCTAATTTCGCCAGGCTCTGACGTGGCATCAAGTGTGCTAAGCCTACTTTGGCCTACTTGATGCAGTGCCTGTTCGGCGTGTAAGAGTGTGTGTAAAAGTGTCAGTGTGTGTGTGTGTGTTGGGCCTTAAACAACAATTTTTCGCACATATTTCAACAGTCAAAGCCGGCGCCGCCAACAGCGCCAAAGACGTCAGCAAGGCAATAACTGTAACAGCAACAACAAAAACACAAACTCAAGCAACTTGTTAACCTCTTTTACAAACCCTCTCTAACCACTCCAAACCGTGCTGGCAACCAAGTCCAGACACATCCTATACATTACACGGACAATCTACGCTTCTTACAACGACTTCAACTGCGGCATCAAAACTTGGAGTGGCGTCTTACACGGAGTGGCAACGGATGCGGGCAAACAAAATATTTAAAGAGCGCACTGCGACGGGTTGGGGGCGTGGCATGCCTCAGCCCTACACGGCTTGAAATTTCAATTAAACAGAGTTTCTCGCACACATTTGATGTGAGATTTTTCCGGCATTTAAGCAAAGGAATTAACGCCACATGAAATATGCCCCAAAATGTATGCTACACTTTTTTCGCTTTTGTTTTTTGCAGCTTTTTTTAACAAGTCATTTAGGCGCTTTGCAACAATTCACGCCAACACTTACAGTGCTGTCTATAAAAGCTGGCAACCTTGGCAACACGAGCACACGGGCAACCTGGCAACCTGGCAACCCTCGACTGTTACATAGTAAGATGCGTTCGCCTCGCTCTTGACTGCTCTGCGCGTCGTGCAAATAACGCCGGGGGCTGCAATTTAATCACCTGGGCAATAAAAATAAAAAATTTAAGACTTTGCCATTCAACAAGAAGAGTAAAAGAGAAAAGTTCTATGTAAATATTTGATGTAAGTGTAGTTACCAAGTTGGGCTGATTCTAATTGGCAAGGCTTGGTTGCCGGGCTAAAATAAGAATCATACTTATGCTACAACTCTATAAACATAAATAAATATTGACTTAGCGGAAACACAAGCGTAGCACGCAGGCAGAAATGTATACCCGGAAAATATGTTAAGGATTTTCCATTTTCATTGCACACTCATCTTAAACGTGAGATGCTTAGGCAGCGCATTTCAAGAGCCGTGCGTGCTGATAGTTTACAACAAGCATAAACATGTCATAAGCTGCGTGGCGGAGCAATGAGAGCGCGATGTTTATGCGTGTGAGTAATGCGTTAAGTGAACAACTTTAAGAGCGGAGGGGATAGTAGTGTATACTCAAACATATAAGTGCATTGGTATGTAAGTTACACGAATAGAACTTTAACTTGCAAGATATAAGTCGCATTTGTAAATCATTGAATCTTTCTGCTCTTGAATAGCTCAGAAACAAGGCTCATTGACTCAATTTACTTCGAGTCTTTCAAGAAATCAGTTTTGTGTGCTTCATTTGATGCGATTGAACACTTTTCCTCGGCTGCTGCTGCTTCTTGATTCAATTGGATCACTTTCTACACTTTATTTTAAGTGTTCGTAAATGAAAATTCAAACTCTTAGCTTGGTACTATTTTTACATATTGTCAGTCATCTTCGCCCATGATGGAATGAAACCAATGCTCACTCGAAGTGGGTGCCTCTTAAAATAGTTGCCAATTTAGTCTACGTCTGATAGATGTGGTGAGTTGACGTCTGTGCGTGCATTGCCCACGCCATTATTGTTCTTGTTACACATGCAACACACACATTTCTTTTTAGTTTTTACACAAAGCTGAGCTTTTGAGCTTTCGCTCACACAAATTTTGGCAACTGAATGAAGAAGAGTGCGCACACCTTGGTACTGTTCTGGTTTTGCTATTTGTATTCACTTGACTTTGAGCTAGCGGGTTCAATAACTTTTAGAGGTCATTACTTCAGATATTCGTAATCAAAACTTCTACGTAAAAGCATAAATGAAGCGATTTGTCATTTTTATGATGTGAATGCGAAGACTTCTTATTAAAATCAAATCAATTATGATAAGCTCTAAGCTGTTTCGGGAAACCAAATTATAAAACTAGACTATCTAAATTGACGCTGCAAGATTTCCCTAGTAGTTCCAAAGCCATAGTGTGATATTGGAAGGCAAAGCAAAACTGTTGAGTTGATATGCAGCATGTTAACCGTTTAACAATATCCCAAATGAAGTTTTACAGATACTATATATAGGTCACCCAGGATGTCACTGATCGAAACAAGGATAATGTGGATAAGAAAGTCAAGAGGAGAAAAAGAAGGATGTAAAAGTAAGGGAAAAGCTCTAAATAACTGTTAGAGGAATAGCATAGAGCACTTGATATTTTTATATGGATATTTAGATATTCATAGTTTGTTAATTTGGTCGTGTATGTACGAATATGAGGGCAACATCTAGGTTCTAAACACCTGTAAAGTGAAGAGAAAGAGGAAAAGAACGAAAAGGGGAAGTATTTGAATATTAGTAGAAGTATTTGGATATTAAAGAACAAGAATGGTCTAAATAGTACTTACTATATAAGAAGAAAGGAAATTAGAGAGTACAGCGAAAGCTGCGGCGAAGGATGTTTAGAAGGATGTAAATCTTCTTCTTAACTGGCCAAACCAACCCGTTATAGGGTTACGACCTGATGTAAATACATTTTACTGTGGTTGTACGTGGTGGGTCCCAAACCCTACGCACAAGTTAAGAAGTAAAAATGTCTGTAAAAGGAGGAGAGGTGGGTCTGGAGAAAGTGAAGATGGATCTTAATAGGGAGCGTAGCCATCAAGTCATTATTAACCGGGTAAACCTATTTTCGCGAAATTAAAAAGAAAATTTGGTAAAATTTAGGAGAGTTGGTGGGGAAGTTCGGTTAAATTGTGCTTTTTCAGTTTCGCTTAAAAGAAGGCGAACCAAAGTAGACCTGTAGTTATTTAAACCAAAAATACTTAACAAATAATGACTTCTTCAAACATTGCTCTGCCTTCTTTCAGCAATTTATACTATTAAAGTGTTTCACTTAATTTGCATTTCAGTAGAAACACAGCGCCGCTAAAGAAATTTCGCTTCAAAACTGAACGAAAAATCACAAAATTTAAAAAATAATTCAAAAAAATGGGAAGAAAAACATTTAACAGAACTAAGAAATCTCTTACGAGCGACCTTGGCAATGGTATCTCTCCTGCATCTTCTAAATTACAACTGCAGTCAATATATTTTACAATACTTAAAGAAAAACTGCTTGATATAAAGCAGTAACTAGTAACATAGCGATTTGGTGAAAGACTGACATATTTCCAGATTTTCAGCGACAGAATAACTATTTTTTCTGAAAATATTACAGAAATCTAACAGAGTTAAAAGCTAATACCAAAAAAGCTTCCCTTTAAAGAAAAACTAGTTTTGCTAATCTCTAGTCCCTCAAGGGGAAAACCCAAAAGCTCATTTATGGGACAAAAGACGATTAGTTGAAATAAACTTGCACACAGACTGAAAACTTCGCACAACTTTTAGAAGAGCTGAACATAAATTTAAGCTGCCAAATTGCACAGCATTGTTTTTCTGCTTCCATGAGAGACTCTGCTGAGTCTCTTGACTGAATCGCATAAATCACAGTTTTATGAGTTGTTTCATAAATTCAAAATTTGTAAATTTGAAGCAAAAAACGAAGAAGGAAAATTTCTATTCCAACGCGAGGAATGCATAAAATATATGAGAAGAGGCGTAATTAACAGATTTTTCTTGATGGCAAGAAATCCGTGTCAAATGTAGATGAGGATTTTTCAGGCTGCTCCTTGGTTAGCACTACATCAAGTGACTCACTTTCAGATTGGACACGCACTTGCAGAACAACATTCCGATTCTTACGAATCAACATGGCTGATTTACTGGTTCGATTCAAAAAAAATAATCAGCACATAGTTCGTGAGATGAGCGAAAAATGGTTACTCCGAAATTGTTAACCATTTTCGCTAATAAATTTGTAAATATTGAGAACTCATTCTATCATGTATCCAGTATTATAGAGAGAAAATCCGCGCCTGGAGCTATATTATATATTATACAGGTTACTATTCTAGCAATTCCCGGAGTTCCCAAGGAGTCCGTACCAACGAATTAACCCAAAGATATAGTAAGTAAAGGGGCCCGTATTATTTTCTCCCCGAGCTCAGATTTTCACTCATTAGATCCGTTTACCCCTTTGAGCTATTTCTTTAACAAAGGCTGAAATAACGCATTTGGTAAGTAAAACAATTGTGATTGTACACCCTTAACGCAAAGGGTAATCTTCTGTTAGTGGTCATTCTTTTAATTCCTCACGTCTAAGGGCTAAAATCGATCACACGAGCCTCCACACCAAAATATGAACTCCAGCTCACATGTATCCATATCTACATGTAGTGGAATTTTGAAGCAGTTTAAAGGCGAGGGTTCGTGAAATTAGCATATTTTTGACTATAGCTTTTGATGCATTTATCCGATTTCGAAATTTTTGAAACATAGATGCACATAAACACGACGCACATCTCTGAGGAGTTTCGAGTTGATAGACTCAATGGAGCGATTGGAAACTGCGCAAATCTGTTACGGGGAAAGTAGGAAAGATATAGACTTTATTCAGACGGACATGGTCCAATCGCTACCCGAGTCAACGATAAGACTTTTTGCCCATGGAACTTATGGTGTGCCACGCTTCCTTCTGCCTGTTACATACATTGCAAAAATTTATAATACCCTTGTACACTATGTGTACAGAGTATAAAAACCGATACAGTAAACTAATATTTCATAAAGAATTGTTGCCAAAAATTTCAGGCGAATCAAAATTCAGATGTCCAATCGCTACCCGAGTCAATGCTAACAATTTTTGTGCATTGAACTTATCGTCAGCCACGCTTCCTTCTGCCTGTTACATCTTCTTCTTAACTGGCCATAACAACCCGTTACGGCCTGATGTGAACACATTCTTTCATTGGGATTGTGGTTTTACATGGTTGGTCCCAAACCCTACGCACAACCCTTATAAGGCCTGTGGTGGCTCTACTGGACTCGAAAGCACCCAGTCGCCTCATTCGACAAGCTTTGACCTGCTGATATGATATTCTCTAACCCGCTCACCATACGTGGGTGAGCTGATACATACATTGCACAAATCCATAATGCCCTTGTACACTATGCGTACGGGGTATACAAATTCGTGGCAAGCAGAAAGAAAATATGTATGCTAGTAAAAAGAAAAGCCTAAAAAAATGAAAACACGAAAATAGTAGTGGCCTTACACTTTTCCGATTCCGTAGTGCACTTTTTCACTTGCAAATGACGTACCTACGTTCAACTAACGTATTGCAATATGTGTTAGTGCATTTGGTAGAAAAATTACACACACATGTTCATTTTCTCATTTGCTTGCTTGTAATTCTCAAACGGTTTAAGCTTCATGTACACCAAATAGACAGAATGCGGCGCTCATTTCCAAATATTTTTTTTCTTAAACCTTTGACTATTTTTAATATTTAACTATAATGTAAGGGAATAAAATGCGGTGTTTCGGGGGTGAACCAGTATTTTATTTGCAGTGGCGATTTTTACGGTTTTGTGTAAAAAAACAATGCTTTCTATATATATTCATACATACAGTCTACATATTATTGTGTAAAAACATAAGGCTTTCCACCTTATTAGGTTTCAAAAGTGTTCGCCTTTTGCAGATTATTTCGCCAGCTACTGAGAAAAGTATTTCAATGCAGGCAATATCTCCTCAATTATGTCCCTTTTCTGATGGCTCAAGACGAGATCTAGGCGCAAAATTGATACAGCGAACATAACACCCACATGCTCTTATCGTATGTCTGCCATGTATACAGCCTGCTGCAGTAGCTTTATTTTAGATTTAATTAATATAATGATATAAAATCAGACTGAAACATCGAGTTTAACTTTTTGTTGGGACTTTAAGCCGACAAAATATCTTTAACATATAAGCAGATCAGTTCGCAAATTTTAATTCCAGAACATATGCCCAATGCTTTACAAAAACTGCACACGGCTCAGCCTCTCCGGCTTCAAACGATTCCTCTTTTAAGTGAGTATATGGGCTGCCGCCGAAAATACGCGCTCTGACGGCACCGTCGATTCCACTTCATGCAAAAACTATTTAACGCCTTTGAGGAGATGTGGATACGAACCTTTCATTCCTTCCCAAAGATGGCCATCTGGTCGCTCCATATGGCTGTTGTCAGCGTCACCCGGCAAATCTTTTTTCCACAAATTTTTCATAACCGTGTACTGGTCATCTACCCACATTGTTATCTTATGGCGGGAGGGCATTTTATGAAGTGGCGCAACTATTTTCATTAGGTTCACAAATCCATCATGCTCTACAATAGAGTAAGGCTCAACATCCTTTGCGATCATGTAATCGCCTGACTAATTTTTTTTTTTTTGAATTTTACACCTTTATCGCCATACTTGTTCAGAACTCCGAAACTTCCTATGATTGTTTGCTGATGTGCGGGCATATGGATAAGTGTCTAAACAAAAACTGAATCAGTGTCGTCGTCGCTCTCATTTGTTTGCGCGCAAAGAGAGAGACACGGTTAACGGGACAGATAGAGGTAAAAGTAGATGAAAAGGTGGTACCAATATCCACACCTGGACTTAGTTTAATGAAGAGAGAGGGAGAAATAGAAGGAAGAGGAGCGGAAAGAGGAATGAGAAAAGGGAGAATTATTTTATATAATCAATTTATTGATGGCTTTATCAATGCGCAATTATATATGTTAAAATAGGAAGACTTTATAAACAATAAAAGAGTTGTTTTATCGAAGGAACTATTTTTAGTTAGTATTACTCTACGACCCATGACTACTTTCATTAGTCAACGATCTCCGAACGCGCAGCATCGTCAGTAAGTACTTCCAAAAAGTACCTATCCTTGACCTTGACGTCCTCCTAGTCGTCTCCAGTATCAGATGCTGTGGACCCTGCCATTCAACCCTATATTGCGGCTGCTTGTGATGCTGTAGAGAATTAAGAAAAGCACATGTTATGAGCTCCCCGTGTGGTGAGCGGTTTAGAGAATACCACCTCAGCAGGTCAAAGCTTGAAAACACGAAAATAGTAGTGGCCTTACACTTTTCCGATTCCGTAGTGCACTTTTTCACTTGCAAATGACGTACCTACGTTCAACTAACGTATTGCAATATGTGTTAGTGCATTTGGTAGAAAAATTACACACACATGTTCATTTTCTCATTTGCTTGCTTGTAATTCTCAAACGGTTTAAGCTTCATGTACACCAAATAGACAGAATGCGGCGCTCATTTCCAAATATTTTTTTTCTTAAACCTTTGACTATTTTTAATATTTAACTATAATGTAAGGGAATAAAATGCGGTGTTTCGGGGGTGAACCAGTATTTTATTTGCAGTGGCGATTTTTACGGTTTTGTGTAAAAAAACAATGCTTTCTATATATATTCATACATACAGTCTACATATTATTGTGTAAAAACATAAGGCTTTCCACCTTATTAGGTTTCAAAAGTGTTCGCCTTTTGCAGATTATTTCGCCAGCTACTGAGAAAAGTATTTCAATGCAGGCAATATCTCCTCAATTATGTCCCTTTTCTGATGGCTCAAGACGAGATCTAGGCGCAAAATTGATACAGCGAACATAACACCCACATGCTCTTATCGTATGTCTGCCATGTATACAGCCTGCTGCAGTAGCTTTATTTTAGATTTAATTAATATAATGATATAAAATCAGACTGAAACATCGAGTTTAACTTTTTGTTGGGACTTTAAGCCGACAAAATATCTTTAACATATAAGCAGATCAGTTCGCAAATTTTAATTCCAGAACATATGCCCAATGCTTTACAAAAACTGCACACGGCTCAGCCTCTCCGGCTTCAAACGATTCCTCTTTTAAGTGAGTATATGGGCTGCCGCCGAAAATACGCGCTCTGACGGCACCGTCGATTCCACTTCATGCAAAAACTATTTAACGCCTTTGAGGAGATGTGGATACGAACCTTTCATTCCTTCCCAAAGATGGCCATCTGGTCGCTCCATATGGCTGTTGTCAGCGTCACCCGGCAAATCTTTTTTCCACAAATTTTTCATAACCGTGTACTGGTCATCTACCCACATTGTTATCTTATGGCGGGAGGGCATTTTATGAAGTGGCGCAACTATTTTCATTAGGTTCACAAATCCATCATGCTCTACAATAGAGTAAGGCTCAACATCCTTTGCGATCATGTAATCGCCTGACTAATTTTTTTTTTTTTGAATTTTACACCTTTATCGCCATACTTGTTCAGAACTCCGAAACTTCCTATGATTGTTTGCTGATGTGCGGGCATATGGATATGTGTCTAAACAAAAACTGAATCAGTGTCGTCGTCGCTCTCATTTGTTTGCGCGCAAAGAGAGAGACACGGTTAACGGGACAGATAGAGGTAAAAGTAGATGAAAAGGTGGTACCAATATCCACACCTGGACTTAGTTTAATGAAGAGAGAGGGAGAAATAGAAGGAAGAGGAACGGAAAGAGGAATGAGAAAAGGGAGAATTATTTTATATAATCAATTTATTGATGGCTTTATCAATGCGCAATTATATATGTTAAAATAGGAAGACTTTATAAACAATAAAAGAGTTGTTTTATCGAAGGAACTATTTTTAGTTAGTATTACTCTACGACCCATGACTACTTTCATTAGTCAACGATCTCCGAACGCGCAGCATCGGCAGTAAGTACTTCCAAAAAGTACCTATCCTTGACCTTGACGTCCTCCTAGTCGTCTCCAGTATCAGATGCTGTGGACCCTGCCATTCAACCCTATATTGCGGCTGCTTGTGATGCTGTAGAGAATTAAGAAAAGCACATGGTATGAGCTCCCCGTGTGGTGAGCGGTTTAGAGAATACTCAGCAGGTCAAAGCTTGTCATATGTGGTGACTTATAATGACACTGGATTCGTTCGAGACCAGTAGAGCCACCCAGTACTCAAAAGAGTTGGGACCCACCATGAAAAACCCCAATTCCAATGAAAGAAAAACATCAGGCCGTAACCCGGAAACGGCTTGTTATGGCCAGTTAAGAAGAAGTCATGTGAGCATGACCATGACGAAGCACATATGTGAAAAAGTGAGAGAGCATCAAGAAGCGTAGGTATATATTATAGCATTGACCCAAGGCATTGTGTGGCCATCCCATGTGTTCTGCACGGCTTCGATCTTCATCGTGTTGAGTCGCATCAAAAATATATGCCCCTCCTAATGTTAGGCGGAAAGGGTGAGCTATGGTATTTTTGCAGACGTATCTTGTGACTACCCTGCTTAATTTAAGTAATGTCTAACATTTGAATGTAAAACCAAAAGAAAGAAAACTCTGCAGCGCGGTGGGTCTTACCACAGTGTTATGTGTTGTCGTTACAAATTTTAAGCCTAATCTATTATCTAATCTTTCAATTTTGGAATGTAGCCGATAAAAACTACTTCTGGCCCATAGTGCATACCACAAATATTTTAAAAATTCAACGCATAAACCAGCGCGCAAACACGCACAACAAAGGAACACGCAAAGCTTCCCGCATAAACATAGTAAAGTAAAGCCTCTTAAGTACACACAGACACACACACACACACACACATACACACACATTTATAGCAATTTTAATGAGCCTTTCAATATGCATGACACATGGCATTAATGTGTAATTATGGCCAACTCGGTTGACTGCAATCCCCCAGCTGGCTGAGGCAAGTGAAGCATATATGCTTCAGCTCTGACAACATTGCGTATACGTCATGTCAGTCGTCGTGAAAGTAGTCATGCACAGTGGCAGGACAAACTTAAGTGCCCACTTGCCGCTGCAATATCCAATTATCGATAGAAAAAAGGAGGAAATTCGTCAAATCATATGAAAGATTTTTATGTGATTTTCTTTTTATTGCAAATCTATTTGCCAAGCACATAAAACAGACACACACACAAAACCACACACCAACACACACACATGCAGTGCATGCAGCAACTGTCAAAGTGCCTGTTTTTCTGCTTTTCTTAAGGATGTATGCAGACGCAGCTGCTCGGAAACGTCAGAGAAAAGCCTGGCAAGTTCTGCGCCTTTAACTATCATAAAATAATCACAATGAAAAATCAAAAGTTTTTTGGAAAGCACAGCCCATAATAAATCAAAAGTCAGAACAGTGCGGAAGATACGCCGACAGAGTGGGAGCAGTCTGAGGAGTCAGAGTTCCAACCACATGGCGTACTCACACATATGCATAATGGAAGAGACAAGTCGAGTGAAGTGGAGACCCTTACAAAAGTTGTGTGCGCTTTTGTTCAAATGCTGAAAAAGTTCAAAGGTTCAAGCTGAGCCTAGCTAGCAGTGAAGGGAGAGAGCGTGAGTAAGCCGGAGGGCAGAGCTCTCAGCTAGAAGTGTGCGGCAGACTAGGCTCCATTGTTGGAGCTGGCTTTTGGGGTTTTGCCAGCAGGTGATTAAAACAAATCGGCTGTGCCCGGGCACTTGGCAAATGGCTAGCAAAAACTACGGAAAAACAAATGCTGCCATTAATTAATGGCCAATTGGCAATGCAAACCTTGGCAGAGTGGGAGCGAGTCATGGAAACCTGTCAGACACTTCCGAGCAAACAAAATGGCTAATTAATTTTTTATAATTATCTGAGCTGCTGTTGCTTGTGCCACGTAGAACGTCGCTGGCCATTTCTGCTTCTTCTGCTGTTGCATCATTGAAGTTGAGTAATGTGTTGGCTGCACGGCCCTGAAAGGTCGAGCTGCACTTCTTTTGCCTGCGCACTTTTAATTGAAGCTGCAAACAAATTGTTAAAAAACACCCAGAGAAAGAAATCGCAAAATTGCTGAGCAAATCAAAGAGCAAATGTATTGTAGCAAAAGGAAAACAAACAAGCAATGCAGTAAAAGAAAACGAGAAAAACGAGAAAATGAAAAACTGAAAACTAAGCGGAATTTCAATGGCAACCGGCTTTTTTTTTTTTTTGTTAGTCTGTCTTTTGGGCTCAGAGACAGGGATTCGATTGCATGACTTGCAATTTGCATTATGCATGACTTTGACTTTTGTTGGCCATTTGCTCTTCCTCTTTTTATGTGGCACACGGAAATGACGTATCTTAGGAGCTGAAGAAAAATTACTCATACGCCAAGTCAGCGCACTTCATGGTCAATTTATTTTCACTTTGCTACCCTTGCAAAAGGCATATCTATTTCGATACTAAGCAAGAATCGATGGACAGGTAATTTGTGAAGCTAAGCAGGACGCTTTAGTATAAGAGGATAACTAAGAGAATTATAGCATACTATAATAATATGAACGGGATAAATGACACTTTATTTATTGCATTCCGTCTGCTGCTATGAAAACTCATTTATAAGCAGCTCTTGCATGAGCTATAGATACTTTATAATCGGAAAAACGTGGCAAGTAGGTTTAAAAAGAGCAGTGATCCATCTTAATGTCAGTTGTGGAAAATAAGTTTTGTTTTAAAATACAAATAACTACAAACACTACTTGTTCGCTAATGATGCAAATTGATGCTTGAAACCTATTTTTATGATGTTTATAGTCGATTTTTATGCAAATAATTGGAAGGCCTTTATAATTTTCACCTCGACCCTGAAATTTGTCTCTTCGGCTCTGTTTATAAGACAACCACTCAAATGTCTGAAAGTTGCGAATATTCTTGATTTTAAACTAAAATTTTTGAGTTTTTGTCGTTTTAAAATTAGTTGTTTATAAGAATATCGCATTGTTTTTAGCGTGAATAACATTAACTGCGTCGCTGTGCAGCGCCAGCTGTGGGTTCTGTACTCGTTAACTTATGAACTACCGAATTAGATGCTTATTAATTAATGATTATCTATACTAATAATATAAATTCTTAATTGTCTGCCTGTATGTCCGTTTGTTTGTTTGTCTTTCTGTCTGTTTGTTACCTCTTCACGCCTATAAAGGTAGATAGGACCTTGGAATAAAAAAAGTATCTATTTTGTAACAATATCTTAACCACTTCCCCCGCAAAAATGTGTAAAGCTACATAAAATGACACAAAATCTCAAAGCCTACTTTTATTTTCCCCAAAACTGTGCCCATTGTCTGGCAACACCTACTTAAACTGTCCACTACTTTACATAAAAAAAATTTCTGGTGAAATCGTGAAGGCTTCGATCTATTTTGGGCAAAACAAAGTTTTTAGGGTTTGCTACAATCTATATATATAATAATCAACCCAAAATTCTGTATGTGCACGATGTTTGGATAAACGGCTTAGAGTTTCGTTTTAATCGACAAAAAGTCATAGAACTGTAAAAAAAAGATTTAAAATATAAGCCTACTTTTGTGAAATGTTTACAGAGTGAGGAAACGCCTATTAATAGGAACGGGAAGGGTAACCGAAAGGGGATCGGGAAGAGGATGAAGATGAAAAGGGAGAGGAATAAGATGGAGGAAGAGGAAGAAAAAATGGGCTCTACCTCGAGAGGAGCACGGGGGTTGGTGAGCGAGGAGAGTAGGAAGCAGAAGAAGAAGAAAATGAGGAGGGAAAACGGGAACGGGTAAAAGAATTTGCTGTACCCCGAAGGGAGCATGGGGGTTGGTCACCTAATATTAGTATAAGTACTAGAAATATTTGTGGTGGCGCAAAATTTGTCTTCAAAATGCAGAAAGAAAGAAGCCAAACCAACATGTAGGAATTCCATACTTTCCGCTTCTTGCCATCCTGAAAACTAATAGGATCTCAGAAGCAAAAAGGGAAGTGGTAATGCCCGGCTTGCTACAAATGGTGCAGTGTTGGAAAAGCTGTTTTTAAAAGTGGAAGCTGTGTAGCCAGTGGAACAGCGGCGTCAATGTCAAAAAACTGTCCACTGTAAAGCTTACTTACAGATCCGGTCACTGTTTCCTTGGGTTAGGATAAACATTTGCAGCCTGTTATTAAGCCAAATATCTTACTATAGACCTTGACAAACCGTTTGGCTAAGTTAGGTTCACATCTAAAGGTGAAAGGAAAGCAGTTCAACATCAAGCTCAAAGAGTCTTACGGCTGCAATACTAAACGACAAAAAGAAATTCTTTATCTGCAGCTTAAACTCTCAAGTTATACGTCGAGTTATGCATCATAGGCCGTCATCAGAACGACCTCACAGAGAATTTCCATCAAGGATTTCATACTACATCATATAGCGCATCCCTTGAGTTAGTTTGATACTTAGTCTAAGAAGCATATCGTTAAGGGTATTCCGAATTCGGATCGCTATAGCTACACATATTTACTCACTATTTACTATCACTTACCACAGTTGAAAGTTGAAGCAGCTTCTGTTTTAGCTCAGTTTTGTGCGTTGTTATTGTAGCAAATGCTGTTGTTGTTATTTTAATTTAATTAACACTCGCTTTTAGTATTGTAAAATTATTGTAACTTAATATTGCTTGTTGTTGATTTTGTTGTTATATCGTTTGACTGCAACAAAAATGAGTAGAAGAACATTTGTTAAGTGCGATCTTAAAACCGGAATGACTAATGAAAGCTGTCAGAACGTATTTTCAGTATTGACTGTTATTAGTCTTCGAGTTTCTGCTTCTTTCTTCCAATATGCAGTTTACAGTTAGTGTTAGCCGTTAACCGTTAATTGTGTGTACTGTTAAACGAGCAAACTTTTTGACATTTTTGCTGGTCAGCTCAAGTAGACATCAATTTTTGACGAGCAATCGTAAAAATGCGCCAATGCACAAAACATCTGGCGTATACGCAATATTTTAATAACAACTTTTTTCCCATATGCAAATTGCCAAGCTGTAAAATTTGTTTCAATTTGAATACTCATACGTCATGTTGGCCACGATGATTTGCCAATTGCAACCGACACACATGTACATGACATTTGGGAAGCCCCAAAGAAGAAGAAGCAGAAGAGTGAGCGTAAAATAAATAGAAAGCCATAAATAAAAATTAGCTTTTGCGCAATAAAGTGTACAAAGTTTACAAAGTTTACGCTTGCGGTTTAATGTATTTTGCTTACGCTATACGATAGAAATGATGTTTCAGAAGGGCGGAACTTATATGGGACTTGACTATCGAGTAAGATTCGATTTGTGGAAATGTCAATCTCGGTCTTGGGAAAAACTAAAGGATTGCCTTTGACAGCATTAACGTTTAAATCAAGTTCAAAAATTGAATTTGTTCTTTAGCCATGAGAAGTATGTGTTAATTAGGGAAGGAACAAAAGTTCCAAGAATATTGGAGATTCATTCACAATTAATGCATCACTTTAGTGTAGATTTCATACGAAATCATTGTTAAAGCTAAATACTAGATTATCGTAACAGACAGGCCATAGATAATCGGTTTTATTGCCGAAAATGAGTGATTCATTTGGAATAGAATTGAAAACTCCATTAAGGATATATCAAAACATCATGATTGAAGAGTGCAATGCTAGGAATTACTAATATTTGCAGTTAGGGTGTTCAGAACCCACGCGAGTTCCATTTTCTGCGCTCACTTATCAACGACAGAGTGACCAGATCAAGATTAGATGTTGCAAGTTAAGCTATATGAGGAATACAGGAAGACAAAAAGCACAATTGCTCAGAAACAATAAATAAGCAAGGAATTGATAAAAATTCATAAAAATGCAAAGCAAGATAGCCATCAATGACGTATCATCGTAAACAAAGCGTACATTGCGTGCCCAAAGGGCATATTCTAGTGTCCTTTGTATATGCTTTCTTCTCGCTGCGTGCGAATGAAGCAGCTGATGGAGAGCAACGTGAAGTGAAGTGCGCTGCCAATCATATTTCGGACAATATGGCCGACAGAGTGCCACAACAATGGCGGAAGAGTGAGTGAGACGCAGCTAAACGCATTGCTGTACTTCCGCCTGATGTCGCTTGATGCCAGTCCGTTAACCTAATGACCGGCATTCATAGTAGCTGCGTGGGTCTGATTGCCAAATGCCGGACTGAACGACGACTAACTTTTTTTATGAGCTGACTTGGCCAACACTCCACCGAACTCATTCAATTGCCTTTGTAATTTATCATAACGCATAGCACAAAAAAAAGGCTCACAAAGAAAATGGTGAAAAACGGCAGAAAACTGAAGAAAACTTTTGGTCGTGTTCAAGATAATGATTCAATTGTCTCTGCCATGAATGAAATTTAGTGACAATAAGTTGGAGTGAAGCATTGAAGAAATGGCACGCCAACAACAACAACACTGGCAACGCATTCTAAAATTAAAACATGCAAAGTACAAAAAAAAAAATAGAGTAGAGTATAAAAAAATGACTGCCAAAGTTATGTCAGCAATGAAAAATGATTGCATAAATTAATTACAGACAGGCGGTAATAGAACGTGAGACCCGACAAAGTACAGTCTATACACCCCCTTAAGACCCCTCTCTCTCACTCTCTATCTCTCTCTGTCTCTGTCACCTCGTGCACAGTAGTCTACACATATCCCTTGCGAGTCAACTAAGTCGCCTTGTAGCTAGTCGACGTCGACATGTCCTTAGGCTGGGTTGAAATTATTGAGCACGTGTGAGTCAAAGTACAACGTACGCGGCGTATACGTAATGCCTTCGTACTTGATTTAACTAATACAAAACACACAAACGGCTACATGCATGTATCGCACATAAGTGTGTGTGTGTGTGTGTGTGTGTGTGTGTGTATGCAATTAATAACATGTGCATAAATATGACATGCTTGTTGTAATAGTGTGTTGTTTTTGTTGTTGTCCTTTCTGTCAGGCCTGTAATTTAATTTTCCCTCTATTTTTTGTCAAGTTTTTTGGGGTTGGTTAAGCAAATAGCAAATGGAAAAGTAAATGAAAAGCGTCACGTCACATAGGCGAAAAGTTGAAGTGGTTCTAATTACACATCGGAAGTACAAGTATGTAGCTATTAGATGTAGTTGATAATACTTAAAAGCTGTGGAACTTTTTAAAAGGTCGACTTGGCGTATGGTTTTTAATTGGTTTGGTTACTCATGTAACTGTTCAAAAGGAATTTTTTAATGTTGTTTTGGTTTCAAATTATGCCATCCGATAACATTAAGCTAAGTTATGTTTTAAAACTTGAGCCGTCACGGAATGCCATTCACAGTCACCTGCGAATCCTTTAAAACGTGTCATAGTGTGGCGCCATCTAATAAGCAACAACAAAAACAAGCTTATCGTCTCTCACTGCTAATACAACACAACGTGCAACGCTGCTTACAAAGCACACACAAGCGTAACACCATCTGAGTGTAACACCACCCAAGCGTCACACCATTGCAACGAAAAAGCAAACTTCGTGACGGAATACTATTAATGCTTACCCTACCCAGTAATGCCAATAAATAAATTGAAATATAAGTTTAGTGCTTAAAAATTATTTTCTTATTCACACTCATGATTTTTTTACAGCTTTAAGAAAAACTCAACTTTAATTGAACATATAAAGTTCAGCGTACTTTGCAATTCTGACTTAAAACAAACATAGATTTCGGATAACCGGGCTTTCGAAAAAAACGAACCAAGACTCCAATAGTTTTTCAGGCTCCAAGATGTCACAATCCGCTAGCCACAAATTTCTAGTTTGGCAGTTTGAAAAACATGTTTGAAAGAAAATTTATCGAAGTTTGAAACATTTTTGAATAAAAAATATGAAGTTGGGCAATACTGGCCGCAATACCCAGAGTTTTGGAGTTTTGCGAGCTGGAGAGATTTGAAAGGTGAAGTTTTTGAAAGACGCTCATCCTTCCCATTTGGCTTTATGGCGCTGAAGCATGGGTGATGACGAAATCTAATGAAAATTGTAAGATCTTTAGCCCTATACGCGTTGGCAATGACTACTGCACCTGATGGAACGACAAACTTCATGAGCTCTTCAACGACTTTGTTAAAGCTAAGCGCATTAAAAGCCAGGCTCGGCTGGCTAGCTCATGTTGTGCGTATGGATGAAGAAGCTCCTGCGAGAAAGGTCTTCAATGTGAGTGTCGAAAGGAGGCGACGAAGGGGCAGACCATGTATCCGTTGGAAGGACCAGGTAGAGGGTACACTAGCTACCTTCGGTATCACCAATTGAAAAAGGCGCGCGCAAGCAGAGACGCCTGTTGTTATGGCCAGTTATGTAAGTAAGTAGGTAGTTGTTGAACAGCTTGGAATGGCCAGAACGAAGTTGACACTTGGACGATGCAATGAGAGTGGTAAGTCACCCAATACTGAGTTGAGTCTTATGGACTAGGTTTTTCCCAGCCTTAGTGTACTAGATTGGGATTGGTGAACCAACTGCACAATGGCATGTAGGTAACTAAGGTTGCAAACGGCTGCCAGGCTATCTAACTGACACACTTACCTTAGGACCTGTAAAATACATTTAAAAGTGACACATGAAGGTCACAACGGGCTATTCAGCTAGTTGCAACGCGGTTTGGGTGCATTTTATGATGAATTGGAGTATTTGAAACCATTAGGAACTCCGAGTGCCGCATATTGCACTGTTTCGAGATTCAATTAGTGAGAAATACCAAACTGTTGCGGCAAAGAACTTTGTAGCTCCCTCTCCCTGCCTCAGCTGTTTTCAACAAAGGCTTTTTACCTATTCCTTTCGAATGCTTGGCACATTGAATATAGAACGGCTGGCTAAGATAATATTGAGGTCGACGTTGATCTCATTGATTCAGTTAGTGAGGAGAGCGGCGGCCGTCGGCTGTTATACCTACTGGTAAGGAAGTAGCTGCCAAGAAGCGTGTTCAAATTCAGTGCCGATCTTTTACAGCAGATGATAAGCCAGATGATTTTCTTGCTGAATATTAAAAAAAGCCTACTGGCATATTGAGCAGGACTGCCTGAATTCAAGGAATATTTCAACACACTGAATCTTGCATAAAAACACTATTTAATGGCATGGTTAAATGACAGATAAGCAGCTCTTATTAAAACTATGCGATAAATATAGATAAATATGGGAACTATTTTTAGGTTCGGCCCTTGTAACAACGTAAACCTTTTAATAAGCTATTTAAGCTACAGCTATAGCGATAAGTTTGTATTGTACAAAAATGACCTATTTTAATATTTAGGCCATATGACACGCATCTTGTTTCAAGCTACAAACTGTATAGTAATTAGCAGCAAATGCATGTTAGGCAGAAGCATAAACGAAAGAAGCTTTATATTGATTTTGTCCAACTGTCCAAATTGTATGGATTTTGAAATAATAGACCCTAAACCACTTCAAATAGCTCAAATATGCAGACTACACGTTTGGCAGCTTTGTTTTCATATTGCGCATACGTCAAGTGGACAAATCAGTCAAAATGCTGACTAGAACGTTGACAGCAGCGCATCAAATTGGCTTTACACTGCAATGATTTGATCGTTGTTGGCATATTAAAAACAAAACAATGTTCAGTCAGTCATCCATCAAATGGACGCCAGGACTGCCGCCGAGGACACTGTCGCTGGGTCAGTAAGTCAGCCAATCAGCCAATCACCGAGGCTGCAGTGCTCTATCTCTGTCTCTATCTTTCGGGCTCAGTCTGTCATCGTATGGAAGCGCTTATAGTTTAATTGAAATAATGTTTTCATTTAACGGCTTTTAAGTATGCATATAATTAATATTTCATAATGCGCTGACGATTGCTTACAGCTGTTGTTGTTATTGTTGTTGTTATGTGCTTTGTTACAAGTTTACTGTTACTGTCTGCTGGCTATAACCTTCAGGCACTATACACTTCATTAGAATTTTAAAAATAGCTGCCGTTGTCAAGGACAAATTTATGGTTTATTTCTGAAGCCATACAAAATGCGCTGCAGGCAGGTAACTTGGCCGAACCCCCAACCTTTGTTGTTGTTTTTCTTGTATTGGCTGCCGTGTCAATTGACAAACGAGGCGCAGAACACATTGAATTACAATGTTTTGCCATTTAACAGCGAAAGCGAAAGCAAAACTCCTCAAAAGCGAAAGTGACTTTTTGAAGCGGAAATGCAGCTTGTTGTCTTGGTGTTGGTAACGGCAGTTGTGCTTCTATTTGTACTTCTTTTGCTTAATTTTTTTAATTTAATTTTTTTTTGTTTTTTTTGGTGTTTTTTTACATGTTTCACTGGCATACACTTTGGTCACACTTATTTAGCTTGCTTTGGTTTTTCTTTTAATTTGTGTTTTATTTTATTACACTCAAGACTCCTATTTGTTGTGATTGTTGTTGTTATTGCACACGTTTCGCTTTTACTCACACAGCGCAGCGGTAAATTACTTGTGTACCGTTAGCTTCGAAGACTTTCATACAACTAAACGCAACGTTCATGTTGTGCTTTGCCTTTCAGTCAATTCTGCGCTTGCAACATCGAACATGTTCGAACCATGTGCTCGAACATGTTGCGGCGCCTACTATTTTGAGTTTTGTATGCGGCCAACGCGGCGTATGTGGAATGTGCAAAACAATGCATGGCGTATGAAATGCCGAGCCTTTACAATTACTCCGCAGAGATGTGAGCAGCAGATCTCCGTGTTTTAGACCAACGCAAGGTATTCGGCTGTAAAGCCAGCCATGGATTTATTGTGTGGTGCACGGACTTTGTGTGCAAAATGTTCTGCATTATGCATTCATGTGAAAAATTGCTTACAAATGAAAATTAAGTACAAAAGTGCAGCAATAAAATGGCCATTGCAATTTGATTAAAATCATTTATATTGTATGTCTATATTATGTAACGTAATCATAATTAAGGATTTATAGCAAACTTTCTTGCTTTTCACTTATACTGTTCGTCAATCAATCCCGCAATGCATCAACTATTCATCATTATCTAATCGATAAGAGCGTGCCAAATTAATTCTTTGGCATAAAATTGTCTAATAAATGGTAGCGCATTTTAGATTGAATTTTAAAATAAATTAGCCTGAAAAGTCGTGATATAACTATAAAATGGTCTATAATCCTTCAACCACGGGTGGAACAGAGAACAACCGCAAATTGCCTCTATCCTTGAGGAACCCATTGCTGTTTGGTCTCTTCAACGTATGGTCATTCTAGCGGCAATTCCGCTTCCTATCGATTATTCAAAACTTTGTGATCCATTATATGTGACAACATTTGTTATGGTTCTTAAGAATGGCACGATTAACATATGCCTGTAATCCTCTCCAGTTGCACCTAGAGACTTTGCAGGCATACAACAGTGCGGTTCTTCTGGGCCATTCTATTCGTCCCGTAAATTTCGACTGGAATGATGTAAAAATCGTTGTTTTGAGGAGAGACACGAATTGCCCAGCTTTTGCGCGAAAAAAAGCAAGTATATATAAAGTAAAAGAAACTCGGTGCGCTTTTGCTCAATACGTTTATTCCACGGCGATCGTAGTTACAGAAGTGAAGTTATAAAATATGCAGACGCGAGGCTGCTGCATTAACAGAAAGCTCAACGATGCTTCCGTTACAATAGAAGTAAACATATCATAAGTTCTAGCGCTATTTTGAATCATGATATTATGGTAGTAATATAAGACAAAATTTAGGCAAATCAAACATGAGCCGTAATGGCATTTACAATTAATAATACGTATTTTAGTTCTGCTCCGGACAATCGTGAAAAAACCAAATGGCTTACTTTTACAATTTAAAAAATTTACATAAATTGCGAACCGTACTGTTGAAGAGTTAGGGATGGATAATTGTCGTATTCGCATGTCCGCAATATGCCAGCGAGCACGACACCATGAACACAATCGGTAACGCAGACGCGGTGCTCCGATCAATCTGGAAGGCGCGGCAATCCGTTAGGATGCAGAAATCAATTAATCAAAACGTCAGTCGTTCATCTGCAAATGAAGGAAAAGATGACAACGAAGAGGAATGGAAAGGGGAAGACGAAAAACGTCTTGTTTTGGTGATGGCTTCACTTGATGGCGACAAAGTGAGGAGGAAATCGAATTCGAAGACGAAGAAAAACGGGAAGAGGAACGTAAGGAGCAAGACGAAGATGAAAGCGAAGTGAAAAGTCAAGAGCACGGTGAATTAAAAGACGAAGAAGCAGAGGGAAGTGGAAGTATAAGTGGAAAAAATGAGAGAAATAGATTTTGATATGATTAAGAATCCGAAGTTAAAGAAGTGAAAGGAAATTTGCCACATCCCTGTTGATCTTGCATTCCACCATTAACTGCGCGAGCAAGGAATCAATGGCAGTGACTGTGCAGTCAAATAAATTAGATTAGATTTGTGCTGGGTGAGATGGCTCATTGCCATCGTGCCAGAAATGAGAAGGAGAGTACGAAAACTGTATAGGATTGCATTGAGGTTCCATATTGACACAATATTCCCGACTGCTGTAGCAAGTCGTGAAACTGCGTATGGGAAGAGTGCACCTCGCTCATGCTAAGTGTATCACTTACCAATATGAGCATCCGTTTCCTTATACAGGCCTGACACTAGCACAGAAATTGATCCATGGAGTCTGCGTTTTCAAGATATGCTGCGCAAGTTGGGTTGACGACCCGACGAGGCCCATGTTGACCAGGTAGATTTGGTCTGCGTGAACTGCTATCCATCCAACCAAATCAGCTAGCGCACTGTTGGACTGTCCCTACAGATTCCTACTTAACCCACTTAGCTTTCTTTCATGAATGCAGCTCGCGGCATTTAGAGTTGCGTGGACTATCGTTTAATAAACCGACAGCAAGCTACCTGTCACACATGAGTACCTTAAGTTTTCATCAAGATACCAACCAGCACCAGTCCCTTCTTTAGTTTTGAAACCGTGGGAGGACTTGAGTCTCTCCCTTAGTAAGAGCCTTGGATCGCTCCGCTGTTGGCAGACACATCAAAATTCACATTTGGTACAGCAGTATCAGCAGGCATTAAGAAAGCAGTAACTGTTCCCTTAGCTTACTAGCTATTAGTGTGTGATTCAGGTACTTTCTAAAACAGTCTAGGCGTAAGTCTACTTAACCAGACGCTTTTGTTGGGAATCAGCCAATACGCCCAGTGCCGTGCTGCCTTTGAAACACACTTTGCTCACGTGCTCGACGCGTTTACTCAGCTCACGTGTCGCAAGTTGTGAAGTTCACTTGCATCCGCGACCAAAAGGTCGTTGGGTGGCATTCCTCGCGAAAACTCCAACTCCACATTCCTACTGCATACTCCTGGCGCGTCAGTTCTTTACGTCAACTGCTCCGTGTTGCCTTCTCCCGTATTAGTGCCGCCTACGTTATAGCTGACATGCTGTGTATAAGCAACCTACTTAAGGCCCAAAAGGCTGCCATTAGTTTCTGCATTGATTGGCCTTCACCGAGAATGTTTGCTTGGCTACAAGCATTATGTTTGACATCTGGCTACTTGCTTGTGGCTGCTAATGAGAATGGCCTCCATTTTGAGCTCTTCTTGTTGAAGTACGACGTGTGCCAGCCAATTGAGAGCCGTAAGTAGAGGTGCAAGCGCTGTCAGTTCCACCCCGTATAGTTCCTTGCCAACAAGCAGGAAGCCATCTCATCTGCGGATCCTACTCATTGGACAAAAATTTCTGAGATTTACAGCGTTGCATTTAATGCTACAAAAATACGAGAAGCAACAACCTAATTTTGCAAAAGAATCTAAGGAAATGAGTTTTCGAAGCTTTCCTGAATGCAATCACTATGTTGATATACATTCAAACAAGCATAAACGATATACAAGTAACTAGAGAAGCAAATACTTATCCACAAACAAGTTTGCCATCTCGTTAAGGAAACAATATTTGCTTTATTTGCCATTTGACAGCCACATCTTGTTATTGTTATAGCTCTATTGACAAACTGACTGATTGAACTTGTAATATTGATGACGTAAATAATGGTAAGTAAGGCACTTACTGCTCTATGATTGAATAAAGAGTTGAAAGGGAGGGCGCCATTTTGTGGCATGGCAATTATTTAACAAAATGGCGCATAAAAATGCACAAAATAGTTCAATTGAATTTCCAATATAATGAGCAAAGCACTTTCAATACGCCTCTCTAAGCCAATGCGACAGATAGACAAAGACAAAATAAGAGAGCGAGTGGCAAAGAGTGAGTGAGACTAAGCCAAGTGGCAGCCAACAGCTGGCAGCTGGCAGCTCCCGGCACATACATACAGAGTGTGGCACGTAAAATATGTCAACTGAAAGGAATTTGTGGCATTGCAGGCATAACTGGCAGCGTGTAAAATGAGCGATAAGCGAGCAAAGTTGCCTGCCACATCCCAGTTCACATGGAGCTCGACTCCAACAACAGCAATAAGAGGAACCGGAACAGCGATGACGACAACACCAAGTTGAAGGAGCAGTAAAAGTGCTTGAAGTTGGCTGCTGTCAGCTTGAGTATTGTATATTGTAGTTAATAAAAGCGGCAGCAACAGCAGCCGTGCCACAGCCTGTGGCAGACCGCAAGAAGCTGTCAGAGCTGGCAAAAGCAACGAACAATCAATTTCACATCAATTGCTTTTAGTTTTATAGGCTGAGCAGCGCAGATATTATAAGAATAATGATGATGATGTGAATCTTGATGATGATGATGATGAGCGTGGTGAGTACGACGACAATGATGAAGACACAGCATACTGACAATGCTGCATTAAGGTCGCAGTTCATGTTGCGCATTAGCAGCAATCAACAAGACGTATACGCAATAAAGTAAGTATTCGACAATTAGAACAAGTCAGTGCTTCAAGTGGACGACAGATGCAACACAGGACTCTTCAAATCGATAATATGATTTATATAGCTGCTACCTTTAGCCTGTTTTGGAAATGTTTAAGTCTGGGAAGCGGACTTATAAAATCCAATTTAGGTACAAAGAACCGATTGACCATCATGTGGTCATTAGGTAAAAAATGACTCAGTGTCACAATTTTATGCCTCGGGAAGCGTAATATGCTCATTTGACGGGTACTAAGATGTAGATAAGCCAATATTAAAGGCATAATTTTCCAACAATTTTTATATTACTGGTGTAAAACTGCAAAATAAAGATCATCCCGAGCTAAGGGCGATGCAACCTGAAGGAGGTTTCCAAAATTAGCGTGATGAGAGAACAAGAAGGAGACGGAGAAGAGCATGAAGACGAGAACGAATATGAAGACAAATACAATTACGAAAAGAAAAAGGAATTTGACCAAAGATGGAGAGCAAAGAGATAACGAAGGTGAAGAGGATGAAGAAGAGGTATAAAAATATGAGATATGAAATATGAAAGATAAGCAACGAGAGATAAGAGATAAGCTACGAGAGATTAGAGATGACAGATGACAGACGACGGACAACAGATTACAGATTACATATTAGAGATTAGAGATTACAGAGAGAGATGAGAGAAGGAATATGAGAGATGACAGATGAGAAATGGGACACGCGAAATGAGAGGTGAGCGATGAGAGACAACAACTCAGCTCTCGCTTATTACAAAGTCGGTGGCTTGGGGACGGTTTTTTAAAAATGAGAGAAATTTAGGTCTTTAACGATTTTGCTTATTTTAAATTTCTTATGTAAGCAAGTGTTGCAAATAAACATTTGTTGAAAGGAATAACAAAGATACTATTCGTGAAACATTTTCATTGGAAAAAAGAAAGAGATTTGAGTTGCTCTGATATAAAGTTATGATCAAGCGAATTGTTTGCCAAAACTTACGACGAATCATTCTAGCGCTATCAATGAGTGAAACGATTAGGAAATAGTTGCATAGAAAAGCCCCATTTACGCTTCTCTTCTTATTGTAATAAATTTCATAAGCTCAAATAATACAAAACCCAAAACAACTACCGTTGTCTTGTTTTGTTTTCGTATTGTGTTCTTATTCTGCAATGAGCATAACAGAGCCTTCAGTTTTGTTTGCTTGCGTACTCTGCTCGCAACTCTCCCTATCATCGAATAGTTTCCTAACAGTTTGCGTTCCAAGGCCCAATTCTAAAGTACTCTAGAAAATGCCAATTGTTAGTTCTATTAAACTTCCATTTCCGTAAATCAAATTTACGAGCATTTACTGTAATCGCTTTAACCGTACACGCCACAAAACAGAAACAGAGCACTTTGCCATTGACAGCTGGCTTAGCAAGCAGTATTTGGGAGACAATTGAAATTTCAGCAGTATACTCACACACACTGAACTTGTCATACCAATAATAATAGCTATAATAATAATAATAGTAGTAGTAGTAACGGTTAGTAGTTTGGGCAAGAGCTTGCTGCTTGTTAGGTAGCTCCTTAAAATTTACAAGGCGATGGACGCTTGAGTGCAGCATCAACGGTAACAACAAGCCAGGATAGCATGCAGTTAAACTACAACTATAGTACACACACGCACACACACACACACACACACACATATATAAACACACACACACACGCATACATGCTAGCGAGACATGTATACCATGCACATGATGAATGCTCTACGCCCTGGCGCTTCATCGCTCTGGGCAAACTTTGTCGACACAAAACTTTACGCTTACGTAAAATTGAAACCGGAAAAGGGCACGGACACGGAATGAGGATCGTGTGGATAACTATGGCGCAGACAAAACTAGATGAGACGTCATTTTAGCTTTTGATTGATTGCCGCTTGGCCTATCGTAGCGGGCAGCAGCACTGTTGCCTAGCTAGTATGTTGCGCGCTTACATGGCGTATGCGTAATATTATACATAACAAATATGTGGTGCGCGTGACCGCCATTTTGTTGCTGTCACCCGCACACACGCATACATGCACTCACGGAATACACATACGGCCAATTAATTTGCATCCTTTTACAGCAAATCGCTTTCAAGTGCATACAATGCCGTAGGTCTTCTCCTACTCGCTCTCTCTCTCTCTCTCTCTCTCTCTCTCTCTCTCTCTCTCTCTCTCTCTCCCTCTCTGTCACCCTCTCTCTCTTGCTCACTCACTGTGTCCACTTCTTTTGACGCTGACATTTAGCTAAGCGCTGATGCGCTTCGCTTTTGTTCAAGTGCCACTCGCTTTCTGTTTACAGTATTTTTTGCACATTTTTTGTGTGTACTTTTCAACGTGTTTGTGTGTGTGTGTGTGCGGGAGAGCACCTCCTAATGAGCAACGTCGCGATGTCTTTACCTTTCACTCAAGTGGCGTAATTATGGGGCCACCCTGTCAAGGTCAGAACTAATGCATTGGGTAGTGCTGCGCTTTGAGCCTGTTGCCTATTATGCTAAATGGTAAGACCCCGGGGCAACAACAACAACAAAGTCAAACAACAAGTAGCTACACGGCAACTCGGAAATGGCGACCGTAAGATGCTCTGCACAAGAGTTACATCGTAGTTGACAGTGCTGCAAACAAGCTACAGGATATCGACACAATTCGACGACCGTCAGCTTACACGAGATTCTGCGCTTCTTCTCGTGACATTTTCTCTCCCTAAGTCTTAGAATATACGAGATCGTACGTGGTCATATCTTCACATCTTCATATCTTCATGTCTTCATGTCTTCATGTCTTCATGTCTTCATGTCTTCATGTCTTCATGTCTTCATGTCTTCATGTCTTCATATCTTCATATCTTCATATCTTCCTATCTTCCTATCTTCCTATCTTCCTATCTTCCTATCTTCCTATCTTCCTATCTTCATATCTTCATATCTTCATATTCATATCTTTATATCTTTATATCTTCATATCTTCAAGCCTTCATGTCTTCATATCTTCATATCTTCATTTCTTCATATCTTCATATCTTCATATCTTCATATCTTCATATCTTCCTATCTTCCTATCTTCCTATCTTCCTATCTTCCTATCTTCCTATCTTCCTATCTTCCTATCTTCCTATCTTCATATCTTCATATCTTCATATCTTCATATCTTCATATCTTCATATCTTTATATCTTCATATCTTCATATCTTCAAGCCTTCATGTCTTCATATCTTCATATCTTCATTTCTTCATATCTTCATATCTTCATATCTTCATATCTTTATATCTTCATATCTTCATATCTTCAAGCCTTCATGTCTTCATATCTTCATATCTTCATTTCTTCATATCTTCATATCTTCATATCTTCATATCTTCATATCTTCATATCTTCATATCTTCATATCTTCATATCTTCATATCTTCATATCTTCATATCTTCATATCTTCATATCTTCATATCTTCATATCTTCATATCTTCATATCTTCATATCTTCATATCTTCGTATCTTCATATCTTTATATCTTTATATCTTCATATCCTCATATCTTCATATCTTCATATCTTCATATCTTCGTATCTTCATATCTTCATATCTTCATATCTTCATATCTTCATATCTTCATATCTTCATATCTTCATATCTTCAAATCTTCATATCTTCACATACTCATATCTTCATATTCTCCTCCTTTTCTCGCCTTGCTATTTCCTCCTCCTGTTTCACTTCCTCAACGTCGTCTCTTTCTTTTCTCTTTGTATCCCCTTCGTCTTCGCTCTACTCTTTGCGTTCCTCTTCCTACAGTGTTCAAATATTAGTGTGTGCTTGCATGATACTTAATGTCGCTTCAGTACGCAAAGTGTGCATTGCGTCTTAGTAGACAGTCCAGGATTAGTCCCTATGAGTATAGTCAGGCAACAGCTCGCAATATGATGGCACGAGGGGCGCTGATGAAAGACGAGTGCATCTTGCATTCGAGAACAGACTGCCTCTTATGCACCCATTTTCGCTAGTTGAGATGTAGTCCGTTTTGCGTTAAAAAAGTCGAGTGATGCCAGCACAAGCCTTCCCAAAACTCTCTTCTTGCCATTCCGACGACCTATCATCCAACTATCGCAAAGATATTGCAATCGTAACAAAATTCCACTGGCCAATGACATTGGCATGTAAATGGCGTGAGTTCGCAGCATTGGCTGTGGATAGAAGATGCTATAGTTGTGAGATAGTGACAAAACGTGTGTCTGTAGGGTAATTTCGGTCTGCGCTTCGTTGTGGCGCCTCTATTGTGATTTGCTTCTAGTTTGTGCGCTATTCTGTCTATGAGGAACGGTGTTTTTGCAATCCCTACTTTTAATTGCTTTCGTCTTCAATTTAGTTTATGCTCTTTTTATGTGGTGTGGCTGCTTATTACTCTATAATCTGTATTCCAAAGGAAGAGCGACGTGTGAGAATTGAGATTTCGAAACCCTGAGTCATGCAATTTTTATACTGCGTTTAAGCGCATTTCGTATTTAATGTGCTCATTTAGCAGTGAGAACAGCTTTAACTATCTGAATTAATTATTTTCTCTCTTTATTTTATCAAGAAATCTTTTGCTTTAAAAGGCAAAGACTTTGCTCTAATGAAATGATTGTAAAAGTCTATATTATTTGAGCAATGATTTTCCACAACAAGTTTGGTAATTCTAGTTCTTAAACAAACAAGATTTGTTATTCAATGGTAAATAAAAGAAATACGACTTAAACTTTTAACACGATAACTTAAAATTACAAAAAGAAAAACGTACTTCAGCGAAATTCCAGCAAACTTCTTAAAACAGAAACTCGCAAGCTACTCGTGAATAACCTAAATTTTAATACCTCGCGCGTATTTAGTGCCGGAGTAGCACATGCTAAAGTATACAACTCAAGAGTTCCTTCTTACTCGTTAGGTTTTCAAAATTACTCGCTACAAAAACTTAATATGCACATTTAAGCCGAAATTAGAGGGTAAAGCAAGGGAAACGGGAACAACATTTGAGAGGCGTTTGAAATGCCATAAAGTAGCGCATAAAACGCAGCCAAGTAGCGGAACAATAATTGCGGTGAACTTGCAAAACACAAATCGTTCAACACTTTACACCACTTAAACTTTTAAAACCACACGATAGAATTAGACGATTAGCCGTAGCCACACACACATACACGGGGCTTATAGACTAAATAAACATTGTACAGTGTTCCAGTTCTAAAAGAACACCAAAAACCGCAAGTGGAACAAAGGCGGCATAGACCTTGCTTTTCTCATAGGAAAAAAAAAGTATAAAAAAAAAATACTAAAAAAAGAAGAAATTTGGTTGCGCATTTTGCGATCTGAGAAATGTTTCCGTTGTGAAAAATCGTTTGAAATTAGTTGAACAAAGCATAACGCAATGCATAAAGATAAAGCAATAAATAATTGACACAAAACGCCGAGGGAAGCGATAAACAAACTTTAAGATACACGTACTACAAGTATACATACGTAAGACCCCTTGCGGAACTAACATAAGCTACAAATTTGATAGGTTCATAATATATGACATATAATATAAATGTAAGCTATGAACTTTTATAAGTTTTTATATACGAAGTATGAAAAAATGCATTTTACGATACTACCGTTATCGTTTTTGGTATGCGTTCAAAGTTTTTTCTCATGGCCTACAAAATTTCTCATTAGAATTGTGCACTCAAAACAGTTCATTTCTGCATTTTAATAGAAGTACAGTCATAACCAGTTTTAAGGGACTTAATGTGGAAAAAGTTTTGGCATATGTGGAAACTTTGGATTTTCTCAAATATAACTTATTGTTGGATTGTTTTTAAGAGCCAACGAATTTTACCCTTTCAAACACTTGTCGCTTATAATGGACATTCATCGATTTATCCTGGTTGTACAACGAAATCGTACGACATCATATAGATTTTTTTACTATGCTTCGACGGTATTACGCTCGTATGGTGGTGTTACGCCCAAGAGGTGCGACGCTCAGATAGTTATAGGGTTGTGAGTTGTGTTTTTACAGCGACAATAAGAGAGCGACAGCAAAGAACTCGCAGCCGAATGTTTCCAATATGTTGCGAGTTACGTGGCGGGTGAAGTTCATTTCTATTCTAGGCATATCATAATTGTAACTGCTGTTTGTCAGCATGATTAGATGATGATTAGATTTCAAACTCAAAATAACGCGAGCAGCAAAAGCGCGAGTGAGAGGAGATCGAGCCGTGTAGAAGCAGAAATTAGGGTAGAAAGTTCTTCCAAAAGTCGCGTCTGGCTGAAAGATTTAGTACCGATGCGTCTGTGGAGATGCAGAAAGAAATCTCATAGTGGATGCACAGAAACGCTCAGGTTGCGGAGGGAATACTACTCTGGCTTACTAACGGGCAATAATGGGAATAATGCTGCTTCCGGAATTAACTTCCCGACGTACTGGACCATAAATGAAGGCGTGGATATACCACCGCCCAATGTATACTGATAAAGGTACTGTCATCACTGCGACGTCAGCAGCGCAGCTTCTTAATTTTTCATTGTTTTATGGTATATATATGTGTATGTGTTGCTTTTTGTTAACAACCGTATGTGTGCGTTTTTTTCAGCAACGAGACAAACTTACGTTACTATTCCCTATTTCAGAATACCTTATTAGTGTGAATTTAAGTCTGGTAAGTGAATCATTAACCAGATATTCGCACTATCTAAAATCCTAGAAAAGACCCATGAATACCAAATCATGGCAAGACATAAGCAAGCGAATTAACGTCCATTTCCCATGGCTACGTTATGATGTGCGTATGGATGAAGAAACTACTGTGGGACGTCGACTGCCCCTTCGTCGCCTTCCTTCAACAGTTACATTGAAGGTCTTCAGTCTATCAGGCCGTACACGGTAATGGGTTATTAGGGCTAGTTAAGGAGAGTAGTCTTCACCTTGTCGTCGACATTCGAAGACTTAATACACGCTCTTATAACAGCTGATTACGAAGAAGAGAAAAGAAAACACGAAATATCAACGTTTGTGTGTACAATGTATTTATTTGTTATTTTTTTTTTTACTTTAAATCAAACGCAACGTTGTTCTAGTTAAAACTTATATTCTGCAAACCGCAAGCATTTTAACTTTCGAATTGTATAGGTTTTACTTGAAAACATTGCGTTATTGCGAAGTAATCGGTACCACACTTAGTTTTCGCTTAGCAATTCTTATATATATATAAAGTACTGCTAACGGTTTATTTAATATAACACTTATGCTGAAAGTTGTCTCATTATAACATTATAACATTATATATTTAAAAGAACACTCATTCAAAAATATTTTGGAAACAGACTTTGTTAAATTCATAAATTTTCCATATTTGCATAATTTCAAATAAGGACAATTAGTTATTAGCCCAATGGTGTTATAGCGTTTTTAAAGTAACTTCCTATAAAATACAGACTTTAAGCCTTGAAATTGGTTTAGAACAGAAGAAGAAACCGAGAAACTCTTGAAAAAAGTAGCGTGCCTACTAAAGGTCAGACCAAGGAAATCACTGAAATCCAGAAACATGCAAATATCATGGATTTTTTTTGGCGTATTTAAGCATTTCTTAAAGAGTTATTAAAAAACCATAAACACACAAATTAAGCAAAACAAAATCTATCAATCACTCACAGCTCATTATAATATTTTCTGTTTATTTTACAAATCGGTATTATATGTGCTTCTAGGGACCACCCCAAAGTTGCAGTTTGTTTATGTGGAAATTTCAACTTTTCCAAAAATGTTTTCATAGAAATATTTAAGCAGCAATAAAAATGTATTTTAAGAGTTTTTCGCCAAGTCAAGTACCAAATAATATTGCTGCTGAGCAATATACACTGTAAGAATAAGCTATACATAATATGTGCACTCGTTTTATGCTGGTCGTCAACATAAAACAAAAGCTTGAATTTTATCATCTGTGTATGAAACACTTCTTAAATTGTCTTTGTTTATGAGAAACATGAGTGGAAATGTGTGAGTGGGTGTGTGTTTGTTTGTGCTGCATTTTCCAGCTTTTCTTCTTTGCTGCCATTTTGTTTGCATGCCAACAACAACAACAACTTACATATATAATTCTTATGCTGACTGACCCATTGATATAGCAGGTTCACGAAATGCTCCGAGTTTTATGAGCATAAAACTTTGAAATTGAATTTTATATTCATACACGCAAAATGTATCTCGATTTTCTCACATGCTGCGTAAGAGAAATAAAATTTGATTGTTTACCTTGAATCACGCTGTTTGAGCTCGAATGTGTGTGCTTGTGTTATTCTTTAGGTAGAAAATGAACATGAAAATAAGTTCATTGCATAAATGAATTGTGAATTGTGTTTGTAATAAAATTTAGTCAATTGATATTGAACAGGCGCGTAAGAGCAGAAACAACAGCAACAGCAACAAAAGCAACAATAAAACAACAAGCTAATAAATTAGAAAACTGCGCAAACACATTTTCCAATTACTCAAGCGCAACGAAAACAGGCAACAGGAAAATCATTGCATTTTCTTCTTACTTTTGTAGTTGTTGTTATTGTTGGACAACTTTTCCAGTGATAAACAAGAATGGCAATTGCGACAGATTTGCGGCATATTTACACAAACTCTATAAAAAGTATTTGAAATATTTATATGTTTTGTCTGGAAAATAAACATGAAGGAAAAACTTATTCCGGTTTTGAATAAATTGCACACTCTTATTTGCACAATCGATTGATTGATTAATTGATTTGCAATTTACTGATTGATGTTATACGATTTTATGCCTTTAATTGATTTTACTTTTGTATTCCAAGAATTATTCGAAATATTTTGTTAAGACATCTTAGAAAAAGCCAGCTAGATTCTCGTAGTTGTTGCCTTGTTATTGTAAAGCAGCTTTTATAAACACCTAAAAACTACGTATTTATAGAAATCCACAAAGATTCACACAGATTTCGGTTTTGATTTCTTTTAGCCATAGAGGAGCGAGTACTTTCTAAGCTACTATTGGGTCATAACGGGCCATCACAATCCTTTACCTGGTTAGAAACTGGTATAGAGCACATCTCCATACTTACTAAATCCCATGAAGACATTGCCTACCCCATTGTCATATTTCTTCAAAATCTACCTTACACCCAGGAGCTCCCTCATCCATACTCACAACATGACCGATCCATGAGATAGGGCTGTATGTAAGTTCGCTTGACAATGACAATCTCTCCATAATTTCATCAAATCATTCAGTCATGAACGTGCAATACTACAAGAGCACCTGGATCACCTGCGTCATCACCCATGCTGCAGCACAATAAAACAAAAAGGGCAAGGATGAGCGTGAGTGATCTCAAGTACTCATGCGACTACTGAGATCATACTAGCACCTATTGGCAAAAGATATTCTGTAACGATGCTTGCCCTCTAAAGAGGAAACGACCGTTCCAACTTAGCATAAGCTTAAACACAAAACATATCGACTTCGAACCACGGTACAGCAATCACATCACATAAGACGTAAACAAGTCCCCGTTATACGCTCACTAACACGCTAACAATAACAAAACATAAAAAAGAAACACAAACAAACCGACAACGGACCACGGTAGGATAACGGGACTTAGAAGACAGAGGTAAGGCGCGAGCTGTGATTGGCTGACAATATCAAAGTCAGCACTATAAAAGTCGGACCAGTTGCTGCATAAAGGATCATTTGTTTTCTGATCACCAAGCCTGCAGCGTCAACTGGTAACTACCTAGAAGTAGTTAGAAGTAACAGTGGTAACCTTCCTCCTCCTTTCTCCCTTCACCCAATCTTTTGAGCGGCTTGCGTCAAGAATTGGTTGTTCCGCAACCCACCTTCTACATAGTCCATGATCCATTCTGCCACAGAACGACTGACGCACTTCGGATTTTTTTGTAACGAACAGAAATAATATAAATAGCGCCGTCGAAGACTGCATAGAGACAGTTAAGGCGAGGCACTCACTCTCGCTCTAGTACAAGTGTAGTGTTAAAGTTACCAACTATAATAATGAAATATGAAGTAAAAAGCTAACTTTATCTTTTATTTATGGGCGTCAACAGTGCACCAGTGGCTCCAGAACATATAAATTTCAGCTTTTACAACTAAAACCACACAGATAAGGTCCAATCAGTTCTTTCCCAAATGGCTTTAGTCTTTCACACAATACCCTCGATATGGCCTTTTATGCAATAGAAAGAAGACTGTTACCACTGTACTTAGTATTCACTATGGGGCCACCCTTCTTGAGGACAGAGCAGACGACACCAAGGTTCCATCATTCATTAGGGATGCTCTAATCTAGCCATATTCTGCAAAAGAGCTGGTGCAAGCACTCCACCAACTCATTGCCGCCTGTCTTAAACAGCTCTGCGGGCAGATCATCTGCGCCAGCAGCTTTACTGTTCTTGAGCCGCATGATTGCGGCCCTACTTTCGGCACGCCGACTATGATTGAGGACAATGGGAAGTTATACCCGTGAGCGGCATAATCCTTATCAATGCCCGATACTAAGCCAGGGTAGTGTTCCCTTCACACCCTCAGTGCACCCTGTGCGCCCACTACCCGATTTCCCTCTGCATCTCTGCAGGAAGACGCTCCAATACTAAATCCTTAAAACTTCCTAACGTCATTCCCTCTGTTGCGCATCTCAATCTCCTCTCGCTCGCGCTTTTCCTGCTCGCGTTTCGTACGTCTGGAGTTTTTCAGTTTAGTCACGACATTCCTGGCCGCACCAGTAGTTCCCGGTGCTTCACGCTAGGAGCGAAAGATATGCATCAAAAGCTTGAGGCTTTCACTCCGAGAGAGCTGCTCAGAGAGTTGAGCAGAGAAGTTTACGGCAGTTCGTTTGAATTGCTGGGTCGTTCGTTCTTCGCTTCGAGAAACACAGAAATACTACTCGAAAAATTTCTCTGCAACTAGATTCTTACCATTTGCTTAACAAGTCTCACGTTGAGTATACGCGTTAAACACACGATAGTGTTTTTCTCAAGCATCTTACAGATGCAGAAATGACCACACCACAGTTTCAACTAAGTCGTTACGGGTCTTTTGATCTCCATAGAAGTTCGATTGGAGCTGCTAATTGATATATATCCGGTGTAATGGGCTGAGATGCTAAATCACATCGTGGGCAAACAAATGGACACGGTACGTGGTTTCAGTTCAATCTACTTCTGCTTATACTCACACCAAAGAAGCTTACAACGGCGTTTTCCAAACTTGCTAGCAAAGCTGAAGTACCCAATGCAGCGTATAATAACCTGCAAAGAGAACACCAAAGCCAGGTAAGTGCGGCGAGCCATAACATGTCGCAACTGTGACCCAAGCCAACAAGGTGCATCAAGGAACGGAGAATGCGCGGCTCCGGGCCAGCAGCATGGCGTGTGGGCGATACGCACAAAAAGAGTAGCCACCAATTCTTGTGAATTGCTTGACAAATTTGAAAACTGTCAGTTGGCCGATAAAATGCTTTGCCACACAACTTTATCAACAATTGCTTGAGGCAACGAGCAAACTCTTTCCGCCGTAACAAATACATATGCATAACAGTTATATATACAACAAAAACTGAATTAAATTTTGCACACAGTTTTGCTTTGCATTAATTTAGTGTAAATGAAACAGAGAGCCAGAGCAAGAGCGATTGTTAGAAAGTTCAAGTTCCAAATCAAATAACTTTGCCAACTTTTTGCCATGCCACATTTGCGAGCCACAAAAATGAAAAAAAAGATGTCACAAACAAAAAAAGTTTACAAAAAGTTGCAAGTTGCTCGATGTGTTTTTTCAGTGCTCTTTTGTTACGTATACGCAGCGTACGTATGTCACAAACGCTGGCCATGTGAACTCTCAAGTGAACTTTGTCACATGTTTTGACTGGCAGCCAAAATCGCTTTTCACTCAAGCCAACGGAATCTGAACTGGCGTCCTTTGCATGCGGCAAGCTGCCAAAAATCTGAACCAAAAAAAAAGAAAGGCAGCAGTGCAGCATCCTTCACATCCTTACCAGGAGCAGCAGCAAAGTAAGCGTAAAATGCGCCAAGTCTTTGCTAGTCGCTTTTGGCTTTTGTTGAAGATTCACTTGGCTTATTTGCTGTTTGTTTCGCTTGGCTCCCTTGCTCCTGGCTCCTTGGGTAGCAGGCAACGTGCCGCCGTAATGCGTCGTAAAGTGAGCTTCATCTAAACAATTTTGTTCCTGCACTTGGTGTTGTTTCTTATTTGCTCTTGCTTCAAATTTGCATGCATTGAAGGCAACCATAAAACAATGTGCCGGATAACGGAAGCGGAAACGAAAACGAAAACGCAAACAAAAACCATAATGAAATGTATACAAAGCAGACCAGAAGTTTGTTGTGACAAAATGTTGATACTCTGGGTAACCGAAAGATCGTTAGTTCACTTTTTGACGCTTTGTAAAAGAAAAGTGTACTTTCAATCACTTTCTTTTCCTTTCTTTTTTTAACGAAAGTTTAACTATATCAAGCAAGGAAATACTTTGTATTTTCAACGTGCAGTAAGTTGGAAGTTGCCCTACACTACACTCAGAGTAATGCAGCGTTGGGTATCCCAATATCAGCTCTTGCCGCCCGTCAGATTTTCTCTGTGAGCACCAAGTAGCCGCATTTTCTCTCCCAAAGAGACTTTAACTTAAAGTCCTTCAGACGGAGCCTGTTGTAGCTGTGGACACCTCAGTGGACCCTTCGGAGTGACAGTACTCTAAACAAGCGAGATCTATCCAGCTACGTTTAGGCTACTCGCAGTTCCTGAAGAGTTACTTGGCCAGTGTGAACCATGCAATGACGGGAACTTTCCCGATCGGGGTCCCTATAACACGTTTAGTCATGATTTCATCAGTGAGCACCAAGTAGCCGCATTTCTCTCCCAATGAGACTTAAACTTATAATCCTTTAGACGGAGGCTGTTGTGGCTATAAACACCCCGGTGGACCCTTCGGAGTGACAGCACGCTAGACAAGCGAGATGCCTCCCTAACGAGCTGAATTTAGGCTACTCGCACTTACTGAAGAGTTATTTGGTCAAGGTGAACAGTGTAATGACGGGAACTTTCTCGATCGTGGTCCTCATAGCATGTTTAGCTTTTCGAGTGACAGTTTAACCCGCCTGACATCACACCTTCGTCGCTCTGGAGTGACCTATTCGAGGTTGTCTGCTCTCGCTCTCGCTGTCAGTTCCTCGTCTAAGCATCTCTCTACTTTTATCTTCATAATTTTGATAGTCCAAGTACGTGTAACCTCTGCGACCAGCTAAAATAACAATGCTTATTAGTGATGCAGCGAATTGTGTTGGAGCATCGAATATGTGCTCTAATCCGAAGCTAGAATATTCCAACCCGATAATTTCTTCTTCTTTCTCTTCTTGAAGATGCTAAGTTGTCTCTTTGAATGCTTCGAAATATGAAGTACTCGCATGGTGACAAAATAAAAGAAGTATAAAGAATAAAATTTTTATATCTCTGACAACCAGCTTTGATTATCTTAGTATATACTCTTTGTTTTATCTGTAGTTTTTGTGAGTCCCAAATCCACCCAAATTGGAACTCATTGGATAGGGATGTGTCCATACCTACTACCTATTTTCAGGGAAATAAGCCTACACTTCTATATATAGTACTTATTATTGAGCAGTAGAACCAAGTTACCATTGACGATTCGCTTTTCAGAATGAATTATTTCAAACCATGTCGTATATGCATCTGTCACTCACTAGGCTTAGATCACCTTCATCTTCTTTTCTAGCACATCGATTGAAAGCAGAGGACAAGATTGGCGTCATCTGAAGAAGTTCGAACTCCCATCCTCTGAGGACGCGTATTCGGTAAGCAGCCGGTAGTTCGGTGCTCATCGCAGCGCCGCATACCATTTCTGAAGTGGAATACGTATACCTTTAATTGTTTAATTTGAAATATAGCGCGGTACCTTGATAATTTTATCTTAGTAGTTTGGGTTTCTTGAGAGCGAATTCTGCTTCATAATAAAGCCTTGTTTAATAAGTATATTGAGTTTGTTTGTACGTCAATTTGGATTAATAAGAAGATAAACGAAATGGTATTTGGATCCTCATTTCACTAGGTTAAATCTTGCTCGCCACACTTTGGAACCCATCGTGTTTTGTTGGAGTGTGTTTTAGTACTAAAGCGGTTGACTTAGAACTAGTATCAGATTTGGCCAGTGACCCATTTTTGTCGGCTTTCTTAACGTGATGCCAATCCCCAAACTCAGAAACGCCTAAGCATGCAGACGAGTTGTGCCAGCATTTTTTATGCAGATGAAAGCACTTTGCGAGAAGCACTTTTAAAAGAAGATTGCGTTCGGGATAAAGCGGTATGTCTCACGCTGTTTACAGTAACCAGCCGGGACAGTTCGAACATCAATCTTGAGAGGAACTTGGCCGTCGATGCGGTGCTCGGCTCGCAACCAATCGTCCTAACAAGCGACGGGGGTGTGCACCTGCGGGTATGAGCTAAACGTGTGCAGGGTAAGAGGCAGTGGTCAAGGTCGACAAATGTTCTCTTGTAAAACTACATTCTTCCTTTATAGGCACAAGGGTACTCTCTCTTAATTAAGTCATATATTCAAAGAGGCCTACTTAAGAGTCGCAACAAACTCAACGACCAATTCAAACAAACCTCTCAAAAGACCAAATCGCCCTTATGCATTTACCATTCATTTGTACTCAGCCCAAGACCAAGTGCAGGGCAATCAAACTGCAAGACATTAATGTCAAATTACAGCAACTTTGTCTGTGGTCCTAACTAAGACATTATGTCAGTTGTAGGAGACTACAAAAGCAGCAAAACGTTTCCTCTTTTTTTATAGTTTTAGCAAAAAAGTTTTTTAGTTTTTAAGCCACATCACAAAACATTTACAAAGAACTTTTTTATGGTCATCCTGTAGCTGACATTGTAGTGAGCTTAGCCAGGAGCTGCACTTAACTGGTGAATGACAGTGCTCCAGTGGGTAGGTTGTGTCAGCTGCTCTGCTAATTACCAAGTGGGTGTAGCACACATATGATTAAGTTATTAGCTGGGTTAAAAGTCTATTGAGAAAACCCACGTCATTAAAAAGCGATTTTGGGACAGCTTTAGTTTAAGCTTCCCAGGATGCACGCTGCCTTGAACAGTGCTTATATCTTTCACACTTAATGATTATATTGCCAGGTTTGGGCGCAAAAATTGCATTGCAGTTATTATTATCGTAGTGCTCATCAATCTTTTTGACATATCTTCTTATTGATTTGCTGGATTCCCTCGCGCTGTTTCATAGAATATGCCCATAACTGTCTTCTACAGCTTCTCCAAAATCAATATAATTTGCTTTCGTTCAAAGCTCTACGAGATTGAGCTGTTTTAAGGGCTAATGATACAGCTGGATGAGCGTGCTTTAAGTCAGTAGAGAATGTTTTTCCTAATAAGTATACGCAACGTTGGGCAAACTTTGTTTGAAAAAGCCTTTAAGTGTCCAACGGCTTTATTACTATAAGAACCAATGTACGGGGATTGCTTCATGCAGTCGGGGTTTCCTATCTGAAGAAGACTAAGACGCATTGCACATGACGTCGATTCGATGACAACAAAAGACAAGCAACTCATCGGAGTATCTTAAGAAACTTTAGGAGTTTGTTGTTTCACTTTTTTGCTATCAAAAATGAGTATCTGAAACACGCTCATCTCTTCCAAAATTTTTTTTTGTTTATTTCTTGGTGCATAAACATTTTCGTTATGCTGATTTATACATCTTCATCATCATCTTCATTGGAGAGCTCTTTATGGCACCTTGCTAAATTTCGAATTCAATGCACTGTCCTATGCCATCTTCTCCAGCAATAGACTGGACTTGGAACGCAGCTGTGCCTTACTCATGCAGGTTACCCACAACGATACAACCATCTGAATGGCGGCATTGTGGGAATTGTGGGTGCATGCTTTGCCCCCTTAAAATGGCCTACTCTGTGTTCACATTGGCCACGACATTCAAGCAGAGTTTGGGACACTCCCTGCTTCAAACTAATTTGCATTTTCGTGGCATTTTAATTGCTGGCTAATGGCCGCCATTAATGTGCCCATTTAGCGGCCATTTTAAATGAAAATTAAAATTACATTGCAACCATTTAAATGACACTTAGCGGAAGCGCATAAAAGGCATTGTCACCACACAGTTGACCCATAGTTTTGGTCTAGATCATGGCCACCTCGGAGCAGATTATTATTGACAGCGCGCGCTTTTATAGACCCATTTGGTGGTGCTTTCGTTTCCTGGCGCCTTCGTTTTTCGGCTACAAAAGTCATCCTATTCGGATATATTCCTTGCTGCTGCATCTGCTGGTCACCTGCATGTTTCCTATGCACCTGCTTCTGGGCCTGCTTCTAAAACCCACCACGGAGGAGCTGTTCAAAAACTTAACCATGAGTTTTACAGTTTTATCCTGCAGCATGAAGCACATCGCGCTGCTTTGGCACTTGCCGCAAATTGTGGAGATTGAAACGCTACTGAAACGCCTAGACAGTAGCGTCCAAGCCGCCGTGGAGCAGTTGCATTACCAGCAGCTCCAACGCAGCGCACGTCGTTTGACGCTCTGCTTTTACACCAGCTACATTCTAATCTACGTGACTTTTGTGGCCACTTTGCTGCAGCTCATCTGCAGCGGGAAACGGGAGCTGCTCTACACTGCCTGGTTTCCTTTTGACGCATTCAGCAGTACCTTCAATTATGTGCTATCCTTAAGTTATCAATGTGTGTGCATGATCACGGCGTGCCCGCAGGGTCTGTCCAACGATGTCTACCCTCCATTGACAATTTGTTTTGTAGCTGGACATATGCAGCTCTTGAGATTAAGGTTGTCCCGACTGGGCTACCATCAGCTGGATAGTAAATTGCATAGAGCGGAGTTGCTGGCTTGCATTGAGGATCACAAGTTGTTAATGAGGTGTGTCCTTAAGGAAACTATTTGCTAATTATTAGAAAGTTTTACAACTGGAATGAAATTGTCGACGATCCATTTGGTCCTTCATAATTAGTAACTTTCGAACGATTTTTTGACAGTATGAGTTCCTTGCAATAAATGAGTATGTTTAGTTTACATTATTTTTGATTACGACCGATACCAATTTTTTACCAATGTAAATTTTTCGCATTACAAAACAGCAAGTGACTAATGAAACTCTGATTACACTATGCAACAAATTTGGGCTCAATTAAATTCTAATAGCTAAAACATAACTTTTCTGGTAACTTTTCCTCTATCACCGTTTTCGAATCAACAGCTATACAAAAATTGTAATGGTTTTTTTTGGAATTTGTAAATTGATTCTTTGCAAACATTTCAACGCCAATTTGAGCAAAATCGGTATCGAAATGGCGAAGTTATAATGGAATAACAAAAAAATGCAAAAATAACGATTCAATTCCGTAAAAAAAAAAAAAAAATTACAGGAGTGAAACATACCTTCTCCGGTACATTTGGTGTCGTTTATTTCAAATCCGGTAAGCGTTTTGATATATCTAGAACGGTCAGCGAAATATCGCTATTTCAAAATTCAAATTCAAATTACAGGTTTCGAAATTGGCGATATCAGCAAATCACATTTTACTTCCGTGGCTTATTGCCGATCAAGATGAACAGCAACTTGAATTAAAGATATTAAAGTTTCGCTTCAGAGATTATCGGAGACTTTTGGTCTATCTTATTTCGATTGTGGGTTACAAGGCACTGAATTAAAAAAAAAAAACAATAAAATGTATCTTACAAAATATTTTTTTAGTTTTTTGTCATGTAACTCGTAAAAGACTCAAGCTAGACTACAACTATCTATAATTCATTAGACCAATAGGTATTTTCCTTTACTTTAAATTATATTTCATCTCTATCGGTAGTAAGGTACCCGAGCATTAAGAGATTTGCTGACTTCGCAACTCTCAAAATCTCGAGTTTTTTGAAATAGCGATAGTTCGAAAGCGTGGTTAGAAAATCCAAACTGGTTTCCGTTTTCGAAATCAGCGATCCAAAATTGAGCGAAAAAATTATGTTTTAGACATAATCTTTGTTTGTTGCATAGTTTTATCTTATTTCATATAGTAGTAAAACATTTATTTTAGAGTTTAAAGAATAATTTCCCACAAGGGATATTTTTGGGGTAATTTTGTAATGCAAGCAAAAAAGTTGGGCTTTCGAGTCTACAAATTTCACACCCACACCACAATATGGCGAATTCTCAATTGAAACGAACGCGCTTGGGCGCTTCTGGACGTGTCGGACAGACATATAGACGCAGGGTTCGCATCTCGTATGACTGCAAAATCCGACCTGGCATAAAGTGGTCCATAGACATGAATATTGCATAGCTGCAGAAATCCAGAAGCTTAGAAATATGTCCTGCACCGTGTCTTTTGTTATTACCTCAAAAAAGGGAGAAAAAGTTGCACAAATTGAGTGAAAGAAAAATAGACCTTACGGCTAAAGGCCACAAAAAAAACAGCGCATTCAGCAAACGAGCCTTGATTTTCTTTGTTTTTCCCATTACTTGCAGACTCTATCAACTAACCCAGCAAACGATTGGCCATGTGGAGCTCGTGCTACTTTGCTCCTGCGGCGCCACCCTCTGCATAGTCATCTGCTACACGCTATTTTTTGAACAGACCTTAGTATCGCTTTTTTACTACGCTTCGTACTTGGGTGTGGTGTTTACACAACTCTTTCCCAGCTGCTACTATGCCAGCGTATTGGCCGAGGAATCGGAGAGACTGCCCTATGCCATCTTCTCCAGCAATTGGTATGCTCAATCGAAGCAGCATCGCCAAACGGTCTTCATTTTCATGCAACTTACAGTGCGCACTATGACATTGACGGCTGGCGGCATTATAGTGCTCAATCTGAATGCTTTTTTTGCCACTGTCAAAATGGCCTATTCCCTGTTTGCTGTTGTGGGCACGGTCAAGTGAGCGGGGCGGAGCACAGTAGGCGAGGACAAAGGATTCAAGTGTACAAAAGTGATGTTAATTAAAATCTTCAACCGCTGCTGCTTCACTTTTGTTATTGATTTCGAGACGCCAATTATCCAAGAGCTGCGCAATCAACAATTAATTGCCTACTTTTAAGGGCAGCACGAAAATAAACTTTTCAATTTACTTTACGTTTCGAGTTACGCGTTTGCATAATAAAATACCAAATTAAAATGACTTTGATTTTTAGATAAGTTGGCGCTAGAGATTTTCACAGTGGGAGCTCGATTTGAGTGATCATTATATTACGTTAAGCTTAAGAAAGATATTGCTGAAAATAGACCAAAGTAAAGACATTAGACTCTATTCGCAACTTTGTGTAAACGAAACATTAATTTCATCTGTGATATAAGAATGATATCATGGTGCATTAAGATCGATACTACGATGTTCATTATAGCACACGATGATCAAGAACAGCTAAATCGCAGACTGAGTGCCGACTCAACACCGTAGATTTACTTAAATTACTTATTTTGGTACTAAAGTACTTACAAGTAAATAAATATATCAAAACACAGCAATATATGTAACGTTGCAACAAATAGTCCGCTCAAGCTATATTGTTGGGAAATTTAAAAACATAAGTATTGGTAAATCTGACAAGAAAAATATAAATTTGCAGTTAAAGGAAAAATTTCCCAACAGGTAAACTTTTGGGAAATTTTCTTAATGCATGCATTCTTGGCAAGGTTTGTCTTGTTTAATATAGATGCAAACCTGTAACTTTAGAATGAAAAAACAAATTTCACATAAAGGTACATTTTTAGGAAATATTTCAAACGCAAACCAAAAGCTTTAAAACTTTAGTTTGTTCAATATAGATTCAAAACCGTAAGTTTAGAGTTAAAACAACAATTTCCCATGAAGGTACATTTTTGGGAAATTTTGTAAAACACAAGCCAACAGCTTTGAAATATTTTCGTGTTTAATATAGATGTAACAAAAATTTCCCATGTGGGAAATTTTCAAAATGCAAAACTGGAGCGTTGCTCAATGTGCTATGAAACATTTCAGGCTAAAATAATGAATTAAAGTAAAGAAGAACTACAGAATTAATTAGTCTTACAAATGAAATTTATATGTCCATCAACAAGGCACTGCCGCTTTAAGTTTGTTTCACGGTTCTATAATGGAGTCAGTTGAAACTATTGTTCGATAAGAATCTGCGAAGTAATTTGCTTTTTTTAAGCTTAAAAGTGCAAAGAAAATGTGTTTCGATATATCCTGAAATAAATGCCAGCACACAAAAAAAAACCTTAATATATTCTTATCAAAAGATTCAGATTATGGAATATATTCCAAAGAATTTTTGAAAAACGAATGCTAAAAACCTAAATGAGCCGCAAATTCTTGTATACAAAGCAAATCGACACCTAAGCCCAAGCCCCACTGTATTTACTATATAAAATAAGCCAATTTCTACTTTGCAAACCGATAAAAACCAAAGTATGACGTCACGGCTGGCAACATACACCTGTATCTGTGCTTAAACAGCAGTATGTGTGTGTGTGTGTGTGTGCGATTTTATTTAAAATTCATAGCCTAACAGGCTTACCTGTCCGTCCATCACCCTTTCAATTCCCAGCTTTGCGCTTAGGGTTAAGTAAGGTTAAGGTTTTTATTGATTTATGGCAACGATTTGCGATTTTTACTCCATATTTTGCGTTTGTATTTTGTTTTTGGGGTTGCCAAAAACGAGCGAACACTTGAGTGCTGCTGTTATCGCCAATACGGCTCACATTACATTGCTGTGTTTTCCGTAGTTTAACCCTTTTCCATTTAATTGAACTTAAAAGCATTTGCGCATTTGTATTAAATTTTCAATAGCTTGTTTTGTGTGAGTGTCGCAGACACACCCACACACACACACATATTACTAAATAATGTATGCGGTATGAGCATATTGTACGAGTTTTTAATTAAAATCTCACGCAGGCGATTTCTTCAAGTGGCCAACAAGCGCCACGAAATACGCCAAGAGATCTCCGTGTCTGCACGGATGCAAATGCCAAGCTGCATGCATAAAAAGTGCAACGAATGTGACAAGAAGGACGATGTGGCAGTCAGCTCTGTTGCATAAATAAATGTACAACACACACACACACACACACACACACACACGCAGTTACAACAACAATTACAACGGCAGAAGGCGCGAAACTTACATGTGCAGCTGCCACGACGTTTATGCCTTGACTATTTTGCGACTTGGTTCGCGAAGAGCTAAGTTGGTACGTAATCGTAAAACGGCGTTTTTAGTTATCTGCTGACGACTTGCAATTGTGCCTGGAAATCGGTAGACTAGTAAAAGTTTTCCAGTTAGGCTCATATGGTTATAGAACATCAAGAAATCTTAAAAATGCGTTTTTGGACACCATGTTGCGGTTAAAAGTTTGACTTATAGTGAAATACCCAAAATAACCAAAAAAAAAAAAAAAAGAACCCAATTTAATGCCTTTGGCTGAAACAAATCTTAATTTTCTCGCACAGTTTCCAATTTATTTGAATTCGGCAATCGTTATGGATTTTTACGTTTTCGAGTTATCGCTATTTCCAAAAATCTGAGATGTCATGAGTTTCAAAGTTCATAACTCGGGAACCTTACTTCCGAATCGGGGTGACGTCACTAATCAACAGACTTTGTATATAAATTTGTGTGGTAAAGGACCGTACGCAGCTGTGTAAAACCGCGTGAAAGAAAACAAAACTTCATATAAAAAAAATGCTCTCGAAATTCTTAGCGCCAAGAACTTCGCTAGTAGTACGCAGCTGCAATATTTCCCCATTTTTAAGGGTCGACGTGTAGATGGCGCTAGCAAAAAAAAAACAGCTATTCTTTTTGCACCCAAAAACAAATACATTAATGTGCTGCAACTTATTTTGCTAGCGAAACCCATGGCGCGTAGGCAAAATAGATGCACAAATTTTTCGAAGGAGCAGAAAATTTAATTTCGGAAGATTAGTTTAGTTTAGTTTTATTATTTTTAATATATTAAAATGTAGAAAAAAAAACTAATGAAGTAAAATCAAGTAAATACAAATTTTTGGGAAAATGTCTGGGTTGGGCTAACAATATTTTTTATTAGCACTATTTAAATAAAAGCGGCAAATTATAACACCAATTATTATATTTAGTATATGAATTTATTATGTAAATTATGTAAATTCATGTAGCAACAACAATTAGCGAGAGGCGCGAATTAAGATCACAATAAGTAAGATAGATAGCAAAAACAGGTGGTTTTTATATTTACTTTTTGGCTCCATCTATTGCTAGTTGCGCCATCTCCATGTAAATTGCCCATACTATTTGGTCACAAACTCTGCCCATACAATTTGTTTTTGCGCACAAAATAAGTAGCACTTTTTCCTTTCACGCGGTTTTACACTGCTGCGTACGGGCCTTAAAGTCCAAATTCATGTGTACCGGTTAAATTTTCAATTCGAAATGAAATGGAATCAAACATTCGAATGAAAATCGGGTCAGAGCGATATATCTTACACAATTTTAGAAGCTTAGCGAGAGTGCGAGACAGTATTGAATATTCAAGATTGGATTTATTTAGTAAATTGCATTCGTTTCGGCTTCCACATTCACAAACTCAAGCGGAAAATGTAGAACTGGTGTCGATTCTTCTCAAGCATCTAAAGCAGGCATTGGCATTAGTAGCAGAGAAATTATCAATGGTAGCTGCGAAAATTTTGGTATAAGTTTGTAGGTATGTTCATGCGATCAGCTCAACACATTGATAACTTTTCTCTGCTGATGCAATAATACTAATAACTCTGCCGACGTCTGCTGACGTTGCCAACTTCTGGTCTAGAGCGTTTAATTCAAAAACATATTGGAATAAAGCGTTAATAGTCGGCGAACTGCTTATCCTAACGGCTTTCGAGTCAGCTTTTCACGTTGCAGATGTGCAAGTTTCCTAGAATGGCACCATCAAATACATTGAGGGTACCTTCAGCATTCAAACTATTGACTCGACGTGCTCCGCAACTGAAAGACAGAGGAGAAACATGCTCTTCAAGAGGTGTCTAATTGCAGCAAATCATGACATCAGCCCTGCAACAACGGAGATAATGCCTATAATGTTTCTGTGCCTATATCATTTAGATCCCTCTAAAAAATTTGCACCACATTGAAAGATGTCCTGAATAGGATTAATTCTGGCACTGCAGTCAGACTTTTAGTAAAAACCTGGGGATTGAAGCTGAGCGCTGTACGCTAGCTGTACAGCTCTGCTCCGGCCCTTAGTATCATACGCATCAGTGTTTTGTGAATAAGAACAGTGGTTCTATCACCTGATTATAATTTGGTGTTTTCCCCAGGCAAAAGCTGTAGCTATCTAGAACTCACACTGTGTTGTGTGACGGACGTTAGACACTACCAAAACAAAGAAATAGGCTTAATGTTGGTTGACATTTTGATGAAAACTCAAGCGATTTATATGTGACAGGTAGTTTGCCTATAAAATTTCCTTTTGCTGAGATAACGAAATCGTGATTTTCAAGGCATAAACTTGGTTAGGTGCTCTGACTATCTGTGCGTACGTGTGACTGTGCACATGTGTGCCTGTCGCCTTGTTGAGTGCAGCGTCAAGGACATGCTCGCATACACTGAAACACACGAACACACTCACAACAACAACGGGCTGATGCGAATTTATTGACATGACAATGTGCACTGACAAATTGGCGTTACGCTGTGGTGGGTATTGGGCTTGAATGGATTGGAGCTGGGACTGAGAGTGCGACTGATTGGGGGCCGATATTTCTGCTCCGATTGTTGTTTATATTATTGCTGTGACGTTTTCACGGTCACCTTAACGCCCATTGCTCTCGCTTACTCTCTCTGGTACTCTAGTTGAATTTCGTGCCATTCACGCAAAATAAGCGATTGTCGGAGCCTTGTGAGCGCTCCTTGTGCTATTATTGAAACCAATTTCCTTGGCAAATACAAAATCAAAATCGAAAACAAACCGAAAAATGCGACAGACGCAGCACACTGATGATGATGCCATTGCCAATGCCAACACAGACACACACACACACACACACACACACACATACACTCAATTACATAGGAACAGGCTTAGTGTGCCTTACGCGCAAATATTGCGCATACGCCCCGAGGGACGCTTGCAATGGCAAAATGGCGCTCACACACATACAACTCAGCATTGCCGCTCGAGGTGATTTAACTTTTGCTGCCTTTCATTCATTTCCTTTTCAATAGCACAAAGCACAAACACACACACACACACACACACACACACACACAAACACACACACACACACAGTTGGCATTATTGTTGGCATACTTTTTCAAGTGTTTCCTTTTTCTGTCCGCTCTGTCGACGTATTTATTTTAACTTTTGGCATTTTCCACGCCAGCTGGGGGATTTCCACAACTAAAACAAAAACAGAACTGACAAAAATATGAAAAATAAATTGAAACAGTCAAACAAAAATAACGACAAGCCACCGCAGCCTTCGAAGACAACTAGTTTAACCCGCTAAACGGATGCGGACACAGACACGGACTTTGCGCGGGGACTCGGACTCAAAATATCTAAATGGCATTGCAAAACTCAATCAGTGCGGCGGTTTGGACTGGCAGGTGACACCAGAGGCAAGCCGCAGCTTTCAAATTTTCTGAATTGATTTCACTTTTGACCCGAAATTGAGTTCTCAAATTGTAAAAAGGATGCCCCAGGGGGAGTCACCGCGCTTGATTGTTTGTGTGTTTATTTGATCTTTTGCGCTCACTTTTGTTTCTAGCTAAATGTCCGCTGGCTAACTGTAAATTGTGTCAAAATATATTTTAATTGCCTTTGAATTATGCAGCAAGCTTTTTTAATTACAACTTGCCACAAATTTGTGGTCTAGATGAAACAAAGCATTGCCACGATTACAATTGATTATATTAGTCAATGAATGCTAAAATAAAGCAAATATTACTAGTATACGCTTTAATTGGCTTTCAATTTAGTTGGCGGTATAAAGGAGAATAACTAAACAAATCGCTGTCTGAGCTTTTATTCCCTCTAACTTTGTTGTGAACGCAGCAACGCCTGTTAGGCGTTGACTTTAAGAACTCAATTACGATTACACACACGCACTCAATTTTCCAACATTCACACCATAAATTGCAGAAAAAAACGCATGAAACTGGCATATCATTCATTGGAATACCCTTAAACAGCTATTGGTACCACCCAATCGTCTGGTATGCTGAAACAGAATGTTCTCCAAAAGTATATGGATTTTGTAATCTTCTCTTCTTCGCACATACCTCTACCTATAACTTCCCATGGAGACACGACAAACATTTCATCGCCTTCCTTCAACATAGATTTTGAATGTTGAATGAGTTGCGGGTATTGCTCAACGATATGGTGCATAGTCGCACCAGCTTTGCAGTGATACCGAACGCAGACAATGCGGTAAACACGCGGTCCCTCAACGGTCTTTTGATTTCTTCTCTATAATCGACGAGATGGTGGGTGTCGCTTTTTGGGTCTCTGCCAGCATTTGGCTTAGCCTAAAGCCGCACTGACAAGGTCCGATCGGCAGAGAAAAGTTGTTAATATGTTGAAACATTCGCATTCATGTGTCCATGAACGGTTTCAAAGTTTCTATAGGACTGTCAATTGTCAGAGCTAAATAAAAGTATTTGTGACTCAATAAAGAAAAGTTTTAAATGTGTTACATGCATGTCTTCTTCTTAAATGGTCAAAACAACCCGTTACCGCTAAAGCTATCCTTTAGGTGTCTCTGCTTTGCGCGCGGCTTCTTTAATCGGTAATACCAAAGGAATCTATTGAACTTTGGCCTTCCAACGGAGACGCATAAAGGGCCACAAATCGTACGGTGTACTTTCCGCTCTAACACTCCAAGGGCATTTTCGTCAGACTGCGTGACCACCCATGCTTCATGATGAGCGTCTTATAAAGTGTTAATTTCGTCTGGTGAGAGTGGTCTCTACAACTCAATGATACCAAAGAACCATGTGCCTAATGAGACCAAATACACTTGGTGCCCCTTAGATAGCTGGTCTTATCGCCACTCGTTGTTAGAGTAGTGAGCTAATGTGTGCTGCTTGGGCTCTTAATGGGTTGTGCGTGGGGCTTGGGACCCGCCACTTCCAATGAAAACAGAGCCTCTGATTGGAACACCCCCACATGCATGTTTACGAATATTTACGCTGTTGCCAGTACCAACTTCTCTGCTCACTTTGCCGAAACCTGCTTTAGTCTCTCACATAAAACACTCATTAGGTTTGCCATAGAAAGAAGACTGATACAACAGCAGTTTGCGGTACCGGGCTAGGACGACGCGGCCGACAATCCATCAACGGTTAGGTGAAGTTAGAACGGTGGGCAGGTTATATCCTGTGTGATATCTAGAACATATATCTACTAGACACAAGTTTAAAGGGCGGGTCAGCCAGATTCTGAAATTAAGTCCGCTATCCGTTTGGGGGTAATTTTGAAGAGGTTAATATTAAAGTTTTGTTTTGGATAGTACATGAAGAGAAGAGCCCAGCAGTATCGAACCCAGAGTTCATTATGTATTAGCACATTTTTCGATAGCAGCTTTGATGTGTATATGAAGAATTCTCGAATTTGGAGCTAAAAGAGTGTCAAGGAAATAAGAAATCTGTCCCTCAGGAAGCACTAAGAGGGAAGCATAGTAGTACCTTGTCTGGCAAGCTGATCAGCTTTAATGTTGGCTTCTATGTCCCGATGCCTATTTTTTTGGCTTAAAACGAACTTTTGAGCCATCCCATAGAGAGATAATCGACAGTTAATCATCCATATCGAATTTGATGTTATTGAACTTATGGATTTGTTAGCAGCTTGGCTATCACTGAAAATGTTAACACTGGTCCCCAGAAATTTTAAGGGACCAAGGAACCATTCATTCCTAACCGGAATAAGGGTATTGATAGGAATACTCAACTGGTACACAGTAGTCGTTTTGAGAAGAAAAAATCGAGTTTCGCCTAAATAGCTTATGCAGCTTTTTGAGTCGTGAGCAGGAGGAGATCGAGATTTGCAGGACCAGGAACTGTGTAAGGAAGGTCTTTTAAAAAGTAAAGCGTCAGCCCGAAAGATTTAGTACCGGAGCGAGATGCAGAGTAAAATCTGGTAGTGGATGCATGGGGTGCAGCGGGTTGTGGAGGGAACACTTGCTTGCTATCGGGCGATGGTGAGGATAATGCCGCCACCGGAGTCAACTTCCCGACATCCCCAATCTTAGTGAATATACCGTCGCCTAGATGTGGCGACCCTGACCACGATCAAGCGGCTCGAGAACAAGAAAGCAGCTGCCGGCAGCAGTCTTCTTTCTATTGCATATAAGACACTATCAAGCGTATTGTGTGAAAGACTAAAGACGTTTGCAAAATAACTGATTGGAGCTTATCAGTGTGGTTTTTGGCCTGGTAAGGCCACCATTGACCAGATATTCACACTGTACCAAATCCTGGAAAAGACCCCCGAACACCAAATTGACACCCACCATCTCTTTGTTTATTATAAAGCAGCATAGCCCGTTGAGGGATCGCGCATGTGCAAACTTGGTACGACAATGCAGAATGACCTTGAGCAACACCCGCAGCTCCGTCAAGGTAGTAAACAGCTTTTGCGAGCCATTTGATACCAAGCGAGGCTTCAGACAGAGCGATGCGATGTTGCGTGAGGCCGAAGTATATCGAAACGGGATTGCATTCTATACGGCTGAACAGTTGATTGCATACGCGGATGTTATCGATATCCTGGGGCGTACTATTCGAGCAGTTACCTGGTGGTAAATGAGAGTGTTTGGTTATGCAGCCAGCAGAACCCGCGCAGCAGCCAACATGCTTAGATAATTAAGTCAGCTAGCATAACTGAAACATGAATATCATCCACTTTGCTTCTTTCTTGTCATTTCGCTACACTTCGGCACGGTCAATCGGATCGCCTACTTATAACTTTCATATTATCTTACTTAGTTAGTACATAAGCATCAATAGCACGGGCTACATCGGGTCCGCCGGCATATTCTTAAACTTATAACAATAAGAGCTAAACTACTATACATCGGCCCCCAGTGGCATAAAAACACTAAATATAAACTATTACTAAAGCTATTGAAAAAGCTCAATAGCTAAACAGAGAGCAAGACGAAGTATATGCTTTCTTCGTTTAGAGTGATGAAAATGTCCTTCAAGTGTTTGAGCGGAAAGTACTCCGTAAGATATTTCGTCTTCTAAGACTGTACTTGGCGTGATACGAAGAGCATGAAAGGAATATCCATTACTTCAACATTACTGAGTTTCGCAGAAATCCGTTCAGGAATTGTTTTGCAGCCACATGTCGTTTTTATCGACTTTATGGGCAAGCGAATGTACTCATTTTTTAGGGTATACAAAAGCAAGCGTCCGCATTGTAAAACATAGCAAAGGAAACGCGTGCCGGCGACATAAAAACAAAAAACCAACAAACGAACTGCCGGCATTGCAAGCTGTCCAGCTGACGGCACAACAAAAAAATGGCAACGGACGCTGCGACTCTCTCACACTCTCTCTCACTTTCTATCTCTCTGACTGCGACACATATGCGAAATAATGGGCTGGACCACACCCACATTAACGACGCGCCAGAACAAGGACAGCCTATTTCGCTGTGTTTTGGTTTTTTTACGTGGACAGACTAAACTATGGCAGCGCCTAAAACGCTGCTATAGAAAAATCAACATGCACAGCGGTCAAGCCGGCAGAGAGTTATAGAGAGAGGGATGCAGAGACAAACAGAGAGAGGGACAGACGCCAGCTGCCTCTTCTTGTATTTCAGTCATGCATGAAATTTTTTTTACTTTAACATCTAGTTGTCTGTTTTATGTTATTTTTATACCCTGTACCCAAAGTATAAAAGGGTATTATAGATTTGTGCAATGTATGTAACAGGCAAAAGGTGGCGTGGCACACCATATATTCCATTGGAATAAATGGTCAGGAGCAATAGTCGAGTCGATATAGACATGTCCGTCTGTCCATCCTTCCGTATGAACGTCGAGATATCAGACACCATAAGAAGTAGAGGCACAAAAATTTATCAAAAGATGCGCATTACAAGTCCATATCTTACCACCTTTGCCCGTGACAGATTTGCATGGTTTACAACCGCTCCATTGAGTCTATCTAGCAACTTTAAACTCAACAGAGATGTGCGTCGTGTTTATATGCATCTATGTTTCAAAAATTTTCAAAATCGGATAAATACATCAAAAGTTATAGTAAAAAATATGCTAATTTCATCCCCCCCCCCCCCTCCACCCCACGCCTATAAACTGCTTCAAAATTCCACTACGTATAAATATGGATACATGTGAGCTAGAGTTACAAAATTTCGTGTGGAGACTCATGTGACCCTAATGCTTTAAACTGCATCCACCTTTTTTCAATGGAACCCCCCTTTGCCCACAATCGATTTAACTTAATTACTGCCAGACCCCCCCCCCCCCCCCCCCCCCCAATATATTGACTTGGAAATTGCCACAGACATTTACAAATGTATTTTTGATCTATGTTACAAAATTCAACGACATTGACCCAAGAACACTGGAGTTATGGACATAAAAGTTTTTTTGCCACCTTAACTTCCCAATAGGAGAACTTGTCAATCGGAACTTCCCAATAGGAAAATGTTTACAGGAATATCGATCTTATAAAAGGAGATATACAATTGGATACTTCCGTTCCCATTTTACCGTATTTAGTGTTTATAAAGAAGGGTAAAAAGGGTACAGGGTATTCCACTGTCGGGCACCGTGCCGACTGTCTGCATCAAATTTTTTCCTTTAGCCCGCTTTGCTTTTGTTTACATGAGCCATGGTTCACAGATGTTGTCGTTGTTGTTGTTTTTGTCATTGTTGTTACAGCTGATAAAGCTGTTCAGGCCTTGTTTGGCATCTAAATGGAGTTGACTTCTCTTAAAGTTGAAACACAAAACAAATGCGACCAAATAACTGCACTAATCATATTTGTATTTGTCTTAAAGGGAATGGAAGCTGTTTAGAAGCGGGTGGAAGTGGTTAACGGATTTGAGATACTCAACCGAATGATGCTGTTGAACTTAATCGATTTTCAGATTGGTATTTAAAGGGATAATGCAATCTAATGGAGTAGTAATGCAACTTTGCTAATTGCTGAGTGATTGAGATTGGGATGCACCTAAGACAAAACCGCGAAGATATTTATGGTCATTTGGCTTATAAGAGAGGCGCGCTGTAGAGATTAGTAGTAGAGTAGTAAACCGAAAACATGGTTACCACGCCCACTTAAGCAGCCATTCACTTTTCATTGGGCTCAGCTGTCGCTAACGAGCGGCTTATATTGAGACGTTCGGTCTATTATCTTTCAAGAGTCTCCAATAGCCGACGTCTAAGTTATGTCAAAGATGAGCAATTTCTGCTCAGGGGTTATTTTATCCAATATGTAAATATTAATGTTTATTTTGTGTTGTTAAAAAATTAGTTTATACAAGTAAAAACTAAGGTGAAGTGTGCGATAGAAAGAATGATGCTAACTCGAAGACTACTTAATTCCGCCAATCCTAAGGACAGGCCGGAATAAAAAATCTCTCTTACGGAATCGGAAAGAAGACCGATTTTCCTTTATTGTGCCCAAAGTGGCCTAATTTCAAAATAATATGTATTTTACAACATAATAATACTAAATTCAGATTATACCAAACATTGGCTGATTTGCAAGTTATTGCATTAGTAACATAGCATTGAGCTATTTTATGCTAGCTAGTCATTATAATTTAAATTTAACCAAGTCAAACAATTCAATTTACGTAATTCGATTTGGACTAATATTAATTAATAAGCATTGGCTACTTTATGCGCCAACACTGCTAAAAACCCCTGTCATGTCGGAATTGGCAGACCCAATTTGACAGCAGAGTTGGGGATGTCAATCTCGCTGCACTGCTATTGCTGCCAACTTCTTTCAGTAAACTTCCGTAAAAACTGAGTCGTATCTAGATGCCTCAAATGCTTGTCGGTCTTTTCAAGCGAACTTGATTGCATTATTGATGATGGCAAAAAGAGATTCGACAGACGGTGAAGCCGCTTACGAGTCTTCGGTACAACGGTGCTACTCCCAAGAAACTTCACATGTCTTTTCTTGTTCTGTGTGGTTTCAGTCTGCGTATAGCGCACATGTCGCGGATACTTGAGTTCTGCCTTGAAGAAGTGACACTTTTCGGGGCTTGCTCGCAGGATCGGCTTCATGAGTCTTCGAAAAACTTCTTGCAGCTTTTCCATACTTGGATCGGTCTGTATCTAATACAAAGTCGTCTACTTAGGCGTTTATGTGTGTATGAAGTTCAAATGGCATGACGCGCAACTCAAGAAGGACTAACCTTGGTAGTATCAGTTATTAAGACACTATGTACTTATGTATTTGGCTTCTCGTAGCTGGTCAATTATGAAGTCTATGCGGGTGGTTGGGTACAGGCGGGTTATCTCACGGGAAATTTTAATTAAGTTCTTCTTCCAAACTATCGAATGTGCGTAACCAAAGTAACATATTATTAAACAAAAAAAATTTCAGATGCATTGAGCCAAAAGCAATTTCGTTTCATTTACCAAAAGTTTTTAATATCAAAGGCCTTCCTCCTTTCTGTTTCGTCTGCTTTTAAATGTAACAAATCTTTGCCTGAATATGATACACTTACTTTAAGCCTCAGCAAAAACTGTGATATCAAATAAAATTTGAATTTACATTGACTCTTTGGCTTGGGCATCCACTCGTCACACTCTTGAATTCAAGTAGAGCCTATCGAATTTCAGTTTGGCTGCTGAATGCCCCAAACACCGCTGGCACTGCCCCACATTTGTTGCAAGTCTGTCTGTGTTTTGTATTTTGTGTTTGTTGTCTTCTGTTGCTATTCTGTCTGTTTTGTATGTTTGCTGGCAATGCGACATTTTTGTCATTTGAAATTTGAGTTGTGGCTAAAAGCAGTAAATTCCATATTTATGAGTTCCATATGTTGTCGTTGTGGTAGAAGTCATTGTTTTGTATTGGTGTGGATGTAACTAAGTGTGTGTGTGTGTTCTTTGATATAACCAATTTCCAATTTCCGACTGCAATGTGAGCCAACACTCCCCGCAACCGACCAAGTTATAAGCTGGTCGTTTGACAATTTGGCCACATGAAAAAGTGATTGTCAGCTGCAACTTGGCCTACTTGGTCAGAATCATTGCAGCATGCAGCAGACGCAGTGCGTGTAGCATCCACTACCGAGAAGGTCATATGTAACTTTAACTAAACAAATTTGAAAGTGTTTTTCTAAGCATATCAAGTGTTATTGGGTTCTGTGCTACTGTGCGCCCTTTTGCCGGCCAAGTCAAGTTCTGGCCAAGCTTAGTATATAAGTGGCTGCTGTGGTTAACTTGGACAGCAGTAGCAAAACGTGCCTCCTACAGTCCAGAGAGCAGCAGGAGCAGCAGTTACACAACACAAAAAGCAGCTAAACAAATTACCAGATACAACTCCCCCAACTCTCAACTAGTCCACAATGAAACGGGTAAGCCGTCAGGCAACAAATTTCCTCGCCATAAATTTTCAATGCAGATTTCTGGGTTTCATGTTAAACGAAGGAAGCAGCCAGACAAATAAAAGACATCACCATAAATCAGGATAATCAAAAAGACAAAACAATAAAAGCTTTAAGCCACGTTAGTTATTATTTTCGAGAAGGGGGCAAGTTTAGAGCAACATGCTGTCCATAAGGATCGAGCACGTCAATTGTGGCCAGGCTCATAAAGATTTCGAGCGCATAATAATTCATATGTCAACAACTAAGCGTGCTGATTGGGGCAAGCTGCCCCCAAAAAAGAAGGATAATAATAAAAGCAAAAAAATTCAATGGTAATTTATGACAAAATCAATTGAGAGATTTGATTTATGGTGCAAATGGTAGCAAGGACTTTCGAGTGCGGAACGCAGGTTTTGTGCTTGGGTTTAATCTTAGTATACATTTTTTTTTTGTAATCCACCATTTACTTGTTGCACTGGGCAACGCTTACTGAGCTGGTGTTTTTGTTTGTAGAACGAAAGGACTGACAGCCTTAGTTTAATCAAACATTTCTTTAGAAACCCAAGCAAACAGACTTGTTGCTCTAGGAAAGAAAACAGCGCAAGAGTTTTGGAATATGGATTAAAAAGGTTTCCAATTGAATACAATTGAAGAATTATCTGACAAACTGCCAGAGTTTAACTTTTTACACTCAAAAGCTAGAGGTTATCTAGGATATAGATTTATAGACAGATCTTCAACAAGAGACTTCCACAAAGAAGAAAACAACGCAAGTGTTTTGGGGGATACATTAAAACGGTTTCCAATTGAATACAATTGAAGAATCATCTTACAAACTGCCTGAGATTCACTTTTCACACTCTCTTTCTTCAACAAGAGACTTCCACAAGAAAGAAAACAACGCAAGAGTTTTGGGATTTGGAATCATCTTACAAACTGCCAGAGATTCGCTTTTTACACTCAATTTTCTGATAAAAATGAGGCAATTCTATTACTCAAAAATGATTTCCAAATGATAAACAACTTTCAACTCTCTTTATCATCATTAGAAAAAGGATAACATGACTTACAGAAGAAAACTCGTATCTTAAATTCACTCATAGGCAGCATGCAAAAACAATATCAGAAAAGTGACTTTGCTTCGACGGTCTAGAACTTTTGTATTGGGATTTGACTTGACAGGCTGCTTTTAGAAGTATCTAAGCATTGGAAATCAATAACAATAAAACTCTATTTCTAGGCTGTAATGACATCTAAGTAATGCTATGAGAAGAAATGATTTCACGTTCGCAGTGAGTTCAGACTCATTAGCACTTTCTAGTTGAAAAATCTCTACTAAAAGTATGTTGTAAGCCATGAAAGATACAAGTTTATTTCCTAAGAGAGATACAATTGGGTTTTAGGCACGTCTTTTAAATGCGACTTAGGAGCGAGCTCTAGGTATCTACTATGGGGAACACTTACCAAAATGTGGAGGAGATACAACTGTACTTGAGTAGTGACATATTAGTGAAAAAATTTCTGACAGAAGAGAGAAAGAGAGGATACACCTGAAGTGACTTGGCAGCGAATTAAAGTCATCTTAGGAGATTTAATTTCCTTAAGTATGATTCAGCACTGGTTTCTAGTTAATATAACTGCTTCGTAATATTATTACGTAAGAACTTCTATATGCCATAGTACCTAGAAGATCTGAAAAAATTTGTATAGTGCAACCATAGATTGTTAGTTAATCCCAAGAAGTGACTCAAAAGTGTTCTCCAAGCGGTTGACCATAATGCCCTTTTCAAGAAGTTACTCAAGTGTAACATTCGACCATTGTGTGCGACGAAAGACCTGCTAATGTTCGGTACTACATATCTTAAATTATTCACTGCTCCTCAGATCTACTTGTTGCTCTGCCTGAGCCTTTTGACCTGCAACATTGCCCGTGCCAGCTACCTGCGACCCATTGACCTCAGCCAGTTGACCAAGTCCTCATCAGCCAGCTCCCAACAACAGCAGCAACAACAACTACATGATCTAAACAGCAGTGGCAGCAGCGATGATGACTCCAGTGAGAATGATGCCACCACCACAGCGCCCAGTTCTAGCGAGGATTACGACAGCCATCCCCAGTACAGTTTTGCCTATGATGTACGTGATACACTCACAGGCGATGACAAGCAGCAGGAGGAGAAGCGCGATGGCGATGTGGTACAGGGTCAGTATTCGCTTATAGAGCCTGACGGAACGCGTAGACTAGTGGAATATACAGCCGATGACATTAGTGGCTTTAATGCGGTCGTATCCAAGCAGCTGCTGAGCGAGCAGCAGCGCGATGAGCGATTGAGCACAGCTTCTAATACACGCTACAATAGCCTGGAGGAGCTGCAAACACGACTGACCGCACAAGCCATAGCTGAGGCGCAAGCCATAGCCGATGCGCAGGCGCAAAACCAACTGGAGGCAGAGGCTCAGGCACGCCGTGAATCGGAAACTCAAGCACGCGCACAGGCGCAGCAGCTAATGGAACAGTTTCAGCAGCAGGTGCAACAGGCCGCGCAGCAGCGTCAGCAGCAGGAGCAACAGCGTCAGCAACAGGAGCAACAACTGCGTGAGCTGCAACGCGCACAGGAGCAGCAGGAGCGTGAGCAACGTGAGCGCCAGCAACAGCAACAACGTGAACGTGAGAACGAACGCCGTCAGCAGCGTGAGCGCGAGCAGCAGCGTGAGAATGAGCGCCGCAGTCAACGTCTGCGTACGCAGCAAACCTTGGAACGTCTGAGCAATGAGCAGTCGCTGCTGCTGCAAGGCTTTCAATCCAATCAGCTGCTGGGTCAGAGCGTGCAAGCCACTGTGGTTTCTCATCCGCCTACGTTGCTCTCTCGCCTGCCTGCTGCGACTACCACAACTACGCTGCTTACGCGAGAACGCGATCTGGATGCTTGGCACGCTCTGAGGCATGGCGCTACGGCCAAATTGAGCATTGAACGTACGGCGCAGGCGCCTTTGATACTGGCTCAGCCGTCGAGCGCCTCGGTGCAGGCGCAACTCATTAGCTCCCCGCTGCTGCTGGATACGTCTAACCTCAATGGCTTGCTTACAACGCGTTTGAATGGCAACTCTATACGTGGTGGCAGTGCGCTCAGCTGGAACGATGGCAGACGCTTGATATCCAATGATCTATGGCGCTTGGACAGACTGGATGATAATGAAAGCCGTAGAGAGGATAGTCGTCGTGAGGATAATCGTCGTGATGAAAACCGCAGCGAAGAGCGTGCTGCTGGCAGCAACGAGCGTAATGGCAATCGTCGCAATGGCAACAAGTCTGGCAACGCCAACTACAACAACAATGACAATCATAGCCAGTGGTAAATCCTTTGAAAAACCACGCCTAACTCTTCAACTGAACTCATTATAAAACACGCCTATGGACCACAACCTCAGCATTCCAATGGACTACGATTTTGCCTAAACTTAAGTCTTTAACTTTGTATTAGCCTTTAAGCAAGTTTTCTCTCTTTCTCTCGCTGAATCTGTCTCACTCTCTCTCTCTGTCTGTCGTGTTATATATAGTCTCTCTGTGGGGATTTTGGGTACATACTATTTGCTTTTCGCTTTGCTCTCAAACTAATTTCATTGCGGCATACAGCAAAATTGCCAAGGACTAACACAGCGCTGCGCAACTCTACGCCTAACTTTAGTGCTAAGTTTAATTGTTTTTGTTTAACTTTAGTTAGTCGATTGCATACCTGTAAAAAAGCAAAAAAAAAAATATATGACAAAAAACAAAATAAAAACTATACAACAAATTGTAAAATGAAAAAAGTGTGTATTATATGGCAGTAGTTTGCCGCAACAAGTGCTCTCTACTGACCCGTAATAGAAGGTCGACTCTCTTTAACCTATGGTTACACCCTTGGAAGTGCATGCGCCACACGCAGCTTGGTCATAAACAGTGAGTAAGTAACTCAACTGCAACAAATAACAACAAGTTTTTTGTATGCACTGCAGTCATAAAGTGGTTTAAGGGGTATACTGGGTTTTAGTGAAAGTTTGTTGTGATCAGCGTGTTTTTTTTGTCTTCTTCTGGCCAGAACAATCCGTTATCGTCTGATGTAAGGCAGCCCCCCAAAGCCTTTTGCATCAAAAAGTTGAAGATGTTGCAATTGGGATGGCATAGTCCTGTCTGAAATCACTTACACAATCCTTTAACGGTCCCTGAGGATTGAGGTGATTTTACATTCATGGTATTTTTTATGGATTTCTTCTTCTTCTTCTTGACTAGCGGTAGAAACCCGTTAGGGGCTCAAGGAAACTCTAAAAGTACTTCTCCACTCCGTGATACGAAGCCAGCAAAACCACTGGTTGTTAATGAGCTTGAATAAGTCAATGTCGTCGAGAAGCTTTAAGGATCGCAAAAAGCTACAGAAAACGTAAAAGGCAATCTATCACATTTTTATAGCAGCCGAGGAACACTTTGGTGTGTCAGGCCTGGATTCTATTCTGGATTCTCCAACATTCCTCTTCACTTAAGGTGTTGCCTAAGTTTGACATCCAATGGCATAGAAGGGCTGTAGCCCTAGTTTGTCGGTAAATTGTTGATGTGACCAGGGACCAATCAGAAGTGCGTGTCGATTTACCTAAGTTTGACTTTCAATGCCATAGAAGGGCTGTAGCCCTAGTTTGTCGCTAATTTGTTGATGTGACCAGGGACCAATAGAAGTGAGTGTCGATTTCGCTATCCCAAAAGATCTACTTTGATCCGAGTTTTTAGAAGCAGCTTAAAGTTTATTGTAACTCCAGTAACTGATAAAAAATATAGAGTCAGACATCTAGAACTTTGTTCTAATTTGGAGAATATTTCCTCTTGTAAGCTCAGACCATCCCATGCTGTCATAACACGGTGATTACTTTTACACTGATTCTTAACCTTTCAAATGAACTATTTTAGTTCATGAGAGGGTTGGCTTTTATATTTCGAGAATAGAGGAAAATAGCAAAGATACTTTATCGAAACGATTTTATTGTTTTTCAAATTATTCTGCACGACACTTTTGCAAACTCTTAGTCAATTTTGCAACTCCGCAACTCAATTTCTTTAACGCTCGAAAAACTCCTGACAAACATTTCATTGTTTACTATACAAAATTGACCGTCCTAAGTTTCTATGGTACTAGCTACATGTCCGGTTTTTAAGAAGGAACGGGTGACAATTTGCTTTGAAGTGCTTTGTCCGCGAACATCTTTTTTGGATTTTGCTCACCTTTAAGGGCCAGGCATTCCGTCACAATGAAATTTCTCTTGAGTTTGGCATGGATCTTAGTTCAGAGACGAAATCTGTAATATGGGTCTGTTGTGTGGATAGTAATGAAATAAATAAAGATACATATATGGACTTTTTAGTGTGGAATGGACAGTGAAATGAAAATTTTGAGTATCTGCTTAAAACGAGAGTTTCTTTATAAAAACAAAAGAACAACACAATGCACAGGGGTAAAAGTTCCCTAGTAAATCATTAAAGTTATTGAACCACTTCGACAGGTGGATGCTTTGTCTGATCGAACCTGTTAAGTGTATCTCAAGGTCACCATTTTTAAACTTTGTCACTGTTCCTTGATTTTTCATGATAAACAGCAAGACAAAGTTTACGCTGCAGACGAAGAAGAAGAAGCACTTCCTTTTCTTGTTCTTCTTTCACACTCTATAAGAATATAACAGTACATAAAGTTTTGCTTACACACACTTAAATCTAAAGCCGCACTTGTAGAGTGGCAAGCGAGAGTTAACGGCAATGAAAATTCCCACTGGCCAAGTTTCATGTGTTGGCCGCAAGTGGCCACAAAGGTGGCAAGCATAACTTTTGCCACCAACCAGTGAACTCCGAACATAATCGCTTGGCTGTTTTGTTCACAAAGTCTTAGCGTGCTAACTAAATAACAATTTCTTGATAGCTTTTCCACTAAGTTTAAAGCCGAAACACAACTAAAGTCAATGCTGTCAAGCTGCAGGTTGCAGCTGCCGGGAAAGTCACTTAAAAGTTCGGAGAAAGTGTTTGCAGATGTTGCAGTTGCACTGCAGCGCCCTTTTGAAAGTGCCTCAGGCCATGCCACTTGACAATTGGCTGACAACTAACGATTGAGCGCTTGAAAAAGAAAAATGCAGAAACATAGTTGGCCTGGGGAGTAAATGTAACTCACTAACTGAGACTGTGTAAAATTAAGTCACAAATAAAAAAAGCTAAAGATATTCAGACAAAAAATTCGTATTCGTTAAATTTCGTATATTTGCGGTTTCTAATCCATTTGCAGAAACATGTTAAAGTTTTTAAAAGCTGTTTGGCAAAACATGCGAAACTATGAGAAGTTATTGGGATTGAAGGGTCTGATAATGCACTCTTCTGAAAAGGCAACGAAGCCGCTTTACAAGAAACCTAAATTGTTCGTTGAAGCGCGCTGGATAAAAGTGATATACTCTAAAAGCTTCCCCCTTGATTATTCATTTAACAATCTCAAGAAAGTCGGCCAAAACGAGCAGATGACCGAAGGGCAGACGATGACCAAAAAGCAGCATATAACCAAGAACAGGAGATGACCAAAGAGCAACAGATGACCAAAGAGCAACACATGACCAAAGAGCAACACATGACCAATGTGCTGAAATTACCAATGAGCAACAGATGGATAGAGAGCAAAAATAAACTAAAGAGCAAAATATGCAGCTGACCGAAAAGCAGTTGACCGAACAGCAACAGTCGACTACAGAGATGACCGAAAAGCAGCAAATGATCAATGAGCGGTAGTTGACCAATGTGCAGCAGCTGATGACCAACGAGCATCAGATAACCATCAAGCAGCAGCTGACCGAAGAGCAGCAGATTCCCAACCAGCTGACGATAACCGACAAGCACCAGCTCAACGAACAGCAGCAGTCGACTACCGAGCTGCAGATGACCGTAAAGCTGAAAATTATCAAAGAGCAGCTGATGACCAATGATCAGAAGCTGACCGAACAACAGCAGCCATCTGAAGAACAGAAGCTGACCAAAGTGAAGAAGATGACGAACAAGCAGCAGCTTAACGCACAGCAGCAGTTGACTAAAGAGCAGCAGCTGACTAAAGTGCTGAAGATGACCAAATAGCAGCAGTTCAAGGAACAGGAGCAGTCGACTAAAGAGCAACAGATGGCCGAAGAGCAAAATATAACCAAAGAGCAGCAGATGATCAACGAGCAGCAGCTTACAAAAGGCCCAGGAACGTGCAGACTAGGACAAGCCAATAATACTGCAACTGGGAGCCTCGAATAGCTAATAAACTAGCTGAATATCTATCTAGCTTCCCGATGTATACAATTTCATGTCAAATAAATGAGCATTTCAAAATATAAACTTAGTCGGCTTTGAATTTCATGTCAGACAACATTTAATTACTAAAACATAAAAGTAGTAAAATTCACTAAAATTTAAGCTTAACTAAAAATGGCCTTTCGTTTTGGTTTACACGCACGCCGTTGGATCAGCTGCGGAGACAAGATACCACCAACTGGTATCGCCAGACCAAAGCCACCGCTAAGCACTAAGCCAACGAATACACCGCATCCGCCAAAAGATCCGCCCGATGAAGGTTATGCACCGGAAGGAGTAGAGCATGATGCCTTCGAGGTGCCTGCTTATATACGCCCGGCCGCTTTTCGTCAGTTCAGCGGTCCCGACGAACGCTTGGGTCCCGGCGCCAACGCAAAGCAGGAGTACAAGAATGCTGAATATTTTGCCTATCATCGCTTTAGCTTCGGGGAACTGCAGAACCAAGCGCTGGAACTGCGCGATGAACGGCGCGAAAGTGGTGGTGTGCAGGCTATAATGGAGCCCGACGAGGATGAGGAGGATGTGGACATTGATCCTGAAAATATGAAGAAATTGGAAGCCGAATGTGAGAAACAAATTGCTGCACAGGCCAAGGATATGGAAGAGGCGAAAAAGAAAAAGCAGGAACAAGCATGCAAGCAGGCACAGGAAGCAGAACGAAAGAAGGCTATTGAAGCGGAAGCTGGAGCTGAAGCTTGCCGGAAGTTAAATTTTGCTGAAGAATATAAGAAACGCAAGGCTAAGGAAGCTGAATTGGCCAAGATGGGAAAGAAAGCAATACGTAAGTCCACAAAGGATCAAGAGACTGCAGCTTGCAAGGATGCAAAGGAAGCAGAGAATAAGGCAACTAAAGCAGAAGACGCATGCAAGGAGGAGGACGATGAGGAGGAGGAGGAGGAGACAAAACCCAAAGGCAAGCCCAATAACTAACAACTGCAGCACATGCAGCAACCAGTCGCCAGCACAATGACTCTACAACTAACGCTGGTGTGTGTCTTTGCTATAGTCATTTAGTCACGCCGCAAACCTTTATATTATTTGCACACAGTGCTACTTAAACTGTATGACTGCTGTTTTTATTTAGTCATTTTTTTTGCTTTACCTTTGCAACCAGCTATTTGAATTGTTAATAAATTTATAGCAAATATTCGCATCAAATCAATGGAAACGCTTTACAACAGCATAACGGAAATAGTCATGGGGTGTTTGCACAATTTCAGGGACAACTTAATATGCTATCAAAAGCGAAAGCGTTCATTGACGCTCAACCGAATTGATTTATTAGAAATCTGGCAATGGTTTCACTTGCTGCTGGCACAGATACAAACTAGCATTAAAAACGTTTAGCGTAAATGACAACCGATAACAGTTTATCGTGTAGCGATTAATTACGACTGGCTTCCCACTGTTTGGCATAAATTTTTAAGTTCGCATTTGCATTTAAGCTGAAAATTGCTGCTAAAATATTTGCACACTCTTAAACACACAAACAGCAAGCAAGCCAGGCAGACAGTCAAACAGACAGATAGTCCGGCAGACATCCAGCCAGGCAGTCATTCAGACTGTCTAAGACAGTCATCAGGCCCATCAGCCATGCAGCCAGGTTGCATCAAAACATTTAAGCATTTTCACAGCGTATTTACTTTAAGCCATAACCGTTTTCTTGGCCCTACCTCAGTGCGCCTGCGCATCTTTCGCTTCTTCTTTCCTTACAGGTATACGAAGAGTATATCAACACTTTCTTGAAGGTTGGCGCACATACAAATAATACAGAGAATACTAATGGAATTTGGGCAGTGGAAAGGGTTTTTACGCGCTCGGTCCCAAAACCCTAAGCACAACTTTGTCGAAGCTCAGGGTAGATTTTGCTGCGCACAATAACTTACTCTACTCAGAGTGGGTGGAAACTACGTGGCGGTAGTGGCAATGTAGTCAAATGTAAGCCAGATGAAATGGCGTACAATTTTGGCCATCGGTATGTTCTCAAACTTGACGGTTGGACGTTTGCATCGTTTACCAGAAGAAAAGGTACAAAATTGCCGCAAGTATTCAATATTACTACAAAACTAAAGGTTACTTCCTTTGCTTTTTATTTTGATTTCAGTGATTGTCATCTCTAAAGCGATGTTATGTTTCTAATACAAAGCGCATATAAATCCCACAAAGACAACGTAAGTTTTGAAGAGATGAAGGTTTTTCTACGAAGATACCGAAGGAGTGGGCTGTGCCTGTATAAAAAGGACCAGTTAGAGGGCCCACTACCTTTGGTATCAAAGATTGCAGAAGGTGGCGCAATGCAGATGCGCCCTCAGGAGTGCCCTACATCATGAAGTGGCTCTGGAGTATCTTAATTAACTATTTCGCGAAACATCTGGGTCTCAAGAGAGCACTCCAGGAATTATAATCACCAATCATCGCGAAAGCGGTGTTATGTTTCTAGTGCATACAAATCCCATATATGTGAAAAGTTACACATAAGGGAGGACAACGTTAGTTTGGATATAGTTGACAAAACGCTGTCTTATTACAGCTGTAAGGGAAAAGCGAACCGATCGTCGATAGCTCTGTATGGCTCAAATATTATTGACATGTTACCTCTGCATACGTTAATAAGTTTGAAATGTGTGATTCCAAATTGGGAGACAAACTAAAAGAAAGTCCTGCACAACCATTTATGATAACGAGTTAAAGTCTACCCCAAAATGCATCAGCGACTTCTTTGCTACCCGCGTTAGCAGAGAATCATTTCCCAAATCGATGAGTTAGCTCAGAAGTATCTTAGCGCATGGCTAAATGTTTCGCGAAACATCTGTGTCTGAATAGAGCACACAAGGAATTACAATCACCAGTCATCTCTAAAGCGATGTTATGTTTTTAATACAAAGCGCATAGAAATCCCACAAAGACAACGTAAATTTTGAAGAGATGAAGATTTTTCTACGGAGATACCGAAGGAGTGGGCTGTGCCTCCATAAAAAGGACCAGTTAGAGGGCCCACTACCTTTAGTATCAAAGATAGCAGAAGGTGGCGCAATGCAGATGCGCCCTCAGGAGTGCCCTACATCATGAAGTGGCTCTGAAGTATCTTAGTTAACATCTGGGTATCAAGAGAGCACTCCAGGAATTATAATCACCAATCATCTCAAAAGCGATGTTATGTTTCTAGTGCATACAAATCCCATATATGTGAAAAGTCACACATAAGGGAGGACAACGTAAGTTTTTCAGAGATTAAGGTTGTTCTACGAAGATATCAAAGAGTGGAGAAAGTGGCGCAATGCAGATTAGCCCATAGGATTTTCCAACATCATGAGGTGGCTCAGGAGTATCTTAGTTAACCGTTTCAGGAATTACAAACACCAATAATTTCGAAAGCGACATTATATTAACGTAAGTTTTGAAGAACGAGATCAACGAAGATGACGAAGGGGTAAGCCGTGCCTCCGGTAGATGTACCAGGTAGCGCGCTCATTATTTTTGATATGCTTAGATTGGAGAATATCGCTGAAACTCTTCAAATTTAGATTAACAACTGGTGTTTTTATTGTTATGATTAGATGAAATAAAATCCTGCGATTCCTGAAGTTCAAACCATAGAAGATTAATTTCGTGTGGCAATGTCCAATCCGTTTCATAGATTTTGGAGGACTCACAAATCACAAAGCGAGTTTTCATACAAAATTTCTTGACCTAGAGCCAAGAGCCGTATAAAATGAGAAAATATTTTATTCTTAAAGGCGATATCAAGCCTAAAACTACACAGGAAACGCTATATAATTGTCAAGTAGTGAAATAGTCCAGTAGGAACATATAAAACGATTTAAGAATTTTAACAAAAACCCCAAAAACTATATTCTTACATTCTTCTTGCGAGGATTAGTAAAATGTATACACCTAACTTACTTATATGGTGCTCATTACGCAGAACCTCCCAGTTTTAGATGAACTTCGGTAGACCGCGTTGGTATAGCAGTAGGTAGTACTTAGCACTCAATGAATCTCTTCCTATGTTTGCTTACTCGGCATATGTAGTAAACATAAGACTCTGCGTCCTCCTCGAAAAAATTTCACTTCTGCTTGGGGCTGGTCATTTGCGAAAGAGGTGACACACCGTCGTCTCCTTCTTTTCGTCATGGCAAGCTTTGCAGAAGTCATTATAAGTGCCAATGATGAGCTGAGCTACTATTTAGCAGATTGTTCTGCCTAAATGGCGAGAGTGTGTGCTTTATGAAGTGCTTTTTACAACACGTTGCTCAGATTTTACGATCCGGCATCTATTAGGGGCACCTATTAACTCTTGTGTTGAGTTCTCTACAGTAGTAGCATAAGTATCAATGGGGGTCGGGACTTGTGTTGAGTTCTAGCATCGAATGTCCATGGGGATTACTATTCCATTTTTCGCCGAAAGGGAAATAAATTGAGGCGAACTCATTCGACGTTCAGTGTTGTACTTATTTAACAATATATGGTTAATTGCACTAAACATTAAGCACGAACTCTAGTGAGTGATCGTGATATATGTCATAAGTCTTATCTCTTTTCTTACAACCTTCAGCTCTTGAGATAAATGCAAATATTACTTATATAGAGTTAACAAAGTCAATAGACAAAAATTTCTGTTGAATAGGTCAGTTACAGTTACAAATATAACTCAAATCATGATTGACATTGAAATGTATAGTCAAAATACTTATTAGAGCCAATAATCGAATCGATTTCGTGCTGTACATAATGCATAACGGTTGCTATTCGCACCACTCTATATGTCGCCCTTAAAGCTATTCTAAGCATTCTTCCCCTTAAACAAAGCACTCCACTATCACACCTCCACCTAAAAGTCTCAAAATGCTAGACACTCTTACCAATGTCACTCTACTCCCATAACGGAGCTCGACTTACCAACTCCAGAGTGCTATCTTTCTTTTATCTCCATCTCCTCTGCCTCTGTCTTTGCCTTTTCCACTTCTCCTACCGCTTCACTTTCATCTTTATTTTCCGCTTCACCTTTCTTTATGCAATCATCTGCGCTTCCCCTCTGTACCAACATAAGACTCCTTTATTTCATTTATCTAATTTTTTTCATGCAGGAAGGATCTGCCCTTTTCACTTTCGTATCCTCCTCTTCTCCGACTTCTTATCAGTGTCCATAATTCTATATGTCCATCTCCTCTACTTTTGTTTTTTCTACTACCATTAACACTTCCACTTCCCGTACCGTTTCACTAGGCCTTCATCTTCGTCCTCTTTTTAGCTTTTTGCCTTCCTCTCTTATAACTAACTATTTCCATGCAGAAAAGACTCTGCCGTTGTTCATCCTCTTCTCCGACTTTTTATCCGTGTCCATAATTCTATATATCCATCTCGACCGCCTTTGTCTTTTCCACTTTCATTAACACTTCCCCTTCGCGTACCATTTCACTTACTTATACTGTTCCCTTCCTCTTTACCGTCATTTTCGGCCTTCCTCTCGTCTTAACTTGAAAGAACAATTTTGATATTGAAACGCTCCACGCTCTTTGCCAAAAGTTGAATTTGTCTTTCAAACGTTTGAAGCACGAAATCTCTAGATTGCACATTTTCACCAAGAATGACAACAGCCACTATATCGTTTGTCGGCGTCTTGTCAGCCCTGATGACGATGTTGCGACTGTCGGATGTCGGTTCACCCTTCCGAGCACATCAACGACTATAGCGTTCTCATATAATGCCAGACAATTTGGTTCAAATCTCACAAATCTTACGTACAGCTTCGCTAGAAACAGTCTGTTGACCAACTCCCAACTGGTGTATGGAAACATGCTTTTCCTTCTTCTGCTTGTTTTTCCAATGTTTTTTCCTTTTTCTTTTTTTTGTTATGCAAAATGCCTCTAATTTTGAAGCTAACGACAAGTTGCCTTGTTGCTAGTACCTCATCATCATCATCATTGCAAAATGCATAGGCGCTGCTGCTGCTGTTGTTGCTGGTGGCAGCTGTTGTTGCAGCCTGGCGGCAACTCAGTTCAGTTGTTGCACAGTTCTTCCTACTTTTTTGCACCGTTTTAGCCTTTGGATTTTGTTCCCAGCACTTGAGATTCTTTTGGATTGTTGTGCGCTTCGCTGCGCTTGTTTTGTAATCGACTCGTAGATCTCTCGCCTGCTCAGTCGCTACGCTCTCCCAGTCTCTCTAGGGTGGCGCAACTATAGCTGAGGCTTTTTGGCATGTAATTTGCATAATTTACATTGTGTGCCCCTGACCAGTTGAGGATCGGACTTGTTGCAAGCTACGCTGTGAATGTTCACAGCGCAAAAGATCAAAACGCGGCAGAGAGCACATGAGCTGCGCTGCGCTGTGCCGCGGTTGCATTGCGTCATGTGCCCCATTGGAGCTGGCTGTGGCGCCTGCTTGTCCAGCCAGTCAGTGTCACATTCCAGAGCTCGATTCGATTTCCGACGCACAGCTGTGAATATTTGTCCAAAATGCCTGCCACCCACGCCAGAATCGAATCAGTTGGAGCACAATTTGGACAGCTTGGAGATGTGGAAACGTGCGCACATAGCTGCAGTAATTGCCATTTCACAAATTCCCACAGTGTCTCTGTCTCCAGTGGACAACTTGAACTGACAACGGACAACACGTTGTCCGAAGTTTGTTGTTGCAATAGCTCATGTTGGCTAGCTGGCTCGTTGGTTGCTGGGGCAAATTAGGCGTCTCATTTTCGCGCTGATTAAATGTAATTTGGAAAATTTTATAGCTACAGTTTGAAAAAGGGCCGCATCGTGCGACATTTGCTGCTCCAATTGGCATTTTTACAGCCAATTCGCTCTGTCGTCATTAAATGATTTAAATTGTGGCATAAACAAGTTTTGCATTGCATTTGAACATGGCCAATTGTATGTGTGTGTGTGTGCCACTTGCAAGCGACCAGGCCAAGCTACATGGCCATTTGTGTCGCTTGTTGGCTACAATTGGAAAATTGCCCGACTTGGCCTGGCCCGGCTTTGGATCTTGGATCTTGGCCTGTCAATGAGCTGCCGGCAAGGCGCGTGCGCATGAATTATGGAAATTTTTAACGTTTGGCTCGGCTTTTGTATAGCCAATCAATTTGTAAATTAAAGTGAGTTGAATGCGTTTCTTGCATTGGTCAGTTGCAATTGAAATGTTTGCCATCAAAAGCGAGCTCATAAATTTTTCAAACCAAAAAAAAAAAAAAAACAGGAAGCGCCTCCTCTCTAAGCCCCCAAAGTCAGCCAAGTGAAACGTTCTGTGGCACGAAGCAGGCGGCAGCAACAAGTGCAGCGTTAAAAGCTCGTGCAGGAATTTTTTCGACTAAGAATTGTCGGCTCACAAACGAAAATAAAAAAATTTGCAACAAATTTATGCATGAAATCGTTGAAGCGTTTAGTTGACAACGTCAAGTGCCACAAAGGAGACAAAGAGAGAAATAAGAGAGAGAGAGTGAGAGAGAAAGAGTGTTGGCAGCGCTGCGAGGACTGTGTGAGCTGTGCGCCGCTGTTGACCCCCGAGACACTTAAAGAAAAGATAATAAACTAGAGAGAGAAGCGCTTAATTTGGGATGACGAAGTTTGCATACACTCTTATTTTGAGGTTTAACATGTGTTACTTTATAGATGTGTTTTCCAAGGTATAATGCTACCATGTTATATATATATATAATATACTCCTATCACCAGCGCCGGCGGGAGGACACCTGGGGGTGCTTTTTTCAATAGAAACTGACAAAGACCGTACCACAGACGATAATAAGAGGGCGCCTGCCAAACTTGAACACAGATTTTCTCTCTACAGCACTGAATTGCACACATGTATTACACCAATTATATTTAGCATGCAGTCTTCAGATTCTGTCTAAATGTTATAACGATTTGACATCTTCCAGCAGATTCTTCCCAAATAGGTTTACCATTAACCATAACTAGCCTTACGTGGTTTCGGTTGTGAATCCTCGTAATTGGTATTCTGTATAGAAATACGCTACCCTAACCATACGCTGGTACCGATTACATCGCAATAACGCAACGTGTTCAAGTAAAACCTATGCCATTCCAAAGATAAAAAGCTTGTGGCTTGCAGAATATAAATTTCACTAGGATATTATGGGTTTATTCAGGTAAAAATTTATTTGAAATAAAAAATGTACTGTATTCGTTAGGAAAAACGTTGTTATTTCGAGTTGTCTTTCTATGCTTCGTAATCAGCTTTTATGATACACGCGTATTATGTCGTCAATTGGTGACTTATCTTTACAACAAATCCATACTTGACCATTATGAGGATATTTAAGTGGTTTTTAAAGTGAAACATCCATTAGTGCGGCCTGAAATCGGATGGTGTTACGCTCGGGTGGTGTTACGTTAGGATCTGGTGTGATATGTTAACAGCGTACACAGTAGAGCGAAACGTTGCAAATTTGCTTTTGTGTGCTGCGTTAGCATTGAGAGTGAAAAGAAGAGCTTTTATGCTTGTTTTAAATGTTTTATTGCTTTTGCGCTGGCATATACGGACGCTAGATGGCGCCACGTTCCGTCAAATTGCACAGAAATCACAGCTAAATGTTTGAATTAAGGGTTTTCAATAGATATCTCGCAAAATAAAGTTTCATGGCGGTCTGAAGCCCTGTTTTAAACACAACGGTTATTTTACTATAACCGATATTTAAATTGTAATACCGTTACTGAAACTGTCACCAAAATAGATTATAATAAATGACTGAAACCAGCAACCAGTATTTCAGCAAAAGATTCTATTGTGCCCCCCTTGTTTTTGGAATAAAACTTTAAATAAAGATGATTCAATTTTTTGCATTAACATAATTTATTTAGTGGGTTTGGAATTTGTTAGGACATGGTGCAGGGATCTTCCCTGTCGCTACTTTAGCCAAGTCCACGCACTGTCCCCTGGTTATCAGCCTTATTCGCCACACTGTATTAGTGCTGTGGGCAAATGTGTGCAGCGAAGTTTCCCCAGGACTTAAACAGCGTTGTGCGTAGGGCTTGGAACCCACAGCGTAAAACTCTGCTCCCAATGAAAGATGTTATGAGGTGCCTGGTTGATATGGTCAGTCAAGAAAAAGAGGAACATATATATTTTGGTCCGAAAAGTAAATGTCAGTTCCTTTTTTACATTTACATAGCCTCGTTTTTCTGTATTTCCAAAATATTCTCGTGCGCTTGTAAATATGATTACTGAAAAAAATATAGAATAGCTTGAATCGAAGACTGTTAAAAAAAATCAATCTTTTTGTCTTTAATCTTTATGTTAAAGACTAATAGCTCCATAGGATAAAAATGACTTTCGGAGTTTTCTATAAAAATCGAGGAAAATCATAAAATTTTACCCAATTCTTCTTTACGACGGCTGGCAAATTACATTTATGAATGTTCTTTAATTCTACTTAATTCGAATTGCGAACTAAAATGTCAATCGCTGGAACATTCGCTCTTTTTTCCTGAAGTTGTGCCGACATGAGAGGGTGAATTAGAGGATTACGACAATATAATTAGTACTGTAAGCCAGGGAGATTCCCTCTAAAGTTCGTTCTAACGATCATCTTTAAAGCTTCAATAAAAACAGGTTAATGGTGAGTGCAAATTCCCCGACTTCGTTTTCGGCAGCTCTGCAGTTAGGTGTAGGTATGAGAATGTGTTCGATGTCCTTTCCTTTCCAAGAATATAAAGATAAGGTTTAACATTGATTTGATGTCTTGTGATGTTGCCTTACATCAGGCCCTGACCCGGTAACGTGTTGCTATGGCCAGTTAAGAAGAAGAAGATGTAACTGTCAGGAAGTGGTTACATTTAAAAAATACATTAAACTGACTCGGGTAGCGAGTTCGTGTGAACGTCTATATCTCGGAAACTTAAAGCGGTAAAGACACTTGTCTTACTAAAAGAAGCGCATTTTCGTTATGCAGTTACATTTTGTCGAATCCACTTCCATCGTGAGAGAATTTTGCGTTTTAAAATCACCTGTCAAATTTATCCGATTGGCACAGCCATGCGCACAGTCACTGTGCATGTATGGTGTGAAAAGCGCTCGAATCCTTGTTTTAGTGACGCGTCCAAAATAAGAACAAAGCGAGGTACATAGGTAAATATGTGTAATATCCCTAAGAGTACTTTGCATTCTTAGCGAAGAAATGAGCATGAGATCTGTGCAAAGATGGTACCCAAATGATTACGGTTTGCGAATCATGTGTTTTCGGCTACAACCCGATGTCCAAAATGGAAAATGCTAAGTGGCAAATGACAGCTTCCCCGCGCTCAAAAATGTGGCATCTTAAAATTCAGATGCGTCAATGAAACAAGGGTTTGAACTAGCTACGTTGCAAGTATCTTTGCCTTCCCTAAGACCACTTCCACGTTGCCCGTACTTACTTAGTTCATTCAAATAACTTTAAATACATTTTTCAAAACATGTATTAAGAGTGGTAGGTAGCCGTTTTTCGACTTCAGTAATTGCTTTCAAAATAAACTTTTCTTTATAAAAATATACAAATACATTATATAAATTTTTACAATCTTTTTTGCAAGTAATCCGTTTATTAAATTTAAAACAAATTGGATGTATAGTTATATGTAGTTGGTAAGAATAGGTTATAGCTAGTCAACAGTCTTGTCAAGAATTTCGTCTATTTTGGCAACACCGTCACAATAAAGAACGATGGCAGCAAGGATATCATGCGGAGAATCACTCTTGCCAATTGATGTCACTTTGGTTGCATAAGGCAAATGAGTAGAGACCACTCTCGCCAGACGAAACTACCACTTTAACTAACTAATGCTCTTAAAGTGTTCGAGCGGAAAGTACTCAGTAAGAGTACGTCGTTGGCAACGACTAATTCGATGGAACCAGGAACACTATGGGCTTTACAACGATATTGACATAGTCAAAGAATTATTAGCCAGCGGCTTCGCTGAGCTAGCCTAGTTGTACGTATGGATGAAGAAGCTACTGTGAGACACAGTCTTCAATGCGGCTTCGTTAGAAGAACCAGGTAGAAAGCACACTAACTAGCTTAGGTAAAAAACGAGTGGAGAACCAGAGTCGCATAAAGGAGTGCTCTAAATCAGGCCGTAACAAAGTAACGGGTTGTTATCGATCACTAAAACTTGAAGATTAAGATATATTACATAAATAGGTTCGTTCGAGGCTTTAAAAGTGGAGAGCTGCTGAACCAAATGACCAAGTTTTGGGAATATATGTAGTTTAATCTGCAGAAAGGTTGCTCTTAAGTTTACTTTCGATAGGTGGCGCTCTAGTGCTCACATTTTAGTGTTTCTTATTTATGGTGCGCTTTTGCTCAAATTCTGCAATAAAATTTCTTCAAGATCGAACTACATTAGTAAAAAGAAACGTAGGTTCAATTAGGAGTCAGCCTGCACGCCAAATAATCGAATGACCTGCTTCGAATCTTGAAATAGTCTTAACTCTAACATAGAGAACGACAAGGTCAAATAGGCTGTTCGATGCTTCAAGACTGCTTTGCACATTTCATATCTAATTGAATTAATATACCCTCTTTAAGGGTAAAAATAGAAAGAGGTGCCATCAGCAACACTATCGCTAACCGAGGGATACGATCGTTCGCCTCGCTGCCACTGCGGTTACATGCAGTTCACACACTTGAGATTCCGTGTGTGTGAGTGTGTGTGTGAGTGAGTGTGAGTGAGTGTGTGTGTGTGTGTGTGTGTGAGTGTGAGTGAGCGAGTGTGTGTGAGTGAGTGTGTGTGTGTGTGTAATTTGTTATGCACTCTAGTTGTTGTTGTAGCTGCTCTCAAGTATGCGCAAGTTGAACTTGTTGCCTTTTGCCAGACTGCCACATAGTTACTCTTACGGCCAGCTCACTTGGGGCAAGTTGGCATACTTAGTGTAAGAAAAAAAAGAAGTTAATTATCTTTTTTTATTTTCGTATTATTTTTTTTTGTTTTTGCCCTGTTGTAACTCTTAGACAAACCAACAGCAAGCATATTCTGAGAGCTGCACATAGATACAAGGTAATACCAATACAAGCACACTCGCTACCTCTATTATATATGTGTTTCAGGCCTAGTACCTTTTGTTGTTGTTCTTTGCGCAGTCGGTTTTTTTTTTGTTGCCACTGTTGTTCGCAGTTCATTGAACTGTTAATTGTGGCGACTGTTGCCAACTTTGTCGACTTTCTGGCCAGTGTGAAAGGTGATTTTTCAAGGCTGCCACGTCCGGCCAGCAGTCGCAGCGTCATATAAAGAGCCAGCAGTTCATCAGTTTCGTTCGTAGGCCACAACTGGCTTTTGGAAAGTTCGCTCCAGCTAGCTGTTGTTTTTTTGTTGCATTTCGTTGTTGTTGCTGTTGTCTTTGTGTAACATGAATTAGATAGTTTGAGCTGCCACAATGTTGCAGCTTCAAAAACGCTAATGAGACTTGCTAAGATATGTGGCTAGACGGACAATTAATTTGCCACAACGAGCTTATCAAACAAAGCCTAACAGCAGCTTATCACGCTAGCGAGAGAGCGCGAACTCGGCCTAACCAATTCATTGCAGTTTGCGGCTGTTGCCAACTGACAAAAAACTGGCCAGTGTTACCATAAATTAACACACACGAACTCACGCACACATAGCGACTAAGCACAGTTAGCTTTTTACAGTTAAATTAACACAATTAAGCACAAAGTTGTATGTTATCTCGCACCATAGATGCCACTAAGAGATCACGGGTGTATTGAAAAAAAACCCGTGAATTCTTCCAGTGCCATTAACTGTGCCGAGATGCAAAAAAAAGCTCACACTTGCTAGTACTCACCTGTGATAAGCGTGTTCTCCAGAGTTGACTTCATAAGTTCGTCTGCTCCATTGTGTCGCGGCGCGTTGTATCCCACGATTTAATCAAAAACGCAAATTCTGTCTTTTTCCGTTTTTTATTATGTATCTGGTTTTTGTGACTTTTTTTTTTATTTTTTGACTTCTGCCGCGCTTGAGGAAGTTGATCATTTCCAATTCTCACATACTGTAGCCGCTGCCGCCGCCTAGTTGGCCGGACCAGCCAGCAGTCGTATCTTATAGATACTTATATAGCTGCTGGCCTATGCGTGGGAAATTTGCCTGAGAACTTTGGCTCTTTATTTGCTAGTTGCATGTTCTGCGGTTGGCCGCATAATTTGCTGTGAAAATTATTTGCCGCTTGTTGTTTTTTATAAGCAGCAGAAGCGCGGCGGCGTGCTGCATAAATTTTAATAAAATTGGCCAACATTAAGTTTTAATAATTAAAAAAAATGATATTAAAACGATTTTAAAGCTATATTTCATGCTCTGATTTGCAGCATTGGGCAACTGTGTCGTTCAAATTGGTTGCCAGGGTTGCCTAGCCACTGCTAGAGTAGTCAAGCGTGTGAGCGACAGCCTAAGTGCAGCTGCGGGCAAATTGAGTTGTCGCTGAGAGAGCAGGCAAATTGTAACATCAAATTGCTTTGGACGAGCCAAATTACAAATGACCTCTGGACTTTGACTCTCTCTCTAATTTGCCGAAACCCCAAGAAATCCAAGGAAACGCCAAAGAGACCAACTCTTTTCGACAAACACAAAATTAGTCACGAAAAATCAAAGCAAACGGAAATGCAATGAAATTGTTGCAACGAGTTTGTTGCCTAAGTCTTTTGTTTGGCAGCAAAAGCAAAAGCGTGTGAGCGCGCTGCACTGGTGGGTGGCAAGCGGCGGAGAGAGTGCGGCAAAGAGTGGCTGCTTGTTAAGCCAAATTATGCAAATTCGCATGGCAATTTGCAACTTGCTCCACTTTCGGAGCAAACGAATCGAGCAAATCAAATCAAAGCCACAGCCACAGCATTTTCGGTAGCTGCCAAAAAAGGTAGCAGCGTAATTGCCACTTGAAGTTATCAGGCAACGGTAAATCAGTTGGCCAGTCATTCAAACACACACACACACACACACACGTTTTTACACATAGACATGCGAGGCATGCGCCACGGCGACAGCCATCAATCAAATGCGATAAAAAAATGCGAATTAAAATGATGAAAAAAAAAAAACAACACGACAGAGTTGCCAACGAAACGTTTGCCGAAGTTTATATACACTGGCAAATCGCTTTTATAGCTTTACGGTGCTTCCAGTAAATTTTAGAGTTTTATGTTCTACAGCAAAAGCTAACGTATAAACTCATAAACAGCGGATTTGTTTAAGCTTTAATTTCTAACAAATGAATAATTTTGATTTGCGTATCTATGAAAAAATCTTAGCTCCATGCATTATGTTCATATAATAACTTCTTTTTTAGTACTCTTCATCTTTTGAACTTATTGGAACGAATGTTTTCATGACTAAAAGGCCATGTAGAATGTTAATGCATCCAACTGTTGGAATGCATTTCCGCGAGCTGCATTTCAAACGCTTGAGAACATCCATTATCCATCCGTTTGCTAGCATTTGCGTAAAATATTACTAACATTGGTGGCCAAACGGATCGATTCAACATGTTGAAGCCAATGCAATCTTGGCTGTTTGTTTTTCAAGTCGGCTCAAAATTAGCTGTTGATGACTTTTGAAAACCATTCTGCTGCTAGTACCAAGCACTGTGAAAAGTTATCTTCATTACCCATTTCATCTCCGTCTTCATTTCCAACTTCATCTATAGCTTCGTCTTCATATCTATGATGCCTCCATCATCATCTCCATCTTCATATCTATCATCACCTTCATCCCCGTGTCCATCTGCCTCCTTATATACTTCTTCATCTTCAATGAAAACGTCAAGAATCAACTCTGCGTTAAGCGACTAACATCCGCACAGATACCGTGAATCACTTAATTGCCCAACACATCCTTTTCCAAAGGAAGACTCCCACCGCAACCAGGGCATCGGGGTTATATCAGCATGCAGACGTGTCTAGGCAGCTCAACCCCTTTCTTTCTTGCGATGTAGTCCTGACATTGCAACCAAAGTCCACTTTGTCGTTACCGCACCTATGACAAAATGGTCTGCACCGCCAACCCTTTTAGTTATACAGTCTGAACTGAAATTAGGTATCACGCAGCTGAAATTGTCCCTTCCAAATCAGCTAAGGTAATCGCACTTATGAATGGCACAGATGACACTGCACATCACATCTGAAGTTTTGGGAAGCAGGGTGAGACAGGTGTCAAAAGTTAACGCTAATTCTAATACTTGTGAACTGAAGAACTGAGCTCACCAGGGCAACCAGGGCTGATCTTTAGAGCATCTACAGCATGCATGTGGCTAGTGGCGCCACTATCAATACACACAGCCGGGCACATTCAGGAACTATTCGTAACAGAGCTAGATTGTCCCAATTGACCAAATGTCAATGAAATGTTAGTACCTTAGAAAGTTTCTATTTCGGTATTTCCATCACGGCATATACGCTGCCGAATTTGATTTTGTTCAAAATGTGAGGAACACGGAGCTCAATGAGGGATACCTTCGATAGAAAAACGTTGATGCAAACGATAACGCCATCTAGCATTACTCTATACTAGCACCATCGCAAGCTTATTTATGTGCTTCCATCACGGCATGTATGCGGACTCAAAGTCTATTATGTTAAACATTGGAATTGGGTTCTTCCTTGCTTCTGACAAAACAAACTGTAGATTGAGCGACATAGTTATCGAAATGATTATCCTATAACCTAATCTAGTGCAGGGATTCATGCAAATACATTTGTATGTAATTTTTGTAGATTTAGTATCCATGCGACAGACCAAAAGCTATGTACACGATCTTTGGAAGATTATAAAACTCTCGAAAAATAAAATCCACAGCTGCTGTAAGTTTTTATTATGCCATTTCGCGAAGTAACCCAAGCTGCCTGGTGCTGTAATCGCGTGTCTGTCTGTCCAACTGGCTGTCTCACGGTCCACACGTCTGTCCAATGCCTTTCAACATGATTTTTAACGACAAATTTACGGGCTTAATCTCTGGCTAAGAACAGCAACAACAACAGCAACAACGCGGACAACAACGGCGACAAAATATGCAAATGTGATCGGCAAATTTTTACGATTCGAATGGCAACAGACGGCTGTGTGTGAGTGTATCTGTGTGTTTATACATTCACAGGCATCATTAACGTTTTGATTTAAGCGGCAACACTTCAAGCGGCCGTTACTGGACGCACTTTTGTTGGCCAAATGTACAAACTGCAGACAGCTGGAACTTCGCCCAGAGAGTGACTCAAACAAAGTTGACTCTTGCAACGCTGCATGGCAAACGATCTTGGCCTTGTATTTGTTTGTTTGTGTTTGTTTTTTAATGCGTATTTCAAGTGCGTTTCATTAATTGAAATGGTCAATTTGTATGAAGATAAGGTGGAACATGGTCAAACTGCTACTGATGAGCCACGGCTGCCCTATAAGGCCCCACTAGCGGCACTTCATTGGCGCCAGCTGCTAGCTGCTGCTCCATTGATCATGGCTGCTTCAACAGCGCATATTAATAGACCAGCAAACAAACTGCCAACAGCAACAACAACAACTGGTCATGGCCAACAAACATAACGTAAGTGAACTTGACCATAAACTGGCTGCAGCAGCTCCAACTGAATCTGCTGCAGCAAAAGTGGCAACAACGGTAAGCTGCAGCGTCTTTGGCTCGGCACTGCGACTCCTCTCCAGAGCTGGCATTAAATTGTGTAAATGTTCATTACGGCGAGCAAGTGGCGGAAATTTGCTGTTTGTGCAGCTTCTCTTTATATGTTTATATATGGCCAAAGGTAACAGTACTTAAACAACTGTTTATCTAACAGCTAACGATGTTTCAATAGTTTGTTGCAGTGATCGGCACGAAGCGGAGAGACGCCATATTGATTGCTTCCTTTTTAAGCAAATTGCAGTCAAATGCAGCTTTGATTTGAGTTTGTTATTTGTTGTTGTTGTTGTTGTTGTTTGTTGTTATTGTTGCCTCAAATTGCGTTTAATGACAATGCAAACAAACGAACAAACAACAGTAACAAAAAGAAAAAGCAACAAAATACGCAGCTTAACGGTAACACATGCAAAACGCATAAAACAAACAAAAACAGCAACACGCGCGATTTTCAGAACGTGACTGAAATATTATAAAATGGCGAATTCTGATTCGATTGTTGTTGAAGATATATGCAATTTTTACATGTAGTAACGCAATAAAACTGAGCTATCACGATTTTGAGCAGTCGATACAAGTTTTTGTACATAATGAACTAATAAATCGATACTTTAGTGTCTAGACATAATTCACTCCAAGTGGTTTCCTCGATTTTAGAAGGCGCATTTTCAAGGTTAGCCTAAAAGTTGTTACGTTCGCATATTGATAAATATTCGATATTGCTGAAAAAGTAGTGTTTTGGAGTAATTTTCATAGACACGCTATTTGACAAAACGTTCAGCCAACTTTGGACTTGCGCACAATCTCTTGTCTATCTGCTAAACATATTATGAGTTTGCAGATAAGACCAACAAGCTATCTTTAAGTACAATTCTCCTATTGAATCGTGCGACTAGTGACTACTTATAGCTTGTTGGACCCCTTTTCCACCAGCTATATGGAAACAAATATGTGTAAAACTTATATCAATGTGTAGGGAATTTCCATAAGAAGTACAGAATATAAGTTTTATTCATATATTTTGCCAAATCATCGATCGATTTTAATTTGCGACTGCGGAGTTACCACAATGGTTCCTATATGCATATCATATCCACACTTGGTATCAAAATCTGCTCATCCAATTTTGATGATAATTTGAAAACAACGCAATATCCAAAGAGATGTTCGATTTTAGAAAGATAAATCAGTTCACTTCTATAGAAATGATTGATTTTTAAGCAGCTTCATTTACTTATAATTCAGTAACTCAAGAGCACACAAAATATAAACTCTTAGCATTTACATGTATATCATATAGGATCGTAATCGGCTTATCCGAAGAGCAAATTTTGTTCAATTTTACTTTGAAAAAAAAACCTAATTAACTTAGATTACGATAATGTATTAGCAAACTTGTATAATTCATGCAACTTCAATGGAGATGATTGGCTTTAAAAAGACGATGTTAACATTATGATATTTCTTCTTAAGAAAATACTTAAAATGGTGCATGCGTTGAAATTATCTTTTGAAAATCGATGAAAAATAGAGATGACAAAGTTGTGAGATTTTAAAGACCTCATCTACTTCAAATTTTTGATTTCCTTTAGATCGTCTTATGCAAACCTATAAAGATGACAAAATTGTGAGATTTAATGAATACTAGAAAAGAGCACATGCCAGCGAATAATATGATCACTTATACGACATTTTTGTGTGTTTATAAGAAACTAGTTTTCTTCAACTTCAGTCAAATTCATGCTATTTTGATAACTTTATGTATAACTTTACATTCAATTCTGATGCATCTATATAAGAGCTTTGATTTGATTCGCTAAGGTTAGCTTTTTGTATCTGCGCGTATTTATTGGTACGCTCATGCGTACAAATCGACAGCTGCACAAAAACAACAGTAACTTCAGTAACAACAATAACGATAACAAGTAAAAGAGTGAAACCCAAACTTCGAGTTGATTTGAGTTCAGAATCAGTTTCAGCAATTGGCATTTCAATCACGCATCAATCTGGCACGTTTTTATGATGCAGATCACACAGCAACAATGTACAAAAAAAGATGATGATGTTGCATACCAATATAATGAAGTTTATCACAATGATGATGTTAATGATGATGATGATGATGACTACGCAGATGACGAGCAGTAACGTACATTTGGTCAGGCTGCAACGAGCTGTTCAACATTTTCCATGAAGCACCCGGACTAGTACATGCCTCATGCCTCATGCCACAAATGCATACAGCTGCGTGGCATATTTTCATGATCTTTGCTGTTGTTTTGAAAATGAAATTTTTTTTATTGGCCACGTTGCGAACGGTTAACTTAAGATTTCGTTACATTTCGTGGTTGTTATAAATTTCATTGATAATTGCATATATTGATGGCATGATTATGTGCATGATTGTATGACTGTCTGTCAGTTTGTCTGTTTGTTGTAGCTGTTGTTGCTACGTGCGTGGCATGCGCTGCAAAATTTCTCATTTTCTGCTTTATGGCATGCCAAGTTTGGATCTTTTTTTCTCTTTCTTACTTGGCTTTTTTAAAATTGTTTTCAACGAAAATTGTTGCACGCACACTGTGCCACACTGTGCCACACAGTGCCACAAAACGCATACAGTAACACATGTACACACTCATGTGTGAGTGTATATAAATATGACAGAAATATGGGTCAGGCTCGCTTTGTCTTGATTGAGTTACAGGCAAACATGAAAACTAATGGCTGACATGGTATTGCTGCCTGCTCCCAAAACCCTTGCTCTCTCTCTGTCTTGCACTCGGCCAGGCTAATAAATGTCATGGCTTACAGCCTGCAAGATCCACTGCATTCACAATACCATAATATGCACTTAAATTTAATGCTTAGCCATAACTAAACTCTTAACCAAAAGACAAACTGGCATATTGGCCAGCATGCAAGCCAAGTTCCAATATGCAAATCGTCTAGCCAAACGGAGGCTGCCAGTTTCCAACAATCCGCGGTTAAATCACCAAATGGCCAAACAAACGACCAACAATGTTGCCAGCAAGTGACTCAGTTGTACATTCATCCCGAAGCTGGTACGGAGCTGGAACTGCGCCGGGACTTGCTTGTGTTCTTATCAGCAATGTGTTGACTGTTGCTTGGAAAACTATCAAAAATAATTGACAACTAAATGCACAAGCTGCGCTTCACTTAAAAATACGGAATACCAGAAGGAAATGGGTAACTGGGAAAGCTGAGCAGCAAGGCAAATTTTGCATACTCTCGGATATTAAGTGGCTCTTTCTGATAAAATCTATATGGTATTGCCATAAGCGCTTTAAGAAGCTCTTAGCAGTGCATTTGTTTCAAATTAACATAGAAATGCAGTTGTAATTAGCGCAAAAGTTGTTTAATTGACTCCAATTCTTTCGAAGATTCATAAATTTGTTTGGAATTAGCGCAAGACAAAGTAATCCATGTTTATTAGACGATTTTTGAAATAAAAGTCATTATCTTTGATAAGTTGTTTGAGATGATCACGTTCTTATACATCAAAAACCATTTTAGAAACAAATAATGTATTTTCCAAATCAAAAAGAGGTTTTCCAATAACCAATGGGATAGTGCTAATGAGCGAAAACTCGTGAAAATATAGACTGCTCCTCGCGCTTTAAAGATAATCATCGCCCCATTCATCAGGGCCTTTAAAACTCTCCGCAGCAAGACGAAGCGAAAACCCAAGGACAAAATCAAATGGCGTTTGTATCAAAAGTTGGCAGATCTTCACAACAACTATGATAGTTTGACAATGAATTGGTTTAAAGTCGAGAGACTGAGACAAGCTTATCCAGCTCAAAGCACAAGCAAATTGAAGTATCATACAGGTCTGCAGATGAACAAAAATACTATTGTGTTACCCTCAATGGCATACAAAGACATCATCTCCAGTCATTTTAGGCAGATGATTAAAGATGACTTAGTGTACTATTGCTTAACAACTACTACTAAAGCTAAGGATCTTGGCTTTAAAGCAGCGATGGGCATCAGCGACATTGTCAGAGGTACAGAACTGAAGAACTGAACAGAAATGCAGCCGAGCAGAACTATCATATTCATATATACGAACACTTGTTTCAGTTGCCGTTGGCGAGTACTCTGCTGCTGCTTTTTACAACAAACAGTTGTGGCTCATAGCTAAATAGATAATATTACTTGGACTGTAGGCTTGTCTTACAACAAACAGATCGGTGATCACCTGATCTTGATCGCTTCGAATGGAACCAAGCAATAGGACTCTCCTTTTGGTTTTCGGAATCAGTTCTTTTACAACAAACAGATCGGTGATCACCTGATCATAATGGCTTCGTATGGATCATAGCAATGGGACTCTCCCTTTGGTTTTAGGTAGCAATTCTTTAACAACAAACCAATCGGCGATCACATGATCAGTGAGCCGCAAGCAACCATCAACAATACTTGACGCTCTTGCATGATCAATGTAGTTCATCGTATCAGTAATGCATTTCCTAAGCCGCACCAGCTTCATCTGCAAGTCAACATAACTTCAGCGAGAGTATATAATAAATAAATAAAATAAAAGGAAAACTCTAGGCTTATCGTTGCGGGCTAACTTACATGGCCTCCATTGCGGCGAGCGGCTGTCAATTCTGTTGAGTTGGCTTAAATGGCGTGAAAAAGACGCATTTAATGTGCAGAAAATGTCGTTTGACAAAATCGTTATGTTTGATAAGATAAGCTCGAGTGGCGACCAAACGGCTTTTGAGTGGTGCCTCCGCTGCTGCTGCTGCTGCTGCTGCTGCGGAGTATCTTACGGATTGTGTGTGTCTCAGACTGTCTGTGTTTGTTGCTCCCTGGCGTGGGTCTGTATGCTGTATTTGGCCATAAGTGCCTCGCTGTTTTGACCATAAAAGTGCACCCACGCCTGCGTCTGTGTCTGTGGCTCTTTCAGTGTGTGTGTCTCTGTGCAGGGAATTGATTGCTCTGAGCAAGTTCGTTGCCTAAGTCTTTTGTTTTGCTTTTGTTACTTTTTGGTGAGCAATGCGTCGTTTGTTGTTTTTGTTGTTTTCTTCTTTCTACAACGCATTTCATTGGCTTTGCCCGACTGTGGCATGAATCACAGTGGCCAAGTGACTTGGCTTACACGGATTTCTAGTGCTCACCCCCCCTGGCAGCGTACAGTCCCGACTGTCGACTGGCACGACCACCGCAATTACATCCGGTAATTTAATGTAATTTTATATTTCATTTCAATCACATGCGATATCTACCAGTCGCTGTCGACGTCGCTGCTGCTGCTGTTTAGCTTTGTAGCTGTCCCGCTCACTCTGTGACGTTGCACGGAAAACTTTCAACTCGAACTTGTTAGCATTTCGTTTGTGATAATTTCATGTGGGTCTGAAAAAAAGTGAATGTCTCTTGGCTATGGGACCACCTAGCAGGGCCTAACAACATTTGCGACTACAACGAGCTCCATAGACTCACTCACTTGGCATCATTTGGCTATTTTTGTCCACTGTGTAATTGTGTTTTAATGAAATTTAATTTAATTTTAAGATTTTTATGTGCTCAATTTGCCAAAAAGCTTTATTTTTATGGCTCAAACGTGCGTCTGATAACTACTACCTGTTGAAATGTGCTCCACAGACGCCATATTTTTTTTTTTATACATACTATATATAAAAACCTTTTTTTTGGCGGTTAGCTCTTTGATGTGCGCAGCTGCCAAGCGTCTAAGAAATGATTGATTATTCAATTTTCTACACAAATTGAAGAATATTTCTTACTTTTCGTAAGCCCCAAACTGCACTTAATGAAAACTGTAGCTATAATTTGTCAACATTGAACGCGGGCTCTGGCTTCTAAAATAGTGCAGCTCTCTATGGAAAGTTGGCTTTGAACCAAAAATTTGTGTTTTTGTTTTTTTAAATTTTGTTCAAACCGTTAGTTCGTTAATATGATTAATTACATATGGCAGACAAAGCCATAAACATAGCTATAGTTACTTGTATGTATGTAGCTTCAAATTCCCATTTAGCGTTGAAAAATCTTTCATTAATTAGAATTTTGTTTGGCTACAACAACAAGAACAGCAACACAGCGACGTCCAACAATTTGTGAGACCATTAAACTGGCTTTTGCTCTCTAGGCCTCTGCCACGTCTTTGAAAAGTCTTTGAAAAAATGCCAAAAGATTAATAAGCGGCAATTAACAAAAATCAAACATGAGCCACAAAAAAAAGCCAAAAATTCCAAAATATTTTTCGGGGATCTCAAACTGTTAGAAATAGGCGTTACTCAACGGTTTAAAAACGCATTTACGGCGTTTTAATTATGCGCAGAATTGAGCTGGCCAAAAATTAGTTAAACTGTTTGGTTTGACGGGCGTTGATTAATTAGGCAAAATAGTATCTAAAGGTCAAATCAGGCGCAGAGTTCAAGTTTGAACCAAGTCTCTCTCTCTCTCGTCTTAATGAAGTTGGCCTAAACAGGAAGTAGACAACTTGTAGACATTGACGTACTGCTGAGCGTCAACGGAGAGTGAGTCTTACCTTTGTGATTGACAAGTTCAGTTACAGACGCAGCTGCCGCCAGGTTGCATCTGTAAGATAAGAAGAAGAAACAAGAGTTACTAAAAGTATCTGCTAACTAGTCTTCAATGGAATACAAAATTAACTGCAGGAAACAAAAGCTGTTCAATGGCTGTGTATTTATCTATCTGGAGACTTGTGACTTGTGACTAGTTGACTGCCTGGCTGGCATTTTATCTTGAGTTATGTGTCAGTTGCAGCAGCAGCGGCAAAGACACCCTACACATAGCCACAAACTGCGGCTGCTGCCATTGCAATTTGATGATTGTGTACAGCTGGCTGAATTGGCCGACTCTTGGCTGTCGTCTGTCGCCGTGTGGAATGTTGTTCAACAGTTGGCCAACTTGCCACATGCCATAATTAAATGAAAATTGTATTTTGTGGCCACTCTCGCATTCGATACAAGTGTCGCTCGCCATGTTTATGTGTGTTATACTTGACAATAACCCTTAGATCGCAATAAACATTCGCAAGTTGTTGTCTTCAAAATATGTTACTAATGACTCTAATCGAATTAGAGCTGATTTCACAATCTACAGATAAGTAATGGCTCTACAGAAAATAGCATAAAACCATTAATCAAGCATGCAGTAAGATTTGCCATTCGTTTTGAATAGCATAGTTATAAGACTTCTTCAACCAAGCCAAAAAACGTAAGTTCCAGATAGTTGAAAGTTCGAAAAGCGACCACCGAAGCAGTTATAGAATACGGCACACCAAATATGCTCATCGCGGACAATGGCCCCTAGTTCACCAAGAGAAAATTCAAAGCATATGTGTCTAGAAAGCATCGGACCCCATATACTCCGCAAGAAAACCATAGATTCATTGTCGAAAAGCAAGGACGGTGAGCCGAACTACTGCCAGAGCTAAGCTTAGCTATCAACAGTCCAAACCAGCTGAACGAAGTCACGCCAGGAATAGCACCCACTAGCAATACACCAGCGACTACAAGTATCTTACGAGCTTGTCAGGAAAAACATGAAACGCTCAGTACAGACTCAAGCTAGACTTATGCAAGCCAGCTATCGTAGACTTGGTATGGATGTCAACACTCACAACAAGAGAATTAGATCCCGCAGAGTAACGAAACAAAACTAGACAATTGCTAACTGGATAAAAAACGCTAGCATGGAGGACAATAATTAAATAGTTGCAGCGCTCGAACTGAGCCGCTGAATCGCTGCGTGAAAGGCTCACGGAATTCATCAAGCAAGGTAAACACATTGAGGAACTGGAGGTACGCGCTAAGGCTTACGTCACCAAATGTTTCTGTGACAGATAGTGCGATGTCAGCGTGAACAGAAGACGCCAGCATCCAGAGATGGACGTTGACATGCCCAATCAAAGCCACAAGAAACCACTGATTCCTGCCTGAATACAAGGAGCTAGTAGAGGAACTGGTTCTCGACGCGGAACGCTGCACGAAATGCTCAGCAGTAATGATATAACCAGCTAAGTTTGCCGTAATTAGGGAGCCCTCGGAAAACATGCAGGTTCACTTCCTTCCACAAAGCTTCCTTAAAGCACTGATCCGAGCGAGATTTCCGACTTTGGTGAACTCAACATTCTTAATAAAGCTCGCTTCATTTATAATAGATTTTCCTATTTTTCCGATTGACATTTATTAGATTTTACTGGTTCCTTACATAAAAATGTACTACGTTTATACGATTAGGGACATAGCGTGACATAAATGTATAGAACTCATTTTTAAGCTTGTTTAGAGTATTTTTCTCAATTGTTCATAACTAAATAGTTAAGTGCGATAAAATCCAAAAGACATGATTTCCACAAACTTAAAAAGGTTTCTGGGTTTTTTACATTCCCTATTCCCTAACACATTCGAAAAACGTTTGCGGATGTAGAAACAGCCACAAAGGCATACTTATGATGCTTTCAATTTGAGAAACTTTCCATTTAGACAAAAACATTCACTTTTGCACCATATCGTAAGAGTTTATTAGCCAAATTAGCTAACAATTCTGTCTATGTAATTTGTTTAATTCAAAGCCACCAAACAAGCTATTTAATATCACTCAATATAGCCAAACGGCGTAAAAATTGTCAGATGGAGACAAACTAGAACACATTATGGTGAAATAGAGAATAAGTATAGCTGACAAACTGCAGCTTCAAATGCTTATAAAATGCATAGTTTTTAAACGTGTGACTTAAACGCTTAACTCTACGCCAAGATGGCTTAACGAGAAAGACCGAAGCAGCGCCTCTATGATTACACACAAGCGTTGGCTGTCAACTCACATTATAATATCACAATAAAGACCACCATATAAACGCAGCTGCTGTCTTTGGCTTGACTAAAATCTTCAATCTTCATCTTCTAGAGCCGCAATTGTTATGCCAAGCATCTATATTAAGTGTCATCAAGTGTCGCCCAAAGGCGTTGAGCTGCTCATTCAAAAGATCGCGCGCTAAAAATTAATAAAGCCCGCGATTTTAACATAAAATGCGCAAAATGCAAATGATAAACTGACAGCCTTATGACAGCATTACGCAAATTGTCCATTCGCCTTGGCACTGCTCCAAAGTCAGCGCCAGCGTCTGCGCCTGCGTCAGCGTCTGCGCCTGCGCCTGCGCCTGCGCCTCTCTCTGCCGCAGCACGTGAGTCCGAGCTGCGCATGCGCGGCGTGACGTTGAGGCGATAAGCAGCGTGCGACAGGCTCCCGCCAAGCGCCTTTCAAGACAACGCCAAGCTGCCAATGAAGATGCCAAGCGCTCTCGCGCTGTCTCTCCCTCTCTCTTGGCGGCGGTCGGGTGTCGGGCGCTGAGAGCAGGGAGTTGGCCGACAAGTCAACCATTGGCTGAGCTTAATAAAATGAAATATTAAATGCGATTAAAACGACGACACTGCAGCACTTGCAATAAATATATTTGTCTCGGCTACTGCACTTATACACACACACACACACACACACACGCACACACACACACACACACGCACAACAGGCGCGCATGCGCAGTGCGCACACACGCATATTTGTATGTATTTAAGTTGGCAGCGCGACTGCGCAGCGGCAGCAGGACGCGTTCATTAAATTAATGCGCTGGGCATAATTAAATGCGTGTTTGTTGTTATACTCTACACTTGGCGAATGGCTTTTTAAGTATGTCAAGCAGTTTGTAACGCATTAAAGAAGTCACAATACAGTTGATAAAGTGTTTGAGGTTAAATACACTCATATCTTACTTAGCAAGATGATAGCGAAGAAATTTGTTGCTGGGCAGCACATCTCTATAAAGACTGTATGTGGTCTTTATCTCTCATAGAGAGATTTTAGCCAAAGAATCTTTAATAGGACAACATATCAATTTGTCCGTGTTGGAGCATTTGTTAGAACTAGGCATATGCGAATTCAGAAAGAGGTATCTTTAGATTTTAAGGTTTAACTTAATTTGTTTTTAGACATAAATCCTAAAATCTCAGATTTAGAAAAATTCATAAATTTCTTGAGACGTTCATTTAAAGAAGACAATATGGTCCGCCTTTGTTTAGAAGAACTGGATTGTTTTGAATTAAGTCAATTAAGGTGAGAGACTACTACTCACAAATTTGGTTGTAAAATGCAGATCTTTGTATGAAACTATCATTTGGATTTCGTACAGTAAGCTTATTTTGAAGCAACTCAATATGTATGATTTTTCAAGACATCAACGAAACTACATCGTCTTACTAAGGCTACACGAAGACTCATAAGATTGAATAAATGCTGCGTATTCTTGGCATATAGCAGGCCTCATCCTACTTAGTCGTTTTAGAAAACAATTCTTTGGGTTCTCGCCAGACGTCAGTCCGTGACATTTCCAAGGCCAATTTAGGGATACAATTTATGTGCCGTTTGAAAAAGTTATACGCTACTTGAGATTCTGACGAAATTCAATCACTATATAGCTTGGTAAAATGAAAAGACCAGAATTATAAGAAAGCATATGTGGATGTTGTTTGGTTGTTATGGCCAGTTAAGAAGAAGAGGATATATCGATATTTTATCCCAACAAAACTAGACAAGAACTTTTTCAGTGTTCAATATTATGAACAATTTTGGGGGAATACTTAAAATAAAACCCTCTGTAATTTCTAGAGATATCAGCAATATGTCATCATCTTACTTAGCAATTAAATATTTGAAAGCTCAGAAGGTGATTGGAAATCCTCTTCATGCAATATTTCTTTTGTTAGTATTTCGCATTTACGATTTGGTAAAAACTTATAGCCCTTGTTTGAAAAAGTGCTTTATCCTTTTACGTCCTAAGATAAAAAGACGCTAAAATCAGGCTTAACATTAGAGTTATCCATCATCTCTATAGCAACAATAGTGGAATTGCCAGAATGTATCATTTTTGGGCGTAGCATGCACATCATCTGAAGTTCTTAATTTCTTGTGAATTCTATTCATATTTATAATCTCATTTACCTTAGCTAGGTATAAAGAAATTGCACTGCTTTTCACTAAATTTTAAAAACAATTTCTTCTGTTTCTTCCGTCAATACACACTAAACTATAAACCAAAAACCATCTTCCATAGAAATGTGCTTCTACAAGGCATGTCAAAAGTGTATGTAGACTTCGCCACCAATAAACTTCAACTTTTCCTATCTCTCTGGTTGCAGTTGTTGTTGTTGCTGTTGTGACTGTTGCGTTAACTGGAGCAGAGAGTCATGTGGATAAAGACGACAGATCAGCAAGGTGTTTGCAAGCAGCGCGCCTTAATGACATTAAATATGTTTAAACATGCATAAATAAATAGCCGACAGACGTACGGACTCACTCAGTGGAAGGGTCTGTGGCAGAGACAGAGATCGAGTCCGAGTCGGAGTTCCAGTCTGAGCCAATGGGCAACATTCAGCGTATAGGATGCAGTGCGCCAATTTCCTGATGTTTTAATCAGACGATTTTAAGGCGCTGACCCAGCGCATGTTCCACAACTAGTTAAATTAATGACGCAACATGAGGCGATCGCATGCTCTTACTTTATATATGTAGTTGTTGTTGTTGTTGTTGTTGTGATGTGATGTTGTGTCTTGTGCCTGAGCCTTAAGATTTACGACATTTGGCGGGCGCAGCTTCAATGAACTTGCATGCATTTGAATGCAACAACAACAGGAACAACAAGAACAACAACTAAATTTAGCAGTAGCTTTAGCAGTGGCAATAAATTGTATAGTTAATCGCTTGTCAAAGTTTTCGTGGGCACATTAATCTCCTTCGCTCGCTTTCTCGCTCGCTCTCTATCGGGCTCTAGCTCTAGCTGAGCTGTAACTTTTAAACAGGAGCTTTGGAAGCAGCTGCTCTATAAGAGATTGAGCATTGTCGATAAATGGAAATAGTTAAAAAGTTTATCTATTCACATCAAATCTGGCCAATGAAGAACTTCAACTAACTAGATGCTACTAGCTACTGTTCACCAGGCACAGTGGGTCAAATATGTGCATTGTGTTGGTAAAATTGGATCATGTTGGCATCCATATTTCAATATTCAATTGTTTTGAAATGGTTTGTTGCGTTTCAAACCTATATTCTCTTTTTCAAACTTTGCAGCTAATTTTGTCAGTTAAGAAGCCCATTTCGTAAGTTTTACAGTTTTTCAAAGAATATGGAATGGTTTCAACGAATTACTTTAGAAAAATAAGAAAATTTTTAAAGCTTATGTGAAACGTAATTTCTATAACAAGTTTTAAATACGTTCTCTCAGAAACAAAAGGCTTAACTTTTTTTTGAAAAAACTTAAAAAGTCTTTCAAATTTTATTAGTCAATGAAAAGAGCGTTAAAGAATATATAAAGCAATAATAATAAAATACAAACACTTTAAAGTGTAATTACTAATAATAATAAAAACTACAAAATGATTATGATCACACTTTCAAATCAGTATTAAGTTTATGGCCAATAATTTGATATTTAAACCACTGTGTCATGTTTGCTGATGCCTTCCACACTACTTTCAATTTGCACTCGCAGCATGTCGAGCTCTTTGATTGGTATAATGCTGAATTCAGCTGGATTTAATCATAAAAAAAATATAAACCATAAAAAACTACAACGAAAGTTACAACTGTCATATTTATGACATTTCAGACTAGGCGTTGTGCCAAGTTGTCCCAACTTTCTAGACCTTCACTTCTTTTACTGACTCACAGTTAAGCTCGAAACTGCCAAAGTAGCTCTACGATAAGCGTAAATATGACACATTTGTTTAGTTTTATCAGTTGGCCTAGTGAGTCTGGTAATTACCGCTGTTGCTGTCGTTGTTGTTATTGTTGTTACCGACAGACAACAATTGTGCATTTCATGAATTGAAACGCAACTTGCCAAAGGCCGCGCCATTGTTTACATAGAAGTATTGTCATGTCCCAGTCTCAGTCTCAGTCTCAGCCTGAGACTCAATCTCAATTGGAAACTGGCCAAGCGCCGACGACTGGCAACTGAAAGAGCCACATGTGGCTGGATAGTGACAAATTGTCAACTGATATGTTGTAGCTGCTTGGCTTTTGTCGGCATGCCAGACAATAAGAACAACAACAATAACAACAGCAACAACTACAACAACTACCAAGCAACTACTACAGTGAGAGCGAAAACAACAGCAACAACACTGCAGACGGTGGGACAGCATTTTGGCTTTGATATGCATCAAAGTGGTTTAGTCATGTAAACATGTGTAGATTTATTTATATACACTGTGAGAAATTTGATTCGCTTTATGGCAGACTCAAGGTGTTGGCTAACAAGTGTCATTAACAGTAAACAAGATTGAATTTGGCATACTCTTCTTCTTAACTGTCCATAACAACCCCTTATTGGATTACGGCTGATGTAAATACCTTCTTTCATTGGAATTGTGGTTTTACGTGGTGGATCCCAGACCCTACGCACAACCCTTTTAAGGTCTGGGGTGGCACTACTGGTTTTGAAAAAACCCAGTGTCATTGTTAGTCGTCTCATACGACAAGCTTTGGCCTGCTGAGGTGGTATTCTCTAACCTGCTCACCACGTGGGGTAGAATACTCATGTCTTTACCAAATCACAATAGAAATTGAAATCCGGAACAGACCAGACTGAGACAACTCATATACCATATGTTGGTGTTACGCTTCTGCAGCGTTCACAGGCAAGCTTGTTTTTGTGTGCGATAATTAACTTGTTTTTCTTGATCTTTCCAAAAGTACACATATAAATAATCCCATTGTAATATTAATTTTGCAAATCATACTTATTAAGCAAAATCTGTTACGATGATACCTAAAAAATACGCAGTAAATCCTTGTGGCTTTCCCATTCTATGTATTAGGCTGGAAGAGACGTGTCAAAACATAAGTTTTTCCTGGCATTATTTAACTTACTTTTGGATGGATGATGAACATCCCATTCAATTCTACATTAGTATTTGCAAGGTATAAGAAAAGTTGTCAGGAATACACCAGACTAGAATTTTGCTTAAGCGATTCAACTATTCACTATTCGACGTATGATATTTTGTTATTACCTTGAAGTGTGATCCTGACCTAATCGGCTCCTTATCAAACCGAAGCTTTAACAAAAATCTCATAGATGAAAAGCTGCATAAAGTTTCAATAAGCTACTAAGCTGCAATCCCTCTTTAGGGATCTAAACAATTTGGGCTATATCTCGGCCCATTGTGCTGCCGTATGAACTAAAATGCAGTACTGATCAGATGCAGAGATAAAATCTTTAATCAGTTTTGGTCAAACTCAAGAGAACTCTAGGCATCTTACTAGATACTTGATCCTCCATCTACAGAGAGCTGAACATAATCAAAAGAGATGCTCAATTTTTGCTCCTATACTAAGCAACTAACCAGTAAGAGCTAGTAAAACTGCAGAGCAGTATCTCTCTCGGTTCAGAGAACAGAGCACCACTGTGCAAGAGTTAGCCTTGTTTTGTCATTTTTGTTGATTTCTATTTATTTACTTAACAATTGAAACTTCAGACAAAGCTTAAAACGAATTGTGATTTGTGCATACATAGCAACTTTTTCTCCCAGTGCATTTCCCAGCCATGTCTTTGCATATGCATATGAATTTATTTGTGTTTGTATATCGTATAGATATGTGTGTGAATGAATATAGTATATCAGATCGTTGGCCCCCCTTTGCAGACAGTGGTTGTTGTTTTATTTGCTTAGTGCTACTTTTTCTTAAGTTACCACGCTCTGCGGTTTTTTATTTTTTATTTTTTATTGTCTGCTGTTTGTCACTCGAAGTTCCAGTTCGAATTCGAGTTCGAATGCCTAGAGTTCGAGTGTGCTGTGCCAAGTTCAGTTCACACGCTTTCACTGATTGCTTGATGTCAATTTGAATTTTATGCGACGCGCCGTCGTGATAGATAACGTTGAACTACATGCATAATTAGCACGTCACATAGATACATAAGTATCTAGATACATACTGGAGTGATCGCTATAGACATTACATGCCAAGAAATGGACGCCGTTTGTCGGCCTCGCAGCGACATGCCTAACAAATTGCTGCTAATGAGGCCGGTAGCCAATGTCGCCCCTTTAATTAAAGCCATAAAGAGCACAAAAAGCCTTACCTTAGTTGGTTGTTGTAGTTACTGAGGTAGCCAGAAAAAAGGACTCTGGGGCATAGACGCACAACTTTGGTTCGAGTAATTTGGCGCAACAAGCAGCTGGTTTTCTTATTGTTGTTGTTGTTGTTGTTGTTGTAGCTGTCGGTGAAACTGTAAAGACAAGTTGTGAAAAACAAATTTGATGAATTGGCCAATAAATGTGAATTAAATCATTAGCAGCAGTTGCCTGCACAGCTGGAGTTGATGATGTTATCGGCAAGCATTAATGTTGCAAGATAATTGAAAAAATAATAATGTAAATTGCAAAAGCTGCTCATAAATGTCAGCTGCCAAAAATATTGACTGCGTGGGCTTGTCAACAGCGTCAAGTGCAACAGCTAACAACAACATGCAACAACAGGCCATAAATCAAAACACGTAGAAGGTGGTGTTGCACATGCGCAAGACATGCCCCAACAGTTAGCTCTATGAAAATGATGATTTAACGCAAATTTTGTAATTAATCTTGACAAATAAAGCCACGTATTGCCTGTACCGCTGTAAGACTGTATTAGTCAGGAGGCTGCAAAAGGAGCTTTAACTTCTAAGGCTTAGGTTGCCAGACATAATATTTATCTGCTGGCTCTGCGTGGCCTGTGTGGCTGTGGCAGCATCTTTAACATAAATCTCAGCGGCACTTTTAGCCAAGTTCTAAACATTTGTCAGGTTTTGCTGCTGCCTAAGGGGCGCAAGGGGTGTCGCTACACAGACAGACAGACAGCTTGGCAAGCAATATGTTGCCTGGCACTCAAGCTACACATCATCATCATCATTATCCTTCATTATTATACATGAAGTTATGCGTTGGTTATGTTGGTTTTTTTTAAGGTTGTTTGCAAACCGGTTAGCTGGCCCGGGTGCTCACTTGAAATATTTCATAATTGTGCCAAGTTATGCACATGGCTCAGTCTTTTTGGGCCTTTTTTGTGCCTTATTTGGTAAATTATTGCATTTAAAGTGCGCTTTTGACGCTCGTTAAGAAAGTAAAAGTAGCGCAGCTGGCAAAGAGCGCCAAAGAGCGCGCGACTTTGCTGACGTCAAATGCATTGCGATATGACCTTTACAATTGGAAAGGTAGCGCAGTCAGTTCTTATAATTATATGCTGGCAGCGCACGATCAGTAGCAATTATTGCCAGGCAACACTCATCGCCAACACAAACACACATCGCTGGACAGGCGATGATATATAGGCAAGCTCATATTACGTATACGCAGCGTAGTCTGCTGCTGACGTGCGAAGACTTTTAGCCATAGACTGTTTATTACATGCGCCAAAGCTAGCCAAAGCCTACTAATTGCTGGGCTTAGCAGAGCTGCAAGCCAGCAAGAGACAGCTAGAGGCGTGAATGCCTGCTGGCAAGAGCGAGAGGGCGACAGAGCGGGAGCGAGAGAGCAGCTTAGCTGCCTGCAACTTGAAGCTGTCATTAACGTGGCAGCGGAGCGACGTCTGAGTGCCAATGCAGCGACCAAAGGCGACAGCCAGACAACATCATAATCCCAAGATGCTCAATGTATAGATACAGATACAGATACAGATAGTACATGGCAACAGCTAGAGTTATAGATACATTTAGTCTGCTATAGATACAGATTTGTGTTTTTTTTTTTGCTGTGTAAGCAGCATTGATGACTTTTGAGTTCACCTTTTTGACCAACTTCTAATCTGATTTGGTGATTTCAAATTTTGACGCTTCTGCCTTTTGTTGTTTTGACTCTTTTTGTATGATTTGTTTGCTCGCACGATGCGTCAGTGAACGCGATTTTTGTGCTGTCAGCAAAGCAAATAAAAATAAGGCACAACAACAACTACACTGACTACAAAAAGGTAATGCCTTCAGACAAAATCAAAAAAAACGTGACTGTTACGAAAAGTCGTGTATGTAATTTTCGTTTTGTGTCGAGTAGTTGACAGTCTAAGAGCCGCATATATACATATATATAAAGCTGAATTTCAACAATGCGCGCAATTTTTCAATGCGTTACTACCAAAGTTCCCCCCCGAAACCTTCACTTTTAGCCTCCATTTTGCGCTTATACACAGTTAGTTGGGCTTGTCTATTGTTTGACTTTTCTAATATCATGTGCACATACTTATTGTGCTACATTGTTGTTGTTGGCGCTAAAAAAAAATGTATATTGATTATAAGCTTGCACACACTCATACACTCAGTACACGAAAAAGTAATGGCGTTTGCTGGCAGTGACATCGCACAGCTGCCTTTCTCTCGCTCTGGCACACTCTCTCTCTCACTTGCACAGTGAGTCTGCCTATTCATGTCTCTATATACGATATAGTCGAACCTACGTCAATAAGTCACGCCAATACTTTTGCCAGTAAGCCCTCTTGGTTACGCCACTGCTTACATGGCCTGCCCACAAGTAATCCAACAGTATCCAACTAGTAGTGCCTGTTGGATCGCCTGACTAGCTCGCGGCGCGTGGGTGCAGCTCCAAAAAATGAGCAAAAACTGGTAAAAGTCTGTCTTGTTTAAACAGCAAAGTTTACATACCCTTGCAGAACAACTTAACGTTTCAATTGCTACAAAGCGACATACGTTAAGTTATTACTCGTTACGAATATGATTCACTCGAAATTCACTTCGTTTGTGTACAGTTAAGCGAAATAAACAGTTCAATGACCAAAATGCTGCCTACGCTGGTTTTTGGTTAAACATTATCAAATGTCATCATCTCGACTTCACAACTCGACACAAGTCAAATCTCGATAACTTAGTCAAAAGAAGTTTTCTTAATATATGATATGCCCAAGGAGCTCTTTATAAAGTTAGTTGTAACTTATAATACAGAATTTCAATTGTTTCAAAGTTACAGGCAACGAAGCTCACTTCAAATAGTTCAGCAATTAGAACTGAAGTTTTTCAAACACAGCTAAAATTTTAAATTCAAAAGTTAGTACCTTACATAGTCTTCACAACTTCCTACGGGAGTTGGGAAGATTGTGTCACACTCTTTCTCCTATTTCAAATGTCCTTTCTCTCTTTTAACTTCCTCTGTCCGGGATGGTACAATGGACAAGGCTGCCTAAGTGATAGGGATGGCTCAACACTCTCTGATGAGCTGTCGCACCCACCACAAATCTAATCTAGTCCCAAATCAAGATAAGTAGTTTCGCTAAACCACATCGATAAGTAAGCAAAGGTATACATATTTAAACCTTCTTCATTTTTCAACTGATTTGCAGGAAATACGACTCATTATATTCTCCGCAAATGGCACTATTACTATAATTATTATTAAAGAAAAATTATATTTTAAAATTTATTGGAAACAGCTAAAGTCATGAATTGTTCACTTTTTTGTGTTTGTATCCAAATGGTTTCAAGACATGCCAAACGAAGAAACTCGCGAAACATATCCCTCATTTACTAGAAGACTGTCATGAATCAAAAAACGTGATTTTTTAGTTAATTATGCAGAATTATTGGTTCATGATTTGTAATTTCATGTTATAACTTCATTTCAAGAGTAATACCTTGTTGGACCAAAACTTGCAAAAATAAATTTTTTTAGTTATGACAGTAAATGAGAGATATGGTTTCAAGTTCTCTGTTTTGGGACTACCGAAATCCCACCAAATTCCAAACTCGTCTAATATTTGTATCAATGTATCAAACCCCATCCGTTGAGCTGCTAGAAATACCTTTGAGAATCCTTCACGAAATTTTTTGACTGACTGATTTTTGAAAAGATATCAAATGAAATTGAGACCAAATACATATAGAGACTTCTGACACTTCACTGATCGATATTGGGACTATAGGAAGCAGAGCGTAATGAAAAGAACAAATGCTGCATATTAAAGTTCAGAATATATTTGAACATACGGCAAGTGTAAGTCGGTTTTAGAGTTCTCGATTTACTCCTAAAAGCCACTTACAATGCGGTTGCAAATTCAGCAATGGAGTACTTTTGAAGAGCGGCAAAACAGAAAAGAAGTATTCTTAGCAACTGCAGTCCTTGGAGTTGTCAAATCGCAAATACGTTGGTCAAAATCTATGGGCACACTTACCAATATCTTAGTGCCATACGCTTTAAGAACCACGGGAAAATGTTATTACTGTCTGATAGTCAGAAGTCTAAGATTGATGTAAGTTCAAGAAACCCATCTAGGTAGAGGTAACAAAGTTTGCGTCCAGTGCATCTTGGTTGCCACTAGCCTAAAATCAGGCAGCGATTAAGTTTTCCCCACATGCTCTTCAATGTAAAACCCATTTTGTCATATTAAAAAACTGAAGAGCTGACCCATATGGAAAGCTTTCAAGAATATTTCGAGAGCAAATGATCTTACTAGAATAGCAATCGCTCTATTAAGGAGGCACTGGTTTAATGAACCACTGAAGAGGAGAGATCCACGAGAATGGATTTGTAAGTTAAGACTCAGATAAACCAGCTAGCAGGTTTTCAAGGCTTGAAGACATAAAACGATTTAAACTCGCTGATCGAATCTTCCAAGTATACTTTGAGGTTAACTGGCCTTTCTAGAATGTCTGTCTAATCACGAAACTTCATAAAATACAAATGCAAGTACCAAGACTCATCGAACTTGATCACAACCAGCTCATCGGTCTAAACAGGTATCTGTACATGCAAATGCACGATCTTGAACAACCACCCAGCGCACCTTTGGCAAACTTCAGTCCAAAATAAATGTACTCTCTAAAAAGGTTTCAGATAAAAGGAAAAAAAACGAAGCAATTTTTTGTTAGCTTAACTGAAACCACTTTTTAAGGCACGGCACAGGTTGCTGGTGGCTTCGAACCGACCCACCTTACCAGTCAGCTGCTCACTTTATCATAAACGAAAAATTTACCAAAAAAAACCCCAAAAAATAAACTCGACAAGAAGAAGAAGAAGCGGCAGCAGAAATAAACACCTCTGCGCTTAATCAATTAACTAGCATAATTTCGTGCAAAAGTAATTAACTGGCGTGCAAGATAGGCCGACAAATGTTTGCTGTCAAGAGCATTTAGTGTCATTCATTTTGCAGCCAAGCGGCGCCCACTTGCGATTCCAGGCGGAACTTGTTTTGCGATCTCTTTCAGCGCTTCAGCACGGCGCTCTTTGTTCGCTCTTTGGCGGCGGCAGCTCCGGAAAATGTTGTGGCTGATAGATGTTCAATAGTTGCAATGCAATTTAATTTGTACGGCGGGCGTGGGACAACAACAGCAACAACACAAAAGCTATTTGTATGCAGTTAATGGGTTCCAAGCGAACAGCGGGCGGTGCAGCCGTCAATGAGCTGGGTTAAAGGTTTCTAGCCCAGAGCGGAGAGAGAAGCAGCTAGCCCAACACTTCCGCTACAGAAAATGCATTGTGAAATCAAAAATCAATACATAATTCTTTTGACATGCCAATCGCACATTTGTGGCATGCAGCAGCAGCAACTACAGCTACAGCAACATGTTTGCGCGAGTCATTGAGATAAAAATGCTGCAACTTGGCCAGCTTAGAGCTGAGCAGGCAACAAAACGACGACAAGCAGCAACAGTTGCAACCGTTTGCGCTGCACCTTTAAAATACAAAAAAAAAAAAAAGAAGAAGAGCTGGAGAAAAAAACTGACAGTCACCGTCAAGAGCAAGAGCAACGGGCCAAGAGACGCAATGCTCTACACGAAGAAACTCCAAGTGACTGCAAGTGGAAAAAGTGAAATCTGCTAGAATTGATCTGGGGAGTCTGTACATGGAGCCTGCCTGCGCTTGGCTTGCCACAAATATGCGCAACTGCCTCTGTGTGTGTGTGTGTGTGTGCGGCACAAACTGGTTTACACATCTGCAGAGGAAGTACCCGAAGCTGAGCGCAGCACCTAATGTGCGGCACAGTACCAAGTCGCAGTCTTAGTCCCAGCCGCAGTCTCACTCACAATCTCTGTAACAGAGTCAGCCTCTGAGCCTTTCATTCGCTGTCAGCATCAATTCAAAAGGCCGCCCGCCCTGCCTCCTGGCCAAGAAAGATATACGACCATTTGGTTTTGCGTTATGTTGTGACTGCTGCCCGCTGTGCACCTGTGCTCGCTCCATTGAGCTGCAGCTCCAACTCACTTCCAAGCCAGCCAGCCACTGCATTGCTGCCAAATGGGCTTTTAAATGTTGCCATTTGTTGCGTGTTGGCCAAAGACTTGGAACAGTAGCCCCCAAAAGGGTTGACTATTAGGCAATATGCCAAAGGCGGTCATTAACGCTACTGCGTTCCCCAAAGCTACAAAGCGGCATAACGCTTAACTTAACTGCAACTGTTTTTTACAACTTCTGCCGAATTGAGCCCAAAGGTCAGCCAGAACACGCTAATGTCAGCATTTTAACCAAAAAAAAAAAGAGTAGCAGCAGAAAATGTTAAGTAAATAAAACATATAAAATAAAAATAACAAGCTGAGCAGCGCTTGTGGCTTCCAGGAAATGCTGCTACTTTTTAGAAATGCTCGACAAAAAAAAAAACCTTTTAAAAGGTAGACAACAACAACTAAAATGACGCTCCACAGCCGATAATTATCCGCTACACAAAGTGACTCTCTGAGCGACCCATTCACACGCGGAGCGAGCAACTCTTCTGCTGCCGCTGCTGCTCCATATGAAAGTAATTAGACATATGCGCAAGTGCCACCAACGGCGACGTGTCGGTCACCGAATGAGGGCAGTTCCAGGCACCACTGCCAGTCACTTTGGGGTCAACAGACCAACACAGACAGGCGACTGCCGCTACCGCTGATGGATTGCTGCTGCCCCATCACTTTTCCAAGACACAAATCACGCACTTTTATTTGCAAGCAATGGGAACTTGGGCATGCTGCACGCTGCACGGCCTTTTAAGGCTGCCTTGTTGCATGAGTTTGCAAATTGTTGATCTTGCTCTGGCACCAAAACCCCGACTCGGACTCCGAGACTCCGACTCTCTAGCTGGTAGCTTTGGTTTCCTGCTGCAACTTTATGGCTATGTTGGCAGTGAAACTGTATGTATGTGTGTAGCCCTGTGTGTGTGTATTGGTGATAGCTGTGGGTCATTTTGAGGCAGCATAAAAGCATAAAAGTCAAGGCAAATGCAACATGAAACCTTGCGCGCAATTGCAGTGCCACAACTGAGCCGCAGGAGCTGCAACGCAACTGAAGTTGCTGCCAAGTCGCAGCGGCGGCTACCTCTGCTGCTGCTGCGGCTGCTTCTTGTGCAGGAGGTGTCCAGCACATCAGCCAGCAAGTATGCACCCCGTTTCTTTTAGCTCCTTTTTGGCATACACTATATGCAAGTGGGCTACATGCTTTTTACGGAAAAGCCTGCCTTGCTGCGAATTTGCTTACTATTTTCGAGACAGCAATATCTTCTTCGAAGAAGAAGAAAGAGGAAAGATCTCCGAGCCCTGGTTTGGTCCACGGGTCACAATACATATGGCCAATATGGGCCTCGCTCAGCATATAGATTTTTCATGAAAGATTTACTAGCTAAAAGTTTTAATGAAGATCTTGTATAGTGGACGATCATCCTAAACAAATCGTATGGTCTAACTTCCACTTAGGGGAACCAGCCCCTAAGTTTGGGTCCCTCTTACCAAAAGAGATAACTTCCAGGACTTTTGATAAACAAGCTTTAAAATACGAATAATCGTTTATGATTCTATAGGCAAGCTCTTCAGTTACGCTACGTCTGTCTAGTTTGTCAGCCAGTCTGCAAGATGTTTGCAATCTTTGGGTGGAATACTTTCTATGCAAACGTGGGGGAAAGAACGAGAGATAAGCACTACACTCCATTTCCGTTTGGAAACATATAAGCTTCCCGCATGTAGAGGTTTAAGTATTGCGCACCAGTTTTTCTTCTCAAACCTTTTGCAATGCAAATATATTTCGAAGATGTACCTAAACCTGACTGAGTTCATTTCAAAGTAGTGCCACAAAATTTGTATTAAGTGCCAGGAAATTGATGAGTGGGTACTAGGCTTTATTCTGGAATCTAGTTCGTCACTGTGATGACATATCTACTAACTCTAAGTCTTTTACTTTCTTGTTTGCGTTCTGAAACATGAGTTTCCTTTACTCTTGGCAAACAATTGACTTTATCAGATTGACTTGTCTTGAGAACTTCTTCTTCTAAAGAATTTTGTTTGCTGTTATGTGAGATATGGTAATAACAATATTTCAAAAACAACAACTTATATTTATACAAACGTAATCAAATGGAACTTAATCAACACCATATCATAAACAGTAGCTGGCATAGCAACTACACTGAAAAAAATAAGCTAAAATTAAGCAAATTCGTGCTTAAAACCAACAAACATCCTAAATTACCAACCACTTTTAATATCAAGATTAAAATCATATTTAGAGTTTATATAGCTCGAGTACTGAGCAAAACTCCTTTAATTTCGAACCATTTTCGAGTTCGGGCTTGAAAATCATGATTAAAGATTATTTGATTGGAAAATTATGATGGCAACCTTTTTATTGCTGGCTTTTTAGCTACAATTATGGCAATATCTGGTGCCTAAGCTCAAAAGTATAGCATTTCGCTTATTTAAAACTAATCGAAAACATTGCCTAGAGTGAGAATTGCTATCACTTGTCAACAAAAATTTTAAGGAATTTTATCTAAAAATGTAAAAAAATCGATATAAATATGTATCTATATCGGTATTGCAAAGTAGAAAACTAGAACTCAAAGCTGCTTTAGAAATTATACTTTAAAAAGCGAATTATTCCGAGTATTTTATAATAGGATTTCCGTGAAAACAGCATTAATTTTGAAAAATATTCTAACCAGTTTTTGGAAAGTCGTTTTTTATTATAATCAATATGCAAACAACTATTATACGATAGATAAAAGCATTCGATGAAAAAAAAAGCATTTGTTTGATCAATTAACTTACATACTTAATAAGTGGGAAACTTTTGATATATGGGAGCAGGTATGTATCTAAACCCGCAAAGGGTATATGAACTTTAACGCGCCAAAGTCGGTACGTCTTTTTTTTCTGGTTTTATTTTTGGACTTTTTTTGTGCTCCAAGAAACCAGTTGCCAGTCACAACTACTCCTGTGGTATGCTGTAATTGATATTGCAAGTGTATGTGTGTGTATGTGTATGTGTGTGTGTGTCTGTAATGTGTGTATTTTGTATATACATGTGTGTTTGTGTGTGTGCTGCTCTGAGCCTGTCATGGCTGATGTCTTAGCCCCCAACAGGCTCTCACGGCACACACGTGTTGCTAATGAGCCACATAGCTACAAGTACAACAAAAACCAACAGCAACCACAGTGGCGACAACAACAACAGCAACAACAACAAAACATAACTCAACATCAACCGCTGATAACCTAATAAAGTCATAGCAATTAACTCTCAAACTTGTGACAAGAAGAGAACAGCAGCCGGAACAACAATATAGTAACTACAACAACTTGTTTCATCGGGCAATAAATCTGCCTAAATATATATGTATGTATATAGAGAGCAGCCGCCTAAGCCTTTTGGCCGCTGGCTTGAGCCAGTTAAAGATACAGCCTACAATGATGTCACTGCCAAAATCGCAAAACTCGAAACAAGTGCCGCCATAATTATAGCAAGCACTGTGCTGACTTCTTTTTGTATAGCAAAAGATACCAAAAAAAAAAAGTATCTTTTTTGTTAAAATTATTTTCCAGCTTTTTGGAGGCTGCTGCGCGCCTTTTGTGTTTGCAAGATCTAAGCAGCACTATATATATATAGGATTTTTTTTTTTTTTGAAAAATCATTATTTTAATCGTTTATTGACTTGTTTATCGCCGCTAAATGTTTTTTGTAGCCTGGTACAAATTATATGAAATGATTTGGCAGAAACCAAGACTTAGAGGCCTCAAAAGATACGTTTTTAAGGTAATGGTTAAGCGTCTATACGAGCAAAGGGTCAGCGCTGCCCAAAACTAGTGAGTTGATTAATGATGTACCAGCGCTGAGTTCATAGTTTTTGGAGGCCTTAAGCGGCAACTTACAATAGACGCATATTAAAGCGTATAATCGATGTTGTGCCCGGAATCGCTTACAAGCAAAATTTCTTACTGAAAGCAATTTGAGACGTCAAATAAAACCGTATGATCGTTGTTGTGCTACAAATCGCTTTCATGCGAATTTGAAAGCAATGTTGCACATAAATCTTTTAAACGAATTTCAATCGAAAAGCAATTCGTTGATATGCCAGAAAGATCCTTGAGAACATTAGTGTTGTGGCAGAAGCGCAGTTGAAATAAACAGCAATTAGTTGGATTTGCAATTAACCTCTTTTAAATGAATTTTAACCAAAAAGCAATTCGTGTATATGCTAAAATATCTTTGAGTGCATTCGTGTTGTGCCAGAAATTGCTTTTAAAAGCATTTGAAACAAACAGCAATTCGCTATTAGTTGCTTTTAAATGAATTTTAAGCGAAAAACAAATCGTTGATGCCAGAAATCGCTTTTAAACGCATTTGAAAGCATAAACAATTCGTTAGTCTTGCAATTAAGTCCTTTAAACGAATTTCAACCGAAAAGCAATTGGTTGATTTGCCAGAAATAGCTTTGAGCGCATTCGAGTAGCGCCAGAAATCGTTTTCAACAGCAATTCGTCGGTTTTTCAGCTAACTCTTTGAAACAAAGTTAATTCGGAACTCAATTCGTTGCTATGCCAGAAATAGCTCTAAGAGCATTGTTAATCTTTTCAAGGAAGAAAATTTTAACAGCAATTTGAAATATGCTTGAATTCATTCGTGTTGTGCCGAAAGTCGTTTTCAAGCGAATTTCAAATCACCAGCAAAATGTTAAGCGTCATTGATATGCTAGAAATCTCTTCTAGGAGAGCTAGAAAGAGATTTCGGGCACACGCTCATTTGATTTGATGCCACTTGTTGTAAAGTACTTACCAGTGAAAATCTGCGACTCTTGTAGACACTTCCAAGGACATTAAGCACAAAACGCTGGCATTTATCAAAGTTTTCGGTCAGTATAAACGCTGTCTGCCTCTGTGTTGCTCTTTTATGGCTTAGGCAGACCTTTCTCAAAGGTCGTACCCCCCAAAAAGTCACGCTAATTTGTAGCGCTCGCTGGCAGTCAAAACTCGTCGTCGTCGTCGTCATCTTCGAGCGATCAGTGCGGTGCGGCTTCAAATTTGCAAGTGCTTACTAATAGAACGTTTTGTATTGTGTTAATGAATTCAAGAGTTTTATTGACACTTTGCTTTGTTGTTCATTTGTTTCAAGTTATAACGTTTGATTTTCATTGTTTTTTTTTTTTGTTGTTGTATATTTTTGACGTCTGCCAACGCACACATTTTGACTATTGTATTATCAGTTTATCTAACACGCTTGTTATATAGTACATATACTGTGTGTTTTTTTTTTGTGTCTATCTTTGTATATGTGTGAGTGTGCGTTAACTTTTTGTGGCGACACAGCAAGCGCTGGCACAACTGCGCGCGCCGCTAGCTGACAGTGCACTGATCAGATCGTCACAAACGTGGCCAACACGACAGGTAACCAGCTCACAGGCACACAAAACGAGAGGCCGTACACACCAACACAGGCGCAACAGGCAAGCAGCGCAGCAGCAGCGCAGCAGCAGCAGCCGCAGCCGCAACCTTTTTTTCAATTTTTTTTAGCTTTTCTGTTTTTTTTTTTTTTTTGTAATACAGTTTCTAGAGTTCTACACTTTCTGCGAGTTTTGCGCGAACGAACCAAAACGCTCGCTTGCGTTCCACTTTACGACTTGGCTGCGTTCGACTTGGGCACGGGGTTTTTGTAACCTCGCGGCCGGCTGCTCTCCAGCGTGCACTAGCGTTGTCTCGCTCGCACACCTTGAGCTGGGCCTGCGCTCAGTGAAGCGTATTAGCACAGGTGTAATTACCAGCGCGCTCGCGCTCGCTCTAGTTGCAACTGTATTGTGCTCGCTCGCACTTTTTTCAAAGCGCTCTCACGCTCAGTGCAGCGCCGCGCTCGCAATTAAGGTTGGCAAATGATCATTAAGCATTGCCGCTCTATGAACATGGTTTGTGTTGACCCTTGTCATAAGGTTTGGTGTCTTCTTGGGTACATTTCTCAAGCTGTGCTTCCGACTTTTCTTTAGAATTTCAACAGCGTCCAAGCTTATGGGGTTCAATCGAAAAGTCGACCCTGCGTCCGTCCCCCCCCCGCCCAGTGAACTGCTGTGCTGCGCATTTAGCCACTTCCGCTTTGACAATTTCTTAGCGGTTTTGTAATTTCAGCACATTTAGAGCAATCTTTGTAACTGCTCCCTATTAGCTGTTAGCTCCCACCGGAACTGCACTAACTTGCAGCGGATGTAGTTTAGCCATTAGATATTATGCGGCTTCTACTAGGCCCAACGACACGCGCCACGCCTGCCACCTAAAGGCAGCTTTAAACGTTAAGGTCTTGCAGCAAAATTCTTGCAACTTCCGTGCGGCGCTTATTCTTGGCCCAAACATAAAACATATTTTTTTGTCTTATTTTTTTTTTTTTATTATAGTTTTCCTTCCTTATATGGCTTGCGGTTGTTTGTGGCAACTGCTGCAGCAGCTGCATTCATGTGTACGATTTTTGCTACATTTTTTTTTTTGCTACTGTTACTTGTGCTTTATGCTTTAGATTCGACGATTTTTCATGGCTTTCTGGCACGTCTGCTTAACGGAAGTAACCGTTAGCTATATATACTATATATATATAACAAATTGCAATTAGTTACAGCAAACAAATTGTAGCGACTGCTGCTTTTCTTGGCTTTCCATTTGGCTTAGCTTTTGGCGCATATTTTCAATCATAAAGTCTCTGTATGCAGCGCTACATAGTATTTTCAAAAATATAACTATCTATCTATCTGTTTTTGCCGCTGTCATCGAACCGTAACGCTTTTGTTATTGTGATGTACCTGTGCTGTCTGTCCGTCCGTCCCTCCGTTCGTCGTTCCCTCATGCCCAAACCTAACCCCCGTGATGATCTAAGTGTACAACATGCGATAATTTTTATGGCCTGCTTTATAGGGGTTGCCACAACGCGCTATCTATCGCCTGCATGACAGCCATTACATACTACAAAGTACGATATACCAAAAACCTTAGCACCAAATACTACCACTTGGTATCCCAGGGATAATTAATTATGCCGACTTGAGCTACCGTCACAGAGCTACTGCTGCTGGTATTGGAATTGCTGTTTGTTGGTGACATTACGACTCTTTGATAAGGAAATGACGCGGCGAAATATGCCATAGAGCGTCTATGAGACACTAGAGACTGCATTTCTCAAACAACTCCAACACCTTTCTGTTGGGCCGGAAGTGCGGCCAAAGAACCGAATGTGAAATGTAACGCTTAGTGGTATCAACTTTTGTACTCACAGATGGGTAAATGCGCATATGGTATTTCTTGCAAATGTTTAAACCTTCTCCACTTAGCCTTATAGGCTTTCCCGCCTCTTTTATATAATTACACAGATTACAGCTAAAACATATACTAGCCTAACTTTTCCGTCAGTTTTTATTACAACTTGCCTCATGGTTAAACTACTGTACTTCATGCTTTTTTAAATGTTTCACCCCTGAATCTCAAGCGAGATTTATGGTCAGCAATACGCTTAAGCGACTCAAAGTGCTTGAAAAAATGTAGCTTTGGTCGCTCTTCAATCCTAATAATCAATCAAATCATCACGATCAAAGTTAGAACGGGTTGGATGCCTTCTCCTGCAACCTCTTCAACTTTGGGATGAAGAGTGTGTTGCGAAAGGCAGAAGTATATAGGAAAGGTTCTATGTTCTATAAGAGTGTCCAGTTGCTTGCAAACGCAGATGATATCGATATCCTTGGTCGTAAAAAGCGAGGAGTTACTGGAGCCCTTGAACTTGCTATTGAAAGAGAATCTGCGAGATTGGGTTTGGTTGTTAATGAGAGCAAGACAAAGTATATGTTTTCTTCGAGTAGAGAGACACAGCGGTTGGATTCTCAGATTGATGTTGAAAACTACACTTTTGATGTTGTCAAGGACTTCGTCTTCTTTGGCACCACCGTCACGATGAAGAACGATGTCAGCATGGAGATCAAGCGGAGAATCACTCTTGCCAATAGATGTTACTTTGGTCTCAGTAGGCAAATGAGTAGTAGAGACCTCTCCCGCCAGACGAAACTAACACTCTACAAGACGCTCATCCTTTCCGTTTTGCTTTATGGCGCTGAAGAATGGGTGACCACGCGGTAAATGCCCTTGGCGTGTTAGAGCGGAAAGTACTCCGTAATATTTTTGGCCCGAATTAAGATGACACGACTCTGCTGGCTAGGTCATGTTGTGCGTATGGATGAAGAAGCTCTTGCGAGAAAGGTCTTCAATGCGAGTGTCGAAGGAAGGGAAAGAAAGGGACGATCATGCCTCCGCTGGAAGGACCATTTGGTATCACCTGTTGGAGAAGGCGCGCGCAAAACAGAGACGCCATGAGAAGAGCTTTACATCAAGCCGTAACCCGGTAAGAAGAAGAACGTACCTAAAGAACTCGGGAAATATGTCGAGCAATACAAATATCTATAGTACGAGCCAAGCGGCTAACAAATTGATCTGCTCAATGCCGTCTAATTCGACAACTGTAACAAACTGTCGCAGATCTCTGCATTAGATGGCTCAACAGTTCGTTTTAAGCTTAATCACCAGCTTTTAAATAACATCTCAAATCTGGACAGGAGTGAGATCTACATGCTACGGTAGCACAAGGGGCCGAAATACGTCCTAAGTGTGTCAGTAAAGTAAAAACCGTTGTTGAAAAGTGAAGTCTGTAAAGAACAGTTCAATATCACTAGGCAACAAACAAAAAAGTTTTTGGCTTAAACATATCTTTTTCGGCCAATTTGAGTTCATTGCCCTGTAACTCACAATCGAGTCAAAGTAGACTGTTCAATGGCATTGAAGCGATATTTAAAAACCTTTAATTTAAGATACAGTTAAGTTTTTTAAGCAACATGCGATGCTTGATGATTTCGCAACTCGCAATATCGATTTTTTTAAATAGCGATAATTCGAAAACTATGCTAGAAAATCAAAAACGGTTGCCGAGTTCGAGTATCGAAAGTGATATGTTGTAGGCAATGACCTTTCATTAATTAGTTTTAATTTAAAACTATGAAGAGTTACTGATAAGAAGGTATTTAAAAATATTGGATTTACATGCATGTGACGTAATGAGTTCGAAACAATGAAGCAGCTTCGTTTTAGCATCTCACAAGTGGGATTGAGTAGAATTCTGGATTTTGGGTTGAACTAGGACTAACTTCGTTTTTCGACGGCTTTGAGCCATTCCTTAAGGTGTTATAAAGAACTTGAAATTTTTGCATTTCTTAATGATTCAATTAGATTAGAGAAAAACTCTATAAAAGATGGGCATTGGAATACCTCTCTTTCCTGTTGTGAATTAAAACTTAAAGCGCGATTATCTCGAAACTTAATCTAGAAAGTCGATGAATAAGATAGAAATCTCTAAAACTAACGTACATATGGTATTGAAACTTTGCAGTCTTGAAGCGAATTCACTATGGATTGTCCGACGGAATCCAGATTTAAGCCGCAAGCAGTACGTCACGACTTCGAAGCAATGTAGCAGCTTCGTTTTAGCATCTCACAAGTGGGTTTGAGTAGAATTCTGTATTTTGGTTTGAACTAGGACTAACTTAGTTTTTCGACTGCTCTGAGCCATTCCTTAAGGTGTTATAAAGAGTTTGGAATTTTTTCCATTTTTTAATGATGAGCTGATGAAGTAAAATCGTGGCCAGATTTAAGTTCAGCGAGGCGAAATCTATATATAAATACATGTATTCAGTATGGTACCGATTTATTCTTATTTATAGTATTAAGTCGTCGAATGTCGACGACAAGGCGAATGTTAGTTACTATAACTAAAACTAACATCTTCTGTCACACAGTGTTTTGATCAAATACAAAAGTGTAGACATAAAAAACCAAACTGACATAAGTCTTAAATACCGCATATTTGAAAAATTAAAGGAGTTTTTCGATGTTTAACAACTGCCCTGCATTTTGGGACGACTTAATTGGTTTCTTCAGTTATCTAACGGCTCTGTTCCCGAAACCAAGTCGAATTTGGTAAGTTTTTACTTAGCTTACTTTTGGTTGTGTCTGAATCCGAGCTTACCAGTCGAATTCAAGTCGGATATGGCCACAGAATTCCATGTTTCCCTAATATTTTCTATTTTAACAATCTGGAAACTCACATTTCAAACCAAAAACCAAACACCTAAGCCGTTATTACAGTCAGTTCGAGGTTTCTAAGCACTGTGACCTGGTTTTTTTTTTTTTTTGCTGCTGTAGCATTTCATAAGGTTTGGCAATCCATCAATATTTCTTATACTTTTTCTGGCTAATTTGTAGAAATTTAATGCTCCCATTGCAGCAATAAGAAAGATGTTAAAGTCTGCATGACTCACAGACCGATTTGTTGTTGTTTTTTGTTGTTGTTGTTGTCATTTGCTAGTGTTGCAGTTGCAACTGTTGTTGATGTTTTAGCCATTTCTGGCGCATTAGTTGCAATTATTTGGCCAACAAATTGCAAATTGCAATTGGGAAAGCGTGAGGTAAACACATTTTCGGGTGAAAGCCAAACTATAGTTAAACTTAGTTTTGTTGAAATCGTAGTGCTACTCAAACATATGTATCAGACTGAGATTCCTAGAGGAGTCTCAGATGGTCATTAAACGTTTAACGAACTTTCACCAAAACAGGAAAAGATCATTTCAAGAACGGCCAAGTGCCAAGTTCCAGCTAACGGAAATGCTAAGCCAACAAAGTCAAAGGTACTTATAAGTACACAATCTAGCTTACAAATAGTTGTAAGTATGGAGTCTACTACAAAAAGTAGGCGGGTCAAAAGTAATTGACCGCCCAGCGTGTCTGACTTAGAACCCAAAAGCTTACAAAACTCAAAACTTTTAATGCGCAAACGGCACGGCAACAGTAGCCAACAGAAGTTGGGGCACAAACAAGCTCGGAAATTGGTAAAGGAAAGAATACAATAAAAGTATATGAAAACAACAATAATAATAATAATAATAATAACCTACATGTACGACCATTTGGCTTTAAGTGAAGTCATCAAAAGGCCAAAAAAAAGAAAAAAAAAAAGACCGACACAAAAAATTCTGTGAAACTTTTTTTTTGCGCTAAGAAAATGACATAAAACCCAAAAACTTCAGTCAAAAGAGGATTTCTTAATTACTTGAAAGACACAACAACAACAACAACAACAGAGAGCTCAAAGAACTGTGTTTAGGGTCGCCTGATATTGGTCTCATCATAATTACAGCACTGTACACACATATATATGCTATATACTATATAAGCCGGGCCATGATATGTCGCGCTCTGTTGCCATCTCTGTCAACGTACTTATTTATTATGAGCCGACAATTATTTTACGAGCTAACTGAAAAACTCAAAAAGCCAACTAAGACAACAACAACTATAAATAAGTTAAACAATACATAAAGAGTTGTATATAATAGTAGCTGTATTCCACATAAAATATAAAAGAATCATCTAGTGAAAAGCCGGCGACCCGCTGATGATCCCACCACAAAACTGTTGGCTAACCATTTTTAGTGGTTTTTTTTTTATTTTATGTCAAATTCTAGTTATGCTCTGATCCCTTTGTTGTTTTGTCTAATCGTTCCGGCCCGCTGCTTGGTCAGATCTGTGATAGCGCCAAATTTTTAAATGCTGCGCATGTGCGTCGACGACAACCCACAAAATATGTCCCTGGCCTGAACCCAGGGGTGCTCTGGACCGGGCTTATTTGGAAGCGTTTAATTTAATGAGCCAAATTGCCAGGGCCATGCACTTGTCTCACCTGGTTTGTTACAATTTTCCACTATTTGTGGCATGCTTTAACGCCTGAGTACAGTAGCGCACAAAAGGCACAAAAGATTTGACTGCAAGCATACACTTGGTATATTCTGCATAAGATGCGTTCCTTCATGCAACACATATGACCAGGCATTGTAAAACGCAGCAGAGCAGAAAATCAAAAAATGCATATACCAGGGCTGCAGAATGAGAGCTTAAAAGCACGACTTGCCGCTCTTAAACAATGGGTAGCTAAGAGGACGGCTTGATAACAACTTTTTGTTGCTTTCATTTTAGCACCATACATTTAGTTCGATGTTTTCCCAATATTTTTACTCTTAATGGGATGGCTGACAGAAATCTCTAGCAAGTTTTGCCTTTTAACACTGGAACTTCAACCTTTTTTCTGTACACTTATATCATACGGCGCGCGTAGTCATTTTGACGAAGGATGATGTTCTAGGGTTAAAATTTCGCTTCGTCAGCTTTCTTCAAATGATAGATATCCAACAAACTTCACTCATTCCTGTAGCTTTCATAGTTTGAATTTGAATAAGGACAAGAATAACTGACACACAACATTCGGTTGAAAGAGTTTTTGGAATAGGTTTCTTTTAAGCTTCTCAAAATAGTTGTTTTATTTAGTGATAACTTCTTCATTCGCTCTATGACAAAGATATATTTCTTTAGGTTGGAAAACATGAAAAATCCGCAATGGGCTTAATCTAGAGAATATGTCTAGCATAGGTAACAGATAGTAGCCAATATCTATAGATTTTTGATGTGCTGATGTTGGTGTTATAACAGATGGCACGAAAGTTACATATATGTGAACGAAGTTCCATGAAAACACAAAGATAGGATAATGGTGTTTTTGTGAGTACGCGTTCGAAGAGTTGTTTTGTGTTATGAGGACACTATGCACAGAGTTGGCAGACCTCCTATACGTCGGTTTTTATCCTAGCCAAGTAACTGTTTAGAATCTTAAAGTACTCTGAACGTAAGGTAGACCTTATCTGTCTTAGGAGCTGCCTCTCTGATGGGTCCACAAGGAGTGCCTAGAACCTAAAACTAGATTAGCTATTCTAAATCTAGAGTATACTATATGTCTAAGGGAGCCTAAAAAAACTAAAAACTATTTAGGTCTTGCGTGCAGAACCACGGCATCAACGGATTGCGATCGTTCTTGCTTCAAATCAACCACGAATCTGTCTGTGAATAATATTCACCGCTGTTCGTTTTACACTTTTAAAGGTAATCAATGCACAGTAGAGCATGATATTCAAAATATGGTAACCAAATTGATCAGTTCCATTTCCCAAAAGGACCAACTCCGTTCCAAACGTTGCACTTACAATTATCACCAAAAGAGCGTAAAATGAATCAGTTTGATTTTTCTGCGTAAAAAGCTTCAGATCACGTGTTGATTATAAAGTGAAAAATGTGATTCTTTTCCGCAGCAAAATGGCTGTTGAGCAGTGTAATTTGGTGTGATTGGTTAAGCTAGTATGTGGGGTGGCTGGGTGTAGGAAGGAGGAGTAAATATCCAATCATATTTATCTCCATACCTCATTTTTTTAATATATTTTAAAAGCCTTAGTCAAAATTTTAGCCATCTACCAGAGAAACCAGTGAAAAAAAGTGAGCGACAAAGCGTGCATCTAAAAAAAACGTCGCCATGAGCTTGTTAACCAGAAAACCCACCTTGGCCGTCTTTTAAGCACGTTCGACCTGAAAAATACACTACTGGAGCTGTTCCGTAGTTTCCGGTGTGTTGCAATGGATTCATGTTTCATCCAAGGTTACAAAACGGTGCAAAAACTTTTTCAAAATGCGGTTGAAGATCGCCAAACACTCTGAAATGTTCTCACGGTCGCGCTTATGATCGAGTCTGAGCAGTCGCGACATCCATCGCTCGTATAACTTTCAAATATTCATCTAAAATGTCATATAGCCGCTCAGTTGGGATGCCTAAAGCCTCAGTTACTTCACGCACTTTTATTCACCGATCATTTAATATCATTCCATGGATTTTATCATTTTCTGGCGTGACGGACTCTTTTTTTCTTAATTTTCAAAACTCCATAACGTGGAAAATTCGAAAAGTCACTGAGTTATCAAACAGCTCTCTTAGTAGGGATAGTAATATTCAAGGAGAAAGGGCAAAATTCTAACATATTATTTAAAACAAAAATCTGCTGTCATGTCGTGTAGGTTGGTTCATCGCTGAAAATCCGCTAAATATAAGCTTAAATCGTTGAAAACTAGCTGCAAAATAAAATTTAAAATTTCGAGCCCGATGTTTCCGCTACATACTCCAATTGTTGCTGGAATGCTTTTTTTTGTGACACTTAAGTGTAAACCCGACTCGTATGCCGCGTACATGCCGTGACGGTAGCATACTAGGCTTTACATACAACTATAAGGGGTTGATGATGAATACAAACTTGTACGGCTGCGCACGAACTGGCTAAGGAATTTCTACCTAAGGAGCCCAAAGCATTCGAACCACTGAACCAAAACCGGTTCAAATAGTTTGAATATGTTAGTAAGGTTTTGTATAATAGAACTATAAGAAATTTATAATGTAATCAAATTTTGAATTTTTGTGGTACTTTGAGAAATAGTAATAATAGCTTACTACCAAATTAGTGGGTTAATTAAGCAAAACATCATTAAGAATTCTATATAAAAGGGTCAACTTGGAGCAACGGCAAGTCAAGCAAATCGTCTAGGGAATGAGGGAATTCAAGGTGCCGGCTTGAAGCGATGAGATAATTGGTAGATGAAAGTGACATAAAAATATAACGGAGTCACAATGAGAATTAAAGGATTATGTAGAATAAATACACCAAATGAATACAAAACTTGTTTACATATGTCCTGATTTCATGAGTCGATTCTACACCACAGGTACTTTACTTTGAGGATTTGTCTCAGGCTCATATTCGCCAATTCGTAACTTCTTGTGAATATGTATTCCAACTACTTTCACGGCAAAATTTGTATAAGAAAGGTTAAGACGAACATTATTCCAAATAAAATCGGAAAATTAATTTTGATTCAAATCACTTCATTTACGAAAAAAGGCGTTTGTGCAAGCACAATAAGCAAGGTTAGCTGAGTGCTAGGGAGGCGTCAACCTTGAAATCTAATCTAATGAGGGTTGCGCTCTACTCACGAGCAACAGACTGTTGCTGGGCACTAGGAGGTCAGGGTAACTTGGCTTGGATTCAGGACGGGCAGTGTGTAGCTCCTGACTGTCATACAGTTTGGAAAAGCATCGCTCGCTATGTAATCTGCGAAGCTGCCGTGACTACTTTTGTGCAGAAACTTAATTTAAGGCGCTCTTAAAGCTGACGATATGTTCACTTGAACCATAATATTTAATGGCCTTCCAACCCTGAAACAATTGTAAGGCCCGTTGAATGGGACCCTATGATAATGCATAATTTAGACGCTTATCTACGGTTGCAGCGAAGTGCCTGACATGCAATATGGAGCTATCCGACATACTAAACTGACTGACTGACTCTGGGAGTGGGACTGCTTGACTGCCCTCAACAAAAATGTAGGAAACATTTTTCGCTGCCATCACGAAAATTGTGAAAAATTATGTGCTAAATAGGCAACGCAGCAAGCAAGTTGCACGGTTGTATTGTATTAGTCTGGTACAGTTACGGCAAAATGTATATAACGCACTCTTCACATTCTTTGCTAATAACTTGGCCATTAGTCAACGCTAGATGGCGCTACTCGCCCGTTTTGGTTTCGCTTCAATTAAAGAGCAATAACAACTCTATTATCGTGGCAGCAGCATCGCTGCACGAGCGCCCTGTATCAATAATTGCAACAACAACTGTAACAACAACAATTACAAGACATGACGTGAGATATGCAGCATCTCAAGACAATAAAAGCTAAAATCAATTTCCACATAGACCAACTCGCAGTTGTTGTTATTGTTGTTGTTTTTTGTGGCTGTGGCAGCTGCAATGATGCGTAAACGTGTTGAGATTGCAGCTCTTTGGACATAGACCAGATCCGAGCCTGGACAAGCTGCAGCAAGACAAGTGCAGGCTTTATCACACCTTAAATGGTGCGATTGCTGACAAGCTGCAGTAACTTGAGAGTCTGTGATTATCAGTGTAGCTGTGCAATCTATATAGTAGCAGTTGTTTTTGTTGCACTTAGTATTTATGAACTGGTAGCAACAAAAGCCATTGATGAGCCTCGTATCTGGCGGCTGTGAATGGTCCTATCAGCGGCTGCATCTATATTGCTTTATTGATACTGCCATAGGCCACAGGCCAGTGACGCCATCTTGCCGCAAAAGAAATGTTAGCAGGAAGCACGCTTTGCTGCGTACCATGTTGGCTATGACTCCAACAACAACAACGACAACAACAAGCAACCACCGACAACGTACAACAACAATATTAAATTAACTTGGAAAAATCATAAAGAATACAGAAATCTTAAAGGGGGAATCTTTGGTCTTGTAGCAACAGGTGTAATAATTGAAATCACTCCATGGAAAACGCTAATCACGCTGAGTGAGTGCGCGCGCGCCTTATGCCTTTTTTTTATCTGCTTCTTTAGTGTATCTTATAGATACTATACAATTCTAAAGTATTTCAAGCAACCGCTTGCGGTTACGCTTGGCCGTCAGCGGCATTAACTTGTGCAGCAGCTGTAAAATTACAGCAATGAACTCGACTCAAAGCTGCACTTGTTGTTAGCTGAATCTTTCGGGTTTGAGTTTGACTTTTAAGCTATGACAAGCGCGTGCGCTGGCGAGATACATAAATCATACGCCGCGTGAACACTCAGCCAGCAGCTGCTGCTGCTTCTGGTCCTGCTGTCCTGTGGTGCATAAAATGTTTCCCACGCTTTGACTGCGGCCAACCACCAGCACCCTGACCTTAGCCACCACAACAAGTAACCTTCGATGACTGCTGACCGCTGCTGCTGCATTGCATCGCGCCTTTAATTAACGCTCAGCGAAGCGGCACAATTTGTCGCACTCAAACCGAAGCAGCCACATTATTTGGTGGTTGTCCAAACTACCTTGTATACAGTCAAACTTCTCTTAGTGAATTCTCTGCAGTTGACAACCCTACAATTAGTTAATAGCATAACCAGCAAAACATCTCAAAACCATTTTTGATAGAAACTTATCTAACGAAATCCCAAATGCCTTAAGCTTATTCCACTTCAATTTTAGGTTATAAACTGCAGAAGAATTGGATAAAATAGATCCAAGGTATGCTTAACTAGGTAGTCTTAGAGAGAGAGAGAGATGGCTCAATCAATTTTGTAGCTATACCATGGACTACTCTTCTTCATAGGCTATCATAATTAGAGAATAAAATACTTCAGAAAAGAAGCGTAAAATAGATCCAAGGTATGCTTGACAAGGTAGTGTTACTTTACTCTCTTACTAGCTTCACAAGAACCAGAAGCGAGAGAGAGTTGACTAAATCACATTAGTAGCCATGTATATATCATGATACAATAAAGACAAAGTACGATTACCCTAATCTAATCTAACCCCTCTTGATGTGTTTGTACGGCAAGAGGCTATGAAAACGGCTAGCATACTCAATAACAACGGAGTCTGGACAAAAGAACTGGGTTTTGAACACACTAATCGTTCGCAAATCAACATTTACATTACGTTTTCCAGCTTATCGTTAAAGATCCCATCATTCACTTAAGCACTAAAAAGATCCATCCAATTGTCTTGCGATTTCGAGTGAAAATAACCAGAGTCGTCGACTGGGGTTTTGGATGGATCTACCCGTTCATCAGCTTGCATATGTGCGCCGTATTTTGAGTTTCTGGCAGAAATTGATCCTTAAAAACAAAAGCCAAATGACTGCGGTCTCAGTCACTCCGATTGAAGTTCAGAACTCGTTCAAAAATTATTGATGGAAGGCATGAATCCAGTGTGCTTGATGTTCATACGTTCATCAACTCTGGGCAGAGTATGCCCGATAATTGGAACTTTGGTGACCTTTGCCATGTGCTCAAGAAGGGTGACCCCACGGTGTGCGCTAACTACCGTGGTATCAGCCTTCTTTCTATCGCATACAAGGCCCTATCGAGCGTGATCTGATTGGACCGTATCAGTGTGGTATTAGGCCTGGTAAGTCCACCACTGACCCGATATTCTCACCACCAAATTGATACCCACCATCTCTTTGTTGATTATAAAGAAGAGTTTGATAGCCCGTTTTGATATCGCATATATGCCGCACTGTCTATGCTTGGAATCCCTGCAAAGTTGGTACGACTATGCAGAATGACGTTGAGCAACAAATGCAGCTGCGTCAAGTTAGGAAAGAGCTTCTCCGAGCCTTTGAGAAAAGGCGAAGTACATCGAAACGGAACTGTATTCGATAAGGGTGTCCAGTTGTTTGCAGACGCAGATGATATCGATCGTCGGTCGTACTAAGCGAGCAGTTACCCGGAGCCTTTGCGGCTATTGAAAGAGAATCAGCCAGGGTGTGTCTGGTTGTAAATGAGAGCAAGACGAAGTATATGATTTCTTTAAATAGAGATACACAGCGGTTAGACTCTCAGATTGATGTTGAAAACTATACTTTTGATGTTGTCAAGGATTTCGTTTACCTTGGCACCACCCCCACAATGAAGAATGATGTCAGCATGAAGATCAAACGGCGTTTTGCTTTACGGCGCTGAAGCATGGGTGGTGACGCAATCTGATGAAAATGCACTTGGAGTGTTTGAGCGGAAAGTACTCCGTAAGATCCTTGGCCCTCTACGCGTTGGTAATGACCACCGCACCCGATGGAACGACGAGGTCTTTAATGCGGTGGGAGGGGGGCAACGAAGGGGCAGGCCATGTCTCCGTTGGAAGGACCAGATAAAGAGTACACTAGCTACCTTTGGTATCACCAACTGGAGAAGGAGCGCATGAAGCAGAGACTCCTGGAGGAGAGTTTTACATCAGGACGTAACCAGGTAACGGATTATTAGGGCCAGTTAAGAAGAAGATTCGTTGAAAAAATTACTATTTCCTAAACTTTTTTCTTTCTACTTAGGAGCAAAGCATACAAAAATGGTGAGTAAGACGAACAGAGGGGCATGTCAAACTTGAGCTTCTTCATAATACTAATATTATTTTGGATTATTTCATTATTATTGCCTGCTCTTTTGCGAACTTCGGGTCCAGGGGGAAACCCGATGCCCTCTCTCATAATGCCGGGCTTACTATATCTGAAATCGCTTTGATTTCGCTGTCAAATCAAGCGAAATAACTAGTGAAATGAGCAAATAACCGTAACGTTGCGTAATTACTGATATATTTGACATTTTAATAGATTTTTTTTTCTAAGACACCGATCAGTTTTGTTGTCTACAAAAGCGTTACGAAAATAAGGTCGTTATATACATATGTATGTTAGCTATAAGGAAGTTCTGCTATATACCTATGTACATGTTTATGCGTATTTAACATGGATGACTTACGGAATTCAAATGAAGCAAACGAAATTTACATTTCAATCCAAATGCAGCGCCTCATGCTGATAATTATCTTGTAGCTTGTAATTGAATTGGAAAGAGAGACTGCACACTGACTGGCGGAGAGGTCATGTCGCTGGGCATGCGCAACCAGCAACCAGCAAACTGGCCAGAACTGCACATGGCTCCACAGTTGTTGGCAGCGGACTTGGTAATTAAAGCGAGTGAGCGGGCTAGCGCTAGATAGATAGCCACATAGCTGGGCTGTCTTGGCGATCGGCATGTGAGATCAGTTGGGTCTGGTGAGACACCTGTAGACACCTGTGCGCGGAGCACACAGAATAATGCAAATTATCAGCTAGAATCGCACGAATAATGGTGGTGGTCAGTGAGCCGTCCAACACATGATGTAGCTCATAATTGAGGCTGAAAATGCAGCCAAGAGATACGCGAGTTGTCGCAAGTGTGTGTGTTTGTGTCTCGGTTGGGCTTGGTTCCCAGCTGACCAACCATTGAAACACTTTACCGCTAATGCCATTTTAATTCTTAAATACGCCGTTTCATAGATAATCATCATAATTATCTCACAACAATAAATAAAAAATCTAACAAAATTACAACAATTAGGCAAAATTTAGGCTTTGACTGGAGACCAACACCCAAGTGGAGCGTGTGTCTCTATCGTTTGGCTCACATTTGGTGTTTTTGGGAAAGCAAATGATTATTGTTGCTGCTGGTTGTTGTTTTTCCAACTGCTGCCCATATAATAAACATAATTTTCACACGAGTTTCATTTATGTATTATAACGTCTAGTTTTATTTTTTGGGCGCGCACACAAATTAAGCAGAAAAACATTCAACAAATTGTTGTTGCTTCTGCAAAAGGCGAGCACTAACTTTTAACCACACATAGCACCAGTGTTTGTTGTAGCTGCTATTTGTTGTACCCATTTGTTGTTGTTGTTGTTGTTGCTGTAGTAGGTACAACGTCTAAGTCCAGGCCTCAAAAGCGGAAACTCATTGGCAACGCTTCGTTGCGTAAATTTCTCGACTTTTCGGGCAACAAGTTAAAAAAAGTCTACAAAAAAAAAGTTGCAAAAAAAGAAAAGTTATAATATAGACAGTCCCGAAAGTGATATACTCTGCCAATCAAATCGGAACTTAAGTACCTTTGCCAAATTCTCTTTTCACCTGTCTAATACCCTTCTCCCAGTGGAAGTTGCACAGCAATTGCTAGCCAAAAATGTATTCAAAACAAAAACAACAATGCTTACAATCGATTACTATGCCATACAAAAGTCGTTGTTATCGGCTAGCAATTGTAGTGCAACTTTCAGTGAGGGAAGGGTCTAAAAAGCCGCTTCCATTATTCCGTATTTCCTTATCATAACTAACGTAATTTCAAAGAACATAAATAGAGTGGAATCCTGTAACGTTACAAAACTACAAATTTTTGCTGAAAAGCCACCATTTCTTGTTTGTGTTGCTGTCTCTGTTAAACCGACTCAGTCGTAGGGAAAATTAAGAAAGAGAAAGGCAAACTAAACGCATACGTCAAAGAGCCTGAGAGTAATGGAGCCACCATTTCTAACATGTAATTGTACATGTAATTCTGCTTGTGTTGCTGTCTCTGTTAGACCGACTCACTCGTAGGCAAAATTGAGAAAGAGAAAGAGCAAAAAACGTAGCGTCACAATCAAAATGTCAAAGAAATCTGAAAAAATCTTTATATTTTCATGCAATGTTTACTTTTTTTTCGAATTCAAACATCCATCAAAGATCTTGCATTTAATTCTAAATTATTGATTTCAAATATCTTCCTTTCGCTTTTATAAAAGCAGCGTACACTCTGTGCATCCTATCTGCAATGATTCAGTTGACATTCTATTCCAAGTTTCTAGGAATTCTCAGTTGTTTTTTTGGTTGCACGGTTTGTGACTTAGGGGGAGGGGGGTTGCCTAAATGTGACTATTTGTGATAAGAAGGGAGAGGGGTTCATAATCATCAAAATTTTGGTGACGTCATTTATGAACAGCCCCATAGTGGCATCTGCTGTATAGCTGGTAGCACCGTCCTGCTGCAACCTCAAGTCGTCTAAGTCACATCGTTCAGTTTGGGTTAAAAAAAAAGTCAGCTCCCAGCTGACGCCGATGGCTCCAACAAAGTCGTTTTTAAAAATGTACAGACCAGTCTCGAAATCCTCACTTTTAGTGGCTGCATTATTCTTCATGACTGGCCGTAACCGGTAACGGGTTGTAACGGCTTAATGTAGAGCACTTCTCCAGGCAGCTCATAGCATTTTTCATTGAGAGGGAGGTTTTACGTGGTGGATCCCGAATCCTATGCAAACCCCTGATTGAGTCCTCGGCACCTGTGGGTGCATTGCATTTGTGTGGGTTGGCGCCGAACTGACTTGGGTTCTCCAGCAGACTCTCACGGTCCAAGGCAATGCTTTCGGCCGCTCTGGCGTTCCTTTGACGTATGGGTGTTGGCTAATACGCTAACAATCCGGTCCTCTAGAATTTGGAGAGTCGACTGTGAAAAGCCATCACATCTGACGCAAAAAGGCGCAACGCGTGCAATGTTTAAAAAAAAAAATTGATCATTAAGACTTGGTGCTTAATCGTGTAACTTGCCATGAAGATTTCGCGATCAGTGACTGAAAAATAAACAATAGGTTAGATAGAAGCCACGAAAACAAAATGGCCGCCACATTCGCCAACATCTGACAATGGAAAATGCTTTAAATACTATCTGTGTGAAATTTTAAATTCGCCCGAAGATCTGTCAAATAGTTTGCAGAAGATAGGAAGTTTTTATCGAAAAAATATAAACATAGTTTTTATTACATTATGCAACAAGTATTACACCCTTTCCGAATAAGCTGCAATTGATTTGTTGCTATGCAACATAAATGAGCGCGCCTTAGGAGCTTATATGCCGTCACGCTAATATGGTGTTACGCTCGCATGGCGTGATATTGAAATGACCACAGAAAATGAATCAGAGTTTTACCTAACAGCTCTTACTGTTATTTCGATCGAACGAGAATCAAAGATAAGGTTGAAAAGTTCAATGAAATTGTTCAGTCGAACAAGTTTAGTGCGGTTTATTCTTTAAAATTTAATTGAAAAAGTTAAAACTTAGCTAAAATTAGCCGAAATTTAATGATATTTTGGTCCATGTTAACTTTTCTATTAACTCTAACAACATTAGGATACAAAATACGATGTCTCGAAAATTGAGCAGGAAAAAAATGGGTTCAAATTCATCTGCCCGAAGGGCATTATGTTGAGGTCACTTTGTTGCCGAGTATTATAACGCTTACGCAAGTTTTGACTCCAAAGGCTCAATAGCTCATTTACGATATAAATGAAAATGGTGCATTTTTGACTATAACTCTTAATGCATTTGTTGGATTCTGAAATAAGTGATACATAAGCTTAAAGACGACAAGCTGTCTCTAGTTCTTATGACCTCCAAGATAAAGTTGTTCATACGGACGGACTCGTCTATATCGATAGCTTTGTCGACACGGTTTAAAGCTTTTAGCATTCTGCCACGCCTTTAGCTCCCTGTTACATACAATTCCCGAATCTACAATACCCTTGATCCCATGGCTATAGAGTATAAATAACAACAAAATACAACACAAAAATCTGACGCCAAAAACCACCGGCAAAATGGCCGACAGCAATAACAGCAAAAAAGAAAAATGTTTTAATATTTCAGTTACGCTTCGGTAAGCGACGGCATCGCGATAGTTATTTAGCATTATATTTGAACTTCTTGAAAACCCACTACAACAACAACAACAACTACAACATGCGCATTTCAAATTGCTAAAAAGAAAGAGTTACCGGTAGTTGCTATCTACCAGCCATAACGAAAAGGGTAAATCACGCTTATATAGCATATACTAGATGCTATTAGATCTGTGGCAGATCTCGTGCCGCGGCGCATAACCACAAAGGCCCCAAACCAGGCTAAAGCAACACCTGAGCATTTCTTTATGGATCTTGAGCAGAAAACTTACAGCGGCGTAACATCATTAAAATTAGACTAGAAAGAAGCAGGTAATATTTACTTATAGCTAGGGTTCAAACCCTAGGCACGCACGCAAGGCATAAGCGCATATTGGTTATAGTTGAGAAGTTCTTATGGTTACGCTACGCTACGCTGCACAGTGGGCGAGAGAGCCAAACTAGCGGAATTGCAATCAAATTTTAATACAGTGAATTTCATTCACCTGTCCGCTATTTTCGTGCAGCTATGCAAAACGGCCGCTTAGATGAAATAACAAAAAATAGTTTCTTATTACTTACAACTGTGTGCTAGATAGATGTTTTAAGCACTATCATGCATAAATTTTTAACATTAAATGACAATCTTCACCGACTAATCGAAAAAATTTAAAGAAATCAAACCTTCGCTTGCAAGCCAGGTGACATAGATAGCACAAATTTCTTGAAAGTATCACCTGCTTCCAATGCGATTAGTTGCTTACGCACTAGCATTTATCGGTACTCTCTCTTAAATGATCCAATTATCCCTTGATCTCAAGGCTGCACTTTAGCAGTTGTACGAATGATCCGTGGGTGATATTTAAATTTTTGTAACATTATTTAAACACTTAGCTTTGCTAAATTATTCATTGAAGGAATCTCATCATCTATGCATTTTTGTTCGCATAATATGGCAACGGCGTTTTTAGGATTTTTAAAAATATTGATGATTTTAAGATTGGCCAATGATTAAATCTTACCCTTGTTAACAGCGGAGTTACTTAATCATACCGCAGACGAACAGAATTCACCTTTTCATTAAATTTTACATTGCTTTATAATAGGCTTGTAGAGGCTGTAATTGACTAAATTGTACCAATTTTAGGAATTTCTGCTATGTATTTAGAGTTGATAGACTCTCCTCCTATACCCTAAACAGCCTACTCTCATCTTGCCTCATCTTGTCTCATCTTATCTCATCTTGTCTCATCTTATTTCATCTTATCTTATATCATCTTATGTCATCTTATCTCATTTGTCTCATCATTTCTCATCTCATCACATCACTATTCACTCTCCCTGGCTCTCCCTTACTCTACGTTTCTCATCCCTTACTCGTCCATAATCCTTACTCCTCACTCTCTCTCACTTCTCACTCTCCCACACTCCTCTCTTTCCCTTATATGATATTGTCATTTTATTCAAACGTTATCCCATTTGGCAATAATTTGTTTTTCTTGTAATTAAAAAAAAATTTCTTACATAACTTCATTGTTGATCTTTCGATGGTACTGAAGCTATATAATCAACTTATATGTTTCCTGTCAAAATCGAAAATATTGTTTGGGATCACATAAAACCAATTGATTTTGATAACAATATGATTTAAATTAAAATATTTTCCAAACAAAAACTTCATTCTCGCTCGATCTTCCGTATGGGAGAAGTTTAGTAGACCGATCCTCAGAATTCAAAATATTGAAAGGAAACGTTTTAAACAGCTGCATATCGATTTTCTTCTTTCTTAATATTTCGGTTATATACTTATAGTTATATAATAAAGTTAGATTTTGCTCAAATTTGAACTCCTAAACAAACAAGTTTATTGCAATTTACTTTAATTTAAATATCTTAGGCATATAATTCCGCTTGGTCTCTACTTCCGCCTACTGTGCAGCTCCGGCACACATCATAAAGATGATTCTTTGATTCTAAAAACTCTATGGTTTCGAGTTTGGCCAAAGTAAGTTCCACTAAGCGCAGCTGTAGGCCCACTTTCATGTGGGAATAAAGTATATGTATGTATGTTTCCTACGTGTACGCGCTTTGCATTGGGCAACATTTTGGTCTCAGTCTCACGTAATTAGAGAGACAACTTGAGCAACAACAACAACAACTACAACAGCCATAATTACCCAGCCAGCAACTAAGAATTATGCATGAATAACAAAATGTTGTACCAAAATGAGAAAAAAATATATATGCCATACTATAAAATCAAATACCGAAGGGTCGGTCGCTACATAGTAGTAGTCCCAAGGGCGACCACCCATAGCAACTGCTGTAGATGGAAACGCTGTGATTGTCAGTCGGACTTGCTCGACATTTAATGACTTTTCTTTTGACTCGTTGGCATTAGAAGATTTCTCATATTTTTCCCATTCATTTGTTTCATTTTGCGGCAGAGCTAATCTCTACTTTGATTATCTGCTGTCCAAATGGCAATAAAAAGTGGAAAGAAATGCTGCTGTTTTTTTATGGACTCAGAAGGAATGTGCCGCTGGCCGCTGGGGCATTATAAAAGAATGTTACATCATGGGGTTTTCGTTTTTCAACGCGTTACGGAAATTATCTTTGTCGGATCATTAAGAGCTCACAGCTACTGCTTTCATTTTCAATCAATTTGTTGGGCAATTCAAAACTACAATGCTTGGAGGTCATATTGAAGGGAAGTTTGTGTTATGAATGAAGCGATATAAGAGTCACTTTTGATTCCAAGCTCACTTTGACTTCTCATTTGATGTTGTTTAAAAACTGAACAAAAAAAAATTTTGATAGCACATGGCGACTTAGTACATAAACAATGTACTGTTGTAGTAGCACTGGGATTAGACCGATTCTCAGTACTTCTCAGTCAACCTTAGCGTAGTAGACAAACTGGATCCACTATTACACGATTTTTCTTCTGCTTAACTGGTTAAAACAGCCAGTTACTAGAGCGCATGCCTTCTCCAATTGGTGTTACCAAAGGTTTATGTTTATATATATATACTATCTATATATAGATAGCAACATGAATTTGAAATGACAATATTTAGAAATCTGTTCTACATATAGATAATTCTAAATTTAACGTAAAAGGTATGCTTTTCCCGATATTCCCCAATATCTTCGTCATTTCGCTACCTATTTTGCTCAAATTGGTGTTGAAATGCTCGAAACATGAAATTAGCTGACTTCGGAATATCCTAAATCTTGAATTTTTTAAGCCAGAAAATCTAAAACGTTTTTCGGATGCGAAAAATTGGACACATAGAGATGGTACCGACTTCCTATCTTCTAACTTCGTTCGAAAACTTTAAGTAGATTGCAAAATGTTTATGTTAAAGCTTGTTGACTACTTTGGGAGCGTTGACAGATTCGTTGTCTAGAACCTTCTCCTTTCATCTAATGTAAATATTCTGCATTTATGGATATTCTATGCCAGAAGAATGCAAGTAGTTGTAGTTTTCTAGGCAATTTGGTGTATTGTACAGACTACGAAAGTTCATATAGACAAATTTTGAGAAACGGCTCGATCTTCTTGTGTTACAATTCAAATTTTATTTCTCACTGTAATATAGTAAGGAGTTCTTAAAAAAAACAACAAAGTACAGTACATGCAAATACTTCATAGACTCTTAGCTGACGCGATTATACGAACTCTCTAGTCATTTTATTGGTACTGTCGCTGTCAAAGTCTCTATTGCGGGCCCCTTGAGAACTACGGGCCGCTTGTCGAAAAGTACCCGATTCCGACCCTCATTCGTAGCTGAAGGCTGATAAGATTAACAGAGTTTGATGAAATAAAAATAATAGCTTATTAATGCTGTACTGATGATTGCGAATTGACACTGATAAGAAAGTGGATTTACTCAGTTAGGAAAGTGATTCGGCAAAATTTATTGACGAGCAGTGTAAACGAAAAAAGCAAGAAAAGTTTCTCAATTTAATACCCTTTTTTATTTTAAGTCATCACGACCCGTCATCCCGTTTTTTTGCTCATAAATACATAACAATAGTAAACTTCTAATAAGTATCTCAAAATCGTAAAAATGTATACGATTCACTTTAATACGAATTTAATTCGTTGGTTTTTCCGAATGTTATTTCCTGCCAATCCTTAATGACAGAAATCACTGGAATATCATTTTCGCCGTTTACGAGAGTTTTTTTAAACAACTTAATCGTCCGCCTGTCAGCCTCTAAGCTGTGTTCACACTATCAATTGAATAAATAGTTGTCGAGATTTCGATATTAATTTAACCACAAAGTTGAGCATACAAGCGTTTACAGCACAAAACTAAGCACAAATCTAAAACTTTGAAAAATGTTCTCGAAATTAAAACGATTTTGAAGAGTTAGTTCTGAGCTTAATATTATTAGCCTCTTTATCAATCCTTATTGAGAAAGATTGGCAATTTTGTCCTAAGTCGTCTGTTGCACGAAGCGAGAATTGCAAGTAAGAAAGTGAAGAAATCTCTCACAAAATCTCGCTCGGTATTAGTATGCATTTTAATATGAAGCAAGTCGCAGAGCGTTGCATGCGATACAACTTACGGGAGGTATTACTGTGCCTATAAACGGTAAGAGATACAAATCACACGAGCTTGCTAGAAAATCTCGAAAATCTCTTGGTGTAATAGCATATTATTTTTGTGTTTCAGCTATGGGGCCGTCCATATATTCACGTTTTTGAACATTTTTGACTCCTTCCCCCCCTCCTTGTCTTCTTCTTAACTGGCCATAACAACCCGTTATCGTGATACGGCCTGATGTATCACGGATAATGGTTTTACGTGGTGGGCCCCAAACCCTACGCACAACCCTTTTAAGGCCTGGGGTTGATCTACTGGTCTCGAAAGAACCCAGTGTCATTGTTAGTCGCCTCATACGACAAGCTTTGACCTGCTGAGGTGGTATTCTTTAGCCAACTCACCACACGGGGGTGAGCCTCCTTGTAATCAAGAATAATCAGAAGTTCGACGAAAATAACTGAGCATTGTAAATATTTACATACTAATCTAACTCAATGATAGAGTCTTTTAGGCACGATATCTGCAACACCCTACAGTGATCCGGCATGCATCACCTCGAACGTGCAAAGATAGAAATCGGCTTCCTTCGCACCTTGATGGTCAAATATTAAATCCTAAAATTAGAAACGACTGGAATATTTCCACTTTCACATTCATCTTTTTCTTAAAAATATGAAAAAAAATAAATTTTAATTTGATGACATCATCAGTTCAATATATGGAAGGCTCCTCATTGCATATTGATTGTGGTTCGCGGTTTTTCTTAACTGCTGTCAACAATTTTCCTATTTAGAATTTGTTTTCCTCAAAGCGTTCGCTGGTTTAGGGTATGACTCATATGTCTAGGACAACAAGTTGATCGAAACGCATCTTTTATGGAAAAACATGTGTAGTTTTAATCAACTTTTAATTTGTTGTTATTTCATTTGTTTTCGTATACTTGAGCGCCCTCTAGAGGTGTTCCATGTGCACTTACTACTGTCATAGCTAAAATACTCCCTATAAGCGCAAAAAATATTCAAATTCATTGCGATTTGTTCATCAACAACTTTTCTTATCGCTTAAGAACAGTGCACATACATATGTCAGGCCTTAGAGAAAGTCGACTATTGGGAACCATTTAGTAGACATCAGACATTGCTACCGATAGGTTTAAATAATGTTACAATGTACATTTTTACTTTTAACGGCGCTACTATCAGTATGCGCCGCAAAAACTCACGAAGCCTATTTATTGCAGACGAAAAGGTGCGTATCTACCAAGTTATAAGCTTTAGTGTATATCAAATCTTCAATCCTGACAGCTTGCCCGATGACCTCAATTTCATGCCAAGTCTGGCCAATGGCCATGTTGGATATACAGTGTACGGCGATGCAATTTTCATGAATGGTGTATACAATGGTGCCGGCGGTAATAGTAAACGTGCTCGTATACCCAATTGGCTTAATATCAGCGCCGAGATTTGCGATAAGTTTGGATGCATGAAGGATGAGAGCGACGCCACCTACGAAATGAATTTACGAGATGGTTACTTTAATTCTCGGAGCAAGTATACCCCGCTGGGTCTGACGGTGGACCAACGCACTTACCCGCATCATTACTACACCCGCGCCTTGGTCTACGAGCTGAATGCTAAACGGAATACCAATTCCATCAGTACAAAGGCGAACTGTAGATATATAGTTTATATATAGCTTATAGGTCAGCTCTAATGAGTTTAATTTTTATCAGCGCCGATCTTTCTAAAGCTCTCCCAGCAGCCAGGCAACGAGAGTTCCGCCTTTGAGTTTGTGGTCCTAAATAATGGCAGTACTGCAGCCGGGGATTACCGGAGCCTTCGTGGTCGAACGCAGATCCTAGAATTCGAACGTTTTCAAACGCAACCACACGAGATTTATGTGCTTTTTAGTGAACCTTTGCAGCAGGAGCTGCTGCTGGACTGGCCCGCCTGGCAAGAAGAGCTGCACTATCGTGTAATTATAACCATGGATCGGCAAGAGAGCGTTGCACGCCAAGAAATGGAGGATGTGCTCAAACTGGACTCCACTACATTGTTGCAGCGCCATGCAGAGAGCTGGCACAAGTTCTGGGACGAAAACTTCTCCATAGAGATTGTGGGTGATCTGGAGCTTTGGCGTATCATAAATGCGGGCATCTTTTATATGTCCAGCTCGCTGCCTACACTCACAAGTAATCAAATCAATGAGCCGTATTACGGACTCAGTCCCACAGGTCTGGCGCGTGGTAATCTGGATTCAGATTATCAAGGGCACAATTTTTGGGATACTGAAATATGGATGCTGCCCGTAGTCACGCAATTTAACCCAACCTATGCTAAGCTACTCTTTGACTATAGATTCAAACATTTAGCGGGCGCCAGATACAATGCGTATTCTAAGGGCTATAATGGCGCACGTTTTCCCTGGGAAAGCGCATACACTGGCACAGAAGTTACAAATCCTTGTTGTCCCCAGATTGCGCAGCAGGAAATACACATATCAGCCGATATAGTCTTCGCCATGGAAAAGTTCTTCGCTCAGGCTAGCGACCTTGATTGGTTGTGCACAACGGCCTGGACTATAGCTCTAGAAGTGGCCGAGTTCTTGGTGAGCCGTTCAGCTTGTGAGGATACAAGGCAAATTTGCCATTTACTTAATGTTATTGGTCCCGATGAGGATCATACGGATGTTGATGATAATGTGTACACTAATGCTGTAGTCAAAAAGGCGCTGGACTTTGCGGAGTGGGCGGAGGGCAAGTGTGGCAATGAAAGCACAGCTGTGCTGCGTGAAAAGTGGCGCACAGTAAAAAACCAGCTGGTTATACTGCATGATGTGGATCTCAATTATCATCCACAGCATCGGGGGTATAAAGTAAATGCCACTGTAAAGCAGGCGGATACCATACTGCTGGGCTATCCATTGCGTTTTGATACAAGGTAGGCAGCTCTAATCCCATCTCGAACACCAACTTGATGATGAAGTTACTCAACTTAAGCACGTTTCTTTTACAGCACCGTACATCTCAATGATCTGCATTATTATGCAGGTGTTACGCGCGAGTCAGGTCCAGCCATGACTTGGTCTATGTTCGCGACCAACTATTTGAATACTGATGAGGATTGGCGCGCTAATGAGTACTTTGAGCGTGGTTATAAAAGCTATGTCAGACCTGAGTTCAAAGTTTGGAGCGAGAATCCCATTGGTTACGATGGATCTGCCAATTTTCTTACTGGCATTGGAGGCTTTCTGCAGGCCTTTATCTTTGGTTATGGGGGCATAGACTTTACGAGAGAAGGCAACAAAATGGTAATGGTGAGTCGCTCTGGCAGATTGCCGCCAAATGTGGAGCAAGGAATCATTAAATATGTACGCTTTGGAAGCAACAAGTGTATCCTTACATTTAAAAACCGTAGCTCCGACCTTAATTGCAATACACTTGGCGGGAAACGCTATGAGCTGATCAAGGGCAAGCAGCGCATATTGCTCGGACAGGCTTTCAATGGTATGTTTTTCACAGTCTAAACTAGATACTTCGAGATTTTTCAAAGCTAATCTTTTAGAACTTTCGTCTAAATAATCTTAAATCATTTATGTTCATTTATGTTTTTCTTTTAGTTACCATAAATGAAGACGATGAACCAGCATACATAAGTGTTGTCCTTTAAGGTTTGGACATTCCATATTGTGTTTAATTAAATTGTTGGGTTGCAATAAATAGTATGAATAATTGAAGTGTTGTGCATCTAAAATTATGTATACTATAGTAAGTATGTAGTAGTAATTTTGGAAGTGACTATTGCATTTTGGTTGTGGCTATCTTGTAGTTTTCATTTTGGTTTAATCCTTATTTAAACTTGGCTATAGAAGCGCCGGCAACACCTTGAGTGGTCTTGTTGCTGCCGCTGAGCACCACATAAGGAGTTTTGGTTTCCTTTTGCTTTTGCTGTAGCATGGTCAAAGTGCCCAGAGGTGTGTCAGTGGAGCTCATAGTTTTCATAAGCTGCAGTTAAGAAAACAATGTTTTAGAATTTTGTTTCCAATTTAAAAAAAATAAAAAACTTACGCCATCCTGCTCCATTTTCTTGAGACGTTTTTCAATCTTGTTTTTGCCTGGACCCTTGCCATGGAATTTATGTGATAGATAGCGAAAAGCTTCTTTGAGGTTCAGTATGCGACCATTATCATCAATGTAATCAAGTTTGACATTAGGTTTAAAGGTATCTTTATCCTTGAAATCCATGATGGGACCCGAATGAAAACGATCGCGGCGTCCAAACTTATCATCCTCGCTGTAAAGATATTTAACATTAGTTTAGCAAGGCAACATATACTTTGACTTAAGATCCGCACTTACCCAGCAGCCTTGTCCTCAATAGAGTAGTTCTTGGCCTGCAAATGCGCCATTTTGGTATTACTAGGCCTATTTTTCTCCTCTTTCTCTAGATAACCCTTCGATAACGCTAATCTTAAAGCATTTGCAACACCTGCGCCCACATCTGGCTCCTCATCAAGTATGGCACGTTCTTCTATATCATCACCAAGATTGTCTAAGTCCGCTGGCTGCATAACCTCATCGGGATTTACAGAGTTCCATGTACCATGGCTTGATGTAGGTTCATCGCGGTTCGTATCCATTTGCTCATCGTGTGTTGCGTTAACATCAAAGTCCATCATATCATTGGAGTCCTCGTTACGATTGCCAGCCATGCCGTAGGTGGGTATATCGCCCAGCGTGCGACAGAACTCTGCGGTGGCATTAAGCACTATATGACCATCTGCGCTGCTAATCACAGTTCCACTGCTTTGTTCATCCACCGGTTCTGGCTTGACATCCCGCTTAACATCCTCCATATCTATGGGTTTTTTGATAAGGTTTTCTGTTTGCTTAAGCTTGCGCGCTTTGGATAACACACGCTCCAAATCATCATCTTCGTTTTCTATTTTTAGTTGTGGCTTCGTCTCTTCCATTTCAATGTCGTCATCAGCCTCGCTATGACGTCCACGCCGACTGCCAAAATGAGAGCTCTGAGCTTCGGCGATAGGCTCTAAATCTTCTGCTTTTAGTTTTTGACGTAGCTTTTTGACCTTTTTCTTAGGCTTTTTGAATCTTGAATAAAAATATTATTATTATTGCAATATCAAAACATATAAGATTTGTTTAACTTACTTGGCCAATTCCTCAGCACTGAATGTATCCGAGGCAAGCGTAACATTCGTGTCCTGTAATGTTTCTAAGCGTTTGCCTGCCAGCTTTGTTTTTATTTCAAGCAATTTACGTCTATGCTCACGCTCTTCATCTAAATTTTCACCAATAACGAAGTTTTTCCTCGTTTTAGGCTTGCCATCAATATCATCATCGTACTTCTCTAGAATGTTGCGCTCTATAGGATTGCCAAGCTCATCGTATTGCTCCTCGTACACATTGTAACCATAGCTTTGCGGATTGAGTTTTTTGTTGACCACATTTTTCTTATAACGCTCATCATCCAGCATATTAACGTTCACCAAAGTGTCGCCACCCTCTTCATCAAGCACTTCCTGGTCTTTTAGTGTGAGAATGACAGTGCGACCTTCACCGAAGTCATCCATGTCGTGCTCAACACGCAAACCCTTTAAATTGCGATCGCTATACGCTTTTTGACGCGCTTTTAGCTGCTCCTTTTCAACAAGCTCCTGCACGCCAAAAGCTTCATCCAACTCCTCCAGTTCCTTGGCCTATAAAAAGTGCAACTTTCAGGCAAAAATCTATAATGTTGTATTTTCAACTTACCCTTCGGTCTGCTTCCTCGCGTTGATTGACTACGCGCTTATTGCGTTCTACCCACTTCGACACATTGTCAGTTTCCTCATCGGATTCACCCAAAGTGCGTATGCGCGCTAAACGCTCTTCCAGATAACGTTTCTCTTTACGCTGCTTTAGCTTTTCACGCATTTTTTCCGCTTCCTTTTTCTCTTTTATATTATCAGCAGGCTTATGCAAGAACTCGCCCCATTCATCTTTATACGCAGAGAGATCTTTTTCAGCAGCGGTTCTTTTCATTTCGTAACCACTACTACTGGATGCTGGTGCGGCTTTGCTCGGCCCACTGTCCATTTCTAATGGTTTTAGGCCCAGCTTGGCACGCAGTTTATTTGTGTCTTCAATAGAGAGCACATCACCAGCGCCATTATCAGGAATGGGCGAATATGAGCGTTTTTGAGACTTCGATCTAGAGCGTTCCCTTGGCCGTTCTCTTTCTCTTGCAGCACGTTTACGACCTTCACGTTCGCGTTCGGTTTCACGCTCATATCTACGATCATAGTCGGCATGTTTAGAAATTTGTGGCGGTGGAGGAGGAGAAATCTCACGCTCACGAGCTCGCTCACGATGCCGCTCACGTTCGCGTATAATTTCACGTTCCCGTTCCCGCTCACGATCCCTGTCCTTATCCTTTTCTCGTTCTTGCACCTCAGAACTTGCAGTTTGCTGCACTGGCACCTCCACACAGTCAGAGCCTGCAAGCAAAGTATATGATTAATAGAATCATACATTACGTATTATTATGGCGCTTAAAAATAGGGATTCTTGTTTCTTGCTGCCTTTCTCTCACAAACTCACAATCTGCATCAGAACACCTGTAAAACAAGAATGGAGAGAAAACGCAAGGATGATATAATGCGTTCAACAAAAATAGTACAGCGCCAAGGCGATTGCATGGTCAACTAAACAAATCAATAATTTCAATCGCTCTTCTCTTTGACTTCATGCTGTTGCCTTTACAAATTGGAGCTGTACTAGCAACGCCAACAACGGCGCTCACTTACTGTCTGAATCTGATTCCTCCAGTGAGATGACTTCGCTATGACGCTCACGTTCCTTGTGCTTGTGATGATGCTTATGTCGATGTTCTTTGTGTTTCTTGTGTTTGTGGTGTCTGTGTCTGGAGGCGGAATCGTCGGTCAAGTCTAAAGTGACCTCCTCATCCTGCTCACGATTTCGTTCCTGAGAACGTGAGCGATGCCTGTGCCTTTTGTCCTTCTTGTTCTTCTTGCCGGACGACGAGGAACCCATTTTCATAGATCTAGTTCTGTCGCTTGTTTTCGATAATAATAAAATTAACAAAATTCCTAAACTTTTTAGTTTTCTTATAAACGTTTGCCTAGTAGTGTCGATAACTAGAAAGCACTCGATAAGTGAGTATATCGGCGATAAGGCAGTGATAGTGCTGCCAGACAGGCAAGTCGATTGTGTATCTTTCCGTGGCATGGGTGACAGCCCTGAACATTACTTCAACGTGAATTCGAAATTTGATTTGGGTTTAAAGTTTAAATAAAAAGTTAACTCAAACAATAAAAAATATAAAGACAATTTGCAATTTTTTATAAATATTTATGGAAATATATGTGTATTTGCTTTATAAATAAATATATAGAAGTTTTTGATTTTTTACCTGGTAACTGATTTCTTTTAGTTCGGTTTCTTTAAATTGCCATAAGTCTAACCATAAGACCGCCTTTTAAAGAGGAACTTATTATAATTTTATATGAGCTAAATGAGGTTTTAGTTTTTAATTTCGTAATGGCAAATGGTTACAGAAATATTCAATGTGCTCCTGAAATCAATACGTATTTGAAATGAATCTTAATTGTATCGTTATTGAGGTAAATCTCGCTTGGGTGACATTCCGGTTTGTCTACACGATTTTTAGCTTCGCTGTGAAATTTAATTGGATCTATCCCAACGCCAAACAGTACTGTCATCACAAACACATATTAATATTGAGCCGTCTCTAGAGAACGAAGTTTGCCGTATTGTGGAAACACATTTGGGATGTATTAGTTGGCTGCACTTGGTCAAATTCGGATCATTACAATCCAATTCCCAAACAAATGTAGTACCCTGCTGGTTGCCAAGTGCTAGCACCTTTTGCCAGCAGTTAAATGCAAATCTTACAAACCAAATCTCGCACATTTTATAGTCAAAATGATGCAATACTGTCGTAGTCGAATCCTGCGGTTTAATTTCATGCAACTGTGCCGAAAGCTTACCAGGCTTCCAGCAAACTATTGAATTCTCGCAAGACTTGGATAAAACAAAGTCGCCAAACCATTGCACACAGTCTACATAATTACGATGTATATCACGCGTGGAAAAGTCGGGGAAGTGTTCCTTAATCGTCGGAAAAGGAGCCGTATTTTTGCTGGCATTAAAGCAAGAGCTTAGCTCCATGGCTTCTTTAATGTCTGGCTTGTCCAAACGCCACAGCTTTAAAGAGTGATCCATGCCGCTGGACATAATACGATTGCCACGCAAATCAAAGTCAATGGAGAGCACTTCATCGCGATGGCCTTCCACACCACCAAAAACTGCGACACAAACATCTGTTTGTATGTTCCAAAGGCGCAATGAATGGTCCTTGCTGCCGGATAGAAGTAATTGTGGGAGAACTGGGTGAAATTTGAGCTCGTTGATGGCATGACCATGACCAATATAGTTCTTGGAACATTGATGCTTCAGTGGGTTAAATATGCGTATGACGCCCCTATAGCCCGCTGCTGCCAATACAGGATCACCAGAGATGGAATCGTAGGACCAGGCGCATGTATAGAAGCTCTCGTCGGTCTGTTAAATAGATTTTTATTTCGCTTTCTATTACTTTAATATCAGCAGTGTTACCCACATCTGGGTCTGCATAGACCTGCAGCAGACGTAAACCATCATCAGACTCCTCACTGTTTTTAACGCACTCATAGATTGAAACCCGATCCTTGCCAACAGTGGCAAATACTGCTTGGTTTCTGTCCAAGTGCGGATTAAATTGTACACCAAAAATTTGATGATTGTGGTCCTCGCGTACATGGGAGCTACAAAGTTCAATCAAAACTTATAATGGTATATAAAAATTGCCATATTAGACGCACTTGTATTTATATAAAGGCTGCACCAACTTTGGAGCCTTTACTCGACGACAAAGTTTACTCAGCTTACGCGCATTTGGAGATTTGCTACGAGTAGTTGTCGTAGTTGTACTAAAGACGCTTGCCGCATCATCCCGATCAAGTGAAACGGTTTCATTGTCATCCCCATCATTTGTTTCCAACCCATTTGGATTTTCAATCAGAGAAGGCAACACATTTGCACTTATGGCAGTAGCTGGCTCATCCACTGGACGATGTTCCTCGCCTGTTTCATTGTCTTTGGGACTTTTTTCCGTCATTGCCAATGACCGACCAGCGTCTGGCTTTTTTGTTTATTTCAGTCGCAAAGTTGCCAGATCCATCAGACACTGTTAGCGCTGCCAACTAAGTAAACAATTTGGCAGTGTTGCCAGCCACGCAAATCTTTTTGACCATTGCAGAACTCTTTTATTTAAAACTATTGACAATAAATTTTACATAGGCATAAAAATTACGGCTTCAAATATCTGCCGGCGCATTATCAGATTTTAATAAATTATCTATATACTTGCTCACTTCCTTATGTGCTTTTAGGCTATGCGCACTAAGCGAAGCCACATTATTAACAAAAAAACAGCGCAACAATTCAACTTTTGTTTGCAGCAACTGAGCCTGTGCTTGTTGCAATTTCAATTCCTGGCCTAAATGAGTACCCATTTTTAGTTCGGCAGCAGTTTTCAGCAACGCACATTGACGATTACGCAAATTAACCAGTTTGTTTAAATTGCTACGATGTTCTTGCTCCAATCGTATTATGCTCTGTTGCCCTGCGCCCAAGTCTGCGTTATCATCATTACTGAGGAATATGTCGGGCAGTTCGCTACGCAGTTTCTCTTCAAAGTGTACAATTGGCTCGAGGGTTTTGCGTAGATTGTCCCCCAATCTAGTGCGTACTGCTTTCCGATCTGTATAACTAAGAGCTAGACAACTGCCACAGTTCTGTAAATCTAAAAAAAAAAGATCATCTTAATAAATAAATAAATACTCAAAATATAATTGTTGTAAAACTTACCAAGCAGCTGATCCTTTTCGCCATCGCCCAAACTCAAGTAGTTTTTAATAGTCATTAATTTAAGGGCATTACGCACTTCAGAGCTGTGCTCGGAGCCCAAGTTTAAGCGTCGTGCTTCATTCAATATTAATTTTAACTTCAGCACCTTTTTTAGCTCACTGTCACGCGCTTCTAGTAGTTCCTGCGTTTCACTAGTCAATATTGTTGCAGTGTGATCTTCCATTGAATTAATAAATAAATCATAAGCAAAATGTTGACGAACGCGCTCATAAGAAAATGGTTGTTCGAATAGTAAATTTGATTAGTTGCAAGTTAGGCAACGCCAAGGGTAGGGATGGGCTCAATTAAGTTCATGAGTCTAAGTTCATCGTAGTGATGTAAGTCCAGACTAAAACATCGATGTTTACCATCGCAGAGTCCATCGACAATGAAACATCGATACATCTATGGTGTTCCGATGTTTGGTATTTGAAAAGTTTACTTGTTTTTATAGAAGGAAACTTCGCTGTATAATACAAAATATGTGAAACTAGAGCTATGTGAACAAAAGAAGACATCTATATACAATACAGATCAAATAGATGTACGCCTTAATTGTGTAAACATAAATGTTTTGATAACCGTTCCGGCAGGAGTTGCCGTCTTTAAAGAAAAACCTTTACATTATTTGCAAAACTGAGAATAAGACTTGCTCCGGCATTATCTTTATATAATTTGACTTTAAATAATAAAAAGTCGGCAAGGTCGGCGTAAAAAATGATGAAATGTTCGATGGTTTTAAAAAAATCGATGTTTTGCCGATGCATGTACGAGAACATCGGAAAATTACAGGCCATCCATCGATGTTTTCGATGCATCGATGTATTTTTTACACCACTAATTTTAATAGCTAGTTTAAAACTACGTCGCATTTTCCCTCTTCTCCATTAAATTACACTCCAAATTTTTATTGGCTTGCTGAAAAGGTGCGCTTCTATTTCAATTCAAAATAATACATTTTAATTTACCAATGATTTATTTCTGCTGTCCTTAAAAAAAATAAAGAACCAATCAAAAAAAAACTAAGAAATGTAATGAACTAGTTCCGAACAATTGACATTGCTTAAGAAAACTTGAAATTGGAACCCGCTAACTTATTGCACATGAATATTGCGGAATCGTAAAAAAAACACAAGTATGCCTGATCCTTAATTTAAACTAATTTAACTATCTAAAAATGTTTTGCTTACAGTGATTGATCTAATTAATAGCCATCCATATTTGGCTTCAGCTACCTTTTTTTTTGGTACAGTAGCAGCTTCAGAGATTATTTGGAGCACTATTAAATTTATCTCCTCCATGCGGAAGCGTGATATTAACGAAATTATAATATTTAATGAACTCGGAGAGATGTGTGCCATCAAACATCAGCAACGATCACCAGGTCCATTGCACTCCACGGTTTTCAACTGCGACAACAAGTACTGCACGGCTCGAAACATCGCGTTGTTGGGGTGCCAATTGAAAGAGGCGAAATACTCTATCGACATTGCCATGTACACATTTACAAGTTTACCCTTAAAGGATGCCATTAAGGAAGCTCTTAGGCGTGGCGTGGTTGTGCGTATAATTAGTGATCAAGAGATGGTATTTTCAAGCGGATCACAGATCAAAAGTCTTGCTAGTCTTGGAGTATCTGTACGCGGTCCGATGACTACTGTAATGATGCATCACAAATTTTGTATTATTGATGGAGCTGGGCGTGTTCAAGAGTTAGTACGTTTAAATGGACGCAAACCAAATAAGAAATCTTACTGCAGTGTTGCACTGAGTGGTTCAGTAAACTGGACCAGGCAGGGCTTGGGTGGCAACTGGGAGAACTGCATCATTACTTCCAACAAACGTATAACCGATGAGCTTCAAGGTGAGTTTAATCGAATGTGGAACGCCTTCGAGGAAAAAATGGAGGAATTACCAAAAGATATTAAGAAATAGGCAACAAATTGTGGTGTATAATTTTTGTTAATTTGGAAAAATTTACTGTTTCGCTCCGTTATTCAATGGAATAGTAGCGAAAGCTAATTATTGATAATATTAATTTACTAAGTTTATATATCTATCCATGAAGTTTAAAATGTCAAAATTTTGGGTTTGTACTTAAACAGTTGGAATATTTAATCCTAAATACTCTTTAACCTAGTTTTTCGGACTCTCATGGTGCCTTCACCATTTTAAACTATTGGTTAAAATAATCTCGTTCTAGCTCATTCTTATGTTACACTATGTATGTACATACATACATTCAAAAATAAATAATTGCAAAAAACTTGAATTGTAATTTAATAGTTTTAAAAAAAATATGATAGGAAACTTATGATCTACCACGCCTCCTTCTTACATACATGTCACTAGTCTATAAAACCCTTGGCCTTATGAGTACAGTGTAGGTTATAAGAACCGTGTTTAGGGTCTACAAAGATATCGTTAATATTGTTGTTTATATCCCTTTTAAATTAGTTTAATATTTATTATTGCAGTCTATTTTTATTGGTAGTATATTTTTTAAAATGTTTCAAAGACAAACATAAGCCTGCTGGTGAACCAGGCCCAAAACTCGTAAGTCAATCCTAAAGGCAAATTTTAGAGTAAAAATCTCCAAAACCTTGGCTATTTAGCTTGTTGTTTCAACTTTTTTGCTCGCGACGTAAAATGTTTTTTTAGATTGTTCAGGCGCTCTATTTCCGATCGTATTTCCAAAAATTGCAGGTATGATACCTCGCCACTGCTTAGAAGTATATCAGATTTTAATTGTATTACTCTAGCCACTTCCTTTTGTTTGCGTTGCAGGGATGCCAGTTTCATTGTTGAGGCTGAGTCCTTTGCCTTCGTTTTCGACTTTTTCGATTCCTATTGCAGAAAACACCAATTGTTAATATAATTGCTTAGTTTTGAATTATTTTTGTGCTGCTTACTTTTACATCCATCTCCGAAACGCACATTCAACAAAGCGTGCTTTATGTTTTGGTTTCGCACAGCTGATTCTAAAGCCAGAGCTGCCCACTACTTGTACTAACAACAAGTTGGCAAGACTACAAAATTAACTGCACGAAAGAAATTGCGAAAAATTGTTTATAAACGTAAATGCCATGAACTCGTTAACGGATAAGGTGCTTGTGGCCAAAGATGCCTTGGCGAGCGCGCTGGGCGATCACTGGGAACAGTACAGAGGCAACATGAAGCTCTGGTTTCGTAACAAATGGAGCAAAGAGGAGTTTGATAGCGAATCCCGGAAAATACTAACGCACGACAAATTGCATTTGCACAATCAGTTTCTTTTGGCGCTGCTGAATAAAATTGATGCATTTGCTCTACCGGACAATAGCACCATGCAGGGCACCGGCTCACTCTCAGCCAATTGCCCCAGTGGCAGTCGTAGCGGTGGCACTAACAATAGTAGCAGGAAACGCAAACGTAGTTCCCGTGCCTATTTAGAACGGCTTAATTTTGAGTTCTGTGATGTTTTGGACTTTGTTGTTGAGGATAACATGCAGATTATAAAACCTCCATCCTCAGTGGGCGATCAGGCGCAGCATCAGCAATTGCCAACACAGCGTTACTGTGCCCAGGAATTGTTTCTGCCCGATGCTGGTTTCATATTAGGTCGCTTTCTGATAGGCGCCTGGGAAATCGGACTTGTCGCTGTGGATGACAATGTGGCGGAGTATGTGGCTATGGCTGTGCAAGTCATGCTCAAAGATCTGTTAGCTGCCATCATAAAAAAGCGTAAGCATTACAAATCAAGTGGCGAGGGAAATTTTTATTACGATGTGGGCGCCCCCCTGCGTGATCCTTCTCTGCGCAATACAGTCACGCGTCAAAAAGTAGACGATACGCCGCTAGAACTGGATAAGGAGCTGAACACTGCCAACTTCATGCGACGACAAAATGATGATGTTGTGTTTCTCTCCGCCTGCGAAGAAGTGTAAGAATTATAAATAATATAAATACGTGTTTATCGACAGATTGTAATAATGACTTCCTACAGCTATCCCAGCCAGCGCACGATCATAACTCTTAAGGATTGCCAGCGCGTCTTTCAGGACCGCAACCTCATAGGATCTCATTCGGTCTACTCCTTAAATATGGAACGTTTGAACATGATGATGCACTAAGGAAAAAACTGTTAATGCAAAACACCCGTCGAAATTTCTATATAGAATCCTTAAATTTGTCTTGCACTGCACCATTATAATTCTCACTTTCATCGCTTTGAACATATTTTTATCTTGTGACATATCTGTATATACCAATAATGGACCCCCCGAGAGCAGTTATTCCTATTTTTGATAGTTTTCTATGCGTTCGTGTCAAAACATTTGCTATTCTACTTGAGACACCTCCAAAATATAGTTTTTGAACGCAGCAATTCATTCACATTGCAGTGCCCAAATTTTTTATAAATATTCATAAAATATTTATTATTATAATCTAATGAAATAAAACTACATAAGTATTCAGCTAATTGATCAATTCACGTGGTGGTGGCGAAAAAGGCAAATTCCCCGGTGTAAATTGATCCGCTTTAAAAGCCTCTATCTCCTCTGGAGTTAAATTCTCCATTAAGCTATACATTGTACCAGTAGCAGCCGGAGCCGTTGTTTGTGGCTGCGGTTGCGTCAACACATTAGAGGCTTGACCAAAAAAGCCAGCTCCTGTTTCGCTCCGTTACTCAATGGAATAGTAACGAATGCTACTTATTGACAATAATTATTTATTAATTTCTATATCTATTCATTAAGTTGAAAAATGTCAAAATTTTGGGTTTGTACTAGTAGAATATTTAAACCTAAGTCTTCTTTAACTTAGTTTTTCGAACTCTGATACGTTGCAAATGTGCCGTCACCATTTTAAACTATTGGTTAAATATTATCCATATATTCAAAAATAAATCTTTACAAAAAAAGCTTGAATTGTAATTTAATACTTTTAAAACAATATGATATGAAACTTGTGATCTACTACGCCTCCTTGTTACATACGTGTCACGAGTCTATAAAACTCTTGGCCTTATGAGTACAGTGTAGTTTATAAGAACCCTGTGCTTAGAGTCTACAAAGATATCGTTAATATTGTTGTTTCCATCCCTTTTTTAATTATTTTAATCAAAGGTAGTGATGACGTCATAATTTAATTATTATTTTTTTCATATTTTCAAGAAAAAACTGAATGTGAAGGCGAACACGATATTCCAGTCATTTGTAATATTAGGATTAAATTTTTGGACATTAAGGTGCGAAGGAAGCCGACTCCTCTCTTTTCTGACGGGTCGCTGTAGCGTGTTCAAGATATCCATTGACTTCTAATATTAAGGATTGGCTGGAAGATGCCAAAGAATTATATTAAAGTCAGTCAAGACTTTGCGCGAGCATTTTCCGATTGGTGATACCAAAGGTAGCTAGTGTACTCTCTACCTAGTCCTTCCAACGGGGACATGGTCTTCCCCTTCGTAACGTTCTTCGACACGCGCATTGATTACCTTTCTCGTTGGAGCTTTTTCATCCCTACGAACAACATGACCTAACCAGCGGAGCCGCTGGATCTTAATTCGCTTGACTATGTCAATGTCGTCGTAGAGCTGATAGAGTTCGTCGTTCCTTCGGGTGCGGTAGTCGTTGCCAACGCGTAGATGGCCAAGGATCTCACGGAGTACTTTTCGCTCAAACACTCCTAGGGCATTTTCATCAGACTGCGACAAGACCCATGTAAGCGCCATAAAGCAAAACGGGAAGGATGAGTTCCTTATAGAGTGTTAGTTTCGTCTTGCGAAAGTGGTCTTTACTACCCGTTTGCCTACTGAGACCAAAGTAACATCTACTGGCAAGAGTGATTCTCCCCTTGATCTCCATGTTGACATCGTTCTTCATTGTGACTGTGGCGCCAATGTAGACGAAATCCTTGACAACATCAAAGGTATAGTTTTCAACATCAATCTGAGAGTCCAACCGATGTATCGCTCTACTCGAAGAAAGCATGTACTCTGTGTTGCTCTCATTTACAACCAGACACGCCCGGGCAGATTCTCTTTCGTTAGCCGCAAAGGTTCCGGTAACTGCTTACTTAGTACGACCGACGATATCGCTATCATCTGCGTCTGCAAACGACTGGACACCCTTATAGAATACAGTTCCGTTTCAATGTACTTAGGCCTTTCGCAACACATTCTCCATCACAAGGTTGAAGGAGTCGCAGGAAAGGCATCGCCTTGTCTGAAGCATTGCTTGGTATCAAGCTCGGAGAAGCTCTTTCCTACCTTGACGGAGCTGCGCGTATTGCTCAATATCATTCTGTATAGTCGTATCAACTTTGCAGGGATTCCAAACTCTGACAGTGCGCCATATAGACGATTCCTCCACGAGCTATCAAATGCTGCTTTATAATCGACAAAGAGATGGTGGGTGTCGATTTGGTATTCATGGGTCTTTTCCAGGATTTGGAGTAGTGTAAATATTTGGTCAATGGTGGACTTACCAGGCCTAAAACCACACTGATAAGGCCCAATCAGTTCTTTCGCAAACGGCTTGAGTCTTCCACCCAGTACGCTCGATAGGACCTTATATGCAATAGAAAGAAGGCTGATACCACGGTAGTTAGCGCGCACCGTAGGATCACCCTTCTTAAGGACAGGGCAGAGGACACCAAGGTTCCAATCATCGGGCATACTCTCATCTAGCCATGTTCTGCGAAAGAGCTGGTGCATGCACCTAACCTACTCATTGCCGCCAGTCTTGTAAAATTTTGTAGGCAGGTCATCTGCGACTGCTGCTTTGTTGTTCTTGAGCCGCTTGATTGCGACCCTGACTCGTCATAGCTAGGCGGCATTATCCTCATCATCGCCCGACAGCAAGCCAAAGAAGTGTTCCCTTCATAAGCTCAGTGCACCCTGTGCATCCACTACCAGGTTTCCCTCTAGAGATGCTACAGGGAGACGCTCCAGTACAACATCCTTCGGATAGACGCTTGACTTTTTGGAAAACTTCCTTACGTCGTTCCTTCTTCTGCACATCCCAATCTCCTCTCGCTTACGCTTTTCCTGTTCGCACAGGCGCCTTTTTTGCGCCGGAAAGTCGCCTCTCCATCTTCCTCATTTCCCGATAGTGATCTCGCACAGATCACCTAGCAGCCGACTGCAGGGTTCTTCTATAGGCGGCGTTCTTTACTGCAGTGGCTTCGCGACACTCCTGATCGTACCATTGGTTCCTCGACTGGATATATCTTTCCAGAGTCCCTCGGCGCTATCAGATTCAGAGTGAGGTTGAGTGAACTGCTCAGAGAGTCGAGCGGAAAAGGATTCATAGTCTGCTGTGATTGCAGCTTTGTGATGTCCGGCTTTTGCTGTGCGCTAGATCGCACGTTCTTCACTATGCTTAGCCGCAAGCGAACCTTTGCAGCAACAAGGTAATGGTAAGAGTTGATGTTGACCCCTCTGAACGTACAAACATCAAGCACACTGGATGCATGCCTTCCATCAATCACAATATGATCAATTTGATTGCGTGTAGTTTGATCAGGGGACAGCCATGTAGCCTTGTGGATATCGGGGGGAGGTTTTTACGCGGCGGGACCCAAACCCTACGCACAACCCATTTAGAGCCCAGAGGGCTTCGCTGCGCACATTAGATCACTACTCAAACACCGGGTAGCAATTAGAGCAGCTATTTAGGGGCACCACGTGGAGTTTGCTCGTCAACTTGGTCAATGTAGAGACAGGTAACACCCTGGCTATTCCCCAGCGAATGGCGATAACATATTAACATATTTTAATCTTGTGCCATATCTGTATATACCAATAATGGACCCCCTGAGAGCACTTATCCCTATTGTTCATAGTTTTCTATGCGTTCGTGTCAAAACATTAGCTATTCTACTTGAGACACTTCCAAAAGATAGTTTTTGAATGCTGCAATTGCTTCTTTTGCACGACGAAGACTCATAATGCCAAATTTTTTATAAATTTCATCAAATATTTATTATTATCATCTAATGAAATAAAACTACATAAGTATTCAGCTAATTGATCAATTCACGTGGTGGTGGCGAAAAAGGCAAATTCCCCGGTGTAAATTGATCCGCTTTAAAAGCCTCTATCTCCTCTGGAGTTAAATTCTCCATTAAGCTATACATTGTACCAGTACCAGCCGAAACCGTTGTTTGTGGCTGTGCCTGAAATTGCTGCTGTGGCTGCGGTTGCGCCATCATATTAGAGGCTTGACCAAAAAAGCCAGCTGGTGGACCTTGCGGTTGTTGCTGCATCTGCTGTGGTTGTTGTTGCTGCATTGGCTGTTGTTGTTGCTGCATTTGTTGTTGTTGTTGAATCTGCTGCTGTTGTTGTTGCTGAATCTGCTGCTGTTGTTGCTGCTGAATCTGCTGCTGTTGTTGCTGTTGATTCTGCAGTTGTTGCTGCTGATGTTGCTGGGCCGCGTGCGCAAACAAGCCAGCGTTTTTCTGCATTGACTGTGCACCGGCAGCTTGGCCAAACAATGTATTCGCTGTTTGTTGCGGTTGCTGTTGCTGGCCAAAGACATTGTTGGCCATCACATTCGGCTGTCCAAAGGGATTTATATTTGCTGTCTGCTGCTGTGGCTGTTGTTGTGTAAAGATATTTCCACCTTGAAATCCTTGTGTTGGTTGCGGACTAAAAAAATTTTGTTGCGGCTGTTGTGCTCCGAATATGGAGGGTTGAGCCTGAGCTTGTTGTTGCTGCGCTTGTTGACCAAATATGGAAGTTTGCTGCTGCGGTTGTCCAAAGACGCTTGCGCTTGGCGCACTGCCTATAGGCCCACTGCTGCCACCGCCAAATATGCTATTCGGTTTCATGCCGCTAGCAGCAGCAGCGCCAAATATATTTGAGCTGTTTGCAGTATTTGGCTGAGTGGCGAAGCCGCTTGAAGCGCCACCGAAAATGTTGCTGCTGCTCATTGCGGGCTTGCTAAAAATTGAAGAATTTGTTGCTGTGCTCATGCCAAAAGGATTGTTGTTAGTTAGTGGCTTGGAGCTATCTGGGGAGTCATAGATTTTCATCACCACATCCAGAGTTGGTTGCGTCATGTTTAGCAGATTTTTCATTTTATTGGTGGCATCCAACACTTCTTTGTTAAACTGCTGATGAAATTGCTCAAAGTAGTTTTGGCGCTTGGACTCATAGCAGAGAAGACGCACTTCCTCAAATGTTTGATCTTCTATGAAGTTCGGTACACAGGATTTATCCTTAAAGGGTCCATAGCAGGAAAATGGCCACATTTTGCCATTTAAGGCGGACTCAATGTCTGTCTTTACCATATGTCTAACGTTAGGAAAAACAAAGTTAAACATGGTATTATCTGTAGTTATTTCTTTACAAACCTAATATCCAAATGATCATTTTTGCATTTGGTACCATAGCGACAAGTGCCTTGCTGAAAATAGCGGCAAATTACCATTTTTTAATGATTTCTTTAACTTAATCAGCACAATACGGTTTGTTTACGTTTTGTACTGCGCTATTTGGCTCTTTTCTGAACAAGTTCAATTACACGGTTCGTGGGAACTTTTGAGCCAAATTTGTAAACTGTAAGTAGTTCTTTTTCGCGAGCTAAACCCAAAACTGTCTCTGAGCTCATGAATTTCGAATTTTTGTTTGTGTTTGTTTTTGTTTTAAACAAATAATAATATTAATAAGCAACTGTTTCAAAATGAACTATATCAAGATGAACTTGTTTATTTGCAGTCTGGCATGGTTTCGTCAGTGTTGGAAAAGTATAGTTTACTGCTGCGTTAGGCAACATTGAAACATTGCAAACAGTGGCTGACAAAAAATTAGACCCAGCTTGTTAAATTTTCTTAAGTTTTATTTCTTTTCTCATCAAATATCCATATAGATTAATTATTTACAAATGTTTTGCGATAGTTTCTGCTAGTTATTTTGCATTTCCATTCAATTGTTTATCTTTGTCTTTTATTTCACTGTAAATATATTGTACAATTATGCTTTGCCATTTTGCTTAATGCTAAAACTTTTTTATACTTTTTTTTTTTTGTTTTTTTTTAAATATACAATTTCACGTTTTGTCACATTTAATACAATAATAAATATGCATCTGTATGGTATTTATTTATATGTTTTGTTAATTGTATGTTTGCCGAAACGGTTTAGTTAAGATTGAGCGCTATATAATACATATAGGATCTGTGTATACAATATTATCTTCTTTATCCGTATTTGCTAGTTTGTGTTTATAATTTAAGTTTTCTTTTATTTAGTTTAGGTTCAACCGTTTTAGACATGCTATTGTATATAGTTTCCACATATAGCTATAGAATTTATTTATTATTTGTGATTTCAACAATTTTACTATTTGTTTTCTGATCTTATTTATGTTTTACGTTACAATTATAACATTTCCATATAGGTTTATAGCATGTATATTTGTATAAATATTTTTAATCTGTTTGTTTTTTTTTGTGTTTTTCTTGCAAATTTGTTGTTTCCAAGTTGCATTTTGCTAATTGTGTTTTGGGGCGGCCTGAAAAAATATATATGTATTTAGTTCCAGTCAAAATAAAACAAGTTTGTAAGTTATTATTCATTTGTTGTTGTTTCTTTTTTAATGAAAAAAATAACAGAAAGTTTATTGAATTTTTCACTTCGAAATCGATCGTCAGTAGTCAATCAATAAAATTATATTTTATATAGAAATAAGTGTAATTTAATAATTTTCTTCATTATGTTGCCATAAAGTAACTTAAAAATAACTAAAAATGTCTTAAAACGTAGAACTTAGAATAGAATTATATGTTCAAAAAAGCCACTTAGTCCGCTTTTATCGCTTGAGACAGACAAATGTATGCTTCTTTTTTTTTTGAAGTTTTTAATATATTTTTGTTGCTTGGTATTATTTAATGTACACTTTCAGTTTAGTTTATTTTTAAAACATACAACTAAATACGCGCTAAACACTAATTAAACTGTATATACATTTCATTCACTTAATGGTTTATCCATTATATTTTAATATTTATACGAATTACGTTTCTCTCTGTTTAATATATATATATATATATATATTTAAAATAATTTATAACATTTTTAAGCGCTAAATAATTTAAATATTTTACAGTGTTTTTAATTAATAGTTGTAAGCTTATTACTTTTTGTCAAAAATTTACATGCGGGCGTGAAATTATTTAAGTTTAAGGAGTGTATATTTTATTTATGTAAATGTGTGTGTGTGTTTGTGTAGCAATTGCTAAAAAAAAATGCAAATTTTTAACTGCTTTGAACATTTTACAAAGTTTTGCAACACTTAGAAAAAAAGCATTATTATAATTAAAAAACTAAATAAATTGTTGCAGTTGCTTCAGTGGGCGTGGCAGTGCTGTTAGGACTTAATAAATGAAATTAAACAAAAGCAAGTTTAACGGAAAAAAACTCAAAATTAACAACAACAACAACAACAAACAAAAGTAAAACAAGCTAAAGCCGTTAAAATTGGCTTTAAATTATTAACTTTTTTTTGCTGCTGCTGCCTCGTGAGTTAAATAAAAACAATACAAAACTTTTCTAAGTTGTAAAATATTTGGCTTAATTTTATGTTTATAATTAAATACGTTTATATATGTATGTTTATGTATACGTATGTATGTTGTAATTGTAGGAAAAAGCCTCTGGGCGCATCTTTAAAACTAATTGTGCTTAACAGCGGGGTTTGAAAGGTTGAAAAAAATAAAAAGTAGAGCGCTCCTAATGTTCTTTGGGTCTATGCAAAGCAAAGTAGGTACAGAAGTAGAACCATGTTTAGTTGAAATCGCTTTTCTATTCGCTGTGAACGCGACACGCGACTTTAGACTAAAGGACATGATTTGAAAATGCATTTCATAAAGCCAAGGAACCAAAACTTATAAGCATAACAGTTGTTTGTGTTGAAACTTTGTAAAATGTCAGCAGTTGTTGTTCATAAAACAAAAATTAACCAATTATAAAGAAAAAATTAAATGGAACTGAATTCTACTTGAAAATACTAGTCTCTAGTGTACGTTTAGGGTTTTAAGCTTTTACACATTCATTTCTTTTGTTTCCTTCATTTAAATTAAGCAAAAATAAAACTTTCTTGAGATCAAATAAATAAATTTTATGCGTACAACTTAAATCGATACTTGTTTTTTGTTGCAAATTAATTGCTATTTCATTTTGTTAACAGTTAAAGATTTTTGACAAAGAAAATTTACTTTTGCTTTTCAAAAGGTTTACAAACGTTTTTAGCTCTATGTGTGTATGTGTGTACTTTTTTAAAATTTGTTTTACGGATTTACAAGGTTCTTGCATTTGTTTATTTATTCAATAAAGTTTGCATTTAGTTACTTTTTTTGCTTTTAAACTTTTTTGTTTGCTTAACTTTAGTTGCTATTTAAAATGACTTAAAATACTAGAAGAGCGTAACTTGTTTTGTTTTCTCCCTTTTTCATCTTTACTTTACGTGTGTTTTGTTGTAGTTCTTGTTGTTGTTTTGTTTAGTGTTACTTAGCCGTGATTTTTTAGTTGTCTACGTTGGGATTTTTAGTCAAATCAGGTTTAGTTTAGCCGCTTGGTTAGACGGTGGCAATGACAATCAGTAGATGCGCCAGTTCGGCCACACGATTCTTCAAATCTGGTGCAGCTCGCTCCAAATTCTCATTGGCAAAATCGCAGGCCGGAAAGATATGCACTACATAGGCGGCCTGTTCACTGCCCGGTATGGGTATATTGACAATACCTGCGGCCATTTTTTGTTGCAGATAGGTGATGAATCCGGTTTGTAAATTACGCGAATGCTGCAGCACATCGGCATGATCACGTCCACAGGGTAAAGCCAATAGAATACAGTGCTCCTTGACAACCTGCAAGATTTTATATATAATAAATTAATACAACTTTCCAAAGTGAAACAATTATTTTGCTTGTTACGCACCTGCATCTTCTTAGCAACGCCCTCTAGCTGCGTCTGTTCCAGCCTCATACGCTGCGCAATGCGCAACAGCGGTGTAGTACTATCTATAAGACTTGGTAGCGATGCACGTGCCACATTGGGATTGCCATAGACGAAATGCATCTGCACTGCAGCCTGATCGGTTTTTAGCGCCAACAAGCCCTGCCACATAACTGGATAGCGTTGTAGCAGTGTAAGCAGCGAATCACCAGGCGGCGGAGCCATTGCAGGCGGCACTTGCTGTTGTGTAGCCAATTCCATGCCCTGCAAAACGGCCGGCATTGCACCTGGCTGCTGTTGCTCTTGTTGCTTGGCTGTTATGGGTAAAATAATGTTACAATGGGTTATTATGTCTGCAACGTACTGGACGGTTTCACAATACGCACCAACAGCTGCTGCCATAGACAAACGTTCATTCTCACGTTCACGTTGTTCCCGCTCTCGTTGTTCCAGCAACTTGGCCATGTGCGCCGCGCCTGGTGGTTGCACAGCACCACCGCCTATGTATGGATTACCACTGGATACTGGCGGCGGTGGGGGCACCACAACGCTTATAGAGGCAGCTGGACGATGAGCTGGTGGTGGTTCCAGCTGTATGGCGCCACTCTCATAATAGCCAGCACGTGCAGCCACATCACTGAAGTGTGCATGAGGAATACGCGTGTTGTGCACATACACCTGAGCCATTTGGGGTGAATCTGTGTGCGTGGATAAGAAGCAATACATTATAAGATGTCTTAAGGCTATCATAAAATTTGTTGTACTTACCCGCTGCAGTACGATCTTGTGGACTTTGCAAACTATGCGGTACGGGTATGGTGCGTGGTCCACTTCCTGGACGCCTTAGCTCCAGCGGAGGACTGCTGCTTATCATTTTATCATCATACTCGCTGCTTCGCATCATGTGCTGATAGATCATGTAATCTCGTGAGGTGGTCACACCACGCAAGCCACTGGCCGCAAATGTTGCCTCGCTCTGTAGGGGAAGACAAAGATAATATAAGCATATTAGTAGATATTCCAAGTCTTTAGTCAATCTGGGTGTTTGTGTAAATAGGTCTAGGAAAATACGCTACGTTAAAGCTCCTTATGTATAACTTCTGTATTACCGGTGTTATAGGCGAGGCCTGTTGATGAGCCGGTGGCGGACTTTGCGTACGTCGACCACTGACAATGCTGGATGCGTACGCTCCAATATCATGCTGCGTCCATGAGTGGAAAGTCAGTATTATTAATATTAACTTATATACATTTAAGGAAACTGACTCGATTAAAGGTAAGCAACTTAAAAAATAAACACCAAAAGAAATACAAACTAAAGATCGACTTAAAACCAAAAGTCTTACCATGCTGGCATCGAAAGGTGGCACTGGCATGCCCGGCGGCAGCACAAGCGGTGATACGCGAGGTTGACCCTGCGGACTGATGTTTGGTATGGCGGTACGTAACGGTCCAACTAAAAGTGTTTAAAAAATTAGTCAAACTGCAGTGGCATTGAGGATTCACCAACTTACCTGCAGCTGAGCTGGCTTGCTGCTGCGCTGACTTCAAGATTGCACCAGGCACTGGGGGTGGACTGCCTACATTGCTGGACAAGATTTGTCCGGCTTGTAGAGTATGCACTGCAGGATTTGGCTTGCCTGGTTGCGATTGCAGTGGCGGCGATGGAGTCAGCTGATGTTGCTGTGGCTGCAAATGTACCGGTGTCTTTGATTGTAGTAGCAATGCATGATGATTGGGCATAAGCATGCTGAGCGGCAGTTGTACTGGCGGTGAGCTCTTCTGCTGAGCGGATTGTGCATGCGGCGGTTGTTGTAACTTGTAAAGCTGTTGCTGCGCAGCGCTTGTAGGCGGCATGGCTGTAGGCGCATAGCCAAACGTTTGTGGGGCTGGATGTTTGCCCAATTGCTGCTGTTGCACCACCAAATGGCCGCTGGCTGCTGAAGTGGTCGTCGGTGGTGCGCCTACAGAGGCCTTTGAGCTGACTACATGCAGAATTTGTGGTTGGTGATGAGGATTGGGCAAAGCTGCTGCTGCCGCATGCTGCGCTGCAGCTGCAGAAGTTGCCTGCTTGATAACCAAGGTTTGTTGCTGCGCTGCCTGATGTTGAGCGGCTGAAATGCGTGGCGAATGCGGTGAATGTGCGCTGGGTGGCGGCGGTATATTGACCAATAGATGTTGCTGTGGTTGCTGCTGACCCGGTTGTTGTTGCTGCATTGCATGCTGTGGTTGCAGCATGTGACGTGCTATAATATTGGGCTGTAGCAGCTGATTACCTGCTGCATCCGTGACCATCATGTGTTGGGGCAAGGGTTGCTTAGTAGGCGTCAATTGCTGAGCAGGATGTTGCTGCTGTTGTTGTTGCTGCATATTCTTTTCGCGGTTGAGCACATGAGCCTTGAGTGGCTGGGGTCTAACGTTGGTATGTTGTGCATGTTGCAACACGGTTGGTGCATTCTGTTGCAACACAATGGGCTGTTTGTTCACTTGTGTAGTTACCTGTGGTGGCACAATTTGCTGTTGTATGACCACCGTAGGCTGAGGTTGTGTTGGCGATGTGGTGTGCGGCGCTGTTGCTGTGGTTTTTACCACTACACTCACTGGTTTATTAAGCAACGCAGTTGGCGTCGAGGACAAAGCTGCCGCCGCAGATTCTACTTGCACGGGCTTGCTTAAAGCTGTAATGGGGGTGGCTATAGCGCCCGCTGGCGGTGTCTGTGCGGTTATGGCTGCCGGTTGAGGTTTATTGATAACCGTAGCTGTAATCTGCATGGCCTGTTGTGGTTGCTGCTGTGTTACTTCTACCGAAATGGGTGCCATCTTATGCACATTATTGCTATTGGCAGCTGCAGCAGCCGTGGCTGCTGGCAGATTGCCCTCCTTGCCTTGCGGCATGCCGGCGGTGATAACACCAGTTACAGGATCCACCAGAGCCTTGCTGACCGCATCAGCGGCACCTCCGGTAATCTTTTGTGTGGCCGGCGCTGCTGTTTGATGCATCGGCAGTCCGCCACTGGGTATGGATGAGTTGATGGCCTGATAGGATTCAATTTCAGCGGCTGCAATTGCCTTTTTCTTGGGATGCTGCGGCATGGTGCTGTGCACTAGCTTGGCTGGTTGGGCAACAACTATAGCAGCTGGTAATAGCTGCGCTGGAGTTTCTGTAACTACTGGCGCTGCTGCCGAAGGCGCAGGATCTGCGGTTACCGGCTGTACTGTTTCCTTCACGCTCAAGTCTGGCATATGTGCATCTTCTCGACTCGCAGCTTGTGGTGGCGTTAGAGTCATTGCTCGTTCTTCGCTCAAACTTGCTGGAACTTCACAGATAGTTCTGCGGTCCTTCATGCGCCTAGGACGACCAACTGCATTGGGCGGCTGTGTGGCTTCCAATTTCTTGGTTTGCGCATTGCGTCCAGAGCGTCTGGGTGGCGTTTGCGCGCCCTTGGGAAGCTGTACTGCCGCATTTGCCGCCAGCTGTGTATTACGCACGACATCCTCAATAACGTCATCCACTGTGCTGCGATCTTCTTTTTCTTGCAAGCGGCGAGATTTACGAGTATTGGAAGACTCGGCACTATCGTTAGCTTCGTTTGACATCTGCTCGCTTTGACTGGCAGGCGAAGGTGCTGGATTGTCTAATTCGCTAGCCTTGACAGTGGGCGCAGTTTGACCTGTGGTCTTATTGATGGTAAGTATAAGACGCGGTCGATTGTCATCATTGGTCTGTTGTTTCGCGGCAGCTGCTTTAGCCTTAGATTCCTCGCCGGAATCATCATGGAACTCGTAGACATCCTGACTGGAATCAGTCTGTGCTGCCAAAGCTTGATTACGCGCTTTCTTTTCTGCTGCTGTCGGTACTGGCGTAGGAGGAGCTGTCGTTGCATCGACTGGAGCTTCCAGTACAGGCGGCTTTTGCTGCTGCTGTTGCAATTGTTGTTGTTGCAGCTGCTGCTGTTGTAGCAAGAGATTTCGTGGTGGACGTCCCTTGCGACCGCGTGCAACAGGAGCAGTGGCTGGCTTGCGTAATCTTGTCTGTACGCCATTATCACCTGGTGCAAGAGCTGCATCGGGTTGAACTATGGTCAATGGCAAGCCACCTTGCTTCTTTGCGCCTCTCGGCTGTCTACCACGCTTGGCTACACCACCGCGTGTACTAGGCGGCCTACCCACGGTTGGTGCGTTCTTTGTGGGTGGCTGACGCGTTTCGGTTTCGTCTTCCGTATCATGATCAGTGTTATTAGCCGCCACAACAGTTGTTTTAGCTAGGACTTCAATGATACCTGCAACTGCTGTTTCCTTTGCTGCTGGCGGTGTTTCCACACGTGGCACCTCAGTGGGCATAGCAAGAGGATCCTTTGATTTTGAAAGTGCGGCACGTTTGATTGTTTCCTCTTTGGCATTTGGAATTGTTGCTGTCGGATCCAGTTTTTTGATCACACTATCAATATTCATTTCCTTGGCCGACCAGTAATCGCTGTCTACCTCCTTGGAGTCCTGCTCTAGCTCATCCTGCTTGGGCTGCGATATCTTGATGACATTTTCCTCTGTAAGCATTGACCGTGTGGCCTCTTTGGGTGACACTATGGCCGAGCTGGCCAAGCTTGTGGTAGGCGTAGGTGTGCGTATGACTGAGACGCTCTCCGATGTTTTCATGGGCGTTTGAGAGACCGACGAAGCTTCGGAAACTGCAGCAGCTGCGGGTGGAGGCGGGTTTTCTTGAAGCCTTGGTTGATAGTGCGCAGTTTGAGTAGGAACCGCTGTTGGAGCCACAATATGTTGTTGTACAATGATTTTCTGCGTTGATGGCGCACTTTGTATAACATTTAGAGGCGTAGGCTGTGGCAAATGTGGAGCACGGACCATAACGGGGGTTTGTTGACCGGCTGGTGGTTGCGGTTGTTGTGGTGCTGGTTGTTGAGGACTGTGTGGCAGTGCATTTGACTTGTTAGACGGACTATGAGCCAGGGATTGCTGTTGCTGAGCAGTTACTCGAGGCGGTTGTTGTTGTGGCTGTTGCTGCTGTTGGTGCGGGAGCAGTGATTGTTGTTGCTGTGATTGCTGCATATGCAATTGTTGCTGTTGATGCAACTGTTGTGGTTGCTGTTGCTGCTGTGGTGCAAACATGCCAGATCCAGCCATATGTGGTGGTTGCTGCTGCAAATGCTTTTGCATATGAATCTGATGTTGCTGCTGCCGCTGTTGCTGCTGATGTTGTTGCTGCTGATGTTGTTGTTGCTGGTGTTGTTGTTGCTGCTGATGTTGTTGTTGAGGCTGCTGATGTTGTTGCTGTTGCTGCTGATGAATCTGTTGCTGCTGCTGCTGTTGTTGCTGCTGATGCTGATGTTGTTGCTGCATTTGACGGTGCATCATGTGCTGATGTTGTTGCATGTACTGTTGTTGCTGCTGCATTTGCTGCATTTGTTGTTGTTGTTGTTGCGCTTGCTGCTGGTGTGTGCCAACTTTAGCCAACATTTGAGGCGAATGCTGCTGTGGCTGCTGTTGTGACTGTTGCTGCTGTTGAGCATTCACATACAAATTTTTATGCGGTGGCAAGCTGCCAACCGGTGGTGAAGTGTTAACGGCTGATTGTGTCGCTTGCTGTGGTTGCACAGTGACCACTTTGCTGATTATGGTAGGATGATGTTGCACCGAAACTGGCGGCATCTTTTGTAGCGGCATGGCCAACAATTGTGGTTGATTTTGTTGCAATTCGATGACAGATTTGGAGACCTGACTTCTAGCATTACTCGTTGGCTGATAGCTGTTGATCTTTAATCCTGCCACAGCAGCTTGTTCTACAGCCGTAGCACACGACATAATCGGCGTTTTGGCATTCACAGTTGTGGGTGAGGTTAAGCGAGCCGTGGGACTTGCCAATGGACTCATATTGTTGCTCAGCATGGCGTTAGGCGATGCCAGCTGCTGGGGATTAGGATTAGGCGAGCTCACCAACAAATGCTGTTGCGCTTGAACCGACTGCTGCTGTGGTTGTTGTTGCTGGTTTGCTTGCCTACCAACGGGCGACTGTGCTGCTGGAGGACTTAGCTGGCGCGTGGGTGTGCCACCTCTGCCCGGTGACAGCAGCGGGCTATGTGGCGATGGTGCGCGCATGCCCATAAAATTGCCAGCATTGGGTGACTGCAAGTGCTGATGATGATGTGGCGAGAGTACCATTTGAGGCACCACAAAGTGGCTTGTCGGATCTGGTATGGAAATGGTAGGTGGCTGCATAATCAGTGGTTGCGTGCGCAGCGTTGGTGGAGCTGATGGTGTCTGTTTGGGTGTGGAAGCCAACGGCATTGAGATAGTCTTCTGTGGAGTAGAACTGCCAAAGGAGCTCATTGATGTTGTAGAGCTGTTCGTGCCCGCTGTGGTATTGGCCGAGGACACTGCACTTATGACATTCGACATATCTAGATTGATTACTGGCGGTAAGACCGTCTGTACAGGCTGCACCAAAGGCTGTTGCAATTTGCTAATCGTAGGCGGCTCAATCTTGGCGCTTGAGCTTATTTGCCGATTGGGTGAGGAGCTGGCATTGGGCGCTGTTTGAGTTTTGGCTTCACTAACTGCGTTCAAGACTTCACGCGGTGGCAGTTTGGTAATGACCGATGCTTGAGCTTCAATGTTGTTCTTAGGCTCAATTAAAGGTTTAGGTGTTTTCGGCCGTTGCTCATTGCTAGAATTCGCTGATTTTTCAGGCGAAGAGCTATGCACAGTCTCATCAATCTTTAGACTGGGTCCACTACTATCGCCCTCATCAGCGTTCTCTTCTGTATCTGTATCAATCTGCAAATCTCGCTCGGATTGCGGCGTATCTGCCTTTATGTCCATATCCTCGTTACGCAAACTTTGCACAGCCTTGTTAATTTCATCAGGATCTAATGCCGCATCTTCTTCAGCTGCAACCGGCTCATTAGGTGCTTCAATAGCCTCAATAGACTTCGCAGCCAAGGCAGCCTCCTCATCTGGCTCGGCAACCACCAAAACAGGAGTTTCTATTTCTGTAGCTGATGTTATCTCATCAATGCCATCTAACGAATAGTCAGCTGTAGAGGAAGTGCCAAAGCTTTCGCCCAGCAATGCAGATACCGCACTCTCTGTCTCCTCTTGGGATATTGTTACCCTCGATTTGGTGTCTTCTATCTTATCAATGTTTTTACATGCATCTGGCGGGGAGGCAACGGGTATCTTGGGCTCGTCAGCTGTTGGATCCAACAGCGGTGTATTAAATTCTGCCGAAATAGACTGAACAGCGGATTCACTGATTTTGTCGTCCAGTTCGCCGTCAAAGCCAGGTATGAAAATCTCCTTTTTCTTAGCCAAAGTTGTGCTGGAGCTATTGCTGCACACACTCGATGGAGAACTATCATTAACCTTGACCAATTCAGCAGCTGCTGCATTCACTGACGACGTCGGCGTTGTCACTAAAGTCTTTGATATATTGGCTGTTACAGCACCATCACTTACAGGCGTCTCCGGCTGCGCAGACAACATGGAGTTGTTTGTTATGGTAGGCGTCTTAGGTATCGGACTTATCAAGCGTGACTTATCTCGCGCTGGCGTCAAAGTGTCGTTGGGCTGGCTAGGCTCTCGCTTGGTGGGTGTGGTGGGCTGTGCAGAACTGGGTTTAATAAGCATATCCTCATCATCATCACCAATTAGACAAGGTAAGCTTGGTGACGGCTTGCATATGGGCGAGGCGCGCTTGGACTCCAATTCATCGTCTGTCTTGTTATTGGCCGACTTCTGAGCATGCTTGGAGGCAGCTTGTACATTGATTGTAAGCTTGCCTGGCATGGCTGGAATTGGAGCTGTTGGCGTTTGAGGCAGGGAGGCAGCATCACGACGCTGATGTGGCTGATGCTGATGATGTTTCTCCTCCTTTGAGCGCTTCTTTTTCTTCTTCTTGTCCTTGCTCTTGTGCTGTGATACATCCAGCTTCTCTGTATGGGCGGGTGCGGGTGACTTCTTGTGTAACAGCTCTACGGAATTATCTTCATTATCCGAAAAGCGGAACACATCAGTCATATCACTGCGATAAGTTGTGGCTGTGGAAGGCGTGGCATCCTCTGTAATTTTATTGTCAAAGTCTTCCATTAGTTGTGCCTCCAACGCGCGGCCTGCCTCATCCAGGTCAACACTATTATCATCGTCCAACTGCTTGTTCTGCTGCTGCTGCAAAGTTGTTAGCGCGTGTTGCTCGCGTGCAGATTTCTCACTACGCTCGCGACGCTTCTTTTCACGTTTCTCCTTGCGGTGACGCTCACGCTCTGTATGCGACGAGCTATTGCCGCCATGCGTTTGTCGACGCTCATCTTCATCTGTGGCAGCTGCAGAGGAAACATGTGTCTTAGGCGTATGCGGCTCTTGTTTGTAAGTCTGCAAAGCAGCGGATACAATGGGTCCGGTGGTTGAGATGCTCGGTGTGCAAGGCTGCAAATCTTTGGTATCATGCTCGTCAGTGAATTGCGACTCTTCATCGGAGAAAGTGCCAAAGATATATTCCATTTTATGATCACTGCGCTTTTGCTGTTCCCTTGCAGCTGCGGCGGCTGCATTTGCGCTTGTCGCCGATTGAGCTGTCGCTAGAGTGCTATTAGTAGTTACCAACAATGAAGCAGAGCTTGACGCTGAAGCACTGAACAGCCGCGAAGAATCCAAACTTTTCGACTTTTTGGACTTCTTGAGTCTATGGCGTTCCTCTTTGGACAACTTCTCAGAGATCTCAACAGAGCCGCCAGTAGTTTCACTTAGATTACGCAGCTTCTCGCGTTTCTTCTCTTTGCGCTCTTTGTGCTTACGTCGCTCGCTGCTGGCAGCTGCAGCTACTGGTGATGCATCTGGGCCAACATTATTGCTAGCATGTGTCGTGTTTAAAACCTCCGTTTTAAGTTCATCGAAGTTATCGAATTTAGTCTTGACTTCAGGCACATCAAAGATGCTGCTCGTAGTTGAGACCATTGTGGAGCTGGCAACAACGGCGTCAGCTGACAACGGCGTTTTTAGACGCCTCTTGCTCTTCTTGTGCTTTTTACGCGTCTCCGGCGAGTAATCCTTGAGTTTTGACGATTCAGTTACGGCCCCACTGGAGTAACCATAGCTATCGGCTGTGTGGGAACCAGCAGCATTGAAATATTCATTGTACTCCTTTTTAATTTCGGACTTGATCTTGCGTTCCTCCGCAGAAGAGTTGGAATCATGACGGGATTTGAACTTTTGCATTTCCACATCAGACGTGTGTTCTTTCTTGATTGATTCTGGCTTAAATTCTGCAGCCACTGGTTCTTCCTTAATGCTGATGGTAGGCTCAGGCGCAGGCTGTGATTGCGACTCCGAGTCCGAAGCAATGCGCGTTGAATGGCAGTTGCGCTTGCCTTTTGCACTCTGATTGTTTTTGTTTAAAACATTGCGCCGTATTTCATCCTCGGAGCTGTCATCTCCATCATCACACAGCCTACGTAGGTTTTGCTGCATTTGAAGAGCACGACTGGCGTCTAATTCAGCATTTGAGTCCGAATCGGAAAACATTCGACTTTGACTATGCAGCTTTCCAGATATGCTGCGGAAATCATCATCATCATCTTCGCTGGTAGATAAGCCCATGCTGTGATGATTACGTCCATGGAAAGAACTGCTGCCACTATTGCGATGATGTCGATCTTCAAATTCTGTATCACTATCACCATCATAACTGGTGGAACGCTTCTTCTTGGCTCGGGATTGTTTCAGTTGCGAGAACTTGGCCTTGATTTTCTTCTCCTCAGCTTGCTTTTGCATGTTTTTACAGGACCGTGCCTTTACCTTGTCATACATGGACACATTTGGACAATCGTCTGGTATGTCAAAGATGGAATGCTTTTTGGAGGCATCATCTGTATCATCGGAGTCTGCTGAGCTCAACATGACTTTACGCGGTTGTGAAGATGATTTGGATTGCTGGCGATAGGTGGGTGTTCGCTGTTGATGTAAGCCCTCGTCAGAGCCTCTTGAAGACTTACGATCCACGCTGCGACGATGATGTTTACTACTGGCTGTGGCAGAACTTACTTCGCCAGCTGAAGATCCAGCGGCAGAGGTTCTCCTATGCGGATTATGTGTTGGCTCTTCATCGGTGTTGGTTGACTCGGCCACAGAGTGACGCTTCTTTTCGCGATGATGATGATCTCGCTTACTCTTATGCCTGGAGGAGTGATGATGTCCACTACTGCTACCATGCTCACGCTGCTTATGTTGTGTATGCTGCGTAGGCGTTTTGACAGTCAAAGCGTGATCTGGCTCCTCTTCGCTAGTGTTAAGGTGCAGCATTTTTATAACCGTATTATCCTTCGAGTCCTCAGCGGGATTGGGTAAAGTTTCAGGCTTGCCACTGCTGGATTCTATGGATGGCTCGCTCTTGGGCGCGCACTCGGTGGAGGATTGACTGGTTGTGTTACCCTGATGCTTGCTATGATGCTTCTCGCGTCGATGATGCCGTGAGGAGGAGTGTGTGTGCGAATCCCGCGACTTGCTGCTCTTCTCCTCAGTATCACCATGACGTTGCTTGCTTTGTGGCTTATGTTCTTTCGAATCTCTTCGATCATTTAAACGAGAATGATGATGATTGGTGTTCTGATTCTCAATGCGTATGCGCTTAACATAATCTTCGTGATTCTGCTGCGTTCCAGTAGTGCTATGATTGCTATCCTGTGAGCTGAGGCGACGCTTATGCAAACGCACGGGTGAGTTCCGCGAGGATTTTCTTGAGCGATCTTTGTTACTGCTATTCTCAGCGATTGGAGTAGCAGACGCGTCATTAGCATTCTCCTTATTATTTTGTCGCTCAAACTCGGGCGTGGAATTGTGTCCAAAATAGTTGGCATCGGAGTTGGAATTGGCTACGGCGGAGTTTTCAGACTTCTTAGAATGATAAGACATATCGCGCAGCCGTGACAAGCGCGCAGCTGCAGCGTCTGACTTTTCACGTTCTTTCTGCTCACGCTCATCACGTTTTTCACGTTCTTCTTTAGCCTTACGTTCCTCTTCACGTTCCTTGCGCTCACGCTCTTCTTCACGTTCTTTGCGTTCGCGTTCTTCTTTGGCCTTGCGTTGGGCTTCAGCTTCACGTTCTCGCTCTTCGCGTTCTATGCGCTCGCGTTCCATGCGCTCGCGTTCTTCACGTTCTTTGTGTTCACGCTCTTCGCGTGCTTTACGTTCTTGTTGCAGCTGTACCTCACGATCACGTTCTTCTTGCGCCTTGCGTTCCTTTTCGTCTTTGGCTTTGCGTTCTTGCAGCTCTCGTTCTTCTTGCGCCTTGCGTTCTTTCTCTTCGCGTTCCTTGCGCTCGCGTTCTTCACGCTCTTGCTGCTTTCGTTGCTCTTTTTCCCGTTTTTCGCGCTCTTGCCGTTCTTTTTGAAGCGCCTTTTCTGCCTTTTCCTTCTCTCTCTGTTGTTCTTTTTCAGGTTTACCAGGATCATCGCTTTCGCTTGTTTCTTCTTCCACTTTAGGTGTGGCGGATTTGGAACATTGCGATGTGACCGAGTTTTTGCGGGAATTCTTTTCAGAAGACTTTTCAGACTTTTTCGTGCTTTTCTTTTCACTGTCCGAGCGATTGTTGTGCTTGCTGTGGCTCTTATCACTGCTGCTGCTGCTACTCTTTTTCGCTGTTGAGGAGGATGTTGAAGAGGAGGACGATGTTGGCTTTGTAGCGCTCTTGGTCTCCGGCTCTTCTTGTGAGGAAGATTTTTGTACGTGTGTCGCTGTTGCTGAGGAACTGTTACCGTTAGATGATGAGGACTGTGTTGTCTGTGCAGTTTGTTGTTGACTGCTGCTTGAATTTGGATTGTTACCGCTGGTTGTGCCAACATTTGTACTTCCAGGAACCGACACTGACTTTTGCAGCGTGTTCCGCTCTTTAACAGCGCTTTCAGTAGACATTGGTACACTAAGACTCTTAGTAAGATTGTTTGGTGTTGTCTTAGACTTCGTCAGCGTGTTGGGTGGTGCTTCCGGTGGCGGTGGAGGCACAGCGCTTGTGTTTGATGGTGTCAAGGGCGGTGGCGGCGCTGGCTGTACTGCTGGCGGCGGTGCTGCGGTATTTGGCAATGGCGGGTGACTTGGGAAAGGATATTGCAAGCCTTTGCTGGTCGTTGAGCCACCACTTGAGGCTCCCACGCTAGCAGAAGCGCTCGTTGCCGCTGCCGGTGAATTGGCCACAATAGCCGACGAACTATGCGGCAGTTTCGATATCGCAGATATCAATCCTAGAGTACTCGCACCCGCATTAACCGAGGGCGAAGGCGAGGGACTATTGTAAGGAGACATTGAGGCCTGCGGTGAATTCATGGGCGACAGACTACTCAAACGCTGCAATAATCCACTAGTTTTGCTGCAATTAACCACAACTGGCGTGGTTTTAGTAGCTGCCAAGTTAGGTAAAGCGGGTGAGGTGTTGCCGCTGGACAAACCATGTTTGCTGGCTGAGCCCATAGTAGCAGAGCCTGCTACCAGATCTGTAGATGTTGGCTCGAACCACTGATTCTTTTTCAAACGCTGGAAATCGTCATCAAATATGGATTTTTTGGCCAGCACACTTTTGACTATATCCGAGGGCTGCAGTAGTTCATCTATGTCCAAAAACTTGTGGCGAGGATTGCTGGTTGTACTAGAAGTAGTGCCACTAGAACTGTTGCTATTGCCTGAAGCTTGATGGGAATTCAGACCACCCATATTGGCGTGCATAGAAAGCTGCCAAGTCGGCGTTTGATTGTGTCCATGTTCATGTAGTCTGCTGCTGCTGGAATTCGCATTCACATTGCTGGTGCTGCCACCAGACCAACGCTCATAGTTCTCCTCAAAGTTGCGCAGGCGTTCATCCAGCGTGGGACTGCCTCCCGTTTGTGCAGGTACATCAGAGTCGCTAGAATTAGAGCTCAGCGATCTGGGTCGCGCAGGACTCGCCATTAGACCAGAGCTGCTGCCACTGCCCGCACCACTGGGCGTTGTATTGCCATGATGTGACTGCAGTGGCTGCTGATGATGGTGAGAATGATGTGGTCGCCAGTACCGCGATGAAGGGCTAGGCAGAAAGGCCGACGAAGAGGACGACGAGCACAAACCAGACGCTGATGTTGAAGTTGCTGACGCCGAGGATGCAGCGTTTGCGTTTAGACTAGAGTGAATGCTGTTCGACAGCAGTCCAGAGTTGGACGAGCACAAACCGGAGCTGCCCAGCTGCTGTAAGTAGCTGGAAACACCCGTAGATAAACTAGAGCTGGCTCCACTGCGATGTTGTTGAAAAAACAGTATGCCAAACTTTGGTAGCGATAGCCACATGGGCTCACGCACGCGTTCTCGCGCTCGCTCACGCGGCAAACGACGTGGCTCTGTAGGTAGCACTTCCGGACGCTCATCACAGAGTGGCGTGCCCGGTCTGGAGCCATCTGCGCTCTCTCCGCCGCTGGCCTCGTGTGCATGATGGGAATGTAGCTGATGACCGCGTCCGCGTGAGGCATGATGATGATAATCATCATTGGGCGGGTTCACGCTGCCAGACATAGCTCCACTGCTGCTGCTGTTCCCTAACACACCAGTGGGAATGGCTGCTACACGTCTTCGTTTGGCTGCTAGTGTGGAATTCAGTAACTGCTGATCCATAGAACTCGCGCTCGTAAAACCATGACGAAAGGCAGATGAATTGGAAAGCGCTGCGAGAGCGCCCACATCAATGGACGGACGGCGACAGCTGAGCATATGGGGCTGTAATGCTGATTGCTGCGGCGGCATGGGCATATGATGATGGGAGGAGGATGAAGAGGAGGCAGAGGGTGCATGCGGCACTTGCGGAAACTTGCTGGCCTCTGAGACACGGCGTATTTCAACACTTTTACGATTCAACGGATCGTGTATAACATCACAGTTGGACAAGGTGTTTGGCTTGTTCGGCTCGCTGCTGCTGCTGGTGTCAAGCATATGGGACTAAAAGAGTAGTAAAAATATTGAATTATATGCTTCTCTTTTATAACAGTTCTACTTACCCTGCTGGAATTGAAATGATGATCGTAATCCATTTTTATGCGTTTTCGCGGACTAACCACACTCTCATCACCACTGGACGGGCATTCTTCGAGTTGTTCTAATAAATGGGAACGTTGATTTTGCAAATAGCGTATATCACCTTTCTGCTTTGCAGGACTCTTACCACAACGACGACGACTGCTGCTTGTGTTGCTCAGCGTAACTTCGAGCGTTTCGCTACTGCCACTGCCAGCGGACGTCGCTGCTGCGGCCGTTCCACCTCCACCACCACCATTGCCACCACTATTCACAGCCGGACCTAGGCGCGATATCACTGGCGAATCGGAACGCATTCCACTTGAATAGCTGTTGGTACCAGACGCTGGCGCTTCATCATCTTGTGCGCCTGCTGTAGCTGCTGCAGCCGCCTGACTACTCGCATACTCATCAAAGTTACGAAACCTGCCACGATTCACATCATTAAAGTCAAAGTCAATGGTATGGCGTGCATTTCGCGCCATACGCATGCGCGCTTGAGCCAAAGCAGCCGGTGACATGGGCATCGCGCTCGGGGCTACCACCGATGGCAGCGCGTTGGGGCCTGTTACGGACGGCGTCGACGAGCTGTTGTTACTGCTGCTGCTTCCGCTGGCAACAATGGCTGAAGAGATGCTAGGCGCAGGCATGACATTGCTTGATACGCTGCTGCTGCTGCTACTTCCACCTGGTGTATTGCTGGGCGAGCAGCCATCATTGGAGTTCTGATGGCGACTAAAAGAGCTGGCGCGCGATCGGGATTGCGAAGATTCATAGCGACTGAAGCGGGAGCCTGTAATCGACAATTAAAAGTGAGTTAGTCCAAGATATGTACTTTATAAGCAAATCAAAAGGATTCATTGAAATATCTTCTTGCTATTACTTACATGCATTTTGCTTCTCTTGCTTATCGTAAAACGCATCCTGGCATTCGCGTGAGGCAAAGTCTACTTGCAGCTTACGATTACGCATAATGGTGCCACGCATATCCTTAACTGCTGCCTGAGCATTTTGCACCTGATCATAGAGTACTAAAGCCAATTGTCTTGCACGATCAATGCTAACCTTGGTAACAGTGCCAAAACGCGTGAACTGTGATTGCAGAGACTGTTCTGATACCTTTTCACCCACGCCATCAATCCAAACACAATTAGTGGGCATGGATTTGCCAAAGCCTAGCTTAATGCGATTGCTACCCAAATGCTCGCCATCCATTTTGCGCATTGCCTTTACCACCGAGACAATGTCCGAATACTGACAAAACGCATAGGCATTAAGGCCCTGCTTCTTGATATCGATCTCGATGATCTCGCCAAAGCTTTCGAAGTGACTGCGCAGCTCACTGGCCGTAATATCCTTCTCCAGGTTACCAATGAACAAAGTGCGCGTGGATTTGGGATGATATTCGTCCAGTTCTGCTTCATACGGACGAAATTCATTGTCCTCCACATCGTAGCCTTGGTAGGGCTCCACTTCGATCTTACAGCCGAAAAATTGTTTCTCATGCGAGACCTCAAGCGCTTTTTCCACATCGTCTGGTTTTTTAAAGCAGACCAATGCATAACGCTCAGAGTTCTGGCCCACGACCTTGACCCACGTGACCTTGCCGTGCTTTTTGTACTCGTGAAAGAGACCATCCTTAAGAGATGTGTCCGAGGAACGTGCGGGTAGATTACGTACGCGTATCGCTAGCGGGCGGTTATCTTCGGAATGGACAACAGGATTGGCTGCTAAACAGGAACTGCTGCTACTGCTGCTACTTGAGCTACTGCTGCTGCTGCTGGAGCCACCGCCGCCGCTGCTGCAAACGGTAACAGCATTGCCACTGGGATTTGAAGAGTTGCCTGTAGTAAAATTTTATAAATTAGTTAGAGTTGTCATTGAATGTTTGTGTCTACACTTACATTGCAACGGATTGATGACTGCCACGGACTGAAGGCTTCTACAGCTACGCGACAAAACTCCAACGTTACCGCTGCTCGACGCCAAAGCCTCACCACAGTTGCCCGATATCGGACTGGACGCGTGCGAATGTGAGGATGAGTGCGATGACGATGAGGAGCTGCTGTGCGATGAGCTATAACTGCTCGGTGATCTTGAGTGCGAGCGGCTCGATGAGGTCGTGCTGCGTCCATGCAAATGATGACGAGGACCTCGACCAGAATTAATGGCAGATGAGGGATTGCCGTTGTCCGAAGCTGCAATTGCTGCGGCCACATTTAGAATGTCAGTGCCGCCGCCGCTGCCGCTGCTGCCGCTCAAAGACGATGCTGCTGTTGCCGTAGCAATCGTTGGCATCGTTGGAGTGGCCGTGGTTATTGTATTATTTAAACTATTACTACTAAAACTATTGTTTGTGATTGTACTTGTCGTCGTCGCTGCTGCCGCTGCCGTCGTCGTTGCAGCCGCCGGCGCTCCGGGTGACTCCGAGCCAGAGCGCGCTGCGGACTTTAGCAGCCTTGTGAGTTTGCTCACGCTTGCAGCGCTTGCTCTGCTTTGCAGCAAGATCTTACGTGTGTGTGCTGCTGTTGTAAGAAACTCATCCGCACTGCCAGCATAAGCTACGCTGCGGTGCACTGCGGTTGTAGCCGCCGTTGCTGCCGCTATTGAGGCAGGTGAGTACGAGGCGGTTATTGTGGAGGAGGAGGAGGTGGAGCAGGATGCGGCGGAGTTGTAGTGCTGCTGTTGCTGTTGTTGATGATGATGATGATTGATCGGTGAGCTCATTATGCCGCCTGCTGCTGAGACGCCGGCATTGCCACTGCCACCAGGACTTTTTAGATGCGTCGTCGCAGCAGCTTCGTACCATGACTGCGGTACGCGTGAGTTTTGGTGAATGTTGTTGTTGTTGCTGCGATCGCCTAGCGCTTGCGGCGGCGTTGCTGCTGTTCCCGCTCCTGTCGTTGGTGTGGTCGTCGTGGCTGCTGTATGCGCGTTGTACGAACCATTCCTGTACAGGCGATCCCGAGCACGCGATCTATCGCTGCTGCTGCTGTTGTTATTGCTGTTTACGGCGGCGGAGACGTTGGCGGCGCTGCTTGCAGTTGCTGCGTTGGTTTGGTAACTGACTATGCGGCTGCGATCGTAGTAGTTCCTTTCGAAGCTGTTTGTCGGTGGTTCTTCTGTAGACCTGCACATAACAACAGAAATCATAAGTACAACAAATTTTAATTGATTTAAAGATCTTAACTAAACACACCTTTGCATAATACTAGAGGGTCTTAGTCAAAAATAACTTTGTCAATGTGCGCTGTTAGCGCAGCAACTATAAAAACGCGCCTATTTCTCATGTAATCAATGACAATATTATTACAATCATAAAATGCACATATACTCTGGAAATTGCCCGAAATGTTTTTGCACACTTTTGGACTAGCAAAAATTTCACCGGCACCGCAAAAAAAAATTAAAATAAACGGCGCCAAATTCAACATCGGCGGCTCCCGTCTGTTTACGTGGTGCGCGAAGACGCGCGGCAAAAAAACTGGCGAGTGTTTTTCAGCTTTACACACACACAAACACACGGCTGAAGCGTTGAAATCTCTTGAACACGTTCTTGTAAAGTTTGTGCGAAACCGGTTTTTTAATATTTACACTCCTGTTTGGCTTTAATTTTGCGGCATACAAAGTATTTCTGCTTTCTTTGTTGGCTTTTTCTTTTGCCTTGGGTTTCTTCGCTGGTGCCTTTCGTGCCGATTTTCGCGTAACCTGAAGAGAACGCTGCCAGATCGGCGGCAGCTGCAAGCGCAGTTAAAGAAGCGCTGCCAATCTGTTGCTGTTCTGTTAGCGCGCTGTTATGGGCAGCACTTTGCTGTTATTTAACATATGGCATAATTAAGCAGCTTATAATAATAATGCATAGTTTTCTATCCGAAACGCAGACCAGGTAAAACGCAATTTCTGCGGCCACTGCTTCTACCTGAACGCGCTGAAACAATAGGCAACTCAGGGTCGTCGTAACAAGGGCACAACAACCCCAAATAAATTAACACACAACGCAAAAGGCTCTCATTCAAATAGGGATCAACCAACAAACATGATGACGCTGACGACCTTTTACTACAATACTTCCCATAACCAAATACAATAGCTAAAGATGCCATTTCTCATTGTGTTCCGTGAAATGAAATACGTTAAATAAATACATATGTATTTTGTAAATCTAGAAACGCGCATAGCAAAAGGAATTCCATATCAGATATACATGGATTTGAAGATCGATTTGCTATTTTTGGAGAGGGGTGATTGAACGAGCTCAATGCTCAAAGCCAATGGTTTCATTTTGTGCCAATGTGGCACCGTTTGCTAATCTCAGAATCTGCCCCGTGAGATATGCTTGGCAGAGAATTGATGCCATTCACATACATACAACTGATACATCGGACTCACTCTCGTGCAGCACAAATTGATGAATTGAAGCGTCAACTGTGGGCAATATTCGCTAGTCATGGCAGTTTGTTATACCCTGCAGGCTTCAAGTGCATACTAGAGAAATAGTATTACAGAGGCAAGTGGGTGTACGTATGTTGTATGTGCATATAGACTAGAGTGTGTTCAGTCTAATCTATATACATGTGTAACATTTTAATTGTTGTTTTTAGCATTAGGAATCCACGCAACTTATGAAAATTCCCTACACAATGATATAAGTTTCACCCATTTTTGTTGCCATATAGTTGGTGAAAAACGGTGAACAAATTTTTCCTTACCTAATTTATATAACAGATAAGTTCAGTAATATGTTGGAATTTTAAAAGCTGTTGCCTAGTGTATTGTGCATGTAATTTTCATTTTTGTAAACTTATTCTAGAAGCATTAAAAATTCGTCTCTAATCTTATTTTGCGCATTAGAAATTTAATGTTTTAGTACATAAAATTTAACACAGCTTGTTTTTTTATTTTTTATTAAGTAATAATGTGTATCTAAAATGGGTATAGAATTGCTAATATGTGCATGACTTATGCAGTGGTGTGACAGAAATCTTTTTGCACAAAAGCTATTCGTCGGTTTGCCAAAAACACATCTGAAAGCGTTGAAAATCTATCATGAAAGTTACTAAACGATAAGTTTTTCCAGAGTTTTCAAATTAACCGTTTGGCGATTTTCGGCACCCAATTTTACCGAAAATGACTGTAGAACATCTCATATTCGGGATATCCCAAATACAAGGTTTTTTTTAAAGCCGCATTAAGCTCTTTAAGCGCCGTGCAGCTTACACACACACACACACACACACACCCAGAAACCTACAGTTAAGCATTTATTTATGTATATATATGCATTTATATGGCTCAACTTCCAGCAGGCACTGGAATAGACCGTACAGGTCACAGCCGCTGCATGCAGCAGTAGCGGCAGCCAGAATGCCGCCTGCCATTGCAGATGCTTGTTAATACGGCCAGGTTGGCAGCCCCACACCAACGGTAAAACATAAATATCTATGCGAAATGCATTCAAAAGAGAGCGGCGTTAAAAAAGCAAGAGAGAGAGAGAGAGAGAGAGAGAGAGAGAGCGCGTAACGCCTTTCCCGGCATGCGCATTGAGCTGGAGCGAAAAATCAATTCAGCTAAAAGTGCGCCCAGTTGGGGAATTGCAGGGGCAGGTGTATGTATGACAACAACAATGACAACATTTGTTGCGCCAACAGCAAAGTAATGTGAAGCTGCTATCAGGTGTCTCTCTTTGGCTGTGTGTTCGTGAGTAACGGCGTGTTTGCGCGGGTGTGAGAGTGTGTGTGTGTGTGTGTAACTGTAAATTGCATTACTTTGAGTAATGGCTATATACTAGGTACATATAGAGCTGGCTGTACATAGAATTGTTTGCATGAGCTCTATGTATAGTAGTATATAAGGCCGCCCTGCAGCAAAGTTTCTGCCAACTCAGCAAAACGTCCTTGTTTGAGGTTATTCGTATGCTAAAAGTTGCTTCAATGTATGTAAAACTCTATATACTGCTAGGGACTATGTATGCGAAGTTTGTATGCATGTACATATGTATATAGGGATAGCCTTTAATGTGCTCCGGTCCTGCAAATTTATTTATTTTTTTTTCAATGTGAAATTCCTGCAATCCGTTTTAGTCTTTTCATTCAATCATTGCTGGGCGACGGCCAACTTAATGTAATTTTAGCAGCTTACATGGTAAAAAAGGGGCGTAGAATTGAAATTGCAGGGGTTCCTTCATGGTTTAGAGGTTTTCCCTAGGCTAAGTGTGGGGTTTTTCAGTTGGAGGAAATCCCTACTTTCTAGTTAAAAGTCTTTGCGTACGTCAGATTTTGAAGTGGTTGCCCAGAGTTTGAAGTGGCAGGGATTCCCTAGAAAAAGAGCTATTTCTATAACTGAAAAACCACCGAGTTTTGTTGACCATAATATCAATTCCCAGTTAGTTCGCTAGAATAAGAGCTGCTTTACTTTGTTTGACAGTTTGTCCGTGGGAATTTCGGACTTTTATGGATGGAGTTAGATCTCTAAAAGAAGTACCAAAACTTCAGGTTGCTCATGCGACTTCTACAGTTTTGAAGGGCACGCAAATGTCAGCAAAACCTAAACAGCAAATTAGCTTGCGGCTTTTCAATTTGGTGTTTGCTAAATTTCATTCAAAAACTCAGTCGTTTGCTGTTCACATTTCATTGAAAAATACACAGTTCCCAAATCCACGACCCGCAGGTTCAAATCCAAGGCGCGGCAGCAACGTCATTAAATTAATGCGAGTTGCCATCAAGCTGTGAGCTGCACAAAAAGTGCGCATTAAATTAATTTATTTATGTAATAATAGGATTTCCATTTAAAGCAACAACAATGAATGTTACAGCTATAGCTGGGATCTGCTGCTGCCACATGAACGCGCCCCAAAACGTACCACGACGTCAGCAGAGGCTTTAAAATTAAAGCGTCGTCGTCGCCGCTTATATAAAACCCGGCAGCAAAATTGTGGGTGTAAGGGCATGGTTTGAGCCATAGGCGAACACATACAGTTAGTTGCATACATGAGCTAGGCAAAAGCAGTAGCAGCAGCAGCAGCAGCAGCGGCGGCAACTTTGCTGAAAGCAATGGCAACCCTAAAAGAGGGTAGTCGAGTTAGTAGTCGCGTAATCGACGTGCAGCTCTGCCTATTATTAACTTAACTGGCGACTTCAATTAAATGTGAGGTTCCATAAGCAACATAAGTAAACGCTTCATTTGGCCACATCGTGAATGTAACTATTGGATGAGTTTTGGGTGTGGAAGAAGCCACAGCGACTGAATGCTGCTGAAAGAAAATTGCCAACTTCCCGTGTATGTCATTCAACAAAGTCAGAGGGCAAAGTTGAATAAAAGTTTAAGCAACGCAAGCGACGTCCAAGGCGACCAAGACGACAACGTCGAAGATGACAAAAAAAAAAGACCAGTAAGGAAAGCAAGCTGGGGTATTGCGAAGCTTAGATGCACTTTAAGTTGTCACATAGCAAGAAGACTAGGAAGACGACAAAGAAAACCAGTGAGGAAAGCTAGCTGTTTGATGACGTAGTTAAGATGCACTTTACGGTACAGTAAATAAAAGTTTGATTTAATGTGTTCGACAATGTGGTATGTGAGATTTTGCGATTTGCAATTGCATTTGCATTGTACTAGGAACCTTACTTCATCTCGATCGGAAGTCGCATATTTTGCTGCAACCTTACCTTAACTCGATAGGAGGTAAGGTTCCTGAGTAATATGCGACTTCATCGACTTGCGATATCTCGAATTGGAAAATCGTGTTAGTAAACAAAAAAAATCGCTTTCCGAATGCGAAACCAGCATCTGGTATCATCAGTATCTGGTTTAGATATCTTTAAAACAATGAGTTTCCAATTAAAAACTATCTATACCATGATTATTAACATCTGTAGTTCGCTGTTTTAAAATCTGTTTAAGATAGCAAAGTTTCACTAAAAGCTATATAGCAGTTCCATTCCAACGAATATAGTTAACCCAAAGTACTCGAATTAGTTGCGTTACCCGCAAGCCTTCAACCAGAGTTGTCATAGTAATAGACAGACAGACGCACCTTCTTTTGGGTGCCTCACAAAAACTAGACCCAAAAGTATGTACACTCTTTAAAGTGTATGCCAAAAAATGACGCAGTAAGTGGCCAGGCGGAGGGTATGAGAAATTCATCGAGCTGTCGCACAAGCTACGCACGGGCGCTGCCGGTCCAAGAAGTAAAGTGACGCAACCGGAAGTTGCCTGCCTGGATGGGCTGAGCTGAGTTGTGGCCTGCCTCGGCGTAGTATTGAATGAAACTTATGCAAGCGACAGAGGGCCAACAACAACAACTACAACAAATAAATATAAAAAACATGAAGAAGAAGCAGCAGAAATCCTATTGTTGTTGTTTTTGTTCTTGTTGCGGAGGGCTTGCTAGCTGGGGCTTGGCCATGGAGCATGCGCGCTCCAAATTCCTTTATGTACAAATATGCGGTGAGCTATATATGTATATATATATATATATATTATATATACTTAGTGCACAGCAGGCGGCGGGCGCTGGTGCCACCCACAGCAGAAGGCGGAGGGAGTGGCAGGGCAGGCGCTTAACGGCGTGTGGCATAAATTGCGAAGAGCGCGGCAAAGACAAAAATAGCAGAGGAATTACTAAAAATGTGCAGTGACGTTGACGTCGACGTCGACGTCGACGTTGACAGCGGCAGAGATAACATAAAACCAACAGCCAGCAGTAGCAGCAGCGGCAGCAGCAGCAGCGTTCTAAAGTTTTATTATTGTTGTTGCTGTATTTTTTGCTCTAGCTAGCTGTAAAATGAGGTCGTGGAAATGGAAAATGAAAGCAGTTCGTAGACGCCATGTTGGTTTTTCAGGCTGCTGCTGCTGCTGCCGCTGCAGTCGCTGCTGCAGCAAGAAGTAACTTGCTGGCTGCTGCATGTTGCAGCCCAAGGGGCAACCACATTTATATGTAGGTATATGTGTGTGTGTGTGTGTGTCTGTGTGTGTGTGTGCGCGTTTGCAGAGTTCGAGCTAATGCCAGTAAAATGAACTTTAGTCAGCGCTTTTTGTCCTTACCATAATGAAACAACAAGAACAGCAATAACTGCAACAAATGCAACATCTTGTGGCAAGAAGCAGAAGCAGCATATCAGTCTCTAAGCAGTCTTAGTTGCCATTTGTCATTGTTATTGCAGTCACTTTGTATTTCAAGCCTCAGAACACTATTTGGGAGTGGCTTTAAATGCAAAAATATTTCATTGCCTACATTTAAGCGCCCGGGGATTTACCACATTTAAGCGTGAAAAGAAAACTACAGCAAAATGTGTGCCGGGAAATACTGCAAAAATGCTGTCTATGAGCATCGGTCTGGGAACTTTGGGAACTTTACAACCACTCATTATTTTTAAGTGAATGGTTGTAATTTTGACTGAGTCTTTTGAACCCGGTGAGCTGAAATCCGGTAAAACAAATATTTCAATGGAACGACGAAACGCAATGAGTTGAATTCTGTCAAAACAATTATTCCATTGTTCACAGCGAACTTGTCCAAGAATAAGTAAACCGATTTCTTGCACAAGACATAAAGCTTAATTAATCAGACTAAGAAAAAGCTTAACGCACATTTCATATACTACACAATAGCCTAGCAATTGAGCAATAATCATTTCCTAAGGAAATTACTATCATCCTACTAGATTAGTTACACGCAACGGACACACTTCCTTATGGAAATGAAAATAAGAGCTTGATATTAATCAAGATTGTGCTGAACAGTTGGTTACTCCGGTGAACTCCTAAACATGTGATTTGTTTACGCGCAAATTAGTCTTTCAATATCTGAATCAGTTTTTATAGGTACATTCCCGAAAAACATCTGGTCTGCAGTTACTGTGGAATGCTGGAAGCGGGCCAAGTCGCCGGTTGCTGATAGCGAACACCACGGCAACTACCACCCTACTTTGTCCACATCTCACACCTTAGCCGTTCTTAGGTGTCATCCAAACCCTGACGATAGTCAGCCGGGATGGAGGACCTGTCACAAATGTGTGGTCTACGGCAAGTGGCGACCGCTGACTAAGCAACGTTACATATGACACATCGCTACTTCAACCAACGGGTTCTGAATTGAGTTAAAAGGATTTTTATGTTGATTGACGCTACAAACGTCGAAGACCTGCGAATGTTTAAGTTTGACGCAACAGAAGTTACCTCTCTTCTGAGACCCGGTTTGGACCTAACTAAGTGATTCTCAAACTTTTTCTGGAAGCACTATCAAGTTTATTTCAGTCTGGGATTCAGAATGCAGCAGAATGCTCTGCGTTAAGGTGAGGACGTATTTGACTTTAGAATCGTTGATTCTTTCATAAATCTCCGCACGACAAAGTGGAAAATACACTCTGTAACTGTAAGGTTGTTCGACCCGCTTAAGTTGTTGAGTCCCCTTTTAACCTAGGCCAAAATAGACTTAGACTTTTTCTCATTTGACATTTGCTCAAACCGTTTTGTTTCTATTTCGGTATAAAAAGCATTGTATCTGTACCTAGAACTTACTTGCAACGTGCTTTCGGTGCAAATTGTAGAGTATTGCTGAGCTCAAGACTCTTATTGCAATGCCATTTTCGGCAACTTTTCCTTCGCCTTAGGATATTTCAAGATTTATTTGCTATAAAAATGGTTATGGATTTAGTTTCTCAAAGTAGTTTTGTTAGAGTATGCATCATTAAGAAATTTCTTTCGGAAAAGTTGAAAACTATTGTAATAAATGGCAAAATGCATTAAATGCGAATGCAATAATAACTGTAATCAATCTTCATATAGAACTGTATATATAGACTATAATGCATACCCATAAAAATGTATCTATTTCTGGAATGCCGTAAGTACTAAATGCATTTGCATTAAGTTTTCCTGTCAATTGCTCATTAAATTGGATTTTGGGCAGGAAAAGCTATTCAAAGGCTTAATATGAGTGCTACTTAATTAAATCTAAAGACTATATACACATGTATAGGTGTGTGTGTGTGTGAGTGTGTGACCGCCTATGTGTATCTGTGTGTCAGATGAGCTGTTTGCATGTGTATTGAGTTATATAACCCGCAGTTGCAGCCGCGCAGCTTGTGTGAATTTCCCTGGAAAATATCGAACGGAAAATCAATTCTAATTAAATTGTCAACGTTGCGGCACTTTACGTAAAAGCTGATTATGTGCGTGTATATGTGTATGTGTGTGTGTGTGCGTGGGTGTGCGAATAATTGCATATGTCATGTTGAATTGTGTTTTCATTTCATTTGCTTTGCAAATAATTTACAAACTAAACAATGTTGAAAGCTCTTGTTAAAATTTGTTAATGGAAATTCATTTATATTTAATTAGTTACATTTTTTGGCAATTTGTTTCGAGTTTTATAGTTAAGTGAATTTCTGCATTTAAGCGGCTTAAATTTAATTGGGTTTTAGAACTGGAACTTAGCATTCAATACGATACACAGGGAATATAAAGAAGGCGAGATTTTTACTCCGTATTAGACAATATTATAACGAAACCCGCAATTGATAAGAAACTCGTTTGTCCTGGTATGAAAATGCTTCGAAATTGACAACGATACAACCAAGAAACCTTAAGCTTAATAGTAATAGATTTTTCTATGAAAACTTGTGTAAGTAAGAAGTAAGAAGACTGCAAAACTCTGTAATTTAAGTTGTCTCTAAAAGATTTATAATAGAGTTTCCTAGGCAAATTTGTCCTTACATGAAATTGTTCCAAAGTTGACTAACTAAGGTTGAACTAAGATGGCATAGTTGGAAAGAGCGACTATATACCGACTACTTCTAGATGTACAGCGTCTTAACAGCATGGGAGTTATGATATTTTCCATTTAATTCCATTCTAGTTGTGGGATGTGGAAATCCTTCCAATCAAGGCAAGTCTTCTCCTTCTCATTAAAAAGTGGAAAATGGTAGAAGTATATTTTTATAAAAGAAAACTCTTTAGAATTTCTCTGATACCAACTCTATAAAAATAGCTAATAGCGCAATCCCAACTATGTTTTCATAGAAGTTTGGTTGAAACTAAGGCCAAACTTCCGTAGAACTTAATTTGAGGTTTCCCTTTTGCTAGTTGTTTTGAAACATGACTACGAAGACTTGCAAAAAAGTCTTTCCCAGCTTTTCAGTAGCCAAACAAAAGTGTTTTACAGGTTCCAAGAAATGTCATTTGAAATTTCCTGAACAAAAGCTGCTGTTGACCTAAGTTAGTTCCAGACTTTTGCAGCAGGGTGAGCTGGGAGCTGGGGAGCTGGGAGCTGCTTGCATTGTTTGCTTATCAATTGATGCACAATGCCCAAGTAAAAATGGTTAGAACCAAACCATCTAAAGAGTTTTTCTAGGCTTAAGTTTGCATAAAATGTGCACAAACACAAAAAGAAAAGCATTGAGCCGGAGAGAGCAAGAGAGATAGAGGGAGGCTACGCAAGCCAAAGAGTTGGCTAAAAGCAAAGAAAACCACAACATTGCGGTCGTTTGGCTTAAATGTCCAGTGCTTCCAGCAGAACCCTGGGTGTGCTATGGGCCATTACTCAATGCCTCAGCAGTCATAAAAGTTTCAAATGCATTTTTATGAGCAGAGCCCAGCTGTCTGTCTCCCTTGCACACAGTTGGTGTCTTACTTTGTTCAGTTGAGTTTGGATAAGTTCAGTTAAGTTTGGTTCATGCAAATTGTACCCAAATGTCGTCACAGAATTTTCATATTTACCGCCCCAAACTGGGCATACGTAAGGCTTCAAGTTTGCTGAAGACTCTCGTTGCATGCAACGTCTGCGTGACACTTTTGGGCGTGGTCGGTATCGGTCAGTTGTAGTTGTTTACTCTGTTTCCAGTGGTGTTTTTTTTGTGTGTTTTTTAATTGAATTGCGGCATATTTTTGATTGAAATTTTATTTTCTTTATGCAAACAACAAACAAGATGCAAAACACACGCGGCGTATGCGTAATCCAACCAAATATGTAGCACGAACAATGCAAAATGCGCATATGTCAGGTGAAAAATATCAAATCAGGTGATGAGCTGAGAAGCGAGGATGTGGAGAAGCTGCCGCGGTTTAACCTAAAACTGAAACAGCTGTCCATTCACATGTCATTTATGTCGCGCATCGATTGTCATGGCACATAATTCAAATTGACATTTTGCGCAGTGCATATTAAATAAGTGCTGCTATTTTTGTGTGTTTTTGGACTGATTTTTCGAGGTATGCACACGGGTTGCATGTCACAGCGGTTGCAAATCGCACTTGAAGCACTATTTTTGGCCGTGAAACCAACATTGGGCTCTAGGGTTTGCATTCAAATTTCAAATTTATAAACACTGTTTAATTGCAAAAGATTAATTTTAAGGTTTTTTGTTGCAAACATTCTTTGTGAATCTACTGATTGAAATGCTTTGAATTATTTAAAGAGTTTATAAAAAAATTTTTACAAATTTTATAATGATATAATTGTTAGTTTTTATGGCTCAATTTCAAAAGCTTGTTATTGTGCAGTTTTTTCGACAGCACTTGAAAACTAGTGTAAAAACTTGTTACATTTGCAAAATGAACTAGTTCATGTGACCAATTGTCTTTAATAACCGGTATGCACACTTGAACTAGTTCAAGTTCGGCACATAAATAATTGCCATGCTTAACTGGTATGTCCAAGAAACCCAAAAATGGGCTCAGAAAGTAAAAGTTTTGATGAAATAAGTTTTAACCGTTTCTAGTTGCAAACCAATAAGTTATTACTCCAGAGTTTTTTATAAAATACTACTCTTCGCCTTGTCGTCGATATTCGACGCTCTCATAACAGCTGTTTACGAAGAAGAGAAAAGAAAACACGAAATAACAAAGTTTGTGTGTACAATATAATTTGTTTTTTGAACTTCGAATCAATTTTTATCAGACTAAATTCTATTTTTATATATTCTGCAAACTGCAAGCCTTTTATCTTTCGAGTGATATAGGTTTTACCTAAAAACCTTGCGTTATTGCGAAGTAATCGGTACCACACTGAATTTTCGGTTAGCATATTGATATATAGTTATTTGAACTTATTTAATTTTAAGCTACGTAACACACAGATGTGCTACAAGTTTGCTCTGACGACGAACTCTGAACTGAAGTCGGATGAATAACCTTTAATAATTCTTCTTGGGTGAACTTTCTTTTAGCAGACAGCTTATATGCTATGGTGAATCTGTTTAGTAATACGGTTTCGGAATGGTATGGATATGGGTAGCAGATTTTTAAAGTGTGTTTTGGAATTTTGTTCATCATCATACTAAAAACTTGTATGCCGAAAAACACTTAGATAAAAAATAACTTTTGGATTTTCTAGTACGGTTTCCGAATTATTGTTACTTCGCGAGTTTCTAAGACCCATATTATTCGAAAACCTTACTTCCCATCGCCATGAAATACCATAAAATTAATGCGTTTTAAATATTGGTTCATTGTTTCTTCAGACAGTTTTGGTCTACCTCGACTCTCAGCTTTAAATAGCCTTATCTTAAAAATTTTTCTAGAAAATCCAAAATCGTTGTTGGAAATCAACAGCATCGAGTTTACCGGAAAAATTAATTGTAAGCTTTTCATTGAACTCGAATTCGTCGCTTAGTGCTATTTTTAGATGTTAACAGATGTACAACTACTCTTTCATTGTAACATTTTCACTGTCAAAATTTCTATTGCGGGGGTAAGCACAACACAGGATTTTTTGAACCCACCATCGCCACCGGATATACTATAGCAATGGAGATTAATAACTTCCTATGCGCAAAGATTTCTTCAAAAAGGTATATCTATGCATAGACCCAACTTCTGAGTTAACATATGCCTTACTGTTGTTCCGCACTTGCTAATGGTAGTTCTGAGACCATGGCACAGATGACAAAACAGTGTGACTTTGCTTGCTTTTTGTTGCCTTTTCTCGGTTATCTGGACAAACATTTCATTTAAGATCCACAACAGCTATATATTGCCAACTCCTGACGTGAATGTTTCGGTTATCTGCGTACTAAGCTTTATCACAAAAACAAACTGTAAACCTAACCAGCTGCTTGAGCTAGTTCCTCACAGCGCAACGACATTTTGATTTTAGATCCATACCAGGAATATGCATATATTGCAATTTCCTGACCTAAATATTTCGGTTATCTGCGTAGTAAGCTTTATTACAAAAAACCAGCAATAAACCTGAAAGCAAGCATTATAATGTTTTTCAGCCCTGCTTTGATCATATCTCTTAGAATAATGTAGCAGTTTTTTCCGTTTGCAGACATTTTCAGGTTAATGATCTGTGTGTGTGAGTGCATAAAAGTATTGTTCAAGATTTAAAATTGTAATGCAATTGTTGTTGGGCATTTCAATAAAGCGCACAAATACACACATACTCGCAAACAGATTGATAGATTTACATAAAATTTGGTTGTATATTACATAATTGCGCACAATAGCCAAAAATGTGTGTGTTTGAGTGTTTCATGCAGACAACATTTGAATTGCGTTGGCCTCCCACCTGTAATTGTCAAAATTGCGAAATCGTTGCGCATATTTCTTGACAGCTAACACATACAGACTCAAAGTGTGAGTGTGTGTGAGTGTGTGTACCAGCTATTCATAAGACATAAGCCGGCATGTAACGCCGCCCCAGACAGGGGCCGCCAAATGGTTGCCATAGCCCCCGCATTGTTAAGTGTCTAGCCAAAGCATTGTTTGTTGTATGGGTGTTGTTGTCGTTGTTGTTGCTTCAGTGTTGTATAGCTGCTGGTGTTGTTTGATTACTGCCGTTGTTGCTTCAAAATACACTTTTTTACACTTTTCCTCGCGCTTGTCAATTATTCAAATATTTCGCACACACATATAATGCATTCATAAACACTCACTCATGCGCTCACTCATTCATGCGCTCACTCACTCACTCATTGAATTACATTCGCCTGCTTTTCGTTTTCCTTGCCTAGTTTCCCCGTTTCATTTTATTGACTTTTCTCTAAACTTTTTAGATTTTCACGTTTCTTTTGACTGACTGACTGCCGTTGCCTGCAATTTGCATATGCCGGCAGTAACCATATGCACATATCTACATATATATATGCATATATATACGATATTTGCATATGTGTTGGTGAAATTGAATGCATATTTTGCGTGCCTTTTGCATTGCGTGTTGCACTTCATTGTTTTAGTTGGTGTTGTTGGTAGTACAAATTTGCATTGCGTAAAACCGCATAGTTGCATTTAAACCGTTTTGTTTCTTCACTCAACGCATTTTCAACTGTATTCAAAAGCAACACTCGATGCAACAACGCCCAAGTTCTTTAAACGGTTTAACAACTACCAACGACCCACTCCTCCCAGGACTCCGAGTAATACCACTTTATACTGCAAAATTCAATGCATTGTAAATTCTATATTGACATTAAGTGTGCTGCAACTTCAATGCAAGCTGACAGCTGCCACTCACAGACACCACCACACACAGATACAGTCACACACACACACACACACACACACACACACAGACTTCAGAAAGTTTTGTTTTGAAGCTTTAGGTGGGCTTGTTTTGACAGATTGAATGATTTTTAATTTTCACTGAAGCTGAAGTAATGTTAAATGCGTTTTTTAAACTCTGATAAGCTTATATAGAAATAAGTAGGTAGGAAAAACCGGGCTGCCTAACTTAGGTTTCGAAAGTAGGCGTGTGCTTGTATGTAGGTTTGTAACCAAGTTTTGGGTGTAATATAAGCTGGACTTAAGCCATTTACTAAAATATAATATGTGTTAGCTATTCGACTTTTCCAAAAGACTCTGTATCAGGTACACAAAACGATACTTATTTCGAATACGGCTACGATTACGGTAGTAGCGGTACTACTGATCCGGTAAACGGTTTTATTGCGATTATCTTTTTTTTTTAATAACAGCGGTTTCGATTCGATTCACCGATATTTGTTTCGGTTTACCGGTTATACCTTTTCCTATACAAAACTAATGCTAAAAGAGAATCACATAAAAAGAAGGGGGAGCAAGAAAAAGATTGTGTTGTCTAGTGTTTCACTTTTGATGGCAGCAGCAGAGGCAACAGCAGAAGCTTAAGGAATTCTCGGTTATATCTTAACTCCTTCAAAAGTTATGACTATTGCCGATAATATGGAAAATGGACCCACTGTGCGACGTCGCTGACAATGATTCACATAATGATGGCATGTGAAACACAGTATGAAAAAATATGAATCAGGACAGCCTTATCATACCGAAGACTTACTTGCCAGTTTTACCCCAAGGCGTGGCTATAGAAATATCAAAATTTGAAAGAGATTAATTATATGATAATAACATCAAGCTATGTTATATTTTCCCCTGTGTGGTGAGCTTGTCAAATGAGGCGACTAACAATGACATTGGGTTCTTTCGAGACCAGTAGAGGCACCCCAGGACTTGTGCGTAGGGTTTTGGAACCACCACGTAAAACCACAATTTCAATGTAAGAATGTTTTACATCAGGCCGTAACCCGATAACGGATTGTTATGGCCAGTTAAGAAGAATCATATATTTTCTTGGCGCTTTTTTTGTGAAATAGTTTCAAAACGAAAATTTAACAAGAGTTAAAACTTAAAAACGTTTATTAATATTGTCGAATTGGACAGCCTCAGACAGGCCAAACTACTCCTCGGCTCCTATGACACATAGGTTCAAGAAAATAGTATAACTAGGCAAAAATTCTGTTAGGATTCTAAGCAAGCTGGGCATCGCCCGCTCCAGTAACTGCAGTTGTCCTCGCCGCACGTACTAGCTGAATGTGATGCCCTGGCGAGGAGAAGAATGTCTTCTTCCACCTTCTAGGTGGATGTAGAATCTCGATGACCGAAGTAGGCCGACCAAAAGACCAAATATTGTGGTAAAAGTTCAATACACATAGAAAAACGATTTATGGGTGATATCAAACGATTTACAATTCCCAGTTTTTTTTTCGTTTTCCTTAGCATTTTTGCAATTTTAACGAAAATTTATCCTTAAGATGCATTAAAAAACGCTAGATTTGATTACTCCAAAATCGCTATCGAAACAGTTTTGATTTTCCATGGAAATCGCTTAAAAATTGTCGATATTAAACTTTTTTTTTAGTTTTAAATAAGCATGCTTCTTATTATTTTCTATAAATCTTCTTATTTGTTGTTTTTGGTGTTCATAAAACTTGCGCCGTAGCGAAATCTGAAGGGATTTCAAATCTTATTATTACTTTTTTGTAACCAATAAACTGCGCGGTAGCTGATTATGTGTATTCATATTAATCATACGCCACATTGGACACCAAGCTGAGGCGCACCTGAGCAGCTGCTCGTTTTTTTTTTCTCTCGTCGTTGCTCCAGGCATTTGTCAGGCAATCAGCGCGCTTTGCAACTCCCCAGCTGCCCCTCCGCGGGCCAAAACTAAGCCAATTGGCTTGGTATTCATTGCATTTACAGTGGAAAAAAAAGTACATCTTATTGGCCATGTTGCCATTGCCAACTAATGAAGCAGTCACTCGATAGCTGCTTTTCTTGTTGCCACACTTTTTGTAGCTCGAGGGAGCAAAGTTCTTGTTACAGTATGCCATTAGAAAGTTCCTATAGTTGCAGCAGCATTAGGGGCCAATGCTTCCGTCTGCCTAGAGTTCTGTTGGGTTTGTTGCATAAATTAATTGCAAATGTTGCCCTGGGTTGGAAAGGGCTGTGCTGGGATCGACAATGACGCCAATGACGACACTGACAACGCCGTTGGCACTTGTCATGTTGACATTTTGATGCGCGCCGTTGCTTAATTGATATAATTATGCAGCGACCAGTTCCACACTTTTCCGAACTTTCCGCTACAGAGTGCGGAGCTCTACATAGAGCTGACGCTGCTGATGCCATTGTTCGTTTAGAATTTCAATGTTCGGTTGGCAGCAATGGCTTTTGTCTCGCTGTCTCAGTGTCTCGCATTGCGTGGCATGATTAATATCTGTGCATTAATTAGATGCGCCAAGTCTGAAATACAGAATGCCTGCAACTCCATTCTTCATTAGTCTTGGAAAAGGCGTAAAGTTACTTTTTTCTTATTCTCTCACACAGTTCAGTTCATTTTATTTTTGGTAACAAATTGCAGCTGGGTTGCAGGCAAAAACGTGCGGCTGTAGAAGAAGCGCCTCATTTGCATTGAATTTGATCTGCATTTATATTACAGATTACGTGCTTTAGAGGAAAAACCCATAATACTAAAGTTGTTGTGACAAAAACAGCGACGGCTAATTAGTCATGCTAATAGCACTTGAGCAATCTTGTTGGGATACAGTTTGTTCGATATACAAATTGGATTCTTCAGTTGAGTCTCTTTTAGGAAAGCATATCGTTGGGTACGCGTTCGATTGAAAGACCGACAAATTTCCGTGACGAGTACTCTAGAGATCTATAAACTAGTGCTTTCTTTTGTGTGTGTCTCCAAAGACAATACAAATGTACGCTGCACTCAATTTCTAGTGTGGCTTTTCAGGTGGCTTTTCCCTCTTCATACGCCACGCAACCCGAGTGTATTTTGCATATCATCTTACTTATTTGCGAAGCTACATAGAAAACTCGACGAGACAGAGAAATGTGGGAATTAATAATAAAGAAATGGGGTTTCCTTTTGGGATGTCCAATGAATTTCCCTACGATTTCTGGCCGAGAGTTGGTATTAGCAACGATAAAATCATTCCGAAAACGAGTAGAGGCGTGTATACTTCCTTTACTGTCTTCAAAGTCGAAAAGAAAAGTGAGACAAAAGAAGTTTAAAATTGTTAATTTTGGGCATAGCGAAATCAAAACCGAGAGAAGTAATCTTACGATAGCATATCTGTGTTTTCAGTTTCTCTGTTTTTTCTAATCATCTTTCCCAATTTTTGTAAAATTCTTCTTGTTCTTAACTGGCCATAACAACCCGTTATCGGGTTACGGCCTGATGTAAACACATTCTTTCATTGGAATTGGGTTTTTACGAGGTGGGTCCTAAACCCTACGCACAACCTTTTTGGGGTAGCTCTTCTGGTCTCGAAAGAACCCAGTGTCATTCTTAGTCGCCTCATACGACAAGCTATAACCTGCTGAAGTAGTATTCTCTAACGGGAACGTTTTTTTCATAAAAGTGGAACAAACAGGAACTGTGGAACTAGAAAATGTAATATTCTCACAAAGTTTTTGCGTATGTGGAAATTGAAACAGGTAGCCATAACTTGAAACAAAGAAGACTCTCTAAAGAGTGCTTCTTATACTGTCTTCAATGTCGAAAAGAACAGTGAGACAAAAGCAATGCTAACGTTTTCACAAAATTGGAAAATCGAAGCCGAGAGAAATAAGTAACACAGTGTCGCTGCTAATTCTGATCGCCAAGCGTCTTTCCCAACATTTTAAAAATACCGTTCTTAAAAGTGTAAAAAAGGAACTGTGTAAGTAGAAAATCTAAAGTTTTCACTAATTTTTTGCGGATGTGGAAATTGAAACAGGTAGCCATAACTTAAAGAAGACTCGCTCTAAAAGTGTGTTTATACTTAAAGAGAATTGATGAACTCATATCTGTCTATTGAAGCGCCCATTTTCTTGCATGTTTTCCCGCTATTTCTTGTATCACAGCCCAACTTTGCCACCTTAAAACTAAATATTTCGTAAAGAAAATACATTTTTTTTTTTTTGCTCAACTTACATCACAAAAATTCAATTTCAATTTTCAATTCTGCCGCAGTTTCGTTTCGTTTTTGTTTTGTTTTTGTTGTAGTAATATATCTTTATTTATATATGTTTTGTATGTTTTATGTTTTTTGTTTGCAATGTTTGCTTAATTTTCTCACTTGTTTTGTTTGTTTAATTCATTATGCTCATACATATATATGTTCCATATGTATTTTACGTTATTTAAACTATGTAAAACGTTTTTTTCTTGGGTTTTCTCATTTGAATTGCGGCTGCAAGCAGACGAGCTGCCAAGCGCTACGTGCTGTTGCTTTAAAAATTTCAGTTATAACTTTAACGTTTGCTTGTAATTGTTGTATTTGTTGTATTGTTGTGTTTGTTATTGTTGCTGTTGTTGTTGTTTGTTTGTTTGTTTGTTTAACGCCCGGGCGTGGCGCTGCCAGCTGTTGCTGCAACTTTTGTCGCTTTTGTTGCTTTTCTTGCGGCTCTTGCTTGTACTCTGTCTTCTGTCAGCTGGTCGCAAAGATCGAGTTGATCTTCGTAGATTTGGTTGAGTTGCTGTTGCTGTTGTAGTTGTTGTTTTCTTAGACAGCTAATGACATGTTGCATTTGTTGTTGCTCCATTTTGACAACTTTTGAGCTTTGCACCTGCAAAAGAGAGAAATCAATCAGCAAGAGATCTTGTGTTTGATCAAGTTGTTGTTGTTGTTGTAGCTGCCGCAACAAACAACTGTTAAGCGAGCACAGAAAGTAGGAAACAAAAAAACACAAAAGCCTTGCATAAATTTTGTGTTTCATTATCAAAAATTATGGAAAAAACAGTCAATAAACAGAGAAAACAAAAACACTCTGGAGAGTCTATTGACCCAGTCAACGGCATTTCGTAGCGCCTCAAGCTAGTCCGAAACAGCGGTAGCACAGCAGCTGTAGCTCTATACTTCAACGAAACTCTATAGCTTTATAATGCTGCCTGCCTTGAGGCCCCGAAAAGTATATTTATTTATGTTATTGTATTTAACGACAACTTATTGATTTATGTTAATTTTCGCTTGTAGTTGTGTGTATCTCTTGTGGTCGGCCACAAAAACAAAAAAAAGTCAGCAAGCATTTTATTTTCTTATTAGCAAACCGTTTTTGAGATAATATAAAATAACAAGTGGGTCAGACTTTTTCGACGCACTGTTTGTATATGTGTTCATGCACTATCAACTGACATATTGCAACAATAAAAGGCGAATTGAATTCAATTGAAAGCAATTTCAAACAAGAGAATCTCAGCGCACAGTAGTCGCTGCCTCTGTGGCTGCTCAATTGCATATTGCGCATACGACGCGTTGTCTGTCAAATTTGTGTGTCTGTTTATACTAGTTAAACAATATATTCGTTGATTTTGGGTTTATTATACTTTTGAAGGGCATATTAACTTTGGCTTCAAACATTAAATGCAAAAAAGCAGTCCGTTTATATGCTTGATAAGCTTTTTGAATTGAATCCATTTACGTAGATTTGTTCTTTTTAGCGTTTCCTTGATATCTAATCTATTGTATAAGCATGAGTTGCTTGTGCCACAAACATATTTGAGCTCTTGTCCATGAAAATTTTCATGTTTTAAGCGACAAGTGAAAATCGTAACGAAACTGCATTTGAAAACATTAAACTTGAATCTTTGAATTCGAATAACATTTCACTATTACTATATTTTAAAGTTACTAAGAACCATCCCATTATCAAATGGGATCGTAAGAATAACGATTGGTGTTACGTGTATGTTGTGTAACCTTCAAACTCAATATCTTAAGAAATTTTAATTCAGTACCAAATAAAAGCGAGTGTTATTGAGTGTTGTTTTTCTAAAACATCGAGATGTCCGGTCGAACGAGGGGAACTTCTAGTGGAGAACTCCGAAAGGGTCGCTAGACTCGTATGCTCAGAGCCACGCCAGACACTGACTCCTAAAGAATATCAAGCTGATCAGCTCTAGGGAGGAGTCGGCAAACACCAGCTGCGTCAGCGACGAAGACCCGGCGATCAAGCTGATCAGCTTCAGGGAGGGCCAGTTAACCCGATGTTAAAGGAATGTATTTTGTCAAAGAACTTATGATGAACTATATCAATACGGGGCACGTTTGAGCTTGTTCTTTACCTTCGTGACGAGACAGTGACCGTTGGCAAGTGTGTCATAATGGCCGACCAGCCTTATCCGAGGCCACTCGGCACCAATAATCGCACGGCCCTGTTTGGAACCACCCCCTGCCAAACTACGAGAATATGTTTTCAAGACGGAAGGCTGGGAACCCGCTCTCTACGGCCAAAAACTTCTGATGAACTACATGAACACTGGGCTTGATCTTGTTTTTTTTTCTTTTTTGTGACGAGGCAGTGACCAATGGTGCAGGCGTGCCATCATGCCCGTCCTATTCGAGGCCACTCGCACGACCCTCCCAAACTACAAGAGCTGCTTTCCGAACAAACACTATAGCATCCGAAATGATGAATTATTTCAAATTATATCTAAATTCTTTATCATGGCCATGCTTTCCATAGAAATGAAAGATTCAATTTTTTTGAGTTAAAGCGAGGGAATTTGAAGGCGACTCAAAATGCGAGTTCTATAGAACTTCAGTTGCATTATTTATTATCAAGAACTTTATTCTAAAAATGGTTTTATATAAAGGAAATCATAACCAATGAGAGAAGTGTCTCAGTAGATAATGAAGTAAACTTGCTAAGAACTGATCTTATCTTTGTTGTTTATAAGATATCCATAAAAATGGCATTACAATTTGTTATAAATAAACTGTAATGTGGACGAAATTGGGTCAGTATATCGTAAAGTCGTAGAGGACAGCTAGTTCCAAGCGATTGCAAGTGTATATAGACTTTGCCTATTTTTGTTTATTCACTTCTGTTTGCTATTGTTTTTTTGAACGGAAAAATCCCCCAAAAACTACAAAATATTGTGCATGTCGTATAAATCAAAAAAAAAAAAATCCAAATTTTATATCATTGTTTCGCCTACAAAAGCAAACATATATATATATACCTATGATGCCTATGTATATGTGCCTTTATTTATTTATAAAATTTGTCTTATTTATTTTATTTGTTTATCTGCGAGCCGCATTGTGCACTTGTGTGTGTGTGTATATTTTTCTAGTCATTTGTCTAATTCGAAAAACACAAAAAAAGGTGGCAAAAACTCTTGACAAAGGTCAACTTGATTAGCGCGTCGCGGTCTCTCTGCCGCTGTCGCTGCCACTGCTGGCGTCGACAGAGACCGCTGATAGACAAACTTATGGCTAAGTAAGTAGTACGGCACGGAGCTTACGAATTAGCATCACCGTCTCAATAATCCAGGACTTGAGGCAGGCAATGTAAGTTCCATTAATAAATTACACACCTGCAAATAGAAAGAAGAAGAAAGATACAATTAGTGAACAAGCTTTTTCAGTTTGACATTTATAAATGTTTGATGAGTAGATTGTATAAAATTGACATTTAACTATAAGAAATTACAGCTCAGCCTGGCAATGAAATTCGGCAACAGCTCTCTAATACTTTCGACTATTTGTGGAAATATAAAATCGATATTAACATAGAAGAGATTCCTAACTTCGAGACTGTTCACATAAGAACTGCCTAACAGTGGGCCAAAAGCAGCACACCTTGTGCAAGAAATTCGGCAACAGTACTCTTAGACTTTCGACTATTTGTGGCAAATAATTGACATTTACATATAAGCGATTCCTAACAATGGCCCAAAAGCAAAAAATCTCGCCAAAAAAGTTTGGCAACAAAGCTCTAAGACTTTCGACTATTTGTGGCAAATAATAAGTTTAGTTTAGAAATTTGGCAACAGCGCCCTAAGACTTTCGACTATATTTGAAAAATACTAAACAAATGGTATACAAGCTACATTAACATATAAGAATTGCTTAAGATTGGCCCAAAAGCGGCACAGCTTGGCCAAGAAATTTGGCAACAGCGCTGCCAGACTTTGACGATTTGTGCAAATACGTTTTGCAAAGTGCAAAAGTTCAAAATTATACAAAAGAAAGATGCAAAAAAAAAATAGCACAAAATAGAATCCAAATCAAGGCAGAACGTTTGCCAAGAAACTGACAGAAACAGGCGACCGTAAGATAGACAGACAGTGAATAGAAATAAACAGATTACATATGTATATTATTTTTAGCGTCAAGCTATAATAATACAGAAATATCTACTACATCAGCATATAAAAATATAACAATATGCTAGAAGAAATATTGTATTTGCAAGGCGCCCGCAAGCAATATGACACAACAGCTGACAAATGACGATGACAGGTTGATACCAATACTAATGCCAAAAGGGGTAAAGCGGGGGTGAGTCACGGGTAAGGCTGCGGGACTTAGTTTGTTATAGAAACAAAGGCAGCACAGCTGTTGTTGTTCTATGGCAACGGTAAACTGGCTCTTTGAAAAGCTTATGACAATATCTATAAATGAAAAGAGTTTTCGTGCAATGAAATCATTGTATTTGTGGGTTTCAACTAAGTGGTTAGAGTATTTTTATCGCATGATGTACTAAATAATAAAAACTTATAATAAACTAAAAGTTTAGGTTTGCTTTTATTAAGTAAATCGATATGATTATCGAGTAATTGCGGCCAGCAAGTTCTATAGTGTATTTTAAAGAAATTACACATAACTTGACCCATAGCATTCCTTTTTTATGTGAATATATCCGTAAAATTCGTGATTTCAGACTTCTTTCTGTCCCACATAAGGTTCCAACGAGCGTGTCGTCTGAGAGACTAAAGCAGGCAGCGCCAGCAGAGCAGTTGATGATGGCAACTGAATGTGCGTGCACAACACATTGACTAATCTTGTCTGCCGATCCCTGAACTAAAGCCATTCCAGAAGGCATTGACTTAACAGCTCGAACCTTAATTCTAACAGCGTTTTGACTTTACGTGTAATTTGTACAGTGTTAACTCTAGTTGACTAACAACTAATGAAATGAGCACACAATCGTGTAAAAACCTTAAAATCTTATTGAAATACTAGCTATGCAAGAGTTTTCTACAAAGTTTGGTCAAAACTATTAAAGCAACTGCTGCGTTACCAACGACTTGAACTTCACATACTAAGTATGCCCAAAAGAGTATCAAAAAAAAAGTGAACGGCAGCACTTGAAATCGTCGAATACCTTTGAAAATGACCCACAAATCACGACAAAAGTCATATAAAAATAAAAAATAAAAAAACACAAATAACAACAACAGCAGCAAATAAACAAATGAATGTCTATGTGTTTTGTGGGTCTATTGTGGGGTGTGCTTTTGTTGTCCTTCGGCGCCGCAATGGCGGAAGCGACAAACAGCCGCCATTTTGAACACAACAAACTAACACAAACAAACCAGGCAACCCTAGCAGCCGCCATAACAGTTTTCAAACAACAATAGCAAACATGACAATAAAACATACAAAAGAAAGAAAGAAAGAAAGAAAGAAAAAACTAAAAGAATGGACACAAAAAAATGCAAATGAAGTTTGAAGAGCAAAGCAGCAACAACGCAGCGGAGAAATCATAAAAAGCCGAAACATAAAAATTTAAATGCGAATGTCGGCGAGCAGCGCAGTCAGCTGCGACTGCGACTGCGACAGCGACGTTGACTGCAGCATTAGTCAGCAAGAAAAGAGAGCGGACGCCCGCCCAACAAACGTACCAGCCGCAGTTTCGAAAATACAATAACAATAACAATAACAAAAAAAAAAGAAACTTTGGCTCACAAAAAGTCATTGACACTAAAAACTTAAAAGATGCAAAAGATTTCAAAAACAACAACAACAACAACAACAACGGCAACATGAACAACTTTAAATAAAAACTGGCTCTGCACACGCGGCGTATGAGCAATGCGTCAAATCGGTTGTTCGATGCCCTGCTGTCAGTTGTTCACCTGCTGCTCCGTGCTCCGTGTGCATCTCGCCGTCTCGGTTCTTTCAATTGGAAATCAATTTCCGCTGGCCGCTTCGCTTCCCTAATTACTCCACTAACAAACTAACTGCAGCTCGTTATGAATCATTCAGTGTGAGTCGTTGTTGTTTTTATTGCTGGCATGTCAAAAGTTCAAGCAACGTTAAATCAATGCCTAAATCAACACAAAGAGGGCGTGGCATTTGCAGGCGTTTTTAGTTGTTCGGAGTAAAGCAATTGCAAGTTGAGTAAAGTGCAACAACAATAGCAAAAAAAACAAAAGGCAGTTTAGTAATTAGTACTTCGTATAGCTATGCCTTCATATATGTTTTAAGATACAAACATTTTGGGCCAATTTCTCTCCATCTTTATATTGTTCGTCTACTATCCTCCTCGCTTCTCATACGTGGTACCCAAGCGTAGTAGTAAAGAGGAAGAAAAACTATTTCGAAATGAAGAATCTCTGCATTGAATAGAAGCACCTCTTAGTAGCTCTTAGGAGCACGGGGTTTGTTGAGCATAGCGAACAGGGGGCGGAACCCCCTATTTTTTTATACGAATTTTAAGTATTTTATTAGTTCTTTAGGGGTTTTAACAAGTGAATGCCAGCGCATGCTCTCATATGTGACTTTTATAATTTTTTAATAGCTTTTTTTATGTTTCCTTTTTTTTTTATTAAGTAATGACGAAGGCCAAAATGTGCAGATAAAGAAGTAAAAATAAGTTAGACAAGAACTAGACAACGGGAGTTTTTTGGTCCTGATACCTCAACCCAGTGCGATGATGGTGTGAGGTCTGTGCAAATAGAATGCCACTCAAAAGGTTAAGTATATTATGGGAAAAAGCATTTGTTCCATCGAAACTTAGCCTAGCCAAGTAACTATTCAGGCTGTGGAAGTTAAGAGCTATGATGGTACTTGCTGGGCTCGGTAGTTGAAGGGTCTTCAGTTTGTCACTCATTAGACAACAACATTTCCGATTAGAGTAGTCTATTACACTACTCAACACTAGTTCATATTCAATAATTCTGATGGGTAATCATGTTTAAACTACATTCAAATGCTGCTCAAATATACCGATATTCGAGAAATTTTCTAAATCTATAACCCATAAACCGAAACAAATATCGGTGAATCGAATCGAAAGCAATATTATTGACAAAAAAGAAAACCGATATAAATCCCTTTACCGGATCAGGAGTACCGGTACTACCCTAATCGTAACCGTACCCGAAATAAGTTGCGGTTTGAATCCCTGATTTTAGCCATATCGATCATTTGCAAGAAGACTTTCATTACGCACAATATGCGATTTTGTAGGAACCGCTTTTAAAGTTTTTAATTTGCTCCCAACTATTAGAAAAAGAAGGACGTATTCCCTTTTCATGCGCAGAGTATGCAAGATATTAACATGAAATTGCACACAGCATGAAGCAGGATGTAACCAACAATTCTGCATAATTACCTCAAAAATTACGTTTTTTGAGTTATCACAGTCTTGTAAATGAGCGATATGCTTTTTTTGGTTCCACTTGAGACTTTGAAAGAGCTGCAGACATCCTGTGAACATTTGTAGTACTCAAAAACTTGGACATATTTTGTAGTACTTCAGCTCTTAGATATGCCACAAAAACACGGCTGAAACTAATCTCCAATTCTAGCTGCTTACTTAATCGAAATAACAACTAATCAAAACTGATATCTTTCTAAACGCTGACTCACAACTATTTAGCACCACAGAAACCAACAGATCATGCTGAAATGCAACAACTAACTCAAGAATAATATGTATTCCGATATAAGTGCTGTAACGCGCAGCAAAAACCAAAGCAATAAACATCCAGATCCAGAGCTATCATGCCCTTAATGAATGTAAAATGTTAAAATGTAATAGTTATACGAGGAAACTGAATCTTGGCCGGCATCTCGCGCGGTCTTGGGTTGCCTTTAATGATGATGCAGTTTTATAGAGTGTAGGGGCTGCCGCTGCCGCTGCCAACAACCACAACAATCATCAGTCAGCAATGATATATTGTGTGTTATTATATAAATAAAGGCACACCACAAACACACACCAACGCACACACACACACACACACACAGAGAGAGAGAACGACTTGTACAAATAAATTCACTTTGCCACGATATGTTTGCCAGGGCCAGACGTTGGCACCAACCAACGACGGACAGACAGTCCGACCGACTGACAGATAGTCCGACCGACAGACAGACAGTCGGTCCCAAACGACATTTACGCCAATGATTTTGCACAGTTTCAATCTCTCAGTTTCTCGTCTCGGTTTCTGTCTACCATTTGCTGTAATCTCTTTTTTTATGCGCTTTAATTTGTTTTCTTTTTCGTTTCTTGTTTGCCAAAAGTTTATTGATCTCTTGCATCAATTTTATTTGCTCTCTCGTCGCGTCCTCTCCTCTCCTCACCGCTTTTGCTCTTTTGTCATTAAGCCTTTCATTTCATTGTCGACTGAGTGAAAATACTCTATAGTTAAATAGTTATACCCTGTACACAAAGTGTAAAAAGGTATTATAGGTTTGTGCAATGTATTTAACAGGCAGAAGGAGGCGTGGCAGACCATATGTTCCATGGCCAGGAGCAATAGTCGAGTCGATATGGACGTCTGTCCGTCCTTCCGTATGAACGTCTAGATATCAGACACCATAAGAGGTAGAGGCACAAAAATTTACTAAAAGATGCGCATTTACACCAAAAGTATGAAGTTAGTCGAATTACGTCGATATCTTGCCGCTTCCCCTGTGACATATTTTTCCGGTTTACAGCAGCTCCGTTCAATCTATCATCTCGACATAGGTGTGCGTCATGTTTATGTGCATCTATGTTTTAAAAATGATCTAAATCGAATAAATGTATACATCAAAAGCTATAGTAAAAAATATGATATGATAATTTCACCACCCTCGCCTATATACTGTGCCAAAATTGCACTGCATGTAGATATGTATACATGTGAGCTAGAGTTAAAAAATTTGGTGTGGAGACTCGTTTGACCCTAATCGTTAAAACTGCATCCACCTTTTTTCAATGGGACCCCCCCTTCCGCAATCGATTTATCTTAATTACTGCCACACCTCCCAATATATTGATTTGAAAATTGTCACAGACATTTATAAATGTATTTTTGATCTAAGGTACAAAATTCAACGAAATTGACCCATGAATACTGGAGTTATGGGCATAAAAGTGGCGAAATGGTTACAGTCATATTAAACTTCTAAAAAGAGACATAAAAGAAAATACTTTCGTTCCCATTTTACCGTATGCTGGATTTAGTGCTTATGGAGGAAAAAAGGGTACAGGGTATTCCACTGTCGGGCACCGTCCCGACTGTCTGCATAACAATTTTTTTTTTCTGTTAATTTTTTTTCTTGCGTGAGACTTTTGGCTGCCTTTCTATATAGATTTATTGCCATACCAAAAAATCATGTCAAATATTCCAAGGGCAAGAATAATTTGTGCTAAAAATAAATGGAATAAAAAAGAAAAACAAAAAGCGCCAAAAGCAAATAATACACTTTTGTGACGGCAATAAGTTATGTGAAATCTTGCATATGGCAAAAGAAAATTCAAGAAAAAAGAAAAACAATTTAAGTCATTGGGAAAATTTATGGGCTAAACAAAGTAAACAAAACGCTGCGCAAACAGCTGTGTTTGCTATTCATAAAAGCAGCAAAAATAATGGCGTTAAAATAAATAAATAAATAATATATAAGAAAAAATTTTGTTGAGTAAATACGCGCACAGATATGAAAATGCCGAAAATCTTGCCGAATTTTGTGCAAAAAAATTGAGATGACTTACTTTGGTAGCCGTACTTAATATACTCTTTAATTGACATAATACAAACATTCAGGTGAAGTGAGAAATTTCTTCTTATTGACGGCATAACAATCCATTAGGTGCTGCTCATAAATGACGTCATCACCGAGGGGAGAGTTGCACATCAAATTGTGACAAAATGCTAATGAAATCTCAAAAAATCTTTCTATTTTCATACAATGTACTTTTCTTTCGAATTCAAACATCCAACAAAGATCTTGGTTGACGGTTTGTGTCGTCGAATGAGGGGGAGACTATTTGGGACAAGGGGGGAGGGGGATTCATAATCTTCAAAATTTTGGTGACGTCATTTATGAACAGCCCCTTACCCGAATTACGGTTTGGTGTACCAAAGGAAGCTAGTATGCTGTTTACAGGGTACTTTCAACGTGGCATTCAGAAGACTTTTCTTACAGCAATATCATCAAGAAGTAGATAACATAAAAATCCATTACCAAAGGTAGCTAGTGTGCTGTCTACCTATTACCGAAGTTTACCTTTAGCCGGCAGGTGGCTCATACCTTGTAATACAAATGCCTTCCCTGGTAATACCACCTGTGTCACGACCTATTCCAGCGTCATCTTCTTTGACCAGCCGCATTTAGAAGACCTTTCTTCGAGCAATACCCACAAGAAGTAGACAAATTGCAGACAATACAACGGAATGCCTTTCTGTCGTTTGCAGAGCATCGCATCAAAATCGTAATTATTGACCGAAAATCCAACTATATAAAGATTTTAAGAAAATGTCTAAAGCATTACTTCAGTGCGAAAACCACAACGATTATTCTTAGTTTTTTGTAAGGGTTTATAAGTGCAGCTTGGTTCAGAAACAAACTAGCGCTTCCAGCCCGTTAATCGAATCCCGTAAGATATGCGCTGATTTGCTTTAAGATAGGAGAAAACTAAGAGTTTTGTATCCCCATGATGATATATCATTGTCAAGTGATCTTGCGCTTTCGATTGGATTTCTTGTTTAATCTACCTACATAAAAAAAAAGTTGATGCCTTTAGCCTGTACCCTTTTTCCCCAAACGGAAAAATGGGAACGGAAGTATCTATTTTTATGTCTTTTTTGACAATATTGATATGACAAAAACTACTTTTATGCCGATACCTTCAGTTTTATTGGGCCAACGATTTTAAATTTCGAAAACAGATCGAAAACACTTTTGTAACTCTACCTCAGAGGAATTGTAGAGCAGTTTATAAGCGAAGGATAGAAGAAATATGTATCCAAAAATCTGTATGTTGCTGACGTTAATCGGGTTGATCCAATCTATAGATCTTGGAATGTGGAATTTTATTAATAAAGAAAATCTTGAAAAAGTCTTATTTTGGTGGAGAAAAAAGCGTTAAACTACCAAAAATGACACACATTCTCAAAGCGTACTATAAATTTGAGTTTTAAGATCCTGAGTCTCGTTTCGTTGTATGCGTTAATTCCGAAAATACTCGGACATGCGTGCTCGAACTGTTTCGGTTCAATACCAATTTTACAGCCCTGCTTAAACCATCCAAATTATATTTATTCTTGCCTGTTTTTAAGGATTCCCTGCCTCATCTAAGAGGTTAAGAAATCAAAACTACCTCAGGACTTGTACCTCACAACTTCTTAGATGTTTTCAGTTCTTTTTCGATGACGACCGCCTCATTCAAGTGCCTTATCATATCCGTTGGGAAAATGTTGAAAAACTTTCACAGGACTTCTAAGCTCAAAGTGTTCTTAACACGATATATTTGCTGCTTTGTCGCTCCTTATACCGTTAAACTTTTACTAAAAACCACATTCCCATCGAAATTTCTTTTTAAACTTTACCTAAATCTCAGCTTAAGATTGCATGTCAATGTAGCTGCTATTGTTGTAATTGTTGTTGCTGTACTTTTTGGCTTGCTTAAAAGTCAAAATGACAAAATTACCGCTTTTTTGGTGTAGATTTGGCAGAAAGAAAGCGGCGCCACAACAACAACAACAGCAACTACAATTTGGCGCTACTCAAGTGTTTGTTGCGGTTGTTGCAAGCTTATGCAATTTGTGTGTGGCATGCAATGCCGTGTCGTCTACAGCAATGCATGTATGTGTACTTTTTCTCTTTATTTCTTACAGTGTAATGGGTGAAATTGGGTTTAGTGTTCAATTTAACACCCACGTTCTACTTTGAGTTTGTTAGCCTCTCTCTGTCGGCAGCTGAATGCCAGTTGCTGTTGCTGTTGCTGTTGTTGCCGTCACACAATTGCAAGCCAGTTGCTAGTAGTAGTTGCAGCAGCAGCAACAACAACAACAACAGCGTAGGCAACAAAATGCAATCATGTTTAATTATGCATTCCATATTGAATTTGTCTCAGCGGCTCTCGGCCTCTTTACCGTTATTACTACATACAGTGAGCGCTGCAAGCAAACGCCCCCATTAAAAATAAGCTAGAGAACAACAACAAATTAGTTTCTTTTTTTTTAATTGATTGACAAACCAATTTTGAGTATCTTAAGCGTAGCAAATTTGAAGTTTTCGAGAGCAATAACAATTCGAAAGGGATTCAGTTTTGTAAAGAATCGAAATTCACTGTTAATTTCCGTTGCAACAACGACAACAACAACAACAGCAACTTTAGCTCGATAAGTGCTATTAAAAGAAATTTGAATTTAAAATCATTGAAGCATTTCTATGCCACAAGAAATTAACATAAAAATGTTTCACAGATTAGTTTATAGATTTCTAGACATGCATAGAATTAGACAGCAACAACACTCTAAGACCCAGCCAGGTGGGCGACAAAGCAGTGCAAAGAGTGCAGACCTCGAGGCAATAGAATAAAGTGAAGTCAGCGTGGGCTGAGACAGCTTTGAAATGCATTTTCTGGGCGGGATCGGAAGGGGGTACTCCGCAGCTAAGTTACCATTTTGGGGCACAGCTAAAGTTGTCTTTGTTAGTAGCTGAGGCGCTGCTTTTGTAGTTTTTGTTGCTGTTTGTGTTCTACACCAAGAACTGCAAGGCAGGTCAACGCCTCTTTTATTGGATGTATGTGCAAATGAGCACGGTAAGAACTCCGCATAAACGAACGCAGATTGTCACGATATGGCAAACGAGCCTAAAGAGATACATAGATTTGGAGTGACTTTTTGGGCGGCACGCAACAGATGCCAAGTCACGAAACTTGTGTATTCTTTAAACAGAACATACTACTTAGGAATAGGTCTTCGAGCTCAGGATTATCTATCCAAACATTGGATATCTATTATACATTGTTTAAAGCTCAGGACTTTCTTGCTATTGTAAAAGTACGCATTTTCCTACGCTTATTTTTTTTCTCCTAGTTATCATATTATTTTTTATAAAAAAAATGAATGAGAAGAGTAGCAAAGTTTGAAGTGCAAAATGAGAGCAAAAGCTGAGTTCTTTGGAGAGTTCAAAACATTTTTCAGCCCAAAAAATTAGGTTTGCGGCTTATGCTAAAAATAATATTCAACATTTTTGTGACTTCATTCATGGACTGCCGCTTATAGTTTCCAAACTGGTAAACTCAAACTTAAGCCTGAAGCTGAGAATTCAGCTGCGTTTTGGCTCGTATAATCTATTACCTTTGGTTTTAATATAGGAAAGTTCTCACTTTGATTCGAATATCTAGAATATCCTTTAAAAAGCGCAACTAGGACTTGACACGTTATCTAGATTTAAGAAACTGCTTGTTGGGGCAGTAATCTGTTCGTAAGAACAGCTTTAGAAAGCAGTATACCGACGAGATGAAACTCTCAGATAGTGAAATCAAGGCTTTGGCTGAAGAGCTTCTTAGATTTCGAACTTTTACTGCACAGAGTCTTATAACGAAGTATAAGTTTTAAATTGCTTCAAGTTTTGAGCTGTATGATTTACTGTACTACCAAATCTCTATCTATCTTTCCATCTATACATATATATTTACATATATATAGTCTTTGTTATTATTGTTACTTTGGCTTTGAGATTTTTCATTGAAAATTTTCTATAACGCGCTTCTCTTGAGCGCACAATTAGTTCAATGCTCATCAGCGGCAACTACAACAATAACATCAGTAGCAACATCATCTTCAGCTTCAGCTGTCATAACAATTTGCTTTTTAAAGCATTATTGTTATGACTATGATGATTACTCTTATAGTCAAGATAATTATGTTTATTATTGCTACAGAAAAATACATATATATACATATATATGTATGAATATTCCAAGATACAAAAATATATTTACGCGCATTTCATTTCCATTCATTTAATTCCATTTTGTTGGCCAGTCAGTGCATTGCACCCAAAACAACAGAAATCCATTGCAAAAGTTGGCCCGTTTGTGTGGCCAACGTTAACGGGGGCTTTGATGGGGGCTATTGGGGGGAAGGGAGCGGGGCTTTTGCCATATTGTCATCCATAATGCGGCACAGCAATTGGCACTCTATTTTGGTTTATAGCTGGTGAAAGCGTCAAAAGAGTTTGCAATTATTTTGCCACTGCATTTTGCACGCACCACCGCACTATCTGCCTGCCCCATGTGGCACACCTCTTTCTCTTTGCAAGTGTTGAAAATCAGTTAAAGTGCATAGAGTAAACTGGGTAGAGTATACAAAAGACGATTGTCAGAGAACAGTTTTGGTATACTTCTGCAGGAGTTGTGAGGAATTGCAAGTACGGGTGGAAAAAGCCGTCGTTCTAGTGTTCAGTCTCTGAGTACTGAGTACAGTATAAGAAGGATCATTTTTAGGTACAAATTGGTCTCCAAATTCGTAAATGAATAGAACTTAAAGTTAATTGTAAAGTGAGACTCAATGTTCTTCAATAGGCGCAAAATCACTTGAATTGTTAATCGTAAAAAAATGTCTATTTAAAATGAGAGTATTCAACTTAAATTGAGATTTTACGCTCATATATTGATATGATCGGTTGGTGTACAATGTTCAGAGTTTTTTTCTCTGTCTAGTTATTATCAGAGTAACGTTTTTGTACAAAAATATGTCTAGTATAACAAGTTTTCAGGTTCCAAAACGCTTTTAGAGCTAGAAAAGATTTGTTTGAGTTGAAAGAATCATGTATGTTTCCAATTTCGTTTCCGATTGGTCGATTTAACGATGAAGTTTATTTATTAAACATCCCAAAAGCGCTTGAACATGATCTAAACATTTTTGTATTCTTTATATCGGACTTATGAGTGTTTCACAATCCGAATTACGTAAGCATATATAAAAACTTATATATGAGCACTTCTATAGCTACGCACGTGACATTCGCACGTCTTTAATATAAAGAAAACCAAAAAATTCTTGTTTTTTGTTTTCCTTACTTTTCATACTTTCTATTCATAAATTTTGTTATTGATAAATCTCTTTTATCCAAGCCATACGTGAAATACGTCACGTGTCATAGGTCACATGTTTTGGAACGCTTTTACGCTTTAGCGTAGTTTCGTTTGAATTTTCTTCAAAAATCCGCCGATCAAATGCTAACTTATGAAATTTCCTTTCCTCTAAAAGATAGTTCTGTCACATTGGCGAATTGCTTTTTGATTGAAATTCGGCATAAAAATATATCTGGCATAGTGAAAAATAGCTTTGGCTTGAAATCCGGTTGAAAGAGATTCAAGGCCCACTCCCGATTGAGAAAGATTTTAATTAATTTCCGAAAATTGTCTACAAATCCATTTCAACCGAAGCGCAATCCGTCGTTGTGGTTTTAACATAATCGAGATAGAGATGCACATCTATTGGAAAAGCTTGTGACCGATGAATTTTTGAAGAAAATTGAAATGTCACTCAACTCTATACGTTGATATTCGAGGCGCATCCTTTGGACTGTCTCTTTCAACCCAAAAGCAATGCGGCGTTGAGGTCGATGTTAATCAAAAACCTTTTGAGCTCCAAAAATTTTCAAGATGTGTCAAATGAAAACAAAGGCTTAAACTTTAAAGGATTTCTGGCATATACTATATTAAAAGACACATAAATGCTGCATGGAACTTTCGATGACCCGAAAGAGCATTGACAATTTGACGCGAAAAAATTGTCTTTCTTTAGTGGTTACATCTGCCCACACACTCTGAAAAACTCGTACTACCCACAAAGTTTACTGTTTAAATGTTTTGACAGATCATCAAAGCCCACATTGTATGTGTGTGTGCGTGTGTGAGTGATGAATCGAGCTTTCTGAAGATTTATGTGGGAAAGGAAGCACCAAGACATTGGCAATTGATGCACGTTTAGATGTTGCCACTTTATTGGCAACTGACAAGTGGTAACCCTTTTAGCCAATACTTGGCAATCCAATGACAAGACCGGCCATACAAATTGTATAAGTTATGTGTGCTGGCTGCTATTTTAGATTGGTTTTTGAAGCCATAAACCGGTTCGGTTTTCAAACGCCGGAATGGCAATCACTGCAGCCACCTGCTGGCCAATGGCCCGCCAAGTGTTCCATCAAGTGTGACCAGTCCAAAATGCAACGACGTCGTCGTCTATTGGCAAACTTTGTCGGCCATGCGTGTTGGGGCGTTTGGTTAGCCGGTTATGCAAATATGGTCAGAACTTAATAGACAACGCTATTCAATTGCTATATAAAGTGCTGCTGCTGTAGCTGCTCGATGTTTTTGCGCCCGCCAAAAAGTCAGAGTGGCATTTCCGCTGTGCTGAGGGAACAGCAGAAAGGAAGGAACTTTGGAACCGGCGGGCATAAATTTTTTGCAGCGGAAATAGGCAGAGCAACAATCAGCAATAACAACAAAAACAATTAAATTTGATTAACAAAAATAAAATTAAAGTGTTTTTCATTTTGTTCAAGTGCCATGAAATTCTGTACTAGGTACCTTCTTTTTTTTTTGGCTAGGGAGCTGCTCCTGCTGACTTAATAAAAAGCAAAAGGGTCGCCTTCGAAAACAATTGAAAACCCAAAACAGACCGAATAAGGAGCAAGTGAGATAGCTAGCGATGCTGGCAGAGATAAAAACTGGCGGCGCATAAATTATGCTGGCGGTCTTCCGATGAAGATTACCGCTTCCATATATGTCTCTATATATGCTGTAGTAGTCATTCCATAAGGCACTTGAGTGAAGTTTTTCGAGAATTGAAGTGCAGCAGCGAACTGCACTGAAGTGGAATGAGCTGTTTTCAAGTGTAGCGAAGTCAGAGGAAGAGCGAGGAGCAACAGAGAGAGGAGCAGCAGCGGGTTCTGCGGTTTGTCTGCCTGTCTGGTAGGTAGGTAGAAGTAGGTAGACGCCAACAAGTAAACCTTGAAATATAGAGTAGCCAGGGGGCAGACCGAAAAAGAGAAGGCATGTTTAAGGAGGTCACATTGCGACTGATAAATGCTCTTTAAGCAGTTCGTTGAATGGAATTGGAATATTTGTAGATCTTTGTAATTGTGAAATCGTTTTTCCTGTAATCTTTAAAGAGGGAGTGATGTGCAAAATAAAGTTCAATTAAAGCAGAGATCGGCAGTAGCAGCACCGGCGTTGGCAGAATTTAAGTTCCAAACTTGAAGAGACAAATACAAATTCTTAAGGTTTAGATCATGAAGTAATAAAACTAAAGAGGAGACGCCTTCCCGTGTTTAACTTTGAACTCTCTCTGCGCATATACGTCACAAGTTCGTGTGAACAAACAATGCATAGTAAAGCAAAGAACTTGATCTAGGGACGTCATCTGCTTTTTCTACTTTGCTTCCGTATAACGGATCTGCGCAATGCGTTTCCTTCTTTTCAATGCTTCATGGGTTTAGATAACTATGTAGTTGCGTGAAAGACTTTCTCTTTTCTATCTTCTTCTCTTATTCTTATTTTCTGCCTCTACCTTTCTCTAATTCTCTTTATATCTCCTTTTCTCTTTCTCTTCTTCTCTGCTTCTCGTCTTCTTACCTTAGAAGGAGAAGTGTTATAACCTATACTGCAGATCTCGGAGATTTCCTTTGGGTCCTTTTCTACAAAAGTTTTAAGATTTTCGGTTTCAATAAGCGATTCCTATACAAAGATGTATCTATTGTTATTGGAACGTTTCCTTTGATTTCTTTTGAAATCCGACCTTTTAAGTAATCTTGTGAGTTCTTATATAAAGTTTTAATATTTGAACTAAACTTTATTCTTTACGTTTGATACGTTTTTTAACACAATATTCAAAAATATATGCAATTCATCTAACGAAACTATTTCGAGCTTGGTATATTTTCAAAAATCCTTTGGAAAGGGTATTCATAGTTTTACCATTTTTTCGCCGTGTGTTGATAACACAGAGCAAATAATTTCATTTTAACAAAACTATTAAAACTATCATTAACATTTAGTGCCAATTTGCATAATCGTAAAAACAGCGTCTTATGACCAAAATTATATACTGTAGCTCTTGCGATCTTTGAAAGAAACCTATATATTTTTATGGTCAAAGATTTATTTGATTTTTATGGTTGTAATTTGGTTTACTCTTGGCGTACTCGCTCCTTTAGTCTTTAACAGGTACACATCTACTGCACTATTTAAACCAATACTTTCCATTTGTGCCAGAAATCACTTTCAGCCGAATTCCGATTTAACAGCCAGCGGAGCACCAGAAATCTCTATCGTTGAAAATATATTATGGTAATCGTACTAAGACTTTCCAAGAGATTATTCTTAACAATTACGAGAGAAAAGGCCTTCATCTCCCAAACTTTCCTCAGCAAAACACAACATTTTTCTGGAAGGTCAAACCCCTGACATGGAACATGAACCTCTCCACCACTGTCTCAATGCTTCGAGATTCTCCTTCGGCAGTTATTCTCTTTCTTTCTGCTGTACACGTTATTACCTTCTTTACAGAAATTCAATGGGTACCATCTTCACATGCTTAAGTACTTTTTGGAAAGGAACTAAACGTAAGCTAAAGGCTTTCTTGAAACAAAATGTAACTGACTTGCATCACCCTGTTTCCACGTATACCTTACTATATTCTTCTTGATCTCTTCGACTTTTGAAGTATTTTACTACAAAAATAATGTGTTTCGATAGCAAGAACCTTTAAGTGATCCCTTAAGGGTTAGATATAGTAGTCTACTAGAATTTAAAAAATGTTGCTGGAAAGATAATATTGGTTCAGGTTTGTGGTCTGATTCCGTTCCTAGGGACATCCACAGACCCGCTAAGTTTCGAAAACAACTTGCAGCTCCAAATATTGTTTTTTTTTTATAAAATATTCGACAGTCAACCGAAATGCCTAAGAGATATTTATAGAAAATGTTCATAAGCCCATTGAGTTAACGTGGTTAAAGTAGACAATTATCTTAAAAAATTCAATGTTTTAGGTCTTGGAGGAGACACTTATGGTAAAATTAGTAGTATATTTTGTAAACCCTTTGGGTTTAGCTGGTTTAAGAAGACAATTCTCTTAAATATTCAATGTTTTAGATTTTGTTGGTCGTGATAAAACAAGATCGACAAGTGTGAACATATGAGATATTATGTATACATGAAAAGAAGGTACGGAACCGAATTGAGATTGTTAGCGCTGAAAAGTTCATGGTATTATCTGTAGTGCAATAGCGTACGTCCAGAGCAGAGTAAAGCTAGGGTTTTCCAGCGCAAAATTTGTCATGTCTTTACGCATAAGTTTATATCACTTCAACTTAGCTCCACTCTGTGTGTGCGTGAGGCCTAGAGGGAACAAGCTTTACTAATAGTCTCTTCTGATCAAATTTTGTAGATCAGCCCTGGATTCGGATTTGGCAAACCTTTATAAAGTAGTTCTCAAAACGCACATTTAGCCATTTTGGAGAGATTGATTGATTTCGTAATCTTTATGTTCTTCTGATCAATTTTCATAGAGCCAAGAATGCCGATTCTTTAAACCTATAGTTTTCTCCTATTTAGCATTTTTCAATAGATTGATTGCGTTATCTTGTTGTTCTGCAGCCATGGATGCCGATTCGTTAAACATCTAGATGTTCAGTAAAACCCCTATTTATCGTTTTTCAATAGATTGATTACGTTATCTTGCTGTTCTTTTGGCCACATTTTATAGATCAGCCATGGAAACGGATTTGGTAAACATAGAGTAGTACTACAAACGTCTATTTATCTGTTTCCGATGTTTGCATAATCTTTCTGTTCTTCTAATCAAATTTCGCATCGATCTTCGATCTTTCTTCGATCTTTCGATCTTTAAACCTCTAGTTCTTCAGAAAAACGCCTACTTAGAGTTTTTGGATTGCTTGATAGCGATATTTTGCTGCTCTTCTCATCAAATTTTGTAGATCAGTCATGGATGCCGATTCTTAAAACCGCTAGTTGTGCATAAAAACGTCTATTGAACCTTTTCCGATCGATTGATTGCGTAATCTTTTTGTTTTTAAGCATATTTTTCATCCCAGCGTGCCTCCAGCATTTACTACAAATTCAAAATACCCCATAAACCATTTAGAGACTTAAGGGCATAAAAACACAGTCCAGCGCCCAGACACAACTTAACTCAAGTGTAAAAGGCAGCTGAAATTTTATTTTCGTTGAAAATTTCAACTTGAAATAACAATAATGATGAAAACAACCGAAAAAAAAGATATTCAAGGTTAAAATGGCGTAATGAACGCTCAAAAGAATATAAGGACTTAGAAAAAAAGAGAGCTCAATAGCCAAATATGCGTTAATTTTGGAGGCTGGTAGAAACTCTGAAAATGGTAACAGCTTCCTAGTTACCTTTTAAGGTATTATCGTTGTTGTTGTTGCAGTCTCTCTATGTGAAACACAAAATTTAATGAATTATAACAACAAGAGAAGACATAAACATAAATGTCGCTTAAGCTCTAAAACTGGTTTGCCCAGACACAAAGTTGCTTTTGGACTACAAAAAAAAAAAACAACAACACTTTTGGCTGCTGCGATGTTGTTGTTGTTGTTAAGTTGGCAGCTCCTACATGGGAGACCGGTTTCCCAAGCAACTTGAATCACATTTCGATATTATTATTGTTGTTTTTTTTTCTTTCTTTTCAAAACGACGCACAACAGGTACATTTCCAAGAGTTGTCGTTGTTGTGGTGGTACGTAGGTAGCGAGATACCTCTATGTATCTATGGTTATACATAGCGTGATATGCTATATCTTTGTTAGCCAGTATATGCTTATGCATATGTGGGGGTCTCTCAGTATGTGTGTGTGTGTGTGTCTTGTTTGTCTGCCTTGGTCGCTCCATAGTCAACAACAAGAACAACACAACACCAAGAACATGAATAAGAACAACAACAACAACAAAGACACATCGGTTTTGGTAGAAAGAATGAATAGAACTTTGCTATAGTTCTTTGCTTTGTCATGTTTGTTGTTGTATATAGTATAAGTATTCTTTAGTTTCTATAGAGCCCGAACTTTGTGCTTTGGCTATTCCCATAACTATATACATATATAACGAATCAACATATTGTATATGCTTAGTTATATACTATATATCTCTTATGAGTTATAATATAATGCTTGTTTGTTATGCTGATTGAGGAAAATAACAAAAAACAACAACAACAACAGCAGCAGAAAGAAAGGCCAGACAGTGACTGCGATTCGTATAACAACAATTTTCTTCTTCATAATAAACGAGAGCTGATTTCTATGTTTCGGGCATGAGCACTTCTTGCATCAGGAAGTTTGGTATTTTTTTTTTCTTCAAAAGTTTACTTAGGTTAAATAGAACCGTGAACATACATCATTTATCTCAGCAAGAGAGCGTCGATGAGCCTAATCTGACCCACAATATATAGTTGGTTCTCAGAACTTAATCGTAAAGGTCAAAACCAGAACCAATCCTTATGATGGAAGGAAGGATGTGCCACATTGCCTGCTGCCAGGGTTTTATGTTGAACCGTCTAAAGGCTGTGCTTCCGGTAGGCGATTCGGCTTCAGAGCGGTACGTTGTTTAGAAGACGCCTGGGGACACGTTATGAGCACTTTCAAGGCTAGCTCGGAGCGATATGTGTTAGGAATCTTCATGGACTTCCAAGTTGCCATTGACAACTTGGAGTGGAACGGCGCGCTATATCGTATCATCGACTCAGAATGATGCTGCCCTCGCAGGAGCGCAAGTATGCTCAGCGGGTATGGAGGAGAAACTGTCACGGAGTTGGGTGATTGACCTAAATCGCGGGTAGAAACTTTTGTTGGGCATGAAGTTGCGTTTCAACCGTGATAGATACACTTCGCCGCTACCCAATGCCCCCCAGCATGCACTTAAATCGCGTACTGAAGAGGCAGACAGCTGCGGCTGATGTTCTTGGATAGGCGTTACCTGGCGTATTGTACCGGATTCGTTGTGCTATGTGTATGCTGTGTATTCCGGTCGTAGAAGCAGAACGCAGGCCTATTGGTGACAAAGAAATGTGCTGCTTCAAAAGACTTGCTCTAAGTTGGTTTTGAAATCCCGTGACCCAATAACTTAACTAGATTCAAAAACATCTCCCAAACTGTCGACAGGTCTGCTAATTATTTTGTATGTGACAGTCATGAAAAAAATACAATCTCGTGAATTTCGACGAAAATGGTAAAAAAGTGAAAACCATCATGGAAACCAAACAAAGGCTTAATTAATACCCTACTCGATATTCATAGTTAAGAGTGATTAACTTATTTGTGTTGTGGTCAAGTAATCGCCAAACGTTCTGGTGATCTCATCTTATGTTGCCCGAATCTGAACAGCAATCGACTGTATGGATCTTCGATGCCGTGCAAAATTTAACAAAAGTTGTTCGCGGACAAAGCATTTCAAAGCAAATGGTCGCCTGTTCCTTTGCAAAAATCGATCCTGAAGCTATCATATCATACGAGAAACGCAAGACGGTCAATTCTGAATGGTATACTAACATTTGTTTGTCAGAAGTTTTCAGAGAATCAAGGTAAGCCAACCGTCAAAAACGGATCTTACTTCATCACGACAAGGTGAGCCCTTACACAAGAGCCTTTTTGAACACCCAAAACGTCGAATTTATTGGTAATCCAGTGTTAAGACGCGCCATTTGGTTCCGCACATTAAGAAAAAATTGTGAGTTCAACACATATTTTGGAGTTACCTCATTCGGAGTAGCAAAAGTGCTGTGAAAATTCACGCGCATACGATGTATCGATTTTTGTGGTAAATATTTTGCAAAACCATAAAATTTTCTATGAAATATCTGTGCTCTTGTCATCTATTCCCAAAACAAAGAAGGCAACCCTCGTATAGATAAGTTAATCTTTGCAAAAATATATTTCCAGCCTAATTTAATTATACAGTTGCAAGACGAAAGAACCAAAACAACAATTACACACAACAACATTTCAACGTTGTTGTGCTCCAAGAAAAGCAATGAACATTAGCCATTAGCTAATTAGATATCACTATAGAAAAATTTGAGTAATTATCGGCGTTATTGTAATTTCAAATAAAATCGAATGTTAGCAAATTTCATATAATTCATTTGCTCATATCTTTAATTATTATCTTGTAATTATCCTATTTAACTCAAAATACATAATTAAATAAATATTTGATATTCGTGATATACTAGCTTCAGCTAGTTCCGTCTTCTGAAAAATTGTATAGCTTGCAGTATATATTATGAACATAGAAAATATTTGAAAGAACAGAAAAGAAAGAGTGAGAAATTATAAAGTAACCATGGAATATAAATATAATATAGAAGTTTAACAGAGGGGGTTCCGCTACCAACTGTAAAGTAGCTCATTTTCTTAAAGCAACTTTCTTTTTTCTTTGTATTTAGTATAGAAGTAGAAGTATAAACAGGGAGCTCCGCTACCTGCTTGCTTCGCTGCTGGGTTGGCAAGAAAGTTCTTTCTTTGTGTTTAAGATAGAAGCTGAAGTCGTTTTGTGTTTAAGATAGAAGAATAGCCAGTAGGAGCATAACCAGGCAGTTCCACTACATGCTTGTTTCACTTTTTGGTTGACAAGTAAGTCCATTCTTTTTTAATTAAGTTGATTTCTTCTTTCTTTGTGTTTCAATTTTATAAGATATCAAAGCCATTCTCATAGAAAGTAGTGCGTGCATCTTTGTACCGCTTTGTAAGTGATGGTTTGGGACAGTTTTACTGCTCGTTACAAGGCTTTCCGTTTTCACAACTTATTATGTAAGGCGATCTCTTGCCCAAGAGAGACACTCCTCTTCTTGCCAGTGCATCACCTGTTTGTTGACAAAACCTGTAGGTAAATTGAAATCTTTCGCATATACCGCTTCTGTCTACAGTGCCTAGTAAGCAAATTAAAGGGAATTCCTGCCTATTTGGGGATTGCACAAACTTTTTCAATTTCTGTTGTTTTTTTTTTTTCTAATTCTTGACATTCCAGACTTATTAGTGTATCCGAAACTGACTGAACTCTAGTGATCCGGTTTAACGTTATTATAATTATTTTCCATATTTTTATTTATTAAATTAATAAATTTTTTTTGCTTGTTATTATTAGTTTTTTTTTTTTTTTGCTTAATATACTGTAAAATGATGTCATGCTTTGTTGTATATTTTAATTTCATTATTAATAAATTTTTTTTAGTGTTTTTTATGTGTTTTTTTAATTTCGAACAAAATGTGTTTGCTATTTATATATTTTCTATTATTTGTTTTAATTTCAATTAAGCACTTTGTATATATTTACATTTTATTTTCATAATTGCTACATTTTTCTATTCTTTCTTCTCTATAACCCTGAACATAGTCAAGTGGATAGCTCTTTGGTGCTAGCCACGAACACTTACCAGTTCCGGCCAGAGGCGTTGATGGAAGAATATCACATAGTAGGAATAAGAATAGAAAAAAGAGTGCAAAACGTACGAAATAATACTAATTGAAGATCAGACAGCTGCTTCTTTGAAGCAGACGAAGCAGCGGCAACTCTACGTCACTGCAAGCCAGACACTCGTACGAATTACTAGAAAGCTCTGGACCATAAATTGGAATTTGGACTAGACTAGTATAAACAGTTAAACAAAGCAGGCTGCTTTCACCGTAGTAGCGGGTGAAATAAGTACAAATTTGTTCAGATTCTTCAGAGAAAGCTTGGTAGTAAACAGTAAGGAACAAAAAATTTTGGGAATCACATAAGAATGATTTACTTTGCTTACTTGGAGAGAAAATGATTTGCTGGTAATCATTTCTAGATTTCTAATCTAATTTCAGATAACGAAAATACTTAATTAAGGAGCAGCAAGAATGAACATTCTTGATCATAAAGAACTTCTAATAGAAGTTGGGTTTAAGACAGAAATTGAAAATTACATTTTCAGGAACGATTGTTCTATAATTTAAATATGTTTCAGTTTCAAATAGTTTGAGTTTGTTCAAATGCAGTGAATAATATTAATGAGATGCTTAACGACCGTCCTTTACGATTACCAAAATTATTCATGCTTGTTCCCAATTTCAATTTCTATTTAAATTAGTCGATTTTACAATACAATTCACCCAGTCATTTCAAAAAGTCCGAACTTATTGTCAAAAAAGATAAAGGTTTGACACCATTTTCAATTTCGGTACGATTTTCGGAAACGAATTTTCCTTCTATCTTCTCACTTTTGTAAAGATTTTAGGTAATGAACTCAAGTGACTTTCAGGTCTATGACAGGAAAAAAAAAACCTTAAACCTTTCTAGTATCAGTGACATAACGAAATATAAGGATATTGACAGGTCCATTTTGGGGTATATAAAGGAAATTCAGCCAAAATTTACGAATTTAATTTCACTAAATGTTTTGTTCTTAAACATTTATAGCACTGTTTCAGTTGTATAATATTCATAGGACAATTTTGCGAATTTAGTTTCGCTAAATGTTTTTCGACCCTTTTTGGGAAATTTAAAGGAATTTCAGCAATTTGGGTGATAGTTATTTTGAAAAGGATATTAGCAGAGCACTTGGGTTAAACGCTCAGAACTTTTCAGGGCATCACTTTTTTAGCACAAAACTCTTCGTAATCTAGGAAGAGTAACACTTCTAAATTTTTGAACCATTTATCTTGAGTATCGTTAAGCATGCTAACAAAGATATATTATGATGAAGTCCAATAAAAGGCGCATTTCTTTTATTTAAACTCTTTTGTTTACGATTTCTCAAATAGATATGAGGCCTTGAAATAACAGGCACAACTGAACTTTAAGCTTTGCTAATAAAATAATTCAAGTCATTTCTAAAAACGCTGAGACATGCTTATTAAGCTAGAATTGGTTATCACTAGTTGCAGATTCCAAAAGTTCAATTTTTAAAATGATGTTCAATTGAACAAGTTTTTTTTAGTTATTGCTGGAATAGAAAACTGTCCTAAGTCTTAAAATAGGGTTAGAAAACACATGCTTTCGTTTATCTTACGAATTGTAGACTAAACTGCGTTTTATTAGACTCTGTTGTAACAGTCATGGCATCAAATATTCAGCTAACATCATATCGCATATACGTATAATCTGAGAGACCTATTACGTACACCCCATTTATGGCAACTCAAGTCAACTACACAAACATTGCCTTTATCTACGTGTGTCACGCCAGCATTAAAGCGACCAACTGACTGACTAAGCATTTCATTGTCCAGAGTTCTATAAAATTGACTAACGTGCACATTTCTGAAGCTGCCTTGGACGGTTGCCGTTATCAACCTTCCTTATCTTATCGCACCAAAAAGTATACGTTTGGAAATAAAATATATATACTAGTCAAAATAAAAAAAAAAACACAATTAAAAAAATGTGCACATGTTTGTTGGCAGAGGCGAGAAAAGTGGAACGATCGGGCGGTTTGGTAGAGAATCAGGCATTTTGGTGATAAGATAAGTAGAGCCTGTTCAGCTATGGGCTATATAGCTCTGAACAACAATCACATTCATTTGTGGGCATAATTTGCGCATTCCGCATTGGTATAAAATTTCTTTTTTATTAGGGAGGAAATATACGTATTAGAGGTAGGAAACGCTGGCACATTTGTCACCAGGGGAAGCTTATCAGTACTGGCACTTTTTGGGAACTCAGAACTATTAGCTCAGAACTCTTCAGTAGCTTCGGAGAGTTAGATAGACAAGTATATCTGGGTAAACACACAACTATTAGTAGTTCTGTTCGACATACGGCAATAAGAACTATTAAGGCTATTTTATATATTTTTTTTCGTTTTAATCAATCTTCAAAACTTTTTCTATGTCACCAACCAAGCTTATCAGAAAGCTATTTATTTTTGGTCACTTTTTACCTAAGGAAATCTTGTGCCTAAAGGTCTAATCGCATATAAATTTTGTGATCTTTAAGACATATTTTCTATTTCTTTTTCAATTAAGAGAATATTGTATTGCATCAGAAGAATTTATTGAGAAACAAGCTGCAGAAACATCGTCATTCACGCTCAAAATGAATGAGTGAACGCGTTTCACACTCTCCAACAAACTCAAGTGAATGTGTATCTAGCATTGAACTGCGCAACTGCTGTGAACGCAAGAGTTCATCGTGTGTTTTCAGCGTTCACGAGCGCAGCAACTTTCAAATGAGTATGTGGAATATTAAAATGAATGTTTACTATTTCGTCCTCTCACCCATTCCGCTTAAAACAGTCAGCTTTAATGAGTAATTTTGTTTTGAAAGAACTATTGATGCGCCTTTGGGAATGAATGAATCGTATGGCGCCATGCAAATCTAGTATTATGCTCAAACGGTATTACACTAGCGTGGTGTTACGCTTCTGTGGTTAGAAGCTCCGAAATGGGTTATTCCTCTATTTTGGCGTAACACTCTTTTGCTCTTTTGCCTAAAACAAACTACTGATGCCAGTTGAACAGCTCAACATTCCTTCCAATACCCTTATTCCGAGCAGGAATGCTTGGTTCTGTGGTCACACATGCTCAAAGCTGAACAATTGAGTCAGAACAATTCAATAAAAAAGATCGTTTAGCTTCCCGAATAACTGCAGCGAGTTTCAGGCGAAGGTCCTAGCCATAAATGGGTCACTATCATCCCTTCGAGAATCAAATAATGCATCGGACAGTGTAAACATCTAAAGTGATAGCAAAGCGGCTATCCAATACAGCACTTCTATATCTTCAAATTCGATATTGTTAAGAAACCGTCGCAAGTTTTAAGTATCTATAAACTAGCTGTAAGCACTTCAACGAAGCGAGCGATAGAATCTCAGTCTAAATCACACAAGTTTAGAAACTCAAAACTCAATCCTTGCAGTTCCTTTGAACTATTTTTAAAACGAACTCGTATCATATGTCTCTCTATTTTACGCAGCAAGTAATGAAAACAATGCAGAACTCTCAAAGTTCAAGCTATCTCGTTCTCTGTTCGACATATGTCCATAAAACCAATCTCTAATGTTCCCTCCATAAAACTTATCTATCTACTTAGTCATAATTGCATGTTTGTATTTGTCTGTATATGTATATACATATGTGTGTATAAGTATTCAGTTGCAACGAAAAATTTCGATGATATGACTGTGTTATCGTTTCTATTATCAGACACATTGTGTTTTTCTGTGTGTGTTTTCAGTTATTGTTATTGTTTTTATCAAAAATGCCATACACAACAATTGACTATTGATTTATGACTTAGTTAAACAATAACAACAAAAAGTCGAGCAGCTGCTGCAATTAGTCTAGAACAAAAACGGAGCAGATAACAAAAGGCCTACCAAATCGAATATCGTTAATAGATATGAAATTCTTTGGGCGAAACACGAAAAATCAGGCAACTCAGTTTATTAGCCATGTGCAGCGTCCAAAAATAAGTCGACTGTGATGACTGACAATAAAAGCAATAACTACAACAACAATAACAATAGTCAAGAGGTACAACAAAAATAACTATAAAAATCATTTCAATTGACGTCAAAGAACAAAACATGATGATTGCTTATAAGAATTAAAGCAAATATGGCAAATTCAGGCGCACACAGATACACACACACACAGATACACACACACAGATACACACACACACAGATACACACACACACAGATACACACACACACAGATACACACACACACAGATACACACACACATAGATACACATGTAATCAATAAAAGCCAACGATTTGGGTTAATGACTGTTTCCATAATTGAAGCCAACTTGTGCATATGGCCAGATAATGCTAGCCAACATTTTTCTATCTAACTCAAAATGTTTTGGGGTTAAAACAAGCTCACAACTGAAACAAAAAAAAAACCTCAAAATATTGTAAAATATATGTGATATATGTAAAAATCTTTTGAAGATACTATGTATTCATTTTACACTTTTGTAATTTCCTTTCTTGTTTTTGTGCACTTTGAATTTATTATTTTTGTTTTCGCATTGGAAAACTCACTTGAAATGTGTTTCTTTTGGCACGAATTGCAACTTATGAAATATAAATATTACATTTTCAAATTGTTTTGTATTCGAATTTTGCTGGGCCATTGCCTAAAGCCATTTGAAATGCCTCAATGAACAAAAATGTATTTTAAAAATGAAATTCGATTTACCCACAAGTTTCGAGCAAGAAAATCTCTTGTATTCCTTTTGGTTAGACGTACCTGCAAGTAAGAAAGAGAGAGAAGAAACGTTAGTTAAAAGGTTATGTAGAATATGTAATCTGCTACAGTAGCTACTTTGCATAAAGAACTAGCATAAACTTATATCTATACTTATATTGATAAAATTGCCATCTATTTGAGATATACTCATCTTTGTTTTAGAAGAGGTTCCACTCTTCTGAAAACTCAAATCTAAGGTGAACGTGCTGCAAGCACATATACAGGGCTTCTTTCAACCGAATTTCATCTCAAAAGAGACAAAAAAAGATTCCGCCAAATATTTTCGAAGTTGTGAACACTTAGCATTCTTTCTGAGTCAATTACTTGGGCAATTAAAGTGAAATTCTTCAGGAAATTAAGTCAAAATTTACAAATTCCAATTAGTTTCGAAAAATAGTGACAGCGGGAACAGGCCTGTCAGTTTTTTTTTTCACCCAAAGTCTGAAAAGAACTTTTCCCCCTCTATATTTCCACAACCTTTTTCTTTTTACTTCACCAAATTATAGGAACGGCCATATATGTAACCTCAGCCCCGAATTAACTCTCTACGACGCCGCTTTCTCTCTATCCTTCTTTTTCGCTACTTAGTTTTTCCTTATCTTCCTTTACGATCCTCATTCTTCTTTTTTTTTTATTCGTCTGCTTCTTTTTAGGAGGAAAAAGGATAGCATGTAAAATAAGATTTTACGTATTTTGAGTCAGTATGAGAAATACATGTAAGAAATCTGCATTATAAATGTGAAGAAGATTAAATCTTTTACAAATTAACCAATATGCTATTCAACGCTGTTTTAAACTGTTATGTGACCGAAATCGAAGTCGGGAACCTACAGGAATACCAATATTTAAAGCAGAAAAAAATCTTTAGAACTTAAGATTCTTTAGCAATTCATGGGAAAATTGAAAATGACATGTAGAACAAACCCATGAATACTATGAAAACATGCTGTTCTCAACGCTTCACGAATAACTGCTCTCAGTGAGCTTCACTGTATTCTAGACAATGAACATAGCTTGTTCAAGGCGCTTGTGGTCTTATCTTTACGCAACATTTAACAACGCAAAATAGCTGCAACTATAACAACTAGTAGAACCGCAACAAATGCTGTAAAAAGAAAAAGAAGAAGAAAAACGTTGGGGGAACAGGGAAGAATTCTAAAGAGCAAAATTTCAAATAACACTGAATGGCAGCTCATTGTGTTAAGTGAAAGATATACAATATAAGATATAGATAGTATATACAATATATCTGAGGGCTTTTAGGGAGTGACTGGCAGCAAAAAGCCTTCCAAGCGAGATGCGAATGCGGTTGAGGCAAGAGCAAAATGTACCCGCTGGAAGACAAAACCACAAAAAGACAACACACGATATGAGGGAACTTTAGAAAGGGGCAAGGTTAGCGCTTGCTGGCAGCTAAAGTATTAAATTACCGAAGCCAGGATGAACTAATAAATATATGTGACAGGCAGCAAAGACACACACACACACACAGACACACACACACGGTGAAAGACAGAGAGAGCGACATACATTAAGGGCACATATAGCGCATACGCCACGTTGCACAGTAGATCCAACTGACTTATTTTTCGGTGACAATCATAACTTTTGAGGAAGTAAAGATATTTTCAAAATTTAAAATGCATATAACAGAGAATTCCTTAAGCTTCTATCGCGATACACTGTGATAAATAAATATATAATAACAATATAATGTATAGAGGGAGCTTCAAAAAACGGTTCCATATTATATACTGCAAATGTCTTATCCTGTCATGGAAAAATTCATGTTCTAAATTGTGCTTATTTTTCAACAAATTTGTCTATCCATCTAGACCTAGAACAAACAATAAGCTGATTTTATATCAAACTTTACTTCCGTTTTTTAAAGCTTCCTCCCTTCACAGCATATTTATTGCAGTGTATAGCAGAAGCTTAAGGAATTCTCTGTCTCTGATGATTATGATTTTTGCCGAAAAAGAAGTCTGTTGGATCCACTGTGCGTTGGCAGTGCGAAGAAAAAAGCCAGAGGAAAACAATTAAGCGCAGGCAGAGGCACAAAACAAAAACGTGAAGCGGCCTGCAAACTAGCAAGCGACCTCATTTAACACAGGCAAACCACATGAACCACAACAACAACCACAACAAAAGCGACAATGTGGAGACATTTAGATGCAGCGCTTGACTGACAGCTGCACTTAAAGAGCACAAAAAACAAAAAAAAAAAAAAAACAAAAAAAAAAAGGTAAAAAACAACTGAACTCAGCAGCGAAACAAAAAAACTAAAAATTAAACCAAGCAACAAAAACAAAGAAGTCAGCAAATGAAGACAAAGTCGTCGACGTTGACAGTTCACGAACTTAAGATACAAAATACTAGACCAGCAAATACAACAACAACAACAACAACAACTAGGCGCAACTGTGCAGCTTGCAATGTGCAACTTGCAATGTAAAACGATGGCAAAACCATTTCGAGCTCATTCTTCACATGAAACTCACACAGCACACACACAAAAGATACAGATGAAAGATGGCTAGATGCAGATATGCGATATCATGGGTTAAAGCTGGCTGCAGCATAAAAACAGCTGCGAACTCAGAAAACTAGTTGCAACTAGTGCAACGACTTGGCAGCTTTATGTGCTTGAAGTGCCAATGCATACAACAACAAGAGCAATCAACACGAAACCAGAAAGCAAGCTCAGTTCTGGGTGTAAGGACGTTAAGATACGCTTTTGGCAGAAGTAAATACAGAAAATCAGAACTTTTAGTTGGCTATTATCAATAGTAACATTTAATATCCGACAATCCTATTTGCTAAACAGCTTTCGCCATAATTTCAACCAATTTTATTTCAGTAACAATGCAACTTAAGCGTTGATTGCTAATTAAAATGCTCTTGAATTTCTTTAAAAAAAATTATTTTTTTTCTGATTTTTCTAAAATGTTATTTTTTTTCTTTTTTTTAAAATGTTAATTTCTTGGAATATTTTAAATTTTTTAGAAATATAGATTTTTAGTAAAATTGGGAAAGGCCGTTTTATTAGCAAAGTTGTAGTTTTTTGGAAAAACCTTTTGGGAAAATGCTAGTTTTTGGAATATTTGTAATTTTTGGAGAAATAGATTTTTTTAAAAATTCGTTTTTTGGAAGTTGTAGTTTTCTTGGAAAAGTTGTAGTTTGAAATTTTTTTTGTAGTAGGAAATTTTGGAATATTGGTTCTATGCTCTTTTGTATTAAACATAGACCCAAAGAATTTTGAATTTTCCCATAAAAATATTGTCATGGGTCTTTATTTGAAGATATCTCAAGCATTATAACTTTCATAACAACTTTCAACATAAATTCAAATTACTTTGAAAAACAAATGTTTTTGTGTGAATTTCTCATAACTTTTAGTAGCGGTCAAATATTATTCATTTTCACCATTAAAGGCAAAAGAAGGTGGAAATCGGAGACGAGAAAAATAAGTTTAAAATATAGCCGAATATTTGGTGTGCTTCATCTTCATCCTGATTCCAGTAAATTTACAACTTGTATGGCCAAAAATTTCAGACAATTTCAATATAAACAGGAAGAATTTAGCATGAAATTAAAAAGTTTTCAAGTCAGGCTTTCGAAGAAGCGCAAACTTCATGACAAACACCATTAGACTTACACAAAAATAGAGCACTCAAATAGTTAGAGCATGTTTTATAAGGCGTAGCCAAAGCCAAAGCCAATGCTGCGACGCTGTGGGTGTTGCAGCCACACTATGGGGCGGTGTGTGTGTGTTTGTGTCTTTGCGATGCATCTATATATGTTTTGAGCAAGAATGTGCAGCAACAGCGTCAATGCTCCTAAAGCTGCAACAGCTGCCAATGGCTCAACCATTGTATCTGATAGATACTTTTTTTTTTTTTTCTTGGACAGCACCGCATAAGTCAAACTAAACGAAGCACTTCAGCACACTCGTTAAAGTGATTGAAAGCCAACTATAGCTATCTATTGGATACATTTCGGCCTTTATTAAGTATCTTTCAGTATTTGCAGCGCGTTCTCAACATTAACTTTGGCAATTGTAGGCAATTAAATGGCGGTAGCTTTATTATTTTTAATATTATTGTTATTGTCTAAATATTTGGCAGCTTTATTATGTGCCATAAATTGCAGCTAGCAATCAATGAAGTGCATTTAAAGATACTCAATGCAGTGCATGCAAATGGCACAACAATTTATTTCAGTTATTGTTTATGAGTTATGAACTGTTTTTTTTAAGTGGATACGAGTGATATTTTCATTTGCGTAAATAAATGGAATTCAAAGGCAATAGTTTTGATATTCCAGAAGAAAAATACGCATTTTAAATTTACGTTACAAAGTAGCAAAAGTGTTGTCCAGTGTAATTAAAGTAATTCTAAAACGTACATAGAAAAATGACGAGCTGTGAAAAAAACATGGCCAGAAGCTAAGCAAAGCGCCCTTCGATTCTCAAAGTCTGAGTTGACCCTAAATATATAGCCTAAGACTAGTTGCTTTGGACACAGTAGAGCGACAGTTGCTAAAATGTAAGTGACATCAGGCAAGTTCTGGTTACTCTTCAAAGTAACTGCAACTGATACTTGGCTAGGCCATTGCCATGTAAAATACGTGTGTTCGAAATATGGGCTGTGGTTAGAAAGTGCGTTAGTTGTCGCTCAAAAATGAATGACGCAACGTGAGTCAGGAACTAGTTCTTGGTATAAAAAACATAACAAGTGTGTTTCGAACCAAAGTTAACTTCATTTTGGAAGCATGTGGCGCCTGGAGGTTTCTCTATACAAGGTTGTAACCTGGTATTGTCAGTTCCTTAACTCGAAACTGGCTTAGCTCTACAACCTATTTGCTGTGCAGTTTTCTTTAGACTGATGATCTAAGAGCTTTACACACAATATGCGATTATCGTGTGTAATTTTAAGAGCTATTGTTAGAAATGCACGAAAATTATCCATTACTACAGCTTTTCGTTGTATTAAGTACATGAAAACACGATCATCATTCATCATATAAATTTTGTTATATTATTGTTGTAATTATATCTTAAAATTCAATCAAACTTGTCACGGTAAATCAATAATCGTAGATGCGCATAAAAGATTTTCCAAGTACTGGTAGCTAATCTACACTTTGAAGTCTAGACAGTTAATAACAAAACAATAATAATAACGAGCAAATTTGCATGACTTACAAACAGCTTTCAATATGCATTTAATTTTGATTTTTATGACTTGACGTTGGGTGAGACAGTTTCCGGAGAACGTAAGAGGTTCGGGGGTTGTCTGAAAACAAAAAAGCGTTCAACGTCAGGGTTACGCTTGGCTTAACACTGCAGCTAACCGCTCTCATTTGTATCTCAGGGGTACACCCTTCCTGCCTTCAGCTGGCAAAGATGACGTGTTGCAAGCAAAATTGGCTTGGCAATTGCTCTTATCTAACGGTTTATTAGGGTTAAAAACGTCAGATGAATCATTTGTTGTTTGTGTGCTGTTTGTTACATAACCTATTTGACGTCAATTTAATGGTTTCATTCTTATGATGATTATGAAACTAAAGCGAAACTTGTCTGGCAAGTCAGTCAAAGCTAGAGCGAAAGGATTTGCCGGCTATTTGCATAACTTAACATATGTGTGTGTGGAAGCAGGAAGAGACCTTTAGGATACAAGTTGCGAAATACCAACAATGGGTAGGCGCGATCCATAAATCAACTTCATTCAAGGGTTAGAATGCGTGTAAACAACAGAGAAACCACCAAAGGGTCGTTGAATTTGAAGTTATGCGCGCTATGCAAGAAACAGGCTGTATCTAAAAAAAAAAAAGAGTTAAGTATTTCATTCATACATTCAATGCAAATGACACACACACATATGTAACTGTGCAGTGTGTGTGTATCTATGCCGCGCATAATGCGCCAGCTGCTGCTTGTCAACTCTGGCCACGTTGGTTATCCGAGTTCTGGGCCCTGCTGAACCTGGTCTCTCCCTGGGCCTGGGTCGCACTCGTTTTGCATTTCTGTATTATTATTTTTTGTTTGTCGGCGCGGATTTCCGTTGGCATGTGTTAAAAATATTTTTGCTGCCTTTGAAAACTTGACAACACACCACACATATATGTAAATCATGTATAGCGTATGTGTGTGTCGTTTGAGTGTGTTTAGCCAGACATAAAAAAGCCAGCATATTTGAATGTCAAGTTTTATATGCGCTGCATAATAAAACAGCGCATAAAGCCGCATACCGCATACAGCCTTTAAGTTGCACGCTTCACATAGATACAAAGCTTTAAAATCACACACACACACACACAGAGTTGCAAATCGCTAGGGACATTCAATAGACAGGAAAAAAAAATACGTTGTTGGTCATGGCAACTCTGCATTGAGGCTTCGTTAGAATTGAGAAACAAGGGGTTTCAACTCCGTTGGCAGGATACATTGCAGCAGCGCATAGATGCATATGGGAGCGACTGTGCTTGTGTGGGTGTATCTGTGTGATTGTGCGTCAGTGTGGCATGCACAAACAAAACGGTTGGCTGACTGGCTGACAGTCAAAGCTCAAGGTCCAATGCGCCCACATCGCAAAATGCCGCCCCGGTCGGTAAGCCAAGCTGAGTAAATGCAACGCTTTTGTCTACAGCACGATAAGCACACTCATACTCACACACACTCATATTCACACACACTCATACTCACACACACACACACACTCATACTCACACACTTACGCACTTTGGCGACTACTAATGATCATTATGATGCAGCTTATGACGTTGCTATTTAAATTGCAAGAATATAATGAGAGAAAAAAGCAACCACAAAGCTAAGGAAGCCTTAAGGCACCGCAGCTGCAATACCCTTAGCTAATTAGTGTAAATTGGCACGAGAAGCAGCAAATCTTTGAAAATAGAACAGTTCACAACGATACAACTGCTTTCACTTAAAGAATGTCAAAAAATGTTCTCGAACATACGATGCATCAGTAAAACATCGATGTTTTTAAAACCATCCAACATTTCACCATCTCTTACGCCAACCTATTATTATTCAAGATCATGCCAAAGTAACTTATTCTAAGTTTTACAAATAGTGTTTGCATCGATGTTTTTAATCCGATGCATCGACCTACATCGATGTCCATGGTCGATGGACTCTGCCATGGTAAACATCGATGTTTTGGTCTGGATTTACATCACTAGCTCAAGCTATCAACATTGACGCTGAAGAGTTGTTGGAGCAATTCATTGAAGGTATCCAGTCAAACAGTTTGCGTGATCAAGCGCGCATACAATGTTTCAAGAATCCAGAGCAGTTGCTGAGGGCTTTTGCCGATATAACGGCACAGAATGTGGAGGCACCTATTTGGACTGCTAAGGCAGTCTCGGCAATGGAAGTGACCTTGCAAAATGCAAGGGAGTGCCGCAAACCGAAGCGTAATCCATGTTCGTGTTATGGATGCGATGCGTCGTGGGGCATTTCATGTCAAATTGCCCTGAGAAGCGTACCATTGAGAGAAAGGAATATGAAAGATATTTTAAAACTTCTTCAGTGATGCTAAAAGTCCATTAATTACAGTATGCCTCATAGACTCGGGGATTGACAATTCATTTATAAAAAATCATTTGTACCTAATGAAGTTTGTGTACATCTTTTATTGAAACCCGATATTGGGCTAAATAATAGCCAACTTACATCATTTCGAAAAATTTATGTCTTTATTTGGAAAATATCAATAAAAATATGTTTGGAATAAAAGAAGAAAATAATATTAAAAAATGACCAAAGAATAGAAACTGCTGCTTTAACCAATTTTGCAGTCGTTTTGCTCATCATGGTAAATAAATTGAGGTGTGATTTATTCAAACTAGTCAAATTTTAATGATAAAAACAGACAATGCCTTTTAATAACTCAATTTTTCGGTCACGGTGGACCTCTCGATGAAATTACTCATAATGGCTTAGATAAAAATTTATAAAAAAAATTACGGACATTATCGAAATCAAATCGGGATGATATTTCTTCTCTTTCTCTGCAATCTGTGATATGTAAGAATTGAAATATTTTTAAAATTTCAGGTACTTTCGGTGTTGAAGCTTTTAGCAGTGTCGTCCAACAACTTTAAGATGTGTCTTCTACTCTGTCTAGTCGCCAGCCCATATAGTTTTCTAAGTGTGTTTGTGTTGCTTCTACTGATTAAACTACTAATCCAAGTGATTCCTCATCTTTCTTCGTTTTTGCTACTGCTTGCAGTTATATTCAGGGTTCTTCTGTCGCCTCTTCAAATCCTACTACTACCTTGTCGCCTCTTTGACTCCATTCCTGTGATATCTCTTATTGTTACCACATTATTGTTACGTCAATACGATCTTAATTTCTGCTACCAACAAACTCACTGACAAAGTGCAGCTACTTACCCTGCCCCGGCAGTGTATGAAAGCAAAATAACAACTCAAACAAGGTTCATAAAATAACACAAGGAAGAAGCCAACGACACAAACAGCGCATATGGATTTATATATAAACCTAAGTACATCTAGTACATGCTTATATCTATATACTATACTCTATATGTGCATATAAATATGTCTGCAGATATTGTATCTTTTGCATGTAGGAGCACTTTATTATCATAATAAGCAGCTTGTTTTGTTGCTGCTGTTGTCGTTGTCGCTATTTGTGCGATTGCTGTTGTTATTGCAGTCACATTTACAGTCACAATTGCTAGTCTTTGTGTGAACTGGGGCCTGTGGCTGCCCCCAAGTAGAGGAGTTTTCATATATAATATATTTTTGTTGTCTGCCAATTTGAAAGCGAAAGGCTGAATGAGCAACCACCCTCCGCCCGCAACCCACCCTATGAAGATGTGTGTGTGTGCTGCATTGGTTTTGGACTAGAGTGTCTAGTCTCGTTGCTGCATGAATCATCCGCTGCGGGTCTCAGCATGGGACGACTTGGAGAGCCACCTGACATTAATTGGCTGAACTGCTGCTCACGAAATTGGCCAGCACAATTTGGCCAACAAGTGCATTTAGACCCGCAGCGACATAACCAAGTCAATTTCCAAGTCGAAGTCAAGTAAGTTTTGGATACTTTGGCATTTGGCAGTTTTGATGGTTTTTTAGTTTTGCTTTTTTTTTACCAAGGTTTGCGTGCAATTGGCAATAAGTTTTGGACTATGGTGTCATAGACGTGACTGCATTTGCCCAAGGGCTTGCACAATATATTCAATTTGGTTATGTGAGCATGAGTGTGTGTGTGTGTGACTTTTGGTGGGTGTGTACCCGAAAGGCATTGAGTGTATTGAACTCACATATTACTACACAATTTAGACGTTTGGCAAAAAAAAATAGGAATGCTAGACTAAACGAGATAGAGAATTCCATTATTTGAACTAAATCCTCACATCAAAATCGAATTCCTGACTCTGGACTGTTCATAGCGGATTTTAGTTTATACCAAAGCGTAAGAATAGTTTACGAGTCTGAAGAAATGAAAGTTTCGATGAAACCCGCAGAAAACGTTCGATTGATCGCTAAATAATCCAAAAGATGAATGTCACAGGTAAAGCTAGGGATCACAAGAGTATAATAGACCAAAAGCTTGGGCATGATAGTTTCATCTGGTGATAAATTAGAACAGAAGCTACGATCTTCACCGAGTGACAGAGTACTATTTTGTGGATGGCGGACTCAGTTATCATGGCAGCCCTCTCTCAGCAAGTAGTAAATATTTTTTCATATTTTCAAGAGAAAGACGAAGACGGGCTTGATGACTTAATTGGATATCACCGATATGATGAAGAAAGCCATCACAAGACCTTATGCTTTTAATAAACTTGGTACCAGATATAAAACTGGCCAAGATCAAAAGTTTGATCGACAAAGGGGCAGACCATGTATCCGTTGGAAGTATCAGGTAGGGAGTACACTAGCTACTTTTGGTTTCACCAATTGTAGAAGGCGCGCTCAAAGCATAGACGCCTGGAGGAGAGCTTTACATTAGGATGTTACCCGGTAACGGGTTGTTATGGCTTTAAAAATGCGCGTACGCCTGCTAGTCTCTTACTTTGATGAAAAAACAATAGACTTTAAGGAGTCAGGCCCTCCTAACTGTTGGAGTTTAAGAAAAGTAGTATCTTCATTGGATATGATAACTTTGCCGAAAGCCAGCACAGATAGTCAGAAAGCCCGCAGAACTTGTTATTTTTTGAATTATTTGTTGCGCTTCGGAAAGTTTTGTGGTGACTATTTGATTCCAACACTCAAATCCAAGTAGTGCTTCGTGTCAGAGTGTAGCAGACGATTTGAGTAGCCCTCTTCCCAAGCCAAGATGGAAGTAAGATTGGAATGGAATTTGATTTTGGCCTGCTCTGGAGAGGGCTACTTATAAAAAAAAAGCGTGAAAAGCTTATATAGCTTAAAGATCTACGCAATCTTAGGAAAAGCGACAGCGAACGCGTAGAGCTATTATGTGCATGTACACGAGCAATTCACTGCTGGCGCTGCCGAGCCCTGCTTTAGAACCTATGCCATGTCTCAAAGACTCCAGATGAAGAAAGCCGAAAAACACTAGATTAATCTGCACTCATCTCTTATATGGCTTTAAGTTCTTAAAAATTAAAGTTATTTTCATAAGAAAATTTCTAACTATTACATTAATAATATTGATTGATTATAAAAACTTGGAAAAAAGCCTAATAGACGACTTCTGCATTACACATTAGCTTAAGTGAAATTTATAAAATTCTTCATTTAAGCCGAAACAAATCTTCTAGTTGACCAGCATAAATGCACTTCTTCATCATAATTTTTTCTGAAGACATGCGGGCTACAAAACTGTAAATCTTATTAGTTGTATTGTAGTAGTTTCCAGTGGGGGAGTCACGCCTTCAACTAATCAAAAACAATTAGCAATAAGGCGCGAAACAGCCCATGAAAAAGCAACTCGACCTATAAGCCTATGCCATGTCATCATCGTCACCATCGTGGTATATACTATATACATATGGTGGATTATGGTATATAATAGTATATTGTATATAGTAGTGAGTGGCACGTGATGTGACTTATAATTTAAATACACTCGTCGATATAGAGAAATTATGGCGCTGCTTTGAAAATTTGTCATAAAATATACAAAATGTTAATTGTATAAAACAAAAAGCAAGCAAATTGTTAATAATAATTACGGGATTTTTATTATTTATAGCAGGGCTATATAGAAAAACGCCTGACGGTTTACCCAGACTATTCAACTATTCAACTATCTATCTATCTATATACATAAGTACACATTGCCTATAATTTCAGCTTGTATGATTTATATCAAAAGTGGCAGGGGGCCTTAGGGATGGTTGGGGGCGTTGGAAAGCAGCAAAAAAAAAAAAACAAATCAAAGCAATTTATAGAATAATTACAGAAATTATTGTCAATTACTGGCAATTTTAATGTGAGTAACCGACAGAGATAGCACATAAGTCAGACAGAGCGCGGCACACGGTGCGGGTGTTGGCTAACGGTTGCCTGGCTTATGGGGCGTATGCGTGTTATTATTACTGCACTTTGTAGCCGTCGTCGTATTCACCGCTTTTGTTCAGTTATTTTTTGTAATATTTTTACTTTAAATATGAGTAATATATATTTAAAAAAAAATATGTATATAAATTCGAGGCGTGCTTCGTACACTTTACGTAATATTTTTTGCATTACACTTGTCAGCTGTTTTGCACTGTATAAACAATTTTTAATTATTTTTTTTAATTGCTATGCTAATTGCAAAAACAAAACAAAAAAAATACAAAATTTTGATATAATATAGTAAGCTGTTAAGTATAAAACGAAAATGCAGTGAAACATGCAAATTGCATGCACGAAATGTTATAAAACACACAGACAAACGCACATATGGAGGGCATATGTATGACATAAGGGCACGAAATTTGAATTTCAATCAAAATCTTGTCAAGATATAAACTACAAAGGCCCAAAGGAACTCTGCGCCATATAAAAGATTTCTCAAAAGAACATTTTTAACGATTTTTCGTGCGAATAACAGCATAGCACGGTGAGACATAAGAGCTGTGTGCGATTTTTTCAGAATATGAATGAATGTAAAAGTATGAAAAACTCTTCTTAACGAATGGATTCTAGAGAAATGTCACGATTTTTACAGTATCTACTGCATAAGAAAGACTATTGTTAAGGTTGGTAAGCTGTCATATAAGACTTGTTCGATAGACTTGAGGAGATGATAAAGATGATGAGATGTTCAAGATAATTATAAGTTATTGAAAATGATGAAATATTGAAGATGATAAGATACTGAGGATGCTATGAGATTTTGAATATGAGATGATCAAGTTGACGAGTCTATCAGATGAGATGATCAAGTTGTTGAGATGATCAAATTGTTGAGATGATCAAATTGTTGAGATGATCAAGTCGATGATGAGATGCTGAATTAAATAGATGGTGTTGGCGACCTAATCTTTTAATGCATGATGAATACATGTAAGAAAAACATATTTTAAGAAAGCTCTAAAGTAGTGCAGCCATCCATTAGATTGAATGTGCTCAACACATTAATAGCCGTTCCCTGCAGAGACACAAATTCTATTGGAGCGATTTGAATGCTGCCAAAGCGGTTACTGCCGATCCCTGCTCTAAATCATTTCATATATTACTATGCCCTTCATGAAGAACAGTGAACGGTCTAAAAGAAATTGTCTTCACTCGCCTCGAAATTTCATCATCTTTAAAAAGAATCAGGAAATCTTTCAAAGCGTTCCTCTATAAAACTGACTTTTCATTGAAACATATTATTATTTCAAGAATTTATCGTTATTTTCGAGACCTTTGGCTCAGCCCGATTTCCTATGTTTTTATGCGCAACCTTTATTTTCGTTGATGTTCCATAGCTGCGAAGATTTTCGTCCAAAAAGAATTGCTTTTTCATCAAACGTGCAACGAGCAAGTTCCCACACAGTTTACAGAACGTTGGTGTAGAAGATAAAGTACTTAAAGTTGGTCTTAAATTTGCATCCAATTTTTGTATCATAAAATTATATAAATAAATTTCTTGTGTACTTTTATATTAGGTAAGAGTTTTTTGAACTGCTGCTTTGCGTTTTCTTCTAGACGAAGAGAAAATAAAATCGTAAAACTTAAGAGTGCAGTTAAATTGTCTCGTTTTATGTCTTGCCTTTTGTTAGAAAAGATTTTACACATATGAACTTTAGAGAAATTTAGAATGCTAATAACTATATAAGTTTGTTGTGTAACACAATATATTGCGTAGTTTTCATAAATTTCTCCATAAAAGTTTGCCCATAAAAAAATATGGCCCAAGATATGAACAAACTAATACGGAAATTGTTATGATTTACGTTTTTAAAAGTCCCCTGATAATTTATACATGTATTAAGGCTATTCCCAATGGACGTATTTCCATAATTTTTAATGTACGTTTAAATTTGATAATTTTTAAGTGAGCATTCGTTATGCGTTTTACTTAACAGTTCTTAGTTTCCGGTTACTTTTAGTATTTATGATGGGTGTTTCCGATTGCCATTTTTCATGTGTTCTCAAGATTGCTTTAATGATTTGAATAATCACTTATGAGGTATTCCAAATTAAGTGTCTTAATTCTTATCACAAACAACGTTTTGCCCGAAAACTCTAGACGATTTTAATGCAAATTTCTGTGAATTCTCTTGGGGGAAATTCTTTCTTGATATAGATACATCAATTCCGCAGAACGCGCATCAGTAAGTTATGAATCTTGTCTAAATTTGTTTTATTTGTAAGCGCTTTTGTAATTGATCCACAGCTTGACTTCGAAAGCTCCTAACTTCACTTACAAAGCCATAAACTAGTTTATTTTTATGATTCGTCATATTTCTTAGCTCTACTCTAGCACTTTAATTTAGGCAGCACCTTGAGTAATCTCTGCAATTTGCTAAAATCTTGGCTTTTGAGTAACAAAGCTTAAGCTGTTTCTTAAGTTCTATTGCCCAACTGGTAGTAATTGGCCCTTTGGCCTGCTGCCTTTGAACTATCTTCCATGGCGCTAGCCAAAGTTTTGGGCTGTTAAAACTTTTGGCTAAAGTTCTGCAATAGCCGCTTATGTTTTCGTATGTACTGCTCTAATCTGGCTAAAAGCAATCGCCAGTTTCTCTTTCGGAAACCCTCTCATTTGCCATTTATTTATTTATATTATAAGCCTTGTGATCCGAAGGGAGTGAGCGCGACGCGACGCGCCGTGGCAGGCATTAAGCAGTTGCTTCCTGCCGGCAAGCAGACATGAAGAAAAAATCCAATTGAAGTACAAAAATATAAGGTAAGGAGAGTGTGAGAGCGAGCTAAAAGGCATGAAATAATGCTGGCTATTCTCATAAGCGGACTTTGAGTTTTCTATGTGTGTGTGAGTGTGTGTGAGTGAGTGAGTGTGTGTGAATGTGTGTGTTACTGTGTGTTGTGCACAACGCATGACTCATTTGCAATTAAGCGACAAAGCAGCCAGCAGCAGCAGCAGAACACGCACACAGATAACCCATACACACCCATATCTGTGTCTGTGTGCGTATCTGTGTCTGTGTGTATGTGTGTATCTGTGTCTGTATGTGTGTGTGTGTGAAAGACCAAATTCAAGTGCCGCAAAAATGCCAGCATAAAAATAAAGTAGAATTCGCGAAACGTAGCTAAAGAAAACCTACAAAAGCAGCCACAAAGACGCTGCTTGCGTTGGCGTTGTCGTTGACGCTGCCGTTGACGCTGACGTCGACGGCGACTGCGCAAATACAAGCACAAATTGCCTTAGTATTTGTGTCGAAATTCAAATTGGCTCAGACGCTGAGGTACGTCGTTGGCCATGTTTACTTTGACAGCAAAGTAACAAAAAAAGAAACAAATAATAATGAAGCGCTGACGGCGACGGCGACAGCGGCAGCGACGTTTGCAGCGACTGCTGTTTACACAACGTGCGGTGTATTCGCAAGATACAAGCAACTAAATAGCAGCAACAATAACAAATATAAAGATAGCAATGGGCTCTTCTGCGACAACGACGACAACGGCCGCTCGTTGTATTTTCCTTTAGCGCTGATATTTTTTCAACTCTAATTGAAAACAAGCAAAAACAATGAGCCAGCAGCATACATAGTAGTGCATAGCTGTGTGTGTGTGTGTATCTGTGTGTGTGTATCTGTGTGTGCAAAAAACGAGAAAAACAAGCACCGCAATGGCAGCGCCGACTACAGCTGGCTTTGGATATCTGTTAGATGCGAACGAATTGCAAACACGCCAAGCACAAATTCAGCAGCGTACGCGCTGTGTATGCGCTGTTGCCACATTTCACAATCTGCCGCACATATTTGTAGCTCAGCGACCGCAGCATGTGTTTATGTATGTGCTGCTGCGTATCTGTATCTGTAGCCTTAGCTGTTTCTGTATTTTTGTATCTTTGAAGCTGTTTTTGTAGGTACGTGGTGTGCGTAGCCAATTGCATGCAGACATTGTAAAGGAAATTGCGGCAACGCTTAATTTGCTTGATCAAGCTTGCCAGCAGCCATCAGCCAGCATTTTACCATTAACGGGCATTGCCTGCTATCTAGAGGGTAGCGTTAGCGGGGACCAACTTTGCACTTTATGACTTGGCCTGTCCATATTGGTAATTTATGCATTAAACGTACCAGAAATAAGAAAAATAACAGCGAAATGCATTTGTTGAATTGATTTTTTTTTTCGCAACTTGTTATTACAGTAGCTGCTTGGGAATTGGGCGAAAAACTTGTACCAGATGGGATTCTAGTATGCTGCTTTATAAAACACAACAAAAAAAAAAAAAACAGCTAAGGAAGTCCTATAATAATTTTTGTTCTTTTATCTTTTCAAGGAAGTTGGTTTTTGTTGCTGTTTTTATTTATGTATTAATTCGCGCTGTCAAAATTTTTAGTACAGGCACCCCATGAGAGCTTAGGGTACGATGGGAAAAGTATCCGAAAATGCGAATTAAAGGTACCAAAATCAAGTACAAGAATACTTAAAATGAATATACCTACATACTAAGTAGTTGCAAAAGAGAAAAGGGAACCCTATAAAATTTTTACTTTATGTTCTTCTTACTACTATTGCAAAAAGTGAAGTGTCCACGAAGGAGTGAAACTCCCAAAACACCAGTCATAAGTTCGACTCCTGCTTTGAGCAACCATATATATGTATCTTAATGTTGGTGTAAATGTCTTTCGCTTGATTCTTTCACATTTTCAGGGAGATGAAATGAGTAGGAAAAGAAATTAAATTATAAAATGTTGTTTTTTATTGCCTTTTTCGCATTTCTCAGAAACGTAAAAAAAAAACATTTCATTTAAGGTTTTGTAAACTTAAAAAAAAATTGCATCTAAAATGAAAATTGATATCTTGTTACACATGATTTTGCGCTGTGTAATCTTTTCCGACTAGAATGCTATAATGGACATAAAAATAAATCACTCGAAATAATGTGGAAATTCATAAATAAGAAGCACTCAAAGAAATTTGAGCGAACTCTGCATAGGGATAAGTATTAAAATTCTAACCAATTTAAAAAAAATGCAAAATCTGTTGTTAGATTCGTAATAGAGATACAAATTCTAGATGCGGTTTAAAGAGTGTTTTGTTACATAAATATTGATCTGTGATATTGATTGTAAGCAGCACTTTTAAATTGTCAAATTTAAAGCTTAGTTTAGTTCTATATAAGTTAGGATATATGGTGAGAGATTATGCTTCACAAGTTCAAAACCATTGCAGCATTGCTTTAAGGCGCGTTACTGTTTGGTTTTTCTAAATTTTTTGTTGTTTTTAGGAAATATTTTTAAAGCGTGAGTATAATTCATATACGATAAAAAAAACTTCTGGGTTTCAATTTGTCTACAATTTGAACGTAATGTACGTTACGTTGTTAAATTAAAATGTTAAAAAATCTCTCTTTCAATTACTTGATTTTAAGAAACGCAATAATGGTATATTATAATGGCAACTCGCTGCACTCATTTTCTGTCGCACTTAATATAGCATTGATTGTGGCACAAAATATGTATTAATGCTTCACGCATTGCATACTCAGCTACAACGCTACAAGCCGCTCTCTTAAAAGATGCGAGGCAGACGAGAGGCACTCACGCTATAAAGTGAGCGCGCAGCCGCGTCGCTCTAAGCCGCGGCGCGCTCTCGCGCTACAAGCCATTACAGTCAAAGCGAGACGACAAGTATGTGTCGCTGCAAGCAATAAAGCGAGAGCCAAGCGGCAAAATTGCTTTGCTACTCGCGTGCCTTGTATTCCATTGCAATAAATTTACAGCTAGGATTTCGTTGTGCTCTTTGGCTGCGCCTTTGTGCTCATTGTGTATTGAAACTTGGCAGAGTGCAGTTCGTAATGAGTACAATGTCTAAAATGGAAAGAATCGAAATAAATGTTCCAGATTTAATAGCAGAAGTTTATGCGCGTCGCATGCTATGGGACCAGAAGAACCTATATTATCACAATCGTATTGTGGTTGAAAAAAACTGGAAAGATGTGCAAAAGGCAATGAGGCAGCCAAGTAAGTGAAGCATAAACAGATGCTTGATGGTGTGCATGCAGAATTGCAAATAGCATCCCTTATGGTCTGGCCTGCATGACGTCACGCTGCTGTGATTAAATTCTCACTTTTGTTCCTATTAATATAATTGGAGCTTCAATCAACTTATTTGTTTTTTGTTTACAGAGGATCAACTTAAAAAGAAATGGAAAACTTTGCGAGATCAGTTCCGAAATGAGTGCAAAAAAATTCCCATAACAAGTTCAGGAGACGCAAAGGAGCAGTATTCAAATATAACTTGGCCACATTTTAGGCCCTTGCTTTTTCTGCGCGCCCAAATGAAGCAGCGTAAATCGAATGGAAATTTGTTGACTTCTACTGCACCCAGACAAATATTGTCAGAGCTGCCCAATGAAGAGAGAGACGTTCATGATGATACCTATACAGAAGCTTCATTTCATGACAGTTTGGAAGAGTACTCCGAAGAAGAAGACACTTCGCAGATAGAAATGCCAGTGGCAAAGAAACAAAAAACTGATACACATGTTGCAACTGAATTTATAGAAATTGAGGAACAAAACTTGGAATTGCCGGAAAAAAAGTTGCCACATCCTATGGAGCAGCGAGATGAGGATGAAGCCTTTTTCTCTAGTTTGCTATCTTATATGAAAAGAATGGAAATGAAACAGAAATTAAAATGCAGAATGGACCTAATGAGTGTTGTTTATAAGCACGCATTTCCTGCTCATGCCGAAAATACGACTGCTGTTTCGCAACACTCAAGCGATAAAACCAGTCAGCTCATTGAAATCGATATTAAACAGGAATTGATTGATAATTCGCTTTGAAGATTGTAATCTTTTACAAAAATTACATAAATTTAGTGCTAATTATAAGAAAATTGAATTATCTAACTAATTATTTGCTAATTAAATACTTTTTAAGCAGTCAACAACTTATTCAAGAAATTTTCAAATTTCGAGCTATAGAGAGTAAGACTTTAAATTTGCAGATTTTTGAGCGTTCTATTTTACTAAGCGTATGAGAACTCCACATTTATAGCCGATTTCTCTATAAGCTCTAGTCATAAAAAGAGGCTTAGTCAATTTTTTCACCAACACACAAATGAGAGATTTCATAGCCTGTTAGGTAGCATTAGCATTAATGTGTAGTTTGAGAAATCGTCTATAAGTGTCAATTTTCAAACGTTCTAATATACACGCATTCGCTGCATTTATAGTATTATGGCCAAAGATACTTTATGTATCCATCAGTAACTTGTTCAACTGCGCGGCGCGCTCCAGTCCAGTTAGTCTCAGTCAATGTTAGCCAACATTGTGAGCCACCTGATCAATGCTCTCATTGCTTATGTTCACAACTTGTGTATAGTGTCAATCCTTTGGCCAACTTAATGATATGCCATGCGTATAGTTGATGTGGTTATTGGTAGTGGTATAACCGGTTCTATGCAACAACAAGTTGAAACGTCATCAAGGCGACATAATCCATAAAACGAGTTGCTGGAACCAACATGATTCTTCAATCAATGCTGAGTTACAGGTAAAAACATGAAGTAAAAAAACCCCCAGAAGTGTATAGAGAGGTAGTAGCTAGAACCCTTGTATAGCTTTCTTTGTTGTCGCACGTACGCACATGTGTGCGTGTGTGTGTGTGTGAGCCAGTCAAGTCGGCTCTTGGCATAATAATCGATTTCTTGCCTGGCTTTCTTTGTTGCCCGTTTGTGAGTGTGAGTGTGAGTGTGCTTGTTTGACTTGACTTGTCCGGGCATCATCATGGCAGTTAGTCAGCCAGTTTGATAATCTCGCTCCGTAGTCACTTCTACCACGTAGACTACACCAAAGCGTCTGCTTGGTTCTTTGCCACCTTTGTCTGTGTGTTTCTGTTTTTGTCAACCAACGCGTGAAGTGTGGCAACAGCGCACAGTCACATCCTTCTGCCTTCTGCTCAAACGTTCCACTCAAGTGTGAAATTATTTTGGAATTTTCTAATTTACTTATACAATTTTTGAGTTATCGCATTTGAGACAGCAGCGACAAACTGACGGACAGACTGACTGTTGTTTTTTTTGCAATTTGTTTTGCCTTTTCTTTGTTTTTTTTTATCTATTCCATATTGTATTTCTCAGCATGTACACAATTACAAAACGGCAGCAATAACAATAATGATATGGCCACAAAATGTAATACCGTAACAACGAAAATGTAATAAAATAATTGCACGACTTGCACAAATGAAAGAAAAACACAAAAAAGAAGCAAAAACAAAAAAATTTTAAATTTAATTTTAAAAAAAAAACTGTAGAGCCACAAAAATCCGCTAGCTATTGGCGCTTATGAAGTGCAAACGTTCCTAAACGTACTCGAAATACACACATATATAGAGCAATAATACTTATATAGTAGGTAATTTTTGTATATAACGCTTTCTGTACAACAAAGAATAAATTTAGACACGTAATACACAAATTGTTTCGCGTTCGTATTTCATTTATACCTTTTTTCTGTACTAAAAATATTTTGCAATTTATTTCATATAAGTGAGAAATAGATTTCTAGCAAATTGAAAAACTCTCATGGAATATTGAAATATGAGCGCTTTATCAGCAAGGCTGAAATTACTATATTACTTATGGAGGTTATGCCATTACTTTGTCTGGGATGAGCAACCTAGAGCCATATATCAATGGGCCTGGTAGTAACTTGACAAGTTAGGCTGTTTTCAAGTTCGCTTTTTTTAAATAAGGTCATCTTATGCGGTTTTACTGCTGGGCTTTAAAAGTAAACCGTTGTTTTTGTGTTAACTTACGTCTTAGATAAAAACAATGTTGTAAAGCTAAGTATTTTATTGCATTAAACCCTATAGTTTTAGGTACATTCTTTCGATGTAAGGTTTCATAAGCGATTTGGTTTGAATATGAGAAATATTTTCACAATGGAACCAAAAATCCAAACGAAACTACGTAAATTTTTAGCAGCTCGCGTCGGAATATGAATTGAAGTAATCATTATTGTTTTTAAACTGATGTTCTATTCCAAGATCTAAGAGCCCACATCTTTACGTACAATGCATAAGAAATTGGTTATTTCAAAATCATTCGAAAGCATTAAGTCTATTGCTCGATGGATTTATCTTAGCCTGAAATATGACTCATTAATCAGAGATCGTGCAACGAAGCGACAGAGATTCATGAGACTCGTTTTGAACTTCATACTCCAATTGTTTCTTCAGTTTGAAACCAGGACATTAATCATCCCTATTAAGATTGATACCATTGAAGTGTGGCTCTATACGATCCAGAATTGTAGCTAAAGCTTGCTAGAAGTTGTCCCATTAAGAACGATTTCTCTACATTTATGACCGTGTTTCATAGTTTCAGTTATTCTCCAAACTTGTTGAGTGATGTTTAGAGGCCTCGGAGGAACTCACTCGAACCGACATAAACTTGTTGTTGTAGCTACTGTACTGATTTGGAAGTTCTACAGTGAACAATGCGTTTGAAAAGGGGACTAGTACGCTGTACACACTAGTAGGTCGCATGAGTCAACGAGTATAGGATAGCGTCAGGCACCTTTTGAACCTCGTATAGCCTTTATAAAAGCATTGAACATCATACCTTTCTTTCAAAAACAAAACGCCTGAATTATACATTGGGCAGAACTAATGGAAGATTCCAAGCCACAAAGAGCGACTGGGGTTTTTCTATAAAACCCATATATTTAATGTGTAAGACGAGATTGAATAGTTAAATTGAAAGAGCCCAACAGTGGTAGACAAATGGCAAATACACTTTTTCTAAAAAATATGGCGAATTGTCATTGGTTCTGACTTCCCAAGTGTGAATTTAAGTTAGAGAATTTGATTATTTTTTAGAAAAAAAAATGCAAACCAATTTCTTTAAAACTATAATTTAACTTACAGTTTTAATACGAAATCTTTTTATAACATAAAAAAAGTTCTCAAAGTATTTTTAGACGAGAAAAAAACTCAAGAAATACACAAGTCTTCACAATTCTTTTGTCAGTGAGCAGCAACCTTTTCAGCTTATATTCTAAATGTGAAAATGAGTACAAAGTACTTACAATAGTATAATTCTATTATAAAAAATAATATATAAGTAGTATTATAAAAAAGTAAGCTCGTGAGAACGTACACGTTCTACAAATAGTAGTAGTAAATTTCAGCTTATCAACTAAGTATTTGTAGAGTGTTATTGTCTGATTTTATTTCATACTTGTACTCGAAAATAGCAACACTAACGAACTAGCTTAAAGTGTGCCTAAAAGTAATAGTTTTTTGTTCAATTACAAATTTTATGCGACTGATTCCACCAATTACTCTCTGCTCTCTATCTAATCTATTTGGTGGGCCCCACAACAGAACGGAATAAGCGTTTTCAATGCCAAAAGAACATGAGAAAAAGTAAACTAAAAACAAATAGCAATAACAAATGTAAAATGACTCGATCTGACATTGAAACAAGTCAAAAGCACTAACAAAAAAACAAATTATAAATCAAAAGTGTTGATTTTGATTTATTAAATTCGAAAGGCTTATTTAAAGAAAGTGTGTGTTTCACGTAGAGGCATATAAAAACTATATAGACAGTTTGTAAGTCTGTAAGTGTAATGCCTTACTTTAGATCAGGAATCGGCAGCGGCTGCAGAGACGTTAGATTTGTGGGTCAACAGCGTAAGGCTGTCAGTAGTGTAGTGAGCATCATGAGTCTGCTTCAGTGCTGATTTTTGTCTCTAACATCGGCATTTTCTTTGCTGACGCTGCCGACCCCTGCTTTACATATTGCAGTGAAGCTATGTGCTTAAATAGACTAGTGCATTAGATTAGATTGGAGTTACATTGGATCAAAGGAAGTTGACTCATCCTGAGCAGTTTTAGCTCCAATTTTTCCCGAATTTTTGCAGATACTCCGAATCCTGAATTGTTGAATAGAGTCTAGTGGATCTTTGATGCAACTTATACTTTAAATTTGTTGAAGTAGAAAACCCTGTTTTAAGTTTAACCTGTTACAAAATGAAAGTTCAAATTTTTAAGGCACATTTTTTAGCTTCTAATTCTGTTTTCTAATTCGAAACAACGAGACAGAACGATATTCCGAGTTCGAACATTTTACAATCGTTAAATTTATTACAATCCGTTTCAAACACCCAAGTTTTCTGTGTTAATAAACAAATTGAAGCTCAATATTGGGAACATAAGCTTCCAAGCAGATCTTTTGGGACAACGAACCAACGTAACCTTAACTATATAAGCTCAGTTTTTTTCTAAATGGCTTGATACAAAGTTTGTTCAAAATACAAATTTTGATCAAAAATACAAATTTTCATAAAAATACAAAATTTGATAAAAAAAAAAATAAAAAAAAAAATTGGATGTTTTTGATAAAAACACAAATTTTGGTAAAAATACAAATTTTGATAAAAATACAAATTTTGATAAAAATACAAATTTTGATAAAAATACAAATTTTGATAAAAATACAAATTTTGATAAAAATACAAATTTTGATAAAAATACAAATTTTGATAAAAATACAGATTTTCATATAAATATACGTTTTCATAAAAATAAAAATTTGAATAAAAAATCCAAATTTTCATAAAAACACATTTTCATATAAATAAAAACATTTCTATGAAAACCAATTTTCATCACTCAATTAAATTGTGCACAATAATTTGAAGGTGAGCACAAAAATTTGTTCTAAATTTTTATTTCATTTATCAAAAATTGTCATTAAACTCGTTTTTACTACAAAAATTACTTTTATCACAATTTTTGGGAGCTAAACCTGATTGGAATCAATACTTCGTTGAGAGAAGCACCGAATAGGTTTGAATTCGGGAAGCGAAACTTGAGTGAACGGCTTTGTAAGGAAATCTATCTGACTATTCGATAGCTCCATAATGGTTAAAGCTCGAATATCTTCGTACAGAATAACAACGATTCTGAAATAACAAAAACACACATAATTTTTCAATCTTAAGTGTGCCTCTTTCGATCTAAAGCCATCGAAAGGTGGCTGATATAAACGCTTTTAGGTTTCGTATTTCCATTGAGTTCTCTAACTGATTTTCCGCATTCGGATTGTCTATATATCGCACGCAGCTTTGCTTTCAATAATTTAGTCACACTTAAAGACTGCCTGGAAACAAAAGAACATCTAGACAGATTTGCATGACACAACCTACAACTATAGAAGTAGTTCCGACAAGATGCCACTCTATAAATGTCATGTTTTGTCTACAATAATAACATAATACTATATTTTAATCCCTATTGAAGAGCATTAAATTATCTTATCGGTTACCAAACTAGCCTCTAAAGTATTGTATATTATGAAAATGTTCCCACTACTTGTTCAAGATTGACCGGTTCCAAGCTCACCTGCAGTCATTGCCAACTGCGAGAGAGATCTGTCCTAAGTCATTGTCAGTGCTATATTTGCGCATTGTTGTTTTTATTGTTGTGGTTATTATATATCTGCTGTTGTTATTATTGCTCCGTTGATTACGTTACATTTACGCACTTCAGGGTCAAATCGAGCGCCAGAAGCAGCAACAACGCCCAAAAAAGATATAGCCATAAAAATCGCACTCACACTAGAGCTGCTCGCGCTGTATTACAAGATACACAAGATACGACCAATAATAATTGTACAAAGAAAAAAAAAAAATAGTAAAACAAAAATCTCATGCGTCATCAAAAGGCTGCGGCCATAGGCATAAACAGCAAGCGGCGGCTGCTGCTTTTTTTTCTTAAGTTTTATAAAATGTATCTGACAGATACACAATATGTGTCGAGTGTAGTGCGTAATATATTTATGCACATTTGGCTTCAAACTATTTGTTGTAGTTGTTATGGTTGTTGTTGCTGTTGCTGCTGCTGCTGCTGCTGTTAGTCAGTTCACTGTCAATGTCAAAAACGGCTCTGACGATTGTTGTAATTACCACAACAACAACTGTGTTGATGCGGGTTTAATGCACCGCAGAGCGACGCTGTCTTTTTGGGCTGGTTTAATGACTTGGCTCAGCAAGTTTTCGGCTAGCTTTATGTCGCGCTGTCTAATAGAGTAATTAAACGGCGACTTTTGCACCTCTCACAACAATGCTGTATATATAAAACAACAAACAATAAAAAGCAAAGCTGAAGTTGTAGTTGTAGTGGTTGTCGCGAAAACTAGTTTCTATCTAACAACAAACAACAATGTGGCGCAGATGCGGCTAAGATACTTATGTACACACATAGACCAAGTTCTTTGGGCCCAGCGGAAAGCAAAAAAAAATTCAAATACAAATACAAATAAAAATAAAGTACGAAATTACGTAATAACGCAAAATAGAAGCCGACGTCGACGCATAAGCGTCTAAAAAGGCAGAGGTAAAAGCAGCGCCACATGTCGTCTATGTCTGTGGCGGTTGTACACGTTGTCAGTTGGCACAGGTAAGAAGCAAAAACAGCTAACAGATACTTATATATAGATACGAAAAACTAAAAAAGGCAAGTCAAGGTAAAAAGTTACGCGTTCTAAAGGCATACGCCACTTAAGAGCAACTCAAAGATACACGAGCACTTTATAGCTACTCACTAAAGTCACAAAGAGAAAGCAGCTGCGACCACAGATTAGAAATGATACAGATACAGATAGAGATCAACGATAAGCTGCTGGGGCGCACCGTCCTCTACAAAAGCCATAAAAAAGCAGCAAAAGATACATATTGTAGACAATCATTGTCAATGCTGCAGTTCTATTTTTATTAGGGCTTTCTTTTGGCTTTGTACAATCGCGCGCCAGATACATTTGTATCTCTGTTATTGTTAATGCTGCAGTTGGAAAGCATTCAAAGCTTAAGTAGCTTGTAGATACATTTGCCTTTAAAGCAGGGCAACGGCACTTTGAAGGAAAATCTTTTGTATATAACCAGATTAAGCATCTTTGAGTGGTATATAGATGAAAAATATTTATAATGCGAAGCTTTACTACAATAAATGTATTTAGAGAGTGACAAACTCTAATTATAATAAGAGCAAGTCTCTATGGAAATGATGATTTGATTATAGAGCATCATTTTTATGTATTTGTTAAGGCAATAAATACGCTTTTATAGCTCAAATACAACTCAGTTGTATTCAAAAGATACATTTCTGAAGTTATAGAATTATGAACATACGATTTGTAAGGATTCATTAAAGCATTAAATATATTTTTATAGCACTCAGAAGAAGCGGAAGTAGGATACTTCTCAGTTGTGTTTAAAAGCTATTGGCAGCAGCGGATATGATATATTTAAGAATAAGCTAGCTTATGTTTTGAAATTTCCAGCGATTTTATAGATTTAATCGATGAATTTTTGTTTAAGGATATACCGATGATTATCTTTTTAAAAATAAGATAAATTTGGTATATTTAGTTATTGTTTTTAGATTGCTTTGTATGGCTTTATGGCTTTAGAACCCGTTTCGGATTAAGTTGAGAACGTTTAGGAATCTATGACAGATGTTAGGTAGAGTCGTATTTATCGTTAACTATATTAGAATTGCATTGTTGTACGGCTTTAGCATTAGTTTGCAAGTTGAGAATGTTTAGGAATCTATAACAGAAGTCAAATAGATTAGCCAAAGCATCAGAAGAATCTTAGATTTCGTATTTATCGTTAACTATATTAGAATTGCATTGTACGGCTTTAGCATTAGTTTCGGACTGGAAGGATTCTATGACATAAGAATGCGTCTAATCTATAGGAGATCGTTATCTGAGCAGGGCTTACTAAATTATCGAAAATGTGAGATAGATATGTTTCTTTGATCAACAACTTTAGGATAACTTAGTTACATGAAAGAGTCTTTTCTATCAAAAACTTTTAAGCTTAAAAAGGCTATAGAAAAAATTCATATTTTCATCTTAGAATTTTCACCGACTTACATGTTGTGTTTACTTAGTTATGCTCATAGGAAGTTGTTAAGATTTAACAAAGATTATATCTCACATTGATCAATCAGCTATGGGATTGTAAACGTGAGAATTTTCGAAATTTCTTTAGAATATGTCATAATTATCTTTAAAGCATAAGTCACAGTTTTGCACGATGATAGTTGTATTTCAAAAATCTCTCGCTCAGATATAGTCGTGCATTAAGCACAGTTTTGTTGCTAATTTCTAATGCTGATAGCTCAGTTTTATCTCCCAGATCCATGACTTTGATTTGTAGCTTCATTTGAAATGTTTGAAAAAACTCTCCTCTCTCTTAGAAATTTCTGGCACAACCCTGAAACGCCATCCTTTTTTTCTGCACACTAACGTCATACGGCGTGCGTAGTCATTTTGACGAAGGATGACGTTCTAGGGTTAAAAAGCTATCTGCCACATTAACGTACAGCTGTTGGGCTGAACTTCGGTTGAAAGAGATTTTGGCACACCACTCAACATGGCAGTGAATGCTATTTCTGTGACTTAAGAGGCAGAAAGTAAAGAGCTGTAGAGAAAAAAGAAGGACAGCAAGTTTTTCAATCCAAAATTGAAGTATTAAGTAAAGCAGAATTGCAAAGCTTGCAGTTTTCATAATATGGATACATTATACATCCATAAGATACATTTGAATTCAAAGAGTTTAGTTTAGGTTTCTTTGAATGATTTGATAATTCTATAGTATATGTTTCGATTTAAAAACTTAACGTCTATATTAGCTAGTTCAGATCTAACTCTATATGCCTTAACTGTATGCGTACCTTTTAAATGTATCGCGTACTTTGTTGCTGCAACTATCCACGACTTGTTGTTGTTGTTGTTGCTGCTGCTGATGATGCGTTTGCTTCGTTGTTTCGGCAATTTTTCCAAAACAAATATTACGACTTGTATCGCGTACCATGATTTAATAAACACGATCTATATTAAGCATTTGTATGCTGTGGGAGGCGCATTATTTTAAATGGGCGCGCTCCTCTACCCATTGAACAATGGGATCTCAAGATGTTGCGTTGCTCACATGCACATTTTTTTTTCAAGATACTTTTTGCACTTAATTTTTTTTTCTTTCTTGCTTGATTTATTTCTTGCTTTTCTTTTAATTTTCAATTTGAATTTCAATCGATTTGCATTGACTGCATTTTTCTCACACTCACAGATAGGCACACACACACGCACAGAGTGAGCGATCGATTTCGATTGATTTTCTCAATTATTTATAAGGTAGGGGCTGTAAATAGATTAAAAAGGGGTTTGATAGAGAGGGGGCATATTAGATTATGAGATACATTTGATTTGATTGCACTAAACATATATACGTATATATATATATATGTATACAATATGTGTATGCGTAAATTTTGCATTGAAGTGGAGGCTTGATAGAGGGTAGGCGACACGCACACACACAGACGATACACACACACACACACACACACAGTCTTATATGCACTAGGTGGCGATGACGGTGACGGTGACTTTGGGTGCACACTTTTCAACTTCAATTTAAGGCGCTTTATTGGCGCTGAGGTTGTACCAGAGAGACGTTGAGGTTGAACGCGACGGCGACGTTGGCGGCGGCGACGACGACGAAAACGATGCGAAACGCGTTGCGATGCAAAGCTTATGCCAATTTATGTTAATTTAGCACTAAAAATAAAAATGTTTTAATTTAATTTAACTAGAGCAATTTAAATTTATTGAAATTTCAATAGAGACGGCAGCGGGCGGCTGAGGCCAAGCTGTATGCAGCAGCAGCAAAGAAATCTATCTATGAGATATGCTGCTATAGCTCTATAGCTCTAGCTATATAGCATGTACATATATGGCGTAAGATCTTTGCGCTCAATTTAAAAGGCAAGACAAGGCGCTGGTGCTGCTTTTGTTGGTGTTTTTGGCTGGTTTGGTCTGGTCTGGTCCGTTGGTTCGTAAGCGTATTTCCTACTCTAGTACATATATTTAGGGAACGAGGCGCATTTACACACACACACGCACACAGGGGAAACATGTAATAATAACAACAATTCGCAGAAGGTGGAAATGTGAGCAGCACGTTATTATAATCCAGTCAACGTAGCAAACAAACAACAAGCAGCAGGGCAGGCCCGGCACGGCACGGCCTGGTCCGTCGTCCAGGCCAGGCGGACCAAACGTCGCCATCAATCCACACGCATGTACACAGATACATACATGTAAATGCATATAAAGCAAGACCAGGCCGGGCCGGGCCGAGCCAGGCCAGGCCAAGCTGAAAAGCAGCAGCAGCAGCAGCAACCAGGCAGGCAAACCAAGCGTAGCAGCGTCTGCGAGGGGTGCGGCAGCGCATGTTAAAATTCCATGCATTAAAGAACCAAAACCAAACCAGCAGCAGCACTAGTACCAACACCAGCACCAGCAATGGGCAACGGCAAACCAACCAACATGGGAAATACAAGAACAACATTCATGTTGCCTGCACGCCTTTGTTGTTGATGCTGAAGTTTGGCAACATGCATATACACAACACACAGCCAACCAACCAACCACACAAAACTAAGCTGAGGCGCTGCCGCTGCCGCTGCCGCTACCGCTGCTAGCAGCTCAGTTCAAGTGAAACTTGGCAACGTTCAGCTGTTGTTTGCTTATAATTGACGTTTGCACTGAGCGCTCGCTCTGTGCGCTGTTGCCGTTTGTCGTTGCCGTTGCCGCGCTGCTGCTGTCTTACGTGGTTGTTATAGCCGCACACACACACACACACACACAACATACAAAGTGGGGTGCCTGTTTGGCAAAGTGCAAGCGAGTGCGCGCTAGTTTTTAATGGCTGCTGCTGCCGTCTTGTGTTGCTGCTTCAGCGCGCACACGGCATAAAAAACACGTATACATAGAAAGTGGCATGTATATACATATATATATATGTATCTATGTGCTTTTGTATGTTGTACATAAAGAATTTATAGCTGGTATTTTGTGCACGCCAAGGGAACGACGACGTACGGGGCATGTTGAGCAGCATGGAAAAACGAGTATCTGTGAGTTTGTTTTTGCTGCTCGTCATTGTTGTTGCTGCCACTGCCGCTGTGTATTTATAAATGGTTATGTAGTCATGTATGTAGTCATGTATGTATGTATGTGCGGCGGGCGAGGGGTGCTGCCGGGCACAACGACGCGTTGTTATTTCACGTTTTTCAGCCGCTGCCAGCGATGATGACGACGTTTTGATATTTATTTTTCTCGTTTTTCTAGTTGTTATCGTTGTTGCTGCCATTTGTTTTTATTGTAGTAGTTGTATCTGTGTGTGTGTGTGTGTGTGTGTGTGTGTGTCTTGGCCCTAGCATTTTTGTAAGAAATTGACTATAGCTCCTCTTTGGCAGCAGGAAATTACAAATACATGCATGCAAAATAGTTGGGGCTGCGTTCCCAAACTAAAAGCAGCCACACACACACACACAGATACAATAACTTGTACGCGTGTGTGTGTGTGTGTGTTTTGCGTGTTGGCTGTACAAAATGCGCAGACGCTGGCCAACAGGCCAGGCAACAACCAGTTTCTGAGCAGCGGCAGCGGCGGCAGTAGCTAGCGCGCTCTCGCTTGCTCAGCTAGCGCGCTCTTTCACTCAGTAGCTCGGCTACAAAACTGCTACGCCACAGTTGGGGAGCGAGCCGCGCGGAAACTACGCGACGCGGCAGCCATTGCTGCTGCTGCTTTTGGGGCCGACAACGTGCGGGCGACGTGCTAATCGATCGTGGCTACACACACACACACACACACACACACGCCTATTTGTATCTGTGTGAAAGTTTCTGGCAGGCCTGTACTTAAACGCCCGTTCGCTTAGTTTTTCGCATCAGTCGCATTGTATGCTGGTGGTGCGGTTGTTGTTTGGCTTACGCTTTGGAGCCGTTACGTTTTTATATATATTTTGTTGCTTATTGTTGTTGCTGTTCTTGGCTCTGCTAGCGCTGCACATAGAGATATACACACTTCCATACATATATTTCATGTCGACGTGTGCAAAAATCTAGCTACAACAAATTTTACACAACTTTTTCGCTCGCTGTGCGTTACGTTCGTTCTTATATTTTTTTATACGTATTTTTGTTTGTTTTTGCTGTTAGTTTTGGACATACTGTACGCCATTTTGTGCCCATAATAAAAATGGCTTTAATATTACAGAAACGATTTGTAGTCGTTGATTTATATGGCTAAATGTTGTGGCCATTTATGGCACACGAGTGGGGCTTTTGCGTTTTTGCGAAATCTTCTGCTAGTCTCGCGTGTCTAAACGGCTGATCGCGTTTAGTGGGGGGAAAAACCCCATTAAAGCTGCTTGTAGTTTTTGTTAGAATTTATACATGCACACAATACACGTCGTGGCTGCAGGAAACAAGTTTTGCTTCTTTCTTTTTTTTTTTTCAGTGTATGTAGTTGTCGCTCAAGCGAGCGAACTATGCAGTCATTTTTGTTGTAGTTGTAGCTGCTGCTACGTGACCGCGGCGTACCCACACACACACACACACACACGCGCACGCATACCAACAAGCGACGACCGCATTTAAAATGTAGCTAGCAGTTGATGCGCGGCGGCGCTGCGTTGGGGGGGGGGGGGGTCGCATGTTGGTTGGGTAAAGTGTATGCCAACACATGCCGCGCCCTGCCCCGCGTTGGTCCACATACTCAACGATTTTGTAGTTTTTGTCGTACAACGTAGTTTCTAGCAGCTCACACCAACACGCACACGCACACACACACACATGCGCACGCGCACGCATATGAAACGGGTTAAATAAAAAGTTTTACTGCATCTGGCTGCTCGCTCGCACCTATTGCTTATGAAGCACTTGCTTGCTCTTTTGCGCACACGCGTGCTCGTTTCGTGTAGCTGCATCGATTTTTCAAAAGGCGACAACGACGCTGGCAGCGAACGCGACGCGACGCGACGACGCGACAATTTCTCTACACGCTAGCCATCTCGTTTTCACACATAGCTGGCGACTATGCGGTCATGCTCTTCGCACGTTATTTGCTTTGTTCGTTTTGTGTGTGTGTGTGTGTGTGTGTGTGTGTGTTTGTCGCTGTAGTTTTGTTGCTTTGTTGGGGCTGCTGCGCTGCCCCAAGTTACTTTTGCTAGTTGTTGTAGTTGTTGAGGGGGAGCTGTCAGCCTGGATTTTTGCTGCTCTGCTGTCATTTTGTAGCCATGTCGCTGCTGCAGCCGCGCTGCCGCTGCCTCGTTATTTTCAGCCCGTTGCACGTCATCCGTTTGCTGCTGTGTGTGCTTTGAATTTCTGATGAAATTCTTTGCTTTCGAGTTAATTGCTGTAGCTGTAGCTGCGGCAGCAGCAGCGCCCCAACACACACACACACACACACATATACACAGCTGGAGCCAGCCGCGGCTCAGCTCAGCCTCAGTCGTTGTGCCATTTTTCTTTGTGCTGCGACCGCTGCTGCTGCTGCTGCTGCTGCTGCCTGCTGCAGTTTCGGCTTTAGCTGCTCCAGAAGATCGCCAAGGAGGAATCCTTGGGCCAAGTTGGAGCAGCTTTTAACTTTAGTTTTATTTTGTAATTTATTTGTATTTCATTTAAAATAGGCATAAACTTTGCTTTGGCTTTCAATTTTGCTTGTAATTTTATACAATTTCAGAAACTTTTTTCACTTGCTTGTAATTTGGGGAAATTTGTAGGTTTTACGCACACTTTTTGTACACACTTTCTATAGGCCAATTGACCATATCGAATGATATATTTTGTTATTAACACTTTTTGTTATATGTTTGTTGAATTTGTAGTTGATTTGTTGCCTTACCAATTGCGATGAGAGCTACAAATAAAAGAAATCCATCATTTTTAGTTCAAATTAATGTAATTTGGTTTTATATAAATAAGGGTAACAAATTGAATACTACTTTAATTAAATGGAATAATCGTATAAAAAGGGGCACAATAAAGCCTTATATGGTTTCCCGTGACTGAAATTATCATAATATTTTTGTAGGGAAAAGGAAATTAAATGAAAAGTGTTGAAAACTAGGGGCAGCAGCTAAATGGCACAACACCTAAAATCAATCAAAGATGCCTAAACTCTTTATTTTCATGGGAATATACAAGTACCATAGTTTCCTGGACCAAATTAAACAAAAGCAACCCCTAGGAACATAGTAAATGCTTCTGTAAATTCGCGAGCCAAATACATACGCATTTTCACAGCATGTAAAATCCCTAACAACCCTAAAGAACTGTCCTTAAATAACCCGCATAGTTTTCTTTTATCTTTATTTTGGACAGTTTAATGCACTACAAAGAGAGAACTACGTATTACAGGTTACTAAAACTCTTATGAGTAGTTTTGAATATTTGTGAACCTTGAAAATAGAATCGCCGCCTGGACTGTTTGTAAATGCAAAAAACTATTAGAAAATTGCTAACATACCACTTTGTTTATTAGTATCATAGAAGTATACATACCAAACTGGCTGTATCTAGCTTAGATGCATACTTTTGAAATTGAATAGCTACATGTTATAGGAGAAGTGCTCCGAAATTGGTACAAAATTTCTTACGCGGGGATCCTTTCCGTAAGATATTAAAATGATTTGATGAACGGCTATTGCGTCCGAATAATGCTTATTCTTTCGTAAAATTTGCCTTAGCTAACTCTGCGATAAAGTTGTTCATACATACACTTAAGACAGTGGTACATAACTATATAGAATTGACTATGGATACTAAACGAATTGGTAAAATGTGATAATGGTACACAAATCTTGAATACCCTTAACGGGTATAGTTCTAAATGCTCCTATACCACTTTTTTATATGTCGATTTCCTTCAACTTTTCTTTAAGTAATCTTTATTTCTCCCGAAGACCCAGAACTTTAACAAGATGTCCTATTTTAGTATCTGATACAATAAGCGTTGGGAATTATAGATTCAAATAAAAGTCTGGCACAAGCGTCATATTTCTCAACTCATTCTGTTTATTCCAAGCTGTATCTAAAAAAAAAACAACTGGATGCATATCTCGGTTGTATACTAAAAACTCTCATTCGTCATATCTACCTTACGATTTCTCTTTGCAAAAAAAGTTTTTAAGAGGCAAAAACTAGGACTCTCAGTTTGTCAGTCTAGAAGATTTCTGGTACCCAAGTAATATCCATACTTACACCATTGATGCTGCGTTCTGTATAATGAAGAGCAATGATGACGACCGTTAGTCAAACCCGTTTGGACTGTATTCGAAATTTACGCATTTTCAAAAACCTCCAAAAAGGCTTGCAATACGACGCGCCGTGAGTTTTTCTTTATTTGAAATCAAGCGATTTTGAAATTTTATAAGTAGAGCATTTATTTTTAAAGGCTTTTTCAGAAAACACACAAATTTATAACATTTCGCACTTTATTATTATTTTATGATTTTACGCTTTAAGTGAATTTCATTCAACGAAAAGCATCACAAATAAATTTTCGAAAAAAATAAAAAAATTTTAATTTATTTGCCTTTGTATTTGAATTTTTTTGCTATTTAATTAAATTTCTTTTTTATTTTTATTTCATTGGCTTTTTGCCTTTTGCCTTTGCGTTTGTTTTTGTTTGTATTTTATTGTATATATTTTATTTGTATTTACATTTGTTGTTGTTGTTGCATTTGTGTGCAATTAATGCATTTTCACATAAACACACACACACACGCACACACACTCACACACTCGCACACACACACACACACACGCATTTATATGTGTGCGTGTTTGCATAAATATAGAGCTAGAACCACAACGAAGAGGGGGGGGGAAGGGGGCAAAAAACACTTGCCGTCGCTTTGCTTTTATTTCTTGTAATTATTTTTAATTTTTAATTTGTGTGTGTTTCGGCGTTTTTTTTTTATTGAATGCCGTCGTTATACGTTTTTTTATTTTTCTTAAAATTGTTTTTGTTTTTAGCTTGTATTTGTTGTTGCTGCTGCTCTCTATCTTTCTCTTTTACGCGCCAAACAGATAAATACAACAACAAATTCGCGTTGCGCGAATGAACTGCTTACCAATCCGAACAAAAACAAAGAATGAAAGAAAGAGGATGTCAGACAGCAGAAAATGTTAATCTACTTAACATACGTTATGGTTTACATTGCAATTTAACAGTGATGTGCAGCGTAGCTGCTTCCACTTACAGTAGTGTCCATCAAACCGCTATGTTATTTAACATAAGCATGCCAACGTTTTAATTACAGAGCAAAAACTGACAGATGGGCAGCCCTACAAAAAACTATGTGGCAGCGCTAAATAAATCAATTTTAACAGAATACGTTAGATAACGGAAAAATGTTATGCCGCTGCATAACAGTGAACATTTAAAATGCATGAAATTGATTTTCGCCTGTTTTCTCGGCTTTTCTTTTTTTTTTACTAGTTATTCTGCAATCAAAAGTAGTACTATATTAGGCATAATTCGTTTGTACATCCTTCAATGGTATACTTAACCAGAAACTCTTAATTAAAAACTTTGCTTCTGTTGAGTACTCTTTTAGTTCCGTTAATATAACAGCACTTACACCGTCTGGTGAGCGGGTTAGAGAATACCATCACAGCAGGTCAACGCTTGTCGTATGAGGCGACTAACAATAACACTGGGTTCTTTTGAGACCAGTAGAGCCACCACAGGCCTTAAAAGGGTTGTGCGTAGGGTTTGGGACCCACACACACAATTCCAATGTAAGAATGTATTGACATCATGTCGGAAGAATATAACAGCACTAAGAGAACGGAATACGAAATTCGGCAAGTAAAAAAGGAGAAGACGCATTGGTTGTAAAAATTTAATATGCAAAACAGCTCTTATGTGGTAATGATAGTAATGTTAATGAGTGCTCTTAGTCCTCTAAGATTTATTGTTCCACAAACTGATCGTACAGCTCCACTAGCAGTTCTATCTCTAATATAAGTCTCATTATCTGGAATGGGTCCGACCGCATTTAACGGTCATTCGTCTCTCGCCAGGGCATCATATAGCTTTGTTAACTAACAATATTACAAATATGTATGTATGTATATACATATGTAGGCAACTTTATCTATGAACCTTGATTTTCATCAACGTCAAAACGTCAGATTAAGTTGCAACTTCGCCGACTTATCAATGACTGATGACAACACAAGAATTGAATGAGTTTCCTTTTTATCATATTTTCATACAAACTTTACTATTAGCAATCGTACCAATCGAAGTCTTATAACTAATCAAGCACCCCATCCTCACACAAAGCAATTAATTTTCTTTTAATTACTTTATTCGAGCTGCTCTGTCTTTTCCTTTTTTACAATGCTATTAATTTTCCAACTTAAGTAAACATACACAAATACTTCCAGCTGGGAATATTTTTTCTTTTTTGTAGAGCGATAGCTCTAAACTTAACAATACTGTTCAAGACTTTATTTGGCAACATTAAAAGTACTCTTTTAAAAACGCGCCTAATTTTGATTTAATTTTTGGTATTTTAAATGTCAACTTACAGCGCTGCCAACTCAGCAACTGCAGACCGTTCAATTTAGCAGAATTAAGTTGGCAGCCGCCAAATTAAAAGAATTAATAAATATTTTTATCTTGCCAAAACAAGGATAAATAAAGGCAGCTCAAGACGTAGACGTGGCTCTGGAAAAACGTAAACTTGGCGCGCGTACCGGAGGCCTTTTAAACGACATAGCGAGCGCATTGGCGCCTTTGTGCCTTGCTCTGTAAAAATTCCACCATAACAAAGATGAGCAATTTAAAGCAAGACCTGGATGAATATTTGCTGCTGCAAAGCGACCAAAAGAAAAATTTTAATGTAAAAATACCACAGATAAAAGTGCCGCAGCTGGGCGGACGCTTTAGCCAAATGTTTTCGCGTAATCAGGAGCCGGCCGAGGCAAACAGTTGGTTAAAGGACACACAGGATTCGTGTTGTCCCAAATTGGTAGGCATTTCACAACCTTCAGGTTCTTATAATGTAACCATACATGATGAATGTTTTTTTTTCTGTTTCACAGTCACGCCTCCAGCGCATAGTGGGTTTTGTGGCCTGCCTTGGCCTAGGCGCATTCTGTATAACGCTCTCTACTGTCTACATTCCCGTCTTAATCTTTAAGGCGAGGAAATTCGCGCTGCTTTACACGCTGGGCAGCTTATTCTTCATTCTCGCGTTTTGTTTTCTCTCCGGATTTGTCGCCTTTCTCAAGCAAATGTTCTCCAAACCGCGCCTGCTCACCTCCGTCTCATATAGCGCCTGCCTCGTGTTGACGCTATATTCCGCGCTTATAGCCAAAAGCACCGCTTTTACGGTGCTTTTTGCCGTAGCCCAAATCATTGCCTTACTCTTTATGGTGATCGGCATGGTGCCCGGAGGTGCCACGGGCTTGAAGTTCTTTGGCCAACTATTTAAGAGCAGCGTTTCCAGCTCGTCCACAGCACTGCCAGTTTAGGGAACACAGTTGAGGCATATTTCTACGCCAACGACTAGTGGAAAATTATACATATACAAATATTTATTGACTTTTATTATAAATCGGGAGAATAAAACTTATTTGTGATACGCATCGTCTAGTCTTCGATTTCCCCAAGGTACAGCGTCTTATCGCTAGATGCTGAGAGTATGAGCGGTTCGCGCGGACTAAAATCCACATCATTTACACTGCCATTGTGTCCGGGCAGTTTATACAAAATTCGTCTGGTATTAACATCCCACACATAGACGTGACGATCCGCAGAGCCTGCTGATATTTTATCACCACCCGGAGACCAAGCGCAGCGCAGCAAGTTTTTCTCAAAATTATGTTGGTGCCCTTGAAACACTTTGACACAACGCTCGCCGGGTGCATAGGGACGCACATCCCAAACACGCAGCGTATTATCCATCGAATTTGTTAGCACAAAATCGCCATCGGGCGAAAGCGACATGCCGGTAATAGTGTCCGTGTGCCCACGCAGACTGTGCAAAACTTGCTGTTTGCGCGTGTCCCAAACCTTGAGCTCATTGTCGATGCCTCCACTAATAACTTGTTCCCCAGTGTCGCCAAAACAAACCGCAGTGACCTGGAAAGCAGACTCCAATGTGTGCACCGGTTGCTTCTTCCTAGCATCCCAAATGCGTATGGTGCGGTCGTCGCTGCCGGAGCAGAGCAGTTGCTGACCACGCCTAGAACCTTGTACACTATTAACAAAGTTTTTGTGGCCCTTGAGGCGACGCACGCGTTGTCCCGTAACGATATCCCATATGGCAAGGGTTTTGTCTGTGGAGCAGGTAAATATATGCGAACCATCGGGTGTAAAATGCGCTTCCATGACTGCGCCACTATGTCCAGACATGGCCATGACATTCTCGCAGTCATCGTACACTTGCCAGATGTCTATAAAGTTGTTAAAAAAGTGTTTAATTTGCATTTATACTAATATATCAAGCTACTCACAAAGCTGTCTATCAAAGCCGGAGGAAAGGAGCAGCTCGCCCTCTGGATGAAATTCTGTTGTAAAGATTTCGCCTTCATGACCTTCTAGCAACATTATTGGAGCCTGCAAATTGGACGTTCTTCGTACACCCTAAATAAAACACATAATTTAATAAACTCATTTTTAGGGCACATTTTTTTCTTTCAGGCTTACAGATTCTAGCAGCGCTTTATCGCGATTTGTATATGCTAATATTTCATTTTTACTGCGTTTGGGATCCTGCGCCAGTACAACGCTATTGCTGGGTCTTTTTGTGCCCATTTTTTTCAATTATTTTTATTTTTAAAATTTCAATATTTATGTGGCGTGAAAAAAAACTACAGCATATAAATGAAAGTGCTGCCAACTTTTTTATTTGCCAGTTTGAAGACTTGCCAATCTATAGTAAAAGAAATGACACAGCTGACTTCGTGTATTTTTTTAATGTTTTATTTTTAAACAATTTCCGTTAAGTATATGTTTTAAGCTTCTTCCATATCAAAAACTATCTAAAGTTATATATAAATAATGTATATTTTGGCCATAAAGGATTGTTTTGTATCTTTTGGAGAACATTGCGGGGTTCTTTTGATTCTCAACTGAACTCCTTCCGGGAAGCCTGAGCATCATCGTCAGTGACCGATCCTTTGAAAATTTTTACTCTGGCACTCCTCATGCCAAAGTGTAGTCTGTAGTGATTTCTCTTAATAGAAACCGATCTGTCATCGGTTATCAGCAACAGTATCGGCTTTGATTGCTTGGTTGTTCGACTTTTCTCCAAAGGTATCGAAGGGTTCATCAGCTTGAGGTGATAAAGAAACCGTCTTATTCAACTTCATGATCGGCAACCAGATGCGTGCACGTAGGGTCAGCGGTATATTTTTGGCCGGAATAGGCTTAAGTTTAACGCCGTCCCAAATCTCGCCTATTTCGGTTACGACCCTACTAAGGAACTGTTTAGAAAACTTGTCCTCGCAAGAAATTACTCTATGCCCTCTGCATTATGTACTCTTGTTGAAGTGTGTTACAGGACCCGCCCCGCCGGCTATAGTTTGCCTCAATTTGTGTCCATTTTTCAATAAAAGGATAACAGCTGTTGGTTAGCTCACCAACAAGGGCCATGTGTGTTTCGCAGCAACTTAAGATCCAGATATTGTTCGTATGGGCCTGCTTTTTTCGACGACGATGGCTTGTTACATCTTTCGATTCTCTGCGTATTTAGTTCTTCGGGAATACATTGCACAAATCTATAATACCCTTTTACTCTATACATACTACATGCAGGGTATAAACATGCATTATTGTAAAGGATCTACTTTTTCTTGAACTTTTACCGAATCCTCATTTATCATTTTTATTGCTTTTGGGTTTCTTCTCCAATACTCTGCCATTGCTGGGTCGTTTTGTACCCATTTTGTTCTATTATTTTTACAAAAATTATTTATTTTGTGCGAAGAAAGCTAAACGCCCAGCAAAAACAAAGTACTGCCAACTTATTTGCCTTCTCAACACCTTATATGCAGAACAGCTGATTTGGTCTACTTTTTGTAAATTAATTTTTATTTTTAAACAATTTCGGCTATGTATATGAAATTATGTTTTGAAACAATCAATAAGCATCGACGCGTGGTGGGTCTGCATAGAGATCCTCCTTTTTGCGCTCACCCGATAGCCACTGCCTGTAACGCTCGTTTCTCATGGCCTGCCAATAAACACGAAATGTATAATTTAGGATAATTATAATGATTAACCCAGCTTACATGAAAGCGCATTAGCTGCTTTTGCATGCCGGAGCATTCTTGAAAATCAGCAATAAGATCAGCGCAGGCTTTCTTGCCGCGTTCCAGACCGTAAGCCTCCAGGCACTCCATCATATTCATTTCAAACTTGCCGCATTTGTCATATGTCTGGTGATTTATCAAACAACCAGTTAAATCTGTAAGTGGCAGGCGCAGATATGGTGATAAGGACATATTGACTGCAAAATAAATAAGTAGAAACAAATTTTAGACTGGATTTTTGCTAATGTGACGTAACAATAACAAAGTACTAAAATGACAGCTTTCGGTGAGTTAAAACGATTTTAAAATCACATAGTTCATTTTATGCTAGAGCAACATTTTTTAGAAACTCTTTTTTTTTTAAATAAACGAACCCTCGAATGCTTAAAAACTGCAATGAAAATAAATGTAGTTTGTTTTTGCTGCGCTAGCTCCACTACTAGTGTTGGACAACGTTTAGTTACAGATTGACAGTGCTGTAAAGTAACGTCACATGTTCCACGTTTTGTTTATATCGCACGCCAGAAAATTATTGAATTGTAATGAATAATCAGGAATTAGTGGATTACTTGGAGTCCTGCGGCGTTTGTCGTGTTTGCCAGCTTCGGTATTTAAAGGCAAGAGGCACAGAGTACCGGGATATGCGGCAATCATTTAAGAGAGTGAGTTTAAACACCGGCCGGATTGGGTACCATGTTAAACCCATGCAAAATTTCTAGTTGGAGGTAAACCTGCCCGAAAATGAGTCTAATAACGAAGCTAATGAGGAACAGCCGCCTAAAAAGCCACGTTTGGCCATATGTCCCACATGTCTGGGCCTATTTTCGGAAGACTTCCAGCAACAGCTTATAGAAGGCATTCTGGCCACAGAGATATCCAAATATGACAGTGAGGGTATTGTTTTAGCCATATGTCTGCCCATGACGCTTCAACTGCGTCAGTTATCCATGTGGTTTGCGCTAAGGCGCAAATTTGGCAAGCTTATTAATGAAAGCTGCGCGCCAGATGTGCCTATTAAGGAGGCGGTAAAATTGATACTGAATCCCATTATATGCAAACAGCTGGGTAAGCAATATGATGCTAACGGACTAATGATCAACATAGAACTGCGTCACTGCGTCGAAGCTGATGAAGTGGATAAATTGGTTAAGTTAAATAAGGTCGCATTTCCTGCTAAGGCAGCACATCAAAAACGCATAGAAATCTCCCGTGGCTTACTGGAGAAACAGTATCAGCCGGCACGCCTTAAAGCGGAAGTTTTCGAGCAATACCTGCCCATTCCACCAGCGCCTGTGGCGGAGTTTTTGCAGATAGAGTCAATAGCCTTAGCTGGGCCTTTGGTCTGTGTAGCTGGCAGATATCGCAAGCTGAGTAGGGAGCTTTCACACACTCCATGGGTACTGCATGGGCAGCGCATGATGGAGGACAGCATAGAGGAAATAATCATAAGAAATGTAGCGAAGCATTTCAGTGAAAGCCAGGATAAAATAATTTTTATGTCTAGCGGACGCGAGGATGTGGATGTGCGTTGCCTGGGCAAGGGCAGACCATTTGTGCTGGAAATACCCGATTCCATACGTACCAGTTTTACTAGGAAACAAGCTTATGGGATGGAGCAAGCCGTGGATGGCTCCGGAAAGGTTTCGATAAGAGATCTACAGGTAGTTCCACGTGAGCAATTGACGCACATTAAGTCCGGTGAGGAACAGAAGCGTAAATATTATCGAGCTTTGTGTGCACTCGCTGAACCGGTAACTTTGGATATACTCCAAAAATTACAAATAACCGAGAGCTTTGATATCCATCAAAAGACGCCTATCAGAGTATTGCACCGTCGGCCTTTGCACACACGTCCACGTACCATTTATAGTTTAAAGGCAAGATTACAACGTGAAAATCCACGTGTTTTGGTCATAGATATTGTTAGTCAAGCTGGAACATATATCAAAGAACTGGTGCATGGCGAGTTTGGACGCACGACGCCTTCGATAGCGTCTATAATCGGTCAGCCCATAGATATATTAGCTTTAGATGTGGTAGGTATAGACTTGGATTGGCCTGCAGAAGTTGATAACTCGGTAGAAGTAAATCCCGCTGATAAATAAATCTTAAATTTTTAAGAAAAATAACGTTTTTTGTTAATTATATTACTATGGGAGTACTGCACTGCACACTCATACTTCGAGTCTTATTTCCGAAAAAACTGTCACAGCCATATCCAGCTTCCGCCGTGGCTAGCTTTGTATTGAGTAGAGTGAATTAACCCTGATATTTCACGCTCCGCCCTTAAAAGGGTCGAAGTCATCCGCGATATCTAGGAAGGCGCAGACAGCAACATTATTGTTATTTACTTGTCGACTAATAATTTTAAAATAAAAAATCAAGGGCACAATTTCAAACAACGGCGTTATCTTTTAATTAATGCCTCAGGCGTCAAATTTTCCTAAGCCAGCTTGTAACTCACGACAACGCGACGCTGCACGCAAGTTGGCAGTTCCAACATTTCAGCTCTTATCAGCTGGAGTGCGCGCCTGGGAGTTGCTAATAAAATAAAACAAAAAGTAATATACATTATGTTTGTTCTAACAAAAAGCGTCGTTTTCCATATACTTAATAAACAAATATATATAGTCCAAAGCGTTTGACAGATTAGTGAGTTCTATGCGTTGCTACTCAAAAGCGTCGCGGCATACGCAGCAGACTAACGCCAAAGGGGCTCCTGCGGGCATTGCGCGCGCGTTGCTAATAATATACACAAACGGCGTTTATTTATAAAATGATCAATTGAAACGTGCAGTTAATCCATCCATATTTTAGAAAATCCGCTCCCAGAAACTGACCACCCACATTTATAACTATGTTAAGCGTGCCTCAGCGTTTGTGTGTGTGTACGTGTGTCCGTGTGTATTACGCATACGCATGCTTGCATTAGTAAGCATTTACGTCCGTTCCACCGCCGACCTTCACGCAACCTTCACAAACATTTGTTGACATGGGCGTAGCATAAAGTTAGCAGACAGTGCAGTTACCCTTAAAAGACGCCACTGCCTTGCTGCTGCTGCCGCTCATCACGTGTGTAATCAATAAAAACATCAGCCAGTGCGACGCGCATATGCACACACACACACACACACACACACAGATACACACAAATCCGCAGCATAGCCGAAATAAACAAACCCACCAACAAGTCAGCTGCTGCTAAGTAACGGCAATCAACAAAAGAAAAAAAAAAACAAAAACTGCATCCAACGCGCCATTTTAATTCCAACGCCAACATCGACGTTCATTCAATCGTTTCGCTCGGTTCATTCAGTCGAGTTTCAAACGCGCAGCGGATAAGTTAACATTTTTTGTCTTAGCGGTGCGATAAAATCAACACAAGAAAGCGTCACGTTCAAATTCTAGTCTGCTCGGTAATTCGTCTCTGCCGTTTCTTCGAACTCCCAAGTGCCGTTTGTCATTGTGGTCTCCTTTCGTCAGATATTCAGTTATCAGCTGGCCGACCCAGTCAGCAAGGCGCTCGCCCTCTGCCTACCGCTGCCGCTCTCCCGCTTATTTGATGGGCCAATTCTTGTTTCTGTGTTGATAAAGTGATAACAACTTTTACAGTAGCACAAGAAAGTTTACGTACGCAAAAGTCAGCTCCCTGACGAATTGAAGAGAATGGCAAGATATAAATTCTTTTCAATTTGGTTTACAAAAATATTTTTTTTTAATAAAAAAGTTAATTGTTAAACAAAATGCGAGCAATATCAACAAAAATCTATGCACGATTAGAAAATTAATATAAAAACGTCGATAAGCATTGATTAAGGCTTTCTTTCCGTGAAGAACTTAACTATTATAATCTAGTCTTTTTTGTTGTTGCTGTGAACATGACTACAACACAAGTGTAAATTTGTTTTCAATACATATGTAGTCGATCTTAAGCAGTTGTTCTATTCAATCTTTTGCCATTTAAATTAAGAGCAACGCCAGTTTTCCTTTCCCTATGCTTCAGTATCTACGAAACGGGCTTAATATCGTTCAGGACTGATTGGTGTATTTATGTAGTTGCTTTGGGGCATAGTAGAGCAGCAAATCCTTAACTTTGTTTTAAAAGTTTTATTGAACATACTCTAAATATCCTATGCTTGAAAGTAGAAACGTATATTATTTTTTCCCCCAAACTTTGGCTCTCCCGTAACACTTTCGAATATGTTGTTGTAACATATAAATTGAATATATAAAACTGACTTCCAGAAATCTGTGAATTCGGTCTTATAACTTTGAGCGAATGTAATGTAACGCTTTCGAATACATATGTTGTTTTTACATATAAATTAAATATAAAACTGACTTCCAGAAATCTGTTAATTCGGTCTTATACCTTTGAGCGAATTCCAAGCGATTTTTTCATTTACATATTAATTTTTTCTCCACGGATTTTTTTTGTGATGAGAAAATCGACTGCAAAACTAGATAAATTCAGTTTCTATACTTTGGTAATTTGCTTCTTTAAGAGAGATATATATGATGTGATGTGTGTATGATCTTTGAACAACATTAAAATTAATATGATAAGTTTTCCCATGTTCATGTTCTAATGTCACGTTCGCATTCGACACATAATTTGTGCTCATTTCATTATTGTTAGCAGCAAAAAACAGAACATCGAGAATAAAATTCAATAAAAAAAGGGAGTGCAAAAAAATTAACTACATATTTTGGAGCTATCTGAAGTTGGTCACGTTCACAATCGTAACTGTAAAACATTGTGATACGATAACAATGCAACAAAATGAGATTCTTGCGAAATCATTTAGTTAAAAACGCAAAATTTTGAAAACGGCACTTCCTCCTTATTATTTAACGGTACGTAGACATTTGTCGATTTACGTTTTTTATATATAATATCCAAAGTTTATGATGAAGAATGTTATTTTTTTGGTTTAACAAAAACATAAAATATTTCATAATGCTTTTGGAATCGTGATTCAACAGACGAGTCGTACGTAGACTTTTGTACACCACTGTCTGCATTTGTATTTGGTATTCGAATAAATGAAATTCGCATGTTAATTAGTTGGCCGGCATGTTTTTTCGGTTTTACGTATTAGACATTCATTCTCTCTCTCTCTATCTGACTCTATTGCATTATTATGCTAAACTGTTTCAACAGTTGTCAGCGGTGCGCTCGTGATTCGAATTCCACAGTCGGCATTGAGAGTATTCGAATGTGTTGTTGCAGTAGTAAATGAAAACGAAGAGAACTCATTCAGTTTTAAAACTATACTAAACACTATGATAACTATTAAAGGCGCCTAAAGTGACATTGGCGCCTTTTTTCATGACGTCAGAGTTTTTTCTTTACTGCGTAGATATCAGTAATGCACTTCCCAATGTCGCAATTTATTAATATACAAATAATAGTATGAAACAATAAAATGGTTTACTTTATTTTGTATTTACGCCGCGATCTTATGATTTGCTGATTTATAGCTAAAAAAAAGTACTAAGCGCAAAAATAATGCAAAGTTCGTTATCTGCTGAGCTTATTTTCAAGAACTTTACTATTATACATTGCGGAATCAGAAAGTGCATTACAAATATTTAAGCAGTAAAATACTTAAGAACCGTAATTAATAATTTTGTGCCTTAAGTAAAACTTCGATCTTTGCTAAAACTCTTAAACTCTGAAAAATGCACAGAACTTTCGTATATTTTGAAAATTACCAGTGCTTCTAGTAGTATGTTTCATGCTAATATATCAAACACTATAAATATGTGTCATCTTTTTGAATTGTTTTGTGTGCTTTCATGGTACTCTTTCAGAGAAAAGTGATCTTGTTTTTAAAATCTTTATACAGATTGATTATAAGAAAACTAGTTACTAACTTTAAAAAAAGCTAGTTTACCTTACAATGTAAAGCTTTGTATTTACTTTTTAAGTATTAACATTTCATGTTGTACTACTTCGCACAAAAAGTACGAGTATGAAATCCAAGCATAAGATACTTCTTACGTAAGACTTGCGAAACACTAAAAAAGCCAATTAAGCGGAATTAAGCGTTCTAATTCTACATCCACTTCCACACTATTCGTTTGAATGTTTCTTCTTCTGCTCAACTTCCCGAGCTAAAGCGTCTCCGCTTCGCACATGCCTTCTCCACTCCATTATACCAAAGGTAGTTAGTGCACTCTCTACATGGCCTACCCTCTCGTCGCCTTTCTGCACAATCCACTTTTTTGTCCCGGAGTTGCCTTGTCCATACGCACAACAAAACCGATCCAGCGAAGCTGCTGTTCGTCGTGATAGTCGCAAACAATCTAAGGGCATGTGCATCAGATTGATGAAGCAATAAAGCCATACCATAAAGCAAAGTGGGAAAAATTAGCTTTTAGTAGAGTGTTAGTTTTGCCAGCGATCTCTACTTGCTCATTTGCGCTCTGGGATTAAAGAATCATCGATTGACAAAAGTGATATCCACGCTGGCATCTTTCTTTGTTGTAACGCTGTTGTCAAGGTCGACGAAATCCATCAACAACATCAAAAGTATATTTTAATAGCAATCTGAGAGTCTATTGGCGGTCTCTACTTGAACATAAGATGTATTTTGCTTTGCCCTCATTTACCATCACACCCACCTTGGTAGATTCTCTTTCCCTAGCCTCAAAAGCTCCAGTTACATCTATTTTGGTGCGACAAATAATGCCAATATAAAATTTATAGGTGGGGACTTTTATAGAAAATGGTGCCATTTCGATGCTCTCCAGCCTTTTGCATTCCAAAGTAGAAAAGATCGCAGTAGAGGGCGTTGTCTTGAGAGGTTCCTACCTCAACGTCCTTCTGCAAAGGCGGAGGATAGTCCAATCATCGAGCTTGCTTTTATCTAAAAAACGTGCTGAAACGAGCTGAACTTATTGTCAGCAGTATTCGAATGTTTCATTCCATTTTATTTTAACTTCTAGGGGTAGAAGTCCGCGTGCGCATATTTAACTTTTGCGGATTCATTTCATATGCATTTCCGCATGAATTTATTGCGATGTGAGAAACGAGTCTCATCTGTCTCCAGCTACAGTTTTGCCTTACAAAGTAAGACAGAAGTTATGTACCAAATATTTGTATGCCGGCTTAGTGCAGTATGACATACTAATAAGCTGTGCAGAAAGATAATTTTTATGATCTGTTGATATTATGTATGATGATTTAGTACAAAAATAGCATCTTCTAATCATAATGATAATGCAGTTTTTATTATACAAACGCGGATTGCGTTCTGTTCTGACTGGTTCTGAAGTATAGAGCCGTAGGGTGTGTTACAACCAAGGCTGCTCATTAAGTTGTTATGCACGCACTTAGAAAATATTGAAAGTTACGTCATTTCGCGTATTAATAAAGATCTTAAAAAAAACAGCTGCAAACCCTCTTCCTCTCTCTGTCACTTTGGCCCCAAACTCAAGCACACGCCAAATAGCAGCAGTAGAAAAAAAAAACAAAAATATTAATTGCGTTTAATTTAATCATTTACAGATAAAGAAAAATAAGAACGCCAAAGTTCAACGGCTTTTCGTTTGTAATTAAAATAAGTATTATAAAATTTTGGCACATATATTACGTATACGCAGTGTGTTGGTGTCTGGCCAAACAAGTTAGCAAAAAAAATAAAAAAAATAACCAACAGCTTGCAACCAGGCCAACAATAACAATTCAATTAGAACTACAAAAACCACAATAACAACAGCGATCGTAAACATGAATGACCGTGAATTGAGCTGCAATGCCGGGGGGCAATTTATGGATCGCGGTCGCATGAATCAAAATGGTGTGGTTCAGCCTCTATTGACCGGTAAGTAAAGCGAAAGTCTTATACGATATATATATATATAGAAATAATTGGCTTGTTGCCCTCAGACTGTTGACATTTTCGAGCAGACGCAAGCAAAATTTTCCGGCTATTTTTACTATGTGCAATCTGTTGGTGTGAGTAGCACTACGGGTCTTTGCACTTGATAAGAATTTGCCCGTTTGACTCTTGAAATATGCCAGCTAAATTAAGCAACCATTTGCAACAAACATGTCGCGACATGAACCCTAGACATATCTTATCGCAACGGCCTAAATGAAGCAGTTATTGTTTTATAGAACTCTTAGGTAACTAATATGATTATTTGTTTTTATTTAACACAGATCTCTATCAAATTACCATGGCTTATGCCTACTGGAAATCAGATAAAACGGATGATCAGGCAGTATTTGATTTGTTCTTTCGTAGCAATCCATTTCATGGTGAATTCACAATATTTGCTGGACTGGAAGAGTGCTTGAAGTTTTTGGATAGCTTTCATTACTCAGATAGCGGTAAGTCGGAGTTGTAGGCAAAACCTAAAATAGTGTATAGAAAACATAATAACTATGCTTTGCAGATATTGAATATCTTAAGCAGACGCTGCCAGAAGGCATTGAGAGTGAGTTCTTTGAGTATTTGGGCAATCTAACTGCACACGATGTGACGCTGTATGCCATTGATGAGGGCACGGTGGCATTTCCACGGTAAGTTTCTGCAGTTTATGTATAAACATGATAGAATCTATCTCGGCCAGTTTACTATTTTTTTTACGGCACGCACACGCTGAACCTTAAAGAATCTTTCTTATAAGCTTAATTAAAGCATAGTTGCTCTTCAGGAAGCGCATAAGTCCATGTCTGATATATCGCAACTATTTTACACACGATTTTCAGTTTGTCATACGAGATTAGCCTTGCTATAATCTGGATAGACCGATTTTTCACATATTAGGATACCATAAAGCTTCCAGAGCCTTGGCACCTATGAACCGTGAGTAAGTACAGGGCTTAGCAATCTCGAACTTTATATAAGAGTTACATAAGAATAATGCTTTATACCATATAGGTCTTGTTTTTGTTGATCATAAAATTTTTGAGAACTTTTTTTTGAAAATCTTAGTTGTATTTGTTAAGCCCAATATTTTCAAATGACCTGTAACACAATATTAAAAGAAACAGAGTGCGCATCTAGAATTTATAGCGGTGCTTTCTCTACTATTTCTCTTACTCTTCCTCTTCACCTTTCACTTTAGACGAACTCTTAAAAAAAAAACAATTTTTATCGCCATAAAATAATTTATTATCAGCGGAATATTTGTTCTCGGTTTACTAACCACTCTACTGGCTATCAGTCGAACACATGTTGCAGACAAATTTGCGTGACTATAACCTTAGCTTATAGTGGAATGGTGAAAACAAGTTGTTCAAATACGTATTTATTAACTAAAATATTGTAAAGTAGTGCTTTCTAAAACAGTAACGGAAATCAAATTGAAACGATTTGATGTTAGGAATAGCTTAGTTCAGGCACAAAAAATGAAATCATTATTCTTATAGTATTCGATTCATATCAGTATATGCAGAAGTTACACTTCAATAGAATTTTAGAAAGAGAACCACATAAATTTTTTTATATTGCATTACCACCCAATTGCCCTTCTGGCACAAGCTTACATCTATATATAAATACGCTAGGCAAAAATTCAGTGTGGTACCGATTATTACGCAATAACGCAACTTTTTTAGGTGAAACCTATACCATTCGAACGATAAAATGCTAGCGGTTTGCAGATTATAAGTTTTACCCGGATACGTTGTGTTTAAGTTACGTTAAAACTGAATTGAAGTAAATAAAACAACAACAAAATACATTTTACACACAAACGTTGTTATTTTGTGTTTTCGTTTTTCTTCTTCGTAATCAGCTGTTATCGACGACAAGGCGAAGCATAGTCTATATAAAATTACTCGAATATTCTTTTTCCAGCGGCTTAGTTTTGCATTGTAAATCAAATTTTCTGTCTATTAATCTACTTTACGGAAAACAAACTGAATTTTATAAACAAACTCATAAAAAAAAGAACTATTAAACGAAACGCACATTAAGATTGCAAGTAGCATTTTCAACCTCAATTTTAATTTCATACTCTTAAGAAAAAAATCTGTTCGCTGAAAGTATATATGTAGAATATAAGAAGAAACAATTTGCGAAATGGACTTTGACTTTTATAACATCCATAAATATTTATAGAAACGTTCAGTTAATCTGGGTAGAAAGTGTAGCATTAAGCATGAAACTCAGTATTCTAATGAATTTACTACAAATCCGTACCTTCCAATAAAACAGTTACTTGAAAGTAATTTATCGATTTTATTACTGTTACGTTTAGTGATTAATGCTTTTATATCTTCCATAGCGTACCGATTATCAAAATTGAAGGCCCTCTTATCATAGTGCAGCTGCTGGAGACCACGCTGCTAACGCTGGTCAACTATGCCAGGTTTGTATGAGACTCTGCTTGCTGCCAGCAAATCCCTGACTCACAAATGTGCTCTTTCTCTTCCAGCTTAATGGCCACAAATGCAGCGAGGTATCGCATGGTTGCTGGCAAGCATGTTAAACTATTGGAATTTGGATTGCGTCGCGCGCAAGGACCCGATGGTGGCCTATCGGCATCAAAGTACTCCTATACAGGTACGAATTTTCACACGCCGCATGATGTCATGCTGCTCGCAGTGACAACTAAGGTCAGCCGTAACTTTGGCATTGTCAAAAAAAAAAAAATGTATATCTATCGCATTGCATGCGCATTGCTCATTATCAATTAAAAAAAAAAGAAGACAAAAAAGTAACTCGGAGTATATAGAGATTGCCATGAACCTAGCGCCTGGCTTGTTGTCTGTCTGATTGGCAGCCTTGCTCATTGATTTGCAGGCGCTTGGAACTTGTACCATGGCCCGTCCACATACATATTTTATATAATTTTATTTTTTTCGTATTTTGTCTGTTTTTTTTATGATGTGTTTTGCATGCAAAGCACGTGTCACTGTCACTAACATGCCGCCACCACCCTCGCCCTCTGCCCACCACCCATATGCAGCTAGTTCCTTGCAAAGTTCAAGAACTCGTTTATCAAGCCCAAACCAAAAACCCAGCGTAACGCTGGTTCACTTGTTCCGAACTGTTTATGTGTTAAACTAAATGTGCTGCACGCATAGTGCGCCGATAAGTTGCCCCCAAAACCACCCACTCTATAGAGTCGTCAGAATGTGTTCATGTATGTGCTGCTCCTGTGCCAGGCCGTACCAGTTACGGCCGGATTTCAGCTTTCAATTGACGCTCTCACACATTGCAAAACTTTGCTGGCAGTTAAAAAAACGAATTTCCAGCTACCTAGAAGTTTTTAATGCGTTTAATTACATTTGGGTTTTACCTGCGATTAGCGAATCAATCGATAGTTTCGCGTGTGATCCACTTATGCGTCCAGCTGCTGCCAAGGTTTTCCGGCTTATGTGAAAATTTCTGGCAGCTGTCTGGCATACACATTTGCTTAACTTTACTAACTCTTTTATGCTTACTTTTCAGGTGGCTTTGATGGCACCTCGAATGTGCTGGCCGGAAAGCTTTTCAACATACCTGTAAAGGGCACGCATGCGCATGCTTATATAACCTCTTTTAGTAGTTTGGGAGAGCTCAAGACGCGTTTGTTAAAACATAAGCAGACGGGTAAGTACGAAATAAGTTCTTCAAAGCGGCCTAACTGCAAACTATTCCTATGTATTCAATTTGTCTTGACGAAAAACAAGCCGAAATTGGAAAAAAAAACTGTTAAACTGATATGTGAGAATCTCAAGCCCTGCTTATCTGCCAATGTGATAGATCTTTTCATCCAGTTTTACGAGAAGAGAACGGTTTTTGTAAGACTGACTTACTACATATGCGGTTGTAGTACCATCGCCGACAATCGGCATGTCGACACCCAAAACTAGTCCGTATAATGTGTGACCGTACGATATCTGCATGTCGACAGAGAGGATGAGCAACATGACCGAAGAGAAAGGAAAATGAGGTTGCTGATGCAAATGAACATGGGGATGCGAACTTAGATTAAGATCGGATGAAGAAGGAATAGGTAGAAGAAGAGGAATACGAAGAAGATAACGAATACGAAGAGAAATAGTGATAGATACAAGAAAAGCAATATTGCCAAATAGGATTTAATACAGAAAGTGAAAGCTCTGCGAATTTATATTGAAATAAATTTAATTGCATTCCGCAGTTGTGACCGACTTTTGAGAAGAAAAGTCGTCTGCTGAACATCTGACCGTTCTTTGCCGATTGTCGGCCAGAGTCTAACCAACAAACTTTGTGTTACATAAGTTTTTGACAGACTCAGGAAAAATATCGGCATGACGATTCTTGGCTCGTAATTTAAAAACTATTTCAAATATCTAAAATTCGGACGTGGTGGATCAATTCGCAGAAAAGTACTTCAAAAGTTACCGTTAACGTTCCAACAACTGACATGATTGTAGCCCTTTGAAAGTCTTTGTGCTGCAAGGGTTTCTTCTTTGGCTTGCCAATTTTTTTATTTTCTTGATGAACTCTTATTAATTTTTAGTATCTACACTTTCAGGAGTCACTGAGGACCTGCTGGAGCATGCCATCCGGCATCGTCAAATGCTATCACATGTGCTGGATGTATCCACAGAGGAATCGAGCGAGGGTGAACTGGCAGCCATGGTATCATATGCCATTGCCTTTCCAGATGGCTTTATGGCTCTAGTCGACACGTACGATGTTAAGAGGTATTTCGCTTTTAGGCAGATTCTCTCGGAGCGGTTTTGCTTTTGAGTTTTGATATTCATTTAAAAACTTTAGTTTTTTCCAACTTCATTGTTTGTTTAGTTGTTGAGTTTCCGTTTTCTATTCTAAACTACTACCTACCGTATCTTTGGTGTATTTATAGACAGTGTGCACGAGTTGTACTTAAACAAAGCCTACAAAACTTGGTTTTCAACTAGCGTAATATTGTGTCGTGTCTTGTCCTTGCCACATAACTTTCAATTAAACCCAAAACTTTCCCTGTACTTGTGGCTCTTTATACTCGTATTTGTTGTTTTTTTTTTGTTGCGATTTTAAAACATTTATTTTGTTTCGTTTTGCGAAATAATAATTCAAGTATTTTCAACAGCCGAGAAACAGAACAAGTCATTCAAATCCCAACAGTACAAACTGAAACCAAATCAAGACCAAGTCAAACAAACGGTATTTGCCTGCCGGTCAGCACAAATGGTCATAAGTTGGCCACAAATGGCATAACGATCCTGACTAATGGACAGAATTCCAATGGTTATAGAACAAAGGTCACAGATCATGATAGTCAGAGCCCAGAGGCAAGCATAAATGATACTTCTAAGACAGGAAATACAGCTATAACAACAACAACAACCACAATGAGCCAAACAAACAACAGCACGTCCAATGGGACAGAGTACCTACCAAAATATGTCGAGAAGTCATTCAGGTAATTGTCACATAAAACCCGAAAATCTGTTAGGAAATCTCTAAACTCAAAAACAAATTAACTAATTCATTTACATTAAACTTTTTTGCTTTATCAATGGTTTTGTTCTTCGGTCTACTAATAAATAACTAATCACTATATATAATATATTACATATTATACTTTTTTATTAATATAAACTTAATTATGTGATAATTTTTGATTGGAATTTTCCATAGGCGCGCATGTGAACATCATTTCATGCTCATTTGCTTGGCTAATTTTAAAAAATTCTAAATTACATATAAGCGTTCTACTTATAAATATCTGGTGCATACATGTCATGATTTCTATATATTGTGTACTATGTATGTGCTTTAATTGTATATAAGAATTGGTCAATGGGTCCCAAAACTTTTCAAAACATGCAACCAGGTGATTTGCTTTATACATAACTCAGTTTTCCTTTTATGTTATTGCTTTTTTTCGACAACTTTTTATTAGATTTGCTTTGCCATTTCTAACCCTATGTTCTCTAGAGCGCTCGAACTCAAATTTGCTGGCGAAATGGCTATTTACAGTACATTTGTGCATAAAAATATTCTACATAGACGCTTAAAAATATCTATATATAAATGCGGACCTGGATTTGTTGTGGTTTAGTCAGATAAAAATTGCACCAGCAGTTTGTTATTAGCCTGATATGACTAGACGAGGAGCTTGCCAGTCTGTACACTGTCGCTCCCTTTCTTTTTGAGAGAGTAAGCACACGCATACCTTTGTCTACTTGGAAGTTCCATATCAAGAAGTTTTGCACCCACAGAGTCAACCAGGAATGGTAAAACTGTCTTACAACAAACCAAATTTGACCAGAAACAATTGCACGTAATGCAATTGAAGGACTTACTCGGCCATTGACTATGACTTGTACATTCTCAACATCCAAAGCTAAGTGATCAAGAGATTAGTTTGAGAATCACTTTGCTAATGAGTCACTTCGGCTCGTAGGTTGTTTTTTTTTTTTACAAGTTTTTGACGTAAAAGTCGTTTCGTAGAACATAAGCGCCTTCGCGTTGGAAGACTGTTACCAGTTCGCTAAGCTTTGTTAAGCACCAGCCACTACTTCTCATTGAGTTCATTGAGTCAACCTAAAATGGCAAATCTTGGCAAACTGTTGGGCAGAAAAACAAACATTTCCTGAAAGAAACATTAACCCCACAAAAGAGCTCTGTTTTCTGATCCGAGAGAGCGATGCTCTGCAATTGTATGCGCCATTACTGGCACAACGTTTCAGTGACTTCAGCAGGAGCTGCGTGATTGAAACAGAGAAGGAAACAGATAGGCAACTCTTCCGATCATGTACAGTTCTCTGTAGACGCGGAGTCTCAGCTATCTAGGCAGTCACATTCTGATTAGCATCTCAGTCAAGCGGATTGCAGGATTCAGGTCCGCATCTGGTTGGTACACACTTCAATTTTTCCCTTTTTTGACGGGAAAGGAGTATATTTTATATACTTAGTTAGGCAGATTGCCAGGCTTAGCCGAGCCTAAACATTAGGATAAGCTGCATTGTTAAATCGACAAGTTAAAATCGTAATCGAAAGTCGGGGCAGGCCTGAAGCGCTTCGAATGTTCAAATTTAAAAAGAACAAAATATTTTAAATGCGAAATTAATGCAACATTTTCACAACTGATTTCAAAATGTAAATTATTGATTAGCGTTTTATAGGAATGCTTCGCCGAGCTCAACGCTATGAAAACCGCAGAATCTCCTACTACTAAAACCATATATACGAGAGTAGTTTGCTAAATCAGTGACTTTTTGACTGAAAGAACACTTTTGCGGTTAAAAAAACCCGGTTTTTTTTCAATATAGTCTACTTTTAGCTCGACTCAAAAGACATTACACCAAATGTGTTTTAAAAATATAGAAAATTAACCAAAAGTGTTTATCTTGCAAAACTTAAGTGCCACTTTTAACATAAAACGTTCTTATGTGTTGAGAGTACAAGTTTCTAAGAGCCGAATTTTCAAGCGTCTATTGTAGAACTTACCATAACATTATATGCTCTTTATTTGATAATCCTTTAAATACATTATTCTTACTAAATTTATACCAGCTTATTTCACTTTAAAAACTTTTATACTACACATTATTATTTATTTTTAAACTTTATTATATATCCGCCAATATTATTTTTTTCATAACTAACATTTATACCTATTATTTCTTATAATGCCTTTTATGTTGAATGTCGTGAATGTGTTTGTAATAAACATTAAACTCAAAGAAATCAGAAACAAACCAATTTGAAATGATCAAAAAAGAAACATGAACTTAAAATTCCCATCTAACATAATAAAAATGACTTCCCGGCACTATTTTGGCAGAGGTATGTAAAACACATGTTCAAATCAAACCAATCAAAACAAAAATATCGTTATATTTATACAACACACATAAAACATATAGCACATTTACTTTAACCAGTTAAACATAAGATGTATCTCTAGCTAACAAACCCGAAAAGGAAAGTTCTTACAGTAGTTCAAATTTTAACGATTACGTTATGTCCATACCGCTCACACTTCCTTATAAGTACTGATTCGTATGCAAATGAGCATTATAACTAGATCTATAACTAAATAATGTCTGTAGTTCCCTATATATGTCCGTCCATTTACTTTCAATTAAGCCACATTTTAAGTTTCCCCATTTGGTTCCATTAATTTCGTAATTGTTTGATTAATTTTTGTGTACTTGTGTATATAGTTTCTAAAAAAAGCGTCCGAGAGAGCACACTGCATGGCTTTGGTAATTGAAGCTTCATTTTGGTGTCTTCGAACTCTGCGCTGTCTTTCTACTAGAATCTCTCACGACCCAAAATAAAAACAAAACCAAAAAAAAAAAAACTGTAGTAATAGAAGTCAAAAGTTTTTTCTTAGCTAGCTTGGCACTAGCTCCATTTATATAAAGAACACTTGGAGCTCTAGGTAGCATGTTTTAGTCACTTTTAACCTATTAAAGCACCTACACCACAGCTCTTTTGTTTTTGTATGCCGTACCGCTTAGAACCTAGTGTCAAGTCTGGGAATAGCTTACTCAGCAGCACTCTTTACACTAGTTTAATGCACCTCTCACTTTACTTTGTTTCTCTTTCTCTTTTCGCTTGCATTTAGGAGTGGACTCCTAAACTTTAGTGCCGTGGCTTTGGCGCTGAATGATTTGGGCTATCATGCTCTGGGCATACGTATTGATTCGGGAGATTTGGCCTATTTGTCTTGTTTGGCGCGTGAGGCATTTGAGAAGGTGGCGGAGCGTTTTAAGGTGCCCTGGTTCAATAAGCTCACTATTGTTGCCTCCAATGACATCAACGAAGATACCATACTTAGCTTGAATGAGCAGGGACACAAGATCGATTGCTTTGGCATTGGCACGCACTTGGGTAAGTTTTGGCAACTCTATTACTTCTGGTAATATATCTAATATTGTGCATTCTTTTAGTTACCTGCCAGCGTCAGCCCGCCCTGGGCTGTGTCTACAAGCTCGTAGAGCTCAATGGACAAGCTCGCATTAAGCTTAGTCAGGATGTGGAAAAGGTCACCATGCCGGGCAATAAGAATGCATATCGTTTGTACAGCGCCGATGGTCATGCTTTGATTGATTTGCTGCAAAAAGTTTCGGAGCCTCCACCAGCTGTAGGTGCCAAGGTTTTGTGCCGACATCCGTTCCAGGAATCCAAGCGCGCCTATGTCATTCCCTCGCATGTGGAATCGCTTTATAAGATTTACTGGAAATCAGGCAAAATATGCCAGCAGCTGCCCACATTGGAGCAAGTGCGTGAGAAGGTGCAAATTTCGCTAAAAACGCTAAGGAATGATCACAAGCGCACGCTCAATCCAACGCCGTACAAGGTGATTTACTATTTAGAAAAAACTTGGCAAAAGTGGCGCTCAAATATAGGCGTATGACTCTTTTGGTTCAAGGACTGAAGAAGTCTAGTTTAGTTTATACTTATCAAGAAGTCTAACTTTTATTACTATTATTTTATACTCCTAATGAATCGTAAACAATTTTTGTTTCGCTTAGACTCTTGATAGTAGAACGTTTAAGTCCTTAAGACTGTGTATCTTTTGAACCTAAGTTGTTTTGATAGCCGTTCACTTGTATACCATATAGCTTATAATGCGAGTCTTTGGCTTAACATAGTTTTGATTCGTTAATTCGCTTAAATGTTCAATCAATTGCCACATGAGCTGCTTAGCTTTCAAATCGTTTCGTTTATTTGAGTCGTGAAAAGAATAAAAAGGTTTTTTGGACTTGGCTTACTGTTTACTAACCTCAATCATTAAGAGTCTAAGTCAATATGTGTACTTTAAATCGTATAAAAACTGGTGCGATCAGACTCCTAATCTTCAAATATCTTAGTTTTTAACATTGGGATATAGATATCAAATCGCTAGTTCATTTTGAAGTTCGAAAAGTGTAGTCTCTTTAAAACTCCACAGAATTAGTACGTTAGCCGTCTTAAGTCCTAATATGTTTAAATATGAGCCATTTGACTCTGTCTTTATGTCTCTACCAACTACACATGTTCCATAGACATGACTAATCACCATTTTGTTAATTTTCCAGGTGGCCGTCAGCGATAACCTCTACAACTTCATACACGACCTGTGGCTGCAGAACGCACCGATTGGAGAGCTTTCATGATCTATATAAGAAGCCAAAGTCAAAGAGTCTGCTCCGACTTTGCAAGCATATTCCGAAAATTGTAATTTGGCTGACAATGCCGTTTTGTGGATTCTATGTTGGTTTCGTTCTGAAGCGAAGGCACACGATTTTAGTCATTTGCTGGTCATATGCATTAAATATGTATGTAATTGGTACAACTAACGAAACATTGTAGTCGGTTAGTTTTTAAGCAAGAGATAACTTCAAGTTGGTTAGGTATAAAAAGCTGCACAATACTATGCTATTATTGTACACCCCGTAACTGCTTTAAATGTTTACATATACAAACACACAAAGAAAAACACACCAATTGAATTATAAGCGTAGTTATTTTAATATAACCATATAATTTATAAACGCACATCATAGTCAGGAATGTGTAATGTGCCTTAAAACGCTAAACAAAACAAACAAACAAACCGTAAACTTCAACCAAAAAGAAAAGTGTAAGGAACGAGAAAGGAAAGTTTAAGACGAAATCAATGTGTATTTAATAATTTTAGTAATTAAGTGTTGAATGTTGCTAAACAAAATTTTAGAAAGTACAAATGTCTCTCTATCTACTAATGTACTACTCCAAGCTAAGCACACTTACAGGCACACACTTATATATATATATTTAACATATAACTAATAACATATACATACATATTATGTATAATCAAAATATTTGTAAATATGTTTAAACTAATTGTGTAAGTCGAAAAGCAATCCACTTAATTATGACCGCTTACATTTTAAATTGTATAAGTTTTGCTGTAGTTTTTGATCATATAAAATGTGAATCATTAAACTAAGTATTGGTTTGCGTATTTTTGGGTGTAAAATTTTTATAAAAAGCGATTGGTAGAATTACTAAAAACCAAATCGTTTGTTTTGAAATACTTAAAAAGTCATTTCTATTTTTGAAGCAAGTTGTACGGCATGGCCCAAAAAACTATAAAAAAGATTAGCAATAAAAAAACTGCTTAAAACATTCTCTAACAATAAGTATCAGGAGCGGTGACACAACGTGCAAGGTATTCCATATAGATGGGACATCAGCCAGCAGAGGAGGAATGACCAAAGACAATAGAAACACTAGTGTATGCTGACGGAGCTTAAACACTTAGTGCTGACTCTTGGAGCCATTAAATGTAATATTCCATCTGCAGGACTATCTGGTAAATAATCTAATAATATATCTAATGCCCTTTTCTATCTGAGATAGCGCTTCAATGTAACGGTTGCTCGACCGCAATCCTGATCTTCAACCATATTACAATGACATTGGAAATCGATCTCAACTGGCTGAACTATGCAACTGGAAGGAGGGATTTGATCTTGACCTTAATTTGATGTGATTCAATTAATTCTAAATAATCAAGACATTTCTTGTGTTCTTGATTTTTTTTTGAAAAAAATACATTTAGCGTTGTTGCATTCGCGCCTTATACTTTATATAAGTTAATTTCGTTAACCTGAAACTGCTGCGTCATTTATTGCAATATTAAAAAAAGAAATTAATTCTTATTCGCGGTAACATAATTTTATAAAAATTTTGAATAGCTTTGTGTAAATGGCAATTGGTGCAAGCTGCTGCTGCTTCTTCTTTCGGCAGCAATTCAAACAAAGCTGCCATATGTTTAAGAAATGTCTTGCCAACTTGCTAGATTCCAGTACACTGGCAAGCTTAGTATTGTTTTGCACAGGTTGGCAGTCACAACACAAAATTCCAATTTTGTGTTTAGGAAAAGTTCTGAGATAATGAAATATATTTAATACTTGTGCATATTTTATAAAGAATCGGCTTTTGTAAAAAAATTTGTTTTTTCACTATATATGCAATGTTTTGGAATTAAATAATAACTGCGTTTTAAACGTACATAATTGTAGCAGCGGCATTACTCTGAGCTGAACTCTGTTTGAAGTTGAAGCTATTTATAAGCGTTGCCTAGCTACTAAATATAGACTCAGGTTAGTAAACTTTTGAGAATCGTCTAATTTGGACTGTTTTCGAACTGCATTGTTTATGCGGCACCTTAAAACGAGTCAACGCCGCTTTGGTTTATACTTATAAACCGCAGCTGCGCTCACTCTTGTGGCGTAGTTTGTGGCTCAGACGTGGGCGGGGCAGTCACTATATTGGTGATTCATAGGCAATCTCTATGGCATTCATTGATTTATCCCATTTATTTTGCAGTTATCACAAAAATACTCTTACAATGGAGCAAACTGAAGACGTAGTGGACTCGTCCAATGCTGGGGATGGCACTACTCGCAAAGATTACATGCTGGACCGCTTGACTAAACGCAACAAAGACAGACAAAACTATTTGGATGTGAAGCTGGAGCAGCGCAGCAAGGAGTTTGTGCAAAATGAGGGCGTGGATTATTTTGCACAGGCCTTTGGCGAGCGCGCTTTTGAAATTGATGAACATATTAAGGCAGTGCAACTTAATAGCGGCGATGCACCACGTCCTGACCTGGCCAAGCAATTTGCAGACATTACTGTAGAGATACAGCAGCTGCAAAACTATTTGACCGCCTCGACAATGTTTCTTTCAGACTTTAAGATCAAATCCTGCCAAAACATGTTAAATTCGCTAACTAGCAGCAGCGACGAGGTGCGTCAGCGTCTTATGCCCAAGAAAAAGTTTGGCTTTAGTGGTAAGAAAGTAGCGCCTAAGCCCAAGTTGTTAGGTGTTTCTGATAAACTGGACGCACCCGAAAAGAAACCAAAGAGCTCCATTAATGCATTCACATGGACCATTGCCAATCAAAGCAATGCACATATTGTGCTCAGCGGCGTTGAGGTCAATGGACAGGACATAACAATTTCAAATCTGCGCAATTGTCTGATAGAGCTGCAAGGACACCCTGGCTCTGTGCAAGTCACCAATGCCAATGGCTGCACTTTACTGTGTGGTCCAGTTGCTCGATCCTTTTTTGCCGAGCATTTGGAGCAGTGCACGGTAGCAATTGCTTGCCAGCAGCTCAGACTGCACTCATCGCAGCAAACACGCATCTATTTGCATGTCACCTGCCGCGCTATCATAGAGGATTGTCGGCAAATTGAAATAACCGAGTATAACTATGATTATGCCGAGCTGGAAGCGGACTATGAAAGCGCTGAGCTCAACAAATCCCAGAACCATTATACAGATGTTGCTGACTTCAATTGGCTGTCGCCTGATGTGCCCTCACCAAATTGGACGCTGCTCAAGGATCATGCAGCGCCTAATTGGAATACAGTGCGTCGTAACTTTGAGCAGGCACAAGCAGGTGTTGTCCTAAAGGATGCGTCAGTCATTTAGTGGCGGCGCAGGCGGCTCCTATTAACATTGCTCACGTGTGTTCTTATGTTGGGCTTGCTGCTCCAGGAGCTGCTGCTGTCGGCAAATACTTAGTAATATGTAAATAACTACAAGCATGATAATGATATTAATAAATAATCCAGTTGATACGTGTGTAAAGAAGGTTCATGTGGTTTTTAAATGGAAGGTAATACGCAGATTTTAGAAGGATTGTATGTAAACAAGCAACCGGTTTTAAGGACTTTGTAAATGTTTGTATGTAATAAATTAACAAAGAGCTCTAAGAGTAAAATAGTTCTGTTCTGTCATTGATGTATAGATTCATAAGTCGCTTCAGAACCATGGAAAATACCTTGAGTACCCGAAACCCGAATTCTGGGATCCTTTAGAGCCAGCTCTAGTAGCAATACGAAACGAGAAGCAGCGTTATGCTAAAGTTGCCCAAGCAGGCGATATAGCTGTGAGCCTCTGTCCTGGTTAATTGAACTTAGCTGCCAAGCTGAAAAATAGCAAAGACATAAACCTAAATGGAGTTAGTAAAACTTTTGATTTAAGCTTTAAGCTTAGTCGAATCTTGATTAAGGTTTTGAAATGAAACGGTTATGTTTTTTTTTTGTAAAGCTTTGAAATTAATAGCCAAAACAAGCACCAACTCCCAATTAACATTGTTAACAAAGGTTCGTGTGCTACATATGGTACTTTTGCTCTTAAAAGACAATGAGCGCCGATATAAAATTCTTCTTCTTCTTAACTGGCCATAACAACCCGTTATCGGGTTACGGCCTGATATGAATACATTCTTTCATTGGGATTGTGGTTTTACGTGGTGGGTCCCAAACACTACACAAAACCCTTTTAAAGCCAGGGGTGGCTCTACTGGTCTCGAAAGAACCCAGTGTCATTGTTAGTCGCCTCATACGACAAGCTTTGACTTGCGAGGTGGTATTCTCTAACCCGCTCACCACACCGATATATGTAAACTAGTTCTGAAAAATCGATATGCAGGATCGCGTATATGCCGCATTGGGTGTGATCGGTATCCCTGTAATGTTGGTACGACATTGAGCAAGAAAGACAGCTTTTTCAAGTATATGTTTTCTACAAGTAGACGCGGCGTTTGTTTTTCGTATACCTTGACACCACCGTCCCGGCAAAGAGTCAGCATGTGGATCAAGCACAGGATTCTTCTTGCCAGTCGATGCTACTGTTATGAAGAAACTAAAACAGAGGAGTGATAAAGAGGCACGTAACCCCGTAAAGGGTTGTTAAGCCGTGTCAAGATGAAGAAGAAAAATAAGGAATGCGTGACAGCAATGATTCTAATCGATTAATGTTGATCCTAATCTGCACTTATTTCTTATTCTATTGTTTTTGTCACGAAAGCTAACATCTTCTTTAAAAGTTTCACTTCCACAGTGTGCAGGTTACGTCATAAGCAAATTTTTTATTATTGTCATGTGTCTTTCCCAAAGTATGTACTTGCATTGCAATGATTGCTACATGTTTCGAAGACATGCAAGTTAAGTGCCTGCCATTTTAATAGACTTTGATTTTGTATAAATCATTTAGAATGAGTTGAATCGATTTTAATTAACTACTACAGTTCGACCTTGTTTTATCGCTAAAACTCAATGCACAGCTGTCAATTTGTATGACCCACTCAAAACTCAGCTCAATTTTGATTTATGCGTAACGCACATTTTCCGGCGCTTAATTAAATCAAACTGTTGAAACAAAAATTAGCTACTTTTACATGGAATGACCAATGGCTGTGCCTGGTAACACTTAATTAGCATTTTGCAAATTAAATTCTCATTAGCAACAATTTCGAATAATTGAAATGCATACGCATTGAATACCTAATGACACTCGGAACGAAGCAGCAGCCGGTTGCAGGTTAGCTGCGGTCCACATCTGTTTCGTGGTTCGCTCTGTGGTCGGGTCTGTGGCTAGTGCTTGGGTTTGTTGACTTGGCTTAGTTGTTGCTATCGCTGTTGCCGCATGTTGACAGGTTTGGCGTTCAAATTATTTACTTTTTATACCCTGTACACAAAGTGTTAAAGGGTATTATAGATTTGTGCAATGTATGTAACAGGTAGAAGGAGGCGTGGTCAGGAGCAATACTCGAGTCGATATAGACATGTCCGTCTGTCCGTGTTGTCGCAACGATCTCGGAGACTATAAGAGCTAGAGAAAAAATTTGTTTACCAAAAGATGCGCATTATGCCTATTCACTGAAAGTTTGTCGAATTATGTCGATACCTTACCCCCTTCCCTCGTGACAATGGATATAAACGTAATTTTTGCCCCCTAAAAACCAACTTCCCAATAGGAAAACTTGTCAATTGGAACTTCCCAATAGGAAAATGCTTACAGTCATATTAAACTTGTAAAAAGAGACATAAAAGAAAATACTTTCGTGGGAATTTTATTGTATGCTGGATTTAGTGCTTATGGGGAAAAAAAAGGGTACAGGGTATTCCACTGTCGGTCACCGTCCCGACTGTCTGCATCGAATTTGTATCTCTATGTATGTTGCATGGAGCATATAAAATGCGCCAGTTCTCTCTTCTTTAGCCACTTTTATCAGTTGCCGTCAAAGTGCGTTGGGCGCCTGCTTTCCTGTCCAAAGGGCTACACAATTAATGTCATTTCCTTGTACGGATGTGTATACTTAACGGCTATTAACTGGTTTATGCAAATGTGATTTGCGTTTTTCTTTGGCTTGTAAGTTGTTGAAGTTACGTAAGAAGACATGCTACACATGTACTATTGGTGTACAAATAAGCTATAAGGATTTCTTTTGGTAATTTTGTTAGCCGAGATTTATACATCGTTAGCCATCTCTTAGGTAGCATACGTTTTATACTTTAAAATAATGACTCATTTTGTGAGACCATCCAAAAATCAACCTTATTTTAGGCTACTTCATAGGAAGAAAAGTGCTGTTGGGCCATGAGTCATCGACCGGAAGACTCAATCGTCAAAGGTTTCCTTGACGGCTTTGGCAACATACGTGCTTGAACGTTGTCGTGCTGAAAGATCGCTTTGTCATGACACATGGCGTATTGAGGGCATTTGAGCTTCAGCGCAATTGAGTTTGGTAACGTTTACTAGTGATGGTCAGATTGGATTAGCTCGCAATAGATTACTTCTAGCTGAGCCCACCAGATGGACAGCATTTGCTTGAACCCCACGGCTTTCTGCGAATTTTGCAGATCCACTTTTCGGTCCACATCACTGTTCGTTGCAACAAAATACCGACTTTGTCTTTGGTGCAGTTTAAACGGCGTACAACGTCTCCTTGCTTGAGTTAATTTCCGATTTCCCAATTTTCTTGCTCGTAAGCCATAACACACACTTGGCCATGAGACGGTTATAAATCGCTCATTGAGTCACTTCCAAGGTTTAAGCGAGCTCCTCTTGAGTTTGTCATAGAGGCCTATTGCACAGCACAACACTAGTTTATATTGAAGAACTTTTATGGGTTATCATGTTTAAACTACCTTCTCTCAATTTCGCTCCATGCTCAATTTTTTTTCCGGTCATCCACAGATTTTGAGAATTTAGCAAATATTGGTATTTTTGAGGAGGTATCAACGCCACTAATATCCTTTCATAGACCATTTTTCGAGTTGACCTCTGAGTTCTTGGCCACAGTTCTCAATCGGCGCTCGTGCAAGAAACGGGAAAAATTTATGTCTTTGTCTAAGCACGTTGACCTCTTGCCAAAATACATTTTAATAAGATTTTTTTGGAATACCGAGTACCAGTTGTATCGGAATTTCAACACCGTCATAAGTAACAAACGAGCCTGGACAACATTGGAGGAGATGCATCCTATGGAAAGGCAGATCATAGTTTGGTACACGGATGGGTCATTGACGAATGAAGGTACAGGACTGGGAGTCGCATGACCGCGAAGCCTGAAGTTTGCGCTATAGTCCCATGTGCAGATATAAATCTAGGCAGGAACTATCTGTAAAAAATGTTATAGACTGAAGTTAAATAGACTCCGGATCTTCACATCTGTATGCTGCGTGTATGATTTTATTACTGACTAAATAACACCTTACGTCTAACAGTTTGTGTAATGTATAGATCTAATGTTAAATGTATGTTATTGTCATGTTAAGTGTTTTAAATGAAAGCGTTAATGAACCAGTTCGCTGGAACTGGTAAAAAGTACAATTAAGTTTTTACACTATCAGAATTCGGATTGTCAAACCGCCATAAGAGCGGTTGCAGAAACCACAATAAGCTCAAAATTGGTTCGGGAAACTCGATCCAAATTGGAACTTCTGGAAAGACGTAACAAACTTTCACTTAGATGGGTCCCGGGGCACACTGGCATTCCCGGAAATGAGCTTGCGAATGAGCTAGCAAGAGAAGGCGCTGGGAACGCCATGATAGAGCCAGAACCCTTTTGTGGCATAGGAAAGCACATTATTAAGCATACTAAGAGAAGAGGAACGAGCTAGACGGACCACACACTGAACGGAAACTCCTGGCCTCAGGCCAAATTACTCCTCGGCTCATATAATTTACTTTACTTTATACAACTAAGGAAGAATTCTGTTAGGATTCTAACAGGTCAGCTTACTGGACACTGTAGGACGAAGAGATACTCGGAATCGTCATACAGGCTGAATGTGATGCCCTGGCGAGGAGAAGGATGTTCCTTCTAGGTCGATATAGAATCTCGATGACCGATGTAGCGCGACTAGAACCATCCCAGATAATTAAGTTTATCGCGGATATAGGATTAGCAGGGGAGCTCTAAGCTAAGTAGGGGGCACAATAGATCTCTAAGTCGCGATGCAATACTCCCCAATAAATTTATTATTTCGGGAATAAGTAGTATTATTTGCAAAGAACGAAATTCTTAAAGATGATATAAAGCTAATGATGAAAAGCATCTTAAAAAAAAATTAAAGCTTCTTGGTAAACTATCAACGCTTACGTTCAAAGAAGTTTGTTTGCCATTCACAATGGTTCACAACATCAGACGATAATCCGAATCAAGCTGTGTGTGGGACCCGTTAAACGTAACATATCGATATATTGCATTTCTGCGAGTTTTCTGTCACGCTGAAAATCCAAAAAAATATAGTATATCGGCATAACCTTGGAAATTCTGAGTTCGGTTAGTCTAAGCGATTTATGTCAAACATTTTCAAAACCATAATTGTGTCGTTTCTAACATGGATCGTTTCCAGGAGCGTTGGATCAATGTGTACAATGGATTGGCAGATCGCTATGACAGAGCCTTTATAAGGCACTTTGTCAAGGTGCATTTGATTCTGGTGACAATTATTGCCAGTTCTGCATTAGCCGTTTGTTTGTGGCACCTCAAATTGCTGAATATTTGGGACTATAAGCTCGGCTTTCTTAACATTGGATTAATACTGAACGTGGCTCCAAGCTTTTATATGGAAATAATGAACAGAAATGACTTCATAATTGCGCTATTGATATTTTTTGAGGGCTTCCATTCGGGTCATACCCTCTGCCGTACTTTGATTGGATTGCCCCTGAAATCCGTGTACATCGCTATCTGCGGCACGTTTGCAATTTTTGGCTGCATGATGATGTCCTCGCTCGTAGCTCAACCGCGTCGTGGGTTTCATTTTAAAAGCTTTAACTTTTGTGTCTTCAGTTTGTTTAGTTGGCTTTTCGTGATGAAACAATTGGATTTTACAATTTTGGAACAGCTCTTAGATATTTTTATACAATGTATTTGGGTTCTGTTTACTACTGAGTTGTTGGTGTTTGAGTTTTTGCAAGGTTATACCAATGTGCTGTTTCATGCCTATAAATACTTTATTAGCGTAATAGGTATATTTCGAATATTGTTAGTTCTTCGCTATCATATCGATTCGATTCGTGTTTAGGAATCAGATATTTTTCAAGCTACTTGAAATCTTTTTATGTAACTCAAACGCTCAAATCTATATGTTAAATCTACTTACTTATGTTTTTCACAATAAATTTAGTGGGATTTCCAATTTCAAAAAACATGAGAGCTTTATTATAATATGTATATATATGTTATAGGAGTTGCTGTGGCTAACTAGAAGAAGCTCCTGGGACAAAGCTATTTACAGCGGCTGTTGAAGGAAGATGGCAAAGTGGTTGACCGAGCCTCTTACCTTAGGAATTATGCGAAGCAAAGGCGCCTCACTGCACCTTAAAAGGTAAGCCTTAATTTGCATCTTAAACAAATAAGAAGCCTGGCGATATCATATGTACCCGAACCTTGGGCCACAACAAAGGTGTTTTTTATTCTTGAAGCTGGCAAGAAGTGATACTTATACATAGCCAAAGTCCTTAAGAACTATCAGCTTAACAAGGTCAACATCGCTAGGGAAGCTGGTAGATAACCAGATCAAAAACATGCTACTTAAGTAGAAACCACTGTATTTTGCTCAGCGTGCATATAGAGCAGAAAGATCAACGGATCCAGCACTATTTAAACTAGAGAATATCCTCAGTCTGATACTATCTGACAGTCAGGCCGCCATAAGGACGGTTGCAGGAACCAGAATAAACTTCAAGCTGGTTCGAGTAACCGCTTGAAGCTAGACATTCTAGGACAGCGTAATCACTATCACTTAGATGGGTCTCTTGACGCACTGAAGGTCTTCAATGCGAGTGTCGAAGGTAGGCGACGAAAGGGCAGCACACTAACTACTTTTGGTATCACCGATTGGAGAAGGCACGGGCAAATCAGAGACGCCTCGAGGATAGATTTACAACAGGCCGTAATCCGGTAAAGGGTTGTTATGGTCAGTTAAGAAGTTTGTCCAAAGGGAGCATTTACCGATATTTAGTGTCTTTAGTAGAAGGATATCCATCAAGTCTGTGACTATGAATGGCCTCCCAAAGCTCTTCCTGTTACGTGTTCTGTCGTCCATGCAAAACGGATTTGTGTCATGCTTAAACCTTTACAAATGGGACTTATTAGGTTGGTCAAATAGAAATAGTTTTCACGATGCTTCCTACTAACCCATGCACGGATGTCCGGATCCAAACATCGCGGCCAAGTGCCAATGGAGGAAGTTTGCCACCTCTCTTGCCATAGTCGCTGACATCGAGGTCCGGCTCCAGAAGGTCCAAGGACGCCATTGCTGCAAGGACTACAGCTACTTCTTCGGAAAATATGCTGTAGGAGGCCACAGGTGTACAACCTGCCGATGTGTAGAGCAGAATGAACCATTACTTATCACCTAGATCGTCTTCAGAGGCGCCTCTTGCAGTCTGCTCTCTCCAAGCTAATTAGCGACTATGCTTACCACTGACATGATGTGCTCTCGAAACCTTGCAAATTTTTGGCAACACTTTAAAAGCCGCATGGGCTGGGCTCAGACCTCGGCATTACTTTGAAATTGAGTCACTAGAGTTGCCTACCATTTAATTGGCAGTGTGCTTTGACTTGCTGCATTTACCAGCACTGGCAATTAGCTGTGTGCTGCTTTTGTAAATTTGCAAATGCAAAATGGCGGCTGTTTGGCCAGGTAGGCAAACATTTGATTTCCACTTTGGGAAAGCAAATCTACTTTGCCTGCAATGCTTTGATTGCCTATGGAAGGGCTTAGAGCTCAGAAGCGCAAGAGAAGAGGCCTGCAAAAGAAACCAACTAACAAATTGGCACACTTTTGGCTTTGATTATGTATAGAATGTCGTCATCGTCAAGAGCAACTGCAGCTGCATCCAAACATACAGACGTCTCCACATTGGTTTGCGTCTTTGACTGCCAGCTTACAGGAAAACTACAGCACACACACACACACACACACACACACACACACACACCCAAACACAGTCAAACTGCTTTTAATTAATCAAGAGGCAATCCACTTTGACGTTGGAAAACTCCAGCCAATATGCCAATTGCAAGTCGCTTTTGCCATTGCTTTGCTGCTGCTCCTGCTGCAACCTACCGACCACTTTTCCACATTTGTTCAGCTTTCCACTTGCATATAGGTTTTCTCCTGCTGCCTTTTCCACTTTGTTCTAACTTTTGTACCGCTCCTCTCTGTTCCGAGTCAAGGGGCATATGAGTGAGTCTGTGGGTGTGGGTGTGTGTTTGTAAAGTCAGTGAATTCCATTAAAAATTCTGTTGCCGTTGCTGCGATTATCGGCTTCAATTACTTTGGTTACCTGACTGCAAAATCTCTCTCATTTTTGTTGTTTTTCCGGTTGTTTGTGGCTTGTTTAGCGTAAGTTATTAGAGTGATTGGCTTTGACTTTGACCTTTCATTCGCATTGCGTAATATACTGCAATGATTTGTTGTTTTCCAAGTACCACACTGAATATGGTTAGTCTTTGTGCAACTAAGCTCAAATGTGGTAATTTGGTGGTTTAACCGAAATGGTTTCTATTAGTCAAATTGACAGCAGAGTTTGTGGCTTACACTGTACAGTGTACACGTAAAGTCAAGGGTATTATAGATTTGAGCAAAGAATGCAACAGGCAGAGGGAGGCGTGCTAGACTATAGGTGGTTATTATCAAAATGATCGGCATTGAACGAGTTTTCGATTCTACCATGTACGTCTGTGTGAATTCCGAGTTTTCGAACATTTTATAATCGCGGCAACCGCAGTTTAATGAAAATTAGCATCACAAAAACTACAGCTAAGTAATTTTCGTATTATTCAAATTCGTAAACTCGTTATCGTAATTCTACAACAAGATTCAATTAATTTATGTGGTTCTGCTAATGTCGGGAAATACCAAATATAATTTAACTTGTAGCATATAATGGCATGATCTGTAATACAGTTGTTAAAATATCGCTATTGGAAAAATCGAAATTTTTTTTATGTAAAAATTACATAATTTCAGTAGAGATCAGAGGTCGCAAATAACCGTCAACTTGTTCAGCGTGCCTGCAAAAAACCAGTTATTGCCAGGACACAATCAAAAGAGATCCGGTAAAAAGCCATACAGCTCGGTTTGCTGCTGCAAAACGCCAATGCTCAACCAAAAACATTTTTTTTCGGTTTCTATTCGCTCATGTTTTTTCAGTACCACTTTAAAGATACAAACTGGTAAAAGGTTTTTTGTCCATGACTTGAGAGCTTTTTCGCTTTTTAGTGCGTCTGAAACAACCCTTAATGAATTATTGCTTTACGCCACACAACAACAACAAAGGAAGGACCTTTGTTGTAAAGCTGTTTCTGCAAATCAGGTCAGAATTTAGGTTCAACCGAGGACAAAAGCGCAGCGAGAAAAAGTGTTCGGCTCTGAGTTGACATTATTATTTTTCGTTTTTCAGTGAGCAGACCGCATTGAAAATATTTGTTCACTATTATTTGCGAAATCTGGTTGTGATCTTGAACTAAATGACAGTTATGAAGTTCTCAATGTCGTATTTTTCTTTTTCTTCCTAACAGGCTATAATAACCCGCCTTCTCTGAGCGGTGATACCAAAAGGGATCATGTCTAACGGAGACATGACCTACCTCTTCGTCGTCTTCCTTCAACAGCCGCATTGGAGATGAAGCGCATTTTCAACAGACTGCGTTATCACCCATGCATTAGCGCCATAACAACACATTCTCCATCACAAAGTTGAAGAGGTTTCATGAGAGGGCATCGCCTTGTCTCTAATTCTGATGTGGCTCGAAGAAATCGGGTTATAAAAGGCAGAAAAACCCGATTGGTCTACGATTTCTCTGGTATCATGTCTTCTTTTTCTTCTTAACTGGCCATAACAACCCGATACTAGGTTAAGGCCTGATGTATTTCTTTCATTGGAATTGGGGTTTTACATGGTGGGTCTCAAATCTTTCGCACAACCCTTTTAAGGCCTGGGGTGCTCTACTGGTTATCGTTATAAATCGCCTCATACGACAATCTTTGACCTGCTGCTCACGCGCGCTCCACACGGGTGATCATGGCAGTCCACGAAATACAAATAGATTTTGACGTTCAGATAGATTTCATATATAATTGATAAAAGATCGCCTATTTCAGGCTGATACTAGCGAAAAACTACCCCATCGTCGTAGCAAAATCGGGAAAAAGGCCCGAGGCAACTGAGTACTTATCGCAGGGCTTATGCTATATTAAAATCGTGGAATTCTTGATGAAAATCGGCATCTACGATTTATCGTTTTAAAAATTGACTGAAAAAATTTCCCGCAGATAAGGATTTAGGACCATAGGAGTAATAGCTAAGACGGTTTAGCCATTCAAAGAGACTTTAGTTTACTACTTTTCTGAAACGAATTTGAAATAGCGCAAAACCAAGTTTTTTAGGATTTTGATTTTGTTTTCATTAATATGAGAGTTGGCGTTTACCAGAATCTAATATGGATAACCCAGTTTCGAAGAGTCCCCCTCTTCCAAACTAAAGTCTTCCTAAAAAGTGATTTATGTTCTAACTGCACTGCTCTAAAGCCTAGAAAAGTCTTGATTGTATTCCAATGTCATCCGAGCATTGCAAGTTTGATTTGTAAGTTTTTAAACATTCCAAACAACTCATGTAACCCATGGAACTCAGCTAGCTTAAAGGCAAACGTGCTGAATTGAATCTATTTAAAACAGTTTAAGCCGGAGCTGGGAATAAAATTGTCACACTTCAAGTAAATGCTTGCTGCCAAGAAAGCCACTTTTCAAACATGTTTTCAACATACAACTTGTGTTTATACAAAACCAATCATTCAAATGCGTGTACAAGTGTGTAACACTTCAGTTTCTGTCTTATGCTAAGTTTTTTAAGTTCCGTTGAGAACAAACTTTCCTGCATATATAGAGTAGGATTTATACTTAAGCAAATTGTTCAATACAGTTGTCCTTAAAGCATTACTTTATGATATTTTTGTGGAAGTTTGATACTTAGTTGGTCTCTTAAAAATGACATTTGGCTATACCAATATGGCTCAGTCAGAAAGTTCGCGTTCGGAGTCATAGCTCTCCTTCTTAGCTCATTTGTGTATTGACCTCGAAGGCAGCGGATCTTTGTCCTGACATCGTGCACTGTCACCCGAATGGTGTCCAGCATGTTAGTCGTTATATCTTCTAAAGCCTTTTCGCGTGCATTGCTAGTATGGTAAAGTTCATGGGATTTGTCGTAGAGTGCCTGATGCTTCTCGTATTGCTCAATTAACTTGATAACAGCTTATTTGGGCCAAACTTTGCTTTGAAATGTCTGCAGGAATATGTAAATTATTTATTTATTTCATCTAACAACCAAATAGTTGTTTTCTGCTAAACAAACAAAATGCTTATAAAATGTATGAATTTAAGCAAAATCACGTACCATCCTTTTGCGTCAGAATCCCTTCTTTTTGCTTAAGTATCTAAAATGTTGCTGATGTGCGTAAAGTAAATTGTTTACATTTGTTTAACTTGCATTTTTGTTTAATATTGACAATGGTGCTGCCAACTTATGCGAAAGCTAAACAACTTGGTAGCATTAGCACAGCATAGTGTTGAATAATACCATTGTCTTATTGTGAACTATCAAATGAATGATGAAATGAATCTTTCAACATGTTTCTAAGCAACTAAAGTGTATAAACAAAAGATTTCACAGCAACACAATAAGCCATGGATTGGGCTGAAGAATTAAAAATGACAATTAGAAAGGTAACTAAACAAAAGTATGATGTGAAAATATATTTATGTAGCTTTTGCCAATAGACCACTGCGAGAAAGGGTCGCCGTTCTAAAAGTCGTGATGTTTTGAAAGAAGAAGCTCAGCCAGCATCAAGTGCTGCATCAACGGGTTTGGCTACGTCATCGAATGTCCTTAACAAGGATATTTCAATAGACATAACTTTAGACGTTCACCAAGGCAGTAGCCCGACAACTACATCAACTGCTTCGACCTCCTATAACAATGAATTTGATGCAAAACGACCGCCGATGAGACGTATTTCGGGTGGTTGGGCTGATTCAGGCTTGAAAGGTTTAAGGTGAGTTCTGTCAAGAAATAACTTAAACATACTCAATTATTGACTTTATGCATTTCGTTTCTTAATAGATCCAAGAAAAATTCATTTGACGAGTAAGCTGCCTGTAAACATTTATAAACTTTGAAAAAATTAACTTTTTCAAATATTTTTTGGGTACAGCGAAAGATTTCAACCAACTAGACTAACAACAAGTTCAATACCTACAGATGACATACCGGTTATACCTGATTTAGATGATATCAAGGACGATATTTTGCTGAATGAAATAGTGGAACCGCCATCGTGAGTTAGGTCTTCTTGTAATAATTAAAAAAAATTAATTTTAGAATTTTATAGGGTTAGTGTAAATCGCGTGGTTACACTCAAGGAATTAAATTCGGATTTATTGTCACAAAATGCTTTCTCGGCCATTGAAGATGTTGATCTTTCCATATTGACGCGTTGTCTGCAGGCACAGGAAAATTTAGATGAAGCCGATGAGCTGTGGGAGTGGGATAAACTCTTTACAGAGGTCGCATCACAAATCAATTCTGAGAAATCTCCTAATGTCGGAGTGCTGCAGAAAATAGAAATTGGTCCCGATGAAATACCACCAACTGCAAAACATTCTTAAATTAAATTGTTGATATTCGAGATATCGTAATTATCGGTCAAAAAGTCCATCGTCTAGTAGATAAATCGCATTAGTAAGATATCTTTTTCTAAAAAAAATGGCTTCAGTTTTATCATATAGGTGTTGAATTGAAGCTAAATCTCTTTTTTTAAGTTTTATTTTTAATAAGCTTTACGTGGACACCTGATGCTTTTTAATCAACTAAACCAACAACAATATTTTACAAACTACAGGTGACAATTGTCAAACATGAACAAAAATATTTATATATATACGAAGTCGGCATATCGAGTGTAATTGCAAAACTTCATATCGCAAAACTTTTCCTTCCCAAATAAAATAGTGCCCATACACAATGACACAAAGTAATAATAACCATGATATTAACTAAAACAATTTATTTGCATAAAAATTCAGTGAACTTCCTGCTAGAATTGGCTTCTAACCAATATGGCAGCTCAAGAGCTTTGCGCGACCATGGAACTAACGTTGCGCATGCGTTCGCTAAATGACAATATTTACGTTCTTAAACGGATTGAAATCAACTCTTTTTGCGCAAGTGGAAATACTTCAGCTTAATTTACAGGTTTCTCTCAGACGGAACTCTCAAAATCTTACATTCTAAAGGATCTTACTGTAGAAAATAGGATGACTTACGCTGCAGCTGGTATTAGTTCTTAGCCGATCTTATTTTATTTAGTTTTTTCATACTACTGTACACTGCTACACACATTATTTATTCACTTATTTTTTTCTTAAATTCGTATATTGTTTGGCTAAGAAGATGACACAAGTCCTCCTGATGGTTTTGGGAGAGGTGCTCGAGTTCAGATTTTATATATTCTCCAAACTTCTCTACGCTATCGGAATAGTGTGTAGCATTTTTTCTTATGTTTTTAATGGCATCTATAGCGCTGCTAATAAGTTGTACATTATTATAATCATTGTTGGTCTTGATTTCTAACTTTCGTCTTTTCCTCGAAGGATGATGTGTTAAGGTATTCTCTACAGGTTGCTCATGGTCCTGCGACAGAAATTGTAGTCATTTTTACTTAAGAAGGTTAAAGATTTTAATATATACTCACAATTTTAGACTTTTTAACTATAATTTCTTGAGCTGCCAAATTGCCACACAAAGGATTACTGTAATTCGCAGGGAGTGGACTCAAAATTTGTGTTTCTTCAACTTTTATCTCCTGATTTGACAAATCACCATACAAATATGCCGTGTTACTGTCGCACACGGGGAGTGGACTCAAAACTTCTCTCGCTTCAAGTTTTATTTCTTGATTTGATAAATCGACCGAAGCCGTGTTACAGACGCTCCAAATTTCTGTCGGTTCAACTTTTATTTCGTGATTTGATAAATCGCCATAGCTAGATTCCGTATTACTGTCTTCCGTTGATAAGTCATTTCTGCTATCATAAGCAATCGTTGTGTTTAGTTTCTTAGCGAGCTTGACACTAATATGGTCTCTTAAAAATGACATGTGGCTGAACCAATACGGTGCAGTCAACACGTCTGCATTCGGCGCGTTATTTCTCCTTTTTAGCTCCCCAGCGTATTGACTTCGGAGGAAGCGGATTTTTGTCTTGACATCTGGCACTGTCACCAAAATGGTGCTCCGCAGGGAAGTCGTTAATGCATCCAATATCTTAATGCGGTTATGATAAGAGTAATACAGCTCATGAAATTTGTCGTAGAGTGCCGGCTCCTGCTTATAATACTGAATCAGCTCGATAACCGCCTCTTTGGACCAAAATATACCCTGCAATGCGAAATTTCAATTTTCAAAACTTTAAACATTTAGTTTTTATTATACCCTGTATACAAAGTGCAATGTATGTAACTCAATAATAGTCGAGTCGATGTAGACATGTACGTCTGTCCGTCTTACACAGAAACAGAGACCAACACGGACAGAGCCATAAAAATTGTACCAAAAGATGAGTATTTTCCCTAGCCAGAGCGAGTTTGTCGAATCATGTTGATATCTTACCCACTTCCCCCGTGACAGGTTTTCGAGGTTTACACCCACACCATGAAAGCTATCCAATTGAAACTTGGCACAGCTATGCACACTATTAGAATATATACTAAACTAAAGTTTTGTCCGCAAGTCGTTATTAAGTTGCACATTATCTTTATAAGATTGCTACTTTTGATATAATAATAAGAAGACATTGATTTAGAATGTACTCACAGATTTTGGTTCTTTAACTCTTATTTCCTCATCACTCTCATCTGTAGAAATGTTATTTCCGCTTTCCTTAGCTCTAAATTTTTTTAGGTCCTTAGCGAGCTTCACATTTAGATGATTCCCTAAAAAAGCCATCCTGCTGAACCAATACGGTTCAGTCAGTAAGTCCACGTTTGGAGCATTTATCCTTCTTCTTAGCTCATTGGTGTATTGACCTCGCAGAGAGCGAATCTTTGTCCTGACATCTTGCACTGTCACTGAAATTGTCGCCTGCATGTTAGTCGTTATATCTTCCCAGATCTTGAAGCGGAAATTGTTATTATTATACTGCTCATGGGATTTATCGTAGAGTGCAGTCCCCTCCTCATATTGCTTAAGTAGCTTAATGACAGCCTCTTTGGACCAATATATACTCTGGAAAGCAACAAGAAAAATCATTTGTTTTAAATAAAATTCAATTCAATCAATGCAATTCATTTTCACGGAGTACTGCGAATACAAACTTGTAGCAATACTTTGTGCCTTCTAATTGCCCAAGCTTTACTTATGGATGAGACTAATGGTTCGTTACACCATATTGAAATATGAGAAGATGTACTTACAATTTTTGGCTCTTTTACGTCTCCTTCCTGTTTCGACAAATCAGCTTCGAAAGATGCCGAATTACTGTCTTCAGTACAAATCCAATTTTTGCTCTCATTTTCTCTTAGTTTTTTAAGTTCCGTTGAGAACAAACTTTCCTGCATATATAGAGTAGGATTTATACTTAAGCAAATTGTTCAATCAAAATTGTTGTCCTTAAAGCATTACTTTATGATATTTTTGTGGAAGTTTGATACTTAGTTGGTCTCTTAAAAATGACATCTGGCTATACCAATATGGCTCAGTCAGAAAGTTCGCGTTCGGAGTCATAGCTCTCCTTCTTAGCTCATTTGTGTATTGACCTCGAAGGCAGCGGATCTTTGTCCTGACATCGTGCACTGTCACCCGAATGGTGTCCAGCATGTTAGTCGTTATATCTTCTAAAGCCTTTTCGCGTGCATTGCTAGTATGGTAAAGTTCATGGGATTTGTCGTAGAGTGCCTGATGCTTCTCGTATTGCTCAATTAACTTGATAACAGCTTCTTTGGGCCAAACTTTGCTTTGAAATGTCTGCAGGAATATGTAAATTATTTATTTCATCTAACAACCAAATAGTTGTTTTCTGCTAAACTACCAAAATGCTTATAAAATGTATGAATTTAAGCAAAATCACGTACCATCCTTTTGCGTCAGAATCCCTTCTTTTTGCTTAAGTATCTAAAATGTTGCTGATGTGCGTAAAGTAAATTGTTTACATTTGTTTAACTTGCATTTTTGTTTAATATTGACAATGGTGCTGCCAACTTATGCGAAAGCTAAACAACTTGGTAGCATTAGCACAGCATAGTGTTGAATAATACCATTGTCTTATTGTGAACTATCAAATGAATGATGAAATGAATCTTTCAACATGTTTCTAAGCAACTAAAGTGTATAAACAAAAGGTTTCACAGCAACACAATAAGCCTTGGATTGGGCTGAAGAATTAAAAATGACAATTAGAAAGGTAACTAAACAAAAGTATGATGTGAAAATATATTTATGTTGCTTTTGCCAATAGACCACTGCGAGAAAGGGTCGCCGTTCTAAAAGTCGTGATGTTTTGAAAGAGGAAGCTCAGCCAGCATCAAGTGCTGCATCAACGGGTTTGGCTACGTCATCGAATGTCCTTAACAAGGATATTTCAATAGACATAACTTTAGACGTTCACCAAGGCAGTAGCCCGACAACTACATCAACTGCTTCGACCTCCTATAACAATGAATTTGATGCAAAACGACCGCCGATGAGACGTATTTCGGGTGGTTGGGCTGATTCAGGCTTGAAAGGTTTAAGGTGAGTTCTGTCAAGAAATAACTTAAACATACTCAATTATTGACTTTATGCATTTCGTTTCTTAATAGATCCAAGAAAAATTCATTTGACGAGTAAGCTGCCTGTAAACATTTATAAACTTTGAAAAAATTAACTTTTTCAAATATTTTTTGGGTACAGCGAAAGATTTCAACCAACTAGACTAACAACAAGTTCAATACCTACAGATGACATACCGGTTATACCTGATTTAGATGATATCAAGGACGATATTTTGCTGAATGAAATAGTGGAACCGCCATCGTGAGTTAGGTCTTCTTGTAATAATTTAAAAAAATTAATTTTAGAATTTTATAGGGTTAGTGTAAATCGCGTGGTTACACTCAAGGAATTAAATTCGGATTTATTGTCACAAAATGCTTTCTCGGCCATTGAAGATGTTGATCTTTCCATATTGACGCGTTGTCTGCAGGCACAGGAAAATTTAGATGAAGCCGATGAGCTGTGGGAGTGGGATAAACTCTTTACAGAGGTCGCATCACAAATCAATTCTGAGAAATCTCCTAATGTCGGAGTGCTGCAGAAAATAGAAATTGGTCCCGATGAAATACCACCAACTGCAAAACATTCTTAAATTAAATTGTTGATATTCGAGATATCGTAATTATCGGTCAAAAAGTCCATCGTCTAGTAGATAAATCGCATTAGTAAGATATCTTTTTCTAAAAAAAATGGCTTCAGTTTTATCATATAGGTGTTGAATTGAAGCTAAATCTCTTTTTTTAAGTTTTATTTTTAATAAGCTTTACGTGGACACCTGATGCTTTTTAATCAACTAAACCAACAACAATATTTTACAAACTACAGGTGACAATTGTCAAACATGAACAAAAATATTTATATATATACGAAGTCGGCATATCGAGTGTAATTGCAAAACTTCATATCGCAAAACTTTTCCTTCCCAAATAAAATAGTGCCCATACACAATGACACAAAGTAATAATAACCATGATATTAACTAAAACAATTTATTTGCATAAAAATTCAGTGAACTTCCTGCTAGAATTGGCTTCTAACCAATATGGCAGCTCAAGAGCTTTGCGCGACCATGGAACTAACGTTGCGCATGCGTTCGCTAAATGACAATATTTACGTTCTTAAACGGATTGAAATCAACTCTTTTTGCGCAAGTGGAAATACTTCAGCTTAATTTACAGGTTTCTCTCAGACGGAACTCTCAAAATCTTACATTCTAAAGGATCTTACTGTAGAAAATAGGATGACTTACGCTGCAGCTGGTATTAGTTCTTAGCCGATCTTATTTTATTTAGTTTTTTCATACTACTGTACACTGCTACACACATTATTTATTCACTTATTTTTTTCTTAAATTCGTATATTGTTTGGCTAAGAAGATGTCGCAAGTCTTCCTGCTGGTATTGTGAGAGGTGTTCGAGTTCGGATTTCATATACTCGCCAAACTTATCTACGCTGTCGGAATACTGCGTAGCATTTTTTCTTATGTTACTAATGGCATCTAAAGCGCTGTTAATCAGTTGTAAATTATCATAATCATTACTGATATTGTTTTCTAACTTTCGTCTTTTTGTTAAGGGATGTTGTGTTTTTGGCTCTTCAACTGTTATTTCTTGACTTAACAAATCACCACACAAAGGGCTACTGTGGTTCGCAGGAAGTGGACTCAAAATTTGTGTTTCTTCAATTTTTATCTCGTGATTTAACAAATCATCATTAATAGATGTCATGTTGCTGTCGTCCGCAGCGAGTGGATTGAAAATATGTGTCTGTTCAACTTTTATTTCACGATTTGTTAAATCGCCATAGCTGGAATCCGTACTGTCTTCCGTAGATATATCATTTCTGCTTTCTTTACCTTTAAATTTTTGTAATTCCTGAATTCCTAAAAATGACATCTTGCTGAACCAATACGGTTCGGTAAGTAAGTCTGCGTCGGGAGAATTTATTCTTCTTCGTAGCTCATTAGTGTATTGAGCTCGAAGAGAGCGAATCTTTGCCTTGACATCTTGCACGGTCACTGAAATTGTAGCCTGCATGTTAGCCGTTATATCTTCCCAGATCTTTAAGCGGATATGTTTATTTTTATACTGATGATGAGATTCATCGTAGAGTGCCCTGCCCTCCTCATATTGCTTAAGTAGCTTGAGAACAGCCTCTTTGGACCAATATTTATTCTGAAATGCAATATGAAATTTTTTTAAACATATGTTTCAAGTGAAATTTTCTTAAGAGTTGGAAATAACTTTTAACAAATTATTTACCAGTGCGCGTACGTGAGCTGTGTGCCGTGTGCAATTCTCGCTCTTTTCGCATAATTACTAAAACTTTTTTATATTATTTATTAGCACTAGCCTTATTAGCCTTGTCTCATAACAGCTATTATTATTACTATTGTTATTTTCACCTTACTTACAAATGCAGATCCTCACTTCTCAAGAGCTTAAGCAATAATATGCTTGAATACTTTGTACGAAACAAAGGCGTTTCGCCGAAAAAATATCATGCTTGAAGGACAAAACAAAGAACACGGCTCACAGCTAAGTTCTAATGTAGCTCATTGTCTGAGCGAGAGACAGAAAGGAATTAAAAAGACTTGCTTTTAAGCTATTTTATACGAACCTTGCTAAAAAATGACATCTGTCTGAACCAATATGGTTCAGTGAGTAAGTCCGCGTTCGGAGTCATAGCCCTCCTTTTTAGCTCCTGGGCGTATTGGGCTCTAAGAATGCGAATCTTTGCCGTGATATCGTGCACTGTCACCGGAAATGTGTCCAGCATGTAATTTTTTATGTCTTCCAAAGCCTTTTCGCTTGCATTGTCGGTATGATAAAACTCATGGGATTTGTCGTAGAGTGCCGGATGTTTCTCATATTCCTCAAGCATCTTGATAACAGCCTCTTTGGTCCAAACTTTAGTCTGAAATATTCGCAGGAGTTATTTTTTTGTCATGTATTTTTTGCTGCTAGACAAACAGTATATGTTAAAAAACATTTTTTTTTAAATGAAAATGTTCGTTTGCCGAACAAATTAAAAATGGAATAGTTTTTAGAAATATGTACACATGCCCTTAAACCAAATAACACGTTAAAAACGTTGTCGGGTTCCAACTTTTACGTGTAATTCATATGCCTTGTCCTGGACATTTGAAATCTGAAACTCAACATTTTTATACAAAACAGGCACACAGATAGCACACATTTGCACAGACCCTTATCGGTGTGTGATTTTTCCATTTAATAAACCTAGGAGATCCGTTCGAACGAACTCTTTAATAAAATTTATGACTTCGCAGTCAAGCGAATTTGAATAATATCAATTACCATCTTTTTGCATTGAAATGTCTTTTTGTTTGCCTAAATATCTAACTCTGGCGTCCGTAAGTAAAAAATTTACGCTGTTCAACTTGCATGTTTGTTTAATGTTCACTGGTGCTACCAACTTATGCGAAAATGTACCTAATTTAGCGGAATTTAGTGTTGAGTAACATCATTGTTTGATTTTGACTTAAAAACCTATGATGCTAAGCAACAGTTACCATAGCAAAACACTAATCCATAAATTTGGCTGAAGAATGAAAAATGAAAACCAAGCCAAGAAAGTTTGAAGTGAGAAAAACTATAGTTTTTACCGACAGATCACAGCGAGAAAGTTTCGCCGTTCTAAAAGACGTGATGACAGGGATATTTCAATTGAAGTCACTTTGGACCTTCACCAAGGCAGCGGCAGTGGATTTCATAGCAGCATAAATAACGACCACGTCAACGATTTTGATCAAAGAGCATGACATTTAATAGGGTGAAATCCTTGGGCGTTGCATTGCGTCAAATCTCTAAAATACGACCATTTTAAAGGCATGTCTTCTTATTTTCTTTGCTTTTTCTCTCTCAATATTGCCTACAAGTGAGTCAACCTGGCAGGGACAGCAACACAAACAGCCTCACACGTACATTGTCTTTGAGATCGTCGCATTTACTCAAAAAATGTAGAATTTAATGGTCCAGGATTCCATTCTATTAAATTTCATACTTTTTGATTTTGATGGAAATCCAACGCCGATGAGAGGTATTGTACTGATTCAAGCTTAAAAATGTGGAAAGCGAATTATATGAAGAGAATTAAATTGAACATACTCAATTAAAGAATTTAAGCATTTGCTTAATAAATACATGAAAAATGTATTTGATTTCAAAAATTTCAACCAACAAAAATATCACCAATTTTTTATAGCATCGATACTCAAACGATGCCTGCACATCGGCTGCAATAATCGTGTATATCGAAAAGTTTCTCATCTGAAATAAAATTGTGCTAATTCACAATAACACAGTCATAATTCAGGGGGTGTTTGTTGACAATGATATTAACAAAAATAAACAATTTATCATCATAAAAATGCCAGAGAACTTTCAGCTAGATGCTACTCGTGCTACATTAAGTGGCAGCACCTTTGGACAACGTAGAGAAGACATATTTCGAAGGTTACAAGAAAACGCACAACAAATCTGCATTATTTATAGTGGCAAACATGAATTGGCTTCTGAGCAAGATGACATAGTTCAAGAATTTTGCGAGGCCATGGATGAAACATTAGGTTACGGCATGCGTCCGCTAAATGCCAATATTGGTTTGTTAGCGTCGAGTTTGTTTCAAAACATGCAAGAAATTATGACTGGTAACAGTGGAACTAATTCTAATAACGATGCTACCTTCTGGGACTTTTGCCAGGCCCAGCTAACTACACATGAGCGCCAACGCTATGACCAGCTAAAACAAATATGGACCAAACACGGCCGCGGGCGTGCTTTTATTCGAGCAACATTGAATGAGAAGCGGTTGCATAGTCATGTGCTAACGTGGTTGGATAACATAGAGCAGTTACATAAATATTATACCCCATGGTCATTGTTGCTTAACGAAGAGGCTTCCAAAAAACTGCCAGAAATTGTGGAGAGCCTTAAAGATGTACATTTTGCGCTCGCCGTCGACTCGACGGAACTTAATGTGGCAAAACGCTCAGTGGTGCCCAATGTGGTGAAACAAGAGCCGATTATATTTACACCCAACCCTGTACCTGTGTCTGTGCGTAAACAAAAGCGCAATGCTGCCGCCGTGGAGCGCCCAATAGTTGGCACCAGCTCTACAGAAGATCTTTTGAGTGCGCTTAATACCAAGGAACTGATGGAAGTGCAGCAATTGAAAGCAAACGATGCTCTTAAACAACAATTACTGGAGCAACCACCTCCATTTTCACCAACATATACGACACCCTGTGATCCAATTGAACCGGAACTGGAATTCTTAAAGACTCCGCTACCGGATGTTTACCCTGCCAGCGAATCTGAGACCCAAGCAGAGAGTGGCGTGGCGGACACTGATCGTGATAATTATGAAGATCGAAGTGACACCTCATCACAGTACAGTAAATCGTCTTCGTCAGCAAATTTTGGAGGTAATCAGCAGACAACCGCACTGGAAGAGCAAGTGAGTTCACTAACCGAACGTTGTGCTTTCCTGGAGACACGCGTTGCCGAATTAAGTCTCCAAAATCGACAACTTATTCGTCGCCTTACGTTGCAGTTTGATGCAACTGGCATCGATCCTACTTCCTCATTTTGTTCTAATTTTCTTATAACCATTCCACAAGTGAAACTTGTAAAATCACAAACTTCTAGATCGTTCTATACTTATGAAATACACATTACCATGCGTCAACGCTTGGAGCATTGGACGGTTTTTCGACGCTATCGTGAATTCAACAAACTGCACAAATCACTCCTACGTACGCATCCTAGTATTGCTACAGTGGAATTCCCACCAAAGAAACACTTTGGTAATATGAATCTGGTGTTTGTGGAGGAACGAAGACAGCAGTTGCAAATTTATTTGTTGAATCTGGTAGAGAGTTTGCCGCAGGTAGAGGCATGCAAGACAAAAATGGATCTGCAGAAGGCTTTTCCGTTTTTCCGGTAGCAGCTGTAAAAATGTGTTACAGTGGTGAGATTATAATATGACTCAAATAGTATTTTAACAGATAAATGCAGCAGTGTTTTCATAAGTGCTGTTGTGGCTAAAACAATTTAATTAAATGTGTAATGTTGATTTTGTAAATAAATACAGTTTGATATTAAAAAAACTTGCCGTTAAAATAGTTTGTGTATTTTTATTTTCAATCGATATCGCTGCTTTCGATAATGGTTGTAGCTATTTCTCTACTGCAGCCCTAGCAAGTGTAGTCAGCTGATTTTTGTTGTTATCAGCCAGTATTCTAATTGCGTGTACATTTTATCCGTTTTAAAGTAATTGTTAATAAGCTAAGTAAAATGTTTTGAAAACTAGTAAAGTGCATTTTTCAAGCACATAAATAAATAGATTATAGCCTTGCTGCTTGGTCAAGTGTATGGAAAATTAATATATTGCTGACTAATTTAATTAGTACAGCCTTAAAATGTCCGCCATAGCAATAGCTATAAATGCGGCCATATCTGCCGGAGCGTATTTTATGACTGTGCGCATGATACCCCGATTTCGTGATATGTTCATAAAAGCAAATTTATTTGGCAAGGATCTATGCAAAAAGGATAAGCCGCAAGTGTAAGTCGTTCGCTAAGCGATTGCAATCTTTGGGTTTACTTATCATAAGACGTTTTCTTTTGCAGGCCTGAATCCTATGGCGTGCTTATTGGCTGCGTTTTTTTGGTTTCATTGTTCCTATTCATACCGATACCTTTTACCTTTGATGAAGCAGCCGCCACAGATGCACTGACTGGCGGGAAACCAGCCACATTTCCTCACGATAAGGTGACATTTTGATTTTGAGGTGACGAATCGTGTGTTCTATATTTATCTTTTAAACTTTTATCTACAATTCAGTTTGTGGAATTGATTGCTGCTTTGCTGTCTATTTGCTGCATGATATTTCTCGGTTTTGCTGACGATGTACTCGATTTACGCTGGCGACATAAACTATTGCTGCCAACCATTGCCACTTTGCCCTTACTTATGGTTTATTATGTCAACTACAATTCCACTACAGTCATAATGCCTATATTTGCGCGTTCACTTTTTGGCGCATCACTTAATATTGGTGGGTTTATTTAGTGTGCAATACACATGCTTTACCATATTCACATTCTATGTACTCTAAAGGCTTTTTGTATTATGTTTATATGGGCATGTTGGCGGTGTTTTGCACAAATGCAATCAACATACTCGCCGGCATTAATGGCCTGGAAGTGGGTCAGTCCCTAATCATTGCGGCGTCGATATTAGTTTTTAACACAATTGAACTGTGCCTGGGAAATCAAACGGATTCGCATGTGTTTTCTATATTCTTCATGCTGCCATTTTTAGCCACATCATTGGCTTTGTGGAAATTTAATAGGTAAGTGATCAATGACACATTTAAGCTTAAATTTATTATGACGCGTGCTTTAGTATAAATTTCACAAATCAACAATTGGCATATCATTAATAACTATATTGACTTGTACAAAACAAATGAGCTGGTGCTTAACTATTAAATATTTAATTCTAAATTCTTTAAAAAATAATCAATACAATGCAATCGTTAGGAAGTTTGAGAATAGTTCTAAATTCTTTCATAGTATAATTTTGTTTTATCACAGTTATCCGTCTTTAGATTTTAGCTATGCACGAAAATACTCAAAGTTTGGATAAAATATGCAATTAACAATGATGAATGCGATGATATGTTTTGCTACATACATAAGCTTGTTTACAAATTGTTAATGTTATAATATAAGTATATATTTTTATAGAAAGCAGGCACATAAATACATATTGCCCTGTGGAACAGTGCTAGCGAACTTCTAAAGTGGCTTCTAAAAACTAGACTTCTGAAAACTTTTTTTAAAATATTTTGAAATTCTACCCGGACTGCGTTCTATGCAATTTAATTCTAAACAAAGTCTTCTGAATGAGTAACTACGTAACACAAGATACATGTTACATAAAATATAAATAAATGATGACCTCTTTAGAAGTTCCTTGAGTTTTTTGGGTTTGTTCCACAGTATTGTTCATCCCTGAACTAAATGACTGTCGACAATTTCTTTCTCGTTGGGCTTTGGCAATAAATCTGTTAAATTATGAAATATCATAATATATAGTGTTCGCGATCTGATCTTATTTAGATGTTTTCTCCGGCTTAAGCTCCTAGGCATTGGTCAATTTCTGCGCTATTACGTAGAATACTAGACTTGATGCATGGAACCAACCGAAAGCAAACCAACTAGTTTTCTGAGACAGCCCCGACTAAGAGATACATTTTATAGTTAAATATTTAAGCATATAAGTCAAACTTATATGTGTTTTTTGTTGGGTTAGTGTCGTAGTGGATAGAGTCCAAGTCTAATCTTCCTCCTGCATATCGTCCAGCACATCCGTATCGTATAAATTGACAAGTAATTGCGCAAATTGGCTGCCATGCAGCTGCGCCACTTCTGGTGAGTAATATTTCTCGCTTTGTTGACGTAGCTTCAAGAGCTGCGTGCTGCCATCTACATAAACGCCTCGAGCAATAAGACGTTCCATATAGGTGGCATCTATATAGGAGCTACGAGAGATGTTGGGCAACTTGACATTACTGACTGACGTTTGCAGCACGCGCACTATTTGCTCGGGGGGCAGACAATACTGACAACTCCAGCCGCCAAAGTAATTTAAATCTCCAAGCGTATAAATTGCATTATGTTGTAATCGTTGGGGATCCGCGGCGCCCAATTGTGCGCTGTGCAAATGCACCAAGGAACTAATGACACCGTGCAGCAGAGTTAATTGGGGATGCTGCCAGTAATAACCGTAGACATTGTATTTCAGCCTGAAACGTAAAGGCAGCACATCAACGGCGTAATACTTGAGAAATTTTAAGGCAGCAGGTGCATATACCGTTTGGCCATCACCATATAGTAGCAAATCAATGCCTTGCATTTGTACGCCACATCTTGTCCACATTTGATGATGAAAATAGCTGTACACACTAGCGCTGCTGCAGTTGCCACGGCATTGATACAGCAAATAGCTGGCGGCATTGCCTATCATGGAGCCAATGCTGCGCTTTAGCGTCAAGTAGCTTAAACGATCCCCGCCGTTGCTCACATAATAGATGAGAAAATAGTCCACCACTTCCAATAGTGCGCGTAACTGCAGCTCAAGCAGTTCCATGCTAATATGCTCCCATGGCCCCAGCTCTATCATATAGTAGAGTCTTTGCACGGAGCTAGCAGTGGCCTCGCGCAGCTGCATTGGCGCAGTGCCATCTCTTTTGCTGGCACGGCTATGCGTCATGAGAGCGCGCCAGATAATTTCAGGCTGGCCACAGTCCCGTCCATGCCAACCACTGGCGCAGTGACATTGCGGTTGTAGCTGCAGATAGTCAAAATCATTGCGTTTGCTTTCGTTGAGGGTGCCCTCGCGATAGCACCACAGCACTGGTGCCAGCTCAAGATCCAAGCCCATGTACGCAGGAATTGCGAATTCTGTGCGATTCAGTCTGTCTGCTTTCACTTGGTAAAAGTCTTGCTCGTAATGATTGACATTATCATGGCGAAAACAGTCTTTATCTTGGCTGCCATGCAGCCTCGTTTGAGTTTGCTTGACAAAATTCACATGGGCTGAATTTGCATTGTGTTTAATGACGGAATGCTGCTCCTGGCTATAGCTAATTTGCATTAGCCATATGCAGCCAATGAACACAACCTGAAGTACTAAAACTGACCAAAGCACAATTTTTTTTGTAATCCCTGGACGTAAGCCGCCGCCGGCAGAAGCTGACAGGCTGGAAGCCACATGCGTTAGATTTCTGACCATTGTTGAGACGCTATTGCGGCACAAACAGCGTCATTTATGCTTTTTATACGTTTCAAAATATTCACATTTACAAGTTATTTACATTTATACATTTTCCACACGGGGTAACACACCCAGAAGCAGCACAACTTTTCATTTCTGTCTGGATCAGTTTTGTGTTTGTGCAGCTGTTTTGCTTTTCCACCCCTAAACAGCGTTGTTGTTGCAATTACGCAGAGTTAGCGCCAACAGCTGTTCCGTGGATATAAATGTTGTTCTACCAACAAAAAAACGAAAAATACCCTTTTGTACCGGGTGTCTTGTATGTGTGGCAGCACTGTAAAACAGCTGATTGCAGCATTAGAGATGGGCGGAATCTGACCTTTATTCGTGGCTCGTGAGCCTTACAATCTCATATTGCTCGGGGACTCGTGCCAAACGTTAAATGCTTTAACTTTAAAAAAATAATACATGTTTTAAATGAAACCGTTATTGTTTTTGCAGATATCCCTCGCAAGTATTCGTTGGCGACACCTTTTGCTACTTTGCGGGCATGACCTTTGCTGTGGTTGGCATTTTAGGCCATTTTAGCAAGACGTTGCTGCTGTTCTTTTTACCACAAATCATTAACTTTCTATACTCAACACCGCAGCTATTTCATTTTGTGCCATGCCCGCGTCATCGTCTGCCTAAATACGATGCAAAAACGGATCTGCTGCACATAAGCACTACAGAATTTCGAAAGGATGAATTGAATGTCTTGGGACGTCTTATGGTCACTGTGTTACGCAGCCTGCGTTTAATTAGTTGGCAGGAACAAGCCGATGGTCGCGTTGTGACGAACAATTTTACACTGATTAACTTTGTGCTCGTGGTTTTTGGTCCGGTGCATGAACGCGTTGTCACCGAGATGCTAATGGGTGTCCAGGTGCTATGCACAATGCTCGCCTTTATTATACGCTATCCATTGGCCAACTTTTTCTATGAGACGTAACCATACCGAAGTTTATGTGTATTTTTATAAAGTAAGCCTAGAGTTATATGTACGATATATGTACATATAATATATGATAATATATATACTAATAAATTAATGCCGAAGCATTTTAGAGTAAATGTAGTGAAAAATTCTGAATATATTTTTAAAGCAACTTTTTAAATAACTTTTTACCATGAGTGTTTCGGAATATTCCGAAGAAGATGAGTTGTCTAATCCAGACGAAGAGGATGAGGGACCAAATATTGGCGTAAGCATGTTTTATCAAAATTAGCCACAAATCTTAAAAGATTTACATAGCGCTATATAGGTGGACGGAATGCTGCTGGGCAGCGCCATGGACGTGGCTGGGCTATATTACCGAATGGCGATCAATACGATGGCAATTATCGCAAAGGTCGTCGTCATGGCATTGGGCTCTACGTCTTTAAGGATGGCTCACGTTACTATGGGCAATATCGCTGCGGCAAGCGTTGTGGACGTGGCATTTTCATTTATCCAGATGGCTCCGTTTACGAGGGAAACTGGCGCAAGCATCTTAAGCACGGCAAGGGGCGTTTCAGCTATGTCAATGAGGACTCATATTCGGGCGACTGGTACAAGGGCATGCGCCATGGCGTTGGCATTTATAGCTTTAACACAAAAATGGATAATTGCTGTATGACTGTACGTCTCAAGGCCACTTGGAAGTCTAATGTTCGTGTTGGACCTTTTGAGCTTTACATTGGAAATGATGATAAGTGCACCATATTGCATGGCATTTGGGATATGCTCTATCCCATTGGACCTGCCGTATTTAGTTTCAACAATCGTTACCTATTACTAGGCTACTTTTTGCCGCCTAACTATGTTCCTAAAATTGCATCTTCCGGTGAGGAGCTTGGGGATGAGGTACATAATGAGGAGGGCGAAGAAGATGAGTTTGGCATACACTCATTGGATCCAACACTATGGTTTGCTCAAGAGATCTCCGTATATGATTTTGCGTTGTTGCCCCAGGAGCCGGTGCCGCTGCCCATGTCCGATTCGGAGCTTTCCGTTTGCTCGCTTTCAACAATCCCAAGCATTGGCACCGAGCCAGAGCTCTCCTACATTGGCGAGGGCGAGGGTGAAGAAGGCGAGGAAGTTGAAATGGAATGTTTCCCCTGTGAGTGCGAATACAGCGTCAGCGAGACGGAATCCAACGAACCTTGCTTACTTGTTCGTAGTCCATGCGCTATCGACTTACTCAAGGAGCCCGAATGTCCTGAACTCTAAGTGCAGCTATTCTACTACAGACGATATATTTGTTATTACTTACGAGTTTCTTTCAATTACCATAAAAATAAACATATATTTGGCATGATCGGAGCATAGATGGAGTGGTTTTTTGTTCAACGGTTGCTTTATTTTACCTATTACACAGTTGAACACGTCTTTTGGTACGAGATTGGGGTGTCAGGACATATCACATAGTATTCAAGAAAACATCATACACAAACAACTTTGCACCACGAAGAATCTCTTTTCTTTTGTCTCCAATTGTCCTAATGATCCTAGTTCCATTCTTGTGTACCACTATAGGTTTTCATTCACAGCTGCCTTTCGGCGGTCATGATTAAAATGTTTAGTAATAAAAGGTTAGAAATTCTTAACCATAATAGGAAGTTTAAGATCAAATTATTGAACTGGGTATATCATTTGCAGACTTTCGCTTGGTTTCCCAGCTAGGCGCGTCTTAGTCCAAATTGTGGCAATACTCCTTACATTACCTTCAAGACAAATAAGAACCCAGCGTCTAGGAAAACCTCGTTTAGGAATATAAGTTCTTCTTTTGACAGCTTCTATAGTAAATTTTTCTTTATTGTAGATTTTCAGATGTTTTACGTATAGTTTAGAATTTGATTAAAATTTGTTTTGTCTCATTAAAATACAATTCTCTAGAATTCTACAGATACACTTTATGCATTATAATATGTATGTATATTTAAGCGATTTTTGTAGAAAGAAATCACAAAGGGGGTCTCTTTTCAAGTATTATTGACATATTCTATGATACCATTTTCTTACACATGCGCGCATAAATTCATTACTAGTAAGTATGTATGACTTTACAATTTAACGTCCTCTTCCTTCAACGGTTCAGCATTTGAATTCTCATTTATATGTTTCGCTAATTAACGCTAAGAGTTATTGTTTTATATTTTAAACCTCATTAAAGATATACGTTAAATTAACTTCAATAAAATATGTTTTTGTTGCACTACGTCTTATAGCTTGTTTAAAAATTAGAAAAAATCTCTGCTTTTTATTTGTTTTGTTGTCTTCTAGGTAACGGGTAAAGATGGATTATTGGAAATTGGTAGCATATTGCCTGAAATCGCTTGTTTGCTTTCCGGCTGACAACAGCATGCATTACCACAGCTGCTGTTGGAATCACACGTCGATGCAGTCGATGAAGTTGTGGGTGGTGTAGATGTAGTTTCCGATTCATCAGCTGCTGCCACATCGTCATCATCATCATTACTCTTATCATGCAGCTGGCACAAGGATGCCTTGCCGCATTCATCAAGTATGATGTTAAGCTTCTCCTTGCGTGCCGGAGCTGTTGTCAGTGTTGACTCATTGACCGGATTAAGACGCAGCATTTGATGCGGTGCTCCATCCGTTAACAGCTCATGCAATGTACTACCATCCAATTGCTTCGAGACCTTATATATAGCTGGACACGATTTCGAATTCTTCACATCATTCGAGTCCTTCAGTTCGTTTAGCTCAAAGTTGCTAGTATGCTCAACAGCAGGCTCCTCTGCTGTAGCACTCTCCGACTCGGCCTGTATGAATTTGGCATGCAATTCCAGTTCCCGCTGACGTTCGCTAGCACTTATATTATCCTCAATGCTTGTAGCAGAAAGTGCTGCGGCTGCCTGAGCACTAGTGCTGCTGCAGGCGCCTTCTGGATTTATAAACCAGCGCGGCGAATTGAAAAACAGCAGATGCGGATCTATTTTGAAATCTTGTAGTTCAAGCTTTTGTCGATCCATATTCTCATCAATGTAGTTAATGTGTATGGGCGTTGTTTGCAGATTCAGCTGCGAGAGGCCCAGCATGTGTTCTTCCGGTGGTGTGTAATAAATAGAAGCCTTACTTGCCGAATTGTGTGCTGCCAGCCTGTATTTGATTTTCTGTATATTTAACTCTTTGAGGCTATTAAATTCCCCGTGGGCCATTTGGCTCTTGAAATAGCAGTCAATGTCTATGAAAGAAGAAGCTTTACATCGGCCTTACATTAAAGTTTTTGGTTTTTTTTACTTACCCTCGGCAATATCCTCCTCACATCTGCCCCGACAATTCTCAAAGTAAAAACTTGGCAAATTTTCCAGTACTTTGTTCAGCGTCTGCTGCTGATATTTGTACCCCTCACGGAGTCGAAGCACTTGATGCGCGCTAAACTTGCGTATCTTGTTGCGTTGGAAAAAGTAATTCTCGCGCACCCAGCTCAACTGGCCCGTTGAATAGTCACGTACTTTTTTCACCTGATCATAATACTGATCCTTTAATGTGGTCAGATGGTTAGAGCCCATGTCACGAAACTCTTTCAGATGTTTCGCTTGTGACGTATAACTGCTTTGTATCCATTCAATTTGGGTGGTACAATTTTCCCTTATGCGGTGCACCTGCTGTGTATAGTTTTCACGTAGGCGCTCCAGTTGCTGACTTTTGTAGCTCTCGATGCTGTCCAGCATAGCATAGATTTGGCGTGAGCGTGGTGATTTTTTATTGCGATTGGCACAGCAATAGAAGCGTTCACAAATGCCAAATCTGGCCAGACATCTACGTATGCCCTGCACTATAAGTGTAAGCAGCAAAAAGGCTGTGGCCAAAGCAGTGCCAGCAAGTAGACTCTCAATTTTGACGCGATAGAAGACTATAGGATCTATGTACAGCCTGCAGGAGAAAAGTTGTTTTCAATATAGCTTATTATTATATTGCTTTATAAATAGTATATCAAGAATACGCACCTGATGCCGGCGGATGCATTTCCCATCACATTAAAAGCATAACAAGTATACAATCCACTATCTACACGTGAAATATTATGCACCAGCAACGTTCCATTTTCTATGACCGCCACCCGTATGCCCTTTTGCTGTTGACTAACATTCAATTTGGCAATATTCATGGTAAGGGCAAAGAGCTCAAAGTTGCTGGGCTGCTTGTCGTTATTGTTGTTATTAATTATGACAGGCCGCTTGTCCGGATCAGCATGATGGCGTATTATCTTATTGCGCGGTGTAACCTTTTCAAAATGAAGAAACACTCAATAAGTACTTGAATTATAATTTAGTAAATCAAACTAATAAAGCAATTAAAACATACCCAAATTATGTCCGGCGCTGGACTGCCCGATACTAGACACTCCAGCTTTGCTGTCGAGTGTAGTCTATGCATCTTCGGTTCCGAGGGCTTAATAATAATCGGCACTGTGCAGTTCAAAGTTTGTAGCAGGCGCAACATATCGCCTGGATAACCGTATTGGCACTCTAAAGCATCTATCATATCATCAATGTCTTCGTAAGAATCAATTGACTGAGATTGGACTTTTTCTGTGCGCAGACGTCGCAGAGAGCTAGAATTTTTTAGCCATTCCGTTAGCCAATACATTTTGCAGTCGCAGATATAGTCGTTATTGAGTATGTTTAAATAATGCAGCTCTGTAAGATCCTTGAGACCCTCGGGCAGAAAGCTGAGACGATTACCGCGCACTGTAAGCCTTTCCAGACGCTTAAGTCCACCAATTTCCGCTGGCAATTCACGCAATTTATTGTTCGCTAAAAGCAGCTCGCGCAGATTACGCGCATTCGCAAATAAAGTGCTTGGCAGCTCAGTCAAGCGCGGATTTTGCTGCAGCGATAAATATCGCAATCGCTGCAAGACTTGTGAATCCACATGTGATTCCTCACTGCGCGATATCCAGTTGTCCAGTTTTTCTAGAGGTGTATCGTCAATACGCAGCAGCATCAGCGAACGCTGTGCGTGGAATATGCCGCCAGGCAGCTGCTTGAACTGATTACGACTGAGATCCAAGTGCTTTAGGGAATGCAGCGGCTGGAAGATGATAGATGACAACGTGGTTATGTTGTTGCTGGATATGTTGAGGGTGACGAGATTTGCCAATGACTCGAAGACCTTGCGATCTATGCCAGTCAACTCGTTCTGCGACATGTCCAGATGCCGCAGCTTGTGCAGATTGTAAAAGGCATTCTTGCCAATAGTTTGCAGCTCATTGTGTTGCAGATGAAGCTCGCGCAACTCTGGATTAAGTGCAAAGAAATTGTCCGGAAATGAGAGTAAACGATTATCACGCAAATCCAAAAGTTTTAACTCTCGCATGGTTTCAAACAGCTGAAATGGCAATATGGTTAAACGATTGTGCGTTAACAGCAATCGTTCCAGCCGTATTGCGCCCTTGAAGATGTTACGCGGCAGCTCGGTCAGCGCATTATTGCTAAGATTCAGCAATTTCAGCTCACTTAGCTCGCTGACAAAGTGCTGTGGCAACATTTTCAAGCGATTTCCGTCCAATTGCAGCTCCACCAAGTGATTTGCATACTGAAGCTCATCCAAGCTGCAGTTGTTACTGGTGTCCAGCCGATTGGCACTGAGTTTAAGTACTTTAAGACGCCGCATGGCCTGCGCCCGGGCCCAGCGCGTGCACTGCAATCGATTGCCACTCAAATCGAGCACCTCTAGATACTCAAAGTTACGGGCATATGAGTCAAAGAGCTGCACCAGCTGCGCATCACGCAAAGCACTTTCCTGCCACTTGAATTGGTGCATGCTTTCGTATTGCTGCAGCTGCAACGGCGCGGCTTCATCGACATAGCATTGGCGCAGTATTACATCCGCATAGTTAATGCTCTTCTTGGCCAAGAGTTCCTTATTAATTCTAGCCGTTGTTGTGTTCTCGCAGTAGATTTTAAATATATTTGCAGGGCTAACTGCATTCAGGTCCAAGCTGCTGTCAAATCTATGTTCCTCACTCTCCGGCAGCGTCGTTGCGGCCCATTCATCCAGCATTCCATCATAACCAGTGTAACTATCATCTAAGTCTGCATCCACTGCATGTCCCACAAAGGGCAAGTGAAACTTGTAGCCCAACAATGAGAATTCATGTTCCTGCCAGATCCGTGTGACCGTGGCTCGAGTTTGTTGCGGTACAGCAGGGCGCGCCTCAGCGCTGCTGTATGTCGATATGCAGGCACTGTTACCGTTGGCTGCATGTCTTTTGGAGCGCAGTTCTTGCTGAACTTTGCTTGTTGTCGCTGTTGTTGTAGCTTCTTCGTATATGATAAGTAACAGAACCAATATCAGGGAGATCTTGGATATTGTTTCCATTTTTCTGTGTGCAACTTTAGAAATTTGTATGGCATTATTTTTGTCTCATTGTGCAGTATCTTCATAGGCATATTACACCTGTTAAAGCAAACAACTTAGAATTTTTAGCTGTTTAATATTATTGATTTCTAGTTCATTGAGCTAACCCACTCACACAGATACACACACACACACTCACACTGCATTCTGGTAATTTAGCGTGCTTGGTCACAAATTGTCCCATTAGTAGCTGGCAATTAAGCTTTGTCCTTGCAAAGGGTATATAATCTATTTGGTATGAAGCACTATTCCTTATTTTTATGTAACTGGTACCAATCGAGTAAATTGTCAGCGAAAGCAATTTCCATATTACGACTAATATCATTATCAATACAAATGGAAATAACATCCAAAGCAACAGTTCCCCTTGCCACAATGGGACGTGCAAGGATTAACACGGTATCGCCGGTTTTAATTTTGGATACATCTACGTTGTCCTTTACTGCCGATAAAATTCGCATTGTTATAGCACGCAGTGTTCCTTTGCATTTTGCCACAATTTCCTTGTGTAGAGATGAAATAACATTTTCTCTGAAACTGCGTCGAAACACGTTGACTTCTATTGAACCCGTGCTATCATCAATAATGTGTTTGTAGAATGTTTTATTATGCACGCCTTGACCAGATACAAAGGCGCGTATAATACATGTACGAAAATGTAAGGTTCGGTAGGGTTTTTGAAAAATAGCAAATACGCCTTTTTTATTTGGAACAGCACATGCCAGTAAAAGATCAGAAATAAGTAAAGGTATGCACTCATGTATGTTGCTGCTTTCATTTAGTTGATTTTCGCTTGGGGTAGTTAATTCTTTGGCTTTTTGTATAACAAAGATTTCGGCAACATCCTCCACACATTTTTCTTCACAAATATTCATAATAAAAACAAATCAATGAGACAAATCTGCTGCGTATAAAAAGATTTGGTTATCGATTTTTGTTTGACGATATGTCAGAAATAGAGTTGCATTATCGATAGCGACATCAATCGGCGCCAATTTTGAATGAATATCGATAGTGTTTATTCGGCATCAAATGCTTGTCCAATGTGTGCCAGAAAAAGACAGTTTTGCCTAAAGTTTCATTTGAATCTTCGTAAAAAATCCATTGATTAGATGCTTACTTGTTAGATTTCCCATGCTCTCAAAGATAGTTCTGTCACATTGACGAATTGCTTTTTGATTGAAATTCGGTATAAAAAGATAACTGGCATACCAAAGTCGCTTTGGGTTGAAATGCGGTTGAAAGGTTTGCAAGGCCAAACTCAATAATTTGCATTAAATAGTTTGTATAAACAGAAAACCATTAAAGGTCCATCGAATGACTAAAATTTGAGCCTTTGCGGCGCCAGGTGAATGCGCCATTATTTGTCTATATTTAGTGCTACCAAAAGAACAAGAGGGTAAATGGATTATAAAATTCAACCTACTAAAAACTGTCAATTCTTTAACTTCACAGCCTAAAAATTGCTAAGGACCAACCGGCATTCTCAAAATCGATAGTGATATATACTCATATTCAAAAAAGGGACTGGCACGTTGGGAAAGTGTTTGGGTTTGCGTGTCTAAATAACAACGTATAGCTGCAATTTGCTTTGCATTTAGAAAGAATGTTGAAAAACGTGCTGGTTCATAAAAGACAAATGAGCTAAGTTAATTAATTATACAGAAAAGACAGCTTTGACGCGAAATACCTATACATGCATATTATAAAAAAAGTTTGAGGCAGACAGACGGGAAGGTGCCAGACTGTGGAATACCCTCTATCGACTCGACTATTATCGAGTTACATACATTGCATATTGTTACTTACATTGCACAAATCTATAATACCCTTTTGCACTTTGTGTACAGGGTATAATAAAAACTAAGTGTTTAATGTTTTGAAAATTGAAATTTTGCATTTCAGGGAATATGTTGGTCCCGAGCTGATTCAGCATTATAAGCAGGAGCCGGCACTCTACGACAAATCTCATGAGCTGTATTACGCTTATCCTAACCGCATTAAGATATTGGATGCACTAACGACTTTCCTGCGGAGCACCATTTTGGTGACAGTGCCAGATGTCGAGACAAAACTCCGCTTCCTTCGAAGTCAATACGCTGGGGAGCTATAAAGGCTCGGCATAAGCCGCGAAAGTCTGTCGTGGGGGAACGGGGTAACATATCGTCGCGTATCGATAAGCTTGCTCTTTTTCGGCAACATGCGCATATTTTGTTAAAATTTGTTTACTGTAACTCTAATAGTCTCTGTGAAACACGGACAGATATTGACTCGACTATTGCTCCTGATCATTTTTGTCCATGGAACATATGGTCTGACACGCCTCCTTTCTGTTACATGCGTTGCACAAATCTATAACACCCTTTTACACTTTGTGTACAGAGTACGAACATTACAAGCCAACAAGCTATAAAAATGTCACATTTTTGTTTATAAACAAATAAATGCGCCGACCTGCATCAACAAGCAATTATCAACATTGTTACACAATAACAAACTTTTAAAACATCGTATAAGATGCAATCGTGTACTGAACTCATAACAAATTGTGATTTATGACATTGCGAAAGTTGCCGTCGAGACAGCGAGCTGATAAGAAAGTTAGAGTAGACGCTCGCTCATACACACAAAAAAACCCTGAATACGTTTAATTGAATATCGACACTATCAATATAATCGAATCAATGCATTAACATCAGACATTTGAAAGCGCTCAATAAAAGCCATTTCGCACTCAATAAAAAAATATATGTATATTCGTACTATTCGCAAATATAGTACATATGTATACGAATTGCGTATTAATATATGTATATCGAAATTCTGTTAGCTTTCGATGATATATTATGGCCAACTGGCAAAACACGTCAAACAGTCAAACTAAAATAGCTGGAAAAGCAAACAATGCGTCAACTACGGAAAGGTCCAACAGGGCAAACTACTAAATACAAAGCAAATAACTTAATTAAGACGATTTGACGACGCTCAAAAAATGAGTGGAACGAGTGGAAAGGGCTTAAGTAGGCTCATAAATTAATTTCCAGTCGTAGTACGTACTATACTTAAATATGTATGCAGTGTCATAGAAAGGGGCAGGTACTTGGTATTATTTGTCCAGAATTGTAAAAGAAAACCATGATTACATTTCAACTACAGCATGTACATAAAATAGATACAGTTACAGAATTGAATCACGTACACATTAAAACATTCGACTTTAGAGAAAGAAATGTCCCGACACACCCCGTGTGGTGAGCGGGTTAGAGAATACCACCTCAGCAGGTCAAAGCTTGTCGTATGAGGCGACACTGGATTCTTTCGAGACCAGTAGAGCCACCCCAGACCTTAAAAGGCTTGTGCGTAGGGTTTGGAACCCACCATGTAAGACCCCAATCCCAATGAAAGAAATACATCAGGCCGTAACCCAGTAACGTGTTGTTATGGCTAGTTAAAAAGAAGAATGTCCCGACTATAAGGTATAAGGCCGTCGAGACATAATAAGAAGATTGTTTGTTTATGTAAAATGGTATGTATATTTATATGCCATAAAAACGATATGGTTTTTGCCGTATGATTTAATATGTACGACGATTATTTACTAGTCTTGTTTATCTTAAGGATTACGGATTTTCTTACGTATGTAGTACTGCTCACAGTACCAAAATCTTTTGAAGGGCATATATGGTTTAGCTGCTATGGTAATTCATCATGACATTGGTATTATAGGTGACGAAATAAGAATTGAATTATCAAAAATAAACAGTTGGTAACCAACTCAGAATTTTCCGCACTTTTATCAAAACAACCGAAATTAGCTAGGAGAAATTTAAACACAACAAAAAAAAAAGGAAACCCTTTGAAGACCTGCCCAACACGATAGAAAATATTTAGCTTGGTAAAGTAGAAATAACTAAATTTATTGAAAAAACAAACATTTTGTACTCTTATTATTCCTCTGGCGACCCAACTAAAGCAACTAGAGTGCTCAAATTCAATAGGAAACTATCAATCAAGTTGTCGGAGTGCTTAAATCGTCGGAAAACGTCATATTAGAGATTTTAGTTTTTTGGCCAATCGCAATACTTTTTTGCGGAAAAGTAAAATGGCGACAATTTTGTTTTTGTCTCAATCTTCTTCAATTCTTTCACTGTTCGTGTATCACGATGAAGAGGTAATTTTCGTGCTGGAGAAAGGGATTTCTGAAATGCATTTAATAGGAGTTGATATCCCCTTTTAGCTCATAAACTTATCTACGCCACTGCTTGTTTACATGCATATGTATGAATGTACTCTTAATACTCTTTTTTTTTTACCAAAAACGGCTTATCAATATGTATGTGCTGCACAATTGGGCAAAATTTAATCGTGATAACGATTAGCGTATGTGAAAAAAACAACAAACAAAAATAATACAGTGAACACCGAGGAGGGTTCTATTGGGCAAGCAATTTAAATAAAAGACATTCCCATTTAAGTGTGTAATGTATGCACAAGTGAGGCCTTTAGAATTTTGGAGACATGACTATAAGGGTTACATAATCTCATTCGTAAGCTTGAAGTAAGGAATTGTTTTTCAAGAAATTGTATCTATGTATTTATACGCATACATACATATGTGCATATGTATCTGCGCTTATTATTGTGTGTTGCCATGACTGTCGCTGTCGCTGTCAGTTGGAATTGAGTGCTGACGTCTGAAAAGCCGCTAATAAGCGTATAAATATATAAATAAAGAAATGTATATGCATGCCAACACCACAAAAACACACAAGGGCAACACACAGGCCAGCCGCCAGGTGAAAAGACTAAATAGTATCTCATAATTCATTCAACACTTCCTTCACCTTGATCTCGAGAGTATCTGTGTGTGGTTTAAAACGCACACAGATGCACCAGCGTGTACTTTGGCAGAAAGGTTGTAAATAATCATTTCTACGACTTTTCTCGAATTTGTTAAGACCAGCATCCCTATTACTTCACGCACACATTCATAGACGCATCTCTTGGATTACTCTACTTTAATGCAAGCCAGCAGCAGCAACCAGCTGGAGTATGTGGAATTTTTTTTTTTTTTTTGCCAATAACTTTTTTTTCTTTCCTTTATGTCACAAATAATTTTCTGCCCATGCAGTTTAGCGAAAATCGATGCACTTACCGCTCCTTATAACATTTTTAATTAGTTTGTATTTATTTACGTTGTCGCTCAGCTTTGGTTTAATATTTTAATTTTATGCTTTTATAATTCCGTAATCCATTTTCCACAATCACAAACAGTTTCGAACTAGCTATTCAACTCGACTAGTTAGAAGAGAGCAGAGTATTGAATTGTAATTATTATTAACCTTACGGAAATGTAAGGAGTTGGAAGATATCAGACATATAAGTTGCTTGTTGAGCTATCGATAGTTGCTACCGGTATCGATATTAAAAACAAAACAAATAGTATTTATCGATTTATAGAGATTCATCGGCGCTGACATATCGATGTGCACAGTGCTCTACAATGGTACTACAAAAAATGTCATTGTCGAGCATTTTAACGACTTTTCAAAAATCAAACACAGCACTTTAACTACTAACTTTAATTTTTTGATGGGTTTAGCCAAAAATAAAGCTAAAAATATTCATAATGAATCCGATGAATGATGTGGGGTGGCGCCAAATCGCTTAATCTCAAAAACCGGCTAAAAAAAAAAAACTAAATGGCTGCTGCGGTTGTGAGAAGTGAATTTTTTGTTGTTGAATAGTTAGTGTTATTTTTTGCCAATAACAATATCACTAAGATTGCAATAATAAACAAGAAAAGTAATTTTTTTTATCAGTTATATTTTGTTGACCACGTAGATCTATTTTGAGACCGTATATTTTTTGTCTTTCGGTAAAATGTTTGCAATTTTACCGACAAATTACGTTTCAAAATTGTGTGTTGATATTGATAAAATAACATTTAACCACAGTTATCGCTCAGAAAGTATTTATCAGTTATATAATGGCATTTGTAATGCTAAATATAGACTACAAAACATAATTTAATTGCTTTGTTTTTTTTTTTTGTTTGTTTGTTGTTTGTAAATCGATAGTAAGGACATTTCTAAGAGATACTTAAAATCTAATTTAATTGTACAGAACTTTCATCTTCTGTCTAAGCCATTTTGTCTAAAATTTTACCCAGTAAGTTTTTAGTTTAAATTCACAATCTATACCTAAAATACTATTTACACTTAGTAGTCTGATCCAGCAACTTCTTCCACAGATCAAACTGTTCGTTTGATTTGATCATGTGCACACTAATGGCATTTCTTATGTTGCACGGATTAAACGATATGCGACGATTGAGGAACTCATTCACATGCACACGCTTAATGCCCAGCTGTTGTGCCACAATTCCTGTAGTGAAGACATCCTCTAGTTTTAGGTACACTGTGCTCAACGAGCGCACATAGAGCTCGTGCACAATATCGCTAGTCATAACATAAGCTGGACCGGTGGTAAAAGCTGGAAACAAACTGGCCGCAAATTGATCTGGTGATACATAATATTTTGATTTCTTATTTCGTATGGGTTTCCATTTTTTGGCCAAGCGTCCGTATATCACGCGCTTATCTCTATGCTTGTCCAAAAATGCCAACAGTTTGGGCACATTTATGAACATGTCGTCGTCTGTCTTAAGTATGTATTTGGCAAGCGGGCAATGTACATCAATCCATTCCAGCGATGAAATCGTCTTAAGCGTCAAATTATTATAGGAATCTATAAAGCTGCCGCGTATTAAATCGCCATACATGTAATTCTCCTTTGTAAGCATATCGTTCAGCGTTTGATTGGTGCTACGGCCAAGTATAAAAGCCATGCCCACATCCCGACGCGCGCCGTAATGACCCCAGGTTTGGCGTATGGACATGCGCGCCTCTGCATGCGCCTGTGCAGATGTTATCAATATGAGTAACTTATTGAATGCGCCCTGTTGTGGACAAATGCGTTCCACATCAATTTCATTATTCATATGACCGCTCTCATAAATATTCTCCGTGGGTATGCCCTTGGAGGGATCCATATTAAGCGGCGCTTTTCTTTTAGCCGCTGCTATGCGCACAAGTGGAGGTGGCGGCCCAGCCTCAACGGCGGGTGCTTCGTTGGCTGGCTTTACATGCATCACAGCGGAGGAGCCAGCCCGGGACTGTGTCTGTTGCTCAGCATTATCTTCGCCAGCATTATCCAGCAATTCAATTTTTATTTCCTCAACTGGATTGACTTGACTGCTGGCGGCTAGTTCGTTGTTTGATCCCATCTTATCTGTAACGTGAAAAAAACGGTAGGTATTTGATTTACAAGCAAGAACATATTTCTTATCGGATGATATAATTGACATGTACAACTCTTGTCATAACAACAAATTGCGTCAAGCATATCAAATGATTAACTAAGCGGCGTTGGATACAATAAAGGGTAGTTTTTATTTACAATTCTTCCGCAAGTGCATTGTGTACTCTAGTGTTATGTGATACCCTAACATATACCATGCCCAACCAACTACGATGGTAGACATTGACGCCATTCGCAAACAAATGAATACAAATATAAACAAAACTAAAGCAAACAATATGACAAAGTGGCAGACCAACAGACTTTTAGCTCATTATCTATTACAACGCCGTTAATTTAAATGCAACTGTTGAATTTATTAGACATTTACACAGTTTCTTTGTTTTCCACCACGTGTCTATATAAATTTATTGTACAGCGCGTCGGCTAACGTGCAATGAACTGAGCATCAGCTCGAAACTATCCTAATCAAACTCACAAAAGTGCTACGTCCAGATCGGTTCTGACTTTCACAATGATATGTGACCAAATTCATCAAAAGTTTTCAAATTTACATTCTTAGTCACTTCTTAAGTAGTGGCACATGTTCGGAGTCTCATTAAGTTTCTTATTTCCCATATCGCTACTAAAAGGTCCAACCTAACGTCCACATCTACTTCACCTACCCATTGGCGGTACGACGGCCGCTGGACTGCTGCTGCCACTTCCGCTGCCGCTCGTCATGTTCTTTAGTATCTTATCAGCATTCTCTATGAACTTTTGCAAATTGGATGTCGGTATCAGAATTTCGGCTTCTGAAGGCTGTTGTTGCTGCTGCTGCTGCTGTTGTTGTTGTAGCTGCGGCAAAACAGCACCAGACGCCGCCGCTCCTTGCTTTACACTCAGAGTTTCATTGTTGTTAATGTTGCCTGTTAAAAATGAAAATTGTACAAATATTTAGCACACTTCCATTAACATAATTAGCAGCTATACGCCCTCTCACCCATAATGTTATCCAAACTTTGCACATATTGTTGCTCCTCGAGCATGTCATCACCCGCATTACCAGCTGAGCTTTCCACATTGGGCGTTTGATCACCACCTGCACTGGCTCCCGCACCACCGCCATCAAGTAAGGCATCATCATCAATGGTGGGCAGCCGATGTTGGCTATGTGTTTTTTTATGTGCTGCAATCTCGGGCTTGCTAGATTTTCCAGCTATTGTGTCATCGCTGGCTGCAGCTTGTGACAGTCCAAATTCTCCTGTGCGATTTACGCGTATTAAAGCCGACGCACCTCCTACTAACAGTTGCTGTTCCAAGGATGACTCCTGCTGCTGCTGCTGCGTCGCACGGTTGCCAACTAATTGTTGGCTAATTGGCGAGGAACGCATATGCGTTGGCGTCAATGTCGAGGTGGTCGAGTAGGAGGCGTAAATAAATATTGTGAGTATTACGACTATTAGAACTAATATAAAACGCAGTATGCGTGTGTTGTGTATATTGCCCACGGCGACCATGTTGGAATTCCAATTGCTGTTATTTAGGTAACAATTTGGGCAGTTTCTTCGTTTCTTTCTAGATCCTTGAGTATATTGAGGATAGCGTATTCTCGATGCGAACGTTATTCGCGCGACAACCTTAAACGACTGCAAAAAAAAAGCATCAAATAGAAAGAAAAACAAAAGGCAATTATTAGATAAAGTTACACAAAGAAAATAGAATACAATAGCTTCATTTCAATATTCGCGCGAACAAGCGCACGTGTCTGTTTTTAAATGTTTTTCTATGGTTCAATGATGAATTACATTGAAAGAAGATAATACAATTATAAATAATAAAGAAAAATCAAGCCAATATGAGAAGTACATTTTCGCGTTACAAAGTTTATTTGCTCATGTAAACGGAGCACTTTGAAGGCAGCCACATATATATAAGGGGGTTAATATTAAATTGGAATGTTCAGCTTTAAGTTTAAGATAATTGCTTAAGTTAGCTTTAGAAACCGAATTTGATTTTAAACGCATACTACGATTATCAGTTCACATTATGAACTTGAGCTAGGAAGCTTCGTTTATCGATGATTTCGATACATTTTCGCGAATATATCGTACACAACAAAATCTAAGTTGTTCAACACTAACGATTCTAAACTTTACAGAAGAAAGTATTTTGCCAAGTTTCTTTGCATTGTTTGTCATAGCAAGATTGCATATTGAATTTCTGAAAATAACCTAGAGAGCTTCGCCTACTACGCCAATTTAAATACGTTTAACAGTCATTATACCAAGTACGCGTAGTGCCAAGGGAAATGTATACTTAACAAGGTAACGTCGTCGTTTCGACGTCAGCAGCGCAGCTTCTTAACTTTTCATTCTCTTGCTCTTAAGATTTAGTTTGTCGAATCAACCTGAAATATGCGTCTGTTTCCCTTCCTCCAAGGAACTGCTACAAAATTCACCTTTCTTATAAATATATGAGAACATAATAATAATAATGTTGTTGGTGAACAAAGCGCCAAAACCTTTTAGATCTATTGTATTGCCTACTGAGCTTATAGCTGTCAGACCTATCTCTGCTATAAACTTAATTATATTGGATGGTTCCAACAGGGTCGTGTCGGTCTGCGAGATACTGTATCCGGCTCGAAGCGACAACCTTCTTCTCGCCAGGTTATCGCTATCAGCCAGGATGTGCTGGGAGGATTCCTACTCAAGTTCGCAGAACCTGCAGGTGCTGGATTTGGTGATGCCCACCTTGTTCTCAGGTGTCATGCTAATATATAGAAGTTACATTCTGCCAAAAGATGCACATAATGCTCATAAGATTAAAGTTATCGAACTGAGTTGAGATCCGCCTCCGTTTTCTCCTAGCTGCTAAAACAGCTGTAGCCACAGTGTTTCTCAGTGGGGGAAATGAATTGTCAATTTTGTTCAACATTGGCAACTCTCCTCTTATCAGTGTTTGTTTTATTTGTCAGTACTGCAGCTGTTCGGCTGCGGCTGCTTAGTCAGTGAAAACGACTTGGTCGCAGCGTTTGGTGTTGCACCTTAGCAGCTCAGGAAGTTTAATACATCGGTCACGCTTGATAATCGGTATTGACATAGAATTTGGTTTGATTTCCTGCTGCAACATAGGCTTTGTCTTTGTCATAAACCACAAATTGCATTCTTAACATTCTCAATTCAATGGTATTACGATCCCACATCTCTTTCAAACGAATTTTCATAAAACAGTAATTTGTTTGTTATGAAAGAGCATAAAATTTAATAGAGTGGAATCCTTGGCCGTTACATTGAGTTGACGTGCTGAAAAGCTACCACTTTCAGCACAGTGCATTTCCTGGCTAAGTTACAAATATAATTGAAAGTATTGAAAATTTCTCGTTAAAGCTTTTGAAAAATTTGACAAGTGATTTAAAAATGAAATTTAAGGCCAAGATAACAGGTACCCTCCTTTATTGTTTTATAGCTCTACTCATGCCTTTGTTATTTTGGCGGAAGCAATTTCGAAAGATAATAACTCTCGAACCATAATAATTTTCGTCTGTCAATTTTCATTGCTGTAGCTTTAAAGTAATTTAATAAGATTTCGATTTCATCAAGTTTTGGTAAAATATCTATAAAATCAAAATTCCGGGAAACGGGTTTTATAGCTTTTCTTTCGAATTGATAAGCATTAAAGTTTAAACACACAACATTTTTTTTTGGTAATTTGAAACTGATAAAAGCGAAGTTTCTTAATTATTAATTAAACAGATCAATTATAAGACTAGATTACAATTGGTAATTACATTGTGATAATAAAGTTTCCGGAAATTTAAAAAAAAATGCAAAATTTTAAATCTTCATCGATATTTATTTTATATTTTGTAAAATATGCCGTTTTTGAAGCGATACACATATGTCACCTCTTTTTCCAATCTGTAAAACATTCCTTCTATTGGCCGGGATGTCTTTCAGCACCCTCGGCGAGGGTGCTCTTTTATGGCCTCAATTGTGTCGAAACGGGTTTCTTCACATGCCCAACTTATCCACCAAAATTATGCCGGGCTTACACTGGGGCACACAGCGTCACACTTTGCTGTCATACGGGCATACCTCAGTTGGCACAGCTACTTCACGACTGAAGTTTAGCTTACGTGCTATCTCTCTAACACTCGTATGACGCTTTTCGAACACAATTTCTTTCACTTTTTCAATGTTATCGTCAGTGGTAGATGTCGAAGGAGGTCCGAAACGAGGCATGTCTTCGACGGTCTCTCGACCATCCTGAAAGACTTTGTACCAGTCGTAGGGTTGGGTTTTCGACAAAACAGATTCACCATAAACCTTTTCCAACATTCGCAAAGACTCCGCACACTAAATTTGGTACAAATTCTTTGTTCGATACTCTTCGAAAAACATTTTAAATTTAAAATTCGTAATACACTACCGAAGTAGACTGATTCAAAGAGATGCTGTAAACAAACTAGTTGACATATCGTGAAAATTTTTGACATAGTAATTAAGTACAGTCTTGCCAACTTAAAAAAACAAAATTGCTGGAAAGTACTCAGCGCGGGCAGTTTAAATTACAAATTCCGGAAACTTTATTGTCACAATTATATCGAACCATTAACGTTATTACAATGCAAATTTTGACTGTGAGAATATAAATATTCGAGATAGAGACATGTAAATGACACAAGAGACAGAGAGCTTGAACAATCAAAGAATATATAAAAGTACTATATAAGTTTGTTAAGTAAATATGTGTGTGTGTGTGTGTTAGCAATTTGCAAACTGGTAAGAGAGAGCAAGTCAGAACAGCGCCATAAGCCAACTGTTGCTTATTGAATAAATCCGCAACGCAATTCGGCTATAATTACCCGAAGAACAGATTAGAGCTCATACAAAACTGTAGAGGGGGACAGAGAGAGAGGGAGAGAAACGGCTTACTCATGACGCTCTGGGCGCACTTCAGTCTGAAGAATTATGACCTGGTTTGCCTTAAAGTGCACCTAAAGAGAAAGACGACTTTGCGAAACACTCTTGTATTGACCACTTGAACTGTCATTGCCCAATCCTGATCTAGCTTGTCGAGAATTTTAGACAGACGGCATATCAGTATATCAGCTGTGAAATACAAAATAATTCTATGTACAATTTCCCTAGAACAGACCATATTTCAAGATACGTTTATCTTTCAAGTGTCTCGAATCTTAATTTTGGAACATGTTAACAACAAAGCCGCAACTCTCTGTCTAACGTTCCTAACACTTAGTACGAACAATTGAAATTTCCAATTACTTATTCGGTAGCGATAAGAAGACTTTTAAAAATGACTTAATCAGTAATAATACAAAATCAAAATAAAAGTTTATATGTTTACATATAGTACTTAGCGTGTTCAATGCGCGTAACGTATATATGATATGAGATTTACAAAAAACTTTCGTTTTTATATTAAAGTGCTTTGACTTTTGCTAAAACTATTTACTATAGGCTAACAATATTGTTATCAACAATCGTGTACTATAATCACATTTTGTGCACAATAATAAATGAGTATAACGGTCAGCCATATCTAATCGTGAGTTAATTGAAAGAATCCAACATACACAATATGCGAAATGCCAACGAAATTATGAATGCATATATTCTAAGTAGGTACAAATGGATGGACACAGTTATTGTTTATAGATGTTGATGGTATAGAAAACAAAACATCTTAATCTAATATTGTATGAATCATCATCGATTTTTGAGATAGAAAAAGTAGAGACCCGACACAACTAACCAAAAGCAAGTCAACAAGTGTCGAGTCCTGTCGAAGAGAAAGCACACGACGTACTACTTCAGTAAAACATCAGGGAATAGCTTTCTATCATGATTATTTGAACTCAAATTTGCAACTGAGGGACATGATATAGAGGAACCCTCATGAACTCAACACATGCGCTCTCCGAGGCGCAAATCAACACTGAACTGAAAGAGTCCTGTCTCAACTACTTTATTGCTCTTGGTTGTGAGCTCGCCGTCTCTGCAAGGTGGAAAGTCCCACCGGACACTTTCTATCACATGGCACTGAATGCAGCACCCTGTAGGACAAACTTGATTCTTTCAGTGCTAAAGGCAGTGACTGGAGCCTTCTAGTTAGGTGAAGTATCTAGTGGTGACGCTTTATTCTAGGCTTGCCTAAGCGTAGTGCGCGTAGAACGGGAGACCAAACGTGCACACGAAGTTCGACTAATACAGAAGGACTCCCGCTGCAACGAGCCGCAGCCGTGTCGGCGAGGGGCGACCATGGCGAGATGGCAGGAGAGAAAGCACGGAAAAACGGAATTCTATTTAATTACTGATGGGACATGGCTGTTTTAAGTCCTATCTGTATAGGTGTAAACACGAGACGGATCCGTTTTGCACACACTGCGCACGGACATCATAACACGCTGAACATGCATTTTTTGTCTGTCCAAAATTCTCTGCTGTACGGGAAGAGCTAAGCCTAGGCATTGGGAGGCCATTCAGAGTCACAGACTTGATGGATATCCTACTTAGTTCGCAAAAAAACTGGATTGATATAAGCAACATGGCAGCAGCGCCATAAAAAAATAATAATAACACAGAGGCAGTGAGGAATATATAGCCTCTATTATATACATGCCCAGTTTGGTGGCAGAAAACTTTGGTTCAATGCGGACGGCACCATTCTTTTGACAGAACTGCGAAGGCTCGACAAAAATCTGAAGGCCTTTAGATGGTCTGTCTGGAAAAGAAGGACTTGATGGAAATGTTTGTGTTACATTTTCGAAATGAAGTGCTTACGTGAACCTTGTGTACACTTTGTCTCGAAAAATGCTTGCTAAAATCGATATGATTCAACTAAGCGGTTGTGGAGGGAACACCGAGCCTTTTGATACCAATCGAGGCTTCAGACAATGCAATGCCCCCTCCTGCAACATCTTTAACATTGTGATGGAGAGTGTGTTGCGTAAGGCCGAAATTAATGATATCGTCGGCCGAAGAACATCGGAACGGGATTGTATTCTATAAGGGTGTGCAGTTGCTTACATACGCAGAAGATATCCATATCGGCGTCTAAGCGAGCAGTTACCGGACAATTTACGGCTATTGAAAGAGTATCTGCCAGGGCGGGTCTGGTGATAAAGAAGAGCAAGACGAAGTATAAGCTTTCTTCGAGTAGAGATACACAGTAGTTGGACTCTCAGATTGATGTTGAGAACTATACTTTTGATGTCTACCTTGACACCATCGTCACGTTGAAAAACGCTGCCAGCATGGTGAATCACTCTTGCCAAAAGATGTTACTTTGGTCGCAGCAGGCCAATGAGTAGTAGAGACCACTCTCGCCAGACGAAACTAACACTCTACAAGACGCTCATCCTTCCCGTATGAAGAATAAAGAAGCCTTTGGAGTGTTTGAGCGGAAAGTACTCAGTAAGATCTTTGGCCCTCTACGCATTGGCAATGGCTATAACTCTATGGGCACTACGACAGCATTGACACAGTAAAGCGATTTAAGACAACGGCTCCGCTGTCTAGGAAGTACCCTCCTTGGTTAAGAAAGCTTTGCCAGTAGCCAACTGGTTGCAGCCTCTCGTGAGTTTCGTGGTCAATGTTGTTTAGAACACAAATGCGGGAAGTGCTTTGGAGTGGCGTTGATCTAAAGCCAACCGCGTGCTGCAACGCAAGGAACAACAGAGGATTCAGTTACTCCTAGTGGAAAACTTTTGGACCCATTTCGTCCATAGTGTCGTTGGTTAACGAATGAAAGAGCTGTTATGAGAGCGTGTATTAAGTCGTCGACAAGACGAATACTGGTAGTAGTAGTATCTTTAATAGTGCATATATGTAGCTAATGTAGTTATAATTGACAAGCAAAAAGATATATTAAGACAACAAGTACTACAAACTAAACGTAAAGATTTTATTGTACCATTGTAGAGCAGCTTCGGAATATGCAGAGGTTTGTTGATTTAGGCATTCGCGTCACTTTTCTGTTGTGTTTTTTTTTGGAACCACACACACGTATACGTAGTTTTTTTTCTTGACGCATTCCAGCCAACAATATCGCTTATCGCATTTTGTAGCTGTTTTGGGAACGTTTTATCCGCATTTATTATTCACTAAATAAATCTTTTCAGAAATAAGTCAAAATTAATAAATTTGGTTTGCGGACGCAGCGTGACGCTGTACTCACGACACATTGATAAAGGAACAACAATTCTGTCATATTATTTATGATATTGTTTTTGCGCTTGCCAAGAAATTACAATTTCTTTACATATCGCAAGTGAAAATTCCGAAGACCCTGAGTAATATTAAAATTTTGTCAAGGCCATTTGTATTTATCTTTTCGCTGCTTTTATTTTTGCAAAATAACGTTTGATTATCACTTATTATAGCCTAATTGCCGCATCGGCGTTATCTTAATATTGTGTAGCTGTTTATTAAACGTTTCCAAAGTTATAGCTTATACAGTTGTCCGACGCTTATCTGTTTGTTAAAAGTTATCCAAGTTTGCTTTTAAGATGTTCAACGCTTATCGCAATGTTCACATTAACACTAATTTTAAGTTACAACTGAATTTCCGGAGGTGTTTTAGCTAGCAGCTCGGACCCACGGCCTTATTCACACATATTTATTTAGCTAGTAGTATATAGTATGTGAAATTGTGTGTGAAATTGTTAAACTAGCATGCGAAATGGCAAAGCACGTAGTATGCATATTATATATACCATAATTGCTATGAATAAGGGTTAAGTGTGATTCGTTATCGTGAAATTCGTAAAAAGCTAAAAGTCGTGATTTGCTGAGACAAGAAATTATTACAAGCGCATATTACGCCTATAACAATATGGGCATAGTTTTCCCGAGAAAAGAATACTTCATGAAAGTTATGCTAATGGTAGTTTTTTGAGAAACGTTTTATAGTTTTAAGAACTTACTTCGTGTAAACATCGCCATGGACATAGTTTTTAAAAGTAATGCTATAGGGAGCCATATTTCGAAGAACTTAAAACTGTTGACGTTATTCTAAAATGTTTGCAAAAACGTCAATTCCCTACGCAATGTGTTTATCGTCCGTTTGTAGATAGTGTTTTCTAACAAATAAATTGAGTTTATTTCCCTTCTAGTCCGTAACTATCTAATTGACAGTCCATTGATAGCCGTAATTCTCACCTTATCCACAGCGAGCCCACGTATTTAATGTTGGATGAAGATGCCAACGCTGCACTACATGTCGGGTTTTTGGGAAATTGGAAATAAAAGTCCTATAGCACATCATGTTTTGTTTTCGTTTTACGAAACATTTTTTTAAAGTGTATTTAAGCGACTCGTTTTTTATATTTTTTTTTGGTGTAGCAAAAGTGGAGGCCCCCCCGATGGTTTTAAAAACATCGATGTTTTGCTGATGCATCGTATGTACGAGAACATCGGAAAACATCGGAAAATTACAGGCCAACTATTGATGCATCGATGTTTTTTTAACCCACTAGGAGTTAGTGTCTGCTAGTTTATTGCCGAGAATGCATCGGAGGGAGAGTTCGTTTAGTTTAATTTGGGTTTTCCTAAACAGCTTAGAGTTAATTCTAGTTCCCGCAACCTGCCTATCTGATAGCATTTCTATAGCCCTAAATTGGCCATTTCTGTTAAGGTTTATGTCTGCTCATAACACAAACTTCAGCCTGGGAGATGCTGGAGTATATGCCAGGGGTAATGGGACGCAATAGCTTTGGCTGCGTGATTTTGGGATTCACGTGATTCAACTTGTCACGATGCCAACAACTCTGCTTTCATTGTTTTGGTTTACATAGATAAAAGATGAATATTTATTCCCAAATGCTTGTGCACGTCTGGCAATGCAGTATCATTGTATAATGTAACCTTATCGCAAATGCGAGTATAATTAACGCAAGTTCTGAGTTTCGAGCTGTTAAACCATGCAATGTGTTCCATTCATAGGGGACTTTTAGATTATATTTTTTTGAGCATTTTTGCAGACGCTACCGCAGTGCTAATAAGTACAATGAACCGCAGATAATCGCCGGTTATGTTGAAAACGGGTTTCAAAAACACAGAAAAGCTTAAGCGGCCACAGCGACCGACGTTTCTATCTATCAATCAAACCCGCATCAAAGGCCACAGTCCGTCCGCAAAATGTGACGCTGGCATACCAGGAAGATATGAACATGTAGTTAAAATAATATATGTGTATCTAAGCATGTAAATAAATGTATATAAAGTGGCGGGCAAAAGTCTACGTACGGCAAACATTAACGCTCCCTGGCGACTCCAAAAACATTATGAAGAAGAAAAGAATATAGTTTTGTTTTAAAAACTTTTTTGATTAGTATATAATATGAACATAGTAAAACATACGATTTCCGGTATGAAATATGGTATGGTAAAGAATCTTCAATGTTTCTATTGAATTCGTTAAATTGATTCTTCATAACGATAAGCAGCAGTTGTGTTTTAATGTAATTGTAAAAAGAACTATTAAAGAATCATTGTCTGTTAAAAACTGTAGAGATGTGTGTGTCGTGCGTAGACTTTTCTATGCCATTGTGCATAGAAGGGAACAGGGCTGTAGCAGGTGTCTAAGACGAGGCCAGGGCTACAGTTTGCATGGATTTGGTGCTAATGACGAAGAAGTTCGTAGTCAAAAATTAAACAAATTGTTAAGTTGAGTAATAGCCAGCGATTTATATAGTATAATCGAATTGTGTATTACCCAATACAAAAATGTTATGTTAATAAAATTAAACAACAAAAGCGACGTAGTCATCGTTGTATATTATTATTATTGCTATTGCGTTGCCTTCAACGCTATTGGGGACTTACCTATGAGTTTGTTCGGTACGGTTGACCAACACTACGACGACGGCGACGACGACGACGACGATGACAAGATGACGTCGTTGTACACTGGGCGCCAGCGCCAGCTAGGTAACTGCTCTGCGCTGCTGGCGTTTTGTCTGCTATGTCTCTTGGTGTGCGGATAGCCAAGACTTGTACATATACATATATGAGTGTATTTGTTAATTAAACCAGCCGCAGCATAAGCACAGCAACAACAAACGACGTCGACAACAGCGTTGGGGCTATTGTTGGACCAGGGTCAAGCATAATTACTGCTGGAGTTTTCTAGGGTTTATTTTTAGTTTACGCACATATTATGTTAATAAATTTTCGATTGTTGACAATTAATAGTCATTAGTTGTTGTTCGAGTGCAGCATAAAGTTGCACTTATGGCCTCGTTACAGAGTATTAGACGTACAATATGTAAATTTCAGAATTTTCGCTTGGCGAGCCTTTTCGTTTTGGGGCTTTTATATTTAGTATCAGCTCAACGTAGTTATGTTTTTTGAGCTACAACTTGTTTTTATCATACTGTGCAAGTTTTATAAATAAATAAAACACTACAGCTGCAAACACCATTTTTTTTTTTTTTTAGCAATTAAACAAGTTTTCGCGTTTTTTTTTCTATTACTGTTGCGCTGCTGCTGTTGATTTGGTTGCTGCGCGACGACGCACGTTCATTTAAAACTTAAGCCAACCGTTCTGCACACTCTGAACAATTTTTAAGCAAATATGCACGCGCATCTATTTAATTAATTAAAATGCAAAATTAGAAACTTAAATCTCATTAAAACAATCTCAGTAGTACTTTTTTGTTTACTCGCGCACGAGCCAAAAAGCAGCACTCAGCCGCGCAACCGATTTCTTACGCGCTTCGTTAACGAGTGCGCTGCTCAATTTGCAACGAGTAGCGAGCCGTTGCCAGTGTGTCAAATGTCTGAAATAATTGTGATGACACTCGCTAGTTTACAACATTTTATGCAAACTTCAGTGTTGAGTTGTTCATGAGTGAGCGAACAAAAAGGAGTTGTTCATTCAAACAAACCGAACTTTTTCAGTTTTGTTCACTAGTTCTCGCTTCTATATTATAACTATATTTTATTGTTTAATTTGTGTTTATTAATTATAATAATGATTAGCTATTAATAATTAATATTTTTTTCTGCCTTTATTAATTAGCTACGAAGAAAATTTGGTTTTAACAATATTGAATATTAAATTTTTGGTTTGTAGCTCAATGTGCCTAAATGCGACTCTTTACTTTACTGTTTTGGAGATGAAGTAGAGCTATTGGATATATTGCAAACAATGTATGTTTATCAGTTTCAGTTTAGGTTGTCTATCGATTTGCTACTTGTGCTCATATGATTTATGATATGATTTCACAAACACGTCACTTAGTTTTTTAGCAAAGAGACTGAAAGTAATAGAGTGGATTCCTGGACTGTTAAAAAATGCATTTCAGAGATATTGCTGCTTGCCTTGCTGTCTCTGTCAGGCCGATGACTCGTAGGCTAAATTAAGAAAGAGAAAGCGCAAAAAAAACACATGTATGCACTGTCTTGGGAATGGTCACTTTTCAGCAACTCAATGTTACGACCAAGGATTCCACTCTGTTAAATTTCATGCTTTCATAGGAGTTCCGTAAATTATATACCTTGTAGCCAAAGGTTTAGATATGAAATATGGGACACAAAACACATACCAAAATGATCAGCATCAGATGTCCACTAAAACCCAACTATTTGTAAATCTGTTTTTAAAAATGTTATAATTCACAAAATCCATATTTCATAGCGAGTTACAAATTTTAAAATTACACATTTATTAGTAAGATAACCTAAAGCAAATGCAATTTGTGTTTTCTTTTTATTGAACCAACTCACTTGTTCTTTTCTTTTAAGTGAGTCAAATAAAAAGTTCTTTTCAAAAATTCAAAGTCTTAGTTGTTTAAATGGTAACTGCAGGCTGCACTTTGCGCCACCCTGGCTATTATATGTTGCAGCACTTTTCAACACTGGACCAATGTGTACGTCAGCTGTCAAGCGATTCACCACGAATTTTCAACGCTCGGCTATTGCGTTTGCAACCGCTAGATAATTATTTTATTTACCAATTATTTAGTGGCATTAAGTGTTAATATTTTGTGTAAGACGTAAACTGCATAAATGACGCATGCATTGGAATAGTTGTCGTACGCCTAAACCCTAAAGCGTGCATGTAAATAGCAGTGTTTAAATAAAGCATAACTATGTCATTTGTGGGCGGTGGAGGAGGCACGGATGTGCATAAATTTGTTGAGGCGCTGCAGGCAGATTTCAAGACGCTATCACTTGAAACCAAGAAGAAGTACCCGCAAATAAAAGAGGTAAGTCCTGCTGCTGATGACGTGGGCAATGTCAAAGCCTAGGCAGCCAGCTACACACTTGAGCTTGCACTTCAATGGTCTAATTGCCGCAATTTGCCACACAGCAGCTTGTCATGCCACTAATGGTGGCCAATGGGGTGGTAGTTGGGTATAAGTGTGTGTGTGTGTTGCCATGTAGTGTGTGGGGTGTGTAGTATCCATGTAGTGTGAGGCATTGAAATTATATGTCGCTGTTGGTATGAATGACACCATTGCAAGCAACGCAATTTTCATATTGATATGAAATGGCAGTAGCAAAAATGAAATAAAATTGATTTTATCATAATTAAAATAAGTGAAAATGTTATGGTTTCATTTCAGGCATGCGAGGAAGCAATTTCCAAGCTATGCACTGCTGGCAGCAGCCAGCAAAACTCCGTGTATTGCACCGTCAATCAAATTCTCTATCCACTGGTGCAGGGTTGCGATACCAAGGATTTGAAAATAATCAAAGTGAGTCATCCAAGCGTGTGCATGTGTACTTATTGACAAAAATAAATCAATTATTGTCAATAAATCATGTTTCACATATCTTATCTGTATATCGCATCAAATGCACACTCGGCTTTTGTTTATTTATTTATCAAACCCCACTTTAGTTTTGCCTTGGCATGATGCAACGTCTCATTACACAGCAAGTGGTTGATCAAAAGGGCGCTCTTTACATAACAAATGCTTTGTGGACGCTTATGGAAAATAATATTGAAGAGGTCAAAGTGCTACAAACTGTAACCCTTCTATTGACCACGAATACTGTGGTGCATGGCGACACTTTAGCCAAAGCCCTGGTGCTTTGCTTTCGCTTGCATTATACCAAAAATCCAACTATTGTAAACACAGCTGGTGCAACTATACGCCAGCTGGTGTCATTGGTATTTGAGCGCGTCTATTTGGAAAAGAATTCGGTTCACAGTCTGCAACAGCAACAAAAGAATGGACCCAAAGATGCCCCAAGTACGAGCAACAATGCCGCTGAAGCGGAAGCCGGCAATTTGGCAGCTAACAACAGTGGACAGGATGTGCAAACCTTTGCATCGGATGCCTTTTTGTTGTTTCAGGATCTTGTGCAGCTTGTTAATGCGGAACAACCTTACTGGTTGGTGGGCATGACCGAAATGACACGTACTTTTGGCTTAGAATTGCTTGAAGCAGTGCTTACTAACTTTAGCGCAGTTTTCCATGAGGTAAGTAGTTAAATAAAAAAGCTGCAAGTCGATGTGGACTCAAAGCATGACGGAGACTCGGTCTCTCAGGGTTGTCAAGGCATGTAAACCTGACTTAAACCAAACCCATGCTAGGATTGCATCGGCTTCCAGCCATACAATATATTTCCATATAATATGAAACGATATACATTTCCCACTCTTCTTCAGAACAACGATTTCCGTTTGCTGCTCAAAGAACGCGTTTGTGCTTTGGTCATAAAGCTTTTCTCACCCAATGTAAAGCATCGCCAACTGCCGGCCCAAAACAATGGCAATGCAGCTCTACCAGCGGATAAACCCTTCTTTCCCATAAGTATGCGTCTATTACGCCTGGTTGCCATACTAATACAGAAGTATCATACAATACTGGTAAGCTATACAAATATTGCATTGTTTACGTCTGCATTCCAACTGATATTTATTTATTTATTCAGGTGACGGAATGTGAGATCTTTCTATCGCTGATCATAAAATTTCTGGATCCAGACAAGCCGCATTGGCAACGCGCCCTTGCGTTGGAAGTAATACACAAACTGGTCACACGTTCAACGCTAATTGCGTTCTTTTGCAAGTCATACGATCTGAAGAATCATGCCACAAATATTGTGCATGACATGATAGCTGCCTTGGGCACCTATGTACGCTATTCGTTAATCAATGCTTCGGCTTTATTAAATGGTCAACAGAACGGCACTATTTCGCAGCCAAATACACTGGCTGCACTTACCAGCAATAACCAGTGTGGCTTTATGTTCCGTGGAGCCTATTTACCACTTGTAGCTAGCTATGCGCCTGGCGTGTCAAAGGCGGTCTAGTAAGTCGTTTTGAAAATCTATAAAAGAGTCCATTCTAAAGCATTTTGATTTTCTTTATAGCCTGGAATTGCTGGACAAATTGGATGCGCCAAATATACCGGATAGCTATGGCATTTCGGTGGCTTACGCCATACTGTTGGACATAACGCGTTCCATTGGTGGCGTTATACAACGCACGCCCGAGCTGGTAAGCAGATTACGTGTTTACACTTGTGACATATATATATACACGTATATGTTTACCTTATCAGCATCCAACACACAATACGGCCGTAATTACGGAGGAGGAGCATAAACCACTCTGCTTGCAGTTGATAAACTCCAGCTGGTCTGGTCTGCTAACCGCCTTTATACCGCTTGTTGAGACGTCAATTGATGAGGGAACCACCGAAAATATATTAAAAGCAATGCAAAACTATGCCGCTTTATGTGGCATATTGGAACAACCGCAGCCTAGAGATGCTTTTATTATGGCCATATGCCGCTCCTCGTTTCCGCCACACTATGCCATGTCGATTTTTGCCAACAACGCTCATATGGATGCAGATTTGCGATGTAGCTATAACATAATCATGCATCAATAGTTATCAACAATAATGTCTATTTGTTTGTTTCGCTTTTAGGCCATACACGCAGCAGCAGTCAGGATTTGAACAATCAGTTTATAAATAGCTGCACGGATGCTGGCGACTTTCGCCCTCAAATTGTGGCCGTTGGTACGCCACTGCCCAGCGCCTCCTTGCCACATAGCGTAATGCAGGCGCCTGTTATGTTGACAAATAAGAATTTGCAGTGCATGCGCGCAATTTTGTACTTAGCGCATAGCAATGGCAGCATTTTGGGCACTTCCTGGCACATTGTCTTGCAAACACTACAACATTTGGTATGGATATTGGGCCTGAAGCCGTCAACTGGCGGCAGCTTGCAGGCCATACCAAAACCCGCTGCTGAGGCAAATGTGGGCATACAGACTGCAGTTATGGCCGATTTGCCGGTACTCTCTCAAATGCTTAGCAAGCTATTCGAATCAAGTCAGTATTTAGATGACGTGGCGTTGCATCACTTGATTGACGCACTTTGTAAACTGTCACATGAAGCTATGGAATTGGCTTATGCCAATAGGGTGAGTTAGGATTAATTAACAAGATGTGAACTAGTTGTTATTGTGTGCTTTTCTAGGAGCCATCTTTGTTTGCTGTGGCCAAGCTGCTGGAAACAGGTCTGGTGAATTTGTCTCGCATTGGCGTAGTTTGGCGTCCATTGACAAATCACTTGTTGGAGGTTTGCCAACATAGGCATATACGCATGAGAGAATGGGGCGTGGAGGCTATTACTTATCTTGTGAAATCGGCGCTGCAATTCAAGCACAAAGTGCCACTAAAAGAGAATATGGTACATACCAAATATCTCAACTTTTCACATTTAAGTTACTTTAAATTTGTAATTTACAGGAACTACAAACCATGCTCCTAAGTCCGCTCTCAGAGCTCTCCACGGTTATGCATGCGGACGTGCGTCAGCGGCAACTGGATTGCGTGCTTCAAGTTTTAAATACAGCTGGAGAAATCTTATCGTTTGGCTGGCCAGCTATAATAGAAATAATCGGCGCAGTCAACGAACATCATGGGTAGTGTAAACATTAAGGGGTATCCTTATCCTTCTCTAACCTTTCGTTTACAGTGAACCCTTAATACGCACAGCATTTCAATGCCTACAATTGGTTATAACAGACTTTCTTACTGTTATGCCCTGGCGTTGTCTGCCCTTGTGCATAAGCACTGCAGCCAAATTTGGTTCCCAAACTCAGGAGCTAAATATTTCACTCACGGCTATTGGTTTAATGGTAAGAGGCAAAACTTTTTAATGCTATCGCCAACTTTGTTAATATATACACTTTACAGTGGAATATATCCGACTTTTTCAATCAAAATCAAGACAAACTGATGTCCGCACAAGTAAACGATGTAGCCATTTTGCCTGACTTTCCTGGAACTGTCAAAATGCCGCAATTCGACAAGCTATGGATGTGCCTCTATGCCAAGCTTGGCGAGCTCTGCGTGGATTTACGTCCTGCCGTTCGGAAATCGGCTGGTCAAACCTTGTTCTCCACCATTTCGGCACATGGCAGCTTATTGAATCCACCCACCTGGCAGGCTTTGGTATGGCAGGTTCTATTTCCACTGCTAGACAATGTGCGTGCTTTATCAAGTTCTGCTAGTAACGAGAAGGTGGATGCTAGTGGTAATATTTTAATACACCACTCACGCAATACGGCACAAAAGCAATGGGCAGAGACGCAGGTATTGACATTGTCCGGAGTTTGTCGCGTGTTCAATACTAAACGCGAGTTATTGCAAATGCTGGGTGACTTTGAACGTGCCTGGTCGCTGATATTGGAGTTTATACAAAATGCGGCGCTCAGTAAGAATGGCGAGGTATCGCTAGCGGCGCTTAAATCGCTGCAAGAGATCATGTACCACAATACGGAACGCACGGCGACAATGCTTAAGGATCCAGAGGCAGCCAAAGAGCAGGATGATGAAATATGGACAGTAAGTTTAACTATAACGATTGAGTTTATTCTCTTTCTATATATATTTTTTTTATTTTTGTAATTGTAAGTACTTGAAAACCTTTGAGGAGTACTCCAATTTACGTGTCAATAATGTCGAATTGTTGCTTGTAAGCATTTCTTTTGTTTTCCAGCTTTGGTTTGTGATTTTGTTTTAAAATATTGTTGTAACTCCTTTTAATGTTTGGAACGTTTTCTTACTATGAGCAGATTGCCTGGAACATTTGGCTTAGCATTGGCATGGAAAGCACAAAAATTACAACGAAAACGAATAATGGCGAAAGCCAAGAAGACTTTTACATTCCCAGTCAAGCGTTTTTGACTGCCTTGATACAAATATTCCCCGCAATATTCCAGCACATCCAAAACAGGTGAGTTATTTGCATAACCACACAAAGAGAACTTATCACTTATATGGCTGCAATATTTAAAGATTCTCCGCAGCTGATTTTGAGAAATTTTGCACCGTCCTTACCAATGCCGTTTGCATACCCGTGCAAACCGATGCAGTTCCTTATATTATGTCCACAGTATCTGATACGCTTCTGACGCCGCTCCATGATGGCATACTCGAGTGCATGGAGCTCATACAAAAGGTTAAATTCACATTTTTTCAATATTTGCAATAACTAACAAAATGTTTGCTTCATTTAACAGGAGGCTATCAAACCCGATTCCAATATACGCCAACTAATACCCGCAATCTTTCGCCAATTGCTGATCTTTAGTAAATTTGCCTGCGCTCCGCCCACCTTCCAACAAAGTGTGGATCACAAATATGCCAAATCCGGCAACCATTATACCAACAATGCATCCGTTGAAGTGGTCAGCATGAATTATATACCCTTTGGTGAAAAGGCAATAAGCATAAGTGCAAAGCTTTACCAAAGCACTGCCACAGAGGAGCCTGTGGTGCAGGAACACATTCTGCATGAAATCATCAAAGCTTTACGCACACCTCTGGCCATGAAGTACAAGTGTTTGTCATCGAGCACCTGGAAATTGGCCATCTCAAGTCTTATCAACGTCTTGCATACGGGGCTTAAAGTTGCGCGTGTTAAGCCGCAACATTTTGCAGGCCTTTGGGATGATTTGGCTGACACATTAGACAAGTTTCTGTTTCCGGCTAGTGTGTGCACCATTGAGGATAGGGGTCTAGAAGAAATTGTGCTAGACGAAACCATTGATTGCCAGGTGATAGAGCTGTTGCGCGATGAGGTGCTGCCTCATGCTCACGAAATGCCGCATCAGTTTATAATGCAGATTGTTGTGCTTTTAAATAAGGGTTCCATACACTCAGCCTCTGATACAAACATATGCTATGAGTCGGACTGGAAGCTGCGTGAAATATTTGCCAAGACCTGCTTTGAAACATTGTTACAGTTTTCGCTGCTGGACGATAATGGCACTTGCAATAATAACCGCCTTTCGGCTGGTACCGGCGCGCATTTAAATGCCAATTTGTTGCCGGCAGGCGCAGATGGCAAGGACTTTGCGGGCCGATTAGCTGTAACTGCCTTATTGCATCGCTTTCAGGAAGTACTTAAGCGTTTCAACGATGATGAGCGTCAGAGCGGCAAGTGTCCTTTGCCAAGGTACGTTTGGCTTTTGTTTTGTACACAGCAATTATATGCTTTTAATTTTCAGATTCCGTTTGTCTGAGATATCGTTTGTATTAAAAGCCATTGCCACGCTTGTGGTCTCCATGAAAAAAGCGCCAGCCTCCAAAGGTGAGACATAAATAAATGGAAATCACTTATATCTTTAACTAACTATGTTATTCTACAGTTAATAAGCCCGCCTGGGATCAGCTTATAGGCCTGTATCCCTATTTGGTGGACTGCACCACAACCACATCGCCTGAGGTCTCACGTTCGCTGCGCGAAGCGCTTCTACAGTACACAGATCTTCTACAGGCGCCCAGAACCTGCAATGATAATGCAATACAATCGAATGGACAAGAGTGAAAGTGCTTAAATACACACCATTAGTTGATTTAAGAATAAAAGTGAAAGTTGCAGCATTGTTTGGCTCTTCTTTAATATTTATTTTTTGCTTTATCTATAAATATATTAATATTATATAAAATAACCCCTACCCGAGCATATAGATGCCTCAGCGTCTATACATATATTTAATCATATTGTAGTTGAGCTTAACTATAAATGTATGTAGTGTAAATGTTATGTTCAGCTACTTTGTATTTCTCTAGTACCTTTGACAAGATAAGACAAATGTTGAGTACTGACACGGAGACAGTCTCTGCAAAAACTATTAGTGAGACGCATTTTAAAGAAAAAAAAAATACAATTATTTTCGCGTGTTATCAAAATCAAATATTGTATTAACATTTAACAATGATGAAACTTTGTAGTGACGTTTTTAAATAAAGCAAAATGATTACGACTATACAAAAAGACTAACTTATCTGCTGGCGTTACTCAATTTGGCCAACAAGCGTTTATTTATGACGTCAATCTGTGTGGCATGTTATCGTCTTTGTCAACATTGACTTGCTGATAGGCAGACCGGCTTATCATCCGCCTGTAGCTACTTTAAAATATTACATAAATCCTATGGGCTTATCACACTTACCTAGTATTTTCCTTGAACTGCTCATGAGATATATGATGTGCTTTATATTTTGTACTTTATGGAGCCTAAGCCTGGTGTTTCCTGTTCTGGTTGGAAACATCGGCTGCTTCCGTATAAAATGTTTCGACTAAGCCAGAGTCTTAAGAGTTTGTTGGCCTTTATGCTCCCAAAATAACTCTTGTTTATCTGGATGTACTATTTAGCAGGCAATCCCTACCAACTTATGCTATGATGTTACGGGCACATTTCTCTATGGCATGCGACTATGACTTCTTTTGCAGAAAACGCTGCTTTATGTAGTTAAATCCGCTTCTTTAATGTTTCTTAACATATTATTATTACACTGATTATAACTCATATTTTAACAATAATCGTAATTTTTTAAATGGTTCTCAAAGCGTTATATTTAAACCTGATATCTGTGCTCATCAAAAATGAACACCCTTCATCTCGCTAAGGCATCACATCGAACGTGTTTGTGCTGCGAGAATCCTGCCGACCTTACTCAAGACCCTTTAGACTAGCACCCATCAAGCAAGTCCGTCAAAAGAAATTCTTGACCAAGCTAAGAGCCCTCTCTGAGGGCTGCCGTGCAGAACATGTTGCTGTCTGTCTGGATCGTCTGGCTCTTTGTAATTGCTTGACCTTGTGTTTTCCATGGTTTTGACCACATTTGAGCGTAAGCAAAATGATTTTTGTATTATGCATGCGTTTCCTCTACGGTTGCGCCCATTCTTGATTGTTGCTCTTAATTGTGCTGAAGTTTTATGGGAAATGGCGCTCTACACTGGGTTGCAGCGAACAGGCGTGTGTGTTCTAAGATCCATCAATATTAGTACAGTGAAAACTGTCTACATTGGACACCCTTGGTTCGAAGACTTTTGTTCAATGTAGACAGGGTTTCCAATGTATAGAAATTTAAAGATTTTCAGTGTTCTGTGTTTTTGGGTTGATTTGAGATCATTTGTTTGTTACATTTGATACATACGAGTTAATAGCATTCATTGTATTGCAAATTCTTGTTTAAATCATTAGTTAATTTGTACTGCCTCCTTCTCTCTAACCATTGCTTGGTGAAAAGCTTTTAGTTTGTAGCTCCTCTGTACTTTGTGAAACTTAGTCACTTTTTTTTTTGTAAAAATAGTGCTGTGAAATTGAGTGTCCAATGTGCAAAGACTTTTTAAAAGTGGAATGGACTTCAAAATACCAAAAAAGTGTCCAATTTATAAGATAGAAGGGGACCAATATACCACAGTGACAAAAATGCAATATTGTATGAAATTTATTTGGTTTCACGTAAAATGTCCAATCCAGACAGGTTTTCCAATACCGACAATGTCCAGATTAGACAGTTTTCACTGTATTACTAAAAATTGTTGAACTTTTTTTAGCGAGATAAAAGTTAATTGAGCAAAAATTGCTGCCGACAAACGTGAAGAGTATCGATTCTAATTAGATTAATGCTAATTATAATCGATACACTTTGTAACTAACGGTTCCAATTTTGCCAAGTGGTCGAAGTGGTTAATGAATATAAAAATATTTCAATTTAAAAATGTATTCTCATATTTCTCATTTATATTACAAAGACTAAACATTGTTGCAACACTTTTTACATAAATATATACAAAAGTAAATTGGCAGCAAACCCAACGAATTCATGAACTGCTTACAGCCTCTTTGGTCTACAGCGAAGACGATCGAAAAGCAATCGATACAAGAAATCGATACAAGAAATCTAGACGCATTGTACAATGTCTATCAAATATCGATATCAGTGACAATCAAAACGGACTCTTGGTAATAATACAAGCGCTTTTATTATTATCTTTGAAAGGAGCAGTTAAAGTAGGCAGGGCAGCACCATATTGATAAATATAAAAAAAAATTCTTTATTATTACCGTCATATTCTCTATTGCTGGTCTCCAATATCCACTTCTCTTTAGGCCTGGGCGGTGGTTGCATAAAATGCGCAAATCTATAATATAATAAAATTTGGTTAGACAGTCAGGACGGTCAGTGGGTTGCACTGTACCCATTATTCCATCTTTCCCTTGAAAATCGAATGAGTCTAATTGTGATATTTTGTTGCAGTTTACAGGAAGAGGAGCTTAAAATTGCCACATTATTACTTATATCTTTTAAAGTTTTTATCTGATTTTAATCAATTTTTTCGCAACATATGTACAATAACAGTGCGCATGATCGGATCGTTTTCATGGTGTTGCTGTAAACAGCTAAAATTTCGGATCTGCGGGGTGCTCCCCGTGTGGTGAGCGGGTTAGAGAATACCACCTCAGCAGGTCAAAGCTTGTCGTATGAGGCGACTAACAATGACACTGGGTTCTTTCGAGACCAGTAGAGCCGCCCCAGGCCTTAAAAGGGTTGTGCGAAGGGTCAGGCCGTTACCCGATAACACGGGTTGTTATGGCCAGTTAAGTAGAAGAATTCCAAGATCAAATGAAAGTAAACAAGTTAATCTAAATAAAATTTTTATTTTAATTTGTTTTTTGCTTGTTTTTTTTTGGTTTTCTCTTTTTTTTTTTTTAATCGGTATAATAAGTATAATAACATTTTTTGTTGTTCTTGTTGTTTTATCATTATTAATTTATTTTATGTTAATTTCTTGTTATTATATTATTTTATTTATATGTATATAGTTTTAATATTAGAATTAGGCAATCGAGTTTTTTTGGTTTTTTTTTTGTTTTCAGTTATTAAATTTAATTATTTTAAATATGTACTACCTTCGTTTTTAAATATTATGCAACGAATTGGGTTTTTTTTTTTTTGTTTATGAATTCTGTTAAATTTTTATATTTAATAAACTCATTTACCGTTATTTTGCTAAGCAACTCATCTGCGTCTGCTGCTGCTTCTTCTTCTTCTTCATATGCTGCGGCACATCGTCAAACACGACTTGCTGTTAATTTATTAATTTATATATTTTTAAGTTTAACGGCTGTGCTCTCAATTTGTTTTTTTTTTTAATTATTTATTTTTATTTATTATTTTTATATGCCGCTTGGCGCTTAATGTACAGTTTGCCTTGTAAAAATTTACAATTCAAGCGCTTGCTTTTTAAAATATTTGGTTTTTATTTCATTTTTTTTTTATTTTTAACTTAGAGGCATGCATGTTTAATGTTTAATTTTACAATTCAAGTGTCATGTTAGCTTATGTAAAGACGTTTTTTCCACCTCTACTTCGATAAATAACGCCTTTCTAATCACCTTAAAAAATAATCACGCCCACATTTAATTATTTTTTATAGTTTATTTTTTATTTTTTTGCTGTTAATAATTAACGTTGCGTTCTTTCACTTATTATGTTTAACCTTCTTATTTGGGCTTAAATATAATACAGTTTGTTTTTTTAATTTTCTTTTATTAATATTAATATACTAACGCTGTTGTGGATTGCATTTTTTTGTTTTTAATTTATGGGTTTTCATTTGATTTTGCTTAGTTTTAGTTGGTTGTTGTTGTTCTGCTTGTTAATTGTAAGTTTTATCGGAGTTTTTTTTGTGTCATGTCCGTATGTGTGTGTGTGTGTGTAGTTTGTTTATAACAATATATATGTATATATATATTTTTATATTTATAAGTAAGTTACTAATTTAGAGTGTAGCATCATGAGTGACAATTCTTGCGTTTGGTTTGCTATAAAAAACACTATATACGTCATCATTATATATGTATATACTTGTATATGTATATATATAAATATGTGTATGTATTAATTTTATTAAGTAGAATTTGTTTAAACAAGGTAACGTAAAGTTTTTTAGTGCTAAGAACAAGGTTGGTTGTTGTTGTTGTTAATTATTTATTTATATACTTGTATATATGCATATATGTATATGTATATAGCGTAAATAGCGCAATTTATATATGAAATTCGTAAAATGTGATTAGAAATTTGAATGAGAAATTTGTTCATGTCCATTTTTTTGCTTTTTACTTTTTTAATTTATTCAATGAACTCTTTACATTAAACTTATTACATAACTAAATTTTGCTTCATGTCATACAAAATGTTGTGTTTTTTCATATGTTAAGTATATTTAATATTTTTTGTTTTTTTAGTTTAATGAACACTTTTTGGGTTCAATTCAATATTAAGTAGTTTAAAAAGTTGGTTTCATAGTTGGTAAGTTTAGCAAGACTTTTTTTTTGTAGTTTTTTTTTTGTTCTGGGTTTTTAAGTTTGGTTTTCTAAATTAATGTACTGTACTTTGTAGTATAATTTATATGTAGGTAAGAAGCGCTGTGCCCTGTTGACTTGTGAATTTTTTTTCTAAATTTCTTCCATATTTTTTTTTGCTCATATAACTATTAGTTTGAAGACGCCTGGATTTCTTGCAAAAATGCCGAACAAGCAAAAATATAGAACAAATTCGCTGCAACAACAAAAGTTTAAACCATATTTGTTTATTTTTGTTTGTTCGGTTTTTCTTTTTAAACTCTGTTTATTTTTTGGTGTTTTATGTAATTTTCGCTCTTTAACGTTTCCATTGCAATTGTTTTACCCGTAGTTATATGTGGATTAAAGTGTTAACGTTTGTATTTACTTATACCTTTACTTGGGGACAACAAGTCACACGCTTTTCACGCACTTTTCCTCAAGGATAACTAAAAAATAATGTTCATTAACTAAGCTGCCAGCTGTAAAAAGCTTTCGTCGCGAATTCCAATAAAATGTCCATAGTAGTTAGTGTTAGTGACCAAAACTATTTACAGCCTACAATTTTAAATATAACCTCACTAAAATGTTTTCGTTTACACCGACATTTGTTTTGTATTTCTACTGAAACCCTAAGGCATTTGGTTTTTATTAACTCTACTTTATTGGGAATTGGGCACAATTTGTCTTTTTTTTTCAACTTTTTAACGTTTACAAGCTTTGATTTCAGTTTAAATGTGTCATCTTATATAATGACCATACCATACCACTTAAGCAGCATCTTCGGAAACACAAAAAAAGTAATTCAGTAAAACCTATTTTCCAACCGATCGGTAACAAGACATAAAAAACAGAAATTTCTTAAATTTGTATAAAATATCTCGTAAAATAAAAAAGTTTTTGCAACCGATTGTTCCTATGGCAGCTATATGTTACAATGCTCCGATTTTGAATAGAATTTTATAAAAACTAATTCTATCTCTGAAAAAAAGGTGTTCCATAGCGTTCGTTCTTATGTAAACTATATGATATAGTAGTTCGATCTTCGGCCTAGAAGCTGTATAGTATGTAATATATCAGGCTTTACTAAGTATGTGTCTGTTCTGCGAGTTCTGTAGCGTTCTAATGTTGCTGTCGGCAGAGCTAGTTAATGTACACTTAACAAGGTAACGTTGTCGTTGCGACGTCAGCAGCGCAGTTTCTTTATTTTTCAGTCTCTGGCGAATATTAATGAGAGAGGTTGTGTGTAGCGCATGTTATTTCAGTTTATGGTTACAACAACTAGAGTAACTTTCGCCTCTCTCTTTCGCTATTTCAGACTCTCCAAAAATTTTAAGTATATTCACTCAGTGACGACATTACCTTGTTAATTATACATTGGGGCTAGCACCCGCTTTACATTTTTGTCGATATGCTATGCTGGTAGCACTTGCTTTAGCGTAGAGATCAGCAGAGACCTTGGCAGAAATTAGGTAGAAAAGTGATCAATGTGTTGAGAACACTCAACCGAAGGACTTGCCGCACACGAACATTTTCTCAGTTGCCTTTGGCAACTTTTCTGATAGCGCTGCCAATTGCCGGCTTAAAAGCACAATCGCGAATGAAGTGCGGTATCGATAATTCTGCTTTACAACCTATCGCTAAGCATGCAATTAGTGTGTGCTTCATTGCTGCTCAGTAGAGTTCATTTTGAAGCTAAAGTTCATTGACCAGTTCCTTAACTGAACTAGTGTTGAACTGAACCGCCGCTGCCAAGTACGATCAAAATAAACGTGCTATATTTGAACTTAGCGAACGAGAACCGACAGTTCAACAGTTCAATGCAATAGTGAGTTCGATTACCATTTTATTTAAAATTAAAACTTATTAAGCGCGAGTTTAATACTGATACAGCAATAGCTGTTTGACGTTGCCACACTATCGAATTTTCAATAAATTGCCGCAGTGCTGCCACACTTTGACAAAAAAACACGCAGCACAGTTTAGCTGATCGAATGCATTTGATATGAAGAAGCAAAGGCAAAAAGAAGAGCACATGCTAGTTCAGGAAAATCAGGATTTAACACTTAAAAGGCATTTAAACGCTTAAAACGTGTGACTCATTTAATTATTTATTGACCTATGCTACTACATCATTAAATTTATGCAGATTTATTTTTATTGATGTTATTCAGTTTAATGCTTTTGCTGTTTTGCTGATTTTGAAATTTTTAACATGGCTTATGGCTAATTTAAAATTACTTGTTATTTTATGTATATTGTATATATATATATATATATATATATATATGCCTATATATATATGTGTAAGTTTTGCTCATGACCGTCTATCATTTTTTTTTTAAATTTCTTTATTTTTATTAGTTAATGAAGCGCTTAACGCGGGGAGAATAAAAGTGTTTATGAGTGTGTGCCATTTAAGTATTTGGTTTTTTTTTTTACTTTAGGTTTAGTTAGTATTTGTTTGTTTTTTATTAAAAATTTTTTTATATTTTTTTTTGTTTTTGGTAGTTGTTAATAACAATCATAATACAAATACCATTAAGTATAAAAAAGAAAATAAACAAAAATTCAAAATCGTTTCAAATATACTGAGGATTTTATAAGTAGGATACACGATTTGTTGTCAGGCTTAGTTCTTGTTGTTGTTTTTTTTTTGTTTTTGTTTCTCACTGTACAAAAAAACATACAATACTGCGTATGTAATTGTTGTATATAAGTGTATAGTATATAGTATGTATACATAGTTTTAGTATATAGCAAATAGTTGACAAGTGTTTTTGTGGTGTTGTTCATTTAGTAGTTGTTGTGTTGTTGTTGTTGTTGTTGTTGTGGGTAGTACTATAAAGTGTGTGTGTGTGTGTCTTATGTTATGGCTTGTTAGGTTGTATAGAACAGTACATAAATAGGTATCGTAGTTGTTGTTGTCGGTCAGTTCAAGAAGTTTATGTTCATGTTTGGAGTTGTAGGGTTAGGGGAGAGGAGAGCGTGGTATGGTAACTTTTTTGTGGTTGGGTTGGATTCAGTTATAAGCTGCACTTGGAATACTTGCAAGACTAAAACAATCTAAAAAAAACATACATACATAATTTTTCTCAGTTGTATAGTATGTATAGTTATTACACAAATAAGCCACAAACTGTACACAAACATTGTACAATAAAAACTTATTAACAAAACTGTTTAGTTTTGTTTTATACTTTTTTACTTTTTAACGCTCGTTTCATATCGAAAATTACGACGGTTTCAAAATAGTATGTTTTAGGCCATATTTTCATTTAATATCGAACATACCCAAAGACTTGGCATCTACAACAAGCACTTTTTGTCAGCCAGCAACTGTCGCACGCTCTCAAAAGCTAAATGTTGCGCAGCTGCAAGGCTTCGTTATATAGCAGCGACGAGAGCGCGCAGCTGTGACTTGTAACGGTAGTTGCTGTTTGACAGTGTTGTAAAGTGTATTATTAATTAGTTTACTATACAAATCGTCACGTTGTTATGCATAAAATTATGCATGTTAACATAATTTTTTTTATCTCTCATTTACTTATAATTTTTGTTTTTTATTTTTTCTTTTATTTACTGAGAACACAGTTTACTATGTAAATATTTAAAGCTTTGGTGGCGGCAACAAAATAAATCAAATATCAACTGAAAATCAACAATTTCAACTCAAATGTATATATATTTTTTTATTTTTATTATTAAGTATATATTGGTTCAAGTTAATAGAAAAATTGAAGACCGCTTTAGTTCTATACATATACAAGAAGTACAAACAAAAAAAAAAAAAATTGAAAAGTAACCAAATCACAAAGATCAGAAAGTACAAGTAGAATAACTAACAAGTGTTTGATTTTTTGTTTCTTTTCGTTTTGTTTTTTGATTTACAAAAATGAGGCTAAGTCAAGGTAAAATACGTACACAAGTATTTTGTTTTTAATTTTTTCTTTTTAGTAGTATGTAAGCAAATAGTACTGAACTTTACAAGTTTTGGCAGTACGCATTTTTTAGTTAGTTTAAAATTATGCAATATACATGGTACATAGTTGTACATAGTACATTGTACAAGTATTTTTAAAAATATTTTCATAACGCGCTACTTAATTGTTTAAAAAGTTTTATATTCCTCATTTGCATCTACAACTTTTCCGTCCATTATAATAACTAATATTAATAAACAAATTTTAACATGTTTTCTTTTTTGTTTTTCTCATATTTTGTTTTTTTGTTCATTCAACAGCATTTTTATTCAAGAATTTAACCAAATTGTCGTTATATTATGCACCCTCAATTATTTATTGTTATAAAACACATAAAATTATAAATTTTAAAATGAGGCAACAAGCGCGCTCGCCAATGAGTGCGACAATTAGAATAGAGGGAGAGAGTGTGTGTATGGGAGTGTTAGGCAGAGAGACGAGACCATGATGGCATGAAACCAAGGTGTGCTCACTCGAAGTCGGTGTCTCTTAAAATAGTTACCAATTTAGTCTGCGTCTGATAGATGTGGCGAGTAAACGTCGGTGCGCGCATTGTCTACGCAGAGCAGAGCTGTTGAGCTTTCGCTCACAAAAATTTTGGCAACTGAAAGAAGAAGAGTGAGCACAGCTTGGCTTCATTCCATCATGGACGAGACTTACACTGGTCCGCATAAATGTTGCTGTTAACAGCGCTTACAAAAAATTAACATGAAATTTCTTCTTTATATATAACTAGAACTTATAAAATTTGTTGTTTTTGTTTGTTCTCAAAACAAAAACTAAATAAAACAGTTTGTAATTACATATGTACATACATATTTCATTCAACTGCTTTTAGTTTATGTATGTTTTTGTCTATGTGTGTGTGTGTGTGTGTGTGGCGCTTTTATTTATATTTAAATGTTTGTATGTAGTACTTTTATGTATTGCTGGTTTTGTTTTTATTAATTAATATTCAATGTATTTGTTAATTACTAGTGTTTCTCTTTTTAGTGTTCGTTTAACTGCTATCACTTTCACTTTAATGTTAATTTTTTCTTTTTTTAATATAATTTATTTATTTTTTGCATTTTTTGTTTTGTTTGTAATACAATTTCACTAAACAAAGTTCCCACAATTGTTTGCTGTCTCATTTATGTTTGTGTGTGTGTGTGTGTGTGTGTGTGTGATGGGAGGGGCGTGTCGGTGTGCGACGCCCATTTCGACTGTGTATGTGAGTGGCTTTTATACAATTTCGGTACATAACGCTCTCTCATATTAATGCTCATATTGTATATTCTGTTTAGGAATTTTAATCATAATTTCTCCTTTTCTTTTTCCTGCAATAAAAACAATAAATTCCAAAATCGTATGAGTTAAAAATATAGTTCAGTTTTTGGCTTTGCATAAACTAGAGACTAACTAATGCTAAAACAATTTTTAATTGGTTATGTGTTGTTAGTATGCATAATTAAAACTAGGTTAAAATCACGTTTAAATTAAGAGTTAAGATAGTTCGGTAGTGTGAGCGTTCCAAGGGAAACATGTAGATTAAACAAACTTTACTTTCGGGTTTAGAATTACAAATTAATGGGGATGCTTATGATAAATTCAATGCGGCATTACAAATTGTTGAAAAATTTGAAAAAAAAAAATATAAACAGTACGATAAAATAACATTCAATTCAGAGACATGGCAGTTTTTAAAACCTTTCAGAAAAGTTTTATAGAAAAGTATAGTTCGAAATTTCGGTGCGTCAAGTCTTTGAGGAAATGCTGATATCTCCCAACTCTATAACAAGGTTTTTTTTTTAGACACTTTAATGCGCAAAAGCGACTCGAGTTTTGATTTTAAAGAAATAGTGTAGTAGCACTTTTAACTGATAAAAAAGTATTTATAAAGCCAAAAGGTTTTCTTAAGTCTAAGTCACTATTTTGTGTTCGATTATAGTATTTAGAATTTTCCTGTCCTTATCCTTAGAAATATAAGCTTATTTCAAATATTTAGGCAAGTTTCATATATAAAAGAAGTAAAATCCGTTAAATCGTCATCTAATAAGGGAAAGCTCATAATGAACGATTGTGAAATAAAAACGCTTCGGTGGAAATGTATCAAAATCGTAAAATATTTTGATCTGATCGCTGGTCTCATTGCCTGAGCTACTTAGCAGAGTAAGTTATCGTTTACACGACAATTATTTAAGCTATTTTCGATAGAAATGGATCAATAACATGAAATATGTTGAAAATTTCGCTTACACTAAATTCAGGTTTCATCTGATAAGCCGCCGTTTTTGAACTTATTCATCTGCGCTGCTTAAAAGGCTGAATTTTTAATATCTGTGGACTTTGGACAAAACCACTTATGTCTAAATCAGCAATTTTACAGGACAGCGAAAAAATCATACGCAATTTCGAAAAATTCGAAGAAAAGTTGATTTGACATAGTCTATAACTTTTGACCCTTTAATCGTAGAAAGATGCCTGTCTTACTTCGAGTTAAGTGGTTTTGTTAAAAGTCCACAAATATGCTACTTATAATCGTTAAACGCATCGCTAAGTTGATGTAGAGTCACTCAAGCTCTAAAACCATTTAGAAGTACAGTCAAACCTGCTTAAGTTGGCCACTCACGGTTCAATTATTTTTGGCCAACTTATGAGGGGGTAGCAGTTTTATATTGATTTTATGTTGTTTCTTTAATTTTTTCAACTTTATATAATGGTTTATGATTATTTTTAATATAAAAATGCATTTAGTCGTATATGTTTATGAACTATGTCCATAAACTCCACATAATAACAAAGTCAAAGTTTGTTTCCAGAATACTGTAAATTCTTTTAAAATCGAATGTAACTTACGAGAATCTTTTAAATTTGCTTATTTTTAAGCTTTTGACTTTCTTTCTTTTGATTTTCAACGAATGAATTGTGCCATCTGGAGTTTAACGAGTTTACTGCAACCAATTGCATTCAGTTGTAAATTTTGTCATTGATTAGGTGGCCAACTTTTACAGGTTCAATTGCATTGGCGAAATTGTAAAATCGCTCAAAAAGTGGCCAACATTTGAATTGAATTTTTGTACTAATATATTTTGGTTTCCCTGAAAAGTGTCCAACTTAAGGAGGTGGCCAACTTTGCAGGTTTGACTGTATTTAACTATGTTACCATCTACATATGACAGCAAAAGAAACGCGGAGAAATGTTGTTAAGTATTCGATGATATCAACTAATGTAATTTTTTGACTATCGATTGTACAATCGACACTAAGCCAGTCTATACTCTTAGGCTCGTCTCCCACTGGAAGTTGCACGACAATTTCTAGAGACAAAATGACTTGAAAAGCAAAACAACAATGCCAACAATCGACTATTATTACAATGCCAACAATCGATTATTGTTGTTTTTTGTTTTTAATGCATTTTTGGCTAGCAATTGTCGTGCAACTTTCAGTAGTGAAAGGCTTTTAGCAAAAAAGGAAAACGCAATTTGCAAGCCATATAAATGACGTTAAAGCTTGCACTTCCAAACTAAGTAAAAAGGATCTCAAAATGAAAATAGTTGATACTATCGAATCAATATTGAAACTATCGAATGTACAGCTCTATGGATTGGTCGCAAATCAAATAATATACAAACCAAATAAAAAATAGCGCTGCAAGGATACTTAAAAACAAAAAGAGCGCGACAAATTATGTATAAATAAGTATAATTCGTTTTAGTACAAGTTTTAAGACTACTTTTTGTTAATCATATTATTTAGATGGTTGTAGTTGTCGAGGGTTAATTGGTTGGTTGCTTGCATTTGGTTGTTGTTGTTGTTATGCTGCACGCAGGATACGAGCTCTTTTATTTATTTTATTTCTTTTAGTTGTTAATTGCATATTGAAGTTGAGATATTGCTGGCAGGTACATACTACTACATACTTAGTATATGAAAATCGATTATAAAGTACATAATATGTATATATGTATGTATGTATGTATGCACTAAAATAAGTTGAATTAGTTGATTGGTTAGCTAGTTGTTGTTGTTGTTCTTGTTGTTATTATTATTAAAGTTAGTAAGTAGTAGTACTTAGTTCTTTAGTTGTGGCCTGCAACGCTACGCAACTCGAGTGTTTGAGTAGGTACAGTAAATAATGCTTAAAACGATCGCTTTAACAATAATCTCTATATGCAGTAATGCAGGCGAGTGTGTGTGTGTGTGTGTGTGTGTGTGTGTGTGTGTGTGAGTTTAGTGTGTGTGGGTATGCATTTATTTATCAATCAATCAATCAATCAACCAATGTCAATCAAACTGCAAACAAGCTGCAGCAACACAATCTATTTGCTTCTTTTTGGCTCTCAAATATTTCATATAATAAGTATGTATTTTTTCTTTTAACAGAGCGAATTTTATCAACTAAAAGCATTCGGCATTCAATTTGTTTTTTGTTTTTTTTTTTTGGATTTTTGTTGGGTTAGTTTGTTGGTTGGTTGGTTTGTTGCGTTCAATTTTGATTAATTATTGAAAAATTTGGTTTGGTTTTTACGGTGTTATGAAAAATAAGAAAAGAAGAATACAATCGATTAGGCTTTCATTACGATTTGCTAGTTAATTGCAATGGACAAATGTGCTAAAAAATGTGTAATGCGTAATAACAATAATACAATTGATTGCTTTTATATGCGATAATGTTATCGATAGCTATCGATTAAAGCGCCTTAAGCTTGTGTTTCATTCCGCGCGTTTCACTCAACTTCGTTTGGCGTGCAGTGTTGCCATATAAGCGCAACCAAATTTTGGCAATTTCTAAAAAAAAAAACAGTGCTCAAACTTTGCAACACAAATTTACAACAGCTAAAAGGGGGCGAAAAAAAAAACATTTATACAACACTCAAAATCATATAATAAAAATGCAGTGGGCTTTGTTTTTGTTTTTTAAATGTACAATCTTTTATTTCCATTAGAAATCAATCTCAAAAACGCACAAAATCATAAAATGTATATAAACGTAAATATGTAGCATAAAAAAAAGAAATTGCAATTCAAAATGAGAGGTAAACTACGTTACCAAATTTCCAGTCGAGCAAATCCAAAATTACAATAATGCAAAAATCAAAGAAATCATTTTTTTTTTTGAACAATTGCAAAAGAAAGATCATCAACACAATAAAATCAAAAGCTGGGCAATAGAAATACTTTCTTGTAGTTTTTTTTTTGTTTTTTTTTAAGCATATACTAAATATAATTTTTTCTTCGTTTAAAATCAAGTCACAAATATTATTTTTCCAGCGCACAGACAAAGTTCAATTGGTTTTTTTTTATTTTATTGTTTTTTTTTTTGGGGGGAGGGACCAACAAGTGCGCACAACAAATAAAACTAATGTACAATGCAGGGTATACAGTTACAGTAAATATCGCTTATATGACGTATAGTTTATATGCAATTATTGCTTATATGCAAGAAAAATTAGTCTTAAAGCATTTGGTTTGGAATTTTCATAAAAAAAATAGTCGTTTATATGAAAATCGCTTATAAGCAATTATTGCACATATAGAAACGATCGATACATTGCCCACATATAAACCAATAGCTACTCAAATATTTTGCATATATCCGATTATCGCTTATATGAATTAATCGCCTAAATGCAATAACAGAGCTACATTTTCGCCATTGCTAACAAGCGATATCTACTGTAGTTTTTCAGCTTGTTGTGCTACTTATTTTGTTATAAAAAACAAAACATATTTATTGCCAGTTTTCTAGTTATACTAATTTGTATGCAATAAATGTAGCAAAAATCATAAACTACACGCTAGAATTATGATAGTTTTTGTTTCTATTCTTTATTAAATATATTATATGTGTGAACTAAACGTTTGTGTAAATTTAAATTACATAGTTTTAAAAAATAAGTACATACTTAAAACAAAATTCATAACAAGTTGTCGATCAATTAATTTGTTGTTTGTTGTTGTTGTTGTTGTTTTATTTTGTAAGCATTTAAATGTAAATACAATAATAATAGTAATAATAGTAATGATCATAATAATAGTGGACTGGACTGAGTTGAATTAAAAAAATTAAGTTTAAGCAACAAAACAAGCACGGCAATTATTTTTTATCGTTTTATTTTTTTGTTGTTGTTTGTTTTTCTCTCTATTCACTTTATACTTAAAATTGTAAATAGCAAAAATATAATAAGTAAGGCATATTTAAGGTGCTTTATAGATAGAAAGAATAGAAGTTATACATTCATATTTACTTTATATGTATAGAGCTACATATAAAACTACGTTGTGTTTGTGTGTGTGTCTGTGTATATATGTAGGTGTGTTTGTCGGTTTAGAGAAAGTAAAGCATATTATAGCACACATGAAAAAATAATGTAGATATTTGTTTAAAGCCAAGCGCAACCCAACTCTGTGCAAGTCCTGGTCTGGCCACGCCCATGCCAAACTACTGCCCGCCCTCGTTCGCAGTGTTGTATATATGTATAGTATTTAAACAATAATCAAGTATCGAGTTACAAGTTTCAAGTATAAACTACATACAAAAAATCGCATCTTTGCGCTTGCAATCAATCAAATCGAATCGTATGAAATCAAAACTATGGCAATATATTTTTAACTTTTATACAATATAAAATACAAAATAATTAAGAAACGACGACAATTATTAACGTTAATTCACAACATTTTTCCTTCTTCCATTTTTACTACTATTATTGACAAGATTGCGCATGCGCAACGGCAACCACAGTCAACTGTAGTTAAGATTTTTTAAGTATGTAGTGCATACTTTTAGGCTTCTTATTTTTGTAATTAATCAATTTTATCTTTTTGTTTCTTTCTTTTTTATATAAATGTTAACTAGGAAAATTTCGCTAATTCTTGTTGTAACTAAATTATTGTTTTTCTTTTGTTGTTGGTTACTATGTCCGTGTAAGTACGTCGTATGTAAGTGTGTGTGTGTGTGTGTGTGTGTGTCTGTCTGCATTGTGCAGACGTTAAACGTCTTTAATTTGCAGTTTTTTTTTTTTTTTTTTTTTTTGTATATAAAACTAAATTATAATTGCTGCTGCGTTTGTTGTTTTTGTGTGTTTTCTATAAATTGTTGTTGTTTATTTTTGGTGTATTTGTAGTTTTTGTTGTTCTTGTGGACTGCATTTATTTGCTTGGTTTATTTATATTTTTGTGTGTGTGTGTTTGTTTGTTTGTTTGTATGTTGTTTCTTAGTCGAACTTACTGTTCTTGTGGATCAGTATCACTCTCCTCCAATTCACTCTTGTTACGTCTCTTCTCATAGATGAGTATGATCAGACAGAGTATAAGCACCTCACCGCAGATGCCCAGGAAAGGCCACAAGGCGGCAAGTTTTCCTATATTTTGAAAAAGTATTCATATAATCAGTTACACATACACACATATAAAAACAAAAAAGTAATACTATATGCGAACGAAATTTGCTATTATTTTAAAATCTAAACATACTCGTATGTCGCTTTTATAATTTGTATATCTCATTTTCATAGTATGTAAACATTTAAGCGCAATAGCATTAAGTGTAAACAACACAGTTCTTAGAAGTGTAAACATGTCATAAAGCAAGTGTAATCATCGTTTCAATTCCGATATATTTAAAAGGAATTATGAACAGCTGCCGGCAGTTATCGAAGATTTAAAACTGAAAAAACTGAAAAAACTGAAAAAACTGAAACTTGCTTTTAAGCAAGTTTTTCTGATGCACAAAGTATATTTATCGATTCAATTCCGAGAAAAACGGTAAAATATAAATTCAAAAAGGAATACATATATCGAATTTGGGCTCTGGACACCATTGATTTAGCCTGCAGCGACGTCGCACAGTGGATCCAACTGATTTCTTTTTCGGCAAAAATCACAACTTTTGAGGGAGTACAGTTATTTTCAAAATTTAAAATGCATGTAAAAGAGAATTTCTTAAGTTTCTGGAATAGACTGCGATAAAGATGCTGTGAAGAGAGGGAGCTTCAAAAAAAAGGTAGTAGAGTTTGATATTTTTGGCCGAAAAAGAAGTCAGTTGGACTGTGCATCGGCAGAATTTCATTCATTGCAATGGTATTCGTGTTTCAGGAGAGAAAAGTTGTGTTGTAGCAAAATTGATCTTGATTTAAAAAGAAGACATATTCTACGTTTAGGAAAAACTATATTTGTAACAACGCTCTCTAACATTTACTTTGACACATTTGCAACAATATCGTTCACATAAACACAGTAATCGCGATAGTTATGACCGATTGACTTACCCTTTACACGCACAAGTGTGAAATCGCTGGCAACAGTGGTATTCACACCGAAATCATTGGCCGCATTGCGTCCAATGCATTTATATTCGCCTCTATCATCCAAAGTGACATTTTCAATCATGAGCACAGCATTCTCTATATTGCTCTCATCGCTTTTCAGTATATAACGATCTGTGCTGTTTGTTATCGTCCAATTGCCTAAAATGACACATATACCAAAACAATTAACAATTTATTCTATATAGTTTAAGGCTGTAGTCGTTTTCCTACCAAAACTCCATGACAATTGTGGGTTAGTACCCACAACACTGCAGACAACCGACAATTTTTCACCCTCAACAACTCCAGTATTTGAAGGCACTCGTACAACAACGCGAGCTGTAAATCAAATGCATATTATATATCAATATAAATTGTATTATAGAATTTTAAAAACTCCTTTTAGGCTTAAACTTACCAATCACATTGATATTCTTACGCACGTCATTAAACACACAGCTATAGAGGCCATCGTCGTGTGTTTCCGCTCTGTCAATTATGAATTTTCTCTCAGCTTTGAGTATTCTATAGCGGCCGTTCAACGACGGTATATCCTTTACATTGGTGCCATTTTTCTCCCTGAAAAAATAAAATACAAAAGTTAGAAAAAAGAAGTACATAGAAAAACAAAACATTTGGACTTGTTATCATTATAAGCTTCAAAACCAAATAAGATGATGGGTTTGATCGCGCTTGCTGCGAAGTTATCGGAATTTGAATTGAGAACAGGCCCAAAGACAAAGAACAGAAACTGAATTCAGTACATTTGCGATAAAAACACAAACTGAAACAGAATTTAAATATTTTGTACTCGTTAGGCATCGAAACTGAAATAAGTACATTTGAAACAGAAACAGAAGCAAGTACTTTTGACATGTTTCTGTTTTTGTTCAACGTAAATTGTTATTGCTATTTTACCGCATTCAGAAATTATATTCTCGTGGTTTTTGATGAAAAAAATTAAAGAATTTCCCTCTTGAAAGTATGAAAAATTAAAAATAAAGTGAAAAATGGCAAAAAAGTTAAAGTTCAGGCTTGAAAAAGAAGAACAAATAATAGATTTCGTCAAATCTAATGAAATTTAACACCACATCAAGCACAAGAAGTACCCCGAATCGTTTTTGATTGTAATTATCCAAACGATTGAATATGAAAGCATTATATGCTTAAACTGGATAATAATTTTTCATTTTTAGAACGACACAGGCCTTACTCAGTACACGTGGATTTGTTATCGTTCAAAGCTTAAAATCAAATATGATTGGCTCTGTGGTCAATTAATTGTCAAAATTAAGAAGAGGCATCCACAAACATCGATAATTATGAGTTGTAAGAAATGAAATATGCAGGTAACTGCAAACTCAAAATGCTAGAGACAAGATATTTCCACGGATAAGACAGATTACTGTTACATATTTTCAAAACTTTACTTAATGCAAGTGTCTTAAATTCTTGAAAATGCTACATGTGGAATTGAAGGTAGATAAGAGATTTCTGCCGTAGGCAATCTTCTTCTTGACTGGCCAAAACAACCAGCTTGATGTAGAGCACTCCACCAGGCACCTCATAACATCTTTCATTGAGAGCGGGGTTTTGCGCGGTGGATCTCTCTTTTTATGTCGGGTTCCATAATCGATATGATCATAAAAAACAGCGTTGCGTTTTCGCGAATATATCGAGCTTTAAAATATGGTAACAGTTTATAGACTGGAAGGATAGGTTAAGTATACAATTTTTGTTGATCTCAGTTTTGTACTCAAAATTTTGAGTACGAATCGTACTAAAGATACTCAGATTGAGCCTAACTCAGATTGAAATTAGCAGAAAACTTAATTACTCTCTCTTTCTATAATAAAATTGTATGCCATAAAAAAAAGTTGGTTAATTTTTGTAAAGCGTGGCGTGTTTTTCCTAAAAGCGCCCTATCGTCACATACTTAGAGATGTTTCGGAAATCTCCTTCAACCAAATTTCAAACCAATTGCAATTTTCCGATATGCCAGATATTCAAACCGAAACTTATTTCGGTTACGGTAGTATCGGTACTATTGATCCGGTGAACGGTTTTATTTTGATTTTCTTTTTGCAATAAGATTGGTTTCGATTCGATTCACCGATATTTGTGTCGGTTTAATCGCCATATCGGTTCCTATACAAAAACCAAAGAGCAATAAGGTAATACCATGGATTCCTGGACCTTTAAAAAAAATGTTTCTGAAAAGCCACCATTTCCAAGACAGTGTACGTGTGATGCTGCTGGTCGTTTTTCAGAAAGTCGACTTAAAACCGTCGAGAAATTTCCTCACTTGTATGAGAGATGATGAGGTAAACTAAGAACAAGGTTAGAAAAGAAAATAAACCGATAGTACTATGGATATTATCGAATCTTTCCGAACCGATGGCACTATCGTTAGTACTATTATCGTTTCTGAAACTATCGCTGCTAGAGTAGGTTTCAGGGAGTCAATTGGGCTGAGTTGTCAGAGCCAAAATCATAGCTAGATTATATGGCAATTTCGTAGTCAATCATAGACGCCGCCTTTATCCTACACCTTATAGCCTATAATTCTTGCAGCCATTACACCGATTAGCCAACATTTTATCACTAGAGCCAAGTCTTATACTTGTATGTTTTAAGAAAGTAACTTTTGTTGGTAATTATTTTACACGCGAATTTTAACCTGGGGGCCAGCAAAAAAAAACCCACTCATTATACCCAGCTCTAGTGTCACTTGCGTATAGTAGCACTTGAAACCACATTTCAGCATGCTTAACCTTTGCAGCAAATTGCGTTACTTAATGCCGCCGCCCCGAAACTAACACACACAGTGATGCAGGGGATTGGGAGGCAGTTCGTCAGTCTGTCAGGTTGTCAGCCAGTCAGTTAGCCAGTCGGTCAGTCAGCCTAACATAATTAAGCAAAAGTGCTTAGCTGTGCCGTATTAAAATGATTGCTGTTATAATGCCATGCGATGCCATGTGCCATGTGGGGCTCAGTTGAGGGCAGGACAATCCCCAAACCCACACCCACACCCATAACTGGCTATGCTCCATTTATCTGCTGGCTGCACACAAAACTCATAGAGACAGACGTTGGTTGCTTGTCTCTGGCTCTGGCTCTGTGTTTGCTTTTGCTTAATTTATCTACAGCCTGTTACATTACAACACTATAAATAAATGGTATATAGAGGGTAGTCTGTAGCCCCCCAATGAGCCCCACATATGGGTACCACTACTACTTACCATGTAAGTTCCTGTGATGAGTCCGCACCTTTCACATCGCAGCTCAGCACAAGTGGCGTTCGAATATCGTAAAATTTCATTTTATGCTCTTCATTGTCATAATTTGGCACCAATGAATCTGGCCCTAAAAAAATGATGAATGCATAAAAGAGACAAAAGAAAGGCATACAAATTAGTAAAGAGGGCTTATAAAAGAGAGAGAGAGAGAGAGCACATACTAAATATATATGTTGTATATATTTAATGTATATATAAGTTAAATACTTGGTAATTTATGTATAAAGAAATATGCCTAAACAAATTCAAGTCTAATAATAAACGCGTTTTTTACGTTATAAATATAAATTATGTTTGTATGTTTAAAAACAAGTTGTTTTTGATAGAGTGTTTGTGTATGAGCGATGAAGATAAATGTCGCTTTAGTTTATAAAATATTACAAAACTCTTCAAATTGCGTTTTTGATAGCTACAAAATATACGATAATCATCATGGCTGTGCACAATTCCGATAACAATAACAACAAGTTTGTACAATCGCAATCGGCATCGAAATTGGCAACAAACAGAAAATAAAACTTACATGTGTGGCAACTTAGAAATAAGAAAAGAAACACACACAGTCTAAATTATAAAATACAAAATACTATTAAATAAATATTTGGTTCTAAAAAACGTCTTGCAGCTAACGACTAATTCTTGTGCCATAACAACTGGCAAAAACTAAACTAAATTAAAACAAAATATACTTAAAAAAAAATCAATATTTATTTTTCATATTTATACAGTAAAATAATACAATACATTTGGAGTTTATATTAGCATTTCGAATTAATATGTATTATTTTAAACTTGGACTGAAATCAAATAAATTTCTTTGACGCGCCGCATATACAATATTTTTATTTTAGATATAGCTTTAATATTATTACGTTTCGAGGTTCATATAGTTATAGCTGTAATAAAAATAGAGCAATATTGTTGTTTTCGCTTTATCAATAGCTACACACACACACACACATAAACACACCATCCATTTACGTACTTATAAAGCGTGTTTAAAGAAAACGAGCAAAAGCCAAAGCAAACACCAACCAGCTCCATATGGTCAATAGTCCAACTTAGAGGGCCCAAAGTAGTAGCTTGAAATTGAGACCGGGCAATGATTGCGCTTATCAGCAAGGCTTATCAGCACCGCACAAAAGGCAAACGCGCTTTACTTGTAAGAGCCAAAGTCACTCAACACACACACAATTTCATAACCGATTTCGATTTGTGATTTATACACACAGTGAAGTCATATCGACAAATTGTAATCGGTATCGAAATACGTCTCTGTGTGTGAGCCTAGCTAACGGTGTAACGGTTCAATTAAGCTAATCCAATAAACAATAAAATACATAGAAGTCAAAAAGAGAGAGAGAGAGAGCAAGAAAAAGAGTGTATATGTGTATGTGTGCGTGTGTTAAAAGTTTAAAAAAGCAAGCACTTAAGCGAAAAAACAATTGTAGAATATAGAAATAAAAAACTTGGATACACACACACACATAGATATTGATTATAATAATAATTATACGAAAATTAATTAAAATTAGCTTAAGAAAAAGAGAATTAAAATGTAAATTGAAAAACTTTCAAGCCAAACACATAAAGCGATACGATCGATGAGTACTGACATTGTAACGAGTAACTAGAGTAACGAGTAAAAAGCCGTAAACACCAACTTGTAGCTAAACGTAAACAACAACAACAACAACGTACGATGTGGGCTAATGGTTTTGGTATGTACGTGGCGGGGTTTTTTGGGGGGAATGTTTGTTGCTAGCTAAGCTAAACCAACGAGAGAGATCGAGCGAGCGAGCGAGCGGGCGGGCGGGCGAACGATGACTAACGGTACAGTTAAAACAGAGCTGTGACGAGTGATTTGTATGAAGCGAGTAGTGAAACGACAGCGTGGGTAACGGTGGTTACTGACGAGCGACGAGTGTCGTTTTGCTAGGTTTATTTGATGTTGATGATGTTGATTGATATTTATCGATAGTATTTTTTGACTAGGAACATGAGCGTGGATTGCCTGGTTTTGATTGTAGGATATTGTCGATTGTACGTTTTGATTGCAGCGATATACATATATTTAAATGACACTTTTGTTTTTTTTAATTCTTTTAGCAATAAAAGCCAAAAATGAACAAGTGGTAGAGTAGTAGTAGTAGTATTTTTTGTAGTAGGAGTAGTAGAATTCAAGCAAAGTTTTAGTGTAGTTGCTCACCCTTTTTAACAGGCAAGAACGTCTTGGGCTGTTGCATTAAACCTATGTAGCCGCCCGTGGCCAAAGAGGTTGCTGCTGGCAGTTGCGTTACGGTTGTAACACCGTATCCGCCGCCGCCCATAACAGGCGTAATAAACTGTGGCGAATACGTTTGATATTTGTCATTGCGATGATGCTGTTGTTGGTCGATTGGCTGCGCATGCGCCGACTGCGGATATTGTATATGCTTCGGTGGCTCCGGCAGCTGTAAATTAGTAGATTCATGCGGATGCTGACGATGCTGATGCAGATGATGTGTCGTTGTTGCAGTTACTGTGGTCGGCAATAGTACGCCGCCACTTCCACTGCTGGCAGTGCTTCCTCCATGTGGATAATGATGTGTTGGCGGCGGCAAAACAGTCTGATTGTACAGCTGTATGGTGGGTGGCTCTGGTGGCGCCATCGTATGCTCAAACATGTTTATGCGTGGTGGCGGAAAATCTGGTGGTGTTGCTGAATAGACGCGATGTATGCGTTTATCTGACGCACCACCACCGAAGGCTGTTGCCGTTGCCGTTCCTGGATGCCAAGGCATTGTGGTGAGATCAGCGTATTTGTCTGTGGGCGCTGGCAAGTAACCACCAAATTCATCGCTGCTGCTGGCATTGCCATAAAGATGCTTGTTGTGCTGCTTGTTGCGATGATGCTGCGGCGACTGCTTTTGCTCCGCCCAGGTGCGCGTAAATATCTCATCCACAGAGTTGGGCGTCAATTCCAAGCCATCTATGGGCTTGTAGCCGGATTCTGTAGGCATGCCGTCACCAAATGGTGTTTTGCTTTGAGGCGGAGGTCTGTTGGATCCCATCGCAGGCATAGTGCGCACATGCAGCATATGGTAGCTGGTATGATGCTTGCTGCATTGATAGCGTCCTTCATGCACCTTGAGCGCATGCCGCACGCTCAGATGAGCCTCGATTTTGTGGTTTTCACCTTGGATTTGAATGTGGTTCAGTCCAAGCTTCGACTGGTTTTTTTTTATATACTCACCCTCTATGGCACTTTCGGTTAGGATGTAATCGTGCTCGTCTTTGTTATGTCGTAGATTGTGTTGGTACAGGCTATTACCGTCCTTTAGCCAGTGTATCTTCTCAGTTATGGGTATTATGCAGGTTATGGAAAAAGGTTCACCCAATATGGCGTTCGAGTCGCCATAGTAAATCTCTGGTTCGCGACTGCTACTGCTGCTGCTGTCCATATCATTCGCTGCTGCTGTTCCATTTTGTCATATATTTATGTTTTTGGGCAGCATAGTCGATATTATAGACACATACATATATATATATATATATACAAAATAGTTACACGTGTTACTTGTATAAAGAGGCGGGCGTGTCTAGTAACCCCAAGAAACAAATAAAAGATACACAACATAAAATACAACAACTTAAGAGTTTTTACCAAAGAGCTAAAACTATAAATGATATAAAGTAAGGAGAGACTAGCTTTGTTTTTGCTTTTTGCTTTTAGAGTTTTGTTATTTGATTTCAGCGCCAAGTTGAAGAAAAATACATCAATGTTTTTCATTAATTAATATATAGTAATTGAAATGCTCATGTTCGGGCCATTAATTAGGGACACTCATTACATGTAGTATGTATGTATTCAAAATAAATGTATACATAAAATAAAACTAAATATAAAATATACATACATATAAAAAAAAAAAACTTAAATTATTGCTATATAAATAGTACTAAATACATAATATAAGAGTTATGAAACTGGGTTCTCTATATAAAATTTAAAAAAAAAAACAAAGTACAGGAAGTTTGGGTCTGTGCGGGAGTTCGGGTATAGGAGTAGATTATGTCAAGTGTTCCCACCATTTCTTTTGCGATAAGTCTTGAGGTTTCGCTAAAACTCGTTAGTACATAAGTGTTTTGCTGTTTTTTAACTGCTTTGAACTGGTTCCACAACCGAAAAGAACCAGTTGTAATGCGTAAGCAATCAGTTTCGTCATAGCCACAAGTTCAATTTGATTAATTTCACAATGATTTTTGATCGGAATGGCAATATAAATTAATATTTCGTAACAATTGTGACGTTCGCAAGCAATCACAACTGATTGCTGGTTAATAAGAAAAACGAGGTTCGTTTGTGATTGTTGTACATAATGCTTACATGCATTATTAGCTAAATGCTTAATGAAGAACTTATAATCTATGCGAGATAGTATTCAGTCGTCATACTGCGTCTTTAACGCCCACTTTATAATCTCTATACTCTATAAAATATTCTATCCAGTGTCAACTGCAGAAATGAGGAGCATACCAAAAAGAAACAGCTAACCATTTATGGACACGTGAATGAATTTACTTAGCAACAGAACATTGTTTATCACACACTAAAGCAAACATTGAAACAATCATTTTTATGATAAGAACCAGCTAGATTAAGTTCTAGAAGTATAATCTATATGAGTGAATACATTGGCAATTACTATTTACAAACGAATTGAGGGGGAGTGCGGACTTTGGGAGAGTTAAAGTAAATCAATGTAATCCCGTAACAACGTGGACACCATAAAGCCTTTTCTTAGCTTTCGAGACAGTTCTTGTATGCGAATTCCATTGTTTCATTCTACGAATTCTTACCGAAGGGTAACTTATTTCCGTAGACCATGAAGTAATGAAACTAATAGAAGGTGCCTCCAGTGCACAACTTTTCGATTAGTATTATGAGCAGAACATGTACAACATCGTGCATTTTCTACTTCGTTTCCGAATAGTCGATATACATTTAAGAGTCTTATCCGAAGAAATGTTATTTTTTATTAAAACCTTTCTTACAAATACACCCATAGGTGTGAAATACAATAGATATCGACCTTTTCTCTTTAAATTTATAATCAGTTCGTTTGTATTTCGGACTCTTTGTATGAAGAATTAAGAGTTTACAATAATTCGACGGTGCTGGAAAGTTTGCATATAACCGATCATATTTTTACCAAAATATCCATAATTGCTAATAATCGATTTTCATATAAACGACTATTTTTTTATGAGAACTGAAAACAAAATGCTTTAAAACTATATTTTTTTTTGTATATAAGCAATACTTTCATTTAAACGATACGTCATAAAAGCGATAATTACTGTTTTTTCTTGTAAGTGAAATGTACAAATACTGGCAGGCGACTTGGAATTCAAAATCTTAAAAAACTTGGTGACGTCATTTACGAACAGCCCCTTATCGGCGAAGCTATGTTTCAGCATTTTCATTACTCTTCACAATATCACATCTCTAGTTTGTTCACTTTGAGTGACTAGTTATTTTTTTTTTTTGTGTAATATGTTATGTATGAGTTTTATTTTTGTCATTGTAAAGATAACAGCGCAGCAATCTTATCAGCGGGACCTAGTTGACTTGAATACCTTTTTGAATTAGAGCTTGAGTTCTTATCAGGACATGTGAACAATATTACTGACATTATTTTCGCATATCTTTCCCTGACAGGTTTATAAAAATATATGTACATATATGTATGTAGTATATAACCGAAGCTGCTCTTATGTAAACACAAGCTGCATATGAACGGTAAAACGAATATGCTTTTGTCACTTTGGACTGTCAAGTGTAGACACAAATACCGCAATTTTGCAGTACTCGACGAGCCAGCGGACTTCATAGCGCACACGACAGCATGCACTCATACACTCCTAGTCACTTGACTAGAGCCAATTTTCAAACAAAATATACATAGGAGTCTGATTTGAGCGATTAGGCCAAACAAGCACTCAACTTAGAGATAACAAGGGGCCTAAAATATTTACAGCATCTTTTAGATACTTTTGAGACTCATCCAGTAGTTTAGTCAAAAGTTCTTTCAGTCAATTATCAGTCTATCATCATTATCCCCCGTGTGGTGAGCGGTTTAGTGAAAACCACCTCAGCAATCGTATGAGGCGACTAACAATGACACTGGGTTCTTTCGAGACCAGTAGAGCCACCCCAAGCCTTAAAAGGGTTGTGCGTAGGGTTTGGGTGCCACCACGTAAAACCACAAATCCATTGAAAGAATGTATTTACATCAGGCCGTAGCCCGATAACGGGTTGTTATGGCCAGTTAAGAAGAAGACTTGCTTTTGAAATTACTCTGTTCTATTCAAGTAGAGAGGAGTGTAAGTATTAGACTTAGAGTCCTTAAAAAATTTATAAATTTATATAAATACCCACACATACACGCATATATGACGTGCATAAGCACATACTTATGCACCTGAGGTTCTCTGCGAGAATGCGAATGCCAGACAAAACCGGATTTTATACAATCAGTACATTCAGCTCTCTTCTCTTGTGGCTGACGGTCGCCCTCTCTCTCTCTCCGGCGGCGGCGGTCGCAACCCAAAAGTAACTCATTCGTTCTTGTTGTTGTTGCTGGTGGCGGTGACAAGAAATTTATGGTTTATTGCTTGTTCATCTAGCATAGTTTTTGTCGCATTCCTCTCTCTATTCGGCTTGTGCCAAATAGAAGCAGCAACAAACGAGCCAACGCAAAAAAGCCAACTAAAACTTTATTTAATCAAATTTATGGATGCCGCCCCTATTACCGTTACCCGCCCCGTACTCCTGGCCACGTTAGCAAACGCAGACGCTTTGCGCCTTCTCCTCTCAAACACTCGTGACATATTGTTATAGCCATTTGTTACAAAAACAACAACAAATTCCCATGTTCTTGAGCTTGTGTGTGTGTCGGTATGTATTTCATACATATATGTCAGTGCCGGCTCAAGTTTATTTGGCGCCGTGTTTAATCATTTTTGATCCGCCCCTCTTTTTTCATTTAGTCTCCAAATTACAAAGAACAATTGACGTAATTCAAAAACGTTCATAACTATAATAATTAAATTTCTGACTGGCGCAAGTCTTGGACTGGGAAGATACGCTAAAATACCGATTTCAATTAATCTGAGCAGTGGGCTAAGTTTTGGCTTGCCTAATCTAAAAAGCATTGCGACTCAAAAAGATAATTCCGAAAGTCCCTCTAGTTACAACATTTTGAAGGACAAAAGTTACATCTGATAGCACAGATAGTCAAATCTTTCTTGATTGCCAAAACCTAGAAAAACTTTGCTTGTTGCATGCCACAGTGAAAGGAGTATTGAACCATATTCTCAGGGAAAACCGTATTCTAGAGTGCATATTCTCTGTTTGTTTTTACAGATAAAGCCCAGAAAATTGAATAAACCCGATTACGAATAATAAAGTGCCATCCTTAATGTTACTCCTTTGGCTTAAAGAGTTTAAAGCAATTTTTATCGTTACTCAGATTCTTAGTGTTGTAGACGAACTTGTATGTTTAAGCGTGTTAATTGAGTTGGCGGAAGGTCAGTGAATTGTTGTCCAGGCGACATGAAACATGAGACAAAAGATGAAATTTTGCAAAAAATGGATGATTGAAGGTATTTTTAAGCCGTATTGTAGTTCATTTTTTTGCGTCACAAAAATAAACACCATAGTTTAATTTATCGCGCCCCTTACGGCGTGTTTTGAATACCCCTTGAGCCGGCACTGACATATATGTCTAACGTGTAACGCTCATTACAGATTTCAATTTTCGTCTTTGGTTGTTTTTATTATTTTTTAATGAACGGAATGAGATCATTAAGCTTGGCAACAACAATAATCAGTTTAACCCTTTAGTCCTAATGTTGCTGCTGTTTTTGTTGTTGTTGTTGCTTATATATTTTGTGTTTTGTTGCATATTTTATAGCCAAAAGCCATTAATTTATTTACACAGAAAATTTGCGAAAAGCAGCGAAACAAACACAAAATGTGCAATATTAAATAATAAAATTGAAATTTAAAAAAAAAAAAACATCAAAATTAATACGACTAGAAAAATTATATGTGTTACACACACAATTTTTAAGAGTGTGTGAGTTTCGGTTATTTGTTATTTTTAGCTGTCGCTGTGCACGTGAAAGCACAGTTTGGGCAGCACTGAGCACGGCTAGCCAGCAGCATACAGTGGACAAAAGTGAGCCCTATCAGTGATGATGACGTAATGAAGCTGAATAATAATGAATAATTTTTTAGTTTGTGTGTCAATGTGGGGAATATATGTACGAAATATCATTGAAAATCCAATCGAGTTTTAAACTATTTTGATATTATATGCACTTGCTAAAATCTACTGCATAACGGTGTTGCTAGCAATTTGACCGAAACACATCCCACATCCGTCCCGAGACGAGCCTGTGAAGCGTTCATCCGCCTTGGTCACACCCAAATCATTCATGAACACTACATCAATGGAAATGCCCGACCTGCATTTTCTTTCTGCGGAGGAAATCAGACCATAGACCACCTGCTGCACTCCTACCGAGAGTTGGAATTCATCCCATTGACGTTTTAAGTTAAAAATTTAAGGTAAAAAAAAAATCATTTAGACAATAATGTAAATTTAAAACAAAAATATTAATAATCAAAAAAAAGGCCATCGCTGCTAGTACTCGTCATACGAGGCATTAAGTTTAGTATTATATATAATATAATTTGTTTAAAACAAAAAAATAAATGATTTGACCAAAAATAAACATTTTACTCTTTAACACAAATTTCTTGTTCGAACTTGGGCTTAGGTGCGAATACTTTATACAAAAAAAAAACGAGCTACGAGGTGCTCCAATTTGCACGCGCTTTGTGTATATTTATAATTATTTTGCTTTTAAAATAGTATTTGAAGAATAAATGTATATGCATTTTTGAAAATTTGAAATTAAAAAAGCTACTAGGGTAAAAACTTTGGATATGCGGGCAGCCATGGCTGAAAACTTCTAAAACAATATTTGAGACAGTTGGTCGATCTTGCTCAAATTTAGAGTCATGATGTGTCTTTACATAAAACATAACTTTAAATTTACACTTTTGATAAACTGTATTATATATATTAAGTAATATCCGCTAGTTCAGTGCTTTCGCCCACTGTGCAGCAGTTTGAAGGCATTTGGTCATTGGATTAATAACAGCCAATTAGCTTTTGCTTATTTACAGTTATGCATGAGCGTCTACGCTGCAGCTATGCTCACACCAGCAGCAATTTGAGAGAAAATCAGCGAGAACGAGAAAAAAAAAAAGAAAACCACAAATTTGCCAATTACATAATCTTTGCCTTAAACTTTAGCGGTCGCAAGAAAATTGCTGCGGCTTGCTAGCAGCACGTGCGCAATCAAGTGCTTTAAATTTGATTGTATGTATCTACAAAGCCACACAGAGATACATACATATGAATGTATCTAAATGCAAACTTTTATGTATGGCAAAAAACACAGAAGACCGGCAATTCTCAGTGGGGGCAGCAGCAACATCTAGAACAACATATAGAAGAGTCTAACTGATTGATAGAAGTGGCTAGTGATATAAACGCTCACTAATTGAACGGTAATTATGAAGCATGCAAGATGTGCGGACGGCAAAAGTTCGGGATGGCGTTCGGGGCGTATGAAATTCAAATTCATTAAGTAAATTGTATGAAAAATGCCAATTAGAAGCTGGAAACTGAACTCAACAACAATTGACACAGTGCAGCGCTAGAGAATACAAATAAAACAACAACAATATAATTGAAAAGTACATAGAGTAAGAAAAACAACAACAGCTTTCCACTGATCTACAAACATACGTTTAATATGTACGTAAAGCTTGAGGCACGTAAAACAAATATGAATTGGAAATGCAAACATTACACACAGTTATATGTGAATATAGAAAGATACTGTGGATTTCGGGGCGGAGTGTAGCAGCTCCTCGGACAGCGGCAGCACACGCTGCACTTAGCGCATTGCTGCTAATGGTGTTTCCCACTTTAGTTTTTTTTTTTTTTTTTAGAGCTCTATCCATATCATCCATATCAACATTATGGTTATTATCATGCTTATCATAATCAGACAAATTTATATGCATTCAACGCAGAGGCAAATATTTATGTAGTATATATGTTTGTGTGTGCGTGTGTAGGTAAATATTTAAATACGCAACCAAGTTACTTGTGAAACAAATACAAAAGAAAAAAAACAGCCACAACAAAAACAAATTGGTTACCTTAAGCAGAAACAGCCCGACTATAATATACCCTCTAACCTCGACACAATTGAGCCCAACAGCTCTAATCTGATATTGATGCGATTTGGAACACAGTTTGGAAACACTATGCAACAACAAAAAAAAACCTATGTCTAAAGCACAACTGTTTAGATCGCTGTTTTCGAATTCGGAAACCATTTTGGATTTAACAGCACCGTTTTCAAGTTATCGCTATTTCAAAAAATTCGAAATTTGCGAAGTAATGAAATCTCTTTTATCTTGGAAACCTTACTAACGATCGAGATGAATTGAAGGTAATTTAATCAAATCAATGTCTTGCAGACAGTTTTGGTCTAATTTTATTCGATTGCAGTTACAGGGAGATAAATACATTTTTTTTTTCTTAGAAAAAATTTTTTTTTTTTTTTATTAAAAATGAATAAATTAAAAAATGTTTATATGTTTTTTTTTTTGTATTCCATAAATTTATTCTTCGCGAATATTTCAACACCAATTTGAGCAAAATCGATAGTGAAATGGAGAAGTTATTGGGGAATATCGGAAAAAAAAATGCCACGATCGACAACAAAAAACAATACAAAAAGCCTGGAGTCACACATACTTTTTCTGGTAAATTTGTGGTCGCTGATTGCAAATTCGGAAACCGTTTTGAGCTATCTAGAACGATTATCGAATAATCGCTGTTTCAAAATTTAAACTCAAATTACAGATTTCGAAAGTGGCAATGTCAGCAAATCTAATATTACTCGAGAGCCTTACTGCCGATCGAGATGAAAAATAACTTGTAATTACCTCTAAAGAAGAAGTACTTCTATTTTTTTCTTTTCCTTAAAATTGGAAAAAGTGAACTCCGTGTTTTTAATATGCACTGCTTTTGATTTGAATACAGTAGCTGCTTGAAAAACACTATAGAATATCAGCATAATCATATTCAAAAGTTTATTAATTGGTTTGCTGCTTTGTCGAGGTCGTAAGTCGATCCAGTAGTAAAACTTATATTAGAAGCAGTGTTGCCAACTTTTTACCAGCAAAAAAAAACATACATTGCAGAACTTTAGGCACTATAATCTTACCGATGGATGACAAATTTTTTTTCTTAATTTCACTTGAAGCTAGAATTCCCGCTGCCCGCTGTTTTCAATCTTTTCACGCCATCAGGCTTAAAAAATGAGGCTAGATCTAGCGGGAAAAAATCTAAATTTATGACACTGATTGGAAGATTGTCGTATAAAGGTATATGAGAATGCTAAGACTGGATCAGCAAACATCTCAATGAACCACGTGACGCATTTTGGCGATGTCCAAGATAAAGACAAACGTTTGAAGCAAAAGACAAACGTTTGAAGTAAAAGACAAACGTTTGAAGCAAAAGATATGCCATATTCGACATATGTATCTACCAGCTACTATAGCTGTGTATAGAAGTGGAATGGAAAACAGACGCCTTCTTTCGAACACTACCTCGTTTTTTGTCAAAAATGTGTGTGTTTTTGCACGAAGTAGTACTTTGTAGGTTTTAGACCCTTTTCTTCTAGATGTTAAACACACAATATTTCTGTACTAACTTGGTATATCTCTTATCCTTTGGCTACAGTGTATGGCAACAACAACTATAACGCATTTATAGCATCGTTTCTATTAGCAAAGACGTCGAGAAGTCAGATGTGTCTGTATCTGTGCTTGAGCATGTGAGTATGTATCTATGTAGCATGAGTATGAATAAAAGTGTGTGAGCTTTGTTGGGGGGCTTTGCCTGGTTGCTGTAAATTGAAATAAAAAAAAATTCTTTGTCTATTTTAAAATTAGCGAAAGCAACAAATGACTAGGCGACTAGAGGCGTCCGCATGTGTGCATGTGTGTGCGAGAGAGCCAGACAGATTGCGAGACAGAGCGAGAAGGCTTCTCTGTGCCGTGTGGCAAAAGTTTTGCAGTTTTAACCTCAACGAACACAAAAACAACATTCAAATGCCAGTGCTTGTTGCTTGTTCTTCTTGTTGTTGTTGTTTTTGTTGCTGTTAGACGGCAACAGGCCGTAAGTCCAGGTCCAAGGAAATACATTTTGTTGCTATTGTTCTTTTTGTTTGGTTTTGGTTTTCTTTTTTCACATTAAATTTGTAAGCAAACAAACTTTAAAAAAAAAAACACTTGTTTAACGATTTCAAATTGAAAAATTGTATTTTACGAAAATCTTTTAATGTTTCCAAATTGTAGTTTTGGCAGCTCTCTCTCAGCGCCAATATCTCTTCAACCGCACAACAAGAGCATCTGCTGTTTTTTTTTTTTGTGTGCGAGTGTTTGTACAATGTAGATAAATATTTTATTTGGTTGCATTTCGTCTCTAATTAAGCGAAATAAACATAGAAGCTAAATTTAATTTATTTGCTCGTTTTCGTATGGGTTTTTTTTTTTGTTCGATATGTTTCAAGTATTTTGACCATGGAACCCGGAAAAAGTTTCATTAATTACGCAAAAATTGTGGATAAATTCATCTTAGTACACAGTTTAAGAACTATTGTGGGAAGACAATGTACTCTCCCCTTTGGGAGTCTGTTCACATATTAACCCTTTGAGGATCGAATTAAAGTGGGGTTTCTCTGGCGTTTTTGAAACTGAAGTTTGTGGCATTCAGAGTATACCATAATTGAAAAAAAATCGTATGCAGCTAGTCGGGGCGGTGCCCGACATTGGGATACCCTGTATCCATTTTTTGCACGGAGTAAGGAAGTGAGATACCGACATGAATCGATAAACCGAATCCCAAATAAGCATATTAATTCCTATATCTTGTAAAGTTTTCATCCGATCTTAATAGTTTTTACAGAAAAAATCTTTATATTTTCATACAATGTTTGCATTTCGAATTAAATCATTGAATTAAATTTTCTCATCTGCAATGATTCAGTTAATATTCTAATCCAAGTTTCCAGTAATGCCTCAAAGACCATTGAGCGGACACTGTTATGTCAGATTGTGTTTGAGAATGACGATTTTGTCTGCATTACATTACGTAAGCTTTTTATAATGTTTGCAAATTATTAAAATTCAATACATAGAATCAATGGATCCAAGGTAATTTTTATTAAACATATATTTTGCTGTACGAAGAGATTTTCGACCGATTTTTGACAATTGCTTTTTTTTATTTAATTTGTTACAAAATACATTTTTCATCATAATAGATCCCGATTATGCTTATTATAATTCCAAAATAGCAGATTATTATTATAAGAAGGAGCAAAAATAGAGGAGTAAAAATATTTTGGTGACGGTAAGGTGAAGCAGTGTGCATTTTGTGACTTTTGCAAAAGTCGTTCTTCTTTGTGTTACCTTTGAGATCAGAACCAAACAATCTATAGATTGTATAGGCCAAACCTAACTTAGGCATAAGGCACTGATCACAAGAAACCATTTGTGACGAACGACGATGCAAACGTTTGTTCCATTTTATGGAAATTCGAAACGCTCAGCATTTCGATTTATGAGCGTCTACTGTTTACTGTCTACTGAATGCATATTGTCAATCTAAATTGCTATTGATCAATAAATAATAAATAAATTTATGGAAAAAGTTTCAGTTTTAATATTTTTGCATGTGTATACACTATTCACATGGCCGGCTGTTGTGGCGCTATTTATATGTCAATTATCAGTCAGACGAACAATTGAATAGAGCTCAAATTGATTTGAACGAAAACAACGTAAATACATAGACATATATACACACGATCCTATATAGTATATAGTAAATCAACACACACAAATGACAATTTATTTATTACAAGCTTGTTAAATGCCTTTAAAGCAGAGTGCATTTTATTTATTTGTTGCTGTTTGTTCGAATTTCAAAGATAAGATGAGTGTATATACTTATATATAGTACATACAAACATACATACTACATATATATATGTATGTAATGTATGTACTTAAAGCCTACTTAGGCATGTGCACAATAATTGCATTGATAATTACAGCAAAAGTAAGTTAGTGAAACAGTCATACGTACAGTGACTGCCACAATTATGCGCACAAGCGGCTTGTTTCGTTAAAGCGTTGTGCCAGAAAACCCTTTCGAAAGAGTTTGAATCATAACGAAGTTCCGGTGCTAGGATCGTTGATTTGCCAGCAATGTGCTTAAAGCGTAGGAAATCTTTCCAATTTATATTGAAAATTAGTCTTATATTAGCCTCTATTGTCAGCAATACGCTTGAGTGACTCAAATTGCTGGAACAATTGTTGCTTCGGGGCCCACCGATGCCTCTAGCTTCTTCACTGACGGATCTAAGTTAAATGATCAGCTTGGAGGTGGGGTCTTTTCAGTACCTTAAGAACTGGGGAAGTTTTTCGAGCAACGTAAATATTTACAGTGATAGCCAAGCGGCCATCAAATCAACTAGCTCCATGTCGTTAAATTCGATATCTGTAACAAACTGTCGTAGATCTCTACATGAGATGGCTCAAAAGTTTGTTATAAGCCTAATATGGGTACCTGGACACCGAGGTATCGAGGGAAATTGCACAGTTGACGAGCTTGCCAGACAAGGTACTATCGCTCACTCACGAAGGAGACGGAACAAGTATATCTATGGCCACTTGTAAGCTTTATATTATAAATCGCTTCGATTATAAATCCACAGAATAATTGGAAAATGCGGCAAATTGCCGTAAAGTAAGCAAATACGAACAGCGGAACTCTGCACTCTGAACAGGAAGAGATGTTCTGTAGCTATCACAGGACTGATTGGCGCTCATGCGGCGCGGCTTCGACTCCCTTCAATGACCTTTGCAGGAGCTGTTGAGACAAGGAAGAGGTAGAGCATCTCTTCTGCTCATATCCGGCGCTCTGTAGGCGAAGACATAAACATCTATGCAAATACTTCCATAAATAGTAGACTTTATCGCTGCAACGGGATGGTCTTCCCTTTGATTTTGTATCTGTTGGTTAACGGGGAAGGAGTGATCCGTGATCAACGGACCGAAATACGGCCTAACTGTGCCAGGCAGATAGCCTAAACTAAGCAGCTGTTTACTGTTCCATAGCAATCGAAGTGAAAAGGACACAATTTGCAGCAACAGCTACAAGTTCAGTTTTCACATGCAAGAAAAAACTGTGGATGTATGCACATTTTTCGTGAGTACTGTAAGTTGGATGTATTGCTATATATATTAGCTGTATCACAATGGAAAATTGTATCACACACATCAGCAGCCAGCCAGACAGTCTCAAGGCAGTCAGCCAAGTGAATCAGTCAGTCAGTCAGTCAGTTAGTCAGTCATGAAAGAAAATATTTAAGAAAAAAATCTGACAGACTTGCCAACTGTCAGCATTTTACGGTTTTTTTTTTTTGTTTTTTCATATTTTGGCATCTTGGCTGGGATGACCAGAAAGTTGGGGGCGTATGTACTGTAGAATGATGCTCTCTCTCTCTCTCAGGATGAGCGGCATACTAAAATGTTGGTGATTTTGTTGACTTGGGCTATGGCCTTTTTTTTGCCTTGTTCTTTTTGTGCTTTGCTAATGAAAAGCCAAACAAACAACAACAAAAGCAGACACACGCACACATATGCCTGCAATTGCGTTGCACAGTGGGTCAACTTCAATGGTTGTCACAATTGTTTTCAAAAGCGAGCAATTTTATATATTCTGTTTACGTTACACAGTAAAAACAAACCAAGTTGACATTTCTTTGTGTCTTTGTTTCATGTTGTGGTTCGTTTCTCGTTGTTACACGCTGTCATATCTTGATTTTGTTGACTAGCATTCTACAATTATACAGATATACGTACGTATATATTTTTATTGTTCGCACTCAGAAATTTATTTATATGTATTTATTTTTAAATATGTTTAAGTATAACAAAGACATACACACACACACATTAAAACATATAGCAGCAATACGTACGTACATACATATGTATATAGGAGATATATCAACACACAGAGGCGCCATTTTGTATGTGAACTTTTAGCGTTTGTCAAGTGCTGCTGGCCGCCATTGTCGCCCCTTCTAGCGTTGGCCCTGCCCCCGAATCCTCACTAGCTAAACGGCCCAGACACACAGATAATACAGTATTGTATGTATATATGTTCGAGAGTGAAAATATCTGCGGCATTTCTGCTGCTGGCTGTCCGTCTTTTGGTATGTCTGTCTGTTGCCGTCATGCTTCGCAGTAAATTGGCATGAGACGCAGCAGCGCCAAGTAAAAGGTGCAATCACACTTGCACTTATATAGGTATGTCTGTATGTATACTTGTAAATGTCTCTGTTTAAGCAGCCATTATCTAGCACAACCGGAAACACAGCCAACCTTCGGTCGCTCTCTTTCTGTTTCTCTCTGTGTATAAGCAAAATGTGGCATCCGAGGTGGCAGTGCAGGACACGAACACAATGATGCACTACCAATGTGCATTGGAGGCGAAAATCCGGACGGGCAGGTGCATAATAGCAGACATATAGATGGCAACTCTGGCGGTATCTTTTAAGCATTGGCAACCACGACCAAGTTGTAAGCGCAAGCTATTGAAAGGGAAATTACATTTCAACATTATACCCCATATAAATGTATGTACAGCATCGCAAACAAATTGTAATGCTTTTGTACCAGTGTGCGCCAAGCAAGTCGCTTTTAAAATAAGCCAAGTACACACAATAATATTTCAACGGCCTTGCACCACTGTGCGTGCAGCCGGCAAAGTGGCTTTTGTTTGACTTAAATGCGAGTCGAATTTTAAATATTTGCCATTAAATTATTTATTTATGTAATGAATACAACCTTTTAAACAATGCTAGTTTAATTTGGACATAAAAAAACAATTGCCACAGGTATAAAGCAAAAAATAATAATTAAAAATAAGCTGCAGTGGTGTTCTTAGCGAATGAGTTACTCAGAAGTTGTATTTTCCAACATCACAAAGGCAAGTAGCAAAATTGATTACATATTTACTTAAACAAAAAATTAAAATCCATACATTTTTTAATTCAAAATCATTTAACATTTCTGATTTCTCTCTATGATTTATATGAACAACTGCGTTGTGAGTTACAATAAATATATAAACAGTCATGTTCTCCATAGACCCAACGGACCGAACACTTGTCGGCTTTTTACACAGACACAGCCGAAGTGCAAGCTCAGGCCCTTACTGCTTTTGCGAGAGTAATGTCAATAACAACTGAGAAAACGTACGTGAACTCATGCATGTGTCAACACAAGGACACAACTATTCTCTTTCGTCACACAAATACTATTGCAGATGCCACTAGCTAACAGAGAAAACGTTCATGAACAGTTACCAACACATGTAAAGCCTTCTCAACATAAATGTTTTTTTTTTTTATTAGTTTTACCTATGATTTGGAAAAATATATGAGTAAAACTTATATTCTGCACTTCTTATGAAAATTGCCTACACAATGATATAAGTTTCACCCATATTTGTTTTCATATAGTTGGTGAAAAAGGGGTCCACAAATTTTTCCTTAGCCTCAAAATTAGAGAAAAATTCGAGTCTTTAGAATTTGTTTGATATTTAATGAATGGCTTCGTCAGCTATATACGAAAATATTTGGCAATTTTTTCCCGGACAATTAACCACATTTTTAGGCTTCACTTCACTTTTGCTTTTTATTCCAAAATGTATTATACGTTGAGTGCAAGCAGCAAAAACAAATTTCAGGCCCTTCATTTGCTAATTGCAACGACAAGTATCAATGAATCACAAATAAATTACCTAAGGATATAAATTACAACTCCAGAAATGGAATACTAAGGATTTCAACGATATGGGGAAGAATTTCTTGGTCTTAAGCTTCTAGCAAATTACAGCAAAGGGTTTAAGAATGGCTCATGGCCGCTAAGGGACAATATTTCGATTGATGTGAAAAGAAATAGTTTTCTTTTGTTAACTAGTGTAATCAATAAACTTATTTAAAATTCGTAGGGGGTTCCCCCCCTTCGTTACTACGCCACTGATACACATAGTTTTTGGCTTTCAGTTCACATATTAGTTGGAAACACTTCCTTCTGTGTTACCAAAAACAGCGAAATTATTTCATTTCAAATTTAAACACCTGGACAACACGTGGTTTGTCTACAATTTCTTTGAAGTATGAGGTTAAAACAATAAAATGAAAATCATTGAAAGAAAATTAGCTCTGAAACGATCATTTTATTAAGAGTGTGATCTGTTCATAGATGTTATGTAGAACAATCTAATGCCGTAGCATTATATGGCCAATTGATATATGCCATGAAAAATGTACACAAGTACTACAAGTTTAGTACAAATCTTTTATTTTTTTTTTACATACATATAATGCATATATTTACGTAAACAATTTGAAAGCATTGAAAATACATTGAACACAATGTGAAGAAAATGGGCAAAATAATAAAATACATAAGAGAAAAGAAAATTAAGACACCTTCAATGTGAACATGGCTATATGGCGGAATTGTACGAAAAAAAAAAATATATATATATATATATATATGTATATATATATCTGTATAGTATATACATACATAAATTCATGCGCATACGTAGGTTGGACGGTACGACAGCTAGACAGACAGTCCGATGGATAGTATGCATAGAATAATAAATACATGCAAAAGGCAAAAGATAGAAGCCAATTGATGGTTGGGGCAGCCCGCGAGCTGGGGCGCTACAAACTCTGGCTAGTAGTGTAAACAATGCAGCCAGCCAGCCATATAGCCAGCTAGCTAGTTAGTTTGGCCAGCGAGGCCAAGGTGGGAAAGACCAGGCCAGGCCACGCCACACCGTACCCGGCCACCGGACCGGGAGTTAATATAAACAAGTAGACAACAACATGGCCATCATATACTTAGACATTGCCGCATTGGCCTGCATGTGAAATGAACACCATCGAACCGAACCGAACCAAACCGCACCGTTCGTGTAAATAACTTAAGTAACTTAAACAAAATCATATGGCTTTTGGCAGTAATATAAAATCAAAAAAAAACAAAAAAAAAAAAAATCAGTAGGGACGCTGCACTACTGTGTCATACCCTGTACCCATTTTTCCCTTAAAAATCAAATTTCAGTGTAATATTTTGTATCAAGGTATCAACTGTACTGCGTGGAGTGAGAAATTGATTCGGCAAAATGTCAACATTGTTTGGTCTTCAAGCCAAATTAGGAAGCTGTATCTTCTACAATGCGCTCAAATTTATAAAACCCTTTTGGGGCTGCTCATAAATGACGTCACAAAGTTTCTAGGAATGCTTACAGTTGTTCATATGTCAAGGGGTATGGGAGTAATCAAGGTATCAACTGTACTGCGTGGTGTGAGAGGTTGATTCGGCAAAAAGTCAACATTGTTTGGTATTTAAGTCAAATTAGGAAGCTGTACCTTCTACATTGCTCAAATCTATAAAACCCTTTTGGGGCTGTTCATAAATGGCGTCAACAAGTTTCTCGGAATGCTCACTGTTGTTTTTTGGTTATGGTTTGTGACGTCACATTAGGGGTACGTGGGTTGCCTAAATGTCACTATTTGTGACAATATAATCTTCAAATTTTTGGTGACGTCATTTATAAACAGCACCTTTACACTTTGTGTACAGCGTATAAAGAAAGTCTAAAGTGTACAACAAATCGTGCTTATAGCTTATGCAATGCATGATTTTGACAAATTCTGTATAAAGCATATACTTAACCATATAGAAACCTCGTAGACAATTAAGAATTCATAAACGCATCTAATAAAGGTGTGGTTACCTCTATTGTTTATACCTTTTCGGTCAGTTAATGGTTAATTCCACTTGAGAAACATGTTCCCCAAACCTGATGCCATTCTTTGGTTAATTGTCATATATTTAAACAAAGAACTTGATTTTTCGTTTCAAAATAATCTTTGTTACATTTTATGCTTAGTATTCATTTAATTTCGCCAGCTCATAAATTTTATATTTTTATGAGCATTGCGTTGCATTTCTGAGTTTCCTTCTATATATTTTTTTATCATGTATTATTTTTTTATTAGCTTCAAGCACATAAATTATTTTTAAATTTGTCAACAGTATGAACTTCGTTGTTATTGTTTTTTAGTTCTGGATCAGAGACTCTGGTCTCCTCTTACGCCTCTTACTTGGCTTTTCAAATATTGTAATTTTACATTGGGGCTTTTCATAAGTGACGTCAACGCCGAGGGGAGGGGGTAGGGGGGTGTTTCGAGAACGTGACGTCACAATGAAAATGTTAACAGAATCTGAGAAAAATCGAATTCAAACATGTGCATCAAAGAGCTTGCAACAAAATTGAACTATTGACTCTTTAAATATCTTCCGTTCGATTTTATAGCCCCCTGTGCATTCTATCTGCTATGATGCAGTTGATATTCTATTCCAAGTTTCTAGGAATGCTCACAGTTGTATTTTGGTGTCACGGTTTGTGACGTCACATATAGGGGGCTGCCTATATGTGACTATTTGTGACAGAGGGGAATAATATAATCATAATAGTCTTCGTCCTGTCGTCGATATTCCACGACTTAATACAAGCTCCCATAAAAGCTGAGTTCACACAACATCACAAACAACGTTTGTGTGAACAATGTATTTTGTTGTTGTTTTTTCATTTCAAATTAATTTTTACCTGTCTAAAACGCAACGTAACCAGTTGAAATTTATATTCTGCAAACCGCAAGCATTTTATTTTTCAAACGGTATATGTTTCACTTAAAAATGTTGCGTTATTGCAAAGTAATCGGTACCACACCGTATATAGAATATGCCAATAAAAAACGACTTACTTTACCAAAAAGAAAAATCTATAAAAGTATAAATAAAACTGCGTTGCAATTCGACTGAAAGATATTTCTAGATTACAGCAGAATTGGCGCATTAATAATTGTATAACTCAGAATATATCTGTGGTCATATGGAAGAATAGCTTAATTCGGTATAAGAAAATGTCGAGTTATTGCGTTCTGGAGCTTTATACGGGTCATAACAAGTCACCATTCCTTTTTTAAAGCTTGTATATTTCTTCTCTCATAAACTGATTGGTAATGACTTCTATTTAGCTCTAGAATGTACTCCATATGACCATGAATATATATATATATATTAACTAAGGCTGTTACATTCGAAATCGTCATAGTCAGAGTTTTGATAGAAATCTCTAGCCGGTTTCTCTGAACAGATTCAGTGCTCGAACACACTGATGATGGATTTTAAACGCTCTTAAAAGGGGTAAGATTTCAAATATGCAGCTTGCAAGCGTATATACAATTCGGCGCCCGAAACTAACTTTTTCCAACCTTACTTAATCATTGGTTTTTCTTTTTGCAATTGTGTGGAAAATTGAAAATTAAATGAGAGAGCGGTGAAAATGGAAAAAACGGTTAAAAGAGGTGAGCATAATAACATGAAGAACAACAATAATGAAAATAACAGCGACCAAACTAACAATAAACTATAAAAAGCAACACAAAAATATCGAAGAACAAGTGTGTTGCACGTGTATTGTTGCAAGAGAGAGAGAGTATATAATAGTTGTATGTAATGTTGCTACGTATGTAGGTAAACTTAACCAAAGGCCAAACCAATACAGAGACGATAGCAGTTCATGTTGTTGATCTTATTGTTGTTGCTGTGGGTCAGTGGGCGGCGGTACAAAGAGAGGTCGAAGGCGCACTTACATATTGTAAAGGAGGGGGGGGCGGCGCCCCCTATGTACAACCAACAACAAAACTAAAACAAGTAGAATAAGAAGGAAACTGCTGTGTGTGAGAGTGTGTGTGGGTGTGTTTATAAATGTAGTTGTAGTTTTAGTAGGAAGAAATATTGAAAGTGGGCAAAATGTTGGCGGGCAATTAGATTGCTTGGAGGGTTCGAGTGGGGCTGTTGTGTACGTCAAATTGCGGAATTGCGGAATTGCGGGTTATGGGTTGCGGGCAGTTTCAATTTTTGCTACAACTTCTTGTGTGTGCGTGTCTCAGCAGTGTCCCATGTGTCAGTTTTGTTTTGCTTAAGAGAAATGGTGGGAACAGGCGACAGCGACGAGTCCGGTTTAGTTTTTGAAATAGGGTTAGGTTAGGGTACTTTCATATATAGTATATGGATATTTATATAATAAATAAATATTTATGCATATGTTTGATAGTGTATCTACTCACCAAATGATTGAGCATAAATCGCTAAAAATATCGAGAGGAATGAAAGAGCGCTAGCCAAGAATTTTGCCTCCATCTTTGGTATTGATCCGTGTTGTGGTTGTTGTTGGTAGGTATTGTTGTTGTTGTTGTTTTTGTTGAAGATGTATGTTGTTGTAGCTGCGCTGTTGCTGCACTTGTTATTTGTTGTTGTTGTTATTGTTGTTGCAAGTTATTATTTATTATGCAGTGTTGGTTATTAAGATATTTAGAATTTGTTGTGTTTATTAATTGGTTGCATGTGGTAATTATTTTATTTATTTACTTTTAATGATTGAATATTTGTTGTTGTTTTTTTGTTGTTGTTGGTTTGTACTTTATACTTAATTAGCTATATCATTTTATTTTACTATTAATTTAATTTTATGTATACTTTTTTTTTTAATTTTTAAATTAATACGCCTATAATTAATTTGATATTAGTTGATGTAGTTGTGTTTTTGTTTGTGTTTTGGTTTCAATTTGTTTTTAACCAGCTCCAGCTTTTGTTCTTATTTCTTGTAGCTACATTATACATATAAAAAAAGAACAAATTTTATTGTATAAAATAAAAAAATTATTAGCAATTTATTTTAAGTTTTTCATTTCTTTTTGTTTTTTTTTTCCACTTAATTTTAATATTTGTTTTCTTTTTGCTCGTTTTAGTTCACGATTTCATTTGTCTGTCTGTCTGTTCTTTTTTTTGCAAAAATTTAAAAATACATAAAATCACAAGAAAAAAAGCAAAGCAAATGCCGCGGCGTCTTCAAGTGCGTCGACAACGCAACGACACTGTTAACGTCAACGTTTGGCAAACAGCAGAACACACACACACACACACACACGCACACACACACACGCACAGCAACAGCAAAAAGTCTGCTGACAATAAACGATTTCTATATCTGTGTGTTCGTTGTAACTCAAGGATATACGGATACAAGAGCGTAAATAAAATCGGAAAGCAAAAATCCATCACTGACGCACTGCCACTGCACAGTGTGACATTTAGCCAATCTGGAGCGACAAAATTCGATTGAAGCCGTAGTAGATACATATATCGACTTGCATAAGATGAGCATGCATAAATCGTGGTCAAGAAGAATTTATTAAATCAATCATACTACAGAAAGTGTCTTGGGTCCTAAATAGGAACTACCGGAACAGGACAATAGCGATACTATTGGATACTCAGACCGTTAAAGGGCGGTTGCAGGAACCAGAATAAACTCCAAGCTGGTTCGAGAAACCCGCCTGAAGATGGATCTTCTGGGACAACGTAGCTCACTCTCACTCAGATGGGTCCCTGGGCACACCAATATCCCTGGAAATTATCTTGCGGACAAGCTAGCGAGGCATAGTGCTGCGAACCCACTGTTAGAACCAGAAGTTTTCTCTATCATTGGCAGACACAACATCAAGCAACTTCTAAGGGAAGAGGAAAGCATAAGACGACCTGGATAAACATTCCAGGTCTGAGACAGGCCAAACAAAACTTGGCTCTTACAACCAGATTAGGTTCAAGAAGCTATTGCAGCTAGGTAAGAACTCTATCAGAATTCTTACATGTCTGCTTTCTGGACACTGTAGAGCAAGCTGGGCATCACTGGCTCTGCCACCTGCAGGTTCTGTGTACTTGAGCAGGAATCCATCCAGCACATTCTAACTGAGTGACGAAGACTGACGCGGATACAGGATCTCGCTGGCCGATATTACACGGCTGAAACCATCCCATATAATTCCGTTTATAACATTGATATGACTGACAATGGAGCTGTAGGCTTAGTAGGCGGCATAATAGAACTCACAGGTCGCGCTGCCGTAAACCCCAATAACATTATTATTATATGAATCAATAAATGTTTTTGGGAACACGGAAAGATTTCCATTTATAAGTTACAACTTGTAAGAATATAATATTTGTGAACATTGCCTCACTCTTTAGCTCATGATGAAGTTTAATCGTTCAATCAGTCATTTCGACAAATCGTTATCAGCATTCAAATTGATAACAGGCACAATTTTGACTTGAGAACTAGATTTTGTGCGACACATGTTTTAAAAACTCATTGAGTTTGGCAAGTTTTTGCTTGTTTCATGATGACCCTTTGCCACTTTTTGGGCGAAATGTCACACTGTGCACTGCCAACGCTAATGTACTTGATGAAGCCAGCAGCCGCAGTCGCAGCAGCATTAACATTCAACTAAATATAAATTTTACAAATTGGCATTTGTCTTTATCTTCTTGGCTTGATTTTCTGCTGTTTCAACTTTTGCCAGCGTCATCAGCAGCAGCAGCAGCAGCGGCCTAGATGGAATGAGAATTATATGGATTGGTGGGACGTTAAAGAACACGTGCTGCTACAACGCATTGAGATGGGGACGGCGGCGGCGGAGCGTTTACGTTGCAATGCAGCGGCAAAGTCACTTGCTAATTTGGCTTTTGTCTTAAACATGATTTTAACGCTCTTGCACTTATACAAACACCCACTCACACACACACTCGCACACACACAAACATATACAATCACGAGCGGCTAGGAAAATTTGGCCCGGTCAAAGAATTTTTGGCTCGCAAACCAAAAAAGAAATACACTCATAAGTATGTGTTTAAATATGTATCGAGTGTTGTCGCCGCCGTCTTCGTAGTCGTCGTCGTCGCCATGTCGGACTCAGACTCGCAGTCGCTATCGATGGGAAATATTTGTGAAAACGCACTAAAAAAGCAAAAATTATTATGCTCACAATACACGAAAACTCCTAGTACCACACACGAAACACACGGACACGGCCCCCAATGACCGCCGCACAAATTTAGCGACTAATATAACTACACAAGGCAAAGAAAACCGTACATGTCAATATATACACATATGTATGTATCTATGTGTGTAAGAGCTACAATTTGTAATAGTAGTATGTACTATTTGGTAGGTAATAGTGTACCAAGTGGCAAGCGGCAAGCGGCTAAAATGGCGAACGGTGTACGGCGAATAGCGAATGGCGAAGAGCAGCGCACAGCAAACGGCTAACAACAGAAAAACGGACACGGCCGGAACGGAACGGAACGTAACGTAACGCAACGAATTCAGCAAGCAGACTGAACATTAGCACATGACAGCGAGCCAAATGAGAGCAGCAGTGAGCAGTGGCCAGTGTGGCCAGTTCGACGTTGTCGTCGCTGCCGCCGTCGTCGTTGTTGTCGTCGTCGTCGTGCCTGACTGATAAAAGTCGCGCGGATTTCTTATTAGTTTATTGTTCTTGATAATGCTGGTTTTTTGTTCGCCTAATTGTGGCCAGAATGTACGTACGTACATTGACTGCAGCAACAGTGTACACAGCACTGTTATCAGTAGCCAATGACAATGACGACGTCAACCAAGAAGACGCGTTTGTTTACCCCGCTGCGACGTGCAGGCATGGAGCAACGCGTCAAATTTAATACGCACACAAATATTTATACATATATGTTGGTGTATATCATCATCACACTTAGATAAGAGTATAGCCAATGCAGTATTTTATACAAATACGCACACATTACGACGCGTTAGGCGTCGATGGCGGAACAGGCGCACAGTGGGCAAAAGGGACGAATGGAAACTACTACTCTGCTGAGCCTGACGGCATCACAAATGGATCGGTTAGGAACAAGCAAAAACGACCGAACAATTCTCTATAAAGGCCTGACGCATAGCTCCTAAAATTTGTTGGGATTCGCTTACACATCCATGACTAGTGCTCAGTGATTACTATTCTTTCTTAGAAGAAGATTCAAGAAATTTAACTCGAATGGAAAACTGACTGTAACTTATTTTACTTGTTTGTTTTTTTGTGGTATAATCTTTCACCAGTTGATCGGTTGCTTAGCCAAAGTCGACGTCAGGCCACGTGCCTTCAGTTTAAAGTTTTATATATAACATTTTATGGCAAATCTTTTCATGAATTAAATGCCGCTACATCGTCCTTTTCGCCCACTGTGCGGCGGCGGCGGCGGCATTGGCAGGCCAGACAACTGACCAGGCACAAGCACCAACAACATACACATACCAGCAGCGGCATCAGCAGGCCAGGCGGTTTAAAGCGGTTATGGGCGATTCACTATGAGTTGATTTAGTTGTTGCGTTTATAAATACACATACAGAACGTTATTAAGCAATATCTGTGTACTTGTATATTGCGCTTAATGTACATCAAATTTTTAGCAAATTGTGAAGAAGCGACGCCACAAATCAGCTGTTCGCTGCGATAGTCTATTTTTTATTATTGACACTGGTCAGCCACAAACTATCGATTAGCAGCAATGCTATCGATTTGGAATGCTAATGGCCAATCGAACACGCAAATGTGTATGAACATGTAAAAGAGAGAAAAGTTTTTATTTTATTGGCAAAGTTTAAGCATAACCACTTAGTGACAAATTGCTTTAGCGCCGCAGCATAACGTCATCATCAGCCATGACTCAGTTTATTTGCTGGAATACACACTAAACACACACAAACACACAAACACAAGAGCAAAGACAACGCCAAGTCTTATAGAAGCTGCGAATGCGGCTACAATAAACGATGCTCTGCTTGAGCAAATATTAATAAGCGACAATTTCAATATTATGTATATAGTGCACACACACACATATGTAGGCGATGTGGTCACGCTAATTTAATTGCTTTAATTAAAAAAGGGTAGAACAAAAACGCCAACAGCAACAATAACAATCAAATTCACGCGTTCGAACTGCGACTGCGACTTCGACTACGACTGCGGGCATCGTCGAGCCTACATATCGATAAACACGCGCTGTGAACTGGCTTTTGGCTTTGGCTCTAAATGGCGGCAGCAGGCTGCTGCTGTTGGCCTGGCCCTGGCTTTTGCCAATAAAGTTCAAATAAATGACTTTATAGTGTATATGTGTGCGTTGGCAGAATGTTTATATATGTGTTCATATGTCGGCACTGAGTCAAGCAGGATGACGTGATTGTCTCCGAGCCCGCATATGATTAAAACGGAAAACAAGATAAAACTCATTGGAGAGAAAAAGGAGCAGCTCATTGTTGTTGTAGCTGTCCACGAGGTCACTCACACATACAGCCATACTATATACGCATTAAGTATATTATATATATATGTATGTATGTACATATATGTAGAGTGGCGAACAAAAGTCTGTGTACGGCACCTAATACCATTATGAAAAGAAGTATACAGTTTTGCCTTAAATCTATTTTAATTAATATATAACAAACAAAACATAACATTCTTCATTAATTAATAAACGACTTGCCGTACGACAAAACTGGAATTGTACAACCTACGTCTATATGGAATTGTCCCTACCTTATGCCACCGCCGGTGGCGAATTTCATTTCGTTGTAGTCTAGACTGGCGAGAACTAACAAAAAAATCATTAACAATTTTCATTCTTTTTAGCTAACTTTACAAATGCTTTGAAGCGGCTAACGCTACATGCATACTTTCTTCTAGCGTTGGTTTTTTTTTTTTATTCTCTATTTTGGATGTTTATAATATATATAAGAATATAGTTTTTGACACCAATACTTCCTTTGTATTAACATATTTCTTTGTCTGCTCATAATAAAAATAGAATATAAAGTAATTGGTTTGGATGACCTGGACAGGACATTTAGTTTGTCTTTAATCACATTTAAAATTTAAAAAAAAATTTTGAAAGCAAACTAGTTGAACTAGAGTGATTACCAGTGTGTTTCAGGATCATAATGATAATAAATCTTTTCGAATTTTACAAAAGAAAAAGTAATAAAAAGAAATGATTTCAGTCCTGTAGCTCTATCTATGCTAACCCATAGTTCCAGTAGGAACGTGGTGGAGGAAGTTTGATGGTTTGCGGAGCAGTGGCTATTTTTGGAGAATGCATTTTAATGTTTTTGTAGTGTCATATGGACTGCCTAAAACCATTTAGGAACAAAATTCAAAACCAACTATTGTCCGTTGCTGAGCCTTGAGAAGAGTTCAATTTTCTGGCAGTTAATTATCCATAGCACGCGGCTCACATTGCTAAGGACTGGCTTGACCACATCAAAAGAAAGGACTAAACCACAGTTAACGTTATTGAGCACGCCTAGGACATTCTGCGAGGTAAGCAAAGGAAACGTGCCAATTCCAGTGCATCAATGCTAAAAGAGAAGCTTGCAGAACAATGGCAACGAATAAAGCCCATTTTATCGCTTAGGGCTAATCATCGATGTCAGTGGAGCTCCAACCGAGAACGATATTTAGATCCATTTACTTTTAGTGCCTTATGTTTTATTTGCTGACATTTGTCACTAACTGGTATTACAATTGAAAACAGCCGTATTGCGAACGAAGAAATGGATCTACTTATTGAATTTATTCAACAATAAAGCCTCTAGTTATTGCAATACTGCTTGTTTTTGACGACAAAACTGTATCACTACTTTTTTCATAATGCTTTTTGGATTCGTCTGGGAGCAGAAATAGGAGTCGTACATGGACTTTTGTATGTCACTGTATATACAGGGAAGCACGCACACTACGCGCACGGGCTGTGTTATCGTGTATCGTCTCAAAAGAGCATCGAAATAATTTAAGTTTATTTTCAAAACGACACAATATTCACTTATATGTGTGTTTGTGTGTGTGTGTTTTCTGCGAGCAGGAGTCAATACACTCAGCACTCAGGAAGCGCTGCAGTTCCAAGTCACGAGATCGGCATGAATAAAAAAAACTACATATGTATGTACACACATACGCACATAAATATGTAAGCGAAATTCTTATATATACGCATGTTTATACATATTTACACATATGTATATATATATATATATAAATATATGTATACGAAATAGCAAACAATGAGTATTCCTGCAAAAATAGTAGCACAATTTTTGCTGCTGGCTGCTCCTCTTTTTTTCTTTTTCTTTTTTTTTTTTTAGCAGCGATGACGACAGCGTGCGCGGCGCCGTTGCCTTGCGCTTTTCAATAACATTTACACTTTGCACTATTTATGTAATAGTAGTTTGCAATTCGCTACTATACTAGGCTTGCTTAATTATTATTATTATTTATATTTGTAAAGCGCACTTTTGTACATTGAGAAAGTTGTTGGAAATTATTTCACTTTTTCTGATGATACTTTTTTTTTACATTGTATTTTACTACCACACACACACACACACATACACTCAATGACGAAATTTTTGCAGTATGTTGACAACTCTAGGTTCTAGCTCAAGCTTGTGTGTGTCGCCTCTGCTTGGTGTTGGTGCTTTTCGTCATAATTTTTGCGTTGAGCAACCAAACACTTTTTATACATATTTTTCACGTTTGCACTGTGCGTTTAGGCATGCAATTTCATTATAATGGCATTTGCACTTCCTTTAACTGCATTATTTTGCACACTTTTGGAATTTACCTAGCACACAAAACACAAAATTTCGATTTTCTCCTCGCTGATATTTTCACGCGAATGACCTTACATCACACGCAGTCACAGCTCAACTCATTTGAGTGAGTGAGAGCATGCAGCGATGACTCAACTCAAACCATAGAGTTGTAAAAGCTCTGGCACATTTTCAGTCCCTGTTAGCCACTCAAAAGCTGGTTGTCATAAAGCAACCATGTGTTTGGCCAAATATGGCAACTCTATTTTCGATTTAAGTCAGTTTTCTATCAAAAATAAATGCCTGGTACTTACATTTCACTAGGTAAAAATTGTCCTAAATGTGAATATATTATAAATAGGTAATGATATTTAGTGCTAGTGATGCAAGTGCTTACCCAGTTACCAGCACTTACATACCCTAACTATTGTCGACACTTGCAACTTATCTCTATTTTATGCAGCTATCGAGCCACTTTGCTCTATTATCGTGGTAAATTAAAGAACCGCGTTTAAATAAAAAATACAATTTGATTCCTTTATTGTATAGCACCTCTTACACGTATGCTTCCTTTAAACAACAGTTATTAATTTTGGGCAATTAGTTAGTTTTTTAAGAACTAGTTCCGAATCGAACCAATAAGTTGGACTATAATTCAAATCTAATAAAAGGATTAAGCGACAACAATTCAGCATAGATTAAGATTAGGCAGTTTCAATACGAGTGAATTTCTAGTAACGTGAAAAAACATTGCTATAAATTAAATTCATGCTCGTGTTTGATCTGTTGATTACACAGTCTTAGATGATTTGCTGATCGTGCAACGCTCTAAATCTTGGAGCTTCCGAGACGGCCAGTTGTTGCACAAAAATCAGGTTGCTTGTTTGGCACCATTTAAGTATAATAATTACGTAAGAGGTGGGCAGAGTGAGAGTCGGCTGATAATGCCGAAGGCAGAAGGAGGCGTGGCAGAGAATGCGAACCTTCTTGGTGTAAAAGTAAAAGTGGAAATTTACTATAAACTAATGGATTTAATATCGCTTTGATAATTTTAACAGATTAACAAATTATCCTTGTTAACTCGTATTTGTGTTTAATAATTTTTATAATATTTAAACCTGTTTTCCACTCATCCAACGAAACATTTGTATTTAAACAAGAATTTTAGCATGTATGAATTACGGACGCCTTTATCGATAAATCATGGCTTCGATGACAAAACGATTATAGAGGTAAACAGTTGTTAATATTCTATGATATAAATTAAAACACGAACCTGCTAATAATTTAATAGCTATAAAGTTTAGCTTATTTGTTTTTATTGTTGGACCGCCTCTATTGTTTATTACGCTTACCAGCACTTGCATTGTGCAACACTTGCATGCAATATTTGTTATTTATCGATACTTCCCTAAGCATCGAGTAATTGCTTCAAGCACATCAGTCATCGCGGGTGTGGATTTCTTTTTTGGTTTGGCTTTTTTGAATTTAAGTTAAAACTTCGTTTTACTTTCGGTTTTATTATTAAAAATAATGTGCTCAGTTTTCCGCGTAGCCTGAGCAATACGTTAGTGTGTGTGAAAAGGTGAGTGATATAGTTTATTTTAACGCTTAAGAACAGCGAGCCCGACCCGCCCAATTTGTTTGGTCAAATACCTGCGCTGCTTGCGTTGTTATTATAATGCTATGCTGCTGTTGTTGTTGTTGCTGACACATGGGCGTTGACCGAAAAATTCGAGTTGGTGAATTAAGAACTTCTAATAGTTAAATTAAAAGTTAGACATGTACATTTTGCTATGTACCAGAGGAATGCATATTTCAGGACATTGTAAACATGCTGCACGACTCCTGTGCCAAAGCGAACGAGTGGCAGCCACCTGCTGCCCAATTGGATTGCAGCGCGCTGGTTTTATTTTTCGGCGTCGCGACATATTTGCGTCTCAAATTTCAAAACTGACCATTTCCATAATGTCCTGTGCCGTGCCTTGTCCTGCACACATTTCAATTGCACTTTTGGCCTCCCTTGAAATGTGTTTTACACTAATTAATGCCACTTTATAAACACACACACACACACACGTTGGTGCACTTTGTATGTATGCGTGTTGGTACAAGTGTGTTGCAAGCAAGTATAGCAGACTTCACTCAAAGGGTGGATTACAGCGTCGTCGCTGCAAGCGTCGCAGTCGCTATCACAGAATTCATGTGTTTGGCTTTTTCGTTTAGTTCTCTGCGGCTTGCTATACTCTACTACCAAAGGGTAAGGAGTATATTAAGTTAGTGCAAAACAATTTTGTTGTAAGATCTACAAGGAAACAGACACACACAGAGTATATATCATAAAAACCGTTTAGCTATATTGTTTTTCCAAGAACAAAAGAGGTAGGAGCATGAAACGTCATAAGAATCGTCTGATGTTATAGTTCTTTTTTTGTTCCAAAAAAATTTTGGGTCTTACGTCCTACATTAACTAGCAACCTATGAAAATTCACATGTGTATGTTACTAGTCTAAAGAAATTAAACTAAAAAACAGTATATATACCCTAAAAAAGGTTCGCCCTTGAATACAAATGATCACCCTATAAAAACAAAGGCAATTTGGCGTCTTTTTTCAAAAAATTTTGATCTGGAATTCACGTCTGGGCCAGAAATCTCTTACAAGCGTATTTTAGCCCAATTGCATTTTGTCGTTATGCCAGATATCTTTTTAAGCCGAGTCTCAGCCAAAATGCAATTTGTCAATGTGTTAGAAATATGTTTGAGACGGACGGATTTATGAGAGTGCAAACAAAACCAATGGTTTATTAAAGCCTCTGATTAATTTTTAAAAGAATTATTAGATCCTGAATTAAGATTCAAAAATATCGATTATAATTTATAAAATTTACGATAGGTAAATTTTAAGAAGAATTTATCGGATTTCAAACATTTGTATTTTTTTTAAATTTCAAATGTTACTCGTATGAACGAGGTAGTAAACACATACTCTGAAAAAGTACTTTAATTTTGGCGCCTTCGGGTATTTTGCCCCGGTTCCGGAGCTCTCATAAACTAACTACTTCTTCTTCTTCTTAACTGGCCATAACAACCCGTTATCGGATTAAGGCCTGATGTAAATACATTCTTTCATTGGAATTGTGACAACACTTTTAAGCCCTGGCTCTACTTGTCTCGAAAGAACCCAGTATCATTGTTAGTCGCCTCATACGACAAGCTTCGACCTGCTGAGCTGGTATTCTCTAACCCGCTCACCACACGGGCGGAACTAACTACTTACTTACTATAAATAACCCGAAGGCATAACAGGAGAGCCCATTTTTTACATTTAAGAGTCAAAGGTGAAACTTGACAGAAACGGCTTAATGACCACTTTACCGTTCGTTTCGAGCGTACAGGGCATATGATAGTCGGTTTGTTTTGACTCTAGTCGGCTTACTTGTTATGTATGTTTTTGTTTGTTATCTGTCCAGTAACTTCTGCTGCTTCACTGCGTTCACAAACACAAACACACACACAAAGCTGTACAGGTAAAAATCCGCTGTCTTCCGTGTCCGTGTTGCGTGTTCTTTTTGGTTCATATATTACCGGCAACTGGAACTGCAACTGTCCATTCCAAATGCTCCCTCGTACATATTATTATACATTATATGGCCGCCAGTGCTCTGCCTGAGGTCAAGTGTACCATATGCCTTGCTTTGTGCCTTATTGTAATTTATTATTTCACCTTTTACCACTTATTTTGTATGGTTTTTGGACGTTGTTCCTCTGCTGACACTTTTACCTACAGCACATGATATATGATGTACCTAGTCCAGCTCGTTTATTTCCTTTTCGTAAGTGTTTGCGTAGGGGAATGTTTTTACTCCGTTTAGATCTTTCAGATAATGCCAGTCCTTTTTAATATGTGCATTTTCAATTATGCAATTTTTTTGCAGCTAAACTCTTAGTCTTAATGAATTCAGCCATTAAAAATGAGTTGTTATAAAAACCTTATTTCCTAATCCATTAAGCCTCTTGGAAAGTTCGTTCACTTAAGTAGCTATAAAAAGGAATCGCTCTGAAAGTTAGAAGAGCTTTTAGCAATTCTGCATGAAAACGCTACTGATGAAGTAGACAATTTTAGCTTGCTTGGCAATGCTTTTATCAAAGAATGTCAGGATTTTAGCTTACCTTCCAATGCTTTCCTCAAAGAATGTCGAAATTCGGCAATAGCTTTCTTTAATGCTATCAATTAGAGCACAGGAGAAAGAAAGGCTGTATATATAAAAATGACACCCAATTCTTTGTGACTCTTCTCCTCAAAAACTACTTGACAGATTTTGATAAAATTTTGAGGATAGCTTCCCATTATGTTGGAGAGTGTTCTAATCTAAGTTTGAAGGGGTTCCGGATATATAGCTGTTTTAGTGTACAAAAACAAAAGCGAATCGATTTTATTTAAAAAACAATCCGACAGATAAGTTATAACACACACAAGAATAATAAGAATAATCCATGTAGAGGTAGAGGTAGATGTAGAAGTATATAAGTATAATCTAGAAATGCCATACTTTATGGCAAAGCCAATATACTCTCTTCAATACAATAGCTTATACACAACCTAAAAATAATTAACTCGGCCGCAGTTTAAAATTACAAAGATATCCTATAACCAAGACTAATTGAGTTAGAATTTGAGTGACATTTTACTTAAATTTGACGTCGGTTTTTAATGTATAGCTGCGTTTAACACATTGCGTTTGTTATGTAGCTAGTACTTAGTACCTGTCCACAAGTGCCTCTGTGCGTGAGTGCGTGGTATCCATGGGTGGATGTGAGTTGTGCCACCAAAAACCATTTAAGAGGCGGCACGTTCATTGCTCCTTTTACTTATAGTATGTGTTACGCGCCCTGACTATAAATAACAGCGCTGTGCCCTCATTAGCGACTGCCGAGGTCTGTCGAGATCTATGGTGTTGTTGCTGCTGCTGCACAACATGCGGAACAAAAACAGAGCAACTGCAACTAACAAAAAACAGCAACATATAAGTGTTATATTTAGATAGACATGCTACATTGTGCAGCCCATTATTCATTAATTCATTCATTGACTTTTCTCGCCCACAGAAAACTTTACCAGTTGGCGGAGGAGTGCGCTTCACATAAGATGCATCGTTTGTGGCATTTGCTGCAAACGTTGCTGCTGCTTGGCTATGGCTTTGATGCATTGCAACTGACGGCAGCTCAGGCTGATACCAACTATTATGCTAATCCACAAAACCAACAAAATCAATATACCACACCGCAATATGGAGTAAATCCAAACGAGTATAATCAGAACAACGAGGGAGTGCGTTATGGCAATGATGCACGCTTTGGCAATGAACAATATGGTGGCGGTTTATTGCCAGGTGCTGCACCAGGCAGCAACACGAATCCAAATGAAAGGCCGCCTTATCGCACTGAAGGTGGCTATAATGATCTAAGCGGTCAGGATGACTTTAATAGGCGTCCAGGTGGTGGGTATATAGACAATGAGCCTAGTCTGACACGCGGCAAGTCCTCATATAATGTAAAAGCCACCTTTTTGGAAACGTTGCACTCCAGAGAACCTACTTACTTTATAGTAGCCTCTCGCATGGTGCGCCCTGGCTTGATCTATCAAGTTTCGGTATCTATACTGCAAGCACAATATCCAATTACCGTGCATGCTAGTATTTCCTGCAATGGTGTACAAGTTAGCGGTGATTTCAAGGATGTCAAAGAGGGCGTGCCTGAGACCTTGCTAATGCGCATACCGCCCACAAGTGTAAATGGCAATTATAAATTGCGCGTGGAGGGTTTCTATCAAAATGTATTCGGCGGCGTGGCATTCCAAAATCATACGAGTTTGGATTTCTCTCAGCGTTCCATGACCATATTCGTGCAAACGGACAAGCCACTTTATATGCAAGGCGAGACGGTCAGATTCCGTACAATACCCATAACTACAGAACTCAAAGGCTTTGACAATGCTTTGGATGTGTATATGTTGGATCCGAACAAACACATACTTAAGCGTTGGCTGTCACGGTAAGTTTGTTTATAATGGACAGACAAGTATTGCCTTTATCAATATACTTATTTTTAGGCAATCTAACTTGGGCTCTGTTTCGCTGGAATATAAGCTCTCTGATCAACCGACCTTTGGTGAATGGACCATACGCGTCATAGCACAGGGTCAGCAAGAGGAAAGTCACTTTAGCGTGGAGGAATACTATCAAACGCGTTTTGAAGTGAATGTTACCATGCCTGCGTATTTCTTTACCACCGATCCATTTATAGTTGGACGCATCATGGCCAACTTTACCAGCGGCTTACCCGTGCGTGGAAATCTTACACTGAAAGCCACCATACGTCCCATTGGCTACTTTAGTAATCAGGTGCTGAATGAGAAATTCCGTTTGGGTGGTCGTTCACCTTTGGAGCAATCTAATCGCTATAATGAACGCTTTCGCTTTAACCAACAAAATCAACAAAATCCAAACCAAATACAGTACAATGTGCCACAATCACCAGATGATCGTGCAGATCAGTCGCAGGACTTGCTATATCGCAATCAATATGTAGTGGAACGCAATTATCAGTTCGATGAGGAGTGGCCTTTTTGGGTGCGCAAGCCAGAGCTGCAGGAAACCTATGATGCCTGGACGGGCAACTATCGCAAGACTTTGCCTTTTCTACGTTACTTTAATGGCACCTTTGATTTCAAGTGGCCGATGAGAGAACTGGAAGTGTTGGTGCCAAATATGGCCAATATGGAAATTTTGATTACTGCAACAGTTGGTGAAAAGTTTTATGATGAGATCTTATCTGGTTATGCCGTGGCGCGCGTTTATAACTCCAGCCTCCGCGTGGCTTTCTTGGGAGAATCACCTCAGGTGTTTAAGCCAGCTATGCCTTTTACTGCCTATTTGGCTGTGGAGTATCACGACGGCTCGCCCATTAATACAGATTTGTTGCGTCAAGGCCTAATGGAGGTGACCGGTTTTGTGGAGAGCAAGAGCGGCGGACGCAGGGATTGGCCCGCTCAGCGTTTGCCCATGTCACAGCAAAGCGATGGAATTTGGGAGGTTAAAATTGATATACGCAACGATTTACAATTGGATGAACGGCCGCAGAATAGAGATTTTTTAAATGGCATAAGTTCCATGCGCCTGCAGGCCGTATTCAGTGACACACGTGGCGAGCGCGTTCAAACTGAACTGCTGCTAGTCTCGCATTACTCACCACGTAACCAACATATCAAGATTACCACAAGCACAGAGAAGCCTGTAGTCGGAGAGTATATTATCTTTCACATAAGAACCAATTTCTTTTTGGATGAGTTTAATTATTTAATTATGTCAAAGGGTGTTATATTGGTGAATGATCGTGAAACCATAACGGAAGGCATTAAGACCATTGCCGTAGTATTGAGCGCTGAAATGGCGCCAGTTGCTACTTTAGTGGTCTGGAAGATAACATCTCAAGGACAAGTGGTAGCTGATTCACTAACCTTCCCCGTAAATGGTATTTCGCGCAATAATTTCACGGTCTACATAAACAATCGCAAAGCCAGAACAGGCGAAAAAGTCGAGGTGGCAATCTTTGGCGAGCCCGGCTCTTATGTGGGTCTCTCCGGCATTGACAGCGCTTTCTATACCATGCAGGCAGGCAATGAATTGACCTATGCCAAGATCATAACCAAAATGTCGAACTTTGATGAGCAAACAAATGGCACTTACAAACATATATGGTATTCGCATGAAGGCAATCCCGATGAGCTTGTCTATTTTCCTGCTTCCTCCTTTGGCATAGATGCTAATCGCACGTTTGAGTACAGCGGCTTGATTGTATTTACGGATGGTTATGTTCCACGTCGATATGAGAACTGCAATCGCACGCAAGGCTTTGGCGAGTGTTTGTCGGGGCGCTGTTATCGTCTGGAAAAGCAATGCGATGGTCTCTTTGATTGCGATGATGGCACGGATGAGATTGGTTGCCATGTTCGCAACGATACGGAGCTGCTAAACTATCGCAAATATCGTTTTAATCGCGTTCTGAGACATTACGAGAACGTTTGGCTGTGGAAGGATGTAAATATTGGACCACATGGCAGATATATATTTAATGTGGACGTGCCGGATAGACCCGCTTACTGGATGGTCAGCGCTTTCAGTGTAAGTCCTTCCAAGGGCTTTGGCATGCTAAACAAAGCGCTTGAATATGTAGGCGTGCAGCCATTCTTTATCAATGTGGAAATGCCAGCTACATGTCGTCAGGGCGAGCAGGTGGGCATACGTGTAACCGTCTTTAACTACATGACAACGGCCATTGAGGCTATTGTGGTGCTACATGGCAGCGATGACTACAAGTTTGTGCATGTGGAGGAAGATGGCATTGTGCGTTCTTATAACCCACGCACTAGCTTTGGAGAGCATCAGTTCTTTATTTACCTCGATGCCCAAGGCACTACAGTAGTCTATGTTCCTGTGGTGCCACAACGACTGGGGGATGTCGACGTTACCTTACATGTGGCCACTTTGTTGGGCACAGATACCATAACACGTCGCTTGCATGTGGAGTCGGATGGCCTGCCGCAGTATCGTCATCAATCTGTTTTGCTAGATCTGTCCAATCGCGCTTATGTGCTGGAGTATATGCATGTTAATGTGACACAAACTCCAGAGATACCCTATCAAGTGGATCGCTACTTTGTCTATGGCTCGAATCGTGCGCGCATATCTGTAGTGGGTGATGTAGTGGGCCCTATATTCCCTACCATGCCGGTAAATGCCAGTTCGCTGCTTTATTTGCCCATGGAGTCTGGCGAACAGAATGCCTTTTCTTTCGCCGCTAATCTATATACCATTATGTACATGCGTTTGATCAATCAGCGTAATAAGACGCTGGAAAAGAATGCCTTTTATCATATGAACATTGGATATCAGCGACAGCTGAGTTTCATGCGCGCTGACGGCTCCTTTTCCTTGTTCCGCTCGGACTGGAATAACTCAGATTCTTCTGTTTGGCTTACATCGTACTGTCTGCGTGTTTTCCAAGAGGCTTCTTTCTATGAATGGGAAAACTTTATATGGATTGATGCGACTATCATAGAAAAGAACATGCGGTGGCTGCTGCAGCATCAAACACCCGAGGGCGCATTTTATGAGGTAACTTGGCTGCCCGATCGCAAGATGAATCGTACGAATTTTGCCAACTATACGAATTTGCGTAATCGCAATATAACACTGACTTCCCATGTACTGATCACGTTAGCCACGGTGAAAGATCTCTCAGGTACATTGGGCTCACGCGTTGCTTTGGCCACACAGCGTGCCATTTCCTGGATTGAGCGTAATATGCAGTTCCTGGAAGACACACCAGAGCCGTACGATGTGGCCATTACCGCTTATGCTTTGCAGCTTTGTAACTCACCCATTGCGGAGCATGTGTTTAGCATATTGAGAAAACATGCGCGCACCATAGGCGACTTTATGTATTGGGGAAATAAAGAGTTACCCCAACCGCCGCGTAAATTGGAAAATCAAAAGTGGTTCGCACTGCCGCGTTTGCCCTATGAGTATGACTCTTTGAATATAGAAACAACGGCGTATGCTTTATTGGTGTATGTGGCACGTCGTGAGTTCTTTGTTGATCCCATTGTGCGTTGGCTAAATGCTCAGCGTTTGAATGATGGAGGCTGGTCTTCCACACAGGATACCAGCGCAGCTTTGCGTGCCTTGGTCGAGTATACTGTGCGTTCACGCATTAGGGATGTATCCTCGCTGACCGTGGAAATTGAGGCTTCCTCACAGGGCGGAAAGACGCAGTCCCTACACATAGACGACACCAACTTGGCGCGTTTGCAGAGCATTGAAGTGAGTAAAAACTACGAGAACTTTTTCCTGAATACATACGTAATTTCTTTATTCTTTTAGATACCTGATGCCTGGGGAACCATTAAGGTACAAGCCAAGGGAGCTGGTTATGCTATACTTCAAATGCATGTGCAATACAATGTTGATATTGAAAAGTTCCAAACTAAACCACCGGTGCCTGCATTTGGCCTACATACGAAGGCAATCTTTCATGGCAGAAATCAGTCACATATTTCGTATGTGGCATGTCAAAAGTAAGTTAAACTTTAGGTTATAAAATCAAAAACAAAACTGTAACTAAATTGTCTGTTTTATAGCTGGGTCAACACCCAAGAGGCTGAGCGCTCTGGCATGGCTGTGCTGGATGTGGCCATACCCACCGGCTATTGGATACAGCAACAAAAGTTGGACAGCTATGTGCTTAGTAATCGCGTACGTAATTTAAGACGTGCTAGATATTTGGATCGCAAGATTGTCTTCTACTTTGATTATGTAAGTGTGAAATGCTCATGTAGATTTTGTAATGCTAAACAATATTTTTTGTGCTTCTACAGTTGGATCAGGAAGATATATGTGTCAACTTTACAATAGAACGTTGGTATCCAGTGGCAAATATGTCACGTTATTTGCCCGTGCGAATATACGATTATTATGCTCCCGGTAAGTGTTTTTAAATGGCCAAACAAACTATGCTCTTTACGTATGGAATTGTATTACAAGGTTTCAATAAGTTTTTAAGGTAGTAAAGCAGGGACTTAACCTACACTAAGATTTTTACATAGGGAAATGTATTGTAACTTTTTCATAAGTTTGTAAGGCTTTAATGCAGGATTTTTAACCCAAGAATTCTATAGAGAGCTTAACTTCGACATTTGTAACCTACATATGTGTGTGGTATTCTGATGATTATAAGGAGTATAACGTAGCTAGAATGTAGAAGAGATCAATAATGTTAAACATGTTAATCTTTGGCTTAAGAGTTATTTTAGGGTGCGTAAAGACTTTGTGAACTTTGACACTCCAAAGTTAACGTTGTATAACTAAATTATAACTCAAATCTTTTGCAGAACGCTTTAATGAGTCTATCTTTGATGCGCTGCCCACTTATCTGCTCAACATTTGCGAAGTTTGCGGGAGCTCACAGTGTCCCTACTGTTCTATTTATAATATGGGCTGGCGTGCCTCCATGCCTGTCACTTTGTTGTTCTTCAGTGTGTTCATCTATATTCTTCGCAGTCGCACGCATCTTGTCTTGAATATGTTACATATGCTTACCTAGAGAAGGATCAGGATGCAGCCATACCAACATACACGCCAAGCACTCACGCATACATTCATCCACTAGATGCTAGTTATAACTCGAATTAATGCGAAGCCAATTATTAATTTTTGTATGTGTTTTTAGTTTATTTTTAGTTTCTTTTTTTGTTTGTAACGAAATTGCATTCCGTCCAAAAATGCTGGTCGATATTATTGTTTTAATCATGCCTGTTTTCAATATCTATTTGACAATATCAATTCCAATGTATCTAATTAACTACACTGTTCACACTTGTAGATGAGTGCCTATAACGATACCGTATTGATAAATTGAAAAATGTATCCGGATCCGGATTTGAGAACAGGCACCATTATGTATCTATCGATTGTCTTTATTTAAATGAATGAGTGTGTGTAAGTCTAATGACCGCATAATAATTAGTAATCTCGAAATGTACAAATCTAACATCAAAGCAAGTCCCAACAGCAAAATAGCTTCAACCGTCCATTATTAATTTATATATATGTAACTCAACAAAGAACTTAATGTACACAAAAACGTAGCAAACCTAGTGTATAACGTTTATGGAACTATGTAATAAGTTGAATGCTCTCTTTTTTTAAATTTTGTAACACTAAGCCGCCTTAAAGCTAGAGCGCTCCTAGAGGGCTTGCGCTTGTGTAAAGTGAAACCAGAAAGTGTCTTTTTTGAAATCACAAATTGCCTTTAATATAGATTTTAGAAATCGTTAACGCAAGAAAACGTTTTAGAAAAGCATGCATATCGTTTTAAAACTTATATAGTATATATAAATATGAAAAAAACGTAATTATGAAGTAACAAAAGCAGTCAAATTTTATATAGGTAGAATCGCCTTTGTCTTTATTTAAATTGATAAAACATAAATGGATATATTTAGTATTTAGGTTTTATACATACCTACTTCCACAGCTTTTTGGTTTAAAAAATGTTTTTGTATAATTACATATGAGTTGACGAAACTCGAATACATTTATATACTATTGCATACAACGTACTCCGTCCCTCCTTTACCATAAGAAATCAAATTCGAATAAATTACAAAAATGTATGTTTTCTATATAAAGGATAAATCACAAAATAAAAAATCAAATTCTTAGTTTTAATTTACTTTATTTATGAAAATATAAACACAATCGGGTGTAGTGAGGAAAATACTATGATCAATGGAGACATTTTTGAAAGGTTATAGATTAAGCCGGAGTTAAATATCAGTTCGTTAGCCTTATCCTCTTCTAGAAATTTAGAACCCTATCCAAAATCCAATACTGACTGGTTCAAGTAATGAAAAAAAGGCATCAAAGTTAAAGGAAGATCATGGAGAGAAGAAAGCATGTCCAAAGCAGAGGCGCCTGAAGGGCGCAATCAACGAAAAGAAAGCAATACTCGTTCTACAAGAATAAGTTCTGTAATAAAAAAACGGTATCAAAATGTATACAGTATTGAAATTCTTAGATATATTTAATTGTATAAATAGCTGAAAGCCGAGGTTAGGCATTGTTGAGTCTTACTGGCTGATAACCTCATTAATAATCAGTTTTTAGTCACTCTCTTGTTAACAATACGTCAATTCATCGAAGAATGGTCTATAGTTATAGCCTTATGCGAAATTTTACATAATAAAGTACAATGTCCTAATGCTAAAAAAACATCATCAATTACGTTTTGCGGAAACTTAACAATATTGGCGAGATGGCCTCCAGGCAGTCCATGATATCTTTTCGCGATTTAGCGCCGGTAAAGACAATCTTTCCATTGACAAATATAAGCAGCACAATACGTGGCTTAACCATGCGATATATAAGTCCTGGAAACATTTCCGGCTCATAAGAACTAAATTGACCATGCACTTGGTTCAAATTCTCCAAGCGTATGGGAAAACGCAGATCTACAGTGGCAACAATGTTTTGCAACTTGTAGTCCACGAATTTGACAGGAAATCCCAATTTTTGCAATATACGTGCAAACTTGCGGGAGCCAATGTTAGCTTCGATTTCATTGCGTGCTCCAGTGCAAATGACTTTGCCAGTGCGAAATATGAGTGCCGTGCAACGCGGCGCATGCATGCGCATTATGACACCATGGAAGCGCTTGGGCGTGTATTCAGAGTTGCGAGTGCGGGAGTTAATGCTCTTAAGATCGAGCTCGCAGGCGACAGAAAAGGTGGCTACAACGTTTCTTTAAGATAAGAGAATACATGCATGTTAATAAACAATTACGTTTAAACCGTATTTGAAAATACTCACTGCAATCTAACTTCATGCTGTGCATCCTTTGGTTCAATATGAGCTATGGGCTGCTGCGGTTGTAAGGCATTGTGCGGATTCACGCTGCTGATGTGCGAGGGTGCGGCAGTTTTGCCGGAATTGATTGTGCCATCTGACTCCATATTTGCAGTAATAAAATTAAACTGCATAACGCGGCTACAGCTCGAATAAATAAATAAACAAACGCCTGCATGCAGGCATAGTAGCCAGTGTAACCCTATCAAAAAAAAAAAACATTGCGCTCTTTCTGTACAAGTGTGCTTCAAGCATTTGTCTGATAAGAATTTGTGCTGAATTTTTGAGACGCTGCATGTTTTCGCCTAATGGTGTTAACTTTACTACAATCAATTTTATTGAGTTTTTTTTAAGAGTTTTTAGAATTACCACAGCATTGAATTCGCGTTTAATAAATAAAAATTACAGAGAAGCATAATTAATGTTAAATTTGTGGTCTTCAATTCGAAAAAAATACTGAATCGTATGGTGAATCCGATAATCCCAAGGAAACAAAAATTGTCAACAATAAAGCAATTTTGAGAATAGCGTGTTAGCGGCGCTTTTTTCGTTTTAATCAAATACTTCAAACACTGTGCTGCTAAACAAATCTTGTATAACTAAACGCCTGCTTGTAGCCAGTGCAAATAAAATCAAAATTAACAATAATAAAATATACACAAAGCAGGTTTAGTCAAATATCAGGTTCCCACTCAAAACCCCAAATATTAGTATATATTATTATATTGTAAGCTGTGAAAAAATTATAATTGTGAAGAATTCTTTTTGCGCTGAATTTATTTTATTGTTTTAAATTATTGTTATTTTGTTGTCTAACACTTGAAATTGTGCATCCAACAAGAGTTATCGCGTACGGCTTAAGTTTTGACAATTTATTTTGATGCCGAACGTAAACAAACGAAGCGTCACAACAAAAGCGCACGATAAACATAATGCACAAAGCGTGCGCAACACTGACAGTTCACAACATAGTGCAGGGAGAGTACCTAAAGAAAAATCGAAAAGGGAATGTCAAACTAAAGCTAAAAAAATGTCGGCGCACAGCGGTGGTACTGATTGGAACGCCGTGGTTAAACCACTTTTATCTAATCGTACAGGGGCTTTAAATAAAAATGAAATAACTAATTTACTCAAAGCGATTACCAAATGGTAAGTCAAATATAAATTAAACAACAAAATGACCTTTTTCGCACCAAATGGCGCAGTTGAAAATTGGGGCTCTTGCTGCCAAGTGACTTGCAAAATTAAAAATGGCGACTGCGCTGCGGCAGTGACGAAACTTTTTGTTTTGCAAATTGAAAAAATATTTTGCTAAAATACTTTCTTTTTTTTTTATTTTTACAGCGAACATGAGTTTTTTGATGAGGAAAGTAACTATTCACAGTTTTATACCGCGTTTGCGGCCTTGGCGGCTGATAAACTCATGCAAGTCAAGTCAAGTGAGTATAATTGTTATGCCTTGTATCCATTGGGTTAAGGATATAATATATTTGTGTACTGTATATATAACACGGAACAGAGCCCCATTTACAAAAGTAATCCATGTCCGTCTGTGCGACTGTAAAAACTCGTTCGCACGTCTTTCCCAAACTGTGATACCAAAGGTAGCTACTGTGCCTTTCACCTCGTCTTCCCAACGGACGCACGGTCACGCTGTCTTTCTTCAACACTTGACAACTTTTCTCCTTGCATTGATTATGGTGGTCATCTGGAATATGTCATTTGCCTCTGTATGCTTTGAAAAAATGCAATTTCATTCGAGTCATGAGTCATCATTATAAACGCACTATATGACATATGACGCTATCGCAAATATTTTACTTATATTTTTAATATTTCGTCTATTTTACAGTATGCCAAACACAAGTGGCCCAATTGCACGATGCCACAGCAGTACTCATACGTTTCATATTATTCAGATTGCCCAAGGTTTCGGCATATGAAATCAAATGGCTGCTAGTCGCGCTCAAAATGTTGTGCGAGGGAAAAACTGGCGGCGCAAACGCTGGCAATACAACCAATACAGCTAATGCGCAATCAAACAATTTTGACTACAATGCCGTAGCTAGCCTTTTGAAGGGTGCCAAATATCCTGAGAACACAAATAAAAGCTTTATAAGCAGCAGCAGTGACAAGGAGTCACCAAAATCAGAAATAAAACATTCACGTTCAGATTTATCGTCAATTATACTGCAGCAACTGGTGACACCGCTGGAGCCGGGCAAAATGACATGGGTTCCTTTGAGTGAGGATGTCAGCGATTGTACGGTACGCAAAAGTATTTATTGAATTTTCCTCAAATATAATATAAAAATATTTTTTTAATTTTAGGAACAATTGCTATCTGCGAATGTGGAGTATTTCCAGGCGCAAAACGGAGTAGATACGCTGTTGGAAGTTTGCGTTGCTTTGCCCATACTCAACCGTTATCGCAGCAAATATTTGGAAACAATTTCCACAGGCAAAACCCTATATCTGCCTTTAACACAAGTGGAGGCGACTAATGTCAAATCTGCTATGGCACACATGCTGAGCGATCTTTCAATACTAAGTCAGTCCCATGCTCTTATTGCACTGCAGCCGTTGACACCAAATCGCATTGAAAAGCTTTCTATCTGCGGAATCACAGCGCTTTATAATGCGGTGCTCACATCTATAGCAGCCAGCGTGTTGAACATGTCTAACGCAAGCAGCTCACAAAAACAACTAACTGTGGCAACAACTAGCCAGGGCAGTGGCAGTAGCACCCAGGCATCAAAAGATCACGATGACTTTGACGAGCAAGCTTGCCTTATAGTCAACAAAGCCTTGGAAATCTATACAAGCATTGGGGAGCTGTTCAAGAACTCGGCACGCATGCATGTCTATCAAAATCATCTATGTTATGGCTCTTTTCTTCTCATCAGCGGCATACAAGGCGCAATGGGCGCCTCCGGCAGTGGCTCGAGCGCTAGCTCTAAAATTCAATACAGCGATGATGCCAAAGCACAAAAAACAGCGAAGGCAGCAACAGACACTACACCCAGCACACCAATAGCCCGTGTAAATCTGTTCAAAGTACAACAGGGATTTGGCGAACTTAATGCGGCCATAGCCAACCAGAGTATTAAACTGTTGTCCGAGCTAATAGAGGATTTAAAGATTGAATCCGCTTGCAGTGGCGCAAATGACAATACTACGGAGCCAGATCAGTTGCCCGAACCGGCTTGCTTTAATATTCTAGAGAACTACAGTTCGCTTCAGCGTATTGTGCGAGTATTGAACACGGCTACCTTGCATCAATTGTTCACATTTTTGGCCACTGTAGCCTACCGAAAGGCTTGCACATTGAAGCGCGCCAATACCAAAGATCGTACTGAATGTGAGCCTATTAGCTACTCGGATTCGACAACATACTATAATGACTCACTTTCTTGCTCCGATAACTCCGAGGAGGACGACAGCGAAAGCTATTTGGGTCATTGGTTTAAGGAAACATTGTCTCCTGAGAGCCACGACGACAATGCAAATGCGCAGGCACAAGAACGTAATGCAGAGCAACAAAAATCAGCGCTAGTGCCCAAACTCGATGAGCCACATGAATATCTTGACTTGGCCGCGGACATATTCTGCTTTTTAGACCAGTTTTTAGCCAATCGCCATGGTTATTTGCAGCGTTATGTTAAGGCTGGTGTAAGCGATCAACAAATGTTGCTTATGGCTAATATTATAAAAGACTTTGACCGCGATGTCATGCGCAGCGACTCTGAGAACGTTAATGTCAGCTCCAAATGGCAAACATCAATGATACGCTTCTCGGGTGCTGCTGGTCGTTATATACATAACTTGATCTCCACATCTTTGCTTTCTGAGCAGCTTCAGTCAAATTTGCTGCAACATCTGTCCATCTCACCTTGGTCTACCGAAACAAACACTTGGCCGCTGCAAGTCTATCCTAGCACATTATCTGTGCTGGTGCAAATTCTATTACTCAAACCCACACAGGAAAAGGAAGCAGCTTGTCTATCCGTATGGCATCGGCTTATAAATACCTTGGTGGAAGGAGTTTGTTCCAACTCTGGTTGTGATACAGACTACGAGGACTTGAACATAGAGCATGCACAGTTGCTATTATTCCTCTTTCACTCTTTAAACCTCATGCAAAAAAAGAGCATACTTTTATTAACGGCTGGTGGCGTCATTCGCTGCGCTGAAGTGTGCCGAGGCATATGCACAGAATTCCCCGTGCGTAATAGCCAAATAATGCTGCTATCCCGTTTGTTGGTCTTTTTGGAGTATCTTATGAAACATTTGTACAGTGCACCGCCCGAGCTATTGGATCAAGTACGCTGGAATCTCTTTAGCGTTAGTAGCATGCCAGAGACGCAAAAGGTTACCGATTTAATGAACTCGCGGACCAAGTTGAGCATGTATTGTCGAAGTGACATTGAGGAGAAGTTCCGTAAAAACTCCGGTGACTATGGATCAAGTAAGTTGTCTTGACTAAATACGATTGAAAAGAATGGGTATTTTGTTTGGGTTTGGCTTCGTAGTCTTTTTTAAATCGCAAAACTAGAATTTAAAACATCATTGATATGGAGTTTGTGCGACAAAAATGTAGTCTCAAGAAAAAATAATAATTTGTTTCCGAAATTTAATTTCCATCTTGCCTAGAAACGATCGTTTTAATAATGCATAAATATGATAAATTTATAGATACCAAATATTTTGAAAGATCATATTTTTTAATGATTCTAAAAATGTTTTGTAAACAATACATCTAAGGGCTATGTGAAAGATGATTAATTTTGAAGTTATATAGCGTTTTTTTCAGTCGAATGTTCAATAGAGATAGTAAAAAATACTTTTCTTTTTTTTTCAGATATAAGACCTACGTTTTATTCACTTGTTAGCACGGATCCAGCCAAGCCATATTGGGCACAGGATTATAAGTTGGATGGCTTAGCTTGGAATTTTATACTTTGCACGCCGGATAAACTAAAGTATCCACTGCTAGTGGATGCTCTTACAGACATTCTATCAATTACCGATATGTCGGCTTTCAGCAAGGATAACATGCACAATTTATGCTGTATACAGTACTGCTTCAGCATCGCCTGGAAACTGCTATTGGTATTATCACCATCCACATCACATATGGAGGCATTGAACAGCGAGAAAGTGCCAAATTTGCATTCGCTAATATGGAGCATACGCTGTCCGATGGCTAATTCGCATTATCTAATTGTTAACAGCTTAATTAAGCAAGGAATGTATACCCAATACGCCGAGTCATTGTGGAGTAAGGTGGGAGATCGCGCTGCCGATATGCGTTACAGTCTAAGGCAAACTATACTTGGCGTAGACGCCTTAAATAAGCAGCTCGCTAAAGGTAAGTAGCTATCGTAACATAGGGTGTCACAACAAGAGGTGTTAAATGAACAGAAAAATAAAATATTAAAGTATATAAAAAATCCAATTGCAGAGAATGTTGGATTAATTATGTTGTAATTGACATCTCTAGTTGAAAACCGGTACATTTGTAAGAAAAATACCCATATTACTTATCCCCTCATTGTCTTTCTTATAGTACACCCACGTTTGTCGGATCTTATACTATTTGATGCTTTAGTAGCTCATATGCAGGCTGTTGTCTGGGCTGACAAGGAGGGCTACAAGCTTGCGCGCAAAGAAACTGACGAACTTCCTGGCGAAAGTAGTGCGTGCAACAATCAATCTGGCAGCAACAATACAAGCATAACATCGGCCGCTTCAAGCGAGGCAGATGCTTATTCCTCCAATGAATCGCTGGATCAGAAGAAATCAAAGTTGGAGGACAGTGATTTGGCACCATCCGTTCTTAAGGAGCGGACAAACCTAGTGAATGATTTGGTTTTAAAACTAATGGAGTCCTATCGACTTATATCGGAAATTGTGCGCAGTAAAATGTTAAAACAGCTATCTAGCAGCACGCCAGAGCAGGCACTCCAACTAATTGTGCCCATTATTAGCGACAAGCCGGCGATAATGGTTGAGCTGCACACAGCGTTTCTGAAGTTATTACCCAATGATGACAAACAATTGATTAGCAATGAATGGCCCAAATGCTTGCAAGTAAGCGATGCAGCCTTTGATGGCAAACAGCATCCAGTGGAGCCTTATACTCTGACAGTAATCGATTCGCATATTACGGAATTAACAAAAGCTTCAAGTTATTCAACGCTTCATACTATGAAACATTGTCTGAAATCTGTTTTACATTTGATTGAGCTGCTTTTACCTTATATTATTGAAGGTGGGGGCAATGGTGTTGTAGAGGCTCAATTGAAACCACTGCTTATTGCATCTATGCTTGACATTCGCACGGATTATTTGCAAACTTACAGCGAGCAGTGCTTAAAAGAGATCTTAAGCGGCATGACTTTAGAGGCACAGAAAATGCTGCTTTATGAACACATGATTACATATTGTTATAAAATGCTAATTGATTTTGCCGAAGACCTGCGTACCCCACAGCAGCCGGAGCATCGTACTGTTTTCAACGAATCCATGCTGTTTGCAGTGCTCAAAACTATGACGAAAATGATTGAGAAACCTACCGCTGTCGAAGCAATGCACAACTTCTTTAAAGACCAGAAGGGTGGCAGTTTAACTGAATTATTACTGTCTTTTACTGGCACTAGTCTGCCCATTAGCTATGCACGGAATATGTTGCAGTTTGTGGAGCGTTTGTTTCAGCAGGCTTCGCAGCCGGAATCGGAATTTCAATACGATGATTTGGTGCAATGCTTTAACGAGCTGGGCAACGTAGATGTAAATCGAATAAGACTTTGGTTAAGTCATATAATATATGGACCTAACGGTAGTGTGGCCATTGCGACAACCAACACCACAACGGTAACCAATTCAGATCCCGTGGATACTTGCAAAGTTTTGACCAGCATTGTACAGCCTTCTAGCACTTCTTCAAGTAATGCACAGACGCCCACTAACATGGCAACAGTATCGGCCATGCCAAGCATTTCAGATCAGCTAGATGCCATGGACATTGACTATGATGGTGCCGGGGCGCAACCAAGCAACTCTAACATATTAAGCCTCTGGCAGGTGGCCACAGGTAGCGCGCCCAATCAATCGGAGGACTCTTCACAGGCATGTGAGCAAAGCTCGGAACGAAATGGTGCTTTATTATTGAGTTTTGTCAAGTCACTCATGCGCAATGGTAAGACAAATATGAATGTTGGTGTAGCTCCATTGCTGTTCCAAGCGCTGCAACAGCTGGGACAAACTTTGATCACGCCGCCACAAGAAGGCTGTGATTTTTCGGATATACTACAAATTATGATAACACTCGCTGATGCTTCACCTCAACGTGGTCACCTGTCGCTGTTTAACACAGCCCTACTTTGGCTAGAAACTGCCAAGCAACAAATGACGGATAAACAGAATATAAAAAGCTATGAGAACATTAGTGCCATGCTAAAATATATGAGCGAATTGCTTCAAAGCATTGGATTTAAGGGTAGCAAGCAGAATATACCGCCTTGGGATGATGATTTGCAAACGGACATAGATGAGCTATACGATGAGTTGACAGGAGAAGAGGATGATTCATTTGTCGATGATTCGGATGAGGATACGTTAAATGGGAAGCTGTGCACATTCTCGCAAACCCAAAAGGAGTTTATGAACCAGCATTGGTACCATTGTCACACCTGCAATATGATTAATACCGTGGGTGTATGCTCAGTTTGTGCGCGTGTTTGTCATAAAGGACACGATGTGAGTTATGCAAAGTTTGGAAATTTTTTCTGCGACTGTGGTGCTAAGGAAGATGGTTCTTGTCAAGCTTTAAGTCGACGTATTAACCCCAATGGTTGCGAAACTCGTGCTGGAGTAGACTTCAGTAATGGCAGTTATGTATCCAACATGGGTTTGTTAGCCAGCAAAAAACGGATTTCATCTGGACCATTGCCAGGTAGCTCTCAAAATTCACATCATACACGAAAGGATTCATTTACAAGCGAACGCATTGCTTTTCTGGGTAAGCTACTAGAACAGCACCGTGAAGGTTTGCTGCAGACAGAGCAATGGCAAAATGTTGTGCGTATAATATTGGAATACTTTGAGTTGTTGTTGCCGGCCATACGTGAAAATTGCACGCTGTACTCTATCGTGGGATGCCATAAGCGCGCTACAGCTGCCTTAGAGCGCCTGCACCAGCTAGACCAGAGCTTCCAGATAACAGATCAGCTAATGTTTGCTACGCTGGGCTCTCAGGAAGGCGCCTTTGAGAATGTGCGCATGAATTATTCTGGCGATCAAGGACAGACAATTAAACATTTGATATCGTCGGGTGTAGTGCGTCGCGTGGCTTTTTGCTGTCTATCCTCGCCTCACGGACGTCGTCAGCATTTGGCTGTATCGCATGAAAAGGGAAAGGTAACCATATTGCAGTTGTCGGCCTTGCTTAAACAAGCAGATGCTTCCAAGCGTAAGTTGACTTTGACACAACTCTCGTCCGCGCCAATACCCTGCACTGTGTTGTCCTTAACCGCTAATCCCTGTAATGAAGATTGTTTGGCTGTATGTGGCTTAAAAGAGTGCCACGTCCTGACTTTCTCCAATAATGGTAATACTAATGAGCATATTGTAGTCACACCGCATCTAGAGAATAGCAATTGTATCAAAAAAGCTATCTGGTTGCCTGGTTCACAAACTATGCTGGCCATAGTAACTTCAGACTATGTAAAGATCTATGATTTGGCTGAGGATGCTATTAGTCCCAAGTATTATTATCTTGTGGCAGTGGGCAAAATACGCGATTGCACTTTTATGTATCAGGATGGCGCCTATTATATGCTGGCGTTTGCCTCATCTGGCTATATTTACTATCAAGTGCTGGATAGTCAAAGTCTTGCTGTCCATGGCGACTTCTATGTAACCAATACCTTGGAGTTGACTCATCAGTACATCAAAGATTTTAACGGAACAGTTGGCAGTGGAGGTCAATCAATATACTACTCACATACATTGCAATTGTTATTCTATAGCTATAATGTAGGCGTAAGCTTCTTTTCACCAATCACGGATGTTAATAAGGGTGTTAAAGGCATCTATCACTTGGATATTAATCTCACTTCCAAGTCAGCCTCAAAGGGACTGCCACAGCCGTTGGTGCAGTGGACAGAGGTTGCAGGACATCCGGGTCTTATCTACGCCACTATGCAAACTTCAAATAATCCGATTATATTCATGCTTACACCAGAGCGTGTGTATATGCAGGAGATTAAAGCGCAGTCCGCGAAATCGCGCATTATGGATGTAGTAGGCATACGACATGCTGTGGCAGGCGTGGACAAGACCACACTGCTGCTGCTTTGTGAGGATGGCAGTCTGCGCATATTTTCAGCGCAGCCAGAACAAACCAGTTTCTGGCTGTCGCCACAAGTGCAACCTTTTGGAAATCAGTTGCACTCTAACACGCTTATGGCCAAGAGCACGACTTCGAATCAAAAGAAGTCAGTCAAACGCAAGTCCAGCCAGCAACAAAAGACACCAACTGCAGGCGGTGTTCCCATCTTTCCTATTGACTTTTTCGAGCATTGCCAAATGTTGGCGGATGTGGAGTTCGGTGGTAACGACCTGCTGCAGATTTACAACAAGCAAAAGTTAAAGACCAGACTGTTTTCTACGGGCATGTTTGTGGCTTCTACGCGCGCTAATGGCTTTACTTTAGATGTGATCAACAATGATCCAAATACAGTTATAGTGGGCATACGCGTTTTGCTTGGCACACAGGAAACGCAACGTGCGCCACTGTCAGTGTCTATATTAGGACGAACCATACCAACTGTAGTGCGGCGAGCGCGCTGGTTTGATATACCCTTAACGCGTGATGAGATGCTACTCTCCGACAAGATGTTAAAGGTAGTTTTTGCAAAATCTCAAGACCCAGAAAATGTAACGCTGCTGGATTCGATAGAGGTATATGGGAAATTAAAGGAATTGGTAGGCTGGCCTGATGAGAGCGATGATGCTACAGCCGTTGCCACCAATCTTAACAGCTCTAATGTGCCATCCAATGGCAATGTACAACCAAATGCTGCTGTAACAAATTTTGGCGAGGGTTTCAACTCTATAACTCAGCTAGATCGTATGGTCACACATTTATTAGAAGTGCTCGACTGCTCGTTGCATTTGTTAAATGGTAGTAACAACGGCATTGGATCCAATACCCGGCAGAAAGCAATAAAAACGGCTAATGCTTTGCTACTACTGCCTACGCCCAACCCTGTGCAAGCACAAGTTCGATATGTGCTAGCAACGCTGTATGCCAATCGTACAGCTTATCATAACTATAAAGATGGCGTAGTGCTCTCCTTTGTGCACAGCGAGCTCCAAAATATATTGCCCAATCTAAAACAGTTGGAGACGTTATACGATATTGATCCGGAAGCCTTTTACCGCTTGATTTTGCTGGTACGTGGCATTGCCAATGCGCGTCCTCAGTCTATGGCTAAGGTATGCGTGGAATCCAATTACAACATTGTGTCAGCGTTGATGAGTATTGTTACGGAGCTCTATAAGGTGACGCCACAAGTGGACGAGCCCACAAATATAGTGCGTCGTGGCTTATGCCAAACTGAAACGATTGTACATTGTCTGGTAGAGATAATGTATGGATTTGCCTTGGCCGATCCCAGTCAAGTGAGCAGTATGACCAAGTATTTCATTGAACTGCTGAAGCACGATGCTACTGTGATCAGTCACAGCGCTAAGGAGGCGCTTATACTGCTACTGAGTCCAAGAGCCAAGCGCCGCAAGGTGGCAATAGTCACGCCACCCGCCTGTTCCACGCCCACACCATCGAACACAGCCATAAATGCTGGCAATTTGAGTGCTCTATCGGGTGCAGCGGCTACAGCTGCTAACGAAATCATAGAAGAGGCAGCTGCTGCAGCTGTGGATGTAGCCAGTGGAGGAAGTGGTAATATAGCTGGTGCTCTTGCTGGCAACGCTGGTGATACAGTGGCACCAGCGGCTGCTGCTGTTGTCGCAGCAGCTGCGCGTTTACCCGAATTTGCTGACGCTAATGCGCTGTTAGATCCAGAAGCTGTGGGTCAGCAGCTGCTTAATCTAGAGGCCTTCATGGGCGGTGGCTTTCCACGTTTGCTTGGCCTGCCTGAGGATGCCGATGATGAGGCGATTATGGATATAGCCATTGCGTTAAGTTTGCAACAGCATGGCGGAGATGCTAATGCATTGCAAAATCTACAACAAGGACTAGCTAATCTCCAGGGCATGCGGAATGCCGCAGCCAATGCGCAGAACGCAGATGCCATTGGTGGTTTGGCTGTAAGCGTTTCTGCCGGTGGCTCCGATGATGATGAAGGCTCCAATGTAGCCACAGATGGCTCTACTTTACGTACATCTCCAGCTGAACCTACGGGTAGTGGTGGCTCTGAGAGTGGCGGCAGTGGCGTAGAAAGTATTGGCGGCACCTCGGCGCGTAGCAGCAATTTTGGTGATCATCCAAACGCATCACCACCGAGACAAAGCTCTGGTGCCAGCAAGATTGGTGAACGTAACAGCGAGGATGAACAGCCATCTACCAGTGGAGTGGCTGTGCTTAGTGCTATGAGCAGCGGAGAGGCGGAACACGATGAGAATGAAATAAATGAAGAGGAGAAGCTGAGTAAATTGCACGATCTGAGGTATGTCTGAGCTGTTATCAAATATACTTATATTTTTACTTATTTATATGCAAATACTCTTAGAATCGCCGTGCTGGAGAGCATTATAGCAAATATCAGCACTTTCGATGAATGCAATGGCCTGCAGGCCATACCTCTAATACAGGTCATTCTTATGCTGACCACAGACTTGAATGGTAACAATGAACGTGATCAAAAAGTACTGAATGATTTACTTACTGCACTGGTGGAGTATGTACAGATTGGAAAACGAGTTGCTTCTTCAAAGGTGAGCCTTCTGTCAAACTGTAATGAATATTTAGAGCAATTCAAGTCGTTTCGTGCAGTGTGTGCTAATGCTCTGCTATTTCAAAGTTTTGCTCTATTGCTATTGCTACTGCTCTGAGCATGTACTACGAATGGCAGAGCAAAAGTAAAAAACTCAATTGCTACAGCTCTCGATAGAAATTCGGTGGAAGCTAAACTTATAGAATTTTGATATCGTAAAAACCAAATTAATTTAATTCCAACTTCATTTATATTTTCAGATGGAAGTGAAAAGCCCTACAAATGAAGTCCGTCTGGCATTACTCTCACTCTTTGGCGTGATGATGGGTAAAACCAAATCCAAACAAACTGGAACTACTTCACCACCTCATCAGTTCAAGGACAACAGCTCCTTTGTAGCCAGTTCCACGGCAAATGTCTTGAGCAAGAGTGGCGCCTTTGTTTTCACATTAGAAACACTTAACACGTTCCTCTTGCACTGGAAAACCGTACTAGGCGATCCCTATTCGAGCAATGCAACCACTCCACCGCCACCACCACCACCTCCAACAAACGCTGGCCAGAATCAACTCTTGAAACCCATAAAGTATTTACCCAAACCGGACATATCCATATTAATACCACACAATTATCTAAAGAACTATCCGGATATATTCGAGTCATATGATGCGCTGTTGACCGAAATTATTGTCAGATTGCCCTATCAGATCTTGCGTCTGTCCAGTGCACATCCAGACAGCTTTGATAGTGGCTTCTGCGAGGCCATGACCTTTACTTTATGCGAGTACATGATGTTGAATCTAAATGCGCTGCTACGGCGTCAAGTTCGTAAGCTTTTAATGTATATTTGCGGAAATAAAGAGAAGTTCCGCATGTATCGTGACGGACATTCACTTGATGCTCATTTTCGAGTAATAAAACGGGTCTGCAATATTGTCAGCAATAAGGTGAGTTAAAATAAGAGATAGTGGTAGAATATTCCCGCTAACACTTTCCTTTTTACCGACAGAGTGGCGCACCCTATAATCCTAATCCACCCATGCTAACCTATGATGGTTTGGTGGAGCTTACGGAGCATTTACGCACCTGTCAGGAGATCAGCCAAATGCGCACGGGCAATTGGCAAAAGTTTTGTGTCGTACATGAAGATGCATTGGCCATGCTTATGGAAATTGCTTGCTACCAGTTAGACGATGGTGTGTCGCCAATTATTATACACTTGCTGCAGGCTGCAGTGTGTAATCTGCCTGGTACTAAGCAGCAGCAGCCAACAGCATCGTCATCTCAATCATCAACATCGTCTTCGAGCAAGCAGCGAAGTGATCGCGAAAAGTCCGAGGACACTGATGCTTACTACTCCAAATTCGATCCCTCACAGTGCAGCACATTTGTGCACCAAATATTTCGGTATGCGTCCGATGCGCTAATAATTAAATTTGTGCGAATTTTCCTGCTAGAGAACAATATCTCAATGCTGCGCTGGCAGGCGCATTCGTTTATACACGGCGTGTTTGAGAATGCCAACGATCGGCAGCGTGAAAAGTTGTTAAACATATTTTGGAATATGTGGCCTTTGGTACCGGTTTATGGACGCCGCACGGCCCAGTTTGTGGATCTATTGGGCTATTTGACGCTGAGTACGCGCACTATTACTGATCGTCTGCCGGAATTTGTTTCACGAGCTGTCGAGGTGCTGCGGCAACAAAATGACTTGCTCTGCAAACATCCCAATGCGCCTATCTACACAACGCTCGAACAAATACTTCAAGTGAACGGATATTACTTAGAATCAGAGCCTTGTTTGGTTTGCAACAATCCTGAGGTGCCCATGGCCAATATCAAAGTGCCCTCGGTTAAATCCGATTCAAAATACACAACAACTACTATGATCTATAAGCTGGTACAATGTCATACCATTTCCAAGCTAATTGTACGGATTGCTGACTTGAAACGCACTAAAATGGTCCGAACTATTAATGTCTATTACAATAATCGTACCGTGCAGGCCGTGGTAGAGCTCAAGAATCGGCCAGCACTTTGGCACAAGGCCCGCTCTGTATCGCTACAGTCAGGTCAGACTGAGATCAAAATTGATTTCCCACTGCCCATAACAGCTTGTAATTTGATGATTGAGTTTGCTGATTTTTATGAGACTGTAACCGGCTCAAGTGAGAATCTACAATGTCCACGTTGCAATGCTGCTGTTCCTGCTTACCCGGGCGTTTGTGGTAATTGCGGAGAGAATGTATTCCAGTGCCACAAATGTCGCGCTATTAACTACGATGAGAAGGATCCCTTCTTGTGCCACTCTTGTGGCTTCTGCAAATATGCGAAGTTCGACTTTAGCATGTATGCTCGTGTTTGTTGCGCTGTTGATCCAATTGAGTCGGCTGAGGATCGTGCTAAAACCGTACACATAATACATACTTCTTTAGAGCGCGCTGATCGTATCTACCGTCAATTGTTAACCAACAAACAATTACTTGAGTTACTTATACAAAAGGTGGCCGAACACCGCAGCTCAGATCGCCTGGTTGAAGATAATATGGGCACAGTGCACAGTACTTCGCAAGTAAACAAGATTATACAAGTATTGGCACAGAAATATTGCGTGGAATCGCGTACGTCGTTTGAGGAACTGAGCAAGATTGTGCAAAAAGTGAGGGCTTGTCGAAGGTAAGCTATTTGAGTTCCCTACTATAGATAAACATTTATTTTTTCCTGCTTACAGCGAACTTGTGGCCTACGATCGCCAGCAGCAGGATCAGCCAACTCTTACACAATCCAACGAGATGCGAGATACCCATGCTACTAATCGTTGCTATGGTTGCGCCCTGGCTTCCACCGAGCAATGTCTGACATTGCTGCGTGCCATGGCCTATAACTATGATTGCCGCGTTGGACTGTACAGTCAAGGCTTGGTCAACGAGCTGGCTGAGCACAACTTGCGTCGTGGAACACCACAAATTCAGGAGGAAGTGCGCAATTTGTTAGTTGTGCTGACTAAAGACAATTCGGAAGCCTGTATGAACTTGTTAAACTTGGTTACAACGCGTGTGAAGAATGCCTTAATGGGCGCCATACCGCTTATAAGTCTGGAGACAGCAGTGCATCAGGAAATGACACTGCTTGAAGTGCTTCTGGGACAAGATGATTTCTGCTGGGAATATAAGCTGAAAGTCATCTTTGAGCTGTTTATAACCAATTGCCGGTAAGATAAGTAGCATGATATTATGTAGCCCAAAGAAAATTTATCCTATAAAGTACAAATTCATTGTGGGGAAAACCCCGGAAAATTTTTCGTATGGTATAAGAAAACTACATTAAAGCCCCTCATTTGTTTTTGCTTCTGCAGCTTACCACGCGGTCCCGTCACTTCGGTATTACACCCATGTTTACGGATCATGCAAAATCTGATTTGCCCAACGTTGCCCGTCAGCAAGAATCAAACGGCCACTGATATGTGCAGCATGAAAATGCTTGAGGGCAACACCATTGACTATCGTGCCTGGCTAAGCTCGGATCGCAATCATGAGTACAGTTCTTGGAGTAAACGCATGCCTACGAATTTCCATCTGGCAACAGGCGACCAGGAACGCCAAAAATCACGTAACAAGCAGCAAGCCACTCAAACAGATAAATCACCTATGGATGCAAATACGAAACGCCAACATGTAAGAGCTGCCTACCTTATGGAAAAGTATGGACGTATCTGGCAGGAAAGTGTGCTGGACAAGATGAGAGTGATCAAGCCGCTAGTTTTTACCGCTAAATGGATACAGCCGCTGCTATTTAATCCCAATTCACGTTTTGGCCGGCAGTTGGCCTGTTCGCTGCTCACCAGCTTGAGTCGCACTCATGAGCGCAAACAGCAGGCGCTGAACTTGTTGACTAGCTTTTTGAAGTATGTAGGCGAGGCTGGGGATGCCAGTGCAGAGTATTTGGCCTTGTATCGCACTATGGCCACAGAAACACCTTGGCTGCAGTATTTGGTACTGCGTGGAGTGCTTACGACTATTTCACAATTGTTGGCCATAGAGATTAGCAAGATACATCGCATGGAGGAGAGTTCCCTGTCATCGGATCTCTCTTTGGGCTATGCGCTGCGTCAATATGTGGAGCTGTTATGGTTGTTCCTTGAATGCCCCAATATACGACGCACATATAAAACACGTTTGTTGGGCCCGGTTCTAGAAAGCTATTTGGCTTTGCGTAGTTTGGTTGTACAACGAACACGTTTGATTGATGATGCGCAGGAGAAGCTGTTGGAAATGCTGGAGGAGATGACTAGTGGCACTGAGGAGGAAACACGCGCGTTTATGGAAATTCTTATTGACACTGTTGAAAAAACACGCATGAATGACATAAAGACGCCAGTGTTTATATTTGAAAGACTTTACTCCATTATACATCCGGAGGAGAACGATGAAAGCGAATTTTATATGACATTGGAAAAGGATCCGCAGCAGGAAGACTTTCTACAAGGCCGCATGCTGGGTAATCCCTATCCCTCCACCGAAGTTGGCTTGGGACCACTTATGCGCGATGTCAAGAACAAAATTTGCAATGACTGCGAGTTAATAGCGCTACTTGAAGACGACAACGGCATGGAATTGCTGGTCAACAATAAGATTATAAGCCTGGATTTGCCTGTTAAAGATGTATATAAAAAGGTTTGGCTAGCCGAAGGCGGCGATCGTGATGCTATGCGCATAGTCTATCGCATGCGCGGACTGCTAGGCGATGCCACCGAAGAATTTGTCGAGACTCTAAACAACAAGAGTCAGGAGGAGGTGGATACAGAGCAGCTCTATCGCATGGCCAATGTATTGGCTGACTGCAATGGACTGCGCGTTATGCTGGATCGCATTGGAAGTCTGCAGCGCATATCTCGAAATCGCGAACTCATACAAGTACTGCTGAAATTGTTCCTGATCTGCGTAAAAGTGCGTCGTTGTCAGGAGGTTTTGTGTCAGCCCGAAATTGGTGCTATTAATACACTGCTCAAAGTTTTGCAAATGTGTTTGCAATCAGAGAACGATTCTATACAGTCGGCCGTGACTGAACAACTACTTGAGATTATGGAGACCATTTTGTCAAAGGCAGCCAGCGATACATTAGACTCTTTTCTGCAATTCTCGTTGACATTTGGCGGACCAGAGTATGTGACTGCTTTGATATCATGCACCGACTGTGCTAATGTGCGTAATAATCCGTCTGTGCTGCGTCATTTAATTCGCGTGCTGGCCGCGCTTGTCTATGGTAATGAAGTCAAGATGGCTTTGCTTTGTGAACATTTTAAGGTGAGTTATTTTTTAATCTATGGAAATATTAATTTTATTCATGTATAATTTGGTGTTTCCAGAACACTTTGGACTTTAATCATTTTGATAGCGAACGCACTAGCGAGGAGGAATTCAAGATTGAGCTATTCTGCGTGTTAACCAATCAAATCGAACATAATTGCATTGGTGGCACACTCAAGGATTACATAGTCAGTTTAGGCATAGTCGAAAGTGCGCTCTCCTACATAGCTGAGCATGCGCCGTGTGTAAAACCAACACTCTTACGTACCGATTCGGATGAACTGAAGGAGTTTATATCTCGTCCCAGTCTCAAGTATATACTGCGTTTTCTGACCGGTTTGGCCAATCACCATGAAGCCACACAGGTGGCCATCAGCAAGGATATTATACCCATCATACACCGTCTTGAGCAGGTCTCCAGCGATGAGCACGTTGGCAGTCTAGCCGAAAATCTGCTAGAATCTCTATGCACAGATACAGCCACAGCTGCACGTGTGCAGGAGGTGCGCGACTTTACGCGTGCTGAGAAAAAACGGCTGGCCATGGCCACGCGTGAGAAACAGCTAGATGCCTTGGGTATGCGCACCAATGAAAAGGGTCAGGTGACTGCGAAGGGCTCAATATTGCAGAAAATTGAGAAACTACGCGATGAGACTGGCTTGACTTGTTTTATATGTCGCGAAGGCTATGCCTGTCAGCCGGAAAAGGTGCTGGGTATTTATACCTTTACCAAGCGCTGTAATGTCGAGGAATTTGAGCTGAAATCCCGCAAAACCATTGGCTATACCACTGTTACACATTTCAATGTGGTGCACGTAGACTGTCACACCTCGGCTATACGGCTCACACGTGGACGAGATGAATGGGAACGTGCTAGTCTACAAAACGCCAACACGCGCTGCAATGGTTTGCTGCCGCTATGGGGGCCCAACGTCACTGAAACTGCCTTTTCCGCCTGCATGACCCGTCATACTAGTTACATGCAGGAGAGCACCTTACGCTGTGATATCTCGTACAGCAGTAGCATACATGATCTCAAGCTACTGCTCATGCGCTTCGCCTGGGAGCGGAGCTTCCATGATGACGCCGGCGGCGGTGGACCCCAGTCGAATATGCACTTTGTGCCCTATTTGCTATTTTTTGCCGTATATATGCTGCTATCCTCACGCTCGGCGGCACGTGATAGCAAAACCTTGCTGACCTATTTGACGGCTGCGCCAAATGAGAAGTGGTTGGAGTGTGGCTACGAAGTGGATGGTCCATTGTATATGCTTACAATGTCATTGTCGCTCCACAGCCGCGAATTGTGGAACAAACATAAGTTGGCGCATCTAAAACGACTGATTGCAGTGGCCCAGGCACGTCTTATTTCACCTTCAGTCCAGTGCAAAGCACTGCTGAGTCCAACGGATCGCAACACCAAAGACTACACCGCTTATAAGCCCTTCTTAATGATGTGGGCTCTAGTTGATTTGATTTATAACAATCTGTTTAAGACGGTGGCTGATCCGAAGGCGGATGGTTGGACCATTGCTCTGTTTGATTATATACGCAAGAACGATGAGGCTATGTTGAAGTCAACAGATAGCATTTTGCAGGTGCTTACCGAGGAATATTTACCATGCACCACGTTTACCGAGTTCTGCGATGTGGCTGGTAAGTGACAATCTTTTACTTTCTTGTTTCCTATTAATATAAATTCTTTATTCCTGCAGGTCTATTGCACACAATTGAGCAACCTGAAGTGTTTATAGACGAAATCCTGGCCTCTTTGCCCACAACCCAATCTAGTTAAATTTAAAAAGCTGTTTTCGCTTAAAAGCTACACTGCACACTTGAACAGTGGAATTATTTATGCAATATGCAATAGTAAAATGATATCTACATAACAACAATAACATACTTTATAATATACAAGCAGCTATGGTTGTTGCTTAGCACCCAAACTTACACATACTAACATGTACTACATTTATCTATCGCATAAAATATTTAATCAATAAAATTATTCGTTTGCACAATAAAAACTATACACATATCTATAAAGGAACTTGTAATAGGTTTCCAGTGAACCATTCAGATTCAGCTTATAACTTTCGGCACTACAATCACTGCAGGGCAATTTTTTGTTTGGTGTCTAGTGTATTTAATAGAAAGAAAACACTAAAAGCTGCTCGCTATAAAACGAAATGCTACAAAAATTTACATATTTCAAATTGCAAGCATTGTGGCAGAGAGCTTTTTGTTGCAAATTTTGCTGTAATTGATAGCAAGCAGCTTTTGATTAAGTCCCATAATCACATGCTAAATACTTACATTCGCCTCGTATCAAAGCTTGCCTCGTCTGAAGTAAAATTGTGCTAAACTGGCAAATTTACTTTTTAAGCAATTGCAATGCATATTCTTTGGTAACGCCAACAACAGGCGAGTTGGTTTAGCCATGCACGTCTCTCCACATGAGCACCTATATCTCGGAGATCTTCTTAACTGGCCATAACAACCCGTTATCGGGTTACGGTCTGATGTAAATACTTCTTCTTCTTTCACAATCAATTGTGGTTTTACGTGGTGGGTCCCAAAGCCTACGCACAACCCTTTTAAGGCCTACTGGTCTCGAAGCTTTGACCTGCTGAGATGGTATTCTCTAACCCGCTCATCGCACGGGGGTGAGCTAAGAGTATTATCTGTCTGACCATTCGTCGCTTCTCTTCGACAACCTTATTGAAGACTCTTCTCGCAGGAGCTTCTTCGTGCATATGCACAATATGACCTAGCTAGCAGAGCCGCTGGATTCGCTTGACTATGTCAATGTCGTCGTAGAGCTCATAGAGTTCGTCGTTCCATCGGGTGCGTTAGTCGTTTCCAACGCGTAGAGGGCCAAAGAGCTTATGGAGTACTTTCCACTCAAACACTCCTAGGGCTTTTTCACCAGACTGCGACATCACCCACGCTTCAGCGCCATAAGGTAGACGAAATTCTTGACAACATCAAAAGTCTCAACATCAATCTGAGAGTCCAACCGCTGTGTATCTCTGTTCAAAGAAAGCATATACTTCGTCTTCATCAATCTGAGAGTCCAACCGCTGTGTATCTCTACTCGAAGAAAGCATATACTTCGTCGTGCTCTCATTTACCACCAAACCTACCCTGGCAGATTCTCTTTCAATAGCCGCAAAGGTTCCGGTAACTGCTCGCTTAGTACGCCCGACGATATCGATGCTACGTCAATATACATATGCTAGCACGAAAACATCAACAACCTCACATAAGCAAGCATGCTCCCATAGTATAATAGTTATTATACTATGGCATGGTCCCCTTTTTGTTCTGACTGCTAACAGAGCACACAGAAGCGTAACACCATGGAATAATAATACAAGGAACGCGCATTCTGCTGCTCTCACACAATTCGCGTGCCAGTTTTTTATTCTGCTGCGAATGTCAAAGAGGAAGCATATGCGCCACTCCCTCCCATAAGCTCTCAAAAAAATTTGGCACTCGCGTCGGCAGCATGCGCTTTCCTTATATTACTATTCCATGCGTAACACCATTCGAGCGTGGCGTTCGTGACGAATCGGTCCTATCCCCAATGTTCGGCAATAGATGTTTCACATTAATAATGCTTGTTTTATACATATATTTCTTTTTTTTTGTATTTATTTGCATTAATTTATTCAAACACAAAAACAATTTAAATAATTATTGCAAAGGGACGGGACATATGTACATCAGTTCTAGAAATTTTCGTTTTTCTAATATTAACATTAATCTCAATCAAAACAAAATAAACCAAAACAATTTTAATACATAGTAGTAGTTGTTGTTGTTGTAGTGTTGAAAATCATAGGCTTCTCCTTATGTAGCGAGAAACATACATAATACGTAAATTAAAGCTGTAGTGAGAATTTGTTACAACCTTCTGGTTTTTGATTCGATTTTGTTTTCGGGGATAATTACAAAAATATATTGCATATTGTAGTTAAGAGAAGCGACAACAAAATTTGTTGCGTACAGAGTGTATGTCTTTTTTGTGTCTTTGTTGTGCGTTTTGTGTTGTGTGTGTGTGTGTGTGTGTGTGTGTTGTGTGTTGTATAAACGTAACAAGTGTAGTTATAGACATAAGTACAAGTATATGCAAAAGATATAAATATATATATGTATGTTTATATATAATTAGTAGGTACATAGATTCAAATTAATTGAGCAATTACTAACCACCAACAAAGGAATATCGAAATACTATACATAATATCAAAGGAAACACATTTAGTTGTTTTTGTTGTTTTTAGCAACGATTAATTCTACGACACAATCCATATAAATATTTAATACATATTCGTCAGTTTGTTTAATTTTCAATTTAAGTTCGGTTTGCCTTAATTATGGCTTAAATAGTTGATTTTTTTTTTTTTCATTTTTGTTGTTGTTTTTTACATACACACACAAAAGAGTTCTCTCTATAAAATTGACATCTTAGCTTAAATAAATTCCTATTGTTCTTTGCTGCATAAACGTTAGCTTGGAAGTTGTTCTTGTTGTTGTTCACTTTCTTGAAAATTCGAGTAGAGAAATTTAAAAGGTTTTGACAAGTTATTCTTTAAATTCAACTTGTGACATTAATTTTAAGGATTTAGGATTTATCCGTTCACATTTATCCTTTATATAGTATTTGTATATCAATCGTTTTTTTGTTTTGTTTTTTGCTTTAGCTAGACATGTATACATACATATTTATGTACAAAAATTTTCTAATCTATTCCATTTATAGTTAGTTTTATATTAAATACATTTAACTAGTTTTGTTAAATTAAAAACAGATTTAAGAGAGTCTGTATCAATATTTTGTTCATGTTAGTAAATCGCGAGATTCAAGGTGTTGTTCATTTAGGCCTGATGCGTTCCTGCGCTTGCGCCCGCTGCATTGGCGCGTTGTGCGGCACGCATAAAATGTCGCGCATTTATCGGATACTGGCGTGGATAGGAAATTAGCGTGGATCCCAAAGCAATGCTTAGCGGTGCTTTGGAACGACCTGGTAAACTGATAAACACGGTGCCCACGGCAGCCAGATTATCATTAGTCGGTTCAATTGCTATGAGCATTATGTCTGTAGCATGCTGATGAATGCGACTATGACTATGATGATGGGATTCTCTAGGCAGCTGTTGCATAGCCTGCGGATGCTGCTGCATGAGTAAAGCATGACGTGCACGCGCTCGCATTGCACGCGTGGAAGTGGCAGGCTGCGGGCTTTCCATGTCCAGGCTGGAGGAGGCCAGAAAGATCTGCGCAAAGGGTCGCTTAGCCAAATGCAGCATTTCAACGACATGTTGACGACGTGCTCTTCGCAAATCCGCAGCCTGTTTGACTTTCCAGACAATTACGCATACGGCCAGAAACAAAAAGAAGCAGGAGAAGAATACGGAAAAGAATACAAAGAGATCGATGTGTAACTGATCCTGTCTGAAGACCACAGAGCCATAACTTGGCTCTGGCCCGGAGCTGGCACGCAATGCAATAAAAAAACGCGTGGCACTCAGATTATGTGCATTCTGTGGTAGCGTCAATACCAAACGATTCTTAAGTCCAAAAAGCCGCAGTAGCGTATTGCATTGTTTAAGCGTTACATGTGTGCTCAAATCCTTGGCGAATTTATCCTTAACAAAGAAATTATGTCCGCCATGACTCTTGCAATCATGTAGCTGTGGCACATAGTAACTGCTGGTGCTTGGACCATTGCTGCTGGTTCGGCGTTCAGGCGTGAATAGCTTCTGCAGCGTCACATTGTCATGGCGTGGATGTGCCACATTGAGTGGATGGGAGCGTTTGATTTTGGGTCCCCAATTGTAGCGATTATCCAAAAAGATTTCATGATAGCCATTGGTTTGATTGTTTTCCACTATGAATGAGTCATCTTGCGGTGACATAAATACATCCAATTCACCTTGAGTAACATCGATAATGATGCGTATGTCGACGTTCATAAAGCGTGGTTGTATGACAAAGAAGACTGTTTGACCAGGCTTAAGTGCAGCCGGTTTGGACTTGCACTCCTCTGTGGAATACATAAAGAATCGGCAATAGTTTTAGAAATAACAGTCGTAATAATCCCGTTCATAATATACACTGTAGCCTAGAACGAGGATATTATTATTTTACCTCCAAAAAGTGCCTATTATGTCTTATAATATAGTTTACTACTGGTAGTTCCGAAAATGGTTCTCGTTAGGGTTCTTTCAGCGGTTTTCCTTGGCTAGCGCTCAAACTCAAGTTCAAAGGGGCAAAAAAAATTGTATCACGGACCAGGCTTTTCCCCGGTATTGGTGATAGGGTCACCATTTAGTAAATACTAATCTTAAGAAACACTCACCTATTGGTTTGGCATCGAAGCACATACGCGATTCAACAGTAATCTGTTTATAGCACTGGTGTCCATCAATGGGATTGCCGGCATATGAATCCCTGCATTTGGAGCACTGCACGCTCCAACAAAGCTGCGCTGAGTTTTTACCACCGCCTGCAGTGCAAGTTGCATCGCTTTCCGTATTATTGCCGCAATTGCATTTTTCTCCTGTAACCGGATCGCATATATTGCCATGTCCATGGCACTGGCATGGTCTACAATGACGTCTATGGTCTCCATCGCTGCCACGAAAGTAGCCCAAAATGCACGTGTCACAACGATCACCGGCCGTATTATTGGCGCAACGCAAACATGTTGCATTATTTTGCGGTCCCTCAAGCAAAATGAGCTCTAGATCGTTTTTGGTCATGTTAAAAACAGCCGGATCGGAATCATAGGCCACACAAACGTCTGTATGTCCATTGCAATACTCTAAGCAAGGCTGACATTCATGTCCCTCACGGGGATTACCCACATAGAGAGGTTGGCATTTTTCGCACTGCTCACCCATGGTATTATTATGACACTTTAGACAAATGTCCAGACGATCAGGTCCCTCGCAATTGGAGTGTCCATTACAAAGACACTGAATACTACAATTGGCGCCCACATAGCCAAAATCGCACTTGCAATCATCCGGACGCATGCAATTGCCTCTTACGCAGCCCTGACTACAAATTGGCAGGCAAGTGCCATTATCATCGCGGTAGCCCTCGCCGCAGACGCATTTGTAGCCCACAGCGCGGTCTATGCAGCGTTCCGAAATAGGATTACAGTTATGGTGTCCGTTTTCACACTCATTTTCTACCGGACATTTCACATAATTCCAGCTGACAACGTCCGCAGGCGTTAGATGCGAATCATTCCGCCACGATGCATATATTAGATCACAAGTGGAGGTAGAAGGATATTCCTGCTTATGTTCTAGAGAGCCCTCTGTACATATTCCATCGCCATTGCTGCCATCACGAGAACACCAGCCACAATGAGCGTGCTCCAGGCAAGTGGAACACTGACCATAAACATGACAAGGCTCCGGACAGCGGTCATGCTCACTGGACTCCAAAACGAGGCCGCAAACCCCGCCAGCACAAAGTAGCGGCTGAGATCTGGGCGAGATGCAGGCATTCAACATGGTAGACCACTTACAATTCTTGGGATTCTCATTTTCCACATGCAGACATGTAGAGCAATTGCTAAATGTGTGACAAGGCGGCGGACACTGTCCAACAATGCGATATTGATTTTTCTCCACAAGTTCTTTAGTTATGCATTCAATTGTGCCCAGCTCATTGCGAGCCCAATCACAGTTCTCGTTCATCATGCAGGAGTCACAGCTCAGCGTATGACATTGTGGCAGCGGACACAAACTTAGGAGACCCACGCTCACTTCCTTATTACACCAGTTGCTACGGTTTTTACATTCCACACCAGCGGGCACACAACGGCCTTTAATGCTACACTCATCGCACCACTGACACACTGGCGTGGTCTCTGCATGTGTAGGCCAGGAGGCTAAGCAAGCGCTGCACGTGGTAAAACTCGAACAATTACGTCTTGACATCCAGTCATCGTCACAGACAGCGCCACTGTTGACGTTAAGAGTTCCATTATGATTAGTACAGGCCGTGTTGCCCTGCGTGTAGCAATGCGAGATGGAGCTATAGGTGCCTTGAACGGTGCAAAAGCTACAGCCCATATATGCCCTACACAAATACCTTCCGGAACTCCAGAGCTCACAAATATCATCAGGCAGATTAATTCGGGTTACGTGTCCATGCGTGGCGCTGCCATCCCAGCCGCCAATGACAAATATTGACTTTGTATCCACATCAATGGTGATATCCTCTGCATAGGTACTTTGCGGTAAGCTGCCAAGAATCTCCACATCTTGTGTCAGCTTCACCCACTGATTACAATCATAAACATAAGCAATAAGCACATCAGATGCATTGTAAGGCGTAGTTCTGCCGCCATAGACCACCATATATTTGGAAGTAGTCACTGCCGAGTGAAAATAGCGCGCACGCGGCATTTTAGTTTCCGGTTTATTTAAATGCTCAAATGGAGGCAACTCCGTCCAAGTGAGTTTGTCCAAACTAAGCGCATACAAGTTGTTTTGCGGCTCCGTGGAATAGCCACCAAAAATATACACAATACGAGATTCAGCATGATAAACTGTACTATGTCCAAACAGCACAGGCACTCGCACACCAAGCGCCAACAGTTGCTCCCAGCGAAAGGTCTCCAAATTAAACTCCCACAATTCCAAAGCACGCGACTTGTTGCGCGTCATGCCGCCCACTAACAGCAGAGACTCCCTATCATTGTAGCGTATTTGGGTAAGTGTATGACCAGCTAAAGAAGGTGGCTGCGTATCATTCATGCTGCGATCTAATTCAATTTGACTCCAGCGCTGATTTTGTATGGAAAATTGCCAAAAGTCGTTGAGTATCCTGTGGCCATTGGCGCCCACTGTAATGCCGCCGTAAATGAATATAACTTGTTTTTTAACAAAGATTTCTGCCGCATGAAAATAGCGACCCAGTGGCATTCTGTCATCTGGTGTAGATTCCACTGTGACCTGCATCCAAGTGCCATTCCTTGTATCAAACTGTCGAAAATCATTAAGCGGTCCATGCGAGGGCGAGTAACCGCCAAACATCCAAAGCGAGCCGCGTCGGTCCGCATTAACTGAATGACCAAACCTTGGTATAGTCTTGCGCAAATGCTCAAAGGCCTCACTGAGAAGTTGGGTATTAAACAGCTCGGTAATTACCAAATGGCTGACTTGTACGAGTGTGCCACAATCCGGTCCAGCATAGCTGGCATTGCTACAAATGCAACGTCCATACTCTGTATCACAAAAGCCCTGCATGCGTTTGGCATTGCAATTCTTGGGACAAATCTCAATCTCACACTTGGCACCCACATAGCCAGTTGGGCAAACACAACGCTGCTTCTCATCGCAGATGTGCGGATGTGAGCAGGTGCTGGCCACACAGTTCTTAACCGAGTAAAGCGCATTGAATCCAAAGTTTTTCCCCTGCTTATAGTAGACGGTCACATGACTGGAACGTGCTTCTATAATACGAGACGTGCTGTATGGCTCGCAGACCACGGATATAAGTTGATTTTGCTGTGTGGCGCCTGTAAGATCGGGTAGACTGTCATATATGTAGACGGCATTCTCATCGCAATCCATAGATAAAGTGTTCCATTGAAATTCCAATTGCAGCAGCGATTTCTCCGCTTGCAATGTCTTTGGTTGCAGTATCCATAAGCATTCACGCACTTCCAAACTAGAACCCCAAGGGCTTTTATATGACTGATAGGATCCTATGCCGCTGCGTCCTATATTCGTCAAAATACCTCGCGATTCGCATTGAAAGTAACATTGCCCGCCATCTCGCGGATCTCCATAAAAGCCCGCTGCGCAGTTATCACACTTGAGTCCTTCTGTATTGTCCTTGCAATAACATTCGCCGTTGTTAACATTACAAATACCCAGGTCTTGATTGCCATGGCCGTTGCATTCGCAGGGATGACAGCCGTCAGGTGCCGTGGCATTTCCATAGCTGCCCTGACGACAACGCTCGCAACGTTCGCCCTCTGTCCAGGCTTGGCATTGGTCGCATTTACCTACACGTTCCGTGCAAGTTGAATGATTATTGCAGCCACAATTGATGGAGCAATCGTTGCCCGTCCAGCCCAAGTCACATTTGCACGCAAAGTCCGGTGCACCAGAGCAATAGCCGTGTTGACAAAACTCATAGCAAGTACGGCGACATTCCTTCTTACCATCGCCTATGTATCCTCGTCGGCAAAGACAATTATACGAGCCCTGTGTATTGGTGCACTTGGCTTCCTTATGACAATCATGCAAACCCAATCCACACTCATCTACGTCCGGACACTGCGCATAAGCCCATTCGGCATCATGCAGAGTGCTGCTGTTTAGGGCCAGCGAACAATTTCCAAATGGTCGACGAAAATCTCCTTGCATGCACAGACCCTCTATGGGATTATCTCGATCAAAACACCATCCACAACTTAGGGTACGCAAACACGAGGTACAATTGCTATGCCGCGAGCACGACTTGCATTGCTGTTGTGGTGGACGAGCGGGCGTGTGCCTGGACACCGAAAAGTGCACAGAAGGAGTCAGTAACTGAGGCTCATGTTGCGTAACCGCTACCGCCTGATCCATCCACTCACGACACATGCCAAACTGGTATTCACTGGTATAGACAGCAAAGCTAAAGCATTGCGCGCTCGCCTCGCACCAAACGCAGCGTCCACGTTCGCTTAGGCAATCCTCGCATCCATTACGCTTCCGACACGGTATGGGACAGTTAGCAATGGCGCGCACGCTATTATTGGCCTTGCCAATGCGTGCACAGCGGGCATCTTCGATCCACCATTCACACAGACCCGCGGAGGCACATTCCTCGCAGGAAACATAGTTGGAACAGTTGGCACATTGACTTGGCTGACTAATAAGATATGCCCAGTGGTTAGGTTGATCGGGCGCCACGCATACAGCACTTTCGTTGACTGATTTAAGATGACACTTTGAGGTTAGCTCACACCAGGAACAGGAAGCATCTGTTAGACATTGCAGGCAGTTGCTATATTGCTTGCAGTCGCCAGAATAATAGGGCTCCAAGTACTCAAAGGTAAAGGCATTCAAATTACTATTGTAGAGATGCTGAAGCTCCATTTTAGTTTTTTGGTACGTATTATAAATGTTGTTTAGACCAATGCGACGTCTTGCCTGCAAGTAAGGGATTAACAGATTAGACAGTTTCCTACATCGATCAAAATCCCTCTCTATTAGTTACCAACCTGAAAGTCAATAAGAAACGGCTGATCGGTGCTTATCATTTCCACATTGCTGCATAACGATTGATTCGAGGTCTGGCTAGTAACACTCTTCAGCAGGTCCAAATTCATACCCAGACCCGCACGAAGCACAGCTGAGGAATAGCTGGTGCACACCTGAATAGCCGAGTTATTCCACTGTTTTTGTGGTCTTACGAAACCCAACAGGCGTGCCAGCATTTCACCCTCCTGTTTCTGCTCAAAATGTGTCGCAGCTGGCGGAGAGGCAAAGTCAACCATGGTGGCATTTACAATACCCACATAATCCGGCATGGTCAGGTTGACAGGATAGTGATATTTTACATATGTTAAACCTGGACGCCTATCATTGATAGTGCATAGGGCAGGATCCCGTATCTCAGTGCCTTTCTCGCCCCACCAACCTGGACTATCACCGCAAATACCATAGTTATCATCTCGATGATTGCATCTAGCATTTTGCACACACCAGGTGCACTCGTTTAGTCCAAGCTTGCTGGCCACCGAGAATGAATTTTCGTTGATCGTAGTCCATTGTGTGCCATGCACCAGGCATGAGTGACAATCGCCCAGCGAAGGACATATTCCCGGACAACGAGTAGTCTGCAGATTAGTGGTGCAATTAGCGCCTATTGTGCGTCCATAACAGCTGCTATCCGCTGAGCACCAGCCACATTCTGGATTCGAGAGACATGCAGTGTGCGACGAGTGCAAACGGCACGACATTTCGGGATTATATTGGGTATTCTCGACTCGCAGTACCTGGGGCAGCTCATATGCAAATAAATCAGCATTCACATTGCCATGATAACCGCCTACAATGAGCAAAGTGTTGTTCCGTCGCAATACAGCAGCATGAGCAAATGTGCCTTGTTTCTTAGGATACAGACTGTCGTCCGCTGAAACCACCTGATTAATCCAAATGTGGCAGCTTAAATGATACCAATACATTTGGTTGTCATAGCAAATCTCATCCTTGTTGTGTCGATGCGTATATCCACCAAATACAATCATATAGTTGCCAGATATTGTAGCAGTATGAAAGGCGCGTTCTCTGGGTATATTTGTGTCCCGTAATGCTGTGCGTGGATAAAGTACTTCCGTCCAATGCAACTTGTCCAATTGAAAAGCAAATATGCGATCTGAGAGTTTTGAAAAACGAGCTAAACTTGTCATTATACCACCAAAGATTATCAATGAGTTGGTGGCTTTGTAGTAAACAGTTGTGTGTGCGGCTAAACGAACGTCCAGGATTTTGCCGCCACGAGGCTTCACTAGCTGCCATTGAGAGTCCTCAGATAGGGGCAGTAAGATGCGATAGATTCTAAATAAGAAATATTTATATGTTTACTCTTAATTATAAAAATCTTCTCTATTCTTACCGAGACGAAAACTCCCCTGTCTCCAAGCTGCCCCCAAATAAATACAAATAATCACCAGCTGCAGTTAATGTATGCCTGGCAACTGCCGGTGGTTTGATAATAGAATTAATGGCCATTTGTTTCCACTTGCCACCGCTTTCAGTATTATTGAAATGCCACAAATCATCATAAAAGCTGCCATTAGCATGTTTGCCACCATATATGACGAATCCGTCCAACACACGATCAGCTGCATGGCCGTAACGTCCATGTGGCTTATTATCTGTGACTTCCTCGAGTATATCCTCCAAATATTCATTTAATTCTTCATCCGTAGAGTTTGCAGACAATGTGGTAAGCGGTAGCGAGGAGCGTGTACGACGTTGATGCAAGTTAGACTCGGCCAAGGTATATAAAATGTTGCGAAAGAATGAAATATCACTGTTTAGGCCCCAGAGCTTGGCTTCATCTTCGTTTTTATGCTGTAAAACAGCCTTTAGTAAGGTATGATCAATTTTTTGAGGATGATAGAAATGCCGACGACTTTGTAGCTGCAAGCCCCACTCATCCTCCCACTGGCTAGTGCTGAAGCGATATATCTATAAAGCGTAAGAAGTGTATTTTTTCCGAAAAAAACAGTGAAAATGCTTTACTCACCTGAAGCGTGCTGATAACATTGTTCAAATCATAGCCACCAAACACATAGAGCGCATCCTCATCTTCCATATAAACGGCAGTGTGTGCAGCTCGTGGCGTCATTCCTTCGGCATCAGTAGCCAGCCAACGCCAACTGCTGCCTGCTGGATTCTCGCTGAGATCACATAGTCGTCCACTGTAGCCATTTGAGCAGTGACAAATACTTTTCTGACATTTGCCGCGACCCTGTGATTCGCCACAGTTATGAGGACATGCCTCGTCTTCACAATCCGGACCCACCCATTCGCCATGGCAGACACATTGATGGCCTATACATTTGCCGTGATTGTGGCAGTTGTTTAAGCAATTTGATATGTAGTAGGAAGCCCGAAAGCCATCTAGTACGTAATTAGTATCACTGTACATTAATATGAGCATCTACAATAAAGGAAAAATGTTTACATATTATATAAAATATTTCACTTGTTTGTTTTGTTTATTTTTAAATTTGCTTACACTTCCGCTGCGTGCCACAAGTCTTTGTGGCTGCGTGCGTCCGCTAAAGCTGCCCAAAAGCGTAGAGTTGAATGAATCGCCATCGTACACATATATGTAATCGTATGAGCACTCTGTGCCCATACTATGGAATGTCAAAGTTATGAATTGGCTATCATTTTTAGCCTTTATCAGCCATTCGCAATGAGAGTCTTGTGTATAGTTATAACCGGCCGGACCATCGCTTATCTCTCCATAGGGCTCGGTAAATACTTTTCGACTACGATCGCAAGGGGTCTGCACATGTTGGTGAGTTGTTAGCGGCAATTGCAAGGTGATTATCCAAAATGTCAAGGTTAGCAGTAGAGCGTACATTCTTTGCATTTTAATTGGAGATCCGAAGCTCACTCTTTTATGCAAATTAGGCCCCGAAAAAAGCAGTTATCATCGCACTACGCCATTAGTTCCGGTTTAAGTTTTCCCCCACAAATTGTAGCGCTTTACAACCATACAAGACTGTTGCACACATTTAATAATAAGCCCGTAATGAATGAACTCAATTCATTGTAGAAACTTTAATTTGTGTTTAAGTTGGAGAGAAAAAGAAAACTTTTATTTACGTGCGAAATTTGTTTAATATAACTAGAGATGGCTGTTGCAAGACTAGGGTTACACTACAAAATCCATTAGTTTCACCAGTGCGATTGGCAAAACAATCGATCTTTTTTTTATTTTAAAAAATAAAAGCACAAATGCATATCTTTAATATTTGCTATTTATTTTAAAGATTAATTTACAGAAATAAAAGATATATGATCATTTATCTCGCGTTTTATAAATATTTATTGTACTCATCGTCTGGCTTGCAATAGTTTTGTTTATTTTCCAAGGTTGGCAGCACTTCTTATCAACAACAACCCTGTCTTTTACAAGTTCGCTCTTTTTGGTTTTCTTTCCTATTCAAGATGGTAGGTGATTGGAATTGTTATAATAAAATCGTTAAACATCCGCTTAAATTGTTGCAAAAATGTAACAAAGCTATAGAAATTCTATAATTGAAAATGTAATAAACGTTTTAAAATTGATATTAATTGTTGGCAGACGCACAAAGTGCATTTTATAGATGTTTAAAATATTTGTAGTTTTTGCAGAGACCGCAGCACCGTCGCTCCATGTAAATTTATGAATAACTATATGGTATTTGTGTTTTCAGGTAAACGTACCAAAGCAACGTCGCACTTTCTGCAAAAAGTGCAAGGTACACAAGCTCCACAAGGTGACGCAGTACAAGAAGTCCAAGGAGCGTAAGGTTGCTCAGGGCAGAAGACGTTACGACAGGAAACAGCAAGGTTTCGGCGGTCAAACCAAGCCCATCTTCAGGAAGAAGGTATGTTCTACAATAATGCGCATATATTTCTATTTTATATTGTGGCACTTACGTAGAACTAAATTGCTGTGCTAATAAGCCCTCAGCTCTTTGGTGGGAATCAACTGTGCCAAACTAAATATGTTGCTGATTGATGCGGCCGATAAGGCGGTAGCTTAACTATGTCTCAGTTACGGCAAGTTAAGCCTCATCATCAGTTTCAAACATTTTACCCCTTAAAATATTAAATTTTCTTATCGTTTCAAACATTTTACCCTATAAAAGCGTACATTTTCTAATGAATCATATTTGTTGCTTTACAGGCTAAGACCACCAAAAAAATTGTGCTGCGTATGGAGTGCACCGAGTGCAAGTACCGCAAACAGACACCTTTGAAGCGTTGCAAGCACTTCGAGTTGGGTGGTGACAAGAAGCGCAAGGGACAGATGATTCAGTTCTAAGCTTAAAATATGATGCCCCACAACTATTTTGTATCGAAGTGTTTTTAAGTTGTTTTACGGATGCTTTGCTCTCCATACAAACACTATGTGAGTGTGTGTAAGGTCTGCATAAGTGGAAAATAAAATACACGGTAGACGTAAACTTCAGTAAATGTTTTTATTCTAAAATTTTTTGCTAAGCTGTTTTAACTTGTGGATATCACATGGTATGCTATTGTTGTAGTCATCAGTCCTGTGGCCCTTCCACTTGACCATCGGGCAGTATAGATTCCGGTGCGCTGTAAGAATACATGTGATTAATTGACCATAGTATTGGGGAAAAACAAACATACTCCAGCACATCTACTTGCAAACCTTCAGCCTGCATTTTCTGTTTAACGGCTCGAGCCGGCACACCTACATGCAGCATTTTAAAGAACTTCTTATAACGAGCATCTTCACAAGCACGGACGCCTTTAACTACCGGCACTACCAGCACATCTGGCAATGTTTCATCTTTCACAGCTTCTACAACTGCGGCCACTGCTGGGACCGCATTCGTTGTTTGTTTTGCTGCCTCCGTCTCGACGATTATATCATCAGTGGGTATGGAAGCTAGTTTTGTTTCCAGTATAATAAGCGCAGCTTCGGTTTTTTGTAACTTTCGTTCTAATTCAATAAATTTCGTTTCACATCCTAAAGCAAACTCATTAAGGAAAGTGCAAGTACTAATCAGGAAATGGTTGACAAAGGCCAATATTCGCTTTTGGTTGAGTGGCGGTATCTGCAGTAAGTTTTAAAAGTTTTTAAATAGTGCAGAGAACCTGTTGATTCTAAAGCAACAAAACAAACTTTTGTTTTATCCAAGTCGCCAGCGAATGATGAGTTTGCTTCCATTTTAATAAGCCAACCAAATGGAGCTGCCAACTCAAATTAGTGACAAGTGCTATGATAGCAGTGTTGGATAATGATGAGTTTCAAAAAGTGTTGGTTAAAAATAACAGACTTTTAAGCTAGTTTTAAATATTTTTATTATTAATGTATTCACTTTTTCTATGACAACATGAATTGCGTGAAATTGTTTGTTTTGTGGCATTATTAGAGTATGTTGATTTGCTTTATTATAAAAGTATGTTTAGTTAATATATGCATGAAGTTTATATTTTGTTATTTTTAATGTATAAACTTGTGTGTGTTGGATTAGGGAGAGGAGGGGCTTTATTTATATATTTTATATGCTCGAATCTACAATGAACGTGTTGTTCAATTTCTTCAGTAATTTCAAATTGTTTACTTTATATATATATCATATATATGATAAACATTTTCATATTGGTGTATTTTTTGTTATTTATTTGCTTCATGAATCGAATGAAACGCGTGCATGTTGGTGTTGTTGATGTTGAAAAAATATAATGGCAGTGGAGTTGTAAACGGTTTAAAAAAATAAAAACCAATTTGTGCGACTTTCTGCTTGTAACAATAAAACACAAATTAAATTGCTGCCCGCAGCGAAATTTGTTTAAATTTAAAGGCAACAAAGTGCTGAAATGTATAAATATTCGTGTTTGCAAACAAGAACCCGCTTGTTGCCAACGTTTTGTTTAATTTAAAAATGCAAAATAGAAGTACAAAAATATGTAAAAAAAAATATAAAACAATGAACATTAAGTGTTGCTGTATTGAGTTTAAACACTGAAAATATTGCATTTTTGTTTTAAAACTTTATTTTAAATAAAAATACAGAGTTGTAATAATAAAAAATCAAAAATGTACAATATGAATTTAAATCAATAGATTTATATGTATATATAAATGTATATGCGCATTTTTGTTATATAATTTTAACTGCGTGTGTGTGTGTATGTTATTTTGTTTGGTTTGATTGCACTTGCTTGCCACTGGGGCATAATTAGGCAACCAATTCCAATGTCATCGTCGTTAGTACATCATACTTTATATGGGGGATTTACATATAATGCATATGATATTGTATTATATCTATATGTATCAATTGTAACAACTAAATTTAAACGTAAAATACATAATATAAATAGCAGAGGAGTCCTTGTATGCGTGTGTGTGTTGTTGAATATCAATTTTTTCCAACTTTATATATAGTATTTATATAATATTAGTTCATATTAGTTGCTTGTTGTTTTTTGTATCATTTATGCGGTTTTACTTTATTTGATTACAATTATGAGTACGCATGAACTATCAAGTCGCTACAATAAGCAAATCTATGTATATTCAACTACAAATTTACGAAATCCTTTAATTAGCTGTTGGCGCTATTTGTTTCCTTTTAAATACTAGGCATAAATTAAATAAATAGCTTAGCATATAATAATAGCTTGCTTGCTTTATATTCCCCATCATAATCGTTATTATATATACTGCTCTCTTTATCAATGCGTACTCTCTTTTTTTAGGGGCGTTTTTTTTTTTTTAAGTAGCGTGTTGGAAAAATTATTGAAGTTACTATATGCTTAGATTTAAACTTTAAAGTTGTTGCGGCTTAAACTAATTATATGCTCTTGCGCTTACTTTGCTTGCTATTTGTTTTCTTTTTTTTTGTAATAAATACACAAACATACTCACACATTTTATCATTATCAATCATCATATCATAATCATGTTGGCTAATGTTAATTTACAATTTGCGCGCATTTCGCAGTATGGTTTTTTTGTTGTTGTTTATTTTATATATATGCCACTTATGCTAAGAATTTGATCGTCTATATCATTACGTAAATGTATGTATATAAGATGAGTAACTCTCTTTAATTATTATCATACTGTTATTTCTTTTCTTTCCTCTTTTTTTTTTTTTTTGTCTAAATGCAACTTTTGCTCTAAAGTTGATTTAAAGAAAAAAAAATATATGCAGAACCTATTGCCATTGCCAGCACTTGCACATTGAGGCTAAAATTTAAAAAGTTACTCAAACAAAGTTTACATATTGTTTCATAATTATATAAAATGCTGAGCAAAAGTTAAATTCCCAACAATTTGCGCAAGTGTCTGGATTTTTAAAATTAGAATTCATGGAGTCTAATTTTTGAGACCTTTACCCATTGGCAGGGCCTTTACATAACTTTTATATGCACCATCTATATACATAAACTTGTGTATAAGTCGGTGATTTCTTCAATTTTCCGTTTTATAAACTATAAATGCAACGCTGCTGCCTGCTGCCGTTTACTCTCTACCATTTGACGATAAATTATCGATAAATTGTATGCAACGCGGCAAATTCAAAAAATCACCGACTCAATAATAACCCCATTAACAAGTTTATAGATAGATATATATATATGTGCATGTTGGAACAACGCTACATTCTCTCTTATAAGGGGTGTAATTGCTTGAATTAATTTTTTTGTTTTTATAGCAATGTATTTTTTTTTTTAGGTATGCATAATTTGTTGTTCTTGTTCTCATGTTATTGTTTTCTATATATATATATATATGTAAATGTATTATTAGATTTAAATATATATATTTATACTTGTATAATTATTTAACGCCAACTTGTTGTAATCAAATCAAATGTTGCTCGCTTTTCCTAGACAAATACCTTGGCCAGACCGTCAGCACCAGCACTGGCTATATAAGGTTTCGTGGCATGGAAGGCCACATCAAATATGCTCTCATCGAACTTCTTGCGATGCGCCGTTATCTCCTGTACGCACGTTTTATTGTCCAGATTCCAAAGTCGTATCGAGCAATCATGTGAGCCCGACAGCAAGTAAAGGCCATGTGCATCCACAGCCAAAGATGTGACCGGCTCCAAATGCGCCACCATAGAGTGCACCAATGTGCCGGATGTGTTGTCCCAGAAGCGTATATGCCGATCCTCGTGCGCCGTTATCGTAATGGGCAGTGTCGGATGCGAGACAACTTTGTTGATAAATTTCCCCGTATTGCCAGACATCTCCTGCGTCGCCTCTAGCTTTATAATCTGTTTGCCCGTCTCTGTGTCATAGATAATGCAATGTGCGCTATTATAGGCTACCACAATATGATCCACCTCGTTCCGCACAAAGTCTACCGAGGAGGGGCCACCCTCGGCCTCAGCAGCCGTATAGGTGCGCAACAGCGGCTCCTTGGTGAACGGTGACCATAACTTGACCGTGCCATCGGCCGAACATGACACAATATTATTATGCATGGTTGTCAAACCCCACACAGCATCCGTATGACCCTCTAGAGTGCCCGAGTGCACATTCGGATCGTAGCAGTCGTATGGATCTATGTTTGGCGAGGGCAATTGCCAGCACTCGATGTTGCCATCTAGGCCACCCGAGTAGCAGGTTTCGCCCGTTGAGGACATGCCTAGGCATAGCACAGGTCCGGTATGTGCGCGGAACGTATATAGCGGTTCCACGTCGAGACTAGCGGACTTTTTGGCTTGCACGGTCTTCTGCAGGTTCCACAGTTTGAGCGTGTGATCCTCGGAGGCGGTTATAAGCACTGGCTCCTCCGGATGGAAAATCAACGAGCGCACGCCATCAAAATGCGAACGCAGTGTGTACTTGGCATTCCAAGTCTTACGATAGCCAGCACCGCCGGCGGTGCCGCCAGTGCCATCCTTAGCATTGGCATCATATGCGCCATCCGATTCATTGTTCACTGTCAGCTGCGCCAGTTCGCCCAGACCCAAAGAACCGTCCACTTCTGAGGCCACATCCGCAACGGTAGCAGTCAAATAGGCGCGACAATTGTTGTTGTTATTGTTGTTGTTGATATTTGTGTTTGCATGTGTGAAAGGTCCTTGACATTGACGACGCGTTATGCCATGTTTTGTGTTTTACAGTTGCGAATATGATGTAAGGCAAAGGCGATAAAGGGAAGAAGGAAGAAAGAGCAAAAATAGACAACGTTAGCGTATATAATTTATAAAGGAAAAAGAAAAACAGATTGTGTTAAAAAGCGGCGCGCAAAGCAGAAGCAATCTATGATTAGTTGTTAGCTTAAGCACCTTCGTTTATAAGATTCATATCGTTCAAGAGCTGCTCTCCCACCTCGGCCTCAAGATCTTCAAGATCACACGTGGTATAAAAAGTAGAAAGAGAAACACAGAAAACGAAATAAAAAGCATAAGAGACTGCAATTCGGCTAACGAAGTTTTGATGGCTAAACTAAATGGCTAATTGGTTCTTGGTTACTGCTTAAGCTCAGTGTTCAGATGAAAAAAACAAATTGCAATTGTATTGAACTGAATTTTCTTTTTAAGTTTTTCCCAACTTGACGCAATTCTTTTGACCCAAAAACTGAGCTTTTTTTTTGGGGGGGGGAAACAAGTTACTAAGGTTTTCTAATTTGGCAAAACAAAATTGCTAAGGCTAAGGGCGAGCTCGTGCAGAGTAGGCTTTAAAGCAGCGGCAAGGGTATAAGGAACTAACAGCTATTGGACTACCCGGCATACCTTCGCTTAGCATATCCTTGCCCGACTTGGGGCGTTTGGCCATTTTAACGTCCGTATCATCATTATCAGTCGCCACCATTTCCAGATCGTCAGATGATATCTCATCATCGTCAGACATCTCTGTGGGGCCGAGAAACTCAAAGTTCGCCATGACCGCTGCCTCCGTGTCCAGTATGATGGCATCGTTAGATTGTTGCACTTTTTTAGCGGGAGTATGACGACCTAATGTGAGCAAATTATTCAAATCTTTAACAGGGTGCATTGGATTGCTATAGCCTACCTTCGGATTCTGAGGCGCGTTTATTGCTCTCATTGCCATTGATATTTGGACTGAGATTCTCACCACCGCCGCCGGCATCATGCTCTGCATTGTTGTTTAGGCCAAGTATGGACCGTACACGATTTGATCGCACATCAATAATATTGTCTGTATAGCCAATCTCAGACAAATATTGGCGTAGCATTTGACGGCCTTGTCGCCACGTTGTATTGGACACAGAACTGTAGGGTACTTCGGAATCGGTGGCCACATCGCCAGTCAGAGCGCCATCTTCGTTTGTAGGTTTGAACTCGTTCAGTTGCGGCGGATCAGTGCCGTATTTTAATCGATAAAATTTTGCGCGCTCCTGACGTAGCGCGTATTCCAACATTTTGATGCGTCTCGTCAGATCGGATTTGAGGCTCTCGAGGCATTTCCGTTCGCCCAGCAACATTGCGATCCGTGCCTGAAAACAAAAATGAACAAAAAATAATAATGTTGTCGGTAAGTGTATTTAAGTAACTTAAGAACATCTTGCCCGTGTGGTGATCGGGTTAGAGAATACCACCTCAGCAAGTCAAAGCTTGTCGTATGAGGCGACTTATAATGACACTCGATTCTTTCGAAACCAGTAGTGCTAACATAGGCCTTAAAAGGATCATGCGTAGGACCCACCATGTAAAACCACAATCCCTGTTATGGCCAGTTAAGTAGAAGAAGAAAAACATCTCACGATGTAGTGAATTGCTTTGAGTTTAAAAGGCTGATCTGGACCATCCTTGCATTTTTCAAACTCAAGTTTGTGGCATATGTCGCTCGCGGATGTGAACCTATTCAGAGTCTGTATGTTGTATTTTTATGCATTTATTTCGTTATAAGTACGCTAATATTGAACTATAAGCAAATTTATTAATTAATGGTTTAAGCCGGCAACGTACACTTAGTCAGTTTCTCTATACAAATCAGCTATTCTTGGTCATCGTATGCTACAGAAGATCGCAAGATCCATATGCATCGATATGCATGCGCATCGATCTTCTCTGTCTGTGTAACAATATACTAATATGTATTATAAATTCGAAAGTAACTCTGTCTGTCTGTGCGCTACCTTTTCGGGCCTAACCAACTGTTTTGCATTTGGGTGTAGAGATAGATAGGACCTTGGAATAAAAAATAAGCTATTTTGCGTGGCAATATCTTGACCCGTGACAGAATTTCGCAGTTTACGCCCACATTATCGAATTAAAACTATGCACAGCTTTGCCCACTGTTACTGTGGTAAAGTAAAAAAGTAAAAAGTAAAAAAGTGGTAGACAAAAAAGCGTAAAACTATAATAACTATAACTATAAAATGACACAAAATCTCAAAGTCTACTTTTACGGAAAGAGGAATAGTTAGAGAAATATGATCTACCTACAAAGGGGCAAGGAGGTTGTAAGCGAAGCGAGAAGTGGGCGGAAGGAAACGGTAACTTAGCGCAGATTCGTTCCTGTTGAGATATCTTTACATGTGTTGGTAACTGTGTTCATGAACGTTTCCTCTGTTAGCTATTGGGATCTGCAAAAGTATTTCTGTGAGGACAGAGAATAGAATCATCAAATTGTGACTTTTTGTGATGATGGGAGAGGGGGTGTTCCGAAAACATGATGTCACAATCAAAATGCTAATGAAATCTGAAAATAAATTCATATTTTCATGCAATGTTTACTTTTCTTTCGAATTCAAACGTAACCTTATAGATCTTGCATCAAATTTTAAATTATTGACTTCAAATATCTTTCTTTCGGTTTTGTAACAGCGGCGTGTACTCTGTGCATCCTATCTGCTATGATTCAGTTGATATTCTATTCCAAGTTTCTAGGAATGCACACACAGCTTTCTGGTTGCACGTTGTGTGACGTCACATTTGGGGGAAGGTTCTGTAGTATTATTTGGTAACGTTGTAATGGACACATGCATGAATGACAGAAATCCAAACTATTGGAATCATTTCATGTGGTGCAACATTTCTATGAAGAAAATGTGTATCGTTTTTTTTTCTTGCCCGTGTGAACGTAGCTTAACAGATTGAAAAGAGAAATTTATTGATGCATCAGCAGCACATCAATAAACATGCGTTTATTCAGTTGCACAAAAAGTTGTTGCATTTGAATGTACGTATGTATGATGTATGTGTGTTTTGTTGCAATCTAATTACGTTTGACGGGGAGTTCGCATAACTGACGTTACGCCTAACTGCTGCGCGCAGCAAATGAAAAACAATTAAATTAAATTAATTGTTAAATATGTATTGCATATATAGGTTTGTGTGTTTGCGTGTGTAACAGACTGGCACAATTAGTATGTACATTACATACATACGCACATACACTTGGTCGCATAATTCTGCGTACAGTGCAAAAAAATTAGAAAGTTCAACTTTTACTACATTTACTTCAACTTATAGGGTATGTACGGCAATATACTGTGAAGTCGTGTAAACTTTCATCGCATAACTTAACTAGGTATACCTTATAAAACCAATTTTGATTAATGTTACATTTGTTGTTTGGGTTAAAAATTAAGTTTTTGCCTTTTGTCTAAAATTTTAAAGGATTCTCACATTATAAGAAACATGTCTTCTTTCATATTAAATCCAACTCGTCTGCAACTCAGAACGACATAATTCAACGGGACACATTTAGAGGTGTGCATTTTCTGTAAAAATCCTTTGGCTAGATGCCTTCTTGTTTGATTTCCCAAGCTCTGCAAGATATTTCTGGCATATTGAGCGTATCATCAAATAATTCGGTAGTTTTATTCTTAAAGTACAGCCAGCAACCAACTAATCAACAACCATGGCAAAAAGCTACAAAATTTAGCTACATCAGGTGAAAACCAAAATAGCGGCCAATGAAAATAAATTCATTGCTATGAATTTGATCCCAAAGTGTCAATTAGACAAAGTGTCAATTAAGCAAGCGAAAAGTAGCTTTTTTGAAACCAATTATTATAAATTGCTCAGTTAAAATCCTGGACCTGAAACTCATTGAGAATTTTGGGAGTATTCTTTCTTAAAAGGTTTATCTTAATAGAAAGCAATATAAAACGCTTAATCAATTTTGCACAAAAGGAAAAATATTGCCGTACTAGGGTATGTACGTTTGCAAATTGAAATAAATGGAGTAAAAGTTGAACTTTCAAATTTTTTGCACTGTACGCAGAATTATGCGACCAAGTGTAGATGCAAAAGCGAACCACATTTTCCGCTGCCTCTTAAATGAAATGCGTAAATTTTCACATTGCAACACACTCTATTTAATGTACGGTTTAAATAATATCGTTTTTATTTTTGCCTTCTGTTCATTCAAAAAACAACATGTGGAGTTACAGCGAGGAGGTACGTATTTACACATACATATGTACACGTAATTGAACGCACTGATAAATACACTTTTTATAAGTGCGAAATTTTGCAACACGATGGGCTTAACCCTCAACGGACATTCAAAATAAGTTACGAATTAGATGTGGTTGTTCATTTTTGAGAAGCCTCTTGGTATAGTTTGTAAGTGATTGATAACTAAAACTTTTGAATATAGCAACCTAACTCAAGCTTGGGATTTGCTGCTTCGCATAGTAAACTTTAAAAAACGCATCCCAAAGCTAACGATGATGCCGACGGTCTCATCGTCGAAACAGCCGTTGCAGAATCTGAACATCAAAAGACTGCCGTCATCTTTGGAGAAGATATTAATTTACTCTACAATCTAGATATAAATGCACTAAGCAAAAATTTAGTATTGTACCGATTGCTTCTCAATAACTTAACTTCTTTAAATATCCGATTTTCATGAGAAAAAAATTTGATGCACAGTCGGGACGGTGCCCGACAGTGGAATACCCTGTACCCATTTTTTACATGAAAATCAAATTTCTGTATAATTTTTTGTATAGACGCGTTGAAGGGTATGTGCGTTATAACGGTAACTGTTCTACGGGGGAGGGGGGATGATTAGGAAAAAGATCAACATTGTTGCCTAACGTATCACATATGGTTAACATAAATGTTAACTTTAACATTTCTATAAAAAGTGAAATTCTTTTGCAGTTCATAGGAGAGGGTGTCAAAAATTGGCACATTATTAGCTATATCTTCTAAAGTTCTTATCCGATATGATTTTTACACTACACATGCACAGTAATAGTGTTCATAACTGTGCCAAGTTTTAACTGTATAAACCGCTAAAAACCTGTCACGGGGAAGGGGTTGAGATATTGACATAATTCGTCATCATTCGACATCTTTTGGTAACAAAACACGGACAGACGTGGATGGCTATATCGACTTGACTATTGCTCCTGATCATTTTTGCACATGGAACATATGGTCTGCCACGCCTCTTTCTGACTGTTACATACATTGCACAAATCTATAATACCCTTTTACATTTTGTGTATAGGGTATAAAAAAACACACCACACACGCCGAGAAGACAAAGCAGGTGCGTAACATGCTAAATGCCACACAACTTTTCCTGTTTCCGCTTCCTTGCTGCTGATGCTCATTCAACAGCAGGAACACGCAAAGGCAGTTAAGAAGTTGCGCATTATCTGCTTTTAGGCGAAAAGCGTGCAGCATGGAGAAGGCGCGTCGTCGGGCGCCAACGAACAACGCCGCACTCCCCAACTTGTATGTGTGTGTGTGGGTGCGTATTTACAATTGGCTTGCTCAATGAGTGCGACCCCACAAAATAACACAATAACAAAACATTTTCCTTTCTTAGAGAGCGAGAGAGAACAAGAATGAACCTCGAAGAACAGGGCGTATATGTATGTATATAAGGGCGTATGTGTGTACAATTGTTGTTTTTCTTTTTTTGTTCCATTTTTCTTCGCTTGGCGTTGTTGTTTATGGAAACATCTTCTGCATTTTAATTACTGTTCATTGGCATTTTGATTTGGCTTCATAAAGCATAGCACATTAGTACGTACTAAGTGTTAAAAATGGCAACAATTCGCAGAAAGCTAAAGAACGCCCCCACTCACCCAATGTGACGAAAGAGATAGATATTCTAACATTGGGATACTCTGTAACCATTTGCAAAAAAGTTAGCTATGTGGTTTAATGTACATGAAGTAGGCGAAGTGGGCGTGTTGTGTCAAAACAATCATCTACATTGCTTTACTCATTGGACTCACAAGAACCTATATACCAAATTTGGTGGATTTTATTGTTTATACATACATATGTATATGTGTTAACCGATCTACAAATGGTCGAATTTTGTCTCAGTTTCAAGTAGAAGGTACATTATGTTGCTTGATGGTATTAACACCACATGCAGAGTATCTGGATAACTTTTAACAATGTGATATCAATATAATTCATTAAACTTCAACTGCGTACGTATTTGGGAGTATCCCTAACTCTTATGGTGAGGGTTAGAGAGTATCACCACTAACAATGACACTGGGTTCTTTCGAGACCAGTAGAGCCAGCCCAGGCCTTAAAAAGGTTGTGGGTAGGATGGTTTGGGAGCCACCACGTAAAACCACAATCCCATTGAAAGAATGTATTTACATCAGGCCGTAACCCGATAACGGGTTGTTATGGCCAGTTAAGAAGAAGAACTCTTATGGTCTACGAAGTCTAGGCATTGATACAGACAGATCTACTATACCCTATGCCCAATGTGTATAGTGTATAACAAGAAAACCCGCACCCAACGTGACAAAAGGCACACTCCAATATGCAAAGAGAAAAACATTTGCAACGGCACGAATGGCGCACTAGTAGCTAAGGAATTTTTATAGGCAGTTCCTCAAATGGTAGTATCTTTCACTTATTTATGTTTGTGTGTATTTCAAAGTGCCAGTAGACATGCAATATTGTTGCAACTACAACAACAGTCACGAAAGAAGGCAGTTAGTGTGTGCAGCCCTGGTAGATGCATTTCCGTAATGTTGTAAGCATTCTATTCTTCTTTTTTTTATAATTATAAATAGCATGACGAAGTCGCATTTACGCTTTGCTCAGCCGCGCATTTGTTGGTGTTAAATATTTGAATAATTTAATTTGCAGAATTCGCAAATAGATCTGACGATGGGTAGCTATAACAGCTGCGGATGCTGAGTGGCTTGGAAATTTAATTTATTTTGCTTCATTATTAATTATATAACATGCTAAATAGAAAGGTTTTGTACACAAATAGCAATATCATCAATAAAAGACAAATGTATAAACAAACACACACAGACAGCAGCGCTGAGTACATTCATCTGTTTTGGATTGTTCAGTGTAGTTTAACCGTTTTTCCATTTGTTCTTTTTTTTATAAGCATGCTCTATACAAAGCCATGATTCTTGTTAGCGTTTACACACACACAAATATGAAGGTGAGGTTTTGAGACACAGGAGGATCTATTCGCCCTTGCAAAGTAGTTTGTCAGATGAAAGTCTTTGAAACTCGACTATAATTTCCGATAGTCTTCGGAACTGGACTATTTTTTACATCGTCAAGTTTTATATTTTTTAACATAAAAATACTTGGAACGTGTTACGAGCAGTTCCTTTTTACCTTAGGTCATGTAACCCTGGAACATCTTACTTTTTTTTTGTACACTTTTTGACGACGACCAACTTTGAAAGATTCCGAGCACGAACAACCTCCACAATTGAATTTATTTTGATGTTTAGCTATATTTTCATTAAATTAAAAAAGAAACCTATTATTTTATTTCTATTTCAACTTTAAACTTTCCCAGCTCTCTTTCAAGTGACTTGGATTTCAAAACATAACATTTTCGAACTCCAAAAATCATAAGATGTACACATTTTTTCATGAAAGTCATTTTGTTTCTTAAAACTAATATAATAAACTTAAAAATTAGAGATTTGATTTTATAATAGATAGATTTTATAAATCTGAAAAGTTACACAAACGTCAACCTTCATTACTTTGACTACGCAAAAAAAAAACACTTAAGACTTAACACGTAGACCCCTGCACGTTTGCCTCCCTCAACAGCTTCTATGTATCAAGAGCTGTACGGAAATTCAGATCAAAATAAACAATTTAAGTTTGAAAAAACTTAAAAAAACGATCGCGGGTATTCATTTTGACGAAGGATTACGTTCTAGGGTTAAAAGGTTTACCATGGCTAAAAAAATTTAGAATGAATCGTGAACACTTTCGTCCAACACCAGTTGTTTTCCCAAAAACCAACGCTGCTCTGCGTGAACTGATCGTTCAAGATCGTTATGTGACATATCGTGAGATTAAGACATCCCTGAGCATTAGTTCATCCAATTGACTCAAGAACAATGTCTCAAACAATTGTTCACGATGAATACCGCATACCGTTAGAGAAACGTGAGATGGGCCTATACAACCAATAGTTGGCTAGAAGTTTTAATATAATTGAAGAAAACCAACCTCCAAAAACATAAACCTCCCCCGTGTGGTGAGCGGGTTAGAGAATACCACATTTGGTTCACATAAATGTTAAAAATGTTAAATCTGTCACGGCGGAAGGGGGTGAGATATCGTTATAATTCGACAAACTTGATCTGCGTAGGGAAAATTCGCATCGTGTGCATAACTATGCCAAGTTTCAATTGGATAACTTTTATGGTTTGGGTTAAAGCCGTGAAAATCTGTCACGGGAGAAGGGGGCAAGATATCGACAAAATTCGACAAACTTGATCTACTTAGAAAAAATGCGCATGTTTTGTTAAACACATTTTTGCTCTAACTCTTATAGTCTCTGAGAACGGTGCGACAACACGGACGGACCGACAGACGTACATGGCTATATCGACTCGCCTATTGCTACTGATCATTTTTGCACAAGGAACTTATGGTCTGCCACGCCTCCTTCTGCCTGTTACATACAAATCTATAATATCCTTTTACGTTTTATGTACAGGGTATAAAAATTGCAATGTCGTTTTTCGACACCTGTTTGAGAGGTACCTTATTCGGAGTGGCAAAATTGTCTCAAAAATTGGTTCAAGCGCATGCAAAAGTGCATCGATTTTCGTAGAGAATATTTTTAAATGCAACTCTTACTAACTATATATTGACATATTGTACTAAAAATATTCCTAAAGCAATGCACAGAACTAGCAAAAACAGAAGAGGCTAAAATTAACCATAACGCTTAAAAACGGTAAAGTCATACTGAACAATCTCATAAAATACAAGAGCGGTCGGCCGGTCCGGTAATCGACTGAAGACTATGCACAATCGGTAGTCATAAGTTAATCAATTTTAGCTATTATTGTCACTAAAATGTCATTTAATTAATAGCTAGCTGCAGGTAAATCTACAACTTGATTAACTCTCGCCAATATACAACATACACTGTGCATCTCACAGATACATAGAGACAAGGACGTTGTCATTGATTGCCATTGCCGGCAAACACTCCAACACACATACATCCATAGTCGCAGCATAGATACTCATATATGCGCAGCACTGACACTGACAAACATAAAAATAGATTCAAAACATGGTGAGAGTCGCGCGGAGTCCCTTGCCCCTGCATTGGAGCGCAATCGGTCGGACATATGCAAAGCACGCTAAGATGGCGTCCAATTTCTAGAGGCTTGTCGTCTGTCTAGTCGCCGCTGCCCACTCTCTCAGCAATACGCTTGTTGGTACTGCTTTACTTTTTGTTTTTGGGCTCAGACAAGGCGAACAGGTTCATAAAATTTGCGACAAAAATGCGCGGCGCAATGAGCTGCCGCCGCACAGTGGATCCAACTGACTTCTTTTTCGGGAAAAAGCATAACTTTTGCGGTAGCAAAGATATTTTCAAAATTTAAAATGCGTGTAACATAGAATTCTTTGCGATAAATATGCTGTGAAGGGAGGGAGCTTCATAAAACGGTAGTAAAGTTCGATTTAACATACACCAAACGTCTTACCCTTGCACCTATAAAATGTTCTTATTGCTTAATAAATCGTTAAAATTTTGAAAATCAGTTGGCAAGTTGTTCGGACATGGAATTTTTCCATGACATGCAAGGATAAGACATTAACATATTAATACCGAACTTTACTACCGTTTTTTGAAGCTCTCTCTATACTCAGTTTATTTTTCGCAGTGTATCGCAGAAGCTTAAGGACTTCTCTGCTTATGCATTTTTAATTTTGTAAATATCTGATCTCCCTCAAAAGCTATCATTTCTGCCGAAAAAGAAGTCAGTTGGATCCACGGTGCACCGCTAGCAGCAACTTGTTTGGTTGCAGTTATCTAGTTATCCAGCCGGTAACTAGTACTTTGGCATTTGAGTGTCACTCGTTTTTAGAGCGTAACGTGCGAAGAGTGCATCATTTCAGTCCAACTCGCTTTCCAATAGGCGTAGGCCTATCACGTGGCCATGGAGTTAAGATTTTGCGAGTCAATCAATATGTATGTCTGAATGTTTCAAAGTATCTATAAGGTGAAAGCAGGCGTGGGTGTGGATTGCGTTGCAAGCAGTCGGTCGTTAGAGATGTCAAAGCTTTGACAGTGAAATGAGTTGCCCATTTAAGTGGAACAGAAAATTATACACAATTTCTTGCAACATACATATGTACATTGCATTAATTAAAAAGGAACTCCAAAAATCGATAATGCTTGTAAAAAGTAAGACGCCAATGTCCAAAAAACACGACTATAAGATACCCTAAGAAGCACCTAGTGTCCTGTTTTCATTCTTATATGAATAATAATAAAAATTTAATAAAGGCGAGGAGAGATACACTGTATAGTTTTTATGGAAATAACTTCATAACAAAAAGTTCGCCAAGCGTCATACCCTACAAGAGCGATGTGAAAGACTTTTATGCCCACTTTTATTGTATAAATATCTATATTTGAAATATTAGATCTGCCAAACCGTTATAAGCACATTCGGAAGAATATCATGAAACAAGCGATTCGGACAGACTATTTCAGTAGCTACATTAGGCGCCTGTTACACGCAGCGAGCGTGATTTGTATCGGTAATATCACCCGTAAGTTGTCTCGTATACAGCCCTTTGCGACTTCCTTCATATTAGAGTGTACTCTAATATCGGGAGATTTTGTGCAGTGTTGCCAAGTGCGATACAGGACGAATCACACCCTGAAAATACTTCATTGGCGCCTTTTTGCTTCCACTCTCTTCTTGTTTTTCACAATTCTCTTTGAGCACACGCTTTCAAAATTCGAATTTTGCAATTTCAACCTTAATTTTCTTGCTTTGTTTAATACTTTTTTTTTTGTATTTTACAAAACTTTTTTGAGGCAGTGTTTTAAATGGGAATTTGAAGCATTGTAAACAGCGATCGTTTGATGGCTCACTTTCCCACACTAAAATCTGGCTTCGTGTGACAAGCGCCTTGCTATTTTGGCATATAATCGTTTCGTTGTATGTATAAGCCAAACTCACTATACTTTTGAACATAGTTAATATACAGCCAGTTAGGGTATAGAAGGCGGATTTTTTTTTTTTGTGTGTATGTTGTCTTTAAATTAAAAGCAGCTGTTCGGATCATAATGACAGCGGCAGGCCGAGCAAACAGAGCATAAATTTGATTGCAGCAATTGCTTTGTGTTCGCTTCTTGCTGCCACCACCTACGCCACCTATGCAACACGCCACAACGTGGATGATGATGACGATGACAAAGTCGACTATGACTACTACGAGGAGCAACGTAACGTGTTCATGCATTAGCGCCTCTTTGAGCAAAGACAAACGAAACCATTGAAATGGAAAGTAAGCATGGCGGTGAAATGTTAAAGGACAATGAGAAAATGACTCACCTGCAGTTCGGCTCTATCCACATCCCACTGTGAGCGCTCTAGTTCAAAGCGCGACCATTCGTGCTGTATGAAATGCAATATGCCTGGTATTGTGTACTGGGGCGTGGTGGCCTGTTGGTTATTGGGTCCGCCGCCTGGCATGCCATTGCCGCCCTCATCGCTGCCATTGTTGCCACCACCACCCATGCCGCTGCCCGTCACTATGCCACCTACAACATTAGCGTTTTGTCCTACTGCGCTGAGACCGCTGATGCTCAGGCCACCGCCGCCGCCCAAATTGTTCGCCAGGACGCCGCCGATCGCCGAATTGGCACCAACACCGACACCAAGTACACCTGCACCGCCAACTGGCTTGTTATTGATGCCCGCGGTAGCTCCCGAATTGGTTCCCATTTGCGGCTGTAGCTTTTATTAGTGTAATGCGTGCGGCTGGACTTTTTATTTATTTTGTGATGTTTGCTGCACTACGTCAATAATCTCGTTATTTTTTTTAATGTATTAAATGCGGCTTTTTAGTTTATAACGCCTTTAGCTTGCCGTTTAGTGCTCTGCTAGTTGTTCCGTAGTCGTTCTTGGTCCTATATTGGTTGGGAAAGGGAAAAATGTTGTACGTAAGACAAATGAGGTCATTGAATTTTACGGCGTGCGCACACGGAGAAGTGTGCCGTTCACAACAGCCAAGAAAATCAGGCAGCTTACAAAGGATACTGATACGGACTAACGGCCTGACTAGTTGTGTTGGAGCCACCACTCGCGTTTCCACTCTTTCTCACGCTGTCTCTCTTGCTCGCTCTTTCCGTACTCGGACTCCAACAACTCGTTCCCGCCCCTCTTCTTACGCGCATACACTTTTACGATACAACGTCACACGCGAGCCGCACCAAACACATACACGCGCATATATACAAATGCGCACGCACACTCACCCATTCAAAGAGATTTGAATGAAGACGACGACGACAACAGCCAGGCGGAGACCCAGACCCAGCGTTTGGCTAAAGTATCTTTAACTCAACTACAGATTTCAATATATCGGCGACGTGGTATTAGGCGGTTTGGGCAGTACCATTCCGTATCCAAATTAATTAGATAAAATTTTCTTTGCTTTCACTGTGCTTAAACACTTCAAGAAAAGCTTTACAACCGTGTATATTGACTTTGATTTACTAATGTTATTTGCCCCGTTTACTTGACAATTTTGTATTCTATTTACAAATTTTCCAAGGAAACGTTGCTAGGTTGCTGCTACCTTTAATAATAATCTACTAAGAATTTTGATTCGAAACTTTTACCAAAAAAAAAAATATATTAAACCCGAACGAACATAAATGGCAGACGAAGGCGACGTTGCCGTTTGGTTGTGTCCGGCGTATTTGCGGCAGACATACGTGTTTTACGCTGTGGAAAACGCAACTCGTAACGATTGTTACATATACGCAACGCGTTATTAAGCAGTTTATGCACTTTTCTGCAATTTATTACTATTTACAATTTGTGTTTCACTAATATAATTAAAGCAATCGTCGTGCATCGCACACAAAAAGTCGATTCAGCCGTTTGGTACACAAATTGCTCGGCTTGGTACTCTATAATAACAGAATTGCAATCGCGTAGGTTTTGTTCACTCGCACTCATTATGTCTGCGGCATACTAATGCAGCTGATTCACTCATCGTTTCTATATACAAAGAAAAACACACACACACATACGCATACAACCGACACACGCATAAGCAGTCACAGACATCACACTTTTCACTTAATATATTATGTGTAGTGTTTGTTTTTTATTTATTTAAACAATTAGCTTAAGTAGCATTTGCTTTTACTTAGCTTACTTTACACTTTCTTGTACGGCTTGGCTGATTATTTGTATATTTTTTTTATATATTCATTGGTGTTTCACGCGTAATCCTGTGCAGCAGTGTGACCGTAAATTAAAACTGTCAAAATACTGCAGCTTGGCACTACAGACTTTATGCATAAAATACTAATGAATAGCTGCTCTTAATACAGTATGAAATAAATAAAATGTAATTTACAAAGTTCTGAAACTAATTATGTCAAGCTTACCTTTAAATTTTGCGTGTTAGCAAAACATTTGAACGCACAAAACATGCACATATATCATTTCGAAAACACAAAATCATTATAGTGTGTACTTTGTATTTAACATGACGCTGAGCTCTTCAAATGTGCTTGAAGCAATTGCTTGAAAACATATCGCGTGATTTTTGAGTTAATGATGCAGAATTATTGGCTATAATCTACTTCATGTAAAAATTGGATGGTAATATAGATATGGAGGAAGGGGGAATAAGTAATATGACACTCTTTTTCCCACTAGATGGGAGCAAATTAAAAACTGAACGATTTTACTTCAAAATTGCATTTTTCGAGATATGACAGTCTTCCAGTAAATGAGCGATATTTACACAACATAGACAAATATTTATCTATTTTGTTTTTTATGCACTTCTTATGTGCAAAATTAATACTGTTGTGATGCTGTATGACGCTGATGTACTTCAAAACATTAAATAAAATGTTGCAAAAGCTGTTTTTGACGAGAACATGCAGCATGGCTCAGTAGAACATGTAGCAAGTGCTTCATTTTTCACTTTTTTTATATTATTAAGATGAGGTTCGAGTCCAAGCTATTGTGATCTAGAAATAAACCTCCAGCCAATCGAAAGACACAATTAAAAACAGAAAATTGAAGTCACGAACTAGAACAAGTCGACAACTCTGGAATGCGTCTTTCAAGAGCGGATGTACACGCGCCACCAGCTATAATTCACACAAATTTGTTTTACACTTTAATTTACATATTAATAATATTGTTATGAACAAGGCAGACCTATTACTTAGTTACAGAATGTGACAGAATGTAAATTGTTCGAAATTAGTTAAAAATTGCCTTAGCGTCTACAGATATTAGTAGTCGGTCAACTACTCCAAACTATTAAAACTAGACACGTTGTTGAGCCTTTTATCTACAAGAATTCTTCGCACCAATCGTTGAGACAATTGTAGCAATCCGAAGCTTGTTTAGAACTGGCGTGGCACACTTCCTTCATCCAATCCTTGAAAAGTTCCTCATCCTTTTTGAGCACCAGATACTGACCCAGCACTGTGTAGGCCTGCAAATCATTTTAGTATGATATAAATAGAACCGGAATTCATGGCGTCATTTTATATTCACCTTATCAAAGCCTGCATCAGTCAAGCGTCCTCCAAGTGTTTCGCCAATGCCAGCCAATTCCGTCACCGATTTGTTTCCCATAGGCTCAGCTACGAAGTTTCTGTATTTTTGTGTAGTTCCAGACATTTTATACGCGTTTGTTTGTTATTGCAAAAAAATTCACGAAATAGTTGACTAGTTTCGCGGCGTTTCTACAAATGACGCACAAAATGATGCTACTTCTAGTAGGATAGAGTTGCTAACTCGCTTTGTGTAATTAATATCGCGCTGCCAACGCGGTGCTTATAGCGTTGCCACTCAGTTGTATGCATAATTGTATGTTGCCAGAAATCAGAAAAAGGTATATTATTCATTGGAAGTTTTTTTTAAATGATGGTAATTAATACTGCATACTAACAGTTAAAATTAGCGTAACTTTCGAATATTATTTTTTTGTGCTCTTTCCATTATTAACAAAAACCAAATTAAATAAATAAAATATTGCATACTTTGTAGCCATTTGCATTAGTACAATTGAATTAGGCAGCCTGTACATGTACCCAAGTCATGGAACAGACCAAAGGAGGTCGCTAGAGAAGCTGGTGGATAACTTAAACCGGAATAAGCGAGTGAAGGGAACAAATCTGCAACAGCAGGCGTTAAGAGCATGTCGGCTAACCGACACTGCCTTATATCAACCTTCCTGGATATCGAAGTGCAAATACAGAAGAATAGCCCGCAACTTATAAGAAATAGCTCCTAAAATTATCCGACAGCTAACCCTAACAATGTTAATAGGACCGTTGCTCACTAACGCTTGCTTGTGGATCAAAACTAGAACTTACCTCATTAAGTGACCTTATGCAAATACAGAGGCTAGCCTTTATTTTTATGGCAGGAGCAAGGAGAACGGCATTACGAGTTATTATAGATTTAACACCGTTCCATATAGTCATATAGCTTCACTATTCTCATATATATATGGCCTTTAAATACAATATGAATTTTCCAGCTCGAATCGAACTCCAGAACAGCAAACAATTTCTATTTAGCAAGCATCATTCGGAATCGAAAATCAGAATGAAGCCAATGTCGTATTAATAAGAAAAATTGAAAGCTAATGCAGAAGTTCTCTTCTCATAATCGAAACCATATGTGATAGAGTAGTTAGGTTTGGTAGAAAAACATAAACTACCAATTACTGGAAACAATCAGCCAAGAGTTTTCGAATTTGGTAAGAAGGCATACTTATGTATGTATGTATTAAAAGGAGTAGATTATTATTATTAGTAGTGAAGCAAGCGAGGGCTGCTAGTGCTTTCTAAAGTCGCATTCTTGGTTGCAACTAGCCAAAGCAGCTAATTGGTGACCCACATAACAGCGGCACGCCAATGCAGCTCACGCCCCCAACTGTGACCATGTCCGATAAGCTATAAAATAGTTGAAGGTGAGCCATTTAACTAAACGTTGACAAGAGGTTGGCAGCGGCAGTCTTGATTGACACTTGCCCAGGGCCTAGCTTATCTTGGCCAACAATTTGAGCCCATAAAACACCAGGAGCAGGCTACTAGACCAGCCCGTAAAACAGTTGATTTTAAACGGAGTTTGAGCAAGCCTGGCAATATGCACGCGCATCAGTGGCTTAATGTAATCATTGCCTGGTCAAGTTTGGGTGAGTTATGCCTTTTCTTTGTTTCCAGCCGGCGGCAAGTGACCGACATTTAAGGCTTGGACAACAGTTTACTTGGTAGTAATTAAAAAATATATATATATATATATATACTCAACCGCTTCGCGTTTAATTTACTAACCCTGCCAGCAAAAACCAGTTTGGGGTAGCAAAGGATTACACATGCGTCAGTATCAGAATCTCAAGCATCTTATAGTACATCATAAAAGAGCTACAGCTACAACACTGAGTTCATGTTTTTTATAGCTTTTTGTGACGATGATGATGCTCTACAAAGAAAGCGTTTTAGCTGTTCCATTTAGTTGCCTTGCAACGGGCGTGCGAAGTGCGTGTGCTTCCAGCTCCACAATAAAATGTCCTCCAACGCATTGGCCTGCATTTGCAATATCATCAATCCATGCCGCAATGAAATTTCCACCACGTTTGTTGTAGTTCAATGGCTAATCACCGGATTTGCTGCACTTGCGCAGGTTGTGCGACCCGTGCTCTTGTTATGTAAACTGCCAGAGGCTGGAATAAGTGGTTTTCATAGCTCTTAAAATGGAGTATTCTCTATATTTCAGTTGGTATTCGCAGCGAAGTAGTGCTTAATCAGGAGGATTACAATAAAACTTGGATATATATGCCCGATGGTGATGGTAACGCCAAGGTGGCTTATCTGGTCGAGCCTCCGCCGGAAAATCGCATTAATGTGCCGCAACTAATACAGTTTGAGTTTTATGGCAGGTGAGTCACCAGCAGCACTATTTATTAGCTCCGACTTACTTACAAACTTTCTGAAACCATGCAAAACAGCGACTCACCCAATGATGTCAGCACCTCTAATTTTTGGATCGATGACAATGAGTTTGCGCGCCAACGCGTCAAGCGGGATACCTGGGAGGAAATGGCGGAAAAATTTAATCCAAAACTTGATACCAAGATATTGGTGCACGGCTGGAAGTCTAGTACCATGAGCAATTCGATACAGTCCATACGTGGCGCTTATATAGAACGTGGAGAGGTTAATGTGTTTGCCATTAACTGGAAGGATCAGGCGGATAATATATACTATCTAACTCCGGCACGTTATACAGTGCAAGTAGGACGTGCTGTAGCCAAGTTAATTGATCTTTTGGTGGAGGAAAAGGATGCGGATCCGCAGCGAATACATCTCATTGGACATAGTTTAGGCGCTCACATAATGGGTTATGCTGGTTCTTACACTAAATATCGCGTAAATCGCATAACGGGCTTGGATCCAGCGCGTCCTGCATTTGAAGATTGTATTGGACCGGAGAATCATTTGGATAATACCGATGCAGATTTTGTCGATGTCATACACAGCTGTGCGGGCTATTTGGGTTTTCGCAAACCTATCGGTTTTGTTGACTTTTATCCGAATGGCGGTGGACCACCACAGCCTGGCTGCAGTGAGCTCTCCCAGATTTTCAGTAAGTAAGAGCATTGCTTGCCAAAGTTTTTCTAATCTTTAGAGCAACTTACAGCCGGTTGCAGTCATGGTCGTTCCTACGAGTACTACGCCGAATCCATCAACAGCGACAAGGGCTTCTATGGCGTGCCTTGCAGCACTTTGGATGAACTCAAGGGCAAAAACTGTACCGGCACAAAAATATTAATGGGTGATCGAGTGCCACGCGAGGCACGCGGTATTTACTTTGTAAAGACCGCTAATAAGCCGAGTTACGCGCTGGGCATGGATGAGATATTGAATTGAGCATATGGAACTACTTCACTACGAAACTCTTTTAACATATCAAAATTCTTATTAATTACTTAAACTAACAATTAAATACATATAGAAATGTTTGCAAACGGAAAAAATTCGCACTTTCTTAAGCTATAACATCGGTGCGCCTTCGGATAATATTGCTGCTTCTGTGGCCGGCATGGCCTTGCAGTAAATCGCCCGGCCTGGGCTCAATCTCGTAGTGCATATAGCCATCCACATCATCTAGCTCCTTTGAGAAGAACTTCGCCACCAAAGTGCCACGCCCCGCATATGGCGGCACATACTTGAAAGTCGAAGCCGCTGTGCCTCCCACGGGTATTTCAGCAATCTGTAAAAGAACAGAGTTTATAAATCGCAATTGTTAGCGGATCATAAAGTGGCTACCCACCTTGAACTTGAGGGATTTCTCAATGCCCGGACCCTCGACGGTAAACAGGCCCTTGTGCAGCGGTATGGGCAGCGGATTCGTCAAACGCACAATAACATCCACCTCCTGCTGTGACACAATGGTGCCCTGGAATTGGAACTTAATATCCGGCTTGCGTACACGAAAATCATCCTGCGCATAATATTCATAGTCTGTATCCTTGACCAAGGCGGAGCTAGAGATTTGAAAGGCGGCTTGCGATGAGAGCTTAGGGAAGTACTCCTCAAAGGATACCTCCATTCGCACATAATCCGTGCCTTCTGGCTGCAAGTCTAACTCAAAGCCAATCGACTTGACCTCCTCAGCACTGACGCCAGTGTAGAGTACAGCATCGCAACTAACCTGACCCTTGGCCTGGTGTGCACGCTCCTTGCTCTTGTTTGTTACCTTCAGTACCACAGCGAAATTTTCGCCCACTTTAATGTCGTCCTTCAGTTCCATGTCAAACTCCACCTCATTGAAGCTATCATTCAGATAATAACGACTAAAGGCATGACGCGCCTGCTTCAGCGCCTTTATCATAGTGTTACGCTCCTCATCGGTTTGTTCCGCATATTTGTAGCTATCGGTGATGTCCTCACGCTCCCACTTAAGCACGGCCTTTGTGCTGATGAGATGACCTATGGCTAGCGTGTCCTTGCGCAGCATTTTAATAGGTTGTGCAGGACCATTGTAGCGCCAATATACTTTATCAGCATTAACCTCCGAGAAAACAAAGCCGCAGTCAAAGGGTCGTAGAATCTCGCCATTTTTGACCGCCACAACCGAGGCAGGACCCACGCGGTACATATTATCCGAGGCCTCCTGCGGTGTGGCATCCACCACCTGCCAGCCATCATAAGGTCCATACTGGCCAATACCCAGGTCTGGTCGCTGCATCCACACTTCGTTCCATACATGATAATTCCAAATGGAGTCTGTTGTTTCTGCATCCAATTTCTTGTTGTTCTGATCTATAAAAATGTCCACAGTCAGCGAAGCCTGTGTGTCGTGCGCCGAGGAGTAGCACGTAATTATACGGGACGGTATGCCCAGACTGCGTGCTATGGTCGTCAGAACGCCACTGAAATTCCAGCATTGAGCAAACTTTACGGGTCTTTCGGTTTTATAAAACTGCTGCATTATTTCCACGGAACCTGTCCACTTGGTAGGTGCAGTGCCGCCAGAAAAATCTTCCGTCCAATTGCCCAGCAGCACACCTTCATCGTCCACGGAATTGACCAAAGCGGACAGTGCTCTTGCCACACGCACAGGATCACCGCGATATGCTGGAGGTATGCGTCCTACAGTGCCCAATACACGCAAACTACACTCCAACACATGTCGTTCGAACTGACCTATTTTCCAGACGGAGGGTCTCAAGCGATTGTAGGAGCCCCGCCATATTAAAGTCGTATCATGCATAACATATTCTTTGCGCTGTTCGCGATCCTCCATATAAACCTGATCCTCTGGGCACCAGGGATTAAACAGCACAAGTATGGGCAGTGGTATGCTAAAGGATTTGGAACCATTGCCTAGCAGTTTGGTATCTATGTCCAGCTTCCATTCGGTGACCGGACATGTTACTGCTGGCTTGATAAGCACAGTAAGCGTATTACTCTCATGCAGCTCTATGCCAGCGCCCCACTCCAAGGGATCACCCAAGAAATCGATGCCATCATGTGGTACTATGCCAATGAGCGTGCCATGACCAGGACTGGGCTTGTTGTCATCGGCTACAGTAAAAATAAAACTAATGGCATCTTTGCTGGGACTATAATCGCGATTGAAGTGTATGCGCAAGCGGAATGGTTCTCCACGGCGTACAATAAGCGCCTCCTTGGCCGCAGCGGCATAGAAGTGATTCGTATGATGTTCAACATGATTATCCTCCAGGCAGAGATCAACGCGTTGCACGCCCAAAATGGCGGATGTATCCGCATCTGTAACAATGAGTTAAAGATAATAAATGAGCGACAGTAGGAGAACATGAGCAACAACTGGTAAATAATGGAAATCTTAAGAGAAAAATAAATTAATCAATGAGGTCACCAAAATTTTTAAGATTTTGTGATTGGTTAAGATTTCTTTTCATTACAATTATAAACAGCCCCTTGCATAAAACATAAAAGCAACTCATTATACTTGACCTCCTTCTTTAGAGAAAATTATTTTCGCAGATGGGAAAATATATAGCTTTCTGTTTGAGTTTGAAAATATAGGTTCGAAAAGCCAAGAAGAAACTCAATTTTTAGCTGAGTGTTCGTAGATTAAACGATTTGGGTGGGCTAGGGTTCTGGTGGAACAGGGTGGGAGGAACTGATCGCCATTCACCGGGGAACGGCCAGGGGGAAATCTGTCTCTACCTTAACCAAGTTGACGCACAGCCTCCGCGTGGTGATCCCTGGATAGCTGCTGGGTTTAGCGCAGTGTTTGGGACCCGCTGCGCAAAAACTCGCTCCCAATGAAAGAAACTATAGCCTCGGATAGGAACACTCCTAAAGTTGACGTACGATGTTACGATCAGGAGTGTCGCGAAGTCACTGCAGTGAAAAACGCCGCCTATAGAAGGACCCTGTACTCGGCTGCTACGCAAAATGTGCGAGATCATTATCGGCAAATGAGTAAGAGAGGCGCCTTTTTAGACGTAAAAAACCGAGAGGAGATCTAGATTTGAAATGACCAGACATTCACACTACGCCGAATCCTGGAAAAGACCCACGAACACCAAATCGACACCCACCATCTCTTTGTCAATTATAAAGCAGCATTTGATAGCCCGTTGAGGGATCGCGTATATGCCGCACTGTCTGAGTTCGGAATCCCTGCAAAGTTGGTACGTTGAGCAACAAACGCAGCTCAATCAAGATAGGAAAGATCGTCTCCGAGCCTTCATATAGAGGTAGAGGTAGTGGTAGATAGTCCATAAATCTGCAGTTATTAGAAACGGAAAGGCGAATGTGAACAGGGAGAAGAATTGGATCTATATTCTAAATATAGAATCATTAAAATGTATTTCCTTTGAAAGATAAAATGAATGATTAGAATACGACATTTGTGTTTACTTTGAACCTGATTCAATATGTACAATGTATTTCTCGACGGCTTCATCAATGCCCAGAGGAGCGCGCGGGTTCCGCTAGTTTATGTATGTATAGAGCATGCATGAGAGAGAATTCGTTCCAGTTATTCATTTTCGAAATTCAAGATGTTATCTGGAGCTTAATAGCTCATTAATGCATACAAATGATTGTAAGTTGTCAAATAAAATTAGTCATTCTGGTATTCTCTATCGGACTAAATAAAACCGCAAACATTTCGTAATAAAAATTTTTGTTTGCGGTTTCAATTAGCATACATAGTTCAGTCATGGCCAGAGATCATAGTTCGAGCTCTTATCAATCAAACATATATAAATAGAATTCAATCAAGTCTCAAATGGGGCTGTCCAAGACAAGAGAATCCCAGGTGTCGGGCAAACATCTGTTTTTTTGTTAGAGCAATGAAAATTTAAAGTATTATTTCATTTTTTGTTGATAACATAAAAAAATTAAGTAGCATGTGTTTTTTTTTTAGTTTATAAGCCACTTTATGCCCTATGTGTGGGTATGCGTGTATCTATGTGTTGTTCTTTTGATTTATTCTGGTTTTGGCAGAGCTACTTTGCTGTTTTTTCTACAATTTGATTGACAAATATGTGCGAGCCTTATTGCGGGTGTGTGTGTGCTTATGTGCGCAGATTACGCATACGCCGGGTCTGTCCACTATGAAAATTAATTGACTTGGCATTGAACTTTTTGGCGGCTTTGCCACAATTTTGTATACTTTATAGTCGCCCCGCAGGCAAAAAACAAATAGAAAATGTTTGAAAAATGATTCCTAACTGATTTTTTCCGCCGTGTGCAATTTGTTTTGTTATTGTGCTGCAACATTTGAGCGCAGCTGTCCAAATTGGCATAGATTTGTTCTACTTAATGAGATCATCGTTAGATACAATCTAGCGCCATGTGAATGGCCGCGTGGGCATGACGCGATTTTGTCTTGGGACTGCCCCTTTTATGGCCGTCGTTAAATTCAATGTGACTAATGCATCAATTTTACAATATACTAATGGTAACCCCGCTGTCGGATCCCGACTGTAAATTAAAATCCATACATTTTTTAATTCAAAATCATTTAGCATTTCTGAATTCACTCTCTTTTTATGATTTATATGAGCAACCCCAGCTAGTATTTGGAAGATCGTTTTTACAAAAATCATCTTGCTGAGTCATTTTCGAGTCTTTTTACTGATTAAAAAGTGATTAATCTCCTTACGTTGAAAATGTGAATTATGGAAAGCACACTAACAAAATGTAGAACAATCAGAAATTGATCATCCTGGGGATTGAAATGTGATTTCCCCGTTTTCTCCCGACAGAACAGTCATTTATGATCATTTTAATCACCTAAAAGACTCGAATATGATCAGAATTTTCAAAAAATGGTGGCTGGGACTGATCTGTGAGTCACAATTATATAGGCATGTTCTTCCATAGCCCGCGCGGGCCGAACACTTGTCGGTTATTTACACAGACACAGCCGAAATGCAAGACCAGGCCGTCGCTCAATGATTTTACGACAGTAATGCAAATAGCAACTGAGAAAACATTCGTGAACATTTAACAACACATGTAAACACATATGAACAAAAATGTGTTTTTAATAATTTTAACTATGATTTGTTAAAATGTATGAATTAAGTTTTATTCTGCACTTCTTATGAAAATTCCTTACACAATGATATAAGTTTCACCCATATTTGTCTCCATATAGTCGGTGAAAAAGGGGTCCACAAATTTTTCCTTAGCCTATTTATATGCATATATATTTATGCAAATCCATCAAAACAGCAGAGGCTTTGCCAAACAGGATGATATTTGCAGCCCAGAAATGATTTGTTTGTTTCAGTTTCAAGATGTGGACTTTAGAGTGCTGCACTTATAAGGAAATGAGTTTCAGAGTCATCCTGAGTCACGGATTGTTTGGGGGGCATAATTTGAAATGTTTGTATCTGTTTGTTTTAAGTGTTCTAGGCAATAACTACACTAGGCAACAAAAAAAATACAATTTCATGCTAAAACAGAGCTTTTCCGGCAGCTCTTGAGTCGTGATTTTTTCATAAGATTGAAAATTTAAATAAAGCTTTACAAAATTCTCAACTTAGGGCCTTAGATTCCTTTGAAAAAGATGCTGTATCGTGTTCTCTGTTATTATCTTGTGATGAAAAATTTAATAAAATCTGTTTTTCCTTTTCATAAGATTGAAAATTGAAATGAAACAAATTCACAACTTAGCGTCATAGATTCCTTCGAAAAAGTCGATGCTGTATCGTATTCTCTCTGTCATTATCTCGTGATGAAAAATTTTAATGAAAATTTGGTATGAAACAAATGAAATTGGTTAAAAAATTTGATATCAAAAAAGCAGGATCGCCGCGTCAAAAAAGGATTCCCAAGTGCTTGGATAACAATGCAGATGTTAAAAACCATGTTTTTAACAATCCAAAAGATATTTACAAAAAAATTTATTACGAAGTGTACGATAAAGTTCTTTTATCTCCGAAAATGAGATTCGGGACAGATTGAGCCAAGTTCTTCCGGTCTCTTTGAAGCTTTTGTGCTTGGAGAGGATTCTTGTATAGATGGAATAATCGCTTTCTATAAAAATTGTATGAAGAAAGATTGGCGATCGAAATATTTTTTTTATTATATTTGGTAAAAAGTCTGGGAGACATCGTGACATTTCTGCGACAAAATGCATTTTCTCAAATTCGTTAAGGGAAGTTTTTCGACTCTAAAACGGCTGAAATCTTATGAAGAACTTAAGCTTTTCGGATATTGACGCGGATTTTACTATAAGAAAAATAAGTATGACAAAAATAAGTATTGGACTTATTCTACATATTTACATATTTTACATTTTATTTTTCAAATAATCATAAATAAAAAAATTACTAATCCGACCTTACGCTTGAAATTTGCAAATTAAAATATTATAAAAACAAAATTTAAATAACAAATGACTAATTAATTAAATTAATTTTTGATTGACATTTAAAACAAAACAAAAAAACAGCCTGTAAATCACCAATCTGACACCTTCACGTCGAGATCAAGTGGATCTTGCTGGTTAGCACAAATATCTGATATGTGTATATACAAATGTGTTGAATAACCAACAATAATCATATATATATATAAATAATTTTGTTTTAAATTCCGCAATTCCGAAACGTGTCGAACAACTAACAACAGTTTTGCGCATCTCTCAAAGCATTAAAAACAAAAGCAATGATCAGAGTGAAGTCATAGACAAAAAATAATTTCGATGCGTATTCACAAGAATTTAAGTACATAATTGCTCTTACTTTCAATGGCAGGACGTAAGCGGCGAAAGGGACTCACTGGCTTCGGCGTCTGCCACCAGCGCTGTACCCAGGATGGCGCATAATTTCGATACCAATGGCTCATAGTGAGATCTATCTAATCGTTTGATTATTGCCGACCGATACACTTTCGATTTTTCTTTTTTGTTGTGTTTTTCTTTATGCTCTGATGCTTTTCCCCAAGCTAACGGTAATGTAAACAAACACACAAAAGAATCTCAAATCCAAAGCGATGTACCGTAATAAGCCGATCAAGCCGTTGGGTTGAGTTTGACTATGTAAAAGCTGCCGATACGTGCGCCGCGAACCGTCAAACTGAACTGATCGAATAGTTGTGGAAGCGCTTTCTGCTGCCAATGCGAAACAAAAAAACTAGAAAGTAAAACTGACAGAGGCGTGGCGAAGATCATATACTCTTATAATTAGAGCCCTGCACGAATATATTCGCTAGCTTCGGATAAATCGCTAATATTCTTAGGACTTGAATAATGAAGTATTGAAAGGAAAGAGGCGCTTTGTGCGCAGATCGTTTTGGGAAACGATGAGCAAAGAATTGTCACATTTCTTCAAATTTTGTAACTTTTGTCCAAAGAGTACAAGGGGGCGGGAGGGGTTCATCAAATTGTGACTTTGTGACGATGGGAAAATGCTAATAAAATCTTCAAAAATCTGTTAATTTTCATGCAATGTATTCTTTTTATTTCGAATTCAAACATATCAATAAAAGATGTTGCATAAAATTTTAAATTTTTGACTCAAATATACTTGTTGAAATTGCTGCGCTGGCGTACATATTTCACACAAACTTCATGAAGTACTCCAAAGCGTCTATTGGTAACATTAATACTGAATAGTTTTTTAAACAAAGAAAATAAGAAATAATAAGATATACGAAAAACACAAAAACTTTGTGCTCAAGCCCGGCTTACATTTATAGCGCAACTGACTTCACTTTGGTATAGCGTTGCCAACTCTTCCATTACAGGATCTTTTCTCCTGAATGGCAACGCTTGCCTTTGAGTTGGCCAGATTGCATAAAGTTAACTGATCGGCGGCAACAATGCATCTTTCGCTTTTATAACAGCAGCCTATACTCTGTGCATCCTATCTGCCATGATTCATTTGATATTCTATTCCAAGCTTTTTTTTTTGGTTGCACTATTTGTGACGTCACATTAGTAGTAAGGCTTTGCCTAAATGTGACTATTTGTGACAAGAGGGGAGGGGGAGTGTTAAAAATCTTCAAACATTTTGTGACGTCGCTTATGAACAGCCCCCAATGACTCCAATACGATCAAACTTCTTTGGACTGCTCTCGTTCTCCTACATCTGATAATCTGCATCCTTAAAGCCGTCACTCAGTACATAGAAAATCTACTTTTTTTTAACTTCTAACGATCTTTCAGAGTCTTCAAATATATAAATAACGAAAACGAATCTCAATTTAATGAGCAAACTGATACAATTCCGTCTCTCTTAAGATGTCTCAATGGCTCCCACACAGCTTTTGCCCTGATTTGCAAAGCTTCGCTCGAAATGCACATACCTTCTGTATTAGAGCATAAAGATCTCTACCAACAAACCGTCTCTCGCTACTTTGCTTCTTTCTGTAGTCGCCTCTGTCATTATTAATTATGTACGGGAAGTGTTTGTAGCCATTGGCAGTGACAGAGGCAACATTAGCGTAGAACGCGACGTCACCGTTGGACTAATGGGCGACGCAGCTGCGGCATGAATTCAATGAAACCCGAACACGCCTCTGTTTGGATTGATGACTGTTTTTATGTGTATTTAAGACAAATTTTGTCGTTGTCCAAAATAAAGCTAACCAAGTGTACAGGAAACTCCCACTAGAACGCTGCAAATGCATATTTTTATATTTTTACAAGGTCGAAACTTGTGGGCAGTTTTCTTGGTTTACGATTTGCAAAAAGCTTATTTCTGTAACAGAAAGAAGGAGGCGTGACAGGCAGCTTTAATACTCGAGTTGATATAGCGTAGTATTCCGATTCTCGTCGTTTTTTTGCTTATTAGTTTGGAGTCCAGGGCAAAAGCAGGCAATGAATTCCTGGGCAAGAACCAAGGTAGCGTAACTTAAATACATATTAATATTAGAAATATATTGGAGTTATAAACATTAGTGAGGGATCCTACATTTGGCACAGTAGGAGGAGTATGCTTCTAGTCTATTTTTAGGTACCTGTCCTATGCCTGTCATGGTATGCCAGTGTCTATGACCATTTGCTCCAATATTGATACTACGTTGTACGTTCAAATAGACAAGTCCGCGTTGTCAGATTTTGTATTTTCAAATTGTTACATAAATTTGTATCTTTTACACTTTTGATAAGCTTTGAAGTCAGCAGAATGACACATCAATGTTTTGTAATTAACTTTCGAAATAACTCCGAAAGTTATGGAAGTTATAGTTAAAGTTCTTCAAAAGCTATTTGAAGAATATTCAAAATTTCTATAAACCATAATTTAAATTCTGTAACAGTTGTTAACAGAACATATGGAATAGCGAATTCCTAGTAACTAAGTTATTTTTGTATTACTACATATGTGTCAGCAAAATTGCTGAATTTGGTCAATATCAGATAACTACTTATAGTATATGCTTAAATATTAACCTTGTTAGCGTTAGTTTCTAGTTTCTTTTTTTGTGTTTGTTAAAACGCAAAAGCTTTAACGCCCACCGCATTCCCCAACAATTGCAAATATTTATATGCATAATATTTAAGCAAACACTTGGGAAAACCAAACTTACCCGCCTCATCGCGCGACAGTGTCACAACACCTGCCTGCACATTTGCATTGCGCATACGCAACGTGCGCGGCTCTATTGGTTCTAAAGCCTGCTGGCATTGCGTCCAGTCACAGTTCTGCACACACGATAACTTTTGGCCCATGCTCAAACAAACCTGGAGTAAATATGATGACAAGGTGTTTGGTTACTAGTATTGTTTATCAACAAACAACACGGGCGTGCCTTGGCTACGACTTAAAAACCGGTTTCCCTATAGCGTTGGCAGTTCTTATGGGGTGCGCTTGCATAGAACACGCAATATAAACGCTTGAAGCGCGCTATTAACTGAACTGTATGTCGTTTTGGTAATTGCACATAAAATGCAAATAATTGTAACAATATTCGATTACTTCATCGACTTGGAACGTGATAATTTGAATCAAATATACGGTGGCACGAGCTGACAGTGGATTCTAGCAAATTGACCGAGTGACCGTTTCATAGTAACTATAAAATACGACTGCTAGGCATCTTCTAATGTTCAGGCGTTCGTATTTTGTGTGCGTATTGGTATGTTTTGTGCGTATTTTACATGTTTGATCCCAGCAAGTCGCTGGCCTTGTCTATAACCAAAAGCAGACGTGTGTGTGTCTAAGTGTATGAGAAGAGGTCGCTTTCATTAATTGATTCTCTACATACATATAAGTATAAGCAGTTCAGAAGCAATCTATTTGAAATTTGATTGCCTTTATTTAGTTTGTTGTATGCCGCCAGATACAGATACATTTACTATACACTAGAAGCTGATGCGCTTCAGATATTCAATGGATGTAGCACTGGGCCGCTTTCCGCTGTTGTTGTCTCATCCTTGCTGCCAGTTTGCGATAAATGTTTAACAAGATCAACCCAATCCCAGCCACGTGGCCGATCACCCTTGTGATCAGTGCGTTCCCATTGGCGTCGCTTTTGCGACTTTGTTAGTTGTTCTTTTTTAGGCTCTTTCTTCTTGGCGTCATTGGCAGTATCGGATATCTTTAAAGCGCACACGGCATCGTCCACAACGGCAATAGCAGGCGCGCTTTCTGGTTGAGCGGCGGTCAATTGCTCCATATTATCTTTCAGGCATTCAAATAGCGTATAAGTCATACCACAGCCAAGCCATTGGGCTGCTTCAGTTGTCAAGGTATTCTGTATTTGCTCTTTAACTGCAGGTAAGCTACAATGTACACAGAAAATACAAAACTAAGCCTTTCTGGAATTTTATACACACTTACAGATTGCGATTGTAGAAAGCGTTCATATTTATCGTAGGAGCTTCATCGGGATAGTTTTCACCCCATTTGAGTTCAACCAGAAAGGATTTAAAGTTTTCTTCTTCGCCATACTAGCAAATTAAAATACATTTTTAAGAAGTTTAAGCTATTCTGAAACTATTACTATTGCATTACTTTATATTGAAAGGTGGTGCTATCAATTTCCTTGAAATTCGTGTCGCCTTCATAAATAGACTGCAGCGCCTCCCGCTCGTCAGTTTGCTGCTCTAAAGGTGTAGACATTTTTATAAACTTTGAAAATTTTTAATAATTTTTACACTTTCTACACATTTTACGCTAAGCAAAACAAAGCAACAGCTGATATACTGAGTGCCGGCAGGCAGGGCTGCACAATAACGATAACTTCGATTTTGGGGCTGTCGCTCATTGTTATCGGCTTAGAACGTAGCAGCTAGAAGAGGAAGCAGAAGCAGCATAGAAATAAACAATTGCATATTGCGTAAAACCGTAAAAACATAAAATGTCGTAGCGTGAATCATAATCCAGATATTTATCGCGTGCCAGTTTTTCGTTTAAACACATTTATAAATATGTCGCTGGAGAGCTGCGCGCGTTTGCTCGAATTCAAGCAATTTTTGGCCGCAACAGCTGCAATTAATGAAGGCGAAAGAAATATAGTTAATAATTGTGTGACGCGCAGCAATAATGATACATATTTGGTAACAACGGAGGAACGTCATGCTGAGGTACTTACAGCAATTTGGAAGCAATTAAACACCAAAGGCTGTCCGCGTGATTTTCAGCTTAAATTATTGCACGCGGCCCTGCTGCAGTTGGAACAGGAATTCCGCAATGCCAAGGAATGTGAGGTCAATGTAGAGAATGATGCAGTGGAGCCACAATATGATTTGTTAAAGCTGCAGAAATTTGTGTCCAATCATTTAAGGAAACTTTTGCTAAAACTCACCGACAATGCAGCTGCAGATCAATTGCAAAGTTTTGCTGATGCCAATGTGTTGTGCCAAGCCGATTGCAGCTGCCAACTGGAGCAATCCGATGCCATATCACATGCAGTGGGCTTTATTAAAAACAAACCACGCAAAATGGAGGATCGGCATGTTTGTTTGGAGCGATATGGCGACATATTTCAGTTGCCAGATAGAGCTTGCAAATTTTTTGGAGTATTTGATGGTCACTCCGGGGCCTTATCGGCTAGTTATGCAATCAGTCAATTGCCTAGCCTCTTGGCACAACAGCTGCGGCATACACAGAAAGCTACACAAAGCGAAGCGGACTTCCACCGCAATGCCTTTGAGCTTGCCTTTCTGCAGGCTGACGAACGTTTTAGACGCAAACACATCACCAGCGGTACAACAGCAGTGTGTGCGCTTATCACCACAAATCATCTGTACATAGCTTGGGTAGGTGATTCCAAAGCCTTGTTAGTGGGTCAACGCACTCAACTGCAGCTGGTGAAACCGCATAAACCCGAATCAAATGATGAGCGACGCCGCATAGAAGATGCTGGTGGCACAGTAATACATGCGCAGGGTCAATGGCGCGTCAATGGCATCTTAAATGTGGCACGCTCAATAGGCGACTACAGCGTGGAAGCTGTTATAGCCGAACCGGATTTTGTTGATGTGCCATTGAGTGAGGCGCATGATTTTTTGGTGCTAGGCACAGATGGTCTTTGGGACCATGTGCCGGAGTCTTACGTCATAGAAACTGTCTATGAAAATTTAGCTACGCCGACCACAAAGTTAGAAGACATTCCCAAGCTGCTTGTAGAGGCTGCCAAGGAGCGAGATTCACAGGACAACATAACAGTCGTTATTGTGCTGCTCAAACCGCGCGATCAAATAAGCAAACTATAGAAGGATAGTGTTTTTGGAGTTGGCTTAGACGTAATCCAGGCAGCGAATTTTGATTGTTATGTGCATTGTTGTTGTTTGTTTATGTAAATAAGTTTAGCGCGCGCATTTTTGTGTCAGATTCTCACGTGCCTATAGCCCAGATATACATGCATAGATATATTTATATGCACACCATACATAATAATAACTGGGTACTTGTTTGGTTGCTCGAATAAGCTCAAGCGAAATTTTAATATGTACAAATTTGGAAAAGTACACAAAGCTTATACATATAAGTAAGCTGCAGGAGTAGAATCAAATCTATGTTTGACCCAACATCGTTTGGAATCATTTGTCGCTTTGAATCTACCCGTGCAGCCTACAAAGTATATAGTGCTATGCCACATGTTGCAAGTTATTTTGTTTGCTTCTTTATATAGTATAGTAATACTTATTTACATGATAATAGTTCTTAGCTCTTCCATCACGTTTGCATGCTGCATGCTGTATATAAGCATTAAGCATCTTAACCATATACAATTAGAGTACACTTATAATCATCACCAATGAACCCACGCAGTTTAAGTACCTTTTTATACAAACAAAACACAATTTTATGACAAAAAATATGTACGCATATATTTTAAACAGGAGTTAAGCATTTTTTTAAAAGAATAAAGAACCTAGAAAATATAAGATTTGTAAGTTAACTTCCAGAGTTTGGCGGCGGTGGTGGCGGCGCATGTCCATAGGGCTGTGGATACATATGCGTGGCTGGTGGCATCATAGGCTGCTGTGGCATGCCATAAGGAGGCGCTGGCATTCCATATCCATAATTGGGCATTGGATAATGCATGCCAGGCGGCGGCATATGAAAATTAGCCATAGGCGCATTATAATTAGGATAGTAATTCGAATGCCAGCTGCCAGGATTATAGCTGGGGTGATAGTTATATTGTGAATCTTGTGAGTTTGAACGATTTTGATAGTCATAGTTGCTATTCGGCGGTGGTCTTTGGCTCTCTCGCATAGATCTGCGCCCGCGCTGTGGTTGTCTTGAAGATGGTGCTGTTGCGGCTGTACTGACGGTGCTTGCGGATGCTACTGTGTCTATGGAATCTGTGGAGTTAGTGCGCTCGCGTTGTCGTTTTTTGCGTTGCTCCAGGCGCGCATCTCTTTCGGCTTCATCGTCCGAGTAATCAATGTAGCGCGCTGGTGGCTCTACGTCATTCTCCCATGACGCATCGGAGCCTCGCACCTGCATTAGCTTGGAGAGTATCACAAATTGGGTATGTTCCGTTTGTGGCGCACAGTAGACGACATCGCCTATGTTAATGCCGCACTCCTGTATATGTTTGTTGGTATTAAAACGTACACAATACAGCGGATCTGCTACTTGTCCCAGCACATCGAAGACCTTGCCAAGAACTTTACGACCCTTGTCTAAAAACAAAACTGTGTCCAAATCGAAAAGCATAGAATTGGGCAGGACACTAACAAGCACCAATTGATCCACAATTGATTGCACTTTGCCAAGTTCAACACATTCATCCTCCGGCACTGTAATTTCCAGCTGTTCAATAGGTGGCAGCTCATCAAGCAGCAACTCTCCACGAACTTTTGGGGGCTGACGGCGTCGTGGTCGATCCCCGGAAACACCATCATCATCAAAATCTTCGTCATCTTCGTCCAAATTGTCAGTTTTCATTTTATTGTCAATTTCTTTGCGTAATACTGTTAGATATTCGCCCTCGGAGTCAGACTCTGTGCTGCTAGAGTCATCAGAATCTGAGCTGACTGCAACGACCTGCTTGCGATGTTGCTGGTTGTTTGTAATTGGTACTTCAACAATAGATTCTGCATCCGCATCGGAATCGCAAAGGTTAGTTACTTTTTCCGAGTCTGAATCAGGACCAGAATCGTAGTCGGCCAGCAAACTGAGTCCATTTGATACAACCGAGGTTCTGGTTCCAGCATCAGCTGCATTTGTGTCGCTTGTTTGTATTTCGGGTGCTGGATTTATAGTAGTTGATTTTTGAAACGTGGTTTCGGATTCGCCATTTTTACTGTCATTTCTGATTAGAATCATTTCGGATTCTACGTTGGCATTCGATTCACGTGCTTCAGAAGCTATACTCATTCTACTTGATACTTGAGACGTAGTTTCGGGTTCCCCAGCGTCTCCAGCGGGTTCTGATGTCTGGGTTTCTTCTAGCACTTCTATAATTTCAAAATCCATCTCAGCGGCATCAGAAATTAACGAGGGTGTCTCAGAATAATGCGCTACACATTGTTCCATCTTTTCCACCAAGTTGCTATCCTCAGTTTTAGGTATTTCACGAACAGGCCCATTCACTTTGTGCAACTCTGTATCAGCTCCACCAGCATTCAGCACCTGCACCTCAGATTGAACTATCATATTGTCCACAAAGTTACTTTCCTCAGGCTTAGCTATGTCGCAAGCAGGCTCATTGACTTTGTGTAACTCTGTTTCAGCTAAACCAGCATTCAGCACCTGCAGCTCAGGCTGAACTCCAGCATTTGTTGCTTCGCTTTCTTCCATATTTTCTACAGCGTTTTTATTCGTATTCACTGTCATAGCAGGTGGAACAGCATCTGGCTGCACGTCTTTTTTCTCCGATTCCATATTTCCAAACAAATTTACCAAATTTTTAGACACAACAACACATTTGTTGGCGCACGTGTTGTTTTGCTGTGGATTGTGGCAGGTGGCAACGCCTCGCAGTCAAAACAAAACGGCAACGCGGTGACTCTATTAAACAAATAATGCATTTTCAATATAACGCATAGTTGTCAACGAATATTTTTAGCAAACAGTATCAATTCTAGATTTAGAACCGATACTCTTTGATTTTTAGAAAGTGCTTCATAGGGCCCAAGTGCCAATAAAAAAAACTTTTGTTGAATATATAAAGTGTCCCTGGTTTCTTGATGAGCGAAATACGGCAACGCCAGCAGTAACGTTTTTTATATGAATATTGACTGCAAAAATCTAAATTAACTTTAAGTGTACATGCGAAATTCAAACCAACTGTATTTATTATTTTAAAAACACTTGCGTGTACTGTATTTGCGTTCTTACCAAAGCAGTTTTAAGCTAAATGCTAAGCTGTAAATCTTTGCCTCAAATTGACTTTAAAAATATTGTAGAAATTTTTTAACAAATGTTAAATGTTTTGATAAAATGTCTTGATTCAATTGCATCATACAAATAAACTTTAAAATAGACGCATTATGCTGTCGTTGCACTGTTCTTTTTGGTTTTCTTTAAAATACAGCGAGTACTTTTGCTAAGTTCTTATAAAATATACCTTTTATAATATCAATAAAATGTCATAGCATTAAGTTTTAAATAGCTAAGCGAAAATAATTATAATATTACATTGTGCTAAGGCAAGTTTAGCTGGAAGATGTCCACGATTTTAAATTTTCAGACAATTCCTAATGAGTCGTGCGAAATCTAGATTTATGTATTTATGTTATGTCCTATTGCACTTATTTAATATCGATGTTTGTATTATGTTTATAGTAGCTTAAACAGCTGAGATATGTGACATGAAGTTTAAAATATCAGCAAAAAATAATATCCATGAATAGTATCGGTTGTAAGCAACTGAGATTCAAAACGACCTAAACTTTCCAGTCTAGTCGATACTCATCAACCAACAACAAATGTTGATTAACTAACCAGCCTAAAAAATACATTTAAACGTTAATATTATTAATTTTCTTAAAACAAGTTAATAGCACTTACCCTCCTGTTGTGCCAAGTTAAAAAACTCTTGCCACTTTGCTTGTATGTCCCAATACTTTTCCTTAATCTGATTTCTGTCCTGCAGATAAGATACTGCGAAAAAGTATGCCTTTAGCACATCTTGTGGTCGTGTGTCAAAGTGCAAATAGACACCCAAGTGCTTTTTACTTTCCGCTATGATGAAGCGCTCGTGGGGATCAAAGGAAGATACAATGTTGTCAATTACGCTACTGCTCTTGTATTCATCTATAAGATTTTTGACTGTAAGTCCAAGACGAATGTTTAGCGAGACAGACACGGTTTGGCCAATGGTAACACGTTCCATGGTGTTGACCTGAAATATGCATACAATGATTTACGAACAGTTGGCAGTGCACCTGAGATAGTTATGTTTCAAAGTCCACTTACCTGTTGCGGTGTCAGCATGCGCGAGGATCGAAAAAATTCCTCCAACGCAATCAAATAGCGCGACTCGTTAAATGTTCGTAAACATACGGATCGCACTGCCTTGAGATTTGCATACAAATGCAGCGTTACTACAACATAGAAGATGGTATAAAGCGCCATTTGGCTCTTAATTATCGTCAAGAGATAAAGGCCGACAAAAGAAGCTATGAGATTGACACAGGTTTCTTGTGAGCTATCCTTGGAAGCCACATCCGCCAAATTGCCACGCACCGCATGATGCTGCGTCAGCGCTGATCTTGTGGCCCCTCCGGCAACACCCACAATTGCTTTTAACAATGTGGAGCCACACAGTATTTGTGTGCTAAAAAGCGGGTACTTGGGAAGCACATAGATTTCAATGCCCATAGCCAAATCATTTAGAAAGTCTGCGCGCAAACGCCACTTCTTCGAATCGACGTCTAGCTGACAGCCCTGCCACCAGGCAAAGAAAATGCGGCCAATATGACCACTGCCTTCCTTTAAAATCCAGGTGACTGTGGCAGAAAAGGCGTTAATGTTATCGTTGCCGACACCAATGCCTTTAAGTATGGCATGAGTGCAGAGTGTACCGCAAATGGTGCTGCAGAAGGCCTGTACTGTGTCCCAAATCTGATATGCGGCATAGTCCTCACTAACGCTGTCTGGATAACCCTTGGGCAAAAATATTTTTTGTAGTACACGAAAGAGCATAAACTTTTCTTGTATGACCAGCTTATCACCACGTAGCGGCACCCGAACTATATTACTTTGATCTGTAAAAACCAAATGGTGTGATTCAGTAAGGAGGTAAATCGAAGGTGCTCCAATCGATTTTGCTTACCTGCTGGTGTTACATACAATATTTCCTCGCCTTTGGTGCCATATTGTTCACGAAAATGGATTTTCATTTTATGGTGTGCAGCACAGCAGGCAACTCAAGGGAAAACTTTGCGTAAATGTTGAATTTGATTTTCCCACGACGCAGCGAAATTGTTTATAGGAAATTCTTAAACTTGTTTGTGACGCCAAAACACCACCAACCTGCTGCCACCCACAACCAGGTCTGTTTACGTGTACGTGTTTGTATGTATGTTTGTTTTTGTGTTTCTGCAGCAATTTACTTGTTTACTTTTTGATTTTTTTCGTCAGCCAAATGATTTCTCTATGTACAACTAAAGCGCCAAAAACTAAACTAATCGTACATCAGTACTGCAGCGATTCTTACATATTCTGATAATTTAATTTATAAATTTTAAATAAAACTCAAGCAAATGTAAAAAAAACCTTATCAATTGAAGTTGGGGCCGAAACACTGCGAACCAACCATCCACCAATCCCACAAATACTCAGCCCAAACTAGAGATGAGCAGGGGACGGGCTTTTTCGTGGCACATGGTGCAGGCAGGGCTTGGGCTTCGAGAGCGAATTTTTTTGGAGGGCTTCGTGCTGGCTCGGGCTTATATGACGTATTTTTGACATATAAAAAGAAATGAAAACCTTTTGGAATACCCTATTTATAATTATGTGTATTATTTAGTTGTTGCGTTCAAAATGAAATAAAAAGTTTTTAATTAGTGAAAAAGGCTGCATTTTAAAACAGGATTACACTTTGATGTCCTTGGAGATCGCTAGCTTTTAGGGACTGAATCCCTGATACTGTTTTAAAATAATTATAACCCTGACTATTTTGATTCAGAATTAACCAAATAATTAAAATAACAACTAATGTATAATTAATGCCAAATATCTCCAGGCGGTTTTATTTGAATTTTCTTTAAAAAAAAAAAACGGTTTCCATGCTCTCAAAGATAGTTCTGCCTTCGACTTATGACTATGAGCGATATGTTTAATTTTTAATAATACATGATGAAAGTTTATAATTACTTTAAATATCATTTAATATAAATAACAATTGGAAATATTTTTTCGTGTTTCGATTTAAAATATTGACCGAGTATGTGTTCTCTTTAAATTTCGAGCTTCGTGTCAAATTCGTGTTTGTGCTGGGCCCGATGTCGTAGATGAGGTCCATCTCTAATCCAAAACCAACAGCTGCTTGTAGGCGCAGCACAGTGAATGCCAACAGTGTGCAGTATGGTAACGCTGCGCGCAAAAAAATAACACGTAAACAACAACAATAGTTTTGCCAAGAAAATAAACAGCTCGCGCAAAGGCATAAAAGGAGTACATCAAAACAAATTCCGTCATTCGCTAATTGCAATCAACCGAAATAAGATAAAAGAAAGCTAACAAACCAAAACAAAAAGACTAACTTTTAAAAGTTCTATAATAGTGAAAAAGAATTGTACATTGTGTTCAGTGAAAAAAAAAAAGAAACGTTGCATTGTTCTTATAAAAAGTGTAACTTTCGTTTAAGCAAAATACCTTGTCAGGTCTCTGACATAATAATCTAATTTTAAAAAGCCATCTACAACAATTAACTTAGTAAACTTTTGGCAACAAACCGACAAATTTCAATAGTAGTGTGCGAGCAATCGCACGCGCAAAATTTAATCAGACGTAGTCTGAATAAGTAAATTTATAATAAAGCAAATGATAGGCATGTCCTTGGAAGACATAAAAACAGCCATACGACGTTATCCAAAGGTTCTTGGTGGAATTGGCGTATTGACCACGTAAGTGTATATATGGATATGTTCCTACATACATACATATAGCGCAACAGCTGCCGCAAGTTACATGCAAACTGATATACTAAATGTACTGGTCAGACAGTGGCGTAGATAGGATGATGTGAAGTAACCATCCATAAACTTAAAAATAAATAAGTTGAGTAGTTTTAATGGGTTTAGGTTTTAAGGTGTTGGAAGTTTAAAAAAATGTTAACTAACATTGAATGACTAATGAAAAACTGCCGAAAATTTGATTTAAATGGCAAATTTTCATGCTAAAAGTCTATCTGCGCCACTGCAAATCTGTATGTTACAGAATACGAAATACTATGTAAACATATATATATATATATATATTGCCTTTCGGGGGCTCGTCAATATTTGAATATATAAGTGCATGTGTTCGCGTATTAAATAAATAAGTGTGTGGCGCCGCTGTACTTCAACATCGGCCCACATTTTAGATCAAAACAAAAACAATGCAATAACAGAATTTCCGCATTCTATGTATAAAGCAGCCGATCGCTCTGTGACGTCATTTGTTTACAACACAAAAACACAAACAAATTATTCATGCCAACCTGAAAACAGCAGCCCCCCCTCTCCCTCCCCCAGCCAACACTCGTGTTTCTCATACGAATATGATCAAAACAAACGTACGATTTTGCCAAAGTGAGATAGCGGTCTAACTTCTTTACCGCCTTCCTCTTTCATCCAAGGCCCACCACGCACACATATGTACTTTACATATGCAAACTAATGACAAGTTTTAAAATAGTGCGCAATTTTTAATCGTATGGGCACAACCCCACGCGAACATAAGTTGTTGTTATTGTTCATTGTTTATCGGATGTTTGCACTATTAATTTTTTTTATTTGGCACATATACAAACGTGTTGTTGACACGATTGACTTCCCCGGGCTCGGAGTTCTCAAGGGGCTCGCCATAGACACGCAATGACCATGACAGAGTTACGGTTTACCGGAGAGCTGCCAAATTAACTTTGTCTCAAAAAGGGCGCTCTGCGTGTGTCCATGACACGCCCACTTTTATATATATACTTATATTATATTTTATATTCACATGCAGCGATACTTGTTGTTTATAAGAATTTTATCATCATCATAACAAATAGTTGGCAGCTAAAACTGTTGTGATTCAAAAACAAATGCAACACGTGTAGCATTAACATAATCAAATTTTTAACGAATCAATGTTTTTGTATTTCTAGCGCCGGTATTATTCTCTACGAAGCACCTTTTATTAAAAAATTCATTTCGCATTATGTTGACAATAAAGCACCTGAACAGGACAAACGACGCACCGAGTATATTTACATAAAATATCATATTTACCGTGAATCTATGCGCAAACTTAAGCAAAAACAAGAGGACGAAAAGGTACGTGCGTGCAAGCCTTAAGCTCCTGCAGCACTTTATACTAACATACATGCATTTTTTTTATTTAATTCACAGAAATGGATCAGTGTCATCATTAATCCCATTGGCAAGTGGTGGAAGGCAGCGAAGCATTCAGTTGCCTGGCGTCTCTTGAACATAGCTCAAACTGGCAGCCAGGCGGAGCGACTTAAGGCAGTGCAGCAGCTGGTTTGCATGGATCATCTTAAGGACTGGGACTTTCGTCATCTTGCACAGATATGTGATGCACGCACAGCGGTTTCTCTGGCACGTTGTGGTGCTGATGTACGTTGGTTTATGCCAACACATATGCGTGGTTGCATCAAAAATCCCAAATTGCTGCTCTCAGACTTGCATAGCATGTTGGCACGCCTACGTCCAAGGAATTGTGTGAATCACTTCTTTAAAAAATACTTTCCTGATCAGGATCCCATTGTAAGTACTTTTATCACTTGTGCACATAATTAATACTAAAATATGCACACTTTCAGGAGGAGGTGAACGAGTTCATCACTCAAGAACAGTATATTACGCTGTCGCCTCAAGACACTGATTTGCTTAAGGAAGTAATTTCATTTCTGCATCACTTAACCAAAGATCCCAAGGTCTCAGCACAAATTATGCACGATGGCGGACTCGTACATTTGATGGAACTGCGGAAAATCTTTTGCGACGACAATGAAACTTTGTCTACACTATGCAAAGTTTTGGCTAACATGTCCCTAGTTCCAGATGCTGTAGAGCATTTCTTTGCCTCTGGCTGGGTTGGCGCCTTGGCCGAATGGCAGCAATGTCCTGATCTTCGATTGCAAGTTATTTCAGCCAAGGCCATGGCCAATTTAGATCATGATGATCCTAATCGATGCACTTATCCACCGAATGTTTTTCCACTGCATCCACGGATGCGCACACGCAACAAGCCAAAGTCAGATATTGTTTTTGTGCATGGCCTGCTCGGTGGTGTGTTCATTACCTGGCGCCAACGTGATCGGAGGCCCATGGAGCTGGGCTTGTATGGCAAGAATGCATTCTATACCAGTGAAACAGATGATGTATTTTTGGTGGGTGAGCAGAGACGCGTCGGTAATGGTAACAAAGCTCAGAATAAGCCGGCAAAGGGAAGTGAAGAGACGGTCGAGACTACTGGCCAAACAGAGCCCATAAAAGGTAAGTGCTTAACATCATAAATAATTATCAATTGCAACTTATTTGTTGTTGTTATTTCAGATCCTCTTTTAAAGACCAGCAAAAAAGTGACAAGGCCGCAACTTAGCATAAGTGATACGGCCACAAAAGAGTTTATGGAAAGACTAAGCAATGAGCCGGAGTTAGACTCAGATTGGGAAGTAGTGCATCCAGATGTGCCTATAAATGCTAACGAAGAGAGCTTCGGAAGTTTTAGCGTGCCTGGCAATGAATGGCGCAATCAGGATTCAAGCGAGGAATACACAAATTGCTGGCCCATGGAATGGCTACCCGACGATAATCCAGATGCAAGGTAAGCTTACTTCTTTACAACCCGGCGAGTAAAAAGTGTTTTAATTATGTTTATTTATCTTCTCTAGAATAATCGGTATCGACTACACTTCAGCGGTTACCGAATGGTCAGCCAATTTTACTAAATACTGCCCATGCGAAAAGGGTCAAGGACATATTGATGTACGCGCTGGATCGCTGCTGGAACGTATTGCCATTGCAGACGTGGGTAACAACCGGCCTGTTGTTTGGATTGGACATTCCATGGGCGGTCTGCTCACCAAGCTGATATTGCTAAAATCTCTTGACGATACTGATCCCAAAGTGCAACAAATTGCAAAAAATACGCGCGGCATTGTATTCCTAGGAACTCCCCACAGAGGTTCATCCATAGCAAAATGGAAACAACACATGCAAATGATACTGTCGCCTTCGATTGAGGTCAAAGAAATGGAGGAGAATTCGCCCAAATTGCTGGAAATGCATAGACGATTTATGGGTTGTCTAAACACTTTATTGCGCAATGTCAAAGTTGTCAGTATTGCAGAAGGCTCTCCTACCATGCTCACAACATTCAAGTTTCCTTTACGCATTGTTACGGAAGAGTCTTCACGCATAGATTGTGGTGATTTTTATTTGCTCAAAGATGATCATTTGAGCTTATCAAAGCCTATTTATCGACAGTCGTTTCTTTACCAACGCCTGTTACATGTCATCAGGGAGTCCGTGAAGCAAAACGACAAGCCAAGTGATAAAGAAGAACATAATAATGCTAATCAAGATAAATATGTCATGGACCTTTTTTCATCAATTGCTAAAAGCACCAAGGAGCTGATTTTCTCTCTACCACGATATGCACTGCGCTTCACCTCTTAGGAATAAGTTTATAAATGACCAGAGCACAGAGACGCTTGTACCTCGATAGTATCCCACAGTTAGTTTATAGTTTTGCAATCCAAAAGTATTTTTGTACTTAAAAACGGGAATGTTTGTCGTTAACGATGATATTATGATGATAGTAGCTTTGTTATACTTGATTTTTATTTATTTTCCTCAAATAACTTATATAGTAAATTTTTTTTAAAAAAACTAAACTCTTCTTGACTAAGTTTTTTCGTTGGAGGTTTGCTGTTTGGCGCGCAATCGTTCCTGTGCTAGGCGACGATTTTCTGCAATGCGAGCCATTTGTTCGGCGTTAAGCTGTTTAGTTGTTGGAGTAGTTGGCACCGAAGGCGGCAAAGGATGTGCATACTCTGAGAGATCTTCGTCAGTGGGATAATTATTTTTATTAGAACTAGTATCAGCGCCTGCTATTGTAGAGTAAGGTGTCGACACTATAGCATTGCGGGAGAATGAAGGCGTTACTAGCGTGCTGCTAGACATGGTGTTCACTGAATAATTATGTTGATTGGCAGCAGGTGTGCGTGGCGCCAGTTTAGACATGGCAATTTGTTCGCCGAGCAAGGCATCAAATTCATCAAAGGGTTCCTCTGCGGCGCCATCATTGTCATCGTCGTTGACATCATCGTTCAAGTCAGCTTCATTCGCACGCATGTTTTCAAGCTGACCTAAACGATAACGTGCCATGTGGACCTGCAGCGGCTTCTTCTTACCCAATCGTTCTATATTATTAAGCACATCGTCAAAGGTATAATTGGGATACATGCGATGACCCCAGTGTTGTAGCCGACGCAAGACCTCATCCAAATCGTTTTTCTCACAGCCTTTTCCTTTAAATTTCACGTCCTGAAAATAATCTTCGATAACGTGTATACCACGTTGGCCGCGCAACGTATCTACTGTCAGTCTGGGACGTGGGTTGCGCACTGCTCGCTTCTTGGGCTCAACTTTTATGGCTTGTTGTGCGCCATCGCCGGTACCTTCATCGTTATCATCGTCATTTCCAAACAATTTTTCGCCTGCATCGCCTTCCTCTTGTTCATTATCGCTAGGCAGTTGATCTGCAGCAGTTTCTATGTTATCGTTGAACAAGTCATCAACCCCATCATTACCGAATATAGATGCCATTGAACGGAAAAGCGTTGGCAACAATTCTTTGCTAAAAAACTACCCACAAAAACAAGCTATTTTAGCGCCATTTTCTGCTTCTTCTCAATAGCTGCCTTTCGCATTAAACGGCAACAAAAGGCATTCATGCTGAAGTTGCCACTGAGTGCGAAACAAAGTGGTACTGGTTCTTTGCTAAACATTGTTATATAATACGTTTGGCATGAAAATTGTATATAATACACATTTAATTTAATTATGCAATATATATGCTATAACATATGCAAATTTTATCATTTCAAATTTTGTTTGGCGCTTGAAATGATAACTCTTTACTCAAGTTGGCAGCTTAAGAATGCACATAGCAACTCTGCCTTTGTGTAAGACTCAACCGAGCTGGCAACACTACACAAACGCCATACTTCTCGGAGGCTTTTTTCGGGCGAGTTATAATACCCAAATCTGCTTAAAAAAGGGCTACAAACGCATGTCCAAGTAATAAAAAAAAATATTACATTGTTTTTGCCTTAATGCAGACATAAATTAAAATGTGTCGCAATCGTAAAACATACAATATTTGTGTTTAGAAAGATTTTTCCGGGAAAAAGCGATAGAAGGAAAAAATTAAGTGTGGTGAAAAGACGATTTACGCATTTTACTGTAGTATCAGCTGCGGCGCTGTCAAAAGTTGGCGTGGTGGAAGCGTGTACAACACAAACAAAACAAAATTTAAATTATGAAATTCCGCAAGAATTAGCATTTGTGCATTATAGTTTAGAACGCAATGGAAAACAAGCGATTCAAATGGCCTACATACCAGAAACACAACCACGCCGATGCTCCCTACTACTATGCGGTGCGCCAAACAAACAACAACAGCGGTGGTGGAGAGTATTATCATCCGCATCAAAACAAAACTTATTCACGCCCCAATCATAGCCATAGCCACAGCAAGCATCTCAATACAGGTGGAAGCAGTAATTACTACTATAAGCCACCACATGTGCGCTCTAGCGGAGGTGCTGTACCTCCACCGGTAGTTAACAATGCCGGCACGAATACAAACTCCAGCTCGGATGTGGTTACGTTAATTGTGGAAAACAACAACCTCAAACGCATGATTGTCCTTAATTTGAATCTAACGCAGGAGCAAACGGAAAGTCTGGCGGCCAAAGACAAAGAACTCGATGAGCAACATAATAAAATCGCAACGTTGCTTGAAACCAATCAGGAATTGAGTGAACAAAATGCAAAACTTTCGCAAACTGTTGAGGACTTGAGAAGACAATTGCGGCGTCATATCAAACGCGTCGCAAATGATAACGATGACGCTCCACTGCCACCGCCAGCGCCGTTGAAAATTCTGTGCAATGCGGAAACACAAACGACGATGGCGGTGTCAATGCCGGTGCCACATCACCATCAATCACAAAGCAAGCCTACGCCACTGCAGCTCAGCCAGTCGGACCAAGAGCCGGCACAGGTCATGCAAGAAAAGCAGCGACAGCAGCATCCAGCCAAAAGACAACAAAAACTGGTGACATCTGTGACAGAAATAGCAGCGGCAGTTGAGACAAATGCTCACCAACAGCAACCGCAGCTTATTCAAGAAAAGGCCAAGGCAAAGAAAAAGCTGGTGACATCTGTAACAGAGCTGCCTGCAGCGGTTGTAATAAATTCCACCCAACAGAAGACGCAGGCTATTCAAGAAAATCAACAGCAGCAGCATCAAGACAAGACACAGCAAAAGTTGGTGACATCTGTAACAGAACTGGCAGCATCGGCTGTAAAAAATGCCAACGAACAGCAGATGCAGGATATTCAAGAAAACACGCAAAAACTGGTGACATCTATAACAGAACTGGCAACAGCAGTTGTAACAAATGCCAACCAACAGCAAGCGCAGATCATTCAAGAAAGGCAACAGCAGCAACATCAAGCCAATACACCACAAAAGCTGGTGACATCTGTAACAAATGTAAATTTTGTAACAAATGCTGTTGATAGCAAAGCACGAGCCGATTTTAATGGCGGCAAAAAATACAGTATATTGTATCGCGTTAATCAAGAATCGAGTCTTACGTCCACGCACAGCGTACAGGAGACTTTAGAGGAGGTGGTAGAAGAGGAGTTTTATGATGATACGCTTACCATTGACCAGAACGAGATTGATGTAGTTAGCGAAACGGTAATTGGTGCCGAAGAGGAGATTTCAGAATGCGAAGCCCAATTGGAAGAGGACGAGCAGGAACTGCAGCAGGAGCAAGTTGAGACTATGGAAGTTATCGTCAATAATGGACACATTGAGCAATATCACGTTCCAGGCGAAACGGACACTGAAGTAACGAATTCGGAAGAACACCAACTGAAGCAGAGTGTGGAGGACCAAGAAACGCAACATATTGTTGAAATACCCTTAGTGCCAGCTGAAAACGACATAGAAGTGCAGTCAGGCAATGCGCTGCACGAAGCACTTGGTTTGACTCCAGTTGTGACCTCCAAGGTGGGCAAAGCAGAAGAAAAAGTCGTTTTATGTCAGTCCGAAACTATAGAAGCAGCTGAGCCCATGCTGCAGGTAAATTTGTGAGATAGACAAATTTGGTAACCTTCTAATACTTTACTTTTCAACTTTTTAGATATGTCCCATAGCTAATGATGTGGATCCCTCGGCACACTCAACGCCTAATAAAAAGAAAAATCCTCAACAAAAACAGCAAAAAAACGCTGCAGCTAAGCAACAAGTAGACGAAAGTCCAAATATTAAGCAATTTGGCGAGGAAGAAGCAAATAAAACCCAAAACAACGCTCAAGAATCCACAACTGATGTTGAGCAGGAAATTATTGTTGAGACTGTTGACATATACATGGAAGGAGATTCGTATCTTGATGAGTCCATGGAAATTGAAGTGCAAAGCGAGGAAATAATTAGCGAACCCACGCATAGAGACGAAAACGAGCAAGATAAGCTTGAGGAGAATTCTGTGCAGCCACAACAACCAACAGCAGCGGCACAGCCGAAAACGCACGTGGAACTGGTACGACAGGCCTCCAAACTCAATCAACAACTCGCGGTGCCTAGGAAAAAACATTCGTTGGCTGGTCCCCTGTCTAGCAAAGTTAAGCAACAACCGCCCGTGTCCATGGAAATTGAAGTGCAAAACCAGGAAGTGGTGATTGAGAGCAGGCACACTCAAGAAATCGAGCAAAGGGAACTTGAAGACACGTCTGTGCAACCAAACGCTAATTTCAAATCAGCGGAAAAGGCAATAACGCTCAAGGCATTGGCTAATCATCAGGCTGTTACATCCAATCAACAACCCGCGGAGTCTACGAAAAAACATTCTTTGGCTGGTCCACTGTCTAGCAAAATTAAGCAACAGACTCAAAAAACTCACAAACTAGGGAGTGTGTTAAAGAAACAGAATCATTCAAAACATGGCGATAAAAAGACGTCACCGAGCAAGGTGCCACAACACCAGCTGCTAAGAAAGGAGGAGGACGCGAAACAGAAATTACGCAACCACATACAAAAGCAATTGCAAAAGCAACAGCAAATGCATCAGCAGCCAATGGTACAGATAAGGAAAATTGAAGTTCAAGACTCAAGTCTTATATTTCCGCCAAAGCCGTTAACAACAACCACGCAAATAACAACCACAACAACTATGGCTGTGACGCTAGCCGCACCAATTACACCAGCACCAACGCCCACATCCACGCCATCATCAACGCCTACATCGTCCGCCTCACCGCATAGAAAATCGGACTTGGCAACTACAGCAAAACCGAAGCCTGAATGCGTCGAAGCTATTACTACGCTACAAACGCAGACGCCATTGACACCGCAGTCTATGAGTAGCGTCAGCAGCCCGACCAGCCTTAGCAAACGTACAGTCAATAACTATGCACTGCATGCCTATACAAAAACTAAGACCACCGCTGGTTATCTCAGCACATCATATCTGTATACAACACGTGCCTGGGAAGATCAAGAATTCCACTGTGACCTAGAATTCTTCTTGGAGGAGGCTGATGAGCTGCTCTCGGACAATCCGCGTTTGGAGATACCCCAATGGAAGGTTAAGGAAATTGAACCAGATACAGACAATAAAGATGTTGAGAGCCTGACCGATGACGATTTCGTAAAGCGTCATGATAAATACGTACGCGATGAGATTGATCGTAAGCGACGCGATGCGCGCTATATTCGCGAACAAATACGCAGCGAAGAGCTGCGCAAGCGTCACAATCAAGATGAAGTGCTAGTACCGCTGGATCCTTTACCCATGTCTACGTTCTATCCATTGCCCGATGATATTGACGGCGTTACCTATGTAAGCGATGTGCCTGTGCAAGCGTTTGGCGAAAATATGGTTAGTCTGCAGGCCGGCGACTTTAATCTACCTTGGCTGGAGGCAGCCAATGCTACGACTGCCATTGCAGCGGCCAAGGCGCGTTCTGCACCGGTGGCCACTTTGGCCAGCAAAAAGTTGCCCCTCACAGCGGCCGAGGCAAGGCATCAGGAGATGAATTCCTCGTTTGTATTCCTAAAACGCCGCAAACGTCAACGACGCCAGCAGCGTTAGCTTGGTCGTTGCCATCACACTCTAGTAGGCAGTGTGCCAAAGGTGAAAATTATGATCCTGACGTTGCATGTATTGCTTACCATCATTTGATGAGCGGAAGAATTGTGTAAAAAAGTGCGCAGATTTAGCTAGCAGTATAAGTTCGTGGCAATTGATAATTCTATAGGATTTCTTTAAATGCTCGATGTAAATTTTTACGTACGGTTATGGTTTTCACTATGCTCTTGAGAGTTTACGAATTGAAAGCAATGTATACGTTTTTGCTAACGAGTTGACTCAAAGCCTCGTTAAGTAGAAGTGTCTTAAAGATCTCTAATTCCCTTGGCTTGCTTTTTCGGAGTATTGCTAGCACATAGTTTTGGCGGTAGTAACCAAACCTCTTAGTTTTGCTGCTCCAAGCCAATTACAGCTCTTGCTAACAAGGCTGTTATTTTTGAATATATCAAGTCATAAGCGATCAGCGATCCAAAGATAGGCTCTTAACTAAATTCAATTTTTTTATAAGAAAAAAAAAACATTCTCAAGCTTTAGGAAACTAGGTAATTTCTCCGTTTGCTAGTAAATTCAATTCCAAAAACTTTTAAAACATACTCCTAAAGCAAAACTAGGCGCTAAATGTGGCTTACATGTTGCTAATTCGGAAATCGTTAAGTGAAAGTGAAAACCGTAGTAACCGTAAACAGTCGTTAGGGCTGATTAGTTCATCTCAGCTTTATCACAAATATAAGAACTCGTGGTAAACAAATGAAACAATTTTATTAATTTGTTTTCTTTAGTTTATAAACTAGAGCTTGTAACTTTGCTCTAGCAAACAAAATGAAATTTGTAGACTTTTTAATTTTAAGCGAAATGCTAAAAAACTTTTATTGCATAATTATTTAACGACACCTACCATATTTTATACATATATAGTATATAATTTTATTTTTTTTTTCAATTTTTAATTTCTTTTATTTTATTTTTTTTTTTTGCAAAAACCTGTATTTATATTTTGTTGACGATCGCAATGCTCTTTGCAATTAATAATAATTGTGTATGTGTATGTGAAACTAAAGTCAAGACATTGCTCAGGAATATAATGTGCAGGACTTGAGTAACTGGGCGGGGTTACAGCCAGTGTAATAAGTTTAAAGGATATATTGTATGATTGTGATGTGTCTGTGTGAAGAGCATTGAAACTTCGTATAAACAAACTAAGTTTATTAGGCAACGCTTTTGTTACACTTAATTTCTATTAATTGTTTCACTTAATTTGTACCAAAAAAAAAAAAAAATGAAGAAATTTTTAAAAAAGTTTTACAAATAAAAACTAAACTTGACTTCCTATAATATTTTGGTTTATTATATCAGATGCCATAAAGATACCACCAAAAGCTCTGTAAATAGCTCAATTGCCAAACAAAATTTTGGGTTTTAAGCTATGCAGAGTTGAGTTGAGGATAAATCTGGATGCTAGCGCTGCAACGTCAGCAGCCATACGACTTTTGGCCTTTGGTGCGCACTCTGTAAATTCATAGATCTTAAGCGTTTATATGTAATTAATCTTAAGTAGGCATAGCTTCATTTTTATATGCTAAACGAAAGCATGTAGTAAGTTTTCCAGCAAACCTCTAAGCATAGTTAAACGACTTGTATATTTGCATTGTATGTTCATTTTTATACAAAAAATAATCCATCTGTCTGTTTAAAATTAATTGGATTATTAATATAGATCAATTCTAAAGTTAAACACATATATTTTGGCACTTTTTCCAGCCAAAGCTTGGCAGCAAATTGTAAAAAATGCTATTGCACACACACAAAACTCGAAAATTAATAATTTCAAAATTTGCAATCAAATGAAATACAAATCATATAACTATGCAAACCTGGCATTTGTGTCGGGTCTTTTCTATAGTAGAATAGTAACCCGAAGAAGGTAAACCAAGCAACGTAGTTGTAAATTTACTGTTTAACAAGTTTTTATTGTAAAGATATTAATAATTATACATAATAAAATAATAAAACAATGTAATATTTAAAGTAAAATGCATTTTTTCAATACTAGAACTTAAGGAGCTCACACGAAAAAGAATATAAACCTTACCAAAACACATTATTTCACGAAATTGCAAACTCTTCAAATGTATTATATATATCGCGGTTTTAAAGATAAAACTAGGTGCAGAAACGGAAGTGTTTGTTGCTTAGAATACGCATTGAGCATAGCTTCGATTCGAGTTCGGAGTGAAAGACAGTAAGTCGAAATTTAGCCTGGCCTCGTTTAGACATTCTACAATTTGCGGGAAACGACGACGAATAAACCTAGCGTAAGCGTCTTAAGATATTCAAAGTAAAAGGTAAAAAAAAAACCAAATCAACAATAAAATCTTTAAACCGGCAGTAGGCTCAAGTCGAGTTATTGCTGTGAACTCACGTATTTTACACAGAAATTGCCTACCAAAGGTTCAATTTCGCCGATTGTTTGGGGAAAAAAGTGACGAAGTTTATCGTTGAATTTCGCATTTTTCTAAGCCCGCCAGACATTTAAGATACGATTGAATTGAGGGATTTGTTTATTTGCAACAACACAGACGTAAACAAAGAAAGACAATTTTTTGCGAAATTCTATACCCTGTTTACAGTTATCTGACTAATGTGTCATAAACTTCTGGGTAATTGTGAAATACGCTTAAATAAGTTTCAATTATATAATTTCAAATGAAATTGCTTGCATAACTACTTTATGGTTCGTTTAATTACGTTAAATCTTTTTCGTGAAAGTTTCTTTTTTGTGCTCTTCTACAAGAGTTTAAAATAATTGACAAGGTATGTGATGAAATGTCGCTTGGTACTTTTCTGCTACTTGTCGCTTTGCGTCAAGTACTTATGACCCGTGCTCTCCCACAGCTCATCAATTGCCTCAAAGGTCTCACGCTGCCACAACTCTTCTATCAAACGCCAGCCTTCTGCCTGGGTGACCAGCACATAGTCGTTGCTCGGGTGCAGTGTATGCGTATAGGCGCCCATAACCAAACTCTGCGCCAGTCGCGCCGCCACGCAATACTTTAAATAGCCAAGTTCCTTTTTTGCCAAAGGCAGTACGGAAGTGTAACCCGATAGAAAGATGCCACCGCTCGCCAAATCTTTTGCCTGCAACACCATATAAGTCATAGCAATGCCTACCTCAAAAATTAATGGTGATTGGCTGGTATCACCAAAGTCTATGACGCCAGTTACCCTATAGCTATTGGGCTGCTCTTTGGAAGCGTCTACCACAATGTTCTGTTCATTGAAGTCACCATGTATGATCTGACTCTCCAGAGTGGGCAATATGCTCAACACATGCGTTTCAAAAGCTTCGATTATTTCCTCTACTAACGCCTTACGGCTGTGATCTTCCAAGGCGTAGAGAAATTCACGTAATTGAGGCACTGATTGCAGCATCCAGTTGGTCTTGTGTGTTTCATAGACTGGGTGGTCAAAGCTCTTCATTGCACGATTCAATTTGGCTAAATACTCGCCGCTTTGATATAATAGATTTTTGGTGACTTCCACTTCGTGAAACATTTTGCCTGGTATGAATTCCAGCAGGCGTACTACATTAGCTCCACTGCTGCCGCTCAACTGTTCCAAAGAATAATATTTTCCAGTGGCATTGGCAATTGGGCGTGGACATCGCACTTGTTGTTTTGCTGAAAGTTAAGTAAATTGAAGAATTTAACTTACGTCTGATTTTCGTTGTGTAACACAAAGTAACACATTCGTTTTCTCAATGCAGCTTTAAAAGTACACTTGGGTCTTATCAATAATCCCTTAGTATATTGCCTATTTCTTATAAAATAAAGCAAAATGTTAGCTTTCTTGTAAACATATTGACTGGGTAACAAAATCTATCTACGTTTATCAGACATTGAGAGAACGAATAAGGATTTATTCTTAAACGAAACATTTATGCAAACACTTAAAGCAAAAGTTTTTATATTTACCCAAGTAAAGCAACAGTTGATTTTGTGCATCGACAAAATCCTCTTTCTTCGAGTCCAAGGAGTTAAGAATTTTTAGTACATAACCGTGCGGACAATGGGAGACAATTAAAGGGTTCTTGATATTGCTGTTAATAATAATAAGAGAACAATTTGAACGGATTTAAATTTTGTTAAGAATTTAGCAATAGCATTACCTGCTGAATTTCATGAAAATTAATACAAATAAACAGCCTAAAAATGCATATAAGCCTAATCAAATAATAAAAAATTAAGCTAAAATGAATTGTACAATTTTAACAGCTTTCCGTTTAAAAGAATGTTAGTGTTGCATAACTAAGTTAGCAATAATTCACATACTTCGCTGCGAATGTCAGCGAAAGTAAGAAGAAGCAGCGGCAGTATCTCATTTATTTTGGCGGCAATTTAGTCAACTTATTTATGTTGTGGTTCTGTATTAATTTATAATGCGCTTACAATAAATACGCGTTAAAAAAGTAAAAATAACAATTCACTGCCATGGGCATCACTGGACTTATACCCTTTCTGGAAAAGTCTTCGGCCAAGGTGCAACTTAAAGAGATACGAGGCAGCACCGTAGCTGTGGACACCTATTGCTGGCTCCATAAAGGCGTCTTTAGTTGCGCTGAAAAGTTAGCACGCGGCGAGGATACAGATCTCTATGTTCAGTACTGCCTAAAATACATACAAATGTTGTTGTCATATGACATTAAGCCCATACTAGTCTTTGATGGCCAACATCTGCCAGCCAAGGCTTTAACTGAACAACGTCGACGTGAAAGTCGACAGCAAAGTAAGAAACGAGCAGCAGAGCTCCTGCGTCTGGGCCGCGTAGAGGAAGCACGCTCACAGATGCGCCGTTGCGTTGATGTCACACACGAAATGGCGCTGCGCTTAATAAAGCAATGCCGCTTAAGAAACATTGACTGCATTGTGGCACCATACGAGGCTGATGCACAAATGGCTTGGCTAAACAAAGTGGGCATAGCTCAGTACATTGTGACGGAGGACTCTGATCTGACACTTTTTGGCGCACAGAAAATCATCTTCAAACTTGACTTAACAGGCACGGGTTTGTTAGTGGAAGCAGATAAACTACATTTGTCGATGGGCTGTCGCCAAGATAAGTACCATTTTGACAAGTTTCGACGCATGTGCATTTTATCGGGATGTGATTATCTTGACTCGCTGCCAGGCATTGGCTTAGCCAAGGCCTGCAAATTTATGCTAAAGACTGAGCAGGACGACATGCGGCTAGCATTGAAGAAAATTCCACAGTATTTGAATATGAAGAACTTGGAGGTAGGTGAAGCAAAGTTAGTGATACTATAGCTTTGAGCAATAGCAAATTCTTACAGGTCGATGATGCCTACATTGAAAATTTTATGAAAGCCGAGGCCACGTTCAAGCACATGTACGTCTACAATCCTCTGGAACGACGCATGGAACGTTTGTATGCACTTACAGACTTTCAGACAGATGAACGCTACTGTAGCAATGCTGGCTCATTGATGACAGATAGCGAACAGGCTCTTCATTTGGCGTTGGGCAATCTCAATCCATTTACCCTTAAGCGTCTGGACAGCTGGCAACCTGAAAATTTAGCCGGCTTACAGCCACCTTCCTCAGGTAAAGTTAAACGTGCCAAACACAAAAGCGTTTGGCTTGCAAACTTCTCGAAGCACGCTACTGCCGCAGAAACAGAGCCATCGGAGCTGGCGCGTTGTGCGCTACATTTTAAAAAGGTGGACTTTGTGGGCAAAACCATTAACACAGAAATCGAAGCTAATCAACGGTTGGAGCTGGCAAAACAAACGGAGGCAGAGGTTTACAATATGTACAGCAGTGGCCCTAAGCGCAAACGTAGCGATAGCACGACGAGCAACGAACACACACCACCAGCATCACCAGTACAGACAAAAAGTCGTCATAATCCGTTTGCCAAGGATTTAACAGCGCCGGATTTTCAGCGTTCTCCAGTTATATGTGAGAATAGCTCACTTTTAAAAGTGCTTAGTCCCAGAAAATGTATTGAGACTGCTGAAAATGAAGAAAAACAAACAAGAGTGAATGCCATCAAACGCAGCATTTTCGCAAAGGAACAAGTAGAAGTGCGCAGTAGATTTTTTACATTCCAGGCAAAGTCTGCCACTCCAACGGATAAAGAAAAGCCAATTAAAGAGCTGGTAAGCAAAAGCGCAAATACAGAAATACGTGAGGTGAACTTAATGGAAACGTTGGATGCAACGAACGATAACTCAACTGATGTTGACTTAAAGAACTCACTTAAAGCCGAAGAAGCGCTAACAGCTACAAAAGATAACAGCTCCAATGATGTTTGCATAGTATTTCTGTCCTCAGACGACAGCTGCGAGGCCACTGCGTCCAGCAGTCAAGAGACCAATAGCAGCACCAGCTCAACTTTAGCATCCTTCAAATCAAACCAATTTCAAAGCTCCCGAAGGGTGGGCCTCCCCAAGCCCAAAACTGTTAGAAAAACAACAAAAACTGCCATTAGCTCTGACAACAAACAGCCTAAGCTTAGCATGTTCGGCTTTCAAAAACGGCCGGTTTTAAAGTAAGCTGAGTTAAAGCTCTTTTTTTTTTTAAGTTAATTTAGTAAAAAGTTAGTTAATTTATTAAAAACAAAAATAGAAATATATCAATTAGCTAGTTTTGTTTGCATTTCCAGCAACTGTCTTCTCAAAACAAAGATCGAACAAACAAGATAGCAAAATATAATAACTGAGTATGTACGGCGTATTTACTGCTGGTTGTGTATATAGATTGCCAAGGTGACTACAGGTAGCTCACCCGTCGCATCTCTACAGCAATACGTTGCGCTCAATTGCTTCAAATAACGACTTCAATTAAAACGCTAAATATAGCGCGGGTGCGTATGTGTGTATGAGTGAGTATCTGTGTGTCTTTCTCTGACATGAAGTGTTCAATGTAAATACTGAATTTCATCTGTTTGATAGAGCCGCGTGTAGCTGAGATCCGCACTTAGTGAGTAATGGAATCTGAACATAATTACAACGCCTAAAACGCAGAAAATTGATATGCCATAAAGATTTTTTTACAGATGCAGCTTATGTATCCACCAAAAATGTAATTCGTATCGGCTGGCTTTGCGAAAAGTCGAAAAAAAAACTTGCTTTAACTAGACGTATAAGTAAAAGAGACAATGCAACAACTACCTCAATAATCAAGTTTGGCGACAGTCCTTCAACGAGTTTTAATTTTAAAAATTTGATGCAGTCAGTAGAGACGGATCCCGACGGTAGGATACCCTATAGCGTTTTCTCCCATAAACACAATCCAGCATGCGGTAAAATGGAAGCGTATGTATCTACTTACCCCGTGTGGTGAGCGGGTTAGAGAATACCACCTCAGCAGGTCAAAGCTTGTATGAGGCGACTAACAATAAGACTGACCTTAAAAGGGTTGTGCGTATGGTACAATTCCAATGAAAGAATGTTTTACATCAGGCCGTAACCCGATAATACGGGTTGTTATGGCCAGTTAAAAAGAAGAAGATGTATCTACTTTATGTCTTTTCTCACAAGTTCAATAATTGTAAGCATTTTCCTGTTAGAAAGTTTCAATACTGAAGTTTTCCTATTGGAAAGATGGTTATTATGTGAGCAAAAATGACTTTAAAGCCTATAACTTCAGTATTCTTGCCCAATGTGGTTAAATCTCGAAGCATAGAACGAAACGGGAGCAGATGCCAACCCAATTTGACAAACTTCATATTACCCTGGATTACGCGCATCTATTAGTAAAATTTTGGTCTTGCAGCTTTACCGACTTAAACAGACGGACATGAACCATTTTTTGCCATAGAACTCTACCACGCCTCTTTCTGCCTGTTAAATACATTGTGCACAAATATATAATACACTAAGTGTACAGGGTATAAAAAGTTTGGTATGGTTTTTTTTTGTGTATTGTTTTCGTTATTCTAGCTTTTTTGCTTTTGACAAGTTGGCACAAATTATGTCCAGCTACAAGTTTTAGTTTTTGCTTACCAATCTTCCTGTATAAAGAAATTACGATCATCGTAGGCCAAAAGCTCCTTCATCTCGGCTATTGTAATGCCATACAAACGTCTAACAAGGGTCTCTACATCATCCGGCTGCACTTTAGGCTTGACATCTGAGCCCGGCTTTAATAGATCATCGGTCTTAGTGTTGTTGCCGTTGGTAGTTTCTACCTTTGCTGCCGATACATGCGTACCGTTCTCCTTTTTAAGCCTTTGATCTCCATCGTACTCGTGATTTAACGTATACGACTTTTTTGTCATATTCGATAGTTCCACATTGTTCCACTGTTCCATTTTAAGTTATTGCTTATTTTATGTAATTGACTGCGTGGGCGTTCTGAGGCTGTACTGAAAAATGAAAAAGAAAAAAATAAACACTTAAGTTAAAGCTGTGCTGTGCTCTGTTGCTCGGCTGGTTTGAAAGTGAAACGAGTTTGTAGTCGGCATGGGATTTGCGTCTTCTGGGCGATATCTTAAGCTCTGTGCTTGTGTGAATGTATGATCTCTTTCCGTTTGTCTCATTTGCCCGACTAATTTTTGTATTTATTTAATATCTTATAGCATTCTGTTTACCTTTGGATTACGACGTATATTTATACATTGCAGTCTGTTTTATCAGCATTACTAAACGCGGCACCGAGCGTAAAATAAACTTAAAGTCGTGATCCATTCTATTAAGTTCACTTAACGCATTTATTTTTGAGCTTTTTTTTTGTTATTGAATGCAGGGCCGGTTTTAGAAGGGCCAAATCAAATTTGAGAGCAAAACGATTTTAGGATTTAGCGGCGGAATATAACTTTTTTATAAGACTAGAGTTTTTCAAAGTTAAAACAATTTCGGTTTCTATTCGACTTTTATTAACGGAATTTTACTAGATTTAAACTTATCAAGGAAAGCTGAATTCCTTAGCTTCGTTGTTAATTTGTAAAATAATGTAAAAATGCTTGAAAAATAACGTCTATCTCATACGTTTTCGATAGAAATTTTGTAACTGAATATAACATTTTAGGGTAATTGATAGATCAATATACACGATAACCTTTTTTCTTTAGACGAAGATTATTAATATACCACGAACTTAAATTAATAGTTATTTTCATAAATAAGTTGTGATAATTCATTTATGATTCGCGACATAATTTATGTTTTCCTCTTACTACTACCTAATAAATAAATACGCTCTTGGGCGCCCTTTTGTCAAAAGCCGGCCCTGGTTGAAAGAGATATCTTGATAAAAACATACAAATCGAATAGATTGCTTAAGATAAGATTAAATAGCGCGGTACAGACAATTGGCTCACTTTCCACAACTATTCTTATATATATAATTGAATATTGTGAGTGCTTTCTGAGTTAGCACGCTTGCACATCATTAACAAACTGTCTAATTTGGAAGCTATTGGCAGTGCTACCCGCTAATAGATAAATAAAGTTGTTTTTATTTTTGTAACACGCTCCAAATATATTTCGGTGTACGTGTTTCGCATAAACTTTATGCTCATATGTCCAGCCCAGACCTTGACTCAAATTCAGTTTATTGCCCATACGCCCTGTTGCATGATGCGCCAAAGCATGCTGCATTTTCTAGTGGGCACTAACAACACTGTATGTAAACACTCACTTCTCAGTTATAAAGTTATTAGTTTATTAGCACAGCTGATTCTTAATTATGCAAATATGATTAATTACTACTAATACACACGTATGCAATAATTGAGCACAGTCTAAAAGCACAAATGAATTTTGTATTAATTAAAGCTCACGTTAGTTAGTACATGTAAACTATTTACGTTTTTTCAAGCGAAACATGCGCGTGTTGCTGCTACGGCAAAGGCGTACAATAAAATGCGACTTGTTTAAAGCAAACAAAGCCTTATTGATATACATAAATAGTGCTTATTAAAGAACTGCTTATTTATTTTGTGTTCAGCCCATAACGCATTTGACTGACGCATTGATTTGATGAATTACTTCGAAACTAAACACAAAAATCGTGTGCTAAATTAACTTAAATCTGATCAGTTCAAAAAAAAATGAAGCTTATCTGATGCTAGAACTTAGCAGTTGCACGCGCTTACCTCGGAATGGCATTTTGTTGCTACTGCTTGTTCTTCCACTTGCACTCAGCTGTTTTCCTATTTCCATTTGGTTTGCTTTTGTTTTGATTTATTTCTATTTCTTTTAAATTTAACTTTAATTCATTAAATTTAGTTTACTTAATTAATTAAACTATGGATCAACTGTATGTGGAGATTGAAATAAGCACTCGAAATGGCGAAACAACCATTTACACTAGTGTGCCTTCCTTTTTGGCTTTGTACACATATCGCTACTTGAAAACACCGCAGAACATAAAAGTCAATTTTGTAGCTACTAACCAATTTCCAATGGGCAAAATAGCTTTACGCAGCTCCGAGCTGCGCCGAGAACTGACCGAACAACAGATTATGTGCAGAGAAGCTACCACGTTGCCTGCCATACGTGACCTTCGTCTGCCTGTCTATGAGCGTAATGGAAATACCTACATAGCTGGAACTTGTGCTGTTTGCAGAGAGCTTATAGCGCAGCAGCCACACGCAGAGCCGCGTAAACTTTTAGGTTTTAAGGCCAGCTGCCTGTTGGCACCCTCAGAATCTTCCATTTGGACGCGCTTCTGCGAAGTTGATGTCGTGGATGTCGTCAGCCGGCTGCATATCGACAACAGCAATTTGTTAGAAGTTCCCAAAGAAGTTGTACGCTTTGAGCAGCATATGAACGAGCCGGTGCGCATGCATAATATATACAAACAAGCCAGAGATCAGGCGAACCAGACAGAAAATGGTCGAAAAGTGAAGCGCAAGGAACGCATAGTAATTGAATGCAGTACACCCAAGGAACAGCTTCTTATAGAGCATCGTTTTGCCGAGGGCATAAACTTTACTATTGCCGATTTGATACTTTATCCGCTGTTTCGCATTATATTTCAGCACTGCCCACAAATGTTACCAAACTTTCCGCTTACCAGCACCTGGCTGAATGAGGTGAGCTACATCCACTTAAACACATAAACCATTTATGAAACTTACAATAATCTCTTATAGATCGATACCTTTGACCCAAATTGTGCGCGCACTTTGAGCGAACTATATGCAACGCCCGCAAGTCTAATTACTCAATTAAAAAACTTGCCCCTGCTCGATATTCCCGATTGTGCAGCTATGAGCCTTTATAAAGCCGATCCAAAGCGTTATAAACCACGCAATCGCATATTTACAAGTCAGGCTGAATTGGATTTAGCTTTGTCCAAGCTTGAGCAGTTGCAGCTTCAATTTACTGCCGATTCGGAGCATACCTTTGGCGAACAACTCATCAACTGGCTGGAAATCGAGCCCACCCATGCGGAGAGCTCTGCTTTGCCAGAGGAGCGTTTGGAACGGAAACGCCAGCAACTGGAGAACATGGCTAATGCTGTAGTCTCACTAGCGAAGCCTGGGGATCGCGTAATCGACTTTTGCAGCGGCACTGGCCATCTGGCCATATTGCTAGCCTTAAAGCTGCCGCAGTGCAAAATAATTGTGATGGAGAATAAAGCCTACTCTCTGGCACATGCGCAAAAACGCGCTGCGGAGCTTAAGCTTGACAATTGTGACTTTTATCAATGCAATATAGACTACTTTGCAGGTCAATTCGACATTGGCGCATCACTTCACGCCTGCGGCACGGCCACAGACATTGTGCTGCAGCAATGCCAGCGCGTGAATGCTCGATTTGTCTGCTGTCCTTGCTGCTATGGATCATTGCAGCCTATGCCGCACATCTTATATCCACTGAGTGCACGCTTTCGCAATGTGATGAGCACAAAGGACTACCTGTACATAGCACATACGGCCGACCAAGCACACGAGTGTGGCAAAACTAACTGCAAACCCGAGAAAACGCAGCAAGGTCTGCATTCCATGTGTATTGTGGACACGGACCGTAAGCTACAGGCGGAGGAAGCGGGTTACGAGGTCATATTAACGCGTTTGAAGCCGGAACAGTGCACACCAAAGAATCATTTGTTGATCGGACGTTATAAGGGAAGCATCACTGTTAGATAATGACTACATTTATACACAATAATAAAAATGCAAATGTATTTTCGTAAAACTCCTGTTTATTGTTTATTTGAGAGACATGTATAATTTGGATAGATCGAAGTGCCTTACGGGCCCAATTTAATGATTAACAAATTTGCTAAGCAGAAATTTAAAATCTTTACATGGGACCACCCCGCAATGCTAAAACTAAATGCAGCACAGATCCGCCTTGAACTTTATAGTCCGCAGCAGTTTTGTCATCGTTCCTGCAAGGACATATAAATTATGACTAAGAATATGACTCTGTTTCACCACATATCCCTTACATTTGCTTGCCGGAGAAAATTAAGCGCTGCTGCTGTGGTGGTATGCCTTCCTTTTCTTCGACGCGCTCCTTAATCCGATCGACTTTGTCTGTTGGTTCTATGTCGATTTCTATTTCCTTGCCGGTCAGTGTCTGCAATCATAAATGGTCACACAATAAGTTGGTTGCTTTTTTAGTTGCCGCCGCGGCAATATGAGTAATCCTATTATACTAACGCCATTGATTTCATCATCATTGGCCAAAGTGGCCCACTTAACTTACCTTTACTTTGATCAACATTTTGTTGGCTGTGTGTGTGTGCTGTGCCTGTTTCTACAGTAAAATAATTTATTAAAATATCTAGCTAGCAGAAATTCTCGCGATTTGGTTTGCTTGCGGCTTTGCGAATGTCAATTGTCATTCACACGGTGTTGCCACTTCGATTTTTTAGAGCACACGCATAGTGTTGCTTCCGATTTTTTTGTATTAGGGTTTCAAATTTCAATGTGCGTTATACGCTTTTCGGACATTTAAGACGAGAAATGTATTTTCTGAAATTATTATCAAAGTGATGTATATATCTTTTTTTAGTGTTTTCCAAAATTTACGAAATCTTTTTGTCACCCAGCTTAGTGATACGTTCCTATTTAATATTCATACCATAAATTCATGTAGGCAAAAAAAATCAACTTAGTTAAGGTACAACTGGAGACGTAATATTTTTGGCCATTTTTTAAGCGACTGTCTGCGACAAATTAATACGCTGTCTCTTCGTTGAAACTACCAGGTAGGTGGCGTACCTTTGGTATCATAAGAAGAATTGCTCTACATCAGCGCGTAACCCAGTTGTTATGGTCTGTTAAGAAGACATGTTCATTGAAAATATCTGATTTCTACGCCCGCCGTGAAAGGACATCCTTTAGGATTCTCAATCACGGTACCACAGAGTGATTAAGTAGTCTGCGTTTGTCTTTGTTTCGTATTTTTAATATTATTTACTATTTTCTTAAAATAACAAAATTGGCATATTTATAAGTGACTAATGAGCTTAAACTATTTTGTGTTTGGCGTTTTATTCCCTTGGTTCCATGTGTGAATTGCCTCGCTAATGTGTCGTATGTCTCGCGCATAAGTACGACAGCATCCACCAATTATCCTTGCACCCAATTGTGCCCACTCGGGCACATAGCTCGCCAACGGCACACAGTGTTCGCGTCCTTGCCAGCCATTAACCACATCGTATACCTCACCACTATTGGGATAAACCACAAGTGGAATTCTTTCCTCGGCGCTTCGTTCACCATTCAGGCTCGTAAACAAAGGTGTCACAAACTTCGGATGCACACAATTTACGCCAACTGCCATACACTTATCCAACGCATTACGTTCGCGCAGCAGTTCCCATACAGCCGTTGCTGCATCAGCAAAGTCTTCACCATGCGCCAAAGTGTTTTCGTCCTTGCATTGAAAAGCTACCCAAAATTTAACATCTGGATATTCGTCGCATAGCATTTCTACCAAAGCTTCGGCTTCCATTTGACAGGGTATGGTCTCAATGGCCAAAGCATCAACGCCAGCCTCCAGACAAGCCTCAATGCGTCCACGATGCCAATCTGTTATGGTTTTGGCTGGCACATAGTCCGCATATTCGCCAGTGTATTCGGAACCGTCATGTAAATGTGCGCCAAAGGGTCCAATGGAGGCAATTATTAGCGGATAACCTGTGAGAAAATAACAATTAGTTACTAATTATAGGTATTTCGGGCGATAAAGCTTTTTAGAGCAGACTTACCATCGGCTACCACCAGATTCGCTTCGTAGCACTCTGTGAGATATTTCTCCTTGGCAATGTGTGCTAGCCTAACCGTATTTTTTATTAGTTCAATGCTCTGCTCCTCGTCCAGCTCCAAATACTCCATGTAACCTTCAACACTGGCCTGATAAGTGTTTGTCAATATAACATCCGCACCATCTGTGTTGTTACACAAGGTAGTAAATTCACTTGTTACCAAGTCGCAAACCTGTTGCTATGCCAGCAACCAACTAACTTACTTTGCAAAAAGTCCAAATGTGTGTTAATAACCGCTGTCGGGTTGGTGGCATTAAAGCGCGCACTCCATAGAGGATCTCCATCGACTGAATTGCCCACGTGCACGGTCATCTGTGTGCCAAACCCGCCATCCTTTACCAGCAAACGAGTCTGTTCCATGACTTCCTACTGCAGAGAAATGGTAGTAGGTATTAAAAATTGTTGTTTTGATAATTTCTGATAAGAAGAATAACAACTTTTACAATAACATTACGACGTAAAGCGTGTTATCAGCTGCACCAGCTGTGGGTCTAACACTTTTTGAAAACTCCGAGCCTTGACATCTGGCAGCAGCTGCCTTCTGAACAACAGATAATAGTGTAATCAAGAGTTCTACATAGTATGTAAGTACTTGTATATATGGCATAAATATTTGCACTGATTGATTAACATGTTACATTGTATGGGCTTGTAAGTGTATTTGTAAGTATAAAAATAGATAAACCTATGCATGTAATATATAAAAGTTCTATTACATATATACATTCATATATAAAGTGCATTTACGTCGTTTAATGAGAGGGTCAATAACCCAGCTCGTACTTACAGACATACTATCTACAATGTACTTAAATTTCATTTGTATACACTATAAAATGTGCAAGAAGGAAGCGAGTTCGACCTCGCTAAGGTTATACCAACGGCAAGAGAAATCTATTTTTTTCTGTGTTCAATTTTCCTTTTCCCTCAACAGATTAAGCCAGTTTAGATTAGATTACATTTGTGATGGTTGAGAAAGTTGACCCACCGCTAATACTTAGGCAGGCTTTCCCTATGGGTCCTACCTGATAGATGATAGGTTCTTCGTTGTGGTACAGTCTGTATGAATACTGGATCATTTCATCTCTCTTATTGTGGCAGTTTAGATTAGATTGCATTTGTGATGGGTAAAAAAGTTGACCCACCTCTAATACTTAGGCAGACTTACCCAATGGGTCATACCTGATATATGATAGGTTCTTCGTTGTGGAACAGTCTATATGAGTCCTGAATTACTTCTACGTTGTACATGCGATCTAAACTAACATTCGGCACTACTCTGTCAGCAGACATTGAGAACAGCTGCCAATCTTCCCACAACCGGCTAATTATTATTGTGCGACGAAATGCGAGTTCGTTCGTCCGGACTATGGCATTACCAAGTCTACCGGCTGATTTTATTGTCTCTTGTCGTATAAATATGTCAAAATGTGAAGCCTCTTTGAAACCGCTTTGGTTTAGCACTTTGCGCACTTGTGTATAAAACGTTTGATCAAACTTTGGTTTGTGTTTGTGTTTACTACAAAATACTTTCTTTAAGAACAGTTATAACCAGCAACGAATCACTCTGAAACTTGCAGCATACAATATGTTAACATTTTATCTGCGTTCGCACCTGCATCAAATTCGGAGTTACCCCTTACCGAAGTTCTCTTCTTCTTAACTGGCCATAACAACCCGTTATCGAATTACGGCCTGATGTAAATACATTCTTTCATTGGAATTGTGGTTTTACGTGGTGGGTCCCAAACCTGCAGAGGTGGATTCCCTAACCCGCTCACCACACGGGTGCAGTTAGGAGCACAAAAATCTTACACACGCCTATACAAATTTATCACAACTGAAGAGAGTGTACTGCAGTCGACTTGTCTCCTTGCTAGTTTTAATTATTATACTTCATATCAATAAACTTGATTTTCCGCCTTGATGAAGCAATAAACACTATTAGACCTATGTCTAGACTCACCTTAAGTGCTTAGAATGTTTAATCTAGTAAATGAGTGAATTAATCCTCTCCGGAAACTGTGTTTGCGTGCGGATCACAGAGCGACCTGCGAACGTTTGAATGTACTACAAGCTGTCTGTTAGCTTTTATACTTTCTACTTTATCGCTGGCTCAGCTGGTTTGCCGCTGCTCTTATCACAGAAAGAAAAAAAACAAGTCCGTTTTTTGGGAGCCAACGGAAAAGCAGAGGGTGGGGGAGAGGAGAGGGGGCGGTGATAAGCGCGGGCAATGTGAGCGCACAGCTGCTAGACAACAGCCTAGACCGAAGCTTGACTGATAAAGGGCGTAAAGATGATGAAACAATTCAAAGTGCGTGCCAGGGGACTACTGACTGCCTGGTGTGCCAAGTCAAGCAGCCGTTTCTTTTCTATAATGACGATAGATAACCTTTTTGACAGTGATGCTTTCTCTAGTCTAGGTCTAGTATGAGCTAGGTTTATTGACTGTGCTCAGGCAGCGATTAAGCTGTGTTTGACCTTCAGTTTTGCAAACTGTGCCATGCATTGGGCCTTAATTTCCGAGTTGAGCAGGGTTCAAGCTTTGATTAGACGCAAACATAAATAGGAATTAACTTATTTATTTATGTAGGTCTAGGTTTAACAATAAAATAAAAACTTAACATAATAATAAACAAAAGTGGCGCACATGTTTTGAGTGGCTTAATTACTTAATTGTTATTGAAAATTTTATCAATGCATTTGCGTATGTGCAGTATATCGGCCGGATACACGCGACAACAGCCGCCCACGATGCGTGCGCCCAGTTGCAGCCATTCTGGAACAAAACGCATTAATGGCGCACAATTCTCGCTGCCAGTCCATTCGCCCTTGTCGTTATCATAAATCTCGCCGCGATTGCTATAAACAACTAAAGGTATGCGCGTAGGTTCATCGGCAATGCTTGCATTCAAAGATTTGAACAGCGGGGTAACATGAGAAGGATTAACGCAATTAACGCCGATGCCCAGCAGCTCTGTTTGAGCATTGTGCGATTGAACTAGCCGCCATATAGAGAGTGCTGCTTGTGCGAACGGCTCGCCATGAGCCAAGCTGGTTTCATTCTGAAAAAAAGGGCATAGTTTGAGTAAAGTGCAACCTTAAATCGCCATCTCTTAAGTAAATCTTATTATCTGGGAGGGTTCTATGTGGCCTGTATCAGTAAGTTCATACATCTTCGAAGAGTATATGCTGCAAGGTTTGCTTCTCGTGCTTACCAAACTTAAAGGTGTGAGAGCTAGTGATGCCTAGATTACTCAGGCTAAAGTCAGTTAGTATTCTATGCTTGTTTTTGCCCATTTGAAAAATGACCTTGAACCTTGAGGTTTAAGAGCCGAAAAGTAGCTTGGCATGTCTGAGTACCAGTAATCGAACATATCACTAGTCTTCACATGCCAATTTGGAAGTTCCAAATTGAGCTGGTACATTGGTTTTGGCTGTTAGTATAGTCATATTAGCCATAGTTTTAAAATGTACTTATGTTGACATTTTCAGTCTGCTACAAATTTCGTGTGAATCCCCTGCACTTCATAACGTATACTAACAATCCACATTAGCTTACCTTGCATTGAAAGGAGACCCAGAATTTGACGCCCTTATGGTTATTTAATATAAACTCTGTCACTGCCTCTGCTTCAAGCTGGCAGGGTATTGTCTCCACAGCCAAACCATCGACGCCTTCCTTGAGGCAAGTCTCAATGCGTGTGCTATGCCAGTTTTGCAGCTGCTCTTTAGTGACCACATTCGAATAGCTGCCTTTATACTCGGAACCGTCGTGTAAATGCGCCCCATAAGGACCAATAGAGGCCAGTATTATAGGCAAATCCGGCGCAATTTGTCTATTTTCTAAGGCCATCTCTTTTAGGTACTGCAATTTGGCTTGCTGCGTCAGACGCACGCTTTTGGCTATCAAATCAATGCTCTGCTCTCGCGTAAGGTTTAGGTATTTCATAAAGCCCTCTACGCTGGACTGATAAGTGTTGCTCAAAATAATGTCGGCACCGCCTGGCAGGAAATTTAAATGTAGAAATTATTACAGTAACTATTACTTGCTACTTACTGCGCAGATAATCTAGATGAGTCTTGACCACTGCCGCCGGCTGCGTGCAGTCAAAACGTGAGCCCCACAACGGGTCGCCATCCACTTGCTCAGTAACATTGTTGGCCAATTGGCTGGAGAAACCACCGCATTTGACCAGCACGCGTGGCTTCACAGGCAACAGTTGAGCATTCATTGCAATTTTGCAGCTTTGATTTGGCATACGTGACCGCGGCAGCACTTAGTACTGCTTAATATGATCGACTGCCAGTCAGTTTTATATGCATGTATGATTATTCTGATTACTTTTATATATTTTATTGTCACTTGCTTTTTGATAAACGCGTGCTTTGTGCTTTAAATTTTTACCCTTATTTGTTTTTCTTTTTTCTACACTTTATATTTACTACATTGTGCGCTACGCATTTTGTTTCGCTTTGCTTGCATTTTCATTCGTTTCGTTTTTCAAGTTCATGCACACACACTCTGGCACTCACCCACACACGTGTGGCGAACAGCTGATTCTAGTTGTCCATTGCGCAAATGAACAGTCGCTTACGAAATATTAGGCACGGTGCTATATTGCGATGCTTCCAAATCAGAATGATAGTGTTATATTTTTCTAGAGTTATAGCTGAATTTGCAGTTCTTACTGTCTTAATTCCAATAAATTTAAAAATTGAAGATTCCTTCGTTGGGTGCTATGTACATAAACATTCTCTTTTTGTTTATTTGAGCAATTTAACCCAGATATGCCCAATGACCTACATGTAGAACAGCAGTTCTATGATCGATCATTTACGCAAATGTTTGCTCACTGTCAGTCAGTCAGCAGAGACAATGAAACGTTCAAAGTGTTGATTTTTTTTTTTGAAAATGGTGAATTCTGTGAATCGACAAATCAAAACCCACCATCTCTTTGTCGATTATAAAGTAGCATTTGATAGCCTATTGAGGGAACGGATATATGCCGCACAGTCTGAGCTTAGAATTCCTGCAAAGTTGATACAAATGTGCAGAATGACGTTGAGCAACACACGCAGCTCCGTCTAGGTAGGAAAGCGAGGCTTCAGACAAGGTGATGCCCTCGCTTGCGACCTATTCAATCCTTGGATGGAGAATGCGTTGCGAAAGATCGACTTACATCGGAACGGGACTGTATTCTATAAGGGTGTCCAGTTGCTTGCATAAGCAGATGATATCGACATCGTCGGGCGTACTAAGCGAGCAGTTACCGTGCTCTTGCGGCTATTGAATCTGCCAGGGTGGGTCTGGTGTTAAATGAGAGCAAGGCGAAGTATATCTTCACAGCGGTTGGACTCTCAGATTGATGTTGAGAACTATACTTTTGATGCTGTATAGGATTTCGTCTACCTTGGCATCACCGTCGCAATGAAGAACGATGTCAGCATGGAGATACGTTATACAATAGATATTACTTTGATCTCATTAGGAAAATGAGTAGTAGAGACCACTCTCGCCAGACGAAACTAACACTCTATAAGACGCTCATCCTTCCCGTTTTGCTTTATGGCGCTGAAGCATTGGTTATGTCGCAGTCTGACGAAAATGCACTAGGAGTGTTTGAGCGGAAAGTGCTCCTTAAGATCTTTGGCCTCCTACGCGTCTAAAACTACCGCACCCGATGGAATGACGAACTCTATGAGCTCTACGACGACATTGATATATTGACATTGGATGAGGAAGCTCCTCGAGTAGGTTCTTCAATGCGGTTGTCGCAGGGAGGCGACCATGTCTCGTTGGAAGGACCAGGTAGAGAGTACACTACGCTACCTTTGGTATCACCAATTGGAAAAGGCACGCGCAAAGCAGAGACGCCTAGAGAAGAGCTTTACATCAGGCCATAACCCGGTAACGAATTTGAATTCTGAGAAATGGACAATTTTAATGATGGTTTCAAATATGAGCTTATAAAATAAATAAATTCTAATAACGTAATACTTTTGTGCATCAAAAGTAAATGATAAATATGTGTTTTTAATTTCCTGTCTATTAGTTTGTTTTTTGTGAGGCTAAACGTTGGTGTACTATATGTAGGACATTGGGAAAATGACTATCTATTTGGTAATAATTTTTCAATTTTATTCGAGGATTTATGCTTCATGAAATACGCTCAATTTTGAGAGGAAGAACATAAATAGGTTAAGCTGAAATTAGCATGTTTGTGACAACGAAATGTTGGATAACGAAGAAAAGTTGGCTAAGGTAAAGCCAACACAGCTACGACATTGCAAACATTGGAGGAGGAGTCAATCGCTCAGATCTATAGAATCGCAATAAGAAGCTAAAAATGATACATTTCGTTTTTGATGCATTGCATCGACATGACGCTTTAAAATGCATGACAACTCCACCCTGAGGAAGGCGGAGAGCTTGATCAGCTGAGCTTTAGGGGCAATACTGCTACAACATTGCTCAGTACCAATCGGAAACCAGCGACTTATCAACAGGGCCGCACAAACACCTCATTAGGCCTTAAAGTGTGCATTTTGCCATCAAAAAACTACCACCAGCTGCTTCAAATGTAACGTAGGCGTGCATACTAAGTGTTTTATTTCATATCATACAAAAACCTAATTCAGTTGTAAGCATAGCATAAGTTCCCAGTGACCTACATATAGTACTGCTTCGAAACCCTACTTCTTCATAAAAATTTTATTGTTGAATTATGCAAGTGTCTTATTTTATCTATATTTAGATAGAATATGCAAAAAAAAACTGGGGCATATCTGGGTTGAAAAAGTATAGGTTGAATTTTACGCTTCAGGTGGTTTTTGATGGTTTTTCTCTCATTCGTTTTTCTACTAGTTGAGAGCTAGTTAAAAACTTAATGCGTTTTCTGCAAAATCACCTTTTTTTTATGACATTCTTCTAGTAAATGAGCGATATGATTAACCTGGAGAGAAAAGCGAAAGGCAATGACTCTGCAGCGGCTCTTTTTTGGCACACACCTCACGCTCATGAGTTGGCTGGCCACTGCTCACTCAGAGACTTTGATAGCTCTTAGTCAGGAGCTCATCATGCTAATTTTACAAACTATGATAAAAGAATTAAAAAATGTTAAGCTGGGAAGCACAAAAGCAAAAAGTTTTTCTAGACTCACCATGTTCTGAATTGGAATCAACCCTGCCTCGCAGGCGCGATGCAAAGGGGTTTTGGTGGTCGATTTGATATGATTTTCATTCCTCTCAGACATCGTGCCACTTTCTCTTAGCAGTTGCACTTCAGCTAAGTTCTCATCTCCTTCTTTACGCCAATTTGCTCCACCATATCAACAAACTTCCGTTTGACAAGTTTCCACAATCTTTGCGCACAATGGGACACAGAATTTTTATCTATTATTGTTCCAATCTATTTTTAACTGGTCCATGTTTCATGTATACAAATAACGTACACCTTTCAATTTTCTAGAAAAATACATGGTAGCCGATATTTGACACAAAAAACATCGATATGTGATATTCGCTCGATATTATCGTATCAAAGATGAAAAATATCGCGCATATCGATATATCGATAAAATATCAACAATCCTAGTTCGCGCCAGCTACCCGTTGATAAACACTACAAAATTGTTGCACAGTATTGTATAAAAATGTTTGTTATATTGAAAACAAATTTATTTGCATATTTTTCAACGCTGAGAATAAAATATATATATAGGTATATAGTCAGTTATACATATATGCCAATAGTAATAATAATACATAAAGATTTACATATGTGCAAAAACATAAAAGTTATAATTTATGTACGATACAATGTAACTTTGGTAAACTTATTTATTGTAAGCTATAGTATGTAGTAGTGTATGTAATATATAATTTTTTTTACTATATAACAATTTTTTAGTATAGTTTGTATATATATATGTGTATATAATATATGTTGGTATGTTTTATTTTTGCCCCATTTACTTAGCAGGTTTTATATGCGTATAAAATTACCTGGAATACTTTGCTCAAAAAATACATGCAAATCAATTTTATCATTGTAACGCTTTTTATGTATGTTTATTATAAGTCTGTGCATGGTTGTAGTAGTGTGTTTGTTGTATGTTTGTTGTGTGTTTGTTGTATGTTTGTTGTATGTTTGTTGTGTGTATGTATTGTCGTTGGCTGGCAGCAATAAACAAGTCCGAAAACTATATTTTAATGCATAAACAAACAAAGAAATTTCTTCCCCTATGCAGATTGCCAGATTGCCAAAATGAAACATTCAGTCTTCTTCTTCTTCATACTCAGCTGATTATATTCAAAATGGAAAGACGGTACTTTTAACATCTAACGCCTAGAGTTCTTTTTGAGTACATTGTTGTTACCAAGTTCACAGTTTTTTTTAGGAGAACAAATTGTTGCGTCGCTTTAGCGAGCCAAACTTACGCTCGGCTTCCAACAGCATCTTCTCATTGCGCACCACCTCAAATGGTATGGTCTTGGACATGCGATCTATTTCCTGATCGGAGGGAAAGTCCTCGAAGCTCATGTTGCTAAAACCGGCTTTGGCCGAGCTCTGTATGGTATTTGACTGAAAGTTGCGGCAACTGGTGCTGGCCTTGTTCTCATAGTCCTCATCATCGTCCTGCGATTGATATTGCAGCCGCTGATGTTTTTGCTTGCTGCCCGAGCTGAGCGAGGAAGTGGAGCCCAAACCGGCTGCTGTAACCTTCTTATACGTATGTTCTTTGACCTTTTGCGTCAGCTTGGCAGGCAGCGCTCTTACAGCCAAATGGGTTTTCTCTTTTTTCGGCTTGAGGCTGATGCTGGCAGCAGCGGCGCTGTTGATGGACGTCGTTGCAGCGCCGGCGGCAGCATTGTCATGCTCATGGGCGTCAGCAACCAGGTCGGCACCACGCAAAACCACGGGCTCCTCCTCATCGTCTGGCGTAAAGTCGGAGCAGCGATCTTGAGAGATTTGTACAAAACCATTATCGGCTATGGGCAGCAGCAGCGGTTGTGTAGGCGGCGGCAGCACTTTCAAATGCTGTGCCACACTACTGCTGGGCAAGGCATGCGTTGGATTGGATATGGTGGTGCTGGATGTACCGAAACTGGCTGGGTTTGCAACTATGGACAGCACAGTGACTGGCTGGGGCTGGGACAACGTGCTGACCTTGCTGGTTGAGGGCATATTCACATACACGCTGTTGTTGTTGTTTTTGCTGATAATTTTTGTATGTACCGTTTGCAACGGTTCGGGCGTTTTATTAATTATAATCGAATGGTTTATGGTTACAAGTTGCGAGGATGTGGAATTGTTGGAGCTGGAAATGCTAGCAGGTGCATGCACCTTGATAACATTGTTATTGTTGTTGATATTGTGGCTGGTATGTGTTTGTGCTGTTTGGAGCTGGTAAAGATTGGCTGCCTCTGGCATGGCCTCACATTTACGTATTACCTGTGGAAATGGCTCAGAGCCAAATAAGTCGCGTTGATCCAAATCGTCCGCAAGCGCTTCAATTGGTTGGCTACCTTGGTTCAACTGTATAAATGTGGATTTGCTGGGTACAGTTTTTTCGGGAGTCTCCATAAAAGGATTAAACACAGGCTCATTGAATTCATCCAGCTGCGGCGTAGGCGTTAATTGTGCTGGAAAATTGGCAAAGTCGGCCACAGTTGATGCATCGCTACCCTTCACTGGCGTGGATGTCCAAATCTCTGCGCTTGGCTTGGGCGTTGTGGCAGTTTGTAGTTTGACCCGCGACTTGCGCTTTAAAGGCAAACCCACCGGCAGCTTAAACGGCGCCATGGCAAAGACATCCAGCTCCTCAGCAGTCACTGGCGCTTTTGCCTTAATTGCGGACTTTTCTGACTCATTGCTGCTGCTTTTGGCTTTATTGTCCGACGAGGAATCCGCTGAGCCATAGTCCAGCTCATCATCCAGCAGCAGCGGCTTATCACCAAACTTGTGCAGCATATCGCTGGATGTGGGACTAAGCTCACTTTCATCCTGCAAAGCAGCAGCTGCATCACTATGGGCTGCAGCAGCTGCCACCGCTGTGCGATCCTTCTTGCGCATGCGCACCTTTACGACCACACGGCTGCGCACATCATCCTCATGTGTGGTGACGCTTTCGCATTCGGCATGATATGCTGATGAGTTGCAGGTCTTTACGCTCTCGCTAATGCCATCCATTTCGGGCAAGGGACGTCTCAGCTTGGCTTGCACTGCACGCGGATTCTCATCAAAGAAGTCATCATCTTCGGCGCGCAAATCGCTGGCCGAGCCTATAGAGTCCGCATCACCATCTGAATCCGCAGCGGCTGCCTGTGCGGCTACGGCTGCGGCTACAGCGGCCGCCTGTTGTTGCTGCTGCTCGTGCTGCTCCAGCTGCGCATTGAGTTGCTGCGCGGCCTGCTGTGCAGCCGTAGTGGGACGCTTGGTGATTGCTGTCTGGCGCAGTTTCTTGACAATCGGCAAATGCGACTTATCCACCTTGTGATACGCGACCTGATGTATCTTTTGTATGCTTTCGGGTATATTGCTGGTGACAATTTGCTTGAAAATGGCTGCCTTTTTTGAATTACTAGCCACAACGCCAGCGCTGCATTCATCCTCTTGAAAGAATTCCGAGTCAGAGTCATCCGAAGTGGGTTGATCATTGCTGCGCAGCTTTTCATACTTATTGCGATCTTCCAAAGGCAGTCGTACAAAAGCTGCGGCGGCTCCTAGTGGCAGCGCAGTGACATCATTGTTAGCTCCAACACCGCCAGCACCCTCCGAATCGGTTTTAAGTTTACTTATAAGCGAAGTTTTCTCTTCGCTGGACACCTCTAGTGTCGGCGATAGCAGCCATTTGGAGGAGTTCGATGACACTGTGCCGCCACAAAGATTCGACGTCAAAGTGGGCGTGCTATTGGCGCCGCCGCTGCTGCTGCTGTTGTTATTGCCACTCTTGGCCGAGCAGGAAGAATTCGAGCCAATGCCAATAAATTTAGCTGTGGATGAGATCAAGTACTTTTATGCAATAAGGTAATGAGATTACGGGTTAGCAGCAGTGTCTAACTAAGATGCTACATAAGTATGTCTGTGTGTGCGTGTGTGGGCCTAGGGCTGAAAACGTATAGATCATAGATCACTAATATTATTGTAGCTCGGATTTATCAATGACTAGGTTCATGCCACATGTGAGTGTGTGATTATGATGTGAAATAATATAAGATATTTATGTATTATTATCATTAAATATAAAGATGGTTAGTCAAATGAAGTCGGGATACGACGCCTGTGAAGCCTCTGTAAACGCTGTTATTAGAAATTAGTCAATTTATTATTAATACAGTTAAAGTTTTAGTAGTTTACCCATTGTAAGTAAAGTTAAGCTGTGTTTACACTATATGATTTTTAATATAAGGTGCTTAACATAGTTATACGACACAATATTTTGACATTCAATCTTCGACAATTGTAGTCCATTTATTATATATTTTTGTTCTGATTTACATATTTGATGAATGATTGGACATACTGTAAGAACAAGGTGTTTAGTCATCAGATTCTTTTATTTTTATTTTTTGATATACTGTGAACTCAGCTTCCCTGCTCGGCCACATAGCTTCATTTTCGAAATAAGTGCCCGAAATCTAATTTTCGCTGCATAGGAATATGAAAATGGTCTAAATTTTTCACTTACGCGCTCTCTAAAAGTTGGTTTTATATAGCAAATTGCACATTTAACCACCTCACTACAAAGTTTGTGGATGTGTCTGCTATTCACAGAATCTATCATCTCTAAATTCAAAGCATAAACTTTAAAAATTTGGCTTGTTGGGACAAAGGACAGGAACTGAAACAGAAACTGAATTCAGTACATTTGCGATAAAAACACAAAGTCAAATAGAATTTAAATGTTTTGTACTCATTAGGAATCGAAACAGATACAAGTTCCTTTGACTTGTCTTTCTTGTTGTTATTTCATTGCGTTGTTTTTGCCGAAAAAAATGTCAAAAAGTAAATAAAAGTATGGAACGTTAAAAAAAATAAAGTGAAAACTGGCGACAAAGTTATAGTTAAGTTGTCTAAATTATATTCTGTTTTTGTCCTTTGTTGCACACCCTCAAAAAATAGAAGCAGACAGCAACTGAAACTGAAACAGAAATTGTGTCTGTTTCAGTTCCTGTTCTTTGACAGAATAAGCCTTACGAAAGAAATCTTTCCATAAACTTGTCAAATAAAGAAATATGTGAAAAACGAATTGTGTCGCATAACTATGTTAAGCACCTTATATGATAAGGAATTTTAAGCATTTATGGTTGCAGGTTACCTACCACTACGGTCGAACGCTTATAGTCTTGGATAGCACATAGTTAAAGCGAGCCGCCTGGAGACGTAAGAGGCACTCTCAAAAATAAACCAAGTCTCGCAAGCGCAGCTGTTCCACTAAACGTAGCAAGTCGTTTGGGCGAAGCTGTCGGAAGCCCCGGAAGGCGAAGAAGAGTTGCTCAAAGCGCCGTGCACCCAAATGCAACCCAAAAAATGTAAGAATCGGCTGGGATAAGGGATTATGAGATTTTCCGGTGTATATGAAATTGTAATATGAGTACTAGACACTCTTAAAACAACAGCGCTAACGATATTTACAAACTAAAAGTTGTAGATGTAGTATTCTTATTACAAACTAGCAAACTGTTGTCAAGTATTTCGTCTACCTTGGCACCAACGTCACAATGAAGAACCACTTCAGTATGGAGATCAAGCTGAGAATCACTCTTGCCAATAGGTGTTACTTTTATCTCATTAGACAAATGAGTAGTAGAGACCACTTGACCACTTGCTTGAGCGAAAAGTGCTCCGTAAGATCTTTGGCTTAAGCTTCAATGCTGTTGTCGCTGAGAGGCGACGAAGGGGCACGACCATGTCTCCGTTGGAAGGACCAGTTAGAGAGTACACTACGCTACCTTTGGTATCACCAATTGGAAAAGGCTCGCGCAAAACAGACACGCCTAGAGGAGAGCTTTCAGGACGTAACCTGTTACCGGTTTGTTATGGCCAGTTAAGTAAGTAAGTAAATTCCGCAAACTTCGTTTTGCCCAAAATTCCTTCACGATTTCACCCGTTTTTTATATCGAAAATTGTATGCTCTGCCTTCAATAACTTGTAGCATAGTGTAAACACAGCTTGAATGTTTAGTAGCTTTTCCATTTGATTTGTTCTCTTTTTCTCTTGTTAATAGTGATTAAATTTGTATATGATTTTGTTGTATGTTTCAAAATAGAATCATAATTTATTGCATTTAATATTATATTATTATTAAACTGTTGTTTTAATTGCATACAATTCGCTCTGAGAACTTAAAATAATGATCTGCTGCGCAGCTAACCTGCAAAACTGGCTGTAACTCGTTAAAGATCGATCATAAGTATGTATATAAATATATATATTTCTTTTATAGTGCTCTATATCTGACATTTTGTATTTGCATGTAACTCTGTTTTACCTGACTTTTTGTTGCTTTTGTTAAGTTCTTTGGTTTAGGGCTTTCAATTTTCATACATTTTTTATTTGCTTTTTATGTACAAGTATTAACAAGTGTTTGAAATATTGGCTAAACAGAATTTTTTATATAATTATAATTCTTATAATTTCTTTATATGATATGAAGGAACTTGCCACGCCCACCAATTAATAAAGAGCATTTCAACAATTTCACCAAATAATTAAGTTAAAACTCCTTTCAATTTCCAAGCTCACAATGTTTAACTTTACGCTATGAATATTGTCTGCATTGATTGGATTTTGTTTTACATTTAGTATAATTTTTTTCATATATAAATATATCATATTTTTAAAATTTTTTTAATTGAGCTGATTGCGTTGTTTTCTATATGCGCATTGTTGCAGCATCCGCACGGAGCGCAGCTTGATGAAAACTATCAAGAGTTGAAATTGTGACGCAATAAAATAGATAAGAAAATAATTAACAAGTTTTTTTTTTCTCTTGTGACTTAATTAATTGTAATTGTGTTTGTAGTCGCGAAATTCTGCATAACTATTTATATATAACGTTTAGCACATAAATAGAATTTACACACATAGAACTTTATTCTGTTTTCTTGATATGCAAATTATTACCGAATTTTTTTTTAAACTCCAAATTAGCCAAAATTACTTCAAATTGAGTTTGCTTAGTTTAAGTTTAGACATAAACATTTACAATGCAAGACTACAAATTAGCATGTAATTAAATTTAATTGTGAATTTTTTTTGTTAATTTCAGCCACAACCGCTAATTTTTTACAATTTGAATTACATATTGGAAGAATTTACATATATAACTAGTATTTGTTTTCTAGTTTAGACCAGCACCAAAATTTAGTATAATTAGCAGCGCTTAGAATAGATTTTAGCTTTAGAAGTTAACGAGTTTTGATAGAAGTGTTTAAAGATTAAGTTGAAAAATTGATACTTAGAATGTAAGCTATAAACATATATAGTATAAAGTTTTGACTTTCGCCGATCCGTGCAGCTCTTAAAAGTAAAAGTTGCTCTGTTTGTACACCCATGCAGAGTACGTTTGAAATTGTCTAAAACATACCTTTTCCAATAAATTATGGTTCGCTGATTTCGAATCGGAAACCATTTTGAGTTTTCTAGCAACGTTTTCGAACTATCAGTTTTCAAAAAATTCGAGATTTCGGAAGTTGCGAGCTCAGCAAATCTCATATATCTTGGGAACCTTAAAACCGATCGAGATGAATTGTGACTCGAATTGAAAATAATTTAATATCAATCAATGTCTTACGGACGGTTTTGGTGCTGCAACTTACAGGGCAATGAACTCAAAAATTATTTTCGAAAATTGAAAATTCTGGGAATATCGAAAAAATTACACGATTGAAAAATTTATTTTTGGTCCGTACAAAAAATAAAACATTACAAAAATCCTGGAGTAAAATATACAAACTTATTTGGGGTCTAGAACATTTAATTCGAACACGGTGCTAGAAAATCCAAAATGGTTTCCGGATTCAAAATGAGCGATCTAAAATTTTCCGGAAAAGTTATGTTTTAGTCATAAGCCTTTCATTGAGCTCGAATTTGTTGCATAGTGTTATGTTTGGTACGGAAAAGTTGTAGTTTGTAAAGAAAGGTACAGTACCCAAGGCTTGTTGTTATAATATCTATGGCAGTTTTATTAGTGGCTATTCAATATATAGACGGGACATTTCTCTGAGTGTCAATATTAAGCAGGGATTCAAACCGAAACTTATTTCGGATACGGTAGTACCGATACTATTGATCCGTTAAACGGTTGTATTTCTGTTTTCCCTTTTCAATAATATCGGTTTCGATTAGTTTCACCGATATATATTTCGATATACCGGTTATAACGGTTCCTATACAAAACCAAAGATTCATGCTCTTAATAAAGTTATTTGTCGGGTGCATTTCGTTTTGTTTTTTGTTTTTTTTGTCGCGCAGTGTAATTGAATATCGCATAATATGACAATCGCTCATAACTCTTAAGGCATCGATTCAAAAAATTTACAGAAACATTTCATTTTCATGCGAAAAGTTGGCACAGCGGATGCCACTATTCTTTTCTGCATAAAATTTGTTGTTTTTTAAGTATTGGAACATAGACTATCGATTACTGAAACGCTCGGAATTATGTATGGAATGTATGGCATTGGCGAGCCGATCAGCACTTTTTATTTGACTACTCCAAGTCATATGTATTACAAGGTATGAGCCATCTGCCGACGCTCGCTCGTTTTTAAGGGCACTATTTCTGACTTTGGTGCAAATGTCAATGAGAAATGTTGTGTACACGCAAAAATAGTGCCCTTAGCTGCCAGATGGCTCATACCTTGTAATACATATGCCTTGGGTAGTACTTAGCGATGTTTGGAATATGTTTTATCGTATTGTGATGTAATTCAGAAGCACAAAAGAGTTGGAAGTAAGAATGCCTTGCTAACAGGCACCGTATTAGCAAAAAACTGGTATTTTCACTTGGTCGATATCTAACAACTGCTAGGTGAGTGCAGCAAATGGGTTCACTGGACTTATTCAGTTTCAAGGATCTGCAAGGGTGTACAAACTTTCAAACTTTTTGGATCATATGGCATGTGTTAAGGTAAGTTATGTGTATAGTTAGAAGATAGTGTGTGTGTATGTGTGTCTGGGTGGTATAACCAAAGACAATAGTGTTGTTTTTCGTGGCTCTCGAGAGGCAAAAGGCACTCGCAGAAGAGCGAAAAGCCACCTGAAAAGCCACACTAGAAATTGTGTGCAGCGTACATTTGTATGAGCGTTACTTAACTAAGTGTTTGTATTGTCTTTGGTATAACCGTGTGTTTTGTGTAGAGTGCTGCTTTTCATAGGTACATACAGTTATAGAGTTATATCTGCATAGGTATTTACAAACACATGTATAGCTCTTAATTAAGGTTTAGAAAAATAAAAATTGCATTTTACAAAGTCCGATAATTGAGTTGACCGTAAGTTTGATCTACGACTTGAACTATATGCAATGCAGAGAGCATATATATTTTTATTATGGCACACTAAAGCTTTCTCTGTCTGAATAATTGCAATAGCTTCGATATTACGTAGGGGGCTTGAGGTTGGGGTGTACGAACTAGCGTTACATTCTCTTTTTCTTTTCTTTCTTGTTTGTTTGTGCAGTTGCTGTGCTTGACGCAATTGTTGATATAGTTGTTCTTGTTGTTGTAGTTAAAGCTGTACAGATACGTTTACAAGATAGCGTAGCGCTGTCGTTACTATTTAGACTACTACGTCAACGTTCAACTCACTTTCACCTTCTTCTAGATTGAGAGTAACAAAAGCAACAAACAATCGAAAAACTAAACGTATTTTTGCTTTGCAATTGTAAAAGTAGAAATTTCATGCTTTACCTCCAGTTTTGCGCAATGAGCTGGCCTTTTCGCGCAAGCCGGGTGGCAAACTGAACGGTGCCGAGCCAAAGGGATCTTCGGATGTAGGATGCGGCGATACGCTAGGTGGTGCAGCCAAGGGCACTGTTACAGTGGCAACTGTAGCTGCAACTGCCGGCAGCGCCGCAATGCTAGCATTCTGCTCCGTAGGCGTCAGCGTCGACGTTGTTGAGGCAGACTTGGCCGTAATGCCTGTATAAACGTATAAGAGTGTTTGTTATAGTTTTAAGCTTTACTTTTTCGGTTTTGTTCTACTTACTGCCTTGACTGCCGCGCTGACGTATTTTATCAAACTCCGCCTCAAATATGTGATCTTCGGTCATTTGGCTAAAGGGCTGCTCTTCGAAAGGATTCCAGGCCTCAACGCGTTTGTCCACGCTCTGGCGTGCCAATTCGCTATTGGACTGCGATGTTGTTGTGGCGTATAAGCCTGGATTTGAGGCAGTTGCCAGTGTTGCATTGGTTAGGCCTTCGCCCAAGATGACGCTATTGTTGAAGGGCGCTAAAAACTGGCTGGTCTCATTGGCAAAGGTTCTAAGTAGAACCACGACAACAAAAAAACATAAAATATACATGAGTAGTGTAATGTGACAGAGCAAAGAGTTAATACAAAACAAAAACTAAGAAAGAACATAAATTTGGCACGCCAAAATATTCGAAATTTTTCTTTGATTATAGTTTTTTTTTTTTTAATTACTAATGCAAGTGCTTTACGCTTTTTATTAACAAATAAAAGATCTTATATCACATATCTTTATATATGCCTGGCTCAATCCGATCTAAACTGGTTTCCAACAACCTTACATATAACTTGAAATGAAAAGTTAAAAAAAGAAAATTGTGTTTAAACTGAAGCATGAATGACATTAAGTCCACAAATTTCTATTGACTCTGAGGCTCATCGTCGCCCGCGTCATAATCATTTGTAGTTCTTAAGAATGGCACAGTAAAAGTTATAATTACAAATAGAAAGAGAGTGAAAAGAAGAGCACACACATAGAAATTGATACTAAAAAGTAGGCACAACGCAGCGTCGCTTACTTGTTGAAGGCCGAGGTGTCGCTGACGTTGCGTCTATGTCCGCCAGCTGAAATCGAATTGACCTTCGGCGGTGTAAGCATGTTTCTAGTGGGCGAGTCGCTGCTAGGTGCAGCTAGCTCCACGACAGCTGGCTCGGCAGCAACTGACACAGGCACATCGCTAGCTTCAAGCGTTGCTGCTGCTGGCTCTTTAAAGGGATCCGGATAAACGCTTGATTCGAACAGACTGTTGAGCACTTCCGTTGGTGCGCCGGGCAGCGCTGTGACTGTTGCAGCAGCACCCTGGACAGCAGCTGCTGTGCTAACGACTGCTGTTACGGGCGCTGCAGCGGCTGGTGCAGCAATAACCGGCGCAACAGCTGCTGGTGGCGGCATTGCCGGGAAGTTGGCTTGAAACTGTTCAACTAGCGGTTGTGGCTGCGGTGAAGTAATGTTCTGACGCGGCGATGGACTCGGCGGCAGGCCCAGGCCCAAAGCATTCTGACCATGCACAGATGATGAACCCTTGGGTCGGGAACGTGGTGCTACGCTAGTGCCGGCCTCTATTAGCGATACATTTTGTGGCTTAGCCGTTTTGGCAGCTGCTGCGTTAAGGCGTTTTGCTTCTGACTCAAAAGGCGGCACCAGCAGCTGATCGAAATTCGGAATGGGTGTTTTCTGCAATGAATTTCAAGCAATTTTCAACGTGTCCATTAACACTGTCGCTAAGCTAACTTACGTGCAGGTTTTGTACTGGATTATCCTTGCCCGCCAGACGAAAAGCCACCTCGCACACCTGCCATATGTTGGGTCGCCGTTCCAAATCTGTGTCTAGCATATACTTTATGAGCTGATGCATGCCCTTGGAAAATTTGGAGCTGTCTGGTATAGCAAACTGTCCGTTCTGTATGGCCAGCGTGCTCTCACCAAAGGGCAAGGTAAAAAAGCAAAGCTTGTAGAGCATACAGCCCAATGCCCAAATATCCGCCTTGGTTGTTATGCTTTTGCCGCTATATAGGTCTACCATTTCGGGCGCACGATAAGAAAGCGTTGTGTACTTTTGTATCTCCTCTTCCACCACATTTACGCCATGCTGCTGTGGATTCAGCGTTTTGGCCGTGGCCGAGCCAAAGTCACAGAGCACGAAATTGCCCGCATCGTTTTGCAAAATGTTCTCAACCTTCAAATCGCGGTGTATTATGGGCGTTTGACAGTAGTGCAAACGGGAAACCGCCTCGGCAATATCACAGAAGATGTTAAGCACTTCCTGCTCATTGAAGCCAACATGTAATCTGCGATGGGAAACAAACAAATCAAATACTTGCTTTACTTCTGCTATAACTCATTTGCTTACCTAGCATTCATCATGGCCAGCATGTGATGTTTACAATATGGCATCAGTAGCAGCACCTCACACACACCGTTGCCCGTGGGCGTAATGCTCGAGTCCACATAACCAATGATGTTTTTGTGTCCGCTCAGATTGCTCTGTAAAATTATATGCATTTCTTGGGTTGGTCTTCTAACTACATATATTCAGCTTCGGCTATTACTTACCGCAATCTGTATTTCACGCTTGGCCACGTTCAGGTCGTGCTCATTGTTGACGTACATGCGTTTCAGTGCAAATTTGGACGCACCGCCTCCGTTGCCGCGCGCCAGGAATACCATAGCAAAGCCACCTGTAAAAAGTGGGCCATAAAAACAAAAGTTAATTCAGTTGTTAGTCAAGGGAAGAAGCTAATGAAAGCTGATATGCTAAAGCTATAACAATGGATAAATGACAACAACAACAACAGCTGTCAGCTGTAAAGGTTCAAAACATCTTTATCTAAAAACGGAGACAATGTTTTTAACCAAAAGAACATTAAATAAGAAAACTATAGCCGTATAGTCCCTCTTGAAAGATACACTACAAAGTTTTACAAAACCAAATGAGTAATTTTTCTTTAGTTTCAAAGTACTCTATTGTATCGTTTATTATTCAGTTTTTATAATTGTTCTCAAGCATCTATTATATAAATAGGCTAAGCAAAATTTTTCGACCCCTTTTTCACCAACTATATCGAATTAAATATGGGTGAAACTTATATTATTATGTAGGGAATTTTTATAAGAAGTGCAGAATATAAGTTTTATTCATATATGCACTTATTTTGCCAAATCATAGGTAAAATTATTAAAAATACATTTATGTTGAAATGGGTTTACATATATTTTTAACTGTTCACGAAAGTTTTCACAGTTGTTATTGACATTACTCGATATCGATATCGCCGGGAATACTAAGCGAGCAGTTACCGGAGTCTTTGCGGCTATTGAAAGGGAATCTGCCAGGGTGGGTCTGGTGGTAAATGAGATCAAGACGAAGTATATGTTCACAGCGGTTGGACTCTCAGATTGATGTTGAGAATTATACTTTTGATGTTGTCAAGGATTTCGTCTACCTAGGCACCACCGTCACAATGAAGAACGATGTCATCATGGAGATCAAGCGGAGAATCACTCTTGCCAATAGGTGTTACTTTGGTCTCCACACCCCGCCAGACGAAACTAACACTCTATAAGACGCTCATCCTTCCCGTTTTCCTTTATGGCGCTGAAGTATGGGTGATGTCGCAGTCTGATGAAAATGCCCTAGGAGTGTTTGAGCGGCAAGTACTATGTAAGATCTTAGGCCGACAAGTGTTCGGCCTGTACGGGCTATGGAAGTACATGACTGTTTTATATGTGTTTGTGGCACACAGCTCAGTTGCTCATATAAATCGTAGAGAGAGAGAGAGAGAGAGAATCAGAAATGCTAAATGATTTTGAATTAACAAATTTATGGATTTCAATTTACTGTCGGGATCCGATTGCGGGGTTAGCACTAGTATTCGAAATCTTGCGTCTTGCGCTAATGTATATCAATAAAAACCAGGGATTCAAAGCGAAACTTATTTCGCTTACGGTTACGATTAATTTTTGAATGGGTTTTTTTTTGATTCAATAAATTGATTCTTTGCGAACATTTCAACACCAATTTGAGCAAAATCGGTGGCAAAAGATATTATGGAATATTATATATACTACTATATATACGTAATATTATATTACGTACAAAAAAAAAAACCAATATAAAAACCTTGGAGTAAAATATACATTTACCAGTAAATTTGTCGCTGATTTCAAATCCGGAAACCGTTTTCAACCGCTTCAATGACCCTCTGAAAGTTTTGGTCTATCTTAACTCGATTCTGAATTAGAGGGGACTAAACTCAAGAAAAAAAAAATGAAATTTCCAAAATAATTTTAATTTTTTGCCTTTTAACTCGCAATCGAATCCAGTTACACCAATCTAAACGGATTTAATCAATATTCAATAGCCTTCAATTCAATTTGTAATTCATCTCAATCGGCTTGAGAATTAGCTGACTTTGCAACTATCGAAATTTTGAATTTTTGAAACAGTGTTAATTCAAAAACCGTTGTAGATACCTCAAAACGGGTTTTGGATTCGAAATCAGCGAAAATTGGCAAAACCGTGATGGCCCCTTACTTAAAAGTCGTTTTGAAGTTTTTCGTTTCAAATATCGGCATAGACAAAACTAACATGCTGCGCATTTGTGTTTCGTATTTGATGTGCTCTTTTGAGCGAATTGCAAGCTTTTTCACGCATTTAGCTACATTAAGTGTACTCCCATTTAAAGTGTATTAAAACAGTGACAATGATTGTAACAATAACAATGAACACGGGGCGTATTGCACGTTTTTACAAAGTATTTGTTGAACAATTTACATTCTACGGGCGCCGTGTATGTGTGTATGTATGTATAGGTGGCATTTGTATTTATTTCATTTTATTGCAAATAGAATTCAAGCTCAAAAAAAAAAATAAAAACAGTAAATACAGCGGTTGCTGGCAATGCTATCTGCTTTTTTTCCCGCTAGAATATCTAGTGCGGCCCACAATTCCAATGAACGTTAAAAAACGACGTAAAATACAATCACACATATATATATATATATGTATATATATACAATACTATTGAAGGTCGGGCACAACAATAGCAATATCAACAATCAAGGGGCACCCAAGTAACGGTACTACTCAGCATAGAGAGAGAACTCAACCATCATTGAGCTTAACTTTTTAGTTGATATTTGTGAAATTATAACGTCAACTGTTAATCAATATTGAAGGTTAAAAGAATAGCAACAATTGTTACAAAGTGCGAGAAAACTATTCGCAATTTAAAATGCAAATGCGCTTGCTCAAATGGATCGCTGGGGGTCCAGGAGCTGCGGTTTGGGTTTAATGGGTCGGAAGGCAGTGTGCATTTTGGACACTACAACACTTTTTACACTTGTCATACATCTTTGAGATATATTTTGTTGTTGAAAAGCTTGAAAACCGAACAGTGTGGGGCTTTTTACATCTTGAGATACTTGACTGTAGAGTATTAGTTTCGTCTGGCGAGAGTGCTCTCTAGTACTCATCAGTAGGCACTGAAACCAAAGTAACATCTAATGACATCTGACATCGTTCTTCATTGAATTAATAATATTTTGTAGCAATACATCAATACAATTCATCTTATGTCTCCTATGATAGAGATAAATGAACATCCTATATTCGGGTCCCCGATTTTAGCTGGCCAGTTCTGGGCCAGTGGTATGTAGTAGGGGCGTTATCCTCTTAATAAGCTTACGAATCTCCTTTTATTTTTCTCTGAAATCCACAAGAACCGAATTCACCAGTTGACAGTACTTTTCGTATTGTTTCGAAGCATATGGGACACTTTCTTTAAACCCCAAACGAGACCTAACAATAAGGGAACCTCTTTGAAAATCCTGTTACACTTCCACCTTTATTGGGGTCCTAATGTCATAATTATAATATCGGTAGCCGTCTGGGCCATACAAATTTTATATTTTTCATCGTTTCAAATATTTTCCAATTTCTGCACTTATGCGCCTACTTGTGCTGCGGAAGAGGCTCGCACTAGAACGTTTCTGAAGAATCCAAAATTATTTGTATAAGTCTTGTTGATACATTAAATCAAAATCATTGCAAATTTGTTTTGTCATTGAACGCTAACTTGCCTTTTTGCCAAGGTTATTGGGATACTTTACCAATAAAACCATTTTACTTTTATTCCTATCAAGCTTAAAGCTAATCGCTCTTATGGAGTTCCTTATTTCGTCATACGCCGTGGTTTGAGCAACATCTTCAGATGTCAAAGTGTTATTTGCTGACTTTCCTGCAACGGTGATGTATAATTTTTGATTTGTAGCCCTTCATCGATGAAAACTTAATCTTCGTGATGTTTACAAATACTTTAAAAATAATAATTATTAAATTCACATTCACTGAATACCTTACATGAAGCCTATCACCAAAGCAAATAATCTGTCCCATATTTATTTCGCTCTGAAATGGAAAGTCAAGTTGGATTTAATATCCGTTATAATGATACAATAACATGTCAAATGATTGATGATGAATTAAGATGGAAAAAGAAGGATAGGGTCTTCAACAACAATAAAAGTGTTTGTCCCATTTACTTATTTCGCGCACCATATGTAGGTATCCTGATAAGAATTTCTGTTTCTTTTGAATGCGATTTTTGATCTATTCGAAATGCTTGACAAAAGTCTTCAAATTTTGAATTTGGGAATATGCTAGACTGAGAATTAGTCACTTTCGTCTGTTGCTGAAATTTGCAATTTCGTACTATTGCGTGCTGGTAGGTAGCTCTTAAAAGCAAGTGCGCTGTTATTAGTCATGCTTACTTTCGGTCGTCGACAGCGCTCACAGATGAATATACAATTCGAATGCATACATACATATGTACGTACGTGCTCATCTCTAAGTAACTTTTAAGAAAGCAGCAATAATAATAAAAACTGCTCCGACTTCAGTAAAAAATTAAATGTACTTCGCAGCTTGGCACAACAATTCAATGTTAATTAGCGGCCATATTTGTTTGTTATACAAAAAAAAGTAGCCAAAAATCGTGAGTCAATTGTACGATTTACAGTTAGTCACACACCTCTTGCCCAGTCAAAAGTCAGTCGCATGAGATTCACCCAAGTGCAGTGGCAACAATAACAAAAACAGCTGACTGCATTACGGGTGGATGACACCACCTCTGCCAATGTGGCGCCGCCGGCAATTGTTGGCAAAAAAAATCGGAAAAATCACAAGTTCTTGCCAAAATGCACAAACTGTCACACAAATCAGCATACAAGCAAACAAAAAGTGTAAAAATAAATAGTAAATCATCGATAAAAAGTTAGAAAGCTCTACAAACAAGGACAGTGATTTGTTTAGAAATATACGTAGGTACATAAAGTAGAGCAGTAACTAAGTTATTCGAGACCACTTGCCAAGCTTTTCACTCTAAACCATTTAAATGCACAACAGGATATTATTCCCTTGAATTCAAGGACAAGAAAAGAGCACTGCGCAAGCAGCACAAACACACAGTTGCCAGTGGCGTAGGTAACACAGAGGATTTAAGAGGAGATAGTCACCACCTATGATACTACAAGCATTGTGTTTTCTAGTAAGTTTGTTTGTATAAAGGGTAGGTTAAGGCCGAAATTCGGCCCATTGTGAAACCGTAGGATCTTGTTCCTTTCTCCTTACACCCTAAAAATAAATATTTTAAAAAGACCATTCAGAGGCTGATCTTTTTGGGGCTTATTTCCCAAGTACCTATTTCGTCTATTAAAAAAAGCAGGTCAGAAGCAAAAGAAGTGCTCTACTCTTTCATCCTCCTCTACGTCCCCACAGCTTCACAGAGGTCGCTGTAGGGTACAAGAAGCCTAGCTGCATGGGCACCGACTAGCCAGTGTCCACTGGTGGCTCTAACAACTGCTGAGACACTATCCCTACTAAGAGAGCAGATTATAGCTGTTCTTTTGATGTTTACTTCCAGCCAGGTTTGTCGAGCAAACGACAGTTTTGCACAGCACATTTTGTCAGTTTAGATTGGCTCTAAGTCTGAAAATTTCATTTATTTTCAGCTTGCAGGTCGCCATGCGGATGCTTATTTCCTCTCTGTCCCGAAGGAGGGGAGCCGTAGTACCTTGTCTGTCGAGCTCGTCCGCTATTTTGTTGCCTACTATGTCCATGTGTCCTGTGAACCCATATCAGGATGAGAACGAACTACTGCGCCATCGCGTGCAGAGATTTGTGGCAGCTTGTTACTAATATATATATAGTATATAAAGGGTAAGACCAAAGACAATAGAAACACTTCTATTTGTTTGTATTGTCTTTGGTAAGACTGACTCGTCACGCTCGTATGTTGTGACGTTCGGATGGTGTGACGATCGCATCGCTTTACATAAATAAGATTGAGATATGCAAGATGCTGCTTATAAAGGATGTTAAATTTTGATGTTTCCGAAAAAGAGACGTAACTATTGCAAATTCAAGAACGGCACTTAAATACAGATTTTGCTAGACCGATTTGTGACGTTACATTATGGACGGGGTTCGACCACATTTGTCTATGTGTGACAGTGGGGGGAATTTAAACATGATCACCTATCAGAGTTTTTGAATATTAAAAAAGTTTGAATTTTGTGAACTAGTGTTATTTGAATTTCATTAATCAGATGAAAGATGATCATAACAAAGCCCTAAGTGAATTATCACAAAAATTCGGAAAAATCTATTTCTTAAAGTGTACGAGAAAGTGTACGCCTAAGTTAAACTGTAACCAGTTAGGAGCAAACGTATAGAAGATCTCAAATTCTCTTTTAAAGTTCCCGAAAACTCAATTTTCTTCTCTAATTGTAGTGTGAACTAAGAAGTGATGGTAAGTTATATTCATCCCTTCGGAAAAAGCCAGCGACGCCACTGACACCTGCATATTTAACTTTGCTTTTACCATTGCGAATAAAGGACGTATGTAGTGAACTTTGATATTTTAGAGACATGGAATGAGGAGCCACTCATACACACAAATGATTACAGCAGTTACTCCTAGTAGTTGTCTGAGAAAAGGTGACAGGAATGCGATGGCTAGACTGGTGCTATGAGTTTTCTGTTATTGCCGCTGCCTTTTGCGCTTCATTGGCTAAATTAACATAATTGATTCAATTGATTTTTGAGTGTGTGCGCTCATTTGCGATGACATTGCATAGCAATAGAAGTTGCAAGTAATGAAAAATCTGCAGTTAAATCGTATTTCTTTGTTTCAATTGAACAATACGCATGAATTGTGGCACAGCAAGAAAATAAACCCGCTAAAATAGCCTTATGCTATACAATGCATCGATGCATCGAAAACATCGATGGTCATTTTCCGATGTTCTCCGACGTCCTCGAACATACAACATCGGCAAAACATCGATGTTTTTAAATACCGTCGAACATTTCACGAAGATCATGCCAAAGTAAGTAACTTATTCTGCTTAAACATCGGAAAACCATCGAATGTCGACTCTGCGATGGTAAACATCGATGTTTTGGTCAGGATTTACATTACTAAATCGCTGGGTCACACTAGACTACAGCTAACATTTTGGTTTTTAATGATTTCTTTTTTCAATCTGGCCACACTGCTTTCACAGCTGTTTTAACGACAAATTGAGGTAAACAAATTATTTTATCGGAATTTTGAAGTCATTTTTCAATTATTATTGATGGCTTTCACAAATTGTTAGCTTTGCATTATATTAAACATGCGTTAATGCTGTTAATTTTCTCTTTTTGCTCTTTCTGTTCAGCATCGAGTGCCCTCTGGAAACGCTATGGCTGCAACGCTTAGTGTTGCTCGATTATATGCACGACAATTTGGACACGTTCAGACTTTTATCTAATCGGTGACAACGTCGTGGCGTTAAATTATTTAATCACTCGCAAGTACATAATATATGTACATACATATAACAGAAAATCGAGTAACAACCTGTACATCAGGAGCGATAAGGTTCATGCTGCTAAACATGCTGCAAATAAAAATTTTAATGACTACCATATATGCACGACCAACGAACTGGGATTTGGCCACACACTAATAGCCATTAAGCTGTGGCAAGAGTAGCCACAGTTCTCAATGTCTGCTGACTGTGTTGTGCCAAATGTTAAGGCCGCAAGTACAACATGAATCCATACACTTATACGGCCTGTCAGGAAGAGGCAGGGGCGCAAATGCGCCTTTTGCGAAGTTCAAACGATCCTTCTGCGCGGTTTACCCCACTTTCTCCGGGAGCCGCTTCTTTTTTCTTATCTGCTCACGTCTATCCGATATGGAAGATAAAGCTAGGCTGCTTAAGTGCTATGAATGGCTCAACTCTCTTATACACAATTCTAATCTAAGCCATACACATACATAGGTCTACTTATAAATAAGACTGTTAGCTTACCTTCGGCCAAGACATCCTCCACGGTGACCGTAACCCGTCCGACAGTAAAAACTTTGCCCACAAAACTGTTGGTCTCTTTGGAGGAGGAGCTGGAGTGATTGTGCGAATTATCCAGTTTCTCATTTTTATCAAATTTTGAAAAGATTTTCTTCATTTTGTTGCTGCACTGCGCGGCAGCAATTGAAGCGACCGCCGCGTGGGCGTTCGGTAATGTTGCTGCGTTGTAGGCGTGACAAATACGCCGTGTCACAGTGGGGTGTTAAATTGGTTGTGCAAATTGTTGTTGAACGCGTTTAGTGGCTCCTACTATGACGTAGGCACACCTTGAATTTCGTGTATTTAAATTATCTTTTTGCGCACTTAGTTTAATTTTTTTTTTTTACACTGCGCTTTTTTGCACTTGCATGGCTCGAGTACACAAACACACACGCTGCAGACTCTTACACACAAACACACACACAGAAGCAAAAAAGAAAGTTGTTCGATTTTTCTGCAGCTTCAATTTTTCATGCTCGCTTGGAAACTGTAACAATTGTACACTACTTCGCGTTATTCCTTTTGTTGTTGGTCAGTTTCTTATATAAATATTGTGACTATTTACAATTTATGCTTATTTATTGTTGTATTATTAACTGCAAATTTTAATTTTTCACTAATTTCGCAGCGAGCGTAGAAGAAGAACGAAAACTATTTGACAGTTCGCAATGCACTCGATGCCCGCAAACGATTCTACTCGATGCTTTAGTATTGGGAGTTGTGCAACACTGCAACAACAGCTGTTTTGCTTGGCTGTTTCTCTCACTCTAACTCGGCGAAAAGCCCGCTTTTATTTGTATATGAGCAACAAAAGTCGCAATGTTTAATACGGCGAAATATTTTGTGCTGCTGGAAAGCCTTAAATTCGAAAAAGATACATGTAAGTATATTATGTGCATTTAACGAATTATGCATCATAAACACAATTTCAGCAGCAAACACGGAAAACAACTACGAAGCGCGCATGGCACACAATTTGAGCATTTTGCAAAAATATGTGCAAACTGATGTGCAGGAGCAGTTGAATGAACTCTGCACAAGTTTGGTATTAACGAAAAATCTGGAGCAAGATATAAAAGTTGACACAGAAAATGATGAGTACATAGTACGCCTGCAGCACGCTCTCTACATGCTTACCAGCAACATCAATTTTGATAGCAACGCCAAGGAAGATTTAATCTCGGTGGCACACCTTAAACTGTGTATTCAAACAGCGCAGGAGCTGGCTCACTGTTCTTTGAGATGCCAGCTACACAAAGATTTTTACAAATCTCCAGTTTATAAGTTAGTGCAACGCGTTGCGGCACCAAACTCTCCATTACTCTGGCTGGCTGTGAGCTTCTTTACAAAACTTTTGTCCATACAACAGCTGCACATAGCCAATAGCATGGAATTGGTGCTACGCGATCTACTTGCCGCTGCCATAAGCCTTAAAGTGGAGCAGAGGTACACACAAGTTGATGCGACGCTTGCACATCTTTGGCAGCATGAATCTAAGACAGATTTCTTCCGCAATATTCTATTACTGAAAGCAACGCCACAACTGTCTGAGAATCTCGCCAAAGAATTGCATTATCAGTTGCTCGATAAATTAACTGCAGCACATGGATTTGCCAGCTTGGTAGCTACGCTTCAAGCTGGTCCCAATGTAAACCGCGCACGCACCGCAGAAGTGGTTGCCAATATTGTTGCAAGACGTGGCTACTCGGCAGATATTCAACAGCGAATGATTTATCAAATATTTGAATTTTGCCGTTTTGCTGCATTAAACGTAGACATTCTCAGTGCTGGAGTGTTAAGCCTTAGACGCCTCTACGAGCTGAGTATAAACAATAGGAATACCATACAGGACCTTCTAGCTGCCCACTGGCAAGTGTTAACTGCGCCTGAAGATTTGCTTAGTGGCCTCATTATTATGGAGCATGAAGAGCTTTGCTCCCAAATTACATTGTGGCAGCATCTTTTCTGCAGCTCCAGCGTTGCCTGCTTGCCAAGCGTTTTGCTGGTCCAGTATTTACCTTTATTACTGCAACTCTACCATAACTTGCCCGAGACCATGACTTCAAGGCGGGATCTTGCTGCTCTTATTATACGATGCCTGGATAATCGAGAACCCCACGAAAAACTGCCTATAATTATTAGCCATTTGTTCAAATGGGATTTGCCTATAGATTGGAAGACGCTAAACCAACGTGCTTGCATTGTACCTGCTGTGGAGTTCACCCAAGTTAATATAAAAGTTGCACCCTCGGATTACCAATTGGAATGCAACATATCCAGCACGTTGCCTGCTCTGCTTATGTCGAGCTCACATCACGCTCTTACTTACAAAATCTTTATGGTGCTGCTGCGTATCATGTTGCAGCATCTACAGCAGCAACCAGCTACGCCTTCAGCCATTGAGCTGCTGTCCACGGAAACAGAACTTGCAGAATTCCTGAATAGCAAATACCATTTTAAGCTGCAGTTGCTCATGGCGCTGAACACGCTTGTCTCACATCAGCCACTTAAGTCACAGCTAGCGGAAAACACAAAGGATTTCTTGCATATGGTGCGCGAATTGCTGCAACAGCGTTTGAACGCCGGCGCAGATTCGACGGAGACCACCGATCAAATGCTACTGCTTATACTTACTCTACTGCAGGAGCTGCTAGAGCGCCACGAGAATGTGCTGGATAGTACACATGAAATTAGCAGCCAGTTAAAACAATTGGCAGCACTGACACAGAGCCGTCTGGTGCAACAGCGTCTGCAGCAGCTACTAAGTCTACTTAGTGGCGATTGGAAGGCTAGCGCTGCACACAATGCGCATCCCTTCCAGAAGGCACGTGCGCTCATCGAAGAAAAGCAGTCTCATTTGCAGGTGTATGGCATACAGATGCTTTTGGAGCTTTTACGTGAGAATGATACAACAACCACGTCGCAGGGTCATTTAATTATAGCGCTGGCTTTGACCACGCTCAAGGATAAAGAGTCCTATACATTTCTCAACTGTGTAAGACTCTTTGTGGCCCTGGTGCATGTAATGGAGGCCGAGGTGCTAGATAAGTTAAGCGATGAGTATCTTTGCGAGACATCTGAGCTGGATTATCGTTTGGTGGTGGGCGAAGCCATATTAAAAACCTCCAAGGAGCTGGGTATGTGACAACCATATGTTCTTGGTTATATTGGTTTTTAAAACCTCGTATCTTTCAGGTCCGCTCTGCTACAAGTATAAAGCTGTGCTGTTTAACTGTTTTATGCATGGAGCACGCTCCTCTTTAGATGAGTTTCGCATGTCTGCTTATGCAAACTTGGCGCAGCTATGTCGCATTTTGTCCTATCAAGTGCGGAGCTTTTTCCAGGAGTTGCTGCAGCTCATTGATATTGAGTTAAGCAGTGGTAATTATTTGCCAGCTAAACGCGCCGCTGTACTTGTGCTGGCCGATCTGCTCGCGGGAATGGACAATCTCTTGGACTTTGAGGAAATGCTGTTGCCTATTTACCGCTTGCTAACAGTTATTGAGGCTTCGGAGAGTTGTGATAAAGTTATGCGTCAGCAAGCAGCTAATGGCTTAAAAGTTTTAAATCAAAAGGTTTACCAGCTGTTAAAGCCTGCAGAGAATCTACATAAAGAAATTAAAGTTCTGGGTATAAAAGACAAACCACAGCACTCCAAGCATATACTGGAATTGGATTAAACTTTAAGAAGGGCTAATGTACAAATAGAGAAGACTGAAAGGCTAGCTTTGGTAAGTTATATATATGTACAATTAAATCCAGTCTGGACACAAAAGACAAATGCTGCTACGAAATTGTGAGACAATAATTTATATAATGTAATTAAGGAATATGATAACTTGAACCAATATTTTACATAACATGAATATATAAACTGGCACATCCAGTGCTCCAACTATAAAAACGTGTAGTTGTATATATAAGTGTGTATCATAGTCACTGATTGTTCCGTGTAAACATAGCTTACAAATAATTGCGCTAAAAATGCATTTTAGATTTTACGCTTAGGGACAGCCAAAAGCCTAACTTTACTTGGATTTTCCAATGCTAAACTCAGCCTCTATCTTATCGGCTATCATCTTGGCAATGGCTAAGCTGCTGGTGGCGCCGGGTGAGGGCGCATTGCGACAATGAAGCACTTGTTTGGCCAATGGACCACTGCCTTGGCCGCGGTCAAATATAAAATCGTCCACCAAATTACCATCCATATCTAAGGCTTGTGCGCGTACTCCTGCTGGGCCACGGCGTATATCGTATTCGTTTATTTCGGGTATATACTTTTGCAGCGCAGCGACTTGCAAATTAATAAAGACGGATTTTGACATTTCGCTTAAGCCAAAACCAAGGTACTTTGCAGCCATTTTAATGAAGCCGCGATAACGAAGTGCATCAAAGAGCTCAAACAGATTGATGTCGCTCCAGCTATTAGAGGAGATAAATTTAAATTGTATTAAATTAGTAACTACAAATTTACTCACGTATAACCCTCACGCTTGAGCGCAAGCACCGCATTGGGTCCCAGCCAAATGCTACCATCCATGCGTGGCGTAAAATGCACACCCAAAAAGGGAAATCGTGGATCAGGCACAGGATAGATATTGCCACGCACCATATGCTCCTTCTCCGGAGCAAGCAGCAAATATTCTCCACGGAAAGGCACAATGCGTGGATCTCTAGCACAACCAGTTTTCTCGGCCAGCAGATCAGACTGCAAGCCACCACAAGTAAGCACATTGCGTGTGCGCATAGTTTGTCCAGGCTTGGAACCATGTATTGTTACGGGATAGTCGGCGGCGCCACCGTCTTTTGTTTCGCTGAACTTGTTAACCTTAAACTCTAAGTAAATATCACCGCCAGCCTTCTTGAAATCCTCGCCGTAGTATTGCGTGACCAAACCCCAATCCACAATGCCAGTGTGAGGACTGTGCAATGCCTTGAGCCCTCTGCAAAAGGGCTCAATCTCTTGTATCTGATCGCCCTCGATCATTTTAAGATCCGGCACATTGTTTTGTTTGCCGCGTTCGTGCAAATCGTGCAAGAGTTTTACTTCCTTTTCGTCCGTAGCCACAATTAGCTTGCCGCACTTTTTGTAAGGTATGCCACGTTCATCACAATATTTATATGCCAAATGCAGTCCCTCAACACAAAGGCGGGCCTTCAGAGTGCCTGGTTTATAATAAATGCCTGCATGAATGACGCCCGAGTTGTGACCACTCTGATGAGTGGCTAATTTTCTCTCCTTCTCGAGGATGGCCACCTTAAGAGTGGGATGGCGCAGCAAAATTTCACGAGCCGAAGCGGCACCCACTATGCCACCGCCAACAACGATAAGATCATAATCACTAGAATGAGCAAAAGACTGTATGGGATCACAAGTTTATTAATATAATCTTATCTTACCGGTTACTGACTGCACCTGGCCAGCTATGCTGCAATCTGGTTGTTGTTACACTGTTGATGTTTAATAGTCGTCGTCCGTGTCTTTGGGCGCATAATTGCATGAGCAATCGTTGTTGTGCCATTTTGATTACTTTTACTTTTACTTTTAATTTCTGTCAAAGACCTTGTTTGACCTTGTTTCGGCGCTCACGCAATATTGCGCCCACTACAGCAAACGCAGAGACTAAGAAAAATGCTCGATATTTTTTGTGGCGTACGAATATAATATGTTCTATACCAACAATGCAAACAGAAAGCCATAAAGGCGTTAATTGATAAACCGCCAAGGGGGTGGTAGGCAACTCATAACAGCTGTTAATGATAAGCAAGCTGAACAGTGTTGTGTAACAGCCAAATGCAGTGGTCTGCAACACTAAAAATAAACGATGGCTCGATGTGAATGGCTTGCGATTTTGGAATTTGGAGAGCAAAACAAAGAAAGAACTAGCTATTTTTCAGCTTATACAAAAAATTTTAATTTTTAATATATTGTTTTAAATAATTGTTTACAGTGAGCAACACAATTAAGGATGCCCGCCCACTGCGCGGTGGTTAATTGCAGCGATAAATACGTACATGCCGGCAGCACATCCTTCCACAGGTGCGTTTGTTTGGTTTTCATGCATATAGAAGTAGTATACATACACACAAAAATAACTTTTTCTTGTGTTTAGATTTCCTTTTAAACGCAAGGATCTGCTGCAAAAATGGAAGGATTTCACGCAGCGTAATGACAAGTGGATGCCCTCGAAGTGGAGTGCTGTCTGCAGTCGACATTTTGTGGAGAGCGACTTCAACTGCAGCAACAATCGCAAAACTTTAAAGAAAAATGCAGTGCCAACCGTCCGTGTATCCGTGGAGGAGCCGGAGTCATTAAACGTTGTGGTGGAACAGGTCGTGTCAAATGCCATGTGGCCAGGACAAACAAGTCAACAAACATTGCTGCAGGCATTGTCCGCCACAGAATTGGCCAGCAGCAGCGGCATAAAAAGCACCTGCCGTTTTTGCGGTTTAGCTGCGCTAAACTGCGTGTCCTTTGACAACAGCTTTGAGCTTTTCGGCATGATACAGAAATGTTTTCCAACGCTGCAAATACTGCAGGACGATACACTGCCCAAGGACATATGTGGCGAGTGCAAGAAACAGCTTGAGCGCTTCTCACAATTCATTGACGTGGTTATGTTGGCACAGAGCGAATTGCAGCGCAAATATCGGCGTCAGCCGAAAATAAAACAAGAGCCGGTGGTGCGCGTTAAGCAGGAGGCTTGTGAAAGCCTGGACAACTTGTTTCCGGATGAATTGGACATGGGCATGGACGATGGTTGCGAGCAGGAAGCCGGCAACAACGATGAGACTGAGCAGAAACTGCAATTTTGCGACTTTGCCATGCTCAATGCACAGGATATCATAAACAATTGTGATATAATGGAAATTATCAACCTCGATGATCCTTTTATAAATATAACTGACGATGCTGATGCTGGTGTGCAGACGCAGTCTACACAGCCCATTAACAGCACTGTCTTACCTAATGTTAATGAGCTGCTGCAGGCAGAAATGCTTACCGAGGAGCACAACTATGCTAAGGAAGATTGGCAGTTTCCACCACATCAATATAAAACAGAAAAACTGGAAAACAGCGAACTAACCGAACAAAAACAACAGCCAGCGGCCTGTGCCTCTGTAGAGCAGTCAAACACGGAGCACCGTTCTGCAAAGCCAATTGTGACCAATGTCAGCCAAATTCCCCATCCAATGTTGTGCGAACTACTTCCTAGTGTGCCGCCAACTGTAACGCCCGCAGCCACGGTCACCAATAACACGCCGGCCTGCCACAAACCCAACATTGTGGTGCTTAATGACAGCGTAGTGCAATCTTCAGCTGCCTTCCGTCTACACAATTGCAGTCTATGCATGGCCAAGTTCTTTACCGCCGATAGCTTAAGCCAGCATTGTATGCAGACTCATGGTACTGCTGCGCCCATGGTCAGCGTGCCGCTGCTTAACGTAAGCTTGGCCTCAAGCAGCACCACGAACTCCATACCGCTTAAACTAGAGGCTAGTAGTTTACCTTTGGCGCGTCCAGAATCGGCTGCGGACACGGTTACCACACAAACAGATTACTGGCAGCCGGATTGGCTGCCAAATTCTATGCCCTGTACATCTAGTCAGTTGCCAAAAAAGAAAATTGATATATTGGACATGCAACGAAGCTTCTTACATCACAATGATCTCATGCCAAAGTTGGACGCACTGCCACCATCTGCTACACAATTGATTGCGTCTGTAACCGCCGCACCGCCTGCAATTTCGTTTACACAAGCAGATCCTCAGTTGGCTGCGGTCACCGCCAACTACGCCAAGTTGGCTGCACGCTACAGACGTCTGCGGCGTAAGTGTCAGCAGCTGAAACATGGCTCCAAGTCCTTGCCTGCGCGTTATAGTTGCCATAAATGCAGCCAACGCTTTGTTACTGTGCTGCACCTGCTCAACCACAAAAGACAGAAGGCACACTTTGTCCGAAAGCCGAAACACTTTGAAAGCAAATGCGTCGGCTGCGCCAAGCTGTTTCGTACCCGCCTGGCTATGCGTCAACACATGCGCTACATATGCCAATCCCTGCCGCTGCGCAGCACTCGACTGCAGAGTTTCAAGTGCCGCTATTGTCGCGCCATAACGTTTACACATTGGCGTTTTTATCGGCGACATGAGCAAATATGTCGTTTGCGTAGGTCTGTGCGTGTCCAGTCAAAAATGAAACGGGTCCGGCGTCGCAGAGCTCTGCCTGCCAGTGGCAACAGGTGCAATGTGTGCCAGAAAACGTTTAGCTCGCTGACGGGTCTCAAGCAACATCGCATTACCCATACGACGGAGCGTCGCTATAATTGTGGCATTTGTGGACGCGTCTTTAAGCGACGAAATGGTCTCTCTCAGCATATCAAAGGCTTTCATTTGCAACTAAAACCACACGAATGTCCTGTTTGCAAGCACAGCTATGCGCTCAAGTGCGACATGCTGCGCTGCAAGCATTCGCTGCGCAGTCGCTGAAGCCACCGATCCATTTATAAATCTACCGAAAGGTGTCATTTTAGACAAAAAATGTACTAGGAACTCAGTATTAATGCTCGAAATCTAAGCGCTGTACGTTTCCGATTTCGAGAGCTTAGCCATCGAACAACATTTTGGAGTCAAACTCAGTTTCTTACGTGCAAAACTCTTTGTCCATTTCGAATTATATGTTTTTTATATTCCGTACCCAAAGGGTATACTAAGTTAGTGCAAGAAAATATTGTGTTTAACGTAAGAAGAAAACGAGTAAAGTCGATGAGCTCCGGGCACCAAAAGACATAGAAGCATGAAATCTTGCCAAAAGATTCGCAGTCTCATACTCTAGTTCTACTCTTGGGTTCAGTTTTTGGATATGACTTTCTTTCATCTTTGGCTCATTCAATCGGGTCGGATTCTCCCGGCTGTAGATATGTCACAGAACGACTGCTTGTACAGTAAAAGGAATCCAAGTAGGAAGTCATTTTAAGTACCCTAAACAAGTCTTAGTCAAAGCCCAAAAAACCACGTTTTTGAAACGTAGTTTCTTAAGCATCATTTACATTATAACATTTACTTTGTAACAGTGTTTTTGAAACTATTTTCTCATTGTCAGATTCACAGATTTGACTTCTTCAAATTTCACAGTTCAATTTTGAATTCACACAAAAAAGTCTGCCGGGCTTTGCCTCTGTTAAAAAACTACAAAATACTTTTGCTTTGAAAAATAAATCTTTTGGACTTAAAAATTTGTGATATCAAAAATCAGCAAATGATTAAAATTGTAGCATATCTGAAAAAATAAAGTGCACATACAAAGTTATAGGACAAGAAGTCTCACCAAAATTATAACTCTGTCATACGCAGAGTTGCGTGAAGAGTGTAGCCCGAATTTAACTTATTGTATACTTACCGAAACTAAGGACATACTCAAAAATATACATCTTTTAGGACATATTTTAACAGCAAAAGTGGCTAAGACCAACATGTTTTCTCGGAAATCTTACCATTTAAGTGATTGTTTCTCTTGTTGTAAACTTTGTCACTTGTTCATTTATCCAAACATCTTAAGATTGTATTTTATTTCAAAAGTTGGTGCTACTTTGTTAGTTTTAAGAAAAATTGTTAAACGTTTAACATTTAATTAAAATACTTTTTCGGTATGCGTATTTTGTGTTAATTATTGCATACACATATAATATGTAAGTTATTTTATTTATTTAGCTCATAAATTTGAAATTAAACCCTTCTGATAATAGATAATGCTTGTTTTATTCAATTTAGACGTATTTATACGTGTTATATTGCTTTTATATTTAATGGCTTAGGCCCAGCTAGCGCGTAGCATAGGCCGCCAGCCTTGCCAACTTCCCTCAAATATTCATCATTATTAATTCTATATAATTATTTTTGTGAAATACTGTAATTTTAACTTAAATAGCAAATTGAAATGTTTAACGGTTCAAAATTGAAGAAAATTCAAATTTTGTATGTACAAAGAGCTGCTTGCATTGTAACGAACCGCGAGCTTTTAACGCGAGTGTGAGCTTAAAAGCTGTTTGCTATATAACGATACTCTTTAATGTTCCGTTTAAAGTTAAAAGCTGCTTACTTTTTTATGCATTTACAATTGCAGCTCATTTAAATTATTATTCCAATTTTTATTCGTTTTTTCTTTCGTTAAAATTAGGAACCAGAAATGCAATTCATATCGTTTCTTTTTTTCTTTAATGTTTATAGCTTATTAACACATAACTTTAAACTTAGAATTGCCGCCTAACATTAAACAAAATAAAAATGGCACTACAATACAATTGCAATTGACACACAAAAAAATGAAATTCAACCAAAACTTAAAAACAATTCTGACGGCAAATCAATATGTAAAAACAAAATTTAACAAATTTTTGCATTTCTACGAAACTCTAAACTAAAACAATCAACTAAAGTAAATACGTATTATTTAAGCTTTTGGTATGTTTGCACGTACTATGTATCTTTGTGTATTAATATGTGCGATTAGCATAGCTATGTATGTATTAGTATATATGTTTATATATGCTTGTATGTACGTAATGTCCGGAAATGCGTATTAAACTTTTGCATAGTTTATACTCGGGTGTGTCTACATTAGTTTAACCTACGCCACAAAAATTAAGCACTAAACTAATAAATGTAATTGCTCTTTTACTGAAAGATTGCTGCCCGCTGCTGAAACTGCAGACGACGTTGTGCACGCAACTCCTCCTCTAGGCGTCGATCCTCTTGCTCCTGTCTTATCTCATCGTGAAACTTATTCGTACGCAGCTGCTGTTCAATTTTCGCCTCGAAAAAGTTCTTTGCGCCGCTTACGCCGACCTGCTCCACATTGATTTCGGTGAGACGAGCCAAATGATTCAGACCCGAATCGCTGTCCAGCTCGCCAGCCTGCGCCTTGCGATAGATGAGCAAGAATTCACGGAACGAAATCTTGCCGTCATGATCCTCATCAACTTCGGCTATCATTTTTTTTAGACCCAAATGCGTCTGCGGTGCGCCCAACTTTTCCATCATGAACTTGAGCTCGTTTAGATCCAAATAGCCGTCACGAGCAGTGTCATAGCTGCAAATGAGTGAGAGAGAGAGTAGAATCATCAGCAAATATAAGAATAAATGCCAAGTGTAGAAAACAAATGCCGTGTCAATGCGCATTCTGGTCATTGACCAAAGCCAACACTTGGCCAAGGAACGTGCAAAACATGCGACCCACATATAAACATAAAACCAATAGGCTTAGGCAATCGATGAGCGTGCTCTTAAAGGGTAGAGTGCAATAGGTCACCCGTCATAGCATCACTTGCGAAGAATCGGCAGATTAGTCCGTCTTTATTTGTGGTAGTAAGAAATCGATTTTCGATCAAGTGAGTTTGGAAATGACCTTTGTTACCATAATCGACAGTTACAAGCACAAAACAATGTCACCGTTGATAAAAACATTTTTACAGCATCATGAAGATTCAAGAATGATTAACTTTAGAGAAGTTTTTTTGCATTTCTTCACAATCGAAAGCCAGGGTCAAAGAGTCTTTTCATAGTGTGCATTTCCTCCTTGTGCTATGGTAACGAGGAAGCGCTCGCAGCGCTCCTTATGGAACCAGCAAGAGGAGCACGCTTTGCGGTTAGAGTTCAATGGCCCGATGCAGCGGGTGTCAATTTCGGCGACTTGAGGAAATCGTGTTCAAATAGCCAATAAAATGCATGTTTACATTATGCAAGTGTGTAATAAATTGAAATAAAAATACAGCCAACAATCGCGTGCTACGAAAGATGCGCAAAATTTGAAGCTGGCAAAAGAGTTGCGGAAACAAGTTGTGCAGACACGACCTTGCCAAAGGATGTTCACACAGACACATACTACAAACTATCTTAAACAAGTAAAACTAGTTGGCTTCAAAGCTAAAAATAAGCGTAAAACCAACAAAAGTGCAAGCAACTATGCATTAAAGTCAACAAGCCAGCTTAGCGGCAGCAGCTGACAAGCAGACAAGTTGGCAGTTCTCGACTTTGACAATAAATAACAATACAGTTGCAATAATTCAAAAGCGATTTCACAACAGCGAGCTTTTAGATGGGCAGATGACTGATAAGAAAACAATTTGACAGTTTGCGGCGAGTTGACGAATGGGACAGGACACAGAACTAAACAAGTTTCGCCATGAGCAATATATTAAACGAAATATTCAAAATAGAATAATGATTGTCTTCAATTTAAGGCTGCTCAAATTGATTTATGTCGCACACTTCTAGCGACTGCCATTGTGTCTTGGTTATGGTCATCGCAAACGCAAGTTTCACTGCCAACTGAATGCGCTTAAACTGGAACGGCAAATCGGTTGAAGTCTAGGAAATTCATACATAATATGCATTTATTACTTCATTTAAGAATATTGCTGATCCTATCCACCTACCACACACAAACTGAAGAGAAACCTTCCTGCAGGCCAAACGCATATATGGTCCAAACATGAAGTCATTTGGTTCAGTGGTTCTCGAGTTTTACAAATGCGTACCCCGCACGAACGATTTTATATATTAATATGTAGACTTTTTTTTTGTACAGAATCTTTAATATTTGAGTCAAACTCTCTTTGGGAAGAAAGTGTTCTGGTTGAGGGTATGGTTGGACATGCAAGAACAAGATGGGTCGCTTGAGACTTTCATTCCCCGTCATTAAAACAACAGAGATACATACATATGTAATTTGTTTATTAAATATGCACATTTGCAACATAAGTACATCGCTTGTTCACAGTTTTCCGAGTGCATTGTGTTAGAAGTTGTAGTGAATCGTATAAGGAAAGCAACAGCCAACAGTTGCTGCCAACTCTTGGCTTGAATAATTGCTTTAGTAAATAATAAAATTAATGTCAATTACAGTCTAACAAATACTATTATTAACTCTCAGAAGCTGTGCCACAGACGTAATAAGTTAAATAAAAGGTAAACTCTTCGTAATAACATCAATAATGGGTTTCACTTTCATTTAACTTCTTTGTCAATTTCATTTTGATTGAGTTTTTAGTTACACATCGCGAATGCTTGGTTGCATTCAATTATATCGAATATGAAATGTTTCATTGAGTGGCGCTCTGGTTCAGATGTTCAGATGTTGCCGACGAAACGACAACAAATTGCGTGCCTCTTTCTGTAAATACGAAAATGTTGCATGCTCGCGCCTTTGCGTTAAATGAGAGTGAAAGTAATTAACCACAGAAACAACAACAACAGCAACATCAATGACAACAACAAGTAAAGCGTGCAGTTTGATGATGTTTTGTGTCACCACGCATTACATAGCCGAAGCCAAAGACAACAACTAATTGCTGCCACTGTATTTATTACGTTGTGTTATGTTATGTTGCTTTTAATTAACTTCAATTGCTGCATTGCGCTGCCAAAGTGACAATTGTCACCTTTTGTTGGTCGCTTTTCCTTCTAATTCAATATTTGTCGTTTTGCTGATTGCTTTCGCTTATTATCAACTACATGACATGCTTTAGACAAATTCGTAAACACAGGCTATTCACAATAGACAAATTCGAAATTTGTTAATTACCAAAGGTAATTATAGACGACGGCATGGATGTACCGCCGCGTAGCGATGACGAAGTCAGGAGCAGATGACCTGCCTGCTGAGCTGTTCAAGACTGCTCTTTTGCCGAATATGGCTAGATGAGAGCATGCTCGATGATTTGAACTTCCTGTCCTGTCCTCAAGAAGGGTGATCCCACAGTGTGCGCTAACTACCGTGGTATCAGTCTTCTTTCCATTGCATATAAGGCTCTATCGAGCGTATTGAGCGGAAGACTAAAGAACTGATTGGACCTTATCAGTGGGGTTTTACGCCTTGTAAGTACACCATAGATCGGATACTCAAACTACGCCAAATCCTGGAAAAGACCCACGAACACCAAATCGACACCCACCATATCTTTGTCGATTATAAAGCTATGCTGAATGACGTTGAGCAACACACGCAGCTCCGACAAGGTAGAAGGGAAGAGCTTCTCTTCACAGATTGAAGAGGGCGCGCAAAGCAAAAACGCATTGAGGAGAGCTTTACGTCAGGCCGTATTCCGATAACGGGTTGTTATGGCCAGTTAAGAAGAAGAAAGTGCGGTTATTAAATTATTAGTATTATTATTTATACTAGCTGAACCCGCGCGGGTTCACCTAGTATATCCGTACTAGGCCTTACGCTTTTTTTCCAAAAACAATCAGCTATTTTGAAACCAGAAGGAAAGGAATAAGAGCCCACAAAACACATATCTAGTAAAATCCTAAAAAATAATATTTTTACGGCCCACTTCTCTCTCCTAATTCAACAGTTTTGCAACTTCTATTTTTATATCTCTAAACAAACGCGTAATTTCACACATACAAACCGTGCAGTTTTCAATAATTTAAAGCAAATGAAGCTGTCCAGCTGTGCAATTGAATACCATTTACGTTCAAGTTTATTAAAATTTAAATTCTATACTTGATTGCTCCCCAGCAAGGGGTCAACTTGTGTGGTCATTGTAAATTAGAATATTTTAGTGCGTTTAGTGCAGACCGCAGACGCAACTTCTATAAATAAACAAGAAGATTGGGATGCATTTGATATCTGACGCTTTACACAAGTACATCGGAAGACTAGCCTTTGAAAATGTTTGTATGGTGCGACTATTATGATGAACTGCATTGTTAAATCGACAAATCGTGTTTGAATTTCGCATCGAAAACGAGTACGTTTATATGAAATCGATGATATGATATTATCAAGTGCAATAGTCTTGTTTCTGTTTCATGTACTTTCTCTTGTGTGCAGTGTTGCAATCGTGAAAACACCTTCCATGTTTTGTTTACAAATTCATTTTGGACGTTAGCCTAATTTTTATCGATTTTATGTTTTCATTTTCATGATTTGTGCTATACATATACATATATATATATATATATGTCTAAACGTGCGCTCTTGGGGGCGGGAGTCGCTGCTGCTCTTCTTTATTTATACCTTTACTTTTTTTGACTGTTTGAACGGCTCATTGCATTTTTAGGCGTACGAATTTGCATATATATGTGTGTGTGTGTGTGTGTGTGTGTGAGAATGCTGTTATTTTTGCCTTTGTACAGTTCAACAAATAACGGGGTCAGCTCACTACCTGGCCTAGAGTCCGCACACTTAATGCTGCCATTTGAGTTATCCACGTGAATGTGTGGCATATACATAATTTGCAACTTTGGTGAAACCATTGTTGCCACCATTATTGTAGCTTGTTGCAATTACCTACATACATACATACGTACGTATTGAACCCAATCGCATTTATGACTTTATGCAGTAGTTGCGATTGCTATTGCCATGGCAAATTAACGTAAACATAACCCAAAAAAAGTACCTTGAGGTAATCGCTTTTTGCTGCTTTTGGCTTTAAATTACGATTTGCTTCGTGTTCTATTGCCTATGTCAGATACAGTTCACACACGCAATCGTGAACACTGCACTTACATAAACAACTTACTTAAAGGTCGATCAACAATATTTGAAAGCGGCGGTTAAAACTGCGATACTGAGATAGATAAAGATATATTTGAGCTAGAGTTACAAAATTTGGTGTGAAAGCCATCAATCAAATCATCAATCTTCTTTTTTGTCTACTTTGTCAGAAGCTCCTCTTCATAATTAAAGCCACACTCCGCAACATATTGATTTAAAAATTGTGACAGACCTATTATATAAGTAGGCTAAGGAAGATTTTTGGACCCCCTTTTCACAACCTATATGGAATTGAATATGGATGAAACTTATATCATTGTGTAGGGAATTTTCATAAGAAGTGCAGAACATAAGTTTTATTCATATATTTTGCCAAATCATATGTAAAATTAATAAAAAAACATTTATGTTGAGATGTCTTTACATGTGTAAAAGCAATGAGAGACGGCCTAAGCTTCAACTTCGGCTGTGTCTGTGTAAATAGCCGACAAGTGTTCGGACCGTTCGGTCTACGGAAGAACATGACGGTCTTATATGTATTTGTGGCTCGCAGCTCAGTTGCTCATATAAATCATAGACAGAGAGAAATCAGAAATACTAAATGGTTTTGGATTAAAAAATTTTTGGATTCGACTGCGGGGCTACCCGCCCAATACTATTGACAAAAGTTTTTCCATTAAGGTATAAAAGTAACTTCTTAATTGGAACTTCCCAACAGGAAAATGCATACAGTCATATCCATAGGAAAATAAGAACATCTTTGTTCTTGAATTTCAATCTTCGGAAAACAACCTTTGGTTTTCATAAGTTCATGTTATAGCGAATGCACTGTACCATTTGTTGCTTGTTCTATTGCTTATGTCTGAAATTTGCAGGTTAATGTTGCCTCGGTTTTTAAGTCATATTACGCGTCATGTTCTTGAAGTTTTTCTTTTTGCTCTATCAAAAGTAACGGTTATTGCCACAAACGTTTTAAACGCATTACAAGTACAATTTATGGCTTAGGCTTATGCGAACATTTACATTGTTCAGTGGATTTCATCATTGGACTTTGGGTCTTTATCTAGTTTAGAAGTCAACTGACATCAAAGACGATGAATAATTTACATGGTTCAAGTCTTGCATACAAATGCTGTTGTATGATTCCATTCATGTCAACAACTATCAAGTACACCTGTGCACACTGTGACCATCATATAGCACTTTGTGTACACATTTGCGTACAAGTGTAATTAAATATTATGCTGAACTCATTAAAGCAACGAGTAGTGCGTATATTTTGAATCAATAAAACTGTAAGTTAGATTCACACTTCGAGAGATTGTTGTTGCATCATAATTCTCTTCTCTATTAAAGAGGTAGTTCTATGGTTTTTTCACTGGGATTGCTTATATGCGATTGTACAGCAGCACTTGTCAAGGCGGCTGTTGCGGCTTGCCTTAATCTTATCTCTAATCTTGACGGCGACAGCACTTAAAAGATAAAGCTAAGTGATTTTAATTTTGTCAACAATCACAAATTGGATTTTCAAACGTTTTATATGCCGTGCTCAGACACGCAAATTTATTGTCGCTACACATCTAGTAGACTACGTAACTATTCTAGAAACTATCGTCAAGTTTTAGCAAATTTATTTAAATTACCGGTATATTTTATAGCCCACTTATTTTACAATAAGTTGTATGACAACTTATGACTATGAAATGAGTCATTCTAATATTAAACCTTTCGCGACCTAAGTTGCTTTTAAGTAAAAAGATCATGCAACATCGTGTATCAAGATCGTGTAAATTAAATGTATAAGAGAAAGAGGTCGAAGAAGAAGAAGGGGAAGAGGAAGGGAAATAGGAAGAAGCGGAAGAAAATGAAGAAGGGAAACGGGAAAAAGAATATGCTCTACCTCGAAAAGAGCAGGAGGGTTGGCGAGCGAAGCGAGCAGGGGGCCGAGCTCCCTAGGGTGTATATAATGTACCCTTTTGCCTCCTTCTTCACAGATGGATATCCCGGTTGGAGGTAGCGTTTACTCAGAAAATTATAACATTAGATAGGGCTTCAGGCTCCCGAATCACTGCAGTGTATTCCAGGCCGAGGTCCTCGCAATAAATAGGGCATTGACCTGTCTAAAGAACACAACAAGTACGTCGGGCATTGCAGACATATATAGCGATAGCCAAGCGGCTATAAAATCACTTAGCTCAATATCGTCTAACTCGATAGTGGTAACAAACTGGCGCAGATCGCTACAGGAGATGGCTCAGCAGTACGTTATTAACCTGACATGGGTGCCGGGATACCAAAGCATAGAGGGGAATTCTATAGCTGATGAGCTTGCCAGACAGGGTACTAGTTCACCTTCTCCTTGATGAAGAAGGTACAAGTATACCCCTGGTCTTTTGTAAGGTCCATATTATGAGTTATTGTAAAAGTATTGAACATAAACGCACAATCTTAAACTATGTTCCCTTGACCGAGAGCGATGCTCTGATGACGTGCGCTTCATTACCGGGCACTGACTTTGTGAGTGTAAAATTTAGAAGAAAACCAGCAAGACTCCACTAACTTAATACGAAAACGATGAAAAGAAACAGATTAAGATTATCCATCCGGAAGATGAAGTGCATGGTATCTTTTAAATCTTTTTAGTATTAAACTATTATTTGTGGTTTTGAAGTCTTCTTATGTATCTAGTGCTAAAGGTTTTAATTGTGTTCTTAACATAGGGAATGTTAAGATCTTTGTGTATATTTGCATTCGAAAAATAAAAGGGGCAGCAACTATAGTACGGAGTAGTTTTGATTGGTAACGCTGAAGAATATTTGATGTTAGACTGGCATTCAGTACCTTACAGCTCTGCTGCATATGGCTTTTAGTGTCGACGATCTAGATTCCAAAAAAAGCTCACCTTCTTAAAGTTGGCGTGCACTTTTATTTTCCAGCGTTAAAACCAGGTTTCTATCCGGCTGAGCTCAGACCATAGATGCAGAGAAGCTACCAAAACTAATCAGTTTTAAACTTTACCTTCAGTATGACCTCGATTGCTTTTGTTCAATGTTGTTAAACGCATCCATTGACTCCGTAGTACATACTGAGTTCAAGCGTACAAATTAAAGAATATCTTGAACAACTACAATCAAGACCACATCACAATCTCTACAGCAATAAACATGACCAGTATTGAGCAATATCTTCAACAAAATTATGAGATAAACAAAGCAACTTGTGACCCCACCAGCTGCGTATTGGCCATTTTATGGGTCCAAAAATAAACGCATCATATTTTGACATTACGAAATTGGAGCAGCAATGGTCTTAGCTGCAGCTAGAAATGCGTTGCGTGGGTCGTGGCAGGCTTATGTGTGCTTATTTTTAGTGGCACAGGAAGCTGAAGAACACAATGCGCGTCTACAAACAAGGGTAAAGCCCATATCAGTGGAATTGAAGTACAATGAGTATAAAGTCTTGATAAGCGAAGAACTAAATCAAAATTAAACAACAACCATAAATGTGAAATGACTAATTGCAACAAGTTGAGCGCAGTATTACGCACAATACAATTTGCAGCAACCACACACACACACACACACACACACAGACAAATACACACAGTGTTGTATAATTTGATATTTCCTCAATTGAGTGACACCAGGCATGCCACAAGCCCCTAACCAACTGTCGTTAAAGTCCGCCACAAAGCGCGTAATCAATGAGCACTCTCTGTCGGCGTCTCAGTCAGCGTCAGCGTCGGCGCCAGCGCTTGTCGCCTGCTGCTTATGTGCATACTTTCTTTCAGTGCATGTGTGTGTGTGCGTGTGTGTGTGTGTGTGTGTGTTGCATGGTGGCAACTCGTTATGGTCGTGCCAGACTGGTTGTCGTCGTCGCCGCGACGTTGTTGCAGCTGCAGGCTGTCTGTCTATGCCTTTGGCCAAAAAACTAAAGGTCATACACTATGCGCATTGCAGGCGGAAATAATTACAACAAGTACATGTCTATTGTGCTTGGCCGGAAGCCATGACCATTCACAATAGATAAGCCATCGATAAACACAGTGCAATGCATGGCATTGTTATCGATACTTATTTTGACAATTGCAATTGTAGTGCATTCACATTTAGTACAAGTACTTTTGTTAAGTGTAAAATAAGCAAATAACATGCATAGTAGTTGAGCATACACATGGTAAAGACCAATGTTTAGGGCCGGTTTTAGACAAAATGGCATCGGGGCCGTACATAAAAGAATGCTTTAGGGCATTGTTCCGCAAAGCGTGTGCCGCGGTACACTCTGGTGTACCGTGGTCATCACTGGTGACTGGTGACACTGGTTTCTTTCGAGACCAGCAGAGCAACCCCAGGCTCTAAAAGGGTTGTGCGTAGGGTTTCGGGCCCACCATGTAAAATTCCAATTACAATGAAAGAAATACATCAGGACGTAACCCGGTAGCGGGTTGTTATGGCCAGTTAAGAAGTAGAAGAAGTTTTTAGATGTACACGGTTCAGATTTTACTTCTGTGTGAAACATATGAGTAAGACATATTCGCTCATTTAAATGAGCTCAACAGAATAAATGCAAGGCAGGAATTCTTATAATTTAACATCTTCGGACCAAATTGAAAGCTCAAGTGCTAAGATATGCTTCCAAATGTCATGGTTGTCGATTCAGAAAAAAAGTGCAGTCTTTGATAGTGAAACACTTGGAGTGTGACCTGCAACCTTTGGACTGGGTACAAAATCCATTCTTGGATAACATTCCCCTTGGACACTTACCGATAAGCGAGCAGGAAGAATTCATGGAGATAAAAACTGATCGAACATTAAAACTAAAATTTTCCGAAGTAGAGCTCGCACATTTTTTATTTTCAACTTTCGCTACTATTAAATCGAAACAAGGAACGCCTGAGGACAATCAATGAAGAGATGAGAGCAGCCTTATCAACGATTGCTCAGACTTCTTGATTGGCTCGTGTACCTTAAACACAAAAAGTTTGCGAAACACTGCTTTAAAATGAAAGACGATGGAGTACCAAAAACATACAGTTATTCAATTTACTTAAATAAAGAACCTGCTACCTACTTTAGCTACTTCAATGGCTTAAAACATATCGCTTCCGCTCCTACAGCCACCAACAAGGTGTAACTTTTGAAAGTGTCTCCAGTGCTTTAGACGATATAGTATTCATCATTCATGGTCAGCGTCTGATTTTGAGTACTTATTTAACTAAAATAAAAACAAGTTGCCAGTACTAGGTACTAGCCAGGCACGGCGTGTGGGGTGCACACAGGCGACATCGCGGGTGCAACGAGCTGGCCTGTCTTTGTCTCGCGCCAAAGTAATCAAAGTATTTTTGTTACATATTCATACAGTTTTACATGTAATTGACTTTAGGAGCTTTGGCCAAGCAAGCGAAATAGCTATTTGAACAACTAACGATTCAGCTTTTTGCTGACAGTCACTGCTAAAGTCAACAATATTCGGAGAGCAACCTAAATATTTGTAGAAAAGATTAAGGGACAAGTACCATCCACCAATGAATCTTAAACTCGTTGCGATGTCAAATGTGGAGAGTGCATACTCTTTTTCGTGATTTTTCAGCTACTGACATCCTTGACTGAAGTTGAAGCGGTTTCGAGAAGATAGGAAAAAAATGGATTCGCTATTGAACTTCTAGAATAAAGATCCAAGACACAACTTGAATCATGGCAGATTTACCAAGATATGCACAATCTGCCGACGTCATCTTCTTCTTAACTGGCCATAACAATCCGTTAACTGCTCGCTTATTGCAACTAATGATATCGATATCATTTGCGCATACGACGAACTTGACGTCTGCCTACTTTTGGTCCCTAAATTTTTAGCGCGTCTGAGAATTACCTCATTGTCTCGCGATGAACTATCATCAGCAGCGAGTTCTTTTGCCGATTTTATAGCAGATTCATTTGTATAGTTGTAAATAAATTAAACTCAATTTGTACTGATTAGTGGTGTAAAAAATACATCGATGCATCGAAAACATGGATGGTTGGCCTGTCATTTTCCGTTGTTCTCGAACTTACGATGCATCGGCAAAACATCGATGTTTTTAAAACCATTGAACATTTCACCATCTCTTACGCCAACCTACTACTCAAGATCATGCCAAAGTAAGTAACTTATTCGCACTTTTACAAATAGTGTTTGCGGTAGGGAGAGTGTCATCTCAAAGTTTATTCAAAGCCCAAACTCTCAGCGATAGAGACTGCTAAAGTTGACATAATTTAGTCGTAGATCTATTGGTCGCTATTATATAGTATCTAGAAATCTTCTTATGTTCAGATAACTTTAGTTTCACAAATGTCGTATTATATAACGAAGTTTCTTCTATATTGAAAAGCACAAGTTGTAAATATAAAACATGGGAAAACCATCGATGCATCGTTGTTTTTAGTCCGATGCATCGACCTACATCGATGTCCATTGTCGCTGGACTCTGCGATGGTAAACATCGATGTTTTGGTCTGGATTAACATCACTACTACGGATGCTGTGTTTGATTCTGCACTCACTGATGATATTGAGTTAAAAATTAAGTTCAACAACAAAACGTTGACTCGTTGCAAATCATCGCCACCCGAAACCGGCCCTGTATATATGCACACAGTTAGCTGGTTCTGTGTCTGTGTGTGTTGCACTATGTGAAACAGAGTTACAAATGTAAATGTTTGACAAATAATGTCAATGAACTTATGCGTCACTTTGCGAGTGCAATTCATGTAAATATACAGTATATGCACGGGAAGTACTTGTAACTGCACTTGGGGCCATTTTGTTTTTGCAATTGTCCTGCAACAACAATAAGAGCCACCCTTGCACTGACTCAAAAGCTGTATATAATTTGCATATGCGGGAGAGGTTTTATATGCTTCCTCTATTATCATAATGAAAGCTGATGTGTTGTTGTTGTTGGTATTTGTGGTGTGTTCGCTTAATTAAAAGTTCTTGCATGATATTCACTACAAAAAGCAACAAAAACAACAACAACTTTGGAATATATGTATCTATAGTATTACACCCGAACAACCCTCTAATATGTAAAAATGCGTGTTGCAAATTTGCCTTGAACCCAAATTGTAAACGGCGTTGGCGAGCTGTCAACTTATCAACAGCCACCACCAAAAGTGCTCCAACCGCTGACTACATAGCGTCCATGTCATGGCGTCCAACAACAAACCAAAGCAACGCAACGCAACAACATGGCATTGGCATCGATAACAACGACTGTTGGAGAGACAGACAGACGAACAAATGGTCATATGCAATGATCTCCTTCCATTAAACTAGATGGCGACGACAAGCTTTTGTTGGTTTTATGGATTGTTGTTGTTGTCATACTCTGCGCTCTATGTGAAATGGGTATATTAGATTAAATGGAAACTGGAATAAATAGACCCTTTAGACTTCTGCATAGCTTGAACCAAGGCATAACTATTACAAGGTATGAGTCGTCTGCCTAAGCTCGCTCATTTTGAAGGCACTATTTTTGTTCATTTTGTTGCAAACGTCAATGAGGGAGCTTATGTCGACGCATGTTATTTGCGCCTCTCTTTCTCTCTGTCAGACTCTTAAGAAAATAAGTGCCCTCAACTTCAACCATGGAATAATAATTACAGGTAAGGACTATTCTGGCGACGCGATTGCCACAATTTTTAGAAAGTCCAGCAATACATACAAACTCACACGCAATTAAGGCAAGGCCATGGTAGAATAATATAAGGTATGATTACACTTCTCCTTCTAGGCACCCCAAATTTTTTTAGTGAGGCAGCATTGGAGAAATATACTGCTGCTTTGTGTACACATCGCATGCATATATACATTTTGCGATGCCTGAAAAAGAGGCAACTTCTCTTAGTAATCATACCTTATATAATTCTACCATAGGCAAGGCAATAACATACGCAGCACAACCTTTTCAGTTTGAATTTTCAAATAGCGATATTTTAAAAAAGATAACTCAAAACGGTTTCCGGATGTGAAATCAGCGGCCCAAAATTTAACGGAAAAGTTATGTTTTACTTCAGGGTTTTATTTTTTTATATGGAAATTCAAAAAAATGTTCGATCATGGATCAGGATAAGAGAAATTTTCTGACTTCGCAACCTTCGAAATCTAGAATTTTTTGAAATAGCGATAATTCGAAAACGGTGCTACAAAATGGTTTCCAGATTCGATATCAGCGACTCAAAATTTACCGGAAAAGGTATGTTTTAGTCATAGTCATAGGTGTTAGAGCAAGGCGACTCTCTCTCTCTCTCTCTACTGTGTGTTGCTTCGGAGCGACACAATTTCCTATAAAAGTTGGAAAGTTGCTTGGTCGCCATCTGCGAGGGGATAGACCGTTGGCGGAGAGCGCACAAGCTACCCTTCATCAGGCTGTAACCCAGTAACGAATTGTTATGGCCAGTGAAGCAGAAGAAGACGGTTTTACAAGAGCTTTGTGGATACTGTGTATCTTATATAGTCGTTATTTACCGCCTTTAGCATCCTACTTGTTTTTTTGACTGCACAATAAAATTGCAAATGCAATAAAGCAAATGGAACTGGGCATGAACAACAGCCAAAGGCGTGGGATTTGGCGGTAACTCCAAGCTGTTGGTGGAGGTTTTTTCGATTATGAACGGCAATCATTTACAGCAGACGGACAACGAGTGTCTGCACTTGGGCAAGCGATAAGAGAGCCGGCGCCCAACTTCAAAAACCATGCTATGGACTTTTATTTTTGGATTTATGAGGCAAGAGGGCGTGGTTAGGCGGGGGACACAAGACAGACTCTATTAAGTAAATGCATAATCAATATGTATGACTAAACGGCATAACAATGATCATATCGCTAACCAAATAGAAACACCAATTAATTTGTGTGGTTTATCGCCTTGGGCCGGAAACTCGAGTCAGTCAGCTGAGTCGAAGAAACTTTGAAAAGAAAAGCGTGAAAAAAATGAAGAAAAACCAAACGAGCACGCGGAAAATTGCGCGTTAACATGTGAAACCGGAAATTATAAAAGCAAAAAATTACGCCGTTATTAAAATTTCACATATTGCGTGCGATAATCGTAAAACAAACCGCAAAGCCTGCACATATTTAAATATATCGCATATTTATTAATACACAATTTTCATAAATGCATAAATTTAGACGACTTCATATTGTGTCTTATCAATTAAGGAAGTTCAGTTGAAATTTGCGTTGATCCCTTGATCCAAACGCGGCTATTATCTAAAGTGCCCTAGACTGAGGGGCTGTACTACAAATCTTCTGACGCATCTGGATTTTTTCAATATGTGTGGTTTCTATATCTAATTGTAAACACGAGTGTGATTTGTGTTTATTTACACAAATTGTTTTCTTAGCTGCTGCGAATTTGCGCTGATTCAGAAGCTGCTATATTTTTCTGCCAAATATTAAAATTACAAATTAACTGTTTTAATTAAAAAAAGAAAACCAGTTTGGGCGTTATGACGCATTTAGCAGCCTTTACTTATTTCTGTTTTAAGAGATTTGTTTTTAATAACATTTTATCAATTTGGGCAGTTGAGTTATTCGCAATTAAAGCACGTTTCAATTTTTGATTATATAAATAGTCTATTCGAAATGCCAAATCAACAGGCACTTTTGCAGGTTTCTGAAACAACAGTTGTGCATATTCACAAGCTGAATTCACGGTGACAAATATTGTATACACTTGCGAATATCTGTTTTATCGCAAAGCTGTTATTGCATTTAAGCGATAATTGTGATAATCGGATATATGCAATAATCGATATCTTTTATAGAGAAGAGCGAAAATGCAGCGCTGTTTTTGCATATAAGAGATCATTTCATATAGGCGATAATCGGATTGTATACACTTGCGAGTATCTCTATATACTCAAGATACATTATTGCGATATTACTGGCTTGAACGATTACTCTATTGTCAATCGATTTAATAAAAAGCACTGTTAGCAATAATAAAGTTATTGGGGAGTATTGTACCGCGACCAAGAGATCTATTTTGCCCGCTACTTAGCTTACAGCTCATCTGCTAATCCTATCTCCGCGATAAATTTGATTACACTATGCAACCAATTTGACCTCAATGAAAGGCCTATGACTAAAACATACCTTTTCCGGTAAATTTTGAGTTGCTGATTTCGAATCCGGAAACCATTTTGGATTTTGTAGCACCGTTTTCGAATTATCGCTATTTCAAAAAATTCGAGATTTCAAAAGTTGTGAATTTAGCAAATCTCATATATCTTGGGAACCTTTCTAACAATCAAAATGAATTGTAACTCAGACAGTTTTGGTCTATCTTTATTAAATTGTAAGTTATAGGGCAATGAACACAAATATGTATATACACAACCTCCCTCATTAAAATTCGTAAGAGAACGAAAAGTTAAGAAGCTGCGCTGCTGACGTCGCAGCGATGACGTTACTTTGATAAGTATACATTGCTAACAAGTATGTGCTGCAGTTAAGAGCTTGCGGCAGCTTAAAAGAGGCAACTACTCTGAGTTATCATAACTTATACTTATGCCACTATGGTTCTAGCAGCGTTAAGTAGCGCCATAGATTACTTTACAAGCAGAATGCAACTTATCTTTTTCGACGGCACCTGCAATCAGTCCAATATTATCACTTTATTAATACAGATCAGGCATAATGTCAACGACGTTGACTGGCGCTATATATAATTCGTTGTGATTATCGCAAATATACACCCTAGGCAACGTGATGTGCTGGTATTTGTGCCGACGTGTAATTGTGATATCCCCGAGTCGACGTGTCCCACATTCACAAAGTAGGTCCCATAATACAATGTATAAGCAAGCGAAAGATGTAGCTTTTGCATGTGTTCCTTGATATTGAGCTGGATCAAACCATCATTCACTTTCTCTTCTTACGCTTCTTTCTACCTTTGCAATTTCATGTAAATCGTGTGATTCTCATTTCAAATATTGAAATACTATATACTTTTGGAGTTTCGAGGAGCACGACAAACTCTAGCAAAAAACTAAGTAGTCCGCAATGTGCTCTTATATGGCTGTTCGTTGTGAATTACCAACGAAATAGAGCAAAACCTTTGTAAGTGTATAGATTAAGAAGCAGTTAATTAAACATATGCTCCCTCACTTGTGGCATTTGCGTGGCAAGACATTTAGTTCGCAAGTTTCTGCTTAAAATAATACAGATGGCAATAAACTGGTGAAATGTGTCACCCAGATTCCAAAAGGTCCAACATAACTCAAATGTTAACTAATCAGACGAGATTGGTTTGGGGCTTGTCAGCTTTTACCCAGCTGTTTGTTTATTGCATTGGAACTTGGGGCACGTTCCAATCGCTTGGCATAATGCAGAGAGCGAGACCACTTTTTGTTGTCAAGTTTTGTTTTTGCAACATTTTGTTTTGTCAGTTTGCCAATTTTGTTTTTTTTTCTGCAGTAATGTGCACAATTAATACTTGAGTTTGGGGCGTGATGTTGCCTAAATTGACTTGAAAATAAAGTTTTGCCGCCCATTTTTGACTGACTTACTTTTTCGAACAAAATGTACATATATTTGCACAATTTCAGACTATAATTTCGAAGTTTTTTAATACAAATTGATATGCATATTATGTTTTGTAGTTAACCTAAATTTGTATTTACTTTTTTTTTTTTGTAGAAAAGGTCTTGCCCAAGTTCCCATAATTTACGGAGTTTTTTAATTTAAATTTGTGCACGTACACTGAATCACGATTCTCTAATTGAAAAAGCCAAAGATAAAACCAAAACCCGCTAATCGCCGAGAGCCCAGAGATGGTAACAGACAAGGGGCAACTTCATTATGATTCAGTTAAGTCGCAACTGATAAGATATATCTAGCAGGTATTAGCAGGCTGCTGATTCAGTTTTGAGTTCCAGTGAAGAAGCATATATATATTGTTAATTAGATGAACTGTCATGGCTTATCAAGCGGAAAACCTTTATACTACGTGTCTTTTATATAACCCAGAATTGTTTATGCATAGATTACGGCTTAGCTGCCGTTACGTAAGCAATGTTTGCGCTTATTTAAGCGCGACAAGGTGTCAATAGATATTAGATTTCAAAACACTTTACATATATACATATATATACTTTATATATAACGAATTCAAGCACAAGCTGCGGTAAATTCTAAACTCAAAAAACAGCTGAGAAAAATGCAATTGTTTAATAGTAAACAGTTGGAGATGAATTTCGCTGCATTAAAGCAAAAACTTGAGAAAGTGTGATGCCGAATTGAATACACTCTTCTTTTGGTTTCTTTATAACAAAAAAAAAGTACATAAGATATCATTTTATATTGAAACAAGATAGTTTTTTTTATAATTGGAATGCCCAAGACAGAGCTAGAAAGGATTAAGGAAACTGTTAAAAAAATCTAACAAGTTACTCAATCGACTATCAGTGAATTCTGATACCTATCATCGATGTGCGTACGCAGTGGCACACTGCTTTTGATACTCATGACATAATGATGTCCAACAAAATTAAGTCGGAATCAAGCTTCAATGTTACTAGACTGGTAAAAGGATTTGGCATCGTTATATTTAGCGATGAAAAAAGTTTAATTAAGATGCGAAAAAGTTGAGCTTGGAAGGTTCAGATGGCTACCACAAAAAAATAAGAGCGTTGGGATATCGTTTTCAAAAATTAGACCATGGCAGAAAATCCCTTATGGTATGGGCTGTGTTCAGTGCTATGTCCAAGTACGCAATGTAAGTTTCTCGGGTCGAAAATTTTCAATTCATATAATAAGTTATTTAAAAGCGAGGCAGTCCCATTTCGAGACGTTTTCCCTTGAGCTAAAAAAGTCGTACTTTTTTTGAGGATGTCTGTGAGATACTTTCTGTACAATTGTACAAGTATAGTCAGTATGGAACTTAAAAGAAGCTTTTATGAGGAGGAATCCGTGCCATCGAACCGGAATGGAACAATATGAACATCTCCGTCGATGGACTTAACGACAGCCTAATATGCCATTTGAAACATATTTGCTTTACTCAAATTTGAAACGAAAAACTACCAAACGCGGAAAAGTCTACCAACCATGCAAACGTTGACCAAGCGCAATTATTTTTTAAGTTTGAAAAGTAAGTCTTTTTGGGGACAGTGAGAGATAAAGCAAAAACAGGATCGCCTGAGAACGAATGGAAACGTCACACTGTTGGAATAGCGAGCGAACGCAATGTCGATACACGCTGCTTTCAAATACAAGGCTTTTGTTCTTCACATTTGAAAACCAAAAAGAAAGAAATTAGGAATAAACTTATAAATTTCATACAACTATAATCAATTTTTCAAATTCTTTGTAAAGCATGGCATTTGCTTACACCGGTTCGTAGCTTTTTCGGTATAACAAGCCTTCTTTAACTAGAAAAACTAGCTGCAAATAACTGCATATTTTTCGACGTGGCAATCTTGTAGAAGTGATCCGGATGTCTTTGCTTTTACTCTAATTGTAAAACATTAGCTAAAGGTCTTGTAGGAGTGCTCCGGATGTATTTGCTGACGAACACCCCACAACTGCACTCCAATTGTTAAACATAGCTAAAGATTATTTTTGTTTCCTCTTTATTCGTATCAAACTTTTGGGCCATCCCATAAAACCATTTTTTGATTAAAGAGTAAAATAATGAAATTGTAAACTGCGCTAATTTAAAGCGTGCCTTATAAGTACACGCTGCTCTAAACATAAATAAAAAAAACTGATATATTAATGGCAACAGTGAAATCCACGGGCTTTGACTCATGCAATGTGCTCCGCTCCAGGCACAAGCTCCGCCTTACATTGGGGCCTGAGATCCGACCCGAATGCAATGTGCAAGTGACTGTGACAAAGACTCAACACTTGCCTGACACGCTTGCACACTGCCACCAGCCGGCTGAGTCATGCCCCATTGGAGCTGCAGCCAGCTTAGACATGTGTACATACATAGATACATATATAGTAAGTACGCTAAGCTTATGATTTTTATGGTTTTCTATTTGCTGTGTAATGAGTATGATTAAGTTTTATGTCGAGTTGAGGGAAATACTTGAGCTTGAGGTGTTAAGTCATGTTATAAGTATGCACATGCCACAAATGGTTACTTGTGCAATGATATAATATATGCCACTGCAAGTTTGTGCGTGTATGCGCATGTTGCAGCATGTGAAAAAAGCCACGATAGTCAAAGACTTGCTGGGGCATTTGTCATGAGAAAGACAGGCCAAAAGGCAAAGTCAGAAAAGCGACACTAGACTTTGAGGAGGGTTTGTGTTACAGAGCCATTAAAAATGCATGAAGGATGTAAACATGTGGGCGTGGGCCGGGCAGGCGTTGGCCTTGAATGCTGCGCCAAACTAACCTAGGGGCAGCAGACACAAAGTGTACTCACGTATTGAAGGTTTTTTGATAGTCCTTAATCTGCTTGCGCGAAAACTCATGAAACTCGGTATAAACATTGACCACTTTGAAGGTGTGCGCCACTGCAACGCCCGCCTCTTGCGAATCCATTATCTCCTGACGACGATTTAGTATGTGCGTCAATTCCGAGCTATCTGTAGTGCTGGACGAGTCCACGCTGCCATTGCGTCCCAAAGAAGGACGACGTCCGTTGTTGGTTATGGGCACGCCCGTCACGGAGGATGAAGCTGATGAAGCGTTTGAAGATACCGACATTTTGTAATTAGATTGTGCTGGAATTTTTCACAATTGTTTTTGCGCGACGCGGCAAACACACCCTTAAAGGGACAGGATAACAGCGAATAGGCTACTAAAAGAGAATATGAGGATACACACACACGCCAACGCACAAGTGCAGCGTTATTATTTTCAAAAAACGACAAGTTACAAGCACTTGCAATTACAGCAGATGTTGGCTTTTTCTGTAATAATTATTTATATGCCAAGTTCCAATAGAAATTTCAACTTGGTCGCGCCAAAAAAGCAATACGAATTTATTTATACACAACGCAGGTAGCAAAGCAACACCCGTTCTCGTTCACGACAAATACAAAACAAAACAAGGCGCACACGAAACGAAGGTTTTTGCTTTTTCACACGGCAGTGTGAACGTATCTTAGACAAGCAGAAATACCAAAAATACCAAGCTTGTAATAATACCAGGAGAATACTTTAAAATTTAAATTTTATCTTACCGCCATTGGTTTTATGCACTTAAATAGAATGCTCTTTGTATAGACTGTTAAGGAAAGCAAAAGCTGACGATTTCCTAGGAATTTTGTAAAATATGCAATCAGATATTACTTAGTATATTATATTACTATACTACTACTACCATTAATAAGCCTAGCCTATTATGGATGAACTACTTAAATATTAAGCAAAGTGATGAGGCTCTCAATTGAACCTTATATTTTTTAAATGAATGTTCTTTGTTCATAAAACGAAAAAAATTCAAATTCAAAATTTATTGACTATGTTTGCCCTACAATAGTATTCATTCGCTAAAAAATTTGTCTTTCTTAAATTTAAGATAAAAACTAAAAACTCCTAAAGGAAGTATGCATCTGGCATTAGACACTGTCACCAATTATAAAAAAGTACTAGCCATAATTTAATTAATACACATTGAACGGCACATTGAAAATAAGTATTAAATTGCTGTATGTATAAATAATTTTGTATTTTTAATTTTTTTTTTAAATTTAAATCTTATCCAAATGTTACAAGGGAATTTTGTTGGTGAAACTTATACATATATTAAAGAATTCGTAAAAACAAGTCATAAGACAATTAATTCGAATATGTTGATTTATTAAATACATATTATTTAACTTATATTTAAAAAGTAAAAAAAAACATCAAAATATTTACATCTGCACGTGTTTTTTCAATGATCTGGCAACATCATTGCTGACGTTGACACGTGAATGGCAACTTAATTGAACAATATTTTCATTAGTCGGCTTGCACTTTGCCTTTTTTTGACAAATTGTGTTTCTGCACTTGATTTATAAATAAAATTACTATTTAAAATGGGCAATACATTTTTCAACAAGTTGCTGCTAATAGCAGGATTTGCCAGCTTGGCACATGCTGCCTTCTCAGCCGCACACCGTAAGTTTGCATAGTAATGTGCAAATAATCCTCCCAAGCAATTTACTTATCAAATTTAAACTATTGCCTTAGATCGCACATATCTCCGCTTAACGGAACAGGAGTGGAGCAGTCTTCCTTTAGATGTGAGCGGAACAGTTTTATAGTTAGTGCATATAAATTACTGTATCTTATTGTTACAGATTGTGCTGCAAACCGTCGTTAGTCTGGTTTTGGTCATCTACAATATCATACAGATTGTCGGCAATTTTAAGGAAATTCGCGCCACTGTCGACTTGCAAGAAAAGTCGTGGGATACGTTTGGAAACTTCCCATCATTTTACTCATTTAATCATCGCGGGCGTGCCTTAAGTCCAAATTATGCGCCACCGGAACAAACGCGCAGTACTGTTAGCGGCAAAAGCGCCTTGGATGTTTCGGAGTAACAACAACAACAATTGCAACTTGAACCAAAAATCGTGCTCGTAGTTTATACAAATAATAGCGTAAATTACATTTAAAAACACAACAAGTAAAATTGTTAATCTTTTTTGCCTAGCAAAGCCAAAACGCGCTTCTTGTCGCTCTGCCGGCGCAAGCTTTTAGCGGGCGTGGAATTGCAGCCATTGCTATGACATAGCCGACAGCCAGTTGCTTGGTCGCTTCTTAACATGCATTTGTAATAGAGCTGCATGTCAGTTAGGCAGCCGCGCATCACCTGCTCACTATAATTATCGTAGTATTCCAAGCAACCCAATGTTGCATCATCTGGTTCATTGGCTTGCACAGCACAGGGCATAGGATCCTGCTGGATCTCTTGACACTGCTCGCCGTCTGCGCACTGATGACACCATATGCGCTGCTCGGGAAATGCATTCTTATTGCAGAAGCTGCCCTCACAGCTGCGGCAGTTGAGCACATTCGTGGTATTGCAATGGAAATCTGTACGCTGGCAGCCGCGCACAGTTGTGCCATTTGTGAAGGTGGCCATAACACAAGCCGCTGCCGGCTCTTGGCATTCTTCTATGTATATGCCGCCCGGTCGCTCCCAGGTAGCACAGCCAGCTCCTGCCTCATCGGTGCTGCATTTATAACAGCGTGTAAATGCCAGCGTATTGCAGCCACCATCCGCATCGCATTCATAGCAGCGCTTAATATTAGCAGCAGTTGGCGCTGTGCCGCAGCCGCGACGCACACTCCAATCCTCGTATTCGCAGGCATAACAAGAGGAAGCCTCTGACGAGCCGCATACAGCTGTGGTCAGCTGCTCCGCTTTGTTGCGGCACAGTTCATTGGACACTGTGTCGCAGCTGAGACAGCGCTGCTGCGGCGTGCATCTCAAGTTGCACTTGTTGCCCGTGGCGCACTCCACATAGTGCTCTTTATCGTCGACTATATCAGGTGGCAGCTGTGCCGTGCAACCGCGTACAACGCGATTTAGCTTATGATAAGTGAAGCAGGATTGCTGCTGCGTGAGCAAAACATCTATCTGACATTCATCATAAAGGCTGACGTTGCATAGGCCGCTGTTTATGTGAAATAAATCCATTTTACAGCCGCGTCCTTCATTCGAGTCGCAGCGTGTGCAGGTCAATGTGCTGGCAGCCATTGCATCATTGCAGCCATTGATTTCGCAGTATTGTGTGCTGCTCGTGATAGTATGGTTGCTGTCAGAGACGCAGCCGCGATAGACGCTAGTGGCATTGAGCACCTCGGTATAGCATTGATCCTCGCCAAATTCGTGATGATAGCGACAGGGTCGTGGCTTTCCCGCTGGTGAGTCGACGCAGCTTTCACCGGCGCAGTGATGACACTTGAGGCGGCCCGGTGGATAGACGCCGGCATTGCACAGATTCGATCTGCAGGTTTTCGTATAGCTGGCACCTGTTATGGGAGTGTCACTGCCACAGCCGCGATAGGTTATGGAGTCAACTGCAATGAGGCTTTGTCATTAACTGGCCAAAGGCACGCAGCCTGCATGTTACTTGCTCTCACTTACCAATAGACACGGTACACGACAATTCGTTGCTGCAGTCAATATATGGCAATAAGCCCACCTCGCCCAAGGTCATGGCACACATGGGGTCAACTATGGAGTCACAATGGTAGCACACTATGGCCCAACAGTAAGGAGCTAAAAATAGAATTTGTTTTGGCTAAAAAATATACGCTAATATAAAAAGCAATTAGCGTGGAGCTTACCTAATAATAAGTGGACAAGCAGGCTTAGTGCATGGTAGCGTGGTAAAACCATTTTGAAAACCATTTTGAAAATGGGAACTATTATCGCTTGAAACCCAAGAAGCAGAACTGCATAAACGTACTAAGCTATGCATTTTTAAATAGAACCAGAACCATGGGTACTCGAAATTTTATTGTTAGTCTATGCTTTGTTTGCTCATCCAAATTTATTAACTGTGCTTGTCCATTATCAGCTTTTTAGCAATATCAGTGCACTCCGTATCATGGTAAGTGTTTCGTATGGGTTGATAACACAGATATTAACTGGACAACTGATACCAGAGTCGAAAAGCTCCATGTTTTCGTCATTTGTGATAGCTACCTCATTCTATATTTGGGCACGTATCAATATAAACAAATTCATCCCACAATTTGGAAATTACCTAGAATTTATTGGCAATGAGCAGGGCCGAACGCAGAAACATAAGTCGGCGGATGAAATCCCCAAAAGCCACAGCTGCGTTGCAGGGCGAGGCTTTTAGTAAAAACTCTTCAAGAATATACAATTTAGCTGTCGTTTAGTGACAGTTCATTCATAATTATATCGCATTGGATTGGTTCTATAACTCCAGTAATTTCACTGCAAACAAGCTGTAAAAGCTCACATGTACCAAGGAACTAAAATCCTGATTTTTATGTTGATTTGCATTCCTCATCAATACACATTTTCACCCAAATCTATAAATCTACTCAGTACTTACTTAAAAGGCCATAACAACCCGTCACCGGGCTATGGCCTGATGTAAAGCTCTCCTCCAGGCGTCTCTGCTTGGCACGCGCCTTCTTTAATTGGTGATACCAAAAGTAGATAGTTCACCCTCTACCTGGTCCTTCTCACGGACACATGGTCTGCCCCTTCGACGCTTCCCTTCGACAGCCGCATTGAAGACTACCGCGCCCGATGGAACTATGAACTCTATGAGCTTTACGGCGAAATTGACATAGCAAAGCGCATTAAAATCCAGTGGCTCCGCTGGCTAGCTCATGTTGTACGTATGGATGAAGAAAAAGGTCCTCAATGCGGTTGTTGCAGGGAGGCGACGAAGGAGTACACCATGTCTCCGTTGAAAGGACCAAGTAGAAGGTACACTAACTACCTTTGGTATCACCAATTGGCGAAGGCGCGTGCAAAGCAGAGACGGCTGGAGTAGAGCTTTACATCAGGCCGTAACCAGTTAGGTAAGTAAGTTGGTTGGGCCGTGATTCAAGGCTTTAACTTCGTTGATTACAAACGATGATACCAGGCACCTATAAAAGAGTAATCTTTGTTGTAGCCGTAGAGCAGACTCACATTTAGAGAGAACTTTAGGGAGGGTAGGATTCGGGAGTAATGCTAAGGTAAGTTGATATCAACTCCTTTCTAGGGAGAGACAACTGGCTAGATCGCAGATAAGAAGCGTTTTCTTTGCTTGTCTTATATGGTTAGAACTTGAGCATTATCAGGTATTGAACTACAAAAACTTACCCATGGTATATTTATTTGTGCTCCGATAAGACAGATAGTAAACAGACCAGTGGCTAACTTAAGCTGAACAAACTAAACATGGCAACAACATCATTATAGACAAGCGCTTGATTAAGTAATACAATTAGGGATCTAATTAAAAGAATCAAAATCGTATCTGAATTTTGTTTAAGCATCCAAATTAGTGAATCGTGTTCTAGCTTTATCAGGCTTTTAAGCTTTATCAGGGCAGTTCCCTGAATAATAGTAACTACCTCGATAAAACCGCTGGCATTAATAATGTGAAAGGGAATATCAGCCATGGTAATGGCTATACGGCATTATGACAAGCAACCGTAATATGTGGCAAGTCTTGAAATTAGAATTAGATTAACCGCATGCGTGAGTCATTTGTGGCCTGTTCCAAAAGTGGATAATATCATATCTAGCATATGCCCTGACACAATTGGAAACAGGTAACTGGTAACTGTTCCGGCACGGGTGCAATGTCAATAGTTCACATGTTTAATTATTCAGCTCGCTTAGCTGCCGCGTTGTAATGTCTATTGTCCGTTGTCTATTGTCAGATGACATGAAAAGGCTGCTAGGTGGCTCATTTGCTTACTCGCTCATACACTTATTGGAGTGTTGGGTTGTTGGGTCTATGGCTCTATGGCCCGACCTATTAGCCATGTCATATCGATTTAATTTAAAGCTAATTGCGTGACAATCAGTCACAAGAACATATGTGAACCATTTTCAGCACGGGCAGCGCAAAAACAAAAACAGAATACAGAAACGCCACAAATGTCCATTCAGTTGGTCGTCTAAACTCCGCTGGGTTATCTGTTTCGAGTCAGATATTTGCACAGCTCTCGAGGGTCTGGATAAAAGTACCATACAAACACACTTTAGATAAGCGTGCTGAACTGGTGGTGTCGGCTGTGCAGTAGAAACTTCAAAACCCAATCGACATTCATAGAGATTAACTGGCATGCGGCTCAAGCAATTGTGCATCTGGATAACGTTAACTGCGCTGTTGCAGTGTCAGGCGCAGCTGGAGGAGGAGGGGCAGGATCAGGAACAGGAACAGCAGCAGCAGGAGAAGGAGTTGCATGAACCGGAACTGTTGCCGCCCGGCATTATGCCAACAACAAGCGATCCCATACAGGAGGTAGCTGTAGAGTTGGCAACGGAGGCAGCAGCAATAGTCGACATGGTTACAGCTGCTCCAGATGTGGAAGCAACTACCACGCTGGAGCTTGCAACAGAGCAACATATGAATGATAGCCCAAAGAGTATGGCACCAACGGCACCAATACCGCCAGATGTACCAACAAAAGCAACCACTCAACCGATTATAAGGAATTGCTATACCTGCAATGGACCACAAAATGCCAGCTGTAATTTGCAACCAAAACTACAAAAGTTGGAGGAATGCAAGATGCCGCCAAATGTGGACAATTTTGGTTGTTTTTCGATAGTCAAGCGTAAGTCAACCACAATTTCCATCTTAAGACTATGCTATACTTATCTACTATATACATTACAGCCGACACAAAGCTGGTGATGCGTGGCTGTGTGGCTGATCTGGCGGAGGAGGGTCAGCGGTATTGCAAAACACATACCAAATATTGCGAGATATGCTATAAGCCTGGCTGCAATTTAGCCCAAATGTCTGGTGCCAGCACTATTCAGGTCAGCTGGCTGCTCATGAGCGGTCTTATGATCTTAACCAGCTGGTGCTTGATTCACTAGAGATCCAAATTAAATTACTTACTTTAACTTGCAAGATTTTAATTAAAGATGTTTGCCTGCATTCTTAGTAAACCCCTTAATTACAACATCAACATCCTAACTTATTTTTAGGATTGTATCGCGTATAAAACTCCATAAACAGTGCAGTGCCCGAAGCAGCGCTTTCCGAATTCTAAATACAAATCTGGAAACCTTCTTCTACTTGACTGACTTTAACAAGAGCCACTTCTCCAAGCGCCTCTGCTTCATTCGGTGTCACCAAATTTAGTTAGTTCGCGCTCTACCTGGTCCTTTCAAAGAAGAAATTGCCACCATCAATAACCCCATTGGAGAATTTCTTTATCCGCAAGCACAACATGAGCAAGTCAGCGGAGCCGCTACGACGTCGTTGTAGAGCACATAGAGTTCGCCGTTCTAACGACTGTGTTAGTCCCTGCGAACGCGTAAACACTTCACACCAACGTAACATCTATTGGTATCATCTCCATACTGACATCTTTCTTCTTTGTGACGTCGGAACAAAGGTATACGAAATTCTTTATAATATCAGAAGTATAGTTTTCAACAGTCATTCGAAGAAAAATACTTTGTCTTGCTCGCATTTACAATCGGAGGATCTTTGGCAAATTCTTTATCAATAGCCACAAGGGCTCCGATAACACAGGTCAACATGGTATAGTTGTTGGCAAGCTAAGGTTTATTTCTGAAGTAATTTGTAGCGTAGAATCCGAATCCGCAGTCAGAATTGGCCTATCACGTCAGGATTTTGAGATATTTGAGGTTATGTACCCGACAAATGGCGTTTTTCCTACTTCTGTGTACAAGCAAATTACTTTGGAAATGACACTTAACTTTCCAACAACTGACATAGCCCCGGTATTTGTTGAACTATGTAACTGCTCGGTTACTACTACCAATGATGTCAATATTGAATAAAGACGCTTTCCGGTGTACTATACTTCGACCTTGCGCAACCAACTCTCAATCACAAAATTGAAGATGCCTGAAGCCTCGCTCGGTAATAAAAGATTCCCAGATGTTCTCAAGGTCTTACCTTGATGGAGCTGCGTGTGTAGCTGTACATTATTCTGTGAAGTCGCTCCAGAGATACCGAACTTAAAAAATACGGCGTTGCGATCCCTTAACGGGCGTTCAAATCGATAAAGTGGTAGTGGTTGTCGTTTTTTTATTCGTGAGTATTTACCAGCATTTGGTGTAGTGTGAATATCTAGTTAATGATTGACATACCAGTCCTAAAGCCACACTGATAAGGACCGATCAGTATTTAAGAAATGTCTACAGTTTCCCGCACAATAAGCTCAATAGAGTGTTAAATTCGATAGAAAAACGACTGATGCCACGGTAGATGGCGCATGCCGTGGCGTCACCCGAGAATACCAAGGTTCATGCTTAATGTTCAAGCATGTTCTCACCCTACCAACTCAAAGGCACCACTCTTGAAGAACTGTGCAGGCTGGCCATATGCTTGCCGTTTTGGAAAAACCGCCTAACGTCATTCCGACTTCCTCTCGCTCGCGCTTTTCCTGCTCACGTTCTTTAAGTCTCTGCTTGCTCATCTTCCGTTTATTGTCTCACACAGATCGCGAAGCAGTCGCCTGCAGGGTCCTTCTATAAGCGGCGTTTTCCAATTCAGTGGCCTTACGACACTCCTGATCGTATCATTGGATAAACAACAAAGAACAAAGCCTGGTTTACAGATTACCATAGTGAACAAAATAAATCCTCAATTTCACTGACTTAGAATTCGGCTGAGTCTTGGTTCGTCGAATCTAGCAACCTTTGCACTTTGTACCCGAAAATTTGGTTCACCCGATTTTAAGGCAGCATCAGGAGAGGTAATTATTATCTATGCAAAAGTTAAACCATTTTGCGAATCGTACTGATCACAAAATTATTATAACACTAGGGGGCTCCGCCCCCTGCTCGCTTTGCTCGCCAACCCCCGTGATCCTCTCTTGGTTGAGCACATTCTTTTTCCCGTTCCCGTTTGCCTTTCATTCTCTTCTTTTTCCTATTCCTCTTACCCTTCCTCTTCCCCTTCCCCTTCCTCTTCCTATTGGTCTGCCACACCTCCTTCTGCCTGTTACATAAATTGCAAAAATCTATAATACGTTTTTACACTTTGTGTAAGAATCCCATAAATGCGCGTTGAGGTTTTAAATATAGCTTGTGCTCAGCGTCAATGATTCAATACGTCGTCGTTAATGGGAACAAGGGAAAATACGTACTTTTGCGTAGTTTTACTTAATAATGTTGTCCTTGTAGCGACTACGCTTAAGTACTCCGACGCTAAAGGACTTTTTTAAATGCGTCAGCCTCTGACGTATACTTATTTGTATACGTAGAAATGTATATGAGTAGGCAAAATGAAAAAAAGTAGTATTGAGTAGCACGCAAAAATGACTACGCGTAGCATGTCTATGGTAAAAGACTCTTGACTCTCTATGTCAGGCTCTGGCGTATACTAATTTTTTCACATAGAAATGAGTAGGCATTGCAGGAATCTGGTACAAACACTTGTGTTTTTGTGTGCCGTCAGGCTCTCAAAAAATGGAGTACCTTACCTTATACCTTCACACTGGAGACGCTAAAGAGTCGCAAGCAAACAAAAAAAACCCTAGCAACACATACAATGAAGTGACAATTTAGTTCAAAACAGCAACCGCCGAAGGTGGCAACAAAAAATCATGCGAGCAAATGGGTAACTCTTCGCTTATCGGTGGTTATCGGCTGTTTTGTCGATGTGGCAATATTGTTTTCAAAAAACACAGCTCAAAGAGCATCGATTCTAATAGAGTGGAAACCTCGTACGTTACAAGTATAGTATACAACAAATTTTAGTTGTTAAACCAAAAACATTTGTTATGCGAAAAATATCTTGCGAGTAAGGTTTTTAATGAGGCTGTTGAAGGAACGCGACGAAGGGGCAGGCCGTGTCTCCGTTGGAAAGACCAGATAGAATATGCATAGCTTCCTTTGGTATCACCGATTGGAGAGTCGACTGCAGTAGTGCTCTACTTCAGGCGGTAACCCGGTAACGAGTACATATATGCATAGAATGGGATTACCGCGTTTGTAAAATGTCAACTCTCTCTTGTACAACTAATTGCAACATGGTGATGACCCTTTACACATTTATAGTGTGTTTGTGTGCGTGTTACTTTTAACACGCGTTATACATCCGATCCTAAATTTAAAAATAATCACAGAAACCAAATAAAATAATTTATTATCTAAATATATAAAAATAAGAGTACCTTTTGATGTCACCACTAACTGCGAATACGTGTCGACCGATTTCAACCAAAAATTTTGGGTACATGGTTTATGCGAAGTTTGGACGAATTCAGTTTGAACATATGTATTATTTCTATATATATATATACTGCACCAATTTTGACCAAAATTTACAAAAATAATCAATTGGTGATGAGAATGGTTTACGTGTATTTTGGTTTTCTTTCGATAGATGGCGCCAAAGATATCGACAAAAGCGATTTTCCATATAAAACATACTAAATGTGTTTCTACTCATATAGTAGGCAAGCATTTTACAAAATTTTTTTAACATTCATAACTTTGACTAGGTAAACAATTCTTTTGAAAATCACAGTAGAGGTAGGTACCAATATTCGCAGCTGGACTTAGTATGAGGAAGAAAAAGAGATGGAAGAGGAAAGTACCTCGAGAGGGGCACCGGGGTTGGCGAGCGGAACGACCAAAAGGCAGCAGAAGAGCATCCTAATAAAAATAAAATTTATTCTCTACTTTATTATTATAATTATAGAGTAATGGAAATTTATTTCTTTTGAATGATGAAATGAATGATAAGAAGACGATATTTATGATTACATTGTAACTGATACAATGAGTTTATTGACGTCTATAACAATGCGCAGTGGATTTTTGATAATTTGTCTAAGAGAAAGAGCGTTAAGGGAAAACAAGGAAGTTTGTCTGCTTATTAAAATACTATATAAGAAATTTTCGATTTTCAGAACTACAGATATCCTTTCACAGCGTGCGCACCAGCACCAATAGCACGGTCAGACTCAGTCCCAGTTGCAGTACGGTTTGCTGCATTGTAGTAGCACCGGAATAGGCTATAACATTACAATCCTTGGTGCTGCAAGTGTCGCAGCGTTTGTCATTCTTGTCCCTGCAGTGATACTGCATGAGTTCATCCGCATCCACCATACAGCCACGCACAACAATACCATCTGAAATATAAATAGGTAATGGTATTATATGGTTTTAGACATATGCACTTTTCCAAGTTCACTTACCCCATTCGCCGAAGAAGCATTCTTCTTTTCCAGCCGTTGGCTTAGTGCAGTTCTCGCCACCAATTTCAGTGGGCTTAGTGCGACAGGGATAAAAGTTGTCACTGCGGCAACGAATACAAGTGAATGCGATGGATTGCGCCGCTACATTGCAATCCTTGGTATCACACTTGTCGCATTTGTTCTCCGTGGTGCAGTCACCCAAATCGGCACGCTCGCTGATGCAACCACGATGCACAACGCCATCCTTTAGCTGCGTGTAGCAGGCATCAGTTGCTGCATAGTTGACCTCTGCGCATTTTGCAGACTTGGCCACATCCTGAGCTGCCACGCAACCTTCCTTGTCCGAGCATTTGATGCACTCCAGCTTAGAACTCTCATATTTGAGATTGTTGCAGCTGTCGCCAGTGCAGCTCAGGCATTTGCTGTCCGTAGAACTTGCAGTGCATTTGGCTCCGTCATCGGACTGACAACCGCGTTGCATGGTGGTGCTACTCTCGCCTATGGTATAGCACTTGTCTGCAGCATCATATAGGGCACAGTACTTGATGGATGCATCCTTTACTTCGTTGCAGTCGTCGTTGGTGCATTGGTGGCACTTAAGGCGTTTCTCGGGAAAGATGCCTTTGTTGCAAAAGGAGCTGGCGCATACGTTGCACGTATCGGTGTTGGCGGTGCCGCAAGCAGTGGAGTCGCCACAGCTGCGCGTTAGCTTCTTGTCAGTTACTTGCATCAGGCATTGTTTGCCCGTGTCACAGACTTTGTTGTACTTCGCATCATCCACGGCTGTTTGTGCGCAGTTCGCATCAGTTTGGTCACATACCTTGCATATGGGCTGATTGTTGCACTTCGCCGCATCGCAGGTTTTGCATGAATCTCCCGTGCATGAGGTTTCGGTTTTGGCAATGCAACCGCGGCTTATCTTACCACTGTCTGCAATGAAAGGGTTAATTGTTCAAGGATTATAACAACTTTATATAGCAGCGATGGAAAAGTTGATGCTGTAGAAAATATGTCAAGCAATACGCAAAAACACGGAATTACCTACAACAAGCTCTCATTTCAAGATGGATGGTTCCTATGGAAAATCACCACCATATGAAAGAACGCCATCCAAAGGCCTCCAGATACATCTTCGACAGAAAGAGGATTAGTTGGATTAATCACGGGACAAAATATAATTTGGCCAACAACTAGCCTGTCATAGCCCGGCCTTTGCAAGGACACTAATGCGCATTTTGGGGAACCTAAAACCTAATATTTCTATTAATTACACTAGTCTACAAAATTCAAACTTTAAAAATTAAAAAAAAATTTCCTTAAAAGTCAACTTTTACTGAAATATAATACGTTAGAACGCTGACGGTTGATTATGTTTAAACTACCTTCGCTCAATATAGCTTCGTACTCAGTCTTTTCCGTGCATCTTCACGTTTTGAGAATTTCGCAAATATCGGTAATTTTAAAAGGGTGATATATCTCTATAGTCAATTGAAGCCCCCCATGGCAAAAGTCTATCCACGCCTCTGATAGTTACCTACACAAATATATATGCACTATATGCTAAGCGAAAATTGGGCTTCCGTAATTTAACTCTTTGTTGTGTTTAGTCCGTTATTGTTAGTTAGTACTAAATTTGTTTTTCCATCACTGTTATAGAGCGCTTATCGGCTTAGGCATTGATAAGCTATTGATAAGTTCAAATTGGAAGCGAATTACTCATTCTAGCACCAAAAAAAAAAAAACAACACATACAAAAGGCTTACCCAATTTGGTGAAGCATATATTGTCATCTGGACATGCTTCCGCGGTATCATATGCTCCGGTTTCATTGGGATCGCATTTGTAGCATTCTGCATTTCCAAGAATATTTCAGAAAAAAAAAATAATAATCAATATTTTGCAACGAACGGGACAACAAAAATAGCCATGACTCACCCAAAGCCCAAGAGGTTTGAAACGCGAATGCAGTTACCAAGAGAGCCCAGAAAACGCGAGAATGCATGTTGGTTTTCGTTCTTGTATCCCTTTCGAGTATATATGTATGGATGTCTGTTTGTATATTATAATACGATTCGCTTAATGCGCTGCCGCCTGCCGATGGTGCTGTTGGGTGCAATGTTGCTTGTTAACTGTTTCCACAAAGCCCCATCAATTTCACTTCAACGTGTTTCATGGAAGTCCACAACTTATGTTATCTAAGGCCAGATTATATGCTGATAACGTCGATGGCGAGCAATTAAAGACCAACACAAGCATACAGTTAGTCGGTAACCCAGCAAATAATAGTGGGTGTTAGTTAGAAAAAGGATAATACATGGCCGTAATTGAAATATATAGGAGCAAGTGCATGGCTACGCACGTGACAATCTTGCGTCTTCAATATGAAAATTAGAAAAAGACGGAATTACCGTTACTCCAGATCCGGTAAACGGTTTTGTTTCTCTGCGATTCAGCGATATTTGTATCGGTTTACCGGTTATACCGCTACCTACACAAAAACAGTGCCAAAAGGGAACTTAAAAAAACAGAAGTGGAAGCGAGAAACAGATTGTGTTGTCTAGTGTTTCACTTTTTAAGGCAGGCAGCAGAAGCATCAGCAGCGATATTATTATGCAGCGATCGCAGAAGCTTACGGAATTTTACATTTTGAAAACTCCTTTAAAAGTTATGAATCTTGCCGATAAGAAGTCAGATGGCCCCACTGTGTGACGTCGATGAAATTGCTTCACAGAATCACGTAATGTTAAACGATACATGAAAAAATATGTAAGCTTGCAAGGAAAAAACAGGAATCGTACCGGTATAAATATATCGGCTTCAATTAGGTTATTTCGGAAAAACTGTAACGGTTAAAGGTTTTTCTAAAAAAATGTATTTTAGTTTTTTTTGGAGATTTTCAAGCGAGGTCGTGTGATTTATATCTCGCCCGTTAGTTGTCTCGATTGCAACCCCACGCGACTTTCTTCATATTAGAATGCAATCTAATAACGAGCGAGATTTTGTGAAAGATATTTTTACTGGCTCGCTTGAAAATCTTGCCTCGTGTAACAAGCGCCTTATGTCATGAGTCATCGACATAATGGTCTTTAGGTGCCTGTTATCTCGCAAGGTTTGTAGGCAAGGTAACGTCGCCCGTAAGTTGTTAGAACGCATTCTAATATCGAGCGGGATATTGTGACAAAATTGTTCAGCTTCTCACTTGAAAATATAGCTTGTTATAAGCTGATACGTGACGTGACTGTATATAGAAGTTGAATGAAGAAGTTAGAGGTCTTCAATAACGGCACTTTATATTCATAATTTTGGGATCAATTCTTTTCAGTATTTGCTGTTGAAGCTGTTATATTATGCGTGACGTGACAAGTTTGTTCTAAATTAATTTGTAAAAAAACACAATTCGGAACATCTGCAGTGGCCTATTTTAAGTTGTAATCTGTTAGGTTTGTTAGATTTAGAAATAATCAAACATCTCGAAAACTTCAAGTTATTAATAAAACAGCAATTCAGTCAACTAACAACCGAGTTTCGATTTCTTTACGTTATTAGAAGGGGAGAAACATTCCTTTACAGTTTGCTGGATTTTAACGTAATTTCCGCCATTTCTGTCGTTTTTTTGCGTTATAGCTTTCAATTTCAAAAGTTCTCTCAATTTGGTTTTTATTCTGTAGCAAAGTGTAATTATTATTTTGAAGTTCTATATTATACTAGAGAGCACAGCTTCACTTATGTGTTATTGTAGTACCTGTAACGCTTCTCATTCATAATATTTTTATGCTTATTCAGCAGAAACTATTTTATGAGACATTGCCGTTTACCTTATCTTAATAGCATATTACGTAATAAGCTTCATACGTACTTGCAATAATAAGTACAAGTACTCACTCAATCTACCATTTGGGGTTATAATTAAAGTGCATGAGCCCAAAAGTATGCTACAAAAAGTTAGAGAATTTGGCAATGATAATTTCCATTTTTGGCGGGGCATTTTATTGTGTTGGGGAAATTGAAGGGAAATAAATACTGTGAAGGGAAATAAAATGGTTTGTGACTCGACTGAAGTTGCATTCATAGATGGCGCTAAGGCGGTAAACGTTAAGTTCGAACAACTTCAAAGCTAAATTTCCGTAGTTTGGTACACTAAGCGCCATCTTAGTAAATCTAGCCCAGAATAATACAAAATTGTACACGAAAACTGTAATATAACTTAAAAAACTGTCTTTGGCAACTTTTAGTACTTATTAGTTTTTAATTCCTACATTTTGTAAGCGATTTGTAAACTTCGCATGGTTCTGGAATGAGGAATGTCTTTTTTAATATATGCATCTTCTATTGTTTGAGTAACTTGTTTCTTATGTTTTTTTTTGTCACCATAATTTAAAATTTAATTACTCTAAGATCGCTAACAAATTGGAAAGGAACATAGTTTTTTATTATCAACAGCTACGATAGTTTCGGTTACTTTGTTGCAATTGAAAGTGTTTCAGAATTCGTCTGTCTTTGATAGTAATACATGAAAGTCTATCTATTTTAATTTCCTTTTATTGAAAATGTTTGTTATAGATTTTAACAATTCTTACAAAGCCCTTATTTATTTTTATGGGAGATAATTCCCATCAAACCATCGCACCCGTTATGAGGATCTTAAATTCTTATTATTTTTTTTTTTTACTTTTACAAATTGACTATTAAAATTGAAATCAGTGAATTATTATGAAAACTGAAAACGTTTTTGCTAAAAATCAGCAGAATTTTTCAGCAGACCCAGAGCTATTCGCTTATTCAAACATCTTTTCTTATCTGCGAACACTTTCTCGGCGGGTAACCACTTTCTATAGAATTTCAAATATTTTTATGACAATCGTTTTGTTTAATTAAGTAGTTTACAAACAGATAAGATAATGAGGCTCACATAAATTAGTTCAATCAAATCAAATTTTTTATAAGATATTATAAATTGCTCGAAATTAAGCTAGTTGTGCAAAAAATTAGGCATTTTAAAGTTGTTTAAAAAAATAAAAGTTTGAAAGTGTTAATTTACCGGTTAAATAAAGCTCTCGCTGGCGTTGTGCCTTTGTAGGAAAAAATAAGCTTATTAAGATAAAACCATGCCGAAGTGTGACACTTACTTATCATTCTTAGAAGCGATACATATGTCGAAACTATCTATATCTTAAAGGTATCATTTAGTGACATTTTTTCTTTTTTTGATATTGAGCTTATTAAGATTAAGCTACCTGCAACTGTGACACTTACTTAGACGCTTGCTACACTAAGCGAGATTTTCATGTGAGTCCGCTGTTACTGTGCATGTGCGCTGTAAAAATTACCTACAAAAAGTTATATTTTGGTGGACAAAAAAGGTTAAAACCAAAAAAAACGGCACAGAATCTCAAAGCTACTATTATTTTTACCCAAAACTGTCTGGCAACATTTACTAAAAGAAGGGAACCGGAAGGAGAACGGTAAGAAGATGAAGAGGAATAGGAATATGATCTACCAACAAAAGGGCAAGGAGGTTGCGAGAAAATCGAGAAGGGGGCGGAAGATTAAGAGTGGAAGGAAAAGGATGAGAAAGAGGAAAAGGAAGAAGATGAAGAAAAATAGGAAAGGAAACGGGAAGAGGAATATGCTCTACCTCGAGAGTTAAAGCAGTTAAAGTCATTATTGCCATTTTACTCTGTTAACATACAGTGCTTGATCGATCGTTCATTCTTAAATTATATTGTGCTATCTAAATTAGATTTATCTGAACCTAAACGTGTAACTTTATCCATTTGCCAATCCATATGCTGCTTTTGCATTGAGTGATAGCCGCTAAACAATTTTCTCCAAAGGAAAAATCATGGGCGCTGGCTATGCAAGTAGGGTCTGCTCAACTCTTAATTTTACTACTTCTTTTTCCAAAAAGGTTTCGAAAACTTCAATTACAATTGAGCATGATGAAAGTGCGCCATAAAATTGAGAAAATTGTTTCTACCTGAAATTGCAGCTAATTAAATATGACCGATTTTCTGTACCCAAGCAGGTGCAGTGTCTGGCAATGGGTTAACAGAATGTTTGTCTAGCCTCTTTTGCAAGTTTGACGTCCACCGACAACACAAACCAAACACGAAAATACACATGCACTCATAATCGTTTAAATATTTAATTGCTGCAAGCCACTTCTCCATATTTTCGCCCGAACTTTAGCAAAAGCAAGAAACAGTCGTTTATTTTCGAACTAATTCATTTATTTCTCTTTATTAGGCATTTCGACCACTGTGCGTCAGTGTGAATGCGACATTAATTGCTTAGCATAGTTTCGAACCACAAGCACAGTCGGTTTCCACATCTGCTAAAACAATTGCTTGGGTAATTTAAGGGAAATCATTTTGAAATTCAGCCAAATTTAGGGAAATTCTTTGAAATTCGCCCAAAGATGAACTACAATAGCATCCAGGAGAGCGAGCTGCAAACTTGAGTTGTGGCACAAGCAAATGCTTAGCTATATTAATAAGTATGATTTATTTTGTAAAAATAAATATATTAAAATACAAATATGCATATACAAACGCACATATAAATTAACATAAAATGCCTCCAGACTGTACACTCTAGAAAAGCCACCTCAGCGCAGCCAGCAATAGGAGTGCTGCCAAAGAAACTCGTAGGCTGGCGCTACTGTTACATCTATCCATTTGACAGTAATCGCAGTCATCTTCTGCGCCCTCCTCTACGGTCATATTAAGTTGGCCCTGTACAGCTGCACAGACTTCCACATCATTGGGTATCTTTATGCAGCCACGATGCATAACTGTTAAAGACCAATAGCAATTCTAGTAATGAGCATTACGTTCAATTGCAAGCTTACTGACCTTCATCCTTGACGATGCTATAACAGCTGACGGCGCGATAGCTTACAGCATCACGACCATATCGTGCTATAGAACGATAACTACGAATCAGCTGCTTAGAGGCAGCAAGCGCTGCCAAGCTCTCTTGAGGCACATTTTCAGCTGTTAATGGGGTTTCTTCATCAACTGACTCTGTATTGGTTTCTGTGGTTTCTGGCTCCACTGTGCTCTCTGATGTAGGCGAGTCTGTGGGTTCAGTTGGTATGTCCGAGCTCGATGAGGATTCGTCTGTTTCTGTGTTCGCCTCTGTGCTACTTGTTGAGTCACTTGAGCTGTCCGCCTCAGTAGTTGTATCATCTGAAGTTAAAGTAGTCTCTTCACTGGTCCCTGAAGACGTGTCTACATCGCCTTCTGTAGTTGGGAGATCCGAATTTGTAGCAGTCTCATCAGTAGATGTTTCCGTTGTGGTTGAGCTTGATAATGTCGTTGATATTGATGTTGATGTACTGTCCTCTGAAGTTGACGTTGTATCAGTGCTTTCCTCACTAGTACCCGTATTGCCTGTGGTAGTGCTAGTGCTAGTGGTAGTTGTCGTTGTCGTTGTAGTAGAAGCATCCAAACTACACTCAACTAGTAAATCATCCGTAAGTACGTCACAAGCATCCCCAATGCATTCGTAGCATTGCAGTGATCTTGCTGAAAATGTTTAGACGAAAAGCATATTAAAAAAACACATCACAATCTGATAAATTGAAGCTATTTTGTGTTGCCTGTTGCCAGTTTTCAATTGGCTTGATAACATCGCCCAGCCTTAGTGCACACGCTTGTTTTCCAAAATGGGCCAAGTTCTTTTTTTTTATTGTCGAGAGGTGCGTTATGGCAATAATAATAAAAGCGACAACAAACTAATTACAATAAGTGGCTAGTTCAGGTGTTGGAATGCGTTGTAGTACAGTCAACACCATAGTACAAGCTGATAAAAGGCAGCCTTCGATTTGATATTCAAAATGAATCAATGATTCACTCTTAAATTTGCACAATTTGCACTTTCATTTCATTCAAGATGAATGCGTTTTTAGCACTTTTCGCTCACCTGGCACAATAGCGCCACCTATACACAACGACAGCAATAGTAAAGCAAATAATTTCATTGTGCGCGGTTCGAGGATTTTAAGGATGCGATTTTAATTTTCCGATGTTAACTGCAATGCGCGACTCGCTAGGCACAACTACACGGCGCGGCTTTCAAATTCGAACTACCAATTAAATATAATGTTAACATTGCTTTTTTATCATTTCGGCTCGAACGTATCGGAGTGGAGGCGCCTATTGAACTGGCTTGCCCCGTCGCTGATAAGCAGCATTCTGTCCGCTGACTTGCCTGTGTATGTAGGTGTGCTTCGCTTGAGAATTTTTTGTGATAAGCTCAAATAAGCAGGTGATAAGCATGCAGCGGCAAAGGACGCAAATAATTGATGGTAACTTTTTATTGAGTATTTCCTATTTTATTAGAACAAATACTAGGATATGGCCAATTGCCATTTGATAAGTCTTATTGTGCAAATTTGTTTAACAATTCATCTAATTTCTCAGAACTCAAGTAAAGGCTGATTAGAAAGCACTCTGTGTGTTCCCAGAACAAGAAGATAAAATAAGGTATATTGCAGTTATATTGACCATTAAGCATTTTGTAATCATTTAACCCATAAACGCACGACTTGATTTTTCCAATGAATCGAAAGGAAGTTAATCTATACTATGTTATTCAAAAGTACTTAAATAATCAGGCCGCATTTCGAGTCGGATTGTGAAATCGACCAATCGAAATCGGAATCGAAGAACACCATGATTCATAGCCCATGACGCTAAAATCGTTCCTGACTATTTTAATAGCTAGGTTGAAAGAGAGCGTATCTTTGGGCTCCATCGAACAATCGACTTCGCCGCGTTACGGAAAATAGTATTTTGCCGTAACAGATGTCAGCATCCTGATATCTTCTTCTTCTAACCTAGTCATAACAATTATCGGGTTACGGCCTGATGCAAATACATTCTTTCATTGAAATTGTGGTTTTACGAGGTGGTTCGCAAACACTACGCACAACCCTTTTAAAGCCTGTGGTGGCTTACTGGTCTCGAAAGAACCCAGTGTCATTGTTAGTCGCCTCATACGACAAGTTTTGGCCAGCTGAGGTAGTATTGTCTAACTCGCTCACCTCACGGGGTAGCCCGTTATGATCGATGAAAAGCCTGCATCTAGTGTGCTGAATATTCATATGTTCTATGGGGTCAACATCAACTCTGAGCACTATCTTAACGCAGACTGCGGCTAAGCCAAGTGAAGTAAGTGCCATCCAGCGCCTAGCGAAAGTAGGACGTCACAAGCCGCAGTCGCAGCGGATTCAATTCTTTGAGCAAGCCACTTAACCCCACCACGTCGCGTATGTGTCTCGGGTTTAAACCTATAGAGATAGGACTTAAAACACTCATGTGCCGTCCGTAGTTGGGTTAAATAGAAGCCCGTTTGTCCGTTCTTTCTACTCACCCACGGACGGATGTCCGGAATCAACCTTATAGTCCAGGCGCCGTTGGAGGAGGTTTGCCACCTCTTCTGCCATCTTGCCATGGTCGCCTTTCGTCGGTACGGCTGCGGAGGCCGAGGAGCTTACGCTGAATCACAGCCGCGGCTGTACGACTTCACCGCCATCGCAGGTTCCCAGACTCTACGATGCGTAGAGCAAGATGGAATGCACCACATTTGCTATCGCCATATCGATATCGTTGCCCTGGTCCAGACAGTGCATTAATGGCTTTCACCGCTTTAGTGCCGGCTTGTTGGAGGTGGTGGCCTGTGGTCAAGCATTAGACCTAGGTAAAGAAGGGACGGCCACTCTCCTGTGACCTGTGTATTGAGAACCAAGCGAGATAATGCCGAAGCCTTTGCAACATTTTAAAGAGAATCTGCCAGAGTGGGTTTGGTGCTTAAATGATAGCAAGACGAAGTATATGTTACCTTCAAGTTAAGAACTTTGATGTTGCCAAGGCTTTGATCAACCTCAGCAACACGCTCACAATAGAGAATGATGTCCACATGAAGATCAAACGGGGTATCACTCTTGCCAATAAAAGTTGCTTTGATCTCAGTAAAAACCACTCTCGCCAGATGTTACCTGTTTTGCCTTATGGCATCAAAGCTATATATGGGTGGTTATGCAGTCTGATGCAACCGTCCTTAGAGTGCTTGAACGGAAAGATCTTTGACCCTAGCGCATTCGATGTAACGATGAACTCTATGAGCTCTACGACAACGTTAACATAGTCAGACTATTAAGGGTCCAGTATGTGGTGCATATGGACGACGAAGCTCGTGAGAGAAAAGTCTACGTCAGAACGTACTTGCAGAACTTTATGAGCTAACGGTGGAAAACCTATAAAGAGTATGAAAGTTATAGTGCCCGCTTTTGTTGCCATTGCTTAAACGAATGTGCAATTGTTGTTATCAGAGTTTTGAATTTCGGGAAAATTACCGCGAAAGATATGGCAATAACTTATTTATGTGATACACATGACCAAATACATCAAAATAAATACATCAAATGTCATGTACATATATCACTCTTAATTGACTTTACTTTGATTGCAAGTTATTAGACATAAAGCCGCCAAACACGCCCTCATCTATAGGCAAGTGCAATATAATCTAGACCCGAGTATACTTCCAACAAGTGCCATAGGTGCGAACATCTTGCACCGTTAATGCATGTGGAGCCAAACAAAATAACCTGCCAATCGATTTGTAAGACACGGGTTTTCGGAGTGGCTTTATTGGACTCATGATTCATGCATAACAATTTTATCGGGCACATCCATTAAGGCCTGTTCAGGTCATGTCCATTTACGCGCTATCTAAGTAGAGGTGTACGAGGTGTAAGTGTATGCGTGTGGCCTATCAAATATATTTAAAAAAAATAAAATAAAAAATACCCTCTAACTTGGTTTTAGCTAATGAGTTAGCAAGTAAACAAATGTCAAGTGATAGATTGCTGGGCAATGTGCAAATATTTTTATCAAGTTGTAAAATTTTATAATAATAACTGTGGAAATTTCACTGCTTCAAGAACCAAAATTTGATTCATTACGCATACAGCTGATATGCAGCGTAGTAATGTAGTAAATGTCAACCACATTGGCCAATTGACTCCCAATTTATGGGCCATTCATCGATGAGTTATTTGGCTGATGTGCTAACATTTGGTGCTCCGTGTTTCCAAATTTAATGGACTCTTCGCTTATCTTATCGATGGCGTCGCATATTCTCTGTCAAGGCTTTTGTTTTTATTTTTTATTATCAAAATATTGAGAGTTCTATTTTGTTTCGATTTTATTGCCATATTTGTTTAGCGTAACTGGCCTAAAAGTATGCCAGATAATATTTTTTTAGTGCTTATTTGTTGTTTGTTCTGGGCATGTGTCAAGTTCATAGGCATAACGTGGCGTATGCGCAATATGACCTTGACCCACAAATAGAGCCACACACTCAAATAGCTTTTCATTGCATTCTAACAGTGATCCATCAGTTGGTGAATGAGTGTTGAATCTTGCCTTAGAATAAGTATTGAACGTAAACGAGTATCCAAAAAAGACTTTATCTACTTTAGATAAACTTTCTTAACTTTTTAGATTTTGGCTCGTATATTTACGAAAAATTTTAGTAAAAGTCCAAAGCCAAAGCACCCTGTATGTTGACATTTGAGTACAACCATAACTTGCTTTGCGTCGATTAATGCAACGTCATTCTCGTTTGACGTCAGGATTATGGCTCACGTCATTGATTTTTCCAAAAAATACTTTTCGATTCGTTTTGAATATATTTATGTTTAACAATGAATACTAATTAAAGGTAATTGCGATAAATTGAAGTGTGCCTTTGACACTGGACAGCCTGTTCGTGGTGCGTAGAGTGACTTGACGTTGAGAGAGTTATTAAGTGCATGCCTTTACATCAGTGGTGTTCAGAAAGAGAACACTCAAAATGTGTGATTGATCATCACAAAACAAATAAAAAAAATTTGACGCATACAGACGGAACGGTGCCCGATACCCTGTACTCATTTTTTCCATGAAAATCAAATTCCATGCAAATTTTTGTATCGATCCGTTGAAGGGTATGGGCGTAATAACGCTGACTGTACTACGGGGGTATGAAGCAAGGTGCGGAAAAAGGTCAACATTGTTTGGTTTATAAGCCTAACGTACCACATTAGGTTAACATAAATGTTAACTTTAACATTTCTGTAAAAAGTGCAATTCTGTAGCAGTTCATAGGAGAGGGGGCCTAAAATTGACACATTATTAGCTATATCTTCTAAAGTTCTTATTCGATATGTGTGCATAACTGTGCCAATAACTGTGTTCAATTGGATAGCTTTTATGGTGTGGGTTAAAACCGCGAAAATCTGTCACGACAATCTTGTACTGCATAGAGAAAATGCGCATCGTTTGGTAGAAAAATTGTTGCTCATGCTCTTATAGTCTCCGATAACGTTGCGACAACATGGACAGACAGACGGACATGTCTATATCGACTCGACTATTGCTCCATGGAACTATTGACTATTTTTGCCCATGGAGCATATGGTCTGCCACGCCTCCTTCTGGCATTGCACAAATCTCTAATACCCTTTTACACTTTGTGTATAGGGTATAATAAGCGCTTTTTACTCTCGCGTTAGCAGTGAGCGCAGATGCACTCACTAATACGATCACACATTTTGTGTGTTCTCTTTTTTTACATCTTAACATTATGGAAGTCAACAACATTCGCAGCATGCAAGTGAGCGTAACAGAACTTGCAGTCTAACAGCGATGTTATTTAACATTTAAAGATAAAAACTTATCATTTTATATGCATCTTGGTCTTCATATGTAAGCTTTGGAGCAAATGAGACGAAATGAATGAACTTTTCATAAAGGGGTTACGAGAGCAGATTAAAAAGTGAAATCAGCAAAAAAAAAAGTGTTGTTCATCTAAAATGCGTTTTATTTCCCAACATAGCCTTCTTTTTCACAAGTAAAAAGAAAATTTAAATGAAATTTTAGGCAAAACCGTCTTGAGATTTCCAGCAAACCCCTGAATAGGTTTGCTCGAGTTCCTCTAAAAAAGGCGTTTGTTTCAGTGATGAATTCTTTTTTACTAGTGCCAGAAAATATCCAATCAAAATCACTCATTACTATGATCTTATTCATTTTCGGAGCTGTTTACAAAGTTTTGGGAATGTGCCAAGTTCTAATATAATTTTTAGATGTAAAAATGGAATTTTTTTTTGCAAAAATCCATGTCGAAAATTAATATATATTAGCATATTCATATTACTAAGAAGAACGTGAAACTGACGCGTGAAGAAAAAAGAGAAAATGCTCGCATACGAGCTTTTAGCGAGTGTTTTGCGACAAAAATGCGAGTGCAAAAGGAAAATGTAAAACCGACATCAAATATACGAATCGAAGAGAGAAACAGAGTGAGAATAAGCTAAATGCCGCGATCATAGTTCTCAAATGTGAAGTTTCTTTTGTTGTACTCGCACTCAGGTTGTAAAATAGGCGTTAAATAGTGCAATTGGGTTTTCAGTGATATACACATTTACCTTCCCTTTATTGACTAATTTCAGGCAATATATGGATAATCAAGTCGGTAAAATATTGAACTAATATATATTCCATTACTCTTTGGGTTATTCATTTTCAGACATATAAAATTCTATTATATTTAAGGTGGATCGACAAGGTCGGTCTGAAGGAGCGGAGTGTATGAAGTGCCATAAAGATTGACATTGACAACAAAGCAATATTATTTAAACACAAACAGATATTTGTTCTGAACAAAATGAGAATGTAAATCCTAAAAGGATTCCAAGATATAGCGTTTGCGAGCTTATTTGATATTTCAAATATCGCCAAACGATAGCTTTTGCTGCCACAAACTGAACCATATTTGAATCCTATTCGTATCTTTTTCCCATCTCACTCGTATGCGATATCATAAGCGAGCGTTTGGTCCGCTGGGTAAAAACTAACAGAAGCTCATGTTAAACAGCACACAAAAGTTCGGTTAAGCTGAATGTAAAACTCTCTTTGAGCTCAAACACAAGCTCTTACAAACGCATATATAAACAAATTGTAAGCCGGCCTCAAGCTCTCTCTTCTCGAAAAGGCTCAAAGGAGAGCTTAAATTTCGCCCGCTAGCTGTTAAAAAAATGGCACGATAAAAAGTAACCAATAGGAAGAGCCTAAGCAGCAGCGAAAGTAAACCAATGGCGTACACACGCACACACACACACACACACACACACACACACACACACACACACACACACACACACACACACACACACACACTGTAGTTCGAAGGGAGAGAGTTGGTAACTTGAAGAAAGAGTTGTTTGCAGTGTGAGTGTTAGTTTTGTCTGTTTTAAGAGAGCGTCTTCGCAGAACTAAGTTGACGGTGATAAGCAGCATTTCTTGCATCAGCTAAGGTCACACCACTCAAATATTTGCGTCTAGTTGTTTTATGACAAGAAGAAGCGCTGTTAAGAAAATTTATATGGCAAATAATATATAGCCACACATAAATTTTGATTGCTCTCATTAAGCAAATTACATTTATTGGATTAGCTTAATAATTTTCCAAAAAAAGTGTTGTTTTTTTTTTATATTGCCTTGAATTTTGTCTCTTTCTCCAACCAATTCCCGAATCCGACTTATAAGCACACAACTTAAACTTTTCGTGTAGTGTATTTTATTTATTATTAATATTTATTTTAATTAGTTAAGTTAAGCGCCATGCGTTTTTAGTTTAATAAAAATATTTCGATTTCGTTTTGGGTGTGTTTGTGTTTTGCTTAAAAATTACATCAAAAATTTTCTTATGTAGAGTCGGCGACCTAGCCAGGACCCAGAGGTAACGATGAGCTCGATGAGTGTATAATACAAACGAGGAATACTACAAAATTAGTTGCCACATCTAGTTACGCTGCAGCCAACTGGCAACTCCGGCCAACAGTAGAGTTACAAATGAAATGTGCAGCGCGCTTGCACCATTGCATTTATTCATGCTGCAGGGATTGCAATTGCTTAGCTCCGTGGCATTATTCTGTTGCTGCAGCAGCGGGCAAACGCCCTGATCAGTGTTGACGCGTGAGCAACCACGTTCAGTTGTCACAGAGCCATTGACTGCAAGAAAAACCAAAAAAAAAAAAAACCGTGACAAAATGTGTGTTAGATAACAAAGTGAATTTGGCATACGTACTGTTCTTTTGCACCGTATAACAGTGATAGCTGATATCTGTGTTGATCAAAGCGCGACGCTGACGCACCTGCAAAGCGGCTTCAGTGGGTACCACAAATGTGTTGCTGCCATTGACCAGCTGTGTTAGCTGTGTGATATTTGTGTTCCTGAACAAGTCCTCATTTGGTGGTGTGGGCACACCTGTTGTGGTTTCTACAGGTCCTGCCGTTGGTGGCTTGGGCACGGGCTCTTCTGTGGTTTCCGTGGAGAACGGCATGAGCGTTGTTGGCTCAGTTGTTGTATCGCTGGCCATAGTTGTGCTGGGGTCAGTGTCAGTGCTGCTGGACTCCATTTCGATGGTGCTGCTCTCGGTTGCTGTCATTGTGCTGGTTTCTACATCTGTGGTGGTGCTACTTTCGGTGCTGGTGCTGCTGCTGGTGGTGCTGCTAGTGCTAGTGCTAGTGCCGGTGGAGGCCTCCGTGCTGCCACCCTGATTAAAGAACTCCTCATTGCAGGCCAGCATTGGCGTATCCGCATCTATCTTGGCACAATCATCGCATACGTAGCACATCAAATCGCTGCTGCAGGCTGCAAATAGATACATACGTGAAAGGTGATTGTTAAGACAACTTCAAACAATTTACAACTTGGGTAAACAAAGGCAAACAGACGATAAGAGCATACAAAGCGAGCAACAACTCTACTTGTATGAACGGAACATGTGAGCACCATAAATCAAGTGCTGGGGCTCATATACTTTGGCAGCTTATTTGGCGTATTATTTGCTCATTCGTTATTATTAGTTTAGCATATTTGTTCGGTTTGTGTTTGGGCCCCAACATTTGTTGGGTAGTGTACACCAAATGCAGCCAGTAAAGCCTGTGTGTGTGCAATCTAACAATCTCAAGGCCACATTTTATAACTATGCAAATTTATTTGCATATTATGATGGCAAATATTAGCAGAAATCAACAAAGTTATCAGCCAAACGGTAGTTGTAGTATCGTACACGGCCGGAGCATTGAGTTAATTGCGATAGTCTTATCGCACTGCCCGCAGCATACTTGTTTCTGCGTCCATCCGGTGAGTCATGCGAACTCATCTGCTGCGCCTATGTCTATATTGGCTGAAGGCGTATGCAATGCTATTGCCAATGTAGGCGATAAGAAAATTGGTTTAGAGCAATTTTTAGCATTTTATTGGGTTCGGTGCAGAACATTAAGTTGTTGCTTATGGTTGTTGGGGGCTTACGTAAAGACATATGTATTCGTAAATAAACCAATCACGGGCTGGTGTTGATTTTAAAATTAATAAATCATTGTGATTGATGGCGCGGTGGGAGCTACACACAAAACACGTGACAGCTGCGACACGGAGTCGCAAGCAAAGAAGCGTATTTTGTTCAAGAATTTTAGTGCTTGCTGTTAATTGCAATTTTGGCAGTTCGTCACTTGTTGTTAATCAATAATAATTAAAATAAATATTTTTAATAATTTTTAGCAAATTTTCAACTGCAATCTAATGAAAGAATCGACAAACAATGCACTCAACGGCTCATAAAGAGCTTCATGTCATTCACGGTTTTGCCATATTTGGCGAACTTTTTATAAAAGTGGGATTTTTTTGTAATTTAAGTAAAGCTGCTAATTTCATGGCATTCAAGTTTTTGCTGTATTTTCCGCGTTTTTTGTGAATGTGGTATTTTTTTTTTAGTATTTTGGGTGTACCTGAGTACACTTGAGTTTAGCAGGTACCGGCAAAGTGAGCAGAGAAGTTGCTACTGTTAATTGCGAAAATGTTCGTATACATGCCGATTCTGCCGATCCCTGCTCTAGCGATAAAGCAGAAGCAATATTTAAGGAAACAAAGGTATAAAGTTCTTATTCGACAACTAGGGTCTGTTTGAAACTGTTACAAGCGCACATTTGGCAGGTGAAATGCTTAATCGCATTGTGAACTTTTTCTCTTAAACTGTTATGCAACTCCGAACCTAACTTTTTCTTGCAAAAAATTCGGCTTGATCTGCAAAACAAGTCTACTAGTTCGCTTACATATTCGACTGCGTTCTGGAGATTCAAAAAACGATTTAGTTTAAGAAACTCTGTTATCTCTTCTAATAGACTTTTGTGCAAACCAATCTTTTGGCAAATTAAGTGTGCCATAGTGCGAATGTCTCTCTGCATAATAAGCAGTTGGATTCAAAGAGCCTGAAAGTAATAAAGTGGAATCCTGGATATTTATAAAATTCAAAATTTTTTTTTGAAAAACGACCATTTGCAGCACACAGTACATGAGAGGCTGCTTGTGTTGCTGTCTCTGTCAGACCGACTTAATCGTAGGCAGAATTAAGAAAGGGAAAGAGCACAAAGAACGCACATGTATGCAATGTGCTGAAAGTGGTTGCTATTCAGCATGATCCAACTTTTAAGTTATAGATTTGTACCAAATTTGATCAAAATCGGTCTTTTATATCATATAGCTGACATATAAAAAGAGGGAAAAAGTGAACCAAGCCTGTGCAAAAAGGGAATCAGTGACGTCGCGCGCTCAGAGAAACACGGTTAACGGGACCGCTTCGCGTCGTGGCTCTTTAGCAAGTCGACTCAATGTAACGGCCAAGGATACCACTCTCTTAAATTTCATGCTCTTTGGTTCTTGTATTCTCGCGGCCAATGTCAAGCTTTAAAGAGAGCTTGACGCCGGCTTACAGCGTGTTTAAACTGTCTTAAGAGAACGTGCAGTGTAGTTTTTGTTGTTTTTTGCTTTTTGGTAACATTGATCGGTTCATTGTTCGGTGCGAATTCCAAAAGTATGCAGATAATCGGGTTCGCAAGGGTTCAATGAAAAATTGGCTTGCAGCTCTGATTAAAATAATGTGTACTTCTTGATTAAAGAATTGTAAAGCTGCATATTCCTACTAGAGATAAAGCTTAACTTCTTACTTTAACGATAACCTGTAAATGCCTGAAGTAAACAAAAGTGTAAAAAGTTCAGTGACATTTTTGCTGCCAACAATTGGGCAACTCCAGTGCATTGCTTTAAGTTGGCAGCTCTGCACTGAAGTTCACAATTATCGTTTGCATTTCAATACCAAATTCAAGTTTTTTTTTGTGGGTGCTAAAAATCAAATCAAGTTTTTTCTTTATTATTTCGTTTTGGCGCTGGCACGAGTTGTTTTTGTAACCGCTGCAAAGGTGCTAAACAACAACACAAGCAACACGCTAGTATAATATAGGAGACTATATACGTCATGTGCATTGTATATATGTGAGTGTATATGTCTGGCTTTGAAAAGTATATTATTTATGTAAGTCGCACAAGCTTTTCAATTAGCAGCGGCAGTTCTCAATGTCAAGAGATTTTCATTTCAAAAAAACTGTGTTTTCATGCGCAAATTGCAGCTGCCTTTCATTTTTTTTGGCATTTATTAGACAAAGTTACTTATTAATGTCAGTTATTTATTCAGTCACTGTCTCCGACTTTCTAGATATAGCAAATGCTATGCGTTAGAGTTCTGTTTCCGCATGACATAAAAGAATCACAGCAAATCACTGCATTTGACAAGACTAGCTATGCACGGCTTTACAACTAGTGGGTAACAGGCGAGAGAGAGCGACTACAAAATACCCTCACTACACCTAATTGTGTGTAAAACACTTCGAATTTGTATTTTTAAGTGCACATTAGTCTATTTTTATAGGTTTTTCAAAAACAGATATACAAATATATGGTTGTAAGCAAAGAGGTTCAAATTCGTATATCACAGTTCTCAAGCGATTTTTTAGAAATCCAAGCCGTTTAGTAATAAAAGTAAAGTCTTCTATATAGTTGAAAGTAATGGCTCAATCTGTTTCTTTTTCAGTGCTGCTCGTTTAGGTACTGGTGTTGAACGTGACCTACGCGTTGTACACGTTGAAAGCAGAATAAAAGTCTAAGTAATACACTTATTTTCTCTTAGTTTAACTAATGACAGTGTTGCAGCAAATTGATAGCAGTGCCAAGGAAAAAAAAATTGATTTGAACGTGACTCAAACTGGAACTGGTCTTCGTGGCCCTCAGCTAGCGAGACCTGCAAACATTTTTCAATGCGACTAATGCTACAATGTTATAGAATAACATCACTTTATATTAGATTTTATTTCACTGCGAAATCTGGTTTGATTATAAAAAAAAAAACAAAGAATTATAAGCTCTATAAATTTAGGGTAAAAGCTTTTCACATTTTAAAAGCTGTGGGCTAAATTTATTCAAGAACATCAAGTTGCGAACGTGACATACTTGTCGAAAAATTGTTACGTCTATCATTAACGAAATTAGAACAAATAATGTTATTCAACGGCGTAAGTAACTTTAGAACATGAACTAAAGCAAATTAAAAACTTGTTAATCGAGATTGTTATATTTTCTCTAAATTCAGAGTAAAAGCTTTTGACATTTTAAGAGCCGTGGGCTAAATTTTTTCAAGTCAGTTTTTTACTGTCGGTTTGCTCATCGAGTTGAATGAATTCGGGTGAAAATTGTTTAAATTAATCAAAATTTTAATGTTTTTCCCTTTAAATTTTTGGAAATTTTTTTAGTTTATCGGTTGCGGTGGACATGCAGAACATATAAGTGTATACTTTTTAGGAACTTACTTCTGTTTTTTTAGCTGCTAGTGTTATGCACTACACTTTTTTACAGTGTATACAAATAAAAATAACGGAAGCATGTGGGGAATTTTTCAATTGTGGTTCTTAAAATCTTATATGAATGTGAACAGAGCAAAAATCCCACGTGCGTTTTATGCATAAAAATGAGAAATTAAACTGAAGAAACTGAGCCGAGCTTTGTTTTGGGCTTGTTAATCTGCTTAATATGCATTAAGTTGTGTTACCCATCAGGTAAAACCCAGTGAGTGACCTTGCAATATTTCATATTGCAGCAATTTGTTCTCGCGGCCCATTCAAAAAAAACAATCAATGCAAAATTTTGGGCCAGCAAAATGCTTACACGCAGCAGCAAAAACAATAAAGTTTCTACCAAACTTGGGTATTATAATTGGCAATTTTATCGCATAGTAAAGCCCACGTCTTTAAACACAAGTTAAATATATATATTTGACAAATTTGGAGAAATTATTTTGTTCTATTTTTGCCATTATGGTCTTTGTCTTTGACATGAGCCCCCTAGAAGTGCCGCCTGTCAAGTGGCCAACAAATTTATCAGCTGCCATTTTTTATCACGACACTTTGACTTATTCTAATTTTACTATTTAGGGCTTCATGTAACACTTTAAGCCCAGTTCGATTTGTAGTTCACTTTCGGTTTCTTACCTTGGACCGCAAGCAGCAAGAGCAATGCGCTGCCCAGAAACGCACGTTGATTTAGCTTGAACATGTTTTTTGAGATTGTTTTTTATTTATTTTGAATTAATTGTCTTTTTTTTATGATAAATCTTAATGCGCTTAAAGATTTATATAAAATGTGCCGTATTTGTTTTGATTCTAAGCCGTTTTTATATGTTTCACAGTTTTGCGCGTTCTTTAATTTATGTATTTTGCGACCGCAGCTGACGAGTTCAGAATTTTAACTGAAAATCTTGCAATATGCTTAAAACTTTTTATAGAGTTTTCGATTCGAACAAGCAGCAGCGCAGCCGCAGCCAACAGTAGCAGCGACGCGACGCAGCGCGCTTAAGAGAGAGTGTGCGTTAGTTTGAGCTCACTTAATTGATAACAAACATTTATTTACAATGCAAACGAGCGTAAATTTAAGTGTTTTTAAGTATAAACAAAAGCAGAGTCAACAAAAGAGTTGTCGTCACAGTGCTAAGAACTAAGAGAGCGTGCGCTCAATTTCTGAGTGGCTAACGGTCAATGCTGGGCTGCTGCAAGTCACACTCAAACTGTTATCCGTTTGATGGCTTACAGGGTGTTCCCGGTTTACAACAGAAAAAGGCCCGCAAATCATTACCAGAGACATCAAATTTGACTTGCAAATGATTCAGCTTGGGTTTTGCCAGACTCGGGAACAGTGGTGGGGGATTTGCTTTTAATTAGCCAATAACCAACAACTTGATAATTATAATATTACTGTATACAAAATCAAAGCCTCGTAAGTGTAATGTTTAGTCAACAATTGCATTAACACATCGCGGTTTATAAGAAAAATAAGACTCAAAAGTTGTGATTTTGCGCCTTTATTTTGAATTACGCCCATGGGTATGTAAGTACTCCCATGATAAATGATATTCATTAATTGAGTCACGATACAATTGTAGCAAAAGTTTAAGCTTTGCCTTATCAAGGGACTTGGAAACACCATAGCAATGAGCAGTTTAGTGTTATCCTGAAAGCGGAAATAAGTCCCCTACAGCGGAAGTCGTGAAACTCCCAGCGGATGTGGGAATATTACAAGCTTAAGCAGTAATAAGCAATATTAAAATAAGAGCATAAAATATTGCTATAATGATCAATTAAGGAAGTGACATCACTGTGCACAGTCGCAATGATTTAGAGCCAAACCTGAGAGGAGTTCGCTTTAAAGCAAGCAAAATGGCCACAACTGTACTGAGAGAGTGAAAGAAAGACAGTGCAAGTGTCATTCTAGAGACAATTTTAATGCTGGCCGATAATACAAGTTGGAGGTGGCTGGTTTTGGGTTCTAGAAAAACAGGCTGCACGCTGCTTTTGGTCATTAGCCGTTCAATGGCCAGGGTGATACCAGGCGATGCGCATTTGTCAATTGGGATTCACGTAAAATTTTACTGCCCAGAGGCACCATGGCATCAGTCCTTAATCCTGTTACAGTCATTAGTCATTCAAGAAGAAGATAGATTTCTTTGAAAGTAGAAGTAGCGCGTTAACAATAAAACTTAAATTAAGTAATCTAAATTTCATCTTCGGCAGCCTCAAGCTTAATTACTTACTTAACTGGCCACAACAACCCGTTACCTGGTTACGGCCTGATGTAAGGCTCTCCTCCAGGCGTCTCTTTTTTGCGCGCGCCTACTCCAATTGGTGATATCAATGGTAGATAGTGTACGGTACTCGACCTGGAGGCATAGTCTGCCCCTTTGTCGCCTTCCTTCGGCAACCGTATTGAAGACTTTTCACGCAGGAGCTTCTTCATCCATAAGCACCACATGACCTAGCCAGCAGAGCCGCTTGATTTTAATGCGCTCAGCTATGTCAATATCGTCGTAGAGCACATAGAGTTCGTCGTTCCATCGGTAGCGGTAGTCGCTGCCAACGCGTAGAGCGCCAAAGATCTAACGGAGTACTTTCCACTTAAACACGACAAGACATCACCCATGCTTCAGCGCTTTAAAGCAAAATAGGAAGGATGAGCGTCTTATAGAGTGTTAGTTTCGTTTGGCAAGGGTGATCTCTACTACTCATTTGCCTGCTGAGACCAAAGTAACATCTATTGGCAAGAGTGATTATCCCCTTGATCACCATGCTGACATCGTTTATCATTGTGACGGTGGTGCCAAGGTAGACGTCAAAGGTATAACTTTCAACATCAATCTGAGAGTCCAACCATTGGGTATCTCTACTTTTGCTTTCATTAAGGACCCACTCTGGCAGATTCTCCTTCACTTTTGCTGACTTTCTATTGATGGCAAGTTTGAAAAGATATTAAGTGTGGCGCATTAGGAGTCTAGGGGAATCCAACCCTCTAGATTTTCAAAAAAATTTTAGTCCTAAAGGCTACGGATTACAGAATCTCCCTCGTGTGGTGAGCGGGTTAGAGAATACTACTAACAATAACACTGGGTTCTTTCGAGACCAGTAGAGGCACCCCAGGCCTTAAAAGGGTTGTGCGTAGGGTTTGGGACCCACCACGTAACACCACAATTCCAATGAAAGAATGTATTTACATCAGGCCGTAACCCGATGACGGGTTGTTATGGCCAGAAGATTGTAGAATATAAGTATCTCCTCAATACGTTGCGTTTTAGTCGGGTAATAATTGATTCGAAGTAAAAACTAACAACAAAATGCATTGTACACACAACCGTTGTTATTTCACGTTTCCTTTTCTCCTACTCGTAATCAGCTGTTAAGAAAACGTGTAAACGAAGCGAAATGGAAGTCGTCGAAGGTCGACGACAGGGCGAACACTAGTTTACGTAAAAAGAGTAACAGTGGGTGCATTTTGTTGGCTGGTGGTCAATGTTGTTTTGTTTATTAGGCTCACATGAGTGATGGAACTTGCTTGAATTTTATAGTAGCGGTCTGAAAATGGTGCTTTATTGTAACTCTTATACACTGCAACCATAGGAGCAAGGGCATGCCAGAAGGAGGCATGACCGCCCGAAAGTTGACTGTATCAAAATGGTCGACCGGGTACAACGTGCATCGGGTCTCCGAGACCCGACGAGGTATAGCAAATTTTAAAAAGTTTGCGCTGTTGCACTGCTTCTTCCCGTTGTCGGGTTGGTTGCAAACTGATGTAGAGCACCTCGCCAGGAGCTTCTGCTTCGCATGTGTCATCTCCAAACGGTGATGCCACAGGTATTTAGTGTGCTCTCTACCTGGTCCTTCCAACGGAGATAGGTTCTGCCTCTACCGGACCTAGAAGAGCTCTGGATAGGAACCCTGCTTCACTACGACTATTAGTAAATTAACACATTTGTCATTGCTTATTGGAAAAAAAAACTGAGTTACCTCTCAGAACATTGGTAAAATACGTTTAATAAATAAAAAATATAATTCCTGATTATTTTTTTGCTTTCATCCTGCCTTTGTCACGACGTGCAGCTGCAGCAGCAGCAGCAGCAGCTGCGATGGCTGCTGCAGCGGCTTCAGCTGCAGCCTGCTCTTTAAGGATATTTTCCGCATAAACGATTTCAAAAATGGTACGTTCCATTCTCGACTTTCGTTGCAGATATTTTTGCTCCATTTTGGCACAAATTTCTTGAAAATCTTTGATTGCTGCGCGGAATTCATCGTCACTTTCGAGCATTTGCACTAATTGCGCGGGTTTCGTAGGATCGAGTTGATTGATTTTCTGCATCCTCGCCGCCTCTAGTAGCTCTGTCTCCCTTTTAAGCGTCGCTTGGCGCATCTTTAGTTTCATTTCCTCGACGCGTGCTTCCAAAATTTTTGAGCGTAAAATTTCACGTTCAAATAGCTGCAAAAAGAACAAGTATATTTGGAACTATGTGTAGCTACGACAACTTACTGCAGCCATGAGTGCCTTTTCCTTGCTGGTGTTGTGCCGCATGCCACTGTCCATGCGGAGTAAGTGCACGTAGCCGCTGGCTAGAGCAACGGCCAGTATGTCGCCACCGGGCTTGAAGCGCACCTCGGTAATGCGATGTTTATACTGCACGCTTAAGATGGGGCAGCGTTGACTTAACAGCAAGTCCCAGAAGTCCAAGGTGTTATCTTTGTCAAATGTTACAAACAGTGAGCAACGCCCTGTGCTCCAGCAGCCGCCCATTATTTGCACTTTCTTCTTAATGTAGAAGGTGCTTGGGCACTCCTTGATTTCCTCGCACCAAATGCGTCCAATCCAATCGCCGCATACCAGGAAACTCTTTACAAAGAATGGATTACGGCTAATAGTGCGTATGGGCCCAAAAAGCAGCTTATAATAATTTAGCCATATCTCCGACGGCGTTGCGCCCTTGCGATTGCCTATAAATAGGCAACCCATATCACTGGCCACGACAAAACGCACGGGTATGGTGTACTCGAACTCCACAGCCATAATGCCATGGCTATTGGAACGATTTTGTATATCGCTTGTGTTGGGCTCCAGCAGCAACTCATACGCAAACATTGTAACATTGCGCGTGTCCCAATATTTAATGCTGCCATCCAATGAGCCGGTATAAAATTCAGTATTGGATTTGGAGTGCACCCAGCAAACTGCGGTTACACGCTCGCGATGCGCTGCTTCCAGCGGTGTCAAGCCTCTGGCTGAGCCCGGTTCATATGTGTCCCAAACGCTCACCTTGCCGTTATAAGCGCCACCTGCAATGTGACTATCGTCTTTTGGACAAATTCTGGCACGACAGAAAACCTCAGTGCTATCATAATGGGCATTGGGCCGCTGCTCAGACTTTGCATCCCAAATGTAAAAGGCTAAATCACTGCCATAAATGGGTTCCTCCGTTAAAATACTCTTAAATCGAGAAGATCGCCTAGTTTTAGGCTTCCGTAACTTGTGCAAGTTGCTGAACAGTGTCATTAACTCTGTGCCACTTGGCATCCAGTCTATGCCGTTTAAAAAGCGCATGGGTTGCCAGATGTCGCGAAATAGTTTAACTGGCTGCGCCTTGAAACTAAACTTAATGTCCCGGTCTGCGTCGAGTTCCATGTCAGCAAAGTAATCGTAGTAAATATTTATGGCATTATTCTGTTCAGAGCAGGCCTTGGATTGCGTTATCAAGCCTTTCATCTCGGAACCCCAATTATCCTCACGTTCCACTTTCTTGCGGTGACGTGTTGTTTGCTCTTCATCATTCATATTGACATCCTTTGGCCAGCCTCCCTCGTAGTGCACCATACCATTATGCTCATGTGTAATGTTCTCGGTTACCATTTCACTCCATGCCATTTGAAAACTCTCTTGCGTTACTTGGTTTATGGGGTTGCGTAGTACGTATTTGGTGCGCAATCTGGCGCTGGGATGAATACTAACCATTAGTTCATTATAATCCTTGAACTTAGTTTGTGTGCCAAAAAGGCGACGCTCACGCGTGATGGTCACATTATTTCGATTCATTTTGTTTGTTTAGCGGGCATTCAAAATATAACAGAGATTATTCGTTTGTGACACTCTACGAAAGGCTACCTTTGTTGTACTAAAGCCTTGTTACAGAGCTGACAACTATAACTCAGTTAACTTGATTTCAATCAACGACTATATCGATACACGACTGTTTGCTGATTATAGGCTAGACCTTTTTCTACCTGTTATATTCATCATCAGGGGTTTGCAATAGCCTTAATCCTATGGAAACTGTTGTCACGATCCGAAAACTTGTCGGCTATTAACACAGATACAGCCGAAGTGCAAGTTCCGGTCGTCGCTCACGGCTTTTGCGAAAGTTATGCTATTAGCAACTGAGAAAACGTTCGTGAACACATGCATATGTCAACAAATTAACAACTATTCTCTTAGGTGATGCCTATGCAAAACTCATGACCTGAATGCACTTAGTTGCAAGATCAAGGGAAGGAAGCTTCAGGCCTGTTTCAGGCCTGAAACAGGCCTTCGCAGCACTGAAGGGTTTCGTTACACAAATTCTATTGCAGATGCCAATACATTTACCAACACGAGTAAAGATATCTCAACATAAATGTTTTCTTTATTAATTTTATCTTTTGGCAAAATATATGAATAAAACTTATATTCGGCAGTTCTTATGAAAATTGCCTACATTATGATATAAGTTTTACAAATATTTGTTTTCATATAGTTGGTGAAAAAGGGGTCCACACATTTTTCCATAGCCTATATATATAATAGACTAGCTAAACCGCACTAATAAGTCCGTCAATAAATTCATTGTATATATTGAATAAATATAAATAAATAATAAAATAATAATACCCCGCGTGGTGAGCGGGTTAGAGAATACCACCTCAGCAGGTCAAAGCTTGTCGTATGAGGTGACTAACAATGACACTGGGTTCTTATGGAGACCAGTAGAGCCAACCCAGGCCTCAAAAGGGTTATGCGTAGGGTTTGGCACCCGCCACGTAAAACCACATTTCCAATGAAAGAATGTATTTACATCAAGCCATAACTCGATAAAGGGTTGTTATGGCCAGTTAAGAAAGAGATGAAGAATATTGAATAAAGCACAATGTAATCACAAATGCACCAAATATCGTATTTTAGCTCTACCACTACCTATTAGTAGGCGTTGCCAGATTTTGAGATAATTTTTTAGAAAAAAATAAGCTTTAATATTTGAAATTTTTTTGTAGTTTTACGCTTTTCCATTATGATATTAAGCCGAATTCGTCAAAGCTTCGCATAAACCATCTGCAGACCATCCCCAACATACCCTAAAATTGTTGCTTAAAATTGATTGACACGTATTATTATATATATTTAATTTTTATTATTTTTATATATTTAGATGTGAATTGAAAGGTGAATTTTGTTTTAATTTAAAAAAAATTTATTTATTCTTTAAAATCCATTTCATACCCTTCAAAGTAATCCCCTTCTGCTGCGATACACTTATGCCAACGAATTATCGAGTCATCACAACATATGTCAAAGTCCTCTTTCGGCATAGCCTTCAGAGCCTTCTGCGATTCATTATTTTGCCGATGACCATTTGTCTTGTTGCACTAAGATTCCACTTTACTCATCGCTTACCGAGTCGTCCATCGCGATTGCGCCGGATCGTCACGGGCACCATGTTTACGAAGCAGCATGATCTTAATCCGTTGGTCTATCCATGCTTAGAGCTGTTCCCGGACGACGTTCTGGCGTTCGGCATCAAGGAGTTTCTTCAAAAAATGACTGGAATCGTGGAACAGACGATACGGGAGTAGCGTAAAAAAGGAAAGGTCCAGAGATCTGTTCGATATTCGCAAGCCGTGACCCTAAGGAAACTATGGTAAGGTTTGCTAGACAGATTTTGATATACGATTGTTAAGTTGCGCATATCCAGATCCAATTTTTCTTTGATGCTCGGTTCAGCAGGTAAGTTGTTTCTTTCTGTAAGTTTTATTAATCAAATTTCGATTAAGAGTGAGTATTAACATAACTGAGAATCTTTTTCAATATATGTGTATGTGTAATTGACCTTTGGACTAGCGTTCTATTATTTTATCAATCTATGGAACTAAAAATATTTTGATTTTTCGAAATGTCCTTGTGTGCAGGGACTTTTAAGGGAATAATATGCCATAGGAATGTTCAAAGAAAGATTATGTTAACCATATTTTTTCTGTATCTTGACATGAAAACACATCGATCTTGAGAACTTTAAGAGCTACAGTTGTCAAATATCTTATATAAATAAACTTTATTTTTCCGCCTTTTAGTATACTTGCCATATGTCAAACCCATAAGGGGGCCTCACCGTAAGTAATGAATAACTCTTTACAAACACTTTTTGTTTTATTGTGATTGTTTATTATAAAACTGGCCATACAAAAACACTCAAATTGAGAACACAAGTCTAAACGCAGCACGTGTAAAATTTGAAACCAGTTAAGGAACTGGCTTTAATATATCTCATAGTTCAGATATTGCGACTGTTGCATTTTAACTTGTTATTTCTTTCTTAGTGTTTTTGTATTTATTCAATTCATTGACACTTTTTGTTTAATTTGGAGATTTGAATTGCCGTCAACTCGCTCGAAATTTTCCGCTTGGGCAACTAGTGAGGTCGCTTAGAACCAAAGTACAGACAGTTGGGCTGCCAAAAGCGGGCCAAGTGATAGCTAATTGCTGTTAAGGTCGGCTTTTGGCCTAAGCTAATACTTACTTATAGACATGAATACACATATATTTAGTATGTGCTTATCATAAGCTGTACATTGTTTCAGTTCGTGCCAAATTGTTGGCAATTCGGTTTATTTACAGTCAACAATTGACGCATTTAAAAAAAAAAAAAGACAACAAAGTCAGAAGATAAATCTCAGACAAGTACCAAGTCGTCATCATCACGTCTTCTTACACTATCTCTTTGGGACTAACCGGTTCATTCAAAAAACTGTCGATTCACAAACGTCAGCAAAAGTTCCGAAGCAGCAAAAAACGAGCTCAAAGTCAGCACATACTATAAAAAACACATAGATATGCAAAACGCCAAGTAGAGAGCTTACTTTTGATGAATCAAAGTTTGGATACACTTGCAATAGCTTCTTTAGATTTGAGTCAAGTTTCTCGTTATTGACAAAGTTTTGAGACGCTCTGCAAAGAGCGCAACACAACGAATAGACAGAAAGAAGCAAATTTGTACTTGGCATCAAGATATACTTAAACAGGTAGTCTCTCAGGTTACACTTCTTTGCAACATCTCTCAAAGTCTCTCCCTTTCAGTCTTTTAAAAAAATTAGTATACTTAAGAGTGAATTGAGAGAACCAGGTTAGTATATTGGATAGATTAGATGTGTGGTGGGTGCGATGGCTCATCAGAGAGAGTTGAAACCATCCCCAGCACTCAGGCAGCCTTGCCCATTGTACCATGCCCGACAGAGGAAGTTAAGAAAGAGAAAGACAGTTGAAATAAGAGAAAAGGGGTGAAAACAGAGTAGGCTTGCTATAAAGGCTCCCTATTGTCACAAACTTCCCGACTCCCGTAGGAAGTCGTGAAGACTATGTAAGGGGAGAGTATACAACTCGCTCATGTTGAGTGTATCACTTCCCAAAATGCGCATTCGTGTCCTTGCAAAGGCCGGACAGTAACACAGAAAGTGTTCCGTAGAGTCGGCTTCTTCAACCGTCTGTCTAGAAGACATGAGTATTACCCCTTGGCAAGGGTCCTGGATTGCTCGAGTACTCTCTTCGCGGAAACACCACTTTGTATCGGCGGCCAAACTTCACATTTGGTACGACACTATTAGCAGGCATCTTCCTTAAGCTTACTGGCTATTAGTGTGTGTTCAAATCCCAGTTCGTTCGTCCAAACTCCGTTGTTGTTGAGTCTGCTAGCCGCTTTCATAGCCTCTTGCCGTACAAATACGTTAAGAGGGGTTAGCTTTAACAGTGCGTTAAGGGCATCACTCGAAGTGATGCCGGTTATCCCTAAGCAGGCATGCCCTTGCAGTCTGGTAAGAAGAGTGACGCTGGACTGGCCCATTGTTCTCTTCCACCATACCACTGAGGCATTGGATACTACGGGCCTGATTAGAGCTGTGTAAAACCAGATAACAGAGCTCGGCTTCAAACCCCAGGTTTTAGCTGGTTAAGTATACCTTGTACAGGACTTGATTTAGCAACATATCTTTTTCATGACTGAATGATTACTCATTTTCCTTTGTATGCTGGTGGAACTCATGCTTATAGCTCACTGTATATTCAATGATAATCGAGCAGAGTCAAACGGTCTTATTGCTTTTCAAAACATTCTAAGACACTCTATTGAATGTAAGTGAATTCAGAATGTCGCCGTCCTCGTTTATTATTAATAAGCCTAGGAAGTTCTGTTACTCATGGTATGTTCCAGTATTATCAGTTCACGCACGGTAAACCCCAATATTTACTGGCCTTATATGGTGCTTCAACTACTCAAGTCATATTAAGTTCATCGATCTAAAGTACTTGAGATAATCGATATAAAACGAGTCAAACTTTCCATTTCACTTGCCAATGATAGTTCAAAATAGCGGATTAAACCAAAAGCTATAATGATAATGGTTCCTGACATTCCTTATATTTTGGTTACGATAAGTTAAAAGCTTTGATTTCGGTATTCATGATACGGCTACGATTATTGCATTTAATCGGTTACGAGTATATTCTCGTGGATCTCTTGGATTCTCAAGATTTTTACAATAAAACAATTAATGCAATTTCCTGTAAAAAACTTTCTAGATGTAGATGTAAATGTAGAGGAAGATCGCTATTGCATGTATGCTACATCTACTCTTAACGATTATCGCATGTATGTGATATCACCTATATGGATTAGCGCTTATTTGCAATATTTTTGCTTATATCCGATTATGGGGTATATAAAATTATCAACAACTGCGCTGCATTTTCACCATTGCACATTAGTTTTTAACAAATGTTGAAGCACTTTTTGGTACCTTACCTTTTTGAAATGGACACATTTCACTTCTGCAAAACCGGAGAGAGAGAGAGAGCTCGTATGCTCCAGCGTTTTCGATATTTCGATTTTCTGGAAGTCAATCCCCAAAACGCTTATTCTTAGAATTTCAACTATATAGCTAAATAGCGAAGAAGTTTTGAAATAGGCGTGCGGAAACACACTACTTTATAGTCTCGGAGACGCCTTCTTTTGCCATTTACTGCATAACAAAGTTTTCAGGTTGTAAAATTTGTTGTCAACAAAAAAGTAGCCAAATTGTAAGCATTTAAATGCTCCAAACCTGGAAACGCAACAAATTAAACAGCTGGCCGGAAATTTTGTTGTCATTGTTAGTTGTTGTTTTTTGTTCTCTGTATCAAAAATAAAACGGGGAAATTAAAAAATATTTGAAACAAAAAAAAAAGAAAGAGTTTCAAACAAAATGCGTCTTACCTTTTACAAAGCACAACGAATTAAGAGCTGAAGTCTGAGAACAAGTTTCCTTAAAGGCAACAAATTAACGGATAATACGCAGTCACAGTGCCCAAAACAGCTGTTGTTGTGCGTAATTGCAAATTGGAGTTTTATTTTAGCCACTAAAATAATCAAAACCCGTTTTGGCGCATTTCCTCATGGCCAACACACACCCCAAAAAAAGGCCTGACAAATTTCGATTACGTTTAGGTTTACCCATAACAAAGCTTATGACTTAATTTCTTTATAAGTTTATGATTGCGGTATATAAAAGGGCAATAAAACATAAGACAAGTCGTAAAAACAGGCCACAAATCAACGGCATTGGCGGGTCAGTGATTGCCACTTGGATCTCAGTTATCGGCGGAGACTATCGGCTGCTTATCAGCACTATGAAGTCACAATTGCGAGTGACTGTGACTAGTACTTTGCGAGCTACGCCGGCTTATCAGCCCGAAACTTGCAATTTTAATTGATTTGGCTTGGACTTGCGCACCATCTGTGCAAAAATGCTGAATGAACAGTAAGTTGGCCAGGCATAAATTATATATATATGATAATGATTAGGCACTTTCCCACTTCTTATCGTCAGCGCTAATTAAACAAGCGTATTAAAATAGCTGAGGTGCGCTCATAACGCCCACTGGCCGAGTGACGCTGCATGGCTATAAATATCAGAGCGTAAAGCTCATAGACCATAAATTGCTGTCTTCAACAACATCAGGCCGTAACTCTTGGGAATGTTGGTATATATTTATTATCAGGACAACATAGCGTAGCTATTACCAATAAATCAAGCTAACAATTTACTGAGAAAAAGAGCCACAATAGCGCCAATAGTGTAAGCGTCCAGTTCCAGCTGAATCTTGAGCAGGCGGCGCTGATGATGCCCTCTGTGACGTGTATGGGTGCATTACAGCCATTGGACTCGCACAGCTCACAGCCCACCGCGTTCCAGCCATTGTAGAGGGATTGACAGGCGGCGTTGCGATTTTCATTGATGATGACAGTGCAACCACGATTTGTGATCGTCGTTTCATTAACTGCAGAAAGAGCGAGTGCGCATGAGTTACGTTTAGAGAGAGAGAGAGAGAGAGTTGCGAAACTTACTCCTCAGCCGCATGGTGTAGCACACGGCAGTTTCCAGCGCTTGGCGTGCTTGTCTGCGTTTGTGCCGCTCTTCAGAATCCTCATCCTCATCTTCGTCCTCACCGCCAGCGTCTTCACCTTCCGTATTGGAATTTACTGCAGCTGGTAATGCTGGTGCCGCTGCGCCAGTTCCGGCACCCAGTGCTGCTCCAGCTCCTGTGCCAGCTCCCGCAACCGCTGCCGCGCCCGCTGTAGCGCCATTTCCTGCGCCCACTGCTGCTCCATTTCCCACACCCACTGTACCACCTCCATTATTATTATTAACAGTCATAGACGGTCCCGCAGGCATAATGCCTAACGTCGGCCGAGCATTTGGCAGCGCAGCGCCGTTCGATGCATCATCGCTGTCATAATCCTCTTCGTCTTCACTATCGTCTGAGTCAGGTGCCACTGCTAAACCAGGAGCAGCAGCTCCAGTCGCTAGACCTGGTGCAACAGCTCCAGGCGCTAGACCTGGTGCAACAGCTCCAGGCGCTAGACCTGGTGCAACAGCTCCAGGCGCTAGACCTGGTGCAACAGCTCCAGGCGCTAGACCTGGAGCAACAGCTCCAGTCGCTAGACCTGGTGCAACAGCTCCAGGCGCTAGACCTGGTGCAACAGCGCCAGACGCTGGACCTGGTGCAACAGCTGCTGTCCCTTGACCAGGTGCAGCTGCTGCAGGCGCTAAACCAGGTGCAGCAGCTGCAGGCGATAAACCAGGCGCAGCTGCTGCAGGCGCTAAGCCAGGTGCAGCGGCTCCCGGCGCTGGCGCGACAGGCACAGGCACCGGCGCGGGAGCTGGAGCTGGAACTATGGCGGCTGGAGCATTGTTATTGTTATTATTATTAACAACTGCTGGCGCACTGGGGCTTGTCAATATCTCAGAATTACTGCCCGGCTGCTGTGTGGGCACGCCACACACCTCCATCTCTGTCAGCGATGCCGTCTCATCGCAATCCTCGCAGATGTAGCATTTAAGCGCTGTTTTGATTAAGAAAAGGTCATAGTCAAAATACAGTTTGAGCGGATGAGTTACGAGCTGACGCTGTGCCAGCCAAACACAACCAAACAGTTGGTGGACAACTACCTAAGGTACCGTGTTTACCTATACGGTTGCGCGATCGATCGCTACATGCGCTGATGTTGAAGTCCACCTTGCAAAAAGTGGGTGTAATGGAGGTCAAGAGTGACATTTGCTTTCCTAACGTGTGAATCAGAAAATGCGCTTCAAGAATGTGGACAGCATACTCAAACATCTGTATGTGGCCATGCCTGCACCACAGGATGACAGAGTGCGCGATCCCTGCATACCCGAGGAGCTGGTGCGTTTGGAAAAGAATGTTGACAACTCAACAAGCCGTTGCTGGACAAGCAGTTCAGTGCTATGGTCAAAAAGACCGGACAGCCATTGAAACGCGTGCTAGCAGGCGATACGATGGTCTTTAATGAACTGGCCATCAGAAAGAAGGCACACGATGTGGTTAAGGGGGCTAAAGCTGAGTAGGTAAACCTGTTGTGCCTCAAGGGTGAGACAGATCGCTTTATTGGCAGCAAGAGTGATCCCCGTAAGTTGTCAGTTCGGAAGTTTTTAATCAGCAACGATTACATATTCATAGAAATCGCACAATGTCTAATCTATGTTCATAGATAGTAACCGAAATGGTTAAGCAATGGAGTTCTACAGGAATAACTTGCTGAAATTTGAACCTATAGCAAACGATAGAGTGATGAGGAGAATGTTGCATTAACTGATTTTGATAGCTGTAAAAAAAAAAAAGAAACAGCCAAGCCGTGATGAACCACAAAGCGAGTTGTTGCAGATCCGGCTGTATGAGCTGAAGCAGACAAGAAGTGTTTGGAAACGTTGATTTTGCCATACACGTTGAGTAACATCTTGATTAGGTTCGCGCGTTTAGCGAGATAAGGCAACATCACGACATCACAATTGATCAGTTTGCTTAAATATCAGGTATTCTAAAGCTATGTACTCGGTATGAGTGTAATTCAGTGGCAACGCCTATCGACACGACTCAAAACCTTACTGCTCACTATGGATGCAACAGACAACAAAGATGTTAAAGAGATGGGTCACCTACATATAGCCAGTTGGCTGTTTGCTATTGCGATAGGCCGGGTCCCGGTATGTCAGCAGCTTAAAGAATACCACCTCAGCTTCTTGTATGAGACGACTAACAATGACATTAGGTTCTTTCGAGACCAGTAGACCACCAGGCCTTAAAAGGGTTGTGCGTAGGGTTTATGACCCACCGTAACCCGATAACGGGTTGTTAAGGCCAGTTAAGAAGAAGAAGGGTCCCGGTAGGATAGGGTCGGCGCCCTGATTCATGTCTCTGACTTTGCCAAGTTGACGCACAATTTCCACTCTTGGTTAGCTGCTCTAATTACCACCTCATGCTAGGGCAGTGTGCTTATGTGCGCAGTGAAGTTTCCTCAGCACTTTAACCTGGTTGTTCGTTGGGCTTGGAACCCATAGCGCAAAACTTGCCTTCCATTGAAAGTTGTTATAAGGCGTTTGGATCAATGCGCTGTAAGTCGGTAACGTGTAGTTATGGTCAGTGAAGAAGTATGCAGTTGGCAAGCGATCCTCAACTGATTACGTGTGTTGGTAGCTAGGGGCGCTTATATCGGCAAAAAACTGTAGAGTTGTTTGAACTTCGCACTTAATGTATACTGCGATAATAGCGATAGCCTTGCATATTATAAGTAATAGCTCGTACACACCTAATACAAAATAATTGAATTGATTCTCGCAAAGTTGAAAAATAAGTTGGACAAACCACTTTTGAAGTCAGCATAAGCTTTCGGCTTGTTCAAGAATGACTCATATGCAGACGTGACAAAAGCGCCCCCTATCGGATCTTTGCATAGATATTAACCAACAAAACAAATTTATTGCTTGAAAATAAGTTCAATCAGTCAAGTTGTTCATTGGTTGCACGATCACCAGTGTACGCAACCCTGTTTATATTATCAGACTAAAATAGTTCTAAAACTTGCTGAAGAGTGTTACTTGTCTGATAACAGCTCTAAATATAGTACGCTAACTTGCGATCAGTGAAACGTCAGCAAACCAAGCTTGAATGAGACGATTTCAGAATGGAGCGACTAAAAACAAATATCAAATTTAAGTCTATCTGTTCCAAATCTAGTTATAAGCCAAAACACCTGCCCGTGACACTGTATAGAGTGGCACGCACCGTCAAGTGTGGCGTATGAGTAACGCTTTTGATATAAAAATACGCATACGCCACCGAACCCCTGCTGGCTAGCGCACATCGTACATCATGCCTTGGCCAGGGCTTTTCGCGGCAAATCAATTACCATATGCAACCTCTGGCTTATGCTGCTTCTAGGCCGACATATAAAGCTGCGCGTTTGATTTATGAAGTCGCGCTGACATTATTTTTACCGTTACCACATTTACCTGAGCCAACGTCACAAAACAGCAACAACAACAACAAAGAAGCGATTGTTGCGGGTCTCTCACGCACTTGCATATTTGATTAGGCGTAGTTTATAGGTATAGAAAGAGATAGAGAGCGAAAGAGAGCACTTGCACTTAACGGTAACTGCACCTCGCACGTCAGAATTGCAAACTAGTATGAGCAGCCGAGTTGCTGAGGTGTCAGCAGCATAGCCAAAAATTCAAATTGAAGTGTCGACGTCGCTGCTGCCGCGGCGGCTGCTGCTGATGATGTGGGTCTTGTTGTTCTTGTTGTTGTTGCTCTTGTACCCAATGACTTCTGGCACTTGCTCTATCAAATTTTTTTTGCTATCAGCTTGGAAAATAATTTGCGGTACTGCTGAAACATGTCACGCTCGGCAAAAGACAAGCCGCAGATAGCATCGCAGCTGAGAAGCTGCTGCCGGCATTGACGCTGCTGCGCTGCTTGCGGCAAAGACGCCATATCAAGCAGAAGCAGCAGCAGCAGCAGCGCAGCAGCTTCTTGTCTTTTCGCTGCGCTGTTTAAGTGTGCTAATTGTCTAACTGTTATACATGTTGTAATAAGTAACGGTAGTAATAGTTATACGTTATTTTATTCTCATTTTCATTTGAAACGACGCACAGTGGATCCAACTGACTTATTTTTCGGCGAAAATCATAACTTTTGAGGCAGTAAAGATATTTTCAAAATTTAAAATGCATAGAACAGATAATTCATTAAGCTTCTGCGATACACTGCGAAGTTCTAATCTTTGCATGTCATGAAATATTCCATGTTCTAAGTTGTGCTTATTTTTCAATTAATCGTCCACTTCGAAAGTTTATCTATCTGGCGACCGTGTGTATGATAGAATCAAAATAGACTCCAAACATCTTGCCTACAGATTTTCAAAAATTTTACGATTTTTTAAGGAATAAGCACATTTTATAGGTGCAAGGATAAGACGTTTGGTGTATACCACCATATTTATCGCAGTGTATCGCATAAGCTTAAGGAATAAATCTTGAAAATATCTTCGCTCCCCCAAAAGTTATGATTTTTGCCGAAAAAGAAGTCAGTTGCATCCACTGTGCGACAGCTGCACATACAAATACAGTTATGACAGCGTGCATGTGTGTGTGTGTGTGCTTTTTGTTTTGTTTTACAGTTTCACTTAAGATCTAATTGTTGTTAGTTTAAGTTTTACAGTTTCATTGTATTGCTTTGTCATTGTTTATTTTGCATTGCTTTTAGACGACATTTTTACTTTTTTATTATTATTATTATTTTTATTTTTTTTTTAAGTGCACATGCGCTTTTATATAACAGATTTTTCTTAAGCTCTTCTGTCTAGAATTTGCGTATTTTTTGTTTATTTATTTTTTATTCATTTCTGCGCAGATTTTTGCCTAGATATAGAAAACTACTGGAAACAGCAGAAGCTTGCATTTAAGTTTTTCACTCTAAGACTAAGAACTTTTCATTTAAACCTGCTTTGGAATTTTGTACAGTACTTCCGCTTGCCACTTTAATGGTTACACCAATTTGCATATTCAGCAAATTTCTTAATGGAAAGGCAAATATTCTAAAACGTTGTGTGGAACCTTCAGTGGAACCGAGTCCTGATGTGGTGCCCAGTCAACTGATAAACTGCCGCACGGTTAGTCTCGCAAGAATCATTGAGGTTCTCCTTATCCTCCTTCGCAAACTTTAAGTACCCAGGACCCGACGGGATGTACCCAATTATGTTAAAGAGAGGCGGAGACAGGCTCGTTAAGGTTCTAAAAAGGATCTTTGGAGCTTGCCTAGCGTTTGGCTATGTACCGACCTCTTGGAGACGTGTGCAGTTTGTTTTTATCCCAAATCCAAGTAGGGAAGACTACTGTCTGGCGAAAAGTCTGTCAGTCTGACATACTTCTTTCTAAAGGCTCTAGAGCGTTTAATTGAAAAAAGACATTCGGGTAAGAACATTTGTCCGAAACCCGCTCAATAGTCAGCAATTAGAGCAAATAGTCGTGTGAAACAGCTCTTCACGATATTGCTTGCAAAATCGAGGTGCGCCTGGAGAAGGGAAAATACACTTTAGGCATATTTGCAGACATTGAGGGAGCCTTTGACAATGCTACTTTTGACTCGATGTGCTACGCAGCTGAGAGACATGGCATCGATGAAACCTCATGAAGGTGGAAACCTCATAGAGGTAGAACGAGAATACCTCCAAGGGGGAGTCCTATCTCTTCTTCTCTAGTGCTTGGTTGTGGAACAGCTCTTGCACCAGATTCAAAATATGGGCATACACGCATAAGCTTTTGCTGATTATGTGTGTGGATGATGGGTTAACATCGATTTAATTAGCCAAGTCACTACTAAAAGAACTATTAAAGTCAAATTTGTGCATTATTTTTAACTTTAAAGTTTAATGACAGTTATTATTAATAAAATTATCTTGCAAAAAATCTTTTGCGAAGAGCGCAAAGTTGAGCTTTGTACCTTTTTTATAAATTAACAATTAATGAAACTGAGTTCTTTTATTAACTTTAAATACTTCAAAAAATATTAAATCATAAAGGTTGGCTATACTTTCACCTAACTTTCCTGTTTCGCTGATTTCGAAAAGTACTATTTTGAAAAGTTGTCAAAAAAGATAAAGTTCTTACAATTGATATTTTTGGTTAATGTTGAGCGCAAAAGGTTAAAATCAATACTCAAGTTGATAAAAAATAGAACGACTAATACAATAGAACACAAAAGTATACATTTTTTCATGAAAAAAGTAGTCCGTAGTCCATCCATAGAACCATCTAGGGTAAAATATAACAATGTCAGTGTAGCGTTCTTTTATTTTCTGCTTAGATTTTAAAACTAAACTTGTGACGTAACAAAACACAAGAAAAGCACTGAACTAATAACAACAAAATGCTTAAGAATGCTAATTAAAAAACGAAAATTAGGTTTACTAAGTTAGTCGCTTTCGGAGCGAAGTGTACCTTTTCATATTTATTTCAGTTTACACTCATCTGATGGTAAAGGGCAAGATACTGGACAAAATCAAAACTAATAAAACTCATTCAATTTAAAATTTTTGTTCAACCGTTACTAGGAGGCTCCGGTCCCTGCACGCTTCGTGCACCAACCCCTGTGTTCCTAAGTGGTACACAGTTCCTTCTTCTTCGCCTTTTTTAACAGTTTCAGTCCTTTCTCGCCCCTTGTCAAATGTTTTACTTTAATCTTCTCGCTCACTCCTTTAGAGACCGCCTATACAGCGCCCACAGAACCCGAATCATGCCATCCTTTGCTGTTTTTTCTATTTGCTCAGAAATCATTTACAATAGATCTTAAAGGCGTTAAAGTAGCTGACATTGTTTCATATTTCTAAATTGCCAGCTTCTGCTGTATTTCAGAGATATCTTGTATCTAATCTCAGAACTATACACTCAACTATTTAATGCACATTTACACATAAATATGCCCCTATTAGTACCTAATTTTCTTGTTGTTTTACACATTCAGCGTAATCGATGCGCCTTTGATTGTTTTTGCATGCATTTTTATTATCATTATTCATATAACAATTATTGTATATTCTTTTGCAAATTATAAAAATTAATTCGATTTAAAGCACTTTATCATTGTATATTTGAATATCGTATATGTAGAACTTAGAAAATTTGAATTCGTTTTATATAAGTTTTCCGACTTACATATTATTCGGGATTTGCAGCTTTGTGGTTAATTAAACATATTAATCTTAAGTTCGTGAATAGTTTTTTAAGGATTATTTCGAGATTTCGTGAATTATTTCTCTGCAGTTCTGAATTACCACTGGTCTGGACAATGGCAAAGCCCTTTATATCAATCTATAAACAATAAGTTGCAATGACATTGCAACTGGCACGGCATCCGGAACTGCATTCTAAGCAACTCATAGTTGTTGAAATGCCTTCAACGCTTTGGTGTGTACTCCATACGTCGAACTATCTTATTTTAGCTCGGGGTCATGTCAGTTGTCGGAAACCAAAGGGTCATATCCGAAGTAATTTGCTGCGTAGAATCCGAATTTGGGGTCGGAATTGGCCTATCACGTCAGCCCGGTAACGGTCTTTTATGTCCAGTTAAGAAGAATAAGAGCTTCCGTAGGATTCGTTTTTTTGGTGACCCGTTCTGTGGGCTCAATTTACAATTAAACTTAAGGCAAACCCGTTTAGTAATTTCTGGTGCACCACTGAATGTGCCATATGCGAAAACTAACTGCGGTCTTCACGCACACTTTTAGCTACAGCAGCGATATTCTCACTAGAACGATCTCTACGCACTCTAGCCGCTGGAGGAGATCCAATAATGTGAAACTGGATCGAAGTTAGGCGATTCTTTCGCGAATAGTGTTTATGAACACCATAAAATGGTCGAAGAGCACGAAACATATTTTTCACTGAGCAATGATTTTGTTAATAATTTTCCGCAGTTTATAAACGTAGCCTCGTATTGGATCACCCTCTATAACTTAAGAAATTACAGAAGCCAATATAATAATTGCTACCAGAAGTCGAAGTTGCAAACGAAGCCGTAAACGGTATTTTAGTTCCATTATCGAAACATATTAATCAGCTTCGGCCCTCACCAATACAGCTTGTTGTTCGCTGCTACTTTTAGCATAATTTGTTCACAGATAATTGAGATTTCGCACAAAACAATGATTTCACATGAACAACGCTTACTTCGAGCGCCCTTTTTGGCCCTGCAACCCTCCTGCAACCGCAATGTGAACGCCTTATAAGTATCTTAACACTTTGTTCAAACTCGAACTAAGCAGCTTAGAGGTACGCTCTAGACTGCAATCCTTAAAAATTGTTTGATTTACCACTTTTATGCCACAAATCCCCTTCTTTGAGAGTCTTTCGCTTATTCCGTATGTATATTGCTATATGCATATATCTAATATATCTTTTCCATATAGTTTTTTAAGTTTAACCCATATGTGCTGCAAATAGCTTTCGCTCAATTCAGAGTTGATTGCTATTAACAGAACATATGTTTGTTTAAACGTTTTAGCATTAACTCATTTGCGAATAAAACAATGAAATATTAAAGGCAATTGGTGATTACTCTCTCTCACATTACAAAACGACCTAACACTTAAATATCGTAATAATAACAACAACAAATTGCGATGTATTTATACATCACTAAAAACAAACATCAATATCAATCAATTTGCTTAACATTCGATAATAAAGCTACAACAAGTATATTCAAATACAGTTACATTTACATAGATACATAAGTATCGTTTACTATGTAAAAGTATCGAAACTAAAGTTGCTCACTCGCAGCGAGTTGAAGCGTCAATTTTTGATATACTACATGTGTGTGTGTGTGTGTTTGTGGGTGTGTCTGTGTGTGTGTGTAATTTGCTTGCGATAAACTTTTATGCCATGTTAACATTTAAACTTGCTGCTAATTGAAATTCGCGTATTTGTATTTCTAATCAAAGTAGCTGCTACGGTATCTGGTTTTAACTGTAACTGTAACTGTGTGTGCATGTTTGAGTTTGTGTACTTTTTGTGGGCTTACATCGGTGTATGTTGTCACTTACATGCCTAAGGGGTACAAGGTTACACAGTTTGAGGGGTTCTTTTGAATGGGGGTCATACAAAAAGAGCGAGACGGGCTTAGAGAGAGATGGAGGCTGGTCAAAAACACTTGTAAAAAACAAATCAACAACTTCAATATACTCAAATATTTACAAAGTAAACTGCAACTCAAGCTAAATGCCATCAACGCAGCCAGCGCAGCCTACGTCATCGTCACTTCAACAGCGCAGTCGGCGTGCCAGCAGCGTAACGGGCAGCAGCAGCAGCAATTGCGCTGCTTTCGTTGCCCTTATATTTGGGGCAGCATTGCAACGATCCGTTTTGCAAATTTCACAAAAGAAATTATCCATCGCCTCATCGACCAAAGATGCCTGCCCAGCATTATTGTCCGGTCCGTAGCCGTTACGACGGTACTGTGGCTGTTGTTGCTGCAATTACAAAGTTATGCAATGATAAGAGAAAAACAAGCAAATTAGACGAGAATTAGCCAGCGAACAACCTCGACAGCGTCAGACAAGATGCGAGTAAGGTGTGCGTTCCGTGGGGCAATCCAATTAGCGAGCCGTCTGAGACTTCTCGGTTCACCGTGGACTAGTAACTGAACAGGAATCTAGAATATCCTGAGCCTAGCTGAACCAGGGAGGGCCCCGCGTGTCTGGCGAGCTGCCGCTTTGAAGGATCCGCTGAGGGAGATCAACCACAATACACTGTGTTATGTCTTGGGCACTGGAATAGGGAGTGTGGCCACGGCGGCAATGAACGGGCCCATGTTTTGCATTACCTTAGAAGGAACTTCTCTGAAAGCGGCATTTTGCGCGATTTAAAGGTTCCTAAACTGAGTTGTCAACATGGAAATCAAACGGAGAATCACTCTAATATATGTATGTTACTTTGGTCGCAGCAGGTAAATGAGTAGTAGAGACCACTCTCACCGGGCGAAACTAACACTCTATAAGACGCTCATCCTTCTCGTTTTGCCTTAATGCGCTGAAGCATGAGTGATGTCGCAGTCTGATGAAAATGGCCTTGGAGTGTTTGAGCGAAAAGTACTCCGTAAGATCTTTGGCCGATGGAACGACGAACTCTATGAGTTCTACGACGACATTGACATAGCTAAGCGCATTGAAATCCAGCAGCTCCGCTGGCTAGGTCATGTTGTGCGTATGGATGAAGAAGCTGCTGCGAGAAAGGTCTGAAATGCGAGAGTCGAAGGGAGGCGACGAAAGGGCAGACCATGTCTGCGTTGGAAGGACTGGGTAATGGACCAATGGAGAAGGTGCGCGCAAAGCAGAGACGCCAAAAGAAGAACTTTACAGCGGGCCGGAACCTGGTAACGGGTTGTTATGGCCAATTAAGTAAGCAAATAAACTGAATTTAACGACTTTATAGGTTGTAACTATGGCCCACTTTCCTTTCACCAGTTACTAGTGGATGAGACATTAAGGACTTTATTTCACCATGGAATAGGTTGTCGAAGGATATACCAAGAATTTTTCTATATCTCTCTATAGAGATAGACCGCCAAAAATGGCATAGGGGTCGAAAGAAAAAACTCTTCGAAAAGGGTTGCAGTGGATTTAAAGGCTGAACCTTATCTCACTAGATGTGAAAGAAGTTGGTAGAGTGTAAGGCAGAGTCTAAATGTATTGGGCTACCTGTTGTTGTTGCTGCTCCTTTTCATGGTCCTCATAAATGTTGCGCAACTTGGAGCGCAATATGTCACAGGCATCGGAGTCTCCAGTGTCCAGCTGGCAAAAACGCGATGTTACCAGCTCCTCTTTGTTTGCTGTAAGGTAAGTTTAATAAGCCAGCTAATAATGAAGTTCTATAGATGATTGTTATTATATATACGTACGCTCTCTGGCCACCACCTTTTGGCAATTCATTAGAGGATTCTTGTTGGCGCCATTGTCAAAATACGAAAATGTGTTTAGTTCAAAGAGCCAAGTGCCTAAAGACTTGATTTTGTCCAGTCCGCATTCCTAAAAAGATAATTGATAAATTGCTAAGTAAGTAAGTACTATACATAGTTTATATTTATCTTTATAGTACAGTTTGGTCAGAGTTACGAGTATCTAATGCTACAGCTTTTTATACCCTGTACACAAAGTGTAAACCCAGAATCAAAACTAAACCTTATTCAGTGTGGTCTGTAAATCTCTTTCAATTGAATTTCAATCAACAGCAATCCTACCGCGTGTTAGCAATCCACTTCATTTCATCGGTAAGCCAGAAATATCTTTGAGAGCATTGGAGCTCTATCATATCCTTTGAGTCTCTTCTAGAGATTTATGGCTCACACCCGATTATCTGGTAAGGTTGTCTGCAACATTCGCGCCCAGGAAGTTTATACGCTAGTGCATCACATTCAGAGAGTATTTATCGCGAGGACTTCTCCTTGTGCTCACAAAACTTAAAGCTGTAGAACCTAGTGGCATCAAGCCTGGATCACAGATTCAGTCTAAGGATTGTCTTAATCTCTCCTCTGCTCTGAATAGTTGCTTAAGAGTGGGTCTGCATGGTTCTGACTCTACCAAAGGGTTCGCACCACCGTTTAAGGCAAGTTTGCCTGAAGAAGTCCAAGTTTTGGCAAACCAACTGGAAGTATACTCTAGTTCGACCAAACGGTACATTCATTTGTTAGAAAAGAATCACTCACAACGTGTACCAATCACCGCATCCCAATTGGTACCAAGATGACTTTAATCGGACAAAGTTGATTTTCCCAACTTCAAAAAAATATATCTTGGACACTAAGTGACATAGAGCATTGCGCTCTGGTCCCTGGAGAATCCTCGCACAAGGTTGATCATGGTCAGCGAATGTAAGACCACACTTAACATGATATTACGTCATAACAAAGTCAGTCTATTTTGGGTTTCTTGGCATCGAGGTATCCAGGGCAATGAAATGGCAGATGAGCTGGCAAAAAAAGGCTCGGCGTCACAGCCAATGGAGCCTGAGCGAATCATTCCTATCAGCGCAGCTGAACTGGTTGATAGCGGTCCACACAGACATAATCTGTAAGGAGCGCTGGATATCCAAAGAAAGAACCCAACACCTGGCCAATATGCGCCTTGTTGACGACCCAACTTGTCGTGAAGAAGCCGACTCCACGGTGCTCTTTCTGTGTTACTGTACGGCCCTTGCATGGACACGATGGCGCATTTTGGGAAGTGATACACTCAACATGAGCGAGGTGTATACTCTCCCCTTACATAGCCTTCACGATACTTTTTCTCCTATTTCTACTGTTTATCTGTCTTTCAACTTCATCTGTCGGGCATGGTACAATGGGCAAGGCTGCTTGCGTGCTAGGTATGGTTCAACCATTTTTGATGAGCCATCGCACCCACCGCAAGTCTAATCTAATCTAACGCGAGATAGATAAAGTCCATCGTTGGATAGTATGTCAGCAAGTTGACAAGCTTTGACCTGCTGAGGTGGTATTCTCTAACAAATTTAGGTTGACGTTGCATTTCCTGACTCTGGAAGAGTCACGATTTGCTTACTCAATGAGACTCTAACTTATGAAGTTAAGAAACGTGAAACTCATATTTTGTTCATATTACTAAACTCGGAGTTTGGGAAAAACGGATAGTTTAAGAGCTAGGTAAGGTGTTTCTTGGCGGTGAAGATTGTGATATAGTTTCAGTATGGTGAAAGTGGACTCTGTCTTATTCGCATCAGGCAATAGTTAGAAAGGCGGAGGTCCGCTGTTGATAACAGCTAGACTTAGGTTAGGTACACAATTGGTGGCGTACATCCGTAGGGTTTCAAGTGCTTGGGAGGGGAAGCTGGAGATCACGGTCTCAGGATACATTCACAGCATGAACCGGACCTGCACCGGAATTTATTTAACGTGACATTTTCACCCGATTTTCAGCAGCACCCGATAGGAAAACGCCGAACACAGGGTTCCACCCGCGGCATGTGTGGTATCTATCACAGCCACCATGATACTTCCACTAGAAGTCGATCTCAATGAGCAGTCTTGGAAAACTGCTCAACCCGTGTTACCGAAATTAAGAGCTCAGTTGCCTCTCCCCTTTTAGTCCCGACCGGGATATGTCGCGGTCGTATGAAGATGACATCAGCAAATAATGACAGTAGCATTAGACTATCTCTTTCTCCAATCTTTCTTCTATCGCCTTCTCCAATTGTTGATACCAAATGTAGCTAGTGTGCTCACTAACTAGTCTTTCCAGCGGAGGTCATTTGAAGACCTTTCTCGCAGGAGCTTCTTCATCCATAGGCACAACTTGACCTAGCCAGCTGGATCTAAATTCGCTTGACTATATCAATGTCGTCGTAGAGCTCATAGAGTTCGTCGTTCCATCGCGACGGTAGACGTTGCCAAAGCGTATAAGGCCAAAAATCTTACGTAGTGCTTTCCGCTCAAACACTCCAAGGGCATATACATACATCCCATACGCCATTCTGTATTTTCACTCCAAGTTCATACAGAAATCGCACATGTGCATGCAGAGGGCATTCACAAAGGACATGAAACCAATCTTCAAATCAAACTCAGCACCGCAAGGGCAGGATACAGCCACAGGCGGCAGTAGGCAGCCAATACAATGGTCCAATGACTACTGGCTGACTTATAATATATGACAATGTAAATAGGTGGATTGTTTACGCCTGTAAGAACTGTAATTCATAGGTGCAGCCCTATGGAACTTCTTTGTTCTGGCCAAACCACAGTTTCGTAACAGTTCGAAGCTGCCAACTTGATTGAACAAAGTACACTTGAAAACTTATACAATCACATTAGCACTTGCTAGAATGTCAGAACAACATTTTATTTTATATACTTACACCAGTTGCTAGCTAAACATATAATTAAACCATATTTTGGCAGTACACTGAACACAAAAAGTGCTATGAATTTGAGCTCAAATCAGGTGACGGTTACGCGCGAGCGTAGCCGCTTTGGCAGGCAAACAATGTTTGAGGATCATAGTGAACTTATGGTTAGTATACATCCTAGCGCCAGATTGCGCACCAAATACGTACTACGCAATCCCATAATTGAAGTAACTCAAAGAAGTTTCCAAATGGCGCTTAGCGAAATGGTGACAGAGAACGTTACACTCGAACATCATGGTATGGTGCACTTAGAGGGCGGCTGGCCCAAGGATGTTAATACGCATGATGAAGAGCAGACAACACGTCACCGCAAGAAAGTAGAACGCGAGGACACATGGGGTGGTCAGACAAAGGAATTGATAGGCCAGACATTGCTCATTAGTGATCAGAATAATGCCATCAATATTTACTACGATTACTTTGCTGACTTGGGACCCGAGGCAGAACGCGACATTAAGTTTAGTTTCAGGTCGAAACCAGTCAAACTATTTCGCGACATCTGGCAACCCATGCGCCTTGTAAATGGCATAGACTGGATGCCAAGTGGCAAAGAGTTATTGACGCTGTTCAGCAACTTGCTCAAGTTGCAGAAGCTTAAAGACAGAAAATCTTTTAGACGTAAGAAATTGACAACAGATGAACCAACTTTTGGCAGTGACTTGGCCTTTTACATTTGGGATGCAAAGTCTGAGCAGCGGCCCAATACCTATTATGATAGCACTGAGGTTATCTGTCGTGCCAGAATTTGTCCAAGAGACGAAAGTCACATTGCAGGTGGCGCTTATAACGGCAAGGTGAGCGTTTGGGACACATATGAACCGGGCTCAGACAGAGGCTTGACACCGCTGGAAGCGGCGCATCGCGAGCGTGTAACCGCAGTTTGCTGGGTGCACTCCAAATCCAATACTGAGTTTTATACTGGCTCATTGGATGGTGGCATTAAATATTGGGATACGCGCGATATTAAAATGTATTCTTATGAGCTGCTGCTCGAGCCCAACACAAGCGATATACAAAATCGTTCTAATAGCCATGGCGTTATGGCTGTGGAATTCGAGTACACGATACCCGTGCGTTTTGTCGTGGCCAGTGATTTGGGTATGGTTTTTATAGGTAATCGCAAGGGCTCATCGCCACCGGAGATATTACAAAATTACTATAAGCTGCTTGTTGGACCCGTACGCTCGGTTATGCGTAATCCATTCTTTGTAAAGAGTTTCCTGGTATGCGGCGATTGGCTTGGACGCATTTGGTGCGAGGAAATCAAGGAGTGCCCAAGCACCTTCTACATTAAGAAGAAAGTGCAAATAATGGGCGGCTGCTGGAGCACAGGGCGTTGCTCACTGTTTGTAACATTTGACAAAGATAACACCTTGGACTTCTGGGACTTGCTGTTAAGTCAACGCTGCCCCATCTTAAGCGTGCAGTATAAACATCGCATTACCGAGGTGCGCTTCAAGCCCGGTGGCGACATACTGGCCGTTGCTCTAGCCAGCGGCTACGTGCACTTACTCCGCATGGACAGTGGCATGCGGCGCAACACCAGCAAGGAAAAGGCGCTCATGGCTGCAGTAAGTTTTCGTAGCTACACTTAGTTCCAAATATACTTGTCCTTTTTGCAGCTATTTGAACGTGAAATTTTACGCTCAAAAATTTTGGAAGCACGCGTCGAGGAAATGAAACTAAAGACGCGCCAAGCGACGCTTCAAAGAGAGTCAGAGCTACTTGAGGCGTCAAAGGAGAAGAAAATCGACTTGGAACTCGATCCAGACAATCCCGAGCAATTCATCCAAATGATCGAAAGTGATGCACAATTTCGTGCGGCAATCAACAATTTTCAAGAAATAAGTGCAAAAATTGCCCACAAATATCTGAACCGAAAGCCGACAATGGAACGCACCATCTTCGAGACGCTCCAAATAGAAAGAATGTTAAGAGCTCAAGCTGAAGCTGCAGCCGCTGAAGCCGCAAGCGCTGCCATGCTGGCTGAAAAAGCCAAGGCAAAGGTAAAGGAAGGTCGCAAGGGCAAAGGAAAATAATAATAAGCGATAGTATTTTAATGTTTTATAAATTTTTGTTGATCTTATTAGCTGGAAAATTACATATTCAATAACGCACATTCATTTGGCACGGTCGTTATTAATGTTATTGTGTCCATGGTGTGAAGTGTACTGTAGATAAAGATATAGGTTGAGCGCGATACGAGAGCAACTCCCTTGAACGCGTGGATGTCACTAACCTCGCGATAAGGCGTCTGTACTGTAGCTTAGCCTGTGGTCAAGTATTATTCTGAGGTATTTTGTGGCTGATTGTCTTCGGCGAATCCTATGAGCGAACAGCCAAAAGGGGGACTCCGTCGTAAATTGCGTTTCACTAGATCGGTCCCAGTGACCCTGCACTGCTGCCTTTCTACCTCTGTTTCATACAGCAGAATTCGGTCCTCAATGTAGAAGGAGTCATGTATAAACATGTGATTAACTTATACGCATTTGAAAAAAAGAAAAAACCATTGTACCGCAATGCTAATTGGAGAATCAAAATCAAGCTGTTGAGCATTTAGGTGAAATATTGTAGCAATGAACTTGACCACCACGACCTGATGACCGCTTAAGCCTGTGGGTACGATGTGAGGTTGGAAAGATTTCCGAATCACCTACAGAAGAATTTAGCCAGGTTTTTGAGAAAGTAACGACATTAGCATCAAAATCTATGCATTGAATATGTGGACTTCTTCTTAACTGGCCATAACAACCCGTTACCGGGTTATGGCCTGATGTATTTCTATCATTAGAATTGGTGGCTCCCAAATGCTGCGCACAATCCTTTTAAGGCCTGGGGTGCCTCTACTGGTCTCAAAAGAAACCGGTGTCATTATAAGTCACCCCATACCAAAAGCTTTGACCAGCTTCTCTAACCCGCTCACCACACGGGGATTTTAATGTATGGATTACAAACTTTGTAACAATATTTATAGAAACCATTTCAATCTTTAGCTTGGAGAAGCTCTTTCCTACGTTGACGGAGCTGCGCGTGTTGCTCAACGTTATTCTGCATAGTCGTACCAACTTTGCAGGGATACCAAACTCAGACAGTGCGAAATATACACGATCCCTCAACGGGCTATCAAATGCTGCTTTATAATCGACAAAGAGATGGTGAGTGTCGATTTGGTGTTCGTGGTTCTTTTCCAGTATTTGGCGTAGTGTAAGTATATGTTCAATGGTTGACTTACCAGGCCCAAAACCATAGTGACAAGGTCATTTCTTTCGGGAATGGCTTAGTCTTTCACACAGTACGCTCGATGCTTACTGCATGCGTACCTTATATGCAATAGAAAGAAAGCTGATACCACAGTAGATAGCGCACACCGTGGGTTCAGCCTTCTTAAGGGCCAACAGAAAACTACTAAATCTAAAAGTCCAGTCAATTTTGACTCGTGCCACATAACTAGCTTCTTGTTATGAGCTCCACAGGGAATTATAAATCTTTTCTTCTAACTGTCCGCTGAGCGAATTTATGGCAATAAGCGTTTATCAGTCGCAAACTGAAAGTCCCCGGCTTACAAGTACATATGTATATGTAGCTTATCAAACCTGAGTACAAATGCGTTTTGTTTACGCTTCATTAGCTTTGACTCATCAGCACACATTCTCAGATACACTTGAAATTCGTTGACTTAGCCCAGATATGTGTAGTGAACAACTGACGAGCTATTGCCAAGTCAAGTGTTGAGCCACTTTAGCCAGCCAGATAGTAACTACTAAGTTGACCAAGTTTCATATGCAGCCCAGCCCAGTTTAAACCATAGCTAATGCAGTTAACAGTAGTTGACACCCTTTCGATGCACTTCAATGACCTTTCTTTGGCCTGTCAAAGACGCTAAAATTTATACACCCAAGTATCAAAGTCAGCTAAAGTATTTGCCAGCTGGCATATTGCCTGTAAGTGTGTGTGTGTGTGTGTGGGTGTGTGTGTGTGTGTGTGTGTGTGTGTGTGTGTGTGTGTGTGTGTGTGTGTGTGTGTGTGTGTGTGTGTGTGTGTGTGTGTGTGTGTGTGTGTGGGTGGGTGGGTAAGGAAAAACTTGAAAAATAGAGAGATGAAAACGAAAACCACTTTCACTTAACGGCCAAGCAACGACGCAGACGACGGCGCATGTTTCCGTTTCCGTTTTGGCTTTTGAAAATTTATGTGCGCCGCTTTTGCTGTTACTTTTCATTTAGCTTGACTGCCAGAACAGTCACCTGCCGCCCAATACTCAATGTACGTTTGTGCTTTATTGTAAGGTCATAGAGAAAGTATTTTCCAGACCAAAGGTTAAATACCGGGGCATTATAACTGTGCTTATCAGCAGCTATCAACAGTCAACTTTTGTAGGCTGCTGTTGAGTCAGCTGGCCATAAATCATTGCACTCAGCACGCCAACAGGTACACACAATGATTGGCGCTCAGCTTGGTCCAGTTTTGATTTTGAATGCCATCAATCAAAGCGCCACATATTGACTATATGCTGTGACTATTGATAGACTGATTGATCGTTTCTTTTGATGAATCGCATTGATTATATTTGCATTTCGACTTACCTCGGGCACAATGCTCGAATTCGATTTCAGATCCGCGCAGCTGGGATTGTCACTTGAATCGCAAACGAAGCATTTAATGGCTGCGCCTGTGGGTATGCAACATGATTTTTTCATTTCAATTTTATCTCATTCTCTGCATTTTATTGAAATGTGACGCGTACGCGCAAAGTGTAAAAGAAATCAAAAAGAATGGTGACAGGCTACTAGGAGCGACTTCAGCGTGCGAAGTTTGGATACTCTTTACGTGCAACTTTATAATGATTTGGTCGAAGAATGAAATTGTGACGTTTCATTGAGATGATACATTTTCTATTGTGATGAAATCAGCTGATATTTGGAAACAATAAAAAAAGCACTTACATTTGGTATTGAACTAATTACTCTGATGAATTAATGATTCATTTTGGCAACAATACATTAAGCAACACAAAAAATAGCTTAAATCAGGGATTCCAACCAAAACTTATTGCGCATACGGTTACGATTACGCTAGTACCGGTACTCCTGATCCGGCAAACGGCTTTATTTCGGTTTTCTTTTTTCAATTATATCGGTCTAAACTCGATTCACCGGTTCCTATTCAAAAACCAAATAGCATGAAAGTAATAGAGTGGAATCGTGGAATGTAAAAAATTCAAAATTTTCGCTGAAAAGTGTACAGTGTACTTATGATCCTGCTTGTGTTGCTGAGTCTGTTAAACCGATTCGCTCATAACCAAAACTTTGAAAGCGCAAAAACTATCCACTGTCTTGGGAATGGTCGCTTTCCAGCAAGTCGACTCAATAAAACGTCCAAAGATTCCACTCTATTACTTTTATGCACTTTGACAAAGTGCCAAAAGAGTACTACAAACAGAAGAAGTGGGAGCGAAAAATAGTTTGTGTTTATTGCGATTGGCCAAAAAACTAAAATCTCTAACTTTATGTTTTTTGACGATTTAAGCACTCTGACATCTTTTCCGGCGATTTAGCGATGTTTTAGTGTGCGTGCGTTATCGTTGTCGATGTAGTGTGTTATTCAAATAACTTCAGTAATATCGGCTTTAGCAAGCTACATGTTGTTCTATCGTATTAAGCATGTCTTCAAAGGGTTTCCTATTGAATTTGAGCACTCTAGTCGCTATTTTTTGTTGTTTAAATTTCTCCTAGCTAATTTCGGTTGTTTTGATAAACGTGCCAAAAAGCCTGAGTTGGTTACCAACTGTTTATTTACGTTTCAATATTCAATCGGTTGTTTTGGATAAGGGTTACGGTTACAATTAAGGTTTGAATCCCTGGCTTAAATATATGCAATAATCATCTTGATCATTGACTTGAATTATGCTTTACATGGTTTGTTGAGATAATGCATTTTCTAGTGAGATAAAATCAGATGATACATTTTCTGTTGACTATAAATCAGATAAAACTTGGAAACAATAAAAAAACTCAAAATTTACATGGAGATAAGATAAGTTGTACATTTTCAATTGAGATGAATGAATATGATGAAATCAGACAAAATAATAACTCAAGTATGTGCAAGTATGGAGTATTCCTCAATTCCCTTTTATTTAATTTGGATCATCTTAAATTATTAAAACATATTTTAATAATAAATGTTGTTAAAGTCAATGTGAATATCGTAACATTTATAATTGAGCGAGCTCAAATATGTGCTGTGCTGAAATAAAACCACATCTCAAGAAATCTCCATTTCTCATATTAAAACTTGTTTCTGCAAACAAAGCTATATTTATTTTTTTTTCTTCTAATCTATTCGAATTTTCTGCCCTAATTAATAATAGCTTCATTAACAAAATGCAAACTGATGTCATTTATAATGACTTCAGTAAGCCATTTGATTCTGTTAATCATAAACTTCTTTTAACTAAACTTTCCATGTCTTCTAAAATGGAACTCTTCCTACCTATCGAACTATGTGCAAAAGGAGTCTAAATTAATCCATTTTATATACGGTGTAACCTTTTTTATTTTACTTGAATTTCTTTTCCTTTTTTATTGTAAATCTTGTGTCCCTGATCAGAAAAAGTTCACCCAAAGAATTGGAGACTCGGGATTAGATATATCTATCTACTTATTTCCTTTTCTCCTCCTTTTTATATTACATAACAACAGTGTTTTGTTATATTTTTATTATAAATAATTAAATACCTTTCAGGTGCCTCTAGATTACACTTCATTTTATAAAAAAAATCTAGTGTTAGGTACGCAAAATTCTGTTTATGGGTTCAGGATGAACTTGTTTTAATACTTGCCGAGTCCCAATAACTACTTTCAACAAATTGGAGGCGCGCTGACTTGTAAAGCTGTTGTAAAGAAGGGACTTTCTTCATCATAGTTTGGACTATGTTTGCAAAAGTGTTTTAAGTGAGTTACACCGTCTTTTGAGATTTTGGGACACTGGTAAGAGCAGATAGTAGACTGCAGTTTCTATTGAATTGCTTCGGTTTTTGATGATTCGATGTCTAGTTCGTTCCGAGCGCTCTTGTTTTCATTCGTTGCAAAAGAAGTGAAATCAATGAAAAAATTTATAATTATTTCCGTGTTCGTGCTTAGGAAATGGGCATAATTGAAATGTGCCAAAACTATGACTCTTCTTTATCAGACAGTCGCTTAAAACGCGGAATTTTACAATCATTCTTATGAAACTCAATGAATTATGAAAAAAATTTTATTTCAATTCAAAAACAAAACTAAGTTGCATGTGCAACGCACCTTTTGGCAAGTGTTTTATAGTTTTGATACGATTCAAGCTTGGCACAAAAACCAACATTTCTAATAAAATTAACGTTGCTTTCACAGTTGCACCCAAATTATCAAACACCTGGTCTCTATAACTCCTGACTCCTTACGTTTTCTTTCTTAACTAAGAATAAAGTTGTAGTATTACAAGTTTTTATACAGCGAGTGTTCCAAGTCAAATTTCAAAAGTGTCCTATAGTTTTGATAAGCACTGTTCATTCACTTCAGTGCAAGTTTTACCATATATTTTTAAAAATTTTGGTTTTAAAACTGAAAGTTTAAAAATTCTGCAATGACACCCTTCCTTAGTTATCAACGTGAGTGTGGAATTCGAATTGTCACCGACAACTATACGGATTTTCGATTTCCTGACTTATATTTATAATATATAAATAACTACTTCGCTTAAAAGCAGATCTTAAGACTTGTGCGGAATGTTGCCTAATAATTTTAAGTTTCATAAGTTTTAGATTGATGGAACTCGTCACAAGTACCAAAATGCAATATCGCTTTCTAAACTCATATTTTAGTAAATGAAAATATGTTCTTGTACAAAATTGTGTGAAAACTAAAAATTGTTGGACAACCGCAAGTTTTGACAAAAAAAAAGATAAAATTTTTAAAGTTTCGCTGCTTGAAAATGGTTTATTTTTTTTTTAATTAAGTAGTGAATTTTTACAATTTTTAAAGTTTTGCTGCTTGAAAATGTTAATCTTCAATCGAACATCATTTTTCACTAAGCATTCAATTTTTCCAAATTAGAAGCTGAGAAATTGCAAAGAAATTTCAAAGCTAAAGCTATTTTGGTTTTTTAGAGCCATGGATATCTGTGACAAATCTTTAAACTGAACACTGCTGGAAAACGAAAAATCGGGATTTCGATAAATTGAATCTATAAAAACGAGACAAACTCAAAAATGATGCGCTTTTAAAAGAGTAAAGTGTAAATGATGATGTCAGTGGATGCGAAAAAACAAAAAAACTATGACACACAATGCGACAATTTGGGTCTTGTCTTGTCACACGGCAATTGTTGCAGCCAATTTGGCAATTATGAAGCCACTGAAACACACGAACCATTCGAAATGCAGCAAAGAAGCAGCATAAGTGGCAGCAACAAAGCGCCAACTGCCATTCGCGAGCCATTTGCTAATTGATTGCACATGTTTGGACACACTTTTTGGCTTGACTTTTCCCCAGCAGTCAAGTGAAAATGAGAAAAACAATTTGTATGAATTTTCTTTTTTTCTTAAGTATTTTAGCTGCACACGCGCGACTTTCGCGTCTTGTTTGGGCTTATCACAAAAGCAGGCGCGGCGCGTTTCAAAGCTCGCCTCTTGCGTGTACGTTGTCTGGCGCTGCTTTTAGCCAACTGAAAGCGTAAGCCAGCCGCAAGTTCTTGTATATGCGGGCACACAAAGGACACACGCACGAGCGTGTCCGAAGCCAGACACGAACGGCAGCATCGGCGACGTCGTCGTCGTTTTCGTCTGTTGTTCGTCGTCATTGCCAACACCAACACGAGCAAACGTCATAGCTGCTGCCTTGTGACCCGAAGCGACACGAGCGCCACTTGGCTTGTCTCTGCGCCAGACTGTCTGCACGGCAGTTAGTAGCTGCGTCCATGACTCGACAACGGACGTTTGGCGTAACTGTCTGTCATTCGGTCATGTGGGTGCGGCGCTGCCTGCCTACGCCCTCCCGCTCCCCCGCTCTGTCAGTGTTCTCTTTCTCTGTGCCGCTAGTAATAACGTCTTGAGCGCTGAGTGCGACCAACGCAGCTGAATGGCTCTTCTTCTTCTTTTTTTTGAGCAACAAAATTATTTAAATTGCAAAATGCATGAAAGGTCGTTGCTTGTATCAAGCTCAATAGCAGCAGCAGGAGTAACAGCATCCATACCCCTGGAGCACCCGATTGCCAAGCCACTTGGCCAAGGGCCACCTGGGTAAACTTTTCGGGTGTAACAAGTTGGAACTTGCCTTGGCCAAAAACGTAGTTTCTTTTGAAACACATTTTACAGTCAAGTTGCGGCACGCCCTCTACGTCAACAGCGCTGTGTGTCGCCTTCAGGCATTCATAAATTTGGCGCATTAGACGAGGTTTTGCCGTACTAGCCGCAAGGTGTGCTCAAAGTTTTTGTTGCGCCCCAAAATTGTAGCTGTTTCCGGTTTTGTTGCAGTTATAAGCTCAGATTTGGCTAACTGACTGTGTTGTGGCAAACAAAAGATGAATTTTTTAGTGCTGAAAACGAAGTGCTAAATTCAGACACATTTTGCAACATTTTGTCAGTTGGCTTGCGGTTGAAAGCAAAAAAAGTATAAGTGCCCCCCGCACAAGGCAGCAGTAACCGAGTTTAACGAGTGAGCATAGTTGAAGAAGTTCAGAATAGTTCAGAAGCTCATATGCTCTTATGGCTCTCGAGAAACAAGTTCAAAAAGCAAACATTTATAAACAAGTTTTGAATTTGGGGAATAAGAAAGTTAACGCAGAGGAGCAAGTAATCAAAATTATGCGAAATCAACCAATTTTCAGTTATTTTTCTACTCTGTGCAGGCCTGGCAACCTCCGCCCAATAACTTTTAGTAGAAGACTACCAAAAATTGTAATCTTTAAATTAGCACACAATTAGCAAAACCACGTTTTCTTCGTTTATTATATAAATGGGCTAAAGAAAATTTTTGGACCCCTTTTTCACCAACTATATGCAAACAAATATGGATGAAACTGATATCATTGTGTAGGGAATTTTCATAAGAAGTACAGAATATAAGTTATATTCATATATTTTGCCAAATCTTGGGTAAAATTAATAAAAAACAAAATTCCTGTATTTAATATGGAAATGTCTTTACATGTATTGGTTACTGTTCTCGAACGTTTTCTCAGTTGCTATTTGCAATACTCTCACAACAGCAGTGAGTGAGGTCCAGAGCTGGCACTTCGGTTGTGTCTGTGTAAATAGACGACAAGTGTTCGGCCCATGCGGGCTATGGAAGAACACGACTTTTTTATATGTATTTGTGACTCAGTTGCTCATATAAATCATAGTGAGAGAGAGAAAAATCAGAAATGCTAAATGATTTTGAATTAAAAAATGTATGAATTTTAATTTGCAGTCGGGATGCGACTGCTGGGTTACCACTAGTAAGTTGTTAATGTGCTACGCTTCTCCCACAGAAAGTTGCACGACAATTGCTAGCCAAAAATGCCTTCAAAACAAAAATAACAGTGCTACCAATCGATTACTATGCAATACCGAAGTTATTGGGTGTTATCGGATTGGGCAGGGCATTTTAGTCCTGAGACCGCGACTTGACTCAATGCATACCCAATACTTAAAACCAAGAAACAAAGCATCACATTGTGTTTTCAAGGTCTGAAACTGCCTTCAACAATTCCCTTCTTTTTTTAAAATTTAAATAACAACCTCCTTCTGACCAGGTAGGTATTGATTTGTAAACAAGCACCTTGTTGTTAATGACCAGGTATGCACAACTATTGACTTGTAAACAAGCACCTTGTTGTTAAGACTCAACTGGCTCCTAGGACGCAAGAGGCAGTTGAGCAATTCCCTGGTCTGAGCATGTAAAGGTGCCAAACTCAAATTATTTATACTGTGTCGCACAGTGGCAGCTTTTCCAACAATGTGCAGCAAAGGTAACTCTCATCGGGAACAAGCTGAAAAATTAGCAGAAAAAGAGAGGGCAAGGCCGTTCCTTTTGACAGTTACTTTATATGATCCAAAATTGTTCGTTATATCTGAACTAATTTGTTAAGGATTTTTCTGAAAGTACTCATTGTATGGACTAGGGAAACGGTTTTTGCCTGCTACGCTTTAGCATACTTCCCATAACAATTTATGCTTTGTGGGATCTGTTACTGCAACTTCTCTATTCTTCCAGAGAAATGCACATAGCCAGCACTACAAGGGTATTAGCTAAAAATGAGCAGCCAGGAAGCTGTGGCTGACTGAACTGCTGCTGTTGCGGCTTATGACTGCGGTTGAGCTTAGACAAAGCGCAGCAATTAGTGGCGCCCAAGAGCGAAAACCCATCCGTTTTGCGTGGCTGACCTTGCCACAATAAACACCCGCCGGTCACGAAGCCGCACCCACAATTTTTTGTTTGTTCAGACAAGTTGCAAATGTTGCTGCTGTTGCTGTCAGTGTAAAACTCACTGGCGAAAAAAGAAGTATTAGGATTTCAATTTGTCATAAACAATGTACACACTGATTGGTGTAGGTCGTGGCCCTGGCCTAAGCTGGCGTCTTTTGTTGATGAACACTGTTGGAACACTTGAGCAATGCGGGACATACATATATGTACATATACGTGTTTGAGTTTGCACACTTACTTTGTCCACATAGTTATAGTGTAATCCTTTGAAGTGGCAAAACCGCCGCCATTTTCATGCAAATGCCGCGCCATCACGTAGCCGACACGTTGGCGCAATTTCGAGCCGTAAAAGCGCAGCTCGAATGGCAGCAACCGCAGTGACAAAACGCAAACCAGAGCGAGACGGAGAGTGTGAGATTTGTGGAACGGCAGTTGGAAAGCAGCCTGTTGCCTTAGGGCCTAATTGAATGGCATCCATTACCATTACAATGCGAGTAAGTAAAACTTATGTAAATCACGGCTGAGACTTGCCACGAGCATAGGAATCACAAGCAAATAAAATCAAATTGCTGACCCTACAAGTAGCACCATATAGTAGGGTAGTACGTAGTGCGTGACAAGGACACATTTGACCGCATGATGACGTCGTGTCCAGCTTGGTTCGCTCTGCGTTCATGTTGATGTCATAATTGTTGCCACGCTTTTTGGCGCTCTTTTTTTTTGGGGCACTTGACTTTGCCTCTGCATGTTTGGCCGTGATTTTCGTCGATTTGCGCCTTCGACATAATTAAAATTGTTTACGCACACTTCCGCTTCCGCTGCGCGCTCCGTTGTCCTTACGCAATTCCTTTGCTTTTGGCAAAGGTCAGCGCGTTAACATTGCATAGCAGTATCCATTAGCCTTTGCTCTAAATTATGTTTTCGATTTTTACAACTTGACACTTTTATATTTCCGTACTTTCTACGCCCGTAGTGTTATTTGTTTTGGCTTTACTTTGGCGCTGCTTATAAGCTCTTTAAGCTTTGCATTTGAAACCGTGCTGATTGTAAATTTGGTGCGACCATAAATTTTGTTGTTGTTTGGAAAGTGCCGCCAAACACGTATGCTTTATGTATATCCAAAACTTTAACTCTATGTGAAAGTAAAACTCAAAGAAATTAGTTATATTTAAGAAATATCCAATTAGTCATAAGGAACTCCTTAAGAACTTGAAACAACTAATAGAGAAATGAGTTTTACATAACAGTTACATAAGTTCCTTAGTTGCTAAGTTATCGATAACAGCATCGATTAAGCGATGTGCCACCTACTGATGCTCAGATTACTCAATAATATAGAATATAGAATATGGCTAGATGAGAGCATGCCCGATTCTGCTCTGTTCTCAAGAAGGGTGACCACACGATGTGCGCTAGCCACCGTGGTATCAGTCTTCTTTCTATTAAACTGAGGGGCTTTATTGGTATGGTTTTAGGCCTGGTAAGTCCACCATTGACCGGATATTCGAACTATGCCAGATCCTGGAAGAGACCCACGAATACCAAATCGATTATAATGCAGCATTTGGTAGCCCGTTGACAGAATGTGTATATGTCGCACTGTCTGAGTTTTGAATCCCTGCAAAGTTGGTACGACTATGCAGAATGATGTTGAGCAACACACGCAGCTCCGTCAAGGTAGGAAAGAGCTTCTCCGAGCCATTTGATACCAAGCGAGGCTTCAGATAAGGCGATGCCCTCTCCTGCGCCCTCTTTATCCTTTTGATGGAAAATGTGTTGCGAAAGGCCGAAGTACAACGGAATGGAACTGTATTCTATAAGTGTGTCCAATTTCTTGCATACGCAGATGATATCGATATCTTCAGACGTACTAAGCGAGCAGTTAACGGAGCCTTTGCGGCTTTGCGGCTCTGAAAGAGAATCTGATACAAAACGGTTGGACTCTCAGATTGAGATGATAGAGGGTACACCTGCTACTTTTGGTATCACCAATTAGAGAAGGCACGCGCAATGTAGAGACGAAGGAGGAAAGTTTTACATCAGGCCCGTAACGGTTTGTTATGGCCCGGTAACGGTTTGTTATGGCCAGCTAAGAAGAAGATTTTTGGCTTGTCCAGATGATCCGTAATGACTCACTTGTTTATCATTGCGATTCTTTTGATGACTTTTCAAAGCAAGTATTTTTGGTTGAAAAAACTTACTGGATGGGATATCGCGTGTCATCAAAACAACATCTTTTTTGATAGCAACAGTGTTCCAAATATATTGATTTGGCAAATCAGGTAAACCTAGCAGATAGTGCAAACAAGAATAGAACATTGTTATCTATCTCTCAATAAATTTATTATACTTTTCAACCGAAACCAAGAAAATAACAAAAGGTTACTTAGTTTAGCTGAAAACCAAACTCATAGATGAACTTTACTTTTGAAAACTGCGCATTTGCTGCGAAGAGAAGAAATGATTAACTTTGAATATATTTATTAGTTTCAAAATACATATCTGAACATTTCGTCAACAGCAATCCATAGATGTGCCAGAAACTCTTTTAGAGAGGCTTGACATCAACAATTGGCATAATTTTTTATATAACATAATAATTATAATTAAAGAATAACACCCTGCTAAGCATTATTATATTTGTTCATAGATCGTTGATGATATAACAATTCCATCCAAATAACATATTCATTGGCTACATAACTATTCAAGTGTATACAAGTTGTGGTTCTCGTAATACTGTTTATTTTTTCACATCTCGCAGTCGACTAGGATTGCTTTTTGTGTATGCATTTCTCTGTTTACTTTAGTTTAATTGAGTTTTATAACGTATACGCAGCGTGTGCTGCCGTTACTTTGCAGCATGCCCATTAACTTACAGCTCCCGTGTGGTCTATAAATCTCAAACTTTATCGTCTCAGTTCAGTTGAGTTCCTGGCATAGGGCACAAGCTGCAGCTTCAAGTCAAATCGATTGTAGCGAAAGTAATGCATTTGTAATGCAATAACAATGACTTACAATGGCTTACCAATCGAAGCATAAAATGTATATGTAAACGCAGGCCAAGCGCAAAATATCAATCTTAGGAAATCACTTGCACTTGAATGCGAACATCTTGTCAAACGATTGCAGGTTGCAGAATATAAAAGCAAGAAAACTTCGTAGAGCTGCAACTCTTGTCTTTTTTTGTAATACATTTTACAGGTCAATGCGCTTGCCTCGAGCAGCCCAAATAGCTAAGGAATTGACGCGTTCTACCTATAAACATGCTTGGTGTGTGTGTGTGCGTGTGTGTGTGTGTGTGTGTGGGTGTGTGGGTGTGTGTGTGTGTGTGTGGGTGTGTGTGTGTGTAAATGCCATACATCATTCAACAACGACGCAGAGCGAGAACAGGAACTAGAACAAGCCATAGCAATCAGCTTTTGGCAGCGCTGTGCACAAAATACAAAATATTATAGCATACTTTTGAGCGCGATGTAAATTTACTTGGTTTGGCTGCCGGCAGCACATGGCGTATACGTCATGTGTTATGTACGCAGCACGTCTGCGAATGCCAGTTATGACTGTGCATATTTGAAGCTACTGTCGCTGACTTTGCCGTGCGACTTTTACCATAAATGCAAAATTTATAATAATATAAAAACACAAAGCTGTTGAAAAGCAAATAAATCACGTGCTTAGAAGCAGTTACTTACTTAACTTTACTTATTAAACAAATGCAAAACAAAAAAACACTCTGCTAGATAAATGCGTGGCAAAACTTTGTTGTGATTTTTTAATGGCTTTTGCATAATAAAAATATCGCACAAATTATTCTCAGATGACATAGAAGGCGAAATATATTTGCACGCACCAAGTGACAGAGACAGTAAAACAATGGCAATTTTATATAAACAAAACTGCTGCTTCACAGAGACTCAAGCAATTGACTTTGTTTACTTGGCGCGATTTGGCAAAGTTATGAACACCACTGCGTATGCGTAATATGCGCTTAATGGCATTTGTGGCTGCTTTTAGCGCATATTTGCGCTGCTGCCACTAAACGCAAACTTTAACAAACTATTTTGCATGCCAGCGAATTTTTCAATTTGCCAAGTTTTGCTCGCTCTCTCTCTCTGGCATAACAACATAATCGCATTTGCCAAACTTTTGGCAAAAGCTAAAAAATTTGTAGTGAATACAAAAAAGGTTAAGGCAGGCACACTGGGTCAAGAAACTGTTACAGTGGTTTTAATTATATTTCCATGTTTGCGAACAGGCTTCTTATAATTGCCGCTGGTGACACATTTGGCAAGTACATAAGTAAGGTCACAACGTGCTACTGAAAACAAAAGTGTAGTACGCACAAGCTACATAAAAGCAACAACAGCAGCTAAATCACACACACACACACACACACAGACATAGATAGACCAACACTGTGAGAATTTAAAATCAATGTTTTTTATGTTGGCGCCAAACTGTCCACAAAAATAACGGCAACTCACTGTCTGTCTGTCTGTCTGTCGGTCTGTGTGGCACGAGGGCGTAGCAAGCTTAGCAAGCGGAAGCTGCGGATGCTGTTGCTGACTGACGAATGTTGAAGGCGCCAAAATGGCGACAAACGCACTGAGCACACACACACACACACACACACACACACACGCACACACACACACATAAACAAAGCACATTGACTTATAGACAAAAGCGCGAAGCGAGACGCTGCGGAACAAAGCTGCAAAACTATGTATGAGCTGGCGACGACAGCGCACAAAAAGTAACACATGTAGCAGACTCTCCTACTGTCTGTGTGTGTGTGTGTGTGTGTGTGCGTGTGTGTGCGTGTGTGTGCGTGTGTGGTCAAAGACAAACAACAACAAATTTGTCGAGCAGAGCGCGCTGCACATTAAAGCCGCGCAAGACGTGGCCAAAGCTGTTGCCAAACATTTTTCATGTTGACTTAATGGACAGGAACTCCACACAGTTCTCACACAGCAATTGTAGAGATGAGCTGAACGCAAGCTCAGCAGGAATAATACAAATAATGTCATTATGTCTCATCGCATTGCGGCGATGTGCCACTGACAAGCGATAACTGGTTTGGAACGTGTTTACCAAAATCGAAGAACTTTTTTCAGGAATGCGACAATTGGCGAATTTAAGGTCAAACTTAAGCCTATAAGTCTTCTGAGCTGGAAAAGATTTCTTTTTGTTCGCTTGTTTGATGTCGTCGAGTAATCTTTGCCTAAACATCAATTTGGTTTTAAAAGAGTCCCATGATACTGTCGAGCTACTCCATCGCGTCACTGATCATATCCTGAAGGCATTTAAACGGCGCCATTATTGCTATGCATTATTTCTTGATGTGGAACAAGCTTTCGATAGAGTATGGCATCACGGATTACTACATACAGTTAAACAATCTCAACCTCTCTCTTAAATCGTATTTGGAAGCCAAGAGTTCAAGTATACTATTTCTGATTCCAAGGCTGTGCTTGCTGGTGTTCTGGGTCATTTGCACACCCAGCTCTATTGACTTCTTTGTCTTTAATGGATAGCACTCAGAAAACTTCGAAATAAGAATTGAATACCAGCTGTCCTATAGGTGATCTACCTCTCATAGCCACATACGAGCCTGCGCCAGAAATCAAGATGCCCCAGCGATCACTGCTTCCACGTGGTGCAGACATAGATATATTCCGCCGAGATCTGCAAGAAACCCTGGATATTACCCTGAAAATTCCGGAAGACATTGAAGATGCCCATGCGATCTTTCTTAATAAAGTTCATGCAGCTGCCCGCTGCGCAGCTCTTTAGGCTTTACTGCTCATTAAAAGCAGGCTCAAGCGGCAGCTATGTCGTACAGTGAACAGGGTTTATCTCAAAGTGTCCCGTATAGTGTAAATACCAGTAAATGCAAGCAGTACATGCAAGCCAATGTGACTTACGCACTGCGTTTCTTCTTGCGGGACCAACTGCTGTAGCATCACAGCAGTTACAAGTACTTGGGTGTACATTTGGACCGGCGCCCGAGCTTTGGCAAGCACATCTTCAGCGTCACAGGCGGCCTTAAACCGAATTTGCATGATCCGATGGCTCCTTACCAGCAAAAAGCTATCCCTTAAAAATAAGAGGACCATCTACAAGTCGTGCATAGCTCCTGGCTGGAGATATGGATTGCAAGCTTACCCATTTGCAAAAAATCCGAATCCTTCGCATGCTAACTGGTGCCACCTGGTGCATGCGAATTGCGGACATAGAGAGTGGCCTAAAGATGTGCCTAAAGTTGGGCATGTCTTAAAAGAGCAGGCCACAAAACCCCTTTGGCAAATCGCCTTTTAAAGCGGTCATACTTTAAGAAGAAGATTACGAAGGTTTCATCAGGTCGACCTTTCATTTATCGCTAGAGTTAAGTTTTGGCTGCTATTATTCACTCAATGATAGCCTCAATTACGAATTCTAAAACTTAACTCCCATCTTAAGTTTCAAGTTTCGCTTAAATCCCAGCACGCACTAAATTGGCTTCATATTCCCAAGAGCGTGTGTCACGAAGAAGCCATGACTATCCCGCAGCGCTATTCCCATCACTTCAAAACGTTCCACTCGTTGCTGTCCTTCTGTTCTTCTGCTGTGCGTATGCGTGTATGCTCTATGTGTGTGTGTGTGTGTGTGTGTGTGTGTGTGTGTGTGTGTGTGTGTGTGTGTGTACTGTAATAATATGTTTTATACTTACAAAGTTGCGCTATTATTCTTGGCTGACATTGCTGCTGCTTGCGTCGCTGCTTGCGTCGCTGTCTGCGTCACTGTCACTGCGTAGCGCGGCTGGCTAGAAAACAATTGTGCAGACATTTTGGCAGCAGAAGCTCAAAAACTATTACACCAGCCAGCCAGCCATTACTGTGTGTGTATGTGTGTGTGTGTGTGTGTGTGTGTGTGTGTGTGTGTGTGTGTGTGTGTGTATGTGTGTGTATTCGTATGTGTGTGTAAGGAAGCATGTGGGCGAGTCCTTGGTCAATTCATGTGGCTTTGCTGTTGGTTTGTGCGTCGTCTTAGTTTTACATATTGCCCGGGACATAGATTTTAAGCATTTTGGCTCAAGTTTCGATTTCTATGAATACTGACGAGCTCATATGTTTATATATTTTATGTAATAGCTGGCCATTAAGCGCAGTTGCCTGCATATGTGTGTTGTGTGTGCCACAAAAGCAAGCGAGTGCCAAAGTTGTTAAGGCGACAAGTGATCTAGTACTTTATATAAAAACTATAATTTGATTGTTGCATAAAGTCATTTGGAGTCATTAAAATAAATAAGCATATAAGAGTAGCTTAAGTCGACATAAGAAAATGTAGAGCTTGAGCTTTATACGAGTCATAACAAGTCACCATTCCTTTTCTAAAACTTGTATATTTCATCTTTCCTCAACTTAAAAAAGGAACGGTGACTTGTAATGACTTCTATAAAGCTATAAAGCATTTTCTTATTTCGACTTAAGCTACTCTTTCATATGATCATAGATGTACTGACAGTAATTTCAAAAGTTTTTCTTCAAGCTCATTATCTAGTTTTTGAAGCTGCCATAGGAAAAATATAGCAATTGCTTATCATTGAATTCAACGAATTTTGAATCACTATTTAAAGCTGCGCCTCTAGGATAGGCTATGATTTTTTCGCGCACTGTTAAAAAGAAGTATAACAGCTGTTAAATATGATATACATACATATGTAATACATTTTGATTGTTCTGTAATTGGAAGCAGCGCAATTGACATAAAGCTCTGTTAATTGTGTGTCATGTTAAACATAACAGTATAACAGTTGCTTAACATAATTACAAGCTGCGCCTATGGGATAGGCTATGATTTTTGACTTGTTATTCAGAAGTGTAATATTTAACAGCATTATGACAGATTTCTCATTACTGCCGCTTAATTTATTTAATACGTCACCCACGAACGGAAGGCCGAGGTCCTTGTGCAGATTGCGGACAGATTTCATACTTTTTAAACACTTAAACTATCTTAGCTAAGCAAATTGAATGCAAACTAAGTTCTTGGCTAGTATAACAATAAATACTTATAGTTGATATACTTTTCATTTCCGTTGTTACGCTGTTGTTAACAGCATTTATGTTAACATAAACACTTTTTTGTTATTTTCGCAAGGTTTGTGCTTGAAACTGTTATACCAACCCATAAAAGCAAGGACAAAAAGTCAAGGCACGAATTAAGCTGTTAAATTGAAGTCGGAAGTGAAAACACGGAGAAAAATGGAATAGTTGCAGTCGATGTTTACAAATTGGAACCAATTAATTGCAAGAAGTGGCATTGATTTATAATTCCAAAGCTGCGCGAGAAGCAAGAAGATACCAAGTAAACGTTTTTATTTTGTAGAGGAAAATTTGAAAATGTGTCTAATTAGTTGTATTTATTATTAAATTTCAATATTCTTTTGCTAAGTAAGACGTTGCTGTTGGCAACATCGACCTTTGTTGTCATTGCTGCAACATTCTAGTAAACGAACTCCTTCCTACAAGTTACGCCATCGAATTAAGTTTGCTAGAGTTACTTCTTGACTTATGCTTCGACTCCTCCGGCGAGTGCATCTATGGGAAGACTGGCAGATGCTCTAAGCTAAAGTGCTGCCCGGTCTTACTCGCACCTTCTGTACGCTGATGATTCAACGACAGTTTAAGAAAGCATGGTTCAACTGTAACTGGTCAAGGATCTTTTGACAGAAGCCTTTGTAGATGCGCTCAATCGTTGTACGTGCATTCGCAACAAAGCAAGGCAAAGTTGATCTGAGAACGCTACCAATTCAGTGCCAAGATGAGCAGCTAGAAGCAACTACTCCTCAGCTTTGGCAACAACAAGTCGGTTCTTGAGTTCTGCTTGGTTGACAGTATCGGCTGGCGTTTCAGAGACTGCGAAGAACACAACAATGTATCGCAGTCCATTGAGACCTCGGTTTCGTAGTTCAAAGCTGTGGATTCCGGACGATTGCTTCCACTTTCAGAAGATTCAGCAGCCAGAGCCAGATGCCATGTGCCTCAATTTTATGCAGCTGAAAAGTAGGCAGCGCTTTCCCTATCTGCAGCAGGTGCTTTGTGTCGTTTGGAGTGACCAATACTAAGCTCTTCTACAAGAATATGCCAAGTGGCGCTCCCCGCAACTAAGGCTACATATCAATAATGCAAGTCGTCTCAAGAACGGTAACTTTCCTCCAATGAACTGGCCGCTTGCTAGAGTAGTCAGGTGGATTTGCAGTGGCAGTGGCTGCTTCTTCTTATGGAAGCTGTCGAAAGTTAGACTTTTGGAGGATAACACGAGATTCTTGCCACACTTGCGAGCAATCAATTAATTTGTTGTTTTTAGAGGTTGTTCCAAAATGACTTCACCACTGAGGGGTAGGGGAGGAAAGTCATTAAATGTGTGACTGTGGGAGAGGAGGTGTTCCGGGGGGCTTGCTATTGCAAAACCTTGCTGTAACGATTTGTGACAAATCAAAAGCTTAGAAATTGTTAAGTTGTTGGAAAGCTGAGGGTCATGTTCGAAGTAATTTGCTGCGTAGAATCTGTATCCGGAGCAAGAATGGCCCATCACATCATGATTTTGAGATAATAATATTAATATAATGCCGTTTTTGGGGTACATAACCTCAAACATTACAAATTCCTGACGTGATGGACCAATTCTAATTTCGGATTCGGATTATACGTTGCAAATTACTTTGGAAATGCCCCTAGCTTTCCAACAACTGACATGACTTTCAATCCCGCCAAATTTATAACATAAATTTCTATATCAAAAATCTATTTTTCCCTTAAATTCAGGCAGAAATCCAGAACTTGTTAAGCATAACCTCAAGAAAACCCATAGATGCATTCGATTTGCAAATTTTGTTAAGTATTTATTTAAATTATTATAGAAATTAAATAAAAATATAGTACACGCTAGAATATTAAAAATGTTGGCATAAAATATTAATTGAAAACATTTAGTGCAATTATTTAAAGAAATTTTTACCTCCAAATTTAGACTACTTAACGGTGTGCATATCATAAATGTTATATAACTAAATGCATGCTTATACTTTATATGCATATGCGAGTGTGTTTTGTATGTATGGGTGTGTGTGTGTGTGCCTGTGTCTTTTCATATGAGTATGATTTATGTTCCTAACGCCTCAGGCCGGCAGCTGACAACAAACTAAGGAGCGTCGCCATTAAACTGTATCCCAGCTGGCGGCTGCTTATGAGCGCCGACGCTCCATTGCAGCCCTCCGAGGTGCAAGTGCAAATCACTTGCTGGTAGCCCTCGTTGTCAGCGGTGAAGCAGGCATTCTGCATCTTCTCCGGTATCCAGCCGCAGCTGCGCTCAATGCGATGCTCATCATTGACATCGAATTTCAGCACGGTTTTGCGGCAGAATGCCTGCTCTGCATTCTTGGGCTCGCAGTCCTTTAAATACTGGTTATCGCGCTGGGCGCGAGGAGTGTTGACCACCAAGCTGCCGCAGTCATCGTTGTCGTGTGAGTTACACTGATGGCAGCGCAGCGCCGACACTGTAAGAAAAATTGTGTATACATTAGCTATGAGATACAGAAATACAGGTTGATTTAGTTGATGTACTGATAGAAAAACCGCTGGGAAACAATCGATATTCACATACATCGACATTTTTGAAGCAAAATATCGATATATATGACCCTATAAATTATTTTAAAGGTTTTACAACAGATGGTCTTACTATGTATTAAATCCCGTCGGGTACAGAGAGAAAAACATCTTGCCGATGTTTAGTTGCCAATAAAGCTGGGAATCAAACGGTGTTCGCAAACATCGAGATTTTTGAAGCAAAATATCGATATATATGAACCTATAAATTAGTTTAAAGATTTTACAACAGATGGTGTTACTGTGTATTAAATCGCATCGGGTACATTTGGAACCAACTTCATTCACCTTTCAGAATGTCATTTCACCGAAGTGTGAAAAAAATATCTTTTCAGTGAAAATGTCTGAATTTGTACCGAGTAATTCGCATTTGCGGGAAGTTTTACTTTTTTATTTCAATATGAAGAAAAAGGCGGTTAAGGGTCATCGAATGTTGTGTGAAGCACATGGCAACCATGCTCCATCGACCTCACTTTTAAAAGTTTTGTTTGTGACATCGAAAACAAAGAGCGTTCTGGAAATCCAAAAAAAATGTTAGATTGGAGACGAGTATTCCTTCAAATACTCGCAATATGCAGAATTGTTGGGAGTAACACAGGAAACAAAAAGTAGAACCTGGGATGCATGAGATAAAAACATCGGAAAATTTTCACTATTCCGTATAAAAATCGTTTATTTGTCATTTATGAACAGCCCTTTATACAAAATCCAGATACTCGTAAAACGAATTCAGACCACAGCAGAATTCTAATGATAAAAAAAGCAGCAATAATCAAGAATTGGGCTGATCAAAAAAGCATTCATAGGCTCAAATATTGCTCTTCCAATAAATGCGCCTATTTTCGCCTTGAAAACGAAATATTCTCAAAAACATGATTTGAGTAATTGTAAATTTGAAGAAAAGAATATTCAAGTTGAACTTAAATGTTGATTAAGATGCTGAGCGCTTGGTTTTTCTCTAAGTGTACTTCGAGCCTCTTAGTTTAGTTACTTAAACCAGCGCAGACTAGCAGTGAACTAGTTTGCCAATTTACAGTAATAAGCCGCTCTTGAAAAGGCAACTTAAAAAGGGTGGTTTAATTGAAACTGGTTCTTTGAACTAGTTCAAACTAAAGTGAGCAGCCACGCGTGTAGTAAGTATCCATTATATATGCCACAAATAATTAGTAATGACATTTATACGTCCTTCAGTCGGCATTCATCAGTTAATAGTCGACACATACGACTGGCGGGCGCCCTTTTCAAAAAACGAGACATTTTGACAGGAAACTCTTATTCTCTTATTGTTGCAATTTACATGCGGTGCAACTGTCAGCGCGAGTCTAACAGTAACTAAGTAATAGACCGGCAGACTTCTTGTGTTTTCTATTTTGCGTGTGTATGTGGGTGTGTGTGTGGGTGTGTGTGCGGGTGTGTGTGTTTTCTATGCCTTGTGGCAGTGGCAGTTGCAGCAGGTTGAATAATTGCATGTCAACTGCTTTTGACAAAAGGGTCCGGTTGCTGCTCAAATACAAAATAGGCAATTGCCGGCATGCAACAACAAAAGAGTGCCACACAAACGTTGCAACAACAAAAAAAAAGAGACGTTGTACAACACTAAAGTTGTTCATTCAAGAAAGGGCAAAGCAAAAAGTTAGCCAGACAAAAGTTCAGGGGCGTCTCTTGTGTGAGTGTAAAGAACTTGTGTGCCAAAGCAAGTGAAATTCGAGTGTTGCCGATAGTTGCCACACCAGGCGTATGAGTAATGTTATGTGCAAAAAGCAAATTGCAGGCATTTGGGCCATTCGACAAAACAAAACTTGCTGAAAATATACATGCTTTCTTTAGTTGTATTACTTAGTACAAGAGATTTATGTACTCGACTTTTACAACCATTGCATATTCATGAGATTCTTTGATATGCACAGCATAACAAAAAAAAAACACTAAAAAAGTTCAAGTTGTGGGCGCTTATTTCCTTTGCCACGCCCCGACTGCAATTGTTGCTTTGTTGTTAGTCCATTGAACAACTGACAATTGCAAGTTAGTGTATTACAATGTGTGAGGGTATAGAAAGTGCATAGTATATGTTTACTTATTTGCTCATACAAAAAGTCCCATAAAAATATTTGCTCGACTTATTATGACAATTTCATTGTGTGTATTAGTTGTTCATATTTTGAAACAGTTTTACTAAGTGTACTAGAGCAATCAATAATTTATTTGCCTTACTTTTGATTAGAGCTTGACTGTTAAACTAAATACAATTAAATGGTGACCAGCCGAAGTGTGCATACTCTCAAAAGTATCTTTTAGCTCATCATACTATACTTTTTTGTTTTAGTAGCTCCTCCTCAGTAAGCAGCTATTTCTCTTTAACTTATGTCTTACCAATCTGAAGCTTGATATAGTTCATAGCTGATAGACTAAATTTCATGACTCATTGCTGCGCTGTTGTTAATGACACGATTAAGCGACTTATCTATCATATGAATAGGCTAAGAACAACTTTTGGACCGCTTTTTCATTAACTTTATGGGAACAAATATGGGGGAAACTTATATCATTGTATAGGGAATTCTCATAAGAAGTGCAGAATATAAGTTTTATTCGTTTATTTAGCCAAATCATACATAAAATTAATAAAAAAAAAAACCTTTATGTTGAGATGTCTACATTTGTTGGTAACTGTTCACGAACGGTTTCTCAGTTGCTTTTGACATTACTCTCGCAATAGCAGTGAGCGACGGCCTGAGCTTCAACTTCGGCAATGGAAGAACATGACTGAAGAGATTAAGTTTTTTTACCTTAAGTTACACACACTCCCGGGAAAATAATGTTCCTTCATTGAAATATCCGTACCACAAGAACTGTTTTTTCCGAAGAAAGTGCAACAGCGATTAACCATGAAATTTCTTTACAAGCTCTTGTTTTGAGTTCAGTTTTAAACAGTAAAACGTTTGTTTCATATTTATATGAAATTTAAGTAGAAAACACCGATTAATCAGCTCATTTTGTTGCAATTCGCTTTCTTCGATTAAACGTATGATCAATGCCCCTAACACAAACTCTTTTCACTATCAAACCTGCAAGCTTTATAAGTTTCTTTTGCGGTCCGGTTCTTGGCTTTAATGTTCAGCTTCAAGGAGTGGTGTCAGTCTTTGCTGACTAAACGGATTCTAGACGATTATAGTGTTATACATGCATAGTATTAGAATTACAAGGTAAGATTATATTGCCTACGTAGCTCGCAATGTTATCTTAATTTTCAATTTTCTACGAAAGTAAATGATGAAGGTTGTGTCCGCGCCTGTTGATGACTTGTCAAGCATCATGAAAATGTTTGCGTGTGCATGTGTATATATTGCTGCATGTTTACAGCTGTATGTGAGTGTGTTGTCAATTCAGCTATGAAATGATATCTTACGCTCTCAAAAATATGTAAGATACGACGTCGCCAGAATAATGTCTGTCTTCTTATGCCATGGTTATACACAAAGCATGAGCCGTTTGCCAACGCTCGCTCATTTTTAAGGTACTATTTGTCATTTTGTTCCAAACGTCAATAAGAGCGGTTGTGTACCAGTAAATTTAGTACCTTAACCGGCAGACAGCTCATACTTTATAAAAGGTTAAACATGAAGTGTATTTAAAAGTTATACTTGTCGAAAGGTTTATATGCCGAAGTATTTGCCTAGCCAAACGAAAAGTTATATGTTTGTGTGCGATATTCAATGCTGTTCGCTCTGTTTTTGTAATTATTGTTGTATAAACAGGCATATGAATATGTATGTTTTTGTTGTTTTGTCTTGCTTGCTAAATTCATGAATGTTTTGCTGTTCCTGCTAATTTGAATGGTTTGCTTTCTTAGTTCGGCATCTTTTGGTTCTTGTTACTATTTTTCTATGGGTGATTTTGTTGTTATTCTGTTTGTTATGATATTTGAGACTTGCCTGTGCAATAATGAATACCAGATATGCAATTTCAATATCGACAATGATTGAATTGCCCATCAATAAAACCAGAAATTGGAAACATTTGTGCAGTTGTTTGTTTGATTGGCAATACACAGCAAGTGCAGCTGATAATCTTGTTCAACTGACCAAATCTATGCCTATTATTGGTGACTCAAATATCAACTTTGATGCAGTTGTTTCTAGTGCATTCATTGAAGTTGAAGCATGAATCTTCTTCTTCTTCACTGCCCATAACAACCAGTTATCGTGTTACGGCCTGAAGTAAATGCATTCTTTAATTGGAATTGGGGTTTTACACGAAGGATCCCAAACACTACGCACAACCATTTTAAGGCCTGAGGTGCCTCTACTGTCATTCTTAGTCGCCTCATACGACAAGCTTTGGTCTGCTTAAGTTGTCTTCTCTAACCCGCTCACCACAGCATAAGTACAAGTCTAAAACTACAATCGATGCGGTCTTCTAGCTATCAGAGACCAATAATATCATTTTGGTGTATGAAATTAAAAACTAACATTTCGAACACTTTTGACCAGGGTAGGCACAGTGTCCAATGTATAGAAATTTAAAGATTTTCAGTATTCTATGTTTTTTGATTGGAAATCGTTTTTTTGTTACATTTAGTACATACATACTTATTTGTGAACATTGTCTTGAAGTTTCTTGTTCAAACCATCAGTCACCTTGCAATATGTACTATTGGTTTCTTGCTGAAACGTCTTTTTTTCAATTGTAGGGCATTTACCACTTTTTTTTATGAAAACAAAGATAATACACTTTGGTAAATATATAAAGGTACTCAAAACTCTGTTCTTTCATTGACAAAAAGTCTAAGTGCCTGATTTTACGGCTAATTTTACTTCAGGGAATAGACGCTTTATCGTTTATTGCTCAAAATGTGTGTAGAAAACACTTTAATATCTTTTTATTAAAATGAACATAATACATTTTAGTGCAGTTTAAAAAAGTTGATCAAAACCCAGAATTCAAATGCAGCTGCTTTGGTTTGGCATAAATATTCATTGAAAATATCTATCCGGTTATTGAATTGAACGTCGACTAATTGGTTGCGTCATACACAAAGCCCATCACACCTAAACACAGCTATTTGCTAGCTTAACAAGTGCAAATGATGAAAAGTGTGGCATGGCTTTCCACATCAGTGCTTCAAGCAAGTAAATTACTGTGATTCGGTTTCGAATTTTGAAACATTAAACAAATTAAAATGTTAAGTCAAAGTCAACAATAAATAACAACAAGCAAAACGAACACAATAAGCCAAATTAAGCAGTTTCTTGTACATGAAAATGCGTGTTGGAAAAACAAATTGGTCATTGAAAAAAGCTAATTACAAGCTCAGTGATTTCATTTGTTTCAAAAACAAGTTAAACAGAACAGAACTAATACAAAATGTTATATTTTTTATAAGCTTACTAGGTGAACCCGAGCGCTCCGCTGCCCATTGATGAAGCCGTCAAATAAAAAAATTCATTCTATAACTTAATTCTCCCCGTTCCCTTCCCGTTCATCTTCCTTCTCTTTCTCTCTCTCTCTTCTTCATACTAAGTCAAGCTGCGAATATTGGTACGTATATCTTTATATCCTTTACCTCTACCTCTACCTCTACCTCTACCTCTACCTCTACCTCTACCTCTACCTCTACCTCTACCTCTACCTCTACCTCTACCTCTACCTCTACCTCTACCTCTACCTCTACCTCTACCTCTACCTCTACCTCTACCTCTACCTCTACCTCTACCTCTACCTCTACCTCTACCTCTACCTCTACCTCTACCTCTACCTCTACCTCTACCTCTACCTCTACCTCTACCTCTACCTCTACCTCTACCTCTACCTCTACCTCTACCTCTACCTCTACCTCTACCTCTACCTCTACCTCTATCTCTACCTCTATCTCTACCTCTACCTCTACCTCTACCTCTACCTCTACCTCTACCTCTACCTGTACCTCTACCTCTACCTCTACCTCTACCTCTACCTCTGCCTCTACCTCTACCTCTACCTCTACCTCTACCTCTACCTCTACCTCTACCTCTACCTCTACCTCTACCTCTACCTATACCTCTACCTCTACCTCCACCTCTACCTCCACCTCCACCTCCACCTCCACCTCTTCCCCTACCTCTACCTCTATCTCTACCCCAGAAACACATTTAGTATGTTTTACATGGAAAATCGTTTTTGTCGATATCTTTGGCGTTACCTATTGGAATTCGTTCAAACTTAACAAAAACCTTCTTCCTAGTACAGTCTACAATGTGTGACAATTTGGTTAAAACCGGTGCACGCGTTTTCGAGTTTAGCGAGCACATCACTTTTTGATTCTTAATTTTTATATATATAGATTTGTATGTGTGCGCAAACACACACACAGGCATACGTCACAATTATACAGCTAGTTTTACACGCGCTGCTCGCTGTTGACTTTTGCGGAGCGTTGTGAGGTGCTCAGTATTAAGAGCGTCTACCTGCAGTCAGCTGGCAGTTTTATTAGCATAGATTTGCATATAAGTACAACAAAAAAAAACACAATCTTAACGTATACTTAATATGAAACTATAAACTTGCACACTATATTTACCTGATAAGACCAGATTAGCAGCAACAAATGTAATTAAGGCGGCGTAAGAGCATTTCGTTGCCATTTTAGCTGAATCTTTATGTTATGTTATATTTGTTTTACTCTTTTTCGGTTTGTGTATTGGCTACAAGTGCTGTTGTGTTTGTTGCGGTTTGTTATATTCTGGTTCTGGTTTCTGCTATTTGATCCGAGTTTCAACTCAAAGGCGGTGTGTAAGGGCAGGTATTGAGTATTATTATGTAAAAGGTATTCTGCGAGTAAAAAAGAGATAGAGCAAGCCTGAAATACGTTAGTTGTTAGATTTTTATTAAAATTTATTGTTGGTTATTTCATTAACACACACACACTGCTTGCCATATTCATTAGCATGACGTTGACAAAATGTTAAGAGATTTATTATACACAGTTTTATATTATTGTTATACTAAAAAATGGAACTGCATGACAATTTTTAGCGCTTTTTGTTTAATCGCAGTAATTATTTTTATTTAATCAAGTTACATCGTGTTTATTTGCGTTTGTTTTCAAGTACACAACAAATATGTCAACTTTTGGCGTTTGCCACACATGTTTTTATGCCCTGTAGACAAAGTGTAAAAGGGTATTATAGATTTGTGCAAACAGGCAGAAGGAGGCGTGGCAGACCATGTGTTCCCTGGGCAAAAATGATCAGGAGCAATAGTCGAGTCCATATGGCCATGTCCGTCTGTCCGTGTTGTCGCACCGTTCACAGTTCTATAAAAGCTGGAGCAAAAATTTGTTTAACAAAAGATGCGCATATGCACGGAAAAACACGAGTCTGTCGAATTATGTCGATATCTCACCCCCTTCCCCTGTGACAGATTTTCGCGGTTTTAACCCACAGCATAAAAGCTATCTAATTGATACTCGGTACAGTTATGCATACTATTACTGTGCATGTGAAGTGTAAAATTGATTCATATCTGATAAGAACTTTAGAAGATATAGCTAATAATATGCCAATTTTAGGCCCCCTCTCCTATGAACTGCAACAGAATTTTATTATTTACAGCAATGTTAAAGTTAACATTTATGTTAACCAAATGTGATACGTTAGGCATCAATGTTGATCCTTTTCCTAATCACACCTTAAATTTTTATAAGGATCTGGGAAGTGGAGGTATGGTGGCATACTATAACTTTCTTTTGCGACATAGCTATGCTACTGTCTGGACCCTATAGGAATGACGGGCCCCACACAAAAACGCTTTGTAAGTACGCAGTTGAAGTTTATCGAATTATGTTGATACTGATCTCTTTGCCAGCAATGAACAAAACACAAGAAACAAAACCGCGATCCATTTCCCCTGATTAGACAATTACGCTTAGAAAACAGTGTATTATTGTTGACACTTTAAAATATATCGTATTTATATATAACATTTTACGTTCAGCGTTTTTAGGAACACGGCATTTTAACATTTTCATGTAAGGCTTTACTTTTGTTCGCTACAACAAGTTCCAAAGCAGATGTTAACCTTTCGGACGATGCAGAGCTGACTGGTGGTGTCAAATGCCTTAGAGCAAGTTTTGAAATATGCTTTTCATTCCTCTCAGACATTCAATTAGCTATTGGACTTGTCTTTTTCTCTAAGCAGTTGTACTTCAGTTCATCTTGCGTTTGACGAATTTACACTGGTTTTCCTAATGTTTGCGCACAATATGACACAGAATTTTGATCTATTTTTTTCATGTATCCAAATAATATACAATTTTCAATTTTTACGGCACGCTTTATCTATTTAAAAAAAAAAAAAATACATAGTAGCCGATATTTGATATTTGACACAAAAATATCGATATGTGATATTATCGTCCACGAAAATCAAAAATTTTAAATATCGCGTGGGTGTCAAACCACAGCCACCACGATACTCCCCAAGAAGGCCAACCGGAAGGTCAGGACAGAACAAGTTCTGTGGACTTTTGAACCCCCGTGATACCAGAAATTAAAGCCTCCGGTCAGGCTTCGCATCATCAAAGGGCACTACCAGTTTAAACTCTAAAGAGTTTCGGACTGGTGACCATTAATTTGAACATAGTTGTATGGAATAGAATGTTGACTAGTGCATAAGTTCTAGCGGACTGATGGACCAGTATATGCACCATGATCATGGGCATGTCTTTCTCACTGTGGGGCGCAAGGCCGATTCCTACCTCTTCCGCATAAGCAGCATTTATATCATTGGAAAAATCCAAACCGCAAAAGCTTGATGGTGTGTCTGCCAATGCCACACAAAAAGACTCAGGTCCTATCAATGGGTTCGCAGCACCAACTCTCGAAGCACCACCAACAACTATCTTTTTCTCTATATCGGTGGTATAACTTTTAGTACTAAGCCTTTTAGACTTGTTAGTATAAAGCCTTCGCGATGCTCCTAACGGATGGCAAAGAAGCCGAAACCGAGAATAGCGATAAGTTACTCTTCAGTAGAATGTTATCATCTTTTACAACTTAAAATTTTTTAAGATTTTTTTTTTCTACTTAAGACAGGTTTTGTGCTTGATATAATCTGTATAATTTAATGTGTATAATAAATTTAGTCAATTTTACTGTAGCTTGTTTTGCATTTTTCATAAGATTCTCATTTAATTATGTTTGTTTTTTAATGTTTTATTAAATCGGAATCTTTTAAATCACATATTTTGTATTAATTAAATAAATTTCAGCGTTAAATTTGTAATTTGCTTGAGAGTGCTTTGAATTTATTAGTCATTAATATGTACAGAACTATTTCGATTGCAATGTTCACATACTCATTATTGTTTAGTAGTAATCAAAATGGGTCAAAAAGATCAATTAATTCTCAGCTGCTTTACTTAAAAGTTGAAATCGAAAGTAGTTAATTTTAACACTTAAAACACTTGAAATGTAAAAGCTTTTCAAAAAGGACATTCAACAAAATTGAGTTTATTTTCCACTCCCACAACATGCTGCTCACAGTGTATAAAGTAATTTTTCTTAACTTTTAACATTTACAGGGAACCGAAACGAATAATTTTTCCACACACAAACAAGTAACCGACCTTTAACAACAGCTTAACACACAGCGCAGAGCGCGTCACTGACAACTTGACTCGTCGAGATGAAAACACGAATTGAATTTTTTGAAAAAGTTTGATTTTGAAAACGCGAAATCACACAAAAATAAAACGAAAACAAGCAAACACAGCAAATACTAGAGACACTCTCACACACACACACACACACACACACACACACACACACGCACACACACACAAGCTGAGGCTGAGATTGCCGTTCGGCAGAGCAACAACAAAAGCACTCTCACGTAGTACACATTCCGCGATCATAAAAGTGTTATACATGTGTGCGTGCCAGTAACAGCGCGACGCACAGTGGACCCAGCTGACTTATTTTTCGGCAAAATTCATAACTTTTGAGGAAGTAAAGATATTTTCAAAATTCAGAGAATTCCGTAAGCTTCTGCGATACACTGCGATAAATAAGGTGTGTATAGAGAGAGAGCTTCGAAAAAGCGGTAGTGAAGTTCTATATTATATACACCAAAAGTCTTATCCTTGCACCTATAAAATGTGCTTATTGCTTAATAAATCGTTAAAATTGTGAAAATCTGTTGGCAACATGTTTGCAGTCTATTTTGATTTGAGTGTACACACGTTCGCCAGATGGACAAACTTTCGACGAGGACGATTTGTTGAAAAATAAGCACAATTTAGAACATGGAATTTTCCCATGACATGCAAGGATAAGACATTTCCAGTATATAATATCGAACTTTACTACCGTTTTTTTGAAGCTCCCTCTGTACACGCTTAAGGACTTCTCTGTTCTATGCATTTGAAATTTTGAATATATCTTTACTTCCTCAAAAGTTATGATTTTCGCCGAAAAAGAAGTCAGTTGTATCCACTGTGCGACGGCGGCATTGAGCTACCAACTGAGCAGCAGCAGCGAACTGCAGACAGCGTCTAACCTTCCGTTAAACGATCTCTCTGCCAAGGGCTGAGAGCAGCGGCACAAAGCTCAAGCGCTGCAGCAGAGTTGCATTGCAGTGATGCATTGAGGCATTGATGTGTGTTCAGATGGCAGACAGCAGCGCATCATTGTTCGGTGATAAGAAACACTAGTTAACAGCATAATGGCTTATTTATGCGTTGGTTTACACCCAAAATTAACCACTTCTAACAAGACCAATGACTTGCGGCTGCTGCTATACCCTACAGAGAGAGAGTATGTGCAGTTTGTAATGCAACTTTAACACTATGCGAACAAATATTTATTGAACTGAAAGATAAGCTGCATCCATTAGTTAGGGGCGCGGTTTTTGCGCTATGCTGCATACTATTCTCAAGCATCATGGTTACTTCATAAGGTTTTTGCTGCAACGTTGAATGTTAGACCAATTTTTTAATACAAGCAATTATAATATATAGCTTTCTACTTGAAGAACGTGTGATGCTGCTTGTGGTGCCCTCTGTTAGATCAACTCACTCCTAGCCAAAATTGAGAAAGAGCTACAAAAAAACACACCGTCTTGGAAATGGTCGCTTTTCAGCAAGTCGACTCAATTTAACAGCCAAGAATTCCACTCCATTAGTTATTATGCTCTTTGACAAAAGCAGTTCCAAAAGATACAGATTGTGTTGTTTGGTGTTTCACTTTTTATGGCAGAAGCTGAAACACCGCAGCATAATTATTAAACGAAAGAAAACCGAAATAAAAACCGTTTACCGAATGAGTAGTACCGGAACTGCCGTTATCATAAACGTATACGAAATAAGTTTCGGTTTAAATTTTTAATATTGCAAAGATAATAAAGTGTATGGAATTAGCAACCTGATTTTCTTTTGGAAAATATGTTTTTTTTTCAATTTTTTTTTGTATGATATTTCTGACTACGAACTCCGTCATCCCCTGAAGACTCCAGAACATAAAAGAACTTTGAAGTTTAACTTCTTGTTTTTGGATCTTGAGCCGGTAAAAAACCGGTCAAAACTCCAAAAAACCTGATTTTTGAGCTAATGATGCAGAATTATTGGTTATAGCCTGCATTATGTTGGGTAAAAATTTAATGTTATCATTTTGTATACTGCCCGCGTGAGAAGGCAATATGCCATTCTTTTTCCTATTAGATGTATTTTTTTGAGTTATTATAATCTTCTAGTAAATGAGCGAATAGTGAAATCATTTTGGTAAACGTAGTATTATTATACATACACCGAAATTTGGAATGGCTTCGAATTTACTTTTCAAACCGAATCGACAACCAGAACTTGCCATATAAAAATATTTATGCTGTAAGTGATCTGATCTTTTTCTTATATAGCTTCTTTTTACTAAATAACAACTGAAGTTTTAACTTCTTAGTTTGGACCTAGAGCCTGAAAAACGGCAATATAATAGGAAAATAGTGTTATAGCATCATTTAGGTTTGTTCCTTATTCATCATATTTAGTCCCCTTAATGGGTCGTAAAAAACGTTAAGTACAAATCCAATCGTAGTTTTTGACTTTGAAAGTGTGACGTCCCTGCTACCGAAAACCACCCCTTTACCATTGTCAGTGCTGACGTCATTTATGAGCAGCTTTTATGTATTATTTTTGAGAATTTGATTTGCATTTGCATGCAAAATATCTTTTTAAAGATCGGGGTTGTGCCAGAAATCTTTTTTAACTCAAATCAATTTTCCGGCATGCTAGATATCCGTTTTTCAATCAAAAAGAAAATTCAAATGAAACTTAAAGCAAGCCCGTCTAGAGATTTCTGGCACACCCCCGCATTTCGATTTTTTCATTGAATAGGTAACAAGTTAAAAGTTCGACCTGTCTTGCAATTCTGCTTTAACTCGTAGATTACAAATTCGATTCCCTGTCTGAAGGAGTCTCGTTTCACTGCCTTGGCTTGAAAATATTTGCTTTTGAAGCGCCTACAATGATGATTCACTTTTAAGATTGCATCATTTTTGGCTTTATTAGAACGTTAAAATTATTAAAAATTGCAATGCCTTTGACTGAGAGCAATAAGAACGTGGTGTAATTCAGGGCTGCAAGCATCAGAGAACGTTGTTAAAGCTTGTTGTGGTTTAAGGTCACGGCTTTGCACTTATGTGGGTGCCTGAGTTAGCTTCACCAAGTCGGTTCGAATCGATCTCTAAGTCAATGTCTTGGATATACTCCAAATTTGACACACACAGAATACATTTTCGCTATTTTTGTAAGAGGTGGGCGCCTGCAGTAGTGCGCCACTTCTGTCCGAAACTCAGTAACGAGTTGTGATGAATGTCATACGATTTGCTTTCAAAGTAAAATGAATGAATATGAGTTGGAAAATCCGAGATGATGTCTTACTTGTATGAAATTAGTGCAGTTCTTTACTGCGCAAAACAATATCGAAGGTTCTTATATCTGGCATGTCTTACCCCTTGGATTGGTTCTAGCCGCGGTTCTTGTGTCAACCCACCAGTTTTGGTACGATGCCCGGAACTGGTTACCACGTAACCAAACGTCGATTTCAATGCATGTATCCACACTTCTAGTTCGAAACAAGGATTACTAAACTATTTACTGAATATATGATTCTAGAATTCGTGTAATATTGTTATAACTTTCGATCACCTCATGCAATTCCAATTTCTTTTACGAAAAATAATGCGATTCCGTTTCCAGTTCTACTTGCAAAAGTAAGAGATCTAATTTTTTAATAAATTAAAAAAAAATTATAAAAAATACGCTCGCAATTGAAAGCTGAGAGTTTTAAGATTGGACTTGTCAATGCATTCAATTTTTCAGTTTCTATTTTCTAGATATTTCGCTTTTGTGAAGGGTTCAACATGAGCGGAAAATTAAACATTATCAAAAAAAAGGTTTACTCGTGATGTTGTTAAACAAATGCAACTTATTTTAAGAATTGACGTTTCAACTCAATGCCATTGATAAGCAAAATGACTTAAAAATTAAATTCATGACAGCTTTTAAGAGTATTTGCTCTTTAACTTTTACTTTTATAAGAGAGAAATTACGAGTGCATTGAAAAACTGGGACGGTTTTCGCAGACATTTGCGTTTTTTTAGATGAAATCCAAAACCACCGCTATTTGCTGTCACGTCACGTATCACTAAAATGCAATAAAAGTGTTATCCAAAAATGAAAACAAGCAAAAGCAATTTGAGTTTTCCCACATATTGAAGATATTGAAGTAGAATTTTCCGCATGTGTAGTGTATTGTCAAGTGTAGCCAAGTGTCGTAAACTAACGCCCCCCTGTGTGCAGCAAGTGTATTTTATGGTACATAACCTTTGGATTAAATGTTCTGATTCTTGTTCTTGTTGGTGTTTGTCTTGTTGTGGTGATTAACTAGCAAGTCTTTTGATTAACGTCGACGCCGCCGCCGCAGTGTCTTGTGTCATGTTTGCATGCCGACAAGCCGGTAAATAAGCGGTTTGAACCGGTTCAGCGGCGTGACATAGTCGTCTGGTCTGTCGGTCGGCCGGCTACCGGTCATCGGGTTAAGCGGAGTGAACACACACAGAGCGATTGTCTCATTACCTGAACACACAACTAACCCTAAAGCAATTAGAAGCAGGTAAATACAGCGATCCAATATTTTTGGAAGGTCACGAAAAAACCATGTGCACTTCATCATACTTTGGTTCCGGTGCGCCTTCATAGCTATATTCTATTCTGTTTATGAGCTTCATCTATGCGTTATCAACAGCTGAGCTTAGTTGAAACTGGTTCAGGCCTCCAAAATCTTAGCTGCTTTGGTTTGGACTAGCTCAAACCACAGAAAAAGTATCTGTTTTGCCAGCATGACATACGGAAAGAAATTTTTGAAATTGCCTTGAGCCCGACTCTTATCAAGTCGCTCGAGTTCTAGGATTTCGCGTGTTAAGTTGTTTTTTCAACTTTTCGCCTAGAGATTAAAAATTGTTCAACTTTTCTATTATCATGGATTAGCGCATATTTTGATATGTCATTATTGTAAATTTGTTTGTAAAATTCACTTTTTACGCTTGGCCAGAACAAATTCGTAATTTTTTTCGCTTAATATCGCTTTTTAGCCGAAGATATTTGTTTGCTGAGTAGCTAAAAGCTAACAGCCAGTTTTTACCAGTTTTTAAAGAGTCGCCTCAACTTACCAATTAATGGATTCACATACAGAACAAAAAAAAATACTATACTAAAAGGAAATACTTGTTGGAAAAAGCGATGTTAGCGCGAGTTGAAGGTATAGTTTAAAATAAATTTGCAATTGTCAACTTGTTGCGTTTGCCAACGGGCCATGTTGCCGAGAAAAGCAACAGCTGATTTCAATCAAGTTCTTATATACCACGTACACATGTTGAAATTGGAGGTCAATAAAAAGTATCTGTGCAGCTATGTGTGATAACCTATAGAAATTACCGCCATAACGCCAAGTACATAAACAATTTCTTGTTTGTTGTAACCGGTTTTGTTTGATACGAATTAGCTTAGAGCTGTCTGTACTCGAACACAACGCACTGACGCAATGAGTTTAAAGTATAATCTTTAAAACAAATTAACAACAATAACAAGAATTAGAACAATAGCAGCAGCTATAACTCAATTGAGGTTCAGTGTACCCTCAAAACAGGGGATCTCGAATTTGGCTGCAAATGAAAGGTTTGCGCGCATGAAAACCAGTATTTTGTTTAGAATACCAGTTTTAACAACTTTAATGCCTCAATGTCTTAAGTTAAATAATTAAACACTTTAAAATAACCGAATAATAAAATAATTATAAGTGTCGCGGTTTTGTGCTAGGCTAAATTTCTAATGCGGTGCCTGTCTAAGCTAGCTGCTGCTGTGGTGCTTTTCTCAGCTTAGTTTGTGTCTAATTCGGTGCATGTCTAAGCTGACTTTATTCAGCCTGGACGCGCACCATTATTAGAAGCCAGCTTAAAAGCTCAGCGCTGCCTTACACGGCTTATGCTTTATGCTTAACTCATTGCAAGCCATTAAATTTGAGTGCAAACATTTGTTTTAAATTATTTTCAACTTTGTTTGAGTGCCTTAACCCTAGGCTTTATTTATAGCATAATCTTAATGAAACTGGTAATGACAATCAATTGTGGGCTGGCTGCGTTATGCCCAGTTGAAGGCAACAAAAGGGCAAGGCACTGCGCCACTGATTGAGGCACAAAAGCGCGATACTTAATTCAATTGCAATTGGCGACACATTGCTTGATAAGCAAAGGAAACTTGCGATTAAGCTTAATTAATACGTAACACTTTGTTATCAGAGACGCAATGTGAGTGTCGTCTGGCTGCCAGCCAGCTCAAACAATGACTTGAGCTTCAGGGACGCTTAATTGCTGTAATTAGCTAGATATGCTTAAGCAATGCGCTCTCGTGACTCCTTGGCAGAGGCAGGACAGGATTTCAAGTGCTGCTCAACTCAAAAGCACAGCGAAAGAGAGCAACAGAGCGAGAGAGCGCCAACGAGAGCGAGCGCGCGCGTTGAAAGCTCTTGGATTTTTGGGGCAAACAGACTGTGCTCCAAACTCGCGTACTCATTCGTGCCACATTTCTTGTTCGAGTTCAGTCGCAGTCGCAGTCGTTGTCATCATCGTCGTTGTCGTTGTTGCTCTACGCCGTGTCGTTATTGTTTTATGCAAAGTTAAAACTAATCAGAACTCAAGATTTAATTCGAATTGTGATCTATAAATATAGCAACGGCATCAAGTCATATAAAGTTGTAATTTAGCAACTTAAGAAGCAATTTTCAAGTTAAAGCAATTACTCTGTTGTTGTAATTGTCAAAGAACCGATTAAGTGTTAACAATATGCAGTATCTTTATGTGATTAGCGCGCTGATTCTGGCCATTGCCGTGCAGCAAGGTAATACGTTTTAGTCCATTAAAGCTGTGTATTTATATTTTGTAATACGGAAATCTTCTTTTTGTCGGTTACATAATGCTCGTGAAGCTCCCCTAAACTGTTTGTGTGTGTATGCGTATCAGAATTTGTGTGTGTGTGTGTCTGTGTGTGTGTGTGTGTGTCCTAGTACGGAGCACGCCGCGTACGTCTCCTTGTCGCCATACAGCCGGTCGCTATGGCGCCTTAGAGTAACCGCTCTGGGCAACCCCCCTCAAGCAAGCTTAAAGAAACTTTCATAATCCGTTGCCCTTTTGTTGGGGTTTTAGCGTATTGTAATGCACTTGTAAAGTTGCAGATTCTCTCTACTCTGAGAGCTGTGGCCCATCCCAAGTCAACAACAGCCCCAAAAAACTACGAAATTTTTAAAAGGCTAAACAAATATTTAATTATTTTATTTCAAGTTAGGCCTTTTAGCGCTATAAAGCAAGGCGTGCGAATTGACACAGTTGTTGGGTTAAATGACACAGCACACATACATGGAAATTCGTTTGAGATTTTCCTTCCTGGGTCACTTATCATGGGCTGTCTTGTGCGTGTGCCGACGACGACGTTGTGTTTCTGTATCTATGTGTGTGCGTGCGAGAGCCCGAGCTGGGGGCAGGACAGCAGGACATGCGCACTCAATTTTCCTTAGTTAGTCCAGCCCGCCAGCCAGCTGCAGCATCAGCCAGTGCCCATAGCCCCACTTATAGTATATTGAAAAAAAAAAAATACGCAAATTGTGATTTTAATTTAAGTTCACAACATACTGATACACACACACACACACGGGCACTCTCCAATTAACATGAAAGCCATAACAAGCTATTTATAAAGCGCAATCTATTTGCATTTATTTGAAACAAATTGATTGACTGTTACACAAATTGTTTTGCATCTCTGCTGGAATGTATCTCTTGGTTAGCTAGTACTTATAGCCAGTTCTATGTTTTAGCCAGCCAAAGTTCATTGTCTTATATTTTCGCCTAGCCGCCAGCTTGTCGTCGCTCCTAATGCAGCTCGTAAGCACGCTACACTTTTTTTCAAGAAGTTTTGTTGTTATATAACCCATATAGCTCGTCGGACTTGAAGTGGTTCTTTGTTAGGGAGCTACAACATGCTCTAAGCCGCTGACTTTGCGAGTTATTGAAATCCATTAACAAGCTGCCACACTGGCAGGCAGCTAATTAGCAGCCAAGTCTGAAGATGTTCACGTTGTACCACTAATGGAGGCGTCATAGTTTCGGATGGCTGCTGTGTGCCATTTTTGGCGTTTTGGAGAGCGCTGACGTAAAAGCAGAAAAAAAGTACTCAAAAAAAAGACAAAAATGCAGCTACTACAAAAATAAATTGCATAATTGAAAGCAGCGCCGGGAGGTAGCAACAAACAGATAGATTTGTTCTTTCGCATACAATGTACAGTGGACGCTCATAAATTATCAAAAATGACCTCTGTAACGATAATATGGGAAAAATATTGGCAATACAAATGTCAAAAGCGGATATAAGGCTAGTTAAATCACCCTAAGAATGAAGCTAACTTTTAACTGTAGGCAACTTTTTTTGAAGAAGAGGTTTAGTCTGTTCCGGGCTGCTTAATCGCCATTATATGCATATTACGAGTGTAATCAAAATAACATGTTGGGAGAATTAGCGAAAATAGACGAGGAGAAGCATGATAATTTCATAAAATGAAAGAGTTTTATCGAAACAGTCGATATTGATTCGCAGCTCTAGAATATTTAACAAAAGAAGCTAAGACGCTTGTTACACAAAGCGAGATTCTGAAGTGAGAAAGTGAAAAAATCTCTCGATATTAGAATGAATTCTAATATGAAGCTAGTCGCATAGGGTTGCAGGGGAGACAACTTTCGGGAATATTACGCTTCGTACATTTTTTTCAGTTAACATAGGTTAGGTTAGGACGGCTGCCAGTCACTTTGCCTGACACACTTAGGCCATAATACGGACCATTGTGACACCGTGGGATCTACAGACTCCTTCCCTGCTCTTGAGCAGACAGAATCAAAGGGGAGACCATACAGATGCAGAGATAAAGTCTGCAATCCGTTTAGGTCTGATTTCAGGTAGTTCCGATATGCTGTCCAGGAAATAGCTGCGTAGATATTTGAGCTTGACATTAGCAGAAGAGCTGCTCAACCATTTCTTCCTCATCTTCGTCCCAGCACCTCCTGCAGAAATCGTTAAAAGGGGCAGAAAGCCTAGCTGCATGGTTACCGGCCAACCATTATCCGGTGACGGCGCGCACGAAGTCAAAAAATCGCCCCCGGTGAAGGGAACATAGTTCTATTGTGCGTTTATGGTCATTATCTGGCCAAGTTTGTTTGGCGTATCTACTGTTAGTCACGTTATCCAACTTTTGGTTGACCTTAACATAACCTAACAAAATTATTTAATATCATAATACAAAATCAACATTGAAAATCGTTTGTCCTGACAAACAAACTTTTTAGATTATTGTACTGTCATCAAAATAGATGATAGTCAGGTTCAAAAACCTCATTACATACAAACATACAGGTGAAGCTAACAATACGTGTTAACAGGAAAATTTACAAAAACATATAAGATGTAGTGAAAAGTTTGGCATTATGGACCTATATTCATCGTTCTTCGTATCTTAATAGCTTCATACCTTCCCATGTTCCTAGCATCATAACTCATATTTTCTTGTCTTCATATCATCATACCTTCACATCTTCATATATTCATATCTTTATGACTTCATATCAGCATATCTTCATATATTCACATCTTAACATCTTCACATATTCCTATCTTCACATATTCATATCTTCACATATTCATATCTTCATATCTTTGTATCTTCATATATTTATATCTTCATATATTTATATCTTCATATCATCTTTTTATCTTCATATCGTCAAATCCTCATAACTTCTTATCTTCATATTTTCATATCTTCAAATCTTCTTATCTTAATATCTTCATATCGTCAAATCTTCATACCTTCATATCGTCAAGTACTAATATCTTCATATTTTCATATCTTCAAATCTTCATATCTTCAAATCTTCAATTCATCAAATCTTCATATCTTCAACTCATCATATCATCATGCCTTCATATCAATATATCATATCTTATATTCTTTCCGCCTTCCGTTAACTTTTAAACAGCGGCAACACGGTAAACTTTTTGGAAAAAATTGCCCCTTCTTCATCTATATGGACACTCTTGTGTCTTTTCGTGGTTTAATTTTTGAGACCGAAAATGTACCTCAAAATAGTCAAATTTTACGATATCACTTACATTAAGCTTCGAATCATTCACTAGTTCTTAAGAAGTACTCTTTGGTTATTCTTTCTCTTTCATCGATTTCCTTTTTCTTCGAGCAATCGATGCTATATGAATTTTAAGTTGATAATAGCTCTTCATATCTAAGCGTTCTTTTTAGTGAGTATTCACTGTTCTCGTATTTATGCGATTGAAATTATTAAATAATGCGAATCTCGTGTTGCGCACGACCTTAAATTCAATTTAACTTTGTGCACGGTAACGATAGCATAATGCGCATTATACGGATCCGAAAACATATACTTAGAAGTTCATAAATAATATTACAGTTGTCACATGGTATATTTGTTTACACTATTTGTTTAACAATTAAGGTTAAGCGTACGCGCCGGAGCAGCTTGCCTGGGTGGAAATTTTTTCTAATTGACATTAGCTTCTTCTTGTGCACAGCAGTCAGTGCTATGGAAAATGCACAGTGCCGGGAAAGAAAGTAAAAAAGGAAATGGCGGGAAAAAGAGCAAGGAAACCGATCAGCAGATCAAATTTTTATGGCATGCAATTTCTGCTATATGTCCAGCAAAAACAAGCTTTCCCTGGAGTGACATTAAAGCTATAGTAGCATCATCTTCGTACTCTATGAGCTCTGCGACGACATTGTCATAGTCAAGCGAATTAAGATCCAGCGGCTCCACTGGCTAGGTCATGTTGTGCCTATGGATGAAGAAGCTTTCTCCTGCAAGAAGTTTTCAATGCGAGTGCCGAAGTGAGGCGACGAAAGGGCAGACCATCCTTCCGCTGGAAGGACCATGTAGGAGAAGGCAAGAGAGTAGGAGACGGCGCGCGCAATGCAGAAGCGCCGGGAGGAGACATTTACATCCGGTAACGGGTTATTATGGCCAGTTAAGTAACTATCTAGCGACCTAAGCTTCTTCTGAAAAGACGCACAGTGGGCCCTTCTTGTCAAAATTTTAACTAGAATTCGATGCTAAAGGGCGAATATGCTTCGCTTTTAATTTAAAATTTTCAACTATTTACAAAAATTAAAACCCCATTGGAGAAGTTTCCTTCACTTCGTAAGAGTTCATGAAACCTGAAATCCCGAACCCTCGTTGTAGGAAAACGAAGCCCTATTAGTATGTGCAGTAAAACTTCTAAACTCAAAATTTTAATAACATACAATAATTTCGATTTAAAACTTAAACTTTTTATGACAAGGATTGGGTAAAAATTACGAAACAATGTACGTTGAAGCTTAGTATTTAGGTCACAAGCGCTTCTATCGAATCTCTGAACCAAGTTCTGAGTTGGAATCAAGAGTTTATTAATTTTATCTATGATTCGCAAAATATATGAATAAAACTTATATTCTGCACTTCTTATGAAAATTCCTTACACAATGATATAATTTTTACCCATATTTGTTTCCTTATAGTCGGTGAAAATGGGGTCCAAAAGTTTTCCTTAGCCTATTTTTATAGTATATAGTGTCTGATGTTACTATGAATAAATACAATTAAGGTAAGGCCTTTGGAAAATCGACTTCTACTCCTGAATTTTGTGCGTGTATCCAGAATATGAGTGGTATATAAATCTTGTCCACATAGAAGGCAAGGTGGCTTGGCATCTCCAGTTAGTAGGTGGAGCGCTACAGTGTCCAATACATAGGAATACTATTCCTTAAGGACTCACGATGCCTCACGCTATTGTCTTTTTTTTTCTTTTTTCGATCTCTCCTGACCGCTTTTATCGGGATGATTGGACCTTGGCTTCGACTTTATAAACTTATACCAACTATTCTATAATAATTATCTATTAAAAAATCTGAATCGCCTTTGACGTTTTTCAACAGCTTCTGTTCCATGCTCAACGACAATTCTTTTAGTCAGAATTTAGTTATTTCGAGACGAAATTCTTAATGAACATTTCCACTTACTGTGAACAGATTTTACATTTGAACCCGAATCTTTGTAGCCAAAAAAAAAAAAAAAATTTCAAGGTCTAGTTTAAGCTGCAGTAATAAAAGTAGGTTCAGCCTTCACGAGACCATAACGAACAATCTTCTTCTGGTCTTTACTACCAGATTTCAGCAGCCCGATATCCACAACGCTACATGGCTGTCCATCAGTCAAAATACACGGAAACAGATTGATCATGTTGTTATTGGTGGAAGGCATGCGTCCAGTGTGCTTAATGTTCGTACGTTCAGAGGGGTCAACATCAACTCTGACCATTAGATTGTTGCAGCCCAGGTTCGCATGCGGCTAAGCATAGCGAAGTTGAACATTACAAGGCTTCATTTCCGCTCAACTCTCTGAGCAGCCCATTCAATCTCCCTCATTGAGGGACTCTGGAGGGATATATCCCACTCCTTAATACTACCGCGGAGAACGCCCTTGGTTTCCAACGCCCACTGCCAAGGAACTAATGGTACGATCAGCAGTGTCGCGAAGCCACTGCAGTGAAGAACGCCGCCCATAGAAAGACCCTGCAGTCGGCTTTCATGCGATCTGTGCGACATCACTATCGGAAAATGCGGAAGATGGAGAGGTGCCTTTTCAGACGCAAAAAACGCGAGCAGGAAAAGCGTGAGCGAGTGGTGACCCAGATGTGCAGAGGCATGAATGACGTTAGGAAGTTCTTCCAAAAAGTCAAGCGCCTGGCTGAAGGATTTAGTACCCCCCGAGTTAACTTTCCCAATTATAGACGACGGCGTGAATATACCGCCGTCTAGCTATGACGATGTCAGGGTCGCAATCAAGCGGGTTGTTATGGCCAGTTAAGAAGAAGTGAAGGCATATCGGTCGGTTGGTAAGAACCAAGCCGCCAGTAGCTGTTTCACCAAAATCTTGAACAGGTTTTGCACATGATCTTTGGCACAACCCCAAACGCAATTCGAATAACAAAGTTCCAAGAATTCAATGCCTAATTCCGTATGTCTCTCACTTTGCAGGTGCCGCCATCAAATGCTTTGTGTGTAATAGCCATAAAGATGCCAACTGCGCATTGGATATACCACCAGATAATTTGCTTAAGGACTGCCAAGAGGACTATTCGACACGCGGCAAAGGGATACCCACCTATTGCCGCAAGATTACTCAAATCATTGAGTTCTCCGTGAACAATTGTAAGTAGTCGTTGCAGCTACTCCGCTGCTAAATACTAAACTCTACGCCTGCTTTACAGTGCCCCCAGATAGCCGCGTGATACGCACCTGTGGCTTCCATAACCAAACCTCGACCAGATACTGCTATTCGCGTGCTGGTTTCGGCGGTCGTCAGGTGGTCTGCTCCTGTGATACTGACAACTGCAACGGTGCCGCTGCGTTGAGCGTCTCCACAATGGGCGTAGTGGGCGTGGCCGCCTTGCTATTGGGCGTCTGCAAGTGGCTGCAACGTTAAGCGTATGGGAACGCGCTCAAATTGTTTATGTTTTTTGAATTCGATTGTCTCAGTCTCATTGTTTTTTGTTTTTGTTAAGTTGCGCTCTCTCTCGCTCTCTCTCTCTCTATTAGAAATGTTGCCCATATGATTTTTTCAAACATTTCATTTGAATAGAGTTCTATATATTTTGATTTCTTCATTGATATTGCACATGTTGAGCTGCTAGGAAACTTGGTAAGTGTATAAACTGACTCAGCACGGAGTTATGCAGCGTTTATAGAGAATTGTGTTTACAGTTACAAGCTGCGGTACTCTGGCAGCCAGGATTAGAGGACTAGTTACAAAAAAGGCACAAAACAGCAAATAGAAATAACAGAATAAACCAGTTTTTAAGTATATAAAAGTGAATTAGCTTTATACAAAATAAAACAAGATTTTTTAAATGTATATATAAACCGCAAAAAAAGTAAAGTGCATAGTAAAATTGGCCAATAAAAAACGTATCTGGAGTTCAAAAATATATATATTTTAAATATTTGCAAATTATATTTACAACATAAAGAAAGTATTCAAAGCAAAAACTTAAACCTACCGCAGTTTAAAGTATTAAAAACAAATACCCTATAAAATTGATTGATTAAGCTATTAAGTCGTGCTGCGTCTCATTAAAAATAAATGAAAAAAAATTTTGAATAAAAAACAATGTTAACAGCTAAGGCTAGCCGAAATAAGGTATAAAATTTTAGTAAAATAACAGATTTTCCTAATTTAATTACTTTTTATTTTCATAAGACGAACAAAACGTAAACAAAATTTAACTAAAATAAAAAGTAAAGCTAAAGTTAAATTGTAATTCTAAAAAGTATTTAAAGGGCAGCAAAACGCGCTAAAAACAAATATATATAAACCTCTCTTAGTGTAATTAACAAAAAATAAATAAATTAATGAATCCTTAATAAAAAAAAACAAAATACCACAAAAACTAGGCGAACAACAATTCTACCCGAAATCTAAGCTTAGATGTACACGCTTTGAACCATATTGCATGGCACTTAAAGAAGAAGAAGAAGCAAACCCAGATTGTTGTAACAAACTGCAACTGCCAAAACCATAAAAAAGGGATAAATTAAATCGCATCATGGACATTCTTCTAAACACATAACCGAAATTGGCACCACCAAAAAAATGTTAATGGCAAGATTTGCAGCGGGATCAGAACACTATATCTGATTAAAACGTTTGTTGTCTTGTCCAAAACAAAGTAGAACTAATAGCTAAATAAATGAATGTTGAAATTTAAAAAAAAAGAACAAACAAAAAATATAAACACCGGTTTAGTTGAATTTTCGTGAGTCACAATTACAGCATGAGAAGTGCATATAAACTTAATAAATAGCAAAAATTTTGTAGTTTAAAGACCCTCCTCTAAGATACACTAAATGTATTGATAATGCAATAAAATTGTGAAATGTTTAAAGTGAAACAATAAATATGAATACAATACGATGGTCACGTTCGACACCATTGAAATGCGCATATCTGGGCAACGATGTTTTAAGCATCGACGATTTTGTTAATACGATGTATCGATTTTAGCCTTTTTTTGTTTGCGCTGCATCGGCAATGTATCGATGTTTGGTCAAACATCAAAATTTCGAGTTGCTTCACTTCATAATGCCAAAGTAATCTTTTCTTATTTATGTAAAACATGAATTTTAATAATTGATTTTTGCTGGAAGTTTAACTTAAGAAAACTTTGTGTTTTCTCATCTCACAAAATGATGAAAACTTTCGGAAGATAATAACGTGCAAGCCATCAATTCAACATCGATTGCTATTTTGCAACATCGATAGACATCGACATCGTTGATTAAGTCAAATTATACATCCCTAATCTGGGCGCCGTGTTTATGCATTTTTGGCAACGCTGAAATATCCGACAAATCACTAGAACAAAGTTGTTGCTTATCGAGATGATCATTTACAAAACACCCACATGGAAACGCGTGACGTGAGTCATGCTGCACAGCGTCTTCGCAGTTAATCCTCATTCATCTGTGTTGGGCCTCCTCCACTAAAACACCATGTATGATAACGTATTTCGCTTTGCTCTCCCGGCAGATACTCATACTCGTAGCATGCACCGATGATGTCACCTTGGTTGAAGTAGCAAAAAAAAGGGTTCGTTAAACACGTACCATCATTTACCCGACGTACGTGATGCTAGATGCCTGACTTTTCTTTAGGGAACACCTAGCCTATTTCACAGGCAAGGCAGCTGTGTCATATGGTACTGACAACTGCTGAACACAATAGAACCAAAGCAGGGGCACAGGCGACTCCTAACAAAACTTTTCATCGTGGAGTTAAGCCTGGAAAGTGTGAGAAATCTGCCAATTACTGCGAATAAAATAGTGACTTCACAAAAGATTCGGCTGCATCACATGGCCTATGAAAGACAAGATGATATCACGATATTTCCTTTAAACAATTGTATTGTTAATACCGATAATCCATCAAACCGAACTTCCCAGACTTGAAAACTGTCGTTTTTAACTGTCATAGCTTATTGCTGCCAATGATAATTGTTCAAAAAAAACGCCTCTGGCGTTCGGACAGCGTTTAGGTACATTTTTTGCTTTTTGTATGTCCAAAATAAGTTTTGTCTTAAAATTTTAGGCATGACAATTTGGAAGAACATTACAAACAGAGAAATTAGTAACAACAGATATTGGAACTATGGAGGCGCTCTAAACAATTTGACACACCATATTTTACGCCATTTACATATATATTATGTACATATTTGCCGATCTGTAGACAAATTTTGAGTATACACAAGTTTGTACATATCAAAAGCATTACAGGAATTGCATTTTCACAATCATATCTAAGCTTAGCCTGTGGCAGTACGCGTAGTAGTGGAAAAACAGCCATTTCAAAACATCAAACTTATTTAAATTGCAGGCCCTTATTGCTCCTTATGAACAACGCGTTCCAAAGCCAAGTAACAATATTTGCTGGACAACTCATGGTAGCCAACTGGACCGCGTTCGCAGTCCGCGCACGACAAAAACTTGCGTTCGTCCACGCTGTGCGAAAAGCCCATGTTTTCGAATGTCATCATATCCTTGACCAGCCAAAAATGACGCAGTGACTCTGTTTCCAGACTATCATCAGTTTTGTACTTTTTTTGTTGCATTAGCGGCACGTCTATCTAGTTAAAGAAAAATGTAAATAGAAGCAGGCTACACGGCTTGCAATCATCGTACTTACTTCCTGCTCGCAATAAGTGCCTTCCTGTGCCTTGAGCATTAAACTATTGCAAAATTGACAACGCACATTGGTTTTATTTTTGTCGTTTAATATTTGTTGCTCAACGTCGGCTTTTGTCGTCATTTTACTTGATTTTATTAGCTTGCGGCTTGTTGAAAATAATTTGTGCTCATTCACAATAGCTACGGCGCCGTCGTGCAGTGTTGTACAACAACTGGACTAACTTAGTGCTCTGTTTGTTTTATGTATTTGCCACATACTTGGTTTAATTTACGTTTTGTAAGACTTGTGTATTTAAAAAAAATATGTATTTAAGCAAATAAGTCAGCTTTCAATATATAATTCATTGTTTGATCATTTCGTTCACGGTTCAGTACCAGACGCGCAAAGAGAACCAGTACTCGAGTTCTTGGAACCAGCAGGCTGTGCACAACACTGTTAACAATTCGTGCACCGAGCGTACGCTTCGTTAATATTCGTTGACGTTGAAAAAATATTCCTTTTCTCGGTTGCATTCTTGGAAGTCGGACACGCTACGTCCGCATTATTTGATATTAACAGGAAAAATCAGCGAAAAGTGAGTTCAACTACTTGTAAATAGTGAAAAAAATTTGAAAAATTTGTCATAAGCTTAGAAAACAAAGAAAAAGCGACGTGCAAAAAATTATAAGCTAACTTAGCACATTTTTTTTTTTTTTTTTCTTAGATCGTGCGGCTTTTAAAATGAACAATTATATTAATGGTTTTCCTGGAACGTTGCCGATACACGTTCAATCGCTGGCCACGCAGCATGCTGCCTCCTATCAGCAGCATACTTATTACGATCGCAATCAAATATCTTTCACCGATTTTGTCTATCAGGAGCAAATCTCTCAGTTCGCCTGGGGTATAGCAGCTATGCCACAAACAGTCTTTATACCGAGCGGTGATGCCTATATAAGCGGCACAGCAGCTCGTCCGCCGCCACCGCGTCCAGCAGCAGCAGCAGCAGTTACTCAACCAGCTGCGGCCTACAGATATGTACAAAGAGCGACGCCACAAAGCTATGCAACTGCTCCAGGTAAGAAAGTTGCATTCATATAAAAGTCTTTAAACAACTTGATAATTTAGCTGCGTTTGAAGGTTCGCCACAAAGCTATAGCCAGGTGTATGCAGCTCGTTCTTCCAGCTGCCACATTGGCGCTTACTTTATGCCAAATTCATCATATCGTGCGCCCATACCGACGGCGGCTCAAAACACTAGGACTGCAGTACGTAAACAACGCGATGCGGCTACCCAAACAACACTACAAGATTTTCCACTATTGGTGCAGTATGGTCAAACCTCATCGTCCAATGAGTCATCTTATATGCAAAGCGAAAAGTAAGTGCAACCTCAATCTAAGCATATAGTAGTGCGTATATTTATATAACTACTTCACAGCTCTGATGACCTCTCCGGCAGCTCATCAAACAACAATTGCTCTTTGGAGAGCGGTGCTGGCGATGGCACTCATGTCAACAATACAGAGCAGGCCCATTTGCTTAACTCTGAAATTATATTGTCCACGCAGAGCTTGAAAAACTTAACACGCATTGCGCTCTACGGCTGTGAGACTGCAATAAAGCTAGCTGAGCAACATGCCACTCGTCCATGCTTTAAGAAGATAGACACTTTATGCGCACGTCTTAAACAAGATCTGCTACGTCCGGACAGTGTATTGGCCAACATCAACTCTCAGGGCATTGCCTGGGCCGTAAAAGACTTTATATTTGTATTTACACGCATTATAGGTGCCTGGGTTATACTCAAGGGCTATATCTATAATACGCCCGAACCCTTGAACAAAATCAAGGATCATCTGCCAAATGGTTTTATGACAGCCTTTGATGCTTGGCAAAGCAAAACTTTGGTATTAACAGATTTTCTTATTGAGGCGTTTGTAAATCTGGATGAATTGTTGCAGCAGCGTAAGAACACCTTCATTAAGCTGGACACCAACAAAAACCAGGCTGAGAGCTCTGTTGCTGAAGGCAGCACTACAGATATTGAGCCTACCATTCAGCCATTTTGCGGCGCTCGCAACAGTACACCCAAGTGCAGCTCGCCGGAATCCGAAGGCGCCAAAGAAATGACAAACAGTGTTAATCTAAAATATATTTATACTATGATTGATGACTCCGAGCAGACGCAACGCAATGTGGATGCAAATGGCACGTATCTGAAGACCGGCACCTATACGCCGCTTCAAAAAGGTGCCGAATCGAACGTGCAGAAACCTGCACCCAAACCGGATTTGAACAGCACTTTTACGGTGACAGCAGCTGCGGCTCCGGAGCGACAGATTGATATTAAAAAATTTATCAATCCGCGTGGCATTATAGCACTGGAAATGAAACAAAATTTACGTGAATTTGGCGCAAAAATTTTGAATATGAAGCATACGAATTGCTTTATACACAAACATTTCATTAAGAATTACGTAAGTAGTACACAACTTTATAGAGCTACAAAAAAAATATATGCTAATGATTTGTTCGCCAACAGTTTCCGCAAATGTTCCAACACTCCAATCAAGATTTTACCGACATTCGCACCATCGTTGGGAAATGCGAGAGCGCTGAATACAATCATGTCTACGAAGCCATTCATGAACTACGCCGCATTGCATATGTTGTGCGCGCTTATCTAGAGGTATTCCGGATAATTTATTTTTTTTTTTTTCAGGGAGCGCAAAGTTCTAATAAGCATACACAAAATATATATTTTTTATTTTCAATCTCTTTTTGGCTGCATAAAGTTTAAGGATAGCATAAACCACAAGCGAAGGTATCAGTATAAGTCTACAATAATTTGGACTAATTTACTAATACTTGTCTCATGGGCACTAATCTCATATGTTTTCCAACTAATAAGCCTAATAGTCGCAAACTCACTCATAGAAGCACGTTTACATAATAATATAACATATACCCAAAGAAAATTCGAAATTTTCTGCTTTTCTAATACATTTTTCTAATTCCGCAGGCATTCAAAGACAAAAAGTTGGAGGAGAATGTTGCATTGTACGAGCAGGGACTTAATGAGATGCTGTCCCAGCCGCCATATTCTCCCAATCAATTCGATCACATAACTGGACGTACTGGCGAAAAACTTTTCAATTACGAAATCTAAGAGATTCCTAGGATTACGCCGAGTCAAGTACAGAAAATACCATCACTGAAAATCAAACTATATTTCATACTTTAAGCTTTTCAATACCGCACACAGATATTTTTAGTTATTGAATGAAATTTTTCATATCATCCACAAAATTCCAAATCAGCCAAAAAGTTATATGATAAGGAAGACGCAGCTTATGCTTAGTCACTGGATGGATTTCTATGTTTCATTTTATAACTTGCCAGCTTTTGTTTACTTGTTAAACAGAATATTTTATCTTCTATTAAAACTTCTTCACTTAACCTTAGTAATGAACTCCACAATTAAACTGACATATATATATGATAAGGAACATACAGCTTATGCTTAGACACTGGATGGATTTCTATGTTTCATTTTATTACTTGCCAGCTTTTGTTTACTTGTTAAACAGAATATTTTATCTTCTATTAAAACTTCTTCACTTAACCTTAGTAATGAACTCCACAATTAAACTGACATATATATATGATAAGGAACATACAGCTTATGCTTAGACACTGGATGGATTTCTATGTTTCATTTTATAACTTGCCAGCTTTTGTTTACTTGTTAAACAGAATATTTTGTCTTCTATTCAAACTTCCTCACTTAACCTTAGTGAAGAACTCCACAATCAATATCAATATCAATACAAACCAGCATATTTCAGAAGAGAGAAAGGAATTAAGATAAGGTTAACAACTACAAAGAAAACTACAAAGGAAAACACTAAACCAAATCAATAGAATATCTCTTTTATTTTCATAATATTCAAATATGTTTCAACATTTAAAATCAAAGCATTAGAGGGATTTGAAAAATCCATGTTTAATTTTTTTTTTAACCTAATTTTGAAGTTATAATACGGTTTTTTTGTCTTTATATTTTCCTAGTTTTATGCACGTTCTTAACGTTTTTTTTGGTTATGAAATAATATGCCAAAGTATTTGAATCATTCAAACATTACAGTTACATTAAGAACTATCAGAAATATTAACTCATTGAAGAATTTGTAAACAATAAATTAAAAATGTACTTAAATTAACACTTTTTTTGAGAAAATCTAATCTTTGTTAATTCCTAAAAAATAATCGGTATATATTTGAATCATTCAAACATTACAGTTACATTAAGAACTATCAGAAATATTAACTCATTGAAGAATTTGTAAACAATAAATTAAAAATGTTCTTAAAATTAAAATATTTTTTTTTTTAAATTATCGGTATATATAAGTTAACTACGACTAAATCGAATACATTGCACAGGAACGAAATTATTTACAATTTAAGGGACCTAGGGGCTAGAGCCCCTATCTAAAATGACAGCAAGTCAGTTTTATTCCTCTTTGGCAAAATCATCAACGCTTATGTTTTGAGCCTGCAGCATGCCACGGAAGACGGATGCTTCATTGGCAGCCAGCTCTTGCGGTCTGCCCTGCTCGCATATGATACCATTATCCAAAACAATAATGCGATCCATAGTTTGCAGACCACGTAAACGATGCGCTATAAACAGCAAAGTGCAGCTTTTAAAAGCATTTCTTAGCGTTTGCTGCATGCTCAAGTCACACTCATCGTCCAGGTTGGAGGTGCCCTCATCTATGCACACAACCTTGGCGTTCTTAAGCAAAATGCGCGCCAAGCAAAGCAGCTGACGCTGTCCGGCCGAGAGATTGTTGCCACCACGTTCCACACGACCATCAAGGCCGCCTAGATTTTGCACAAGCAAAGTAGCCGCTGCAGAGCCTTTAATGGCATGCCAAATCTCGGAATCGTAGTAGCTGTGACGCGGATCCAGGTTCTCACGCACTGTGCCTATAATTATGTGAACAATATTAACGACGTTCACTGATGCGCTTCAGAGCTTACCTTCAAACAGAAATGGTTCCTGTGTAATAACGCCTATGCGCGCACGCAGCACTGCTAAAGCCAACGTTTTAAGATTGACATGATCCAAGTGTATTTCACCGTGGCCTAGCGGCGCCACACGCAGCAATGCTGCCAGCACTGAAGTCTTGCCGGCGCCCGTGCGACCCACAATAGCAATACGCTCGAATGCCTCTGTATCAAAGCTGATGCCTCTTAAGGCAGGCGTCAAATGCTCCCGATAGCTCAGCTCTACATGCTTATAGCTAAGCACGCCTTGTGTGGGCCAGCCAAAAGGCGGATCAGCGCTGCCTTCAGCATTCTGTTCACCCTTCAACTGTAGATACTGATCCACGCGTTCAACAGCCACAAGTTCCTGCTCGGTTTCAGCCACGGCGTAAAGCAGATCGTGCAGCTGACCAGTTATGGTAAGCGCATAAGAAATGCATAGGCCTACCAAGCCCGGATTTGTGGTATGCGAAGCCGTAATAGCCGCCAGTAAACCAGCGCCGCCAACCAAAAGGGTGCCAAGCAGCTGCAGGCGCAGCGTAAGCCATTGGCTAGCCGCGGCTGAAGTCAATTGTGCCTTTATGCTCTCCTCTAACTTGGCATGGAAGTCACGCTGAAAACGTGGACTAGCGCGCATACTGCGTATGGTAGTCAAGCCTTGCAAGGTCTCCGTAAAATGCGTGTAAAGCGGTGACATGGCATTGCTGGACAAACGTTTGATATCACGTGAGGCATAGCGATAACGTCTTTGTAGATTAAGATAAATGGGCACCATGGGAATAACCACCAGACCCAGCCAGGGCATGGCATACAAACTAATGGAAAGTGCGCCTACTAAGCCGGCCAATTGGGCCAACAAAATGTTAAGCATAAATGGCAGAGAGTCGTCCACAGTATTGGTATCCGAAGAAAAGCGATTGAGTATGCGCCCAACAGAGGTGACATCAAAGAAGTTGAACTTGGCCTGAAGTTGAGACGTCGAATTAGTACAATAAGTGCGATTAATGCGCTAGAATACTACTCACATAGATGACTTTCTTGAGCAGTTTTTCGTGTATAAATACGGCCGCCTTTATGCCCGCATAAGCAAACAGAAAGGCACGCACAAATGTAACCACCGAATTGCTCAAAGCTATTGCCGCAAAAATGCCCAGATAAAAGCCTGTGGTGTGTGTTGTGCCGTTTGTGTCAGTGCCCAGATTGTTTGTAACGAGCTCATGCGATAGCGAAGTGTCATTTTTATGTTCATCCAGCGTAGTTTCTGTCACCCAATGAGCCAGCCAAGCATCGCCAAGATTGCGCGACAGTTGCATAAGTATGACAAAGAGCAGCACACTTAAAGCCAGCGGTGTGGTAACTGCGCGGCAATAACACAGGAATACATTGTTAGAGAGATGGCCGAATTCACGGGACTCCTAAAACAATATGACATAAATAATGATAGGAGAACGAAAATAAAGGAACGCACCTCCTGCAGCAGGCTATCAACGCTTTGGTTATCCTCATCGCATGGCAATGATGCCAACTCAATGGAAGGCTGTCGCATGCGCTCTGTCTCACTTGTATCGTCATCATCCAGACTTAGTTCTAAGCTTCCCGTCATATACTCACTAGGCTGCAGCTGTCCACCTTCGACATTCAGTATCTGATTGGCATGAAAGAAGAGCTGCGTATTGCGAGTGACCACAATACGCGTTTTGTCCTTCAAAACATTCAAAAGACAATGCTTAATTATATGTTTCGCAACGTGGCCATCAAGTGCAGAGAGTACATCATCTAATAGGTAAACTGAAAGACAGAGAGAACAGCGTAAAAATATAAATTTCAAACTTTTGAAATGGCGGTACTTACTCTTCTTGTCCTGATAAACAGCGCGGGCCAAAGCAATGCGCGCTCTCTGACCACCAGATAGTGTGCGTCCATTTTCTCCCACGCCTTTAAGATCGCCACCCAACGCTTCAAGATCCTCGCTTAACGCGCAGGCATATAGCACAGTCTTATACCATTGCTCATCGAAATTTGCGCCCCAGACTATATTATCGCGTATGGTGCCGCGTTGTAGCCAAGGCGTCTGCGATACATAGCCAAAGCCCGTGGTAAGCTCTTGTACGCAGACCTCGCCATCAACGCACTCCAAGCCAGCTACTATGGCAGAGATGAAGCTTGTCTTGCCACCTCCTACCGGTCCCTCTATGCATACCAGGTCACCCATCTTGATTTCCACATTCACGTCCCTCAAACGAAAATGAGTCGCTGGCGTAGAATCCCTCTCCTGACGGCTGTGCATAAAATGAGCGCTCTTCATTTGTAATACTGTGGCTTTGGGCGTGTTAATTGTGTCGCTGGGCTGACTTTTCCTAATAATAGGCTGGTAGTAGCTCGAATAGTCTAAAGTAGGCACATCCATTAGCTCCTGCACGCGTTTAATCGATACCCAGGCTTCGATGAGCCCGTTAAGTACCCAGGGAAACGCATTTAGTGGCCCTACGAGCATATTTAGTAGCGCAACGCTGGTGTAAGTGGTTGATGCTACCAATGGGTTGCCCATAAGTACAGAAACGCCAAAGGTCAAGAAACACATAAGCACTGGAGTTGTGGCCCAGAAGTAAACACACATGGCATCCAAATACTTGCGCTTCGACATATACTTGACCTCCACCGTGCGCAAGCTGCGTATCTTAGCAATAAAAATATCCTCCCAAGCGTTGGTTTTGATCTGCTTGGCACCCTGCATGGTCTCCGTTGTAACAGTTAGACGTGCATCCTTTGCCTTCATCAAGCCTGTCGAATAGATGCCAATGCGTTTGGCCAGCCAACGATTGATGGGTATGAGCAAGGCGGCAAACACGACGCCAGCTATAAATGCAGCACCCAATTGTGTATAAAGCAGATATAGTGTGGTAAACAGCTTGAAAGGTATACTCCAGAAGAAGTGAAAGCTGATGCACGAATTAACAATACGATCTGTGTCTGTGGACATGAGATTTAGCAAATCTGGACTCGCATCATGGAGCACACGTGCTTCAAGTGCTTTGCGGTATATGGCACTAATAACTCCAACGCGCATTTTCATGGTCACCATAGCCATGCGCCAATCAAAGTGCGTAGAGCAGAGTGCAGTGAGTAAAGTGCTGCCAAAAAGTCCAAGCGCGTAATAATATGCTTTATTGCTCGTCTCACCATCGGCCTGATCCTGGCGCAGCAGGCCGCCTAATAATAGGGGTCCTGCAAAGCCACTGATGTCAGCCACCAGACGCAGTATACCAATAAGGTAAAATTCCACACCAAAACACTTGTGCAAGGCACGTAACAAGCTGCTCGACTGTGATATAGCCAATTGTAGGCGTTCACTAAGACGCGCTATGCTCAAAGCATCTGGTAAATCAAAGAGATCCTCTATACGACGCAGTTTACCTGCCACGCCTTTGCTTATAAGCGGTCGCACCCACTGAAAGCTTAAACGAGAGATCCAATTGGCTTCGTCCTGTGCATGGCCCAAGAGTGCTTCATTAAATTCAAAGCGAAAGTAGGTGTAACGATTTGACAGCAACGATTGCTGTTCACTATGAGCAACATTTTGGCCTGCTGATATGATGGAGTTGCCCCGCGGCAGCAAAGTTGCGGCATAAAGCAGGTCACAGAATACAGTGGCCAAGCTCCAGGGCCACCAGTCAAAGTGTCGGCTGGTGTATAACCAAATGCCATCCAGCACAACTACAGTGAGCCATACAACATTCATGAGCAGAGTGCCCCGATGACTGAGCTCGCCATAATAACGCGCCGAGAGCAGATAACCTGTAGATTAGAAATGTTAAAAAATGCTCTAGCAAACCTTGTACATTGTACGTAGCTTACCACAATGAACCGCCCACATAACGCACTCAGCACTTACGAGAAGCACATCCGCGGCAAACAGCTCCACACCCATGCTATCAAATACAAAAATCTTCAGCACAGGTAGCAGTGCCAATACAAATGTGACCAAGGCGCGTAGCGTAAGCACGCATAACTGGGTGCTGTTGCGTGTAACTTGGCGTGCATGGCTGCCGAAATTGTAGGCGGAAACGATTGCAAAGATGGCGTAGACGGGCAGCTGAAGCAGCGTCTCCTGGAAGCAAGGTAGCAAGTCGTTGGTGTCATTGGCAAAGGGTTTTAGGCCCGTCGGGCAAAACTGCGTCCAGTTCCACTTAAAGTTCCAATCGATGTCGGACATTTTGCGGTGTGCTTAGCATGAACGAAATATTTGTTTTCAATCAATGGACACGATGCGCCGCCTCAACTGTTACTCATCAGAGTCGATTTTAGCGCAGTTCTTTTTCACAATGAGTTTGTGTCAAAGCGCCAGACGTAGCAAATGCGATAACACTTTATTGTGTAAACCCCTTTGTTTTGCGCACTTTTGATAGTAAATACAATTAGCGTCTGCTAAATGACTAATAATATGAACAACTAAAAGTCCAACAGCTGGCGCTTAGTAAACAAAAGTGTGACCATATGTTGTCGATTATAATAAACAAAAACTGAAAAGCTGATTTGCATTCATTTATTGCATATTAATAGATTAACAACTCCCCGTGTGGTGAGCGGGTTAGAGAATACCACCTCAGCAGGTCAAAGCTTGTCGTATGAGGCGACTAACAATGACACCGGGTTCTTTCGAGACCAGTAGAGCCACCCCAGGCCTTAAAAGGGTTGTGCGTAGGGTTTGGGACCCACCACGCAAAACCACATTTCCAATGAAAGAATGTATTTACATCAGGCCGTAACCCGATAACGGGTTGTTATGGCCAGTTAAGAAGAAGAAGAATAGATTAACAACAAAAACTTAAAAAAGTACAACAAAGAAAGATAAACATTGCACAACAAATAACAATAACAAATGTCGCCGGGATAATAAGCTGGTCACACTGATGCGGCCATCAGCTGTTCAAAGATTGAAAACCAAAGTAACTTTGCCGGATTTCGTGAAAGAAGAAGCAGCTGCAATTAATTTGTTTACAATAAACAATTTACGTACAAAATGACTACGGGAGCTAATTCCGATGCAAAAAACAGTGAAAATCAAACAGCAGCAAGTGTATTGCCGCTGGAGCTGATAGACATATTTAAATCTCTCGCCGACAATGACAAGATCATTTTTAAATCACAGCAAATCGACGATCCTGAATTGAACACCACGGAGAAGCAACAAATTGCACAAGATTTATTTAACAAAAATCGCGAAAGCTTTCTTTTACGCTTTGGTAATCATCTAACTGAAAGTCAACTCAGTGATTTCCAATCATTTGTTATCGTGGAGCCACTTAAGCCTGAGGAGAACGTACAAGAAATGTGCCTGCTGCTAGACGATCTTAAACGTAAGCTACACACGCGCAACACGTGCGTCAAAAATCGACGTTATGCGGCCATGAATCAGTTACTGGACAAAGGTGAATACTTCAGTGAGCACGAGATGATGCAGCGTGCGCCAGAGCTTTACGAAGAGCTAGTTGGTCAATACATGAGCGAAGAGGAGAAAAAATTGCGTGATAGCTACGATGTTCGGAATACTAGTTTCTCCGGCATATTAATGCATACTTTGGAACAAAAGCAGCGCGATGAGCTCTTAGAACAAGCTGATGACAGCCTCAAGGCAATAGAAACAGCACCAGCCACACCAAACCCAGACTATGAAGTGCCAGTCGAATGTCGCAAGCAGTGGGGTGGCTTTGATGATGATGCGCCAGTTGCCTGCACCACAAGCCGAGCTGCGTCCGTTATAATAGCGAAGAAACAAACCCCAGCAATAACTTTTTATAACCCCGGTGAGCGTGAGCTCTTACGGCACGAGTTTATGGGCATTATGAAAGAGCGTTTCCTTAGCGGCGAAGATAAGGACTTTGATTACACAGCAGTGGACGAAAATACACTACTAGATGATTTAAAGCAAATCGAACAGGATGAAGAGGATGCCTACTTTGAGTCAACTGATGATGAAACGGAGGATGCAGCAATTATAGCCAAGTCTGTCATGAGCAGCAGCAGCGAAAGCGAAGACGAACTAGAAGTTTATATGAGGCACTTAAATAATCATCACAGCCTGCAGCAGCATTAGTTTTAGTTAAGCTTTAATCCTAGTATAAGTTTTGAGGAATTGTCGCTTTACAAATAGAGTATGCATTCGAGTAGGAATTGCAATTGTCCACATAATAATACTATTAACTATCTGGGCCTGCCACGTCCACGAGCAAAACCACGTCCGCGGCCGCGCAGCACCTTGCTATTAGGTGGCGGGCTCTTGGGACGGAGCAGCTCAATGCGACTGGTGCAGCCAGTGGCTGGAGCTTCGGCGAAATAAGTTTGATACAGTTCCGAATTAAAGTTGGAGTTCGTAAGTTCGGGACCAACGGTCAGCCAACCCGGTCGAATGCTGGAATCACGCCCAAACAAGTGCAAGCGCCTGCGTCCCAGACAAAAATGCTCTATGATATGAAAGATTTCGATGGGCTTCTCAAAGCTGCCGAACTCTTCCTCCTCCGAAATAATCAAGTCGATATCCACATTAGCATGTATGAAATCACCATCAGTCGAACGACGCACCGTGCCCTTGATGCCCATCAGGCAGTGTTCTTTAGTACGTTGAAAAACGGCCTTTGGTTCTAATTGCTTGGAGTGGCCTGGCTTGTTTATGTTTGTGCGTATCCAGCATATATCTTCACAGCGCCGAAAGCCCCACTTTTTAAGGCAGTTGCGACCCATATCCAAGCCCTCCGACGAGCCGCACCAGAGAAAAACAAACGAGCGATGAGCGGCTATTTCACCAACATCTAAATCTGTAGGCACAACAAATGACTTATAAGTGCATCAATTCAGTAGCACTGAATGCGTTGAACTTACTCAATATGTCATCCCAGTTCCAAAAAACACGAGGTGCACCACCCACAGTAGCCACTGAGGGCGCTGCTCTGGCATATTCCTCCAGAGGCGGTTCGATTAGTATAACATCAAATTTTGCGCCAAGTGTTTTAACATCGAGCGTCTTCAAATCAGCCTTTAGATACATAGGCGCTGATGCCGTGTCTTGTATAAGCTTATCCTTTAACTTAATAAGCTCGCGCAATTTGGGATACTCCTCAAAACGATCGGCTAAGCCCACATCACGTATAAAATTCTGTGGCCTTTGACCAGTGTCCACAAAGTGCTGGCAGTAATCATTGTGCGGATTGGAAGACTGTGTGCCCTTCAGAAATGTTGAGGAATCTCTGTAAATATTTTCGCTTGGCGTTTTCTTCGATGAGGATGCGCTGCCATCGTCCTCGTCGCGTTGGCCGCTGGCATTTAATTGACGGCTGCCACCAACACCAGCATAATTGTTGGTGTCTTCAGCATTGCCTAATACCTTTTTTAATTCATCGACACTGGACAAACCAAGCTGCATATATATTAAACATAAAATGCATTGAATATATGAAAAATAAAAAAAATTATTTACATACCGTCTGGGCCAGCAAGAGTCTGCGCTTACGCGAGCGCTCCTGGGAGCTCTTCAACACATCGCTCATGTTGTATGAGCTGGTGGCAACAATATATTATTTATTATAATAAAATTGCATAAAACGCTTAAATTAAAAACGTAAATTAAAAGATGTCGCTGTTGGTCATTTACCATGGGTAAATTTATGCAGCGTCGCGACAAAAAGTTGGCAACGCCATTTTGCGAATTGACATTGGCTGCAAACAGGTTGGCAGCGCCAAAGTACAGGTGCTGACAGCCATTCACAATCAGCTGCATGCAGGACCGCCGAAAAAAAATACTTTTATTTATTCGTTAATAACTGTGATTTTGCTTTTAATTAGTGAACTTGTTAATAAGCTTGCTGCAAAAATGAAGCTCTTGCGCAACACGCTACTTGTTGCGCTAATTGTGCTCGCTGCCTGCCTACTATTTGCTGCAGCGCAGAGTAAACAGAAGGTTGGTTCTTAGGCCACGTCACTTATGGCTCAACTAGCTTCTGGGCCGGCTTCTGCCGGCAAATTAACGCTCATATAAACACTATGCTTTTTACTTGCAGACGGGCCTTTCGCTATCGGAAAAAGTACAAAATCTAGTGGAAATGAACATGAAAAAGCCACTGATGCGCTTTAATGGACAAAAGTTTCGCGAATATGTAAAGAACACGCCGCGTAACTATTCCATGGTTGTGATGTTAACAGCGTTAGCGCCGTCGCGTCAATGCCAGATATGTCGGCATGCGCATGATGAGTTCAACATTGTGGCCAACTCGTATCGCTTCTCGCCTATTTACTCCAATAAGCTGTTCTTTGCTATGGTTGATTTTGACGAGGGCTCCGATGTTTTTCAATTGCTGCGCTTGAACACAGCTCCCGTGTTTATGCATTTCCCTGCCAAGGGAAAGCCGAAGGGCCCCGATACAATGGACATACATCGCGTAGGCTTTGCAGCTGATTCTATTGCCAAGTTCGTTGCAGAGCGCACGGACATACAGATACGAATTTTCAGACCACCAAACTATTCAGGCACTGTGGCTATGATTACTTTGGTAGCCTTAGTAGGCAGTTTCCTTTATATACGCCGCAACAATCTTGAATTTTTGTACAACAAAAACCTATGGGGTGCCATAGCTGTGTTCTTCTGCTTTGCCATGATCTCGGGTCAAATGTGGAATCACATACGCGGTCCACCTTTGGTGCATAAGACGCAAAATGGTGGTGTGGCTTATATTCATGGCTCATCGCAGGGCCAATTGGTCGTGGAGACCTATATCATCATGTTCTTGAGTAAGTGTACAGCCCAGAAAAAATGCAGTTAGTGTCTTATATATTAAAATACGCCTACGCTTTACAGATGCCATGATTGTCTTGGGCATGATACTACTTATCGAGTCGGGCACACAAAAGGCTCACAATAGAAACCGTTTCATGGCCATGGCGGGCTTGGTCTTGGTCACAGTATTCTTCTCCTTCTTACTGTCCGTGTTTCGTTCGAAGGCGCAAGGCTATCCATATAGGTATGGAATAATTATTTCTTGCTTAATCAAGCCAATTTACACAATTTTCTTTTACTTGCAGTTTCTTGTTCAAATAGAATTACTGTCGTTTACCGCAGCGCCGCTATAAAAAAGTTCAAGTGGACGTTATTAATATTTTCTAGTTTAAATTCAAGACAGCACCAAGTTTTGTGTGTTTGTATGTAAAACGACTTTAATAAATTCCACTACTAAATTATTCGTACAAGTTAGCGATGCGCGCTGCATGTGTCTACAGCAGATATGGTATAATAGCATGTCTATGTTTGGGATAATCCTTGTAGTTCTCCTTGTACCACTGATGTGTTAACAGTGCGTTTATGGATTGATTACTCGCCACCCACACAAATATGAGCTTCCATGTAATGATCGGCGCAAACAAGTCGGCCAGACAATAGTACATAATTATCTCGAAAAACATGTGCGGCGATGAGAGCAACTCAAACCAGCCGCCTACAGGCAGCAGATGCTTCTCCGTCTTCACAGCGCCAGTTGTGGCATCCTTGCGCAGATTCACCAGCAGCATATTGCTGGCGTATTGCTGTTGCCAGGAAAACAAGAAAAATGCAATGTAGGTCCATTGCAGCGCTGTTAGATGGGCCAGCGAAAACTCTGCTGGCTTGGAGCCGCGCACAAATCCCGCTGTGTTTGCTAGCAGTGCTATAATTGCGCCAAAGTAATGCGTATGTCCTACAATATAGTGTGATAGATTCATTTTGCTCTGCTTGGAAAAGATTTGCACGAAATTGGTCTCATAAAACCGACGCACACATTGTAGTGTTAGCAAAAAGGTGCCTACAAGTGCTGTATTGGAGTCCACTTGAACTGTACGATTACTGCGTCCGCCGCACATAAAGTCCAGAAATCTCAGCGCATACTCTGGTGCCTCTACATGATTGAGAATCACACTGCTGATAAGAAAGGACGCCAATAATGACCAGCTCAGAGCGAACACGTAGAAATGCTTGAACCAACTTTTGGGCACTTCCATACTGCTGACCAACGCATCGGTTTCACCTTTATGGCTGTGCTTGCCATAACGATAGGACTGACGTATACAGATGGGCAAATGAGACTCAATTAACGTCATTAAAGCGCCAAAAATTACAATTGTAACAATAAAAACAACAAACATTAGTTGAATTAAATTAATGCCGTACTGATCTATGACGTTTTCCATAAAACCGATTAAGGGCGGCTCCATTTTGTTTATGTTTTTATTCAAAATTAAGAGAATTCAAAAATGTTACGACTCTAAACTTTCACCAAAGAAATTGAAATGAGCCGAAGGTATTATCATCGCAGACACACACACACATAAAAACCACGTAAAGTTAATTTGCGCGTCTATTGTGAATGGCACATTCTTGTGTTGTAGTGTTGTAAATTAGCGCGCGAAAACTTAAATTTTTATTCCATTGCAAACGAATATGAAACTTTCATACTTTTTATGCCGTTCCATTTAAATATAATAAATAATGTTTAGCACGTCAGAAAATCTTGACAAAGTTTTCCCAAGAGAACAAACTTCCTTGGATACAGCACATAGAAGAGCCGTGCTTAATCAATAACTATTGTGATTGAAAAGTTTTAAAATCCATGTTTTGGAGGTTTCTTATTCGGAGTGGCATAAATGTTTCGAAAATAAGCTTATGCATATTATAAACAATAAAACCGTTTCCGACTAAATATTTCTATATTGCTCCCGAAAATTCCCCTCTCCTTCTGGGTTGAAATTCGATTGATGCATGCAACACAGACGGATTTCACTTGTTATGAAAGAGTTTTTCCATGCCCTTTAATTGCCTTCTTTTATAAAACCCATCTCTAAAGTTTCAAATGGGAAGTATAGAAACATTTTGAATTGTAATCCCATTATAAAATTAATTTTTATTGTATTTGCAACTAATTGAACCTTCTAAATTGATTTTGAATAGTATAAATTGAGATATGATTTCATAATTGTACGCTAATATGTTACGCTTGATTGGAATATATTATTTTGTGCGTGGGCAGTTTATATTGCTTCGGTATTCTGATTATGTTTTCTTCTTGATATATTTTTTTTTAACAGTAAAGCACTCTAGGTTCTGATTGTCAAATGTCCACACCATTGCGACCCAAAGTGCCGCCCTTGTAGGGTGGCGGCTTGGGCCTAGCATAAACGCCAGCAGTGCCGCAATCATTTTGATAGAAACTATTGCTGGGGCTGAAAGGGCAGAAACTTCGTTAGTTGGATATATTAGATAGCCTCATGTTAGGGCTAGACAAACCTTTGAGAGCGTATGCTGCTGCTGTCTAAAAGAAAGTTTGGATCTTTCAAGCTTTTAAGCGTGGTAACCGGTTGAGGAGAGTTTGAGTCGGAGCAGTGCACCATTTGTACGGTGGAGGAGTTGGGATATCCCAAATGCATGGAGCTGCAATTAAGGCAAGTACCATAAGTTACTATATATACTATATATTAAACGTATGTATATAAAATGCAATTAAGTGAACTGAAAAGAATCACCTGTCGGCCTCATCTTCAGACGCGGAGTCCGTTTGCGTTTTCACGCAAGACTCTTCGCAGATGTGAAAAATATTTTGAAAAAAAAACTCAGAATGTGAATCGGGAGGTCTAAAGAAAATAAAAGTTACAAAATAAATCAAAGCAAAATAACTAAACAGAAACACGCACTAACACTTACAACTTTTCATGATGGAAGCACAATACGGCCGAGAGCATACCCACAAGCACGGCAAAGATCATGCCGGGTATAGCAAAGGCAAAAGCAAACTCATCGATGTAATTGCGGATGGGCACATCTTCACGTGCAATGCCCTGCCAGCGATCGTTATGGCGCTGCTCCTCCGGCAGCTGCTGTTCGTTGTGACGTTCACTGGCCTGGTTGTGATATAGAATCTCAGTGGGCGACTCGACGCCCACCATCTTAAAGGCGCACCAATCAAGTTTAAAACCTACATTTTCAAAAATTTTCTGCACCGAGGTGCGTTTGTAGGTGCAAGATGCCAGCTTGTACAAAGGACGCACTTCCTCCTGTAAGTCCTTGAGACGTGCCGAGAACTGAGCAAAGCTGCCTACATGCACTATGACGCTGTTGGGTTATATGCAAGATTTTAAGCCACGTGTTTTACAATAGCTTATTTCGAAGCTTACCCTTCGTGCTGCTGCGGACGCAGTGGCAAACGTCCACCCATATTCACCGCCGACTCCATAAATACCAAGCTTAAGTCCTCCTTGCTCTCCGGCCACAAATCCTTGCGAAAGATATTACGCAAGTCCATGACACGCCCCGGATCCATCAAATGCACCCAGTTTAGATTATCGATTTTCATTTGCACTACATTGGGCGTGGGATACTTGTGGGCCACAAACATAGGCAGCAGCACACGGCGTGTCTCATAGTTTTGACGATTCAAGGCTACGATATCTAAATTAATAGGCTTGCCCGCTATAGACTCCGGCGGAGTGCCGTATAGAAAACCAGCATGATACTCATGACTGTACATATAACGCATCCAAGTGGGCAAGTCCGGATAGTGTTGCAGCGACGGTCGATAACGAAATTGCTCGCTAATGACCTGGTGCGTCCAATTAAACAGCTGGGGCTCGATTTTATACGTAAAGAGCTCCCCAGCATTGGCCTGCAGCCTTGAGGCTGTGGCAATGTTGCAACTGGCCAGCCATAGTAATCCCACGCAGATTAGAAGTGGAACTTGTTCTTGCATTTTATTGATATGTTTAGATATTAAGTTAAAATGTATTATTCATTGCAATAAAACAATTTTCTGTAGAAAATTAAAACTTTTCAGATACTTTGGGCCAAAATGTTAGTGTTGAAAATTTCGATGGTGTGTATCTGGACTGAATTCTGTTTTATATAGCTTTTTTGGGGGAGAGGAGAAACAGATTTTATGCGCAGACGCAGAAATAGCATCGCACGTGGATATAAAAACACCTGTTGCGTCAGGTCAGTAATATTTACATATTTTTTCTATATAGCCAAAAAAAAACTTTAACCCTTAATGGACGTTTACTAAAATGTATGAATTGGATATATGTTGAGTTTGATTTATGGCATGGGAACAAAAGCACATAAAATTATCATGTTTTTCAAATGCAAAGTAACTAGACAGTTTTCAATCTTAAATTACGCTATGTAGATTTGTCCCAAATTCGAATTCTAGAAGCTGCCAAATCAAGTGAGGAACTATTCTCTTCTGAACTGGCCATAACAAGCCAATACTGTGATACCTTTATTTCTTCATCTTTCTTCAACGGAACCACTGAATGTTAATTCGCTTGGCTATGTCGATGTTGTCGCAGAGCTATCCATCGAATGCGACAGTTTTTGCAACGCGTAAAGTGCCGAATTTACAGACCAAGGTATAAAATTATTATTACTCCAAGTTACAAAATACACTCTTATAATGTGTTCAAGAAATCTAACTATTAAATATTAATTTGCACTCTCACAAAAAACAAATATTCAACTGTTGCTTCGCATTTCATTCTAATATTTTTTGTTAGCCGCCATAAAATTCCAGTATTTATTTTCAAAAGTCTGGCCACTCTTAATTTATGTTAGCTGTTTCACAGCACTATACGCCGCATAAGAACAAACTTTATCAGCTGCGCTGAAAAATTACTAAACCATTAATAATACGTGGCTGTTGTAACTTCGCGCAAAAACATAAAGTTATGTCAAGTAAAAGGTAGCTGTGAACTCCTCAAAAACCTCAAGTGAACTATGTTTGTGTGGCTGTTGCAGGCCTGCATTTACCTGGCCTCAGCTGCGCTCGGGGCAGCGCTATTGGTACGTCTAAAAATTATGTATGTTATTATCTGAATGACCGATAAATACGCGTTTTTTCAGGCTGTGGTGGTGCTAATCTATAAAACAAAACCTTATCCGATTATAACAAGGCATAAAGATGAGAAGTGCTACCTTGATCCGAATAGTATACAAACAATTGCATTTCCTAGTTTAGAAGACGCGCCTACCTTGGAGCTCAGTGTCATCATACCAGCGTACAATGAGGAAAAGCGCTGTACGTTTTCCATTTATGTTTAGTGAGAATGAGTAATCACATCACATGATTGTATGTTTACAGTGCCAGCCATGCTGGATGAGTGCCTCAGTTTTTTGCTGACTAAGGAAAAGGAGCAAATTAATTTCAGCTTTGAAGTGATTGTGGTCAGTGATGGCAGCATTGATGCGACTGTTCGCGTAGCGCTACAATATTCCAAAAAGCATGGCGCTGATAAGGTGCGTGTGCTGGAGCTTATAGAAAATCGCGGCAAGGGTGGAGCTGTGCGCATGGTGAGTGTGTTGCACCTACAAGGTTTTCTTTTCATTAAACTTTTTTTGAACACAGGGCATGCTGAGCGCCCGTGGTCGTCAGTTACTCTTTGCCGACGCCGATGGAGCCACAAAGTTTGCCGACTACGATAAATTGGCTGAGGCTTTGTCTAGCCTGGGACCGGAATGGCGTCATGATGGCATTGCCATTGGTTCACGCGCACACTTGGAAGATGACTCCATAGCTACACGTAGCTTCTTTCGGTAAGCCGCCAGCAGCTGCTCATATTGTATGTCCAATAACACAGCTCTTTGCAGCACTATCTTGATGCACGGTTTTCACACGCTTGTTTGGCTCTTTGCCGTGCGCACTATACGCGACACCCAATGTGGTTTCAAATTGTTTACCCGCTCCACAGCACGTAAACTTTTTAGCAGCTTGCACGTGGAGCGCTGGGCTTTTGACGTGGAGCTTCTCTATCTAGCTGAGCAGCTGCAGTTGCCCATGTCTGAGGTTGCTGTGCGCTGGACTGAGATTGATGGCTCGAAATTGACACCTATTTGGTCGTGGCTGCAAATGGGTGTTGATTTATTATTAATTTGGTTGCGCTACTTGTTAGGTGCCTGGCGCATAGCAGCCAACCAAAAAAAGGAAGATTAGCATGAGACGTTCGCATTTAACTTAGTGACTTAAGTTAATTAACTACGCTGTATGATTTTGAAAACCAAAATTTTAACTGCTTAGAACTCATTAAGTAAAAAAAAGTATTTTATCATCTGCAGACAATTTCATGTGTTACTCAATGGGCGTTGTACACCCAGGTGTTGTAGATTTCTTGACTTATTTTGAATACTACGGCCATATTGAGTTTTACCCATTTGTTTATTTTATGCCTAACTAACTTATTAACTTATACAACTGCTTATAAGTTTAAAATTTGATATGATTTTGGTAAATTAATAATAATTGAAATTGCAAAACTGTTTCATTTTAATCAGGAATTCAAACCGTATTCGTGACTGTAACCGAATTTATGAATTAAAAAAGTGAAGCATAGCTTCACAGCAGCAGCAGGTCGCTGAATCCGAATTACTCAGTTTTTGATGGTTTAAAGTCTTATCTTTGAATGTTAATAGCGCCAAACAAATTGTAGATTGAAGCTTAAATGCATTGGTATTTTTTTTGTGGTATTTTTGTGCCAGCTTTGACGCAAAGAAAGTGCATTTTGGTGAGTCGCTATGAGTTTTGAACTACAACGGCGCCTTGAGCCACACAACAAGTGAACTACTGATTCATTTAAATTGATCTTATTTTGAAGAACTTTAGTGTGAACTGAACGGTGTTCAATTGAACACAATCGCAACGGAGCCAGACAACAGCAACACCAACACACAACTCTACTTCTTCGGTTGGCAACTTACAAAAATATAAACATTTATTAATTAGTAATTAAAATATACCTTATATGCAGCGTTTATGACACCTGCACACCAATACACACCGACACAACATTTCATTTCTTATATAAAAGCAACCGGCAAGCAGCCAGCTTCAAGATTGGCTCGTTTTATGCTTTGCGCTGCTCATTCGTGTTTGAGTGCCGCGCTTTAACGCATGTCCGCAGTTTGCCGCAACACAAAAATCTATCATAAACATATATATTAATTATATATTATCAATTGTGATAAAGAAAGCAAAGAAACGTCGAATTTAAAGTTTATAAAACAAATGCAAAATACGCTAGGCAGAAAAAGTTTTAGTGCAGTTTCCAGGGATAAGTCATTCGCGCCTGTTTGTGACTCCGCATGTATTCACAAACATATATATAAGTGTTTTTGTTTGGATCGGTTTAGGATTAGCTCGTCGTCGTCGTCGTCGTCAGCTGCTTTCAATTGTTTATAATTGTTGGTTATAAGCTTGCCGCGCGGCGTTAGTATGCGAATGCTGAGCAAGCACGGTCGGTCGGTACGTCGGTTGGCGCTCTCTCATTGCCTTGCGTACGCCACGGCGCAAAGTAATCGAAAGTGATTTGATTTTTGTTGTTGTTGTTGTTATAATTGCGGCGTTTCCTTTTGTTGTGCGCGTTTGTTGCTTAATTAACGGTTAACGGTACTTGTGGTAAGTGTGCACAGTTATCACTGCTGCTGCGCCCTGTGCTCCTTATAGTGCTAAATCAAAGAAGAGGGACGAGACGGCTACAAATTCATTGCTGCTTGAAATGCTCTTGCACTTGTGTGCTCATGCACTTTGTATATGTGTGTGTGTGTGTGTGTGTGTGTGTGTGTGTGTGCGTTTGGGCCAGTGGCTTACATAGCATTTGGCAATGGGGGGCAGGATATCTGTGATAGATATGTGATGACTTATTCGGAGGTGTGCCTTGAATATCTATCAATCCAAAACAATTTATCAATATGCCAGTTATCTTTTCAAACAAGAAGCAATTCGACAATTTGCCAGAAATATTTTTGAGAGCAAGGCAAATCTAACAAGAAACAAGACCAACAGAGTTTGTAAGAAACTTCAAATGAAACTTTAGGCAGAACCGTCTAGAGATTTCTGGCACACCTCTGATTATTAAATTTCATACATTTTGCTTTGGATATTCCTATTTTCATCCTCGAAACTTATAATACACCTATCTAAATAGAACAATTGGAGATAGCTTCACTTGATTGTATGCATTATTGACGAATAATATATATATACATACATATCTTCTTAACATATAGAATAATTCGTGCGGGGTACGGGTTTCTAAAACTCGATAACTACTGAACCAAATGACTTCATATTTGGACCATATCTGTGCACTGATGACAAAACCACTTACCTCAAAATAAGACAATTTCCCAGGATTTTTGTTATAAATATATTTTTGGCTATTTCTGTCTTACTGGCATCTTTCTGCGATTAAAGGGTCAAACGTTATAGGGCACGTCAAATCAACTTTTCTTCTAATTTTTTTCAAATTGCTTATGGTTTTTCGCTCTCCGGTAAAATTTATATTTCAGACATAAGTTGTCAAAAGTCTACAGAATATATTCGTTTGGTGTGCAGAAGGGTTCTCTTGGGTTTCTTAGGTGACGTATAAATACATATTATTTATAATCATATAGTCGGCTAGCTTTTTAATGTGTTTAAAATTCACAACTTTTTAGGATAAGGAGAAAACATTGACAAAAAAACTTGAGCCGCTCGACGAGATAGTGGTTAACATCAGAATAACGTTTTCAAAGTATTGAACATCTTGCAAATAGCATAGCTGCAATGCGTGCTGCATAAACTCCTGCGGATCGAGCTCAAAACTTGCAGGGTAGAATTACAGATGCGAATACATTAGCAAATCAAGAAAGAATGCTAATTATAGCACATTTGGCGAGCGTTGCGGGCATTGGACGGAGTAAAACAAAGTTTGCGCGGTTAGCTAGTACATACATATATAACAAAAAAAAAACAAAATAGATCAATTGGTTATAACTGTACTCAATTGTATGCATTCTTGACGATCTTTTGCAATAAGAGACGAAATTCGTGGTTTTCGATAATTTCAATCGTTCCAAGCTAGCAAATGTTCGTTCAATGCATATTTCTTCCTATCGGCGTTACGGTATATTAACAAGCTTACCGAATTTTTTCCAAACTTCTATCTAGATATCACATTTTGAATTGGAAATTCTGCTGGAATGATTTTGAGTTCTTCGCCCTCCACCCCATATATTGTAGACCTTCCCATCTACGCCACTGTTCTGTGCATTTATCACATTTGTTGTTTATTGTGTGTGTGTGTGTGTGTTTGTGTGTGTCTGTCGTTGCGCTCAATTGCAGCATAACAATTTCACTTGAAAGTGTAAAAGTTTTTGTTTCTATTTTTGCATTTATCAGCAGAAATGCAATTTGAGAAATTCTCAAGTGCGCAAACAGTTGGCAGCCCTTGAGCGTGTAGTAGATTTTACATTTACAGTTGGTCGTAGTTGCTGTTTCTGCTCTTGTTCTTGCTGATAAGCGCAAGCGCACAATCTAATAAACAAAAGCCAGTTGTGTTGGTCAGCAATTCTCTTGTCTAGAGTTTCTTCAAGTTGAAAACTTGTTTTCTGTTTGTCTTAAAATTCTTGCAAAGGTCGTACGCGTTCGCCCCCGCCGCCGCCGCTGCCGCCTTTCAATAACTTAAAACCATTTGCTAACCCACACACAAAACTTGCGACAATAAACAGAAAGCTCAAAATATAAAGAATATATGTATGCATAAATATAAATTTAAAAAAAAAACTAGTCATTTTTGTGGCGAAATTCAAAGCCAACTATAAAGAGGAAGACTACGAAGAAGAAGACGACAAAGACGGCGACGGCGACAACGCCGTTTAACTGCTTTTGGTTGCTGCCACGCCCGCCGCTGCGCTGCTGCTCTGCCAGTGTTGCCTTGCAACGACACACACACACACACACATGCACGCATGTACAAAATATACAGTGAAACCTGCAAAGTTGGCCACCTCCTTAAGTTGGACACTTTTCAGGAACACCAAAATATATTAGTACAAAAATTAAATTTTTGAATTTTGTTAATGCAATTGAACCATTAAAAGTTGGCCACCTTAAACATTTGTATTGTGTAAAGCGTATGCAGCCTAAACCACAGCAATGTTATGTATGAAAATACGAAGGCTGCATTGTCGAATCATAAAAATAATACTACTCCATGACAAAATATACAACTGAATGAAATTGGTTGCAGTAAACTCGTTGCTTATAGAAATTTGAATGAATTCCTTTCTCTTCTTCTTAACTGGCCATAACAACCCGTTACCGGGTTACGGCTTGATGTATTTCTTTCATTGGAATTGGAGTTTTACATTGTGGGTCCCAAATCCAACGCACAACCCTTTTAGGACTGGGTTGCTGTACTGGTCTCTAACCCGCACTCCACGGGGGAAATCCTTCCAGATGGCACAATTCATTTGTTGAAAATTAAAAGAAAGTCAAAAAAGCAAATTTAAAAAATTCTCTTAAGTAACATTCGAATTTAAAAGAATTTACAGTATTCTGGAAACAAACTTTAACTATTTTTTATGTTTATTTTGTTATTATGTGGAGTTTATGGACATAGTTCCATAAACATACACGACTAAATGCATCTTTATGTTAAAAACAATCAAAAGGCATTATATAAAGTTGAAATAATAAAAGAAACAACATAATATCATTGTAAAACTGCTACCCCCTTATAACTTGGCCAAAAATTTTTGCCCCATGAATGGCCAACTTAAGCAGGTTTGACTGTACATGCATACACACATATGTATGTACAAAGCAATATACGCGGCATGCCAAGATTTATGCCTTTTCGGTACATACGTCGCGTCGTTGCCATCCTTTGCCGTGTTTATTTTATTACTTATGGGCAATGCGCGTTGTTGCCTTCTCGAACTCGGACTCGGGTCTCGGAGCTAGACCCATACCCAGCCCCCGTCACAGTCTTGTTCAAGTCGCTCTCTCTGCTTGATTAAAGTACCTACCAGCCAGGCCAGCGCAGAGCAGGCTACATCATGCATAAACTCTACCCAAGGAGCGCGGGCGGCAGCGACGGCGTTTTTATTGTGCCGTTGCCTTCTTGTTGTACTCTATAGTTAGTGAATAGTATTTACAAGTTTGTCACGGAAAATGTAACGTAGCTTGAGAATCTACAAATCTTAAATAGTTATCTCTTTCTATATTATCTAAAAATCTTTAACAGTTTTTTGTAAGCACCGGGTCTGCGTGCATTGGAACCTTGAACTAATGCTCAAGGCGCTAAACTAGACATTCCCTTTTAAATGAACTCTCTAAATATTGAGCTCGAAATATTGAAAAGTCATGGAAGCTTTTACACATGCATGTCAAGTGAGTGACTCTACCATTCTGTTAGCATTCATATGCTCTGTCCGACGCTTGTTTATATATCTTCTTCTTCTTAACTGGCCATAGCCACGGCTGGCAATAGAGATATAGCGGTTCAAGTGGAGCCTTCTCAAATATACCGATATTCGCGAAATTCTCGAAAGCTGAGGTTGAGCGGAAAAAACTGAGTACGAAGCGATATTGAGGGAAGTTTGTTTAAGCATGATCAACCATCAGAGTTCTTGAATATGAAATCGTGTTGAGTAGTGTAATGAATCGACTAGATTGAAATTGAATGTCTTGTTCCATTTTAATTGAGTTCTTTGAGAGTATACCAGATTCGGCGTACCACCATTGCAATTGTTGTGCATTTGTCGCTTTTGTTTGTTGATATTCATGTGCGCTCACTAGCTTTTTGTTGAAGTGTGATGATAATTCCAGTCCATTGCTGGCCGAGCTCTGCATCAGCTCCACGAGGCGTTTGTTTGTGCACACGCTTCGTTTGCAAAGGCAAATCTGTGTTTTTTTAATGGAGAGCAGCGGGTTGTTGGCGGAGTGTTAATCCTTTAATCAGTGGCGCGCATGGGCAGCTGTCTCGGGCATAACTGGGAACGGACAACTGGTTTTGAACTTCAAGGTCGTGCACACAATCCTAGGGCAATTTAAGTTGACTTTATGTGCTTGGAAGTTGGCCTTAACGTTTCAGCCAGTTTTTCGCTTAGTCTCTGTTAATTAATTGGCCATTTAATCGCTCGATTTGCTGGTTGACTGCGGTTTCTGGTTTTTCTTTCTCGCTGAGCGTTTTTTAACCTTTTTGATTGATGTCAGTTATTCAACTGATTGAAGTGCCAGCATATTGGTCGTTGTACCCACGCCCACAGCTAATTACCGTGGGCTGTGCCACGGTCAATGGCATTGGTTACGATTCGCACGCCCACGCACCATATCCAATCGCTTGATTCATGTTCGCTGATCAAAATCTATTTGTTAGTTGCCTTTTCCGTCAAGAGTGTGAAAAACACCGCCAATATTTTTCTAAGCCTAAAATTAACATAACGTTTTTGGTTAACCGCTAACAAAAAACCACAAAAAAGTAATCAACAAATCTTAGCCGGTGTTGAAAGTATGGTTAATTCGAAATTACTTATTTGAAGAAGAAATTATTTACTTTTAACCAGTTTCATCGCATTCGTATAGGCACAGGGAGTAGAGAAACGTTTGAAATCAAATCCGAAGTATACTTGAATTCAAATGAGCACAAATCGTAATTGTTATAATATGCTTAAACAAAACGCTAAAGACGTTCTTCTATACGTTTGCTTCTAATAATTGCGGTTCATAAGTTCGAACAAAAGGGTTGCCTACAACTTCTATAAGTGGAACAACATGAGGCTTGGATTGTTGTCTAATTACGTCATAAACGTCTTTATAGGGTTGCTCCTTTAAAATGCAACATCAAGTTATGCGAATTTCGGGGAAACTTACTTAAATTTTAGTTTTTAAATCGCAAACTTGGAAGCTTTGAAGGAGCACGTCAGAAAGTTGCACCTTGTACTTAACCTTAGCACTTTTTTTCTCAGTGTAGCTAATCATATTTGATTTCTTATCTATTTACAGTAGTTTCGGCAACATTATGAGCTTAAGCAGCAAAATGCAGCGCAGCTCCCACGGCAGCCTCAAGTCGCAGCACATGCACGCCGCCTCGCTGCGCTCCAGCAGCAAATCCTTTCAAGCCAAAATGGACAAAATGTCGGAGCATCTGTACGACATAGTGAAGAGCGGTTCCATGGTAAAGCGTGCCCAGAACAAGAAACGTTTTACGCCAGTCAACTATAAGCATCGTTGGTTCGAGCTGACCAAACGCACGCTTTGTTACTTCGATGTGGAAAATGTGGAGGTAAGTGCTTGCTCTGTGCCAAGGACTTTTTTCTAATTATATGAATGATATGGTAGCTTGACAATGACAATGACATGCTGCAGCGTCAACTTGGCCATTATACAGGCTCAAGTGGCTTCGGCGCGACGCGTTGCGTCTTCTCAGCCTGGTTTCATCATTTATGGCAACGTTAAGGCGGCGGTAGCAGCCACTCACTGATGATTGGATGTGGGCGGTGGGTGGTGGGTTGTAGGTTGTAGGTGCTGCCCCACCGCTTGGCACAGCTGCCAATGCTTCGTTTCAAAACAAACGCACGACTGGACTTCGTTGCTGCATGCCGCAACGGCATCGTGACTTGTGACTGTGTAGACTTTGGTACAGTCTCCACTCATGTCTTTATGGGTGGCAAACACACCCTGCAGCAGCTGTTCATGCTGCCGGTAGCCGGCATTGAAATCCACCCTGCTTTGTAGACATTTTCCTTGCCGCTATCCCGTTTGGCATTCCAATTGGAAGTGTGTTTCGTCGCATATCCTGCTTGGTATGTGTATTGTCTCTGTGTGTGTGTGAGAGTGTTTTTCCTGGATGAAGGCGCTTGCCGCTCTATGTCGGCTAAACGAAGTTCACTGGCCGTTTGCTTGGAGTTGCTGGCGGTACTTTGTTGCGAGCGGACCTGCATATAACTAGCTAACGGGTTTCTTAACTATTTTCTATGATTTTTTCATAAAAAACGAACCAAATATAGAGCTACGCTACACAAAGTGCTAAATACTAAAAAGTGTTTATAATTCAATTGCGTCTTTTTCGAAGTTATATTTAACAAACATATTTCTAACGCCTAGAAGAAAAAAAAGTACGCTACCCTTGAATATTGCTGTGTTTTTCGGCTAAACGAGTCAACAACCAACCCTTATTCGAAAGTTTTTTTTTACCTTTTGCTAGGTTTTTTCGGACACTGCGCTAAAAGCATTGCTGGCTTCCAATAATATATAACTAAGAATTTATGGCTCAAGTTGCTAAACGCATATGTCGTGAGTTCTAGCCAAGTTTACGCAAATCTTACTCAAAAAAATAAAATATTGAACAAGTGCAAGTCATAAATTCCACGGCGTCGTTGGAAAATTTTGCGAATTTGCAAACGATACGCGCAAAAAGAGTCGAAAAAAGACCCCACCCAAGGCAAAAAGTTTTCAAGTGAACCGTGCGTGTGTTTGTGTTTGTGTGTGTGTGTGTGTGTGTCTCTACTGTGAGGCAGTGTTGTGTAGCCACCGCAGGCCGCACCCCCAGCTGTAACGGTTGTTCCAAACCATAACGTGTGCTCCTCTGCCCAAGTTGAAAGGATTATCCTGACGCCTGGCAAAACTTACGGGGGGTCGCCTCTAGGTAAGAACTAACATAACTACTGTGTGTGCAGGCAACAATACTCACAGGACTTGTTGTTATGTCTTTAGTTTTTGTGTTTAATTAAATTTGATTGGATTTTTGTTGTAGCAGACGACGCCTAAAATTATGCAAAGTAAATTGAATTTTGTCTAGTAATTAAGCTACATAACTGTAAAACTCAAATTTAAAGTTGAACCCATTAAATTGTGGTATAATAGATAATAATAATAATTATTATCTCCGTTACACTCTTAATTATAAAGGATGGTTCGAAACGGGTCATATCGGTCATCGAGATCCTGTGTCCACCCAGGAGTGTCCGGGCATCACACTCAGCTAGAATGGGTTGGAAGGATTCCTCCTTAAGTTCGCAGAATCTGCAGGTAGCGGAGTTTACAATATCCAGTAAACAGGCTCGTCATGGAATGCTTTCTAATTCTAATGGAATGCTTCCCTAACTGTGACAGTTTCTTGAACCTGCTTAGGTTATAAGAGCCGAGGAACTATTTGGCTTGTCTAGGGCCTGAAGTATTTATACAGTTTGCGGCTCGTCCTAGTCTTTCTTCTTCTCTTAAAAGTTGCTTGATGGTGTGTCTGCCAATCAATCGGTTCGCAGTACCATCTCTCGCCAGTTTGTCCGCGAGTTCATTCTCAGGAAAGTTAGTATGTCCAGTGACCCATCTAAGTGAGACTGAGTTACGTCGTCCCAGAAGGTCCTTCTTCAATCAGGTTTCCCGGACCAGCTTGGAGTTTATATGATTTTGCTGCCAAATGTGACCCCAAGATACTTGACTTCTCTACTTATATCAACGAAGAGAGCAAATGAAGACTATACGACGCATGAACCATTAATTCAGTGTTTTGTTTGCTTAAAAAAGCTCTTGTGTGACCAATGTGTAAAAGCTCGCATTGTCGGAATGACGAAGGATTCGGTTTCTTCGACTATGTGCTTGGAAGTGCTTCGTCCGCTTGTCTAGGTTTTTTGCTCATCTTTCTCGACCAATACAGCCGATAGCTGTTTAGTCTTTGGCTACTGCACATAGATCGAAGATTCTTTACTTGAAATCCCTAACCGTAACCGTTATCAAAAACAACCGATCGAACTTTGAACCGTAGCCGTACCATACTTAAATCAAAAAGAAACCCGAAATAAAACCGTTAACCGAATCAGGAGTACCGGTACTACCGCAATCGTAGCCGTATCCCTTGTTACTTGTTACAATCATATTCACGTCTTTTGACGAACCGCGGCTGTATTAGTTTCGACATTTCTTTGCATCAATCGAAATCAATCGCCTTCTCCTTGCCGATTATCGAATTATGCTTTAAACTCGAGTTAAACTCAACTATAGAATCGCTCATTTAAGAAATATAAAAGTCTAACCTCGTAATATATTCCGTTCCAGCTGTTCCTAGGCTCCTTTATGTTCGCTTTGTCTTGTATTTGACAGCTGCTGCCACCCGCTATGCACGCACTCACTCATTCAGGCAATCACTTGCTCACTCATTCATTCAAACTGTCTGTATGTACATTATATGCGCCACCACCCCATTACTGTTCGTGTTATCCTTGGTTATCCTTTTTTTTTCCACCATCTGTGCTGTGGCCTCACTGGTTTGAGGTTCGATGAACTTGTGCATAAAATGTTTCAATTAATTGATTGATTTTTCTCAATATGGCGCGCCTTTGTCATCGTCATTGTCAACCATACATCCTGGTTAGCTTGTAAATCCTGTCCACTACATCGTGTTAATCGAGGTCAATGTGTGGTGCTGTTTCTAAGCTCTGATTAATAGCCAACAAGCTGCAACTAATATGTGGCACTGCATTTTTCTCGTTAGTTGAGTTGAAACCACATCGTGTCATTAACCTGTCATAAAAATCGCAGCCCAACCAGCAGTCCAAGGGTCTTCAGCTATAACCCCCGACGGACTGCTGATTGCTTTGGCGACGCTGATGGTCTGCCTTGTTGGTATGCTAATTGAGGGGCTTTGTTTGTAAACACTTAATTTTTTTATAACGCCTGCTTAGGGTATACCTAATATGGCGTGACGTTTGTGTTGAGCTTTATTCGCAGCAGGATAGGTTTGCCTGCAATCAATCTAGTTCCCAATTGCATTGCGAAATCCTATAAAGTATTGATTTTAGCTTGTCGATTTTAGTTTTCGTATGTTGTATTGTATCCCAAGTTTTTATACAGCGAGTGTTTAAAGTAGTGATGTAAATCTAGGCCAAAACATTGATGTTTACCATCGCAGAGTCCATCGACAGTGGGCATCGATGAAGGTCGATGCATCGGACCAAAAACATCGATGCATCGATTTGTTTTTTATTATAGAAGAAACTTTGTTACATTATATGAACTTTGTGAAACTAAAGCTATCTGAACATAAAAAGATTTCTAGAAACTATATAATACCGACCAATAGATCTACGACTAAATTATGTCAATATAGTTTTGATAACCGTCCAATCAGCAGTCTATTTCGCTGAGAGTTTGGCCTTTGAATAAACTTTGAGATGACACTCTCAATACCGCAAACACTATTTGTAAGACTGAGAATAAGTTACTTACTTGCTTTGGCATAATCTTGAATAATAGTAGGTTGGCGTAAGAGATGGTGAAATGTTCGATGGTTTTAAAAACATCGATGTTTTTCCGATGCATCGTATGTTTGAGAACATCGGAATATGACAGGCACACCATCGATGTTTTCGATGTATCGATGTATTTTTTACACCACTAGTTTAAAGCCAAATTTCAAAAGTGTCCTATAGTTTCGATAAGCACTGTAAGTACGTCGTGATACTTGCGATGCTTGAAATTTCACAGCTTTGCAGCCTTGGTTAAAAGTCTCGTAGCTATCTGCATATTCGATTCGTAAGAGTATTCTAACTTCAGTTATTTACGCTTAAGTTTCCTTTGCTCATCTTTTTCACACTCATTTGCTATACCTTTCTGCGTTCATGTTCGTTCGCTCTAATACATTTTTCGCAGATTAAAGCTGTAAATAACAATTTTCCAAAGGGGCGGTTTCACTCACACAGAGTCAGCATATACGTACTGAGTCAGGGATCCGCCGCCGCTGTCGTCGTCCAAAACGCATTCTAAAGTTGTTCCAAACCAACGCGTTTTAGCTAATCGGTTGGCTGTTCGCCTTGCTCTCTGTTTCCCGCTCTGAAAGTTAGCTCGTAAAGTGTTATAAATGCCTTGTAATGCGTGTGGGCTGTCAGCTACAAGGCTTCCTTTAGTAGCAGTAGCCACACTCTTCGTGGACTGTCCAACAAACTGCAAATGTTTTTATGACTTGTCTTTATAGCTTTTGAAAAGTGTTAAAAGTGAACACGAAATAAATGTATCTACATATTTGTATCTTTATGAAGTAAATTCCCTTGACTTCGTCATATTTGTATATGTGAAAGCCTGCTCTATACTGGCCAATTTCCATAATGAAGTAATGCAACACAAGTCAAACTCCAATATGGACTGTTAAATTTATAACTTTAGCCGTGGCAAGCGACACATTTCACTTTTTCATTGCAGCGTCATGCGACTTTTAAGCCGCTTCCGTAGAAAATTCGAAATGTCTTGCTGTTCGCAATAAAGGCATTGTGGGGGGAGGGGTCTTGGGCTCCATTATTATTACTCATCGCAAGACATGCATTTAAATTCTTCACGAATTGACACCTTTGTTGGCAAAGCCGATTTCGTAGAATTACAAGAGCCATAGGAGTGCGACTTTGGGTCGGACAACAAGTCCAAGTCCAAGTCCCTGACAAATTAGCAACAGCAAAGGTTTTGTCTTTACTTTGGTGGTCTGACCCATTGGCTGACTGTTTGGCTTATTAATCAGCTGTATTCGCGTGTCTTACGAAAAATTGGCGCCAAACGTGATAAGGCTTAGCGGTTTCCGACACTGACAGATGTCGCTGGACCCACAGTCCAAAAATTAAGTTTATACCCAATACATTTGTGTTTATATGTTGTTAATGTGTTGTGTCGCAGCACGTAGCATGTGTTGGAGTTTTGCGGTTTCAGACAGTCTGTCGTCTGACTAATTGACGCTTTTAGACATTTAGAGAGTGTAGCAAGCAGACCAAGCCCTTTTTACCAAAAAACACTTGTAACAATTATGCATGAATCATAATCTCAAATAACGCTCACTTCAATCATGTTATACGGTCAATCAGTAAGTTATTTGTTCGGACAATAAGTTTTGGATACACAAAAGTAGCTCAACCTTTGCTCGAAACCTTTTGGTGAAAAAAAAACAGATGGTCATGTCAGTGCCATAAAAGAAAAACCAGTTGTCTGCTGGCACATTTGTACATGATTTGCCTATTAACGGCACTACTTATGACCAGTCAACCATCCATGCATCCAACCAACAATTCCAGATGATTCATCAATCGTTTTCCATACATATGTATGTGTAAGTGCAACACTTTCACGGTGGTGGGTCTGCTGTGCCGGGCATAGAACGTACCCGTATACGGAGACAACCGCCAATATTCGTGCCAGGCATTCAAAATTATTAACAATTTAGGTTTGTATGTGTCTAATGAGTTGTAAAGTCTAAGGAAGAGCTTAAAGCCTGCTCTGCTCGTCTTTGTATATGTGAATGTATGTGCAACCCAGACGCATTGTCTATGCCTTAGCATCTCACGCTTCATTATGCGCTTCAGGCGCAGCCTTAGAACATCAGACGTTGACTTGAATGAATCTTTAATGCAAAGTCGCCTCATAATATTTTGTTTTACAGTGTCAAAAAAGGCATACAGGTTTTGTCATGACGTTTACAACGCACAAAGAAAATTGCCCACGCCTTCTCCACTTCATCTTAGGTATAAATGCGTTAAGCAAAAATTTAGTGTGGTACTGATTACTTCGCAATAACGCAACGTATTCAGGTGAAACCTATACAATTCGAAAGATAATGTGCTTGCGGTTTGCAGAATTTAAGTTTCACCTAGATACGTTATGTTTTAGTCAGGTATACGTTAGATAAAAAACAACAACAAAATATATTATACACACAAACGTCGTTATATAAAGTTGTCCAAAATCGACGACAAGGCGAATACTAGTTCCTTTAATTGGGTTATTGTTTGAAGAGGGAAAATCTATTATGCCTACATTGGTTTGAAAGGTTTACTTAAAACTATTTTAATTATGAGAACCAAGGAGTTGTTTGGTCTGTCTGAAGCCCGGAATTACAGAACCAGTCAATCGCAGAGTTAATTAAAGAGTTTTTGTAAGTGTCTAGACTTTTCTTTAAAAACCTTGTAGTCTTCAGTAGACAGTTTTTCCCCGGTCTTACTTTTAGCCTACAAAAGGTTCTGGACATACTCACGTTATCCCTCCATGGCTAAAAGGGGTTATTAAAATGACCTGTGGCTCAGTAAGACCCGCCTAGCTAACTCTTCGAAAATACCAATTCCTCAATTGCGGAGTCCGCCTAGGGTAAGGTAATGCCTTTAACACGTTGTAGCAAGCAGCAATCTTTGGCGACATCGAGTAGGGCAAAAGGATTCTCTGCTTCTACAACGCACTTCATTTTGAAGCAGATCTTTATCTGTTATAACTAACACCTACTCCAATGTATGCTCAATTAGGTACTGTCATTGTTGAGCGACATTTCTTAAAATTTTGTGAGAGTCTGAAATAGCGAAAGAGGGAGGCGCAAATTACTCTCGTTGCTGAAGAAAGAACGCACACATACGGTTGTTAACAAAGAGTGAAGCATACGCATATAACATAAGAGAAGGGAAAATTAAGAAGTTGCGCTGCTGACGTCGCAGCGATGACAGTACATTTATAAGTATACCGATATTTCTTTGCTGCTTATTTGCGAAATGGTGAAAGCGTCAAGTTCGTTTTCCAAAGGGCAAAAGGTACACCTGGCTAGTTCTGTTATAGGGTATTTCAACTTTTGTGCTTTACACTCTGCTTGCCTTTTCGCATTGCTATTGTTGTTGTTGTTGTTGACATTGTTGTCGTAGTCTTAAGCTACCTGTCTGTCCTGCCGCAGGCTCCTTTTCATGCGCCGCAGACGAGCAGTTGACGGTTGGGGCTTTTGTTTGGTATGCATTGGCCCATAGAAATCTGACTGAGACTGACATTGAGTTATTGAGGCTGAAAACTTAATCCCCGGTTATAAAACTTTAACTAGGCACTGTACGAGTATTTACTGATTACAAAGGTAGCGCAGAACCCTTTGTGGCTGCTTTGCAAGTGAGCGACGAGACGAGAGCATCTCAGCATTCAACACATTAGTCGCTCCATCAATTGCAGAGTTGAGCTTATTGTAAGCCAAAATACCTTTTACGCCTAATTTTGTTGAAACGCTTTTGGCCGCCATAAACAATCATTTAATTGGAATTAGAAATAATAAACGCCTTTCTATTGAAATAGCGCCAAAAAACGAGCTTAAATGGTTATTTTTTTGATAATTTATTTTTCCTTCGATTTTTTCGTTTTTTTTATTGGCTTTATCGCTTCTCAGACATTTCCGTTGTTAATTTGTTGAGCGCACAGACCAGACGCTCGCTGGATGATGATGATGATGGCTTGCTTGGCCAGACGCTGGCAATAATTAGAAATCAAAGCCGGTTCAGCGGGCGCAGCTCTCGATTCCATATAACTTGTCTACTTATGTATTCCAAAGCGTTATCTTGGCCTGGTCAAAGCTGCTATTTGCTGCTAACCGCAGTGATCCGTGCTCGCTGTGTTTGTCCAGCTTGTTGTCGCTTTGATTGATCTTATCGCACAGTGGCGCGTGAGTCATCAAAAAGAGAAATAAGAACAACAACAACAACTTGCTGCTCCACTGTGCTGGAGCTGCTTTGAATCTTTATGATTCTTCGCAAGTTAAGTTCATAATTCAAAGAGTGGCTGTGATTTACTTGCCTGCAACGCTACAAAGGCCGTTTCATGGTCGTCGTTTCCTGGTAAATGTTATAAGCGTACACGCATAACTGTAAACAGCGCCACACTGCCAAAAAAATAACAACAACAGTTGTGTGTGTTGTTGTTGTTTTTGTTACTGCAGTAAACATGATAAATTGTTTATTTTCATATTGCTCGCTTTTCTGTCTCTGTCTCTTGCTCTCGCTCTCGCTCTCACCTCAGCTAATTTCCGTTTTTAATGAAATTTCACCAAATCAAAATTCCAATGAATCTGTCATGCATATTTGCCACATATAAATTGCAATAAACCGCCGTTCGCCATGTTGTATGCATGTCAGACATACGAACGACCCTGCTGCAGCGCATAGGCAATGATTCAATCTGTTTGGCATCCGCCCGTTTCCGGTTTGCATTTCATAGCCAGGCAGACAGGCTTCAAACACAAACTCCAGCAATTTCTCAAGCTTTACGCTGCTGCAGCTCCTATGCGCCACAAACCCGCACACACACACACACCTGTATGTGTCTACTATACTTTTTTTTGGGGGCGTGCACACTCATCGCTCAAGAATTGGCTCATAGTGCGCTTCTGCCCCAACTGGTCAGTGGCTGCTGCAACAAATTAGCCCCAGGCATTTTGTTTGTGTGCTCTACTGTGGTCGCTGTAGAAGAAGCTGCTGCTTAACCCACTGTAGGCCATGCTTTACTTAAAGTTGCAGTTCTAAGGCCACGCATACAGCGAGCGGAACTGAGCTGAACTGATGAAGAAAGTAGCTCAATGCCCTAACACCGGCTTGTCTAAGATACAGACACGTAAGCTGCCTGTACCCTGTCCTAACAGAACCCACACCTCCCTTCTGCAGCGCCTATCTCTCTAAAATTATATTTTTCTCTAGGTCCTGTCCTAAACTACTAGCATTCAAATTGTCGTCGCCATTCGACGACTTACTGTTAATTCTTATAACAGCTCATTACAAAGAGACGAAAAGAAAACACGAAATAACAACGTTTGTGTATATAGTACATATTTTACTTTAAATCAATTTTTATCACACTAAAACGCAACGTGTACAGGTGAAACCTATGTTCTGCAAACCGCAATCACTTATCTTTTGAATGGTATAGGTTTCACTTCAGAACGTTGCGTTATTGCATAGTAAATGGTACCACACTGAATTTTTGAATTTGCTTAGCGTCTTTATTTTAAACTATCTATCTTTTCTCTTTCGCCTCTCTCTGCGGCACTCTCCCGCAGTTTGAAATGAATCCATTGTATTTCCTTTACATAAAAAGCGTAATAGGTGCCATATTGACAACTACAATGGTACTACAGGACCAATCTATTTGTTTTGTTTATCAATGATCTCCCGCAGCTTATAGCATCCGCTCGCTTGGCGAATTTTACAATGCAGACAAATATCGAACAAAGAATCTGTATAAAATTATGTGTTTATGTGCGGAGTCGTTGCAAATGTTGTTGTTTTGTCGAAAACCCAAGCCTACGACTAATACAAAGCCTTTAAGAATGGTCGACAGACCGTCGAAGACATGCCTCGTTCCGGACGTCCTTCGACGTCTACTAAAGAAATCGTGTTCGAAAGCACGTGAGCTAAACTTCAGTCGTGAAGTAGCTCGTTTAATTTTGGTGCTCGGCTCGTGCCGAAAGAGCTAAATTTCCTCCAAAAACATCATCGTGACCAAGTCTCTTTAAACATGCTGGATCGTGGTTATAAGGTCAAAAACTCATAGAATATCATCAATCAACCCATATTATTTTTAGATTTTACCAACCTCCAAATGATAACTCTAAAAATTGCATTCCTCCTTATTTTTTTTGCATTTAACAGGCGATGTGTTGCTCTGATACTTTATATTTTAATTCATAAGATGGTCAATTTTTGACCGATTTTCATAAAAAAAACTTGTTTGACTTGGAATTGAATTTACTTTCACAATAAAATATAAAAAAATAACCCTTTGATTTCAAAAGATGCTGCAAATAGCTGCCAGAGTTTGAAAAATGTGTAATACTTGGTAAATTTTCATATAAAATTGAAAAAATCGCTACTTAGTTTCAGAAAACCATCCTTACTCCATATACATTAAGTAAGATACATTTTTCCCCTTTATAAAACATATTATATTACGAGAATCGATAGAAAAATGGGCGAGTAATAAGTAGATTCATGTGTAAAGCCAAAAAGTACCATTATTTGTCTATAAAAATAAAATGAAGGGTTCCCCAGAAAAAAAGTAAATTGTTTTGAGTTCTACTCGACTAGATCTACAACCTAACATACATCATATAATTTGTCAGTTGTATTTTGTTTTATTTTGTCGCACAGTGTTATCTGAGAGCCCATAAAATTTACTCAAATACTATATCCAATAAATGTGCGATTAAATGAACAACGGCCTATAATGGGTTAAGCACGCCCTCTTCCTGTCAGTTTTTAGCTAATTATGCTGTTACACATGCATACCTGCATTTTTGTGTATGAATGAATTTAGCGCCTGCAGCGATTTCCCACGAAAGCAAAAAATTAATATTGTGCATAAAAAAAAAATATGTGCAACAATACTAATAATAAATACAAAAAAATTTAAAAAAAATCATAAAAAAATTGCTCGCCCGAGCAGGGACTTGAACCCTGGACCCTTGGATTAAAAGTCCAATGCTCTACCGACTGAGCTACCCGGGCAGTTGTTCATAGACTCGCTGTTGGCGCATACAAGCGAAACGAATTGTTCGCTCTTCGTTCTCAGCGCAGTGTTCTCGTTCGTTTGTTCTAAAAATAGAACTCGACAAACTGTTGCTAGCTCGCTTGCGCATGCACGTGTATTAAGCATGTGAGCAAAAATGCGAAATGCATTAAAAGAGATTTATTTTTAGAAATTCATAACAATAATAATAATAATAATAATAATATGTGTTCTATGTTTGTAGCAGGCTTTGCAATTGCTGTTATAATTTTGTTAAATTAAAGTGTGTGTGAAACGCGTAAAATTTCTCGCATGCGATAAATAATGTAACTAGCTATTTGCAGAGCGACTATTTATTGTAACCAGTGTTGCCACTTTAGTTTTTTCCTCCGCTAGATCTAGCTTTTTATACCCTGTACACATAGTGTACAATTTATTATAGATTTGTGCAATGTATGTAACAGGCAGAAGGAGGCGTGGAAGACTATATGTTACATGGGCAAAAATGGTCAGGAGCAATAGTCGAGTCGATATAGACATGTCCGTCTGTCCGTCCTTCCTTATGAACGTCAAGATATCAGACACTATAAAAGGTAGAGTCACAAAAATTTACCAAAAGATACTCATTTACACCGAAAAGATGAAGTTTGTCCAATCACGTCGATATCCTTCCCCTGTGACATATTTTTGTTCAATCTACTATCACAAAGCTCGACAGAGGTGGTGTCGAGTTTATGTGCATTTACGTTTTAAAATTTATCGAAATCGGATAATTACATCAAAAGCTATAGGCAAAAATAAGCTCATTTCACCCCCCTCGCATATAAATTTTGCCAAAATTCCACTACGTGTAGATATGGATACATGTGAGCTAGAGTTACAAAATTTGGTGTGGAGACTCGTGAGACCCTAATCGTTAAAACTGCATCCACATTTTTTCATTAGAACCCCCCCCTTCCCCGCAATCGATTTACCTTAATTACTGCCAAACAAACCCATATTTTGAATTGAAAATTGTCACAGACATTTATAAATGTAGTTTTGATCTATGTTACAAAATTCAACAACATTGACGCAAGAATACTGGAAAACTTGTCAATTGGAACTTCCCAATGGGAAAATGCTTACAGTCATATTGAACTTGTGAAAAGAGACATAAAAGAAAATACTTTCGTTCCCATTTTACCGTATGCTGGACTTAGTGCTTATGGGAAAAAAGGGTACAGGGAATACTACTGTCGGGCACCGTCCCGACTGTCTGAAAACAGCGGGCAGCGGAAATTCTAGCTTTTTTTTGAAAGTATGTTTAGCTTTTTTCAGCTTTATTTTATGTATACATATAACAATGAATTAATTGCAAAATCGTAAATAAAGAAAAAAAGTTTGCATCCATCGGTAAGATTAAAGTGTCTAAAGTCATGCGAAACCGCAGAAAATGAATGAGATTGCCAACATCAACTAAACCAGCTAAAGTGCACTAAGTGATTGAAAATTTCCATGCAAATAGACTATGTGATGGTGGTATCCCCAAAAAGTAGAGTGGTTTTATTTTTAAAGTTCTCATGAGTCGACCGATTTGGCTTCAATAAAAACAGCTTTATATAAAGGTGGTTCTTAAGCGAAACGGTTTAAAGATTGATTGAAACTGTGAGCATATACTCCTAATTTTCTGTGAAAGAACTGAATGTTAGCAAAAGATTTGAGTAAAACACGCATTCTTACAAATTTATTTCTATAAAAGAAATATTGGATTATTAGTCACCTTCAATGACTATATTTAACCTAATTAAATTAGGTTATGATTGTGGTGGATGGGATGGCTCATCGAGTGAAAATGGACCACTTCTAGCTATAAGGCACATTGGCTAAAAATGGACCTACTTTTGAGAAAAAGAAGATCCAATAAATCTTCGTTGGAAGCCATTTGTACCATATTTGGTATATATAATAACGTCAGTACCGATTACCTGTATTATTCACAAAGTTATTATCATTTTAGGGAGCTAACTCAAAACATAGCTTAATCAGATGGACCTAAGGCCTAAATTGCCTTGGTTGTTGACTATTTTTGTAAAAGAAACGTATAACGCTTCTTACATGAGCTAGCAAAAGAAAGAAAGAGTCTCAAATGGTTAGCTTTTTTTTTGTGTTTTTTTCTGAAATTTTTAGCTTTTTTTTGCTGGTGAAAAGTTGGCAACACTGCTTGTAACTGTGCTACAATTTCAGCTGCTTGCCACAAACCATGATTATTCGAAATTGTAAAGTTAAAACAAAAACAGCTTTTGAACAGAACGTGCAACGACCTACGCAACGTGCAGCTGCTATTGACGCTGACGTCGACGGCGACTGCGACTGCGACGCCCAAGACGATGCCGCGATGTTGAAAAGCGACTGAAATGCATTTATCAAAACATAAAAATAAACACAAATTGCTTTAGAAATATACAAAGCGCGGAGCTGCCACATGCGGCAAGTACGCATACATATGTGTGTGTCTGGTATTTAAACAGAGTGAGAGAAAAATACCAATGCGTAGGGGTTTTTTCCACAGCTGTCAAGAAGACCCAACGCGCATCTCTTGTACTTGTAATTATGTGTAGATACAGATAGTAGATACTTTTTGGTCTGTTTGTTGTTGTCCACTGCATTTTGACCTTATGACTGACAATTTCCTCTGTCCATTTATAATGCCTTTGGCTCCAAAAGTTGCCGCGTTGCACGGCCCGCGCCCCAACTCGCTTTTCAATTATGCCTCTATTCACTCTCTCGCCCGTGTCTGGCGCATTCTTATTGCTCTATTGTCATTTTCCGACGTTACACAAGTTTTCCATATGTTTGCTTAATACATTTTAAGCGCTCTTTAAGCGTTCAAGTCACGATTTTCATATTTGCTGTTAGACACAAGGGGCGGGGCAGCGGAGTGAGCTGGTGGCATCTTTGCCTGATTGATCAGCTGTCCTCAAACAGTCTCCTAAGATGCTATCGCTGCTACCATGCCTCCAACTAACATTGCCCCCTCACTGTATTCGATTTTCTATTTTGTTTTTCTATAAATTTAATTATTACCCTGTGTTAGCTGCATAGTTTCAACTTTAAGACCTTATCGTTAATTTTATCGCCAACGCGCGCTTTTGTTTTCCCAACTTGGGGTCTCTTTGTGTTTTTCAGGCTGCCCCAACTGGCAGCTACATGATGGATCACATGATCAAACATATACACACAGTCACACGCACAAATTCCAGTGAAATCCAAGCAGAGCTATCTCGGAGCTTTTTGGACTGCAACTGCAACGTGTAGTTCATGGTTCGTGGCTTTTCTCACCAATTTTTGAACTGAAGGATACGGAAAATTATAGCGTAGGCGCTTAGCCGGAGCTCAAAAATGAAATTAATGCAAATTTCATTAAAGAGGAAGTTGTCAGTTGTCAGTTGTTGTCAGTTGTTGTTGTTTTTTGCCAGCCAGACAACAAAGCGTCGTAATGAGCAGCTAGTATATACTTTTGTATCTGAGACAATATACACACACATAGATACATACATCTAGAAGCGACAGGAAGAAGCGCAGACAGGCTAGCAACTGCTGAGCAACTGATGTACGATGGGACACATGAGTCAGCACAAAAAAGAGTTTGCTATAAATTAATTAGATTGTTAAGAAAACACGAGCCAGCGAAGCATATCCTTTTGATGCTACTTTCATATGGGAAAATATGCTTATGAAAATGCGCATTTTTCATTGGAAAACACGGCAAAGCGCTATTTGTAGGGCGCCGAAGTTTGCATACTCTATGGATAAGTGCTTTGTGTAATGTGAAGTAGATACATATCTCCATATTTCTTCGATATCCTTTACTCATTTTTCCCATGGCAAAATGTTAAACACTAGACAACACAATCTATTGCTCGCTCCCATTTCTTAAAAGACAGTGCCTTTGTCATAAAGCATAAAAGTAATAGAGTGGAATCCTTGGCCGCTACATTGAGTCGTTTATGTTAACCGAAAAGCGACCATTCCCAGAGCATACATGTGCGTTTTTTTCCTGCTTTAAACTATCGATAATGATACACAAAGGTTTAAATTCAATACGTCTCTAGATTTGCAGCAGAAGTCCTCGGATTACAAACATGAGTTCAACATTTGCCGGATCTTTGACGGAAAGTATCTCCAGTTTCTTAACTACTAGGATTGTGGATATTATAAAAAATATATTTTTTCGGTAAATCGAAATTTTTGTACTTACAATCGCCAAAAAACATTAGAAATTTTTATGCGTCTATGCTCAGAGCCTACTTTTGCTATCTATTACAAGTTTCACAGCAGTCTAATAAGACATCCCCTTTCTCTAAGCAGTTCCACTCCAAGTAAACTTTAACCTCCTTTTTCCCGTCGATGGCTCGCTCCACCATTTCTCCGGTTTGTATATTCCGTTTGGCATAATTCCACTAGTTTTCATTTTTTCTCACAATATGCATAATGTCCATGTTCTTTGTATCCAAATAAAGTACGCCTTTCAATTTTTACGGCATGCTTTTGCAATTTTTTGGGAAAAATGCATAATAGCCATTATTTTATATTTGACACAAAATATATTGATATTTGGATACTAGCTAAACCCGCGCGCTCCGCTGAGGATTGATAAACCTCTACCCCCACTCCCCATCTAAAAGATGGTTTACAGTACCCGAAAGAGTAATAACAATCCTAGAGCAGTACCTAAACGGTGAAACTAGTGCTGGATTTTACAGTGCCTTCTTCAATGCGATACAAACTTCTTGACAGATTCTCAATACTTTTTCACTAACCATAATGTATAGAAAAGTGCACACTGCCTGAAAATTGATGACCGCTTCACTTATACTCGACTCTTTCCGCCTCGATCTTTTCGCCTACGCTCATGTTTGTCAGCCGTGAAATTGAAATTGTTCATTGAAATTGAAAAGACATAAGAATTTGGATCTTTTATTACCATTTATTACAGTTATAATTTATATGAAACGATTTTTCAATCAGCTGTAATGCATTGCGTTTGCGCCACATGTGGTCAGTGAGGGGTCCGTCCGATGCAACCGCACCCTGGATTGGATGCATTATCAATCACATTATTTTCAGACGGTCGGTTGGTCGTTTTCTGAATTCGTTGCGGTCTTCAAACGGCAAAACGGACAATTGTTTTTGATATTTAAACATGCCACTCGAAGTCGTTTTGTTGCATTAATCAACATTGAGTGGAACGTGGAACCTTGCAACTTGTGTGAGCAAGTATTTTGTGGGGGGAAGGTACTTAATAGTAGCAAACTCTTGCACTAATTTAAACTAAATGAAATTTGCTTTACCTGCAACTACTGCGCTCCTGCTCTGCCTTTGTCTCTTTATTGTTTCCTAACCCAATGCCATTTTCATGAAATTGCGCCTTTGCGTCTTTTTTTCTTGCCTGTCCCTCTTTCTCACTACCAGGTAGCGACTTGTGGCACTTGTCGCCGCTTTGCTTTGACAGCTCTCTCAATTATGCGCAGGTGATTCCGGGTCTGCATAGGCTCAGGCACCCCAGCCGAGTAGAGTTTCATGTTTCAAACCGATTGTGTCCTTTGGCATATTGTATTATATTACTTCTGTTGTTGTTCGTGCTCTGTGCCCCTTTTGAATACGGAAATTGCAGTGCAACTTTAGACTGCGACTACAACAAAAACCAAGAGCATTTCTCTTCATATTCCCTGTCGGCTTTGTTTTGTGTCCAAATTATGCGTAGCACTTAACAACTCATTTGACATGAGAACATCAATTGAGAGCTACCCCAAACCCAAATCAAGCTAGAGTATAATGTTAGAACATTTCGAGAAGAAAGCATCCAAAGTGAGATGGTTAGATAAGAGTTTTATAAAAGAAAAAAATTTAAAGAAAAGAGTATTCTTTGTATAGCAGCTTTGCTAGGCAAATGAGTTCTGTGGCCTAGGTTCTTTGTGGATAATTGTATAATAGCTGTGTGTTTTGAAATGTGTAGCTGATTCCACAAAGGATACACAGCTCAAAATGAAAAGAACTTAGAGTGAATCTAAATCTCGGTGTCCGCTGCCTTGGCCTCAAGAAGGCTGACTCTATGGTAGAGTTTTGTTGTATCAGCCTTTTCCCCATCGCATATAAGGCGTCATCGAGCGTACTGTCGAAAAGACTGAAGCTATTCGCAAAAGCAATGACCTCATAAATCTGCCTTTCCGTCGAACCCTTCAAGAGCTTTGTGGTTTATAAAGCAAAATTTGAAAGCCAATAGAGGAAACGCTTGGTGATGCAACTTTACAGAACGATGTTAAACTATACCTACAGCTTCTTCAAAGTGGGAAAGGAGCACTTGACCTTTGAGATGAAGAGTGTGTTGCGAATTATTGAGCGTGGAGCTGCTCAGATAGTCGTATCAACTTTGCAGGGATTCCAAACACAGACAGTGCGGCATATACGCGATCCCTCAACGGGCTATCAAATGCTGCTTTATAATCAACAAAGGATGGTGGGTGTCGATTTGCCGTTCGTGGGTCTTTTACAGGATTTGGCGTAGTGTGAATGGTCAATGATGGACTTACTACACTGATTAGGTCCAATTAGTTCTTTCGCAAACGACTTTAGTCTTTGTGTAGTTATAATGAAGAGAATATTCAAAACCCATCTAAAGAGTGAGCTGAGTTCACATGGGTCCAGAACAAAATAGGTTAGGAATGTTTAAAAGCCAATTAGTCGATTATTACTGCTGTTAATTCTTGATCCTGCGGCCGTTTGGTCCTAAACCGCAAGTAAATACAGTAAAGTAATGTATGAAAGCTGACATAGTTGATGCTTCATCGGCTCAGGAAAGAAAGTGCTTCACTAACTAACATTTCCTGTATATTGGAACCACATATTGCTTGTATTGGTTCGTTGCGTGTGAAATTCGTAAAAGAGGCTTTTTGCACCAATTTGAACTTCATTAGTTCATGTGGAAAACTTCGGACTCGACGTAGTATCTTGCTTGTAGACATATCCGTCTGGCTTTGATTTCTCGTAAAAACTTTGTTTATTAACGAAATAATAAAAACGCGAAAGTTTCATTACGCGCTAGTCATACATATTAGAAATTTCACAGCTGGAGTGTATTCTTGCTTATTTCATTTTCCATTTCCAATTTTCCCCCATTAGATTTGCTTGAAGCTTAAATGAAATTATTGTTAAACCATTTAGCTACACTGTAAAATTAAGTTGATACAACTCTCTAGGCCTGAGATGCTACTCTAGAGGCAGTCGGTCTGTACGTCCGTCCGTCCGCCAAGTTTATTTGCTTACAATTTTCAACACCCCGAGTGGAGCCCTCATTTTGGTGTAACAAACTGCTGTCGTAAGGCCCCAAGGCGTTGGCCTGGTTTGCGGTGCATGGATGCTTGATTAATGTTGCATTAATTGACTTTCACTGCCTTTCGGTTTCAGTCTTAAGCTGCACTCCAGTGTTGCCCGTGTTGCCCGTGTTGCCAGTGTTGCGTGTGCCCAATATTAGCACGCGTCGTCGTTGTGTTAAAGGTTTCTTTGGGACAGCAGCTTGATTACTTGGAACGACTGGCTGTCAGAGGAGGTGCCACTGTCGCTCGCTTGTCTCAGAAATGAGTTAAGAGTAGAAATGGTGGGTCTCCCTTTGTGCGCTGCTTAATTGCCTGCAATTTTTATTGACTCGTTTTCACTGTAAATCACAAGCAGCTGTGTTGCTGCCACATCCAGTCCAGCAATCGGTAGTTTCAATTCCCAAGTCAACTGTTTGCCACATGTCGCGCGGCAGCTAAGAGTGCGCAAAAAAATAAGAAAAAAGTGCTGGCGCTTATTTGCAACACATGTGGCCAGCCGCCCAGTCAGATGCAGATGAGAAGCTGGAGCTGGAGCTGTACAAACAACTTGAAACTATAGAGTTCATTGACACAGTTGCGGTCCAAAGTTTAACATCATTTCAAAGCATTTATATAGAGATGTGTTGTACAAGTTTTTTGTTTTTGTGTATAACTTTTCATTTCAGCTGCGCTGCCACATTTGCTGCCTGGCTTATTCTATGCAGCAAAAAGTGGCACAACATGGCGGCAGGCAGCCAGTTCAGGAAGCGCTCGCCGCCGGATGCATTCCCATCAACGTTGCACAAAGAACGCCGACTCTGCCGCCCACTCAAAACAAATCATGTGGCATATTAGCGAGCTGTGCAACAACTGCAACCGCATCATTGCCGACACATTAACGCCAATTTAACGCAGCTTGAAGTGCGTTTCAATTTCAATTTCAATTTCAATTGCTTTTTCAATTGCCAGCTTCAATTTGCCGCCGTCGCGCTGTCAAGAATTTCATCTACAATTTGCATTTCCACTGCATTGTTTCAATTTGTTTACAGAGTTGTGTTCCCTATCTGCTCTCTGCTTGACCCCTTTTTTTTCGTCTGAGATTCTATAAAAATTCAAATGTTTTCTGCAGAAATGTAGTTTTTCTCTCTCTCGCACACTCTCTCTTGCTCTGTTGCACTCTTTTCGACATGTATGCAACATGCGTTAAGGAAGTTTGGTTTCTCTTGGTTTATGTAGCAATGTTTTCATTGCTCGGAATTTGTTTTGTTTATTTGTAAAGCTCCCTTTTAATACTCTTTAGGTAACGTGTACATAGAGATTTTGAATCAGTATGTGTGGCCACAAAAAGCTTTTTCGAAACGTTTATAACATAAAACGGAATTTTCGCTAAGAACATGGGATTTTATACCCCGTACAGAAATTGTATATAACAGGCAGAAGGTGGCGTGGCAGACCATATGTTTCATGGGCAAAAATGATCAGGAGCAATAGCCGAGTCGATATAGACATGTCCGTCTGTCTGTGTTGTACCGTATTTCGCAGAGACTATAAGAGTTAGAGCAAAGAATTTTAATCATAAGATGCGCATTTTGCCGGAAAAGAGCAAGTTTATCGATTCATGTCGATACGATATCGATTCATGTCGATGAAACGACGAACTCTACGAGCTCTGCGATGACATTACAGTAATTAGCGGCCACGCTAAAAAGAAGCTCCTGAAACAAGGGAAGGCGACGAAGGCGTATGTCATGTCTCCGTTGGAAGGACTAGCTAGAGAGCGCACTAGCTTACTTTGGTATCACGCAGTGGAAAATAAACGTGGTCATTGGAGGAGTACCCTATAGCTGACCCTAATCAAGTAACGGGTTGTTATTCAACAATCAGAATAGCTTAGCAGCTATAATTTTGAGGGTACATGGTACAGACGTTAACTTAAAACGTAGTTTTCCACTTCAAGCCGTCAAGTCGAAACTTCTAGCCATAAATTTATGTACATTTGTACTGAGTTTCACATCAAAGATGTCACAGTTTAAGTTAAACACAAAATCTTATCTAAGTTATATTTAAACTTAAAGATTTTCCTTAAATTTTGTTTGCTCTTTTACATATATTAAGGCGGAGTATCTAAATTTTGTTTGCTCTTTTACATAATATTAAGGCGGAGTATCTAAATTCGTTAAGTATAATGACTACCCATAATAGTTGTCTTATTAGCTGGCTTTTTGTCTGTTATCTTCTTCTATTTACATATCTGCTTTAAATATGCTAGTCATAATGCTAAACATGTTTATTAAATTAAACCCAATTTGTGAGAATTCTGTGAATTTAGGTTTTTTATAGTTAAAATTGTAATTAGAGCTGCAGTGTATCAGCTAGCCGGAATTTCTCAACTTTACCATTCCGTAGTTCTTACTTATTTCAATTTGCTGTTTGCTTGTTTTTTTGAGGTCTTTGTGTCAACGTTGCCGTCAAGTTGTTGACGAGGTTTTTATGTCGTCTCCGTCGTCAAATCTGCGTTCCCGTGTTGCCTCACTTTCAGATTTTTAGGTTGTTGCGATAAGCGGTGCTACAGCGTGCTTATCTCTGAATTTTCACTCAACAATGACGCCACGCTGCGTGTGGTTAAATGCCCAGTTAGGTACCCTCAAACCTATATTTTGTTTCTAGAAAGAAGTGGAAAAACAAAAATAAAAGATATAGGTTAGCTGGGTACTCGGCAGGCAGAGATTTATGTGCAGCGATACAAAAAGCTTGAGACTCTGCCGCATGTCAATTAAGCTAATTTAGTTGACTTAATTGAGCTTGCAACGCTTGTGACAGGCAATTTCAACAAGAAAAGCAACTCTTAAAGAAGCCCCAAAAACGACAGCGACAACGACAACGACAACACAAAAAACGCTGAAGATGTGCCTTGTGCAACATGTAGCAAGCGTCCCTTGTTCTTTACCAAGTGTCGTCGTCGCGTTGCACACGTGCAAAGAATTGCCCTCGTCCTTGCCAAAAAGGACGTCACAGCAATGTTCAAGTGTCGCGAAGTAAATGCAGGGTCGAGTGATTCCCGTTTTGTGGTTGAGGCATTTGTGCACTGAAAGAAAATGATGTGCTTAAAAAGAGTTAGAAACGAAGATAGTTAACTGAAAAACATTTTGTATGTTGTTATTGCTTAGCGAAGCCGTATTATCTCCAATGAGCCCCAGAAGTGTTCTTCTTACTACATCATAAGGCGCTATGGTATGGTTAAACCCTTCTAGCGATTCCCTCTCGCTACGTCGCTTATCGTCTGTAAAGGCGCCTTTTTACTTTTCTCATTTTCCGTTAGTAATCTCGCTCGGATTGCGTCGCAGCTATCTGCAAAGTCCTTCTATAAGCGCCGTTCTTCACTTAATTGGCTTTGCGACGCACCTCGTCGTGCCATCGGTGTTGCAAATTAAGTGCGTTCTACGCAGTAGTTCCACGTTCCACTTAGTTGAGATCGAGTTGCATCGATCCCAATGCTTTCAATCTGGGTGCAGTTGGATTCTTGTTGGAAACTAAGTGCGTTCTACGCGGTAGTACGTAAGTTCCCCCTATCTTTCGGGTTCGAAGAGGGGTTGAGTGAGCTTTTCAGAAAGTTGAGATCGAGTTCCATCGATCAATCTGGGTGCAGGTGGATTGATCAGTTGACAGCCATATATATTCGTCGGGCCTTGCGATGGAATCATGCTGATATTAGAGAATGCGAATGAAATTGCTGCTAGACTCTCGTTCACTTCCTTCAAACAAGAAATCTGAACCCAAATTCGCGCCTCTTCACATAGCAGCTGTATTAGATGTCACAGCTTGCTTCCTCGCAGCAGCCTTGAACTCTCCACCGCATCTTACCCATGGCGTTTATTTCTGATTTAACAAGGTGAAGAGCAACCGCCTGTTGGCACCATCCCAATTAAGGATCCGACCATTTCAAGTTAAATGAAATTCCTTTCCGAGGCTTCTTATATGTCTTTCAGAGGCTAGCTTGTCATTTTTTTTTGTTCCTGGTCAAAATGGTAAATATACTCCTATGTATTACTATGTTCACTTTCAATTTACTGAATTCGGATTGACACAATTGTTTTCTATGCCTGACTATACCAAAAAAGCTTGTCTTCTATCGAGCCGATATCGTTCAAGTTAATGTGACGAACTCCATAATGGGTGTTATTACAAACTAGTAGTAGTCCCGCAGTCCGATCCGGACTGCAAATTAAAATTCATAAGTTTTTCATTTAGCATTTGTGATTTCTCTGTGATTTATATAAGCAACTGAGCTGTGAGTCACAATTACATATAAAATAGTCACGTTCTTCCCTTGTCGGCTATTTATACAGACACAGCCGAAGTGCAAGCTCAGGCTTGCAGAAAACGTTCATGAACATATTCATGTGTCAATACATTGACAACTATTCTCTGCCCAGTTCTGCGAAGGCCTGTGTTAGGCTTAAAACAGGTCCAGACCAGGCCTTCCATCTCCCTTCCAACTACGTGCATTTAGGTCATGAGTTTTGCATGTGCCTTCACTAGGGTTTCATAGCTTCAAGTCCTGCCTGCTAGAACTGAAGGTTGTCGACAGTTGTAAACACATGTAAAGACATATCAACATAAATGTTTTTTTTTTTTTAATTTGTCCAAATATATGAATAAAACATATATTCTGCACTTCTTATGAAAATTCCCAACACAATGATATAAGTTTTAACCATATTTGTTTCCATATAGTTGGTGAAAAAGGGGTCCAAAATTTTCCCTTAACCTATTTATATAATAGATTGCCAAAAGCTAGTGCACAATGATTTTGTGAGTGTGACGACAAATTAATTTTTCACTAAATTTTAAGCAATTGGTTGTATAGAAGCTAGAGGATGTATGTGTAACTTACACATTTTTAAAATGAAACACCGATTTACCATTTCGCCCACTGTGCGTAGGTGCGAATCCGCGCGACAAAGCCTCAGGTATGCCAGCTTCGATTTTGCGCTCCACTGCTGCCTTTGAAAACCATTTTTTTTTCTCTAAGTGTTACTTCTGCAAGCGGCAGAAAGTGCTGAATTTTTTCGTACACTTCTTGAAAGCTTATAGCTCAACCCTTTTTTGGGACTTTTTTCTTTGCTTGTTCATTGCAGCGTCGTCGTGAACGTGGCCGCATTCAACTGAAGGGCGTGCGCCTGGTCGAGGAGGCGACAGTAAACGGCGAGGGCGGTGATCCCTTTGCGCCGGATGTGAGTAGCACAACTTGAGCCCGTTGGCTAATTTGATTTATAATTTAATAATGTGAGACTTATTCAATGTCACCCCGCCACCAGGGTTACCCGTTTCAAGTGGGCTACTGCGAGACAGCCAATACAGAGCGACAGTCGGAGCAGCAGAGCAACGGCAACAGCGAGCAGCAGAGCGGACGCGCTGTGCCGCAGTATACGCTCTACGTGATTGCAAACAGCGAGAAGGAGCGCAGCGAGTGGATACGCGCGATACGGCAAGGTAAGCGACCGGAGGAGGGGCAAGAGCATTAACGGTTTACCAAGTTGCATTAGCTGTGGTTGACCCAAAAAGCAGATGATGTTGCAGCTGTTGGTTGATGATGATGATGGCGATGGCGATAATGATGCTGCTGCTGCTGCCAAAGATCACGATAAAGTCACTTTGGCGAAACCAAAATGAAAACCAATAATAAGACAAAAGCGCAGCCAAGCTGGTTAACCAATACCAAATTGCAGTCGTGCTGACTCCATTTGTAAAAGGCGTCATCATCGTCGTCGTCGTAGTCCAAAGAAGCAACTTGCGAAGATGTGGCCCAAGGTCACTCGCCTTAGGCTTGCACTTTTATTAAAATTTTAACTGAACATTTTCTTTCTTTTTCAACATATCTTTGCAGTTTGCGAGGACAGCAATACACCCAAGTCCTATCGCTATCACCCGGGCTTGTGGTCATCGAAAAAGTGGAGCTGTTGCAAGGGTCTGGTACGCAATACTTTTGGTTGCTGCGCTGCGGCACACTGGCGTGAGCCAAACAATAATCCAAGTAAGAGCAGTAAAACTGTTAATACGGGTATCACAATGCAGAATACGGCTATGATTGTGTAGCGTTTGGAGTGCTGTAAGTCGCTTTCGGAATTTTGGTCCACCATGTGGCATGATGGTGCTCCGTCGGCGGGATTGTTCATGTTCTCTGGCAGCTCTCTCTCTCTCTCTCTCTAGGCTGGAATTTCTATTTTTGGAAACATTTTGTATAATCAAATGGCATTTGAGGCAAGGCCTGTGTGCAGTGGGGTCATGGGGCGTTGCTTGCAACATGTGGCGCGCACACATAGTAAAAGTAATTATAAACGTTGCATGAAGAACTAAAGCTGCTGCTGCATTCTGTCAGCATAAGCAATTTGCAGCAGCTTTAACTTTGGAAGCCGCTTCCACTGCTACTTCAGCTTGCCACAATTGAGCGCTACTTGAGAGGACTCTGAGCAGCGGCAGCAGCAAAATGTCATTGTCAGCCTTGTCAATATGTGATATGTTGCAGCCCCCTCCCGGACTTCCTGACACTTGCGCCTACGTGTCTGCGCTTTTCTTTTGCGTTTTTCACACATGCTTCACGCAACCCCATTTTGTTGTCTAACGCTTTTTTCCCATTTTCCTGTCGCCTTTGCACAATTTGACACATTGTCGACTGGCAACTGGCAAACATGACTCTTTGCCGCCACCACTTTGGCTCCCACTTTGGCCCCCCACTTGCCACACCCGGCCAAAGGAGGCACTGAAGTTGTCATCAAGTTTTCTTTCTGTGTCCGCCGGCCATTGTGTCTTGTGCTGTGCGTGTCTGAAGTGTAGCAGCAACTTGCAATATTTTGCATTTGCATGTCATCAAAGTGTGTTGAATGCTGCAAGCTGTTAATGAGTGGCAATGAGTATGTGTATCTCATAGATACAGACGTGTACAACTTGCAGCTTTCTGTTTGTGTTTAGATATCTTCTTCTTTTTTTTTCTTAACGAGATAACGAACTTTTTGACACAGCATTTATATGTATTTCTATGAAACTTTGTTATAATTATTCTAAGAAAAGACACCATAGAAGGAGCTGAAATGGTGACTTTTTATCTGTAATTCTGTCGCTTTCTTTAGCTAGTGAATTTGATCATTGTCCCACTGAGTTCTTAGCTGTTTACATGTGCATATAGTGGAACATCTATTAGCGCGCCTTTAGGGTAAAAGTAACTCGTATGCCGTCACGCAAATCTGTTATAACAATCGGATGGTGTTACGTTGAGATGGTGTTACGTTAAGATGCTGTGCTAGCAGTGTTCACAGGAGTGAACGCCACTTTATTCCAAGAGAACTCACAGCCTTAAATAAGTTTTATGAAAATCGTACCAAAAAAAAGGTGCGTGATTCTAGCCTTAACGTTGATTCTGGCCAGATAGTTGGTTAGGTTAGGACAGGTTTAAACGGCTGCCAGGTTTCTAACTACCAAAATTCGACCCATTCTGAAACCGTAGGATCTTGTTCCTTTCTCCTTACACCCTAGGAATAAATGTTTCTAAAAGGCGACCATTCAGATGCTAATATAAAATCAGCTATGCTTTTGAGGCTAATTTCAGAAAGCTCTGACAAGCTGCTGAGGAAGTAGCTTCCCAGGTAACTATATCGTCTATTAGCGATAAAAGCGCTGCATTTTCACTATTTCGTATAAACGATATCGATTATAGCTTTGCATTTTCACTGTTTCGTATAAACGATATCGATTATCGCATATTTGAAATATTTTGCATATATCCGATTATCGCTTATATGAAATAATCGTTTAAATGCAATAACAGCGTTGAATTTTCGCTATTGCATATAAGCGATGTCTACTGTATATACCTCGAATGCATCACAAAAGGCCGCCTGAGACATCTTTCTCCTAAATCCGCTACTGCGCGGGTTCAAATGGCAACATAAAATGCCAGCTCGTAGCTACTCTCTGACTCTCTGCTGTACGAATTTCTTGCATTTCTTTTGCTGCCTCATTTTTTGACGCACACAAACTTGTATTTCATTTTTAATTACAATTGCGGCTGATGAAATATCACCACAAGAGGAAAGTCAGCCAAAAAGGACGCAGCCAAGAGTCCATAATTAATTTCAGTCCACGGAGGATGGAGGGGTGCAGTTGCAGCGGGGCATGCAACTTTCGCGCATGCAGCACTGCGCGGGCGTGTGCAGAGTCTTTGTCAGCCTCCTTTGTGTCAAGAGTTGTGCCCAGGGGCGGCGGCTGTTGTTGCGGTGGGTTGGGGCACTTCAAAATTGGCTTTGCAACAAGCTAATTTATCGTAACGGCAACTGACACGCTCGGCCAGGCCTCACGTAAGGCTAAAATGCAATGAAGCGACGCACTTTTCATGTCGGTGATAAATTAAGGCGACCTGCTTCGAGATTGCAGACAGAGAGTATGACATGGCGAAAAAAACCAACTTTAATTTGGCCAAAAATCGCAGACTTATCGGCAGCAGCTTGAATTTGTTTTTTTTTTTTTTTATTGTTGGCTCGATGCCCTGATAATTGATGACGCACATCAAGTTGTTAAACTGCTTGTTTAATGTGTTAAAATTCAAAACACTGTCACATCACACAAAAATATGGACTGGGGCCTGCCAACAGGGTCACCAATTTCTAATCTGATGACACAAATTGGAGATCAAAATCAGTTTGACAAAGGACAAGACAAAGCGACAGCTGCACGGAAAAACTTCTTTGACATGATGTGAAAAGTTTTTGACAATAAAGCGGAAAATATGCATGGAAAATGCGACATGTGAGCAGGAATAAGAAGGAGGATTTACAAGTCTGTAAACGAAAGCTTGTTAAAGTGTACATACAGATATATAATCTACTACAGACAAGGGAAGTTTTAAACATAAAATAAAGACCTGTCCGTTAATGGGATTGCTAATGTTCGAAATAGAAATTTCTAATAAGTTCTTATTAATATAAAGGAATATTATAGATTGAAATATGCATAATTAACCATTATGAAAAAGCGTCTCAAAGCCTACTATTGATGTTTCCAAAAATGAAATGTGAGGATAGGAAGATATTGGTGCCAACATCCGCAGCTGGACTTACTATGAAGCTCTTCTTCAGAGAAAGAGAAGGGGAACGGAAAGGGAAAGGGCTTTATCAATGGATAAAGAGGGAGAACTTTGTCCGAAAGTCGTTCGTTGTAATACTGGATCTATCTTTCCACGCTAGAGAGATACATGGTTAAAGGGAGGTCCAACCTGAAGGGGATAATCTGTTTAGGAAGTGTCTACCCAGCTGTTTGAGTCTTCTGCTGTAGAGCGACGGAATGAAGAAAAGAAGTGATCAGCTGTTTCCTTCTCTTGCTTGTAGCCCCAGCACTAGCAGAGGTCGTTGAAAGGGACATAGGGTCTCTATCACGTACGCCAATCAGTCAATCAATCAATTCCACAACTTCTGAGCATCTCTTCCAGTGATTCGAGTAATTTTTTCATAATTTTTAATGTCAGAGCTCCCAGTAAAAATGCTTTTTTAATGACTTTCACAAAGGGCACTAACTTAAGTAAGGTTAAAATAGCGTAAAGGCTCCGGTAACTACTCGCTTGGTACTGTACACTCTTAAAGAATATATTCCCGATTCTATGTACTACTACTTATTTAGGGCGTGACTCGCCCGTTGTATTACCGTATTGATCTACTCCTCTCCTGAAGTGACACAAGGTCGGAGGACGACCAACCAGTGTTTGAAAGAAAGTCTCAAGGAAGTGTCTAACCGGGCTTAAAATACTCTTTGGCAGGAGCTCCTTCTTTGCAGAAGCATTGAAAAGACGCCTCGAGCTGTCTGGGTAGCTCATCAGCTGTACTGTTGCTTTCAATGCACTGTTGGACCGGAACCCATTTAAGGCTAATCTCGAACTGTTAAATTTCGTTACCAATATCAATTGGAACGATATTGAACTTATGGATTTTCTAGCCATAGCCATAGATAGCTAATCACTGTAAATGTTTATATTATCCGAACGTCTTTTGGCGTCTCTAAGGCTCACTCCTGAAAGATTGACGGTCAGCAATACTCCTTATAAGATAATCGACCCTTTTGTTTGCTATATTTTTTCAGTAATACCATATTTCAGATTTAAGGAATATATTACGCAAGTAAAAATACGGTTTTTTGCTTAACAAAACTTTGCGAATGACAACAAAGTGTAAGGATTCGTTAATCATAAACTAAGTCTCATTTGTGTGCCCTGACAGAAGGATTTGAGACAAGCTAAACAAAAGAGTGATTCTAAATGTAATAGATCAAAAATGTTGTCCCTATTCATGTGCATGCAAGTGTATAAAGAGTTTGGCTGCTAAAGGGAGCAGGCGCCTCTTTTCTTTTGCCGCCCTTTAAATCCCACTCTGGCCCATAATATATGGCTATTTGTGCGTGAGTTGTTTTAAGTGTTGCCTCGAAAATAGTCTTTTCACGCATTGATTAGCATCCTAGGAATGCGTTAATCCTTAATTTCTCTAGAAGCCAAATATGGCAAAAATATTGAGCCTAGTTTGCGTCTTAACGTGTCTATAACACCCCCGCCGTGACTTCCTTGGCCAAATAAAATGCAATGCCTTCAGGCACAAAACTGGTTTCTCAAAATTTAACTACTACTTTAGAGAACGTCTTCAGTTTTTTTGTTGTTCAATTTTGAAATGCCTAAAAGCCAGTTCAATTTTTCAGAGAGACTAACTCAAAGAGCGTTTGAGCGAAACTCGGAACGGGTTTGGCAGCCGCTGCCAATTGTTTGTGGCTAAAATGAAAAAGGTAAACAAAAACTTTTGTGTCTCGCTGAAAAGAGAGAGAGACAGAGAGAGTGAGAGAGAGAGAGGGGGAGCGTGCTTGGCGTCTGCGGGGTGTGCTTTGGGGGCGTTGGCACACAATGGATCCAAGCTCATAGGCGGCAAGCAGGCAATCAGCAGGCAATGAGTGCAACGGCGGGGCGGCGGCGGGTGGCACGTGCAATGAACTTGCCTAGGCCTAGACGCTGCACTGTCTCTCTCTCTAATGCGCTCTTTGTTTTGTTGGGGCAGCTTGAGGCGCGCTTTTGATGTGGCACGACGACGGAGGCTGTGACTCTTTTGTCGCATGCGATTTGATTAATTTCGGCTGACTGCGGAGTTGTATCTTTGTGTTGCAAGTTCTGTTCTGGTTTGTCTGAAAGTCACAAATTATTGTAATTAAGCGCTTTTGTTGTTGTTGTTGCTGTTGGCTTTCCAACTGTCTCTCGTTTTGTGTATTGAGCGCTTACCAAATTGGTTGCGCCTCCTTTCGTAACAAATTCTTGAAAAGCTGCTGCTGCTGCCGGGTGATTGACCATGAAAAGATACAGATACAAGCCCAAGACTTTGCAGCACTTGGAGGCCCCGAAAACGCACACACACACACACACACAATCCAAGACGGGGCGCGCTTTGTACCTTTTTTCATGCTACACGCACACCTTGTAATCCCCTCATGCCCGACTACGAGCCATGGGCCAACCGGCTGGGCAACGCTTGTTTAAAAGTTTTAGGCCGACTCGCGGTTGGATCTCTGTGCTGCCGTCCCGCTCAGCCGCTGTGCCCCATCGAAGCCATGATTAATGATGCGTTTCTGTTGTGATTCGTTCTAAACGTGGGAAATGATCAGCAGAAGCAGCAGCAGCAGCGCTTTTAGCTATCGCTGCTACCTTTTTGACTTTGCCACTTTCTGCGCCTTTAAAGACCACGCAATTTTTATTTTCGGCTCATACGAATACACTGCCATGTGTGTGTCTTTTGTTTTCCAGCCAGTTTTAACATATCTTTGATTTATTTAATCAAACTTTTGACACAAGTTAGCTAGCAAATCTTTAATTTATGGCTTTTTATCTCTTCTCACATTTGAGTCATTCCTAACTTTAGCAATCAAAGTTCTAAGTTGCCTTTGGCCTTAAGCTGTCGACTACAATACATAGTTTGTCATAGCTGGTTAACTAAAGTTTGCCCTTTGGCTGTTTATAGACAAGTAACTGCAGGCGCAGTATTGTATCTGCATCTATTAGATACATTATAAAATAAAATGAATAAAATGTTTGCCTAATTGCCCTATCTACTTAATTGCTATTAGCAGAGCGCGTCGCCAGCGTCTGGTCCCAGTTGCCGCCAGCCAGGCGCAGCTGACTTTGCCTTTGCCTCTTGCCACATTTCATGTCTGCTTTTTTGTTGTATCTATGCCTTGCTTTGGCCTGATCTAAAAACAAAACAAACCAAAAAGATAGTTAACGGCTGACGTCTTATAACACCGAAGTTTGTATGCACTTTAGATAGCAGAAGGTAAATATCACGCTGCTATAGCGAAGAATATAGAAAACTTTGTAGCACCTTTGAGGTTGTTTGTATAAACTGCGGAACTCTCTACCGACCTGAAGGAAGAACAATTTGATTGTGGCAAGGACCTTTCAAAGAAGAAAAATACCCAATTCCACGACTTTAATTCCCTAGACTTTAACCGATTTGCCGTTCCAGTTCAAACGCATTCAGCAAGCAAGTCACAATGGCAGTCGCTGGAATTGTGCAACATATATCTGGAAATGTCATGCTTTCTACACATGATTCGAATTACATAATTTGCGTGGTGAAAACGCGCATCTTTTGGTAAATATTATGTGTTTTCAACTCTAAAGGTCTCCAAGTTCTAAGTGTTCATACGGACGGAGAGATCTGGTTACATACACTGGACTATTGTCACTGATCACCCATGAAACATACGGTCAGTCGAGCCTTCTACTTTCAGTAGCATACATATATGGCACAAATCCTTTTGTACACGTTATAATTAGCTAAATTTATACAATTCTGAAATGATTTGACAAGATTTGACCAAAAAATTACTTTGTATAGCAATGTAACCTTTAGAAACCGAAGCTACTTGAGCTACCCATCATTTCGGTGTCTCTATAGTTAACCCTTGAAAGCGTTACAAATGTCTTTAAACACTCGATTATGCTATTCCTTATGTAAAGGGTATACAAATAGTAAAAAAAAACTTGCTTGCGCACTGCGCACTTCCTGCTAATGGCTGCCTGGTTCATCGACGATGTCTTACGAATGCCTGCGATTGAGTTTCGAAACACTCACATGCTTTTTATAGAACTCTAACTTCATTTGTTTATGTATGTATGTATATTGCCAATTTGGCTTCTATTTTTTTAGCAGGTAGTTCGTAAAACATCTTCAAATACGATATAATGAGTAACTGTAATTTTGGGTGGTTAAGTGCCTACCTAATGCTTGATTGAGTTGATTTGTGCCAGGCAACAAGAACAACAACACCATTGACAACGGTCTCTACGAGTACACTCTAAGTGCCTGCCTTGCTTTCGGTTTATACAGTGCACACGCGATAACGTGAACTTATTAAATACTAGCGTCTTTGCTTTCATGAGTTGTCAAAACTCTGTATGATTTATATGTTTAACCCTAGAACGTCAACCTTCGTCAAAATGACTACGCACGATCCTTTTTTATTTATTTTTTTTTTGGTTTTTAAATATTTTGCGTAGTCAAAATGACCAAGGGATAAAAATGAAAACTGATATTTAAGACCGAAGCAAAAGGTACAGTACGTACATGAAAGCTGCCAACTTTTCACAAGTAAAATAAGAAATGTAGTGAAAAACTATCATTTAAAACTCCTTCATATCCCATATAGTTTCTTTTTAAAAACTTTCTTTTTACAAAAATGTTCAAAGCCAAGTCGATCATCTGCTTACACTTTTCTTCCTATTTATTCACTACAATGTTAATAACTTTGTGATGTCTAAAGAGTTCGAAATATCAGTTTGGTTTTTTTTGTTTTACTAAAAAATTGCTCCATTTTGGCTCAACTTCGCCAATTCGAGCCTTAATGCTCGGAGTCGGTCAACTTCCCTTGATCATCGCATCCATCACAAATGTAATCTAATTTAGTCAGTGAAAGATCATTTCCCGATCAAACCTACATTCAGTTTTTCCTAAATATCCTTGAAGGATATAAAAAACCAAAACTTAGTCATTGAAAAAATGTTTATACAGTATAACTATATATTCCAAGAATAATAAAAAAAGGTCTGTAAGGGTTAATATTTTTAATAAAAAAAATGTATTCTTCAAGCTTCGTTATTGTTCACTTATCGACACAATATTATTTTGTTAGCATTCGAAGTTGCTTTAGTATCCGGGTTTTTTTTCTCAAGAAGTTTGCCCTTTTGTACTTTTATTTAACATATTACAAAGGAACAATAGCAACTAAAACGATGTGGTACAACGAGAATCTGCATAAACAATTTTGTGTCTACCAAACAGGCACATTTGTCTACAAATAGGATTTCCGCAAATAGAAAAACTCGCATCTTAAAGTATTTGTCAATTGCTAGTATAAACACGTTGAATTACCTAAATTACTGTTTATTTAATAAAACATTCTAACTGTATTCAGCTTTTAGAGTAGTTAATGTAAAGATTTCGCATAATAAATCGTTCGTTCGCGTTTTCGGGTGCGCACTGTAGTGTTATCTCGCCAACTCCCAAAAACTGCATGTTGCTTCCACTCAATCACTCGCACTTAAACACTCTCTTCGAACGTGCTCACTCAAACTCGCACTCTTAAGTGCTCTCTCGACGCCTCGCTCAATTTTCAACATTGCTGCTCGCGGCTGCTTCTTTGCTTCTTGAGCTGCTGGTGCGCCGCCTGCCTTCTGTCGCTTTTGAGTCGTCTTCGAGTGCGCAACAAGCTTGAAATTGTGCGGCGTTCGTACGTTCGTTCGTTTGGCGTTCGTTAAAGATCAGCGCGTATCGTTTGTTACTTCTTAAGTTAAGTTCTTTGCGTCGACGTCGTCGCGTGTGTGCAAACAACACTGCACAAAATTAGATGTAAATTGTTTATACTAAATGATTGTAGGCTGCGTTTTGTTCAAAAAGAGCCGCAATAATTTTCACATTTCCCTGATGGCTGTGTAATCCAAGGGCTGCGTTTGGCCTGTGTTGGTTTGCTTGCGTTTCATTTAGGTGAAAATTACTTGCTGTGCATTGTGGAAAAGTCATGCGAAAAGTGTTATGAAGAAAAGCTTACAAGAAAACAAAGTACGTGTAGTAATTGCATTATTTATGGTCGAAACGTGAGGCGACAAAATGTAAAAATTCAATTGACGCCAACAACAAAATGTGTTCGTGTTTGTGTCTAAAAGTATTTATTATAAATCGTGCATAAAAGGCGATAACGTCAGAAGCAGCGCAACTACAACAAAATGTAAATATTATAAACTTAATAATACCCAGCTAAGAGCCAAGTTTAAATCATTTGCGCGTTAATAATACTTTAGAAGTTACAGCACATTCAGCTGTGTTTTATAACTTTCGAGTTCTCGTAGCTCGTAGTGTCTAATGGTTTAGAAGTTATTGGGAAATGCATAAGATTGCATTTCTAACAGTAAAAGTGGCTTATGTCACACACAAAAGTAGTATCATTTTCTAGTTTGTTATTTTTGGTCAACGCTGGCAACTCTGGCCGCAAAGTTGTTTAACTTGTTTCTTTTTGGCGTGCGCAGTCAGAGTTTTTGCCTCAACTTGCGCTTTGCCTTTTTTTTTTAAGATACTCTGCACCCCAAGGGAAATGGGTATATTAGATTATTGCAAACAAAATAAAATGTATGTAACATCTAGTCGGAAGCAAAAATGCAGCTTACTCTCAAACTTTGTCAAATTTTGTATACATTTATTGATCTTCTATTGGTTAGGAGCCTGTTACACCAAGCGAGGTACACTAATATCGCCCGTAAGTTGTCACGCATGCATTTCATATTAGAATGCATTCTAATTTCGAGCTAGATTTTGTGAGAGATTTTTTCACTTTATCAACTGAAAATCTCGCTTCGTGTAACAAGCGCTTATGATAAGACATTGGATGAGGTGCCCTACAGTTAGGTACACAAGTTTTACGTTGAGAGCGAGACATACGTTTTGTTTATTAAACACAAGTGAGACTATATAACAAATTTGTTGCCTTTATATATTATATTAAAATATTTAACGCCTTCGATTGTTTTTCGATTTCGAGCTCTCTCTGAAATTGCTTATTCTATTTAAACAGTTGTTCTTTTGCATTCAGTATTTTGTTTTTGGGATAAAAACCCGACTCTACCGTAATTAAATTTGCGGTTTACGACAAATATTTCAAATTACAATCGTAAAACTCGACATAGACATTTGTTTGTTATAAAACCGGTTCTTTCAAAACCACATAGGTTAATTACTTAGTGAAACATTAGATAATACGCCTTAAGTACATGACTCTTTGGCCACTTTGTTCTTTTTTGAACTGTTATAGTTCCGAAAATAAATATTTCATGAAAAATCGCAATACGCGTGTAAACTAATTTTTTCACACAGAACTTTTGACAATTTCAGACTATTTAAAAATCTGATACCAAAAAAGATTTTCGATTTGAAAAAGAATTACCACTATATGCAAATATGTTGTGTAAGTGCTACAAGCACCAAAATAATGACTCAGATGGACTTACATATATGATTTATTTTTGATGGTACAAACCTCCAGTACTCCAAAATAGTTTTTCACTGCTAACGATCAAACTTTTCACACAGAAAGCAGACACTTGACACATGGCATTCAATGATGTATTCCCAGCTCTTCTAAGCGCTTCTAAGTCGCTTGTGAATAGTAGTGTATATGTAAGTCGACTGTAGGCGACACACTTGTTTTTGTTTGGTTTTTGTTTATGCTTATCTACGCAACTGCGTTGCTTCTAAGCCGAAAACATTTATTTAGTTTTTGGTATTTTTTTTCTTCTTCAACTTACTGTCAAAAGTTAATTAACTTGTAAAATGTTTGCATAAAATACCAAATTGAATGCTGTGGGGCTATGTGGCTGTGCTCCATCCAAGCTTTCATGAGAACCTTTTTAATGAGTGAAAAGCCAGTTTGTTAGTGTAGTGTTTTTTCCGTTTATTGTTTATTGTTTATCCGCGGGCTTGCTCTTTGTTGTTGTTGTTGTTGTTATTGTTGTATGTGCGGTTGGCCACGCTGCTTTATCTTTGGCTCTAGCCTCTTGCCTAGTCACAGTCTTCTGTGTTTAATGGCTAATGACAGGTTTTTGTTGTTGTGCATAAATCAGAAAAACAAAAAAATTATGTTGAAAAAAAAAGAAAAGAAATAAAATTGTTGAGGAATTGACGTGCGACGCACGTGTGTGGTGGCTAAAATGTTGTGGCCGATTATGAGTTAACTGCTAACTGCACTTTTTGCTGCTGTTCAATTGCATAAGCGTAAGAGCAAGGGAGAGAGAGAGAGAGAGAGAGAGTGGCAGAGATTGGCAAACGAGAAGTGCGTGCCCAGTAGGAATGAAGTGCACAAAAAATGCAGCTGTTGAGAAAGCATTTTGAAATTGTTTTGTTTGAGCCTGTTTGAGTTTTTGTGGGCTTGCTGCTTTTTGTTTTGTTTTAAAGACTCCTCATGCTTAGCTTAGCCCGACAAATGTAGAAGTAACATTTAGATGATCTCTTTTAGTCGAACGTGTTCATAGAAATCAAACATTTGTGGCACATTATTTCAGAGGTACAATACCAACCATAACTCTTACACCCATATTTTTAGCTTGCTCTTTTTTAAAGGCCAGTCTAGCAGAATACGCAATATGTATGCATACGTCTTAGCTTTTGAACTTTAGCATCTGTAACTCGGCCTAGACTTAACTTAAAAAAAAACAACTTTAATTTAAAGCAAATAACCTTTTTACTTGACACTATGATATCAAAAACCATTCAAGGTTGGTATAAATAAATAAAAAAAGTAAAATAAAAACTTGAATTCAATATAGTACTAGGGAGCTCCGCCCCTGCTCTCTGAAAATAAAAATAAAGTTGGGTTTTTTCGTATGTGAAAGAAGGGCAACTTAGCCAGCTACACTAAACCAGCTTAATTTAAGTTTATCCATTTTCATTAGGAAAATACATTTTATCTACCAACATTATTTGAATTAATATACGGATAGTAATTACTCAGTATCTTCTTATATATAATATTTTGTGGTTACACTGCTCGCATAAATAGCTCTTAAGGCTAGGTTAATTGTAACCCATTTAACAACTCTAATATTGTGTAATGAGTCCCTCAATGTAATTGTCCTTGAATTGAATTCAATGTTTCTAGATTTATTTTCTTTATTCACGCCCCATTTAGGCTTATTTCTGCAGAACAGGAGTTTCGAACTACATGCAGATTTATTTTAATTTTTTGTATTTATTATATTGTCTACTTTGAGCAAAAGCTTCTCTTTTCTTATGCCCTCACATATAACTCTGTGTTTTGAAATATGAAGAAAACTTTAGTTTTCTCTCAGAATATTTCAAAAGTTTTGCCAAGAGTCAGCGCAGTGCCAGAAATCGCTTTCAACCGAATTTTTCCCACAGCAACCAACAAAAAATCAAAAACAACATCGATCATTCTTAGAAACTTTGAATAGAATATCAAGCAGACAGAAAGCACAGAGTATACGCTGTAATACGCTATAATAGCGAAAGAAATACGCTATATTTCGAAATTTTTGAAGAGCATTTTAAATTGAAAATCTTTGAATTCGAAATGGAAAGAAAATATTGCATAAAATATAAAGATTTTTCCGATTTCATTTTTTGATTTTGACGTCACTCTTTAAAACAAAGCCATAGCAGCTTTACATCATACACGCGTGACGGCATATAAGCCCTTATCAGAATTTCAGATACACATTTCAGACCAAAAGCATTGCGTCGCTAAGCCAGAACTATCATTAAGCACGTATAGTAAGAATTCTGTCATAATCGGTGGTGTGCCTGAAATCTCTTTCAGCCGATTTTCAACTTTTTCAATCAAACAGCAATGTGCTAGAACTATATTTGAGATCATGGTAAATCTAACAAGTCAGCATCGTTCGACGGTTTTTTTTTTTTTTTTTTAAGAAAATGCCTATGAAACTTTAGTCAAACCGTCTAGAGATTTCTGGCACAACTCTGAATAGCTATTGAACTTCAGATTTTTCAAAAGATGTATGAATGGATCTTTAAGACCCATATGCGCTGATTTGATTTAATAAAATCATAATTTTCTGACATTGCAACATAACTTCGCCTTCTCAGTTGGTATTCAATTTACTCATACAGTGCTGTAGCGTTCTTCCTTGTCTTCTTCTCTTGACTGACAGGGAAATATGGCTGTTTAAGTCAACTCCCCTTATAAGTTCACTCAAAGCATCATCGAAAATAGCAGTTTAGCAGCCGTTACCTAAGTAGTAAATTTTCTACAATTTTACAAACCACTGCACAAAGGAATTTCTTAGTAGAATTTGTTCCAGAAATCGCTAGCGGGTGGCAATTAGCTAAGCGATGGCAAAGACGGCCTAAAAGCGCAGTTAGTTAAGTGCGTTTAGTTCAAGTGTTTGCTGCGTCTCTCTTCCACACACAGAAAACCAATTTGTATGTTTTGGCCCAATCGCACACACACACACACACACACCCTGAAAAAAAAAAAAACAACAACATAAAACGACAGTTGCATGCATGTTTGCGCATGCGCAGACGCGCAGGTAGTAGCTTGAGCCAAAATGTGCGTCTTTTGACTGTTTCTATCCGATTGCCTCATTGCTCTGGTGTTTGCCTCACTTCGTCGGGCTAAGGGGCTTTCCGTATCTCGCTGTCTGTTTGGCTTCGCGGCGGCGGCCTCTCTGTCTCATTGTGTAATTCAATACATATTATTCTTTTCGAAACAGGATCTTGTTTTCTTTCTGATTTTTCGTCGAGAGCTGATGATTGGTTTGTTGTTATGGGTCGATTGGAAAGATACAACGAATTTTTCGGTTTTTAGTTTGTTTTCTTGTGTGCATAATTTTTCAAGAATTTATTTGCTGTTTGTTTTATGTGCCTTACGAGTGTTGGCTGTAGTTGTTGTTGTAGCACGTCACTTGAACTGCTTAAGCCTGCTTATCACGTACACATTATATGTGGTATATATGTAAATGTAGTTATTTTTTTTACCCCGAGTGTGCTCAGTTTTATGAGTAGTATATTTTTTAGACTGGCAATTGAGGGCGTGGCCCTAGACAGCCATAAAGTGTCGATCAAGTGCTTGAAATGCGCTTTATTTATAGTTGGGGTTTCGTATGTACATAAAGTTTTGTTATACTTCTCTAGCACAAAGCTTCTGCAATCGTAAACAAAATGAAGTCTCAAATTTCAATAGAAATCAATTTTAACTACTTACTTGCACTCACACACACATTGAATGACTCACAAAGCTTTTGATTAGCTTTGAGTTTTCTTTATAAATATTTTTACTGGCTGCATTTCGAGTGAAGCCCATAAAATTAGCCGTAAAAAAGTGCCTTAAAAATTGTTACTAAAGAAACATAACAATTTACAGAAATGAAAATATCTTTATAAAAATCACTTGGACATAAAATTTGTACGTTTTATTGTCAAGATCTCACATATTGTACATGTAAAACTATAATGCACAAGCAAACTGCTCATAAATGCCACTTAAAAGAAGTAGAAAAAACAATGTTTTGATGGGTTTTCTAAAACCTGAAACCCAGAGCAAGAAAAGCAGGAAAACGCTTAAAGATAACATTACATAAGCAAGGCAAATAGATTTTCCCCACATAATTAGGGTAACTAAATGAGCTCTTTTTCTGGTAAATTCGGGTTTACGGCAGTAACTGCTGCCGAAGCGGCTCGCATGGCAAAACGTATTAGTAGTAAGCCACTTTTGGGTTCAATTCCATATTTTGTGTAACTAATATAAAAGCGATTTTGTTTTAAATTTCTTATGAATTATACGTTTGGTTTAAGTATACCTTGCTTTTTGTCCATCAATAAAGTTTTGTAATCATGGGTGATTTGAGTACAGGGCACCGGACGACAAGACCTTTTTGCATTACCCTTGTTGCTTTTCCTTTCAAATATTACGTTTCTGCTTCAAAAACCCATTTTCCTAATATATGTTTTGTCAAATTTTTAAATACATCTTTTTCAAGAACCCGTTCTTTATCTCGTCACATAAATTATATCATGTAATCATAATATGAATATCATACAAGTACCCACGATTTCGTCACACGTTTTATACTACGAAGATGTTTTTTTTGTTTTATTTATAATGTTAGTATAGATCTCGAAGATCTAGCAGCATTTCATAAGTTTACATTAACAGATTTTGTAACTACAAGTTACAAAGATCAATTAACTTGCACAGTTCTAACGTCGCTCCCTTTAGAAGTAATCCATCGATAGAGAGGAGAGGCCTGTTAACAGTTCGTGGAGCTCGCTCATTTTCACTTGCTGTGCGTGCCGCTTGGCGCTTTTCCTGCCTGTCGAAACAGGCTAAACCACTTGCTGGCCGCTTAATATACTTGCGTGCAACTGAAATTTATAGCGCCAAAAGATCCTTCAACCTAACGGTAGTTGGCAGCAGCACCGCAGCATCGCAGCATCGATGCTGATGAGCAGCGCAACCTGCAACATTTTGAGCATTTGCAAATTTATGAGCATTTGTGTGCTGCTTTGGCAAGACCAAGAGCAAAAATCAGGCAATAAAAAAAAGGTTTCTGCCGAAGGTTGTGGCTGGTTGTGCCTCTAACTAGTAACTTGACTTGGTTTGCAGAGAGCCGCGGAAAAAAAGCAAAAAAAAGCAAGCAAATGCTAAACGAGTTTTGCTGAAACTGGTATTTGGGCATATTCTGGGTATAGTAAGTTTGTATGTATGTTGAGAAGGCCCAGCAACATTTGTTGCTAAACTTTTGTTGCGAAAGCGCACCAATTTTACCGTTAGCCAGATAGCCAGCTTGCAATTTGGCAAAGAAGAAATTGGCTCAGGCATTAAATTGCATTTGCTTTGGTGCATATAAAAATTGCACATTTATTACTTGCCCGCATGGGTCAAGGTCAGCTACGTGCCATTTCATTTAACTGCTGCTTGCCACTGCCACAAAATATGACAAACGAAAGCGTAGTCCCAAAAAAAAGATACAACGTCCAAATGTGCCCCCTGTAACCCTGGGCAGCGCCCCAGCACTTCCTGACTTGTCATGCATGTATCTTGAAAGTCGTTCGACTTTGTTTTTGTTTAAAGTGCTGTTTTTTCAGAGTTTTTGCGATTTTCGACTTGACCGCTTTAAATTTATACAATATTGTGTTTTGGGCTTTTTACGGATTTGCGCGCTTTTTGTATTGTTTTTTTGGGCTCAAATAAAGCACGTTAACGAATCAGGTCAAAACGGTTTCTTGCGCTGGAGAAAGGCGTGGCAATTTCCATTCATCTGCAAGTCGTTGCTGTTGAAAGTGAGCAACGCTTTCTTTTTAGCATACTAAATCATCTCACAAGGTCATCCAGGTTTAATGTAACTGCCTGCTACTGCTCTTCATTCGACTTAAAATTAAACTCAAATTTAACGCACATAAAAACTCATGCAATTTATATTTTGTAGTATTTTATAGTAAAAGTTGTTGGTTTTGTCTCTAAAGAGCGCACAACAAAAATTTCACTTGACTTTTGTAGTTTTGCGGTTTTGTTTTTGGGCCAACTTGCCCATAAATTCGGCACAAACAAATAAAAAATAACTTATATATGAATAATTTTTTGCCCATTTGTTTGTTTACTTTGCTTTTTAAGGCTTAACTTTTGACAGACTTGACAATTTCTAGCGTTATTTTGAATTTAGTTATAACTTCGTCTTGGCTACTCTTATCACTAGACCGCTAAATAAGTTCAATTAACAGCTGAATTTCTGGGGAACTTTTCAGCCCACGCCCTTAAACAGTGTTCATAGCGTTGAAAACCAACTGTTAACTTGCTTAATCTTAAACTAATTTCAAGTTTTGAAACGATTTGCTGAACAATTATGCTGGCAAGCTGCGTCTATGCTCGTGTTTTAATACCCTTTTGGAGTACAACAAGTTCTCCAAGGTGTGTCATACATTATGATTGTTTTTACCAAAATGAACAGCAATTGCCAAGCCTAACGAGATTCGATCAAGTTTTTTGACGATCAAAACAATCTTCAAAACAGGATACATTAAACTCTGAACAGGGACAATTTCAATCGTCAACTCAGATCCGATTGACGACTGATCATGGATACCTGAACAAATGGTCAATCAATCGTCAAGTCAGGTGCGATTGACGACTGATCATGGATCTCTGTTCAGTTGAGCACCGATTTGCTTTTAGTGATTGAACTGAACATTTGTGTGGTCTGGTACGATTGACGACTGATAATGGATTCCTGATCAGATAAGCACCGATCTATCTGTTGTAATTGAACTGTTGTATTGAACTGAACCTTTGTTGCTGACAATTTCAATCGGCAAGTCAGGTACGATTGACGACTGACCATGGATCCCTGATCAGATGAGCAACGATCTGTCTGTTATGATTGAACTGTCGCATATAATCGTCATGGCACGTACGAGTGACGACCGATCATGAACCCCTATTCAGTTGATCACTGATCTCTTTGTTGTGACTGAACTGTTGCATTGAACTGAATCTTTATTGAGTACAACTTTAATCGCCAAGTCAGGAAACATTTAGGACTGATCATGGATCCTTAAACAAATGGTCAACTTCCATCGTGAAGTCAGGTACGATTGACGAGTGATTTTGGATCCCTAATCATTTGAGCACCGATCTGTCTGTTGTAATTGAAGTGTTCCATTGAATTGAATCTTTTTTGTGTTGGAATGTAAAGAGGAATGTGCTCAGTGACAAGAGTAAAAGAATTGAAGGCCTATTTGTGTCAAGGTTAGAGTATGTAACCTTCATCGCCACGCTAATAGCCTACTGAATTGTTCTGTGCTTCTAAACTCAAAATAATTTTAATTCTAAGCATTTTTCAACTCAATTTAAACTTGCCGACGCTTCTTCAATGTCTGTGCTGCCCGCATTTGTTCTATCAAAACTAATTAAAAGTTTCCGCTTTCACATATAAGAAAAAAAAAAATGATTATTGCTTGAAATTAAAAGTGTTCTAGTTTCTGTACGGTCTAATTGGACATTTCCAGCTCCAAACGAAGTCCGTCCGTCCGTCATTACCCATAATCGAACATGAAATTAAAAAGAGCGGGGCGAAAACATAAATCAATTTAACTTCAGGCATTCGTAGAGCTACCCTGCCAGGCGCTTCATTAAGTCTTTTTTTCATCTTGGACTATCTACTACTGCGTCCCTCCTGACGCCCCCGCGGATTGGACAGAAATTAATAAAGTTTACGCTTTGTTTGAGCAATTACAAATCAAAATGCAAAATGAGATTAAATTGATGTAACCTCAACCGACTTTGAGCATCTGCAACATTACCATTAGCATTAAGTTCATTATTATCATAATCATCATTAGCAGCAGCAATTACAACAACAACAAAAGCAGCAAAAGTATCGAACACGTCAGCATGAGCTTTATAAATATTGTAATATTGCTGCATCAGCATCAAGCATCAGGCGAAACCTCATTTATTATTATTCTCTTAATATGTTTTTGTTGCTTTGGTATTTGGTGTTTTACTAATTCACTACACAAAGAGTTTGTTGACTTGGTTACGAAGGTCTCACTGTGCAGAGTTAGAGTATTTCATCATAATCCAGATGCTTTAAGCACAGGATGTTTTCTTCAAAGTGCTCCCAGACTAGTCTTCCCTAACTTGGAATATTTGAGGTTCCAAGAGTAATGAACTAATTGCAGCTTTTTGTGAAGTCCTTGTGTCTTGAAGCGGCTGATGGCCCAGATCCCATGTTGTTGTTGGGGGGGGGGTTAAATGTGACTATTTGTGACATGTGACATGGGGGGGGGGGGATAATCATCAACATTTTGATTACGTCAATTATGAACAGCCCCTTGCTATAGATTTCTCGAATCGGATTGCAAAAATATCCAGCCCTACAGAGTTCCCACATGCAAACTTTGTTTGTGGAATGTGCCGTTTTTAATCAGGGATCGGCAAGCAAAGAGGCTTGCCCCATCGGCAGCTATCAAGTAGAGCTCAAATGTGTACAGTTGCTTTTGACAACTTCTTAGCTTTCACTGCGGATCCCTTAACTAAGAACTAAAGTTTTTGAAAAGTTGTTTTGTTCTTAAATTTGATGAATGAACGGAAATGCAATGTTTGTTCTTCGGGGTACTAAATCAAGAATCGAAGAAAATCAGCACTTTAAGTTCTTTTGATACTCATATGCCCTTTTTGGATAGTTTGTCAGGAGAAAGAATTCCCAAGAGATAACTTGATAGAGTAGCCAAATTGTTTTAAGTGCTTTTAAGAGAGTCCAAGTCAGGACCACAAAACTTATGGAATTCGTGAGAGATTCAGTTAGTGATGGGATCAGTTTACCAAGTCTCGAGGTAACTGAGTGGCTGCTGATTAGGTTGCTAAGTCGTTAGAAGAGCTTTCAAAACATTCAACTTATAAGGATAATTTGTGCTCGACAAAAACTATGATAAACACATGCGATTTAGCTGCAAAATGGAATCAAGGAATGTCTTGTAAATTTAAGTACCAAACACGGTGTTCAAACCTATATTTGACTTAAGAGTACATATCTATGATATAAAAAGCTAAGGAAAACTTTGTGGACCCCTTTTTCACCAACTATAAGGAAACTAATATGGGTGAAACTTATATCATTGTTTAGTCAATTTCTATAAGAAGTGCAGAATATAAGTTTTATTCATTTTTATTTTACTTGTGTATATGGGTGATTATAACTTGTAACTGAAATTAACATTTGGTCCAAAATGGGTTAAAGCATAACTTTTGGAAAACATTATTTTTGACCATTTAAACTAAGGGCATTTCAAATACGGCTTTCTCAAAACCCAATTTTCTTTCTTGTTCTCATAAATCGCTGTTATTAATGCAGTTTTTCTTGTTTTTGTTGTTGAGGTTTTCCATTTGGCTTTCAAATTTTGTTGCACTTGGTTACGATATAATAAAACAACAACATGGAATGGAATAAATTTCCTGACTTTAACCTGACACAAATGTGACACGGCTTTAAACGCATCAAAACACATTTACATTTCAAAGCTTGTTTTTTCATTATTGTCTCTACTCTATGTTTATCTATTAATTCTCATTGTCTTATAAAGGCCATAAACAATGTGTAGTTAATGTTGATATGTTGTTGGTTATAAATCAAATGAAACAGAATTGCAACTTCAGTCGCCGTGATTTATTACCACTCATAAGTATTCCTTTAAGTATCTAGATATCTAGTATCTTCTAGTATTTGCTGCAGCAACTAGTTAAACATAATTCTAATGCAAAACAGGAACACAAACCACAAACTTAAATCATTATTTGATTGATTGTTGAAATTGCCAAGCATTTTGGTCATTTTGCCGAGCAATTAGCTGGCAACAACAACAACAATATCACATACACAACGGCAACAACAAAAGCGAAACAAATCTGCTCGAAAAAATGGTCAAATGCTTCCGTGTGAGCCATATTTTAGCCATTCGTGGAAGCCCCCGCGTGGTGGTCATCGTCGTTTTGTTGTACTTGAACATTGGGTTGGCTCATTAACCCCCTCGTGGTGAAGTGTTTGCGTGTTTGTCCAAGCAACTGCACAAAAACAATTTGTTGTAGTACTGAAAAGTTAAGTTCGCCGAAGCTAACATACTCTTACAATGAGAATAACTTTACATTTAAAGAACTTCTCGAAGAATTCGTATGTTGTTAACTTAGACATAATTATAGCCTGGTTTTACATTACACTCTCTTTCTTGTTTACGGTTTGGTGCCCAAAAAAAGTGAAATTTTGTAAATTGGTTGCAGACTTCTTATAAATATAGTGACACCGTTTAAGAATAGAATTAGAATCTTATATTCGATTTCTCGTGGGTGCGATGGCTCTTCCGATAGAGTTGAAACCATCCCTAGCACTCAGGCATCAAAATTTTTATAGTAAGGAAGAGCAACGTTTTCGGAACAAACAATCGAATTTACGTCGTGAATTGGCAAGTTCATTCGTCTTCTAGGGTTTAGACTTTAAACTGTCGTGAATTTCGTGATTTCATCATTGTTCTCTTAAGGTTGAGCTAGAGTAAAAGTAGTTTAAACTATTCATCTATATGTAAAAACGATAAACAAAAATGCAGTGTGGTACCTATTACTTCGCAATAACGAACGTTTTGAAACCTATACCATTCGAAAGAAAAAATGTTTGTATAAGTTTCAGTTGGATATGTTGCATTTTAGTTACGTAAAAGTTGAAATAATGTGCTATGCACCGCCTGAAGAATATGTTTCTATGTATCGCTTCTTTTTAGCATTCTACCGGAGTGTAAAAAGCATGTTGTTTCCTATCGTCTTCGGGATGCATGCTAAAGGTACTTCTTGGTGAAGAGCCTGCCTTCTTACAGTGAAAAAACAACGTAGTTCCATTGTTAAACAAAAAACATCTTCGAAGTAAAAAACAATCAATGATCAATCTTCGGCTATATCTTTCAAACCAATAGCTAAATAAAAAACCCGTATATAAAGAGGTTAATCTACGCTGTAATACCTAGACAACGGTATATTGTTCGACCGCATCAGACGCTCTAGGCAAAAGCTCAAAACTTGCTGTAATATATAGCTAGTGAGCTACAGCACTTCGTCAGAGTCTCTTCCTTTCGTTATGATTCACGCTTCTATTTGCCGTTGTTTCATAGTGATAAGGAATGTACTTAATTTTAAATAGAAGCGTGTCAGAAGGCATTCTTTTAGTAACAATATTCAGCATATTAGTGAAATACAATCCTTTGATTATGCCGCCTGGGAGTTATTTCTGGGTTGGAACACATAAATGTCGATATCTGTCATCAATTATTACGTTTACTTATCTAAGTATATAAAACGGTAATTAGGGCTTAATGTTATGATATGATAACTGGAAATGTAGCTATTACTTCAAATCTATTTATATCTCCAAATAATGCAACTTGTGCCAAAATAAGTGCAACTACATTTTTGCGAACTTTCGTGTGATATAGTTATTGTTTACGACTGTTTATAATTAGTTTGTTATCTAAATACAAATACATTTGATATGGGAATATCGTAAGTCACATTGCTGGGAAACTAATTTTGATCAGCGATTCCGATGACAACTATCGGCAAGTATTCTCGCATAAAAATGAACCCCTAAGACAAACAGAGGGTTAATGCTTAATATAAAACTAGCAAAGAGGATACACAAAATCGTGTCAAATGGTTTAAACTGGCTCAGATAATTATTTTTTTTTAGCCCATTTTTAATCAAATTGTTTTTTTTTCTATTTCTTTTTTGTTTTCGGTTTTGCATTTAGCTGTTTAATTTTAATGTGCTAATTAAACTAGTAACAAAAAAAAAAAACAACAAAACAAAACAATTGACACTAAAGAAACGCCAAGAAAACGCTAAAAAAACGCGCGCTTGTGCAGTTTGTAGAGTTGGTTGGTTTTTCTTTTTTTTTTTCGTGCCATTACAAATGATTCCTTGCGTGAGTCTCGCCGAAACGAGTGTATTGGGCAACATGAAGGAGCGTGTCAAGGAAATGAAGGTGTTTGGCTGTCGCCTCAACTTTTGGAATCACATCGGGCACAGTTTGACCAGCTCGAAAGGTAAAGGTAAATATAATTCGAAATCGTACAAACAGAGTTAAGATCGTTAGCTACACGCGGTAGTGCTTCATAAATCAAAAACTTAAAATGACGAGTCGTTAAGCTGCAGCTATTTGAATAGCTACAAAGCGCAAAACCTTGACTAATTTTATAGCTCGTTGACTTGGCAAATCTCCACGAATCTTGTGTAATACTCCCGCAAAAGAATGCTAGAGTTGGTAACATAAAAAAGTTGGTGACTTTTCTGCAAACTCGTTGACATTTATCGCCTCACACATCGCATGCAAAACGAAAGCGAGGGTTGGGGTTACGAGCGAGGGTCTCTTGTTATGGAAGATTGTTGCTTGCTGATTACAGCTTGTCGGGGCGATCGTTTAGCGAGTGACTTGACTGCAATTACAAGTTGGCCCGAGACTCGTCTCTCTGTCTTTCTGGCAACATGTGAGCAATAATTATCGTGATTATATGGCTAAGAAGAAAAGAAGCAGCCAAGAAAATTGCAATAAGCAATTGTTAGATGACGACTGGTTCAGGCGCTGCTGGCTCCAGACGTTTGACGGGTTAGTCTGCAAAACTACAACATACAACATATGACAGCAGCAAAAACAGCAACAACAACAACTAGCAGCTGGCTAAATGATGCCAACGGGTTGATAAACGAAACCAAAACGACACACAGACATGGAAGATCTCTGCAACAATTGCATAATTGAAATAAATTAGCAGCCAGACAGACAGACATACAGACAGTCAGCCAGGTTAAGCTGAGTCAAGCCTATAAACTGGGCACGCGTAGGTGCCAGTACCGGATCCAACTTGGCAGCGAAAGAGTAGACAACGGTTGGGAGTATTATTTCTCTATAGGCACTATTCCAAGCGAAATTGAAAGTGCCAATCGTGAATGGTGTAAAGCCAATTGACGATACCAACAATCAACTGAATGACTGGGCGTAGCAGCAAAATGCATCTAGCAGATACATCAATGTCAATGAGGCAATCACAACTCCGCGCAGATATGTGTGCGCCCAACCCATGAATGTGTAACTTGCTCCTGTTGTGGCACGTGTATTATCTGCAACACTTATCTATGCATTGTGACTGTGCGACACATAAACATCGAGAGTCAGCAAACTGTTTGGGCGTTCCAATTTTTTGCTTAACTCTAGTAGGTAGTAAGGTTTCCAAGATTAGATATGAGATTTGCTAACTTCGCAATTTTCAAAATCTCCAATTTTTCGAAATAGCAAAATGATTTGCGGATTCGAAGTCAGGGACCCAAAATTTACCGGAAAAGGTATGCTTTAGTCACAGGCCTTTCATTGAGGCAAAATTTGTTGCATAGCGTAATTAGTGTGAAAGAGGCCAACTAAAACCGATATACGTTTGACATTAAGTGTTCAAGTTTGTATCTTATGCCATTAGATACTACTCTAACTTAATGAAACTATACGATTTTGTGTTTATATGACAGCAGAATTAGTTTAGATTCAAAAAGCATTTTCAGCGTGGTTTTTCTTTTCAAGCCAAAACCAAGTAAAATCACTTTTCATCGTGTAAACAGGTGTGTGCCTCAAATCGCTAGAACACTTTGCGTGAAGTTTCATTTGAAACCGAAAAATAGCTTTGTCTCGAAATTTGAAAGAGATTTCTGTTTTACTCCTGAATGTATTCGTGTTTCGATGCTATAATGTAAAACCATCGGAGGTGAATAAGAAACTACTTTGAAACGAATTCCAAAGCTGCAGCTAACAAACGGTATGCGGAATATCTTTATCAACAGAATTTGAAGCTAAAAGCAAACCGTCGATGTGCCAGAAAAGTATCTTGAAAAGTCTTGGAAATCTGCCATGAAATGTTTTTTCAAATCAAAGTCAAACTCGTCTAAATATATTTATAACTTCTATGAAAAATTTGTTTCTTAGAAGTTTGTTATTACCATACTTTTGATTCTTCCTCTAACTTAGCAGAAAACGTCGGCCTCCCAGCCATTCTTCGCGCTGTTGAAGTCGAAAGCAACTCAATGTGCTTCAGAAGCATATTCTGCAAACATTGGGTCCACCTTCGCTGTTCTTATCATTACAGTACTAATTTTTGATGCCCAAAGGCTTTTGGCCATACAATTTCGAGCCACCTTCGGCGCGCAACATTGGCTCCTGGCTCCCGGAAAAGTTGCACCGGAGCAGCCATCCTTGCTAGATGCAGTGTGTGCGGAGAATACAGTTACCTTCGCTGGTCCGGACTACGCAACTGTTCACCAACTGTATGGAAACAAATATGGGTGAAACTTATATCATTGTGTAGAATATAAGTTTTATTTTATTCCGAGCAGTCGGAATCAGAATCGTTATCCGATGCTTTAGTTTCACTACACTACTATTGTGGCTTTTATGAGGGGTTTACAATGAAATATGAGCGATGGCGCCTCAAATTCAGCATTTTTTTTTGCCAACCTGAACTACTTTTTTCACCATTTTTGATTGGCAAGCAAAATGCAAAAGTGTACAAAATGCTGTTGTAGTTGTGCTTACTGCCATTTGTGGTTGGACCTGACTGCCTAACTGTTCATTTAACAATGACCACAAATATGCAATGCATTGCAATTTGGAGGTTGTGTTCTTTGGGTCAGCGGTTAGCAAACCAACCAAAAACTGACAAAGCGATTTGGCAAGCAATTATCAAACACACTAAGGCCATAAATAGCGTGAGTTTGTGTGACAAAAGTGTGACCAAGTTAAATTTTCTGTGACGTCACTGACGTATTTATGTTTGGCTTTTCTTCAACTAAACTACGTCAGCAATTGATTGTGGGCTTAACCCGCATCGAGGTCTTTCGAATAGGCGTCGTCAAGAGGCAGTTTGGCTTATACCAAAACACTTGGCACGTACAACTTGGTTGAAAAACCAGTTAACAAATGTCAAGCTTTGAATATGGAAAATGTTTTACAAATTATTGTAATTTCTTGACTTAGTTTTCAAGTTCTGACGTTGACTAGAGCCAATGGGCACTTTGTCCCTTGCTCTTTGTACATACGTGTCGTTGGTAGTTTTGTGATCTTCATACAAAAAAAAAAAAATATCCGGTTCACATTTCATTTGTCGCCAGTTTACAAAGCAGCTCTGTAAATTTGCATAAAAAGCGCCACAGTTCAGGCCATTTGGGTTTTACTTTTAGCTGTTTGTTGTTGCAAGCGCAAAAAACGAGTTCAACAAAATTATTGACAACTTGAAAAAGGGAAATTTATTGCATTTAAAAAAAATAATATATATACAAGTAAGAAGCTGCTGTTGACTAAAAGATACACTGTATCTTATGGATGTTGCAGCAAAAAAAAGTAGCTATAGCAGGATAATATGACAAAAAGCTCTTTGGACACAATAGCTGACTTTTTCCACAAGCACCGAACCCCCTAAGTAAGCCATGAGTTGTCTTCAAGTTACTGTGGCGCCATCTAGCGTGAGTGCTAGCTTAACACAGCACACATAAACAAACATCTCGCCTTCTCGTAGAAATACTCGTCAATTTCAATAGTATCAATTATTCCGCAAGATACCGCTTTGCGATGGTGTAACAACGAATTTGCTCATCCGAGCGTAACACCATCCAAGTGTTATGACGGCATAAATCGAAACGATATATACCGTGTCCGTCTCACACAACACCATCCAAGCGTAATAACATTGAACGTAACGCCATCCAAGTGTAAGACTGTCAGCAGATTTTCGTGACGGCATAAATCGATTTTGATATATAAAACGTAGCTAGTCGCTCACCTGTGGACGCTGCTAACACAGCACACCATTCGAGCGCAATAACATCTTAACGGCATGCGAGTTGGTCTTCCTCCCAAGCTACGGCTGATAGACAGACTCAGGGGTGTGCCTGAAATCTCTTTCAACCGAATTTCAGCCCAAAGTAATTTTTCGGTATGCCAGATATCTTTTTACACCGAATTTCTTTGAGAGCATAGTTATTTTAACATGTAAGCATCTGATCAACGGACTTTTAAAGAAAATTCAAATGAAACTTTAGGCAAATCCGTCTATAGATTTCTGTCACATGTCTGACAATCGATTTCGTTATCTCGAATCGATCAAAGTCTTTTATTGGCATCATCTAGAGGATACTATTGTGGCTCAACTAAATGTAGCCCTGAGACATAGATTACAGGGTATAAAAACCGATGCCGCCGCACATGGGCAATACCAATAACCACAACAACAACAACAAAAGCAACAGTAGCTACATCAAGGTCAAAGTATCAAAAGTTGCTTATCAACTTTATTATTATGTTTATAAAGTTCCATTTCATCTGCCGTTCACGGAGTTGGATGTCTCTTGTCGCTGCTACGGTTTTTAAATTGCTTTTCATTATGCATGCATAAAACAACAGCAATATTAACGAAAACTCAAAAATCCAAACCATTCACCACTTGAGTAGAGTATTTTTTTTTTTTTTTTTTAATTTTTTGGCCTTTTGTCTTTAGGGCAAACGGCACCCGCCTTTTTTGTGTCGCTTTTGTGACTCCATATTGTATCTTTGTATCTTTTGCCATCGTTTATGTAGCTGATGCAAATTGTTTTGATTGTCCCGTGCATTGTTATTACTTTTACTTTTTTATTTTACACACAGCAGGTGTGAATGAAATAATTAAATTGTCATTGGACTGAATACAATTTCAATAGGAATCGAAAGGGGTCCAAGAAACGCGCTTTCTCCGAAGTCGTGTTTGCGCTTACTTAGAAGCTAAGCATTCTTCAAATCGGACATCTTTGCTTATCAATCATTTCTTTTCGTTTTTAAACAAAAAATTTTTTGATTTTGACTTCATCTTCATAGCAAGTTTTTCGATAAGCTTAATTTTCAGCCTTTTTTCGTAACTTCGTATCGCCACTAAAAGTACCTATTTCGGTTATCATATCTGCAAAAATTCTTCTGAAACTCGAAGGCGAATTGAACTGATATAAATATTTTCCGACCTAGGCCCTTCTGACGCATCAACAGCAACATCCGCGAGTCCTAAAAGACAACCGTCTATGGAGCCAGCGGATGAAGCAACAAACATGATGATACGCACGGTTCAGATGACATTTGGGCAGTTGCATGACGCGACAGAGGCTCGAGAATCAGAAAGCCCTTTGAGATTGAAGGACGACCGTATTGTCGCTGTTGTACAGTTGGAATCACATACCAAGATTGCCACAATAGACACGGGCTCGACGCGTAGTTTTATAAACGAGGAATGCGCGCGGGAGTGTGAGAATGAGGGCGAGACATTAACGGTACGCGTACTTATACACCTAGCCGATGGGAAGATGGTTGAGATTCATAAACTGCTAAGACTGAAAGTCGAATTGGCAGGGCGCATCATCATCATGCCTTTGCTCGTCATGCCGGGCATGGTAGACCCTGTGCTGTTTGGTGTGGATTACTTATGCGCTCTCGGTACCAAAATTCAATGTGGTTCGGCAATGTTGACATTAGCAATGGGAGCGGTACGCATTGAGGACCCTAGATTTCGGGCAACTGTCGTGGAGTCTCCTGTAGAGACTCCTGTCCTGGAATCTCCTATAGATACTACTGTACTGGAGGTTTCTGCAGAGACTTCTGTCGTGGAGTCCCTTCTTGAGCCGATAGCTGTCAAACCTGTCGAAGAAGCAGAGTCAACCGTCAGCAAAGAGCAGGCTCACGAACAATCCGAGCCGCAACAACCACCCAAAGAATGGAAGGTACAAACACCATCGGGCTTACTGCCAGAGGATACCATTAGAGAAATTAAACAACGCCTCTCTCAAGTTGGCGAAAAGAAACGGCGCTGTAGCTTCATCACTAAAGGATTTAAGGTAAAAAGCTTCGGTGATGGCTCCGCGACCATCGAGGAATCGCCTAAAGACGTTCAGCATGTTAAGCCGCCGGCTATTGAGAACGCCTTAGATGAAGTGCAGACACCTGTCAGCGGAGAGCAAGCTAAGCTTGCGATCAACGTTAGTGCAGAACAGACTCACAAGCAATCTGAACTTCAGCGTCCTCCAAAAGCATGGAAGGTACACACACCATCAGGCTTACTGCCAGTGCATACCATTAGAGAAATAAGACAATGCCTAGAACAACGGAAATGGAAACGGCGTTGTAGCTTCTTCACGAAAGGATTTAGGGTGAAACGTTTTCGTGATGGTGCCGTGAACATCGAGGAATCGTCTAGAGACTTGCAGAATGTTGAGTTGCCGGCTATAGAGGCAGTCATAGAAGAAGTTCAGACCCCATTCAGCGGACAGCAGGGTCAAGCACAATTTAGGCATATGATCAACGTAAGTGGAAAACAGACTCACGAGGAATCTAAGCTTCAGCGTCCTCAGCAAGCTCTTGCACAATCTGAGCCTGAGATCCCCGTAAGTGGAGGGCAGACTCAATCACAATGTGAACCTCAACTCCCTCCAAAAGAATGGAATGTGTTCACTCCGTCGAGCTTACTGCCGGAGGATGCCATTGGGGAAATAGGAGAACTTCTGGATCGAATCGACCCACAAAAAACACGTCTCAGTGATGGCCCTGTCGAGGAATTGCCTGGAGACATCCCGCATATTGAGCCACCAATTGCCAACAAAGTCAGAGAAGAAGTGGAGACCCCTGTCAGCGGAATGCATGCTAACGCACAATTCGAGATACCTATAATTGGAGAGTTGGCTCACGCACAAACTAAACTTCAACGCCCTCCAAAAGAATGGACAGTACACACTCCTTCGGGCTTACTGCCAAAGGATACCATTAAAAGAATAAAAGAACGTCTGTATAAAATGAAGATGTTTCAATCAAAAAGAAGGCGCTTCTCGATAAACGGTTACAATACGACACGTAGGTGTGATGGCTCTGTGAGCGTCTCTGTTCGAAAAGCAAAGGAGGAAGGGGGTGTAACGCCTGTTGATGCGCCATCAAAATAGTTGTAGGAATTTTATCAAAGAGTTATGTGGTTTTGTTTCCATTTTTATTGCAGTTTAAAATCTGTACAATTGAAGAAAATCTTGAAGATCTTATTTTTATGTTTGCATTTATTAATATTATCAAATTAAAAAGTAGCAGGAACTTATGAAGTTTTTCATTTAAATAAAAAATTTTAATGTCTTAGAAAATGTACGATGAATACTTTTTTGTGCTCTGGCATTAGGAAATGTTCAATCACGTGTATTTCTTTCTTGATATGTTATTTTCTTCTACTGTAACGAGTCAATGAGCACAGGTGGAGATGAGCGGTGTCAAAAATACATTTGGTTCCGATCCAAACCCTAATTTAAATGCATGAGCATTAATTATCGTACATTTGTGGGTTCCTTGAACTATTGTCTAGAAAGCTCATGGTGAGTATGTATGTGTGTTTGTATGCATTATGGTAGGGGCGTTACTTACTTAACTGGCCATAACCCGTTACCGGGTTACGGCCTGATGTATAGCTCTCCTACAGGCGCCCTGCTTTGCCCGTACGTTCTTCAATTGGTGATACCAAAGGTAGCTAGTGTACCCTCCACCTGGTCCTTCCAGCGGAGACATGGTCTGCGCATTCGTCGCCAACCGCATTGACGACCTTTCTAGCAGGAGCTTCTTCATCCGTACGCACAACATGACCTAGAGAGCGGAGCCGCTGGATTTTAGCTCATAGGGTTCGTCATTCCATCCAACGCGTAGAGGGCAACAGATCTTACAGAGTAGTTTCCGATCAAACACTTTTAGGGCATCTTAATCAGACCGCGTCATCACCTTTGCTTCAGCGACATAAAGCAAAACGGGAAGGATGATCGTCTTATAGAGTGTTAGTTTCGTTTGGCGAGAGTGGTCTCTACTATTCATTTGCCTGCTGCGACCAAAGTAACATCTATTGGCAAGACATCTTTCTTCATTGTGACTGTGGTACCAAGAATAGCTTTCAACCGATGTGTATCTCTACTCGAAGAAAGCATATACTTCGTCTTGCTCTCATTTACCGCCAGACCCACTCTGGCAGATTCTCTTTCAATAGCCGTAAAGGCTTCGGTAACTGCTCGCTTAGTACGCCTAACGATATCAATATCATCTGCGTATGAAAGCAACTGGACACCCTTATAGAATACAGTCCCGTTCCGATGTACTTCGGGCTTTCGCAACACATTCTCCAGCAAAAGGTTGAAAAGGTCGCAGGAGCGGGCATTGCCATGTCTTCTGAAGCCTCGCTTGGATCAAATGGCTCGGTGAAGCTCGTTCCTAACTTGACGGAGCTGCGTGTGTTGCTCAACGTCTTTCTGCATAGTCGTACCAACTTTGCAGGGATTCCAAACTCGAACAGCATATACGTGATACCTCAACGGGCTATCAAATGCTGCTTTATAATCGACAAAGAGATGGTGGTCATCGATTTGGTGTTCGTGTGTTTTTTCCAGGATTTGGCGTAGTGTCAATATCTGCTCAATGGTGGACTTACCACGGTTTTAGTCTTTCGCACAGCACGCTCGATAGAGCTTTATATGCAATATAAAGGGCAGAGGACACCATGGTTCCAATCATCGTGCATGCTCTTACCTAGCCATATTCGGCAACTCATTGCCTTCAGTCTAAAACAGCTCAGCAGGCAGGTCATCTGCGGCAGCTGCTTTGTTGCTCTCGAGCCGTTTGGGGAAGTTGGAACGCCCGATAGCAAGCCAGAGAAGTGTTCTCCCCATCTCTGTGCACCTCTGCATCTCTACAGGAAGATGGTCCGGTACTAAATTCTTCAGCTAGACGCTTGCCTTTTTGAAAGAACTTTCTTATGTCATTCCTGCTTCTGCACAACTCGATCTCCTCTCGCTCAGGCACATCCTCTATTGGCCACAACAGCTCTATCAACCCACATTGCGCATCGAATCGCCCACTTTGCATTTGCGTTTGCCATTAATCTATGCTAATCACAACAAATTGACAATTATGCAGCAATTTATCAAAATCAATTAACAGTTGCAAATAAAAACATCGCCCTCTTACGCCGCTCCGCTGTAGCTCTACTTACATACATATGTATCTGTTAGATACATTTGTATCTGCTAGATACATTTGTATCTGCTAGATAGATTTGAATCTTATACATATGTATCTGCTAGATACATTTGAATCTTATACATATGTATCTGCTATATACATTTGAATCTTTTTATATACTATATTAGGCCGCTCCGCTGTAGCTCTACTTACATACATATGTATCTGCTAGATACATTTGAATCTGATACATATGTATCTGTTAGATACATATGAATCTTTTTATATAATATCTTGCGCCGCTCCGCTGTAGCTCTATTTACATACATATGTATCTGCTAGATACACTTAAATCTTATACATATGTTTTGCTAGATACATTTGAATCTTTATATACTATCTTAGGCCGCTCCGCTTTAGCTCTATTTACATACATATGTATCTGCTAGATACATTTGAATCTTATACATATGTACCTGCCAGATACATTTGAATCTTTTTATATACTATCTTACGCCGCTCCGCTTTAGGTCTATTTACATACATATATATCTGCCAGATACACTTGAATCTTATACATATGTATCTGCCAGATACATTTGAATCTTTTTATATAATATCTTAGGCCGCTCCGCTTTAGCTCTATTTACATACATATGTATCTGCTAGATACATTTGAATCTTATACATATGTATCTGCCAGATACATTTGAATCTTTTTATATACTATATATGTTGTATTACGCACAAATGTTGTCAATGTCGTTGTTGTTGTCTTGCAATTTGTTTGTTGTTGTTGTTGTTGTGTGGGTCTCCGTGCGCAGCTGGTTGACATGCCGCGCGCATGCGCCAAATGTTATTAACCTACATTTGCATAAAAACGCAATGCGACGACAATTTGTTTTATTTATTTAAATACAACTAAAGTAAACACACACAGATACACACACGCACACACTTTGTTGGCCATTTCCGGTTTGTCTATGTGTGTGTGTGTGTGTGTGTGCATATTTTCTACAAATTATTGTTATTATGTTAATTATCGTTATTCTGTGCTTTGTCTATTTAGTATGAGGTTTTACACTTACAAATTGTAGTTTATAATTTTTCACACGCTTTATGAGCTTCGGATATAAGCATTTAACCTTAATTCATTAGAGGCCATTATATGCTAGTTAGCAGGCGCTTGCGGCTTTTTGTTGCAATTAGTAGGCGTGGCGCGCGCAAGGAGCGCCTCAACAAAAAACTTCCGTGTAAGTCATAGAGACTTGCAACCAAAGTATCTTATGTTGTACATTGCATAATGCGGTGCAGCAGCTACAACATCTTCATTATAAGCTAGTTAGTAGAGCGACAGACAGACGGACGGATAGACGGTCGGACAGACAGAGAGACGAGCAATGTGCTGTCCATTATTATGCATTTTTGTGCTGCTTGCGTTCATGTGTAAAGGCGCTAAATTGTTGTCTTACACAAAAAGCTGTTAAAGCCAACGAAAACAACAACAAATGCAACAATAACAAATGCAACAAAAGCAACAACTGCACTTCTCTTGTTTCAGCTTCAACTAACACACTTAACATTACCGCTTGGGAGTTTTGTTAACAAAATGCAATGCCGCCATATCTTGCTGCATTGTTGTTTTTGTTGTTGTTGTTGTTGTTGCACGCGCCTCATTGTTGTAGTTGGATGCACACACACACACACACAGACTCACACACACAGACTCACACACACACAGAGACACACACACACACACAGAGAGTCACACACACACACACAGACTCACACACACACACACAGACTCACACATACACACAGACTCACACACACACAGACTCACACACACACACACACACACACACATTGGCTCAATGTATGCAAGAAAGAAGATGCAGAAAAAATAAAGATGAAGTTATAGTAACAAACTTGCCTTAAAAACTTGTTGCATACTTTTGGGCTGCGCCTGAAATTTCGCTCTGCATGCAGCAAAATCTAACTCGGGGTTGTGCCTGAAACCTCTCTCAACCTAATTTCAACCCAAAGCAATTTTCCGGTATGCGAGTTATCTATTCTATATCAAATTTCAATCAAAAAGCAATTCGTCAATGTGCCAGAAACATCTCTGAGAGCATGAGAAATCAAAAACAACATCGGTCATGCCTGGAAACTTGTTTAGAATATCAACTGAATCATTGTAGACAGAATGCACAGAGTATACGCTATAATAGCGAAAGAAGGATCTTTCGAAGTTTTTGAAGAGCATTTTATATACGAAATACGAATACGAAATGATGAGAAACATTCCATGAAAATGGAAAGATTTTTCAGAATTCATATTATTTTTTTTTGATTGTGACGTCACTTTTTTGGAGCAGCCCCCCATCGCCACGAAGTCATTTATGGACAGTCCCTTTGTCAAATTGGTAATTTTTCCCTAAAAAAAAACAAAAACAGCTCTCAGTCAATCTCTTTAAACAAAGCCATTTACATCATACACGCGTGACGGCATATAAGTCCTTATCAGAATTTCAGATATACAAAAGCTTTGCGTCGCTAAGACAGAACTATCATTAAGCACGTATATTCAATTCAATATATATATCGTATTCAATCAATAAGCAATTCGTCAAACGTCTCTGAGAGCATGAAAAATCTAACAAATAAGCATCTGATCAACGGAATGTTTAAGAAAATTCTTTTGAAACTTTGGTTATACATTTTTTTGATTTAAGGCTATAATTGTGAATGGGAGTGAATTTGGGTAATTTCACAACTTGCTCTATAATTTAAATAAACTTATGACGAAAGCGTTTGCGTTATTTGATTATATATTTGAACGTTATGTTTGAACAAAATTTTGTGACGATACTTTCGCTGAGCTCATACGAACTTTTTACAGCTTACAAAATTTGTACTATCCGTGTGCAGGGTATAATCATCAAAAAAAAAAAAAACCAAATAACTACAATTTCTAGCTTTGGTCAGTTTGCAGCTTTACGAGCAATAAATCTTGCAAAGACTGAACTGACTTACGCATTTGTCGAATGCGCATCTGTCGATTGACTTATGGAATATATTTAAGACGCAAATCTACAAATCAAAATATTTAAGTACTCGCTATTGACTTTTAGGATTCTTTACAGACAACTAACATTCTTTTTCAAGACTCCAATTGTCTAAAAACACTGGTTGTGCGATAGCAATCTGATCTTGAGAATTTGGCGAATATCGATATTTTACTTATCGTATTATTTATCTCTTAAATTATACAGTGCGACAGTGAAAATACAGCCTTCAAATAATATAGTATAGGTTGTAGGTCTGGTTGTGAGTCGAACTCAAAACAATTTTGGAGACCAATTTATTTTATTGGCAAATAATGTTTTTTTTTACTTTACATATAAATCTATTTGTTATATTTTGGTTTTTTCTGGTTTTGTGCAATTAATTATGGATTTTTTCAATCAAAATGCAAAAAGCAGGAATCAGTTTTGATAAGGGATTCAAACCGGTTACGATTAAGGTAGAACCGGTACTCCTGATCCAGTTTCCACGGTTTTATTTCGATTTTCTTTTTTGATTAATATCGGTTTCGGTTCGATTTACCGATATTTGTTTTGGTTTACCGGTTCCCACATAAAAAAAATGTCAAAAGATAACACTTTGTATGACAGCGGAAGAAGCACCAAACATCAAACGCAGTGTATCGTAGAAGTTTAAGGAATTATCTGTTACATGCATATTGAATCTTGAAAACCGCTTCAAAAATTGTGAATATTGCCGGTAAGAAATTTAATCGTCCCACTGTGCGACGTCTATGAAATTACATGACAAAATATGTATTCTTCCAAAGAAAAAACCGAAATCATACCGGTATAAATTTATCGGTTTCAATTCGGTTATTTTGGAAAAATTATAATTCATTTACGTTACGGTTTCGAAATTCAATTGGTTGTTTTGGATAACGGTTACGATTACGGTTTGATTATCTGGGTTTGATGACCTATTTATCTTAACCCGTGACTAAGTTTTGAATGGAACACTCACTATCACTCATATTTAGTTGTAATAATGTTAAAATAAAACTGTTATCTAACATGGAGACGATAATGACGATTCAATTGAGAATCGCAACTTGTGTTTGCATCACGAAATAATATCGATGTGACATATCGATAGTTTATATGAAAAGGTAAAGCAAAACTTCTGCTTTATGCACTTTTTTTTTACGGTACAATAAGTGAGGTTAGTTTAGGGCGGCTTTCAGACTGTTGAGGTGACATACTTCAAAACTTTTGTTTTGGCCGATTGCAATTCTGAGGCTTCTGGAAAGCTTTTCTCGTTCAAAGGCTCACAAAGGTTCAGAAAGCAGGATCTGATTGCATTATTAACAAAATGGATACCAAGCTGTCTCAACCTTCTTTTGCAGAGAACTGGCAGGAAACAGAGGCGGTCTTTGCCAAACATTGTCAAAATCTTAAGATTATCTTAAACTTAAGTTGCATTTAGCGCAAAATTGAAAACATGCAACTTGTTGCTGCAACATAGAGGCACACATACACACATTCTGTTGCACATTTGATGTTTGCTGCCTTGTTGCTGGCGCACCTAATGTGCCACACACCGTTGCTTTTTGCTCTCTGCGCCAATCTTTTGCTGCTTGCAATTTGTCGGTGGTTTTTCTTCGTCTTCTTCTTCTTCTTCTTCTTCTTTTTCTACAGTTTCGTGAGTTGCCTTTTTGCACTTTGTGTTGCTTTCGTCATCGTCTTTAGCATTAGCAACAACAACAACAACTAGCTAGACTTAACAAAAGAAACAAAGAGCAAAAAGAGTCAACAAGTTTTTTTTGTGGCTTTGCGGCTTTTCTGTTTCTTTGCTTTGTGCTCAATTTTCTTTCGTATGAAACAAGTGATTTTTTTATTGTTGTTGTTTTTTTTTGTTTCCTTTTAGTTTTAGTTTTCGTTGCTCTTTAGTTTGGCAGCCATTGTTGCCATTTAGTCCAAAAAGAACATTATTAGAGTTTTCCAGCATTTGTCGCCAGCAGCAGCTTCCATTTGACCCTGATTGTTGTTGTTGTTGTTCTTCAGTTAACCTTTTCAACTTTCTTTTGGTAATTTCTGTTGCAATGCAACAAAATTGTTGCTCGCACTTGTTGCCACACATAAGGCTCTTGGCACAGCTGCATGAGGCGCCCATTCACAGTTGACGCCCCCTTTCCCCTCCCCTTAGTTGCGCTTCGTAGCTTCTGCTGCTCTTTTAGCTGCTCCCATTAAAACGCCGCTCTACACTTGCTTGACTCTGAGTCTGCTTCTGTGGTGCTCGCCGCTGCCGCTGCCGCCGTCGACATCGTCTTGATTACTTCGCGTTGTGGTCATTATTGTTGTTGTTGCTGTTACAATTAAGTTTTACTTTATGTTTATAGCTGCAGCTTCGTCGGCGCTGTCGACGTCGGCGTCGAAGTTTGTCTCGGTGCTTGCCATTCATGCGTTGGTCGGCTCGCTGGGACGCTCTCCACTTGCCGTCAGCGTTTGCACAGTGGTACAAACGCATAAAATAGTTGACAAAATTTGAAACTAACATAAATTAAGACACCTGTACACTTTTCAAGCAAGGCAACAGCAAAGACTGCAGATGTTTGTATTCCCACTAAAGTTGCAAGTTCTCCGTGGAGCTGCAAGTTGCTAGGAACATAAATATTATATAAAAATTAATTCAATTTTCCAATTTCAATTTCAAACGTTTAATTTGAATTTCCTTAAAAACGTAAACCACAAAGTGGAAAAAGAGTTTAAGACGCGCATAGAGGCATAATTGTCCACACATTTAGCACATAGTATTTTTTCAAATTTGTATTGCATTTTGTTTTTTGCTGTTTTTGGCGTTTTGTGTGGATTTGCAAACTTCTCAACATATCAGCTTCCGCAGCTTAGTAAGAGCAAGGGAAACGGGAATATGAGAATAAGAATATGTTCTACCCCAAGAGCGGCGCCATTCTCTATAATTTTGAAGTTACTTAAGAGTCTCGAAGATATTTGCTATGGTACGCAAATACATTCATGCGTAAATAGCTTACTTATTAACATATTAAAGTGACATATTTAAGGCATTGCCTCTTATCCTTTTCCTTACCTTGCTCCCCTAGATCTTTATTGCTTGTTGCAGACATTCTATTTTCCCCAACTGTTTTAGAACTCTCTTTCGGTAAGATTTAAACAATAAAAAAACAAAGTTTAATCATATTTAGAAATTAATATCAGATTAATCAGCACAATTTCACGAATTATTAAGGGATCAACGAGTAACCTTTAAAAGCATTAGTTCTCAACTTTTTCTCACTATGGACGACTTATACGATATTTATTGCTCCTTTTTGCGACCGTCAATACTCAAGCCTGTTCCCGTTCTCACGTTCAGTAACATTTTATAAAGAATACGCCTCGTTTCTTCCGATAAAAAACACCGCCGGAAGAGCAATAGCAAAAAATATGCAATGAAATATGAAATGGGGAGGAAACTCAGTTCGAAATACAGGACTTTTAATTGGCTGAAACAAAACAAAAAAATAGAGAATGGTCTTTATAGGTTTATTACAAAAAGTAATCTACTCTCAAGGACCCTCATTAGATCCATAAACTGCAGCTTAGACATTTGAGCTTTAAAGAAAGCGATGGACAGGAACAGCTAACTGAACTTTTTTATGCTGATTGTATTACAAACGACCCACTGTGCGTTTACTTTTCGCTCACCTTCGGCGTTTGCTGCTGCTGTTGCTGCCGCCGCTGTAGCAAACTAGCAAAATTTCATTTTCCGTTTTGTCAGTTGGGTTTTAAACATTTACTGTAACAGTTCGTCGCGCTTTATAAATCGTCCTACAAAATATATAACTAACATAATATTATAACGCATACACATATGCATAAATAAATAAATAATACAAACACAAATATTTAAATTGAATTGATTAACAAGTTAATGTTGGTTGTTGTTTTTTGGTTTTGCTTTGTGTGTGTGTGTTGTGCAAAGTGTGTGAAAACTGCTGTGATTCGATTTTAATGGAAAATTTTCTTATTGTTGTTTGCCACATTTTCAAAATGGCGGCTGCCGCTGTGTGAAGAAATAGCGTGAAAGCGAAGAACGCCAAAAGAAGCTAACAACAGAAGAAGAAGCAGAAGAAAATAGCAGAAGCAATTCAAATGCAAAATTGAAAGTCAATAAAAAAAGGAAAAAAGAAAAGCTACAAATCAATTTAACGAGCGCAAGTTCAGGAAACGCATAGACGAGCTCAATAACGGTAAAAGCTGGCTACCCAATCAGCAGCTTCGCTGCTCGTCTAAAGGTCAACGCGGCTGCGCAAGCGTCGCAGTTGCAATGAAAATGCCAGCAGCCGTGCAACAAAAACAGCAACAAACACAACAAATTGCAAAAAGGAAGCAACTTGCCGTTGCAAACCAGTTTCAAACTACAGCAAAAGTGACAACAACAACAACAGCAACAACTATAACAACAGGTTGTTGAGTTTTGCGATTTTGCTCGAACTCAATCTCAATAAACGATTTTTAACAAGATTTATGTGAAAGTGAATTGACACAATTAAAAGCTGACTACAACTTGGAACTACAGCTGCAATTAACCGAAACTCAAGCAAAACGCCACGCTTCAAGGCAGCCAAAACAACCACGTAACAAACCGCCCACATACATAACTCGCTCGGGGTTTTTTGGGCAGCATTTGTGTAAGACCTAGCAGCAGCAGCAGGAGGCGAAGGCTACATTGGGTCCGACATTTGGGGCAGGTGTGGGAGTCTGCTGAAACTATGATGCTTTTATCGGCTTTGAAGCTGGGTAGGTGATCTTCGACAAAAATATTCCACTGATTCAGCTTAATTTGACAGTTGGCTGCAAATATGTCAAAAGTCTTGAATTTCCTTATCGGCTTTGACCAAGTGTTGCGTAAACTTGATTTTGGGGCTCGTAGGCGCCGACGCCATGACTCACAACTATTAGTGTTTTTCACCTGTTTGGACATACTTGATATAGAACACGTGTTTGAAAGTCTTACAGCTTGCTTACAGACTTTACCTACATGGTTTTTGCATAATATGCGAATTCAAGGTGAAACAAAGTCATAGATATATAGATATGTATGCATATGATGACAATAGACAACAGGTATTTAGTGATTTGCATAACAAATTGCAATGGGTGCAGCGTTGAAATTGTGAAGAAACATATTTTAAGATTTGAACTTGAAACTCTGCGAAGAAGTTGCATAAAACTGCAATTTTTTACGAAAAGAAGCTACGTGCCGAATTTTAAGCTTTTAGCACCTGTGGTTTCTGATTTCGAATAGTATGATAGAATAGATGGATAAGTCTTACTTTAATATAAATCGATAAAACCAAATTTGGAAGCTCGAAGCATATGCAGCTATGAAGTTCAATTATGAATGGTTGTTTTGACTTGCTTATCAAGTTATTCTTTAGGATCACTTGTAGAATTCCTTTAAAAAGTTAGTTTAATGAGTTATTAAAGTGTTTATTGAGAATTCAGCACATCGTCATAAAGATAAGTAGACCACAGACCGTTTTTAGCTGATCCTTAGCTTTCCGACAAATGACATGACGCCGATATTTGTAGACCTGTGTGAGTTGTGTCCCAGATAAAATGGGACAGTTCGACGTATGGATTACACACCAAAGCGTTTAATTTGTCTCCTAAAACTGTTGTTGATTCCGCTACATCAGTTTAACAACTCTACAATTTATTATGCAAAAATTGGCACCTCCAGCATTTCGAGTTCAAATGGAACAATGGGAAGCACGTGTGATTCATTTCAAATAGCTTGGAAGAATACATGAAAAATCGTTTTAAGTGATTTGTTTCTATATTGTAATATCTGCTTTCCTAGTCTTTTTCTTCCTAGAAATTTTAAAGTCTATTACGAATTCTACAAATCATAAAAAAGAAAAATTGGTAACTCTAGCATAGCTAGATTCCGATTTCATATAGAACAATTGAAAGCACGGTTGAGCTTTACTTGTTTTGAAACTGTGAATTAGTTAACTTGTCTGCAGAGTATTATGAGTTCTACGAAACCTAAGAAAAGGCTTGCAGGGCTGTGTGGCAATCTGTAGACGGTTTTGTCTAAAATTTCTTTTAATGTTCGATTTACGACACTCTGCAAGATATTTCTGGCACATTGACCAATGACTTTTGATCTGAAAATCGGCTTTAATTGATATCTGGCATGCCCCCAAAATGCAATTGGATTCAAATTTGGTTGAAAGAGATTTCTGGCACACTCCTGAATATTTGCCTTCTATTTCCTTTGCTCTTAAGTTTCTTTTCAAAAGCTGTGTTCAATTTCGCTGCATATTATTCTGAAATCCGCATGTATATCTAAAGATATGCTGATCAAAAGCTTTTATGATCGGTTTCAAACGATCTCAAATGTGTTTCTACAGATAGAAGAGTGATCATAACCAACTCGCTTCGAACGATCGTAAGTGGCTAGACGCATTCATGCATTAGAAGAAACTCTTAAAGCAAACTTTCTGATCAAATATACTGCCTTAAAAAGTTAGGACACGCAATGCTGATAGAGTTTATTATGATATTGACAAATCGCAAACAGTTTGTAGAATTCATTTATGCATTAGAAGAAACTACAAAATCAACCTTTCGAAGAATTGCTTAAAAAGTTAGTGTACAGCTCCATAAAAACCACTCTTCGAGCGAACACAGTATTGATTAGCTTAAAGCCACGCCTCTTCTGTGTACGATATCATCAACACAAATCATGTAAAAATTAATCGTTGCAATTTTCTCGCGCTTTAAAATGGCTTCCGTCTTGTTCAATGCAATTTCCATGCATATTTAAATGATTATAAAAAATAAAGAAAAAAGAGAAGACAACGCGTTTTGTCTGGCTTTCTTGTTGCAGTTGTTGTTGTTGATTTTGCTCTTGCAACTTGCAACAGACACACGCCGGCAAGTGCAAGTTGTTGCATTGGCTTTGTTGCTTTTCTTTGTGGGAAAATGCGCTGAAGAAAAACTTTCGAATTTTTTGTGTCGCTAGCCATGTGTTTATATTGCTGCTGCCGGCAACATGGCACGTTTTCCTTGTTGTTTTTCCACAGCCATGCGAGTGAGATAGCACAAGTCGTGAGTTTTCACAAGAAAAATGTGGCCCGCTTCTTGTCTGTTGTCTTTGTTGTTGTTGCTGTTGTTGGCAGCGTTTTGATAGATGCGGCGACATCGATACCCAGCGACAAAAGCAGCAGCAACTATTGAAAATTGGCTTATCAATTGAAAGTTTTTCTTGACTTGCCACAGGGCTTACGGGCAGAGGGGGCGTGTCGCGTGAATGGCGCTCACCTACGCCATTGTAGAGATACTTTCGCTTTTTCGAGCTGTCTTTGACTTGGAAATGTGTTGATGCAGTGAGTTTGAAGTTTTAAGAGTTTCTTAGAGTTATTATGAACGATTGTGTGATTTTCTTTGGAAGGGCTTCTTCGAAACAAACAATGAATGGTTTCAAAATAGATAACTCCTAAAAAGTGTTATATATTTCTTCAATTTCAATTAATCAGATGCATCGAGATTTCTCTATTCATCTCAAAGTTCTTCTTAACTGTCTCAAGAAGCAGCAGAAGTCTAAAAGATTGTGCAGCATCTTAGTGCATATCTTTAAGCGCTTGAAAACTAGATTCTTCTTCAAAACAAACAAAGAATGGTTACGCTTTACCGATTATTTTTACTCAGATGCACTGACGGTATCTCTTAACTGTCTCAAGAAGCAGAAGAAGTCTAAGAGGTTGTGCGTCATCTTAGTGCATTGAGGTATCTTTTCCTAAACTGGCTCCGGATGAAGAAGTCTGAAAGATTGTGTTTCATCTTAGTGCATTGAGATATTCCTGTGCCTCTATGAATCTTTAGGTTCTTCTGAACTGGATCCAGAAGAAGAATATAATTAGAGCTTCCTCATATTTATTTTAAAGTAAAAGTAAAGCAGCTCTTCTGTTGAAGTTGAGATTCTTAATCTATAAGCACATCATCTACGCTTTATAGGTACCTATTATTCATATCGAATATAAGTGTCTTTCTATGAGTAATGCTTTGTATGAAGAAATGAATTGAAGAAACGCTACCGTTTAAAAAGTAAAAACTACTTGAAAAACTTGAGCTAATATCCTTACGCGAATTATTGAACTTCTTTGAATATATGGTATTGTGGACCTGATTTATTTAAGTAGTTGTACTTACCGGCTAAAGGTCCTCTTACTTACGCAGAACTTTCTTTCATTCAGACTAATAATAGATAATCTTTTCTTCTAGAAGAATTCAAAAACTCGTACGAAATGTTTCTACACACCAATGTTCAGTGCTTTCTATCCATCAATTTTTTGAGTTTATTTTAGCAACTTTTAAGACATTTCTACATGTGAGACTCGCTTGATGAAAACAGTTGCTCAAACCCCCAGTCGAGTTCTTCTGACAATAGTTCAATAGATTTGGCGTTCGTGTTTTAAGGTGGCAAATTGCTTTCATCTTTGAATTTGTAAATCTTTTGTAAAGTTTTTTTGTATGCCTTCGATTTTTACCTTTTGCTGCAATTTTCTGACATATGGAAGAGAAAGATGATAGCAACACCCTCACAAAAAGATTCCCAGATGACAAAAAAGTTGATAGTATACGACAAAAGGTTCGTCGTTTACTTTGACACATATAGACTCAACCGTCCAGAGTACTTGTTTCCATCGCTCGTTTTGGCCATTAACGGTTTATTTGGCGCCTTTTATTGTTCATTATGCAGTTCAAAATCATAGTCCAAACCAAATAATCGTTTTGAACATTTGCAGTGTAGTGTAAATAATGATGATTTTTTAATTTTAAGCTAATTTAATGAATTGCCTTTTTTTTTAGTTAGTTAGCTCGCTATTCTCCTCGCTGCTAAACATGGAAGCTGAAGATCAATCAAGATGATCTAACACCACAAGTTAAAGCTGCCTGAATGAATCGGCTTTTGATCTAACATTAAAGTTTAGTTTAGGTTTTTACACGCTTTGCTTAAAAATAAAGCTTCACATTGAATCTGATGATTTTCGATACTTCGAACTGGTTCGAAGAGTCGGCCACATTCAATGCGCTTCGGTTAAGACTTTGAATTCTTTTCATTTGAGATCAATGAGTAAAGCAGATAACTTTTAAGAGGTGCGCAGAGTAGCTCTTTGAACTCCTTCGTGGTTTGCTGCTTCACATTGAAGATGAATATCAAGGAAAATCATTTTTGGTGTGGAATGGTTCGCAGAATCGCTTCGTGAATTCCTTAGGAACTATTGCTTTGCCGAATCTACTTTACTTTTATGAACTTTTTAGCTTCAGTTGGTTCACTGGATCACCATTTGATCCAGTTCTATCTTGAAGTTACATTAACTAATTTTCGAATTTGACCTGGTTTGATGATTTTCTTCTACAGTTTACTTCACTTATGATCTCTTGGCTTTCGCCTCTGTCACTTATGCTTTCCTTTGTTATTTCAGGAATTTATTATCTTAGCTCTTTCTTTAGTTTACTCTCAACGCACTCAGAAATGCATAAACTCTTGAAGTTACGAATAGCAACTTCTTTATTTGAACTTAATGATAAGTGCAACAGGTTCAGTGAATCCGTAGATTTAGCACACTTATGCTTTCCTTTGTTATTTCAGGATCTTCTGGATCGCAACAAGTCACAATTCATGAATATTTCAAGTTCTTACAACTAATTTCCTAACTTAAACTGTTGCGCTGAGTTGCTTCACGAGAGTAGCTCACTTATGATCTCTTTGCATAAGCTGGTTCAATGACTCACTCACTTGACTTGAACCAACTCTTTCTTAAGTTCACTTTCAAAGCACTTAGCCTTCAAAAAGTACGGTAGCCTTTCTGGGTGTTTTTTTGGCTATTATTATTATTATAAGTATATTTGTTTGCCCACGATTCTTGAGCAGAGTTGTCCGCACTTGAGCCGCGCGCACTTTGTTAATTGTTGTTTTTTGCTGAACAATTGTAACAATTTTTTGGAATTGCATAACCCCAGTGCGGGGCAGATGGTGCTCGTAGCTGCCGCCGCCGCCTACTCCAAGCCAGCCATAAAAATCACACGGCATTTTGCCTTAATTGAGGTTAAATTTTGAGTTCAGTTGTTGATTTTTCGATGTTTGGATGTGATTTTTATCGCATGCTTCATTGAGCTCCAAAAGCTATGACTATGACTTCGCCTTGTCTTAGCTTTCGCTTTTTGTTTATGTTGTGCATTAAAGTTTGGGGTCTCGTTGGCCCTTGCCGCCAACCTTTTGGGCCACGGCTTACGCTAATGGCCAATACGCGCTGCTTACAGCTTAAAGCCATTAGCAGCTTAGTTCGGATGCCTTGGAACAGCTGGTCAGCTGCGTCATCTTTAGCGTAGAGTTTTAACACCGTGGGCGTTTTACATTGTCGATTAGACGAATTATTTGAGTATTAACCCATTATGGACCACCTTGAACTGGTGTGGCATACAGCGCGTGTCATGGAGTTGTCAAAAAGCTTGTCAAAATTTTATACCCCATCAGCTGCAAAAACAGCAAACGTCAATTAATGGGGCTCTCAAAAACCAGCAACAACAAGAAAAACAGCAAATAACTGCTGCCAATAATTAACCTTGCAAAGAATCGCGCGCGACTCTAAGGCGATTTGCGCGCGACTTTGGCGTCTGTGTGGTGCAGCACGTCGAATACTTAATATAATGATAATATTACAAAAAATAATATATTTTGCTGGCTAATTATAGTTTTTTTTTTTTTATAACATAGAAAAACTCAAAACTGTTGAGTTTCTGGGGTTTTATTTTTCGCACAAATTTTTTATGCTCGTGTGATTAATTTTTTGCACAGTTTTTGTTGTGTATATTTTTGGCTCACACAGACGTGATGTTGTTTGTATCTTGGCCTTAAAACTGGCACAGAAATATATTGAGCAAACGAAAGACTTAAGCAACAAACTTGCTGAGTGAAGCCGCCCATTAAAGGTTTTTCTTAAACTCATTCTTTACAGGCAACGGAAGTTCTCCAGCCCAGAATTCAACACGCAGCATCAGTCCAAACAATTCCACAACAAACAGTCAATTCAGTTTGCAGCACAACAGCTCGGGCAGCTTAGGTGGCGGCAGCGGCGGCCAAGGAGGCGGCGGCAGTTCCACGCCAACATCACTGCAGCCACAGGTAAGTGTGCGCTCACTAAGCACCACATAGCAACTTTGGGCACTTATTTGTCTCTCTCTCTCCCTAGTCCTCGCTGACAACTTTCAAGCAATCACCCACTTTACTGAACGGCAACGGGGCTCTACTGGATGCAACCATGCCCGGGGGCATACCAACGCCGGGCACGCCCAACTCCAAGGCTAAGGTAAGGTTTTAGCGGCATGGCAGCCATATCGTCGGTGGTCGGCACACACAAGGTGCACAGACTTCATGCCGATCACTGATTTATATGCATGTAGTGCACTTAATTAACTTGTTTCACTTTTGTTTTGCAGGACAACTCGCACTTTGTCAAGCTTGTCGTAGCCTTATACCCCTTTAAGGCCATTGAGGGCGGTGATTTGTCCTTGGAGAAGGTAAGTGTGCTTCAGGCAAACTATTAAAATAAAACTTAAGGAGTTGTTAGCAATCAAGTTTTGGAGTATTATTATACTCCGTCAACACTAGAGTAGATTAGACTTGTGGGGGTGAAACGGCCCAGGTCGCCCATGCCTAGCACTCAGGCAACCTTGCCCATTGAGCCATGCTCGATAGAGCAAGTAAGAAGAGATGAGTTGAAAGCACAAAAAGATTAATATAGTACAGTAGACTGATGTGACACAGAAAATGTTCTGTCGAGTCATTCTCTTTAAGACAGTCCGCGCAAGTTGGTTCGCCAATGAGAGCCATAGTGGAAGATTTCCAGCACTCAGATTTTGTCTGCATCGACAGCTATGCATTCAACTCCACAGTGAGAGTTGAACGGCTCAGGCCCTACTGTCTGTAGAGCACACCTAAATTTCCTACTCCGACGATACCGATATCTGGAGCCCTTCGGGCTGGGTTCCTTCACAAAGAATTTAGTCACGCGACATCTAGTGGAAAATTTCCAGCACTCAGATTTTGTCTGCATCGATAGCTATGCATTCAACTCCACAGTGAGAGAGATGAACGGCTCAGGCTCTACTGTCTGTAGAGCACACCTAAATTTGTTCCTTATGTCTTACAGAATGCCGAGTACGAAGTCATTGACGATTCACAGGAACACTGGTGGAAGGTCAAGGATGCGATAGGCAATGTTGGCTACATACCCAGCAACTATGTAAAGCCCAAGGCATTGCTGGGTCTGGAACGCTATGAGTGAGTACAGTTTGGCTTAAAGCATATAAAGACTCACCAAGCTAACAATTTTATTATAACCCACAGATGGTATGTAGGCGACATGTCAAGACAGCGCGCCGAATCGCTACTCAAACAGGGCGACAAGGAGGGCTGCTTTGTGGTGCGCAAGTCCTCAACTAAGGGTCTCTACACACTATCGCTGCATACCAAAGTGTAAGTTTTGGCAGCCAGCTTCTAAACATAAAGATGCTTACTCACTGTTATTCATCTTTTTTTGCAGTCCGCAATCGCATGTGAAGCACTATCACATCAAACAGAACGCACGTGGCGAGTATTATCTAAGCGAGAAGCACTGCTGCGAGACCATACCAGATCTTATAAATTATCATCGTCACAATTCGGGCGGCCTGGCCTGCCGGCTAAAGTCCTCGCCATGTGATCGTCCCGTGCCACCTACGGCGGGACTGTCGCATGACAAATGGGAAATACATCCTATGGAACTGATGCTCATGGAGGAGCTGGGCTCGGGTCAGTTTGGTGTGGTGCGTCGCGGCAAATGGCGCGGCTCCATAGACACCGCCGTCAAAATGATGAAAGAGGGCACCATGTCCGAAGATGATTTCATAGAGGAGGCCAAGGTCATGACCAAGCTGCAGCATCCCAATTTGGTGCAGCTATATGGCGTTTGCTCCAAGCATCGACCCATCTACATAGTAACCGAGTACATGAAGCATGGCTCGCTGCTGAACTACTTGCGCCGGCATGAGAATACACTAATTGGTAATATGGGACTGCTGCTGGACATGTGCATACAAGTGAGCAAGGGCATGGCCTATCTGGAGCGTCACAACTATATACATCGCGACTTGGCGGCGCGCAATTGTCTGGTGGGTTCGGAGAATGTAGTAAAAGTGGCGGACTTTGGTCTAGCGCGCTATGTGCTAGATGATCAGTATACCAGCTCCGGCGGCACAAAGTTCCCCATCAAATGGGCGCCACCCGAGGTCTTGAACTATACGCGTTTCTCATCCAAGAGCGATGTGTGGGCTTACGGTGAGTGTGTTGTAACAGTGTTGGTTTAGAGCTAGTTGTGAGCTAGTTTTTGTTGTGGCTTTTACAGGTGTGCTTATGTGGGAGATCTTCACCTGTGGCAAAATGCCCTATGGCCGCCTAAAGAACACGGAGGTAGTGGAGCGTGTACAGCGCGGCATTATATTAGAGAAACCAAAGTCGTGTGCTAAGGAGATTTACGATGTAAGTTGAAGAGTTAGAGCAGCATTTCGAAAGACTTTTATAACATATTTAAACTCTTGTGCTGCAGGTCATGAAGAAGTGCTGGTCTCACGGACCCGAAGAGCGCCCCTCATTCCGCGTGCTCAAGGAACAGCTGGCGCTTGTGGCACAAACGCTAACCGATTAGAGCCTCTAAAGAGACGGAACGCGAACAAAAACACGCACATAGTTATGAACGTATTTTATATAGGGTTTATATGTATATGTATGTATGTATACCATGAGTGGTAGTTGTAGTTAAGCGCCCGCCAGTTAATTACTTAAATATTATATATATATAAATAATATATATATATATATATTGCATTAACTATATATTTTTTGTTTTAACATACTTGAAATATGTAATAGAGCTGATCTGAAGCTGATCGAATGATATCATTATGTTTTACGTTTAGAATACCACTCACTCTTAGTTGTAGGCATTATTGGAAACGGCGTCGAAATATTAACAGAAAAGAACCGTTAACGGGCATGACTATATATATAATATAACAATATAGACAACTGTAGCTAATAGTCAAATTTTTGATACATTTCAAAAAACATGTTTGATAAATGAAGAATGAAATGATATAATTATATTGTGCTTTTCGAATATGCTCCTATGTGCTAAGTAAAAATTAAAAAGAAATTATTAATTACTATAAATTAACTATAACTATGTATGCATACCAACAAGAACATAAAAACTGATTAAGCGTAAAATTAAATTTAAGCTCAAGTCGCAGCAATTCAAATATGATTGCCAAGTTGCAAAATTGAAGATTTTTTAAATTATATCCAGTTATATACTGAAAACCACTTTTAAATTAGAGTTTTACGTTTGTAGCTTAAGTTTTGTGATTTATTGTTTAATTTTTAGCAGCACACAAACAGCGTTTTTTTTTAAAGTGCGCCGAGTGAATATTTTGCTTTTAATTTTTGCCTTTGAAGAGTTACAGCCGATACATACATACATATATGCTTTATATTTTAACTGAATTATACATTTTATACAAGTTTATTTTATATACACATAAAAAAATTGCATACATTTTACCTATTTTTATAAAAGAAAAAAAAAACAGTTTTACTTAATTATTTTTATTACTTGAATAAGCGAAAAACAACAAAAACCGAAAAGAAAAATGCAAATAAAAATGTATGATGATCATTTTACAAAAAAAAAATACCTGCTTTATTTGCTTTAATTTTTGTTTTTCTACAAAAATACCAAAACAAAATACTGAAACAAGACTTGACAAAAAGCTACTTACAGCAAATCTTAACAATAAATAGACATAATTAATAGAAAACAAGCAAAAATGTATTTTCAAAACTGCAAAAATTGCTGGCAGAGACTGCACATACCGAAATTCGGTTTCAAAATCAAAGAAAAACAAAACCTGGCCACATTGTCGACCAAATGCATAGCAATTGACATACAAACATAGACTTGAATGAGTGAACACCAAAAAAAACAACTGCAAAACCAAATCAAACACCAAATAGATATAAATTATGAGCTGGTCACACTGCGCAGATTATTGGTCATTTGCCGCATTCTTAAGCTTTTTCATAGAATTCAAGTTGTTTAGGACTTTTCTCTAAGCTGTGTTGTCGAATTTTGTAGGTTTTAAGACAAATTCGGACAATTTTGTAAAGCTCTCACAGTCTTCAAGTTGTTTAGGACAAATTCGGACTTTTTTATATGCTGTGATGACGAATTTCCGAGGTTTCAAGACAAAATCTGACTTTTTTAAATGCTGTGATGAAGGATTTTGAGACAAATTGGGACAATTTTGCAAAGCTCTCACAGTCTTCAAGTTGTTTAGGACAAATTCTGACATTTTCTAAGCTGTGTTGCCGAATTTTTGAGGTTTTAAGACTAATTCAAATAATTTTGTAAAGATCCCACAGTCTGCGTCTAGATGAAAGATATTTCTGCTAAACATATGAAAAACTATGATATATAACTGATTTTTTTAAAATTTTTTTTACATGTCAAATTTTCGAACTACATATTTCGTAAGCCCTGTTAGAAGATATTTAAAAAAAATTACTGCTAAAGCGCTTAAAGTATATAAAATAGTACAATTTACCGAATATTTAAGCTTCTTCATATCCTTCAAGTTGTTTAGGACAAATTCGGACTATTTCAGATCGTGCTTCTAAATATGTAAGAGAAACAGAAATTTACCGGAGTTTTCTGCTTATGACTAATTGGGACTTTTTCATTTTTATAACTTTTAACAATTAATGCATTTTTGAGCTTCGTTATTCACCTGAAGATGTTTAGGGCAAATTCGGCCTATAACATAATATCTATAAACTAGCCAGTGAATATTGCCTTGAAGCGTTCGCAATAATTTAAAGTCTACTCTAGTTGTTGCGCACAATTTACACAGCTTAACATGGTTGCGTTGTTGTAAAGCTAAGGGACTGTTCATAAATGACGTCACCAAAATGTTGAATATTTTTGACCCCCCGATTCCCCCCTTGTCACATTTAGGCTTCTTTTAATCTGACGCCACAAATCGTGCAACCAAAAAATCAAATCAGCTTTGGGATGTACTAAGAACTTGGAATGGAATTATTGCAGATAGTATGCAGAGGATATATTTTAAAGATTAATACAAGATCTTTGATCGATATGAATGAATTCGAAATGAAAGGAAAACATTACATAAATATATAAAGATTTCTTCAGATTTTATTAACATTCTAATTGTGTAATCATGTTTTCGGAATACCCACCTCCCCCATCGTCACAAAAAATCACAATTTGATGAACCCCTCGCCCAACTTTTTTGGGCAGCATCCGAATCCGGTTTTAGAATTGGTCCATCATGTCGGTAGTAATGGCTATTTGAAGTGAAAAAATGTATGCCTTTCTTATGAAAATCTAATTTAAAGTCTTGTTCTTCATAAAATCAGTAACAATAGCGTGAAATTTTTCGATTTTAGCCTATTTATTAAACTTTGCAAAACCTAGCATTACTTTTTCATGATATTCAAATTTAGCAATCTTACAGAGTTCCATACAAACATGAATAGTTACGAATATCATCAGTTTTTGCAATTTTTTCAAACCGCTCTATCATTTTGATTTCATATTCATACTAAGCGACCTTGAAAACCTTCCCAAATGTTCAAAAGATATTACACTGTCGAACAAATCACTGTGAAAAGTTAAGGCATATGTTCTTTACCCACATAACTTCGATGCAAAAATCGTATTCAATCCCTAAAAACACTTAAATTCCAGAGTAAAAGCTGTACTACATGATGTGATCAGAGAGAAAGACCACAAAATCGGTATGCACACTGTACATAAATTCAAAAGTATCGTTTTCTTCTGTGTACATAACCTCAAAATCTTCACGTGAAGACAAATAATTTAGCTACTACTTTCATCAACTTTTCAACGACTAACATGATCCCATTATTAGTGGACCCGTGTTAGTCTGCTCACGTCTGAAGACTAATGGACTTATGCCACAAATACTTTGCCTAGTGTGACCAGCGCATAAAAAACTTAGCCACAAAAACCTTTTTTAAGCTATAGAATTTTTGATACATTTTGATACTAACGCATAGCATAAGATCTAACATATAATATATAGTATGTTTAAGTGCATTTTGTATAAATATTTATCCGTGTTGAGCAACGTCCAAAAGCCAAAAGTTTCCTTGCATTCAACAGCTGTTTCCAGACAGCTTAGGTGTAAACTATAAGCTCATACCTCTAGCCAAAAGTTGTGGTCAGACTAGGCAGATTATACTGTGCAACAATTTTGAAACAATTTTCTGATAATACTTAGTGAGTACAGTAAAACCCTATAGCACTAACATCCTGAAATGTAATAAACTCGAACCCAATTTGGCTGTTGCACAGTGTTTCTTTTACCAAAACGTCAAAAGGCTAGTTGTTTTAGCCAAATACTTTGGGCAGCTTGACCACAGCTTAAGCAGTTATACTTATATTGACAAGTCTTCCCAGATTAGACAAACTAATTGTTCCCAAAATCTAGCAAGTTCTATAATAAAACTCTTCGATTTGTAGCTCAAATCGATTTTGTTACAAATATTTTGCCTAATCTGAGCAGCTTGTATAACTTTGTACTAAAGTCATAGCTAAAATCCTTGGAGTATCTTTAAACTATATAAATTGTAGTGTGTTCTACATGTACGCTCTATAAACAATACGATACCATACAACATATGCAATCTACAAATACTATAATACGTACTAACCTATGTACTAACTATGCTAATATTATGCCGCTTAGTTGTTTCTTTATGCTATATAAAGTATATATGTAATTGAAAATGAACTTTTTATGCCATGAATTAATGATTTGCTGCCGAAACTAAAAAAAAAGAACAAAAAAATAAGAAAATAATAAATAAAATCATCAACGTGATATTGCTAATAAACTAAATAAACCATCTAACTAGATTTTAAATTAACTACGTTATTGGTAAGATACTTTTAAGTGTCTTGAAGTTAAATACCCAACAAACATAAAAATTAGTATGAAACTGTAAAAGTGCCATGAAAAGCTTGTCACAACAACATATAGAGCAGCAGTGAACTCTTAGTGTGAGCATATCTGATAAATCTTGTGAGAAAATATGCGTACAAGGTAACAAAACCTAATGATGATAGATAGATGATAGATAGATGATAGATAGATGATAGATGATAGATGATAGATAGATGATAGATAGATGATAGATAGATGATAGATAGATGATAGATAGATGATAGATAGATGATAGATAGATGATAGATAGATGATAGATAGATGATAGATAGATGATAGATAGATGATAGATAGATGATAGATAGATGATAGATAGATGATAGATAGATGATAGATAGATGATAGATAGATGATAGATAGATGATAGATAGATGATAGATAGATGATAGATAGATGATAGATAGATGATAGATAGATGATAGATAGATGATAGATAGATGATAGATAGATGATAGATAGATGATAGATAGATGATAGATAGATGATAGATAGATGATAGATAGATGATAGATAGATGATAGATAGATGATAGATAGATGATAGATAGATGATAGATAGATGATAGATAGATGATAGATAGATGATAGATAGATGATAGATAGATGATAGATAGATGATAGATAGATGATAGATAGATGATAGATAGATGATAGATAGATGATAGATAGATGATAGATAGATGATAGATAGATGATAGATAGATGATAGATAGATGATAGATTCTCGATTCGCTGACTTTGAAAAACGTTTGCCGAATTCGAAACAGTGTCAAATTTGTTGTCTAGTGTTATTGATTTGATCAAAACTCATCATGCTTTTAAACATATATTTAGTTTAGCGAAATATTTGGAAAACCGCGACCTTCTTCAAAGTGGTGGTGAGATGTTGTACCCAATAGCCATATCACAGCCAGCTTTGAGGAGCGTTGCGGTATTTCTTTAACTGCAACAACACGTAAGATGCTTAATTTGAGTAACTTTCCATGTAGGAGACCCTTTATAAACCATTAGAAATTATTAACTTTTCACATATTCTTTAAATATAGAATAATTCGAGTTACTATTCAATAAGCTATTGAAGCTTATAAAGATATGAAAAATGGAAGAGAAGGTATGGAATAAATGTTGTGCTGATGATGATGAAAACAGTCATCTGAAGCCAACGGTTAATGCAGCCATTACACTTCAAAGAATAGTTTAGCCTTTCCATAGTAGAAACTATGTCTGTTATTAATAGCTCGAAAGCATGATCCATCACAATACTCAAAGACTCAAAACTCTGGCGTGAAGAGTTAATCGACGATATCACAGCCGACGATGACATTGTATGTTTAATGTAAGGATCTAACTTGTCCAACTCCGCCATTAAAGTTAATATCATTGTGAGAAACTTCAAATATTGCATCGAATATCGATAGTGAAAAAACAAAGGAAAAAGTTCGATCGTTTTGCAGCTCAATTTGTTTCACAACAACCTGTTACCGGGTAACGCCCTGGTGTAAAGCTATCCTCCAGGCATCTATGCTTTACGCGCGCCTTCTCCAATTGGTGATACCAAAGGTAGCTAGTTCACCCTCTACCTGTTCCTTCCAACGGAGACATGGTCTGCCACTTCGTCGCCTCCCTTCGACAACCGCAGGAACTTCTTCTTCTTCCATACGCACAACATGACCTAGACAGCGGAGCCGCTGGATTTTAATGCGTCAGCTATGTCAATCTCGTCGTAGAGCTCATAGAGTTCGTCGTTCCGTCAGGTGTGGTAGTCGTTGACAACGCGTAGACGCCCTAAGATCTTACGGAGTACTTTCCGCTCAAACACTCCAAGGCTATTTTCATCAGAACGCGACATCACCCATGCTTCAGCGCCATAAAACAAAACGGGAAGGATTATAGAGTGTTGCGTCTGGCGAGAGTGGTCTCTACTACTCACTTGCCTGCTGCGACCAAAGTAAAATCTATTGGCAAGAGTGATTCTCCGCCTGATTTCCATGGTGATATCCTTCTTCATTGTGACGGTGGTGCCAGGTAGACAAAATCCTTGACAATATCAAAAGTATAGTTTTCAATATCAATCAGAGAGTCCAACCGCTGTTTATCTCTACGCAAAGAAAGCATTTACTTCGTGCTCTTATTTACCACCAGACCCATCCTGGAGATTCACTTTCAATAGCCGCAAAGGCTCCGGTAACTGCTCGCTTAGTACGCCCGACGATATCGATATCATCTGCGTATGCCAGCAACTGGACACCCTTATAGAATACAGTCCCGTTCCGATGTACTTCGGCCTTTCGCCACACATTCTCCAACAAAAGGTTGAACAGGTCGCAAGAGTGGGCATCGCCTTCTCTGAAGCCTCGCTTGGTGTCAAATGGCTCGGAAAAGCTCTTTCCTACCTTGACGGAACTGCGTGAACGGGCTATCAAATGCCGCTTTATAATCCACAAAGGGATGGTGGATGTCGATTTGGTGATCGTCCTTTTCCAGGATTTGCCACAGTGGGAATATCTGGCCATAGATATACATTGATATATGAAATGGAACCTTAACATAGTATTGCACGAATTCTTCTTGGTATATCAGCGGACAAGGAATAGATGACGAACGCAGAGAATGATTAACGCGCACTCAAAATGTTCGAAACAGTCAAGAAGTTGCCCCATTTGCCGCATTCACCCAAGATATCACGCGAACAACACATCTTGGTGGCTAACCTAACTTCCGCATGTACCCCTCACCCATAAAGTGTGGTATAATAAAAAACAGCAACTGTCTAACTTAATTTCAATTGAAAATATCAAGTATACGCACCCACACATAAACGTACTATGTCATTTTTGTTTAGCTGCGGAAGCACTTTAACCGTTTGTTGCCAAAAATGGAGCACTATCAGCAGCACTATGAGCAACAGATTGCCAATTATTTCTACATGTAATTGAAATGTTATCTTACAGCGCTGTTAGCTGCTCTGTTAAACTTTTCGTTTTTGCACGGTCGATCAACTAAGTGGGTAGCCTGAAGGTTGTCTGTGCGGTTTTGAGTAAGCCACGTAGCCTAGAGACGAGTTCACATTACATAAGAACAATAAATTGCATTGTTCAAATGCCTTAAATGGTCGACATGATGATCGAAGCCTAAGCAAATTACTGCAAATCAATGAACCATTAAAACTAGCGAAAAATATCAACTGTGGGTTGTCTCTCAAAGGTAAGATCTAGACTGCCGCGTAATAAGTTCTCCGAAATAGTTCAGAAGTAGCGAATTCACTACTTACCCGATAGCCAAAAGTACTTAACAGCCAATCGCTTTTAACGTGCTAACGAGTGACTAATTTAAGGTGGCGATGACATTGGCGGATCATGACATACCCTTTACATTTAACAGTAAGTAAATAGGTGCGCGGAGAGAGAGAGAGATTTTTGGCCCTATATGCGTTGGCAATGACTACCACATACGATGGAACGACGAACTTTATAAACTCTATGACGACATTGACATAGTGACGCGAATTACGATACAGCGGCTCCGCTGGCTAGGTCATGTTGTGCGTATGGATGAAGAAGCTTTTGCGAGAATGGTCCTCAATGCGAAGAGAGGCGATGAAAGGGCAGACCATGCCTCCGCTGGAAGAACCAAGTAGTGAGCATACTAGCTACCTTTGGTATCACCGATGACGGAGATTTACATGAGGCCGTAACCCGGTAACGGGTTGTTATGGCCAATTAAGAAGAAATAAATGCGGTTTTCACTTTATGTGGCGGATAGGCATCCCACGATCTTGTGTTCCAATGCACTTGTTCTAGGATAACAGCTGGCCAAGATTATCATAAGGACCTTATCAAGCAGAAGTCCGTGACCTTCAATGACAAACCTTTGACATATAGGTGTAACTGTTGGGAGTTGCAAAGTCGTAGTACCTTCGGGTATGAAACTCATACCAGGAGGCTGTAGCTTAAACTCACGAGCGAGAAGTGTCTTTACACGGTGTGGAATTGCATCTAACCAACTGCGTGCTGGGACCCAGGGACTGGCAAAGTTTTTAGATAGACCTCGGGCCATACCAAGGTTGAAGTGAGAGTGCCCCACACATCTTCTTCATTTGGTACTTATTGAATTGAATAACGATATTGATTAGGGATAGAGCCCTCACGGAATGTGCTCACTAAACATCAAAGACGTAATGACTCTTTATGTTTTATCACCAATGTACGTAATAAGCTAGTGACCACTTATTTAAGTCAAGAATTCGGTATTCCCACGGTAAGCGAATGAGAATATGAAGCGTCAGTGCTAGGAAAGCTTAATGTATGGAGCACGCAACCGTAGTGCTCATCCAGAAATCGGAACAGAATTTCATCATCCGTCTCTACACGCTCAAATGGTTCATACCCTGCACAAATAACGCTTTATGATGGCGGTTTCAGCACTCTGCGTTAGTTTGTGATGCTAGGCAGGAAGAGTATCTTCGATAATACAAAAAAATATACAGGGAGGGTCATCTAAATGTGGCTCCTAGAAGTTTGGTATAGCTTTGACATACGGTAAGACAAGTCAAGACACTTTGAATGCGTCCTTTTTAGGAGTTTTTTACCATTAACTATATAAACGCACAAAACATTCTTTGTAAAATGTCGCTGGCGTTATGGCCAGTGCTGTAAAGTCTTATTTTTTCTTAATTTTATTTCCGTATAAAATACAAGTAACAATTAATATCGAGCCATAAGACAAATTGCGTCGAGTGGAATACGGTACATTTTATGTCGGAATGGCGGAGAATTACGGCGAATTTTTGGCGTTAAGGGACATTTCGCACTGAACGAAGGGTTAAACAACCACAATTGCCACTACAATGCTTCTGAAAATTCATAACCAATCCACGAAGAGCCTATCTATGACCAAGAGTGACCGACTGATGTGAAATGCGACCATCTCAAAGACAGTGTGCGTGTGAGGCTGCTTGTGTTGCTTTCTCTGTCAGGTCGACTAACTCGTAAGCAAAATTGAGAAAGAGAAAAAGCAAAAAAAAACCCCACATGTATGCACTGTCTTTGAAATGGTCGCATTTCAGCTATTTGAGTCAATGACAAGGCCAAGGATTCCACTCTTTGCCGTCAACGTAGAGCGTTATTAAGATTACCGATTTTTTGATGCCGATTGTGCGTAGGAAGCGCATGACAAACTGCTGGTTTGTCATTTTTTTACACTTTTTTGCCCATTAAAATAAGACTTTAAAATTTTAATTTCTAAGAACATGCCTAATTTCAAGAGCTATAAAGGAGATCCAAGCGATTTATGTTTCACTAAACCGTTTCGGAGATTCATTTTTATATATCACAACACAAGATATCACAACGACTTTAGGACTTTAACAGGTTAGTGCGTAGGGTTTGGAACCCATTTACGGAAGATGGTATGAGCTGCCGTGATAAGTGTTCTACATTGGGCCGTAACCTGGTAACGGATGGTAAGGGCCAGTCAAGAAGAAGAAGAAGAAGATATCAAAACGACCGGTTGTTTTATGGAATTTCACCATGATATGCAAGGATAAGACATTTGCAGTGTATATTATTGAGCTTTACTACCGATTTTCGAAGCTCAGATTTCTCAGCATATTTATCGCAGTGTAATAGTAAGCTTAAAGAATTCTTAGTTACATGCATTTTAAATTTTGAAAATATCTTCACATATTCAATCAAAACTAATGATTTTTGCCCAAAAAGAAGTTAGTTGGATTCACTGTGCGACATTTCCAAAAAATTAGGCATTCAATAAAGTGCGTTCATGATTGCACAGATATGTAGTTGACATTATACTTATAATTTAATAGATTTTCTTAGATTTCCAGTGCTTTATGTTTCTGCCGGAATTTCAATCGAAATCATGAGTTTCGGAAATAGTTTAATATGCATCTGAAGACCACATACATTCAAAAAGGAACTTTAGGAAATTAGACAAACTGCAGAAAAAAAAACGGAAAAACCCACATACCATCAGAGTACCTCTTTATGTGAGGATATCCAGATTCTGAAGAAAAAGTTTACCACATCGAAGATCGTTTTCTGGTCTTTGTGGATTGGACACTAGAACATTACGAAATTCCTCTGGAAGATTGTCCTAGACAGGGCTACGATAATGGCAAAAACAGGAGCACATAGCTACATTCTTCGTTAAAATAAGTACGCAGTAAATTCGCCTTGTGGAGCCCTATATTGCATCTAGTTGGAATCGATTCTGCAGAATGCTGTCCACAAGCAAGCGTCTATGTCTAACGTTTTGCGAAACATCTTCCTGGACTAAAAATTTCTCTCTAAGGAAACAAGAATCTAAATCTTTCTCTTATAAGTCAATTTAAGTGAGTTTTGACTCCATTGGGTTCTGATAGCTTATTACCATAGTATAGGAATATAAGGTAAGGCAATGAGGTCGATTGGGTGAGCGAGTCACCTAGACGTGATATTCATCAGTCGATGTTTTTGGCCGATTTGTCACCACATTCTTCTCAACACTTTCGCGGCCAGACTTGAACTCGTTTTACCACTTGTAAACATTTCTTGAAGACAGAGTCTGATTCCCAAAGGCTCTTTGCAGTCAAATTCTAGTGCAACTTCTTTGTTCAATAAATTCAGACATAGTAAAAATCGTAGAATTCACTTTTAGTAGCTTACTGAACGAAGCGTCGCTCAAAGACAAATGAATATTTTGACGTGAAATTTAGCACAGATGTCACTAACAGTACTGCCAACATAAAATTCAAATATTCCTGGAAGTTTAAATTCAAATTTCACCTTTTAATTTGATCACAATGGTATGAACGTATGCAGTTGTTTGTCATTTCAGCTATGAGCCTGACTTGCGCCTCTCTCTCTCCTTACCTTATATTATTCTACTGTGGTTATTACCATGAAAAATTATTAATATGAAGGACTGTTCGATTGCCTAAGAGCCTAAGAGATTTACATTCAGATGTACACGCAAATAAGACAAGGCAATACCATGCGCGGCACAACCTTCCGCTTTGACATTCGCAGCAGCATGAAAATTTGGCCAGCGAACTGTGTGAGAGCAGCAGAATAGTCCTTCCTTGTAATTATTATTCGAAGGGTATTTTCACCGGTCTACGGTTTTCTCTGAACAAAAGGTTTTTCTTCGCAGACTCAAGTGCAAATTGTTTTCCTAAAACATTGTCATTATTTTCAACAACAAGCATCATCTCTACGTCACACATGCACGCTTACTTCTGTTACTTACCTCGTATATACATATGTATGTACCTTTCGTTATGTTAAGCTGCTGTTAAGCCGTCGCGGCAACTGTTAACATTTACCTGTTACTGTTACGCCAACGCAAACAGTTTGCAACTCTGTTAACATGCGAAGCGCGAACGAAAAGCAATGTTCCGCCAGCTTTAACGTTCATTTTCTGTTCAGCAGCGAACGAGTGCGGTTGTAATACCATCACAGCGAGTCTTAAACTAAACAACAATTTATTTGATAACTTCGAACAATTTATAAGCGCCAAAAGCTAACAGAACTTAATTAAATTAACGAACACAACGAACACGAAACGCGCAAACCCCGTTAACCCGCTAATGCCCCTCTCCACGGCAAGTGCTTAGTTTTGTGCGTATTCAACGACTTTCAAACAGATGTTTTGAAAATCCCAAGCCACAGGCTGCAAATAGTTAAGGACTGTTTGACTTAAAAAGTGTTTAATCTGTGCTTAAGTGAATATTTTTTAAGTGCTTGAAAATACTATTTAAAGAAAGCCAGTTGGGAAGTTAAAGCTACTAGCAACTTTTTGTGGTAAGTTAAGTTATAAAAAATATTCAAATTAAGTGGGCGTTACTCTATAACTGCGCCTGCTACGAGCATTGCGTGTTGTTGTTGTTGTTGGTTGTCGTTATCCTGGTCGTAGTTCATTGACTGGCTGTCAGACTGTCTGCCTGTCTGTGCTGTGCATGTAGTTAGCTATCTATAAGTTTGTCGGACGGACTGTCTGCAACGGCATTTCGCTTCCTGGACTGCCAGCAGCTATTGTCTTGTCAATGTTTTCATATTGTGAACCGATATTTATAGACTTTATATAGATATAGGTTCATTGTAACTTCTAGAGCTGAAGAGCTGTTCTGGCCCATGACATCAGCTACAATTCAGACCACAAACCGGTCGGCATTGTCTGCGTGATTAAAACAAACCTCATTTTTTAAAACCAACGAATATTAGCAACCAAAACTTCACAGCAAAATTACTTATATATACTATAATCATACATATATATATATAAACATATACTCTAATGTGAAAAATTATAAAGCGTGTAGAGTAAATAGAAAACAAAAAGTTAACCAAACGAAAGAGCGAGCAACCGCAAACAGCTTAGAGTAACAGCCAAGGCAAAGATTTTGGTATATACTGCAACTACACTGAGAAAAAAAATTTGATGGATACCCTGTACCCTTTTTCTTTATAAACATTAAATACGGTTAAATGGGGACGGAAGCATCCACTTTTATATCTCCTTTCATGAGATCGATATGCCTGTAAACATTTTCCTATTGGAAAGTTCCAATTGACAAGTTTTCCTGCACTAATAATACTCTTAGACAAGGGAAATTCTGCGCCTAACTCTCAACAACTGTATCAAGCCATTCTCTAAAAAGTAAAACAAAATGAAAAACTTTAGTTTGTCTTCGTAAACTCAATACTTTTTGATCAAAATATTTGATAGAAATCGAAAAAATATCAAGAATTATACAAAAAGTTAATAAATGACATTATTAAGTGCTTTTCGATTGTTGAGGTTTCTTAGGCAACGTTCTTCTTAACTGGTCATAACAACCCGTTAACGTTAGCTCTATGGTGTCTGAGAAAGCTGGACCCACACAGACGAACATGTGTATATCGACTCGACTATTGCTCCTGATAATTTTTGCCCATGGAATATGGTCTGCCACGCCTGCTTCTGCCTTTTACATAGATTGCACAAATGTATAATACCCTTTTCAACTTTGTGTACAGTGTATAATAAGCACAATTGGGAATATGTAATTTCATCATAATTTCGGAACTTAACGTTCGTTTTATGGAACATTTATCGTAGTGTATCGCAGAAGCTTAAGAAATTCTCTGCTACATGCATTTACTCCTTCAAGAGTTATGATTTTTGCCGATAAGAAATCAGATGGCTCCACTGTGCGACGATGGTTGGCGTGCAAAGCGTGCAGGAGGCAGATCTAGGAATAGTTTGCTTTATAAACGTTTATCAGAAATAATCTTCGCCTTGTCGTCGACATTCGCAACTTAAGAGCTGATTACGAAGAACAGAAAAGAAAACACGAAATAACAACGTTTGTGTGTACAATGTATTTCGTTGTTGTTTTTTTTATTTTAAATCAATTTTTACCTGTCTAAAACGCAAATTATCAAGGTAATATGTATATTCTGCAAGCTTTTTATCTTTCGAATGGTATAGGTTTACTTGAAAAGGTTACGTTATTGTGAAGTAATCGGTACCACACTCAATTTTTGCTTAGCGCATTTATAAATAAGAAGATTATTGATGTTCCATACTAATTCTCATTTATGACGAGCTACTCCTCCTATCATGGTAAAGAAGTTATTCCATTCGGACTCAATGTCTGATTTGCATTAAAAGTTTTTATTTCGGAGAGTTTTGGCTGTAGTAAAACATATCTTTAAAGAAACTGCTCATAATTGCGGCTTATAACGGAAGCAAATGTCTAACAAACATCAAAAGTTATCCACAGCTATCAATATCGCTGAATCTTGTCAGAGTTTCATTAGCATTTCGTCTGAGTTATTGCCAATTTAATGTACTTGTAGTAGCAGAATATCTAGGCTAGTCGACTCGCTTTCTTTTCCACTGATTTATAGTAGTTTTAAGATTGCATTAAACCGATTTTGCATTCAGCACACAAAACACTACAACTGCGAATAGAAACACGTTTTTTATTTAATTAGATTTATGCAGCTTAGCCAAAAAGGCCAACTAGCTCAGCAGCTGACGTCAGATACAAAAAGTATCTATCGGATTGTGCTGTTTTTGGCCTAAACGTTTTGTGCTTTTGTTTTGCCGGTTTGTAACTTTGTTGTCTTTGTTTTTTTTTTTTCATGCGTATTTGTTTTTGGTTTTGTTCGACTTGTTTTGCTGTTAATTAACTTACACAAAATTTCAGTGAGATACCAATATTTGTTGTATTCGTTTTTGTAGTTCTTGTTCAGCAAACGTACCAAATTTAAAAACTCCATAAAGAAACGTTCGGATACGTAGTATCTCGTTTGGCTATTGGACGTTGCATGTAGGTGTTGTCTGCAACCCAATTCGAACTTTTTTTCTCTTTAATTTTTGGTCAACTTAATGTGGGCTAAAGGAAACGCTGACTATGACGCCTGGCAGTCATATTTGGGCGTAAAAGCTGACAGACATCTATATCTACATACGTATAAACGCTGGAAATGAGCTCATTTTGCGTCGCTCTTGTGAGGCGAGAGCGTGAAATGAGTTAGCTTAGATTTATGTCACCAAAAAAATTAAGCGTTATTTATGAAATCTCTCATGTTGCTGTCATTGTTGATGATTTTGGATGTTGAAATCATAAATTGTCGCTGATGTGTTCTATTGTTGTAGTTGTTGCTGCTGTAACCGGTCGACACAGGTCAGCTGTGCAAAAATCAATTTAAATTAAATGAATGGAAAACTAAATAAACAAATTGCTGTTAATACTTTGGCCATGAATGTGCGGTATTCCGCCATATGACGAGCTCAAAGAGCGCTACACTGTAACAAATCTATAGACAGGTTAAAGCCGGTCAGCTTAGAGAGTCATATATGCAAAAATAGACATGTGACGTGTTTCATTTGCTGACTATGTCACTGACATATTCACAGCAGCTGTGTTATACCCTTGCTTAGAGTATATTCGTTTTGGGTTGATATGTTTAGAAGGCAATGCTAGAAGATCCTAAGCGATTAACAAAGTATTCGAACTGGTTTTCTTCACCACCAACTCCAGTAATTCCCCTAAGGGGCAGATTACACTATGCAACAACAAAAAATTTGATGCAGACAGTCGGGACGGTGCCCGACAGTGGAATGCCCTGTACCCTTTTTTTTATAAACACTAAATACGGTAAAATGGGAACGGAAGTATCTACTTTTATATCTCCTATGCCTGTAAACATTTTCCTATTGGGGAGTTCCAATTGACAAGTTTTCCCATTGAGAAGTTGGCTATTATGGTGACAAAAACTACTTTTATGCCCATAACTCTAGTATTCTTGGGTTAATGTCATTGAATTTTTTAACATAGATCAAAAATACATTTATAAATGCCTGTGGCAATTTTCAAATCAATATATTGGGGGTGTGGCAGTAATTAAGGTAAATCGATTGCGGGGGAAGGGGGGTTCCATTGAAAAAATATGGATGCAGTTTTAACGATTAGCCTCCACACCAAATACTAACTCTAGCTCATATGTATTCATATCTACATGTAGTGGAATTTTAAAGCAGTTTTTAGGCGAGGGCGGTGAAATTAGCATATTTTTCGACTATAACTTTTGATGTTTTTATCCGATTCTCGATTATTTTTGGAAAATAAATGCACATTAACACGACGCACATCTCTGAGGAGTTTCGAGTTGATAGACTTAATGGAGCGGTTGTAAGCCGCGCAAATCTGTCACGGGAGAAGGAAGCAAGATATCGACTGTGCCACGCCTCCTTCTACCTGTTACATACATTGCGCAAATCTATAATATCCTTTTACACTTTGTGTATAGGGTATAAAGACTTGAAAAACTGTTTAAGGTTAGGTCTAAGGACTTCACACAACGGCAACCTTAAATTTGAGTACATGTTAGTTAAACTAATAAACTGCAACACTATGCACTTCTTCGTAGTCCTTGAATATCTGGTCGGTAACTTGGTCCTGTCAGCATTTATAACTTCTCCGTTTCACCACCGATTTTGCTCAAATTGGTGTTATATGAGAGCTAGAGACATAAAAGAAGATATTTTCGTAGGCTGGATTTAGTGTTTATGGGGGAAAAAGTGTACAGGGTGTTCCACTGTCGGGCACTGTCCCGACTGTCTGCATCACATTTTTTTCCTTCTCTTCTTTTTCCAAAACCGTTCCTACACATGTTGCCTAGTGAAACTTGTAAATCCTTTATTGTTTCTGAATCGCAGAACTGAATTGTAGAACTAGTTATTAACTTCATGTCCTGTCCCTCGAGCCAAACCAGAAATCCAACTAATTAAATTCCAGTTAAATGTGCCGCATTATAATAACAACAATCAGCTGACAAAAGCGTTGACATAAAATCAATCGAAATCGTTTCGCCAGACATCAGTTTGAATATAAGGACTCCGCAGGAGTAGTCGACGTTGCTGTCGCATGCAAAACGAAATGCTATTCCTCATAGATTTATTATTTCGAATTTTCTGGGGCAATGGCTGGCTATATGGCCAAGGCTGGGTTGTTAAGGGTCTGGGGATTGACGTGTTACAGCCGGTGTTAAAGATTTGTTTGTTTGTTCACGAAAAGACAAACAATAGACACGAAAAAAGCAGTGGGCCAGGCTTGTGTGTTGTTTGGCCAATATGACAAGTTACCACGTTAAGTTTTGTGGTAGGCTTCGCTTTGACCTTCTTTTTACCGTAATGGTATGTCCATAGTATCAACTGTTCGGCGTCGCCTTCCATGTGTTGCATATCAGCCGCAGGCGTGAGTTGTGCCAGTTTGTATCAGGCTTTGAGCTGGCCTAGCGACGCCATGTGCGGCAGTGTAATCGATATGGCAGCGCAACGACGACGACCCCAATTAACTTCCGTTTCGGGCCCAAAGCCTATTTTCGGTCGAAGTTCGATAGGCTGAATTTGACGTCAAGTGCAGCTTGTCAGCGTGTTGAGAGGGGCACAGCGAGCGGCGGAGCCTATTGGCAACAAGGTTGCAAAGTGCTAATGTTGGCCATTTGAACATGTAAGCCAACAAAACGATTACATTTAATGACTTATGACCGACAGTTGCATGTTGATTCGAGAAAAAAACACCAATCCGAAAAAGTCTCAGAACAAAGCATGCAAGTTTCTGACCGTGAATTTTCTTGTGTAAATAATTAGTGGGAGGTGTGGAGTTGAAGGTGTGGCACAAACGTGTCTCAAACCGTTAGGAGAAGCCATAAAACTATTTGGGTTTTTACATTGCTTCTACCAAGCAGAGTCACTAGCTATAGCAGTAAGCAGTGTTTACATTGACGAGTTGCAAGGCGGTTGCACAATGAGATCATAACTTTTTCTTATAACCATATTTGAGTTGCAAACTCCTTAGTGATAAGGCTCGGGTTAGGTTAACTTTGTGAACTATTTTTTCGGTACGAACCCCGCACCCGAGAGATATTTTAAGAATCCAAATCATGAACGTTCTCTTGTTCCCAATTGTAAACTTATAATTGGATGCACTGGCCATACAACCTATTACTGGGTTAAAGCCTGATGTGGTGCAATACCTTCTGGTGGTGGCATTAAAATCCTACGCATAGCCTGTTAAAGTCCTGAGGAGACTTCGCTGTGCACATTAGCTCACATCCCATTGGATGTTGATTAGAGCAGGGATTAAGGTAGAGAGAGAGAGATTATAAGGAAAGGAAAATAAGGTAGAATTTCAAGAAAAACCCCATTTCTGCACGACAGAACTATTTTGTAGAATTTGTTGTTAGTCCTATCCAGGCCGAAAACTCTAGACATTCAGGTAGTTGTCTGGGAATTCGAAGGTTACATCACGACCGGTAAGCCTCTTGTAGACCGATGTGAATGTGCCAACTTTGTGTTCAATGGTGGTCTGCTGGTTCTTGTCCAAGTGCACCTTGACCAGCTGGGAGCCTTCCAACTTGACCACAATTTCGGCGGGGAAAACCAAATCCACAAGAATGGCATCGTACACAGCGGTAAGAGTACGAGAACGTGGACGCTTCTGTTTAAGTGGGTTGCGTGCCTTGCGCGGGTGCTTTGGCAGACGTACGTAATATGCTTGCCGGAATAGTTCTTCTCGAGCTCACGCACCAAAATTATTTCGATTTTCTGGAACACCTTCTGCTGTGGAATGGGCACGTAGATGATGACGGCCTTCTTACTGCCAAACTTAATGTCGCATGCGCGCGTAATATGCAAATAACGGAGTTAGGGTTTCAGATCGCTGTTGGCCTCTAGCTCAACGAGCGCCTGGGCCATGGACTGCTCGAACTCATCGGGGTCAGCACCGCCGGGTTTAATAATATTGGAACCGATAGACATCTTTGTCGACTATTTCGACACGAAAGGTACCGAGCATGAAGTAATAACTCTGTAGACGAGGCACCTTCCGGAGCGCAATTTCAGGATCTCTCTGCGTATATGCTTCACATAATCAAAATATGATGCGAATGCACAATGCAAAGTAATCCAAAAAAGTTGATCATCTGACGTCACATGCTTTTTCTTTTTCGCTTACCCACTTTTTTACCTGCAATTTTCTTGCAATTTCGGTGTAAACGTCGCTGAGCCCGTTAGTAAGGCAAATGTGTGTGACTCCAGATGTCGACGGTTTGGCGCTTTGAAATTCTTGTGGGTGTGTGTTAGCCAGGTTGAACCCTGATGTTCTCTACATTGTTGCTGTTGTTGTTGGTATTGCACATGACCTCGCACGCAATGTACGGCACATTACACAAACATTAACAAATAAATTATCTTGTTCGCTTATAAGGCAAGTCGCTTACATCATCAGAATACTCAGTAATGGTAGCAACACCCCCACACAAAAGTAGCAAATAATCTTTAGAGAGATCAATCAAAATGCCTTATAAGGCTCATTATCATATAGCCATCAAATGATTCAGCAATGAGCATCGATTCAGCAATGAGCATCTCAATGCTGTAGATACAGTCAGACAGCTGGTAGACATTTTAACCAGCGAATTGCCTACAATAAACTTGGCCAAGTTGCCTGCCGCCACTTCATAAACCGTTTGAACTTTGAAATGACTTGCATTTAATTCATAATAATACCCTGCTCTGGAGCTGTCGGACGGTCGTCATGTAGCCAACAACTAAAATTTGCATAGCCGCAGTGCGGCTTTGACTTTGGTTGAGTTAATCGGAATATTATTATAAAATTAGTGGAACAAAAGGGCAAAACAAATTAGGTTTATCGCTACGCCTACATACTACTTGGTTTCAAGATGAGAAAAATAGATAACTATGGTCAATGCACTATGTATACCCTTAATGATCGGATGTTTACTGCTCACACTATAAAAAATTCACTTTATAGTGAACACCCGTTACCGGGTTACAGCCTGATCCTCCAAGCTCTCCTCCACTCTCTACTAAAGGTAACCTAGGTAGATGTATCTTCTACCTGGTAATTCCAACGGAGGCATGCTCTGCCCTTTCGTCGCCACCCTTCGACAACAGCATTGAAGACCTTTCTCGCAGGAGCTACTTCATGCATACGGACAACATGACCTAACCAGCGGAGCAGCTGGATTTTTAGAAGAGCTTTGTAGAGCTCACAGAGTTCGTCGTTCCATCGGGTGCGGTAGTTGTTTCCAAAGCGTAGAGGACCAAATATCTTACGGAGTACTTTCCGCTTAAACAATCCTAGGGCATTTTCATCAGACTGTGACATCACCAATGCTTCATCTCCATAAAGCAAAACGGGACCCTGGCGACTCGCTTTAAATAACCGTAAAGGCCAGCAGCTGGACACCTTTATAGAATACAGTCCCGTTCCGATGTTTATCGGTCTTTCGCAACACATTCTCCAACAAAAGGTTGAAGAGGTCGCAGGAGCGGGCATTGCCTTGTCTGAAGCCTCGCTTGTTATTAAATGGCTCGAAAAAGCTCTTTCCTACCTTGACGGAGCTGCGTGTGTTGGGATTCCAAACTCAAGCAGTGCGGCATGTACTCGATCCCTCAAGGGACTATCAAATGCTGTTTTATAATTGACAAAGAGATGGTGGGTGTCGATTTGGTATTCGTGAGTCTTTTCCAGGATTTGGCGTAGTGTGAATATCTGGTCAATGGTGGACTTACCAGGCCTAAAACCGCACTGATAAAGTCAGATCAGTTCTTTTGAAAACATCTTTAGTCTTTCACACAGTACGCTCGATAGGACCTTATATGCAATAGAAAAAAGACTGATACCACGGTAGTTAGCGCACACCGTGGTATCACCCTTCTTGAGGACAGGGTCCTCTGCAGAGGACACCAAGGTTCCAATCTTCGGGCATGCTCTCATCTAGTCATATTGTGCAAAAGAACTGATGCATGCGTATTACCAACTCATTGCCTCCAGTCTTGAACAGCTCAGCAGGCAGGTCATCTACGCCAGCTGCTTTGTTGTTCTTGAGCCGCTTGGTTGCGACCTTGACTCATAGCTAGGCGGCGGTATATCCACGCCGTCGTCTATAATTGGCGGTGTCGGAAAGTTAACTCCGTGGGTGGCATTATCCTCACCATCGCCCGATAGCAAGCCAGAGAAGTGTTCCCTCCACAACCTCAGTGCACTACCAGATTTCCCTCTGCATCTCTACAGGAAGAGGGTCCGTTACTAATTCCTTCGGCCAGACGCTGGACTTTTTGAAATAACTTTCTTACGTCGTTCCTGCTCCTGCACATTACGGCAGTACCGATATCATATTTCAATAATATCTATTTCGATTCGATTCACTGATATTCGTTTCGGTATACCGGTTTGGCAGCACGAGAACAAAGTGAGAATGGAACCATATTTCTTTTAGTCTCGTCTAAAAGCATACACGCAGCAGCAATGCAGTTCGAGTTGATATTCTGACCGTTGTTCCGGAGTCACTTCAACCTAAGTTAACTCTTGAACTGTTGTCATAAGTTTCTTTTACTTTAATATATCATCGAATATCATGTCAAATTAAATATAACAAATTAAATTCAGCATTTAGAAAAAATTCACAACTTAAACAAACAATATTAACTTTTTGCTATAGACTTTATTTCTTTGTTCTTACAAAACCCGTTAGCAAAATGAAAAAAAACGTTAGCTAGTTTTAAATGTGCCTACCAAAATCTTCGCTAATTTTCGCTTAACTTTTAGGTAGCATTCGGAAAGAAGAAATCGGCCAAGAAAAGTGTGAAAGTGGACGTGGGTCCCTGCGCACAACGCTACAAGATACGTACAATCAGCATGGGTGGTAACATTGAGCAGCGACCCTGGACACCTACAGTACGTACGGGTAAAATTGCGGCTGAATCCAGCAGCCCGGGTCCAGCCGTAGTAACGCTGCCCACATTGGTCGGTAAGTAGAACGCGCATAACTAAGCCCGAAATTGGTTAAAATCGCTTGCCATGCACTTATAGGTGGCAAGGTGCCCGATTCAAAGAAGAAGTGCGCACCGGCCTATTCGTTTGGTTCCAAGCATCGCAGCAGCTATGATACTTTTGGTCCAGGACCAGCTCAGTATAACATAAGCGGTTTGCGCGCCAAGGGCAGGGATTATCCGCGAGCTGCTACGCTACAAAGCCGTCCCAAAGAGCTGTCGAAGTTCTCGAATCCCGGACCGGGTGAATACAATGTGGGACCAGCGGCCAAGGCCGTTATTGATGCAACGCCCATGTACACATTCGGTCAAAAGCCACCAAGTGCTAAGTTTAGCCTGATACCAGGTAAGCCCGACTGGCCCGATAATACTCCTACTAGGTGTTGTTTTGTTACTTGGTTTGGTGTTTGAATGGCTTGGATTTCGGTGTGTTGGGTTGCATGTTTTTTGAAAATGAAGTGGAACTGGAAGGACTGTCATATCATCATCATCATGAACATCAATATCATCATTGTATATACAACAAGAAGTTCTCATTGCGATCTCTTTTCCCATGCAAGTTCAAGTTCAGCTCAAGAAATCACAGAATTTGCAGCGTGTAAGTACTTTTACGCTGCGTTAGCTCTTCTTCTTCTATCTCGCTCTCTTTCTCTCTCTCTCACACACATTGTCTGTAGCTGTTGCTCTGTAGCTGTAGCTAGTTCTAGAAGTAATACTTGTTGCTTTTGTTCAATATTTCTATAGTAGTTTGGAACAGCGTTTTGTGGTATTTTTTTTTTTATTGTTTTACTATTTGTATTTTGTGTACTTTTTGTATGTTTCACTTGATTTTAATTTAACGTTCTTCTCTATTAAACTTTGACCAATACAACGAACTACTTAACATATAGGTCCCAATCATTATCAAGTGGTACCGCTTGATGTAACCATGCCGCGTGCGCCCCGATATTCCTTTCGCCTTAAGGTTAACGTTTATATTCAGTGCAATCCAGGTAACACAACTAACGGTAAAGAAGTTTTCAAACTTTGTTGCCTATGAAAGTCTGTCACTTGTAGGTGTTGGTGGTTGTTTTTATCTAGTTTTCTTTATATCCTTGTCCATCACAAACACACTAACTCACCCCTCTAAACTTCATCTGAGCCACTCTAGTTGTAGCTAATCCTTTCACTTTAGCAGCATTTCTAGTTCTAGTCTAAATCAAAAACCCGAACATTTTTATTTTATTAACACTAACAGCGCCGAATAGCTATTGCCCTGAAAAGACCACGCAATCAAAAAAGACTGCTCCTCGTTACACTTTTGGTAGACGAACTAAAATTCATCACAATCAGGGTACTCCAGGTAATGCTCCCGACACTTAGATCCACTTAGTTCCCCCTCCTATAGCATATTGTAATCCTTTAATATTTTGTTTGTGTCTTAGTATGCCTCACTTGCTGCAGCACCCTTTTGGTCTCTTTAGTAATGAGTCCTTATCTCTCCCACAGCTCCAGGTGCCTACTGTCCCGAAAAAGTGAATCTCAGCAAAACGCCAGAGTTTAGTTTTGGCATTAAACATCATGAATTGCAGCAAGATTATACACCAGGTTGGTAGCCAAATCAATCGCCATCAGTAGTTGCTTCCTTTATATCGCATTTGCTTTATGTAGCGCCGGGTACCTACAAACCCGAGCAAGTCATACTAGCTCACACGCCCGCTTATAGTTTTGGCTTAAAGACTAAGCACACCGCAATCAGTGATACGCCAGGTAAGTCGCACGCTAGTAGTCTTCAAATAAATAGTAAAGCTATTCCTCAACTAGCACCCGGAGCATACAGTCCAGAAAACTCCAAGCTGCACACAACAATTGCCTATAGCATCACTGGCAAGAGCACGCATGATGTCGTTGATGCAACGCCTGGTAAACGTAACTGTACTTTTAAGCACATAACAAGAGCTTAAACTGTAGTTTTGTTCCCTTTCAGCACCTGGTGCATACGAGCCAGAGAAATGTGGGCTCAATAAAACGCCAGCCTTCAGCTTTGGTCAACGTGTGGAAATTGCCAAATCGTATGATAGCCCTGCACCCGGCACATATGAACCGGAAAAAGTACGAACGGATTTTACGCCGGCCTTTACACTATCAGGCAGGCACGAACTCAAGTCAGCCAGTGTAACGCCAGCGCCAGGGTCGTATTCTCCGGAGAAATATCGCAGCGACCACACGCCGTCATATAGTTTCGGCGGTAAGCATGAGCAGAAGCTTGAATATTCAACACCGGCACCGGGCGACTACAGTCCTGAGAAAGTTCGGCACGATCACAATCCTGCATTTTCCCTTGCGGGTCGCCATGCCATTCACAAAACATCAGAAACACCAGCACCATGTGCATATGCCACAGAAAATGTGCGTTTAGATCACAATCCTGCTTACTCATTTGCTGGTCGCCACGACACTCATAAAGCAAGCGATACCCCAGCACCCGGTGCTTATTGCCCGGAGAAATTCCGCTTAGATCATAATCCTGCATTCTCCATTGGTGGTAAACACGATCCAAAGGTCTCAAATGACACTCCTGCTCCTGGTGACTACAGTCCAGAGAAAGTCCGGCAGGATCACAATCCTGCATACTCATTTGCTGGTCGTCACGAGCTTCAAAAGCCAAGCGACACCCCAGCTCCCGGTGCTTATTGCCCAGAAAAGGTCCGTCAGGATCATAATCCTGCTTACTCTATGGCTGGGAAACACAATACTAAGGTGTCCAATGACACTCCTGCTCCTGGTGACTACAGTCCAGAGAAAGTCCGTCAGGATCATAATCCCGCTTACTCTATGGCTGGGAAACACAATCCTAAGGTGTCCAATGACACTCCTGCTCCTGGTGATTACAGTCCAGAAAAATTCCGTCAGGATCACAATCCTGCATACTCATTTGCTGGTCGCCACGATTTTCAAAAGCCCAGCGAAACCCCAGCTCCCGGTGCTTATTGCCCAGAAAAGGTCCGTCAGGATCATAATCCCGCTTACTCTATGGCTGGTAAATACAATCCTAAGGTGTCCAATGACACTCCTGCTCCTGGTGACTACAGTCCAGAGAAGGTCCGTCAGGATCATAATCCCGCTTACTCTATGGCTGGGAAACACAATCCTAAGGTGTCCAATGACACTCCTGCTCCTGGTGACTACAGTCCAGAGAAAGTCCGGCAGGATCACAATCCTGCATACTCATTTGCTGGTCGTCACGATCTTCAAAAGCCAAGTGACACCCCAGCTCCCGGTGCTTATTGCCCAGAAAAGGTCCGTCAGGATCATAATCCTGCTTACTCTATGGCTGGTAAATACAATCCTAAGGTGTCCAATGACACTCCTGCTCCTGGTGACTACAGTCCAGAGAAAGTCCGTCAGGATCATAATCCCGCTTACTCTATGGCTGGGAAACACAATCCTAAGGTGTCCAATGACACTCCTGCTCCTGGTGACTACAGTCCAGAGAAAGTCCGACAGGATCACAATCCTGCATACTCATTTGCTGGTCGCCACGATCTTCAAAAGCCAAGTGACACCCCAGCTCCCGGTGCTTATTGCCCAGAAAAGGTCCGTCAGGATCATAATCCTGCTTACTCTATGGCTGGTAAGTACAATCCTAAGGTGTCCAATGACACTCCTGCTCCTGGTGACTACAGTCCAGAAAAAGTCCGTCAGGATCACAATCCTGCATACTCATTTGCCGGTCGCCACGATCTTCAAAAGCCCAGCGACACCCCAGCTCCCGGTGCTTATTGCCCAGAAAAGGTCTGTCAGGATCATAATCCCGCATACTCCATGGCGGGTAAACACGATCCGAAGGTGTCAAATGATAATCCAGCCCCTTGCGACTATTCTCCTGAAAAAGTTCGTCTGGATCACACACCCGCCTACAGCTTTGGGAGCAAGTATGACCACAAAGTGGAAAATCATACTCCAGCTCCTGGTGACTACAGTCCCGAAAAAGTCCGTCAAGATCATAATCCTGCTTACTCATTTGCTGGTCGCCACGATCTTCTCAAGGCAAGCGGTACACCTGCTCCTGGTGCCTATTCACCAGAAAAAGTTCGCTTAGACCATAATCCTGCATTCTCCATGGCGGGTAAACACGATCCGAAAGTGTCAAATGATAATCCTGCCCCTGGGGACTATTCTCCTGAAAAGTTTCGTCTGGATCACACACCCGCCTACAGTTTTGGGATCAAGTACGACCACAAAGTGGAAAATCATACTCCAGCTCCTTGTGACTACAGTCCCGAAAAAGTCCGGCAAGATCATAATCCTGGGTACTCATTTGCTGGTCGCCACGATCTTCTCAAGGCAAGTGATACTCCTGCTCCTGGTGCCTATTTCCCAGAAAAAGTTCGCTTAGATCATAATCCCGCATTCTCTATAACTGGCAAGCACATACAAACCATAACAAATGATTCACCTGCTCCCGGAGACTATAATCCCGAAAAAGTGCGCTTGGATCATACACCAGCTTTTAGCTTTGGTAGCAAAAACGAGCCCAAGGTTACAAATAACAATCCAGGACCAAGTGACTACAGTCCGGAGAAAGTACGCCTCGACCATACACCCGCCTACACCATTGCAGGTCGCACGACTATTGAGCATGTGAGCAATACTCCAGCGCCTTGCGATTACCGCCCGTTGCAATTACATATGGATAGCAGTCCAGCCTTTACTTTCGGCATGAAGGGTAAACAGGAACGCATAAGTGACACCCCAGGCAAGTTTTTGAACCTCTGAAGCTGTATTAGCCCAAATATTCTATGCCGAAATGTAACAACCTCTTACAGCACCCACCGCATATGAACCTGAAAAGCACTCACTCGAGCACACACCAGCGTACACATTCGGCACTAGAACCGACATAAAGGTTACCACCGACGCACCAGGTAAATACCACATGGGGTTGCAGTATTATTAGTAGTAACTTTTCGGATGTTGCATGCTACGTGTTTTTTTTTTTGCCTGCTTGTGCTTTAAACTTTGTGTTTTAGTAGTAACTTTTCGACTTGTTGCATGCTACGTGTTTTATGTGGCATGTTTTGCTCCTTAGCTCCCGGACATTATCATCCAGAGCAATGCAGACTCGATCATTCACCTGCTTACAGCTTTGGGATGAAAACGTTGGCCATGACGCCCATACCAGGTAGGTTCAAAGGCTATTAACGTATTGCATCCATGTTATGCGTTTTGGAAACGAGGGTGGTTTAGGTCTATTCTAGTTTTAAGTGTGCTCCGGTTCTACAAGTATGTGTTTTATGTTTTTTCTTGTTTTCATGTTATCTACGTGCACAAATTTTGCTCACATTATTGGTGTTCTGGCCTATGTACCATATAACTGTATATACTCACCTGCACTCACTAGAACCTAGAGGCGTTTACATTGAAGACCGCATCGTCCAAAGACGTGAACGACGCTTGGCCAGTCCCGGTAAGATCATCTCCTTGTATGCATCGCTGTGTGCTTAAATACTCTGCGTTCAAGTTGTCATCTTCCTTTTTATAGCAGAATTCCATAATTTGCATCATTCGATTTTACTTTATTTTGGTTAACTTTGTTGGGGAGCTCTCGACTCAAATATGCCCTTTTCGCTTTATGTTGGGTCGCTGAGTCCAAACCCGGTTACCAATATTCTGCCAAACGAGTATAACTCACATAGTAAGTAAGCCCGATCGGGATCAACCATAAACTTAAAGGTAGAAGACGTGAGTACAGACAGAAAAGTGTTTCCCCCCTTTGAAACAAAATTTTCCCGACTTCCTTTATAAGTCGTGACGATCGCGCAAAGAAAGAGTATGAAAATTCACTCCCACGTTAAGGTATTTACATGTCGTGCAACGGTCAAAAAAGAGCCCAGTTAGTTTTTGCGAAATCGTCTTTCTTCAGGCAGGTCGCGTAGTCTTCAATGATACCAATATCGACCAGATGCTGTCCCATTGTTTCATAAACTTTCTCTGCTGACGTAGAAGAGCCCCTTTGTTGTTACAAAATATAGAAGATTTACGTCCCGATGCTTCAATTTTCATCAAGATACCAATGAGTACCAGTATCATACATAGGATAAATAGGAACGAACTCTGCGATACTCTTCTCAGTTCGCTGAGTGTGCTAGTGGCTTTCACAGTCCCCTGGCAGATTTAGCAATTAAGCACCGTAAGTACGAGGCGTTTAATTCGATTTCTCATCCTATTAAATTGAATCACGTTTTTAATGCTTTAACGAAATTGTACGAAAAATAAGTTTTAGTCATGTTCCATAACCCAAGATGAATTGGTGCTTAGTTGTATCGGTTTTTTTTATTTTCATTGGATGCTTTAAGCGTAAGTTCATATGGGTTATTTCGTGCCAGATCTCTAAATCGTTGGTTTATCTTTTTAAAGAGGGAAATCTGCGGAGGAGGAATGTGGGCTGCTTAGTTCATAATAGATTTATGCACGAGAGCAATTGCCATGGGTACCAACGTAGTTTCTATGTATTTCATCGAATAATATTAGACTGCGTTCGAATGACATCCAGATGCCCCAAAGTTCATACAAATAACGACTTTCCGTCATTGGCAAAGTGCCAAAGAGCTTGTGGTTACTACATGCAAGCTGATGTAAATGCAAAGCCTAAAGAACAGGAAGGTCAAAACGGCACAATGCCCGGAAACGGGACGAATATCAATAACGGGACGAATCCCAATAACGGGACGAATCCCAATAACGGGACGAATATCGAAGTCGGGAAAAAGCCCGATAACGGGACGAATCCCGATGACGGGAAAAAGCCCGATGGCGGGAAGAACGTCAAGAGCGAGGGCGATAAGCCGCCAGAAAATCCCGAAGGTGGCGATAAAAAGGCTCCTTAAAATGGCCCATAAAAACTTTAACTTCTGTACAAAAACCGGTTTGTTAATAAAATTTTTATAATATAATTATGACCGAGCCAGCAGAGTTCGACGTCAATGGCGTCGAAGAGCTCATAGAGTTCGTCATTCCATCGCATGCGGTAATCTTTGCGCTCAAACTCTTCAAGGGCATCTGCATCAGAGTACATCACCAATTATTGTTCAGCACCAATAAAGAAAAAAAATTTGATGCAGACAGTCGGGACGGTGCCCGACAGTGGAATACCCTGTACCCTTTTTCTTTATAGACACTAAATACGGTAAAATGGGGACGGAAGTATCCACTTTTATATCTCCTTTCACAAGATTGATATGCCTGTAAACATTTACCTATTGGCGAGTTCTAATTGACAAGTTTTCCTATTGGGAAGTTGGCTATTATGGGGTAAAAAATTACTTCTTTTTTAACATAGATCAAAAATACATTTATAAATGTCTGTGACAATTTTCAAATCAATATATTGGGGGGTGTGGCAGTAATTAAGGTAAATCGATTGCGGGGGAAGGGGGGGTTCCATTGAAAAAAAGTAGATGCAGTTTTAACGATTAGGGTAACGCCGGTCTCCACACCAAATTTTGTAACTCTAGCTCACATGTATCCATATCTTCATGTAGTGGAATTTTGGCACAGTTTATTGGCAAGAGGGGGGTGAAATTAGCATATTTTTAACTATACTATAACTTTTGATGTATTTATCCGATCTCGATCATTTTTGGAACATAAATGCACATTAACACGACGCACATCTCTGAGGAGCGCAAATCTGTCACGGGGGTAAGATATCGACTTGGTTCGACAAACCTCATCTTACATTAGATTACGCGCATCTTTTGGTGAAATTTTGTGTCTCCAGCTTTTATGGTCTCGGAGATCTATACCCTCATACGGATAGACGGACATGGTCCAATCGCTACCCGAGTCAATGATAAAAAATTTTGCCCTAGGAACTTATAGTGTGCCACGCCTCCTTCTGCCTGTTACATACATTGCACAAAGCGTCGAGCTGACGGCAGTGGTATCTAGTCATCTATCAACTAGCCTATTGCCTATTGACAGCAAAATCTCATCGACTTTGGATCAGAAAAGTGAAGCCACCCCAACTTCAGTGCACTTTTTGAATCAACTACCAGATTTTCTTCTTCATCTGTACAGAAAGACGCGCTGCTGTTAAATCCCTGAGTCAGACGCTTGACTTTTTAGAAACCCTTCTAGCATCATTCCTGCTCCTGCACGTCCGAATTTTCTCTCGCTCGCACTTTTTCTGCTCGCGTTTTGTTTTCCTCCAAAGGCTTCTCTACACCTTGCTCATATTCTGATAGTGATACGGATCGCGTAGCAGCCGTCTGTAGGGTACTTCACACTCGCGGTTCTCCGCGGAACCTATTCGTCCAAAATCCACTGTTGCTATCGGGTTCAGAGGGGGGTTGACCCGAGAAGCCTACTAAATAATATGTAGGGTGTTTTTTTCACTACTTCTTACGGAGAAACTCTTTGAAGTAGGAGTACCGTTTCTGCAGCTTGCACTTTCTTTCACTTACTTTTCTGCCTTGAAGTTGACTCTACTCACAATCACTTCTTCTATTAGTTGTCGGCTTGCGGCAATGCGCGGCTCGGTTGAATCTTCACAATCAATCGGCTTTACAACTTGAAACCCAGTATTCGCTTTTATACCATTATATCGTAAAATTGTTCCTAAGCAAGTCACTTTATTTGAATGTAGTTTGTAGCCACTAAATACTCACTATATCTGCACACAGTACGCAACAATCAAAGCCTTAATGGCAACGATGGTGAAAACAAGGCAACCACAACGGTAACAGAAACACACAAAGTTAATGGCGTAGTTGCACCTGCTGTCAGCACCGTTACCAAGACGGAAACGGTCAAGGCAACCCTGGTGAACGGCAATACGAAAGTAATGGCCCAAGGCAAGTCCGATACTACTGCGTCCAAGGCGGCCAATTCTAGCACACGTACAGTGGTGCAAGCTGATGGCACCACTGTAACTACTACCAAGTCCACGAAGCTCGCTACCGTTAAGTATGCCGTAGAGGCGAGCAGCGTGCAAGAGAAAATCATCAGGTACTGTACTTGAAAAGCTTGGTTAATATACGATAGAATGTGCTGAAGCATAACCTCAAATTTAATATGCGAACTGGCATTTGTGTTTTGCAGCTGCAAGTTTATGTCAAGCTCACCTACTAACCCAGCCATCAAACACCAGCAAGATCCCTGCCAGCGCCTATATATACCATATGCCTTACATATTTTAATCTTTAGCTTTCTTAAAACTTAAACTTTTCTCTTGTTAGCTCCTAATGTTTATAAGATACCCACTGTCTTGGGTTCAAGCAAGGAAGGTCCCATACGTTCAGCACCTGCTTATACGATGACCGGACGTGAAAGACAGAGCCATATACCACCACTTGTAATGCCTGGTCCGGGCTATTATGACGGTGTTTATACAGTTATCAAACCTAAGCCGCCTGTCTATTCGATGCGTGCCAAGTACAAGGCAGGATCTGATGATATCAAACCCGGGCCCGGCGCACATTGTCCGGAGAAGGTAAGCTGTCTTTGTCTGGTCTTAAGTTTAATATTTATATTTTTTTGATTATTCAAAAACAACCTGGCCCACAGTACATGGAGCACCGCTCTGTACCAGCTCCAACTTTTGGCATTATACATTCTCGTTATGCTGGCACCACAAAGCCATCTTTCATATCAGATCGTTTTATACACTGCATTCTGGCACAGCGACCAGAGAATGCCTTTACAAGGAAGATTTGCGAATGCGAATAAGAAGTTTTTGTTCAAGTTTTTGGCAGCATTTCGAAAAATCAATCATCCTTTTGTCAACTTTGCCCATAAAAATTTAAAACCAAATTTTCTTGATTAAAGCTGCTACTAACCGCATTTTGGCGTTTCTATGCTTTTCTTTTTACATATACATACATGCCACTACAGGTTAACCTCTCTCATGTGCCGTCCTATAGTTTTGGCATCAAACACTCACCTTATCTGGGTCACCTGAATGAGAAGAACAACGACTATGGCTTTTCGGGCATATGCTGAACCAGACATTTCCTGTGCAACCCAAGACAGTCCTGCCCTTCCTCAAATCATTGTATCTGTTGCTACTCAAACTCCTTGTAAATGAAATAACCTAAGTATTGTTATTTTCTAAAAAAAAAAACGTATTTCTAAAACTAAGCTTAAAGTGTTGAATAATGTTGAAAATGCATAAATATACGAATATATTACTAAATATGAGTGTTTCTTGGTTTCTGTTGTGAAATTTTTATTGGAGCGCCTCATATGCCGGCACGGAAATCTGGCATTACACTGGAATAGTGTTACGTTTATGAGTTGCTTCGCAGTGAGAGCGCTAAGAGGAGCATGCATAGGTGGCGCCACAGACAAAACTTTCAGCTGAATGTTTCACTTCAGTTTTTAAAATGTGTCTTCAAATCAATTGAAACGGGCTGACATGCCAGACAATAAAATTAGTCTCACATAAAGTGAGACAAACGTTGGATCCAGTGTTTCCCAGATTCCGCCCCCCTTTTGAACGCTATGCCATGAAGTGAGTACACACTATATATATATATAAATATTCCAGTTAGCATAACAAAAAAATTGGTTACCTGACTGAGGACTTGCTATTAGATGCTTTCGATGTTTTCAAGTGATGTCCAACTGTTTTGGCACCCTGTCTACATTGGACCAAATGTTTCGACCCAAGTGTTTCCACTTGACAGTTTTTACTGTATTTACTTGTCCTTCATTTTGTAGGATTTAAGCCCTTTTAACTGTTTGTAGTGTACATCCAATATTTTTATAGTTATAGTAATCTCGATACTTTCTTAAACGAAAGTTATGTTACAAAATTCACCAACCCTGACTACATAGCCCGATACATGACGTGGCATTTGTTGAGTTTTTCTTTTTGTTAAAGTTTGCACACATGTTTATATAAATTTATTGTCAATTGTTTTACAATATTTACAACTAACTTTCAAGACTTGGTATATTACAACTATATATGCATAAGTGTACCAATAACCATAATTCAAGAGTCGGCAACGCTTAGGACTTGGTAATTTCAATCTCAGCATGGAAGCAGGATTTGCCCTGTTAGAAAGAAGCAGAGAAATTATAAAAAAGTATAAAGTAAATGGTCTTAAAGCATTACGCAACACTTACAGTGTCATGTTTGATGTCCGCATCAATGATAAGATGACCACGTGCCATGCCCAACATGGCTTTGTACTTGGACAAATCTACAGAGTGATCATTGCCGCAAATCTTCTCCTCGGCCACGGGACATGAGGATGGTGCACCAAACAGTTTCAACATGTCCTTGGCCTCACCGGGCACCTGCTCAGCGGCAGCACACAAATCCATTTTGCCCTCCTTCATCACAATACCATCCTTTTGCACCTTAAACTTGGCCGTGGCCGTGGTGAAAGCCTTATTGTTAATGCAACCCGAAGGCACCAGCTCGCATTTCTTGTTAAGCTTCACCGAAAAGTCAGGATCCACAGTTATAATTGCATCATCGCCGGCACAGTTGTCCAATTTCACTATTTTAGCCTTGAAACCATTCTGTAGCAAACAAAATTGGGTTATATTTCGGCTGCTTCTGTATTAGCTACGAAAACTTACGCAGGCCAGGGCCACATCAAAGGCCAGGCAGATGAGCAACAAAAGTGATACCAATTTTTGCATCTTTTCTAATTTGATTTAAGAGTTACGAAAACGCGTTTGAATTTAGACACTATAGAACGCCCACTGGCTTTTATATGCTCCAAAAAATATGACCAAAAGAGAAGTTTAGACTTTGGCAGCGCAATTATAAGCGCATTAAGCGGTACTTGATTCACGGGATCACTGATGGTTCTACTCAATTGTGCACTGATTACGGTTGCCCGGTACTTACTGTACTCTCTATTGATCATTAAGTACGGCTATATGCGAAATTTTGTGGTACTTATGAGTATTTAATGGTTTCGCAACACGGCAGTTTATATGGTTTTATTTCTATATGTAACATATAAAGATACATTGTAACTGATAAGCGATAAATGGTTAAACATTTGCTATAATGTAGAAGCCGAGTGTACACGCACACACACACAAACACAGATACACAGACTTATTGAAACATAGAACTAGCGGTATAAAATCGCTAAACAATTGCTGAACTTGTGATAAAGCGTGTTTACATGCAAACGAATTCGATAATTAATCAGCTAACAGTTATATTTAAGGCCCCGGAAAAACATTTTCGCATTACTTAACTCTTGGAACTGCAATAAACCGTAAAGTTTATTGAGCGGAAACCTCAATTAAATTATTTTCAGCGAGTGCAAGCAGAACGCTCAGCGCAATATAAATTTAAAAAATTACACTGATAACCGACAAACACTTAACAGTTTACATACGCAAAAAAGCTGATTGATGCCGCACACATTGAAAAACGTTGCTTACTCAGCGATGTGGCAACGCTTTGGCTGTAAACTAGAGGTATTTAAATATTTTATAACGCCTGCCGAACAAAGCACAAATGAGTCGTTTTTTTTTTAAAGAGAAAAGGCGAAAAATGTGCTACATAGAGAAAATATTAAGAGATTTTACGAAAAACAACTTTGTGTTGCTTGCTGTTTTGCCTGCCTGCCTGTAGCATATGAAAAATGTTGTAGCAATGTTTCAAATGAATTATAGTTACGTTTTTTGTCATAATCTTTGAGATCATGAAATAAGAAGTCATTTTCAAAACTAGTGAATGCAAACCGAGCAGGAAAACCACCAAGGGAAGAGAAATAACCAGCATACAAACTATAATGGTCATTGAAACCCTTATTAATAATGAGATTAAGCTATTTACTACATTACCACAGAAAAATCTCTGGACGGCTTTACCCCATGAAATATCTAAAGAAATACGTCGCTGTTCCATCCGGGTTAGAGGTTTCCTTTTCGAATTGAAGTTTTTGGAACAGCTGTGATCTGCTTTACCGAGTGTTTTTATTTTTTAAATAGATAGCTGTTCCATCCGGGTTAGGGGTTTCCTTTTCGAATTGAAGTTTTTGGAACAGCTGTGATCTGCTTTACCGAGTGTTTTTATTTTTTAAATAGATAGAAAATTCTTTGAAATGAAACAATGCTTGATGATTGGAAAATAAGAATAAGCTTAAGAAAAGCATTTAAAAACTGCAACCAATCAGCTGTGTTTTGTATTATTCAATATGCTCAGAGATAATACTAAAATATCTAATAAAGATATCAGGCAGGGTGGGCCAGGGTTCTGGTGGAACACGGAGAAAGCTTCTGAATGGCCAGGGTGATACCTGTCTCTACCTTAACCAAGCTCACGCACAACCTTCACGTGGTGCCCCCTGGTTAGCTGCTCTAATCGCAACCCGGTGTTAGTGTAATGAGTCAATGTGCGCAACGAAGCTCTCAACAGGTTGCCTTTGGATTGAAAATTTGTTGGAAGAACGGTCTTCAATGCAGTTGTTGAAGGGAGGCGACGAAGGGAAAGACTATGCCTCCGCTGGAAAGAGCATTTAGTGAGCACACTAGCTACCTTTGGTATCACCGATTGGAGAAGGCGCGCGCAAAGCATAGACTCTGGAGGATTGCTTTGCATACGGCCGTAACGGGTTGGTACGGCCAGTTAAGAAGAAGACTTATCAGGCACACCGGTTGAACGGACGTTTACCGAAAGGAGTTGGCAGCAATAGCAGTGCAACGATTTTGACATCCCCATCTCTGCTGTCGGTTTTTAGCTGTCTTCGAGTATTTTTTACTTGTATAAACTAATATTTTAACTTATTAGAATAAACACAAAATAAACATTAATATTAAAATTATAAACTTTATATTTACATATTGGATTTAATAACCCCTGAGCAGAAATTGCTCATCTTTGACATAACTTAATCAAATTAGTGAGTTGTCATAACACCGGTGACTAACTAGCTAAATAAATTTTGACTACTATAAGTATGCAACAATTGAAATCATATTTGGACTAACTTGCATTTAAAACGCACTCTGGCTTCTCTTCAGTTGTCGAATAAATCTTTCGCATTTAAAACGACAAAAAATTTTAGCATACTTTTAGCTGCAAATTTTCATATATTTATAGCTGTTTGTTTTAGACGGTCCTCGTATTTTCCGCTAAGGTAGTTTAGGATATACCAGAAAAAAGGTACGCCCATATCTTTGGGGACATATAAGGGGGCATCAGCTATTTTACGTTATGTTTTGTTTTGTAAAGTTTGGGGACTGCAGTCTTTTTTTGGCTGCTTTTTATTTGGTTATGTCGGATATTCTTTAATTCACAAAATCTGTAACTCCTTTTAATTCCACTTCTGATATTTCTGTTACGCAACAGAAATAGCCTCATACATGCATATTACAAAAACTGATAGTTACAAAAAAAGCAAATATTGCATTTAAGTTTATAATCAATTTAAACTAACTGCAATATTAAAAGAATGTCATATAATGAGATCTTAACCAAACTGTCATTGTGCTTCGCATTTCAAAAATGAACCCACCACACAAGCAGATTCACTGTATTCGTCGTATTCATGTTATTTTAAAATAACGTATAATTTGTTATTTGCTGTTAAATGTTAACTCCAAAAGAGTATGCAAGCAAACATTGACACTCTCGATAATGTTAACATAGAACAGTATTCACCACTTAATGTTGTTGCACAGCACTGTTAAGATCGCTCTTTTAACTCTCACGCAATTGGCTTTATCTCTGTTACTCATTTTGACGACAGTATCAGAACATAGCCACCACACAAGTAGATTCACTGTATTCGTCGTATTCATGTTATTTTAAAATAACGTATAATTTGTTGTTTGCTGTGAAATGTTAACTCCAAAAGAGTATGCAAGCAAACATTGACACTCTCGATAATGTTAACATAGAACAGTATTCACCACTTAATGTTGTTGCACAGCACTGTTAAGAGCGCTCTTTTAACTCTCACGCAAATGGCTTTATCTCTGTTACTCATTCTGACGACAGTGTCAACTGGCAAAAATGAACAGCTTAAAAAAATAGGCAGCTCATATTCAAAGGGTTGTGGGTATAGTAGTTGATAATTTTTGTGGGAGCTATTTAAATTTTGACACATGCGCAAACATACATAAGTGTACAGCCTTGTGATACAATATTTCTCATTTGCTATAGCGCTGTTATACACGTTTCACTGTACTCAACACAATGTTTCTAGTGCTGTGCTGCTCACACATACGCGCACTGTTAACCGCCTGTTAACACACAGTTAACGCACCGCACATTTCAAATTTCAAAAGTTGTTTCTGTTTTCAATTTAACGTGTCGCGTTGTGGACGTCTTCTTCCGACTATTGTGAACGTACATATATAACTTAAAACTTGAACTTGCCGACGACGCAGTTTATTTTCTTAACTAAGTTAAAGCTTAAAGCGTGCGGTTTATAATTTTGTACTCGATAGAAATACGAAACGTTAGCGGTATAATGTATATTTATCAACAAATATAGTTCGTGATACAACGATTCTAAAGTGCTAATGTAAAGCTCAAAGCTGGCCATATCTATTATATAAATATTCTAAGTATGAACACAGCTATATTTGCAGTATCTTACTCTTAATGCAAACAATACAAAATAACTGAAACGAATACAGATACAGATACATATGCAGATACAGATACAGATACAGGTGTTTTATGCCACTGCAAAACAGAAATTATATTGAATTTGAAATTTTATACATTGAATAGTTGTTGTTGCTGTCGTTCTTGGTATGGCTGTTGTTATTGAGTATGCATTGAGTACCTGTTGTTGTTGTTGTTGTTGCTGTTGTCTGCCATAAGCGACAATCTTTATAACAAACGCTGTTTACTTATTGTTGCAATTGTGTGCGTGCATTGCATGATTATCAAATAAATTTCATTGATAACGCGTATTTGAAAAGTGTGTGTGTGAGTTTGGCAACAGCAAAGGCAACGGCATCGGCATTCCAAAGATACATACGAAAACGTCAAAACGAAACCAGGTAACTTGGCTGTGATTCATCGTGTCAAGCTGCTAACTTTTGTTGACTGTGGTTGTTGTTGCCGCTGCTGCTGCGGTTATAGCGGTTGTAATGCTCAGCCATGAATTTCACGAGTCTTAATCATCAGCTGTATCTATAAGTTAGCTTAGATACCAGCGATAGACAGCTACTTCGCTGCTGACGTATGAGCTGCAGATGCGGAACTTGCCAGATCGTCCAGGTAAGCCATTGACCAACTTTACGTAATTGCTACCAAAACAAAAAGAAGAAGAAAGATATATGAAAAGTTGGTTCTTACGTGACGTAAACCTTTCTTTTGTTTTGGCATACAAGTCCGAAACCGGTTCCACTTTCGAGCCAATCAACTCTCTTTGACGTGCAGTGTTTTTATTTGGGCGCTCTGAATTTATCCAAACTTAAATTAACTGTCCGGGTGCCCCTGCTAGATGGCAGCTGGAACTGCTCAATCCGTACTGATGATCTCATGTTGAAATCTCCGCAAACGCTCTCAAGCACTTGAAAAGCTATTGCTGCAATATAAGCGAGGGTGGGGCTGTAAATAAGCAAATTTTGAAAGATGCACATAGCCGAGGCGATTTTTTGTTAAAATCTAATATGTTGATCAACAAGTGTAAAGTGTTGATTGGAGATACACAGAAAAATATACTTTTTAGCAGCTCAGATATATTTTGCCAAGCTTTTTGATCAACAAATGTCAACATTGATTAGAGATGGACGGATTAGAGATGGACGGATTAGAGATGGACAGAAAAAAGATACTTTTTAACTTCTCAGATACATTTTGTCAAGCTTTTTGATCAACAAGTGAAAACATAGTTTAGAGATGAACAGAAAAATGTTACTTTTTAACCTCTTCGATACATTTTTTCAAGCACTTTAGCAGCGTTTCTCAATAAACATATCTTTAATGCTCATCTTTTATGCTGAAATTATTGAAAGTTAACTGAAAGCATGCAACAACGAACCTCCGAGTTCTCCCCCTCCACCCGCCACTACAACATCTCCAAGATGCCGTCGCTGAACGCTGTTCCGTATTAGCCTCTCATCGTGAGCCATTCCGTCGCAAAACTTAGTGTTAGATGTAAGACCTCCAATGAACGCCTTGGAGCGGCAGCTTCCACGATAGAAGAAAGAAATCTAGTAGACTACGTCCAGAATCCTCCAAGATCCTAAATAGTTACTTAGCTGAGGTTAGCTCTGATGTGACGGATGTCCGCCAGCTCTCCGGCACGGCTTATAGCCTTTCCCCACTGAAAGTTGCACGACAATTGCTAGCCAAACATGCATTGAAAACAAAAACAACAATGCGACTTCCAGTGGGAGACGGGCCTTACCTTTACGAGTGCCCCTTTTACCACACTGACATCACACTACTAACACTCTGGAATGATCCAGTGAAGGCAACCAGCTTTCTCAATCTGAACCTAAGAGCTCCCGTATATGTATTTCTATGCCCCTCCGGCTTCAACAACAATATTACGCAATGGATTTTAAGACTTTACCTATCTTTAATCGAAGACCACATAAAACATTTTAAAAAGGTTTGCTTTCCATGTTTAAGCTCCAAGTTCTGATGCTGGAATACACTTTTCGTCATTACCTAGTCACCAAAAGCCTAGCAGATCCTCTGCTCACACGATCAGAAGCCAACATTGTTCCATATGAATAGTGCATAGTGTTCTTTACTAGGCAGTCATAGTGGGCCAACCTAAACAACTGGCCAATCTTGATGAACATTTCCTACATATTAAAGCACAGAGATATAATTATACAAAAACAGCCGCAAATTTAGAATATGTCTACGAAAAGTTTGTAATCCACACAAAGGTAGAGGCTGTTACAAAGAAACAAAGAAAATCTATATTATCTTATATTATCGTACGTATATTTACTGTAAAAGCTATGAGCCGTCGAGAGTATTTAGATATTAAGCAAAATATCAAGCAAAAGGTGTTACGATACGTGACAAAGTATGGAGTTGGTTTTTGTCGGTAACTGTATAAAATCGAAAAAGTCAGCGAAGAGCGTTTCTTCTTGGTCGCAATTTTGTTGTTGACAAGTCTTCTTTAGTTTTTTATTCTATTATACGTGACGTGACAAATTTTTCTTTAAGTTTATAGTGAATATCTTTACGCAAACTGGAATTTGGAACATTATTAGCTATAATTATATAGAAATTTATTAACACTTCATATAAGAAAAATACATTTCTGTGCTTTTTAATGCTAATTTTTTTTAGCATGTAATTTTAAGGCCATGATGGAACTGTGTGTGGAATGAGCCATATAGATACATAACCTTTAATATACGTTAAAGATTTCTTTTGATATGCTAGTGGGACATGTAGTTTCGACAATATTTTCCCAAAACGACTATTTTATCGAATAAATACAACCGTTGTGTGTTCATGAAGCCAAAATCAATCATAAGCCACTCCACTCTCGTGGATATTTACTTATTTGTAAGAAATGTTTCATCAACAAACGTGCTAATAACAAAAACAAATGACTCAAAATGTATCTAAAAGTTTCTTTTCATCGCTATGCATTGATATATGTATTATTTTGTTCGCGCTGATCCATTACTGGTTCCACGCTTTCAATTGCATCCAATGCCCACTTTTTGCCACAAATTGGGGCACAGTTTCATTGCTGTATCTAATTTGTTTATTGAACACAGAGTGTGCAGCACTTGAAAATGTTGCCATCACACGATCCACACGCACATTTATCATGCGTTTGTAGCAACTTCAAACAAAACTATCTTGCGGCTAATTGTTGCATGCAACAGCAGCTCTAATAGGCATGCAACCCGTCAATCAATTCGAGTGACTAGCAAATTGCATGCCACTGGCTTTACGTATGCAACTTCGAGCTGCATACGCATTGTGCCGCAAAGTTGCAGCTATAAAACTGTCCGAATTGGACGGCACTGACGTTGAATAGAAAATCAATACACAGACTCGTTTTTCCTGGAAAAGCCAGCTCCTCTTCACCTTGCTCACTCACTCCCGCCCACTGTACGTGTGTGGTCAATTGTTCTTGTTTGCACATTTGAGTGTGTGGGCGAGAGTGCTTTTCACACCTTTGTCTCTTGCCACAATGCAACTGAGCCCATTAATCAAAGCTAGGCAGCCGCTCGGCACTATCTGTAAGATACACAACATGCACGGCACTATCTTTCAGATACAATTATACTTATACATACAAATCCTCGTACATATAACTCAAATTTAAGCCAGCTGCAATGCCAAGGCCATTGCCAAGTTTAGTAGCTGCGGCTTTTTCCGTTAGAGGAATTTCGGAGAGCGTGGTCCGAGCGTGAATGGGCGTTGGGTATTCGTACTTATGTTGGCTTGTATGCCATGTATTTGTGTGTGTTTGTAACATAAATAATAAATGACCCGCCGGTTATGGTCGTAAAACAATTTTGGCCAAGTCTTTGCGTTGCATTTGGCGCTTTACGTTTTCTAGCCATAAAAGCTTGTTGGCAAAATATTTATTGTGTTTCGGTTTTTACAACTTGCAACCATAAAATGCGTAGAAACATATATTAAAATTTAATCTATGTTACCGATAGAAGAGGCGTGGCCAAAGGCATGACAACGCCAACTCGAGGGGTATGTGGTAAACATGAGTATGGGATTTGAAGATACCTGTATTCCAAATATAACAGATTTCTAACAGTAATAAATTTATTAGAGATCTTCCTGAATGTAATAAAAGCCCCATTTGACACATTCATCCACAAAATTAATGAAGCAATGTGACAATCTCATAAATTAGAGTGAAAGTGTAGCTATTACAAAAGTCGTAACGCATCCAAACGTAGTTCAATGGAAACTTATATGAGCAGACTCTACGAGAAGGAAACGCATAGCAAACTTTATCCCTGTGTCCGAAGTTCTCTTTTTAAATGGCCATAACAAACCGTTACCGGGTTACGACCTGATGTAAATCTCTTCTCCAGGTATCTCTGTTTTCCATGCTCCTTCTCCAATCGTTGATACCAAAGGTAGCTAGTGTGCTCACTATCTGATCCTTCCAGTTAACATGGTCTGCCCTTTGGTCGCCTCGCCTCGACATTCGCATTAAAGACCTTTCTCGCATGAGCGTCTTCAACTATACGCACAAAATGACCTAGACAGCGGAGCCGCTGGATCTTAATTCGCTTGACTATGTCAATGTCGTCATAGAGCTCATAGAGTTAAATTAGAGTTTATCTCCTCCTATTCATTTACCTCTACCTCAAATCATAATAGTAACTTGTAGTAGTGCACTACGACCCCTAGGATCTATTGTGCCCCATATCTAGCATTTAGCTATTAACCCCCAATATACATTCTCACTCACTTCCTTGGGATCAACCCTCTCATGTCTGGAGAGCTTCGCGAATGTGTTGCCGGCTTTGCATTGCCAATATCAGGAGTATATGTTGCAGGCGCTTTGCGTTCATTTGCTGGCTCATTTTACAACATTTGACAGCTTAAGTGGCATGGTCAAAGAATCCGTGCTCTTTGAATCTTGGATCAAGCAATGCTGCCAATCTTAAATAGTGTGCACTGCTCATATACCAACAATCTCTTCATAAATGTACATGGCAATGCCTTCCACTTCCGCTAGTTGCCTAAAGTAAGGGTATTAAGACTTTGGTGTGAAAGCTTTTGCTGCATTTTAGGTCTTATTGTTTATACCCTGTACACAAAGTGTAAAAGGGTATTATTGGTTTGTGCAATCTATGTAAGAGGCAGAAGGAGGCGTGGCAGACTATATGTTCCATGGGCAAAAATGCAAATCAGGAGCACTAGTCGAGTCGATATAGACATGTCCGTCCTTCCGTATGAACGTCGAGATATCAGACACCATAAGAGGTAGAGGCACAAAAATTTACCAAAAGATGCGCATTACATGTTTTAAAAATTATCGAAATCGGATAAATACATCACAAGTTATAGTTAAAAATATGGTAATTTCACCCCCCCCCCTCGCCTATAAACTGTGCCAAAAATGCACTTCATGTAGATATGGATACATGTGAGCTAGAGATACAAAATTTGGTGGTGGAGACTCGTGCGACAATAATCGTTAAAACTGTATCCACCTTTTTTCAATAGAACCCCCCTTCCCCGCAATCGATTTACTTTAATTACTGCCACACCCCCCAATATATTGATTTTAACATTGTCACAGACATTTATAAATGTATTTTTTGTATCTTTAGTATGTTACAAAACTGAACGACATTGACTCAAGAATACTGGAGTTATGGGCATAAAAGTAATTTTTGTCCCACTTCCCAATAAGATAACTTGTCAATTGGAACTTCCCAATAGGAAAATGCTTACAATGTCATATTAAACTTGTAAAAAGAGAAAATACTTTCGTTCCCATTTTACCGTATGCTGCATTGAGTGCTTATGGGCAAAAAAAGGGTACAGGGTATTCCACAGTCTGCATGAAATTTTTTTTGTTTTGAGACAGTAGCAAACTCTGAAGCAATTCAGTCGCTGCTGCGCGTATCTCTAAGGCGTATCTCAAGTGCAGCGCGACAGCGACGTTGACAGCGCTGTCGACTTTGACTGCGACGCGATAGCAGAGGCGACAGTGCACAAATGCAAAAGAGGCACGAAAAACAAACAAACAAGAACTCAACTTTGCATTTGATAAATTGGCCAGAACAACAAGAACAACAACAAGAGCGCCACCATCGGCGAGAACAACAAAAAAGAGGACAAAAGAGAAGGCTTTATCTTGTGACTGGCTTGGAATAAGTGAATTGTGCAAGACGAAGTACGGCCTTTTTTCGACTCGATTTTTCGGCAACTGCGGGCGCGTTTAAGATAGTGTATCTTTAAGATACACAGCAGCTTATCGGGAATGTTTTGACTTTTAGCCTTATCGCTGCTTAGCTAACAACCATGTGTTAAACAGTTAGCTGGAGAAGTTTTGCGAAACAAAAAAAAAACCACTAGTTTATTATGCAAATAAGCTTTGAGCGCATTTGGTTGTTGTTGCTGCTGGGTTTTTACATAATTACTTTACGCTGAAAGCAACAAATTTCAAATGAAATAAAAGTGAAATTAATTACCAGCGACAGTTGCGCGTGGTCGCTGAAAATGTATCTTTGAGATGCGACTGAGTCATGCAACTGTAACTACCTTCATATATGTTTGTATGTGTGTCTCGCAGGTATAATTAAGCGTAACTTATGGAACTCGTAAGACACCAAGTTTATGTTAAATTGTACAGCTGGCAAAAAAAAAAATGAAAATTACACTTGTCAACAACTTTATGCTATTTACGTGTTGTTTTTATAGCTTATTGTTTTTTGTCAAGCTTTTAATGAAATTTTTGAAAATTTTAATAACATATCGCACGCCCAGTGAGTATTTTTGGGCAGTTTGCCAATTATATATTTACTATATGCCACAAATCGGCATTGGCAGCCGCATAAACAAGCTTAGATACAGCATATTAGCTATGAGATACATTTGTATCTGAAGGCAGCGCTTCGTACCAATTGACTATTTGTTTGCATAAACAAACATAAAAAAAGAAAACTACCTAAAAATAGAGCTTTGGTTTATATTTTTAGCCGCAAAGTGTTTCTGTGGTTTTTAATGTGTTTTTTATGTTGTCACTTTCGATTTTTTTTTAATTTTTTTTTTTATTTTATAAGTAGTTACACTTTCTTTTGTACTTTGAAAATGTTGCTACAATCTAGCTTTGCTTTGCCCTGGCCTCAAAAAAGTCAAAACCAATTGTTCAACTTCTCGTAAACAATTATAATTTTTGATAATTTGTTTATCGCTTGCAGCAATTCTTATGACATAATGGGGTCATTTCTGCGCATTCACTGCAATGCGTTTTATATCTCTTTGCGGCTTTTAATGGCCTTAAAGCAAATACTATATACGTTCTAGATACTCTGTTCCCGGCTACGGAAGTTTACCTACACAAAAGCAAACCGAATTGAGTTTAATGTTTTATTGTTGTTTACAATAGTTCAAAAGTTTTGCACTCTGAAAGTTGGCATTTAAGTTTTGCTGCTTGGAAATGGACTGCATTCACGGCTCGCGTAGGAGCTCCGCAGTAAACTAAGGCTATAAATCTTAACTGTAATGCACACTGCATCTATTTGTATTCAAAGATTTTGAGTTATTCGTGTTTTGCATGTAGAATGTAACAGTATGTATTGAAAGACTGTGGTGCACTAGTTCCCATTCTCTGTCAAAGTAGGAAAGAGCTTCTCCGAGCCATTTAATAACAAGCGAGGCTTCAGACAAGGCGATGCCCACTCCTGTGACCCCTGCAACATCGGAACGGGACTGTATTCTATAAGGGTGTCCAGTTGCTTGCATGCGCAGATGATATCGATATCGTCGGGCGCACAAAGCGAGCAGTTACCGGAGCCTTTGCGGCTATTGAAAGTGAATCTCCTTTCTTAATAAGAGCAAGACGAATTATATGCTTTCTTCGAGTAGAGATACACATCGGTTGGACTCTTAGATTGATGTTGAAAACTATACTTTTGATGTTGTCAAGGATTTCGTCTACCTTGGCAGCACCGTCACGATGAAGAACGATGACGAGATCAAGCGGAGAATCACTTGTGCCAATAGATGTTACAGTCTAATGAAAATGGCCTAAGAGTGTTTGAGCGGAAAGTACTCCGTAAGATGGTACACTTCTTCTTCTTAACTGGCAATAACAACCCGTTACCAGGTTACGGGCCGAAGAATGTCTTTCATTGGAATTCGGGTTTTACATGGTGGATCCCAAATCTTACGCACAACCCTTTTAAGGCCTGGGGTGGCTCTATTGGTCTCGAAAGAACTCAGTGTCATTGACCTGCTGAGGTGGTGTTCTCTAACCCGCTCACCACACGGGTCGATTAATTGCACTAGTTCCCAATAAGCTCAAAGAGTTGTTTTCGACTTGAGTACACGATTTCGAGACTGAAACCTGGCGAGAAAGTTAGTGAAAATGCTCTTCGTGAGTGAAAAACGAAATACTTTGCTGATAAATGGTGCTGCTATCCAATTGTCACAGAGCGTGAGTGTGTGTGTGTGTGGGCGGCATGTGGCAAAGCTACTTTACCACACTTGTTGCCACCATTTGGTGGGGCATAGATATGTGGTTTTGGCCACAAATTCCTCGCCCGCTGTGTTATGCTTTTGGCATTTTGTTACCAATCTCTGTGCGTGGGCGACGTAACCTCACTTTTCCAATGAAATCAACCGCAGCGACAATTGTAACTCGTCGCAGTGCTAATGAATTAAAATGCCGCAAGAAAAATATCCAGCGTTCCAGAGAGAGAAAAAAAGTGTCACACACGCGAATTATGGCCCGGAATGTGTGTGGTTAGCGCCTAAATGTAGGCAGTGCGCGTCATGCTGACAAAAGCTTTTGGCCAAAAACATGGTCTTCTCTAATGATGATGAGTTGTTGTGGTTGTAGAAGCTACTTAAGTGAAATTAAAGCTGTTGCAAAGCCAGAATTTGGTTTGGGGCCAACGCGCTTTGTACCTGGGCGCGCCGCAGACAGCTGGTCAGAGTCTTGCGCTAAGTTGTGCCATTTCGAGCTGTCTTGCGGCTGATTTACGTGCCACCGATTGCTGAAAAGCGTTATAGATACAATGTTGCAGATAGCGCCTGCTAGATGCAGATACTGCGGCTCACACCCACACACAGACAGTAACTCACAATTGACAATTGTATGATTTATGTATGCGTGCCCGCATGTTGTCGGTGTTGTTGTTGTTGTACCGCCCGCATGGCTTTACTTTTTGATTTTGGCCCATTTGTTAAGCCACAAATCTTTGCTTGGCCCAAATTGAAAAATTTCCATTACTTATACAAAAATATTGCTTGAATTGTAATACAAAATGCATTCATTAAAAACCGCACAAATAATTTCTATTCAGTAAATTCTTGGCACTCCGCCAAGGCGTATGTTTTGAGTTAATTTTTTGATTTAGCTGCATTTTTTTTTTAATTGAAATTGCTGCATAACGGCATTTCAAGCAAAAAGCCAATTGAAGCGTGCACAAAAACAAAACAATACAAAACTTGGCTAATAAAACACTTGACTTTCGCTTAGGTTTAAAGGTTAAAGTGAAAGGAGCAGCGAGCGCACTGCAGCATATACTAACTATACATAAGAGCGGCGACTGTACTTGGCCATAAATTGCGGACAGTCACGTGTTCTGTGTTCCAACACACGCAACACATAAAAAAGAAAAACAAGCTGTGCAATGTTTGGATTCTTTAATAAAAACGTAAGGAAACCAAATGAAAACCTGGGGCAACATTAACGTCAACAACTTCTACGGGTAAAACACAAATTGCAGCCGTAAAAAAGTGAAATGTGCCAAGTTGAAATGAAAATAGCTGAGCGGAAAATTCAATTTGGTAGAAAAGCAAATTCAACTTTATGTGCATGCAAAATAAGAGAGTATATACCTAGTATATATAAAGTATGGAGCAGATCCACAGGTAGTCATAAATTTTGGTTATATCAGGTAAAAGCAACGAATTTAACCCGAACTAGAGACCCAATTAAAGTGCTCATACACATTAACTAGACTTCTCTTGCATAAGACTAAATATTCAATTAATCTTCATTCGTTCACGAGATATGAAGTCGGCGCAGAGATAATCAAAGGAAATCTTTGAAAGCAATGTGGTTTTGGTGTGCGACAACATTCTCGGAGCAATAGAAGAGAAAGATGATCATTGCTGTGATCTTTCACGTGTTAGAGAATACCACCTCAACAGGTTAAAGCTTGTCGTAGGAGGCGACTAATAATGACACTGGGTTCTTTCGAGACCAGTAGAGCCACCCCAGGCCCTAAAAGGGTTTTGCGTAGGGTTTGGAACTCACCAAGTAAAACCCCACTTCCAAGGAAAAATGCATTTACATCAGGACGTATCCCGTTAACGGGTTTTCTTTGCTCCAAAGGCAATTTTTGTTAAAGTTTCGGTAGTAAAATTTATTTGGTTAAAAACGTTTAGAGGTCATCTAACTGCGCTGCCCTTCCAACACGAATCGTTTACTGAAACTAAAGCGAAATAATATCGTATGCTATACGATATCTAGGAAACGATAAATACGCGAACATTTTACGATATACAGTATAACGTGTATGAACATTATAGCAAAAAGTCGTAATTTATAAAGAATTTATTATCTATAGATGCAATTCTGAAAGAATACAGAACTTAAAACAAATGAACCTGTTGTTATTGTTGTTGAAACTTTATATTGACCTAAATAATTTATTTCGCATAATAGTTAAGGAACTTGGGAGAGCTACAGTTATTGGTTGCTTATGTGGGGCCTAGACAATATTATAATACTTACATATAGAATTCAGTACCTACTCTTGCCTCTAGCGTGAAAACCGGTTCGATGGACGCTTCATTGCGCCGCATTTTAATAACTGAACAAATAGAACTTTATACATATTGTCATTTACGTAAACAGTTTTATTTGCATACAAACATATTAAACACACTCAAACACACACACAAACACACACTAAGTAGTCACGTTGTTGCCAGTTAGTGAGCATGAATGAAGTGCCATGGCCATAGAGGGAGCCACTCGGCCATGTCGAATTGAGTGCGCTACAACTTTTGGACCGAACGCCAAACATTGTATGACGTCATACATGGGAACTTACGTATGTATTTGTATGCGACACACACAGCTATGACAAACAGATTGTCAACATAACAACGGCATATGTTGTGCTTTTGCTGATTTGATATCTACTTAAAAAAAAAACATGCAAATACTATAAACAGGCGCGTAATTATACATTATTTAAGGGGTTTTAAACTGTTACGAGTCCAAATGGTAAACTAGGTTACTGTGAGTTTCGTAAAACCAAGGTAGCAGGCGTGAGCACTACTCTCTCTCTCTCGCTCTTAGAATCACTAGAGTTTTCAAGGGCCCCCAAGCTTCAGCATAACTAATGATTATATGTCTCTTATCACCTGAAGATTGTCATAGAGACAGGTGCGTATGGTCACGTTATCTATGCGAAAGGGTCTTCGCTATCTTCGACATGTAATCAGCGGTACTTCAATTATGCGTATTGTAGTATCTATGTACGCTGAGAGAATATCCAAAATGCAGCACGTGACACTCAAAATTAATGAAATACTTGAACGTGCTCAAATATACATTCGAATAACGATGTAAATATCTACTAGATTCATTCTTGAATTCGTAATTCTTCTTTGTCGCTTTCTATGCTTTTCGGGTTCGTTTTTCCTATTTGTGTCATGTTCGGGTGAAGGCGCACTTTCTCTGCATATACCTTTATACTGTTCCCAGCTAAGTGCTTGATGGCCTTTTATACTTCCATGGCAGGTCATCATCATCATAGATCAAAGTAGAATGTTCCCAAAAAGTATGTGTTAAGCTTTACATTGATGGTACTAATACGAATCATTTAAACATATGATGTAGAGCATTTCTCGAGGCGCCTCTGCTTTGTGCGCGCTCCTTATCAAATCGCTGATGCCAAAGGTGGTTAGTGTGCTCTCCTAGTTTGTCTCTTTCCAGCAGACACATGTCCTGCCCTTTCGTCGCCTTCCTTCAACAGCCGCATGAAAGTCGTTTCTCGCGGAAGCTTCTCCATCCAAACGCACAACATGACCAAGCCAACGGTGCCGCTGGATGTTAATTCGCTTGACTATGTCAATGTCGCAATCGTTCAATAGAATGCGGTAGTCGTTACCAAGGCGTAAAGGGCGAACGATTTTACGGAGAACTTTCCATTCAAACACTCTCAGCGCCAATCGGGAGGAATGAGCTTCTTATAGAGTGTTACTTTCTTGCTACTTTGCTTTGAATGCAACTTCCTTGTTCAATGAATTCAAAAATAGTAAAAATCGCAGAATTCACTTTTAGTACCTCACAAAACGAATACCAATTTAGCAGGTCAAAGCTTGTCGTAAGAGGCGGCTAATAATGACACTGGGTTCTTTTGAGACCAGTAGAGCCACCACAAGCCTTAAAAGGGTTGTGCGTAGGGTTTGGGACGCACCAGTTCCAATGAAAGCAATCATTTACATCAGGCCGTAATCCAATTATGAAGAAATTTAGCATAGATGTCACCAACAGTTCTACCAACTTACAAAAAAAAAACTTAAACGATTCAAAAATACCGGGAAGTTTAAATTAAAAATTTCACCTTTCAATTAGATCACAGTAGTATCTACGGCTGAAAACAGCCGAAATCTAAACTCTAGTCAACGGGATTAAGTTCCGCTGAACAAGAGGAAAAGAGGTTTCGCAAGGATCTTGGAGTGGCCACAGTTAGCCAACAAGGCATCGAGTTAGCTAATCCTTCAGAAATTTCAGTGTCTGGAAGCTTCGAGTTTGTTAACTCTATAGAAATTTCGGTGTCTGGAAGCAATTTCAAGTCTAGCTTGGTTTCAAATTTCAACTCAACCATAATGCTTGGTGTTTCATGGGTAGCGGCTGAAGAGGGGGTCCAGCTCCAATAAGATGAACTCTTAATGAATCACCACTCGGTTGTTGAATGCACTTATAACTAAGGCCAAAATGCGGCTCACTGACTTTCATATTCGACTTGGTTAAGTATAAAACCAGTTTGCTGCCCTGTTATCAAGGAATTAACTGATTTTATTGCGATGTTATCGATCCGAATAGCTTAAAACGTTGATTTACTCCAAGCCCCATGGATTATGTTTAATGGTAGGTAACAGTTATATACTGCAAAAAAGAGTAGTTTAGACAAGCAATAAGCGTCATCGAGTTCGAACCCTTTTACCCCTTTTGGCTACGCTACAAGAACCATGTTTATACTACATACAAGCGTTTCTTGGTGTTGATTTCAGAGGTTTTATATGCATTAAACAATATTGTGGAGTACATTTATGAATTTACTTAGAAATTGATTTGTTTGCATAAAGGTTGACTCACATTTTCGCCTAACAAAGAATGCACAACTTTCCGTTCCAAAGGCTTGGTCAAGCCGCTGAGTAAGCGTCAAATTGTTTGCCAAACACAAAAGTTTGGCTTTGAAAGAAGGGCTTAAAATAAATACTAAGCCTGTGTCCTTTCAAGGTTGCAGCAGCTGCTATGAAAGACACGCAATGGCTAATTATGCACGCTAATTGCCTGGCTGTGCATTATGTCAGCCCCTAGCAACAGGCACAACAACAACAACAGCAACAATTAAAGCATAAAAAAAACAATCAGAACATGTTCTCCAAGTTGGGCAGCAATTACGCGCATTTCGAGACCAGTAATTTTTGCGTCACGTGGCAAGTGGCAAGCGGCAACCGGAATGAGAGAGAGAGAGAGGCGAGCAGGTCTGCAGCAAGATTAAAAATAGCCACAAGTTGCAAGTGCAGCAAACAAAGTCAGGTAAAGCCCTTGAAAATACAAAAGTGGGCGTGCCATTAAGGCAGTTCTAATTGCAGCTTAGGTACAGTCGGACGGCGTGCAAAGTTGCAATTAATTGGTCAATTTTGTGGTTGGATCTATTATCAAAATGATGTGAGCCGATCGATGACAATATTTACCGATACATTTAATACAACCATTTGTTTGTTTCCCAAGCAGAGGTTAATGCGTACGTCATAGGTACTCACACACACATTACGTATACGCACTCAATTAGCTGATAACTTGTTATCTCATGTGTGCGTTTGTTGACTGACTGACTGACTGACTCACATTGTTGTCAACAGGCCGAACTACCGCATACGCTGACAGAGATGAATTGTGTTGACTTGGTTTGAGCCTGGCCAAAAAGGGCAATTAGCCAACAAGTTGGCATTGAGTGCGCGTGGACTTAAATAGCTAATACAAAAACAAGAACACCATTAGCTCTTGCTAAAACCCTGCCCCTAATCTTGTAGCTGCCGCAGGGTGTGCCGCGCGCACCGCTAAACGACAAGCATAAAAATGTTTGTTAGTATTTCCTTTTTATGGCAAGTTAAATTCCTGTTTATTGATGTTAAACACACACTCATGTGGTACATTGGAAACACGCACTGATCAACTGATCAACGCTCGCGAAAAGTGAAAATCGCAATGAAGTGACAGAAATCTCTTTCAACAGGCATAAGTCGATGAGACCTGCTTACAGATACACAGACAGACAGAGTTACTTTCGAATATATAATATCAGTATAAATTTAAATGGAACCGAACAAACCATTCGAAACTTCAAAACGGCTCAACCATATACAATGCTTTCTCCTGCAGTTTTGTTCGTAACCGCAATAATAAAAATTTGTTTAATTTTCGAAAAAAAAATTTGATTTAATTGCTCAGTAACTAGCTACTGAATCAAGGCAGACCAAAACCGTCTGAGAAATATTGAACCGATATTTAATTTCCTTTAATTTGACATACAGATCATCTCGTTCGGTAGTACGGTTACCGAGTAACATCAGATTTGCTGACTTCGCAACTCTCGAAATCTCTAATTTAAAATAGCCATAATTCAAAAACTGTGCTAGAAAATCCAAAATAGTTTCCGGATTCGAAATCAGCGTCCCCAAATTAACCGAAAGAGATATGTTTTAGCCATAGGCCTTTCATTCAGGTCTAATTTGTTGCATAGTGTAATATTATTAATATAATTTTTCATCGATTTTTCGAGTGAAATAGTTTAGTTTTACGAAATATATCATTGCGAATCCGTGGCTTATCAATTTCTGGAAGGAAGTTTTCAAAATACAAATTTTAACTAGATTTCCTTCCCCGAAAAATTCTGCGAATTGAATTCACTGCGCTCGTAACGTCAATCCGGAATGTAATTTTCGACTGGATTCTAATTGGTTTCTTAATTGCGAGCTTCTAGCTTTCTTGAATTGTGTGAATTCTCCTCTAAACCACTAAGTCAAAGTTTGTTTCAACTGTTTACTGCTGGCTGCGCACAGTTTTCTCGTGCCAATATGCGAGGTCCCACTGTGCAAACAGATGTCTACAATGTTGCCAGGTTAATAGCCAACTTAAGATGGGCCACTTGTTTGTCAGCTCATTTTCAATTAGATCATGGTGTTGCCTGTAATTGTTGCATTCTATCCGGGCAGCATTTCATTTCTATGAAACTCGCTGAAACGACAGCCACGGCAGGAAGTCGTACGACACATGCTATAAAAACGGCGCCACATGTGTGCCCTGTTACAGTTACTATAACACGCCCACGCTCAAGTCCACCGCCCACTTTACTACTAAGTATGTGTGTATATACGTATGTCTGTGCCACATGAGGCAACCAATTGATGGTCTAATTTCTCGCTTAGTCAACTTGTTTAATTGTGCATGTCTCGTTGTCATTTTGTCAACTAGAGTGCCATAGTGTGCCATATATTAGTGGCTACTACAGATGTGTGCATGTGTGTATGTGTCTGTGTGTGTAGCCATTTATGGGTTTTTACTGTAGCTACGGTCAGAGTTATGGGTACTTGTTGACTAGGTGTGCCAAATGTCGCACACTGATAGGCGCAAATTCCAGAGCATACAACTCTATTCTATATAAATAGCTGATTTAAGTCGTGTTTGTTTGCTTGTTTGTTTGTTCAAGCAGCACATATCGACAGTTGACATTTCACTGTGGTCACTCGGCCAATGCCAATACGGTCCAAAACCGTAGTGTTAAATGTATTTCCATTTCTTTTTTCAAGAAATCGCGGAGCGGATGTTAAAAGCTACATATTTAGTTTTTTTTTCTTTTTTTTTTTGTTGCCTAATTATGCAGCGTCCCCAGCGACTTTGAAGCCATTCAACAAACAGTTATGTCGACATTGTTGCATTAATGGCACGCGCTACAGCTTAAGTGTCGTTTTTATTATACTCTATAGTAGTAGGAGTATCTTGGAGTTCTATGCAGCGATGCTGGATTCATTTATTCAAGATCGACTCGTATGCCGTCACGCTTGGCTTTATATGAAGGGTCGGCAGCGCCAGCTGACTCTCGGACAGCAATTCGACATTTTCGATAGTTTGAGCAAAAAGATTCGATACTATCGATTGTTTTGCTGCTCTACCTGATGGTATCCAGCTGGCTGGATCACTGTCGATAGAACAGACGCGTTTATGACTATCCTAAAGTATAGCCTTTTCGTGTGAGTGGTATTGGAGAAACGCGTATACAAATTATACAACTGGAACTCTAGAAACGTAACTTTTAAGCATGCTAGAGAACTTTGGTTGCTTGGATGCTGTTGTCAGTAAGTTATGTAAATTGGAAGATATTCCAAATGCGGCAAACCCACAGAATAACGTTTACGGGTGGCTAGTATTTGAAAATTGCGGAAACAAAAACCCTAAAGAGTAACTGACGTAATATATAGACGGCCCCTTACGTTCTTCAAAATCTAAACATTCCTACGGACAGGCAGACAGTTGGCAATGCTTTATCAACTTGACCCGTGATTTTGATTACATTTGCACTTGGATTTAAAGTGCGCCGAAACTTCTTTTAGGCATTTTAGAAGAAGAGTAAAAAACGAAATGTTGATGTGCGGTCAACGCCAATCAAGTTGGGACAATTTCAAGGCTAGATTGTCGCTTTTGTCTACTGTGCGATGAACTCTTTCGCAAAAAAGTCTTTTCCGAAAAGTCCGCTTAGGATTAATTGTATGGCCTTGAGAGCAATTAACAAGCAAATGTTTAAAGTGTATTCAAAAGTTAGCAGTAGTTTTCTAAATTAAAGTTAATTATTCAAATTTATTTGTCACCCGAATACAACTAGACGTATGCGTGATATGCAAGGAATCGCTCCACACTACAAATGCTGTGTACCACATTGTTATTGTTCATGGTTTCATTGACTTGATTTTTGTTTATGCTCAAATGCAGCTTATTATTATATATTCTTTTTATTCTTATTTAAATATTTTTTTCTTTTCAGATAGTGCAAAGCGACAACAGCAGCAGCAGCAACAACAACAACAACAGCGTATTGAAGCACAGCTGCCAATAAAAACACATATATACACATATATACACTGAAAAAAAATTAAACACACGTAAATGAAACGTTTTGAAATCAAGAACATTTGTGCGTAGCGTACTTAAATCAAGAAGATTCGTTTCTTGAAAGTTTCTCTCAGTGTAGCAGCACTATACACATATCGTAAACAACATTGACTCACACACATAAACACAGAACTTTTATCAAGTAACGGACAAATTCTCAACCATTCAATAAGAACCACAACTACAACGGCAACAAAACAAAACTTTTGTGATATGAGGAGAAAACGGAGCCTCCATTGAGACCTTTTGAGCGCTTTGCTTCTGCTGGCTGCTTAGTTGGCATTCGGAGATTACGCGACGCGCAACAACGGAGCGATTTCTATATAAAAAAAAAAATTCCATTTCCAAAACTGACAAAGTGCATTTAATTAATATAAAAAGCAAACAAAAGCTTAAACACAAATAGAATAGAATTACGTGTAGTATAAAAAAAAAAACACCCATTTAAACTAAAGTTTTCACTTTTTACAGTTACTGGCTGCCAATTGACGCTGACAAAATGGCGCAATTCGGTTCAAAATGCTAAAAAGCATAGCGTAAAGCCTCTCAGTGATATGCATATAAATTTAACTATAACTAGAAAAATAATTAAATGTTAAAAGTAATTAGAAGTGACAAAATGCTAAATCTCGGCAGTATTAACTTAAGGGTACACATCCCACATCCCAGCTATCTAATGCTGTGGCTCATCTGGATCTCATTAATGCACGGCAGCAGAGCATGTAAGTAGACGGCAATTTTAAAGTCGGGGCGCTGCCCGACAGTGTAATAACTTGGATAAGTTACGGGACGTGGACTTAATGAACGCAAGTGAAATGGCACGGGTTGACGACGTTGTTATGCTTAACTGGCTTATATGAGTCTACATATCAAATTTGGTGGCTCTAGCTAAAAAAAGTATGAAAAAGCTTAAGCCGTCACGGCAGCTGAGAAACATTCAGTTGTCAGTTCTGTCCAAATTGGCTAATGTGGCTAACATGGCACACATAAGCGTAACACCAAACGAGCGTAACGCCATTTGAGCGTGAGACTAACTAAGACTGACTGTCTTAAGAGCGGTTGTAGGAACTAGAATAAACTGCAAGTTGAATATTCTAGGAAGACGAAACAAACTTTCACTTAGATGGGTCCCGGGTCACACCAACATGCCCGGAAATGAACTCGCGAACCATGATAGGGCCAGAGCCTTTTGTTGCATTAGAAAACATACATATGAAAGAAGGGGAAAGAACAAGACGGGTCATGAACTGGCAGGACACTCCGGGCCACATAACCATAGGTTATAACTTAACATAAATTGCATAGGTTCAAGAAAATATCACAATTAGGGAAGAATTCTGTTAGGATTCGGGCAGGTCTACTTACTGGACACTGTACGATGGGGGGATACTTGAACAAGCTGGGTATCACCAGCTCCAGTGCCTGCAGGTTCCCGTCGTTCCCACGGGTGCGGTAGTCCAAGGTTCCAATCATAGGGCATGCTCTCATCTAGCCATATTCTGCAAAAGAGCTGGTGCATGCATCTTACCAACTCATTGCCTCCAGTCTTGAGCCGCTCAGGAGGCAGGTCATATGCGCCAGCTGCTTTGTTGTTCTTGAGCCGCTTGATTGCCACCCTGACTTCGTCATAACTGGGCGGCGGTATATCTACGCCGTCGTCTATAATTGGGGATGTCGGGAAGCTAACTCCGGGGGCGGTATTATCCTCATCATCGCCCGATAGCAAGCCAGAGAAGTGTTCCCTCTACAACATCATATCAGTGCAGTTTCAGGTTTCGAAATCAGCGACCGTAGATTTATGTTTCAGCAATTGACGTCTTTGTTACATAGTGTAATCGCCCATATCTTTGTAAGTTTTCGTCCAATCTTGATCATTTTATGGTGGTAAGATAAAGATTCGTAAAAATTCAGCTACATACGGTTAATGCGCCCCTTCTGCGAAAATTTTGTGTATCTTACCGAGACCTAGGTGTATGGACAATCTGACAGATTATATGTCTGTTTTATATTGGCATAATGAACAAATTCTTCGAGAATTCCAAAATACTTAAAATTTTTGGTCCATTAAAGCGTTACATTTTCCATTAAATTTATGTGTGCGCATTTAAAAGAACAAAGAAACAAAGAAAAAAGTAAAATCAACATGAATATAAATTACATTCAAAAAAACTGGCACTGAGTGCGCGTCTAAGATTACGTACAACAATTTGAACAATCAAAATATTACCAGATATATGCCACATATGTGCGACCATCTGACGTAACGACAGACTTTAAGCTTTGTCCGTGGCATGACGCCTCGCTTTGGTCTGCTGCCTCTAGGCAGCTGCGCAGACAGGCTTCATAATTTATAACTCACTCGTCCCTCCAATCTATAAACAAAAAGAAATAAAATCAATTATTTTCTAGTATTGTATACTTAATTATGAACTTTAAACTTAAGACGCGACGACTGCAACTTACGTGCTGATAAGCGCCGAGCCAGCTTATAGAGCTTCTTTCTAAGAACCGAACTTGGATATACTTAGTGTGCAATTACAAAAACATATGCTCATCGAACTCAGATCGTTTCTGCAGCTAAAGCTGTCCAAAATGGGATATTTGTATGTATGCAGACTTGCTCCCTTGAGAGAGCCAATAAACTTACTGCGCCAGAACTAGAGAGCATAGATTAGAAGAAACAGTTGGCTGCATTAGGGAAAAGCGAGAACTTGTGTTTCAGGACAAGGGCGGAGAGGTGGTCGAAAATGGGCAAAAAAGTGCTGACGTAATATATAGATGGGTCCCTAGCCTTAATACTCAATACTCTTCATCGTTTGCAAAATGTTGCACTACTAGCGCTTTGGCCACTCTTGCGTCAATTTTGTTTAAGCTAGCTGCTTTTTTGGATTTCAGAGCTTGAAATGGATCACATCCTTCCTTAGACATGATCTCGCTTATCTCAGTGAAAATGCTTCAATAAGTTAAAAAAAAAAACTGGTTTGAACTCACGGTTAGCGTGGGTTCACGTTTAATGAGGTTTCGTTTAGAACAAAAGTTTACTCAAACAATTCTGCTCCTTCTTCTTCGTCTTGAGTGTCGTCTTCTACTCATTTGAGTCATCCTCCGCTTGATCTCTAGTTCAACATCGTTCGTCGTTGGGATGTTGGTGCCAAGGTAGACTAAATCCTGTACAACATCAGGTCTGGACTTGATATCTTCATATTCTAGTCGGCGGGTTGTCAAATTTTGAGGGTTTTTTTCGTATGTCTTGCAATGGGAGGGGGGTTTTACGAGTTGGGAGATAATTCGCTGCACACATTAGATCATTGCCGGGTTGATAAGAGCCGCTAACCAGGCTGTATCACGTGAAAGTTGTGCACCAACTTATTTAAGCTAGAGTCAGGGATCAAGGAGCTTCATCCTATCCTTCCAGAACAAAGGCTTCCCAAAACTGGGATCACCCTGCTCATTATTAAGTGAATGCAAATCAGAAGCTTAACCCTGTTCAAGAAAAAGCATAGTGCAAACACTGGCTTAAAAATGTTGTAAACCAAATGTTGTGATTTTGTAAATTTATTAAGTTGTTAGTTGGGAGATAATTCGCTGCACACATTAGATCATTGCCGGGTTGATAAGAGCCGCTAACCAGGCTGTATCACGTGAAAGTTGTGCACCAACTTATTTAAGCTAGAGTCAGGGATCAAGGAGCTTCATCCTATCCTTCCAGAACAAAGGCTTCCCAAAACTGGGATCACCCTGCTCATTATTAAGTGAATGCCAATCAGAAGCTTTACCCTGTTCAAGAAAAAGCATAGTGCAAACACTGGCTTAAAAATGTTGTAAACCAAATGTTGTGATTTTGTAAATTTATTAAGTTGTTAGTTAATTAATTAATTAATCGATTAAGCCGGCAACCTACACTCGGTCAGTCTCTTTATGCAAATCAGCTATTCTTGGTCATCGTGTGCTACAGAACGTAGGATCGATACACATCGATATGAGATGTCTTCTTTCTCTGTGTATCCTATAAAAATGTTGCCTTAAATTTTAAAGCTCATTTTGTGTCGAAACTAACTTCTTACAACTGTTGAGCACAATAAAATTTCTCTGAGTGTACAACTAACTCACACCCAAGCGGCCACTCGCAAATCACATAATATCGTATCAGCGTTCAGCGCTTGTTATCGCCCTCCACTTGTTGCACACATACAGTTATACTTAGTTGAAATAAACAATTGTCCAGTGCGAGAAAAAAGAAGCAATTAAAATAAAAAGAAGTCAAGCCCAAAGCATTTATCACAAGGCGTACGACGATGTGGCCGCTGTGGCAGGGACAGCAGCGGTTCACATGTGTGGCCGCTGCGTCCATATCAATGGAGCAACCCACTGCCATTAAAGCAATTAAGGCAAATCATTTAAGTTCATTACGCGGACGTCCATGCCTCTGGAGATAGCGCCACTTGGAGAAATTTCAATAACGCAGCTCTCTGTTTGCATTTTAGTGCCACGGCCGCAAGAACTGGCGCCGCTGCAGCCAGAGTATAACGATATACCTGTAAATTGTGGCGGAGAGTCGGGTGCGCCGCTCATCACGCCCTGCAAGGATTCACTCAAATTGGAAGCCGGCAGCAATTACACGCTACGTTGTGAAGCCGAAGAGCCTGTTGTCTGGTGGCATATACCCAACGGCAATCAGTTTGGCGTTACGTTTCGCAACGTGGAGGATCCCACACGACCACATGGCATTGAGCTGCATTTGCAGGAAGTGAATGCAGCTACTGTGGGTGCCTATTACTGCTTAAAGGAAGCTGAGCTGCCCAAAGATGACAACTTGCCCGATGAGATGCTGGTGGAGTTGGCCAACAACAACCAGGCCACAACCATATATGTCTACGTGCATGGTAAGCGTATAAAAAACAAAAAAATTTTGTACGTTTAAAAAAAAAAATTACTCTTTTTCTTCACAGACAAACAAAATTTGCTGGTGCCCATGTCCACCATAGTGGTTGCACGTCAATTTAGCGATGCGGTCATTCCCTGTAAGCCCACTATGCCCGATGTGGAGGTGCTGCTGACCTTCAATGGCGAGGTTCGAGTTGTTTACTGAGCTGCTTTTCAATACACGCCTTACTCTCATGCGCTTCTTTGACTCACCGTTGCTGAACTGACTTTCTCTCTTTCTCTCCCCGCGCAGGACAAGTCCAATGATAGCAAATCTATCATATATGCCTTTAAGCCAAATGAAACCAAGCATAGCTTCTATCAAAGTGTCAAGTACGACCCTCAACTGGGCTTTACTTTATACATTACGAACACGCCGGAAATCCTAACTTGCGGCGTACTCAATGGCACTGAGCTTTCGAGCGAATCATTTCCCATAGATATCTACTATACAAGTATGTTGTCTTGAGTAATATGCCCTTCCTTCCCCCCTCAGTAAAATAGCCGTAGCATTCCTTTACATGATCAATCCATCAATGTGTAGTTGAGTAGTTAGCTAATGTGCTCAAATTTTGGTAGATCTTGGCTACAAGCTATTAATTTCGAATTGCAAGCCAGGATATACCAAACACATGAGTATGGCTACACTGAAAAAAACCGGCTTATAACTAGCTGAAAATTGTAAAATTGCGAAAAAAGACATATGTATTCCCATGTAATTCGCAGAATTCGAGTCCACGATCAGAATTTGCACAATGGGTCTTGGTTCAGCCCTAACCTCAAAACCACAGTAAAAAGCTGAAAATTGTGATATACTCAAATAAATTGTCTTGATCTAGATTCAAATCCGCTATCAGAATTTGCACAAAGGGGGTTGATTTAAACCTAACCTCAAAAAAGGCCCTAAATGCATGAAGTGAGTGCTTCTGATGCCGCCGTCATATTAAACTAATGCTTGAGTGATTGCATATACTTTCAAATTTGATGTAAAACAAATTTGATGCAATTCGTATTTATTTTAAAACTAGTCTTTAATACTGCATAAGAACATTCCATAATTCTGAATTAATACCACTGTTGAGTTGAGTCCAATACGGCACTGTTTTTGAAAAGTACGAACCACCTCCAAACCTTAGATTTACTGTTATAAGTTTCTTTTATTCTTTAAAGATTGTAAATTGATATTGTTTTTTTTTTAAGCACAAAAACTTGTTAGGTAACAAAAATCACCTAAATCTAATACTAATGGTTAAAATATACCGTATCCGGTAAATTTTTGGTCAAATCGTTAGCCAAAACATCTATCACGATCAGCAGAATTTCAAACCCAAATTAATCCGTCTATGAAAAATCTACATTGCAAGCGTTTATCTGAACGATTGTTTACCACGTCTTAAGTTTTCGCGTATAACAGAGAACCTTTACAAAGCCAATAGAAAAGTACGGTAACACTGTAGCATCGTTTGGTTTATTTACTCCTAACGATTTTTTCGAATTTCCCTAAAATTACACCTAAGCAACTTGACTTCCAATCTTATATAGAACGGTTTTTTTCAGTGTAGCATCATTAACATACATATATGTAAATATTTATACCAGCAGTCAACAAACATACGACATGTCTGTATTATATGCCCCAATTGCATTCATACATACTTATATAGGTAATACATAAAACTAAACTAAATTAAAAGTCCAGCAAAGAGCTCACGGTGTCCTTTCGTCGATGGTCAGAAGGAAAGAAAGTCTTGCCATATTTGCACATATATTCGCACTCAGCACTCACACTTTGTCGCTGTCTTTCGCTTGAAATCTGCTGAAACAGCTCTATAAAATTGAAACTCATTTATATATCTGACTATATATACTTTCTACCCATTGTGTATCTTGTCCTTAGACATATTCCAGCGAGACGAGTGGTCGCTTTGATCCACGTCGCGGTTTTATTATTGAAGTACGCAGCATTATCGATAGTGGTGACTATTATTGTCGACCCAAAGTTCCAGCCTTGGACAACGAAGAGGAAGAAACGATTATAACGCTGCAGTTTATTGGTAACGATAGTGATAGTGAGTTTTTGCACCCCCAAGTTTGTGATTTGTGATTTCCGTCTATACATGTCGTAAATATTTCGTATAATTTTTGAAAATCTCTCGCTTGTTAAGGGTTAAAGTGGTAAAGTGGTTGCGGAAACCTATTGCCAATGGCTCTGGTTCGATACTAAACCAAACGAAACCAGGAATTCTTTATACACAAACTTTATAAAAAAAAAAACACCACTTCATTTAGTAACAGCATTTGCGTAACTGTCACACAAACACACACTCATTATATGGTACAGTCTAAACAAAACACAGTAGCACATCTTTTAGTGTGGTGATGCGTACTAACAACGCGATCTATCGCTTATACTCTTTGTCTCTCTCTCTCTCACTCTTTACTGTCATCTCATTTACTGTGCAGCGGAAAATGCTACAAAATTGGTACAGGCCTTATTAAACCGATCCTTAAGAGAGATGCCCACTCAAATACCACCTCCAAGTTACGTCACTAATACTTTACCGTTTGAAGATATTGAGGTTATGGCTGACATACTTGATGTTACTAACACAACAACAACATACTATGTTCCCGGTGAATTAACAAACTTTGGTGTTGGGCATGCTGCAACCATAACCCAAAACGTACCTGAAACCGTATCCGTATCCCCAAGAGTTGCTGCTAACGCTGTTGCTGCTGCTGCTGCTAATAGCGCAGAGCTTGAAGAGCTGCACTCATTGTCAGCTTATTCCTCCTCGTCCTCGTCATCATCGTCCTCGCAAAGCATTGAAGATAACCTGGCTTCTTCTTCGTCTGTATCAATGCGTCCGAAAAGGTTCAAGCCTACGCATACAACTCCGGCGCCTTCCGCGAACTATGAGCACAGCACGCGACGGCGTAAGTGTTGTAGTTGTTGTTTGAGCCTGTGTTGCTATCCTTGTTCCGGTCGTCTTGTTGTATTTTAACTGCACGCTGAAATGTTTCCCGTGCACTCCAACCTGTGTGTTGTCCTATGAGCTTACTTTTTGGTTTTGGACGTTTTTTTTTTTGTTTTAATAGTAACTAACCCCAAAATATTAATACTACCTTATATATTAAGCATGTTTGTTCATGTCTCCTACTAATCTCTGTCTGCCATCTCACATTTGCTTGACGCTGTAATATTGCTTGCAAAATCTAAGCATTATCCAAGATCAGCACACTAAAGATTGATTTCTATCCAACAAAAATAGAGGCGAGCGATCGCATTAACAAGCCGATCATCTACTCCCAATCACGAGGTCATGTCTACAAGGGTGGCAATTTCGAATTGTCCTGTGAGCTATCGGGGCCGGCACATGTACGGTATTCCATAGAATGGGTACCGCCAACAAATGCGAATATGGTAAGTGCTTATAGCAGCACCTATCAAGATTATAGTTTAATCGTACTTCTAACTACGTTTGCAGAGCCGCGTTAACAACAGAAGCCCATCATATTTCGATGAGGCCAAGACGAACACCACATACTCGTTGGGTCGTAAGGTTTTGACAGTTAATAATGCAACCAGTTCCGAAACCGGAACATATAAATGCATTGTAATGGATCATCATGGTAACCAGAAAACGACGCGTTACTCAATGAAAGTCATGGGTGAGTAGTTTAGAGAAATAATCCATAAGACGACAAATTCCTACTCGGCTTTAATTTTGACTTCAACTTCGTGTGAATGAATTTATGGGAAAGCTCAGGTCTCTATATTTGGCATATAGCGTGAAATTTACTTTTTTGCTGAAAATCCTCTTAACTTTTCCGAGAGCACGTAAAATTCTATGTCTATAGCCATTGGGACATTTCAGTCCGTAATATCCATGCTAGCTAGGTAGCTGTCTCTACCTGGTCCTTCGAAAAAAGACATGCCCAACCCCTTAGTCGCTTTTCCTCTCGTCATAGACTTACGTAGTACTTTCCTCTTTGCCCTTTCGTCGCCGCCAAGGTAGACGAAGTCCTTGAAAACATCAAACGTATAGTTTTCAACCTCAATCTGAGAATCCCATCGCTTTGTCTGTCTAGTCGAAGAAAACATATACTTCGTCTTGCTTTCATTTACCACCAGAACTGTTTTATAATCGACAAAGAGATGGTGGGTGTCGATTGGGTATTCGTGGGTTCGTAGAGGTTCGTGCGCACCTTGACGGAACAGATGCAACTTTCGGAAACACTTTATGTGTTGCATATTTCATTGATTTCAAAGCAAATCTAACTATAAAAATGCACTATAATGACAATAGGACGGCTCGAGAAAACACATTCTGTGTCACTGTCCGGCCTTTGCAAAGACATGAAGGACCTTCGTGAGCGGTATTCACAACATGTTATGGGAGTTAGGAATAGTGATGAAGGGGAACTACAACTTCAATTTGTCAATCATTTTCTCTTTTGAACTGTTTTCTCAACTCTATCGGGTATTGGTGAATAGGCAAGACTGCCGGAGTGCTAGGAATGGGCTAACATACCTCAATGCTTTCTTTGATCTAGTAATCGATCGAGAGATGGGTTCTTGACAGCTTCTTGCTTTCCGACTTAAGTGACAAATGTTTTCTTGATTCTAACATTGTCTTGCTTTTCTCAACCAGAGCCAAATAGCAGTTACCTTGAAATGAAGGAGCCCTCTGATCATTATGAAGTGCGCGAAAATGCTAACAAGACCGTACAGATAACGGCCAATTTTCATGGCTATCCGCAGCCAACAATCAAATGGTTTAAACCCGACGGCAGCGAGATTTGGGAAACTGAACCCAAGTTTCAGATTGCTTCCACCGAGACTAGTACCACACTGCAAATACTCAACGCTCAACTTGTGGACAGTGGACGTTACATACTAAAAGGCACCAACGGCGTGGACTCCAAGCATCTGGAGTTCAATGTAAGCATCAGCTCAAAGCCTATTGTCACAGTGCACGATGTCTATGTGAAGGAAGGCGGCGAGGCTTATATCAGCTGTCGCGTCAAATCATTTCCTACGGCGTTGGTCACCTGGGTGTTCAAGCCGTGTAGCCTAAAACCGCGCTGGCCATCCTGCGACAATAAGATCGATCAGTCCTTTAATGTATGTAATGAGCAATCAGTTATATAATAATAATATTATGTTATAATTTTGGTTAACTTAACAGTCCAGCCGTAATGCTCGACCCGGCGACTATAGCATTGAGTTCATACATGACCTGTACTTTATGCCCACTGAACCGGGCATTATGACATGCATAGCACAGAATATAATTGGCTCCAAACCGGCCCTAGGCCTGGCCAAGGCGCATGTGCTTATTGGCGACTTGACCGGAAACATGACCATCTATGGCATAGATGAGTATCGAAAAATTGCGCGTGGCGATAAGTTAAATTTTACTTGTGCGGCGCTAGCGTATCACTATTCAGGCGATTTGGAGTGGTATCGCGATGGTGAACTGGTCACTGAAAGTTCAAGTAAGTATCAAGAAGTGTTAGTAAGCAATGTCAGTAAATTTAACTAATTTTCCGCTTATAACTAGGCATTGAAGTGGTGAACAGCAACACGGCTTACTCACACAAGAAGACTTTGAAATTTAAGTCAGTGGGCGATAGGGATCGTGGCACCTACGAGTGTCGTGCTCGCCATTTGCTGAATCCGGGGGAGTATGATAGCCGTGATGTCAATGTATTTGTGCACGAGCCAGCGGGTCCGCAGTGGGAATTAACAAATCTTAATGCCAATTCAAAAATTGAGCGCAATCTGGGTGAATCACTGGCGCTGGAATGTCGCTCCAATGCCATACCACAGGCTAGCGTACGTTGGTTTAAGGATGGCAGCGAATTGAGTGAGACCAATCGCACGCACATCTTAGAAGATCAAGCTAAACTGCTGATAGTACATCTCTATCCACAAGACGATGGCGTTTACAGATGTCTCGTTGAGAATCGCATGGGCAGCATTGAAAACTCCGTGACTGTGGTCATAGCCAGTAAGTACAGCACACACGCACAAAGTATCAAAAGTTGTTTATATTCCCATAACTGTAACCATAGACATGCCCGGTATGAAGGTCGGCTGGATCCTGGCACTTATTGCGCTACTTTTTGTGCTTATTGGTTCGCTTATATTCTGGATATTCCGTTACCGTCATCTACGCAAGATACACTTGGAGCTTAAAAAAGCAGGTCTGGCCAATTTCGAAGAAGGTGCCGTGGAGCACATTAATCCCGCATTGTCACTGGATGAGCAGGCGGATCTGCTACCTTATGATCGCAATTTCGAGTTTTCACGCGATAAGTTAAAGCTGGGTAAGCAATTGGGTGCCGGCGCCTTTGGTGTAGTACTCAAAGGTCAGGCAGAGGGCATACGCAGCGATGAACCCGAAACAACTGTGGCCGTCAAAATGGTCAAGCGCACAGCAGATAATGAGGTAGTCAAGGCGCTGGTCTCCGAACTTAAGATCATGGTGCACTTGGGACAGCATCTAAATGTAGTGAATCTACTGGGTGCCGTTACCAAAAACATTGCCAAACGTAAGTCAAAAAAATACGCTCAAATATATGTCCCTAGAATCATACCGACTTTATTTAGGTGAACTTATGGTGATTGTGGAGTATTGTCGCTTCGGAAACATACAAAACTTTTTGCTGCGCAATCGCAAGTGTTTTATCAATCAAATAAATCCAACAACTGACAGAATCGATCCCACCATTATGGCGCAACGTATCTCTGATAGCTTTGATCTGCATCGGTAAGTTTCCTACTTATACAAAATTTTCGAATGGTGTTTACTGTTATTTACTAACCCTCAAAGTTTTGAGCTTAAGCTTGCTAACACCGATTTTGTTCTTCCAACCCTTCAACAAACTTGAAACGCACGTCCCTGCAATTATTTCTAACAAACCCCGAACAACTTTACACAACTAACATGCAAACTTGTCCTTAAACACCAACACACACACACACCCACACACACACACACCGAACCTAACTGTACCTATGGTTGTGGTCTCTCTGCTCTGCTCTTATATGTATGTCTGTGTTGTGCCAAATATTAACTCTGTGCATCCAGTGATGGTGGTGTTGGCTTGAAGTATGTTAACCTCAGTTTCACGACTCATCAATATATCAATCATATGAACAACAACAACAACTATACGCACAATCACCGCAGAAATTCGGATAACGATCCCAGATCGGGTACACGCGCTGGACGCCCCGGCTCAGCTGGTTACAGTTACGAGAGACAAACGGACACGTGTGGAACAGAAGCCACCATGATGACAACAGTGCCGGAAGGTAAGTTCGTAAAACATAGGCGCATCAATTTCAATGTTTCTTTTTGATTCCTAGCAGTTATCGTTATATTAGATTAGTTAAGTTAGTCATTCTTCGGCGCAGAAAGATTAGAATGAAGTTATGTGCATTTTGTGACTGAGATGTTTCATTTTGAATAGTTTTCGAGAGATTAGATCGATAGGAACATAGAGCAACGTATTGAATAAATCGATTTAAAGGCAAAGCCGCCTTTGCATACTTATCAATAGATTTATTCAATAGCTTGAATACCCAAAACTAGTAATTCCTAGAAGCAGAACTTACTGCAAAAGATAAAATTAAGATATGTAATTATGAAATGAAGTTAGGATTATTAATTGAAGAGAGTTAAGGGACGATCAGCTCTGTTGGCAGGAACCCAGAATAGACTGATTACACTACTCAACACGATTTCATATTCAAGAACTCTGATGTGTGATTATGTTTAAGCAGCCTTCCCTTAATATCGCTACGTACTCAGTTTTTTCCATCGGTATTTTTTAGACGGTTCCACTTAAGCCGCTACATGTCTATAGTCAAATAAAGTATCAACTTAAATTTTTATTATATTTAAAGCTAATGAATGCCACTACAATCCTTTCATACGATTTTGGCCGAAGTCCTCAAAAGGCGCTTGTGCCAAAAGAGCGGAAAATGTATGTCTTTACCCGTTGATCGCACGTTGCCAACAAATTTTTAAAAATACTTCTTGAATCAGTAGTCCTTTTCGAGAAAAACAAAATGAGCCGTGTTTCGAGAAAATTGGATCAAAAATGAAGAAATTATAATGGCTTACATGAAAATGCAAAAATTCGTGACATACTTTTGAATTCAACAGTCACTATTTTTAGTGTTGATAAGTTTAGACTGAACTTGTGCTCTTGCGCAAGAATTATCCAAGTCCTTCAGAGCAGCCAGAGCATCCCTGTAGCTTTCTGTAACTGTTCTGCTTCAACTTCTTACATCATGCGAAGATAAACATGTGGAAAACCTAATGCGAACTGCATGTCACACACGTACGTCGTTCAGGTTTCAGCCAGCAAGATTTAGAAAAAGAGTCAAGCCGTCGTATTGTAGTTGCCTCATTTTCTTTGCTTTATGCTATATATTTGCTTACTTTTCTTTAGATGATGATCATGTTATGTCGAACAACTCCATACAGCCAGCTTGGCGCTCTAACTACAAAACCGACACTACCGAAACAATGACCGTGACCACATCACATTTGGTCAGCTGGGCCTTTCAGGTGGCACGCGGTATGGACTATCTATCGTCAAAGAAAGTGCTGCATGGTGATTTGGCAGCACGTAATATACTGCTCTGCGAGGATAACGTAGTAAAGATTTGCGACTTTGGGCTGGCACGTTCCATGTATCGTGGCGACAACTACAAAAAGACAGGCGATGCGCGTTTGCCCATCAAATGGCTGGCACTGGAATCCCTTAGCGATCATGTGTTCAGCACTTACACTGACGTCTGGTCCTTTGGCATTGTGATGTGGGAGTTGTTCTCACTTGCCAAGGTGCCCTATCCGGGCATTGATCCCAATCAGGATCTGTACTTGAAGTTGAAGGATGGTTTTCGCATGGAGAAGCCGCCATATGCCAATAACGATCTGTATGATATTATGTTAGAATGCTGGAGTACGAATCCCGAAGCGCGTCCACTATTCAATGTTCTTGAAAAGCGCTTTGCGCGCATGTTAGGTGATGACGTAACTAATGTGAGTATATGTATGTATTTGCAAAAAATAATAGCAGCTAACTTTGATATTTGTGCACAGCATTACGTAGACCTAAATGATCCGTATATGCGCTCCAATACGGAATACATGAAGGGTCGACCTACTGACTACTTAGCGCTAATGGGCTCCCCTGATGAGTTGGCACCAGCACCACCTCGTTATGTCAATGGACACATACTACCAGAAATACGTAAGTAAATTTACATATCATCGCTGCTTGGCTATGGTCACTAATCTAATGCACACATACCCTACACCCATGCCACACACACACATTCTCACACTAACCTCTTGCACAGGAATCGAAGAATCACCGGATGATTACCTACAAATGAATTCCGACAACAGCACCGCCATTTTTTCACCCACGCGCCCTAAAGGCGTTGATGCGCAAGTCACCGAAATTACGGAAAAGCCTTCCATACACACAAACGAATCCTCTTTCACCTTCCCAGATGCACAAAGCATTGGCCAGCATTCGCCTACGCTGGCCAACAATATGGACAACAGTGCACACAAACCGCTGCGCAAAAAAACCGGACTGCCCACAGTCGATGCTGCAGATCAGGTGCCAGAAGCCATACCTATGTTGCAACGCAACTCCATGTCTGACGGCGAGCAAAGTCCCGAACAGTCCCGCAGATTTGCACAAGTTTTAAAGCAAGAACAACCCAAACCCTCACCGCGTCATCATGTCGAAACGAAACTTAATGGAGATAACGCGAACTATATGAATGTAAAGCCGCCACGAAAAAATCTTGCTAACAAGCTTGCTTGTTCCGGCGTTGGCGGAACAGACGCATTCTCAAATCCCAGCTATCAGCCATTAAAAACAGTCAGCGATCAGAAAGAGCGAAGGTATTAGCCTGGATCAATAGCATAGTTTAACAACAACATCAAAAAACATTACTTAGTGATGTTTTTCAACTTTTATATATATGTATAGCTTTAATTGTACTCACCCCATAAAGAAATATACAAGTATATTGAAAAAAAAAAACCATAAATGTGCCACCTTATCCAAACCTGCATTTCACATTTATTGTTAAGTTTTAGTTTTAAAGAAATAAAAAAAAGTAAATAAAGAAGTTATTGTAGTTTATATCATTACGAGCTATATAATAAAGATTTATTTTATCGCATGAAAACGGTGTGTACTGTGTGTGTATTTGTTTGATCATTCACTGCTTTGGACTACATTTATAACAACTTTTTGGAACACCAATGCAAACACTTTTTGTTGTGACCACCTTTGCCACGGATCGGCAAATAAGCCAGTGTAAACGTAGCATTACAATTGAGTTTCGCTGTTTGCGCTAATTGTCATCAACTAATAAGCTTATTGCTATGTTACAACATTCTATTTGAAAAAATATTTGGCGTTATTAAAAACAGCGTAAAAATATTGTACGCTCTTCTTTGTTGGCTATTAGCATTGCTAGTTGTAATTGTACATAAAGAACTTTTCAAATATTGATGGATTTCATTCTTAAATTGCATGTTATATACGATGACAAATGTTAGGAGTTCAACGATGTTTTCACAGTATGCATCGATAAATTGTCAGATGGGAATGCCGATATGTCTACATGAGGCGACTATCGATGAGGGCCTAGACCTCGACTTAGTCACAAAACGCATCTCCAAATTGACGGCGGAGTTCCGCTTGCTTGGGTAAATTTTTTTTTTGTTATTTTTTTTTTTGTTTTGTTTACTAATTATAAGAAAGTGCATATAATGACATAACTCTAAAAATAAACAAACTATTGTTTTTTTTTTTTTTTTTTGCACGTGAAGAAGTGTAAGTGTTTATGTGCCAACTACAACAACAAATCGAGCACGCCAAATCAATACAACATACTGCACGTAATAGCATCAACATATTTAGGATAATAACGCGAAAAATCACTATTACATGCCTTAGGCTTTGTTAAATGTTCTAACAAATCATGCGGTAACATCATATATTAGGATTATCAGGTAGCGACCACGCTAGGTCACTGTAAACAAAAGGTAGGGCGCCTCTGGCCCACCGGCTTTTGTACAGTTCGCACATACACACAAACATACAAACAAACGCGAAATGGCAGCGCAATCACTTTACATAAAGATTTCGCGCTTGTCCTTGCGATCGCCTGCACATTTGTCCAGTCGACGCGTTGACGAACTCGATGAATATGTGCCACAATTACGCGAACTTCTTACCTGTGTGGTATGCTGTCAACTGTTAATGGATCCGTACACACCCAAAGGAAGCCGCTGTGGCCATAACGTTTGCCGTTTATGCATACGCGGCCGCAAACGTTTGATGCCTAGCTGTCCCAAGTGCATAGATTGCTCGGACTTTAAGACCTATGAGGAAAATCGTGTGATGGCCGTACAGTTACTCTGCTACAAGACAATATGCGTGCATTTGCTGCAATCCTCACTATTTGCGCGACTTTCTGATCAGCCTGCGGAATATCATTTGGATAGCGATCCAAGCATGCCGCGCATTAAATTGCCGCCCAAAAGTACGCAAGAATTTGTTAGTGAAGGTGCCAGCTATGATGATATGAGAGATACTTTTTTGCCACAACCCGATCTCAGAGAACTAAAGAATCAGCCCGCGGCGCTGCCTTGCATCTCGGTACCAACAACAGCGGCTACCACGCCAGAGCTGCCTTATGAACAGCAATTGCCAGAAGTATTGTCGTTCCATGACATTGAACTGGAGGCTGCCGCTACTGCTGAACAAGATCATTTTGCACATCCGCTGCCCATAATGCCTACCGGCTCTAGAGTAGTCGCGCACAGCATGCTCTCACAGCCACAGGTTCTATTCTCAACGTCAACAGAACAGCCTGTAACGCATCTTACTGCAGGATATTTGGAATCCAGCTGGACCGAACAGGTAGATCTTTCGGCTGCACTGTCTATGTCTAGCTTTCCAGAAGCTGCTCTAGCTAATAATGGTGCTCAGCTCACCTACGTGGTGTCCAATTCCCCAGCAGCGGAACCTACACTAGTCATGCAGCCAACTTCAGACCTGCAAATGCCAGCAATCGGCCAGGTTTTGCAAGTGGCGATTCCAACAGAGCAGGCTGCAGCGCCTATAGTTCAAGAAACTGAAAATATTTGTGAGACCAGCCTAAAGCGAAAGCATTCTGAACTTGATGTAGATTATCAACCGGAAAAATCTGAGGAAGAAAGCAGTGATGAGGAAGATCCAGCACCTGCAACAAGCTCGCGTATGAGCTTACGCAAAAAGAAGGCCACTATTAAGTCAACGATGCAGGTTAAAGCACCTGTAGCAACAGCAGTTCCAACAACTGCTGAGCTCAAGTCTACGCCAGCGCAAGTAACACCTCCTCGTAAGGTAGCAAAAAAACCATTAAGCAAAGGTTGTTGTCGTTGTGGAACAACATCGAAACCTGGTAAAATGACGTGTCGCAACAATCGTTGTCCCTGCTATGTGAATGGCCTAGGCTGCGCGGTGGATGCGACATGCAATGGTTGCAAGAATCCACATCCCCGTAGGGGCGAGGAAAATGAAGCATTATCTGTGCCCTCGTCACCGGAGCCAAACATTGAAACACAAACAATTGAGCAAGGGGAGGCTATGCAGGAGCAGCCACCATTTTACTTGGTACCACTGGACAATATGAGTCAATTGAAAACTGCCTTGGTTTTGATGCGAAACGAAAACGGAGGAATGCAATGTAAGCGCTCAGTAACAAAGTAGTACATGAAGATAAAAACAAATTAAATAAAATGTTTTATTTCTATATAGGCTTCAACATCTTTGGTAGCGACAACGAGCCCGTGGATCCGGCAACGGTCGGATTTCAGCGAGTACCATTAGAAAATATCGATGGAAATAGTACAATGCCGAAGTTTGCGTACATTGTGCCACCAACGCAACCAGCGCAGCAGGTTGTGGCAACTGAAGAATCACCGCCAACTCCAGAACAACCGGCTAAGAAATTCAAAAATGTCATCAGTGTTGAGACAATCGTTCCAGCAAATAGTAATAGCGGCTCAACTTTTTCATCTTCATCGAGAGTAATAGCAAGTAGTGGTGAATTCAATTTTTCATCATCTCCGAGCGTAGCAAAAAGTGGCACTGGATCCACATTTTCATCATCTTCAAAGATGGCAAAAAGTGCGAATTTTTCATCTCCGATAGAAGGACCTTTTTCACCCATTGAATCGGTTGACGAATTCGTTGGCGGCAACTCGGAGAGTAATGATGCTGCTGCTGGCGACAGCAATGCCGCTGACGAAGCAGCTTTGGAGGAAATATTATCCGATTCGGATTTGTAAGCATTGTATTTGATTTGCTAAAGTTTTGCAAAAGTTGACATTAATTTTGTACTTTATATTTATAGCTTCTTGAGAGATTTGCGTTGAGTATCTATATAATTTATAGAGAACTTTATTGTTCAAATACCCTGACAATGTTTACATGTAGAACATGAGAATGCACGCTGTATTGTTATGCTATCCGTTCGTATGTCCGTCTGTTTTCTAAAATGTTATAATGTTTTTATATGTACTTTGTTGTTGCATCATCTCTATGTATAGTATGTGCAGTCAGCAAAACTTATGTTTGTACAAGATCTTGTATATTTGACACGCAAAGTTCTTGCTTTTAAAAGAATCAAAAAAAGGAGTACTGCGTCAGACACTTACTCTGTCAGGGTATTACATTTCGGCAAGCCGATCTTTGTAATTTTTTTTTTTTTTTTTTTTTGTATAATTAGTTTTTTATTTTGTGATGTTTTGCGCTTTCTATGACTTGTTAAGTCGCTCTTTCTTTGAACTTCCAGTCTTTGTAGAATAAGCTTTAACAAAACTCTACAAATTTCCTTATCTTACTCCCAATTTTTTAGAGACATTCTGCAAGCTGACGACTTCTCAGACTCAAGTTTTTCATAGACCCCAAAAGCGGTTGTTGAACTACGTCGTATTTATTAAAACCCTTTTTTTTTTGTCTAACATTTAGTAAAACTTACATATATATGTATGTAAGCAATTGGCAATTATATTGCCCATAAAAGTCAAAAGCAAAGCGTTACCCGTACAGTGGACACTCGAATAATAAGTTTTTAGTATTGTCACGTTTTTTATGTAGTTTATAATAGACATTTATGGACTTTGTTGGTATAGGTGCAAGGGTAGCCTAGCGAGAGTAAAAACACTGCCATAAATGGAACTAATCACTACGCACGCAGGTCTGCGCTGTCACGAAAGTGGACAGCGGACTATCACTAACTAGTATATATAGCTAATTTTGAAACCATTACCAATTTTTTAAAGAACTCCTCTGTAAAAACAAGGGGGCATTTCATAAATGACGCAAGAGTAAGATTTGGAAAATCTACATCACAAATTTTTATAGGAGAAACAAAAAAACCTACATATAATTGCAGTTTCAATCTTTTGTGAGAATTATGCAATCGTTGTGAGAAGTATGCAGTTCTCGAGTAATTGCTAACTTAGCAACTCAGCAAATCTTTATGAACTATCGATAGTTTGAAAAGTGTAACAGAAAAGCTATATTTTAGAAATGGACCTTAAATTTAGGTCTTGTTGCCTAGTGTAGTAATTACAACCTATGGAACATGTCACGTTAAATAAATTCCGGTATTAGTCCGGTATTTATGGTAATCAGCCAAAATTCTTGTTCCTCTCCTATTTTTGTATCTCGAAGTAAGGCTCTCGAGTAATTCCTGACTTAGCAACCCAGCAAGTCTTTATGAACTATCGATAGTTTGAAAAGTGTAACAGAAAAGCTATGTTTTAGAAATGGACCTTAAATTTATGTCTAATTTGTTGCCTAGTGTAGTAATTACAACCTATGGAACATGTCACGTTAAATAAATTCCGGTGTTAGTCAGCCAATGGTAATCAGCCAAAATTCTTGTTCCTTCCCTATCTTTGTATCTCGAAGTAAGGCTCTCGAGTAATTCCTGACTTAGCAACCCAGCTCGTTTATGAACGAGCGATATTTTAAAAAGTGTAACACCTGGACCTTAAATTAAGGTCAAATTTGTTGCCTAGTGTTGTAATTACAACCCATGGAACATTTCACGTTAAATAAATAACGGTGTTAGTCCGGTATTTACGGTAATTAGGCAAAAGCCCCAGCAGCTATGGCTTTTCCTTCCCTGTAGCTTTGGCTTGTAACTCTAAGTATAATGTGACTATAAAAAAAATTTGATGCATATAGTCGGGACAGTGGGATACACTGTACCCATATTTCCAATCGAATTTTTGTGCAATTTTTATATCCATACGTGAAAGTAATCATGTTAACAGGTCTGCGGGAGGTGGGGGTCTGATTTGGCAAAATATCAACTTTTTTGGTTTATAAGCCTAATTGACTTAACTTGTAGTTTATTACCTATATCTTATAAAGTTTTTATCCGATATTGATAACATCTTCACCACATTTAGACAGTCAGGCTTGTCGAGAGAGGGGGATAAAGGGTGGGGTTGCCCCCGGGCACATTATAATGACAGCCGTAATAAAGTTGCTGTACTGCTAAAAAAGAGTCAGAAACAAAAAACTTTGAAGTTTAACTTCTTGTTTTTGGACCTTGAGCCGGCAAAAAAATCATCGAGAAGAAGATCAGGTCGCTAATTCCTTATATGTTTTAAATAAAAACGGAGACGCTCCCATAATAGATCTGATTAAACTTAAAACTATACTTGATGCAAGTTCAAAAAGTGTCAAGTCTCAGTCAAAAAGTGCATACAAATTCTTATTTTTTCGTCACAAAATGTAATAATAAATTTTTTGTAGCGCAAAGAAAATTTGTTCACCTAAAACAACTGCTACTTAAACCTTTACCAAAATCAGTGTTTTATAACGTGTAATGATGTAAAAAATTATTGTCTAATATTATAGCCTTTACATACTGCCTTCGTAATCTCTTTATATAAATACGCTAAGCGAAATTTCAGTGTGGTACCGATTACGTCGCAATCACGTCATGTTGTGAGCTCAAACCTATGCTATTCGAAAGGTAAAATGTTTGCGGTTTGCAGAATATAAGTAAGGCTACCACGCTAAAAATTTTGTTACATTATTTTAGTAAGTCGCAGAATGTCGTCGACGACAAGGTGAGCACTAGTATGGAAAAATTTTATACAACTAGAGAAATCGGCAACAGCTGATCAGGGAATTTTAAAATTAACAAACAAGCAATATAACTAGACAATCAAACCATTATATAAACCCAAATTGGAACGAAATTACCAGCTAGGAACCACAATTACGATTGCCACTTTATTCGAACGAAATGGCTGAGTTATTCGAGGGTCTACTGTAACAGACATTTTTTTTTTTAGTTATGTAAGCATTGTGAATACGCCAGCGTGCTGGGAAAAATCTTTTTTTTATTAGTTTTAAGTGCAATTTTTTTTATAGTTTAAGCGAATTTTTTTTATTAACTATAAGTGCAATTTTTTTTTATAGCATAAGACATTTTTTTGAGCATGAATTTTTTTTGGCACGTGGACACAGTTTTTTTTTCATACAACTATTAATTTATATTATAAATTATATACATTTTTAAAGCTAATTGTAAATAGCAAAAAAAAAAATTAAATATTATTATATAACGCAATTTATTATGCAAAAATAAAAGGCAATAAAATTATTACAATACAAAGTATAAAAAATATTGTTATTACTGGTGGAATAAAGGGATCACATCTTTTCAAAACAGGGAATTGAATTATGCTATATATTTTTTTGAAAAAGAAAAACTACAAAATACTTTAAAAAAACACACAAAAAAGGTATAAAAATTAAAATACAAAATGAATGGAGTCTACATTATAGAAGGAGTACTTAAGGAACCTAACCTAAGCTGCTTAAACCACCATTTCCAGATAATTGTCGAAAACAATTTAGTATAGTAGCCAGACGGACAGCTCTTACAAGGTCGCGAATCTCTGACCCGGGGTTTTATCTGGAAGTGACTCGGCACACAGAAAATCACGAATTAAAGTTTCGAGTATTTTTTACGTTCGTGAACAGTTATGTATATAATAGATATGAATACAACTTATATGCTGCACTTGTTATGAAAATTCCCTACACAATGATATAAGTTTCACCCATATTTGTTTTCATATAGTAGGTGAAAAAGGGGTCCAAAAATTTTCCTCAGCCTATTTATATAATAGATATGAAAAACTTATTTGCTGCGCATGCTAGGTACATATTTATGCTAAGAACCTCGCCTGGAACAACTGGAGCAGGAATTCAAACTGAAACTTATTGCGGTTACGGTTACGATTACTGTAGTACCGTTACTCGAGATGCGGTAAACGGATTTATTTAAATTTTCTTTTTTCAATAATATCGGTTCTGATTTGTTTCACTGATATTTTTTTCGGTTTACCGGTCATAGCGGTTCCTATACAAACACAATGCCAAAAGAGAACTACAAAAAAAGAAGTGGGAACGAGAAACCGATTGTGTTGTCTAGTGTTTCATTTTTTATGGCAGCAGAAGAAGCAACACACAGCAATCGCAGTGTATCGCAGAAGCTTAAGGAATTCTGTGTTTCATGAATTTTAAATTTTGAAGACTCCTTCAAAAGTTATGACTATTGCCGATAAGGAGACAGATGGTCTCTAAAATATGTATGCCTGCAAAGAAAAATACCGAAATCGTACCGGTATAAATATATCGGTTTCAATTCGGTTATTTTGGAAAAATTAAACGCCTATTAATTCTCGGTTGTTTTGACTAACGGTTACGATTACAGTTTGAATTTTTGCACTGGAGTGATCCAATAGTGTGAAACCCTGCTTTATTTAGAGCGTCTGAGAAGACGCATGCGTAAAAAATGAGTAAACGATGTGACCATTCTTCACAGCATGGAATACGACTGGTACAAAGCTATCCGTTTTGGGTGGTACAAATGGACGTTTCGTTTAGATAGAAGTGAAGAAGAGAAGTGGTTTGTGCACTAGATCCTTGTGTTTCGGTAAGTTGTTAAAGGATGGCTTGTGTTGTATTCAAATTATAAATTGTTTAGGGGAGTACAAGTCTGATTACTGCCTATCTGATTGCAGCCAACAGACCGTATCCTGGCGTGATTTGAAAACTTCTCTAAAAATGGATTGAAGCCATTTTATGGCAGTGAACCAGCAGTTTGAAGTTGTTGTTATTGTCTGGTCTGGAGGACTTATATTATATGGTATGCAACTATATATCGAGATATAAATATAATATGGCCACTCTAAACGCAGAACTGAATTTCCGAAAAATAAAATGCTGTTTTTATTTAAAAAAAATATAAAGAATCAAAGGCCCCTTAAAATGCTGTTTGAATTTAAAAAAAATTATAAAGAATCAAAAGGCCCGTTGAATCGAGAAAAAGCTAAAGAAATCGTCTTTTTTTTTGTTTATAAATTATAATATAAATTTATTTATTGTATGGACAACACTATACAATTAAAAGAGGGAATGTTATTACGGCTCCTTGACACTGAAACATAGCAGCTGAAGTCGCATGTTGTTCTTGACGCGGTCCAGAATCTCATCTGCTTTACGCTTTTGCTCGGCATTAAGTGGCGGATTTATAGCTTCCAAAGCTTCCAGAAAGTAGTTTCTGTAATACAGTTATTTGTCAAGTTGCTAAAGAAAAAGTTTCCACTCCTGATACTCACTTGGCCGTCTCATTTGAATAACACTCCAGGGCATCTCTAAGTAACCTTATATCTATATGCGCCTGTATGGCGCCTGTATAACTGAATCTTTGCACACAGCTCATCAAACGCGCCAGCTCCTCCGATATGGTCTGCACAATGGATTCCAGAATGGGTCGTAGTAAAGCCGGAGAAATGGTATAAATCTCGGAATAAACGCCCACCAAGTTGTCGCAGCATTCATGCGCATAGGGACGCAGCTGGCCAATTTCCATTTCATGATCCCATTGAAAACGACCAAGGTACATAGAAGGTTCTATCGTTCCTACCAAAGGATCGCCTTTGTGCTCCACATATTCCTCTAGTAGATTGGTAAACAATTGGTTTACTGTGTATCTCGATGTCTCGATGGCCAGCGTAGGCAGCGGATAGCCATATTTAACAAACAGATCACCTATATGCGGAAAGAAACTCTTGTTGCAATAGGCATAGTTGGCCAGACAGCAGAGCATGCGTTGTTCCCAGGTGACTGCTGAGCTCGTTGCATAAAAGTGACCCGATATGGCGCCCCCATCGGACAGTTGCGCATTGGGAAAGCCCAAAAGCTGTGACACATTATGTGTAGGCGTTTCTTCATCATGAGATTGAAAGGCCAGCTCTTCAATGACGCCACTAAAGGCTGAAAGAAACTCTTGCAAGCGTTGGGAAACATCACGCTGACCGTCAGACTGCGGCTCAAGTAGATTGCCCTCGCGCGTTTCTGGCTGCATGCAGACAGACTGCACCTCATCCAAAGTTTCAATCAGCAAGGCCTCCAGAGCAGCTGGCAGCAGAGTTGCGCCCGGAAAATCGTCCACGCCCATTTCCCAAGTCTCTTGTGCGCCAAGTTTCTTACAGCGATCGGTTGTACGCTTAAAAATAATGGAAAAACAAAAAAGCCGCACCTCATCTATAAGTTTTTGTATTATATCCAAGGCCTCAGAGGGAAGATCGAGTCCCACAAGCGAGGCGTACGTAATGCGTGTATAACGCAGGCACTGCGGTATCCAAAGTAGAAACTGATGCGTAGCCGAAGTAGAACCAATCGGCCAGCTTAGACCCGTAGTTTGACGTAAGGTGCGTTGGTCAGCAGCTATAAGTATGGCGAGGCGTAGGTAAATGCAAAACTTTTCAATAGCATTCAGTATCATGCGCTTGAAATCGCCTGGCTTGGGATCATGTGGTCCACGCAGCTCGCCAGTAAAATACAGTTGACCCAAACGCCACAGATCCGGCAGTTGGGAGGCGGCTATGTCGCATATCTCCTCGCAGAAGGCGACGCGACTTGGCGCTTGGTTAGGATCTCGACTCTTTGACTTCTCCTGACTTGCCGCATCCTTATTCGAGTACTGTTCAAAAGTTTGTCGTAATGTGTTTTCCAAGTACTTCGCGCGTGCCTCAATAGCGTCCCAGGCAGGATCAATGTTGCGTATCTTTTCGCCTACGGTCGTGCCATTTTGTTGTATCTCGAGACTGGTTAAAGCCTTGATGAGCTTCTTTTGCTGCTCTACGCTTTGCGGCATTTTGACCACCTTTTCGTGCAGCTGCTTGCGCACTTGTAGTATGCGTTGGTCCACTTCCTCTAAAACTTTACGAAAGATGGGTATCTCCGTTTTGCCAAAGAGATTCTTGGCGCGAGAGTAATCATTCACAACTATATCATATTCGCCAGCTTTAGCGCGTCGATCTACCGTGTTGGGCAAACAGAATAAAAATTTGTGGCGCGATAAAGCAAACAGTACAGCGCGTGTCGAGTCTGCCTTTTCCTTGCGCACCAAAACATCCGTAAAAATCTTTTGGCTTTCACTAATGGAATCTGCAAATAATGTTAATGCTAGTAAAATGTTTCAATTAACAATTTCATGTTACTCACTCTCAATGGACTCTTCTAGGACGTTTAAGGGCTCATTGCCATAAAGCTTGACGTCCTCCTGCAGCTTATCTCTTATGTTCATTAGCGTATCGAGCTGATCAATAACAGAGCCTGCATTAGACTTTAAAAACGACAATTGTCCCTCCTTTTGGCTTTCCACCTTGCGTTTCAGATAGGCAAGACCAGCTTTCAGGTCCTCAAACGATGTGGCCAAATGATTTTCAAGCAAAAACCAGGCAGGCGAAAAGTGCTCCTGCGACAAATCGCCACAAGATTCGGGAAATAAATCACGCAAATCTTCAGGTATTTTTTGTTCATTGCCTTCAATAGAGAGACCCAAAGGATCTTCCTGTGTAAGCCCAGATTGGGTAAGCGAGCGTCGACCCCAGGCAAAGTTTTGCGAAGGTGACTCCTCTATCCAAACAGCAGATTCCTTAAGTGGGCCAATAGTCTCATGATATGCACGAAATTGTACTGTGGAGGTACCCACGCCGCCGCTTAAGGTTGTCACTATGATGTCACCCTTGCCTTTAGCTGGACCGGTACGCGCAATGATTTTGTTGGAAGACTTCCATTCGGCGGACAGCAAACAGTCGAAGCCACAGATTTTTAAACCTGTAAAAACATTTTAAAAGGAGCTACACCCACTTCGATGAAAATAATAACGAGTCCGAGGCCTACCTATGAGATCTTGCACGCGAGTGCCCAAAAATTCACCACGTATAATAACGCGAGTTCCTGGTGGACCCTCCTTGGGCGACAAACCAGTTACCACAGGCTGTGGCGCCATTTTATCAAGTTAAATTACACTTTTTTACAAAAACTGAAAAGACGAAAAACAATTTTATACTTATTGTAGTTGAACAGCTGATCGGTTTAAGTGTGTGCACACGAGCATAAGAATAAACACAAAATGTCACAGCTGTTTTGGCTGAAGCCATCTGTGTGCCAATTCCATTTATTCCGCCACAGAAAAATGGATGACGTCGCCTCCGCAAAGAGTGAAAATGAAAATTTGCGGAAAATTCGCAATCGTTTAATGCAATGGGAGTCCAAAACAGATCCTTTGGCTGCGCTAAACGCTGAGCAGGAGGAGCACTTGGAAGTTCTAACGAATATATGGAGTGAAGAGAACGCAGCAGTAAACTTTGAATGCAACCGAGTCAAACAACAATTTCCGAATACAATTTGTTTATTTACAGTATAAAGCTGCTGCCTCGCCCACTAAAACGGCAACAACAGAGCAGGCGGCGTCAGACCCTAGTGCTGAGTGCCACAAATTGCCCGACGCAGGTCTGGACAACACCAATGATTTCCTGTTGTGGTTTGTTGGCGTGAATGCCGAGATCGAGCAACGTGGCGATGCCAGCTACCACAAGTACTTGCAGCAGCTGGAGCAAAGGAAGACCGAGTGTTGTCATATGCTGGAGCAAATATCTGTGGCTACTGAACGTCTCAGCGCCTTGAGCGAGGAGTATGAATTTGTTTCACAAAAAACAAGCGCCCTGAACACGGCCAGTGAGCAGCTCATCGATGAGCAGGAGAAACTACAGCAGTTGAGCAACGAAATACAAAGACGTCTGCACTACTTCAGCCAAGTGGAGCTACTTAATCAACGCCTGCAAAGTCCCACATTGTCTGTGGCCAGTGAAGCGTTTCGTGAATGTCTAAGTAAGATTGACGATTGCCTCAACTACTTAAACGAAAATGTAGGTGAACATGTTCTAAAATTGTTCAAACCGCCTAATAGTCTTTTCTTGCAGCCAAAATTCAAAGATGCCGCCGCATATAATGTAAAGTACAAGCAATGTTTAGCCAAAGCCACCGGACTGGTGCGCAATTACGTTTACAGCGTTATCAATCAGGCAACAGAAGCCACCTTGCATCCCAGAAATAACACTGGCGATACTTCTTTACAGGCGCCAGACGCCGCCTTCGCCCTGTATTATGGCAAGTATCAAACCGCTGCTGCAAAGGTAAAACGTGTAGCGCAGCATATAGAAGGCCGTTTGGAGCACAGCAACGAGTATTGCCAATTGATGGCAGACTTGCAGCAACATTACCTGACGCAACGTGCCAGTGTCATGTCGCCGGCTGTTAATCAATCCATACAAAATGTCAAAGCAGCGCACAAGGGTGATCATTGCTTGTTAACGCGTAGTGCGTGTGCTTTCCTAGTGCATGTGTGCCAGGATGAGCAGCGTTTGTATTATCAGTTCTTTGGCACCGGAGCGACGCAGTTAACGTGAGTAGCTAAAATACTTTGTGTTACTTCATAACTTTAATTACAAAACTTTAATCAAAATAGCGTTTATTTGGAGGGTCTGTGCACAATACTTTACGATACATTGCGCCCTTTTATCATACACATCAATCACTTGGAAACGCTGGCTGAAATTTGCTCTATACTACGCATCGAAATGATTGAAGAGCATGTACAGCAAAATCGTAAGTTCGTCGATTTGTATCTTTGTGGAGTATATGTTTAATATTTTGTGTTGCATTCCAGCAAATGCATTGGAGGCTTTTGCTACTATAGCAAACCAGTTGCTGGAGGATGTACAGGAGCGTTTAGTATTTCGCGCACATCTTTATCTTCAATCTGACATACAAAACTATAATCCCTCTAAGGGAGACTTGGCCTATCCAGAAAAGCTTGAAATGATGGAGGTATGATGAAGGAGGTTCTATTTCGGTATTTTAAATAATCGATTATTTTTAAATTATCTAGAGTATTGCCTTATCGCTGCAAGAGCCTCAGCAACTGCGTAGATCAGACTCACGGGCCTCTATAATATCCAGTGTATCCAGCGCAGTAGAAACCGAAAGTGTAGATACAGCCTACAGAGTCAGGCAAATGAGTAAGTGTTTAAAATCGAAAACGTCAAGTTCCTTTATTTAAATTGCCGTTTTTTAGATTCGCCAGCGGATCTGCATGGCATGTGGTATCCCACTGTACGGCGCACTTTGGTCTGCCTCTCAAGACTATATCGTTGCGTAGATCGTCCAATATTCCAGGGACTTTCGCAAGAAGCATTAAAGCTGTGCATACAAAGTGTATCCCACGCAGCAAACAAGATTACAACCGCCAAGGTGAGTCTCGGGCATTTCAATTTAAACGAACCCAAAAGTGAAACACCTTTACAGACACCCATTGACGGCGAGCTCTTTGAAATCAAACATTTGCTCATCTTGCGTGAACAAATTGCGCCTTTTCGCGTGGATTTTACCGTGAAAGAAACTTCATTGGACTTCAGCAAGGTTAAGACAGCTGCTTTTGGATTATTACAAAAAAGGAAACAACTTTTTTCAATGGGCAGCAATAATGCGTTGCTGGAGTTTCTGCTGGACAACACGCCTCAAATTAAGGAACATTTATTGGACTCACGCAAGGAAGTAGACAGACAATTGAAATCAGTGTGTGAACAGTTTATAAAGGATTCGGTAAACATGCTTGTGGGTCCACTCGTAACATTCCTAGACAAAGCACAAGGATTGTTGGCTACAGAAACAATCAAAACGCCAGCGAATGCAACGCAGGAGCCAGCTAAAGTGAGTTACATATTGCGGCACAGCACCTGGGCGAGCCCGCAACAGATAAGCAGCATAATACAAGAGTCACAGCGGCTTATTAAGGCAAAGCTAGCAGTGCTGCAACGTGCCATGCAGTTGTACTTGAGCAATCGTGATACAGAGTTTATAATTTTCCGACCGATACGGGTAAGTTTATTACGGAGTGGTTAAACGAGCTGACAATCATAATTTTGCCCTTTCAACAGAACAATATAATACAGACTTTTGTTAAGCTGGAGCAAATACTGACGACAAATGGTTATACAGCCGATGATATGATCATCACAAGCTGTCCTTCTGCAGAGCAGGTTTCCATATTGCTGTCAAGTGCGAGTATACTAGCAGCAGAGGGTATGGCCAGCTTTGCATCGGCAACACGCAAAATAAGCACTACTTCGACAACAAGCGTAATGAGCAGGCAACGAAGTGTTTCTTTCAACAAAGCGGATGTAGAGGAGCAGCCAAAGAAAGAGGAGGTTGATGTGCCCAAGGCAGAAATTGAAGCAACAAAAACCGAAGATACCGCGATTGTTGTAGAAGCAGCAAGCCAGTTGAACGCAAATGATGTAGCCAGTGTAGAAACTGCGACGACTACAAATTAGTTTACAGTTTATGTGTATCTATAACATATGTATTTATAAATCTATGTAACACGTATCTATTACTGTTTATTTTTGCTAAACCGCAATTAAGCATAAAGAATGTGACGAAGTAAATTATAAACATGCAATAAAAAGTATATATATATAGTTAAAAACTAACAATTGGCAGCACTCAGGCAGCTTGGTCAAGTGATGAATTTCGTATTTGCACTAATATTGAGGTTGAGAAAGTTACTAAGAGAGCAAACATTTGTCCTTGCCGTTTGACTGCCCGCCCACGGTCACTTGAGGTGTATTAGTTGTGGCAGGTCTTGCATCATTTGGGCCATTGATTTCATCATCCTGCTCCATAATGGATAAGGCCAAAGCGCGTGCCAAAGCTTCATCCTCAGTCTAGTTGGAAATCACAAAATTAATTACATGATTTACTTAATACAATAACTTAGTCATACCATATTTCCCTGTATATTGTGTACTTGAGTGGACGATGCACGCTGTGCCTGTGGTGCCTGTCGCATTGGGTTGGAAATCGTGTTAAAGAAACTATTTATTGGTTTACTTTGGCGACGTTTTTCGGCTGCTTGTGCCGCCATACTACTAGATCTAAAAATGCCTTGTGAAGTGCCAGCAGAACTTGTCGCACTAGCACCAGTAGTCTTACATTCATGGTCACTGGTATGACGATGACGTAGGCAAAAATTAAGCTGACACTGTGTGCACTTCACAGGAATAAGTTCTTTACGCTTGCAGCCTTTGGCATTGCAGCGATTTGTGTAAATTTTTTTACTATCTGATTTGCATTGTTTGTCTATGTGTTGCCCCACGGTTAGGTCAGGTTCTACACCAGGTGCTGTTGGGACGGGTTCTCCACATAGCGGGCATATGGGCACTTGTACGTTCTTTTTATAAGCTCCCGGGCAATGATGGCGTTCGTAGTTGTAGTGCGAGGCACAGAACACTTTGTTACATGAATCACATTTAACGGGCAAAAAATCTATAATTCAATTATTTTAGTTACTTCCTGGTTGTCTATGCCATATATGTATGCACGACTTACCTAATCTGTTGCATGAGGCTTCGCTACAATGTTGGCCTAGATGTGGGAACTCCATATTGAAAGTCTCGAGGTGTTTGGTGTTTTGTGACTAAATGGCTAAAATAGCACTGAAACCTTATTTATAATGATATTTTAGGCAAAAAACTTCCAGAATATCTTCACAATGACTAAACAATCTCTTCTTCTTTGACCATATTGACAGCCCAAAGAATAACTAATCGATTAATACGAATACTGAGCATCGACTATCGAATAGTGAATTATTGATATTGGTTTGATGAAATTCATCGATTTCTTACTTTTTCAATAAATTGTAAAGAGCATGCGCGGACATAATGCAAAGATAATGCCACTTAACGGCGATGGTTCTACTGGAACCTGTGACGCAATCTCTGGATCAGAGTCCTTGCGTCAAAAACAAAGCGGCCGCTTTCGGCAAATCGTTGATTCATTCATACTCAAGTAAGGCATCTTCTTCAGATAAAATTTCGGACCCATTCAACTTTTCAGATTTGAAAACAAATTTTTTAGCCTGATAATCGGACATAGTGCGATGAAGCACATCGAGACAGCGCGGCATAATCCCGCGATCTCGCAATCCAGTCATTGTATATGTTTTACCGCTCCCAGTGACACCATAGGTGAAAAGGAGGCTGTTTATGGTGGATAAGCTGGTCTTTTTGATTTAATGCTATTGTTGTGGGACTTTTAACACGCAAGCGGGAAAGGTCCGCTTCCGATTAAAGTGGGTGTATTCTACGGAATACATGAACAGGATCCCGTAACTTTTCGGTCAAACGCATGGTTGCAGTTTCTGTACTCTAACTGGTGTACGTGCCCTAGTCAAAATTAGAAGCGTTAACAGTTGATTTCATATTTCTTAATTCTCTTCGTAATGTAGCAGACATTTTTTTTATCAAAATTTGCTAATGCTGCTGAATAATTACATTTTCAGTCACAATCGTTAGCCTTTAAAAGGCGCCAAGTGATGACAAGCTGCTTGAATTCTTATGATTTGGGATGCCTAGCCAACTTCGATTACAAAAAAAAATCGTACAACGTAATCGGTATTTTAATACCTTTTGAATGAATAGAAATATTATACAAATAATTCCATTTTTTGTCAAAAATTAGTTAAATAGTTGTGCTAAACAGATATGACTTTAAAAATTTAAGTAAATTACTCAATAGTTTCTTAAATGCGCCATTTGATATGAAGCTGCTTAAATTCAATACTTTGTGGTACCTACCTATCGACTATTCAGTATTTAAAAACATGACTATTCCATATACCCAATGTCACTCACAGATTTTTCTTTTAATGTGGCTGTATATAAAAGTGGTACAAATTCAATATAAACAAAATAGTAGTTCCAATTGCTGGAAGTTCTAATGTGTGAGAGTCTACTGTGTCTCTAATATAATTAAGCTCTTGGCAAGCAACTTATATTTTGGATTTCTTACTGCTGTGCCCCTTCAATGCCAAGATTACGCCGCGACGCAACATCCTGCATTTAAGTTATTGGAGATGTAAATCCTGATAGGCTGACGTCGCTTTGACTCTTACATGTGGGAGAAGAATTCAGTGGCGTTTTTTGTTTTAAGCATTCGACGTCATCAAATACCACCACCGCATGTGGGGATAACATTGCCTTTGTAGAACTTAGTCTCAAATTCCATATCGAGATTCAAAAATCACTCATATGTTTAAAAATTATTTCGATGGCGAGGGACAAGTCTCTATGGTTGTATGTATTAATCCACGCGTCGGGGATCACGAAGAAAACATGGTATACTATGACTAACAAGAATATCAGTCCATTTTTAATTTTTAATTTCTATTGTAGCAAGCTCTAAAGTTTGCCGAGATGACTCAGGAAGTTCAGATTGCGCGTGCTACTCCAATGAATGATAAGTTTTGTTCAATGCTTGCTGTAGAATCCGATAAAAACAAGCGGGAATTGGACTTGAAGCTTCGCGAACAACGTGCCCAACTCCAGGAGCGAATGCGTATTAAAGATGAGAAACTTGGCTTAGTGTCAAATATACTTCAGGCTGGGGACATGCCTACCATGCCTCGCTCGCACAGCACAGAAGATATGCTAGGAGATAAGATGCCAAGCGCTGTTACTGCTCTAACTGAGTCATCCGGGCAGCCAACAACACGCACAGATATCTATTGCACACCTTGACACGGCAGAAAACTTAATGATCAAACAGTTAATATTAATTTAAATCAGTCATATCGGCCCAAAGTCCGATTTGGGTTTCCTTTCGAAAAATTTGAATACGAATTGGAATTAATAATTCATTACATTTTTTGCAGGGCATGGTGGCTGCCAACAACAGACATCGACGGTCGCGATCCACGGGAGATAAGTGGCTGGAGCAGCGTTCTGCCAATCCCGTGTCGCGTATTTAAAAAATCGTAAATATGTTACGAAGCTCACCGACATGAAAGATTTAACAGATCAAGGTACCACAAAATATTGCCTCGTAGCTCAAGAAGCTGACACAGATGGCGATGTTGAGACTAAGTTGTACAAAGGCAATGTTATCCCCACATTCGATGATGGTGCTAAAGTTGTATTTGATGATGTTGAATGCTTGAAACAAAAATCGCCACTGAATTCTTCTCCCACACGTAAGAGTCAAAGCAAAGGCAGTCTATCAGGATTTACATCTCCAATAACTTAAATGCAGGATGTTGCGTCGTATGTGTAATCTTGGCATTGAAGGGCACAGCAGTAAGAAATCGAAAAAATAAGTTGCTTGCCAAGAGCCTAATTATATTAGAGGCACAGTAGACTCTCACACATTAGAACTTCCAGCAATTGGAACTGCTATTTGGTTTATATGGAATTTGTACCACTTTTATATACAGCCACAATAAAAGAAAAATCTTTAAGTAGCAATCTAATTTAATTAGCCTTTGAAGGTGACTAATATTCCATTATTTATATTATAGATCGTTTCTTGAGGAAACCTTCAGATATTCGTACAAAGTTGTAAGAATGCGTGTTTTAATCTAATCTAACATTTATTTCTTTTACACAAAATTCGGAGTTTATGGTCACAGTTTCAATCAATCTTTTAACCATTTCGCTTAAGAACCACCTTTATGTAAAGTTGTTTTTATTAAAGCCAAATCGGTCGACTCTTGAGAACTTAAAAACAAAACCAGTTTCAATCAATCTTTAAACCATTTTGCTTAAGAACTTAAAAAACAAAATCACTTTATTTTTTGTGGATACCACCAATTATTTCCATGGAAATTTTCAATCACTTACAGCGCATTAGCAAGTTTAATTGATATAATTAATTAATCTAATCATTTTTTTTTCTTGATTTCACGATTTTACACTTAATTCATTGTTATAATTTTACATAAAATAAAGCTGAAAAAAGCTAAACATACATTTAAAATAAGCTAGAATTCCCGCTGCCCGCTGTTTTCAATTTTTTCCCGCCATCAGTCTTAAAAAAAAGCTAGAACACTGCTTGATAGCCACCTGCTTTTTATGTCGGTGGCTACCCGCTACCTGAACAAATTTCCGAATAAAATGTTGTAAAATGATTGCCTACTGTATAAGTAGAAATGGGTATATGAATTTCAAGGTATGCGCCATCTGCCGACGCAGGGCATTACATTTTTTGAGTGTCTGACACCGAGAGTCTCTCTCAGCCGCAAATCACTGTGATACATAGCTGAAAAAACAAACTCTCATGCGCAATTCTTGCTTTTTTGTGTGCAGCTCATTTTTAAATGTGTACATCAAAACAATGTAGACTTAACATTAACATAACGTAAGTTAGGTAACATTAACATAACGTATGTTAGGCAACATTAACATAACGTATGTTAGGCAACATTAACATAACGTATGTTAAGTAACATTGACATAACGTATGTTAAGTATATATCGCACGATAACGAGAAAACTAACAACACAAGCAGCAGCGCTGCTGTCTTCTGAGAGCCCGCATTTCAATTTGCTTACGAATGGCCGATAAGCCATATGGAGGGCTTATCCTGTCCTGTATTCCACTCTGTTAAATTTCAAGCTCTTTGGATAAATTGGTGGAAAAGTCAATTTCTTTTAGAAAGACGAAGCCACAATGCGATTTAGCTACATTTTTTTCTTAGCGTTATTTACATTAAAAATGACCTCCACTGGTGTAAACAGTAAATGAGCTTTACACAGTCAAGCTTCGGGTTGTGCTAGTAATCTCCTTTTGGGATCTCATGAAAAACGATCGCATTTAAGATTTCAAAATAGGTTTCCAATAAATTTCTGGTACAAAGATGAATTACTGTTGCTCTATGTATAGAAAATGACGACGGTAAAAACTTTTTAAAACGGATTTGAGACACACTAATTCGAATGTATTTCTTTGTATGTACATATTTCATAATTATTTATAGTTTTCAATGTTTTACATATATACAATTTCTTTTAGATTAGATAGTTTTTGTCATGTTTTACAACTCGATTTGTTTCATAAAGGAAAAATAACCCAATGAATGTAGTATGTAACTAATTGGACTTATTCCTGAAATCACAAAATACATTCAATTTTATTTACAGGTTTTCATTGAATCACTCGTTTCTTTTGAACAGAGTTTTATTTGAATTAGATAATACCGATATAGAATGTGCATAACTTGGATATTTGCTTTAACTATACAAAAAGAATAGACTTCATCTAGTCTATGATAAACAAATGCGGCTTGTATAAATTTATAAAAATAATAGCAGTATTTAAAATAATAACTGCTTAAAAGTAAAATATGTTTAATATGTATGCGTTATCATGAAAATATGCTTTATCATTATGAAAAGTTCAACTTTTATAAGCAAGCATAATCGCACTTTATGGTATAAATATGTATGTAATATGTCAAATTGGGTACGTGAAGGTGCAATTCTAGTGAAATAGCGGAAAGTGTTTAAAAATACATTCAGCGGCTGCAATTTTAAGAGAATGTTGAGATGTGGGTTTTGTTTAAGCACCACAAAGTTTTTGACACGGCGAATTGGTCCCGCTGAGTTAACAAATATTACGCCTAGCTGTTGGTTTAACATTGTTGAAATGTATCTTGAGATTTGCAAACAAGTTAAACGATTTCTCTGGCAAACGGTGCAAAGTTTTCCCAATAGGTTATGATCTGCAAAATACATAAAAGGTAAGCTACTTTTATTTAGCAAGTTTAAAAAGATGCAACCTGTTGCTGATGTGCCATTTGATCTTCGATGTACTTAATAATGTTAGCCTTAAAGTCTTTCACTCTAGTCAATTCAAATCTATCCATTTCACGTTTGATTTCTGCCGAAATATCATCGAATAGCTGCTGGTAGCGTTGCACTTTTCCTTGCCACTGTCGAAGAAATCAAGTGTATTATAAAACAAATAAATTACAGACCTATCAAGACACAAACCTCCTCCACTTCCTGCTGTGCTTGATCCAGTTTGTCGGCGCGATTGGCAAGCTCGAAACGACCGCGGTTCTCACGCCGCTTTGACAGCTGTATTTGAGCATACTGCCAATTTTGAAATGCCTTCACACGTTCGTGAAAAATGCACTTGATGGCACCAAACAGACCCAAATAGTCTTTTATAAACTCAGCCAATATAAAAAAGTCTGAATTCGCTTGCTCGGAACGCAACAGTTCTATTTTTTCCTCTACATCGGCAAGATTGGAAAGCGCTCGCGATAGACCAGTGTGCTCCTCACAGGTGCTAAGCATGGCTGCGGACTTAGCAACTAGACCTGTTAGCACGGACAGTTCCTTGCGCGATGTGACCAATGACTTTAATGCATTATGCAATTTTTGAAGGTTTGCGTCCAAATTTTCCACCTCTGTTATTTTTTCGTCGAACCACTGTATAAAAAGATTAGCTATAAATCATATTGTTTGTTAAAGTATTGTGTTAACCTACCGGATCGTTTTCATCCATTTTGTAAGTAATCTTATTGACAGTTTCGCCCACTTTATTGAACAAGCGCATAACTCCAGCGCCACTGAGAGTTGCTGTATTAACAGCGCGTGGCAGCTCCTGGTCGCTTTCAAGAAAATTCATAAAATCCAAGTCGACACGTAGCACTGGATGCTGGGCTGTACGATGTACAAATCTTTCCAGAGCTGCACGGCGTATTTCTATCCATTCTTGATTTATTGGTGTGCCCGGTTCAGTTTGCTGCGGGCTCATTTTAACTTTAGTGGTACCAATAATGTTCTTAGACGGTGCTGGAGGTATTATGCGACCCAAGCGCATATACTTGCCTACTAGCAAATCATGTATGCCTAGAAAATCACTGAAACGCCGTAACGTGCTAAACTCGCTGCGCTTGAATTTCGGAATGTTGGTTTTCGTTGTAACTCTAGAAAATTGAATAAGCTTTATCACAACATCAAAAGCGATAAGTAAGGCTGACTCACTTGTACGCCAAATACGAGCTCATGCCATCGCCAACCTTTTGGGGATCTGATATGGTGATTTCAATAAAGAAGTCCCCATCTTCGGTAAGTACATCTTCAAGATTGCTAACAGAATTTTGACGCTGTAATAATGGGAACAAATTTTTAGAGCACTTGTACAGTGCAAGTCAAGCTTCATATAAATGGACTGAACATAGATAAGTATTTGTATATTGCAGAACAAAGGGGCGTTTGCAGCGTCTGTGACGTTGTCAAGTAATACAAAGCAATAGCTGAGTTAGCAGCAACGACATTGATAAAAATGCCGCGCAGCACTAAAGCTAATAAACGCCGCCGCCCAGTTTCAGATTACACAAATCTTATAAACATGCTGCAGTTTTTATTTTTTTTTGCACAAATGCGATTCTTACATGCATTATGGTGCTTGGCGACATTGCCGACACGAACAAATCATTATCATTCTCTAATGAAACACTACCAGGCGCTGGAACTTCCTCTTCCTCCTCATCCGCAGATATATTTCCATTATTTATATCAACATCAGCAAACTCTCGATTGTGTTCGGGACTTTCGATTTCCATTTTAAACTTTTAATTAGAATTTGTTTTTGTAATTGGCTGCTTAACTCTTAATTCTTTTCTTATTTTTTTTCATTAAATGTCTAAGCGCTGCCAGCTTTCAGTAGCTTTTAGTTTTCTTGCACAAGGTTGCCACCCTTTTTTTTTAAAAAAAAAGCTAAATACTTCAGCGTGGTATTAATTAAGTATACTTACCGTTAAAGCTGTGCTATAAAAATATTTATAATTTTCTTAATATACACCTATATAATACATTAAATAATGAAAATACATGCAAATTTAGCTCTTAACAATTTAATGGTAAACAAACAAGAATTAATTATCTTTATAATGTTGACTGTTTTTTAAAGCTTTTGGTGTTCGGTAATCCACTTGACAAAGCGCGAAACTTCGACGTACACTGATGGAGAGTTTCTTTGCCCACAGGGTAATTTACCCCACGATACAATGCCAATCAGAACTTTACCTTGCATTAAGGGACCACCAGAATCTGATGTACAAATGCTGACACCACCTGTGAGTGGCCCTGTACATACATTTGTCGCATGAACGTCACTGCCTTTGGGTCCCAAAGCCGCTTCGCACGTCCTCAAAGGAATTATGGGAATGTTGGCAGCTTCCTGCAGTACACTTGGATACGAGGGTGCATTATTAGTTGAGGTGCTGCCCCAACCGTAGAGATTTGCAGTGCCAGATGATGCGGCATCGAATTTCGGAAGTGTAACGGCTGCCACGGCAGCAGACCAATCGAACGCAACAGGTGTATAGATCATGCCGATATCATAAGGAGCAGTTCCACCAGTGTAAAGCTCATGGATGACTAAGTGGGTAATGCTTCGTTTTTGCGTTGTGCTGGCCGTGCCCGCTACATAAATACTACCGGCAACCAATTTACTGCCTAGCACCTGACTTCTGTTGGTCAAGCAATGGGCAGCCGTCACTAGCCAGTTCTTGTTGAGTATGCTCGCTGCACAATAATGGACACCATTGTATTGCATTGACACAATGTAAGGAGCACTATTGGCAGCGGCGGGCCTACCACCAGCTACACGACCATTGGGGTCGAGTATCTGATCGGAAGACGAAAGTGCCGCGGATAACTCACACGCACTCAATAAGAGACAAAAAACGTTTAGAGTTGAAAAAACTCGCGTTTTGTGGCTCTGTCCGCTTAGCGCCATGATTAAAAGTTAACTGTTTAGAAAGGTACTTATCGGCAGCCGTTTAAATAAATTTGCAACGATATGCGGTAAAAAAAAAACACCAAGTTGATAAGAAATTTCAATTGGCTCTCTTGTTTTTAGATAAGCGATTTATACTAGGTGGCTGCTTGAGCAATCTCTGCCTTGGAGACCGCTTGCCATTATGGTCTTATCTTTCTTTACAGATTATGAATTCCTGGATATCCGTAATAAGTAATCGTATCGAAAGATTGTTTTAGATTGTTTTTATATATTATAAGTACTATGTTTATAAATACAAATACAAAAGTGTTCATATTTAATACTTGAATACCACTGATAAGTTCGAGTCAACAGGTCTGTTAATTATTAATTATAATTATCAGTCAGACAGTGAGACCACAACCATTTCATCTAATAACAAATAAAAACGTTAAACTATTTTATATTAAGCATTTTCATTCATTTCCTATACACTTAAACCAAATTAATTATCATTATAATATCGTGAAAGCTGCGGAACATTGATAAACATAAATTTTAGGACATAACTTGCCTGTCGTACGTAAACCCTTAAAGCTAACGTATAGATTAAAATAACATTTGATGAGCTGCTGCACCTCAGCATTTAAAAATTTTGCTCGGTATTTTCAACAAATAATTTGATTTTGGATTTTTGTTGCTTGACCTCACTGTACTATTTGACAGATATTTCGATATTTTTATTTTTTTATACTAAATACTGCAGATTTGTATTAAAATAAAAAAATACAAATTCGAATCCGTTAAATGCTATAAAATTGTAATTAATTTTTACCGTTTATTCATTTCCAGCATCTATCAAATAAAAACAAACTGATTATTGCTCATTTATACTTTTAAATGTTTAATAATAAACAAACATATATTGGCTTTAAGCATTTTGATTTGCCGATATCCACGTAACAAAGTCTGATACTGCCACATAAACTGATGGAGAGTTTGCCTGTCCACAAGGGATTTTTCCCCACGATACAATGCCAATTAAAACGTTCCCTTGCACCAAGGGGCCACCAGAATCTGCCGAGCAGATACCGACTCCGCCAGTTAGTGGCCCAGTGCACAGATTGGTGGTGTGCACATCACTACCTTTAGCACCCAATGCAGTTTCACAGGAGCTTAACGAAATAATTGGAAGATCGGTGGCAACCTGGAGAGTACTTGGGTACAAAGCAGTGTTACTAGTTGAGGTGCTGCCCCAGCCATAAAGATTACCACTGCCAGTAGCTGCAACACCGGAAGCCGGAAGGGAGACGGCTGACACAGCGCCAGACCAAACAAACGACGTAGATGTGTAAATCAAGCCAATATCATAAGGCGCCGTTCCGCCAGTATAAAGGTCATGAATGACAAAACTATTGATGCTTCGCGTTTGAGTGGTACTAGCAGTGCCCGCTACGTAAATGCTGCCCGCAACCAATGTACTGCTTAATACTTGATTTGTGTTGGTCAAGCAATGAGCAGCCGTTACTAGCCAATTTTGGTTAAGTATGCTTGCTGCGCAATAATGGGATCCCTGATACTGAATTGAAACAATATAGGGAGCACTATTGGCAGCGGCGGGCACGCCACCGACTACACGACCATGCGGAACAATGGGTTCACTTAATTCGGAAACCGACGCGGAAACTGCACATAAGCCATATAAAAAGAAATATATGGGCAAAATTGAAAAAATGCGCGATTTTTTAAGCTGACCGTTGAGAGCCATTGTTTTGAAGTAACTGTTTATTTTGGTATTTATCAGCAAACGTTTATATCAAATTTCTCCCAATAATCCCTTAAAACAGATAAAAAAGTTAAATTTGGTTTCTTATTTTTCAGATAAGTAAATAATTAATTTGGCCTCAATCAAAAAGCGAACAAGCGGCTGGCTCTGCCGATCAAAATAATATGAATACCGGGATTTCCGTTAGAAGAAAATAACAGTACATGCAACCTTTGCAAATGCAAAATAAATAGACTTTGATTAGCACTTTATATCAATATCATTTCAAGCAAAAGTTATATGAAATGTAATTAATTTAAATATTTGCAGTTTATTTAGAGTGCTTAGTTTATATATCTATCAAAGTGAACAATTTGTTAATTATAAAGTTGGATTGTTACACAAACGGTGGGCCCGTCCAATAAATGCTTACCTCTTTTATCAGTCATAAATAACTTTTTAATTTGTGAAATGTTATCATGAAGCGCCGGCGTAAGTACATTTTTGTTGACAAGACGGAAATTAAGTATGTGAATTCAGTATATATCGAACAGAAAGTCCATGTGTTTGGTATTTTTGGTAACAATAGTTGGGTCACACTGCAACTGACTCAGAAGCTGAAGAAGAAGATACGATTTGTTGCAATTTTCCACGACGAATATCTAGGAATTTGACAAATTAATTCGACTACAATTAACAAATACATTAAAAAAGTGAGTGCAGCAATAATAACTTGTGTTTAAAAGCAACTAAAGTGCAACGTGTATAACAAAAACGGCAAAACAACCCGCACAGCCCAGCCCAGCAACAACAAAAGGGGAAGAGAGCGAAAAGAAAGAGGTCAGCAAACCCGCAATTCAGAAAAAGTAGACACGTACAAGAGTTACACATAGAGTAAGCGGAGCAAGCGGGGCAGAGGAAGAAAGCAAATATAACGACGACGTCAAGTGCAAGTGCGGCAACCATGTCATCCGGCGACTTTGGCAATCCCCTGCGCAAATTCAAATTAGTGTTCCTTGGCGAACAAAGTGTGGGCAAGACATCGCTAATTACACGCTTTATGTATGACAGTTTCGACAACACCTACCAAGCGACAATTGGTATTGATTTTCTTTCCAAAACCATGTACCTCGAAGATCGCACAGTGCGTCTGCAATTATGGGATACAGCGGGTCAAGAACGTTTCCGTTCACTTATACCATCGTATATACGCGACTCCACGGTAGCCGTTGTTGTGTACGACATCACCAATACGAACTCATTCCATCAGACTTCCAAGTGGATTGATGACGTACGCACGGAGCGCGGCAGTGATGTCATCATCATGCTGGTCGGCAACAAAACCGATCTATCCGACAAGCGACAAGTATCAACTGAAGAGGGCGAACGCAAGGCGAAAGAGCTAAATGTGATGTTCATAGAGACAAGCGCCAAAGCCGGCTACAATGTAAAACAATTGTTCCGGCGAGTTGCAGCTGCGCTGCCTGGCATGGATTCCACAGAAAACAAACCCTCAGAGGATATGCAAGAGGTTGTGCTTAAGGATTCACCTAATGAGACAAAGGATCCCGAGGGCGGCTGTGCATGCTAGAATTACGATTACAAAAAACACAGTGCTCCAATGCTGCTGCAGTGTGTAAGAGCAACAGAAGAGCATCAGCAACGGCAATTAAATGATACACACACATACACAATTTTATTTTTAAGTTTATTTATAAAGTAATTAATAAAAGAAAACCTTAAACGAAATGATAGCAAAGCCACAGACTAAAAAAAAAACTAAACAAGATGGACTATATGTATAATGCAATATGAACCTAAACCAATTTGTAGTGACACACACAGAGCACAGATGCTGCAGTGCCGTGCATTTTAAAGATTTGTATCTCATTTATAAACTATAATAGTATTTATGTACTTACCTATGAAACGATAAACCGGCGCGGAAGTAAGGCAACTTTGGAACACAACCAAACCCAACATTCCATTAGTACGAGCTTGAGATAGCACAGTTTCTAGGTGGACCGCAACCCTCTTGTGTTCAAATGCTGCGCTGCGTTCACTGATGGATGTAAGCAACACACACTTCTTATCCAGCCTATTTAATTGCCTAATAACTTGTTTCTAGACATTCTTTATTCAATGTTTTGTTTAAGCATTTGCAGCAACTGTAATAGACATTATTAATCCGTTTGATGACGTTTTGACGAAATTTTTGCAACGTGCATCTTATGATAATATATATATATATATAAAGTATTTTTATGAAACAAAGTGGGAGAGTAAACAATTAAAAACAACAACAAATATTAACAATTTTTGCTTCGATTAGAATTGAAACTTTGTGCATTTTTTACGCAATAAGCAAAAGCTTACAAAATTGAATACGAACGCAATTTTTAAATTTATAAAATAAACAAATAAATCAAACTATGAACATAAAACAAAGCATTAGTAATAAATTTAAAACAAACTAAAGTGTGACTTTTAATTAATTGGAAATTAAGAAAGACTTTGATTTGTGTAATCTTGGAGCTATATTTTCACATATTTCTATGCTCTGAAGGATTTCGACATTTAAAAACAGTACGACGTAAACAGCGTTTTTTTTCCAACGCAACCAATGTCAATTTTAAGTTCTGTATCTTATTTGAAGTTCTGTATCTTATCAGCAAAAGGGCGCCCCACGGAACTAATCAAATCAGTTTTAATTATAATGAAATATACTTTTTTTATAGAATAGTTTTAGGCTGCTGCCATATGATCAGCTTGAGCTTGCTTTAGCTTTATTCAAGTTTTATAAGCTTAAATATATAATTGAAAATGCCTGCTTCTTGCTATGCAATGATAAATATGTAAATTAAACACTATATTTTATAAGATTAAAAGATGCTGGACTCTTTGCTTTGGCTCAGCCTTAAAAGCTGTCTTCATTTGCGAGAAATTCGTCGCGTACCTTCTGCAGCTTGCCCACAAGCTCGGAAACTGAGACCTCACCATGCACCTTGTTATCGCGTGTGCGCACATTCACAGTGTTTGAAGAGCGTTCCTTTTCACCAACAACCAATATAAAGTTGAACTGTGCCAACTGAGCATTGCGTATCTTCTTATTCATTGTATCACCGGCATCGCAATCGGCTTCACTCATAAAGCCAGCTTCGTGTAGCTGCTGGCGCACTGACTGCGCGTATTCATCGTAAGCCGGACCGACGGGCACAACCATTACTTGGCGTGGTGATAACCAGAAGGGCCATTTGCCGGCAAAGTTCTCAGTTAGAATAGCAATCATTCGCTCCACAGAGCCAAGAATAGCCCGATGTATGATAACTGGACGTTTCTTTTCACCATCATCCGCAATGTAGTTCAAATTGAAACGTATAGGCAGCTGGAAATCTAGCTGTATGGTAGCGCATTGATGAGCCCGCTTTAGTGCATCCGTAATGGTAATATCAATTTTGGGTCCATAGAAGGCGCCATCGCCGGGATTTTCCTTCCATGGCATGCCAAACTCATTGAGAGATTCGGCCAATGCTTTCTCAGCATCATTCCACTGCTCCAGCTCGCCCAGATACTTTTCAGGGCGTGTGGAGAGCACCAGATTAAAAGAGAAGCCAAAAATGGTGTAAACGTGTTTTAAAAAGTCTAAGCAGCCCTTCATTTCATCCTTGATTTGTTCGGGCGCACAGAAAATATGAGCATCGTCCTGCTGGAAACGACGTACACGTGTGAGCCCAGTAAGAGCGCCGGAAAGTTCATTCCGATGTAAAACTCCGAAATCAGCCATGCGCAAGGGCAGCTCACGCCAGGATCGATTGCGGTTGTCGAATATTAAGCTGAAATTGGTAATTTTAAATCAATATTTTATGAAATTCTCAACTTTTGAGAAAAAATCTAAATCTCAAAGAATTTTTTTGACATCCCCATTATTAAAATAAACCAAAATTTCAAAACATACCAATGGCCAGGACAGTTCATCGGCTTCAACGCAAACTTCTCCTTCTCCGCTTCAAATGAAAACATATTTTCAGCGTAATGCTGCCAGTGACCAGAAGTCATCCACAATTTGGCATTGTAAATGTTTGGTGATATAACTTCCTGGAAACCACGTTTTCTATACTCCGACTTTATAAAGCTCATCAGCGTATTATAGATATGGGCGCCGCGTGGCTGAAAGAAGCATGAGCCTGGTGACAGCTCATGGAAAAAGAAGAGCTCCTGCTCGCGTCCAATCTTGCGATGATCACGTTTTGCGGCTTCTTCCTGCAGCTTTTCCCACTCTTTGAGTTGTTTGGGATCTGGAAATGAGATGCCATAGACACGTTGCAGTGTCTCTGCATCGGCCTTACCCTCCCAATATGTAGATGAGTTCTTAGTGACTTTTAAGGCTTTAACCTTGCCAGTGTGACGCACATGTGGACCGCGACACAAATCAATAAGAGAGCCGCATTTATATACTGTAGTGCGATCAGTATCCACCTTTTCGTTGAGAATGCGACACTTGAATTCATTGTACTTAAACATTTCCAACAAGTCCGACTTTTTCATCTCCAAGCGCTCGAACGTTTGCTTCTCCTTAACAATTTGCTTGACCAGAGTCTCCATTGTGCCGTAATCGTTGGTTGAGATCTAAGCGCAAGATAATGCCTTATTTTAAATTTTTAATTTTACTAAGCAATACTTACGCCCTCACCATCCAAATGCATATCGTAGTAGAAGCCGCTTTCAATTGGCGGTCCATAGCACAAGTGTCCGCCATAAATGCGTTCCATGGCCTCGCCCATGATATGCGCAGAGCTGTGCCAAAAAACAGCCTGTGCGTCGGGATCATCAAACTTTAATAGCTGCAACTTGCAGTCGCTTTCCAATACACGATCCAGATCCCAAACAACACCATTGACTTTGGCAATAATGGTATTATCAGCCAATCCTTGACTTATGCCACGCGCTACATCGTAGGGCGTGGTCTCCCAAGAGACAGCATCCACCGCCTTTCCATCCGGTAAAGTTACTTTGATGGATGCACGCGGCTTAGCAGCCAATTCAGCTAAATATTCTGCCTTGCATTTTTCCCAAAGAACATTACGTTCTTCAATGAACTTGGGCCACGGGTTGAGCTCTAAAATAGTTAATATATTCATTAAATTCCGTAATTTTTTTAACGTATATTTTGACATTACCTTTGCGGCTATCGCCAACAGCGGTTGTCTTTTCCTTTTTCTCCTTCTTCATTTTAGATGCCTGCGGTACAGATAGAGAAAAATCAATACTTTATAAACAGTAATTGCAATTGTGCAAGAGCAACTTTACAAATAACAAGGTGTCAAACAGCCCGAAACTATGATTCTAACAACTTTTGGTGTTATTATCAGTAAGTAAGAAAGTAATTAATAAATGGTTCTTAAGTTGTCGGTGTTGTTTTAAGGCAAAGAAACGCATTTTTTCGTTTTATTTTTTCCTCCCATTAGTTTGTTGTTTGTATCTTTCAGTTATGTGAGATTACGATTCTTGGAAGCTGATGCAATAAATAAGCAGAATTGACTATGCACTTTAAAGTCGTAGAAGGTGAAGACATGTAAAGCACAACGGTAATGACGTCACAACAACCGGCATATGGTGATTCACTTGCACACAACTTTTTGAAACTTCTAACATTGCAATACTGTCGTAATTTCATTATACATTTATAACAAGAAACATATTTTTTTTTTAGCTATGTTAAAAACACCAACCAAAGTTGCGTAGCACCGATAACTCCACTTGGGTGCTAAGGTTGTGTGTTGTTGTTGTTGGGGTAGCTGCTGGCGATACTTTGCTGCCGTTGCTTGAGTTGGCAAATTAAATGCACGCAAATTTCTACTTTTGCCTATAGCCGCACCAATACCCGGCACCAGTTTCAACATAACTTGTAATGTCGTCTATTTTTTAATACAACTTGCAATATTTTAACATGCCTTTTCCTTATTCAAATCCAAATTACTTAATTCCGGCACCACGTTGTCAACCATTTTTTAGGTTTTTTTGCAGCTGTCGATAGAAAGCGATTAATAAGTGTTGCAGTTCAGAGAGCTTTATCGATATTGGGGTCTTTGCGATACACTAGAGATGACAAAGAACACGATTCCACCCACTCAATAAAAGCCCGCACACAAACGGACTATGTATTTCTGAAAAAGCCCGGGATGCTTGACCGAACCGTAACGAAACCCAAAAAATAGTCTCAGCTTTCTTATAATGTTAATCTAAATTTTAGTTATGAATGACTTAACTGAAAACTTGTTCTTTTTTGTTCTTTTGATTTCGAGTCCAGAACCCGTTATGACTGTTTTGGGCCGATCAGCTACTAACGAAAGATTACAGGCTGCTCGCATCTCTACTCTGTTGCAAAATATATACGCGCGCCACTTTTAAATAATGTCGTTAAAGCCTACTGCTGAAATTGAAAAAGAGCTACTAATTAGCCTCCACACAATGTGGAACACACCTGACCACACTCAACCCACCAGTATGAACAGCTGCTGTGTTTTTGGCGCCAATTCGATATCGAATGCTCCAACCCTACAAATGGCTGCACAAACATTCGTCCTGTGTTCGAGCTTATTATTGATTTTTACTTTGCTGACATAATTTGTAAGCCTTTGCTTGAGCAAGAACCATTTTGTGCTGTTGTTTCTTGACCTACATATAAAAAAAAACGAAATAAGTTTTACTTGGAGCAGTTTTTTGAAAACCAACAAAATTGCACACCTACTCGAAAACCCGTTACACCATCAACCACCGATTTCGGGTGGCACTGCGGAACGTCTTGGCGTAGAATTTGAGTTCTACAACGTGGCTTCCAGCAAGGTACACCCCAGTCCGGGGGCAGCTCGCAGCGTGTGGGCTTTGCCTCTGACTGCATCATGCAACATGGTAGCGGAGGAGGATGGTGGCACGCACGCCGATGATGTTGATCACCGGCCCCACTCGCCGCCGCTAACTGGTTCAGATCGCGCCAGAGCCAACCGGAATGGTGGCAACAATGGCAATGTAGATGAGCACGATAGCAACATGCTACTATTTGAGGGGCTTGATGGCGCTATGGTAAACTTGGACGACATATTTGATATCATTAAGAATGGCGAAGTGAGTGAAGTGGAGAACTTGGTGGAAAAGTTTGGCATTGAGTGCCTGTCCGCACGTGATCGGCATGGATACACACCGGCTCATTGGATAGCACTCAATGGAAATGTGCAGTTAATGCGTTATCTCATTGAACGTACGGCGCCTATTGATTTGCCCTGCTTAGGCACTCAAGGTCCGCGTCCCATACACTGGGCCTGTCGCAAGGGTCATGCAGCAGTGGTACAAGTGCTCCTTCAAGCTGGCGTAGCTGTAAATGCAGCCGATTTCAAGGGTCTAACACCGCTCATGCTGGCCTGCATGTATGGACGAACAGCTACAGCTGCCTATCTACTAGGCATGGGTGCGCTTAACAATTTGACAGACATTAATGGTGATACGGCTCTACATTGGGCTGCCTACAAGGGGCACGCGGATCTAATGCGCCTGCTTATGTACTCGGGCGTGGAACTGCAGAAAACTGATAATTTTGGCTCTACACCGTTACACTTGGCTTGCTTGTCCGGCAATATGAATTGTGTACGTTTGCTGTGCGAAAAGTCTAACTTGGATTTGGAACCGCGTGATAAGAATGGAAAGACACCCATAATGCTGGCACAAGCACATCAGCATCAAGATGTAGTGCGACTGCTGTACACTGAAGTTAAGAAAAAGTCACGCTGGATTCCTTCTGTCTCGGAGAGTTGGGGCTGGCTCTTTGGAGGCGCTGGTGATTCCAAGGGTCCGCTGTTCTTATTCTTGTTTTCTGTCCTGCTTTGGGGCTATCCCATGTATATGATAAGAGTGAGTGAAGAGCAACAAAAACAAATTAACACAGACGTTAACAATTTTACACTATTCAGGCCATACCCATAACCTGGAATATATTGCGACGCTCGCATTACTGCTTCATCTATTGGAACGCTGTCATGTGGATTAGCTGGGCCATTGCCAACAGACGAGATCCTGGCTATATACCGCTTAGCTCGGATGCTTATTATCGCGCCATTAAGCAGATACCATATTTTGATAAGCTCAAGAAGCGCAATGTCATATTAACGCGACTGTGTCATAGCTGTCGTTGCCTGAGACCCTTGCGCGCCAAGCATTGTCGTGTGTGCAATCGCTGTGTGTCCTACTTTGACCACCATTGTCCATTTATATACAACTGCGTGGGATTGCGCAATCGCATGTGGTTCTTTCTTTTTGTGCTTTCGGTGGCTGTCAATTGCTCATTTACCATATATTTCGCATGCTACTGTGTGATGATTGAGGGCTTTACGCTCCTCTACGTGCTGGGTCTTATAGAAGCTGTGGTCTTCTGTGGTCTGGGCTGGATACTAACCTGTACTTCCGTAAGTTGTTGGAGTTCCACACTATTAGAACTATGTGACGTTAACTATTTCCTTTCAGATACTGCACGCTTGCATGAACTTGACCACAAATGAAATGTTCAACTACAAGCGCTATCCGTATTTGCGAGACAAGCGTGGACGCTATCAGAATCCATTTTCTCGCGGTCCCATTCTGAATTTGCTTGAATTTTTCGTTTGTCTGCCAGATCGAAGTGATGATAATGATTTGTTGCTCGAGGAAAATATTTGATTAAGAAGCTAGGAACGCGTGAACGCCAGACGGCGCAAGTTACCGATACGTGGATAATATCAGGGTTCCCGTTCGGCCTAGGCAGTTGAGGTGTTGAGAGATTGAGGCGCCTTCTTTTTGCTCCATTTTTAAGCTTTGGCTTATCATTACTCCTAAGTACACAAAGTTATTTAGGCAGACTGGTCTTTGGCATCCAAAAACACTCTTTAAAGTATTACTAACTCACATTTAAGCAGGCTTTCATCGCTCACTACAATTGCGATTATTACATTTAACAATCAATGAACTAATTGAATCGCTTTTAGTGTTTTTTTTTTATAAATTGTTATAGAAAAACATTGTTATTTAAAGGATATCTTTATAATATATGTACTTACATATAGTAAAAAATGTGTAAATTTTAAATAAATTTATAAAATGGCTAAATGGTATTCGGCCGGCTTTCCCATACTCGGAAATTTAGCCAGACTTTTTGTTCATGTAAAATTGCACATATAATACTAAATTCAGATCAGAGAATGTGGAGGTTACATAAAAACAGACGTATTACATTATTGCGGGATCCTACGGCGCTTCTATACTTTGGCATACAACTTGAAACTAAGTGTGTATTATTAATTGGAAGAAAAGAATACTGGCTGCTTAGCTCTCAAAACAAAAGTCATAGCTTTCGGGATCCTCAGGTATCGGTGGTGGATCTTTGCTAATGTCAACACCTTCTGTATCCAGCAATCTCAGCTTGATCTCCATGGAAAGCAGCGTATCAAAGTCTTCCTTTTTTTGCTTGCTACACATATCTTGGCCCAACAGTGCATTGATGCCATCTGTCCAGTAGTTAAAAACATTTTCATCCGGCGCTACAAAGTCAAGTGTTGAATGATCGTTGCTTTCAAAGGTTATGGAAAAGGCCAAATTCACAGCCGATTTGCGTGTGCGAGTTTCTTTCATATGAGGACACTCTTTGCCCTCCAGCAGTTGCTTAATATCAATAAGAGCGAGCTTTTTAGGCAACTCCTCCAACGTAGGTATGTTCTTTTCATCGCAGTCGCCATAATGTATTACTTTGTGGTTGGGAGATAAACGAGCATACCAAAATTTATCCTTAGTGCGTGTGCCCCGCGAGTATTTGGAGAAACGAGTTCCTAGAAAAGTTGAATGATAAAAACATAGCTGCCAAACATTATAAGCAAATTCTTACCTTCGACCAAAAATGAGAGACGCTGCTGCTTAATCAATTCCACTATGTGTGGTGAAATTTTTTCCTTTAGTTTAACAATTGCCGAAGCCGTGGAATCGCACTCCTCCTTAGAGGTGCGCTCCTGCTGACGTAGAGTTGTAATCTGTTGGTATGTTAGCAAAGCAATCTTGCCGCGGAATTCCTCTAGATTTTCGGGTCGACCTTTAAGCGTACGTATTATCTGTTCGCGAACAACACTAAACACTTTTTGAAAGTCCTCAGCAGTGGCACGCATGTCCTTCCAGGTCCGATTTAGTGTAATGACGCAAATGCAGAAGAACTCCTCGAATGGTTGATCGTGTGTAAATAGCATGGGCTGAAAATCGCCAGATTGCTCAGCTGGTGGTTCACCAATGCGTAATATGTCGCATAGCATCTTTACTAGCTCGATGGATGTACGTCCAAATGGACATTCATGCTCATCGGCACGACAAGAGTTCTCGTGAACGATTTTCGTGTATTGCTGCGTATAGTTACGCGCAAAGTACACCATGCAATCCAATGCCAATATGCCTGTAATGAAAAGTTCATTATTACATGCTTTCAATGGTATAATATGGTATCAACGAACCTGGAGGCGTTTCAATAAAGTCCTGTGCGGGATTTATGTCACATTTGAAACCAAGTTTTTTATAGTACTGCGAAAAGTTTACATTGCCTCCGCCAGAGCCGCTGCCACCACCACCACCACGACGCATATGCTCATCGTTTAGGCTGACTGAGCCAGAGTAGTCGTCAAAAGCAATGCGACGCAGTTCCTTGATTTTCTCATGGGCATCCTGATCTTGTGCATTCATTTTCATACGCATTCGCTTCTCCAGCAGTCCCAATGTTAACGTTTGCAGCACGTACAACTGATGAGTCATCTCGGTGCTCAGACCATTGCCGATTAGAGCTAAGCGGAACTGCCTGGCGCTTATGGTGTGTGCAATGGCACGCTTTCGCGCTTCGTCTGCCTTCATAAATAGCGCATTGATGAGCGCAATTGTGTTTTGACGCATAACTGATGAGTTAACCTCTTGCAAAATGCGCAACAAGTCCTGCAGTTTTATATCTTCAGCCACTAAATTAAACTTGCTGCTGCTTTGAACAATGTTCTCCAGATTGGACAACGCGCTCTCGCCACATTGGGTTGGGTACTTTTGAAAATTGCGTACAATTTCAATGTTGCGTGCAACAAAAGAGTTCTCGGGCACCTCCCACAAGACAGTACCGTGCTCCATTAACTCCACAAAACTGGCCAAACTGTATTTAAGTATTTCCTCATCCTTTTGTGTATCGTCTTCGATCATGTTTATAATAATATCCAGACCCTTCTCTTTGATAAACTCCTGCGCGAATGTGTGATCCATGCTTAACGATGTCAAATCCTTGAGGCATTTGGCTTTTTCTATAGCAGTTCCCTTATGCAGCGTCTCCAGAATGTCACTCGCCGTTTTGGACGGTGAGTATTGCAGTTGCAGCACAGAACCATTTTTAATTTCATTTCGATTTTTTTCGGTTACGTATTTTTTGTTGTTTGGTTCGCAAAACTGCAGTGCATAGTTCTGATGATCACTAATAGACCAGCAGCTACAAATTTCCTGGATTTTACCTGTAAGACGAGACAAACCATAAGTATCAATATTCGTATCTTTTGCAGCGGCTTTATAAGGGCTTGACATCATATGGGAAAAGGGCGTTGGTTTTGCATTTTTTCTCTCCCATTTTTGTTCTCGGCGGGTTCAAGTTGAAGGAATCCTTTACGGCATGTATGATATAGCAGCAACTTTCACTTTGTTTATCAGCTAAATTTAAGCTAGATAAAGTGTAATTATAGTTTTATTTACTCACTTGCTAGGGGGTGTCTTTGGTCTAGATTAATCAGTTGTGCCATTTGATTCTCGTGTTCCACCGCAATTTTCACGATGTGCGCATCTTTTACCGGCATTTTTTTCGGTAGGTTCATTTTGGAGCATTAAATCGTCTATTGGATTTCCAAATATTTGTATTTATGTAAAGTACAAAATTTGTCTATTAGCTTCTTATAATTTCTGGATTCTCAATGCAGGGCTGCGCTATAGTGAAATGCACAATAGACGATAAGTCGAAGAATCGATTTTTCAGTTTAATCGATTTAGTGAGGAAATTAAATCGTTAAAAAATAAACAATTTAAAATCGCTTTTCTTTGTTTATTTTAAAAAATAATTTACGTTGTCGTTAGCAATTTCAGAAGTTCACCAACCACCAATACGTTAATGCTATTGCCAAGCAGTCGATACTTTTGTCGGGCCGTAATTTCATTTGGAAAACCAAAGTTTTCTGGAAAACTCATTAAACGTGCCACTTCACGTGGTGTAAAGTAGCGCAACTTTAACTGCCGTAAAATCTCTAAACGACGTTCTTCACTTTCACTATCCGTTTCCAATTGTTTAGCTAACCCAAATATTCTTGATGCTTCTTCTTTAGACAGCGGTGTGAACACAGATCCGGTTCCTTCACTGTAGTGCGTGTAACCTTTTGTAAAGCACATAGATTTGGCGTCCAACGGGTGCACAATATCCATAACTAAGACACGCTTCAAAAGGACATTATCAGGAAGCAGGGCACCGCTATCTACATTCGGTTCAAGCACTGTGCTAATTTTTGATATTGAAAGCTCATGTTGCACTTGTGCTGGCATTTCCTCCCTTATCTCTCCTCCCTTGAATTTAAAGTCATCTTTGCGAGCAATGCAATAGTACCGATGACGAGTGTTTGGAACATTGAATTGTGTTGGTGAGAGTATAAATTCTCGCCAATAGTAACCAGATTCTGCAAGTGCACTGATAAATTGTTGATGCGCCTGGGACCTCTCAAATCCTTTAACGTTCTCCATAAGCACGTAGCGCAATGTCTCGCATGTAGGCAGCAGGGAGCATATGTGTGTCAAGGCATTGGAGCGCTTATCTTCAATGTCTCGCTGTAACCCTTGTCTTGTGTGCGGTTGACATGGTGGGGACATGAGTAGCATATTTGCATTTAGCTTTTTGATCTCTTTTTCTGTTAAGCTTTGAATGTTTTTGGTCTTGACTTTGTTGTCCTTAAAATTATGTGCATAGACTGCATTGGCCACAGTATTAATGTCCATGGCGTTAACGAATACTCCTGGAAGTTTTGCATCTGCAAAAAATTCAAATTTATCTGCGATCATCATATATTTTGTTTGTGTATACGAACATTTAAATGCATAATGCATGCCGCCTATGCCACTGAATAATTCTAAAACACGATACTCCATTTTTTCACTTATAAATAAATTAAAGTGGTAGGGTATAAGCTTCGACAATAAATGCGGTTTTGTTTTTTTTTCTAACAGGTGTTCTTGATCAGCTGCCTGATATCGATACTTAGCGATACTTTTAAATGATACTTACAACAGCTATTATTCAATTTGAGTGCTGAATTTGAAAGAAGAAGAGCAACAACACGTGCCGTGTTCTTATAATTTTAGTCAATTTTAAATATGGTTAATAAAAATAAAAGGAAGCCCCAGGTTGATATCGATTCTGACAGCGATTCCAGTTTCGATGAAGAGGATAAAGAAATGCAAAGCGATGTTGCGGACAGCAGTGACGAAGACGCGGATAACAATGCATCTACTTCAACAATAAACAAACAGCAAGATGACGATGTTGATGAGGAGGAGGATGCCAATGAAGTGGATGAAGCTGATAGCGACGCTGATGATGATGAAGAATCGGACGACGAAGACGATGGAGAGGATAAAAAAAAGGCACGTTTGCCAGTGCTCAATCCTCTGAGTTTAATGAAAAACAAAGAGCAGCGCATGGCACTTTATCGCAAAATTAAAAAAGAAAAACACAAGAAAAAGATGCAGGAACGTCGTGCTCGTCGCAAAGCCGGACTGCCTGCAAATCCTGGACACACCATCGAAAGTCTGCGTGAAAAGGATCAAACCGAAGTGAATAATCTTAACGATTCGGACAATGAGGAGCTACGTAAAGAACTTGAGATTGATGACTTTAGTACGTACTTTGAACGCACCTACGAACCAAAGGTTCTTATAACATTTGCCGACAATCCTGTAACAAAGACGCGTAAGTTCGGTTTAGAGTTGTCACGTATATTTCCCAATGCCTTGGTTAAAATACGTAACAAAGCTTCCGTTAAGACCATATGTAAAAGTGCTGAGCGCGAAGCTTTCACAGACGTTGTGATTATCAACGAGGATAGGCGCAATCCAAATGGTCTTTTGGTCATACATTTGCCTAATGGACCCACAGCACATTTCAAAGTGTCTAATGTTAAATTGACCTCGGACATCAAGCGGAGCCACAAGGAAATTACAAAGCATCGACCGGAGGTTATTCTGACCAATTTTACGACCCGCCTTGGTCTTACAGTGGGACGCATGCTAGGCGCTTTGTTTCATCATGATCCCGAATTTCGCGGCCGTCGTTCAGTAACCTTTCACAATCAGCGCGATTATATATTCTTTCGGCATCATCGCTATGAGTTCACCAAGGAAGGCAAGCGTGTTAAACTACGTGAACTGGGACCACGATTTACGCTTAAGCTGCGCTCTTTGCAGGAGGGCACCTTTGATAGCAAGACTGGCGACTACGCTTGGATTATAAGCAACAAGCGCCATGCCATGGAGTCGAGGCGTCGCTTTTTCCTTTAGATTTTATAATTTCCATTATAAAAAAAATTCAACAACGCAAGTTTTACAGAGTATAATTATGAGAAAATACATAAATAACAAAAGTAAGAAAATCAAATTTCCTGAAGCTTAGTTTATTGTAACAGCTGGGTTCTTGCTGTTTACTCTGTAACTAAAAACCACCACAAATATTGACCGTAAAGTACAACATTCAAATAATATTGAATTTCTAATGCTAAGTGTGCAACATTCAACAGATAGCGGAGTAGTTGGCACATCGACACTGCGTACAAATCAACATACGCGCACAACTACATTGTTGGGCACTGATTGCCCGGCCCAGCACCCAGGCCGGTTGGCAGAGCGTCACCGCATGTCTCAGCTAGTACATCTGCTGGTGGCTGGCCATAATCTTGCAGTTTGCGCATGTCGTCTAGCACTACACGGAACTTTTCGCGTTTCACAGCGGGAGTATCGTCGGGCTTTTCACTTTCCAAATGCTCTTCAATGACTTTGTAGAGTTCGAGTTGTTTTTGATAGCTACAAAAAGGAAGCAAATCAAATTAGGCAAGAAAATCGACAACTATTTAATGTCCGAAGCTCAAAATATTTTGGGCAATGGCATTTTTTACACTAGTGTAATTAGAGTGCAGTTTGTTTAGAACTCAACGCATACCGTTCCTTATCCTCGGCAGACAGCTTGCCTTCGTTGTCCTCAAGGAATTTTGGATACTTTTCCAAAAGTTCCTTAATGCTGGGCAGTAGTATATCGGCAGAGAGTAAGCTTTGCATCATACCTTCCATGAAAGGTAGAAACATGTTTGAATCACCTTCGCCGCTCTAAAATGTTATAAATCCATTAAATATATGGGGCCTATTTACATAAATGCATTTCTTACGCCATCCAAGTTTAAGGAACCAAAGGAGCCAAACATATTGGCAATATCAGTTTCTGAGGCGGGCGCTGCCAAATTGTCAGTACCTTCTTGCAGGCCCTGTAAATCAACGTGATCAAATTTAGATTTTTTTTTAACACCTATGCTTTTACTTACTTTTAAGGCTTGAGCAATGCTATCTGAATACTTGGACACTTCTTCGTCATTCGATGGATTCTCGCCACTCAATGTTAGCGCAGCTGCTTCTGCCATCTTCTTAAAACCAGACATTATCTGATCTGGATCCTGTGGCAGTGGTGGAATATCACCGCTCGGCGTATCAGGCCCACCAAAAAGTGTAGACATACGTTCCGCCAAGATTTTTGCTTGCTCGCTACAAAGTCCAATAATCCAAACTTATATGATGCAAGCACTTCAAACATTATTGCAACTTACACAAAAAATGCATCGGGATCTTCTCCGTCTAGGTTACTATCGCCGCCATCGGCAGCAGCTGCAGTTTTGCTCTTATCAGCAGATTCCTGTTTGTCATTCTTAGTGGAAGAGGCTTTATCAAAATCCTGCAGCGCACCTGCGTGTGTTAGCATTATATAATTTGTGAAAATTATTATAAGTCCATTTACTTACTGTCCAGCAGATCGTTTAGATCATCGCCATTTCGTTCTGACATTTTTAATTGATTTTATTTGTCTGTGGGTGTGGTAAATTAATTAATTTATGTCTAAAATTATTACAAAGTACGTGCTGTAATATCTTCCTCTTTTAATTGACTAACTGACTGACCATACTTTCTAGAGAAATGTAAAAGTGACTATCGATAGGTAGCAGTGGTCCAACTATCGATTGTAATTTTGCGATGCAAATAGTAGCAATCCATGATATTCGTAAGCACTTGAAAAAGCCAAATAAGATTAGAAATGCCAACAAACAACGCAAACGAATGATATATGGAGCATTATTTGCTACATTCGCGCATTACATATATTTCAATTTCTGCGACTCATTTTTTAAAATTATGTTTTAAGCATTGGTCATAATAATAATATAATATTACATTTTCTTAAATTATTTATTATACTTAATAGGTTTCGCTTTGTTCAATGAAAGCTATTGTACGTATTTCAATTTCTGCGACTCATTTTTTAAAATTATGTTTTAAGCATTGGTCATAATAATAATATAATATTACATTTTCTCAAATTATTTATTATACTTAATAGGTTTCGCTTTGTTCAATGAAAGCTATTTTTATTAACTTTTTTCGATGGACTTCAATATCGATATTTTTGCGTCCATTGTAGTAGGTTGCTCCCCAAATAGTTCCTTTCAATTGATTGAATCACTAAATAGGCGCGTCTTCATCGAATCTCTTTTGGAACATAACAATTCAAGGCCATTAAGCGACGATTATTTCAAAATAATCACCCTAAATATTTACGGCTAATTGCAAGTTAGAACTTCTGCGAAAACACAGCCCATACTGGAAGGTCGTGCATCTTGCTGTGAGGACATGAAAATCTGCGACCAAATCCCGAAACCGCACCACACAACCTAGTGGTCTGCTGCATCAAGGCTGCTGTGGCGAAACAAATTTTAAAACCAAAACTACACACACACATTACATATCGTAGCGCAGAGTTTCGGTAGGGAGTCGTTGCTCAAGGTTACTTATAGAGGAACCCCGTATAGCGTTTTGAGTCCTTTTGCATACCATATCATGTGGCCAGACAGTTGGGTAGCTAATTTCTGTGTTAACCGCACACTGACCAAAAGAGGCAAAACGAATTCTCATTCGGCACGCCGTGTTTGCGGTAATTTGGGGTGGAGTCTTCGAGTATGCGGTCTTCTGTGAATATGGTGGATGGGCGGAGCTTAAATGCATGAATAGCCGAATTTATAGTAATATGGGGCACATTACTGTTACTTTAGTAGCTACGCCGACTAGCAGCTGCTCGTAACTAACCCTTCTAACTAAGATTTTATTACAACAACATTACAACAAATACCGGGGATAAGACATATTGACAAAAGGAAGCAAAACCCCGTTCTTAACATAGTATGGCATAACTCTATTTCTGGAAACCATAATAACTAATTCCAACTAAAACTTAACTCATAGCATGCAAGTCACAAAGTCAAAACAAAAGTCGAAAATGTGAAAACCCTTTTCCAAAAACAATGCTTCGAACTTAAAAAGAGAGCACATTTTATGCCAGCTATTTTAAATACTTGACGAGCAGTTGTCATAAACGATTTATAAAGACACACATAATTGGCTGCTAAACTAGAAATAGATGTTTGGAACTCTGTCAAATTTACCTGTATGAGTCGCAATGCACACGTAGCATTTCCTGGTAACAGAACGTAGTGCGGGACTTACACCCTCGCTGTCGTTGTCATAAATTCTGTGTCAGAATCGCAACGTTCTTCATGTTTCGTTTTTGGAACGAACAACGGACCAAGTCTAGCTTATTGTGTTTGCTTTGGGAAACTTTGAACCAAAAAATATGCCAGCATATCTATGAATTCAACACTGCGATTTCACGGTCACTGATCGCTGCAAGAATGCCGCTAGAAGTTAGTTTTTTGACATTATGTACCTAGCGTTTACTAAAGCGCTTTCTTCGATAGAATCGAGCCAGGTCAGCGCTTACCTCTTGCGCAAAGGATAGCCAGCGAAGTGATCACTCAATAATGGTCTGAAAAACCCCGCGACTTGTGCGGTTTTATGAGAGGTCCGCCACGCATGCGCACGCGAATAGCAATGATTGCGGTTTTATATGCTCTCTTTTGATGCCTTTGTCATATTGTTGTACTTTCTCATTGTCGTGCTATTACTCCCTCTCATTGGTTTCTTTTATGTTCCGAAAGTGTCTCTTTTGATAAGGCGGCCGCATTAATTGCAATTGCTATGCTTTCAAAAATTTCTTGGAAAATTGTCACATAAGTTTTGAATTTTCTTTTGAAATCACAAATGAAAGCCAATTGCTGGAGCAGCTCCATTGAGCGAGTTTGTTTTTCACGCTTTAACACCCAGTCTTAGAGGCTGCTCTCCACCTACGGCCTGAGGGCATCCCGAGCGCATCAAACCGCTTAATGTAACGCCCTACTGACATGCAAATGAGCCCTTGTGTCTTTGTACCGTGGTCATGAGCGCTCTCATTTCGAAGCCAAAAAAGTATGCAGGGGTCGGCATTGTAGGCATTTATTCGCTGCGCAATGTTCTGTGTGATTAAGCGGAAATTAAGTGTGCGTTTGGTTGCAGCCTCTCCATTGGGCACGCTTGCTGCTTTTTCCAGGCGCTATTTTTAATGAATACCCTACAGGGCTTGAGTAACTATGGCGACTTACAGACTTCGACTATTCGATCCAACAATATAGTTACATTCAGTCATTCCAGTTGGAATCGGAAACGAAATACGGAGCAGGTCGGATTATTTGAGTACACAACTGGTTTCCACATATCAGATACTGTTAAAGGCGACCTGACTTTCGTGCATTTCGGTTTTAACCATTATAGTAACTTATCCATTTATCATCTGTTTTGGTCGGGATATTGACGTTAAAAGAGAAGTTGGTCAAAATTGATATAAGCTGCGAAGCGATGTGAAATCAAGCCATATTGATTAGATTGCTGGAAAATAAGAAATTATGCGTTATGCTCCTTTACCAATAAAGAAACTTTAATTTCATCAATTATATGTATAGAACAATTGTAGCTTCAGCTTTTGGATAAGTAAAGCACAGATGATCCTTAATCTTCTTTTAAAAAGGACATCATTTTTCAGTGTATTCACTATTTGAAACATCTCTACGGATGTGTTCTTTGTTTTTTTTTGGTTTATAGTTTAAGTTCAATTTGGGGGTTCCAACAGATGTCAATGCGTGCCAGTGGGTGGGCCCGGTCTTTCCTTTACATGTACTTTTTTTTATTAGACAACTAGATGAACCCGCGCACTCCGCTGCGCCGCCACAAATGCACAAATATCGTCTGCTAAACATTCATTTTATAACACTACGCAACAAAAAAAAAACATATATCTAAAACAGAACTTTTCCGCAAAATTTTAGGTGGCTGATTTTGAATCCAGAAACATTTTGGATATTTCGAAAAGGTAATTCATCACGGTTTCCGGATTTGAAATCAGCGACCACATATTTACCGGAAAAGGTATGTCTGACTCCAGGGTTTTTTTTGTACGGAAATTCAAAAAAAAGGTCCAATCGTGGCATTTTTCCGATATTCCCTAATAAGTCCTCCATTTCAATGTTGAAATGTTCGCAACTAAATTTATCGAATCCAAAAATAGCCTTTTAAAAACTTATTTGAGTTTTTAGTTTGAGTACCCGCAGCCTTGCGAGGCAATAATTAGTTCAAAATGGCTAGATTAGGATATAAAAAACATTTAAAATCAATATATTGCACTTTCGTGTGGTCTTTGTGCTAAGTAATCCTATAAAAAGCCATATTCATGCCTGTCCGATTGGGACACATTACTGCAAGGATCATTGACCATTAGGATTTTTTCTCCTACCGAGGAGTATCGATAATCACCCAAGACTCTGCCCATAGCATCCCACCCAAAAGTCAGTGAAAAGCGCCCGATGCAACTTATTTGAATATGATCTGGAAACAAGCAATACATATTTATATTTATTATTTTAATGTTAAAAAAACTTCTTTAGTTTTTTTGTTTTACTTACTTACTTAACTGGCAATAATAACCCGTTACCGGGTTATGGCCTTATGTAAAGCTCTGCTCCAGGCGTCTCTGCTGCTTTTTAGTATAATAGCCAATCGGGAGGATAACTCGAAAAGGACAAGAATCGCGAACAAATAGAGCGAATAAGACATCAGAATAACTCGAAATTCGTCTTGAAAACTAACAGAAGCCGTCAAGCGAGAGCTGAGGAATCAAATGAACAGCGCGAATTGCGTTTACAGCCAAATCATGTCAGAACTTCCCTTTTAAGAGCTGCCGAATCATCCGAACAGCGCGAGTAGCGTTTGCGGCAACCTCGTGTCAGGGCTTCCACTTCGAGAGCTGTGGAATCATTCGAATAACGTGCCTCGACAGGTAATAATAACAATAACACACTCGAACAAGAAAAAAAAACCAATTTGAAAATGGCAGCAAAGAAATTTCGCAGGGAAACACACGGATTGTATTGCTCGAATGGATATCGTGTTGCCTCCCCATAACGATCCACCTGAGCCACTCTTGACGTACTTGCCTGGAGTTGCAAGTACTTCTACACAATTTTTCAGAAACATTCAAGTACTAATCAAGTTTCCAAATTGCATCTTTCGGAGCAGCGAAAATTGTTAGCGCTTTACAAGGTCAAGTGTATTATTACTATTACTTCAGCAGCCTGATAACGATACAAATTGTTTTCAAATATATTTCATGGGCGATGAGCAAATGGAAACCGACCGGCGATGTGCTTTTATTGCCAGAATTGACAGATGATTGCAAAGGTTTAATCAGACGCTTTAAAGCTCCGACAACCAACGATGTCGCGTGGTGATGGTCGGTACACAATTTGATCGGCGTGACATCGTCATCCAGAAGCGAAATATTGGAAATGATGACCTCCAACTCGTGGGAAACCCACGAAAGTCGTACATGTTCACAACAAATGGAAAAACAAAAACAAACTTAAATTTTTCAATCACCGGCGAATCGGGCGATTTTACCAATTTCTATACATAATATTTTTGTTATATCGTCTTCTAAATTAATAAAAAGATTATTAATGAAAAAATGTAGTTAATTACACTATGCAACAAATTTGACCTCAATGAAAGGCCTATGACTAAAACATACCTTTTCCGGTAAATTTTATAACGCTGATTTCGAATCCGGAAATAATTTTGGATTTTCCAGCAAAAAAAAGTGCATTGGTTATATTGCGATGAGATAGCTTACATAGCTGAATGTGCTTGGTAACTTTAGTAATATGATGTTGTTCATAAATGGCGTCATCACAATTTTGCAACCGATCCTCCCTGATGTCCCAAATCGTCACATTTAGGGAATCTCCCCCCTCATATACCGTCCCCAATCGTTTAGTAGAAAAAAAAAACTTATATTTAGTCAATTGCAGTTGTAGACTTTGTAGTAGTGACGTTACTTTTTCGGAACACATGCCAATTTCCCAATCGCCACAATTCAATTTATTATTTGCAGTTCGAGCAGAATGCTAAAATGGTTGAATCTTAGATTCAGACATCTGCTCAATACGGCTTTTTCGAGCACCTATGTAGTTCCTAGCCCATTAACCGCACCTCACCTGTAATTTCTCAGGCTTGCAGTTCTGCTATTAGCTGCATAAGCAGCTTCCAATTTTTTCCACCTAATGATATGATATGATTTTCATGATCATTTTCAGTGCAACTTCAAACCGACATCATTGAATTGATTAATGAAGGAATTAAAATAATATTATTTAGATTCGCATATATCCGATACGAACCATGGCTAATCTTCAAACGCCGGCTATGTAGACGAAGATCTCCAAAGATCGAGCGCATCAAAAAAAACACCGTCACAATGTGAGAAAAACGCCACCTACTTTTTGTGTTGAGCTCGTCTCTGAATAATTTCGATTCGTTAATGATCGAGGCTCGGGAGTCGAGCTGCTGCCGTTCTGTGGCTGGAGTTTTGACATAGTCCATGCTTCGATCAATCGTGCACATTGGCTGAGCTGAGCTCTAAAGCAGAGCAGTTATAAATCGCTTCGAATTGAGTACAAGTTAGAGCCAACAGGTTGTTTACTGATGATGTTGAACGGCTGCTAATTCACTCGAGAGCGTCTTGACGGGCAGCGGGACAGGAAAACAAATTAATCTTGTTGCCACTGACAGACAAGCAGTCGCTCGGCCGAACAGACAAAGAGACGGCGGCACAGACAACCGACCGACACTTTCTTCCCCCGAAACTTTTCTCTGCTGCCTGGCAGCGTATTTGATGATGCTTCCTACCCTGCGGCGTACCCATGAACATGAACTGGAACGCATGCGCAATGCGCCTCCAGATGTTTGATTTGCTTGGAGTTGTATTCGTTTTTGTTGCTGTCGTGGACGCTTTTCAGTGTTGTCGTCGTTGCGCCTACCTTGCGCCTTCTGTTTAATGATCAATTTGTTGGAAGTGCGGACGATCTTGTGATCGTGCCGCTGAGAGCATTTAGCAATATCGCGTTTTGGTTTGCGTAAGAGCTAATGAGTTTCTGGCGTGGATTGGCCAAAAAAACGGCCCAGACAAAGCGTCTGCAAAAAGCAAAAGTGTGCAAAAATGAGCATAGTGGGTGCACCGGCCGTGTCGAATGTTGTCACAGTTCCAGTGACCACACAGTGCCACGGCTCACTCTGCGGCCAACCATTGGATTATGAGCGTTTCTTTTGTTTTGTGGGCACACTCTTGAAACACCTTTTGCCGGTTTTCATTTCAGTTGAAATGAGCCAGCAAGAGCCTTATAAAATATGCTAATTTCCGCACAATGGTTTTAACAAGAATGTAGCGTAGATATCGTATCGTGACCCACAAACAACTAATGCCTTCAATTAGCCAAACTAAACAGTTTTCGCACAGAAGGGTTAAGGGTTAATCGCATTTGCCTTGCCGCTCCGCTCGCTGATCGCAGCAAGCCAGGGAAAGCCCTCGCGCAAGCCCACTATTTCTTGAGAGGCGTTGACTGTGTTAAGCCGCATTTTTGCTACCTGTGCGTCGACTCCCACCCACCAGTAGTAGGTTTAACTGCTCTCTGGCCATGCCAAATTGTTTCCAAATGTTGATCAATAAACCGTTTGGGTGAACCCTAATGCGATTATCCGCTATAATCATGCCAGATACATGGGCTCAACAATTTCGAAATTTTGCAAAATATTTGAAAAAGTCAACTGGTGAGCCATGATCCGCATGATCGGCTCTAAGCTGTGCGACTTTTGGGCTAATCTCGCACTTTGTTGCTGTTTGTTTGTATGCTTTAACGGAGATTTTGTTTTACGATTATATTCCTAGAGCTGCGCATCGAAAATACGCACCAAATGTGCTAAGTTGTGGGCTGCAACCCGGGGGCACGGGCAGCTACTTTTATTTACTAAAACTTTGTGAGGATTAAACGGTAAGTCAATCTCGATTGATTCCAATTTGCCGGTCTGTTAGGGCGGCATTTGTTTTAGATGCTCGGCAATTTACTAGTCCATCAAAAAATATATATATAGACTTATATACTTAAAAACTATGTGTAATTTCCTCCAGCATTGATAATCTTGATAAATACAATCGAACGTGCTGAAAAACTTTTTGTAATGATCGTAATTGAAATCTTAAATCGAGCACTTCTACTAGGGGAAATTTTTTTACTTATTTTGTATATCTCACGGGGTGAGTTCTATATATCAGCTTTTGGGTTCTGTTGTTGACTTTAATGTTTGTCGTTTACTTTATGAGTGAAACATGAACATCCTCTACGTGTATATAATAATATTATCAAATTATTGAACTCTTTGACAAACTCAACTTAATCACACCACCCTGTGAAAATGAAGCTAAGCAAAATTATCGCTTAGAAACAAGGGTAACAAGAAGTCTGGTAGAGTGTATAACAAAGTCCAGTTTGACTCATTAAGCTGTTGTGCAGTAAAAATGTCTCTCGAGCGGTAAAGCTAACTAACTGTAGAACTCTAATCCCAGCAAAAAAGAGTTTCGGCAAGATCTTAGGTGTCGTACCCATAGGCGGAAAATAGAGCATTTGGATGGGTAGATCTTGCGGGAAGAAAAAAAATTGCGTTTACATAGTTAAAGACAGTGTCTTTGGTGGCGGATCCGAACTTTCCTGAAACGCGCCTATGCATTGCAGATCGAATCGGAACCGGATCATTTGATTAGGCAGATGGCTCATCCGGCCCTTTCCATTGTACCATACCCGATAGAAAAAGTTGGGAGAATAGAAGAGTGTGTACATTACATTTACATTTTGGTGTAGAGATATATGGGACCTTGGAAAAACAAATAGGCACTTTTTTGTGGAAATATCTTAACCACTGCCCACGCAAAAATGCGTTAAACTTCATAAAATGACACAAAATCTCAAACCTACTTTTATTTTTCCCAAAACTGTGAACAGAGTCACCTACTTAAACAGGAAGGAGAACTGAAAGGGAAAAATTTGGGGTGAAATCGTGAATGCTTCAAACTGTTTTGGGCAAAACGAAGTTTGCAGGGTTTTCTATAATCTATATATATAAAAATCAATCCAAAATTCTGTATGGATTTGGATAAACGATTCAGTTTCGTTTTAATCGAAAGAACTACAAAAAATTACATAAAATTTCAGCCTACTTTTGTAAAATGTTCACAGAGTGCAGAAACGCCTTTTAATGGGCACGGAAAGAAGAAGGGGAAGAGGATGAAGAAGAAGGGAGCAATGAAGGGAATCGGGAACGGGATAAAGAATATGCTCTAGCTCGAGAAGAGCACGGGGGTTGGCTTGCGGAGCGAGCAGGGGGTGGAGCCCCCTAGTTACTATATATTATGCTAATCCTTATTCAGGAGTGCATTTGAATTTGTGTACCTAAACCTAGGCAACCACAAAATCAAAGCTCGTGAATCGAACTTTATAGGAAAATTCTGTTCTTTGCTTCTTAGATAAATCGTGTGAGAAACATTGTAAGTGCGTTTTCAGGACGACTAGCTGGAGCATAAAGAACTTGAAATTACGTATATCTAGTTCTACATGAATATATTGAAAACAGGCATGTGCCTCCTGCCCGTACTTTTATCGGATGCTCACACAGACACTGCCGAGCTGCTAGCCGAATGCCTAATTCACTGCTAGTAAACGACTAAAATACGTATTCGATCAAGTTTACGTAGGTTATTACAATGAACGCTTCGTGTTCTCTTTCTGCACATGCCTGATTTAAAGCATGTAAGCTCCTTGTTAACATACTAGTATTTAGTCACGGACTAAATAAATCACGCAAGTAGGACACATATTCATGTGCTTCTAATGGCGGTGCTCATTAGGAAACCACAGTCCTGCTGTCAAACGCTCTGTTATCCAGTTGCAGAAATGGCAAAATAACCCACTGATAGAGACATTAAAACAATCAAGGTCGTTCAATGTGTGACAACAGAGCAACGGAGCATATTACGTTTGTCCACAACGAATCGATTTGAAACTAGCTTGAAAAGTTACAAAAAAAAAAAAAACAGAAGAAAAACAAACATTTGTTGAATTTGTGAAAACCAAGCGTGATGCGATAGCAGCGTGAAAAACTAAGTTGATTTTATGCGGTGGTGATAGGCGCCTATGTGGCAGTTGCATGGGAATAGTACAGTTGACATATGTCCATATATCCATATGAATGGATGCCCTTTAATGACTCTATCAATTAAAGTGTTAGTAAGAGAGCGTGCGTACGTTCTTAACCTCAATGTTGCTGTCGCGCAGTCGCAGGTACGGCGCAAAACCTACGCCCGTAAAGATCATATTCATTCATAGCGCTCTTGGTGGCATCATAAAAAGTCTCTTAGCACATTATTCATATAGGGCTGCATAGGCATTTTCCTAAGGCTTTTCGTGGAAATGCCTTGTGGCCGTTGTTGCAAGGCATTTATGGCACTGGCACCTACTGCTGCAGGCAGCTTATTGTTGTTGTCGTTGTTGTAGAAAAACCTGACTCTAGTGCTGATGTTTGCCATTGGCTTTGTTGATAAGGCGAAATTAGCGTTATTATGCGTTGCCTTTCAGCGTGCATTGTTGCAACAAATCGGCATATTATGGCAGCAGAATGTTGCAAGTTGCAATTTATAGAACTGACATTAAAACTTAAGCATTTAATTGATACGTTCGTTATATCGTATCATAACATTTTCCCGAAACACAAGGCTAAATCGCAGCAGCCGCTCAAGGTCGTCGGCACTCCTGCTAAGCGTAAATTGCCAGCTTGGTTCCAGCAGTGTCACTCCCGTTGGCTTTACTGGGTGTATGTTTAACCAAAATATCCACGGGCATCCATACCGAGCAGTAGAAGTTGCTGCATTGTTAGCTTGTGGCCGCCTCCGTTGTCCTTGGCCAAAACGCGCTATTCGTCACGTCTCTTTGTGGAGTTATTTTAATTTCCGCGCTGGCGTCTGCCTTTTGGCCCTCAAATCATTAATTGTGCGCTTTTGGCTGTTTTTTTTTTTTGGTTTTATTGTTTGTGGCTGCCGCCGTCTCCAGTGCTCCGCTCCGGCTTCGACTCCGGATCAGCCTTTGTCGCTGCTTTCTTTTCAACATTTCGGTTTTTGACGCTTTTTGAGCGTTTTCTTTGGTTCCCTTTGTGTACATTTGTTGCGTGAAATTTCACAATTAATCAAACTCACACATACTCGCTGACCCGGCAAGCAGCAACCACAACAAATACCTCGTAATAGTTAAGCGTGACAAGGACCTGCCCACGTTATGCTCGTACCACGCATTGTAATAACTTAAGAGGCATTTATGAGGACCAAATGATGGTGGCAGCTATCAAAAGTCATATCAATTTATATTAAAAAGAGGTTCGACGCACGTCAAAAGGTAACCACTGGACGCAACGTGGCAAAACATGTTATTGTACATTGTATTTGATTATTCTTCTTAACTGGCCATACCAACCCTTTATCGGGTTACGGCCTGATGTAAATACATTCTTTCATTGGAATTGTGGTTTTACGTGGTGGGCCCCAAACCCTACGCACAACCCTTTTAAGGTCTGGGGTGGCTCTACTGGTCTCGAAAGAACCCAGTGTCATTGTTAGTCGCCTCATACGGCAAGCTTTGACCTGCTGAGGTGGTATTCTCTAACCCGCTCACCACACGGGTAAATTGTATTTGATTACAAACTGAATATTGTTTTAAAAATTTAGTTATGTTAGAACTGTTAGCATAAGAGATTCTAATGCTAAGCTCACTCATTTATGTTATTGTTAATTTCTTTCGCTTTTGCAATCGGTGCTTTGCTCTTAAGGTCCAATGCTTTAGATCAGGCATGTTCGGAGAGAGAACCCATAAAAGTGTAAATGTGTTAGTAGCTTGAGCTACATTAATATGCTTCAATGTTGACATTTGTCCCGTTAAAGCTGAATGTCAAGCTTTGCCCAGACCCATGGAGTTATAATACTAGGAACGCGCATGCTGCCGACGCGATTGCCAAATTTTTCGACAGCCTAAGAGAGCGAAGGAGATAGGCACAAATCAAGCAATACATACAAATGCACATGCAAATAAGACAAGGCAATAATGCGCGTTCCTTGTATTACACTATGCAACAAATTTGACCTCCATGAAAGGCCTATGACTAAAACATACATTTTCGGTCAATTTTGGGTCGCTGATTTCGAAACCGGAAACCATTTTGGATTTTGTAGCACCATTTTCGAATTATCGCTATTTCAAAAAAATCGAGATTTCGAAAGTTGCGGTCAGCAACTCTCATATATCTTGGGAACTGATCGAGATGAATTGTAACTCGAATTGAAGATAATTTAATATCAAATCAATGTTTTTCACACGGATTTTGTTTAACTTGATTCAATTGCAATTTACAGGGCATGAACTCGAATTTCTTTTTTGAAAATTTAAAATTCGTATTTTTTTGTACTCCAAATGAATTAAATCAAAAACTAAAAAAATTTTTGAATGTTCGAAAAAATGGTCGATTGTGGCATTTTTTTCGATATTCCTTAATAACCAATTTTGCTCCAATCGGTGTTAAAATGTTACAATTTATAGGTATATCTTAATACATATATAAAATTATTCGTGCAGGGTACGAGTTAATAAACTGGAGAATAACTGAGCCAAATGACTTCATATGTGGACCATATATTCGCTTGGTCTGCAGGAAGGTTTCTCTTCAGTTTGTGTCCTGTGGGCGGTCAGGATCACCAATGTTCTTAAGTGATGTAATAAATGCATATTATTTATGCTTATATTAATGTGTTTTCAATTCAATACTTTGATTAGGTAAGCATTTCACTCTAAAATTTGATTAGGAGACGATCCAGAAGAAGAAACATTGACCGAAAAACTCGAGCCGATTGACGACATAGTGGACCGAGAAAATTTAATACCAGTACAAACTTTTTAAAGTATTTAATTCTTGCAAATAGCATAGCTGCAATGCGTGCTGCACAAACTCCTGCAGAACGAGCTCAAAACTTGCAGGCTAGAAGAATAAATGAGGGACAACGCATTACAGATGCGTTGTTTGTCAACGTACTGCTCAGCTTCATATCTTGTAGAGACCCGTGGCAGTTTGTTACTAATATTGAATTAGATAGTATAAGCTGTTAGTTTTGATAGCCGATTTGCTATTTGTCGAGTTCTTAGACATGTTAGTGCCAGAGGCATAAGACAAGAACTTTCGCCTGGAGCACACTGTAGCGATCCAGAAGTTTGAAGTTTATGTTGAGTTGTTCTTCTAGCTTCGAGTCATACGTGAAGAAGGCTTTAACATCTGGAATATCTCGCGAACTTTTTTCCCTACAAATATGAGTGATAAGGGTTTATTGGAAAACTTTACCGGTACCCAGTAATCAGTTTTGCGGAGGACGAAAGCATGTTTCGTTGAGATTAAGAAGTGGCTAAAGCAGGATTTTGTCCAGCAGTTCAAGTCTCGATACGTTTTGACACTAGTTTCCCTACCCCCACCTGGAAGATTCAGGTGTAAAATGTTTAGAATAGCATCAAGAGCGGCATTAACCAAAGGATTTTCGATGATTCAACTTATTGCTATACCGTCTTTTTTCTAGGGTTTCGAAACATTTTTCTCTGAATTATACTAGGAACACCTGTACCTCACGATACGAAATAAGTAGGTAATGGATACATCGTTATAGCTTTTGTCGTTTTCCGAGCTATTTTGATAACCAACTTAATCGATACTAGTTAACCTAGATGAAATATGACTTTATAAAAAACATTACTACTAATATGTCTAGTTAGAAATCTAGAACTCTCTATTGATTCACAATGGACAAAGCATAGCGCTTAAATAATCGCCCGGTTTTGTTGGAGCATACCTATTACTCAGTTTTCTCTATCAGCATTTTATTACTGTTTCATAACTCTCAACTCCCCCTATTTCTCTCTCTGTTATGTTATTCCATACACTCAACATAAAATTTTTAAGTTAAAACTTGTGTCCTTCTCTTCATTAGTATTTCGATTTACGGGTTTAAGTAAAAACAGAGCATTAAACAATTTTCTGACGATCATGGGCAAAAACTTCTTCTTAACTGACCATAACAACCCGATCCCGGGTTACGGCCTGATATATTTCTTTCGTGGGCCTGGGGGTTTTACATGGTGGGTCCCAAACCCTACGCACAACCCTTTTAAGGCCTGGGGTGGCTCTACTGGTCTCGAGAGAATCCAGTGTCAATATAAGTCGGCTCATGCGAAAAGCTTTGAGCTGCAGAGGGGGTATTCTCTAACCAGCTCACCTCACGGGGATAAATATAGTAGACAGTTTTATGAAACACAAATATTACCTATTTTTTTTTGGTCCTGTTTCATTTAGATACGCTTAGATTTTCCGTACATCCGACTATTATTGTCGGGTTAGCAAAACTTTCAGATGCTCGGTAGATTGATGCGAAGCAGTATAGGTAGTTGGTTTCAGCTTCAGGACTCGGTATAACAAAATAGGTTTACTTAAACTATTTAACACTAAAGCCTACTTCGATACAATCGAAGGGTTTTGTGGTGAATTCAAAGAATGTAATTTTTCGTCGAAAATCATTTTTTTAATGTAAACATTTTTGGGAAATTGGTAATTTCTTTCAGTTCTATTCATAAAATTGCAAGTTATTTCGGATTCTGTTTCGATTAAAAACCAGTGCTTGCTTTCTTTTCTAAGATACTGACTAAATGACACAATTTCCGAGTTTGAAATTGGTAAGGTGACAAGTAATAGTACAAAGGCGCTTTGAAGACCCGTAGACACAAAAAGCAAAGTACACCGAAACTATGCTGAACGTTCTATTAAAACTGTCAAAATTTAGAAAATTTAGACCGCGTGCGGTTTGCTTTGTTCTGAAGGATGGTTACAACTAGATACTTTATTTCCAAGTTTAATTCATGCTGATTCACTTTGAGCGATAATTGAGCAATAATGAGGTATCAATAAAGGATATATTACGCTTGTAAACACTTTAATGCGTGTTCGAATGCATTATGCGTTTCAATTATAAGTTATGGTTACCCTATTTCCATGTGCAGCACTGTTAAGTCAACAAAAGCCACCGAAATTGTGCCCCCAAAGGACACAGTTAGACTGTGTCCAAAGACTTGGCTCCCATTGGCGCATTCTAAAAGTTGGTGCTCCGTGCCAGCAACTAGAGTGAGCGACGCCCCCTAGCGGTATAATTAACACTAAGCATAAGATCATAGCGAGAGCGAAAGAGAAGCATGGTGTGCAACGCATGCGATTGGTCCGCGTGTGCTACCTGCTAAACACTCGATGGCTGACATTTTGTTGCTGTTTCGCTGTTGCCATAGTCGTTCGCATTGTTGTTGTTGCCGTCACGTCACGGCTCTCAGACTCTGTGCACCACAGTCTTCACAGAAAGGCAACGATCTTGCAAGGCGTTCGGCAGCTGAGTTCAGTTAGGCACAGACTGCGCAACGAGCAGCACACACAATTTATCCGCAGCCGCAAACGCATCCGTTAAGTGTCCGTTGAGTCTTGGCTACGGCAACTTATAGTATATATACGCTTAATAATAGTATTCTAAACGCTTTTTTATGTTTTATACTATATTGACATTACAAGTAACAACAGTGCAGTGTTATAATACGCGCAAAAGCTACAAAATTTAAGTGTTACAGTTACGTTGTCGTAAACCCCTTTAGGGTGCAAAAGTTTTGCAAAAGTTAGTGTTAGTGCGCATAAACTATGACTGTAACAGCATTTGCCGCCGCAATGCACAGACCCTTCTTTAATGGATATACGCCTATGCAAGGTAAGTGCTTGCCAAAATCGTAGAGCCTTAAGCTACCAAAAGTTTTTGTTACTCAGTTCCGCTGGCTGTGCCTCTATAATCGGCAACGATTAGGAACGTCCAAAAGACGCGCGACCTTGTGCGCCTTGCCTAGATGGCTTCCATGGAAGTCAATTGTTCGAGCTCGAGTCGTAAATCAAGTGGCACAAGCAACAGTCGTCCTATGCGCGGAATTCACACCCAGGCAAGACGCACGCGCGCTCATCAGTTTCCCTCTAAAATCCTGCTGTGCCGTTTAGCGCAATTGGAAAACTACCTTATGGAATTTCGGCGGAAACATGCCTCAAAATTGTAGCTAACTTTCTTTTTGCCTTCTCTTTTCTAACTACTTGCAGATATGAATGCTGGCCAAGGTCGCGTCAATCAACTAGGCGGAGTATTCATCAACGGACGTCCTTTGCCCAACAATATACGTCTAAAGATTGTCGAAATGGCCGCCGACGGCGTCAGACCTTGTGTCATTTCGCGCCAGCTACGTGTCTCACACGGTTGCGTTTCCAAAATACTTAACCGCTATCAGGAGACCGGTTCCATACGTCCCGGCGTCATTGGCGGTTCCAAGCCGCGCATAGCCACACCGGAAATAGAAAATCGCATAGAGGATTATAAGCGCAGCAATCCTGGCATGTTTAGCTGGGAAATACGCGACAAGCTAATACGCGAGGGCATCTGCGATCGCAGCACTGCGCCTTCCGTATCCGCCATATCACGCTTGGTGCGCGGCCGCGATGCGCCGCTCGAGGGCGAGCTATCCTCTAGCTCCTCGACTAACAAGCCACAGAGCTGCAGCTCGGAACTGTCACACAAACCCTCCGATGAGGAGTTGTCCGACTGCGAAAGTGAGCCGGGCATTGCTTTGAAGCGTAAACAGCGTCGCTGTCGCACTACCTTCTCAGCCGCACAGCTGGACGAGCTGGAGCGCGCATTTGAGCGCACACAGTATCCCGATATCTATACACGTGAGGAGCTGGCTCAACGTACTAATCTGACCGAAGCACGCATACAGGTTTGGTTTAGCAATCGTCGTGCGCGTCTGCGCAAGCAGCACACCTCGGTTTCCAGCGTTGGCAATGCAGGTTCTGTGAGCGGTGTGCCCAATGTGGTATCCTATGGTAGTCATCAGCTGGCGCCTGTATCTGCTGCTGCCGCTGCCGCAGCTGCCATGATGCCCAGCGTGGCGGCCATTAATGAAGCCAGCGTGTATCAGCAGCAATATGAATTCTATAGCACTAGCACGCCCAATGCGGCGCCCTTAAGCAGCAATCTATCGCCCAGCACCACGGCATCTTCGCTCAATTCGTCCACACCGCCACATCATCAGTTCTACAATCCAAGCAACACGGCCAGCTATATCATGTCCAATGCCAACGGCAGCGGCGCCTCCAACATTATAGTCTCAAATGTGGGCGCGCCTGCTTTTGACACTGCACAGCTCAGCTCGGTTTACAGCACTGCATCTGAACCGCATCAGACAATGCCACGTAACGAGAGCCCCAATGAGTCAGTGTCTTCGAACTTTGGTAACAGCGCTATACAGCTGCCGCCCACGCCCAACAGCTTAACGGCTGTTGTGGGCGTGGATGCGGCGCACAGCACGGCCAATGGCAGCGGCAGCAGCGAAGATTTGTCGGCCGCCCTAAAGGTTGAGGCCGCCGATTTGATGGCTGCACAGCCGCAGCTCTATAGCAGCTGGAGCGGCACAGCGCTGCGTCCCAATGCGCCACTCTCACCCGAGGACTCTCTGAACTCGACAAACTCGAATGCCTTGGAGCTGGCCAACATGGGCAGTGCGGCAGCTGCAAGCGCACATCAAATGTTTCATCCATATCAGCATCCGGCAACATATGCGCCATATCCAACGGCAACACATCCTCACACGCATGCGCATCATCATCATCATCACCCTCATGCGCATCATCCGCAGTATCCAGCCGCCGCGCATCACTATCCACCGACGTCAACGACACACTTTATGCCGCAAAACTTCAATACCGCATTCTCGTCACCCCCAAAGGTTAACTACCCGGCCATGCCGCCACAGTCATTCTATACCCCCTGGTACTAGAGCGGCATATTAGAGACTTGCTGATCAAAGCGGCGCTTCAGCAGCAGTCACAGAGAGCAGCGTAACATTGAGACCTTTGACATCGCCAAAGATATTACTTGTAAATTTCCTAGTTACTATAAGCGAAGTAGGCTTTGGTGCTGCTCCATTCTACTAAATACAATCCTTAGTTCCAAAATATACTTCTAGTTAAGTCTATTTTTGTAAAGTTAACTATTTTATTAGTTGTTTAAGAATATTTAGATTTTATTATATGCTTATCTTAATCACGATCTAAGTAGCAACACTTAAATAAATAATTTATAATTATACTAGAAATATTTTCTGTTCATTTTTATCAATAGGGGGCGCCGCTACCTGTAGGTAGTGTCTGGCGGCCTGAAACTAATTTCATTTCCTTCTGAAGTTCATCATGTATACCTTTAGCCAGAGTTTTATCTTAAGCTCTCTACACACTCTCTCAAAGCAACCTTCCCGAAACATAAATATTCCTAGTGCCTTCCCTAGCCATTCAGTAGCGCTGCGCAGGACACGCTTCTGTTCGCCGCGGGTTACTTTTTGGTATTTTCGGAAACATCTTCAAAAGCGCAGCTTGCTAAATGTAGCTACTAAATGCTGAGCTAATGTAGCCTTTAAGTAGCTCTGCCGGAGACCCTAACTTGGCATGAAATTTCAACAAACTCCACGGGTAGCCCATTCGCTACATGCTGTGCTCCTGCCAACTAAAAGCAACATAAAGATTTTAGAAATCTTCTTACGAAAGTGAATGGCTCTCAAATATACATATAGCTTATGGCTCGCAAGGACATCGATTGATGCTCATTTAAACTGGCACAAAACTGCCTCCAACCAATGTGTTAATTGCCCAACAATTCCAACGAATTAAGTAATTGCCTCTTTGACTCAAATTAGAGCTAGGAATTTATCTCAAATTCACACCTTGTCTCACATTTGGCATCTCCGGCAAACTTATCTTCGAATCCTATTTCAACACCTTCTACGTGCCGGTGTGTAAAATGTGGCAATTAATGAGGTCATACCCAGAGGCTGGCTGATCCTTCAGCGTTTGTCTGGCTACGCAGACAACTTAAGTGCGGGTCGGACTTATGGACATATTGTTTTAATCTAGTTTTTACCAAAACCCAAAATGGTTAATCATTCAGTGCGGTTCTTGGTGTTTGTTTTGAGTTGCCACGAAAGTAAATATTGACTTTACAATCGACTTAGAGATTCTTTTTCTTTTTTGGATAAAGACGTTGCAAATTTTGACTGGACACTAGAAAATTGCACAAAATCCACTTAGAGGTCGATTTTTTTTTTGTTTTTATCGGACATTTTAATCTTTTGAATGTTTTTATTCTTGAGAAAAATGACAAAGTTTTTATTTTGGCAAGGAAACGCGCTCTACTGCTTCACTGAGTGGGCGAAGCAGAACATCTAACGGTATTTAGTCACCAAGTTGTGACGACTTGTGATGGTGGAACAGGCGCGCAGCTGTTCCGGAAAAGTGTATTACAAATCCTTGTATTTAGCGCAGAGTCCTGCGACTTTCTTACTGCTAAGCGTTTCCTACTCTATCTCAAGAACAGTTGATTGGAGAAAAAATTATTTTAGAATTTGTAGAAAATTCTACAATTTTGTTGAAGACACAAAATGATTTCAGAGCACCGGAAACACTATCTATGAAAAACGATTTCCGTGACTTTTGACCTGGGATGCCATTCTATTCTATCTCAAAAACGGTTCATTGTGGAAGGTATTATTGTGAAGCAAATTTATAGAGAATCTTACGTTCTATAACTCTTTTGAAGACACAAATTGATTTCAGAGCACGAGAGACACTTTATCTACTAAAAACTATTTTCGTGACTTTTGAACCGGAATTCCAATCTATTCTATCTCGAGTGTGGTTATTTGTAGAAAATATTGCCACAGACCAAGTTTGTATAGAATTTTGCGTTCTACAACTTTCCTGAAGACAGAAAATTAATTGATAGAGCCATTTGTTCATGCTTGGGAAGCATGTTTGTTTTGACATTTTCTGATACAGCTATAATAGATCCATTATCTGTACCTCAAGATATCCAAGGTCAAAGGTCACGAAAATCGAAATTTCTTTCTCAATACAGTCTTTAATTAAAATAAATAATCGGAATTTGGGGTAAAATGTATGAGGAAAAATTTTTTTTTTCACTACACTACATATCTCATGAAACTTTGAATATTTCGTCATTACTAATTTTAGGGGCCCACTTGAGAAATTCTTACCCAAGAGGTTTCTAACCATGTGACGTCTCATTAGGGGTTTGTCCAATAAATTCTGCTGATTTGTGACAACTGTGTGGTGATATCATTTATGAGCAGGCTCTAAAACTAGTGCATATTGATATTGATAACAATGGGGAATGAGCCAAAAATTCTTTAGACTATTTTGCCCTAATTTTCAGTTATCAGAAATTGTGGGTCAACAACTTTTATAAGCTGAAGTCTGCGCCTTAGGCCGATGTGTAGATATAAACCTAAACAGGAGTTACCAGAATAGAGGAGTAGCAATACTATTGGACAGTCATCCCGCCATAAGGGTGGTTGCAGGCATTAGAATCAACTGCAAGCTGGTTTGGGAAACTTGATTGACGCTGGACCTTCTGGGATAACGAAATACACTCTCACTTCCATGAATACCTGGTCACAGCAACATCCACGGTGGTGAACTTGCGGAAAATCTGGCAATAGACGGTGCTGCGACTCTGATAGATATCACTGAGAGAGCTAGAGCCCTTTTGTGGCATTGGAAGGCACACCGTCCAGCAACTTCTAAGAGAAGAGGAGAGACTAAGACACGGATGCGCATCTTTGGAAATGTACTCAACATGAGCGAGGTTCATACTCTCCCCTTACGCAGTCTTTACGACTTCCTACAGAAATCGGGAAAATTGTGTCAATAAGAAATGCAAGCTCTCTCTTATTTCAACTGTCCTTTCTCTCCTCTAACTTCCTCTATCGGGCATGGCAAAATGGGCAAGGCTGCCTGAGTGCTAGGGATGGGTCAACCTCCTCTGATGAACCATCGCACCCACCACACTTAGACGAAGCACTCCAGTCCTTATTCAGGCCAAACTGTTCCGAGGCTCTTATAACCTAAACAGTTCAAGAAACAATCACAGTTAGGAAATAACTCTATTAGAGATTTGACAGGTCTGCTTACCGGACACTGTAGGACACCCGAGCAGGCTGTGACACACCAGCGCCTGTACCCTCAGGTGCTGTGAACTTGGAAAGGGAATATCGCCACACATTCTAGCTGAGTGGGAAGCTCCTGGCGTGAAGAAGGGTGTATACAGGATCTCGCTGACTGATACGGCCCGGTTTCATAGGACTAACGGGAAAGCTATAAGCTCAGTAGGGAGCACAGTAGTTCTTAAAGGTCGCGCTGCTTTATACACCAATAATATTATTCTTAAATACATTTCTAAGACATATGTATATTGGTTTGGAATTCGGTGGTATCAAACATTTGTCACTCTGACGGATTTGCTTTTGGTTTGAAATTCATTGAAAGAGATTTCTTGCACTGCACATTGTCAAAATCGATCATTTTCAGGAGTGTGTCTGAAAATCTCTTGCAAACAAATTTCAACACAATTGTCATTTTTTGGTATGCAAGATATGAATTCAAGCTGATTTTCAGCCAAAGAGCCATTTATCAATGTGCAAGAAATATCTTGTAGAGTGTGGGAAATCCATAAGAAAGCATCTGGCCGGCGGATTTTTGCAGGAGAGACCTTTAGTACTCAAAAAAAAAAAAACAGCACAAAAAAAGTTGTCGTTCTTACATAAATCTTCACCCTTGAGCGAACGGTTGGTAGTTCTTGCTTAAATTTGAGCTCGTGCGCCGCAAATCGCTTTTAGCCGATTTTCCAACATAATAGCAACCAGACGGTGAACCAGGTATATCAAGCAACCAAATTCTAGGCCTAATGTAATTTGTGGTGATAATGCTCCAGGGTTTTTTTGTGGATCAAATTCGGGAAGTTATTGTTGTGAAGCTCTGGTAAAGGAAACGTTTGATGATATTATCATAGATCGTAACGGCGCTAACTCACTTCCCTCTTAAAGTTTATGTTACATGCACTTTTTTTTAACCAACTAAATATAAGTCTTACACTAACAACTCTAAAAAAAGAAATCAACTTAAATAAACCCATTTTTTGTGTAAAGTTTAATAGTAAGGCAGATTTTGAAGTTAAGATGTCTAGCAATAAAAGCATCTCCAGCCAAGTTAATAATGCCAGAAACTTAAATTGCTTTTTAATTCCCCACCCAAAATGCGGAAGGCATCAAATACTAACTACTAACGGTAGCCAGAAAGCCACGATCGCAGCAACAACTTATTTTACAATATATTGTAAATGTTACAAATTTAAAATATTACGCATTAATTTTCGGTAGCGATAAAGAATTACAGCAAAACTCAGAGCAAAAGTCAAGCACAAAAGCTCAAAGACCAGTTGGCCAGGCCAAAAGCAACCACTTGAACTCTTTCACAAGCGCCTACAAGCCATCTCTCATGCACACCCATATTCATATGTGTACAGTCGTTGAAAAAAGTATACGCACAACGTAAAAAGTGTTTGTTCATTTCGATTTGTTTTGCTAGCTTGCAGTATTAACTTTATGCTGAGGCAAAATGTTAAATGTTAACAATTGCTGCGTTTTAGGGAATGCTGAGGTTGTAAATCTTTGTTTGACTTCAACTGATCCTTATCTTATTTCAGGAACGATGTCTCTTCAAAGCTGGTGTTTTCGCTAAATTCACTTATTCTCAATCCTCTAAAATGCAAGTTTATGTCTTTTTGTCGGAATGGCCCTCAGGATTCTGCCCTTCTTTATTGATGATGTGCCGCTTTAACGCATCCCTACCTTTTCTAACTTGGGTGTCCCTTGCTGATTCTTAATCTTCACATCTCCTCAATTGTTAATTGGCTTTAATCCATTTTCCCTTTACTGCTCTTGTTCAGCCCTCGCTGTTCGGGTGTGTGCAAACCGCAGTAGATTACCCACCAATCTCACTTTGAAACTGTCCAAAGCCATTGACTTTTTTGTTTGCACTTCATGGACTCAATTAAAATCTAAGTATACCCTTACCTCTATTCTATAATAGTTGGCTTTTGATCATTTTCATCTTTTTCGAATCGCAGAAGAACCCTTGAGGTTAATTTTTCATAAACTTATCATCGGCGAGATTGTTTTCCCAAACTTAATCTGTCTAATTGGGTTGGCCATTCGGCAAATAATATTTCGGTGGAGGAGATCGAGATCTTTCTACAACAGGATATTTGGCTGCTAAGCTGTAGCGCAAAATTTACTGGCTGTGAGGTGAAGGAAAGGTGGGAGATGTCATTTTTTCAACGACATCCGCCTATGAATGTCAGGGCAGTGAAGCTTGTAAGGAAGAAGTGTGCACTTTGTAGTGCCGTGATTGTGGAGAAAAATAAGCTTAAATATGTATCAGGGGAGATCCAGGGGACGACACTCTTTGCGATCAGGATAATGATTGGTGTGTTCTTATGACAGTGGGGCCTTATAATATCTTCTGGTTAACCGGCCATAAAAACCTAATAAAATAAAAAAAATGTTCAATTCAAAAAAAAAAAAACAAAAAATTGAGTTCATTGCCCTGTAACTTGCAACCGAATCCAGTAAGACCGAAACCGTCTAGAAGATATTGATTTAATATTAAATTATCTTCTTGAGCTACAATTCATCTCGATCGGCAGTAAGGTTCCCAAGATATATGAGAAATTCTCAAGCACAACCCTTTTAAGGCCTGGGGGTTGCTCTATTGGTCTCGAAAGAACTCTGTGTCATTGTTAGTCGCCTCATACGACAAGCTTTGACCTGCTGAGTTTGTATTCTCTAACCCGCTCACCACACGGGGATACGTTACTTATGAATCGAAAATAAGTACTTAGTTCACGTTCCCTTAAAATGTTGGCTTTTTCTGATGCTGCGCTGTGTCAATACTTTTTTGATGCACTGTTTGCAGTGGGCAACTGCCAGACCGCCAACTGAAGAGCGGCATTTTCGATTAATGAACTTTTCGCAGCACTTTTTGTTGTGCTCACAGTTATTGCCTTGTCCTGGTCTGTTGGACGCATCGGACGCTCAGAGATTGTGATTAATGAACTGACAATGTGTTGAACATCAAAGGTAGGAAAACAGTAATTTACAATAAATGCAATGTTCTCTATTGTAGTAGATGAACCACAAATTTAATTTGATTTCTCTTTAATAAAGCCGCTGTTGCAACATGATTCAATGAAAATATTGCCAAAATATTTACACACAAATGCGTGAGGTCGCAAAATCTCGAGCACAAACATTTCCGAGTGACAAACTCCGAAATGGAATTCAGCCAAAAAGTGACCCTAAGTTCGTCAGCGTCAAAAGCAAAAGGTCACGAAAGGATTTGCCCAAGTTGCACACACACACACACAGTCAAAGGTCGAGGATTAGACAGTTCGGAAATAATCCTTTGCTGCCAGGAAGCATGCAATAAACGGCACACAGCTCAGACGCAGAAAAGGACAAACAATTTCGAATTTTATGATCGTCTATAAAGTTTTATTTGCTGTCATTCTTTTGCTAACGCATCGTTCAGCCGGGACACAAACCCCTTTTCATATTTCGCCTGGCAAGAGTTAGATGAAAGGATTAGCTTTCAGGATTGACTCAAAATCAGGTAGCGCTGTCAGAGTGCCTGAAAACTGCTTTCAACTTGGCACTTGGTAGATGATTTTGAAGTCTTCGTCGACGCTGTTGCTTTTGTTGGTGTTGAGCCGGCAGATAATCCTTGCTAATGAGGTGTTGTATTGCCGGACAAGTCGGTTCAACATTCGAAGGCAGACGAAAGTCTGTAAGTCAAGGATAATTGAAGATCTTTAAGTGTGTACTGATCAGAGAACGGAAATGTTAAGGTCAAGAATAAAAATTAAGTTAAGCGTTGGCTCCTTTGTAACCTATATTGAACCGCTTCAGCACAAATTTTTTTGGGGAGGATATTTTCAGAAATAATTCTTTGAACAGTTTTTCACATTTCATTAATCTTATTAATTACACTATGCAACAACAAAAAAAGACTATGTCTAAAAAAACCTTTTCCATTCAATTTTGGGTCGCTGATTTCGAATCCGAAAACCATTTTGGATTTTCTAGCACCGTTTTCGAATTATTGCTATTTCAAGAGATTTCGAGAGTTGCGAAGTCAGCAAATCTCATAATACTCGGGAACCTTACTACCGATCGAGATGAACTATAATTTGAATTAAAGGTAATTTAATATCAAATCAATATCTCTCAGACGCTTTGTGTCTAACTTGATTCTATTGCAAGTTACAGGAAAATAAAATTACATTTTTTTTTTGGATAATCGAAAATACTTCTTCATTTTTATTCCAAATGAATTATATCACAAATTAAAAACATTTTGATTCTTTGCAAACATTTCAACACTAATTTTATCAAAATCGGTAGCGAAATGGCGAAGTTATTAGGGAATATCAAAAAAATGACGCAATCGAGCATTTTTTAAATCTCCGAAATCTCGAATTATCGCTGTTTAAAAAATTCGAATTTTCTAAAGTTGCAAAGTCAGCTAATCTTACATATCTCGGGAGCCTTACTATCGATTGAGATGAACTGTAATTTGAATTGAAGGAAATTAACTATTGATTAATTTCGTTTCAGATATTTTTGGTGTACCTTAAATCGACTGCGAGTTACAAAGTAATAAATTCAAAAAATATTTTGGAAATTACATTTTTTTTTTTTTTTTAGCTCAGTGCCTTGTAATCCACAACAGAGCATTATTGAAGCGACACTTGAGTTCCCTTAATTCAACTTACCGTTCTTCCCGATCGGCAGTAAGTCTCCCGATTTATAAAAGATTTGCTGACATTGTCACTGCTCTAGAAAATCGATAATGGTTTCCGGATTCGAAATCAGCGACACAAAATTCAGGGGAACAGTTATGGTTTAGCCATAGGGGTTTAATTGAGGCCAAATAGTGTTAGCCAATTTCCAATTTTTAGTTCGATTTGTTGTAATAGTTACGTTTGCTGCTTTGCAATCTACTTTTTCGAACAGCGCATTAATTAAGGAGCCAGTTGAGTCTTAACAACAAGGTGCTTGTTTACAAGTCAATAGTTGTGCCTACGTGGTCTTATGGTTTGACAATTTGGAGAGTTGCGGCCGCTTCCAACATCGCTGGTGTCCAAATGGGCTCTTAGGTGCATAACGGGGGCGCCATGGTAGTTGCGTAACTCCGCGATTCATCGCATGCCCACGGTGATGGATGAGCTAAATAGGCATTCTAGCCGGTATAACAACAAGCCGAATGCCCACCTGAACCCGTTGGCAGGGGCATTAGGCTGGCGGCTGAGGCGAATCGGAGGAGGCATCGTTAGTTTGTTCAGCGTCCATGTTTTTGTTGAATTAAGGAAAATTTGCGTTAAAATGTTCATTATTTTGTCCTGAATGCAATGTCTCATGTCATATGTTGCTCCAGATGATGTGAGATCAAAGGACACACCTTGCATATGCCTTCATGCCAAAACAGTGTCAATGTTTATTGCCAAACATTTTGGTTTTGTCTGTCAAGAAACTACTGTGTCCAAGTATGAAGCAGAGTTCCAGACCCAAACACAGACCCAGCCAGTTACAGCCTTACGTTGTTCGGTGTCCTCGTCCTGTGTGCTCTCCCACTGACACGAAAACAGTTTGAATGCACGCTGTTTGCGCACAAATTGATTTGTCAAATCGAGCTGCACAAGGACATTGCCATCATTAACGATGATTGCAGGACTCGGACCCAGGAGACAGGGCCAAAAGCGAAGGTCGTTGCGCTGTCAGTGCCAACAACTGTAGACTGTCAACACTTTGTACCACCAACTGTTTCCTCTCTAACTATTTATGCTCATCTCTTGCGCCTTTCGCTCGCTCGCTCGCTCTCGCGTTTCGCCTGTTTGTTGTCATCTGGCGCTGCCTGTTGGAGTTTTTGTTTATTAATAAACACACATGCATTAGAAAAAGAGAGAGAGAGAGTGAGATAGACTGATTAGCTCCGACTCACTCTGTGCTGTTTGCACTTTGCTTTTGATCTTTTAAATAGTCGTAATCGATTTTGAATGCTTGGCGGGACTTTCTCATTTTAGCTTCTCCTTTTATGGTTTGGTTTGGCTGTTTGGGCAACTTGTCAGCTTCCTTTTGGCATCGTTTCGCAGCAAGTGTTTTTTTTTTGTTTTCTCGAATTTTTCTCCGCTTCTGCCACAAAACCCGGAATAAATTTAAGTTCGGTGGAACGGTTACGCTACTTTCCAGCAATTAAAATTGGCTGAAAACATTTGCTAATATTGCTTGGTTTCAGCTTACTTAAATTAACCTAATAGATAACTAATTTCTGAGCTTATCGACAGCTGTGCCTTATGGGAATAATGCCAAACAATTAAGTGATGTCTTTAAGCATTCTTAAGTTTAGTTGATATACAGAAATATATATGCATGTAGATGAGGCTTTTTGGACAAAAATATAGAGAGCAGAATATAAGGATCAGCATTAGCACTAGTAGAATAGGTGACATATTAATAGAACTCCAATTCAGTTTGTGCTTCAGTTGTGCACATAACGTCATTCGGCCATTCTGCTCCAAAACTATTAAAAGTTCTATTTAGCTCTTTTGCATCAAGTTCTACGCATTTTCACGGTATGATATTTTCATTTGAGACAGGATTTTGCGATCACAAAAAAAATTGTCTGAAGTTCTTCCAATTATTTGTTCAAAAAAGATATGCAAATACATTTCTGATAGTAAGCTTCTTCCATTTCCTTCGTAGGTATTACGAATTTTTGAATACCTAACGTTTTTCAACTGCTTTAAATATCGGTTTCGATAATGTAAAAGCTAAGATAAACGAAGCCGTGAGAATCGACAGTAAAGCAAATGGCTGGGATGCGTCTTTTCTTCCGAATCCTTCAGTGCAAGCTAGCCCATCACTTCATAAAAAAGGCTAAACGCATCTATGTAAATCCCACACATTATCGCGTCTTAATGAATTATAGTGGACCAATTTGACTAGCATAAGGTTAGTAGCTGGAATATAGCGTTTTATAAAACTATACTTTTTTTTACCTTTAATTTTATTATTAACACACAGCTCCTAACATATGGAATATGACACATATTCGTAAGTAAAATTTTTCTTCTTCTTAACTGGCCATAACAACTCGTTATCGGGTTACGGCCTGATGTAAATACATTCTTTCCATGGAATTGTGGTTTTACGTGGTGGGTCCCAAACCCTACGCACAACCCTTTTAAGGTGGGGTGGCTCTACTGGTTTTGAAAGAACCCAGTGTCATTGTTAGTCACCTCATACGACAAGCTTTGACCTGCTGAGGTGGTATTCTCTAACCCGCTCACCACACGGGGGACGCCAGACGAAACTAACACTCTAAAAGACGCTCATCCCGCTCGTTTTGCTTTATAAAAAAGTACCTTGTATCTTTGGCGCTCTACACGTTGGTAACGACTACTGCACCTGATGGAACGATGAACTCTATGGGATCTACAAAGACACTGACTTAGTTAAGCGAATTAAGATTTAGCGGCTCCGTTGGCTAGGTCATGTTGTGCATATGGATAAAGAAGCTCCTGCGAGAAAAGACTTCAATGCGATTGTGGAAGGGAGGCGATAAAGGGGCAGACCATTTCTCTATTGGAAGGACCAGGTAGAGAGTACACTAGCTACCTTTGGTATCACCAATTGGAGAAGGCGCGCACAAAGCATAGACGCCAGGAGGAGCGCTTTACATCAGGCCGTAACCAAGTAACGGTTTGTCATGGACAGTTAAGAAGAAGAAGAAGAAGGTAGTTCTGTAAAAAAGTTACCACACTTTAAAAGGTGCTTAAATTTGTATCTAGTCGGCAAGACATACGATTTAGAAGAGTAATTCTTAATCAAATACTAAGTGCTAAGTATCAATGCTTGAAAAAGTGCGATTTCTTTCACCTTCTGTGTCGGATGTTAGTTTGTAAAGAACTGGAACTCTAAAGCATAATTACACTTGACTTGGCTTGACTTTAAGCTAGCCTAGGCACACGCTGGGGCAACTGAACAACATAATAATGGTAAATGTTAATTTGCTCACAGACACACACACGCACACACACCTAATACACATGCATAAGACAGTGTTCATGGCATTATAATTAATGACAAATACATGCATGAAAACCCACTGAATCGGTCAGCAGGTAATCATGAAACACTACAAAAGAAAAGAAAAAAAAAAACAATAGAAATGTGAATAATAACCGACGCATTTGTATATAGTTCGATTTTCAATATATCTACGAGCAAACTCGTACGCTGTAACAACGGGCACTGTAGCGGGGGTCTTCGCTGTCTTATCGCCCGGACAGCAGCGAACATCAGAGAGAGAGAGTGAGAAAGAGAGGCAGCGGGAGTGTGTGTTCGCGCGCGGTAGCTGCATATTAATGGTTTATTATTATGACCTGCTCCTCATACACACTATCACACCAACACACTCTCGCACAGCGGCACCACACAAGCCACACACCATAGAAGTAGCTCCTTTGGGGCACGTTGACGCCTGGCGTGACGATTTTAATTTTTTGTTATTATTTTTGTGGCGCACGGAGCTTGGCCCGAAGTTCTACCTGTAGACTCAACTGGAAGCCAACTCGCTCCTCTGTGCGTTAAACGCGACGGCCGAAGCGAGTGCATTACTTTGTGTACATTACGTCTGGTTCAGTTGACAATATGGAGCAATAGTTGAGGTTTTACGGCCTTCCCTTGCCTTTCACTACTATTTCTGTTTGCGCCATTGCCATTCGCATGATTTTTATTGTTTTTTTCTCTAATTAGTCGTACGCCCCGACAGTCAACAGCGCCACGTTTTGCAGCAAGTTGCAACGGGAGTAACGAACGACATTGCCCGACATTTCCATGCCACAATATCTTCTAAAAGCTCACTCAACTTTACGTACTTACTTTATACTTTTAAAGTGTGTGTATGCATATCCTTCACGGTATGCGCCAATGTTGGAGCTTGCGTTACGGACTTTTGAGAATTCCATTGAAAAGGAAGTTGGTTTTTATACCCTTGCAAAATGTACCCTATTTTGACAGTGTGTTTGCACTTTACTATCGAAACATGCGATATCAATGAGAATTTATCAATCAATGGAAGCTGTTCTAACAGATTTCGTTCGGAGGTTAAAGCTCGAAACTTCCTAGTTCAGTAAAAAAGATCAACCTGATAATTGGAACAATGTTTAATGACTAGTAGTGTAGAAAATACATCGATGCATCGAAAACATAAATGGTTGGCCTGTAATTTTTCCAATGTTTTCCGAACAAACGATGTATCCGCACAACATCGATGTTTTTAAGACTATCGAACATTTCACTACCTCTTACTAGTGGTGTAAAAAATACATCGATGCATCGGTTGTTGCCTGTCATTTTCCGAAGTTCTTCAATTTTTTCCGAACATACGATGTGTTTAAAACTATCGAACATTTCACAACCTCTTACTCGAAGAGCTTTAAAGTAATAGAGTGGAATCCTGCAGCGTCATACAATTATAAACGATGGTTGGCCTGTAATTTTCCGATGTTTTCCGAATAATACAATAATATGACTCGATACGTGACAGTTTGAACGTTTGCTGGGTCACTTGCAATTTTCTTGGAAAAATGGCACACCAGCTTACTTTGGATCCACGAATTGGAGACGTTGAACGGGTTTAGTTTCAACGAAACACACAACTATTAAAGAGCAGTTCGTAATCTTTCGGTTATTGCTTTATCGCAACCATTGATGGGGCATGTGTGTGAACATTCTCCTAACTAAACCTCACCATCTATAAAAAAATAAGTGTATTCAAAATTCGTTACGAACCTCTTGTTCTTCTTTCTGGTTCTTATGTTTATTTGCTTTATCTGCATTAGCTTGCAATTTAAGCTGTTTGTTTTTCTTTATAATATACATACATATGGATTGCATGTTGCACTCTATAAAGTGGCCTAAGTTTTACAAGTTTTATGTCCGCAGGCACTATGTACTATTAGTTATATGATATGTAGTATATAACACAAAAGTGTTTATGCAAATTAAAGGTAATCATTTTGCAGGAATTTAAATTGCCTTAAAACAAACATGTAAAATTAAAAGTTTTATAGTCTAAACCATAATATAACCCTTATAGTTGTCCACTAAAACTATAGTAAGTAAAGAATACAGCCGTATTCCGAAATTACCCTCGACAGCACGGATAGAAGTGCTCTTTTTCCCGGGACCGGAGTTCCCAAGTTCTCTCTTGCTATGACCTTGGCGCTCATATTTGGAATACCCTTTGACGTTTTAATCAATGAAAACGCATTTGTTATAATTACTTTTTATTATGTTAAGCTTTAACTAAACTATATACAATATTTGCTTTTCTTTTGAATTTGTATTGAAACTCGGTGTTGCGAAAGCTATTCACTTAAAACAAGTTTTAAAGTCTTGTAATAGGCACAGTTTAAAGTTTCATTTTTAAATTATGCCTATTACAAAAAACTTTGGTTAACTTTTCAAACTTCTGTTCTACAGATTTAAAGAAATTCGTTAATTGCATCTTGTTAAAAAACTGCAGAATGACTACGACGCAATCCAACTTTATGCTCCGGCGCTTTATTCAAACTCACAAAATATGTCTTGTGTATGGTGGTCTTATGTTTGGGTCTACTCTTATCGCGACGTCGGAATGGCCAAAGAAACCAGTAAAACGGACTACGAGTTTTTGGCTGAGTTGCTTCTGGCACACAAATGGTACCTTGTGCTACATTGTTGGAGCTGCAGCTGGCCAAGCTACTGCTTTGTGGCGGCTCTATTATCACAGAAGTGGTTTTTGTTATGTTATCATTGGAATGCTCTCCTTGTTCATTGTATAAAGCGGTAATTGTTGGTCGGGACTCATAGACTTCTATCACATCAGTGGTTGTTGTTATGTTATCATTGGAATGCTCTCCTTGTTCATTGTATAAAGCTTTAATTGTTGTACGGGACTTATAGACTTCTATCTCATCAGAAGCAGCCCAGGGTTTAAGTGGCACATTAGCACGTGCATTCGCAGAGTCATGCTCCTGTTCTTCCGAAATGGGCGAGACGCGGCTGCTGCGATTACATTTAAAACAACGTGGCAGTTTGGAGCCACTTGGTTTCCTTACATCACTGGACAAGCTCTGTGCAGCAGCCGTAGTTGTGCTTACGTTAGCCTGTGGCATTGCTATGCTCTCCGGCAACTTGACCAATATGTAGTGATCGTTCAAGAGCACTACATCCGATACCTTATCGTGTGTTTGTGCTTCACCAAAGAAAGCCTCCAGATCAATGTTTTGCTCATAGATGCGAAAATCTTCGCCAGGGATAACAGTATTCGGCGGCAATTGCGACTTTGTCAAACTGGACCTCTGCACTAACATAGGTGTGTCTAGTAGTTTTTGATATTTAGTGGCAAATTGAGCCTGCTCCGTTCTTTGCACCAGTTGCTGCATGGGGCTGTTGTTTACCAAGAAACTTCTGCTGCGAACAGCCTGCCTCTTAATGACATTCATATAGTTAACCAATATTTGAGAAAATGCTCCTCTACCGCCAGTAGTCTGATATCTGATGAGTTCCGGCGTTAAAAAACCCGCATACATAGTTTGACCTGAAACGGCATACAATTTAATTTATAAGTTTTAAATATACAATGTATATAGTAAAATGTATAATTTCTATTTGATTCAAAAAGCAAGACTACAGGTCTAATAAAATATTTATATGCTACTTGTGCAGCTTTTGTAGCATTTTTATTGTCTAAATAACACATTGAATTTGGCGTGGGTGTCCTTTGACTTTTGACCCTGCACTTGCCAAGCCAGCACAAGCGAATAGACAGGCGACAAACAGACAGCACGACTGACAGCGTGGAAGGCGAAATGCGCCATAAAGCTAGCCAACCGAGACTTGTATCCGCGTCATCAATGCCAGGCTATGCGCTCCTTACATGCAACAGCAATAATAACAGCAGCTAAAAGCTAACAGCGGCTTCATATGCCCTGTCGAAGCTTACATACTCTTGCAGATCGCTCATTTCTGTTAAACACACTCAAAACATTAGCACATGTTAACTCTCAAATGTAACGTAAGCCTAAATGTTAACTTAACATTAAAGCAAAGAGCATGAAAGTAACAGAACGAAATCCTGAATTGCGTTCATTTCCAAAGACAGCGTAAGTGAGGCTCTCTCTCTCTCGCTCTCCTAGCTAAGCACTGTCTTGGGAATGAACGCATTCGGCCAAGGATTCACTCTCTTTGCACCAAAGTAACACAGACCAGTGCTAAACAGCATACATACTATATGTTAAGTTAAGCTTAAGCAGAGATTGTTTTGTTAAACTCTCTGTAAGCGCCAAAGTTAACATAAATCTTAGCAGCAAAAAAGCACACAACAATGTAAAACAACATTCAAATGTTAAGCTTAATGTAACACAACATAAATGTGCAGAATTCACCAATGTTATTAACATCAGCTTTAAGTAAATACCATGGAATAATAATACAAGGAACGCGCATTCTGCTGCTCTCCAGTGTGAGAGTGCCAAATTTCATTCTGCTGCGAATGTCAAATAGAAAGGTTGTGCCGCGCATGTTATTGATTGGCGCCTCTCTCTTTCTCGCTCTCTTAGGCTCTCAAAAAAGTTTGGCATTCGCGTCGGTAGCATGCGCGTTCCTTGTATTATTATTGTACATGGTAAATACTATATATCGTTTAGAAAATGTGTACTCGGCATAACAGCAAAAATCTTTGGTATTTTACTACAGATCACTTTAAAGGACGAATCGCTAGCGATAGCAAAGAAGTTGCCAATGGCAATTGATTAAATGTTCGTATATATGTATGTCGGTTTTTCTTGCAAATTTTTACTGCTGACAGACACAGGCATACAACCCTCGTGTCCGTTGACATCGACGAACCGTGATGTCAAGTTTAATATTTTTCCTGCCTTAATCTCTTTTGAAGCAATGCATCGTTACTCATAAGACCTTATCTGTGCTAAATATACCGATAATCTGTGAAATTCCATCGCATCTACAAGCCTCAGAGGAGGTGGCTACCGAGCATCATTTGACGCTGCAGCATTATTAGGAGCAAAAAAAAAGTCTTTTCGACTCCTTGACACCAAAGGTAGTTAGTGCGACCTCTAACTGATCCTTCCAACTGAGGCACAGCCTACGCTTTCGTCGCCTTCACTGCATTAAATACGTTACTCCCAGAAGCTTCTTCATCCATACGCAAAACAGGACCCAGCCAGATGTGCCGCTGGAACTTAATTCGCTTGTCAAAGTCGTTGCCATCGTGTAAAGGAGCAAAGACCTTACGAAGTACTTTCCGCTCAAACACTCTTAGAGCATCTGCTTCAGACTCCGTTGCCAACCAAGCGTTAGCGCCATAAGGCATAAAATCGGCATTAGTTTCATTTGGCTAGAGTGTTCTCTACTAGTCATTTGCCAAAGTAGCTTCGATTGTCCCTAAAGAGCCTCCTTTCGATATCCATGCTGAATAATTAAGGCTCAAGCCGTCATAAATAATGCCATAGAAACGAGAATAAATACTCATTTGGTTTGGGGAAGCCGAACCGAATAAGACCATCGAAGTCGACAGAATTGACTATCCCTTAGATGACACCCTGTTACGATAAAGATTCCAGGGAATGAACTTACGGGCAAACTCTCTCCTTAATATGTAATTCTTTGTGGCATATAAAAAACATAATGTCTTGCAAAAACTCAGTGAAAAAGACTTATACAGAAGAAGAGCAAACTGCTCGCTGCTTATAGTTTTATAGGTTAAAGAAAATCTCTACAATTTCTCTAGAATATTCACATAAGCTTTGAGAAATAATGCTGAATGATCTATTGTGCCACCTTCTAAGCTTACAGCTCCCCGGTCAGTTCTATCTCTGTTACAAGCTTAAATATAAGGGATGGTTCCAAACGGGTCATTTCGGTCATCGAGATCCTGCGGTCTTGCAGGAGCGTCACATGGTGACCTTTAAGCCTACAATGTCCGGTAAACATGCCTGTCAGAATTCTAATGGAATTCTTGGAGTATTTATCCAGTTCGCAACACTTGCTAGTCTTTCCTCTTCTCTTAGAAGTTGCTTGATGGTGTGTCTGCCAAACCGACAAAAGGGTTCTGGTCCTATCAATCGGTTCGCAGCACCATCTCTCGCCAGTTCATTCCCGGGAATGTGTTTGTGAACTTAAGACTTTAAGTTTTGTAGGACCTCTTTAGAGCCTGGTTCCAAATCTTGGTAGTACATGACGTTTTCAACGCTTGGTTTCGAGTTGAAACTCCCTTGAAAGAGCTTACTGGCAAACCCACAAATCGCTGTTGAGTTTAAATTCGATTCAAAGAATTTTCTGGCACATCACTGAATGTCTCTTGTCAGGCGCAGGCATAAGGTCATAATATCTTTACCTACTACTCTTTCTCAGCACTGTACTAAATGGATAGCAAGGCAATCGTGTTCTGCTAGCGTATATAACCTTTGAAGCTTCCAAGTTTACCGGCTGTAACTTTTAAGCCAGAGCAACATGCTACCATTAAATATACCCTCTACAAGGGTATAACAACGACAGCAAACTTATTTTATGCACGAAAGTTTTATTTATTATTTGGACATGTAAACAAATCACGAGCTGCTAGACACAAACACACATAGATACTGGCACACATACATGAAGACCAGCACATAAAACTCAAATTATACACGTGGCCAACACAGACACACTCACACACTCACTCATACTAATAAAGACGTATTGAATGCACTCACATTTTGGCCTAATAGAAAATCGCTTTTACTTTCCGCTTAATGTTTCCTGCTCGGCTTACCAAAGTCAACTGAAGTGTAAAAAAATGAAGCCGACTTTTCTGCTGCATTGGTTGTGTTCCAGGGTGGCAGACACGGTGTGGTAAGTTATAATATTTTGTTGAAAGCGAGTTCACCGCGAAGTATGCAACAGTCAGTTACAGTTAAGGAGTTCAGTAAGCCCTGAGTCAGATACATATGTTCGAAGGGGAGTTTGTTGCAGCTAAATCGACAGTGAGTGACGAAATCGTGCTGCTAAGCAGCAGCGTACTTTCTCAAAATACTCGGCCCACCAAATACCAAGTATCAATAGGTATGAGCAGCGGGTATACTTAGGTCTGTGAAGTTAGCGGGTGTAATGTGCTTCAGCACGTTATCTTTCAATTAAATAAACACTTGTGAGCAAAACAATTGCGAAAAAGTAAAATGTATATTCAAAGTAGCAAACGAAGTATTCCAAAGTTCTTGTTAGGCCAAGTTATTACCCCATTTTGATAAAAAGTTACAAACCGAAACACATTCCCAAATAAAGTTCCATATGTTGTCATATGTTCCAAGCCGACCACTGCACATGCTTGACGTTTAAGCACCAACTCCAGGATCGAAAGGTTTAATGCACTGACTGGCATAATGGCGAACACTGGGAGCCCTAGGCAACGCAGCAGATGGCTGATAGCGAAAGTGGTAGGTCCATCTTGCCGCATCAGCAGTCGCAGTATCCGTAATGTTGCCGGCGTCCTATGCCGCGGTTGCAGTTCGGCTAATAGAAGAGCTCTTCGCGTGCTTTAGCCTGCCACACAGTAAGCAGCTATGATTCTTGCAGACATGGCATGGCCTGTTGGACAACGAACCGCAAACATGTCGGCGAGATGGCAGGAGAGGTGGCAAAATTCCTCTAAAAGCGCCTGGACTACAACTTTTGGTGTGTAGGAGGCACGGACAAACCAACTTTTACTTGGCCTAATGGGTTTTTAAGTTCTATTTTTATATTGAATTCGCACGAACCATTGAAGACGCAAAACATGTCCTTATTGATTGTTAAAGATTCTCTGTTGAAAAGAAAGAGCTAAAATTAGGCGATGGAAGGCAATTCAGTGTAACAGACTAATGGATATCCTACTTAGTTCGCTAAAACACTGGAGTAACATCGAGCTCTGGGACTTATCAGGCATCGGGTACCTCAGGGATAACTCCAGGCAGATCAGATCATCTAAGAGCTTGAAATGGCCAGAATTGAGTTGGGAGTGGGCGCATTTAGTTTACTTGGAGAGTTGTGACTGGGACGGATCGGTGGGGTGATGTATTTGTAAACCACCCGCTCAACAGCAGGAAATACATCGCGAAGGTCAAAACGCACTTAGCAATGCCTAGTTCATGAGGGGCGGTTGGACACGAGGGAAGCATTTGCACATCGTGCTGAAGGGATCGTTTTGCGCGATTGCATGATAAATAGTGGCTCTCTGAGAGCCTGTGTGTTCTACACTGCTTGGTGGTACCTCCATGGCGCATCACTTAGTAAGGCGGGCCAAACACGTGCGGTATAGTCGAGGAGAGGGCGACCTATAGCTTCATTGGTCGAGAATTTGGTTTACCCTAACTCTAAGTGTCCTTCATATCTTCAAATCTTCATATCTTCGTATCTTTTTATCTTCATATATTAATATATTCATATCTTCATATCATCATAGATTCATATCTCCATATCTTTGTATCTCCTTTTTTTTGCCTTTGCAAAAGGCAGGCGTCTCCAGCCTCGCCTCCCCTTTGGTTTTGCATTTTGTCTTACGTTTTTCTATAGACAAATATAGATGAAAGAACAAACCGTGAATTTCAATTGACAAACCCCACAGATAAACAACTTTATACCGGGGAACTGGTAAAAGAACAGTTCCAACTTATTTATAATTTAGTTTGTTTGTCTTTATGGCATGTCGTATTGATTGTCATTAAACGCAAATACATACATATATACAAGCAATATCAATAATCATTGACTCTAACTCTGAGCATTAATTCAAATTGCCGTTACAACGCCCCCTCCAACGACAAACAAAGGGCAAGCAACAAGCGCCAACTACCCCAAAATCGGTGGGGAGGCACTAGGAAATAGATGGGGTTAAATTACAAAAACGCGATGTTTTGATTTTGGGAAAAAGGTAAACAAATACTAGCTGTGAATTCAAGGGTCTATTGATTATTGTTTGTTATGAGCTTTAATTCAGACAGGAATCGTTTTTGAACAACTGGACTGAACCTCTGACTCCTAAAAACTGGCGGGTTTTGTTACAATTTACGGATATCAACTATTAAGCGGAAATTTATAAGGGAGAAGCAAGTTTGTGAGTATAAAGAACAGAAACGGAAATCAAAGCGAAACACTCTAGTGGCAGTGATAGAGCGTGACCTTAGTTCACCTTAATAATCTCTAGTTATGGTCAAAAAGCGGATTTTCAACAAGTTCCTATAAGATTTGAAAAGTTTACACTTGCAGAAATAGTGTTCCATTTCGTTATTCTAGATCACTTCCGCATAGAACAGGCGTTCTTTTAAAATAATCATTGGACGGTTTTGGCGTATGATAGACTTAAAATCTTTTGAAAAATCCGTTAATCAAAGACTCTTTTATTTTATATCACTAAGAAACTAAGCTGCTAATGTTTAATTCTTGCTTATTTTCAAATTCACGTTATTAAAAAGAAGAAGAAGAAAAATAATTAACGATTTTATAGATGTGAAATTCGTTTCAAAAGAGATTTCTGGCACAAAACTGCTTAAATATATTTTGCAAGACGAACAATTCGACATTTGTGAGAAATATAATAATTTAAAGCATACCTTTGTGTGGAGTATCAAATTTAGCAGCCATTAAAATACGCACCCAAATGTATGCATTATTAAAGGTAACTTTTCGTGAAATGTTGAATAAACTGGTTCATGGCACTATAAAGCCTTCATCTAAGAGGCCGTCAATATATGACAGCATCACGTTTTTGCCCACTTTTGACCCACGAAGAATTTAAATTCGTAAAAGTCAATACTTCAAAGAGAAAGATGAAGATAAGGCGATTTCGATATTCTAGTGATTTCTAAAACTAACTATTGGTTGGATATACTATTCAAGGAAATTAAAGAATTCTCGTTTAAATGGATTAGACGTGATGACTTGAGTCCTGAGGAAACTAAAAAAATTGTATGACGTAATACAATATATGGACGTATTGCCGGCTACGAATGAAAAGGGTGTGTTATTTGTGTATATCATCTTAATTTACTTTTCGACTCTTGAGTATAGCTGCGTAATAGATGGAGTAAAAACTGCCAGCTTCCAGGTGTGTTGTCTCAGATGAATGCAACATAGAGCACTTGGTTGCACGGCCAACATTTTCGGAGTAATATCTTTGACTTTCTCCAATGCAATAATGATCCACAATCAAACTGCTCTTCCAGAAAAAAGACGGACTGAGCATAAAATCCTAACCTTATAAGAGAGATGACCTTATACATAGTTGAAAATGTAGTGAAGACTGCTTATGTGTAAAAAATATGTAACTCAGCAGAAAGTTTCCCCGTATAGCACCATTAACAGGCACCTAAAGAAAGAATCGATGGAACTCATAAAGTCTCTAACTAACGGAGTTTTAGTCGTCCCCAATCATAGATGAGGACATGGATATACCACCGCCTAGCCATGACGAAGTTAGGCTGGCAATCAAGCGGTTCAAGAAGAACAAAGCTACAGGTGCCGATGGCCTACCTGCAGAGTGGCTCAAGATTGGCGGCCATGTGTTGTAAGGGTGCATGCACCTTCGCTTTTACAGAATATGGATAGATGAGCGCATGCATGATGAATGGAACCTTAGTGTCCTCTGCCCTCTGCCCTCAAAAAGGTTGAACCCATGGTATGCGATCGATCGATCTTCTTCCTATCGCATATAAGGAACTATCGAGCGTATTGAGTGAATGATCGGACTTTATCAGTGGAAAAGACCCACGAATAGCAAGTCCACACACTCTCTTTGTCGATTATAAAGCAGCATTTGATAGCCCGTTGAGGGATCGCGTATATGCCGCACTGTCTGAGTCTGAAATCCCAGCAAAGTTGGTACAACTATGCAGAATAACGTTGAGCAACACACGCAGCTCGAGCATTTTGATACCAAGCGAGGCTTCAGACAAGGCGATGACCTATCCTGTGACCTTGTGATGGAGAATGTGTTGCGAAAGGCTGAAATACATAGGAACGGGACTGTATTCCATAAGGGTGTTCATTATCAGAGTTCGGTATCCCTGCAAAGTTGGTGGGACTATGCACAATAATTTGAGCTGCATAGGCAGCTTCGTCAGCGTAGGAAAGAGCTTTTCCGAGTCTTTCGACAAGGCGATCACCTCTCCAGCAACCTCTTTAACTTTGTATTAGAGAATATGCTACGAAATACTGAAGTCCATAGGAGAGGAACAGTATTGAGCTATAAAAGTGTCCAGTTTGAGTTTTCGAGCCGAAAGTACTTCGTAAGATTTTTGACCCCTTATGCGATGACTGTTGCATTCGACGAACTCTATGAGCTCTACGACGACATTGACAGCTGCTCCGCTGGCTAGGTCATGTATCGTGTATGGATTAAGAAGCTCCTACGAGAAAGGCGGTTGTCGAAGGGAAGCGACGAAAGGACAGACCATGTCTCCGTTGAAAGGAGATTGGCTATGGTCAGTTAAGTAAGTAAGTTAGCAATCTATTTTCTGTATAGCTGTGACTTCGTTGTTACGAACATTTTGAAGTACAGTTGAAATGACTGAGGAGTAATCGAAACAATAAAAGCGGTTTGCGATATGTGGAAGATTAATCGAGGTGAGAGGCCTCATTGGCTGCCTTTCTCAGCATTGAGCCTTAATGATATGTGCATTTAGTCTGTTGTTACTCTTGGCAAAGACGCGTCTTGTCCTGGTTAAAGCTACGACCTGCTCCTCGTAGCTTTAGGGAGTGCCTCTTTTGTCATGTTTTGCCATTCGTCATGAACTCTACTTAGTACGGAGTTCATTGCTTATTGTTTACTACGATATTATGATAAAAAGAAAAATTGTAACAATGAGCTTCCAGTTAGATCCAATATTTGCTTAATTATAAAGGGGCAAAAATGATGTCTTGCAAAGATTGAATAAATGTATTGGACGTACTGCAGCCTCCGCTGGTTGCAGCTACTGATGTTGATATTGGTTTCGTACTAAACTAGTTGGTAAGTCGCTGCGTGTCACATGTGGGGGGCTCGTTCTCAGTTGCTACTGCCGTTTAACAATTTTAATTGCCTTTGCGTGTTTAGTAAACTTAATAGTACATGTTGGTAGATGTAAGGTTTTTTTCGTTTAACAAGAAAAGGCGAAGCTGCACAAAAACTGAAGACGAGCGGATGATTTGAGAAGTACCTAAACCATTTCGGCCATAACATAATTGGGTTAAATGGTAGAAAAATGTTGTAAAAACAAATGAATTAGCAAAAAAATAATTGTGTATTCCATCTGTGAAACGTTTAAATCTTGACATTGGTTTGGCTTGTGGTTTAAATCTGTGCGAAAAGCAAAAAAAGGTTCATGCGCAGTTTTTACTGATATCGATGTGCAATAACATTCACATATTAAGTTTATCGATGCTGTCAATATCGATATCAGAAAGAAATGTATAGGGCGTTCCAATATGTTAATGCTTAATGTAATGGCCAAGGATTCCACTCTCTTAAATTTCATGATCTTCGATGTTAATGTCACATTTGACAGCTCTTGGCGGTCATGTTTGTCCAACAATTACACTACTCAACACAAGTTCATATTCAAGAACTAGGTGTGTGATCATGTTTAAATTTTAAATTAAAAATTCCCTCTGTTTTAGTCACGAGCTCATAATAAAACCTGTCTCCAAAAACTCATAGGTGAATTCGAAAAGTTGTCAATGAAACGTTTTTAGTGGCATTTATTACTATCAAATATAGCGGTTTCAGTGTAAACTCCTCAAAAACTTAATAACTTTAACTTTCTTACAAACACCGTTTTAAGCACAGCGTACGTGGAAGAACTATTCTGCTGCTTTCACACTGTTCGCTTGCCAAATGTTCATTCAAAACTTTTCAACAATATTATAACTGTTAAACTAACAGAATTGCCCATCTTAACATAAGTTTGCGCTCTGACAGAGGCGTAAAAGGTGTTACTCTCTTAACAGTGAATGTCATTAACATTAATGTAAATGAGTAAGCTTTACATTTGAGCTGCAAAACTTTTCAACAACATTATAACAGTTAAACATTAACAGAATTGCCCATCTTAACATAAGTTTGCGCTCTGACAGAGGCGTAAAAGGTGTTACTCTCTTAACAGTGAATGTCATTAACATTAATTAAGATGAGTAAGCTTAACTTTTGAGCTGCAAAATGATTCAACAGCATTATAACAGTTCAACATTAACAGAATTGCCCATCTTAACATGACACAACTAACTCAACTGTTACACAACTGTTACTCAAAGCTCTGTTACATCTGTAACAATGATACATTATGAAACATCTGATCACACACCGTCTCACATCTGTAGAAGAAGGTGCAAGAAACACACCCAACGAGCTGCTGGCGTTTGCCAAGCGCACCCAAATGCTACACGAACTCAGAAACGTTGCAGCATTTTGAGGCAGCATTTAGGGCCAACGTGGTCCATATGCAAGCAGCGCATTGTGGCTAACCGGTTACAACTATCTACTCGCTACACAGGAGGTCACCAACAATAAATGTTTGTTTTAGTGGTTTACACTTTGTCTGACAAGTTGTTCAAAAAACGGAAGCAAACATCAAATGTCTGTTTGATTGTTGTAGAAATTAGAATAAAGGTCTCAAAACACATATGTTCCAGTTAAGAAACGTGAGTGAAAAAAAAGGTTTCATATTATGTACTAAACCAAATGACTGTTTGGCCAAAAACAATGTCGCTGATGCTAGAGGATTATGTCGCTTTAATTGATTTTATTTGGTTGTCTTTTTCTTTTTTTTTGGTTCTTATAGACAATGAAATTTTAATTGATTCCAATTACCTGTTGTGGTCTAGGGAAATTAAAGTGGCGGAATTTATTATCCACGCTTGAAATCTGATTCAATTAAGCAATGTTAATGGCCAGTGTTCAATGTGTGTTGAACGTCCTCATCCTCGTCCTCGTGGTCGTCGGCGTTGTCGTCGTCGTCTTCGTCGTTGTCTACGTCATTGTGATTCTGTAAGCAGAGTATATATAATTGATCTTACCACTCTGATTGCTTACTGTGTTGTGTCGGTTTGCAATTTTATTCTCAATTGAAATGCATAGTCTTTGGCTGCTTTGGTGCATTTGTGCTCTTGTGTGAGTGTGTGTGTGTTGGCAATTAAAAACCAATCCCCAATGATTTAAAACTAGAGGCAGTGCAGCATCTGTGGACCGCACAGCGGGCACAAGGCTTGAATACATATGTACATAGTACATACATAAATCGATTTTCGATTTCGTTGTTTATTATATGTAGGAATGTTAGAATAACATTCAATAAAGGGTAAGTGCAAGTTCAGGTGTAGCTAACATCCTGTCTGGTTAGATTCCATAAAAATTGCAAATCATTAATACTTGCACCTGACGACTATGACTATGACTATGAGTACGACTACGTCTCATGGCTAGCGGCAACCTGTCTTGTTCCTGTGCCGGCCAGCTTGATTGCAATCTGCTATATTATTAAATTGTTGGCTATCTCTTGTTTATGTTTATACTTTCAGCGAAAGATCACACCGCAATTTATCGCTTCTGAAAATGTTGTTATTTTAATTCAATTTGAAGTGCTGAAGTTCGTCTCTAATTTCAAAGCATCTTTCAAACCTAAATCTAGGTTTTTTCTATATTTCGAGCAGGTTTACTTTACTCAGCTTTGAGCTTCTAAAGGTGGCACAGATCCGAGTCCTACAATTTTCAATGACTTTGACTGTGCGCCCAGCTGAATTGGAGCGATGGCCTGGGTTTTGTTAACTTTAAGAGCATCGGGCCTGAGAATTTAGGCAATCCCATAAGAAGAAGATAAGTGGGGTCAAAGCGCATGATCTTACATACATTCGTTCATGCAGAATGTGTATAATATCGTCCGCTTTGTGACATGTAGCGCCGTCCTTCTGGAACTACATGTCGTGAAATTTGCTGCCCTCAAAGAGGGGTACTATCCCCACTTCTATGGAGTCTGCTGGTGGACAAACACCTGAGAAGACTCGAAAACAAGGAAATACAGTGTCAGGGATATGCAGATGACATTGTTCTCATCGCATTGGGTAAATTTGAAAACACTCTCTGTGACATAATAATACAGAAAAGACTAAACACTACCTACAATTGGTGCAAGAAGGTTTCACTCAACCTGAACCTGGCAAAAACCGTGATAGTGCCATTCACTAGAAGATACAAGCTACAGAAAATGAGACAATTTCGCCTCATGGGACACCCTATTGACACGAGCAAGGAGGTCAACTACCTTGGAGTCACGATTGACAGAAAACTTAAATTTGGCTCCCATGTAGCGAACGCGACTAATAAATGCATCAGAGCATTATACTATACACGTGTAGGAAGACAGCAGGAAAGTCATGGGGAACCTCACCCAAAATCGTAAGATGGCTGTACCCGATGGTAATAAGACCCATGCTCACCTACGGAGCAATAGCGAACCGACCTTACTATTATACAAGGCCTGGCCTGTTTATGCATGACGGGTGCAATGCGAACCTGCCCGATTGCAACACTGGAAGTTCTAATGGACTTTACACCACTCCATTTAGTTATAGAGCTGCAAATGAAAGCAACGCTATTGAAGATGTCAGTGGAGGGAACTGGCAGAGACCACCTAATCGGAGTTCACCAAGCCGAAACACAGGGAAAGACAATTCCGGTATTCTTACAACCCAGAGATGAAATGACTACTGAGTACCACTTTAGTCGGAATTTGGAAACCATCATAAGTAACAAACGAGCCTGGACAACATTGGAGGAGATGCGTCCTATTAAAAGGCACACCATAGTTTGGCACACGGATGGGTCATTGACGATTGAAGTCAGTGGAGTCGCGGACTAGCCTGTCAGTATCTATGGTCGTTCATACCAGCGTTTTCCAAATTACTCTTCGGCTATAACTTACATAGGGTCAAGAAAATAGTACAACTAGGGAAGAATTCTGTTACGATTCTGACAGGTCTGCTTACTGTAGGCTAAAGAGACACTTGCAGAAGCTGGGCATCACCAGCTCCAGTAACTGCAGGTTCTGTGAACTTGAAGAGGAATCCTTTCTAGAATGATATAGAATACCGATGACCAAAGTAGCCCGAGTAGAACTATTCCAGATAATCAAATTTATTATTTATTTATCTACCTCGATTATCATACGTGGTAGCTAAGCGGTATTATGGTTTATCCTTGTAGAAAACTGAAATATACTTCGAATTCGCCTAAAACAAAAGCTATTATATATCTATTTTGATAAGATGACAAGAAAATACTTCATTCTAGTCGAATTTTTACTCACGTTTTGTCTCTGTAAATTCTTACAATTTAAATTTTATCGCAATGTACATAAATTTGCGTTTTTTTTAAGCTCCAAAGGCGGCTTTTCCACCACTGTGCGTAAGGTGCATAAATTATGTACAGAAATAAACAGTAACGATTAAATAATCGGAAACCCTTTGTTAACCCTTTTATATTATAATTGTTTCGAAAATTTCTGCTTTTTATGTTAATGCAAAACATTACTTTTAGCCGCATCTTGAAATAAGCTACGTTTCGTTCCTGATGTGACATGTTCGAGCTAGCAGATATTCGCCTTGTCCATATGTTTAACGTCAACTACTAGCCATGACTTTTTGCTTTCGCGCTTCCGCTCCATTCAACAGATTAGGAGAAGTCGTCAGCGAACAGCTAACATGCGTAGAGCAATTCATATACGTATATGTACTATATAAACGCCATGACACAGTGAAATAGCCCAGTGCCAATGGTATAAGCTCCACAATCCTTGCAAATAAAACGACGCCTCATTGCATGCCAGAACGCTACAAAGCAGTCGCTAGCGGAGAGTCGACTCCTATTTTAGCCATTTTCGATTTTTCACCCATCGACGACTTATCGGCACACAAATCAACAGCATTCCTTTAGAGCAAGAGCTCGGTTGGGTGAGCTCTTACCATGTTCCATGTTTCGTTTTAGGGGCCAAGCTCCAAGCTCATTCGTATGCAATTTAACGTGTCCACGCGTAGCTTACCAGTGCAGCTTCTGCTGCTGCTGCTTCTTCTTCTTCATCTTCGGGTTCTAGCACCTTATAAGGCTTACGGTTTGTTACTTGTGATAAATCTGCCACACATTGTCTGCGGATTTCTTGTACCGGAATTGTGTGCAAAATAGTTGCACTTTAGCTGCTGCCTCAGTTGCTGGCTGCAAGTTGCAACTACTATGACTACTACTACGTTGGGGGATTTGTAAAGTGACCGCCGTAATCAAAGAATATGGGTATTTAAATTCAAGCTGACTATTCTGGGCTTCGAGCTGCAGCGGTCAACTACAAGGGTTATCTTTATACATATTATATACAAAACATGTACATATATAATTACTATGCGTGTGCAGTAGCCGGTTTACAAGTTAAACTGTCTTCGTTTTGATTGCAACTACAAAGCACTAACAAAACGACCAGCATAGTATTAGAGATGACGATGAGATGATGAGTTCAAACTGCAACGAAATATGCCATTCCATAATTTGACTTTTAATCTTTAACAGAGAAGAGACTGTAGTGATCTCATACCCACAAACAGAGAGATACTTACTTTATACATAACTGTTACGCAAGCAGTTACAATCCAATTACACACACACTTACATTTGCATATATATGTATTTATGTCTTTGCTGCAGTTTGAAACGTGCAACGTACCAAAAAATGCCAATCAAGTACTATTCACTGTTCTATATAAAAAGTACGAAACTTCTTATAAATTATATTGAAACGATCAAATTACAATAAATGTGCACAATTTGATTCGGGCATAAAGTGATGAGTTAAGGAAAACGAAAAGCAGCTGTAGCATGTCGAAGTTTTTGTACTCTTCTTCTGTATGATACGAGATAAGGTGAGATGAAGTAAGATGAGATGAGATGATGTATCTCATCACTAGTATCTATTATTTGAGTTCAAAAAATATTTGTTAAAAGAGCTGCCAAGTGAACCTCTCCATCAAGGTTTTTGTGTAAACCAATCGAAAGAAAAGTATTACGTGGATTCGCTGCAAAACGTCGGCCAGTAGTACAGTTTTTGTGCTTTTTCACATCCTTTAACTATTTTGGGCTCTCGTTCAGATGGTTTAAGACGCAATTCTGCCCACGACTGTAGTTTTTTCAAATCCATATCCTCAGCTGTATCGATAGCGATAAGAATAGCATATTCTTTTATGAAACGATTCTTTCATCCAGTCAATACGGCTAGTGTTTCTCCGATTAGAAAACCTTTTCGCTAAACGGTAAGGTCTGTAACAATGCTGTCGTTCTAGACAGCTCTTATGTTCGCGCTGATAAGTGACATCAAAGTGTGTGTTAAATGGAGAGTAACTAACTGAACGCCCAGTGCAGACAGATCTTAAAGGATCTGAAAAAAAGACAAAAGGCAAAGACGCCTAGGTGGACAGAATCTGATAATGACTATTTGCCATCGACCAAAAGATGAAAATCACATTTGCACAATGAGTTTTTGGGAGAATTAAGTATTAGGTATTTGTCAGAATTCACTTTCCTTTCGCTCTCAGTAAAAAATCTTGTTTTTGTGTTTTTTCATCTTTCATCGTCACCAAAATTTTGAGGGTTCCACATCTGCCTGTCACAAAAACGCACAGGCTGTCCACTGCCCCTAATGTGAAGTCACAAATCGTCTAAGCAAAAAAATCGAATCAGCCTTGCGCATTACCAGAAACTTGGAATAGAATATCAACTTAATCATTGCAAATAGGACACGGTGTACATACGGTATACGCTGCTGTTATAAATATTTGTAATAAAAAAAATTAAAATTTTGATCGATATGTTTGAATTTTAAATTAAAAGACACATTTCATGAAATATAAAGATTTTTCAGATTTTGTTAACATTTTGATTGTGACGTCACGTTTTCGGAACACCCCTTTCCCCAGCGTCAAAAAAAGTCATAATTCGATGAACGCCCCTCCGTTGGTGACGTCATTTATGAGCAGCCACTAAACACTTTTACTCCTTTTTCGGTTGCCCTGCCCGTTATTTATTTCATTACCATCCACACAACACTATATTGCAGATTTTGTCGCGAAAAATTTCGCGTATCTCCGTACTAGGCTTAAACGATAATTTGAGCTCTTGCATTCTTAAAATGTGTCGTAATTGTTTGTATAGAAAACCTCGCCTAAAAGCAGAAAACTAAATGAAAATCAAATCAAAAAGTTGAACAACGAAAACGTCTTTTAGTTGCGTGGTTCCATAAACGTATAAATTTGTATAATTCGGTAAATTCTCTGATGGTGAAAGGAATCTATGAGTGTTACAGGTTTTAAAGACAATAGTTCCCTGGCACTTTCGCTATGACAAAAAGGTACTGAAAAAGTGATTATGATTGACTAGCAAAAAAAATAATATCGCTGCAGGGCTAACTACCAGTTTCCATTGAAACAAGCCCAATAACCGATTTCGTTTGTTTTGCAATTCAAAATATAAAATACCAGCAACAACAACAATCAAAAGAATAAAAAAAAAACATTGTCTAAGCAATTGCAACTACGCAGAAATAAATGTTATTCCACACATACGAACCGAAATATGGCGTAGATATGAGCATAACTTTTTGGCAAAAGGCATATTAACTTTTGCATAAAGTATGCAATATGTCATAAAAAAGTCATTTCATGTTTTAACCATAATCTTTTACAACTCGAATCCATGTTGGGAAAATTAGGCAACTTTAGTAGCTATCATTAAAGTTTAATTGTTTTTGTTTGCAGAGTTCATGTTATTGTTACTTGGCACAAAGACACATATGCATATTGAGAATGTTCTATGTACTATACTATACTATATAATATCACTCTCTCATTTTGACTGATAAACATTGCCAGTCTGCAACTCGTAATAAGGAGAAAAGCCGCTAAAAGCTGAAGTCCGAAAAGAAACTGAGAGCAGTGCATTCAAAAGAGGCATTGGCGTACCTGGTTAAGTATACCTTGTTGTCCGCTTCTAGCTTTCTTTGTTCGAAAATCGATACCCTTTTGCCATTGGCTTCCTCAGTTTCGTAAATCATTCGACGTTCTAGATGCTCACAAAGTCTCTTGTGTGAGCCGAGGTGTCAGTGTTCTTATTGTCGTGATTTGGTTTTCCTTATTTTTTCGAAATCTTCTGGTTATATATCATTCACAACTGACCTTTCTATGATTCTCGAATGCTAACTGTGGATTTTTCAAAACCACTTAACTTGAAATAAGACAATTTCCCAGAACTTTCCTTTAATATTGTTCCGTACTCAGTTTTTTCCGGTCACTCTCAGGTTTCGAGAATTTCGCAAACCTTAATTTTCGATACAATACTTAGTATTGAATGAATAAAACACTTTTCGAAATTGATTGAATTCAATATACTTTCTTTATATCGCTATATATAAATGCGCTAAGAAAAAATTCAGTGTGGTACTAGATAAGTTTCATCTTATTTGAAGTAAATAAGTACTGTATATGTTGGAAAAAGAAAACATCAATAAGATACATACACTCTTCTGTCCTCTTCGCAATGAGCTGGTATGGGAGCATCCTCGAATGTCGAGGACAAGGCGAACACTAGTCTCTATATGTAAATGCTAAGCAGAAATTCAGTGTGGTACACATTGCTTCTCAACTACGCAACTTTTTCAGGTAAAACTCATACTATTCGAAAGGTAAAATGCCTGCGGTTTGCAGAATATTAGTTTCACTTGGTTACGTAGCGTTTTAGTCAGGTAAAAATTGATTTGCTTGAACTACTGTATACGTTAGAAGAAATAAAAACAACAACAAGGTATATTGTTCACACGCGTTATTACGTTTTTTTTTCTCCTCTTCATAATCTGCTGTTATACGAGCGTGTATTAAGTCATCAAATATCGACGACAAGGTGATCACTTGTAGAATATATAGATGTTGAGGGAATCACATGTCATGTCAGTTCATTATACATACAAAGATGAAGGCTTTCTAACACGCAAACATATTTAAAGCGAGAAGCATAGGAATTCGAGATTAATCCCATACACCAATTTATTCAGGGGTGTCCCAGAAATCCCAGATTTTCAGACAAAAAATCTTGCAGAGCGTGGAAAATCAAACAAGAAGTCATCTGGCCAACGGATTTTTATAGGAAATTTAAAAGAAAGTTTAGGCAAAACTGTCGAGAGATTTCCAGCACACACCTGATTGTTTGTCAAGGCGAATGCAAGGTGAACTCGACTGGTAAATTATGTAGTGGTAATCCATCCTTGCATATCCAATTAACTTGGAAACTCATTTAGCTGATTAGTAGCTTCATCCAGATTAGCCAAAACCGATTCGAACGAATATAATTCTACATGAATTGCTTTTTGAGTTATGATTTTCAAAACATCGACATTCTTATATTTTACATATTTATGGGCGTTGTCCAAATTTTGAATATAGGCATCCATTACGTTCAAAATAAAAAATGTAATTGGCCATACAAAATGCGAATTTTCCAATTTTCAACCAAAATCTATATATTATATAAATAGACTTAGGAAAATTTTTGGACCCCTTTTTCACCATCTATATGGCAGCAAATATGGGTGAAACTTAAATCGTTGTGTAGGGAATTTTCATAAAAAGTGCAGAATATATGTTTTATTCATATATTTTTGCCAAATCATAGGTAAAAGTAATAAAAAAAAAAAACATTTATGTAGAGATGTCTTTACTTTTTGGTTACTTTTGGTTACTGTTCACGAACGTTTTCTCAGTTAGCAATTGGCATTGCTCGCGCAAAAGCAGTAAGCGACGGAAGAACATGACTGTTTCATATGTATTTGATACTCACAGCTTAGTTGCTCAGAAATCAGAAATGATTTTGAATTAAAAAATTTATGGATTTAGATTTGCAGTCTGTGATTGCGGGGCTACCACTAGTCTTAAATAAGTTAACTAAAGTTTGTCCCAAGTGAAGGTTCAGATTTCGCACCAATTTGCGAATTTCGCGCGAATGCATAATGCTCTTAAAGGCTTTGTAATGAATGATATAAGTTACACGCATTTTAACTCCTGTCTTTAATGCGCTTCCGGCAGTTAAGTAAATTAAGTTTATTTCTTTATTATAATTGCGCCTAAACCTATAACTGGCACCTTTAAGTGTGGCTTTTAAGGGTATGCAACGTTTGTTGCCGCTCTAGAAACATTTTCGCCGTGGTTGCTGGTACATACCTTCCAAAAAACCTGTTTTGCAGGCACAGCTTCTTGCCTTAACAGCTTAACAGCGCCATGTAAGCCGCTGCACCTGCAGCTTGGCATTTTCTCTTTTAGTGTGCATCGGAAAATGGCATGTTTTTTCTTGCTTTTGCAGTAAAATAGTTTTTGAAAATCAACGTTTTTCCGCTTGTTTAACGTTTCAACTAAATATTCAAATTGTGAAAATTCAAACTATTTAGCAGGATACAAAAGATGCTAATCGAAAATAAGTTGTCTATGTAAAAAAAAAAAGAATATAAATAAAAATAAAAAATGGCTACAATAAAACACTTATAAGCTGCTCAACCTGCCCGAGCCAAAGCCGGTTTACGAGCAACAATTTCCTAACAGTTTAGCCGTGTTCCACCGCGATCCACATGTTCCAACGTTCCAACAGCCATTCAGTCCAGCGGACAGCGCCCACTTGTTGCGGCGACAGCGGCACATTCTGTGTTGAGCGATACGTGAAGCGAGACGTGTGTGTTTGAAGTCGTCGCAGCAAAAATATTCGAAAGTTTTTCGCAAAGTGCTTCTCGCCCGTTGTTTGTTTGTTTGTTTGTTGTTTTTGCACGTGCGTACCGGTTTTGGAGCGCACTCCGCGACCCTGTTCCGTGCGGTTTGTTAAGTTGTTGTGCGCAGGCGTAAAGTTAGGGCAAACGCCAAACGCTTGTATGCATATGGTTTTAGAAAAATAACAAAAAGAAGTAAAAAGCTTGTTTTGTTTGATTAATAAGTAAAAATAAAAGAGAAAAAAATTAACGATGTGGTCATATTAAGACAAAACTGTGTGCATAATGTTGGTTCAAGTTGTTTACCACACAATTTAATCGAACAATATCCGAAATGTAATTCGCTTAAAGCGTACAAAAGAATTCCATAAAAATAAGTTCACGTTTTCACGTTCCCACCTTACACTTACGATCCACAAGTGTGCCGCGCTGCCATGTACCAAGAATTTTATTATTTTACAATAAAAAATACGGTCACATATATACGTATTAACTTAAGCAATCGCCAAATCTGCAGATGTATGCATAAATTTTGGGCAAAAAAAAAACTTGTCGTTTAAAGCGCAGAACATGATAGCCATATCCATAGCAGTAAACTTGCCCTATTATCTCGAAACTAGCTAGATAGCTTTAAAAGACAAATGATCCAAGCAATAGTCGTAAATGATATTAAAACTGGAAAACTGTATATTTATGTTTGGTGCAGTTGGGAGATGCAATTAAATATATTTGACAACTATTCGGCAGGTATCTCTAGACGGTTTTGGCCTGAATTGCATTTTACATCTGTTGAAAATTAGCGAAACAAAAGCTTGTTTTGTTATAATTCCTCCTATAATACCACAACTTTTTTATGTTTGGTGTTCGGCCGATTTTTAGACAGCTTTTTAGAAAAAACTATATTTTCAATAGATGCAACGAATCTTTACCAACACTTGGTATTCAGCCTATTTTTTGACCAATTTTTCGGTATTCGGCCGAATTGCGGCAACGTCTTAAGACAAATAGTCGCTCATGAAATGAAATCTTTAAACTTCTTTTGCCAACATGGACAATATTTCGTATTCGGCCTATTTTTTTTTACCAATATTTGGTATTCGGCCGAATAGCGGCAACGTCTAAAGACAAATAGTCGCTAATGAAATGAAATCTTTAAACTTGATTTGCCAACATGGACAATATTTCGTATTCGGCCTATTTTTTTGACCAATATTTATTATTCGTCCGAATAGCGGCAACGTCTAAAGACAAATAGTCGCAAATGGTGTGAAATCTTGAAATTTGTCTGGCCAACATGGACAACATTCCGTATTCGGCCTTTTTTTGGACCAGTATTTGGTATTCGGCCGAATAGCGGAAACGTCTAAAGACAAAAAGTCGCTTATGGTGTGAAAACTTGAAATTTTTTATACCGACATGGACAACATTCCGTATTCGGCCTAGATTTTTAACCAATATTTGGTATTCGGCCGAATAGCGGCAACGTCTAAAGACAAATAGTCGCTAATGCAATAAAATCTTGAAATTTTTTTTGCCAATGTGGACAACATCGGCCGAATAGCGGAAACGTCTAAAGACTAAAAGTCGCTAATGGAATGAAATCTTTAAATTTGCTATTCCAAAGTGCAGATAAGAAATGGAACATCTATAATTGCTAATAGTGTATAGTTATATATAGTTAGCTCGCTTTTGAAGACAAATGAATTTACTGAAATGCAACGAAAATTGGCGGGCTATTATTGTCTAAATTAGAGACAGCAGGAAATCTTGGCAACTATTCTATATTCGTCCTAAACAATCATTTCGACTGAACTTTACATATGCAGCTTTTGAGAACAAATGATATTGTTGCAGATAAAGATGCAACGAATATTTGGCAAATATTTTGTTTTGAGCTTTTATACAAATTATATTAACAATATGCCAATAAAATTTTTTATGCCAACTTGATGATTGAAGTGCAGCTAATAGATGCTAGCAACATACGACACCTATTCGGCGACCTATTCGGTAATTTTATCTATTGTTCCCGATAGAAAAGGTAAGCAGAGTGAAAGGACAGTTGAAAGGAAACAAAGAGTAAGGAGATGTAGTAGAGTATTTCAGAATCGCATAAAAGATCGGGAAGACTGCGCAAAGGGAAAGTATATACCTCACTCATGTGAAGTGTATCACTTCTCAAAATGCACTTTCGTGTTCTGTCGTTCTGTAGAGTCATTCTCTTGGGACGGCAATGAGAGCCACCCATATATTATGACCCGTTATTAAATAAAGCAGAGCTCGCAGATATTTCTTTACTGACGAAGTAGATATCTGGGGGCCGTTGGATTGGGTTTTCTAAAAATCTCAGGCTCAGGCTTTGTGAAGTCAAGTCTTCGCTTGCCAAATCAACTGACGTTTCAGCTCATCGTACGGAAACCCAGTAGAGACTGACTCTCTTATGGTGCGAAATCATGAAACAATTAAACTAAGAGGCGGCGCCTTCCTGTGTGCAACTGTTGGCGCTCTATGCGCATGTACGTCACAAGATGCCTTTTTGTAACTATATTTATTTTCAGTTCTAAACACGGTACTTTATTTTAGTTCACTTAGTTCACAACTGGAAATGCCAATGGAACGAAAAAGTTTGATCTTATGACGTCACGCGCAAAAGTTATTTTTCGCTGCCGAATAACGGACCTGCGCAATGCGCCTCCTTCTTTTCATTGAGTCATGGTGCGATATCATGCTGTGTCTGGGTCTTACACTCACAGACCACGCATAGAAGACGCATAGACCGGGTTCTAAGGTGAACTTTTTTGTTAATCCGAGTTCGTAAAAGTGAATGTGAAATCTGGAACGGAGGTGTTAGTTCAGTAGTACAGTTTTTGGTGAGCGAACTAAGCGTGCGTTTGGTTCTGGTAATGATGTTCAATTTCTTTTTAATGCTATTTTGAACAATTAGAAGCTATTTTCTGTTACTACTTTTGTTTTGGAAGTATGTTAAACGTTATATAATTGGTAATTACGACTTCAGTGGCACACCAAATGAACTTGTTTAGATAGAAAAAGGAACACACGATGCCCAAAAGTAGTTCAAAAAAAAGACTAGTTCGATTGAGCTAATTGTGGAACACTGCGTTGGTTTTGCATTATTACTAGACAAAAGGTGTTTATTTAGCAAGTTTTTATGACGTTATTAAATATTTAAAATGAATCAATGACAAATTATGATGAATAAAAACCAGTTTTTGTTTTTGCGGGCAGTAAATGTATGTGTTATTTTTATATGGTCGATTATGGCAGCTTCCGAAAATAGTCTCCTAATATAGACACTGCTGCTAAGTGACGAAAGTTAAAGTTTAGGAAACTTCATTAGTTTTGGTTGTTTGCAGAATATGTGGGTCTTCGGACAAGATGGCGGTCGAGTATATGGTATTCTCTTTGTTGCAGCATTATATCAGCTATGTGCACACCGAAAGATCTGCTTTTTGGCCAATTATGCGAATATTTGGCGCAGAGTAGCGCCATTTTCCGTTACTTTCTTGTTGATTCATCTGTTTGTTTGTGCAGCAAATGCGTGTAGAATGCGCAATCAGTGCGATCGTATTGCAATATTTTGAAATAGGTCATGCATACCGAATTTTTTGAGGCCGCCAGAAGTGTCTACAGCTCTGAAAGCTGGCAACAGATTCGTCATATTTAATTTCAATTTTTAGACAATTTTTTTCACTTGAACTTTTATGGTGAAGTGTGCTGGTCGCTCTTTAGCGTGTGAAGTTGCACACACACATATACACATATACAACCAACGAAAAAAGTGAAATCAGATATTTTTTGGCAAGCTTTTGGAACAAGTCTTTCTCTTTAAGAAGAAAACAAATACACATAAAAAAACACAAAAATTAATTTCATACTTCTTACGTTTTTAGTGAAAATGGCAACAAAGCTGTGCTAAAATTTCAATTAAATTTTCAAATTCGTGCTTAAAACTAGTGTGTTTTGAAATCAATATATATACAAATGTGCGAAATGTCTTAAATCTGTTGACACACAAAATCAATGAAACACAAAGTTCGAGCTTAAATTGAGCTTCAATTGTTCGGAATCATCTTAACGACTGTCGGCGGATTAGTTTTGTAAACACAATCAAAGGGTGAGTACTTAAGCTATTATTAACCTTTTGTAAAAGTAAAAACTCAGATTTCCAGACAAGCAAAACTATATTTTTAAGAGATACAAGCAAAATACAAAGAAAACGTAAGCACCAAAACTCGTTTTATATAATCAAAATGGCCACATTCGTATTAAAGAGAAATAAACACAGATGGTTTTGGCGTAGCAGCATTTTTTTTCACTTCGTAGATGGTCAGGTCGAGTATTTTTTACTTATTGCCGTTTTGTAAAATCGCTAAATGTCACGAACGTCTGCATGTATATAGCCAAAATGTCACACCAACAGGTAGATTTATCAAACAATACGCAAAGGTCTGCATAATAATTATTATGTTCATATTATAAGGTTTCTATACATACCCGCAGAAGATGGACTGCATGACGCATTGGCTATACATGAACATTCTTAACACTAGATTGCCGGATGTTGGGCATATACCTATTTTGCCTGACTCAAGCATCAAAATTTAAGTTTTTTATAAAAACTAGCTGGCCCACAAACTTTGCTTTGCCCAAAACCTTCTCCCCTGCACTTTTTGAGCTCGTTTTGTAGGAGATTGTGCAGCAGGTGTCGCAGCTACACGATTTACAAGATCTTTAATACTTTAAAAAGGTTGTACTGGTATTACATTTTCTCGAACTACTATCTCGTCGAGCGGCTCGAGTACTTTTGTCAATGTTTTCTCTTCTGGACCGTCTCCCAATCCAATTCGAATTGTACACTTTTAAAATGCTAGCTTATGTAATATATTTTTATTACGTCACTTAAGAATATTGCTGATCCTGTCCACCTACCGGACCCAAACTGGCAAGAAGACCAAACGAATATTTGGTCCAAATAAAAAGTCATTTGGTTCAGTGGCTCTCGAGTTTATTTAACGTGTACCCTGTACGAACAATTTTATATATTAAAATGATGTTATTTTTAAAAATTTTACATTTATATTCTGTTTTTAAAATAAATTTCCCGCAGATTTGTTTATTCCATTTATCGAAACGTATAAATCGAAGTATTTATCTCTGCACATTTGAAGAAAAAAGGAGGTCAGCACTTCTTAGATCATAAATACGAACACGTATCCTATCCAATGTTTTTTTTAAAACTTTACGATCTTCAAGTTCAGTGCATTATCTTATTATTATTCCATCATACTTTTGTCCATTATCAAATTAAAAGCATTCTTTACAGTATCTAGTGTATTATCTCTTTCGGAATATGTAATTGGCCGTAAGTTGTCTTTGAATTTGGTATGACAGTGAAATCTACCAGTATTTCTACCACCTTTCAATGTTTCCCATTATGTCCCATCAGCAGCCTTTTGTGTTGAAAATTCTGCATTATCAGATCTATCTTCATTGTCTAATTCACTTTCGGTTTTCTGGTATATAGCGTACTCTCTTTTTGCTAGGAGCTTTGTAACGATCGCTGTCACTTGATTCACAATTTCTTCTTTTTCTAGGAGCTGTATGATGAATATCTTCATCTTCACTGCTCGAAAATGCAATCCTATAAGCTTGATTCTCCATTGCATCCCCAATTTCAACTATTTTTGATTGGTCTTCTCTTATTTGGGTCAGTTTTCTTTTTCGCAATTCAAGATCTCTTCGATTATTTACTGTAATATCAATCGAAATGAATGAATTTTTAGAACTTAGGAGTGTGGAGAGGAAATTGGAATTCTAATTCTATGAAAAACCAACAAATCTTTAAAAAAAAATTATATTAATTTTTCTATATATATAGCAATAAAATCGTAAATGAGTCAAATTGAACGGCTCCGGCTATCTAGTGTTAATCACTTTCTCGAGAGCACCTTTGTATGTATCTTTGTAAGTATACCAAATATCTTTCGTTGTAGTAAGTAATATTTTTCGTTGAAAATGTTTGCAAACCAATAAGTAGTAAAAAAATAATAAGCAATAAACTTTCACTAATTGTAAACAGGAAAATCTTCATGCATATTTTCATTGCTCCGCGCATGTAAGTAAGTTTAGGTTTGTATAAGTGAAAGATTATGTACACTTATGGCACACACTGACATCCGTTCAAATCTGAACAACGTTGAAACCCTAAAAGAGTAGCCTTAAAGAGGTTTAAGCAGGTTGTTTTAGCCAGTTAACCACAAAGTGGTGATTGATCCTTTGTGTTGAGGGGCATTCAAAATAAATTGTTGAATGAAAGCGTTCTTTCATAATTCCGCTACAGTAAATACCGGGCCCACACCGGAGTTCAGTTAAACACGATGCTTTAATGTGCCACCTAAGTGTACACATAGCACAACGTTTTTGGTACAATGCGCCGACTAACGCCCATTCAAGAACATCAGCCGAAGCTGTTGACTCTTCAGTATTGATTTGAGTGCATGCATTCGAGCATGCATTCCCCCTTGGGTAGAGGCGAAGCGTATCTATCAGCTCTTCTGCTTTATGGGCAGCATCCGGTTAAAACGCAACTCCATGCCGAAAACAAGGTGCTGTCCGCGATTTATGTAGGTGTCAACCACTGCCACCACGTTACAGCCTTGGAAACTGCTCAACCCGTGGTGCCGAAATTACGCGCTCGGTTGGCTCTCCGCTTTAAGCCTGCCCCACAGGCTCGAATTTGGGGCACCCCGGCAGTTTTGGCAAATCGCCCGGGATTGGTTACACATGCACCTCTTGTGGCTCTATCTTTACTCGTTTTTCAGTAAAAATGAAATTTATAAACAATGCGTCCAATCGTTGATCATAGTTAAATATGTACAAAATTCTTCCAATTTTGGTTTGCAAAAAAAAATTAACTATACAACAAGTATGAAATATCGATTTTTTAGAAGCTTCCAATTTTTTTGGCCGTTTTGTGGCTAAACACGAACTCAACAAAAAATTTCGGAATCGACAAGATGAAACCGCATCCAATTAAGTTACATTGTATCGAAAAACTAAAATGTTTTTTTTTTCACTAAAACTTACTTTTTCCGATCTTGATGAAAGGCAGATATTACTTTAAACTGAAAATATTCTCACTGCGACCTATTTTTGAAACGGTTGTTCCTATCAACTTCAAGCTCGGCTCCCGATGGTGTAGTAAGCTTAATTCCGCTTCCTAAATACCATATGCAACTTAGATTTCTTACAAAAATCTTAATAACTTTTAATAAATTATATTTCTCAATGAATTTGTTCATTAAAATTAAAATACAAAAAATCTTCTGTTCACCTTACCAATTAGGAATTTCCCGAATCGGTAAAAATTTTAAATTATAAAAAAATTTAAAATTTTACAGTTTTATAAATAAGAAATGAATTTCTAAAAAACGATTTTAAAGTTAAGTTTGCCAAGTTGTCTTTTTATTTTTTAAAAAATCTTTAAATTCTTTTAAAAAAAAAGCGCCAACTTTTATGTCTGAATATACATTAGGAAGAATTCAGCAAATTTAAGTAAAATACTGAAATTTCGAGGTTTACAAAGTAGAGCTGCAAAAATATCGATAGTACTAACTATCGATGTTTTTTGTTCACTATCGACAGTATAAGATTCTTTCGAAGCGATGTTACTATCGTTACTATCAAACACATCGTATGGCGCCTTTATCGATAGTTTTGCAGCTCTACTACAAAGCCTCTTTTGAATACAGTAATCTTGTAACTTGGCATACTTTTACCTGTTTCGCAAAGTGTTCTATTCTATAGTACACTGTTTATTATCATACCTAATAGGAACCCTAGGGATCCTAGCCTACGCAGTCACTCAGAAGCATTTCTATCAGATATCAATGACATGCCGCTCAGTAGTTCAACATTCGTCTAAAATCCTGATGCATGCCGATGACGTGACTGGTACACCAGACGGCAGCGCTTGGAGTTTTCTACATCATGACCTCGATTACCGCTTGGAAAGGTGTGCAGCTCAATCTAAACTGTGACAAGTGCATGATGAATGTTGAGTTTTTTGCAAAGATTTGCCACTCGTTGCCAACATAAACTTGATGATTCCGGTTTCTTTTAAAGCCAGCAATTTCTGCTTGATGGTTATACTCACTTTTTATAGGCATACTAACACCTTGGTCAATTAAACGTAATGTCTGCTTGGATTGACGAATATGTGGGCGAAAGAGTTTTAGGATACTTATGTGTCAAATATGAGACTGCTGCTGGGAACCCAGTGCAAAGTCTGGCGGCTCAGAAGCAATTTCTGCTGCTTGCGTCTCTTTTAACTTTATCTCAGACTGGGCTAAAACTCGCCGTTCTCTGTCGTAGTCTAGTTCCACGATTCTGCGGTTTGTCGTGGGGAGTTGTCTGGTGGTCAGGCAGTTCTTCGTTTCGTGCCAAAGCCCACTGAATTTCCCGTTTCTCGCCGACAGCACTCCATGGTTACGATGCACAGCAAAAGATTATTTGCGTAATTTGGAAATTTTCTTCATGTTTGCTTTTGGTGCATGGCGCCTGCAGATCACGCTTGAGTGTGCCTTCTTGTCGATCCGTTCCACCGCGACTTTTCTATTGTGGGGCACCTTGTGTGCTGTTGCAAAGAAACATAATGTAAGGAAGTAGCCCAGTTGGTCTTTCCGGAAAAAGTGTAGGTTACAAGTGGTTTATGCCTGCATCCGGTTCCCCAAAGAAACATAATGGAAGGAAGTAGCCCAGTTGGTCATTCCGGAAAAAGTGTGCGTTATAATGTTTTATCTGAACGCAGTACTTAGTGTTGTATGAGTGCCTCCGATTCCTTCAAAAAAAGGGGTAGGTGGAAGTAATCCAGAGAGTCTTTCAGGAAGGTTACCCAATCTGGGCAAACTTGCTAGCCTCCATTTATCTTGTAGCCTGTATGCATCTACCAGTTCTCCCACTCGCTCCACGAAATCCAAGGGATCAGTGGTTTCATCTTATGTCACTCACCACAGCCGCACTCTGTGCATTGCGTCGGCCTGTGTTTTGCCGGTGGGTCGTTGTGGCGTTGGACCACGACCTTCATGCGGGCGCCGGTGTCTTCTTGTCCGCTTTGCCTGGCCAGCCGTGAGCTGTCACAGATTTATATGGTGACATCAGCCTCAGGTGTTCCTTGAGTCATTATTCGCATATTTCCTCGGTGTGCTTTCCTTGCTTGATGGATTCAGCGTGCCTCTTGCGCAGCGCTTACGTGTCTAGTTTGAACTTTGCAGCCGGTTTGAGCAGCTCCACCTTCTAGCGTTGCATATCCAGGAAGTTATTGTCTAGTTGCGTTTCGTGTGTTGACGTTTAATTGATGCTCCTGGGTTACTGCTGGGGCTCAGCGCAAACTTCTATGTTAAGACCGTCATACGATCCAGATGGAATTTTTCTGTTTTAGTATTTCCTTCTGTGTAACCGGAACTTTGAAGCCATTTAGAGTTATTTGTCAAGAATGCAAAAGATAATTTTTGTAAATTTTTTTTCCTTCTTTTCCAAAGCCCCTTCTATGCTTATACTGTTCTGCGCTCTATGTTTATGTATATTTTTGGCTTCATAATTAACTGTTTAATTGTAGTCGTTAAAGTCGTGGTGAGATGCCTCATATGCCTCCCAGCATCTTCGGCGTTGCATGGAGTCCGCGTTAGTCGCCATTTTCAACCATTCATTGGCATTCAAGCCTCTAAGCCGAGATCTTTAGGTTGCTTCTTGGTCATAAGCGGTATTTCGTTCACCTTGGGCGCTTTTCAACACGGTATTTTCGTATTTCTGGGTAAACACCATTAGGTGCGAGCTCGACGTGTTGATGTTAAGTCCGAAAGTAAAAGATGTAATAGTAAATAATCAGCTTATAATCTTGCATGTTAACATATGTACACATGTAGGTTTTGTGAAACTTTTGTCATCTTATTTGATTGTCTGCAAAAGTCGAAGAAAAACAAATATTAGAATATAAGAAACCAAGAGAAGAAAATTAGCGCTTTCTTAATTTTTAGCTAATGTTCGCGCTGTGGTCATTGACTTTTATGAAACGCTTCTTCTTCTTCTTTTGGCTGCTCAGCTAAGCGTTAAAAGTACATGCAAATTTTTAGTTATTAATTATACATTTTCGTAGCTGAAATTTGTTAGCAACACTTTTATTATATAGAATCTTTCACACGCTCAAAATAGGCCAGACTGACAATTTATTTATTTTAATTGGCGCATAAATCTAGATAACAACTCTAGAGACAAACTTAATAGCCGCATTACATGCAATTGGCTTAAATAGAGAGGAGTATAAGACTTTCTCAAAAAGAAAAAAAAAATTAAAAACATTTTTCATCTCGATTATAGAAAGATCATTTTAATAAGCAACTTTTACGCCGCAGAACGTTGACCTGGTTTTGGCAGCTGAATTTTGGTTTATATAAGTCGAATACAAAAAGGAACGGGAGAGTTTCGTTAGTTGAGCATTTTGCATTGGCAACAAATCAAAGCCATATGCAACTGCAGCTCTGAGGGCTTAAGGTCTTAGCCCTCTGGAGGAAGTCGATTGCTGCGTTGCATATCTCAAAGAACCAGACTAAAGAAGCCACAAAACCGCTAATTGTAATTTGATAACTGCGCAACCCAACAGTTCGGATTTCAATTTAATTTTACTTACATACATACTCAGTGTGTGATTTTCTTGATAACCTACGAATCAGTAAAGTTTTTTTTTCTCACATATAATTTTAACGGCAAACAAGTAACAGCAGCAAACATTATATACCCTAACAATACCAGCGATATTGCTGCAAGTCAAAATATAGGCACAATGTGAAATGAGTACTCAGAGTTTCTCGAAAAAACTCCTTAATTGAAATAAGCACAACTTGTGCTCAATCGACAAATTTGACTAAAATGATCAGGTAGATCTAAAACATTCAGCTATGAGTTCTCTCCACAACAACTACCTACATGCTCTTCTTTTCGCTCTCCCTGCTAATACAACACACTAAAATTAAAGTGCAGCCTTCTCGGGCTGCTGTTAACTCCGCTTATAGCACACAAACAAGTGTAAAGCCATTCGAGCGTGATACACAACATCACTTAATTTGAGCTTTCGTCAACTTAAAATAACTGAGATCTTGCATAATAGTTGGCCTTTTTTCGGTTGTACCACCTGTAATACACGGAAAGCATAAAAAGGCATAGTGGCAACTCTGATTGACTCTGCCGCGTCTCCGATGGAAGAAACAGGGAGAGGGCACACTTACTAACTGGATTGGTGAAGGAGCGCTCACAGCAGACAGAGGCAACTCTATATCAAAAATGTTGAATCCTCCAACAACCCCAGTCTTCTCGATGTCCGGCCAGATACTTCTGCGCCGTGGTGCTGCTTTGGCAAGGACTATTGATTTTCATGTAGTTCTTGGCCTTACAACTTGCCGTTTAGCTTGAGAACACCATTCGAAGGATTGCTTTTAAGTACGCAAAAAGCTCTCTCCTTAATGTATTCTTCTTTAAGCTTGTCAAATTGAATCCAGCGTTTTTCCAGTTTTCTTAGTCGTATCCTCAAAAATGACGTTTCTTGAAGTTATGATCAGTCATCCCTCTGATCTAATCTCTTAGCGACGAAACATTTCTTGAGGTTTGGAATAGCTCAAATCTCTTCTAAAAAGGATTTCTCACATATACAAAACAAATTAAAAGCAAATTTACCCTTTTTTTTTGTAAATTTTGGATCACTGATTTCGAATTTGGCGTTTTGAATTTCCTACGATTTCAAATTATCGTTTTGTCAAAAAATTCGATATTTCGCGAGTTTTGAAGTCAGCAAGTCGCATATTACCCGATAATCTTACTTCCGCTCTAGATGAATTGTAGCTTAATTAAAGGCTATAAAATATTGATTACTGGGAACGGTGTTTTAGCCAAGAGCCTTTCATTAAGGTCAAATTTGTTGCCGAGAGATTTCTGGCACACCAATGATTAATCGTTGGAGCGAGATAGAACTAGAAAACACTAGTCGTCCTTTCTCAAAAATCGATTAAATGATAAAATTACTCTAATTCGATTGGGTAACATCGCCTTCAATAAATCGGTTGCAAAACCAGTAATTCCTCATTCCATACGGAAGCCATTCCATTGACCGTTTTCAAACTGTTTGACAATAACTTATTTATTACTTAAATTTATCACTGTTCACCATTATTCATGACATTTCTGCCTGAATCGGGGAGAAGCTTTCGTCGTTACGTTCCTGCCAAGCTTATTTATATTTTTTAATTTGTCTTTAACTACATCAATTTATCTTCTTCTCGAGCGTCTTCTGTTCCCGATACCTTTCTTGACTTGCGGAGTACATGTCCCAGTCATTTCAATCGCTGCATTTCGAGCTCATCATTCTGCAGCGTTATGCCCTCTTCGGTCTTGGGCGACGGTCACTTGTCATCTTGTGTGTGATTGTGTAGCAACATCGTGTATGCTTATTCTAATGTTCAACATCTAACAATACGAATCAAGGGTTTAAATAAGGCAAATATAATAAGCATGCATTTAAACCAAAACTTATTTCGGATGCGGTTACGATAATGGTTGTACCGGTACTCCTTATCCGGTAAACGATTTTATTTTTCTAATAATAACGATTTCTATTCGATTCACCGATATTTGTTTCGGTTTAACGGTTATACCGGTTTCTATACAAAAAACAAAGAGCATGAAAGTAATAAAGTTCAATCCTGGACCTTAAAAAACTTCAAAACTTTTGCTGAACAGCGACCATATTCAAGATAGAGCACGTGTGATGCTGCTTGTGTTGATGTGTCTGTTAGACCAACTCGCTCGTAGTAAAAATTTAGAAAATCCTTGACAAAAGCAGTTCCAAAAGAGTACTATAAAACAAAGAAGTGAGAGCGAGAAACAGATTGTGTTTCACTTTTTATGGCACCAGAAGCGTTATTATTATGCCGTCCATAAACACAGCAATCGCAGTGTTTCGCAGAAGCTTAAGGAATTCTATTTTACATGCATTTTAAATTTTGAAAATATATTTACTCCTTCAAAACTTATGAATGTTGTCGATAAGAAGTCAGATGGCCCTACTGTGCGACGTAGATGATAAAGCTTGACAGAATGACGGAATGTATTTCGTTTACGGTACGCTTAAGGTTTCAAAATGCAATCGGTTGCTTTGGATAACGTTTACGATTACGGTTTGAGTACTATACTAAGAAAATTGGCAAACTTCAGTAGTGTCTTTAAAGACTGATTGATTCGATCAAATCTGCCCAATCGGCAAAGTATGTCTACAGGTCCAAAAGTTTTAGTGTTATTTTTCTGTCTGCATCAGCCGAGGTCATGCGATTTAGCGCCGTAGGATCATTTCCAAGCGGAATCTCCCAAAATTCTGTACAACTTGACAACGCAGTTTGAGATAATCGTGACCTGGCAGTTTCTTGTGTTTTCCTTTTCTGGCTGGAACCCTTTCTACGTAAAAACGAACTCCGTGATCTTGAAGTTTTTTGTTTTTTCTTTGACAGGCTGGATACACCGAGCTCATGAGCTCATTAACCCAAAACTAGCAATTCTAACGAGTTAGAATCGAGATCTGACCGTGTTTCCTTGTCTTTTGTTTCACATTACTCTATAATCTATCCGAGATTTATGTTCGAATCTATTAAGTAATACTCGATGTTGCATAGCTCCAATATATTTAAGAAGCTCTGGGAGTGCTCTTCGCCACCTTTAGGGGCATCAGTGTTCTCCTGTGCAAATTATAAAGCATGCTGACAGCTAATAATATATTGCCATAAAATCCAATCCGTACTCCATCCATTTTCGTGGACACTTTTGACCACATATACTTTTTGAATCTTCTGTGATCATATTTAACTTTCGCAATTTTGCTATGTTTCGGAACCCATTCGCCATACGTTATAGCTCCATAATTTTGTAGCAAAAGCAAAGCTCTTTATATGGTTTAGCACTCTGCTTCTGTGTTTATTGATCTTTTATCTTATTAAAGACTTCGTGCCTAAGTTGCGCTTCAATATATGTATGTATGTATGTCCATGAACCGGTTTCCTCATAATCTAGTAGTTCTTCTTCGTGCAAACAAACCTAAACATTGCCTCTAGCTGCACCGCTAGCATCTGTTCAGCTCATTTTGATGCAGATCGATTTCGACTTCGAATTTGAACGTGTTGCACTTGGGGTTTTGCATCGCAATGTGGGCTGTTCTCCTTGCGTCTTGCGCTTAATGAGAAAATGTGGTCACTTGCTTTATGGGATGGGAATCTGATTAGTAAGCTATGCGTGTGTGGTAAATAAATGGGAAATATTCAATGTGGCTGTTCGAAGTGTTCGTGAAAATAAATTAAAGGCCGTTACAACTTGTATGGGTTTAAAGTCTATTTAATCAATGGGTGTGTGCTGGAAATCTCTGCACAATTTTGCTTGAAGTTTGAGTAAAAATTTGTTAAGCATTTCCTCGAGTTAAGGCATTCGTGTTGTATTTCCTTGCTCCCGCTCTTAATGAGATTTCTGGCGCACTGTCGAATTGTTGTTAGCTTGAAATTGGGTTGAAAGCGGTTTCGTGTAACAGAAATCTGACAATTAGAAGCAGCAATAATTTAGAGTAGCGTAATCTTAGTGGAATGCTTGACAGACAAAGAAATTCGGGTGGCTCGAAAAGAGCCTAGTGTCATTGTTAGTCGCCTAACACGACAAGCTTTGACTTGCTGAGATTGTATTCTCTCACCACACGGGGCGTTTTTTAATGAGCAAAGAAGAATCAGTTTTTATGGTTTTCCAAACTATTCTCTATAATGTATTGATCACTTTTGCAAGCAATTAAACGAGTTGTTATATCATTTTCTTTCGTGTGGATCGTTTGACACAACAATAGAAAATCTTTTTTACGACTCAGTAGTCATGCATTTTACGTTTACTGCTGGAACTAATGCCTTGAGATGCCTCTATGTCACGGTACGTCACACGACGATCACGCATTATGAGTTCACGCATAAAATCAGTGGTATCTGTCCCAAAAAAAAAAAAAAAAAAATTTCGCAATAGACTTTAAATTCTTCAATGCATTTTGTTTTCAATAAGTATGAAGCATGCAAAGTAGTGATTCCGACGAATATTCGGCTACTGCTTAAAGATTATAAGGTATGGGATGTGCGTTTCTGTTATTGAACGCTAAATTCAGTGCTACTTCAGCAAATGCCGCTTACAGGTGCTACCTTCATTAGCTTTGAAAATTAATTTTCCAAGGTTTTGTTCCAGAAACTTATAGTTTAACTCATGAGCTTCATATGAAGTAGGGTGCTGCGCCTCCTGCCCGCTTCTTTCGCCAAATACTAAAACATTGATTCCAAAAAGCAACAACAACAGATGCACAGTGAGCGCACAAGACAAACTGTTCTTTTTTCTTCGCCTTCTTCGTTACATCCATCCATTGCTCATCATGCTATTCACTTCAGCTCTAGCAAGTAGGGTTGAATTTTCAGCCCTTAATCAGCACTTCAGTTGTAGCTATGAAATGACCATTCAAAATGCATCATCTGAGTGACCATAGATGGAAGATATATGCAAGGCCTGGGCATGAAGTTTCAGGGCTTCGCAGAACTGAAATGAATTATAATTCACACAGGCTCACATAGCAGTGTACCGAACTGTTTTTTCACTTCTCTCTACCGGCTATTCATTTTTCACAGATCAGCAGCACAGTGAAACAAAAAATGGTTATGGATCTTTCAGTTTGTATGTTGCACACATGAAATTTCAACTTTAGTCGTTTACTTCGTTTAATACCGGTAAACTAAAAACTTGATATCGCTAAACTGAGAAGTCAGCTTAGTTGTATCTCGTTGAATCTAGCAACCTTTGTTCGTATTACCAATAGGTAACTGCCGAAAAAAGCTGTTTCTTAAACTTAGATTTCGTGATCTAGTCGAAGGAGCCGTTTATAAAAGATATATTACTGTGAAGTCGTCCAATATTAAAAGAAGAAGAACTTTTTTACGTGCAAGGCAAAAGTTACTAGTTTAGACGTGTCGAAACTTAGCTGAATTGTCAATTATGTTGTCATCTGCATCAAAACATCTTTAAAATTATGTTAAAGCTTAAAAAATAATAAAGTGGTATCCTGGATTGTTAAAAATTTCAACATTTTTTGCTGAAACGCATTCATTGTTGTCTCTCTTAGACCAACTCATTAGAAGGTAAAATTGAGATCCAAAGCACATGTATGCACTGTCTTGGGAATGCACGCACTCTTTGGTATTCCAGTTATTGACGATGAACTAGTGATGGAAGGGTAAAGCGACGTTCAAAGGATCAAAAATTTGAGGAAAAAAGTTAGTTCAGATACGGAAAATTTTGAGGCGAATCATTCAAGAACTTGGTTGGCTAAAAAACATTCTGTGATCCATGGCGCGGGCACTCAAAACGTTAAGCATGACCTTAGCAATTTGTCGTCCAGAAAAGCTTCAACGTTTGCCAACCGGGACCACAATTTTGGGTGCACCGAATTCTTTTGTCGAGCTGAGCTCGAATGCCAGATGCTACACAAACTTGATACAAAATCAAAATAAAGCCATACAAAAATCTTACAATTAGCCTCTAGCGAGCGCACACAGAAGTTTTGTACTTTTAATAATACAATATTCTTAAAGGAACAACAACAGTTATTGTAACAGGTTTCTGATTTCATTCAGATACACACAGTCACTTAGCTAGGAAGACATTCACATAAATTGGACACCGCCCCTGGAATAGAGCACTCGACATTGTTGTTGTTGTTGTAGCTGTTGTTGTTGCTGTTTCAGGGCAAACAAGTTTAAAGATTGGCAACTTGTGGCACTGATCAAACTGCTTTTTATGGCTTACAATTTTGGTTGTACCCCTTGGAGGCAGCGGCAGCGGCAGCAGCTACAGTCGCAGCAGCAGGTACATAAATTAGTAGATCATTATTTGTGGAGCTTCTATGGTAATAGTTAGAGCGTAAGGGGTGCCATTGATAGAGTTTAAACGAAAAAATATTGCACTAATTATTGGTTTTATGCGTAGCAATTTATGCGAAACTTATACTAAAGAAGAAATGCTTATCGATGAAAGTTGATCGATAAACATCGTTATAGCTAATTAATAATTTCAATTAGAAGCTATCGATAACTGCAACGAAATGACTTGCTAAAAACTTAGCTATTGAGTACTGCGGAACTACTCTAGCGGATGTTTTGACACACTCACAGAGATTGGAATAGCTTGGCTCTAAATATCTTACTACGCTCAGCAAGAAATAGCATTGAAATAAGCTTCCATATAACTGTACTATGGAAGTAACATTTACTAAGTAGGCAGTCAGGCCGGAATAGTTGGGTCGTTGACGTGGCGGCGGGTAAACTGGCAACGAGCAGTAAAAGCACACCTGATACACTAGCAGCAGCGGCAGGCAGCCACCATCTGAGGCCAGCGTGCAGCCTCTGCTCCCGGCTGCTTGGTGGCATGTTCACTATGTTAAAAGTTGTTTTTGTGGTAGGACGTGGAATGTGGCAATATTTGTGGTACGTCTTATGATCTCTCAACACAGAGACAGCTCGGCGAAAGCTGTTTGCTGTTTAAGTTTTTTACAGACTGGCTTGCGCCACTTGAATTTTGCGGCACGACTCCGAAATAAGCCAAGAGCAGGAGCAGCAGGCTCTAACTTATGGCAGTGCACTTAAAGGCCCAACTGCTAACTTTTAGTACCTATATTCTTAATCTTAACAAGTTTTTTTTTTTTTCTTCCTGTCTTTTTTTATGACTAATTTAGAGTAACGTCTTTTTGTTTAATTACAGCGATTATGACTGCGCAAAGTCGTTCAATAGAGCATTGGCTGCGAATATTCAAACTATTTTTGTTGCTATGCTGCTGTGCGCAAGCTTCTGGTGCTTTAGGGAAATCCCAGATGTGCGAAGTCGAAACCGGCCAAACCAATATTATATTGGACATAGAAGAAAGTCGCGGAGATTGTAAGTTGCCATTAATAAATCGTCGAATCTGTTTAGCCTGTAAGCCAACTATTAAACACTTGTATAGAAGTTAAGAGTTCTGCACGAATGCGCTCGAATTCTGAGTACAAACAAGTCTCGTACTCAATTTCGCGTGCAACATAAGGAGTGCCCATTGTTTTAAGTGCCTTTCAATAGACATTTAAAACGAAACTAATGAATGTGAATGCGTGCGCCAGGCGAACATAGTGAGCGGACGTAGAAGTGATGAATCAGTGTACTTAGTGTAACTCAGCATGGCTTAAACCCAGGAGTCCAACTTAAATGCCAGCCACACATTAGAAAGTTGCTGGGCAGGCGTGCTTACCTAGAACCCAACTGAGAACGTCGTGGTGCCATATACTCGATGGTACACATTACCAATTGGACAACTCCGTCTCATCATCATTCTTAAGCCAACCCTATTACGGGATTGAATCTTTTATTCAAAGTGAGCTCTAACCTATTACCGGGTTAAGACCTGATGTAAATCTCTTCTCCAGGCGACGACACTCCCATTGAAGATCTTTCTCGTTGGAACTTTTGCATCCCTACGCACAACATGACCTAGCCAGCAAAGCCGCTATATCAATGTCGTCGTACAGCTCATAGTGTGCGGTAGTTGTTTCCAACGCGTGTATGAATTTTATGAAGTACTTTCAGCTCAAACACTCCAAGGGAATTTTCTTCATGCCAACTCATTGCCTCCAGGCAGGTCAGCTCAGCAGGCGGGTCATCTGCACCAGCTGCTTTGTTGTTCTTGAGCCGCTTGTTTGCAAACCTGACTTCGTCATAGCTAGGCAGCGCTATACCCACGTCGTCGTAATGCCGGGAGCGGCATTATCCTCGCCATCGCCCGTAGTAAACCAAAGAAGTGCTCCCTTCACAACCTCAGTGCACACTGTGCATCCACTACCAGATTTTCCTCCGTATCCCTACAGGAAGACGCTCCTTCGGCCAGAGGCTTGACTTTTTTAAAACTTCCTTACGTCACTCCTGGTCCTGCACATCTCGGTATCCTCTCGCGTTTTTTGCGTTTCAAAAGGCGCCTCTCCATTTTCCTCACTTCTCGATAGTGATCTCGCACAGATCGCGTAGTAGCCGACTGGAGAGTCCTTCTATAGGCGGCGTTCTTCATTGCAATGGCTTCGCGACACTCCTGATCGCACCATTGGCTCCTCGACAAAAGCAAGCTCACTCATACATAAAATGGGATAAAATCCGTACTTGGATGACTTTTAACACCGCTTTGGATTGATTCCACCTACAAATACATCAGAGCATTGATTACTGGTAAGGGAATAGACGAGAAACTTCAAGGAGCAAAAGAGGTCTCGTGCTATAACTACCTCAAGCAGGTACAGTGGCTAGCCATATGGAAATCCGGCTTAAGCAAATCTAACAAATATTGATCACTTACTTAAAAGACACTGAGGAAATTTGGTATTAGCAGCTCCAACACCTCTGGGTTTGGAAGCTAGAAGTAGAATCTCGAAGGGTTAAGTAAAATGCACAATGCGTACGTTGGTCTCTTGAAAATTGCCTAGAAAACTGATGCCCAAGCAGGACATCATGCCAAACCATCGCTTATATATGGGACAGTGGACACTACATGACCCTCCAGAACAGCGGCAATGTAAGTGCCAAGTAATGCTACGGGGAATAAGTAAACCTTGAAGAAATATTCTCTTTCTGGAAGAGAATATTGATAATCTAATCCCCACATCGCTGCCAGCGGTATTTCTAGCTCTCCTATGCTTCCTGAAAGGTGACAGCAGGAAAACTCTTGAGCTCCCTCGTCCTTGCCTGTTGTAACGCATCCACCGACCCGTGATGATGTCCTTTCATCATAGTTTTTAGGCGCGAAGAAGGAAAACTCTTACGTTACCACGTCAGGGTGACTGAGGCAGCTTTGCGATATTGTATTATTATTCCTTACACACCTTATAACCAATGTGGGAAAAACTGTCTGTCTGTGTACTTTCAAGACAGATGAAGACAGGAAAAAAAAAATTAGGTAACACACAACGCTCCATTTCCAAAAGTATCTCAAATTGTCACTTCCAAACTCACATTGTCTTCACTCTAACTCCTTTTTCTTTCTGAGCGTGAATGTGTCAAAAGTCGATTTGAATGCATTCAAGCATTAACTTAGTTTGAGTTAAGAGTTAAAAACAAGGAAACATTTCGAAACTAAAACATTGCATTCCTTTATCAAAGGTATATCAAATTTCTCTCGCCATTAAATGGAAAAATGTTTAGGAGCAACAATTCAGCAACAATTTTATATGACAGACAGACAGACAGACAGAGGGACAGACAGACGGACAGACGTGTCTACGCATAGTACTACGTATGCTTGTAGTGTGTCTACAATGTACATATACTGCAAACACGCATATCATCTGTCAGTATACTTGCAACTATGAGATAAATTAACCTATCCTATAATATGCAATGAATATGTAGAAAACTAGCAGCAGTCAGCCGATCGGCAACGTTCTGCTTTGGGTGATGGTCTTTTTTCCGGTTGCAAAGTTAGTAACACATTCATGGATCGTAGCTAAAATAGCTCAACATCAACAGGCAATGGACGGAGTACCTAACAACATCTTGCCGTAATTCCAACCCACAATAAATGAATCATTTCTATGTTGCGGCACAGAAGAGAGACGAACGGACGCAGGGACGTGGCTATAACGTGTTGTTTCTATGCCGGACTTGGACCTTCATTGGCAATTTAAGCCATCAATTTTTGCTTTCTTGCGGCCGACGTGTAACATTGCGTCCGAAAGGCTTCTAGCACTTCAGTTTATTTCTGCTCAACTTAAATTGCATATGACTACAAAAGGTAGCAAAGGATGGAGCGAAAAGAAGATACTTTAAGGCGATGCGTTGCGTACATTGCTTTTTACTTGCAACTCGAACCCAAAGTCGGTGCTGACCGATGAATGAGTTGATGTTATCATGTTTTGCCTAGTACGCCCCCTGAAAAATGCCAAAACCCTATGATTAGCAAACTATTACTGATACACATACACATGGGGTGTGTGTTTTTTTCATTTCATTGTATCTCGAAATGTGTAGGACCTTAGACAAACGCTTGGGTTAAAGGAATATGTGTTAAGAACATGTTTTAAATTCAATGGAACCTTCAAAGATTCGCTTTATTTATGCACAAATTCCTAGCCAGTATTTAGATAAGTTTTTCCGTTTGACACCAACAACGAAAGGGCCACCTTTAAATTTGATCTCTCGGATTTCCTATTACTTTAACATATACGCTGGAGGTTCTAGCTAGGATTGTTGTTATTGCAGACATGAAACACATACGCTTTCGTTGGCGTTCGCATACACTCTCATCTTCGTTACATTAAAAGAGACCAACTATATATGCTTACTATCGCTAGTGCTATTGGTTTTTTTTCTTGCTTACTCCCAAGAGCATGGAATCCTAAGAACGTGGTATCCTGCGCCGTTACAAAACTCCAAAATGTTTTCTGAAAGGCGACCATTTCCAAGGCAGTGTACGTGTGAAGCTGCTTGTGTTGCTCTCTCTGTAAGACCGACTCACTCGAAGGCTAAATTGAGAACGCACATGTATGCACTATCTTGGTAAAGGTCGCTTTACAGCAAGCCGAAAAACCGATAGTACTAGCGATAGTATCAAATCTTTTCGAGCCGATAGTACTATCGATTAGAGCTGCAAAGCTATCGATACATCAACAAAAAATGCCGTATTTTGGGTATATAACCTCAAATATTTTAAACGTCTGACGCCGATCATCTACTGACATGAGCCCATTATTTGTAGACCTATGTAATCTTTTAGACAAATAAAACATCATATGATCATCAAATAAAATAATCAGATTTTAGTGTACACCTCCTGGAAAGTGTACACCCATTTTGAGCTTAAAGCGAGTGAGTAAATATTCCCGCCATTTTGAGAAAAGCACTAAATATACTAAAATTTCGACCATAGACTTTAAGAAAATGTAATATTCTGATTCCTATTGTAATTTTACCTTCTTTTTTTTAGTTATTGGACAAGACACCACACCACCTGAGCTACCAATTTATGGCGATCCTTCTACAGAAATTGCACTTGATCTAGTCTTTCCTAAAGGCGAACCCACATTTTTGCTTAATGGGAAGAAACTAAAACTAATAAGACCACTTGATCGCGACGAAGAAAACCTTAGCCACATAGTTTTTCAGGTAAGCCGTGTTTAAAAATAATGTCAAGCACCAATATTGACTTCATGCGGTTTTTGCTTTTCTAACTTCCAAATCTTAGCCGATTAGCGTGGTCCTAAACCATAGATAGTGAGTACTATCGATAGTTTTACAAGTATGATAAATATGTCATTAAGTGGAACCCAAAAGTACGCTTCAAGGTTTTCGACTATCTATTTTTTTCAAATATAATAATAATAATAATTGAATTTTTAGCATTATGTCTCCTTTTTCTAGAGCTCTAATTGGAAAGGTAGCTCTTCAATAAAGAGATGATAAATGATTAGGTTTAAAATTGCCCAGTATTTTAGGATAGTGTTAGAAAGAAAGTAGAGCACGAGTATTTCCAGTAATTAAGGGTTTCCCAACCTAATTTTAGTGCATAATCAAACAAAAATTTAGTATGATTTTCAATGATGACGATGAGTTTATGTCTTCTTTTTCTATAGTTCTAATTGGAAAGATAGCTCTCCATTAAAGAGATGACAGTTAATTTATCTTAAACTTGGAAATACCCAGAATTTTGGGATTGTTTTATCTCAACTACAATAAAACAATCTATCTGGAGACGCGTATAAAGCGCGATTGGAATCATCCAAAAAAAGGAGATGAGACATACAGAAAATGTTATTTCGGATTATGTTACTTTAAGGATGTCGGTCAGTTTTCGAGTTCAAATATCTTTCAATTTCCGCTTCCTTATTAGCAAGAGACTTGCATTGAGGCTAAACTGTTTAAGATTTAGCTGAAATGGAACTAATATCGTGAATTTTGATACCGATTCAGCTAAGAGCACCTTTCTTTTTGTTCTCTAGTGTAATCAATATTTTATTTTAAATCTAAATTTCCATTTCCTATTTCCATAGTTCTTATTGATAATTTCAACTCATTAATTTTTATACAATTTTCTAGGTATCCTGCACAATACGCGCTTCTAACAAAAAGCGGAACATACCCATTATTGTACGCGTATCCGATGTCAATGATAATGCACCACGCTTTATGAATGTACCCTACGAGGTGACAGTACCAGAGGTAAGAAAAGTCACTACTCTACAAATTAATCTATTGGGAAAGCAATCTGTTCGGTTAAATAATTATGTTTCTTATAGACACACCATTTCCAAAGTTTCCATTTAAAAAACAAATAAGTTAATTCACAAAGTTTAAATTGACACCAAAGTTCCAATCATCGGGCATGCTTTCATCTAGCCATATTCTGCAGAGGAACTGGTGCATGCACCTTACCAACTCATTGGCGCCAGTCTTGAACAACTCTGCAGGCAGGTCGTCTGCGCCAGCAGCTTCATTGTTCTTGAGCCGCTTGATTGCGACCCTGACTTCGTCATATGGTACTCTATAAAATTATAGTGTTCCATATGGATTATATTTTTACTAATAATAATAATAATGTATTGGGGAATAAAGCACCACGACCTATAAGATCTATTGTGCCCCCTACTAAGCTTACAGCTCCCCGGTCAGTCCTATCTCTGTTACAAACATAATTATAAGGGCTGGCTCTAAACGGGCGTCAAGAGCGTCAGCCTTCGTCTCGCCAGGGCATCACACTCAGCTAGGATGTACTGGGAGGATCCTCCTCAAGTTAGCAGAACCTGCAAGTACCGGAGCTTCTGGTATTCCGGTTCCTGGAACCGCCCTTATGGCGGCCTGTATCGCTATTTAGGTTAATATCTGCGCATCGGACTATTGCGCAGACTTCTGCCTGAAATACGCTAGTTTGTATAACCATCGATTATGACATGTGAGTTCGCGATCCCGCGAATCCCAGTCCTGTGCCTTCGTTGGTCAAGGACTCGTCCGTATACCAAACTATGGTGTGCCTTTCCATACGATGCATGTCGTCTATGGTTGTCCACTTCCGTTTGTTACTTATAGAAATGTTAAAATTTCGGTTGAAATTGTATTCAGAATCCATTTCGTCTCTGGGTTGTGGTAGCAATGATATTGTATTTATAGAGAAGAGTTGTACAATCTCACTTCAACTTTGGTTTCTGCCATTCTTTGGGTCCCAGCCACCGGTTGGTTGACACTTCTCGCTTTTGAGTCTAAACCACAGCCACCACGAAACTGCCCAAAGGGCCGCAAGCATTTAAGTCAGCACATAGCCGATCCTAAAAAGAAAGGCTGACTACCCGTGGCGCCAGTTTTGACTCCCGGTAGAGTTTCATACCTGAAGGCACTACAAATTCAAAACTCTTTAAACCGCGATATAGATGATATAAAGCCATAGGAATGAAATAGGTATTTGATTCAATATGTATGGGTCACATAAAAGAAAAGCCTTTGGCAACTCTCTCGCCCATTTAAGTAAACGTTAGCTCTTAAATTAAATTAAACAACAATCAACTAAAGCCATTCTGAAATGAAAATAAGTGTTTGGTTTCGCACAGAACAACCCATATATGTCTGCGTCATATAAAAGAAAGGCCTCTGAAAACTCAATCACCCATTTAAGCTGACAACTCTTAAATTAAATTTAACAACAGGCAATAATAACCTAGACTTGGTCAATAAAAATGGGCATACAAGTAGTTACTCTTGCCCAAGAGTTTGTTGGCAATTTTAATTGATGTAAGAAGTAGCCATGCCTTTTACCAATTACTGCTGCAAAGAGCGAGTATTTCTTGATTGGAGCAAACTATCGCCAAAGAAAGTGCAAGACATCCAAATACAAAATGAACAGGAAACAAATTGAACATACACGCAGTTAACGTGTTTAGATCCTATGTAACTACTTGCGTAGCTTTCAATATATTGCTACCTGAATTTCCAGATTGAACAGTTTATTGTTGAAGCACGTAAGTGATAAACTTAACTTCTTCTAGCTTTTGTTTCTTTCGTATGTCAACTGTTCCGCAAAGATGATAACACTTTGTACATAGGTGTTGATATTTATGTTTGTAAATGAATAGTTTTAAGCCAGAAATTAGAAGTTAAGAAATTTCAACTTTGCATCGATGGATGGCGATGGCATTTGTGAACACTGATCAGTTTATAAATGACGTCACTAAGACACACCTCCCCTCCTCCATGATTACAATAGCCACAGTTAGTCAACCGCCTTACTCCTAATGTGACGTCATAACTCGTTATAGCAAAACCTGCCTATAGCTGCAGTTCAATAGTCATGTCGCTTTTTCGGAACATCCCACTCTTATATGTTATTGAGTTATTAACGTGATTCTATAATATTATCAATAGTCTTATTTGAGAAAAATCAGCAATCAAGATGTTATAATGACTTAAACGAAAATCCAAAAGAGCACTAATCAGTTTTGTTACTTATCGATAAGTTTTATCAAAGCTATTTATCATTACTCACGACCATGAAACAATAATACAAGCAACGCATATTCTGCTGCTATCACACAATTCGCCTACCAATTTTTCATTCTGCTGTCAATATCAAAGAGGAAGGGATCATTAATGATTAGGGATGTCGAGAAACTTACTCCAGAAGCGTCTTTATTCCTATCATCACAATAAGCCGAAGAAGAATTTCCTCTCAAAGTGCATCCATTACCAGATTCTCCCTCTGCATCTCTACAGAAAGACGCTCCGGAACTAAGTCCTTCAGCCAGACCCTTGACTTTTTCGTAGAACTTCCTAACGTTTTCCTGCTCCTGCACCTTTCAATCTCCTCTCTCTCTCTCTAGCGCGTTTCCTGCTTGGAAGGCGCCACTCCATCTTATCTCTCGATAGAGGGCTCGCACAAATCAAGTGGCAACCAACTGGCATGGTCATTCCATAGCAGCCGATACTCACTCGTGATCGTACCATTGGAACTCAAGTAGAGAGATATGTGTGTCAAAAGTCCCTCGGCGCTATTAGCTTCCGAGAAAGGTTAAGTGACCTGCTCAAACAGTAAAGCGTAGAAGGCTACGTCAGTCCGTTGTGATGTCCAGCTTTCGCAGTTCACTGAAGCGCAAGTTCTTCGCGTTGCTTAACCGCAACAATCTCTCCTCCTATTTGCTGTAAAACTCTAATGCAAGAAAACACTTTTGAAAAAATTACAGTGTAAATGAAAACAAACATTCTTTAGCGTTCCTCAGCAAAGAGAAAATGTGTTCCGAGAGGAAATGAGGCACTATTATCCACTTACATTCGTGCATTAGTATAAAGATAGACACAACTCGCAATTTCTTTAATCTTGCGCTCTCACAATTAAAACTACTGTTATGAAAGTCTCCCAACTCTCTTTCTGGCATGCGACTCTTAGCCAAGAATTGTGTGTTGACATATAGTGAAACAAAGATTCGATCCACTGTGATCCACAAATGCAACGTAGTAAAAAAAAGAATTATAAAAAGAAAAAATGTTATGTGTTTAATGCCTCAGTGTATGATTATTGCCTTGATATCGGGGCGTGTGCTGATTTTTTTTCTTTCTTCATTTCCTCTGGCAAGTTCATGATAAAAATAACACTATGCAACAAAAATAAACTTATGTCAAAACCTCATACCATTACTGGTAAAGTTTGGTTCGCCGATTTCGAATCCGGAATCCAATTTGGAATTTCTAGCACCGTTTTCGTCTTATCGTTATTTAAAAAAATTCGGGATCTCGAGAGTTCTGATGTCCGCAAATCTTATATTACTCGGGAACTTTACTACCGATCGAGATAAACTATACGAGATATTTCAAAAACCTTTCTAGATAATTCAAAACGGTTTCCCGATTTGAAATCAGAAAAAACAAGTTACCGGAAAAGCTATGTTTTATTCCTGGGTTTTGTATTGATTTTTTTACGAAAACTCAAAAAAATGATCGATTGTGGCATTTTTTCGATATTCTCTAATAACTTCGAAATTTCAAAACCGATTTTGATCAAATTAGTGTTGATATTTACCGGAAAAGGTATGTTTTAACCATACTCTTTAATTGAAGCCAAATTTGTTGCATAGTGTAATTTGAGTAAAAACTTCTTGTATTTGAAATTTTCAGTACAAATCATACAAACACTCAAAATGAGTCTACGCCTAACAGTAAGATACACACGTAGCTTCTTAAGGTCAAGTTGTCGTAACCGCAAAAGAATCTATTACCACATCAAAGCTCGTCTCATAGGCAGTTTTATTTTCGATCACTGGGATCGCGAGTGCAGATAGTATACGCTCCTGAGTCATTGTTGAACGCAGATACTTGGCTTTTAATTGTGTTCACAGCTTGCAGCTATTGTGGCTAATGTGCGGCATTTCGTTAAAGCTGTACTAATATGGGAAAGGGTTTGTTGCAAGTCATCTATGCACATGCAACACATGTATGTATGTATGTGCGGCAGTGGCATGTTATGTTGCAACAGGTGGAATGCACTTGTCCAAACGTTGATGCCGAGTGCAAGTGGAATTTGCTGTTTAGGCATGACGAGTTTCTTGCAGAATTCAACTGCGTTTTAGTATATTTTTATTGGTCAATATAGAATAACAGTGGGTATTATACTTAAGCTTATACCCGTCTCCTACAGGAAGCAAAAAGCCAAAAGCAAAAGCTAGCAATTGTCGTGCAACTCTCAATGGGGAAAGACTATTAAGAGGAGCACAGTTTTATTTTTTTGAACCACCTCAAAACCGATTTTTATGATATACTAGGGGGCTCCGCCCCCTGCTCGCTCCACTCGCCACTCTCCTTCTCCTCTACCTCATTCCAAAAGTTATAGGTTGAAAAAACCCATCTCGAGCTAGATCATATTCCTCGACCTCAGTTGACAGTTGTGTCATCTATTGGCAAGCTTGTCAGTAGGAAGCGTTGCCAGACTCAGCACTGTTTTGGGAAAAAAAATAGTTGGCTTTAAGAGATTCTGCAATTTTTACTTTTAAAAACACTTTTTTTAACAATCCTAATTTCAGGATTTGGGATATGTATTTAGAAAATTTGTTACGTCGCGGCATGTATAATAATATTTCGACTATAAAGTAACGCATTGCCAGATTATGCTAAAATAAGTTCAACTCAGGCTTTTTTCACTGAATTTTGCGTTTTTGCAATTGCAGACAAAAACAAATGTCGCATGACATTTTACTTTTAGCTTTTTGATATCTTGAAAGTACACCATCTCGGCGGCTCATAGCGTTTAAACTAAGTATAATGGGCTATCCAATAATCAAAACAAAAATACATTTTTAGTTTTCTTTTATTTTTTTATATTAAAAAAGTCACGTGCGTAATCTTGGAAAAACATTGTATATATGTTTGTGATTTCATTACGATTATTTTAACACCAATTAATACTAGTTGCTGCAAAACATACCAGTTTACTTTGAGCAAAAAATACTAGCTGTCGCCCTCTACGCATAGTCATTTGCAACTAGTTGCCAACTAGTATGTTTTTTGCCCATATGCATGTGTTGGCAACCTGTCGTTTTTGCAGTAAATACGCCATTTTATTGTTGTTTATACAATATTATTCCTTTGTGTCTTTTGCAGAGTACGCCGGTTGGCACAACTATCTATCGCAACATTCAAGCGCTGGACAAAGACGCTGGTGTCAATGGCTTGGTCGAGTACTTCATTGTGGAGGGAAGTGCTAATACCACCAATGATGAAAATCTCAGAAGCGCTGATGGTAATAGCACCTTTGCCATATCATTTCCACACCAAGGGCAAGTAAGTGAAAGCGTAGAATTACAACTAAATTTCATTAAGCAGCAATTGATGATAATGGGTGTATTCAGAAGAACGTACAATAGACCCATTATTCGATAAAAGAAACTTTGCTGGGCGGCAAAAACCGTTTTACGTTGTTGAAATAATGTTTAATTTCTTCTTTTCTTCTTTTAGGTAACAGTAGCAAAGACATTGGACTACGAGAAAATACAACGTTATTATTTAACGATTGTGGCTTCGGTAAGTAATACATCCACAGTTATAATGGGTTGAATCAAAGTAAGCATTGGGCGTCTGCAATAAAGTTTGGCTTGGCTTGGACTGTGGGCGTCACAAGCTCCTAAACATTCTGGGACTGACTCTCAAGTTGGCTGACATCAATTATATGATAGGTACACACTGGCCTAATGACGGAGTCATGACCCCAGTGACCACAATGCAAAACTTCTTAGTTTTGAGTAGCTCGATTCACTGATGATTTCCTTACAGAGATCACAATGCTAATCTCACCTACAGGTGGCTAACTATCAAATCTTACTGGGACAAATTAATACGATGGTCGATATAGCTCAATGGTTACAATACACAAACTCTTCTTCTGAGTGGCGTGAGCCAAAGATTATAGGTGCTTCTTTTCAGAAATCCCATTCGGATATTGGGTGGGTAATCTTGCTAACGGGCGACGGTATCTCCAATCTTACTAGACAAGATTCTAAAGTTGGTTGACATGCCTCAGAGGCTTGGCCATGGTTTCGGTTATACAAGGGCCAATGAATGGATAATCTCAATATGTCGTTCACGAAATCGATGATTATTTGTAAAATAATTTGGATGCAAATAAAAGTTGGCCTTCTTAATGACAAACGGGCAGCTATAGGAGGTGTAGTAGCAATCGACTCATCTGGTCGAGCGACTAAGAGTACATCAGCTTCTTCTTGATTGGCTATAACAACCAGTTACCGCGATACTGTTTGATATAGAGCACTCCTCCAGGCATCTCTACTTCGCGCACGCCATTTTCACTTCGTGATACCAAAGGTTTCTACACCTTGCTTTAACAGACGTATTAAATACCTAACTCCCAGGAGCGGAGCCCCTTAATGTTAATTCGCTTGACTATGTCAATGTCAACTCAGAAATCTTAGAGTTCGTCGGTCCGTTAGTTCTTCCCAGCGCGTAAAGGCCATCAGGAGTACTACATATGTACATATTCAACATACTTTGGTACTTTTTAAATTTATGATCATAATTAACTTCCCGATTTCTTTACAGGATCGTGCACGCAACACCGGCGAACGACTTTCTTCGACTACCACATTAACGGTCAACATAGCAGACTCGGACGATTTAGATCCCTCGTTTATCTATCGGGGCTGCGTTTTGCACGAAGGCGCGTGCATTAATCCGGAGTACACAGCATCCGTACCAGCTGGATCACTGCAAGGTGTGCTAACGGTGCTGCCGGAGCGGATTCAGGCCATAGACTTAGATACCATAAGTTCGCGCATACGTTACAGTTTGGCCAGCGGCATACCCAGCAATTATGCGGACTACTTTCAAATTGACGAGGATACAGGCGTTTTAAAGCAAGTTAGAGCCGTGGACACATCGATTGCCATAGTTCGCGTTATAGTGCGCGCTGAGGAGGTTTCACCCGCACGTCGATTTACCACGGCAAAGCTGACTATAACTGTAAAACCGGTGGATGCGAACCCACCAGTTATATCCTCTTCAAGTATCGATGGCTATGTAGATGAAAACTCACCAATTGGTACCAAAGTTTTGGATGCAAATGGCTTGCCCGTTTCGTTTATGACCACGGATGCCGACCTAGGCGAAGATGATGCCAAGCCTGAGTATATCTATGAATTGACAACACCCTCTTTTAATGTGACGTCGGAAGGTCTATTATACGTTAATGAAGAGAATTTGGACCGAGATCCACCTGCGCCGGGACGCTATCAATTCCAAGTAGTAGCGCGCGAGCCACGCACAAATGCCGCAAGTGCGCCTTTAAGTCTGACCGTGCATTTACGCGATGTAAATGATAATGCACCCAAACTGTCCATGGTGCCCCCAATATCGATAACTGCTGGCGATGAAAAGCGCTCACTCACCCGTGTGCTCGCCACCGACAACGACGAGGGCGTGAACGCTGTAATCTCCTACTCCATATATCATGTATCTAACAATGGCATGCAAAAGTTTAGCATTGACGAACAAACTGGTGAAATTGCATCGGTGGGACGCCTGCTAGCCGGAGAGCAGTATAGCATCACTGTACAAGCCACCGATGTCGGCGGCCTTTCATCGCAGGCTATAGTTGAAGTTAGTGTAACTCCTGGACCCAATACAAAGCCGCCACATTTCCAGAAAGCTGTGTATGAAGTGCAGGTCAGCGAAGGCGCAGAGATTAACTCAACCGTTACGGTGGTGCATGCAGATGACCCAGAGAATGATCCTGTTGTATACTCTATAATGTCGGGTAACGATCTGCGACAGTTTTTTGTAGGACAAGAGACTGGTGTGATTATGGTTATACGTAAATTGGACCGTGAGAGTTTGACACGCTATCAATTAATTGTTAAGGCGGAGGATAATGGTGGACTTTCCAGCAGCACTACAGTGAATATTAAAGTAACGGATATTAATGATAAAAATCCAGAATTTGATGAGTCTACGTTACCGTATGTTTTTCAAGTCAATGAGGGCGATAATGATGCCTTTGTTGGCATTGTACACGCCACTGATGCAGATGAAGGAATTAACGCAGAGATTACTTACTCGATACCCGCGGACATACCTTTCGCCGTGCACGGCAAATCGGGTGAAATTCGCACAACTATGCAGCTTGACTTTGAACGTCAAGAGGAATACAAATTTGTTGTGACGGCTAAGGATGGATCACCTGACACACGCTTAGGTACCGCTAGTGTAACAGTATTGGTGCGCGATCTGCCGGATGAGGTGCCCAAATTTAGTGATGCTCGAATTGATGTGCGCATTCCTGAAAATGTTGCAAACCTGCTGGTGGCCACTGTGCAAGCTCACGATCCGGACACGATAGCCGAGATCACCTATGTGCTGCGCAAGGGTGCCACAGACTTGTTCAAAGTGGATGCAACTTCCGGCGAAATACGCACAATAATCGGTCTGGACTACGAAAAACAAAGTCAGCATGAACTGGTCATCGGCACTATCGAAAATGATGGCGATGGTGCCGGGGACACAGTGCATGTTGTAGTAGATGTCGAAGATAAAAACGACTTACCGCCTGTGTTTATAGCCAAACCTGAGCCTGTAACTGTTAATGATGCACAGCCTATAGGCACCGTAATAGCTACCGTTCCGGCAGTTGACAACGATGGCACATCGCCCGGCAATGTTGTACGTTACGAGCTAGTTGGTCTGGGATCTGCGCTCAAGTTCTTCCAAATCGATTCAGACACTGGAGCCATTCGCATACGCGATGATCTGCGCAAGCAAGCGGATACGGAATACCAGCTTGAAATCCGCGCCTTTGATATGGGTGAGCCGCAATTGAGCTCGGTTGCGACGCTTAATGTTTTTGTACGTCACCTGCTACCGGACTCCAACGAAGAGAATACAATGGACCGAAAATTGTACATGGATTCGGACGATGTTGGTCTAGCCTTTACCGATGACAGCTATACGGCGAGTGTGCCCGAGTCCACGGCCGTTAATAGCACTTTAAAACTCGTGCAGATTTTGAATCTTAAGAAGAGCGCACCTTCCGGCTATAGATGTGAAATCGTGCGCGGCAACGAGAATAGCGAGTTTAATCTTAGTTTCGAAAGTCAAAGTTGTGGCATAATATTGGTAAAACCCTTAGACTTTGAGACCAAAGCAGATTACACGCTTGATCTGCGTCTAATCTCGAACAAGCATTCCATAAATCCGCGTAAGAACCGCACTGTGGTAAAGATCATTGTGCAGGATGAGAACGATAATGCACCTGAGTTTGTATTTGACAGATTGCGCGGACGCAAGGATACATTTTACGCCGTCGTAACGCCAGAGATGGATATCAACACGCCAATTTTACAAGTACGCGCCACTGATCGTGATTCCGGGAAGTTTGGCATGTTGCGCTACAAAATCTTCGATGAAGATGATAATAACATAAGCAGCGACAACTTGGTAGGTCTCATAGACACATCACTTATTCTAATATGTCATCATTGTATATTCTCTCTTGCGCTCCTTAGCCAACCAGCTATTTTGTGATGACTGAGGACACGGGCATTTTGCGCACAACCAAGCTCTTCCGTGATGAGCTCAACTATCCAATGGTATTTTCCGTTGAAGCTCGTGACAATGATGGCATCGATGAGGGCTCACACCGTACCCGTGCTCGCATTGTAGTCAATCAGCTAACGGATCTCACACGCATGTCGCTGGTGTTTTCCGATGCCACGCCCAATGAGCTGCGTCAACACTATGCTGCTTTGGAGAAACTGCTGCAGGAAAAGACTAATGGCTTACTGGGTGGCATTGAGCGTTTCAGTAATCGCAAATTCCTGACAAGCAACGGCACAGTTATGGAAAATCCCGCAGCGACAGATGTATGGTTCTACCTGATTGATCCCAAGTCGGAGCAATTGTTGCAGCGCAATGATAGCGTTGTGCATGAAACGCTGCTGGAGCCAGCTGCTCAATCCGAACTAAACTTTGCTGCATCGGGCATAGTGCGTGCCACCGCTGAGGGCATCTATATGCCAATTGAGCTCAAGCAACAAGTGCAGAAAGTAAGTTGCAGACATCGAGTAAATTACTTAACATACTTTAACGATTATTCTAATAGATCAAGGCTGCAATAGCTATAGACGATGAGGTTTTCCCCTATACGCTCATTGCTATATCTCTAATCATTCTTATACTGGGTTCCATTGGCATAATATATATCTGCATCTCCTGGTCCAAGTGAGTTATTACATGAGCGTTGTCATAAAAGTAATGTACAGCGCTCTCTAGCGAACGTTGTAGGCAATGCAGAAAGCTGAACAAGGTCGATTGAAGTTCGTTTTTGACGCTGGAAGTGGTGTGAGCTGACGGAACGAACGAAACTTCTTAGAGCTGTGCATTACTTTTGCAACAACATTAGTAGCAATCGTTTTTAAACGTTTTTTTTATATCTCAAATTTGTGCTTTTGTTCAACTTTTTAGATACACAAACTTTAAGCAGCGCATGCGCCAGTACTCCGCTCCCAGTCCTACACGCTATGATCCTGTCATAGTCAACTCTCAAAACTCCAATGCTAGCGACGCAGTGGCCAACATGAAGGAGTACGAAACGCAAATGCTGGCTATGGCTGTGCCGCCCGACGGCGACGATGATCTTCACCTTGACTTTAGTTCCAAGAATCACGCCTTTTCTTTGGACAGTGTTAGCTATATAACACATAAAGAGAATGCAGGCATGGGTCAGTCCAGTCCATCGCATTCTGATGCCACCACGGCTACCATACCAACGCTACGACGGCACAATAACCTAAATAATCTTGCCAACAACATAAACAACAACAACAACCGTCAAAATACTTTCAATCGCACCATAGAGATGAATGCACGTAACAACGCCAATCCTTTAGCCTCAGCTGGCAACAGTGTGATGCCGGGCACACTTACGCTTGGACGCATCAAGACTCAAAACACCAATCATTACCAGAACGGCGGCTACAAGCTGGACACGATTAGCCGCAACAATCTGGCTAATGTGCAGAATAATACCAGCAGCACTTTGGGCAGAAGAGGTAACACCTTTGGTAGTACTGGTGTACTAGACAACAATGTCAGCCGTGAGTTATTAACCAATACACTCGGCCGTAATAACAACCATAACAATCTAATCTATGGCGACGAGCTACCCATAACCAATCCATTGTTTCAACGGTAAGTAGTTGCATTTAGTATTTAAAATACTAGTTCTTATTTTAACGTTTTAATTATAGCAGCTCCATGCACAACAGTGATTTAAGCCATATGAGTGCTACCAACGACAATGTCACCTTCGGTAAGCGAGACTACGGTCAAGTAGGCTTCTCTTATCTCAACGATTTGGATAGATCTGAGGTCGAGACAACGACGGAACTTTAGTAGAGCGCGCTCAATGCAACCAAAAAGAAGAACAGAATAATACTATAAATATATTTATTAATATAAAAAGAAATGCAGACTAAATAGTGTTTGTTTTTAGCTGAATCTGTTAGTTAAAGTATTTTGTAAATTTTCTTTCATATTTAAGTACTTATATATGACGAAGTAGTAGTTGCCATTAAGCTGTACAATTTATTTTAACGCACTGTAAACTGTAAATACATTTATTACATATATAAATATAAAAAAAAACCGAGTGCTATAAAAATTCAATTAAAAGAAACAAATTTATTATGTATTAGCACATATTAGAATATTTGAGTCATTAGTGTTAAAAATTGCAAAATGTAGCTCAACATCTTAAAATTAATGTACTAGTTTTTAATTAACCGATTTGCTCATATATTTACATATATGAAATATGTTTATGGCATTTTCTATAAAATGATCTACCAATTGGATGTACCTTTTGTATATTGAATAAATTATGCTTTTCTACATACACATATTTTACAACATGGCAATTGTGTCTTCTTATTGTCTTGACTATACCTTCACCTTTGTCGCCAGTGAGTCTATCATGTACTATCATCTGGTCTAAGAGGTAGGTAATAGTTGGCGGCACCTCCAGCACTCGTAGTACCAAAGCCTTTCTTGTGCTGCAACTTTGTGATATACGAGTTGCTAGGCGGTACCACAACTTGCAGAAATGCTAAATCATTATCAGATGAGCTAAACTGGAAATATATTAAAGTTCGTGGCTATCAAATTCAGCTGAAAAAACCTACTGAAACTTTCAGTGCCAGCTAAACACAATTTGTTTGTTGAGCAGTGTAATCTGTTGAAATTTTATACAAGTGCCTCCCCCGCCTTTAATCTTTTCGAATTTATTTATCAATGAAATTAAAATACTAAAATGAAGCCAATAATACTAAGCTGCTATTATCACAAGTTGGCAGCACCATTTTGTTATCAATGAATTGGCAATCCAAACACTTCGTGCAAATATTGTAAAACGGTGTACATAAAAGCAAAACTGGCTTAGGCAGCCATAAAAAATTATCTCCAGCAATTAACTACTGCGTGGGAAATATAAGCTAGATATAAGCTTAAAGAAAATCAGTCACTTGCAAACGTAAAATCAAAAAATGGCGAAACTAGATGAGCGCATTGGATTTGTTGGAGGTGGAAACATGGCATTTGCTATAGGCTCGGGCCTTATCAGAGGCGGAATTGTAAAGCCGAGTCAGGTTTTGGTTTCAGGACCGCACATTGAAAATCTTGGTCGCTGGCGCGATATTGGCGCAAATTGTTCCAGCGACAACTGCGAAATACTTGAGCATGCGGACATCATTTTTATTTGCGTAAAGCCGCACATCTTGAGTCAATGTGCCAACAAACTCAGAATGCATTATGTTTCATCAGATAGGGATGCCAACAAGGTGTTGGTCTCGGTGCTTGCTGGCACAAGTCTGAAGACATTGGAGGAAACATTCAGTTTTTTCGATAAATCTGGTCTCAAAATAATACGCGCCATGCCAAATACTTCTATGCAAGTTGGCGAAGGTTGCACCGTATATACGGGAAATTCGAATGTAAAGCACCAGGATCTAGAAAAGATTCATTTAATGCTTAATTCCTTGGGTTTGGCACAGCAAGTAGCCGAGCCCATGATTGATGCGGTAACTGGTGTTACCGGCTGTGGACCTGCATTTGTTTATACAATTATTGAGGCTCTTGCCGATGGTGGCGTTAAACAGGGAATTCCACGTCAAATGGCTTTGCAATTTGCCGCTCAGACGCTACTAGGCGCCGCCAAAACCGTGCTGCTCACAGGCAAGCATCCGGCCGTACTGCGCGATGAAGTTTGCTCCCCTGGTGGCGCTACTATCGTGGGCGTTCATGAGCTAGAGAAGGGCAATCTCAGGTAAATATTATTGAAATCTTTAATTGAAGAAACTTATATTGTTAAATTTGTCTTTTTAGAGCCACGCTTATAAATGCCGTTGAAAAATCGTCAAATCGTTCAGCTGAGCTGGGAAAAAAGTAGAATGCTCTTGTGCAGCATAAACAAAATATCCTACATTATAAATGTTGAAATCTAGCTGTTTTAATCTAAATGTTGTGCTAAGTTACTCGGTTCACATAAAACTATGTCTAACATACGTCATTCTTTTTGCTAATATATGTTGCACATTGGGAGGCAAACGGGGGCAAATACTCTCGACACTTGGTTAGCGACCTTTTTCTCTTATACGCCTACATTTCATCAAATCTTTCCAATCTCTGCTCTAAAGAAAATGTAAGCATTCTCATGACTCATTGTGCCATTTACAAACACATCTTCAAAGAGCCATTAATGTCGACCAAAAGGATATTAAAGCAAAGCAATTTCTCGAACTGAATTCGATTCGCATCTGCATGGCCTTCGTCAAGGAAAAGCTCGAAGGCAGGATTACCGAGTTTTGAGTTCAACGCCGAAACGCGCCGCGGCCCATGGCAGCTGTGGCAAAGGTTAATGTTGGCGGTTTTAGGCGTGGTTGCCGCGGCTAAAGAAACTTGGAAGCGTTTTGAATTCTTTACTAGTTTATAATTCTTTCTATAGCTGGTACGAACATGCATGCCATCGAAAGACTTATAGGCCTGGATATAATTATGATCCGGCAGCGGAGGCTGTCCAGAATGTCTTCCGCCTGTTGTACTTCAATTGTCGAAATAATGGATTTACATATTTTTGGATCTTGTCTTGGATAATTTTGGAATTGTTCAACACTTTCTCGAGATTTGTATAATTGACAATTCAATCAATCCAAAGCCTGAAGACGAAAGTGATGAACCAACCAGCCGCACTCCAATTTGTCTTTGGTGATGTGGGCAGCTCTTGGACACAGATCTACAAAATAAGAATTTTTCCACGCTCGCTATAAAAAGAAATCCACAATATGTTTCGGGTTGCAAAATTTAACATTGTCGCAGCTTTATTAATATATATTTAGGTTTACAAATATGTTACTTTAGACATTCATCAACTTCAATGTTTCAATTAGTACAAAATGAAAAAAAGAAAAAAACGCCTTTATGCCCGCTTTAGCTCTTTTCAGTGGGCTTTTTCCTTACTAACCCCTAGGTGTTTTGAGGCTTCGACCACTCAACGCTTAAAATCAAATGATCATAACCATGGCCATTCAAAATCTCAATAGCCGCCGCGGCATCCTTGCGTTGTTTGAAATGTACGTAGGCGAATCCCTTGCAGAGGCCGGTATTTTTGTCGCGCGCCAAGTACATTTTGCTCTGTGGGCCAATTTTCTTCACCAATTCCTCCAAATCTGCCTCAGTCATGGACTCAGACAAGTTCGAAATGCGCACGGCAGCTGTATCGTCGCGACCGCGCATGCCCATGCCCATACCACCCTTTTGACTGTCCTTAAGGAATGGCGGTACATATTTGCCGGACTTGGGCGCATCCACAGCTGCTGATGCTGCAGCGGCAGCCTTCTGCTCCATAAGGTTCGTATCCATGGCTGTACCTTTGTATGGACAATTGACGGACCAATGCTCGCCGTTGCAAATACGGCACTTGGCAATGTTTTTAGTTGGATCAAGCAGTGGGTCATTTGCCTTTTCATCCTCCTTAGAGTTCAAAAGCTGCATGAAGATTTCTTCCGATACCATGGTGGTTTGCGAGTTGGGACCGGGCTTATCATTCTTCGACTCGCCGAATTTAGTCCAGGTGCGTCGCTTGGCCACAGTCTTGGGCACCACTTGTTTGGTAATTTTATAGGTGCGGACCACTTTTGTTTTCTTGTCGTCTTTGTTGTACTTATATTCGGTGACATATTTGTGACCGTTCTCTATAACCTCTGTTGCCGGCGGTAGTCCACCATAATCAAGCTCGACCTCATCAGCCCATGAAGACTTTATTGTTTCAGCTCCAGGCATTTTGCTTTACTATACGGGTAAAATGCAAAAATTCAATAAAGTTTACGCCACGAGTTTAGCAAATTAGATGTGGAAAAGAAAGAGTACAACGATACATTTATCGATGTGCGCAAAAATGTATCAATACCTACATTTTTATCGATTGAATGCCATTTTGCCATTCACAACATTGACAGTGGCAGCTGCTAACAGCTGATTTTTACAAAAACATTAAAAAGATTGGGTTTAACTACCTAAAGTCACAAACAAGAGTTTACTTTTAAATAAAATCAAAAAGTCAGTATTCAAAATGACAAAAAAAATTGGAACTCATTCAAAAAATACTAAGACCCGGTAACAAATCATATTTATCTTTATTTGTGCTACTCTACCATATTTTTTTAAGCGAACGTGAGAAGCAACGAGGTTGCCAACAAATATCGCGCTTCGTAAGATGACAAAAGCCTAACATATTTAGTAACAATAGTGTGGACGTAACCGCGCCTAAGCTGTTTGAAGGAAAGCTAAAGCGAAGGGACCACTTGCCACAGAACTAGTCAAAAGTCCTGTGGAGGACCAATGCTGAAGCTGTTCGGAGTTAGCCGGTATCTAAAGCACTAATTGACCATGGACAATGGGCAAATATAAAGCTGATTGCACTAATAAATCGCCACCAAATAGTAGACTAATTTCATAAGAAAATAGCTCATTTTTAATGCTATCAATGCTGCAATGGTACACCAAAAAGCTATGGAGGAGAATCTCAACTGATCCATGTTCCCATAAAATAATAATGTTTGTCGAATGTAACAACGCATATGCCAAGACGACAACAGAAGTCTAGCATAGTAACAACAGAGGCGGAAGGAGTCGGTTAGTAATAGTGCTCAAGCTGTCCGAACGCTAGCAAATATTTGACGAATTGGATAAAAATTAGCTCGTTTTTGAAGAGCTATACCTGAATCTAAATATTACAAGCATAACATGAAGCTTTTCTTGTAATATTCGTTACAAACAAGGAGCCAAAAAGTCGGCTTAATCTTCTTCGTCAAGTTTTTTTTGGGAAACATCATCGGCATGAGGTTGTGTTGGCATTTAGCCACATAACACGGCGACCCAGTGACGCATGAGCCAGTTCAGCTTGCTAATTGAATAGAATCTGCATGTGGCCACAGCAATACACTTCAGCCATGTAAAACGCCTGTCTAAGTTCATACCCACCCATAATATGAATACTGATAGCAGTACAATCTGTAGTGCAATTCAGCACACCATTCCATATCTCAGTGCAAGGTTTAGCGAAACGCATAAAATCTGTTCAGGTCCGCTTAATGTGTGCATGAGGCCTAAGCGTAAATTTGACTTGCAGCCATTTACCTCAATCCATCTGAGAAATCTTTTTGTGCTGTAGCTGTACCCTCTTAAGCGGAGCTGACAACAAATTTAGTGTCATCTGCATACACAGCAATTATGAATTTGGTTACGATGAGCAAAGGCAAGTCGACAATGTAGAAAGTGTACAGCACAAGTCAATGGATTCGAGCCCTCATCACAGCCATAAAACTACTTCCCTGAATATATGATCTTAACAGGTAAGTGTTCTAAAAACTATGAGATGCATATTAAAACTACATTGTTAATTTTTTATTAATATAGGCAGCATCCTTCGCTGCGCTAGTTCCAGTTACCAGCAAAAAGCCTTCAATCAGACATGTAAGAAAAATCAAACTAACAGCAAAATGTCATAAACCCCTTGAGATCACTTTATATCATTACCATAATCCTTGCTACCAACGTAATGCTAGTTTATTTTAATATTTCGTAGAGATGATAGTTCAAATTGGCACAGTTTATACAGAATATGAGTTCGGATCCCAATTGTTATCTAAAAGTCGCTATTAAGTTGACAACTTTGTTTCAAATATGTTAATTACGAAAAGAAAGTACTTATATACATTTAAGAGTACTTAAAAAGATTTCTTGCAATTATTGTACCAAAGCCGCACTTATGTAATTAGCAACATTTAATTAGGACATGTAACATAAAAAATTACTACATAATTCTTCATTTCCAAGACTTTTATAAGATTTTTGTCATTTCTGGCACCAAAGTCACGATTATGTAATTAACATTAGCAATTATATAAGGTAAACTTCATAATTAAGGCAATATCTTTTTCACACGAACTACTATGAGTAACTCTAAACCAACACTGCAAGTGTTGTTATTTTATGTTTTTTTTGAGTTAATATTTGCGTTGAATGTTGTTGTTTATTATTATTATTATCATTATGCGCTTTTATTGCTATGATTACTTTTTTTCCTATAACATAGGGCGGCAATTTGTATGCGCTTCTTAAAGTTATATTCGCTTTTCAATGTCTGCATACAGATTACGTCTGTTGGGGTTTATATATCATATATGTTCGAGCTGCTGTGGAAACAATAGGTTGGAAAGCATAAATTTATTCATTTTAAGCGATATCTAAACTATCTTTCAAGTTTTGCTGAAATCAGATTTAAGGAAAACTCGAAATTTTGCAAAATATTGCGATATTTGGTTTAAATCTGACCCCTGAAAGAAAACTGTCTCAGGAAATATCGTAGAAAAAGGTGCAGAAATGTACTAAGATATGCAGATGTCGTATGATTCTATAAAAAAAAGAAGAAGAATAGGAAGAAGAAGAAAATGAGAAATGGAAACGGGAAGAAGAATATGCTCTACCTCGAGAGGAGTACGAGGGTTGGCGGGCGGAGCGAGCAGAAGACGGTGCCCACTAGCGATTCTAAAATAAAAAAAAAAACAGTTTCTTTCAAATTGATTTAACCCATTTAACATTCAACAAGTTCTTTTCTTATAATATATTGTATAGTAAAATGCTTTTAGGGTATATAAACTTCGATGGTCTAAAGTAAAATTTTCTTTTTCTTGTGGTTTTGTGCTAACAATAATGATTACCGCTTTCACTGTCATTACAATTTTTTTGGTAAGTTTGTAGAGAATAGTGCATTTTTTGTAGCTAAAATGTTAGCACATGGGATGTAATTGCACATAATCTGCCAATCTTTATTGCTGATTTACTGCGATTCACAATTCTCTTCAATGAATTTCTGTTATTCTGTTCACAATAACTTATTAAAAGAGACACTTGAAATGTGCATACATTCTCTTCAAGGCCTGAATAAAGTTTTAATAGAATTTGAAGTGCTCCCGGAGCATTAAAATTCATTACAACAACATAACTTAACAGTTACGCTGTTAACAATTAGTGAGATTACACTTAGCGAAATGCAATGAAGTGCATTTTGATTTTTGTTAGATAATAATACTATTGTAATTGAGTAGTAATGCAGTGTGCCCCTCGCTCGCCCTCCGAAGAGCCCCACACTCAGATAGTACGTGCTCTGAGAATTCCTCCTCAAGTTGGCAAATTCTACAGGTCTTTCAGCCGACAGTGTCCAGTAAGCAGACCAGTTGGAATTCTATCGAAATTCTGAACATTTGCGAGATTGCTAGCTTGCACGCAAGTTCCTTCCCGGGATTGTTGTTGTAACCAGGGACCCATTGGAGGTGAAGTAGTTTTTCTCGTCGTCCTGGACAGTTTAGCGAAAACTTCAGATCAAATGAGGAATATACGAATTTCCATGGTGTCGAACGTTAGCGTCGAACATGTTTACAAGCGCATAAAAGTCAAAGTTTAATTTTCCTTCTGTTACTTGTAGTGAACTTGATAGCAGTCGGAGTCCTGGCTGAGTGAAAGGCAAAAGACAATTGGTTCGAACGTGACATAGAATGGAACTGGTCTTTGTGGCTACCTGCAGAAACGCAAAAGTTTGTAAAACCTATAAATATTTTTTTTCATTCATTCTTCTTTATTCTATTTTTAACAACTTATAATATTCCTCAAATGCATTTAGCTCTTATGTCCGACTCAAACGTGTTATTAATGCAATAATAATGTTATTGGAGAGTATTGCACCGCGACTTAGAGATCTATTGTCCCCCCTACTTAGCTTACAACTCCACAGCTAATTCTATCTCCACGATGAATAATCATCTGGGATGGTTCTAGTCGGGCTACTTCGGTCATCGAGATTCTATATCGCCCTAGAAGTGACATCGTTCTCCTCGCTAGAGCCTCACATTTAGCCAGTATGTGAAATGAGGATTCCTCTTCAAGTCCGTAGAAACTGCAGTTGCTGGAGCTTGTGATGCCCAGCTTGTGCAAGTGTCTTTTCCTTCTACAGTGTCCAGTAAGTAGACCTAGACTACTTGTATTATTTTCTGGAACCTATGTAGAATTAATTTGGCCTGCCTGAGGCCAGGAGTATACCTCTAATTCGTGGTCCGTCTTCCCCTTCTCTTAGTATATTTTAATAATGTGCTTTTCAATGCAACAAAAGGGTTCCGGCACTATCACGGCGTTCGCAGCGCCTTTTTTTTGCTAGCTCATCTGCAAGTTTATTTCCGGGATCGCCAGTGTGAGGGGTGACCCATCTGAGTGAAAGTTTGTTACGTCTTCCCAGAAGTTCCAATTTGGCTCGTGTTTTCCGAACCAAAATGGAGCTTATTCTAGTTCCTGCAACCGCTCGATGTGATTTAAATTTTGGTTTGAAAACCATAAAATTTTTAGAAATTTAGCAATTGAGCAACTTTTATTTCTGTTTGGAGCAATGCTGCTATCATTGACGTAATGAAAACAAATGAGTTTGTTCGATCGCGAATGTGACATTAAAAGATAAGCTAAGACAAATGAAAAATTTACCGTTGATTGAGATTATATTAATCACGTTGCCTCTCTTCTTAGTTGCTGTTGTGAGAGAGATTTTTTTGCATCAAATCACATCCATACGATCTCTTTTAACGAGAGAAAGAAAATGCTATCAACAATTACCAAAGAATATAAACTCTCTTTATGTGGATATACCTATGTATCAAATATCCAGCTGTGATCCTTAAAAGGTAGAAGGAGCCCGAGAGACAGACATAGCTGATATAGCTTTATACACGTGCGTCACCACAGCCCGATCTAGCCTAATGACGGAAATCTCAAAGTCTCTTGACTCCTGGACTTCAAGTGCGATTGAAATGCATGACATTCGTTTAACCTGGTGTAATGTCTTCATGTAACGTCTTGCGCACTACACTTTCGGCAACTTTACCAACTCGCTTGAACTTTATTTCGATTTCGCTGAGTGTAGCATGCATCGTTACCAGCTGCTGGCGCGCACATGTCCGATGTCTATGTATGTATGCTTTCTTTTTTACAAAAATTTCTTTTTCGCTTTGAGCCAACATTATTCAGTGCTGGACCGTCACTCGCAACGGACGTGTCGTGTTTTAGCAACAAGAAAAAGACGATATAAAAGACTTGCGCGGCTTTGACATTACAAGCGAGAAAACGGAAATTACAAACGGTTTTTATTGTTGTATGTCACAAGTGTTTCGAGTGCGTGTGTATGTTGTATGTTGTATGTCGTAACTCTTTGTGGAAAGTGTACATATGTATGTGTGTTTATTGCACTTGCCTTGCAAAGCAACATACGAAAGAGGCTAAAAGCCTAAACATAACGTCTAATTCTACGTCAGTGCAAAGTAAGCGATATTTTCATGTTTGACAATGACTAAGATGCGATCTCTCAGAGCTTAGAGTATCTCGTGTTTGTTTGGTTTCATTAAACTGACATCTTTTTGCCTTTCAACTTTAAGCGTCGTTTACTGACTTTCACAAGTTAACATAAGTTTACCTAAGAAGTACATACATGCTACACGGTAGTACATGTATAAGAAGATGTGGCTTACCTTTTCGACACGGAAATTAGTTCAACAAAGAATGGTAGCACGTATGAAGAGTTATATTCCACATGCTAATTGGTTTCTTCTAGCCTTTTTCCTACAAATATATGTATGGTAGTGCCTCGTTTTGATACACATATTGCATATCTTCTTGTTTTGCATTTTCTTAACTAATTCACAAGTTGCATGCATAAAAGCGTTGCGTGTCTTTCTTTCTACTGATTGCATAAGTTTTGTTTCATCTAAAAATAAATGAAAACTGAAAGATGATCTTAATTGGTTGTGCCTTAATCCTAAATAAATGCAATATTTAATATATGCATTGCATATAAAGCTCAACAAACCGAAAATCATTACTATTTTAACGAGCCCGATCAATGGAGTTTTTATGGCTAACTTCTAGCCGTAAGTCCGTATTATATTGCACGCGCTGGCGCACCTATCTAATTACATATATTAAAAGAGCACACAGTCGTTGGGTTGTTCTAAAAAATCAAGTGACCATAAACAAACTGTTCTGCATGCTCCGAATCTGTAGCAGAAAGTTTAACCTAACGAAGAACATTAATTGTACGCACTGTAAAGTGCCAAACACTTTAAAGCGTTGCCCGTTAGCTTGTAGATTCTGGCCTGAGCAAGCGTGTGCCCGAAATCTCCAGACGTTTTTACATCATCTTTCTTCGGGGTCGATCTTCGATTAAAGTTTATGTCTTCGTAAAGTAACAAATTTCAACTTTGTCAACTTAGAAAACAATAAAAAACAGTATTAAAAAGTAAAAGAAGTAATAGTACTTAATTAACCCTATAGTTCCCGGATTTTTCCTTGTTTTTACATTTGCTTATACATATTAAGCACGTGTGTGGACTCAGAAAATGCAATTGCCAATGGGAACTAATGGGTTAATTATCAACTCGAAAATGAGTGAACCAAATAATGAATTAGCTAACTCCATTCAAGGCTCATGGGAACCACGATATCGATAACGCTATGAATGAGTGACGTAAAATGATGAACTGAAAGCTTCAGTGACTCTAAAATTCTTATGGGTTATTCACTCGTGCCTGCTGTAATGAACACTGAATGAATGCATTACCTTTCAGATAGTCGTTTAGTTGCGGCTCCTGATAAAAATCATGCACAAAGGGTTCAAATCTAGACAACAGAGTGGCTTGCCGTATCTACTGTAGATAACTGAACAGAAAAAAATCTTTTGGGTTTTTGGAACATTGCACTTTTTTTAAGTCAGAAGTCCACGCTATTCAATGAGTCCTCTTATGTAATGAAAACTCAAAACATGCAGTCGGGACACATTTATTTCTTCATTCAAGCTGCGACTTGGGATGAGCGAGTTGTAAATTGCTTAATAATAAGCTTAACATGCAAGTTAACGTTCAGATTCATGCATTCGCAGGGGCAAGAAATCTCTAGACGGTTTTGCGTAAATTTTCGCTTGATTTTTCTTCTAAAATCCGTCGATCAAATGCTAACTTGCTAGATTTCTCAGTTTTATCTAGACATAATGAATCAGTTCGAAGCAATTTCTTCTTTTTAAACTTCGCTGCTTACATTGGCATCCAGGTAATAGATTGCCTCTCTATCCTGCTAGATTTCGCTTAATGAAATCTCCATCTCTAATTAATAGAAATATTAAATTAATATGCCTTATTATTTCAAAACAAGGCAGCTACTTGTTGGATATCAGCATCATTAAATTCGATATCGGTAACAAGCTGTCGCAAATCTCTACACAAGATGGCTCAGCAGTTCGTTCTTAGAGTGATATGAGTCTCGGAACACCGGAACAAAGAAAGCAACAACATAGCGGATGAGCTTGCCAGACTAGGTATTACTGCCTTGCAACCTGCTAGCTGAAAATACATAAATTTATCAGACATAAAGGCAACATAAAATCGGTGGTCAAATGAAAGAGTAGCTTATTACGGGTTATTACGTTCTGGAGCTTTATAGAAGTCATTTTAAGTCACCATTCCTTTTATAAAACTTGTACATTTCTTCTCACATAAACTTAAAAAAGGAATGGTGACTTCTAATGACTTCTATAAAGGTTCAGAGTGCAATCACTCAACATTTCCTTATATCGACAAACATGGCAGGAATTAAATAACAAACGAACAGCCGCGCTCTGCTCCCTCAGAAGAGAGAGAGATGCTTAGTCACTACTGGACAGTAACTAGTTGGTGTCCATGCAGCTAGACTTCTTGCCCCGTACAATGACATCTGCAGAAACTGCGGAGACGAAGCGGAGTAGGAAACGGCAGACTATTGTTCACATGTTCTGTCCTCTGTAAAAGACGATATAAGTACCTGGGTGTCCACTTCCTTAACAGCCTGTCAGAACTGTCCAAAACTAGCCACAAACAGATAGCGGACATAAGCATTTATCCCAAGCGGTTGAAATAGTTACTATGGTACCTTAGCCCAGAGTGCTAGGCATAAATCTGGCAGCCGTTTTAACCTCTCCTCCTTGATTCTCATACCTAAGCGCTGTGGTAGTAAAGGGAAAAACATTTATTTTGCACATATATTTTTCAGCCTTGCTTCCACATTGTAGATCCTACTTGTTTGTACTTTTTTTAATCATTCCTGAAAGCAACCCAAGCAACAATCCTATTACATAAACCTCAAACTTTCGCGTAGCTGTCGTGACAAACAGCAGTCGGATGATGCATCTAATAAATAGATCCTACAACGAAACGACTCTCGGCCTAAGTGTGCCAGATAGAAATATGATATGATTTTAAGCTAGCAACCCAACCTCTTCTACTTGGTTCTCATACGTGGTACCTAAGCGTTGTAGTAGTAAAGGGAAAAACATATATTTTTCTACTTGTTTGTCCCTATCTGATCATTGCAACTTGAGCAACAATCCAATTTCACCAAAGCCTCAAACTAGCGCACAAAATGTTAAACTCTGTGCAGCTGTCGTGACAAACAGCAAGCGGATGCTCTGTCTCATCTCTTCTGCTCCTGCTCAGCTCTGACCAGAGGTACTACTACTTCCTCTCTGACAATTCTCTGTTAAAAGCAAGCTAAGCGTAGGCGGCACGTGGTTCACTCCATTGAGATTTCGCCATGGTCTAGCAATGACCCAAGTGTGCTTGGCTTTTGCTGCTGCCCAAGCTAATCCATCAACTGGAAACCACTCCAAGTCTTTTTTTTTTTTGATTACTTGTAATAAAAAGCGCATTTAAATCAGAAGAGTTTAACATTAGCAGTAGCGATGCATAACAAGCAATAACAGAGGCACATTAACAGATGCTGTAAAGATAAAAAAAATGTAAACGCTCTGTTAACGCACACTTGTGATTAATGAGCTTGAACTTCAGAGAAACTGTTAAAGTTGAGCGTCAATAATCTGCCGTTTGTCTATAAGAAGCTGCTCTCAATAAAAAGTGAAATTTCTTGAATTTTTGACATTCTTTCGAATTTGCTTAAAATAAATGCAAATTGATTTGCTGATAAAAAATAGAAATCGTTGTTGCTTAAAAAATATAGAATATAGAAATGCAAAAACGGGAATGTGCTGTTATTATTATATGTGAAAAACAACTACTTGGCTTTTTAACCCATTACCGGTCACTTTACCTGTTTTGGGTACAGAAAATCAGTCATATTCAAATAGCTGCAATTCCAAGTAGAAAAAATAATTTCACTATTTTCTCAAAAAAAAAAAAGTGGTTACGAATAACGTTAACCAAAATCTTGATGGTTGAAGTTATCGAAACCTTTTTGGAGAAGAAGTTATAGTGGAGCAAACCCGACTCTATGCATTTCAAGCGAACGCCCATAATTTTTCCTTTATTGAAAATGATTTAAAAATTTTCTTGGATTTTCTATTGTTTAGCGGCTATCATTCAATGCAAAGGTAGCATATGGATTGGTAAATGGATGAAGTTGCACGTTTTTCCTTTGTCTATAACATTATGCCATGAAGTAGGTTCAGAAAAATCAAATTCTGATAGCAGCATATAATTTGGGAATGGGAGACGTTGATCTGAACGATCAAGCATTGAATGTTTACAGAGTAAAACTCTGTGCTTGTTTCTTTTTTGCATTTTCGTGTAAACCATTATAAGAGCTTCTTCTTTATTCTTCTCGAAGAGGACTACTGATTTAAAAGTCTTATTAGCAAATATTTTGGCAACAGGTCAACTTGCTTACCTATAGACATAAATATTGCCCTTTTTTGGCTAAATTTTGAGGCCCGAGTGACTTTTGAGATATGTGGCCAAAAACTTTTGAGTTAAATCGAAAAGTGGTATATGAAAGGATTGTAGTGGCATTCATAAGCTTTAAATAAAATTAAGAATTAAGTTTATCATTCTATTGACAATTGAGATATAGCGGTTCAAGTGAAACCTCTTCAAAAATGCCGATATTCGCGAAATTCTCGAAACCTGAGGGTGAGCGGAAAAAACTGAGCACGGAGCGATATTGAGGGAAGCTTGTTTAAACATGATTATCCAACAGAGTTCTTGCATATGAAATCGTGTAGTAAAACGATTAGAAAAACTCAATGGATATGGGGTTTAAAGAGTATCAGCCATTAATGGGTTAAGCAAATTTAAATATGAGGAATGAAAGTGGACGTGCCATAGTGCTGTCCCAGCTCCGCCCAATCCACATTCCAATGACGTCGGACAACAACAATAACAACATCGACAACAACGTTGTTAAACAGCAGCAATGTACTGTACAATATTTGTTCAGTGGCCGTTAACGAGGTCAGCTGTTAAACCGTGCTGCAAGTAGAGAGACACTGGTTATAATTCCGTTGTTTTGAGTTTTCGGCTGGCGTCGTATTTGGAAAACATGAACAAACGACTGATGACCGGTTCAAAATGATACTGTTTGTGGATTAAAGGGGCTCCGCATGTTGTGGATTTTAAATTGATTGTACAAAAATTTCACTGATTTCCGTTCTGGTTTTTGCTGCTGGCTTTGGCTTTGGCTCCTCTGTTAACGACTGGTTTTTATTTTTGGTTATTTTTTGTGGTTAAAGTTGAGACATAAATTTGTTATGCTAAAAACATTTCTCTTTATGAACTCGCTCTTCGGCGGTTTTGTTGTTGTTGATGCATCAGAAGTTGAGCGAGAAATTTTTGACTGGCAAAAGTGAAAGTCGCAGCTGATTCCGAAGCCATAGGAAAGCAACAGTAGCTTTAGCCATGGCCATGAATCAACTTGGTTGCTGCTTTTTTTTAGTTTTAAAAAAGTCGTATTTGCTTCGTTGCCTTAAAACTATTAAACTTTTTGCAGAACCCTAAAAACAACAGTATTATCATTTGGCCGGTTAAATAAGCAAAACTGCATAAGCCACTTAAAATCAGGTTTATGACTTTATAATAGTCTATAAACAATAATAACCAATTATCACCAGTTAAACTGGGTCATTATGTCCCACAAAGTTTATTGAACTTCCAAATATTTTCACGAAATAATATTTAGCATGTTGAAAATGTAAGAGAGCTATCACGGCTATGAGATTCTCTAAACGTGCAAGTCACTAAAGTAGAGTGTGGATTACCACAGCACTAGTCCTCTTAGAGACAGTCGAGCGTTAGTTGGTAGAGTGTAGAGGAGTAAAAGGAATGCTGTGTAAGACGTGTACTGCTTGCGTTCTGAAATGGAATGCCATCATAGCGCTCTTTTTTTGTGTGGGCAGCGGACTCTAATACAACTCTCCCCCGGCTGGGACATTGTTATGTAAAACTAGCCAGCCCCCGTGCTCCTCTCGAGATGGAGTATATTTCTCTTACCGTTCCTCTTCTTATTCCTTTTCATTTTCCCTTTCCTCTACCTCTTCCTCATCCTTTTTTAATGACCTATAAGATGAATCAGTCCCATTTACGTTTCACTGCGCCCCTCGCTTCACTTACAATCCCCTCGCCCATCTCGAGGTTTCGATACAGTTGCTGGGTCCAAAACTTTTTCCTTCGCCTATTTATATAACAGATAATCTCTTTTTTGCAACTTTTCAATTTTTAAGCAAATCGCCTCTTTCTTTTTTACAATTTTCCCAATTGACAGTTTTTTATACATAGTTTTTTCTAAGTTTTGATTGTAATAAAGTGTTATTATTGTTTTATGCGAAGAAAAATGTGCGTTTTTCGTTTTCTAAGCAGGTTCTGCTTCTGCCCGCTTTTCCGGTATGTTTAGTTTTCCGTCAGTTTTTTTGAAGCAAATCAAATTTTTTTATTTTCATAAATAACAGTTTCATATGCATAAATAACCTTTCGTTTTGATTTTAATAAGCTTTTATTTTCACTTAACAACGTTTTTTGATTATTCAAGTTTCTAGAAATACACAATTTCATGCAAAATAGCAGTTTTTCGTATAAATAATCTTTTTTAGTTTACAAATTTGTGTCAATAAACTGAATTACTTAAATACACGGTAAATTGAAAAAAATAAAATAATAGAATTAGGAATTGGGATTGTTTTGCAAATAACTTCCAATTTTTAAGCAAATCACCTCTTCTTGCTATGCAAAATTTTTGCACATGACAGAGTTCATGCATAAAAAAACTTTCGTTTTGATACTAATAAGCTTTATTTTGATGCATGCAATCTCTTTCTAGAAATAGGCGATTCTAGTCGAAATAACAGTTTGTTTGTTATGTTAATAATCTTTTTATACCCTGTACTCAAAGTGTAAAAGGGTATTATAGATTTGTGCAATGAATGTAACAGGCAGAAGAAGGAGTGGCGGATCAAAAGTTCCACGAGAAAAAAGTCTTATCATTGACTCGGGTAGCGATTAAACCATGTCCGTCTGTCTGTATGAGTTAATAGATGTCCGAGACCATAAGAGCCAGCGATACAAAATTTTACCAAAAGATGCGCATAGTCCCGGGACAGATAAAGTTTGTTGAATTGGGTTGATATCTGCCCCTGTTTCCCACCAGCTGGCTTTCACGGTTTACAGCCGCAGCAATTAGAACTTCATAATAGGAAAATGAATACAGTCATATCGAACTTGTGAAGGAGACATAAACGAAGTTACTTTCGTTCCCATTTCACCGTATCCTGGATTTTAAATTAGTAAATTTGAAACAAATTATTTTAGTGTAAAAAACTGGCTTCCATAGTAGAAATAGAGATGGGCATGGATCGATTTTGACTATGTACTGGAAAACACGATTTTAGTGGGCTCAATAAGCGAGTGGTGGATCGGGAACTGTAGCTCCTGGGCATGTGGTTCTCAAGGCGAAATAGGGACTTTGACAGTGAAATAAACGAAAGGGACAATAGAAGACTCGTGAATTTTCAGCTTGGTCACGAATTTTTGTAATTCAGTACTGTTTCTTTCACGCCCAACTTGACTTAGTTAAGCATAAGCCCAGAATGTTACCCTAACCTTTTACAGTGTATAGACATGAACATGAGCCAGTTTGAGCTGTGGCATATTTAATTACTAAAACTTGTGTCGTCCATCTAATGAAATTATCACTTTCTAACCGACGGAGCTTATAGAAATCATAGTCAGTGCTGTTCTGCATATTGAATAATAATTATAAAAACTGTATAATGATAGCACAGAAACCAAACAATGAAAACAAACAGAAAGTTCCAATAGTTATAACTAATAGCTGAATAGCATTTTATACTCTATCAATTGCATACAAATACGCTAAAAGAGCACTCATTTTTTTATGGTTTGTTGTCTTTTAAGGCACGTGAAAAATTATGGAAATTCAAACGAGTTTCCTAAATGTTGACCCAATTACCCAGTTGGCAGTTTGCAGTTTGTTCTCTCGGCTTCATTCATTTTGAGTTATGGACTCGTTGTCGATGCGAAAGGCCCATACAAGTTAAATGCATTCGCTGTTCACTGTTTTGTCATGTATAAAATCGTTTTTAGCACAGCCGTTTATTTTCGAGTAGCTTTCTTTTCACTAGTTGCGGTTTTGCATAACAAGTAATGGTAGAAGTAGACTATGCACAAGATATCAAGATGCTAAGCAAAGTAACGCATCTAAGTTGCAACTTGCAAGGTTGCATTTGACAATATGCCAATTGAAAGTAGGCTTTGTGAAACTCCAAGTAGAATGCATGCTCAAATTACTACTCGTTCTTGCAAGAAATTGTCATGTCATAGTTATCCGCTTGATTAACATAATGTGATTTTAATATAAGCTCCAATCAGAGCAGCAATTCTGCCAACTATAAGCCCAGAACCAATGTATACTCAATAAGGTAGTGTCATCGTTGAGCGACTCTTCTTAAAATGTTGTCAGAGTCTGAAATAGCGAAAGAGAGAGACGCAAGTTACTCTCGTTGCTGAAAAAACAACGCACACATACGGTTGTTAATATAAAGAATTGAGTACGTTTACGTGTATGTATATAACATAAATGGAATGAAAAATTAAGAAGTTGCGCTGCTGATGTCGCAGCGATGATAGCACTTTATAAGTAAACATTTTTCAGAACTATCATTCGTTTGTAAATAGAACCATTTGTTCATTTTTGATATCTAGTAGCTTCTGAGTGACCTTGACCACCGCTTTCAGAATGTTTTTGCCGCGTCTTCCAGTGGCACGAGTCGTTATATGCTCTTATGACTGATTCTGAATGCTGCGTATTCGGTGTAGCTCTTGAGTTTTCGCAACTGCCTTCAGTAGTCATGCACATATAATTAGCTGCGAGGTAGTGTGTATTCGGTACTGTTATCAATAATCAATGCATTTAGGCGCAGAGCACCAAGAGTAGCGAAGGTTTTGTGTAAGCTAGCCCATTATCAAGAGTCTTAATAGCGAACGTCCGCTCCTTTGGAATATCCTGATTGTTCTTTATCTATCCAAAACAATCGACATAGTATGTCACGGCACCCTTGCCCTTGAATTCACTGATAGGAGTTTCAGCCTCTTAACTCCAAAACCCACTGTCAGTCAGTAGACCAAAGAGAACTCGATCGACCATAATCGCAGCCTCTTAGCTCCAAAATCCAATGTCACTCTTTTCAGCACATGGACCAAAGAGAACTCGATCGACCTTAATATCATCTTTGACGGTCGTACTTGCTCACCTTAGGGAGCGCTGCCTACTTCTGAGATTCTCTATCAGGATTCTCGACCGAGACATGTAGCGTTGGATATCCCTATGTCTGCTGGGTCTCGGCCCGTTCGTCATGATTTCCGCACTTTTTGTGTGTACTAGTGAAAAAATAAATTTGTGTTTGATCACACCGATATCGAAACTGTTCTGATATTTGTAATCATGATGTGTGGAACGGAATGGAAACGATTCTATGCGTATGTTCGGAATACCAGTGTTTAGTTGCACATAAAAGTTGAAATGAACAGGAGCGAGTTTTTGCTCGACTTCTTGGGAGCATATCGCCGTCTACTTGCACTGTGGGATCTCAAGTCAAAGAATAAAAGAGATCGTAATGTTATGTGAGCCTGAACTCCACAGGCAATACCAATATCCGCATCTGTGTGTCTTGATTTTGTATAAGTGGGGAGACCAATGCTAGGAATTCAAAAATGTAAGTTGCAAATAGTTTCTGTAGTCCATTGGCGACGACAGTTGAATATAGTGAACAGATTTTGGTGGGTAAATTGCTGCCGCATTGGTACCGATTCTTCATCCAAATTTTGAGCTTATTGCGGCGTTTTCTGTTTAGTTGCTGTCGCATATGATCGCAAGACAAATTTCGCTCCTGAATATCATATTATTTAGAGAACGACTCAAATCGAATGACTGATTGACGATCATGATGTGCGTGATGTATTCAACCATGATCACAGTGGATGGGCGGGCCGCTTTACATAAGTATGATTCACACATTAAAATGGTGTTGAATCAATGCTGCAAAGCTCCTCTAATGAAAGTAAAGTCTATGAGTAATATCCGCTACATATCGAAAATGTCACATATTAAAGAGAAATACAATGTTGTGAAATGATCTTCAAACAGTGCAACCGTTTTAAATATTTGATTGTGAACTCTCTACGATATTGCATCACTTTGCTTCTTCTTCTTTTTCTGTTATATTGCTTTCTTCTTTTTAATATGAGTCAACATGAAAAACTCAATGACAACTTAAATCTTCAAGTCAAACTTACTCATATTTAATGTCATTATTTTGGCTTTCAATACACATATAAGTTTTTTGTGGTATTATTAATTGCTTTTCGTTTAAATGAAAGTTGAATCATTTTTGAAAGTGATTTTTTCGACTTATTAAAATATGTATGGCCAACGCAATAATTGTGTTCAAAATTTCACTGCCTAGGCGTCATTATGTGCTCCCTATGGATAGATAGTAGAAAGTTTATATGATAATTGCCACAGGGAATTTACAATTTTAGAATCTTCTAAGGTTAATGTTCCAGAAATGTTCACTAAACTAACACAACCTTGAACATCCATCATGCAAAAGCAAGAAAATGTTCGAAAAGCTGACTTTGTATCTATTTGATGAATATACAGATTTGACTGTCTAAGCGTCCCAATGTGTTCCCAATGGATAAAAGAATGGAACTGACAAAAAGTTCAAAAGTTTCGCCACCGACGTTTTTCTTTCAGAAACACTTCAATTGGGATCGGCAAGAATCCTTTTCTTCTTCTTCTTTCTTCAACGCAGCCTGTCTTGAAGAAGCCGACTCCACGAAGCACTTTCTGTGTTACTGTCAGGACTTTGCAAGGACACGGATGCGCATTTTGGGAAGTGATACAATCAACAAGAGCGAGGTGTTTACTCTTACCTTTACATAGTCTTCACGATTTCCTGCGGGAGTCAGGAAGAATGTGTCAATAGGGAGCCTACTCTGTTTTCGCACTCCTTCTCCTATTTCAACTGTCCTTTCTCTCTTTTCTCAATGGGCAAGGCTGCCTGAGTACTAGGAATGGTTTAACCATATCTAATGAGCCAACGCACCCACTACCAATCTAACTTGCTCCCAAAACCCCCAAAAACTCGGTAGCCTCAAATCCTATGTCAAACTTGATAATAAAATTTCAAAGTTATCCATTATTTTTCGATAAAACACGCTGTTTTAAATATGCTGCATTGTTAACTTTTTCCGGTAAATGTTGGGTTGCTGATTTCGAATCCGGAAACCATTTTCGATTTTCTAGCATGGATGAAGTAAAGAATGAGTGTGTGAGTTTATGGTGTGAAGTTTAATCGAGGCAGAGAGTTTGGCCAAAGACAAATAACTTTAACAATTGAATGCTTAACATTATATAATGAACAAGGGAAAAGAAACTCTCACTCATTCATTAAACTAAGCGATAAGCATTTCGTACCGTTAAAGATCACTAGTTCAATTGTCATTAAAGTTTTCTATTTGGTGTATGGTCTTTGCAGACTTTATTTAATAATAAAAAACAAAAGTGTTTTAAACATGAACAGCCTTATTGTCTTGGTTATACTTATATATAAAGAAAAACCGGATTAGATAGCTTTTGGCAAGAGATTTAGTTGTTTAATTACAGCAACCAATTATAGCGATTCAAAGAAAGTAAATGCGTCTTTTGGTGCCGGTGGCAAGTTTCTAGTTTGTTTATACGATTTTTATGCGCTACCAGAGTAGTATATTAAGTTTCCTATGATATTTGTAGCGCATAGAAGTAGGTGTGGAATACCATATGTTTATTATACCAAAATGATCAGCGATCGACGCTGTGCAACTCGTAACAACAACTTACAAGTTGGTCAGCACAATCAGGCTTCACTCGTCATTAAACTTGATTTCTGTCAAACTTCGATTTGTCAACGCTGTTTTTCTTGATGTTTGTTTTCTTCGGATCTACTGATCGCTCATAGTTGTAAAATAAACAAACACACACTCTTCTCCTTATGGGTTTAGTGTAAGAGATACAAACATAACATATCTATACCAAAGAAACTGAAATTATTTGTATTGTATGCTTTCAGAAATAACTTGGTAATTAAAAATGCGCTCTATAGTTGGCTGCGTATGGCTGCTGCTGTTGCTGAACTTCACTCAAGCCACAAGAGACACAACTACAGAGATACCAGCTGATCAGCTACCACTTGAAGCGCGCAGTGCAGATCTTTCCAGCGAAGATGATGTAATCTCTACGAGCTATGTGCTGCCCAATCAGATCTTTAACGATGGCAAGGCCTACTATCCAAGACAGGATCCCATATCAGGGCAGCTAGATTTTAGCGCCAAGAAGCCTGCCGGCATAGAGCCCGATGACAATGAAGTGGTCGATCCCAAGGAAAAGATATTTCTCAATGCGGGCACACCAAACATACACGACTATCTCAATCTGCCCGTAAAGTATTCGTCATCAAAGTTCGTATATCCCTTGGTTTCAAGTTCGTACGCAAACTTAAAGTACCAAGGCAGCAATAAAAACTATATAGCCAACAAAAATCCAGCCACATCACATGTAGCCGCAGTGACAACGCCTGCAAGCTATCTGAGCACAAGTTACTATACAATCCCAACAACAAAGTTGACAGCGGTGCCGCCTACTGAAGTGAGTTATCAACAACGCTTTTCAACAACAACAACAACAACGCCAAGAAGTACAAGCACCACGACTACACCAAGCAGTAGCACCACCAAGAAGCTAATCACTACTAAGGCGGTCAGAACAACCACAACGTCTTTTAAGCAAAACACGGCAACGCTACGTCCAAAAATTGTGTCCACAACAAACGCGCCACTGACCACGCGTACCAGCACAACACGCAAAAAGTATGTGCCGACTAGAAGGACAACCACAACGATACCGACCACCAGATCGAGTAGCACAAAGGAGACGACAACGAAAAGTTCAGTATCTAAGAACAGCACGGACATGCAATTCACTACGCATCATCCCACACCACAGGCTGCAATTTTCCCTACCGAACCGGCCACCACTGCCAAGATGTACACCACAACCACAAGTACTACGCGTGCTCCAATTGTTTTTACGGAAGATTCAACTATAACGCCCACAACTAGCACGCTTATACCTAATCTCGATCCAGCCGATGTTTACCACACGCTTGGACAAAAGTTCAATCAGGAACAACAACAGCTGCATACCACTGCTAAGCCTGCAATGTCCTTGGGCGATATCTTTGCCAATCTAGCTGAAGAAGAGTCAGCCGTGGCGCTTAACTATCAGCAGAACCAAGGTTTCGATTCACAGGGTAATCTAATTGAACCGATTTCATTTTCCAAGCCCTCACCATTTGTTATGCAAAAAACACAGCCGCCAAAGCCACAAAACGCTGCTTCAGTAACAACAAGGTATACGACCAAATTGCCGCCATACGCAAACGAGCAGAGACCTGACATGAGCCACAACAATGAGTACGTTTCGTACCAGGTGCAACAACCCAACATCATGCAGTATCGACCGGGTTTGGGTCAAGTAAACAATGTGGTTATCTCACCAGAACAGCAATCCGCTTCGTTTGTGCTAGGCAGCCAGCAACAGGTCAGTCAACACTCGGTTGAAAAACTGCCATACATGGGCAAAGACACTCCTGGCGTGCAGTACGGACATGTTATCAATGAGGACATAGCCAATATCAAGCATCCACTGCAGGTTAATTACTCAGCAGATCTGCAAGTTGCAGTGCCGCCTAGTAACACAGATGTTTCGAAGTTGCAGCACAACGAAAATTTTGGTGCTGCAGGAGCCACAGCTGCCGCCAACTATAATAGCTATCAGAACGCACCACCAGAACCGCCATCGCCCTATCAACAGCTGCCGCTGTTAGACCAGAGGCCCGCACACCAGACCAGACCCACTGTACCGGAGCAACTTACGGCACAATCGCAGTTGTTGCCACAGCAGTCACCAATCAACTTACAAGACACCAAAGATATGTTGCTTTCCACAAATATACGCTTTCCGGCTAACGATGAAGAGTCCATAAAATTGTCAGCTTCAATGGGCTTAGCTGTGCCACCAGTAGGTCCACACATAAATGGGCATGCACAGCCGTTGAGCTTGCAACAAATACACAATGCCAATTCTGTAGTTTTTCCAAAAGATAAGCAAGAAGCTGGCACAAATTCTGCGAATAACGCTAATGTGCAGATTCAGCAACATGATGTAGTCACCATGATGCAGCATAAGCAGCAATTGGTAAGTTTTTGAGCACATCCCATAGATGCCACATACTAATATAACGTTTTGCTTAAAACAGTTTCCTCAGCAGCAAATGGCAGTAACGCCTTCGCAGAATATGGAACCGCCGCCACGCTATCCTACCAATCCGCCAACACAAACAACACATGGACCAGCACAACCGTATCCAGTCTACAATGAATTTAACCGCAAAGCCTACAGTGACGCAAATAATCGCCAGAATAATAATTTACCCAACATATTACCACAATTTCGTCCAAATGCCAAAGTATCCGCTGGCCATCCCTCAAATTTCAAGCAAGAAGCCGGTAACATACGTCTGCCTACGCCTCAGGGCTTAAACAGGCCATTTAATCCCACAAGATCTGTGCAATTCGCACATCGGCGTCAGCCGCTGCAAAGTCACTATCCCATGAATCGCATTTTGGAGTATCCAGTAAATATGCCAGCTGGTGGAGTTGATGTCAATAGACGCATCTATCGCATGCCATCGCCTGGCTCAGCAGGCATGCAGCACCACATGAACGATCGTTTATATCTACGTCGTCCACAGAGTCCGCTTCGCGGCGTTGATAACTATCCTGTCGAACGTCATGCGCATATACCTACTATGCCGCAAAAGACAAAAACAGCGGATAACTTTGATGACTTTGAAGAGGAAGATTTGGTTATCAATGATCCGCCTCAACCAATTGCTGGTAATTTGGATCGTAAGGGCTCCGATAGAATCGAACTCGAACCAGTTGTGACGCTGCAAATGCTGCAGTCACAAAAGAAACCGCTAAGCCTGCCCAGCGATGACACGGGCGCCGGCGAAATACAAGTTACGGAAGAAGATGATGCGCAGGGCTTGGAAAGCGTTTTGAGTAAACAACAAGCTGAACCGGACAAGCACTACGGTGTCTTTACAGCTCCAAATGAAGGCACGATTGCAAAACATACTGAGGCCATAGCTAATGTACACGCTGAGTTGCCATCCGGCAGCGAGTATCAGAATACGCCATTTTCTGTGACCAGAGATGAGCCGCAAGAGCCCATCTTAAAAAATAAGAAACCATCAACCTTGCAACAACCCACAAAAATGCAACCACAATTGATAAAGGACAAATTCCCGTATCCTATTGAAAAGCCAGATGAATCCTACACCCGCGCACAGCCGAAAGCACCACTGACAGGTGTGCTGATCACGACGCGTCTCTTAAAGGGTGCCTTTGGCAGCAGCACTGATGCACCGATTGCGATAGCTTACTCGCCCACGGAGCCATATCCTCAGCATCAGCACAAAAAATTCTCCAATGTGAATGTGGCAGCACCAGTTATCAATGAAATTCGCACAGGCACGCAAACGGAAGAGAGCCTCAATGGTGACTTAGATTTCCGTGGTCAAAATCTGGAAAAAGACTTTATGGCTCCATTTTATCCCAGTGTCAGTCTGGATGCGTCTAGTGATGTGACTGCCGCCGTTACGCCCTTAAACAGCTGGAACATTGTGTCTGCGACAACGGAAAAGCAAATTTATGAAAAGCACACAATCAACCGTGCCGATATAATGACCGCCGAAGAGAGCAATGCCACGGAACGCCCTACGAATCAAACCATAGAAGCGAACGGCTTTCAACCGCAATATCAGACTGGCTTTAAGCCCATCTATCCGCCTGGCTATCAGCATGTGGAGGCAGAAGAGGACTCTAAAACGCAGCTTCAAGGCACTGAACTAGCTGAAAACAACAGCAACAACTTGTTGATACATTCTTCTTCATTGACGACCACAACGACTGCGCCGCCAGCAGATAACACTGCGAAGAACTCAGCAATAGACAGTGAAGCCGAGAAGGCAGTTACATAATTCGTGTTACATAACTTAGAGCCTAAAATATGCCAAAATGTATTTATACTTTGTTAAAAAAGTACTTTAACAGCAAAAGTCATTAAAATAAAACTTTAACCATAATAGAAAAACATTAGTAATTAGTAATCTTCGGGACAACTGTGTATGCTCTACGATATGTGCTGCATGTTTGCCTAAATGAGCTCAAAGTCTGGTAACATTGCTCCAAATTGGCGAGTGTGGCAACGTCGACGATTTTATAACAGCTGATTACGAAGAGGAGAACAGAGAACACGAAATAACAACGTTTGTGTGTAAAATATACAAATTGTGTTGTTGTTTTTTTTTCTTCAAATCAATTTTTACCTCACTAAAACGCAACGTATCTAGGAGAAACTTATATTCTGTAAACCGCAAGCATTTTATCTTTCGAATGGTATAAGTTCCACATAAAAAAGTTGCGTTATTGAGCAGCAATCGGTACCACACTGAATTTTCGCTTAGCGTCTTTATATATAGATTAAATTCGTACTTGGAAAGTAACTTCTTCTTGACTGACCATAACAACCCGTAACCTGATGTAGAGCACTCTTTATTTTCACTTGTTAGATTTCCCATGCACTCAAAGATAGTTCTGGCACATTGAAGAATTGCTTTTTGATTGAAATTCGGCTTAAAAAGATATATCGAAAAATTACTTTAGGTGGAATTTTGGTTGAAAGAGATTTCTGGTACACCGCCAAATAGAAGTTTTCTTTAAACAGAGCGTCGCGTCGATTCTGTTTCTGCCATACGACTCTCTTCCAGGTGCCTTGTGACATCTTCCATTGGAAAGGGAGTTTTACGCTGTGGGTCACATCAGCATTTAAGGCAGGGAGCTTCTAAGATTCCAGTTGATTTTGTCAAGAACTTTAACCTTGCTCCCATAGTGATCGAACTTAATACATTTGGTATGACGGAGAGGGAGAGAGGGACTAACTATATTAGGACGCAAGTTTAAATTCGGTTGAATGAGATTTCAGACACGCTACGATTGTGGTACTTCGTGGCGAGCGTCTCTTCGTCGTCCGTCTGGGTTACTTCTGGCGTTGCCACAACTTCGCTTTCATCTGGCTTTTGCTCTTTCCCTTCGTTACCTTCTCTGATACCAACATACCCGTTCTGAAGAAGAGATCTAAACGGTCAGTCCATTGCTCTAGAAAGTATTCTACATTTTCGTGTTTTCATGTAGGATCTCAAGTGAGACTTTTGGTCGAAATTAATGTGGCGCATTTGAAACATCATAGATTATGTACTTGCATGCAATTAAATATCGATGCCCAGGATGACGGGAATCGTTTTTTTTTTACCTGTGTTCTAACACTAACCATATATGAACGTATGCTCTATGGCTAGTGGTTCTATTGAGTCACAGCTCACGCAGTGCCTCATCAGCGTCCTCGTCATCCTCGTATTGTATATTATTTCAGCAATTTATCGCTTTTCTAAACAGGTAGTGTTTAGAAAGTGAGAAAAAAATCAAGAATATTTAGTTGAAATCGAGAAAATCTGTGCGAAAAGTATGGCACGGAGCACGAAAATTCTCGATTGAAGAACACTTGTAAGAAACATGTGAACATTTCCCAGCAGTACCGGAGTACTCAGGTGTCGACAGTATTTGACAGTCGAATCAAAAAGTAGATTTTCGTGAAACATACATTTAGGGAGCACATAAATATGTGTAGCATATTTTTAGTTGCTAAATTAAAAATAGTTTTCACAATAATATAAATGATGAGAAGAAACTTCTCGTGGTTTCTACTCAATAATAGGGGGCTCCGCCGCCTGCTCGCCAACCCCCTTGCCCCTCTCGAGGTACATCATATTCTTACACTTCCTCTTCCTCCTCCTTCTCTTCATCTTTCTCTGCGGATATTGGTAGGTAGATTCGCTGTCGCACCTATTGGCAGGCCGTTCAAAGCACGAATGTTCCTGATATGGAGTAGAAGATCGTGTTCTTCCTGTTACGGCGATCCAATTATGAGTTAAGCAAATTATCGATACTAAATTCGTTTTAAGGCAGGGTCACTAGGCATTAGCCATGATTGTCGAATGCCATTAAACGCTGGAAAATATATCTTCCCTACTATTTTTGTCCCTCCCAGAAACATAAAATCGACGATAATGAGTTCGCTATAATAAGTATGAAATAGAGGAAGCTTTAGAAAGTACTTCAATCGTAAGCTGAAAATTGCTCTAAAATAATTAAATCATAACAACACTTAACGACCTGGTGTAGATCACTTCTCCAATCGGATATATATTGGAGTCTGTTCTCGCGGGATCTCTTAATGCATACGCAAAATATGACAAAGCCAGCGGAGCTGTTGAATGTTAATTCGCTTGAATAAGTCAATGTCGTAATCGTTCAATGGAACGGAACAGAAATATATTTGAAGGATTTTCGGTACTTCGAAATTGACAAACCAACCAATAAATTTAGAAAACAGTAGTTACTTACTTAACTGGCCATAACAACCCGTTACCGGGTTACGGCCTAATGTAAAGCTCTCCCCCAGGCGTTTCTGCTTTGAGCGCGCCTTCTCCAATTGGTGATATCAAAGTTAGAGATAATTTTGCTCCCTGGTGTGCTATTATCGGGGCATGTACTAGTCAGTTTTACTCTCAAGGTCCGCCATCAGATTTTTCGCATAAAAATTGGTGTACCAAACTGCAAAGGGAAAACCGTTCTAATCTATTTTGATCGAACTAAACTTCTTGTTATCCTGTTAAACTATATCTTTGATTCTCTTTTCTTTAGTTTGATTCTATTGCGATCGAAATAGCTGAGATGCACTCTAGTGCATATGCTAGCCATTTAGCATTTGTCTTTACTAGCGCCATCTCAATTTGATTAATGTAAAGCCAGGCGAGCGTCACACGATACGAACGTGACGGAATTACTAGTCGGTCTTTCCTTAAAGGTGGTTCAATAGATTTATCTCATAAAAAATCATCGAGATTACATCGAGAGATGAATGATGTTGTCAGTGTAAGCATTTGTCTTTCATGCCATGCGATGTGCGCTCCAAGAGCCCAGTAGAACCAAGCCCTTATACACTTGCAGCCATTCTGTAATGTGACCATGCTTTCCTTTCAGTTTTAGGATATTTTGACTGCTAGTTAGAGGTGTTTTTTGCTGTGTGTTCCTTAGTATCCAAACTTGCCCGACTTAAATGCGTTGCACTTGCAGCGTCAATTGTTGTTATTCAGTAGTTTACTAGGTCTCATCCCTAATTGACACCAATTATGGCATGTGAACGGGTCGTTGTTCGTTCAATTTGCGAAGCTTTGCTGTTGGGTCCCTTTAACTGACCTTCCCCAAAAGCGGCAAGTCACTTTCAGAACACAATACTCGTTTTGTAGCTGTTTTTTTTTTTTTTGCTCTGGCAACTAAGATGCGTTCCAATTAAAAGTCTTGCAACAGTCAAGGTTATATGAAAAATATATAGAACAACTTGCTGATCACTCTTTTTGACATTGACAAATTAATCAATTAGTTTTAAACGTGGCTTTTGTCAGGCACCTTTACACACACACACTGAACTTGAACTTGATTCGAACTTAGCAGAAGACTTCAAGACAAAAGAAACCAACAAAATACCAAAATACCAGCTGCGTTTGCGACTGCGCCGTGTCTGCCTTTGTTTTAAAGCTCTCTGTCAGTTGAAGGTCGCTCATGTTTGTTTATTGTTTATTGACTGGGCCCAAAGAAATGCGAAGAAAAACCTTAACAATGCTACATGGCCATTTCTGGCGTGCGCCTATCAACTTTTTGTTGTTTTTGTATTTTATACTCTATGTTGCGAATGGTAGTGTCAAATCGCTAAGCGGTTTGTAAATATTCCGAAGAGGCTTGGTACAAGGCACAAGGTATGAACCTTGTCTGCCGATGTTCGCTCATTTTTAAGGCACTGATTTTCATTCTGTTGCAAACGTCAATGAAGAAGGTAATATCGACGCATGTTCTCTTTCTCTCTGTGTCAGACACTCAAAAAATTGATTGATTGACTGATACCTTGTAATCAGGTATTCAAATCGAAACGTATGTCGGATACGGTTGCGATTATGGTAGTATCGCTAATCCTGATCCGGTAAACGCTTTTATTTCGCTTTTATTTGTTTCGGCTTACCGGTTTTACCGGCTCCTATACAAAAGGCAAAGAGCATGACCGTTGACAAATTCAAAATTTTTGCTGAAAAGCGACCATCGCTGTTTGTGTTCCTATGTCTGTTAGACTGACTTGGTTGTAGCCAAAATCTGTCTTGGGTATGGACGCTTTTCCACGAGTCGACTCAATGAAAGGCCAAAAGAGAACCACAAAAAAAAGACATGGGAGCGAGAAACATTGTCTTGTTAGTTTACGGGTTGAACATCTTTCAAATTCTTTAAGTTGAAGTATGAATATGAACAAAAAAGTAGAAGAAAGATAAGAATGGAGATGAGGATGATAATGGGGAGCAGGCAAATGGCGAACTTGAATCTTTATGTTCCCAACTTTTTTAAAACCTTAAAGTATGTTTATGAACGAAGACGTAGAAGAAAGATAAGAATGGGGATGAGGAAGATAATGGGAAACAGGAAGATGACGGGAAGTGATAGAGGTAAAGGAATGTGACTAAGAGTATGACGAAGATGAATAGGTAGAGGAATGGGAATATGACTAAAGAGAAAGACGAAGAGGATGATAGTGAGGAATGATGACGATGAAGGTGACGACGAAGAGTAATGTAGCATAAGAATAAGCAGAAGATGGAGGCAGTAGCACTGCAGAGTTTTAACCAAAACCATAGTATAAGCAGAATTTTTAGTCACGATTAAAGATAAGGATAATATGGATAAGCAGAAGATGAGAAGATTTAGGATAAGATAGCAAGGAGAAGGATCTAAGTAACTGTAAGAGAACTAGGGCAACTCAGAACAAATATATCGCAAATACCCAAAAAGACTCCAACATCAATAGGCACCACAGCATATGCGCCTAACACTTTTTTCTAGTCTCAAGCAAAACACTAACACTTTCACACAGAAGTGAGTGTTTTTGAGTTCTGTAGGCAATCCATGCCAATGCTGTCTTTACTTTTCGTCAATTTATATACATGCTCTTAGTATAGTTCGGCTAAAAGTTCTAAAATTTACTAGTACTTACAAGAACAACAAATTTTGATAAAGAGTATTTGCACGTCGGTGCGGAAAAGTAAGCTTTGCGATATCTTTTATCATGCCAGGTAGTAGCGTCCTTCACAGCCCAGCGCCAGAGTTGCATATTAATAGGTGTGCTCCAAGAGAGCAACAACTAAGGATCAACCAATGCAGCAGGTTGCCGCCTTGCGCTCTCCGTTCTCAGTTTTTTCTTGTTTAAAAAACAAAACTAAAGCTTCGCTGGCAAAGCGCGCACGCAGCTCAAGTCAGTCGGCGACAGGCAACGAGTCGCTGCGGTTGTTCAATTTCGCAGGTTTTTCATTAGGTGCAGGCAAGCGAGTTTTGGAAAAGTGATCTGTGTCGGTCGTGAATGGAAATTGCAACAAAATTTCACACACAAAGAGAGTGAATGTGAATGTAAATGAAATGAAAATTATATTAAGCATACGCCGTGTGTGACCCAGAAATTCAATTGAATTTATGAATTACATGCAATCAAAAATTGTTTTGGAAACAAATCTTATGCAGTTTTTGAAAAGCTAAGATCTTGAGCAATTTTTTTAAAAGCGTACAGTAACTGCTCGCAATTAGCTACAAAAACATGTGTATAAGTTACTAACAGTGGAATTTTGAGTTAATGATACAGAGTAACACGTAATATCAATCTTCTTGTTGTGCGTACATTTCACGTTTATATCTTGTATAAAGTTCGTCTAAGTTGAATGTAAATTGAAAATTTTAAATTCGTTTTTTTGCGACATCGCTTTTTTTTATCAATGACAGTCTTTAATAAATGAGCGACTTTTTGATTTTTCGTTTTGGAAATGTTCCAAAAAAGTGTGGTTACAACAATAATTAAATACGATTCACAATCAGCAATATCCCTTTTAAAAACTAACTTTTTTTTAAAAGGACAGATATTAAATGCACGAAATGTTTTCTCAGATTACACTATGCAACAACAAAAAAACCAATGTCTAAAAAATATCTTTTCCGGTCAATTTTGGGTCGCTGATTCGAATCCGTTCGAAACCATTTTGGATTTTCTAGCACCGCTTTTGAATTATCGCTATTTCACAAAATTCGAGATTTCGAAAGTTGCGAAGTCAGCAAATCTCATTTATCTTGGGAACCTTATGAATTGTAACTTGATTTAAAGGTAATTTAATATCAATCAAAATTTTTTAGGCGGTTTTGGTTTAACTTGCTCCGATTGCAAGTTACAGTGCAATAAACTCAAATTCGTTTTTTCTTTTCTTTTTTTTATTTCACATGAATTCAATCAAAAACCAAAAAAAAATGTAATGGGTTTTTTGAATTCGATGAATTGATTCTAAGCGAACATTTCAACACTAATTTGATCAAAATTGGTATCGAATTGGCAAAGTTATAAGGGAATACCGAAAAAATTCCACACTCGAGAAATTTTTTGAACTACTGATTTTGAAAATTGGAGTTGAAATGTTCGCAAAGTATAAATTATCGATTCCAAAAATAACCCACTAAGTTTTTTAGTTTTTGATTTAATTCATTTAAAGTAAAAAAAGAAGAATTTTAATTTTGCGACAAAAAAAATCGAGTTCATTGACCTGTAACTTTCAATCGAATCAAGTTAGACCAAAGCTGTCTGGAAAATTTTATTTATTTAATATTAAATTACCTTCAATACGAGTCACAATTTATTTCGATCGGTAGTGAAGTTCCCAAGATATATGAGATTTGCTGATTTCGCAACTTTCGTAAACTAGAATTTTTTGAGCCATAATTCGAAAACGGTGCTAGAAAATCCAAATTGGTTTCCGGGTTCGAAAACAGCAACACAAAATTTACACGTAAAGGTATGTTTAAGTCATAGGCCTTTTGTTGAGTTCAAATTTGTTGCGTAGTGTTATCGGAAATTGTGTGTCAATCTAAGAGAACATTTCTGTGGACTGATGACAAAACCACTTATCTCTAAATAAGACAATTTCTCGGGATTCTTCTTGTTATAAATATAACTTTTGAAAAGGGTTACTTCTTTCTTACTGGCATCTTTCTGCGATTAAAGGGTCAAAAGTTTTAGAGTCCGTAAAATCAATCTTTTGTTCGAATTTTTTTAAATTGCGTATGATTTTTTCGCTCTTCTGCAAAATTGCTGTTTTAGACATACATAAGTGGTTTTGTCACAAGTCCACAGATTTTGTCTCTTTAATATCTCGCGTTCAAATAAACTTATATTAAATGGGAAGCAGAAATCTTTATTGTTAATCGTATTTAATTTTCGTTGCAACCACATTTAAAAAAAAAAAATTTCCAAAAATTTATATTACGAACTGTGAATGGAACTCTAACCGTTAACTAATATTGACTGAAACTAAACTAAACACGTGGCTTGCAGAAACAATAGAAACAACAAAAATCAATATTAAAGGTTTTAAGGGCATACAAAAATTGATTCGAACGTGACCAGAAATTAAACTTTTGAGTTTTCGGTCACATTGAAGCTTTTTGTGGAAATACTTATACACAGATACTTGAACTATACAGCGAATAAACTACGAAGTGGTTCCTATACCAAATATAAGAGGACAAATTTTAGAAAATTAAAAATAGATGCATCAATGAGTGTACATAAAAAACTTGGTTTGTCTGCTACTTCGTCACAAGCAAAGAAGAGCGATTTCCAGATTCCAGAAACAGAAACTTAAAAAAACATTAAGCAATATACCAACTTCCATTGAAACTGCCTTTTAAACACATGATTTCCAATATGGTCAGTGTCTACTGTACAACTTGTGTGCAATAAGCAGCTTCAAACAGACTCTAGAAACAAACCTCGTGCAACTTGTTATTGCTTAAAATAAACTGGGAGATTGTCATGTTGCCGTTGTTGCAACAAACAGTCATTGCAACAAACACTCATTGCAACACAATCGCGCGTATTTATTAGCACTCAAACATAAAAGGCCAGAGAATTTTTAACCAATTGCATACAAAAAAATAAAGAGAAACTGCAACGGTTTTCCGTTTCTTACGTTTGTCTAACGGAAGAGCCGCCTTAAAGTGCATTCGCATTTTTTATGTAATTTTGAGTTTGTACGCTTGTGTTGGTGGACTTTTCCATGTATGTAGTTGTGGCACATTATAGTATATGTGATTTTCATTTGGCCACTGAAAACGAAAGTGGAAATATGGCTTTTTACATGGTTCGGCTGCCGGTTACAAACTGAAAATCGCAATGTGTGTATAAACAAATTTTTGGCGAAAAGCCGGAAATACGGAAGAAAGCTGCCAAAACTCCTAAACAATTTGGTTACAAATACAAAGATCAATAGTTTAATTACAGGTCATTGGTTCTGTTTGACTTAAACAATCAACACGAAAACAAAAACAAACTCAACAACAAAAGTGACGGAAGCCAAACAAAGGTTTTGCAACAATGATTGAGCGTGAAATAATACAGTAAGTTAAAACAAATCAATTGGGCATTGTTCATCATAGTAAGTGAAACAACAAAGTTGAAGCTATACCTAGAAAATGCGCCTATTGCCTCGACTTAATACGCCGCATACACTGCGCGAAAATGGACGCGCGAAGTTGAATCAGTGTGAAGTGAAGTTTATTTTGCTAAAAAGGTGAATTAATTTGTGATCCAGCAATAAACCTATGGTCACTCTAGTATGTCTATTTTGCTCTTAATATATTTATACCCAGTAGACAAAGTGCCTGTATGTAACAGGCAGAAGGAGGCGTGGCAGACCATATGTTCAATGGGCAAAAATAGTCAGGAGCAATAGTAGAGTCGATATAGCCATGTCCGTCTGTCCGTGATGTTTCTCAGCGACTATAAGATTTAGAGTAAAAAAAATGTGATTTTCCCGGAAAAGTGAAAGTTTATCGATTCGTATCGATATCTCACCCCCTTCCCCCGTGACAGACTTTTGCGGTTTACAGCCGCTCCGTTGAATCTATCAACTCGAAACTCATCACTGCATCTACATGTGTTATACAAATTTTTGTGAAATCGGATAAATACATCAAAAGTTATAGTCAAAAACAGTTTGATTTCGACTCGCTTCGCCTATAAACTGCTCCAAAATTCCAATACCTGTATATATGAATACATGTGAGAAGGAGTTTCAAAATTTGGTGTGGAGACTCGTGTGTACCAAATCATTAAAATTCTATTCACCTTTTTCCAATAGAAGCCCCCCCTTCCCCCGCAATCGATTTATCTTAATTACTTCCGCACCCCGCATCAAAGTTTTTCTATTGTAATTTGTTTAGTTAATTTTTTAAATGATTTGGAGCCCAAGTTCACTTAAAAAATCAACAGAAAACTATCAATGATATTTCAATAATTTTCATTTTGCAACCAATCTATCTTCCATCTATATCTATAATAATGAATATCTGTATGTATGTCGGAATCCATTTTATTCGTTGAAGATCAAGGAATGTTATAAGCTCAAAATATGCATAGTTAACCATAATGAAAAAGCGTAAAACTAAAACTCTAAATTCTAAGTATAGAATCATGAAAATTTATTTCATTTGAATTATAAATTGAATGATTAGAAGACGAATTTTGAGCATTTGTGATTACATGGTGCTGGATTCAATATAAACAATGAATTTATTGGTGTATATATTTATTTATCAATAAAATAAACTTTACTTCTGTCCGATAGCTCTATTAGTTTAAGAGATGTTGCTAAAACACTTTTACGCTAGGGAGGGTACTATTCCGTTTACGTTTCTAAGCAATTCATTCAAGAGATCTCCAATGATTCTTCATATCGTCAACATTCACGATTACCTTATCAGAGGCTTTTACCAAATTTTTAGTGGGTTTTAAGTTGTGGGCTCCAAGCCCTATGTATCCCAGGGGATACTTCGCTGCACATCGGGTGTTTTTACCAAGGGAGAACAAGTGGAGGTTGTGCGAAAAATTGGTTGAAGTAGAAGTGAATGGCAATAAGAAGCTACTCTTTTCTGCCAGAACCCAGACCGTCTGGTCCACCAGAACTAAATTAAGTTGCGCGTCCCAAGTGGTTCAATTATTTTGCCTGATTTCTGTGAACTAAAAACGCATAATGCACGTCCAGAAGCAGTTTTGGTTACAAAAGCTTCAAAAACTTCTTTCTGCACTGAAGTTCATTGGTTAACCAAAAGCTATATACATAGAAAGGGTATTTACACTGACCAAATATGAGAGAAAGATCTAAAGTTTGAGCACACAGGTTATCTGATTCGAAAAGTCGGATGTCTTTGACATCAATTCAGATACAAAGGCTGGTTGATCAATTAAAGAAAGACTAAACTAAAAGATATGCAACAGCTGTTTGGCATTGAACTAGTTTGAAAATGTAGAAATTAAGACTGATATATGATAGGAATAAACAATTTCCAATTTTACAGTTCAATAATTTTAATTGCAATATCTTAATCTCTTTTCTACAACTTATATGCTCGAACTTCCAAAAAAAAACTTCAATCGCAACATGAATGAATGGGGTTTTTAGAATAATTCTTTTGTAAAAAGAAAATTTGAGAGAATTCGCATTGCGACATCTTAAACTCCGATCGGAATTCAATTGGTGTCAAGTGCAGATATCAAACAATCACATGGATGTTCAATATAGAATTCTTGATTATAAAAACACATTTTCAAAGTATTAATTGTATAAGAAAAGATGTGTACTACAAGTATAGGTGGTATATGTATCGGAATGAGTTATATCTTAATCGTGAATCAAAGTAGGCCAAGACAAAAGATAATGTTCAAACATAAAACAATGCAAATGTCGCACTTTGACCCGCCCTTATGCTCCCAAGTGCATTCAAAATAAGCCTGCTAATGCAATCGCATAACTTTGCATATAAATCGATGCATTAAAACATCAGTGGAACTGTCGTGTGGCGTTTAAGTGAGTTTGCTTAACTATTAACGATTTGTAGTATTGATGTTTGGTAAATAGCTAGCCAGTATTTTATAGCCAATTGGCAGCGAGCGATTATTAGGCTTTAACAAGTAATGACAGTAATTCGCATGAATGCCTTGTACACAACAAAATCTTGGCCCAATTTAGATTGAATGCTTTAATTTATATGAGTATATGTTATGACATTGAACAATTTTTCGGATTTTCTTTATCACAGCACCACCACGGCTTCGAAACGCATTTTTGATGTGTTACAGGATGTGCTGCAGTTCTTCATAGTCTTTCTGCGCATACTTCTGCAGCTGTTTGTAAATCTAGTAGAAAAAGTATTTCCACCAACATTAAAAGATATCAGCGGTGAAATTGTGCTGGTAAGTACTTTAAGTGCAGCCGTTCATTCTAAAGCAGTTTTTTTTATATAAGCACTCTTTCGCATAAGATAACTGGCACTGGACATGGCATAGGCCGGGAATTGGCACTGCACTATGCCGCTTGGGGCAGCACAGTGGTTTGTGTGGACATAAATGATAAAAACAACTTGGAGACTGTACAAAAAGCGCAGCGTTTGAATGGCGCCGTTCACAGTTTTGTGTAAGTACAACGCATATCGTTATCGAATTTACAGCTTGCTGCGCAACTAAGCACAAACAAACCAAATAGTACAATACCATTAATATTATTATTGGGCTTATTTACATTGTATTGCCTATTCGTTGTCTTCATCATTAATCACCTATTCGTTTGTGATCATTCCTACAGCTGCGATGTTTCAAAGCGGGAAGAGGTGCTCCTGCTCGCGGATAAAGTCAAAACTGAAATTGGTTTGGTCTCAGTGCTGGTAAACAATGTGGGCGTTATGCCCACGCATCCGTTGAACCAGCATACGCCTATGGAAATACATCGTGTTTTTGATGTCAATGTATTCTCACAGTTTTGGACACTTGAAGCGTTTTTGCCACATATGAAAGAGCAAGGACGTGGTCACATTATCTCAATGTCTTCCATAGCCGGCATAGTGGGACTTGCCAATTTGGTGCCCTACTGTGCCACGAAGTTTGCAGTGCGCGGCATGATGGAGGCGTTAAATGAAGAACTGCGTGAGGGACCTTATAAAGACTTGGTAAAACCTTCAATAAAATATTTTAAAACTAGTTAGCTTGTATTAAACCAAACATTTTCAGATAAGAACTACCACCATATACCCCTATATGACAAACACTGGTCTATGCAAGCATCCGAAAGTCAAATTCCCCACCTTATTGGGTCTGCTGGATCCCAAGGAGGTGGCCATGCGCATTGTTGAAGCGCATCGCACGGATTGCCTGGAGACAACCATACCAAGTAGTTTGCTGCACATCAATAATTGGACTAGACTTTTGCCCGTCAAGTGCGGGCAGTTACTTAAGGACTATATTGACAGTGGAGTAGAATCGGATTTGCTTTAGTTTGTCTAGTTTTAGTTACATGCTGTTGCGTTCAATTGTTTCATATTGTATTTTCATTTTGAGGTATTCTAAATATATAACGGAAATTTGTAGTTTTTATATATGCTTTTGTATTTCTTACGTATCGTTCGAGTCCTCCAGGAGTTAGGCGAAATTTTCAAGTATACAAATCTCACAAAATCTCGCTCGATATTAGAATGCATTCTAACATGAAGAAAGTTGCATAGGCTTCCTGGTGAGACAACTTACGGGCGACAGTACCGTACCCGCAAACGGTGCGAGATACAAAACACAGGGACTCGCTTCGTGTAATAGGCGCCTAAAGAGAGCATGAGTGGGGCGCCGCATGCAGCGGGCCTAACGTAAAGTCCTTTTTATGTTCGAAAAACTGTGTTGTACAGAGTCATCAACATCACTGCATCCAGCTTTAGTTATCGTTCCCAAAAAATATTTTTGTTTAGCTAAACATTTATGTTTTTGTGTTTGGCGGGCTATTGATCCACAAACTTTTACAAAAGCAAGCACTTTCCCTTCGATAGAATAAAGTATCGATTACATGTGTCATCGCGCACATCGGCTTCAAGTAAAGTATTTTATTTTAATTTTAATAAAAGAAGGAAAGTGTTTTGCACACTGAACCTCAAAAACAAGCGAAATCATGTATTTGCATATTAAAGAGACCGCTAAATTTACATAAACATTTCAAGTATAAAAATTCCAATGACTATAAAGAAATGTACTCGTACTCATTGCGCTGTTGAAATCAGCTGATGAATGACAACAATAGAAAATGGCCTGCGAAGTAAAAACATTCGCAGAAATTCGCGATTTTAAAAAAGTTCAGGAATACTTTGGCCTTTCTTTTGGTATGCATGCTCAGTTGCAGGATTAAAACATTCACTGAATCCTTTTTTTATTTTCAGACGAAAACTGGCTAAATGCAGTTCACTATGCCACCTCACCAACAGGCGAACTTATTGCATTAGCACAGGGCGAAAAACTTGCATTTTTGTCAACTTGCTGGGATGGCCAAGGAAACAGTAATGTCTATTCACTTACCTGGTGCGGCGAACTTGAGAATCCCAATCAGTTGGTTACAAGTTTGGCATGTTTCCCAGTGATGCATAGTCGTTCAACTGATGGCGCTATAGAGTGGACTTGTGTGGCAGTGGGCTTGGTTACAGGCTCAGTTATCTTTTATACGGATGCTGGCGTCAAGTTGTTTTCACAAAGGTACATTTAAAAGCTACAAATGTTTATATATAACATACCCTGTGCTTACTTAACAGCTGCCAGGAGGATCCTGTGCTTGGCATCAAACTGCAGTCGCCACCGCGGTTCTCCGAGGCCGAAGGCATACTTTACATCATATACCAGGAGTGTGTTTGCTTTATTAAGGGTACAAATGTATTTCCTATGCTCGCAAACTTACGCCATAACGTGCAGCGCAGTGCATTTGACCGCAGTGTTTCACAATTTCCAGTTCCTGATCTCGTTCCATTTCACAAATACAAGTTCAAGCGCGAGCGGGAAACAGTACTCTTGGATGCTGCTATTTCCAGCACTCAGCGCCCAAAAACCTATGACCACATAGTTGAACAGAGCATTGGTTATGGCTACTATGCCAAAGTCAACGCAACGCCTGCAAGAAGTGTTCAACTGATTGGTGCCGGTGCGGAGCCATTTTTAGGCTTCTTTCAAGCTGAAGAGGGCTATAAAACAGTGACATTGGGCGAAGTAGCTAAAGATGTTATAGGCGTAGCATATAAAAATCTGCTAGGAGGACTGTTTCGACGCTCTGAAGAGCCCTCATCTAATCCTGTTCCCGTAAAAGAGACGCCGATACGCACACGCTGTCGTCTGTACGATGGGAAACGAGATGGACTAACATTGGCTATAGCTCCAGGTGGTCGTCTTGCTGCTGTAACCGACAATCTCGATCGCGTCATGCTGGTAGACACACAACAAGCGATTATATTACGCGTATGGAAAGGCTATCGTGATGCTCAATGCGCCTTTGTGCCGGTAAAGGAAAAGTCGGTCAAGACAATTAAAACTCACAGACGTCAAGCGCTCTTTCTTGTCATTTATGCGCCACGCTTGGGTTGCTTGGACATATGGGCCTTGCAGAATGGTCCAAAGGTGGCTGCATTTAATGTATGTAAGAGTGGTCAGCTGTGCTACAGTAACCATCATCCTGTGGGCAATAACCTGACGCGAAAATCTACCCCCATCAATTACTGCCTATTTCTAGATCCAAGCGATGCTAGCTTAAAGGAAGTGCACATACCATTCCACTATGCACTCAGCGAGACTAATTCGAAGACCTCCCGAGACATACACATGCTGCGTCGTCTGCGCAATCAACTGCGTAACTTTGCACTTGGCGAAGGAAATTTAGAGCTGTCTGGCATTACAGAATCGGCCGCTGAGCTGCAAACATTAGAAGTAAGGCAGCAGTGCCTGGAAATGCTGCTTAAGAGCAAAAAGCTGCAGCCGACAGTATTTCAGTGCATCTTAAACTCTCTTGCGGAGCCAACCCAAGAGGAGAGTACTTCCTCAGCCGAATGCAATGAATTTCTGCAACAATTAGATAATTATAAGCGCCTTGCCGAATTTTACATAGCTCTAAGCAGCCCCAAAAGTGAGGCTAAAGAGTTTGTGGAGCATCTGGAACTTTCTGATGCTGATTTGGTTACCATTAATCAACTAGTGCTTTTGTTGGGCGACAATGGCGATAAGCAATCAACGCGTGAGGTCACATTTCAGCTACATAGTGGACATGAAGGCGAGGAGTTCATTGATTACCTAAGCATTTTCAATATTGAGACGCCGAATTGTATTACTCTTTTAGCTGAGAAAAGTGGTAAATTTGGTAGCGTTAGCACTCGTCTATTTGAGGATTTCTTTACCACAGGCTTGTGTTTTGAGGACTTCAAGGTTTGGGCCACACAAGTGTGCATACCCAGCAAGGATCTGCTGAAATTAGTTATCTACTATTGGCTGGACAAGCCATTCAAGTACAGAAATTGGTAAGCCATTAACTAATATGTTCCATAGCCGATTCACCAAAGATTTTCATTTAGTGATGAGGTCATTGCTGATATGTCGCGTATTGCCACCATGGTGCGCACTATATGTGAACTAGTTGGCGAACACATCAATGACTACGCTTATAATGCGATTTCGCCATGGTGGCAGCAAGTGCGTGAACTTTTGTTAGAAAGCAAACAGTTTTCCGGTTTGCTGGTGGCCATCGTGTGCAAGATCGTGGCCACTGATTCGTGGCGTAATCGCCGCGAGGTAAGTAACTGCTGACGTATAAAAGAAAGGCATGAAAAGTAGCTTTTGTGTAGGGCTCCTGCGATGAATCGCCAGAAAACGATGAGGAAGAGTGCTTTGAGCGCATATCACATGACGAAGCACAGTGGGGCCTGTTAACGGGCAAACTAGAGGATGTGTCCGTGCTGGCTGCCATTCTGGGGTGAGTATTTACTTCTTATAGATATTCAGCTATAACAAAACCTTTTTAAATTTACAGCAATCCAATAACCTGCCAAGATGCCGTGCAACCAAAAATGCCGTACGAACCACCGGACTGCAGTCTTAAAAGCATTGTAAGCGGTGGCAAGGGAATTGTTACGGAGTTGGTAGCTAAATGGCTCATCAGTGCGCGTTTGCATCCTTCAAAAATACTAGAAATTACACCATCTGAGAATGAACAAGAAGAAAGTGAAGTTGCATTGAAGAAAAATAAAAAGATAGCCCTGAAGCCTAGTAAAACCGATCCCGAAGAAACGTCTGACAATGAGGCAGCTGCTGAAGAGGACGCACAGTTGCAAGCACCAAAAAGCGAATTTCCAGAGCCTGTGCTAGAAAAACTAGCGTTGTTACGTGCTCATTTTCCATTTAGCTTGGAATCTGGCATGTTACTGAGTCTTATGACCTGGCAGTACATGGTGCACTGGAGCAAGCATTTATCTTCGTTGCAGCATATGCGCGCAGCTCTACAGTGCCTTGAGCACTTTAGGACATCAGACTTGGCGCTTAAACATGGCATGTGTTGCATGCTTTGGAATGCCACACTCAAGTTTCCATTGCAATCCACTGCAAAGCTAATGCAAAAAGTGGGTCGCTTACCGGTGGATAAACTGTGCCAGCAAGATATTGATATGTCCGCCAGTCATGTGCCTGAGTTTTTACAACTTTGTCTGGAGTTTTTGGAACATTTTTCAAGCTCACTAGAACATGAAAAACGCGAATTGCATTTCGAGCAGGCCTTAAGCGAGGGTCCGCTACCTTTGCAGTTTTTGGCTTTGCAGCAGCATCATGCCATGCCACAGCTACTTCAGCTACAATACGAGCTGTGCAGCGTGCTCCACTTGATTGCTTTCTTTCAGCTGAAATACCCAAAACCGGTTACTAAGCTCTTTGATGCAATGGCCAACAAAGCGCTGCAGGCGGACATAAACAAAGAGCTGCCGTATACTCTGCCAGCTGCTGATCAGGTGATGCAAGAAGAACGTACTGACTTTTTATGCAAAGTTGTTGCTGCCTCCATGGATCTCATTCGCGAGGATCTGCAACAGCTCTATATACTAGATCATGTTTATTATATGTCGAAAGTCTGTGCACTAGCTGACAGCTGGAATCTTAATAAGCAGCCCATATTGCGAAAGCAGGTGAGTTAGAAAAGCCAATGATAAGCGGCGGACGGAGTCGTGCAAGATTTTATTATATGTATTGTACCAAACCTAATGCCAACTTATCTTGCAGGTGGTGGAACTCTACGCTTTTGGCTATGACGCGGAAGCTCAAGTGCTGCTACATGACATAAGTGAAAACGAGGAACTGGGACGCCTTTTATTAGAAATAGCTGGCAGACGCATGAATCTGTACGCCGAGACATCTCGTGCAACCTATTTGAAGATTGCGTCTGTGGGACATCATCTGCTACAATACCTTGACAATTTAGTAAGTGTTGCAAGCGTTTACTATCCCCAGAACTGAATGCAAAAACAATCAAACCCAATTCAATTCATCACACACGGCCACATCACATACACAGCTCCCTGCCTGCCTATGAGTCTGACTCTATATGTATTTTCCTTTATCTCAACACAGAGAGAGTCCCTTTCGGAACAAAGCATACAAATAACTGCCACCAAACCAGATGAGATTGACATTGCTGCCCTGGGAAAGCTGCTGACACACGTGTACAAATGTCTGTCTAAGCGAGAAAGCAAGCTGACCCCTGTACTGGGTCAAATGTATGATGCATGCTGCTTGCTACAGGATTAAGATACTTCTAACTCACTTTTATTGTATGGTTTTTGTATGTACTATCCCAACAATGTTGTATATATATATTGTTAACTAAGACGAAAGCTTATTTATTGAACGAATCGTCACTACCATTTTTGGCTACCTCACGTGTCCGGGGATTCACTGACTGGCAACCCTCAGGCGCATCGAAAATGGAAGGCTTTAGGAACTTAATGTTAAGTGATGATGTATTCGTATCGACATTGCCGTCAATTGGCAAATAGTGCTCAAGATAGTTTTCACCACGTGCTTTCCTGATGGCACGCGGAGTTGGTGGCCGCTCTAGCTCTGCCGATGGATGCACTTTCAGATGCGAATAGACGGGTATATACGTTTGTGTGGTATCCAAATCAATTTGTTGTTCGATCGCATTGCGGCCAGGTAGTTTGAAATGTTTGCCAAGTATCGGCTCACGTAATGGCTTGTCAAAGAACGACTTGTCGGCTGTTTCAGCTTGTTTTTCTATTTCCTCGCTTTTGGCTTTGGGCTTATATATTTTCATAGGATCCATTTGTACACCCGAAATTACCTATAAAAAATAACATACAGTGTTATTTTTCTTGTTTAAAGCTTAAGTATTGAATTTGTAAGTAGTCTTATAAGATTTGGAATATCTAGCTCCAACTAAGGCGACTTTTCAGCTGTACCTTTAATGTAGTTGAGCTTGCAACTTTTTTAATATCTGGTGGCAAACGAGTGGCACGAATTTCTTCCCCTCCAATAGGACGCTCAAAAGGCGATAAGCGTGACCAAGGCAAAATTGTGCCCAAGGTGCCCAAATATCGTCCACCCTGGGTCCACAAACGACAAGAGTAGTCGTGACTGCCACTATGGGGTAGCCAATACAAACAGTATTCAAACACTTTTCAAATTGTAACAACTTACCTTAACAATATTTTGGGCAAATTGATAAAATAAACCGAATTGATAGCTTTAAGATGTCCTCTATAAGAGCTAACCAGCATAGGCTCTGGTTGATTAAGCACAACACGCTTGGCTCTAGTCAGAAACCGTTCCTTGCGCAGGAATATAAATTCCAAGCGCATTCTGGGCATGCATACATTTTGCTTCGCCGATTCCGGGACACTACAAAAAATAACGACAGTTTAGCTACGACTGCGACTATGCAACTCAACTAAATAACAATGAACCAGCAAAAAGAAATGACATGAAACTTGCCAACAAGTTTGGTAATACGTTGTACCAAAGCAACTACTTAACCTGTGTTTTTGGCACTGGGCGGAAATTTAGCTTATTAACTGATAAACAACTCCCACGCTAAGAACTTATGAGTTATTTATTATTTGCGTCTATGCAACAAAAGTTGTTTTATATGGTTTCTACAAATTGGAACATGGCCTTCTGTTCATTTTGCAAGGACACGCAAGGCTTTGAAGGAACGGAACTACTTTATTAACAACGGTGCATCGGGGTTATATGAAAGTTAGAAAATTAGTGGCATTTCCATTATTTTTATAGACATGTCACTCGACGTTTAATATGGGATGCCATTAGGGTTACGTTTAAACGGTTATGGTATGTATTAGACGATTAGACGGATAATATATACTGGCTAGATGCAACGCTTTAAATGAAACCTGCTGGTTTGTAATAAGTTTTTTCTCTACGCTGAAATGTATGAAATATGAAAACTTACCAATAATTTGCGATGTGCCAAATCTTAATATATCCAAAGGCAGTTCCAGTGTATAGATACCGGTTTTTGCGATCGGTGCACATGGTAAGCACACAATCACCTGTCTTGTGGACAGCATGAAACTCATTAATGTAACCGCCACGATGATGGTGGGAATAGATTTGTATATAGCCAGTGTCCAGGGAAACAAAAACGCTACCTGAAACGACACGAAATTTTGAAAATATTGTGATGAACCAAAGCCTGCTTACATTGAGACTGTAAAGCTTAGAGCTTGGCATACTAACTGCTCAGAGAGTTGTAAACATGGCTTTAACCACATAAAGCTTACCATGCTCCTTGGTCATGGGTCGAGTCTGTAGGAAAAGTACGGCCTGTACCGATACTGGTATTGTCGATGAAGTCAATTTATCAGGATCAACATTTTGAAAGTCGGTGACAGTATTGATCGCGGATGATGCACGCGCTCCAGGTTTCATCGATAGACGCTGACTGCGTCTCATGGCTTTTTCCTCCTCCTGACTTAACTTAAGCTGTCTCACAAAAATGTTCATAAGTTGTGTGTATTATTGGTATGTGTGAAATGTCGTGCATACCTCAATAAAGCGAGTTGGTTCCTTAACACTATAGCGTCGATATGGCTGGCCTGTTTCTAATTTCCAAAAGATAATCTCGCCTGCATATGTGGCAGTAACAACGCCTTCTCCATTTTTCACATCCGCGCAGGTTATATCATCCGTATGATATCTAGCCCACTTTTTGGCATCGCCATATTCAGAGGGTCCATCATTAAACTCGGTGACCTGCCGATCCCAGCCCACTGCTAGAATGCTGCGCGCTTGCAATTAGTACGACATACATACGTAGCAGTTAAGCCAAAATATGACTTACCGTTCCACCACCCAAATTACGGCTGTAACTTCTTGATCCGGCATTATGCTCATATTACGCACCACATGCGCATTATTATAGTTCCATATCTTAAGCGAACCATCACGTGCGCCAGTTAACAAAAACTGCTCCAAAGGATCGAAGGTGGCCGCCGTTATTTCAATGTCAATTATCTCTCCATATACCATTTTTGTGTGACAGCTCTTCATTATGATCTTACGCCGACCAGTCCATGGATCCCAAACAATAATGTAGCTATCTAGGCCGCAGGTAACAATATTGCGAAAGAGTCGGTTGTATAGGACTACGGAAACGGGCGCAGCGTGCGTGTTACCGTCTGTCAGATCAACACGCACGCGCGGACAACACTTGACAGTGATAAGCTTGCGTCCGCCTACCAATAACTCACGCAGATTCGAGTGATAGTAGTACGCAAGATCATTTTCGGAGTGGTGTATGAGGCGCACCAGATCGCCGAAAGTCTGCAGCAACGTATGCTCGTACAGGTCCCATACCTTGATGATTTTATGATAATCCACGCTGTAAACCTTGTTTTCCTCGGCTTGTATGAAGACCATGACAACGCCACCGTTATGACCCGTTAGTATGGCCGAGGGCTCAGATGGTATATAAACGTCCCAAATGCGCACAAAAGTATCCGCTCCACCGGTGACCACAATATTGTGCTGCTCATCCACATAAAAGGTGGCGACACCCTGCGAAACAGTTGGTATTGTAAGTGGTTACTTGGCAGGCATCTAGTGCTAAGCTTACCAAGGGTATGCGAAAGTTGCTGCGATCTTCACTGGTCGCCATGATAAGTCCGGCACAACGGCCTTTATATTTTTTCGTGTTCTTGTATTCGGCAGAGACGAACAAGGCGTTCATACGTAGTGAATAATAAAGATGGGATATCATCTCTGTGTGAATATTCACATATTCCCTTGGCTTGAACAACGGGATCTTACCCTAAGGCGGAGAGAACGCTAACAGTTAATATCGAGGTATCATGGGAACGTTACATACTCTTCAAGTACCATCACCGAGATTTACTGCTTTTTCTCACTTAATTAGCCAGTAATCTCAACAATATATGATTATGCTCTAAATACAATTTTTGGCGATGCATGTTACGTGAAGAGTATACAACCTAAAGCTACAAATAACCTTTAAAATGTCACCCCAGACGACCTCAATCAGTGCAGCGCCCGGTTTAGCCTGAAAAGGTCCTCGTAAATAAGGCGAGAACGATAGAATGCGTACATTTCCAGCATAATCCCCAAGTAATAGTTTTGAAGGCACCTTTCCGTTCGTATAGAAACTGTAGTTCATGCAGTAGACTGCATGTGGCAGGCTACGTATGACAATACGTAACGTAAAGGTCGAGGCGACGGTCTCGTGGAAACGTAACTCCCTTTCCGTCGAAGACGTGCAAACAACACTTACATCAGATAGTGCCTGTACAGCTAGAATCCAGGTAGGTATCTTCAGATGTACTGCGTGAGCAAATATAACTTAGATAAGCTGTGCAGGGAACAGCAATAATACATGAGCTTACTGCTCTCCGAGACACCGGAACGTATGGGCTCCATATGGGATGACCAAAAACGGAGTTGTCCCTCATGACTACCCGTAATCCACATACCACATGCCTCAGGACTGTCTTCGCCACCCACTATTGTGTCTTCTTCAAGTTCCTCGGGTGGTATTTGATCAGATTTGACTTTGAGTAAGGCCAAACAGCAAACGGGCGAACGATGTTCCGACTTTCGCATAATCGGCGGAGTCGATATGGGCAGAACCAGTGATTCTTTTTTGTTGCTGGGATCCTCTTCTTGAAAACCAAAAATTAAATACGAAACTAATTCATTCCAATCAACTAAGAAGTCACGGTTTTGGTTAATCTTTAGAAATAGGCGTGTGTATATAAAGTCGTTGAATTTGATATCCAATTCCTCGAGTATGCCGCGCAAATCGTCGAAACCGACCTGTTGATCCGGAAATGTAACGAAACGATCGTGTAGCCGCTCGATTTGTTCCTTTGAAAGGCGATCATGCAAACGTTCGGACTGTTCCTCTGTTATGGCTGAATCTGTAGAAGAAATAGTCTGGTAATCGATGCAAGGATTACTGTCAACGGATGCATCCAGAACAAACGACATTTTGTCAAATTTTTGAAAATCTTTGATGCCAGAAATTAAACGTTCATAAAATAGAAATATTTTGATTTCGTGTTTTTAGAATTACATAAAACTATATTTATTTGTTGCTTAAAATTTCGCAAAGTAGCCTACTTTATTGATGTTTTACAGGCATCGCGCGATCAATTCATTTATGCCATTTCCACGATCACCATATTCGCCGCCCCTTTTAAATGACACGGCGACCTTCTTCTTCCAACCATCTCTGGGACTTGATAACTAAAAAAAAAACCAGCAAGGTATTATTAGAAGAAACAAAGCATGACATTTGTAATCAAAGTTTAGCCCTACCATAAAAGGCACCAGGAACTCTTTGACGGCTTCAAAATTAGATCCGACAGTGAATATTTCGTGTATTATGTCCTCCAAGCAAATTATACCCTTTTCGCCAAGCTGCTCCTCAACCATGGTATTCGACTGTATGGCCGTTTTTTTGCCATTTACGCGCGCAAAACCCTTCTTAAATAGCAAATCGCGTATTATACTTAACGAGGGATAACCGTAGACCACAAAAGGCTCAATGACCCGCAACAACAGTTGGTTTTCCTTGCTATTCTCTAGAAAAACGGCATTGTGGCGAAAATTCATTTTCAGTGCTTTAAATATATTTTCAGTGGTCTTGTCAAAGATTTTCTTGCTGCAATTTAAGAATAATAAAATAAACAAACTTTCGCATTAAGGAAAGCATAGACAACTTACCCCGCGTGGCGCATTACAAGCAGCAACTTTTGATTTGTCTGTTCAGCATCCTTTTCACTCTGCTTGGTAATGTTTGTGCGCAGTATAGTTTGCTTGATACGGCGTGAGGTGCGTTCAGCCTTTATATAGCCCATCACAAATGATTCGGCACGTCGGAATTTATGGTGTTCTTTTTTTGCTTTTGTGCGTTTAATGCGCTCCACCCGTCTCTGTTCGACGACAGCCTGCTCTTGGTTGATGCGCCTCTTGCGATGCTTCAGCACCGATACTGTCTTGCCGGGCAACTTGTTGGGTACAGCATATCTAAGCAAAAAAAGTTAGGGTATACGTAAATATATTTAATTGGATTGCAATTTTTTTTAAAATTACTTGTCCGACATGATGGCTTTTTAAACTTTTAACAAAATGTGAATAAAAACACGTGTGGTGCGCAATCAAAACAAAATGCAAAGGGCTGCTAACTTGTTTTTGACGAATCAGCTTAACATATGATTGGCTATCGATAAATTGGTGTTAATTTTAATTTATTAAACAAAATTCACTGTTAAGATATTAAAATAAACAATTTAAATGGGGTTTTTACATTTTCAACATATCATGATTCAAATTCTGGGTTCGTTGAACCGAATTCGTTGCGAGTTGAACTATGATTTAAGCATATGCTTGCTAATTTGTGGTGCATATTCTGCGTCTCTCGAATGAATGAGGTGCGTCAAAATTGCATCAGTTTCCAATACAGTGGAATTATTCCACTATGGTTTCGAAAACGTATTTACGATTATTTTTAAATATTAAAATTCTCCCTCCAATCGAATTTTGTTATCGATAACATTACAATTGACACTTATTAATCGCTTGACATATGTTTTAGGTATATTTTTTACTTTGTGTATTTTCTGCGGGTACAGCTTACAGTCACACTAATAACTGCCTGCTTCCCGGGTTCCAACAAATCCATGATTTAGAACTCTGTTTACTTTTTACTTGGTCGCACGTTGATTATGGATGTGTAGCGGATAAAACTTTGGCGCTTAATAAATTTGATTCAACAAAATACATTCTGCTGTCAAAAGTGAAACAAACTTGAAACATAAACAAGCCGGTCGACTGCATTCCAATACGTGTAAGCTGTTTGTGCCGGTTTCGATCAATATTAACAACTTTCAACAGAAACAGTTTTGTTAAATTAAATGAAAACCCGACATTAATTCGCCATTGCCACGCACGTTTTACTAATGTATGACGAAATCGTGAAAATTGGCACGGTCAAGCAAACGGCAAATAGACCATATAAACAGTGCTAATATTAAAGCAAAAGTGTATTGCGTTTACATATCGGCAAATATGTTGCCCAGGGGGTCGGGCCGGATGTGTCTAACAGATAAGAATACTTTGCGTATTGTTTGTGCAATAATAACATATATATGTAAATAAACGAATAACTTGCAGTAAAACCAAATTCACACACTCTTAGACCGTCTGGTGCCATTGACCGCCGTCTAATCCAACAACAGCAACAGATTGCAAAATATATTGGGGTGGTTTTAAATATTGCTTGACTTTAAACCTTAATGGACATAAGGGTAATTTTTGACCTTGTTTGAATTTAATTGTGGAATGTCTTGGCAATTTGCAAAATAGATATTTGTTGAGTTGTGTTTGTACTTATACTTTCAAGATTTTTGGGAAGCCTACGATTTTGCCCATACTTAGTGTTTACCGCTGCTAATTCCATCTATTTTTGGCACATACAAATAAGTCCAGCCGAAGGTAAACAAAGGAAGATTACATTGACTACTTCCCGCGCTATTGCTTACATGATTCAATAATTGTCTTCTTGGCAAATGAATGATCAGAAATATAAAGTGACTTCATGGCTTTTCGAAGGTTCTATGTTTTCCTAATTGATTATGTGTTTATGTACGCTTGTTTAGGACCCATAACGTACGCAAAATTAAGATGTACAAATATTTACCTTTATTTTGGAAGTCGTCTTCGTTGTTTTTAGTTACGAAAGCTGAATATCCTTGATATTAGGATAAAATTTTGGCAGGCAGCTTAAGAAACCTGTTGATTTCATTTGCTATGTAATTTCATTAAAACACTTGACAAAGTTTTTACAAGAAAGATTAGCTTTTTACGAGATTTTCAAGCGAGGCCGTGTGATTTGTATTTCGCATAGTTTATAGGGACGGGCATATCGCCTGTCAGTTGTCTGTCCTGCAGTATTCAATTTACAATGCATTCTAATATTAACCGAGATTTAGTGAAATTTTTTCACTTTCTCACTTGAAAATCTGGCTTTGTGTAAAAAGCGTCTTACGTATTTTTAGACAACATAACTTCGTATGCAAGGAAAGTTAAAAGTTGGTATATGTTGTTCGGGTCTAAACTGCAAGCCAGATGTAATTCAAGTTCAACAGGTTGTGTTATGTTACACATGACAATTTTTTTTGCATATTATCCAGCTTGCTAATTTGTTGAAATGCACAAACTTAACTTTGGTTGCAACTGTAATTGAATATATGTACATGGTAACGACTTTTCCTATGTCATATGGCATTTAGTGAAATAGCAATGTAGTGAAATTTTGCATGGTTTCACAATTTCTGATAGAATTTGCTGTTGGCTATGAATCAAGCTATCAAATTCAGATTAGTCAAGAAAGAATTGCTTTAATAATCTTAAAATTAAAAACATTTTATAAACTCAGGTTTCAGGGTTAAAGGTAGTGATGACGTCATCTTCGTAAAATTTGTTTCATATTTTCAAGAAAAAGATGAATGTGAGGCGAACATGATATTCCAGTCATTTCTCATATAAGGATTTAATATTTGGACATCAAGTTGCTAATTAAGCCGACTCCTCCCTTTGCGCGTTCGAAGTGGTGTCTTTTCAAAACAGCTCAACTTTTAGTCTATCATTTTTTCATATTAATATATAAATATTTGCCATGTTCAAATTCGACATCTTTAGCAAATGCGCAATCTCTTTATGAGATAACAGTTATTTGTCTGATATTGGGTAGATGACGATACTTACAGACACGTGTTTTTAAGGGGGCTGATTGGGAAATTGATCACTCCCATCAGTGGCGTGGCTAGCTTTTTTCCATGGGAGATACGGCTAAAATTTGATGAATAACCAAGCTCTTTTCAATTTTTTCAAAATTTGATGGATCATGTATTGATCCTGTGAACACCACCCTTAAATAGTTTACTGCTTGCAGATATGAAACTACTGTTTTATATATCATTAAGAGAGTGCAAGAGCACAAATTTAACTTGAAATGGCAAAACTGTCGTTGGAACGCCTTCTCTGTTCATGTCCGCCTTTCTGTTGGAGAAGGCTCAAACATATTGGTAGTTACTTTAAGGTCAGCAATAGTCTCAAACCAAACCGCTACCCGACCATGTTTTCTTTAAACAAAAAAAGCTATTAGATCCTAAATCACAAATCAGTCGACTTTCTAAGTGGAGGGATGTCAAAAATGGGGAAAAACGTGATACCGTTATATATGAACGTCCCCTAAGGTCAAAAATTACACTGAACGTCTAAATTAAGTGCTAGTCCTTAATTATAATTATTGAGGAAATTTTTTTTCTTATCATTAAACATGCTAATTTAAGGTTTATTTTTGCATTGTAAGCCAAATCTACTGTAATTTATTACTTCGTAGAGTGCGTGTTTCGCTTAATCTGCTTTTTTTTTTTGAAGTGGCAATAAAATAATTAACAAGAGCTCGATTTATCAGCACTTATAACCATTATCACACTTCACCGTAGCAGAATGGGCGACCGTTATGCAAATGGTGTACGCACTAGCGTGGTAGAACCCTTGGACCGACGAATATCCCATTCCAATGGAATTTCCACAGTCAATGGCAAGGAACAAGATGACAGGAAGACCGAGGATCAAATTGTGTTGAAACGTAAATTAACACTTATCAACGGTGTGACCATTATAGTAGGAACTATTATTGGTTCCGGCATTTTTATTGCACCTACTGGAGTTTTCATATACACAGAGTAAGTGACAGACATTATAAGTTTCGTTGATGGAAAGCAGTATCCATAATTTCCCCTTTCAATGTGTGATTTCGTCTGTTGGTGCGATCTGGGGTGTTGGAAGCGTTATAGCGAAGTAGAATCCCCCAGGGGAACCTATAAGTTAATTTATTTCAAAAATACTAACATAAAGAACACTGAAGACGTTGTTATAGTGTGCTACAAGATATAAATTTTTATTGCACAATTGTTCTTTATATTTGCCCCACTTCAGAAGTAAATAAAATGATTATATAAATATTACTAAAGACTCATCAGCCATATGCAAATCTTGTCATTGAAAATAAAAAAAGACGTTAGCAAACAATAAAAAATTGTGTAGCTAATTTGCTCTGGAATATTGCAATTAATTCAATGGAGGCCTGTCCCCGAAAAGGTCAACGAGAGTGTAATTTAAAAAGACAGCTCATAGTTTTTCACCAACAAATTGTTATTTATTGATGAGCCATGGAAGATTTCCTACTATTCATTGCGTAATATCAATTAATCAAACTTTCTTTGGGTTAAAAAATTTCAGCTTGTAATTTGTATACTCTGTGTAGGTGGTATATTAGGTATGCGAGAAAGAATATTGTGTAACAAAGTGTATTTGGGTATTTCCACAGAAAGCCTAACTGTCACGGAAAAATTTAAAGTTATTAAAAAAAGTTATATTTTTGGTCACGTTCGAATCAACATTTTTTGCCCACATACCAATATAATCTACACAATAGAAGCAATCGAATTAGCCTGTCTGTCTGTGTCCGCCGCGCTTTTCGAAGCAGGCGCGTCTTACCTTTAAAAGAATTTGTCTATTTTCATTTAAATTTTTATACCCTGTACACAAAGTGCCACAAAAAAGACAAGACACAGGGTTCAAAAGGGTATTATAGATTTGTGCAATATATGTAACAGGCAGAAGGAGGCGTGGGAGACCATGGGCAAAAATGATCAGGTGCAATAGTTGCGTCGATATAGCCATGTCCGTCTTTCCGTGACGTGTTTCTCAAAGACTAAAAGTAAAAAATGATACCAAAAGATCATCGAATATCGAATTGAGTCGATATCTTACCCCCCTCCCCCGTGACAGATTTTCGTGGCTTACACCCACATCATTTATCCTATCCATTTGAAGCTTTGCACAGTTATGCACACTGTTATTGTGTGGTGTGAAAATTATTAAGATAGGATAGAAATCTTAGAAGATATAGGTAATAATATGCCATTTTCAGACTCCTCCTCCAATAAACTGCAACAGAATTCAAATTCATATTAAAATAAGGTTGTGTTTATGTTAGAGCCACCAAATTTGGTACGAAGACTCATGTTAAGCTTATTAACCAAACAATGTTGACCTTTTTCCGAAGCATCTCCCCTACCCTCGTAGCACAGTAACTGTTATTACGCCCATACCCCTCAACACATGAGGGAATGCAAAAATTTGCACAGAAATTTGATTTTCATGGAAAAAATGGGTATAGCATATCCCACTGAAGGGCACCGTCCCTTATTAGTTATAATCTTGAAAATCGACACAGACGTTTTTTTTTGTTACCCATCTATGGGTAAAGAGCCGCTTAATTCTTAATGTAGAACAAATTCGATTTCGATTTTTTTTTTTTTAGAAAGTTCAAATTTGGAGATAATTTCCAGACTATTTCAGCCAAAGTCGAGGAATACACAGTGAATATGGAAATTTTCTAGCTCATTAAAGTGTTCTGGGAAGTCGATGGTAGGGTATATTACAGTCGGTATGACTGGACGTGTGCTCTTAAACAATTCGTTTGGCTCTAGTGAAATTTTTAGCCAATATTGCGTCAGCTTTAAAGCTACATCCAATTGTAAATTGTACATAAACAATTTTGTTGTCGTTTATGCTCAAATCGGCCGAAACCCGTAGTCTTCAATTACAAGAATAACATTCATCAAAATAAATACATACTCGAATCAATAAACAAACTCAAAAAATTTCGAGCAATTTAGCAAGTTACGAATTGCGGTCACTTCAAGAATGCCGGCCGGTCGCTATATACTAGGTAGCCCATTGTCCATTGTTAAAGCTGGTTAACTGCATTTTTTCGGCTTAATAAGTACTATATTGTATCGTGTGTATCTTTCAGATCTGTCGGAAGTTCGCTCTTAATATGGGCTGCTTGTGGCATACTCTCGACAATTGGCGCTCTATGCTATGCGGAACTGGGTACATCCATTACTAGATCTGGTGGCGACTATGCCTATCTCTTGGTTGCATTTGGGCCCTTGGTTGGGTTTTTACGTTTATGGATTGCACTGCTCATCATCAGACCAACAACTCAGGTAAGCGTAGAATTTAATTGATTGTTTACATGTGAAATAAATTGAATTACTGGCAAAGTTATTAAATGATAAACAATAATTGTTTAACTTTTAAACAAAATGCTATTGTTCCTCACAATACACAAATTAATCAATAACAGCCTTCAATTAGCATTGAATCCAATAAGTTCGTTCATATTCAATTTGTTTTTATTGTAATAAAATCACACTTTCATTCAATTTTTCTTGTACACTTTATGTGCGGAATCTTTATTGGTTTCATAGTTTTAACGCATAATACATATACATAAATTTAAGGGTATAACTAAGATATCTAGGCCGAGTGGGAATGCACTGCTGGGTTCAGTTCAGTGTGATTCAGTTGGCACTCGAACAGGAAAGATGTATTGTGCTATGGTCACAGTTCTGGAAAATATTACCTAAGCCAGTTAACTTTTCAGAATCTTTGAATACCCCAAACGTACCTGGACCAAGGAGGATCTCACGTGTCTTGTGAGCTGTCCACCAGGAGAGGCATTGTTACTAATACTGGTTTGGGTCTTGCATGCAGAACCAGACCTAGACGGATTCAGTACAATTCATTTTGAGCTTATCTCTCAATGGTAGGGCGGCCAATTGTGAAATAGCTGGAAACTAATGGCAGGAGTCGTGCCAGATGGGATGTTTTCTGGCAATTGCATATCAAGCGGTTGCATTTCTGAAGGCAGCATTGTGTACCGATTGGAGGCTCTTCAACTCAAACTACTCAAACGGATGCAGCATTTTCCCGCTGATGTATCTCAGGAACTATCAACACCTCAAAATATCTATGAAGCGAATTTCAGATCTCGACTAACTCCATTGGATTTACTTAACGAGACCAATGCGATGAATTTAGTAGATTTTTTCCAAACGTTTTAACCGCACAGCGTATATTTTGCACCATTCCAGCATCTGCTGCCAGTAGATGTAATGATAGTACCATCGGTTCGCAAAGATTCGATACTATCGAGTTTTTCTCTTTCCTACCTTTGTAACCTTAGCCGCATAAGCGCCTGTTACACAATAAGAGATTTTCGAGTGAGGCCGTGTGATTTGTATCTCGCACTGTTTGTAGGGACGAAAATATCGCCCGTAACTTGTCTCGCCAGCAACCCTATGCGAGTTGCTTCATATTAGAATGCATTCTAATATCGAGCGAGATTTTGTGAGAGATTTTTTCAATTTCTCACTTAAAAATCTGGCTTTGTGAAAAAAGCGCCTTAGTGTGTGAGTTATTGATGGTGAAAAAAAACATCGATAGAAAGACAAAGAAAAAATTCGTACTTTTTGACGAATTTGTTAAAATGAATGAAAAAATGTACATCTTGAGCTATAGAGAACATTCTCATAGGCAAAGAATACAGTTATACTAAAGAGTATGCAAACTTCGGCTTAACTTATTTACAATTTGTATTCTTCACAGACAATAGTAGCACTCACGTTTGCTCAATATGCCGCCAAGCCATTCTTTGAAGACTGCGATCCGCCCGAGAGCGCGGTTAAGCTGTTGGCTGCTGTTTGCTTATGTAAGAATTCCATACAAGAACCTGACGTTGACGTTCCTCGATAATTATGAGCTTTATCCATAAACAGGTTTACTTACGGCCATAAATTGCCTTTCGGTGAAAGTTTCGATGAAAGTGCAGGATGTGTTTACTGTGGGCAAGCTGCTTGCCCTCATTATGATAATACTTGCTGGAATTTATTACATGGCGACGGGCAAGCTGGAGAACTTTTCAAATCCCTGGGAAGGCAACTATAGCGCTACCAATATTGGTTATGCATTTTACTCGGGACTATTTGCATTTGGTGGCTGGAATTACTTAAACTTTGTAACTGAAGAGCTACAGGACCCGTACAAGTAAGCTTGAACAGAGTACAATGTAATATATAGACTTCAAAGGAGGCCAGCTTTAATATCAAGTATTTGAGTACAAATGGATGCTGAAGTTGTATGCTTAAGCATTTCAATGGCTCTTCTATAGAATTCCAACAACTGTCTTGATGATAACTGCTGGCCTTGCGTCATGCGCATGAGAGAGCAACAAGTTGCGTTTCACTTGTTGAGTGTCCTTGAGCGACGTAGAGAGGGTGGCTGGGAGCGTTTGCGTTAGTTATGGAGACAAGCTATTCGCCTAATGAATTCAATTTGCGCTTAAAGTGTGGGAGTTGCCAGCAATCAATTTAAGTGGCACAAGAGCAAACCTAACCCAAGTAGTAGAATCAATGATTTATGCTTTTTACTGACGTTTGCTTTTAATCTTGCCGACAGGAACCTACCGCGTGCCATTTGGATAGCTATGCCACTGGTAACTGGCATTTATGTGCTGGTAAACTTAGCCTACTTTGCTGTGGTCTCCAAACCTGAGATGTTGAGCTCCCTAGCTGTCGCAGTAACTTTTGGCAATCGAGTTTTTGGACCACTCGCCTTTATGGTGCCCATTTTTGTAGCACTCAGCACTTTTGGCGGCGTTAACGGTGTGCTTTTTACCTCGGCGCGCCTTTTTGCAACTGGAGCACAGGAGGGTCATCTGCCCAGATTCTTTCAGCTGTTTCATGTCAAGCAGCAAACGCCAATACCATCACTTATATTTTCAGTAAGTATGCAAATGACTAATTTTATGGAGAGAGAAGCAGAGTAAAACCTTTGGTATAAGGAGTTGCAATCCACTCCTGTTCCAATTTTGGATTCACTTTACGAAAGCGCTAATAATCAACAATGCTGAGTGAGGCTGGGACATTGCATCTTGAGGGGAGGTTTAAACATTTAAATTCACACTTTTCACCCGATATTTTGACGTCATTGAGCAGCCCTGGCATTCTGTGATTCCTAGTGCCACATGCACTATACATGAGTTACAACATATTTAACAATAAGTTCCTGGGAGACTTGCAAGACAAAGCTGTCCTCTTGTTATCCTACTTCCCTAATGCCTGGAAGTACGTCATTGTATAATCATAGATAAGCCTGATAAGCCGGATCAGAAACCAGAATCCTATAGGCCTATCGGTCTTCTGAGCTCGTTAGGCAGGTTGTGGAGGATTGCCGACGATTGCCCGTGCAAAAACTTGGGCTTAGAGGTCTTGGGACTCCTGAGCTGCTTCATCGGGACACTAATAAAATCCTTAAGGTAATGCTTTATACCTTGATGTTGAAGAAGCCTTTGACAGAGTGTGGCATAATGTGCTGCTGCAGAAGAAGAAGCAATATCTTCCCTTTATTTGCTTTCCGCGCTTGAAGTCTTACAAAGAAGTCAGGAATTTCAGTTTTAAGGCCAAAAACTCTGTGCTGGCTGGTGTTCTGCAGGCGAGTGTTTTAGGTCATTAGCTGTTCAGTCTGTATATACCCAAGCGTGGATGAAGCAGTGTGAAAGTTGTCTATAATAGTCCATAATTCGTATTGTCGAAACCAGAGAAAGTGGGCTTATGAACCATACTCGATTCCTCTTTTCGTGACATTCCTTCGGCAAATGCAGTGTCTTCAGTACGTTGCTATAGATTTTCTCGGAAGGAGCTTCTTATATAAATAATTTTAGAATTAATATTCGATTACAGTAGAATGATATATGTCTTGTTCAATTTCGGCGCCCTGATTTTTTACATTACCTCTTAATTCTAGTGCCTGATGTCCTTACTGATGTTGCTGACAGCGGATGTTTACCTGCTGATTAACTACTTCAGCTCGGTACTATGGTTGTCCGTGGTGGCCAGCATTGCTGGCATGTTGTGGCTGCGGCACAAGAAGTAAGTTGTATATAGTTGTAAAAAAAAGCTCTATCTAAAATCATATTTAAATTTGCAGACCACATTTGCCGCGACCCATCAAGGTGCATCTTGCACTGCCCATCATCTTTATGACTTGCTGTGTGACGCTTGTACTGCTGCCAAATTTTAAGGAGCCACAAAACTTACTTGCCGGAATTGCCATTACACTGGCCGGCATACCATTTTATTATGGTTGCATCGCCTGGAAAAATAAACCCCGCTGCTATGGACGTCTTTCTAATGCAATGGTTGAGATTTGTCGCGCCTTGTTCAATACAACCATTATTGAGTCCAATGAGGCGTTAAAAGACTAAACGCCACATATGCTTACAGGATTACATGCACTCAGCTTACTCGTAACTATCGATGGGGCGATATTGTTAGTTGATATTACACACATATATATAAACTGGAGTCAAACCCCAAAACACATTTACATATTAATGCTGAACCAATTTATGTATACAAAATATGCGGAGTATAAGTTATAAGTTAATTATAAATTATAGTGCTTTCATTCAGTTTTGTAATAAGCAGCATTCAGTTTTAAAATGCTTTGTTCCATTCCTTTTTGCCTACCTTTGTTATTGTTTATTGATATTACACATTGGCATACATAGAGCCCACGAAGAGTGGAGTCAAAATCCAAAACCATTGGTTATTAGTTTAATTTCGAATAATTTATATGCAGATTGTAAGATACAAGTTGATTATAAGCGAGTTAACTAACGCTTGTAATTCATTCATTCTGATTTATGTTAGCTTCAATTGTATACTTTGTTTCATACATTTAATTCATGTATTTGCTATGTGTTAGTTGACTCATTCTGCGAGTTCTCAAAACTCGCTTTTAATTTTTGTCGTTCGGAGGGCTCTAGTAAAGGCTCAATGATGCCTACGGATTTATTTATGCCCTAACCAAATTGCCACTTGAATTTATGTACGATATTTTTGCTCAACTTTTTTGAATGCCATTTTTGAAGTACGAACTGCAAATGTTAGTCTTAAATTGGTATAATGTATTTACGGCTGCCAACAGCAACAAACGCAAAGTCTTTAGTTAATTTATAATACCTTTGCCTTAACTGTGACGCATTAGGGAAAATGTAACATACTTGTATTCTAATTTACACAATTTACACTTTAAGCAGCTAATACAAAAATTAACTAAAAAATGGAATAATAATGGTATCTCAATGTTTACATACACATATATATATATATATACATACACACACACATAAAATGCGATTTGATGGCAAACAGAAAAATATATATGCTGCTGCATTTATACAAATGAAATCACATGTATATACTATTAATTATAAACTTAACTTTTGTTCGCTAAGTGTTAAAATTGCTTAACTCTAAAACTCCCAACTAGAAACATCTAAATCCACTTAAGCGTACAACGTATCTAAATGGAAACTAGTAAACTTTGGCAGTTTTACTTAATTAATCGCCCTGCGTGTGTTTAAATCCATGGCAGTTTCCATTAAAGTTGTGCCTCTTATGAAATCGGCTGCCACAATATTCGCATGATGGCCCAATTCGTCCCTATAGAGCAGTGAAATGCGCCAATTGACATTGTCTGCCATTTTACGAAGCCCACCTTGTTTGTCCAGTATTACATCCCATGTTTGCGGTGTCAACTCCGCCATATCGGCTACTGGCCGATTCCAAAAACGTCTAAAAAGCGCGCATCAGTTGCATTAATAGCTATAAGATATTTGTTAAATGCCTTTAACTTACGCATGATCAAAGCCGTTAATTTTACGCAAAAATTCCTCCAGTTTTGGCCAGGTTTGAACATTGCCCCAACGCTGCTCTATGGCGCCAAAAAGCATATAGGAAAACTCTTGTACTATGGCGGTCTTGTCATATGCCAATATGACATTTTGTTGCCGCGACCAGATATCCCGCAATGAAGCACTCCAAGTTGCGGATGGATGCACTATGAGATCGTCAAACTGTTCCTTCAAAAAGCTGACCAGCAGACGATGTACACCCAAGCCCTTGCCAAAACCTGTCAAATAAAGATGAGTTGAGAAAATATACAGAAGCTTCCGATACAACCTGAGACCTATCAACAGATTCTTGGATTCGAAATAGGAACTTTATACCGACAACTGTTCTGTGGTAGGTTTTAGGTATAATGGATATTGGACACCCGGCTGTAATGTGATGCGGACCAGCATAGAGAAAATGCTATGAAAGCAGCCAGTAATAATGGAGTCTGTACGAACGAATGGCCTCTACGAGATAGCTGGAGCGATGCAAAATTAATACTAAGAGCGAACCTGAACCCTTCTAGACAGATGAAGAATGAATGGGACTGGAGAACACTCGCACTACGTCGATTGTGGTCGGAGACTGTAAGGTCAGACGTCATAGTAAAGTTTGTCTATACTGGGTTCTTGGACACCGCTTATGATGATTTGACCACCAACAGGCACGGCCTGTGTTGCTGAAGACGCCACGACAGAAGACTCTCCGTCACCGGCCTTTGCCGAATGTGATAAACTTCACATAAGCTATACACTCCTTTACCTGGTAAGATTGTGTTGAAGTGTGGCCGCCATAGACTGCTACTCTACTTTTTTTTTCTTAATTCAACTGTTCTCTCACTTTTCTAATTTGTAACCATTTATCACATTCATCAAGGGACCCATCTAGTTAGTCTTCAGTAACTTCGATGTTAGCCACAAAGACGATCGAGTCGAAATACGCAGCTGTCATGGAGTTGGCTACAAATCTGTGATGTGCAATATGTACAGGATAGTTCCTGAGGCACCTATTCACTATTTCTGACGAGAATAGCCTGTAAAATCCCGTTATTAGGATCTGCAGTTTTGAAGCCTTTATAGCCAATCCCAGGAAGCTGGCCTACACGTACGGTTGCCCTCGGAAACCTGCTGTTTTATGGAGCAATTGAACGAAATAAAAGGTTTTGTGCGAGTCATAAAAGTAGAGTTACCCCGTGCCTTGTTACAATATGCTGAAAGCATAAAAATTTTTGACAAGAAGCATGTCTAGATAAGAGTTCCAATGAGCACGACAAGCTAATAAAGTCGAAAATGACATTAGTTACAGCTTAGATAAACCATATTCCCCATAATAGTATGTAAAAAACGTGTTCGTTTTGGCTGTTTTGACTGTTTGCAGTGCAGTCTCTTTATACCTACCCACAGGGAATTCCTTTATACCAAAGATCACAATCTCATTGGTTTCGTGCACAAAATCCTTCACCTGATTGATAATCTCCTGCAATGGTCGCTGCTTGGTAATGCCATGGTTTATAAAGAACTTTTCAGGCGTAGTTGAATAATAACCAACACGTATATCCAAATAGCGTGCTCCATGCAGCAGTTGCCCGCGAATATCATCATCCTGTGTCAGCGTATACTTGGTCACCAAACGCTCATGCAATAACGGATCAAAATTTACACGATACGAGCCAGAATCGTGTGTGCCCGGTATAAATAGATCACGTACACGCAGATCGCCTATATTATCCTTCAAATCATGCATCCAATGTGGATAGGCACGCACGCAGGTTTTGGAGAGTATTTGGCCTGCACCATTTATATAACTGGCCCAGTAGCCATAGCAGTTGGTTTGCGCCGTAATATTACGTGAAAGCTCATAATTAAAAGGCACTCCGGTAGTGAACCACTGCGTGGCCAGACTTGGTTTAATGGCGGCAACGATGTTGTTGGTGCCGCCATTCGAAATCCAGTACAGACGCTGAGGAGCAGCTGCGCGTTCGCTGCTTGGCACGGCTGTGCTTGTGTAGCCATCGTGTGGTATATAGTCTGCCTGATCTGCGTCAGCGCCACTGCCTTCCACATTTTGAAATGTCGCTAAGGGCGTGCCCGCTGGCAGTTCACGCTGCTCAAAGCTGTGCGGATCCTGGGTAGTTAATATAACATTATCGCCCTCTTGCACATTGGCATTAGTCCAAGAAACCTCAAGAAATCGTTTGCGTGCGCTGATTGTAAGCGATAGCTTGGGTACATTTGGACTACGAATGGGTCGCACATCTGCTTCAGCTACATTCCATATTTGTTTCAGCTTCTCGCCCGCTGTGCAAGATAATGCGACAATAAGTATGACCAGCGTTAAGGATGTGTTGCCCAACATAATCAAACAATGACACTGCTGTTCCAGAACTAGTTTTAGTTTGGTTTTGTTATTAAATTATGTAGATATGATTGTGATTACGCGTCAAGTTAATCAGCGCCAAGGCAAAAGTCACTTAATGCTTAATATACACAACTCACAACACGCGCGTTACTCTACGTTCCGTAGCTGGGCGAATCTGAACTGCTTTCGTCGAGCGCGCAAAGCGTTCTATTCTATAGACTAAAGCGCCGCCTAAAACGAATCTTGCCTCCAGTGCCGCATTGATGCTTTATATGTCTTTGCGGACGTTAAACTCGAGTTGTAAACACAACAATCTGGCGAACAAACAATTGCAAAGTCACACATAAAACAAATAATATGCATTTGTTAGATCTGTTCTTTATTTATTTGATGTAGCTTAAACTTGGAAATACTTTTCAAGTCCATTTGCGAAGAGCAAGCCAAATTGTACGACGTGCATATGTATGTATGTAATTTGATCAAATGTCAATATGTACCTATAATACAGTGCCGGCTCAAGGGGCTTTCAAACCGTCTAACAGAATTGGGCGCCTCTTCATGGAATATCGCAAAAACCGAACCGAAACCAATTTGATGGTATGATATGAAACATCTAATTTGACGCGCTTTGGGGGGAAAACCAAAACGAAAGCCGTCACGCTTGTGTGGTGCGATTCGGGCTGTGAGAACAAAGAAGAGTTCGCCCCAATTCTTTTGACAAAGCAATACCAAAAAAGAAAGAAAAAGCTAAAATTCCTTTGTAAAAACAATGACAATTAAACAAACAGTAAAAATTAAAAATGTGTTTTGGACGATAGTTCTTTCAAACCATACTTATCAGCGGCGAGACTGTTGTCGAGAAATTCCATACTTAGTTAGCACTCTGAAACATGGGGGTTTTTGAAAACAAATTGTCAAATACACTGATCAAACCGAACACGGGGCTCTGTACTATACCAACTGAAATAATATCCCCAAGCACTTTCATTGTGGGTCACAAATGGTGGTAATGGAAAAACCAGAAACCGTACTAATGTCATTCAATACACCACAAAAACAAAATCCCATAAAACGAGCAACAGAGCCTCAGGGGAGAGAAGTCAAGTATTAGACAGAAAACTCAAACCTATGTCTATCATGTTGGAAACGTGATCAATAAACGCATAAGAGCATTATTCATGTGCAGAAGAATAGCTGGAAAATCGTTCGGAATATCTCCCCAAAATCGTAAGTTAGCTATGCCTGATGATACGAAAGTGAACTCCTTTAAGCACGACTTCATGAAAAGAGGCTAGTCTGTGTACGTTGGACAGGAAATTTTTAATCCTGACTGCTCTGCCTTGACAGTCGTCTCCATTTGAAGTTCTAATACTATAAAAAAAAAAAATTCAGAGAAACGGTTCAATAGCGTACGAAGAGGCGCCCCAAATATGCTTGAGCCGGCACTGAACAGTATATAAATCTCACGGATATTTTTATACAGCGTAAATTTTTTAATATATGTATGTTTTCATGGCTCTGTAATTGGCATTGTCGTTGTTCCAATTGTTTAGGTTTGCGTGTAAACCAATTATAGAAATTCTTTTGTTTTGAAATATTGATTCCAATTACGTAAGCATGACTGTGAAGTTGCATTTTAATTTATAGCCGCAATTCTATTTATTTCACTTCCGTCTGTGTGCTAATAAAGTTACGCTTTACTTATCATAACCACTTTGTTGATAATAAATTAATAACGAGTACTTTAACCTGTTTTTAACTAAAACTTACTGCAAAGGGCGCTCTTGCGTTCTAAGTTTCTCTCAGTCGGGAACAAAAAGTTTTTGTTGACATTTGGCGCCAAGAATGTGTTGGGTTTAAATTCTGAAACGTTTTAGGGGCTTGTCTAGCCTACTTATGCCGCGTTTCTGCGGGCGACTGTGGCTAGCCGCCATAACAGTAATAAGCTGTACTATAAAATGGCAGAGCATGAAAGAATGGAGTGAAATTTTGGACCGTTAAAATTTGTTTAATATTTGCTGAAAATAGCCGCATTTTATGACAGTGTACATTTGCTATATTGCAATTGTACATTTTGCTATAAAAATAAAACGAAATTTCATAAAAAGCTTTTAAATTAAGTTATCCGTTATTTGTTTGCTCGCATGTCAAATGAAATCGTAACTTGTCAAATTTCTCAAGCGCCATCTATTGTGAATGTCTCTGTCGATATGGCAACGCTCTAACCAGCTGTTGCACTGCTGTTGCCTTATTTTTGCAAAGCTAGCGCTAAAGATAAACATTCCATTTGTTTACATTGTCAAAAGATATAAAAGTGAAAACAAAAAATGCTGCAATCGCCGACAATTCAATCGCTGCCCACTCTACACCAGCCTTTACACTCAAAGGTCTCCAATTATCTTAATAATCAGCGCCGCAGTGGCGGTCAGTTTTGTGATCTCGAACTGGAGCTGGAAAATTCGGATGAAGTGCTAAGTGTCCACTTTTGTGTGGTGGCGGCTCAAAGTGAGCTCATTGGCGTAACACATTTTCAGCAAAAACAAAAACAATTCTCTATACACAATCCACTTAAAATAACTATACGCAATTTCAACTGTACGCAATGTTTTCACACAATTGTGGACTTTTTCTACGAAGATATTGTTTCTATTTCAAAGGAACATGAGTCACACTTTCGGGAATTGGCCAAAATATTGGCTGTCACTGAACTTTTGAATCTCTATCAAATAGGCACAGACGTTGAGCAACCGGCAGCATCTAACAGCGTTTCAGCCGAAACAAAGCCGGCCGAACGGGAAGACTCTGGATCTCCAGCAAAGAAATCGGAGGTTGTTTTTGAGCAACAACAAAGCTATTTTAAGGTAGGTCTCATTGGTATACAATTATAAATGCTATAATGCCTGCCGTTCATAGTTAAAAAACCCACGTGCTCCTAAGTCATGCAGCAAGATCAATTACTGCATTGGCTGTGACTTCAAGAGCTATCAGGTTCAAAAGATGATCGATCACATGACCACCTGTGAGCCTTCGCATTTGACTTGCTCACTTTGTGAGGTAGGCTTTCTGGATTGGCGCGAGCACGATAGACATCTACGCCGTCATTCCGGCGATATGCGCAAACCATTCTTCTGCCTTGAATGCGATGTACGCTTTACAACACGTGCAGCCCTGATCTTTCACCAACCAAAGCATTCTACGGAAACACCTCACGTCTGCACACACTGTGGTAAAGGTTTTAAATGGAAGCAGGGTCTCAGCAATCACATGCTCGTACATAATCCGGAAAAACAAATGCTTTGCGATGTTTGTGGTTTTAGTACTACGCATATGAAGGCGTTAAAATCGCACAAGCTGCTTCATACCGGGGAGTTCTATGCTTGCACCGTCGCCGGCTGCAAACATCGTGCCAATCGTAAGGAGAATATGAAGCTGCACATAGAGACACACAAGCAGGGACGTAACTTTATTTGTGAGATCTGCGGCTGCAAGTTTAGCCAAAGCAAAAACCTAAAACGACATGCGCTTAAGCACACAGAAAGCGGATCAAATCGTTACAAGTGCCAATTATGTCGCTTTAGCAGTCATCGTTCGGATAAATTAAAGGAACACGTGCAACGTGTGCACACAGAAAAGGCTGTGCAATTAGAGTTGTCAGAAACAGTGGATAGCCCTTTTGAAAACAAAATGCCTGATGACTTTGACCTGCCAGTTCTTGAAGCGATTACTAGGGAAGCTAGTGCAAAAACTGCCGGTGATAATGGTAAAATCATAAGAAATAGGCGAAAAAATTCTGTCAAAGCGTCAACAGAGAAGCGTTTAAGGATGGTGTTGCCCAAAACTGCAGTTAAGTCATCCATCTGAAAGCTGCCAACATACTCATTCAACCGAATTTCAAACAAACAACCAATGCGTCAGTGTATCATGATATTTCTTTCAAGCGAAATTCAGAGAATTCGCGGATGTGTCAAAAATATTTTTGAACGGTTTGGAAACATAAGCTTATAACTGAAAAGAAGACTGAGCACACTTTGGTTTTATTCCATCATGGCCAGAAACGTCTAGAGCTTTCTGTCACACTCCTAACTGTTTGATCAGATGCAGCAATTTGTTTGAGCTTCATAATATAAAAGAAAACCAAACTACGCAGTCGTCTAAAATGTGTAACAAAACGTGGTTATCTTAAAATTTGTTCTGCAACCGGTATTGCGTCGTATATGATCGTAGAAATACTTCGAATACTGACTATACCAACTGTTCGAGAAAGCCCGAGACTCCGTATGACTAAGACCAAATCAAATATAATTTATTTCACCTTACACAACTCACAGTTGTCTGATAACACGACATAAAAAGCGTATCGCTGCTTCATATGTGTGTATGTATGTTAATATTATTGTTTTTCTTAAAAACATTTTAAACAATAAAAGCAAAAATGTTTGTTGACGTTTGTCTCGCGATGAGTGGGCATATATCAGAAAAAACAATAACATTAAGCAAGAACGAGGTCATGGCGTATGTATGTATGTATGCGAATCTTTATGTATTTCAAATGTTCTAAAGATTATTTTTGATAACTGGGCAGATCTAATAGTGTGTGTGCTTTTAGTCACGTTTCCAACGACCTTTATTTGGAGGCAAACACTTCTGACGCATAAACTAGAAATGTTTCGTAATTTCAAATTATAACGGCCAAATGAAGTAATGCGTTTTAGCGCTACTCGTTGCATGACAGCTTATAATAAAGAAGAACCTTATATATTAAAAATAAACATATACTATTCTTTAAACGCGTGTTTCTGAAAATAATCTTTATTCATATTTAAAATTGAAGACCAAAGAAACAAAAGTGGGCTTGTTCTTGCTATTGTTGTTCTTACGTTTGTAAACAAAATTTAATTGCGCAGCAAAAATTTCCAAAAGCTCTCATAGAACTATGAGAGAATTACTCTCACATAACATCATGTTGCCACCTTTCAGTTATGTATGTATATACCCTGTAACTAAAAGGTATTATATATTTGTGCAATTTATGTAACAGGGAACATAGATATAGCAAAGACAATAGAAACAAAGGCAATAGAAAGTGTTTGTATTGTCTTTGGTTATAGCATGTTTGTTCGTACAAACATTTAAATCCGAAGTTTCTCGAATTGTATTATAGCCCCTTTCTTATCAACATTGCTAGCTTAGAGCCTCGCCGTTGAATCTATTTACCTTTAAGTTGACAAAATTAGAAAAAAAGTATTTCTTCGAATTTTTATTTATTTAATTTTTTTGTAAGACAGATTTTGCGTAATGAATCGAACCATCTTACATAAATAAAAATTAAAGAGAAATGCTTTTTAATTTTATCGTATGCTTGATCTTTCTTTTTTTAAGACAATAGTTATGGGGCATGATGAAATAAAGCGTAGGTTTGCTCACTTATTTATGTGAGAGGGCAAGCTCACAAGCTCAGCAGAACACTTATATACATGAAAAATAACCACATCTTTAATAAGTGGACTAAATTGGTAACTACTTCTGGAGGCAGCGACTATGTGTGAGCAGACCTTGGTTTTATTCCATCATTGTATAGGGTATGCCACTATCGATCACCGCCTCGACTGCATTACACATTGTAATACATACGAGACTTTTTATATTCAAGTCGAATATACATTTAAAAAAAAAATAATTATAAAACATGTCAATTATAACTGTAAAAGCTATTTCCCTGACTTATTAAATCAGAAATTTTTGTAATTTAATAATTTGATCTGGCAACTCTTAAAGAGAGCCAAAGTTTTAACAGCTGCGTCTGGCTCCCGAAAGCTCAATGCAAAGCTCTCAAACATGTATAAAAGCCCGCGCTCATTGAACGAAAATTTATTTCCAATCGTTTTGTTGCGCAGATCGCAAGTGGTGGATAAAAGTAAACACAAAAAAGTATTATACATACAATAAAAGAAACAACAAAAAGAATAAGTACATAAATTGAAATTTGAACGCTGCAAAAGATCTCTACACCAAAAAAAAAAAAAAACTAGCAAAATGTCCGAGGCTAGCTATGATAAATACGAGCATTACAACTTTGACCATGACAAGCACATCTTCTCTGGCCACGGTGGCAAGCAACGTTCCAAGAAGGAGGCCACCGAGCATACCAACCACTTTGATCCATCCGGACATTCCAGAAAACTATTGACTAAATTGATGAACACCGAAAACAATAAGAAGATTTGCAAGAATTAAACAGCTCAAACTTTTACATACACTACATTATTGAAGAGCACCAAAAACTGCGGAGAAATCTTATCGAATTTAAGTTAAATACATACAAAAAGGAAAGGTAGAAATTGAAAAGCAAAGCATATAAAAGAGAAGAAGGAGAAGTTGTAATCCAAGTACGCCCGCTGCTGCAGCGCAGCCTAAGCGAGCAGTGCGAGGAGACGAAAAAAAAGCCAATTGGAAGCCCTTTGGTTTTTTCGTTTAAGCAAAACTTTGTGAACATTATAATAATTTTTTATTTATTTATAATTTCACATGAAAAAAGAAAAACATAGTTTTAAACCATTTCCTATACTTAATGCAAAAGTTATAATTTAATTTTAGAGTAATTTAAAAATGAAGTTTTCTGATTTAAGTATTGCTCTCAAAATAAAAACTGTTAAATTTATTTCAAATAGTTTTCTTAACACCAAAATGCTTACATGGACACGTTCAGTTTTTCATATTTTACACCGTCCGTGTGTTCGAATACATAATGAATGCATTTGTGTGCACTCGAATGCATATTTATAGCCTTTTAGTTGAACTCATTTGCACTCAGTCCTCGTTCGCCGCTGCTCAAGCAAAAGCAGCTTTTCTTTGTTTGTGTAATCTACACCGACTTACATAAAAAACATGCGTTTATATGAATTATAGTGTATATGCATATACAAACATGTTTACAAATTTATATATAATATATATACACTGCCTATATGTGCCTGTAAACATTGTACATATAAAGAATATGTTTGTATGTGTTCATACCTGTTGCTGATTTTCTATATAGAACTTATTCCTGACAGCGCAATATCGCGGCGGAAGTTTTTATTGTGGCCTCAACAATTTTCACACTTCCGCCTTATTTATTAAAGTCGGATAATTAAATAGTGCTTGTGTGTGATGGAAGAAAGTCAGTTTATATATTATAGGGTTTTATATATTTTCTATTAAAAAGATGAGTAAAAACAAACTATAAAGGCTGTGCCAGAAATCTCCAGGCGAACTTTCATGATAAATTTCTCAAGCTTAGTGTGTAGCTGCAAAGCGACGATTAGATTTTGACCCGAAATGCGGTTAAAAGAGATTTTGGACACTGACGGAAAGCTTTTCGGTTGAAAGATATATCTGGGAAACCGCAGAATATGTTTACATCTCTCGCGCCAACTCCTAATATGCTATATTTGGACTCATCGAATGAATAGATTATAGACAGACTGCGGAACACACTCTTTGATAACTAATGAGTGGAATTTTCCTTCACAAGTCTTAATATTTTAAATATATTTAGATTCATTTTTATTTTTATTTAACAACTCATTTAACTTGATTGAATTTAAATCTTATAGTTTTAACCCGATTGTCACGCGGTTTTAAACATTTTGACTTTAGGTATCCTAACACAAGAAAGGTGTGTGCCAAGTTTTACGATTGTAACTTGAGAAATTTGATGCAGACAGTCGGGAGGGTGCCCGTCAGTGGGATACATGAAAATCCATGAAAATCAAAGTGACATGACACTGTATATACTGTTCAGTGTATACGCAAACATGCCTCCATTTCGAAATGCATATACACATGCATACATTCAATTGGAAAAAAAGCATTTGCCGGCTTTTTTTTGTTTATATACAATGAGTTGGGTATCAATATCTGTTGTTTATATTATACATCACCTTTGGGCAATTAATATTATCAACGTGCCACTAATCACATCTCATAACAAAGAGAGTAAGTACATAGTCATATACTCGCCTCTTCTGGACAACTCGAGCTCCCGGAATCGGATGCTTTTTGGCCAGCCAAAAAATAAACAAACAATAATAAAGCTTTTTCAGAGAGCAGCACAGAATTGAGTATATATATATATAAAGTATATAGCATATATATATAATAACAAACATATATACACATTTACAAAAACGTAAAAAAGAAACAAATGAAATGCTAGGCAAACAAGTTTGCGGTGATGCGTTTTCCAATAAACAAATGACGCCGTAAGAAATAAAAACCGGCAACAAAATAGGAACAAAAATATGGCCAAAAACATAGTAATATATATATGTATGTGTAGTATTTATACATTTAAAGATATATGTAGTTGAATAACCTTTTAAGTTTATGCCTTACACATGATATAAACAACTCGCATTGAAAGTACTTAGGTTAGACGCCATTAAAATGATTGAATTTCGTGAAAAACAAATGCAAATATTTTCAACCTTTATAAAGGTTATATTCAAGTCTTCAGAGATAAATCAGAGATAAATAAAACTGCAATATCGCATATCAGAAATGTTAACAGAATGCAACTCTGCTTGGATGGCAAAAACGTTGCTAACATGTTTGTCTCAATGTTAATCCAGAAGTCATTTTGTTAAGCTATTGTCATGAATGTAAACAGATTTGTTTGTGCTATTTTAGTGGCGTTGTTAGGAGAGTTTAGGGGATAAATTTCATCTTATCTCAATAAAGACTATTCTGCACTTTCGAAGAATCTGATGAAACTCCAAGAACATACATTTCAATAATTCAGCTGACTCAATACATCAGAGATAAATAAAACTGCAATGTCGCATATCAGAAATGTTAACAGAATGCAACTCTGTTAGGATGGCAAAAACGTTGCTTACATGTTTGTCTCAATGTTAAACCAGAAATTATTATGTTAAGCTATTGTCAAGAATGTAAACAGATTTGTTTGTGCTATTTTAGTGGCGTTGTTAGGAGAGTTTAGGGTATAAATTTCATCTTATCTCAATAAAGACTATTCTGCACTTTCGAAGAATCTGATGAAACTCCAAGAACATACATTTCAATAATTCAGCTGACTCAATACATCAGAGATAAATAAAACTGCAATATCGCATATCAGAAATGTTAACAGAATGCAACTCTGTTAGGATGGCAAAAACGTTGCTTACATGTTTGTCTCAATGTTAAACCAGAAATTATTATGTTAAGCTATTGTCAAGAATGTAAACAGATTTGTTTGTGCTATTTTAGTGGCGTTGTTAGGAGAGTTTAGGGGATAAATTTCATTTTATCTCAATAAAGACTATTCTGCACTTTCGAAGAATCTGATGAAACTCCAAGAACATACATTTCAATAATTCAGCTGACTCAATACATCAGAGATAAATAAAACTGCAATATCGCATATCAGAAATGTTAACAGAATGCAACTCTGCTTGGATGGCAAAAACGTTGCTAACATGTTTGTCTCAATGTTAAACCAGAAGTCATTATGTTAAGCTATTGTCATGAATGTAAACAGATTTGTTTGTGCTATTTTAGTGGCGTTGTTAGGAGAGTTTGGGGTATAAATTTCATCTTATCTCAATAAAGACTATTCTGCACTTTCGAAGAATCTGATGAAACGCCAAGAACATACATTTCAATAATTCAGCTGACTCAATACATCAGAGATAAATAAAACTGCAATATCGCATATCAGAAATGTTAACAGAATGCAACTCTGTTAGGATGGCAAAACCGTTGCTAACATGTTTGGCTCAATGTTAAACCAGAAGTCATTATGTTAAGCTATTGTCATGAATGTAAACAGTTTTGTTTGTGCTATTTTAGTGGCGTTTTCAGGAGAGTTTAGGGGATAAATTTCATCTTATCTCAATAAACACTATTCTGCACTTTCGAAGAATCTGATGAAACTCCAAGAACATACATTTCAATAATTCAGCTGGCTCAATACATCAGAGATAAATAAAACTGCAATATCGCTATTGCAATATAATGTTAACAGAATGCAACTATGTTAGGATGGCAAAAACGTTGCTTACATGTTTGTCTCAATGTTAAACCAGAAATTATTATGTTAAGCTATTGTCATGAATGTAAACAGATTTGTTTGCTATTTTAGTGGCGTTGTTAGAAGAGTTTAGCTCCTTGTAACTCTAAGAACATACATTTTCCAATAATTCAGCTGACTCTTTAGGTGTCAATACGGAACTCTCAATAAAATGAAAACTTCAGACATACATATATGGCTTATGCAATCTTGCCTTTGAATATCGAATATCAAAATATTTTTTTTTTAACTTCGAGCAAAAGTAGTTCTGGAATAATTAATATATTAAGACCGAAAGCAAAGGAATAGATAGCAGACAGAAGTTGATCGTGTTAATCCTTAACTTCAAAAAACAGAATACATATTACTTTCGAGTGATAGTGTCTTATACATTTTTAGATTTAAAATTTCTGGAGAGATTTACTGATCACGGAAATATATTTTAAGAATTTTCCCATTTACCCATTAATTTAAGAAAACTGTAGTATTTATAAATAATTCTTGCTCAAAGAAAAGCTGTAATTTGAGTTGCAATCCATTTCGATTAGAAGTAGGATTCTCGAGTAACATGTATACTAACTTTAAAACTTACAAAATATCGTTTTTTTGAATAAACGCTTATTTGAAAACCGAACTAGAAAATCTAAAACGATAGCCAGATTCGAAATCAGCAACCGTAGATTTTGCGAAAACGGTATGTTTTAACTAAGGCCTTTCATTGTTCTCAAATTTGTTGGCTAGTGTAATTAGTTATGTGCGCATATTGCTCCAAGCAGCACAATTTAAGAACTGTTGGTAATCAGCCGTGAAATCATACCTAAAGTTTCATTGGAATCCTTTACGAAAATGTGCAAAAACTTGATGCAGTAATAAATGGACCTAACCCTTGTGTTAAAATTTCCTAAAAGAGATTTCTGATTAGCTTTGAAAGAAGCCATGTTGCGCTGGAAGAACTATATTACCGATTTTCTAAAGCTGTCTCACTGGGCTTGTATTATTTGAGCTGTGGAACGACTTACAATACTTATAATTTCTTTGTAATCTTTGTGAAGAAAATTCTTAAAGAACAACTTCGATTACCGTGATCGCAGAGTCCACGTGAGCCTGTCTTGTTCTTGTCACGAACTCAACCATAGTACAGAGTCAACTTATATACCAGCTAGCGAATACGACTTACTATGACCTTACGTAAATTGTAGTTAAACTCATTTAATAATTTCAGAATAAATCTATCGACAAGCTAATTTCGAATTGAAATCAAACCTCTTTGACACAAACATTATTATATGATAATCATGCCTTTTTGTAGCTTTCATCTAACCGTGATGCACACTTTCCCATGGCACACGCCAAGTTTGCACCACGCCAAAAGAGGCAACAAGCGCCGCCCTTAAGGTTTCGTTTCCATGTTCGTAGACTTCCTGTTCTAGTATAAAAAATGTTTGTTTGTTTGTTTTACCATATAAAGGAATATGCTGCACACTTTCACCGCGAAAAAGAATTTCGTTAAACAAACAAATCATAGAGCGAATTGTACGAACGCGATTATGCATAAATGCGGACATGTTAATTGATAGCCCATTCGGGGCTCTGAATGAACCGTTAAATTGAAACTAGAGCATTGGCCCAATAACCATGATGCACGCGGCCATTCGATTAGCACCTTGGCTGCTGTGGACCATAGGCTAAGATGTTCTAGTTGCGCATCGATATCTGTATGGGATACAAGTCTGTTGTACGTATTAGCACCATCAATACAGCGTTGATTTTTGGGTCCAAAACTGTATTTGAGTTCTTCTGGCACTTTATGTGAAATTCTGCAGTTAGTTGGCAAGTGGAGCCCAAAGCAAACGGCCGGTTTACTCGCCAAAGCGCGATTTCTGACAAGGATTAAAACGAAATAGAACAATGACGTTACCAAGTTATAATGAAATGTCACCCAAGGCTGGTCGGTTCCCAGGCGTTTTAAAATTAGTGTTCGCGGTTCTATTGTTTGCTCTGACGCTCACCACTGTAGCTTTATATGAAGCTGGCAGTCTGCGTAGTAACAGCAGAGAAGTGTTCATTTTGGATGGCTTGTGGAATCCCTTTAGGCCTACAAATGACACGAGCGATGTAGTGGCCGCCACAGTGGAGCGCATAGCTCGAGAGACCACAAATGGCACCAAGAACTATTACGAAGAGCAGCGTGCAGTTGTTGTAAATGCGGAAAGCATGGAACCAGTCTTAGCGCAACGGCAGGATGAATTCGGGCCACCTGTAGGTAGATCAGATTCTTTTGAAGAAAGTCCCTACTATGATGTGGCCGATGATTACGTTGGAGAGCAGCAGTCGGATCAAGAAGCGGATCGTTACTATGAAGGTCTAGCGCAGGAGTCGAGTGAAAGCGCCTCCAGAGAAAGTGAGCAATGGCCAGCAGATGGACCCGAGGGCAGAGCAGCTCACGAAAGACCTTACGATTCTTTTTACGGCCAATGGAAGTATGCGGGAAAGCCGTCCGCTCATCCTGCAGCAAGTTTGCAAAATAGGAAATTAGAACCAGTTGCTGCGCCGCATCCTGCCAATCGGTAAGCCATTTTGCTGTAAAATTAAAATTTTTGTCGAGGTCTTAATGAAAATTTCCATACTTTCAATTGTTATTATCCCGCAGCGTACCCTATCCAGGCTATGACGATTTGTACGACTATCCAATGCAAGGCTATCGCCCCCAGCCACAGCCCCAACAAGCTGTAACAAAACCAGTTAATCCAGCTAATAACAATGCAGTGTCCCATGTGGAAGGTGAATCAACTTTGATGATGGTTTTAAAGAGCTTGAAACAAATGTGGGATCTCTATCAGGCCCTGGTCAGTGCATGGGGCGCTGTACATGAACATCATCAGAAGAGCGTACAACAACAAAAGAAGGAACAAGCGGAGAGACAACGTTTGCGCCAGCAAGCGCAAAAAACCAGGATCAACTCAAAGAAACCGCCACGCATGGAAGGTGAAAAGTTGGCGCAACGTAATCCTATGAAGAAAACTAAAGGTAATGGCAGCATAACGACGACTCCTGTAACGTCGTCGTCTACAACCGCGACACCCACAACAGAGTCGGCCACTGAAGTAGCGCCTACAAGAGTTGTACAAGAAAAAGGAGACGCTGCACAAGAGAACGAGGCACGTGGACTACGAGAGAAACGCGCACCGGAGGCGGCCACTTCTACGGATGTGGGCGAAGGTCGCTACATAAAAGGTGATCCACTTACTGGATATTATGACTTCGTCATTACAGAGGGTTCCTACAAGTTTTGGGCAGTCTTTCAAGTAAATATTATTTTGACTCTTAACTGTACTTAATAATTTATATGCATGCTTTAATACTTAGGTTGGAACGGCTCTTCTAATCATCTACTCCACATTCGCTGCTATTTATTACTCAAAAGTAAATCCTTTAACTAGCGATTATGATTATACGGATTATTTGGGCGGCGGGCGTTCACTTTCTGGAGGTGACGATGATTTTGTTGATGACAGTGATAGCACGGAGCCGGTAAATAAATCTGGAGTAACCGATTGGCTACCACGTACTGCACATTCTCTAAAATTTATACTCGATGCCATTGATAAGCTGCCGTGGGACGAAAAACCGGAGCCAGGTTGGTCAACAAGCTCTAAAGAGACTGTTGAAACGCGATAATAATACAAAATGTACATAAAAACTTAAAACACATTGATCAAAATTAAACCTACAAAAACAAAAAAAACAAAATTGGAATTATTCTTTACGTAACGACACACTGCAAAAAATCGTCGTTTTGTCCTTCACTTTAAGTTGCTTCACTAAATTGCGTCTTACCGAAGAAACCCATCCAGAAATAAAGAGTCGATTTCTTACTATATAATTGATCATACAATGTGACTTGACAGGTCGTGGCCTTTATTTAAGGAATCGTCCAATTGAATCTTATATCAAAACGTGAAACTTGTAGAAAGAAAGTGAAAAAGCAGAAGAACATTCGCACAAATGTTCAAACTTTTATAATATGCATGCGAATTTGACAAATTTTGTACGTTATGTTAATTTTGCTTTGAATTCTTCTTCTTCATAAAACAACGGGTCGCCGTTCACTTTAATCTGCAGCACTGCCATTCGCATACTTACGCATTCATTCACAATAGCAGTCATATGTTTATTATTTGGCAGTAACTACACGTAGCCAACACGAAAATAAATAATACATTTTTAACCATTTCTACAAATTCTGGTTATTGGCATGAAAGTGCATAATTAGTACATAAGCATAGAGACTTGCATATTCAACAATGAAAAGTGCAGAAGTAAAGCAGAAACTGGAAGCAGCTTCGCTTGCCCTAATACTTTTCGTAGTGTCTACTTCGGGACATGAAGCCAAAGATTTTGATGATTCCGTACTATATAAAATTGACTTTGAAGTTCCGGATTTATTAGATCAACCGGTAAGAGGGCATAAAATATAATTTGGGCCAATAAAAATCATTTTCAACAATTCATCAGGAACTGAGCAATCAATTGCGAACTTTTTATACGCATGAAAAGGAGCAGTACGAGTGCCTGATACCTGCACTGGAAACACCCAAGGAGGAAGAAAAAGGCAACCAACCAGAATTGTGTAAGTAAATTTGTTTTCAAGTTTAATCCAATTTAATACAAGTTTATACTTTCAGCACCGATTGCCTTGTTGCAGCCCATATTTGCGGTGCCGAGTTGCTCCTACCGCATTGAAGCGTATTGGTCGTATGAGATCTGCCATGGTCACCATGTGCGTCAATACCATGAAGAACGCGAAGGCAAGAATGTGAAATTCCAAGAGTATTATTTAGGGAAATGGAATGAGGATAAAACCGAGCTTTTAAAAAAAGCATGGGATGCCGAACGTAAGACCGTCGGAAAGCCCAAATATAAAACTCTAAAAATCGACAACACCAAATATCCATACTTTGAAATGGAGTTCAGTGCCGGAACCATGTGTGATATAATAGATGCGCCACGCACAACTATGGTCCGTTATGTGTGCTATCCACATGGCAAAGATGACATCTACTCGTTCAAGGAGACTTCATCGTGCAATTACGAGGCAATTATATTGACATCAGTATTATGTGTCATACCTGGGTTTCACGCAGAGGAATCCAAAGAGATTTCCATAAAATGCTTTAATTCGCCTACAGAGCCGCATAAGCCACTAAGCATGCTTAAGCAAGAACTAAGTGAGTGGCAAGAAAGCGAAAACGATTTTCTTATTTCGAAGGAAGTAAAGGCTCCATCCAAACTGTGGCCCAAGGCTGATGGCGAGATGGTTACATTAAAGTACAGCGGCGATGTAGACAAAATAATTTTAGAACTGATGGCCAACGGTGAGCTAGAAGTGGACAATGATTATCAACAACTTTTGCTATCCAGAACTACAGCAGCAGCTACAACGCCGGCACCGCTTAGTGATTTGTCACCTATACGGGATTTCATTTCGGGCAAGAACTGTTTAACTGGCGTGAGTAATGATATTTTGTCACATCTTTATCTCAATCTTTATTAATTAACTTTATTGCACAGGGTAATGGCTGGTGGAAGTACGAGTTTTGCTATGGCAAGCACGTACGTCAATTTCACAAGGACAAAAACTCGGATGTTGAATTATTTTTGGGTTTCTTCTCTGAAGCTGCACATCGTCAGTGGGTCAATGCAAATCCAGAAAAGGGTGCACGACGTCTCGCCTTTACCTCATCCCTTTGGCATCACTACGAAAAGGGCACACACTGCGATCGCACCGGGCAACCGCGTGAGGTTGATGTAAAATTGACTTGCACTCCAGTTACTACGAGTGGCACAGCCGTTTCTATGTATCTATTAGAGCCCAAGACATGCCAATACATTTTGGTCGTGGAATCGCCCATTATATGTGATCTCATGCATTATGCAAACGAGTATGGCCTGGTAAATGCGGATAAGCTACAAAATCTTGTGCCTACAGAGAAGCCAACAACAGCTGATACAGGCCGTAAAACTGACTCAGAAGAGATAATACGATCCTAAGCTGCTTTGATATGCAGACAATTCTAGTAAATTAACCTTAAACGTTTATATAAGATAAATACATGTACTCTATGTATGTTAGTTTTGTATTGAAAGGGCGTTATTTTTACCACCATAATTTTCAGATTGTAATTATGCTATACCATGGAGCTTTTTGTCTGATCAATAAAAAAGCGCCATCTACATCTGATACTGAGCTTATTGGAATTTGCTGATTGCTCAATTGTTTTGATAATTTAATAAAAAGACATTCCTTTCCGGTTGAAAACACAAAAATTATGTATTAATAAATTTAAAGCTGGGCTCAAACATTTACGTACTCGTATAATTTGTTGTGACGTGCAGTGTAAACATAGCAAAAACGCGTAAAATCTGAACATGTGCGCAGCTGCCGTTCAGAGGTGACAACTGTTCCGCAGCTGTTCCGCAGCAACCCTGTATTCTCTTTCTAAGTTCGTAAAGCAGGCTAGTAATAAGTAATTATAAATAAATGAAACATTGAAAAGTATTTTTTCATAGTCGTAACTGAGAAATCTAACACAATTGTATATATTCGCAAAATTAGGATTTGTTTTAAGTTTTCCAACAAGTGTAAGTGTGAACAGCAATAGTACATAGAGGTTGTGTGTGAAAAAAAAAAAAATCAATGGGGTTAGGTGGCTGCCCCGGCATTTCGTGATATTTTCTGATTACCTACACTTTCTGTTTAAGACTTCGTGCGCTTCATTACACAATATATTTATACTTGCAGGTATTAATTCATAAATTTAGAGGTATGGCGCTAAGCATGGGATCGTTGAAGTTAAATAAATGGCAGGTGGCACTCGTTCTTGGCGCACCTTTAGCTATTGGATTGGGCGTGTATGTCTTAAAAAAATCTAGCGAGGGCAAATCTTCAGGTGAGCGTAAGCGCCAAAAGTCTAAAAAATCGTCCATCGAAATGGGCGGTGGCAAAAATCGCAACAAGCCCAGTCTTGATAAGCAGTCGCTTTCGATAGATGGTACCGCGCCCGACAAGGAGCTCGAACGAAAGAAGAAATCAGCAGAGCTGGGTGAGAAACTGTCACCACTAAAGGAGGCAAACAACTACAAAAATGAGGGCAATAACTGCTTCCGCAATGGAAAATACGATGAAGCCATTAGTTTTTACGATAAGGCCATTGATAAATGCCCGGATGAGCATCGCACCGACCTTGCTATCTTCTATCAAAATCGTGCAGCGTCCTATGAGATGCTGAAGAAGTGGACCAAAGTTAAAGATGACTGCACGCGCTCGCTGGAATATAATCCACGCTATGTAAAGGCCTACTATAGGCGCGCTCGTGCACACGAGGCTATGCACAATATGGTTGAATGTCTGGACGACGTCACTGCCACATGTATACTGGAAATGTTTCAGAACAGTAATACAATAATGTTTGCCGATCGGGTGCTCAAGGAAACCGGCCGTATAGACGCCGAAAAAGGCATGCGCGATCGCGTGCCTTTTGTCCCTTCGGCCAGTTTTGTGAATACCTACATGCGCTCCTTTATTGCTGACCCTCTGCAGATTATGAATGTGCCACCATCTGCAGTAGCGGATACACCGCCGCGTGGTTTTTTGCGTGCTAGATGCGCCTTTGATGAGCAGCAATATGATGAAATCATTCCAGCATGCACAGAGGAAATCGAATCCTCCGAGGCAGAGTCTCAATACAAAGTGGAAGCTTTGTTGCTGCGCGGTACGTTCCATTTGTTGAGTAGCTCATATGATGATGCCAAGAACGACTTTGATGCTATAATTGATAATGGTATGTATAAAACATTTGTTACACCTACAAAAATACCAATAAAATCCAACATGTTTACCACACAGCTGATGCAGATAATACCCTCCGTGCCTATGCTTTTATGAAACGTGCTGCGCTCTATATACAGCTCGATGACCGTAATATGGGTCTTGCCGACTTTGACGAAGCACAAAAGCTAAAGCCCAATAATCCTGATGTATATCATCAACGAGCCCAAATCTTGTTGTTGTTGGAGCAAATCGAGCCCGCACTGGTTGAGTTTGAGAAGGCAGTTAACATTGCACCAGACCACCCTATAGCTTTTGTGCAAAAATGTTATGCAGAGTATCGTTTGGCGCAAATGTTAGGCGGCGAACCGCACCGCCTTCAACAAGCTATTAATAACTTTGATAATGCGCTTAAAATGTTCCCAGATTGCGTCGAATGCTACAGCCTAATGGCGCAGGTGATGGCCGATCAACATCAATTCGCCCAGGCGCAACAATTTTACGATAAGGCAATGAAACTGGCACCCGACAACCCAGCGCTGCTTGTGCATCAGGCCATAATGGTGTTACAATGGCGTGGGGATGTTGAGGGAGCTGTGACTTTATTGAAAAAAGCCATTGAAGTGGACCCTAAGTGCGAGATGGCCTATGAGACGTTGGGAACTGTCGAGGTACAACGCGCAAATCTACAAACTGCCATCGACCTCTTTGAGAAGGCTTTGCTGTATGCCAAAAGTCAAGCGGAGCTGGTACATGTGTACTCCTTGCGCAATGCTGCCGTAGCTCAGATCAATGTAACAAACAAGTTGGGCATCGACATGAACGCGGTTTCGACGATGGCGCAAGCTAATCTTTTACAGCAATCTGGCATGTAAAAAAAAGTGAAACGAGCCATAAGCCAGATCAAAAGTGCAGACTTTCACATCAGACATAATGCTTTTTATCATAGCCCCCACACCCCTCATATCTTCCCCTACGATTACCACTGTAAAACAAAGCTTTAAATTAGTTTATTCTTAAGTTAAATTACGCCATTAACAAACGTGTTGACACATTGTGCTTAAAATAGAAGTTAAATTGTAAATGTACTGCGACTGGCCAATGGAAAAGTCTGGGCCTCTGTTGAAATTGTGTATTTATAATGATATGTTGCAAAAGGCATAAAACAACTAAGTAATGTTAATGTACGTTAAAGAAAAAATTACCAATAAATTGTGTTAATAATGATAGTTAAAAGCGTATTTCAAACATAAATGTTCCTTGATCGGGGGTGTGCCAAAAATCTCTTACAATCGCATTTCAACTTGACTGCAGTCCGTCGCTGTGTCAAATAGCTGCGAAATTTAAGATTATTATTTATTGTATGGAATTAGCGACCTCATCTTCTTATAAAGATGTGTTTTGCCGGCATGAGGATTTATTCTTTATTCGTGTTACGAATAAGCCAAAACAATAGCAAATTATCGAAACATTTAAAACTAACGAAATCTGTTCGATCTTCTTCTTGACTTTTGACTAATTTTTGTGTAAATCTGCAGTTTTGCCTAAAACAAAACAGGTAAACAGAAATAAATAGCAGGTTGTTTTTGTGATGCGAATTAAATTTGGCAACTAAAAGTATGTTGGTGTTTCCATCGATTGGCCCATTTTTCTACTTCTTCCAATTTCTGCTTCAAGTCATCCACGGCTTCTTGTACGGAGGTTGCTAAGGATAGTATGGCAGCGCCGTCATCATGGGTGGCCGTTAGAAGTCTAGCGCTACTTGTGCATATCAACTATGATTAGTGTATATAGGAGTGGTGAAAGAGCGCATCTTTGAGGGAGTCCAGTTTTGATTAAGAGCTTCTTGGAGAGCTCCTCCTTTGTAGAGACCTTGAAGAGGCGGTTTTCTCGTGTCAGGTACGACCAATCACCTGCGTAACGTGTTTTAACAATTCAATGCAACACTGCCGGTGTTTAAAAGAGTCGAGAAACCGCTGTACAACTCTGTGCGCTTGTTCGGACGTGCCGTGTCTTTTGCGGAATCCGAACTGGTGACTCGGGAGGATTGTCGGCCCATTTTAGTTTCCTACCTCTTTTACGTTATTGCAATTAATAAAAAAAAAAAAAATCTATGCAGGTGCAGAAAATAAAAAATTGAAGCATACTTTTAGGAGCACATTTTTATTAAGCTTCAATGCCAGCCACATGGGAGAAACCGAGGATCTGTATAATCCATAAAACTGGAAAAAGCCGTTCCCCCCTGGGCTCATAAGGGCCAATAAGCTTGCTGCCCACGAGTGCCAATCTCTTTGAACGTCTGCCTGCTGACTCACTTTTTGTCTATAAAAAGCATTAAAGAAAATATCATTTCGGTTTCCGAAAGTCCCATAAAACACCAGAACAATTGTATAGGGTAAAAAATTTTAAACCTGAGGGCTTCGAGACCAAGTCGTAAGTGGTAGTAGCGTACTTGGAAATTAAACAAGTCCTCGACAGGTTTTGACACAATGGTTTCCTCTACAAAGTCAAGCCTCTGCTGCCGTCTTATTTTCTTTGGGTTGTGCGTAGCTACTTGACGGACCGTGCCTTCTCAATGGGGCTCCATGTTTTGGAATCAAGTGTAAGGGCCATCCGAGCTTTATATCTTTTTCACACACGACATGCCCACTGGTTCCGATGGCCCGCAGGACCTGCTCATGGCCACTTATGCTGACGATACGGCCATTGTGGCCAGAAATAATTGTGTGTACGAAGCAACGGGTGTTCTACAGCAGTACTTAAAGAGCTTTGAAATGTGGAGGTGTGTGACTTACGCACTGCGTAAGGATCTATACCCCGGCTTCTTCTTGCAGGACCAATTGCTGAAGTATCACAGCAGTTATGGATGTGCGCATGCACAGGCGCCTGACTTTCGGCAAACATATCTCCAGCCAGAGGAGCCCTTAAAACCATAATAAGTATGCCTAGATGGCTCCTCACCAGCGGAAAAGAAAGAAACTAACGAAAGTGCTTGATAGTGTACCGATAGTGTGGCTTATAAAGGCACTGTCATCGCTTCAACGTCAGCAGCGCAGCTTCTTAGCTTTTCATATTCTTGCAAATTTTAATGAGTTTTTTTTCAGCAACGAGAGTAAGTTGTGACTCTCTCTTTCGCTATTTTCGACTCTCATAAAACTTTAAGAAGGGTTGCTCAACGACGACTTTACCTTTATAAGTATACATTGAGCTAGTGTGAAACATAGTTTTGAAACGGTATAAGACGTGCTGAGCACTCATCCAAATCCCAGGAATTAACAGATTTATGCCGTATAATCCATAAAAAATAATATAATATAGTAATTATTATCTTATGCTCTTTATTTGACTACTACATAAAAACAAAAATGTTTCAACAGGAACGTTAAAAATACGTTACACATTGATCAACAATTAAAATTTTAGTACAATAATTTTCATTAACTTTTGCAGTAGAAATTAGGTACTTTACATTTAGTTCTAACCTAAAGATGAACTTTTTTATCTTTAAATACTGTATAATATTAAAGAGAGAGTACAAGTACATGGCTTTTCGGGAAGAGAGTACAACATTACCATAGAGTAAAACTATGTAAACTCCAAAAGTAAGTAAACTCGCTTATATATATGAAAACGAGCGAACGGTTCGTCTATCGATGGTGTTAAACCTGCGGTTTCTGGTACTTGGTTACAATTCTAAGTACATGCGATACATAACTATACAAGGGGAAAAGGAGTGGCCAGCAGTTTGTATATAGATCGCGCTACTTATGAGTAAATAACACTATGTTAGTTCATTTGGAGTTATGCACGTCGGCAACAAGCTCACATTTGGCAAACTTTAAAACTAACAAGATATTTAATAACAATTTGAAAATTTAACTCATGCAATATGGGTTTTAGTTTAAAACATAGACATATACATATATATATATAACTAAAGTACAATATGGCACTTGGAATTTGAGTCTCTAGGTGCTTTGTTGCAAGGACTTCTCTCGCACTGGCTTACGTTCCTCCACCTCGAAATCAACGGTGCGTGGCTGTATAAGCGCATTATTAAAAGGCTGCACCTCGCCAGAAGCCCAAATGCAGTAGATGATGGCGGTGATAAAGAGCACGGCAAATGCTACCCAGAAAACTAAGCGCCATTCCAAAAGTGTGGCCTACAAATAAACATAAGCATTAGGCATTTGAGCTACACTCCAAAGAAGTGGAGACTACTTACATTTGGAGTCATGACGCCCACTAAGTAGGGTGCAATGACGCCAGTTATGGCACCAATACCATTGGTTATGGCCATCAAAGTGCCAGCATAGTTGGGACTCATGTCCAGCGGACTGAGTTTCATGCCAGCATAGTAGGCGCCCATAAGGCCCATGCAAATGGTAAAGAGCACGACAACCAGCACGCGATCGCAGCCAGCATAGGAAGCAGCCACCATAAATATGGCCGGTCCAAAGGCAGCCAGGCCAGTCATAGTCTTACGCGTATTTGTGGTGGTCATGATGCCGCGTGTGATGAGCCAATCGCCAACGAAACCGCTACCAATGGAAACAATCCACATCATGACATAAGGCAGCGAGGAGTACAGCCCATTGGCTGTGATGGAGAATTGCAGCACATCTGACATGTATTTGGGCAAATCAGTGACCATAATATAGAAGCCCCAATCGTGACCAATTTGAGCAGCGACCAAAGCAAACATGGCCCAGTTAGTCAGTATAGCCTTCCAGGGCGTGGGTGGCAATTCAGTTTTACGATCAAGTGTGCCGATTTCTTTGATTAGAAATTCACGTTCGCTGGGCTTGATGAAGGGATGTGAGCTGGGATCGCTGAAGCAAAGCACGCACTATGCATGAAAAGGTATAAAACTTTTAATGAAGACGCCATATAAAGCAAGTAAATGTAACTACTTACGAAGATCAGGAACCATACAATGCCAATGCCACCAAAGAAGTAGAAAACCACAGGCCAATCGTAAGCATCTATAATAACACCCGATAGACTGTTGCCCAGTATAGTGCCGACTTGTCCGCCGCCCAAGACCAGCGCGCCCAACTTGCCGCGTTCCTTTGCCGGCACCCAAGAAGCTAGCAGCACGCTCAAAGCTGGAAATGTGGTACCCTCACCCAGACCCATAAGCACGCGTGTCACAATCAGCCAATCAGAACCACCCTTATCGATGGCCACAGGTGTGAGCAGGGTAAACACAGCGGTGGAAAGTATGCCCAAACCCAGAGTCCATTTTCCACCGAATTTCTCGGCCAGCAGACCGCCAGGTATGTGTGTGACAATGTAACCAATGTAAAAGGAAGACAGAATCAAACCTTGCAGCTGTTCGGACCACTCGTATGTACCGCCACTCTGTGTAGAGAAAGAGAGCTTTTACTATGATCATAAGAGTAGAGCTGGGTTTCACTTACGCTTGAGCTACTATCTAGATCATCGGCTGGACAAATGGCATGTTCGGAGCCATCATCGGTGGCATTCTTCTTGATCACCAGCACCGTGATGACCTGCGACAAACAAATGCGCATTGTATACGCATTCAAAATGGCCAAGAAGCCCATGATGGACAATATGACACGTTGTGGTATTATAAAATCTGCAAACACAAACAAACATAAAAAGTGAAAATTAGTGGACGCCAATTGCAAACTTGGGCATGACAAGGTTTACAACTGCAATTCAAGCTGCCAATTAACACTCGCCGGTCGCCAGATGTGCGCACATTTCAGCGTATACGTTATATTGTCACTTAGATGGCGTGGATTTCGAATGCTGACGTCAAATATATCCGTTTCGGTTATTGTTTCAGTTTCAGACAATTGAATTTTATTAAAATCCAAATAAGTGCGATAATATGGTAAGTGGTTGGCGTTTTAGTTAGTCGGTCAGTCAATTGGACACAAATCAATTTGCGTTGATAGCGTTACAATTGCATTTGATTGTTGCTATCATTTCAATAAAAAATCGGATTGAGCCATAATTTGACCTTGTCACGTTAGCTTTAGTGCAATGGTAAGCTCTATCAGTAACATGCACTTATAATTAGCAAGTTAGCAGGGATTTCATCAAAGACAAGTACTTCATGCACAAAATAGAACCAACTCAAATTGATTAGCAAAATCGCAAATAATAAGGCACGCCCCCAGTAGTATATACTCGATGGAGGCAGCTCATTATATCTTGCAATCTCATTCATTGATTTAGCCTTTTATTATCACAAATGATAGCTTAAACTGCTTGTGAATTGTAAGCACCAGCGAAAAGTGGTTCAGTTTATGAGTCAGCTTGTGTTAGTTTTAAATTATTACGATTGGCATTGCGCAGGGCAACCAAGATTACGAGCCACCAATCCATGTTGCAAGTTTGGTCGGTAAAAGCCGACTAAAAGGTACCCTGCTCCCGATTAATTAAGTTTTGGAAAAGCTTTATTTTGGCTTTGGGCGCAAAATTTGAAAATATTTCAATGCATATATTATTTGAAAATTACATATTCAAACCTGTTATGGGATTTGTATTCAATTGTAATGATAAATTCGATGAACTTTTGTGAAGAGAATTGTATATTACTAGCTGGCGATTCACCGAGAAAATGCACACTCAGCAGCTGAACGACAGAGACAGCAGCGCAGTAGAGATCATTAATCAAAGGAAGTCGAAGTGGAAGGAAGTCTAAGAGAAAGATGATGATCCCTTTGGAGCACTGGGATTGACGAGCAAAACGAACTTGGGGCGCAGCTTCCTAGTTCTTTATAAACTATACAGTAAATCTCGCGTGCAAAATAGAGAGGCCTGGAGGAGAGACTTACATCAGGCCGTAACACGGTAACGGGTTGTTAATGCCAGTTGAGAAGTAAATACAGTAAATTTTGTATTTCTTTTATGCAAACAATCGTTCAATAGAGTCTAGTTAAGGTTATCTATATCCCGCCAAGAAAAATTTTGGAGAAATCTGGAAAATTTATAAATTTAGCTTGAAACTATGAAAATCCATAGAACAATAGTCTCCATAGTCATGATCCATATATAAACTTCAGCTTCTTAGTAATCGAATGATGGGACAATGTCGGGTTCCATATTTATATATACTAGTGTTCGCCTTAATATATGTTCTCATAACAGCTGATTGCAAAGAGTAGAAAGGAAAACACGAAATAACAATGTTTGTGTGTGCAATGTATTTTGTTGTTGTTTTTTTAATTAAAATCAATTTTTAACTGACTAAAACGCTACGTGCGCCAGGTAAAACTTATATTCTGCAAGCCGCAAGTATTTTATCTATCGAATGGCATAGGTTTCACCTGAATACATTGCGTTATTGCAAAGTAATCGGTACCACACTGAATTTTTGCTATGCGCATTTATATACAAGTTAACTTATTAGGCACATTTTATCCTCAAACATTTCCACAAAGTAGAACTTTCAACTGTTATAAAATTTATGGAAGTAGTACATAATATAAGTATGTAGGTATGTCTTTATAGCCACTCTTTATTGCATAATCTATAACTGACATACATACTTTATTTTATTGTATTATTTTTGATAACATCTTGGGCAACTTTATAGTACACTAAGTACAAGCACAGCAAGAAAGTTATGGCATTATTGCTTTATGATTCCCTCGAATGCCATATGTTGAATTCTAATCATAATTGCGCCTGTATATGCCATAAGTGTAGTACATAGTAAATATGTGAGCTTTATGTTTATGGATGCCTCCTGGCCTTCCCATTTCCTTACCCCGCCTTGCGCTTTTCACGTGCAAATTTTTACGTATAACCCAAAGCGGTAGGCGCACATTATAACACTCCACTTAGTGTTACTGATAATGCTCAAGAGTCTGAGATCTGCGATAAGTTGCGCCAGTTAATTCGAAGCAATCGAAATGGCATTAAAATGTACTCAATACCGAACTTGTTGATTTATATGGCCAAAAATTTTGGTGCAAGCCCTAAAATAATCAATTAAATCGATATACAGACGATTGTTGATTGTACAAATTAGATTTTTGCTTGCTTCTTGCTTAACAATCAATTAAAGGTTTGAATGACGTCTTTTGAACTTTTGAAGGTCAAACTAATAAAGACAGAGAATTTTAGCGCATTTTGATAATTCATTGGAAAAATGATAAAATTTTTTAGGGGGTGTGATGCCGGATCTTATTCTTTAGCATTTAATCAGATTAAAATTCAAATTTATTTTAAATACTTTCGTATTTAACTGCTATACAAGACAAAAAAAAACAACAAAAAAAAACGATAAAAATCAAGATCTGAATCGAGTTAATGTGCGCTTTTATTAATTCATGCAAATGAATAAGAGTTACTCAAGAATATTTATGTGCTAAAACATATATACTATAACTATCAACAGGTGAGTTGATATGCAGATATTGCAAAAATATGTAAATATGTCGGCAAATATGACGAGTGCTCCAAAATAGCCAATAGAACCGTTTCATATTAAGTGCTTCTTCTTCTTAAGACCCCTAACTGCCTAGATTTAGCTTTGTTTATCTTTATATCGCTGGCTGACTATTTGTCTATTTGTCTAACTATCTGAATCTAACAGGGTTGGGATCAAGTTCTGAGAAAATTGGTAGACAGTAGCTGATAGGAAATAGCTCTATTGAATAGAATGCAAGAACTCTTTTGATAAGCTATTTCTCTGGCAGAAGTTCGTGCGCTGTGAAAGCACACGTCCGTAAAGCTTCATCTCATGATGGACAGTCTAATCGATCAGCTCTGCAAATTCTTAGCCTATGCAGTCGACCTGATGGAGCATCATAAAGCCGATTTGGCAATATTCCTCGAAATGCCAATTCAGAACCAAAGATTTTCAGCTAACACCGATGCCTGGGATTGCAGACATGGTCTCGCTCTCTGACCTTGCAAAGAGTTCCTTCCGTACCAATACTGACGTAGATGACCTGCCTACTAAGCTGTTTAAGACTAGAGGAAATGATCTGGTAATATGCATGCACCAGCTCTTTTGCAGAATATGGCTAGATGAGAGCATGCCCGATGATTGGAACCTTGGTGTCATCTGCCCTGTCCCCAAGAAGGGTGATCCCACGTTGTGCGTTAACTACCGTGGTATCAGTCTTCTTTCTATTGCATATAAGGCCCTATCGCGCGTACTTTGTGAAAGACTAAAGCCGTTTGCGAAAGAACTGATTGGACCTTAAGATTGTGGTTTTAGGCCTGGTAAGTCCACCATTGACCAGATATTCACTCTACGCCAAATCCTGGTAAAGACCCAGGAACACCAAATCGACTCCAACCATCTCTTTGTCGATTATAAAGCAGCATTTGATAGCCCGTTGAGGGATCGCGTATATGCCGCACTGTCTGAGTTTAGAATCCCTGCAAAGTTAATACGACTATGCAGAATGACGTTGAACAACACACGCAGCTCGGTCAAGGTAGGAAACAGCTTCTCCGAGATGATATCGATATCGTCGGTCGTACTAAGCGAGCAGTTACCGGAGCCTTTGCGGATATTGAAAGAGAATCTGCCATGGTGGGTCTGGTGGTAAATGAAAGCAAGACGAAGTATATGCTTTCTTCGAGTAGAGATACACAGCAGTCAGATTGATGTTGAGAACTATACTTTTGATGTTGTCAAGGATTTTGTCTACCTTGGCACCTCCGACACAATGAAGAACGATGTCAGCATGGAGATCAAACGGAGAATCACTCTTGCCAATAGGTGTTACTTTGGTCTCAGTAGGCAAATGAGTAGAGTAGTAATAGTAGAGTTTTGTTTTATGGCGCTGAAGCATGGGTGATTTTGCAGTCTGACGAAAATGCCCTAGGAGTGTTTGAGCGGAAAGTACTCCGTTAGCGGCAATCTACGCGTTGGCAACGACTACCGCACCTGATGGAACGACGAACTGAGCTCTACGACGACATTGACATAGTCAAGCGAATTAAGATCCAGCGACTCCGCTGGCTAGGTCATGCGTATGGATGAAGAAGCTCCTGTGAGAAAAGTCTTCAATGCGAGTGTCGAAGGGAGGTGACGAAGGGGCAGACCATGTATCCGTTGGAAGGACCAGGTAGAGAGTACACTAGCTAACTTTGATATCACCAGTTTAGCAAGTAAGAAAGCTTGGCGCCATGAGATTGAGCCTCTTAGGCAGGTAATCACAATAAACATTTGCATTAATGTCTGCTTGAGTGTATCTTGAGCACCAGTTGAACGCGAGATAAGACATTGTTATTAAGTGCTTCTTCTTATAAGTCAACTATATGTCTTCATCTAGCCGACTGACTTTCTGTCTGTCAATGGCAATCTATGTCGATTCGACTATTTGTCTGACTTGATCAGAACACCTCTAGGCAAGACCTTGCTTAGAAATATGCGCTTAATACGCTCTTAGATCCAGATTTTTCCAGTTTTTAAGATTAAGACATTACTGGCTTGTTTCAAACTACAGCTTAAGTACCAGCTACATAAGGAGATGATCATTCGCATTACCTTAGAGTGAAAGGTAACTCGTTTAGCGTTTAGACACGTGCATTTTGAATGATATTATCGGTGAGTTTGAGTTTATTCTTAGTGGGAATTGCGCAATAAGTTAAGTAAATATGATACATAAGCTTCACTTAGGGCTGTTAAAAACAACTTTATTTGAATAATCAGCCAATCACAACAGCAGCCGAAATTCAACGAAATATAAATACAAATACAAACAAACTGTTTTTAACACAATCGAATTCATGACAATATCGTTAGAGCTCCCTATTGTAGATCAGCTAATTGTCACGCTTGTAAATTTCTATGACTTCTCTTTCATATTTTTGGTAATATACACTATAGGCCGTAATTAAGTATAAACACACAATTTCGTCTAATAACAATTTCTAAAATAAAAAGAAACCTTTTTCTAAACAATTTAATAAAGCAAATATTAAGTGGTTTTTTTATTGCAACAACTTTCAACGATGCGACGTCACAAGTTCGCAAAATATTATTTGAGTTATAAATTAACATTTTTACGTAGTTGCAATGAAGCTGGCAATTTAATTATTTGTCAATATTTAATCGTTTATTTAGCATATGCTTTAACTTTAAGCCGACAATGTTTATAAAACAGACTGTTCGACGTATCTCCATACATAGTATAGCTATATACAATTCCATTCATAATCAATTGGTCGATGGACTTAAGATTGATTGAGACATGCATATGTAAATGGCGCTCTTTGCATCATAAATCATCGTCTAAGGAAGTTCAGGTAGCTATAATTCTTTGTAGGCATTTAATTGAACCGATATATGAGTGCAGCTAATCGGGGCTCTTCAAACGATAAGAACTGTCAACGACCAACAAATGTAGGTATATAAAACTCTTGGAGCTGGTTTCACCGCAGCTACAGGGCATATTTAAAGAATATGCTAACTTCCGGCCAAGTGGGCATCTTGCTTAATTGCAGGTGTACCACGGCTTAGGCTAAGTACCAGGGATTCAAACCGAAACTTACTTCGGATACGGTTACGATTACGGTAGTACCGGTAATCCTGAATGGTTAAAGGGTTTTATTTAGGTTTGCTTTCAAAAATATCGGTTTTGATTCGATTCGCGGATATTTGTCTCGGATTACCGGTTATACCGGTTCCTATAAAAAAACCAAAGAGGATTAAAGTAAATGTGAAAAAGTTCAAAATTTTTGTTGAAAAGCGACCGTTTCCAAGACAGTGTACATGTGATGCTGCTTGTGTTGGTGAATCTCTTAGTCCGACTTGCTCGTAGCTAAAATTGAGAAAGAGAAAGAGCAAAAACTAGGCACATGTATGCACTGTCTTGTGAATGGTCGCTTTTGAGCAAGTCGACTCAAAAGAAGTGGGAGCGAGAAATAGATTATGTTGTCTAGTGCTTCACTTTTTATGGCACCAATGGTACACACAGAAGGAATTCTATGTTACATGCATTTAAATTTTGAAAAAATCTTTAATCCTTCGAAATCCGCCGATAAATCAGATGGCCTGTACGACGTAGTTGAAAATGCTTCACAGAATGACGGAATGTAAAGCACAACATGAAAATAAAAATGTGATCTTGAAAAGATATATAACTTCCGGTATAAATATATCGGTTTCAATTCGGCTATTTTGGTAAAATTATAAAGGTAAACGGTCATCGGTTGTTTAAAAAAAATTTTACGGTTATGGTTTCAAAATTCAATCAGTTGTTTTGGATACGATTACGGTTTGAATGCCTGCTAAGTACTATTCAATAAGGTCTTGTAAAGGGAAATGACTGTCATTGCCAGGCCTTAAAAGGGGTGGGCGTAGGTGTTCGGACCCACTATGTAAAACGCCAATTCCAATGAAAGAAACACATCAGGCCGTAACCCGGTTACGAGTTGTTATTACTGTTCCTTATAAGATCGTAACCGGTGACGTATCTCGGAGCTTATGAGCTCGAAGCTAAACAGCAATTGACTTCGAAGACGATCCAAATCGAACAAAAGTTGTTTTTGGACGAAGTACTTCACTTTCTTCAACACGAACTCTCACAAAAGACTTTGTGAACTCCCATAATGTCGAGTTAATGGGTCATCTGATCCATATACTCTCGATTTGGCAGCCAACAATTTTTTTTCGTTACCGCAGATCAAGAAAAAATTGTGATGTTTACGATATCTGTAGAAGCGGTTGAAGCGTTGCAAAGACATGAAAGAAGAAAAGCGAAAGATAATCTTTGAGCATGATATCTTTTTCTTAGAGTGGAATTACAAATTTCGATGCATGCAACACGTGGTTTCAACCGGACGGTGCAATATACCCATATCACTCATCACGCTTTGGTCATAGCTCTACTGTAAAAAAGGTTCATATTACGTTCAAGTTTTCAAGATACCATTTGGTCAATTCAACAATTCCCCAAAAGAAAACCAAGAACCTGCCGAACGAAGTCTGCAAAATAACTGCTTCAAAACAATACCCCGATAGAATCGAGTTGTGGAAAAAACCACTATTAGTTATATGTTGTGTTCTATACAAAATGCGTAACTCCAATGACTCATGGGAAATAAAAACTTTCACTGGGTGCCATGTTTGGCCTATTTATTCAAGTGTTTTAAAAAAAAACGAAAAAGTAAAAACTTGTTCCAAACAATATCATCATTCAACAATCAGTGGTGTATCAGTAATCTCTATCTCAATCCAAAAGCAATCCATCAATATGCCACAAATATGATTGACAGCATCTGAAACCCAACAGCAAAAGTTTTAATCGACAGATCTTTCAGATATTTCAAAGCCGTTTTCAAATTTCTATAACTTCCCTAAATATACTTGTTGCAATAACAAACCACAACACATTTAGATTTTTCGACTCCATCGAGCAATTCTATAAAGTCAACCCACAGTTCTTTGACAGAACCTTAAGCATCATGAATCATCAAGTTGCTTGCAAATCATTTTAATATTTTCTTTGTTTAAAAAACACTCTGTAATCACGAATTTCGACTGCTCTTAAAGTGGCACAAACAAATACCCAGTAATCATTCTTGTAAGTTGTTTTCAAGACATAATTTTATGATACGATTTCTTGTAAAACACATATTCGTTCTTTGCAAAAAGCAAAAGTATGTACTTATCATATATGGATTAAGTGCATTGAGCACGAGGCCAAAGTACGAGAGTTGCATATGTATAAGATATGAGGCCTTGTGCAGAGCCCCGATAATGCATGGAAAATTTTTTTGTCCAGAGTTCAAAACAGTTCCAACATGCATATCAATTTCGCTGTAGTAGTGAAAGTTTCTACTAAATAAAAGCGCTAATATGACTAATGTATGTAAGTATAAATAACAATTAGAATAAAAACTAAAAAACTAAAGTTGGTACAGCCGGCACTTACATACGATTTACTTAAAAGTTAGCACAATCTGAACACATTACTCAGAAACTTGTATAGTTCATGAAGGTTGTTCCAAATAGTTTTTATAAAATGCCAGCTGTATATTAAGTCTGTGCAAAAAATATAGTGGGGTAACATTTAGAAAAATGACTGAGAACTAATAAAGTGTACCAAAATGAACAGCACGACGAAAAAATCGTTTAAGCCTTGCTTGTTTATCTATTTGTCGTACGGCGCTTCTCTTTTCTGAGTCAACAAATAGTGAAAAGCTAATCAATAAAATGTTTGAGTTACTTTTTAGTATGCATCTATTATATAAATAGGCTATCGAAAAATTTGTGGACCCCTTTTTGACCAACTATATGGAAACATATATGGGTGAAACTTATATCATTGTGTAGGGAATTTTCATAAGAAATGCAGAATATATGTTTTATTCATATATTTTGCCAAATTATAGGTAAGATTAATAGAAAAAAACATTTATGTTGAGATATCTTTACATTTATTGGTAACTGTTCACGAACGTTTTCTCAGTTGCCATTGGCATTACTCTAGCAAAAGCAGTGAACGACGGCCTGAGCTTGCACTTCGGCTGTATCTGTGTAAATGGCCGACATAATGACTGTTTTATATGTATTTGTGGCTCACAGATCAGTTGCTCATATAAATCATAGAGGGAGAGCGAGAGAGAGAGAGAGAGAAATCAGAAATGTTAAATGAATTAAAAAATTTCTGGATTTTAATTTGCAGTCGGGATACGAATGCGGGGTTACCACTAGTACTATATAACTTCGTGAACCAGGGGACTCCGCCCTCTGCTCGCTAAGCTCAATTTTAGACAGAAAAACATACAAAGTTACTTAAGCATTTATAATATTAGTAACGATATAATTATCTTAATTGCTTTTTAATTAAAAAGCTAAATATTACCTAATCACAGTGGCGGCAAAAAGAAAGCCATCGATTTGGTTTAGCGACTGCCATAATAGGGCTTTACTTGAACATTTTTGCATATATTCCGGTTACACCCGTACCATTACTAGTCGTAATATAGCTTGCACGCTCGGAAATTCACTACACGAAATTAACTTTGATTCTCACATTTTGCATTTTTACGGATTTTGATGCGTTCCATGTGTTTAAACTTAATCTTTCTATATTAAAGATTTGGGGGAAAATTATGAAAAACAGGAAGGACAAAGGAACAGTATCCCCAAAAAGTTAAATCCCCAAAAAATATATAAATAGTTGGTTTTTAGTAGAGCTTCCAGATACAAGGCGCTTGGAAGCTTCCAGAGTTTCCATTTTCAGCAGGCGTTCCTTCTGACAAAATCGCTTGGTCCCAGCTCTATTGGTCTTCAAGACACAGGCATCCCGGACAGATGGATTAAGAGACATATATTGATATATCCTTTGTCTTTTTGTCTTACTCGTTTTCGTGTAGATGTTGCACACATAATGATGTTTGTACACAATTATGCGCATTAAGGTCTGTGTTAGAAATCTCTTTTCATCGAATTTCAACCAAATAGTAATTTGTCGGCTTGCCAAATATCATTTATGCTCAGCTTTCAGCCAAAAATCAATTCATTGATGTGACAAAAATATCTTTGAGAGCGTGGAATACATAAAAAATACCAGAACAACCTATTAACTTCGGAATAAGGGAAAAGTAATCCTTTGAAGCTAACAAAAGAAGCTAAAACTGAAACTACTGTAACTTGGAAACTAATAGTCAGTGTCATTAAATTTTTACAGATATCAGTTACAGGTTTTAAGAATAACATAATTGGTTTTAAGTTGAGCCTTCTTTTCGATGGATCGGATTTTATTTAATTTCAGAATAATAAAATATAAAAATACAACGCTTTTATTTGAAAATGTGCGGCGCAGTTAGAGCAATTCCATATTTTTAGATAATTTTAGACAAAAATCTCTACGTATCTAAACTGTGTATATATTTGGAAACTCTATATCTGTGGACTTTTGACAAAACCACTTATGTCTAAAACAGCAACGTAACAGGAGAGCAAAAAATCCAAGGAAATTTAAAAAATTCGAAAGAAATTTGATTTGACGTACTCTATAACTTATATATCTTTTCAAAAGTTATATTTAAAAAAATCTAAACCTCTTTTCAAAACCATAAATAAATTCGGTTGATAGTTGACAGAGTTACGAGTGCGATAACTTAAAACTTTAAAGATGTTAGAAAATTTTCAATTTTCTTTCAAAATCTAGTAGACCTATTAGTAGCATAGTTGCCGAATCACTGTAGCAACGTGTTATCTGCTAAAATCTTAATTCTTTAGAGTTATCATTATGTATGATATCATCAGATACGCTCAAAAAACAAGCCCTTTTGTACTGGCAGTGATCCCAAGCGATATCAAGCTATGAACTTTATCAAATCAAGCTCTAAAGTGTAGAAAAGTGATGACTTAAGTGTCTTAAGGTTTCTAGTTATTTAAAGTTAGCATTATACTTAAAATTGTAAGTACGAAGATGGGATACAGATGATAGCCCTGCCGCTTGTTAAGAATGTTTAAAAACTCGGCCAATATACTGCTATACAGAGAGAACAAAAGCAATAAAGTGTTTCTTAGAAGAGTTATTTTAGCTATCATTTATGGCCTTTGATAAAAGCTTGAAGCACTAAAGATATGGTTGTATTTTATAGATGCATATTAAAACGCATATACCTGAAAAGCACTAAAAGTGCGCTACGCTTAGTGGAAAACACCCGGATAACTTTGTTGTGTATTTAAGCAGACGTTTTTAGTGTTATGACTTAATTCTTCGACGTCGTTATCGTCACCGCGCTTTATTCATATGCAAATATTGGATATGGTACATAAGCAATAGGCGGTAATGTGTGGAGCGCCAGAAGAAGAAGAACAACAACAATAACAACAGTAATTTTGAGACAATATTTTTGGGGTATATTGACGCGTGCCTGGCATATTTAATACAATTTGAAAAAAAAACTAAAAATCGGAAGTGCAAAGAAAAAAATAACAAAATACACAAAAAGAAAAAACGTGTTGTGATTGTTACCGGGTGCTGTTGCTATATATGCACAAAGTATGTTTTGTATATGGGTTTTTAATATTTATAACACTATAAAAAACACATTGAAACAAAATGAAACAGACGTTTGTGTCGAGCGGTCAATGTCGGTTAAATAAAGTATTTCGCAAATTTTGTAGCCGGAGTTCAATGTATTGTCAATGTATAGTAAGTACGGACGTACAGCTGGGCAGCACACATCAATTTTGGTCGTATTTATATGTATGATTTACACAAATTCTTTATTTTATATTTTTTGGTTTTTTGCTGCTTTGCAGCCACTTACACCGTGAGAGACTTATGCCCCATTGTGGTTGTTGAGTCATCCTGATATTATTATTTTGTAATGTTAACAGATTAGCTAGTTCTCGCGCCACGTTTAGGCTTTAAAAGCGAAAAGTTGTTAAAAACACGAAAAGGACTTTTAGCCTTTTCACTGCACTGAGCACGTTACGTTGTTTCAAAAACGCGTACAACTTCTGCGCATGCGCGACGTAACTCACACTTTGACGTATAACAAAAACGCAACAAGACGCAAGACGCAAGCCAATGACGATCTGCACTCGAACTGCAGCTCCAAGCGACTGACACTTGTTACTTCGATTCTTTGTCGAAAACTCTCTCGTTTACACCACGCACACGCTCACGCACTGGGAGTATCAGGGAGCACTTGTTGATCGATTTTCACACGACGCGTCGGTTGTGTATGTGTGTGTGTGTGTGAGTGTTGGTAAATGCGTGAGTGCGAGAGTTTCGTTGCGCGCTTGACGGCTGTTAAATTTCAAATGAGAAGTTGTATTCCAGTGAGTTTAGCTTATATACGCGCAGATAAGCGCCGGCTAAAGTCTTTTGGGTTTCGGGGTTCTGCTGCGGCGGCTGATCAAGCTGCTCGGCGTCTTTATTGACGCATGCGGCAAGAAGTTGAACCCATAACTTATAGAGCTCGAGAGCAGCTCATAAAACGTGCTCGCTAAACGTTACTTCGCGGCGTCTACTAAATATCGTTAGTTTCAGATAGTACGATATTTTTTAAAATTTGGGTGCGCCACATCTATAAGGCTGTCGATGCGCGGCATAACTGCACAGCTTTGTCGACTTTTCAACGCTTTTGTACTTTTTTCGCAGCGTTCTAACACTAATACATATACTATATATAGCTTATGTATTTAACGTTCACTATGTTTATATATAACTGTAATAAAACAAACCAAATTATAACAAAGCCAATACAATACAAATACTTGTACATTGCACAGACGTACATACATACCCTACAATCAATAAGGCACGCTTAACTTTCAATAAACTGGTATTGCTATATAATTGCTTTAAGATAATTTCATTTTATAGATAAACACTTGCCTAAGTAAAAGTATTTCCCCCCTAATACTACTGCAACGTTGAATCGTTTCATTGTTTAATTACAATACATAGCTTACCGACTTATATAGTAGGTTATTCAAGTAACTTGTTGTCGTAACTGTATTTAATGCATACAAAATATTGTTACATACATATATACCGTTTAGTACCGGGTTTTTCGTATACCCTGTGCACAAAGAGTAGTGTATGCCAAAGGATTAGAGTAGATATCAAAAAGTTCAGCACAGCGAGAGCAATAGAATTCTTAAAAAACATTCCCTTTTTTTTCTCTTTCTCTAGGGTTTTAAGATTTTAAGTAACTATTCGATAAAAAAAAACAAATATTCTTATTTTGCTTTTGAGCAAGTGTGTCAAAATTTGTCTCTAAACTGAGTTTCGTGCATAAAACTAAACAAAACAAGAGCGTACAAAGGACCATTTGGAGTTGATCACGTTCGCAATCGTAAGTGTACAACATGTTGTTACAATACTTTAAATAACTCAAAAAAGCTTTTTGCAGCTAGTCACGTTCGCTATCGTAAATGTAAAACAACGTGATACAATATTTCAAAAAGTTTTAAATTGTTTTGTTCGTTGATTAGCTGCATTATGGAAAATGGATTGTTGCGACAGTGAAAATACACCAGACAAATAAAATAGTGTAGGTTGTCGAGTAGAACTTTTTTCTGTGGAACCCTCAACTTTTTTTTATTGACAAATAACTTACTTCGCCGAATTTCCTTATTTAGTATGTTTTAGAAAGGGGAAAGACGTACTTTTCTAAATCTATATAGAGTAAGGCTGGGTTTTGAAGCTAAGTAGGGATTTTTTCAATCTAATTTAAAATTTTGTTAAAAAACGAATTTTTCGAACTTAGACCGACATTTACCGCATATTTTCATGACAAAGGGCTATAAATTAATAAAATAATATATAATAATTTAAATCAAAGTCAAATAAGTGTTTATTCATGAAAATCGATTAAGAATCAACCGAGTTATGAACTAAAATAAAAAATACTATCAATATTACACCGCCAGAAAAGTTCCATGTCCGACACATAACAGGTGTCACAAACTCAAAACTCATATTATTTTTCGATTTTACCAACCTCCAAATGGGATCTAAAAAATTTCAGTTTTCAAGTTATTGTCGTTTTAGTTTTAGCTGCTTTTGTTAGCTTTATGTTAAAATATGAATTTTTCAATGTGCAATGTGTTGCTTTTGATTTTAAAACAAAAGTTGGTACATTTTTTAACGTTGTTTTCTCGTTTGACTGGAAGTTGAATATACTTTTTGCAAAATCTGCTGCAAATAGCTGCCAAAAAAGAAATAACCATAAGTGAAATGAAATAAGTTTACTTTGGCTTTTATTTCATTTTCAAGGTGTACAACGGTCACGTTCGACACCATTGAAATACCCATATGCAAAAATGTCCAAATTTAAAACTCATTCGTCTAGAAGCTCCAATCGGATTCAGTATGTATGTTAAAATAGACTTCAGAATACGAACACTTTTGACTTTTTGTGGGATAACCTCGGGATTTAATGATCACTTCCAAACAATTCATTGAATTCAATGAGAATCATTGCAAAATGCGTCAAAATCTGAAAATGAGTTGCAGTGCAGAGTTGTCGAGAGTATATGAAAGTCGGACTGTTACGAGTGTAGCCGGTGCACTTGGTTTTTCAAGCCGCACTGCAATTAGCTGCAACTGCTGTTAGAGTACGAATTTTGGTACATACAACTGTTACATATACGTATATAGTTCATGCAATTCACCAAATTTCTAGTCTGTAGCAGTTTGCTATTTAAATTTATTTATTTCTAATGTATTTAGTTACATGAGTCAGTACTTAATTATGAGTTAACTCTTAACTAGTTTCGGTTCAGTGCTGCTGAGTTATTTCAAGTCAATGCATGCATAAAATATGACCAAATAAATGTGTAGATACTTTTGTATATATATATATATATATATAGCTAATATCTATATGTCTGGCTAACACACAATTAGTTAGCTCTTTCTGTCTAACCTTAATGAGTTCAGCAATGAGCGTACTTAATCCATTATCATTGACAGCCATTAGCACATGATAATGTTGGAAACGTGATACCACAAAGTAATGCCAAAATTTAGGAAAATGGCTTTGAATTCGTTTAAAATGCAAAATGTGCAACCCAGATATAACAAGGCGCAACGGAAAGAGTATTTAATAACCGTTTGCGGAGTTTTCTTTCTTACAAATTTTAAATATTAATAGCTGTTTTCCTTCTTCTTCGTAATCGCTTACTTCAAGTATTTCCTGTTGCCATATTTCTGCCAATAAACATTTATATGTATATTAAGTTTATTTAAAATATACAATTTTAATATTTTTGATTTTTGATTAAAAAAGTCTAATCAGCATATATGTTCTACCAATTATATAAGAAGTTGTAAATCTTTTTTTCTTTAATATACTCTAATCTGAATTCGTAGGCGCCTGACATTCATTTTAGGAACTTTAAATAGTAATTGCCGCCAATCTATGTTGATTAAAGTAGAACGATTTCAAGCTATTTAAACCTAAGTAGTGGGCTTCACCCCCCGTGTGGTGACTAGGTTAGAGAATACCAAAGGTCAAAGCTCGTCGTATGAGGCGACTTATAATGAAACTGGATTCTTTCGAGAGCCACCCCAGGCTTTGAAAGGGTTATGCGTATGGTATGGAAACCACCATGTAAAACCCCAATCCCAATGAAAGAAATACATCAGGCCGTAACCCGGTAACGGGCTGTTATGGCCAATTAAGAAGAAGAAGTGGGCTTCACCCTCTACATACTAAACTCTCGCTGAAATCGAACTCTTTTTCATACTCTGGAGCTTGGTCTTCTTGGCGGCTATTTTCGCTATTTGGCATGAATGGAATGATTAGAATGATTACATCCCTTAATGTTACTATCTACATAGGCTGTCAGGGTGCTATCAAAGCTGTGAAGAAAACAATCTTTAAGTGGTCTTAAACATTTTGATATGGGATATGGTGTGATCACTTACCCATATCGAGCTTCTTTTGAACAAGCTGACAAGGGTGCTTCAATACCGGGGTATGGCAACTATTCTCATCAAAGGAAAGTGACCCATCCCTTGCCCATTGTGCCAGCTAAAAGTCTGTATGTTTCCATCACCACCTAAGGTAGCTAGTGCGCTCTCTATCTGGTTCTTCCAAAGGATAAATGGTCTACAGCTGCTTTGAAGACCTTTATCAGAGATGCTTTTCATCCATACAAAATTACCTAGCCTACCTTCGCTCAATCGAATGCGGTAGCCGTTGCCAACGCCAAAGGGGCTACTCCTACATTACGTCACCAAAGCCCAAAGGTTCCGGTAACATCCCGCTTGGTACGAGCAATGATGTGAATATCATCACACCATTCGAGAATATAGTCCCAATGGCAGGAGAGCGCATCGCCTCGCTCGAAGATGGGCTTTCCTGCCAAGAAGCTTCGCAGGGATACCGAACTCAAACGCGATCCCTCAACGGACTATCAAATGCTGCTTTATAATCGATAAACAGTATTATTTGGTATTTGTGGGTCGTCTCCAGGATTTGGCGCATTGTGAACGGTGGACTTACCAGGTCTAAAGTCGCACTAATAAGATACGATCAGTGTTTTCGCGAATGGCTTTACGCACTATATGCTCGATAGGACCTAATGAAAGAAGACTGATACCACTGTAGTTGGCGCATACCTTGCAGTCAGCCTTCTTGATGGATGGTAGTTTTTACGCAGTGGGTCCTAAACCCTTCGCAGACTCCTGTTTAAGTTTTGGGAAGACAATGCTAAACACATTAGGACACTGTCCTAACACAGGGTGGAGATTAGAGCAGCTATACAGGGGCAACACGTGAAGGCTGTACGACAAATTGGTTAAGTTAGAGACAGGGACTACCAGAGCCTAGGCCCTAGGTTAACAGAACTCAATTTCGGATCTGTACAAAAAGGAGAGTCTTGTACTTGATCTTGAGATCTTGCTGCTGATATATGTAGCTACAGGGGTCACATTTGGCAGCCCCCACAATGTGGAGTCACTAATCGTTAAGCAAAACTTCTATTCAATTGCAGTTTTATGCAGTGTAAAAAAAGTATCAAAGAGTATTATAGTTTTGTGTAATGTATGTAACAGAGAGAATAAGGCGTGGCAGACCACATATTCCATGGGCATTCAGAGGCATTCCGTCCTTTCGTATGAATGTCGAGATCTCTGTCCGAAGTATATAGAGAGAACAATGGGCCATTTGGCCGCTGGTGTATTTCGGGCAAAGGTCTCTCCGATTATTTATGTAACACACTAGACTCTGTTGCATTCCTTAGTGATAAAGCTAAAGTTATTAGGCGTATATATACATATTTATGAGCAATAAGCTTGCTGGAATTGCAAGTTTATCAGCAAACTTCTCGTTCTTATCAATGTGACATGTGTACAGACTGTTCAGCCTAGAAAGCTATAAAGTGTCAACTACCTACTGGACTCGGTGACAATATGTTTACCATATAGTACTACATATACACACACACATAAATCTATGGGTCTAGAAGACCTCAAGTCATTAAGAAAAAAAAAAGAATAAAAATGTTGATAACGCCCATTAATTATACATGTTTATTGTATTCTAATGCAATCAGTCAAAATATGCTATTAAAGCGATCATAACAAATGTACGGTCTGAGTTTCGACGAAATCTTGTTTATAAGCATAGTATTAAGTACTTTCAGACCTTCTTGGACAATGAAAACTGGCAGTTTTAATGAATGCGCGGTCCATTGACATATTATTTCAATTGGCATTGCACACACATATCACATGGGATCGGATCTGATCTCGAACTCGAACTCTTTTGCGGCGGCGGCGTTTTAATTGACATGACCAAGTCAGCGAACCATGGCATATTCTGTAGTATATTTTTATATATAGTATATATATATGTATATGACTTGTTTTTATAAACGCTTTTAATGTATGGTATGTGCATATCATGGTTTCATATTGTATGTAAAACCCAAAATCGAGCTTTAACCGGCACGAACAGAAGTCTATGACCGAAAATGTTTCCGGTTTAAACTGGTCTCCAATATATATATATAGGTTTGTACATACATATGTGTGTATGCAATGTACACATATTTTTAGCACCAATTCTTCTTTTTGTGTACAATTTAATTGAAACGTTTGAAAAATGTATATAGCTGTCTATTTATGGGGCGCCTCGAAACTTTATCAATCAAAACATTGCGTATGTTGGACTTGACTTGTCTGTGGAAATAAGCCCATAGTACAACTGTTGATCAATTAAAGCCTTAGGCATAAATTGGAAAAGACAAAGGCGTTACCACTCCGGGGCCTACACATATGCCAATATATAATAATGACTTGTACTCATACACCCTGCTTATACCTGCACCCATGCTGGAACTGGAACTGGTTGTTGTCTATGAGTTACGTGCCGCACGTCTCGAAGACTATCAGGATTGCAGACATCAGGCGACATCAGCCTGGTAGGGGGCATGCTCCAAAGACCCATGAGTGCGTATTATACTTGTATGAAGTGTGGTATGTATGTTACTTGTGCATGCATATGAATTATTTATAAGAGAAATTATGAGTTGTTGCAACGCATGATCGTTGTGGACTGGTAGGATGACTTGATGATGGTTGTCCAATGTCGGAGCTTGTTTGGCATTTTGCAATCACATGTCTTAACGCGGCCACATTGCATTTCAATTAATCTTGTTGCAGAGGAGTGCAGAAGCAGCCAGCAGCCAGCAACCAGAGTACTTGCAACACACTAGCATGTGGGGTCTGTCGCTGCTCTTAGTATTGGAGCGCCCTAAGCTGACTATTATTCTACTTTGAACAGTGTTTATCTATTATAGTGTTGAAATCTTGTTAATCACTCGAAAACTTCTCTTGGTCAAAATAAACAAAGTTAATTTTAGGATAGGTTAATAATAATGTTTTTGTGGATAAATGAGCCACGACGTCTAAAATTGTGCCTTCTTCTAGGCTTTTCCACAGATTCAGTCGGTGATTCACCTCAATCTTTTCACTTCTCTTAGGATAGATCCGATTCTCTGTCAAGTTTCAAAAACTTTGCTCTGTTTTTCTGACAAGGAGTAGAAGAATCCTCTCTTTTTGCTCAGCGCTTCGTAACAAATGTTGCCTCTTTTCTAAGTGTTCAATCATTTGTAATGCAAGGGAACTAAAATGCTGGTACGACAACCCTTGAAGTTTAGCTGCCTGGTAATAAGAGCGGGACAATCTATACTTAAGAAGCTAACATCGTCGTTGCGACGTTAGCAGCGCAGCTTCTTAACTTTTCATTCTCTTTCGAATTTCAATGAGAAGAGGTTGCGTGTTTCGTCATGTTATTTCAGCTTATGTTTTACGTATATGTGTATATGATATATATATATATTTAAATATATATATATATTTACAACCGTATCTGTGTATATGTAAATTTTTCAGAAACGAAAGTAAATCGCTCCTCTATCTTTCGCAATTTCAGCCTCTCACAAAATTTTAAGAAGAGTCGCTCAACGACGACTTTACCTTGTTAAGTATAAATTGGAGCAGGAAGCATAAGAATCTTCCAATTCAACGCTTTTAAGGAGTTTGTACAGCTATATATTATTATGTACGGCTTAGTTTGACCGATAGACCTAGCATCACTTAACAAAGTAATCGATGTACGAGCGGTGGCCCTATCGGCATGATGCGATGTGTGGCGGCCGTTGAGATCAACTTCCCGGCTTCCTCCTGGGCGGACTCAATTGGCAGAGGCATAAGTCCAAGCTTTGGCTCGACCTTGTGCTAAAGAAAGTTGAGCTTAGTTGGCGAGCAAAGAAAAAAAAAAAGTGAAGTACAGGGGAATTTAAAATTATCTATGTATTAAGTGTTTAGTATAAGCAGCCGATCATGGAAGTGTGGGTGACCAGACACCTCGGTCGCCCAGACAATGCGACACAGACGGAACAGATTGCCCATGTGCGATCGGGGCGCAGGGATCATGCCGATGACGATGGAGATGAAGGCAGGTTGGTAAAAATCTATATCTTTCTTCATTTTGTGGCCGCTTCGCCATCACTGATTCTCTTAAACATATCAACTGTGGACGATAACAAAGCGACCCACACTTCAATGTAAGCTAGTTTTCTAAGAAAAAAACTAAAAAACAAAATCGTAGAACCAATATATTTTTGGGGCTATGAACAGTTTGAATGCTATGCACGTATCGTTCTATAGTGGGATTAGCCCTTTTGTTGTAAAGTTCCTAAAACATTTTTATATATTTTGTAGGTAGAATTTAATACAAGAAGATACTTCATCAATCGAAGCGATATATATGTGTTTATTATTCTTTAGAATTTCATAATCGTGATTTGCTTTAATGTTGTTTTTCTTGATATATTGTTGAGATCCCAGAAGCGTTAGATTAAAAGAATTATTGATATGTATTACAATTTAAGAAATAAGTCACGAGTATTGGGCTTTCCATGAATTTTGATGATATTGTTGGAAACCGATTCGAAATCGAAGCTGTTTTTAATTCGTACACATTACATCATATTAATTCAGGCTCACTGAATATAATGCTGTAAAACAGTTAGATTTTGTTTGTTTTACATACCGCTCAGAAGACTATCATAACCAGTGAGACCGCGCCGCAAACTCGGCAAAATACCCGATTTCATGAGAAAAATACCAAAAAAACCTAAATCCAGTCCAGAATTCCACTCCATTAAATGTCATGCTCTTTGGGTCCGTTTGTTGAATGAAGTATGTTGTATGAAGTTTAGTACGCATAATATGTATGTATGAATTAGGAACTGTTCATAAATGACGTCAAAATGTCCTAAATCGTCAGAATTGCGGACCACCCCCCTGTGATTTCACAAACCGCTAAAGCAAAAACAAAAAGCACAAAAGCCTATATTCACTTGCAGTTTTTGACTTTACAATTGTTACGTCACTTTTCCGAACTCGGGCATAGTCTCCTAGACTGCTTTGTATTTTCCATTTTTGCTCTGCTTTTTCACTTAAAATTATTGGCGCGAATTATGTGAGAAAAATTCACGAAAGTACCGAAATGCCAGTAAATACCCAGACGATGAAAATTACACCAAATAATACCGCTCTGGTATTAAAAATAACTGTTTCGGTGTGACTTTGCTCCCACCTAGTAGTAAGAGAGTGACATATTTCCTTCTCACGCGGAGAGTATACAAGATATTTGTATGAAATTTTCACACAACATGAAGCATGATATAACCAACAATTCTGCATCATAACTCAAAAATTACGTTTTTTGAGCTATGACAGTCTTCTAGTAAATGAGCGAATATGTTCCTTAAGATTGTCTTCCAAACTTTTTCAAGTATAAATGTTGATTTTTTTTTACAAAGAGAAGAAAAGAGCTTTGTGTGGAGACGATCCGAACGTTCTTCTAAATACTTACTTTTATGTGAAACTATAAGAAAATAATTGATTATTACAGAAATAAAGGGAAATTGTGTACTACTAACTAACTTTGCAGCCAAATTCCTTGTATTATTGAAAAAGTGTTGCCAGATCGATCAAATTCTGCCTATATAATTGAAAACATTCATGCAACATTTCATTCACAATAGCTGTTGAATAATCGTATACTGTAAACGATGAGTGTAATTAGACTTTTTTGTTGTTGTATTACATTGCTTAGTAAAATGCATTTGGTAAAAACCAGTTAATAAGCAGTTAAAATAATTGAAAATATTCATTGCATGCAAGCGCGAAAAAACTTGAGGGTCATTGGGGTCTCTAAGAAAACCGCAAATTGTGGTAGCAAGCGGCACGAGGCATCTATTATGAGCTGCAATTGAAAGAACTTGAGCTACTTGGCCGAGTGACAAGTGCATCAAGTGGCTTTGTCTTGAAGCAAGTTTATTGAACTCAAGTGGCGCCAACAGCAACGAAGGCTGCCCAGTTTGTGAGTTTTGCAAAATATTTTGGGCAATCGAAAGAGTTGTGAAGTTGTTAACTCGTAAAACAACAAAGTCCACAACAAGTGTTTGTCTTGCTATCTTCAATATGGCTTTTACAGCGGTACTAATATATGGTCTAATCTTTATGGCCAACGGTCTTTGTAGCACGGGAGAAACCATTTCTATGACTGTTGTGCCGACAGCGCAGTAACTATATACTCCAGGGTCTTACAGATAAGATTTTCGTTACTATAACTGTATTTATGTACATACATATGTCGAATATATTATATAAGATATCAATCTGTGCATATATGGCTTACAAAAGAAAGCCGCAGATCTGTAGCATGTGACTTCATGATGTCGTATAATGTATTTATATCTATATACGATATATAAGCATCATTCCGATACAAACACTCGCCTTATGCATGGATATTAACGATTTGGCGCGTGCGAATACCTGAATTTATTGGAGGAGCGCGCTTCGATTACCGGTCTCAAGACACGGCAACTTTGTGCTTAAATGGGTGTGTCGCCGAAATTATTACTTAATAACTTAATTACAAGTGAATTAATTGTTTAATGATCAATTTTGATTACCATGTGAGCGGAAGGCGTCAAAACCTTGCACTTGGTTCCCGTTTTAGTATTATAATGCAAGATAATTAAAGCCCATATTTTGAATGTCGATTTCGCTGCACAACAGGAAAATATTTGCTGCTGTGTAAACAAAAAGTGGAATACTCGCACTTTTGGGAATTACCGAATACTATAATGTACTCTGTACATACGGCAATACTTTATTACACTTTACTGCAAAGACAAAGTTTACAGATAACTTGAAAAGTGTTGTTGTGAAAGAATTTAAGTTACGGCATTTTATAGCTCGATTTTTACAATGCACCGATATTCTTATACACTATACACAAAGTGTAAAAGGGTATTATGTTTTATAGGATGAAGGAGGCGTGGCAGACCTTAAGTTCCTTGGGCAAAAACTTATGTCACGTTACGCAAAATATTATGATTTGAAAACTAAAAGAAATTACTTAACAACACAATTATGAATATAAAACTATGCAACAAAGAGAAACCTATGTCCAAAACATGCCTTTTCTGGACAATTTTGGGTTGCTGCTTTTGAATCCTGAAACCATTTTGGATTTTCTGGCACCGTTTTCGAATTATCGGTATTTCAAAAAACTCGGGATTTCGAGAGTTGCGTAGCCAGCTTATCTTAGTAAAGCTGCTTGTGTTGCTATCTCTGTCAGACCGACTCACTCGTAGACATAATTAAGATCGCTTTTCGGCTCGTCAACTCAATGTAACGGCCAAGGATTCCACACTATTGAATTTCAAGCTCTTTGATTACGTTACTTCTTACTCAGGAGTGTCCCAGAGATCTCTAGAATTGAATTTTCTTAATAATTCCGTCGATCAGATGCTTACTTTGTTAGGTTTCCTATGCTCCCAAAGATATTTCTGTCATATTGAGGAATTGCTTTTGGATTGAAAGAAAGATATCTTGCATAGAAAAAAATTGTTTTAGTTTGAAATTCGGTTGAAAGAGATTTCCCCCAATTATGTCTGATCTGCAGTCTTCAAGTAGTCCTTCTGCATTTAGCTGTTGCCCTTAAATCGTTTCGAAAGAATTCCTACTTGCAAAACAAATAAGATACAATCTGCATAACATATTTTTAATTAACATTAACATTTTCAAAGGCGGCATAATTAATATTGCTGTTCATTAATGACACATTCCAAAACAAATGCAACACCCAAAATAAACCCAACAGAACAAAAGGTTCTCAACACGCGACAAAAAACCAACCTGTCGAATTTGTGGGGGCTTGAATTACACATATACATATATATATGTTATATATATACTATATTTTTATAAGTATGCGAAATTAATTAAAAGTGTGAAAATTGTTAAGATCTTTTAGCACGCAAATAATTTGTTATTTTGTTGTCACTTTTATTCTGCCTCCAGCTGTCAGTAAATTAAACATTTAATTGTTGCAATTTGAATGAGTTTGAGTTTGAATACTACTCGTTTGAGTATTTCCGAATACATCGAATAACAAGGCAGCCCACAGGCCTTTTTTGATATTAATGTGTTAAGTCATGTCATTTCGTAAGTTATTTTTACACAAAAGTAAGCAAGTATGAAATTTAATAACTTTCCGTTCCGTAAAAATTTCCTTAAAAACACAAACAATTAAAGTAATTATCTGACATATGCATTAATTTTCTCTCTATCCCTTTCATTCTCTCTTAATAAATTACAACGGTTTATGGCCTGACCTACTTGTTGCACAAAACCGTTAAAAATCAAATGCTAGACAGAAACAAAAGATGTGAGAAAAACTCGGCAAACAATTTGAGTAATAAACAGAAAACCAAATGCACTACGTGCGTTTCCAGACTCTCACACTGAGAGTGCATCAAACTGCAAACACAAACAATGGTTCCACCTTGACCTTTTGTCGGTGCCACAAGCAACAAGTTGTACGCGCCGCTCGAGAGCTCTTTCTGAAATGCCGACACCAAAACGAGAACCAATAAAATCTACGTAAGAGACGCATTACCAGCGGCGAACAGACATTATCGTCTTATTGATAAGATTAGGTTAGAGCGTGAGAAATCTTTGTAGAGAGCAGCGACAGAACATAAAAACGGTGAGATATTCCAGTTTAATCTATGGAATGCATTTGGTATATGAATATTTATTAAAACTCAATTTTAATCAAAAGCGTTAATCAAAAGCATGTCGAATTATGTAAAGCTTTCTGTTTAATTGAGATTGCTATCATAATGACTAAGGGGGTCTGCTACCTGTCTACTCTAGACGCTAGACATTGATCGAGCTTCAGCCGCATTCTTCGCATTTCGGCTTTAAAGCTGCTTTCTCATGTCACAAGCTATTCACTAAAGTTTAAGTTTGACTCTATTGCATCATGGGTTTTCCGCAGCGTTTTACTATCACGTTAATGGCTTTTTCTAATATACCAAATTCCATGCTCAGAGAGCCTATCAGACAAGACCCTCTTAAGGACAGGAATGGTAGTTGCTGATCTTCTGACGAACAGAAGCTTAAAGTGTTTGCAGCTCTTCATGCGCAAACATTTAATACCAGGCTGCTCATTTTGTGAGGAGTTCACTTGGAGAGCAGCTAATCTGAGCCATTTCACTCCTGAAACTGCCTTGCAAGACAACATTTTTAATATCGCGGAACGCTTTCTCTCTTCCCAACTGATATAGGGGTCTGTACAGCCTTTTTCGCTTGCGGAGTTTCCTCCACAATGAAAATTCGCCATTCGCTAGTTCATACTAGTGGTGTAAGTATAGTACCAAATTCCACCGACAATGGACATCAATGTAGGGTTATGTATGTGACTAAAAACATCGATGCATCGATGCTTTTTCGATGTTTAGTATTTGAAAATTTTACTTGTTTTTATAGAAGGAAACTTCGTTATATAATACAAAATATGTGAAACTAGAGCTATGGTTAGGATGGCAATCTCAATTCTGCAAATTGCTACATCATTTGTAAAATTGATAATAAGACTTACTTTGACATAATCTTGAAATAATTTGACTTTAGATAATAAATGGTCGGCAAGGTTGACGTAAGAGATGGTGAAATGTTCGATGGTTTTAAAAACATCGATGACATCGTTTTAAAGACCATCGAGAAACATCGGAAAATGACAGGCCAACCATCGATGTTTTCGATGCATCGATGTTTTTTTACACCACTAGTTCATACCAGCCAATCAGTCTCCTGCCTTCAATTCCCTTTTGCCATCAGTTCGGGTCTCGGCAAGGTATTCGACGAAGTTTGGCAATTGAGGCTTCATGGCAAAATGAAGGAAACAGTTCAATGCTACTTGGAGAGGCGTTCCTTTTGTCAAAGTGTGTAACGTACGGTCGTCAACTTTCCCCGTTATGGTCGGTGTTCCTTAAGGAAGCCATCTTGAGCCGCTACACTACATCTTAATTAACCCCGTCAAATGTTTTAATGTTAGCCTCACGCTTTGGCACACATACCCCCACACTTCAAGCGGGTGGCAACCCGCTCACCTTTAGGAATAGGCACATTAACGTCAGAGTTGTCACCTGCAGAGCCAAGATCGAAAGCTTCACTGGCGGCTGAAACATCGAAGCGGAGGTTGTTGCCAAGATGTAAACGACAAGTATCAACAAGTACTACCTCTCAGCTGGTGATACGGCATTCTTCTGCTTAACTGCTTATGCAGCCTCATGTAAGGCACTCCTCCAGACGCCTCTGCTATGTGCTCTGTAAGTGATGATGCCAAAAGTAGTTAGTGACTCTCTGCCTGGTCCTTCCAACGGAGACTCGGTCTGACCCTCGTCGCCTTTTCTCAACAGCTGCAATTAATACTTTCCCCAATTCCGGCCTTGCCTTCGATTTGATTCCATTTCTTATTTAAAGAAAAACATATAATTTGTTGTTGCTACGGTTCGGGTTCGACCGATCAAAATACTAGAGTACTGTTAATAGAGGTCTTCAATCTGCAGTCTGAAGTATCCGGTAAGCAACCGGTCAGTGCCCTCAGCAGTTTTTAGTCATCTCGGAGTCGTTATGCATTATAAGTGGTCGAGTTCATTCTCAGGGGCAATTATATGGCCTGGGTTCCATCTATTGAATAGAATATCTGAGTCAAATCACATATTTTGCTAATATCACAGCTATTTGGCGCAATTTAAATTAAAATTATTTTCTTTGATGTGGCACTATGTATTATGTACAAAATAAATTGTTAATTATAAAACTTAATTCACAATTTGCTATAGAGCAGATAAGGCATAAAGTTGCGAAAGTGAAAATAGCCGAGAATTTACCGAAGTCTGACCTCAAAATTGACCTGTAGATTATTCCGAATTGATAATAGATGTCAAATAAAATAAATGTATTTGTCAGTTAATCTAATAAAAGACAATTAGGTCATTTAATTAATTTAACGAAAAATATTAACACATTAAAAAAGTGGCCAACGAACTTCTTATACTCTTAACTCTTAACCCAAAATCGAACGCATCTAATTTTCTTTTCAATGAGACTACCACATTCAATAATAATACATATTGTATATGCTCAATCTTTACAAGTTTCAAAGAGTATATGGAAATACGTAACAAAAATTTAAATTAAATTCTATTTGGTGGCTGCTGAATCAATCAACTTACATTGTGACCTTGGCCTTCCAGCTAGAGCGCTTATCAGAGTGAGACAGTTCTCTCAGAATTGCAATTCCAATTAATCGCCGACCTAAAAATCACCAAAACTATGTTTAATAAAAATAATAATCCATTGCCTCCAATGATAAAGCTCGCGGCATAATTCAAATATTTTTTTCAAGAACCAAGCAGTTGCTTAGCTAAGACAAGAACCAACAGCTGTTGCAAGAAAACATCTGTTTCAGACAGCTTAGCTCTATTGTGAACACACAATCCAATTTTATTTTGGATGGCAAAGGCAAACAAATTTGCCAATTTTGTGATAAGATAACGAAAAACATTAAAAATAACAAATAAGATAGTAAAAGCCACTTATAAACCACCGCGTATTAAAAGGCGCACAGTGAATAAAAAAAAAAACTATTCCTACAATGTGAATTGGACAGAAACTTGAACGTCTGCTTAAATGGGGCGTTTGACCTCAATTAGAAAATAAAGCAAAACATTGGAGCACCAGTTACGCTAAAACATGTCCGATACCATTTGGCAGGAAATCGGAATAAATCCACAGCATGTGTGTGAATCCAACGGTGGTTATGATGGTAGCGAGCGATATCAGCTTATATGCGACAAGGCCTGGCTGCAAGCCTTGGAAAGGCAGCGAAAACTAACAGATTTCACCAGCTGGCCTCAATTGGATAGACGTGCACATCCAACAGGCCCACTGGAGCATCCATGGACACGCATTCTAGTGCAAACATATCGCAAGGAGCCACAACGTAAAGTCTATCCACTGCCACGTTACCCCCTAGGCAGCGATGCACAAAATGCAGACTATGCTCAGCTTCCCATGAGTTACTCCCAAGCAGTGGCCTATGTGGCCAATACCCAATTTAAGCAGCTGTGGGAAGCGGCCTATAAGCAATATTCCGGAGCTCATGTAAAGATGTGTCGTCCCGCCACCACGCAAGCAGGCGCCACAGCTAAGCAATACCTACACTCCCCTACAGCAAATGGATTTCTGGCACGCGATGCCGTGCTTAAGGAGCTTATACAACGTGTATACAACTGTCCGGTGCTGCATTGCCAATTGAATCGTGATGCTAGTGGTTCGCCTGCCAATTCACCCACAACGCAAGACTTTGTCAGCGATTGCCACACCAATATCTTGCCCGCCCTGGTGGCCATTGAGACCTCAACGCATTATTGTATCTTCTACTATCCGCCGGCATTGGAGAGCAGCCTTTATGATTGCATTACTTATAGCCCTGCTTTGCTGGGAAAAAACTACAACAAAACGCTTTTCATCATCTACCAGATCATTCAGTTGTGCAGGCACATGAACACACAAGGCTTATTCCTCGGTGATTTACGCCTGCATCATATTATGCTACGCGAGAATCTTTGGCTGCAAGTGCTGCCACGCCTACAGAGCAATATGCTGCACGATGATCAAGTTACAGACTTGTCACCGCTTTCTCCAGACTCACCCGAGCTGCTGGAACAAGCCATGAATGTGGAGGAGCCACGCTCCAACAGCACGACGACCATGTTTGACCTAAAGCTTGCCTATGATCCTGCACAATTTACGCTACGCGAGTACTGCGAAATGTGGTGCAACGGACAGCTTTCCAACTTTGATTATCTCACAATACTAAACAATGCGTCGGGACGTAGTCTACACAATGCATCGCATCATCACATAATGCCCTGGGTTACCGATTTTACAGCACGGAATGGCAGCAACTGGCGCGATCTCAACAAAAGCAAGTATCGCCTGAACAAAGGTGATATTCACTTGGATCTCATGTACGCACATGCTAGTCAGCATGCGCTGGCTGCCGATGGCACTGCCCTCTCGCAAATGGTCGATGGTGGTTTGGTGACCCAACAAGTGGCACATCATGTCTCTGATTTTCTATCAGAGATCACATATTTTGTGTATATGGCGCGTCGTACACCACAGTCTATTCTCTGTGCTCATGTGCGTCCAATCTGGGTACCTGCTGAGTATCCCGTATCCATACAACGATTGCAGGAGTGGACGCCCGATGAATGCATACCGGAATTCTATTCAGATCCCATGATATTTAAGAGCATACACGAAGACTTGCCCGATCTCGAGTTGCCCGCATGGGCGTCGTGTCCCGAGGATTTTATTTGCAAACATCGCGAGGCTCTAGAGTCCCAATATGTTAGTGAACGCTTGCATCAATGGATTGACTTGAATTTTGGGTATGCATTTTATAGAATCCAGCGCTAAAATTTTACTCTATCATATCTCTCTTTTAGCTACAAGCTAAGTGGCAAGGCTGCCATCAAATCCAAGAATGTTTGCCTCAGCATGGTGGATCAGCATCGTAATCTCAGCAAGCGTGGTATTGTACAACTCTTTACACAAGCGCATCCACCAAGGCGCTTTGCCACACCTTGGTTTAACAAGGTCCCACACAGACTATTTCATCTCTACGGCTCGAATTCAAATAATTCAGCGCGTCCCCCCAAATCGCCGTATCGTCTTCAAGCGTCAGACTCCAAACGCTTAGCAAAGAGCACGGAAAACTTGAACTCAAGCGGATCAAGCGTTGATAATAACTCACCGCGCATGTCACTGCGTCCTAATGACGAGACCATAACAAGCAGTTCTTCCAACTTCTATGCAACGACCAATTTCATTGATCTGCCAGAGAATTATAATCCCACCGTGCTTTTAAATAATCTGGAAACTTTGGAAACATTCTTCGCGCGTACGTTTCCGCAGCAGCAAGCAACAGCCAATCCCGAGGAGAAAATGATATCTAGTGATTTGCTGTTTGAGGGTAACTCAGCGGAACATTCCTTTACCAATCAACTATTTGCCGGCAATGCTGCCTCATTGGAGACCAGCACACGTAAATGTAAGAATCTCTTGGCAAACTCTAATCGCAGGCAGCGAGGCTTGCAGCAGCTACTCTCAGAGAGGCGCGAGCGTGAGCTGCAGGTATTAGGATGCCTCATTGTTGAGCTCTTCGCCATGCAACGTCTGCGTCCTTTACTGACAGGCGATGGTTTAAGTGCTAGCTTTAAGGCACGTCTGCATTCCTGTCGTACCGTTGCCGAGCTGCATCGTCAGGAGCTGCCCAAATGTGTGCGTTACATAGTGCGACTTCTCCTGCAGCTGCCTCTTGCCGAGGAGCAGAGCGATGTGGGTCTACCACAGCCAACAAATGCTACCCAACTACTGGAGCCTATGTTTGCCAATGTGCTGCTTCCCTTTCCAACACACTATTACTCTGTCTACGGTCTTGTACGTTCTCTCCACGCCTTTGACTTCAATGCAACGCTTCTGGAGCTGCACACTCACTTTAATTGCAACGGCAAGGAGTGCGCACGCTACGCGGAGGTTGATACTCAGCGCGTGTTATTTGAGCGACAGATTGCCGAATGCAAGGTTATGTCATGCTCTGCCCATTTGCGGCGTTTGCTTGATCCCGTTGCCTATGAACAGTTTTCATCGGTTGAGCTACTTTTGCCGCACATTATTGACTTGCTGAGCGATGAGCGTACATCTATACTGACTGCCTGGAATCTGTTCGACCCTGTTGCACAGGCTTTGGGAGTTGCGCAGACACAACAGCAACTACTGCTGCCCATAATGAAACTATATGATGTGGAATGCTTTGAACGTGGTATGATGTCCGTACGTACAAGTTCTACGATGAGTACAATGACTGGCAATGGAGCTGGCGCCACAACTGGCGGCCATTTGCGCTTCTCCACAAGCAGCTCCTTTAAGTCACGCAAGTCTGTAAAACTCTATCATCACAGATTTCTATTGCAACTCATTGTGCGCTTTGGACTCCGTTGCTTCTTGCAGCATTTTATTGCGCCGCTCATTGAGGCAGTTGGTGGCTACAAGGAGCCAGAACAGGGTAATGGCTTTCACTATCATAGCGGCAATCAAACTGGAGGTAGTCGCCGCACGAGCAAGAATTTGAGCTACATCGGAGCAGATGAACCAGAGCAGGAAACAGAAAATTCGCCCACAATGCCTAAGCCGGACATAGAGGAGGTGTTCAGCTTTGAGGATGATGCAGCCTCTGATCGAATTTCCAGCACCGGCACAGCAGAAAACAAATCGATTGATTCCTTTGACATGCATGCTGGAGGTTTGGCTACTACTGCTGAGGAGGCTAGGGAGTACGAAAAGGAGAGCGATAAGTTGGTTATCAATGAGATTATTTATGGTGCCAAGCTCTCCCAATCATCCTTGGAGGAGCCCGACAAAGTTTCACTGAAAAGTCAAAACGCGCACCATTCGCCACCAGCGGATCTCGGACCACGTTCGCCAACCATAGAAATTCCTACCAATGCATTTCGTCGCAGCTTTCAACTCAGCGCTATTGACTGCGATATCGGATCTCGAAAAAGTGTGGACTCATTCGAGCTTATTACGCAGGCTGTTGAGCAAGCACCCGTAGCTGCACAAAGTGCGGGCGAAACGGAGGCTTGCGATTCATTACCGGCTTCGGTCATATCGAAAATGTCCGAAGCCAAGGCGTTACAGAATAATCGCATAAGCGAGATGAGCGCCGAGAGTTTGGTATGGCTGTCGCATAGACTGGGCCCAGTGCTGACATCACGTTATATAACACGGAATCTGCTCAAGATGCTCTCGCTGTGCTATGTGGGGCAGGAGAATCTACTGCCAGAGTGCGAGGAAGGCAACAGTGACGAGTTGGGTAATCTGAACTATTTTAGCGTGTCCAATGCGCGTGTGGTGGGCGATCGCAGCGCAGCGCGAGTTTTGCAATGTCTCATGTCTATTGCAGGTAAGTAAAGGCTGTATTCAAAATTGGAAATGTTTGCTAATTCAAACCACATTCCCACAGCGCTCTTTGGTGAACACTTTCTGCTGCTTCAATATTTTCCACACATCAGCGAACTGATTGCTTTGTGCTCTAAGCGCTTAACTGGCAGCTTAGAGGGCGCTATTATCAGTTCTTTGCAGCTGCTTAAGTATATGGTACCCTGCCTTACGGATGCCTGCATTATGGAGCACTTGCAGGACATATTGCTAGACTCCATACTACTGCCTATTTTGCGACTGCTTAGCTCAACAAACCTGCTCATGCCAAGCGGTTATTTGGGCCGCTCACTGCTAGCCCGAAAATTTGTGGATGCTGTCTACTCGCTGAGCGTTCGCATAGGTTCCGATATGTCCAGGGAGCACCTTTGCCAAACACTGCTGTGCCCGTTTTTCTTGATTTTCAACAAAGCCTATGGACTGCCCGATGATTTTACATGCAATCTGGCGAATTTGAGTCTTGGCGGCGAGGGTCAAAAAGAACGCGCTATTGAAGAGCTGCATGATGTATTTGGTCCAGAGTTGGCACACACCATTTACTTGGTGTTTTTGCGTTTCTTGGGTGAATCTATTATGAAACGCACGCTTAGCAATCTGGAATTCGTGCTTACGCTCTGCCATGAGTACGAACAGCCCATTGGCACTAAAGACGCCATATTGCTAACAAGCAGCGCCAGCAATATGGACTCCATAGATGCGCCCTGCGAATTGGCCAACAGCTTTGGCACTCAAATTGTGGGCAATCGTTTGGAACTAGCCACCAGCAGCAGCAACTCAACAGCTGCTCTCGGTCCCATGGAGGTGCTGGATATGGTGGCCTATAAATTTGATCAGCTGCCTAGCACGCGTCATCTGAAGGGCAATTGGCTGGCTTACTGGCGGCACGAGATAACGCGCAGTGATAAGGACAACAACATATTGAATCTCAAACAAATACGCTTACAGTCCTTTGTGGGACACACGAACTCTGTGCGCGCCATTTACGCACTGGACAATGAGAATAGCTTTATATCCGCTTCCAAAGACAAAACAGTTAAGTTGTGGTCGCTGCGCAGCGAGGGCGATGGCAAGAAGGCAAGCAACTGCCAGTTTACCTACACGGCACATAAGAAATCCATACACTCGCTGAGCTTTTTAGAATCTCTACGCTATGTCGTATCCTGCGATTCAGGCGTGCATCTTTGGGATCCTTTTATAGGGCGACCTCTATGCATACTGGACGCGCCGCGGCACAATGCCATTACGGTGGTAAAGTGCTTGCCCTCACATTCTCCGCTGGTCATTGCTGGCACGGCGGAATCCACAGTAAAAATCATAGATGCCCGTACCATGCAATATGTGAATGAATGGCGTCTGGCTGCCACCTTACCCAATGCCACCGTGCGTTGTCTAACCGTGGCGCCTTCGGGCAACTGGCTGGCTGCGGGACTATCGAATGGGGCCATTATAATGCTTGACACGCGCACTGGCATGGTTCTAAATGCCTGGCGACCCATTGAGTGTGACTTGCTGCAACTGGCAGCACCCAATGATCAACAACTGGTTAGCTCCGCTTTGGACCACAGTCTGGCCGTGTGGCATGCCCCAGAGGGCATTTTACAATATCAGCTCAAGTGAGTTTGAGCAACTAGCGCATTATTTAACTGAGTAAATATGATTTGTTCTCCTTTTTAGACCGCCACCGGAACCGGCACATTTTCTGCAAACCATTGGCCCGTCTCTGATCTATGCCACAACCGGCAATCGCGTGGGCGTCTATGCTGATGTGGCCAATTCTCATTCCGTCAACACAATCACCAAGCTACGTTCCGAAACTTTCCGTGGCGTGCTCACGTCCTTGGCTGTGCTGCCGCTAAATCGCGCCTTTCTAGCTGGCAATGAGAGTGGCAATATTGCATTGCTTTGCTAACCGTATGATATTATAAAGTATTTAATGTTCATGACACCAAATATAATGTTTATGCAAATGACAATTTTATGTACTCATCCATGTGCACAGGATTATATACGTACATAGTATATATCTACAAAGTATTTGTGAAGCTTTAGAGGCGCACAAAACATGGCGATTATCTAGAATACTCTTAGGCATATAGCAATACTAACATTCCATTCCTTATATAAATTTATATAGATATGTATGTACATAATACATATATATAATTGTGCATATATGTATATTATATTCGTACCATTTAGTTGGGAAAGGTAAAAATAAAATAGTCTATATTTGACTTGTGAATTTTTGCATTTAATAGATTTTCCTGATACCTCTTGAGATTTTGTCAGCTACGCATAATACACTGAGCGAAAAATAACCATTCAAATTGCAATTGTTGGACTCTTTCTATTTGTTGAATCATCAACATGAGTACTGGCTCACTCGTCTCTCTATTGAAGTCAATATCACATTGTATTTGCGACCAAACCTCCGACCAAATGTCCGTATATTTCAATTCTTCGCTTGGCACAAATATAAAGAATATCAGGGCACCTAACACCAAAGTCTTTCTAAGAAACGATATCCGGCAGGAAAGAAGATTTCGATGATGGTTATTATTTGTTTCATGAAAATCCATTAATTTGACATCTTGAATTGCACCATTTTCGATATCAACGCATTGAGATGAAAAAGATAAAATCATCTGTCTCAAACTCACTGGCAAATCAATGGGTCTGGTAGCTGCATGTTCGATTAAGCCTCTTATGCAATTTCAATGCCAAACGTAGCCATGACTTTTTAAGGAAATTTCATCTGCCAAAATGCAAGTGTCCCCCACGAAAACCAGTTTGCGTCATCATCATGAACAAAATGGTGAGAAGAGTGAAGGAGCTCACAAAAATACGCTTTATATGCGTACAAGCACATAGCAGTTGCAATGCTATTGTTAATATTTTATAAAAATTCGCCTTTTGTTCCCCACTTATTGTGCGTTCTGTCGCCGACGCTGGAGCCCCAGTCAAATCGGTTGCATCAGTTTAATCAGCGAGTTGCAATCTCAGAGACGACCGCATGCACATATATATATATATATGAGTGTGTGCGTTTGGGTGTATGTGTGTGTTTGGAGGATGTATACTATATAGCGCGACCGCATTGCATTTATTTTTGGGCAATGGAGTCGTCGATGATGACGCCAACAGCATTCGCAACTGCTACACACCCGAGAGTCGAATCAACGTATGCGTAAGACAATGATTCTGTGCGCTTGTTACAATGAGGATTTACAGAGGACAATAGTGCGTCTAAGTCTTTAAGAGAGTAGGTAGCAAAGTGTCACCCAAGAACGCCTTGGCGTATGCATGTTGGGTTGCATTAGGTGGCGCCGCACTTAACGAGCGAAACTTGAACTCGGCTTTAACCTTGAATTTAAGGAGTCGTCGTCGTAGTCGTCGTCATCTGCTGTGTCAAGTATGTATTTAACCAGTCGCTGCACGCAAATACGAAGACGTTTGGGCGCCAAAGCTGCAAGAGATGTTGTTGCTTTCTGTTTAGCGAAACTTGTTTTACTTTGAGTATGGACAGCGTGTAAAACTGTACAGTGCTTCCAAGCATTGCTTTGTTTGGTATACAAGCAACTGTACAGGGTATAGTATTCGGAGTCCGAAACTTTATTTATGGCACCATTAGACTGAATATCTGCTATAAAAGCAATAGCAACGATAAAAGATAAACTGCCATATAAAAATATAGAGCCACTTATTTCACAATTGAATGTAAACGTATACAAAACGCTGAATTTCGCCGCAAAAGCCATGACACGCTGCTGTGCCGCCCAGCGTAGAGCGTGTAACATCATGATCATGATTGTCATGCCATCCAAAAACGCGACACAAAAATATGTGGAGAATTTGAAATTTCCGAAGAATGGTTTGCATGCTATTTTACTTACTTGCCCGAACAGGCTAGCAGCGTAAAAAGCAGACGGCATTGTTATGCTTGGAATGCGAGTGAAGAGCAAAGCGCGTGTGGCGGCCACAAGCAGTAGCACAGGGTTGTCAGGCATTGCAATGCGGGCAATGTTAGAGCGCCGCCAACTGACTGACAGCAGAGCTCTCAAGCGAGAGCAGCAGCAAAAGAATGTTGATTATAAATATTTTGTACCGAAAAATGTGTTGGCACTGCTATTTACATAGCCAGAGCAGCAGGGCAGCAGCTGCCAAGTGTTGCCAGTTGCACAAAGATGGGCAGCATTCTTTTCTCAAAATAAAAAAAGCTCTCATAACAACAAAAATGAGCAGCAACATGGACAGCCAGCGACCGTATGGTTGCAGTAGATGCGGCCAAACAGCCAAAATGACAATGTTACCAACATACAACCAAAAATGCTCAATAGGCGCACAGCAAATGCAAATGGGCGGCCATGAGGCGGCGCTGCTCATATTTATAAATTTGTGACAGTTTATGCCATCAATTTTTATAACTCACACCCTGCCTGGGCGACGGAGTCAATAAATTTTCAGCGGCCGCGTACGTATTTTATAGTCGCACATGCACAGATCTGACATAATAACTAAGAGGCGCGCAGAAGGCGTAGCAGCTGGTCTGTTAGCGTGCCGCTGTTAGTGTTACCACTAACCAAAACAACAACAACAACGACCAACAAAGGGTATATTTTGCTGCGCTCTCATGCTTTTTGTATGTAATTAGCAGACAAAATGCTTTTGTGGGCGTTGCAGCATTCTATAAAATCGAATTTTTAACGTTTAAATGCTAACAGAGTCACAGAAGAGAGCAGTGTGAGTTGCATTTGGTGCGCTGTTATCGCTGTTATCGATTTTGGTCATGTTAATTGCTTGCTGGCATTGCTGCTAGTTAACAGGCGCCCACCCCATGAATTGACATTAATAGGATTGCCAAAATGATAGCAAGACGATTAATCTCGACATAGTTTGTTTCTTTTTTTGCAAATGCGTAGTTGTTTTTTTGAAAAGCGCGCGCACACACACACACACCTCTAACAAGGCTTGTTTAATGGCTAAGAAGAAGCGAGAGAACTATTGTGAACTTGTTGAGTACCGTTATGATTGTTATGTTAACCATAAACAAAGTTCATCAGTAACATAGCAACATGCAGCCGCCACACACATGTTGTGCGTGCAACTGCAACAGCAGCAACTGCTGTGCAACTGCGTTCAGGCGTCAAACTCGCCGTGCAAGTGCGCAAGCGAGACAACCAAGCACATAACTCGTAATTGTTTGGATTTCATTTTGAAAAACGAGCGCGCGCCATTTACGTATGTATAACAATAAAGCGCAGAGCGTACACGCAAATGCTGTGCGCCTGTTCGCAAACGATTAAATTCAGTTTAATCATCCACTAAACAGCTACGAGAATACCTTTTCGTTCGTTATTATTATTATTACACACACAACAGACAGCAAGAAGAAGAAGAGTAGAAGAGCTGCAGCAGCAGCAGCAGGCCACAGGCCCACACAATAGGACAGGCGTGCGTTGAGAACGGCACTTTGTCGTATGAACAAATTGATTCACTCCGGCAGTGAAAAACGTATACGCCATTATCGTTTAGAGCTATTGAAGTGCGCAAATCGGATTATCCAACGAGGACACAATCTCATCATCGCAGCATCTAATCCCCACACACTCACTGCCACTACGCACAATATTCATCTCGCTCGCACCTGTTGCCCACAAGTGCTTCTAACATTATTTCTATTGAGTTTCCACTGAAAATCTAATCGTGCGCTGTGCGCCGCTTTGTGGCCCAGCATGCTGCTAAAGCTCATGCAGACCTAGTAAAAATGTTTGTTGTCGTATTTTAAGGAATAAAGAGAAAGAAAGAAGAAGAAGCGCCGCGCCGTCCAACCGACCAACCAACCAACACACACAACGTGACGCTCAGCTAGACGAAGAGACAAGACGCCCAACACCAGAGCAAAGCGGACTGCAACAATGTTGCTGGAACCAAACGTTTTATTCGCTTCTTCCAAACGCTGAACACACACTCACACACACACTCGAAGAGTTTGCTCATTTAAGACGACCGACCATTGAATGAATCAGTGTATCAATTATAGTTTACAAGTAGCTTTAGCTAACCAAAATGAATACTCACTCAATGGAATTACTTAAATGCGCTACTACATGAGAAAACCAAACCGTCTTCCTTCCACTGTTTGGTAATGAGTGCTATCGCTTCACACAAGAGCTGTGCGCTCTTTACTCGCGCACATACAATCAAAAGAGCACTCACTCACACACCAATCGCAGCTGTACTTTCTCAGCCAATCACACTTTCAACTTTGTGTAGAAATGTTGTAGATGGCTTCTATTTTCGCTGTTCGCCTGTTACCGTGTGGAACATTAGACGGTTGAAACGCTAATTTTGGCCACTCGGATTGGTTGGATGTGCGCAAGCAACAAAGAAGCGCAACTTTTTCGACTTCATTCGTTTGTGTTGCGCTCGTCGTGTTGAGTGGGACGACGACACGCTATGTTGTCGAATGAGAATTTTAAATTGTATTTGCTACTTTGCAAGTGGTGAATGTGATTCGCAATGGTCTTTCGTTATGCTGCTGTTGGTGGCTGTTCCGACTCCCGGTGTAGATAGAGGTGGTGCTGCGCACATGTCGTGCTTTTTGTGACGCTGAATTCTTACTTCCAGCTGGATTTGCGCGCTATAAACGTTCATATATTTTTAGTTAAGCCACAAACTAAGTCAAAGTTTAGGTAATTCTTATAAGCCGTAAAGCTAAATCTGCTTTCTACATTATTATTGCACACCAAGCAGAGTGTATGATGATTATCCGGTTATTTCTGTGGGTTTTTTATTGCGTTTTACTTTGGATATGACACTCTGTCAAAGTTTCGATTGCGAGTCCCAATAAGTACTTCGAAACCAAGTGGAAAAGTATACCCTATATCCCAAACTCATTCGACCTGGGCTATGGGGCCATTTGTTTTAAATGGATCTTTCAAAATTTAAAAAATAGAGTCCAATCATAAAAGAGCACCTATAGTATCGACAGTAGAGCTGCAAAACTACCGATGGTACTTTCGATATATCGAATATTTTCTTTTGTTTCTCACAATCGATAGTTTCTCTATCGATAGTTTAAACACGCGTTAAGCTGATACAGTTAGGAAGGTAAAGGAAAAAATCGATTGAATCGAATCTTATCGTTACCATCAAATCTTTTTGCTGAAATTATGGAAAATAGCGAACCAACGAGAGTCGCTGATATTCATTCTCTTCGGGATCGTCAAGTTAGCTTCTGGTTAACCTTTAAACTCCGTTTGCAGTTGAACTAATCAATTTGGATCAAGTTACAACAGAGATATTGATATTTTATGATATTTATTCAAAATATATGGAACAGGCCACTTTATAATATGAATCGAATTTTTACCATTTTTAAATATTTTACAGAGCAGCATTATCGACTCTATAGCTGATAACAAAAACAACTTAGTATATAAATACGAGAGGGCTCAGCCCCCTCCTCGCTTCGCTTGCCAACCCGCGTGCTACTCTCGAGGTAGAGCATATTCTTTTTCCCGTTCCCGTTCAGGTAAAAACTCTAATTTTAGACTCTTCCTTCTATAAACTGCAACAAAATCTTACTTTTTATAAAAATGTTAAAGTTAACATTTATGTAAAGAAATTTTATTTTAATGGAAAAAATAGGTGCATGGTATTACACTATCGGGCACCGTCCCGACTGTCTGCATCAAATTTTTATCATTAGAGTTTATCAAAACAAAGTTTAATCAGATGGACGTGCCTAAATCGCCTTGGTTGTTGATCATTTTTGTAAAAGGGACATCTGAAACGCTTATAATAGGTTTTAGCAAAATCATGGTAAAATTTTTAAACGTTATTAGAGTTTAAAAGAGTCTCAAATGGTTACCTTTTTCTTGGCTTTATTTCTTAAACTTTTTGCTTTTTTTGGCTAATCTAGATTTTTTTACTTGTGCAAAGTAGCAACACTGATCAACAAAGCTTTTTCCAACGGCTCTTTAAATAGTTTCCAATTCTGGCGCACAAATTTTGTAATCAGGCTCAAGTTTCAAAACTTTGAATACGAGTTCCAAGAGTTCGGATTATTTAAGACAGTTCAATAAATGAATCTGCTCTCAAATGAGACGAACATACATTTGTGAAAGTTATCGGTTGAACTTACAAAACATATTTGTTAAATTAAAAAATAATAACACGAATAAATTAATATTTTCTAAAGTCGAATCCAAACAAGTACAAATGAGTCGTTACTCAATTTTTCCGTTTTTCAGAAATGATTGAAGTCGTTTGAAATGGTTAAAAGTCAAACAAAACGCCTTTCTTTTCAATGCCATCTTTTTTTGGTGTGTATTTTTGGAACTCATTATAGTTCATTGATTCTTAAAATTAAATAAACTTTAATTTTCATCTTCTTTATACGCACATATAAAGTGATGTCAAGTCATAGTAAATTTATTAGTTCTGTACACTTAGTGCCAATGTCTCGCCACTCACGCTTGCTACGCTCTCCTGACCCGCCGATGAACCCGTTGTCGCCTGTTTTTCACGTATACCCAGCCAAGGCAAACGACGTTCCAACTCCAAGCGATATTTTGGATGACTTGTGGCATAAACCCAGGGATCAAGACATGAAACCGATTTGGCTGCCAATGCAGGCAGCATGGAAATAAACGGCGTTATCAAGTGTTGCTCCCCAAAACAACCGATGAGCGCGACCACAGAATACGGAGTCCAGGCCAATATAAACAGCATATAGATTATTAAAGCAGCTTTGGCGATGCGCAATTCCACGCTCATATTGTCATTGCTGGCATTGGCCGAAAGTGATTTGACGTTCATTTTCTTGGCCTGATCCGCCAGCATGCGCTCGTGATTGCGAACATGTGTAAAGAGCTTAAAGTAACAGATAAGGATCATGCTCATGGGAATAACATAGGACCAGACAAATATGGCGCGCACAAATAAACGATTCTCATCTGTATCGGTGAGATAATCAAAGCTGCAAGTGGTCAAAAAGCCCTCTGAAATAAAATAAAATTAACAATTAAATGGGTTAAGTTGGCTTGTGTGTGCTCTGACGCACCGGGTAAGAAGTGACCCCAGATCCTAAATAGCGGCATAACTGAGAAGGGTATTGTCCATAGCCAGCTGAGAACTATCAAAATAAATATTTGTCCGTAACTCAGACGTCCATCTATGGGATTCGATATGGTCTTGTAGCGATCAAAGGCTATGAATGCATTTGTAATGGATGCACCCATGCCAGAGATACCACCATTCAATGCGTAGATGTCGCAGCCCAGATCTCCACCAGCTATATAGCCCAAAGCAGCATTAATCAAATAATGTGGCATATTGCTGCACATGAACAAATCGAAAATGGCCAGATTCAGTATAAGCAGATTTGAGGGCGTACGCAACGATTTGGAGCTGTAAAGATTGAGGAAGTAAAAAACTGTGACTTTTGAACTTTAGTTCGGTTCTTACGTTGAGAATATCCAGATGACCATGCCATTACCAAAGATACTTAGCAGCATTAGCACAAAAAACATAATGTAGATACCAACATGATAGTATATGGGCGGCACACGGAAACCGCGCCAGTGGGCATGTACCATGTGCTGCAGGTCCGTTGGATAGTCATAGCCCATGTGCACCACAGCACCATTGGCATCGTTGAAACTATCATTAAGGTAGCTCACATAAGGCTGTGGGCCAGCCAATTCTTCCGTGCCATTGATATACATGACTTGAACGATCGATCCCACACTAGTATGGCTGACCCTTGACGTGCATTTTTCGGCGCAGCTTTTGATGGACGTGTCTCACCTTTGTCTGACCCATAATATTTGGCCAGCGGCTGTTTTATAGAAAGTCTCAGCGGAATTCAATTAATGTAATTAGCAGACGTCATTATCTTATGCTGCATACCTTTGGGGGATTAGACCGACTTAGCTGCGTCTTAAGGCATTTAAGCTGCTCAAATTACGGCAGGAATTTGCTGGGTTGGGCTGTTGTCGACACTACAAGTTACTAAGCAGCAATACTCAACTTTTTCAGCTGCTTCCGTAGCACAGATAACATTGTGCTACATGGTGTGCTAAGATTTGTTTCCAACAAATTGTTTTAGAACTAATTGAATATACTAAACTTTGTGCGGTAGCACTCATTGATCGTTTCTTAGTTTCCAGCACACGGCTGGCTGGCTGCATGCGTTTTGTTCGAGTTCGTCCCGTTGGCTCGTCGCTCACTACTGGCTTGCTCTCTCGCTCGTTAAATCGTAAATTACAATTGCTACAGAAATTGTAGCAGAAAATACGAACGAACTTTTGTGCGAAATATGACACTAAGTAACAGGCGCTCAACACTCAGCAATAGGCAGCTAGCCGCCTTGCCACTAGTGCAAGCGGGACAACGCTAGTGCTAACATGAGTAAGAAATACGAAACAAAAACGTGCTTGAATCATGCCGCATTCAAACTGACTGACGCAAGCAAGTTGTCTGGCTTTTTTGAGTACTGACTGGTTGAATGAATCGCACTGCCTCCGAGTAGTAACCAGCGCCAGCAGCTGAGTGGTTGAATACAGTTGAAAAGCAGTACTCAAATAGCTAGTGAATTCATTCGTTTCCGCGGGTCTTTCGCGAGCTTCGACCTGTTTCTTTCAAATGCAAAAATGAGCACCGGCGTGCAGCACAGCAAAGCAGCGCGCTCTGCACACGCTAACATGGCTAGCTGTGTAAGCGAGACAACGCTTATATAGCTGTAGCTGTTTGTCTCGCTCGCACACCTTCATCACATTATGCAGCCGGCATATGCTGTACGCCTGGTTGGTTCGGCGCTGTCATTTCACAATGACCCACCTTCACGACGAAGTGTTGACGAGCGCGACTGACAGCGATCCGTTGCCTATATGTGCGTATATGTAGTAGCTGTTGCTGCGGGTTGTTGCTACGTTGCAACGTTGCAACGCACATTGACAATGAGTTTCATTGGCTGTGTTGTAACTGCGACTGCGACAGCGACTGCGACGTCGCTCCTCAGTTGTTGTTTTGCTTTTGCGTTGTTTAGCTTTTGTACAACAAACATATTGCAGCCATCTATCAACAACAAAAAACCAAACAACAGCAACATTTTCATTAGGCGGACAGCCCAAGAGCAAGTTGCTTTGTCGAAAAAAGCGCAGAAAATAACAACAAGCGCAGCGAAAACAAGGCAGGCAGCAGCAGCGACGGCGGCTAAATAAACAAACAACAACAGCCCTAGCCGCCATATTGTTTTTCTGCCTGTTTATTAAACCTTGCGAGACGCAACAACAACCATAACAACACGATGTAAACAAAGCAGCGGCCGCTGCTTTTGGCTCCGCACACACACACACACACACACACACACGCATGCTTATAGATGAGTGCAAGCGAGAGCATGATGTATTCACAGTTTTGATAGAATATTGTGTGCGCTACATATGAATCTTATTCGTATCTATTTCGCATCTAAAAACGTGCGTTTTGTCGGGTTGAGTCTCGCATTTCGCACGTATGCGATATCATAAACGAGTGTTTGGTCCGCTGGGTTGCTTCATCCTGATGAACGTGGCAAGTAAGGAATGAATTACGATTCATTGAAATCAGCTGCATGACGAATTAATAAAGACTAAGAGACTGCTGGCCACGTAAAACAACATAATAACTTATGTAGTTTAATCGAGGAACTTTTTTATTTATCTTAATTGTTATTACTTACTTAACTGGCCATTACAACCCGTTACCGGGTTACGGCCTGATGTAAAGCTCTCCTCCAGGCGTATTTGCTTTGCGCGAGCCTTTCCCAATTGGTAATACCAAAGGTAGCTAGCGTACTCTCTACCTGGTCCTTCCAACGGAGACATGGTCTGCCCTTTCGTCGCTTCCCTTCGACAACCGTATTGAAAACTCTTCTCACAGGAGCTTCTTCATGCATACGCTCAACATGACCTAGCCAGCAGAGCCGCTGGAGCTTAATTGTTATTAGGTAACATTAAAATCCTTATTAAATAGTGGCAAATTGCATGTTCGCCCATGTGGTGAGCGGGTTAGAGAATACCACCTCAGCAGGTCAAAGCTTGTCGTATGAGGCGACTTACAATGAATCTGGGTTCTTTCGAGACCAGTAGGCCTTAAAAAGGTCGTGCGTAGGGTTTGGGACTGTATTTACATCAGGCCGTAACCCGTTAACGGGTTGTTATGGACAGTTAAGAAGAAGAACAAATTGCAGGTTTTGTACATAATACAAACAGAACTTCAATGACGCATATAAGGTGTGTATCAGGACAGCGACCAGATCGTTCATATATACGGAATGGTTGTTGTATAACTGTAGTCATACGATTGACATCCCTCCACAAAGTCCAGACTTAAACCCCATTGAGAATTTGTGGGCTTATTTCAAAAAACAGGTGGTCAAAAGGGGTCCAAAGAATAGAAATGAGCTGTATTTACGAAGAGTGGGAAAAGATTCCTGGGAAATATGACCTTCAAAAGCCTTTAAATTCAATGAAGACTAGGTTACAATATGTTATTAAAGCTGAGGGTGGTCATACTAAATATTACAAAATGCGAAATAGATTTTTCCTCAATTTTGTAATTTAATTAAGCAAAGAAAATAATTTTGCAGACTTATTTGACAGCAAAAAAAATTCGGTTGGTACCATTTTGACTATTTTTTTTAAAAGTTGATTAAATTTATTAATATATTAATACAGCTGTACAAAAAAAAATGAATAAATGCTTTTGGTTTTTGAAAATATTTATGTTTGAAAACAATTTTTAATGTATTTTTTGGTTTTGCAAACACTTTCTTGACAAACTGTATAAGGTGTGATCTTCATCAATCAGCCAGAAGTGCATAAATGCTTTTTGATAAAACTAGAATTTTGTACGCATACCAAGTTTCTTAGTACTTTTGTTGTTTAGTAGTTCTGTACTCCTAAATAGCAGATGCTGAATTGTTAAAAATAAGTAAAAAACAAAAATTTTTTGGTTGGGATTGGTATCCCAACGAAATTCAGTGATACTACATATGTATTTAAAAGTATTTAAATTTCTGAAGGCACATTTTCAAGCAACCGAACCGTGTCAACTCGACGTATCGATAGGCCGCACAGTCTGTACCGCATAGAAACGCACAGCCCCTCTAAACCCAACACCAACCCAAGAACAATCATTGTTCTGATATATGGAAAAGCCGACAAACAAACAAAGACACAACGACGCGGTGCCGACGAAGACTCGTTTCTGTACTTGTTCACCTTCAACGCTCGGCGCGAGTTTTCGCCTTGACCGTAATTTTGTAGCGTTTCATTGCCAAATGAAGGACGCACCTTGAAACTCAAGGATTTTGTGTTTCATACGTTGTGCGAATTTCAAATTTGCAAACTTTTTCGGCAATGAGTAGAAGGTCAACAAATATTTGCGAATGTTTCGCGAACAGTCAGTAGAGCAACAAGTTCAAAGACACGAGCGGGTTAGCTAAGTGTGTGTTTATGTGTCGATGGTTGGGGCTGTTGCTAACGTCGTCGTCACTGCTGCTGTCGATGACATAATCAGTTGATAATTCTGAATGACATTGAACGAGTTGCTTCGCCCTGTGATGATGCGGTGTTACGCGTTGCGGCAAGTTCCATTGAACAAACACGTTGGGGCCATGGGTAACACGTACAGAGTACGCTTGATGCGTGTCGTCGTCGTCGTTGCCCATGACCAAGTTAAATGAACTCTGCGCTTTGTTAACATTTTGGTTTTTTGGGGCTACGCATTTTGGCCAGAGCATCGCGCATACAGTTACCAACTAAACATTTTTGGGCGCCTCATAGCACAGGTTGTGATTTGAGCTTTTTTGGAAGCTAAGGTTAAGGTTACTCGTTTGGCATTCAGTTAATTGCGGCACTGTAACGGTAACTAACCACAGTCAACAGCGCTCTAGGGTCAAAAATCAGGGGGCCCACTTGGGGCTACAGTTTGCACATTTGTATAACGCTGCGCAGCCAAACTTCAAACTGAAAGTGTCAACGCGTGGCGTGCTTGTCCGTCCCGTTTTAATTGTGCGGTCAGTCAGGCCCCACAATCCAGTTTTGGGAACAGGCGCACACAAGTGCGCAACAAGTGAAGCGTTGCGTTCGCGTCGCCAGCACAAATCAAAAACGCGCTGCCCAGCCCCAAAGCCAAGGGCGTGGTCTCTGCTCGACTGACCGTTCTATGGAGCAAAGGGCGTCAGCGGCAGGCAGTAATCGTTGCCTCTGTTGGCACGCTGCCAAAATGGCAGGGCATTAAGTAATAAGTGCGTCGTCGCTGTAGTCATCGCCGTCGGTTATTCAACTTTACCGAATAGCAAAGTTTGCTGTCGGTAGCTTATAAATAGTAAAAAAAAAACTGATTTTCAAAAAATTTCATAGACGAGCTTCATTAAATTATCATGTAAGCGAAGTTGATTGGAAAAAATATACACTTTTGGATAGTTTATAGATTTAAGCAAAATTGAATGCGGAATTTTATACAAGCTTCGTAAATTTTAAGTGTTTCTTTTTTGAGTTCTTTAACTTATTAACTCTGAAGATTCAGATATACATATGTTAAAGTAATATTGAAGGTTATTAATTCTTAATGATTGAGCAAAATTGTAATAAAATGAGAGTTCTTACTTAAAACTCCAAAATGAATTAATTTTTTATAAAAATCAAATCCGAATATTGTATAATGTATTCCTATCTAATCTGAATATGATAAATTAAACATATTAAATGAGAGTTTTAACTTAAAACTGCAAAATTGATTACAATTTTTATAATATTACAATTAATTTCACACAGCGAAATTGGTCGTAAATATATTGTTCAAAAAACAAACTTATCAATATACTGTGAATGATATCGTATCACTAACCAAGTCTGGTCAGTCCTAAAAAAAATGCGCCTGGTAGCAGTTTTTTAAACAAAAAAAAAAGCAGAAAACCGGCCTTTGGTTTTGGTGACCCATCCTCAAACTGACCAGCACCAGCTGGTCTCCAAGCACCGTGAAGCAGCTTTGTGGTTGGAGCCATCGGCAAACTGGTTTTTCCGCGAGTGAAGAGTAAAGGGTACCCAGCAAGCTGTTGCGTCTTCTTTACACTCGCACACACACTCACACACACACACTAAAACGCGAGTTGCCCGCGTTAATAGTTTCGGTTTTTATCTTTTGTGCCGATTGTTGTTTGTATTTCTTTTCAACTTTTAGTGGCACGCAACGCCGTCTGCTGTTTGCCTGTTAAGACGCATGTGGGAAAGTGTTGAACGCCCACAATAATAGATGTTGTTTTTTTTTTCGGTATATCGTCTCCAGATCATGCGCGATTTGCGATGTGTGGGGCGGTGTGCGTGATTGCGATAGTTGGGGAGCCGTGCATAGCTGCTAGCTGCTAGCTAGGTATTAATAGTTGCGCATTTTTGGCCTACATCGAATTGCTGTTGGCCCAGCAGCGATTTGTGCAATAAGCAAAATGACGGGCACAAAACAAAATGTCTGTCTGGCAAACGTACCGAACGAACGAACGAACGAACAGTGGGCGCGCTTCCGTTATGCCCCATGATTACTTTTTTATGGTGACGATGGTGACGACACATCGACTACGCCATTGCAGTTTTGTTGCTGTGCCAGCCCAGCCATCTTATCGTCATAGAAATTTAGCTAGTTTCGCGGCGAGGTCCGAGACTCTTTTTCTGTTGGCCTGTCATGTGAGCAAACAAAATGACTACTCAAATTTGTGCAAAATGTTCGTGCGCCAGCGCCAGCAACGGACGAACTAACTCTACAACATTTGCGAGTGTTTGTGTTGGAAATTTCAAACAAACATGTCGATGTCACATTGCCATTTGTTTTTTGTTGCAAAGCAGCAGGAACGGCAACACACAGCATGGGGAGTTTTTTGGGGGCATGCCCGGGTGTCGCTTTTGTGGGCGTATTCAGTATTCAGCTGCTGTTGGCCTGTGTTTGCTCAGCTTAATTGCTTGCTCAATAACACAAAGGCGCCATCTAGCGAGCTGCGTTGGCAACTGCAAACACAAACGTGCTGGAAGCTATGGGTAGCAGCAGCTGTCAACAAATAATAATATTATTGTATTTGTGCTACGGCAAACCCCCAATTAAAGGGCAGTATTGTAATGGCATACAAGTTGAGCAAGGGGTTTCTGTGTTTCAGTGCGATTTGCTGGCCTTTTTACTGGTCATTGCACCTGCCCCTTAGTCGAGTGTGCGCGCTGCGCCGCATAAGCAGCTAAATTAACTCAGCTAAACATTTAAAGAGTTGAACAAAATAAGCTATTCAATCTTGAAACCCTTTTACTAAAAGTTAATTAAACAAACTGTCTAATGAATAGCTTAAAGTAACGGTTTCAAGTTACTACTGCCTCATGCACTCAGCACTAAACGCCGTTAGAGCGGCGCAACAAACACAGCACACACACACAGCGGCCATCTCGCTCGCACACGTATTATGGCCGCACCTTCTGCGCGTTGTTGTGCATTTGCTTCTCCACCAGTGTCATTTTTGCTGCTCGAGCAAGCTTCTGATTTTACTGTGCGCCTGGTGAAAAAGAGGGAAGCGAAACTCTTTTGGCGGGGTCTCGTTTTTCCTGGTTTGTCCAATCGGCCTTTTGTGGGCGCTGTCTAAAACTAGTCCAAATGCGCTATTGCGTCGTCCGCTCCGCCCGTCATCGCAAAGGTCGGTCGACACAACCCTCAGCGCGCAATCAATGTGTACCGTTCTTTTCGATAACAATTGTTCTGTGTCTGTGATAAGGCGGTAACGGCAATGCACAAAGCCGCCGCCAGTTGATAACGCCAGCTGGAGAATTGTGTATGACTGGCTGCTGCTGTTACTTTAAACGCCTTCTCTACGTTCCTCCCCTGCTTTGTGTGTGTGTTTGGTCGTCGATTTTTAGGGGAGTAGTAATTTGCTTTAAATGCAGCCCAGCAGCAGCAACAACCGGCAAACAGCAAATTAATTTGTCCGGTAGGCGTGGTTGTAGGCCGTTTTTATTGTGTGGGCGGAGAGCACGTGTTGATAACGAAAAGTTCCGCATAAACTTCTTCCTCTTCCCACTTCACGCGAAACACAAACCGGCCGGGCCGGCATGAATTTGCTTTAAAATAGCCGACGACAACAAAAACAACAAACAAATTTGCACTAAGTTGGGGAAAAAATTACCCCACACACATACAAAGAAAGACACACCAGCTGGGGGGGGCTCTGGGTGGCACACTGTGTGTACGTACTGGTGGCCGGCGCAGGTGTCTCGCACAATATTCAACCGTGCACAATTACCGTGGCCAGCCGGCTTTTTTGAGACACGGAACAACACGCGATGTTCGGTTTTGAACAGGCGACCAGCAAGCGTTCACAACGTCAAATTGATAGCCAATTTCAGGCAACAACAAATCAAAACACTAAATGAAAACAAACATGGCGTTCAAACAGCTGTTCACTAATAGCCAATGCTGCCCAGAGGCGCATTTAATCCGCTAATGTTAAAAACAATGCGAGCAGCAATTTTTCACCTGTCTTCGCCGAATGCGTTATTACAGCATTATTTCTACCTGTCCCACTTTTCTGCTGCCTTCATTAACACGGTAAATGCTTCTGCATAGTGCGATTTGGCGCTCAGTCAGCTGTTGACTTGTAGCCAGTGCTGCCAATTTAATATCGCAGCTCATTTTTGAGGCAGTTCATTTGAACACGCTTCTTCTGTGCCAACCAATTGCTTATGGCAAAACCAATGCGTTAGAAGAGTGCGAACAGCAACTTTTCACCTGCATTTGCTATAGGGTTATCGCTGCTTGTCCCACTTATCTGCTACCTTCGTCAAAACAGTGAAAGCTATCAGTTATTGCTTATGCATAGTTCGATTTGTTAAACGCTCTTATTAACTTAAACCACGGTGAAAGTAACACGCGTCTAATATAATGTCCTCAAAAGCGGCGAAAACGAACAAGTCGCCGACGGCGTCTAAGGAGCCATCAGCGCTAACTAAACTCTATCTCTTTGCCTACAATGCTGTCCAAGTCGGCGGCTGGAGTTATATACTCTATCAGCTAATCAATTATTATGTGCTGCAAGGAGCTGATTTCCGCGCACAGATTACTCTTTGGGACTATACACGCTTAGCTGTCATCATTTTCCAAAATGCTGCTTTTGTGGAAATACTTAATGCCTCTTTTGGTTTGGTCAAGTCCAATCCAGTGGTCACTGGCTTCCAAGTGTTTAGCCGTATTATGGTAGTCGTTGGCGTTGTTATGGCCACGCCAACGGGCAAGGTCTCGCCCGGTTTGCCTATTGCCCTCTTCGCATGGGCCATCACGGAAATCATACGTTATGGTTACTATGCTTTAAATATTGTCAAGGTAGTGCCACATTTCGTGGTATTCCTGCGCTACACTACATTTATTGCACTGTATCCTATTGGCGTAACTGGAGAGCTATTGTGTTTCTGGTGGGCGCAAAGTTATGCAAGGGAGTACAGCGTTTGGTCTGTTGAAATGCCCAACAAATGGAATGCCACCTTCTCCTACTTGGCTGTCCTGTGGATCGTCATGCTTGGCTATATACCCATTTTCCCACAACTGTACCTGCATATGTTTGCCCAACGCCGCAAGATCTTGGGAGGCGGTAGCCCTGTGGCAGCAAAGAAAAAGTCACAGTAAGGCGTACTTGAACTTTGAACCACAAAGAGCAACGTTTACAAGTTGCAAACAAAGTATGCAAACTTTCGCTCTATGCAAATTGCATCGATTTTTATTGTGAACTTTGGATGAGCAGCCGTTGTGGAGTGGTTTCTTTGCTAATTTTACCTTTTAAACACTTTTCATATACAACATTTATATGTATAAATACACACATTCGACTTTGTACAAGCACCTGACCCTAAGCTAAGTAATATATAAGCGGTTTTTGTGTACAAAATAAATTTAAATCCTTTGTTTTTCATGCATTTTGCAGTTTTTGTTTTTTATATTGGATGCACTCTAACATTTACGACTAAAATAACGTAAGTAATAAGCATTAAGAGCACTTAGTGCTGGGACCATTTTATGGTTTTTATATCAATGCCCTCCTGTACCATTTCCCACAGCGGCGACATCTCACGCAGACGCTCTACATGCTTTATGCACTTATTTGCTGTGTAGTCCACTTCCTCCACCGTTGTAAAGCGTCCAATGCCAAAGCGTATGGAACTGTGGGCCAAATCCTCATCACTGCCAATGGCACGCAGCACATAGGACGGCTCCAAAGAAGCCGAGGTGCAAGCAGAACCACTGCTTAGCGCCACATCCTTTAAGGCCATTAACAATGATTCGCCTTCTACGTAGGCAAAGGATAAATTCAAGCACCCATTATAGGTATGCTCTGCATCACCATTACGTATAACATTTGGCAACGCGTTGGTCATTTTCTCCATTAGACGATTCGATAGAAAATCAACCCACTTCTTGTCATAGTCCATTTCGTGCAAACACAATTCGGCTGCCGCGCCCAAGCCCACTGCTAAAGGCGCTGGCACAGTGCCACTGCGCAAGCCGCGCTCTTGGCCTCCACCACTTTGTATGGGTTCCAGACGAACGCGTGGACGACGTCGCACATATAGGGCACCAACGCCTTTGGGTCCATAGATCTTGTGTCCCGATATGGACATCAAATCTATGTTCATTTCGTTTACACTCAGCGGAATTTTGCCGACTGCTTGAGCGGCATCGGTATGGAAAAATACTTTTCGAGAGCGACATAATTGTCCAATCTCCTTAATAGGCTGATACACGCCAATCTCATTATTGATGGCCATAATAGAAACTAATGATGTGTCGGGCGTTATTGTCTCTTCTAGCAGCTTTAAATCTATTAAGCCATTAGTTTCTACCGGCAGATAGGTCACTCTGTAGCCTTCATTTTCAAGCGCACGGCATGAATCGAGCACGCACTTGTGCTCAGTTTGCGTTGTTATGACATGCTTTTTATTAGTGCCATAGAAGCGTGCCACTCCTTTAACTGCTATATTATTAGACTCTGTGGCGCCAGAGGTAAATATAATTTCCTTTGCTTCGGCGCCAATAAGCTGAGCCACTTGCTCGCGCGCTTTTTCTACAGCTGTTTCACTTTCCCAGCCATAAGCATGTGTACGCGAGTGTGGATTACCATAATAATTTGTTAGGTAAGGCAGCATGGCGTCCAGCACGCGGGGATCCATGGGCGTTGTAGCCTGTGCATCAAGATACAACGGCCGGCCCTCTATGTGCTCATTTTTTATGTTAAAACGCGTCTGCCGCTGGCGAAAATCTAAATGTAAAAGGAATAATTAATAATGATTACTAAAAAGCAGCAATTGCTATAATATTTTACCCTTTGATGTGGCGGCATGTTGTGTTGCTGGTTGTGCGGCTGCCGCTGCAGAGGAAGCCTTTTGTCGAAAAATAATACATGCAGAACCTCGCACCATGTGCGTTGGTAAGCGGCACAACATTTGCTGCATTTTTTTGATTTATTCGTCTGTTGCTTTTATGTTTATTTCGCGTTTTTAATGCGGTTTCGGTTCTAATAATTTTATTATTTCACAATCTTATCAGAATTTCTGTTATCTAAACTTTACGTATCGATTGACGTGCGATAGGCAGGAGGAACTATAGTGGCGGAGTTGCCAGACCACTGGAAAATATAAGCGGTTTTATATCAATTTTTGAAATATTGGTTTTTATCGTACAAGCAAATTTAAATAGTTTTATTCACTTTTGTTATGCTTTAATTGGAAGATTTTAAAGAGTATCTTCGCTTTTAAGATACTAAAAAAAAAGATCTTACTTATTTCCAAAAAAGTGTAACTTCCCCAACGACAACAAAAGCTTGGCACTACTCTCCAAGTTAAACTTGTAACGTCTTCAAAATAAAACACTTTTATATTTGTGAGTGCATTGGACCAATTTAATACTTCTCCGTTAGTTGAAAAACGTGTATAATTCTATGTTGGTATATACATAAAAGCATAAAATATATTGCAAAAATAGACATATGTATACATATTTAAATGGTATGTGTTTGCTTTGTTCTGTATAACTCTCAGTAAAGTTTTAGAATATTCATATTGCTCGTAATAATAATTAGAATAATTTTTTACAATTGAACACTTTGCTATCGCCTTGCTGAAATTGCAATATTTCATGCATTACAACTTTAAGACTAATAACTATATATACTATATATATAACGAGTGCCAGGGCTGTTCATTTGAGAATAGGGTACTAAAATAATCTGTTCAAGGTGCGTATTGTTCGTTAAAATTGTTAAAATACATACACTAACACAATATATATAAAATTTAACAGCAAATTTAAATTTTGTAAAAATAACTGGTTAAATAAATAAACAGTAACAAATCGGTTAAATATACACATGCTTTGAGTGAGTAGTGGGCGTTGTCAAAGCGTCTGCTCTGTGACCAGCACCACACTCTGCTCCTGCGCAATTGCGGCCAGCTCCTTTAGCCATTCGTCCAGCAAAACCGCGCACAGTGACAAGTCCCGTGTGCGCTCCGTACCACTGGTGTTGGCTATAATGCCCATTGAGGCAACCGAGTCCAAGCTGGCAGGTTCGTAGTTAAAGCTGCTAGTGTTAAGACCCTCTGAGCCGTGTAAAGTGATGGACGAATGTGTCGTTGCATTGGAGTGAACCGACAGCGTTTGTGTGGAGCCACCAATAGAGCCACCACTCGATCCTGTGCGTGTTGACTGCGGCGTTGCCGCGCCTGCTTGCTGTTGCAGTGCATCCCGCGCCGGCGTGCTTAGACTGGTTTCGGCTGTTGATCCTTGCACACTTTGTGTAGCGCGTGCGCCGGAATCCGTGCTGCCATTATTGCCAACTAAAGTGGAAGCGGCGCCTGCAAGATGTCAATAATTATTACTATTGCTATAAAATTTATTTTGGAAGCTACAGTAGGGTTAGCGGGTTTAGGCAGTATAAAGTAGAAAGTGGCATAAAAACTCTATTAGTTGGGAGTAAAGTCAATATTTAAGAACTTAAGCGAATATACAAAAGCTACTAAACAAATACAACTTGACTAAATATAAATACTAAAGTAGATTTAAGCAATAATATAACGATTTAACTTTTACTAAAGCGTGAAATATTTACCGGTGAAGAATGCGTAAATTTGTGATAAGCCAGATGAAGCTAAGATTTTCGTAGTAGAAAATTTCGTTTCAATAGAAATAAAAAAAAGACAAATTTATTATAAGCAACGAAGCCGGGCAGACGGTTTTACAAGTACTCTATATATACGTTTATGCGAGACGCTCTACACGAAATTGAACCTCTATAAACTGGTGGCAGCCCTTGATATAATAATGACGATGTAAAAATATACCATCATTTGATACGCGATAAGTTCTGGTTCAGTGCACCAAATGCTATGAAACTTAGACTGGAACTCGTTAAAGCATATAACTTCCCTGCACACTAAGTCACATAACGAAAAATGTCGTACTCAAAAAGTTATGTTTACTTATTGTCAATAAAAAGTCTATTTATATTCTTAGTCAGGCAAAGAAAAAAGCATTTATAATTTATCATGTTTTCCTCAGATACATTAGACACTATCTTTATAAGAAAGCTACCCCTTTAAAATATTTCATTCAACGAAAACAAATGTGTCAAAGAAAGCTAGCTAATCTGCTAGACAAAAGCCTCAACTTTATCAGCAGAATCTGTCTCTTTACGGAGTAACATGAAACAGAAATCAAGTGAAACGCTTCGGTGTTGTGAATTGCTGAGAATTGCAATCTTTACGGCGGGATATACTAACATATGTATGCCTTTGGAACTTATGACTTTTTCTTCGTATCTTCGTACTGCCATCCAAAATTATTTCCGTACATTTATTACACAATACATTTAAACGTATAATAACGATCTCGCATAAACGTTGCATATGGAATATGAGTGTGATGTAATGTATATATATGGGTGTGTGTATGTGTGAGTGTGCATGTGTATGTGCATGTAATTTTATAGGTAACACCAAAACCAACTTGTCCCATCATCCAGCCTAAAAAGCTTGCACGTCAACAATCCGACGCTGCATAATTTCACAAATTCGTTACACTTGGAACATTTCGTCAAAAGAAAAAAGTGTGCATCTGTATTGTAGGCGACTTATCAGCCATATAGCTTACCCGTGCCCGTCGCATTAGAAGCTCCATTTGTGTTGCTCGGCGTTGATTTTCTGCTAAACATGCTTGTTATGGACTTGCTAATGCTGCGCCTTTTGTTATCACCACGCCGGAAGGGATCATAAGCGCTCGAGGCTGTAGCCTGTACTGGCGTGGAAGCCGAGAGTGTGGCATATGTGGATCGATACTGCGATTGCGACTGGTTGGAGTTGTGTGCCTGCTGTGAGGCACCACCGTGTGTCAGATGTTGCGGCGAGTTTTCATTGCCTTTGCGCGTATTAACCAAACGAAACTCGCGATCAATAAGATAAGAACGTGCAACATCAATGATCTCTAAGGAATCCTCAGTAACCGGCAGCTCGGCATCGATTTGTTGCTTTAGTATGCGTAGTACCTGATGGAACGATGGTGTATCCGAAGTTATTGCTATGTCGGCGCGCAGCAGCAGTGAGTGTATTAAAGGCAAGGGATACCAGGCCAGACGTGTTATCAGCCCAGTTAGATGCAGATTGACATATAAGGTGTTGCTCGTAAAGGTTTGTAGTTTGCCCCAAATGGCATTTAGAAAGGGACCTGAAGATAAGGAAATTTTCATTTAGAAATGGAATAATTAGAAGATTATATCTAATTTTTTCTTCTATTAGGCATGATTTTAGAGTTTACATATTGTTATGCATAAGCTAGAGTTTAACGTTTTGCAATTCTTATCTATTGATTTATTGGGTGTTTACCTCAAGATTTCGAACCATACATTACCTAAGCTTACGGTGCCCTGCGCAAACAAATCGTCCGAGAAATCCAATTCTGTAAGTATAAAGTCATTGCGATTGTTGGTTGAAGTGCGCCAAGGTTCCCGCCGGCTGCTCGAGTTTAACACATTGCTGTGTAAACTGCTGCTATTATTGTGCTCAGAGTCCATGTCGCTGGTGGTCGTCGTATTACCCGCCGTTGTCATTTCGCTGGCCTCGCCATCATCATCCGCAGGCCGCCATTTAAAGGACTCATAGCCACTGGATTCTCCTATAGACTGCAGGCTGTCCAATTGTTTTTCACTGCCATCGCTACACGAGAGCAAAGGTGCATTGAAAGGCGCACTAAATTCGTTGAAAAACTGCTTGGCAAGTTCTAGGGCGTGCGCATGTGCGCGTTGGCCATTTCGTGAAGTTCTCTGATAGCGATACCTGTTTGCCCATTTTATGCAGTCCCGCTGACACTGAGATATGCGCCAATGGGCTTCAAACAGATACGCATGCATATTTGCATATAAACTATCGCCCGTATAGAGTCCATAGTAGTTCCAGTTGGCGCCAATGGTTTTGCTCATGGCAGGTGAGGGCAGTGAAGGCAGCATTGTTGTGGACGTTGGCTCAACTGCGTCTTGCAAACTCTTTGGACGCGCCAAATCTCGTGCGCGTTTCATTACGTCGGGTGTAAGATCCAGAAAGAACTCGGTGCTGTTTAGATACGGATCGATTTTGTTAATCTTGTGGCGATGCGAGATGGGTACATGCTTGCCAGGCAGCATATATTTAAGCAAGAGTTCCAGCATTAAATCTTCGCAGTGTAGACCCAGCAGCGTATCAAATAGTGCCATAGTAACCATGCACAGATTTGCATCTGGTGAGTTCAAACGCTCGACAAGAGCATCCAAAATGCGCTCACCATCAAATTTCTCCGTATCTAGCAAGAACTTGACAAAAGCCCGAAGTAAACCCGGTTCGGTAATGGAACGCAGTATCAAATCCAAATAGGACATGGCCGAAATTTGCGAGTCGATGTTCGTCTGGAAATGTTTACCCTTCAATGTCTGCAAAATGAAACGTAAAAAGTTGTTTCGACATTTCGGAGCGTGCGTTGTGGTTATTCTTGAACAGGGCAGCAATAATGGATACAGAATATACCTAGTTTATGCGAGCGAAACTTGCAATTTTTAAAAGCTAGCGAATGACTGAAATTATTTTTTACAACAGAAGTTTTTGATAAGTCACACCTTTGTTAGAGCTTTTGTTTTAAGCATCTAAAGAAATTGCTCGTGTCCTAAGTTTTTTTAAATTCCTGGAAACATTACAATGCTTGGGAAATATATCTTTTATAATGACGTTTGTGAAGCTCAACTCATTATATGTAGAAGCTTTAATTTTAGTAGAATGTTATGGTTTCAAATTTGTTTTGTACCCGTTAAAAAGTTGTTTCCAAAGGACTACTACAAATCTTGGTACGGAATAGTCCTTACTCCAGATTAGCTCAGATTGAAAAACGCCAGCAATACGCTAAAAGTTGCAATAATCCCTACCGCATAAACACAGTAACAGTGAGAAAAGATCGTGAAATAAGCACACAAAAAATAGTTTACAGAAACAAAATAATAATAAGGAGACATACAAAGAGACACAACTCAACGCTGAGTTTGCAACCAACACCACAGAAATGCATCGAAGACAAATTTTTACGTGAGTCAACGTCAAAACATACCTGGAGTATGGCCGGTCCTAGAACGGGCACTATAAAACCTTGATACATAAAGTCCAGCAGCTGCTGTTTGATCATCTCATGTGCAACCTGAACTACAGCGTTGCAAAACTCTAGGGCATTCATAAATAGGGTTAGCTCGGGTATTTCGGTAACATCATCGGGTGTTATGCGATGCCAGTCTATGGAGCTAATCTCTATGGAATTGGGCAGGCGTGAGTAAAGTCCACCTAGGCCTGTGACCAACAGCGGACAGATGGACGAGTATTGTGCAATGTAGGTGCCTATATTGGAGTTCTTCTGTGACAACGCCATGCAGAGTAAGAGCGCATCGCGCGCCTGATGACCCAGGCTGCCCTCGCGATGTACATAAGGTATAAGCAGCGAGAAAATTATGAAGCTGGCGAGGAAACAAGAGTTTTATAAACACTTTGAAAATGTTTGTGTTATTTGCAGCTTACTTGGTGGTAGTGCCGCTTTTTGGCGGCGGCACGTTACCATTTTGTATTTGTTCCTGCACCTGCGTTTGTGCCGAGAAAAAGAATAAGTCCAGCAGGTGCACATTCTGCATTAGAACTACACACAGCTGGTTAAGCAATATCACCAAACGCTTTTCCAAGTCGGGTGGAAAGATTTCACCCTGACTGGAGGCTAATATCTTGAGTAGCGGTCTCAAAAACGGCTCGTGACAAAGCAGCTGATGACGCGAGTGGCTTACAAGCAGCTCGTAGAGTTTCAGCTGCTCCAGACGCACTGCATTCGCATAACGTCCTGTGCTGCAGGCCCATTCATAGAGCTTATCCAACAAATTTTCGCTTAGCATGTACTCCAGGCAAGGGGCTGGCGGTGCAGCGCTAGCATCCGTTGATGGCAATGATACCTTATTGCAATGATGCAGTTCCACCAACAGCAGCGTCACCATATAATCCAAATGAGAGACGACTCCTAGTACATCATCATGCGTAGGCGGTCGTTCGGGTGGCGCAGCATGTTGTATGATGTCATAGGCCTGCTGCCAGTGCTTGCAAAAGCTATCATAGCAGGCGCGTGGATCACAATCTGTGGCAGCATCTATGGGTCGTTGACGTAGTGTGCCCGAGGAGCCACTGCTGGCTGAAGTTCCTGTGTGGGCGGTGAGTAAGCCACCGGAACTGCCGCCGCTGCGTGTAAGGCTCTGACGCAGTGGACTGGTGCGCAGCCAACTCATTTTTGTTCAAATTTTGTATAGTTAGCTTTGGCCGACGCGTCTTTGATAAGCGCGCTGTGTTTTTTGGCATGCGTTTGCTTGCTTGTATGGGTATACAATATTATCGCTGTTGTGCCTTGCCCGTATTGTATGAGTATTCCCGTGCAGTTTAGTTAAAATATAATAGATATACATTTATATATTTGTTTTAAGAGCTGCAAATAGAAAATCACAGATAAGCAAGTGTGACATTCCCTTAAGTGTCGCTGTATTGGTGTTTTTGGAGCTTCTACGTCTTGTTAGCTGGCGGCCACATCTGCCAAGATGACATAGTTACATATTTGGACATGCGAGCGCCCAAATTCAGTGGAGCGCGTCAGCTTGTGCAGCAACGTTGTTGTTGCCACCTTATTCTGCCTTTGCTTGGCTCACCTGATGATTCGTTCGCCGTCGTTGTTGTTACGCCTATTATGCTTAGCAGCGTCTATGGGCGTGTGTGTTGGTCTGTGCTGGTTGCTGCCACGGCCAACATTTCTTTATTTGAAGACGGCAGTCGACAGTGTTTACACTGCCATCGACCTATTTTGGCACTACGTATTTGCACATAGGCACTTAATTTGCTATTTAATTGCGCGACACAGAGCCACTTCCACTGCCTGCTCACAATCTACTATACATTTGCGTTTTATTGAGCGAAAAAAATAGCGTTTTTTGCGCTCACTTGCACCAAATACATGCAACTATAATTACATACACTTTAATGCATCATTTTTGCGCGCTTTTACATATATTTATGAGCGAAATCAATGCATTTTTATAAATATTTACAAAAAAATTACTACGGAAATAGAAAGTAATGAATGAATTACTGGCTAAAGAGAAGTTTACTAAAACAACGAGTGAAAAGAGTAAAGATAATGCAAAAATGTTAATAAATATTTACTTTATTGAAAAGTAATGCGTTAGAAAGAAGCAGATAGCTGAGAACAGGAAAATTGCTATCGATAGTTGCAACATTTATCGCTCGTTGTTCAGTTTATCGTTAAGGCCAATGTTGTGTTCATCGAGGAACAACATCGCCATTTATTTTAAATATTCACAATAGCTTTTAAAAGATTGTTGCACACATGCTGTAGCCGCTAGGTGGCGCCACTAAACTGAGTCCAAAAATGTGCTAAAATATTTTAATTACTTCAATTTACTATTTTAAATTATAAAATGGGGACTTTTAGTGAATGCGCGACATAAACACTTCGTTTCAGGCGTTTCCGTTGAAAATAACTGAGTCCAAAAATGTGCCAAAATATTTTAATTACTTCAATTTACTATTTTAAATTATAAAATGGGGACTTTTAGTGAATGCGCGACATAAACACTTCGTTTATGCAAGCTTTGATATTTATTATTGATATTTAAGTTCATTACCAAAAACAACATACAATTTCTTTAGCATACACATACATTTAAAATGTCTTTTATAAACTTAAAACACATTACAAAAATAACAGCATATAGTTTGCATTAGTTCAATATATATGTTTTTACCAAACAGCTGACGAAAAGCTCAAAACACTCAATTAATCGTATTTGCGACTGGTTTAGGTCGCGACACTAAATTTCTTATTTTGATAATGCCATTAACCGTGTTAGATTTGCACACATATAGTATTCTTTGAATCATTTTGCTAACAGATAACAAAGTTAATTAAATTTTTTCTAAATAGTATGTATTATATAATAGTTTGTAAAAAATAACCAAGCTACATAGTGTCCACACTTAGTCAACTCACAATGGCAGCAGCGACTGAGTAACACTATTGCTTGAGCCGGGTCTTTCAATGGTCATAGAGTGTGCCGGAACCTGACTGTCGGTGCTGATGCCCAGTCCGGCATATATTTCTTTCATGACAAACAAAATAGTGTCCTCGGATTCCCTACAAACATAGCATAGCGATCATTAATAAACAAACTTTGGTTTTATTTAAGAAATACAGCTTACCAATAGCAAACATGGCTGCTCAAAGCAAACAAGTACTCATTGATAAATTCCAAAGGAGCTTCTTGTAAAACATGGTCCACGCGTTTTGAGTCATTTAGTTTGCCTAACGGAAAATCAAGCTCAATAAAATCAGGATCTGAGCCTGAGGTCGAATCGGAATCCGTGCGGTGGCGCGGTATCGTTGAAGTGGTAGCCACTGAAGATTCATCGCGATCGTCTATTTGTTTTTGGTATATCTGGAAATGAGTCTTTGAAAAATGCATACTTATAAAAATGTTTTGCGCTTGAGCGTAAGCTACACCCACCTCCTTTTCGAATGTCTCTTCCGCCTCCTTCTTCACCTTTGTGACCGTTGCTAAGAAATTTACACTATCCAATGTCGTTTTCATTGTATCCATGAGTCTTTGCTTTATGTCTGCGCCCACACGTGACATGGTCTCTTTCAGCTCCAAGTGCATACGCTTGCGACCCTTGTGATGTGGTATCAAGACCGGGCGTATTCCAGCCATGTCCGGATTAACCAACGCTTCAATGCGATAAGCTACCGGATCATATGGATGGAATATATTATAAAAGCCCGGACATGTTGGAAAGCGGAAATCTAGACCAAGCTTATCAATGCCACGTATTGTCACAAACATGCCAATGGGTGAGCCCATGGCAAAAAACTTTTTCGGATGGAATATAAGCTGCGCATAGTTGATAACCGGTTGGCCGGTGCCAGCGAGTCCCATGTTGTAGCTCACTTGTTTCGATACCATATCGTTGGGCATGCAGGGCAGCTGCACCTGCGAGTTGTTGCGTTCTTTCTGAGGCAAATGATCGGGGTTCTCCTATAAATTGAAGACATTCATAAAGCATCACCTGCATTTAGGCACACTACTATACTGACCATATTTTCCTCTTCGCTTTCCTTAAGCTGCTCCTGATGACACAACAAATCAAAGATTATAACCGAGCCCAAACTATGGCCTGCTAAGGACACGCCACCATTAAATTCGGGATGTCGGGAACGATACTTTGAGTATACAGCATTCAACGATGTAGCCACAGTGTTCATGATCTTCTGACAGTAAGTGGGACTTGTATAGAAAAGCACATCCAGAAGAGTGTCGTTGGTAAAGTTACGCAAGCGCGGTATAGACTCTAGCGTAATTGACTTGAGTTTCGAATCTATGCCCAATTCCTCTGAATGTAGATGACCATGCCATGAAATGGGTAGAACCTCCACGCGACCCACTAGACCCATGTCCGTAGAGTTCTTGTAGTGAGATTGTACCAGCGATTGAGCTATATTACGAAAGTCGTCCACTGTAAGTAAACAAGTAAGAACGTTAAAATTAGATTCCAGCTGTTATCAATATTCTCTCAATATTTACCAACTTCCTCTACTGATCGCATTCTCAAATCGCAGGCTGATCCAATGCCATGCACCATGAATAGCAAATGATCAACGCGTTGCGATTCTCCTTGTGCAATCTTAAAACCATCCAAATCTCTTTTTACCACACGTGGGCGCTTGGAGGTTTGAGCACAGGCACCCCAATTATCTGAATTCAGCTGGGGATGAAAATGCACCATGACGCTGGGACCATGGAATTCAACTTGCTCGCCACTTGGTAGCATGATTTTCTGTTGCCATTCGCCAGTATCCGAGGCTCGTTTGTATTTAGCTTCCAACATTAGCGCCGTTTCCTCCTGGTAGGGCACAAATTTGGAATCCACGCCCTTGTAAAACCAGGAGCAGCGTCGTACCTCAGTTGCTTTGCCCTCCCAATAGACAGGTATTTTGTTGCGTTCCTTAATGTTGACATCGTAGCGACCACCCTCCACGGCAACCACAAGTGTGGAGTCATCTGTTGCATAAAATTAAAAAATATAGTTACTCTAAAACAACTGAGTCTATAAAGTTACCGCTGTTTAGGCTGGTTTCCAGCAGCGCTGAGTCATAATGGCTAAATGGCATCCAGATGGACTCGCCGTCCGAATTTCTTTTAAAGAACCAATGATGAACCACAGGTGAGTAAACCTAGGATTAAAGTAAATCAATAAATTAGTCACAGCTTAGAGTTGCAACGTCGAACTAGCTTACAACATGGCTGGGCGCTGCACTGGCCTCGCCCTTCTCATTGGTTACGCTATTCGCCATTCTGAGCTTCTCTTGGATCTCCTCCGGCAAATCTGCGTAATACTCCTGGAGCAAACCCCAGACAAGTTGTTTTGGCTGTCGCTCGGGCGTAGTTTGTTGCTGCGCCGGCTGCGCTGGATGACGCTGTGGCGTGCCACTTAGCTCTGAAAACTCCGAACAGGCCGACGAAGGCGGCTCCACAAGATTCGAGACGGGCGTTTGGGAGCGCGCCTGCAAATTCTTGACAGCTAGACCACTGTGGACAATATCGTACTTCAGATCCCCTGGACCGGCGGGTTGTTCCTGCAGTGGCGGATTGTTGAAAAAGTTCTGTATGCGTTGGTCCTCGTTAGAGCTACTCTGATTGACGTCTTCGTTATTGTTAGAGACCTGGTCAAAGAATGCGGAGGAGTCTATGGTTGGCAACTGTAGCTGCGGTTGCACCGCTTCCTGCGTTTGAATTGACGTTACTTCGGCTGGTTCAGCAAAAAAGTTGGAATAAGTATTTACATTTGAATTTTGATAGGAAATTTCGTTCGAGTTTTGAGATTGCTGAGTTGTTGGAGGTGGCGTTGTAAGCAATTGATCAAAACCTATGGGTGGAGGAGCAATAGAAGCACTTGCGCTTGCAATTATTGCTGCTTCCTCAGTTGTTGGCTCTTGTGCCAGTGCCGGCGGTGCTATGCCCAACTGTGGTGGTAATGCCGGAAAGAGACTGTTGGCCACTGGCGGAGGCAGTGCGGGGCTTTGCTCAACTGAGCTTGGTGCACCAAAGAAGTTAAAATCGCTGGAATTGCTGGCGCCAGTTGCAGCAGGCGTAAAGAAGTTTAGCAGTGATGAAGCTTGTGGTGCAGCTGTAACAGCAGCTATATCCTGTCCTTTGCGGAATGGGTTGACTTGCAAGCTGCCAGCGAGACTTGGTGGCGCTGCAGGTGGTGCTGCTATTGCCTGTGGTGCAGCTGTTGAGACCAATGGCTCAATGGCCTGTGAAGCAATTATTGAACTCTCCTGAGTCGTTGGTAGAACGAAACCTATGGAAGGTTGTGGCGGTTTTTGTTCCGCTTCGTCTGCTTGTGGAAGCGGCGTGGTAATAGTCTGAGAGAAGGGATTGAAAAATGTGGTTGTTGTTTGAGTTGTTAGTGTAGCCGATTCAGCTGAGACAGTTTGGAATAGAGAGGCTGGTTCCTTAGTAGTTGACTCCTTTGGTAAGTCTTGTTCAAAGAAATTACCAGCTGATTTTGCTTCAAACTCAATTGGTGGAGCAACAACTGTAGCTTCGGCTTTAGTTCTGGTTGAAACTTCTTGTTGAGGTTCTGCACTTGGGGTAGGCGAGACTGCTGATTGGGTTTCCCGATTTACTTCTGTTCCTAACTCGCTGCTACTAGTTGCAGTTGAAGAAGGAACTTCCTGACGCGATTCAGTACTTGGCTGCGGTGCACTTGCTGGAGCTGTGGGATATGGAGCAAAAACCGGCGCGTTCAATGCAGTTGTTGGTGCGAATAATGCAACTTCCTGAGTTGCTTCTGTTTTTAACACTTTGCTACTTGTTGGCGTTGTAGGATATGGAGCGAACAGAGGAACGCTTGGTGCTGCGGATGTCGATTGTGCTGGAGCGAACAAATTAATACCTGTTGGTGGTGCAGCGAATAATGGAAAAGTTTGCCCCGAATTAGTGCTTGCTTCTGCGATGATTGGTGCGAAAATAGAAGCGGTTTGACTCAATACAGTTCCCGGATCAGCACTTATTGGCACAAAAAGAGACGGTGTTGTTGTTGGTGCGTCAGCTTTCGGATCCGAAGTTATTTGTGCAAAGAGAGACGCGTTCGGAACTGTTGGTTGTTCAGTGAATAATGGAACGGTTTGACTCGATTCAGTTTCCGGATCTGCACTTATTGGCGCAAAAAGAGACGGAGCTGTTGTTGGTGCGCCAAACAATGGAACGCCTTGAGTCGATTCAGTTTTCGGATCCGAAGTTATTTGTGCAAACAGAGACGCGTACGGAGCTGTTGGTGGTGCAGCAAATAACGGAACGCTTTGACTCGATTCAGTTCCCGGATCAGCGACTAATGGCTTAAAAAGAGAAACGTTCGATCCCGATGAAGCTGTTGGCGGCGGAGCAAATAACTGAACTTCCGGCTTGGGTTCGCCAACCGACTGTACGCCTGGAGAAGCTGCTTTTGGCGGTGGAGCAAAAAACGGAATGTTCGGCGTTGAAGAGATTGTTGGTGCTACAGCAAATAATGGAACTTCTTGTCCAGATCCAACGTTTAGTTGCGTTGCTGATAGTGGCACGCTATTAGCAGACGAGACAGTTGACACTGGCGCAAACAGAGAAACGCTCGGAGTAGCTAAGCCTGTTGACGGTGGTGCGAATAATGATACTTCCTGACTTGCTCCCGCTGTTGTTGGTGGTGAAGCAAATAGATTGATGTTCAAAGGTTGTGATGCTGTTTGTGTAGCAGCGACTAATGGTACTCCTTGATTTGCTTCTAGCTGTTGACTTGGTGGTGTTGGAGCTGGTATGGGCTGTAACGGTGTCGAAGTTGTAGGCGGCTTCGCTGTGTGTTCAAAAACTGCTGGAGCTGCTTCTGATTGACCAAATGGATTAAATATAGCCGACGGTGTAGCTATTGGTGCAAATGGCGGTGGGGCAAACGCTGGCTGATTGGCATATGCAGGAGCTGCAGTTTCTTGGGCTGTTAGCGGACTTCTGTATAGCCTAGTTCCTTTTTGCAAACGGTAAGACGCTTGTCCAGCAGATGATGGGGGTGGCTGAGCACCGGTTGCAGCTGAAGTCGGTCCTAGAGGTGGCACGTAGCCACTAACTGCTGGCGGTGGTGGCTGAGCACCTGTTGCAGCTGCAGTTGTTCCTAGAGGTTGCGCGTAGCCGGTAACTGCTGGCGGTGGTGGCTGAGCAGCTGTTCCAACTGGCGGTGGCGCGAAGCCACTAACTGCTGTAGCTGTGGGTGATGCAGTGCGCACCGGCTCAACTGGCGTAAAAAGTGAAGATACTGGAGCTACAGACGACTGACGACTTTCAAAGAAATTAGCAACTGGAGCTGTATTAGCTACGCCTATGGGTTCAATAGACTGTGGCGCTGTACCCGGCACAAAGTAATTGCCAACTGGTGGCGCTGTTGCTGCCACCGGCGTAAATAATGGCGTCGGCGCTGGATATGTGATTTGAGCTGCTTGAGGTGCAGCAGCGGGCACTGTGCTTATATCGAAGTAACTATTAGTTGCGCTTTCTGGAGCAGTATAGCTTGGCGCGAGAGTTTCGCTTGCGGATTGCACTAGACCCGTGATATTTTGTAGCACACCAGTAGGCACAAGCTTTGTCAATGAGAAGAGACCGCCACCGGTTTTTCGCTCTTCTGCTGGGGGGTTAGCTGGCAACGGTTCGCTGACGAATGGAGCTGTTAGCTCTAAGGTTTGTTGTGGCGGATAGGGAGGCGTTTGGAAAGGCAACTGAGCGACTTGCTGTGTTTGTTGCGGCGTTTGTGCCTGCTGCTCGGTAAAACCGGGTATAGGTGCGTATATCTTCTTTCTGGCCGCAAATCTATAGGTATTCTGTGCCCCTGTTGTTGGTGGCGCGCTTGGGTTTCCACTTGGTAGTTCTGCTAGCTCCGTGGGCGCATAGAACTTGGGCGGCTCTAGGGGTGCAGCTGCTGCAGCTGCTGGTGGCGCAGCGTAAAAAGGTTCAGGCACTGCTTCTGGCTGTATGTAGGCAGCCTGTTGTATATAAGTAGGCTGTATGTCCAACGCTGCGTTATCCTCTGTTTCCGATTGCGGTGTGCGTTCGCGACTCGTGCTGCCGGAATAGATGCGTTTCGAGAAGGTAGAGAAGACGTTCGAGGCTACCGAAGGCAATGCTGTAAACGAGGAAGCTGCTTGACTGAGCAGCGAATCGTTGGGCCCAACTTGGGGCGGCTCTAACAATGGATTGGCATTGGCATCAGCTGCCGCTGCATAAAAACCACTGGCGGCTGCAACGTTGGCGTCGTCACTGTTGGCATTCAAATTGATTTCGTCTAGATTTTCAGTATCTTCAATGTTCGATGGCTGTCCAACGGTTACCAGGGTTTTGGGTTCTATAAGGAAAAATAGAGAGTCTATGATTAGTTTTGAGTTGCGCAAACCTGTTTAGCAGGCAATTTCTAAACTTTAGTGTTATTCCCCTCTAACATTTTGTGGGTGTGGCTGGCATAAGAATCAGCGCAACGCCTTTCAATACTTTTTTCTTCTTAAAACAGACTCAAGTAATTTACATCCATAACAATAAGTAACAGACACTTGGAGGGATTGCTAACAATTACTGATCAACAACGGATCCGCTTGAAACTGGTTAACAGGCCCGAATGAGGCTGATTATCATTAGGCATGCATAAGTGAGCACAATACTCTTGCTGAAAGTGCATTCATTTTTGCCGCCTCCAGAATCATCATTGTTTTTCCCAGAGCCTAGAGTCAGGAATCAAGTTTATGCACATCAGAACGATCGGTTTCCAAAGAGAAAAGGAGCGAGATGCAAACTTCAAAAGAGAAACTTCAATAGCGGGATCAAAAAGAAACGAAACAGTCTATTAATACCCGGCAAACATAAAACAATTTGATGCAGACAGTGGGATACTCTGTAGCAAGTTTGTGTATCCTGCGTTGAAGGGCATGGCCGTTACAAGGTAATTGTATTGTGTGGGTGTTTTGAGGGGCTGCTTCGGTAAAAAATCAATTTTGTTTGCTTTAAAACCTGAGTCTACATGCCAAATTTGGTTGTTCTAGCTTATACATTAACAAGTTCATAAAAATTGATAGAAGATATGTAGTGCCTTCCCTTCCAGCTTAGTTGGTGGGAAGGATCATAGACCGCTGATATTTGTTGGCACACCGAGGTTTGTCGTTAGCCATCCAAGAGTTTCCCCATTGTTGCAAGCCGCTTGTATAAGCTTCCACCATGAAAATCAAATGTCACTCAGAAGCCACCACGGGAGCAGATATTCACTGATTTAAACGCTTTTGTTGATAGCCAACCAAGACTTTACGAATTAGCTTCCACGACGAAAAGTGGATGCCACCTGGGAGGTGGCATCACGAGAAGGTCACTGACTAGTTAGCGAGTTCCCATGCCTTTAGTCCGTTGTTTAAATATGTAAAAAGAGCATACAAACTTCGCTGTGCGACAGTTAGCTTTCTCGTTTATATTTCTTTAATTTTATGATCTAACAATTTTATTATATTAAACAAGCCAACGATCATCGCACCGGCCACCAAACAGGTCAGCCACGTAGCCAGCGTGTTTTTTTCTTCTTTTAAGTTGGCTTCTTTAATTAGAATAACAAATGATTTTTTGGAGGCAACAACAACAACAAGAAGCTAAAACAAAAACAATTTGAAAAGTGAATGGTTAATGGTTTGGAGCGACTTCGTCCCTGTTCGGGGCTCTATTGGCATTAGCCAGACAAATGTCATGACATTTAAAAGGCGGCTCAAAGAAAGCATTTGGAGTCCAAAAAGCCAAACAACTGCATCATCATCAGCATCAGCTGGAGGAAAAAGACGTCCAAACCGCTGCGACCCAAACGTGCCATTTGCACAAACAAACAAACAACGTAATGAAGAATTCACCTCGATCTTGAAACGTGATTCGTCGTCTTGGGTGTGACAGTGCGATCTGTTAATGTTTGTTGTTGGCGTACGAATTCGCATGTTTTTGTTGTTATTGTTGTTTATGTTGCAAAACGCTGTCTGTCAGCAGCGAACTACTTTGATTTGTTTTGACGTTTTTTCGGCGTTTAACAGCGTTGTCATGTAAAAGCTGTAAAAATCGCATAACTTACGTCAAGTACAAGTGACATTTTTTGTCTTTTATAAAATAAATAAATACATTTTTTAAGATTATGCAACAGCTGCAGTAAACTGCAGTGATAATTTATATATGGTAAATGTGTGTTCTGGTAGCAAATAGCAAAGCAACTCAAAGTTGCTTAGATAGACTCATAGAGAACACTACGTACTACTAATACGCGAATGCAACATATGACATGCTAATTGTGTAGCAGTTGACTCTAAAAAGAGATTAACCACAGCTAGAACCCAGTAATTAAAACAAACACGGAAATGTGGGCAAACACGTTTGATAAATTGCTTGAATTGCTTTGGGTTCGTGTCTAAGCTAAACAGTCATTACTCGTTGGCCAATCGATAACTATTCGAACTTATGACACACGAACTTGGCATTGATCAAGGAGTGCCCAACATAGACAGATACAGAGAGTAATGGCAAACTATTGCACAGTGAACCTTTATTTTTTTAGTGGTAGTTCTGATACCGATTCGACACCCATTATCTCTATGTCGATTATAAAGCAGCATTTGATGGCCTCATCTGTGTTTGGAATACTTGCAAAGCTGGTACGAAACTGCTGAATGCCGTAGGGAAAGAACTTCGAATTTCGAACTTTTTGCTACCGGGCGAAGCTGCAGACAAGGCGACGCTCTCTCCGGCGACCTCCTCAACTCAGCGAGCAGTTACCGGTTGTAAATGAGAAAAAGACAAAGTAGATGTTTTCTTCGAGTAAAGAGACTCTTAGATTTATGTCAAGGATTAAGTCCATCTTGGCACGACCTTCGCAATGAAAAACGATGGACGGAGAATCAAAGCGGAGAATCACTCTTGCCAATAATGTTTACTTTGGCCACAGTAGGAAAATCAGTTCTCTACTACTACACTCTCGCCAGATGGAGCTAACACGCTACAAGACGCTTATCCTCTCGGTTTTGCTTTAAGGCGCTGAAGCAGGGTGATGCCGCAGTCTGATGCAGATTTCCTTAACGAAAAGTATGAGCTATATATGAGCTCTACGACGACATTGAGATAATTAAGCGAATTAACTGCCAGCGACTCCTCAGGCTGTGTCAAATTGTTGCGTAGGGATAAAGAAGCTCCTGCGAGAAACGTTTTCAATAATGCTGGTGAGTGAAGCCAGCGAAAGGGCAGGACGTGTCTCCGTTGAAAGGACCTGGTAGAGAGTGCCTTAACTAACTTTAGTTAGCCTAGCGCGAAGTATAGGCGCCTGGAGAAGGTCAGGTTGTAACGCGGCAACAGGTTGTTATGTCCAATCAAGAAGAGAAGTTCAGACAAAGGGTTTTTTGACATTCGTTTCGACGAAGGTTCGCCATTTACCATAACGAATTAAATTTCTCTTTAAAATCATCGCAAAGTTTCGTGATGATTTTGCGCAGAGATGATGTTGACTGCGCAAAAAGATCGAGTAATTAAAAATTATTTTTATAAATAAACGGTCGTTACGGTCCTTAATTTTAATATACTAAACTGAATTTCAAGTTGCGAGCTTCCGCAAAGAAAGAAATGTTTGTGCTTGAGTACAAACTGAGCAGTCACTTTTCGAAAACAATTGTTATGCAATTTCGACATTAAAATCACTGCGTCGATGATAGTGACAGGATCACTAAAAATTATGCTGGACAAATTTTCAAGTTTCAAGTTCATTTGGAAGCAATTTCAGACCGCATCGAAGGAAAAAATACATTTTGTATTATAAAAAGAATATACTTGAAGGTACAATTAAGTTCTACAATAAGAGGCGTTCAAGCATGGATTTGAATCGCCATTGACTCCATATTTTCCATATTGTACAGCATATAACAAAAGTAACCAGAATATAAGTCATAATTGCTGTTACAGAGCAGCCAGAAGTATCATTTTTCAGTTTTTGGAGGACTCCAAGACAGCGTTAACTAATAACAAGCTTCAACCACTTGGAAGGACATCAGTGTATCATTATTAAGGCAATAGCAACACACTCTCAGACACTTAAAAGGACTCATGACATTATTAATAGCCCAAAAAAACTACTATCACCAAATCTGCTCCCATGGTTTTTGAGTTTAATATAAGGATTTGTTCTTTCCTCAAAGGGATACTCATGTCATGGTGCAATGTCAAACCTTGCATATATAACATTCATAGATCGCGAAGGCATGGAGAGCTTTGATTTGCATGATTTGAATCTTCATAGGATTATGAATATCCAAATATGCAACCCAAAAGGACAAATGGCCTACTGTGCTTGTTTTAAAGCCTTTTTTAATTTGATATGAATTGATATGCACCTGAAAATGCAATCGCTTATCAATCGTCAGACTCAAATACTTTGCACTGTTGAAGCTTAAGACACATCGATGGTGACTATTGGTTCAAGTTTTTTGTTCACTCAAAGTTACAATTGAATAACACATATTTTAGAATTCTCTAAATGCTTATTTTCCCTACAAAGAACAATACAAGTGCTCAAAAATAGTTTGGGAAGCACTGCATTTATGCAAGTTCTAGCGGTATGCAAGAACAGAGGATACTTTTGAGCAAAATATAGATATTTGCATATCGATAGTTATGCAAAGCGCAGCCAACTTCACTGCAGAGCTGCACTGATTAAAACAGCTGCATTATACCGTTATATGTATGTCAATCAGCAAAATATGATTTATTTGCTAATTATAATATGTGCTATAAATAAAAACAAAGACAATTCGATTTCTGCGCTTTTGCAAAGGTTTTCTTCAAGTGTGTGTTATGCCAAGCACTTGACATTGTCAATTTGTGTACTGTTTTTTTTTGCTGAATTATTAAAAAAAAAAACTGCTGACACTTAGCAATTGTTGTAATTTGCATAATGTGCGCGCAATTTGTTTGTAAATGTTAAGTACACAAATGATAAGTCAACTAAAGGCAATGATTTGTTATGGTTACAATTGCAACAGGGGACGCCCATTAAGGCGTGCCAAAAAAATATTAAAAAAAGTAACAAATATTTCCAGTTTCAAGTTAAGCACTTATTTTATTTGTAAGCTGTAAATATTTACTTTAGACCAAGCTAAATGACGCATTTGACGAATGGTAACAAACAAATAAAAAATAGGCTCTAAAAGTTGTCAAGTCTAATACTAAGGGGCAAAAGTAGAACAACATTTACTTGATAGAGATATGAACATGCTTCAAAAACGATATAACAACAAAAAAAATGGAGAATGTGGCTTTTGGCATGACATCATAAGCAGAGCACACAGGCACCATAAACATTTTAAAGACCCATCGTCTGGTCGGTCTGTCCGCCAAGTGCCTTCACATAATGGCACTCGAACAAAACAATTAAGGCCCACATAAGCACGTCAAGAGATGAAATCATTTGCAGGATTCGTGCACATGCGAGGTTTACAAGTGCTGGCACAACACGATTTGTCAAAATAGATGTAGGCTCATATTGCGATTTGAAGTTTGAGACAAATGTATGGTAAACAGCTGACAGGTAAAAACTGTCTGGCAACTCCGCTGCAAATGCAACATGGACAGAAAGCGTCTACGTACATGATACCGGCTTACAACTCAATTTGTTGAAAGAATCCTGAGCGGTCATACGATGTCACCTCTCTCAACAACCCGCTCTTCTTTTTGCTGTCGTTGCTAATACACAAAAACAAACGTGGAAGCTTCTCGCTGTCCTCTGAACGCTGTTAAAACAGCATAACACCACCTTTTTACCTCACACCACTTGAGTGTTATAACAGATTTTCGTGACGACAACATACGAGTTGGTCTTACCACCGAGGTGAGCCAATAGTTGTTTTATATTAAAAAGCACGGATGTATTGTGCTCTGATGTTTTACGGAAAAGTCATCACTCAAATCGCGAGTAATATATGTTTTTAATGTGGTCTGAGCTAATCTAATAATTTCACGTCGGGAGGAATTGGGACCTTTGCTATTTTTTTCGTTTGCCAATGACCTACCCTCAGCTTATATCAACCTTTCGTATACTTATTTATGCAATTGATGAAAACTTTGTCTGTCTGGTGACAACTCGTTTTATATTAATCTATTGATCTTCAACCATTCTTAATGCTAATTTATGAATTTCGATCGGATTCGTTGTCCCCTTCTGCTCTAGAACGTATTCTGACTATGTCTCTTCTTGGGGTTCTATTTTATAGGCTTAGATTTGACACTTTGTCAATAAAGCTAAAGAGTCTCTTCTTTCACCAAACGAACTATACATAGTTTGTGGTACCCTATCTTTTATATATATAAGCTAAGCAAAAATTCAGTGTGCTCCCGATTACTTCGCAATAACGCAACGTTTTCAGGTAAAACCTATACCATTCGAAAGATAAAATGCTTGCAGTTCACAGAATATAAGTTTCACCTTGAAACGTTGCGTTTTAGTCAGGTAAAAATTGATTTGAAGTTAAAAATTTACTGTAAACATTAGAAAAGAAAAAAACAACAAAATAGATTAGTAAATACACGCAATCGTCGTTGTGTCCTCTTACTTTTTGACCTATGGCGCTCGCAATGAGTGTATAGCCGAAAAAGAGTGCGGAATTCATTGGTACTTTTTATGACTTAAAATGATGATATGAACTCATTCTAATTCATTGCCCACGCATTCATTTCGTTTTGAAATCCGATAGCACGGAAATTAATATACTCAGAACAAAAGTAATTCATTATTTATTGTGTCTTGAAGTCAAAAATGAGTACATAACTCTTAAGGACATTGATTAGCTCAAAATATGAGTGCATTACCACTGCATCATTCATATGCATTCACTTAAAACAAGAGCAACTCATTACGTCTTATGGGTTGTTCCTGGGAATGAGTATGATTTTCATTCGTACTTGGTGAAATATTTAAATATGAGCTGATTTATTCACTCGTGGCATTCATATCGCATATTAATTAATTCAACGGCTGCGAAATTCTCTCTCTCTCGTCTTCTTGACTGGGCATAACAACCCGTTAACGGGCTACGGCCTGACGTACGGCACTCCACCAGACGCCTCCTATCACCGGTCCAACTGCCCTAACCGCTTGGTTAAGCTAAGGGCGGGTATCAGCGAGCTTTACCCTGTGTCCTGCACCTTGAAGCAGAATATCCGTCAGTTTAAAGACATTAGCATATCGCAATAAACAGCTTCACGATAACATCCTTATAAACATTGTAGCTCACACACAGAAATGCCATAAAAATTGCCATCAATTTTGGGTTAAACGCTCGAAAGGCTCGTGCAGGTCGCATGCCAAAAACAAAGGCACAAAAAAAAAGAATTCAAAAAAAAAGCGGCAGCAGAAATATGCGAACAGCGTTTGGCATTTTTGGCATTGAACCCTGGGGCAATAAAGGCCCGAAAAAAAGACCAAGAAATAAATTCAAAATAAATCTAAATAAAATGCGTGGTTTGGAAGGCGCATACACAAACAATGTTGACGCCGATGCTGACGACGGTCTGTCTGCGCCAGCGGCAAAATAATAAAAATAAAATGCACGATTTTAATAAATTTTCTTATATAGTATATTGGTACATCGGTACACTTACTGGCGAAAAAGCTCGAAGCGAAAAATTGAAATGAAATGAATTGAATTGAATGCAGGCAGGGCAGAGGCTGAATCCCGAGCCAGAAATAACAAACAAAAGACTTAGACAACAAACTCAGGTAGCACTTGGACGTTCAGCAAGGGAATTTGGGAATTTCAAAAGAAATGCTTTGTAAGCCTAATCGCGGGGTTATTCCCGGCACTTGGGCAAATAGTATGCTCGGCCAGCCTTGTCGCTATCCGGCGGATATTTGACGCATAGTCAAATAGCGGGGTTATTCCAAAATAGATCAGTCGTCGGCTTGAAATAATCTTATCATTTATGGCGCAAACAAATTTTGGGTGTGCCTGAACGTCATTTGCAACCAATTGTTAAATATTTAAACAATTTATGAGACACTCGAAACTTGTAAAAAAAAAAACACACACAACTCGCTGCAAGTACATAAAGCCTGTAATTAGTTAAAATTGTTTCAGTTGTGCGTTGTTCTGCGCCCACAAAGCCTGCTTTACATAAAATACCAAAATATCCTTTAAATTTCCCTACTTTAACGGCATAACAAAACAAGTGGGTAATTTTGTTAGTGTTCACACGCAAAAGCAATAAAATACCGTTAAAATAAAGCAGGCGGCACAAAACGGTAAAGCAAAGCAAAGAAATTAAACGCAACAAAACCAAAACCAAAACGCAATATTTTCGTATCAACTTATTGCCAAATAAATTTAAAAAAAGGGTTTTTCTTTTTGGTTACACAGCGTCGAAGTGTTAATTTGTTTTGCAAAAAAATAAATATGCAAAGATAACAATAAAAAAAACGTGCAAATATAATGTGAATATAAATTGAATGCAAAAAAAAAAAAAAAATAAACAAATTGATTGTGTAATTATAATGAAAGCGATAAATGCATGGAAATTACGTGAGCTGCATATATTCTCAATGGATGACAGTAATGGAAGTGAATGTACAGAGCTTCAACGAGCAAAAGGACTCAATACAAGTGAAATAAACGTTAAGTGTGCCAAAACTTTAAGAGCAAAACAATGAAACGTTTCAGTATCGATGCAAAGAGCAGGAACTTGAGTAAATAGTTGAAAATTGATGACAAGTTAGCTTATATTCAGAGACGAAGATTGAAGTTACTATGAGCTTTATAAGAAAGAAAGGATTTGACATACAACCCGTTCCTAATTTTCCTTTCACTTTATATTAACAAAAACTGCTTTGATGAGCTTCTTAAGTATAGATGCATCATATCCAGCCTTTGCAAGGTATAAACTTGCATTTCATATACTTGAGCACATAACACTAGGGAGATTGCAGGAGCCAGAATAAACTCCAAGCTGATTCGGGAATTCCGATTGTTATTGGATCTTCTTCTTCTCTCAATTCGATGGGTCCCTGGTAACACCAACAGCCCCGGTAATGAACTTGCGAAACAAGTGACAAGAGCCCTTTTGTGGCATTGAAAGGCCAACCGCGAACTGGATAAGCACTCCAGGCCTCAGACAGGCCAAACAGTTTCTCGGCTCTTATAACTTAAAGAGGTTCAAGAAACTATCACAGTTAGCAAATAACTCTATTAGAATTCTGAGAGGTCAGCTTACCGGACACTGTAGGCTGAAGGAATACCTGAGCCAGCTGGGCATTAACAGCTGCAGATTCTGTGAACTTGAGGAGGAATCCTTGCAGCACACTCAGCTGAGTGTGATGCCCTGGCGAGAAGAAGGGTGTTGCCCCTAGGTGGACACAGGATTTAGCTAACGAACGCGGTCCGGTTGGAACCATCCCATATAACTTAGTTTATAACAGAGATAGGACCGACAAGGGAGCTGTCAGCTCAGTATGGGGCATAAAAGATCTTAAAGATCACGGTGGTTTAGTCCCCAATAGCATTATTATTATTAAGCTGGGAGATCGCGTTCAGCGATCTTCGCCAAACAATTGATCCTTCCTTTTATCCTTATCAAAGAGAACATATATGAGCAAGAATGTCCCTACGTATGTTTTGTTGGCTTTAACACTTGCAATTATATAATGATGTGTAGTTAGACTATGTGTCAAGGTATACTTAAATAGGTAAACTCATGATACACTTCTCGCTCTGTTGAATAGACTTTTCTTCATTTTAGTTGCAAGGTTAGGTTAGAACGGCTGCCAGACTATCTGCCTGCTATACTTAGGCCGAACTTCGGCCCGTTGTGCTAGCGTAGGATCTCGAGCTCCCCCGTTAACCAATAGATACAAAATCAAAGGGGAGACCATTCCGATGCAGCGATGCAGTCTGCGATATTTTTGGGTCTTATTTTGGACAGGTTTTCTACATCACACCTTACAAAGTTGAGAGTTTTCTTTCATATATCCGTATTCATTCATTATCAACATTGAATTCTCGAAGCTTCAACTTAAGCTCCTGCGAAAAATTTCGTCATGGAATTTTTTTTCACATTTTTGATAAAAATATTGTGTCTAAACGGATCTTAAGTCAAGAATTTCATAAAATGAATATCAATAATATAATTAGTAAAGCGTTTATTTGGCAGCAAAAATAAAAAAAAATTAGCACAAGTGTTTGGACAGATTACGAATAAAGTGTGACTGACACTTGGCGCTTTGACTTGGTTGACACTTATTTCTGATCAAAAAATGCAAATTCCAGAAAATCACATAATCGTATATATATCTTGCTTCAGTATGGCAATTGGATGATCCAGCTAGATCGGTCATTGACCAGTGATCTCACTTGGACCGATGAGGATTGGAGGAGGAGGTTGTTTCGGGTTCATCCAGTTAAAGATGATATTAAGTTGCTCACTTTGTTCTTATCTATTATATAAATAGGCTAATAAAAAAACTTTTGAACCCCTTTTCACCAAATATATGGAAACAAATATGGGTAAAACTTATATCATTGTGTAGGGAATTTTCATAAGAAGTGCAATATATAAGTTTTATTCATATATTTTGCAAATCATAGGTAACATTAATAAAATAAAAAAACCATTTATATTGAGATGTCTTTACATGTGTTGGTAACTGTTCACAATTGAAGATATTTAAAAAGTTATTCGCAACTTTATGCTTCCATTTTCAGCACCATTAAAAGTTTTCGTCGTAAAAACAAAGCACACCTTATCGCGAACTTGTCTTCCATAACTTATCTTAAGATCGCTTATCATCGAAACCGATTTTGTTTAGTCTAGTCTGTGAACAAGCTACATATGCTTTGGCTTTGATTTCATTGTTCTTAGCGTGTTACACAAACCAGTAGCTGTCACATTTCTTAAGAAGCCAATCTTAAGATCGCAAAAAACGCGACTATCTAGATAAAACTAGCGAAATAACTCATATTGAGGAAACAATGACCAAAACACGTATATCGCTTCTAGTGTCTTCAGTTCGACGTTACGAAACTTTATAACAATGTCAATATTTATATAGCACACAAGACAAGAACTCTTCATTCAAAAAAGCTGGCAGAAAAAATGCCTAGCTAGAAAACTTAATGACAGCTTTTTTCTGCTTAGATGGCAACATGTCTGTGAGAAATATACAAAAAAGTGTTAAAACTGTTACTGTGTCTCTGTGAGTAAGCCATCATATTACTTATTCATTGCTAATGTTTTACTTAAGTACGCATAACTTTGAAAGAACCTTGAGAAAACCAGAACAAGTCAGCAACAAAAACAAATAGACAACAATGAAATTTTCAGTGCTGAAGAAGCAGCTACAATTTTAGAAGACTTTGCAACAAAGAAAGTCTCGACTATTTAGTCATAGTAAAATAATAATAATAAAACGGAAATTTATATTAATTTTTTGCCACTTAAAGTGTGTGTGTGTTTGTGTCTTTAAGTACATTTCCGCATATAATTTTAAAGTTTTATTGATGCTATCTATAAATATGGACGACGGGCAACACGTCTTGTTCATGCTTAGTATATAAAAAAAAAACATAAAAATCATATAAAATTCATTTCACGCTCCATTTTTGAGCTGGGTAGACGAACTTCCTACATGGCCCCTCTCTCTCGTGAGGCACCTAGTACATATACCACGCGACATCTGAATAAGACAGCGTTTTGAGTAGTTGTTTAAACAACAATTTCGTGCTTAAAAACATTCATTCTCGACTAAATACAAAAGACGATCCATAGTAAAACATTAAACTACAAGTTTAATTTGGTTTATAAATAACACAAAATTAGCATTTAATAACCAAAACAGCTTCAAAAAGCCTGATAAATTGATAGTTTATCTTCATAATTTTATGGGGAGAAATTGGCCAAAATCAACGAATCGAAGCGTTTCAAATCTATAAATCTCTTATACGAAAACTTTCGCGATTTGAAACGGACAGCAACCGAATCTATTCTCGAGCTATGAGTCGCACAACTTTATTTTTTTAAATAATTCAAACCTATTGGACCACAACCGATGTACCAGAAAATTGTTCAAAATGAAATTAGAGCAAAAAGATGAGTTTCCGTATATTTAATGCAACGATCGGCAAGGTGACCAGAGAATTTCAATCATTGCAATGGTATTTGTGTTTCAGTAGAGAATAGTTGTCAATGTGTTGCATGCATGTATACGAAAAATTCCGCAGTTGCCAGTGGCAACATCTCTGCTTACTTTGCCGATACCTGATTTAAAGTTTTAAGCTTAAATATCAAATTTTTTTCTTAACCCTAGAACGTCATCCTTCGTCAAAATGACTACGCGCGCCTAAAGACGTTAGTGTAAAATAAGGATGACGTTCAAGGTTTAAAGAAGTTTATAAGTTAATTTTCTTTGAAAGCATTTCATGGGCGCAGGATACGGTGGAGAGGTGTGATCGGGTACTTTTCCTCAGAGTCCTCAAGAGGCCCGCAACAGGCAATTTGATACGAGGATGCGTACATTTTTCTCTCCGGGCCGATAAACACAAGCAGTTTATAGGTTCACATCCGCTTAACGAAGTTCACAACATTGCCATACAAAAGTCTTTGTTATCGGCTAGCAATTGTCATGCAACTTTCAGTGGGAGAACGGTATTAAACATTTACTACTGCCAAGAATAGTATATAGAAGGATTGACATTCAAAAAAAATTTGTGTACAGTGAAAACTGTCTAATGTGGACACTGTTTACATTGGACAACCTGTCTGAATTGGACATTTTAAAAGATACTAAATAAATATCATACAATATTGAATTTTTGTCACTGTGTAAATTTTTAGTCTATTCCTTTTCGGGATCCGACTGCGATGTTACCTACTAGTATTCACAATATTGGTAGATTTCTGGGAAACTAGATTTATTGGCGTCGTATTTTCTAGTGTAACGCCCAGTCCCATGATAATGACAATAATTGCATTATAATTGTTTTTTAAAAAATCTATAGACTACAATTTAACACTCATAAACAATGACATTGAAATTACAAAAATTTATATCATAAAGCGAAATTGTTAAAATGAACTCAAATGTTTATTGTTGTTTCCATTATTTAATAACACTATAAAATATAAAATCGATAGTTCATACTATTATCCAGGACCACCGAGAGAGAGAGAGAGAGAGAGAGTGGAAGTGTCATCGAGTACTTTTCCCCCCAAGGAAGTCCAAAATAGAGGCACACAAGAAAATAAAGCAAGGGATAATACACTCCATACACTTCACTGACCTGATATCATATGTTTTTATTTGAGTACCTTTAAACTTTAGGCAAATTGAGAAAATATATGTACGTTTGGAGTGCAGTAGAAAGTCATAATAAATAAACATTCTCTGCTAAAAGATAATTGACCAAAGTCATGCAAGATTCTCTCTCACTCTTCGGCTTCCGCTCTTCTGATTCAGATCTGAACCCTTTTACGTCAAAAAGCCAATAGCAAAACACAAAACTAGGTAAAATTTTGAAATATTTTTTATTTTACTTTTTCATTTAATAAACAAAAAATAAACAACTTAGGCTTTTCCGCACGTTTATCAAAACAACCGAAATTAGCTTGGAGAAATTTAAACAACAAAAGGATTATTCCTTTGGCGACGCAACTATGCGACTATAGTGATCAATTTCAATAGGAAAAACTTCGAAGATGTACCCAACACGATATAAAAACATTTTGCTTGCTAAAGTCGAAATTACTAAAGTTATTTGACTAACACACTACATCGACAACGACAACGCATGCACACAAAAACATCGCCAAATCGCCGGAAAAGTTGTCAGTGCTTAAATTGTCGAAAAACATAAAATTAGAGATTTTAGTTTTTTGACCAAAACCAATACTTTTTTGCGGAAAAGTAAAAAACGCATCAAAATCGAAGGAGTTGCCACAGAAGGGGTTAAGTTCTGTTCTATTTTGTTCTCGTATTAATTAAGAATTAAGTAAAGTTTGCTACAAAAAGCTAAGCAACATTTCTCAGCTCTTCCCAACAAATCAAAGCATTTGTCCTATTTCGCTGACCCACACTGTATGCACATAAAAACTTGCCTTGCACATAATTTTGGCGTTAATTTTTGGTGTGTTTTTTGATGAGCTTATAAAATTTGTGAATTTAATTTTGCATGCGCTTAATGAGCCGAACATAAACAAAAAACCAAAACCAAAACCAAAAAAAAAAAAGGTCAACGTGCAAAGAACTTTCAGAAGTAAACAACAATTTCAATTACAATGCGATCAAAACAAAAAGTCAAAAGTAAAGACAAAAACCAAAAACAACAACAAAATCTTAAGCATGCAATTGTTATAAAACTTTGTTGTTGTTGTTGTTGTTGCTGCTGCTGTTCAAGTTATCAGCAGCGAGACCAAGACCACGCAGCGACAGCGGCAGCGGCAGCGCAGCTTGCGCGGGCAGCGCTGGGTTAAGTTGATGGTGTGCGCGGTTACTGCTTTCAGTTTCATTTGAGACGTCGACGCGGTCACAAGTGTTGCAGCCGTAGCTGAGAGACTCGCTCACACACTCACTCACTCACTCAGTAGAGTAGCGCGCGAGAGCGACTAAAGCAAGCGCCTAAATGAAAAGCACTTAAACGGGTTAATCAAACACGGCGAGTACATTGAGAGCGTGCGCGGCACTCACAACAACAACAGCAACAACAACAAGCAGCTGTGGCTTTGCATTTTTTCTATTTACATATTTGCAAGTGATTTTTAATTGAGTTTTATGTAAACAATGCAATAATAAAGCATTTAATTATTAAAAAAAAAAAGCGTTATTTAGCAGCAAATATTAACTGAAAAGTGTTTAAAAGCACATCAAATAAAAGTGTTATCGTTTGTTTGACTTAGCAAGTTCGTTGCCTAAGTCATTTGTCTTGGAAGAAATTTTGTTAAAAGGCAAGTTTAGAGTATATACCTAAAAAAAAAGCAGCTAAAATTTGCACAAAACTTGTCTACCTGCGTTTAGATGTTATCAAAAAAATTATTTTAAAATGCCAAACCCACACACACACACACACTTATACACACAAAGCCAAAAAACAAGCCGCACCAAGTTTTTGTAAATATAAATCAAATAAAAAAAAAAACATATACAAAAATGTAAATAAGCTGCCAAAAAGAAGACAAATGTTTAAGCAAAGCCATTTAAGCGCGTAGAGCGCTACGTGCTAAAAACTCAGTATGTAAACGATTTTTCGAAAAATGTTTTTCAATGTCAAGAAAAACGCCAACTCAATGACGCGCGTGGGCATGTTAAAGGGACAGCACTGTAGCTGACGTAGTGAGTGAGTTAATAAGTGCTGCCACAATTAGAGTGCACGCCACAAAAGCAACAATCCAACAACAACAACAATGCACAACAACAACTAAAACCAACAACTAAACTAAATAGAAAGCAAAGCAAGATTTGAGTCGCTTGGCTTCAAAAATATATCATATAGAATAGTGTACTTTCAAGCGCCGAAGTTGCAATACGCTGGTAGAACAAGCAAATACATATATTGTGTTAAAAAGCTTTACAATAGTGAAAGATTGCAATTTACATATATAGTGCTAAATTACCATAAACGCAAACCGCAGATTCTAATTTGAATTTCTTTAAAACTTAACTTTTTTTTTTATGTAACAAAAACTGGTGCTAAAAAAAGAAATGCTTGTTGAATAACAAAGTGGTTTTCAAATGTGACTCTATTGTGCTTATGACAATGTGTTTAGTGTTTTTAATCATCACAAACAACAAATTTAGCAGAATTTCTTTAAAACCAATCGTTTTTTCTAACAAAAATTGAACTTAGGAGCAAAAAATATGTGCAACACAAGTTCGTTCCAATAAAGTCAGGTTTATTGTTTGGTATGCAGAATAAAAGCTCGCATCTTGAACGAACTAGCGTCGAACATTTTAGCTGCGAATCGCAGAGTCCCGCACTGATTTTCAATTTGGTCTGCTCACCGAATAACCGAACAAAAATGATTCAACTTGGTTTCGCTCTGAGCCGAACACTTTTTCTCGCTGCGCTTGTGTCCTCGGTCTGAGCAAATATCCTGAGCGATAAGAAACGGCAAAAATATGTTTTTGCTTCAGCATTGACGTTTTGCGCAGCAAACCGGGCTTCTTCTTTTTTACCAACACTTTATTCATTGTGTCCGACAATAACCGTTTTTTGCAGGCACGCTGAAAAGGTTGACGGTTATTTGGGGATTCTGGCAAATCGTTTTTATTTCTTTCACACACACAATGTGTTTCAGGCAACAAAGTCTTAACCGTCAGTTTAGCCGCAAATCGTTCTCCAAGCAGTAGCGCAAGTCTATCCTTATAAACATGAGCTGCCACTATACTTTCTTCGTTCGATATAAGCATTCATGATGGCCTTCGCTTTCAGGAATGCCCTTTTTCATCCACATTGATGCGCTGTGTATCTCTTTCGTCAATTACTTGCTTCTGTTTTTCCGGTAGATTCTTAGCTGCATTTTATACACTAGCAGATTCTCAGATGAGTTCTTTATGTACAGAGTTGGCCATACATCGTTCCAAACCGTGTTTTTTTGGGCGAGTGTTCCATATTTATTAATTTTTTCTTCAAGTTTACAAACCCGATCAGATTCACGATTAGAATTCGTATTGCTCGAAGTCGAAGTGAACGAAAGAAAACAAAATGCTTAGGGAATACATATTTTGACGATTATAACAGAGGACGTAAGTCGAGGTTTTGCTGTACAACAATAACGCCAATGTCAGCATTTTTTTCTAAAATTAGTTTATATTCTATTATAAGTCAACAAATAAGGGTTATTCTCGGATCAAGTAATGATTTAATCTCCAAAGCTATTAAATAATGTATAAGAGCAAAAGTACTTCTGCTTTTATTAAGCCCGAGCTAATGCCCCGTATATGATCAAATTCCTTTTTGATATCTGCCCCCGTGACCCACCCTGCCTTATTGGGCGCCATGCTGCATGTTTTGGTCAAAACAAGCCGGCCAACCCCGCAATTGATGTTCCTTAGTTAGGCCCACAAGCCGCCAGTTATTATTAGAATAAGAGTAAGTAATAAACTTTGTTATTCAAAAATTCTTTAAGTCAGAAGAATGTGCGCAAGAACCAAATAGCTTTTGGATCAATTCTTTTCGAACTTTAAATTGTAAAACATGCTAATGCAGACTTTAACCTCAAAGTTAAAATTGAAACACCTTTTGAGTTGAATCTTTTGCAATTTAATGCTTTTTAGATTAGAATTATTTATTTTATGATTTACTAGGGACTTCACCCACTGCTCGCTCCACTCGCAACGCCCGTGTCCCTTTTGACCCTCACTTCCCGTTTCCCTTCCTCTTTTCCTTCATCTTCGTGCTCCTCTAAGATGAAACACCCCGTTTTACGATTTACTCCGTCCCCTTCTCGCTCCGCTCACAAGTTGCTGACTGTGTAGGTAGATCATATTCGACTTTCAATTCCTCTTCCCATTTCCCATCCCTTTCCTATTAATAGTTGTTGCCAGACTTTATGCACAGTTTTGCGAAAACATTATATTAAGCTTTGAGATTTTGTGTCGTTTTTCGTAGTTTACGCCTTTTTGTTCTCAAAACAAGCAACTTTTTTTGGTGAAATCAAATCTGCACTTCTTATGGATATGCCCCAGGCAATGATATAAGTTTCACTCATATTTTTTCTTATATAGTTGGCGAGAAAAGGTGCACAAATTGTTCCTTGGCATATTTATATAATAGATGGTAACTGCATTGTCTACTTCTAAGCGCTACAAAATCAGTTCAAAATGGGCATACCCTCTGCTAGAGCAACAAACAACAAAATTACTTGGAACAACGTAATTTGAATTTATAATTTTTGCAATTATTTTTCATTAATTTGTCGAGCTATAAAAAGTGATATAAAAATCATAGTAAAAATAAATGCTTACGCGTTTTACGCCCGTCGCAATACGAATATAAATATAGATGAAATTATTTCACAGTCTTCGCTCTGAGAGTTTTATTTAATTGTGTAAAATGGCAATAGCTTTAATAAATTGTTTATAAATATTCACCAAGTGAAGCAAATCAGCTGCGCAGCCGCAAGCTGATTGATGAGTTACTAACTCATATAAAAAAAGGTATTTTTTCGAAGCGTCTTCTACAAGTCCCAAACTCGACTCATCCCATCACGTAAGCTTCGGCTGTACTCAAAATGCTGCGTCATGCTGGCCAACAAAATATGACCAAACTTAGATTTATTTTTGAATCAACACGTATTGAGCATTGCTCTAAAAGTGAATGCAATGATTACCAGATCAAAATGATATACAAGTTGTAGTAAAATGCAAGAATTCACATGAATCAAACGTTGATTACCTTATAACTTTTAAATGCCATAATTTATAATCGTAAAAAAAAGAGAAACAATATGGCATAAAATTAATGCAAAAGAGCTTAGTTGTGATTACGGTATGATTATTCAGTAAGCTTATAATAATGATTTCATGTTCATCGGAGCCGGTTTAACCTTCAATTTTTATAGCGCTACAAATGCTTGAGTTTAATGCGTGCTCATAAATCACCAAGAGATTACACACACAATTTGTATGTATAAACGTTAAGACTTATAAGTATATATAGGTTAGAGTAGCGTTAGTTAGTTAGTTGCTCTGAAGTTTAGTCACCATATAAGATAGTATATATTAAGTCGTTGCTGTGAATTTGATAAAATAAACTGCAAAGCTGCAAATCCAAGCAAAACTTTCGAACGTGTTTTTGTAAAGTTTTAGGCATTATTATCGTAAACCAAAAGAAAGAACGGAACTAAAGTCCGAAAGATAGTATTATGCAGAAAACTGTCTTTAAAAAGCGATTGCACATGTTAGGCATTTTTATCTCAATGAAAAAAGAGTAAAAAAAAGTTTGCATATAACTTTTTATAGCAAACTCTAATCCAATAGTGAGTAAAAATATTAGATGTGCTGACATGTTCTATCGATAATCCATATATGTGCCCGATAACAAAATCGCTGTTACGGTTTTAAGCATAGAGTTTGTCATTCTAGCGATAATATTCAATGAGAATGAAAGTTGAAATCTTATATATGTAGTAGAGCTGCAAAATGATAGTGCTAACGATATATCGAATTTATTCCTTTGAAACTATCGAAAATATTGAATGGCGCCACTATCGATAGTTTTGCAGCACTAATATGTAGGTGTTATTTAGAGAATAAACCTTACTGTTATTTTGAAAACTTGTGCCATAAACTTTAGTTCAGAATCTATTTTACTTTAGCTAGAACCCTGCCTAAATGCATTCAAATGAGGCAATTTCAAGTCTATTCCAAAAGACTAGAAACTACGGAACAATGTGAGGCCACCAGATGAAACGTAATCGCCAATACAGTAGATATCGCCTATATGCAATGGCGAAAATGCAGCGCTGTTATTGCATTTAAGCGACAATTTCATATAAGCGATAGTCGGATGTATGCAAAATATTTCAAATAAGCGATAATCTATATCGTTTGTACAGAATAGTGAAAAAGCAGCGTCTTTTTATACCCCGTACACAAAGTGTAAAAGTGTGTTATAGATTTGTGTAATGTATGTAACAGACAGAAGGAGCAAAAATGATCGGGAGCAATAGTCGAGTCAATATAGACATGTTTGTCGGTCCGTGTTGGGCCAGATTTCTCAGAGGCTATACAATTTACCAATAGATGCGCATTTTCTCAAGGCTGAGAGACTTTGTCGAATCAAGTCGATGACAGATTTTCGCGGCTTACATTTACACCATTAAACCTTTCCAATAGAACCTTGGCACAGTTATGCAAACTGTTACTGTGGTGCGAAAATTATTAAGATCCAATAGAAACTTTAGAAGATGTAGGTAATAATATGCCATTTTTAGAGCCCTCTTTCTATAAACTGCACTTTTTATAGAAATGTTGAGGTCTACATTTATGTTAGAGCCACCAAATTTGGTACCGTAGCACAGTGACCGTTATTACGCCCATACCCCTCAACGCATTAATACACGTAAAAACATCTCAGCATATATTTGAATAAAACTTGTATTCTGCACTTCTCATGAACATTTCCTACGCAATGATATTAGTTTCACCCATATTTGTTTCCATATAGTTGGTGGAAAAGGGGTCCGCAAATTTTTCCTAGCCTGTTTATATAATATAGATGGGACGAGTCAAGTTCGCGAATCCGTTGAAAACACAAATTCTGATTGTGATTCAATGCAATATCTCTGCCGAATACAATGTGTTGAATTTTTAACTCATCTTCGCTTGAGCTTGAGTATAAGAAGTCGGAACTTATAGTAAAATCACTCTCAAGTTGGAGTTCTCAACTTTTGACTAACTTTTTTTGATTGTGGAGCTGACAAACTTTTGAGCATAAATATCGAAAACTATCGATATCTTTGCGCCTTCGTTGCCAGAATACGCAATTTGCTATCAAACGAGAACGAAGAGCATACAAAGACGAAACGACAAACGCAACGGAAATAATTAAAGAAAACTATGAAATGGTCAAGCAGATAAGATAACTTATCTGATAGTTTCCCAAAAATATCGCTAGACACATAAGTAATGTATAAGAACATTGTATGTGTAAACCACAAATCCTTTTGAACAATATATGATAAGTTCTTAATGATCCCAAAGAAACTTTGCCGTGAAAAAACCAATTGTACTGTCAATGCACTGCCCCTCTCTTCACGTCAACAAGCTAATGAACCGGCTTAGGCGATAAATTGACCTTGCAACACTACAAAATTTACAAATCTCCAAAAATGCGGCTAGGGTTTAGGGGCGGAGAGAAAGGGTTGTGCATGCGCGACAAAGAAAAATGAACGCAGAATATTTTAACTTAATGTATGTGTTGTTGTTGTATATATTTACTTGGCAAGCCAAGTCTGTTTGGCTTAGTATCTCTTTAATTAATGGCGGCAACTCTGGCGGGCTGAAGCGGGTCGGGGCGGAGTTGGTCGCTCGTGTTGCACATCACGTGACAGCAAAGGCCCAAAGCCAAGAAATCAATCATTCAAATTGATTTGTTGTTAATTTGTTATTCAAACAGCCAAATGAGCACAAAATGCACAAAAAGCTAATAATAAAAGTAAAAGAAATACTAATAAAAATCGTATGACGCACGTTGTGTGTGTGTTGTTGTTGTTGTTGCAGACTTTGTGTCATTGTTGTTGGCTACGTAGGCAACAAAGTGTTAATTGCATTCAGAAATAATTGCAAACAATGCGATTTGTTGGAATACAAACTTTAGAAAATAGTTTATCACTATCACTATATTTCTTAGAAAGGTAGTTAGATCTTTGTAACATCATAATAATAGTTTATCTCTATAGCGCTCAAAATAAGTTGTCAATGTATCTGTCATTGTTGTTGTTATTGTTGTTGACCTTTAGTTAGCCATAATGTCAATGGATTTACACTTTGCTCTTCGTTGTAGTATACTTAAGCTGCAGCTGGTTTGAAAACCTTGACCATATCGTATCCACATATATATACTTATATATACAACTAATTTATATGTGGCTTAGACACTAGGCCATGTTTCTATGCGGCTCTTGATGGCTTTATAGTATCAGATCTAGTTTGTATTGATTGGTATTTATGTACTCTTTTTGCGAGTACATGCAATTGCTTAAGCTGAAATGATTTCGTTTTGAAGCTTGAGCTTCTTATGCGTCGTTTTTTAGAGCCTATTGTTTTCATATTGCATGAATCAATTGATTAACGCAAATCTTTCTATCCATCTATTAAAGTCTTTATAGTAACTCACTCATCCTGTACTAGTGTGTTGACCGCTTAATCCCGTATGGGACTCAGGGCATCATCATCACATCATTTTATACGCCGAAATAGTTTGTACTTTGCATTTCGCAACGACAGAGCAGATTTATCCCACTATTTTCATCGTTGTGGTTGGTTATCAAAATCGTAGGATCCGGCATAATACGTCATAATTTATGAAAACCAATTATTAAGGTTATTTTAACACCGATTTTCTTGATTTCAAGAACAAGATTCAAGAATTCAATTCAATTGAAGAAATAAGGTTATGGTCCAAAAACTGGTTATATTTATATTAGCTTAACGATTATGTATAATTATTGCGTTTTTGAAATAGTTTCTTAGATATAAGAACTTAAGTATACATATGTATCGTGGTTTAGCTTTAAAGGTAAACTTTTTGCCTCCTGAAATGGAAATTTCTGAAATATTTTAGGAAAAATGTAAGATCATTATCAATCCATTTTAAAGTAATAATTAATTTTACGAACGAAAGATTTCGAATTTCTATATTTCGACTATAAAGCGTCAAACTTTTCGCAAGGTGTGCTCTGGCGCAAGGTATACTTAACCAGGTACCCTTATGTCACACGCTCACCTCGGTTGAGTTGACTTTTTTTTTCAATTGCATTGCCAACTTATGTCTTTTGCAGCTTTTATCTCTTTCAGACTGTCAAAAAAAAAGTCTATGTATTATGAGATACTTGGTTTTTGCCGGCAAAGCGTATCTACAATTCTGTGGTTTATAGCTAGATTTATTATTCGTTAGTTAAAAAAATTTTCACCTTTTAAGAATTTTCATGTTGAAAACTGGATTGACTTGTCTGACGATGGAAAATTTTCGTTATTTCAAAATAAATCATAAAAAATTTAATGGAAAAGTTTTACCCACTCTTTAATAGGCTTAGAAGGGATTTTAGAAATATGAAGCTGCATTTCCATACTTAATTTTAAAAAAAAACTGGTCTCCCCTCTCTACTAATTTATCTTAAATATCCAACAAATCGTTCCGTGTAGCCATAATTAATGTTAATTACAATAATAACAGAATAATGAATACCCTTAATAAATACATTTCACTTTTCACATTGCGAAAGTTTGCGAATAAATTGTGTGTAAGAAAAAACTAATAGCTAACGGTAATTTGAGCACACACACACACACACACACACATACATATGTATGTGCGTTAAAAATAAACACAAAACAGCAACACATAATAATATTTAAAATTAATAACAATAATGATACATAATTGCGTCAATTAAACGCGACCAAAAAAAAAATGCGCTGAAAGGCAATCAATCAATGAGCTACGAAAGCTTTTAGAAAAATGTTGCGATAATTAACGGCAATCGTCACACACAGTTATAATAATGTTGTTGTTTTTTTTTCTTGTTAATCATTTACAGCTTTGACGATAAGCTCTGGAGCAAAAGCAACGATTTGAAATCACCTAAAATGATACTGCGAACGAAATTTTGGCTGCTGAGCTTATCGCTGCTGCTGCTGCTGGCACAGCAAAGGGTTAAGGCAGATGATTACGGCGATGATGGAGCTAGCGCTAGTCAAGACAGCAATAGCGATGATATCTACGATCCGGCTCAACAAGAGCAGGAAGTGGAGGGGGCGCAACACTTAAGCAGCTTGGAAGATGAAGGCAGCGCTATGCCGCCACAAACAGATAACAGCTTGTCCTTGGAACAGCTAGCTTTGACCACAGCGCGACCTGCTGCTACCGAACCACCCACTTATAGCTCGGAACATGAAGAGAACACAGCCGCCGAGGTCGTAGAAGAAGCGCCCACGCAAAAGCAGGAAACCAAGGTGAAAGCGCCAGCTAAGCACTCACCAGAGTATTACTACGATATGCTGGAGGAGGAGGAGGAGCATAATGGCACGCTGGCAAAACCCACCACCACCATGATACCCGAGTATGTGCGCAAGGCCAAGGCGGAACGTTTTAACAACAAGCATAAACTGCTGGCGGAGCAGGACAACTCAGATTATTTAGAGGATGAGGAAGTCGTCATGGACCATCAGACGCAACCTGCAAGCGAGCAAAGCGATGAGTTGTACGAACACAGCATGCAGCTGGATGAGCAGCTTTTGCCACAAGCTCAAATACAGCAGCTTCCCGCACCCGGCAAGCCTAGACCCTTTAAAGTCAGCTCCGATGAGTACTACTATGATGAGCAGAATGATAGCAGCAGCACAGGAGCTCCCAAAACAACTACAGTGAGCAGCTCTACGACGACGACAACTGAAGCACCCGAGCCGTTGGAATTGCCTGTAAAGCCAGTTATACAAGCACGCTTTGGTTTTCCATGGCCCAGCACAGCAGCAGCAGCGCCTACGACCAGCAGCACTACAGCCACGCCCACAACTATGGCGCCTATAGCCACTACCACGCCACGTAAACAGCCAAAGCACATACTACACGTGCCAAGTCCCAAGCCAGAGCTGCTGCCCGCGGAGCAGCTAAGAAACTACATTAAAGATGTCTATATACGCATGCCATTGGCCATCATTGTGGATCCCTCTCACGAATCTCTAGAGAAGGCTAAAAAGCTATACATTGATGCTTTGAAAGACAAGAATATAAACATAAAGATTGTGTTGGTTACGCTCAATGCGGCGGGTAAGTGTAGGCTCATTAGCTAAGCGGAACTATTCCTAATCTTTATATTCCGCACAGGTGCGCCCTCCGCCTTTAGCTTTAACAATACGCGCGAGTTCATAGCTGGTCTGAACAGCACCAAGGAGCACGAGGGCGGTGATGCTTTTGTGGGCGTCTTGCATGCCGCCGAACTGGTGCCCTATGACAGCGCCGTTTTTATCTCAACCGCAAAAATAGCGCCACACACAGAGCTGGTGCAGGATGCAGCTATAACGCTGCTCAAGAAGCGCATACGAGTGAGTAACTAGGAGTGGTGGCATAGTGCAACCTCTTGATGACATAACCAGAACGAGAGTTACATGGCTTTGGCTTCTGTTTTTGTTTGCAGCTTTTCCTGCTATGGTATGGTGAACGTGCGGCCAGCGAAAACGAGACCGAGGAGGCTGTGGGCGGCATACTGGGAGAGGTGGCCATACGCTCAGGCGGCGAAATCATACACATTGTGAGCACAGAGCATGGCCAGCATATTGCGGGCAATACGGTGAGCAAATTGTTAGAAATACTCTTTATAAAGAAGATACATTGAGTAAGTCATGAAGTTTGTGACGCATTAGGAAGTGGTATTTCGGAACCGCATTAACGATCGATGGGAATACAGTTAACGGACTTTGAAGATATACAAGTCCTGAAGTATGATTGTGTGGTGAGCGGGTTAGAGAATATCACCTCAGCAGGTCAAAGCTTGTTGTATGAAGCGACTAACAATGACATTGGGTTCTTTCGAAACCAGTAGAGCCACCCAAGGCTTTAAAAGGGTTTTGAGTAGGGTTTTGGGACCCACCATCATTTACAAGCATTTACATCAGGCTGTAACCCGATAACGGGATGTTAGGGCCAGTTAAGAAGAAGAAGTTTGATTCCATAGTTGAGGGAACTTTACAGTAAACAGTTTTGATTGGAAAATCAAGTTAATTTGATACAAGTTTTTACTTTTCTTATGTGTTTCCACAGCGCTAATCTCTAAACGAAAAACTCAGGTATATGGTACCTTTCTTACGATAATTCGTAAAAATTTGGTAATATAACTCTCATTGAAACTATGGGATGTCATTGCATTAGAAAAACTAGATAAATAAGTTGGAGATTATACTTGTTTTTAGTGTGGTGTCTAAATTGAACAACCTGTTCATATAGCTTTCCTTACGAATTATGGCATACTTTCGCTTATTAGACGCTTATGAGACCTTACCCCTAGAGAATCAAACAAATTGAATTGGATAGGGTATAGGGGTATAAAATTTCAACTTTTCCTTTTTTGGTTTAATTTTTTATTGAAAAGCTGTTATTAGAGTAATTAAAAATGTGCAAAAGAGATGGCAATAGCTATGAAAGAAGACGCAGGCTGGTTGAAATTGAAAGCGGCGATAACAGCTCCAACAACACAACTACAAAAACGAGAGCGAGAAATATGTTCATATGTTGCCCAAGTGCATGGCGCAGCAGCCAAGTGAGACGCCAAACGACTTGGATTACCTGTCAGCAGGTGTAAACAAACGGCAGCAGAGGAGGCGGCGGCTGTGGCAACTCACTCAAGAGCAAAGCGACCGAGAGTTGGCTGCTGGCGCTGATGATGTTGCATCTTTTGTTGCCACAGCTGCTGCTGCTGTATCTGCTGTTGTGCAAAACTAGGTTATGGAAAGAAAAGTGAAGGGCAAATCTGTGCATAGAAAGGAAACTAGGCAGCATAACATTTGTAATGCAATGCTCCCTACTACAATAACAATTCATTTTATTTACAGCTTACATTGGTGGCCGACTCATTTGAGGGTTCCCAGGAGCTGGAACTGCCCGTGGATACAACTATGGCCAGCTTGCATGTTAAAATCGATGCCTCTATGAGGCGCGCTGCACTGGAAACACCCAATGGTGGTTAGTTCCGATAATGTAGAAGTCCTTTAAGCTGCACTTAGTTTATTGCTTTTTCGCTCTAACCTTAATGTGGCCTAAACTAAAAACAAGCAGGGTTGTATTTGTATATGTATGTATGTAGTTAAGAGAGCCATTGAAGCAACAAGGCTCCGGTAAGTCAGCATTTGGGTAAACATATAAACTAAGGGCTCTGAAAAACTTAAAAAAGTACTTAATTAGCGCTTAAGTTTCCTTAAATGTTGTGTGTATTTAACTTTAATGTTAAGTTAATCACTTACTAACAGAACATAACCTCACAATTACTTGTCTCACTTAAATTGTTTACATTTCCAGTGTTGTAAAAAAAAAACTCAAGTATGTTAAATGTTAACAAGTGTCAACAATACTTTTTAATTTATTTAGCTTTAAGCTTAATATACTAACATTTTAAAGTTCTTTATGTCGCTGCAAGGAAGCGCACCAAAGCTTCGCAGCAATAGCGTTTCCACTGGGGCAAACAGCCGCAGCTAAATTGAGTTATCTATTCGATCGCAGAGTTTCCAGTTTTGGAGGTTCCTCCATTGCCTATCATTGCCCCTTTCTATTAGTGGAGGGGAGCAAGCTGGCGCGTCGTAATCAAGAAGGGGACGACCTATAGCTTGGATCTTGTTACTGTTATTCCTTCGGATTGCTTGGCAATTGTCGAAGTAGTCCCCAAGAATTTTAAGCTTTTTCTCTGGGCGGATAGCACAGCATTCAGAAATAGTATTGAAGTCTAGGTTGAAAAGTATACAGTGGATATCGGTCCATTAAGATTGGGTCAGCGAAAAGTTTTTTTAGATTCAGGAGGTATTCGTTGATACAACAAAACCTAAGTTAAAGGCAAAGGGAGGGAGCTTCATGCCGGATGCCTTGCTTGCATTTACTATATGTTGACGAAGCCCCCACATATGATTGTCTACCAGCCATGTAGATGGTAAAAGAAGAACATTATGGGGAAAGATTGCCTGGTTGACGCCATCAAACGCCTAGATATGTCTAGATCTTTCGTGCGTTGACTGTTGAGGCCTTCGACGAGGCGCTTTTGCGGCGCCAGTGGAAAGCTGCATTAAACTTCTTTTCTTTACACATTTTATGACGGCTGACGATTTTAAGCTGTTTTTTTGTATATAGCAAAGTTCTAGCTTTTCCTTAACCAAAACATTAGTTTAATGCTTAACTTTAGGCAGCATTTCTTAAATATTAACTGTAGTACAAAAGAATTTTTAATACCAACCAATACATATGTTTACGTTATAAATGTTTAGTTTTAAGCACAAGCCCCATGGTCTAAAATAAAAAAAAATATATATTAAGTTACCGATTAACCACAGTCTGATGTACAGCTGTGTTCACGAAAATAGTAGTGCAGCTGAACCTTTGTTATTATCCGGTTAAATCAAATGATAAATACAAAATTCCCATAAATAGCTAATCAAATAAGAAAGTGTATATATTTTAGAGAATATCAAAAGTTTTTTTTAGTCAAAAACTCTTCTTCTTTCTCCTACTTGCGCCAATTAAAACAAAATGGCCAAAATTGGGCTGTTCATGAAAATAGTAGTGTTTAATACAAAGATTTAAAAAAACATCGAAACTTAAAATAACCTTAATATTACATGTTCTACATGTTTGGTAATGCTTAATATTTGGTTGTAAACCCCTTATTGCTAATTACAGCCTTGCACGGACGTGGCATGGAATCAATCAGATCCCTGCAACGATTCAAAGGTATTTGAGCATATCCTTCTTGCACCACTGGCCACAGCTAATATCTGCTCGAAGCATTTGCTTTTCCCACAATTCTCTTCACGTCTCCCCATAAATTTTCAATGGGATTAAGGTCCGGTGACTGAGCTGGCCATCGCATTACATCGATCTCTTCGTTGGAAGACCAGTCTTTAGCGAGTTTGCTAGTGTGCTTCGGATCATTGTCCTGTTGAAACGTCCATTTTAATAGCATTTCCCAACTGGCATATGGCAACATTGTATTTTTCAATATTTCGACGTATACCGTTTTGCCCATGATACCATTAATCATATGGATAGGACCAACGCCTCCATAAGAAAAGCAAGCCCATACCATAATACTCAGCCCACCATGCTTAACCGTCTTATTTGCGTATTTTGGCTAGTATTCTGTGTTTGGTGGACGACGAACATACTTCCGGGACCCTGTTCCACCAAATAAAACTATCTTGGTCTCGTCAGTCCACAGTAACATATTGTTTATATTACTGTTATGGCCCACTTTTCAGCGGGCCAATTTAAACGGATTTTGGCAAACTCAATCCTTGCGGCCACGTGCTTTAGGGCTAAAAGGGGAACCTTTCTTGGACTTCTTGGATTTAAATTATTTTGAATAAGTCGACGACGAACTGTCACATCACTGACTGACAGATTTAAATCATTTTTTATCATATTTGAGGCCGCTGTAGGCTTCATCTTGCAGTATCGCACAATTCGTCTATCCTCTAAAACTGTAGTCCTTCGCTTACCACCGCGATTTTCAGGCTTCTTCTTGTAGTTAATGGCGTTAAATACCATGGTAGCAGTATATCCAACTTAATTTTCAGTTTCTTTATAAGTCTTGCCTTTATTTTTTAGACTAACTATGAGGTCTCTTTTCTCGACTGAGCAATGCTTTCCCCTACCCACTAAAAATAAAAGTATTGGAATTACCATAAATTTCCTTCATCAAAATATTCACTTAGTAAATAACACTAACTAATTGCATCGTTTTTTTTTGTTAATTTCCTTAACTTTTAATTTTTTGATGTACAAACTCCCAGCACTACTATTTTAATGAACAGCGGATTTTATGCCTATTTGCCTAAAGTCATCGAAAATAAGAAGAAGAAATGCAAAGGTAACGGGACTTTTTCGTTTTTCTGTCGTTTATATCCTATTCTAAAGTAAATATCTACAAATGTTCATTTTGATAGATTAACAAGTCAAAAAAATTGATTTGACTGTTGTCCGGTGCAGCACTACTATTTTCATGAACACAACTGTACTTCTAACTTTTGTGTATTCTGTTCAAGTCCCAAGTAAATTTCATGCACTGAAAAAACATGTTTTGTCTTGCGTGTAAGTATATTCTTAATATTATGTCCTATATATCTGCACTATTGGATACACAATTTTCAACTTTTCCGCACAAACTTTCACTGGTAACTAATCATTGTAGTGTACCGTTTTTAATAGCATAATATCGGAGCATTGGAGCTTTACGTGTATCCACACAAATGGCTTATTTTGACGCTTATTAGTCACTTGTAGTAGCGATGTCGCCATGTACAAAGTTCAGCGTTCATATAGATTATAAATAATACAAAATATTTATAAGTAGCTGCGGCGTGTACCAGACAAACAGTATAATATGACTAAGAAGTCTGGATCCATCTACGCGGAATCAGCATATGAGCTTATCGCAGAACGACAGTTTGGCGGTCGAGTACGACAATAGCAGCGGCAAAAGCCTCTGAACATTTATACACTGACCAAGAGCATGTTAAGTTTGGTCTCACATGTCTAAAGCCTTGTCTGTTTTACGCAAATTGGGTTTTCTAATTTAAAAACGATTGTCGGAAGCACGAGGAACGAAACGATTGTTTCAAAAATAGTTTGTAGTCAGAACAACTCATTACTTTCAGAGATTCAAACTTAAGCGAAATCAAAGCAAAATAGTTTAGAAAATGAATTTAAAAGGAAAAACTTCAGTCGTGACTGCTTAAAATTTCGATGCTTACTGGTCAAAATGACAACAGGAACAATATTGCTAAATCGAAGAATCGATTGCCATATCGCTAGCCAGTTTGGCCTTAACTTTTATAAATCTTTTTAAAAATTCGTCAATTTAAAGCATTCCTTAAATAATTGTAACGCTTTAAAAGATATTTTCGGCTGTATCCTTGCGAATTATGTACATTTTACAAGGTTAAGTTCGAGAGTTATAGTAGCGTGAGGTTGGCAGCAGTTCAATTGGCTCAAGCTGTGAATATAAGCTGCCATAGCAACGATAGGGTATATAAACTTCGATAACTCGGAGTTTGCCGAATATCTTTTGCAATACACATATAAAAGCCGAAGCGACATACAAACATACATACACACAAAATGCACCCGGAGATTTCTGGTACAAATCAATTGCGGCGTGCGACTGCAATTGCTCAGCCCCCAAAAACATGATACACATTTTGAAAAGAAGAAATGTATTTAGTGAAAAAACTATTGGAAAATCAATAGCCATTAAGCAATTTAATGATGTGTAGCATAATGTCAGCAATAATTACCGAAATATTATGTCAAAAGCAAACACAAATTATACGTTAATTCACGCGCACTTTCAACGCGGCTCAACAAAAAACACAAACACTTGTGTAATATTTAAGCGACTTGTGGCAAAATATATTAAATTGTTGGCAAATTTCACAGTTTAGTAATAACCACACATACGTATTTATATATGTATACAAATATATGTATTAATATACGAAAATTAGACAGCACGACGATGGTATAACACTGCCATGGCCAAGTTCAAATGTGGCCTGAGCAAAATCGACAAATATTGCGAATACACACGAGTTAAAACAACATTTTAGGCCATGTCGCTACAAATGAACTTTGTAGCTAAGTAAATCGCGACTTTTATGAAATTTAATTATTGCCAATTAGGCTCGTTACTTAAAACAAACCGATTTGTTTTTCTTTTATCTACATACTTTGTATACGTGTTTTTACCACAACATTGCGCAGCTGCTATATAACTTAACACGGAGTTGCCACCTAGTTGGGTATATTTGTATAAGCTTTTAATTTATTAAGTACACAACCATGTTGCACTTCCTTCAATAAGCTGCTCACAACTGCTGCTTTAAATGTGCTTTAACGGTCTACTTTATGCACAATTTTATAATGATATGCACAATAAGTTTTAGTAAATAAAACTGTCTGGCAGCAATGGCAATTGTAAACAGCTGTGTGCGTGTTTTCAAGTGACTGTCACTCAAAAAAGAAGAGGCAGCAGCACGCGTTAATCACTAATTGTTAATTTGTTTACACATTTATTTTGTTTAGAGATCAATTTAAAGAAACTGGTCAAATTCAAGCCACGTACACAAACTATTTACGACAATCTGCCAACTGCCACTGATACCGACGAATTGGATGCCTACGTACCACTCAATAAGTTGCGCAAAGCAACAAGTTTTACATTGAAATTGACACCGGAACAGAAGACGGAAGTCCGAAAATCTTACAATGTGTTTATACGCGCCGAACGCAAAGCAGATGTCTTTCTGGGTAAGTTTTTGTTTATAATCAATTGGAAAATCATTAAGCTATTAAACAATAAACACGCGTGGCCTGCTTGTGGTGCGCGTTTGCCGCCTAAAACTGTTTTGCTGAGACGACAACAGAAAAACGCAATTATGAAATTGTTATTTTTAATATACAAAGCAAACTAATGATAAGAGCACTGATAACCGTATTACCCTTGAACGTCAGGCCTTTTAGCGGCAACAGAGCGTCACAGCAGTCGTTGACGCCATTGGAAGTAGCTGCTGTCAGTATTACGACAATAGTAATAGATTCCCTGCATCTTTTCAGGTGACATCATCAAACGCATCGATAGCTATTACACGAATGCACGCGATAAAACGGCTGAGGTGTTCCAGGAGCAGGCTCAGCCCGGCGCTTTGGCTACATTACGTAAAGCTATGGTTACCCATGCCAAGCTAAAATTTCCGGAAACACAGACAAAGAAGCCAGAGCACGAGGGCTTAGCCGATAAGGAAAGCACAACTAGTTCACCAAAATCGGAGGTGGAAACCTTCTCCGAAACAGAAGTTCTAAGTCAAGCTAGTCCCACTCATAATCAAACCGCAGCTGCAGTGGTCAATTATGGTAGGGACCAACGCGGTAACATGCTGCTGCAACGTTGTGGCACTAAAATAGAATTGAACACACAATCGCAGCTGCTGGTACCAGCTGGACAATTGTCGCAGTTGCTTTATGAGGTCACCAATATGCGTGCAGAACGCGTCTATCAGAATGTACAAGTGACGGATGAGCGACGTTTCCTTGTGCAGCTATCGCCATCGAGGTAGGTTTCATATTCTTAGTTCTAAGAAACTATAAACGAGCGTATGTGCTGCTTATCTCCAAAAAGATTACAGCTAGAAAACTAGTGCTAAACGAAATCAATTTGCAGTTTCTACTTGGGTCCCCGCGAAACAGTAACTGTGCGACTGACTGTGTTAGTTCCTACCGGAACGTCACCCAGTACCACTGACAGAATCACCTTTACCAGCCATGGCACAGAGACGGCTACGCTGGCGGCCAACCTGAAGGTGTTGTCAACAATCGAAGCGCAGGTAAGTGGTTTTTTATTTAGAAACAAAAAATAAACTAATTCAATCACTCCATTGCTACAGGACACTACTGGGCCCTCCATGAACTGGGAGTTTGGTAGTCGCTGTGATTTTGTAGCCGCAGATGCACTTAACTGTGGCGAGCGTTTCTGGAACCTAGATATAACCGCACAGGATTGGCAGTCGGGCATATTGCGCATGCAGGCGACGCCTTCGGAGGGCTTGTTCTATCGCAACTATTATACGGCTGGCACTACAGAGCCACTAAAGGCTACTTATATGGCAACATGCTGTGAGCCAAAGGTCAGCATTGCCGTACATGATGCAGCAGGCAATCAACGAACTATAAATATCGACGTGCGCGATATTTGGCTAAGCGAAGCAGCCATCGCGGCTATAGTTTTGGGCGCAATATTATTGCTGTTGCTCATTGTGCTGCTGATTTTGTGGATTGTTTGGTGCTGCCGGCGACGTAAGACAACGCTGGAGCTTCCCACATATCGCTCACATTCCACGCGAAGCATGGAGTAAGACGAGTTATGATGTTTTTACGTTAAGTGTTATTTTATACCGTGCCAAAAATAAAGAATTAAATCAATTCAAAACGGATTATCAATGCAGCATCGTAAAGTCACTATTTAAAGAACACTATCGTTCTTATCAGCAGCACAGCACGCACGAAGCAACAAGTGAATGAGCTGAGCTGTCTTTCTATACGCTTGACTTTGACACACTTACCGCGATTGAGTATGCCTGCCATTAGCACAGGTGTGGGAAGTGGTGGTGCTGCATGGACCACAGGAGGTGCTGCCGGCAAAAGCAGCGGTTTGTTGGGAAAATCATCTATCATGCCCGTTACGGAGGCACTTAACAGGGGATTTTTAACGACACGCATTGAATTATTGTTTAGACGCGAAGACGCTTGAGACGACACGTCACCTTTAGATCTTTCGGACATGGTAGCACACGCGCTAAAGTTTTAAAATAAGCTCAAAACAGTTTATCAAGGTTTTGTGGGGGCTAAAATTGTTAACGATTTAGTATACAACCCGGAAATTAAACACAAATGTGCAACAAAAGAGTAGAAAATAAAAGTGCCAGCAGCAACGATTCTGCTTCTTGTGGCATGTGACATTCGCCGCGAATAGTCTATATTTTAAAAGCTTAGGTGGGTGACAGAGTTTTGGCATATAAGAAAAGATATTTTTAAGATTTGCAATTTAGTGGTTTTTATTAACTGAGCCCAGCTTTTATCATATTAAAATACAAAAATTATAATGGAAACAATTTTTAAAAGCCTGTTCTGATAAATATGGGTTTCTAAAATGTATAAAAAAACTCCATCATCTAACGAAATTTGTTTGTGTAATTTAATAGTGAAATAGGTGTACCATAAAAAATGACTGCTTGGGATATATGTAGATCTGGGTATGTACATATTATTCTCAATGATTAATCGTCAGTTTTATCATTTTATTTTTGGGATCATTAAAGATAAGTTTCTTGTTTGGAAAGACACCCAGAAATTTTAGATTCCGTTCCCATTTAAGCTCAACATTGGGGGTGTTCTATAAATATAGTGTTTCGAACGGTATTTATAATGTGCGAAGCAAAAGTATATGAGCAGGGAATAACTGTATATATTGCGGACAAGCAAGATCTTTGTATTCACCGATAATTTTAAATGAACATCGAACGATAATTTTTTTTAATAACTTTTTAGATTTTTTGTGATCTCTGAAGTGAAAGTTTTGCACTTCATTTTGTAGATTAACCAAAGTGGCCTTTGCAAGATTCTTGATTCTGCCGAAAACCCAATTGCTGGCTTGAGAGAATCCTATTTTCGTTCATAGTTGCGCTAGTTTTTCTTTGATAAATTTTTCAATAATTTTACTGAGCGACAACAATCATATAGAGCTGTAGGATGTGACAGTAGGCTTTTTCTGTTTTTGAATGGGAATAACTTTGGAAATCTTTGCCCATAAGTTCGACTACTTAATAGCGCGAAAAGATTCTAACATTCGCTGTGACTGTTGCTTAGGTCAGAAGCAAATTAACCCAGATTCCCCTGTGACTGTTGCTTTGGTAAGAAGCAACTTATAGATAATGCAGTTATTTAGTTGTGCTATTTATAAATTTTAATTGTTTACAAAACATGTTTTCTTCATTAGAGAGACATAAGTAAATACAGAGTTTGAAAAAAATATATCGAATATTGTCTTTTCCATGACAATATGTGTTAGCTAAGCAATGTGCATAACATCGATCAGCTGATTGGTCTGGAAGAAAAACACAACAAACACACCCACCAAAAAATAACAAGTGATTACTCATATTAGCACGCGCAATATGTCCGGGAATCCTTTCGAAAGTGACGATGAATCAAATCGGTCCAGCAGCGAAATACTCGAGGGGTTTCTATGCCCCATTTGCCGTGCCGACTTGAAGTCCATTGATTTTCTCACCGACCATTTTGCGCGTCAACATGCCGAAGAAGAGGATGCACTCAAATCCGTATTTAAAGACATATTTACCAAAGCGAAAAAGAAGATATTAAATAATTTTGAAGACGACCGTGGAGTAGCTGCTCCAGCAGCAAGTGCTACTGCTGTCGGCGCTGTGGTGCGAGGCGCTTATGGTGAACAACGCCAGCCCAGCAACGCGCGAACTCGCCTTAATGTCTACAACTTTATGAGCAAACAAAGCGTAGGCGCCGAATGCTCCCACTTTGAGTATTTTCAATCCGTGCGCAATCCACGTCTGGAACGTTATGCTAGTGAAACAAATAAGCTGATTATACGCTTGCACAGGCTATTGAAAGATTTACCCACAGATGCAGTGCAGCGCAAGCAGCATGAACAGCAAACGGTGGCCTGGCTGGATGGCAGCTCGGTGAAACTATGTCCAAATTGTGCCAAAAGTTTTCACATAGCACGTAGGCAGCATCATTGTCGTCTTTGCGGTGGCATTATGTGTAATGATTGTTCCAAATTCTTGCCGCTGGAGCAAGCAGGTAAGTAGTTATCTCTTGACCTTTTGAAAACCCTATTTGAACCTTATTTTTGCTACAGTGCAACTGGCCAGTCTGTCTAGCACGCGCAGCGAGCCGCTGCAGAGTATGCAGCATGAGGAAAATCGTGCTATACGCCTCTGCCAACATTGTCTCTGGCTGCTGAATACGCGCCATGATATGCACGAGAGCCGTACTTGCCGTCCCTTGCTGGCGCAGGTCTACGAACAAATACGACAGCTACAAAAGGAAGTCTCGCCTGATCTGGACATGTATTTGAAAATTGTTAATAGTTTGCATGAAGGCGAGTCTATATTTACCATTGCGGATGCTGGCGCGCTGCGTGGCAAAATAGGTCAGGTTGCCGAGGCTATGGATTTACGCAGCAAGCGTATACTTGCCATATTTAGTGAATCGGGCAGTCGCGAGGAGTCGTTAAAAAAAGCCATACGCATTAGCTGCATTCAAACGATCAAGGAACGCATGTTATCACTACCACCGTTGCCGGATGAGGCGCACATAAAAGAAATTCAAGAACGCAAACGCATGGAAACCGAACAGCGCATACAAACGGAGCAACGGCAGGCCATGGAAGCTTTTGAGCGTTATGGCCTGGGATCATCATCGGCACAAGTTAGCGCTGGTTTAGAAAGCGGTAGCTTCGCGCAAGGTGTAAGTTACTATGAATATATAAGCCACCTAAACTGTTTACCAATTTCTTGGTTTTAGTCGGACCTGCAATCGCTTAACAACTGGTCGGCACCACAAGCGGCCAATTTGGTCTCATCTAGCGTAGACGACCCGCTGATTGAACAAATTAACATTATTAAAGGATACATTAAGCAGGCGCGAAAAGATATGAACTTTGATGTAGTGGAAACGCTAGAGCGCAACCTACGCGAATTGCAGCGCGAAGTCTATGAACGTCAGCGCATGGTGCGCAGCGCTATAACGCCAGAGGCCTAGTTTATTAAGTACCTAACTATATAATTTGTTAGTTATGCCATTCCTGCTTGAAATCAAATAAACCGACATATGTACATACATATAAAGAAATAAAAACTTTATTAAACTGGAAGTGTTTATATTTGGTGTAAATTGTGCATACAAAGTAGTATTAGCGTAATTGTGCGTTTACTGTGAATTTCTCAGGAGAAATGCAAGCGTTTATTGCCAAACCCGGCGTATACATGGCTAATCTAGGCTTTAAGACCTACAGCTGCTATCAAAGCATTTACTTTGGCTATATAAGCGCCTTGAGCTTCGGCAATACTCATGCCCTTGCGACCGTTCCAGGCCTCCCATTTGGCTTTGCCTTTAAAGTCTAGAAAACCGGGTTTGTCTAAAAAAAATTTAAGATTAGATAAACCTATTGATCGCGTAAAAATTCAATACGTACCTGTATTACAGTCCCCCACTGTACCCTGCTTGTACAAGCTGTAGAGTTCCAAAAGGTCATTGTCGGCCGGCGTCGAGTTCAAGTTCTTGACATTGTCGGCGGCTTTGTTGAATTCCTGCAATAAATACGTATTAACACAAAATACTTGCTTTATTTTTATATAATTTAGAGTTTTACCACTAATTCAGACATATTTTATATGTGATTTATATTAAAATGTGGGCTTTTAATTGAGCTATAATAAAATAGAGTGACCAAGTATTTATCAAGCAAAATCTACTGAATCTGCCATTCACTAAAGGTGCGGTGTTAAAGAAAAAATTAAGTTTAAAATTAAAAAGCTTTTAAAACCACACACATCGCAGAAAAATTGCGACACATCTTTTTTATGATTTTCGTCATGTATTATAAATGGTCATCAGTGTCAACTAGCGCTTCAAGAGTTGTGGCAACTTATAAATCTTGAAGTAAAATTGGTGAAAATGGATGAGTAATTTACACCAATTTCTTTGGCAAATTATCCATCATTTTCTCCATTTTCATATTGTTGTAACCAATAGATATAAATAATTTGAGTTCACAACCTGATGGGTGAAATTCTCCACAACATGCACCAACTGACATCAGACGTGAGACTAAAAATTTAAAATATAAAAGAGAGTAAAGAAAATAAGATAAGTCACACATCAGCAACAACGATCTACGATGACTGTTTTTTTAAGGATCTGCACTAACTTAATGTAGCACCATGTAGTATGATGAGCAGGATCAAGAAAAGACAAGACAGAAAAAGAAAGAAGCAGGAGAAGGTGATATGATTGAATATAAATAGAGAATAGAACTTGAAAGGGATCGCGAAATCATACCTATAAACTTCAAAGTGTAAAAGACGGAAGTGGCAAGTAAGTTTAGAAGCCACACAAAAAAAAGTCTATCACAATTGGAAAGCAATCGGATATTTGAACTTTTCTGAATCGTATAACAACTAATAATTACATAGCATAACGTCGTATAGGAATCTATAATAAACAAATAATTACATGATTGTGACAAAGAACAGAAGAAACAGAAACTAAATTCAGCACATTTGCGATACAAACGCAAGCAGAATTCATCAATCCTATTGCCTAAATAATTAGGCTTCGAAGCAGAAAAAGGTACATTTGAAACCAATGAGCATGAAATTTAATAGTGTGGAATCCTTGGCCGTTATATTGAGTCGACTTGCTGAAAAGCGACCATGTCCGTTTTTTTTACTCATTCTCTTTCTCAATTTTTGCTACAAATGAGTCGGCCTAAGCACAAGTAGCCTTACACTTGAATTTTACTTACTTACATGTTGAATTTTTTACCGGTCTACGACTCCGTTCTTTTACTTTCATGCTCCTTGTGTGAATTCAGCATTTTTTCCCGCTGATAATTTACCAACGGTCACACTGTCGCCGACAGCTGTTGCTAGTGCTGCAAAGTGTCGAATTTTGTTATGTTAAACTGTTTAACAGCAAACACAAATTTTGAAAGAGCGAGAAGGCAATAGAATTCTATATGCGTGAAGCATACAGCTGACAAGCTGCTGTTAATGTTAAGCATGTTTTAACAGTATGATCACAGATGACAACACTATTTCGATTCATTAAAAAAAAATACACAGACCGCGACGGACGTGTAACGCGGCGCGTTTTTTGTAAAAATCGAAATCAAATCGAATATAATACTAAATAATAGTGCTTAAAAGGTATACAATAATATTAATACAAAGCTTGTAAGCTAATGTGCAATCTCTCCGCTGTCTCGGTCCCATAAAGTGCTCCCAACAACACCAAAATATTGATATAAAAGGCACAGCAGCAGTGCACAGTGTGTTTTGTTTTGTTGTGTTCTATTGTGTTGCGTTGCGTTGCGTCGCATAGTGCTATAATAGTGTTGTTGTTGTTGCCGTCGTTGTTTGTTGCTGTTCCTATTGGCGCTACGCTGCTGCGTGACGCGCAGCTTATGCAAATGTGGTATGGTTATAGTTCTTTAGTTCTTTGTTGGTACAATATATTATTAGCAACTAAATTGAATACACTTATAAATTTACGTGCGTGTATAAGTTTTGTTTGTGTAAAAACTACAAAAATGTTGGTAGCCATGTCCGTCCATATACACAATATGCTAATCAATATGCCGAAAAATGGTTTTAAAATGTGTTGTTTTTGGCTTGTAAGCAACATTGTACATTGATTGGGTCGATAGCATTCCTTTACTTGGTTTACGCGCGCCGGCTTAATTTTTTTATAGCATGCCATACATGTTTGCCATAAATTTATCGCATGCGATTTATTTGTTGTACATTCCGATACAACATTCTTTGCAGTGGCGTACATTGTGCATCCGGACGTGATTTATTCTCTTTAAAATCGGTATCTATCTTGATCTTTAAATTCAAAACGAACTTAGGCTTCTAATATGTAATAAACTTAAAGTTAAAGTCAACTCTGGATTTCGCACATGCGGAACACAAATTATCAGCTTTTTTCAAGTTGAGCCAGTACAATATTTTAAGCTGGCACTCAGATGCTGATTGAAAATAACGACACTAGTTAGTGTTTAGTGGTCAATCTATTACAACATCCTATTTCTTCACTCTTCTGTTTGCAATAATTCCCGGTTCTCTTCATAAAGTTCAAAAACGTTTATAAGAAACATAAACTAATTTCAAAGCGAGGTTAATACCGTCAAGAAAGACCGTTATGCCGGTGGAAAGAAACACACAGATATTACAGAAGAAGAAATGCTTCGATTCTTAACTAAAATTTTGGTTAAGCCGCCAATGGAAATATCTATCCATCTATTCCACCAATTTGAATTTTGGTTTTCTTTGTGATACAACTTTTTTTCTTAATTTGTCGGTTGGCTGCCACGCCAACCTGTTAAGTCCGGTCGGGGCCCCGCACCAAGCTACGGCACTGTTCCACTACAAACATTCTAAGTCAATTTTTGGCTGTCTCATTGCAATCTAGACGGAAGCCGTCAATGAAACGCCAAATTGTGCCGCCCTTGCCGTATATGTTTTGATGTTGCTGGTGTTGTTGTTTTGAAAGCAAACAAATTTCACTAGTGGCTGGAAAAACAGTGTGAAAAACAAACATACAACAAAACTACAGTCAGCCGTCAAAAACACTCACAACAACAACACCAAAGCCGGTATTTGATTCTATTCTATTTGGTTTTGGTTTCACTTGGCCAAAAGCACTTCACACACAAGTTTGCTCCTTGTCATTGTTTCCCAAGTGTTTTTGTGGTTGAGTTTGTGGCTGGATTTTGTTTAACTTTTGTCTTGATTTAAGCACAGCATAAAAAGTTTGACACTGAGATACAAAAAAAAAAAAAAAATATAGGGAAACATGGCAGTAGACAGTAATTCAAGAGCGTTAGTGTGTGTGTTTGGCATCCTCCTATTTATAAACTCATTAATTTAAATACTTATATCATATATCATTTAATTAATAGCTGTGTGATTTAATGCCATATCGCAATTATGATAAAACTTATACTGCTGATAAGCAAAGCAGAGTAGGTCAACTTCAAGCAGTCGGCAGGGGTAAACATTAAATAAACCTTTTGTGGATAATGTTTGCACTTGGAATATATTACGATAAGTATACGCTGCGATAAGCTGCGACTCTCAAAATCGTGCATAATAAATTATATTGGGATTATACAGCATTTATCAACACTGCAAAAAGTAAGCGACAACGAGTTTGTTAAATATTTTTTTGTTTAATGTTGAAAAGTCGAAAGAAGGTACTCACTCTTGTCAGACTACTTTTTCCTCTTGACAAGCCATAACAACCCGTTTTCGGCTTACGGCCTGATGTAAATACATTCTTTCATTGGAATTGGAATTTTACGTGGTGGGTCACAAAACCTACAAAATCATATCAAAATTAATAAACCTTATTAGGGTTTAAAAGAGTCCAAAATGGATAGATTTTTTCGTCGTTTTTCTGAAATTTATAAGCTATTTTTGGCTTTTTTTTTGTCAATCTAGCAAATCTATAAAGTATTGCTGTATATGTAGGATCCACTAAACCCATGTGCGTCTTAAAAAAATAGCTTGAGATGTCATGGAACGCTTGGCTGATGTGTAACAGTCAGGTAGTATTCTCTAACCCGCTCACCACACGGGGAATTCACTCACTATAAGAACTCTTAATGTGATAAGCTCATGTGCATTCCAATTAGTCTTTTTACTAACTTTGATTAATTTCTTTGTTTCTATAGCTTGATAAATATCTTTAAGTTTTTAGCCTGATATAAGGCACAAATGTAAACACTACTTAAGAGAAAATGCCAATGAAACATTAACACAGATAAGGGAAGGCGGTGACAATTTGACCCCCACCTTTTTATTAGTCATGGTCAATGAAACGTGATTGGCACTCCAAATTGCTCATAAGCTACTGATGTCTGTAGTAAAGGGGTGGCTATATGCACACACATCGGCATAGTTATGTATAGAGTGTGTGCTAATTGACATATAAACGAGGCACTTGAGCTGCACTTAGCGCCTGCTTGCTACCTGCCACAACACTCAGCTGTTTCTTATGTTTGCTGTCATTGGCAGATGCCACTGTGCCCCATATTCCGCCCTGTTCCAGTCTAGGCCGCAGCAGACGCAAACCCAAGTGATAATAACAGCTGCTGTGTTTCCTCTCATTCCCCTGCTGCTGCTCTTTGCTTTTGTTGTGGTCTGATGATTCAGTTTTACTTTTAGCTTGTTGCTAATTTCATTGAAATCGATAATAGAGCTTCTTTAACCCTTGGCCTAGGCTCGCGAACGAGCTTGGCATCATTTTGCTGTTCTTCATGTTTTTTGTATTTCGCCTACATTTTGTTTTAACATTTTATTCGAATTATGTCTTGAGCGGTAAAGAAATAATATTTTTATAGCTTTCAGCGAACAAATTGTTCTACAATGAGTTCATACATATTTTTGTATAGACACAACAAGCATTTTTGCATGGTAGAAGCGTTTTGAGATTATAGCTTTTATGAATTTACTGTAGAATCAATCAAAATCAGAATTCTCCACTTTGATTTGCTTAATTAGTCTTTCAAGCAGTATCTGTTTCATATACAAAGGAAATGTTGTTTTTGCTTACACGAACATTTTGTTATGATTTCCGTTTTTGGATTTAATGCGCATTATGGTGGGCCTTTGACCCGATTTGCTTGTGCAACTGTATAAATACTTTTAAAAGTGAACTGAAATTGCTTTAAGATAAATGCCAGTCTTTAAAATATATTTGCATAAGGGAGTAGTTTCAGTATGAATAATGTGATTACACTATAATTCAGTATTAAGTAATACAACGGTAAAAGGCTAAAACTGTGCACCGAGTCTGGCAACGCCTTCTGCTAAGTAAGCCTGCCTGTAGATGATAGTAACAATTTGTACCAATATCCTCTGCTGGACTTAGTATGTGCAAGAGTATCATTACTTTGTTGTTATTGTGTGGTATAAGGAAATAGTTGTGCGCATTAGTCGAGGCACGAGACATATGCACATATAGTATGTATGTCTATTCAAATATATTTAGTTTCATTGTTTCAGACGCAAGCTCACAAGTCATGTATGTACACAAAAAACTTTTTGTCAGTATTTTAACTTCAAAGTGGTCCTGGAAAAACATGAGCGAATAGAAACCGAAAAAAAAATATTTTTGGTTGAGCAAAAACCGGTTTTTTGCAGACAAGCTGGAAAGGTTGACGGTTATTTGCGAACTCTGCTTGTAAGACATTTGGTAGTTTTTCGTTTCAAATGTAATTTTAGCAAACACTCATAAACTGCTCGTACAAATTTATGTTTAGTATTTGGAGCACCGAGCGAATTGCTTGTATGCCGTTTTAAGTGCATTTCTGTAAGGCACTTATGTGGAAGATTCCAATTGCACTGCTTGGAAGGACACAGCTCGCTTCGAGTGTACACACAACCACAAGTTTTACATTTTTTATGTAAAAAAAACTTTTTCCATTAAATCGTATTTGGTGATGCATAATTGAACATTGTTCCATTTAAACTTTTTTAAGTTACTCTTTAAAGCCGTGGAAACCTTTTACATACTATTTTTTGTGTATCCTTTATTGCTGCCTTTAAAATCAACTAATCGTTAACAAAATGTTTCATTAGCTGCATTCAAAAGTCAGTTCCATTTGTTACATTTAACAGACAGTAAATGTATTTCAATTAGTTTGCCTAACTGTCTGCCTAACTCTTTCACTTTCGGTGCTCAAAAGTGATTTATCAGAGTTGCCTCCACACACACACACACACACACACACACATGAGCACACTTACACTTTGACAGTGTCCTATGTGGGCCGTGCATATGCCGCAAAATTTGGCACAAAAAACATTTTACTTTTAATGGCAGCAGGGGTGACAGTCGTTTGGCGGTGACGGGCCCCCGGAACTAGTATGGCATCCATTCAAGCGAACCACTCAGCCGTGCGCCTAAAAACGCGCCCTGAACTTCACAAACAACACACAGATACACACACACACACAGAGACACATATGCATAGACAGCCAGCGACAGGCTTGACATTGGTGTACTATGGGCCACAGTCAACCGCATTATAAAACTGCAACAGCTGCAGTTTGTTTTTATACCCTGTACACAAAGTTTTACAGGGTATTATAGATTTGTGCAATGTATCTAACAGTCAGAAGGAGGTGTGGTGCACCATAAGCTCCATGGGCAAAAAGTCTTATCATCGAGTCGGGTAGCGATTGGACCATGTCCGTCTGTCCGTATGTGGGTATAGATCTCCGAGACCATAAGAGCTAGAGATACAAAATTTTACCAAAATATGCGCGCAATCTAATGTAAGATGAATTTATTCGAATCAAGTCGATATCCTACCCCCTTCCCCAGTGACAAATTTGCGCGGTTTACAACCGCTCCATTGAGCCTAGATCGTGTTCTATGTTCCAAAAATGATCGAAATCGGATAAATCAAAAAGTTATAACATCAAAAGTTATAGTCCTATAAACTGCTTCAAAATTCCACTACATGTTGATATGGATACATGTGAGCTAGAGTTACAAAATTTGGTGTGGAGACTCGTGTGACCCTAATCGTTAAAGCTGCATCCATCTTTTTTCAATGGAACCCACCCTTCCCTCGAAAACGATTTACTTTAATTACTGCCACACCCCCCAATATATTTGAAAATTGTCACAGACATAAATGTATTTTTGATCTAAGTTACAAAATTCAACGACATTGGTCCAAGAATACTGGATTTATGGGTATAAAAGTAAAATTTGCTCCCATAATAGCCAACTATTTACAGGCATATCGATCTTATGAAAAGAGATATAAAAGTGGAAACTTCCGTTCCCATTTTACCGTATTTAGTGTTTATAGCGAAAAAGGGCACAGGGTATTCCACTGTCGGGAACCGTTCCAACCGTCTGCATCAAATTTTTTTCAACTTGTTTTTTTAGCTGCTGCTGCCACTTTTCTTTTGTGTATGTGTTGTTGTTGTTTTGTTTTTGGCAATTTTCAATTTGCGCCATGCGCAAATGTGGCGTATATATTTGATTTGATTTTTGTGTTTTTTCATTCAATCTTTCTTTGGCCCTTTTTTTAGCATGTATTGAGATACTTTTTAGGCACCACGTCGCATTCATCTATTAAACAAGATACAAATACGAAATTCTATTCTAGAAAATACTTACATGCAGCTCTATAAATTGACTTGGTCTATTTTTGGCTTATCTTTGGCAGCCACACCCTCGTCTTGCGTGAGCGCGAACACAGCTGCCGCCGGCATGCTCTTTGCCCCCTCTCAGTTCCGACCGACTTAGGTGCTGCAGGTAACAAACGCATTTCTGGCATCCTCAAGTTGGCAGCTGTTGTCTATTCGACACAACACAATTCGGGTTTGGTCGACTTATTGTGTCCCAACTATGTGCTACCTGTTTTGTTGCATAGTTCTATGTGGTGGCATTTTTCGGATATACATTTGAAACTATGCGTTTGACCAAATGCTGGCCAGCAAATTTCCAAGCAAAGTTTGTACACTGAGCAAAATAAGCGGGTTACTAACAATATGCAACAAAAACAAGCCTATGCTTAAAACATACCTTTTCCAGTCAATTTTGGATCGCTTATTTCGAATCCGGAAACCATTTTGGATTTTCCAGTAGCGTTTTCTAATTAACGCTATTACAAAAAATTTTAGATTTCGAAAGTTGCGAAGGCAGCAAATCTCATATATCTTGGGGACCTTACTTCCGATCGAGATGAATTGTGACTCGAATTGAAGATAATTTAATATCAAATCAATGTCTGTCAAACGGATTTGGTCAAATTGATTCGATTGCATGTTACAGAGCAATGAACTCGAATTTGTTTTTTCGAAAATTGAAAATTCTTGAAAAATAGTGCCTTAGAAATGAGCGAGCGAAGGCAGACGACTCATACCTTGTAATAGATATGCCTTGGACCTGAATAAGAAGTGCCATCGTTCTGGAAAACGTACCTAATTTCGGTGTTAAAGATGGAAATACGGAAATGCAAAGTTCTTAAAGGAAGAATGTGCCTATATACATTTCATAATCAAGCGAACAAAAAGGGTGCTCATGCTCTTATTTTAGAGAAAAATTCTGTAACTTTTTTCTCAGTGTATTTGTTTTAAATGTTTGTTGCGTCCTCAAGTTGCATCTATCAAGGGAATGGCAGGAAATGCTGATCTATGCTTAAAACTATTCGTATGGGGTTGACTTTTTTTTGGGTTAGAACAATTTACAGGAGCGGCTGCCATGTCCTGACATTTACTTCTGTTGCATATTTGCATAAAATGACTTGGCGTGGACATGTGGCGCATTCCCACTTGATTGTGACGTTTATAGAGCATTCAAAGTGCTTTCACAGCGATTTAGCATGTTATGTTGATTTAAACATATTTAAATTTATTCATGTGCGCTCCGAAAGCAGATGCAATTTCTGCTTGATTGTGATGTTGGACATGCACTCAAGGTGAACCTATCGGAAATGCCAAGAATTGTTGGCTAAGAACATTTTTTGGGAAGCTATTTTACTTAAGTGGAACTTGTGATATGAGCTGTACTGTCAATTTGTAAAGTTAACGTAAATTTTTCGGCAGCATAACAATATTACTATTCAAACTTAATCTATTTAAAAATAAAACAAATTCTAATGAAGAAAATTCGAAAAAAATTATCCTTCGAGCCGGATTTGAACCAGCGACCTATGGATTTCTACTTCTTTCCTTTCTACAGTCCACCGCTCTACCAACTGAGCTATCGAAGGCTACGTGAGCATTTCAGTGTTTATTTAAACTAAATTTAGAATAAAAAAAATTGATCTATACTTAACATCTTTCATTCGAGCTGTTTAGCATTCTTATGTTTTCTTAATATAGGTCTGTTATCGCTATGTAGTGTCTTTGTAGCCATAAATCTTTTTGTTGGAAACACCTTGAAAATATAAATATTTGTTTGTGTTTTGGTAGTTTAGAGGCACTTACCTCTAAAAAACATAGAGAGCATCTGAAACCAAAAAAAATTTACATTGAGGTGCGTCCAACGAGCGCTGATTAAGAAACTTATTGCATTGCACATTTTCGCGGGTTTACCCAGTTTTTAGAATAGGACAAGTTATCATTTTGCTAACAGGAGAACTAGCAAAAGTCGATTTACTATTTTTAGCATTTTATTTTTAAACTTCATTATTTTACTTTTCCGCAAAAAAGTATTGCGATTCACGAAAAATTTAAAATCTCGCTATAGTTGGGTCGCCAAAAGAATAATAAGAGTAAATAATTTTCGAAATTTTTTTGTTTGTTAATTTTTTGTTTCAATTTCTCCTAGCTAATTTCGGTTGCTTTGATAAACGCGCGGAAATGCCTGAATTGGTTAACAACTGTTAATTTTTGTTCGCTCTTATACAAAGTTTTTAAAAAGTCTTAATTTCTTTGTCTGAGAAAAAAACGATGTTCCCAAATTGGGTTTCCTGGTATTCAATGTGAACGAAAATTTGTGAGTACAATTTGGACTCGGGAGGTTTCAAACTTGTACTTGTAATCGATAAGTAAGACTACAATTATTTTGAAAGAGCTTAAGAAGTCAACAAAATTTATGCACGAAACATCTTCGTTTGAGTTTTTGTCAACTTTAATGGAGAAAATATTGAGTAATGAACTATGAAATAAGATTTTCTGTGTTAACGCTGTCGCAACGATGTGCTGAGTTGACCTGAGTACAATGCTCTTGAATTTTTTGCTCAGTGTAGAGTGGTGCATCTAAGTTGTACACTTTCTTGCAAGATAACCCTAAAACCTTTAATTTTAATATTTTGACGATCATTTTCTAATTGCGTGCTACCCCTTCATGACATCATTTTCGTCTCTTATTAGTAGAGCATTTCAATTTCATTGCTTCTAATATAGCCACAACTTTTGTTGTAGCCCGTTTTTGAGCACTGTTGCATCATCGCCGCCAAGACCGCTTAGGGAAACACACACAAATATACAAATACATCTTATACACATATAAATTTGTTTCTGTCTGTGTATGCCATATAAAATAATACGAAAAAGTCAACTTTTTATATTTATTAACATTCGCCGGCAAATGCCGCGAACTAGTTTCTCGTTTTACGATTGAAAATTTTGAAAAAAATATATTAACATACTATTTTTGTATCTTTTATAATTGTATCTAGAGACGCGCTGTCTGTACAACGAACTCTGACAAACTGTTTAATTAACTTTTTTTTATTTTTTATTTATCGCCCACGTTTTGCTCTACTTATATATCTAAATTAAATATTTGTTTAATTTTGCAAAAAGTTCACACTTTCTCAAACGGCTTATCTTTCATTTTATACTTTTTATATATGATTTTGACACCCATATGAAATTCCTAATCTTATGTTGTTTTTTTTTCATTCATGCTTTTTCTCATTTACTTTAGACTTTATATCTAAAGTTTTGCAAAATCGCTGTTTGTTGTTCTTGACTTTGAGCTCTTCTCATGCGTAAATTTCGCTCGGATGAGATTTCCGCACACATTCCATGGGCGTGAGAGCTTTTTGAGTTTGGGGACGCGTCATTGGGCGTCATATTTGCGTTTATTGTTGTGAGTTTCTGTGAGTATATGTTTAAAAATGTTTAGTACCTAAACGATAAGCATATAAGCAGATTTTGCAATGCATCGTCGCTTTAGAAAATTTAGAAAAAAACATGAACCATAACATTTTATAAAACAAAACGAAAAAATATCTTAGAAGTAAAAAACATGTGACGAAATCGTGGGTACTTGTATGCAAATCATAATATATATGATATAATTTATGTAAAAGAGACAAGATAAAAAACACTGTATATTGCAATATTTTTCATTGATAATGCAATTTTAAAGCACATTTTTAAAGGTTCTTGAAAATTATGTATTTGAAAATTTGATAAAAAAATACTCAGCATTTCGGCAAGCTGAGAAAAGTCTTTAGGACGTCCTATTAGACCACGCAGCTCAGTGTGATAGTTCTTTTATAATGGTTTTGGGCATAAAATTTGACCTACATATTTGTAATTAAAACCCACAATCTTTATATTTTATATTCGACAGCTCACTGATACATGTAATTTCCATTTGTAGTCGTCGCATAGCAACACTATACTAAGGTCTTACACAACACCTACAAATAGTCCGGCAAACAAATCAGACGGACTCACTTGAAAATCTCGCATGCAATAAGCGCATTTCGCGCACAACTAAATGGTTTGCATTTAATCATCGAATCGAATCTTTTTCCAACCGAATCATCATCCACCATATCTTCTAAACCTATAGCCAAATAAAAAAACCGCATATGAAAAGGTTTATCTACCCTTTAATACCTTTACAACGGCATACGCCTCGACCGGATCAGACGCTCTATTGCTCTTTGGAGCAGTTCAAACTCGAAGGAGGGTGAAATCGGCATATTTTTGACTATAACTTTTGATGTATTTATCCAATTTTGATAAATTTTATAACATAGATGCACATAATGCGCAAATGCAAACCTCTTTTAAGTTTCAAATTGATGTATTAAGCGATGCGGCTGTAAAAGTCTGCAGGGGAGAAAGGGGGGCAGATATCAACTTCGCCAATTCCTGTTACCTTTCCGGTTCTTATTCCCGTTCTCCTTCCGGTTCCCATTCCCGTTTCTTTTAGTATGTGTCGCCAGACTCTGTGCACAATTTTTGAATTTCCCATTCCCCTTCCTCAACCTCATTCCAAAAGCCACTTTCTCGCTTCGCTGAAAATTTTTGATTGATTTTTATATATTTGCGGGAATGAGGTAACTGCTGTAATTGAGGCTTGCCCATTCGGTATTTTTAATATACTTATTATTACTATCAAATGAACACATAAACCCACATATATTGATGACAAAATATGGGTTTTAAGCTTGTGGCATCGGTAATGGAACATTTCAGGCGATATTGAAGTAGTGACCATAAACTTTGTGCCCCCGAAGTTAGCCCTCTGAAAATTGCTTGTGACTTTTTTTTTATGTGAGCAAGCAGCAACTTTGACCCCATGTGTTGACCGTTGCTTTTATTTTTTAATCTATTAAAAGGACACGTACCACACATGAACTCTTTGTATGTATGCGTGTGTTTTATATTTGTGTGCGTGCCAAATTAGCAATTACTCCGCCTTAAAAGCTCACCTCACACTTTAACCTAGTTACATTTGTTGTGCCTTTCCAGTTACTTGATAAATGAAACACAAAAATGTCATGTGAAGTAATACTATAAAAATAAGAAACGCATTAAATAAGCTACTCATAAAATACACCTGCTACTCTTAACCATAGAGCTGCTCTTCTGTTTAATCCAAGTCTATTTCACTGCCTAATGTGATTACCATTGCCGAAAGGCATGTAAATATACCGACGAAGGGTTCTGATGTGCCGCTAAAAAGTTCGCCTCCCAAAAAAGAAACACCTTTTCACTCAATTTGTAGTCAACTCTAATGGGTACTTAGTATCTTCATACATCATATGGCCTTAGCCTTTGTAGGTGGACTGGCCATACTAGGGATGTAAGCCTTGACCAAAACATCGATGTTTACCATCGACATGGATCATGGACATCGATGTAGGTCGATGCATCGGACTAAAAACATCGATGCATCGATGGTTTTCCGATGTTTTATATTTACAAATTTGGCTTTTTATTATAGAAGAAATTTCGTTATATAATATGATATATGTGAAACTAAAGCTCTCTTAACATAAGAAGATTTCTGGATAATTTATAATATAGACCAATAGATCTACGATTAAATTATGTCAACATAAAAGTTTTGATAAATGTCCGCTTAGCAGTCTATTATGTTGAGAGTATGGCATTTGAATAAACTTTGAGATAACACTCTCAATTCTGCAAACACCATTTGCAAAACTGAGAATAAGTTACTTACTTTGGCATGATCTTGAATAATATTAGGTTGGCGTATGAGATGGTGAAATGTTCAATGGTTTTAAAAACAGCGATGTTTTGCCGATGCATCGTATGTTCGAGAACATCGGAAAATGACAGGCCAGCCATCGATGTTTTCGATGTATCGATGTTTTTTACACCACTAGGCCATATCTGTTGAACTTGTTTGCTGTTTGTTGTTGTTGTTATAGTTGCTCATACTTGGAATCAAATTTTGCATGTTCACAGTGAGTCGCTGCCTCGTAAACACGCAACAGTTTTTTATTTCGTCCTTTTCCTGTAGAAATTGTACATGACACGCGTGCCCATTTCTCAAGCCCACACACACTCCCATACACACACACACACACACACACACACACACACACACATACACACATGTATGTATTTTTTATGAAGTATGTGCCAGTGACAGGCTACTGTCAAATGAGTCAACTTTAAGGCATCAAAAGATTTGTATAAGAACAGTTAAGCTTGATGGATAAGCCCATTTCAACAGGTTTTTTTTTTCACAGGAAGGATAAACAGTAATAAACTAAAGTTTCCGGCTAAAGTAAAAGTTTGTTTGGGAACTAAAACGGTTAAGGATAGAATTTTAGCAAAGAAAAGCAGAAAATGCTTTTAATGGCACCAATTTCTTATAGTTTAACAATTGACAAACTTAAAAGTTTTTTCTTCGTCCTGTTTTAAGAAACGGCCAGAGGTTTTTTAATGCTTTAAGATAGGTTTACAGCATATTGATAGAATAGCGCAAAAAGTAAGTAAAGATAACTTTTTAAATGCCACTTCTGGTGGCGCCATCTATTGGTCGCGTTTAAAGTCAGAGCTACTTTTCAGCATCGATCGAAAAATGAACAGGGAATAAAGGGCAAATGTTAAGTTTGGTTTTAAACTCGGTCAAGGGTTTACCGAAGCTCAACATTTGTGTAAACAAGTTTTGTGTTCATGAGTGATTTGTTCTTCTTAACTGGTCATAACAAACCGCGCTTTCTACCTGGTCCTTCCAATGGAGACAAAGCCTGCCCATAAGTCACCTTCCTTCAAGAGCCACATTGGAGACCTTACGCTGTATATTAATTCGCTAATCGATTTCGTCGTTCCATCGAATGCCAAAGATCTTACGGAGTACACTGAATACGCTCAAACACTCCAAGGGCGTCATCACCTATGCTTCAGCGCCATAAAGCAAAACGGGAAAGAAAGTAAAGAAGAAAGGCAACCCTCTTATAGAGATAGTAATATCTATTGGTTATAGTGACTCTCCGCTAAAATCTTACTTACTTCTCCAGACGTCTCTGCTTTGTGCTCGAATCCTCTAATTGGTGATACCAATAGTGTAGCCTCTACCTGATTCTTCCAGGGGAGACATGGTCTGCCCTGGTATACCGCTAACTCGCTCGAGCTATCAATGATATCGATAGGCGGTCAACTGGAGACTCAATATAGGTATGTAGCGTTCATTTCGGCCTTTCGGAACATACTCTCCATCACAAGGTTGAAAAGGTCGCTAGGGGCCTTATCTGAAGCCTCAATCGGTTATTTTCCGTTCCGTAGACAGAATTTGCCCATATAAGAAAATGGTTTAACCCAGAAGGAGACTATCTGTATTAAAACAAACTTAATTTGGCAATTTGTGTCTGTTTTTTTAACTTTGAAGCACATATGTATATAGTTCATTACTGTTCAAAGTAAAGGTTCCCCTGAAACACTCTAAATTGCTTTTAAAGCTATTTATGTACACAAAGGATACTTAAAATGAAAATGGTAGAAGCACTAATAGAGAGAAAGGTCAACAAAATTTGAACAGTTAAAAAGCTATTTTCAAATGTGACAGCATCCTGTGAGTTGTTAATGGACTTGGTTGGCACAGCACATGAAATTCTTAGCATCAAGCCGACACATAAAGTGCCACCACACATGGCGTATGTGTAATATTTCTTGACAGACCACAGAATCGAAATAAATAGCAAGCTGCACCACATTTTCTTGCACACACACACACACGTCTATAGACATTGTTGTGCATTGCACACACTCACACTCACTCACACACACTCACTCACACTCACACACACACACACACACACACACACACACACACACACTTGTGCACATTGTGGCTACAAGCAACACTTATAGCCAGCTGTGTGCAGCGGCCAAAAAGATGAATGTAGGCCAAGACCAATATCAATTTGCTATGTCCGTTTAGTCCGACAGCCATAAGCCATTGTAAGCCGTTGTCCGTGTGTTTGTGTGTTTGTGGGGGTGTGCAGAAAGTGGGGCGTAACCATTTTTAAATTAATTTCCCCAGCGAAATTTTCATAGCATTCATTTATATATTGAAGGCATGCTGAGCTCAACGGGCGTGACACATTCCAGTAATATTGCAATGCATGAAATTGGCCCGAAAAGCGCCTTGTTGCATGCCATTTCATTATGACCATAAGGCACAATAAACTTCGCTACTTTGTCCTAGTTAAAGGCCTTAATGAGCGGCTGGCCAAAATTTTAAAACAATTAGCAACTCATTTGCAGGCAATTAAATGTTGCATTTTAATAGAAAATTAAATAGTTTTCAACAATCATCAAATTTGAGCTCTACTCAAATGTAAGCTATAATTGAATTAACCCTTTGCGTGCACATGCGGGTTGATATGAGCACAAGCGAATGAAATTAAACACGCACGTTTTGTGGCACTTTGAACCCTATTTGAAATACTTTCATCATATCGCAATGCGATACACTCAGAAAAAAAAACAGATCCAGATGAACTAATGATTTTTATAACAATCGTAAATTTTATTTTCAAAAAATTAAATCGATTAAACTAATTGATTATTAATACAGACTTTCTTTTGCCAGCGTGACGCACATTGCATTTTGTGATATTTTTGCAATTATTAAAAGTCTATTCACCTCAACATTGTGTTTGGAGAATTTAGGTGTCATGGCTCAAACGTGAATATAAAGGTGGGTGGGCTTAGATTCTAGCTCACCTCTAAACCAACTTGGAATATAGCTTGTGTTGCAAATAATGATCTTTGGCGAAGATTGCGTTTTCCTTTTTACGAAGAACGAAGAGAGAAAGGGGCGAAGTAAAACGTAACTCGGGTTGTCTTATCTTAGAGCTTTTGGAATGAAGATGAGGAAGAGGAAAAAGAAAAGGAAGAGAAGGAGGAAGAAGGATAGGACCTACATCAAGAGGGGCAAGGCGGTTGTGAGCGAAGTAAGAAGAGGGCGAAATGGAACGTAAATAGGTCTTGGAATGAGGAAGAGCAATAGCTAGAGGGAGAGGAAGAGGAGGAGGAGGAAAAGAACAGGGTGAGGAAGAGGAATAAAAACAAAAAGAGGCAGAAGAAGAATAAGAGAAAGCGTGCGGATGCCCCTAGTACATATAAGGGCATAGGGCGACGTTGTGGTTTACCAACTCATCGTCCACCTTGAGGATTACATTCGAGGGACCGCATCGCGATATCGCTATTTGGTCTCAACGGGTTCGGAATTCAACAGTTTTTGATTCGATACATGCCGCAATTCAGTCTATCTATAGCCATCGGATCTTAAGAAAGTATCACAGGCAGCGGCTTTCGCAAGCCTGCATTCTTCTCGTGTTGGGGTAGACTTTCTAGGTTTCCCAGGAATGCAGCAGTATGGATTTAACATCGGATTCGAGTGCCCTTCACTTAATGCGTAGTGAAATCTAATTTGAATTCCATGCTGAGGACAACGTCCAAAGGTTTTACTTATTCGCCCATAACATCAAGATTCGTTTCTCCATCGGACACTATATAATTGCCTAGTTAGTTAAAGTGGTTTACCTCCTTGATGCCCATTTGTCTCAGATTAATCCGCTAATGTGCTGAAGGCCAGTGTGAATTATTTTGGTCTTGTTGCAATTGATCTTTAGACCAGTTATGTCATCAATTACACATCTCGTTTCTCCCATTGTTGAAAACAGATATCGTTGGCATAATCCAAGTGGCTTAGCTTTTCAAACAGTCTCCAATGAATACGATGTCTCATAGATCACAATATCACTTTGAAAGAGTTGAAAAGCTGTTCAGTATGTAAAACGAAACATCTTGCGACGTGATAGGACTCCTTTAAAACAGCAATAATGTTTGGGGAATACTTTTCCTATCTAAAGATTTCAATATCCATACACGGTTAACTCGGCGGCTTAAAGGCGTTCTCACGGTCTACGAATCTATTTGATAACATACTTTATTTAAGTGTGAGATTTCATTGGAGACAAAATAAACAACTTGCCTCTTCTATATAAAGATTTCCATATCCATACGCGGTTAACTCGGCGGTTGAAAGGTCTTCTATCTATTTGATAACGTACTTTATTTGAGTGTGAGATTTCATTGGACACAAAATGAACAGCTTGATTGCGAAGAAAATTGAATGCCCTTCCTTCGTTTCAAATACTTAATGTACGGCTGCATTGCGTGCACTCAAGTTGTTTTTGTGATTTGCAGTGTCAACATGAAAGCTAAGTACCCAATGGGTGTGTGTTTTTGATGGAATGAGGGGTGGTCATTCGAGTGCAAGAGGGGTTAACATTTGCTGCGTTGAATATATATTGACATTGGCCATCATGGTTGTTGCACGTGACGTCATAAAGTCAAAGTAGATTAAAAAGCAATGCGACGGTGACAGAAAAAAAAAGGAAATCGTGTGGCATGCTAACGCCCATGCCAAAGAGCAACAGAAAGCAAGAAATCCAATCCACATTCCAACTATTACATCGCAATAATAAAATTGCAAAAACGGGCAAAACTTTGTCACTAAAAATAGTTTTAGCCAAGCGTAATAATCCATAGATTACGATGTCTAAAAACGAACACTGAAAAAAAAAGAAAAACCAAAGCGCGCTAAAAACTATTTTAGCGTTGTAATTAATGCGAAATTAATGGTCAGCAGACACGGAGGTTTCGATGGTCGGGAGGACGCGGTGGCAGGGTGTGACTGCAGTGAACTTGAAGCACCCAAATGGGTTTTAATATTTAAACATTAAAAGCTGCTTACACACAGTGCCAAGGGAAGTGCGGGCCGAGCCACAAAAAATGCGAAAACTTTGTCAAGTGCATGAAATTATAATTGCAAATAATGCTGAAGAGATTGGCTGGAGGAAACGCCCAGACAAAGTTCAAGTGCCAAGCGAATGTAGGCAATGAAGATGCTAATGAAGTGTGCAGACAAATGAGTGTGTTTGTCAGAGTGAATGAGTGCGACTGTAAGTGTGTGTGTGTGTGTGTGTGTGTGTCAGACTCAATGAGTGTGAGTCTCTGTGTGTATGAGAGTGTGAACGTAAGATAGCAACTTGTCTGCTGCACTTCTAGCGCTGCCTTTGATAGGCGTGGGAGTTATGTGCTTAGTAGTATGTTTACACATTAAGTTGTATTATTAACAGACAAGATAAGCTATAAATTTGTGTTGTAAATGCATTTAAAATGCAATGAGTTATGACATAGTTTAGAAGCAACTATGATAGAGAGTTGTATATATGCTTATACTAGGGGGCTCGACCCCCTGCTAGCTCCGCTCGCCATTGGCCTTGCCCCTTTCGAGGTAGAGCATATTCCTCTTCTCGTTTTCCGTCCTATTTTTCTACTTCTTCATCCTCTTCGTTTTCCTCAACAGTCATAAAAGGAAACAACACATTTTACGTTTCACTCCGCCCCTTCTCGCTTCGCTCACAAACCCCTTGCCAATCTCTAGAGGGATCACATTTCTCTTCATATTCCTCTCCCTCTTCCCGTTCCCCTCCCCGAAAGAATGGTATGGTAGGCGTTGAGATTTTGTGTCATTTTTGTAGTTTAACGATTGTTTGCTATAAAGTGGACCAACCCGGTTTCACTAAAACGTTCTTTCTCTTTCTCATCGTCTTCCTCCACCTCTTCTTTTAAGCTTCCTCATTCTCATTTGAAGAGCATTTCAAGGCAACCTCGTTGCCCCTCTGTAGGTAAATCATGTTCTTATTCCTCTCACCTTCCTCTTCCTTTTCTCCTTCCGGTTCCCCTTCCCGAACCTATACGTAGATGTTGCCAGACTCTGCACAGTTTTGGGAAAAAATAATAGTAGGCTATGAGATTTTGTGCCATTTTATGTAATTTTACGCTTTTTTGTCTATCAAATTAAGACTATACTTTGATAATAGCTTCGACAGGTTTAAGGTGTGGGTGTTAACAGCGAAATTCTGTCACAATGGAAGGTGTTAAGATATTGCCAGAAAAAGAGCCTATTTTTTATTCCAAGGTTTACACCAATATGCAAAACAATTCGTTCAGCGGCTTAGACATGAAAAGAAACAAGACATTCAGACAACCAGAGATACTTTCGAATTTATAATATTAGTGTAGATGTAAATTTTATTGTTTAGATTAAGCTATTTTACTTCACTGATTCAATGCTTTAGATATTATTTGAAGAAGAGAATCAGACCGTGTCGTATGCGGTCCCGTTTCTGTTTCTCTTTCTGCATTACAACCACACCGTTTTAGGTGAACGACAAGCATCATTTGTGTGTTTTCCGATACTCGTTTGCGAAATAGAATATCAGAAACAAAAGTACTTTGATTAGTATATATGGTATTAAACCTATGGACATAAAAACCAATTGTCACATATTTCATAGTCTTAACAGCCAGCATTTTATGTTCAAAGCACACACACGGCCCATAAAGCGAAATATAACGCATACGCCGCATGTGCCACATTTACCACATTTACACAGCAACACTGCAGCAGTAAGAGCAGCGGTTCGCGGCAGTGGCAGCATCTGTTCAATATTTAGGAATACAAAATTGTATGTTTATTTAAATTGCAACTGTTTGTTGGCGACCCTGTCTATAAAATGTTCATTTTAAATGAAACAAACGCAAAATGCCAATGAAATGTCATGCCAAAATCTATGCCAAGTAAACCAGACATTTAAAAACATGCACACGGACGCACCCACACACAATTGCACTTATGTCTTATAGAACAAATGCCAGAGAAAACCGTTCGATATGAGAAAACAACGCTAGAACAATAAACGTTCGAAATCGAATCAAAATAGCAACAGGCCAATATGGCACAAGCAATATAATCAAAAGAAATCCAATAAGAATATAGTATATACCATATGTAAATATGCCAGTTGCATGTATATGTATAATGTGATGGCAAACAGCTGCTGCTGTTGTTCCCGATATCCATATGTCGGCCTATGCGGCGTATACTTACTATATACACTTATCATACTACAATGGCAGTAGCTTCGGGCTGAATGAGTGACTGCGGTGCTTGCATACCAAATGAATGAGTGATAAATGGCACAAGTTAACTTTAAGTCTTTGCTTTGCTTTGGCTGACATTTTGTATTCATTGTCATTTCCTAGCTGAATAACAACTGTCTGGCATTCTTGGCTATAACAAAGTCGCATCAAAACGCGTGCGTGAGTCTATTTCTCTAACATATAGTAGTAAACAAGGTATTAGCGCAAATGTGTGTGTGTCCGCCGGTATTAGCCAATAAATAGCTGAGCGTGCAACACGTGTCCAACGATTGATGACAACTGATGTCAAAGACTACGAGCAATGTTTGGGCATACGGCCTTGATTGAATTCTTTGCGTCTGATTACAAAAGCTCTGCTGAGTTCTATGTATGTCTAAAACCAGCAAGAGTCTTGAACGTAACTGTACAAGTTGCTTAGTTCGAACTAAGCTTCGATTTAAGAAAGGTTTGAGTTCCAGCCTAATGCATAACGATTGGTAACAATCATCTTAGACTTTAAACATTTATGGAAGTTTTATCGTTGGTTTACAAACCTGTTTAACAAAAGTTTAGGTTCGACTCATGGTAGCCCTAAAACAATTTAGTGAGACAATAAACAGTGAAAGCGGACTTGAATGTCTTAACAATAGCATCCACACTTTTGGCATTCAGGCCTGTTTCCCTTCTCTCTTTGGGTACGATGCTCTTAATTACCAAAATAGTATTCTCATCTACTTCAATTAAACTCATTATTCTATATTTATTCGGAAAGCTCATTCAATTTAAGACTGCATGATACACAACACTTTATGTTTTCTGCTCCGGAGCGTAAATGAAGAGTGAGGATGATTTCCCAGCTCGGAAACACACCATATATAGCTGGCCGTGTTTAAAGCATTTAATTCGCAGATTTATATCGCCCACTTTCAGCGACTGCCTTGTGAACTGAACTGGAAGGGCAAATCGGTTTAAATCAAGGAAATTCGCGGTTGTAGGCATTTTTCTCTCTTCAACGGTCCTTCCAAAATCCTTGCACCTATCACATTGTTCATTATCTTCAATTTCGGGGCACGACAGATCCAAAGAGAGACTTCGTCTTCGTTTTCAACACGATCTATCGATTTATATGAACTCAATACTCCCGGAATTTCAATTCAAATCTACTAGAATTGCGCCTGTACTCAATCAATCGTAGCTACGATAATTTTGACAAATGTTCCGGAATTTGTCCATTTCTAATTCTCGCAGTTCTTTGGAGAAAACTTCTGTGGTTCTATACTGTTGCAAGAACACTCGCATATTTATACTCAACGAAATGATTGGCACGTATCACCACAAATACGATAACTTGAGGCATGCGTTCCTTCATCCGCCGCAGTTGATTTCGGAATTACGGAAAGTGTTTGTCGGAAGTCGCCCGCCAACAGTATCATCACGTTATCAAAGTGATAAATATTGTTATGCAAATCTTTCAATGTTTGATCGAGTGCTTTTTATGATCTGGTAATGTTTCTATTTCCCTATTTATGATGGGAGTGTATTTCGGATGGTAGTGTATTTAGGCGAGGCGTCCAGTTAGAATTTGATTAAGCTTTTAAGAGAAGAGGCAAGGTACAGGCGTGAGAAAGAGATAAGAAGGCATGCGGCTATGAAGAGAAGAACATATTATAACTAAAAAAGTTTTTGTAGAAGAGAAGGACTTGTCTGCCTCTTAAGAGCAGCGATAGAGCCCACTACTTTACATAGCACATTGGGTCCAATTGCCAAATTTGTGCATAGAGTCAAATCAAATGCAATTGTAATATAACATTTTTAAACTATAACTCTATATATAAATAATCGATAAATATATTCGCTTTTACTGCAACCCTGAAGTTTTTATCGACCTGAAAAGTCAAATGTTCAGTCATGTGATTTTTGTGATAAAATTGGTAGGAACTTTTTGCTAACTTTGCACGCTTGCACTTTTCATATGTTTGGACAATAAGTTCATGTAAATAATGGAAATTGAAGGTCAGGCATTCTTCATAGCCTGATTAAACCGGATTTCAACCGAAAAAGATTTTGTTAATATTTGTTACGTGCTATTTGTGTGCATTGTTATGCTTTCTTCAAAAAAAAGAAGAGAAAACTCTACCAAGGTGCTCATCTTCTGTGGCGTAGAACTAACAGTCTGCAGATCTCTGCCAAAAGTTAACTATGTTAAAATAAAGAGCAAAGTGTGTATTTATTATTGTTACTAATGCTTTTTGTGGTTTTTCGCCGTTTACGGGGCTCTCGTAGTATTTTTATACCCTGTACACACACGCATTTCGTGGTTTACACCCACACTATAAAAGCTATGCAATTAAAACTTACCACACTGTTACTATGCACGTGTGGTGTACAAATAATCGACATCAGATAGAAACTTATAAAGATATAGGTAATAATATGCCAATTTTAGAACACCTTTCTACAAACTGCAACAAAACTTAACTTTTTATAGATATAGAACCCCCAAATTTGGTGTGGATTCTTGTTAGGCTTTTATACCAAACAATGCTGACTTTTTACAAAATTTTACAGAGAAGCTTGCCATGCCGTCAATAAATTCATTGTTTATATTGAAACAAGCACAATGTAATCACAAATGCACAAATATCGTCTTCTAATCATTCATTTTATCATTCAAAGGAAATAAATTTGCATGATTCTATACATAGAATAGAGTGTAGAACTAATTATTATTGTTTCAAATGGCTCTGCCTTCTGCTCGCTCCGCGCGCCGACCCCCGTGCCCTTCTTGAGGTAGATTAAATTCTTCTTCTTGTACCCATTCCCCTTTCCTCATCCCCATCCTCTTTCTCATCTTCATCGTCTTCTTCTAACTCTACCTCTACCTCTACCTATTAGTAGACGTTGCCAGACTTTGTGCATTTTCATATTTTTTGTAATTTTTTGTAGTTTTAAGCTTTTCCATTATGGTTAATTATGCATTATATATTAAATTAAAAAAAACGCCAATCAGACGAGCCGTTTTCGAGTAAAATGGATTCAGACATACATATATACATTCTTTTTTATATATACATTGTTCGAACCGAATCCAAACTTCACAAAAACCAACTACAGACCATCCCCAACCTTCTCTAACATTTTTGGTTGAAATCGGTCGACACGTATTCGCAGTTAGTGACATCAAAATGTATAATGTAATGCAATATGGGCGATGAGGGTAGGCGTGGCCAAAATGTTCTGAAAATTTTATGCGGTCTCTAATTCTCATATATATCAAAGTTTGGCTCTGTAATATCATGTTTAACAGACCTTATACCAAAAAAATTGGCGATAGGCCCCAATGTGCATGGTAAAGGAAAACAGCGGTTAAGTATTGTCGAAATCGTGAAGTAAAGCTAAATGGGCTTCAAATTTGTCACGTCTATCATGAACTCTGATCGGCTGCAATGCTCAATTTATTTCAGAATCTGTAAGCGTAACTAAAGCGATGAAATCGGAAGTAGAATTGAGAAGCGACGTAATTATCGGATCTGCTGCTAAATCTTACTCAAACTGTTGCGTTCGAGAACTACATAGTTTTTAGTTTCAGCTAAATTAAACATTAAGCACTTGGTCTTAGTTTATTAGCGTATTCTATATAGTATTTCACTTCCATTACTAGCTTTGAGCTAATAATAAAAAACGTTTCTGCTACTTTTTGTGTTTCTACTACTTTTTTTGTACGAAAGCTAAATGCTCTATCAGTTATTATACCCTGTACACAAAGTGTAAAAGGGTATTATAGATTTGTGCAATGTATGTAACAGCCAGAAGGAGGCGTGGCAGACCATATGTTCCATGGGCAAAAATGATCAGGTCCATGTTATAAAGTGTTTCTCAGAGACAAGCGTTAGAGCAAACAAATTTTACCAAAAGATGCCCATTTTCCCGGAAAAGTGCAAGTTTATCGATTCATGTCTCACCCCCTTCAGAGGTTTGCGTCGTGTTTATGTGCATCTATGTTATAAAAATTATTGCTCCAAAATTCCAATACCTGTAGTTATGGATGCATATGAGCTAGAGTTCCAAAATTTGATGTGGAGACTCATGTGAGCCAAATCATTAAAACTGTATTCACCTTGTTCCAATAGAAGCCCCCCTTCCTCTCTCGCAATCGATATACTTTAATAACTTCCGCACACCGCAAAATATTGATTTAACATATACATATATTTTTAAACGTGTTTTTAATATACATATGTTTCAAAATTCAACGTTATGTCCCAAGAATACTGGAATTATGAGCGTAAAATTAATTTTTGCCCCTTAAAAACCAACTTCTCAATAGGAAAACATGTCAATTGGAACTTACCAATAGGAAAATGTTTACAGGCTTATTGATCTTATGAAAAGAGACATACCGTTTCCATTTTACCGTATTTATTGTTTATAAAGAAAAAGGGTAGAGGGTATTCCACAGTCGGGCTACGTCCCGACTGTCTGCATCAAATTTTTTTAGTTTAGTTTTTTGTCTAGCCAAAATGCCTATAGTATTTGCCTAATGTGGCTGGTTGAGTTCGAGGCCCATATGACAAGAGCAGCGGAACAAGCAGCCGGTTGGCACTTGAGCTTTCATGCCATGCCGGCTGGCATTCGCTGGCATGCATGTATTCGTGTGTATCTGTGTGAGTGTGTGCCGCTGGGATTCTGTTTTTGTTGTATTCCTAGTATATTAGCCATATTATACTGATGAGTTTGAATGGTGGCGTCGCTTTGCATACAAACAAAATTAAAATTCACAACTAATTTTCTCAGCTATGCGCTATGTGTGTGTGTATGTGTGTGTGTATCTCTGTGTGTGTATGTGTGTGTGTGTGTGTGTATCTGTGTGTGTGTTCATGTATTCTATTGTTCTTGTTGTTCTTTTATTTAGCTGCGAGCTAAGCGCTAAAAATGAAGAATTAAACATTTGTACTACATGCTAAATTACGTCATGGTTCTAGGTGTGTGTGTGTGTGTGTGTGTGTGTGTGTGTGTGTGTGTGTGTGTGTGTGTGTGTGTGTGTGTGTGTGGTGTGTGTGTGTGTGTGTGTGTGTGTGTGTGTGTGTGTGTGTGTGTGTGTGTGTGTGTGTGTGTGTGTGTGTGTGTGTGTGTGTGTGTGTGTGTGTGTGTGTGTGTGTGAGTGTGTGAGTGTGTGTTTATGTGAAATTAGCGGCGCTTTGTTATTGTTGCTCTTTGCTCAGTTGTATGTATAATTTTTACCCTATACAATCTTTTGTAGTTATATATTTCTTTATCGCTTTTTTTGTTTATTTTTAAATGTTTCGGATGTGCAATTTGAACTTCGGCGAAATGCTGTCTTAGTCATATTGCAGAATGAGTTTCCTCTTAATCAAATATTTAATTAGTTAGTAAGAGAATCATCCCGTGTGGTGAGCGGGCTAGAGAATATCACCTCAGCAGGTCAAAGCTTGTCGTACTAGGCGACTAAATATGACAATGGGATCTTTTTGAGACCAGTAGAGGCACCCCAGGCCTTAAAAGGGTTGTGCGTAAAACCACAATTCCAATGTAAGAATGTTTTACATCAGGCCGTAACCCGATAAAGGGTTGTAATGGCCAGTTAACAAGAAGTAAGAGAATCATAATATTGTAATCATTATATTGCATTTCAAGTGAAAGCTATGCTTATAGTTCTTACTTTTTGACATTTATTGTTATTTTAGCTTCTTTGAAGCTAATCTTCTAAGAAGATAGAGTGTACGCCATATTATTGTGGTATGCCAGCCTTCGGGGCTGAGGGGAAGAGTTGTAAAAGAGTTTTTGGATCGTTATGTCATTGAGTGGCTACTCACATCCCTTGTGTGCCCGATTTTGGGAAATGGTTTACATGTATGGAACCCTCAAAATGGTAATTGCGCTGTCAAACTGCCTAACACAATATCATAAAAGAATCATTTGGTGCTGTTTCAGCTGCTGACACTGAAAGAAACACGAATCTCCTTAGGGATTTTGTTGTATTATAGCGCTCAACATTGACCACGGTCTATATTAAAACGAATCAACTTTTACACTATATATTTTTAAACCCGTTGACTGATACGTAGTACCTGAAACTTTAAAGCCTTAGAGCCAATGTGCTTTCCTTGCAAAAGGTTTAATGCTGCTTCACCGGTTGACCCGGTGCTTAAACTCGTTCTGCTCTTTAAAGTCTCAAATTCTAAGCAATTATTATTATTGACTTTTTTAATCTACCTTTTCTGAGCCAATTTTCTTAACAAAAAAATACCACATAATGAACATTAACTATTTACACACACACACTCGTACTATATGGTACATATATGTTGTCATGTCGTGCATCGTACAACAATGACTATGTTGCAAACATGTCCTGCCCGACAGCTTAAAATGGCTTCCAATTGCCGCCCTAGGGCAAAAACTGCACATAAAAGAAAAGCGGAAAGAAAAATTGAAACTAACCCAACCCAAAATGGTGGCAATGACTGTTAGAACTATGGCTGCTACTCTGCTACAGAGTGTCTTAAAAAAGCGCGACGGCTACAACCTTCTTTTGTGTGTGTGTTTAACCTTTTATGTGTTTCAATGTGTGGGTTTGACCCAAAGTGTAGTCAAGTTCCTGCCATTTTTAGTTGCATGTTGCTTGTTTTTATGGCTCCACGGTGGCCCAAAATTAGGCGTGCCCAACTCTCAGCCTAGTTTGTTTTGGCTTTAGTTTTCTTTGTTTGTAATTAAAAGTGTGTCAATGTTTATTTCCGCAAATTAGTTGTACGTTTAATTAAAGGACTATAAACGGCAAATACTTCAGGCTGTCTGTCTATTTCTAGCCCTCAGTCGTTCTCACTCTCTGTCTGTCTGTCTGTCATGGCTTAAAGTTACAACCCACTTTTGACAGTTGTTTATCATAAAGTTTGCTTGTGGGTTGACTTTAATGCACTTTACTGGGTTTTGTGGGCAGTGCCCGCATCTTGTGCTGCTCCTGCTGCTGCTGCTACTGCTTTTGCTTCCTCTTGTCATTTAACATTAAGCGTGCGACATGTCTGACAACCGCGAGTCCTTGGCAAGATATCCAACTGGCAACAAATTTGCAACATGCTGTGACAAGCCGCGCCTTCTTTACTACGAGAAGGAGCATGTGTTTGCGGAGCAGTGAATTTTACATACTCTTTAAGAGTTTACCTATCAATAGCTTGGATACTTTTCGCGCTTCTGATATATTGTCCTCTAGTAAAAAAAAGTACTAGTTGTAGTATCCTAATGAAAGCTAAACTTAGATCTTTGAAAGACGCTGTTGTGGGCTTCAACCTTACAATAACCAAACTGTTAAAATGAAACTTGCGAAATTTATGTTAGGAATCGAACTGTAATAAGTGTTTAATACCAAAGAATATTCACGAGTTTGTGTTTGGAAGACTTGCAGATTGATGAAGCTTTCAAAAGTCAAAAAATTCGAGTAATTGTTATTAGGAAATGAGAAAAGCGTTTGCGAAATTTTGGCCAAAAGTAGTGTTAGACGAAACACGCTTTGATTACACTCGTGATGATCCCAGTGTTTAAAAAAGTTCTTCCCTGATTGGCAGAAAAGGCCCATGACCACTCCCATCGCCAATCCAAACGACGGAGAAACACAGCTTCTGGTGGAAACACTGTACTGCCATGCTTAAAACGATGGCAGCTGAACTGAGCTCAGATTAGTCTCGAGACTACCTCCTTGGCTTTCGTTGTCTTTGCTGAAAGCATAGGTGAATTCTGTTGTTGCAGTTAGTTCATGGCCTATAAACTCTCAGTTACCCTTTCAAAATAGCAGTCATGATCTTCGTCGATGCAGCTCCTAACCCAATACTATGTTGCGGAATTCGTTCGATTCACCTTTATAGCTGGTTACCACAAAAAACACTGTTTGAAGCAGCAGGCTGCAACTTCGAAGAACTTAAGTCGATTAACATTTCCCGACTATATTCCGGACAGACCCGTTAATGTTATGCTTTATCGCGTAAACGCTTATTAAAACTAGTGGGCTCCACCCCCTGCTCGCTTCGCTCAACAACGCCCGTGCTCCTAAGAGGTAGACAGTATCTTTTTCTGCTTCCTTTTCAATAGGCAAATTTTGGTCAACGTTGTGATTTAGTAGTTTCTTGCCGCTTGTCATATTTGAATGATACATGAATATATGAAGAATATATTCTTTACGCATTTGACCTTTTCGACGTAGTTTATGTTTCCTCTCTGAGATTTTACGTATGAGACGGGCATAATAAATGATGCCCGGAAGCTTTTTAGGCGATCACGATTATCATGCATCGTTCTACATTTGTTCCATTAGTTAGATATATTTCACAAAAAATTAATTCGAATGTTGCTTCTAAGTGTAAGTGTGTTGGTGCGATATTGCAATTATGTTACGATTCCTTTTCAATCTCTCTAGAAAATTAATTTCAAAGAGTCAACTGCCCATGAAACAATTCATACCTTTCAAAAGATTCTCAAACTGGGTTTAAGCACAACAGCACAAATAGCTAGTTGTATTGCTCTATCCTACATATCTTGCTTACTCTAACAAAGTGTAACTTCCCTCTTAACTAGAAGGGACGCCTCCTCCAACTGCTAATTAATTATAATTACCAAAACAAATTGTATACACTTGCACTTTGTAAGCGTATAAAGAAACAGCAAGACTTAATGTTACAACATTTATCTAATATCATTTCTAATTTATTTTCTGCACTTTTCTGCTTCCTTTTCCACAGCGCTTCCTTTCCCAGCGGTGGCCATCGCAGCACAAACAAATTGCAACTTTTATGAATGAGACGAGTTACGGCACAGCAACAGTAAGGACGAAGACGAGGACTACGCCAACAAGTAGTCGACGTGCTTGTGTGTTGGTATTGGTGTGAGCAGCAGCAGCAAACCGTACACAAACATGGTGTTCAGTTACGGGTGTCTGGTGCTGCAGCGCGCCGTAGTGCCAGCCGTGCTGGTACTAGGTAAGTATTTGCAACAAACTATCTCATACATATTTGAAATTAACTGAATCCCGTTTAAATTTGCAGCTTCGCTTATGCGTCCAGTGGGCATATCCTTTGTATATATGCTCATGTTCTTCATGTCACCATTCATTCCATTGGCCACAAGACGCAACTTCAAGGGCTCAGTTACTGCATACTTCATCATACTTCTGGCACTGAGCACTTTGGTGCTGCTCTGTCACATTGCACTGCAGGTGCTGGCCTTGAGCATAGACTTGCCCATCTATAAATGCTCCTTTAGTGAGCGGCTGCTGCGGCACATTGGCTTCATCAGTTTCATTGATCTGAAGTGAGTATGGCAAGCCGTTAGAGGCAGTTTAGCGCTCATCTCTAAACTTTTATGCGCATTTTCAGACCGATTGCCATTGTTGAATGGCTGACGCCGGAAGTGCTTGTCTTTGCCACATCGCTGGGCTCGTATTTGACAGTTAAGCGGCTATCAGCACAAAACACAGCCGCCGAGCAGCTGGAGAATGGTGAGGTAGTGGATGCGCTGCCCAATGTAGCTGAGGATGCAGGCACGACGGGCGCATCGACGTCTGCAAATGGTGGCGATGTGCAGGCCACGGCCACAACGCCGCTGCAGAGAAAACGCGTCTCAATGATAAGCCAACACATACATTTTGAAGGACTGATTAAGATTTGTAAGTAGAGATAGGGTCCGAGACAAAGCGGTTAATAGATCGCATAGCCGTCAATAGTTTCTTAACTACTTTACTACTAGCATGTGGCGAAGTTTAGCCACATAGAAGTTTTCTTTTCGGAATATCTAAAATAAATTAATGGGTGACTTCATTGTGCAGGTTTTGTAGAGTTTACTAGAATTGCGGTTAAGTAGAAGTCATACATTAATCGAAATAGGGGTTCCCCTGATAGCCATTTAGGTCGCTCTACGGTGCGCCTTCATTCTGCCCAATAAAAGAGATAAGGCTTACCCTATTAAAACTATTTTCAATGAGGCTTTTGAGGCAATCCTCGCATAAGCATATTCATTCCTTTCCGATCTTAAATTTGGAGCAGTACCCAGTAAAGAACCCGTTCGTGATGCGCTCTTTACTCGACTTGAGGCATGCAAGAGTCATATTCATTTTAAATTATATGAGGCCAAATATTGGGAAATTCTTTTGTGATCGATCAGCTTGTTAAACCACATACATAAATATATCATAACATCCGCATCATCTTCAAACTAACGATACTTTTTCATCTATTGACAGCTCCCTTGTTCTGCCTGGCTACGCTGTTCTTTGCCGCCGTTTTGCGTCCATCTGTGCCCGGTGGCTTTTATTTTCTTATTTTCCTACTGGCAGGCACGTACTGGGCTTGTTGCCAAACATTGCAACGGTGCGTATGCGTAATATCGAAATGCTTCAATCAATCTTATGGTTTTTGATTATTACTTTCAGTGGTTTTGCGTTGCTATTACGCTTGGTCATGGCTGTCATTGTGGTGCACGCCTTGTGCATTGTTTCATATCAAACACCCTGGATGCAGAATCATCTCAATCATACGAGTTTGACGGCACGGTAAGCGTTTGTTTGAATAAGTACTTTCGCAAGTTTTTTCTAATTCATCTTTATTTTCTAGCCTAATTGGCTTGGAGCCTTTAATTGAATCCTATTGCTCGCCGGACATTCGCGTTTTATTATATAACAATACATTATCCTTGGACTCGTATTTAAATCCTTTTGCCTTGTTCTTTGCCTACTTTGCATTGGCGTTGACCACAAAGCATCTTATCAAGCCGCGGGTAAGTTTATTATTACACCAAATTGGTCCGTCTGCCTAAAGTTATTTGATTGGTTTTTATTGCCATGCGGGTTTTTTATTTTTCCATTTGCAACTAACATTACAACTTTTATAACTCTTTCTGACCTGCTGCAACATTGGAAAATTTGCTGTTTTTAAATTGAAATTCAAAATAAAAATAAACATAAAAATAATAATGCACGCATTTAACAATAAAACATTTAACGTCAATAACATTTAACAACAACAACAACTGGTTGCGTCTGCGCTGCTCACTAACACCATGAAAAAAAAAACAACAACACCAACCACACCAACACATAACCGACACCCATCCACTATGCACACACAACACACACACATACATGCTCACGCTGCTCAGTTGGAAACGAAACCTGCCACCGCCTTTGGACAGCAACTAGAGAACAATAGCAACAACACCAACAACAAAGTCAACCGCCAATTGTCCCTGCTCACGACACAAACGTCACGCGGCGGCAGTCGCAAGGATAGCAGCGGGGCAACAACAACTGCCACAAGCACAAACCGAACGCAACGTTTGAGTGTAAGCGTATGTTGTGTGGCCATTAATGGGCGTGAAAGGAAGGGCGTGTATTTGTGTGCGTGTGTGTGTGTGTGTGTGTGGGGTGGTTTGGGACTATGCCAAGTGACGCCAAGTAAAGCGGCGCCCACGCCAATTACGGCACAAATGTTTGGGAGTGATTTGAGTATGTATGAGTGTTGGAAGCAGTGTGTATAAAGTCTGTGCTAAGCCAGACCAACTACGATGCCATGTGATACCAAATGTATTATATACTCGATACCTCAGACACTTGCCGGTTAAAATGAAGTCTTAACTTAGTGAACAATTGCCAAAAGTTAATAAATAACCAGTGAATTGTTTGTCGGTACTAATTTATTCCAATCGATACTTTATACTATACTATTCGATGCCAATCAATAGCTAAAAGTTCCAGTCAAGTGTTAAGCTTTCGATATCAAACGATACCTTTCCATACAAATTTTAGCTGGATTCAAACCGATACTTTTGACATAAAAAAGTCTATTCAGGCAATTACGAGTACTTGACATTGTTACCAAACGATACTATCGTGTTCAATACAAATTGATAACTGTAAGTCTGAGTCAAGACTTGAGCTACCTTTCGCTACAAATATCTCTAGTCAAAGTTGGATGGATGGCGTGGATTCAAATCGATACTTTTGACATATGAAAGTCTATTAAGGCAATTACGAGTACTTGACTATGTTAACAATCGATACTGTCGTATTCGATACAAATTGATAACTGTAAGTCTGAGTCAAGTCTTGAGCTACCTTTCGCTACAAATATATCTAGTCAAAGTTTAAGCGACAATTAGTTAACCTCAAGTTTTGTTACTTGATCTTGGTATCCAACTATGCCGATGGATTGGAACCAATACTTTTAATATCAGAAGATTTAGTAGAGCAATTGTACACGCAAATGAGTTAACATAAATTATTGTTATCTGAAAGTGTATACATATTCAAGTATATTGATGTTAGAAAACTATACCAATCGATACTTTTAATACCTGAAAAAGTTTAAAGTCTACTTTAAGCGCACTTTCAGCACGCGTACGTGTGAGACTGCTTGTGTTACTGTTTCTATTAGACCAACGCACTCATGGGCAAAATAGAGAAAGAACACATGTATGCAATGTCTTGGGAATGGTCGCTTTTTAGCAAGTCGACTTAATGCAACGGCCAAAGATTCCATTCTATTACTTTCTTGCTCTTTGATTGATGCCAAGAGATCTTTACCAAGAGTTTGAAACCAATGGATACTAATATATCGTTATCCAGTGATCGATACCAAGAGACCGATATCAAGTTATCAGCTTTCCAACAATGCCAAAATTTAGTCAAAACACAACAATTATCAATTTTTAAAAGCAAACCAATGTATTGTTCCTTTTATTCTGCTAAAGTACTAAACGATACTACTCTGGCAAACAGCTGTTAAACGCTGAGAAAATGCTTCCTATTTACAGCTACTAAACTATCCAATTAATAGCAATAACTTTACACGATACTATATTCGATACTTTTAACTCTTCTTCTTTGAAAAGCTCTACTTCAAAATGGATGTCTAATATACAATACTTTATACTACCTAAATACTATTTGTATATTAAGCTCTATAACTCTAGATTGAATTTTTTTAACTTGCTAGTTTTGTTTCGCTTTCTATTTCTTATGTTGTATTATCTATTCTTTTTGTTGTTTGTTTTTTTGTTTGAATTTTTTTGTTTATTATGCTCTTTTTACTTCTGCTTTAGGTTTCTTTACGCCGTGAACAACGTTCAACATTAAATGAACCGACTGAGACGACGCCTGTACGTAAACTAACTCCACTTTTCTCGCCACTCGCTCTCTTAAATACTCGTTACTAAACATTAGAAAGCGATTTAACCCTATATAGCCTAGTAAATCTATCTCTTACTCTTTCTCTATAGTTATATATTTAACTGTTTGTCATTGTAACTACTATATTAACGTTTAACTACTAACGCTTTATATGGCAGCTATTTCAAGTTTGCTTAAAAATTTCATGAATTTATTTGAACTAAACATATTACTAATATCTATGCAAGTGTTTGTATGTGTGCGTGTGTGTCTTGGGTCCTGCATAGCATACAACTGTAGATAGTTACACAAACACAGAACCTCTAGAGTACACCTTTCTAGTGGCTAGAACTAAGTTTTGAAACTATAATACACATAGTGTAGCTGCCCATAACTCTGTATATACAATAGATGTAACTATGAGATACTTTTATGTGTTGGAAAGCATACGAAACAGCTTCTTAAACTATTCCGGATTCCACAGCTGGTGCGTCAAAATACGCGCAAGGCGCGCGCTTCTCAGGCTTTGGAGTCCGCGGCAGCGACAGCGCCTACAACATCCCGTGGCAATGATATACAACTGGACTCGATGGATCAACGTTCCGAGGTCGAGAATACCACCTCTATATTGGATCAGATATCGTATGGCTTCGTCAGCGTGGGCGGATTTATATATCAGAATAGTTATATATTCACAAACATATTGATGATGGTAAGCTGATATTGATGTGGTTAATACTTCGTAGCCTAATAGATGTGCATATTTCCAGGCCTGGTCCATTGTTTACCATAGCTGGTTGACCTTTGTCTTGCTGCTCTGGGCCAATGTGCTATGGATGATACCCAATCAACGCAAAGCCATGATGCGTTCCAGCCCATTCATAGTTCTATATGCCGAAGTGCTGCTGGTGGCGCAATATATCTATGGCATGGATCTAAACAACAATGAGCTGCCAACAAAAGTTTCCGTAAGGGGTTTTAAGAATTGACAATCAATTTTTATTTTGTGCATCAAAATTCCTAATAAACTTGTGTTGCTTTTACAGACCGCTGGCATTAATCTGCAACAAATTGGCTTCGAGCGTCCTATAGAGAATCATATGCGTCCCTGTGTGCCACTTATAGTGAAGACTGCCTTTGTGCTTATGTTCTGGGTAACCTCACGTCAATTCTTTAAGGAGAAACGCGAACGCAGAAGAGATAGCACCTTGGCGGACATAATTGCACCGCTGGCAATAACTGTTGGTTCGGCGGGCTCCACTTATCTGATCAACGATGGCAAAAAGACCTCAAAGTTCCTAAAGAAAGCGGGCGATGTAATCAAGAATCTGCTAGTGCGTTTATGGATTTGGCTGTTGGTGTTGGTCATATTTTTGTGCGCCATTACGGGCGAGGATATGACAGGTTTTCGCATATGCTATATGGCTTTGTTCCTATTCTTCCTGCTGGTTTTTCAATCATCGTCAAAGGCTTGGGTCAAGATCATGTACGGTTTTTGGTTGTTTTTGATCTTCTATGCCATGTCTATCTTAATCTTAATCTACACATATCAATTTGACAAGTTTGATATTTATTGGAAAGACTATTTGAATGTATCCAAGACGCTGTGAGTACTCTTTAAGGCCAATATTAAAGAATCATGCACTAAACGTTGTTTATTTTGCTTACAGTCAAACGGACATTGGCCTCAAGCGCTACCAAACAAAGGATCTGTTCCTGCATCTAGTCTCACCTACCATAATAGTCATACTCACCGTCATACAAGTGCACTACTTTCACAATCGTTTTATAGCTTCATTGCAACAGCAGCCCGCGGGCTCACAAAAGCCTGTGCCTACTGAAACCACCGCTTTGGAGCCTTCGGGCACCACTAATGCTCAGGGCAAGCGGCGTGGTAGCGGAACTTCGGTCCGTCGTTCTTTGGGGCCTGTAGAGGCCACCGATTTTGAGACCTCTGTGCGTGATCTAGTGCGCATATCGTTTCGCAAGATTAAAAATAAGTCTGAGTACATTATCAAGAACTTCAAGGATGTTTTCTGGCGCTTTCTAGAGCTGCACATTATGAAAGCTGTCTATATTGCAGCATTTGTGTGCAGTGTAAGCGAAGTTTGTGTGCTGCATATTATATTTGTGGGATTATGTGTGCTTGGAGCCACATCGCGCAAAGCCGTGCAAGTATTTATCAGCCGACTGATATCGTTTGTTGTTACAATTATTGTGCTATCCAAGATGATCTATCAGATTAAGTACTTGGATCCACAGCAGTACAGCGTGAGCTGTGTAAGTATTTGCAAATGAAATTGCTCAATTGCCTTAAACTAACTATTATCTTATCTTACAGTCTGACAATCGCACTGCCAATAATGCCGAGTGGGTGGGACTTAACAAAGCGGACACGCTGCATGGTGGACTCATGAGCCTGCTGCGCACCTATATCATCTACATGGTCATTGTAACCATGCATGCCGTTATCTCACTGCGTCAGCTTCAAATGCGCGTTAAAACTGGTAGCAGCACCGCCAATGTACCCAAGGTGCTGTTTCCAAATATCACACGTGCCGATGCTGAGAAGGATTTGACGGGCTTGGTCAAATATCTCTTCAACTTTGGCTTCTACAAGTTTGGCATAGAGATTTCGTTTATAGCGCTGGTGTCGTCAATTACCTACCGGCAGGATATTGTAGCCGTGGCTTATGCCATTTGCGTGGTCATATTGCTGCTTTTAAAGCGCGCGCAATGCGCCAAGGTTTGGGGCGTATTCCAGGCCTTCTTTGCCATATCTATATTTCTACAATACATTGTGCTAGTGGGTCTGCCGCCCAGCTCTTGTTTGGGTAGGTCTTTGTATGAGACGGATTCACAAAACTTGTACTCATTTTTGTATCTAACTAGTTTACCCGTGGGACGAGGGCGACTTTGGTAAGAGCATTCAACGCTGGACCATGCTACCGGGCTCGCTGCATTATAATCACGTACCCAAGCTAATTTTTGACTTCATTGTGCTCATCATTTTGAATCGCCAGAAGAGCATTTTCTGCATTGAAGCGCGCTTTGCCACCAATGACGACTATCCCGGTGGCAGCAATCGCAGCGTGGTTTCTGACATTGCTAATCTCAGTCGTGTGCGCTTTGAGAATCCCACGCATGACTTCTGCTCATATATACGTAATTACTCGGATATACTCAAGAATGGTGTGCTCTGCGGCTTTTATTGGTTTACGCTGGCCGTGGTCTTTTTGGCCGGCACAAATATCGCCGATTTGCTGGCACTGGGCTATTTGATTGGCGCTTTTATATTCCTCTGGCAGGGATCTGACTTTTATCTGAGCCCCATACGCACCATTATCAATCGCTGGAAATGGTTGCTGGCTTTTAATGTGGCCAACATAGTCATCAAGACGAGCTTCCAAATGGCAGGCTGTCTGTTTATGACGCCGCTAACTACGCACTGCTGTTGGCTGGTGCATATGCTGGGCATTACTTGCACCAGTAATGTGCCTAAAGAGCTCTTGCTATCGGATGTGGAAATGGATGTTGTCTCCACGGGCGAATGTCCCAAGATAACGCATCAAATTGTGCTGCTCTGGGATACAATATGCTTCGCGTTCATCATCTTTCAGCTGCGTATCTTCAAGTCGCATTACTTCTGTCATATCATAACGGATACCAAGGCTAATAATATTCTAGCTTCCAGGTAGGCAACATGCTTCATGGTTAAAGATTGCTGATACCAATTCTTGCACTCTCTTTTGCAGAGGTGCCGACATCATTGAAAGCCTGCGACAGAAGCAGATTGCACATCGCCATGACCATGAAAAGCAGGTTCTCCACAAGATCAAGCGCAAGATGGAACGTATTCGTGCCACACAGCAAAAAATGCTGCGACCTCTGGACAAGCAAACGCATTTCGATGGTAAGTGGCTGTCCCTGGTTTACCATGGAACTATGCCAATTGGAAAAACTTCTTTTTTGTCGCGCTTTGTTTTGCGTTTTTGACTTGTGCTTTCGCGTCGCGTTTTGCAATTTCCGCTTTGTATTTTTGTCTACGGAAATTGCTTTTCCCCTGACTCGCGTGCGTGTGTCTAACTTTTTGATCTTGTCAAGGGCGTCGTTCGCCCTCCGAGGTGGAAATAGAAGTAGCGCCATTGGCGCACAACAGCAGCTTTGGCTCTTGTCAAGGGTCGGGCTATCAGACACCCGATGAGCAGCGCACAAGCAGTTCCTCCAACGATTCCTCCTCTACACCTACCACATCACCGGCGCATGCCTCTATAAACAGCAGCAGTGGCGATAGCAGTGACAGCGCCGATGTAGCTGTCATTATAGAGCGTGACTTTGATGAACAGACCATCTATGCCGATGTTTACTCTTTAAGTGATGAAGGTGAAACAGCACCTGCAACTGGAACTCTGGAGCTACCCAAAGATACTGTAACAGCTGTAAGTGCTGGACAACTTAGTGTATTAAGTGCTCTTTTAAAATCAACAAATTTGAAGCCCACTACGCCCAGCACGGATATGCTTTCGACGCTGCTGACGGATGGTTTCCTAGAGCCGAAACGTATTTCGCTGGGTTTGACGCCAGATGTGCCAAGTGCAGCTGGTGCACCTTCTGCCATGCAAACACTTATGCCGCCGCTGGTGGCTTATGCTACAGCTATGGCTTCCAATAGCGGTAGTTCCGTGGTATCCTCCAACTTGACACCAAATCTAAGACGTCAACATCGTCGACAGTCATCGACCAACGCGGCAGTCTCCTGGAACGAGAAAGTTTCTATAAAGCGTTCGCCCAAACCGAAAAGGCTTACCAGTCATGTGGTAATCATGCAAGTCCAAGGTTGCAAAACGCTTAAAATATGTGATATTATGTTTGTCGAGTTTTAAGTGGTTTGCAGCCTCCCAGCAAATCTCTCACTCTTACTGATTCCTTCCTTGTATACTTCCACGAAGTCCGCGGAGGATACAGAACTGGTTACCATGCGTGAAAAATCTCTGCATCGTCGTCATATGAGCATGGGCAATGCCTCCTACTCGCTGGATGAGTCGGCACAGGTGCGTCGTCGCGCAAACACTTTGACCGGAGCTCGGGATGAGGCTGCCTTACGTGCTTCACAGCGACCCCATAGTTGGGGGCCTGTTGGTACGGTCTACTATATGGAGTCGTTGATGTGCGCCTTCTATGAGCCCACACTGCTGCATGGACCATGTATTGGATGCTGTTTTTTATTACTTAACAATTTAAATATTGCTACTTTTTATATACAATTTATAAAGAAAACAACTTTGTACAAACATTTGTTCAATGTCCGTGATTTAAGCTAATAAAATTTTAATTGAGGTTTTGTGTAGCAGACCTCAAGCAACTGCTTCAAAACAATACTACTTTGTAAATAACACAATTCTCTAGGATTTTTACATATATACTTCAAAAGATTTAACTAAGATCTCAGCGTTTTCAGTGTTTTAAGCGCTTTTACAAGTGTAATATATATATTATTATCCAATAACTTATGAGCAATAAGTTACTATTTTGCTACTCTCGGTGTTATTAGAGACCGTCACGTACGCGATACGGTTGCGATTTTATATTATGCTGCTCTTTATGATAAACTCTTTTGACTAAATTTGTAACTTTTAAAATATGTATGCTCTTTCCAAATTATAGATATACGAATTTTTATAAACATTTTGTACAAATTTTAATTATTAATTTTTCAATTAGCATGTTGAGGGTATTATTTATGCCGTATCTTTCCGTTTTCATGGTAAATTTTTATAGCAAGATCATGATTTCAGAATCTTGAAGCAGTTGGTTACGTGTATGTCATATCTTAGGAGCTTACAGCTAGTTTTCCACTGGCGTCATATCATAAGATTTTTGTAAAAAAATGATTCTTTTTGGGGGAAAACGTCAATAAAGACTGATACCGACAATTTGACGTTGAAGTAAAGGTTTATGAATGTTGACCTTTTGTATAAGGGGAGGAAAATATTATCTACCTCGAGTGTGGCAAGGGGGTAAATACTCGTAGTAAATATTTTAGATATGACAATATTCTTCATTTGACAACTCCTAACGAATGGTCATATTTTTGTTGAAACACGCGTTTTATATAAGATATAAAAAGCGTCAGCAAATATGCCGTGATAATGAAAACCTTTATGAATATATGGCAATTCTTATTATACTAATTTTTTTTGTGACAAGATAAGGTATAGTGCTATTTTTTCACTGGCGTCATATAGGCAAATTTAAGTTAAAAAACCGTGTTTTAGAGGAAATCTCAATAAAGACTGTCATGCCATTGGCACATTTTTATGAAAACACGCTTTGTCATATGGTGGCATACCGTGAAGAGAGTGTTACGCACCAGTGAAGACTGTTATATGACAATATGGCTGACCCGATTTTTGATATGACAAGATTCTTCGTGCGACAATTCTTGTGAAATGGTGAAACATTACACGCCAGTGAAGACTGTTGTGACAATATGACAACTTCTATGACAAACCTGATTTTTGATATGTCAAGATCGATATATTCGTCACGTTTTTGGAGTTAGTAAATGCTTTATGTTTAGGGTTTTAGCTATATTTTGGAAAGTTTTTTTGCGATTTTCGGCAGGCCGAATAAATTAATTTTCTAAAATATCATTTCTGAATTCTGTCTTATTTAACTTGATTTTACGTCTTATAATTTATTATTTGTTTTTTTATTGATTTACTTAATTTTTTTTTAGAACATGGTTATCCACTTCCTGCACCAACAGTACGCAGAAGGAAGGAAATTAAATTCCATCCACATGGTAAAGTTTTAATTTGATATGCTTTATTTGTTCATTCTCCATCATGTCGGCTCATCACTTTTGATAGCCATCAAATCATCCATGTGTATGTCTTATGCATTTACTATGTAATATATATTCTACTAGTCTAATCCTATATTTACCCTATTTATATACTATATGATTGTATGTGTAAATGCCTGTCAAATTGCATGTACTTGTAACCTATTGCGCATAAAAGTATGCTACAATTTTGTATGCTCCTGTAATATATATGCAACTACATTATTTGTATGCTCATAAATATGCTAAAACCCAATCACTACTAGTAACATAACATATAAACTTGCCATAAAAACGTTCTATATGTTGTCTAACCCTAAATGCATCCATGTGTATTAGTTGTATCTAATCGTATTTCCTATTTTCCCAACCAAAACCTACTACAACAAAAATACCAAAGCCACACGCGCTGGTGACTATTATATGTTTGAGGAGATGGATGACAAGTTCGAGCTGGATTTGATACATGATGAGATTGACTTTTTGGAGGAGGAAAACATGACGGAGAGTGAGATTAAAATGCAGCGACGCAAAACGCTTTACGATGTAAGTTGGTGGCGAGCATCTTCCCTAACGGCAGGGATAAACGAGGAGAAATATGGCCTCGTTTATCTATGTCATAAGATCTTAGATGTAACTACCCACATATACTATGACAAACCCTATTTGATATATGGGCAGGAAATTTCGTTTAAACAGCACAAGTTCATGAATGCCAAGTTAACTAAGAATCATGATAGGTTTCACCTAGCTATATCATGTGGTCTTGACTATATTAAGAGGGCCCAATGTTCCCACACGAGATTTCCTGTTTTTATATTTAATAGTTACTGCTCCACATACTGAAACATTTTGTATATTCAATTCTTGCATGCTCTATGCATGATTATTTGAACTATTGTAACCTTTTGAACTACCCCGTTGAACGTTCTGTAAATAAATGAAAACCGAATAACCCAAAGGTTTGGAAGGATCTTAATGATGCCGAATATCGTCGTCATTGCTATATGCGTGAGCGTTCCTATGCCTCGGCACCGGGCTCACGCATAGCGCTTAAACTGGACGATGACGTCGATGTGCTGAACATTACGGATGACGATGAGGATACCATTGAGTGTAACATGGCGGCGGGCATGCGCACTTCAACGTTGTCCGAACCGCTTGATCTTGGGCGTAGTTTGCCCATGGTTGATGCGGATTCCGAGCCAGAAACCAAATACGCAGTTGTGAGTGCTGAAAGCGTTGTGGCTTTCAAAAAATTCAAAATTTTTCAATTGGCGCACCAAAACAACAAAAGCAAAACTGTTAAATATTGTACTTTATTTTACACGCGTTTTGACAAGTTTTTTATTATACGTGCAATATTTCAGCGCCGCATACAACAACAACAAGCGCGGCCAGCACTTTACAATTTATATATCTTTTATAAACATGATCTATCTTTTAAAAACTTATATTTCTGCATATTTGTATATATACGGCTTTGTTTACCTTATAAATGTTGTAAACTAAGATACTCGTTATATGATTCACTCAAATGCTCTACATCTGCTTCATTTAGAAATCCAAAGATGCGCCCGGCGAATTCCCCTCCACCAGCAAGGGCATTTCTAAGGAAATGGATGCAGCCCTTGCTTCAGGCAGTCCTGCAGCAACTGCTCGAGATGTTGCCGATTTGCCAGTCATACCACCGCCTATAATTGCTGCAAGCAGAGAGGCCACCTCAAAGGAAGCTTCGGACAGCAAATCCAAAATGGAACTGGACAGTGGTGAGGTTACGGCCAAGGATACTGATGAGGATTTCGATACCAATCCGATTATACGTCTGCTGGAGGGCTTTTTGGTTACACTGACGATACGTTTGAATCGTTTCTCGCGCAATTATCGCTTTGTTAATCGTATTTTGGCTAGTGAGAAGAAGACCCTAAAGGTGAGTACTTTACTTTAAGAGAATTGGATTTTCTGTGAAAAAGGATTAGTTTCGCTACTGGATGTAGGGCCGACTTTTTAGGGGTCTCTGCTGTATGATACTAAAGTAGTCAGTGCGCTCCCTGCATGGCCCTTCCGTGGCCAACGCCTTAGTCACCATCCTTTAACAGCCACTTTGAATATTCTACTCCCAGGAGCTTCTTAACCGCAGCTGCTGGTTGTTAGTACGCTAGTCTATGTCAATGTTGTCGTAGAGCTCGTAGAGTTGATCGTGTGATCGAATGCGGTTGTCGTTGCAAACGCCAAAGGACAGATTTTACAGAGTACCTTCCGCTCTAACACTCTCACCGATATAAAGGAAGGATGAGCTTCTTGTACTTACTTACTTAACAGGCCATTACAATCCGTTACCGGAATACGGCCTGATGTAAAGCTCTCCTCCAAGCGTATATGCCTTGCGCGCGCCTTCCTTTATTGGTGGTCCTTCCAACGGAAACATGGTCTGTCCCTTCGTAACCTTCCTGGGACAGCTGCCTTTATCGCAGGAGCTTCTTCTTCAACACGCACAACATGACCTATCCAGTGGAGCCGGTGGATTATAATGCGCGTTCGTCGTTCCATCTGGTGTGCTAGTAGTTGCCAATGCGTAGAGGGCCAAAGATCTTACGGAGTATTATCCGCTTAAATACTCCTAGGGCATTTTCATCAGACTGCGACATCACTGATACACTCTCTTTCAACCGTTATTAAAATCGCGCCATGGGTTTGACAGTGGACAGACTCGTGGCTAGATTAGTTTTAAATATTTAAGTTTTACTAAAAAAAAAACGTCAAACTCGTGCATCCTGAGAGATTGGTTACTATTTTTCATACACAAAATACATACTTATAATCTTCACATAATAAAAATCCGTCTCTAATTACTTTTTATCTTTCTCCCCTACAGGAATCGAGTTCTTTGAGGGGCTTGGGTCATGCTGCGGCCATGTTCCATTTTCTCAAGTCCAATCTCGAGAGGTATTTAACGATATTGCGTATGATGATGCTAGTGTGCGCGCTTGCGTTGATTATATTACTATTACTGAAGAATTTTTTTATATGGAAACGTCTGTGATAGCGTAGCGTTTTTTTCAAGGCGTTACACAAGTTGTTGGTTTCTCTTAATACAATTTTTTTTTTTGAGTTCTTAAAAATGTATTTCTAAAAATTCGTTTTAAGTATTTAATTTGTGTTCAACTTTATTAATTTTTTTCTTTCTTTTTTTTGTAATTCTTTTTTTTATTTGCATATGTTGCGTTCTATATTACCTGTTTGAAATCTGTACCCGCTTCCACAAAAATCAAAAACACAAACAACAAATCAAACCGTACCATTCACTTCATTTTGTTATGTTGTTGCACCGTTTCGTAAATAAAGCGATGAGAATGGCGAACAGCCTGTAGAATCATCCACACCGCGCAGGGCACCGGTAACATCAACAACAACAGACACTCTCACTAATGAATACACTACACCTATCACAAATACCAATACAAATACAACAACCACACCGGTATCACCACAAGAACCACCAATAAGCGCGAGTACACCACACCAACCACAACCACCACACGCTGTTGAAGAAATCATCGATATGCCTGTAGATACTGTTGATGCAACCACTTCTAGGTAAAAGCAACCACCAAAAGTTCCCAAAACATACATTTTTTGTTATCATCTTTGAGTAGAATGTTCCATTTAAGATTGAAAAGAGTAGTCAGAACCAAGCATCAAACTATCCTCAAGGAGATCACGAAAAGATCAAGATCAAGAAACGAGAATAAGCATTCTAAGAAGGAGTTTTCTGGATATATTGCGTATTTTAGTAATTTTTACACAATATTAGTGCGTTTAAAAAAAGTAATGCCTAATTTGAATTAGTACGATTTTTAATCGAAAAAAAAGTTAGACGATGCCATCAGGGTTGGCCAGTCTTCTAAGTTAGGTGACTTATGTCCGAGCGTGAACAAAGTTTGCTTTCACTGAAGACAGGCTAACGCTGACCAATGTTAACATGTGGATCGATTGCCTGGGGAGCAAGAGCGAAGGTGACCTCAGTCAAGAACGAACTTATGAAAATACAAAGGCTAGCCGGTTTATGTATGACAGGGGCAATGAGAACCTGCCCCACAGCGGCATTGGAATTTCTAATGAATTTAACACCGTTCCATTTAGTCATTGAACTCCAAATAAATGCAACCATACTACGGATGTCGGTGGAGCGTCCGTGACGCCGACGAGTTAGGGAAGACAATTTCGTTGCTCCCACAACCCAGAGACGAAATGGATACCGAATACCATTTCAACCGAAATTTTAACATTTGTTTAAGTAACAAACGGGAGTGAACAACCCTAGGGGAGATGCAACCAATGGAAAAGCACACCCTAGTTTGGTACACGGACGGGCCCTTGACAAACGAAGACACGGGACTGGGGGGACCGCGGACTCACATATCAGAATCGATGAGTATCCATACTAGCGTATTTCAGGCTGAGGTCTGCCATAGTCCGATGCTCAGATATCAACCTAAATAGGAATAGGACAATAGCGATACTATCAGACAGTCAGGCTGCCATAAAGGCGGTTGCAGAAACCAGAATAAACTCCAAGCTGGTCCGGGAAGCCCGACTTAAATGGGACCCTGGACATACTAACATTCCTGGGAACCAACTCGCGGTCAAACTGGCGAGAAATGGAGCTACGAACCTACACCTCCTACGATTGATAGGACCAGAGCCTTTTTATGGGATTGGCAGACCCACCATAAAGCCACTTCTAAGAGAAGAAGAATAGGAAGAGCCGCAAACAGTTGCTCGGCTCTTATAACCTAAGCAGGTTCAAGAAACTGTCACATTTATTCCATTAGAATTCTGTCGGGTCTGTTTACTGGAATATTGTAGATTTAGAGGCCACCTGAGCAAGCTGGGCATCACCAGCTCCGGTACTTGCAGATTCTGCGAACTTGAGGCGAAATCTTCCCAGCACATTCTAGCTGAGTGTGATGCCCTGGGGAGACGAAGGTTGGCACTCCTGGGTGGACACAGGATCTCGATGACCGATATGACCCGTTTGGAACCATCCCTTTTAATTAAGTTTGTAACGGAGACCGGGGAGCTGTAAGATTAGTAGAGGCACAATATATATTATAGGTCGTGGTGCTTTAGTCCCCAATAACACATTTATTAAGGGATGAGTCAGTGTGGCCCTTCTTCGCAGTCTTCTGCAATTTCTTAGTTAAGGTCAGCTATGTTTACTTTTTGCCGAATACAAGCCCAGCTTGATGTGTATCGTCTCTTGCGTCCCTTTCTTGGAACATTCTATTACAATTTATTATATAACTGCACATTTCTCTTACATTTTTCGAAAAATTATGTTTTATTCTCATTATATTTTCAATTATCCCAAGAGCTAAAATAATTATCCAAAGAATTGATATGCTACCTGATGTTTTTACAAACAAAAAAAGAAAAGAATAAAACCCTTACTAATTTATTTTTCTTACATTTTACATTTCCGCGCGCATCTGTCCATATGCATTTTTGGTTTTAGAAAACAATCAATCAGTTCATCGCCACCAAACAAAGGGTAAGTATTTCAACATTTTAAGACATAAGCGTAAAAGCCTTTTACAAATACTACTACAAATTACCAATGCAACTCCTGGGCCATAACTGACTAACACAAATTTAAATTCGGATGTGTATGTCTTGTACTAAAACCATTATTTACTCTCTACATAACATATATATGTACTATGTGTACTACTCTCGTATAACTACTACTTGAGCATATTGACTGATTTGTTTCTATGTAAAACTCATTCTTTATATTGCATTTTGCTACACCTAAACATCGTTACTACTATTCTACATACATACATACATACGTTCCACTACATTTTCATACAAAAAACGTGTAGCACGGCGGGTAGTAGCCGCAGATCGGATAGTGGCCTGCCTGAAATACGCATTAAAGCGCCATCTGGCGAACGTGGTGTTCAACAGCAATGCCATCATGCAATCACCACCACTGGCACCACCGGATCCGGTTCGTTAAGCAAACACTGGTCCTACGAACAGGTGGACAGGTACAATAGGCACCAGTTTCAAGTAGTGCTGCTAAATGTTTGTTTTATCGTTGCTAAAGTTCAGCCCATCACGGAGCATATTCATTGTAACTCTATCTCTACTCTACTACTATCTCTACTACTCTATCCTATCTATCTATTTTCTCTTACTCTATCAACTAATTTGTCTTTGCTGCTATAATTTGTATATTGTATCTGTAATTTCTTAACTTGTACTTTGGCTATTCGTCCTTATCGATTGTGTATGATTTTTAATTTACGATAAGTTCCACACTGTGTTCCACACGCTCGCACAAACGCATGTACATAAGTATCTAAACTCGACACTAATGTTCTGAGCATGAGTTTTCAGCACAAAATGTTAGTCTGTTCTAGCACGTGTCTACTAAGCGTATATTACTAACAATTCTACTAGTTTGTGGATCCTGTCTTTAGTCTTAGCTAGAAGTTGGATCTGTTACTAAAACAATTTGCATACTTTTACAGTACCGGCGATTTTAACTTGGATGAGGAAAACTTTGCCTTGCGTGATCATCATATTATTGTCGAGGTGCTTATATCCTCCTGGTACGCCTTGCTGGCCAATACGGATCTTATATGCTACATTGTGGTGTTCATCAATCAGGTAGGTACTTTTTGTAGTTAGTTCTATTTCTATTCGGACTTCTTTTTGTAAGATTTTACAAAAGGATTTCTCTTTTCCCACCTAAGCTTACAATAAGCATTTGTCTTAGCGAGTTCACAAACCGGTAAAGATTGTAATAGTCGATTGTCTTAGCTAGGTCACAAACCCGACTTAGTTTTGGAGAGTTTCAATACATACAAATTTCCTAAGCGAGTTCGCAAACCAGCTAAGCTTACGCTAAGCAATTGTCTTAGTGTGTTCACAAACCGGCTAAGCTTATGGTTGAAGGAACCGCAAAGTTTTGTTAATCGAAAAAGTGATTAATTCAATAACCGTTGCTACATTACGGCTCAAAAAAAAAAAAAAAAATGAGTCGTAGGTGAGGGCCAAATCCGATCAGGAACGCGAAGAAGCCTGATTAACATACTTTGACGATAAAATGCTTACTTTATCCCTCTCCTTTTTCCTAGGTCGTTAATGCCAGCCTCATCTCATTGCCGCTGCCAATTATGGTATTCCTTTGGGGCACGCTCTCACTGCCGCGACCCACCAAAACCTTTTGGGTCACACTCATCGCCTACACCCAAGCTATTGTGCTGATCAAGTGCATATTCCAATTCAAGCTCATCTGGGCCAACTATCATAATTTGCCCAATCAGCCGCTGACTGCTGCCAAGATCTTTGGCGTGGAAATGAAAACTCATTACGCGGTCTATGACTTGATACTCTTACTGGTGCTATTTCTGCATCGTTATCTGCTGAAATCCCAGGGTCTCTGGAAATCTGGCTATAAGGATACTGCTGATCAATCCATCAAGCCTACTGCTAGCATGTAAGTTTTGTCAGTTATGCGCTTATTCCATATTTATATTTGATTTCAACAACTACAGCGGTGATCGCGATGACAGCGACAATTTGTCGAATCAGCTTAATGAACGCGAGGAGGGCGCTCAGAAGCAAAGCCTACAAGTTAGTCAAGCTTCTTTGCCTGGGTCGCCGGATTACAGCAAGTCCGGTATTAATACACTAGAGTAAGTCCATTGAATAACTGAAAAAATGAAACGTCAGCTAATATTCTTATCTTTGCAGGCGCACTAAGTACACCTCATCATTGCACAAGTTCTTCTTTAGCCTGGTGCATAAATCACGTTTAGCCACAGATGTCTATGCGCTGATGTTCCTCTGTGATTTTATCAACTTCTTTGTGCTGTTGTTCGGCTTTACTGCGTTTGGTGTAAGTAGGAGTAAAGAAATCGCTTGTAAAATTCGCAATTTGTACAAGAATTTCGTATTCGGATTTGAAATATAAGTTTAAGCTGTATATCGGTTTCACTTCCGATTCCGTTTGCGATTCAGTTTCAGCTTCGGGCTTAAAGCTGCTTTCGTAGTTTGTCAGCAATCGATTAATATGGATTCCAGATTCGGAACCTACGATTATTGGGGGAAAAACAAAAATTATACATATATTTTTGTTACAGTTTCAATAAGGTTTAAGACCTAGCGGCTTAATTGCATTAGTAGTTTAAATAAATGTTTATATACTTATTACTGTCTATAAAGTACGGAATACTAGTTGAAAACTATTTCGAAACAGCTCCGATACATGGGACTTACGTTCTAATAAGTTGTGGAGCACCGACATTTAACAAAGTTCTAACTCTTCACTTTTCAGACCCAACAAACGGAAAGCGATGGTGGCGTACAGACCTATTTGGCCGAGAACAAAGTGCCCGTGCCGTTCCTCATCATGTTGCTTGTACAATTTCTGCTGATAGTCATCGATCGTTCGCTGTACTTGCGCAAGGCATTGGTTAATAAGATCATATTCCATTTCTTCTCCGTCATTGGCATACACATATGGATGTTCTTTGTGGTTCCTGCAGTCACAGAGCGCACATTTAACTCTTTGGCTCCACCGATTATCTTCTATGTCATCAAGTGCTTCTATATGCTTTTAAGCTCGTATCAAATCAAATCTGGCTATCCCAAGCGCATTTTGGGCAACTTCTTTACCAAAGGATTTTCGTTGGTCAATATGATTGCCTTCAAAGTGTACATGCAAATACCTTTTCTATATGAGCTGCGCACCATACTGGATTGGGTGTGCATAGACAGCACCATGACCTTGTTCGATTGGCTTAAAATGGAGGATATCTTCTCAAATATATATTTGATACGCTGCACACGTCAAACTGAAGCTGATTTTCCGGCTATGCGTGCTCAGAAAAAGGCAGCCATATCGAAGTTACTTATGGGCGGCACTGTGGTGTTGCTCATTGTCATTTGTATTTGGGGACCATTGTGTTTGTTTGCTCTGGGCAATGCCGTGGGCACTTCCAATGTGCCTTATCAGGTTTCCTTATCAATACGCATTGGACCATACGATCCCATCTATACCACCAACAATTATGACAGCATATTTGAAATTGATTCCAAAATGTATTCAGACATGACTAATGCTTATATTAAGGATAAACAGGCTTTGACTTTTATAACCGGCTATGATGCTACGGATGTGGCAGCTGTCAAGCTAGCGGGTAATTCGCCCTCGCTGTGGAACATAGCGCCGCCGGACAGGCAGCGCTTACTCAACGATCTAAGAAACAGTGAGTTTTATTAATGTCTAAATCTATGCGCGTGTATATATTAATCTCTGTTAATTCTAGATAACACCTTAAAGGCCAGATTCTCATACTCGCTGATGCGCAAAGCACCCGCCAAGGGCCTTAAAGAGAATGTGGGCGATGAGCACATCATTGAATTAAATGAAACTTTTGAGGGACGTGCAGCACTAATCAATATGCTGAATGAAACGCACGATGACAACAGCACAGAGCCCGCCACCGAGGTGGTGCTGCCCGACATGATACCCAAGTTCATTAAGGTGCTAAATTCGGGAGATGCAGCAGTGGTCAGTGTGCTGGGCGAAAAGAAAAAAGAATACCGGCCGTTGGTCATTAAAATACATCGTGATAAAGAAACTAATGGCTTGTGGTGGGAAATACGTGATTATTGCAATGATACCTTCTACCAAAACTATCTGAGCAAGCTTGCCTATAATAACTGCAGCTCCGGCATAGTTATGTATACCTTCAACGACAAGAAGTTCCCATCGACATTTAGTTTTCTAACAGCGGGAGGGTGAGTATTTTCACTGTTATACTTAGTTAATATTTTTTAATGGAAACTAAACTTTTTGCTATAGCATCATTGGATTGTATACCACATTCGTGTTATTGGCCTCGCGCTTTATGAAATCTTTTATTGGTGGCCAAAATCGTAAAATTATGTTCGAGGACTTGCCCTACGTTGATCGAGTGCTGCAGCTTTGCCTGGATATCTACTTGGTAAGTCAAATTTTGGCAACATTTCGTAACATTATGCTAATGCTCTTTCGTAGGTTCGCGAGGCCTTGGAATTCGCGTTGGAGGAGGATTTGTTTGCCAAACTGCTCTTCCTGTACCGCTCACCGGAAACGCTTATCAAATGGACGCGACCCAAGGAGGAATACGTGGACGATGACGGCGATACGGACTCCATACCCAGTCGCATGAGTGTGCGACGTCCAGAACAGTTGCAACAACAGCAACAACCACAATAGCATAGATATACACACGCTTGAGTTCATTAGAATTGATTTACGTATTAGTTACGTATTGAGTTGTCGTAGGTTTCATAGCGTTTTTATAACTTTTTTATATGCATACAAACACAAATACATATGTACCATAAAACATAATTAGTTAGACAGAATTTCGTACACAAAAAAACCAAAAGTCAAAAAAAACACAAAGTACACATCACAAACACAGGCAAAACCATTAAAACCAAATATTACATAGTTGAATTTTGTCAAAAGTACTGCCGATTGTAAAGTTTAAAATTACTACACCAACTATTTTTATATGTAACGTACGTTTAATATATTTAAAAAAGTTAATTTTTCTAGTAATGTTAGCATGTAAGCATAAAAAGTGTTGCAAAATGTGAAAAAGTTTAAATGCTGTTTTGATAGTCTAGCTAAAGAAATGCAGTGAATACCTATTATAATTGCAATAATTAAACAAAAAAACGCATTAATTGTTTAAGCTAATATTTAACTATAACTCTAATATTATAATAATAATAACGAGAACTCATATTCAGGGATTTTTAGCATTTTACAAAAGCAAATTATGTAAAGTAAACAAGTGTAATAACTAAAGTGTGCATGAAGTACATTCAATTTATGATTTAAGTAATAAAAGTTTTATATTTATACCGAAAAATCAAAAAATATTTAATATAGTGTGCAAATGCAATTGTTTCTTAAAGTGTATGCATGAGTTTATTTATGTTGCATCTATAAAATGTATATTAAATGTAGTATATGTTGAAATGTTTGTTATAAATTTATATCGCGCTAATGTTTATCAGTCGCATTCATTATACACACATACATATGTTTGCATATACTGCGTTGACTTTAGTTATATAAGCATATCACATGACATACTATTTTTTATACTAAAGCAAACCACATAAAAATTAAATTCAATAATATTTAGCTATACAATTGAAAACGAATTGTAGACAAGTTCATATCAAAATTAAATTAAACAACTAATGCTTAATATGTGTAAGCTTGAAATCGAAATTTCAAAATTAAATCTCTTATAGGCAATCTCCAATAATCATTAAATTTAACACACGCCAACTAATTGTATGTGCTATTTTATATTAAAAAAAAAAAACAATGAAAAGAAAAAAAAATATAACGAATTGACAATTTAATTGTAATATAGAAAACAATTTTTGTACCAAGAGACGAACAACTTAAATTTATTTACATACATAAAGTGTACCTATTTTTTTAGTGTTTAAATTTTCATAATTATGTAGCTTATGAATAAATAAAAGTGAAAAACAAATCAAATGTATAGATGAGTATCTCACTTTGTTAAGAGAGAGGAGCAGTGGCTATAAGTTGATAGCGTTTATTTAATTTTTAATGAAATCGAGTTATAGGAAGCATTCTTATTATAAGTAACATGTTAAATATTCTTATTTTTTGAACAACTTACTATGAATTTGGAGAGCTCTGTTGAATAATTTTTGTATTGCTTCAAACTTTTGCATTTCTAGCGATTCTAGAGACCAACACCTTTAGAATCTAGATCGTCCGTAAGGCTGTATAGATTTTCTTTTTGCTTTAAAAAATGAAACCTGATGGATCGCTTTTTATACGCTTCAAATATATGTAGTTTAATATACGTGGCAGACCACAAGTTCCATACAGATCCTTGTTCCATTCTTGAACTTTAGAGCATGGAAATGAATGCATTCTTTGTCCATGTCATATGCGCACTGTAATTGATATCGAGTTCGTAGCATTACGCTGAAATATAGACAATGATAATGCGCGAGTCACTCGCATTCTTTCTCGATTAGCTAATCTATCTTCTAATAATTTATTCTTCTCCCCTGCAAGTTTTGAGCTCGTTCTGCAGAAATGTTCTGCACGAGAACTGGAAATTTGGGTGTTTGATGCACCATGTGGGGCGGTGTAGCCTTTTGGTTATATCTTATTAAAGTGCTAGAGAAGAGGCTTACTTATCCAGTAAGTTGGCCACTGTGCAAGCCAAAATGAACAAGTTGGTCTGGCTCCCATCTAGTTATTCCAGGCTTGGATGTTTCATGTAATTTTAGATATTAGCGCGGATTTGGAGATATAGCATTGCTTGCAGGTGTAATTGAAAACGTTTCCAGGTCCTGCAGCATAGAACTCTACGCTCAATCAGCTTCGCCACCTGGACCTAAGTATGATGAAGATGCACCGAGTCATAATGACAAACTTATCAGGTATGCTAATTGGCTAATCAATGGTTTGGTTGGGAGTTTACCTATTCCAATACTTGAACGCAAGCGTTTCGGTAGTCTTGTGCGGAATGTATAGGATGGAGGTTACCTACTACGGCACGGAGGAGAATGAATGCTTGAAATTTGTATTGCTTTTATATTATTTTGAGCGCTGATGTGATAGCCGGTAACGGATTAATATGGCCAGTTAAGAAGAAGATGTGATAGCATCCGGCCAGTTAATGAGAACTTCACATTATTAGTACCTGAAGACCAGACTTAAAGCCTTGTGTAACAATAAGTACATTGCAAACTTAGCTTTTTAGTTGCAGATGTCAAACAGAAAACAGAAGAAAGCAGTAAGTTGTAAATTCTTTGAAAAAGTTTTAACAAAAAATTAAGAACCAAAGGAAGGCATAGCAAATACCGTTTACTAAAATTTTCCGGTACGAGCCAAAATATCCAACTTCGATCAGATCCGTTCCAAACACAATCCGAAGATAAAACGAAACATGTAACATTACTCTTTACCGTTTTGCTTATTTTATTGCAGAAATTCTTACAAATATTGTAAATATGTGTTGCATTTAAGTACTAATCCATTCACAAAATGCCCTTAAGGTATGCGCGTTGCACAATTCCGATAGTGCGTGAATCTTAACTCACTTTCACAACTGCTGGCACTTTCCGTGCTATGCTGGCGGGCAAATGTGATGGCCGGATAGACCTCCTCCCATTGGGACTCACTGCGGCTGAGCACACCTCGCGTGCGCACTCCTGAGCACTGCTTTTGACTGCCACTCTTTACTGCGGCCGTCAAAGGCGGATTGTTTAGCATCTGGGTAACGCTTTTCGATAGCCTTATGGATTGCATACGATTGTAGCCACTACCCGTGGGCTTGTAGCGCTCCAATTTTAGCGTAAGGCGCGCCACTTCATTGCTCATCCACTCGGGCGCACGCATTTTCCCCCGATATGCTGGCGTGTTCCGCGCTGTCTGTTGAAATATTAAACCCTGTGCAACGATGTCAAGCGCTTTTATAGCAATGCCATGACATAAGCTGCTTTGAGGAAACAAATCGATATGTCTTTGGGCGCATTGCATAAACAAAGTTCACGGTTTGTAGGTATGCAATTGCAGGGGTTTCCACCCTCCATGCTATTGACCTCTTTCAGCTCAAGCAGCAATGGCACATGTAATATAACGATTTTTTATTGTAGCAACAAAGTATATTATATATAACATATAATTAGCAACTAAAAGCACGGCAGAATTCGACAGTTTAAAATAATTACAGAAAACATAAAGATAAAATATAAGCTGCCGTAAATTCGAGGCAAACTTTTTTAGATTTTTTGTTTTTGGCAGAACTTGAGGTGGGTCAACAAAATCATTATCATTGAGCTAATACATAAAAATGGCAAACGTAGGCATAAAATGGGTTGTCATCTCTCTGTGCGGTCCTTTAAGCTATATACAGGAACATTTGTACATTGAAACTAGTACTTTAGGACACTTTGCAGTTATCTTCGTGTAAGTGATCGCCAGCGAACTGCACATCCTCCTCGGTGGTAGAGAATACGCCTCCTTGTAGAACTTTATTTACCGTAGCGCGTGCCAAATAACCAGTAGTTTCTGAATAGGACAGGGAGTAGAAAGATGTAAGATCGTCCTTTTTATCCGCTTGCTGTTGCGGTTGTATGTTGTTGTCCTTGCAGTACATGGCAAAGGCTTCGGCGAGTATGGCATCCAAGTCCAATGCTTGCTTGAAATGCAGTTCCGGATTGCTAAAAGAAAAACGAAAGTTTAGCATAAAGTTACAATTTAAAACTCTTTCTATTAGAAGTTCCACTAGTAATAGACTTCAGCGCCTTACCGACTCAGTATCGTCGCAACTATGCAAAGCATTTCTACTGTAATTTGACGTCTTTGGGGTATATCAATGCATATAAGCGTTTCTTCCACCAGCAAATTGAAACTCAGCTCGCCACGACTCATGCTGGTCAGCGTGGGTGTAGCGGGCAGATGATGTCCCTGCGTTAATATGCCCTGTGGTGTGCGTTGGAGAATTTCCCAAATCTTATTATAGAAATGTTTAGGCACACGGCACAGGCAGCCTTCCAGCTGGCGTCGCTGAAACGTTGTAAGCCTGCAAAAAATTAAGTCCAAATTAGAATACAATTAATGCTTTAAAAATTTGAAAGACTTACTTTTCCTCCACAGCCCACTCGCTAACAGTGAGCACTTTCTGCAGCAAAATGCGCACCTGGAAAGGCGACAGATTATCCACATCGATGCTTTGCTGTCCAGAGATTTGCAAATAAATGCGCATGGCCTCCAAAACCCAGCCAATGCGTATCTTCAATATGCCACGAAACATGGACGGATTTGTGGCTATAAGACGACCACAATACAGCACCACCTCTTGCTGTAGCACTGCTTGTATGACATCATACGGCTGCACGCTGGTGTACATCACATTTTGTATTTCAGCCGGTGTCATGGGCTTATCGAACACTGTTTCCTTTTGACCAATAATCCCCACGGTTAGCTCTTTGCCATTGACTAGCACGGTGGTAATAAATGGACTTATAGAGTCCACAATATGATGCAGCAAGGAGGAGCAGTAACGCACAGCACGCCAATAGCGTAAAGAACCGGCGCGATGATAAAGTTGTGTCAAAGCAATATTGACGTTCAAGCCGTTCACTTCAAAGTTTTGTCCCTCACGATTCAACAAAATGCCCCAAAGCTGGCACAGGCAATAAATTGACTCGGTGTTGCGCAAGGCATTGATAATGTCCGGAGTGGGCTTGTTGTTGTAGTGCTGCAAATCAGAGTTGACAAGTAAAATGCTTAGTAGTTATCAAAGAAAACAAATTAACCTACCGCCACGGAAATTTTCTCCTCGACATAGGTCAGCGCCTTGGGCACATCTGTCAATGACTGATAGCCTATGTACTCATGATTGATTTGCGAAAATGCATTTTCATTATCCGTCAAGTCATTTTGATTCATAAAATCCAAATGTTCAATACAAGAGCTGCTTATCAGATTCTGCAAGCGACCGATGCGCACTTTCATGCCATCACAGTAGCCCTTCTTTAACATGGCCAGTAGATCTAGCATTTCTTTAAACTGTGGATCACGCATATGCTCCTCGCGTATCAATAAACAAACGGTGGGTCTGCCGGATAAACGCCAATATTTGCCCACAAACTGTAGCTCCGTTTTAATGTCATCAATGAGCAAGGCCATATCACGATAGAGATAAAAGTCGGATACTTCAAAAATCAGCGGATAACAAAGCACAGTCATGCCACAAATGCGATAGACCTTACTGGTGCCTAGCGAGCCTACAGGACGCGAAGGGCGGCCTGATAAGCCCACTTTGTTATTAACGCCCAGATGTTGATATACTTTGATGAGCTCCGTCGAAGACCAAATTTGCACGGGTTCAACCTGTGTGAGAGGTAGAGATAGCATTTATATATTTACTTTTGGTTTGATTTTATATTTACCTCATGCGGCGTCTGAGTTTGTATGCCATAGGTGGCCATCATGGCCTGCAATCTCATGGATTCTGCGATCAAAACAATTTGCACTACCAAATCCGTTGCAGTGCCCTGTAAATATTGTTCAAAAAGTTATTCAAATTTTCTTGGACAACATTAAAAATTAATGGATTAGAAACGCATACAGCAGAAGTATTAATACACTTATTTGATAACAAGACAGAACTGATTATGGGAAACTATTCATAAGACAAAATGCAAACACGCAAAATAACAAAAATGTTTAAAATACTATTAGAAAGTTAAGGAGAAGAACATGCTAGAAGTAAAAAAGTTATTATAGATGTTTTTGTACAGATTACTAGCAGGTTGCCAATTGGGTATAGATTGAGTTGAAACGGTTTGTGGTTTCGGTTTATTAGGGAAATTTTGAAAGGATTCATATAGCAGGTTGAGCAGATCCTTTGTCTATTAATGGATTTTAAAGTTGGATAGAATCAGAAATTAAATATAATCCTCTTTTTTTTATCTTGAAGAAGACTCCTCTAAGGAATGAAACTACTTCTTGTTGTTTGTTTGAATGGATTTTTGCGTGAAATTACATTCCCTTAAGAGGAATACCACTACGGAATCAGTTTACCTACATAAAACTACTTAGCTGAATGCACTGTTTCTTAAAGCTTAAACTTTTTCTCATTGAACTCTGCTGCGTGATCGTGTTTTTACTACCTTCCTTCAATATAAAACTGCATGCACGTTTTCCGAACTCCCGAGGCTCCTGATTGCCACGAATGGAAGATAGTCATAGTGGCATGGATATGCTATCATCAAGGTCTAGTATAACAACTTGTCTACCATAAAGCAGCATTTAATGTACCGTTGAGGAATCGCGTATATGCGGCAAGAAAGATGCGGCTTAGATTGGATTGAACTCTCAGATGGAGATAAAGCAGAGGATCACACTGCCAATCGAACTTTCATCTCAGTCAAGATCACTTTTGCCAAATGAAATTAACACTACAAGACGCTCATCCTTTCCTTTTTCCTTTATAGCGCTGAATCATGGGTTGTGACGAAGTCTTTCCCTTGGAGTGTTTGAGCTCAGATATGTGCGAAGAAACTCATGGACGGAAAGTCTTCAATGCGGCTGAAGGAAAACGACGAAGGACGGGTCTCAGTTAAAGGGCGTACTAACTGCCTTTGGTATCACAAAGTGCAGAAGGCGTGCGGGAAGCATAGGCACCTACAATAGTTCGTAACCCGCCCATTGCTTGTAATGGTCAGTTAAGAAGATAAAGGAAGGTAGTTTAACATGATCACTGTCCGATCTGAGTTCTTAAGAACTAGTGTTAAACAATGGTATGGATAAGATTCTTACAATGATAGCATCTAAACTTAGACATTATTAACTTAATTAATTTTTAAAACTTCACATAAACGCTATGCAGGAGGACTAAAGCCACAGGATAAACTTTGTTTCTATACTGAATGGCATTTATGTGGAGTTTGAGTAAACTGAGGTTTTTAATTATTAACCAGGTATTAAAATAATTAAATATAAACACAGCTTGGCAAGCAATTTATAGCTTTCCTTAGTAAGGAGTATAACTACAATTTACTTATGTTATTATATTACAAGTGAAGCCAGCTACGATCATTCCAATAGTTAGGTGTTACCTTCTTAGCATCCAATAATACAGGTATACGTGGTTTCTATATACATTTAGTTTGTTTTTTTTTAAATTATTTTGTTTTAGTAGTAGAAGAAGGCAGTTTTTGAATTAGTAGTAATATATCTGAGCTAGTTTAGGTTATGACACAAAAGTGCTAGTAGCACATGCGCAGGATTGGTTTCAAGCCAGGCGCTAAAAAGCTGCTCAACTAACTCAATCATTGTATCTAATTATATGGTTAGGCACAACTACAACGACAACAACAACAACAAAGTGAACACTTATTAGAGCCCACAAATTGCTGGTAAGGAATTACTTACAGTGCCCGGTTTAGCCTATATAGAGCGTGTATATAAGTCGATATAAACAAAAGTAGATATATAGACATAGAAAGAGGACCGAAAAAAGTAAAGAAAAAACTTTTGATATAAATGCTTAAGCAAAAATAAGAACAAGTCCAAGTGTTTCGCAAACAGCTTACGCAGCAATTTCAACCGTAATTGAGGTGAAATTGAAAAGCAAGCTATTGCAGCAACTTAGGAACTTGTCTTTGTTTTTTTAATTTTGATATGAATACGTGTGGCATTAAATAATAAAAATTTTGAAAAATTAAAAGCGTGTTTGTGTACAATGAACCTAGTGATATACTCTACATGATGAGCTCTTTAGTTTTGATAGACTTTGTGTTTTTAAATAAACCAAAATGCTTAGAATATTGTTTTTGGTACAATGGAAAGCAAAAACTAATAATTTTGTGCAATAATTTAAAAGCCGTGTGTGCATATGTACTGCATGTATATGTGTGCAAATTTTCTATATAATTTGTGGCAATATAAAATTTTGGTTTATTTGAATGTCTGCTACTTACTTTGTGTTTATCATCGAAAGCTTTGCCCTGTTTTGTATTCAAACCAATTTTATGTTTAAATTATACATGTAGTTTGGGTTTTTGTTTGATTATATAATTGGGTAGTAATTGAGTAGTATGTGTTGGTAGTAGAAAGGAATGGACAAAATAGATATATAAATTTAAAATTTGTGTGTATATAAAACGTTAAGCCAATAATTTGTACTTAATCAAACAAAAACAATATTTATACCAAATATTATTGTAGGTAAATAGGAAAAGTTTCAACGCATACACCCATAGGAAATAGCGCCGGCATTGGGTTAAATCGAGCGCACGCCAGCTCAGCAGCTCAGAAAGCCCAGACTACACAATAGCTCTAACTCTACCCTTAACAATAGACGCACACGATCCCCACGAAGAACTCACCTGAAAGGCCGAATAGCGACCTGCGCGTCGAGGCCTATTGTAGCTGGGCAAGTAACGACGTATGGGATCCAGCTCATTGATGTGTAATAAGCCAGCAGTCAAAAGCTGTGCAATTATGAAGAAAGACTGACCCCAGAGGAACAAGGATTGTGAGGGTGCACGCACATAAGAACCCTCGCCATCGGGCGCATAGTACATGGTGACCACGGGATCGCCATTCACATCCGTGTGCAGACAGCGACGTAGATCATTTTGGAATTCCTCAATTTGTTCGTTGTTATTTTTGAACACACCATCAATAATCATGGCAATAAAGAACAACGGCCATTCACACTCTAGGCCTTCGAACTCTTTTAGCTCGCCGGAGTGATAGTAGCGACGTGTTTTGTCCTCAGTTTTGCTAAGGAAACCATCGCGCGTAAAACGCTTAAAGCCTTTTTTGCTGCGCAAACGATTAACTACGTTCTGCTTGGTTTGCTCTACTAGGCGATCTTCGTGCGAGGCAAAAGCTGGGAAGGACAACGTGAGCAGTAGAGAGGCATCCACACCCTGTTTAGAAAATGCATAGATTTTAGCCTAAATCAAGAGCCTAATGCATTGCTTACCTTGGAGCTGGATTCACGTGGCAACATGGTCTCAAAAATGCTGCGATTACGATTGTGTGCATCTATGTCTACATATACGACGCTCCAAGAGGCACCCTTCTCGCCAAACAAATTGCAGCCGTTGATGGCTTCCAAAGCAGACTTGGCCATGCCTGTAAAAAAAGTAATTTAATGTACCCTACAATGCTTAACAAAATCCAAGCGATAGTTACCTATGCTGGAGGCATGAATCTCAGGAGTGCCATTGTTGTACTTGGAGCCGCGTTCCCACATGCCAAAGTCAGGTGTACGGTAGGCGCGCTCCACATAGTAAACCAAGTTTTGTACAAAAGCCACTTCATCGTGTGTATAAATAATTTGCAATCCTGAGGTAATTTGCTGAACAAGAAAAATCAAATACAGCGAGACCACATCAATTTGTAGATGATTATACAGCTCATCCGAATAGATTTCTTCGCCATTATGCAGCTGAAACTTGCTGTGTAATGCATGCGCATTGGACTGACGCTTCTTGAACAGCTCAACACGTGAGGCCTGCTTCACCCAACACTCCAAGATGCCACGCATGCATTTAACCGTGCTCTGACCCAGTTCATAGGACTTGCCACGATCATCATCAATACGTCTGTAGGCTTGATAAAGACTCCAAACTGCGGCGGCACAGTATATACTATCACGAACTGAGCCCACCGTTTGGTCGGTGCTCATCACCGGAAAGAGACCAGTAATGGGGCTCTGATAGCGCAAGAGCTGACGTTTAACTGTGTAGCAGAAAGAGAAAAGAGTTGGATTACTGTGTGTATTGTTGAGTGCACGTTGAGAATTGCAAATGCAAATAAACAAACGACGCCGGCTACAGCTCTTGTTTTCTGTTTACAATTCAAAACAAACAACGCGACGCTAAAGCAAAAGTAATGTGTTGGCAACACTCGATGACAACAAGAATTTAAAAATAACCGCGTCACTATTTGATGTGCACATTATATGTGCTTTAGTGTTCTGGCATCAATTAATGCTGCCTACAAATTGGCTGCCCTGCGGCCGTCTCAAGGTTATATAAACAGAGTGCAGCAAATTGGCTGAGCTCAAAGTTTCCGCATTTTGTACGCACCAATGCCATAGTAAATATCCAGTTGTTTCACTGTGTCCTCATAGTTGGATGTCTTTAAAAACTGATCCAAATTGATGTCCTCTAGGCTGTTGTGACGGCCACTTGTAGATACGCCGCTGTCCGTGGGAGCACCACTGCCACCAGGGGTTGTAACCATAAGGCCGAGGCTGTGCAATAATGTTATATTATTTTGTAATTATTATGGAATCGATGAGATTGGATGCTACTTACCTTTTCGGCACATGACGCATTTTACTGCGTTTCAATTGAACACAATAAAACGCTTTAATTAAAAACAAACTGCTATTGAAAAATGTATAAGCAAGAAAATACCCTTCAGAAGTCAAACGCGATGTATAGGGTGACCAGCTTTCAGGCGGTTAATGCACATTGACGCGCAGTTAATTGCAAAATTTGACAAATAAAATAATTAAACGTGGTAATTGTGCACATTAGCGGAGCTAAGGATAGCTATATTCAAAGTAGAAACTGTTTTTTTTCAACAATTTAACCTCAATTTCCCCATTTATTACTTGAAAAGTACCTTATTACTACTTCGCATGCAGCTAAAACGCACGCGTCATTGTATTTTGCTTTTGGTCCGCTACAGCCACACTAGCTGCTGTGATTCTAAAACAGCTGTATTGTTAGAATGCTAAACAGCTGCTGGTTTGAGCAGGTTTGTTTTTATAGCCATGGAACTCTGCGTCTCGAACTTGCTTGATGGATAGCAAGCATCTGTCGCAGCTTAACAAACTTTAACTTAATCATCATCAATCCATCCACTAACTCAGCAGCTGCAAAGTGAGATCATCGTCTAAGCATTGCCATAATTGGCCGTGAAATGCAACAAGTGCGCTGAAGATGCTGCGGCTGTAGTACAATGTGTCGACGTCGCAACTAGAAAGTGTGTGAAAAATTGCAACGCAGTACTTAATTTTATAAATATACATATATAATAACGATGGAACTGTTAATACTCAACTTACTGCTGCCGCTAAGCCTTGCCCAAACGCACACGGAAGCCAAACACTCTCTCACAACAACCACATTGCCAAATCTGCCAGAAGATCACCTTATACGCTACCTCAATACATTTCCTAAACTCAAGACTCAATTACCTGTAAATGCAACCAGCACAGCTCGCGCTTGCTGGGGCCATGAACGCGACTGCAGTGTCGAGGCGCGCTTCCAAACACCTCAATGTCCGGGGGATCACACTGGCTGGGTGCAAAGCAAGGAGGCGCAGGTGCAAACCTTCTACTATCAAGCAGATTTTGGTTATATACAACAGCAATTGTCCGAACTAACGCCACAATGTGTGCCTAAATATCAAACCGACTCTTCGCTGGAATGCTCCAAGTATTTGCGTTTTTGTCGTGGACGCAATTTGCTTTTTGATTTTCGAGATTTAGCACAACGTAAGGAACGCATACGCTACCACATGGATGTGCTACGCCCTGGACAATTGTTGGGCCACTGCGAGTTAAATCGTACAAGACTAACTACTGAACTAGAGCATATGGGCGCTTTGCAATCTTGGGCACCCGAGCTGCGCAATTTTGACGTATTACCACATCCAGTTATCTCTAGTGACGTGTGTGATTTGGTGGTAGATACGCCCACTTTTATAATGAAAATCGATGCGACTTACAATATGTATCATCATTTCTGCGACTTTTTTAATTTGTATGCATCGCTTTTTGTTAATCAATCTCATCCAGCTGCCTTCAATACTGATGTGCAGATATTGATATGGGAAACATATCCTTATGATTCCCCATTCCGTGATACTTTTAAGGCATTTACGCAACGTCCCGTTTGGACTTTACGTGATGTGCAGGGCAAACGCGTTTGTTTTCGCAATGTGGTTTTGCCTCTGCTGCCGCGCATGATCTTTGGCTTGTTTTACAATACGCCCATTGTAAGTACCTTGTAGGTTAAGACGATAAAGTTCAACTAATGCCTATTGTCTCGCAGATACAAGGTTGTTCCAACAGTGGTCTGTTTCGTGCCTTTTCTGAGTTTATATTGCATCGCCTGCAGATACCTTATCAGCCTCCAAAACACAAGCTGCGCATAACTTATCTATCCCGTCGCACAAAGTATCGCCAAGTGCTCAATGAGCAGGTCTTGCTCGAACAGCTTGCAGCTAATGATGATTATGCTGTGCGGCAGGTTTCCTATGAACGGTGTGTGCTTCTTAAACCATAAATACTGTTTAATTTTTTATATATTCGTCAGGCTGTCCTTCACCGAACAATTGGAAATTACACGGAACACGGACATACTCATTGGGATGCATGGCGCTGGACTGACTCATTTGCTCTTTCTGCCCAACTGGGCTTGCATTTTTGAATTGTACAATTGCGAGGATCCCAATTGTTACAAAGATCTAGCGCGTTTGCGTGGTGTTCATTATACTACTTGGGAACACAATGATTTAGTTTATCCACAAGACGAAGGACATCATCCAGAGGGAGGCGCACATGCAAAATTTACAAATTATCGATTTGATGTGACTGAATTTGCACGCCTAGTTGAGCAAGCGGCTTCAAAAGTGAGATTCCATAAGGAATTTTCTCAGTATACATTAGAAAATAGAAAGCATGAGGAGCTTTAGCATAGTATTGTGATTAGTGCATTTATTTTGACTATTTGATTTTCAAATAAAACGTTATTATAAAGCCGAAAATATTGCTTTTGAAAATCAATTTGAATGAGGAAGAGCGCCACTTTGCGAGCTGCCCAAAAGCACAAAAGTACTAAGTTGGCAACGCCGTCAGCTGTAAATCAAACACCCAAAAGCTGTTTGTTATGAATGGTTTTATATTTAGCGAGTTGACAGCTCGAAGATCAGCTGATTTTGTTTATCTGTTTTTAATTGTTGCATTTTTATGCCAGTGATTTTAATTCAAGACGTTGTAACTAACAAATTTAGCCAAATTTAATAACTTTAAAAAAGCGCAACACGACAGATATTCGTGCCTGTTAACATTCCCAGGATTAGCTTTACTGTAGCAACGCCATGAACTACACAGAATCATTGGAGCCTGCGGTAGGCGTAGCCATAGATTTCTATGACGCCTACATTTCATCAAAAAAATGTTTTCTATCAACTCCGCTTCACATTTTTCAAACTTTTACAAAGCATTCCTTTTGTCATCCAAATATGGATCCGTTCAGCGTCTTTTCACCAACGATTGACAAAAAATCTTGGACTTCTGTACAGGATAGTGTGCGTGCCATACTCTGTGTATTTCCTACGCTGGTCGGTTTTATCCTGGCGCGATTCTACTGCCAACAACGTTTCATGTGGGAGTTTCCACTTTTAGCCATTCCAGTCGTGCTGAGCGGAACCGTTGGCTCCAAATATAGTGATCAATACTGTGGCATAGCGGCTCTACTGATAATTATTCATCTTTACCGCAAGAGATTCTGGAAGAACGCGCCGAATATCGTGTTCGAGGTGGGCAAGCATCCTATAGTTTTTACACTCCTACGTGCCACCGCCTACATAGGCACCAGTGCAATCATTTTGGGGGTAGATTTCCCTTCGTTTCCAAAGGAGTATCGCAAAAGCCGTCGGTATGGCGCTACACTTATGGACTTGGGCATAGGCTTTTTTGTTGTGACCATGGGCATTGTATCACATCGTGCACGCAATTTGGCAGATCTACGTAAGCTGCCCAAGATGGTGCTGCCACTTTTGTTTTTGGGTCTAGCACGCACTTTAGTATTGACTCAGATTGACTATCATCAGGATGCGCATGAGTATGGTATTCATATGAATGCCTTCTTTACACTGGGCTTTACCAAACTCTTTGGCATGTTGATTAGCTTGCTAGCGCGTTCCGATGCACAGCTCTTGCCTCTGTCGTTGGGTAAGTAGGATAACTTTCATCTATTAAAATTGTTTAAACGTTTACTCTTTTATAGTCATACTCTTTCTGCACGAGCTGGCTCTACAGCTGGGTCTCTCGGAATTTGTTATGTCGGATGATGTGGAGCGTACCACCTTGTGGACCGCTAACCGCGAGGGTCTTAGCTCTCTGCCCGGCGCCATAGCCTTGTATTTATTTTGCATTTACTTTGCAAAGTGGTATACTGCCAAACAGCAGCTTAACTACGTACAAATGCGCTCCAAGCTCCGTAAACTGCTCTGTATGTCCATCTGCGGCTGGGCTTTGGTCTTCCTTAGTGCCTATACAGTGGGCATAGCTCGTGTCACCTTTAATACCGGCTACGATATTTGGCTTTTTACTGTGTGCCTAACATTATTGCTGATTTATACGTTTGTTTTTGAGTTTGCCTTGAGTGCTACCACAAAGGATGCACCTCAACAAGAGCAGCCGCTAATTGGCGATATGAATGTAGCGTCAAAAACTTCAGCGCAAGTTGCAGAATCGCCTGTCATTGCAGAGACACTCAACATGAATGGATTAACACACTTTATGCTGTCCAATTTTCTTACGGGCTTTGTTAACCTCACCCTTAATCCCGACGAGCGTAATAGTTGGGAAACTGTGCTTATCTTGACGCTTTATATGCTGGCCAGCTCAGGTGCGGTTTACTTTCTGTATTGGAAACGCATAAGGATTGCGTGAGTGGACGAATTTAAAAGCCACCTTCTTTGTGATATGACTTCCAAAGTAATTGTATGTTAGAGCTAAAGTAATCATCATAAATTTCATGCATAGTATGTATTTAAAACTACATTATCTTTATTTTCGAAAAAAAAAAATATCGTATAGCCTTTTTGTGGATCACGTGAGAGATCACACATATAAGATTGCAATATTTTAACTAAAAATGAATTTGCCTAAGACTCTTATGTATTGAGTGAACATTTTGCAGTTACAAGAAATTTAATTTGAAAATGTAAAAAAACGTGTTTAGGGTTTAGGCACCGTCTCAAATGGCAAAATATTACCATTGGGCATAACGAGGAATATAATAAATGGTTCGTTTATACCATCCAGCCCACGATTTACTTCCGAATTCTTGTATACCTCGTATACTTTATAGCCTTCGTCTTGCCTGACCATGCGTGTCCACAGCCAATTATTACTTTCAGCATCGTTGCCACCGCCGGAACAGACCCTTTTTGTCACTGGCTTACTGAACAAGCTGCCTGTCGATAGCGAGCGTATGACACGATCTACCACTGATGGTTCTATATTTAACTCGCAGTTGTCCACCGGATTGGCAAAGTCCACGCGGGGCGAACGCTGCCTACACTTGGCTGAATTCTGTTGGCATTTACAAAAGCAGCCACTTGGAGTTGTTGATTTACAGGGCGGTGGTGGTCCACAGGGAGTTGGTGGTGTACAAGGCGTTGGTGGTCTACAAGGCGTTGGTGGACTACAAGGCGTTGGTGTTCTACAGGACATCGGTGGCGTGCAGCGCGAAGCATTGGCGCTACAACATGTGGTTTTGTCACATGCTAGACTACAAAAGGATGTAGCTCTGCTGATCTTTCCGCAAGGTCTGGGTGTGGGACAACACACGGATGAATCGGCTTCTGAAAATTGATATAGTAAATTGTTGTTATAGTAAAAAACGGTGTTAAGTTCAAACCGACGAATTTGGCCGTAGAGACAAAATGTCGCTACCCGTTAACGGGTTGTTGAAATAGACCCCAAACACTTGAAAAACCAAAGTTTGTGGTCAGAATTTCAGTTTTGTAGGTCCAAAATTGATACTAATTTGCTTTGAAATGGACGAATCGACGGACAGACAGTTTCCGAAGGTTAAATTGTTGACCTGACATACTTGGGCCGCTGACATACTTGACTTACTTAGAAGGCCTTACTCGATAGTGTACTCATGGTCAAGGGGAGATGCACCCCGAAGCAGATATTAAATTTGCAGTCCGTATGCGACTGATTTAGGATAGCTCCGTTATACTTTTAGGTAAGGGGCAGCGAAAAGAATTGGAATCGATGAGGGCTGCCACAGTTTCCTCTAACTACTTTACAAATCTTCTTGAAGATCCTTAAAAACTCTACCTTACTTACCAGAACTGATCAATCGCATTATTTTGGTGGCGCCCGCATAGTACAGTATGCGGTCCAATGCCACCATGATGGTTTCATCCGGATATGGACCTAAAAAATCTATAATGGGTGGCTGGTTGCGTTCAGCCTCCATCATGGCTTTGGGATTATCGCATTGACAGCGCTCCATTGAAGTTTATGTGTGGGCTTACCCAAACGTAGACCAAAATGGGTGTCTCAATGTTTTGAATAATTTACTAAAAATATGAATATATAAACGAGTATACTTGCTTGGACTACTTCGAGCTTTTACTGAGAGTTACTGATTTCACACACAAGTCAAATGCCACTGAGATCCACTTAAGCGCTTAGCTGCTGAATGTGCCTATTATTTACTTTGCTCACCCCGGCGCTTGTTTAGCCTTGTCCGGTCGGGCAGATGTCAAAGGTGCGATATCCGGCTTTGCGCTGAGATGCTGCTTAACAAAAGATAAAATTTCTATTAAGGAAATGACAAGAATTGCGCGCATTGTGCCAAGCCTTAAAGGTTAGCATAGCCTCAACTCCAGGATATTTCATTTAATGACGCAAACAAAGGCGACGCTGCGCAGGGTATTGGCAGAGGGTGTTGGGCGCTTCGCAAATGACCAGAGTGCAAAGCGTATATATATGTACAACTTTTTTCCTTTCTTGGCAATGTAATTACAGCTGGAGTTTCCGCAGTTTGACTTTGATTTGGACTATTCTATTTATTTGCCCGCCACGCTGTTTGCTCGGCTGATGCGCCTTTAATGCCATCATATCCTGACTTTATCTGATTCGGCAGCACAAATGCAATTTCCGTGCCCAGCACAACCCTTCCAAGCGATAGACAAGCCATATTGAGTTAATAGTAAAAGTCAACGTCCGTCCCACACTCTGGCATAACGTATACGCCATATATACAATATAATCATATTCATTAACGTTTCATTGCCGGCGCACAGGGTGGTCCTGGGTAGCCGGTTCTAACGTAACGCCCACCTGTTCACGCTTGGGGGTTGCTTTCTGCCGCGCTACCGTTTACCGTTCGTTGGGCCCTGCTTTGATGACAGATTATTTTCATTAGCAAAACGCCGGCCTTTTACATTTGGACATCACGTGCCGCTGCCGTGCAGGTTACAAGAAGCAAAAAAAAAAAAACATAATTCCAAAAATTTATTACCGTTAATTATTATTTTCATGTTTTCCGCTATTATGTAAAACATGACAAAGTACACGATGTTTGTGTGTGTGTATCGAGTTGGCCCACTGATTGATGTGCCTGACAATTGGTTCGGTCTCTAAGCTCTTGCAAAGGACGCTAACAATTTGCTGACTTTGTAGTTAGATTTTTGTGTTTGCCAAATCGGATTTCCATTCAGAAGCTTTCATAAAAAATAAGAATTCAAGAAAAATGTGCATATGCATGAGTGTTTCGGTCTGTTTCGATGTGGTTGATGAGCTGTCATATGTGTGTGCGTGTGTAGGCACAATCACTGTGAAGAGGCTTAGTGCACACCCATGGGAAATCGCTTAAGCCGTTCATAATGAATATTATGACTATACTACATACATATGTGTATGTGTGGGTATAGCATTTGGGTCTACTCGTATATATTAACAAGCATTTAAGCCAAAAGGCTGGTATTATGGTATCTCCATAATCAGCCGACTCCAGACTTGGGAAGTTTTAGTTCAACTCCAATCGATTTCCAAATTCAAATTTTACCGTCGGGACGGGTTATCTTTTTCCTTATTCTTTCACCTTATTCGATTTTCTTTATTTCACGTCACTTCTATCGGTTGTGTCCCACGATCTTGTGTCCCAACTGCACTTGATCTAGGACAACAGCTGGCCAAGATTATTAAAGGACCTTATCAAGCAGAAGTCCGTATACGTGGCTAGTGCGTACAGCGTCCTTCAATGACAAATCTTTGACATATAGGTGTATCGAGCCCGTTTATTGTTGGGAGTTGCAGTATCGTAGTATCTTCGGGTATGAAGCTCATACCATGAGCTTAAACTGGAACTACGGGTAGTCAGTAAAGCCCGCATAGTCATCTGTTTTTTGGGGTGGCTATGTGCTGTTTCGTATTGGCTGTGGTTTAGACTCAAACGCGAGAAGTGTCTTTACACGGTGTGGAGTTGCATCTAACTAACCGGTTGCTGGGACCCAGAGACTTGCAGAGGTTTTAGATAGACCTCTGGCCATACCAAGGGCCAATTCAACTTCTGCATTTGTCACTTATGGAGAATATTCATATTGGTTACAAATATATATGCCATGTGGTGTAATATAGTTTATTATAGGCCACTATAATTTATTGTAGTGCACCATATGGCATCCTGATTTGACAAAACCCATACATCAATAGGATCGTTGATTGACGAGAATATCAATCCGTGTGTTATATGCTTGCACATTCCGTGAGATAGAGCCAACACGGCAGGTGCTCACGTAAAACACCATTGGCGTAGATGCAATTTCTAATGTACGGCCTGATGTAGATTCCTACAGGTGCTTCAGCTTCGCGCACGTTTTTTGCGACTTCTTCCGCGGTACTAAATGAAGTTAGCCTGTTCTAGTCATCAATGACGCCTTCAGCGCCGCAAGATGTGCCCAATCCATTACTGAGCATGCAGTTCCAAAGTCGTTATTCTTGCTGGTATGCTGCTAAGTCTATGTTTTTTTCTCTTAATTATATTATTAGATTAGAAGTGTAGAAGCCATAGAGCTAAAACAACTAATCTTGAATTAGTACCTATTTTAAGTAAGTGGGTATCTACCTTGATTTCAGCTTTCATAAATCCTTCAGATCGCCAGATTGTCCTTTGGCCCAATCCTTTATGGATTGGAAATGGTAAGCCAAATCTACTAGTATGTAGCAGCTTCATATAGTTGTCTATAGCAAGGTTTACTTAACCAGGTATGCGCATTTAGTCGCGTCGGGTTTCTAATTTCTGTGAGAGACTGAAAGTCCGAGAAAAACAAAAACAAATCCTTCTATTATCTAAAAAAAAACATAACCGCGACCAATGACATTTCTATACGTGTGAGTGCAAAACCAAAATCATACGTGTACATAACCTTCTTCGTATGGGTTCTCACTTAACTAAAGAATCTATCGCATATCTGGTCGATGCTTTGCCTGGTCAGTAGACGTGCATTAGGCATCTGTTAATAAACGTCTAGATCTGGTAATCGATTCACTAAAATTGCAAATTAGCTGACATAGAGCAAATCCATCCTTTAATTCTTTTCAGGTCGTACTACTTTAGTACTGAGAATAAAAATTCTAGAAATAGTCACAATAATTCGCAATAACACTTATTTTTTGCCATCTATGCTTTACATACATATTTAGACAGAAGTGTAAATTTCCTGTAATATACATACACTTGCATGCGTACCAGTGACGTACTCATTAAACTAAATTTACGTAACAAAAAGTAGCCAAGCGAGCCTCCTATCTGGTTAAATACATATATCTTGGTCGCAACTTCAATGTTGCGCGTCTGCCATTTCCAGATATCAAAAATTATACGATTAATTCACATTAGGATTGACCGCAGAGGTCAACTAAGGCGAATGTGCAATGGCCAAGTCTCGCCCCGGTGGAACCACCTTTATGATCACAGTTAACCTCTTCACCAGGTAAGTATGCTTTTGTCAGTTGCGAATGGCTTACTTCTATCAATTTCTGTTTAAACCAGTTGCAAATTATTGTGTGCATTGTGCACATGCCACAGCATTACTTTCATGTTATTTGCTACAAGCTGTAAGTGTGCAAGTCTTGGAAAACATATTTACTAACTATTCCAGAACAGAAAGAACCTATTCGCTCAGCAATAATAACTCTTTGCTTGAGTCGATTCAATACTTAGCTTTATCACTGAGTCGTTTTGCCTTCGAACTGAAAATCAAGATGTCGATGAAACCATCCAGTTAGCAGGTGTTAATAGAAAGAAAAGAATAAACACAATTTTACAAAAAAAGTCAGCAGCATCTGCGAAGAATACGATATCGAAGTGAATAGCTGTGAAAGGTTAGCGGCGAATTTTTCGTTGTAAAGTCAAGACTGTTGCAATTGAAGATAACGCTATGCAACAAAAAAAGGCCTATGTCTAAAACCAACCTTTTCCGGTCAATTTTGGGTCATTTGGGTTCGAATTCGAAAACCATTTTAGCACCGTTTTCGAATTATCGCTATTTCAAAAAATTCGGGTTTTCGAAAGTTGCGTAGTCAGCAAATCTCATATATCTTGGGAACCTTACTACCGATCGAGATGAATTGTAACTCGAATTGAAGATAATTTAATATCAAATCAATGCCTCCCAGACGGTTCTAACTTGATTCGATTGCAAGTTGCAGGGGAATGAACTCAAATTTTTATTTTTCGAATAAATTAAATTAATAAACTAAAAAGATATTTAAATGGGTTATTTTTGGATTCGATAAATTGATTCTTTGTGAACATTTCAACACCGACTTGAGCACGGTACTTGGTGACGAAATGGAGAAATTATTAGGAAATATCGAAAAAATCCTACGATCGGAACTTTTTTTTTACTTTTCGTGCAAAACAACAACAATACAAAAACGGTGGAATAAATGAATTTGAGTTCATAGCCCTGTAACTTGCAATCGAATCAAGTTATACCAAAACCGTCTGGAAGACATTGATTTGATATTAAATTATCTTCTAAGGAAGGAAGTAGAAAGGTTCCCAAGATATATGAGATTTGCTTGCTTCGCAAATGACCATGACTTTTAGTCATAGGCCTTTCATTGAGCTCAAATTTGTTGCATAGTGTTATTATCGAATTTCAATTTATGATTACACGAAATTTCTAACCTGCTAAATGTTTACGCCTACAAATATTTATGAGCAACAGTTTAAGCCATATTTAAGAGAACAACTGCTTTGTGAACTTTCTTAAACAACATTTTTATCGTCACTCAGGAGCTTAAACGCCATGGTTGCCATAAGGAAGCACCTCAAACAATCCGCAAATGTTTGGCATTGTATCCATTGCTTTTAGCAAGAAAATTGCGCAATTTTCATGCAATCAACTGCGAAGCCAAAAAAGTGTTGAGCAAACTGTTAAAAAGAAACGAGCAGTAGTAGAAATACCAACTACAATGTGCAGGACATGGAGGACACGCGCTACCTTCTACTATTTACAGAGATAGCAACACTGCCGGTTGCCAAGCGGATGTCGATGTCGATGCTGTCGATTGCGTTGCTGTTAAATCGTGTGGAAGCTGATATGATTATGCGTAGCCATAGTTACTACACACACACACACACACACACACACACACACACACACGCACACATATACGCCATTTTTTTTTTTCTTTATTTCCGGCTAGTAGTTGGTATGAATAGGTCCAAGTGCGTTTTGTACCAGGCGTTGTCATGCCAGATACTTTTGTGTCTCTATCTATGTGAGTTTCAGTGTGTATGTGTGTGGGTTGTCAAGTGCATGCAGCTGCACAGCAATTAGCAACAAGTACTATTTGAGTACTAAACAACTTTAAAGCCAGGAGGCAGCATCAATCCTATTAAGTGATTTAAAACATAAGTGATGTACTTAGTGCTCCGGGCTATAAACCTTAAGGCCCAACATTAAGAAGATTAATTCGCTAAATCCGTTGTTATTTTATTTTGTTTTTTTTTTTCGCAAAATACACCAATCTCTGATAACGTTATGCATCATTGTGTCAGACATAACAAGCGTTCATACACACACACACACACAACCACACACACATACAAGCAATAACAACCACACAAAAGATTTGACAAATCTTTGGCATCCAACACAAAAAAGGAAAAGGCACAAAAAAAAATTGTAACAATTTCACATTTCGAGTTGAAATGTGAAACCCCGCAATCGATTTGCCAAAGAAAAATCATTAAATAAAAAAGTTTGCGTATGTGTTTTTTTTCTACATAAGTGTGTGTGTGTGTTCACTTCACAACAAAACAAATGTAAGAAGTTTTATAAACTCAACCAAAAAAAAAAAAATGGGGCCAGTCCAAGCAAAACAAAAAAAGGCGCAAAAAAGTCACCGAAGATGTTATACACTTGCATATGATATGCCCAATGCATCTAGTGAATTTTTCAGTAGGATAGAAGGCATAAAATAAGTATAAAAAAATTTGATGCAGACAGTCGGGACGGTGTGTGTAATTTTGTAACTCTAGCTCACATGTATCCATATCTGCATGCAGTGCAATTTTGGCACAGTTTATAGGCGAGGTGGGGTGAAATTAGCATATTTTTGACCATAACTTCTGATGTATTTATTTCGATAATTTTTGAAACGGAGCGCCTGTAAACCGCAAAAATATGTCACAAGGAAAGGAGGAAAGATATCGACGTGATTCGACAAACTTCATCTTTTCGGCGTAAATGCGCATGTTTTGGTAATTTTTTGTGCCTCTATCTCTTATGGTGTCTGATATCTAGACGTTCATACGGAAGGACGGACAGACGAACATGTCTATATCGACTCGACTATTGCTCCTGACCATTTTTGCCCATGGAACATATGGTCTGCCACGCCTCATTCTGCCTGTTACATACATTGCACAAACCTAAGATACCCTTGAACACTTTGTGTACAGGGTATAAAAAATTTAGCTGATTTCTCAGTAGGTTGTCAGGCATGATATTATTATTCGTGCCTTTCATCATTGGACAGCTCACATAGAGTAACACAATCCAAGCGTAACACCAACCGAGCGTCACACCAAGTTATAGGCGCAGAGAGGTTTCACAACAAAATGATTTTCCTCTGTACCTAGATTTCCATAAATTTCGCAAGGATCTTACTTGTCACCTTGTGTGCACACTGCTTGGCATAGTTAATATCTACGCGTTTAGGTAGTGTATTAAAATCGCAATAAAAATCTAAGGCCGTCTGCTTTCCTTTTGCGCTCAACTCGTATTCCTGCCCCGCCTATCTATGGACGCATTTAATAAACCCCAAATGAAATGACTACGTTTTTTGCGCCACAACCACGGCCAAGTCAGCAGCGTAACCGCAACACGTTAACGGTTTCGGTTTCACTCCGTGATTTACAACAACGGCAACAACAACAAAAGAAGTCATCCAACCCCGTGGTAGACACTGCCTGACTGTGCTTTGCTTTGGACGCGCTCATGTGTGAAAAGGTACTTTGAGCACCGTGAGCTAAAGGGAAGCCGGTTTTGGGAGCAGCTGCTGCCATTTGGATGCACTTGTAGCGCCTGCGAGTATGCAATAGTCATAGCCACAGACTATGCAACACTTTGACTTAGGTACAGTCAACTTTTGTCCGTTTTAATATCTTGGCCGTAACTGTCTGCATTTTCACATTTCCATTTCCATTTCCATGTCATTAAATTCATTTTCAAAACTCCAAAAAAAGTCAAATGAAAATGATTTTCACGTGCCAGCGACAGATAACAGAGACTTGAGGGTTGGACGGGCGGCGTCTCGTTGTCCCGGCAACCAACGCCCATGACATATTTCAAGTGTTATCAGGCGGAGAGCATCATGCATATATTAAGCGTAAATTGCCTTGGTATTTGTGCCCCCGCATGGCAGAAGAGCTAATAGAAATGTCTGCCAGTTAATTTAGCGTTATGAAGTTGCGCTTTATTAACGTTTGTTCATTGGCCAAAGATTTTGTTCGCTACAGAAAAGTCAAGGTAACAGGGTTACCTGGTTGCCGTGCTTTGAAGTGGTCGAAGTTGGTTGTTATAAGAGGAAACTAAACACAAAGAGCTGCAAAGGGGGTTCGCCGATTCGATCCGTGGTGCTCTCGCATTTTGAGCTGTTTCCCACTTTCTATTTGCGGGTATTGTACTTTCCAGCGTAATCTGGGAAATCTCTATGTAGCCCTTAAGTACGACGAAGCAATAAACAGCGAATATGCAGCTGGATTATGATGCTTTAATGGCGAATCAAACTTGGCAGAACACAAAACTTTCAGAGGATCAGAAAGCAATTGGCTGTAAATGGGTTTTGAACGTGAAGCCTATTCAAAAATGCAACTTTGAGCGTTACAAAGCGCGTTTGGTTGCGAAAGAATGTTCACAAAGGTATTGAATAGAAATTTTCCCCAGTATGCAGACTGGAGAGCGTACGATTCATCCTGGCAATTGCAGCAGAGATGAAATTGCATCTGTATGTATGCACGGCATAACTCAACAGCAGCCTGACGGATATACAGATGGTGGTCAATCAGGAAGGGTATTACTGCTAAAAAGTGCCTTATATGGCTTAACGCAATCCGGGAGGGAATGGAATAGCAAACTAGATGGTGTTTTGCGCAAGAGACTTAGATGAGACTTTTCGTTGCTTGGTTAGACTGGTAGATTTTGTGGATCTTGAAAAATTTTTTTTAACCTTCAATTTGGATTCGGAGCGTCAAAGCGGTATTGTGAGTAAAAGCAAAGTTTTTTGTGCATTGTAAAGTAAAAAGAATTTCCAAGCTTTTTGACTGAATTTGGCTTTTAGGTCTTTTGGTGTTGCCTGCGTCAATCTTTTTCATGGTAACTTGTTATTGGAAGAGGTTTCCAAAGTCTCCTCTGCTGTTGTGCTTGTGTGGGCTGCAGTTCCTTAGGCATATGTTTTAGGCTGACCTTTCTGTTCTAGTTACAAGCTTATTAAATAACGCAACTACAGCGCCACCTATCGAGTAGCGGCACGTGACTAACTTATGTTGTAAATTTTTTTTCAAAATGGTCAGTGTATATAGTAGTTGGTAAAAAATCGTCTACAGTGGCACCTATCGCATCAAGAGACAGATCGGTTATCTCTTAGACCCGCGTGATACGTGATTACGAACCAAAGTTCTGCGGAAGTTCTTGCAAGTTTTCAACAAAGAGAAGTTTTAAAGCACGGTTAATCATAAGTGCCAAGCATATAAATTTGAAGAAATTTGTTTGCTTCATGCGCTGGCGGCAACCGGTTCGACGGTGAATGCGTTTTCGAATCAGAATAGTTTTAACTAGTTTAAAATGGGTGTATATTGTTGGCGCAAAGAAATCAAATACACATTTATTTAAGATGAAAACGCGTTTTTGAATAGTTATCGCAACTGTTGTTTTTTGGGTATTGTTTCTCAAGAAATGTCTTGATTTTGTTGACTTGCCGTAAAGCAAAGAGCGGTCGACCCGCACAACACCATCCTGGTGTCTCCGAATGAGCTTGTAGTGCATTGCCATATTGGCAAATCATATCAATGGGCAGAATCGTAACTAACAGCAGTTCGCTATAGTCAAGTGCGAGATATAGTTGGACAATCACAGAACTTCGTGATTAGTGATTGACTCAAATTAACGGTACAAATAGCGTTATAGTCTCAGACGTTCAACAGCTTCTCATTCTTCATGAGTCTGTCCCGTTCGTTCGCTTTGCAGCTTTGATGGATGTTTAATTTGCACAGTGAATCGCCAATCCTTGTGCATTTCGACTACGTGAGTGAATTATTGATCTTCTGTCTTCCGAACACTCAAAGTCCAATGTCGGAAAAATCCAGTTATCATCCCCGCAGCAATGTTATCTGATTCTCAAAACAACATTGAATGTTTTGGATAAACTTGAAATTTTACTTCAACCACTAACAGAATCACAAGACATGACGACATGAACAATCAAATGTGTTACAAAAAAATGCCTTAAATGTATGCAAACCCGTTTTTATCCAATTTTTCGGGAAAAACTCGTTAAATCCATATTTTTTTAAATTTAACGGTTAACCCAAGCCGAAAGAGATGATGAACATCATTTCTGTGTATTCAAGGTAAACTTGCTTTTTTTTTGGTCGGCACCCTAGAGCAGCGGGTGCCATAGGCATACACGCATCATTGCGACGAAGCATGCACGGTATCTTATTTACCGAGTTTTAGAAATGGCTTCTTAAAATAAGAATTTAGGTCCAGATACTTGGATACTTATATACCCGAACAGGATTCTTCCTCGTGAATCACCATACCAATCCGTTAGAGACATAAGATCAAGTGTTGGGCGTACCTGTTGCTTTTGCTTCAGTTGCTACTGCAGTGGAGGTGGTCTTTCGATGGTGGATACCTGGCCCTACAGTTAACTCTATTTAGAATCCAAAGAATATATTCGCTACGGTTATTAAGCCTTCCTGACCGGTCAAAATAGGTAGCTGAGATAATTGGAGAGCCTTCTATCTGCTGCTTCCAATGAAAACCTGGCCTGTCCCTAAGTAGTATCGATTGGCAATAGTGTTTCTTCTTGCTGTCATAGTTCTTCGTTATAACAGAGGTAGAAGAATTGCTTGACAACATCAAAAGCATACTTATCAAGAGCTACTCGAAGAAACCAGGTACGAGCAATGATGCCAATATCAACTGCAAGAAATTGGACACTTTTATAGAAAATGGTGCCATTCTCCATCACAAAGATGAGAGATGGCTGAAAGGGGCATCGCTTTGTCTGAAGCCTTGCACTAACCGAAACTAGGTAGGTATTGTGGTACCTTGGTTAAGGTCTAGACAAGTAGTAGTTGATTTCTGCGTACAATGTACAAGCGTAAGAAAACTTTTAAGCTAACAGTTTTTCAGATGGTTTCAAATTTTCGTTTTGCGCACATTTTAAGTTTGTGTGTGTTTTTTTTCTATATTTCAACGTAACCTTCACCTTAAAACTGTAATTGTGTAACTGTATTGACAAAATGGAGAACCGTATGTGAACTTGAGAAAAAATATAAACGAACTTCCAACCCGGAAACCGACTAAGTGGTAAGTTGTAGTAAAAGTAACTATAAAGGTCTACGTCATTGGTTCTGAGTGCTAGGGATGGTTGAGCCCAATGATCAGGTCATTGCTATGTCCACAAGTCTGATGCGTCTTTCTATGCGTGCCTGCATTTCCCTGTACTTTCTTATTTCAGAGCGTCTTTTGTCAACTATCATATCTGTGTCGTCGTAATCACGCATAAGATTTGGCTTAAAGAGCAGACCGCCTTTATGGCGTATCTCCCTTATTTCCGTAGCCATACGTTGACGATGACTTTTTAAGCCCATAAGATGTCTGCGTGTGTTTTCGAGCTGCATCATCGTGTCGTTTAAAGTTCTCTTATGTGTAACGAGAGATGCTCTTAACATATCCGATTTTTCACGTATGCTCAATAATTTCGATTCATCAGTAAAGTATCTGTTTTGCATTCTTAGAAAATCCTTTTGTCGATCTAGTTAGGAGTAAATGCTAAAGTAAGAGCTTAAAATAAACTTGTTTTCACTCTACCTTCAAACATATCGCCCAAAAACTGTAGTTGATGTTGAATTGCCATATAGTTGGCCATGGTCAGATCTTCAGTGATTTGTTCAAGTTTTTTCATGCGCTGCGTAGAGTTACTTGCTGTTAGCAGTGGTTGATACATTTTTTGTAGTCTATACAACTTACCTCCTCAAGAAGACCAGATCTGTGCTCTTTGTCAATTAGTTCCAAGCGCACATCACAAATTTGATTTCGAAAATTGCTCATGCGCTCAATATGTCTCTCAATGATGTTCGGTAAGTGTTGGAAATTTTCGCGTACCAAAGATGTACGCATCAAATTCTCCAGATGTTGAATACTGAAAATGCTAAGATTTTGTGCGTATTGTAGATCCATGGAAACGGAGCCCATAATTATTGGATGTTGTTTTTTACAAGTTTTCACCAGCAACTTGGCATGGTCCAATCGGCGTAGCGCGTTTTTATATTTTACACGTTCCAAGTCATTAATTTCAGGCGATAATACATTCGTGTCTCGAAATTTTTTATGGCGTTTATGATGTTCGATGACTTTTACCATTAAGAGATGGTTGTATTCTTTTTCTGCCTTATACGGATGTATTAGATCTTGGAGCGCTTTCATTAGTTTTCCTTTGTCTAGATTGGCTTTGAGTTGTTGCAGTGGATCAATATAGTCCACAGCGTCGACTACTTTAATAAAAAGTTCATCGATCAATTGTAAGATTGCAAGTCTTTTATCTTTGTCTAAGTCAATAGTTGGTTTTTCTTCGGGCTCTTCAACTATTTCGACAATCTTTAACATAATCGCAGTTATATCTTCCTCTTCTTGGGGTTCTTGCAAAGGTTCGTCCTTAGCTATGTCAAGGGGTAAGTCCAAGTCTAAGCTTCCTAAATCAAAAAGACTATCATGTTCGTCTTCTTCTTCTTCTTCCAGCCCTTCCGTTTGTACAGTTGTCGTTAATTGTTGTGATTCTGAGGATGAGGATGATACTCCCGTTAAAGAGTTAACAAATTTCCCCTTATCAATGGATTCCCCCAATGTTTTAGATCCTGTGACTATCGTCGTTCGTAAATCTTCCACCTCCTCCTCCTCCTCTTCTTCTAGCTCTATATCCGATAAATTGGGCACATCTATGGTACTGAAAAAGTCAACGGCGTTCATTACGAAAATGCTGGAATCAGCCGACAAATCGCCAGATGAATCCTCTTCTTCTAATTGACGTAGCCGATATTCATCATATGTGCCTTCAACTATGGAACGTTTTACTTTTGTATCCCATTCTTCATCCGATTCTTCATCAGCATCCGAATTTTTTGGTCTGCTGATATGTGGTTTTTTTTTGGTTTTTGCCTCCTCCTCTGCAATGGAGGCTTGATTTCGCTTCTTTTTCTGTTTGTTTAATTCTATATCAGTCACAGTTTCTAAAGTAATCTTCCGGGGTTTTTCTAAAGTCTGTTTTGAACTGGAAGCAGCAAGCTCTGTTGATTCCAATCCTTTTCCAGCTTCTTCCACTTGAGTTAAAGTGGTTGCCGACTGCAAATCATCGGTTGTTAAAGCTTCTTCAGTTGCTGGATCTTCATTCGTAAATTCTATTTGGTGTTTGGAAGATTTTGATTCAAGTTGAGAAGATTCCTCAATAGTTGCATTGCCGCTTTTTTCAAGCGACACTTCTGGTTGTTTATTGGTCTCAGACGCCATTTGAATAATTAAGCTATAGCTGGATAAGTATAAATATATATTTTTCTTAAATATTGTAGTTAGGTTTCGTATGTACGAGTGACAGTTTTTCCATAGAGTTCACAGTTGTTATTAAACTAAATCAAACGGAGTCTTTGAGACGTTCATATTTCAAATGCAGGAGAGTTTCTGGCAAAAGAGCGATAATATTGGGATCAGCCTGGTTCCATTTTGTCATCTCGCAAAAAAGTGTCATCTCTGGCTCAACCTCAAATGTTAAAAGTTCTTTAAAAAGTACATTTTATAAGACTAATTGAGACGTTGAGCCTCAATTACTTTTCCGCAAAAAAGTATTGGGATTGGCCAAAAAACTAAAATCTCTAATTTTACGTTTTTCGACGATTTAAGCACTCTGACAACTTTTCCGGCGATTTGGAAATGTTTTTTTGTCCGTGCGTTGTCGTTGTCGATGTAGTGTGTTAGTTAAATAACTTTAGTAATTTCGACTTTAGCAAGCTAAATGTTTTTCTATCGTGCTGGGCATAACTTCAAAGAGTTTTCTATTGAATTTGAGCAATCTAGTCGCTATAGTTGGGTCGCCAGAAGAATAATAAGAGTAAATAATTTAATACAATTTTTGGTTTTTCATTTTTTGTTGTTTAAATTTGACCTAGCAAATTTCGGTTGTTTTGATAAACGTGCAGAAAAGCCGGATTTGGTTACCAACTGTTACTTTTCCGCAAAAAAGTATCGCGATTGGCCAAAAAACTATAATCTCTAATTTTATGTTTTTCGACGATTTAAGCACTCTGACAACTTTTCCGGCGATTTAGCGATGTTTTTGTTGATGTCACTCTAGTCGCTATAGTTGGGTCGCCAGTGGAATAATAAGAGTAAATAATTTTAAAAAGTTTGTTTTTCCAACAACTAGTAATTTTCATTTTACCAAGATAAATATTTTCTATCGTGTTGGGCATGTAACAAAGTGTTTCCTATTGAATTTGAGCACTCTGGTCGGTATAGTTTTGTCGCCAGAGGAATAATAAAAGTAAATAATTTTCGAAATTTTTTTTCATATTTTTGTTGTTTAAATTTGTCCTAGCTAATTTCGGTTGTTTTGATAAACGCGTGGAAAAGCCTGAGTTGGTTACTAACTGTTTATTTTTATTATTTTTCAAAGTCCGATTCGAATTGGCAGGTAATATTTGTACAGAGGAAGTTGTATTGAAATGTAAGTACCTTAACTTGAATCGTTAGCCGAAATTTAACGACTCCAAGGTTTAAAGATAACAAAAAAATATGCTTTCTTTCATATGCTAATATGATATTCCGTCAACTTGTTTTTGTACTCTTTGATTTTCATAGAGTTTCGAAGAAAAATATGTTATTTAAATATTTTTAAACAGTTATTTTTACAACTTAAGTTAAACTTAGAGAAAATTACTATTACAGCTAAAAATTTACCATTAAGTCTATGTTTTTTAAACATAAACCTATTGACGAGGTCGATTGGATGTAACCTCCGTAATCTCCTTCTTATTGTATGGCCTTCTATTTTGCGTCGCTTTAGAAGACACCTTGCTAAAGTGTTTGCATGGTTAGAAAGCCGCAGCATGTACTGCGCGTCCTTCTCTTTTGGGACATCCCCAACTTTAGGCACATCTAGGTCACTTTCTATGTCTGCAGGGTGCCCAAGTTAGAATGCGAAGGGTTTCTGATTGCAGGATTCGGATTTTTTGTAAATGGGTCTTCGCAGCAATTCCTAAGACTTGCAATCCATATCGCCAGGCATGTGTTATGCACGACATGCAGATAAGGGATAGCATTCTGCTGGTTTTAATGGCCACCTTTGACGCTGAAGATGTGTTTGCCGAAGGTCAGGCGCCTGTCCAAGTGCACACCCAAATACTTGTAACTGCTGTGAAGCTCCAGTAGTTGGTCCTGCAAGAAGACACCAGGGCAGAGATCCTTACGCAGTGCGTAAGTCATATTGCATTTATGAGTATGTTCCAGCGCTTAGTCCACATTTCAAAGTTTTGCAAGTACTGCTATAGAACATCCGTTGCATAAACACAATTGTTTTACAATTGAAGCCGATTTCGGAGTCGTGTGTGAATAGGATGTAAAGCGTGGGCCCCAAACACTTCCCTGTGGAATCCCAGGAATTCATCCAGCACCACCGAGAAGGAACGATCCGTCAAGTAGCTACGCACTGTCCAGAGAAGTTGAGGCGGCAACAGAGGCTTGAGTTTACAGAGGATACCATTGTGCCCAACTTTAATGTCCAAGTACGCTGTCACCACGTATCCCTTCGCCTCGAAGCCCTCAAGTATGAAACTTGCTACTCTATGCAATTGTTCTGGTGTTCCATGCGACTTTCGTAAACCAAATTGAAAAGACGGGATTTTTTCTTGTATGCTTTCTATGGACAACAAACGAGTCAGCAGGCAGCGTTCAAATAGTTTGGCGTTCAAGCTTATTGGTCTGTATGTTTATGGACCATACAGATTCTCGCTTTCTTCCATGTGATTGCGACATGTCCCAGTGTCAATACAGCATTGAAAACTGGGACCAAAAACAGCACTGCTTTGCCTGCCTTGAGTAGTCAGTTGTCAAGGTCATCTTCTCCTGGAGCCTTTCTGGTTTTTAGCTCTTTAATGTGTCCCAATACTTCGACCGCTCTGATGGGCGTAACATAACTGCTGTGGACTGTCAATTACGCGCTGGACCTTTCTTTTACTGCTTCTTGAGCTGCTATTAAATCTTTGGAAATGTTTCTCCAAATCCTCAGCAAAAGCCTCAGGTCTCCCTAGGGGATCTAATCCGTCAGGCTTTCTGATCGGGAACCTTGGTGTCGCTTGCTGTTTGTAGTTTTTAGCTAGCATCAGTGGAAGCATTTGATAGTAGGCAATCATTTTCCTTCTGGTTTTGAAGTAACAGTAGCTTTTTCACTCTATTAGATACTCTGCGGTATAGCTGTCGCCTGAGCCTTCTTTTAATGAGCCGTAGAGGCTTAATAGCTGGAGGAAGTCTGTTATGTGACCTCAGTTCATTCGTTTGGTTTATCGGAGCTGCGAAGAGGGAACCTGAATGAACTGCTAAATTTATTTCTGAAAAAACCTTTCCAGTAGTAGAATATCATGTTAATGGTGTTTTTTAGTGTCAAAATTATGTTTGAAACTGGTTGATTTTGATAAATTGTTTGCAAACCAAAAGCTTTTAGTGTGTAGTACTTGATTTTAATGCACTTTGGTACGATTTTGGTCAGTCTGTCTTCTGAATTAAGCTCATTTTTCACAAATAAAAAGACACAGCAAGAATGTCACATGGTCACATGATAAAAAATCACATCATAAAAATGTCATAGACCGGCAATGGCGAACGTGTGTCGCCACAAAGTATGCTATACATTTGAGCGATTTTGTGTAGGCCCAAAATGTAGGCACTGACGTCAGGCATGAAGCTTTGACGTCATAGCGAAAACTTGCCCAAAATGCAGCCAAACTCTTAATGAACATGACGCAAAGTGAGTGCCAACCCCAAAAGGCAACAACCCCTGCCAGCGTGTACCGTAAAAACGTTGCATTGTCTTTCAACTTTACGGTTTTTAACGCACGTTAAATGGTCGGGTGAGGGCTGACTGGTGGCTATGCCGGGGTTTACTTACTACAACCCCTTCGTGCTGAGTGACTACGTCGACACTCCATTAATTGAAGCCTGTGGATTACGCTAAATTGCATTGTCTTTCAGCAGTGGCAGCACCCCGTGTCTGCGCATCAAAATTTATACAAAATGTATACAAATCTTTATAATCCAAGATAATTTCGTTAATGGTTTTAATCACTTACTCTGGCAGTAAGACGCGCAATCCTTTGCCAACTAATTGTGGGTCTAAGCTGCTGCAGTGTGGACTCTCTGCAGTATATTTTTTTTTTAAATTTTATTTAAATTTTAAGAAAATATTTTGAAAATTTTGAGCAGCCATTGTTTAGTGGAGCTGCACAAAATGCCGAAGAGGGTAAAATTTAAATCATGGCTCCTCCTTTCTGGCCACCAAGTGCGAAAGTGCCCTTGTCTGTGAGAGTGTGTGTGTGTGTGTGTATAAGGTCACACATACCAAAGCAATACACGGCTGGCTATATACTTAGCTGGCTTTTTACCTAAATACACATATCTATCTATATATACACCCAATTAGGCAGTAACATTTGTATCTTTGCCGTTGTCACTGTATCCCAAAACTCAACACACCAAACTCAACACGGCCGAAAGTTGCTTTACGAGTCTCCACCAAAAGCTTTTCAGCCCTGTGGCAGGGCTATAAAAGCGCAGGCTGTGTGTTTGGCGCCAAACACAAACCACACAGCTGGCCAGGGGTGCGGCACGTGGCACTGACAACATGGCTTGGAACGGGTACGCTTTGTGGCAGTTTTGCCGACGGAACTGCGCGAGTCGTTGGCATCGTCTGGCTTGGAACTGGAGGCTGAGCAAGCCCAGCCGGCAGCTTTCCTCTGGCTTGTGGAGCAGCTTAGAGTTCAACTATCCAAGGAACTACAAGCGCATTTTGTGAGCAGTCGGCGACAATGGAACGTTGTTTTCCATGACGTTGTTCTGCTTGGGAGGAGCTATATTTGAAACCTAAAGAATATCATAGCAACATCATATCAATTCATATCTATCTATATCTTTAGTAAATATGATATTAAATAGTTGCAAGTTTGGGAAATCTAAGTGTGATTTAAATTTTAAATTAATTAAAAATGTAGTAAATTTATTAAACAATAAAAATATAATAGTTAATGCGTAATTTTATGATATTTATTCAGTGAAAGAAGAATCACCGAAAATGAAGGCGAATATGAGTTTTTAAAGATGCCTTTAACGAGCTTGCATTTGAGTTTTGAGGCTAAAAAACTACCAATGAGGATAAAACCCATAAGAAAAAAGTAACTCAGCATCGGATAATATTGAAGTGTATTCAATGGCTCGCCAGAAATCTCTGTCTCTTCAAATTTCAACGCAACACCAATACAATAGTGTGCCAGATAACACTTTCGACCGAATCTCAACCGAATTTCAACCATATTTCAATAGGATTTTTACCGAATTTTTTTGAGATCGTATAGTACGAAAGCTCTTGACCGACCCGTCGGATGTTTGCCGAAACTTCAATGAATCTTTTCACAAAATCGTCTAGAGGTTTCTGAGACATTTATTAACTATGGATACGGGCGTGAATCGAAAAATGAAAATTAGAACCATTTGTAAGATTATATGAAAAGAAAAATAAAAGTCTTTTTGGTCTAAAAACCGACAAAATGAATAAAGTTTTTCGCATAACTTTAATGGTCGATGGCTGATATAAAAAAAATTAAGCAAACAGAGCTTAACGATGGCTACATATCTACTTGTAAGAGAGGAGAAGAGAGACTGCCGCTCTTCTTTTCCCCAGAAGTCATATTTTATTAGCGAAGTCTTGTACTTACTCCTTTTTGCGGTTTTATTTTCCATGAGATACAATTCTTTAGAAATCATTGAATTCATGCATAGTAAGTGTATCAATTCAAAAACAATGAAGTTTTAGCTAGTTCTATAAACACGATATAAATTTTAAGATAGAAATTTATCTATCTAAATATTTCTATGAAATTTCTCTGAAATATATATTAACTTAATCAAACATAACGCAACATTCTGAAACAAGCTTGGTGTCTACATGTTTCCTGGCATAAACCAGAAGTTTTCTCACAATTAGTTTCATTCGAAGTGTTAGTTCTCATTGCAGCTATAAACTTGTTCAGTTAGGACGATATAAAGCATGATTGTAAACCGTTTTTTAAATGAACTCGTATTTTACAATATTTTTGGGAAAACCATCGGAAAACGAATCGAACCTCATATAATTTTATTTATTTTTAATTTTTCTCATAGCAGGTTCAATCTTAAAATATTTTTCATCTCTTTTTGATTTATTAAAAAGTTTTTCTCACAGGAGAAAAAAAAATAATTTAAGTCGAAAAAAACAAATGTGTAAAGCATATGAAAAGCGGCGAAATGAGAAAGACGGGGGAGAAATTGAAATCTATTTGAAAAAGTCGAAAAACCTGTGTACCTCTTGCAGCAGAGGAGTGGGTGAGCGAAGCGATCAGTGGCGGAGCCCCCTAATTTAAAATAATATTTTTTTACATTTGATAATGAAAGATAAATTTTGAAATATCTGGAAAATTACAATAATAATAATCATGCAGCTTAGCTTAACCATTTCGCTATATCCGATAGAAGAAGTAAGATGAGACAGAACAGAAAGGGAAGAAAATTGGGACAACGTGTACTTTTCCCCTGGGTCTCAGGCCGTACCAGTAAAACACGCAATACCATTTTATATGGGAATCAACAGATTATTCACAATATTATTATAGATTTTGTGTGTTTAGTTCGTAATCCATTGCAGATTAACGAAACTGTTCTACACTCTTTCTCAAGGCATTAAGAGTTGCGATGTTTTCCATTGGAGAAACTTCAAGATTTCAACCATACTTTATTTTGCAAATGATTCAGGCTACGTTATGGATCGTTTGATTTCTTTTATGGAAAGAACAACACGTTATGAAAACGTGCATAAAGTCGTCGAATTTCGACGACAAGGCGAATACTAGCTAGGGAATAAAGCACCGCGACCGATCTATTGTGCCCCCTACTACGCTTATAGCTCCCCTGTCACTCCTACCTCTGCTATAAACTTAAATATATTGGATGGTTTCAACCGGGCCGTGTCGGTCAGCGAGATACTGTATCCACCCAGAAGCGACAACCTCGCCAAGGCATCACACTCAGTCAGGATTTCTGGGAGCATTTCTCCTCAAGTTCGCAGAACCTGCAGGTGCAGGAGTTGATGATGCCCAGCTTGTGCAGGTGTCCCTTCAGTCTACAGTGTCCGGTTAGCAGACCTGTCAGAGTTCTTATAGAGTTCTTTCCTAACTGCTATAGGTTCTTGAGCCTTTTTAGGTCATAAGAATCGAGGAAATGTTTGGCCTGTCTGAGGACTGGGGTTTTTATCAAATTAGCGGTTAGTCTCAGTCTTTCATCTCCTCTCAGAAGTTGCTTGACGGTGTGTCCACCAATGCCACAGAAGGGCTCTGGGCCTATTAATGCGCTCGAAGCACCGTCTCTTGCCAGCTTATCTGCAAGTTCATTACCGGGGATGTTGGTGTGACCAGGGACCCATCTAAGTGATAGTGCGTTATGTTCTCCCAGAAGGTCCAGCTTCGGTCGGGTTTCCCGAGCCAGCTTGGAGTTTATTCTGGTTCTGATAGTATCCCTATATTCCTATTCTGGCGTTACTGTTAAGGTTTATGTCCGCTGGTCGGCCTATCGCGCAAACTTCGGCTTGAAAGATGCTGGTATTAATTTCCATAGATTCTGACATGTGAGTTCGCGGTCCCGCGCATCCCAGTCCAGTTAAGAAGAATGCCATGGTACTGAAACAGCTTTGAAGTCCCTGAAACTTGGCATAATAGGGCGCGATCTCGCATGTCATGCATGCTCTTCTTTTCGCTCTCATTGCTCACACAGCACACAAGCGTCACACCACGTAAGCGTGACGGCTTACGTGTCGAATTTACTACCACGACGCGGCAATAGATATGTCACATCAAAAAAATGATCGAAAAGGAAGGCCTTCTGTAGAATTCAAGACATTAAACTGTGCACTTTTCCAATTTTCATCGATATGCTATAGACAAGTATTCATTATACGTTCCACAGCTTGTTGATTTAGCAGATTCATGCTGTCAATCTACACGTTCACCCACTCAATCAGAAACTAAACGCTGCGCTTGTCGATAAGCTTCCCACGTAAACTGAAACCAGGAGCTATTGCGGGGGCAGAAGGAGTATCCTTGTTGTAGCCCACGCTGCGTGTGCGGAAAACGATTTCGTTTTCGTCAGACTTAATATTTATTTTTGTTTGTGTGCAAATAGCTGGAAGCGTCAGAGATATGTTGGGTTCTACTGTCTGCCGGTCTGTCTGTCTGTCTGTCTATCAGGGTGGCAAGTTGTTTGTCTACTTTTGCTGTTATTAGTTTGTTGCAACTTCTGAGATTTGCTTTTTAAAGGCAACTAGCGTCAGCCCCAGCTTTAATTAGCGTATGCCCATTTGTGCGCAACCCTTTCCCTTTGCCACATTCCATTTGGACATTAAAAATACATTTTTTGCTTGCCACACAATGAAAAACGACACAAAAGCCAAAGTGCCAACAACAAAACGAGAAGCACACACACACCCACACACACACACACACACATTCAGTGAGCACACTCATAATGAAAGCTGCAACTTTATTTTAAGCTACAATGCACACACGCTTTGCCCCTGCTACATGCCATCACGCGCTCTAGGCATTGGCGACACACCGGAAGCAACGCTTTTGGCCTGGCGTGTGTCCTGCATACCCTAGGTACATTTATACGTTGTATTATTGCTTTTGCCTTTAGCTTCTATTTTTTACCCTCAAAATGCATAAATATCTCGAGTCACAATGTCCTGATTAATGTTGGCGTGCGTTGGCTTTTACTCCTGCCTCCGCCGGGCTTGAGTGACTGAAAAAAAGCAATAAAAATGTTGTCACACATCATTTAGCAGCAGCTACAACTCTATAAAGCCGCTAAAAACAGTGTTCGAAGTTGCTGAAATTCTAAATGTTGAAAACATTTAAAAAGCCCGCGCAGAGCACATCCGACACCTGACACCCTAACAAAACGGCCAGCAACTGTCGGGCATCATAATGAATCTAATCACTTATGCTCGAGTGCATCAATTATGTTGCCATCAAGCAGCAGACAGGACACGACTCTTTGACTAACTGACTGACTGACTGACAACCATGGCCAGTGACGACACAATAAAGCAAACTGTGCACATTTGTTTGCAACGTCATCAACATCATGCTTGATAACTTTATGAAATATGCCAGAAACCCACACCAAAGCTGGCGCATTGCAAATCTCCGCCAGCTTTTGAGGGTTGCAAATAGATTTTAGCTTGAAATTCTTGTGGCTGCCTCTTCCACTTTGTGGTCAACTGTGTGAAGAAACCGCAAAACTTGTTTCTTTTTGCCTTGTGAAACTTTTCATCATTAGAGACATATTAAATTTCTACTTTGTGCTGCTCCTGTGCTGCTCCTGGTACTAGCGCAGCATCACCTTTAATTGCACTGAATACTTAAAAGTTGCCTTTTATGCGGTTGCCGTCAAAGCGAAACTCAATTAAGCAGCTCCTGCTGCCCCCCGATACGGATTGGAAACTGCTGATACGGCAGTCAACAAGGACATCAATGGCTGTTGACAATGGCAACAACAAAATGCCATTCAAAGGCACTTTTAATTGAAATCTTTTCCATCAACTTTGCATTTGGCTGTTTTCCGCTTTGTTGCGATTTTGTGCGCTGACAAATTGCTGATTGATATGTGAACTCACACATAGTCTTAAGTCTTAATCAAATCATTGCGTTAACTGCTCTCGCATAAGTCTCTAGCGACTTGTTTACAACTTTACATACTAATAACGGCTTTAAGTCGTCCCAAGGATATCTCATAAATCCATGTTAATAACACTGGTCGTTACGGCAGCCCCTTTTAACTGCAAATGTGCTTGGGTTGGCAAGTTGCAAGTTGAGAGGAAGCGAAAGGAAACTTTAAAGCAGGACCATTTATAGCTTTAAGGCACCGAGGCACGCATACCCTTAAAGAACTTCTGATTTGTAAAAACATTCCTTGAAAAGTGCAGATAAAGTCAAAAACTTGTCTTGGTCTTACAAATAATATACTTATAAAGGTACTGTCGTTACTGCGACGTCAGCAGCGCAGCTTCTTAACTTTTCATTCTCTTGCGAATTTCAATGCGTTGTTTTTTCCAGCAACGAGAGTTACTTGTGCTTGTCACTTTCGCTAGACTTACACAAAATTTTAAGAAGGGTCGCTCAACGCCGACATTACCTTCATAAGTATACATTGGTCTTACCTATAAATAGCAGTGGGCTTCAAGTGCAATCTTGAAATTATCGATTGAGTCGGACTTAAATAACAATGTTAAAATGTTTTTTAAATCTCCCGAAGAATTTATTTTAAATATATTGATAAATACGTGCAGCCGAAAATTGCACGATACACTCTCAACGCTCTAAAAGGTATTTTTAGCTCATCGATGAGAAAAATAAAACTTGCTACTTACACGAAACTTAGTAAGCGGTAAAATATATCACAAACCTATTGATTTTTTTGAGGAATGATTAGATAGGATAATAGGGCTTATTCAGATTGTTTTATAGGACTGGCATAAGAGTATTCTGAAAGTAGCAAAATAATTTAAGAATATTTCCATTAAAAGAGTTTTAATCGAATTTTAGAAAATTTCATAAAGTTTTGCCAAGTTTCATAAGTTTCATGCAATGTACCCAACTATGGCACAGTTTAAGTCGCTGCAATAGAACTTGTGTGTCAGCAGAGAAAACTTTCATCGAATTTAACCAACTAGTTATTAACGGACCACACAAAACAGGCATATGAGCTAGTGAAGTGAACGACGTGAACCTGCTTCAATGTGGCTTTTGTCTCTAGCAGGAATTCAAGCCTTCGGCAAGCACTTCGGCTACGGCTGTGAGAGCACACGATGAGAGTTTGCGTGCGTGCCATGGAAGGTCTATGTAAAGTCTTTGCGCTGCACGCTCTCTGCCATCACTGCCGATGCCTGCTTTAGACCAAACTGTATATGCTCTCTTTTAGAGTATACATACAAATTCAAAGACATTTAAGTAGATTAAGCGACTTTCATGTTGTCGTCATCAGCATCGTAACCGTCGTCGTCATCAACCCAAATGAACGGCGACAGTAAAACAATTCATGACGCAGAGAGAGAGACCTGAGCAAAGGACTTAAGCACGAGTACGTCAGGATATGGAGTAAGCAATACGGCTTGCCACTCAACGCAGACAACAACGCAACTCGCCAACAATATGCAAATAGCGGCCTTGCCGCAAAAGCAAGAGGCAGCCAAGAGGCGTGGCAGCATGGGCGTTGCAGCAGCAAACAATGAAAGTGAATGCCAAAACATTTTATTGATTATCAGCAAGCTGAGACTGAGTGAAACGAAGCTCCTCCATAGACTGAAACATCGCTGCCATTATGCACTGCCGCAGTTGGGGCATGGGTAAGTGTTGCCATTGAGCATTTTAATAACCACAGCTTGGAGTGGGCACCAACGGTAGCAACAACAAGAGTGACGAGCTGTGTCGCAGCAAGCGGGCGACCGCCAAAGCGCCATAAATTATGCCACCCACTGACTCAAAAGCATTGACAGCAGTTTCTCTGCCCATCGCGCGATTTGTAATACATACAAATTCTTGCTTTTTTTCTGTTGACGATTGCGCTTTTTTCTGCTCACACTTTCTGGGCAAGATTCTGAGATGGGTGGGCGCTGCTGCCATGTTGCCCAGTGGGCGGCCTTGTTGCCTTTATGTTTGATATATGGCTAAAAATTTAAACTTTTTTAAGGGCCGAACACGCCCACAGTCATTGAGTTGTAGGAATACTCTTGCAATGCGTATATGAAGTTTCGTGGTGTATATGTAGCGGATGTGATATAGTTCTCTGTTTCTATCACGCTTGTCAGAGTTTTTTCTATAGACGCGCCTTGGGAGTAAAAACGAAATGCAAGCCGTCTTGAATGTCTGTTAGTACGCTCATGTGGTGTGACGCTCAGGTGGTGTTACGCTTGTATGTGCTTTGTTAGCAGCATCCATAAGAATATGCACGCTTATGTTATATTGTTCTTGTTCTTGTCGCGCCAGCAAGATGGCGCCACATTAGGCAAAGTGTGATAAAGCTTACAGTTGTTCACATTACGGCCTAACAGTTTGTTTATACTTCTGGAATATAGCTTTCGTTGTTATTTCATCTTCTATTGAAATATCGTTCGGGCTGCTTATGTCTAAAACTCGAGATCCGCTGGACCCATTGACATCAAAATTGCACACGTGCTAGTTTAGTCTGCGGGAAGGTATTATCTTGTTATGAGACGCAGCATTCCTTATATTTAATTTTTTCGTATTTATGCTCTGCTAAAATTCCGAATATACATGATGGTTGACTTGAGATATTTACGAAAAACTAGCTTTACTAATGGAATTTGTATTTTAATATCATATTACATTTGAGTTTCACTTCAATTTCAAATAGTATTCAATTTGTTTCTACATAAATTTATTCTCTAATACTAAAAGTAATATACAATAAATTCTCAAACTGAATCTTTCAGTTCCGCGTTTGCTGCTTTCTTGCTGGCTTTGGTCAAATGGCGTAAAGTTCTCCTTGGCTTTAATATTAATCCTATTGCTAATACATTCAACCCCGTGCTGTTCATATGACTTTGCATCTTCGCCAATCCTTAGAAAGAAAGAAGAAACTACATTTACTGACATTTGAATTCTGATATTAAAATTTTAATAGTTCTACGAAGTATGTGAAGTGTTAATTTAATTTGCGTTCCACTTCAATTTAAGTTAAAATAATAAAATTTTATAATCAATTTGTTTGCGAATCGTGAATCCCAATTTCTTAAAATGCGATGAAGCCATGATGTGTTCAACGAAGTATTTTTGCTCTTTCTCTTTCTCAATTTTGCCTACGAGTGAATCGGTCTGACAAAGACAGCAACACAAGCAGCCTTACAAGTACGCTGTGCCGAAAATTGTCGCTTTTCAATAAAAATGTTGCATTTTTTAACGGTCAAGGATTCCACTTTATAGGGACAGAAGAACATTTCTATGTCGATACGACTATTCTTCTTAACTGGGCATAACAACCCCTCAGGCGCCTTTGATTTTCGCGCGCCATCTTAAGTCGGTGATACCAAAGGTAGCCGGTGTTCTCTCTACTTGGTCCTTCCAACGGAGGCATGGGCTGCTCCTTCGCCGCCCTCCTTCAACAGCCACAGTAGCTTCTTCATTCATCAGCCAACGGAGCCGCTGAATGTTCATTCGCCTAACTATGTCAATGCCGTCTTGCATAGACATCCATAGCACCTTGGATCTTAAGAATGTTTATTGGCAAAACTCAATAGACACGGCAAGTATTATGCATTTACACTTTCAGAACGAGTCCTTTTCTAGTGGCGCATTATGCCATGTGGACTTCATACAGTACCAGCAACATTCCAACAGACTCTGGACCAAGTCATAGAGACAGACTTGGACAACATCATCGGTCACTTGATGCAAGAGTATGGAAAAACTGCACGAGGCATTCCGAAGACTCAGGAAGGCGAATCTACAAGTATACTTTAAGTAGTGCAATTTCTTCACGACACAACTTAAGTATCTGGGACATGTCGTCAGTGACCAAGGAGTTCATACAGACCCAGGCATAATCGCCGCATTAGAATCATAATACTACACTGATGAGTAGAAAAGGTGCATGTATTTCCGTTCCCGGGAACTTTGGACAGGACGAAACCTGCGCTAGTTCCAGGACTATGACCTGATTGCCGGAAGCTGCCCCTAGGCTGTTCTGTTATGTTCAGGCCCTAATGCTGCATCGGTGGATACTTCGGAACTGCAAATATCACGGTTCACGGCTTCAAAACCGGGTTCACTGGGTATTCGCATATTCTGAACCTAAGGCACAACAGAATTTCGGTCTGACAATCAGATGACTTAAGAGATTTTCAAGGTATGCTAACTTCGTCAGCCAGAAGTCAGTCCTCCCTTATCTTTGTTATAGCACTTGAAAGTGCTCTAGTAGTTTAGTAGTCAATACGGCGGCGTCATAATGCAATTGTATAATTTTCTTAAAAGCCAATTCTCTCGTTTGAGTCCTGTGGCTGTTACTGTCTCAAGTGCGCTTTTGGCAGGAAGTAAAGTGCAGTAAAAGGCATTAAACAAATGACAAAAAATAAAAAATATAAAATTGCAAAACCAAAACGGACAATGACCAAGCCACACACACACACTTAGACACATTTGGTCAGCCGGAGAGATGACCCATTCAGCAGACGAGGACAATCAGCCAAATGGTGTGAACAAGCATTTTAGCTAATTGAAAAGTGTGTATTCGTGAGAGAGTAAGAGTGAGTATGAATGTGTATGAGTGAGTAAAACAAAATATGCAATCCAAATAGAAATAGAAATTGAAATACAAATTGAGCAAAAGTCGCAAATAAATAGAAATAAAAATGTATTACAGCAGAAATCCCGGCCAGCCTTAAGCAGTCACGTTTTTGCCAGGGTCTGAGGCAGGGATTTTCTTTAAGCTTCTCGGTGTGGCAGCCTGACTGCCACCTGTGGCGTGCTGCCAGAGCGAGTGCTACGCGCAGCGGTGTAGCACGTCTCAGGTGCAAATGAAGATTTATAAAATGGCAAATTGATTTAACGTGAAAGCGTTTTTTTAATTTCTAAGGAAAGTGTTGGGCAAGAGCTCCCAGCAGTGGAATTGCCCTGCCTTGACTTTACAAGGGGCACTTAATAAAATTTTTATGTCTCCTTTGGGCTTTGAAGCCGCAAACTTACTGCAACACACGCTTATGCACTGAGAGAAAAAGTATAGATAAAAAGTTGGCATAACAAGAAGATACTGTTGAAAAGAACAACTCGATTTTAGAGTTATTTTGGAATTGCTTAGAGAGCTATTTAGAATACAATGTGTACATTCGTTGCGGATAGAACAGATGCTCATATACAATATATATATATAGATATACACATAAATCAATGACCAGTCTGGATTTGGGAAACCTAAGAGGAACAGTTGAAGAATCGAAGTTCACAGTCTTTGCTTTAGTTATGAGCTCATTTGTCATCGACCTTTGTGTTGTTTTACAGAGACCATTACAATACCAAGGAGAGGAGAAGCTGATAAAATGAGCGGCGAGCAAGTTCGTCTGCCTCTTCCTCTTCACTTCCTCTTTCCCTTCCTCTTCTTCGTCGTTTTCCTCCATTTCTTTCTTCTTCTCTTTCTCTCTTTTCTCCTTCTCTTCCTCCTTCCTTTTATTTTTCTCTCTTTTCTCTTCTTCTTTTTCTTCTTCATATTCTTAGTCTTCGTCTTCTTCTTCAATCTCTTCCTCTTCATTACTTTTCCTCTTCTTCTTTTTCTTCTTCTTCCTTTTCATGTTCCTTTTCCACTTTTTCTTCCCCGTCCTGCTACATCTCCACTTTCTTTGTCTTTATCTTCATAATATTCCTCTCCCTCTTCCCAATCCCCTTCCAGTTACCCTTCCCGTTCCTATTAAAAGGCGTTTCATCACTCTGTTAACATTTACAAAAATACAATACAAAAAAAATACAAAAATACATTACAAAAATAGCCTGAGATTTTATGCCATTTTTTGTAGTTCTACGCTTTTTCGTCAATTAAAACGAAACTCTTAATCGTTTATCCAAACATCGTCCACATACGGAATTTTGGATTGTTTTTTATATACATATATAGACTAAAGCAAACCCTGCAAACTTCTTTTTACACAAAATAGATCAAAGCATTCACGATTTCACCTGCAATGTTGTAGCCTATTTTTCTTTCCGAAATTCAAAACAATTCGTTCAGCGGCTCAGGCGTGAAAAGGGAACAACCAGACAGAGTTACATATATTCAAATTTATAATATTAGCGTAGATATGTACATACAGTGCAGTCGCGATACAGTGAACTAATTAAACCAAGGGTGTTCATAATACCAAATTGGTTCACTCAATCGACTCGAACATTTTATGCTGTGTTAAAATAACATTAAGCAAAAATCTAGTCGGGATATCATTTTATTTATTTAAAAAACAAAAAAAAACAATTAATTTCTAATTTTAACATAAAACAGCCTTCATGGGTCATATTTCATCACATATCATCGCATAAGTTGTCTAATTTAGTACATAAAATTGATTTTAATTGAAAAGCATAACACAAAATTCAATAAATGAAAAAGATAATGCATTACGTTTAAAGTTTTTTAAAGAATGCTAAGATTTTGGTCTGTTTTTGGTTAAAAACTAGTTATTAGACTCTTTAGAGTAGTCAATGTAAAGAATAATTTGTTCACTCTTACGAGTGTTCACATAACCGAGTGTTCATTCTAACGCGACTCCACTCTAGTTTAATTAAAGGCTCAGTATCTTAACTCATATAGATCGAATACTCGCTGGAAGAAGTAAACTCTTAGCTGGTATTTTGGTATTTGCAGACCAGTGTTTTGAGAGTGCTCATGTTTTCACTATTAACGTCCTATGCCCGTCCAAAATTCAACAAAATGCCGGCAAATGCCACTTACGTAAAGCCCAAATTATGCAAAACGAGAATTTAGTACAATTGCGAATGGTACGTATGAAACCGGAACATACACCGCGACCTCGTCATCTCTTTTTGGGCGACATGCTGCAGTTTTTAAGCATCTAACAAGAAATTTGAAGACCACGAAAAGTTAGTTGTAAGTTATTTATTTGATAACTTAGCTTTGTGTGTTACGAATCGTTTTGGATTTAACAAAAAAATAGAAATTATCGAATATCTGGGGAACAAAATAATAGCCATTAAGAGACTAGGTAATTATTTGATAACTTAGCTTTGTGTGTTACGAATCGTTTTGGATTTAACAAAAAAATAGAAATTATCAAATATCTGGGAAACAAAATAATAGCCATTAAGAGACTAGGTAATAAGGTAAGGTATTTAAATCACCAATCGACAGGCTCAAAGGATATGCTTAGAATATCTTTAAAGCTTGTATAAAGCTCATCTTTCAAAATCTGTGGTCTGATTTGTGTGGCGTAGACAAACAGCTTGATGGGTAGCTGTCGCTGAATAATCGATCGCTGTAATCCTATTTTGTTCACTATTTCCTGCACCAAGTAATTAGTTATCTTTTCGCAACGTTCCAAGTGTAGCACATTGATTTGCTTGCAAGCTAGAAGCATTTGTACTATCATGCTATCAGTGACATTTTCGCAAAAACTGAGATTAACGTGCTTAAGTTGCTTGAGATCTCCAAGGGATCTCATTTCTGTACCGGAGAGGGCTGGCACATTAGGTATGATTAGAGTTGACAGTGCCCCGAGCTGCGCAATTTGTAGCAACATTTCGCTGGAAATAATCCTCGAGCCACGTATTTCCAAATACTCTAACTGTGTAGCCTTGCGTTTCACAAGCTCAGTGAACAGATTGAGAGGCAATCGTTGTGTATAAAATAAGGATAATGTGAGTTTCTTTAGGCTGGGCAACTCTGCCAATGTTGCGTATGCGTCGCCATCACAATCGTCGATTTTCAGCACTTCCAGTGCTGAAAAATGTCTGACCATGAGTGGTAAGAAACGTATATTATTTGGAGTATTTGTAGTCAAATCGAAATCCATAAGCAGTGACTTAAGCTGTCGCAGATTTTGAAGCACTAATAACCCAGATTTCGTGCAAGTATTCAATTTCAAATTCTCCAGTTTCCGCAAATTTCCAAAGATCATTTGCATGTTGATATCAGTCAACTCGCTATGGCGAATATCTACTGTCTGTACATTACGACAATATTTGTTGAAAAGCTTCAAACAACGCTGGCGATGGCGTTGCGGTAATATGCCCGTAATTTTTAAAACATGCGTTCCGGATTTCACAAAGAAATCACGCATGTCCCAAATGGTGCAGTGATCAAATTCCTCCAGATTGATGACTTTGTGAAGCTTTGATGACCAAAGCTCGTACATGTAATTAATGTGAGGGCAAGTGCGGGCCCAGCGTACCTGATCCGCCAACGACAGCAGCTCCAGTACTCCCAGAGCGCAGTATGGGTTTAACTTTTTTATCATGGACGTGTCTGCTGCAGGTTGGAACGCATCTGGCTGAAGCCAGCTGTCTCTGGGCTGCACGGATATTTGATGATCCAACAACTTATGGGTTCTGCATCGAAGTATGCTGCAAAAACAATCAAATTAGGGATTCAGACACAACAGATTTAAAAGAAGGTACAGATTGGAAAGAAAAGAAAATTGATGCTGACAGTGGAATACACTCTACCCTCTTTCCCCATAAACACTAAGTCCAGCATACGGTAAAATGTTCGATATGACTGTATGAATTTTCCAATTGGGAAGTTCCAAATGAGAAGTTTTTTATACCCTGTACACAAAGTGGTATTATAGTGGTCTGTCCTTCTCTATGAACGTCGAGATCTCAGGAACCATAAAAAATAGAGGCACAAAAATTTACCAAACGATGCGCATTTAAACCGAAAAGATGAAGCGGATTACACCCACACCATTTCAGTTATCCGATTGAAACTTAGCAGCTTTATGCACACTGTTTTTGTACGTATGTTATGTAAAATTGATCAAATTCGCTTTAGAAGATATAACTAACAATGTGGCAATTATAGGCTCCTCCTACATAATGCAACAAAATTTTACTTTCTACAGCAATGTTAAGGTTAACAATTATGTTAGAGCCAGCAAATTTGGTGTGAAAACTCATGTTAAGCTTATAAACAAAACATTGTTTACATTTTGCTGAACTAACCCCCTACACCCCGGTTAACTTAATACCTCCGTTCACCTTCAACGCCTCGATTTCCATGGGAAAAATGGGTACAGGCTATCCCACTGTCGGATACCGTTTCGACTGTCTGCATAAAATTTTTTTACATATGTACATACAGTTGGTAACCAACTCAACTCCGCACGTTTGCCAAAACAACCGAAATTAGCTAGGACAAATTTAAACAAAAAATGATGGAAAAAAATTTTGAAAATTATTTAATACATCTCTCTCGGGATCACGTGCATCTTTTTGTGTCTCTAGCTATTATGGCCTCGCAGATCTATCAACTCATACAGGCAGACAGACGGACATGGTCCAATCGCTACCCGAGTCAATGATAAGAATTTTTTCCATGGAACTTATGGTCTGCCATGCCTCCTCCTGGAGCATTCAATACTTACTCGGCCGCCTCGCGCGTATTGTCCATGAGTACACTAGCGCAGTTAGCTTCGGAACGTCTATATGCTCCCACTTCATAGCAACCAAACAACTGAATGTCGATAACTTTGCCAAATTTTTCGAAATACGACCGCAATACTGATTCATCTAGTTCACTCGGAATTTTGTACAAAAATATGACTCGTACTTTGACATGGTCCTCTGTATACGCGATTCCATTATTTATAAAAAAATTCTTCTGCAACCGATAATTGCCGGGAATATTCATCACGGAAGCTCTACGCTTTGACTTGTGGCGAAGTTGTAAAAAAACTGGAACAAAATGTATACAATACAATATACAACAAAAAATGATACAAAAGTCAAAGCTTACTAAGATTTAATTTTTCAATATCCCCAATATGCACATCTAAGTAGGCATGCAGTTTCTCGTTAAAACCCTTTTAACGGATGTTATGAGAGTTTCTGTTTGTTTAATTTGTTTGTGTGTAAATTAAGAACAGCTTTGTTTCGTTTTAATGTACATATATGAATTCGTTTAATTTATTTTTGCGTCGTCCATGACGAAAAGCAAGAACAAGAAGGAGAGCGCGATCTGTCAAATGCGCGCTTATATATGTGTAAAAAGTGAAAATCTCGAAAACGCGTTATTTGCTTAATACTAAATACCAAATGTATGAGGTATTTTAAGACTTAAACTTTTATAATTTTAAATTATCGATTGTTGATTATTGTCCTCCAACATCCTCCGCCTCTTGAAATTACCATGTTCTTTCAATTTAATTAATTGGAAGCGGGGCGATTTTGTGTATAGGGCGACGAAGAATGCCCTTGCTGGTTTTGAGATCGACGACTCTGATGTTTCCGTCCTTGCCAGCAATTGTAGAGCTGACACGTGTTAGATTCCATGTTTGAGGTGGCGTGTTGTCTTCGTGTATAAGGACCAGTTGTCCCTCAGTAATGTTGGGCTGCTTCGACATCCATTTTGATCGACGTTGCAGTGTGTGTATATAATCCCGATGCCACATGCACCAGAATTGTTGTTTGAGGTATGCCACCCTTTGGTAGCGATCGAGGTAGCGAAGTTGGCTTGAACCATCTGTATTGGTAAGCGATTCTTCGGGAGCAGCTAGAAGTGATGCTCCAATGAGTAAATGCCGCGGAGTTAGGGCTTGTCCGTCATTTGGGTCGTCTGAAGCTGGAGCAAGCGGCTTGAATTTAAAATGGCTTCTATTTCGCTTAAAATGGTTGATAATTCTTCATAGGCGAGATTTGCTTCAGCGATGTTCTTCATTAGCAGCGTTTTTGTTGATTTCACTGCTGCCTCCCAAAGCCCTCCAAAGTGTGGTGCTCTAGGCGGAATGAAGCAGAATTGAAATCCCTTGTTGGCTCTATAAGATTTGAGAATATCAATTGAATTTGAGTTAAGACATTTTTGTTTGAACTCTGCTAGCTTGGCAGCAGCTCCTACAAAATTAGTTGCGTTGTCGCAGTATGTTCGTTTGGGTAATCCACGTCGTGCTATGAATCTGCGCAAGCACTGTAAGAACGTGTTACTTGACAATTCGGTTGCTAATTCTATGTGTATTGCTTTGGTTGCAAAACATATAAAGATAGCTGCGTATGTTTTGTAGGGCGTTTTCCCTCGAATTTTGTAAGTTGTCATGAATGGTCCGCAAAAGTCTACGCCAGATACCAGGAACGGCTGGCAACTGCGTAAGCGATCGGCAGGAAGATCTCCCATTACTTGTTGCATAAGGCGTGGCTGATAATGGAAGCAATGAGTACATGTGCGGACGACCTGTCGAACTAGACTTCTTGCATTTATAACCCATAATTTTTCTCTAAGCAGAGAAATCAGAATTTTTGGACCTGCGTGGAGGTTTTTGCGATGTAGAAACTCAACATGTAGTCGAGTAAACCGATGATTTCTTGGAATAATGGCTGGGAATTTGGCGTCGAAAGGCAGCTCTGATCTGGCTAACCTTCCACCTACTCTCAGCAGTTGTAAAGATGTTCCATCAAAATGGATCTCATTTATGAATGGTGCGAGGCTTTGCAAGCTTGGTTTAAGCAATTTTTGTTTGAGAAGTAAGCTTATTTCTTCTTGATATGCTGACTGCTGTATATGCTCTACTAATCGCCAGAATGTTACGTTTAGTTCTGATGATGGTACATGAACGAAATCCCTGACCTTGAGAGAACGATTAGTTGGGACTCTATTGAATGCTCTATATACGTAAGATAAGACTCTTAAAATACGCAAGTGTGATGAAGAGTTTTGAATAATGTTGTCGATAATGGAGTCTGATTCTGTTTTTTCAGACTTGTTAACTAATACGAGTGCTCGTTTTCGTATTTCGATGGGTTTCGATGGTGGATCGCTGAGTATTGGCCATTCTTCCATTGGATTTTTTAAGAATGCAGGCCCATTGAACTATATATTAGTTTGTAATTCGGCAGTACGGCAGCCTCTTGAAATTATGTCAGCAGGATTTTTTGTTGATGGCACATGCCGCCACTGCATGTCGCTGCTGTGTTCTTGTAGTTCGGATATGCGATTTGCAACGAAGCAGTTTAGGTTTGATGCATGCATATTCAGCCATTGAAGTACGATTTTAGAATCGGTCCAAAACACGGTATTACCGATGTATGGAGCCAATTTTTGTTGAATTTTGCGAAATGTTCTGTTGAGTAGAACGGCTGCATACAGTTCAAGCTTTGGCAAAGATTGAACCTTGATGGGAGCGACTTTGGATTTGGCAATTAATAAGCTGCTGCTAAGATTACAATTGTTACGTATGCAAATATATATACAACAGCCAAAGGCGCGCTCAGAAGCGACTGCAAATCCATGTATTTCGCCTTTGCATGTATGTGATGTATGTACAAAGCGCGGTATTTTCACCATCGAGATATCTTTTAGGTCTGCGTTCAGTTCAGCCCATGATAGAGTAAGTTTTTTAGATAGTGGTTCGTCCCATTTTGTTTTTGAAAGAAATAAATCTTGCATAAAGATTTTGAAACGTATGATAATTGGACTTATTAATCCCAGTGGGTCAAAAATCCTTGCGATTGTTGATAAGACTGACCGTTTGGTTATGTTTTCTGTTAGTTGTGTATCGTATCGATATATAAAATAATCTTGGGTGGGCTGCCACGATAGCCCGAGTGTTTTTGTTTCTTGATCTTCAGTTTTGATTGAGACTTCCATGTTGGAAGGTTGAATAATATCAATTGCGTTGCTAATGAATTTTGTCATTTCTATGCCAGCTTGTTTTAATAAAGAAGTGATTTCTTCCTTCTTCTTGCGCAGTTCTTCTAAACTGTCTGCGCCTGTTAAGAGGTCGTCTACAGACGCACCAATGGGAAAGTCTTTTTCAAAGAGTGTAGCGATGTAAAACAAGCAACGAATGGCGAGAAACGGTGCTGCTGAAAGACCGTAGGTTACGGTGTTTAGCTGATAAATTTGAATTTCATCTGTAGAGCGTTCTCTCCAGAGAATTTGCTGAAATGCTCTATCTCGTGGATCAATTGAGAATTGGCGATACATTTTGGTGATATCGCCGGTGAGTGCGTCTTTGTGAAGGCGAAAACCTAATGAAGTCGTAATTAGGTTTTGTTGTATGGTTGGGCCGGTCATTAAAATATCATTTAACGACTTTCCTGACGTTGTTTTGGCTGATCCGTCAAATACAACACGTAATTTTGTTGTTAGACTGTGGGGCCTTATTACACAGTGATGTGGAATAAAAAAGTGTGGTTGTTTTTGATCAAATGTGTGTAGGAGTGACATATGTCCTAGAGATGCATACTCTCGTATAAAATCTGCATATGCTCCCTTAAGCTTCTCGTTACGGTCTAATCTCCGCTCGAGCATGATGAACCGATTGTACGCTGTTTTGTATGATTCTCCTAAGTTTGTAAAGGAGCTTCTGAATGGGAGTCGTACTTGTATGCGCCCATTAGTGCAAGTAGATACAGTTTTAATGAAGTGGTCTTCGCATTGTGATTCCTCTTCATTGAATTTCGGTGGTTTTGTAGTGAATTCTTCAGTTTTCCTTGGTTGATTGTGGCCTGGAGAATATTTGCCTGTGAGCAATGCGTCAAACAAGCCACTGATATTGATGAGAATGTCTACCTTATGTGGTTCGTAGAATAGTGGATCAGCTAACACGACTCCCTTTGGAATGTGCCACTGTTTGATGTCGATACTGTGATCAGGTTGATGAGTTCAAATTGATTTTATGACTGAAAACGTGGAAAAATATTTAAAATCTGAAATACGAGATTTTATTGTTGTTGATACATTGTAGTTTATTGCTTGAGAATTGTCTGAGATGCCTGTCACAGCTTCTGTGACACGACATTTTTGTAACTGCAAGCGTTTAGCAGTTTCTTCTGTTATTAGGTTGACTTCAGAACAAGAATCCAACAAGGCACGAACTAAAACATATTCGCCGAACCCGTTCCTGACTTGAATGACAGCCGTTGGTAGCATGCCTCGTTTGGCAGCAACTACTAAAAGTGATACGTTGTTTTGTGCTGAAACAGCTGAGAGTTGAGTTGTTTGTTGTATATTGGTTTCTGAAACAATATTCGAAGTGAAATCGTGTAAATGTGAATGATGTTTTGCATGGCATATTTTGCAGCGAGAATTTGATCTGCATTGGCTTTGTCTATGACCTTTTCGTAGACAGTTGAAACACATGTTGTTTTTCTTGACCTACTCCTTTCGTTGTTGAGCAACTAGAGATATAGTGCTCGCTTGATTTGCAATATTCACATCGTACGATAGTTGTTACAAATGTTTTGGAAGGTGGTCCAGATCGAGCCTTCTGTTTGTTGTACTGCGGCTCAGCGCTTGATTTGTACTTTGCACGACTTTCCAGGAATTGGCATCGATGAGTTAGTGTTTTGCAGCAGCTATCCCAGGAAGGAAGCTTCTCGAAGATTTGTTTTTCATCGTACTTTAGTTTGTTATCTGAGTCTACTTTAGACAATAGAATGTGAATCATAATTGAATCCATCACATCTTGTGTAGAGCCCAATGAGAGCAGTGAACCTCTGATAGCGGATGATGAATCTATAAGCTTCTGCAGGAGCGTTGCATCGGGCTTCTGCATCGCTGGCAAATTGAACAAATTTGATATATAATCAAGAAATATGAGAACTTCATTGTCGTAGCGATTTTTGAGTTGATTTAGTGCCTTGCTATAATTCTCTTCAGTTATTTGAAATGCTTGGACAACTTCTAAAGCTGGTCCGGAAAGACAATTTAGCAGATAATTAAACTTGTCTATTACAGCTATTGTCTGATCGTTTTCTATAAGATTTGTAAAAGCACTCATGAAGCGTTTGTAACTGGAATATTTGCCATCAAAATTCGGTAATTTTATATTTGGCAATCTGTGTTGATGTGTGTGTCCTACAATAGAAGTGTTGTTTATAAAGCTGTTGTCAGCTATGCTTGAAGTGCGTTGTGAATTTCTTAACTCCAATATTGTAGCCTTTGTGTTGATATATATTTCTTCGATGTGTATTCTGCCTGTATCGGCATTGTCACGATCTTCTATTTGCGTTCGAATTTGGCAAATTTAGCGAAAGTTTATTTCCAAAATTTGTAAATTGCAGTCAAGCACTGTTAGTTCAGCCGTTTTGCCGAGCTCTAGTATTCTAGAGTGTAGGTTCGAGATGTGCTTTTCGGTTGTTGTTCGTTGTAGTTTTAATTGGACTAACCGTTTATCAATAACGTTGAGTGAGGGAGAGCTTGTTGCAGGGGTATTCCCTACAGGCTCAATTAAATCGTCTGCGTTTATTATATTGCTTACGAAAGGAACTGAGTATACGACTAATGCCTATCAAGGTCAAAATCTGCACAAATAAATTTATTGGAATTATCGTGTTAATATGACTGAGTGATGCTAACTTTGTACCTACGTATCAGTGACGAACAGTTACTCACTCTGACGTCATACAATAGGCTTACGTGCTTGTGTGTGTATGTGTGTGTATAGGTTATGTCCGACGACGTGTGCTTTAACCAATTTGAGGTTATGTTGTGTGGTAATAGTAGCTTCTTCTTGCCACTAAGGTTGATAATTTGTTCAACGACGCTTGCGCTGGCTGCTTTGGTTGTGTGTGTGTGTGTAGCTCTAGAAATGTGTAGCTGGAAGCTATCTGCGTGTTACTCCGACGACGCCTTCGCTAGAGTTGAGGTTATGTGTGTCGATATGGCATGAGGCGCTTGCTCTAGCCACTTTCCATTAAGATGTGTCTAACGATGCGTTAGCTGCTTTGTGGTATGTAGCTCCAGAAATGTGTAGCTGGAAACTACCTATGCGTTGCTCCAATGCCGATTGCACTGAAGTTGAGGTTATGTGTGTCGATATGGCATGAGGCGCTTGCTCTAGCCACTTTCCATTAAGATGTGTCTAACGATGCGTTAGCTGCTTTGTGGCATGTAGCTCCAGAAATGTGTAGCTGGAAACTACCTATGGGTTGCTCCAATGCCGATTGCACTGAAGTTGAGGTTATGTGTCAGGAGGCGCGTGCTCTAGACACATATGTACATAAATGCGCTTTATCCAGCGCACAACACTCTGCAGATGTATTTTGTGCGTTTGCAGCGGTGTTGCCTGGCACAATAAGCGCAACAACAGCTCCCTTTCCGATTGGACACGAAACGCAGCAACCCAAATAAAATCAAATAAGTGGACGAAGTCGATTTATATGTAGGAACGAAACTTAACTGTCCTGTCGCGGTCGCCAGTGTTAATTCGCTTGACTATGTCAATGCCGTTGTAGAGCTCATAGAGTTCGTCGTTCCATCGAATGCGGTAGTCGTTGCCATCGCGTAAAGCGCCAAAGATCTTATGGATTACTTTCCGCTCAAGCATTCCAAGGTCATTGAAGTAAAACGGGAAGGATGAGCGTCTCATAGAGCGTTAGTTTCGTCTGGGGAGAGTGGTCTCTACAACTCATTTGCCTGCTGAGACCAAAGTAGCAAGTATTGCCAAGAGTGTTCTCCGCGATATCGTTCTTCATTGTGATGGTGGTGCCAAGGTAGACGAAATCCTTGACTACATCAAAAGCATAGTTTTCAATATCCACCTGAAAGCCCAAAAGCAATGTTTCTCTCTGCTCGAAAAAGACTTATACCTTGTCTTGCTCTCATTAATGACCAAGCCCACCCTGGCAGACTCTCTTTCAATAGCCGCAAAGGCTCCGGTAACTGGTTGCTTAGTACGACCAATGATATCGCTATGATCTGAGTTTGCAAGCAACTGAAGCCTCGCTTGGTCTCAAAAGGCTAGGAGAAGCTCTTTCCTACCTTGAAGGAGCTGCGTTTGTTGCTCAACGTCATTCTGCATATTCGCACCAACTTTGCAGGGATTCCAAAGTCAGGCAGTGCGGCATATACGCGATCGCTCAACGGGCTATCAAATGCTGCTTTATAATCGACAAAGAGATGGTGAGTGTCGACGTGGTATTCGTGGGTCTTTTCCAGGATTCGGCGTATGGTGGACTTACCAGGCATTAAGCCATACTGATAAGGTCCAATCCGTTCTTACGCAAATGGCTTTAGTCTTTCACACAGAATACTCGATAGGGCCGTATTGCAAAAGAAAGATGACTGATACCACGGTAGTGAGCGTGGTATATAGCATATATGTATATACAACTTTTAAGGTGTTCTACGAAATTCTCTATAGAATTGAAATTTCCATATTGTTTTCCGAATTTCACTCATGTCTTTCATTTTATCCCTTTGCTTATTCTCTCAGTGTATTCCCATACACTAAGGTGGCGTCAGTTTCACCCCCTGAGCATATAGCATAGTAATTGAGGGTTAAACTAGCGTGTTCTCATCAACAGGTAATTGCCAAAGACCAAGTTTTTATGACAACTTGTGGCTTGTTAAGGTTGTGCTAATGTGTGTGTATTGGTTGTGTGTGTGTGTGTGTGTGTGTGTGCGAGTGTGTGTGCTTGCATAATTCATGAGTTCATATCAGTGCGGTGCTTATTAAAGTTTATTTTCGGTGTTGATTGTCGCATTATTAAATATATTATTACAGCTACTTGGCTAAAGTATTCCCGGAACGAACAGAGGCAATCAACCCTCCGATTTCATTGGCAATTTTAACGGATACACAATACGAAATACGTAATTTGAATACGCAAACATTTTTCAGTCACGTTTTTTTCAATTGCTTCCGCGACTTTTTTTTGCTTTTATTTTTTCTTCTTTTGGTAATATAATACAATTTTTTTCTTCAAGTTTTGCGTCAATAATGGTTCACAATTCAATTAAATGTAATCGTATCTTTGAGCAGAATCTTAAAAGAAAAATTGACGGAAAACTGGGCTGTGGAATGGGAAAAATTAAAATTGAAATTGTATAAATGGCTTAACAAACAAAACTGGCCGGTTTTGTCATGAAAAAAAAAATATGGTAATTTGTGAAAACTGTTCATGAAACTTAGCAATTTTCAGCGGTGTGCGACTCTTTTAAAGAGAATTCTAAACATCCCCATACTATTAAAGTTTTCTACAAATTTTTCACAAACATTTTCTATAAAAGAGCAAACCAATTTCGAATGGGAGTAAGTCCTGACCCAAAAGTAGGCAATAATTCCATTTGTTTGCTATTAAAATGAATAAGAAGTAATATATTAATATTATAATAGTAATAATAATACTATTAAAATGAATAATAATTTGATCAACATCTTGTGATTCATCGGTTTTTCTCCATTCTACTGCGAGATTTCAAGGTTTGAATCGTCTTGTATCTCGCATAGAGGACTTAATTTCACCTGAAGCTATTTCCCTATTCGTTTTTGACAATGCGGATTTCAATAATGATACATAAAAATTGTGGGAAAAATTGTTCCGGTTTCTTGGCAAAACTATCATTGGATTAATAATTTCGTTTCCAACAACTGTAGAGGAAAAATCAACAGAAATATCAAATAAAAACTAGCTCAATCACAAATTGGCTGGGGAAGTTAACTTCCCTCACTCACCGCAGCTGAAGAGCTGTTTTCAAAACAAAGTTTATCATCGACAATCATCAAAACGAAAAATCTTAAAATTTCTTACAATCCTTTCAAAAGGCATTCATTTCAGCCGAATTCACAAAAATCTAGGGAATTTAAATTGCCAAGTTGTACGTTGCGGAACGTGGTTCTCAAAAGAATGCCTTCTTTTACGCTTCTATTTACATCGTAAGTACATTATTTTGTACTATGGCAGAACGGCAAATAGAAGCACGAACAATGGAACTATGTTCTTTTTAACTGAGAGAGAAGGCTAAAAAGCAGCGATACATACAAAGTTCCCTTCTCCAAGAAGTATGTTTAGCATGTACCATATATCGAAGATGGTCGTAAACAAAGTCGAGGGTAATTGCATGGGACGAGATTGAGGATTGCGTCGGTTGGTTTTAGAATGCTTTGAATGCATGATCGAATAAATTTGATGATTCCTCAAATAAAGCCTTGGCATAGTCGATAAAAGTGAGCAAATCCTCCCAAAACATTGTAATGTATGATAAAACTCTGGTATATACATGACAAAACTTACTATTTGATGAATATATGCTATTTATGTTTAAAAAGGATACCAAAATCATTTTCTAAGAATTTAAGGCACGGATCGGCAGAGTAAACTCCCCAATTGCATCTAAGAAAATTTTCGTATATCTGCATATATTGCTCAGAGAGCGGGCAACGCAAAGCCCTTACAGGGAACTTGTGCATCTACCGAACTTTCATCGTGTGCTCACACAGGAATGGCCAAAGTGCTAGCCGAAGGCTTGATTCAGTGTTTGTTAATGACAAAAGCAACAAAAACTATTCATAATAGGGCTTAAGGAAGATAAATAAAAGTATGTTAGAAAGACCTGGCATTCTTATTTGATATAGAGGCTAATTGTAATAGTGTGGGATATAAAGCTCCATTCCCGCTGAAAAGAGGGCTCATGATTAGGGGGAGATGCAAAGTTAAAATCTGCTAACTGTTTGCATTTAGACAGTTGAATTCTATACCCTTTTCGAAAAACCGTTTAAAGAACAGACGTCGCTCATTAGGCTTTTAAAACCACTACTACTTCCGATATATTGCTATAGGTCATATGAAATTTGTACATGTTTAATAACACTAGGCAACAAGTTTGACCTCAATGAAACGTCTTTGGCTAGAACATGCCTTTTGCGGTAAATTTGGGTCGCTTACTTCTAATGCGTTACCGTTTTTCGATGCGAGTTTCGAAGTCAGCGAGTCGCATATAAGTTTCGTATGTAATCATCCTTGAAAAAGGGCAAAACTATTTGACTTTCGGAATTTCAACAACAACAACGAATGCAGTTCAAATTCTGCTAAATGAAATCGAATTATGTTCGGTATAAACTTTTCAATTAGCATCAGATTCAATTAATTACAACGTGAGTGCAGGGCATGTGGCTATGGTTACGGCCCTGGAAATGGCCAGGACTAAGCATTTGCAGCTATTATGAGCTTGTCTAACCAGCTTAAAAACGGTAAAAACGTTTTCAATTTAACGCCACAACAACAACAAGAGCAGCAAGGACGACTTTAGCAGAGTATGTAAAGAAATTCAATTAACCTCGAGTGCTTGCCGCAGCATTGTAAGGCATAAAACAAAGGACTCTGCCATGGCATTCACACCTCATCAACATCATCCTCAGCAGCAACTCACACAAGCCCAATCATACACACACACAGATACACGCAGATACACACAGATACACACAGATACACTCAGATACACACGGATACACCTTAGTAGTAGAAGTAGTCCATGTGGCCGCCAGCGTTAATAAAGGCAACGTTTGTTTGCCTTCACGCCGCACAGTTTAACCCACCCCCGGATACTAGTGGTACTTCTGTAAGGGATCTCCCCAGGTTTACGGCAATATTAAACTGCTTTTAGAAGTGGGCGTTTTTGGCCTGCAGTCAATAAAAACGCGAGCGCTCACAACTTTGCTTGCTGATTAAGAGCTCGGCAAACAAATCAGTTTTTTTTAGCTAGCTGGTAACTCCGGTCTGCCGGTTTGTTGGTTTAGCCCGTGTCTAAACATTTTGTTCTACTGTTCTTTAAACTGTATACAAGGCGTATCCGCTGCATGTGTCAGCTGCTGCTGGAATCTTCTCACATGGTTGCTTGTTTGCAGCATGTAATTAACATTTCAATTTGATGTTCAGCGGATACTGTTTGCTCAGCAATATCATCAGGCAAATGTATCTCTTGCGGTTCGATGCGCTACTCCGGCCAAGGTTTGGTTACGCCCTGGTTACGTATGGACCTTTTCAGCCAAGTGCTTTGGCTGATACATAAATTGTGTTTTGGGCGTTTGTTTTTTGTTTGTTTGTTGACATATGCAAATTTTTTGGTTGCACGCTTACTTCGAAGTTGTGTTTCATGATTGCTTTTAAGTTCGCTTGGAACGAGGTTGGTACAGCAGAAGGAGTAGGGTTAGAGTACAGGTTAGTCTTGAAGTGATTGCTTGCTTCTTTATTGAGCTTATGCGAACTTTTAACAAGAGTTTGATTTCAGTTGCGACTTTTCACAAAATCGAGAGTTTAGTTCTAACTGCAAGCAGCGCTGACTAAGCGACGAGACAGCTCGCCATCGCTTCAAGCAACTTGACCCTGCTGGGTTCGGTCTGCAGGAGGTGCTGCCACCTATCAGTAGTACGTTGGCACCTCGTCGTCGCTGAAGTCTCGGTTCAGGACTCCGACTGCGGTCATGAGTGCGCCTCCTACAGTCAGTAAGAGTTGGTTCTTGAAAGTTTTGACACCTACTCCCAAAGTGCGGAGAGTTCGCAAATTGCGTCAATCTCCTTGGTGATCTGTCTTCGTAGAAGTAAGGAAAGCGTTTTCCAACGCCAAAAGTAAGCTCTGTGGCTTGTGATTTGTACATTCAATAATCATTATATTAAAACGGAAGCAGATACGGCACTCAGCTTCATATATTTATGCTAATTTGATGGGTATTTTGACGTAGATATCCCGAAAAATAATGGTTTTCCCGACATTTCTTTATTAACTGCGAAAAACCTGCATGAATGGTAGAAGGGGGCGTGATGAAAAGGATGCGAGGCTGAAGTCTGAAGGGGACGTGGCCAGGGTAGGAGAATGAGAGTATAATAGAGTACAATAGTCACAATAATCGCAAAACGTTATAATTTGATTACTCTCATTGGTGACGTTATTGCCTCATCTCATCTATAGACCTAGTGCCTTCAGCATACCGAAAAATTTGCTCTATGAGAACCGTTTCAACAAATGAATTTTGACCCAAAGTATCCATGGAAACGAAACCGAATTCCTTGAATACTTTGATACAGAGCATTAGATGATTTTAGTTTGGTCAGGTTAATCTTAAAGCACTATACATAATAACAAAGTTGAAAGCAGGCGTAAAACTGGTTTCAAGGAAAACTAAAAAAGTATTGATTCGAACGTGACTATAAATGAAACTAGTTTCGTGGCCATCCGGTAGACTTGGCAGACCTTTCCGTGGTATCATGTACAAATTAGAGTAAAAACAACGTAAGAACGCGCATAAATCGAGATCGGATCGTCCGATTTGAAACATTTTAAGGCCCGAAAATGGGAATGTTTTCCCGATCAATCAGAAGTTAATCCATTTTCCATACATTTTGTATATATAACAGTTCAAGACGAAGCAGAAGGCGAAAAGGAGAAGTAAAACCAAAGAAAAAGGAAAGACATGTACGTGTGTCTGTCTGTTCAGAGATATGATGATATATGGTTATTTTGATACGGTTATAAGGGTAAAGAGATGATGAGGAGCAGGAGAAGCGCCTGCCTATCTCTAGGAGCATGAAGGTTGGTGCAAGAAGAGAGCGGCAGAGCTCCGCTGTAGGTATTCAACTTCAATGTACCAACCACCAATGCAACTTTCGATTAATTTAATTTAAAGTTAAAAGAATTTTTGTAATTAAAACCGCGCGTAAGTCGAAACCCTTTGCTGTCGGTAATCCATAATCCATAAGAAGCAACTCTTTCCATTACTTAAGCACACAAGGAAAAGCCATACATCATACAGCCGGGCGTAGACACCACGGGGAATCCCCAAAAATGACAGCGCAGTGCTCAAAAACAAAAAAGCTGCAAAAGTTATTTTGTAATTAGTGAAGAGACAAAATCAGTGAGATAGCAAGGCAGAGAGAGAGGGAGAGGCTGAGTGAGCGGGAAGACAAACGATAATCACACTGGTGTGATTATGGTGTGACACTCAACAAAGTGAGTGAAATTCAAGCTGACTTCCTGGCTTTGCACTAATTACCGCTGACGCACGCACAGCAGTCCTGCTATGAGGATGACAACAACAACAACGACGACGACAACAACAACAACAACAAAGATGACAATGATGTTGTTGTTGTTGATGGCTACGTTTCTCTGTCGAGCTGTCAACTAAAGTTTGACACTTTTTTCGCACGATTTATGAGGGGCGTCAACGGCGCACAGTGGATCCAACTGACTTCTTTTTTGGCAAAATTTAAAATGCATATAACAGAGAGTTCCTAAATATGCTGTGAAGAGAGGGAGCTCCAAAAATCGGTAATAAAGTTTGATATTATATACACCAAAAGTCTTATCTATTTATAATAAATCGTTCAAATATTGCAAATCTGTTGGCAAGCTGTTTGCAGTCTATTTTGATGTTAGTGTAAACACGTTCGCCAGAAAGACAAACTTTCGACGAGGACGATTTGTTGAAAAATAAGCACAATTTAGAACATGGAATTTTTCCATGACATGCAAGAATAAAACATTTGCAGTATATAATATCAAACTTTATTACCTTTTTTTTAAGCTCCCTTATTTATCGCAGTGAATCTCAGAGGCTTAAGGACTTCTCTGTTCTATGTAATTCAAATTTTGAAAATTTCTTTACTTCCTAAAAAGTTATGATTTTCGCCGAAAAAGAAGTCAGTTGGATCCACTGTGCGGCGACACTCGAGCCGCTCTTCACTTAGTTTACAGTTTTATGAGCGCAATTCGATTATTCTTCATTTATGTCAATCAATGTGATTTTTGTTGTTGTAGCGCCAAAGCATATTTTGTACCGTTATAGTCTTGTTGCTTTTAGGCGCCACCCTTAATCGTTTTGTTTAAATAATAAAACGGGGAAAACTTTTTCGCAAAAAATCTGGAAATTTAATATCATGTCGTTGTTGTTGTCCTTTGCCGCCGCCTTGTCTATGCTGCTGTCTGCCCGACTCTTTATTTGTCTGTCTGTCTGTCTGTCTGTTTGTCTGCCTGCTCGTTGGGTTTCGCCTTGTCATGTATCCTTTTCTATTGCGGAAAATTGTGAAAATCCTTTGCGACTATGGCTGCTGCCGTTTTGTTGTTGATTTTCATTTCAAATTTTTTTCTCCACTTCTGCTGCTTCTTGTTTATTTCGTTTTGCTGTTTACTTCCGCAACTTTATTATAGCTTTTAGCTGAGTTGCAACTGTTTGCGTTATGCTTATGAGGGTAAGCCCAATGTACCGTATTAGCAATGTCTCCTTGGAAAAGTTCCGTCCTTCTGGCATTCTGCAGCGGGAGGTTTTCCGTGTTTATCCATAGGTTTTTATGGATTATGAATTGGCATTTGCAGTGGAGGTAACCCCGTTGTTGGAATGCAAGTTAGCTGAATCCTTACTTAAGCATGTGCTTAGAAGGAAGTTCACGTTCATAGAAAAAGTTCAGAGTGTAGATTTTATTTTATTTCTGTGGAACTTTGTAGAACTCAATTGGTTTTTAGCAAAGTATGCATGACTTTTTTTTATACCCTGTACACAAAGTGTCAAAGGGTATTATAGGTATGTAACAGGCAGAAGGAGGCGCGGCAGGCCTGTCCGTCTGTCTGTCCTTGTTGTAACGTGTTTCTCAGAGACTATTAGAGTTAGCAAAAAATGTTACCATAAGAAGCGTATTTTCCCGGAAAGAGATATCTCACCCCCCGTGAGAAATTTTCGCGGTTTACACCCACACCATAAAAGCTATCGGATTAAAATACAAGCACAGTCATACGCACTGTTATTACACGCACATAAATTTGATTTTCAGACGGTGCCCGACAGTTGAATACCATGTACCCTTTTCTTTATATACACTAAATTACCGTATTTAATGGGAACGCAAGTATCCAATTTTATATATCTTTTCATAAGATCGATGTGCCTGTAAACATTTTCTTTTCCAATTGACAAGTTTTCCTATTGGAAGTTGGTTGGTTGGGGCTAAAATTACTTTTATGCTCATAACTCCAGTATTCTTGGGCCAATGTCGTTGAAGTCAAAAACACTTTTATAAATACATGTGGCAATTTTCAAATCAATATATTGCGGGGTGCGGCACTAATGGAGGGAAGGGGGGCTTCTAAAAAGGGTGAAAACAGTTTAATTGACTTGGCTCACACGAGTCTCCACACCAAATTTTGTAACTCTAGCTCACATGTGTCCATATCTACCTGTAGTGGAATTTTGGAGCAGTTTATTGGCGAAGGTGGATGAAATCAGTACATTTTTGATTGTAACTTTTGATGTATTTATCCGATTTTAATAATTTTTTAGATAGATGCACATAATCACGACGCAAACTTGTGCCAAGTTTCAAATCGATAGATGAAACGTTGTGGCTGTAAACCTTGAATATCTCTCACGGAGGAATCCCTACCTTTTATGGTGTTTGATGTCTGGAAGTTCATAGGGAAGGACGGACAGACGGACATGGCTGTATCGACTCGACTATTGCTCCTGATCATTTTTGCCCATGGAACATATGGTGTGCCACGCCTCCTTCTGCCTGTTACATACATTGCACAAACCTATAATAAAATTTTGCACTTTAAGTACAGGGTATAAAAATTATATATTTTTTATATAATTTTGGGGTGCTGCCCTGTAACAATCAATCGAATCAATGTAGACTACAATTTTAGGGAAGAGAATGGATCGTTATTTAACTATCTCTAGTCCTAGTCGTAGAGCTCATAGTCGTTGCCAACGCGTAAAGGGCCAAAGTTCTTACTGAGTACTTTCCACTTAAACATTCCAAATGCATTTTCATCCATGAAGCAAAACGGGAAGGATGAGCGTCATATACAGTGTTAGTTTCGTCTGAGTGGTCTCTACTACTCATTTTCCTGCTGAGACCAAAGTAACATCTATTGGCAAGAGGGATTCTCCGCCTGATCTCCATACTGACATCGTTCTTCATTGTGACAGTAGTGCTAAGGTAGACGAAATCCTTGACAACATCAAAAGTAAAGTTTTCAATATCAATCTGAAAGAAATCATATACTTCGTCTTGCTCTCATTTACCACCAGACGCACCCTGGCAGCTTTTCTTTCAATAGCCGCAAAGGCTCCGTTAACTGTTCGCTTATTACGCCCGACGATATCGATATTATCTGCGCAACTTGACACCCTTATAGAATACAGTCCCGTTCCATCAAAAGGTCGCCACTTCAATGAAGCCTGCTGTCGGCTGCTACGCGACCTATGCAAGATCACTATCGGAAAATAAGGAAGATGGAGAGGCGCCTTTTCTAACTCAAAAAACGCGAGCAGGAAAAACGTGATTGAGAGGAGATTAGGATGTGCAGGAGCAGGAACGATATAAAAAAGTTCTTCCAAAAAGTCAAGCATCTGGCCGAAGTATTTAGTACCAGAGCGTCTTCCTGTAGAGATGCAGAGTGGAATATGGTAGAGGATGCGCAGGGTGCACTGAGGTTGTGGAGGGAACACTTCTCTGGCTTGCTATCGGGCGATGGTGAGGATAATGCCGTCCTTAAAGATATACCGCCGCCTAGCAATGACGCGCAACTGGCGCAGTTTAAGACTGGAGGCAATGATTTGGTAATATGCAATCACCAGCTCTTTTGCAGAATAAGGCTGGATGAGAGCATGCCCGATGATTCGACCCTTGGTGTCCTCAGTCCTGACCTCGAGAAGGGTGATCCCACGGTGTGCGCTAGCTACTGTAGTATCAGTCTTCTTTCTATTGCATATATCCTTATCGAGCATACTGTGTGAAAGATTAAAGCCGTTTGCAAAAGAACTGATTGGGCCTTATTAGTGTGGTTTAATGCCTGGTAAGTCCACCGTTGACACTACAACAAATCCTGGAAATGACCACGAATCGACGCCCACCATCTCTTTGTTGATTATGAAGCAACATTTGATAGCCCGTTGAAGTATCGCGTATATGCCGCACTTTCTGAGTTTGGAATCCCTGCAAACTTGGTACGACTATGCATATTGACGTTGAGCAACACTCGCAGCTCCGTCAAGGTAGGTGAGCTTCTCTGAGCCATTTGACACCAAACGAAGCTTCAGACAAGGCGACAACCTCTCCTGATACCTCTTCAATGTGTTACAAGCGGAAAGTCTTCAGTTACTTGCAAACGCAGATTATAGCGATATCATTCGTCGTACTAAGAGACCACTCTCGCCAGACGAAACTAACGCTCTAAGAGATGGTTGACGAAGTGTAGGACCAGGTAGGGAGTATCACAGGTATCAATGATTGCCAAAAGCGTGCGCGAAGCAGAGGCGCCTGGAGTAGTGCTTTATAGGCCGATAACCGGCAACGGGTTGTTATGACCAGTTAAGAAGAAGAGAAGAATATACCTTTAAATACTGTTATTTAATAACAATACTCGAATACTTCAGTTAAATGAGTAAATCGAAAGGGCACTATCCCATTTAAAGGCTATTCGTATACTTGATTTATTGATGGGAATATTAGCTCTTTTCCGCTAAAAGAAAACCATTAATTATTACAAATCAGAGCACTCATTAACCTTTTCAAATTATGCCATGCAGAACACGCATATACATAAATTGCAAGTCTCCGACAGAGCAACATCACTCATATTGGCTAAGCTCAATCTAAAAGTAATATATTTCCCAATCAATAATAATGTTTTCTTAGCGATAAAAGCAATAAAAAATAATATAAGAATAAATCTTAGCCAACCGATGCCGTTAGTCCACATGGTACTACAAATACTGCCACAACCCACTGCCAAACTGGCTATTGAGAGCAAACAAAACAAATATTCAAAATGGCTGACATTTGCGCTATGTACAGACAGTCAGCCAGTCAGCCAGGCAGCACAATGAAGCCAACACACACACACACACACACACACACACACACACACACACACACACACACACACACACACACACACACACACACACACACACACACACACACACACACACACACACACACACAGAGACAAATGGATACATAGACAAGTCAGACGACAGCCATAAAAGCGCCCATATACATGCTACAGTAGACGAGAAAAACAATGGAAAATCGCTTGGCAACATGTTAATAGCATTTCACGCACGGCTGAGATTCACATTCACCAAAACATTGTTGGCATACAGCGCAGCAAACATGGATTCAGACGCAGCAGCAGCCCCAACTCCATCCCCCCCCTTCCCCCAGTGTGCCCACTACGTGTGGCTATGTAAGAGCGTCACGACAACTATGTACAGGCGTAGGTAGGCAGCGACTGGCGCTGATTGGCGCACAGCGAACAGGTGGCTCACCCACACTACGGCCGTAACGCAACACCCACAAATTTAGCTACAGTTGCCAGCAACCCTCGAATGAAATTCCTGCACAGCCAGGATCAACGCCTGCGCAGCTGACGTACTGCAGCTTTTCACCACACTAGCGCTGTCCCTTGCCTTCATTGTGGATTAGAGTAAGACAGCCGTAGCATTATGTTGCGGCAGCATAATTTCGTCCAAGGCATACAGCTGTGTGGGCATCCTTTGGCAGGCCAGAAAAGAAAGGAACATGCTGCTGCCGTTAGTTTCACTTCGTGCGTTGTCCTGCTGTGTGTTGTCGCAGTGCTGAGGCCAAGCGAGCGCCGCAACGTTAGTGCCAGTGAGTGTGTCCATACGCACACATACATATACATACACACACACACACACACACACACACATGCATATATAGTGTCTAATAAGTGCTAAATAATACTAACAATAAGTGTTAATTAATTAAAATATAAGTTTTTGTTTAAAAGCAAGTTCTTTTTGACACACTGCCAGCTGAATACCCTTGAAAAAGCACGCTTTTTACTTCCAATAGTCGAAAATTTCCAGTGTATATGCTGTTTGGCCCTTGCTCTCGTGGCAGCTGCGAAGAGGCAGCCTATATACAGCAACTTCCAGTGCTGGCTCCAATACATAGCTGAGATGGCTACAACTAGCACATAAGCCCGTCCCACTCTCACACCTGACACTGCACACTGGCAAATTAGTAACTCTGGTCATGCCTGATCCTCGTCCACATGCAGCAGGTCCACAAGCTGACTGCGCCTCAACTGGCTGCCACACAGTCTTCAGACAGAGTTGAATTCGGATCGGCTGCTGCCCATGTGGCCGCCGTCGCTAGCTACGTGACGTAGTCAACTCTGTCTGAATGGTGTCGCTGCCAGCCAACAACTTGGCCAACTTTTCGTTTTAAATTGGTTTTATTTTTAGTTGTTGCCAATTTTTGGTTTTTTTTCTTTGTTTCGGGCGTGTGTTGCGCAGCAAACGTGAGCAGCTGAGAACATAGTTAAAAATTAATAAAAAATTCACTCAAAAAATGTGTCACGTAACGCTTCTTCTGTTTTTCGTCCGCAGCCTTTCGTGTAATGTGTCAAGCGAATTGAGCTAAATCTATAATCTGTGTACCTTATTTGTGATATCAAATTAATAAAATTAACTTAATTATTTTAAATTATAAAAATTTTGTTGTATAACTAACAAAAATAACAAAGTTACATAACTACAAAAAAAAAACCCCCCACATCTTTCAACCATCAATTTGGATTATATTGACTGTATACGATTACATAAGCGGCAGCTCGAGGCAGAATGGATTACGTAACACTTCTGAGCAGTGTAAGTTTCTATAAGTTAAGTCCTAAGTTTTGAATCTTCTTTTCAAAGACGTTAGGAATAAGTTTCTATGAGTGAAAAAAATAAAACGGAAATCTAAGTTTTCAATATTCTTTTCAAATACGTTAGACATAAGCTTCTATAAGTGAAAAAAATAAAAAAGAAACCTAAGTCTTATCAAATACGTTAGGAATAAGGTTCTATGAGTGAAAAAATAAAGAAGAAACCTAAGTTTTCAATCTTCTTTTCAAAAAGTTAGGAATTCCTGTAAATTTATAGCGCACTTTCCATTGACTTTCAATTAATCAAAAAACTATCTCGGCTTTTACATGCACATGACTTTTGTGAGTGTGTTCACATGTGTTTGTGTATTCACAATAGTTATGTGTATGTGGTAACCAAATCAGCGAATTGTCTCGTAAACCACATTATTTTATTGATAAAATTAGTTGAGTAGTTACACTCAGCGAAAATCTTTCAAACATTCATTTCAATATTCACAAATTCCACATTTTTTTAAAGATTTTAACCCTAAAAAGCTTTAAATCCTCTTTAATTTTATAGATGATGCGCTAATATTGTCATTCATTATATCATATTTAAGTTTTGCAATATTATGGTGATGATTTGCTAAGATGATCTCATTATCTTGCCAAATGAAGTCATACTCAATGCATTATTTTGATCATATTTAGCCAGTCATTTACAATTTTAGTGCACTATACTTAAAAGATGATGCTCGAATATGGTCATTACTGATTCGGTATATAAATTTTTGCACTTTTATTGTGTTTATTTTTAAAGATGATCTAATTATCTTGTCAAATTTAAATCATACTTAAATCTTTATATTGTTTTCATCTTTCACATAGTGTTAATTTATAAAGATGATCTGCTTATCACGCTCAAATTATTATTTTTATTAAATCTCTATAGTATTTTTAGAATTTCTTAATGGTTATCTACACATTTAGAGCAAAAGATTTGAAAGATGATGCCCAAATAGTGTCATTAATTATTCCACATTAAAATTTTTGCTATATTAATGTGATGATTTTCGAAGATTATCTTATAATATTTATAATATTATATTCATTTTTAATTTGCCTTCTACAATTTTAAAGCAACAAACTTAAAAGATAAGTACACTCTTCAATGTTTAAATTTTTAAGATTATGTAGGCAAAATTAGATGGTACTTTTATTTGTACAATATTTTCATCAATTTTAGTTAGTTTTCAATATTTTTAGAGCAATAGACTTCAAAGATGATGCTCTTATGATATTATTATGTCAGTATAATAACAATTTGCAACAATCATCTTCTTAATTTTCTCGAATGAATAGTGCTATTTCTTTCAAATGTTTTGATATTTTTTTATTAGTTATCTACAATTGAAGCGCAAAGAACTTGAAAGATGATGCCCTATTAGTATCATTAATTATTTCACACTAACTTTTAAGATGATGCAATACTGTTATTATACATTTTTCCTTCTTATAATGACTTTCAAAGATGATCTCATTATCTAGGCAAAATAAGAAGTTACTAACATTTTTTATATCTTTTAGCCATAATTTTAGAGCCACAATTGTTACAATATTTGTCTGATGATTTGTAAAGATCTCACAATTAATTGGCATTCCAAGTTTTAAAGTATTTTGATCGATTGAAGTTATTTATCCCTAAATCAAAAACGAAACTTACTAAAGATTGTGCTCTGACGTGGCGGTTTTTAAAAAGATTTTTGAAGATGAACAATTTCTAACGAATCTTTATTATATTGATATGGTTTGTTGAAAAAAGAAATATTTCAGACGTAAATTTGAGTGGAATATTTAATTTATATAGTATGTCAATTAGTTAAGAAACACGTGAGATATAAGATGCTTTCAACATTTAGACTAATAATAAGTTAAAGTAATAACTTAGCAATTTACGGAATTTTTCTTGACATGGAATTTTTACGGTCAGTCGTAATAATAAAATGAAATCGTGTATAGTTTTTGTATAATTTTTTTTTTTTTTAGTTCTGGACAAATATTACCCTTAGTGGCTTGTTTATCTGCGTTGTCTTCTTTATTAACATTGACTCTTCTTGTGTTAAATTTAGATTATTTTCTGTCATGAATATTACCTTTCACTATCTTTTATTTTCTTATCATGATTTGCTTGTATCGTCGTTACAAGTGTCTTCAGTGACCAAATCTTCCAGACTTTCGCTTATATTACTAAGACCTCGAGAAACTTTGACTTTGGGTTATCTTTGCATTTTTGGCTTACGCTGTTTCTAACTCTTCATTGCTTTTACTAACCTTAAGCTTTTTCTTAGCAACTCTGAAGCTATCAAATCTATACCTTTGGTTGGATTATCCTGTTATTTTAGAATAATAAAATAGTTGAGCAGCAAAAAATACAAAGGTGCCATACCATATTGTGTCGTAGTCCTTCACATTAATCGACAGCTTGCAGAACTCGCTGACATGAGCACTGTATGGGGTTTCTTCTCTTCAGGCAGCGCTTCAATATCTTTCCACTTTTGTTCCTTAAGGAAAAGTAACAAAGCATCATGTTTACGAGATCCCCGATACCGACGGAATTCACCATCCTTAATGTGATAGATGGTAGGTAAGGCGGTTATATTGAATGCACGACTTAGTGAGGGCGAAGTGGTAACATCGATTTTTCCCACCAGAACGTTAACATTCTGGGCTGTTTTCGCGAAACGTTCCCAAGTGGGAGCAAGTTGCTTGCAATAGGGACACCAAGGTGCATAGAAGGCAACCATCCATTCGCCATTTAAAATATGCTGCCAGTTAAAGTCATTGAATTTGATTACTTTGCCATCTGCCTTAAATCCTTGTGACGTCGCTAATACAGACCATGATGCGAACAGAATATGTAAATTTTGCAAATTAAGCATTGAAATTTTAGGTGATTTTGTTACAAATCGAAATATATTTAAAAAAATGACGTTTGACAGAAAACACATATGATTGCGTAATTTGATGTGGTATATATTAAGATATTTCTTGATAAACTTTAGTACGACCATTTTCTTAGTTGTCATTGGTTTCTCTTCTGCCTTTCCGATCCCTGCTTAATAGAACTGCAAGACTTTCGATTGTTTCAGGAAAAGATTTGAGTATACCATCGGTTCGAAAAGATTCGATCAGTTTTTTTCCTTCCTATCCCTAGCCACTTAACGTGTATTTTAACTATCGATAGTAATATCGATAGTTTTGCAGCTCTACTGCCATTCAATGATAACGTAACGGAACGCAAGTACAATGCTTCAAGTAAAGTGCAGCTAGGAAGTCGGTGTAGACCTGACTAGTGATGCTCTGTGCTTAGACAGAGTCATTCCGTAAGAGTCATCTGGTAACTAACTGGTCGCTACCTCAAGATGAAAATACAAAATAGCCGAAACATATGTAAGTTTGCAGGCTGCGACTATATGAATCCTAAATACCCAAATTGACCAGTCATCCAAATGGTCCGGCCACTTTCATGACCATGAAAAACAGGTTCTGTTTTCATCTCAGTTCATATAATTTCATATAGTTTTATCTCATTTCATCTCATTTTATCTCATATCGTCTTATTTAATCACATCTCATTTCATTTGATATCTTTCATCTCATGACATCGAATTTCATCTCCTCTCCTTTCCTTTCTCCTCTCTCTTGTTTCATCTCATTTCATCTTATAAAGCTTTATTTACATAAAAACAAAACGTTTAATGCCTACTATACATATCATATTCAAAGTAATAATGGACATTCACGCGTCTAGAACTAAATCTCTGTGTAAGGGAAAACTTATGTGAATTCTGAATACGTTTAAGCGAATTCACCGCCAAAAAACAAACATATATTTTATCATCTTCTTGGTGTCTCCGTTTCTTTCTTTTCTTTTTGAAAAGTGATTGATTTTTTTACTAACGATATTTAGAATTAATAAATTAAGTCAATGAAAATAATCTTGCCGCCAATGGACTCCCTGTAGCTGTGAAACTAGGCACAATATGGTGCCATCTAGCATTTTCTAGCGCGAAGAGAACAATAACGTAAGCATGTTTTCTTTTCGCTCTCACAAACAATTCAGTACACAAGAACAACTTGCATACTTCTCGCTCTCCTGTGGGCGCTGCTAACACAGAACGTACAAGTAAACGCTTATGTACACGTCATCTTACATTACGTAATACTAGCCATGTATGCCTACGCTTGTACCACCACGGGCAACAATAACAACAACGAAAACCTCTCATTAACATTAACATACCACAGCACGCATAAGCGTAACAACATCTGAGCGTAATACCACCCGTGCGAACAGATTACTAGTCGAACTTACTCCAAAACAGGAGTAAGGCATATAAGTCGAACTTACTCCCACGGCACGGCAATAGATGTTTGACCTCTAAAATGTCCATTTTCATGCTGGATTGAACACTGTAAACTAGTGCAGGACACAATGAATACAGTGTTGGTAAAAAACAAGCAGCCCGGTCTGCGGCGCCAAACGTCAATGCTCAGAATATTTGCTCAGCCATTAACACAAGACCGAGGACACAAGCGTAGCGAGTTAAAGTGTTCGGCTTAGACCGAAACCGAGTTGAATCATTTTTGTTCGGTTTTTCAGCGAGCAGACCGCATTGGAAATAAGTGTTGACTGTTATTCGGGGACTCTGCCCCGCAAATTGAAACATTAATCGAATCGTACATTAATGTATCGTACCAGTGCTGCATTTATCTATAGGAACAACATCTAAGAGTACAGAAGTGCAGGGCCGTAGAGAGAAAATTCAGACACAGTGGAAAGTGAGACAGTGGCAGTGAGATGGTGTTACCTCTTTGGGTTGTTACATTGATACTGTCACTATTATCAAAACTGCACGAAAAACATAAAACTCATATAAAATACTCCCCGTCAACTCCTTTATCCTCGCCCACACTCCCTTAACACTCATCAACTAACAAGCAACAAATTTATGAACATAATCCGCTTAACCATACTCAATTGGTAACCACCATTGCCACATCATGCTGCAACGAATGTAGCAAATTATGAAATTTTGTAGCATTTTCTTATCAGCTGGAAAACACAAACAGACAGACACATACAAATATAAATACAGTTCTAACTGTGCGAATTTTCTTTTGCAGGCACTGTGAAAATGCACGACAACAACAACAACGGCAGCCAACAGCAACAACAACAACAACCACAAGCGGATTTCGTTGACATAGCAGTAAATAAATTAAATGACCTTACAATGGCGGCCAAGTGAGAAGTTCCACCTAGGACCATTATACCACGTCATAGAGTCATAAAATTATTTGGGCGTTGCAAATTAGCTCTGCGTACGGATTCGCCACGCTTATACGGCGTATCAAACGCGGCAAGCTGCCGTGAAGTAGGCAACAAAATATTTATGCGCACAAGTGATAACACATAGATACAAACGCACACACACACACGGAAACAATCCCGGCAGCAAAATGAAGGGCTTGACGGCGTTTAAGGAGAAGGCGACGGGCGTGTTCAGTGGGTGAGTATCTATGGCAAAAAAGTTGCCAAACCGTAACAAATGCTGCCGCCAAATGATGGACAGTGATTGGAAATATGATTGCCAGGAGCGCTTCAGTGATTTCGAGTAAACAAAAAAAAAAACCGAAATTTTAATTTAACGCTAGGTTGAGCTGGCAGCATCAGGTACTGAAGACTGGGAGGTAGTCGCCGCTGCTTGAACTTGACCAAGCTGCGGCTTAGGCGTCGCGAAAGTTGGGCACGTGCAGCGGCTGCACTTGGTACGCGACACGCCGGAAAGTTGTAAAATTATTGGCATGCTTAACAAGTCATTAAAGGCGCTAAAGTGCTCCAAGTGTAGCTTGGCGAGCGGCTGTTGGGTCTGATGAAGGGGCCGGTTGCAGCTGCAGGATCATTTCATGATGACAATGAACGCTTTGGCATGCAGCCGGCGCTTCAGGAATTCCGTGCACGTTTGCGGCACGTGCGCGCACGGAAGCGCTGCCCTGAAGTGGCACGAGGGATTGAGTGTGTGTGTGTGTGCAATACGCACAATAAATGGAATATTGGCAAAACAAGTGAAGGAATATCTTTGGTATGCAATTTTATGAGCACGTCAGCATGACGATTGAAACTGGGTGCGATTTTACAACAGATTTCTCAAGCCACATATGAAGATACCTCAAGTTATCTGCAAGTTACATATCTGCGTAGCTGTGTGTCTGTGTGCGAGTAAATTAGAAATTGGAACAATGCCATTGAGCTTCATTTTCATTAAGGAATTCATGGGAGCAGAAAAAAGTGTTGCATACCAACAGGCGACTGCTTGAAATTCAAAGGCTGCACGCAAATTAAATTGATTTTTATTCATGATACATATCGTTGCCAAGCGTGGCGCCCCCGCATGACTGTAGTTGAAGTTGAAGTGTTGAAGTGCCACTTGAGGCAAGGCAACCAGTCCGGAAGTCAGAGATACGCACGGAGAGAGTGAGAAAGTCAGTTAGCTTAGAAAGCGAGAAAATGAAATTGAAATGTGCTGGAGAGGTCGTTTTCATTGTTGGCGCCGCCAACGCAACGCGAAATTAAAATTAGAGTATTGTCAGCAGCGTCTTGAAGTGGCACGGTTGTTGCTGACAACTTGCCTCAACAAGCGCCAACTTTGGCAGCTACAAAAGCAAGCAAGCATTCACCCATTAAAGTTAATGTCTGACTAATAGCGCGTCTTTGTGGCCAAGTTAAAGCTTTACTGGTACTAACAAAGACTCTCGAAAGATATGTCAGGACAGATCTGATGTGCAAAACCGAAATTTTGCATACTCTTCACATGTTAATAGATACGTTTTGTACAGTTTTTCAAGTTGGATATCTTGAAAGTTGAAAGAGCCTGTTACCCTGAACACTTAGATGTGTTCCTGGACATAACATTCCCGTAAACAAATTCGCGGACAAGCTGGCGAGAGATGGTGCTGCGAACCCACTGATAGGACCAGAGCCCTGTTGTGACATTGGCAGACACACCGTCAAGCAGCTTGAAAGAAGAAAAGACTAGGACGAGCCGCGAACTGGATAAATACTCCAGGCCTTAGACAGGCATGAAGCCACTGTCACAGTTAGGAGGGAATTCTGTAAGAATTCTGACAGGTCTGTTTACAGGATATTGTAGACTGTAGGCATTACCAGTCCGGTACCTGTAGGTTCTGTGAACTTGAGCAGGAATCCTCCATAGCTGAGTGTGATTCCTTGGCGATACTAAGGTTGACGCTCATCGATTTGAACCGTTTGGAACCATCTCTTATAATTAAGTTTGTAACGGATATAGGACTGACAGGAAAGCTGTAAGCTTAGTAGTGAGCACAGCGGATTTTATAGGTCGCAGTGCTTTAGTCCCCGATAACATTATTATTATTATTAATATTATTATTACCCTTAACAGAGCTTTCGATGCTAGGTTCCACTCACTATCCTTCATGTTCCAAATATGTAGGATGGTGCTTCCGGCTCCGAGGACAGAGCCCCGCTTTGCTTTTTTTCAGTTCTTTCTTTGTCTTGCCATGTGGGAATCTTATGACTTGCTACATATATAAATCGAGCAAGAAGCTCCACCTGGAACACTACAGTGATCTAGAAGTATAAACCTTTTATGTTGAATTGTTTTGAGTAAACGCCGCCCCAAAACCTTGGAACAAACCTTAAAAGTTTCAATTCAACGCTATTACTTCAAGGTGTTTTAGTTAAGTTCCATATTATCAGAATGAACGTAAATGATTATGAATTGATGTCGAAACTCTCTCATATAAAGAGTGGATACTAATGCTTTATATTAGATAAAATTATCAGGTTTGCTGATTCAAATTCAAGGCATAATTCCAATTAGAGTTCAGCTCAGCATATCATTTTGATTTTTTGAAAAATTATCCAGTTGAAAAACATTTGAACCGTACTGGCAGATACTGAACATTCAATACACCAACTTGGCATAATGTGGCGCAATCTAAACAAAGACAAACGCGAAAACCTTTTCGCTCTTCAGCGGACACTGCTAAGACAGCACACAAGCTTACCCAACAAGCGTGCTAACAAATTGTCGTGACGGCATGCACTCCGCAAGCGCGTCAAAAGATGTTTCTCATGAAACAGGTTAAAAAACAAAACAGCTTTTGGAAGCAAATTCTCTTTTATTTAACCCTTTTATTTACAAATATATTGGGATTTCTGTTTCTAAAGGTTAAACTAACCCAATGTTTTTATATTAAGGTTATTTTCTGATAAAATTTTACCCACAGTGCGATTTGAAGGTTATAAGTTATATATACACAAATAATTCGTTATTTCGGAACTTGACTTTTTTTTTACCCAAGTGCTAGCGCATAAGCATAATATCTAAGAACTTTGATAAGACATTTAAGATTTCTAGTTGCATTCTAGATAAATTTTTGGCAGAAGTTAGAAATGAAATCGCCCTAAACCTTAAAATCAATCAAACTTCTGTACTAATTTGTGCGGCACTGAAAGAAGTTTTTGGAAGATTCCTAGATCAAAGTGAGCCATTAGTTGATGAGATCTCTTTTACTCTTTTATTGTGCTACAAGTTTTATCTCCAAATTTGAAAAACCAAACGCCATTTAAAGAGCATTTCGAGAAATAAACAACGTTGAATGCGACGAGCTACATTGTCAGTGGCGCCAGTTAGCTATAATCTATGTGGCGCCTAAAAGTCTGCAAAATTTTTACTGAGACAGATAAACTAGCAATACCAAGTTATCAAGTGGCTGAAAAAAAGTTGCCGTTAGACGGCGGTAAAGTCTTTTGAGTAACAACAGCGCAAAAAAAAATGGCGCATAAAATTGGCGTCAGTCGTGCCGGCATTAAAGTCGGTCAAGGCACAAGGCAGTGCTGCTGAAGCCACTGAAGACACGGAACGACGATGACGCCAAAATGCGTGACCAGACAAGGGTAGCTTTGCACTGCTCCGACTTGGCAGACATTTGAGTTATGTGACAGTGGCGTCGATGTGGATGAGGATGAGGATGTGGAGCGTCTAGTTTGGCTGCTGTAGTGGCTTGTTTGCTGGTGTGCTTATTAGTTTGTATTGCATACTTTTGGGATGATTGTCTGGATATTTATGAGAAAAAATTGAGCTGGCGCAGGGGTGAGCTGTGCGCGGAGAGAGGGAGAGCCGTGTTGTGGTAGCTGGCGTTATTGACTGGGCTGACGAGGTTATCACTGTTGATGTGTCATTTAAGCAGAGTTAATGTGTGGTGTGGGTTGTTTGGCTGACTACACAAAAACTGAGGTTAGGGTTGGAAACTAAAAGCCAGCTCACTTGCCATTACTAAAGCCACAGCAGCTGTCATCAATCAACCTTTGACACAGCTTTTTACTGTATTTAAACAGACTACGTGACATTCAGTCAGAGAGTCAGTGTATTACGGCACAATCGTAATCGAAATACCGTAAACGCTGGCTGCAATTGTGCGATAAAAAAAATAAAACCAGGTAGCACATCATCAAGTCAACTTTAAATGGTTTTTGGTTTGGACCCTCAAACGACTGCCAAGATATCAGCACTTAATAAAATTGAATTCCGTTTCAATTGTATGTGTCCCAGGGTCCGTGGCCTGTGCCACCCCAAAGAGCAATCCAACCACCGCAATACCTTTGGGAAAACAAGCAGAGTCAAAGCTACAGTTACCCTCTCTGCTGCTCGTCGTTGTTGTTGTTTTAAGTACATAAAAATATTTGTGTTTTCACGCCCATGTTGCAGCAACAGGTGCTCTTTTTTGGGGGTAGGGCGTTTCAACAACAATTTCCTTGCTGTCACTTAATTGGTATGAAATATGTTCACATCTTTGCATTTACAGCCTGAAGCCGAACATGGAGAAATTCGAAATATCCCAAGGCAGCGGCTATCATGGTGGACACGGCGGCTATGAGGAAATGGAAGGCGGCGACCGGGAGGGCACCGGACCAGGTGGCGGCCATGCCTACGACGACGATAGACCCGACTCACCCGCCTCTTTTGAGGAGATCGAGCGTCCACCACTGCGCAAAATAGACAAATACTGCAAGGCTGAGTGTCCTTGTATGCCGGCGCGTTATACAATTGCTACCATGGCCTGTGTGGGCTTCATGATTGCCTTTGGCATGCGCTGTAACATGTCCGCGGCGAAGCTAAAGGGCGAGCACAATGGCGTAAGTACACTGTACATAATTTACTATGGTACTAGAGCTTCATCTTTGTTTCGACGAAAAAAACTCGGTACTGTCGTCAGTACCATCGATATTTTTACTGCTCGATATATACCGATGCCTTAACGAGCCATATGTATCTAAGGAACTAAGGCAACATTGCCAAGAATTTGCTGATGGCTATATCGTTGGTAGAAAGGCGGTTGTTCACCTCTTCTTCTTAATTGGTCATAACAGCCCGTTACCCTGTTAGGGCTTGATGTAGTGCACTCCTACAGGCGCCTTTGCTTTGCGCGGGATTGGAATAGTGAAACCAAATGTAGCTAGTATGCTCTCTACCTGGTCATTCCAACGGAGGCATGATCTGCCCCTTCGCCACCTTCCTTCAACAACCACAAAGATCTAAGAAAGAGAGGGACGAAATTTCTCGTAATGCGGCGACGAACATCAAACCTAAAACAAGTGAATTAGAAGCAACCTACTATAGTATGATGGTAAGGGAATACTAGGATCCCAGTTAGACCACGAAGCTTTTGGACAGATTCAATGCGTGCTTGGTGTGCAATATACTGAGGGTTCCACACACCAGAGCATTATCCCAGCAAGGGACGAACAAGATCTCTAAAAAGGAGTTTGGTTATATAAGGGTCATTGAATTCCTTAGCCCAGCGTTTTTTTGGCTTTATTAACAATTGAAGGGATATGGAGATTAAACAACACCTAAGTCAGAAACTTTAGGGATGCGTTCGAGGGGAACATCATCAATAAAGCAGGCAGTTTCCTGGTGGCCAGCCCGACAAAAACACATAAATTTGCATTTTAGGGGATTAAGAATAAGTGAATTAGGCGAACACAACCTTTGAAGTGCATGAACATCATTCTGTAGAAGAAGGCTAGAGAAGGATGATTTAACGTCAATAAAAGCTTCACATCGTCAGCATATATTAAAACCCGATAACTATCCACTATATTCGGAAGGCCATTAATGAAAACGGAGAAAAACAATGGACCCAGGTGGCTGCCCTGTGGAACCCCAGAAGTAGCGTAAACTCTTTTAGAGAGTGAGGATCGAGTACTTATAGAGTATAAGTTTCGTCTGGCGAGAGTGGGTTCGACTACTCAGTTGCCTACTGAGACCAAAGTAACAGCTATTAGCAAGAGTGATTCTCCTCATAGTGGCGGTTGTTCGCCTATAGTGCAGTATTCTGGGGCACAAAGGCGAAACTAACCTCCTTTCAGAATAAACTCTAGAAAGTATATGCACGAAAGAATAGCCTGTGTTCAGCTCTGGTGCTCAAACTGCTTCATTACGGCATAGGATTCCAAATCAAAGAAAAAGAATGTAAGTAGAAAGGACTGGTAAAGAGCATTTCAGGAGTGCTTGTTAATTGAATGGATTTATAGGACTGACAATAAGTCAGAATCGAAGAAGATGCTGGAGCATACCACAAGTTGCTTCCATGAGGTGAGGTTACATGGTATCATACCCAACTGTAGCACTACGCTGCATGAACTGGCACCAAAGTAAACTTTTGCTTCTCACAGTGTAGCAGTGGCAGCTTCTATACCCATTTTCACACAATCAAATTTGCTGGTGCCTCATTTGCAAGTGAGCTGTCAATTAGTGTGCGAATATGTCACGTACTCAAAAATCGCAAGTCATATTGTGCGCCGGAAGAAGGGTAGCAATGTGCAGCATGGGGCACGCCGCGTTTGGCGCTCGTTAATAAGGCCCTGCGGCATTTTGTCTGTAACTCAATTTAATGATTGTTGCGCTTTTCTCTATAAAATACACATATTTATATCCCTCTCTAGACCGTTTTCATGAATTGGACCGTTGCTGTGGAAAGCCATGTGGACTCATCCTTCTTCTGGGGCTATCTGGTTACACAAATACCCGGCGGTTTTATTGCATCCAAGTTTCCAGCCAACAAAATATTCGGTTTATCAATTGTCTCCTCGGCCACGCTGCATCTCATAGTGCCCTTTGCCATGACGCTGGCGCATGGTCATGTTGTGATTTGTGTGCGCGTGCTGCAAGGACTCTTTGAGGTAAGTTCCCCAAAAAACAAAAAAAAATTCGATTTGGATTTGAAATCGCAACCAAGCAGATCAAAGCAAAGCTGCTAAAAGTAGCTGAAGGATTATGTGCCAGCGATGCCATCATGCGTGTCCTTTGGCGAATTTGGCGCAATCGACTGTCATAAGGCAAGGGTAGTTTCCTGGCTTGGACTGGGTAGCTTTGAGGAGTTTGTGTTATGATGTGGCAAAGAAAACATGTTGTAAGCTGTGGGTTGAGTGCTGCAAAAAGCTACAAAATAACAAAAGAATTTATTTTAATGCGATTTCTTTGTAGCTTCTATCTTGTTAAACTTAATATAATCTACATGTGTGTTTCGTATGCTTTTTTCTCTTATAGGGTGTGACATATCCGGCCTGCCATGGCATCTGGCGCTTCTGGGCGCCACCCATGGAGCGTTCGCGTCTTGCCACCTTGGCCTTCTCCGGCTCATATGCGGGCGTTGTGGTCGGTTTGCCGCTATCGGGCTTACTAGCCGATACGGTGGGCTACCAGGCGCCATTTTATGCCTACGGCTGTTTTGGCATTATATGGTATATGTTTTGGATCTGGTTGTGCTTCGAGAACCCACGCAAACATCCTGCCATTAGCATACCCGAGCTGAAGTATATTGAAAAATCGCTGGGCGAGTCTGCGCATCCTTCGATGCCATCATTGTCAACTACTCCTTGGCGTTTGATGATGCGTTCGATGCCCGTTTATGCCATTATTGTGGCCAACTTTTGTCGCTCCTGGAATTTCTATTTATTGGTGCTATTTCAGTCGTCATTTTTGAAGCATAAGTTCGGTTTTAAGGTGGAGGAGGCAGGTTTTGTGGGTTCGCTGCCACATTTGATCATGACTACAATAGTGCCGTTTGGTGGCATGTTGGCGGATCATCTGCGCAAGAATGGCATTATGTCTACCACGAATGTGCGCAAACTGTTCAACTGTGGAGGTTTTGGCATGGAGGGACTGTTCTTCTTGTTTGTGGCGCACTCCTCAACGGCGGTAAGTGGCTTCAAAGCCAAATGTACTAAAAATCTCAGCTAAACTTTTATCTTTTTAGACTGGTGCAATGTTTGCTTTGACCTGCGGTGTAGCCTTTAGTGGCTTTGCCATTTCCGGCTATAATGTCAACCACTTGGATATCGCACCACGCTATGCTAGCATACTGATGGGTCTCTCCAATGGCATAGGTACGCTGGCGGGCATTATAGTGCCCTATGCACTGGATGGACTTATACAAGCGAATGTAAGTGACAATTCTTTAAAAATTTCTGATTTCAGATTCACTAAGAATTTAAGTCAATGAGAGCAAAAAGTGCGGTAATGTTGGTTTTCTCTACTCAAGGTCCAACCCATCAAGTTATTTCTTTCGAAAATTTTTTATTTTTATTCTTCGCCATGCTTAGTCGCCTGCGAACTTTGGCTGCAACAAGGTGAATTGATGTTGACCCTTCGGAAAATACGTACATCCACCACACTTTGATTATGGTTTCCATCATTCACAACTTGATCAATCATGGTGCGTGTCGATTGATCAGGGGAGCCATGTAGCCTTCTGCTTATAGGGAAGCGGATATCTGGTACCACAAACTAACACGTTTCGCGCAGCTTCGAAAACAAATAGCCTTAAACCGTGGTAAATACGTAAATACGCGCCTTTGCTCACGGCACTGTAATCTCTCATCTCCTAGATCTTCTTCTTCGTAACTAGCCATAACAACCCGTTATCGGCTTACGGCCTGATGTAAATACATTCTTTCATTGGAATAGTGGTTTTACGTGGTGGGTTCCAAAACCTACGCAAAACCCTTTTAAGGCCTGGGGTTGCTCTAAAGGCCTCGAAAGAACCCAGTTTCATTGTTAGTCGCCTCACACGACAAGCTTTGTCCTGCTGAGGTGCTATTCTCTATCCAGCTCATCAGATCTCCTGGATTTACATAGTTTTAACGCCAGTTGCTTAGCAGCATCATTCCAATTAAGGGCTCGGACATACATCATTTCCTTTACGCTTTCGTATTTGAGGCATATCTAACATCTAACAGTGGGAGGAGGTCTTATGTGTGGGTTCCAAACCCTTTGCACAATCTTGTTAAAAAACAGGAGAGACAACACTGTGCACATTAGCTGACTACCCTAATAGCTGGTGGTGATTAGAGCAGTAAGCCAGGGTTTTTGTTCGTTTCATTTAAAATCATCTTTTCTTGAATGTTTGCTAATGTTGCGTCTTTGAACCAAAACATTTTGTAGAACTGCTTGTGAATTATAAGCGAAAGGGCAGAAAAACTGAATGAAAGAATATAGTCTTGTGGCTCTTTATCAAAACGGATAATTGAATATGTCTGTTATGTTTTGCTACAGCCCACTGGTTGCTGGACCACTGTGTTCACCCTAGCCGCCTGTGTTCACTTGGTTGGCTGCACCTTCTATGGCATATTCGCCTCCGGTGAGCTGCAGCCTTGGGCTGAGCCGCCGCCCGAGGAGCAGCAAGTATGGGCTCCTCCCGCAGGCGCTATAACCAATAATGATCCCAGCCAAGCGGGCATGCTGGGCACATACATGAAGGAGACCTCATTCGTAAGTAGCACATTAAACCAGAAAATGCATTTGAGTTTACAGCACTTAACCGACGCCTATACACAGGGTGCTCCCGAGTACAACGAACAAAGCCAAATGCAACAACCGAATGCCATTAGCTACGGCGCCACTGGACACGTGGCGAACAATCCATTTGCCATGGCCGCCGCAGCGCCCATAGCCGAGGAGCCCGTACAACCACCCTATACGGATAATGCTGGTGCCGGCTACGCCTATGATTACACAGAGTAAGCCTATGGCGTGTCAGGCAGTCACTAACGAACGATTGATGTCTAAAAATCAGTGTAATATGTAATATCATAGCTTTTAGTTGTAGTCCAAATTGTTTACTGTTTATTGTTTGTTCTTGATGTGCCGTTAAAGTTTCATTCTTTGTTATACTACGAGTATGTATATACACTAAATAGATATGTGGGTAACCACTACTAGATACTACTAAAAGACCATAATCATGTTCAAAACTCTTAACTAGAAAGTGTAGCCAGCCAGTCGAGTCATCCGAAACGAATTTCCAAAGAGTTGAATCACATTCACACACACACACACAGCAATATGAACACTAACACATTGAAACTATGTACCTAACAAAAACAAAACTAACAAATACATGCATACAACAAGCATATACCAATACATATGCATATGACTACATACAAAAATGTAGGGTATATTAGCGTATATGTAGGGTATATTAGCACACGTTAAACAAGTTGCACCAAAAATTGAAAAAAAAAATCATAGCATACCAATAGGCGTCGCTTTCGCAGAACTCTATTTACAAGCTCGAATTGCACAGCAGAAGGGGTTTACATGCTTAACTACATATATATAGCTACCTATATATATATACAGATATATATATATATATGTACTAGCTTACATTTGTGTATACTTATCATTGAAAAACCACAAACATAATCCAGACTTGCATCTCAGCTCAAATATTGAACATAAAATGTGTAAGATTCAATAATAATCATAATTATAAAACCTAATTATATAGTAATTAAGTAACTATATAGCATAAAAATGTTGTTAAATATGCAAGTAGCAAAACTGCAAGTTTTATTACCGTTGATGATATTCTATGTACTATAAAAAAAGCAGCTTCTATTATGGAAGTCCAGCTTTAGGTTTAAGCTTATTTTAAACAAAATACACTATAAAAAATAATAAGCAATTGTTGATGTTCGGCACGAATGCTAACCATAAAAATGTACTTAATTACATAAACAATTATATAATTTAATTAGTTATTTTCAACTAGCTGCTTAGCTGAGATTGTATGCTTTTCAGCTTTTCAAAAACTGAGCCCAAGCGTACTAGATACTAAAGCTATACATATAGATACATAAGCACATAAGTAGCTAGCAGTAGGCGCATATAACCTCAGAATTGGTCTTCATATGCAGTTTAATACTTATACTTACTTATACATATAGACGACATTTTTGCATCTTTTCTTATACATAACATATATGATAATATATACATATATAGAATTGAAGTTTGCCAAGTTTCAATTTAAATTTAATTATCACTTTGTATCTTCGGGGTAATAAGTCTCACAAGATGTATCTCAAATGTTACGAAAAAGATACAGTAAATACCTGAGCTATACCGGAACTTATTTAACTTGACATATTACTTGAGTTGGATTAAAATCTCTATGAGTCTGGTACAATGAGCCAACTAACGATCCTCCAAGAACATCAGCCTTTGCTGTGGCCTCTTCAGTATCGAATAAAATTCATGCTGTCGTGCATGTACTCTCCGTTGGGTAGAGCCGAAGTGTATTTATCACCTCTTCGGCTTTAAGGGCAGCAGCACCCGGCTGAAACGCAAGTCCAACCACAGCAATCACGATACTTCCGTAAGGGCGCCAACCTCAATGAGCAGCCTTTTTAAAACAGCTCAACCCATGGTACAGAAATTTCGGGAACCCCGCCAGTTTTGGAAAAACGCCCGGGAATGGTTACCGACACATCTCTTGCTGCGATATCATCAGTCGTCGCCGTGAGAACACGACTCTGGCATATGATATAAGGGGCTGTTCATAAATGACGTCACCAAAATTGTGAAGATTATAAACCCCCTCTTGCTCCTTGTCACATTTAGGCAACCCCCGTCCCCCTAATGTGACGACACATACCGTTCTACCAAAGACCAACTGTGAGCATTCCTAGAAACTTGGTATAAAATATCAACTGAATCATTGCAGATAGGATGCACAGAGATACGCTGTTGTTATAAAAGCGAAAGGAACAAATTTGACGAGTAAATAATTTAAAATTTAATGCAAGACCTTTGATGGATATGTTTAAATTCGAAAGAAAACTAATCATTTAAAGATTTTGTCAGGTTTCATTAACATTTTCATTGTGACGTCACATTTTCGGATCCCCCCAACATCAGAAATAGTCACAATTTGATGAAACCCTCCCCCCACCTCGATGATGACGTCATTTATGAACAGCCCCTAATCAGCATAGTTCTCTCTTGTGTCCCCACCACTCCAGAAACATCCAGAAATCGCACATCTGCAACGTAGGGCACTCCCAGACCACGTGCACCCAATTTTATAACTCAGCGCCGAAAAGGCATGCAGGCGAGTTGTTAAGGCGTCTTGTATGCAGGAAAGCGTTCAGTGATCCACGACTTGTCAGCAGGAATCCAGCGCGGAGATTAAAACCAAACTCTGGCCGGCTATAGGCGAAGCTTTCATACGGGATAAGGTGGTATGTCAATCGTCCGTGATCGGCACTGCCGTTCCATCTGTGTTGCCACGCCTACAACTTCTTCACCCAGCAACGCCATCTTCTGCTTCTGGCCGAGACCTGACAATCACCTTCACTGCCTAGCGCATGCAGCCTGTCAAACGGGGGAGTTCCAGCGAAAAAGATACAATAGTAACGTTGCGAGTCAATTTATTCCTAGACTCTTAAATTAACTTCAATGTACCAACCAAATCAATCCGTTAATCTTAATGGTTCGAAAATACACAAGAATCTGCAATTGGCTGAATCTTACTTTAGGTGCCGACTCATTCTATCAACTACTATCTGTTGGACAAATCAATCCAAACCTTTACTGTCCTATCCTCCCTAACATCCCTTTCGATGGGTCTTATCTATTAGTGACGCTTCTCGAACTGGCACTGTATCGAGGTTGTTTCTTCTGAGATATGATTTTGTTGGGTGAGACAGCTCATCGAAGAAAGTTAACCAAAACCTTACAGCCTTATTGCTCAATGTAACGGTAGAGGACGTTAGGAGTGTGAGAGAACAGTTGAAGTAGAAAAATAATAAGAAAAAATGTAGAACAGACTGAAATTCGGTCCAACTTTACCACAATCTTTCCGACTCACATAAAAAGCCGTGAGATCGCGTAAAGCTGTTTGTATAGTTTTTTTGAGATACTGCAGGATGCCCAACACAGCCACTTTTGTGATAGCTCATACTTCCGCCTGGAATATGTTACAGTGGTCGGATAGTTTATACGGCAAACTGCTGCTTCACTTGAGAGCCCTTCTTTGATCTTGACAGTTTCGTCTTGGATTCATTGTCATTACTTAATCTTATATCTTTCACAGTTGCCTTCTTCTTATAATCCTTTTCTTTTTTATCTTTGACTATCCCTTAGTTCTGCACTTTTCATATCTTTCAATGCACCTTGTAGCTCCCGTAGCTTTCTATTTGGATTCGAAAATCTGTATGAAACTTGGCACTTCTATATAATATACCACAAAATACTCTTTATACACGCTCTATATGTTGCTCGATCGATTTGTACTCAAATAAGCATAAATAAGAAAAGATTTTACTGTACATATTTGTAGCTAAATATAGTAAATTTATTGCAATTTTCAAAAATCTATCGTAGCTTTTTTTTAGCACTTATTTTTTAAACACTTTAAATAAAGTTTTTTGCACAAAATTTCGTGAAAAGTTAAGTTTATATTTTTTGTAGTTTTGTTATTTTTCAAATATTTTCAAGGCACAACTTTTAAATTTATTTTTTAAGTCAAAGAATTCTGACAATTTTTTTGAACAGTTTTTTATGCACAAGCTTTTTTTTTAAATAAAAGGTTTTATAACTTAGATTTTTTTATGCACAATTTTTCTTAAAAACACGTTATTTATTATTTTAATTTTGGAATTAAAAAAATTATTTTTTATTATTTTTAAATTTTAGTAAATTTTTTTATGCACAATTTTACTTAACAACACGTTACTTATTATTTTAATTTTGGAATTTTTTATTTTTTTATTTTTAAATTTAAGTCTTTTAAATCAGTTTTTTTCAGCCAGATTTTCTTAATGTTTTTTTTTATATTTTTAAATTTTATAATTTTGAAAATGTTTTATAGCTTCTTTTATGCACAAGCTTTTAATTAAATATTTTAAAGCAATTTAAAAAAAAAAATTATTTTAATGTAATTTAAAAACATATTTACCTCTTGACCTTTATTTGCTGCACTCTTAATGATAATTTTTATTATAAAAAAATGGTTACAACTTATTGTTGTTAAACATAAAAATTTGTTAACAATTTTGCCCTCTTTAAATTGAATTTTTTTTTTAAATTTATGCACTTTTTTTTTAAATTTAAAAAATGCACATAGTTTTAAGGCCTACGCGAACTTGCACTTTTATTCTTATCAATAATATTTCAAAATACATGGCACAAATTGTTTATTTATTGAATTATTTTTATATTAAAAAAAAAAAAAATTCTCTGTTTCTTTGTCCTAGGAGCACTTATAATGTCTTATTATGATGTGTATTTAAAAACAAAACACTTTTTTTTTTATTATCTTTGACACTAAATTACATTTCTCAAAATGTTATTTGCACATTTATTATTATAAATACGTTTAAAAAATGCACAATTTGTTATGTTTGTGTGTCAAATATATACAAAAAATTTTGGTTGAATGCACCATTATTTTTATAATTAGTTATAATATTTTCTTATATTGCGTTTCATGCACTTTTATTATAATTAGTTGCTTTATTTTTTTAATAAGAAGAAATTAATTTTTTTATTGTTTAGACGCACTTACTTTGTCAAGTAATTAAAGCCACTATATTTATATAATAAAATAAATATATTTAATAAAAAAAATTAATGTACCATATTAAATAATCTAAACTATTATACTTATATTTAATCATAACATATAAATTATTCACAATTAAATGAATATGTATTAAAAATGTGAACATTTTCTAACTAAAAGAGTCAATTCTTATACCGTAATTTGTACAGCGCAGCGAATAACATAACATTCATATACACATACACATAAATATATAACTAGCACATAAACCAAAAAATAAAATTAGGCAGTAAATCGAATAACTTAAAAATCAAAAATTACTAAAAACTACGTAAGTTTTTTTTTTTTTTGCGCTAACAATTATAGCAAATTTGCAGCTCTATAAAAACTGCTTGTGAAAGCGACAATACCTAGTGCAATAAGCTTAGTTAATATTACTTAAATAAAGCTTGATAAAAATAATTGTTTAAAAATTATTGAAGCTGTTTTTAGTTTATTGCTTTCAATTTAGGCAAAATTTGGCCTTTGGGGCGTATGTGTAATACTAGCTTAATTTACATGTGTACATAAAGCATAAAAAAGAAACTTGACTTAACAGTATTAAATTAAATAGTTTTAATGTTAACTTTGTGCACAAATGGACGTTCCATTTGCGTAAAGTTGGTTTTTAGTTCTAAATTAAAATCTTGTTTTTGAGAGATTTCAAAGCTCTCAAGGCTGTGTGGACAATAATAACAAAAATGTTAACAAAAAGCCACAGTGTTTTTTGTTTATATTTTAAAAGTTAAAACAAATAAATGAATATTTAAACAAAATAAGCTAAATTTAAACAAACTAAAAGTAAAATTTCTTTCGACTTGTCAGTGTGTATATATAGCTAAATGACAAAATTAAAGGCTTATATGCGTTAATTAAGTGTACATAAAAAATAAAAAAAAAATCACATTCAAGCATAACAATCCTCAGAAACAACAGATAATTGGGTTATTAAAAAAAAAAAATTTAAAGTATCGATAAATAATTATGGACATTACATAAACTAATTCACAATAAACATGCACAACAACAAAATTAAAAAAAAATTCCAAAATTCGTACATGCTGAGCATTTATGTTGTATATGAAAACTTAAAAAAATTAATCACATAATATGGTAGTTAAAAAATATATAAAAAATTAATTCTTTGCAGTCAGAAATAAAGGCGCACAAATCATAAAATAATCAGTGCTGTTGCCAAATTCGATGCCGATTTCGAAATGTGTTGCAGTGCTGAATATTCCCACAAAAACAAATCAAAAAACTTAAAAATATTAAATAAATGTTACAAGTGAAACAATGTTTCGGCCTGCCGAACACTAGATACCCTGTCCAAAAGCACAAATACTATAAATGCGCTTGTGGTCCGGTCTAAAAACTATACTCAAAATTGTATATATTTAAAAAAAATATTTATAAAAATTTCCATATTTTAACTGCAAATATTCTTTGTGTTTACTGAGCGTTCTGTTACCAAATAAATGTACTTAAATTAATAACTAACTATTAAAAACAAACAAATTTGAAACCCCTTTTCTGGCAACACCCGCCCATGTTGAATAATTTGTATAAAAAAAGAAAAATTATGTATGTAATAACTTAAAAAAAATCAATTAATATTGAAAATATATAAAAAAAAAAGCAAAAGAAATCAAAATTCAAACAAAAGCCACTTACTTCAGTTCTAGTTAAAAATAAAATTTATAAATATATTTACATAATAATATGCTTTTAAAATTGGCAATTTATTAAATACACATTTGGGTTATTTATTTTTTACTTTCTTTATTAACTTTATTGACTGAAAGTGAAAATTAAACTATGCAAAATTATATACACATAAAATATATTAAAAAATAATAATAAACAAGCAAAATCCCGGCTATACCAACAACAACAACATACGAAATATATGTACTATGATTGAGTATATGTAAAGGACTAAAAAATTATACCTAACAAATATATTCGGAATTCAATAAAAGAAACATGTTAAAAATTATACCAAAAAAATATGCGCTGTATTTTCTTTTTTCGATAAACTTGCAACAAATTTCGACAACTTTGACTTAACGCTTAATGATTAGAAAATTTGTACATGATAAAACTTGATAATAATAATAAGAGAAGTCTCCTAACCATGTGATGACACATTCCCAAATAGATATATGATATGATAGAGGCCATCATACATATTTTAGCAAGATAAAAAGCAGTATCTACCTTACAAGGTAGCAACTGTACCTTCTATGAGTATGAGTACCAACTTTCATGATTCTTGTGGAAGAAAAAATACACCGCGAAACACAAAAAAGTTTTGTTGTGTGCGTAGTTTGTGCATACCGGGAGGTATTTGGATAGACTGCTCGTCAAGGAAGTTCTCAAACAAATGAATTACTGCGGCAGCTTTTCCAAAAAATACTGACAAACTAATAAAAGTTGACACTCTTGCATTCTATGCTAAATGTTCTTAATTCGCAGAGTCCCAAAAAAGGGGAATACTCTGTTTTTTGTCAAGGATGCGCAACTGTCGTTCCATTGGGGGAAAAAAAAAAAAATTTACAAAGATTCTTATTAAGCCAAAAAAGGCTAGAAACTGAATACATTCTTTCGTCTGCTTACATCGCTCTTCATGCTAACCAAGCTGACGAATTTAATAGAAAAGGAAGAAATACCGAAGATTTACGAAGTTGTTCAGTTCCCTTACATAAAATCTTCCAAAAGCCCTATAAAAATTACATTTCTTACCTTCCCATATAAGAAACGAAAGAAAAACGTCAGATTTTTTAAGTACTACCTTAACAAATAATGAGTACTTTTTTCCTGATTCCAAGTCCGACTGTGTATGCACTCGCATGCATACAAACATACTCACCACAACTGTCAGACGAAAACTGAAATCTTGGCAGCTTAATTGAAACAATTAGTCTGAGCGAGCGTACCTTGTATTGGTATACCATGCATGGCCAATACCTTTTACATAGAAAAGGCATAGAGTAGGGAACCGCCTGGCTTATTCAATATGGGTAGCCTCTTTAGTCTTTTACATATCGAGATTTTCACTTCTGCTTCCGCTTCTTCTACTATGACGTATCGGTACAACCAAAGACAATGACAACCTTAAGATGCGTAACGCTCGTACAAATGTACGCTGCACACAATTTCTAGTGTGGCTTTTCAGGTGGCTTTTTGCTCTTCATACGCCACGCAACCCGAGTGCCTTTTTCCTCTCGAGAGCCACGAAAAACAACACGAGCGACTCACTGGCCTAACTTCGGCAAGAGTGGTCGACGTCAGATTGCACGAAGCCAAGAATTCAAAAATGCAGCAAAAAATGGAACTATAAGAATACTTGCTTTGTTTCATGCGTCGATTGGTTGTCGAAGTACAGTGAGAGGCTTACGATCAGTTCTTTTCATTTTACTTAGTACATGCAATATATTTTGTATTTGTAAAATCTGTTCTTTTGCAAGATCGTAGCTGTGACAGTTACGATTTCGTGTTAGCTCTCAATTTAGGAAAAATAGCTCTTCATAGTAAAATTTTTGTGTGTCGTTACTCGTTTTGGGGTTTCTAATGTCTTTGGTAAACCGTATCTTAGGGTAAAGCAGTGTTCGTAAAATTGCTTATATGAGCTGCTTTCGGAATGAGCTGCTCACACAATGAGCAACCCTCAATAGCTCTCTGAGTTATCATTCCAAAAGAGCTCATGCTCATAAGCCCGAGCCACGCACGGCTCTGCCCAACCGTTGTGCTGGACTTCTGCCAGCTTGAGTGTAAGGTTTCATAGTGGCATCAGTAAAAGCCACGGAATAGCAGTTACGCTCTCAATTACGCTCATTGCTGCACAGACTCTTAGTCATTCAAATCTAATCAATGCAATGCATATTGCGAATACGGTAGAAGGTACTGGCCTGGCTATAATGAAGACCGTTCGCTTCGCACAAGTTCATTCGATCAAAGATCACCGAACAGGCAGCACCTCTAAATGGTCCCAAAAGCAAAGTAAATCGCAGTATTGGTAAAGTGGTAGAGGTACTTGGATCTGACCCTTTTTAAATCAGTAGCACCAGAATCAACTGCTCCTGCTAAGTCTTTCCAATACTCAAAAGCATTTGGCTGCATTTGCCACCCCACCTTTTTCACATGGTTCTAATCTTTGCTTAATTAATCGCACAAGGATTATGTGCTAATACAAAGACTTTTCAATCTTCTAGAGCATCGCATGCTGCATGGTACATACTTCCCTGAAGGCCGATTCAACGCTATGTGTATGCCATCCCAACTCTTCTGCATGGTCCTGATCTTGGTTGGATAACTTGCATTAAAACCATATGTGGCTTCAAATCTGTTGTTTCTAAATCCACACACGTCTTTCTTTCACTTACCGCCACTTAATCGACAGTTTTGTAGTCCTACTATCTATATAAATAAAAATTGGTAACTAACAATCAGGGGTGTGCCAAAAATCTCAATACGGGTTTTCCACAAGTTTAATTTGAAACCTCTCAAAAATTCTTTGGCAAAAACTTCTGATAAATGTTCCACGCTCTCAAAGTTTCTTCTGGTACATTGATGGATTGGTTTTGAGATCGAAAAAGATATCTTATTCGGTGGAAAGGTACATACATATATCTGGTACAGATCACTAATTTCTTCGGAATAGTGCATTAATAGCTTCAGATACATGGATAGGCAAGATTTACCCCAGACGTGATATCGTAAAAGTGTTTATGTGTAAATGGTGTTTTATGGAAAACAAAATTTTTAGACGATGTACCAAGATCATTCTATCTCGCAATTATTCCTGCGTTCGTTGCTCTAGCTGCTTTCAGAGAATTCCACAGTTATTCGGACTAAGTAACTCGTTTATAAATTTTCACTTCAAAAATGGGCTAACCATCTAAAACTGAGTCGAGTCCCTAACAAGCGAGCTCCAGGTTACGCATTGCGCAGTTCCATAGACGTTAAAAAGCATCTTTTAGATTTAATCTTTATTCGTTATTCAAACAATTTTGAATGATCTCGAAAGTAATTACATAACCCCGTAACCCTAAGGAAAGGCCCAGTTGCCCAAAACAACCACAACGGTCACAGTACTTTCCACTCACTAGAGTGGCTACCTTCAAACCGTTGTCACCAACATAAGGCGCTTTTTTCACAAAATCTTTCGTGGCTCTAAGTCTTTCGCTCAAGTCTGTGTTCACAAACCGAGCAACAACGGCATATATGCTCTTAAAAAGAGCATTTTCTTAACTTCAAGTATAATTTATACATCCTTAACCACCCGAGACAGTGTCATCACGTCCTATACACTGTGGCAATAAAACTAACAAAACATTTTAAATAAATTAACAAAAATTAGGAAACAAACTAAGATCACATAACTGCTACGGTAACGATTCACTACACCCTAGGATTTCATCTGCGTACGCCCTGGTATTCGCCATTGGCTCGTCCTTTGCCTGGAAATCCTCTAGCAAACGGCGCCTTGGCATTGGTCGTGACGTAATAGTTGCCGCGCGCTCTGCAAGAGTTAAGAAATCATTAAAGAGAGTTACAGTGGATTCAACTAAGTCATAAACTCACTTATTCGACACATGCTCGCCCATGAGCACATACTCCGAATCCTTGGGCTCACACCAGCCTATCAAATAGGTAAACAAATTGGGACAGGGACCCGCATAGAAGCCGCGCGTGGTGGTAATGGACTCTATGAAGTATGGCGTTACCTTGGTATGATCGCAGGCCAAGGTTTCTAAGTTTACAACAAACAACAAATGATAAATAACAAATTTTGAACTTCACAAAGAACTCGCAGTACTTACGAAACAAGGTCGCAGAGCCCACACAGGCGGGCTGGCGCGTGCCACCATTTACATAGAAGTCCGCATGGCCACTGGAGTGCCATTGACCCAGTATGCCCGCACCAGTGTGCAGCACGTCTACGAAATGTGCATCGCTGGAGTCCAAATCGCGTGTGTTATTAGTGCCCGCATAGAAGAATATGGTTGGATCCAAGGCCGTAATGCGTCCCAGCTTGCCCTCCTCCGGCTTTAAATAGTTGGCTACCAAACCGGCTATGTGTGCGCCTACACTATAACCTATAAAATGCAGCTCATCTGGCGGCACGCCACGCGGATGACGTGCCAGATACTTGACCAGCTGGGAAATGCATAGACTGCCAAAGCGTGGTGCCCACTCCATTTGACTCAAACACGGCTCCTTAACCGCATCAGTATAATCCACAATGATGATGTTATACTCGCCCACGCTGAAGTAGGCCTCACGTATATCCGGACTGGGACTAAGATCGCGACCGCCACCAAAACCATGTATGATAATCTTGGTGGCATGACGCGGATTAAAGTGTGTGTAGTAGAGCGCATTGCTGTCCAGCACATTGATAAACTCGGGCTGCTCTTGGGTGCGTCTGGTGTACAAATAGAACTGTATCTTCGGATGTGGACAGCGGTACGGCTTCTGTAGGCAAGATTCCGTTACATAAACTTGAGATTGATTTTTGCCAGCAGCAACGGCAGCGGCCACTACGGCGGCATTTTGTGCAGCTGTAATTGAAGAGAGTGAGACAGAGAGAGATATAGAGTGAAAGAGGAGCAGAGTGTTAGTTGGCGTAGAGGAAACAAGTTTGTCGCCAGCCATGGAATTAAGCTCTAATTGCATAACCAGGCGATGTCTTGGTTTGGCGACGACATTGAATGTGAGATTTGGTGCGCGGCAAATGTCATGCAATTGCATTTGTGCAAAAGTAAAAGTTGGACAGGCCAGGTCGGATGGCCAGACAGGGTTGGACGGTTGGTGAGGCGCCTAACGGAAGTGCCAGTAAATGGTTGTAAGTCATGGTACTCATGTTGATTTGGTGATACACTTGTGCAGAGCGTATCAACTTTGAGGGTAAGTTTAAAGTGCTGAAAATCGAGCATTCAGTACCTGATGCCGTCTATTGAGAACTTCCTTATTCATCATTTTGGAAGTAATTCGTATCGTTTTACAAAGATAACGTTTTTCAACTATTTATAGTCCCACATTCAAAAGTAGATAATCTCCGTAAAGCTACTGACAAGCCAAATCTTTCACTCTGCAAGTATATAGATGTGAACGTTCGGTTCTTCATGTCAGATTTCTGTAAAGCCCGTTACTTAAGAAAATAAGGATTCCATTACGGATTTATAACTGAGTTGATACGCGATCGAGGCAGAACACCTGATTGTATGAGCATGCAAATTTAATCAACAATTAACTAAGACGAGAGTAAAAGAGATCAAAATAATCTCGATAAAAGATAACTTTTTCGTTTGCTTTAGTTTAAGTTCTAATTGATAGCAAAAACTATAATATTAAATATTACAGATTTCGTTAAATTGAATTCTTTGGATTTTGTGTGCTATCAACTTTACCACTAAGCATAACGCTACCAAATAACTATAATTTAGTGTAACATAAGAGAAAATAAGTTTTTAACTTTGCTCTTTTAAACGTGTTCAACGGTCACGTTCGACGCTTTCGCAATACCTACACATAATTTTTTTTGATAAAAAATTGTTTTCTTTCTGCTGGATATGCATAAATTTTAATATGAAATTGAACAAGGTAGGATAAATGGTATAACAGAACAAGGTATATACCAGGAACAAGGTACATACTGCGAAAACTGTTCGAACGAAGTGTGTCCAATTCAGACGGTTTTCACTGTAAATGATTTTTAAAATATTGCGAAGTTATTCCAACAAGTTTTTAGTTAACTCTACACAGAATGCATAGATACGAACTATTAACTGAATCGAGGCACAACATCTTAAAGTTGTTATATAAGCGATCGCATGTGATTGTGAGAGCATGCAAATTTCGTCACATTTTATCGCATTTCACTTAGTTTTTCTTTCTGGTTTTCATATGTTATTGTTATTGCTGTTGTTAGAGTCGGTCACACTGGTTTGGACAAATGATATAACCTGACCAGAGCTATGACGATGATTCATGTGGATGGTCATAAGGAAATCCAAAGCCATCTCCAATGAGCTTACACGCTTATCCCAGCAATAAGTTGGCAAATGCGTATCATGTCTTGAATTTTTATAGCCACATTAATTTCAAGAATCGGCCTTCAGCGGCGCCGCTCGACTGCGGCTGCAACTACGTCTAAACTTGCGTAAATTGGCACAATTGTCGGCGCTGTTAGTGACGACGGTACGGGGTCTTAGACGCCGCTGCTGCTGCCATGGTGCAATTTTGCAATCGAACCGGTCTGGCAACAGTTTGTGGCAAATTGATGTAAACAACGAAAGTCAATGTGGGAAATTTTCGAGTGGCTGCCAAAGTGGCGGGCTACCTTATAGGGCGTGCCACAGTTTAAACAGCTGCTTACCTCTTGGCACAGTGAACAAGCGAACTGCTAAGACCAATTACGCTGCAACTGTAACATTTATGCATGTTGTCATAATTTAATTTAAAGAAAACCCTATGATTTAAACGGCTGACTGCCATGTTGATAGACAGACATAAGGAGGGGCAGCCCTCATCTGAGACAATGATATGTCAAACAAAACGAAACATTATAAACTTAGTATGCAACATGGGATCTTTTGCACAATACATGCGACTAAACAACAACAATGAGAAGCCATTACCTAGTTGAAACCCAACATAAGCTATGAGCTGGATGAGCTGCAGCTCGTAACAAGCCGGCGCGGGGGCACCATTAGTAGTGGGCCGTGCCTCAGGTGGTCGGTCATGCCTCAATTGCGATGCCGGAGTAGGTAATGCCAGGTAAGTAAAGTAAATACATGCAATGTGGTTTGACTCTTGGTTTTGTTTCACAGTTTCTTATCTCTTGGATTAGGCCGAGTGTTATATAAGCACGGGCTGTGGCTTGCAACTGCTGGTAACTGTTACTGTTCCAATAAGTCGCATATCATTACGCATGCCAAGCTGAGCGGGCAGCGTCCAATTAATTGTTTTACCTTATTTTTACTTTTTATTTTGAAATACTCTACATGTAACTCATGCTATTAGGGAATTGGCAAGAAGCTTGTAACACTTTTAGGTAGTGAGCGCAGATCACAGATTTCCAAATCAAAAAGTGGCGACAGAAGGAGATGGCGGTATGAATATGCATAAGAAGTTTTAGAAGAGAAGGAGCAGCATATGTCAAACTCTTAGGGAGCGGAATAATGGCTAATCTTAGAAAACGTTAATTTTTTTTTTAGCAACTACATGAATCTTAAACTATAAGCGTTTTTTACTTCTCACTTTGTTACGAATTAGATTCGCGAAGGCGTTTTGAGCGGCTAAGGCAGAAAAGCGGGCTCCCAGCGGTTTTAGATAAATATTGGAGCACATCGATTTATAAGTGAACAAAATTTGTTGTTAGTGGTGGTTAGCGGGTTAGCAGGTCAAAGCTTGTCGTATGAGGCGAAAGACCAGTAGAGCCACCCCAGCCCTTAAAAGGGTTGTGCGTAGGGTTTGGGACCCAGCATGTAAAAATCAAATTCCAATGTAAGAATGTAATTACATCAGGCCGTAACCCGATAACGGGTTGTTATGGCCAGTTAGGAAGAAGAAGAAGATACAAAAACCAAAGAGCATGAAAGTAATAGAGTGAAATTCTAGACCGTAAAGAAATTCAAAATTTTTGCCGAAAAGCATTTTCAAGACAGTGTACGTGTGATGCTGCTTGTGTTGTTATGTCTGTTAGACCAACTCTTTCGTAGCTAAAATTGAGAAAAAGAAAGTGCAAAAACTAGGCACATGTGTGCACTGTCTTGGGAATGGTCGCTTTCCAGCAGGTCGAGTCAATGAAATGGCCAAGGATGCCACTCTATTAATTTCATGCTCTTTGACAAAAACAGTGCCAAAGGAGTACTACAAAAAAGAAAGAAGTGGGAGCGAGTGTGTTGTCTAGTGTGAAACATCAGCATAAATTTTATGCAGTATATCGCAAAAGCTTAAGGAATGCATTTTAAATTTTGAAAATATCTTTACTCCTTCGAAATTTAAGAATGCTGCCGATAAGAAGTTAGATAGTCGCACAGTGCGACGTAGACGGACGGAATGTAAAACACAACATGAAATGTGATATTAGATTTTGAAAGTGTATCTTGACTTTTAGACTTTCATCCACAGACTGAAATGTAAGTTTTCTGGTTCAAAAATATGCGTAAAGAGCATTTCAACTTCGTGACCTCGTTTTGATCCTTTCACATCACTATTTTCAAATTCGTGTCGAAATTGTTGCTATGCATTCAACACATTTGTATAAATAGCGAGACCGGAAAATGTGAAAAACTTATACAAATAAAAGAGCTAAAAATTCAAATTAAATGCATGCGCCTTGTAAAGCACAAGCCACAGTCCAAGGCCCATATATCCAATCCCATAGCACAGACACAAACCCCCGAAAAAAACGGAAGTATGCCAATGCGGAAGTTAAAGCTGTCATGCTAACAACAACAACAACGCCAAAGCAAAAGCCATCATCAAAAGCCACAAAACATTTCTGTTGCTCTGTTGCGTTGAAAGTCTTTTTGCAGTTGTTTGTTGGTTGTTGTTTTTTTTTTTTGCTTTTTTCGAAAATCGTCTGGGGAGCAAGGGCAGCTTATTTGCCAGTTAGTGACCATGGAGCATGATTTTGTTGGTATCTCTTTAATGCATTGCATTTCTTTTATTTTTATAGGTTTTTGTTTTGTTTCATCGACGAATCTCTTGGAATGACTCATTTGCGATGTTGGTGGCTTTTGCCGTGGGCTGTTCGTGTCTTGGTTTTTCGAGAGTAATTGAAATTGAAATAAGATCATTATTAGATAATCGTTGAGGTAATTCGGCACAATTCCTACACACATATATATCCATGTGATTAGCAAATCGCATTTTGTTCAGTTTCAATTGCATTTTTATTTTTTTGGAGTTGAAGTGCTTTTAAGGTCAAAACCTTTTGAAAATCGCAAAGAAGCTCTTTTAATGTACTTGTTGAAGCATAAGATTCGCATATCCGGTTGTACATTCTCAAATGCTTAAGAAATAGCTGTTGGTGGGTTGTATTTGAAAATATCAGCTCTAAAGGCGTTCGATTAATCATCGTCTAGGTGTTTAAGTGTTATGATGACACTAACGCAGTGGCGATGTGGTTTTGCTGTTCTTATTAAGAGGTGCTGGTGGGAAATCTTTGTATGCCCTATTCAAAGGCATACAAAATCGTACCATTTGCGCATTGATATATGTGGCTGAATGTAGAATATGATCCGGTTAACGTTAAAGGTGCTGTACCAGTATGCAAATGAATGCCAGTCTTCGAGATTTCCTTAATGATATTCAAGGGAAGCGCTGCCTTTACTAGAGCAGTCAGTACCTAGCAGGCTGCTTCGTCGGCGTTTCCCCATAGGGCTGGGCAATCAGAATAGCCATTACTCTAAATAAGGTGGTTCCTAATCTGAAGAATAGTTTTGTTTTTTCTATTAAGTCCTGAGGACGGACTCCGAAGAGGGTCGAAAGCATTGGTGAAAAAAAGTGCGCACTTAACCTGCAACCCCTGGCCACTATACAAATACTCGATTTGCGAGGATGGACCTAATTGACGCTACATCGAGCCATAGGATTATGAGGGGGGACAAGCCCAACTCGCGATGTATTTGTATTTATTTATTTTTTTTTTGTATGACTAATGACCATCGTTTCTTTTCTTTGGTTATGAAAATTCCGGCTAATTTTTTGTTCGATATTATTTGACACTGTTCTTGAGAAAAAACAAGACTAGTTTTTTTTTCAGATTTGCATTAAATTCGCCCTTTTCTATCCTATCGGGCAGATGTTTTAATAAATCTGTTCAAAGATTGCCTAATGAAACTGTCCTGTTACAACAACCTCCACAAAGACAACTACTCGGCAGACACCGCCTTTTCTTTCTCATAGAAGTTTGTTTTGCAGCTATGTTGGAGGATGGGATAGTGCACCTACTTTGAGTCGATGTACACAGGGAAGACTGTACAATCCTGTTTGTGAGCAATTGATCAATCAGCTTCACCAATTGATCAGGGCCTAGCAGATATGTCAGCTCCAGTTATTGGTTTGGAAATCACATTCTTCACAGTGTTTTCAATAAGTGTATTCATTAATGTTTAAGGAATGAAGGGTTCCTTTTCTAATAAACTCTTGTTCGTTAAAGAATCATAAAGTTTGGTATAAGGCTTAGGGAACGAAAGGATTTCAGACAGAAATTTTCATTTTATAAAAATTGTCTGTCGTTTTAGTTCACCGTTCCGTTTAGGTTAATAACATAAACGAATTCTGATCCAAATCTTGGTAACGATGTGCTACTTTTAATTAGTTAATCGAAATAGCAGTCCAAACCGAGTAATAAAAAAAAAAGACAAAATTTGTAACATAATCGATGCATAAGGTATACATATTCGTTATGAAGTTAGCTAAATTAACATAATTATGTTCAACAGCGAATTTAGACTTTGAACTCGCAATTTGTAGTATCAGCTCAAAAGTGGCTTACTTTCTATATTAATCTTCTGCTCCTATAGATAAATATCTCAGATAGAAAGCCGTTGTTTTATGAAGTGCATTTGTTTTCACTTTTAGTATGAGATAAGAAAATCATTGAAATAACTCATAGCCAACTCAATCTTTATGGTGTTAGTTCAGAGAAGAAGTTTATTGGTACCAAGAGTGTTGGTCAATTTCGTTGCTGCTTCATAATTCGACCCGGCTTCATCTTTGAAAGATTGTGGGCCTATGATGCCATCGACATGTAAATCGCACCAAACTGTTTTTAGTGTTCGCTCTGGTTGTCCCGAACTCCATATACGGCACTATTGTATCCGTTCAACAAAAAAAGGTGTCTCATCCCAACCGCGTTCTCACTTGGTCGATTATGTTGACCATAAAATGGACGCAAAGCGCGAAATGGTTGCATAATCGAACGCCCATTTTCATACCAAAAATCAATAATTTGAAGTTGTCGTTCCAGCGAAAGGTGATTCACAATGAATTTGCCAAATAATACTAAATATAAACAAACAAAAATGGAGGACTCGCTGACACTCTATATGTACACCCTTTATGTTTCTGCCTAAAGTAATGCCTTTGTAGTATTGCCAATTTTCAATTGCCAAGATATCTATGAAGCTTGACCCAATTTTTTCTAACATTTCATGCATCATTTCTAATAAGTATTTTTAAATCTATTGTTCTAAATTTGCACAAGCGCGTGTACCACATATACTTATATGTATATATTTTGCACGCAACTGACCAATGTGCAGCCTTCGCGTTAACCTTAATAGCAATTAAACAATAACCTCAAGTAGCACTTGGGTCGCAATGGCACGCCATTAAGCAATACTCATACGCCCCATTAACTGGGCCTAAACTTTTGATGACACCTTTCAGTCAACAAGCAAATCAAGTCCCAAAAGCAAAAGCCAAACTAACATATTTTAAGTAGTCGTAATGATTGCAACACAAAGAGTGTCAAGGTGCGCGTCGGATTATGGAATATTAATTATATTTACGAGTGATATACATATAGACCTAAGTGTGCTTTATGGTGTATTTTTGATACACTGACGCCATCCAAAGGGCTCATGTTGGTATATTGCATTGCTTTGTATGTTGTGTCTGCTGATTATTTATGAGAAACGCAATACTGCAATAAAAAAAGTATCTTAAACTTATAAAACAAAAGATTTATCAGTTAGTTGCTAATTACACGTATTACAGCGCTGGCTTTTAGCACTTTTATATGTAAATGATATTTGCCAACGGACTGAAGTTGGGTAATATGCTAGAAACTATGTTAGAGGCATTTAACACACAGTAATCTTGCATAACTCTGGTAACGCCCATTTTAAGTTGCTTAATGCGAATCTTGATAGAACTGCATAACTTCATTGCCGTAACTGCTGCATAATTAGGAAGGAATTAAATCACTTTTAAAGAAACTCTATTTGTTCATGTTTAAAATCATCTTTTTTCAACACTGAAGGAACAACTTATACCCTTCTCCCACTGGAAGTTGCACGCCAATTGCAAGCCAAATATGCCTTGAAAACAAAAACAACAATAATCGATTCTTAGCATTGTTGAACTTTTTGGAACTTGCTTCCAAAATCATGAGTTTTCATGCTTAAAAGCATCTAATAGATTTTTCAGAAGGAAGAAGTATTTATTTATGAAAAATCTCATGGAAAAATTGGTAGTTCATAATGCGTGCATTTAGAAGCGAGCAATTCAGGCATGGCATTTCGCCTTCAGAAAGCACTACATCCGATGCAGTAAATTTGAAAATAGAGAGGGGAGGCGGAACCCGAACGATACCCGAAAATGAAGCTACAACAACATGTAAAAATGATGAAAAATCACCACTTGGTAAGCTAAAAAATCACACATGAGATACCACTACTTGCACGCTTCAAAATCCCGTGGTAAGAGGTACAAATGTCATACAACCAAGTCCTACTGGGAATACCACCGTGTGGTGAGCGGGTTAGAGACTACCACCTCACCAGGTCAAAGCTTCTTGTATGAGGCGACTTTTAATGACACTGGCCTCAAAGGGGTTGTGCGTAGGGTTTGGGACCCACCACGTAAAACCACAATTCCAATGAAAGAAATACATCAGGCCGTAGCCCGATAACGGGTTGTTATGGCCAGTTGAGAATAAGAATAACTCCTACTGGGAGTACTGGGAGTACTTGTCAATGTGTTGACACATGCATGTGTTCGGTCCGTGCGGGATATATTTGTTACTCACAGCCTCTGTGGCTCTCGCATAGAGAGAGGATTGATTTGGATATGGATTTTAATTTTCAGTCAGAACCCGACTGCGGGCAGTCCCCCAGTATTCAAAAACTGTTTCATGGCATACTTACTCTTTTATTCAAATTTAGATAGATCAAAATTTAGATAAGTGTTCATAGTCCGTATACCAAGTCACTATGGTTTGTAATATTAGGAACCTATCCCCTCCACCATAGTCACTGATCGTTACAATTTGATTACCGGCCCCTGTTATTTGACGTCACTTTTGCTAAAGTAAAATAACAAAAACCAGTTTTCAAATGCAGTTCTTCAGCATCTAATTGTGAATTCACTTTTTCGGAGAACCCTCCCGCTATTGTCAAAAAACGTCACAATTTGATGAACCAATGCCCGCTCCCATAGTCGTGACGTCAGTAATGAACAGCACCTTAGACCTCTAGAAGATTTGCCAATGCCCCAAACTATTCCTTATTCCTTCCAATGACGCTTCTGTTCCGATATGTCGATACAGTTCATTCGACTAGTCGTAATCGCTATCAATACGGCACACAGTCAAGAGTATTTAGTTCACTCTTAGTGCTGTGCATCTTTTAGTCGTCATTCCTAGACTATTACCTTCCCATTCGATAATTAAGTCATTGAAGTGCTGGTTACCCTTATAAGTTATTAATGATGTAGTTGAATGCGCCGACAGTGGCAAAATTGGCCGCTAGCCAACTAGCTTACTATTAACTGGGCCAAGCGATGACATTGCCAACAATGATTCAGCAGTTTTCAGCATTTTGTGTATTGTGCACTTCGATGAGATGTTTTAAAATTTCCCAAAAATGCGCATAACAAATGTGTATAGTAAAAGCAGTCAGCACGCTTAACAACAATACCAACAAACATACTAACAACAATGGCCAACAACTGGCAGTATTTGTTATGGTTTTGCCCAACTGACCCAATGCTGGCCAAGACGTGGTGTGGGCTTGGCCATATGAGAGTGAGTGAGTGAGTGTTTTGTCATTTGGTAGGCACAAGTGTTACTTGAGAGCGGCTTAAATAATTATTATGTCTTGTAGCTTTTAATTGCTGTTTTTTGTTAGACGCCAGAGAGCGTCCACCTTTTGGGAATGTTTGCCGTAAATTGAAAAATATACATAAATAAGTAGAAGTCAAATTTAAATGGCAGTATTATGCAATGATCTGTAATTTAAGTTGGCAGTTAGCGATTTTTTGCGCAACTTGCGCGAATTAGAAACGTCAACAGTTTGGTCGAAAAAGAAACCGCGCCCCAGCGACAGACAGACGGACCTTAATTTGTGTTAAGAAGACTGCAGCAACAACAATCACTTAAACAACTATGACAATAAAAAGCCAAAGAAAGAAAGGTAAAGTTTTAAGCAAAGTCATAACCAGAAATCCAATGAAGCATGGCCAAAAGGTGCCAACCGAACAGGGCGAAAGTAAAAGTTTAACTTAAATATCTTGGATGTCTGTCTGTTTTTTTTTTGGAGGGAAAAATGAAGCATTCACATAATACAAACCGGCAAAATCCACATGGAAACTGCATAGCGCCAGACAGAGCAGCCAGACATTGACTCCACTTCGTTTTTGCTGTGTGGCGCTCAAAAATGCTCCAAAAATTGCATAGCATTTTGGCCAGCTTTGCAGCGGACAGACAAACATTTTTGTTGTTGTCTTTTAAATTGGTCTACACAAAACACTTGAATAACACTATATACACAGCGCTTTAATAAAAAGCTATTAATGGTCAACAAGTTGCACTTAATTTGGGTTAATTTGCACTCAGTTGTATGGCAACAACAACTACAACAACATATGCTACAAAACTCTAGGTCAAGGTTTTCTTATCGCGCACATTTTCACCAAAACCGATCGAACGTTGCAATCGATTCACTATGCAAATGCAAGCTCTGCTGGTCAATGGACTCAATGCACAATGCGATGACGGCGACACGGCATAATTCCGGCTGCGTACTCTAAATGAAATTGGTTTATTTTGTATTTTGCTAAACCGTAAACCCGAACTTAATGCTTTCACGAGCGATTTTAAAAGAGCCTTAAGTACGCGTTGCGATGCGTTGAGCGAAAAGCGTGCGTTGCGTTTGAGTGTTGGCGAGCAACTGCTGCGCAAGTTCGTGTCTTAAGTCTTTCGTTTGGGCAAAAGTTTGGCAGCGAACGAAAGCTCCAAAAAACGCAGAGAGCTTTTTGATGTTATTGATTGTTATGCTCTTTAGTAAGCTAGTGTAAAGAGATTGTTAGGAAGCTTGTGAGCCATTTGAGGAGACTTTGAAGCTGTGAAACATTAAGATACTTTTCAGTTCATAATTCTCAGTCAGAAATCTATGATTTGGAAAAAGAAGTTACTTTTTAAAAGTAGAGCTCAAAACACTAGTTATACTTTTTTTTAAGCAATCAGTCAAACAAGAAAGTCCAATAAGAGTTAAGTTGGGAAATGCAAAGCAACTAGGAGAAAATACAAAATTGACAATTGAAAGAAAGTTGTCACTTATCTATATCTCTGATCCCTTTGGCTTTTTTCTTCTTTTTTTTAATAGCCAAATCTGCATCTTTGGCCCGTAAGGTGTGATAATAGCGTATCCAACGACTCCATCGGCGTGGACACCAATTGACTCTTTAATAGAATGAAGTAAATAGAAAAATTTTAATAACAATGCATTTCAAGGTTATAACAGGGTCTTTGCTTGTAGTCTATATCATATTATTGCATAAATAGTAACAACATTTTGGTGTCTCGAAATTAGGGTTTCATTATTTTGTTTGTCTAAACTTCAGCTACGTCCATTTCCACCTCTATAAAAGGTCCTTTGGCAAAGGGTGCTTCCTCACGAGTGCTAAGAAAATAGGAGCCCGTGGCGCTGTAAGAAAACCAGCAATTAACTGATATACATTTCAATTAAGTAAACCTACTTCTCTGCCACGAAATAGCCCATTTGTATATTGGGCATATGAGAGTATTGGCCGCAACGCTGCATAAAAAAGTCCAACCAGCCGCCACAATGTTGTGCCCAGAATCCCCGCTGACTGACAATCGATTCGGCATAATAGATGGCAGCCCGATAATGATTACAGTTATAGAAGCGCCACTCGCTAAAGTAACTGCAGCCCAGCTGATTGAAGTGCTCCAAATTGGGATAGAAGTCTACATGACCCATTGGCGGCAGTAGCGAGAAAAAGAAGGGATCCGTGTGTATCACATCGACAAAGTCGGCATCGCTGCTGTCCAGCTTGTCATTATTCCAAGCTGTCATAAAACCAGGACCAGCAGGATCGAGTCCTGTAATGCGTGCCAACGGTGTGCGTACATAATTCGAGGTCATGCCGGCTACTTGAGCACCCAAACTAAAGCCAATGAGATGTATATGCTCGCGAGCATAGATGCCAGAGTCTATAAGCGCATCAATAAACTGCGCTAGGCATCGGGATACGATAGGTGCGTTTTGGACTGACCAAGGAAAGTAGCAAGGCCAGCGCACCAAGCTGCCATAGTCCACGGAGACAACATGCACCGGTTGAGTGTCCAGCAACACATCGCGAACTTCCAAATTGGGTGTCAGACTGCGGTTGCCGATAAAACCGTGAATGAATATTTTGAGTGGTAAGCGTGGCTCAAACTGTTCAGGCAATAGATGATTGGGATCCAGCTCAATGGGCTCTTGACGGGAGTTGCTTGCACAAGAAGTTGGGAGATCAATTTTGATTGTTGATAAATAAGGATATTCACCTACTTTTTGTACAACCAAAAACTAATATGAGGATTCGGACATTGCTGCTCGGCAAATAGGCAGAGTTCTGGCAGGAAACCCTGTGCTAATGTCTGCTCTATGAGATGATTGCACAGGAACAGTATTATTATAAATATATAAGAAAAAAAACTAAACATTGTTACGAATGTTACGACAGTCTAGAACTCTATGAGCCAAACCCCTTGAGTGCAGATTCTATTAAATTGATTTTAAAAAGCATTGAAACTTGTATTAGAAATTAGCCCACATATTTAAAGCAAACCATTTAAGTGGGTGATAAAAGTCAAGGTGAAATGTTACTGGGTCAAGGTTATATGGGGTTTAACCGCAAAAGATGCATTGCGGGTATAAGTGCTATTGTTTAGAAGTATTTAGTTTCAGATAAACCTAAAAATAGATATTAGTAATCTATAGAGATGTATCGATATCAGAATAGATCTTAAATATAGAAACAAGCATTATTTCAAGATTCCAATGTATTTATTTATTATAAAATATATATTTCTACAAATAGTTATCACGATATTAGAGCAGCTGCTCATCATTCTCATAATCCTCATTCAGAAGCTGTTGCAGCTCTTGATTCTCATGCATTTCCAGCTTCAAGAAATTTCGCTGTAGCTGCGGCTCAAAGTCATGATCAATCTCATTGAACTCCTCATCCAGACTAAATTTGGCCAAAAGCTTACTATTATCAGCCTCTCGTGTATGTCCCAAGGCATAAGGCGTATCATTTGCTGTTCTTAGGAAATAGGAACCCCTTGCATCGCTCGTCACATGATAGCCCATTAGGGCCTCTGGCGCACGTGTTGAACACAGCCCAAACATGTAAACAAACCAATTGGAGCACTGACGTCCCCAGAAGCCCACTGCAGTAGTAATGGACTCAGCATAGTAGATGGGAGCACGCTCGTGATTGCAGCTACTAGGATCACTGGGATTAATCTCAAGGCAGCCTGGTTGTAGCGGACCAAAATTCGGGTAGAAGTCCACGTGTCCCATTGCACGCAGCATGCCGCGACCCAGCACATCGGTGTGTACGACATCTACAAACTCCGCATCGTCGGCGTCCAAACGACGCGAGTTGGGGCCCAAGATGAAGAGCGGCTTGGCGGGATCCAGACCGGTAATGCGTTTAAGTTTGCGTTTTACATAGTTGGCGGTTTGCCCGGCTACTTGACCGCCCAGACTGAACCCTATGATATGCAATTGATCCTCTTGTATAATGGCTCTATCGAGCATATTATCAATGAGCTGTGCGAGACACTTGCTGACCAAGGGTAAGTTCTGCACAGCCTGTATATAGCAGGGACTGCGCACTAGTGGTCCATAATCAATGGAAATGACATAGACATCCTCATTGTCCAGCAGCACAGGTCTTATATAGGAACTGGGTGCAAAATCGCGATAACCGGTATAGCCGTGTATGAGTATTTTAAGTGGACGCCGAGGCTGAAAGTCCCATGGATTGAGATCAAGCGGATCAAGTAGAATGGGCTCATTGCGTGTTTCGCTGTATTAAACTGGGTTTCAGATTACATCTTTCGCTGTATACAAATTAATACTTACTTGGAGTATAGCCAAAAAGTCACATTCTCATTGGGGCAGTCGCCTGTCACCACAAAGCAAGCGGGGTCCACAAGCCCTAGCAGCGGATTGCCGTGCGTATAGTTCAAATAGCCTTGCATATATTATACATTGAGAAACTTTGAGAAAATGTGTTATTTCGTTAAGCTTACCAAATAGCAACAAAACTGCCACCTTCATGGTTATATCCATAACAAACTTCTAATGTGAAATGTGAGCCACGCACAGAAAGTGACAGCTATTTAAACCAAATTGCTATCAATATCGGCAATCTGAATGTTGAGAGTTCGAAATGGCAGCATATATGAGCACCCACATTCAATTACGCCATTTGTTAGCAAGTTAAATAAACAGCCGATACTGCTTATAACTTTGCAACAGCTGAGTCAAAAAAGAACGAAAGTTAGGCAGTTTGTATGAACAAAGTAGTAACGATGTAATATACACGCATGGCATACCCTGTATCAAAATCTCTCACGGCGGAAATGGGTGAGCTGTCAATACAAGTGGACAAACTTCATCTGCATTTAGGGTCTGCGGGATATTAGTGTTTTTTAACGGGCAGACGGACATGGCTACTATTGCCAATCTCATTTCTCATTTTTGCAAGTGAAACTAGAACTTATGGTCTGACATTCATTCTCATCCCTACATTTTACAAATTTATATTACCCTTATACCATGTCTTGGAAGTACGTTACCTTAACATATAAAAAGTGGCGCCATCTATATGTGAGTTGGCTTAACTGTTTTGAAGAGCACACATAAAAGCAGTCAGCTTTTTGTTGAGCTTTGGCAGTAACATCTCGATAACGATTTTTTACATTAAGAATGCTATATCAACAACAATCCGTATTAAAAACACGCAGAATTAAAAGCTTTAAATTTAATTTAAAACAAAACCTTAATAAACATAAAGTAATATTGAAACATTTCAGTAATCCCCATCACAAAGTTGCATCAACTCGTTATGCTCATTCCATATTTCTAGAAGCGAGAAGTTATGGTTCATCTGCGGCTCAAAGTCGTGAGGAAACTGACATAAAACCTTATTCATACTCAACTTGGCCAATAATTTGCTATTATCAGCTTCTCGAGTATGCCCCAAGGCATATGGTTCTTCATGTGCGGTTATAAGATAGTAAGAACCCCGCGCAAAACTGGACACATGATAGCCCATTAAGGCCTCTGGCGCATGAGTCGAACACAGGCCAATCATGCGAACAAACCAATTGGTGCACTGACGACCCCAGAAACCCACTGTACTAGTAATAGACTCTGCATAATAGATTGGAGCGCGCTCGTGATTGCAGCTACTGATGTCCAGGAGCTTAGACTCGAGGCAGCCTGGTTGAAGTGGACCAAAATTTACATAGAAGTCTACATGTCCCAGCGCATGCAGCATGCCACGACCCAGCACATCGGTATGCACGACATCTACGAACTCCGCATCGTCGGCGTCCAAGCGTTGTGAGTTGGGAACTGTGATGAAGAGCGGCTTAGCTGGATCCAGACCCGTAATGCGTTTGAGTTTGTGATTCACATAGTTGGCGGTAATTCCTGCTACTTGGGCACCCAGACTGAAACCTATAATATGCAGTTGATTCTCCTGTATAATATTACTAAGCAGCATATTGTTAATGAGTTGTGCGAGACATCTGCTGACCAAATCCAAGTTCTGTACGGCCTGCAGATAGCAGGGGCTGCGCACTAGTGGTCCATAATCAATTGAAATTACGTAGACATTCTCACTGTCCAGCAGTACGGGTCTTATATAGGAACTGGGTGCAAAATCGCGAAAGCCTGTATAGCCGTGAATGAGTATTTTGAGTGGAAGCGGTGGCTGAAAGTCCATCGGATTGAGCTGTAGTGGATTGAGCTCTACAGGATTGTCAAGTTTTGCTCTACGTATTGCAGTGGGTTAGAATTTTAACATGTTCTTTATACAAACATATGCTTACCTTGAGTACAGCCAAAAAGTCACATTCCTATTTGGGCAGTCACCTGTTACCACAAAGCAAGCTGGATCTTCAAGTCCAAGCAGCGGATTGCCATGCGTATAGCTCAAATAGCCTTAAATATATTATATGTGCATTGAGAAAGTTTGAGTAAAAGCGTAATTTCGTTAAGCTTACCAAAGAGCAACAAAACTGTCAGCTTTATAGTAATGTCCATCATTAACGTCTAATGTGAAAGGTTTTTGCGCCCACCTCCTTTAAAGTAAAAAAAAATTTTTTGAGTGTGCATGAATACTACAAATACGTTGGCTTGGAACAATGGCGCCATCTATCTATGAATTTAAAGCAAAAAACCTCATGGTCACATTAGAGAATGACTTTGTACTAATAGGTAACTCTGTGCTTTAGACGTTATTTTTTTTTTGGATTTCTGTAATTCTTAATGTTAGTTTTTTTATTCGTCCGAGAAACTCTGCCTGTCTTTTTCAATCCCTGTTTGTCTGTCCGTTTTAATTCATCAAATCTCTGCACAGTTGAATATCTGCGAATCCCTTCTGTCTCTTTACTCTTTCAGTTTCTCCATTCGTCTGTCTTTCAACATATCATTCTTTTTAACTATAAATGTCTATCTTTCTGAATCTCTGCCTATCTGTCTGTTTATTTTACCGAATCTCCGTCGGCGCCTCTGTGTTTTTGAATCTATTGCCTCTTTCCTTCTGGTTTTTGTAATTTCTGTCTATATATCCGTCTGCTTTCACAAGTCTCTCACGTGACTCGTCTGCCTTCTCAAATCTTACTACCCTTCTCTGTTTTCTCTCTATTTTCAAACCTACTATATAGTATGTACACGACCGATTTGGCTCAAATTTACAACACTTCTTACTTATAATATTATCTGGGACCCTCTTTAAATTAAGTCTTATAAATTCGATTATACGTAACTATTCTGTTACATCGTATTGCATTGATTTCCTTTTTTTGAGCTTTTGAGCACATAAAATGTATATATATTTTTTTCTTGATTCACTAGCTTACTTGCACTTCAAATGTTAGTCGAAAGCTACTAACCACAAATATAAACATTAAACTTAGTGTCTCAGCTTAATATATGCTTCAGCACGAAATAGAAGTAAGCATGGTCTTTGTTAAAAGTTAGTCACGTTCCAAACTGATATGAATGTAAGGTGGATAAAATTTTGAAGACGTAACAAATATTTCGTATATGTATGCACACTTTTCTTAAATTTAAATTTAAACAAAAATAAAAAATCAAAAGCGGTGAACATTCTTGCTAATTCGTTTTAATTATTTATACTAGTTAGGAAAGTTGGCGCTCATTCAAACTGCTATACTGTGTAATGTAGCAGCCAGACCCAAAACGTGTAGCGTTTGTATTACTTCTATCGGTATTCGATATCGATAGGTGAAGTGAATTTTAAATTTCCTTCTGTTGTTTTAGATTATTATTGCTGTTAACATTGATTTCAAAGCTTAAACTTTCATTTCGTGCGACGGGAAACGTTATTCCAGTATTTTTTCTTAATATAAGTAAAGCAGCAGCGATTAAACAATCGAAACCCCAAAACTTATGAAGAATTATTTTCAGCATTCATGGCAGAGCTTGTCCAAATCCTCCGCTTTACGTACATCAGCATATCATGGAAGACACACTTGTAAGCTTGGTAAAATATCCTCGTTCTCAAGAAATACTTCTGAAAATCTTGTGCTAAAGCTATCCTTTCAAGAGACTTTTAAGAGCAAATATATGGATTACAAAATATTCTGATATTCGGGCCCCTCCCTTGGGTATGTGCATAGTTCTATAAACTATCTACAGAAGAACTTAAATCAGTTTATATGTTACATTAGCCCCTAAATCCGTAATTGCAAAACAGGAGATTGAAAAAAAGGGAGACTGAGCCGTGTCTTTAAAATAATTTCTTATTTTTTTTTGACAATTACATTCATGCTTATGCATTATTTCCTGCATCGTTAAATTACGCCACTTACTAAGATTTAGATTTATTTACTTAGATTTAGGTTCTTGTGGAAGTCCCAAGGTATGTGGCATTGCATCTGCGGCTTTTAAGTAATAAGAACCTTTCACAAATTTGGATACATGGTAGCCCATTAAGGCCTTCTTTGGAACACATGCCAATAATATATGCAAACCAATTGGAGTACAGACGACCCCAGAAACCTACTTTAGAGGCAATAGACACTGCATAATAGATTGAAGCGCGATCGTGATTGCAATCAATTGGTATATCGAGTTTGAGGCAGCCAGGTTGCAGAGGACCGTTTAAATAGAAGTCCGCGTGTCCAATTGACTGCAGCATGCCACAAGCCAATACATCAGTGTGTACGACATCTAAAAAGGCCGCATTTTCAGTGTCCAAACGTTGGTAGACAGGAACATTAAGGAAGAGCGGTTGGGTTGGATCCAGACCCGTAATACGTTTGTTGCGGCTATTCCGTCTACTTGGGCTCCCAAGACTGAAGCCTTTGATTGCAGTTGATTTGTTTATAATGGCTAAATCGATCATGGTTTTTGCAGGCAATTGTTTCATAGAAGTACGAGAGCTTAAGAGTTTGTATGAATAAAGTATTCAAAAGTTTTTATAAAATGCAAAAAGAAAAACAATAGCTGTCAACAATGGCGCCATCTATAAGTGAGCAGTGTAAAACGGCTCCAAGAGAAAACATAAAAGCAGTCAGCTTTATGTCGGGCTTCATAATTGTTGGCAATACATAAATTACACGATTTTTAATCAGATGATTGTTTTGGCTAACTCCCATAAATTTACCAGCCGCAAAGTAATGCTAACTATTGGAAATCTTAAACACACTATTTTACCTTATTATAAAAGCACAGACTAAAAGCCTTTGCAGCTCTTGGTAAAAGTTGTTAAATTTCACACTAATGTGTATGTAAATCAGATTGCAATTCCGAGGCGTGACAAATGTTATATTGCAAGTACAACTAGCAACCGCAGTTTTGTTTTTGCATAGCACGGAACTATATTAAATATGTTTTAATCAGGGATTAAGACGGTAATCGTATGCATAATCCAAAACCGTAATAATTTTTTCGAAATAACCGAATTGAAATCCATAAATACATATATAGCGGTAGGATTTAGGGTTTTTTTCTTTGTATGCACGTACATACAACTTGGCGTTTATAAGATTTTTAATTTATTAAATCTTAGTTTAAAATAAAACAATTATAGTAATCATTAGTGCATTACTGGATTGATTCTATACTAATGTCAATAAAAATTAAATTGGTGGTTCAAATTTATCATGTGATCTTGGTAGCTGGAACATTTTATTGCAATTCTTCCAAATAAATTTTTATAAATATCAAGGCAGCAAAATATATGCACTTAAAAAAAAATTGTATATTCAAAGCTTCAGCAAATTGGCGCGCTTTTAAACAGCTGCGCTTCGTGCTGTAACAGCCAGACCATGGACGTGTGTCATTGCTATCGATAGTCAAAAAGAACTGCCAACCTGCCAAAGCGGCTTTGTCATCAGCCGCAACACTAATACTAAGCAAAAACAATAACAAAACAATCTACTATAACTTGGTCCAACGAACGTCATAGAAATGATAAAGCGCAGTTTCTTGAAAAGGTGCGAAACCGAATATATATCATCGTTACATAATGGCTAAAAAGCAAGCTTTTGATCATATGCGACAAGTGTTTAACTGCGCCGTAAACGCCGTGCATCCGGAGAAAGTATTTGCCGATTTTCGCTATTTTGATCTGCGGCCGCAAAAAAAGGATCAGAATGTGTTCATTAAGCTGGATGGCAAGCAATACGATATTACAGGAAAAAGGTGTCACATAGTGGGTTTTGGCAAAGCTGTGCTGGGCATGGCCAACAAAGTGCATCGAGATTTGGGCAAGTACTCGGCTGGCGGCGTTTTAAGTGTTCCCGTCGACAGTTTGGCACAGTTTAGCAAGTTCTGCAAATATGATATGGAGGCAAGGATGACTGTTTTTGAGGGCGCAGCGAAAAATCTACCTGATGCCAATGCTTTAAAAGCTGCCAAAGCTATTAAGCAGCTGGCTCGCAACATGTCGTGCGAGGATGTGCTGTTTGTATTCATTTCGGGCGGTGGCTCAGCACTATTGCCACTGCCTAAGGAACCCTTGACGCTGCTTGATAAGCGCAATATCGCCGATAAGCTGATGAAAAGTGGCGCTACAATACAGGAGCTGAATACTGTGCGCATAGCCTGCTCGGACATTAAAGGTGGACGCCTGGCGGCAGCTGCGAGCAATGCAGGCTTGCTGGTTACCTTTGTTTTGAGTGATATTATAGGAGACCCGCTGGAATTGATTGCCTGCGGCCCTACAGTTAAGTCAACTAAAGCTGCACCAACGGCCGTTGAGGTGCTGCGCAAGTACAATGTGTGGCATGATCTGACGAAGCCGCTGCAGCATCTATTCGAGGCAGATGCACAAGTTGAGGAGCAGCAGTTACCCACGCATAACCACATCTATGTCATTGGCAGCAATGTCAAGGCAACCGCTGCAGCCGCAAAGGCAGCTGAGAAATTGCGCTTCATACCCTGTGTATTAAGTTGCAGCGTGCAGGGCGAAGTGGCCAGCGTGGCAGCAAACTATGAGCGCTTGCTGCAAGGCATAAGCCAGTTTAAGAACGATAGCATAAGCGAAAAGGATTTAAGACTTGCTTTTGGTTATGAAGAATCTAATTTTGCAAAGTTTGTGGAAGCCTTAAAGCGGCATATGAAGACTAAAGAGCCGCTGTTTCTTATTTTCGCTGGAGAGCCAGTCATAAAGGTGCGCTTGGGATATGTTAAAACTAAACAAAAGTTGCAAATAACTGACTCTTTTTTTAGGTATCTGGTCAAGGCTTGGGCGGACGCAGTCAACATTTGGCCTTGCTGATGTCCGAGATACTTCACCAAAATGAGGATATTAGCGAGTGCAGCTTTTTAAGCGCTGGAACAGATGGCATTGATGGACCCACAAGTGCCGCTGGAGCCATAGCGCACAGCAGCGTAATTCAGGAATATCTGAAGAACCATAACTTAAACGACTTGGCGGCAGTGCTGTGCAATTGCGACAGCTACAATTTCTATAGCAAACTTTGTAAGGGCTTCTACCATGTGAGCACTGGACACACTGGTACCAATGTAATGGACTTACATTTCCTGCTCGTGCCGTTTGTGCAGCAAAAAGTAGCCACATTAGACAAATTATAAGCAGAGCAGATTTTGTACAATATAATTCATATGCTCTTGAACTAAAGATCATGTCTGAGCTCAATTTCCAAAGCGCGAAATTGTTTTTAATAACTATGATTTTATTTTACGATTTTCCTGTTAATTTTCATGAATTTTTACGGCTTTTTTCATTAGCATTCTAATAAGCATTGAAATATTTTTGCTGTTTATGTTGATTTAACTCGCCACAGCTTCAAGTGACAGCATAAAATGCCAATTAGAATTTTCGTTTTATTTTTTATGGCTTTATTTTTACGATTGCAAAGCACAATAAAAATTTGTTATAATATGTTTAAATAACATTTGTGCCGCAAGTGATTAAACGGAATTTTGTGTGCAAGGCCAAGAACACAGTTTAATCAAATTTCCTAAAAAAAAGAATTAAAAACGCATAAATATTGCGAAATTGAAATATGGCGCAGAACTTGCAGTATACAAAAAAATAACATATAATAAATCAACTTAATTGTTAATTTTCACACTGAGACAAAAGGCACGCGCAAACAGTAGCGTTGCAGCAATAATAAAAAAAAAACAACTGCAAAGCAGCGATAATTGCAATTAAAAATGTAAATTAATTTTTTAGTTTTATTTTTAGCAACAACACTAAAAATCGTAGACAAAAACGCTCTCCCGCGCCCATGCAACAATTTACAGCTGACACTTTGCTGCATATTTTTTCTAATTGCGTTTTGTTTTTATATGTACATATATATATATATATATATATATTTTTTTTTTTATAGTCATTTTTAATTGTCAAGTGAGAGCGCCATGTCAGGCATTCCGCATCTATAGATAGTACAATACAATTATTTTGTTGTAAATAATCCATTGTTGTGAAAAAAATAATCTCGACTATTTAGCACAACTATTAAATAATCACAACAACTAGCTGTTTGTTCTATTTTTGCTTGATTCAAGCTTATTATTAACGTGTACACATGTATATTAACTATATATGTATGTGCATACAGTAGACACTCGTCAAATGGAAAACTTTGTTGCCATTTCAATAGCTTGTCGTTCAATAATGGCGATTACTTCAGGGTCACAAGTTCTTGAAGCATAGCCATGGGACAGTATACGAAACTTGAAAGGGAATAACGACAACGCCAACTCCATGGTTACTAGATTTCAGTCTCGGTGCACCTTCGAACTGCGCAGGTTTCAGTCACAACCAGGGATAAGGCACGAGGCTTTTGTTGGAACTGAAATTGTTTTCGATTCGACTTTGCAGCGATTCTCCAGATCTAGATGTCTAGGTGGGAGCTATTTACTAGTTGCTTACATCTTAGCCAGTGAATCTTGTCTTCTGAAGGATATCCTCCTGTCGAAGGTTGAGGCAATTTACATAGATAGATAGATTTTCCTGCATGTCAGCAGCTGCTCATATTTGGGTATGGTGAATAGAGAATCAGCCTTGAGAAACACCGGCTAGCAAGGGAAAGTTGACGACCAAAGCAAACCCCATTAAGTAGGTGCCAATCTTTGACGATGTTAGCAAGTCTGAAGGAGACAAGTCTTTCGCCAACATTGGAAATCGAAGGTGCAGCCTAGTCGTAGCATTGAAAAGCAATGCAATATAGAAAACTGCAAGATCTGGAAAGGCATTTAGAGTGACGTTGCAGACCAAGTCATGGCCAGGAGCTTTATAGCGCTTTAGTCCTTTATCACTGCTTGCAGCTCCGCAAGGGTGTAAGCGATCCCCGAGATCGATGTGGCCTATTTGAGGAACATTCATTTACAGAAGTAAGTCAGACGGCACGTCACGAAGTTTTGGCCCTTGAGCTCCTTTTTGATTTTCCGGATCAAGCTGAAGTCCATTGGTGCCAAGTTGGGGCTGTAGGGCGGCAACAAAGCAGTGAGAATGAATACGTTGTGGGACGGTTCGTTGTCATGGTGAGGACCTCAAATGTTGGCTATCTCCTTCCGGACGCCTTTCAAACAGCTTTGGAGCTTTGTCAGGACTGTCAAGTAAATATTGTTAGTGTGGCTGTTTACCGTTTGTCCTTGTGTCCTTCAGTAGACAATGCCTAATGAGTACGGGATTTAATCATTCTCGCCTTTCATGTCTTTTGAATTCAGGCTCTTGCTCGACAACTCATTCGTCGATTATAGCTCATCATATCCCCCACTTTCTTCACATTTTGGGCGGAATGTGACGTTGATGGGCGTCCAAAGCGATCTTGGGATTATTCTCCTAACGGAGCAGCTTTTGCCAACTGTAAACCATACTGTGGGACATAGTGTTATCTTCACAAGCAGGGCAACCGTTTCTGCGCCCGTTTTCTTGAGCGGAACATCATGAGATTTTGGAATCAACTATGGAACAGCTTGCCGGCAACAGACGCAGGTATGGTTGGCTTCCTTAAACCATTAACCATTTACTTGTAAGGTCATTCAACTTTCTTTTGGGACGGAGCCTGTATTCAAAATTTTTGTTTTACTGGTTTTATTTGATAGCTTGAATCCCTATACTTTTCGAAAGCTTTAGGTTCAAATAACAAGCTTTACCCAATGCAGAGATATACCAATATAAATGTGTTCTTTCGAAATTGAGTTGACATCTCAAATATTTTATAATGCGATACTTTGCATTTATCCTGCCGGAAAAAGTAGACAAGGATCTAATCAGAAAAAGGGTTTTCTTCTCTCAAAAATGTCGCTGCTCAAAAGTGTTGCTCTTAATTTCAAATTTCTCAAAAATCTATTACCTACAATATTATTTAACATAATTTGCCAGCAACTACTGTATGCACAAGCAAAGTTTAATTAAGACAAAACTGATTGAATGACTCAGTTTGAAATTCTGTTGAATTTTGCACTGACAATAATACATTTTGCATCTAATTACAGAGATATGTACATTAAAGGCATATTGTATTTATTACACATATCTCTTATATACTTTGTCATATAAGAGATCATAAAGTTCTGTAGCTGTTCGCATTGCCGTCAATTAAGAGCATTTCCCCATGTTGTACGCAGTTCAGCGCCCACGCTAAGATCTGGCCAGCTGATTAGAAACATTTCCGTTTCCGTTGCCACTCTCTATGCTGCTCTCCATCTATAATTGAGTCAATGCTTCTTACTGTTTCGTAGAAAGTATCCATCAGCAGCTATATTTAAATTATTAACCATCATTTCTAGTACTTTATGGAATCTATGCCATCGGCCGCCCCCCAAAATGCCATCTAGCAGCTCTGGAATGGAATTTCGTCAATTTGTCTGCCGGCGCGTAGCAACAATCACAGCTCCACATCTGCTGCGCAGGCGCTGCTCCATGAACGCTGCTGGCAACTCTACTCTGCCCCAGCGCTGCTCTGCTCTGCTCTGCTCCGCTCTGCCCTGGTTATTTGCTGGCTGTGTCAAGTGTCGCGTTGATTTATTAATTTAGCATTGGAGCTTGCCGCTGGCAGCTGCCGCTGTTGCGCGTGGCAACTGTAGCTGCCGCAGTCTCTCCGATGCTAATGAAGTACTTGCTGGAAATTTTAATTAACGGGCTCTGCCGCTGCGTACATCAATATATTGTAGTATGTATAGTTGAAAAAAAAAGAAAAAGAAGAAGAACAACCATTATATACAGCTGACATGTTGACTTATGACATCACACACTCAAAGAACAACAGCACGCACACAGCTCGACAAGACTATCGCTCGGCCAGACAAGCTGACGACGCTTATCGCTGGCACAACAGACATACACATTGCGCATACGCCGTGTGGCACACATGGCGAGTACACAGCCTAGAGCAGTCAAAGTATCGATATTCTTGTTTTTTGTTGCTAATTTGTAAGCGTTTCATTGTTACTTCTTGCCGCATGTCCAAGTGTGAAACAATTAAACATTTATGCGATATTTTTGTTGTTTTTGGCACTCACTTGTATGCATCTATTCTTTTTTGCTAAGTTTATGCGAAGCAGTTAATTGCATAATGTACTAAAAGTAAAGAATTGGAAATAATTGGCAAGCTGAAATGAAAGTTTAATACACAATGTTCCACATTGTTTGTATGTTTTTCAGCGAAAATACTACAAAATCAATACTATCTGTTGGCGCGCTTTGGCTGCTACACCGACTCGTATGCCGTCACGAAAATCTTCAACGTATGTATGATACTACGAGAGCGAGAAGGCTGTGAGTGAGTGCGAAAAGAAAGGCATGAAAGCTTATGTTAGGTTGTAGCTGTTGTTTTCATTACATTACGCATTATGCTCATTTGTAGAGCACTTATAGCATAATGTTTTACAACTGCCGGTTGTCCCGTGACGGCTAGTCTTTCATATCGCCAAATCCATTTTAAAAAACTCGCATTGATAAAAAAAGCTGAGTTTTGTAACTAAACTTTTAGCATTTTCTTTTACTCACACATGTTATTGTTACTCTGTTAGTTCGAATTTCGCTTAAGCTACATCAATGCCGTCGTCGAGTTCATAGAGTTCAACGCGTTTAGGGCAAAAGATCTTACGGAGTACTTTCCGCTCAAACACACCTAGGGAATTTTCATCAGACTGCGACATCACCCATGTTTCAGCGCCATAAAGCAAAACGAGAATCATGGGCGTCTTATAGAGTGTTAGTTTTGTCTGGCGAGAGTGGTTTCTACTATTCAGTTGCCTGCTGAGACCAAAGTAACATCTATGGGCAAAATTTATTCACCGCTTGATCTTCATTTACCACCAGAACCACCCTTACAGATTCTCTTTCAATAGCCGCAAAGGCTCCGGTAACTGCTCGCTTAGTACGCCCGATGATATCGATATCCACTGGACACGCTTATAGAATACAGTCCTGTTCCGATGTACTTCTCTACAGGAAGACGCTCTGGTACTAAATCATTCGACTTGCTTAATCAATCCTAATAATCCTGTAATTCTCGATCTCCTTTCGCTCACGCTTTTTCTGCTCGCGTTTTTTGCGTCTGAAAAGCCGCCTTTCCATCTTCCTCATTTCCCGATAGACGGCTTAGATTTGTTCCTAAAGCATTTAATTTGTGCCACAATAAAAATATGCACCTTATTTCGTGTTCAGACTAGAAAGCTTTTCCGAAAAAATGATACGCTTTACTTACAGTAGTTTCAAATCAATTTTCTGCTTGAAATTTCTATAGGGGTATGCCTTAAGCTTCAATGATAGGTTTCTAACTCTTTCAAATAAATTGTTAGTATATGCAATATATTGCATATAGTAAATAACTTCAAATCGGTTGTAAAAGATGTATGGCATGCGGACCACATTGACTGTTGATCATTTTCTCATCCGACCACGGCTTAATCGCTCCACAGCAACTTTAAACCAACTGATCTTGCAGCACGCTAACAGGTTAAGGAAAAGTAGGACTTATGCATTTTGCTTATAATAGTTGGTAACATTTGAATAGCTATGCTAGAACCCGATAGGTGGCGCCACAACGACTTGACAACTGAACATTATTCTAAACATAAAATTATGTTTATGTTGAAATATAGTGCAATATACTCAGGAAAATCTCTAGGGCTTATCACAAAATCACAACTTCGGCGCGCATAAACTAGATATTCATATATATATATATATATGTATGTGGCACATAAATTTGTCTGTGCTTAATTTGTCTAGACAATGGCAAAGTTCATTGAGTGTGCGTGTATTGAGTTATATGCATGAGTGTTATATTCCATAGAAATATATATCATATGCGTATCTTTACGTAATTTCAATTAGCTTTTCTAATTGTTATTGTCACATGTTGGTTGTATGCTTTTTTGAAAATTTGCATATATCCCGAGTTGTTCGGTTAGCACAAGAACAGGCTGAATCAGCATTGGAATGTCTTAATTTAGTGCACATGTTGACCAAGCTACAAGTACATTGAACCTTGGCAATGATATTCTCAGTCAATCTCTAAGAAGTTACATCAATTCGCTGTTGAACCCGTTCAAGCAAATGCATCTTTATGTGTCACATGCTGCGCTTAATGTCAATCTGTTGCTGCTCAGGCGCAGCCAACTGAGTTGCAATTGCCACAGCTTGGCTGGTTGCCTCTATTAATGCATTACAAATAGGTGCGGCAACTCTTGGCGCAGCATGCAATGACTTTAAGCCTGGCCAACTGCCAGCAGACGACCTCAAGTATGCTGCATGCTCCACACTGCACGCTTGGCCGCAATATGCCGTCCAGTTAAGTGCAGCAGCGGCATCCACAGCATCCACAGCAACTACAACAACAGGCCAATGGAGCCAGAAGCAGTTCAAGTTTGCGCGCAGAGGAATTCCTTGCCGCTGAAATAATTAAGCATTGCAACATTGTTTATTGTAGCTGTTTTTATACGCTTACACAAAGTACCATATGTATAATGGCCAATGTTGAACCCAATTTTCGGAGCAGAACGGAGAAGAAGTGTTCTGTATTCCAATAAATAGGCATTTTTTCGTATCCTACCAGAGAAGGGCGCAGTGTAGTTGAATCTAGCAGGATCTTGGCTGTTGATGTCTCAAGTGGAGTCACAACTTTGAAGGTTGTATCCACCACCGTAATGATATCGTAGAGTCAGTCGGCTTATGTGCTATAGATATAGTGCAGGATATAACGACCAAGCATTAGTTGGACAAACAGATGCGTTGGGACATTGCCAAACTTCTACTTGGAAGATATTGCAAATACAACGGCGAGAAATAAATGTCTGTAAGGATACATAAAAAGAAGAAGTTTAAAACTATATCAGTTGTCCAACAAGATCAAAATATTAAACAAACGATAGATGAACAAGGAATTCCGAAAATTTTCGGAATCTATCATTTAAGGACTTGACTACTTTGTCAAAGTTAAGTCGACTACAAAGAATAATGTAAACTAATTTTAAAGTCTCCTATTTTTATAGATGATAAACAGCAAAACAAACCCATTTCGTAAAAATTCGGCTGCATGTGATATTTTGGCTTTATGTTCCATCTAATTGAATTACCAAAAAGTACCAAAGTTTTAGTCATTCAATAATTCATCTGTTCTAAGTTTTGATTCTGATTGTGATCCCATTGCACTGGGACCAGCATCCAAATCTAGCACTAACGTCTTAGGTTTATAGGATGCAGATGTTATAGTGGCCTTAGCTTGCTCCGTTGTTCTCGTACATCAGCCGAATCTCGGCTCAGCTCAGCCGAATCTCGCCTTTTCTGCGAGAGCGGTTTGGCACCTTCGCTGCCTGCACAGCAAAAAACCAGCCTCGTGTCGCTTAGCATCGACGCGGAATCGCTTTGAGATTGCGAACCCGTTGGAGTTCGCAGCTACAGGTTTCGGTTCCTTCAACAACAGACATTCTAAGCAGTGAGTGAGAGAATCTGTGTTCGATAAGTCGAGCAAAGCCATCATCTACAGATAGTTTGCTTGCTCCGAAGTTCCAGTTGCCATCTTTGATCATGAGGATGAATGATTTTAGCCCTACACATACAAGAACCAAGCCACCGATTTGGCAGGGCAATGGAACCTGGTTAATACATGAATTAACTATTCACTGCATGAAAAGGATGCCAGTGTACAGCTGCAGAGATATAAGGCCGAAGAGAAGATGTTTACTCAGTATTTAGTTTGGGAAGCTGGTTAGTTTGTGGCACTAGCAACTTTACCACGTTGCTGAAAGGATATCGTAAGCACTTTGTGGCATACCGAGGTGTATCGATAATCACCCAAGGTTGGCACCATTGCGGACTGCCGCTATAATCCGCTACCCGCAGGATAAGTGGATGGCATTCAGCAAATGACGACAAATTCATTCAATTATCAGCAATAAGATCGTTGAGGAAGGAGTGTTGTTTGCCGCCAGCCTAGTTTCAGTCAACCCATCCATCCGTATCTTATATGTACATTCAATCATACCATCTATCTTTATCTTATATATATCTGAGTACTGTGGACCATGGGCCAACCCTGAAAACAACTTCATTGTCAGTTATCAGCAAAAAGAACATTGTCGAAGGCCTGTGTCTTTACACCAGACTAGTTCCTGTTATACCATCTATCTATATCTTATATGAAACCCTGTTGATGACGAAGTGTTGTCTAATCCGTATCTTGTACATCCATTTGTGCGATCTGTCTATATCTTTTACACATTTGACTAGTTTCTGTTATACCCTCTATCCGTTTCTTATAGATACATTCTGAAAATCTATTTATAATATGAAACCCCGATGGCAATTTCATTGTCAGTTATCAGCTATAAGATCGTTGAAGAGGAAATGTCGTCTTATCCGTATCTTGTACATCCATTTGTACGATCTATCAATATATTTTAAACATCTTACTAGTTTCGGTTACGCCATCTATCCGTATCTAATATATACATTCTGACAATCTACCTATGGTATGAAACTCTGATGGCAAGTTCATTGTCAGCTATCAGCAATTAGATCATTGATGGCGAAGTGCGATCGTATCCGTATCTTGTACATCCATTTGTACGATCTATCTATATCTTTGGCACATGTGACTAGTTTTTGTTATACCATCCGTATCTTATAGATACATTCTGACAATCTATCTATAATATGAAACTCTGATGACAATTTCATTGTCAGTTATCTGCAATAAGGTCGTTGATGAGGGAGTGGCGACTTATCCGTATCTTTCGCATCCATTTGTACGATCTATCATTATCTTTTACATATCTGACTTGTTTTTGTTATCACATATTTCCGTGTCTTATAGATACATTCTGACAATCTATCTATAATATGCAACTCTGATGGCAGTTTCATTGTCAGTTATCAGCTATAAGATCGTTGAAGAGGGATCTTTTACATCCATTTGTACGATCTATCATTATCTTTTACATATCTGACTTGTTTTTGTTATCTCATCTATCAGTATCTTATAGATACATTCTGACAATCTATCTATAATATGCAACTTTGATAGCGATTTCATTGTCAGTTATCAGCAATTACATCATTGATGAAGGAGTGCGGTCGTATCCGTATCTTGTAAATCCATTTGTACGATCTATCTATATCTTTTACACATCTGACTTGTTTCTGTTATACCATCTATCCGTATCTTATAGATACATTCTGACAATCTATCTATAATATGCAACTCTGATGGCAGTTTCATTGGCAGTTATCAGCTATAAGATCGTTGAAGAGGGAGTGGCGTCTTGTCTGTATCTTTTCTATCAATTTGTACGATCTACCTATATCTTTTACACCTCTGCTAGGGTATAACTCTTTCGCTTCGCTACAACTGCTTTTTCCTACTGACTCGTTGTTGTTGTTGCTGCTGCAGGCTCGTTTAACAAGCCAGGCATTTCAACAAGTGCTGTTCTACAACTTCTTCGTGTTGTTGGTGTTGCATTTGCATTCGCCTTGCTGTGTGTGTTGTAAGGAATTTCCATTTTATTTACATTTAAAATGTATGTGCAACATTCAGTTGACTTGCCGGCCGGCTATTGGACTGGTTCCTGGTGCTTGGTTGGGTTACTTAGTGGGCTGGTCGGATGGCTGGCTCTGGCCAGGAGCAGCGAAAGCATCCACTATGCCTATTAGCATATCAGTTGCTGATAGCGTCCAGCGACTGCGCTGCCAATGCCAGCTGCGACGCTGGCTTGAACTAATTTCAGGCGTTGCTCTTACATAGCATCAAAAAGTTCTTAATTCAATTAAGATGTGTGCAATCCAATATTAATTTGTGGTAATTGCAACTAAATTGATTTCAGATACGAGGCGCCCAAATTGCAATTGGCTGCTGTGGATTATGAAAACAAAATATAAAAGTTATAAAGCCAGCATAATAATTTAATTAAAGCAAAAAGTTGTTTTTCCGCTTCATATGCGTATGTGTGTGTGTGTGTGTGTGTGTGTGTGTGTGTGTGTGTGTGTGTGTGTGTGAGCGTGTGTAACGATTCGATATGCTCAGCTGAGAGTGTGAAGCCAAAGCAGCTCATGAAAAAGTAAGAAAAAATAATCGCTAAAATTAAACGTTTTTGCCTTCGGTTTATGATGTTTTTGATTTTGCCATTTTTTTTTTTGCTTTTTTTTTACATTAAAACTGCTTAATTATAATATTTGAATATTTTCCGTCTGCCAGTCTAAGCCATGCTGCAGTTTTTAGCCTCAAACTTCCGGCTGTTGGCCTACACGGCGTATGATTGCCGGAAATGCATTTGGCTGCTCGCTGCTTTCCGCTTTTTAACTGCGGTTGTTGTTGTAGCTACGCGCCTTGTTGTTGTCAAGTTGAAAACAAAATTTTCCATAACCTAAAAAAAAATGAAATTAAATAATATAAAAAAAAGCGCTATTTTTATAACTCGCAATCTCGATGCGTGGCTGCCTTTCCAGTCGTCATCTGTGCCACGACGTCGCTGCACGCCTGCCTTCCGCTGCCCTGCCACACCCCCCGCCTCCCCTCTGCTAGCGTCCATACTCACAATGTGTTGTCTGCGTTTATTGATTTATTAGAAAATTCCAATGAACAAGTTTTAATACACATTTTGTTATTTTTTTTATTTTTTATTTTATTTTATAGGTTGTTGTCGACGCTGTTGTTATTATTGTTGCCGCTGTTCAGTGTGTGCTCGTAGACAATATAAGAAAGAGTCAGTTTTCAGCACAACAAAGACAAGATACAACAACAAGAGCAACACAACAACAACAACAACAACAACTACAACAACTACAACAACAACAACAACAACAACAACAACAACAACTACAACAACGACTACGACAAAGTAACAAGTGCAATATTTTAATTACACCGTCCGCAGGCACATAGAGAGATCAGCCGCAGTGGCTGCCACAGCTGCCTTAAAGAGTTGCCACAACAACAATAACAACTACATTAACAGCCATAAACTGAGTTGTATTGATCACTTGATAACGTTGCCAGATCGTCGGTGAACAGGGCGCATGCGTTATATGTTGTATTTAGCCGAATGGCATATGGGTCACTCTTTTGCAAACTAAGTAGATACTAGAGAAAAGCGATTTTCGCATTTGGCATTAAATGAGGTCAAATGTCTCAGCTAAGACAAGAAGGGTTTTCCTAAGAAATAATTTTCATACTTGCATACAGGGGAAGCTTACGAGAGTCGTTGACAATATTATTCGCTCCAGCATACAGGTCATATTTCGCTTGTATACTAAACACAAACCAACTGAAATTTAGCTATACAATAAATATCGTATATCGATTTCCGAAAGCATTGAAGACATTTATCTTACACGTGTACACGTATTGCTTTAGGAACATCCCAATTATATAATAACTAGTGCTATCAATATATCGAATTTTCCCCTTTTGTGTCTCACTATCGATGTGAAAATAAACCGATAGTATCGAATCTTTTCGAACCGTTGGCATTATCGTTACAATTTTTTTCTTGAAACAATCGAAAACATCGAATGGCGACACTATCGATAGTATTGCAGGCCTACTACTCACTACACCTAATCAAACATTATATTTAATAGGTATTAGACAAACTTCAGCGATATCTCTCAGACTTTATATATTGTGCCGCCATCTACAGTGCGCATATGTCATCGATCTTGCTTTCATTCTGACTGAACCAAACGAGGAACGTTCTTGTTCTCCTATGGACGCTCCGAGCGTGCAAATCCCAAGCGTCACATCACCCAAGCGTCACACCACTCGAGCCTAAGAAAAGATTTTTGCGTAAGATTACGTATTGGTTTTGCTACCAAGGCGCACTAGTAGATGTTTGTTTTCTACTACCTTTCTTGGTCTTTGAAAAAGATGCGCCCCGAACAGACAGGCAGACGAACGAGCGGCAGATGAACATCCAGATAGACGTACCTTAATCGTAGGTATTATTACGCACCACAGCAATTGGTGCTGAGTCTTGCCCTATGGAATGTGATGTAAGCAAGGAACTGTGAGGTGTCGAGAGCAGCACCAACACAGTGATTAGTTTAGTTATTGGCTGGCTAGGTGAGAATGGGCAGGAAGCAGGAGTCAGTTCCCATGTGCAGCAGTGGAAGTTACTGCTACAAAAGCAGTGAAAGCCATTAGGACTGGTATTATGACGAGCATTAGCAGCCGTCAACAATGGATTTATCATACTATACACGGTTTATCATACTATACATTTCGGCAGTCTGGTTACTAGTAATGGCGTTGAGGTCCTACAGCCGCAGATGCAAGGCAGCATACAGAAGAAGCAACCTTCGAGTTATATGTGTCTTTTACATGGTCTCCGAAGATGCGGCTCCAGTCCTTGGAGGTGTGACACCATTGGACCTGCTGGCAATCGATTGCCGGAGTAAAGCGCTGGAGAGGTGTTGGCGAGAGGAAACCATGGCCAAATGGCAGGAGAGGTGTCAAACTTTCTCCAGCCGCGGTTCATTTCGGACATTCGTCCGGGGGTGGGTAGCAAGCGCTAACAAAACGATTTCTATAAAAGCAAACTACTGAGGGAACATAGGTGCTTAAAGTCATATTTGTATAGGCTTAAGCACGAGAAGGATTCATTTTGCACACACTGTGCACATACTATAACAGGCGCAGAACATGCCTTTTTGTCTGTTCAAAATTTTCTTTTATAGTCACAGGCTTGATAAATATCCTACTTAGGTCGCTTACATGACAGCTGAGATAATTAAATCCCTGCATCGTGCTGAATGTTAGATCCATGCCCTGAGTCATAAATATGAATCTTACTGTGACCTTTATGCATGCTCCCAATCGAGAAATAATACTTAGCAGTCGTTCCGGAGAGTAGGTGGTGGGGTTAAGTGGGTAAGGGAAGTCTCCTTATCAGCTTTTCTTGCCTGAGTTCCGCCTTGCTGCTTATTTCGGTATATACTTTGTAGGGTCATACTCTTTTCCTTTTCACTAACCCAATATATCGCTTACTCTTTGCGGCACAGGGCATAAAAAGAGCCGATTTGGAATCAAATGCAGGTGAGTGCGATATAGCCACCATGTGAGTCATAGTAGCAGCAACGCCTCTTCTTCTTTTGAACTCATCACCGAACACTCTGGCAACGCTGCGTGCTACATGCCGTACCACTACTACTAACGCTCAACGCTAACATACATTGTAACTAGTACTACATACAATGTATTCTACAATCAGTTAACTTTAATTTAGTTTGATAAATTAATAACCTACACTCTCAGACGCATTGAGACGCGCTGCAATCTTCTGCAGAACCAGTTGTAAATACCAAACGAAAGAATGCTACCTCGAAATTCCTAGAGTGCTCTACAACAACAAATGTTTAAAATATGTAACAAACTGACTGACGCAAAGAAAGTCGCATACATGAGTGTTTGCTAAAAGGGGGTAAAGATTCCCAAGATCGGCGGTGCTGGAAAACAGAGAGATCGAAAGACGAATTGAATTGATCGGACTTGAAATGTAATTGTCTTGATTGCTGTCGTTTGCCTCTTTGCTGCTGCTGCTTGCTGACTGACTGACAGACTGACTTGTTTGTTTGTTTATTTCTTTTTTGGCTTGATTAATAATTAATCGCACTCACACACACACACACACACACACACACACACTAGCTGAAACGCTCATGCAAATCGCCGCTTGTTTTAATTACTCAACTTAAATGGCGCTTGAGCGACTTAAGCAACTTGATATGTGCCTTCTGTGTGTGTGTGTGTGTGTGTGTGTGTGTGTGTGTGTGTGTGTGAAGATCGACTCTCACTACTACGACTCTCAAACTAACTAACTAGCTCGCTGGCTCGCTGGCTGGCTGGCTGGCTGACTGACTGACTTGCTGGCTAGCTGGCTGCTGCTGGGCTGCTGAGGCTGAGTTGCTGGCTCGGCTTGGCCGCCTGTTTGCCTTGCCTGGCCGCATTGGCCGCTCATTCAGTTTTTTGCGCTCAACGCTCGTTGTACGGAACCGTTCGTTTAAAGTTTGCCGTTTGCCGTTGTCGCTGCTGCTGCCGTTGTCCAAAAAGAGGAAAATATTGAAAGCCTAAAAAAACGCTGGCATAATACAGCAACAAGAAGCCAACGTCAGAGCTACAGATTTGAATTATACACAAGTGTGTGCGTGTGTGTGTGAGTGTCTATTTTTTTTTTATATGCAATTGGTGTTGTTGTAATATTTTGCGGTTTTTAATGTATAACAAACCACAAAAAGCGGCGTATAAAGTTAAATCTACAAGATAAGCGAAAGCGACATCTAGCGTGCGCTAATGCAAACAAGCATCAACAACAACCAGAAGAAGAAGAAGACGACGACGACGACGACGACGAAGCAGCAACTAGGCAGCAGCGCTAAGACCAAGAACAGTAAACAGCTTAACTTGGCAGCGTCTGCGCACGGTTGGCACGGGAACGGAACGGCAAAGAAACGTCGACGTTGACGTCGGCGTCGGCGTCCGCGTCCGCGTCAGCTACGCTTAAGTTCGTGCGTACATATATCGATAGGCAGCGATTTGAATACTGTATGACGTATAGCAGCGTATCATTTGATATTTCAAGCAACAAAAAGTGAGCGTGTGTGTGAGCCTTTATGTGTATATGTGTGTGTGTGTGCATCACTTGCCCAGCGCGTGCTTAGATTTGGCCTATTTTGCTAGATAAAGTGCAACGTTTTCCAATCCACAACTAAAGTAGAGCCAAGCGCAGCTTTTGAAATCATAAATGCAAAGTTAATCATGTAAAAGCGAGTTCAGTGTGATCCAAGTTGCAGTGCAAAGTGTCTTAGTTTAAACCACTGTTCCGGCAACGCTAAACACATACAATCAAACTAGGATGCATGCAACATTTGTGGATTGCCAGAATTGGTTGTTGGTGCAGTTGCAGCCGAAGGATTTGTGGATTTTGAAACGTTTTTAGAATCAAGCAGGTAAGTTATCGAATGCCATAGCCAATCATATTAAGTATACGCCGGCTGTGACTAAAAGCCATTGCAACTTTGCAACGCTGGCCAAATCTGTCCTTGAATTTAACTTGGCCATGACGCCGCACTGCTGATGGCACATATCGCGTATGCTATAAACTCTATAGCTAGTATTTATTGCATATTTATGAGTTCAAGTGATGGCAAGTTGATTTAAATCAACGGCATTCCAAGCAAGCGCGCTCTCAATAATTTTACAAATTGACTATGACAGTGACAGTAACGCGGCGGCCGGCAGTTGGGAGCCCTTTTTGACAGCTCGTTTGATAGCTGCTCTATATCTATATACGTATACGTAATACATATCAATATAGTTGCTAATTTATGGCGCCATTTAACTAATTGAATAATTACTATGCACACATACGATACGCTCCAACAGTTACATATGACTGGGCGTGTTGGCTATGGCGTTAATGGATCTAACTGCTTGCATAAGACATGGCATGTAGCACCCTACTAAAACGGAGATCGGCCACATACTCCATGCTGACAGCTACACTCTTGTAATTTGATAAAGTGCCGCTGGCCATGCTTAGCTTAGCTGCCGTTAGTCGTTAACTAACTTAGTTACTAACTTAAGCTCAAGCTGTATCTGAATCTGAATCTGAATCTATGGCCCTATCGCATTACAAGCCATTTGATTTGCTAATTTGCCAAGCCGTTGACATTTGCGGCGGCTGCGTAAACAAAATACTAAATCAAACTCAAATCAAATGCAAAACTAGGCATACGATTTATGGCTTAGATTACACTAGGCAACAGCCGTTTTGTGACCCAGATGCCTAAATTGGTTGTCTTTTCTTGTGATCTAAGTAGGTGATCTGTTTTTTGAGCAGATTTATCGTTTTTATCGCTTCGACTTCTTACATAACACAGTGGACGGCAATCCATCTTAATCCGTAGTCTGACAAGCAAATTTATTAGTACTAAACATTTAGTGGGTTATAAAACCGTCTGGGAATTAAGTGTTTTAGCTAACTTAAGCACATTCCAGGCGATTTTCATATGCAATTCTAGATGTTTAGCATAAATGGTTGGCCTACTCCGACCACTGTTTTAGTGACCAAAAATTTTTAGTTTTCGCTGTAACTTTGGTTCACGTTATGTAATATACCATTTAAAAGCTGCTAAGGAGTAAAATTTGTTCTATGACTTTCCGGAAAAGTCCATACGCCGAGAAATTGTGAATTTTTCAAGTTGGCAATGTTCGAACATCTATTATCAATAAGTTTCAAGAACTCAGAAATATCGTATCGTTTATCGATTCGAAACTACCCATAGATGCGCTAGTTTAGGTTTGACACACGGTTCATCTCAAATCGCTAAGATCTTCCGGAATTTGGTATTAGATATGTGATGTATGGGATGGATCATCGAGGGAACTATGAGTTATTACTAGCACACAGGCAAGCTTGTCCATAGTGCTACAAAATCATTTCAGTGCCTATATTTTACTTGAGAAAGATGATGTTTTATGTCTCGCGAATAATCAATAGTTTTTCATGCGGAACACGAAAAACGGCAGCCCCAAGTTGATCCCGCAAACTTCCAATGACTGACCTTGTAATTTGTTGATGGACATTGCGAATCATCAATCGTCGCACCCGTTCATAATCTTTTTCATAGCTAGAGTTGTTCCATAGCGCAGTCGCGGCAGATTGATGCTACGCATCATGGTGAGGACTGAGTTTACTTTTAATTGGGAGTTGGCAATCCTTGAAATTCGAGCGAATTCTACAATTTCTGTGGGATAGTGCCAACAGTTTTGAAGCACTCGCAATGAAATTTTGAACCATCCTATTGAGATCATCGATATTTTTGTCAACCAATTAAGGTTTTTGATTTACTTTTGGTAATGCAAGCGGAATATATAGCTATCCTTCTATTCGACCAACTGACCAAAGTCAGTAGAGCACTGAGATAAATCAGCTCAAGTTGTAATATTGTAAGACATCTAAAAGTTGATCTTGTTGCAAATACAAACGCGTGTTAGTCGTCAATCTAAGTGTCTTAGTTGCCGCCACAAATTTGATGATTCTCAGATACTTGGAAGCGACGCTTCAGCGTAGAATAGAATCTTGGCTCTTTGATCTTTCATCATTTTTAGGTCTACCAAATAGTGGATTGCAGTCATGTTGGACCATTTTCAGCATTACTTTTCAGACTTTTCTCTGCTGACACACAAATACTATTGCAGCGACTTGTATTCTGCTAACGTCTCTCTTGCTGCCGATTCCTGCTTTAGTAAACTATCAAATGTAACAAAAATTCGCGACAGTACAAACATGTGAAACCATAAAAATACATATAACAAAATTCAGTTCCGATTACAAGATTATGAAATATCAATTATGCGTAGCTTCTGATTGCGATAATTTGTAAAGATATCGAATATACATTACATACTTCCACATCAAAGTGCGAAAAAAAAGATATAAATTTGTTGCATGGTGTTGATTTTATTAGAATTGATTTCGTTTATTTCTAAGCATTTGCGCGTGGTAGTCAAAAAAAAAAAACTCATTCTGTTGTAAAACTTGCTAAATGAAATCGTAAATCGTGTTTTTTTTTTTTGAAGAACAAGTAAATTGATTGTTTTACTTTGGCCATAAAAAGCTCTCGCTTTTGTTGCCGTTTTTTGTTGTTGTTGGCTGTTAACTGAATATGCGGCAGCTATTTTTAGTCGCTGCATTGAAATTGCTGCTCAGGCCCAACAATTGACAGACTGACAAACTGACAAACTGACAAAATTTGAAATATACGATACAACAAGTTGGACTAGTCTAGGTGTGAAATTGATAGACCCAGAAAACCGCATGAAACATGAGCAGAAGGCAAAGTCAAATCAAAGCTAAGCAAAGCGTCTAGAGTCTACGTTTGAGCAGCTCACAAACCTGATAACCAAACAACTGGCAAACTCCAACAAAAAGTTGGAAAAAAATAAAAATAAAACGAAGGTCTACCACTTTCGGAAATTCCATACACAAAAACAAAATCGTGAAGCAACTTGCTAAATGCGAAGCGGCCTGCTAAATCATATACTACAATCGCTACAGCCTAGGCCTCTCAGCTACTGCTGCTGATAACAAGTGGAGCTGGAGCTGGAGTCAAGGTGTCCAGTTGTTGTTGTGGTTGCCAGATGTGCAACAAGTGGCAAGCATAGTGCAGCTGCTACTGGTCATCAGCGAGTGAGGCTTAGATGGCCAGCAACATTTTATCAAAAGTGGTAGCATTAGTTTCCAGCGCTCACATGCAAACTAAACTGGTCACACTAGGCACTCACACACACACACACACACACACACACACACACACACACACACACACACACACACACACACACACACACACACACACACACACTCACAGATACAGAGGCAGCTTCCAATAGTTTCACTTATTTTACACGCATTTCTTAACGATAAATAAATTCCACAAGCAGATGCGGCTGCTTGACCGGCTACTAGCTGCTGCTGCCTACTGGATGGCCAGCGTCTCCCAACAACAACAACAACAACAACATCTGTGGCAACTACCAACAACAACAACAACAACATCTGTGGCAACTACCAACAACAACAACATGAGCAACTTTTGCTATCACGTTTCCATGCAAAAATTTCATTGGTATTCGCTTGTACTTGAAACAACAACAACAAAAAAAAAAACAACAACAGCGACAAACACAAAAATCAGCAAGAAACTTTGTTGTAACTACAACAAGTGGCTAATACGACGCAAAGTAGTTGGCCAAGCAGTTTTGGTGGACAGATTGTTTGCCATTTGGCTTTGGCTTTGGCTTTGGCTTTGGACTTTGCACCTGCACAAAATTGGCTTAGAATGTGCGCACTTTGAGGGCTATAAAAGGGCAGCCTGCAGTTATGCTCTACTAATATCATAAATAATCAACGCTGATATTATAATTTCGTTCATAATAATCGGTTCTAGCTTATAATCTTATAAGCTTGCAATCTTAGCAGTAATATGTGGTTGGTAATAATGTATCTACTGTATTAGACTGTTGACCAGAAAATAATAATACGCTATCTCCTTGAATTCTGCTAACGCTCTTCTTCTTCTTCTTCTTCTTAACCCTTAGAGGACATTTTATTTTCATCATCGTCTTTCACAATTGATAAAATAGCTTCAGCTATTTCTTAGTTCGGAAATGTGTCGAGAATTGCCTTTTTGGCTTGAAACTGGAATTAGTGTTTTGGCGTTTTTATTTATACTTTTAAAAACGCCTAAAGCTAAAACTACCTGCCTGTCAATATCGTGGGTGTTTCACTCAAACAGCTATATGTTTGTTTTTTATTAGCAAGATTTTGTTCTTTATTTATATTTCCTTGTTTGAATGAGTTGTCGACCAAAACTTTGATTCCCAAATCTTTTGGGAGTTTTATCATTATAACCTAGAATTACTATTCCTGAACTTCAAGCAGCAACTAAGAAAACCGTTGCCGGATTCGAAATTTGCCTGTAAAGAAACATTTTGGCCAAGGACTCGAACTTATTGCCTAGTGAAATTATTGACAAAATTTTCGAAAAAATGGTTTTGGGTTATTTATGATGGACAGTGCGGTAATCTAGTAAACGCCTCTCTTTACGAAATAGGTCTGATTGGATACAGTATTTAAGCAGTGACTAATGTGTGACTTAATTATTATTGGGACAATATTTTCACGGCTTTTGTAACGCTTTGTTAAAAAATTCGAAAAGGTCAAAGAAATGTTAATGGAAAGTGAAATATGTTTCATCTTTTATAAAACTTATATAATGTTTAAGGCTCTGCACCGTTAACATGTTATTCATGCATTGTTTATGAAATCGAACTTTAAAATCTTTTTTTGAGGCAACCTGTACTCACAGCACCTTGCATAAGGATTCATTTCAAGGCTTACGGAATTCTCTGTAACGTGCATTTTGAGTTGATGATATCTTTACTTCTTCAAAAGTTATGATTTTCGCTGATAAAGAAGTCAGATGGTCCCACTGTGCGCGGTGACAAATCTTAGAATCTTAGGTTTCTTAGACAAACCCAAGAGCTTATGTTTAAGTTGAGCAAATGAAATAAATCGCTTTTTCGCAGGATAATAGACAACAACGATCCGAGAAACAAATCGGACGGACTTGCTTGCAGAAGTTACTGATATTGTGTTAATGAAAAAGTTTTTCAGGAGAGTGTCAGTTACTTCAAAACGAGTTTGCGTGCTTCTACAATAGATTTCCAAAGCTGTCAAAATCATTTCTGGCACATAGACGGATTACTTTTAGGTTGAAAGTCGGTTGGAAGAAATATCTGATGGAGAGTTGAATAGCCGTTGGGTTGAAATACGGTCGAATGCGATTTCTGGCACACTTGAATGTATGTAAATTTTTATGAAGCTCGCAACTGTTAAAACTTTGCCCTATTGATAGACATTGTCTGTCCACTTCGCTTGCACACCCACAACCTCCGCTCGAGTTGAAATTTGGTCAAAGAAATCGCACCATTTCAGTTATTCGACGAGGAAAATCTCAGCTGTCTTCTCAGATAGTAAAATTAGAGCTTCAACAAAACTTCTCTGATAATTAACTTCAACAAATGTTAATTTTTTAACTATTTTGGGTGGTTTACTTTTACAGTTACAGTTTAAAGTTACACTCTTTTAAGCAGTTGACCTCATTTAATAACTACTGATACCATTTTACATTGTCTTTTTATCATTCGATCCTTTTTGCACACAGTGGTGTTGGCCAACTCAGACTACAAAAGAGCTGGTAACACTGCTTACACCACAACCAAGGCAATCGTTTGACTCTATTTGCTTATTCTTAAAGGAAAGCAACATTTATAAACTAAAGCGTTCTTTACTGACACATCGGCATGGGCCAACCTAGACGACAAGGCAACCATAAGAACATTTTCCTGCTATTTGTCTAACTTTAGTTTGATCAATTGTAAACTTGCTACTACAGTTAGGGTGAGACGCAACAGTTGGAAAAATGGATTCCTTCGAAGTGATTACGAAGTTTTAACTTAAGCGCGGCTGCCTGAAGAAGCCGTATCCCAATAGAAGTAATTAGTAAGATACTGAATAGGGCAGTAACTAAAATTGTTTACTGTGCACTCTTTGTCAGTAAGAGTCATATCTTTCGCTGTAATTTTTCATTTGACTGCATTACTTGGTTTTTCCTTTCCAGGAATACCCCTTAAATAATCAAGTTTTTATCATTAAAGTATATTTATAGTATGCATCTTGTTTTGCTGAACTAATTTCAACTATTTGTCAACAATTACAATAACAACAACAAAGGCTACACACAAAGAAATAGCACACGACGAGCCAGAAATTATGTCGCACAATCGGAGTCGAGAACACGAATCGACTTTCGGATTCGTTTTCGGAGGCCGCTGATTAAGTAAATCTCGACTTTTTGCCTATTTCTATTATTTTCTTTTATCGTAGCCGCCGGCAGCCTGATTGTTGTTGTTTTTTTTCAGCACACCATTTCAAGTTCGTCGTTAGGAGCAAACGCTAACAGCTGATTTGTTGGTTTTCTAAAAAATTTTATGTTTTTCTTTTTTTAAAGATTTTATTATCGAGTGTTCACAAGAGCAAACAAACAAATCGCACAGCTGCCAAGCGCGTATAACTGTAAATTGTACGAGTATCTCCATTTTGAGCTTATCGAAATGAAGGCGCGCAAAAATGAAGCAAAAATAATTTAAATAAAATACAAACAAATATAAGAAAAACAAGTCGCACTCTGTACAGTGGACATGTCTGTATGTGTGTGTGTGTGTGAGTATCTGTGTGTGTGTGCGAGTGGCAAGTGATTTGAACTTTGAAGGCAAGACAAGTTGAACGCCGAAGTCGTTGGTTATTATGAATTTATGAATTTATCTAAAATCACAGCGTGTTGTCGCACAGCATTTGACAAGTGGTTTGGCCAAAGTGTCAGACGTGATAAATCATATGAGAAATTTGTATTATGTTATTAACTAAGCTACGCTGAAGAAATCAAGAGAGCGAATACCAACAGCTTATTAACATTATGAATTAACTAGCAAGAAAAACTAATATCAATAAACCTAACTAGAGATACTCTGCCATGGAGCTATTGGGTGGGTTAATTATATTTTACTATGATCATGTCGCATAAGCATATCTTTAACAGCCTTCAATTTGGACAACTTCGCCGCAGGATATCTTAAGTTCTTTTTGAATTTCTTTCACATATTTAAAAAAAAACACAAAATTTTGTTTGTTTTGAAGTAATTTTAAAATATGGATTCTCTACCGCTATTTTGAAGCTTTTAACATTAAATTTTATAGTCATAATAAAAACTAGAGAGCTGCATATTCAAAATGTTTTGCAGGCCATCAGCTGACTTTTCAACTACTTCATAACATATCTTTTTCAGTATTTGAAGGAATTGTCACATCACAGTTGCAACACTACTGCAGTTCTCTAATATCACACTCCCAACATGGCTTTGTAAAACCTCTTCTCTTCAATTCGTATTTTTGCCTATTAGTAAACATTTAACATAGCGCTGATGTCATTTAAACAGACTTCAGCGAGGCATTTCTGTTAATCATAATCTTCTTTGAACTAAATTTAATCCGGGTATTCCTCCATGTCTTGTAACTATTAATTTAATAGTTCAAGAGATCAATTACGATTCCTTTCGCACAGTTAAGGCTATCCAAAGTTATGAAATATATCCTAAAGCCTGACGTGACAATTCTGACCAAGGATTCGGTTTCTACGCAGCAAATTATATGGGAAATGACCCTTAGTTTTCCAACAACTAAACCATGTTGACCTGTGTAATTGTTTCAAAATCTTAATGCAAATGCTAATATCATTCATATCATTAAAAAGTTCGCCCAACTGATTGAAGGCTTAGATTAGAGATATTTTCTTAACTTCTCTTTTCCTCCGTGTTATCTTTTTTATAATAATTTTTTATATTGTTCTGAAAGTTAGTTTGCGGAAATATTTTCATAAATAAATAAATTTCAACACAAATACTTGAGTAACGAAAGAGCTTGGTAACAAAACAAGAACTGCGTACCGAAGTGATAAGCCAATAATAATAAAAAAAATATCCGCTATTTGAGCACGCTTGCATGGTATAATAATTACAAGGTACGACTAATCTGCAAAATGAAATATGTACACCCCAACAGTGCAAGAGTAGACGAATCTTACCTTATAATTATTATACCATTTTTCTGCTTCACTCGCTGTTCTTGCTACCGTTACTTTACTTCAGTGTCGCTATCGTATTATTATTGTGCTGCTCAACAGAAACCAAACGCTATTTCCGCCGCAGAGGCTTTTCAAGTCATGAAGTATTTGTTGTGTTAAGAAGCAAAATATCAAAACATATATCATTGCTGTTAACTTGACACTAAAGTACAGTGCTTGGTCGGTACTGTAAATTAGAGAAATGTGACCGATAGCACTTTTTTTTATATGCTTGTGTAGTTCTTTAACAAAGTTCAAAAAAGCTCATCTGCTCCTCCACTGCCCTGGCCTAGGCGATCGCAACCCTGTAGCTTTTATCAATAAGGTTCCGAAGTGCCTGCGTTTTAGCCTTCTAATGGGCACTTTTCAGTACACAAAGTGTAAGTAGTTAGTAGTAGTTAGTAGATAGTCCAGGAATAGTCACTTTCGGTACAGTCAGTCTACAGTACGTAGCATAATGGCGAGAGTAGAGTTGAGAGAGTGCTGACACTGCTTCGATAGTCGCGATAGTTGGCAGACAAAAAGACATGCGGAGCGTTGAGCAAAGGCGTTTGCAGCTTGCGCTCCGTTTCAGTCATTTAGAGCATAACCATCACACGCCTCCCTCAACTCAATGCTGCTTGCCTCGGACATTGTCATGTAAAAAGCGAGAATTAGCATCAGTAGCTTTGGACAGAAATAGCGATAGTTGCGTTGCAAATGGGATTGTCGCTAGATTTTGGTGCAGAAAGAGATCAGACCATTAGCCTGTTAGCTAATGAGAACCATCTCATTGCTTAAATATTTATGAAAAGCGCTGTTTCTGAGGTAATTTTTTTTGCAAAGCCAGTAAACAACTGCAGTTATATATGCATGCAGTACCCCAGATAGGCATCCCATATCACCAAAGCAGCACTAAGCCTGATTTCAGAGGATACTCCGATCTGAATTCTGAAATCTATGGCTACCTGCCATGGTGCTCTAAAAAGCGTTAAAAACGAGAGAGTGGGCAGGAGGAAAGAGCGGTCATCTGGTACTTCACTTCGCGGAAAGAGAGAGTATCAGTAAATCACACAATGAAATAACCCAAAGCTATAATATAATTGTCACCCCCGGCCAGGATTTTCTCTTTACGATCCTGTTACAACAAAAACACCTACTTGCTCTTATACTCTTTGAAACTAACTCCTTTTCTCTGGCTGTATTTGAAACTTCTTTAAAAACCTTACAAATAATAATAAAAATATTATATGTCTATCAGAAAACCGCAGACTTATGGTGTAAAACCTTATTGTTATAATAATAGCATCAGCTTGCTGAGTATGAGTGTTTTCCAACTTCATTCGAAACAAAACAAATAAACTCTTTTTGAGTGTATCGAAAAAACCGTAAACTAAATTTGATATGCAAACTATGCACAAAATAAACCAATATGCATATTACGTATACGCACCGGGTACAGTTCAATCATCAGTGGCAAGACTTGTAACATTTTTTTTTTTGGTTATCATTTGGTAAATTGAGTTCATACTGAAAATAAGGCCAACAAAAAAAAACAAATAATTAGCACAAAAACAGAAACGATCTTCAGGTGCGCGCATATTGGATTACAGCATGTAAGAGCCGACTTTGAAAACACGTTTCTAGAAATTTTGTTTACTTTGTGTAGCTGTTGTTGTAGTTGTTGTTTTTGTGTTGTAACTAACCGTAACCCTCACAGTGTGTTAGAGCCGCCGGTTTGAGCCACTTTCAGGCGGATAATAAGAGTTAAAACCAAGCTCAAAATAGAACTTGAATAAAATTATGAATATGGTTTATTATAACACATAACCACAACAGCTCAAGGAAGCAGCAGCGAAAAAACAACATTGCATGATTGATGCAAAAAAGCAGAAACTAAATAAAGGCATACAATTATAGATACCCTGTAACGAGATGGTTAAGGGTTTCACTTTTTCCTGGGTCCATGAGTTCCCTTACCTAAAAACATGAAATTGTTAGTTTAGTGAGCGACATGATCCAGCTTCAATGTTACTTTTTGTCTCATACATACAGTCAGTGAAGCAGTAAATACTGAACTTTCACCATTCGTGGGTAGAATTAAAGTCATGGTGCTCTAATGTATAACGCCTCTCCAAGAACGTCAGCCAAAGTTGTTGTCTCTGTAGTATCGATTTAAGTGCATGCTGTTGTGCATGCGCTCACTCTTGGGTGCTAGTGTATTTATCACCTCTTCTGCTCGGTTTTAGTACCGACAGGCTCGGATTTGGGGAGCCACGCTAGTTTTGGATAAATGCCCGGGACTTCACACCTATTGTGAAGCTCGCTAGCCTCTGTCAACGCCGTGAGAACACGAGTTCGGCGAATAATGTAAGCAGCCTTAACATCTCTCGAGTCGCCATCACTTCGGACACATCTCATAAACCGTTCTGCTCCAAGTCCATCCGGAAAGCGCACATCTGCATAGAGGCGGCACTCACAAAGCACATCTTTTATGCAGGAAAGTGTCAAGCTCGGAGCCTTAAGCCAAAGCCTTGACGACTGTAGACGAAGCTTTCGTTCGGGTTAAAATGATGTGTGCCACGTTCCGTATAGGCATCGCCCATGACGAAACTAAAGAGGAGGCACCTTTCTGTGTGCCATGTTTGGCTCTTTCTGCGCATATACGTTACAAGATCAACAGAAAACGTACAACGTGCAAACTTGATATTGACGACACATGTTCTTTATTCTTCGGTTCCGAATAACGCACCAGCGCAATGCGCCTCCTTCATTCCATTTGGCAGTGTGCCAAGTTATCGAGTGACGGACTGATGTAAATACATTTTTCCATTGGAATTGTGGTTTTACGTGGTGGGTCCCAAGCCCTACGAACAATCCTTCTAAGGCCTGGGCAAGCTTTGACCTGCTGAGGTGGTATTCTCTAACTCGCTCACCACACGGTGGTGTGTAGCCTCTTAACCATTCAAAACTTCTCTGCTGCCGATCTCAGCTTTAGAACCTATTAACTGCAAATCTATAATTCAAGGATAAATTCTAGGAAGGTACATACACCAAATTTGGTGTGTGATATAAGTCAAAATTATATATAAAAGCCAACCCTTCATCCATTTACATTTGTTACGTGCTTACCCTTGAAGTATCGATACCAAATTTGGTACACATATTTACTTCTTATCGAGGAAATGAGTACAGAGTATTCCACTTTCGGGGGGACTCGAAGGGACTGTGTGTAAAAACGCGAGCGTCCGTAAACAAATTTACATGTTTATGTAATAGCACACACACACACACACACACATGAAGAGGTACGCAAGTGCGCGCTTTGGCTGCATTGTTGTAATTATAATAATTACAATGCAGACACAGTTATGCGGCACACACACACACACACACACACATGAGCTTGTGTGCGTGGCAAGTCAACATCCTTCAGAGCATTCACACCCAGACTGATTGGAACTTAGCTCTAAAACATTCCAACGTTCCATTTTAGCAGCAGCTGATGCAAATCGCTTATCAAGCCATCGAGTCCAAGTAAATGCATTTGTCTGAGTGTATATATGAGTAACTCTGCGTATGTGCGTGAGTGTGTGTGTGCGTGAGCGTGTGCGTGAGTGTGTGCGTGAGTGACTAAGTAAGTAAATGACACGCGTTCAGTGACTATCACTTCACTTTACAATGCTGCTGCCTTGCAGTCTCTTCAGCTTGCAACTGCAGCTCTCAGCTCCCGGCTCCCAGCTCCCAGCTTCCAGCTCCAGTCAAGCGTTCGAAGAGTCGCTGCCAGCGGCTGACTGGCTGGCTGATAAGCTTCGGGGCTCTGCGGGCTTTACGCTGCTGTTGATGGCGGCAATACTTAATGCAAAAGGTCTTCTTTGTTGCTGGAGACTTTGAGTGCAGTGAGAGAAAAACAGCACGAGGTTTGCGCGGCGGCGGCGCTTGCTTATAGCAATTTACAATAACAACTACATATACTATGCATATAATAAAAGCAGCAACAGCATCCATAACAACAACAACAACGACGACGAGCGTCATCGACTACTACTACTCCACAACGAGCGATGTCGACGTTGATTGCCACGGAATGCCGTCAAACAGGTTAAAAATGTAGGTAGAAATTCAATTAAAAATTGGTTATTTATTTATTTTAGTATAAAGCATTTTGTTTTTGTTTTGCGTAAGTTTAAATATTACAAATATAGTAAGTAATCCATGCTTATAACTAACTTAAATGACAGACGATTGTCCGTCCAACACACGAAGCCAGACTCACTTTTACCAATACCAATAACACTGGGCTACAAGAAAAGTGTGCCCTTGGCTGAAATATAGCGCAAGCATATATTTTGCATCGAATTTTCATTACAAGCACGGTTTTTGCTTATTCCGAAACTCCGAAATGCACGCTAGCAGTAAGTCCAATTTTATTTAAATTTTTAGTATTTTAAAGAAATGAAATTACAGTACCCAGGCTCTTAAATTAGGTTTAGCGAATGTGTTACAAAGGGGACATTCTCTCCGTAATATATCCCGTACCCTGATCCATTAACTTTCACAGTCTTCAACGGATTTTGACGCGTGCTGAAACATAAGTTAGAAATGAACATTCAATCTTTTCGTACAAGCTTCATCTTTCTTTTTTTGTTTTTAAGTTTAAAGCTCGAACTTTAGATGGTTACTAGGGTACAAAAAGACCCTGAAATGGATATTGAAAGTCATTTTCGAGCATGCTTTCTTTCTTTTCCAAATACCAAAGTTTCGCTCTTTCTTCCAAATTCTTTAATAAGTCTTAAGATATTCGCAAAGAATCAATCTATTCGATTTCATTACATAATCCTTCGGAATACGCTCTCAGTGAGCTTCAACTGTTTAACAAAAAGTTTTCAAGATTGCGATTGGCTTTACTTAATGGTGAAACCTCTTTTCTTTTAAATCGATTTATCTTTAAAATTCCGCTAGATAAATGGAAACCTCTTGACGGGTTCGGGTAGCTACCCAACCGAACTGGTTCAAATTCCGATATTTTTAATTTGTTCAAAAATACAAACTTTACTATGAAAACTCACAAAAATTAATAAAAAGAATTAACAAAAACGATATTTTTTTTTATTATGGTAAAGTAGCCATATACTATATCTAAATAGTGCGTAATTTCCAACTAGCTGCTCATACACAAGGATGTGCCAGAGAACTCTGAACGGTTTTGCATATAATTTCATTTGGAAATCTCTCTGAAAACTCCGACGGTTAAATGTAATATGAGAAGTTTTCTTGGTTTTCGGTTCTGGAATCTGAACCCAAGCATCGCATAGACTGAAAACCGCCAACCGTACATCACAAGATATTTTTGATCCGAAGCAAGGGTATTAAATTGATTGTTATTTTGCTGACTAGTGTAATATTAAGCAGCATAATAATCTAATTTAATTAAGTTTTATTTATGTGACAGCCTGTGACAGAGTCAAACAGCCTGGCACCAAAAATGTCAATCAAAGTGCGCGAATTTGAAAGTGAAATCCAAACGCAGCATGTGGCAGCAGTCAGCAAAAACAACAAGAACAACAGCCTCAACTGGCTAGGAGGCCAGCTTGCCAGGCAGTCAGTCATTGAGTCTCTAAGCCAAGTTAACAGCTGCAGTCTAGAGCTGAAAGAAATGCCTAGATACAAAGTTACACGTAAGATTGCGAGTTAGTATCTGAAATTTGCATGGAAATCAATCAAAAGTTGCATTGCCTATAAGTGAAACAAGCGTTGCGCCAGTTATAACCAGCTTTTATTTACATATCATCATAATACTATATCAAACTACTATATCATATAATAGTCGTGTCTACGTATAAGGCGCTGCTAGCTGGATTTCTGTAACCGCAAAAAGCTAATTTTAGCTTGAGCTATTTTTAAATGCGGCCTACTAACAAATGATACTACGTCAAGCCACAACCCTTTAACTAAAGCCCATATACGATATGCCCAGTTATAGTCGTCGCTGTTGTTGTTGTTGTTGTTTTGCTCCCGAAGATCTCTCTTTATCACGCTCTTGCACTCTGGACTCTCTATAGCAACACACTTGTCGCTGTTCTCATGATCTTGAGTTCGCTTGATGGATCGTTTCAATTTGTGACCGTGACATGCATGATTAAGATACTAATGCGGTTTCAAATCGACTGCAGCAGCCACTGCTGTGAACCGCTCAAGCCACCACGCTACACCCCATAGCAGATACCAAAGAGACGAAAACCTTTAAAGCCCGATCTTCAACGATCTGCATTGGTATTTCTGGCCACATTTTTTACGCCAATTTTAACACGCTTTTCTTGTCTGAAATCTGAAATCATATGTATCTACAGCGCATAAATTCACCTTTCAATTCTGCCGAATAGCCGAAACAGCACGCTCTGCTTATTTATTGGCATAGATACTATAATATTATTATGGCCAGTTTGAAAGAACTCTTTGTTTTCCAGGAAGCTGCCATAGCTAAACTATAGCATTTGATATATGCTGGAAAATCTTCGGGGAATATTGTCTATGGCATACGTGTACTTTGTGCTATCTATCAATATAAGTTTATTTCTTTTGTTTGCTTGCGTTTCAATAAAATTCATGGGGAATCATCAGTTTAATTGCTGGAATTTAATGAACTGCGATTTATAAAGCGCCACTGGCTAAATTTTTACTACTCATGCTGAAAAAGCCTTTAAACTACTTAACCGAAATGATCGAATTCAGGTCAGCATAAAAGTGCCGTTATCTTTAATAGTCGCAGCATCTGAGTTGTAAAGCATAAGATTACTTGCACTTAAAACGTTAAGAACTCTGGGGCATTAGATTAAGCAAACTAGTTTATCCAAACAATTACATATAGAAAGTAATCCCAGAATTGTTTGTCAGCTGTGTGAAAACCTGATTCTTAACTAGTTGTGCCTGCAACTTTTATGAAATTATAAACTGATTTAAAAACTTTAGCTTTAAAGCAGGCATCGGCAAAATCAGCAGAGAAGGTGCCAATGGCTATATGTTGCTATATATATATCGCTGGCACACAAATACTATCGCAGCGAGTTAAGTTCTGTCAAAGTCACTGCTGTCGCCACCGATCACTGCTCTTAGGCTCTATTTACTATTTATTGCCACATGTAATTAGATCAGACTGATCGAGTCGCTTAGCTGTTGGATAAAGAACAGCTATGTATCCTTTTTCAGCCACCCAACTCGCCGCTTCCATGTACTATTAACGGTAATTTTCACTGATGGAACTATCAGCTATACATTGAAAGCAGCAAGGTGACATTCGCCGAAAAAGCAGGATAAGAAAACCCTTCCTACTTTCAAGCTTCATCTTGAAAGTGTATCACAGCTCTGCATTCTAATATAGGGCGTAGACTTTTCCAACATCTTTCTGTGAAAGTGGGGTTTTATGCGATGTGTCATAAACTCGACGCACAACCCTGTCATCCTAGTGAAAGCTGCGCTGTCCTCAGAAGCTCACTTCCTTAAAATTAGTTGGGGCACTACTGGTAGTTTGTGCAACACCTTGGCTAAGGTAGAGACATGGACAACCTTGTTCGTTTCCAAGAGAAATGATCCTTGGCCGTTACATTGGGTCGACTTAATGAAAAGCGGCCATATTCAGAACATTTCCCTTTCTCGATTTTGCCTACGAGTGAGTCGGTTTGACAGAGACAGCAACACAAGCAGCCTCATACATACGCTGTGCTGAAATTGATTACCTCTTAACAAAAATTTTGAATTTCTGAACGGTTCAGGATTCGACTCAATTACTTTCAAGCTGTTTGCTTTAGCCTGGGCAACTATTTCTTTGCCTTTACAAAAACTAGCAGAACTCGGCTAATAAACGATATGCATGGCCAAGTTTTCGAATTTTTTTTAAGAATCAATTTATCGAATCCAAAAATAAACCATTAAAGTTTTTTTTTTAATTCATTTCTTCACCAGTAAAGAAAAGAAGTATTTTCTTTTTCGAAAACAATTTTGAGTTCATTGCCCTGTAATTTGCAATTGAATCAATTTAGACCAAAAGTTTTTGCTAGACATAAATTTATATTGAATTATTTTCAATTCGAGTCACAATTATTTCCATCGTCAGTAAGGTTCCCAAGATATATGAGATTAGCTGACTCCGAAACTTGCGAAATCTCGAATTTTTCGAGATAGCGAACATATAAAACGGTGCTAGGAAATCCAAAATGGTTTCCGGATTTGAAATCAGCGATCCAAAATGTACCGGAAAATGTATGTTTTAGTCATAGGCATTCCATTGAGATCAAATTTGTTACATAGTGCAATCTTAAGAGGTTGATTAACTAAAATTTCCACTTGTGACCCAGTTTGTAGTGACATTGAAAACTCTGTGCAAATATTCGCTTTAGTATATTAAAAATATAGAATAGATATAGAACTTACTGCATTTTCATTGTCAGCCTTCACTTTTCGGGGTAGTTGAACTTATCCAACTATATCTGTGCATTAATATTGTACTATAAAAACAGTTTCTTATATTCAAATATCAAAAAGCAGCGAATTTACCTTGGAATTTTCATGCCACTTTGGAAATGTAAATAAATAAACCATAAAAGTCAATTGAACGCCATGCGAAGAATTTAAAAATGCTCCAATAAATGTTCGAGCATAAACTAAAACTCAAACAAACTATATAAATAAAAACTAAAATTAAAATCATTTATGGCCTTATAATAAGCCCAGGCAGCCATAAAAATTTATGTATAGCCAAATTCACGTATAAATTAAAATAAGTGAAATACTTTGAAATGTTAATTGCGCTATACAAACGCTTGCCCGATGCTAATGGCCAAACATAAATTCCACTCAGATGCTAAATATGAAGGTATCTACAGCTGCTGCAACACCCACACAGATACGAGTATCTGTGTGTGTGTGTGTGTGTGTGTGTATCTGTGTGTGTGTATCTGTGTGCAGCTGTTTGCCGGCCGGCAAGCCGCGCGCATATGTATGCAATATGTTTTTGTTTTGGCGAAATGCGTTTCAAGGTTGCTTTTTCACAAACAGTTGGGAGCTGTTGGGGGGCTTTGGGGCATGCCATATAGTTTTTCCATGAAAAACGCTTTTCAACACTGCCACAAATCAAAATATGCGCCGCAAAACACAATATTTCGACAGTTTCACAATCGAGTGAAATAAATTTACAGGTGGGTGACTTGCACAAATAATCAACAAGTGAAAATTAACAACATTTAATTACGTATACGCTTAGTTTTCATAGTTTCAAAGTTGCAAATGATTGTGCAAATTTGTAGATACACTAACCACACGCCCACCCATATGATCGATCTATCTGTGCAGTGTATTTTCAGTTGGAATACTTGGGAATCGGCAGCCGCCAGTTGCCATTTGGTAGTTGTTGTTGTTGTGTGGTCAAGGTTAAATAAATATACATAAAATCAAGTCCAATAACTGCGACGCTAAAAACACGCACCTCACAGATACATGCAGACGAGTTGCCTCTAAAATAGAGTTGGACTGTTTAGTGAAAATGCTGCAAATTTCGCGTGAATCTCTCTGAAGTTTCACGCATTTCACGAGCGCTTTATTGTGAATTTTTTCTTGGAGAACTAAAGGTTTCATTACTGTATTAGGGTATTTCCACAGAAAAGTTCACTCTTCATCTGAATTTTTTTCACAAATTGGGCTCTTTTTAAGAATATAGAGCTTAACTCAGTTGCCCTGATTAAACATTTTAATTACTTTAATATTATGATTGCACTCACTCATTTCGGTCACGTCACGTATCACTGTTTGCTTGCAGCTTTTCAACAATTTTTTTTTGCATATTGAAGAAAGAAATGACCTTAGATATGCCCATATCCAAAATTAATTGCATAACAAACCGAACGAACAACTATTTGGCAGATCAAAAGGAGACCTAACACTTAAAAAAAAAATTCTTTTTTTTTATTATTATTTTTTCCTCTCGCCCTATAAAATACAACTTTTTGCGTCTTAATCTATTTTTCCCCTTAACTACTGTCGCGCGTATTGGTGAACGCAGCGAGCAGGGCGCGGATACCCTTAGTTTTTCTTAAATAATTTGTATTTTCCTACTTCAATATTGTAGGAACAGTTGCAAAACAAAAAATCTCACTAAAAACACTTATTCAGCGGTCCGAATCGGTCAAATCTCTTGTTTGAATTGTTTTTACATTTCTTTTTTATCGCAATTGAAAACGTAATCGAGAAAAAATGTTTCTTAAATAAAAAAAGGAACGAAACTGTAACCGATGTTCTAATATCGGAAATGAATCACTTGTCAAAGTTTGACGTATGCTTAAACCGCAAGCGAAAACAGCATTTTCACACGATTTGTCGAGAAGGGAATAGAGTTGAGTTTTCATGCAAGAAAGCTTATCTTGCTAGAAACATGTTGTCCATCTAACAATATGGCTTTGCCCAACACTTTAGAAAGACTAGAATTATAAATCTCAAAACGGTTTTGACCAAAATTTCATTTAAATTCACTAGAGAAATACTTCGCTTAAATGCTTTATTGTAAGATTTTCCACGTTTTTCACTGTCACAGTGACGAAATGCTCCTTGGCTGATATTCACCTTAAAAACGTATCTGACATACTCAGTGGTGTGCCAGAAATCTCTAGACGGTTTTGCGTAAAATTACGTTTAACTTTTCTTGAAAACTTTTTAAATTTTCCATTCTCTAAAAGAATGTTCTGTCACATTGACGAAATGCTTTTTGATTGAAATTCGTTTTAAAGAGATATATAAAAAACTGCTTTGGGGTGAAAGAGATTTCAGGCGCAACGCCAACTGAAAAATTGTTATGTTGTTTCGTGTTTTATAGATAACTATTTAGAGGTTTCTAGTTGCGATCTGTGGAATTGAATTTTTATACATATTCGTTCGTGACAGTCGTGTCTTAAGCACGCGCTCAACTCTACTTTAGACTTATCGAAGCTGCATTTAGCTGTATCTTTATATCTGTATCTGTATCTGTATCTGCAGCTCTATCTATAGCTGTATCTTTGGCATAGTAGCCGGCACTGCAGGACATCAGCAAAACTTAGCAGGCGCGCGCACTTTTTAACGATTTCAACAAAAATATTTCGTTTTTGCGCTGCTCATTAATTCGTTTCGATTAAAAATTGTTTTTTGCTCATCTCTTGGCTGCTCTTGCGGCATGTTGTGCATAAAAATCACAGCGTGTTGTCAATGCCACAAACACACGAAAAGCAGCAAAAACTGTGGCAAGCTTGGGCGCCGGCGGTGCGTGCGGCATGTTGGCTTCAAGCCGAGGTTGCCGTTGCAACCAAATAATGTTTGCAATCATTTTATCTAGTGGCAAGAGCAACCCAAAAGCCACTTGCCGCCGCATTTGGCACTGAAATTTTTATGTTTTCCCATGGCAACATTTGTGATTTTTTGGTTTTTTTCTGCCACACAATTCTTTTTTCCCCCGATTTTGTTTAGAGTTTCGTCTATGTGCAATTGTTTCGCAGTCGATTTGTTTATTATAAAGTTCCAGCTACATATGGTCGAAATATGTATCTTAAAGATACGTGCCACTTGTTTCTACTTTTGTTGGGCGTTTTTTCGCCTCTCTGTTTTGGTTTTAAGTGTGTTAAACATTGTGTATACTTAATATAAATATCTATGTACATATATATGCATATATTTACTTATTATGGTTGCATTTGGCTTATTTACTGGGAGCATTTCTTCTGGTTTCGATTTTGTTTGGCGTGTGTGTCTGTATATAGAGATATATAATTTAAACAATTTCTGCCAATGCATGGAAAATGTACTACTAACTTGAGATCACGTAATCAGTGCAAAAATGCTCTGCGGTACTTTTTCCTTTCAAACACACATTCTTTAGCTATGTTTAACGGGAAAAGCAATTTCAAAGTCAATTACGCAGAATATAGGCGAATTTTCAGAAAGTGTTTTCATTATAGTTATTTCAGTGCGAATATATATTTAGATAGAGGAAGACAAGAAGCGTTTAGTATATCTATTTGGGGATTGTGAGCGACCTAATCCGAGATGTAAACAAGTTGTTTTCTTAGTAATTATTTCAACGTAAATTGATTGATTGTAATCAGATTGATGCAAATATACATCAGTATGTTACGGAATGGTGTCTTGGAAGATTAGAGTGCCTCTATTTTGCTTTGAAGATATCAAAAAAATAAAAAAATTAAGCGTTTTCCAAGTGATACGCACGAAAGTAAACGCAAATTAATACCTTAAATATTTGTATACAAAGTTTGGTAGTTTATTTTGAAAGTTCATCAAGCCCATTAATGTACGAAAAATGAGATCACATAAGTATTCTCACGGCTGGTTAAACTTACATCGATGCGATTGACGACATTTTTCGAAAGGAACGATTTAACGCATTTATCTAGTCAATGATGTTGTTTTATCGATCTTAAATAGTACTAAGGCTTATCATAAGAACTCTAATAGAGTTCAATTGCATGATCTTGCAGAAGCAATTTTTGAAGAACGTTTGTAATAAGTCGATAATCTCACGCCTAGTGGTAATGCAATTTCTGCCCTTTTGTTGAAAACAGAGTTCGCAAAGACCCGTCAACCTTTTTAGCGTGTCTTTTTGGGTTTCTATTCGCTTATGTTTTTCCAGGACCACTTTGTATTTAAAAACAGACAAAAGGTCTTCTGTGCACACACATGACTTGTGAGCTTGTGTGCCTGTGTGTGCGTCTAAAACAAGCCTTAATTAAACTAAACATATTTGAACATACATACATACTATATGTATGGCTCGCGCCTCAGGTGCACAACTACGCCACACAACAACAACAACAACGGAAGGACCTTTGCGCCTTTCCGTTTGTTCTTTTCGGTCTTTTACGAGCACATACTTTGTGTGCGCGTAAGCAAATGATTTCTGTTAAGCTGTTTCTACAAGACCGGCCAGAATTTCGGTTCAACCGTTAAAACAAGTGCTTCGACACAAGCGCAACGAAAACGTACATTCCCGTTGCTCCAAATGTTGCAGTTTTGCCTGTTAATTGTACAAAAATAAAATGTTTCATTTGGCTGCTGTGGCGACCAAAAAATTTACAAAGTATGCTTTCCCCCCCGCCCACCATTTTTGTAGTGCTCTTGAAAGACATTTGTGCGGTCTTAAATCCAAAACGAATTCAGAGCGATAAGTGTGCACGTATTCATCTAAAAATTGACATATTGATGAAAGAAATGAATATTGTATTCTTTGTTAAATCGGCGTTTCACTTCATTTGAACAAGCCTATGATTTTACGCTTAGTATTCCGATTAGCTTTGGCTCATATAAGACACATAACTTTGCAAGTTTGTTCCAAAATAAGGATTAGTTGAGCACTGTTCTTACTTAATTGTTCTTACTCATGCACTTAAGAGGTTGTTGGCCCCTTGCGATGCCATAGAATCTTAAGATTGTTTAATCGTATTTTGAGGTTCCCATCCGAAGTACCATATTTAAAGAAACTTTCTCTGAAAGGGTACGCGGGAACCCCAGTATTGCGAAATAATTCTTGCTTAGTGCGATACAGCGACGGAAAAGGTGCTTCACTCTTTCCCTCTCTAATTTGTATAGACAACTTCTGTAGAACGCCTTGTATGGGACACCAGCATTTAAAGCATATACCTCTACGAAGCAGTGGCCAAAGAAAGATTTCAACCTATTTCCCTTGCACTCCAGAGGCCTACGATCTGCATGGATTTATGTCCGTGGCTTAAAGCTATTCGAGGGCACATCGTTTCGTAGTGACACAATATACTATATTAAGAAGAATGCCGAGAATTTCAGTATGAGTATGGAGTTGCATAGCTGTAAAGCCAGCCAAAAAACGACCTTAACGTGCACTTTATATAAAAAATGTTGCCATTTATTCAAAAGTTGCACCTTTCTGATGAGTAAACAGGAAATTTCGGTAACTCAAGTAGTCATTGGACTTTACACTGAAAAGGATTAGGAAAGAAGTGTATACGTAGAACGGCATGCAGTTTCTGCCAAAGGGTTGGCTGTTGGGATATTCTCTTACTCATTAGTCTTCCATCTCATATACGGCTTGGTAGCGAAGGGAGATATTGGTATCCTCATATTCAACAGTATATTTTAGTCCAACAAACTATGGACTTATCTTCAGAATGAAAGGCACTTAGATGTAGTTTGGTGTGCATTTTTGTTTTGAGCTCGTATACGGACGTAAGGTCCCTAATGCCGTTAAGGAAGGCCTTGACACGTCCAATCATTAAAGGATGAATTGCTTCTCTCTCTCTTTCACTCACTCACAAAAATTAGGGGGATTAAAGTACACATCGATCTCAGAGTCGGCGTTACCCGCAGTCATGTCAATTTCGATATATTATCTGTTCTATTTCTAGATGGCGATAAAATACATGCACCCAATAACGGCTCAAAGATTTTAAATAAAATAACTGTTTATATGGAAAACACTAACTGTAATGTAAAACTCGTCTAAAGCAAACGATTTAAAGCTTTGACTTTCCCAGCTTATGTACTTATGTACGCAAACACAAAGACGACAAATATCACGCATACGCAGCATAAGCCACACACTTTCCACAAATATTGCTGCAGTTCAATGAGAAATGCATTTAAAATACTATGCTAATTATATGCCAAAGTGGTTCAAAATTGATAACCACACTCTGCAGCAAGTTGAAAATCATAATTTTCACCAATACAATTTTCCAAAAAGAAAAAAAAATGAAAAAAACGCTAATCGCTCGAGTGGCCGAAGTGGCTAATGGGGGAATGTGTCCGCCGGTCAATGTTTGTTATTAGCCAAGTGCCCACACGCTTGCTGCAGTGCTTCATACATAAATTATTAACAGCTAGCAAAGCAAATAAATAAACAAACATTGAGCGTAGCAGAAGCTTCAAAAACGATCGTTGATCATCGCCAACGCTAAAGCTGTCATCATTCATAGCTCTGGCCAGAGGAAAAGCAGAGGGCTGGTTGCCTTTACAGCTGCAACTTTGAGCAGAGTTCGACTTGGCCCTGGCATTGGAGGTTGGGGCAATCTGGTCAAAAAATTTGCCGGGCACAAACAATTAATTTGCCTGGGACTTGTCTTGGCCAAATGCTAAGGGCATTACCAACTACTTAACAGCAAATCACTAAACATGTTTAAATATTTTCGTTTTACTGTGCTTTTTACATGCACAGCTCGTTATGAGTGTCACACTGTGCAAACAACAGCTACAACTTGGCCAGTAGCTCGTTTGGGCCATGTTTGTGTTTGCTTGTGACATTAGTTGGTTGTTGTTGTTTGTGGCGGCAAAAGTAGAAAGACGCTTGACAACTGCGAGGAAGCCTTGACAAAAGAAATGAACTGTTTTAAAGTGCTCCCGTACTGGAGCTCCAGCTGCCGCTTAGAGCCAACTCAATCTCAGCGGAAAACTACAAAACCCAAATTGAAAAATCATCGTCTTGGTCTCACAGTCAGCTGCTTTGGTGTCAGCTCCGTACGTTCTGGATGCCTGTCAATATTTGCCTAAGAAATTTTTCACATTACCAGCAGGCGAGCAGCTTGTTAAGAGACCCAGCATAGGATGAAGTCTGGCAGAGCTCTAGTCTGCGCCCGGCGCATGTTGAGTGAAATGTAACCAAGATACAAGATACACACACACACACATAGCCACCGCTGCATTGTTTGCATAGCTTCGAGTTGGGTCTTGAGGGAAACTGTAAAGGGCAGGCGCTCGGCCTGGTCAACATAGTTGTGTGTGTGTGTGTGTTGTTTGATGTCGGCCTCGTTAAGAGCCAACGATGCCCAAGAGTTGGCCAACGCAGTCATCTTTTTATTTACTCTAAAAGAGCACACGGAACAGTGGCTCACGGCTGCGGCTTACTTTGCATTAAGTTATTTTCATTTTCAATAGGCCATGTCGAGGCAGAGACTCCAAGCCGAGAGCCTAGCTTAGCTCAGCTCCTGGCTGGAGTGTTTTCTCTATATGCACTTGGCGCGGATTTAAGTGCTCTCTAAACTGTTGAACTTCACTTGTTCTCTCGAGCTATTAAGCCACTTCAGTGCATACTTTTCGTAGTTCAGGTACAAAAGTTTCCTGGAATTATGCAAATTTTCGACATTGTAATGTTCGTTGATGAGCGTGTGATTTATGCCCATAAATCGCTCTATCAGCTACTTCTGATTGCATAATTAATGATGAGCTTGTAACATTTGGTAGCCAAGTGTGGGAAACAATTGTTTGGCTCCATACAAAACAGACTGCTGCTGCGCGTTTTCTAGCTCTATGCATATGTATCTATAAGATACATTTTGTTTATTTATGTTTTAAAATGTATGCGCTGCCTGCAGCTTTGTTGCAAAAATTGATTTGCCAAAAATTTGCTGTGTGCCATCATTAGGGCAGAAAATCGACATCAGCGCAATTATCAAAAACATGTTCGCAAGTTTAACGCGAACATTTTCTTGCACATACTAATACAAGACTACCTGGGACCTGGGTCTTCCTGGCCCCAGCACGTCCAGGTGTTTGCCCCAACGCCGTTTCAACCATAAATTAGCAATTAAATTAGCTTGTGCGAAAAAAAACACACATTTTCAAACTAAATATTGAAACGCAGAAAGGCATGCCATAGTACAATTCAATAAAATAACAATGTACAGTGGTACAAGGGTTATATGTTTTGGCCACAAAAGATAATGCAACATTGTTTGGAGCAAACAGTGAAATTGCTAAAAACTATACTGCTTTCCCATATAAGATTAAAAGATTTATCAAATTTTTTCTTCTTTTTCGTATTTTGTGTGAAGCGAAGTCCTTTTTCACCAAACTTGGACAATATGGTACTTTAGCCAGCAGGAAGGTTTAACGAAGGTTTAATCCCGACATCTAGATATAAATACACCAGCTTGGTATTATTTGCGTTTTCGTCATCTGACAGATACCACTCAGGGCCATCATCGTCCAGTTGACTTAGAGATTGGAGTTCTTGCGTGAGCTGAGACGTTTTTGACGTATAGCTTTAAGGATACGGTCGGATTCTTCAGTCTTGTCGGCATCGGCATTGCCATCCGACTTTTATACCTTTATAAAAATGTGGTTAAAGTCAAAGTTTAACTCCATTTTCTAAGCCTCAATCAGGTGAAAGTGCGGATACAAAAGATCAGACAATTTAGTTCGTGCTTCCAAATCATTCGGTGTGAACATATTGATAAACACAGATACAAAAGGTTGGAGTTCGCCCGGTCATAGCACGAGGGAAATATGAAACAAACTTTTTGAAGCAGATGTTATAAAGTTGCATGTTTATGTTTTAACAGTGTTAAAACGTTTATTCACACCTCGTATGGAAGTCATCTTCGTTGTCATCAGCTAAAACTGTCTCACAGGCTTCATAATAAGAATTTCTGGATATCACCAACATGCGGAAGAAGCCCGTTGTAACGTTAAACAAATTTCAGCTTAGGAATTAAGAAAAACAGATTCCATTTACGAATTTTCATTTGCTTGAAAATGTTTTCACTGAAAAGGGCTGAGTCCATTCGATTTGACAGTGCAGCTTATCGTAATAGTTACGCTTATTTCATTATTCAATATCTACTATTGTTTTTGTTGTTTCATTATTTGCCTAGTAGAGTATACAGCAGCCGTTTAAAGCCATTGGAATCGTCATTGAGAACAGACCAAAAGCCAGATTAATGACTTGCTGAAACATTCCAATAAATCGTGAAAATAAATTCTTAAGTGTATGGCTTAAGAACGGGAGCGTTTTAGGAAGATAAGCAAATTATTGGCAAAACCTGTTCCGCTGATGAAATTTCAATTTCTAAATTTCCAGCTTCAAAACAAGTCAACCGGACTTTGAGTAAATCGGCTTATTTATAATAAATTAACAATTAATTTTAAAAAGCGAAAGTAAATAAGCAAAATTAATTATAGACACAAAAACGCATTTAATCCGATAAATTCCCAGACAAAACCAAGTGCGTTTTAAACACAAAGATTGAGCAATTAAATTGATGTTGAAACAGAACTGAACCGTTGAAAATCTTGGTGAGGTTCAGATCTCCGGTTCCCAAGACGCATATAAACCAAGATTTTGATTCGGAATAAGGCTGACAATAATGTGTTTTTAGAATACTCAGAGTTGTAGAAAAAAAACTCGTTCACTCGCATATCAGGCCAACAGGATTGCTGTTCGTTGTGCCAGATATCTGCTTTAATTGAAATTGAACCAAAAATTAAGTAAAGTGATCCGGAAACCTATTCGGTAAGCGTTTGATCAATCTTATTGTTCTCAAGATATTGCAAAACCAACTTTTTGGTATTGATATTAATGTTACCAGTGTTCGCCTTGTCATCGACGACTTAGTACATGCTCTCATAGGAGCATACAGCGTAGAGGAGAAAATAATACACGAAATAACAACGTTTGTGTGTACTATGTATATATTTTATGGCTGTTTTTTTATTTAAAATGTCAACATATCCAAGTGAAAAATTATATTCTGCTACCCGCAAACATGTTATCTTTCGAATGGCATAGGTTTTACCTCATAACATTTTGTTATTGCGAAGTAATCGGTACCCCACTGAATTTTTGCTTAGTGTATTCATATATAGATTGATGTGCCTTAGGTGGACAGTCACTCGTATGCCGTCAGGATCATATGTTGTTATGCCTTTATGTCAATTATCAATTAAGGAAGCATGTGAAGTCAAGGAATTGAAACAAAAAGAGAACTGAGAGCTGAGGGTATAGATATAAGTCTTCTGAGTCCTCAACCATTTGGGAGACCTCTTTAATGATATGCACCAACTCACATAAATAATGATCATGATAGTTTGATAACATCCATCAGTTCGTTCAATTCGTCACAATTATATTAAATCGTTTCCCCTCAGTGGTAACGTCATTTACGAACAGCAGATTCACACGTAATTACAATTCTTTAAGGCAAAGTCTATCAGGATTGAAAAGCAATCGTTTATTTCGAGCCTGAATGCTGCGAAGTGGAAAAAGAAGCAAGTGCTTTTCATATTGGGGAATCCAAACGCTAAATAAATACTGTAAAATAGGACGTACGAGAGCAGTATAAAAGAGTTTGATAGTAAAGGGGTAGTTACTCTTTGAACTTAAACTTTCAATAAAAAGTTTTGTTCAAACGAACTAGTGCGGAGCTGCTTTTGTTTGCGGGTTGGTAATGTTCAGATTTAAATCACAAAAAGTAAGAGCAGTTTTGCGCTACGACTTTATTGCACTTTGAATATTGACAGCCAAAGTCTTATGGAGAAAAGTATAACATCGATAAAAAGAAATTGACAGTGCTTGAGCTTAGGCAAAGGTCTTCCAATGGCTCTGCCTTCCAACTACCCTTGTCATAGAAATACACTGAGAAACTTGTGATATCATGTTGAAATGAATACTAAAGTGTAGTCTTTTACATCTGTATTCGAATTAAACGATACTCTTCGTAAGGACCTTTTACAAGCTTTTCACAACCAAGAATATCAATCTGAGTTTTTGGCTAACCTGCTTGATCACTCCTGAACCACTGTGCACTGCTGTTGCCTAACCAACACACACATAAAAAGCAACAAAAATTAAGTCTATTGAATAGAAGTGCGTCGCTTATATTAAGGAAAAACTTGCTATGCGCGAAGAGACAGAGAGAGAGAGAGAGAGAGAGAGTGAGTTAGTGAGTGAGAGAGAGGTGGTGTGTGCGGCACAGTGGAACTACGCTGCTCGTTTTTGGCGCGTTTGCTTTTCGCGATTAATGCGCTTGTGTAAATAAACAATAAATATTAAGTACGCTACACGCCGAGCGCAAAGTTCTCAGAAGTGGCCACAGTCTCTGGGATTCGGGCGCGCAATTAAATGTATCAGTTTATGCTGGGCACCCATTGTGGGTGGCATGCACTATCAGTCGGGACCCAGACAGTGTAGATACAGATACAGATATAGATACAAATGTATCTGGCTGCCCAAAAGTCTGTTTGGAGTGCTTGGCAGCAGCGGTAATGTTTGAGCATATCCAAGGCATAACGCACAATTTGCATTGATTGCATCTGTATCTGTATCTTTTGTATCTGTATCTTGTTGTTGGCATAACTGTCTGTCTATGAATGCAGTAAATATCATTGATTTGCGCAGCAATCTGCTTATTGTGTAATAAATTAATGCACTTGGCTTGATTTCATTGGCAATTTAGGAGACTTGTGGAAAGTTGGGTTTTCCTAAAACAATCGATGTTTAGATACATGTACATATGTATATATGTGTATGGCCTAGGCACACGCCTTAGACGCCATCTGGCTAGCAATTTTCAGCGAATTAAGCACACAGGTATTACTAGTAGACGTAGTTTTTGTGTATTTGCTTATATAATAATGGCAGTACGCGGAATGGCAATCAAAGGTCAAGGTGGCACTATAAGAGTTTTAGCTGGAAATTGCCAAAAATTGAAAAGCGTGTAGACCTTTGCTGCTTGATTGGTCAAGCGAGCGAGTTGTAGCTTTTGAAGCAAGACGTATCTGTAGCTGGAACTATATGTATGAGAAGTGCGCGTGCTGTACGCTTTTGATGTTGATTAATTGCAAAAGTTGCTGATTGATTTTTATTGCAAATATTGATAAAAAGTTTTGTATTAATTAAGGTGAAAAACACGCATTTAGTGTTAATTGGAAAATGGTTATTGAAACTAAACAGATACAGCAGCTAGCTATAGCTAAAGATACAGATACAGATACGCTGCACAAACAAACAGCAACACCAACACCAACACACACACGCACCATGAACAACAAACAAACAGAGCGTGAGATACAGCATATACGTAATAGTAACAGAGCAAAAGATACAAGTTGCATTTTGTAGAATGTACAAATTAACGCAACCGAAATATAAAGTTTTGTTAGCTCAAAAAAAAAAAACTACACACAACTAGTACATACAACAAGCTAACATTTGATTTATGCTCAACTTTGATATTTACCGCCTAATAAACAAAAAATTAACGTTGAAACAACTGCGCCCAGCCATGGCCACAAAATGTATCTACAAGCTACATACACTTGTATCTAAGCCGCTTGTGATTTTCGCTTTGATTTGATTTGTACCAAAAGCCAAAGGCAGGCAAATTCAAAGGCTAGCGCCTTGAAGTGCCTTGACGTGCAACCGTCTGTCAGTGTGGCAATTAAACAACATCGAAACCAAATCCACAGAGCTCCTGAGCAGACCAAGACGTTGAGCGTTGAAATGCTTTGCGCTAATATTTGGTATTTGTTTGTTGTGCAGCTAGAACCAAGCACCAAGCACCAAGCCCACCATGTATGCAACTGAAAATGTCAATCATTTGGCCATCTATAACTTGTGTGCGATCTGATTACAGCAGTGTTGCAGCGCATTTTGTGCCACTGTGCGCATGTAATTAGTCAACTGAAGTGGCCAAAGGGCACATCAGTCAGCGCTAGCAGGCGGTGCGCCTTGAAGTTTCCAGCTAGGATCTGGCCCGTAGACGCCTGCCAGTCTCAGCAGAGACAGTTACCCACACACACGCGCTCTTACTGAGTCCTGAGCCAACTTGACAGCCATAAATTATTGGCAGTGCAGTTGTTGGCCACTCAATTGGCATGGCTAATGCGATGGCTACTCATAAATTTATTATTTTTTAATTAAACGTACAATGAATTGCAATTCCAATGTGATGTCTAGGGCTGGAATGCACACTGAGAGAAATGGGTAGGTTACAGTTTGTAAGATGAAAGGGATGTTGATTAGCTGCTGTTTATAAATGGGGTCACCACTGAGAGCTGCGTCAAACTGTTACGATTTGTGACCATGGGTGAGGAAGGTGCTCCGAAAAAGTGACGTCAAAATTACAGTCAAAGAATTCAATTGAAAATGCTTGTTTTTTTTTCTTTTGTTAAAGTGATTTGTGACGTCACGTTAAGGAGCTGATCATTAAATTGTGACAATTTGTGGCTTTGGGTAAAAAATTGTAGTGCCGTCTCTTGGGTCGCCCATGTGGTGAACGGGTTAGAGAATACCACCTCAGCAGGTCAAAGCTTGTCGTATGAGGCGACTAACAATGACACTGGGTTCTTTCGAGACCAATAGAGCCACCCCAGGCCTTAAAAGGATTATAAGTGCAGTTTTGGACCCACCACGTAAAACCAAAATTCCAATGAAAGATTGTATTTGCATCAGGCCGTTAACCGATAACGGGTTGTTATGGGCAGTTAAGAAAAAGAATACTTCTTTTAGGAACTCTTGAGGAAATGGCACATTTCTGAGTGCCAATCACTTTTATAAAACTGGTAAAACTTTAAAATGGATCTGTTGACGCTTTCATGTTTAGGCTCCAAGTTCTGATACCATATATTCAGCTACTGGATAACTTTTGTTGCTATAGCATAGGCACTAAGAGGATAAAGCTGAGAAATCAGTTATATCATAAAAAGATAAATCTCACCAAAAAAAGAAAGTTCATTGCCTAAACTGAACAAGGTGGCGCCTCTGGTATTAACGGAAAAACTGATGACATTCCCCTCATAAGCTTATTAATATAAGAATTATTAACTTCATCTTAACAACACGGGACATTTCCATCGCGTTTTATTTTCTTTTTCGATGTGGCATGAATTTGTCCAAGTTCACGCAGGGCCAACCCTGACTACACTTGAGTACAATCTTGACAACACGCTACGTTTTAGCTTCGAGATCACAAGAACCTTGACGATTTCACGATTAAACACTAAGCTCTAATACTATGTCTTGACGTCTTAGTACTAAAATGAGAAAATGCTAGATGTCAATGAACCAGTAATCAGTCATTTAATGAAAAGTTAGCTTTCAGTACATAACTCTGCTTCTGATGTTAACTTGCTGATCTTGACGACTGACCAACCCCGAAAATATTGCCCTTTTATCAGTTTGTTCTAACAAGAACTCTTGCCTACTCTTGCCTACCGTTTTCCAAACTTTTGGCAACAAACTTGCTTGAATCATGCGCTCAGTGCAAGTGGACTATGGCTAGACTCTGACAGTCAGCGCCTTGGCCATTTATGGCCAGCCATACTGGCCGCCAGTTGGCCAAGTTTGAGCTTGAATGAAGCTTTGCCACTGCCACGACTGCCCGGAAACAACTCATTATCCTAATTAAAACGTGCGCCAAGCGCGCCTGCTGCCATATATGAGCAATGCACGCGATCTGGCAATTCGCTCGGACTGCATCCAGCCGCTGGATGCTGGTACTGTTGCTGCTGACGCGAGAGCTTGCGCTGCATGCGAAATTAGATGACTGCGTCGATGATGACGATGATGACGACTGTCTTCATTCATACGCACCGTGGCCATTCACTATTGCCATGCCAGCTATGCGTTCCAAATCTGCAACAAACGGCAGCGGTGCCAGCAGCAGTCGCATCTTGTTCTGCCCAAAACGGGTGAGGCGCGTTCATTGTCATGCGTTGCATTACAACATGCCAGCTGGCAGCAGTGGCAACAACAACAAGAACAACAACAACAGCAACTACATTTCGTATGCGCAACTACGCTGGCCAATTGCTAGAACAGCGGCGCATAGTTGTTGCAACATTGCGGCTGCTCAACATGTTGCTGCGCCATGTTGCATACTGATCAATCATCAGGCATCACGGCAACAACAGCAGCGGCAGCGGCCGTGCTTGGTGCGGCATCTTTTGCGCTGGGCACACAGTTGACATGAATGACTTTAACCATTTTTGGTGTCTAGTTAAATGCTGGCAACATCTGTGCGCTGCAATTGCATTCATAATGAGATTTGCCGAGCGCCTCCTTTGCTGCCACTGCCACACAGCATTCCATACGGCTGAGGCATTTGCTGGCTATGAATGAATGCGGCAGGCAGGCAGCCGGTTTGACACAGCTTGGCTTTGGTGGCGCATCAACTGCCAGCTGCCACTCCAAGTTATCGAACAGAAGTTGCCACTTTGCCACAGGCATCTAACTCTTCTTCAGTTGATCAATTTTCCAGCAAAGTTTATAAATTATTTTCAATGTCAAACATGCGGCTTATAAATAAACAAGTTACACTTTTGAGCGTCCAAAACCATAACAACTATAAATAGCTACCGCAGTGTATGAGCTACATTTGTATCTTTTTGCGTGCCAGCAAAACCAACACAACACAACAACATTAGCTTAAACAAACAAACAAATTACACTTCGCGAAATTGATTTTCAGTTGTGGTTGCACTTAATTTGGCAATCGTTTGCAATAATTTTGTTTACAATTTACGTCTACGAGTGTGTAAACTTTTACGTGGCAAGCTCTCTGCTTATTGTAGTTGTTGCAGTTGCTTCTCACCGTAGTTGTTGCGGTTTTGTGCACACTTGTCTAGAACACTTTTCGGCTCAAAATTTATGGTTACAAGGTGACAGATTCTCAAATGATTTTATTATTATACACGCAACAAAGTTGCATTCGGTTAAGATGTGGCACACACTTTTCTGCTGCTTTTGCAGTACACAAAGCAGACCAGGAAATTGTTTTTGATGAGTTTATTCTAGGTCTATATAGAGCACACGTTCTGATTAAACGCAGCAGTATCATTGTGATGATTGAAAGTGCACATAATTGCTACACGACTGTAAAAAGTGATCTTCGCTCTTAGAGGAAAGAGGCAGTGAACTTTGGATGAGTATAAGCAGTGCTACCAATCTCAGAAATTTCCTTAGACTATTCTTAGTGGGAGTTGGGCTTCAGTTTGACAATCTCTTTTCAGCGTTTCTTAAAGCTTAAGCCAACTGGTGATTTTATGCGGAATCACAGCAAAATCGTTGATCTCAAGAGTGAAAGCCTTTAAAACATAAGAGAATAAAGCAACTCGACCTATTTAGATCTATTGTGGCCCCAAGCTTATAGTTCATCTGTCAGTCCTATCTCTGCTATAACTTAATTATATTGAATGGTTCCAACCGGGCCGTGTCGGTCAGCGCGATCCTGTATCCACCGAGAAGCAACAACCTTCTTCTCGCCAGGGCATCCCACTCAGCCAGGATGTGCGTAGAGGATTCCTCCTTAAGTTCGAAGAACCTGCTGGTGCTGGAATTGGTTATGTCCAGCTTGCTCAGCTGTCCCTTCAGTCTTCAGTGTCCGGTAAGCAGACCTTTCAGAATTCTAATTCTAACATAATTGCAAACTAAACTGCAAAACATATCTTGATGTATGATCCAAGCTCCATTTGCGGTATTCAATCATAATGCCAAACAAAACATCTATAGAGGCAATGAACCAAACTATCTAGGACTTGCGAGTGGCTGAGAATTTTCGCCAAATTTTTCTTACTAGTTTTCAATTCTCATTCCATACTTAATTTACTTATACCAAACCGCAAACTAATTGCAATTTGATTCCTCTTTCAAGGGAAACACTTTCTAAATTTTCATTTTTGGTCATTGTTGTAACACCATTTAAGACTTAAACCTTAGCAACAAACTTCAAGACTGCAAGGCTGGAAATCCTTTGAGAAGGTTCTGCTCAACAACAGTCGTCGCAAACAGATGCAGGCATGGGAATTAAGTCCAGTAATCGTATATATCTTTCATAAAGCTCTCGCCAGTCTGTTACTATGAGCAACTCGCTAGCTGGGTTGAATTAAAATCACGGTGCTCTAATGTGCCACCAAAGTGAGCACATAGCACAACGAGTCTGTATAATGCGCCAACTAACGCGCCTCCGAGAATAGGTGCCGAAGCTGTTGCACCGTCAGTGCCGAAGCATGCATCCAGCAAAACTTCTGCTTTATGGGCAGCATAACATTGAGAGGGGAGTTTTAGGTGTTGGGTTTCCAGCCTTAAACCCAACCCTGTTAAAGTTCCTAACAACGAGTGGCGATTAGAGTAACTAACATCTCCTTTAAGCAGCCTAAAACATTTCTTCATCTTGCAGACACTTCAACGTTAATATATTATGGGAACAGTCACAACACAATACTTCTTTCGATGAAACTCATCCATATTTTGGCTTTGGAGCATGACCCCCGTAGCCCAAAGTCAAAATCACTCTAAAACCCGTTTTCAGCTGCTGCTTAACCAAAAAGTCACCCATATAAACCTAATTAGTATGATAGGGGCCCGATAATCTCACTGTTCTAAGGGATTACTGTATATAAGCACACAGATACACCTACACACACACACACACACTTAAAACCAGAGTGCAGCTAATCAATTACGTTAGACAAAAGCTGGCAAACAATGTGTGTTTAGATGGATGGCACGTGGTGTGCACCTTTCACTGGCAGCAAAGTCAGTTGATGGAAAGGTGACAGTCACCTCAAAATCAGCAGGCACAAAAGAACAAAACCGAGTGGCTGAAATCAGCAGTCAAAGCCACTAAAGGAACAACCAACAAACCAACAAACCAACAAACATCGCAAGAAACAACCCAGACATGGCCAATTGTTAGTGTGCAATGAAGAACAAGCTGGAACTGAGCAATTGTTGCTTGACTTGTTGTTTTTGTTGTTGTTGTTATTGTCTTTTGTTCAATTAAAACGTTATTATTGTGTTTTGCCAGCGGCAACGATTGACTGACTGACTGACAATCGCACCAACATCGACAGACGCAACGTCTCGATGTCGTTTGACGTCTCCGCCCAGCACAGCTCGAGTCCCAGTCCCAGTCTGAGTCTCTTAGTAACCCCGACTGGGGACTCAAAGTCTATGTTGCATTTTGTGAAAGCTGATCCTTGCCTGTTGCTGCTGCCGGCTCAAACGTTTTGTAAGCGCCTCACCCGGCTTGGCTGGGCTTGGTCTGGTTTTGGCTTTGGTTTAGGTATATGTATGGCCATTGGTATGGGTATTGGTATTGGTATTGGTATTGGTATTGGTATTGGTATTGGTATTGGTATTGGTATTGGTATTGGTATTGGTATTGCTTGTGGTAATTTGATGCTCCATGCCTGGTCTGCTTGGCTAGCTGTAGCTGTATCTGTATCTTGCTGCAACGTTCTTTGTCAACGTTGTCGGCATTTAAGACAAAACAGTTTTGTTTGTTTATAGAGCTGGTAACAAACCCAGGCATTAGGCATTGACTGCTGCTTTGTTAAGGATCTGGACAGTGATACCCCGTACCGCCCGCTCTCGGGGCTTAATACAGTCTATAGAGCAATTGATTTATGTGTGTTGTTGTAACCCGATAACTCGCATACAAATTTTGTCGTTTTTATTAACTAGCGCTATTGTTAATTGTTGTCATTGTTGTTTTTGGTGCTGTTGTGCATTGCATTAAGCGCCGTCTGCGGGGCATGATACCACTCTTGGTACTACTTGGGACCACATGGCTCTACCACTTATGAAACAGTTTGAATTCAAATTAACACAGCGGGCAGCCGGTACATTATGGAGCATTAAAAGTCAATTGCAATTAAGTTTAGTGGCAGGCTGTGAAAATATCAAAGACAGCCATGGGTTAAGCTAGATAGAAAATTGGCTATATGTTTTAGGGTGGACCAAAGTTGGAACTAAATATATGTGTACAGATAATGTGGTTTTGACAGTTTTTTAAGAGTTGTTGTTGTTCAATGCTAAAGTAGTTTTTAGGGCAGAACTCGAATCCATGGTTAGTTTTTTCACATCAAATCATCATCAGCTTGCTTAGATGTTTGAGGTTAGGTTACCCAAAATAACGTTACAAATAATGGACAATTTCAGTTGTTAGCTATTGAAGTATTTTTGTCATAGCATCCGATTTTGGGGCCAGAATTGAGCGAGCACGCCAGCATATTTCATGTTATATACCCAAAAAGACAGAAACATGTTGACCTGTTTAATTGTTCTATTATGCAATTTGTTAAACTCTTTCATCCGAACCAATCATTGCTCGGCTTTGTCTTTAACCATTTTCAAACTGTTAACTATTGTAATGTAAGCTCACTATCATGAGAAGATTCCACATATCAAAAGCTTAGCTGGCAGCCTGTGTGATTCTTCTAACGAAATCCCAAGGAATCCAATATGTTTCGAACAGTCTTTTGCATCATTTAAATTTAAAGTCTTCATTATTTTCATATTGCTGTTGAATGATACACCATCATCTTAAAAAGTGGATGAGGTGGTATGAATATATATATTATATATACATATATATATATATATATTAAATTACCACCTATGAACTTTTGTTTTTAGCATCAAATTGTTAATATTTTTAGCTTTAAGTTTAAAGGTCTTTCGGTTCCTTAAAAGATGCTAAAAATCGTTCGCTTGCAGATATACGAATGTTTGGTTTTACATTTTGTTTTTTTGGATAAGAATAATTTAGTAATAATTTGAATTGCTTTGGGTAGTTCCCGTACGTCATATCAGCCTGCAGGCCATTTAAAACACCTTTTTCAAAAATGTAATAGGAAGATAGAGAATCTTAAGTATTCCATTGATTTGATGTAGGTTTTAAATCTTTCGTTAAGGACAAACACCATTATCCATTTCGAAGATTTATGTTGGAATATGAAAGATGATACAGAATCTATTTCCAGGACCTGTATTAGAAGATAATGCATCAAAGGGCACACAACAGGATCCATTTCTGGAAGATAATACATCAAAGAACATAAAACAGGATCAATTTCGAAGACCTGTGTTAGAAGATAAAAGATGATGCATTAAAGCACTAACAACAGGATCAATTTGTGAGATCTGTGTTAGAAGATAATGTGTTAAACAACATACAACAGGATCCATTTCTAGAACATGATGCATCTGTGTTAGAAGATGATGCATCATAGAACATATCAGGAGACATTTCTAGAAGATGATGTATCAAATAGGATGCATTTCTAAGAATTGTGTTACAAGATGATGTATCAAAAAACCTACAACAGGATCCATTTCGGAGACCTGTGTTAGAAGATGATGAAAGTCATACTTTTCGTATGCGTAAGAATGCAAGAATCAATGATCAGATAACGTAAATTAAGCAATTGATATCGATAATATTGGGATGGAACTCTGCAGCTAATGTTGCAAACACAGATTATAACATTGTCGGACGTCGAATGCTTGCAAAAAAAGCAGAGTTTTTTTTTGGTCCAACCTAATACCGTATGTACGCACGCTCAAGTACACTACAAATCAGTGTAGGGCGGCACTTGCTGGCGCTTGGTAACGAGTGGCATCAATAAAATTTAATGGCCAACAAAGCTGTTAAGAGTTAGGGCCTGGTTGCTATGGGCCAGAAATTGCAGCATGCATTAAAATTTATTACTAATTGGGTGTGAATTGCAACGAAAAAGGGCAGCGCAGTGCAACTCAAGTGCACAACATGCAACATAATCGCCGAGGTGCTAATTGATAAGCCTTTGATCTCGGCCAGCAGCACAACAACAACAACAGCAACTACAGGCATACAACTTGGTATTTATTTACAGCAATTGGAAAACAAATCGAATGTGGCATGAAATTTGTAAAACAAACAAATATCATCAAATCGACTGCTACTTCAGCTAAACGATCTCTAGGGGCATTAAGGCAAGTTGCACGTTGTGAGTGTGGCAAGTAGCTGCAGCCAATCAGTTCGCTGCACATCAAAATCATCATTAGCACTGGAGGCACACGGTACCGTTAGAGCTGCTAACTCCGATACTTGTGAATGGAGTTTTGTAGCTGGGAATGTCAATGTTGCACGCAGCGCCTGGCGACAGAGGAAACATCAAATTTTATGATTTCATAAATATTTGGCAGTTACATTTCAATTAGTGTATTGCTACATTTCTACGATGTGTTGATGTTGTTGTTGTTGTTGTTGTGTGGGTGTCTCTGTTCATTCAAAGCACAAAAATTGTTTGTTTAAACTTTTTCTTTTTTAAGCAGACATGCAACACACATTAATTCAGTTTTTGGCTTACAGCTATGAGGCACATATAAATTGTATCTGTGTCTGTAGTCAAAGGTATTTTAGAAGTTGTCTGTGTCTTGGTACAATGTAAACACTTTTTGATTGTGTGTTTCATGTTGCTCTATTGTTACTTCATAAAGTAATGGCGCAATAATTACCGCTTCGGGGTACTTATGTACAATATACACATAAATGTTGCTTAGTATTTATTACCAATTTTATATATCGTTTTGTAGTTTATTAATTTAATTGGTTTTCTTAATGCGCATTTGCATTTGCCATAACGCAATGGCCCATAAAAAATGGTTATACATTATGGCAAATTGTACCATTAAAAGTTTATAGCTCTTTTGGCGCTTAGAAGTTAATAAAATGAGACAGACACTTGGACCATACTTTAAGTGATTCAATTGCAAAATGCAACAACATTTGCTAATTTCACGATTTCAATGCGGAAATAAAAGAAAAAGCTATTATTACCGCTGGGGTCCTGAGAAAGAGTAAAAGAAGGAGAAAGAAGATGAAGAAAAAAGAAAAGAGGAATGGAAACGGGAAGAGGAATACCTCGCGAGACACATGGGGATTGGAGAACTGAGCGAGCAGGTGGTGGAGCCCCTTAGTATTTAAAAATCTTTTTTGTAAAAAGTGCACATTTTCTTGTGAAAAATTCGAGAAGGATAATTTTGTGATAGGTCGTATTGTGTTTTATATTAACAATTATATGTCACTATGTATTTCATAAGTCATATCGGCTCGGCACGATATGCGACTGGACCCGCGATTGGTATGGGACTTGTCGTTAAAATGTGTTTGTTGACTTGTGTATCTCTATGTTCTATGTTTAGTAGTAAAACGAAAATATTAACATTTTCTTGAAACTCCAAGTAACTTACAGACGTAGCTTCTTTCGACGTAATGGACAGTTTTGCAAGAATCTCTCATAACTACTTAAACCATCTTCATCTTGTAGGTATGGTACTTTATAGATGATTTTACGACAATGCTTAAACTGCCCTTGTAAATATCAATAACCTTCGAAAACATTGTTTTTGTACTTTGTACGCTAAAGTATCGATACTTATTATTACAAATAGCCCCGCAGAATGAATCATACGAAAGACAGTATTTATTACCACTTCTAAAATATCAACCCCACATTCAGAACTACCGAGATGAAATAAGAAATATTGAATACTAGACCTTTATAACGGTATACATTTTGTAATGCCTTCATATGAAGCTAAAGCTTCTTAAATGTCGGTGAAGGTTTCAAGCAGGTTGCAGCTGACATCCTTTTTCATAATCAACGAGAACATGCTGTGAGAGATCCTTTGTAAATCCTACAGAACTTGGAGCTGATGATGTCCAGCTTACTCAAGTGTCCCTCAAGCCTATAGTGTGTAGTAGTAGACCAGTTAGAAATGAGACGTAGTTCTTGTTCATTTTCAAGATTTACTTGAACCTATTTGAGTTATAGGAGCTAAGGAACTGTCTGAAACCTGGAATATAGATCATCTCTCTGGCTCGTTTAAGAATTTCCTCTCCTTGGACTGGTTGCTTAGCACTGGAACTTCTAATGCTACAAAATATTTCTGGCGATTTGCAGTTTGTCCACTACTTCATTCCTGGGTCTATAGGCTTGAGAGTTTGTTTTGTCGTTCCAAAAAGTCTTACTTAATTGAAGTTCCTACAAATGCTTTATTGTGGCCAGACTTTTTGACTTTTTTTTTATTAGGATTTCCCTATTCTGGAAATTCCTATTTAGGTTTATACTTGCACATCGGCCTATGGCGCAAACTTCAGCCTGGAAGACGCTGGTTTTAGATTCCATTCTTACTTGAGCATTTGCTCTTTAATCTTATGAACACGCATTACTTTCATTCTGGCACTCTTCAAATGTTTGAAGTTAACTTAAAAAGAGGATGTAGGCTTATTTCACCTTTGCTATCTCTTTTAAAATTTAAAAATTCTTCTCAAAAGCAATGACTTCCATTAGCAGCTATTTCCAAAACACTCAAGTACTGCAAGTGCTTACATATCTGCACTTGATCATATCTGAATTTCCTGTGCAATGACTCTGCAATTTTATCTGTTCTGCAACGTCTATGGGCAATTACAAACGCCCCCGTCGCGTGCTTAGGAAAACACAGAACGTAAAAAGGATCATCATCATCCTGCTGTGTGACCAAGCAACAGAAATCCTGGCATGTGGTCACTAGATAGCCTCGAAACTGTGTCAAGAAATGGGTTTTCGCCAAGCATTTGCTCAGGTTTTATAAATGACATGCGCACTGTTGCACTTGATAAATGAATGTTGCAAGAACTGAAAATGGCTTTTTAGACAGTGAAAGTAGCGCCGCCGACCTGGAACTGAGTTGGTGGCCAGCAGTCACATTCATGTGTGGCCAGGGCTGGCAAAATTTGATAGTTTTGGCTTATATATATATATTTTTTTGGTGGTCCAATGCCAAATAAAGATAAGCGTTGGAAAGGTAATTAAATGCCATTAAAGTTAAGTCCAGTTTGCGCCATCATGGCAAGAGGCAGAGAGTAAACAGCAAAGTATCTGTAGCTGGAGTCGGAGTCGGCGTGAGAGTAGCGGAGACAGACAAAAGTACAAAAAAGCAAGAAGCACACAAGTTGAAAAGAATAAGAGGCACCAGCAGCAGAGACCGAATCGAGGAGGAGCAGCAGATACAAATACACTTCAACACACACACACACACACAAAGACACATAGATACAAAAGATATACGTATACATAAGCGTAGCATTTACGGCGGCTACGTGTTGGCTGGCCGCGCACAGATTAACATACAAAAGGATCTCGCGTTTTTTTGGAGCCGCCTTCTCGCTGTCCGCTGTCTGCCGTCACAGAATCACAGCCAATGGGCATGAATCATGACGGCGCATAAGAACAGCGCGACGACGCAACGGCAGAGCCAGCCGCAGCGTCGCTTTTGGCGCTGCCGCTCTCGTTGCTTGGGGCTGCTGTTGGCTTTGACTTGGGGTTTGCGCTTTGGGCAGCAGCCATTGAGACGACATTGTTAATGTTGTTGTACTCATGAGCTTTCAGTGAGTCAGCAGGGATGATGTTGTGTGTGTGTGTGTGTGTGTGTATCTTTGAGATACATGACCGCTCTTCCGGCTTAAGTCGGTGTGGCCTGCTAATTCGGCGTAAAATGAGGCATAACTAAGACGCCAAATTAGTCAGAAATATGATGCTGAAATATCAATAGCGGACACACACACACACACACACATATGCAAATAGACGGCGTCAAGTGTGCTGACAGGATAACAAAGCAAACAGCGCTACTTAAGCAGCATTGGCGCCACACAACAGAGGCACATGACACCAGCTATTGTGTGTGTGTGTGTGTGTGTGTGTGTCCGTGTTCCAGGACCAAAGCCACAATGTCTGGCAACGCTTAAGTTGCAGACGTCGCGACCATTGACGTCGCCAGCCAGCCAAACGAGCGTGCGCCACATGCGGCCAGAAAATCGCAGTTTGTATCTGCAGTCAACGCTGCCGTCGCCGTTGCACTCGCTGTTGCGCTTAGTTGGGCATGCAACACAACAACAAAATACACATACAACAACGGGCAACACAACAAGCCAAAAAGTAATAATAATCATAAAAATTGTGTACAAGCCAAGCTACAAGATACAAGTTGCATTGTGTGCTTTTTTTTTTTTGTTGTTTGGTGTTCTTTTCTTGTCGTTGCTCGTTTGGCTTGTTGCAGCCACCAGAATCTTTGGCTCCATGTCGCCACGTAGAGCGTAGTTCAAGGCGAATACAGCTCCACCTACCCAACTATACGTACATATAGACGCTGTAGTCAATGGGTCTTAGCACTGGCGCTTGGCTGGCTGACTGTGTTGCAAGCAGGTGCGCCTGGCAACAAACAGCGTCATTTAGACCTTTGTGGCACGTTGTGCTTCAACGCGCAGTCAAGTTGGCTGCCTTTTTGCTGCGCGGGTGTGTCAAGTCATCTCCACAAACAACTCTGCGACTCAGCCCAAAAGGTAGTTAAAATGCATGGCTATTTGTATAGGTTTGTATGGGTGCTGTTTATGTAGGTGTGTGTATGTCTCGCTGTGTGAAAGAGTCGGCAAGTGTCGTTCCTACAGCAGCAACACAACTCGCTCTCTTGATGCGCCTTTTTTACCTCTTGCCAACCAATAAAATTATACTAATTCTTGACTTTTTGATTTCATTTTCTGTTTGTTCAATGATCTCTGGCTCTTGTTGTTGTGGTTGCTGTTGGCATACCTTTGGCAACTTAAGGATTTCGTTGGTACCTAAACACACACATAGTTATCTTAAAAGGTATATAAAAAACGCAGCAAATAGCCTCTCGCTAACACTGGTGCGCAACTTATGAGCGCCATGAGAACGCGGTTTGTCTGCGAGTTGGCCAGGCCCAGGAATAGGAATGCGTGCGCCATGCAAGACGAGACAGTTTGGTTTTATACTTGGCTCATTACGCTTGAAACAGCCTAGAGTTGTTCACTCCGCGCCAGACTGAACTCCGACGTACTAAAAACCGAGCGGGTTAAGAGTTTGTGTTTTGGGCTTACAAGTCAAAGCAACAAGTAAGTAGCTATCAACTTATCGAATTACGCACAGCGTTTGTCTAACGATAAATTTCTGGCAAATAATTGTTTTGAAGCATGTTTTTTTTTTGGTATAATTGGGCATATATCTTCTAGAAAGCTCTTAAAACTGCAAAAGTTCTTTAATGGCTTGTTCAGTTCTTTTCAAACTAATTTTTTTTTTTTATCAATCTTTAAGTGATATTTGTAGAGTTCGTTAGAATTTAAGACTGCGGTTAAAAGGCTTGTAAGCTTTAATTAGAAAAGTCTAAAAGTGCACAAATAAAGAAATCTTTGATGTACTTTGCTCATTTTTTGTATAAGTAACAAGCTATTTATTTGAGCTTAAGAATGTGACAGTATGTTTAACATTATTTGAATTACACAAATCTAAACATCTTTATAAGAAGAAGATCAGTTCGCTAATTCCATATATTAGTTACATGAATGGGTTTTAATAGTAATTTTTTTTGTTTTTATTTTATAATTGTGAACTTTTGTTTTATTTTTCGAACTATTTTGAAATACGTTTCGTTTTTAGAAAAAAAATTAAAAGCAGAGTTTCAATGACTTTATTTAAGCATATTCCTTATTGTTTAAATTTAGGTTTTTTAACTTTAATTTATCGCCGATATTGAAAGGAAATGGTGGAATAGAGGTATTTTATTTTTTTACAATATAGTTGTATCCTTTTCACCACCAGATAAAGAAAATTTATAAAAAAATAAATAAAAATTTTTTAAATTTTAATATTAATTTGAGCAACGGTTTTTGCTTATTGAGAACTCAGCTTAATTTTCAGCAACAAAATGCAAAAAGTTGCTAAACTCAGCTGAATCTCAGACAATGAAATTTTGGCTCTAATATAACTTTACAAAGCTTTTCCAAAAACGTTTGAAAGTATTAACACTACGAAAACCTCGTTTACCATAAAAATTACAAAAAAGTTGACCAAAAAAGAAGGAAACATTTTCTTATAAGCCAGCCTCAAAAGTGCACAATATCTCACAAGAAAGCTACAGTTACAAATCTACACTCAAAGCAGAAAACACTCAACTGCTCAGTCAACGCCGCAGCAGCAGCAGCACAAATTCAACCAATTAACTGTCTGTGTGTGTGCGGCAGCGCAGTCAACGTCGCAGCCGAGCGCCAAGCTGCGTGCTTGATTGAGTGTTTTTCGCCGTTTGAGCGAAAGAGCGAACTATAACGATACACGATCAAGGCATAGACGACGCGCTGGCTGCTTGCGCTGCTGGACTGCTGGACCGACGGACTGGCGGTCTGTTAAGGTTTCAAGCCAAAGCAATGTGCGTGCGTTGGAGAAGACGCCAAAACCAAAGCCCAGAGATAACTGCAAACTTTGAGAGAGCGCTGCGAAGATGACCAGCGGCAAAGACGCCGTGCTCTCAACGAATGCCAACGAAGATTGCGCCGACGAGCGACAGCGACGACGACGACGACGACGACTGCGACGACGACGACGCTGGCGTTCGTGTTACTGTTACTGAATCAGGTAGACATGAAGGCGTTAGTCGTTCTACAGCGCTGATCGAGTTTAAATCTATTTGCTGAACGAGCGAGCGAACGAACGGCGCTGCGGCAAAAGGCCAAGTGGAAACAAAAGTGAACAAGTAACTGAACACAACACACAAAAAGTGTAGCTTAAAGATACAAAACAAAAACTAAGCAAAACGCTTTGAAAGAAAAAAATATATATGTATTAAATTGCATACAGAAAGTTATGCAAAAAAAAAGTGGCGTGTGTTAAAACATAAAAAAAATATAAATATTTTTAAAATATTTTTGTTAAATTGAATGCATTAAATGTGTGTGTAGCTGTGTGTAGCTGTGTGTGTGGGCAAGACAACGAATGGAATGTCAACTGACAAGTTGTAAAGGGAAACCCTGAAATTCGAACAGCCGGAGCAACAAAAAAAAGTTGTAGCGGCCGCATAATCTGCATAAAACACAACAACATAACAACAATAACAACACCAAAAACAACAAGTTCAAAGCAAATCAAACACTGTGCATACTAAAGCGACTGACTGACTGACTGCCAAGTCAAAAACCAACCATAAAGTGTGTGAAGTGCGCGCTACATCTGCATAACAACAGACAAAGCGACAACAAAGCGACAACAAACACAACAACAAACATAACAAAGTGTCAAACTTCAAGCTCAAACAAGACAATTAAACTTAGTTTTTTTTTTGTGTGCATAAGTATATTGTCACTTGGCAAAAATCTGGATTACTGTGTCAGCAAAAAAAAAAAAGGGCCAACTAGCTGAGCCGCGCGTGAACATATTTTAAGTTGTAATCAAATACAAAATACAAAAACTCAAATCAAATTGTAATTTAAGCACTGTGCATGTGTGTGTGTGTGTGTGTGTATTGCTGTGATAAGCGCAAATGTATCTAACAGATACAAGCACAAGTTGTATGCCAGCTGTCACTACAGCTGTGCCGAATTTAGACAAAGTTTAAGCGCTAAATCACAGCAGTTGCCAGTTGCACGACTCTTTGGACACAGTCTTTGATGGTCATGTGCCCCCTAGATAGCGCCGGGTTAAAGCTATTGCAACCATTGCTGCTGCTAGATGCAACAAGTTGCAGGCAGCGGACAGCAACAGGCGACAGCAACTCAAGAAGCACAACAGCAACAACAGCAGCAACAGCAACAACAACAGCGGCAGCCTATCAGCCTGCGCCTGGAGTGCGGCAATAAAATTTTCAACAAAAATTATATCTACTTTATTTACAATTATCGTAAGCGAAAAAACGACAAGCCTTCTGTATTTACAGAAACGTGATTTATTTTGAATGCAGCAAACACCTTAAAAAACGGAAGCGTCAAACAGCTCTTCTAAATTGTGCAAATATCTAAACGTGTAATGCAACTGAGAGCCGGCAACGATAACAAACGCTTCAAACTCATAAATTAACTCGACAAAGTGTCAAAAAGCAAAGGGAAAGATACACAGATACGCACTACTATAAGATACAACTGTGGCATAAAGCAATCCATCAATATACGCGGCTTTCAAATTAATAACTAAACACATTGTATGCTCGATATATAGCACATATACTACCTATATACACATTAGTGAGATATATAACACATAAATACAAACCACGACAACATAGGAAACTTTATAAGACTGAGGTGAGTTCTCCAGACGTTATGTTGTGCATAGATACAACTGCTCATAGAGTGCAAGTGTGTGTGTGTGTGTGTGAAAAACCTATAGATACCAGTTGTAAGCAGCGCTCAGACTTAAGTTGTCATATTAGAACTAAGCCCCCGCCACCCCAACGAAACGCAGTTATAGTAGTTTAAGTTCCAGTTGTCGTGCGACCCGAAATCAAAAATTGTTCAAGGTTCTCACACAGTCTTCAATCAATGGCGCTACCCGCCAGTATCTTTCGAACTATTCTAATCAATCAGCAATTTTATGGAACTTTCTAAGTGATAATGTTGTTGAAAAGTTGCATAGCTACTTTGTAGCTAGCAATAAGCATAAATGTATCTTTCGATCGAAATCAATAGGTGGCTATGAACGTCATGTTCTGACGCATAAGTTAGTTTTAAGCGATGTTTTAGAACTCTGCGAATTTTCCAACTGAAAAGATACTTTTTTGTATCTGTCAATAAGAATATTTCTTTCTTTAAATGTATCTATTGACCGAAATCAATAAGTTGTATTCATGCCTGCACTCAATTCCAATACCGGTTACGATTTTCTCGTTTTAACAATGAAGTTAATCCTAATAGTTAAGTTTTCTTGCCATCAAATCGAGTTGAGTTGTAGCTTTTTTAACTACTGGCCAGCCAAAATTGATAGTTGTGGAAGTTGCTAATAGAGATTTACGTTTCGTTGCGTATAATTCTTAATTTTGTTTAAAGTTTGATAAGCTGCATAGATACTTTGTATCTATCAATAACAATTGCATTCAGAAATGTATCTATTAGTCTAAATAAGTCGGTAGTAGTGACAAAAAGCGTTGTAGAGCTATAACTAGCGTAATAACACGCTTCACTTTAATTTCTAAGGCTGAAAGACTGTATAGATACTTTGTATCTTCAATAAGAGTTATTATCGTAAATGTGTCTATATTGATCGTATGAAATCTTAGCTATTGATCAACAAATTTTCACGCATATATTATAATAATCTACACGAATTGGTTTATGATAGAATCGTTTTTCTTTTGTTGTTAACAATACAATACACAAGATATTAGATATCTATTGATCAAAATATTTCCACGCTTATATCATAAGGGCCTAGCTGGGATTCGGTGATTTCCAGGAATCAGCTGTTAGCTCATTGTTAACTACAAAGGAATAAGGCTGCCATAAAGAGTACCGTTTGAGCGCACAATACTAATAATATAGCCGCTGCTCCAAGGCGGCACTTGCACAAAGCCACACAAAATGTCAATGTCCTGGCACATAAATAACAAACTATATATATATGATGAGTTACCAACAATTGTGTATTGCTGCCTATTGTGTGACACAGATAGAACCACTTAGAGCATAGTATTTCACAAGCAGTGCAAGGTATACCCTTAATTGCTGACGTTGTTTCGATTTTATTTGCCAACTGTCTATTTGGACTATACGGCCGCGTATTGGGTAACCGGAATTAAAACGTAAAAACAAAAATGTGTCAATTTGCGAAACATTTGCGTTGAAATTGATATTTGAACTTTAGCAATAGCTTGCGGAATTTCACAAGTTAGAAAGAAGCCTAGCAAACGAAATAATAAAAAAAAATTTATATACGCAGCTCAATGGCAGCGTATTGGAAATTCCTGCGGCTGGCATTCATGAGTTTCGGCTGCATTAAGGGGAAACCCCCGCGTACGCTGCATTGCTGCAGGCAGGTACCGTTTACAGTTTGGAACGCTGGGAAAGTTAGGCATTGAACTGCTGCCTAGCACGCACAACATACAATTCTGAGAACATATTAAAAACAAACAACAAATTATGAAATATCATAATGTAAAAATCCCATCCTAAGGCATAAACCACAGCGTGCGTGCATGCATATGTATTTATGAAAATTTCATTCACCCTTACTTAACCCATTGGAGTTATCGTGGCACAAAATCTACGCTCACTTAAAACCGCTTAGAAAAACGCCTGGGTACGCAGCTGCACCCCCCAGCGTGTGCCAAAGGTGGAGTTCTGATTCCTTTGCGCTTTGCGCCCATCGTATAACAAATTTTTAGTACAAGATAAGATGTTAATCTTTATGTGAAAAACAACATGTAATTTGTTGTACCAACTACGGCGTTAGACCTTACCGTTCCCCCTTTAGCTGCGCTGTCTAACGTTTTATTTTTCTTTTGTGGTTTTTTTTTTGGTTTTTTGGTTTTTTGATTTCGGTTTTGGGCTCATCTTGAGATAGCATCTCCAAAGAGGAAATCAAATTTATTACCTATAACGAAAATATATAGAATACTTTTAATAATTTTCATAAATATTTCGTTCGTGTTTATCTCGAGTCAGTTCTTATAATTTGGAGGGAAAGCATTTCGTTTCATAAGGCCGCCTTATATAAATCAAAGCCACTCAACGATAACACAAGCTGACAAAATATGTATAGCCCTGCGTTATATATGAAGAATTATGAGGCGTTCGCTCAAAAGGTCTCTAATAACAACCGGCCATATATATATACATATAGTACGATATAGTATTGAACCCCGTTTGGGTGCCGCAGCGTATTGAATTTCTAAACGTAGACACAAACCCAAGACATTGGTATGCAACAAGATCGTGTGTCAAGCACAGCACAAAAGGTGCAATGTCCGAGCAAAAATCAACATTTCGCAATCCCAAAAGAAAGTGCAACGGCCATTTTTTAAGTTCGAGCAGACGCCGCGGCTGCGCCAACTGCGCGCACCTTTGCTGCACCACTTTTATTGCCACCTTGGTCATAAATGTTGGCAGAATGCGCGTGCGACGCTTGTAAAAATGGGCCAGTGCATAAGGAAGCTGCAGCTTACAGAGTTGCATTACGAAGCGCGTATCCTGCGCTCCCACGCACACTAGCAAGCGGGCTACCTGCAACACGCACACACACACACACACACACACACACACACACACACACACACACACACACACACACACACTGCTCTGCTCGCGTATGTGTGTGTGCGCGCGATTGAAAACGACACGGGATTTTCCCTTGCTGGCATGAAGTGCGCTGCGCAGTTGAGCGCCGAACGTCGTCGAGTGCGCACACACATACACAAGCAGCGCACGATCATTGGCAGCCTAGCACACTAGTTGTCTCGCTCTGGCACAGGCGCACGCAACAAACTTGATTGAGTGAGTGTAACTAGTCGATGAGTGAAACTCGCATTGAGTGAGAGAGCAGAGAGTGCTTGCTGCTCGCTCTGCAGACAAGACCGCAGCACATTGGCCGTTGCCGTTGCCTCTGTGGCTGTGGCAGCGGCTGTTGCTATTGCTTTAACCCTTTGGCTAATGCTTAACAATTTCCAATGTTTTTGTATCGTTTCAGAGTTGCAAGCGACCATGCGCGCATGGCTTCTACTCCTCGCAGTGCTGGCGACTTTTCAAACGATCGTTCAAGTTGCTAGCACCGAGGATATATCAGTGAGATTTATCACAGCGATAACACCGCCAATTGAGAAAAAACAACAACAACAAGAACAGCAAACACAACAAGAAGCGAGCGACAGAACGACGGTTACAAGTAAAACGACGTTTAAAAAAAATAACACAACGGCAATAACAACAACTACAACAGCATTAGCAAGAGCATTTAAGCCATTTAACGAGTTGCTAACAACAACAACAACAACAACAGCAACAAGCACATCAACAAAGTTACTCTACAAAAGCAGTGATAGTGATAATAATAATAACATTAATCATAATAATAAAAGCAAAAGTGCCGAAACAATTCAAATCCAACACATTAACGAAGTGCATAAAACAAGAACAGACCAATTAGAAAATTCCAAAAATAAACATAATAACAATAAATTAGCTAATAACAATAACAATAGCAATAATAATAATAATAATAATAATCAAATAAACAAAATGGCTGTCAAGGAGCATGCGCAGCACCAACACCACCACCACCACCAACATCATCCTGCGCACAAAGAATCTCAGCACAGCGCCACCTCCGACGTGGTTGCCTACTTTGTGGATGGCAGCGACAGCGACAGCAGCTTAAATACCAATCCCACAATGCACATCGACAACGTGTCTGACTCCGATACAGACTCCGGCTCTTCGGGTCAAATTTTGGGCTACTTTAATTTGCCCGCTAATGTCGATGCGGTCATTGAGGAGGATGGACCCGCCACATATAGCAATAATGATGTAATTAAGGACAAAGTTAAACCAGATCCATCAACTCTAGTCGAAATCGAGAAAAGTCTGCTGTCGGTGTTCAATATGAAGAGGCCGCCAAAAATCGATAGATCCAAAATCATTATACCGGAGGCAATGAAAGCGCTCTACGCACAAATGATGGGACATGAGATTGATTCGGTGAATATACCAAAACCGGGACTCCTAACCAAATCAGCGAATACAGTCAGAAGTTTTACACATAAACGTGAGTTCCAAAACATACTACTAACTTTTTTAGTAATATTCTTAATATTAAGACGCAATGAGTTTCAGAGCAAATCGCCAGCAAGCTCTATAGCTAGGTAGGCGGTAATTTCTGCTAAAGTGCATATATATCTCTAGCTATAAAAGATGTCTAGTTAAAAACTTACCGCAAGATAGAATTTCAAGCCCAAGGAGTAGCCAATAACCTGAAAATATATTTCATATAGCGTGGTAGCTGTGATGAGCTAAGCTATTCCTACTTTAATATCGGATTAGATATAGGTATAAAATAAACTATGCTTAGGTATCTTGGGGCTAGATTAATTTTATTTATAAGAATGTCATTCAAGTACTTTAAGTCCAATAATTTCGGACAAATTATATAGCCCACAAATGTAGATTCTAAAAGATTTACAAAAATAATTGGGTACAGAAGAAATGCTTTACGGTGAATTATAACTTACTTTTTGTGAGTTACACATAGACAAATTTAGTTATTTTTGATACCGATCGGACTTTCGGTTAAGAAATGTTTTAAAGAACTTGCTAGAAAAAAGATCCCCAACTGTACCGAACGTTGAGTTTATAATCCAAAGAGCTCAAACAAGATGTATCCTTGCTAGTTGTGGAACTAGCCTTCATAAAATTTTAAAGTTTGTATAAGATGCCATCGATATTTTGGGCTAATAGTCGACTTCCTTTAGCCATTTCAAAATATTCGTTTCCAAACCTTGTTTGTACAGTTACTAAGAGCAAATATCATTAAATAATGAAGAAACATAAATTATAATACCACAATATATTTAAAAAGGATCACTTTTACAAGTCTGATTGAGCTTTTATCTCATTTACGATATTTCCCGTATCTATTGCCCTCTCTTTATGAACAATTCTAATAAAAGCTGTTCGAAACTTTCTTAGAATGGAATCTATCAAAGATCTTATTTGTTGCTTAGTCAAAAATGCTTAAACCTATAGAGTTTTATCTTATATCAAATATTTCTAGTATCTATTCTTCTCTTTTCAAGCCACTCAGTGATATATCGTATCTAATAGTACATTTTCATACCGCCTTCCAATAAATTCGATTTCAAACAGCTGAAAATTGAGCAAATATCGGACCAATTTCTTCACCATTTTCACACTCTTTCAGTACGCACACGTACTTTCCATTTTCCAGCCGCAATTGAAGAGCTGGCAGGGTTATTCCAGTTATTATATTTCATCAAAAATATTTGCATATCTTGTATGAAAAATCCCAGGGAAATTCCGCAGTTTCAAATGAAAGACACCTCACGCACAAATCGCTAATAAAAAAACAGGCTAAAAGGACACACATGGCCATAGTACACTTGTGCATGGCTTGTTGGTCCTTTTACCTGGTCGCAAATGTTAACCCAAATGTGACCTTGAAAATTTTCTATAGAATTACACCAAGAATGTTTAGCGCATGCGCTAAATGGCTTTTATATTGTATTTGAAAAAATAACAATTATTAAAGCGTATTTCGCATTATTTTCCACAGGATTAGAGGGATGAACAATAAAGCAGTTAGGTTATAGGTGGCACATAGCATACTAGCTTGGGCAGTGGCATGTAGCAGGTACTAGCTAGAAGTCCTGTGCGGCTGCGCAAAGTGTCTAAAGCCTACTAAGCCGAATGGCCGCTCGGTAAGGTCTCGGCGATGGCTACGCAAATCAGAGAATTTACGATATCCTTTTGTTCAGGGTACTTGAGTTTTGGTGGTGATTCAAATTAAGATTTCGTATAGCGTGCAGCTTGCCCGAGCTCGAGCACGGTTTTTAGACGATTGCACCTTTTACGTGCGGAAACACAACAAGTGAAGAGCCGCACAGTTGCCGCACAAACTGCCGCCGGCTGTGTGCCTACGTGTGAGACTGTGAGTGTGTGTGTGTGTGTGTGTGCAGCAGCGTTTTGTTATGGCGAATTTAGAGACCCTTGCTGGGTTAGGTCCTTAGCACAGGCGCCAGTTGTAAAAGCGGCACAAAAGCGAATCTAACAGTTTTATTGTAAAGCAGCCGCCGACGCCGCCGCCACAGTCGGCGCGCCGCTCACTCGCTCTCTCTCTCTGACTCTTTGTGCAGTTTCAAGGTGTTGACAGTCTAAGTCCTTGCTTTATACAAACCATACTCATAAAATCTTTCTTCCAACATCTTTCACTGCCATTTCAGATAGTAAAATCGACGATAGATTTCCACATCATCATCGGTTTCGACTGCACTTCGATGTAAAGAGCATACCCGCCGAGGAGAAGTTGAAGGCGGCCGAGTTGCAGCTGACGCGCGAGGCGCTTAGCCTGGCGGCGCTACATCCTCGCCAGGCGAATCGCACGCGATATCAGGTGCTTGTCTATGACATCACGCGCGTTGGTATACGCGGCAAGCGTGAGCCCAGTTACTTGCTGCTGGACTCGAAGACGGTACGTCTGAACAGCACTGAGACGGTCAGTCTGGACGTGCAACCGGCGGTAGATCGGTGGCTGGCTACACCGCAAAAGAACTACGGCCTGCTGGTGGAGGTGCGCACGATGCGCTCGCTCAAACCGGCGCCTCATCATCATGTGCGCTTGCGCCGCAGCGCGGACGAAGCGCATGAACAGTGGCAGCACAAACAGCCGCTGCTCTTCACCTACACAGATGATGGGCGACACAAGTCGCGCTCCATACGCGATGTTAGCGGTCGCAATAGACGGCATCAGCGCAGGCCTACGCGGCGCAAGAATCACGAGGAGATCTGCCGTCGGCATTCGCTGTATGTGGATTTTAATGATGTGGGTTGGAGCGATTGGATTGTGGCACCGCCGGGCTATGATGCATACTATTGTCATGGCAAGTGTCCGTTTCCATTGGCGGATCATTTGAACTCGACAAATCATGCGGTCGTGCAAACCTTAGTCAATAATCTCAATCCAGGGAAGGTACCAAAGGCGTGCTGTGTGCCCACCCAATTGGAGGGCATCTCGATGCTCTATCTCAATGACCAAAGTACAGTTGTGCTCAAGAACTATCAGGACATGACAGTTGTGGGCTGTGGTTGTCGGTAGACAAAATGGCCGCCACGCCGCAATGCGTGAGCAAGTGCGAGATATAGAAGCGCGAGCGAGCGAGCGAGAGCATCAAATGCTGTTTGGTTCCAAGCCGTCGTCAATGCTTTAAACAAGTTTAAATTTTATTAAACGCAACGCAAACAAAATGGACTGAATATTTGAATTTTAAGTGTAAATCGTAGACTTTAATTGTATTTAGAGCAAAACGTAAAATGTTCTGAGCAACGCAGCAGCAGACGCAGCCGCAGCCGCTAGAGATGACAACGCCCAGCCACAACTGCAACAACAATAACTACAACAATGCGCCGCCAACGTTGCGGGATTGTCACTTTCAACAGCAAGGCTGTCGAAATGATTGACAGTTGTGGAGAAAGCGCACCGTTATGTGTAAATAGCTAAGCAGCCGCCCGAGAAAACAAGCTACAGAGCTAGAGAACGCACGCAAGCGTAGCCATTGCCCCCCGCCATAGCCCCGCCCCGCAACGCCACAGTAAAATGCCAGCAAGGTAGCCAGCCAGCCATAAGCCACTCCAGCATAAAGCTGCTGCAGCAGCTACAGCTCCTAAGTCAACGTTTTCAAGCAACAGATACTTTTGTATCTTTTGACAAATGCCGCCAACTACTCGACGTTATGCGTACGCTGCAAATGAACAAATTGTAAAAAATAATTATGCTAAACTTCTTGTAGAACCACAACCTCAATACCCCCCACCACCCAACACCCCTGCCTCCTAGCACTCTACCTACTAAATAAGAAAATTGAAGTTGAAGTTGAAAAAAACGAATATATGTTTTTGTTAATATATTTTATTAAATTTGTAAATTAACTAGGAAAACTAATTTAAAATGCTCCCAAACATCAAATGCAACAAAACAAATAAAACTTTTGCTAAACGAAGTGTTGTTGTTGTATTTTCTTTGCTTGAACTTTGAACTAGACCTGAAATTACTTACATATAGATACATAGAGCGATCCTACTTGCTAGTACATATATTAATAGTTTGTATGTATGTAACTCTTGTACTAGTTACTTTTACGTGAGTGTGTGTGCAAGTCTGTGTGTGCGTGTGTGCGTGTGTGTGTGTGTGTGTGTGTGTGTACATAGACGCAACGGTATTCTCCTTCGTTCCGAACTAAATGTAATTGTAAAAATTTTTAAAAACTATCGTTATGCGTTTTAAGCTAAACACGTATCTTGTACTATGTAATCATATGTTAAAACTATAACTAAATTAATTAAGTAGCTATTTAGTTTTAAGTTAACAACAAACAGTTAAGCAGTTAAGTCAGCAGAAAAAAATAAAAAAAAAACACTACAAAAAAAGATGATACTAAAAACAAAACAAAATCGAATTGTGCATAAGTTGTAGCACGGCTTGTATGTAATTTTCATAAATTTTATTATTTTATTTATTTTAAAATACTTTTTGATGATGATGTGGAGATGCTGATGAGCGTGAAATGAGTGAAGTGAAAGAAAAAAATATAAAAGAAAAATTCTATCAAAAAAAAAAACACAAATGTGCAGTTTTTACTTTACTTTTCAAGCAGTTTTCCAGCAAGATTGTTGAAAAAGGTAAGTCGAAATTTACGCTGAGACTACTATTCTCCCATCCAGATTGCAGGGTATCAAAAGAACAGTCAAATTTTCTTTCCCAAAATTGAGATTATTGAGTCCGAAAATACAAGCTATTTAGACTTCATCTTTGCAGAATGACCTTGGAAAGAACCTCTTCAAACCTTTTGATACCAAGGGATGATTCACACAAGGCGATAGCCTCTCCAGCGTACTCTTCAACTTTGCGGTGGAGAGCAACACACTCGGTCCGAAGAGTGTCCAGTTTCTTGCCTACGCAAATGATATCGATATCATAGGTAGTGCTAAGTGAGCATTTAAAAGAACCTTTGCGGTTATTGGAAGAGAATCTGGTTGTAAATGGGAGCAAGATAAAGTGTATGTTTACTTCGAGCAGAGAGTCGACGCAGTTCGACTCTCAGATTGTGTACTCTTAGTGATGTTTCGATTCTCAGCTCGAAATAATGAATATGAATCTATTATATGTATTACGCTTTGTCTTAGATGTCAATTCATTCACGCCGTAGAGACGAACAACAGGCTCTACAAGGTGTTACAAGATACAAGATCGGATGCCAAGGGCGTGCACTTCCTGGTCACTAATGTGGTTAGCACCATATCGATTCTTAACTTAGATAAGTTAGCGTTTTCAGCAAAATAGTTAAGAGATGGGAACTTTCGTGGAATTTTAGCAACTTTAGCTGTGCACCCTGTAAATGGTTCAATAGTGTTACCCTCCCAAGATTTACAGCTTTCTTTACTATGTTCGATAAGATTAGAATTAGATTAGATTTATGGTGGGTGAGACGGCCAAATGAAGAAAGTTGACACAGTAACAGTACTTTGGCAGCCTTGCCAATTGTGCAATACCCTATAGAGGAACTTGAGCAGACAATGGAAAGGAGAAAAAGAATAGGACTAATGTGCTCCACCTCCAACAAAAACTTCTTGAATCCCTTAGAAGGAAGAGTAAACACCTCTCACTCATGTGAAGTGCATTACTTCATCAAATGCTCATACTTGACCTTGCTTAGGACGAACAGGTTGACACAGAAAGAGTGCTGTCTAGACAGGCCGCGGAAATTGGGTTGTGTACGAGACCCTATTGGCCAAGTTTATAATAACCAGAATTTTACCCGCACATCTTTCCTTTGGATTGGGTTCTTAGGGTTTCTAGCGTTTCTTACGGGTTTTGCCTGTATGGACGGGGAGGATCGGCTCAGGCCCAACAAGCTGTGAAACCGAGCCACTTCAATAACTCAGTGTCCAGGAACCCAATATAGGATTCTCCAAAGCCGCAAGGGCAGAGAAATCGGAGTAAAGATGTTTTATGTTTTTTTTTTTTTTTTTTAATTGTGGCCTAAATAAGGTAAGGAAAAAATCTGAGCAAATACATAAAGAGCAGTAAAGTAATTGCTGCAAAGATCGATCGTTTCAGAACCTCACATAGTATAGTTTATAGAATTTCAAGCATGAAACACATAAAAGATACAAACTTAGAAACAAAAAAAAAATGTCTTATCCTTCGAGCCGGATTTGAACCAGCGACCTATGGATGTCTGTTGCCCGATACCATATTTCCAGTTTCCAATGCCTCTACAGTCCACCGCTCTACCAACTGAGCTATCGAAGGTCTTGTAAGCTCAGGTGACAACACAAAATTTTGCAGTCTTATCAAAAATATAGAGCGCAAGCCGAACCAAAGCAAATGCTTATCGCAGCAGAAAGTCATTTTCGATGGGGCTACGTGAGCAGCGGGCTTTACTTTATACTATATTGATGTGACATAATATTGTTGTGATAAGCAAAGCTGGCAAATCTACGTACAAAAAACAATAAAAAACAATTTCACCTAACCGATGCTTAAATTCACTTGTAAAAGTAATTGAAATTCATCTTTCTGGCCGATATTTCAGAAAAGTCTCTGGAATAGTTGAAATTTGAGCATGAAAGCTTTTTTCAGACGAAAATTTCAAGAAATATTGAGTGGAACCTTAGCAAAAACAGGATAGAGATTTACATAGGTTAGTTCTGCTGGGTTTCTGCCGATCGAAAATGCCCTCACAAGTTGTCTCCGCTGACACACGCTGTTAATCCCTGTTCTAAAGTATGTTCAAAGGGACTAAGAGTAATAGTGAGCCAAGAGCTATCATTAATTGCGATACTCAAGAAGTAAGTGCATAATTTAGCGTTCAGTACGATGTTCCCTATCTGGCGAAATCTATATTCGACCGTTGCTAGAAGACTATCGTTTTCGTGACTCCATCTCGGGATATTAAGAGTCGATGGATGGTAGAGAGCTGAATTTGATACGATTTGCGAAATCCAAAGTCACGAGTTACTAGGGGCTAGCGATTAAAAAACAAATGTATACGATAGCTGCTACGAAAAGTTTATTTCAATAAAAGTTAATGCGAATTTTGTCCGTTTTATGAAAAATATGGTAAATAGAAACAACAAATAGGCCAAATACAAACAACTCAAGAAAGGGTATTGTAGTGGCACTAAACTGCCGAGCTAATAGTTAAATCAATTTCTAAGTAAATACTGAAATGGGGAATACTTCCGAGCGGTAAGCACGCCATTTGTTTTGCGACAATAATAATAATATTAGGCATGCAAATTAAAAGTAAGCCCTGATAACGATCTTAGCCTTATCAGCGCTTTTGATGCAGCTGCAGCTGCTGTCACAGTCAAAGGTGAGAGTATGTCAACAAATTGACTATCAGCCGGGAAAAAGTAAAACTTTTCATTGATAAGCGGCAAAATGAACGGCTGAGAGACACAGTGACTTTTTGCCACCTAAAGATGACCTTTTGTTATTTACACACTACAATCATGACGAAATTGCATGCACAATGTTGCTGACGAGGGCATGGGAAAGGGCAAAGGTAATGGAAATTGGAATGGCGGTATCTCTAGTTCGAACACCCAGGCAGCATGAGTCATGCAAGGCAAGTTTTTATCGGCAAGTAAATTAATTTACCCAACGACTCCGCACTAAGCAAAGAGTCAATTTTCGGCTCAATTAAATGACTCATCAGGTGGCATGCAGGCCAGGAAGATGCTGATCAGTCGCACACACACACGATCAAGCAGCGTGATTGCTAAAAACTAAAAATTGTCAAAAATGTCTACAATTTCTCCAGAACTTGGCAAGACGTAATGCAATTCTAGAGATGTTAAACCTTCGATAAGCACTGCGACCCACATAGAGAAACAACTCTAAATTCATTCACTTGCAGCCGCTGCACACTAAATCATCTAACGAAATTGATACCATAGCGGGCACTGGACCAACACCAACATCTCTAAAAACCTATTGCAACGGTCCAAAAAACGTTCCAGCCCAGCCCATTTCGGCTCAGCCCGCTTTCGAGATCTATCGGCGCTGATAAGCGCACACCAAGTGAAGGCGTCTAACAAAACTATTTGAGTCATTCTTAAAAATTATGAACATTTGTTGTAACATACCTGAGCAAATTACAAACACCAATATGGCTGGGTTGCTGCAGCATAACCCGCAGCACTACGGGGCGCTTCCAAAGACCAATAATTTTCTTATCTAACAAGACATTTTGGGCGATCGATCCACTCACTCAGTGGCCGGAGGAGAGGCAGCGCAGCGGTCAAGCGGCCAGCCGCCAGCCGCACCGCGATCCATCCATCTAACCTTACTCAATGGATCACACAAATTGCCGCACGACGCTTCAGCTGCTGCCATAACACACACAAACACACAGATATACACGGATGCACTGGCTTCTAAGTGTGTGTGTGTGTGTGTGTGTATGTGTGTGTATGTGTGTGTATGTGTGTGTATGTGTGTGTATGTGTGTGTTTTGTCGGTAATTATCCGTAAGCTGTCAGTTTTTTCGCTCTGCTTCCTATAGCACTTTTCTTTTGGACGCTTAAAACTCTAATCTTACACTGAGAAAAAAAGAAAGTTAAAAACGGATTTGTTGAGATCAGAATAAGATCTCTGTGCTCTAAAGTGAGAATATACATACTACATACACAACGAATGAATCATCTTACTTAAATCAAGAAGTTAGCCCAGAAATTCCTTAAGTTTTAGATGTGAAACGTTCCTCTCTCGGATTTCCAGAATATTTACATATATAATAGGGCAGTTTTTACTCAATACAATTTTTAATGGGTTATCGATAAATTAGGCACTCGTTTTTTTTTTGTTATCTATATAATGGCAACGAAATGAGCGAAATCTCAACCGATCTTGGGATAAATCGCGAACGCTGGGAAACGCTTAGCTGTAGGAAGTTTTGAAAATGACAGCTTGCAGGCAGACTATTTTCAAGAACGACCAATAGAAGAAATACGAAAAATCGTATTTAAAGGCGTCCCCTTTCATTTCGAAAATGAAGACTTGCCAAATTCCTCAAAACCCGACGATGACCGGAACAAAATGAGTACGGAGCAATATCGAGTGAGGCTAGTTTAAGTATGATCATCCATCAGAGTTGTTGAATATGAACAGTGTACATAATTCGTTTCTCACCACCATGTTCTTGATAGCGATACATCGGCGATGTATCGATGTATGGTCGAACTTCGAAATTTCGAGTTTGATCACTTTTTCTTTATTTCATAATACTAAAGTTATCTTTTCTTATTTATATAACACATTAATTGTAATAAATGCTTTTTAGAATAACGACAAATGCCTTTTTTTGCTGGAGGTTTTTGAAGAAAATGCATGCCGTGATGGCAATGTATAATAATTGTGGGAAAAACATAAAAAATCCCTTAAATATGAAAGCTTTGTGTTGGCACAAATTTTATAATATGATGAAAACATTCTTGAAAATAATAATAATCAAGCCATAGGAAAGCCGACAAGGAGCGTTAGGACCGCACATTAAGAAATAATAACAGAAAGCTTCGGAATTATGAATGTGTACATTGTAAAGGGATTAAAATCATAAAAAAACTGAGGCTTCGGTACTTATGATTGCTGCAAATACGTTGGGTCCTTACACTATCGTAGAGAATGAATTATTGTTTCCCACATGAAAGTTATATGTTTTTAGGTTTGATAATGAATATTGATAAACATAAGTATTGATAATTTTTTTAGTCTTATTTTTTTTTGATTCGAGATAAATTTGTTTAATAATTGGTTTTTTTTTTTATATTGAAATTGAATCTTAATTTTATTCAAATAGCTTACTACGGTTTTTCAAAACATCGAGAAAACATCGATACATCGTAATTTTGTATGCATCAAATTCAACATCGATTGCTATTTTGCAACATCGATAGACATCGGCATCGATGATTAAGTCCAATTTTACATCCCTAGGCTAGATACTATAGATTGCTCTCTGCACGAAATGGCAGAAAACAACACAAATCAGCCTAATTATTTTCGGGAATCTTATTTTTGACATAACTTTTAGGAAAAAACCGAGTATTTTAAATTTGTGCTTAGTATTAGTTCTGAAAGTATCATAGCAAACCATTGAGTTGGATTTTGAGTCTACTTTTTCTGCCAGTGCATATATTGTGTTTGTAAGATACATATTGATCAACAGATATTGTTTTCACCTCTCAGTTGGCTGGCTGCATTTTTGGCATCCTAATTGGTTTGTTAAGTATCTTTTCTCCATTTCGTTTTATTACCCAACTAACCGTCAAAAATTTCCTTTTTCTCGCCAGTTCTTATTCGCTGTGCCGTTGCATCTCTATATATGTGTGTGTGTGTGTGTGTGTGTGTGTGTGTGTGTGTGTGTGTGTGTGTGTGTGTGTGTGTGTGGCGCTTATCAGTAACACTTTGCGGCAGCCGCTGTTGGCCATTGGTCCACTAGTTCCAGATCGTTCTAGCCAAAAAAAAAGACAACAACAACAAGAATATATGTCAGGCATTTGCTGATAAGCCAAGGAAATTTGTCTTTGGCATGTTTCTCACATGATTCACTGAAATGGATGCTGCTGCTGCATATGACTCACGCCTTGGGTAGGTGGCCGTAGTCTGCTAATTGCCGTACTGATACTGCGCTCCGGCGCATTGTTGTTATTTACACAAGCGCCATGTGAGCGCCGCGGCCGTTTGATGAAGCCGCCGTTGACGCAGCTGCTGCTGCCGCTGCCGCTGCCGTTACTGTTAACGCTGCAAGCTAGCCAAAACAAGAGCGAACGCTGCACAGTGGATCCAACTGACTACTTTCTCGGCGAAAATCAAAGCTTTTAAGGAAGTAAATATATTTTCAAAATTTAAAATGCATATAACAGATAAATATGCTGTGAAGAGAGGGAGCTTCAAGAAACGGTAGTAAAGTTCGATATTATACACACTAAAAGTCTTATTCTTGCACCTACAAAATGTTCTTATTGCTTAATAAATCGTTAAAATTTAGCAAATCTGTTGTCAAGATGTTTGCAGTCTATTTTGATCTTAGTGTACACACGTTCGCCAGATAGATAAACTTTCGACGAGGACGATTTGTTGAAAAATAAGCACCATTTAGAACATGAAATTTTTCCATGACATGCAAGTATAAGACATTTCTAGTATATAATATCGAACTTTACTACCGTCTTTTGAAGCTCCCTCTATACACAGCTTATTTATCGCAGAAGCTTAATGGATTCTCTGTTATATGCAATTTTGAAAATATCTTTACTTCCTCAAAACATATGATTTTCGCCGAAAAAGAAGTCAGTTGGATCCACTGTGCGCTGTCGCCGCTGCATAAAGTGACTGTGAGCACGCAGCGTTCATAAAGCTTAAGCTTGCGCAGCGAGCAGAGAGCGCCAACTGATAAGCTCGGTTTTATTGCATTGCATTATAAACTCGCTTTATAAGCTTGCTTTAAGCGACGCCATTTATAGACCTTCGATAGCTCAGTTGGTAGAGCGGTGGACTGTAGTAGTGAAGAACGAGCTTTAGAGCTGCGAGTATAGACATCCATAGGTCGCTGGTTCAAATCCGGCTCGAAGGAGTTTACATTTTTTTAAATTTTTTGTTGTTAATTTATTAATTATTTTATATTTACGACATGCATTATGATTATTGTTGTTTAATTGTAGCAATTTGCTCCTCCTACTTTTAGCTAGTTTCTTGCGGTCGCAGAGCAGGGGTATTCCACATGTTTTGTAGCAGGTTTTGCTTTAATAACGTAACTTTTTTAAAAATAAATATTTATCCTTTATGGTATTTTGCAACGGATTCAAACCGTAATCGTAACAGTAACCGTTATCCAAAACAACCGTAACCGGAATACATTTTTTTTTTTTAATACCGTTACCGTTTTTCCGAAATAACCGTAATTGAACTGGTACGGTTTCGGTTTATTTATTTGCATGTTGTGTTTTACATTCCGTTATTCTGTGAACCATTTTCATCTATGTCAGATCCCGACTTCAAATTAAAAATCATTAAGCATTGTTGATTTCCCTATTATTTATATGAGCCACAGAGCTGTAAGTACAAATTTTTATATCAATAAGTTGAGGGTAAGGGTAGGAGGACAATTTTTGAAAAGCTCAATCTTGTTTGGTTTATAGGGCTAATATGAGTATAGGTAACAAATTTTGTGGCGCTAGCTTAAATATTAACATATCATATAGTTGGTGAAAAAGGGTGCACAAATTTTTCCTTAGCCTATTTATATAATAGATATTTTGAAAAACATCATAAAAATAAACTTGAAGTGAGTGTAATCAGCCCTCACGGGAACATCTCACAACAGAGGTTTGAATGCCTTTGTATATATATAAAATTGTGCCATTCTCTTCAAAAAAACTTTTTCTCTTTTCTTTTTTTTTTAAAGATGTTTCACATAAAAAACTAGGACTTTTCAAAAAATGTTTTTCCATTGCTGTGTAATAAGTTTTTAAGCGCAAAAGCAATATAGTGTCAAAATATGTTAGTCGAGACAGATGAACTGCCGTCCTTACAGGGCATAGGCGCTGCCATACAGCCAGAATTTCTGGCCCATACACTAAAAGAAATGGAAACACTAGAGCTCTTCATTTGTTCATGCTCGGCAGTTTGGAAGTCCTTCACGGGAGAGTGTGTCTAGACCCTACGGTATGGTATTGGACCGATTCATTCAATTGGTGTGTCAGCTTCACAGCCTGAAATCAGTCCTACCCTAACCTGTGTAACACAATCGTACAATTTTGTTTTAGAATCCGTCATGTTTCCTTTTCCATTGCTAGCCACAACACGTCAGAACTTGTTTCCGGCTTTGTCGCATTAAAACGAATGACTATAATGTTTTTGAATTAGCTTCAAATGCATATTATTTATATTATTACCCATAACCCCCGTCCCCCCATGTAATCAAACATAATCAAATACGTAGCCTCCTCCCACCCCTATCAGGGATGATTTAATATATGGAAGGCCCCTATTGTGTTTCACAGTCATAAGCTTTGGTGGTGAAATTACATAAATAGAGTGGTTCACAACATATAGTGATTCGGTAGTTTTAAAGTAGATCATAAAAGATCTTTTTTTCTAAGAAATCCAAAATCTGATCCATTAAAATACCGTTTTTTCATAATTAAGCTCCAAACTCTCTTTCTCTCTCTCTATTGGTAATCGGTGAATGCAGCTGATGAAACTATCACTCTTTCACTACTACCTTTCGATTATCTTCGATTACACAACCGCACAAGCTCTTCTTGAGATATATATATCCTTCAAATTACATACATTCCTATGTATTTCATACGCAACTTTAGATAAGGGATATGCAAAGCTAAGCTTATTCATACATTTCGAATATCTTATACAATGAACAAAGACATTGCAAAAACAAACATCCAAATTCATCTTTTATGAATATCGAGTATACAAAAGAAAATGTTGCCAAAATGTAACCAAATACATCTTTGCTTCCTTTTAATGATTTGAATAAACGACTGACAGAATAGCGATTAAAAGGAAAGAAAAAAAACCATTTTGTATATGTTATGGGGCACGGCAACCTTCAGTCGTGCACCAAGTCAGTGAAACTTGCCACAGAGAGACGTCCTGCTGCTGTTGACTCTTCGCCATCGTTTGACGACTGTTGCTGCCACTGGCGCAGTTGCTGTTTGGTTGCTCCCAAACAGATGCTATCAATACATCATTTGCCTTTGTCTTGCTGTCACAAATTCATTCACCTGTTCTCGGCCTGCTGCTACATAGAGTTCCATATCGACTGCCACGACTTCATCAGAGGGCCAGACAATTATATTGCGTTGATCTCCAATTAGGCTGTCGAAACTCCATTTACACGGCAACGGGCTGTGCCATAAAATATGAGACTTTGACTGAGTTTGGACCTGGTCTTGGACTGAGGAACACTCGCTGCGTGCTGCTGCAGCGTTGAGTTGCAAGTCATGGTGGCAGGGCAAGCAAGTAAGTAAGTAAATAAAAATATGAATGAAAAACGCTTGCTGCGGCATTGTATGTGGATCATCAACAGCATCATCATCATCTTCATATGGATCATCCGTGTATTGTGATGAGTGTTCAACTTAAGTGTTTGCCCTTTTTGCGGCTGTAAAACAGTTGCAGTTTTTTCCGTTTTTTTTTTCATCCGTTGCATTTGCTTTGTTTAAACTGTTTTACAAAATCAATTGAGCTGCTTTTCAGCTCATCGATGGCTGCGTAATTTGTTAATGGCGCGATGAGCGGCAGATTTTAAGTGCTCGATAAATGTAGCGACATTCCAGATATAAGCCACAGCTCGGCTAGAAACCCTATAAACCCAGCAGAAAGTGTGTTGTTTATTAAGTAGTTCGTTGTTTTATAGCCTGTTATATTTCAGAGATGCGCAGCATTTGACATTCCGAAAACCACAGGCATTCGGTATTTGCTGTAAGTTGTAGAACTTAATACGTTGGGTGCAAGTCCGCCCGCTCTGCGGCAGCTGTGGCATGCATAAGACAACTTTTTCCTCATTATTGAAATTCCATGGCATTTTTAATAGCCAAGCTTTTAAAACAGACACTCACGCATGGGTGTTAAAGTGGGGCGCCATTCGCATTCAAAGATTCCCCACATGCCACATATGCTCACATGCCACACAGACGGCCATGCAGAGCGGTCGCCGTCGGTGTGTCTGCAGCGCTTCGTGGGTTGCCTGGCATGCAAAACTCCAAGTTCCAAGCACCAAGTTTTCTTTGCTTTTCTTACTTGCATGCAGCGTCTCTGTCGCTGTTTGTGGCTACCACAGTGGCAATGCAACAGCAGCAAAAAAATCTTATTAAAGCGTAACTAAATGCCACGGATTAATGTCTAACAGCCCAACAGGTGCTGCGCATAAATGCCAGTTTAGTGGCAGGCCTGACAGGTGGGCCGAGACCCCACATGGCCTGATGTGCCTCAGTTGGCCACATATTAGCATATAAGCCATGTTGCCAACAACTAGCTGGCAGCCTAGACAGCAGCTAATGAAGTAGCTTTGCCTCGCGACTCATGTGCAACGTTGTCTAGGCTGATGCCTCTGATGCTGCTGCCGCTGTGGCAAGTTCGTTGCCTAAGTCTTTCGTTTGGAAAGCGGCAAATGGCAAGCTGCAACTTGCAAACGGAAGTGAGCTCAACTGAAAATACTTGGCATTCAAAATGTGACGCATAAATAGCATTAATACCCAGCACACTGTCCTTACTTTGCATAAACAATAACAAAAAACAAATCAATTAATTAGACTAATAACTACTACTAATCAGTACTAGTAAAGCAGCGGACACTTGGAATAATAAACTGGGATTAAGCTATGTGAGTTCATTAGCATTTTTGATTTTTTTCACCTAAACATTGAAGTACATTAGTTTTAAATGCGATTTTACGGGGAAGTGTTTCTAGAAACTAATTGTAATATAAGAACTTACGAACATCCATTTTGAGTTATTAATGTTTACTAACTTATTCGAAGTTTTCAATAGTTACTCAGCTTTATTGAGGTATCCTTATTGTTGTTGGTTTAACAGAGAAAAGCAAGATTCACAAACTAAGGAATACTACAGTAAATATCCATGACCGCGTGTAGTAGCGAATCAGAGACTTTGTTACTTAAGACTAGAGTATGTGCCACTGACCCTACTGGTCCTTTTTGTGAATTCAGAATAATGGATCGAACCCAAGTCAGCGGTTTAGAATTAGAGCTAGTTCCGGTTCAAAAAAATGCATTTCGATACCTTTTCCATTCTTCCTATTCACATAATGCAAACATATTGCAGTGTCTGTCCTGAAACTAGTCGAACTGGTTGATTCCCGAGCGGTCAGACGGACTGTTTTTACGCCTTGTATTGTTTGATAGTGGTCTAAGAAAACATTCGGAAATAGCGGTAGCTGGCATATTGGCACCGTCTACTTATCTTTTAAAAGTATGTCCCGACTTATCTTTTGGAACAGCTCGATGAAGTGCGTAAAAATTAAGACTTTTTGTTCAGTGTGGCTACTGAGCACGAGGAAAAACGGACCCACGGCAGAAAAACGCGCAATTGAGCAAGACGAAGCAGGAGCGATAAACAGCGAATTTGTGCTACAGGGACAAGCTTTTAATGCAGTTTTTTACGTGGAGGTTCTTCAACGGCAGAAAAAACGCATCGTACGCGTCGGTCCATCAATGATGAAAATGTGCCTTTCGCTATCCAAAACAATATCGCAACCCTGCCTCAGCCATCTTACAGTCCCGACGCCGCCCCGCTTTAATGTTTTCTCTTCTCCGCGTCAAAACCACCCTAAAGGACGTCATCACGGCAAGATGGAAACGTTACAAGAGACCGTAACGAGGGACCTCAAGAGCATTCCGGTCGCCACCTTCCAGGAAGCATACCAGAGCTGGAAAACCCACTAGCAGTGGTGATTGGAAGCAGAATTGTCTTATATTGGAGAATTTTGAGCGACATTCAGGTCAAACCCTGTAGTTACCTCTAAACAAGCGTTTTGGTCAGGGAACAGCTAAGCAATTTCTTGCAGAAGCAACAGAGAGAGATTTTAAGAACTTTGTACTCGCACTGAGCTCATCTCAATTTAAGTTAAGTAATCTCCATTTTAAGTTGACAGAAAGTCTAACGAAGTTGTTTGGCTTATTAAATTTAAGTTATATTTTTTTTAAAGTTCCATTGTGGCTGTTCCAAGATGCCTTTTATATCCTTTTTTGATTTTTGAAGTACAAGTTGTACTCATTTCAAGTGAGCAATTTGTAACTGTTAACGTTTGTTCTCTAAGTCCATATCAATGAGGCGTTTTTTCCAAAGTTTTTGGGTGCTTTAGGTCCAAGTTCCCCTGACACATATTCAAATTTGTATGAAGGGGATAGTTAGGTCTTCAATCGGCCGATCATAAGAAAGAGTCTGTACTTACTTATAGCTGAAAATAAGTTGGAAAAGTGGGATTAACTCTTCGAGCTACGCAAATTATCTCCAAATCAACAATGTGTTAAAAAGCAACTTATACCAATAGCTAAAAGGCGACTTATGAGTGTGATATATTAAGGACTTTTAGTAACTTCCGCCTCCAATGATGATTAACGATCATGCTCATTGCGGAGATTTTGACTATCGACCTTTTGGTCACGGAAACCAAAGAGCTCTATAATTCGCGACATCAAAAAAGGCATCGGTTGATCCTCAACTTTAATCTCTGGCCTAGAGGTGGCCACAGGCAACTACATTTGTATGTAGCAGCTGCTCAGAGGTATTTGTGTCCTTTTTAGTCATTTGCAAGATTTTCTTAAATCTAACAAAGTTATGGGAGATGAGAAGCTGTTTAAACCATCTGAGGCCTGGTGCACAGGTTCAGTCTACGGTTTGCCTCAGTCTTTCCTCGTCTACTAATATCTGCTTAACCGTATGTCTTCCAATGCTAGACGATGGCTTTGGCCCTGTTAAGGGTTTTACTGCATCGGCTCTTATTAATTTGTCCTCAAGTTCCCGGGAATATTGGTGCGGCCAACGACCTATAGAAGTGAGAGTTGGTTTCTAGTATAGTTCCTGTTTAAATTTACATCTACAGCATTTTATGGGATACACCGTCTCTAGTGTTGTCCAGGCAGATCATCTCTGGGTTGTAGAAGCGGCCGAAATTTTCGAGCGCTGATTATATGGCCACCGAGGGATGTCAATGCAGCTTCATATCCATCCATTCAACTGCCATCTTTGACCAATGCCATTGTCCACTATGTATGAATTATGGATGCGTTTTACACTTCAAGCCCGTTCTTTTTTTCTGATTGCATTGACACAACATATTTTTGGAACTTAGCGGTAAAAACAGCTCTTTGGCTTGAGTTTGAACGACAAATTGCAAATCGTAATGAAATAAAAAGAGCATATTTTAGTTACAGGTAAGAGGCAGTCGGTATCACAGTATTTGGTACGGCCGATGGGAGTTAATCAGACCGAAACCCGGTAATGACTGCATCAGCGGTAAGTGTATTTGAAAGTCTCGTATGCTGCAAATCTCATCAATTTGCGCATTGCTCGTTGCTGGGCGCACAATTGCCTAAGTACTTAGAAATGAAAATAAAATAGTTTTTCATATGCGTAATTACAAATGCTGACGTCGACTGCGCTGCCCCAGAGCGACGTCGCAACGTTGGCTGCCATTCAACTTTGTTTCATTAGATTTTTCTTCCCATCAATTGAGCAATTAATAACTAAAGACTGCATTTAAATTTTCAAATTGACACAAGTGACTTTAGCCTGAAAACCAAGCCGGACAACTGCCAACAACTACGGATTGGCTATATGGCCAATAGTAGCAGCTATGGATGTAGCCTGGTTGACTGCCTGCTTGAGTGAGTGCCCCGTTGCTGCCCGTTGCCGTTGGGTGTTAGTTTGATTTATCATTTGCTAATTGAAAAATTATACTATTTGTATTTGTCAAGCAGTTAGTTAAAATGTTGTCATGTAAGTGACGCCGAGTGGGGCGCACTTGGGGCTAACGGCGTACAGCAGTCAGTAAGTAGCAGGGCGGGTCTAATGAAAGGCGGAGGAGTTACCGTGGGGGATCCGTGGGTGACAATGCCAATTTATTGAATGATCGAGCAAACAAATTGTAAATGATATAAACGAGGAATTTTTTCCTAGGAATTTTGATTGAGTTGAATAAGCAAGTGGAATGATTTGGTATTTAATATGTAAATTTCACGTTAATTGTGTAAGAATCGCTAAAAATAGCAAAACTATTTCGTTTTGCAAATAAAGCAATGCAAATTCAAAAGACTTAGGCAACAAACTTGGCAGTCATTTAAACTGCATGTGTGTGTGTGTGTGTGTGTGTTGGTTGTTTTCCTTTTTTTGCGATCATTGTTTGCGCGCGGAAATTTATAAGCTACCAAGTCAAATAATGCACATAAATAAACAAAATGTGACGTTGAGCGAAAGACAAGCACTTGAAGTATTTTAATTGTCTAAATGCCAACGCTGATGATCGTGCTGCCACCAGGAGCACCACCGACCACTGCGGCCTACAACCACAACAGCAACAACCACAACTGCAAGAACAACTTTCAATTGCTTTGACTATACTACAAACACACACACAGCCTGCTGGCACGGTGTCGATTGTCGAAAACACAGCGCAATCTTGCACTGGAAGCTGGATGGATGCACTGTAGGAGCAGCGGCTCTTGGTAGCTACTGCTACGCGCGCCTACTACAATTTATGTGTTGGCTTGAAATTTCTCACAGAAAACAAAGGAAATTCCATGGGCTGTGGAATTTTAAAGTGAGCCGAGTCGCCGAGTCCAAGTCGAAGTCGAAGTCGATTGGGCCGCCGTTGCTGACATTTTGCATTTCGTGCAACGCATTCCTTGGGGCGCTGGGCGCATGCGTACCACACACTAAGGAGTACACTGAGCAAAAAGTCCAAGACAATGTGCTAAAAATGCAATTACTGTAGATCTAGCTGATGATCTCCCGCAATGGAAAGTCCCTTGACGTCACTTGTTCGCGACATCCTCTCTTAAATCAAAAATTCTCACAATTTGATGACCCCGCACTATGGTGACGTCGCTTGTGAGCAAAAAACTAAAGTTTTTGTTGCATATATGAAAATTAATCGGGAAAAAGGACTTCTCAAGATCTTTTGTGCCATTTAAGCTTTAAACTAGGCTTTCGCCGATGAAAGTCTAAGGCCTAAATGTCCAAATTTGACGCTCCTTAATCTATCTGCTCAAATAGCAAAACAAAGTACTTTGCCTGCTTATAATTTCTTCCAGTGTAAAGGAGCATTTCTGATTGTTGCTGTTTTCTGATGGTTGTTGTTTGTGTTGTTGTTGCATTGACACTGATGAGGCCAGCCCGTCTTCCTTGTTGCTGTTTGTTGTTTGCTCTTCGATGTTGTTGTCGTCGTCGTCGTCATCATCGTTGTTCTTGCTGCTGCTGTACCCCAGGCAAATGCTGTGCTTGCATCTGGCAGCCGCAACAACTGCCAACTGCTTGTGACTGTGACTGTAAACCAAGGTGGTCACCCCAAATGCAACACGCAACTACAGCAACAACGGCAGAAGAAGAAGCAGCAGCAGCAGCAGCGGCAGCAACAACTTGCACTGCGGCGTGATTGTTATGGCTGCGCCGCGGTTCCAGTTGCTGTGTTGTTTCCACTCTTGCATTGTAAATTCGTAAAACAATAAAGAAATAAATTACTTTCGGGTTGGTTACCAAAGCCAAAGTTAAAGCCAGCTACGAGCAACAGCTTCAAACCACAGCAACAATCTCAAGTCCAAGCTCAAGAACTCTTGTACTTGGCGGCGTGAGTGTGAGCAACTAACTCACATACACAAACAGACAAACAAACAGACAGACAGATAGACAGACAGACAGACAATTGGACAGAGCCAAAGGAACACGACAAAGCGTTGAAATCGTCGTGGTTTTGTCTACCGCACAGTCAGTCAGCCAGCCAGCTTAAAATGGCGTGTTCTGGAACTCATGTTGCAGACTGAACTGGCCGCCCAGTCAGTCTGTCGTTTGGAATAGCCAGCCAGCCAGCGCGGCCCCGACATGTACTCGTACCTCCTACAACAATAAGAATAACAACTAAAGATCTCTTTCCCTCTTACCTGAACAACAGCAGCAGCAACAACAACAACAAGCAACACATAATGTCGGACATGAACTTTGGGGCGAAATTGCAATTTTAATGCAATTCGTGAGCTTGGTTGGCCAGCCAATCGTTCAAGTCCAAGTACAATTGGTGTGTTATGGCCATGGACCACCCTGATGTGGGTTCTGGCTGCTTGTTGTTGTTGTTGTTGTTGCTGGGACGCGACGGCCGTTAGGCAAAGATGCACTTACTCCATGTTTGTATTAATGTTGCATGTTTGCTACACCCGCTAGAACCAACACAAGCAACAGACAAGCTATTTATGCTTTTGCTCGAGGCTACAAACTAATACCAAAGCATTTGCTGTGCCGTGTTGCCAACATGTCTGCCGCGTCAAGCTGCTGCTGCTAACTGCCGTCGACGCAGACTGCGACTGCGACTGCGACATCGACTGCGCAGCTGCCGTTGACGTCTGCCATGAAATGCCAAAATGTCTAGCTGCGAAAGCCACACGCTCACCCGCAATCGAAAAGCCACCAAACAAAAGCCAATGATTTCAATAATGAACGGTTTTTTTTAGGCTTTTCATGTGTGTGCGTGTGTGTGTGTGTGTGTGTATGTGTGTGTATTGCCCGCAAGGGTTTAATCTAGATAAACAGGCAGCAAAAGCAGCAACAGCAGCCGCTAAAAGACTTCAACAAAAGCAATGAAATCAACGAAAATACTTCAAAAAAATGAGCAAAGTACAAAAAAATAAGAAATAAATAAATAAGCGCAGCTTAAACTCGAAATTGTTTCAAGAAATCGTGCGTTGCGCTCACACTCGCCCCCGACGGCGCCCTCGCCAACACGCCGGATACCTCGATCCCATCGACATGATTAAACTGCGACTGTTCGATACATTTTGCGTCTTTAATGGAATTCTTATCGTGCAGCAAATTATTGTTATTAATTATTTTAAGTCGTTTTTTCACTCTGCTCTTTATACCCTGTACACTAGTGTACATTATAGATCTGTGCAATGTAGGTAACAGGCAGAAGGAGGCGTGGCACACCTTAAGTTCCATGGGCAAAAAGTCTTATCATTGACTCGGGTAGTGATTGGACCATGTTCGCCTGTCCGTCCGTCTTTCCGCATAAGAGCCAGAGACACAAAATTTTACCAAAAGATGCGCGTAATCTAATGTAAGATGAAGTTTGACGAATCAGGTCGATATCTTACCCTCTCCCCCCCAAAAGCTCCTTTGAGTCTATCAACTCGAAACTCCTCAGAGATGTGCGTCGTGTTAATCATCAATAGTCCAAAAATTATCGAGATCGGATAAATGCATCAAAACTTATAGTCAAAAATATGCTAATTTCCCCCCTCTCGCCTATAAACTGCTTCAAAATTCCACTACATGTAGATATATGATACATGTGAGCTAGAGTTACAATATTTGGTGTCGAGACTCGTGTGACCCTAATCGTTAAAACTGCCTCCCCTTTTTTCAATGAAACTCTCCCTTCCCTCGCAATCGATTTACCTTAATAACTGCCACACCCCCCTATATATTGATTTGAAAATTGCCACAGACATTTATAAATGTATTTTTGATCTATGTTACAAAATTCAACGACATTGATCCAAGAATACTGGAGTTATGGGCATAAAAGTAATTTTTGCCCCCATAATAGCCAACTTCCCAATAGGAAAACTTGCCAATTAGAACTTCCCAATAGGAAAATGTTCACAGGCATATCGATTTTATGAAAATAAATATAAAAGTGGATACTTCCGTTACCATTTCACTGTATTTAGTGTTTATAGAAAAAAAGGGTACAGGGTATTCCACTGTCGGGCACCGTCCCGACTGTCTGCATCAATTTTTTTGTTGCCTTTGTTTGCTTTTTGTACGCTGATGACATGTCGATTGGAGGCCCCACAGGCCCCAAACTCAATTGCTCAAGGGTTCGCACTGCCATTCCCATTCTCCAATGGGAGCGACATGCTGTCTGTGCCGCTGACTATTAACTGTTGTTGGGGCTACGACTGCCGCCGCTGCCACCGCTGCTCCCGCTGCCAACGCCGCTGCTGTCTGTTGGCGAGTTGATTGTCAGTTTACAAGCATAAATAATTTAATTAAAAAATTATTAGTTGTGTAGTTGGGAATGGGGCACACCTTTTCGTAGTCCCGTATTTCTATTTTGCACAGTTGATTGCGGATTAGCCTCAAGTTAAATGATGTTAGATTTTTCAGATGTGTGTAAGTGGGCTCTTTGAGTGTGTGAGAAAGTCTAGCTTATTCTTTACTGAACTGAAGATGAGCGCATGTCGTGTGTACTTAATGGGTTTCAAATGGATTTGGTGCCTGCTCACGAAAACATCAAACAAATCAGACAAGTTTTTTAAATGACATTTTTAAAGATCGATTTCAAATTAATAAGGACATTTCTACCAAAATTCAATGTTAATGTAAACCTAAAAGTCTATAATTATAATGTTATTTGGGACTAAAGCACTGCGACCTATAAGATCTATTGTGCCCCGGTCAGTCATATCTCTATTACAAATTTAATTACAAGAGATGCTTCTAAGCGGGTTATATTGGCCATCGAAATCATGTGTCCACCCAGCATAGTCAGCCTTCGTCTCGCCCGGACATCACACTCAGCTAGGATGTGCTGGGTGTATTCCTCCATAAGTTCACAGAACCTGTAGGTGTCGGAGCTGGTGAGGCGCAGCTTGCTCAGGTGACCTTCAAGTCTACAATGCCCAGTTACCAGACCTGTCCTAACTGTGACACTTGCTTGAACCTGCTTACGACGAGGAACCGTTTTATTTATCCAGTTCGCGGCTCGTCCTAGTCTTTCCTCTTCTCTTAGAAGTTGCTTGACGTTTTGTCTGTCAATGTCACAAAAAGGCTCTGGTCCTATCAATGGGTTCGCAGCACCATCTCTCGCCAGCTTGTCCGCGAGTTCGTTCCCGGGAATGTTAGTATGTCCAGGGTCCTATCTTAGTGAGAGTGAGTTCCTTCGTCCCAGAAGGTCCAGCTTCAAGCGAGATTCCCGGAACAGCTTGGAGTTTATTCTGGTTCCTGCAACCGCCCTCATGGCGGCTTGACTGTCCGGTAGTATCGTTATTATACTTATCCTTTAGTTTATATTTATATCTGCGGACTATGGCGCAGACCTCAGCTTGAAATACGCTGGTGTCGATACCTATTGATTGTGACATGTGAGTCCGCGGTCCCGTGACTCCCAGGCCCATGCCTTTGTGTGTCAAGGATCCATCCGTGTACCAAACTATGGTGTGTTTTTTGGTTGTCCACTCCCGTTTGTAACTTATAGAAATGATAAAATTTCTGCTGAAATTCAGTGTCCATTTCGTCTCTGGGTTGTGGGAGCAACGACAATGATTAGATGACGACATCCGTAGTACGGTTGCTTTCATTTGGAGTTCAATGACTGTTTGGAGCGGTGTTAAGTCCATTAGAGCCTCTAATGCCGCTATGGGGCCTTTTTCGCTGTCAAACTCCAATTTTAAATTAATAACGTTTACTTCCAACAAACAAAATACACAACCTGCCTAATTGAAAGTTGCCACCTTTTATGCTAAGAGTTCCCATTCGTTTTACTAAGAGTTGCCATACGGAGAGTGTTTGTCGAAGAATTAATTGCTGAAAATTCGAGTGTATAAAACAACTCCCAATATAACCCTAGAACTTCTCCTTCGTCAAAATGACTACGATTTGACATGATAAAAAGAAAGACTTCAAAATTGAATTTATGACATGCTCACCCTTTTAATGGATTTTTCATATGTATGCATAGGATTAGGAGGGTTGACCCCCGCTTCTGTGCTCGTCATTGGAATAGGGATAAAAATAGCAAAAGGAAAAGGAATAGGAAGAGGATGAGAAAGAAGAGGAAGAGCAGAGGAAGTGGAGGGGAAGAGGAATTGGAGCAGGAGGAGGAGGACGTGGAAAAATAATATCAAATATCTCAAGAGGGGCAAGGGGGGGCGGAACAACTAGTTTTTATATACATTTAAAGACGATAGAATCTGAGTAGTGAATCGCTCCAAATTTGCCCAAATTTAGAACACAATAACACCATTTTGGCATTAATTTCAACTTTTGGGGTGGTCCCGGGCCTTAAGGCATGTCCAAGTCAAAGCCGAGTTTGTTCAAACTTCAGTTTAAAATTCAAATGACTTTAATTGGCACTGTAAAGTGTTACAAATTGTACAGAAACCATCAAGCTGACAAGCATTACGAATTTTAGATATAAAATGTGTAAATTTATTTTGTATTACAAATTTATGGCATTTTTGCTTGTCATAAAGACAACAAGCAGAACTTTTTTTTATATCATTTTCAAATACTTACATATTTGTTATGCATGTAAAACGCATTCAAATTGAACATGATAAATGAGTTGAGTGTAAATGAGTGTGCAAGTGTATGTGTGTGTATCTGTGTGTATGCACCCAATAACACCCGTTCATCCTGTGCGAACTGTAAGCAAGTCTTTTGTTTGCTTTTCTAATTTGTAACTCATTCGTGCGACTCCCAACGCTTGACTACTTTTTGGCACGCCGGACACCAAAAGACGATGCCGACAACTTGGGGATTTGGGTACAAGTACCTAGTTTCAGTGCCAGTAACCGACATGAATGACATACATTGTTCCGCCGGTTCAACAAAAAAGAAAAAAAAAATATAAAAACAGGTATCTTAAATGTATCAAAGAGACGCAGAGCTAAAGTTCAATGTAAAGATGCTCGAAAGTCATAATTTTTGATCAGTGATTGATACAAATGCAAGGAAATACTTCCTGAAATGCGATACGGTTGGGCATACATATTTACTTATTCATTTATTTTTGTTTAATTTGTATTTGGCTAAACGTAAATATACATGTAGTAGGGGCTTCGCTCGCCAACCCCAGTACTGCTCTCAAGGTAGAGCCCCTTCCTCTTCAGCTTTCTCTTTTTCTTCTTCTTCCTGTTCCTTTTCTCTTTCTCTTGCACTTCCCCTAGGTCCCCTAGGTCCTTCTTCTCCTCACCCTCATCTTCATTCCAAAGATAAGAACCCGATTTACGTTTCACAACCCCCTTGGAGCGTATTCCCCTCTTCCTATTCCTCTCCTATTTTCATCAAATGCTTTTCGCCATTTTCAATGATTTTGAAGGGGCGGCGGGAATAGTTGAGAAACCAGCTTACGTCCAGTTCTCTTAAGACGGCAGCATGTGTATCTGGGTAGTCACATTCTCATCACAACTCAGTACCGTAGAGTCCGTAACTAGATCCAAATGGATTGCGATTTCTCCTATGGGTATGTATGTCTTGGGTTTTACGGTAACATAATGGGTTGATTTACCGCCCAGACGTTTCAGGATGATAGCGTGGCAGCCGCCTTAACCTAGTCTGAACTTCTTGACCTTTTTAAGACAGACGACTCTAAGCCACTTTGCACAACATAGCGATCCATTAAACTATGCTGCTCGTTGCACCACATCAAACGCTGCCCTTTATATTATCCATAGCATTCTACGCCAGCATCATGTACCAGCGAATGATACCTTCTTGTCATCACTTTGATTAAGCGACTTCAAATGGTGGACACTTTGTATGAGTAAAGTATTCCTGTACACCCTTCAAAACTCTTTTCCCGCGAAGGATTCTTTTTCACGGAAAGAACTGCATCGGAGGTTGTGTCTTTTCAGAATAGCTCAACATTATTGGCGTCTTCTGAATGCCCGTAGAGTGTTCCAAGCGGATATCTTGCCTTTGAATGTGTGCTTGGCCTGAAGAACCGATCGTTTTAAAACGAATCGAAATTCGCTGAAACTTCTGATTAATATAAACCCAAATTTTCATTTTTGGGTCTTTTTACACCGAGATATGGCAAGATCTTTTGTTTTAATATACTTGGTCTCTGATAATGCAGGCAAAGAGTAAATTATGGTAAGCTGCATTCGCATGATTCAGTGGTGAAATATAGCATAAAGGGCAGAATTTGGAGTGGTATAAGCCGCTGCTGTAAAGCAGAGTTCCGCAGTTCGTAGTTTCTTTGTGAGTTGCTTAGGCGCCTGTTACACGAAGCGATTGATTTGTATTTCGTACCGTTTGTAGGCACGGTAATATCGTCCGTAAGTTGTTCCGAGACTTTTTCATTTTCCCACTTAAAAATCTTGCTTTATGTCAGAAACGCCTCAAGATGCAGATTAGTTCTCACTCCTCCATATGAGCAGTAGATTGATCAGTCTCACCAGTTGGTCATCGAGTCCCAGGTCCGTGAGTGCTCCCTTAATTGCCTAAGGAACAACATAATGAAAGCACCTTCAAAATCTAGGAAGGCAGCTAGAGTGTATTCTTTAATTCGTAGTCTATCATTGAGACTAACGAGTAAAGGGCTGTTTCTGTAGATCGGACCTTCCGGTCAGCATGCTTTGAGTAGTTCTAATATGCAGACCAATGAGTCGTTCAAAGGCTTTCAGAAGCAAGGATGCTAGACTAATGGGTCTAAAATCCTTGGGAGTAGCATGAGAGGCTTTCCCTGCCTTAGGTATAAAAACTATATCTGATTGCATTCAACCTATTTCTGTAACTTTACTGATCCGAATTTAAATCGCGACAATAACCATCGATGCTGGCGAAAGTTGGTAACCATCAATTTTAAAGTAAAAGGCTTTTACGAGAAAGTCCATGCCTACTTGAATGTGCACAGTTTGGGGAAAATTTAAAAATTGAATCTTAGTAAGCTTTGACTTTTTTATCATTTCTTGTATATTGTATTGTATACATTTTTTTCCAGTTTTTTTACAACTTCGCCACAAGTCAAAGCGTAGAGCTTCCGTGATGAATATTTTCGGCAATTATAGGTTGCAGCAGAATTTTTTTATAAATAATGGAATCGCGTATACAGAGGACCATGTCAAAGTACGAGTCATATTTTTGTACAAAATTCCGAGTGAACTAGATGAATCAGTATTGCGGTCGTATTTCGAAAAATTTGGCAAAGTTATCGACATTCAGTTGTTTGGTTGCTATGAAGTGGGAGCATATAGACGTTCCGAAGCTAACTGCGCTAGTGTACTCATGGAAAATACGCGCGAGGCGGCCGAGTAAGTATTGAATGATCCAAGAGCCCAGGATTATAAGATGTCCTTCTGTATTAACACCTAGATCTCAATTTTACCATAAAAGTGCATAATTTTTATACCCTGTATACAAAGTGTAAACGGGTATTACAGATTTGTGCAATGTATGTAACAGGCAGAAGTAGGCATGGCAGACCATAAGTTCTATGGAAAAAAATTGGACCATGTCCGTCTGTCTGCCTGTATGATACATCTGCGAGGCCATAATAGCTAGAGACACAATAAGATGCGCGTGATCCCGAGAGAGATATAGTAAATAATTTTCAAAATTTTTTTTCCATTTTTTGTTTGTTTAAATTTGTCCTAGCTAATTTCGGTTGTTTTGGCAAACGTGCGGAAAAGCCTGAGTTGGTTACCAACTGTATGTACATATGTAAAAAAATTTTATGCAGACAGTCGAAACGGTATCCGACAGTGGGATAGCCTGTACCCATTTTTCCCATGGAAATCGAGGCGTTGAAGGTGAACGGCGGTATTAAGTTAACCGGGGTGTAGGGGGTTAGTTCAGCAAAATGTAAACAATGTTTTGTTTATAAGCTTAACATGAGTTTTCACACCAAATTTGCTGGCTCTAACATAATTGTTAACCTTAACATTGCTGTAGAAAGTAAAATTCTGTTGCATTTTGTAGGAGAGCCCTATAATTGCCACATTGTTACTTATATCTTCTAAAGCTTCTGTCCGAATTTGATCAATTTTACATAACATACGCACAATAACAGTGTGCATGAAGTTGCTAAGTTTCAATCGGATAACTGAAATGGTGTGGGTGTAATCCGCTTTATCTTTTCGGTTTAAATGCGCATCGTTTGGTAAATTTTTGTGCCTCTATTTTTTATGGTTCCTGAGATCTCGACGTTCATAGAGAAGGACAGACCACTATAATACCACTTTGTGTACAGGGTATAAAAAACTTCTCATTTGGAACTTCCCAATTGGAAAATTCTTACAGTCATATCGAACATTTTACCGTATGCTGGACTTAGTGTTTATGGGGAAAGAGGGTAGGGTGTATTCCACTGTCAGCATCAATTTTCTTTTTTTTCCAATCTGTACCTTCTTTTAAATCTGTTGTGTCTGAATCCCTAATTTGATTGTTTTTCCAGCATACTTCGATGCAGTACCCATAAGTTGTTGGATCATCAAATATCCGTGCAGCCCAGAGACAGCTGGCTTCAGCCAGATGCGTTCCAACCTGCAACAGACACGTCCATGATAAAAAAGTTAAACCCATACTGCGCTCTGGGAGTACTGGAGCTGCTTTCGTTGGCAGATCAGGTACGCTGGGCCCGCACTTGCCCTCACATTAATTACATGTACGAGCTTTGGTCATCAAAGCTTCACAAAGTCATCAATCTGGAGGAATTTGATCACTGCACCATTTGGGACATGCGTGATTTCTTTGTGAAATCCGGAACACATGTTTTAAAAATTACGGGCATATTACCGCAACGCCATCGCCAGCGTTGTTTGAAGCTTTTCAACAAATATTGTCGTAATGTACAGACAGTAGATATTTGCAATAGCAAGTTGACTGATACCCACATGCACATGATCTTTGGAAATTTGCGGAAACTGGAGAGAGTGAAGCTGTATAATTGCAGCCAAAGTGATTCTGGATTATTAGCGCTTAAAAATCTGGGACAGCTTAAGTCATTGAATATTTCCTACAGTTATAGACTAAGCGGCAGGTACTTGGAGCGTTTGCCAAAGTCCATTGAAAGAGTCAAACTTTTTGGATGTGATGAAATAGAAATTAAGCGTGTCTCCATGCTTTTCCAGCGGCTGCCACTGCTTAAGGATTTGGATTTGACTAATATGCCTCAAAAGAATAGACGTTTCTTAGCACTCATGGTCAGCCATTGTTCAGCACTGGAAGTGCTGAAAATCGACGAATGTGATGACGACGCATACGCAACATTGGCAGAGTTGCCCAGCCTAAAGAGACTTACAATATCCTTATTTTATACACAACGATTGCCTCTCAATCTGTTCACTGAGCTTGTGAAACGCAAGGCTACACAGTTAGAGTATTTGGAAATACTCGGCACGAAGGTTATTTCCAGCGAAATGTTGCAACAAATTGCGCAGCTCCGTGCACTGTCAACTCTAATCATACCTAATGTGCCAGCCCTCTCCGAAATAGAAATGGAATCCCTTGGAGATCTCAAGCAGCTTAAGCACGTTAATCTCAGTTATTGCGAAAATGTCACTGATAGCATGATAGTACAAATGCTTCTAGCTTGCCAGCAAATCAATGTGCTACACTTGGAATGGTGCAAAGAGATAACTAATTTCTTGGTGCAGGAAATAGTGAACAAAATAGGACTACAGCGGTCGATTATTCAGCGACAGCTACCCATCAAGCTGTTTGTCTACGCCACACAAATCAGACCACAGATTTTGAAAGATGAGCTTTATACAAGCTTTAAAGACATTCTAAGCATATCTTTTGAGCAAAAATATCCTTTATGGAAACATAGAATGATGATAAATACCTTACCCTATAACCTTACCCTATAACCTAATCTCTTAATGGTTAATATTTTGTTCTCCAGATATTTGAAAATTATTTTTTTTATTATATCCGATAGGGTTTATAACACACAATGCACACAAAACTAAGTTACCAAATAAATTACTTGAAACTAACTTTCCGTAGTCTTCAAATTTCTTGTTAGAACACTAGGAAGTTTAGTATATCGCCCAAAAAACGAGATGTCAAGGTCGCGGTGTATGTACCGGTTTCTTACATACTACCGGCAATTTAGCTAAGGACCTTGTTTTCCATAATTTGGGTTTACGTAAGTGGCATCTGCCGCCAGTACCTCAGATCTGGAGGCCATATGACCAAGCGGGCACCCCACGATCCTTGCATAACATTAGAGACTTTGTGTAGACGGTTACCCAAGTTAAATTTGAGCATCTTCTGAAGATACACTACTTCTTTCTGGCTGACTATAACAACCCGTTACCAGGCTAAAAAATCTTTCATTGGGAAAGGGGAGTTGCTTGCTCTGTTAAAGTTCTGGGAAGTCTTTGCTGTGCAAATTAGGCAGCTTCACTCTGTCCTACCAGAACCTAGGGTCCACCTATCAATTATTTCCGAAAACACCAATGGCCGCTTAGTATCTGCAAAAGATGTACTTGCCAGAGGCGTCTACTGTCATTGAAGCACGCTGAGCAAACTAGAGGTTTATGGTGGGGATCAACCTATGCGTCCAGCGCCCATTGACCGGCTGGTTTCAACCCTACTGTCATTAAAGCACGCTGAGCCTACATGAATGGTTTATGATGTGTATGTCGCCTTACTAGACTCTAGGTCGATGCGCACGATCTCCACCATGTCATCACTTCAACTTCTTGCATTTAGCATTTCTTGCGAGTTGCCTTCTTTCATATTGTTGCCTCTACGCTACTTGGGGATTATGGTACCTAGGCCCACCTATCCATAGAAGGAACAATTTGGTTCGCCCTCTTGGCCAAACCTGTAGAACTATTTTCCAAAACACCAATGGCCGCTTACTATCTGCGAAAGATGTACTTGCCAGAAGTGTCTAAACTAGAGGTTTATGGTGGGGATCAACCTATGCGTCCAGCGCCCATTGACCGGCTGGTTTCAACCCTACTGTCATTAAAGCACGCTGAGACTACATGAATGGTTTATGATGTGTATGTCGCCTTACTAGACTCTAGGTCGATGCGCACGATCTCCACCATGTCATCACTTCAACTTCTTGCATTTAGCATTTCTTGCGAGTTGCCTTCTTTCATATTGTTGCCTCTACGCTACTTGGGGATTATGGTACATAGGCCCACCTATCCATAGAAGGAACAATTTGGTTCGCCCTCTTGGCCAAACCTGTACAACTCTTTCCCAAAACACCAATGGCCGCTTAATATCTGCGAAAGATGTACTTGCCAGGGGTGCCTCTACGCTACTTGGGGATTATAGCCCCAAAACTTATGTACTCGAAAATGTACTGCCATGTAGACTTGTTCCTTACAACATTTTAATTTATTCTCTGGCAAATCTAACCCATTTTGGCCAATAACAATATTCTTTAGCCAACTTTTTAGAGTTTCTTCTAACACTGCTGCGCCCATTATTGTGCAGGCAACTGTCAGAGTGTCGCATACAAATTGTTGTGGTTGATTGCATGACGGAACGGGTGTCAAGTGGCCACTGGTCACTACCGAAAAACCCAGTTGCCACAAAAACAAGTTGTAAATTAGCAGAGCAACAAAATATGTTTGCGCTGCTGGCAAGAACAACAGTTATTGCCGCTTGTTGCCGAGTGCAACTCCGGCCTAGGCAGCAATGCCAGTTGATTTCATAACAACAAATGTGGCAGCAACTACAACACTTCTAGTAGACACTAAAAATAGACACCAAACTCGACTAGGCTTTGGCAGCAAAGGCCAACAAGTTCGTTGCCTAAGTCTTTCGTTTCGATCAAGACATTTTGCGGTCAAATGATTTACGCTAACAAATTAACAACTTCCTTTGAGTTTTGGACGCTCGAAAGCCCAAAAAAATAACCAATTAAAGCCGTGTCGTGTATGTGTGTGGTCTGCCGAGCTGCGAATCCTGACCGCAAAATTGCTAATCAGCCGCGCCAAGCTACACGCCACAAATTTATGCAGCTTATTAGCGTCTCAAATATTTTAGCAGCAAACAAATTAGCTCCACTTAGGCGGCGAGCCTTTCATGGGGGGCTTCCAAAATTATTTCATCAAAATAAGAGCGAAATGCTGTTTTGCGTTGAAAACAAAGCGGGCAACACCCAAAGTGTCTATGCGCACACCTTGACTATGGTCAGCGAACCAAAACTGAACCGAACCGGCTCAGCTGTCTGAGACTGAGCAATGGGCATAAAACACAACCACAAAAAATCATATAAAAATCGTTAATAAATTTCACATGCACACAGAGACACACATGGAGAGCTACCCTTTTATGTGTGCAGCAGGGGAACAAACGCTGACCTGGCCAAGACGTAGCGGGCCTCAAAGATAATCTAAAGTAAAACTCGTGGAGCATAAATAAAAAAGAAATTACTTAATTTCTTAATAATGTTGTGCTGTCTTGTTGTCGTTGTTGTTGTTGTCGTTGTTGTTGCCTTTGTTGGCTATGTCTTGTTTCGACAACTTTTTTATAATCCTTTTAAGCGTTGCTGCACTGTGAGAAATGATTGTGTGCTTTCAATAATCGACACCATCGCCAGGCCAATGTTGCGCCTCTTGTTTCCAATTGCGTGAATACAAATCGTCGACGGCGGTGTGTGGCCTCCGGACGCTGTGGACTCACTGTTTTACTTTCCGTTGAAATGAAATCTTTATTTCCTTTCGTGACTATAATTAATAATTTGGTTCTTCTTCTTACGTGTATATTTCTGCAGGCTAAAAGCGAGACTTATGCGTCTGTGTGTGTGTGTGTGTGTGTGTGTGTGTGTGTGGCTAGAAATGCCAAACGGTTTTGGGGCCGCAGGAGCACAACAACAACCACACACACTAACCACACACGCTGCCAGAACGCTGATGATGATGACGTTGCTGCCGCTGTTTGGGCGAGTCCAGTAACTGGCCGTGTAGATTGAGACCCTCTACAAAAGCCTTCGTTATCACAACAGAAAAAAAAATAAAAAATTTGATGCAGACAGTGGAATACCCTGTACCCTTTTTTCCCCAAGAGCACCAAATCCAGCATATGGTAAAATGGGAACGAAAGTATTTTCTTTTATGAGTCTTTTTACAAGTTTAATATGACTGTAAGCACTTTCCTATTGGGAAGTTCCAATTGACAAGTTTTCCTATTGGGAATTATTACTTTTATGCCCATATCTCCAGTATTTTTGGGTCAATGTCGTTGAATTTTGTTCAAAAATACATTTATAGATGTCTGTGACAATTTTCAAATCAATATATTGGGGGGTGTGGCAGTAATTAAGGTAAATCGATTGCGTGGTAAGGGGGGAGGGGAAAAAGGTGGATACAGTTTTAAAGATTAAAGTCACACGAGTCTCCATAGCAAATTTTGTAACTCTAGCTCACATACATCCATATCTACATATAGTGGAATTTTGACACAGTTTATGAAATTAGCATACTTTTGACTATAACTTTTGATGTTTTTGTCCGATCTCGATCATTTTTGAAACATAGATGCACATTAATACGACGCACATACCTGAGGTGTTTCGAGTTGATAGATTCAATGGAGCGATTGTAAACCGCGCCAATCTGTCCCGGGTGAAGCGGGTAAGATATCTACTTGATTCTACAAACTTCCTCAGCCTTGAGAAAATGCGCATATTTTGGTAAACATTTTTTGCTCTTACTTTTATAGTGTCGGAGAAAGCTGGCCCAACACGGACTGACTATTGGTCCTGTCCATTTTTACCCATGGAACTTATGGTCACAAACCTATAATACCCTTTTACACTTTGTGTACAGGGTATAAAAATGAGAGGAAAAAAATATTATATGCTTGGAAATTGTTGAGGCGCTTCTTCTTCTTGTTGCAGGCTGCTTTTTGGCTTTTTTTTTTAATGTTTGCATGGTGGCCAGCATGTCTCCCGCGGTTTGTTTGGAGTCTCTCGGCATTTTGTTGCTTGCTGCACTTATATAATGCCGCAGTGCGTATATGTGTGTGTCTGTGTGAGTGTGTGTGTGTGTGTGTGTACTTGTGGCATGCCTTTGATGTGTGTCTGTGGCAGCATAAAGCAAATGCCCGCGCAGTAAATCATTTGCTAATTAGCCATAGCTAAGGCACAGCTGCAGCAGCGAGCAGCGAGTGGGAGATAGTGCCGCATGTTGCAGCCACAAGAAGTAGGTGGAGCTTCACAACTCAAAACTGCAGCGGTAGGTAACTTTACTTGGAAGGTAGATACCGCTAATTTGAATATAATTACAAGCATGTGGGGAGCCTTGAATTGCTGCCTTAATGATTTTGTTGCAGCACAGAATTCCTGCAACAAACGTTACTAAATAAGACATCAACTGTTGCATACAAAACGTGCAACAGTCATTATCCATCGTGCCTCTCCCTCTGCCTGCTCAGGTACCTATATAATGCAATTTACGAACATTAAATCATTTGTAGGTCAATGCTGTCGTAGTAACTGCAACAAAGTCAAGATTTTGACAATCTCAAACTCAAGTTCGTGGTCCAAGTCTTTTGTATGTCATCATCAACCGAAACAACAATACTGAGAGCTATAAAACATTCAGCATCACTTTCAACTGTGTCTAAATTGCTGCCCTACAACAACAACAATAACAACGAGAGAACAATTACGTAATAAAATAACAGACAAATGTTTCAACTTTTGGATGACAAAGTTTAAAAGCTCCTATTATTCTTGTAGTACTGCAATAGCAAAGTTTTCAGATCATTGTTAAATTTGAAAATCAGAATAAAACTTAAGCATTAATAATCAAGATTGTCAAGTTTTTGTAAAGGTTTGCTAACTTATAGTGAGCTTCTCCGCCTCTGCTACGAGCACGCATTTTTTACTCCGTGATACGAAAAGTACTAAAGACTTTCTAACGGGTCAAAAAATTGAAGAATTTTTGGGAAAGTAGATTCCTCTCACCTTCTTCATAAACTTCAAATTATTACTATTATAAAGGGTATTTTGACCAAATATCACCAACAATCTATAGCTTAAACGTACATAAATTTAAGAAAGAATTATAAAGCGTCATTCTCATCGAAAGTGTCCAAACATCGTAACAACGGATTTACAAAATTTGAACGATTCATTAAGCAAAGAATGACAATAAGACGTTCGAAATATATAAAATCTAACTTTATTTTTTTTATATTTTATTTCTTTACTTCTTCAAAAGTTGTCTTCCGAATTTGATATACGTAGCCATACAATTTGCCTCTTTTAGAAAAAACAAAAGCCAAAGTCCACAACTTCATAGCATAAAACTCGTCGACGAATCTACCAGTGCAGATCAGAATCAACTAGAAGCAGCTAAGAATTTGACTCTTCGATGAACAAAGTTCCCTTTGCAATGTCGACGAGACAGATCAATTCTGGAAGCGACGGCTACCAAGAACGTTTATATTGCAATAAAAAAGGTAGCAGTAGGATCAAAAGTTTCCAAGGATCAAGCGCTGCAGGTGATACAAAGTCTAGGACTTCGTTGGCTAGTAAGTCTTAAACATCAAGAATTAGGAAAATTTAACTCTCATTTGAGTGGAAGTTTGTTTTAAGAAGCATTTTCGAACCACAATTTGGCTTCATTTTCTTCGTTTCAACTGACCACAACACCCCATTACCAGGTTACGTCTCCAATCGGTGATGCCAAAGGAAGCTAGTGTACTCTCTACCGGGTCTTTCCAACGGAAATAAGGCCTGCCCCTTCGTCGCCTACCCACCACATCTGCATTGAAGACCTTTCTCGCAGAAGCTTCTTCATCCCAAAGTTTGATTAACGTTGTTTTGATTAACGTCGTTTTAATCTTCTTCTTCTTTCTTAACTGGCCATAACAACCCGTCATCGGGTTACGGCCTGATGTAAATACATTCTTTCATTGGAATTGTGGTTTTACGTGTTGGGTCCCAAACCCTAGATGAAACTAACACAATATAAAACACTCATTCTTCCGCAGTCTGATAAAAATGTTTTCGGAGTGTTTGAGCGAAAAGTACTCTTTGGCCCTTTTCGTTTTGGCAACGTCTACCGCATTCGCTGGAACGACGAACTCCATAAGCTCTACAACGACGTTGACATAGTCAATCGAATTAACATCCTACGCTGGCTAGGTCATGTAAGGCGTTTGGATGAAGAAGCTACTGCGAGAAACGTCTTCAATGAGGCTGTTGAAGGGGGGCGACGAACCATGCAAATCGTGTCTCCGTTGAATGAACTAAGTTAAGAGCACACTTACCTCCTTTGGTATCTAAGTGAAGTAGTGCTCTACATCAGGCCGTAACCCGGTAATGGGTTGCTGTGGCCAATTAAGAGGGAGATTCACAAACAAGTTAACTTATGAAAAACTTACGTATGCGAACTCTGTGAGTACTCAACATAAAAGCACAATCTGAATCGTCTTCTTGTTTGGAAGTAAGAGCACTTCCAGTGCTAGTACAAAATTTGCTTTATCTTCGTCACTGAGCACATTCACCAAATTTCTTCTTACTAACTGTATTTAGTCTGTATAGACAGCTGTCAAATCTTAATCTAATGAATGGTTCAAGTTGCTCTCCCATAAACCAGCTATGTTCGTTTTAATATGGTAGCTGTTTCATAGATCAAGGAAGTTAGATTGGGTTGCTTATGGCTGCCTGAGTGGTACGGATGGGTCATATCTCTTCGATGAACTATTTTTTTGTTACTGTGCCTCCCTAAAGAAACTGAGACAACATGCAGAAGCTACCATCTTGCTACAGTGTGTAGATAAACACTAGTTTCCTACGCATATAGTGTTTTTTGACTTAAATGCTGCGACCTACACAGTTGTTACACAGCTCATTCTATGACGCTGCAAACTTGTTTCCCCAACTAATATGCCCCTCTTCAAAGATTTCAAATTATCATTAAGATTTTTGCTTTTTGCATGCTTTTTTTCTTTGTTTTTTGCATTTTTTTTCTTATTTTTTGTGTTTTCGCACGGAATTAATGTCTTGCGATACCAAATTTAATTTATTACGATAATTTTTCACTTTTTGTCGACGACAACAATAAAAAACGACAACAGAAATATCTGCCAAAGAGCACGTAGACCACCGTAGACTAAACCAAATAACATCTTTGTTGCCAATGCCATTGCTGCCGGCTATCTGTGCTGCTGAAATTTGAGTCCATACATCGGAATGAGCTGCTCTACCTGAGGCATGCCCAGGGGATGCGCGCGATAAGCAGGACTAATAATGGCTAATAAGCCATTAAAAAGGCATAAATTGTTTTGTTAGCACTTTTAATAAATTCCACACAAAATTGTCCACCGGGCCAAGCGCCACTTGCTGCCACAAAGACACAAACAGATACAAAACGTACTACAAGATGCATTCATCAGTCGGCAGTAGCAGCGGCAGAGGCAGCAATGGCGGTGGCGGCTTTTTATACCCTGTACACAAAGTGTAAGAGGGTATTATAGATTTGTGCAATATATGCAACAGGCAGAAGGAGGCGTGGCAGAATATATGTTCCATGGGCAAAAATGTTCAGGAGCAATAGTCGAGTCTATATAGACATGTCCGTCTGTCCGTGTTGTCGCTAGAGCAAAAAATTGTTCACCAAAAAATGCGCATTATACCTATTCAGTGCAAGTTTGTCGAATTTGGTCGATATCTCACCCCCTTCCCTTGTGACAGAAAAGCTATCCAATTGAAACATGGCACAGTTATGCACTATATTACTATGCATGTGTAGTGTAAAAATGATTCATATCGGGTAAGAACTTTAGAAGATATAGCTAATAATGTGCCAATTTTAGGCCCCCTCTCCTATGAACTGTAACAGAATTTCACTTCTTACAGAAATGTTAAAGTTAACATATATGTTAACCAAATGTGGTACGTTAGGCTTATAAACCAAACAATTTTGACCTTTTTCTGCACCATCCCCCCTACCCCCGTAGTACAGTTACCGTTATTCGCCCATACCCTTCAAAGCATCGATACAAAAATATGCATGAAATTTGATTTTCATGAAAAAAATGGTTACAAGGTAGTGACGTAAGTCCAGACCAAAACATCGATGTTAACCATCGCAGAGTCCATCGACATTGGACATCGATGTAGGTCATACATGGGACTAAAAACATCGTTGCATCTATGGTTTTCCGATGTTTTATATTTACAAACTTTGCTTTTTATTATAGAAGAAACTTCGTTATATAATACCAAATATGTGAAACTAAAGCTAACTAAACATACGACGATATCTAGATACTATATAATACAGACCAATAGATCTAAGACTAAATTATGTCCACATAAATGTTTTAATACCCGTCCCCTTAGCAGTCTATTTCGCTGAGAGTTTGGCCTTTGAGTAAACTTTGAGATGACAGTCACAATTCTGCAAGCACTATTTGTAAAACGGAGAATAAGTTACTTACTGTGGCATGATCTTGGCGAAATGTTCGATGGTTTCAAAAACATCGATGTTTTGCCGATGCATCGCATGTTCGAGAACATCGTAGAACATCGGAAAATGACAGGCCTACAACCATCGATGTTTTCGATGCAACGATGTGTTTTTTACACCACTAGTATAGGGTATCCCACTATCGGACACCGTCTCGACTGTCTGCCTCAAATTTTTTTTAATTTATGTTAATGGACGCAGTGCTACAAATTGCAGAGCGCTTTTTGTGTCATTGATTTGCATATCATTGCCAGAGAGCAAAGCAAAGGATGAGCATAACCGAGAGAGAGAGAGAGAGAGCGCAAAAGAGCGAGAGACTGAAATTATTTTTAATACAGTTTTATTTGCGCTGCTGCTGCGCTGCTGCTGCGCTGCTACTGCGCTGCTGCTGCCGCTTGCTCCTTACGCGTCTCTTGTTATTGTTGTTGTTGGCGACGTCTCACATGGCTTTAAGTATGGATGAGTACGGGAATTATCTTTGTATCTTGCGTTGTTGTTGTTGCTGCTGCCATTGCATTCGGCAGGCATTTTGTCGGCATTTTTGTCTTTGTTCTGGCGGCTGCTGCTGCCGCTGCTGCCGCTGCCGCCGCTGCTTTTCGTTTTTAATCGATTGTTCATTGTTTTGTTGATGGGTCGCAGTGGTTGTTGTTGCTGCTGTTGTTGCGGCTTAATGTGGCAGCCGCATTTATTATTTCGACATTTTTAACGAACTTCAAATTTATGAGTTATACAATACACTTCTATACATAGCACAGAGCAGAGCTCATCACGGCATGTACAAGCTTACATATCTTTCGGCACATACATACATACGAGCATGCAGAATGCCACAGTAAATCTGTTAACCGGTCTTGCCATAAACTGGTGAAATTTTTTCATAAATTACATTCTTAATTGCCAATTTGCACTTAATTTTTTAACGTCAACTTAGTACGACGAAAGATTTTCTTTGTTTTTTGTAATTAAGCTGCTTAGCGCCTACAGCCTGCAACAGCGTTGCGCATACGCAGTGTGCGCCAGAGTCTAGCAAAAATTGCATGTGGTAGTAGACAAGAGAGGCTGGCAGCACGAAACTGTTTCGTTTCTAAGCTGCTTTCGCGGTTGACCTTGTCTGGTCGCCGTAACTATTGTTATGTCTCTACACAAATTGCAATACACACTTATTTTTTACAGCACAAAAAAAAAACATATTTTATCTGCGACATTAAATGGCTTAAAGCCTGGCAAATTATAGCTATTAACTCAAATAGCCCATAAAAGAGAGCAAGCCACATGGGCGTAGCCGTTTCGCCATTTTGCCACAATCTATTATGGACTAAGACAATATGCAAGTACGTTTTAAAGTTTATTAGAGACATTTAGTCTAGCAAAGAAATAAGATAGATGTTATTTAAAGCTGCTTGAGATTATGGATTTTATGCATGTGTACATAAAGCAAATGTTATATTCCCTCACTAAGGGTCTCGGTCACCTGTTCGCCAATGCAAGTGTCCCTCTCGAAGTAGCTCAAATTCCTGTTCCCGGTTCTGTTCTCCTCCCTCATCGTCTTCCCCATCCTCTTCCTCAACTTCATCATCCCATCTAGATTCTCTTGCTCACTCTCTTCCTTATCCTCATTCAAAGAGGATAAGGTGGAACAACCGGCAACTTTTTAGCTTCACTGAGTCTTGAGGTCGATCATATTCCTCTTCAACTTCCTCTTCCCGAAGATAAAATACAAGTTCTAAATAAGATCGAGTGGAATATGGCAAATTTTCATGACATTTTCAAATCATGAGCACATGTAAAACTGAACGGAGGGGTTAACAAACAAAGTTGCCGCTACTAAGCATCAACTTATCCAAGTAGAGAATCTCTATGATCAAAAAGTTGCCGTCCGGTGTGGAGTTGTCCTTCTTTGAGGATGAGCGGTCAAAGCCAGTTGCCGTTGTTGAGCAATCATTACAGATTTTCTGATGCCGATTGTGGGGCTTCTGGCAAATATCGAACGTGAAATATTGGCTCAAGAAAGTGATGGAAAATGCCGAAAACTTGGTCATTCTTTCATAAAAAGTTAAAAAATATGTCTACAAAAAAAAATCTAATCGTCTTTCCTTTAAATTTTCATTCCAAAATAGGTTACTTGTGGATCGCTAGTGATGAAATGTTGATTTTTGAAAATGACTCTCAGACGGTTTTACTTTCCCTTATGCAATAGCAAGTTACAGCGCAATTAGCTCAATTTTTTTTTGGAAATTAGAAAAAAGAAATTGTAAATCTAAAGTAATTAAATCAAAAACTACAAAGTCGATAATTTAAGTCTATGTAAGCATTTCAATAATGATTTTAGCAAAATCGATAGCGAAATGGCAAAGTTATTAAGGAATATGCAAGAAATGCAGTGATCGACAATTTGATTGAATTTCCGAAAAAACAAACCAAATGGCTACGACATAGCTTTTCCGGTGAAAGGCAGTGTAATCAGATGTCGAACCCTAACAGAATTTGTAAACCAAAAAGATGCTCTTGCTCCAATCTGGCTTACAGACGATACACTTTTCAGCTGCCAACTTGGCTGTCCAGTCATAATCGCCATAATAACCAAAACAATTTACAAAAATTGTGTTTTTTTTTTTTGACAAATGTTTAACATGCGACAGCTGTTTACCAAATAAATCCATTAGCTGTACAAATAAATAGCCTAAAATAAAACCAAAAAAAAAAAACGAGCTCATAGTTGAGCTATTGACAAGCCAACAACACGCTGGGTGTGACAGTAATTGTGGGGTAATTTATCATTAACAATGCGTATGTCACCAATAAATAAATAAATTACACAAAAGTAAAAACAATAAAAATCAAAATGCACAAACAGCAACGACAAAGCGACAAAGCGACTAAGCGACTAAGCGACAAAGCGACAAAGCGACGTCATAATGCACAAAGCAAACTTATTTAGACGTTGAAGGCAGCATAAGGCTGGGATTGGTCATTAAATATTGTGTGCAGCTGTAAAAAAGCTGATTTACCGTTTGTTGTTGTTGTTGTTTTTGTTGTTTGTTTGCAATTTGCGCCATGCAATCGTTAAGTATATTTCATTAGCTATTGTTGTTGTTGTCGCTGCGCAAATACTTTAGACAGCCGCAGACAGGCATGCGCCAGGCGTGTGCGCTGTTAGCAGCAGACAGTTAACAGAGCGCTGTTAGACTTAACTGTTAATGCGCCACTGTTAAGCAGTCTAAACAAAAGACTTAAGCAACAAACTTGAAATGGTTAAACGCGAGCTGACACATTTCTTTGGCTAAGTTGCAAGGCTTGTAAGCCTATGAGTGTGTGTGTGTGTGTGCTTTTATCTTATCTGAGCAATCAATCTTTGTTGTTTTTAAACACGTTTCATAAAAATTAAATTTTTTATTTATTAAGCAAAAGCATTTGATTGCTTGCTGTGAACCAATGTGTGTCTGGTGCTACACAAAAGTCGCACACACAGCTTCAGTTTAGAGAGAAACACCTGCTGTGACGCGCGCCCAAGTTTCGGTCAGCGTCACCGATACCACAAAACCCCAACTTCATGCCCCCTGGACGAACCCTCGCTTTAGTTTTCACTCAGTAGTTTGCTGTTGTTGCGTTATTATCATATGATATCATCACTCGAAATTCCTCGTTTGCAAATAAATCCTACATCCACATCCAAATCCACATTCACATCTAAATAAATTAAAAATTCTTCAATGCCCCGCTGCTTTGTTTGCTTAGCAGCAGCAGCGGCAGAGACAGCAGCAGCAGCAGCTTCATAAAATATTAATTAATCAGATGTAGCTGGATAGAAAGCGTGCGCAGCGCTAGACACACACACACACACACACATATGCAGTCTGATGGGATTTGGTTGCAAAGCACGGGAAAGAGGTAGAGTTGGCTGCTAACGCCTTCATTGCAACAATAGGATATTGGCTCGAGGACGCTGGCCCTCAACTAACTGGCCACAAAACAGAAGCACTACTTTTTACTCACAGTGGATGACCTACTCGAATGGACTGGATGACCGTACATACTGTTCCTGGTAGTCAAGTTGGATAACAGACACAGCTTCTGAGCACACGTTGAATACGACAGCAAAAAGGCATCGATCATGCAGGCGGCATCAATCTAATGGACTTAGAACAGGCGGATGTCTGTTTCTTTCCAGAGTTATAGCTTACGTCCTGTTAGATGCGGAACTGTTCTGGGCTGCGACCTTGAAAACACAGGTGCCCTACACAGACTCTGCGCTGACATTATCAGATGACGCCTCGTTCTAGCGATTAGATGGACGCAATTTATTTCAGGCGCCTGGCAGGAATTCGTTATACAGTTAGCAGGCCATCTAAACTGGCTATAACAACCCGTTACCGAGTCACGACTCCTTTGTCCCTTTAACAGCCGCATTGAAGACCTTGCTCGCAGATGCTTCTTCATCCATACGAGAGGCATCTCCATGCTCACATTGTTTTTCATCGTGACAGTGGTGGTAGACGAAATCCTTTACAACAGTTGGCAGGTCAGAAGGCACATATCAACATAAGGGATATGAAAGCACATGCTTATCCCGACGTTGAATGAGTGGTCGTATGAACTACCGGTTAACACAGATCCAAACACGAGCGAATTCCCCAAAAACGAAAATGCGTAGAACTGTTCCAATGCCTAAGTTACAGAACTCTAGTGGGCTTATTCACTTCCCCGGACTATCAAACCAGTTATTTGCTGGAAGATGATGATAGCTGGCTAAGGATTAGTCAGCTGATTATCCTTAGATTGCGACGATGCGAGATGGTAGAGATCGAATTATAACCCTCCTCTCTGACATGCTGGTGGTACGGACCATCAATATCTTTTGAAGATTTTCATCACCCCATAGTGGCATCCATGATTACTTACACACACACACAAACATAAAAAGAAGCAGCGCATTTCTCTCTCACACACTCAGATAATTACAACTTGATAATCAGCTGTAGCTGCTTTAATAAGTCATAAAAATTAACCCACTGTTGTATCGATTAATTGAAGCAGCCACTGATCGATTAATTAAGCCAGCCTTAGATCGATTAATTGTCGTCGGAATTGGCAAATCAGTGTGGTTTGGAACACAAGGCAAACATGCTGCAAAAGTCAATCAAGTTCAACTTTATGTGCTTTTGACTGCTAGACATACCGGCTTATTTGGCTCTTCATTACTTGTTCTACACTTCTAAAGAAGTGGTTAAATGTGCTGTTATTGACTTTGTTTTATCTGATAGATAAATAAACGACGATGATGAGCACACGGACAAACGATGAGACGACAACGACTATGACGACGATGACGACGACGACGTCTATAACGACTGGGCAGCCAAAATCGTAGATCTGATTTAGGAGATAAACCATTTTATTTTTATGCCATGATTTAAGCTGGCTCTCTACAATCATTTCTATGTGCCTTGATTGTAGAAAAACGTAAAACTCTAAACTCGTTTGCTTGTTTATAAAGAAATTAGCGCAAAGCTTGCAGCTAAAGCGACTACTCACTATTATACGACGGCTTACTACGTCACCACGGGGCGTATGCGTTATAAAAACATTTCAATTAGTCACTGTATACTCTTCCCAGCCATAAAACTAACATGCTTATGTAGACAGACACTTGATCATGGTCAGGGCCGGGTGTTTGTTGTTGCTGTTGCTTGATTGTTGATTGACAATAGACCAACAACATTACAGCATTTGCGTTAAGCATGCGTTAAAATTGGCAGCAACAGGAAAACTTTTGCATAAAAAACGCATAAACATTTATGAGCAACGAACGACAAACACACCCACAAAAAGTGCACTAAATCAATGTGTAAAATAAAGATTAACGTTTAATAAAAACCAAAATATATGTATGTATGGCTGTAACTCTAGAGTGTATCTCTAGTATAAAAGTATCTTAGTTTTTTTGTATCTATTACATGTGCAGTTGGCCCTCATTTTATATCGCGCACGTTTTAGTAATATGTCAAATTGAAACGCGTTAGCTGTTGCATTCACAATTAGTCAGTCGACAAAAGCAACAGAAGCAACAATAACAACAGCAACAATAACAACAATGCAGCCGCAAATTAAATTGCTAACAAATTACAAAACAATTAGAAGGCATTCCAAAAATGGCAGCTACGATGCGCGAAGCATTTTAATAAAAATAACTAACAAAATATTTTTAATGCCAAACGTTTCGATTATATTCGATTTTTTACTTAATTGTTGTTTTCGCTGTAAACATTTTGCCATTTGACAGCTGCAATTTCAATTGCTGCAAAGAATGCGGCAAATCACTTGCCTGTCCATGTGTGTGTCCATGTGTGTGTGTGTGTGTGTGTGGCGCTACCTTAAGTGGCTGCCAAATATGTTAGCGCTTGAATCCAATATATGATACAAAAAAACACTCAAATTATTCTAGCCAGTTTTTTGTTGCATTTGTTGCATTTGTTGTTCTTGTGGTTGTTGCTGTAGCACTCTGGTGGTCTCTAGATTGAAGGCTCACGACTTTTACCCTACCATCTTAATGACTGCCCATTAGAGTCGACAATCGTTTCAATTTTGGATTCCATTTACCGTTTCTTCTCTGTAGAAATATTTTAAGTAGCTATCTCTATTATAGGAAAATTGTGAACATATTATGGCAGACGATTCACGATTAGATATGCACTCAGTACCCAAAATGGTTGAACAGCTAGACTAATTGCGATGTTGAATGTTACACACTTCTTCTTCTTCTGGATTGGCCAAAACGAGCTTTCTCCAATCTCTACCTAGTCCTTCCAAAGTAGACATATACAGTCCCCTTGTCGCCTTGCTTCAACAGCCGCAGTTAAGAGCTAGAGAGTGTTCTCTACTGCTCATTTGCCTACTGAGACCTAAGTAACATCTATTGGCAAGACTGATTCTCCACTTGATATCCATGCTGACAATGTTTTTCATTGTCAAGGTAGTTCCAATGTAGACGACTTGACATCATAAAAAGTATAGTTTTAAACATCAATCAGTCTAACCGCCACGCCTCTTTACTTGAAAAAAGTGTACACTTTGTCTTACTCTTATTTAAAACCCATCGGTAGAGTGTCTTTCAATAGCCGCAAAAGCTCCGGTAACTGCTCACTTTGTACTACCAAAGATATCGTTATCATCTGCGAAGGCAAGCAACTAGTTATAGTTCAATATTGTCACGTTCCTGTATATTTCGTGCTTTTGCAACATAATCTCTTTAAAAAGTTGAAGAGGTTGCAGGAGAGGGCATCGACTTGTCTCAAGCCTCGCTCGAAATCAAAAGGTTCGGAGAGGTTCTTTCTTGACGGAGCTGATGATGTTTTTCAATTTGGTTTCCTGGGTATTTTCCAGGAGTTGTCGTAGTGTGAATATCAGTTCTTTCATAAATGGCTTTAGTCTCTCAAAAAAGACGAAAATTTCGTAAGAGCGCGCCATCGAGAAACTGTAAACACGACAATCTTCTAATTAGATCTTTCAAAAGCTTCACATGAAATAGTTGACCGTTCGACCGGAATCTTTGATTGCTATAATATAACTATTGTTTTCCATAGTGGAAAACTTCAAGTGCAACAGGAAGTGAAAGGAACAAAGACGGTTCAAACAATAGTCACAAAAACACAAAAAACTACTTTTATTTCATATCCTTACAAAAACAAGTTAGATGGAAATAGAACTTCTTTTTTTGGAATTCTACTTCCTATTCCCCTTTCCGTTCTCCTTACCGTTTTAGTAGGTGCTGCCAGACTGTGTGCACAGTTTTGGGAAAAATAAAAGTAGGCTTTGAGATTTTTTGTCAATTTATGCAGTTTAACATGTTTTTGCGGGGGAAGGGGTTAAGATATTGCCACAAAAGAAGCCTATTTTTTATTCCAAGGTCCTATCTATGTCTACACCAAAATGCAAAACAATTGGTTCAGCGGTTTAGGCGTGAAAAGGTTACAAACATACACACACATACACGAATCTAGTAGCTTTTGCCTTATATAGAAAAAAAAGTCTTACAAAACATAATACATTCAAAATGACTTCGAGACTATTAGAGAAAAAGTTCTGGAAATTTGGCAAACATATTGCGTGTCCTCTAAAGCGTTCATTTCACGCTGCCTGCTACGACGCTTCAAAGGTGGCATTATCTAAATTCGATTCGGACGCTTTTCTGCCCTATGAAAAGTTGGAAAAAAATCTAGAGATTGTGCGTGATCGCTTGCAACGCCCGCTTACCATGTCCGAGAAGGTGCTGTACTCTCATTTGGATGATCCCAAAAACCAGGACATTCAGCGTGGCACATCCTATTTGCGTCTGCGTCCCGATCGTGTTGCCTTACAGGATGCTACCGCTCAAATGGCTTTACTGCAGTTCATTTCATCTGGGCTGAAAAAGGTAGCGGTGCCTTCGACTGTGCACTGTGATCACTTGATTGAGGCGCAAGTTGGTGGTACTGCGGACTTGGCTCGTGCCAAGGACTTGAATCATGAGGTGTACGAATTCTTGGCCAGCGCTTGCGCAAAGTATGGACTAGGTTTCTGGAAGCCAGGTAGTGGCATTATACATCAGATTATTCTGGAGAACTATGCGTTTCCTGGTCTGTTAATGATTGGCACTGACTCGCATACACCAAATGGCGGTGGTTTGGGTGGCTTGTGCATTGGAGTAGGTGGTGCTGATGCTGTCGATGTCATGGCCGACATACCCTGGGAACTGAAGTGTCCCAAAATCATTGGCGTTAATCTGACTGGCAAGATTAGTGGCTGGACTTCGCCCAAAGACGTAATCTTGAAGGTTGCCGACATTCTTACAGTCAAGGGCGGTACTGACGCTATTATTGAATACCACGGCAAGGGCGTTGAATCCATTTCCTGCACCGGCATGGGCACTATTTGCAACATGGGCGCTGAGATCGGAGCTACCACTTCGCTGTTCCCCTACAATTCGCGCATGGCTGATTATCTAAATGCGACTGGTCGCGCTGGCATCTCAGCTGAAGCACAGAAATATCAATCTAATATATTGAACCCAGATGGTAATTGCGAGTATGATCAGTTGATTGAAATCAATTTGGATACACTGGAGCCGCATGTGAACGGCCCTTTTACGCCCGACTTGGCGCATCCCATTAGTAAGCTGGGAGAAAATTCCAAAAAGAATGGCTATCCTATGGATATTAAGGTGGGCCTTATAGGCTCCTGCACCAACTCCTCGTACGAGGACATGGGTCGTTGCGCCAGCATTGCCACAGATGCCATGAACCATGGTCTGAAGTCTAAGATTCCATTCAATGTCACACCGGGCTCAGAGCAGATTCGTGCCACCATTGAGCGCGATGGAATTTCCCAAGTATTTGACAATTTCGGCGCCACTGTTTTGGCGAACGCTTGCGGTCCCTGCATTGGCCAATGGGATCGTAAGGATGTTAAGATGGGCGAGAAGAACACCATTGTTACATCATATAATCGTAACTTTACCGGTCGCAACGATGCAAATCCAGCCACTCATTGCTTCGTTACTAGCCCTGAAATAACGACGGCTCTGTCAATCGCTGGCCATTTGGACTTTAATCCGCTTAAAGATGAGCTGACTGGCTCTGATGGCAAAAAATTCAAGCTCAAGGCTCCCTTCGGCGATGAGTTGCCAGCCAAGGGTTTCGATCCTGGTCAGGATACTTACACTGCACCACCAGCAAGTGGCGACAGTGTAAAAGTTGTAGTTGATCCCAAGTCGCAGCGCCTGCAACTTTTAGAGCCTTTCGACAAGTGGGATGGCAAGGATCTAACCGATATGACCGTGCTGATCAAAGTTAAGGGCAAGTGCACCACTGATCACATCTCTGCAGCCGGTAAATGGCTAAAATTTCGTGGCCATTTGGACAACATTTCCAACAACCTGTTTATTGGAGCAACCAATGCCGAGAACAATGAGATGAACAAGATCAAGAATCAGCGCACTGGCGAGTGGGGTGCTGTGCCCGATGTAGCACGCGACTACAAAGCCAACAAAATCAATTGGGTAGCTGTCGGTGATGATAACTACGGCGAGGGCTCATCTCGCGAACATGCCGCTCTGGAACCACGACATTTGGGTGGTCGCGCCATCATTGTGAAGTCCTTTGCTCGTATTCACGAAACAAACTTGAAAAAGCAGGGTATGCTGCCACTTACTTTTGCCAATCCCGCTGACTATGATAAGGTACAGCCGACCAGCAAAATCTCGCTACTGGGTCTCAACGCTCTAGCACCTGGCAAGCCTGTCGATTGTGAAATCAAGACTGGCAGCAACGTGGACAAGATCCAGCTGAAACACAGCTTAAACGAGCAGCAAATCGATTGGTTTAAGGCCGGCAGCGCTCTCAATCGCATGAAGGAGTTAGCCAAATAGGTTCCTGTATCAAATCCCTACAAGCGCTATTATGATTGAACAGTTTAATATAAATTTTTGCTGTAAGTTCGTTTTTAGTACAGGGGTCGATTTTCAAATTAATAAAAATAGTCTTTTTTTGGATTGGAATTTTGGAGTTACATTCCCAAGCTATATATATTTGTAATATTTAACATTGTATTGTTTTACTAAAAAGGGCATTACTTCTAGTGGTGCCCACAACAAACTCCTTAATCTTTCCTCCTGAACACTTTGATATAACACTATACAGCAGCAGCGTGAATAACGGTGATTACACCTCTACTGACCCGTAACGTCGCACTAACACCCAGTGTTAGTTAACCCTAATGAGTCATCGCCCGCATTAATCCTTCTATAGGCCGAACAGATGGCTTTGCATATCTGTTCCACAACCCTAAAGCTGGAGAACTGGCAGGCAAGCATTTAGGCATGTGTCCTTTAAAAACCTCCTCAAGCTTAAAATGCTCTCGCAGGGGCTTTAAAGCGAGTCAGAGATTGAAACAAAGTCCGTAAAACTTTGGTAGTATCTGGGGCAAAGGTATACAGCAGTGAACTCCAAGCAATTGGACACCCTCTCCTTGACTACGCGCCGCCTGTTTGGGCTTCTGCTCTTAGCTAGTGTGCCACGTTTTAATATAATATATATCTGTTAGTGTTAGTATTTTAAGATAATCGATAAGTTATCGATAAGTTGTTAGGAATTGAATGGCGGGTGAAAAGACAATAAAGAAAGCAGTCATGCTAAAAATAATAATTATCAGAATTATTACAGAAGGTAATTCCAAGCCGTGCAGAATGCTGACTCGGCACTGGTTTCCATGCGACTATTCAATGGTAACACCTACACCATGAGGTTGGCATGCTCCTTCTGAGGTCCACTCTGTACTCCCATCTGATTCATGTAACAAGTACTCCAATGCTAGCCTTATCGCCATAATTGCGGGGTTGGATCCCCTCAAATCAGTATTTGTCCAATTCCTTGACTCTGTGGTGCAGCACGCAAGGCCGAACGCAGTGTTAGGTGGTAGGCAACACGCAAGTAGCAACTTAGTAGAGACTCGGCTACCACCGTAACCCAACTAAATTCATGCCACTAAAAGATTCTGATAAGTTATTTAAACTAGGTTTAACCCCAAAGTGGTACTTAAACATAATAACATAGCACGTTTCACGCTTTCGAGTGTTAGTTGAACACCACTGAGCTCACACCGGCATCACTCTGGACTAAGCCAGTCGAGGTTGCTCACCTGGACCTGACTGCTACCAATGTATCCTGCAATTATTTCCTTCTTTGTTCTCTTAGCTCTACCACGTCAGTAATCTCACCAGTTATGTGTTACGTAGAACTATATCATCTAAATGTTCACGATTTTAATGAGTTTTTTTTTCCGCTAGCCAAAGCTTCCATTGTAGTTCAGTTACCTTCACGAATTGCTTATGTATCGAGTTCAGACTTTTCGCTTATCAATCAAGCATTGAAATAATAAACAAACTGTCATTTATTTGCATTATTTCTTTCGGTGTGAAACATGTCTACTTCTAATTATGGAGTGTCAATTGTAGACTTGTATTGTCTATAAATAGACTTCGTTCAAGGTCTTGTTGCATAAGCAAAAATGTCCATTGTACAAAGAGAAGCCGCTCGACATAATTGCAGACTAATTGTCGCCAAAAGTTAGTCATGTTTGTTTTCGCACATGTTAGATGTACATATATAGCAATGTCTGGTTATCGGTTCGAGTGAAGACATATCGATTACACTTGCACCGAAATGTTTACTTAAGGCCCCAGGCCGGGTCTTATTACTGCAGCGTCGCAGCGTCTAGCAGAGGCTGGGTCTCAAATTGGACGGGTGGGGCATAAATATCGATTGATTGACTGAAACAACACGCCAAATGTCAAAACAACAAATGTTCTCAAAAAATATAGCGATTGGGCGGCCGAACAGCTTGACGAGTTTCAGTTCGCGTCGCACTTCAAAAGGCCTCAACAACAACAATAGAGACAACTAATTTTAAACATAAATTCTCAAATAAGCAGCAAAGGCAACACCAATTTTGGCTACACAGCGCGAAAAAACTGAGAACATTGGGATCTTAACCAGGTTTGTAGCGAAATGGCTTGAAGCTAATTTGATTTGAATTCGAGAAGTACTCGAGCTGGAGAACCTTTTTACGAGCAGCATTCGGATTAAACATAAAATTTTGAATAAAAAGCTTAAAATTTGAGCTTTTAATAGTAATTTGCTAATTTCATTACTTAGTAAAAATATTATTTTTACATACAAATAAATGACTTTTTTGCAGAACCCTTTAATTGTTGGTATTGTTAGAGTCAAAAGATAGTCAGACGATAAATAGTTAGATAAAATATATCGATGGAAAAAAATGAATCCTATTCTTTGGTATTTCCTTTTAAACGTTTTTAAAACCATGAAGTTTAATAAGGGGAATCCTTGATTATTACATTTAGTCGACTTGCATTTCAAAGAAAGTGTATACTTGTGCGTTTTTTTTGCTTTTTCTACTTCTTATTTTGCCTACGAGTGAGTCGTCCTGACAGACACTGTCTTTGAGATGGACGCATTTCAGCAAAAATTTTTTATTTTTTAAAAAAAGAGAGCGCTAATCTGAAACCGATCCGAGTAAAATTCTTTTCTTTTTTTACATTTTATGAGATACGGAACTACAAAAACAGTGTTGAATTGAAAATAAAAAAATAAATTTGCAATATTTGTAATATAAAGAGTAGAAATTGTGGCGGATGTAACTTTCGTTTGCCCAAATAGGTACATAGCCTTGGTAAAAAACAAAAACCGGCTCCGCTTTGTAAACCTCTGTACTATCTCTCTCTTTCACCAAGCTCTTAGCTCTCTTCTGTTTTGCAAGCACTTAAAAGTTTTGCTTCGTTTTTTGACGAACTTTATTTCTGCACGCCATTTTTCTCACTGTGTAGCCAAAGGGAAGCACGAGGGGTAGATTTTGTGGCAGCTGCTTAATATTTCTGTTTATTATTAATAAATAAAGCTCACTGTTGAAATTGTTGCTGGAATTCTGGTGCTGCCGCTTAGTTTGATTTTTTCTAGACACACATATTTTTTTTATATTTTTATTTTATTATGAGACGCTGTTGTTGTTGAATTTTTTACAAACACTTTTATTTGAAATACAAAATAAACATAAATATAAAAATAAAAAAATAAACAAAAGGCGTGTGCGCAGAGTCGCTGCCAAGGCTTTGACTTTGAGCAGCGGCGTTTAAGCGGCTTAAGCGAGCGCGCGCAAGACCCTCTCTCTCTCTCTAGAGCAACCCCTCTCTCCCAGCTAGAGATGGTGCTGGCTGGAGGAGATTCGGGGACAGTTGCTGTTGTCACGCTGCTGTCATCGCTTAAAAATTTCGCCAGCTTTTTGTTGTTGTTTTTTTTTGTGTGTTTGCTGCAGGGTGTGACAAATGAGCGGTTTCGGGCAGTGTATCTAAGCAACAACACTGAGAAAAAACGCGCTCATAATTCAAACTTAAAAGCGTTGAAAAACGCTAGTCGCTGCGACGCGCAAAAAACTTGTGGAGCCAAATTGTCTGGTTGGTTATTTGCTTAAGTTAAACTGTTGTTGTTGGAATTTTTTATTGTTTTTGATTTTTTGTTTGCATTTTTGTGCTTCACGCACAATGTGCCATTTCGCGTGTGTTTGTCGGTTTCAAATAGTTTGCTTTCTTAGCTAATATTTCAGTGTATGCTTAGAAAGCTGTCTTAATGCCTCTTCAGCTTAATACTTAGTAACATTTAAATAGCGTTTTTTATTTTTGTTCGTTTTTGTTTAGAATTCGGCAACATATTAGAGAGGAGTGCGTGAGACGTGATTTTGTCACGCGCAACAAGCAATTACAGATTTGAATTTCTGAAAGGAATTGTAACAGTGAGATTTTAGATTATAGCAAGCAGGGATCGGCAGCCATAGCTATTAGCCCCAACTGCCAAAAAAGTATTTACTTATAACTTGCGTAACATACAAAAAGTTAGGCACATTCCCGTACGACATTAATTACTTAACTTATTTAACTGGCCATAACAAACCGTTACCGGTTTGCGCGGGCCTTCTCCAATTGGAGATACCAATGGTAGCTAGCGCACTCCCTTTCTGGATCTTCCAACGGAGACATGGTCTGCCACTCGCAGGAACCTCTTCATCCATACGCACAACATGACCTAGCGAGCAGAGCCGCTGGATTTTAATACGCTTAGCTATGTCAATGTCGTCATAGAGCTCATAGTTCCATCGGAGGCTGTAGTCGTTAGCAAAGCGTAAAGGACCAAAGAGAGGTTCTGGTGGAACAGTGTAAAAGATTCCAATCATCATTCACTGAGGAATGACCAGGGTGATACCTGTCTCTACCTTAACCAAGTTGACGCACAACCTCTAAGTGGTGCCGCATGTATAGCCGCTTTAATCGCCACCCGGTGTTAGAGTAATGAGCCCTCCCTGAGTTCTAAATGAGTTGTGTGCAGGGTTTTGGACCCGCCGCGTAAAAACCGCCCCAATGAAAGGTCCAAAAGTTGCCTCGGACAGGAACAGCCCCAAAGTTAGGACATTAACTCTTTAGCAAATACATTTAAACATATTTCGAATTGGGCGCAGAATGCTATTGAACGTATCTCAAAATTTTCTTTGTTTCGAAGCTAATTTGACTACGTCCAAAAGATTTACAAGTTATAGAATGCACTGTATGTTTGGTGGGACCGAAAATGGAAAAATGTCATGGGTATTCTCGAAGTATGTAACTAATGCAACATTTCCTGAGTTTCAGCCACCTTGGATTAGGATTGTTGATATTTTAAGATATATCGTATTTAAAATTTGATATCGCGCATATCAATATAATATTAACAATCCTACTTTGAAACAAAAAAATTAAAAAAAAAAAAAATATTTTTCAAATATGAAGTTTTCCCTCCGAAAAAAATGACAAAAAAGAAACCTCCTGAAAGGTCATGCATATTCTCAAAGTATGCAATTAATGTAATATTTCCATAGTGTCAATACCTTTGGAACAATAAAATTAAGAAAAGTTTTCCCTCCGAAAAAAGTGACAAAAACTAAATCTTTTGAAACTTTCGCGGCGCCACTCTTCAAATATATTTTACATCCTTTAGAAGGTAAAGCAATTTAAGTTATCGTAACTAAAGTTTTCTTGCTGCGATCTTAAGGCAATCATTTATGATCGTTATTGATTTTCTAGTGCGGTTTTCGAAAAATTAAAAAATTCGAAATTATGTGAGTTTCGAAGTCACCAATATCATATTACGCGGGAACATTATCGAACATATGACAAACTTTTACTAATTTTTTGATTTAGTTATTTTTAAATAAAAAAAAAACATGAATTTTCGAATTTTGAAAAAAAAATTAGTTCATTTTAGAGGTCAATGAACTAAAATTTTTTTCAGAATGTAGTCAAGGAAGACCAATACTTTCTGCAGAAGGCCTTTCATTGAGGCCAAATTTGTTGTCTAGTGATATGAGGACTGTCTTGGATTTCGATGTGGAATGATATCGAGGCGATATCAGATTAATAACTCATACAATAACCGTGTGGTAAGCGGGTTAGAGAATACCACCCCAGTAGGTCAAAGTTTGTCACAATTCCAATAAAAGAATGTATTTACATCAGGCCGTAACCCGATATCGGGTTGTTATGGCCAGTTAAGAAGAAGAAGAAGACAATAATCGGCTGGACTATGTAAAAATATACGATTTATATAATTTGACGATTTTACTGAACACACTCTATTCTGTAAAAGAGCTTTAATTAAAGTCAAACTTGTTGCCTAGTGATATCAGGCCTGTTTCGGATTTCATTCGAATATGATTTATCAATAACTCATCAATATGATAAATTACAACATAATCGGATGGAGCAGGGAATCATATAAATTGTAGTTCAACAACTGAACATACTTCACGTTTTGGTACAATGTCCGACTTCGAGATACACTGCCAAATAAGAACTCTCTTAACTTGTTCAAGTCGTTCGTAGCACACGCCACAAAAAACCTGCCTTTTGTGGCAATTTGAGTCTCAAGAATTCTTTTGTGTAAGGGCATTTAATAGCTATATTTCTTTCGAATTCTTTTATTCAGCATTTCGAAAAATCAATGGCTTAGTTTTTTATTATAGCTGATTTTGCTGTTTGTAGTCATAAATATTGTCATCGATGTTTTGACCGTAAGCAATCTAGAGATTTGCGCATGAAATGCTAATCGCGTATTAAAACAAGTCAACGTCAAGTTTTTAATGTTTAAAATATAAGCTTACACACACTCGCAGATACATCGAATACATGTGAGTTCCAATAAATTTGCCATAAATATTGAACTCCTTATATATTTTATGAAATTTATTTAATTTTTATTCAATTATGCACCATACATTTCATATACTATTTGTTCTACGGCGGTTTCAGTTTGTTTAAATGGGTCACTAAGAGTGACAGTTATGGCTCACATTGTGGTTAAAGAGTTTAGCGTATTGAATTCGCTCAACAAAAGTTGGCACTCGAAACCAAAGACTTTGGCGACAAACTTCTTTGCACACCTTAAAACGCGTGCCTCGGCACTCAGTCCAGTTAGTGGACCACGCCCACGCCCACGCTGCCGCCTTTAACTAGCTGTGTCTATTTGTTCACAATTACGCATGGAAATCATGTTGTCAGCGTAATTAAAAGGTAATCGAAAGCTGAAATGTCATAAACCATATTTAAGCGAATTACACACACACACACACACACACACACACACACACACACATACTTACATACATACTTACAACTCTATACAAAAGTACTAACAATCGCAGGCTACAAATAATATCTTAATGGCAAATTAAAGCCACAAACGCGTTTATTGGCAATGATCGCTAGCAGCGCTGCCAGCGTCGCAGTAAGCATTGGGCGCATGACGACAACCGCCACCGCCGCACACTGGAGCCAACTGACTTATTTTTTGGCAAAAAACATAACTTTTGGGGGAGCGAAGATATTTTCAAAATTTAACAGAGAAATCCTTAAGCTTCTGCGATATACTGCGATAAATATGCTGTGAAGAGATGGAGCTTCAAAAAACGGTAGTAAAGTTCGATATTATATGCACCAAAAGTCTTATCCTCGCACCTATAAAATTTGCTTATTGCTTAAAACATCGTTAAAATTTTGAAAATCTGTTGGCATGATGCTTGGAGTCTATTTTGATCGTAGCATTTATTAAAAAAAAAAGGTAATGCAGACAGTCAGGATGGTGCCCGACAGTGGAATACCCTCTACCCTTCATCTTTATAAACACATACGGTAAAAAGGTAACCGAAGTATCCACTTTTATATATATTTTCATAAGATCGATATGCTTGTAAACATTTTCCTATTGGGAAGTTCCAATTGACAAGCTTTCCTATTGGGAAGGCGGCAAAAATTACTTTCAAGCCGATAACTCCAGTGTTCTTGGGTCAATGTCGTTGCATTTTGTAAGACAAATTTCAAATCAATATATAGGAGGGGTGTGGCAGTAATTAAGGTAAATCGATTGCGAGGGAGGGGGGGGGGGGTTCCATTGAAAAAAGGTAGATGCAGTTTTATTCACTTTAGTCACACCAGTCTCCTCACCAAATTTTGTAACTATAGCTCACATGTATCCATATCTAAACGTAGTGGAATTTTGGTGTAATTAATAGGCGAAGGAGGGTGAAATTAGCATATTTTTAACTATAACTTTTGATGTATTTATCCGATTTTGATCATTTTTGCAACATAGATGCACATAAGCACGACGCATACCTCTGTCGAGTTTCGAAATGATAGATTGCACGGAGCGGTTATAAATCGCGCAAATCTCTCAAGGGGGAAGGCGGTAAGATGTCGGCAAATATCGACAAACACGTATTTTTCCCGGTATATGCGCATCTTTGGGTAAACAATTTTTGCTCTAGCTTTTATAGTCTCCGAGAACAGTGCGACAACACAGACAGACGGACGTGTCTATATCGACTCGACTTTTGCTCCTGACCATTTTTGCCCATGAAACATATAGTCTGCCATGCCGCCATCTGCCTGTTACATACATTGCACAAATCTATAATACCCTTTTACACTTTGTGCACAGGGTATAATAAGCCCAATTTAGAACATGGGATTTTTTCATGACATGCAAAGATGAACCATTTGCAGTTTTAATATCGAAATTTTATACCGTTTTTTGAAGCTCCCTCTATACACAGCATAAATACATATATTTATCGCAGTGTATCGCAGAAGCTTAACGAATTGTCTGTTTTATGCATTTTAAATTTTGGAAATATCTTAACTTCCTCAAAAGTTACGATTTTCACCGAAAAAGAAGTAAGTTGGATCCACTGTGCGCCGGCAGCAGAAGTTACTACCAACAACTTCCAGCTGCTACTGCCAGCTGCGACAGTTTCTCTATTACGAAAAAAAAAAAATTATAAACACCAATGTCTATTTTCGTATTGCGGTTGTGGTTAACACTTTTTGTTGTGCTCCGGTTGTTGTTGTTCTTGTGGCAGTATTTTTTGCAGTTTATTTGCCAAGCTTTATGATTATTTATGGGCCACTTGTGTCTGTCTATCTGTCTTATTGTCACTGGGGCGTGTACTCTAACTGATCATCGACAAATCATTTGAAAAATAAACTCAAATCCAAGAATTATTTTAGATTGACAGCGTCGTATTATCATAATTTAAAGCAGAATTTCAAATGAAGCAGGGTTTTAAGAAGATGAAAAAGACATAGCACGAGATGATGGCTGATATGAGATTAATACTTCAAAGCAAGGTAAAGTGGTTTAGGGTAGCAAAAGCTGATTAGATAAATACTTTGTGAATGTTGTAGGTAAAGATGAAAAACTTGTTAGTTAAGATTTATTGATAGTAGAGTCTTAAGAAGATGAAGAAGGCATAGCACAAGATGACGGCAAGTAAACCAGATCATTCTTACTCCAAAGCAAGGGGATTCGCTGATTAGATAAATACTGAAGTTTAAGATAAAAAGCTTATCAGTTAAGCTTTATTGACAATAGATTCTTAAGAAGATGAAAAAAACATAGTTCGAGATGACGTCAAATAATACCTGCAAAGTCGAGTGTACTTTAGAGAAGCGAAAGCTGATTAGTTAAATACTTAGTAAATACTGTAGGTTAGATGAAAAACTTATTACTTCAGACTTATTGATATTAGATTCTTAAGAAGATAAAAAAGACATAGCACGAGATGACGAAAAGACGAAAAGTAATAAATTTTTGCTCCGAAGCAAGGGGAGCAAAAGCTGATTAGATAATTACTAAAGGTTAAGATGAAAAACTTATTAGTTCAGGTTTATTGTCAATAGAGCCTTAAGAAGATGAAAAAGACAGACCATGATGAAGTCAAATAATACCATAATAAAGTTAAATGTCTTTATGGAAGCAAAAGGTGATTATGTAAATACTACGTAAATGCTGTAGGTAAAGATTTTATTTATTAACAGTAGGGTGTTGAGAAGATGAAAAAGACATAGCAGAAGATGAAGTCAAATAATATCAGATGATTATTATTTTAAAGCAAGGTGGAGTGAAATGTCTTAAAAGAAGCAAAAGTTGATTAGATAGGAACATAATATAGTTAAAGATTGAGAACTTTTCATCTCAAAATTAACAATAGTTGCGTAAGCCTAGTGAACATCAGATCCTTCTTTTAATTTGTAACATAAAGCTAACGTCATATAAAATTGTATGACATACTTCCCTTTAATGGAGTGCCTCCTTCTGCCTACGACCCAGGCGAAACACATGTATACTGACGTCTCGTTAAAAGAAGATAAAACAGATAAGAGGCATGATGGCAACCCTAATATCTTTACTCACATTTCTGACAAAAAAAGATGCTATCTGTGGTAATCAAATCCTATTTCTTTTAGAAATTGTCCTTTTAGCTCGTCATACTATTTCAAAACCCTTCAAGTACTTGCAGTGACATACCTTATCAGCCAATGTCGTTCATCTAAAACAAATCTCCTAGAGTTAACGTTCACCGCATTTGAAGGCTTTTCAAATAAACTCCAAATTAATGGCTATCATAAGATTCTTATGATATATAGTCATATTTCATGCTCGTGTTCTCATATTCGCCTACAACGTATAACTTTGCTCCTTATTCAACGATACAATTTGCACTCCCTTCAATATTGTTGCTCAACAGTAAACTCTTGAATTTTAATTTTTCCAATGGTTGGTTTATGACTTTTTATGGACATAGACATCTTTGATGTATTTACTTTATTATTGGCACTCCATTTGTTCGCATCTTTTTAGTCACCGATTTGGATCCTAATATTCTTTTGCCTTCTTGCGGTAGTTGAATTCTTTTTACTGATCTTTCTTCTTTAGCTGATCGTCGGCCATCCCTTAATGCCAGTGAATGAATAGAATCTTATGTTCCATGTTCAGTAATGACTTTCGTCATATACTCAAATAGAACTTTGAACTTGTCTGCCTGATACAAGCTCTAACCCATCTATGCTATCTGAATCTGAGCATGAACTAAAAGGGTCCCCTTCTAACTTAGTGGGTCACCCAATGTAGGTCTAGAACACTGGGATCACTGAAATAGCAGTGTGATACGTATCTAAAGTTTTACGCTTAACTTAGATCTTAGGATCTTAGGAATATACCGAAGAGCAAGACGATGATAATGATAAGAGTGAAGACGCACCCGATGTAAGAAAGGACAGTAAGGATAACAATGAAGAATATTACCGAAGATAAAGGCTATTTGGATGAGGAATATGATTGAATAGGAAGACGAAAAAGAAGAGGAAGACGAGAACAAGATGACGAAAAGGATTACGAAGAGTATTAGCAAAAGGAATATAAAAAGGAAGAGCACACGAAGCTATACAATAACATAAATTGATAGTGCGTCTTGGAAAACGGGACACCCACCAAGATCTTCGTAGAATATGAACTTGCTCTGTTACGATTGTCCAATCCAAATCGTAAAATTGCTTCAAACGTGGATAAAAGCCCGCAAGAATAATATATAGTAAGTCACTCCTTCATTTGATTATCATTCCAGTTTTGCTGTAAAATACTTGGCTACAAAGTTTCGCTTCAAGTATCTTGTGTACTAAACACAAACTTCGATGACCCAACTCTAGTATTAACTTTCCTTTCAACCTGTTTCGGCCTTGAGATCCTTGAATTTGCACCTGCTAACGAAGCCATTAACCGCCTATAAACCTAGCAACCCCCAAGCTACTGCTACCAACATCTAATAAAACTTAAGCTCGTTCAAAGTCCACTTATAACAGGATTTCAGTAGGCCATTGGAGACACTTTGACTTACCATGTGACTGACTGACAGCGGCACTTCACTGGATTCAAGTGTTGTACACGATTTTCTTTATTACTTTGCCTTGTGGCAGGCATGAAAAGTATGGGCTCGACACAGCGGCTGCCACTTGCTGCCAGGGCTGCACTAAGCCGTCGGCACTTTGTCTGGCTGTGTACAATACCCAACCATGTCAGCACTTGTCTTTGCCCAGCCCTGTGCACACATTACTCATACGCAGTGTTGTCAATGCAACGCTATGTAACTGCAGTTTGCACCTGCGCAACGGCAACGAAACTTAATTACTAAGCAGGAAATATTAGCGCACAGCTTAAGCAAATAAAACTAATGAACAAGAAATATTAATTTAGCGAAAATAATAAAAACATGTTAGCCAAACGGCTTTCAAGTGTGTGTAATGTAATGTGTTTATTTATGTGAACGTGAGTGTGTCTGTAGAGGCACTTACAGTGGCAGGGTGACTGAAAAGCTGACAGACTGACTGGCTGACTGGCTGTTTGTAGGGGAAAGGCAGCAAGCGGCAAGGTAGACTTGAACATGCATTTTAATTGCGGCCAAAATGCAAGGCAAACAAAATGCTTGCCACAATTTGTACAACATTTTCAACAATTTCAATTTCAAATAAGAAACGCGCACAAATAAATATATAAGCACAAGTACAGTGAAACTCCGCAGAAAGCGAAAATTATATATTTGTGTATTTTTGCTAAAATTTTATTTTCGAATTCGGGTTGTTAAAGGGATTTCCAGAAGATGCCGCTGCATTTCTCTAAGATGATTTCTCAGATAGACCAACTACACCAAGGAAAGTTCAACGCTCCTTCCCACGGAAAAAAAATTCAGATTCCGTTAATGGAGATTCATTTTGCAGAAAATATTAATGGCCGAGTGTGAGTACAACTACATGCAGATACCTCTTACGAGAATCCTATGATATAAGCTCATAGCATATTAAAGAATAGTGGAATTCGTCCCAGAATTTGACCCAGAATTAGAACCGGATCAACGACAAAGTACTAAAGGGTTCGGAAATGAAGGAAGTTTTGGAAAAACTACCATTTGACAGCAGGGAAAATATCGAATATAGAGTTAGCACAAACGTGGGAGATACAAGACGAAGTTCAGTGGAGCACATGACTGCCGAATTTACGATCCACATCGCAGGTTCTCAGCATGCGTTGCACTTGATTTCCGCTTCGGTTTTTTTTTTCGGTAAGGCCATCGAAGAGGCACGACTTATGTGACTCCTATAGATTCACATAACCTGCTTTCATCGATTCTCACCACTAAAGAGTACTTCACTTGATTTCCTTTTCAATTGCTTTCGTAAATATGTCGCTAAAGAAGTTTCACTTTAGAGTTCTTGATAATGTTCTTCCGAATCGGAAATCGCTGCTCTCAGCGATTCCAACCACCAAATCTCTTGATTTTCGTTTCAATGTATCTAGCAATCTCATCGACAAGATCATTGCAAAGACACACTTTGTAAGGAATCACTTTGCCTGCTCTTGGCCATGTTCTCAACCAAAGAGGTGCCTTACTTGATATCAATTTCAGTTCTTTTGGCAAATGCCACGGAAGAGAAGATTCACTTCAAAAGACTTTTGGTGTAAAAAGTGTCAAGCGCATCCCACATCAGCTGTTCTTAGCGATATCTAACACCAAAGAGCGTTATAATTCATTTCCTTTCAGTTTTCTCAGGAAATACAATTGTAGTAGAGTAGGAATTCTTATATTTATGCGCGCATTATTATTACTAGTATTCGCCTCGTCGTCGACATTCGACGACTAAATACATAACAGCTCATTACGAAGAAGAGATAAAAAAAACACAAACTAACAACGTTTGTATGTACAATGTATTTTGTTGTTGTTTTTTAACTTCAAATCAATTTTTACATAACTAAAAAGCAACGTATCCAGATAAAACTTATATTCTGCAAACCACAAGCATTTTAACTTTCGAATGGTATAGGTTTGACCTGAAAATGTTGCATTATCAAGAAGTAATCGGTACCACACTGAATTTTCGCTATGCGTATTTATATATAGATGATAGTTTGTTGATCGTGTAAAAGCGAGGCTTCAGACAAGGGGATCTCTCCTAGTAGCGCTCTACATCAGTAACGAGTTGTTATGATCCCACAAGACGAAGAATATCGTGAATTCAGTTCTGAAAGGGTTGTATTTTTGTTTGGACTTCGAATATCCGTTTATTTTTTTAATTGGAGCTGGACAACAAGTCGTAGTCATTCTTTTAAGCTAAAAAAAAGGGGATTTTTCAGTATGACCCAGCGGAACAGTGTACTTTCTTCTATAAATCGATCTGGGTGCGTGCACCTTTGTTCCACAAGGCCAGTTCCCTACTTATGTTTAGAATCAGACTTTTCAATATCACAAAACTTACCAAGTGTTTCTAGACTCTATTGTATACCTGTACACGAGGTACCACTCTGCATAGAGACGTTGCACAAGCAATTGTCTGCTGCATGTCTGGGGCAAGCAAAAGCCGCTTCGATGTCTAGGCACGACGCTCTCTGCTAACGATGCGACGGCTGAGACTCAACGGAGACTGAGACAGAGACGCAGCTAAGCGGCTTAGAGCGGCTGCTGCAAAAAGTTGAGCAATAAAAAAAAACATTGTCACGTCAAATTCATGTCATTTAATTAATTTTGTTTACTTGCCGCGTTGTAATTTGTTTTTCTTCTTTTTTTTTATATATAAGTTTTTCTTGCCTTTTTGTTTTGCTCTTGCTTTGACTTTGGCAACGTTGTTGTCTTTGAACAAAATTTTCCATGCCACTCAATGAAGCCTAGTTGGGAAAATTCCATACAGCTTTGGCATATAACATATTTTCATATGCCAAATTATTTTCCCACATGAGTGCACTTTATACCATTTTTCGAAAAATTCACATGAAATCATGCAAAAGTTGTTGCTTCTGTGGTTGTTGTTGCTCTTGTTGCTGTTGCCTTCTTTTTTCAAAGTTTGCCGACAGACGCTTGACGAGTTGTCAAATAAATGTCGCTTTATTCAAATTACGCAAAGATCCGATGAAGCTAAAGAAAGAGAAAGGGAAAAGTAAGTGATAGAATGAGAGCGGGAGAGAGGGTGTATGTGCGGGTAGCGGTAGAGCTGTTTTTAAGTAACGAAGTTTGAATACTCTTCGTGTATCTATAAGTCCTGTTACCTTACTTTCTTACCTGAATGCATCTTTCATTGATGTCATGAATTCAAATCGGAAAAGTTTTGGTTCGAAAATATGTAAATTGTTTAAATTTTACATAAAAAAACATAAGAACGAGATTTTCCATCCTGTAGTTGTCTTTAATCTATAAGATACTTTTAGCTTCAAGATTCTGAACAAGCTTCTATAGCTTTTTGCGACATTGGTCATGAGGACCGCGAGCTTTATTTGTCAGCTATATAAGATTTACGTGTCGACCACTGTCACCAAGATGCTCCAACAAGCACTCAATGAGCAGCTCTATAAACTGCTCAAACCGTGGTATCCCCTCTTTTCACAGAAAGGCTAGACACCTCTTGTAGTGCTATCATCTGTCAATGCTGTGCGAACAAGACTTCGCCGAATGATGAAAGAAGCATCACCCTCTTCACCATTCCTGCGAAGTTCCAGTCGCCGTACTAGTCCATCGAGGTCTCTCACATCTGCATATAATGGGCAGTACCCAAAACTCTGCACCGCAAGAAGATGCAGGCAAGTTGAACAAGCGTCTTGCATGTAGAAAGGCGCTCAGCGATCCACGGTCTTTCAGCCGGAATCCAGTGCGAGGACTCAAAGGCTCGCGGGCTGTAGATTAAGCTTCCGTCCAGGATAACACGGCGAATCAAACGACCGTGTTCGGCACCGTCGTCCCATCTGTGCTGCCACTTACACAACAACTCTTCGTCCAGCAACGTCAGCATTAAGACAAGTTAAATCCCGGTTGTGTAGCAAATCGTATTCCTCTAGATAGAAACGCTTATGTTTGAATCTGACTGCCAAGCGCATAGCAGAGCTCCAGCCAGTACCTGCATTGCGAGAGTGGACACTGTGCGACATAGAGGTAGGCAGCCAGTAAATGCCTCCTAGCCTCAAGGCAATTAGCCAAATTTGAGCTAAGTTCCAATAGAAGCTAACAAAAAACTGATACTCTCGGTAACAATCATCTGCTAAAGCTCTTTATGCTGTGGCGCTGCGCATGCGTTGCAAATAGCTTGACAATGTACATAATGCCTTGCCTGAAAAGAGTATAAGGAGGAACTCTTCTCACTAATTGTCTGCTGGGCCGAAAACTTGCCCAAGGGTAAAACAAAAGCCTCGTGACGATCACGCTGACAACGTTGAAGTTGAGTCTGGAGCTGAAGCTGCTGATGACGAAGATGTGTCTGATGAAACCAAGGCAAACTTGAGCAATGCTAACAAGCCCAAGCTGACAACGACATGCAGGCCAAGTGCGGATTAGCCGTGTTGTCCTCGTTCTTGTCCTCACAGACTTTGTGTCGCAGCCAAAAACGAAGCCGACTTGGAGCTCAATCAACTTTCGATCAAAACGCGCCGCTGTCTTTTGTTTATAGTTCTTGTTGTTATACCCTGCTCTTTTTTTAGCTATGCAAAAAAGGTTTGGCCTTTTCGCCCTTTGGCGGCGTTTTGCATGCTTCATTTGATTTTTGTTTTAGATGAGTTCGGATAGATCTACAAAAAATAAATTATGAACCGAAATAAAGCACTTTAGGGAATTATTCAAGCTGAAAAACGGAAATTATCAAACGTATAAGATATTGGCCATGCTTAACATACGACACCGGATGTCTGATATGAAACAACAAAAAACCAAAACAACAACAAAGAAAACAGCAGGCAGCACCCGCTATAAGGTTTGGACTAATGAAAAGTCCAAAAGGATGCGCGCCTAACTGCTTACAAAATGTCTGCTTAAGCCTTGGATGAGTTAATTAAATCTGTCAATACCTCACAGATACGCACTCACACACACATACGCATAGCCGAAAATGCAACAGACAGCCATCAAATGGTGTCCCAGCTCCTCGTCGTACATCCATTCAAGCGCCCATCAACAGCAGCAGCGGCAGCAGCAGGCACTGCCAATAAAAAATGTAGCACAACATGTGCGGGCCCAGACTTGGCTACGGCCAAGAGCTGCAACAGACCACTTCTGGGCCTGGCCTGGTCTCTTGGAATGTAACTCGATTCCTATTAACTCATCAAGTTGGTCGAGTTGGTTCCTTGGGCGGGTGAATTGGCCAGCGAGCAGCGGATTGAAAACCGAGGCAAAAATTAAATCAGTTTCGGTTAAACAAAAACAACAAAAAGACTATTTCGAAGAGAAAAGCAAAAGTTCGATTTTGCCAAGGCTCAAGGCAATTTGTAGCGTTGTGCGGTCCTTTTGCAGCACTCACAGCGCTGTGCATCAAGATGCAAGTGTGTGTGTGTGTGAGAGCGTCTGTGTGTGTGTGTGTGTGTGTGTGTGTGTGTGTGTGTGTGTGTGTGTGTGTGTGTCCTGCTGTAGCTTTATAAAAGCAAATATGTTCACACACTTTACTAATAGCTTCATAAATAATAACCAAAGAGGTCAAAAAGTTGCTTAAAATACACTGAGCGCAAAAGTTGGATAGCTGTTTGCTTCAGGACACTTCGAGCGGAGCTCTGAGCTGTTTGACATGTATCCAGCGCCAATTTACCATTCTATCGAGTATTTGAAGGAGCTATTCTTCATCCCCAAAAGGTATTATAGTTCTTAAACGAATATATTTGTATTTCGAAATTGAACACAAAAAAATAATTTTTTTTCGGAATTTCGATATAACTCCTTTGAGAGCTTCTCTTATACTATTGTATAAACGCCACAATTTATTTCTACATTCTTAATTGAAAGTACATTTAAACAAGACATATTTAAGCATTGCGACTCTTTAAAGATTGATATCTTTGGGTTAACCAAGACGTAAGCAATTAATTGATATTTCAAGAATACTTGTAAGAATAATCTTGGATTATCATACCTTAGAGAAAAGAATTTAAGCTATCTCTAAAAGTACTTTATAGATTCATTATGGGTCAGGAATTCTTTTCAAAGCTTGTACATGACACAATCTTGGTATTTTACCTTGAAAATGTCATATTATACATATATTCATATATTCGAATCTTCTTATCTTCTTATCTTCATATCTTCATTACTTCATACATTCATATCTTCATATTTTCTTATCTTCATATCTTCAATCTTCTCATCTTCATATCTTTATATCTTCATACTTCCATATCTTCATATCAACATAACTTCATATCTTCATAACTTCGAATCTTCATAAATGCATATCTTTATATCTCCATCTCTTCAAATCTTCATATCTTTACATCTTCATATCTTCGTACCTTTATATCTTCACGTCTTCGTATCTCCAAATCGTCGTACTCTCATATCTTTATAACTTCGTATCATCATCTTTTCATATCTTCACGTCTTCATATCTTCGAATCTTCATATCTGCATATCTTCAAATCTTCATATTTTCATATCTATATACCTTTAAGTCTTCAATGGCTTAGAAATTGGAACAGAGGAGAAGAAGGAGGAGAAGGACCTTCCTATGTCTTGACAGTTCCTACCGTATCTCCAAATAAAAGAGTTACCTTTATAAAAAAAAATACTAAATCGTTTCATATAATATAAAAACCTGAACAACCAACTATGTTAATGAAGATTTTAATGGTAAAACAACTTTACGAATGCGCTTAAAGCGCTCTAAATTACATTTTCACTTAAAATTTCCTTAGAAAACAACTGTTAAAGTTGTCTTTTGTCTTCTTTCCAACCATTTACCAAGAACTTTATCTGAAACTTTATGATTCTAAGCAAATAAAAGCTAAAAAAAAAAACCCAAACTGCGTTTATATGATTGTTAAGGATGCCAATTATATAATACAGCTGTTTGTCTTTTAACTTTAACCAAATCTTTTTTCAACTGTAATCATTGCGAGCAGACAGCTACGTCAGTTGGATCCCTTGCACCCGGACACGTTCGACTGCCGCTCCGCAGCTCCACAAACCAGAGACTGCCACACAGAGCGCGCTGCAGATGAAGATGTGTGTGGTGTGTAGTTTGTTGTGTGTTGTGCCGGTGTCTCAAGTTTTCAACAACAAGCTATAAGCCAATAAAGGAACAACACCAACACCAACACACACACACACACACACACACACACACACACACACACATGCAGCCGAGGTGGCCCAAAGGATGAAGCAAAGACAACATGCAGGCATGAAAAAAGAAAAGAAAGCGCAGGCAAGAGAATACCTTAATTACGGTTAATGGAGCGTTTGGAACCCGATGCGAAACTGCTGCCCCAGTGTAGCTGTGTGTGTGTGTGTGTGTGTGTGTGTGTGTGTGTGTTTGCGAAAGCCACAAAATAACTTAATCACATTTCAGACCACAAAAATTTGCGAGCCATGTTTGTAATTTTGTATATAAATGAGCTGCGGCCACCTAATGAGCCTGATTAACCACACACACACACACACTCACACACACACACACACACACACACACACATACAAAGGAGCCAAGACATACTCCACATTTAGCAACCAAGGCGGTCGCAGGGTTTTGGCTTTGGGCTCTTTCGGTGTTTCATTTAACTGCTTTCATGCCACAGATTGTGTCGAATGAGACGCGTCCTTTTGACCTCGGTGCGCAGGCGCGCCGGGCAGTTGGCCAGCTTTTTTTTATGACAGCGCTGTATGTGTGTGTGTGTGAGACGTTTTTAATTTGCGTACGATGTGTCAATGATGTGACCGAGGTTTTAGGGTTCCGAGCCTGGAGTTGGGCCCTGTGCTGCCTTGTCTTGCAACCACGCGTGTGGCTTTTGTTGCCCGTTTAGTTGTCGTCGTCGTCGTTCTGTTGTTGTTTTTGCGGTAATAAAAATCAGCTTTGCTTAAATGCCATAAACAAAACGCCTGAACATTTTTGCTGACAGATGTCTTCATTGAAAATTATGCGCCTGCCATACGACCCGATCCCGGGCGTCAGGTGGCAGAGCCGTGAGAAAGTTTTTGGGGTTCGGCTTGATATGAAATTTATAAGCTGCATTATTTTGGTAGATGTTCTGGTTGTTCTTTTTTTTTTTTCTTCTCGTTGTTGTGGTTAGCGCTTAGTCATGTTTTGGCTATTTGCGTTAACTGCTTTGAGTCATGCCCAGACTCAAAGAGCAGACTCAGTTGCAGACCAAGACTTCAGCTCATGCAACATACATAACTTAATCATAACTTTTTGGGTGGCCTCGGCCTGGGCTTGTTGTCTTGCTGGCCCAAAACAATGCTGAATTGTTCTCTACACAAAAACACACACACACTTACAGTGAGCCGGAGCGGGTGAGTTGCACAGTTTGATTTCAATCTGGCCACAGTGCTTGCAACTCCATAATAATATTGTATCATTGTATCTCAAGGAGTCAGAGCCGCCACGGCAGCAGCAGCAGCCGCATTTGTGTGTGATTGTACCAGCATTGCCAGCAGGCCCATCATCATCTTCATCATCAATGGCAGCTTTTGGCCTACCGTACAACAGCAACAACTACAACAACTAACAGAGGGTAGCTAACAGCAACAACAACAAAGCATGCAGTCGACTTTGGCACGCTGAAAATTTTATGACTTCATTTGCTGACCACCAGCGTTGGGTGCTTTCAGATCCACCAAAAAAAAAAAAAAGGATGGCTACTTTGATGGTAGCGATCTTTGTGTGTATGCGTAACTTGGGCAATACTTGGAATTCGTTGCAGATTCAACAATAGCACAAAGGATTCTTTGAATTTTGATCGCAATTTGATTGGAGCTGTTAAAGCTAACTAGCCAAAGCAGCTAAGACAAAAAGAAAAAGCGCCAAACTATACTATCCTAAAGTGGTAAAATCTAAATTAGCTGAATCTTGTATCTTATCTTTACATATAAGGCAAGTCTGTCTGATATAGTTTGGAGAACCTACTGTGGCAATGACCATTAAACCCATCCGAACATAACTCAATGCTAGCAACAGCAACAATGCGCTCAACCTTGAATTTTCGTTTCTTCAATGCGAGAATCCTTGAATGGATCACAAATCGGTACTTTGATCTAACCCCAAAACACTCGGCGCTAGGATACCGTCACTGAGAGCTGCAACAAGCTATCACACGATGACGGTAGGAAGTCGAAACGCCCCCAATAGAAGATAGTAAAAGCCGCCTGAAGAAGTGCCCTACGTAAGGCCGTGACCCGGTAGCTGTTTGTTGTGTACTGTCAAGAAGCGAAGACTTAAGGCAGTCAACAGTGTGTATTCCCGTAGCTTTCTATTCTCATAAACTTCATTTGGTTTGGAGAGTTTAACAATGCAGATGTACTGACTCTACTGCTACCATAATGTCCTTCAAGAACAAACAAGTTCTACGATAGCGCAAACTTTTACCACCAGACCCGGCGTTCTAAAACCCGAAAGAGAGAGTTCGAAAGTGACAATACCAATTATATAACCCAAAGGGGACAAGCTAAGTCACTGGTGTGCTCCTGACCGCCCGTGGTACCATCAAAGGGCACTGTCAGTTTAAACTTCAAAACCATTTCGGACTGCTTACAACTGCTTAACCGACAGATGGACCAGTATATACACCATGGCTTTTTCACTGGGGGGGAGCGAGGCCTATTCCTACCTCTTCCGCATAAGCAGAATTTATCATTGGAAAATCCAAACCGCAAAAGCGGCCGACTATGTCCCCACAATCCACAAAGGATTTAAGCATAAGGGCAGAGAGCGAAACCGTCTCTGTGATCCCAGGCACCCGTGGTTCCATAAAATCCTCTGGTCAGGCTAGGTATTCCGGAGAATACTGCCAGTTAAGCTCCATGAAGCTGCGGGACTGTTGCTACGAATTTTCAATCTACGGCCCTGAGAACAAACTTACACTAACTTGTAAATTTGCTAAGCAACGAGCTAGTATGAGCAAAACACTTCTTTCATCTTTCTCATCCAAAACAACTGCCTCCCAGCCTTCTACTTACTATATTCTCTACCATTATAAGGTTTTGGTTTCGTCTCTAACTGCAACTTTAAGAGGTGGCGTAAGCTGTTGCTATATAGCAGCGTATTTCTTGCCTAGATAAGAGTATTCCTGACTTGACGATCAAGTATCTCCAAAATTGGAGAAGCCGAGCTATCCAGACAGATTTAATTTCTTAACTTAGGCTGCTTTATATGTTTCAAAAATGAGCTATTCTGGGCTTGCTAGATAAAATATGAAATACGATCCGTAAAGTTTTAACAAACTAGCGCTTCGTGTTTTTTTAGCATTCACTTGAAAAGTTTAACTCGACCACAAAACGGTATTGAATCATAAACTATGATTGGGCGATTAAGAAGCTAGTAAGCTTCGCAGTCATTTATCTCAACAAGAGTGCATCGATTAGCTGAAACAACATGGAACACCATTTCTCAGAAAATAATCGTCGGTGAAAAATTTGCTTTGCACAGATTGTGCAGCATCGTCATGCGAAATAGCTTGAGATTGGGAAAACACTTCACCCAATGTTTTTCGGCACTTGCAGAGACTCTTGATGCGTTGAAACATATGTTTATGAGTTACCTCAAGCGGAGTATCAAAAGTGGTTTCAAGCGTGGTTTCTTGTGCGCTATTCTCCGAAGCATACATCCTAGGTCCTACCTTCAAGCCAATTGAGAAATCTAATTTCGCTTTGTCCAATTAACAACATGTCCCTTATTTAGATTTTTGTTTGTATGTATTTCTCTACTCCTGTCTAACGAAGGTAGTTAGTGAGCCTTCTTCAATTCTCTAGCGTCCTTCCTTTGGCTACGTTTCGCCCGTCAAAGAGCAATAAAGTTCAACCATATTTGGAATTTGGATCTGAACCGTTCAGGAACTTCAATAAAATTACTAATACTAGACATTTGTTTTGATGGATTTCCAACGCTCTTTAATAAATTGCTGATTGGGTTCTGTAGAAACGCGCTCAAAAGAGAGACCCCTAAACGCTGCCATAGCAAGTTCTTGAACAGCTGAATTGGTCATCAGCCAAACACGCGCTAAACGGTTTCAAATTAAACAAAATTCTAATTATGTTAATTCCTGATTTAAAGGAAGTGTTGCAACTTTCACCTTAAAGCTTACCCCACACAAACCACACGCTCTTAACCTAGATCATAATCAAGCCGAACTCTTGATCCAATGCTACAATGTAACCCATTCATGTTGGCCCAGCACGAATCGTTATCTCTAATTTATGCACTTGTACTTTGAATCACTTAGTCTTTGAGTCTTCTGTTTGTTATTGTTGTTGTTTGTTGCAGTCACACAGAGACATTTAATCGATGTTATCAACAATGCGCAACGATCAACTGCAACCACAACAAGCCACAAAGGCAAGAACAACAAGAGCAACCAAAAAAGGATACCAGGGACACACACGCAGCTCTTAGCCCGAAGGGGAACAAGGGTTAGCCAGGGCTGCCAGGGGTATGTTGTGCGTGCGTAGAACAGCTTCATAAATGTAAATTAGAGCTCGTTTAGCAATGACTATGCGCTCGTAAATAAATGCCAAATGACATCATTATCATTCTTTGTTTGCTCCCAGCTCGAGCTGGGAGACCGCAGCCCGGACGCAGCAGTTCCCGAGTCCACCAGACAGTGGCTATGGACTAGCCGACTGCTGCTCCTGTTTCCAATGTCTTTTTGGTGTGCCTCTCATGCCTCGTTATCGTATTTGGGCTTGTAGTCGTTTTTATGCTGCTACCTTTGATGTTGTTGATGGCATCGCTGATAGCCGCGGCGGCAAACCCAACCTTACCTTACACCGTGCACACAACTTGCCTCACTTCACTCTCTATCAGAGTGTGCGTGTGTGTGTGTGTGTGTGTATGTGTGTGTGTGTGTGGCAATGATTGTTGCTACTTGCTGCCGCAGTTGCTCTTATCAGTGGGCAGCGATCAGAAGCGCCTGGTGATAATGACTTGTAAGTACAAAATGGCTTGTCAGCGTGCGGATGTTGTTTCTGTTCCACATTGTATGCCACCAACAACAACTACAACTACAACAACAACAATGGCGAGGCAACAAAAGAATTTAGTTGTTGGCCATTTTGCATTGACGTCGCATACATCACTTCAATTAATTTTGGTGCCTTTAATTTGCGTTTTGTGCAACAAGTTGCTGCAATTTCTGTGTTTGTTGCTGCAACTCTGCGTGTGTGTGTGTGTGTGTGTTGGCTGCAATCGCTTTTACAAGCAAATCGTGCGCCACGGCGTCCGTTTGTCTAAGTTGGTTCATTATTATTATACCTACTCCTCTTTTTTTCTTTTTGGTTGTATCTTTTAGAGACGACCCTCTGTAACCATGCAACATCTTTGCAACATGGCTACAACTTCTTCTGCATCATGAAAAATGCATTTCCAATTTGAGCAGCAGCTTTGTCGTCCTCAACAGCAAAAACAACAACCGAAAAGCGCATCGAAATGGCAAGTTTATGCATATAAATTATCGACACACTGAAGAACGGATACTCTTTTTGGTATGGCAAAAATGATATAGTGAGGCTTATTTTATTATATGTAAAACGGATCATGATTCTCTAGGTGCAAGCATTACTGTAGGTAATAAAAAGAAAATACCTAAAAAATGGAAAAACCAATCGGATTCGAATTTTTTAATTGAGAATGGCGAAATTTATTTCTTTTCGGCCATCGCAAATCGTGAAAACCAAAAATTACCTACTTTTACAAATTGAACAATTTGACCTTAATAGAAGAAGTACTGTCTTCTGCTTTCATCAATCGCCATGATCGACTGACTACATTGGATGTAGTATGCTTCCATTAAGACGCTTTGAAATCCGCATTGGAATGGTCCGAATTATGCTGAAATGGAACGGTTGGTTTCTCTCAGATTGAAGATGAGCGAGGAATCACTCTTGCCTATATATGTTACTATGGTCTCAGTACCACTTTTGTCAGACGAAACTAACTCTCTATAAAACGCTCATCCTTCCCGTTTTGCTTTAAGGCGCCGATATGTTGCTTATGGATGAAAAAGCTATCGCAAAAAAGTATTTAATGCGGCTGTTGAAGAAGGCGACGATGGGACATTTCTTGTCTCCAATGGAAGGACCAGCAATACCAAACTTTGGTATCACCGATTGAAGAAGGAGTATTGCTTTGCATCAGGCCGCGACCGGCAACGAGTTGGTTTTTATGGCCCGTTAAGAAGAAAATTCTATTAAGGTTATTTTGAAGCACTTTTTTAAGGCCTTTCGGTTAACATATCGCAAGTAATCTAGAGTTTGGAAATTGTACGCATTTATAAGTTTTTGGGCTTAGCAAAACTGCAAGAAGCAAAAGTTATGCTATATTTTGCAACAAACTCTAACTCTTGATAATCTCAAAACTTGAAAGTACTTGTCCCTTGAGTCTGTCTTGCAACATCTCTTAATTGTTCATAATTCACCATTTTGTTGAAACAACATATCGCTGAGATCTTAATCTCAAGGTTTTGCCCAAACGAATTATATACTTATCAAAGTAACATATCGATTAAACTGTAGGGTACGACTTGGATGGCAAATATCGGTATATATTTGTTGAAATTTCTTAGAAATGTGTATGATACAAGTCTATTTTGTAAGGGATACTTAGTCTGGCCTGTGGATACGTTTTATAGACCGCTTCTCATGACTGTTTTAGTTGTTTGTTGTTTCTGAGGAAGTATAAGTCGTGATACTAGTCCGACGAAGAACTAAAGGCGACGCTAGGTCTTGAGTTAGACTTGGTCAGCTATACAAAAGCAGAACTTAGCAAAACATGTAAACATTTTATATCATTTTGAAATGTTTTGGTAGAGCATATTCTTTTTCCTCTGCCTCACTATATTTCATTGAAAAATCTTGTTATTTTTTTGTTCTTTAATATTTTTATACCCTGTAAAAAAGTAGAAGTAAAACTCTATCGCGGAGTTATTTAAAAATCCTTAGTTAGGATGATCCTGTTGCTGTTATAAAGGAGTTCTAGCACGCCGCAAGATATTTCGTTCTTCGTAAAGGACAGGTTTTTGGCTCTTTCAAAGTACGAACAGGCCGACCATTTTTTTTACTGGCGGTAGACGATGTGGGGATTGCCTGGTGCATCTGAGAGAAACGGTATCCAATGGAGACCGTTTGAGAGGCTAAGCCAATTGGATAATAAAGACGATACCTGTTACCTGGCAAATACCAACAGCGGGATTAACGAGATGTGTTAATCACTACAAGTGGTTGGAGAGATGATAGTTAGTTAGTTAATTCTTACTAATAGAATACGTAAAGTTTTTGTAATGTTGTCCCAAGTTAAGTCAAATTTCCTTGCGCACTAGTTGAAGCCTCTTCGAATCCAATGTGAAATCCGTACTGCCTGTAAACCTGGAAAATCTTTATATTAATCTCGAGAAATATGCAGGCATAAGTAAGCCACTGCCTGGATACTTTCTTAAGATCCGAAGGCCGCAGATTACATCAAGAAACAAAGACAATACAAACACTAAGATGAGTAACGCTCTAGTGTGGCTTTTCAGTTGGCTTTTCGCTCTTCATGCGCCAAGCAACTCGAGTGGCATTAGCCTCTTGAGAGCCATGAAAAACAACACGATACAAGCAGCGAACGCGCCGAGCCAAGAGTGCATTCTATTTTTAGAACTCAGTACTTTGGCAAGAGCGTAGCTGTAAGAGTAACGATTTCGTGTTTGCTCTCAATTTTGAAAAAATTGCGCTTCATAGAAAAATTTTTTGCATGGCGTTTCTCATCTTACTGAGTTTGCTAGGACTTTGGCATTTAACGGATCAAAAACTGTTGAATGCCGTAGTTACGTAACGGAAGTGGCACAGGATTGCCCAAACGTTGAGTTGAGCAAACGACCACATCGCCAAGAAGCTCTGTGAATGGAATCCTCAAGCTAGACGGCGAGTCGGAAGAGCAAGAGCTACAGTCTTGGCAGCAGCAGCAACACAGCGCAAACGAGGCCACAGCTGAAGTAACCAGCCGCAGGCTGAGATGGATTCTAGAAGTCATAGTTCTCTCTTTCTATGTATACTTTTGTAGTTAGGCTTGTTAAAGGTCGGTACTAAAATTCATGAAAGATGCGTTTCTTAACAAATTTGTATATCTCCATGAAGTTGGCTACTCTCTCGGAAAGGGTATAAAAATAACGACCAAAGGCGAGCCATCGACAACGACGAGGACGACGACGTTGGCGCAGACTCGCAGACGCGGCAATTGCTGCGCTTGCGCAATGTTATCCACTCTGTGTGTGTGTGTGTGTGTGTGTGTGTGTGTGTGTGTGTGTCAGTGTTGTAAGTGAGCATTGCATGCAGTTTTAACTCACTTAAAATTCTTGAGGCTTGTAAGCTGCACTTACAACTTGACTTGGCAAAAGTTTTTCGAGTATTGTAAAATTGTTTTTGTACGCTAACTCGTAAAAACAAAAGCACACAGCAGGAGAAGAAGGAATAAAACAGGATGGACCACACCAACCAAAGGTCGAGGAGTGCCACAACAACAGCAACAACTGACGACAACGATAATCGACGTCAAGTTAATGGCTGCTCAAAAGTTACTGCCTCACTATGATGATGGGCAACCCGTTGGTCAAGTGCAGCGCAGTTTTTCCAGGAAAAGCAACGCACAGGCGCCCACATCATTTTCAATATGAAAAATGGTATGAAAAGACCCCAAACCAGCAACATACGAGTTAGCCGGATGTTGACGATTGCTGAACATTCTAATTATGCGCTGTCGGAGTTTTTGTGTTGTTGTTGGGAGTTGGGGGGTCAAAGTGCAGCCAAGTGCGGCACAGGTGCCTCTAGCTGCTGCTGTGTTGTAGCCCTCGCCTAGTTTGACCCTGGCCAGCTGTTGCAACAAATTTTCAGGCAATTAGTAAAAATGTTTCAATTTACAAAACAGAAAAAAAAACAGAAAATGAAATAAAATGATAAGCGGGAAATTAGTAAATAAAGACATCAAAGTGCTTGAGCGCGCGCAGGCGTTGCAGGTTGCAGGGGTGCATGCCACATGAGGCAAGTTGTCGGTAGGCAGGGGAAAGAGAAGCCGGCGCTAATGGCGCTACACACACACACACACACACACACAAAGCCAAATGCACAACAGGTGATTAATTATAAACACTGACAAAACATAAAAATAAAAAATTAACCAAAATACACAAATAAACTCTTATAAAAGAAATTTGAAATGGGACAAAGCCAATGGCCAAACAAATTGGTTAGAAAATTTTTATGAACTTGGCCTGATGTTTCCTTTACATGTGTGTGAGTGTGTGTGTGTGTGTGTGTGTGTGCTTGCGTGTGTGCCTGCCCATTAATCGCGGGTTAATTGCCTACAAAGCGGTGAGCTAATTGCCGATAGATAAAGGTCTGTCCATAAGGAATTTTCCAACTAGTAGTGGGAGCAGTTCTCAAATTTGAGGAAAAACCGCAGCAGAACAGAGGAACATACTAGAATGTTGTTTTTGGGGCTATCTTGAAATGTGTTGGAATGTTACTGAGGTGGTCCTGGTATGAGTCAGGCAGCCAATTCAATGCAAAGGCAGAGTAATAAAGAAAGTCAGTAACAAAAATAAGGTTAACGTGATCTTCACAGAATCAGGATCAAGGGATGATCAATGATCTTTTATATTTTACGTAGTTCAACTAACAACAAGTTGTTTCCTAGTTAAATGACTACAATTTTGAGATCACCAATTTATCTAGAAGCAAGCTATTTCATCTGTATTCTATAAGGATGTCCAGTTGCTCGTATACGCATATGATATCGTTATCGTCAGGCGTACTAAGCGAGCAGTTACCGGAGCCTTTACTCTTATTGAAAGAGAATCTGCCGGTGTGGGTCTGGTTGTCAATAAGAGCAAGACAAAGTATATGCTTTCTTCGAGACATACACAGCGGTTGGAATCTCAGATTGTTGTTGAAAACTAAACTTTTGTTGTTGTCAAGGCTTACGTCTACCTTCGCACCACCGTCACAATGAAGAACGTTGTCACCATGGAGATCAAGCGGAGAAATACTCTTGCCAATAGATGTTACTTTGCTTTCAGAAGGCAAATGAGTAGTAGAGACGCTCATCCTTCCCGTTTTGCTTCGCCCATGCTGAAGCATGGGTGATGTCGCAGTCGGATGAAAATGCCCTGGGAGTGTTTGAGCGGAAAGTACCCCGTAAGATCTTTGGCCCTCTTAGCACGGACTACCGCAGCCGAAGGAACGACGAACTCTATGAGATCTACGACGACATTGAAGTTTAGGAATTTGTTTGTGAAACTCCTTTTATGTCGCGTTTTTATGAATCGATGGAAAGTATGCATCTTAATTAATCTATCACACCTCTTGCCAGAAAGATCTCTCCACCTTTTTTGAAGTATCATCGGAATTCTTCAACTCTATTTCGTTTAAAATGCGACCTTTGTGTTCGGCTCCAAAAAGTTTATTTTTTAAAGGAATTTTTTCACTCCATCTTTCGGCAATTTGAGATCTTTAATGAAATTACAAAGATGTACATATGTAAATGTTTTAAAAATTTTAGATTTTTCCGAGAAAATGTTTAATTTTTCCTTCGGCAGAGGCGTACACAATACAAATTGTCCAATCGGAAGATCAGCTCTCAACCTAGGCGTAGTCTTACGTCCATTGAAGAAACCACTCGGTTTAATATTGATTCCTCTAGCCCGTTGGTTTTAGGCTAATATGAAAGATGTTATGAGCCGTGAGGAGGAGTGCCCTACAAAATACCATAACTTGGTAATGAGTTGTTATGGCCAGTTAAGAAGAGAAGAAGAATTGTAGTTTGTGAAAGAACAGCTTTCCTAATATTGTAAAGGTAGCTTTACCAAAACGTATACAAACTAAGAATCGAAAGAAACTAATCATTGGGAATATTTCACAATTCGTTAATCGGATCATTCCGAATAGACTGAAGTATAAACTAAGCGACGATACAAAACTTGCCAAAGAGAGTAACATTTTACAGTTAAGACCGAAACATAAGCGTGTTAGAACCCAAAACGCTCTTAGTGGGTCGGACGGCTCACAAAGAAACCACCGAAGAGCAGAACTTTAGAGGAAAACAACAAAAGTTTCGCTGGTTTTCTCTCTGGTCTTCGCTTAAATAGACAAATCCATTTGGACACAAGATTAGAACTCCACTAGTTTAAGTAGACAAAGTGATACGAACGTTTATCGCTGCAGCTGCAATTGTAAGGGAAGCAATCAAATCGCTCATGTATCTGTGTGTTTGTAAGTGTGTGATTGTGTGTGTGTGTGTGTATCTACAAAAAGAAACTAAAACAAACTCGAAATCGCGTCTGCAAAATTACGTATTCCCAATGATCGTAAGACAGAACCAAGCAACAAAGCGACTAAACTGCCGAAACATCCAATTGTCCAGTGTGTGTTCCCAAGGCAAGTTACTGGCTGACGCTCTGGCTGACTGGCCAGCTGACACTCGGGCTGACTTCGCATGTGAATATATCCATGTAGGTATGCTCCTCGTCGAACTCTAGCATTCGAGACACTACTACGGCAGACAGTGCGGTGCGTGCAGGCCCAGCCACAGCAGCGTCAGTTGGCAGAGTGTCCGTCCGTCTGTTTGGCTGTTGGCTGGCTGACTGGTTGGCTTGGCGTTTGGACATACGCGCGGCATAAATTGCGCATAAAACATGGAAAATGAAGCGATAAACTTGAGATACGCGATCGTAAAGCAAAGCAACTGCGGCATCGTCGTCGTCGTCATCATCATCATCATCATCGATCTGCCAAGTGGTTGTTGTCGGCTGACCCACACACGCGGCCATGTCAGTGTGTTTGTTTATATTTGATAAAGCTGTATGCTGGGCAAACTTGGTTGGCGACCATGGATGTGGATGCGCTCTTGCTGCTGCTGTTGGTGGCCATTAGGTGCGGCCAGACCCACGATGTGTGCCCCGCGGCACGCAGGACAATAATGACGCACTGAGCTTTGGTGCTCTGCTGCTTTGCAGTTACATTTCTACACACTTTAATGGCCTATGCTTCCAGATCCAGGCGGTCACAAATGTTTCCTTTATACACACATACATAGTCAATAGCTTCATTTGCACCATATGTGTGTGTGTTTGTATCAAATTGATGCATATTTCCATACATGGGCGTGTCTACTTGCTGATGCGTCACGCAACTTGCAAATTTCGTGTGATTTTTGTTTTTGTTCCAACTTTTTTTTATGATTTTAGGAAATGGCTAAAAGCCATAAAGCATAATTTTGGTAACTCAGTTTTGCTAACAAGCTGCTAACAAAAAGGTAAACAGGCAGCGGCTCCTGCACCTTTATGTTGGGCCCATCCTACTCGGACTCTACTCGGTCGGTGGCTCTTTTTATTGTTAGCCAATATTTGCCGGCTCGTTGGGATCTGTATTATTATTTGCTTGATTAATTAACATGCGCGGCGTTTGACGGAGTAGACGGAGACCACCAAAGGCGGTGACCAGGATAACACAAAGACATGCCAGAGCTGGTCCAAACAGAGCAAACATACGGCAGCAATTGATTAGACAAATGTTGGTTGAGACGTGCTACTTGGAACACTGTTTGCTTGGGAATAGTTTGGGCACAGTTATTGTATTACACGTGGTTTTTCATAGGCTATAGAGAGTTAGACCAAACAAATTGTACACATAGAAATGTTTTTTTCGGGAGAAGATCAAGTTTGTCGAATCATGTCGATATCTCAGTCCGTTGTTATCATAAAAGCCATCCGATTGAAAATTGGCGTGTGGTGTAAAAATGATCAAGATTGATACAGTTTAAAAGACAAAAGTAGATTAGACACTCATCGGAGAGGGTTGAACCATCCCTAGCACTCAGGCAGCTTTGCCCAATGTACCATGCCCGACAGAGGAAGTTAAAAGCCGTACAGACACGTCAAGAGAGTTTAAATTTAACAGTCCGTTAAGGGCACAAGTGGTGGTGAGGTGGTGCTCATAGCGCCGGTAATCCTTACGCAGGCATGCCTTCTGGTGAGAAGACTGAGGTCTATACTACGAAAGATATGGAAAATAATGTACAAATTTAAACTGCAACAAAAATCCAATTTATTTCATTTTTATAACAAATAGGAACGCATTTATACCCATGAATTTTGAGAAGGATGTTGAGACTATAATAAATAAGCATTGTTTCCAAAGTCCAGAACCGCTAACAGCTCCTTGTCAAATGTCTATCAATTCAACTTTGTCCTCAATGCGCTGATAGTACAAAGGCGTCATTTTTCCTTTTGGTTCATTTAGTGACACTAACTCGGTGGTTGGATCAATAAGCGGCTCCTGTAGACGTACCCACATTTTGTGTGTAGACCGATGCTTGGCTAGCTTCTTAGTATCCCCCTTGCCCACCTCACGATAGCCGAGTATGGGTATAGTGCAAGCAATGGTAAAGCGAAATTTATGGGGCTTATTCCACTCTTCTGTAAGCTCATATAATATACGCAAGCCACGCTGCATGCAGAATATGAACACCTCGCTAGAGTGTTGGAGCAAGGTGTCATTGCATTCGACGATGTCCGAGTCAACCCCATCGTCAGTTCCAGCTTTGTCACTGGTATCGGTTTCGCTGCCACTGCCTGCACTGCAACTATCCCGCATGAACACTGTCGAACTAAAGCTCTGCACGCCGAGCACCTCGCCAGCCGACAGTTTTTCAAGAAGGTCTTCCGCCGAAGCACGCTTGGCGCCCTTTATAGTGCTGCCAGAGCCCGTGCCTGTCAACAGCGTATCATTGTAAACAATAGTGACTTCATATCGAAAAATGGGTACGTGAATGGAACCCTCTCTCTGTATGAGTTTGTATTCGGGCGTTATGCCATAACGCCTTAAACTATCGTGGAGTCGAGCAGAACACGTGTCATGTGGTAAATCAATGCTCACTTCGGTCTTATCATTTATCTGGCTTGATGTGGATCCGTCATACACGAACGCAGTACCTGAAAGTTGTGCCAATAATGCAGCTGCAGTAGCATTCTTCGCTTGCTGTTTTGAGCTTCCGCGGCCAATTGCAGTAAGAATAGTTTCCTGGATTCGTACAGTGACTTTGTATCGAAATTCCGGCGCGTGTAGCAAACAAACTGTTGGCAACAACTCATACTCTGCTGCTTTGCCATAACGCATTAGGAATCCGTGTAGTCTTTGAGCGGGTGTGAGGTCCCATCCTTTGACATGGACTGCAAGACACTCTCGAATCAGACTTAGTTCAGCTGATGGTAGGCTGCGGCTGCGTAGCATGCGGCTTTTCTCAAGGCCGTAAATGAAAGTGGACATGCCTTCATCGTAGCTGCTGGATGTGAGTCCATCAGAGGCAGCAGAAAGTTTTTCAAGTAAGGCGCGCGCAGCAGCAATCTTTGCCAGCTTTTTCGAACTTCCGGTGCCCATTGCTGAGAAGCTCACATCTTTGTCTCTTATGGCGACTTTAATATGAAATTTATCTTGTGAATTTTTGATAAGCTCATATTGTGGCACTATGTTATGCACCTGCAAAAGCTCTTGTACCAAGGAAATGGGAGACTTAGTCTTCAACTCCTTACCAATTACATATTTAAACGTATATTCTTCAGGTATCTTAGCGTTCGGACACCCTTCGTCTGGCTTGAATACATGCTGATCCTGTGGAGGCATTCTGAATTTAAGCAGCTTTCAGTATTGAAAGATATAGAAATGTATACATTAATAATTAGATGCCAAAGATTGTAAATGGGCTTACGTTACTTACCAGATACAGCACAACTGAACTGTAAATATTTGGCACTAATTCTTTGTTCTTATAGATTTTCAGATGTCGGACCTCTATATTGATGTTTGACCTGTTTATATTCCCAACACTTACTAATAGAACAGCCGAAAATTTGATATTTAAGGCGCAGGTAACTTGATTCTTTTGCAATACTGCAATGCATAACGTTCATAAAAAGCATTGCCTTTTTTTTAGCAATGTCGAGTTGTTCATTAATGCCTAGCAATATTTTTCGAAGCGCAACATTTCGCAATTTGGCTAACTAACAAACTAGTGTTTGTGATGCATTGCATTTTTTGACGCGTAAATTAATGGACATGTCCTAAATAAAGTTTTTTTGCAAGTAATATTTAAGTATTTTTCAGTAACATGCATTAAATGTGCTCTTTTTCCTACGGAAATGCATTTTGCTCCATTTTACAATAGTTTTTAATTTCACTGCAAACGAAACTTATGACAAAGCAACATTACTTTCATAAACGCGCGAAAACTTTGCATTATTTGGCAAAGCAGTGTTGGAGTTTGCATAATAAATAATATGCATTTCAGTGCTACTTTACAACACTGCGTTTATAAAGTCAGTTTTTATTTTGAATTCACTCCACAACCACATTCCGCTGTGAGACGTTTACATCCACAATATAAAAGCTATCCGATTGAAACTTAGTACGGAATCTCGTCCATATGCACATCATGACCTAGCTAGCGAAGCCGCTGGATCTAGTCATTGCCAACGCGTAAAGGGGGGATTCTACTTAGTGCTTTACGCTCAAACACTTTAGGGACATCCGCACAATAAAAGGAAAATCCCTAATCTATTCTTCTTATTCTTAACTTTTCTACAAATTTTTTGGATATCAAAATATTTTTATAATTTTCTTAACTGTGTCGAAGGCACAAACGGAAAGTCAAATTCACAACGCCGATTAGAGCTTTATCGAACTGGTTTCGAATCGGGATCAGAGATACCATCCATACCATTCAGGCACCATCACAGACAGCCGTCATGACTACTGAATGATTGCTGCTCCATATCTGAACTTAGGCGCTCAACGTCTTCCAGCGGACTTATCTCTTACCTAGTCAATGTGTGAACCCAATTTCCAAGCCTACAACTTGGGCATCAATTTAGTCCATTTCACATACAATCATTTTGCCAGCTAAACAGTTTCGATCTCACTGCTCTCTAAACTGTTCTTGCCGCATTTACAATGGCCGCTCCGTAAAAGAACAAAAAACGTAAAATGAAACATTTCCAGAAACCAAACCAAACCAAAGGCGTTTCAACTTCAACATGCGACCCCCAAAAAGCCAACAAGTGCGAGCGGAAAGGCAATATTTAACTACAGATCTCTGAGCGCAGTTGTTGTTTTTGTTGGGGCCATATAGGCTCCATTCACGCCGCTGTATGTGTGTGGTGTGCGTGTGAGACCGCTTCATTTTGTGGTCTCGCTGGAGCTGGGGCTGACTCTGCGCACAGTCTCTGTGCTTTTTGCTGCGGCTGCTCTTCGAATTTTGGAATTCGTTCTGCCTTGTTAAGAGTTGTTAAGATTATGATATATGTATGTACGAGCAGTGTATATATATGGATGTGTGCCTGTGTATATAAGTAGGTGTGCAAGGGAATGGGGGGCAGTGCTGTCGACAGCGGCAGCCATTATGTTTCGCAGCAGGAATGTGGGAATCGGCTGCTTGACCATTTTACTTCATTTTTTTCAAGATACGCTGCTACCTTTGGCCGGTTGGAAAGATCTGGTGTAGCTGCTCTTTATACGCTTCTACAATATTTACACACTCATACCTACATACATACAGTTGCAAGAGCACATAATCGATTTATGTGTGTTTTATGTGTTTCTTTCATGTTATTTGTTAGTTTTGTGTTTTTTTTTTTTTGGTTTTTTTCATACAATTTTATGATTTGTTTGAGCGCATCTTTCTTCGACTTTTTCTCGTGGTTGGCTACTTTAACCGCATGGGACCACCCGTGAAATCACTTTTGGGTTTTTTTCTTTTTTTGGATACCAATGCTCCTTTTTTCGGTTTTGGGCTTTTGTTAAATTGCTCTTGTTTATGTTAACATTTAAATTGTACGATACGCCACGGGTAGCTGGAGAGCAGTAACCAAAACCAATATTTAAACGCTCCATGAATAATCATCGTCATCAACTGTTGTTGCTGTTCATTGTCGTTTTCAACATTGCCATCAATTCTGATTTACGAAAAGTGTTAATTAGGCAACGTTGGCGTTCCCAGAACTCACTCGTTCATACACAACATTTCATCCATTCATAGTTGGCCCAGTTGGATATCTGCGGCGGCATACACTATAAACCATATACTATATGATATATGCCAAGTGACTCCACTTGGAGTGGCTTGTGTTAATTGCTAATGAACTATGAAAGAGCACCGGGCGTTGCTCGGGTTTGTTGGCCCCATCTTTGCCTGCTGCTTCTTTTCCCAGTTGCCCATAGCTGTCGCGCATTGTTGTCGCTCTATAATAGTGCCGCGCGGCGCACACATAATTGTCGCACTTGGCATTGACTGCTGCTGTCTGCCAGCTGTCCATCAAACTGTGCATCATACAGCTCTTGTTGCAGTAGAGTTGGCACTGCCCAAGTTAGTGTTAATGGGCGCCTAGAATGTGGCCATCAATCGTCTTGTTGTACACGAGGCTTGCTTGTTGTCCTTCGGGGATTTCAGTTACGCTGCGTGCAATTGAGGTAATTGCTTTACACTAGTTCAATTTGCGCTTTTTTGCCTTGAAGTTAATTTATTTTTGGATATGCTTAAAGTATAAGAAGAAGCCACATACATTTAACTTATAGTTGTTGTTGTTTTTGTTACTTGCACCCTTTAACAGCAATGGAAACGATGCTGCTGCATTGCTTTATGGACATGCCGCTCCTAACTCGTGCTTGGTGCTTGTATCTCACTGCCCAAGGCTGATAGCTCTTTGAGAAACTGTCGTGAGTTGGTCAGCGTGGAGGCGCCATAGATGATGCGTCGATGCACATTGGAGGTTTGCTTTTGCTTGATAAAGTCCACCAGATTCTGGTATTCGATATAGTTGCCGCCCCCTACCATAAAGACCACAGCATCGTGGAAGGGTGCACGATTTTTGGGCAACACATCGCCACCTTTAAGCAGCTTGGGATCCAAGTAGAGATAGTCGTCCGTTTCCGCATTGCTGCGACATTCCATTACCTGCTCCGTGATTTTCGTTACAGGCAAATTCTAAGCGGTATTATTAAAAATTTAGTAATTATATTTCACATTAATAGGCCCTGACTTACGTGCCGCTTGACCACCAAATTCTTGACGCCCTCCATCACAAAGGAGCTGCCTTGCGAAACCAGCTTCGTAAACATGGATACAGTCTTGGTACCACCACCTTCATACTGCGCCGCCTGATTCATGCTGGGCGTGCGATTCATTATGGATTTCCAGCGCTGCACATAAGCCAAAGCCGTCATATCACAGCCTGCAGCTTGCAAGGCCTCCTTCAGACGTTCCTGTTCCGATTCCGGAAGCTGCTGCGCGCATATATAGTAAATAATATACAAGCGCAATTTATCCTCCGCCAGTCCGAAATCTGCTTCACGTAGCTGCTCTAGTAGCGGTCTATCCAGCGTTTGTTTGGACATGATTTTTTCCTCAATTTCAAAATAGGAGTCCAGACGACGCGCCTTGATAAAGTTGAGTATTGCCGTGGCTATCTTGGTGTGCATGTCAATAAGTCGCTTCTTTTCCATAAGCTGCGGTAGCGAATTAACTGCGTTCGTTAGGCGCGTTGTGGTATCATTGACCATGGAAAATGCTATATCCGACTCTCCTTCCATGCCCATGGAAGTTTTTAGACGCTTGATTTCCTCCTCCGAGCTACGATAGGATTCTAGCTCCTCCTGTATAGCCTCTGCCACAAAGGGAAAAGGACTGCCCTTGTGTGTAATCCAAAAACGATCGTTGCGATCTAAGTCGCAAGCCTTGGGCTTCTTTCGGGCGCCTAAAATGTTTTGAAGACTTTAACAAATTGCCATAGAGTTGATACTGACTTACTTACCCGTAGCTGTGCTGGACTCATCCTCTATATACACCAAATTTAAGCCTAGATCTAACACATCATGCACCAGCGCTTGATAGGACCAGGTATGATGCAGCGGCGTGGCCAAATCCATATTACGATCCAAAAGCAGCAGCACTGGTCGCTGAAAACTAAAAACGCCACCGCCTGCTTGTGTGGCATCCATATGAAAGAGATTGGCACGTGCATCCCATAGATTTTCACGTAATTTCTTCTCCAGTTTGCGTGCTACCATCTCTGCAGCAGTATTACGTGGACAGCGTATAATGGGCACAGTGCCAAGTGTGACAAATAAGGCAAACAAAGAGTCGACAATGGAGTCCATCAAGGCTTCCATTTCATCATCGCGTGTATTGGCACGATTGATGGCATAGTAGGACAACTGTTCGCTTTGCTGATGCTTCAGTATAAAGAAATCGTCTTCCAAGCTAATGAAATTCACATACTGGTCGTAAACGCGATGTATATTGGCTACGCAGCCAGCGTGCAGAGCAGCTGCAGCTAAGTTCTCAATCTTGCTGCGGGTTATAGGTGCTAGAAAGTTTAAATGATACACATCATAGAGGCCATTAGAGAAATCCTGCTGTATGCGATCCAGATTTTCGTCCGTGGGCAGACAGAAATAAACAGCCGGTACATCCGGTATGGAATCACGATCCGAGTGCAATTGGCTGTGGTTATAAATAGTTTTTAATTGGAATAAACTGCTTTTTCATGTTGGGTTACTCACACATGCAACGTCACGCCCAACTCGCGCAATTCCTTGATGGATATAATTGGCGATATAATGTCCTGGCCCACACGGTCGTAGATTAGAATTTTCCATACCGGTTCCGCAGCAAGTGCCTTGGGCTGCTGCGAATTGAGATTAAGCATTTGCTTAATGGCATCTGTGAAAAGTTCATAAAAGTTTAATTGATAAGTTGGCAAATGCTTGGCAATCGCACGGCTGCTATGCATACTTATTTGACGCTCGCGCAGCGTTAACATTGTTGTTTAGTGGAAATGATGGAAATGCAACAACAGCTATAATATGTGCAATAAAGTTCTTATAAATAAAATTCAATTTAAAAAGTAAAAAACATATTTTTTGCACGTTCAAAGTAGAAATGTATAAAAACAACACGTCACAAGCGATACTAGAACAACGCGCTATGGTCAAATTTGGCACATAGGGAAGCCACAGCTGTTTGGTCGGGTAGTTCATAAAAACAGTGCTGCCAACGTGCTGTGGCGGTAGTTTAAATAATTTGAGTCAAAGAGCATGAAATCCTTGGTCATTACGTTGAGACGACTTGCTGAAATGCGACCTTTTCAAAGACAGTGCATGCATGTGCGTTATTTTTGCTTTTTTGCTCTCAATTTAACCTACGAGTGGGCCGGCCTGACATAGACAGCAAACAAGCAGCCTCACACGTACACTGTATTTGATTTGGTCGCATTTCAGCAAACAATTGTAATTTCTTAACGGATTCCAGGACTCCCCTCTATTAAATTGCATGCTCTTTGTGCTTGAATATTGAAAAAGGTAAGGTGCTTGTTACACAATGCGAGATTACCAAGCGAGAAAAAGAAAATAAGAAGTCCGAAAACCATACTCAAAAAGTTATTAAGAACTGCGAAAAATTGTTTTTATAATTTTATGCAATGTAATCATTATTTTAGCATAAAAATGTTTTATAATCTTCGTGATGTTACATGAACTTATGCAAAATGCTATTTTTCTTTTGTGCACTGAAAATTTTGTAAAATGTGCCAAACAAAATTTAGTCTTCAGGAAAATTCATTATTGCACAATGCTGCTAAAACTGAGAACAGGAAGACCTGATAACTATTTAAGATACTTTAAAAAGTTGGTTATAATTGCCTAGATATTAAAGTTAAATTGACTGATTGGAAAAAGTTCTATTATGCGCATATTTTTATTCATAATACGGTCACACTGCTTGCGGCTCAGCTGCTGTTCTGTTAAATAACATACAACAAGTGGTGAAGCCGCGCAATGTTATCGACAGTTAAAATTAATTTAGTTTTTAGTGGAAATTTAGTGCAAATTTTCCAAGCCTGTCAAATATTTTAAGTAATGCTGCAAAACTTTTTATAACAAATACGTAATTACTTTACCTTTTAATTATATTATTGAATATTAAGCATAACAATGTAATTATGATTAGTTTATTTTTAAAGTATAAAATGAATATAAAATAAACTTGATTTGTCGATTTACTAATTTATCGATATACTGTCATCAGTTAACATAATCTGTTATTTAACATAACAGCAGTGCATGTCAACGGCTGCTTCTGTTTCATGAGCTTCCGTACTCTCAAATTTTGCTGGCACTTCGAAAAATTTACTTGACAAGGAAAGACTGCACGTCGGTTGTGCACGCGTTCGGACAGCAGTGCGTGGTTTGTGGCAAAAGCAAATGTCAAGTGTTTGGAAATTTAAAAAGAAGAGCATATTTAATTGAATATTATTTATATTAATTTAACGAAGCAAATAAAATGATACTGGACGTGAATAATATGGATTTCGCAGACCATTTTTATCTACTTGCTATACCGCCGACAAGATGGCGACGAACGCCTCCAGAAGTTGTGGCAAGCAACAGCCTAGAATGTCGCGCAAACGACAGACAACGTTGTGGCGATGCGCACGTTAGTCGTAGTCATTACTTTAAGAAAAGCCGCGGTTTCTTATGGTTTATGCTGTGCAATGTTCTGCTGGCGCCGACCGTCCAGTCACAGCTGCTAATAAATGTTCAAAATCAGGTGCGTAAAGTGAGCATTAGTTATAGCGACTAAAGTCCGAGTTTGTTCAACTGAAATATTATAATAAATAAATAACAAAACGCCGCCAATAACAACAATATTTTGACGCCATACAACAAAGCGACAACACAATAAATAAATGTCACTGAAACAGCAGCCGCTTTTCGAACTTCAACTTCGAATTTGAGCGCAACAAAAAACAAAGAGCAGAATATAAAGAGCGCACTTGAGAGAGCGCAAACATTTGTTTACACATCAGCTGCGTGTGTGCTTTGTTGTTGTTTTTCTTTTGACTTGTTTGCTAATTACAATGTTTAATACACAATTTAAAACCATTTTAAACATTAACTAACTATAAATGTCATAAGTGAAAAGAGCAAAGTTCGAGCAATGCAATAACACTTTAATCAACACTTTGGCCTTGAACTTGTTTGGCTTTTCCTTGTGACGTATTGCGCTAGTTTTCACTTTCTTTTGGCATGAATTTAATATTTTTCCATTACCTTGTACATACATATCACTGGTACACTGCGGTACTTATGTAAAAAGCCAAGGCGATATACATATATGCAATACATATGTATATATTGACAACTACCGTTGCTTTGTTGTTGCTGGCCTGTTCTATAAATTTTAGATTAGCTTGCCAAAAGTCAGCTTATTAACCCCAAAAGCAGTGACAACGGCAAAAGGGAACAAAAGAGAGCAAAAAAAACAGTCCCTGTAGTGAAACGGTTGCACGAGCAAGCGAGAGTGTGAGATTTTGCTTGATAGTGTGAGTGCATGTGTGTGTGTGTTCTTATTTGTTTACATGTGACATCCTTCGTTGTGCAACAGCGGTTTTCGTTGACGTCGTTGCACAGTGGGCGAAGCAAGCGAATTAAATTCTTAAAAAATATGCATTTTTATTTGCGACCTGATCTTCTTTTTTAGCTTTTCTTCCCGGCTCAAGGTCCAACAAGGAAGTTAAAACTTCAGAGTTTTTAATGTTTGATGTTATTATTATTAATTTCGTCTTCTGAAGACGGACTCCGCAGTGGGTCAGAAATATTGGAAAGTAATAAAATAACAACAAACATTAAAAACTGAAGTTTTAACTTCTTAAAAAATTTAAGTTGCTACCAAACCAGATCCTTCATAAGGTTTCCGATTTGACAAAGATCAAGCAACTTTATTTTATAGAAAAAAAAAAACATTTATAAATTATCGTTAAATTATTAACAATTGTTCAAAGTCATACTTCACATATTTATGCTTTTTTTCAATTTCGATTCCAACTACGAGTTGTTACAATGACTTTTCTTTTTGGTCTGAACATAAATTGAGTTTATATGAGAATGATAGTCATGATTTGTTATGATATAAAATAAGCGAATCGGATGCGAAATTAGATCAGACACGATTTTAATTCTGCCTAAAATCTACGTCGGAGCCTAAAGTATCAAACTCTGACAATTCAGCCTTTAAATTTGTATTTATTGGATGCTATATTCTTAGCGTGTACACCAACCTTTTTATAGAATATCTATTTTATAAGGGCGGATAAAAGGAACAATTTCGTAGAAAAAAATTTTCTTGTTGATATGGGTGAAAAGTGGTTGTTTGTTGTACTTTAAAAGCCAAATAGATTAGATTAGATAAGACGTTTTAGAAACATGAAATCACTGCAGACAATTGAAAAAAATAGTAATCTACAATCTTGAAGTTTGAAGATCGGTCCCACTGTGCGCCGTTGTTGTTTTCGTTTTTTGTTGTTTGGCATGTCCCTGGCCCCAAAATGTCTGCAAAACTGCCCCAATGGGTAGGCTTTGGGTGTCGGGAGGCTGTGGGTGTTGTTTGGCTGCTGCTTCATATGTCAGCTTTGTTTACTCGCGCGCTTTGTGCAAACATACAAATACCCACAAACAGATACTATGCAGCAGGTGTATCTGTGTGCGTTTGTCGTAGTGCACTCTGGTCATGTACTCGTGTAACTACTGAATTTTGTTATTTTTGCTAGGATGTTGAACTACATTTCGAGTTCTGTTCTCAGTTTTTAGTTCCACAGTTGTTGCAGTACTGCTCTGCTCTGCCACTTTTCATTTTTATTTTCTTGTCACTGCTTTCTGTATACTCTTAAAAAGAGTTTTTTTTAGTTTGTATTGATAGTTGTATGCAAACTAGAAGATGTGGCAGATCCCAAATTAACTAAATTCCTTAACTTAACTTTGGATTTATACCCATTAAGAAGTAAAAGAGAAAGACATCGCAGAAACAGACAGAACTTAAACTTTGTCATGCAAACGTTTGGGTAGTGGTATTCAATCTTAATCAATGATTTACGAAACGGAGCCTTGTCTGAAGGCATCCTCTAGTCTACAAATTTGTAATGTCGCTTTTCCTTTCGCACTGAGGCATAATCCATTTTAGTTCTTAGTACAAAATGTTCTTTCTTTTCCTTTTTGCCTCCGAATACTGTTCTTTTTGGTTAATGTTTATGAATTTGGTGATCATTTGAAGGTTGATAGCCTAGAGGAGGAACCCGAACTCACATTACTTGGAAGACTTTGGGATTTTAAAAGGGCTCTAGCACACAGATTCAGCTAGAGTATCCAAACTTAGACTTGCTTTCCATTTTCGTATGATGCTTTTGTTGTTCTAGTTCATCTCGTTTGCTTGTCTACTTGGTTTTTCTATTTTCTCTACTCTCTTGACTCTAATTTGGTTCATGGTCGCGTGTCCCTTGCTGTCATAGTTAATTTGTATGCCCCGTCATCGCGAACATCTTATATTTCTTTTGTTTAAACTTACTCAGGCGCATCTTTATTAATATTCTAGTGCTGCTCAACTGACGTTGTCTTTCGAGTGGGGGCTTTCTCTAGTAAGACTTGCAACTGAGTGGAAAGCTTTAAGATATAACACAGTTTATTTAAGCTGAAACTGCTGCAAATATCTAGCTTGTTATACACCTGTTGATTGAGATTTTGATTGCATTTCTACTTCTGCAGGGCGGCGAAGTCATACAGGAGAGCATAACATCGAATATTGCAGAGGATTTGATTACTTTGGAGTTCCAAAAAACGGATGGCACACTCATTACGCAAGTGATTGATTTTCGCAATGTAAGTAAATCTAGCATTAAAACCTCAATTGTGGAGGCAACTTCTGGCAGTTACTACTACACCACGCACATCCTGCCTTTACAGGAGGTTAAAATACTTAAGGCCTTGGTGCTGGGTGAAGAGGAGCGTGGGCAGAGCCAGTACCAAGTCATGTGTTTCGCCACAAAATTCAACAAAGGCGACTTCATATCATCCGATGCAATGGCCAAGCTGCGCCAGAAAAATCCACACACTATACGCACACCTGAGGAGGACAAGGGAAAGGAAACCTTTACTATGAGCTCTTGGGTGCAGTTGAATCGTTCGCTGCCCATAACCCGCCATCTGCAAACTTTGTGCACGGAGGCCGTAGATGCCACCTACGTACGCGATGTCGATCTAAAGGCTTGGTCCGAGCTGCCAGGTAATTCCTAAAGGCGCACATCCACACTTACATATTTGCATTGCATGTCATCTGTCGGAGCGCTTTTTCAACACTTTTTTTCTGTTTCCGTTTTTCCGTTTGCTTTTTCGTTTGTTTGCGCGCTGCCTTCGTCAACGTCTGGTGCAGGCTCCTCAATTTCCAGCCTTGAGGCAGCTACCGAAAAATTCCCCGATGCTCTGTCGTCGCGCTGCAATGAAGTGAGCAGCCTTTGGGCACCGTGCCTTTGCACGCTGGAAACCTGCATTGGCTGGTATCCGTGCGGCCTGAAGTACTGCAAGGGCAAGAGCGGCAACAGCGGCTTGGGCGGTGACACATCCGGCGCCCAACAACAACAGACAAATTATCGCTGCGGCATTAAGACCTGCCGCAAGTGTACACAGTTCACCTATTATGTGCGCCAGAAACAACAGTGCCTCTGGGATGAATGACGACGCGGCGAGCTGCAGTTGCGCTGTGTTGTGGATGGTACGGGCGGTATTGTGGGGAGATTTGGCGCGGCGTATGACAGCACACGTCGCAATGTCAGCGAGGGAATGACAGCCGCATGCGCCGGAACTGAGGGAGTTGCAAGTAAAACAACAACAAGTACATTGGTAAAGGGAAGAACAGCAGCGGCGACAATAACAAGAAAGACGGATCAAACACGCGCAAACAGAGCAGCACAAACAACTACAACAACAGCAACGGCAACGACGACCAACAAATTACGCCAACTGCTTTTGTTGGTACAGCAGCAGATGCCGTTCGCGTTGTGGAGCTTTCCGGTCCATCACATTTCCCAACATGCGCAGCATCATCATGCCTCTGCACTGCCGAAGCCCTCCAAAATGGCAGTGGTTGCCGCGTGATAATGGAACTTGCAATGTTTGTATGTGTATGTGGGTTGGCCAATTGGTCAGTCAAAAACTTCGACCTGGATGTTCGATATTCCCAAATTTCAAGCTTGTGTTGTTTTACTTTACATACTATTATGTATATAACAAACACACGGTATGTATGTATTTATGTATATATGTATTTATGCTTAGATATAGTGAATTTAAGTATGTGAAATTAGGCTAGTTTATTTAGATATAATATTTGTATTTTTTGCTACCCGGATAATATTACTTAACTCTTTTCCTAAACTCCTAAATCCGTTTCAAAATATTTCAACTCAAACTATATTCCTTCGTCCTTATATTCTTAAATGAGTTTATTTCAAGTTTAATTGTAGAAATAGCGGCTATTACTGCTTGGACCTTTACTTTTATCTCTATATCTTAAAAACTTACATAGCTGACGTGCTCTCCTTATAGAATTTTTCCTACATCCTATTTATTTTAAAGTGTTACAAACTAAAGTCTCTAAAGAAGGAAATTTCGGGATACCTAAAATGTTTTCAAGATCGTTTTGGGATTTACCGCAAATTGATCAAAAGAGTTTTCTTTGACTCTTTAGTTAAATGTGGGCTTGCCAGTATCTCTTTCAACTTAAAAGCAATTTGTATCTTTAAAAAAACAAGGAATCTGTTATTGAAGCGTTTTCAATGAAATCTTAAGCAATCTCGGATGCAGAAATTCATAAGCAATTTATGCCATTACGTTGGGAATTGTGAACTTTGATAAAACAAACTCGAATAGTGATGAAAAGCTGCATTATAGGCTTAAATAATGAGGTGCAGGAATTGGAGCATCGTTATAGTTGTTGAATGTTCTGAGCAATGCATATTGCTTGTACTGACGTAAGCAATTGAGCGTTCATTATAATTTCCAGGAGATAGTCTTCCCAACAAGAGAGCTAGGGACTTTAGCGATGAACATGAAACACGTTTTCATCATCACATGCGAAAGCTCAAGTTGGTAGACTATACATAGAATGTCCGTTTTTGTTCTTATAGAAATTCGATGGGAATTGGGTGAAAACTTCTTTAAAGCATTGAAAGACATGCAGGGTTGTGCGAGAATTTTGTAATGCGTAGTTCAATTCGAAAATGTAACTGTAAAAGCATCAAAAGCTTTAATGAAAGATTGGTTTTCATATAAAGTTCGGTTAAAAGAGATATCTGGCGCACTACTAATGTACAGAGTCTGGCAACTTTACTACTCGCCAAAAGTTTCAAATTATACAACAAATTAAACAAAATTGTTAGATTACGGAAAGCAATCAATCAAGCTTCTTTTGGTAGTCGTTTTCGTTGTCGTCAGTTAGTACATTCTCGTAGGTTTCATGCTCAAAAGACCGGATATACCCGATTTAGGGAAGAAGATCGTATTTATTTTAAATGACCAAATTTCTTGCGGGAGTATAAGGAAAACCCACATAATACGGCTAGTTTATTCCATTTACAACTTTATTTTGAAAAAATTTTCATTTAAAACCGATGTAATTCTAATTATTATTTTATTGTTCATTTTTCAGCTAATTTTTTTATTTTCAAGTCCAAAGAAACACATTTCCCTCGCATTGGCAGCCATCACATTCATTTTTTTTCTTTCTTAAATCAAAATCTTTATAACTCAATCTCACGTAACAATAAACTGTAATCAGCTCAAATAAAAAGGTTTATAGCATAATAATAAATTAACAAATTAAACTAAATGTGGCCTTAGCATATTTTATGAGCGCTAGAAGAAAAAAACAAACCAAAATAAAATTCGATAACAAAAATGAAAAGAATTTGACAAAAAACGCATAAATATGTATAAGCATATATAGGTATCTAAATTTATAACTTCCGATGTGTGCTCTGTACTGTCTAAATTGTGCTCATAGGAATTAATTAGAGAAGTGAAATGAATGAAAAAAAGAACAAATTATATAGCATTAGATAACTGCATATATGTAAATTTGATTAATGACTGCCACAAAGCTTTTTTCTGCAGTAAAGACGGCTGTTCAGAACCAAAATCCAAATAGAATATACAACTTTGATTCTTAACACTTTTACCTAAGAATACTAACCACTTAAACCATAATCCTAGCTACTTGCTCTCTTGAACCTTATGCCTGACTTTCGAGCAACTTAATAAAAACGATTAACAATTTGTCCTGAACCTATATATTTTGAAAGCAAATAAAAGTGCTTGATAATTATCAATAATAATAATGAAGAACAATAATCTATTGTATAAATTTCAAGAACTAGTCTATTTAGATGTTAGAATGGCTATTTTCCTAAAAGCATACTATATACTACATACAACAAATATAAGTACTAATTGTATTACTGTAAAAGAAACAAAATTCAACAAGAACTTCGATTTCGATAACAAAACGGTGATAATAATTTTTTCTACAAATAACAAAAGTCGAATACTCTGCCGCAAGGCATTGTAAGTATGTATGTATGTACTTATATATATGAGACGCAAAATAAGCGCGTAAAAAGTGTATAAACATAAAAATAGTTTTAAAAATGTCTCAATAAGCATTTAAAGGTTAGCTATATACATATATATATATATATATATTTCTACGATATATGCTATATAAAGGCAGCAAACTGATCTTATTTGTGTAAAGTAAACTTAGTCATACTTAATTCAAGGTAGTCAAATTAAAGCAACTACTAACCCATGAGCTAGTCTTAAACAAAGCGTAATAATAGTCATAAATAAAAGAACAAAACAAATTCTACATTTTATATAAAACAAAAACCAAAATCGCATAATTTATTTAATGCATTTTTCCAATATCCTTGTAAAAACTTAATGGCAAACTCCAACGACTTTCCATACTAAATCTCAGCGCATTAAAATGCTCGACGAAACTCCAAACGACGAATCCCAGCTCTTAACTCCGGACAAAATGTAAGTAAACAATGCAATGCCAAATGGCAATGTGCAGCTCCTACGCTCTTCTCTTCCCTTCTCTGCGCAGCTCAGCTCCGATTTGCAGAGCCAGTGGCAAATCCTTTATGCGATTTGTAATTCATGAGCAGCGCGCACAGATTCTTATCATTTATTTTAGCATCGAGCAACGGGTATTGACGCACACACTCCAACGGGCAGACAGACATATGTAGCAACCGGAGTCGTAAGGCGCAAACACTCAGACGGACAATAAGTATATTCATGGCTTTTGGGTGGGAGCACACTCTCTCCCTCTCGCTCCGACTGACTCACTGCTGGGGCCAGCTTAAGACGTGCGGAAACCAAATCGGCGTCGTAGAAAATTGAATTTGCTATTTTTGTTTGTGCTACAGCGAAAGAGCATGAGCGTTAGGTTAGCGGCGAGAAGAAGAGTCTTAGGGAAGCCGTTGTTAACTTGGCTTCTTACAGACCATGGCGCCGCAATCTAACGGCACATACGTATGTGCATGCCTAATGAGCCATGAAATGTCTGCCCTTTTTTCTTGTTTTTGCTGCTCTCTAGTTTTTTTTGGTAATGGGCGTTAGAATGCTTCGCTTGTAGGAGTCGTAAGGTAATGAGTGACAGCTGGGCGGGCGCTGAACTAGTTTTTGGGGGGCTGGTTACATGCATACGTGCTTATTTGGAAGGCGGCAAGGTCATGACAGCAACAAGCCGGAAAAACCAACAGTTGCATTATTTAAAGAGCGGGCTGGCTCACGAACTAAGAGAACTGCAAATAAAATAAATAATTAAGATAAGCGCTTAATTAAGTTTACATACGCTGGCAATTCGATGTTGCGTCAGAAGTCAGGGAAGGTTATCGATCGTTTGGAATGAAATCTATATATAGCATAAAAACGAAAGGGTGTATGTTAAACACAAATAGAACAAACTTTTGCATGTTGCGATTTTCAGTAAAAGTTAAATCTGAACGCTTTGGAAACAAGAAATCTGTGTGTTTTTGAGCGTTGTAACGCTGAATCACAGTGTGTTTTTGTTGTTCAAAGCTAAGGAGAAAGTTGTGAAACACATCGAGAGTTTCGCTGAAATCTTCAAAGTAACGAAACAGAGAAAAGGAATATAACTGAAGACGAAGATTAATAGTTACGAGAGTAATGAATATGATCGAAAGCAAAGACAAAGACGTTGACGAAGAGGATTAGGGTTAGACTGAAAAGAGGAACCACCTCTTCTCACAGCTCGTCACTTATAAACAAAGAGCTCAAGGCGAAGGAGTGAATGAAGCATCTACAGTTGATATCACATATTTATGCAATAGCGAAAATGCGGTGATCACATATCCGCAAAAGTTTTTATATGGTATTTTTTTCGATATACCTTAACAACTTTGGCATTTCGCAACCGATTGGTGTTGAAATGTTCGCAATAAATCAATCAATTATCGATTACAAAAGGAACTTACGAATAACGGTTGTAATTTTGGATTTAATTCCTTTGGAATAAAAAATAATAATAACAATTTTTGAAAAAGAATTTTTAGTTGATAAGTTATAGGGTAACTAGCAATCGAATAAAGGTAGACGAAAAACCGATATTCAATTTCCCTTTGAACGCTGCTGTATATAAAAAGCATTAAGGATAAAATTCCTACTTTCCAATTTGGTTTTAGGAAATTCCCATGGAACACCAGAGCAATTACATGGGCTAGCAAATTCTGTACTTGAGGGCTTTAAGGCCAAGGCGTACGTGGTAGCAGCATACTTAGACATTAAGCAAGCCTTCGACAGTGTAGAATCAAGTGTCAGGGCTAACAGAGCTGGGGTTCCACAGGGAAGTGTGTTGGGACCCACGCCTTACGCCCTGTTCACACACGACAAGCCCAATGACCCCGAAATCGGCATAGTGGACCTACAGGAACTGCTCATTGCCACTTATACTGACGACACGGCCATTTTGGAGCAACAGATGTGCTCTAGCAGTACTTGAACAGCTTTGAAATGTGGATTAAGCGCTGGAACATAGGCATAAATGCTAGCAAGTGACTTGCTCACTGCCCAAGGATCTCTGCCCCTGCGTACAAGTACAACTACTTGGGTCAGGCACCTGACCTTCGGTAAACACATCTCCAGCATCACAGGCGTCCTTAAAATTTGAATTGGCATGCTCAGATGGCTTCTGACCAACGAAAAACTACCCCCTAAAAACAAGGTGATTATTTACGGGTCATGTATAGCTCCTGGATGGCGATTTGGTTTGCAAGTCTACCGAATTGCTGCGAAGACCCATTTACAAAAAATCAGAATCCTGCAGGTAAGAACACTTCGCAAGCTAACTGGTGCCCCCGGTTTATGCGAACTGCGGATGATATATACACATATATATATATATATATAGAATGACTGATGTAAGCCAAAACGATTTACGGATTCAAATTCACCGACCGCAAATTTTCCGGAAAAGGCCACATTCCTTTCATTGAATTCAAATTTGTTGTATAGTGTAATTATCCAGCGATTCAATGACTGTTAAAGTATTTCAATGGTTAAACAGTGCTGGAAAGCTTACATGTAACGGAAAACATTTGTACCAAAAATTGAGCGATGAAACAGCTAATCGTTGCATATATGCGATAATTGCAAGTGAGCGATTTTCGGACTATTTTTTGAAAACTGCATAAACACCATGGCTTGGAACTAACTTTTTTTTTTGCATATAAGCAAATATTTCACTGATAAATGACGTCCCCACTAATGTGCAATGAAGAGTTGGCGGATACCAAAAAAGTGTTAGGGAAATCCTGATCTTTTTCACATAATAGACAGAGTCACAAACAAGAGAGTTAGAGAAACTACGAATTCTAGATTCTTTTTTAATAATATAACAGCCATTTTTGTTGGTTGTACAGAACCTCAGCACAGCCTACAAAAACCCTTTTAACTTTTTATCAGCCAGCATAAGCCGCATGCAACTGTGCAAGTATGCTAGTATGTGAGTACTGTGTGTATGCAAGTGAGTGTGTGTGAGTGTGTGTGAGTGTGTGTGTGTGTGTGAGTGTGTGGCAGTGCTCGTGTGCATTTCATTCATATTGACTTTTCAGGTCAAAAGGCGGCTGTGCGCTTAACATTTGCATAACTACTTAAAAACATGGCCAGATTAACACAAATACACAGACACACACACACTTACACACACACATGCAGGCAGATACTCAAACATATGCAAAATGCGTCCTTGTGTGTGTCGCTGCTTGTGTATGGCTGTGTGTGTGTGTATCTGTGTGTAAAATTAAAATCACTCATACGCCATGTAATCACAACGTTCAGCAGTGTATTTGCTTTGGGGCAGCGCTCAGCAGCGGCAGCAAAGTTCAAGGCACATTTAAAGTCTAGGCTAGCATATTTCGTGCCACTCGCTAATTTTGCTTGGTCACGTACAACAGCACGTTGCAACAACAAGAACAACAAGAGCAAAACGGCTGACGACTTGCCAACTACTTTTGAAATGTAATTTTCACTTAGCAGTTAAACTGACTTGCTGACTGACACACTGACTCGACAGAGCCGCCATTTTGTTTATGAAAAGGGTTGCCATGGCCCATTGCCTGCCTAGTTTAATTGAAAATTGTAATAATTAGCAGGGAGAGTATGTGGCGCCACACGAACAAACCCCACTTTAAGCCAGCTAATATGCAAATTAGCCTGTCAGTTGCTGGCGCCTAATGCTAGGCAACAACTTTCTGACTTTTGTGCCTAATGCCAATTTGTCTGCTGCTGCAAATGTAATGTAGTGCAATGCAATTTTAATTAAAATATCTACATTTAATATGCCTAACAAGTTGACATTTTGGTAAACCACGAAAGCCAGCAAAATTTGCCAGCTGAATAACTGTGTATCGTAGGAGAGCGCTCAAAAACACACACAAATTGAATTGTAAAACATTTGGCTGCCGTTGGGGCTTCATTTGCAGTTATTGTCATTTTATGGCATTTAATTGAATTGTTTGCTGAAGCATTGAGGCATGCCCCTAGGGGGCATAGAGTCAGCGCTTTGAGAGGCGTTTCTTGTGGCATCTTGTCACGATTATCATCAACATTATGTGGGCAGCAGCTGACCGAGTAGCACTCTCTGTCCCTCTCTCTCTCGCTGTATGCCTCAAAAGTTGCATAACAACACATAAATCAATGACAATCAAAATTCATTTCGTTTTGCCGTTGATTTATTGCTTTTGTTTGATTTGGCTGCCAGTGGAAAACACACACAGACAGACTTTGAGGCTAGATGGATGCCCCAAGTGATGTTGCCTTATCAGCAGCGCATATTAATGTGAGTTATGTAACAAAGCAACATCAAGCGGGAACAACAACAGCACAAAGTTCTGTATTTTTATACAGCTACAAACACACATACAAACACACTCTTACATATAAGCAACCTCTTTTTTTGCCTTCCAAAATCATCAATCAAACGCATGCGATTTGCTACAGTTCAAATTTCGCTCGCAGTTCAATCGTTCCAAGCATTCAGGCAGAAATACAAATATTTATTTTTTTCTGCCTTCAGTTTCCGTATAAGTATTTTGTGCAGTGCAAAGTGGGCGCAGGGAGGCGTGTGCACAAGTTTTACTTACCAGCAAATAACAATTTTGAGTTCAAAAGCTTAGAGGCCTTCTTGGAACCCTCTCTGCCACATCCTGTCCTCTACTGCGCCTCACTAACGGGTCTTAAGTGTTCTGACAAACGCCTTAACTTGTTAGGTCCTACCTCCCCCCAACCTAGCAGTCAGTCTTTCCGAGCAAAGGGTAGTTTGGGGCTAAAGAGCTGCGGCGCCAGCTGCTGCCTAATCTGCTGTGTGACGAGCCTGCAACCTGTTACACATAACCTCAAACTCAACTTTTGCCGCAGCTACAGAGTTTTCACAATTACATAGTTAACAAATGACCTACTGATAAGGCGCTGGCAAATTATTTAAAACATTTTAAATGGGAAAGAAGATTTAAGCTGCTAAGCTTTTGACTGTTGGTTTCGTAAAAAAAGGTCAGGGTTGCAAGTTTCATAACTTCTTTAAAGTTCGGTTCGGTGGTTTAAACTATGTGGGATGCTTCGTCAGCACTGGAGAGTCGATTCGAGCAGACCTTTAAGGTTTTCATTAAAAATGTATTGGAAAAGTACTCAATGTCGTCTTGGATATGCATACACCATTTTGCCCTAATTTTTCTTTGAATTTTCTTGTAAAACTGTTGAGAGAATTATATTGACATATTGTTCTTGGGTTAAAAATCGATTGCAAGACATTTCTGGTACAGTCTTGCCTATCTCACGATTCCATCAGAGTGAGTCAAACCTCTGAGCATCCTGCCTAGGTTTTTATCCAAAATTATGCACTTTTATGCAAAACTGTAAGTTTTAATGTAAAATGAGTCAATATTATGTTTTGATATAAGCCATCATTCCACAACTTTAGCTTTGTTTTGGTATTAGCTTCTCCGCTCCCTTACATAACATACCTTGTCTTTTTCTATATCATCTCTGATCAATATTCGGTCGTACTTTGCAGTCGGCAAATAGTATCGTTTTTAATCTTCTAATTGTTAAACTTAAAAATATTATTAATTAAATTAAAATTTCATGGAATTTCACAAATGAATTTGCACTGGTTGTGGGTTAATTGCCCATTATTGTATCCATAATACTTTCTATTGCGGAACCTCAACTAAACAAAGGGAAAACTATTGCCATGACCAAATGCTTGTATGGAGAATGCATCAATTTCAAAACGGAAATAAAAAATACTATCCAAGTCTTTCGCAAATAGGTACTTGTACATCCCGAATACATAAACCTTTTCGTTTAAACCACTATATCTTTCAAACCAATAGCCAAATCAAAAAAACTAACTATGAAAAGGTTAATCCATGCTTTATATGTATACGGCTCCCCACGAATCAGACGCTCTAGTCAAAAGTTCAAAATTACCTGTAATTTATGTCCAAAAAGCAAATTTTCTGCTTTTCTCAATATAAGCAAGCTTTTTGACGAAGTGTTGAAGGGCAATGCTTTGCTTGGTATAGCATTCTCTGTCACCCCGTACATCTTCAAGTTAACCATCTTCAAAACTCAAATTCTCATTTATTAAGCTGTTTTCCCGGCTCAATATACAGAGTTTTTTATATTTTTTTTCATTGGACATCTCTAAAAAGCTGTTAGAATTCCGTTTCAAACAATTTATGGCTATAGTTATAGTATCCCCCGCGACACTCTCCTAACCTCTTTTAGAATTAAAAGCATACGACTGTCGTCGTCTCTTGATTGCCAACTGCTAACTGCCACTTGCTTGGCTTTTTGAATTGTTGCCAAAACAATTTATGTTGCATTTGGAATTTTGCGCACAATTGGAAATTGCTCAATTGCATTTGCCTTTTCCTTTTTGCCATTTCCAGCCAGACGTCAAGTGACGTTGTGTGCAACAATCCGGAAGTCAGTTCAGGCAGCGCGTTTGGCAGCTGCAGCTGCTACTTGCTACTTGCAACTTGCAACAGCAGATCCTTGGCAGCGCAGCTGCTGTCAGACGCCTTGTTTGGCGCAAACTTTTTGTTGTGTATTTATTCAATAATAAAAATAAGCAGCAGTTAAATTGTAAATAAGTTTTGCTGCCACTGAGCAGCAGATGTTGCCAGTGTTGCCACTGTCGCTGCTGCCGCTGCTACTCCTGGTGCCAGTGCTGCCTTCGTTGCACAAAATAATTAAAAATAACAAGAAAGAGTGCAAGATATAGGAATCTAATGACTTGGAAATACACTAAGTATAAATCATAAATCATGTTCTTAAGCATTTATGTATGGAATACCAAGGACAATTGGTATAAAGTATAGGACAGACATGTGCACAACTAGAAGACTGTATGAATGAAATGGTGTTAGTTGGACTTAAACTCAGCAACTGAACACAAACTTTTGATTGTTGTCTCTAAAAAGCAGTTCAGCCCAACTCAAGAACTCTGATGAGTGATCAAGTTTAAACTACCTTTCCTCAATAATGCTCCGTACTTCGTTTTTTCCGGTCACCCTCAGAATTCGAGAATTTCGTGAACATCGGTATTGTTGGCGCTCAAAATCCTGACTTGACAGGCCAATTCCGACTCCGGACTCGGATTCTACGCAGTAAATTACTTCGGAAATAACCCTTAGCTTTCCAAAAACTGACATGTCCCCGGTATTTGTGTAATGTAATGAAAAGGAGGAGGCGCATTCGGAAGCAAAAAAGAAAAAATGTGACGTTACAAGATTAAATTTTTTGGTGCTCTATATATTTGCGCTTTGTACATGTTCCGTTCACACAAAACACAAGGCGAGAAGAATTTTAATCTTGTGACGTTTATGCGCGAAGAAGAAGACGTTTCTGCACAGAGAAAGCCAAAATGTTGCATACAGGAAGGCTTTCGTGTCATTACGTCATGCACTTAGGCTGTGTCTGTAAAATACAAAGGTATAGTGAAGAAGGTAGGCTCCCTTGGCCTCGCAATTGCTTAAATGCGCCATGAGCCATCTAATGGCTTTGCAGCATAAGTGCAGCTGTAGTTCAGTAAGCCGTGGTAACAAATCTGAATAAAAGGCAATTCAAAAGAAAGCTAGCTGCAAATGGAACCTACCTTCTTAAGTATATCTTGGTGTATGTCATCACAATTGCATATATGTCAAACAACGCGAGAGAAAATAAATTGTAATAGAATTTCTTAGAATTTCAAAACCGCCGCAGTCAATAGCATCGCAGCCAGCAGCAATGTACAGAACGGCAAATCACAATGAGAAAAAAGTAAGAGCAAGGATAGAGCAAAAAAATGCAGGTCGATCCTTGCAAAACCCACTCACACATGCACAAAAGAACAGCTTTGAGCTAATATGCCGTCACGCCCGAATGTTGTGAAGCTAAGAAGATATGACTAGAGTTTGTTCACACAGCTTTCAACTATGGGTTACGATCGAACTAAACCAACTATGTAACAGGTTTGTTCCAAAAATAAAGTGCCTTTATAGTTTTCTCTAAAAGTATTTATGTACTAACCATATCTAGCTTATACATTTGGATGTCGACTGAACAACGCGTTATTATTTACAACGAGGTACAACTATATTTAAAAATTTGATTAATAATTGTTTGTGTTCTTCCATCAATATGCCCAACAATGTGAATGAGCAGTTAGCCGAAGAGGCGACGTGTAACTTTTCCGCGATTATTCTGAGCTATTTGGAGAATGTTTCTCCAGCACTACTTTCTTGACAAACGTCGAAGAACACTGGCAAGGAATGATTAGCAGCCACCGTATGTTATATACACCGGGAACATGCCACTTCGGTCGCACACTTAAATTTTTTTTTGCTATTTTTTATAATAAAATAATAAAAATTTATGTATTCCAATCTTTCAAGCACTTCGGTTATGCGTTTTTTCACATGGCCTTGAGATCTTCTAGCGATGCGGTCCTTATATCCGCAATCGTGGTATAACGCCAACGTTTTATGAATCTTTTTAGTTTTAATAACATTAAAAGTCACAGAAGAGGCAGGTTCATTATAGTGTCGCAAATGCAAATTCTCTTAGGGCAATTTTTTCGTATTGCTTTACGTTAACGGCGCATATTTTCAAGATAATATTCCGTATTTACAGTATTCTTGTTGCAAGAAGTCAAGAATCTTCGAGTTTGCGTGCTATTTTCTGTCTGGCCTCTTTTGGATCGTAATTGACGTCATTTTGAAGAAACCTCGAACTAATTGTACAAATATCCAAGAGTATACTTAATTCTCGACGTCTATCGCAACAGAATGAAAAATAGTGATGCCAAAGAGAAATGTCGTCAGTCTAAGCTTACCTTAATAAGTATACCTTGCGAGAACCAAAGATATAGAGCTGTATGAGTCGGCACAACAATTTTGATGTAAAAAATTGGTAAAAAGGTAAAAGCGACTCGTACGCCGTGTACATGCCGTGATTGTCATTCATCAATGAGATCGAGATGGCGTTATGTTAGACGCATGTTACATGGTCTATATGAAGCCATATGTTGTCCATAGACGTGGTCCAACCAAAAAAGGTCTAAAATGTTTAACTAAAAATTTGAGTTGTAAATAAATTTTGTAAAATGAAAAATACTAGCCTACATTTTTATTTATTATAGAAAATTTAAAAATCTGAAACTAGAAATTGAAAATTCTTGAAAAGGAAACACGCAGCCTACTAAACAGCTAGGCACACCGATAGCACACACTTACAAATGTAAGGCACACTGACAGCAAACATTTACACACAGCTCTGTGGGTGTTAGATTTGTCCAGTAAATAAGCCTAACGCTTTGATTCTACAATATACATTTCCTTATATACGTGTGATCCGTTCAAACTCAAAAAGGGGCGCGAATCTAGCCGAATCCACAAATCTTTTGCTTTATGGAAGATTCGTAGAGTTAATTTTAGTATATGTTAACAACATTATTGGAGAAATACACGGCTGCGTGCTTTGCGGTGCACTTTGCCACTTGCTGGAGCGGGTTAAAAGATCAGATATGATTCTAAGAAATGCACATTTTTTTTAAGGATATGAAGTAAGGAATCTGCTTTTTAACTCTCCAATCTTTAAGCACTTGCACAAGGCGATTTCCGGCTTGCCGAGCTAGCCACTTTGTCTTTAGCGTACAATAATCTTAGTTAATTCTTGGTCAATTCGCCTTAATGTGTTTAAAGCTTATGCTGCTTCACTCCTACTTCGCTCTAATCCCATTTGTGGCACATGCTTTGTATACCAATAAGCCCACCTACTTAAGCTTGTTGCATTAACCGGTCCAAATCTAATATGCACATTTAAGCCATTTCCTGAGTGCAGGGTATCGCAAAACAAAGACGACGTGCTGTCCCTTGCCTCTAAATGTGGCATTCTTTGTATTTGTGCTGCTAGCAAATTATGCAAGGCGACTGCTTAAAACTTTAATGACAAGCGCCAAAGGAGTTGGCAAAACGGAAGTGCAAAACAGAACATACAAAGACACACACACACACACACACACACACAAAGCCAAACTGACACATAGACAGTGAGTGTGTAAGAGAGCGACAAAGAGAGTGAGAGCGGCCAGCCAGACAGCACACATAAATCTTTGAAGTGCACACTTAGCTTCGCTTCGGGTTTCTTTTTCTCTTTCTTTCTTTCTTTCTTACTCTTTTTTGTGTTTTGTTGTTCTTGATGTTGTTGTTGCTGCCACTGCTTGAAGCACATTTGCTAATGACAAAGTCAAACAAGGCGCGTGGCAGCAACAACAACAACAACCATAAAGAGAATGACGACGACAACGACAAAATGGCGTTTGCATTTATTGTAGCATGCTTTCGGGCGCGTGTTGAAATGAGTGCGCCAGACAATGCAGCCTTTATTTGCCTGTGCCACTGAGTGTGTGTGTCTGTGTGTGTGTGCGTGTGTGTGTGTGTGTGTGTGTGTGTGTGTGTGTGTGTGTGTGTCTGTGTGTGTGTGAGTGGGTGCGTGAAGTAGCAATTTACGCGTCCACCGTCAAGTGGCAACACACCACAAACCTAAAACAGCCTGCAGTCAGAGCTATTGTTGACGCACACATTGGCAGCGCTGCCGCTGTTGACGCTGGCGACATGCAACTTTTGTACAAGTGCGCTCAGTGTGACAAAGCGACAAGCTGCCGCAACGACAATAACAACAACAACACAGCATTGGCGACTGGCTACGGCAAGTGTTGAAAACATGTTAATTGCTAACAATAACAATAACAAAAGCAACTACAACAACAACAACAGCTACCAACAACTTGGCAAACAAAAAGGTGCAGCAGAATCGTCCAGCAGTGTTCGAGGCATTTTGGTCTAGTTTCTTCAACATGAAAAGCCGAGCAGCGCCGTGCAAATAAATGAAAGCAACTACAAAAACAACAACAACAACAGCAACTAAAACTTTGACGACGACGCCAACATTTACATGTGGCAACCGGAAGTTGTCGTTGACAGGCTGCTTTACCAAGGCAGCGCAGTAGCAGCAGTCGCTTTTACAGTTAGCCACTTATTTAGTTAGTTTTATGGAAAAGGTGCGCAAGCATGTCTTTGAAAACGTAACCAAAGCTGGACGGAAGTATTTGTCGTGATATTTATCGCATCAGCCATTTTTCTTTTGGTGTCAGCAAAGCCAAATGGCAACTGGTGAAAATTTAATTGAAAAATAATAAAATGGCAATTGAATAATAGCCGTTACAAATATGACAGCATTTCATATGTAATTTTAATTTGGAAAAATACGAAATTTTATTATTTGATGATGATTGATTTTATGGCTTTGGAAAAAATTTCAGCAAATAAACATAAATTATTTCACAAATATGTAGTTGATGGATTGAGCAAATATTTTACAAAGCTTTTATTCATGCATAGTTACTATTGAATTGCAAAGTATTTATATATTTCGTATTGAAAAAATTAATAGCGCATTGCTGGTGTTCTGTTAACAGTGGATATATGAACAATGTGTTCATAAAAGCACATTATGTGGCGCCATCTAGCAAAAGCATGTGCTAGCGCCATCCAGCAGGCGTCGATGCTAATGGTGAACGTCACACCAAAGATACTACAAGCAATGTTTCTATTGTCTTTGGTCACACCATTCGAGCGTGACGGCATACAAGATGATCTTGCCCATAAGGCGCGCCAAAGAAAATATAAACTTTTTATGCGAGATTCAACTAAAGTTACTATGTTTAAAAGTAACTTATAAATGCAAAGCTTTGCAGCCTTCAGGTTTACATCATAAATTCGATTCGGTATCGAATTAACCATATTGAGGCACTCCGAAATTTGAGAACGAATTGCCTTCCGCAAATCCTCTACTTTTTAAAACCTGCGGCTACCACATGTTCTTGATTTAAACCTTGCCCGGAGATCTTGAACTTCCTTCCTAATTTGTAGTAGATCATGACACATATATTTCAGAGTTATCTTGCTAAAAAATGGCATTTGTGTTCTGTTATTGCTCAGATATGATCAATGACCTACATGTAGGACATCAGTTCTATGATCGATGATATACGCAAATGTTTGCTCACTGACGAAACTAAAGCATTTTCGCAGTCAGCAAAGACAACGAAACATTCGAAGAAGTGTTGTTCTTTGGTGCAGTCGACATGTTTGAGAATTCTGACAAATGGAAAATATCAGTGCTTTCAAATATGAGCTTATAAAATAAATAATTTTTAATAACATAATACTTTTGTGTATCAAAAGTTAATGAAAAATATATGTGTTTTTAAGTTCCTGTCTGTTCCTGGTCATTCCTCTATTACGGCAAAACATGCTTTTGTTTCCCCCAAAACAGATTACTGTATTACAGTCGAGTAGCCAAGCACTCCTTTCAACATCATCATCCTTAACAGAAATGAACGGTATAATGGTCAGCCAAGCCCTACCAACGCCAACTCCTTCTTCACGGATGACCAAAACTGAACAACCGAGTTGGAGGGGGATCTTTTCAGAACAGCTCTATATAAAAAGGGCCTTTAATCTCCCATAGCACTGTAGTGTGTTTCAGGCACTATGATGCCTCAGAGGCTCACATAGCGTTTCAGGCATCGTACACATTTATAGTGATAGCCAAGCAGCTATCAAAGCATTAACCTCAATATTATCATACTCGATATTGGTAATAAGCTCTCGCAGATATCTACACGAGATGGCTCAGGTTTTCGTTCTCTGCCTGATATGGGTCCCGGGACATGGGGATATAGAGGGCAACAACAGTATTGAGTTGAATAATGGGAAATGCCCGAAGGTATGTAAGGTTAACTTCAACCACATAGAACACTGTTTCCTATAGTGAAACCTGTGGCTAAAGATATGTTTAGTCAGAATTGGGCTAGGTTAGAAATGATATGATGAGTATGATACAGAGTTTGTTTCGTAAAATGTGCTAATACTATTAGGACTCTAAGGTGAGCGGGTTAGAGAATACCACCTCAGCATGTCAAAGCTTATTGTATAAGGCAACTAAAAATGACACTGGGTTCTTTCGAGACCAGTAGAGCTACCCCAGGCCTTAAAAGGGTTGTGCGTAGGGTTCGGAACCCACCACAAAAATTCCAATGAAAAAATTTATTTACATCAGACCGTAAGCCGATATCGGGTTGTTATGGCCAGTTAAGAAGAAGAAGCTTTAAATTGACTCATGGATCGATCAAAGTGAATGGTAATCAGAAGCTTTGCTCCGTTCTTTTGAAATTTCATATTTTTAGTAAACTTAAAATACATACAGAATATGGTTTTCGTCCCGATTGTCGTTTGCACACAATCTCTATTGGAAACTGTAATGTCTATCGAACGATCACTGTATTGGTAATTTTTTATTAACCCATGTTAGCACATGTATGTATGTAAGTATATATGTATATAAAACCTGTTTTGCGTATTCGCTTTGAAATGTTTATTTTAACTTTTCTTTTACCTTCCGTGCATTTTATATAGCTATTTTGTTTGTGCCGCGAATTTATATTATAAAAATATTGTTGTTTATTTTTTTTATACGCCTCTCTTTGCAGACTAAAGCTGCGTTGTAAATTTTTTATAACCTCACAGTCGCTTACGTTTCATTTAAAATCACAGCTAAAATGTTCTACATACCAGCTTATACGAAAAAAAAAATGACTCAACGAGAAAGCTCTATTTGAAATACGTGCCAGGGCTAAGCGAAAAAAGAAAAAATTTAATATCAACTTTAATGCAGCTTTATATATATTTTTCAGTACATAATTTTTTAATTAAAAACGGAAAGAAAAGGGAAAAAACAACGGCAGCACGCAAAATCTCAAGCACATAATCCTTTTTAAAAGCACGGCCCGGCGCCTAGAAACAAGCGTAAGCAAAAAGAAATAAATGTGAAAAAAATTTATATATTTTAATGGCGGTTAAAAAAAAAAATACGAAAGAAAGAAATGACGCCTTGCGCGCTAGCCATAAATTAATTTGTTTATTTAGGCGGAATTTTTGCAGCTGCGTTTGCAAGTTCTTCAAATTAACAGTTTGCACGGCGAGAAAATGTAGCATAGTTTCTTTCTCCCACGTCACCAATTCGAATTCCGCAAAAGACACGGTTCATCCGAGCAAGTGCACAGAGTTGTCAATCGGAATCTCGGCTCTTTTGATCACCGACAGTATTACATTGAAACATTTCTAGATAAGCACGCTTTCAATCGTATCAGCCACGAGGATACGCGCAGAAACCTAAAGCTGCAATTCTTGCCCCTCAATACCGGTTACTCAAGGCATTTCTTGAAACCCGTTTTTTTAAGGACTCTTTAAAGTGAGAGCTCTCCGCAAGGGGTTTAATCAAAACAGGAGCGCTTTCGCCCTATTCTTGAATATAGTACTCACAAACTTAAAGAAAAATACAAATATGTACAACTTAAAATTTACAATTATATATGTATATATTTGCATAAACCTATTGCCGAGGTCGACCGGATGTAACCTTCATAATCTCCTTCTTAAAGTAGGGTCTCTTTTTTTGCGTCGCTTTAAAAGGCAGCTTGCTAGAGGGGTTGTGTGGTTTTTGATCTTTTAAGACATCCCCAACTATGGGCACATCTAGGTCACTCTCTATGTCCGCAGTTCGCATGAACCAGGAGGCACCAGTAAGCAGGCGAAGGGATTCGTATCTTTCGCAAATTGGTTTTCGCAACCTCAGGAGCAATGCGCGACTTGTAAATGGTCACCTTGTTTGGTAAGTAGCCATCCAAGTGTACACCCAAGTACTTGTAACTTCTGTGATGCTCCAGCAGTTGGTCCTGCTAGAAGACACCTGGGCAGAGATTCTTACGCAGTGCGTAAGTCAAATTGGCGCACTTGATTGCATTTATGCCTATGTTACAGCGCTTAGCCCACATTTCAAAGCATTGCAAGTACTGCTGTAGAACATCCGTTGCTTCATAAACAGAATTGTTTCTGGCCAGGATGGCCTCGTCGTCAGCATAAGTGGCGATGAGCAGGTGCTGAGTTTCCTGTAATCCGATCAGTAGGAAAAGCCGTGAATGACTTGCAGCAGCAACAGAAATAACCACGTTGCACTGTTCAAGTTGAGGAGAGACCTATGTCCAACACTAACTAAATGGGAATACTATCCCACTTGAAAGTGAAATTTTAAAGTTCACTGTGCCGTTTGCTCTCTGCCCATTTACAGGTGCCTAACGAAAGTGCAGCTTCTTAAATTTTGCAGCTTGCTCAAAAAAAAAAAAACTAAAGCATACTTTTCAGCGCAGCGTCTTTAGCGAAATGTAAATTTTGCTGCTGCGCTTTTTGGCACCGGAAGCATGCAATATTTACTTGAGTTCCGCTTATACTTGTGCGAAATTTGTTTGGCAGTGTTGTAAAGCGTGGAGTGGATGGAGCAATTTGGCAGGCACGCATAAAACCATTTACAAGCACTTAGTTTGCACATAACCTCAACACAAATACGCAGTTCTCACACACTCGCACGCATTATCATATGAAATATGCATGAGTTGGATGGATGACTATGACGACGCTCTGCAAATAAACATAAATGTAAAAAATGCTGAAATTGCAAATGACAAGTTTTGCACTAAGCAGCACACGCACACACACACACACACACACACAGACAGCGAAACACTCACGTACACAAAAAGAGAACTACACACAGTTACTTTTTGAGGCAGTTGCAAAGTACAACGCTGCAAGGGCGCAGGGAAGTACTCACATTGACACACTTATTGCATGATGAAGCAAAATGAGTGACAAACTGACTGCATGACGTTGTAAGCTGCTTATTAAGCGCTGCCAGCCAGCAGTCAGCAGAGAGCAAGGCAAGGGAAGCGCATAAGTCGTAAGTCAGTCGAGGCCGGCAGAAGGAAGGGTATATAGACACACTGCAGCATCAGCTGCATCATCAGCAGCAGCAGCAGCAGCAGCAGCAGCAACAATGACTCTGACATGCAACATACAAGCGGAAAGCATTTTGTGCTGCTGACGTCGCTGCCGCTGCCGATGCCTGTACTACTGCTGCTTCCGTTTGACATGTGCTAGGCAAAAAGCTGTGCGCCACATTTTAACACAACAATTTGAGAGCTTAAATTATGCACTGGACTGGCAGCGACTACACATACCCTTTCCACAACTAAGCTCCTGACAAAAAATATATATAAATGGGCACAGAAAAACAGCAGCGCTTGATGAACTTTAAGTAAATAAATGGGTTACTTTCACTGGCGCCCAACCGTCTTTCACACAGTCCAAGTTTAGCCTGAAGTTTTCCGACAAGTTCCCGACACGGGGCGCCTGCTGCTGCAACCCAAATCAATGTCAACAGGCGGCAGCAAGGTTTAGCATGCTTTTAGGAGTACAGTAAGCAACAAAACTGTACGCACGTGCGCGTATAGTAGAAATGCGTGATGTGCCTTGTAGCTGATGATGTTGCTGTTGATGATGATGATGAGTACATTGACTGGGGGCATGAGATGATGAAGTTGCTGCTGCCAACGACTGACACGCAAAGCCGTTGCCAAATAGAAAGAAAAACCAGTTAAAAGCCGGCAAACTGGGCGTAAAAAAGGCTAGGCGTGTTTTTCTTTAGCTTGAAGGCTTAATGGGGGGCATATTAGTTTTGTAGCGCAGTTTGAAGTTATTGCATTTTTACAACATCAATTTATCAAACCATGAATACTCATAAAGCAAACTTGTAGGAAATGTGGACTTGGTAGTGATGAAGAAAGAATCCCAGCATCAGCAAATAGCATCGAATTTTCATAAAAGATCATATATTAGAAGTGTGCCAGAAATCTCTTTCAATCAAATTGCAAATTTTCGGTATGCAAGAAATATCTTGGAGGGCGTGGGAAATCTAACAAGAATGCATCCGGCTAAGAGGATTTTAAGCGGAGTTAAAATGATAATTTTGCCAAAATCGTCTGTAGATTTGTGGCACACTCCTGATTAAATGTGTTTCGTGCTTATCATTTAAGAATAACTATAAGTGAAAAGATGCGGAAATGCTGCTTGTAGTCAGGGTCGGCCACACATGAACTATTAAGGAGTTTATGATAGTGCCTGATGGGTACTGTTGATGATATCGCAAAATAACTCAAATAGAAAAGAAGTTTTATTTAAGTAACTTTGTAAAACATTTAAAAAAAGTATAATTATATTACATATGTTACGCAATAAGTGTATGAAAACTTCAACATCTCATGTGAACTTTGCTGCCTAGTTTTTCGTTTCTTCTACTGTTGTGCTTTCAATATATAACAAATGGCATACAAGCTCTAGAACAACAACAGCGACAAAAACAAATCCTTTGGCAACTTTAACTTAAAGAAATTTCCCATATATCAAACAAAATGTTGTCATTAATTTGCCAGCAACAAAAACAACTACAATCACTAAAGGCTGAGCTGATATTCAAGCTTGTAAGCTGCCGCCATTTTTATTGTCATAGCTGTTTTTGTTGCGCATTTAATGAGCGTTTTTTATACAAATGCGCTGCAAAGTATGCTATAGTTGGCGGAGCAATGGGGAGCAAAAGCGAGCACTTCAATCCGCCAGATTGCGAGTCAAGTCATTTGGCAAGCTAGTGAGTCAGAGATTCAGTGAGCTATTGTTTTCAATTTCAATTTCAATTGGATTTACTTTCAATCATATTGTGCAGCATATTATATCATGCTGCGTGCCAAGTGCTGCATTCCAATGGCCAAACAAAGTGCTGAAGTGCAAATGGAAGGGAGACGACATCTTCGCTTACTGGGAAGATGGCGACAAAGCTGCAGCCATTTTGTTGCTTCGTTGCTGTTAATGTTGTAGCTGTTGTTGCAGCTTGCCATTGTCAAAATGTCGTAAAACTTTTGTCTCACAATTTCATTTACGCTACATTGCTTTGAAATATGATTGTGTATTGTTTTTGTTTTATTTTTACTTTCAGCAGCAGTCAGCCAAGAAATAAACAAAACCAGGGTTGCCAAAGCGCAGTTTGCTAAAGATTCGTTATAGGCTTTAATATGCGAATTCGTTTAGAAAATTGAAGTGTTGGCTCATTGAAGCTATCTGATTACTTTAAATAGATGAAAACACAAAGGATTGGTTTCAAAATTCGGAATTAAACTATTTCTATATATTGGTAAACCATTTCTAAGCAGCTCAAATGGAAGCTTAGTTTGAACCTATGAACATATGAGCACCTTTCTCTATTATTTTATCTATAAAGATGAATCATTTTAGGGATTTTATTTCTTTCAAAGCTTTTCGCGGATGACGTCGACACCGTTTCTTCTGAATCGTATTAATTTTAACCTCCCGAATCGTGACTCCCAGTATTTCAAGCGCTACAAACTACGAAGCCGTAGATCCTATTAAAGCTCTATGTCAGAAGTATTTAGGTATAATTCATTACTTACTTACTTAACTGGCCAAAACAACCTGTTACCAGGTTAGGTCTAATGTAAAACTCTCCTCTAGGCGTCTATGCTTTGCGAGCGCTTTTTCCAATTGTTGATACCAAAGATAGATAGAGTACTCTCTACCTGGTCCTTCCAATTGAGACATGGTCTGCCATTTTGTCGCTTCCATTCGAAAACCGCATTGAAGACTCTTCTCGCAGGAGATTTTTCATGCATACGCACAACATGACCTAGCCAGCGGAGCCGCTGTATCTTAATTCGCTTGACTATGTCAATGTCGTCGTAGAGCTCCGGAGTACTCACTAACTAACTCACTGTACTAACGGAGTACTTTCCGCTCAAACATTCCTGGGGCATTGAGGCCTCGCTTGGTATCAAATGGCTTGGTGAAGCTCTTTTCTACCTAGCTGCGTGTGTTGCTGAAAGTCATTCTGCATAGTCGTATCAACATTGCAGGTAGTCCAAACTCAGACAGCGCGGCATATACGCGATCCCTCAACGGGCTATTAAAAGCTGGTTTATAATCAACAAAGAGATGGTGGGTGTCGACTTTGCGTTCGCGGGTCTTTTTTTTGAGCATCTGGTCAATGGTGGACTTATCAGGCCTAATACCACACTGATAAGGTTCAATTAGTTCTTTCGCAAACGGCTTTAGTCTTTCACACAGTGCACTCGATAGGGCCTTATATGCATGAGAAAGAAGACTGATTCCACGGTATTTAGCGCATCCTTCTTTAGGACAGGACAGAGGTGACCAAGGTTCGAATCATTGGGCATGCCCTCATCATCAAATTCATTTCAAGAATTTGTTTTCTTCATTAGAATTGACAATTTAGCCTTAAAACTGAATATGTTTGCATTTAGCCAAATTTTCAAGTTTTACAAAGGTTTTTCCAAAAACAGACTATTTCGAATAATACTTTCTGATTTCAGTAACTAAGCGTCTTTTTCTACATTTGAGATCAACTTTCATTTTGAGTTAAGTAAATAATAGACCTTTCAGAACACTTTAATTCCATGCGATATACGCAACCATCGTAATGGATCCATCTCTTACATGTGCATCTATTTCATGGCGTTTGGCTTTACCACCGACGTCATCATCTCATAACTTTAGCCTTAGTCCTAAAGGATAAATAGACGATAGTCCCTACCTTCAAAGCAATTAGTTGTCCTCTCCTCGCTTACGCTGAACTTATTTGGGAACCCTGCTCTAAGTGGCGCTCAGAGTAGGAAGCTCGAAATTATGCCTTCAGAGTCGCCACTGGTTGTCATGCAATCAACAATGGTGACCATCTACACCATGAGGTCAGTATGCTCTCTTTCAGGCTAGTTTCTTGAGTGACTCATGCAGCGTTGGGTACACCAATGTCTGCAAGATCTCGTCCTGTCCGCCACGACATTTGTGATTTTTCCGCTTTTGAACATATGGTCCACTCCCTCTTCCTATGAGAGATAGTATTACTTACGGAGGCTGTCGAGGCAGTGGCTGAGCAATCAAGATCCAATGCAGTAGTTTGTTAGAAGACCCTCGGCAATAACACTTTTTTTTTTTGGTAAAATTGTTTCTATATTTAATTTTAGTGTTATTTTTAACAACAACTTAAATTAAACTTAAAGAAATATACTTATACAACTTAAAAGTTTGCTATTGAGTCTATGCATAATAACACATAGTTCTACATTATATATACGTTATCACAGTCAGAGTAGTTAGTTGAGCGTCTGTAGTTGGAGGAGTGGCAATACGGGTAACCGAAATCCGTTGTCCAGCCAGTCAAGAAAAAGAACTGTAAAAAGCAGCCGAGATGCTTGTATTTGATTGATACTCGAAAGGAAAAGTTAAGGTGATATTTGGTAGAAGCAGTTTATAAAGAATCAAACGAAACATTAGCGCCATCTTCAAAGAGAATGGCATATGCACAAGTAGATATCTTGTTTAATGCTATTCGCTCCTCAAAACCAAACACACTTTGAAGTCAGACTTGGCTATACATAAAAGTTCATGCCGTTGCATGGTCAGTTAGGCGACCAGTTCGGAACCAGTTCGATTTGGGCCACATGGCAACCCTAAAGCGCGCAAATAAACAAAGAGCAGTAGCCGAAATCGTAAGAGGCTGAGAGGAGGCTACAGTAACGGCCATGTGTCACGATGGCATTGGCAAAACTATTGAGTTTCTATTTGAACTTTTTCATTGCAAAATCTTAGAGTATGGCCGAGGAGCAGGCAGTAAGTGGGCTGAGTTATTTTGCAGTTTTCGTTGGCTTTGTTGCATTGGCTTTATGGCAGTGGCATGTCAGTTATGCCGTGCTGCGCTTTGGTAAGCAGCAGTATGAACAGTCGGAGGAGCAGTGGCAGCTACTGCAAAGTGCATTTTGACATTTTCATGCGCTTCGTTGATTTCCAAAGTTAATGGAAACTAACAAAAACACACACATACCCATATACGCATATACACATCAAGTATACGCACAGAGAGCTGTCGATGCGCAGTTTCGGCATGGGGTGTCAAAAACTCGGATAGGGTTGTGAGTCAAACAAAAGCTTATGTTCTACCAATGCAAGCACTCTGCTGGAAAACTGAAATAACACGTTGGCTTTACCTTCATTTCTATTATTTTTGGTTTGTTTTTAGTTCATTTTTTTTGTACTTTGGCAAACCTTGCACAAATACAGCCAGGCAAATCTCGGCTAACAGCAGGCCAAAAAAACTCACAGAGAGTAGAAATATGTGCAGGCACCACCTGCTGGGCCCATTGAGCAGGGACTTTGGCATTGTTACGGCCTGAAATTTGCTTAGCATTTGCCAAGCATGTAAGCTGGCCAATTCACGACTGAACTGTTAGCTTGGTCCACTATGATATGACCATGATATCGATTTTTTGGCCTATCAAAAGCAAATTTTAGTTTACTTTTTGTATGCAACATTTGTAGTTGCATATTTGCACATATACATACATATTTATTAGTGCAGTTGGAAATGGAAATGCTTGGTAAGCTCTGTTTGATTACAGCCTCGATTTGTTAGCAGCTGCCAATTAGTACATGACCTGCAAATCAATGTCCAAAATGTGAAACGAACTAAAATCAAAGCTCATTGCTTTTCGATATATATTGTTGGATAATTTCATTTGAAATTTTCATTTATTGTGAAGGGCTTTGAATTGGAAAACATGAAAAATTGCTTACAAATGCGTTCAAAATGAATGAAACTGGCAACATTACAGCAGCAGATTTCATACTGATTGACAACGAAAAAATATTTCAAAAGCAACTGTTTAATGTTAAATAAAAAGTGATGAAAAATTACCTGCAGCTCTGTGAGCGGAAAGAACTTTGCTTAAAAGCAAAGTTTTCATACGAAAAAAAACTATAAATGCACGATATCATGACTTCTAAATTTATATTGTTTTTTTATTATTTCACGTTTTGACTTGTTATAAAAGCAAGCTTGGTTCAAATATCAAATTCTTAAAACAAGGCACTATCCAAAAATTTGAAGTCACAATCAAAATGTTAATAAAATCTTTACATTTTCATGCAATGTATATATTGTTTTCTTTTCGAATTTGCGACAAGAGGGGAGGAGCACTATAAACTGATCTTGGTAACCAATAGAATCTACGAGTCCCAAAATATCTTTTGAATGGTTAAGATAAATGCCTTTAACAGAACCGGAAGGAGTAGATAATCAAGTAGTACCAATATGGCAAATCGCAAAAGGGATAACTTATCATAGAACATTCATCGCTTGATTAGAAGAGTATGTGTTGTGGTATAACTTCCTAAACTGTTATCCTGTTACTCTGCAAGAGTGATATTTTGTGTTACAACTCATTGCAACTTATAGTTGCAAAACTATAAAGTGAAACGTAAAAGAAAAACTCAATTAAAACCCATTAAACGGAAAACCCTGCCCATGTAAGGATAGCCGTACTTAGAGGTACTGCAGCAACATTTTCACACGTTGATCCCTTGGCGAATTGCTCCAGCAATCTCTAAAGTTTGCTCTGCAACCCTTGGGACATTAATCACACTTTGTAAATTCATTATGCTTTAATTTCCTGCCTGCGTCTGTCACGGGCAATTATGAAAATGCGCCACAACAAAGCTCCGCACACACACACACACACACGGACACAAGCAGTTGGGCATAGGTGTGGCATATACGCCTCTGCCACGCCCACTAGTCGCATTGTGTGCCACGTGCTCAACACTTTACACAGTTGCACATTAATTTCTACTTATGAAACCTTTTGGACATAAAATCGCCTGCCACACAATCCTTTTTCCACACGCACACACGCACACACACACACACACACACAGACAAAAGTTACGCATTAAAAACCTCTTTTTCGCTTTTGTTGCCGCTTTGCTCCAAAAGTCGTAAAACTGAGTTTTATGAATGCGATTAAGCTGCTCAACTGGGAGCAAGCATATTTCACTCTCTATCTCTCTTTCTCTCTCTCTATCTTTCTCTTTCTCTGTTGTTCCCTTTTATGCTGCTCTCTTGGTTTTTGACACGGCGTTGGGGCGCTCTACTTTGTTGTTGTGCTCGGAATTTGTCATTTTTAATGACTGTGAAAAGAATGCGCTCGTAATTATATGGCACAAAAAACTCAAACTCAAACAACAAAAAACTTAGTACCAAGTATGTGGCCAGCGCTTTATTGTGTGTCATAAATTACTTTACAAAAAGGATACTATAATTTTGATGAGACCTCTACAATCTGTCGACATGTAGGCGTAAAAGGCGTCGGGTAAACTAAGCAAACCGACTCATAATTGAGTTAGTGTACTTAGTATAATGTGTTTTAATAACTTTGTTGCTCAGATGATAGAAAGATTTCAAAACAAGCACAGGATGTGCTCCAGTTTTCCTCTCTCACTTAATAAATAACGCTCTTTTATACAGCTGCATCTTAGTTCCATTTGGCGCCCATTTGCGTCTAACTGACAAACGAATTTTGTTACTTGAAACTAAGTAGACATAGTCTTAGGTTTAAAGAAAGAAAATTCAGCTTCTTCTTCTTAACTGGCCATAACAACCCGTGTTATCGGGTTACGGCCTGATGTAAATACATTGTTTCATTGGAATTGTGGTTTTACGTGGTGGGTCCCAAACCCTACACACAACCCTTTTACGGCCTACTGGTCTCGAAAGAACCCAGTGTCATTGTTAGTCGCCTCATAAGACAAGCTTTGACCTGCTGTGGTGGTATTCTCTAACCCGCTCACCACACGGGGTAAAATTCAGCTTAGTAAATTATCAAAAAAAAGTGCTTCCGCGGTCTGAAGACAGGGAGTATGATAAATTTTTCTATCAAAAAGCTGTTAAGCATCTATAAACGCTGCAGAATTCTTTGGTATATTACTTATGCCAAGATCGTTGAAGATGACAATCTTCGTAAATATAATGAAAATTCACTGAAATACCATGGAGATTATGATCTTGTTAAAATCTTTTGAAAGATGATAATCATCGTGGTGGAGATGATAATGTTATGAAACCAAGATCGTTAAGGATGATTTTCTTGTTATAGATGATAAAGTCGAAAATCTCGTGAAAGATAATAATGATAATAATCGTGATAAAGACGACAATCTTTTTGAAGATAACTGTTGAGTTAATGAGATTTTTCAGTAACTATATTTTATGTTTTCATGTTATTAATTAAAACACGATAATTATAAGAAGTAATAGAGTAATCTAATTTATTTAAATCCCGATATGCAGGTTTAAGTTTATGCTGTTATTGAGCAGAAAGCAGGCGGAACTAAGAGTAGCCCGTGCTACTGACGTTGAATTATATAAATAGACGATCAACTATGATCGTGTAAATATGATCGAAATATGTTGTGCGTCGTACCGACTACGGTTACCGACGATTAAAATACGAATCAATACAATTACAGCACAGCTAGGCGACAATCCCGCTTAGCTGGCGGTTAACATAAAGTATTGCAGGGTGGTGAGTGGGAGCTATGTAAGTTAACATTTGGCTGCTGGGCCGCATAACCAAACATACTCCCCCGTTGAAAGACATAGGCTTTCAATCAAATCTGGCATCAGCAGCTCGCATAAGTTAGGTATAGGACGCTCAAATGGTCCGCTGCTAGAATAAGTGGCCACAGGAAAGGAGGCATGCAGGTGATTGAAACTTCAAGATCAGCTTGATGCTCTGAAAATAGTACAATGATTTGAAAATTAGTGAGTGCCCCAAGGGGGCAGACGAGCAGGAGCATTTCATCAAATGGAGGCAACGATTCTTTGGTGATATCCCAAGGCAGTCTATCCGGAGCCACTTTCGGCGAACGTTCGAAGATGTGATACGAGCGCGAGAGTTGCTGCCTGATCGAGGCATGGGTGTTGTAGAAGCCAGAGTTGTCCTGAGGCATGGACTGCAGATTCTGCCTAGATTTGTGTATACGCTGCGCATTTTTATAATTGTAGTCAGCGACTGCGAAATGCAGTTGTTGTTCAATGGGATGAGTGAGTTGAGATGCGCAGCGAACTGGCACCAAAATGTTAGTGCGGATCCTCGCGATGAAGAAAGTAGTAGGAAAGGACACATCGTCATTACTGAGATTCTGGACATCGAAAGAGAAACAAGCGGGCGACGATGATGCAGCAACGATGCTGCACAATGATGATGTAGAGGCGGTGTTGCACGATGATAATGGAAGTGACTGAGCAGATGGAGCAGGCGCAGGAATAAGCTGTGCAGCCTTTGCTTTTACTTTATCAAACTGTATACAAAAGTTTAATAAGCGGTGATGTGTGGTTGTGGTTGTGGTTGTGCACTGTGGATTCAATAATGAATCGAGCTGCTTGCAAGTTGGTACTGCACCCATAGAGGGTAACTCCTCCCATCTGGCCTGAATAGCGTTATCCATGTTTATGCAGCCAGTAATCTGCTCCGAAATGTTAACGCCCAGCAATACACGGCTGTTGGCTTTGATCCTGTTAAACAGCTTTCGAGGTTTGGCGTCAGATGAAAAATCGACCTTCTGCATCCCCAGAATCTCAGTGACGTGTGTCTGAAAAACAAGATGTTTGTTACTAAGCCGATTGCTAAGTGATTGTAGGACGATATGAAAATTTGGGTGGCAGATTTCCTTCGAAGAAATAGCATTCAGCGTTGAGCCTTCCAAATGTTGCATTTTCTCCGTCTTTGATAGTTCCGGAGCTTCTTCAACAGTTATAGAAAACCTGGAGTGATAATCGGCGTAGTTTGGGTAAGTTCCGCTTAATCCGGGCAACTCCAGTTCTGGCAAAATACTACTCTGTCCAGTGGCAGCATGATTCTCTATAGTGGGGTGTTGATGTGCTTTTACGTAAGATGTGATTGATGAAACGCTGCTGCGAATCTCGCGTTGCATGCGAGATGTTAGCGAAAGCACCAAATATTGAAAAGCATCACGTATGAATGGTATACCACCAAGCTCCTCGAGGTCGTTGTGTGCAGCAATAAAAGCCTTTACTTCCTTGTCAATCAACTCAAGCCGCACTTCAAGCTCCACTTGACAAATAAACTTCATTCTTTCCTCATCGAGAAGTTTGTCCATGTCTTGGATCCTTTTGTAAATCGATTCTAACTTGAGCTTCAGGAACGTCGCTCTCCTTGTAGGCGGTAGAGCATTATAAGACATTTTGCGATTTAAAATGCACTCAATTTTACAGAGTAATCGAGCGAAATAATTTTGCAAACGCAATATACAATAGGGCAATATAGGATTGAAGCGACGATAAACGCACAGCTGTTTATTATTGTATTAGGTAGATTTTATTTATATTAAGCAGAATAGTTTTCGTTGATTTGGATTTGCACGGCAAATCCAATTTTTAATTTAGTGATTAGCACAATAGTTTTACACCGAACGAGTGGCAAAATAATTTGCACATGTTTTTCTTTTAATTGTTCACTATCCGGCGCATATGCTTAGCGAATAAAATGCGAATTGCTTTGATATGCACAACAGCTGATAAATGCGCGAGCTTTTAAAGCACAGTTTTAGAAGCACTGCGTGTGATATGGCAAAGTACCGCAACAAATGTCAAGCAATGCGAGTGCAACGACAATACCGAAAACATATGATCGAAGCTGTGGGGCAATGACCCTAACGGTACGGCTGCGCACAAAACCGAAAACGGCGTCAAAGCAGTGGCGCGATTAACGTCTGACTGCAATTGTTGTTGTTCTTTTTAAGTTATGTTAAACGCACGGCAAGTAACTTATCACAAATTTTTATATTTACGCGATCACGTCGGGGTCACCAATGTTGAGTTAATGAGATTTTTCAGTAACTATATTTTATGTTTTCATGTTATTAATTAAAACACGATAATTATAAGAAGTAATAGAGTAATCTAATTTATTTAAATCCCGATATGCAGGTTTAAGTTTATGCTGTTATTGAGCAGAAAGCAGGCGGAACTAAGAGTAGCCCGTGCTACTGACGTTGAATTATATAAATAGACGATCAACTATGATCGTGTAAATATGATCGAAATATGTTGTGCGTCGTACCGACTACGGTTACCGACGATTAAAATACGAATCAATACAATTACAGCACAGCTAGGCGACAATCCCGCTTAGCTGGCGGTTAACATAAAGTATTGCAGGGTGGTGAGTGGGAGCTATGTAAGTTAACATTTGGCTGCTGGGCCGCATAACCAAACAATAACGATCTTGTTAAAGATGATGAAGACGACAATCTCGCGTAATTCGATAAATAAAAGATTACAATGAAGATTTTATTAAAAATGGTTTCATTGAGTTGAGGTTTAACAAAGTGTTTCGAGCCATTGCTAACAATGTTAATATTTTTGTTTGTTTTGATTATCGTGTCAAATGACGATCTTGTTAAATATGAAAAAATAACGAGCCAACCAGAAATGACAATCAGTTTAAAGATGATGAAGATGACGATATTGTCTACGGAGACCTTATTCAAAAATTATCTTATTCAAATATGCAATAAGAGCTAAATCCAATGAAAATAATGTGAGCAACTTTCTAGTACTCAATACTGCCAAATGAAAGTTATAAGCTTCTTGTTTCCTTGAAGAAGTAATTCATCGTGTGAAAGATTATAATGTTAAAGTTGATGAAAATGACGCACTAGCTGAAGACGACAATCTTTTTAAATATGATGAAGATGACGTTGCTTTTTATCATCTCTCATTGAATAGAGTTTAAAAGCGGTAATGCAAGTTGAACCCACTGCAAATAATGTAAGCAACATTTAGTGTTTAGTACTGGCAAATACAAGTCTTAAGCTCCTAGCTTTCTTCTTAAACATAGTAGCCGTGTAAACAATTATGGAGATGATGATCTTGTCAAAGAACAAACAATTGGGAACTAGTTAAAGATTACTCTCTTTTCTTAAAGTTAAAGTTGATATTGTCCAACGATATAATATGTTTTTGCCTTCAGTATTACCAATTAAAATTTGAAGGGTCTTTTATAAATGCAGATGGTTATAGTGTTTTAGATAATTCAGATGATGATCTTGTAAAATATGTTAAAATTTACGATATTTCTAAAGATGAGACGCTTATTAAAGATGATGAAGAGGGCGATGTGGTATGGTGTGGTGAGCGGGTATAGAATACCACTTCTGCAGGTCAAAGCTTGTCGTATGAGGCAACCAGTAGGCCTTAAAAGGGTTGTGCGTAGGGTGTGGGATCCACCATGTAAAACCCCAATTCCAATGAAAGAAATACATCAGGCCATAGCCCGATGCCTGGATGTTATGGCCAGTTAAGAAGAAGAAGAGGCGATATAAGAAGTACCTCAATCACAATGAATAAAATTTTGATGTTCAGTACTTGAAGTCTTGTGAAAATTATAGAAGTTTTTCGACCTTCAGAAGTTAATGGATGTATAGCAGTTGAAACCGATAGTAGGAAAGTTGTTGTTACTGACTGAACAATAATAATAATCTAAGCATTCATTCCTTTCCTTCTAGTATCCTTTAAAAATTAAAGCTGTAAGTACAGCACTTGGAAAAAAAATCCACTCGAACCTCTTCAAATCGACTGTTGGTTCGTATCACATTGTTGTCACACCAAACACAATTCCAAACCTTCTATCAACAATGCGTGCAACATTCATCCTCCTTCTGGTCAAGTTATGATATCCCTGTTATGATTGCAGTTATAACTAAGCAAGTGGCAACTGCCACCCGCTGAGTTGTGCTTGCACTCCTCCTAACCCCCTTGGTCCCATGCACCATGTTCTATTGTTCCCACTGGCAGCCACTACTTAAATCCGTTTCGCTGCTGCTTGTCTTTCATCTGGTGCTGTTGTTGTCATCGTCGTCGTCAACGTCGTCATCGCTACGCTTTCTTTCATTCGTTTCCTTTCTTCTCATTTCTTTTATCGCTGCTTGCTTTTTTTCTTTTCTTTTCTCTTTTGCTTTCTTTTTTTGCTTTGCGTAGCATTCGCACTTAAGTGATTTTGACACTTGTCCTACTTTCCATGCGTTGATTTTTTGTGTCAGCAGTGGAGCTTCATCTGCTCCTTCGCTGCCTCAGCTCAGCCTGGTCTACGAGTGAGAGCCTGATGAGCGAATTTGGGTTCTGTTGTTGCACTTTGCCTGCTGCGAAAGTTGCTCACCTTTGAATGGAGATAGAGCAGGGATAGGGAGGAATTTCAACTGCGCCTAAAGTGGCAGGAACTTCAGTTGCTTCTTTTATTTGTGTTCGTTAACCGCTGCTGCATATGCCTTTGCTGTTGTTGTTGTTTTATTTTGTTGGTGTGGTAGTTGTCATCATTCTCAAACGTCATCAACATCTTTGGCTTCGGCTTCGGCTTTGCCTTTAACTTTGCTCTTATTTTGCAGAGAAAACGTCGACGTCGGCACTGAAGTGCACTTTTGCGGATTTGCAAGTGATTTGTGTATGCGTGTGTATGTGTGTGTGTGTGTGTGTATAAGCGTGTGTTGTTGTGTTTGTGTTGGCAAGTCAGTCAAGTAGAGGCGTCAGTCAGTCTGTCTATTTCTGTTGCTTTTGCTATTTGTCTTAGAGTTGCCTCCTTCACTGGCAATTCATGCTTTTCATGTTGATGTCGCCTGGAGTTGGATGTATCTACTTCCGCCTATACACTGTGCAAAATAGTGGGCTTAAATTATATGTTAATTTATTAACTTATATGCAATAAGTATTTAATTGATAACTATGAGCAAAAGCTTCCATCGACTCGAGCTATGGCTATTGATTTTATAGCTGGTCATGTTTCGGTGTTTTGATTGTTGGGCTTGGCTTTCCCTTTGAGGATGTGCTTATGGGTCGAATATATTGCTCGATGTCCTTGCGAGCCGCGTGAATGATGTTCAACCATGGTGCTTGTTCTGCTAATTTCCCCGCGCTATCAGCAAGCTCGTTTCTTTCTATAGCCATGTGTCCTGGAACCCAGATTAGCTTTATTTTTAAAGCTTAGGCGTTGAAATCAGTAGTGTCGGATCTTAGAATATTGTGACTGCTGTAGAAATTTGATAAGTTGTGGAGCGTGGACTATCTCGTTATAGTCCAGAGTGTGCCAAAATAGAGTAGTCTTGGGGGCGCCATCCCCAAGGTACAACCCATCCAAGCCGCATCTGACTTTGAGTCACCGGTGTACAGCCTTCTCGAGTATGAGTTTGAAAGGGGTATAATGGTATATTTGACAAAATTTGGACAACATGATCACTATTGTTGCATGGATAAAGTTTGTTGGATGAATTGGGCAACTTTTGGTGGTCAAAGGGTTGGTGTGTTGCAAAACCAGTCCTTCATTCTGTGAGCAATATAGCTAAAAGTATTGGATATCTATCATAAAAGCTTCCGACGAACGTACTTATTTTGATGTAAAATATCTTAATATATTTTTTGGGGGTAAAACCGGTAGATAAGCGGCGAATAGCTTGATTCGGGCCTGATTCTTTTGGCCCGATTCGAGTTGCCTGATTTAGGTGGATTATAATTCCTAGTATGAAAATGACCGTTGAAGTTCTTTCCTTGCGTGTATTGCTTAATGACCCTCTTCAAATATGCATCAACTCTACAGGCATACTAAAATCTGACAATGCGGCGTATACGCGATGCCTCCACGGCTGCTCTCTGTTCGACAAAGAGATAGTGGGTGTCGATTTCGTATTCTGTATGTATTCTGATCATTCTTTTCACAAACAAATGCATTCTCTCAGTGTATCATATAATACTTGTGTATGTTATATATGTGTGTGTGTTTGTGTGTGTGTGTTAATGCTGCTGCTGATTGACTGTCCATGTTCTGCTTTTTACTAACTTGTTGGTATGCCTTTTGCTGGCTTATGAGACGGCTCAGCTGCATCACAGTTTGTTGACTGTCAATGATACTCAGCCATCATAAACGTATTAAGACTGTTTGTTTTGCTGGGGCTTACTTGGGCTGGGGCTGCTGCTGCTTCTTCTTCTTGTTCCGGCTGTCAGAGGTTTTTCTGACAGTATCGTAATTTAATCAGAAACTTATTTGCTAAAAGAAAATCAAATAAAGCAACTTGTTTACTTTTCATTTAATCTAATATTAAGTTTGAAATTTATATTTTTCCAAGTATTTTTTAATTCTCTTTAAGTAATTTAATCTTTTGCTTTGGTCTTAGTGGCTGCTTTTTCTTTTCATCTTTGGTTTCACTTGACATTTTGGCTTATAAACGCGTCGAGCCACAAAAGTACGCTATAGTTTTGTCGCCGACCGCAGCTAAAATAAACTTTGTAAAAAATCTGCAGTAAAGCCAAAACCAAAGCCAACTTGTGTAAATTAAATCATTTCAATGTAACCAGCTAAACCAAGCCCTCTGACCCCAAAAACCGCCCAAGTCACACACACATGGAGCAACTTGCAACGCTCAAAACTTTTGACAAGAATTTTTTATTTTTCTTTGCTTTTCTCGCTTGGAGTCTTTGCAGCGGGAAAAGTATATTTTACAGTTCCAAACCTCGCTCACATACAGGCCCTCACACAAAGTCATTTTGGCATTAAAAACTAATTTTATTTCTAATTAATTTTGACGTCTCGTCGTTTGTGGTTAAATATTCTGGCAGCAGCACGCGCCGCATTTTAGCACTTGAGAAGACTTTGTAGGGGGCGTGGTCGGGGCGTTGGCAACGTGCTGTCGCTTTGTGGCTAACGCTTTGAAGGCATTTATATGGCAAAAAAGTTGTCAAGACGCAGGTAACTTTCAGGCCATGTGTGCTCATGTGTGTTACCAGTTGAGTGTTGTATGTGTGTGTGTGTGTGTGTGTGTGTGTGTGAATTATGTTGTCAACGACAGCCATGTTGTCGTTCTCATCGTTAACGTGTTCTATGTAGGCGACGCTTTGTAGGTTTTTAATGCCTCAAATGAAATTAACAAAGAGCAAGCCGTAAAGTGTCACCGCAGCAGGTGAGCTCACACGGATACTCACACACACTAGCTTATAGTAGACCAAAGAAAGTTAAATAAAGTTGACTTTTTCATACGTATCTACAATATATACTTCCAGCAGCTACAAGAACTTTAACTACAGTTTCCAGCATAGAAACCGCAAATAAAGTCGTATGTTAGCATTTTGTATTTGTTTGATTTCTTGCGCTCTTTTTTTGTACGTGCGCAACGCAGCGTATGCGCAATATTTTTGGCTATACGCAACTTTGTATGCAAATATTACCCGACTGACTGGCTGGCCGTGCATCAGTCTCTGTGTAAACAATATTGTCAACAAAATGGCGCTCACACACACACACACACACACACACACGCACACACACGCACACTCATACATACAAAGGTTGCAGGGACTGTGTCATGGATATCCAAACAAAAGCCACCAACTATGTGCCTATGTGTATGTGTGTGTTTATTTTATTTACGTTTGCTCAAAGCTTTAGCAGCAGCCGCAATTTTGATATTCAAAAAACAAAAACAGGATAAAAGTTGAAATGAAAAGTGAACTTTCTGGCATGTCAAAGTTTTTATACCCTTGCAGCTAGAACGGCAGCTTTATGATCTAGTAATATGTGTCTAATGAATCATATAATGCCGCAATCTAGTAGACTCTCCAAACTAAGCGACGTTTTTATTACGAGTGGTTAAATTTAAAGAAATCATAAAACTTTAATATGTTTACGTGAGACTAGGCAAATATTTGCTCTTATTAGCAAGCAACTAAAACAGGTAACGTAAATGGCAGAATGGGATAAACTGCTTCAAAATTTTAGATAGTACCAGACATATAAGGCCCAGTATAGAACACACATTCGAATCTAAGAGCGAGAAAAAAAGCCTGGTAGTTAATGATTAACAAGCTTCGAATGCAACAAAAGGCTAAGCATTTAGTTTTTCTCTCTTTTTTTCATAAGTAATATCACGCTTTACCCGGATTTTGACGAGATAAAATGAGATAGGATGAGATAAGATGAGGTAAGATAAGATGAGGTAAGATGAGATAAGATGAGATAGAATAAGATAAGATGAGATAAGATGAGATGAAATAGGATGAATTAAGATGAGATAAGATGAGATATGATAGGATAACTAGACCTTTTATCTAAGATACAATGATTAGATAAAATGAGATTAGAAGAGATAAAATGAGACAGGATGAGTTGCGAAGATATATTGCATATGAGATATGATGATATATGATGAGATAAGATGAAACTAGATCTACAACGTCACTTTTAAAGATTCATATTACTCTAGCACAGTGTTATTTGAGTAGTACTTGACAGAAAAAGCCTCTTATGTAACAGAATCACATTTTGTTAGTTTCATTTTCGGAATCAAGTGTTAACCGTCAAAATCAAAAAAACTAAAAGATTCGAAAGTTCGAATATACCGGTATAATCATTCAAAATTTCCCTTTATTATAAACAACTTTTCAAAATGGGTTTATTGAATATATATACCAAAGGCATGAAGGAACTCCAAATGTCAAGCTACCTAATGAAATACCTAAGAAATGTGTATTATAGCCTTGTTCCACTATGTTGCGATTCGAATTTTCGTTTTCAAAACTGGAAAACCAGTTTCCAATACAAGTTGCTCTGAAATCTTAGTACACAGTAATGACGATTTCATTTGAGATTCGCTCGTAGCTCACTGTTATATATAATGTAGAAATGTCCCTTTCACATTGGCTTGAACTTGTAATGTTGGGGTTTGATGTTGATATCTGGTCTCTGTAAAAGTTTGACAGCTTAAGCGAATTTAAAGCGGAAGTATCCTTGCTCTTTGAATCTACATTGTTTTGAATGTATCATGCAGCACTTTTAAAATTGTTTTCATAGTTCTCTGAAATGTTATGTAATATACTCTTCTCCTACAGGAAGTTGCACGACAATTGCTTACCGATAACAACGTTAAGTGATAGAAGGGTATAATGGAGACACAAAAAGCAACTAGTCGCGCTTTTAGAACAATCGAATGGCAAAATAATAATCGCTATCGTAAATTGATAGAACTTCCAAATCTGTTATCAAGAAACCTATTCTGACTATCATTCTCTTTTACGTAGTAACAAATTATAGTTAGTAGCTGAACAACACAGGCTGCTTCAACGAATTCATATGCCCTCAGCGAGACGATAACAAAAGCCGGAAACTCAATGCAAACAAAATGGCCGAGGTCAAATGTTGAAGCGTTTTTGGTACGCGACGCTTTTGTTATGTCGTTTCGTTTGTTGTTGTTGGATTATTTGTTTGCTTGGTTTGGAGGCCTTTGGCATTTTATGGTTTTATAAAAACTAATAAACAATGGCATGACTGTCAACGCGCTAGTGCCTGCCGCACGGTCACACCAATGTTGCATGCCCCAAAAGCTGGCCAACAGTAGTGCATTTGCCAGCAAAACTCATGTGCAATTACGTGCATTGTTAACGGTTAATGGTTGCAATTGTTAATCCCAAAACAAACATCATTTGGTGGGGGAAAGAGAGAGTGAGCGTACATTTTAAAAATGAATTTATTTACTTAAATCGTGTAAGCCATTTATCAATGTGCAAGCGGCGTGGCACGTGTTTGTTATAGCAGTTGTTGCAGTTGTTGCAATTGTTGCAGTTGTTGCAGTTGTTGCACATACAAACAAACAAACGGAAGAACGCGTGAAATATTCAATTAAAGTTGTTAAATGAAACAATTACAAAGCTTGGAAGCGCGCGTTTGCATACAAAGTGAAAATGAAGCAATGTCAACAATGGCGATCAACAATTGCACCACAGGGTATGCATGTATCGTATATGTGAGTGAGTATGTGTGTGTGTGTGTGTGTGTGTGTGTGTGCGCTGCCGCTGCTGGTTAAGGTGCACCGCATTAAATTGTGCAACAAAGTAAGTTGCATTTGGTGAAATCGCATCTGCTGTTGCTTTTATTATTGTGCGTGGTCAAGAAAAGTGAAAAACTTTTTCATGCATATTGACAGTCCATTAATGAAGATTTGCTGCTAGCTGCCGGAAAATCCGCTATAATGTGTTTCACAATGTCTGTCCCCCTCCTGAGAGGGGGCACTTTATGCGACACTCGCAGCCGCGCAGGCACATAAATTAATGGAAAATTTATTTGTGCTCCAAAATGTAGTGCAAACAGCAGCCGAAAAATGTTTGCCAGCAGCACACCCACACACACACATGCCTAGTATGATATGCTTTCCAGTGCATTAAGCAATGAAAAGCAGACTGGCGCATATATCACTCAAAGATATTGTTGTGCCCTCATTTTCCTCAGCTCCTCTGCCACAACTCTCCCGCTTGCTGTCTCTTCCTCCATGGACGCATAAATTTGAAGCAACAGCAGCAAGCAAATATCATGCCACAAGCCAGCTTTGGAGAGTGTGTGCTGCATAGAGTAAGCGCGTGAGTTGGAACAGCTTAACGCAAAACCTGCTTAAAATCATAAAAAAAAATCAATTTGTTAAACATGAATAGAAATCATCTTTGTCAGTTTGTTGCATGTTGCAACAACGTTCGAATATTGTCCTTGGTCCAGCATCTAGGGATAATATGCTGCTGTGTGAAGCAAAATATTTGCTGGGATAACAAGCGCAGGTGCTACAGTTTAAAGCAGCTATCTAGCTCCCTCTCGTAGAGCTACATTCCGGCTCCCTTTTCTGCCAAAATATGCTACATTTACCATTCACATGTCTGACATGCGACAGCAGCCAAATGACTTTTCGTGCTGCTTGCCAAAATGGTCAACAGTCAGCTTTACATTTCCGCTCTCTCCCTCTCTTTCTCGGCCATTTTGCTTTCCTCTTTTGCTTGCATGCAGTTCCGCTTCCGGTTGGCTTACTTAGCTCTAGCTCCATTTGCCTCCACTTGCATGTTTTGCATGTTGTCACGCGCGCATTTTGCTCAACGGTTTGTGCACTCTAACTGCACTTATCAAGCTCGCTTTCTGGTCACACAATGCTTCAGTTGTTGTCATTGTCATTGTTGTCGTTGTTGTAGGTGCACTTGTTGTGCTAGTTGGCTTATTCAAACACTTTAGACGTCATTTTGTTAGACATTTTGTAGCGATGTTTTGTCGAAAATGTCAACAAAATCAAGACAAAAATGCAATATCGTATCAGTACATAAAACTTGTACATATCTTTATTTACACTGGGGTCGATGGTTATGTTTTGGTGTAAAATGGTAATGTTGCTAATGTCAATATGCTTTGTGCATAGAGCTCGACAAAGCAAATTTGATGCATAAAGTAAAAGAAGAAGCGAGGAATGTCTAGCATTAAATAACTTTATGAAAGATCTGTGCTTTTATATGGGGTCGCAAAACACACTCCCTCCAGCTATTGAGGCTTTACTGCTCACTAAAAGAAGGCTCCGGAGGCAGCTATGACACACACGTATCACGTACTGAACAGAGTTTATCGCATAGTAGCTTATGGGGTAGAGAAACTTCTACTACGTTTCATCACATGATACTTACTCATCTATCACTCTGGAAAAAAACAACAACAAGCGAGGCTGAGCGGATTCAATCTTTTAGCTTAACAAGCAGGCAACGAAAGGTCTAGCTTTTAATCGACATTCCAGAGCAGTTATGTTCTCCTGTTACACACATCACAGTGGAGGCAGTTTAGCGACACATTTAAGAGTTAAAAACCAAGAAGGCTCCACGGGAAGACGTCGTAGACAACAAAAAATTCAAGCTAATGCCAGCCAGAGCAGTCTAGGTCCAACTTCTGGAGCATCATAGCCTGACCTTCAGCAAACATATCTTCAGCGGTACAGGCGCCCTGAAAAACAAAATTACCACGATCAGATGATAGCTAAATAGCAAGAAACTGTTTCCAAACAACAATGTGACCACCTATACGTCCTGCATATCTTCCGGCTGAAGAAATGGATTGCAAGTGTATGGAATTGCAGCGAAATCTCATCTAGGAAAAACCCAAATCCTGCAAGCAAAAACACTTCGCTTGCAAGCCAGAACTCCTAATGCGAACGGAAGATTTTGACAAACTAGAGTTGGGGATGTCCTAAAGGAACAAACCATTCAGTAAATGCTGCTGCTTTGAAATTAAGCCTTTACTAAGGTAAAAAAGTAGGACATTTGTTAAGAAGCAGATTAAGGAGGTGACATCCGGTCAACCCCGCCAATAGATGTATGTAAATACTTACTTTACTTAATAAACTTCAAGACTCGTACGGATTCAGCGGCGATGAAATGGTCTGTTTTGATCTGCTGGGCCCAATACTTTGTTTGAAATGGTATATAAAGTGTATGTTCAAAGGAATGTCGCAAAATCATAGCATACCTTAAGGAGCTACCTTGCAAAAGCGAAAACCTTACTTAATGGTGTAAAGTAGTAACTGGTAACTATGGGGTCTGGCCCATGCTTATGGGAAGGTTCTTCTCTAGCTCATCCTACCTCTCTTCTTCTAAAATCGTCTTCTATTCCGATGTCTACCATCACTTCCACTTACTTCCCCACTTTCCCAAACACTTGCCCCGCCACTCAGTCATATCCAAGCACTTCGCCTCCATCTCCGTTTTTCCCTTCGACTTCCTCTTCGCCGTCATTTTCCTTTGCGTCACCAGGTGGATAGGAGCACTACTCCGGCGAATCGTTAGTATTCATGTTGTTGTGCTCGCTAGCGTTGAGTTTATGTGCACGAACTTGGTGCATTCTGAACCTATTGGCTTATTTCAATCATTCCCAAAGTTGTTCGGACCTGCGAATACGACTTTTTTCAATATCCCTAGCTCGCTGTTCATATGTGCGGTTCGCAGTTACGCTCTTCAAGTAGTTTGCTGCTCAAACCTTGTTACTGCCAAACATAAGCCCGTATATGTAGTTGTAATTTGTACTGTCATTAGTCTTTGACTAATGTTACGGGTAGTAACGGCTGGTAAGTGCTCAAAATACAGACAAACCCTCTTTGTAGCCAAAAGCCTTAGTAGATCACAAAATTGCTTATACTAAGACTCATATGCCTTAGAATGTTTTTCGACGGATTCAAATGATTCTCCTAGTAATTAATTTAATTAATTAACTCATAAACAATTGGAAATATATAGTTCTAAGTATGGGTTGTTTTTCATTCGATTTGCCTAATGGATGGCTCTGCAAATAGCTCAACCCAATCTGATTCTTAAAAGCTTTCCATTTATTAACATTTGACCAAACAAATCAGATTATTTCCCACCATGAAAATGAACAGTTTGCATGTGCAATTCAACAAGTTACTTTGTAATCACTCAAAACCTGTCAATAATAGATCATACGACGTGGGAATACAGTTAAAGTTCGCTTTTTTGTGCCGTTTTATGAAAAGATACTCTTAGCATAGCTTTGTTTTGGAGACATTGTCACTGTATGTGATGCTATATGCTGATGATAAATGTAATTTATCATATTTTGAAATGTTTTCAAAACAACAAAATGTTGTTTTCCAACTTATATTTGTTTTTGTTTGTTTTTGTTAAAGCAGCAGAGATTACTAAGAGACATATGCTCCTGTGTGTGTGTGTGTGTGTGTACGTGTGTGTGTGTGTGTGTGTGTGTGTGTGTGTGTGTGTGAGAGTGTGTGTGTGTGTGTTGGTCTCTGCAATGAGCAGTCCTTTGAGTCTTTTCTCCGTCATAAATTTGCGCACATATTCTGCATTTATTTTGGCAGTTTGGCAATCCGTCAGTTTGGCAGTCTGTCGTCTGTCGTTTGTCGGTCGTGTTTGGCTTTTTATGTCCCTTTGCCACATCATCAATTACACATTTTCATGTGTTTGCTGCTACGTGCGTGTGTGTGTGTGTGTGTGTGTGTGTGTGTGTGTGTGTGTGTGGGCGTGTGTGTGTGTGCACACAAATTTTACAACTTCTGATGTCCGCCTGTCCATTTATTTGCCACTGTCACTCCGTCGCCGTCCTTGCGCTTTGTCTTGCTGCTCGGCGCACTGACAAACATAAATTAAACATTTCCCACGTTGCGAAACAATTTCCGCTGCATGGCGGCAGCTCAAGGCATACAAGCGGAGCCCCTTGCTCTCTTCCCATAGTATGTGTCAGTGTGTGTGTGGCTGTCTTCAGCAAAAAGCTGAATTTTATTTATGGCATCCGCCAAAACACTAACAAACACGCAAACATATTTGCTATGTACAGTCAAACCTGCTTAAGATGGCCACTCACGGTTCAAGAATTTTTGGCCAACTTATGAGGGTGTAACATTTATAGTGATTTTATGTTGTTTTAAACTTCATATTATGGATGATGATTGTTTTTAACATAAAAATTTGTTTTAACATGTATGTTTATGTACTTTGACCATAAACTCCACATATAATTAACATATATGTACATACATAAATTAAAGTTTAAAATCATAATTGCAAAGCAGTCAAAGTTTGTTTCAAGAGTTCTGTAAATTTTTTTAAATTCAAAATTGCACTTAAAATCTAATGTAACTTCAGAGAATCTTTCAAATCCTTTCAACTTATTTATAAGCTTTTGACTTTATTTTTTTTAATTTTCAACAAATGAATTGTTCTTCCTGGAAGGATTTCGTTCAAACTTCTTTAAGCAACAAGTTTACTGCAACCAATTTCGTTCACTTGTAAATCTGGCCAACTTACAAGATATGTAGGTGCAAGTTAGGCAGCCAAAAATTTGATATTTTGGTTTCGCTGAAAAGTGTCCAATTTAAGGAGGCAGCCAACTTATTAGGGTGGGCAACTTTGCAGGTTTGACTGTATAGAGAAATGCATAGAGAAAATTACTTTAGTTGCGAAAATTTACAATTGCTTTTCGTTTGATACATAATAGTTGTTGATGTTACTATAGTACCCTGTACACAAAGTGTAAAAGGGTATTATAGACCACATTTATATTAACATACATTTGTACAATGTATATAACAGACAGAAGGAGGCGTGGCAGACTACGTGGAGCAATAGTCGAGTCGATATAGACATGTGCGTCTGTCCGTGTTGTCGCACCGTTCTCGGAGACTATAAGAGCTAGAGCAAAATTTTTGTTTACCAAAAGTTGCGCATTTTACCTATTCGGTGCAAGTTTGTCGAAATATGTCCATATCTTCCCCCGTGACAGATTTTCGAGGTTTTAAACCACACCATACAAGCTAGCCAATTGAAGCTCGGCACAGTTATGCACTCTATTACTGTGTATGTGTAGTGTAAAAATGATTTATATCGGATAAGAACATTAGAAGATATAGCTAATAATGTGCCAATTTTAGGCCCCTCTCCCATGAACTTTAACAGAATTTCACTTTTTACAGAAATGTTAAAGTTAACATTTATGTTAACCAAATGTGTGGAACGTTAGGCTTATAAACCAAACAATTTTGACCTTTTTCCGCAGAATCCCCCCTACCACCGTAGTACCTTTACCGTTATTACGCCCATACCCTTCAACGAATCGATACAGGGTACAGGGTATTCCACTGTCGGGCACCGTCCCGACTGTCGGCATCAAATTTTTGTTGTTGTTGTTGTCGGTTGGCCTGACTTGACATAGCTTCTATGTAGATCCAAACTGAAACTGAGACCTAACCCGCAATCCCATGCATTATTCTTCTTATTGCTATTGTTTTTATAAATTTGCGCTTTTGAATTGCATTTTGATTTGTGGTTTATAAGCTTTTGCTGGTAATAAATTAAACTAACGTGCTACGGACGCCATTTAAATTTGCCAAATCTCTTTGTGCTCTCTGTGTGTGTGTGTATTAGTTTTGTAGTTGTTGCATGTGGCAAGGTTGCAGCATTTTAATAGTTGCTGAAATGTTACAAAATTTTAACTTTTCATGTAATTAAATTTAATTAAATGTTATACAAAACGAATTTACAGCCACACTCACCGCACAACGGGGCGTATGCGCAACGTGTTACATGTTACGTTAATTGAATTGTTTAACTATAACTAAAGTGCAATCTGCAGTTGGCTATGTTTATGCACAATATCAGATTATTGCATTTAGTATTTAAAAAAATAAAAAACAAAATATATGCTATAAAGTAGCACAAAAATAAATAAATAATAATTAGTTAAAAGCTGTAAAGCAAATATTGCAAAAGTACAATATTTAATTATTTATGGCAAATATTCAGATTTCGGATTTGTTGTTTTTGATAAAGGAAATGATTGTAAATTAATGTGTTAAAAACTGATAAAAAGCAATACGGGAAATCTCAGTACATAGAACAATAAATAAATCAGTTAATTACGACAACTATAGTGTAAAATAAATACAAATCCTTTTAAACTATAAAACTCTAAAAAAATGACAAATAATTCTTGCATTATTCATTACATTCAATGCAAAAAATAGTGCGCATTCAATATGTATGCAAGCGTTACTATTGATATGAACTCCTTAGTAATTTTCGGCAATTGGTATGGAAATCTAAACCACTAGTTACAAATGACTCACAAATACCAAATCGATGCACGCCGGATTGTTGAGGTATCCGCATTGGCTGAGTTCAGTATCCTTGCAAAGTGTTTAAGACGTTGCAGTATGACGTAGAGCAAAGCACGTAGCTTCGTGTAGGTAGGAACGTAAGTCGTTGAACCCTTTGATACCGTGCGAGGCTTCAGAAAAGGCAATGTCCTCTTCTGTGACTTCTTCAACTTTGTGACGTGTGTGTATGGCGAAAAACTGGAGTACATCGAAACAGGACTATACTCTATAATAGATAATATTGACATCATTGGCCGTACAAACCGAGCAGTTATCGGAACCTTTTCGGCTATTGAAAGAGAGTCTTCTAGGGTCGCTCGGATTGAGAGAGTTGAGACTAAGACAAAGTATATGTTTCCTTCGAGTAAAGAGACGCGGTGGTTGAACTCTTATATTGATGTTAAAAACTCTAATTTTGTCGTCTACCTTCTCCCAACGAATAACGATGTCAGCATGGTGATTAAGGCGTTACTATGATCTCAGTAGCCAAATGAGTGTCACCACTCCTACCAGACGAAACTAACACTCTATAAGACTTTCATCCTTCCCGTTTGGCTTTATGGCGCTGAAGACGCAGTCTGATGCAGGTGGAAAGTTTAATACCGCGTCCGATGTAACGACGAACTCTATGAGCTCTAACATCAAGCGGGTCCGCTGCCTTGGTCATGTCGTGCTTATTGTAACGTCGCTTGCTCCACCAAGAGCAAATGGCTGTTCCAATATAACTTTAGCTTAAACATAAAACATATAGACATCAAACCACGGTACAGTAAACGCCTAAAGGCGCGACCTGTAATTGGCTGACGAACAACAGGCAGCAATATAAAATGCAGACCGATTGCAGTGCACAAAGCCATTCAAGTACCAGTCCTCAAACGTGCATCCATTCTGGTAAGTCTCTAAAGTAATCTCATTTTTCGCATGGTTCTAATCTCGGTTGGTTCAATCGCAACAGAATCAGTTGCTCCTCCTAAGCTTCTGCAGCTTCCACATGGGACTGGTCTTGGTTGGTTCAATCGACTCAGCTTCATGGGCCCTCCTAAGTAGTCTTCTTCTTTTCATGTGGTATTAATGTTGGTTGTATTCAATCGCTTCAACACATGTGCTCTTACTCTCAGCTCAGCTTCCACATTGAGCTAAACCTAGTTGGTTCAACCGCATCAGCTCTATGTGCCCCTACTAAAGTAGTCTCAGTTTCCACTTGTTATTGTTCTTTAGCATAATGTGCCCTCCCAACTAGTCTCAAATTCCACGTAGTATTTACCTCAATCGCATCGACACCATGTGCTCCTCCCAATCCTCTGAAGCCACTATGCAACCATGCGACCCACTTCACTTCGGACATTTTCTGAACGACCGAGAATTGTATAAATAGCGCCGTTAAAGCCAGCAGAAGATAGTTGTACAGCTGAAGCACTCGTCGAGTGCTAACCTGCGCGCTTAGTCTGGCGTGCCATCCAATAATAAATTTAATGTAGCTGCTAAAAAATTATCTTCTTATTTCTGAGAGTCAACAGTTCCCATCATTGATTCCAGAACACACAAATTTCTTAAGCAGATCGCCTCGGTACACCGGCGAGATCTACCCCAGCCTGAGACATCGTTACATTATATTTAATGCGGCTGTTAAGGGTCACCGACAGAGGAGCAGTTTGTGTTGCCGTTAGACCAGGGGGAGAGCACACCTTTAGTATCACCGAGTGGAAAAGCGTGCGTGTTTCTTAGATGCCAATAGTATTCAGGGTGAACCAAAAAGTATTTGTTGATGTAGAACATATAGCCGGGTCCTGGGTGTATTACCGGCACGTTAGTCATCAAGGTGGTCTGATTTGGGCTCTGTGACTCGGATGCTTAGCAGTAGAGCGGCAAGAGCTACCTTTTGGAGTAGTGCTAGATGAGCTGCAGCACACAAAGCTGCGAAAGACTTAACTTAAGGTAGCAAGACTCAACAATATGTGAAATCGAAATCTAACATTACGTTTGTACTGTAAAAACCAAAACTTTTTCTTTGAAAATAGTTTCCCAAAAACATTGCCAGTTCTTCTATATTCTGAATTTCATTTATTTTTACTAGCAAATTACCACAAATTCACTCAGCCATTTCTCCCAAAAATATAAATCTTTTCTTTGCCTGCCATCAACTCGCATTCTTCTTCTTATTCATTGTTTTTCGGTTCATGTCAAGGCTAACAAATTAGTTTATTTATTAAAGCCAACTATGATTGTAAGCCCAATAAAAGCCACAACCACAAGCCAATGTCCATACAAAGCATTTGCCAAGCCACACGGCACCCAACCCAGTCGACGAAGCCAGAGACCAACACAATGAAGCAGGTCAATCAAGCATAGCCCCATTGGTTGGACCACATCCCATCCAGAACGTACTGTTCCTGTCATACTCCAACGCACTTTTCGAAAAATTTCATTTGAGCAAAGCATTTTATTCATTTCGTTCGTTTCATTATTTTCATTATTGGTCACATTTTATGACTTGACTGGTTGCTTTTCTGCTTTCCCGTTTCTGGCACTGTTGGCCATTGAGACTTCTTTTGGCCAGAGACTTGGGCATTTGTGGCATGCAGCGTAATTTAATATGCCTTTCACTGGCTTCTCAGTTGCTCCCCAATTGCTGCCCAGTTGCTTCAATGCGGCATCTGTTTTATGTCATACATTTGTCTGGGTCGACGGGGTCCTGCATTTGTCTGAGTCTGAGTGTGTGTCCTTTTTATTGTGCTGCTTTATGTGTTTATTTGGCTTAAAAGGGTTTCTAGGGTCTTTTGCCGCCTATGCTGACGTCTGTCCAGTACGTCGCCAGCTGGAGCGACCAATCTTGAGTGCTTAAATTATTTATTAGACATATTTTCCGACAGCTTTTCCTTTACTATATTCTGATGCCAATATGGAAGCGTTATACTCTTCATATATGAGTAAAAAGTACCATAAGTTTGTGCAGAACTATTTGATGCATGAAAAGAGAAATTGCCGTCCTTTTTAAGTAGTTCCATACTTTTATACTCAGTTCTATATGCTCGTCCATCTATGATTTCAATGACCAAAAAAAACAAAGTGTATTTCTTAGCATGTATGTTATGTTAGCTCATAATATTTTAACAAATGATATTAGATTAATTAAGATATTTCTACCATCCTTGAGATCTACTATGCCACCTACTTCCCTTGTCAGTCATATTTTTGAAATAATTCAAATTATTTGGGATAGGATTCTAACAGTGTTGTATCTAGCACTGAGATTCCATGCCCACTGCAATTAAGATGCTCCAAGAATTCTACGCACTTGGTTGAAGTATTCTAAAATCAAGGAGGAAAGCCTGCTTACTGTCGTTATATGCTACATATGGCTTAAAATAAGAAAAAAAGAACTTTTTTTCGACCTCTCGGATTTTTAAGATTTCTATACATTCGATATCTTAATACACAAGAACAAACCCAAAAGGCAGTGATGGACCTGGGTAATTTCATAGCCGATGAGCTTTCCAGACAGGGTACCACCGCTCCCCTTCTCTTTGATGAAGAAGGCTCAAGTATACTTTGGGCACTTGCAGGATCCGCATCAAGCTATATTTTAAAACAGTCGAATCGCTAAACAAACTTGGCCTGAAAATATCTATGAGGTGCGGGAGAGGTGCGCGTCACTACCGGGTTGGTTTCCATGCAGGAAGAAAAGCAAGAGGCCTGGTCGTCTTACCCTTACCTAACCTACATATTCGATAAAGCAGATAACCAAATTTCACAACATAAATTCTGAACATTGATTCATGAAATTTATCTTGTTAAGATCATAACTTTTGAAGAAGTAAGGATATTATAGCACAAAATAGAATAGGGAATTTTTCCCTAACATGCAATGAGAAGTTTGGAGTATCAAACTTTACTAACGTTTTTTGCAATTCTCTGTATTCACAGGGCTTAGGAATTCTCTTCCATGTATATAACATTTTTAAAATATCTTCACTACTTCAAGACAACATTAAAAGTAGAGTCTCTAATTGACGCCTCTACTTAAAGAACATATTTACTTTGTATTGCTCTCATTTACCACCATATTCATCCTGAGCAGTTGCTCTTTCAATAGTCTCCGCTAAAATCTCGCTTGGTACAACAAATGATTTGAGCTCTTTATCTGTTGCTATACACTCCAGAACACTATTTGTCAAAATTCGTGGGTCTTTTCCACTCTACAACTTGGATAGAACAAATGATGTGGGGAGTTATTTTGACACCCTTACAAATCTTGCTTATTTTCCTAGTGGGAGTCTCGGTCTTTGGATGCTAGAGTAGAGGCTAGAGGACAATCGGTCTGTGAGAAGTTGGCCAGTTGGAGAAAAGCTCGGTGCCCACCAATCAACATTTACAAATAGATAGAACTTGGAGTTGCAAGCGTTCTTAAAAGGGCGTTGGTTGAAACTTAAGCTATAAGCAATAAGGTATTGTCCTGGTGGTGTTAGTGCGGGTGCGTATAGGTGATCCGATGGCAAAGGTTGGGAACCGAGGGCTCAGGATACCGATGCACCACTAAGACTAGGCCCGCGAACACTGGGTAAGCTGCACTGCTAGTGTGTGGGTTCAAATACAATAAGTGGGTATTTTGTGTTAGTGTGCTTGTAAAGGCGTTGTGGCGGCAAGAGGACCGTTCGATGCTGTGTAGAGCGGAAATTCATAGGCGTAACACCAGGATAATCTGGCAGATTAGTATTTAGCCCAGCTAAATCGGTGATTGGTGTGCATAGTAGACAGACCTTTTGATTAGCCCAGGATCCTGGCTATCAGTAACCTCATCCACGGCACGAAAAGTGCGGCTGTTTGGCGACCAAGGCTGGAGCCATTGGAAATATTGTTATTTGCGAACATTAGAGCGCGTTTTGTTGCTCGGTGTAAGTGTGGTGCAAAAGAAATATAAAGGATTCGTGTTCTTAATAATCAGAAGATCCAGCAAATATAAATTTGTGGTGAACGATACAGCAATCCGCTCGTTACAATGACAAACAAGTTTTTATTCGCCAGAATTTCCTGGCAGATTGAATTTTAGCGTAAGCATTCGTTGTAGTGGAATAATTGGCATATAACTTTTGTAGCAACTTGTTTAAGAAAATCTGGTATATACACAGGTTTACTTGGCTCAGAGGACCGCTCGAACCAATTGAGAGCTTGAACCCAAACATACAACGGCTTGAACCTCAAACTGAACCTCAAGTTTTTAAGTATTGTCCCTTCTCTTTTAAACATGTTGTTACTTAAAGAGTATTTACACTTCGAAGCTGCAAATTTCTCCAACTTCGTCTTTATCTTTTGTCGCATTCCGCACATAAGCTGCATATGCTGGGACACATCCATAAATCATGAGACATGCGCCAAACTGGGTCTCAAGGTCTCTTTACCTGGGTCAATCTGCGCTCTGGCTTTATGTCCGACTTTAATTTAATACAAAATCTGAAGGCAAAACTGCAAAATATATTTATGGATATTTGTCAAAGTTGTCAAATCGAATGGCAAACATTTTCATTAAACATGCATAGATAACACCATTGCCATTGTTATCGATATACATATGTATCATGCACATTTATTGAGCAGTTTGCAAAACAATCAAATTGCAGTACATTTAATATGGTGACAGCATTAATAATCACAACAATAACAAAGACACACGTGTGTGTGTGTGTGTGTGTGTGTGTGTGTGGGTGTGTGTGTATGTGTGTATTTCAATAATGCACGCATTTCATTTAACAATATCAATATTCAGTACAAAAATCACTTGACTTAAATTCAGGCAACTGTTAAAATTGTTTACAGTTGATTGAAGCTCATAAATTGAAACAATCGAAAAATGTGTCGCAGAATAACAATTTCGACAAAAACAAATTGAAAACTAAATTAAATTTTATATGAACTCGAATGCCTTTGGTGAGTGTTTGTTGTCGCAATTGTTGTCGCAATTGTTGTGTTTTGGTAATGTGCAGATATTTTTAATCAAAACATATTAAAGGAAGACAAACCAAGCGAAAGGCAAAGGACACTTGTCATAATGTGTCTGCCAGTCGAACTCGAGTCCTTGGCCCTGGGGTCTGTCGGGCACAAAATGGCAGCCAGTTAGCCAGATTGTTGTATAGCTGTTTCCTGGCAAATCCTGGCAGTAAATTGCATGTTTATTTCGTATGAAATTTATTTGGCTTTACTTTTTGCACAGCATACAATAAAATGCATAAATTGCAATGTAGCACACAGATAGTAGGCTATAATAACACAAGCCAACAAAATTTAAGCCCATGGTTTAAGTATGCACTCTTCGGTAACGATTTTTTGAGAAAAACAAATTCTACGAAAAACCGATGTATAAGTTCTTTAGCACTTTCTTACCTACGATATTTGAAGCGATGATCAATATTTGATTAATCGATAAATAAATCGTAAAGCGTTTTCACTAAGATTAAACATGTTTGTATTGAATTCATACTATAGACCAAATATATGAAAAATTAGAGTGTGTGGGAGATGCAACGCATCTTTCCCCCTATTAGGGTTTCAACATATGCCTGACACTTGATCCGATTACTCTTCTGCAGTCAAAATATTAATGAAATCTGAAAAAATCTTTATATTTTCATGCAATGTTTATTTTTCTTTCGAATACACAAATCTTTCGTTTTCTATAATAGCAGCGTATACTCTGTGCATCCTATCTGCAATGATTCAGTTGATATTCTATTTGAAGTTTTTAGGAATGCTTACAGTTGTTTTTTGTTTGCACGGTTTGTGAGGGAGTTTGCCAAATGTGAGTATTTATGACAAGGGAGGAGGAAGGTTTCATAATCTTCAACATTTTGGTGCCGTCATAAATTGCCCCTTGACATACAGCATAACGTTATACCAGCGCCATCTAGCGTATTTTCATGCTCATTGATTTTTAGCATCACGGCATGTATGCGGCGTACGAGTCGATTTTACCTATTAGAAGCTTCACATAAAAAATTGAAATAAAACGACAACAAATGTTTGGGCCAGAGTATATTTGCTCCAAGTGCATATTTTTTGTTGGCTAGTGTAATAATAACTCAAACTTGCACTTAAGGCCAACTTTGTTGTCTTAAGATATAGTTGAATTTATATAGTAGAGTGTATAGTGCCATAGTACCATAGTAATATATAATGCATTGTTGTTGTTGTTGTTGCATTCTTACTATATAAATTGAGCTTACTGCCAGTTTTTGTAGATGGCGAAGTTAAAACGATTCGAGAGCATGCAAGAAATTGAGCAAATATTTATTTCGACTTTTGTGTTGCATGCAAATAGGCGCATTGTGTGTGTGTGTGTTAGTGTAAGTGTGTGTGTGTGTGTTGCAGTCGCACCTGCTACAGATGCAGTTGCAGCTGGCAAGCTTTAAATGTTTATTTTAATTGAATTGTTGCCAAGGACTTGCCGGGTCCAAGGCTGTGCCAGGACATACACTGTTTTCGTTGTTTTGTGCCATGACTACAGTTTGTTATCGTTTGTGTGCATCTCTCTATGGGTGTGTGTGTGTGTGTGTGTGTGTGGGTAAAGTAGCTGCTAATTACATATGCAAATTAAATTTTAAATGCCACTGCAAATGACATTAAAATCATAATTTAAACAAACTAATTATTTATTTAGTTTATTTGTTGTTTGTTAATTCAAATGTAAGCACATCGAAAATGCAAAATTTGTTGATCGAGAATGCATTTAATTGAAAATCTAAGAAAAGCAAATATTTCACTATGAAATTTAAGAACTTTTGTTTGCTTGAGTGAATATTGTTGGTTGGAAGGGAAAATTATTACATATTGCACTCAATTTGTTTATAGTTCTTGCAACTATTCACTTATAAGAAGTAGAGTTTACATTTTAAATTAAATTACAAATGCCTAGTATTCGAATATTAAAATCTAAACTTTGTAAAAAAAATTATAAATGTATATAGAATTGACTGATTAAATAGTATATAAAAACAAAACGTTGGCCTGCCTTAGCCCCCTAAAATGTCATGCCTCGGCGGCGAAAGTTCATTCAATTTACGTTTGGGACAGGAACAAGTGGTCCCTGGATAAACCAACACTCACCGATGGTATCTTCTTCTTTACAAACGGTTGTTTCAGAACCGCTCAATATAAAAAGTGCTTTTAGTCTCTCGGACAGCTGCAGCGTTCTTCAGGTGAAAGTTTCAGCCATAAACATGCCACTTTCTTGCCTCAAAGACTCTACTAGCATTTCAAGCAATGTCAACATATATGGTGTAATATTAATTATTAATTAATAGTGATAGCCAAGTTATCGCCGAACTTAATATCGGCAAGGAAAAGTCCCAAATCTCTACACGAGATAGCTCAATAATTTGTTCTTATCCTGATATGAATTCCAGGACACCGGGACATAAAAGGCAGCGATGTAGCAGATGAGCTAGTGAGACAAAGCACAACTTCTTATTCTTCTTTTCCTTCTCAACTGTCCATAACAATCCGTTATCGTGTTACGGCCTGATGTAAATACACTCTTTCATTGGAATTGTGGTTTTAGGTGTTGGATCTTTTTTGAGTCCTGGGGTGGCTCTACTGATCTCGAAAGAACCCAGCGCCATTGTTAGTCGCCTCATAAGAAAAGCTTTGACCTGCTGAGGTGGTATTCTCTAACCCGCTCACCACACGGGCAACTATTTTCTGAGAGAGAGAATAGGCATCCCTATGGCCACCTGAAAACCAGAAATACGTAAATTTCTTAAACTAAAAGTATATTTTAAATGGCAAAATGGGTCAAATGGTATCATTGCTTGGCTAACTTTGATAGAACTAAATAATAAAAGAACTGCTGAGCTTTGCTCTCTTAGTAACGAGAGATGCTTAACCGTTATTGGAACCACTACTGGACACTGGCTCTAGTCGGTGTCCATGCAGCTGGGCTTCTTGCACCCTACAATATATCTGCAGAAGCTGCGCAGATGAGAAAGCGGAACGAACAGCTGATCACTCCCTTACGCTTTTCTTTGATTTTTTTGCTCTTGTCCAGCCCTCCGCAAAAGACGGCTCAAACACCTGGGTAGATACTTCTTAAACAGCTGCTGTCGGAAATTGATCGAAAGCGTATAGCGCACATTATGTCTTATGTGCGGAAAAGAACAAAAGGATCCGAGGTCATCTAATTTTGCCAGTGTGAAATTTGGCAGCCGTTCCAACCTAAACAAGGAAGCATACGTTTCGAACAGACACTGAAGCCGATGTCTTTGTGAAAGCCATCTGCATTAGAAGTTGTATGTTCCTTGTACTTTTATTACAGATAAATTATTCGTAGACTATAATTACAAACTTGTTAAGCATTGTCAAGGTACTCCTGCTAACCAATTAGAGCTTTAACTAATTCATGAACTTTATCTGCATCCAAGAGTGCCGTCAAACGCACACATAAAATATAAGAGCTGCTTCGTTCTCATTGTATTTCATAGCAAATTCGTACAAAGTACTCAAAATTCTTCACGCAGCAGACAACTGCCTCTTAAAACAATATAAAATGGCCGCAGGTCAACTCACACACACACACACACACACACACACACACAGACACACACACACTCTTAGCATGTCACTTGAGCTACATGTATGCATGTGTGCGTACAATTTGTAGCATGTCTCTGGGCGCAAATCACTTGGCATGGCCATAACCATAACTTGCATATGGGCGAGTTGACCAACAAACGCACTGCTAATAAATTTATATAACTATGCAGCTGTAAAGTAAACAGTTTATATATCGTAAAATGGTGTGTGTGTGTGTGTGTCATAGTGCCTGGGCAATTTCCGGTTTTGGAGTTGACAGAAATGGGCCGGCAGAGTGTCCATCAAACCGTCAGCAGGCATAACTGTAGCCGCAGCCACTGATAAGATGCGCAAAAGCAATTTACGTAAACTGTCAACGACAAATTCGTTTTGAAGGAGCTTCAAGCTGTCAGCGCCAGTGGCTTCACTTTATGTATTCACTGGAATTAAGCTATAGTAGAAATAATACACATGCTCTGAGTTTTTCGGTCATGTTTTGTAATTAAGGCAAGTAACAGCCGGTTGACAAGCTAATACCGGAACTAATCTCAAGACAAGTGCAGCAAGCAGTGCCACTGCTTGAAGCTTTAAGCAGCTTCTCAAGCAGTCGCTCTAATTCCTGCGCCTTATAATGTGGTCGAAAAATATGGCACTACCCAAGACACGCGACCTTACGCAAGTGCGCCGTGCATTGAAACTGTAAACACAGTTACAGCCCGCATTAACGCACACAAACTTGTGATCACCACGATGCATCATCAACAAGCTGTGTGCGCCCCCCTGCACATTACGAAAGTTATCGCTATCAGTGTTCAACACAAGCGACTTGTTCCAGTCCATGTAACTGAGATGATACTTGCAGGGCCTAAGCTTTTGCTTGCCCTCAAAGATGGCCTGCCAGTCAACGTACTGGTATTTGCTATTATGACGCGATAGACGCAAACTCTGCTCCAGATCCATATAGCTGGATACATCCAGGCCCAAACTGGAGCGTGTCAGCAGAAATAATATAGTCTGTATGGGGATTACAATGATTTTGATATCAAGCACAAAGCTAACATCACTTGCCGATATTTTTTTTTGTATCAGTGGTTTCTCGCGTTTGGCTATTTCCATGAGCACCCGATCTTTACCGTCATAGTTTTCGCTAAAGATCTTGCCATCGCTGAAACAACTTGGTAGTAGTTCTGACTCTTGATGTTTGCGCTCATCTTCGAAATCGTTACGCGAGAGCACATGGCCCATGACACTTTTGCAAGAATGTTGCACAAGCTTGCGGCTAACTGTCGTGTTGCGTATATAGCGTACATCGTCGGCGCCAATAAAACTATCCAGATATTCTTCATAAGTTTTGAAGTTGAGCAGATTACGTGCCATGTTAGTGGAACGAGTAACACTGTGCAAAAAGTACAGTTAATAATTTGTAAGAATTGTGAGTGTAAGCAAACAAAAAACAAAACAGATATTAATATTAAATAAAAATTAATAGTAAACTTTGACAACTCACATACAAATTCAGGGAAATAAACTTTTAGCTATAGTTTGCATATATTTTTAAAGAATTTATTGTAACAATTTGATGTATAAACGGTATATAGTATAGTAGAGGTATAAGAATAGTCAACGCTCTCGACTGATCTTCTCGATCTTCTGTGAACTCTGCTAACCAGAATTCGGCAATAACCGTCAACCTTTTCAGCGTGTCTGCAAAAAATCGGCTATTGCAGGAAACAATAATAAGAGGAACGCAAAAGGTCAATGCTCAACCAAAACCATTTTTTTCAGTTTCCATTCGCTCATGTTTTTCCAGGACCACTTTGAAGATAAATAACTGGCAAAAAGTATTTTGTATACACACATGACTTGTGAGCTGTGTGTGCGTCTGAAACAACCCTTAATTAAACCAAACATATTTAAATATAATTTAAATAAACCAAATGGTTTAAAACAGTGATTAACTTAAGTATAAGCTTTACATCTATGTTGTTTATTTACATTTGTGATTTTAAATTATTATTATTTAAAAATATGTAAGTTGAAAAGCCTTACGAGAAACTTACTAACTTAGACTATAACAAGAGATAATAACAATACATAAAATATGTATGTCTCATGCCTTGCCTCATGCGCACAACTATTTCTCTACACCACACAACAAAAACAAAGAAAGGCCCTTTTCTCCTTCTAGTTTGTTCTTTTTAGTCTTTTACGAGCACATATTTTGTATGCACGTGACCAAATGATTTCTGTTAAGCTGTTTCTGCAACACCGGTCAAAATTTTTGCTCAACCATTAACACAAGACCGAATACACAAGCGCAGCGAGAAAAAGTGTTCGGCTCAGAGCGAAACCGAGCTGATATTCATTTTTCCGGAGTGTTCGGTGAAGAGAACGCATTCAAAATATGTGTTGACTGTTATTAGTGAACTCTGCCGCTAATTTCATACGAACGTAACACCATCCAAGCGTAATAACAGTTTCCAAGTCGAAAATCAGTACAATTTTTCGTATATTTGCTAGTTGTGAAAACGTGTATAATATGATCGTGATTTTCATATGTCACGTCAACAATTAAAAATATCATTGCTGAGTATCTTATAGAGTAAAGAAACTTCTGATACTCCAAAAGCAGTCATTGCGTACTATTAAATGTTTCCACTGATACTAGCTCAAGACACTCGCTGTGAACTCTAGCTAAAAAATAAAAACAGAAAGCGACTTGCAAATTCCCGATTAAGAATCCTCACAGATTCTGGGCCAGATCGACTAGGGAAATAGCTGAGGTATTTGCAGAGGCTTTGTTAGCAGCTCAACAAGCAGGCAAAGTTAGCTTCAGCTCTTACTCGACTGTCTACTGTCTCTGTTGAACCCATCACAGCGGAGGAAATCTACGAACTGATTAAAAAGCTTAAAACCGGATGGGCGCCAGGTGGAGACGCCCTAGACAACAGAAGACCAAAGGCTATGCCACTCTCTTGGTCCTTGTATTCACTGCTGTGTTGAGATAGAAAGAAAGCGAGGATCCGTATTGCCCTGATAAATGGAAAAAGCGCTTCCTCTGGTTCACGGAGCAATAAGCTTGCTGTCCACGGTTGTCAAAGTCTTCGAACACCACCTGTTTATCTGCTTGTTGTCCATAAGAGCATTTAGGAAAAAATACATCCTTTTCAATTTGAGTTTCGAAAGTTCAACGCATAGAGTAATCAATTTTATACTTGAGGGCTTTAAAGACATCGAGTACCTGCTGGCAGCATACTTAAACATGAAACAACCTTTCAACAGAGACTTCTTTGACTCTGCAAAGTCAATCCTCTGTCGCTGCCTCAACTAGTGCGTAGCTATTTGACGGACCATTCCTATTCGTTGATGTTTGATGATGAGAAAGCTTGCGTCAGGGTCATCAGGACGAATTTTCCGCTGGCTCTGAAATCGGGTTAGAGATGGGCTTGATGGGCTAAATAGGAATTCGCTCTTACCCGCAGTTCCGAAATTTTAGTCTGACTATAAGATCAGCCTTATGTAAGCGAATTTCATTGTTTTAAACTTTTGCGAATTAAATTTAAAAGTTTAACGTAAAGCAATTCACTCCGCAAATTCTTGCTAAATGTAATTAACGGTAAGACAAAGTAACTTTATTTATTTTTCAAATTGATTCAAAGGTTTCTATACGTTTATAATGCTATTATCTACTCTTGCATGTAAATTTCGTCACTAGCTTTTCTTTAAGAATTTTGTTGATTAAATATTATGGAGCAAACATACGAGCAAATGCAAAGGACTGCTGTTTAACATATTTAATAAATGGGAAAAGTTTATAATGGCTGCCACAAAGGCTCAGCTCAGCTCCGTTCGGGTCAGCTCCGCTCCACTAGACTCTACTCTATATATCGCCATGTCAAAGTTTTGCATACTTTCAATTAAAGTTTTGTATGAAACTGTGCAACATGAGTGACGTGTTGTAACACACACACACACAGACATGCACAGACACGCACATGTGTGGTGCCACACATATGCCGACCACACATTAAACTAATTACACCATAAACATTTAACTGCAGTAAAATTTCATTTTCAGCCTGCAAGTATGCAATAATTTTTTTTTCATTTACTGCAGCGCACAACTTTTTACTGCTGCTTTTAGGTCTTTCCATTCAACACAATACAAAAATGTTTAGGGTGTGTGTGTGTGTGTGTGTGTGTGTGTGTGTGTGTGTGTGTGTGTGTGTGTGTGTGTGTGTGTGTGTGTGTGTGTGTGTGTGTGTGTGCGTCAACTTGCTATTTAAACACACTTTCCGTTTGCCACTGCCGCTGCTGCGAGCGCAATTAACATGCTGCCAACACTTGACGACGCCGACGTCGACGTCGACGCTGACGTTGAACTCGACTCCGACTTGGCTGCAGCCGCTCGTTTGCGTGCTTTGTCACAGTTTTGTGCGCTGTCACTGAGCCAAGGCAAGACGCCACACACACACACACACACACACACACACACACACACAGACTTGCAGCTTGCCGCCTCAAGCGCGCAAATTGCTACTTCACTTGCCCCAAACCGTCGACGACGCCAACGCCAACGCCAACTCCCACGTCTGCAGCGTGGAAGGCACTGTAAGCATTTGTGTCACACTGCGCACTGTTCGCTGCTATTTTCACTTTACTTCAGTTTACTGCCACTTCCAGTGGCATGACCAACAGCGGCAGCGGCAGCAGGAAGAGTAGTTTGCCACCAGACATTGCCACTACCAGCGTTACCGCCAGGACGCCATTGTTTGACTTGGTCATTAGTAAATGTACTTTTCCTAGCGTAAAAAGGAGTTAAGTGCGCACTCTAAGGATTTATATGAAACTCTGTATATGTGTGCTGAGACTATGAATGACGTACTTTACTCGCCATGGTTCTGCCTTAAGTGGGCATTTTTGATGAATGGGGCAAGTTGTTTAGCAATTGGGCAACTTAAGTGGGTTGCAATAGTTTCATTAATTTATGCTTCTCCTCTGCTTTATTTGTTCTCAAACAACTTCACACTGTGGAGCGAGTTAAATTAAGCAAGAAGTATCGAGTAAACGCTCTGTTGGCGCATACACTTGAATAAATTGTGTTTCAAATAAAAGGACTTTGCAGTTGAATGTTCTCAGGGTGGACAACCCTTTTGCTTTTAACAACGTTTGTGATTTATAAAGGATTAAACAAAAATCCTGTCTAATGTCACTGTCGCTTAGCTTGGCCAAATATTTGTGTTTTGTCTGAAAATTACTTGGAAAAATTAGGTCAAATTTTTGATTTTGAAACACAACTTTTGGTGGCAAAGAGGTGAAACGACTCGAGGTCAAGTTTGGAAAGCAGAGTTAGTCGGTTGGTATTTGCAAAAATACGCTAAATGATACTTTTTTTGTCGAAATCAACAACTATGCATGTCTGGCGCTGTGGTTGGAACTTGTATCGAACATTGATGCTACTTCGTGGCCTCACAGTCAAGCAGCACAACTCTGACAATTGTCAGAATTGTTGTTGACACAAGAAATCTTATATGGTTCTTGTGCGTGGAGCAATCGAAAATGAAACTCTACCGTTCTCAATTTTCAAAAATCCGTCAGCATCTTGTAGCTTTCCGTAATTAGTCCTAAACGGATTGCAGATTTTATCTTTGCATGTGGATAGACATTGCCCTGACCTTGTTTACTTAAACGAAAAAGACTTTTAGATCCCAATGCATCATCACAAGTTAGTTGAAAGAGAAAGATTAAAAGAGAAACACAAAGAACTCATATCATACAATATCTCAAAATGTGCGCAAAAGTACTTCGAAATGTTTTGGGACTCCATTGAATGAAGACGATATTCCGTTCACATCTAGTATTAACGACTGGCTGGAAACATCTTCTGAAGAAGCCAGAAAAGTGATATTGCTTCTATTTAAAAACAATTTGGCTTATTCATATTCATGTAGTTCATTTTTATGATTACGTTATCATAGAAGAGGGGGAGAGGGTTCGAACTTCTGATTATTCTTGATTACAAGGGATGGAGGGAGTCGAAAATTGGTTGAACCCATTTTAGTAGTATTACCCCGTTGCTTTCGCTCAGTGCATAAAAAGTCTCCAGGCCAACTGAAACGATCAAAATTATTAAATAAATTGCCTTGGCCTGCATGTTCAGCAAATACAAAGACAGCACCGCCGTGCCATACATCTTGGTAAAGAAATCAAAGCCACATAAATTGTACATATAATTCAGGCCAAAATGGGTTGGACTATGCTTTCCATATGGTTCGCCGGGGAATTGTAATAAATATGATGCCGGTCGGGAGCCGAGAGTGCAGCGAGAAATGCAGCTAAACTCGAAGCGAGGCGCAGACAAGGCAAAAGAATCATCACTTATTGTTGACCGCAATAGAGCTTTAAACTGCAGACAGAGCGAGAAAGAGCCGTAGAGAGAGTGGGGAGAGGGGGATTAGGGGGTGTAGGGGGAGTGAGGGTTCGTAACGGCGCCTGAGTCCTTTACAGAGCCCGCAATCGATCAAATGGAATTATGTCTCAACACAATTGTAAATAAATCTTTGCGGCTATGTGGACATGAATGGTCCACATTGGGGCCAAAAGCTCAGCCGCCATATCACAGACTCAACCGCTCACAAACACACACTAACACACCGCATGTCTGTGTGTGTGTGTGTGTGTTGCAAGATTGAGTGGTAATGTGTGCAAATCTAAAGCTGTGCCTCTGCCCCATGTTGGCCAAGTTGTTGTCGCTTGTTAGTTGTTGGTCTGTTGTTCGGTTTGCTTCACTTGGTTTTCATTCCAGACTCAGTATTCTCATCGTTGCTGTTGTTGTAGCTGTTATTGCTGTTGCTGTTGACATGTTGGTAAATTGGTCCTTAGCTGATTGCATCGATTGCTGCCAACGCACTTATACATACATATCATGGATAGCATTTGGTCGAGCGACCGAGCGGCCGCTTGTGCATTTCGAAACTGGAATTAAATCTAAATACCGGAAATTAATCTGCTCAAAGACACAAATGCAATATTATTCAAAGTGATTTTACAAGTGTCGTTGTCATTAGGAAATTGCCTGGCAGGCAGATAAGTGCCGAACAACCGTCGTCACCGTCTAGCTAGCTGTCTCTCTTTCACTCTCGGCCACACGCACATGCCGTCACTTTCTATGCTTGTGCGGTGGAGCCACAAAACATTTTATGGCCTGAGGCATTTGGTAGTCGACGATTTTCAACGGAATTTATAATGCGTATCGATAATGATTTGTAATTTAAAGCCCAAATAAATAAATATCCGGCAATTTTCGTTGCCGAAATGTAACAAGGATAGCGAGGATATATATATAGGAGACGCATAAGTATGCTATACAAAATGCGCGAAACATGAAAAGTCTTCTTTAACATTCCCTTTATACTCTCTACTTAGTTAATGGCATTATAGGCTTATCAAGAAGTTTGTAATGCAATAAATATGTCGTGGTGGAGCCCATTAAGGAATAACATCGCTACAACAAGGACCTTCTTTTTCTACATATCTGTTTAAATCCGAAATGGAACAAAATTAAAAACAAGCCGAATAAGCCGAACGCCGAAGTCTCATACTATAAATAGCCGAATATCTACATTATACTAACAGAATAGTTACCTTATATTATCCAAATAAACGGAAAACCGAATTGTAGTCTTAGGGCCGAATATACCAAATATTCATTAGTAACCAAACTATAGCTGTTTTGTAATATTATCCGAATAAGCTGGATACCGAATATTTGCCTAAAACAGAGCGAACAAACCGAATACCGAATAGTTGCCACTTCTCTTCTCTTTTGTTATTCCGCATACGGCCAAATAGTACAGAAGTATTCCAGCTGATGTTGAAATTTTTGTATTGGTACTTAAAAGCTGTTGAACATTTACTATAGAAATTCAGGAAGTAGACTTAGACGATTGGGATGGCTATTCGTCCATCAAAATTTCTTTATTATTGGCGTTTTCGCCAAAGACTACACATGAATATTTATTACTCGGCCGAATAGTAGCTACTCCAGTCGAATGCGTTGCAGTTTTGCATAGTATGTAATAATCGGCGCTTCGACCCAAATTGCCATTTCTTGGCCATTCTGCTAACTGCCGAAAAATAGGCATTATTTGGTATTACAGCTCGACAACACTGTCGTATATGCATTATTCGGCAGAATAGTGTTTATTATTTCGAGCCTCACACGACAGCGTTTAAGTGTCGTATAGTTTGTAGTATTCGGTGCTTCGGCCCCTAATGCATTTTTTTAATTTCTTGGGTATTCGGTTGTTGACTATTTTCAACGTTTCGGCTGATTCAACGGGTCATATTCAGCATTCGTCTGTTTATTAGCATTTATTCGTTGTTTAAGTCGAGAGCGTCAACGTGTTCTGAACAATCGGGCAAATAGTAGGCAGTATTTTTCGCTTCATTCGATAGCGAAGCTTTTATAATAATGGGTAATCGGCACAAAGTGTACAGCGCTTTTCTCTAAGAATTGTCGAATTTGGTGCCAAATTTTAACTCATTTCATTGTTCGTTAACGATTGTTGCTCTCCCTTCATTAAGCTGGAATTTGAAATATTGGGTAATGCCTTTTTATAGCTTCGGCTAAACATTCTGTTGGATGCTATGTACGAACACATCCATAGGTTAAGGATGTCGACTAAAACTTTTATCTAATTTCACTTTGATTCAAAATTCCAGTTTTGTTTTAAAAAACTTTCGTATTTAATATTATTAGTGTTTAACCTTATCCACTTAGCTTATTTAAACAAAACAGCTTAACAAGTAACGTAACTGCACTTATTATTTTTAAAATTTCTCGAAATATCTTATAATCCAGCCATCTTCAACTTTCATATTGTTACAAAAAGAGCATACAAACTTCTTTACTTTCAAATTACGTTTCGCCATCATTTGGTGTTTCTTTTCTTTTACAACACCGTCCCAAAGGCAGAGAGAAACTTATCGCATAATCATGATGCTGGTTAACGAAAACAACAACAACATTAACTGTATCAACGACAACAACAACAATAACTACACAAGACAGCAGAGTACTTATATTATCAGACACGGCGAAAATAAGAGCGAGCAACAAAGAGAAATAAAAATACATTCTACCTTTCTAATTTTGCTCGTTTCATTTTCAACATTAATTTGTTTCTTGTAAAATGCCGACGGCTTTGTGCAATCAACGTGTAGCATGTAGAAGCGAACCCGCTAGCAGGCAGACTCCTTGTGGCATATGGCGCAGCGTTTTGGGCAGGAAGCTTTCGAAGCTGCCGGAAATTCGATAGCAGGAAATGAGGCAGCCGCCATTTGGTTGGCCGATGTTGGCTTCAATGCGGCAACGTGGCGTATGTGTAATGCATAGTAACCACAACAGAAGCGGCAACAGCAACAGATAATCAGGCGACAAGAGCGGGAGAGAGCGGTAGAAAGAGGAAGAGGAAGAGAGGAGAGACTGACAGGCCAGACAGCTAGTCAAGCAGTCAAGCATGTTGTCGACGTCATAAGGAACAAGCGTTGATATCCACTCAATGTTAATCACATGTGTGTGTGTGTGTGCGTGTGTGTGCGTGTGTGTGTGTGTGTGTGTGTGTGTCCGTGTAGGCCTCGGTAAGTTACGAAGCAGCTGCTTGATGTCAGTCCATTGTCAGCTGTTGTCTTCATGTTACCCCTATTAAATTGACGCTTTTTATGCCAGCCATATTAATTTTTTCGCCATATTGATAGCAAAGTTTGATAGCCATTTCCTGTCGTCTCTCTGTTCCCGTGTCTCTTGTCTATTGTCTGTCGATTTCGTTTCTTTTCAATCACGTGCCATAAGGCGCACTTATGTGATATCATTATCATTATGTTATTTTGTCATTTGTAACACGCTTCATTGAATGCCCAATTAATTTGGCAGCTGCAAGACACAGAGCATTATAGAGGCAGAAAGAGCGCGTGAGTGAGACCGAGCTCAAAGAGCATATCCATCTAATTTTGTGGTTGAATTTTTAGTTTTATTAGATTTATCTAAATGTATTTTTGTTGCATGCAACAAATATTCTTTTGATCTGGCGACTAAATAAACTGTTTTTATATTTCGTTAAGGTTTCATTTTTATGATTCTGACAGTCTTTTGAGCATAGTGTGATTATATAACACAATTAAATTGGTATCAATTCAAAGATAGTTTGAGCGACTAGCGTACCTATACCCCCCGTGTGGTGAGCGGGTTAGAGAATACCAACTCAGCAGGTCAAAGCATGTCGTTCTTTCGAGACCAGTAAAGACACCCCAGGCCTTAAGAGGGCTGTGCGAAGGGTTAGGGATCCACCACGTAAAACCATAATTCCAAAGAATGTATTTACATCAGGTCATAACCCGATGACGGGTTATAACGGCCAGTAAAGAAGAGGAAGAAGCATACCTCTACTGCGTAGGTAACCACCTAATCAGTTTCTAGTGGTTACCGTATTCTATATTCTCGAACATATCGCATTAATCTTGTAGGTTTGCCTTTTGGGAATTCTAAGCAGACGGTCGTAATTTACAAAATGATTGGCAACGCACTAAATCCTTGACTAAAGTAACATTACCTGCGCTCAGTTGGAGCCTTAGTTCGACCTTTGGACAAGCAGTTTCCTCAGACAAATGTTGATATCACCTAGAAATTGGTTATAAACGGCTGAAACTGTGTCTATGACTGACCTAATACCTGATGCAGACGTTTAAATCACTGAAGGCATATTAAGCTGTGCAATAGTATCGAGAAATATCAGACCTATCATAGTTTGAGAACTCATACCTTTATACCTTCATACCTTTTTATACCTAGAAGCACTTGGAGTGCTTCTTTTTGGTTCAAATTTATGGAGCCGGGATCGGCAGCGGCTTAAATGTGTTAAACACTTTGATAACTTTTCTTTGCCGACACAAAAATACTATTGTAGTGACTCTAATTCTGCCAACGACTATGCTGCCGCTGCCGTTTCCTGTTGTAGAGTCTAAGAAAGTTATCGAAAAGTATAAGCTAACGAGAATTTTGCGCTTGGCTCTAGTTTTTATACCTTTCATAAACGTGAAAGAACAACTCCCACGTGCAAGTCCCTCTATTTGGGAGATTGCAAAAACGCGAAGCAGCAAATAGCTATAACTTTGGGTGTAAATTTGCTTGTTTAAAGTTAAAAGTTTTTCTGTGTTCTTACTTAATTCTTAATCGTTTATAATCTTAATATTTAAAAGTGAATCAAGGGCGCTTCAACCTTCATATTCACTTTAAGATCAACAAAGCTTTTGGTAAAACTCAACACATTTTCAGATGTTTATTCAAAAACCTTAAACGTGAAAACTATGGCAGATTCTAGAGATGTTGCGTAATTAAATTCCTCTTAACCAACTTTTCAGTAACTTCTAACCAAGTAACACATTTTCTTTGCATATCCTAGATTAGTTTTCATTGGAAATTGCTAGCTTAGCTTACTTTTTACCCAAAAGTTTTCATTTAGACAAGTTATGAGCGCAGCAACAGAAGATTAAGACATAAAACCCATTCACTTGGTAAGCTGTTTTAAAAATGTATAAGTTTGGGTGATAATTATTTACAAATAGAATGCAACCTCAATACAATAATAGTGTAATAGGATTACAAGCAGAGCTTTTCCGAGCTTCATCAGACGGTAAAAACACATTGCTCACGAGCATTGCAAATCCCAGCAGTTAACCACACAATTTTGTTATTTTTGTGGTGTAGAAAATGTATCTTACTTGCTGCATGCCACAGACAACATAAAAGAAATTTCATTTGGTTTGCTGTCAGTGCTCATTTGGCTGCTAAAAGGCAGTTGGGTCCAGAACAAGGATCTCTGCAGCCCCCCCACACACACACACACACAGAGAGTGGGTGTAGAGCAAAGACTACTTTGGAGCCGGTTGGCAGTTTATTTTTGGGTGCATTTTAGGACTATCAAAACAAAAGTGAATAAGTTGTTGCTGTGGAATTTATGTTGTGTTTACTTAAAACTACAACTTGAAAGGACGATACTGTGGGGTTAGCTAGTTGTATGTCCTTCTGGCTGTCTCGTTGTCTGTCTGTCCCTCTAACCGTCTGTTTGGCCAAGTGTCGTTATCAACTTGCTGCCTTATGTTTGTAGGGTAAAGCAATGTAAGCAATGACGACAAAAGAGCCAAACTTAATGCCAGTTTACAAGCCAAAAAAGGATAAGCATATTTGTTTGTGCACACACACACACACACACACACACACACACACACTAGCATCTACTATAGAGCTGTGCGTGTAACTCAATTTGTGTTATTTAAAGCAAGCTTAGCATACTTTAGGGCGCCGCCAAATGTCATTTTAATCATGCTTCCTGTTTCTTAACAGTAACTTGTTTCCTCTCTTTGCCGAGTCCTCGAGTCCTTGCTCGTCCTTTGTACTTTTGGGACACTGTTGCTGCTTCATTGCATCTGACGCTGGCTTAATAATACCCAAAAGCGTTTCGCCGAAATTGAAAACTCGTGCAAATAATTTGCATAATGCGCGGCGTCTTGCTGCTGCCACCACACACACACACACACACACACACACACACACACACACAGACTAACACGTACTGCGCACAAAGGAAAGTTAACTGTGCTTTTGGCAACTTCATGACGCAATGCTGTCAACAAGCGTATTCAGCTTTCCTCATATTAATATTTTGTATTATTTATGCATTTATAAGTATTTATTTACATACCATACATTATAGCGCACAGTGGTACAAAAACGCTGCCTAGAAGTAACTGTTTATAGTACATACAAAAATAAAAAATAAAGAACTGAATAAATTGCTACATATTATTTATAAAAAGAAGCACACATTGTGTAGGTCTAAGTTCCTCTTTTATGGCGTAAAGTTTCTATTTCAGGTGATTTAAAAAAACGATTTTTTATATTTTATCATCACAAAAGTTAAGTTAAATGAAGCAGTGAAAATATTGCCACCACTTTAGCTTTTGCCTTTTTGTTTCAACTTAAAAAGCTACGAAAAACTTTAGAAACTCTACTTTTTGGCATGGAGAATATGAATTCGTAAACGAAAGTCAAGGCACTGCTGTAAAATTCGTATAATGAATCTGAATGCCCCGACAGAGGACATCGACGATGCGACTAAAGATGCGTTCTACAATAGACTACGGTCTTTCTATGACCGCTGCACAGCCCAAGGTTAGAAGAGAGCGCATCTTTGACCTACAATTCAGCCTATACCAGACCAGCTCAAACAGCAGGCCAAGGTTAATTGACATCGTCACTGCTCAAAACATGGTAGTCTGTGGTACAAGATTTCAATATCACGATATTCACAAGGCTACATGGTTGCCTCCTGATCCTCCTTACAATCAAACAGATTCGTCATGTCGTGATCGATGGATGGCATGCTTCTTGTGTGCTTGATGTTCCTACATTAAGAAGAACAACATCAACTTTGACCATAATCTTGTTGCATCAAAGGTTCGCCTGCGGCTAAGCAAAGTGAAGAATATGAGCGCCAACGCGCAGCCAAAGCTGGAGATCACAAAGCTGCAATCCCAACAGACTGCCTAAGCATTCTCCGCTCAACTCTCTGAGCAACTCACTTTACCTCCCTCAGAACCTGATAGTGCCGAGGTACTTTCATAGCATATATCCCACTCCTTGCATACTACTAAAGAGCAGGAATGACGTTGGCAAGTTTTACCAAAGAGTCAGGCGTCTGACTGAATGATTTAGTACCGGTGCGTCTTCCTGTAGAGATGCAGAGGGAAATTTAGTAGTGGATGCACAGTGTGCAATGAGGATGCGGAGGGAGCACTTCTTCGATATACTATCGGGCGGTCAGGAGAATAATGCCGCTTCAGGAGTTAACTTTCCGACATTCGAAATCATAGATGACGGCATGGATATACTGCCGCAAAGCTATGACCAAGTCAGGGTCGCGAGGAAGCCGCTCAAGAACAACAAACAGATGACTTGCCTGCAGAGTTTTTCAAGATTGGCGGCAATGAGCTGGTAAAGAGATTTTGCAAAATATGGCTAGATAAAGAAATCCTATGATTGGAACCCTGGAGTCTTCTGCCTTGTCCTTAAGAAGAATGATCCCACGGTGTACGCGGTATCAGTCTTCCTATTGAAATGGGTGCAAAACAAAGTACACCTTTGCTTCGAATACAGAGACGCTGCAGTTGGACTCTCAGATTGATGTTACAAACTATACTTTTGATGTGGTCCAGGATTTTGTTTACCGGCACTACCGTCACAATGAAAAGCGATGTCAGCATAGAGATCAAGCGTATAATTACTTTTGCCAATAGATGCTACGTTGGTCTCAGTAGGCAAATGAGTAGTAGAGATCACTTTCGCCAGATAAAACCAACATTATAAGACGCTCATCCTTTTTGTTTTCTGTATGGTGCTGAAGCATGGATGATGACGCAATCTAATGAAAATGACCTTCGAGTATTTGAGCGAAAAGTACGCCGTAAGATCTTTGGCCCATATTTAAGCGAATTAACATTCAGTGGCTCTGTTGGGTAGTTGCTGTAGATGAAGAAGTCACTGCAAAAAAGGTTTTCAATGCCGCTGTTTACAGGAAGTCGACGAAGTGCAGGCCATGCCTCAGTTTGAAGGAGTAAGTAGAGTGCACACTAGCTACCTTAGGTATCACCGGTGAAAAATCAAGCTGCGTCCTTTTTTCCCTGAAGGCTGGACAGTGCCCCACCTTTTTAATGAATGGTTCTCCAATACCAATAAAAAGATCTCAGCCTTATTTGGGAATTCATCTCGATTCAAAGCTACGGTGGAGCGACCATATTCGCGCTATAACTTCGAGGTGCACAACAAAAATATCTAAATTGGACTGGCTTATAGGCAACAGTAGTAAGCTCTCGACCCGCAACAAAACCACCTTGTACAAAAGTCTTGTGGTGCCCACTTGGACGTATGGCATCCAGATTTGGGGTACTGCCGCCAGATGTCACATGCTAAAAATCCAAATCATGCAAAACAAGGCTCTACGAGCAATTGCGAACGCCCCTTGGTACATTCGAAACCGGATCATACACCGCGACCTCGGCATACCATTTGTGGGCGATACACTAAACAGTCTCAGTAGCCGCTATGCAGAGCGGCTTAGGTCGCATCCAAATTCGCTTGCTCATGCTCTAGCTGGGCATCAACCAAGAAGACGGCTGAAACGCCTGCACCCAGCTGATCTGCCTAGCAGAAAAATAATTTAAGCGTTACCTTTACTTAACATAATATGCCTTAGTGTAAACTAAATGTAAATAATGAAAATATCCCTATTAATTGTATAAAATATTTGTTAATTAGTGTGTAATTTGTGTGATAACCATGTTACAATGTAGTATTATATATGTTATAGTCTTAATCAAAAAATCAGTGTTATGTTATAACGTGTAATGATGTAAAATAGTGCAAATATTGGATTAAAGCCTTTTGTCCGGCTGATTGCCTCTACAAAAAAAAAAAAAAAAAAAAAAAGGTATCACCGATTGGAGAAGGTAACCCGGTAATGGGTTGTTATGGCCAGTTAAGAAGAAGAAGCTTAAGTAGTAAATTATATCCATTCATATCAGTGATATAAAGCCTTTTTAGCAAAAAAAACGCCTGCGAGATACTTCTTACGGACGACAACGACGACGACGTCCTTAATAGGAATCACCTTATCATCCCACTGAGTGCTTTTGTTGTGTTCCACCACATCTCAAGGTTTCTTCAATTATTACGTGAAACCACATTGCACCCTTTGCCTGCTGAGCACAGCTGTCAGAGTAAGTAAAGCAGCAATTTAGTTGTTTTTCAGCACTAAGCTATCATAACTCTTATAATTTAACTGCTTTACAACTTTTTGATGGTTATTTTATGAGCCTTCCCACTGTAGACATATTTAATATGCAAGCCACGGCATATTTCGCTCTGGCAAAACGAAATTAGCCTTAAATTGTTGGCACCAAGCGATATGGTTATTAAGTTATTATGTATATGGATGCTTTATTTATTGCAACTTGCTGTATTAATGAACCTGACCTCAACTGCCAATTTGTCGCTGTCGATGGAGCTCTTGTTGTTGATGTTGTTGTCATTAACCTCAATTTATTTATATTGTAAGAGCAAAAGCTGGTTCACTGCCGCGTGACTCTTGGCACTCAGCGTCAATAATTGCTGCCAAATTGCAAGCCAGGCTGGCTGGGCAACTGGCCAAGTGCCCCAGTGACGAGGGATGAGTATGCAGGCCAGGGACTGACTGTCCAAGCATGCCAAACTTAATTGAAGTGTAAGCGCCTTTGAGCAGTGCAAGAAGAAGAGGTGCATCAGAGGCAACTGCAGCGTCACCCACTGAGGCTGCAATGAAGCCAAGTCACGTCACTGCGGACGAGGCCAGAACCAAGCTGAGTACCGGCAACAACAACAAAAACAGCAAGTAGTATCTGGGTACAAAAAAAAAGAAAGTAACCACCCGCCTTAATGGATTAATTTACTTTGTCGCAGTGCCAAAGCAGCTCTGAAAAGTGCTGCGCAAAGGCAACAAGCCGTGTTAAAGGTTTCTGCGGTCCAACTCAATCTTACACTTACCTAACACACACACACACACACACACACACACACACGCACACACGCACACTCTTATATACACACTCACACACACATGCACACTCATAAAACGGCCATTTTGCGCGCTAATGGTGCACGCTGTTGTTGTTTGTGTTGCTTTTGTTTGTCCTTGCTTCAGAATCTAATTGAAATGCTGATGAAAAGAAAATTGTTGTTTAAAAAACAATAATGAAAACCGAAATAACAATAAAACGTTTGCGCTCGAGCTGCCCAACTGTTCTGCCAATGGAGACAAACAAACGAAACGGATGCTATCAGTGGGTTAGGAACGTCAATCATGACGAATATTATACACCCTTGCAAGCTTTCACTGAGGAACGGGTTCTGGCCATTAAGATGAAAACGAGAGTTGGCGAAAAAACTAGCTAATTTAGGAAAGAAGTTTAGAACCCAGAGGTCTGCAGCTCGCTGGGCATAACAACCCGCTACTGGGCTACGAACACTCCTCCAGGTAGCTCTGCTATGTGTGCGACTTTATTAATCGGTACTACCCAAGATAGTAAGTGTTCTCTGTATCTGGTCCTTGCTACGGAAACAGGCTATGCGCCAGTAATGAGATATAGAACGACAAACTTCCTTCAACCTAGAGACCTTCAACTAGAGACCTTGGTTTATAAAGAGGCACAATACCTGTAGCCAATGTCGTCAGTATCATGGTCAAAACCTGTACCGAACTGACTGGATTAGAGAAAGTCCTGGGCTGTTGACTGTCTTTACCAAGAACTAAACTGTTGTGCTTGGACACTTACGTTTTGGGTGTGCACCATCCGCGCTCTTTTCCACTACAAAGGCTTCTAAACTTAGTTAAGGCAATAGAGAAGTTTGAGAAGGGCGAACTATCTTTCTTTTTATCTGGCTCAACCAGCACTTGTTCTTCTCAATACCATCAAATCAATGAATATAAACAATAATTTTTTTTTAAATTTCCTTTAAATTCAAATATAAGCACCCTGATGCTCACATTACAAGCAAAAGAACGCAGCGATCGAACTCCAAGAGCACGATAGAAACGGTATCAGAAAAACAATCTTCGCATTTCAAAGATTTGCGATTGTTTTATGTTTGAAACGGAAATCAAGTGAAACGCTTTGGTGTGGCAAGTTGCTAAAAGCGGCAATGTAAGCGCCGACAGAAACACATGCATATTAGCTTGTTTTGTATTTGAAACGGAGCAACGCTTTAGGAATAACTACGAATACTTTATTGAGATAAAGAATAAAATTTAGCTTGTCTGAAATTGTTGTTTTGAAATTGAATTCAAATGAAACGCTTTGGTGATGGCAATCGCTGAAGGCAAAGCAATTAGAAAAATATACATATTACACTCTTTTGTGTTACGGTTATCAAGTGAAACGCTTTAGTAATTGGTGTTGACAGACAAATATAAAAGTTAAAAGAAAAATGCCGTTTTGAACGTGTTCCTTTAAAGATAGACTTCGAAAATGTGTGTTTTTAAAAAGAAGCCTATACCAAGTTCTTTGCGGCTAACATTTATCAAAATGTTCATACTGTAAAAAAAAAGACAAAATATGGTATCTTATGTTAAAGGTTACAAATATCACACCAAATTGAATACACCCTCAGTAAGCGCAATAAGATGCACACAAACACGCATACTCACACCTATCCACGGAGTGTGATAAAAAAACATGGCATATGCGATAGTAGCCAAAGCAAAAGCAGGAGCGTAACATAACAACTGAAACTGAAACAGAAGCTAAAACTGAAACAAAACAAGAACGAACCGGAAACAATGTTGCCAACGTTGTTGCTTTGTTGTTCCCTTGCTGTTGTTGCTATTGTTGTGCTGCTATTGTCGTTGTTGTATTATGTGTACTGGTTTAACAAGCCAACTCCCCGCGCGTCCACAGCAAAAACAACAGCAACAAAAGCAACACAACAAAGTGCCCTAGCCAGCTTGGCTGCCATATGTTGGTCAAAAATAAATTGAAGTGGTTTCCCCCAGTCGACCTACATAAACATATTTTAGACCACACACACACACGCACACACAAACACACAAACACAACATACATTGCCGCACTGCATGTGTGCCCATGTTTTGTATGCATGTGTGTGTGTGTGCGTGTGTGTGTGTGTGTGTGTTGTACCGCAAGCATTTAGCAAACGGCGCCTTAATATATGCAACATTATTTCAAACAGTAAAATAAAAACTCCAACACTATGGCCACACACACACACACACACACACACACACACACACACACACACACGGACGTTGTAGCATTAAATTAGGTTGCTTCAGTACATGTATATGTGTAGTCTCTCTCTCTTTCTCTGTGTGTGTGTGTGTGTGTGTGTGTGTGTTTGTGAGTGTGTGTGTGTGTCTGTGCGAGACGCTCTGTCTGCTTGTGTCTGAGCAGGTGCGACAGCTTAGCGGCGTCTGCGGCTGCTGCGGCCATGTTCTTCTTTTTTGTAAAGTAGTTTTCATACGCCCCGTTGGCGCCAAAAGCGTCGCCAAAGGCAAAGCCTTAGCCATTTTCAGTGCCTGTTGTGAGTGCATCATTAATTTTAATTTGTATAGAACAAGCCGACAACACGGTTATCAACGGGCACCGACCGGGTCTCTGTGCCTGCAAGTGGCACTCGCAACACCTTGCACACACATACACAACCAACTAACCCGACCAAAGCTAACCCGTCCGGACCAAGACCCAACCACTGTCAGAGCAACCAAGACCAAGCCGTCACTTACATTGCCGTTTAGTTTCACTTAAAGTGCCTCTTGGCTGTCTCTGGACTGCATGAAGTGAGTAAGTGTGTGTATCTGTGTGTGTTTATGTGTCTGTGTGTGTGTGTGTGTGTGTGTGTGTGCGAGTATCCGTGTCCATCTGTCAGTTTTGCCTTTCTTTTTATGTATGCGGTTTTTGAGTTGTGAAATTATGAATAATGAAAATGCTTTCCCAGTTTGCCAGTAAATATTTTTATGTGGCTAAGTTACCAGATAGCAGTACTTAAAGTAGTATGCTGCATTTGGCAGTTGTTTATATAGTATAAGTCCGTTACATTCATGCATTGGATACTCATTTTTCAGTTTAAAGTACTAGATGTATTTACTCTTGTTTAAAGTCAACAAGCAAAACAGGAGTTTGTTTAGGCAATTTCACCTGGAGTTTCACTCAACTAATTGAAATGATACTTTTGGTTAGAAATGTGTGAAGCTTTTGGCTTTTTATAATAAGAGCATGAGACTTTTTAAAAACGTGAAATGTTGGTTGGAGTGTTGAAGCCAATTATTTAACGCTTAAGAGCAAAAATACGAACATCGTCTTGAGAAATACTTGCAAGTTTTTTATATTTGAGCAGATGTAGGTACACGGAATGTTCTTAAATCAGTGAAGACGTTCTAAATTCAAAAATAAGCAACAGCATCACAAAAAACATATATGTTTGAATTTGAGGTTGATACCATTTTTTTCGAATTCGACGTCCATTCCATTACAGCAAGAGCCCGAGTAGGTACATAAAATTTGCTTGCAAGAAACATCTACTAAAGCAGATCATCTACTAAACTTTTTCGAGTAATGCAAATCAAAAGCAAAAACTGAGTTTAAATGATTCATTACATGTCAGAAGTCTCTACGTCAGGGGTCTGCGATGTCTGCAGAGACGTCAGTAGAATTCACCTCTCTGCAGGAGTATTTGTGCGTCAACAGAGAAAGTTGTCATTGATTTGAGTACATTAAAATACATGTGTGAACGAACATTTTCTCAGCTACCAGTAGAAATTGCCATTGGTACATTGGTCAATCATGGTTGTCAGATAAAGCAAATTCGCATGCATGTATACGTACATTTTCGCGGTTGGCAATGGAAACTTCTCTGATGACTCTGCCGACCAAGGCCCTAAGTTCTGGTTAACAATGTACTTTAATAAAACAGTCAAATCTTACAATTTCAGGTTCCAATCAACAAAAGAAACATTCTTAAATACATAAATTCCTCATTGTTACACTGCACCGAGCGCCCACTGCAGTATATGATATGATATGCCTAACACAATGGTGTCATTAACTAAAGTTCCAACTACTATACGCCATTTGCTTTAATCACAAAAATATTTAGCAGCAACTTCGTCATGAAACTTGAGTGCTTGTCACTAATTAGCACACGCTCACTCTCATGACCTTACTCAACACTCACTCTCACACACATGAACATAATATAAAAGTTTTGCTCAGTTGCTAAAACATGGTAATTTTCATTAAGTAGAGCCCAGCAGAGAAGAAACGAATGAGTAAAGAGAAAGAGTAGAAGAATGGGGGAAGTTTGGAAGAACAAGTAAAAATCCGCAACTAATCACCGCATAAATGCCGAAAAACTTTTGCTAATGTTAACTGCTTGTTGGCTCGTTAAATGCGGCTTGTTTCAGAGACACACACTTATGTACGTGTGTTTAACTAGAGCGGAGAGAGCGGTTTGAAGCGACAGAAATAAACATGAACTGAGCGCATATAAACTTGCAATCAGCGGTCATGTAGAGCGGCAAACGCCCCTCAAACACACAAATACACCAACACACTCATGCAGCAGACGCTGCACTGAGCGAAACAACATAATTACACTTGTCAGTTCATTGTGCCACAATGTGACACAGCTACACACACGGACACATTGAAGCACGCACACACTTATGTAGCTAGATATACTATACGACGCGTAAATGGCGACTGAAGCGTAGCCAGGTCAGCGGCCGTGCAGCATGTAACCAAAGTCGGATGTTTCACGTGCCGTAGCCAGGTCAGTACTCAGCACTCGAGCACCGAGTTGCACGATGATGATGTTGCTGATAATGTTGATGATGGTAATTTGTTGCGGCTAATTGCGTTAAAACCGTTACACGCACTCACACACGCTCATATGGTTGTCCCCTGAAATGCGACACAATTTTGTGCTATTTAAGATGCCCAACCAGGTTTAGCTGACACCAAAGTACCATATAGAATTCGCTGACCGGCAATAAATAAATGAGCGCACCCAAAAAAAGGCTAACAAAAGCGCCTAAAAGCAGACAACAACAACAAAGTGTTCAGTAACATCTTGTGCCTACCATTTTGTGGCTAAGAGCCAATAGAGAGGTTTCCTCCAATCTGCATTTTGCACTGATGAAGCCATCATCAACTCAACTGTTCGGCCAATTTCAATGCCAATATCGACTACAATCAACAGTACAGTTCAGTAAAATCTTCAATGCTTCAATTGTTCAATTGCTCAAATTTGCAGTCTTGCAATCGCTCAAGCGCTCACTTACCCAATCGAGCGAACATTGAAACAATTGTGCCTGGCAATAAATTTATAAATTTTTATTTATTACGGTTGCTCTTGTTGTTACTTATTTTCGATTCCCGTAACAATAACAAAATGCAAAGTAAGAAAAAATCCCGCAAATGTTGCAAAGTCGACGGTGAAATACTCTATCGGCACAAAACTTGTGCCAACTTTGGCCAAGTGGCAAACTTAAAAAAGAGCTTGACGCTGGCTTACAGCGAGCTTTCAGGCGCTAAATCTGTGTATTGAAACTTAACATAATGTTATAATCAGCCTAAGAAACCGTTCAGTAGTTTATGTTGTTTAACATCGAGCCGTGCTGTGTGTTTAACATTGAAGATTATTATGCGCTTAATCTGTGTATGGGAACTTGTGTTATGTTATGTTCAGTGTAGTTTATGTTATTTAACATTGAGCTGTGCTGTGTGTTTAACATTGAAGATTATTATGCGCTAAATCTGTATATGGGAACTTAACATAATGTTATAATTAGCTTAAGAAACCGTTCAGTGTAGTTTATGTGGTTTAACATCGAGCTGTGCTGTATGTTTAACATTGAAGATTGTTATGCGCTAAATCTGTGTATTGAAACTTAACATAATGTTATAATTAGCCTAAGAAACCGTTCAGTAGTTTATGTTGTTTAACATCGAGCTGTACTGTGTGTTTAACATTGAAGATTGTTATGCGCTAAATCTGTTTATTGAAACTTAACATTATGTTATAAATAGCTTAAGTTTAGTTAATGTTATGTTCAGTGTAGTTTATGTTGTTTAACATCGAGCTGTGCTGTGTGTTTAACATTGAAGACTATTGAAACTTAACATAATGTTATAAATAGCTTAAGTTTAGTTAATGTTATGTTCAGTGTAGTTTATGTTGTTTAACATTGAGCTGTGCTGTGTGTTTAACATTGAAGATTATTATGCGCTAAATCTGTATATGGGAACTTAACATAATGTTATAATTAGCTTAAGAAACCGTTCAGTATAGTTTATGTTGTTAAACATCGAGCTGTGCTGTGTGTTTAACATTGAAGATTGTTATGCGCTAAATCTGTTTATTGAAACTTAACATTATGTTATAAATAGCTTAAGTTTAGTTAATGTTATGTTCAGTATAGTTTATGTTGTTTAACGTCGAGCTGTGCTGTATGTTTAACATTGAAGATTGTTATGCGCTAAATCTGTGTATTGAAACTTAACATAATGTTATAATTAGCCTAAGAAACCGTTCAGTAGTTTATGTTGTTTAACATCGAGCTGTGCTGTGTGTTTAACATTAAAGATTGTTATGCGCTAAATCTGTGTTTGGGAACTTAACATAATGTTATAATTAGCTTAAGTTTAGTTAATGTTATGTTCAGTGTAGTTTATGTTGTTTAACATCGAGCTGTGCTGTAAGTTAACATTGAAGATTGTTATGTTTATTAGCTTAAGAAACCGTTCAGTGTAGTTTCCTTTATTTTACATTAAGCTTTGCTGTGGTTTTAAGAATAATTAAGTTAAGAATATTTGCGTTATATTGAGCGAGCTTATCGTTAATTGTGTTGCGGTATTAAATGTTAATTGTGTTGCGTTAATTATGTTAAAGTATAAACGGCTTATACAACTAAGTATTATGGTGAATAATTCACTTACTTTGAGGTGAACTTTTTGGCTACCATGATTTCGTAGCAATACGTTCTAAGAAAATGTTATTCATTTACAAAAAAAAGGCATTGCTGTCGTATGATTGGGATTTATAAACGCACACACAAACTCTCTCTCATTTGCATTAACTCAATGTCTGCAACCCCACTTTGATTTCCGAACAGTTTTTTTTTTGTACTTCTACCTCTGTTAAAAGGTGGAATAACTTCATGTTTTCATGTCAGTTTTTGATATGAAACATCTATTGGCGTATCTTGTGGATAAGAACAACTCCCATTTTGACTCGGAAATCTTTTACAACGTTCGGATAGGGTTACACTCGTATGGTGTTACTCTTGGATGGTGTGACGCTTGGCTGGTATCACGCTTGTGTATGCAGCATCAATAGGACCAAAAGCTTCATGTTGTGTTTTTTGTGAGATAAAAGGAGCTAAAAAGCTAATGCTAAATTTTTCTTAACCGCCGAGATTTTCGTGGCGGCTCCTGTTCTCTCATAACAATATTTTTTTCCTGTTCTATTCTTTATCTTTTACTTAAAGCAAGAAAAATAGATCCACATATAAAAAAATTTAATATATAGTCAACAAGAAGAAGATATGTACAGTTCAGGGAAGAAGGATTACCTCACTCATTGCATTTAACCGCTTAATAATCTAGAGACAATCAATTATTTCTAACTCTCTCTTACTTTCTACTATTATCTTGAAAAAAAAACTTGAATCTGGCCAGACCAGTTTCGGTTTGGAGTACCATTTAAACATACTTCTATCTTTTTAATTAGTTTTTGATCTATGTACATATTTGTACGAAAAACTCAACCCAAGGATATCTATGAGGATGTTTTGGAATATACATCTCACACTCAACTCACTTGTGTTTATCCAGACCCACATTTATTTAAATGTATTTTATGGAATAAGTACGATTTTGGCCATGCATTCGAATTTTGATACGTTTCAGGTGCACATTTTTACTTTTTATTATCTTCATAGATTTCAAATATGATATATGACCTGTAGAGACAAAAATTTGCAAAAAGGAGGAATATAAAATTTTGTGATTTTTTTAATATACTGATATATGTAAATCTATATTTATTCCCTCAAGTCACTACAGGAAGCATGCACTTATGCCTACAACTTTTCCAATATTTCATGTTGACAGTTTGGTCTGTTCCTTGTTTCTATCTTCCAAGAGATCTTCCATTGATACACGGGAATGTCGTCAGGATTGGCGTAGATAGTTGAAAGTACAATTGCATTGCCTGGTTGGTTGTGGTGTGAGTCGGTGCTGACTGCAACCAGGTTGCCCAAAAATAATTGAGAAAAGAAACGTGATCGTGAAAAAGAAAACGTTTTTTGTTATTCATGTTGACATTGCCTAGAACGAAGAGTACATCAGCTGAAGAAGATCGCCCTACTAACTTTGTGCTTTATTTTATGAAACATTTATAACTTGCCTATTAGTGGCAAATATCAAGTCAAAATCCTTCTAATGCTTCTTTGTTCTGATTTATGTGAAAAAAAAAGGTAGTTCAATGGACCAAACAACTTTGAACTGGTCTATTAACTAAGTTTAACATATGAAAACCTATGGTAATATAAAAGCTGCTTAAATATTCAAAAATTGCAAAAATTCAAAAACTTACGGAACAAGTTCGGAATTCTAAGCTCGTCAAAAATGCACATAACTCTTACGCTGGGAAAAGCAACATTGCTGCCGAAATACTCTTACCCAAGAGGGCATTGAAATGTTGGTTAGACAAAAGGATACAAAAGGCGCCGTTCAATACAGTTGTGTGAATAAGTGCATATGTGTGTGTGTGTGTGTGTGTGTGTACGTGTGTGTAGGAGCGTTGATAGACAAACTTTATACACTGTCAAGCGGCTGTGTGTTATGGTTTGAATTCTTTTGCGGCAAAAGCGCGCGTATTCCGTTGTGTTGGTAACACAATACAAAACACGCGCACTCACACACACACACACACACACACACACACACACACACACACACACACACACACACCACAGTTTGCGCCATAAATAAAAGTTAAGCTACACCTAAAAGCCCGGCAACAACGACGACAGCTAGTGCACTGTTCCCCTCTCGCTCTCTAACTCTCTCTCTCTCTCACTAGAAGTGTGCTTGTATGTGTGTGTGTGTGTGTGTGTGTGAGTGCGTTTGTATGTGTGTGAGTGCGTTTGTGTGTGTGTGTGTGTGTGTGTGGGCATGACTGTGGCACTCAAGCAACAAAAGGTAGAGCCGCAGTGGCATTTGATTTATGATTGCTCAGACTGTAAGGTTAAGACTTTGAAAATATTTTCACAGACCCAACAACGACACACGCACGCATACAAATGTACTGAAAATTTATACACACACAGATACATACATAGACACGCACCAGGCACGCATATATAACACTACATACTACAAGATGGTACCCACTTCCGGCGCAGCGGCAAAGTTCAATGGCCTCTTTCAGTTTTGTGTGGCATACTTTTATGCGCTGCCATAAAGCTTTTATTAGTTGTGCCGCAGCTTACCATAATGGAAATTTGTGTTCAATCTAACGGCATACATATACGCATGCATAAGCTTATAGTGCACTACACACACACACACACTTATGTTCAACTTATGCTCTTGCATGGGTAAAACTGTGAAATTTGCCTAAGAATTTCACACGTTTAGTTAGAGCCTGCACTTCCGGCTCACAAGCACCATCTCACACACACACACACGCACACACACACACACTCACACTCACTAGAGAGGAACAGGCCTTGTAGGATGAGTCTGCACGTGCCTGGGAGCTTTATCAGGCCAATAACGTGTGCAACGAAGTTTTAGCATAAGTCTGCAAAACTTGCATGCTGCATTTGCCATCATCTAGTACATATATGTTGCCGTGGTTGTTGTTGTTGTTGTAGCTGTTGTGGGCGTGAAGGCGGCCACATTATGGCAAATAAACTTGCATATTTTATCGTTTTATATACTCCATTTTTTTCGTCTGGCGCCCACTTAACTTGGCTGTCAATAGTTGTCGTTGCCAGATGGATATGCAACCCAGCAAACCATTGCATCATAAGTGTCTTTAAAGAGCTGCAGTTCGAGGTGTTGCTCGCTTCACTTAGCCCATGAGAGCGTTACGACATTTGAAGTATCGTTGAAAGAATCGAATTCTGTTGAAAACGAATGAGAATAACCTCTAAGTGGTTGCATGGAGTTCAAATTCAATTAGGTCCAGAACACTGAAAAGGCAAGAGCACAGGTGGAAGTATTGCATTTTCTGTTCTAATATTTGTAGGTTTGATGCTGATGTATTCACAGCTACATACATCTGATTGTTGTTGGTTACACTGTTAACATAATTTTACATAACTTTCGCTACGGACAGAAGACCAGAGTCTTGCTGAGTGGTGAAATTGAAATCCGGAATCTAGAAATTCATAGATTTTCGCCTCCTTAGGCTCAAACTCGAACACATTGATTGGCAGTGGCATCTTGGGACCATTCTTGTTTTTTGGATCGTAGGATAAAACAGATCTTGACGTTGATGCCCAGCACACCATAACGCATTAGTAAATGACGTATGTCAGTCTGGACGTAATCGTCGCGTGGATTACGAGAGTAAATCGTCAGACCATCGACGGCCTTTGACTTGGTACATTGACCGCGGGGCTTGGCAGAGACAACAACTTCGCAATGCTACTTCGCTACTGTATTATTTTGGTACATCCGCAAATGCATCGACCCTTGAGTTTGGTTTCCATGATGATGATCTCAGTGCGAGAAGGCGTGACACACATCATGCTGGCAGAGTAGCTCGGCCTTGAAGTTTCCATCGGAGTTTAGCGTTATTTTAGAGTCGTCAGGCTTATACTTGCTTTACAAAACTGTTTAAGATTTCTGAGTTTTTTCTTCAAATCAATGTGCGCTTATGATAGCACATGGCAATAATGACGATAGTCAAAACTATACTTTCCAAATCAGATTGCGGTCAAATGACAAATAGAAAAACCAAATAGTCTGCATTTTGCACCTGATTTGGCCGAAACTTTGTACTTCTTGCTCCTTATAGATGAGTCTATTCATATAAGATAAGTTGGCAACAAAATGTTTAGACATTTTCGTTCCAAGTAAGAAATGAAGAAAGCGACGGGATACTTACAAAGCTTAAGTGAGTTACGGTTTATAGGCGCTTTTAAGTAGAGCTTTATCATGGGCCTCAAAATCAAGCATTTTCGGAAAAGTTATGTTTTCTTTAAAATGGTCTGCTGGGATTTCCATCAACTTTATTCACTCTCATCTACAGCCAATTTGCAGTGTCATATGTACAGAATCTGCCACTGACTGAGCAAAGAGCTGAGCTCTGCAGAACTTTTCGTTTCGTTTTAACTACAATTGCTTTAAGCCTTTACCACGCCCCTGCTGCACCACCGCCCCCTCGGCAATAACTACAATACTCACTGCCATCACGAAAAAGCATTTAAACTTTATCGCCGCACTGTGGCACTAAGCCTTTTCGAAACAATTAAAGTTCTATTAGGCAGCAAATGCAAATGTTACTCGTTTTCCTCCTTTTTTTTTTTGTTTTTGTTTTTATTATTTTTATGGTATTTTTTTGAATGGAATTGTAAGCTGCTTTTTATGGCACATGAATGTACAAATACACAAAGACCCACAACTGCACAGATACATTTACACTCACCCATACAATTACACATACACTCACACATACACTCACCCATACACTTACACATACACTTCAACATAAGCCATTTTAATTGTTTCGTTAAATGAGCTGGCAGCGCAGCTTAGCATGAAAAGTTGGCAAGGACTTTGGTCAAAACTTTTACATGTTATCTTTGCATGGCATGTGTAACTATTTAAAGAAATTTCAATGAAAATTTGAAAATTTTTTTAATTTTTGTGGATGATTAGTTAGGTTTTTAAACTTTAAGTTGCAGTTCAGGTTAAAATAAGCTAACTATTCTAAATCAATTTGAACCTAGACTAGTATAAACCATATTGTTCACATAAAATCAGATTTATTTCATGAAAAATACATTTCCATTACTAATCATATTTGCTACCAATTGAGCAACTGAGTAACACTTTTGATCAAAATAATTTACCATGTCTAAAGTTTTTTTTAGGAAACTGAGTGTTTAGATAACTTTACAATCGTTAAGTCTTCTCCTTTTTTCATTGGAATTGTGAATTTTACGGGTCCTCAGAAACTCATCGATCTGATGCTTTCTTACTTATTAGATATCTCAAGCACTCATTTCGATTAGTATATCAGCAAGTGATAGTTATGAAACTGAGGATACGGCATTCAAATCTGAGGAATTGCTGCAAAGTCAAACCAAAAACTTTTCTAGACTTTTAAAGCAACAGTCGGCAAAGTAAGCAGACACATCGGCATTGCAATGGTATTTGTGTGTCAGCCGAGAAAAGTTGTCATTGTTCTGCAGGCAAGTATACGAAAGATCACTTTGCCGATTGCTGTTTTAGAGTAAAAGTCAACTTCTTATTACTGCATTGGACTGGTAGGTTCCCGGTACTAACTTGCGCTAGGACCTCAATTTGTCAACCGTCGAGAAACATCTTGCATTATTTTTCTCCAGGTATTATCCACTTGCCCATGATATCCCAATAAGAGCTGAAGGGTTGTAGTAAAGTATAACGACAGTTGCCCCGCAAAACAGAAACGGCCGTTCCAAGTAGCTACATTTAGCTAAATTTTCCTTTAAAAATAAGTTAGAACCTAATTTGAAATTAAGCATAGTTTTTCTAAAAAGTCAAAGAACCGCATGTTTTTGAAAACAAATAAGATGAGAAGACACGATTAAAAAGAGAACGGAGCTAAGCATATGTGTGTGTGCAGGTTAGAGCGAGGCAGACATAGACCGCTGATAGCGATTGGCTGAGACAATAGCGGTCATCACTAGAAAAAGCAGAGCAACTGCTGCATACGAGTTCACTTGATCGACGATCGCCAAACACGCAGCATCGTCAGAAAGTGCCCAAAGTAGCTAGTAGAAGAAGTAGCACCTCCTAAACCTAGTTGTAGTTGCTCATAGTTCTTTAAGTCGCTTTAAGAACGTGTGCTTATTAAATCCCCTCCAGCTTCTCTGCATATGCACATAATCCTTCCAAGTTTGTAAGCCGAAGGTTCACCATTCCGGCTTTAACCAAAGATTCGAGTTATTTTATAGGATAAGTATGAATTCCTGATTTTGGTAGCTCATACAAAGATCTTTTTTACTTAGCTTTCTAGAAGTTGACTCAATATTTTGAGTTCTTTAAACTTAAAAGAATAGATGTAAGTAAATTCAATAATTTAAGGAATTGGTTGTAAATTAAATGTTAAATTAAATAACTTAGGGAGCTGAGTTTCAGACTCGAAGCAGTTTGCATTAAACTTTATTTCCAAACTTAGCACTCACACACACTTATGCATGTTTCGACATGTTTGTGCCTGAACGTTTTATCTCAATAGTCTGCTCAGTCAGTTAGTCCTAAAGTGGACATGACAAAACTGCAAAACTCGAATAGTAACGACTATTTGAGTGCTCCATAGATAAATTGTCAACAAGTGCGTCTCCGTAAATGTAACCAAAAAAGAAGAAGAAGAAATCGGAACAGAAAAGGGGCAAAGAAGCGATGAGTGCCACATAGAAAATAAAAAAGAGGATATGTAACTCAATTTGTTTAGAGTTCAATTCGGAAAATGTTTGTCAATATGTTTTATCGAATGCCAACAATATTTACACATGCATAAATTTGCTATCTTTGAAATACAAAGATACAATACAAATACAAATGCAATGGCGACACATTTACATGTGTGTGTATACGTGTAAGTGTGTGTGTGAAAATGAGTTTGTGTCGTCCATTTGGGAGTTTTATGTTTGTGTCAATAAAGTTTTATATTATTATTGCATGTGAAGCATAGGAGTAAATGTGCTTGAATGTGTGAGTGTGTTTTTGTGTGTGTATTTCTGCCAAGGGGCTTGCTAACGCCAGTCACATGTTCTATGCCCTAATGGGGAGTATATTTGTTTTTGTCTGATTTTGGAAGTCATGCAAAAAGGCAAAGCTGAGTTCAAGACAATTGTTTGAATAACAGTTCGGTTTGGCAACATCCGCAGAGACCATGTTAGGCAGGTTCATAAAGAGAGCAGACATATGAAGCTGCCCCAATGATTATTTTGCCTCATACAAGCAGTGAATCAAGCTTCGGCCAACACTTCGGTTGTGCCAGTGTTATCACTCGACGAAAGTTCGACCCGTAGGTGCTATGATAGCAGGGAGCTAATGCGTGCAGCTATGTCTGCAGTACCAGATTTCCTACTGGGCGCTTTTTTATATCACAACTCGTGCTGACACTGAAAGCGCCTTGGCATAGGCTGCCACTGCCATGATTACTATATGAAAATCTGGTAAGATTACTCTGCCGACGTCGCACAGTAGATCCAACTGACTTCTTTTTCGGCGAAAATCATAACTTTTGAGGCAGTAAAGATACCATCAAAATTTAAAATGCGTATCGCAGTGTATCGCAGAAGCTTAAGGACTTCTCTGTTATATGCAATTTAAATTTTGAAAAAATCTTGACTTTCTCAAAAGTTATAATTTTCGCCGAAAAAGAAGTCAGTTGGATCCACTGTTCATTGTATATTAGTTTTTATTGAGAACCTAAGAAAGTGATAGGTTATGAAGACAATTTCGTTGCTTTCACAACACAGAGACGAAATGGACACTGAATAACATTTCAACCGAAATTTTAGTTTCTATTAGTAACAAACAGGAGTGGACAACCCAAGTCTAGCTGCATCCTATGGAAAAGCACACCATACTTTGGTACACGGACGCGTCCTCGACAAACGAAGGCACAGGAAAGGAAGTCGCGGCAACGCGAACTCACATGTCAGAATCGATGGGTATCGATACAAGCGTATTTCAGGCTGAGGTCTGCCCCATAGCCCGATGCGCAGATATAAACCTAAACAGAAATGATCGGAATAGGATATTAACGATACCATAAGGGAGGTTGCAGGAACCAGAATAAATTCCAAGCTAATTCGGGAAGCCCGATTGAAGCTAGACCTTTTGTCGGCAGAGTAAGATTACCTTCTATTTTTATACTACGGCCGTTGCCAGCAGCAGCTACTGCAGTTCAGAGCTTGGCCGTCTTCGATTAGTGTGTAAAAAGCTTTGACTGACCGCGGTCAAGGCCGCAAATCATAAATGTTAGTACAGAAGTACACACAATGAAAAATAAAGATTTGATAAAGACATCATTCAACAAGGACTAAATAAATTGCTTTTCAACTCGTCTTTAATGACTCTTTAAGCTAGCTTCGCACAAGAATAGATGTTTACACTTGAATTTCTGGCTTTTTAAAAACTTTAGAAACTTTGAAAACTTCATCTCGATTTGTTGTAATCTAAACAAACATTAAGTATTAACTTATGTTTAAGGTATTTAATGTTCGGTGACATGAATTCAGCTTTTCTTTTATTTCGCTATAGAATTTACCCAACTCAGTCAAACACCTAAACTCACTCACACCTATACACACACGGTTGTGCGAAATAAAATAAAACATGTTGGCTGTTGGCTCTTAGCCGTTAGCTATTGTTGTTGTTGCAGGAATGCTTCTCTTGCCGGTTTTGCTGCTCTGTGACTCAAACTTATCGAATTTATGTTTGCGTGTGTATTGAATTTTAATGTTGCAAGCAATTTTCAATAGCCAGGCAGCAGGCAACCGCAGCTAGCCTCTTTACCAAGCCTCCCACAAACGCTTTGGAACTGCCGAGCAATTCAGCGAGTGGAGCACATAAGTAAAAGAGTCGATAGTGAGTCCTGGTTGTGATTCCTTTTGCGACTATGGTGTAATGGCCACGCACAAATGCTTGGGGAATTCGCAGTGGTAAAACTACTTAAAATAAACTCGTCTTTTAAATTGGATTTTATGCATAACAGCAACAAAAAACGAATACACTGCGCAAATAGAGTTGGTTGTGCGGTTATGTCTGTGTGTGCGTATAAAATATGAAGTAAATAAATTTTGCAAAAAATATGTTTACAAAATTTTGTGTATCTGCAGCTAAACTGCAATCAAAACGAGGCGTCCCACAGCACACACACACACACAGAGACGCATAACAGTCACACACACATACATAAATACTTATGCAGCGTGCACACAATACGAGCTGCGACGTTGCAATCATTGCAACTTTCCCTTAGTGACATTTACATGAAAGGGGAAGCATCAGCAGCAGCATCAAGTGCAGCCCGCCATTAATGCATGAATTTATGGGGCAACAACTATCAGCAACAAGAACAACAACAAGAACAGCAACAACAAAAGCAGCTTTACTGACAAGGGCCAGCAACAACTATAACACAACAATAGCAACAGCAACAACAGCAACAACAGCAACAACAGCAACAACAGCAACAACAACAGCCACGACAACGTTGGCGTTGTTAGCAAATTCAAGTGTCTCGGAAGCGGCAACAACAACTGCAACAACTGCAACAACAGCAGCGTTAACACCAACAACGACAGGCACACTGATAAACATAACATTGAGTGATATATGTGTGTGTGTGTGTGCGTGTGTGTGTGTGTGTGTGTGTGTGTGTGTGTGTGTGTGCAGCATAGCTTAACGCAGCATAAGCAATGGCGCCACATCCTCTGCAGCATTCCCCTCATTTGCCCTTACTAATTTTTGCTGCATGCGCAGCTTTTTGCTCACCCTTTCCAAAGCACACATACATATCAAGTATACGCAGACTTGCTGTATCGCTGCACCTAGATCTCCCTTTACTGTGACACTGCACTTGTGACAGTTTTTGTAATGCCCTTACTCAAGTCCAAAATGGAATTTAGACTGTATGTTGAGATTGGATGTGCAATTAAGATGCGACACTAGGCTCGACAAGAAGAAGAAGAAGGCTGAGCTTATTTTTAAGTGCATTTAGATACAGATCAGTTTAGTTTCGGTTTGCCTGATGCTGCAGAAACATTATTCTAAGTTGACTTTTGAAAGATACACAATTTAAGCATAGGCATGTCTTCTAAATGACTCAAACTTAGAGGTGGCGCAAAGCGGCTGTTGAATGTTTTCTTATGGAACTCTGCCTTACTGATTTTTCTCACACACACGAACTTTGTCTAGTATTACGATCCTTAGCTCACTAGTAATAATTTTTGACCGAAAAAATGTATATTAAACTAGGAGGCTTAGCCGCCTGCATGCTTTGCATACTAACCCCCATGCTTCTAAGATGCAGGCAGCTCCTTCTCCTCCTTACTCCATTCCTCTTTTTCAACTTCTTATTCACCACTCCACCTCTTTATTTTCCCTTCTGTTCTGCTCTCCATCTTTCTCTTGACTTAACCTTTATCTTCGTGTTCTTCTTTGTCTTCTACGTAGACTTCTTCTTCGTCAAAACTTATTGAATGTTTCCCTACATCACGAGGTTTCAAAATGCTTATAGAGAAGGCCTTTAAGATGCTTATTTTTAGTGTTTTCGGTGTATGTTCGGGAACCGTAATGTATTGCTAGATAAGATTAGATTTGTGATGGGTAAGAAGACTCATCAGAGAAACTTGATCAGAGGTTGATAGAAGAAACAAAATAAGAAAGTAGGGAAGACTGTTGTGGCGCAGCTCTTTTTCTCGACTATCGTATGAAGTAGTGAAAAAAGCGCTTAAGGACAGTATACACCTCACTCGCGGAAAGTATTCTATCTAGTCTTCGTTTTCAAGACTGGCCGCGCAATTTGTTTCTTCAACGAAACTCTTATTGGCCTGTTGTAAAGCTAACCCCAAAAGCTTCTTACACAAAGTACTTAGTTACGCAACGTCCAGTGGAATATTTTCAAGCTTTCCTTATTGATCTTATTTTGTGTGGACCTCTTTCTATTGTTAAAGCCCTTTCGCCTGTGAAGCCTTTGTTTATTTGTTCATCTGGAATTTCATTGCTTTAGATACCTCGGTGTCCAGTTACTGAGTATATCGTGTCGAAACTGATCTTATACCTACTGGCCACGATCGCTGTTGTGCGCTGATTACCCAGCGCATTGAGCGCAGCCTGAATGTCAATACTGATCGCTATAGTTATCCCACAAAACTTTCTGTCGTAGATACCTTTAGAATTGCGAAGATTTTCATATAGCTAGTTTGACCTTAGATGAGCTGAAAACCATGTGACCAGTTCTTAAACTTTACTGCATCGAGAACATAGCTACTTACCGTATGATCAAGAATTTCCACATCTAACCGATAGTTTTATAGGTATGCTACTCGTCAATGGAAAATAATGTATTACTTATCTATCTTCTTCTGCTGAACAGCTCGACGCATTTCTCCAACTTTGGCTTTCCAATCTGTGATATTTCAAGTTTACAATATCGCATTTCCTTCTGTTCTTACCAACAGCCATACTTGCAACTTTAATGCCCAATAGTGTATTAAATCAGGGACATTGTTCCACGAGATTCAGCCGTTCTTTGCACAACTTTTCGCTTATGTCAGCCATAAGTTGCACTGCAAATTGTACCGTTAAGCTTCACTGCGGTTTGCTTACCTTTAAAAAATTATGGCAAATTTTTTGTATCGTACAAGTTTTTTATTGATAAATGACTGCTCTGCTCAATCAAATTTATAATGCTCGCATGGCCGCACAATGGCCAATACGGCAGAGCAGAGTCGAGCCAAGTCAACCCAGTGAAACCCAGTCAACCCAGAGAGGCATTGCCTGGACCGCAGCCAGCTTAGTTTCCGGCGCAGAGTGCAGGAATACCTAAAGTTATATGCAACTGTGACATGTATAGACATGTATGAATTGTTCCATTCAGTGATATGTACACACAAATACATAGCCATGTTGCTTATTGTGTGTGTATTTTTGATATTTTAGGTGTGTGTGTGTGTGTGTGTGTGTGTGCTGGCAGCTTTAGCCAGCTGCCAAATGTCTGTGAATTTATAGAAGTCTATTAAGTTAAATGTCTTGTAATTTAGCAAACTGTCAAAATCGCTTGAAAGTAACAGTATAGAATGCACACGGAGAGCGGCCAACATTCAATAAGTTTTTTGTGCCGTTGTTTCGTGGGTTTCCTTTTTTCCGTTTGGCTTCCTTATTGTGACAGCGCTGCACAGTGGTCGGAGTCATACCCAGTCTTGACAAAAAAAAAATAAAAAATTAGTACATTTTTGTTCATTTCGAATTGTAGAAGTTGGAACTCTGTTTGAGTTTCTGAAGATGTCGTTTTGGCTTATACTGAATCAATTATTTATTGAAATCATGGAAAATAAAGAGAACGAAATGGGAATTTTGTAGCATATTCTCTATATGCTTTTGTTATGAGATTATTTTTGATGCGAAACAATAGCGCTTATGTTGACTAATATTGAAAAAAAAGGTCACAAAACAAGCATGTTCCGAGTCTTCTACAGCGGCTCTTCCATAATAATCGCAGGCGGGGCTCACCTGACCATGTCATTGGTGTATGTTCGTCTGCCATTCGCAGCATTTTGCCAACTCCCAGGTGGCCCTGAACACCGTTTCGCTACTTCGCTAACCGTCACGACTAGGCTGATGTAGTTGTTGTTGCCTTCTCGACTCTTTCGGCTGCTTATAAGGACAACCTTCGCTATGCGCTCTGGCTGGCAAGTCCATTTCCCGATAACCACTCGACTATCTGGATTATCTGTATTAAACACCTAAATTGCCTATTTGTCGTCGGCAAAGCTAATGAGCGTGTAGCCTTTGGGATGACCCTGACATACATGGTTTTAAATTTGTGACCCTCTTCTGGTAGGTAGCTGCTTAGTGCATGCAAAACTCTCTATTGATGTTGAAAACTTGATGTGGTCAAGGATTCCCCCTACCCTGGGAATACCGTGCTCTGCTTCATGCTTCATACAGTCTGTTAGGAAGAAGACTGGTATCGAATACTCGATACTTATATGTTTTATTGTATACATCTGTAAAATTCCAATGCTGTAGTTTTATATTTTTATTTGGCACTTGATGGGTTTTGCGACCACTGTACGTTGTAGTGACTGTTGCTATTATTGTTGCTTTTCTTGTTGTTGTCGTGGCACATGTTGACTTGGCGTCTGCAGTGCGCCAAATTGTATGCTCTAAACTTTTGCAATTGTGGCAAAGCCATTGCTTCAGTTGATTGCCAACAAAATGAGTTGGAAAATGAAGTTGAGCTTAGGTTTTATTGCAGGCAGTCAATGTTTCACATAAAAAATCTTGCTCTGACATTGATAAGTGCAGCAGCAAAAAGCATCTAAATTTGTTACACTTTAAAGCCAAGCGATTAGCTTAATGCACATAAATTTCATAGAATGCCATAAAGACGCCGGTACAGTGACCCCAGCCAGTCTACATACAGTCTATATGACTGCGAGTCAGCCAACATCCAGCCACACACACATACACACACACACACACACGTACAACTCTAAAGCGGAAAATAACATGACTTGGCCTTGACTGTTACAGTTACAGTTACCGTTAGAGCGTCTGCATGGCCATTGCCACTTGTCGCCATTATTTTCACATTGCGCAGCAAACTTCATGGCGGAACTTCCGACATTTTGTTGTTTTATACGCTTGCACTTGCAACCGCATAATTACACACACACTGACACACACACACACACACACACTCGCACATGACGTCGCTTGGCTTGGACACTACCTGACACTTAACATTTCCGTTGAACATTTGTAATTTGGTTTGTTATATTTTCGGGCAGACCGAAAATTCGCATTCGTTAAAAACTTTTGTTTACCAAGTGTAACAGCGCATAAGAAAAAAGGCATTACCTCGAATTGCACTAAAAACATTTAAAATATTTAAAACATACATTTTAATTCCCCCTTTTAGCTGTATTTTTTTGCTGCCTTGTACAAACAATTCTTTTGTTGAAATTTTTGCAGTCTGTTTGTTCTCTACCTACAAAATATACAAATTTTATGGCATACTTTTAGGGGCGCTTCCGTTTGTAAACAAGCGCTTGTCAAATGCAAAGCGGGAGTTTCACGGCGAAACTTTGTCTGATTTTTATTTGAAAAATACTAAATTGATTTTGGGTTTCTTTTTGCTGTCCCTGTATATGTAAATGAGTGTGTTTGTGTGCGTGAAAGTATCTTTATGGCGCGGAATGCGCCAAACATATTGGTGGCAGCAGCAGTTGCCATACAACTATGATCACACACAGTTACGGTTACACCTACACACAGTCAGCCGGATCGACCATATTTCAGCACATGCAAATTGGTTAGCTGAAACGTGCAGATTTTTTTGTGAGCTGCTCTCAACTGCTACGACATTGTTGCATACTTTTATGCGCATATGAAAACGACAATCACCTGTTACATACAGGCACACATACATAAATAAACAAAAAACAACTTTGACAAACAAGCAAAAATCTCTTGTTTTTGTATAGCTTGTTATCCTATTTTGCTACTGCTTCATGTTATGTATACGCTATGTGGGCCATCTGCTGCAACTGTCAATTTAGACAAAAAATCGTTATGGAGACCAATTATTTCGATTATTGCATATTGCATTTCCTTTATATAGCTTTATGAGTTCCTACAATTTGGTAATTGTTAATAGTCAAAAACTCAATTAAACCAATCGATACTCTAGACAGTAGCGCTAGTTGGTAGAAACTTTATTCAGGAATAAGGGATTAATGTTAAGACTGAGGACTGTTCTGAGCGACTTCAATGGCCTTCTTGGTAGAAAGTATGAATCGGAAACCTAAAAAGAAGCTTCTTCTATTCAACCAGGTACAAAACAACTCCTGCTTTTTAAGAATACTTACATTATATGATACGTTTTTTGGAGTTTTCATAGCTTTTATAGAGAAAGCGCTTTTTATTATAAAAGACAAGGAGTAAATGGCTTTATTACCATCTCCCACAGAACATGACCAAGCCAGCTAAGCCACTGGACGTTAATTCGCTAGACTGTGTCGATAAGTACTACCAATGAATTCAACATTTACTGCGAGGCGAGCAACTGGACGCTTTTATAGTTATATACTGTCCCATTCCAATGTACTCCGGCCATTTGCACTATACTCTCTTTTGAAAAGAGGCAATCGATTTGTCGGACAGCGTCTTTTCTAGCTTGACGCACCAAATTTGCAGGGAACTTGGACACAGACACGCGATCACTCAACTGGCCATAAAATTCTGTTTTTTAATTGATAAAGAGATTGTTTTTTTTTACTCATCGGTTACGATGATGAACGTATGGCATATAACAGTTTTCATTTCAAATAACCTTGTTTTTGTGGTAATCAAAGCAAATAACCATTTCGCATTATATAAAGTAGACACAATTATAGCAGAATTTACAAAAATACTATCCTGGATGGTTTCAGATCGATTGACCCATATTGATGACTGTAGAATATTCTTTTGAGCTAGAAATCCTTGGCAAAAAAAACCTGTCACGGTTCTGGGTCCTCTTAAATACTAACTCATAAATAGATTAACATTAACAGTTCACAATTTTTTTTAAATTTAAGGCAATAAATTTAATACAAGGTTTAAGGTTTTTCGGTAAAAAAAAAGGCTCTGATTGAATGCCCATATATAGCCCCTATTGCAAAGCATTGTTGCCCAAGGCCGATAACTTAACACGCTACCGAATACAAGTATATACAACAACAACTGTCTAACAACAGCTACCTGAGTTTGAAGTTACCTGGCTTCCGGGCTAAAAGTATTCACATTAAAAATGTATGCCATAAGGTTCCACTACACCATTAAGTGCTTAGCCAACAAGCAGCTTTAACTTTACAGTTGTTGTTGCTGCCATCTTGTTGCATCGAAAATATTCTCATTTTCGAAGTTTACTGTTAAGTCACCACATTAAACAAGCCAGAATACTAAATGTGCCACATCTCACGTTCACATAGTTATCATAGTTATCCACAAGCCACGCATATGGCCTTGTCTGTCCAGCTTTTGCTCTCTAATTAGCTATGCACATACTCAAGAGCTTTATTAATCATACGCCACATGGCGCAAGCCACAACTTGCATCCCAAGGGGGTCTGGGTGGCAGCTGCAACTGCTTTTGTGGCGGCAATGGCGTCTGAACCAATAATTTTGCTTCTTGCAAGTTAATTGAACTAATTAAATATTTACAAAAGGTAAACCTTCGAGTGGACAGACCAAGTCAGCGTTTTGACTTCATTAGCCGAATTTTGTGGTTTTTTGGCATAGCGACAATTGAAGTCAAATTAAGCGGTGCAAAGGCCTTAAATCAAATTGTAAGCCACTTTTAGTTTCGTGTAAATTATAAAGTCAAAAAGTACCCAAAACAAAGACCATAGAAAAAGTTTTACTGTGTTTTATGATAAATGTAACAGGTCAAGTCCGAAAAAGCAGAAAGCAGGCGTCTCACCGCAACGGCGACGAGGACGACCACGACAACAACATTGGCTACAAATCACACAAAAAAGTAGTGAAAGTTTAATTTGAATTTGAAGTGGAAGTTTTCGGCATAAGAAAGTCGACAAAACTTTTCCATACTTACATATTTTCTTTTCTACTTCTTAAAATACACTGCTTGAAATGTTAAGTAGTATAGGATTTTCAAGGAGTTGGTTTGGCAAGATTTCTTTCTGTATGTCAATCTGTCTCTTTTATTAGAGCTAGTACTGAAGCACTTAAAATATCATAGACATTGATGAATGCCTGTGTCCCTTAACAAATTGAGTTCAATCTTGACGATATTTCATAATATAAGAGATTAATTCCACCTGAATTGGTCTATCCTAATGAAAATGTTCAAAAATATCATCTCTTTCTCTATACCAAAGATAATGGTTAAGAAGAGGAACAGCATTGTAAACAAACTTTGTATTCTTGAGTGCACTTTTGTTTAGTGCCGTCAGCTTTACGTTTATTAACAGAGATGATGGCTTCAAATTGCCTCATTTAGTTTATTTTAGTATTGTTCTGAAGTGTAATACTTTGTTATATATTATATGCCTTGATTAAGCGAGATGATGGTTGTAAATTACATTTTGCAAACGACTAACTTTATATTCAGAGATGATGATTATATAATTGATTTTTTAGCTTACATTTAAAGGAGCAGCATATCATGCGTTTTATAACAGAGATGAAAGTTTCAAATGTACTTATTTAGTTTATATTTAGAGAAGATGCATATCAAGATGATGGTTTTAAATTGCATTTTGTAATCTGTGTTAAATTAATTTTGATTGTAGTTATGTTAAAGAATATCATGTGTGTCTTTATTAACAGAGATGATGGTTTTCAATTACATATTTTAGCTTATATTAACAGGAGAAACATAAAATCTCTGAAAATAAGCTATATCTTGAGTGAAGTCGTATTAAGGAATGGTATCTGTGCCTTCATTTAGAGAGATGTCGTATTTGCCTTTTTCAACAGAGATGATGGTTTTAAATTGCATTTTGTAATTTATGTTAACGTAGAATGTGTGAAAATAAGTATTGAGTTTAGTAATGCTAAAGAGTATCATCTGTGCCACTATTAACAGAGATGACGGTTTCATATTGCAATTTCTAGCTAATTTTAAAAGAATCAACATAGAATGTCTTAAAATGGACTATTTTGGCAATATAATCTTTACCTTAATTCACAAAGATGATATTAATAAATTGGAAAATATTAAAATAAAGTGCTGTCTAGTGCGTTGATACTAGGTTATATTATCGTTGTCTTTATTAGCAGAGATTACGGCTTAAAGCTGCTACTTTTGGCATCTGTTAAGAAAAACATTGAATTATAACTGAAAATTAACTAATATTTAATGCAGTGATATTTGTTTATGAAATCTTTGGCTTAATTAACAGAGATGACGTTTTAAGTCAAACATGACTTACCTTAAGAAGAAGAAATGTGTCAAAGAATACTGCTGTCAAGTGTGGTGATACTTGGTTATGTCGTCGTTGTCTTTGTTACGAGAGATTATGGCTGAAAAGTGCAATTCCTCTTATGTTAAGAGCAACAACGAATTATAACTGCAGTTATATTTCTTTATCTCATTTTTGCCTTTGTTAACAGAGATGACGGTTATAAGTCCCATTTTTTTGTTGATACGTGAAGTTGTAAAGTGTATGTCAACTTCGACACACTAAAGCTATCCCACCAAACTCTTTTTCCTTGCTACGCTTTGCAGTCTTTCATTTGCTGCTTCATAGACTTCCTTATGGAGTGGTACAACTTGCGACAATTGCGGAGAAACGCAAACAAATTGATTGCCACTCAATCGCAGGTGCCCCAACAAACCAAACAGTGGGTCAATTGTGGGCTGTAAGCTGAGTGAACGTGCCGTATTAAGGTAGAGAAGGTGCCACAAGGCAACATTAAAATAATTCACATCGATAATGGCGCTTTAATCGCATGAAACTTCCGGCAATTTGTTTAAGAGTGTTGAAAATTCTGCCATTCCAATGCCCCCAATCCTCATGCCGGCTGCTACAGCTGTATCCGCACCCGCAGCGTCGATTTGCTTGCAGCACTTGGCGTTGTTAATGCCATTTGCCTTAACTTACGCACACATATACATGCTTACATTGTATACGGTAGCAACAACAGGAACACATGGCGTATACGCTGCCAGTTGAACGCCTTACTGCGCTAATTTTGTTAATGTATCCCGTACACACACACACACACACACACACACACACACACACACACACACACACACACACACACACACACACACAATACAGACAGATACGCGTTTACATACAGCGCCTCTTAATTTCGTGTTTCGCTTAACTTTTTTTACAGTTAGAGTGGTAAGAGAGTAAGGACGCCGGAGAGTGGGGTGAAACAACGGTAAAGTCGTTGCCTGTGCAGTAGTCTACAAATCCGCCGACTTTGTGCAATCAGCGTTAACTTGTTTTCCCTATTTCAATTTTTCCTTCTTTTTCTTTTTGGGTATTCCCCTTTTCACAACTTTTTCGTTCATGCTTTGGCTTTCGCCTTTGTTCCGCACTGATAAAAACACACACAACTGTACACTAATTCTTGAATACAGACAGACAGACAGACAGACGGCGGAACAGACGCTTAGACATTCCAAGCTGTGCATGCGGCAAAGGTAGATATGGAAATGTTTATTTAGAATTTGGATTATTTGCTTAACAAGCGGCAATAAGGCAACGCACAGAGAGGGCAAGCACACAGTGCGTATGGGTAATGTTATGTAGCGTTATACGGCGGCGCACATGGCGTATGCGTTATTTTCAAACTGCTACTTCATTAGCAAAGTGTTGCGGCTTCATTCAAATGCAAATAAGCAACATTTCAACAGTTACAGTTACCATTTCTTGTGTTCAGTTGAATTTTGTTGCATACACGCTAGACGCAGGAAGCGCTCAACGCGCATCTGCTCGAAGTCTGCCTTCAAGCTGATAGCCTGACTTGCATGCCGCTTCCATTAGCTGGCCAGCTGACCCCATTATATTTGCTCAGATCAAAATTAACGCATGACTTGCTGGCTTTATATGACAAAGCACTATTCACCGAGTCCTACACAAGTTGCTGGAAAAGCTCTACAAATGCTAGATGCCGCTGCAACAAGAGCAAACAATGAAAAAACGCAAAAATAAAAGCAAATGTTTGTGAAGTCGAAAGGGTGATACTCTGCTATATAATAGCTGTATGTTAAAGGAAATGTGACTGCAGCCATCAACCATTAAAAATTTGATACAATTTACTTACTTTCGGCCGTTAAACAAGGAAAATGTCATACTTCGCCACATTATCAGTTTCTGTAAGTTTCAAAGCTTTCACCTGCCTTTTTATTTTGTGACGCGATATTGCAGTTCCTCCAAAAGCGTGCTGTAATAATGCAGAGAGTATTTCCTTTCTTGCTAATTATACCTCCACCAGGCCAGGCGTTATGCAAGGCCGACTTCATCCACTCATTCCACGGGTTGCTTAGGGAATGCATGTCACTGATTTTGTCAGTGTCACTAACTGACATCAGTTTGGTTGCCTTGTCCCTCACTTGGGTACTAACGTCGTGTGTACTCGAAGTGCCTGGCACGCCGACATCTGTCACTTTTCCATAGGGTGACTTCAGCCTCAGCGCGTCTGGTAACGTGCTTCTGCCACAGCTGATGGACAGTAAACCTCTTGCAGCGGTTTAGTGGTGCCATTCCAGTCCAGTTCCAACTCTGCAGCCAGTTTGAAGAATTCCTTTTACCTAGCTTTCTACATCTAGGAAGCTGTGGTATAGGTTTATCTCGTTTTCTTGGAAACCTATTGCTCTATTTGTGTAGGCGTCTGCTTTAGGTTCATTGCTCGGGCGATACTGTACATAGTCACTGAATTTTGGCTACAACTTTTTCTGACCATTTAACAATTCTCCAAAACAAAAAAAGAGGGCTCTATGTATAATCTATAAGCGATGTCAAACATCTATCATCTAACATCTAAAAGCAGCACGTTATTCATGAGGTGTGGCCTCAAACGTGGCGTGTTTTGCGTGGCTTGATTCATGTGGCCTAATTAATTGCTGTTCTATTGTCTCTTCTCGTAATCGTTCGGACTATAAACACTTTTACTTTAAGCTTTTCAGAGGGTTAGGTTAGCTTTTAACATATATAATACGTTAGACACAACAACTTCCAACTATAAACATTGAAAAGTTTGAATTATATCAATTTATCTCATGATTGAACATTAGGCCCACTTAATGGAGTTAATGCGGGTTGCAATTGAAAATAAGACGCCAAATAAAGCTGATTAATGATACGGGGTGTCTTGTCTATATGTTGAAGACTCCTTGCCTGCATCATTACGTTGCCAACTTCCCCGCATAGCGTGCATGCCCTGCCTAAGTGCATTAAAAGTCTCCCTCTCTCTTAGCTGCACTTCACTAAGCAATGCGTTTTGACAGTTGCATGAACGCCTGAATGAGCTTCTATGTACGCTGAAACTGAAGCTGCTGCTGACAGTGCTCCTGCCGCTGCTGAGCTGGCACTAATCCAAGCTAGCTGAGTCTCAGCGCAGCTTTAAGTATTTTAAATATTCCAAGAAATCTCTTAAATGCATTTAAAACAGATTGTGCACTCATTTCATTTCAACTGCCATTCGAGTTAAGCAAACAAATGGCGGACACGTTGCAAGCTGCTGCTGCTGCTGCTGCTACTAATGCTGCTTCTTCCACTTAGTATTGCTGCAAGTCATTCAGAGCGACTTAATTACACAGTCATTTGGAATTGCAATTGCAATTGCATTGGCTGGTGCTTCAAAGATATTGTTCAATTTACTTAAAAGAGTCGCCATCTTCTACTTTTCTGCCCGGTTTTGTTTTCTTAGCCATTAAGTAATTGAGAGCGACCGAAATCATGGCACTTTATTAACAAGCCAGAAAACTTGTACCTACAAAATAATTGTAAATTTGTATGCATTGTAGAAAATCAATATTGAATCGACTGAAATAAAACGAAATGCAAATTTCATAATTGAAAACTAAGTGCTGAACAAAAAAGTTTTCTATAAACCACTTTCGTGTTCAAAATGGTGCTACTTATGGGTATGTGTGTGTGAGAGAGAGTTGGAGAGCGTGTATTGTTAAAGCAAAAGCCCTTGCGCCCTGCCATAATAATTTAGCCCATTGGCGTGAAAATTGAAAATACGCTAAACTTTTGCATTGAGTAAAACTTTGTGCCACGCACTCACACAGACACAAAGCAGCAAAAACACACACACACACACACACAGATATCGCAGTCAGCAATTGACTTTGAAAGAGCGCGTTTTGTGTTCGTGTACACTGAGCGAAAAACTGTAGGCTAAAATTCTAAAGATAGCTCATTTTTGCTTATTTCTTTTTAATGAATCGCGCCCAGAAAACTTCGTCATAATAGTTGAATAACAGCTTTCCTCTGGTCACATACTTCTGGTAGCTATATTTAACACGACAGCTTGCAAGTGGTGCAGATATAACAATACTCCGTAGAGATCAGGAAGAAGCCGTGAATTTCAACCTGGGAATTCTACTACCAAAAGACATTAAGAATGCGCATGCGATCTTTCTCAATTAAGTTCATGCAGATGCTCCCTGCTCACCTCCCGTAAGCCAAGCGTATGAACTGAGGTTGCAAGTAAACTCCCTATAGCTGTTGAGACTCTATTTCTCATAAAAAGGAGGCTTAGGAGACAGCAGTGGTCCATTACTAAACAGGGTTTACCGCAGAGTAAAGAAACTGCTGGTACTTTCAAAGCAGAAGAAAATAAAAGATGCTAGCTCAAGATACTCGATGTAGACTCTAGCTAGAAGCAGCAAACGACTTCTAGGTTTCCCCTTTAGAAGACAGACTGATCCTGTAGGAGGAAGGTTTCCAGCCCGTTCTTTAACCGGGTGAACAACCAGGCAAAGAAAAGTCCTTTTCGAACTCGGATAGTCCAAAGCAGTGTTGCTGCCATATCAGCGTAGGAAGTCATGAAACATATCAAAGCGCTTAAAATCTACCCAGGACTTTAACAGGGCTTTGCGTAGGGTTTGGGATCCACCACTTAAAACACCCAACATCAGCGCTCTAATGTGGAGGGGAAGAATGACTTCAGAAGTTCCGCATATGTACAATCGGCATCAAAAAAACGGGAATCATGGCTCGACAACGCTCGCCGTTGACGTTAACGGCTTCGTTCGCTCTTGCCCCAAGCACTGACTTTGCAGTATCACGATAACTGTTTTTTTGGTCATAGATACACTTTTCGTTTCGGCATTTCGATAAAAAAGTTTTTCGTGGAGATATTCTCTTTTAAATAAGACTCTCAACGTGCCTTGACATGTTTTATTAGACGACATTTGTCAATTACAACTTACGTCTACGGTCCACTCATTCCAGTTTTGCTATATCACACATAGTTCTTCTCTCAGTGCATTAAGTGGGTTTTGGCTGTTTGGCGAATTGCGTTGGCTTTTTAAAGCCTTTGGCGCCGCACAGCTATTCAAGTCATTCGAGGCATTCAATTAAACTGAGTGTAGTTTTCAATAAACTGAGCACTGTTTGAAAAATGGCAAATAAATGTGCAGGATCTCTAACAAGTAAGTAAATGAACCAAAACAGACCCATCCAAACACACACACTCACACACATTCATAGGAATACATAGAGAAAGTACAGTTGCCGACAGGATGCACTGGGATATGGTCAAATGCAATTTGCGCTCGAGTTACAGTTAAGCGGATTGCAAAGCACTACAGCACAATGGAATATTTACTAAAGTGTTGGTGAACTTCCGTTAGAGAGGGTGAGAGAGATGGAGAGAAAGAGAGAGGACGAGACAGCTTAACTGACCAGCTGCTAGACTTTGTTTTGCAGCCATTGCCACACTTTGAGTATAAGTGTCTGTGTGTGCGTGTATGTGTGCGTGTGTGTGTGCGTGTGTGTGTAAGTGTGTGTGTGTGTGTGTGTATAGCCTGTCTACATGTGTTTAATGCGTTATCTACTTGTAGCCCCCGGCAACTAATCTAAAGCATTTTTTAAGTCTTCCAGAGCAAACATGTCGCGCCCAGTATGAACGATAACTACAGCAACAAAAACTGCACCAACAACAAAAAGCGAGTAATAGAAGCGCATCGTCACGAGTCGCAACATTGAAATACTCTTTACCCCGATTTCCCAAGAAAATGTTTGTGTTGAAAGGTTTTAAAGTAATCAAGTTAACTGTTCACCGAAGATGTCAGGTTCAGCAAAAGGAACAACTTTCGGAAATTCTCTCAAGAGCGAAGGTATTGTGATATCGATATGATTCGACTAATTGCATGAAAATTTATTTTCATTTCAAATTCAAACATCTTGATCAATGATCTTGAATTAAATTTTTGATTTCAAAATATACTCTGTACTGTAGTCTGCGTTTACCACGTGTGTTGAGAAAATTAGAGAAAACACCTCAGCACAACAAAGCTTGTCGAATGAGGCGACTAACAATGATAATGAGTTCTTTTGAGACCAGTAGAGCCACTAAAGGCATTAAAAGAGTTATACGTTGGGTTTGGGAGCCACCACACAAAACCCCAAGTCCAATGAAAGAATACTTTTACATCAGGCAGTAACCGTAATAACGGGTTGTTATTGCTAGTTAAAAAGAAGGTACTCTGTGTATCCTATCTGCAATGATACAGTTGATATTCTATTCAAAGTTTGTAGTAATGCCAAGGCTGACCTGTTTTTTTTCGGGTGCACAATTTGTGACGTCGGATTAGAAAGTGGTCAAGGGAGACACCAAGGGGGACCCCAAGGAGCTTTGCCTTAATCTGACTATTTGCGAGAAGTGAACAGTCCCTTAGTTTTTGTCGTCTTTCTGATTTTTGATCTCTTGGTTTTAAGGTATAAAATACTTACGGTAATTTTAACATTCACGATTTCTTTGGGAATTTCAGTATTTCAACTAATAATAAGCAATAAAGCAGCTTATCTTTTTATTTACGGAATTTTAAAACTCCCTTTGTATGTTCCAAGATTTGACCTCTCGACATATCTTTTAAGGTTTTTATCCGATCTTCATCATCTATCTATCTACACAGCGTTTAGTTTTAATCTGATAGCATTTAAGGTATTCGAATAACTCTCATAGGGGAGCATTATACGAAAAACTTCATCTGCGTATTATAAATCCGCAACTTTCTTATACATTTTAGTGACTCTATCTTTTAAAGTCTCCGAGATCTAGAGGTTCATACGGACGCAAAGACGAGCATTAGTATATCAACTCGATTTTTTCTCCTGGCCATTTTTCCTTCTGACTGTTATAATCTATAATGCCTTGTAACACTAAGTTTACAGGGTATAAAAACGCAACTGACAGCGCAAGTTTGATGTCAAACCGTGACAGCGATAGCGACAATAACACTGCGATAAGCAGCAACAAAAATAAGGCAAAACTTCAACAAAACTTTCAAAGAATATAAAAAACCTAAGTAGAGGAAAGAAAATAGAAGCCAAATTGAAAATAAAACTAAGTTAAACCAAACTAAACTAATTGTTGCTAAAGTAAGTTAGTGAACGTGACTAAAATGGATTCTTTGTGTATCAATTACAAAACTAACGGTGCAGCTCAAAACGGCTAGAGTACCGTTATTTAATTGGTTCTCCTTTAAGTCAAGAAGCATTGACATTGTATAACTTATCGAAATGCAACTAAATAACTATCTTTGTATCGCATCTCTAACTTTTCTTTACATTTTCTGTACATTTTATAAAATTTCATTATTTACTTATTTGCTAACTCATTACAGCTGAAGTGTTTAATTACTTGAGTGATAGTTACTGAAAAGTTTTAAACTTTTAATTGATATTGTAAACTATTTGTTTTTTTCCAACTTTGAAGCAAATCTTTTGATACGGTTTCAATAATGCCAAAAAACATTTACAACTTTCTTAATTTAATTTTTGGTTATAAGCTCCTTTAAGGAATTTTTATATTTTAGAGTACAATCGCTGCTATAGAAGAGTGCTTACTTCAATCCTTGGCTGACTACAAAGCAATTTATTGATTCGAAAGTTTTCATTTCATTCACTTGGAAGAACAGCAACAGAGACAAACAGTCAAAAGGACTTCATGACATCATTAAAGATATTTGGTCTTCAACCAGCAGAATACCTGGGTCACGGTGCAAAGTCGAGCAACGTACACACCATGCACACAGCGCGGAATGGCACGGAGAGCTTTGTTCTGTTTAGCTTGAATCCTTCCGAGTCTACAACTCATAACGCCAAGTTGGACCAACAACATTTACCGAATTAATGAAATCATCACATTTGCTGAGTATTGTTTTAAAGTGATATCAAAATATCGTAAATTCAACACTGACTACGCCATTAGGCCAAGCCTGACAATAAGTCACGCAAAATACAATCACATAACCAATTTTAAATGGCACAAAAAAAAAGATATATCAGATATCTGTCGCATACTACACATAATGTGGCGCCATCTATCGTACGCATATGTAAACGCAATAACAACAGCATAACATAAACATGCATGCTTTTCTTTTCGGTCTCACTGTTAAAGTAAGGCACTGCTTACCCAGGACACAAATGTAACACCACATGAGCGTAATAACAGATTTTCGTGAGGCCATTAGAGGTTATGTTCTCAATGCGCCATAGAAGGAGGTGTTTGCCAAGTTATTGCCCATGCGGACAATGTTTTGGTTAGTTACACTGGAAAATTTTCTCAAACCTGATGACGGGTAAATTGTGACAGTTTTCCGAATGGGCACCATGGAGTGGATTACGAATCCGAATGCGAAAAAGACAGACCTTGTGCTTTCCACGAGAAAGTGTAAACTTCCATTGCTTGTCCCCTCCAAGCTAAATGTTTCCACCCTATCTTTCAGTAACCGTACCAAATGTTTGGCTATAGTACTAAACAGAAAATTGGAGTTCTAGTGTGATGGTCAGCTCTACGAAGATTGCTATATTATACCGAATTTTCCCATTCAACTTTAAATATCCTCATCCCACGCTGGAAAGAATGGTCCTCCAGGACCCACCTATGCCTCCTGCTTCTTCACCGACGGATATTTTTTTTAATGATTTTTACAGGAGGTGTTGCTACGAGGAAGAGGATGAAACGGTAAAGCATTTCTTCTGCTCATGTCCAGCTCTCTGCAAGCGAAGACACAAATATCTAGGCAGATACTTTCTAAATGATATCGCAAACCTGTCCGAAAATAGACTCAAAAAGATTGCAGACTGAATGGTCTCCACTTTAACGTTGTATCTATTGATTAACGGGGGACGAGAGCTCCAGATTCCCTAGGGTACCACGGCCTAAGTGTGGCAGGTAGATAGCCTGGTAGCTGTTCTAACCTAAACCTATCTAAACCTAGAGTTTTTCTCACCCTAAAGGATTCTTTTTCGATGTTTGACATCAAAAGTATGTGAGAAGCTGAGCTTAGTTGCTTAATTGAAACATCATAGATGGCCAACCTAGACGACACTTAACTAAATATAATAATATCAAAAAAAAATGATAGTACTGGATGAAACTAGTGCTAGTAGAACCCTTACAGGACGCCAATCCGTTTTCATTGAAATGAAAACCAACTCAGCTCGTAATGAACCAATATTTTCTCAGTAAAAACCATAACAGTTAATTAAGATTACGGTTACGAGTTTCAATCTGTTAATATGGATTAACGGCTACGGTTCGTTATACTGTTTGAAGATAGCTAATTTCCTTCAAACTTTCGGAAGTAATTGTAATTGATGGCAGCAAGAAGATATACAAATCTTGTTACTTTACAGCTCAGCTTGAAAATGGCTTAATTGAAATGTCTTAATGCAACACAAAAAAAAACTACACTGGCGCACAAGCCAAATTGACATTTTATGAAGGCGACAATTGGCTGCCAGGACACACACACACACTGACAATCAGACACACACCATCAGAGACAGACGCAGTCACTCATGCAATCACATACACATCACTTTGCTTAGCTGCCGCACATCATCAATAAAAGATTTGAAAACAAAACGTTGCAAAAACCAAAATTGTGGCAACTTGTTACCGAAACTCCTGCCACAACACACTTTGCCACACACACACACACACAGTGCTGCATTGAGTTCAACAACCAGAACATAAATCAATCACTTCCTGCCGTTCGAGCAATTGCCTGAGCCGCTTTCCCGCTGTCCCGCTGCCCCAGCGCCTGTTTGCATGGCTGAGTGTCTGCTAAATTTTATTTATGGCTTACCAAAGCTCAAACACTCACACATAAACACACACCAACACACTCCCACACACACACTCACACACACACACACCAAAAACAACACAACACAAAATCTACGCCCAATTGCATGCAATTGTTTTTGCAACGTGCCTGGTATATAATTTTGTGCTCTTGTGTATTTGTTGCGTTTTGCTATTTGTGATTTGTGGCAAATAATCGACGCCAGTCGACAACATTTTAGGTAATAAATATGATTTATGTGCGCCTCGACAGCGCAAAGTCCCTGCAGTCCACGCCCAAAAAGAGCGACAAACATGCGACAGCCCAGCGGAAGCGGAAGTGGAAATGCACTGTGAACGCCGCCATATTTGCAACAACTTTTGCGGTTGGCAGCTATTTAATGCACTTTTCATGAAAATTAATGAAAAATTTATGAACTGGCCGCGAAAATTTCGCATTTCCACCATATTTCCTAACCAGTGAGTATGTATTGAGTTTCTTGTGAGGAAGAGCACAAGATTTCAAATTGCATGACGTTTGCTTGATTGACTTGAGCTGATTGATGTTGATTGGCATTGATTTATGGCTGTAATGCTTGCCGCATCTGTTGTTGATGCTGGGCTGCGTTAACACAATGGCAGGCATATTGCGTATACGTAATGGATGCGCAAACATCAAAATGAATATCCTGTTTGATTAGATGCAGCTATTGGGATAGTACCGGAACTGTCGATTGATCAAATTATTAAATAACTGATTGTGTGGATAGTTGAATCAATAATTGTCAAATATTTGAATGTTTGCCAATATGTGCAAAACAAATGCAGGAATACCATATACGAAAAGTGACAATGAATATGAGTTTAGTTTTGTGCATTTTTGAGGCTATTAAGAATAAGTTGATGACGATTGAAAAACTATAAGTTTTTGATTCTGATTGGGATTGGTCAACCTTCTCTTCTTCTTCTGCAACGGTGTCTGGCAACGAGAGTCAGGAAGATTATGTTAAATAGAAATGTAGAATTATAAAGTAATTCATACTTTATTTTATAATTTTAATGTAGATAGTGATATAAATTAAAGAATACAAAAGCAACTGTTTTTATGCGTATCAACGGCTTGACAAGCTCACAATTTCTTCTGCTTAACTGGCCATAGCAACCCGTTAAAGGGTTACGGCCCGTTGCAAATCTCTCCTCCAGGCGTCTCTGTTTTGCGAGCGCCTTCTCCAATCGGTGATACCAAAGGTAGCTAGTGTGCCCACTATCTGGTCCTTCCAGCTAAGGCATGGTCGGTACTTTCGTCTCCGCCCTTCGACTTTCGCATTGAAGACCTGTCTCACAGAAGCTTCTTCATTCATACGCACAACATGACCTAGCCAGAGGAGCCGCTGGATTCGCTTGACTATGTTAATGTCGTCCTAGAGCTTATAGATTTCGTCGTTCTATCGTATGCGGTAGTCGTTGCCAACGCAACTAAAACTACTTCATAGACTACAACTTTAGTCTCAACTTTAAAATCAACTACAACATTACATTATAATCAGCTTGGCAACTTTAATATAGAATCTCAATTTTACTGCTTATGATCGACTGCCTACTTCAATTAGTGCAACTAGACTACCCAGAACGATCTCTCCACTGCTGCTGTTATCTCCTTTCTGTCAACCGCTGCATAATGATACTAACCAAGTTTACATTCAACCATCCTGATCTAACGTGCATTATTTATTACCGTAAGACGCTCTACCGCAGCCTCAGTCCTGACCAGATACTTAAAGCCCAACTCGGCCATGCCTCTGACACACTGCACAAGTCTACAATGTGCTTTTGCACTATGCATACAATGTACAGTGTACATTAACAGAATATGCTACACATTTTCAGGCAAATTAACTTCAACAGTTAACAGAAATGTTATGACAGCCTTCTGTAACTTTAACAGACGGCAAATAATGCATTCCCCCAACAAACCCAGCAACTTATTAACATTAACAGAATATGCTATTCATTTCTGGTAAATTTACTTCAACAGTCAACAGAAATGTTATAACCGCCTTCTTTAACATTAACATAAGACAAATGATGCATAACTCTAACAGTTGCCTGCACTCTCATTCTCCCAGCAAACCAAGCAACTTATTAACATTAACAGAATATGCTATACATTTTCAGGAAAATTTACTTCAACAGTCAACAGAAATGTTATGACAGCCTTCTATAACATTAACATAACACAAATAATGCATGATTCTAACAGTTGCCTGCGCTAGTGGTGTAAAAATACATCGATGCCTCGAAAACATCGATGGCTAGCCTGTCATTTTCCGATGATCTCGAACATATGATGCATCGGCAAAACATCGATGTTTTTAAAACCATCGAACATTTCACCATCTCTTACGCCAAAGTAAGTAGTTTATTCAAATACCAAACTCTCAACGAAATAGACTGCTAAGGGGTCGGTTATCAAAACTTTTATGTTGACATAATTTAGTCGTTGATCTATTGGTCTATATTATAAAGTATCTAGAAATCTTCTTATAGTAAGACAGCTTTAGTTTCACATATCTCATATTATATAGCAAAAGTTACTTCTATAATAAAAAGCAAAATTTGTAAATATAAAACATCGGAAAACCATCGATGCATCGATGTTTTTAGTCCGATGCATCGACCTACATCGATGTCCATTGTCGATGAACTATCGATGTTTTGGTCAAGATTTACATCACTAGCCTGCGCTCTCATCTCCCAACAAACCAAACAGCTCAGCGGCTCATATATTTTATTGTTTATGTTGCGCTTAACCAACGTTGTAGCGCTGCTGCTGCACTATTGCTGCTCTCTTTTGCTGCTCACCTGTCCAAACATCACAAACGCCAGAGCAGCGGAGAATTTGCATAAAACAAGCGTACAAAAAACACGGACACTATTTCATTTCAACTGCTGTTATTAAAGCACACGTGTGTGCATGTGTGTATAGGGAGTGTATAGAGGGAGCGAGAGTGACAGAGTGTTTGTGTATTTGCTTTTGCATCAGTTTTTCATTACGTTTGTCACGTGCGCGACTTTCGAGCAAAAACAATGGCAATAACAATGAGTTGCGATAACGCCGGACACTGGCAAAAACATTGCCAACTTAAATAACCATTTGTAGTTGTTGTAGCTGGCGTTGTTGTGGGCTTCTCAGTGGCGCTTTAAAGTTTAATGCATATTGACATTATTAATAGACACCAGACGTTTGAGGCATTTAAACGGAAATTTAATTTCATTTGCCGCTGCCTCTAAACTAGCCCCAAATGGCTGGCCGAATGCCCAAATGCCAGCATGGCAATTTGGCCTCCATTTTGACTTGGCCAACTATTTTTCGATTTACCACAAAGTCGTTTGCGCTGACCGCAACAGTCCAACAGGCAGCAGCGGCTCTAGTAGCAGCCTCTGCGCCCGCCGTTAGACTACATTTCTAGTTCATTTCCGGCTAAAAATGAGCTGCTGCTGCTGCTTGCTGCACATGTGGCTGGTCTCCCTCTCCCTCCGTGTACGTGTGTGTTCTAGTAAATGCCGAGCGATAAAATGCATTTGGTGCTCTGTGTATTTTGGGTTATTTTTCGGGTACGCCTTTGTGCATAATTTTCCAATTACTATCAATAAATTGGGCGCTTTGGCGCCATCGTCTATCTGGCAACAGTTTGCCATATCGTCGCACTGCCAGCCAATTGGCCAAAAGAAAGACTACCAGTTAAAATACCAATATCAAGGCAGCAAAAACTAATTGAGAAATTATTACGCTGCAATAAATTTGATTGTAGTTGCAGCATTTGGTCTTTAATTATCGTTTAAGGTTTCATCCCGTCGCTCTCTCTATCTCCCTGATTGGGCCAATGAAATGCAGCTGCTTGACTGCCTTTTTTCCATGGCCAGGAGCCAAAGTATGCTAGCATGCACTTTTTATGGCTGGGATTGGCCTTGAAGCCATTTCAGGCAATTCTTATGGCTTGCACTTCAAGGTTCAAGCTAGAGATGAGCTTGTTAAAGTTAAAAGTTTTTCTCCAATTGACTGCTCAAGTGGGCTTATATACGAAAATACTCTTTTGATCTAAACCAATTCAAATTTACGACCTATGAATATATCCGTAAAAATGACGTCAAGGAATGTGAATGTGTTCAAAATAGTGCGGAAGACTCAAAGTTTTGAGTGTTTAAAGTAGTTACTGGGCGAAAAGTGCCTTAGGCAGTTAATTGAGAGAAAAACGAGGAATAATGAGTAAAGTTATAGTTTTTTCAAATAGAAGTTGCAGCGATATCACAGCGTTTCATCTTCGCTTTCCTTTTATAGACTTAATTTTAAAATCTCATCTCTTCTAAAAATCTTTTCATCTTTTTTAATCACCCATCGCCTTGAAAGCAACATCTGTTGAACAAACATCAATCAAATAGCAACGGATTAGTCTGTTGATTGAAAATCACGTTGAAGATTTTGAAGTTGGAGCAGTTTCAAAGTTTTGCGAAAACTTTAGCGAAAGCAAGAGCCTAGTCCCTTAAACAGCTATCTCGAAATAACCCAACAAATTGATTGAAGTATTTGAAAAAAACCATAAAATTGTAGCGCTATTACCGAACTCTATAAATGATCTCTTTTCATCTGCCTGTTTCTGTTTTTTTATATCATATCATAGTTTCCTTTTATCATCTAATTTTTTCTGAAATATTCTCAACTTTTCATTTTATCATCTCAAAATTTCAGAGAAGCTTAGTCTCAGTAATTGAGAAAGTGCCTTGTTTTGAACGGCTACTTCCAGGGGTAGGTTTTTCGCACTTTAACAACATTGTGCTTCGATATTCAGCGACTTAATACACGCTCTCAGAAAACACGAAATAACAACGTTTGTGGGTACAATATATTTTGTTGTTGTTTTTTTCATTCAAATCAATTTTTAACTGACAAACGCAACGTATCCAAGTGAAACTTATGTTCTGCAAGCCGCAATCATTTTATTTTTCGAATGGTATAGGTTTCACCTGAAAGCGTTGCATTATTGTGAAATAATCGGTATCACAACGAATTTTCGGCATCGTATTTATATATAGAGATAGATATGTGCGAAACTAACGTTTGGAAGACATTCAGATTTCAAAAGCGACGAAACTGCTGTTTATCGCCAAAATATGCCCAATCTGATGAATTTGCTGGCTACCGATTTAAGTTTTGCTGTTGTAATATACTTTCAAGGATTCCGCGTCGCTGTGCCAATCAAGAGCGTCCATACAGCAACTATCCCATGAAGCTGTTTTACATCTCAAACATTCCCATCAGCCTACAGCCTATCTTAGGGTGCAACCTGTTTGTCATCTCGCAGATGCCAACATGCAAATTTTAAGCCAATTTCTTCATTAATTTGATCGAAGCTTGGGGTGATGCTAGAGAGCCAAGCTCTCTTTTATTGCACAGACAGCCATATATTGGACTCATTTGCGTTCAACTTAAAAACTTGGGAAGATGTGTTAGGAAACTCAGCAAAGGATGTTGCCAAACATTTGATGAACAACATAGGATTATACGCGACCATCGTGAGAGCTCTATGAGTCACGAGCTGAAGTGTTATATATCCATAACACTTGGCGATATCTGTATTCGTATTTTGCTCGCCGTTAGTGCACATTTCCCATGCTACTCATTGCCTTGACCTAGATCTTCAGATCTACAGAGAAACTTATGAAATATAAATGTATATGCCATTTGAATACATAAACTTGGCTACAGCAGTTGCGTTAAACAAGATCGGTGAATTTTCGTTTTAGGGACTAAAAGCTGATATTCAAATCACGAAAGGTTCATCACTAGTTCTAGTCCAATTCCCCTACCAGGCGGCAGTCATTAGAAGTTGAACTCGGTGGAACTTGCTACCAATTGAAACTAGAAAAAAAAACAAATCACCGTAAAGTTTTTTCTTTGTTCTGATGACTTAGAATGCCCCATAGAAGCGTGCAATATGCGTTTTGCATGTACCTTTGACTTTTGCATGAAATGAATACGAAATGAGTCGCACACACACACACACACACGTATAGTGCCGCACACACACACACATAGACACACACACACATATGCATGTAGGCAAACGATGGGCAACACCTGTTGGCGCACTTTGTTTTCACTTAACTGCTAACTTTGGGCGAGCGAGAGAGGAAGAGAGTGAGAGAAAGAGAGCGCGCACACAAATGGCGCCCACTAATTGCCTAGCCAGGCAGAAGCCGCACGGCAATTACAGCTGGCAGCAAAAAGTAGGCAACAAAAATTGCTCGCACACACACACACACACACACACACACACACATACACACAGACACACACACACCAACACAACTTAAGAGTTAACAAAAACAATCGAACGCCATTTAAAAGCAAATTTTTGCCGCCTGTTTTGATGTTTTTTCTACTGTCTCATTGTTGCGCTCGCTCTCTCTCTCTCTGTCTCCTCGCTCTCTCGCTCTCTCTGGAACTACTCTATGCATTGTGTTGTTTGTGTAATTCGACTTTTCATCGAAGTTGCGCTCGCTCTCTCTCGCTCTCTCTCGCTTTCCTCGCTCTCTCTGGAACTACTCTATGCATTGTGTTGTTTGTGTAATTCAACTTTTCATCGAAGTTGCGCTCGCTCTCTCTCTCTCTCTGTGTCTCCTCGCTCTCTCGCTCTCTTCTGGAAAACTATTCTATGCATTGTGTTGTTTGTGTAATTCAACTTTTCATCGAAGTTTGACTTGCAGCAAAAGTTTTTCCTGGCTTGGTTTTTGTGCTACTTTTGTCGCTGCCGCTGCTGCTACTGTCCATTAGATTGTGCTTTTTGTCATGCTGTTGTTCTTGTTGTTGTTTGTTGCAGCAACAGTGGCAACAACAACAACAACAACAGCACAATCACATTTGCCAACTTCATTTATTGTTTTGTTAAGCTGTTAACTTTAGTTTATTGCAGCCCATCAGCAGCATCATCAACGCCCGTTGCAAAAACTTCTGCTCATCTTTATACAAACTGTACTTGTTCTTGCCACTGCCACCGCTGCTGCTGCCGCTGCAACTCATTTGTCATTCTTTTTTGTTTGCAAGTGTCCTTGTGTGAGTGCCATAATTGCAAAATGAAACATGCAACAAAGCAGCCAAACTGCCAACTAATCTGTTTGTTTGTCTGCGGCTCTGGTCACACTGCGTATGTGTGATATGTAATGTGTCCTTGTGCTTTGTTTTATGCACTTTACCTGGCCACAATGGCTTTTTTTTTTTTGTTTGTTTTTTTGCTCTTAATTTAATTTTATTTTTTGGTCTAACAATTTTTGTTAGTAATTTATTGCCGGTCGTTTATTATGCAAATGGCCATTTGTGAGGCCAGCAATTTCCAGCTATAAAAGCAAACAACAACAAGCACATGAAACACACATACATGCACATTAAAATCATTTTCATTATTTGGCCATTTGACCCACATAGAAGAGACCATAAAATGCAACACCAGCAATTTACCAAGTTTCGCCCACAAATAAAAATAAACAAAACCAAATAAAAATAGATGTATTCTAGAAATAATAGCTTTATTGTTTATACGATACATTTCAGTTTCACTTTACTTTCGCATATAACAAAGCGCATATAAAAAGAGTATTATGTGACCTTGAACACTATTGATTTCTCTTTAGCAGCTGGAAAAACACTAGAGCAACACGGCAAAAAGTAAAGAAGTTAAAAAAGCAAAGTCGGTTACAAAAATGTTGATTGTTACATGTTACCAAGCGAGTCCGTGCGAATTTTCTCTCACATCGTGTGATGACACGGTAATAATAACCTTAAGTTTGCGTCTCTGAGCGACTTACTTCATAATAGAACACACTATATCATCAAGCGAGTTTGATGTTGTTAAGTGCTATAAAGTGCGATACAGTATTTTTTGTTGCCAAACTCCCGTCTCCAAAGCTTTGGCATTGACGCCCACACGCTACACGGATCCCTGCGCAATATAAGTTATTGCCAATAGATTGCCGGAATTTCGATACAAGGTAATGATCCAAATCTCCGAAAAGATCCTAACAGTAATAGATAGAGAAAGCTCAAAAAAGCTAGCGAAGAATGCTGCTCCTAACAAATGCTTAGGCTCTGGATGCAGATGATATTGTAGTAGAAGATTTCCCGAGCGAAATGCAGATGGGTTTACCATGTATCGCTCGACTCCTCGAGCACTTAAAGCATAACGCCCAAATACAAACTCATGCAGAAAGACGGTTTCGTTGAAGATTTAATTTTTTGCTACGACGTCACTAAGCGTGCTTTGGCGAAAGATCTTATCGACAAACGGTTGGCTGCCGAATTGCTCGGCGTGCAGGGCTTTACTTTAGCTGTGTCCATGCGTGGTACCAGGTTGAGGTCACCGAGATGTGGACAAAGAAGTAAATTAACTTCTGAAAATCTGAATGCAAACTTCTATTCCTTAGGTGCCAGACCGGGCACCCACCGAAGTGTTAGTTTGTTCATCGTTCCCTGATGATCCAGTTTGGCTCGGGATTCCCTAACCAGCTTTGAGTTTATTCTGGTACCTGCAAAAGCATTTATTGCGGCTTAACTATAACAATAATTCCTCCGCGAAACCTAGTCCAGTGCCATCATTTGTTAAGGAAGTATCTCCTCTAAGGTTGTCCATGCCCATTTTTTACTTATAATGGTACTAAAGTTCCGCGTGAAATTGTATTCTGTGGACATTTCATCTCTGAGTTGTTGAAGCGGCGGAATTGGTCTGTCACCGTGCAACGATTATATGTTGGTGGTGTTAGCAATGACTTCTAGTGCCGCTGTGGGAAACGTTCTCATTGCACCTGTCACGGACAGAAGGCCTCAGTAATAAAGCACAGTTTTTTGTTGATATGTTAAGCTGTTTGTTATTGAAAAAGAAGCACATATTTGCGGCCAAAATTGAACACCTCATATATGTAGGAATTACCATGGTGGCGAACGCGACCTGCTTTAACGTTTAAAGTGAAGAAAAAGTTATGCTAAAACTCGTCTTATTCTATTAGTTTAAACTTATAGCACTTTGGTAGCACTTTATGTATTGGTAAAGTTGAGAGCAGATGTAATGCTGGTTTCAAAGCTATCAATGGGAATGAGCTATAAAGCGTACTTAAAGCGTAGACGCAAATGTATAGCGTCACAAGAGTCTTTTTGATGCAGTTTACTGAGCTGAAAAAGTACGCTAACTTCATGTACTCTTTACTAATACGTAGTTGTGAGTAGGCGTCACTTATCGTAGACGTCAAATGGCGTATTAAGTAAACTTCAAACGTATTTTTTATGTAATCGAGCAAGCACACGACTAAGGAAAAGAAAAATCTGTTGCACAGACAAAAACACATTTACACACACCGCTATGCGTACAAATGCATATGCGTAGGCAAAACGCAAAACGTAGTTATGAGTAGTACGCATAAATAACTACGCATTACAGGTCTCTGGTTGTTTCCAAAGCAGATGCCTTCAAACAGAGCGTATATCTGGTGCATTAGCGCCTTTTACTTTGCATCAATGAAATGCTTTAAGCATTCAAGCAGCTTAACTGTATACAGTTATCAAAGTAGATTTGAGCTCATTGTTTTAAACAACTTTCAAGTCAAAAGAACAAGCATATTAAGGCAAATAAAGCCAACTCACAAAGTTTACGCAAGTTTTTCATATCAAATTTTGTTGTTTTTTTTCTAGAGAGATTTATTTGTTTGTTTTTGCAGCGCAATGTCAAGCGAGTCCCGCGTCATGGCGACAGACGCCGGTCTGAATGTCTGTCTGCCTGTCTGACTGTCTGTCTGTCTGTCTGACTGTCTGTCTGTCTGTTTTTGTTGCTGGTCTGCACCACAAAACATTTCTGCACCACAAAACATTTCATGTTGCCGCCGCAAAGTATGCAATGTGAAGCTAGCACAGACAGCAGAGAGACAAGCAAAATGCTCTCTCTCTCTCTCTCTCTATCTCTCTCTCTCTCTCTCTCTCTCTCATATTGTATTTCACTTAAGGCTCGCGCACACATGAAGCTGAAAACTGAACTTATTGCTGAATTTGACAATGAGCTTTTCGTGCTGAAAAAACACACATACTGCATGTATGCAAGTGCGCACACCAAAAGTTCCGCTGAACTTCAAGAAAAGCTTTCAGTTCAGCTTTGCTTACTCGATCAAGCATGCTGCTTGAGTGCTGATATTTAGCGTCAGGTTTTGAAAAATCACGGATTGCGAAACATTGTAAAGTGAAATCGCGCTTAATGCACCTTTGTGGAACAAAAAGAATGAAAATTATTCAAATAGAATAGTTACTGACAAAATATGGTATGCAATAGCACAGAAAGTAAATGCTACGAGTAAGTTTTCATCTCAGCAATCTGTGTGCGCATCTCAAACAATTTCAGCTTGCCGAAAAAAGATTCGTATTCAGCAAAGCTTTCAGCTCAGCAATAAGTTCAGTTTTCAGCTTGATGTGTGCGCGAGTCTTTACTGTTTATAGTCAGCCTGGCGCCAGCTTCTACGCGCTTTGTCATGTTGATTTGGTTTTTGACTTGCTCTGAAGCGTTTTTGCTTTGTTTTCGTAAATGCTAAGCATATTGAGAGAAAAAGAGGGAGAGAGCCGCATTTTAAGCAATGGCGTCACATGATTTTGCCAACTGTCGCTGGGAAATTTAATTAAAATTCTTTGGAACTCATTAAAAAAGTTAATCAAGCTTAGAGTTGGGAAACATTCATCGAACTGTCGCACACACATGTGGCAGGCATGCTTGGCGTATGCGTAATATATGCATAATGCTAGCTATAAACTCAGTCAGCTGCCGCTGCCACTTGCAACCCACTTAACTAACTAAATGTAACTTTGGCCAAGCAAAGCCACCAACGACAAACTCAACTCGCTTTTTATTTATAATATTAACGTGTGGCAATTTCCATAGCCAAACGCTAACAACTTCAGGCCATAAAGAGTGCCATATAAAGCTATTACACAAGTCGAGAACACAAAATCGAACACCTTCAGCTTTTGTGGTGGAGTATCTATGTGTTTTCGCATACATGCATATGTAAGCAGTCTGGCATTTTGAGCGCTTAAGCACGGCGTACGGCTCTGACAAGAGGCAGCCAACACTCCTTCCGCAACCCTCCACTCGTACCATATCGAACTTTTACACTCAGACAATTTTGTAAACTTCTACAGCTTTTTGTAAGAGTAATAGGGTAGGGCAAAATCCCTACAATTTTGTCGTTGAACTTATCGAAATAGTTTTTCGAACAGCGGCGCTCAAACTTGCGTGTCGACAAACTCACACAAAGACACGCACACATTGGTACAGTCAGCCACTCAGACATGCTATAAGCTGTAGTTTTGATAACTGTATTACTAACAGTTTGAGGGGCAGCTGGGATGGAGAGCGAGTTCGAAACGATTTGCGTTTATCGACGATTTTGCTAGTCAATGGCTCAAATACTGACTTAGCTGATTAAATTTTTATCTAACATATTTTACAATAATTGCTAAACGCTTTTTTATGTGCCTTGGAAATTGATAACGGACTGACACGCCCACTCTTGCCACCACACTTAGCTTGCCACAATTTATGCTAATAGCTTTTTTGCTTGCCTCCAAGAATATTTCGACCTTTTTCGCTCATAATTTATTTATGGTGCGCTGATTTTGCTCTGTTGTACTCCGAGGGCGACGTGTCTCTGGAACCTCCTCTAAATATGCACGATAATAATTTTATAGTGTTAAATGACCCACAACATCGGAGGCAGTCTTAGCCACAATCAGTACCGAAAACCCTTTTAAAAATGGTTACAGTACATTAACTTTGCCGGAGACACATTTCCCTACCAACACCAAGCATATTTTCTTATCTAACGCACAAACACACAGTGACAACTTTAAAGCAGCTTTTTTTTGCAGCATTCTACGGAATTTATGTCGTCAGTTCCGGCAACATATTTCACTAAGCAAAGCGCATAAATCAGCAAAAAATGCTAATTAACCGCCAGCCCCTTGAGAGTACGGAAACGATAAGGCAGCCCACAGGTTTCGGCACAAATGCTCCAAACCGGTTCCTGATTTTATGCTGCATGCGTGTTCAGGATACGTTCGTTCAGGCCATTGACACATTTTAGCAAATCATTTGCACTTTTCCAGCAAAAAATGTGCCAGCAATTTAACGGCTATAATTTAATTAGTCAAATTAATTTTAATTTGTATTCGAAATACAGAAAAATGCCAAGAAAATTGTTGCCAAATTGTTTTTATGTGTGAATAATGAAAACTTTTGCGCAAGTCGACGTATATAAATTACGTATACGCACACAATACGTAAAACTTGCGTGTTGGCATTGTAAATGAAGCCAAGTAAGTCACGTTAAAGTCATTTGGTATGGCACAGTGGTTCGAAATGTGTTGTTTGCCAACAAAAATATGAAAATAGTGTAAGGATACCCAAAATATTTTCATTCATAATTGATTAATTAGTTGAATTCGATGGAAATAGGTTCATTTTATGCCGTCCTATAACTGAATGTTGGGTTGTTGGCAACCGAAACCGCGTTCAGAATTCTTCAAATTCAAAGATTTCTTTTCAGCGGTTTTTCTAATACGAATCTGTAAAAATTGAAATAAACAATACAAAGGACAAAAAAGTTTTACGGTACTCTAGCTCTTCCAGTCCCTCCCACACTATGAAATATTGGAATCAAACTATAAATGATCAATTCTTTGCATTTTTCGATGCTCAATATGACTATAATGTCGACACTTACAGATCTTATTAATGAAATAAATGTTATTAAATAAAACAATTTACATCTGAATTCATTTACAGTAATAAAATCACAATACTTTGCACCAAGGAATGTGCACGTGACCAACTTCAAATAGCTTCACAAATTTTTAATTATATTTTTGCAGATGTTACTTCCACCGTATTGTGAGCTGGTTAGAGAATACCACCTTAGCAGGTGAAAGCTTGTCGTATGAGGCGACTAACAATGACACTGGGTTCTTTCGAGACAAGTCAACCTTAAAAGGGCTGTGCGTAGGGTTTGGGACCCGACACGTAAAACCACAATTCCAATGAAAGAATGTATTTACATCAGGCCGTAACCCGATTACGGGTTGTTATGGCCAGTTAAGAAGAAGAAGACTTTTTGATATAATTTAATTAACGAGAGTAACACTAATGAGAGCAAACTTTTCCAGCCTCATCTTTCGGTAATCAAGACTATTTTGATTTTTTTTCATATCTTCTTAGCTACTTGTTATGAGATATAGGTTTTTGACCAAAGTTTCATTTGAATTTTCTTATTAAGATAGTTCTCACTCATTGATGAATTGCTTGATTGAAATTCGGTAGAAATACCCAAAAATTGGAAATGGAAATAATTAAGTATAACTTTTTATGAACTTCTTCTTTTGTAATGAAAAAGGCACAAGAAAATAAGTTACACAAGAAAAAACACAATAAAATGTGTTCTTCTTTTGGCGTGTGCAGCACTGTTAATGTTATTAAGTTGCATGTGAGTAGCTAACAGAGTTGATGACTGTTAGCAGAAATGAGACACAGTTAACAGAAAAAGTAATCTGTTATCATGCAAGTTAACAGTACCATGTACAAATGAAGCCAGGCGCATACAGATACTTAAAGAATTTTTCAGAAATTCAAGATATTTGTAGCTTGATTTGTGCAATTCGATCTGTCTGAAAAGCCTGCACTCATAGAAGTTGATGTAAGTCTACAAACCATTCCCACACAGTAGACACATCCAAACCATATATGGCAAGCGGGCTCAATCCATCCAACTGAAAGCTTGCCATTCTCCAATCTAAAGATTTCTGCTGCAACTTTGCAATCAACACAGCTCTAGCTGAAAAGAGCAGAAAAATACTGCGCTTACATTCAATTTTTCTAACCACCACCTGCTTTATGAATGCAAATCTGTATAAACTCCTAAAACAAGCAACAAATGCATTTGCTCCACTGTACTACCACTTTAAAGCCAGGTTGTACAGCAAAAACACAATACCAAAACATATTTAATATTACCCAGCACTGATGCGACTTGTTAAGAGGAAAAACACAACTGGCAATGAGCTCCAAGCAAAAAGCTTGAGTATGAGCCTGTTGATTGCCATGGGCAACTAAGAGCATGACAAGCATTAAGAAAGGCAGAACATTGCACAGAAATCATGCTGGGAACTCACATATGCATGCATAACCCCTAAGGTGCCGATGCAGGTACACATTGCCCGGATGCAAGTGTGACCCCTGCTGAAGTTGCAGCAAAACATGCTCAGCCATACAGAGCTGACTCAATTGTGGCACATACCAAGCTGCAAAAATGCATCAAATGGAACAGCAAATGCGAATGCAAATGATGATGGCTATGTGGCATTGCCAATGGCAATAGCAATGTGTTTTATGCAAATTCAATTGTTTCCTATTGCATTGCAAATTGTTACCAGTTGCAGCGGCGGCACAAACCCAACAACCCACATTCAAATCAAGTCAGGGGCAGCTCTTGGTTTGCGATAATCAGCGCCGGCATATGCATACCCCAAGTGCTTTTGGATGCACATCTTGACGTAGTCGTATTTGCGAGTGGGAAGCGGTAGCTACACTGCTGCTGCGCTGCATTAATGAGCCTCTTCTGGCCAAGGCAATGGCCATGGCAATATGTGTGTGTGGTAACTGCAAATCTGCTTAACTGGCCAGCAACAGTTGACTGACTATGCGCCATCTTGCTTCGTTAGCAGCCGCCATTTTCCATTAGCTGCGCTAAATAAACACAAAAACCGTTTCCTGGCCGCTTAGCTGACAAAGCACAATACAAATGCGGCCACATAAAAGAGAGTGTATACTTTTGAGCGTGTGGCAACAAAAAAATGTCGCACTTAAGCCCACTAATTGCACACTCATTACACCTACAGCGTTTATGCCACCGCAAAATCTGTGTGCCACACAAAGAACAAAAAAAACAACAACAGAAAAAAAACCAAGCAAACAAATTAAGCGCCAATGACATGCAAGTTTAGAGTGAAATGCACACACAGATACACACACATACATACGCAATTTATAAATACCGTAAGCTCTGCCGTAATGTGCCACACCTTCCGCCAATAACAGCAACAGCAATTTCCATATACATATGTACAGTACACACAAAATAATACCTGCCAATAAAAATAATTGACAACTGACAGTAAAAATAAACAAACAAGTTAAGTTACACACACTCACTCACACACACACACTCACTCACACACACACTCACTCACACACACTCACTCACACACATTCACACACTCACACACACAGGAGCACACTCACACACACTTGCAAGGAGTGTAAACAAAAATTATATAAAATATGTATGCGCTTGAGAACCCCGCACATATCAATGGGCGACCGAGCATCCGAGCAGCAGCTGCTGGCAAATTGCTAGACAAGACACATACACACACTGCGTATACTTAATAAACTTTAAACATTGACTAGCAGTCAGTCAGTTAGACAGTTTGATTAGCTTAACACAAGCTTTGGTTTCTGCTATTTGTGTTTGTTTTGCCGAGTATTTAAAGCGGAAATCTGTTAATCAGCGATGGCGGCTATATAAATATAAGAGAGCGTCGTATTAGCGGCTTGGCAAACAAAGGAGCTAATAAGTGCCAAACGTTCCATGGATTGGGTTAATCAGAAATCGCACAGTAAGCACTCGACAGATGGAATGTTTTAAAATAAGTGTTGGCGCCTAAAATAGCCAATGCTTATTTTTTATATTAGTTTAATTCGAATTACGTTAATTGAATTGTTTAACTTGCTTGAATTTAAATTGTAATGACTAGCTAACATAAAATAGCTCAATGCTATAATACTAATGTAATAACTTGCAAATCAGCCAATGTCTAGTATAAACTTAATTTAGTATTATTAAGTTGCAAAATCCATATTATTTTGAAGTTAGGCCACTTTGGGCACAATAAAGGAAAATCGGTCTCTTTCCGATTCCGTAAGGCACAGCAACAGACGTGTTTTTCAGCCGAGATTTTTATTCCGGCCTGGCCTTAGGATTGGCGGAATTATTGGCGCCCGAGCAGGGACTTTTGGAGAAAGTTCATCACCCGGCTGTAGCTCATTTCTGGAGCTAAACTCTATTAAAGCTCAATACTGGAGCATAACTCATTATTGGAGGATTTATTATTGTAGCTCAATACTGGAGCTAAACTTATTGGAAAAAATTCAATCTGGAGACTGCGATAACTGGTGGCGTGATCGACTGCTGCAGTTTCTCTGGAATCAAACTGTGAGTCATAAACTGCGTTGTGTACTTAGTATCTTTTTGCACGGCTTTGTTATATAGTTTAATGTGTGTGAATTTCAATTAATTAATTAATTCTCAATTCGAGAAAAGAGGTACAATCAATGGTACATTGGCTTAGGGCTCCATTGGCATACAGGTACATATAGGTTAGCTCACTTTTGCCTATACGCCCATACATAACCTCGTGCATGTGCGTTGATAGGTTAGTGCACTTTTCCTATACGACCATACAGACTCTCAAGTTAACTGCAGCACATGCATGCACATATGATTTGGTAGTTATCTTTTATGCTCATCTTCGTCTTAGCAGCTGCAAATATTAATTGTTGTTGGATAATTGCTAAAAGGCAGAAGTGCATTTGTAAACTTGGTGCTAAATATAATTGTTTGTCGACGAATATTCGGATCGCAAAAAAAGATAGCTACAAATATTATAGTGTTGTTCATTGCTGAGAGCATATGTTATAAATATAATAAAATTAAAATAAATTAAAGTGCTCGACATAAAAAGACGTGTTATTGATAGGGCTTAGAGCAGTGAAAATTATAAATAATTCTCAACAAGACTTTAGTGCATATTTAATAAAAAATAATTAAGGGCATTATGGCTCCAAAAAAGGGCACTAAAGATTTGGAGTTTTATACTTCACGCGAATGTTTAATTAATTCCTTGCGACGTAATAAAACGTATGTGATGGATAATCATGCGTCAATGACGGCAGCAGAGTTAGATGCACGACTAAGTTTAGTTGAAGCTAACTTCGCTAAATTATGCAGTGTTCAAAATGAAATCGAGGTATATAGTGAAGATGCCAGTGAATTCGACGCTCGTCAGGCTATGGAGGAAATGTACTGCGAAATAAAGGCGAAAATCTTAAGCTGCTTAACGCATAGAGGGCGAAGGACCTCAAGTGTGCTTGAACCAGTGGCAAACTCTTCGATGCTAAATACTTCGAGTTTTGCGCGCACGTCTAAGTTACCAAATATAAAGTTACCAGAGTTCTCGGGTAAACTCACAGAGTGGACTAGCTGGTATAATACCTTTGTCACTATAATAGATTCAGATAGTGAAGTGGATGAATTATCGAAGTTTATTCACTTAAAATCGTGTTTGGGACCTAATCCACTTAGCACGATTAAGTGCTTGGAGTTGTCCGCTTTGAATTATAGGAAGGCGTTGCAACTTCTTAAGGATCGGTTTGAAAATAAATCTATTATTGTTCAGGCCCACATTAATGAATTGTTTAACCTACGCAAAGTTAACCCTACAGAGGCAGATTCGCTGAGGGTTTTAGTAGATGCGGTAAACTCACAGCTGATGGCACTTAAATCATTAGGTAGTGAACAGGAAATTTTAGATGCTGTGATTTTTCATTTGATCCGTAGCAAGCTGGATGCCGACACATTAGACAAATGGGAAAATACTTACGATTGCTCGAAATTACCTTCTTGGGAGTTGCTGTCCCAGTTCCTGATTAATAGAGGAATAAACTTAGCTAACAGAGAGGTTACAAAGGTGACTGTCTCACGTACAAGTGCCAAAGGCGACTCCAAAAGATCAGTTTTGACGGCCTCAGTGGGAAATACTGGAGGTATTGCGTGCTATATTTGTTCGGACAAGCATCATTTAAAGGTGTGTCCAAAATTTAAGGCGCTTTCACCATTGCAAAGATATAATGAGATTAAAGGTCACGGTTTATGTGTGGTTTGTTTTAGTAAGCGCCATCCAACCAAGGATTGCAAGGCTCAGCGATGCAGAATTTGTAATAAACCACATCACGAGATGCTTCATAGAGAGGTAACGGAGATTGAAACAACCAATAATCAGCCTAATGCTACTGAAGTAGGACAAACAACGTTGCATAATTCGCTTTTGGCAAGTCAGTCTACAAGTTTTCTTGCCACTGCAGCCGTACTAGTTAAGGGCTTGGATGGAAACTTCTTTCAATATAGATGTGTTCTCGACTCAGGCAGTCAAGTTAATTTTGTGACCGCTAGATTAGCATCGCAATTGGGATTAAACATAAAGAAAGAAAAGTGCTCCTTAAGTGGAATAGGCAATTTAAGATCGGAGATGCTAGGTGAAGTCGAAGCTACTTTTAAATCAAGAGTAACCAACTTCATAGCAACAGATAAGTTTGGTATTTTACCTGAAATTACTGCGTACAATCCCGCAACCACTACAGCTGCAGTAGGGTTGCATATACCGAGAAAAATCAAGCTTGCCGATCCATCTTTCGATTCAGCCGAACAAATTGATATGTTGCTTGGAATAACTTTGTTCTTTAACCTTCTAGTTGCCGGTCAAATCAAGTTAGGTTTCAAGCGTCCTCTGTTGCAGAAAACTCTGCTAGGTTGGATCGTAGTAGGTGAATGCGCGCCGATAGAGCGCGTTTCATTAATTACAAATAAATTGGATCAGAGCACTTCGGCCATAGATAATAATAACGAGTTGCACAGCTTAGTACAGAAGTTTTGGCAATGTGAGGAAATCCCTCAGCCACACTGCACATATACAGAAGCTGAACGACAGTGTGAGGAGATGTTTGTCGCAACTTTAAAGCGAACTCCTTGCAATAGGTTCGTTGTCAGCCTTCCATTTAAGGCTCCTAAAATTGATTTAGGAGAGTCATATAACATAGCGCTCACAAGATTTTTAAATTTGGAGCGAAAACTAAGCCGTAATCCTTCTCTGAAAGAGCCTTATACTGAATTTATAGAGGAATACAGAAGGCTAGGGCATTTAGAAGAGGTAGATTCCACTCAGGTGTCTGAAGTAAAATATTATATGCCGCATCATCCGGTGATTCGGCCGGAAAGTTTAACTACTAAACTGCGAGTTGTATTTGACGCTTCGTGTAAATCGAGCAATGGAATTTCGCTTAACGATACCATGCTAGTCGGACCAACTTTACAGCCAGATCTTTTTGAAACGCTAATTAGGTTTCGCTTTTATAGATATGCCTTAACGGCAGATATCTCAAAAATGTATAGGCAGATTTTGGTTAGCGAGTCCGACTGTAACTATCAATGCATATTGTGGCGTCAAAACAGCAGTGAACCAATTAAGACACTGCGCCTCAAAACGGTTACATATGGTACCAGTTCAGCACCGTATTTGGCGGTTCGCTGTTTATACTATTTAGCCGAAACCTATGCATATCAATATCCTTTAGCAGTAGACGCTGTTAAAAATAATTTTTATATGGATGATATGCTCTGTGGAGCTGATTCCATCCAGAAATTAGTAGAGCAGAAACAAGAAGTTACAGAATTGTTGGATTTCGGAAAATTTGAACTTCATAAATGGCGCAGCAATTGTGTATGCGTTTTGGGTGACTCAAACCCCATAGAGCCGCTTCCACTTAAAACAATAGAAGCTGCCAAAACTCTAGGGATTCATTGGATGGCGGAGCTGGATAATTTTCAGTTTTCTTATGCTGAGAAAGAGTCATCGTCTATTACTAAGCGCGTTGTTTTATCAGAGTTAGCACAATTATTTGATCCGTTAGGATTTTTGAGCCCAATTTTAATTTTGGGTAAGATATTTATGCAAGAGTTATGGTTACTTAAGCAGGATTGGGATGTCGAGCTACCTCCAAGCTACTCTTTTCAGTGGCAAAAATATCGGAAGGAATTGGTGCAGGTGCAACAATGTTCGCTTCCTCGGTCTGTAGTTCCGCTGGAAAATCCGATTAGTGTTCTGGAACTTTGTGGGTTTTCAGATGCATCTAATCGCGCTTATGGGGGAGTGATTTACGCCCGTACTATCGATAATACAGGCGCAATTTCAGTGCGGCTAGTTACAGCGAAATCTAAGGTAGCTCCAGTTAGAGTTGCATCGTTGCCACGTTTAGAGTTGCAAGGAGCGTGTTTACTAGCTCTACTAATGTCAAAGGTGATTTCGTGTATTCATGTGAAAGTTTTACACATTCGATATTTCACTGACTCAACTAATGTACTGAACTGGATATCTTCGCACGCTAGTCGATGGTGCACTTTTGTGGCTAATCGGGTAGCCCAGATTCAAGAGTTAAGTAACATCAAAAATTGGTTCAAGGTCGAATCAAAACTTAACCCAGCGGATATTGTATCTCGTGGGCTTCATACAACGGACTTGAAAAATTCATCATTATGGTGGAGTGGTCCTGAGTTTCTCAAATCTCCAGTGAGTCAGTGGCCAAAAATGAGTTGGGACAGCTCTGAGAGCTTGCCTGAGCAGCGTAGCTCAAAATTTAGCTTACTTATTAGTAAGCAATCACAAATTATTGATATAGTGGGCGAATGCAAGTTCGCGAGGGATTTTTTTAAGCTACAAAGAGTATTCGCTTACATTTATCGTTGGCGTCTTTCTATAAAAAAGGTAAACTCAAATTCGATAAGAGCTTTATCTACAGCTGAGCTAAAAGGCGGTTTGCATTATATTGTGTTCAATGTGCAAAATGTAATATTTCATCAGGAAATTATTAAGCTACAAGCAGCTGAAATAGTTAAGAGTGCTAAGATACAAACATTGAATCCGTTTATAGATACAGACAGCGGGGTACCGATCATTAGAGTAGGAGGAAGATTGTCTAGAGCTAATGTACCATATGAGGTAAAACATCCTATTTTGATGCCAAATAATCATGTTGTAGTTAACAGTTTGTTTGAATACACACATCGAATTAATATGCATGCCGGAGCGCAGTCGTTGTGCGCTTTTGTGCGACAGGAATACTGGGTAATCAATTGCAGAAAATTGGCTCGCAGGACGGTTCGGAGTTGCGTTGCATGTTTTCGACAACGTCCACAGTTAGCAAACCAAATAATGGGATCGCTTCCTGGAAGCAGAGTAAATCAGGGTGTTTACCCGTTTGAACGAACTGGTCTGGATTTCGCTGGGCCACTCTGGATGCACTTTAATCTCAGAGGACGTAAGCCAGTCAAAGTGTATCTCTGCGTGTTTGTATGCTTTTTGACAAAGGCGTGCCATCTGGAGCTGGTGTCCGACCTAAGCACAAATGCCTTTATTGCTGCCTTAAAGAGGTTCTTTGCAAGACGAGGATTAAGCAATGACATTTTTTGCGATAATGGCACGAACTTTGTGGGCGCCTCTCGACAGCTACAGCAGACGGTACACATTCCATTCGAAGAGAGCAGCAGGCTAAAGATTGCGGATCACTGTAGCCAAAGAGGAGTAAACTTCCATTTTATACCACCTCGTTCTCCCCATTTTGGAGGGTTGTGGGAAAGCGCTGTGAAGATCGCCAAGCAGCTGCTAGCAAACTGCCTGAATGGAGCGGCACTCAATTATGAAGAGCTTGCCACTGTCACCGCTCAGGCAGAAGCCGTGATGAATTCGCGGCCTCTACAGCCGCTGTCTACTGATCCCAACGACTTCGAGGCCTTGACTCCAGGCCACTTCCTAGTTGGCCGACCACTTAATGCTTTGGCCGAACCGTGCGATGATGCGACTCTGAAGCTATCAACTACCAACCGCTGGAAAAGAATTCTGGTAGTCCATAATGCATTCTGGCGGCGTTGGTCGCGAGAGTACTTAACTCTTTTACAGGAACGCAGCAAGTGGAAGACAAAATGTGCCAATATTAAACCAGGTACATTGGTGCTTATAGCGGAGGACAATGCACCCCCATGTCAATGGTTACTGGGTCGCGTGCACGAAGTTCATCCTGGATCTGACAGGGTAGTTCGTGTCGTGACGATTAAAACAAGGAATGGAATAGTTAAGCGGAACGTTCATAAGATCTGTCCGCTGCCCTTGGAATAATTTTAGAATATCTTATTGTGTTGGAGAAGATTCCAAGGCGGGGAGTATGTTGGCGCCTAAAATAGCCAATGCTTATTTTTTATATTAGTTTAATTCGAATTACGTTAATTGAATTGTTTAACTTGCTTGAATTTAAATTGTAATGACTAGCTAACATAAAATAGCTCAATGCTATGATACTAATGAAATAACTTGCAAATCAGCCAATGTCTAGTATAAACTTAATTTAGTATTATTAAGTTGCAAAATCCATATTATTTTGAAGTTAGGCCACTTTGGGCACAATAAAGGAAAATCGGTCTCTTTCCGATTCCGTAAGGCACAGCAACAGACGTGTTTTTCAGCCGAGATTTTTATTCCGGCCTGGCCTTAGGATTGGCGGAATTAATAAGAGAAGGTTCTATAAGCGTTTTAATAGTTTCCCATTAGCAGGATTGTTCATTGGCGGTAGTGAGTTGTTAGGTTGCATACATCAAGTTGCAAGCAGGCCAGATCATTGGTGACACCACGGTATACGCCAACTACCACAAAAGCACTGATCTTATCTTATGTGCGGCTGTAGGCCGGGTAAGTTCACCATTAACCTCATATCCTGAAAAAGACGAGCCTTCTGCCAAAGAGATTCCGCTCGCTGGAGAGCTTTTCCAATTTGTGATGCAGAGTGTGTTGCGAAATGCTGGAGTGCATCGGAACTGAGCCATTTTCTATATTCTGTGTTTAGTCATAGGTCGATGACTCAAAGAGAATCGGTGCTTTTTTCGTCTCATTTGCACCTGACGAAACTTAATCTTTATAAGACGCTCATCCTTCCCATTTTGCTTTATAGTGCTGAAGCACGGTTGATGATGTTGATTGATGAAAATGCCTTTAGATTGTTTGTGCGAAAACTGCCGCATTTTATGGCATGCCGTACTTTATGAGCTTTACGATGACATTGACATAGACAAACAAATTAGCATCCAGCGACTCCGCTGGCTGGGTTATGCTGAGCTATGGATAAAAAAACTTCTGCAAGAAGAGTATATATGTATACAGTATTGAAATGATGCTGAAATAATGCTTTCCTGAGAGACATATCAGAAATGCCAAGAACGTATTATCTACCTGATTTTTAATTTTAAAAATTATGATCGAAGAAGAAGAGGAGGAAGGGAAATAGAAAGAGGAACAGGATCAGGAAGAGGAAAAGGCAAGGGAAGAAAAAAAGGAACGGGAAGAGGATATGCTTTACCTCGAGAGGTGCACGGGGATTGACGAGCGGTGCGGGAGAAGAGGAAGATTCAGAGAAAAAGGAAGAGGCAGAAATGGAATAAGCTCAACCTCCAGAGGGGCACTGGGGTCGGTAAGCGAAGCGAACCGGAGTTGGAGTAAGTATAAAATATAAAATTAATCTATTGACGGCTTCATCAAAGCGCAGGGGAGCGCGCGGATTCCGCTATTTACAAATAGGTAGAGATTACAAAAGTGAATCTTTATGCAAGCTTAACTTTACTCAATTTGTAAGTACCAAACATTCGACATTCTTTTCGAGCGTGTTTTCCGACAAATTTATGTAACTTCTGCTTCTTTTGCGTGTTACCTATGACTTTTTTACCAAAACATATTTTTTACCAAAACATATGGCAAAAGCTACATAGCTCGTATGCTTGCTTCGTCTGTATGCAAGCTATTCATAGCTTCATATAACCGCAGCTCAAATCAACTCACCAAAAACAAATCTTCATGATATTTAAAAAAATTTAAATAGATTTACTAATTTATTTCCAATCGATAACTATCGCTCATATGTGAGCTACACTTTAAAAGTTCTTCAGGACTTAATCACAAACTTACAAACAGCATATTCACGACCAGTATTCTTATGTAAGCTCTGCACATCTCATTAAAGTTCCCGTTCATTCATGAATGTCTATTTTATTACAACTTATATGACACACATCTGAAATTATAGCGCCTCACTTGATGGTATTTAACATTTCTATACTAAAGCATTACAAATTCCAGAGCATATTAAATATGCACGGCATTTACGCTATAAATATAGCAATTATGCTGAGTTGCATTAACGCAGTTCCGACCGAGCATGAGCTTACCGTTACACTCGGTGCTCGTACATATCCCACTTCATTTACCACGCACAACAACCAAACAAAACACACACACACACCCGCACACACACCCGCACACTCGCTTCCACACATGTTTGCATTACTTTCGCCTTCGAGTTATTCACATGACGTCTCCCAACACTGTTGCTGTCTCCCTCACTCACTGTCGCTGCTTCTCTCTCACTGATTCTGTGGGTATTAAAGTTAACAAATAGGGCTTAAAAACTTGCTGCGTGAGCTCACTTCACATACACACACAATGACTCGGTCGTTCAGTTTGAAGTCTATATATATATATATATATATGTATATATACAAGTATCATGTGTTGTGAATGTGTGTGTGTGTGTGTGTTTGTATTGCTTTAATTAGTTTACGCGATGTATAATTAAAATAAATCTGCTTAAGCCGCTTGTGCTTGAGTTTAATGCCTTCCTTCGCTTGCCTTTTGAATTGAATTGTTTACGTAATTTTATTAACTTGAAAAACTTTTGCTTTAACAGTAAAAGTATATCCGTTTTTTTTTTGTAATGTCACATGAAATATGCACATATGAAAATGTTGCCTAATTATTTGCGTCAAGCACAAACCACAATTTATGGTGCTTAGTAATTAATTAGTGGCTGCTCGCGTGATGGATGAACATAAAAAGAGAGAGAGAGAGAAAGCAGAGAGAGTGTGAAGAAGAGAGTGTCACTATACAGGACATTGTCGACATTAACATCACCATCAGCATCGACATGTAATTGACATGCCATTATAGTAATTAAAATAGCTCATACGCCCCGTGTGCACATGCTATTTCTAGCTTATGCTACTATGTGTGCGTGTGTGTGTGTGTGTGTGTGAGTGCACATTGCTGTTGCCAACTAACAGAATGCTCATCAATAATGCCTAGAGAGCCGGCTTACTTTGTATTTCAGTATTGGAGCTCAATATTTTTGGCCCATAAATCAATCAGCTCTAGCGGCCTTGCAACAGTATTGTTGCAAGTTTGTGTATGTGGCACTGAATTACACTGCAACTAATGTCACCTCGAGCTGAAGTGTGATCAAACTAGATTAGGAAAACGGTTTTTTTGGAAACTGGCAACCAGCCATATATTCTCCTGATTGTTCATATTGTGGAGTAGATTTAAATGGAATGTTGTTAAAATAAAAAGAGCTTGTTTTAAAAACTAACATTTTTTTCAATTTTTTCGCCAAGCACATTTATCTATTTACAAAAAAAAATCCAAAAATTATTTATAATTTTTAAATTCATTCTTATGCATTTCATGAAATCACACTTAAATGAAGCTCCCGATTCGCTTGGACATGTTATTCTTTCCTGAGTAAAATGTATGTAGAAATCCCGTGCAATTGCCGAAATGCTGTGTTACTCGTAAAACCAAGAAGCGAATTACAATTTGCAAAATTTAAACCGATTTTAATGCAATTTTATGTTAAAATTATTAGAAAACTTTAAAATTTCGATTTTTTTCAATTTGCCCAAAATCTAACCAAAGGATATTTTATTATAATATCGGAACACAAAGAACGATCAATAGAAAATGTTCGTGGAAGTTAATCCACATATCGTAGGGGTTCTTCATAATCGAATAAATCAAGCAATTTTATAATAAAATCGTTTTATCGATAACATTGATATTCAAATGCTCGATATTGAATCAAGTATTCGAAAATGCAAAAGGAAGATGAAATGAAGACGACGGCGAAAATGTAGGCGAGGAGGAATTCGAAGAGGAAGACCAAGAAATACGGGAAGATCAATGTAAAGAGGAAGAAGAAGATGAAGGTGAAGTTCAAAGCTAATAGGAAGGCAAATAAGAAATTGAAGAGGAAGAGACATAGCAAGTGAGCAGCAAATGCAATTGAAAGAAGAAGTCAAAAAAGCAAGAAGAGATGGAATTATGGATTTGAAATGAAGTTAAAGACGAGAAGGCCTATGATGAGAAAACGGATCTACCTCAAGAGCATGGGGGTTGGCATGCGGATAAAAATCGTGCAAAAACTACGAAATTATTAAAGGTAAAAAAATAAATGGTCAAAACAGTCATTAAATGTCCTTTTACAACAATTTCCAATTTCGAAAGCTTTACGAATTGAATTGAATGAAATGAATGAAATACTAAATGGTATTTTTTGTCTTTTCCAAAATAGCCGTATTTTTCTGGCCGATTTTGCTGATAAATTATTGGAAAGAAATCATTTTATTTCGAAATCAATTAATTTAACTTTTTGTTTGAGGGTGCCATGTTAGTTGCAACTCAAACACAATAGGTCGAAACCGAGTGAGCACAGCACATTTACCCATCTTTAATTACACTAGGCAAGAAATACGAACTGAATGAAAGGCGGTTGGCTATAGCACACCATTTCCGGTAAATTTTTTTTTAAAACTTGATATCTCAAAACGCCGTGCTTCAAAAAATCGTTTACCGAATTCGGATTTATGGAAGAATTATCGGTTTTATTCAGAACATGTCCTTGTTTTTTTTATGTACTTAGTTGTTTTGGCTTGTTTAAACAAAGCTTATGTTTTCGCTCAGTGTATCGTATTTATGAAAAAATATGACACTGTGATTACTCCGCCACTCTAGCTTTCTTTCTCTCTCTCTCTAGCCGCACCCCTTAATTTTTCACCACTCGTTGGCTGGTTTTTGCTCTGAGCCTTGTTTTGATTTTGTGGCAAAATAATTGTCGTTTTGGTAATAAAATTTGATTTATGTGCAAAACATATCACACACACACACAGCCTTACACTGGCTTACATAGACATATATGCTCTGCTTTTTGTTTGATTTTAATGACACAAACAAACAAGCAACCAGCCAAGTTCATGTGCCCCCGCCCTGTGCCACATGCCAACTGCCACTTGCCATGCCACATAAATCACATTTTAATGACACACATAAACACAAAAAGCAGCATAGAAAAAAAGCAAAGCAAATTAAATAAAATTAAATGCCAGTTGCCACATGACACGAAATGCAAATAGTCCCAAATGTGGCAGCCACAACAACCACCTCAATTACAGCAACAATGTCAGGTGTACTTGCGGTAATTTTGCAGACATATGAAAGAAGTAAGACCATCGGCAGTCCTTCGTCTAATTGCTATAAAATAATTCGAGTCAGCGCTTCCGCCGGGACTGTCGTCCCCTTACGGCTGACATTGATGTATTATTGCCATCGACCAATTGTCATAAAATAATGCGCAACATGCGCTTCCTTGCCAGCGCAATCCATCCTGGCTGATAGCATCGAGGTGCTGGTAGGAGGTCTAAATGGCTCGGCAAATATGCTCGACAAATATTTGCCATGCGCTCCAAAGCTGTCGCTGAATTTGATTTTTAATTGAAAAACATTTGCAAAGCCATGAAACATGCCCTCTGGCACTCCGAAAGCTTACTAAGCGTTCTGTTAACTAGGATCGCGTGAGAGCATCGGCGAGGGGATGGAAGGGCTTGGCCAACAACTTTTTTTGTTAGCTTAGTTATAAGTGTTGGAATTACCCATATAAAAGTGGGGTAAAAGATGGTACACAATTTTACAATTTAATTATGCTAAAATTCCATTACATTAAACGCGAGGTGTGTTTTGACGGCTCAAACGTTTCGTACTTCCGATTCCAGCGCCACGTGCGAAGAGTTTTGAAGTATCGGAAGCAGCGCGTAGGGATGTTGAATACCTAGATCCGCTTCAACAGAATCGGCGAGTCAACAACAACTGCTATAAGTCTAGACAAGAATGAAATCCCCAAAGAAATTCGTCTTTCCTCAAGTGTCGGTATGTCGATTAGCATTAGACGACTCTCATACGATAGAAGTTTAAACAGATGATGCCAGTTTAACCTCCTTAACACAAACAGGAAGAGCGGTTTTTGAACCGATTCAATCTTGTCAGAGTAACGGGTGACCCGTATTCCCCAGGATTTGGCGGACAAGAGCTATGCGTAACCTCTTGCTGATACAAGAACCCATAAACTCATTCGAGCATCTTTTAACAAATCCGAAAAGCCAATTCGCTCTATTGACAGTAACGTCACTAGTTTTACATCAAGCATGATTCCCTGGTTCTTAAAGAAATTAACCCTGAGAGGGGAACAATTAAGTTTTGTACGGGAAGTGAGAAATTTCGCACATCAAGCATCAGATTAAGATGATGAACAAGTTATCAAGGTCCTACAGAAGATTACCCTAACCGTTCTCGTCATCAGCATACATCAAGTTTTTTGATGAAAGTAGAATTAGTAGTGCTATTCGTTACACGTTAATTTCGAAAAAGAAAACACGAATTCTTCTTCTTAACTGGCCATAAAAACCCATTATCGGGTTACGGTCTGATGTAAATACATTCTTTCATTGGAAAAGTGGTTTTAGGTGGTGGGTCGCAAACCCTACGTACAACCTTTAAAGGACTGATGTGGCTCTACTGGTCTCGAAAGAACACAGGGTCATTGTTAGTCGCCTCATACGACAAGCTTTGACCTGCTGAGGTGGTATTTTCTAATCCGCTCACCACAAGGTGTAAACACAAGAATTACATATTTAAAAACAAAAAAAAGGTTCAAAATATCAAAACCTTCCACAAATTTCTGAATTAATACATAGTTTTCATTGTGGTTGCAACCACTAAAAGCGCCTTAAGGCCCAGGGAAATATTTTCCTTCGTAGTCATAACCCCTACGCATCTAGTACAAGCATGTGCCTCACATTCTAAGATAAGACGCAAAACTTTATTCTGCAAAAACTTGAAGAGATTTAAGCAACTGGAAAACCATGCAGTGTCACCTAAGAGGGAATCCATCTTAAATAACAGAGTAGCTGTCAAAGTTTCGGATGGAATCGTATTCATTATTGCACAACCGTGTTTCTAATAGCATAAAAAAGTTACATTGTTGTGTCACTGTATCTTTTAGATCATTATTGTGAGACCTTAGACTTTGACAATATGGAGAATGACGTGGATTGCTTGAAATCTATTTAACTTGTTTGTAACACTTGCTTCGGCACATGCTTTGAATGTACGTATGTATGTGTTGTGTGCACAAGCATAACGCGTGACGCATTTGAATGTGTGTGTTGTGTAAGTAATCGTCTTACTTTCAATTAAATTAACAAAAAGTGTAAACAAGAAAGTCGAAGGGAGTTGACGAAGGGGCGTAGGAAGTACCAGGTAGAGAGTACACTAGCTACCATTAGTATCACCAATTGAAGAAGGCGCGCGCAAAGCAGAGACGCCTTGAGGAGAGCACTGCATCAGGCCATTATTCGGTAACGGGTGGTTATGGGTAGTTAAGAAGAAGATTCTAAATTACGAGGGTCTCCGCATCCTACACGCTTCGCTCAAGAACTCCCGTGTAGACAGCTGCTTCTGCTCCATCTTTATCAATAGACAAATTTTCTGCTCGACTGCGACTTAGTCGTTCCTTGTCGCTTACTATATGATTTAAGCTTTTGTTCCTTCCGATGTAGTTTTGTTTTCTTCCTTTGAGAGAATTAGTTTTTTGAGACCCATATAGTTATTTGCTCCCTTTTGCTACTACAGCGTTTAGGTGCCACATATGAAAATCGAGTAGGATAGTAGATGTGCGAAAAATTTGAGAAGGAAATTTGATCTCAAATCATCGATTTTCACTCACCAATAATATTGGGCAAACCCCATTTATTTATGGAATTCTTGTAGTAAATTAGCAACTTTCATGCAGTTGTAGCACCGGCTATCGAATTATGAAATTGTTTACCAAACTCAACAATAATAGCAAAGTTCTCTCCATTTCACTCTATTCGCTACCTGTCTCTTTTCACACCAATTACAGCGCATCTGCTTAATTAAATTTACTCTGTACGTTTCGAACATATGCACCATATACTATGTACTTACCCATAATTGATTGTTCAATTGTAATAATTGCAGCGTAAATGAGGCAGTACGCCGCAAAGTATGCCACACACACAAATACACTGTAAAAAGAAATGAGGCTGATATCAATAACTGTCATGGCTGCCGTTCATTAGCCAGCACAGAGTGATAAATGCATGCAACATACAACTGATAAATTTGCAGCACATTTAGCAACTTGCTGCGGAAACGGGGGCAAAGACAATTGCAACGCACTGTAGGAAGAAATTCAATTAAAAAATAGTTTGTGCCCAACATTTGTTAGACGCGGCAGCGTTGAATCACAGTTGGCCAAGAAAAGTTGGCCTCAATTTGTGAGCGTGCAACAAATTGAAAGGAAAGAGACAAAAAGTGTATAGAAAGTCATTCAACTGTCTGCTGTCCGAACTACTACACACTCTACAACAAAAACAAGAAATAAAGAGTATTAAAAGTTGCCGCAAACAAACAGAAAAAAACCGGATAAAGCCAAAAGCAAAAGCTAAATCTAAAGCCGGCATTGGCAACAATTTTCCGCGCACGCTTTTCACTTAACTTGCAGTTTGCAGCAACGTCTTTGGCGCTTTTGTTATTGTTTAGCTGTTGGCAGTCGTTGTGGTTGTTGTTGTGGTTGTTGTTGCGGTTGTTGTTGTTGTTGTTTTAAAGGCAATCACGCATTTGGCCACAAAAAACAAAAGGCGACAAACAACGTGCCACAGCGCACAGATAACGGCGGACGCTTTACAATAGCACCAAAATGGCAGACCAAACAGACCACCAAAACACCAAAGAAAAGTTAAAAAAAAAAATCGGAAAAAAAGAGGAAAATCGAATGCAATTTATTTTCTAGTTACTGTTAAGCTGATTGCAACAGCGACTAGCAACGGCCAAAAGCCAGTCAGTGGAAGCGTTACGCGCGGGCCATGCTTGGAAAAGCCTTTGAGCGGCCCCGGCTTTGGAGGTTGCACCAATATGGCGCCCCCATCGACTCCCAACTTCATCAAAAGTATTACGACTCTACGATAGTTTTTGCATAGCAGCGTTTATTCTAGCTGTACGCAATGGTGTTTTCATGCTTTCATAAAAAAAACTGTATAGCGGAAGGCCGAACTTGGGGCGTCTCAGGTAAGATACTCTCTATTCAACAACGAAGTCATTTTTTGTGTGAATCACTTATTGGCGCGTTGGATTGATAAGACCAAACTTTTACCACATGCAGCTGTTGCTCAGCTCGGGTGGTGTTACGCTCCAATGGTGTTACGCAAGTGTGCGCTGTACTAACAGCGTCGGCAGGAGGTAAAGGATGATGCTTTAATAGTGAGAGCGGAGCGCAGAAGTGCATGCTTATGGTAGGTTGTTCATGGCTTTAGTATTTGCGCACGCTAGATGGCGCCACATTATGGTAAGTTTGAGAAAAATCACAAGTGCAATCAGGCGGATGGGGCAGTCCGAACTTGATTTAAAAAAACGTACTTTGTAGGCAAAGGTACTAATGGTTTCGAATCCAAAATCACTTTTTGCAAATGCTATATTGTGGACACAACATGGCAGACTGCACTTTTCACTCAACAAGTCTTTTTTATTATTTAACTTTTTTTAAGTTTCCTCTGGAATGACTCTAAGTGTCAAGAGAAGTGTTAATAAAGGGTTCTTCGTTACTGCCTTAATAATCGTAAAGTTTTCTTCAGCGTTACCAAATCCCATTCATTAGAATCTTTCGAGCAGCTGAGAGCCATATGTAGAAAGATATCTCTTTTTAATTCGGCCATGTGCATCCATAACGCACAAGAATCGAAATTTCGTTGCGTGATCCCACAGACGCACCCGAAGTGCTAGCCGAAGGCTTGACTCACTACTCAAAAGCAGCATTAAAGCAGATACATGTCACTCACTACACTAACACATTCATTATTTTGTTTGCTCTCTTTCTAAAGATCCCCGCTTAAGTGCAATAACTTCTTATATATCTAGAGAGATATAGTGAGGCTTGTACGTTCATCCGTTTTGAAGTTCCAGTCGAGTTTTTTTCTATTACAAGTATTGACTTAATCGCTGAAGATGAGAGCTTACGTAGCGTTGGGGGACTCAAAGAAAGTGTTACTGGTGAAGAGTATTAAATCCGTTTTTTCTAAGTTTAATATTAGTACGCTTGAAACTGATCATTGACACAGCGTGCAAAAGGCATCCGCTGTGTTTGATTGGCTATCGCATAACCGCTAAAAATAATTGATCAAAAAGAAGACAATGGTGCCATATCGATATGCAAACACTCCACAAATACCTAAGCGCGAACTGAACTCCATAGAAAGTTTTAGAGCAGGGATTGGCAGCAGTAGAGTCATTGACAGAATTTAAATCCCAGTAATATTATTGTGCGTCAGCAGAGTTGATTTATTAATAATATTTAGCTTTTTTACCAAAATTAAACATAAATGTATATTTGTGATAGAAATAAAAAAAAATATCTCCTTTGAATATGGAATTCGTGCATTGATTATGAAATCAAATTTTGAAACCGTTTTTTGAGGCACCCTGTCTTCACAGCACCTTGTATGAGGATTCATTTTAAAGCTTAGAGATTTCTCTGTAACGTGCATTTAATTATGAAAATATTTTTACTTCTTCAAAAGTAATGATTTTCGCCGATATGGAAGTCAGATTGCCCCACTATGCGTCGGCAGCAGTTGGCATTAGCAACTTTTCTGCCGATCTCTGACTTAGATCACCAACTAGAGTGCTATTCCAGGATGACGAACCTGGTGGCAGTCGACAACATCGAAGCCTTCGCTCATATTGAAATAAAGCCATCATAATGACATTATTATTTTAACATATAAAAGCCAGACTGCCGATTTTGACACCAATCGATTTGAGCTCCAAAATCCGAATAGTTGAGTCGGTTTTCGAAAAGTCACAATTTTCCAAACAAATTCACTAAAAAATTAAAAAAAATCTTTAAATGGAGTCAAATATAGTTCTTTTTAACAATTTATTTTAGGTGTTTTTGGTATGAAACAAGTTCTTGTTTTAAGATTCGCTCCAACGAAGTACCCAGTTTCGAAACCATGAATCATAACTCACAAACAGAATCTAAGGTATCTAAAGGTAGCCTGAAATGTTGGGTTGCTATTCTGCAAACTATTAAAGCCGATTCTATAAAGAGACTCAAAAGCTTAAAAACTAACAGAACGCAAAATAGAACATCTTCTTTTCTCCCGATAAATACTCCTCTAATATGTTGCAAGCCTCTTATCAAGCCTATAATACCGTTTATTAGGGTAAGTGTATTTAAAGAAATATTGTGAAAACATTTCCGACTGCGATTTGCTTTTAAAAGCGCTTTTACTTCTTTAAAAACAGTTCTAAAGTGCTTAGAGCCCCAACAGTTGTTGATTTTGGACCAATTTACAATTGCCAAGGCAAAAGCGCAAAAATTCCAATTTGAACTGTCGAAACCAAAGTCACGGAGTCACTGAGCTCGGGGCAAGAGCTTGACGATTGACGGACGGACACCCGGACGAACGGCGTCAAAATTGCAAATCAAAGTCTAGTGGCATGGCACTTTGAGTGTTTGTGTATAAATTGCTTGATTGAATGCATGATGCAGTGACTGAATGATTGATGGACAATTGTCAGCAAGCAAACTACTGGAAAAGGGACAACAAAATGGCCGCTTAATTTGAGGCAATCACAAACAAAATGGAGCTTGCGGTCTGCACAAAAACACATGTGTAGTCACTTCGTGTGTATGTGTGTTTGAATTTGACAGCAATTTACAAACTTTTGGGACAGCAATTTCAAAGGGATCAATCAGCAGTGCGTGATTGTCTTTGTCACAGTTCAACAGTCGTGACTGGTTTAAGAGAACGAAAGCTGAAGTACCGCAGGTGGTCTGTCTCACTAAGTAGCTAATAAGTTTGCATTGCAAGTGCATTCTCCGAATTGGCGCACAAAACCTCAGCTATAGGGCTTCCGCTGCTGAGCCGCAAGCGGCTTTAGGCGCTCAGTAAGTGGCGACCGCTGGGCCACCACCCACTGGAACTGCTCTGAAAATGGCCTATTAGCACGTGCTCACCATGTCAATTCAAAAGCCATATTATTCCAGCTACATTTGTCAGAGCAACGAAAGTCAAATGGTCGTTGCTCTCTGGTTCTCCGGCTCTCCGGCACGCATGTGACGGTGACTGTTTGTGTCAGCGCCTAAGCCGGTGCCAGCCCGTGGCCACTTTTGCTGCTGCCACTTAAAAATCCACTTAATCCCGCCATCTTAAAAAAAAAAAATGAAGAAAAGAAAAAAAAGCCAGCTAACGCAGAAGTTTCCTGTTTCGCTCACCCTCATCTCCTGCCCGAACGCATTTCAACACTCAGCGCCCCTTACAATGTCAGGATGTCGTATTCAAACTGCAAGTCGATTGTTATTTTTACGCCAGAGGCGGAAATAGACGTCGTCATTGGACTAGCAGGAGCAGCACGAGGGAAAAAAGCTGGTACGGCTGAACTACATTTACAAACTGGCAAAACTTTAAGACAACTTTGGGCAAGGTTAAGGGCAGCGAAGGACGTATGGCAAGACGACAAGGAAAAAGAGTAAATTTGTGCGCTGTGTTCAGGGTTCGATGTAAGGAAAGTTTTTGCCTAAATGTCTGCTCTGCATTTTTAGCCTTTACACAAGGCAGCAGGTATCTGAAATCTGCCCCCTTTCCGTTTCTCTGAACCCTTTCACTATCGTGGTTTATTAGAGCATTCAGCTGGTATTTACCTTTCTTTTTTTCTTGATTATATGCAGGTGAAAGTGGAAGGATTTAAAGGGGGTTCATTTTTAAACAAAAAGTTTCTCAAATATATATTTTTTGTCTAAATTTATAGCTTTTCTAATAACTGGAAATTATGTTTTATATTATATCTTGGATTTTTAAAAATCAGAAAGTTAAGTGAAGCACGATGGAAAGGAATTTATTGTGGACAACCATACTTAACATAGCTCCCCGGTATTATTGCGATTTTGGATTTATAGTTCGGTTTTTGACTCGTTCGACACGTCGATCGCGTGTAACTTGCAAACTCTATGTAGCGTCTCATATTGGCTTCAACTACTAAACTTAAATTTAAGGTATTTGAACACCCTAGAAGTTACCAACGATCAGTTTTCCGTCAAATGTGGATAACCTTTTTATTAATTTCGAATTTGTATATTTCTTAAAAAACGTCCTTTATCTCCACTGATTTCGATAGACTAATGTTTTTCAACCAAACAAACAAACCACCAAATTAGATACACTTTCGTTTTGTGAACACATAACAATTGAATACTTCTCATATATATTTCACGACTATATACTTATTAGAACTTATTATTTTTATATACTAAGTCTTTATATTTCAACTAACCCTAATAGTTTGTCTACCCTCATTTTTTGATTCTTCGAATGCTGTTTTCCGCCAATGCTTAATACTAGAAATCACTGGAATATCGTCTTAGCCTTTATCTTCATCTTTTTCTTGAATGTGTGAGAATAAAAATAGAGGTACAATGATGGCCTCATCATTACCTTTTAGCACCCTCCCCACATGTAGTTAAGCATTATGAACTTGGTGACCGACTCCGCCGACCGCTCTATCAGTGATGACGTAGTATATGGATGGCCCTTAGCAAATAAAGACCAGGATCTTATAATTCTAATAGAAAAAATAATATCGTTGGGAAATATTGGACCGCAACTATAAGAATCTATTGTGTGGGCTTACAGCTCCGCTGCTAGGTCATCGAGATTCTTTATCCACCTAGGAGAAACATCCTTTTCCTCGCATCACACGCAACTAGTATGTGCGGCGAGGATTCCACAGAAACTGGCGCTGAGGACTAACTTACTGCAGTATAGTAAGTATAGGAATCCTTACCGAATCCTTACAGAATTGTAAGCTAAATAGAACTAGAGCACCAATCCAGTTCGAGGTGCGTCTCTTTCCTTTTCTCTTAATGGATGATTAACCATGTGTCTTTTAATGCCACAAAAAGGTGTACTAGCTTGCTTGTCTATCCGCAAGTTCATTCTGAGAAATGATCGTGTGACTAGGACCCCAACGGAGTGAGAGCCTGTTTCGTCTTCCTAGATGTTCCAATTTGGTTCGGGATTTCCGAACAAGCTTGGAGTTTATTCTTGTTCCTCCCTTACTGTCCGATAGTATCGCTATTTCTCTTCTCTGGTAGGTCCTGTCTATGTTTATATTTGCGGAAAAACCAAAAAAACTAAAAGAAGATTTTGGTTTTATATGAAATGTATCAAAGTTAATCAATATACAAGGTTTTGGCATGGTAAACGAGTGTCTGCTAAAATCACACACACTCTCGGAATGCCCAACAAATGAAAAACATTCAGCTTTGAATTTTTTCCTACTTGCCCTAATGTGGCGCCATCTAGCGTGCTCATTTGCTAGCACGAAACCAATAACAATCTTATTTTAGCATGCAAGCTCTATTTTTCGCACTCACTGTTAACAGACCAGCAAACCCCATCAAAGCGTGATAACAGATTTTCGCGACGGCATAAGAATCCGTCTGGCTCTCGAGGCGCACCAATAGATCTTTCTCATCGATATTGACGATTCTATTATTTCTTTGGCAAGAACGTATCAAAGGAGCAAACAAATTTTGAGACTATTCACTATAAGTGAAGTCAAAACTTAGGATCGTCAAATTGTGACTATTTGATGCGATGGGAGAGTGCGGTGTTTCGAAAAAGTGACGACAATATTACAAAGTGAAAAACTGTAATTCATCTGCAGACACGAGTGAGTGACAGGTAGAGCAGTTATCGGTAAGTAAGCGGAGAAGTTGCCACTGGCAAGTGCAAAAGTGTTCGTATCCATGCATGCAACGCATTGAGAACTTTTCTCTGCTGACGCACAATACTATTGCAGCAACTGGAATTCTGCCGACGTATCTACTGACGTCGCCGACCCTTGACTTACAGTATATGTGAGTATGTAATGACTACATCCAAGGTAAACTTAACCAGGTGCTGTTTTCAGTTTTGTTACAAACTTCGGTCTCTTGCAGATTTCCCTTCTCCCGCCCATTCAGACTGTCACAAAAACTAGTCTACTTGAAAGAGTGAAATGAGAGCAACTGCTTAAGTATGCCTTGCTTACATCGATTCGCCTCTTGCCGCTGGCCATATGATGTGCCACGCCATGTTTTGGGAATTGTTTCAGCCTGCTAAGCACCCATAAAAAGATTGCCACATCGTTCAAATAATCTTGGAAAAAGCGTTAAAATCGCACTAAACAACCTTCAAGTAGTTCATTCGCCATTATTGAAAGTGCCCGTTGAGTAATTCAAAACTTCTTTGCAAGGCAGCGTCTGTCGTTAGTCCAAAAGCTGAGCGCAAAACTTGTAGCGCAGTGTAGTTAGGTTACTCAACTTATTGAGGTCAAATTGATTTTTTATAAGTACGGGTAGTTACTCTGAGCCAGTTCGTAGGCAAAGTGTATTGTGAGCAGTTACGAGTTGCTAAAGCGCATTGAATTAAAATCACTTTTGTTATCACAACAAAGCGGCAAGAAAGTTGTTGTAATTGTTGTACACCCTGCTAGTTGGCTGCATCAATGCCTGCAATTAATTGGCTACAAAGTGCAAAGTTCTGAAGGTCTTTAAATGGTTCTTAAATTTTAAAAGCTACTTTAAAGTTAACAAAGCATCTAAAAGCTTATGCAACATTTTTTTACCTTTTACGAGCAGTTTTACTTTTTATGTCTGAAAAAATACCAAACTACACACAATTTGTGTCGATGTGTGTGTATGTGTGTGTGTTGGTGCTGTGGCACATTCGTTTTATTGCGCTCATGATCCCAAAACAAGATTAGTGCTACGAACTAAATCCGCTTTTATTACCTACCGTAGAGCACATTAAATATTCCTGCGTCATTGGACATTTAAGCTGGAGCCCTGGCGATACCAGAACTGGACTACAACAGATACTGTCTACTTTTTCATCGTTGACTGGAGCCTTGCGCCTGTGTTTCGGTCATTTGGGGATTTGTTTTACAATTTAGTCACGCTTTGGCCGCATTTCTTTTCGATTTAGCTCTGTTTTGTTGTTGTGTGTATCTGTGTGTGTGTGTGTGTGTGTGTGTGTGTGTGTGTGTGTGTGTGTGTGGCGTCGCCTGGCAAAAACTTTTTAATTAATTCCCCCAAAGTAACCTAATGAATGTCATGCGCTTGAAAGGATACCCAACAACAACTACAACAATAATAGAGTTCAAAGGTTATGCTAGCATTGCTTCTTCGCGCAAATGCAAATCAAAATGGTGGCACGCACCTTTCCGTTTCGTTTCATTCCATTCCCCCAACCTGTCACACTCTTAAAGCGTTTAGCGCTTCGCATTTTGTTTCCGTTTCGTGTTTTACAAATTTGTCGCATGCGATAATTTATGTATGTTAAATTTTGGGCAACGCCTTAAGCAGCTTTACTAGTTCTGGTAAGGAGTAGTGGCTTTTTGGTAAATTAGCATAATTTGCTATTTACTTTTCGCTAGGGCAGGATCTTGACTTGGATGATAAACTACAACTTAGTAAGTTAGTACGTAAATGAAACTTCATTTGTTCTTAGTTCTCATTAACTACATTTTTGCAGTTGGGCTGTTTGGCCTTTCTGGCAACACAGAAATAACAGGTTTTTTTTGCATACTGAGTACTTAATATTCTGGTACTGAGTAGTAGTAATAGGAGAAAGTAAATAGTACTCAAGTAATACAACAAATAACATTATGCCAGTGCAAATTCTGTTAAAAGCCAAATAAGCACTCAATTAAGAACTGTAACTATGAAGCAGAGATAATAGTAGCTATTATTGAGGAGAAGTGCACCGCGACCCCTAAGGCAAACCGCTTCTTCTTGGCTTGCTTTATGCGCGTTGATATCAAAGGTTGTTAGTGCGTTCTCTACCTGGTACAATTCTGAAGTCTAGCGTGCGAACCTACAGAACTGCAGGGGAACAGCATCTGATCAAATTATATGTTTAATTCCAACCGAATCTTATCATTCTAAAGCCTGCCTAAGCTAAACTCAAAATTTTCAAAAAATTGATACCTCTTATACCTTACCTTGAGCGGCACACGCAGCTCCGTCAAAGCAGGAAAGAATTTCTCCGAACCTTTTGAAACCAAGTGAGGCTTCAGACTAGGCGCTGCCCTCTTCAGCAAGAACTTCAACTTTATGATGGAGAATGTATAGCAAAAGGCTAAAGTACAACGGAACAGGATAATATTAAACTATAAGAGCATCCAGTTGCTCGCATACGCAGATGATAACGGTATTATTGGTCGTTTTAAACGAGCAGGTACCGGAGCCTTGGCGGCTATTGAAAGAGCTTCTGCCAGGGTTGGTGTAAGTGAGAGCAAGACAAAGGGTATGTTTTCTTCGAGTAGAGAGATACAGCGGCTGGACTCTCAGATTGATGTTGAAAACTAAACTTTTGATGTTGTCGTCTTAGACTAAACTGACATTTTATAGAGCATGGTTTGAGCATGGGTGAAATATTTGCGAAAATATGCAACTGATCGTGCAAATTATTATTATATTGATATCCGATAATGGATCTTCTGATTGCCAGCAATCAGCCCTTTAATAAAGGGCCTTTGGCACCGACTACCGCATTCGATGGAACAACAAGCTCATAGAGCACTACGACAACATTGACATAGTCAAACGAATTAACATCCAGAGACTCCGCTGGCTAGGTAATGTTGTGCGTATGAATGAAGAAGCGACTGTGAGAAAGGTCAGTCCATGTCTTCGTTGGTACCAGCTGTACCAGGTACAGAGCACACTAACTACTTTGGGTATCACCAATTAAAGAAGGCGGCTGGAGGATTGCTCTGCATCAGGCCGTAAGCCGATAACGGGTCGTTGTGGCCAGTTGAGAAGAAGAAGCACAACAAATTTAAACCACAATTTCAGCCCAAAAGCCAACATTTGAGCTATAAGCCGGTACAACCTCATATGCAAGTACTTTAATTCAATCTTCTTATGAAACTTGACAAAGTTTGTCTTGCTTTTGACATGAATTCGTGCTTGACTACAATTTTGTTAACTTTTGCTAGGCAAATGGCTCCTTTAAGAGCTGTTGTCCACTTTGTCATGTATCGTATTTTAGTGCATATGTGTAGTCCTGGATGCTGAAGGCAAACTTCAGTTCACTTCAGTTGCATCTTTACATGGCATATAAGCAAGTTTTGACTTTGGCACTACTGTGGTGCATATTCAATTAGAGTTGCAACTTGAGAAAGTTCATCGTCAATTTGTGGGAGTTTTTCGTAGTGCAAAAGATTTCATTAATATTAAGAGAAAGTTCTTTTTATAGCCGACAACAAAATGAAATGTTTTTGTCAGTCTCTACTATGGACACATTGGCGCAAAACTTGTGAATCCCCACACAAGCAACATGCTGCAAGTCACACGCACATGCAACCAACTGTGCAATTTGCTAGCAAAACTTGACAATTTGTGTGTGACTCAAAAACATAAAGCGTGCAACTTGTTGTTGCTGTTGTTGGAAACTGTTGCAGCAGTTGGCGGCGCCAGCTCGTGCTGTGAAGTGCTGCCAGTGGTTGAAACTTTTGCCCAAGTGATGCAATCCAATTGCACAACTTCCCAGCAATTGGTTGCTGCGCTCCGCGACTCTTCCACGTCCATTTTCTCTCTTTATGTGCTATGTGTGTGTGATTGATAGCCTTTCTGCAAGTGCGTGGGTTGCTTCTCTGGCCAGCTCTAGTCATCGCTCAGTTCTCCTGCCCCAAAGGATATATAATTTAACTTGTACATAGACCTTTTGTATCATCTTTACTCTTCATTGATGGATGCACAAACTAAATCTATAGAACTTTTTGTTCCACTGACATTAAGAGATGGGACAAGGGAGCTTGCGAAGAATATAAGTGTGTTTGGTTTCCAAACAGATAGCGTATACGAGCACCTCTGGATCATGGGATGTTAGCGCTCGATTAACTTGATCCACGCTATATGGGTCTGCATAGACGTGATTATTCACAGGAAGTGTCTTCCAATAAGTATTGATTCGTTTTATAAGCCGTGCCAAGTTTCATGATTCAACATTAGGCCCACTCCTTATGCGATTGTTTGCGTTGCTTTGGTAGCAAGTTTGGAAACGAATTCTTACCTAATGGTCACTAAGAGTTTTCATATGTGAGAAATTCATAAGAGCATATGCTTGTCCAGAACCGCACAGCATATTCGCGGCCGTGAGTGAATATGCGAGCCGTCTTTTTATCCCTTTAAGTTATCTCATTCGTAGTGGCACTGTCAATGGCTTTACTGCAGGGCCCTTTTAGAACTCCGACCCCGGGGAAAAGTACTAAACGTACCAAATGTATGAGACTGCTGCAACGTGGTTTAATATTCCTAACTACCATAGAGTCTTCCATTTTTATAGGCGCTTTAAGAGGTTTATCATAACTCACAAGAGTCGCAGTATTCTGTACTTAATTTCAGACAGCAAATACCAAAACTAAAGGAAATATCTAACAGAGAGTTTACGTATTAAGTTGGGGATAACTCACTTAATAAGTGGTGTGTATTATTGCTTAAACTATGAAAACTTTCACGTATAATTCTTTATAGACAGTTGGGAAAGTTTCTTAGAGGATTGCAACTGTACGATTTACAAACTAAACTTTACATCTAAAGAGAATTTAATGAGTTTTTGTTTAATTGCATCACTTAATATAAAAGTCAAAACACACTTGCTTAATTTTGAATAATCGCAGTGCTGCCAACTCGCTTTAAGCTGAACTTTGCCACAATTTAAGTGCAAGGCGGAGTAGCAGTCAAAGTAGGAGTCAACGTCGCCTGCTCAAACTTAATTAAATCAAATGTCCGACTAAACGCCCATTCCCTGGGCGCAGACACACCACCAATCCTCAACCACACGCTCCTTGTCTGTGCATTTTAATTTCAATTTGGGGCTGCTGCTTGGTCATGGTTGCTCTTCAGCGCGCATCATTAGTGCGCCAGTTGGGGTTTGATGTGAGGCGGCAGAGTTTAGTGGAATATCGACTGCTGAGTTGGCAACACAGTTGTTCCAAGGCTTTGGCGCTACTTGTTGACCAAATGCCAGCAGCTTGTTATTTGGACAGATTCGAGTCATTAGTGCAGCACCAAGTGCGAGCAAATAGCGGCGGCATTTTTAATGTAGGTGGTGAATTTATTGTACGGCCTCAGAAAACGCGGTAATGGGAAAGAGTTTGAACCAATGCTGAAGGCGTGGAGAGACAGTTCAAGGTTCTTACAAGTTTTGTTGCGAGTTTTTGCTCGCTCACGTTCCAAACCAAGAAATTGTTCCTTTTATGGTGGGATTCCCTCATTGCTCAGGAGCAAGTTGTGTAACGTTCAGTTAGACAACACACAACATTCTTCTTTCTAACAATAATCATAGCATATCACTTATTGTAACATAAGAGATTATATCTCATGAAAAGTTCGCTCGATGTTCTCATCTAAGGAATCACTATGGGATCGTTTCAGTAGATTAACGACTTCAACTATGCCTCAACTAAAATTAAAGCGACGTTACATATGACTTTTTTGGTGGCCAGATTAACCTCTGGAGACACAGTTTTTATTGAACAGAGTCTTCAGTAAAACGATTGTTTCGCTTGCATTATAGCATGTTTATTTCTTGGATATAAGTGTTTTCAAGGATCTATATTCTCTTTTGCTATAATGAATTCGATGATCATAGGTTTATATCGGATTCGATGACATTGCTAGCTTCATCATTTTTAAAAGGAACGACCCGGTGATGACTATGCCAATCTTGCCACTTTTTGAAATATGTTCCAGCCCTGAACAGAGTCGGAAAGGGATCATTAATTGGTAATTCAAATGTCACCCTATAGATATAAATATACAGGAGTGGGTAAGAATCATATTTCAACAGAATTTGAAAGAATCAATATCATTCTAATGCATTTTAAAGTCCTGGGGAGACTCTGCTGCGTACACTGCCCTAACGCCGAGCAGCGCACCAGGGAGCATCAGAGTGTTAAGTTCGAGACAGAGATCAGTAAGCATTAGCTTGTCTGACTAGAACCCAGGCCTATTCAATCGTTTCATCAGTCAAAAATATTAACTTCTGTGCTATAGTTTCGGGTTATTGCCTTAAAATCTTACTTGAGTTAGTTGGTTCGAGCTTTTTCATCAAGTGATCCTCTTGATGTGCGCTCTTGCACTACAAATAATGCAATCCAAATGCTTTGTGGGGACCTTAACATTGAGGCGAGTTACTCTATGTGTTGATCGACCAACAGTCGTATGCCGGAGAGCAGTAGAAAAAGTGCTATGTACTTTTGAACACCTGCATACTCTTTGAAAATTAGATTAACTCATCAAGAAGTATCTGACTCCTCGCACACAGATAGCGGATCTGAACTGACCTGAACTTATGCGTTATGACAAACTTGAGACTGAAGTGATGCTTGCGGCCTTAAAGTTAAGTATGGTTACTTGATCCGTGCTGTGAACTCCCTAGACTTCGCTGCCCAAGTGCAACCGTCTGTGTTGTAGAGAAGCAGATGAAGCACTTTGTAAACTAGACTAACCCAAATTGAACCAAGTGAACAAGATTAAAATCTTACTTGAGTTAGTTGGTTCGAGCTTTTTCATCAAGTGATCCTCTTGATGTGCGCTCTTGCACTACAAATAATGCAATCCAAATGCTTTGTGGGGACCTTAACATTGAGGCGAGTTACTCTATGTGTTGATCGACCAACAGTCGTATGCCGGAGAGCAGTAGAAAAAGTGCTATGTACTTTTGAACACCTGCATACTCTTTGAAAATTAGATTAACTCATCAAGAAGTATCTGACTCCTCGCACACAGATAGCGGATCTGAACTGACCTGAACTTATGCGTTATGACAAACTTGAGACTGAAGTGATGCTTGCGGCCTTAAAGTTAAGTATGGTTACTTGATCCGTGCTGTGAACTCCCTAGACTTCGCTGCCCAAGTGCAACCGTCTGTGTTGTAGAGAAGCAGATGAAGCACTTTGTAAACTAGACTAACCCAAATTGAACCAAGTGAACAAGATTAAAATCTTACTTGAGTTAGTTGGTTCGAGCTTTTTCATCAAGTGATCCTCTTGATGTGCGCTCTTGCACTACAAATAATGCGATCCAAATGCTTTGTGGGGACCTTAACATTGAGGCGAGTTACTCTATGTGTTGATCGACCAACAGTCGTATGCCGGAGAGCAGTAGAAAAAGTGCTATGTACTTTTGAACACCTGCATACTCTTTGAAAATTAGATTAACTCATCAAGAAGTATCTGACTCCTCGCACACAGATAGCGGATCTGAACTGACCTGAACTTATGCGTTATGACAAACTTGAGACTGAAGTGATGCTTGCGGCCTTAAAGTTAAGTATGGTTACTTGATCCGTGCTGTGAACTCCCTAGACTTCGCTGCCCAAGTGCAACCGTCTGTGTTGTAGAGAAGCAGATGAAGCACTTTGTAAACTAGACTAACCCAAATTGAACCATCTGCCTGCACAAACTGAATCGACATGTTCATCTCAGTTACGCTCTCGAAACCAAACTGAACTGAACAACCTTTACACTGAAAAACCTTCTTCCCGTTCTGCTCTTCATGCACTACAGATAATGTACTTGACTTTTCAGCGAGAACATGTTTAGCTCAGTTCCGTTCTCCCTGTGCTCGGGTCATAAGAGTTAAAGTGTTCCGACTTAACCGGAACCATGCTGAATCGCTAAACAAGTTCAACAGTTGTATGCTCAAAAGAAGCAAAAAAAGTGCTCGGAGTCTTCCAGATTGTCTAAAAACCAAACCATCTGCCTGAACAATCCGAGCAAATTAAATTTGCAACAGATTGCAAGTTTTTTAAATTAGCTCAGAAAAATGGAAGTGCTAAAAGTGTTAAGACAAAGGTAAGCCCTGGTCTATTGTAGCAGTTGTTGCCAAGCCCGAAACTGAGCCGTGCAGCAGCAACGTGGCAGCAACATCGAGCGGCGCCTAACAAAACATCACAATGTATTTGTAATGTAAGCGGAAATAAGCACAGCAAATACAGGCGACTTTCGTCATTACCGTCCACACCCAACACGCCCCCTTCAGTCCCTGCCCACCGAGTGCTCCATTTTCAGCAACAGCGCGGCTTTTTTGCACTGTGCGCATTTTAATTAAAATTTATAAGCCTTGGTTGGGGGATTTGGCACGGCCGTGTGCCAGCTCTCAGCTAGCTCGCTCGCGCTCCATCGCTCCCTCTCTCCGGCTCTGTCCTTTTGCGGCGTGCGTCTCTCCGCCATTGGAGCTGCCACTGGCGTTTGCCTTTACCGTTGCCAACGGGGCTGCCATTGCCTACGTGGCGTTTTAAGCTTTTAAGTTGCGGCGGATTTGCGAAGCTGTGCGACGGATTTTATGTGAAAATCAACTGCGGTCTGCATAAATTAAAAATCAAGCCACATAAACACACTCACACTCACACACACACACAGCCAATGTACAGTTTCGTACACTGTCCGCTTCATTTGTAATTAATTTGCCGCATTAGCATTTTTTTGTACATTTTTATTATGACCGATCAATATTCTATATATAATAAATAATTTAAGCAAGGCAATTTTCGCATTTGTGGCTTTGGGCTGTCAAATTTAATCATTTTATTAAATACAAAACAATTTGGCTTATTATGTTTAATGGATTTTGAAAACAAACATAATTGTTTTTAAATCAACTAAACATTTATTAAAATTATAATGATTTTTTGTAAATCTGACAATAAAACAATTGTGTATTTAATTATTAATTAATTTTTGCACAACATTTTGAACAAATATAGCACAAAGAACAAAGATATCATAGCAAAAGTTAACAAGCTTTTGCATTTCTGGCTCTGTGAGTTCATGATTACGCAATGCCCTATTTTCTTATGATAACGCCAATCACTTTGTTTCACAGTATTTAACCAGGGTTCGGCAACAGAGAAGTTGTTAGAAGCTCGATTGTTTCGGATGCAGCAAGCTCTTTGCTTAACTGTGCTGCTGATCCCTGCTTTACGCCTTAGAAATAGCTGCTTTTGCTGCCCAAACAAAGAAACTCACAAAAAGCTAACGTTGCTGCCTATTCCAGTTCACACTTTCGGTTGAATGCGGAAACGAATTTCTGTCATCCATGACCCAAAAATTTAAATTTATGAATGTTGCATTTTATTAAATTAAAAAATTATATCAAAAAAAAACTCTTTTATGTAAGTTGTTTGAAGTATAGCATCAGTTACGATGGCGAACGTGACCATTTTCAAACAGAAGAACAAAAAATGTATATTCACAAAACTCTGTTTGGCTCACTTGCTGCGGCTATCGATAACATTATGAACACCAATTATATTTACGATCGCGAACGTGACATTAGAGCATGAAATAAGGCAAATGAAAATTGTACCGTTAATTCAGTTTATGTTAGTTACTTTGCCTATCTTTTTAGCTATATGCTGAGAGTGATTTTGTAGAATAACTATCTCAACTTTGTTTAATATTTATATGTATTAAAAAACATGTGTGTTTGATGAAAAATCCTAAATTTGTTTTATAGAATATTTTGGGAAATTAAAAAATTTTCAGAATCCGTAGTGAAAGTACCGAAAGCAAAAACTAAATTTGACTTATTATTCCATAAGACACAAAAATGCAATTCATGAAAATTTTACAATAATACAATTTCAATATTCCCAATAGACAAGTGCAGTTCAACTTTTTTGCGATTCCGAATGATTTTATTTATTAAATTATCCCTTGATTCATTTCTTGAAAAGTTTTTACTTTCGAATTAACGGTAAGTCATCTTTAAAATATGGAGTGTCAAGCAAAATTGTCCAATATAAATTGGTGTAGTGCACATTTCCTAAATTCTGGACTTTTTTAGTTTTTGTACGAAATAAGTTTTTTTAGTAATCCAAAAGTTTATATGCCGAAGAGTTAAGTCAAATTCAAATTTAGTGAGTCATTCTTCTTTTTATACAAATTTTTTTTGTCAGCAAAAAGGTCCTTGAAAGTTTAATTTTGTTTAATGTACCTTATTAAGTCATCGTAAGTTGATTCAATTTTTTTCCGATTTTCTGCACTTCATTTTTATGTACCCCTTTAGGCTAGCAGCAAATGGGTCACTCGCATCGAAAACTATTCCCAAAAGCATGTTTGATCCGAATTTCTACCTTCACAAACACACCGATTCGCTCTATTACCTTGAAAACCCCAAAACAGTTTGTGCAGCACATACATCAGTACCAGATTTCGAACTGACAACAACTCTTCCGGCAAACCTCGCATATTCCTTAGCCATTAGCTATTAGCTGCTTGTAACTAGCTGTGGTCCAATTTTGGACCAATTTCTAATCAGGCAGTCAAGCAGCCGCAGTACAAGTGTCACAAATCTGCATATATGCCATGTGGCATGAACCCCCTCCAAACAGGCCAAACAATGCGCCAATTTGGAGCACACTTTGCGTGTTTGAGGAGAAGACGCAGAGGGAGATTCGGCTGGTCATGGTACATGCGTCAACGTGGCATTAATTTGTGCACGTTCCACTTGCCAGCGGCTCATTGGAGTTGTTGTCATTGATGTTGCAGCGGTTGTTGTTGTTGTTGGTTGCTGGTTGCTGGTTGCTGGTGTCAGTGTTGCTCCCTTTGCTGTCGGGGGCTTTGCAACACTTTGGCCACAAACAGCAACACGAAATGCAGCCAGTAAACGGCTAATGGAATTAGCAACAATTTAACCATTAAACACATCATGTGCATTGGCATGTTGCACTTTGCCCCTCACTATGTCTGTCCCTTACAATTGGTTGCTTTCTCTCTGTCGCTCTTGCTAACTGCTTGGCATTGTTTGCCGTGCATGTCCCGTTTTACTTGGCTAGTTTCAAGTGTTGGCAGTAACCCACTGTGCAGTTCTTCCGGAATGCTGTCTGTCCGCTCTCTGTGTCCCTTCCGGTCTTTGGGTGCTGCCAACGTTTCATCTGCGGCGAATTGGATGCTTCAATGGCACTTCCACGTGCTGTTTATTGCCATTAAATGTTACATTGCGTTAGCATTTTGGCTTTGAAAGCTTAATAGACTTTTGGGTTTTATTGCCGTGGACGACAGCATTGCCAATGGCCAAATTCGATGGCTCCTGGCATTGTCAGCAGTTGCAGTGATTCCACATTGTGCTAATTAAATGGAAATTCTTGGGCTGCGCTTGGACGCTCGAGACATCATGAAGTGGCACTCTTGCCAAATCAAAATCAACCAAATTTATAGAATCTCTACTTAGTGCACAATAAGCTTTTCAGTTCACTTAACATTAGACGAAGACACGACAAGAAAATGCCAGTAGCAAAAAAATGAGAAAAGCTAAAAAAAAATTTCTCTAAAAAGCAACGAAATTTTTATGCTCTACGGCGCACATATATTTGCATCTTAACAGCGGAGGTTTTTGTGTTTGAAGATTTTAATGTTTTAATTTTGTGTATTTCTATGGTGTCGAACGTGACCATCGTATACGTTTAAATTGGAATTTGTTTCTTCTGCTAATTTACACACTATGCATAGGTACAGTCGATAGCAGGAGTAATCCTGGTTCCAAGGAATAATAATTCTGTATCCACCCAGGATGGATATCACTGGGATAGCCCCGATTCGGCCCCTGCCAGTTCCTTCCACTTAAATTCTTAATAATATTGCTTTTATTTGGAGTTCTATTACTATATGAAGCGGTGTTAGATCCATTAGAACTTCCAACGCCGCTGTGGGACAGGTTCTAATTGCGCCTGTCATACATACACAGGATAGCCTCTGTATTTTCGTAAGGTCAATTTTGGGTGATATCCGTTATACGTTTTTGGGTGCGGTGTCCTAGACTCTCCTGCAAAATGCCTGCATGTGTATAGTTCTCTGATGCATTTATTGATCACGTTTGTGACATGAGAGCCAAGTATATGGATTCAAGAAAAAAGCTAAATAAAATTAATTCGAACGTGACCAAATATGGAATCTTTAGGAACACAAAAGTTAGCGAAACCTGTTTACAGTAATAAACTCATTTTATATAAAATTTTAGTTTAAAGGAAATCTGTACACTGCAGCAATAAGATCGCAAAAACACCAACATAAAAAATCTTGTTAATTGTTCATTATATGAACATAAAAATATAAAATTCACATTTTTGTGGTAATTAGTTCCGCTGAAGCCGATCCTCGAGCCTGTATCCAAACAGCCCATATGTTTGAAAATTAAATTATCGATGGGAAATTCAGTGATGAGCCAGTTTCTGATACCATAACATGTCAAACGACGACTTGCTAATCGATTTTCTCAAAAAGAAAAAAGTACGAATGTTCTTAAGGGTTGTACATCAAATTTTGACGATTTGTGCCGTCACAGAGTCATATACTGCAATTGAAAATTGGTTTTTGCTATATCGATTTGGGACGTCACATTAGAGCGGGAGAGGGGAAGCTCATTAAAGATCATCACAATTTATGATCCGGGGTGAGGTGGTGGTTCATAATTTAAAATTCTGGACGTTATTTAAGAATAGCTCCTTAAAAGTATGAAGGTTTTTTTTCAGTGTACAATGTACCCCTAATATGTTACAAACTTTATGCGTAAATCGTGCTACTATTTCGCCGATAAAGAGTATAAAATACCAAGTCAAAGTCAAAGCTTAAGCTAAATCCCAAGCCAAGTACTTTTACCTCGCCTTTATGGCAGGTAATACAAGTCGCTTGACTAGTTGTGGGTAATGTCTACGTGTGTTTTTGTGTGTAAGCTGAAAAATTTTTGCTGACCAGGCGCAACTTGTTGACCATAACACAAAGTCAAGTGTAATCTTTCCACAAACACACTCTCCTACACACACTCACAGACACACATACACAGACACACACACAATAATGGGGAATACCATATGAGTTTCGGACGCCACTGTTGCCATTTGACTTGTTAGCCTTGTTACTTGCTGCTTTTTGGGGTATACTGCTTTTGGCCAGGTAATTTGCTCAGAAAAATGGCATCATTAGCCTAACAAATTGCCATTTGGCTTTGTTTGTTTGTTGCTATTGTTGTTGTGGTAGATGCTCTGCCATAATTTGCCAATTATAAGTGTTGAAATTGGCAGACAGTGCAATATTTTAAGAGATAGCCAAGCCTTTAATAAATATTAAATTTAAAACATCGCATCAAAATAATTAAAATTAATATTTTCATTTTAAATGGAAAATTATATTCAATGATTATACAAGAGTATAATACTTTGCTCACAAACGCTTCCAAAATTTATCTGGCCATTTGGACAGTTGACGGTCTTAATGAGTATTTTGCGGCGCAACTTTAAATGAAAATCTTAATAGGCCATTAATAAGCGGGTGTGACTCATTTGCGTATTTCCCGAAATGAAAACATTTGCTGAAATTGTGTGCGGAAATTTGAATGTTCATTATATTTCAAACTAAAAAGTGGAATATTTTGAATATTTTTAGGTATCTGGAAGATTAAATTACAATAGTCTTGTATGTAACTGGAGGAACCGCACAGTCTAAAGCTCTCTTGATAGCACGTGGTTAAACAATAGGAAATGCATTGCATATGTCATGCGCTTCGATATTTGATCAAAAATCTATTATTGACTAATTCTGTAGAAGAATCGTCATGCAAATTCGTCGAATACTTCTCAAATAGTTGTTTGTTTCTCATCGAAAAAGACGTCTAAAATTTACAGAAACGGTCTTCGAGATGAGATAGGGTAAGTAAAGTGCAATTTGATATTAGTATTCAATTGGATCATCTTGACATTACATCGATTTTTTCACTTCGTTCTCGTGTTCTTTGGAGATTTTGCTGCCTTGTTGGAAAATCTTACTAAAACTTTTGTATGTATTTTCGCTTCATTTGATTGATTCTTCTTCGTCATCGGGCAAGACTATCAAGATTAAGATATTACTGTTCAGTTTGAAGGTAAGCCCTCAATAGCACAGTTGAATAATAAATTCAATTTCCTAAATGTGTCCAGCGTGGAATCGTCGGCAAAATTAATGAGCATTTCGAAGAGAAGGGCTTCAAATTGATCACCCTGAAGTTCACTTGGGCTTCCGAGAAACTGTTACGTTGTTGTTTTTCTACGTTTTGGTTAACTACATATATTCCGGTCCAATGGTTGCCTTGGTGTTGGAAGGTTTCAACGTTGTCAAGACCGGCCGTCAAATGTTGAGTGCCATCACAAACATTCGCGGAGATTTCTGCATTCAGGTTGTCCGTAACATCATCCATAGTTACAAAGAGATTGCTCTCTGGTTTAACGAGTAGAAGCTTGTCAGCTGGAATTCAGCTACCAATTCAGATGGCGTTTAATCTTAAGATTCTTTAAAAGTACATGTAACAAAAAGAAGAAAAACTTCTGTGAGAAAATCGTAAAAGCGAATTTCCAAACATCAAAGAACGATATTTTTTTTTTGCTCACTAACACGTGGGTTTCTTTAGGTTAATCTTAACAATTATAAATCCAGCTTTTATTTATTCCCCAATAAAGGAGCGTGGCCTTCAACACCCAAAATATGCCTTCATTGCGAGGTCCCGCTCCCACATATTCCTAACATTATGTTTTTCAGGCACTTTCTTGGAAAAGTTACTATACGATTTTTCATACAAAGTATTTTTACCGTTTTTCAACTTTATATGATAGCACCTGTTTTCCATAATCTCCGATTCTAATGAGATCTGTAGCTACTTAAACTTGTTTTTATGTTAAAAAATCAGTCTACCTCTTTTTCTTGTTATTCTTGCAACTGTCGGATTATGCACATGAACTGCAGGCAGTAACAATATCCTGTGACGGTCCCGCAACAAAGGAGAAACTTTAATTGGCACGAAGATTGACATAATGAGGACACAATAAATATGTTTTACCTGTTTCCGCGAAATTGAAGGCAATGTTAATTAAAGATAATGAATGACAATTTAATGTGAAACTAATTAAATTTGACAATTAACACTGGAAATATGGTGCCACACAAACCTCTAGCTGCAAACCAGTGCACTAAATAAACATCAACGTCCAAAATGTAATTAAGAAAAACATCTGACATTCTACTCATTAACGCTATTCAATACCGTTTGTGGACGAATTCCAGTGCCGTACAGCTGATGGACTTCTGAAAGTCCTCCCATGCATCATACGAATTAATCGCATCCCTATATTGAATTTACCTCATTGGAGAAATACCAATATCTCTTTGGTGGCCTTCAAAGTAATCCTTCCAAGATATAAGAAATAGACTTGTATCAACGCATTTAACAATCCTAAAAGCACTTATGATATGCGCTTTTGGTTTGGCCTTGATGGACCAAATCCGGTGATAACGTAGTTGTTTTGGCCAAATATCACGAGTAAACAATGGTGTGTGAGGTTTATTATTCTGATGCCATGAATTATTTTCACATAAATTCATGGTTTTTTCCCTATTGATAGGTCATATTCCCTATTAACCCTACAAACTTGTGGCAAGAATTCACGAGGCCAATGTAATCACAGACAACAGTGAGCGAAACATTCAAATTCGACCAAGTTTAACGAGCTTTTTCGGTCTTGGCTCTTCATAACCATATAACCATGTTTCGTTACCAAACTAGGTCGTCGTTGATGCAATTCAAGAGCTTCTTAGCATGCAATGGTTCCTTTGCTGAAAATTTCTCAATTTCGAAACAAATATCATCAGTAACATATTCCCAACCTTCTGTTAAAAGCTGGTAACACTCATAAGCACTTTTTTTGGTCTGAATAAATTAGAACGCAACAATTTAAGTGAGCTTAGATGAGCTTGTCAGATGCTTCCTTCCTTCTTGAGAGATAGGGTTTAGCTTCCGTATGGCTATTTGCAACCTAAAAATTCAACAATTCTTCAAATATAGAGCCAATCAAGAATGGCAAAATGTGCGTCAATGCAGCTAGGCTTCTTGCCCCTAACAATGACCAATGCAGAAGCTGCTTAGACGAAGAGGAGGAAGGAACGGCTAGGCCCGTCTTCTGCTTCAGTCCGTATATTTGCAACAAGTGTTTCAAGTACCTTTATGGATACTTCATCAACAGCTTATTAGAGCTATTCGAAATTAGCTCCCAATGAATAACAGACTTCAAAGCAGCAGCTGAATGGTCCTCCTATGTGTCTTCAGCGAGGAATGTGAGAACTAGGTCCTAGGTCTCTGGCAGGCATTTTAACCTAATCCAACCTTGCGTTAAAGCACTTAAGTTTATGTTTCAAACAAAATTTAATACAGATTCTTTGATTCATCCACGTCAAACCTTAATATCTGTCAAAAACACAAAAAGTTTCAAAATGGCGATTCACATCAACATGATCGAATATCGTATGGACGTAGCTCGCTAAATTTGAAAAGTAGGTAACCTTTTTTTAAGCAGTGCTCATATGAGACATTTCAAACATACTACATTTTTTCCAGGTGATGCATATACAGGCATATCAACCCGTTTTGTGGAACATAACCGCTGTTAAAGTTATATTAAGATACACTCTAAAGAAGTAGATACTTATCTGAAAAACGATTCAAAAGACTCGCTGAACCAGACCAGAGTCTCTTCTACTTGGTATTGCAAATATGCTAATAGCGGGCCAAATAAAGGGCCATTTAATAAACTAAAAAAAGAATAACTAAAAAAGATACCCAAACCAATAGTTTAAGTATCCAAAGGGGAAGAAGACATTAAAGAACCATATTGACCTTTAAATTTAAAGCACGTAAGCATATTAACACCCGAATATAACCTACTTTTGGGCGCATTAACATTTTCATTAGCTTTCGAGCTTGACACAAATGAAAATTAAGCGAAATCTAAATGAAAATAGACAGCAACTTTGTTGTCGACGCTTTTATCAATGTTGTTGTACGCTTTTCATGACAGGCCGAACCGTTCATAAATCATTAATATGCAAAATGTGATGGCACCCCTATTAAATATAACTTAAATATTACGTATACGCCCACTTGAGCAGTCATCGAGCCAGACAGTTGAACGGAGCGGTCAGCCAGCCCAGTGCCTTTAACTGTATGTGTGTGCGTGTGTGTGAGAGTCAGATAAAAACTTTAAGAATTATAACTTTGGGGCTTTTGGGGCCGCCAGCGCACAATGACCACAAAAGTAAATAACGTGCCGCATAGCAGATCCCAAGCATGAAAAAAAAGGAATAAAGAAAAAATTACACACAGAACTTTTAAATATAATTTCAGCTTTTGTGCTAGTGCGTCAACATGGAACATGATATGGCACAAATGTCCCCACAGACTGTGCCACAGCGGCAGCAGCAGCAGTAGATTGTGGCACAGGCCGCAACTGAGAGAGCAGACATGGACTCGGACTCGGACTCCTTCTTGGCCAGAGTTGACCAGAGCCTTGTCAATATTTGTTTCGCAATCAGCAAATAGTGCGGCCTGTAAAAGTTGGCCAACAAACTAAGGCTAAGGCTGAGGCCAAGACTTGGATGAAGATCTGAACGGTATGTAGTTGATGAGTTCATAAGAGCAAGCTGTGTGCGTGGCAATATGTGTCGGCTATCGGATGACTTTGTAGACTCAATACTAATGAAAATGTTGTGGAAGTTAAAGTGAAACTGAGTGCCACTTGCCACAGGCTGAAGCAGCTACATATGAGTTTACAATTTTGGCGCCCAATTAAAGTAGCTTTAGCGACTTTTTGGTCGCAAATTGTAGTAGCTGCTTTTAAAGCATTTCATTGAACAGTCTTTATGTGTGTATCTCTATCTCATGCTCGCTCTTGATATCAAAGCATCCCTGTCTATTTGGTCGCTAATAACATTGATGATAACTGTCAACGTAGCACTCCAATTCGCACACACACAAGCACACGTATAAATGCCATGTGTGCATGCAATTGATGTCAAGACACACACACACACACACACACACACACACACACATAGACATATATACACTCACAGATACTCACAGGCATTCCCGTAGCAGGAACACAAGCCGCTTTACTTCTTAACTTTTGTCAGCGACGCTTTTTCATTTCAACGTTCGTGAAATTCATGCAATATTTCCTTTTTTATTCCATTTTTAAAAGTGATATAACTTGGTCACATTCAAGAGCGCTGTACGGAATTCGAGTCTGATATAAGAGACGGGCTGATATGAGAGTGGTTGGTGGCATCCTATCAAATTTTAGGCTTCTTAAGTAAAAGATCTGGCAATCAACTGTCTGATGATGTCATCTATATATATGGAGTACATATGTATTTTCAAAACAGCAGTAGTCGGGTTTCGTCAAATTAAATTTTCAAGAATCCACAAAATGCGTCTTTGTAAGTCTTTTATATTGTTTTCATTGGAGTGGTTACGCTGCGGGTTTTAAACCCTACGCAAAAACCATTTAGAGTTCAGAGAAGGCTTCTCTAATCTTACTACACTAATGCAGGGAAAATGTAAGGGTAACGCCGAAAAATGTTTAATATACGATATACGCTGCTAACAGTTGCCAATTGGAACACGAATATTTCAATACCTTTTTGGGATTAACAAAACAAACCTACATTGAGAGAAAAGTTCAACAACATTGTGTTGAAATTGAGCAAATCCGTGCAGGAAAACAGTGCAAGAATAGAAAATCTCATTTCTCGTTCAATATTCTCATTTGAAGTTGACAAAAACGAACATAAAGTTATTGTTTTTGCCAAACTATTTATACACTGTACACAAAATGAAAAGGGTATTATAGATGGCGTGGCAGACCATATGTTCCATGGGCAAAAATGATCCGGAGCAATAGCCGAGTCGATATAGCCATGTCCGTCCTGTAACGTGTTTCTCAGAGACTATAAGAGTTAGAGCATAAGCTCCTGCGGGAAAGGTCTTCAATGCTAGTGTCGAAGGGAGGCGACGAAGAGGCAGATCATGTCACCAGGTAGAGAGTACACTAGCTACCTTTGGATTAACAAATTGGAAAAGGATCGCGCAATATGTTGCGATTGCTGTGGGTGATGCTGGTTTTGCGCAGTGCATGTCTCACCAATACAATCACACATCTTGTGTGTTTTCACTCTGAACACCACTGGCATATGGCGTTGATCGTAGAGAGTGAATTTAAGCGTGTGTGTAAGCTCTGAGAGTGGGACATGCGAAGAAAAACACACGCTCAAATTCACTCTCATGGTGGAATACAACCCACTCGAGTTGAACATTGTTTAGTTTATGTTATGTCTGAAAAAAAAATCTACCTTAAAGGCAATCGTTGATTTATCGAAATCAAATAAAGAATTGGAAGAACGTCTACGACAATGATAATCTCTTTAAAAACTCTTAACTAAGTTCAAAAGTGCATTCATCGGTCTTCATGGACTGTCGAATAGCAAATTGAGGCACTTGGGCTTTTTCGAAGCGCTTAAAATGAAACGACATAAAATAAGTGTGCAATTTATGCATATATATTGATAAAAAAAACGCACCCAAATGAGTACATTTGTATATATACCACGCTGTATACGTGAGCATTTGGTACATATTTGGTTTGTTTAAACATGATATCTTCCTATCAGAGTTGACCTGGCAACGTGCTGTTTTCAATAGTAAAGGGAAATCAAGCCGAAATACTCATACATATACGTAAGTTTTTTACATTGTTGTTCCGGATCGTGATTCAATTCTGTTATTGGAGATGAACCGTTTTTGTGTCCACTAGCATATAAAAAATAAAAACAAGAACATGAACATGAGCTTCTGATTCCTTCTAGGATTGTTGCGCAAAAAGGAGATTAGGAGCGGGTATATCGGTTGGCACTTTCCGTGATCTGAATGTACATATTTCGTGTAATGGGTGTCATCTATATAGTTCAGTATTTCAGATAGAAACGAACTGTTGTTTGCTCGCGGAAACTAGAGCAGACATGACAAGTCGTGCCGCGAGTTGGTCACACGTGTATGTCATCAAGCTAGTTGGTCAGACTGTGGCCAACAATCGGATTGTCAGATTGTCTGACTTCGTAGTCGGCAGCCGACTTTTCTTGATTTCAATAAAGAGAGAATTTGTAGAGCTATGCCTTGGCGGCCAGCCATCTCATGATCTTGTGTCTCCAATACACTTGCACTAGGATAATGCTGGCGAAGATCAACTCGATTGATCTTATCAAGTAAGTGCGTACTTCCGCTAGTACTTATATGAAAACAATCGATCCAAAGGTTAGCCACCTTAAACTGTTGGTGACTTACATTGGTAGTACCCGCCTTGGGTATAACAAAGCCCCCAGAATTTTTGTTTTTTTAAATTAGCTCTGTGCTGACTTTTTGGCTGCGAGTTTCAGCGCAAACATAAGTTGGAAGTCAATTTGCCCAACTGAACTTCTGCGCTTGGTACTTATAGAAAAGAATGTGGTGGTCGCACATCAGATTTTGTGGTGCCAAGAATCAGCAAACCGCCACAGCTAATTCGTCGGCGTGCAGATTACCGGACGTTCAGCCTTGTTGCAGATAAGTATTAAGTCGTTTTTAAAGATTCTGCATATTCAACTTCGCTTTAAGGTCAAATTAGGGCACAAAAACATCACCACCCCAGGGATAGCTCACATTTCTTTCAAAAATGTTTGTTTCGTGTTCGTGCTTATTTCGGGGCTTAAAATAAAGAAGTCCCGCAAACCGGCTTCACTCAATACACAAAGCTCATACACATACATATACAACCATTCCCGTTATATTCGTGCATTTCAAGCATGTGTTGGTATTTATTTCACATTTCGTAATTTTTATTTCCTTCATATCGAGAATGAATGTGACTACCAGAGGCAACTTTTCCTTTGGTCGACAGCTTTTGTCAGTTTTATATATGCCATGGCAGACCAAATGGCCAAATTTAATGCGCAATGAAGTCTGGTCTCAGTCCGGAATACGACTCCGAAACAAAAAAATAATAAAAAAATAAATTGTCATGCCCACTGTCAACTGAGTGGGCAGCCTGTTTACTTTTCACAACTGCATGACGAGCATGACGATGACAGTTGGCTAGTGCCACGCCTTAAACGCCCTATTTCGCTCTGCCTTCTTGCTGCTACTACTGCAGCATATTATTTTTTCATTTATTAAAAAAAAGAAGCGCCTTTTTATATTTTCGACTGTTTCACTGTCACATGAATATTAAATTATGTATGAATTTTTATAGTAAAATTGTTTGCATCAAAGAAATTGATGATTCTGGAGGTTTGTGGGAGCGAGAAAGCAAAGCGAAACTGTCGCTGCAGTTGCTTCTCTTTTGGAAATTAAGCTAAGGTGGCTTTTGGTCACGGCCAGCTATGTGCTCCATACATCACCTTGGCTTGTCGCTTTTAATCAAATGGAAAGTTACAGTGTTACAGTGTGTGCTTAAGAGAAAGAGTGTGGTTATGTATGTGTGTGTGTGTGTGTCTGTGTGTGTGTGTGTGTGTGTGTGTGTGTGTGTGCGCTGACCAACAGCGTTGACTGACGAGTGACTAGCTGACTGCAACCTCAAGATGGCAGCGTGTTTGTGTCTAACGTCGTCTCTCATTTTCTCTGCTGCCATGTGAAATGCAAACTAACTGCACTGAGAGAAATACCTGGAAGTTTCGGTGTGTCAAAATAAGTAGAGTAAGTGGGCTTATCCTAGAATTGGACACACAAAAAGAAGTATAACACAAAGCATATAGATGGTCCTAGAAAAGTTCCATCTAGAGAAGTTCCACTTGAGAAGTGTTCCTATTGGTAATTAAGAGGCAATGACTTTATGACTATAACTTTTGATGTACCTATCCGAATTCGATCATTTTTATAAAGTAACAAACCTCCGTCAAGTTTCGAGTTCATAGATTCTAGTGTAAACCGCGAACTTTTGCTGGCGGGAAACAGCGGCGGATATCAACCCAATTCGACAAACTTCATCTTACATGGAATTACGCATCTTTTGGTAAAATTTTGTGACTCTCGCTCTTACGGTCTCGTAGATCTAGTGGCGGATACTAAATTAATGACCCTGTAGAATTCCTACCTTTTTCAGAATATCAAACAAACAGCCATTATAAAAGCAACTTTTTCAGATATCTATACTTTTTAATAATTATCTTGACATTGAAAAGGTTTGCTGTATTTTGTAAACATATGTATGCAATGGATAGATGTGATGAAGAAGAAAGAACGATTTGCTTATGTGAGTTGTTTGTTGTTTTTTTTAGGCGGTGTGCCGGTACGTAACATTGTGTTGCAAGGTATTGAATTAAAATTGTTTATCATGTAATTAGGTGCTTGGAGCAGTACCCTACCGGGCCCTAAGCCGTTAACAGGTTATTATGGCCAAAGAAGAAGAAGAATTGTTCATGCAATTAATTAGTAACACGGAGGTTGGCATGCGGATGTGTGACGTAAGACCACTTCGGTTTAGCCTGCAGTAGTGCCCGCCTTCTTATATTCTGCTGATGTGAACGATTTGAATTAAGATTCCGTACATGAAGAATAAGTGGACTCTTTACCTCAGTATCGGTTGTTCAGACATTAACCCGTCTCATCTAGTAACTTTTGGGTTGCACGTAACGTGGTTTAACTTTTGGATAGAACGTACAATATTTTTTTCATGAAGGAATCGTTGAACCAGTCACGAAATTTATGCTGAAAACAGCACTTTTGGGTAGTAACCAGGCTTTTAAAACCAGTGGTCCAAATTTTTAGTACCAAACTGCAAACGTTGCTCGATTTAATTTTTTGATAGGATGATTTTTTGAGAGGATGATAATTTGCATTTTGTATCTATTTACACAGCGAAGAGAAAATGATCGTTTTCTGATATTATCCAGTTTAGTACAGTGTCGATTCGGTGGTCAATTGAAAGGTGCTTCAAGATACGTGGCACGGAATTATAGCCTGAGCAAGTAACATTTATTATTTAGCAGGGGACTATTTATGAGCATTGAACTCATTTAAGACTTGATTTGTTTTAAGTGTAACACTTGGTTGTTGAATGCTGGTTCTTGGTTACCGTTGAGGCTCCTGGGCACAGCTGATATGGCTCACTTCTGTCATTTATCTTCTTTTACGGCATGAAAGGCGGGCTTTCAATTTCAGCCGTGCAGGCTGTTCGGCAATGCAAAAGGCACGCACAAGCTTATATACAGATACACACACTCACACACACCATTACACACATTTGCAGCTGCACATGGTCTTGCACATTTGAGAAATTGTGTTTGAACTTTGGCTTTGGTTTGACTCACTTTTGCTGGCGTGCGAACTGTGACGAGATGACTCGTAACGGCTCTCGGATCTTTCATACAACAAACACATGGCTGCCAAGGGTTCTTCTACTTCCGCAACGAAGTAGTCCTTGCTGTTGTTGTTTTTGTTATGGGCGCTTGACAAGCAGAAATCCAACGATTTGCTGACACATACACACACACACACACACACACACACACATACACGCACACCTATACAAACGACTAAGCTTAATCTCACACATTGATTGAAAAATTTGCACAAATTTTCGTTACTCCTTTCTTGGCTTTAAAAAAGGAAATGAAAAGAAAAGCCAGTCAGCTCTGTAGCCTGAGTGATTATTCAGACACAATTTCAGTAGTGAGTTATAGTCCTAATAAATTTGAGGTCCAATCCTTGCATCATCTCCATTTGTATGCCTAAGTTCTAGCCTTCCCTCTCTCTCTTTTTCTCTCATGGATGCTTTTCAAATTTAGTCGCTTTTTATGCAATCTTGACCACAAATTACACTTACCTTTTGAAAGACATTGAACCGTTATTTAGTTACCTTCAATTACATTTCATCTCAATCGATAGTAAGTTTCCCGAGTAACAAGAGATTCTCTGATTTCACAGCTCTCGAATTTTTTGAAAACCATAGTTTGAAAACGCTGCTAGAAAATCCAAAATTAGCCAAATTTACCGTAAAATGTATATTTTAGCCATAGGTCGACATTCATTGTGGTCAAATTTGTTGCATAGTGTACTTAATCAGCTGTATATTATTTTTTTTGTTATAAATAAAGAATACAAATGAACAAAATTTGGTAGAAATTGTTGAATTTTTATACGTTTACGTTTTAGTCAAAGTCAAACGTGATTTTCACGCACTTTTTCCTGTTCGCCACTGTACATATGCACATTGTAAACTCTAATGCACGTATTTTCACTGCCATTTTTAGATTTATAATTGTCATTTTTCCAGCATCAAAATGCCTGACGAAAATATGATAGAAATCAATTTTCGCTGCTGCTGCTGTCATGCAATAAAATTGCAAAATCGTGTTATGCAAATGTCGTTGCAACTGCAATTGCAATTAGTTGACGCGCATAATAATGCAGCGCAAAATGGCGTATAAAATATCAATAAACAGTTAGCAAACAAAATTGTCACACAAAATGTCGCCCAGTGTTGCAAAATTCCAAACTTATTTCAGCTTATTGCATTTTATTTAATGGCCACAACAAGTGATGCGCGAAATGTGTAACCAATACATTTTGCAGTTAATGGTAATTAAATGAATGCATCAAAAGAAGTGGAAGTTAGAGTGTGATGTATGCATAGCACACATTCCAGCAGTATAGGACTTGGGAGCTAGGGTACGAGATAGGATTAAGGCGTCTCATATTTAAGCATCGGCAACCAAACGGGACCTGAGCTAAGACAAAAAGTCGGAAAATGCGTAGTGTGGTGTAGAGCACAGAGGTATTTCTTTCCACAAATCTGGAGTCAAACTGTCATAGGCCTTGGCAATAGCAGCATAGGTTGCCTTAGCAAAGTTACCTTAGTATCATTGGATCGTCGGCCAGATGTGTAGCAATCCTCAATACACGCCATCATGAGCAACTTCTTGGGAATGGGAGAACGGTGTGCTCAGTAGCACAAAGAATGTTCCGCACTTTCCTGTGACTTTGCATGACACAGTATGGGGCTTACCAATCGCATTACCCCAGTAAACATGACGAACTGTCACCACAGACAGCTTAGTCAATATGACGACACCACGAATAGCGATTGACAATGGGGACAAGAGGCTGAAAACGAGTCCTCATCACGCAGAGACGATCCCGAGAAGAAACCAATGATTTCTTATAAGGCATTAAATAAAGATAGATCTCCTCGAGCGACATGGTTGTGCCTTCGAGTACAAGACGACCAAGCTTGGTTACTGGCACCCACACCTTGGAATCTACTTTGCCACAACGACCGTGTGCACCACATCCTTGCCCACGGTTGCGTCCACAACGATCACCGAGAGAGCCAAAACCACCCCGGAATCCACTACCGACTGGTGATGAGGCCGCCATTCGGTAGTTTTATGAACTTTATGGATTGAAGGAAAAAAACCTAAACAGTACCATTGTTGTTAGATTTAAATTAGAGACACAGCTAGTTAGGTCTTGCATGAATACCAGTCGGGCGCCCCGTTGAATGAATGGGTCTTCAAATGTACTGGCGCTAGTAGGAATACTATTCCCCCGGGTGCGAAGATCCCAAGAGGCAGCACGGTGCTTGTACTTTAGAGTAGTTTCGAAAAAGTTTTTTAATGAATAAACATATACACATAGAGCGTGAGGAAGAGGATGAGGATAAGAAAAAGAATTAGGGTGAGAATGAGAATTTGTATGGGGGTGGGAAGGCGAAGAGGATAAGGATGAAAAGGAAGGTGTAACAGGAAGAGGAATGGGAAAGGGAAAGGCACACAGAAAGTAGAATATGGTCTACCTCGAGTGGGGCACAAGGGTGAGCGAGCGGAATGAGCAAGGGGCTGAGCACCCTAATTTAGGTTTTCATAAATCGGAGTAGGATTTCAATCTATTACAGTGTGATTACGCTCAGTAGATAGATAATAGATGCGGAAACTATGGTAAACGTGAAGCGAGATAAATGTGTGCCAGTAAAACTAGAAAAAGATGACGATCTCGATTTGAAGAACTTACAATTCAAACATTACCAAATTCGTGTTCGTACCTTTTGTAGGTGAGAACTAAAAATATTTACAGTCAAAACTGTTCACTTCCCCCAAAAATAGTGTGTCGTTTCAAATGCAGTTGCTCAAGGCTCCATTTAGTACAATTACAGTAATTCTGTTCAAAAAACATAATTGACTTTGCAAAATTATAACAAAAAAAAAAAAAATTACTTATACTAAAATCCGGAACTTTTGTTAAATTGCTATCAATTCAATTTTGTCCTCAACACGCTGATAGAACATGGGCCCTGCTTGTTCTTTTGGTGCGTTTGGTGGCAGCTCCTTGGGTTTGTAATCAAAAAGCGGCACATGTAGACGTGCCCACATTTTGTGTGTAGCCCGCATCTTGGCTAGCTTCATATTTGGACCCTGGCCCACCTCACGATAGTTGAGGCTGGATATTGTGCAAACAACGGAGAAGCGCAACTGTAGGGGCATATTTAACTCCTTTGTGACCTCATAAGATAGACGCAAGCCACGCTGCATGCAGATTTTTTGCACATCCAAAAAGTGTTGGAGTGTTAAGGTGTCTTTGTATTCGACGTCGTTACATCCGGCATTATCACTGCCACGCTTGGACACTGCTGAAGTAAAGCCCTGCACGCCGGGCAATCCGCCAGCCGAAAGTTTATCGACTAGATCTTCCGCCGAAGCACTCTTAGCGCGCTTAATAGAGCTCCCAACGCCCGTACCAGTCAACAGAAAGTTATTGTAGCCAATAGTGACTTCGTAGTGGTAAACAGGCTCGTGAGTAGAACCGCCTTTCTGCACGAATTTGTACTCAGGCTTTATGCCATAACTCGTCAAGTGCTCGTGGAGTCGAACGATCTGCATTTCACTCGGTGTTTCGTTTTTTGCAATAACATCCGCATCCTGAGCCCTTTCACTTATCTGGCTTGATGTGGAGCCGTCATCCATGGACGCAGTACCTGAAAGTTTTTCCAATAACGCAGCCGCAGCAGCATTCTTTGCTTGCATTTTTGAGCTTCCGCTGCCTATTGCAGTTAGGATAGTTTCCTGGATTTGTATAATGACTTTGTATCGATACTTCGGCGAGTGCAGCAAACAATCTGTTGGCAACAACTCATACTTAGGCATTGTGCCAAAACGCATTTGGAATTCATTTAGATATTCAACGTGAGACGAGTGCAATTTTTTTGCGCCGACCGCACGCCTCTTGCGTTTCAGGCTTTCCTTAGCGGATAGCAGGCTGCGGCTGCGTAGCAAGAGAGTTTTCTCAAGATCGCAAATGAGAGTGGCCATGCCTTCATCGTAGCTGTTCTGTGTGGATGAATCTGCGGCACCAGAAAGTTTATCCAGAAAAGCGCGCGCTGCAGCGTGCTTCGCCTCCTGTTTCAAACGTCCAGTGCCCATTGCTGAGAAGGTCCCATCTTTGTATCCTACGGCGACTTTAAAGTGAAATGTATCTGTCGACATTGTGACAAACTCATAACGCGGCGCTATGTCATTCATCTGCAAAATTTCCTGTAGCACGGACACGGGAGTCTTAATCTCCAATTCCTTACCAATTACGCATTTTAGCGTACACTCTTTAGGCATATTGGCGTTGGAACATCCTGCATCCTGCGTTGACTGCATTATGCACTTTTATCTTTTAAGCAGTTTTCAGTACAGATTTAATTTCAACTTCTTGCTCTTTGAGATTTGCGTCTTAAAAATTGCAAATTTATAAATCAATAATTACCTCAGTCTGGCAGCACTAGTCATTTGATAACAACCAGTGCGTTCTATTGAATATCGATATCGAGTTATAAACCGATTCACGTATAAGGACAAAACAAAAATGTCGATAAAAATAAAATTGGAGGGTTCCCCAGAACCAATTCTTCGAATTGTGATTATGATACTACAGTCAGCAAAAGTCTGAACGCGAACATAGTTGCTATTGCACTAGTCCAGCTGTCCAGTTCAGTACCGTTCAAACTGAACATCCCTATATACCAAGCCAATATAATATAATATAGCACTGCCAGTGCTATCAACTTGCGGGAGATAATTGAAAAACATCGGGTAGTGGTAATTCTAGCATTTTTTTAAAGTTTTAGCATAAAAATGAAATTTGTCAACAACTGTTGTAAAGCTTGAGATCATCGAAATGTATGTATGTACATGATCTGGCAATGCAACAGTGATATGGCAACTGCAGACTTTGGTTTTGCACAGGTGGCAAGGCTCAACAATAGCTTCTTCAAAATATTAACAGCGAAAATGTAAGTTTTAAGACCGTCTGCCGCTGGCAATGCGCGAGTTTTTTTTTTTTTTTATAAAAACGTATTTGATATTTTCCTCATATTTTTTAAGTAACGCTATGTGATGTGCCCCAAATGAATATGAAGGGCATTTTAGAATGGGAAAGAGGCATTTTAATATGCTGCCTCAACTCGCCAAAAAGTATACAAATTAATGGAAGTTTTTTTCCCTGGACAAGCGTTTAACTTCGTATCAGAGTTGATAAAACAATTAAAGCAAAGGTAAATATCAATTTATGCTATTATTATTTGATATTAAATTAAATTTTTAGCTTTTTTGGTCGCGAAAAGTTGGCAACACTGACTACTGCAGACTTGCTAACTGCAGCCGAACGAAACAGCCCACACCACAAGCTGCGGAACGACACAAAATAACTAAAAAGGCCACCAGAATTGAGAACGACAACGCAGAAGCCTTGCAGCTCCTGGTGCAGAACAAAGCAAGATATGGCACAGGAGTTCGACAATCATCTAGAAGTGGCATTTGCAACATTTCAATTTTGCACAAGTGATGAGGAGAAGGAAACCATCACCTTCGTAGATTAACCGTGCCGGGTAGACGTGCCAATCAGTACAGTCCAAATTAGCGAAGTGCAAGGGGAAATTGGAGCATACCTGTTTTCGGGTTACGGCCTGATGTAAATACATTCTTTCATTGGAATTGTGGTTTTAAGTGGTTCAGCCACATCCAAACGGTGTCTTGTCTGCGGATGGAATCAAACTCGTGAATGATGAAGCTAGATAAGTTATTGTTAATCTCCAAGAAATGCACAACTTTTTACTAACACTTTCAAAGCGAAGTTGTCGATTTTAAATCGTTTCACTACTTACTCTCTAACCAAGAATCACTGCCAACTTTTGTCGAAATTATTAACTTTTTAGCATGTAAGGCTGTCATTGTATATACATGTACACGACGCCTTCTCTGCCAGAGCGTGTAGGTTGGCCCACGCCGTACGCCCGCTTTATTCAGTTAAGACGCCCTAACGCCGCAGTTGCCACTTTTCTATTTATTTGGCCATTAACGCTCATTTGTGGTTATCAGGTAAATTGGATAAAAGCCAACGTACCATGAAGATGTGCGCCGGTTCTGCCGCCGCTGCTGCCTCTGCCTCCGGCAATGCTTTTGCCAGCTGCCACTGCCACTGTCGCTGCCTGCTCCTAGCCTGGTGACTGTCTGGCTGGTTGGCTCTTGGCTGCTTATCTTCAAGAGTTGTTGCAACATCAAATGAAGGCTTTGCGCTTTGGTTGCTGCTCTTGCTACTGGAAGTAGATTTTCGCTCTATGTATGTATTTATTTTCATGCACATTTTTCGTGCGCGTTAACTGTGCCACAGTCATTAACTTTTTACGGTTGCGGCATTTTCCGGAAACCATTGGGCGGAATACGGGCGCAGCTTTGCCGTGTAGTAGTTGCTGTTGTTTACATTTTAACAAATCTACAGCAAATATATCATATAAAGTTCATTTATGTAACTGCACCCACATGCCTCTGTCTGTCTGTCTTTACATTAAAATTGAAAGCAAATATTTACGCTGTGGGTTTCTATTTAAACGCATAAATGCATGCCATGGAAATTTATTTAAGCCACAATTTGTTTAGGCTAATAAATAAAAAGCCAGTCATAAAATTTCATTTTCAGTGAACTATTTTTTCACTGAACCACGAAACATGATGCATTTTGCCGTTACTTATATGAGTGTGTGTGTGAGAGAGTGTAAGTTGTTATAAAAAAAAATTAAAATGCGCCATATTGCAAGCTCAAATGAAATTTTGTGGCTTGCTGTAAAACAAAAGCGTGCAAAAAGTAAATACAAATAATAAAAAGCTGACCAAAACTTTACAAGCACACAAACACACATGCATATATGTAGTTGAAAGCTACAGTTCAGTAATCATGACTCAAAGATACACTACATTTTAGAGGTCGATTGATGTTTAGAGCAATCGTTCACCTCGGCACCACCAACTACTCCGGGACTCACGTTGGGTCAGTCCCTTTTGCGATACAACAATCACTGTCATCTACTTTGGTCATCGATCTAAGTTATAGAAGCCGAGGAGTAGTTTGTCTGAGTTTCAGAGTATCCATCCAGTTCGTGGTCCGTCGTGCTCTTCTCTTAGTAGCTGCTTAATGGTGTGTTTCCCAAAGCTACAAAAGGGCTCTGACCCTATCATGGTGTTCGCAGCGCCGTTTCTTGTCAGTCCGTCCACAAATTAATTTCCGCGAGTGTTTGAATAACCCACACCGCAACACAAGCACTCGCCTTTCCACACCGCTCCTCTTACCTACATTCTACAAACTATCGCTCGACTGTCAACACAAGGACTAGTCTTGAAAAGCGAATTGAAATGTTTGAAAAATGGCTTTCAATTTAAACTTCGATGCTTGAGAGTACTTGCTAGTAAGAGAGGCGAGCTACCTTTCGTAGAATATTTATAGAGTATAGAATAATTATTAATTAACAGAAAGGTGTTCAAAAAAAATACCCGACAAACAGCTCTTAGTGGAAAAACTAATGATACTATTACCTAGGCGATCTGTTAAGACTTAAGACAATGTTCGGACTTGCATGGACATTCGGCTAAATTTTGAACCATAGGCCGATTACTAGAATAAGGAAATAGCAATACTATCAGGAACTAACCTTAACTCTTAGCTGATTTGGAAAACCCGAAAGCTAGACCTCCACAACCCTTGTTGGGGCCAGAGCCATTATGTGGCGCAATTTGAGACAAACGTAGCCGCTGCAGGTCTAAAATAGGACAAAACAATCCCAAGCTCCCATAACTTAAATAGGTTAAAAAAATCGCAAAAATGGGTTAGAATTCTGACTGGTCCGCTTGCTGGAGACTGTAGTCACCTCCATTAGCTGTATATTCTGTAAACTTTTGGAAGAAACTTTGAACCATCGCAGCACGTACTCATTGTTTGTGATGCCCTGACTAGTACAGAATATCTATTTGGGCACCAACCCGTTTGGAACCAATCTATATATCTAGTTTTATATCGGAAGTAGAACTGACGGTGGAGCTAAAGGCTCAGTGGATGGCTCAATACTACACAATATTAAACGAGTTTAATTTAATCACGGCCGTGATGAAATGTTAGCTCGGGAATTTGCCATGACACCGAAGTGGTTCATATTGTTTATTGTTTTGGCAAACGAATTTGTCTTTTAAGAATGTCGTTTTGAAGTTTGCAAGTTAAAGTAACTCCTTGGTTTCATATGAAACGGAATTAGAACTCATAGATGTTAGATAGGACTTCCAGGCCTGGTTGAACCTGATTTGTTGAAGTCTTTTCAAATCAGCATTGAAATGAAACCCTTTGTCTCGTAACTTTTTATTATTAGTTATTAGATAAAGGAAGAAGACATGTTTTCAAACAACTTCAACGAATTGATGCTAACCATTGAAGATCTGTCTTTCCGAAGACATGTTGACAAGCTTGCAGAAAATGCTTTTTCTGGCAAATTTTAACACTTTGCCTTGCTATGTGAACAAAAGCCTGAAAGACACAACGACAAATCGAGTTCTTAAGTCTAACTGATAAATTTATTGCACAGCTTTTATGGTTTAATTCGCATACTCCGAAATTACAATATGTACTCAATATACCCTTACATTTATAGTGTACAAATTATAACAATGGCATTGTGGCACTGCGTCCACTGCATGCGGTCGCTCAATATGAAAATATATAAAGCCAACCAGCCAGTCAGTCCATGCATATTTACCAACTGCTTGGTGGCGAGAGAGATGGAGAGAGTGAGGGCGGGATCCGCGTATGGAGGGCCCGACGCGCAATGGTGCGGTGTCGCCTTGGTGTCAGTTCTTCTGCGGTTGGTTTGCGCTAAATTAAATTTTGCTGCGGTTGGCCCCGAATGTCCGGCACACACACAGTCACACTCACACCCATTGGCCTTCCAAATGCTTGGTATAACAATGGAAAACCATGGTGAACAAAACAAAAAGTTAAAACCTATCTACAAACAGGCGGAATCACATGCCATTTAAGCAACAAGGTTTACACTTGACTTAAACTTAATCTACTTTGGTGTATTTTAAATTAATATCTCCGACTAAGTATTTGCCAAAGACGCTATCGGAGCTGTAGGACATCTTAGGACTTTCCACTTTGTACTGCGAGATGATGCGAGCAATGGCCATTTTGATATTCAAGAGACCCAGACGCATGCCTAGAGGGAATAGTAAGAATTTAAGAAATTTCAGCTATTTAGCATATACAAAGTGTAACTGAAAACGCTTTCGTCTCAATTATAACTTTATTACGAAAGTGATTTCAGTTGCACTTGGTTTCATAGTTTTAATTGTAGCCAATGACCATTAAATATATAGACAGAAAACTGTGATAGGTGTCATTTAAACCAAACCAAGTCTCATGACTGAACATAAGGCCCACACAAAGAATTTAGCATATGAATCAAGTCATAATAAGCTTAAAGGCAGAGTCTTTGAAACAACGTCAAAATTTGGGTAATTTTGCAGTTGTCTCATGATTGAAGAATTAGCTTACTGAATTTGGCTTATAAAGCATGTCATTTGTAAGAGATAATTTGGGAACACGTTCAAAAACTGAATTTTACCGTAGCAAATGATTGAACATTAGGCTCACTTAATTAATTTAGCTTTTAAAGCAAACAATTTTAAGAGAACATTTAAAAATTAGGCAGCAAATCTCATGATTGAACATTAGACCCATTTTATAAATTTAGCCTATGAAGCAAGTCATAATTAGTTTGTACGCGTTGCTTTGGCAACACATTTAAACATTTAAAATTTGTGTAATTTTATCGTTATAAATCGCCTGATTGGATATTAATGAAGTTAGCTAATGATCCCTAAGAAATTGGCTGTCTATACACTTAAAAGTCCGTGAATTTCACCTACCCAAACATATGCGTGGTCCGTCGCCAAAAGGCAAAAAGTAACCATTTTTGGTGCACTCAATATGCGAATTATTTTCAAAACGCTCCGGCTTAAACGCCTCGGGCTCGGGATAGTAAGTTTCATCATGATGATAATGATAGATAGGCAACATGACATGCGTGCCCGGCAGCAGCTGCAGTTGTTTGCCATCATTCAAATCAATGGTTGTGGCCTTGGTGCAAATCTTGGAAAATGTGCCTATAAGGCTAGACAAGCGCAGAGATTCTGAAACCGGCTCAAAGTGGTTATGTCTTGAGCTTATCTAAAATAATGCGGCAAAACAACTCACCATTTACGCACTGATCCAAATAGGGTAATGCTATCAGCTGCTCATAGCTGATGTTCAGATCTGCATCAAAAGCCTCCAAGAGTTCGGTACGCAATTTCTGCTGCGCCTCGGGATAATGACCCAGCTGTGGAAAACAAAGAAATGCATGAGATACTAGATTTGTAGAGCAGAAGCTTAAATGATTGCATACAGGGTATCGAATCGTAACCTTCTACCTATATTTAACAAAACAAATCAAGAACCATTCGAGTCCTTTTTATCTTTTGATCTTACCGTATAAAGCATGTGATAGAGCGCACCCATGGAGGTCTCATAACCATCCAATAGTAATGTCAGAGCATGTCCCACCAAATCGTCTATAGTTGCACCCTTTTGCTCCATCAGCTGCAGCATATAAGCCAAATAGTCCTGATGTTCTGCACTGCCGGAGCCGATGCGCAGCTTGACCGCATCATGGGTCAAACGTTTATAGAACACGTCCATTTCCTTGCTGTAAAAGCGCACTTGTAGCAGCTGTGGAACCCACGGCGCTATCAGAAGCCTGGTGAACGTGGTAAATTTAGAAAAAGCAGCAGCTGCCCATTCGGAGGAGGTTTGCTGTAGTGAACTAGGTGGCGCATTTAGATCATCCGTTAAAGAGCCCGCATCTATGCCCCAAATAAAGTCGCCGGCAATAGCGGCTCCATAGCGATAACACAGCTGCAAGAGAAGTCAAACTTTAAACCAATTACTATAAACAAGAACTTACTTACATCTCTAGTTTCCAGCTCATTTCCCTGTTGCTCTATAAGTCTATCCATATACTTGCCCAACTTGCGTCCGTTCTGCTCCCAGATGGCATAGGCCTGCTTGAGTTTGTTATGTGTCAAGCCTGCGCCACCGTCGGTGCGTCGCTTCTTCCAATCATTACCTTTGGAAAAGAAGGGATTACGCATCACATACTGATCCGCCTTGACATGACCCACAAAGTGGCTGCTGAGTGTATCACGGAAATCGCCAAAGTTTGTGACCAGCACCTCATGAGCCAGCTGAGGATCCAGCACCAACAGTTGCGGTACTCTGGTGACAAAAGCGCCCACGGCACGATGCTTGCCCTTGTATTTGCTGTGAAGCATTCCAAATAGAGTTATAGTTCCACTCCAGAAAAATTATCCAACTTACTCATATATACGCTGCACATCATCAATGAAATTGCTGTTGCCTCCAGTTAAAAACAAACCAGGATAGCTGCCCAGCAGCGTGAGCGGCTTCACTGTAATTAATCCACGCTTTCTCCAGTAGTCATGATACCAGGTCAAATACAAATAAACGCCTCCAAAGGAGCACAGCAGCACGCCGAGAATTAATGCAAACATAACTGTAGACCAGATCTAGACACAATTTGTAGCTCGACTGTTTGTTCAGCGCTTTGAAGAAACAATAATTGCTTGGGGCCCCTTGCGTGAGGCTGATAAGTTTAAAGTGCCGGTGACGTTTGCTGATAATGATTATACAAAGTTCTATACATAAACAAGTAAACACGCAAGTCATCGGAATACTAAACTATGGGATCTCCTGCAATTGCAACTATAAACTTAAAAATAGTTCGATGAAGATAGGTTATGGAAACTTTTTAAAGATAATGAATAATGGTAATAAAGCGACAATACCGCAACATAACCTAACTGTTTCGGGAACTGATTCTATTTGTATATTTAAAAATCAGTAAGTTTTAATCCAAAGCTCGAAGTTCAAGCGACTAACATAGGTTCATTTTGACAATTGTATTAACTTTCTTAATTCTCATATTGATTTTGGATTTCTTTTAGCTTTATATCGGCCGATATGCTTGCTTTTTCGAAAATATCAGTTTCACTTTAATCGACACCTAGGTCGAGTTCATTGAAATCACACTCAGTACTCATTTTGAGGGAAACACCCATGTCTTCTACGGTCCCACAACGAAAAAAAGGACTGGTGCGATGGTTAGTTTTCCAATCGGACGCAATCTGAATGCCGCAAGCTGGATGAGGATTCGCTTTGGGCCCTGGAGAATCGCTGCGTCCTTTGCTCTGGTCAGTGAATGTAAGACCAGACTTAACATGATTTTACGTCAAAATAAAGTCAGTCTATACTGAACTTCTTTATCATTCATTGGGGGAGGTTTTTACGCAGAGGGCCCCAGGGAGGGCTTCGCTGCTTCACTACTCTAAGGCGGTAGGTAGGCTCTACAGCCCATCATTGGATAGATTTCGTTCATATAGAAAAAAACTGCAAGCAACGATGGAAATCCACCACTGGATACACTGAACCCAATCCAAAGGACTTCAGAAGACGAAAGATCTGCTAGCCCTGGTTGGATTAATCACGGGTCATAATACATTTGGCCAATATGGGCCTCATTAAAGACGGAACACTTTCTTTGTCAATGTCCAGCCTTGGCAAGAACACGAATGCTCATTCTGAGAAGTGATACACTCCAAATAAGTGAGGTGCATACTCACCCTTTAGCGGCGCACTGCAGATCGGAGAAACAGCAATTTGTTTCCTACGCACTCACCCGTAAAGCGCTAATGGCATCTTTCTATAAGGTATGTGTGACATTGAGCTTCCGTATCATGTCCTAAACCAAACGCTGGAAGAGCGTATAAGCTCCCGTTAACTTGTTGATACTCCGCGTAAACCACAATGCACTGCTTTACTGGAGCAGCAACGACTGCGTTTCTCAACATCACTGGTTGATGAAGCTACAAATTTAAGAACAAGTATGGTGGCCAATTTGGTTGTGCCACCAACTATTAAAAAAAAAAAGTTATATTAATATTTTGACAATTGATAGTAAAAACTAATTTGAACCCAAAAAAATTTAAAAGAAAACTTGTTACTCTATACCACCAAACCCACCAAAAAAAAACTAAAATTAAACCTTTCGATCCCTTATTAATGGTCACTGTGTTTACATTATATTGCAAGTACACCAACCGAATGCGAATTTACGACGCTTAGCTTTAGCTCCGCCGCCATGTGTGTGTTTGGCAGTCGCCGGTCCCGACTGGTCCAATTCATTCAACGTCTCAGTCCCCGGCTGAGGCTCGCCTACAAATGTAATGTGCTTCTGATCGATAGGAGCAGCGTTCGACATGTCAGAAGTGCTTGCAGCGGTGGCATCCATATCGGTTGGAGGAGTTGAAAAAGGGCAACGAATAGTTTCATTCCAAATGGCATCGTAGTTTACGCCTAATGGGCTATCTTCACGTGCCTCGCTCCAGTTAAAGTAGGTGGTCACTATGGCAAGGGCAAAGTTCTAAAAAAAGTTGCAACAGCGTTTGCTCTACTTACTGTCATTATAGAACTTACGTGCCATCATTTGAGGCACGAATTCTTTAGCATAAGGATTCAAACGGTGGTCCAAGGTGGAAGTACCATGCACAGCCACATTCAGAGAAAGAGCCGCAGCACTGGATGTGCCGCTGGTACTGGGCATCACATCGTTCGGCTGTTCCACTTGATTTCCGACTCCTTCTTGGGAGTTCAAAACGTTATTTTTAAAGTTAAACATTTTAACACAAAAATCGAAAATTAAATGAAAATACAATACATAAGCTCTAAGAATTTACTAAACGGAATGACACTGAAATCAATAGCTTACTGAGATGTTAACTAAAGTTATAAAGTTCTGTTATATATTCTTTTATTTTTACGGCTCTGACTGATCATAGAGTTTTTGGAAGGCTTTATATTACCATCTCTTAAAGGGCATCTTATACTTGCAGCAAATCAGCATGGATATAGAGATCGGAACAGTAACACCAAAGCCCTAAGTGAAATCAGCGTATGCTCGTGACAGACTTTCACCCCTTCAAAGCTTGGACACGTTCTGCTATATTACACTTTGCCCCGATGTATACGAATCGACACACATTCCAAGATAAGGAATTTTAAGCTGAAGTTATAATATAATAGGTTCTAAGAGGGACATTACACCGTAGCCGAAATGCCAGAATACCAATATGGGCTTAATTTCGTGCCGGCATGTATGTCGGTCTTACCTCCTGAGATGTTTTACATCAGAAAAACGTTAATTTCCATAACAATAAGCAAGTTAATGCCAAGTGCAGCCCGTTCTTAAATTTGCAACTGTAACTATTTTCAATTAATGTATTAACGTACATATTAGACCCCGTAACCGATATACCTTTCAGTTTTACAGTTTTCCGCTTATAAATCACAAGCGCTTTTCATTTCCAAACTGTCTGTAATTGATTTCCCTAATAATGCCAATTTGAGTAACACTTTATAATGTTATAATTTGGCGTACCTATTGCTCATACAATTAGACCCCACATTACAAGCACGCTCGGAATCGCTTTCAAGCGATTACAACAAACCCGACATTGAGACGTTTTACAAACTTCTTGGCACTCCAAAAACGTATTCGAGTTTATTAGTTTGTTATATAGCATAAATTGATTTAAGATTTAAAAGTTCCATTTAAAATTTACGGATACCTTTCAAAACGGCGATACTCCAAATTTACATTACCCTGAAGCGTTATGCCGAACCCCTTGTCTCCGGCCATGACGGCTTTGTTTTTGCTCATAACAATCTGGTAATTACTGAGTAAATGAACCAGCGCGGATTTCAGAGTCAACAAAGCCAGGCGCATACCTAGTTAAGATTAAATCCAGTGTTAGTATAGGTTATCTTAGAATCTAGCTGGGGGTCCTATCCCCAGCTGAGCACCTACCCATGCATATGCGCGGTCCATCGCTAAACGGTAAAAGCACACCCTGCTTGATAAGCTCATGATGTGCTCCATTGTCAAAGCGCTCGGGCTGAAAAGTTTCTGGATTTGGAAAATATTGCTTGTCGTGATGAAACTGATAGACGGGTGCCATTATGGTCATGCCCTGTTCGACCTGCAGTGTTTTGTCTTCGCTAATCTGTAGAGTCGTCGCAGTGGTGCAGATTCTGGTAAATTGCGGTATGAGACTGCTCAGGCGTAACGATTCTGAAGGCAAAACCGGTTAGAATTGAAACGTAATAGTATAAAGTGTTGGCGGTACTAACCATAGACAACCTGTTCCAGATAGGGTAAGGCGCATAGCTGCTCGTAGTCCAGACTTTCATTATGGCTTAAGCTATCGAGAATTTCACGACGCAACTTTTGTTGCACTTCAGGGGTTAAGGCTAGCTGTACGGAATAGTAGATCGAGCTTAGTTTTTAGTGGTTACCCAGAACGTACGTACATAGTAGAGCGTGTGCAGCAGCGCTGCGCCTGTGGTATCATAACCATTCAGCATTACAGTCAAGGCATGACCCACTAGATCATCTAGACTAGATTGCTTGGACTCACGCAGCTGCAGCAGATGTGCTAGGTAATCATTGCGGTTGGCGGCATCACCCGCGCGGAGACGCATCTCTATGGACTCTCGCGTTAGATTGTAAAAGAAATCATCCGTATCTTTGGGATAAAAGCGCATGCGTAGCAACCAGCGTGTGAAGGGCGCCACAATGGAGGCCATAAATATGGAAAGCATATAAAAGGCATTGCTGGTCCATTTGTTGGCCATTTGCTGCACCTTGCTGGGTTGCTCCGGGTGTGACAGCGCGCCTGCATTTATGCCCCAAATAAAGTCAGCCATAACATCCGCCGTATAGCGAAAGCAGAGCTGGAAAAAAAGGAAACGTAAGCATAAATACGATCGTTTGGGGAATATGGATTTAAAGGCTTAACGAGCGGGTTCCGCTATAGAGACTTTTTTTTACTTTCTCTAAGGTTCCCCTTTTAGCACCTACATCTCGTGTCTCGATCACATTGCTCTCCAGCCCAACTTGCTGCGCCATATAGTTGGTCAGCTTCTTGCCAGTTTGTTCCCATATGCTATAAGCCTGCTTCAAACGACTGACGGCCACGCCGCCTTGACCCTCCGAACGCAGATTACGCCAAGTTTGGCCGGCAGCCCAGAAGGGATTACGTCGCGCATATTTATCCCATTTGGAATGACGTATATAGGCGCTGGTTATAGAATCACGATAGCTACGAAAATTGCCCACCAGCACCTCATGCACCAGCTTGGGATCCAAAGCCAAAATCTGCGGTTGGCGTGTGACAAAAACGCCCACGGCACGATGTTTATCCTTGTATTTGCTGTTAGAGATGTCGTCTAAATAGGAACTCTAAAGGTATATCTCAAGCTACTCACTCATACACACGCTGCACATCCTGCACTAGATTACAGGACCGCGTCAAAATGCCCGAATAGGTGCCTAGCAGCGTAACCGGACGTGCTGTGATCAAACCGCGCTTCTTCCAGTATTTGTGATGCCAAGTGAGATAGGAATAGATGGGCAATAATATAAGGTGCAAAGCAACCAATATTACGACTATCAGCAGATACATATCGCCGTGGTTATTGCTGCAACCCCAGCCGCCGCTGCTCTTAGACTGACGCCATCGAGATGCCATGTTTAGCATTAAGCCTCCGTTTCCTGATGCGCCAAGCCAGCGTTCCTTGATAAGACTAAGTAAATATGTGCATGTGAAAATGTGTGTTTGATTGATTAACAAATGATAGGTATATACATTGTATATGTGGGATGTCAGTTGAATATTTCGAGTTGTTATTTTTAGATTATTGTATACTATAAACGCATTGAATGAACTCAAATAAAATTGCAGTGCTGTAGTTCAGGGGACCGATTACTTCAAAAAGCGGCTTCTAGTCTTTCATTTAAGTCGTAATGAGTGTTTTTTTTGTATTAATGATGAACACTTTATACAAATTTTTAACTTTTTTATAAATTGCACACAATTTTAAAAGTAAACACGCGGCTGGCAGATGGCAGATGGCCAGCCAACGGTAAATTGTTTATGACTCTATCGGTGTCACGTTTACCAACACTGTAAATAAGAATCGATTGTGATGACAACAATTCGATTTACTGTTGTATATCAAACAGCGAAAGTGATAAAATGTATTGTGCTAAAATAAATGTTTATAGGTTATAACAAGTTTTTAACAAACTTATAAAAAAATCACAATTGCCGATTACACCAACTTTTGCATGGCAAAGCATTTTTGGCAAGTAATTGGCGTGCAACTTCCTCTGTGAGAATTATTGTCATCAGACGCAATCCATTACTAGGAGTAATCCCGGGCTTGTGTGCTGGTGTAAAATGTGCGTTAAATATTGGGCACATTCAGCAGAGAATTGTGTCATTGATCCGTATTGATTGTGTTGACACGAATCAGAATTTAGTGAACACATCACAGCATGGAAAGTCTCTACCCTCATTCTAAGTGTAATGCAGGCATACGTAAGCCGCTGAAGGCAAATTTGATCGAACTAAGAATTATGGCATACACTTTTCATTGCAAAAATAAGACAGCGGAAGTGGCGCTGGATTGTTCGTTAAGGGAACCAAACGACAACATCGCACGGCAGTTCTTCGAATAGAAACAACGGCAAGTTGGTAAATCAAGAACCGCATAGAAATCAACAGTCACAGAACGAGAGCGTGGAAGAAATTTGTCGCCGCTCCAGGTGCAACCGGGGTTAAAGGATTCTTGTCGTGCTACAAACGTCAGTTTGGTTAAAGCATAGTTTATTTATCGTCCAAATGTGATTGGGTTCTTTTTCAGTTGATGAGGCTTTTAATAGGGTTAACTTCTAGCGGCGAGATTCCCTAATCACTTCCGTAGCTTGGCTACTATTGTTCCGTCGACCTAGTTGGGTTAATTTGATTCGAGTTAAAGAATATTGTGACAAGCGTTGATCTGTGCCTTGATGAAATGGAGTTGGAAACCAAAGAGATTTTGGCCACTTCTTGCTTATTAGAAAATCTCGCTAATTCTTATATACAAAATGCAGTTTAGCACTGAAATCTGAGAGTGCCCAACATTGAAGACATAACGCCAAACTTCAGTCACTAAACCAGTCACTTTTGAGGTTCACTTAGGATTTTCATGCAGATTCGGGCCTCCCAAAGTCTGCTCTATATTGCTCCTTGAGCTCCTGTTATTTTCCTCTTCCCATGACCCATAAATTCAAAATTCAACACACTGTTGAGTCCATGTCCATAGCATCGTGTTAAGTGTAGAACTTCCCGGAGGACCCTTGGGAGCGCCACTATCGACACACGCGAGATCTACCCTGGCCTAGCTTCGTTCAGGCTACTCCGAGATCCTGAATAGATAGGGGGAATCTAAAAGTGACGGAAAGTGCCCGATCACGCGTTTCACGGTACACATCCTTGAGTTCTAGTGGAATCCGAGTGACCTCACACAGTCATCACTGTAGAGTGTCACAGTCGAGGTAGCTCGCTTCTTCGACCTAGACCATGTTTCCCATATCTACTCCTCGTCTAACTTCTTGCTACATCACTTGGCATCCCCATCTCCCGGTTTCAACAGCCACAACAAGAGAAGAGCAATTAAATTTCTGGACGTTAGCCCCCAAGTGCAAATTCGCCTTCATTGTACATTGCAAAAAATTAGATATAAAAGTCGCTTGCTGGATCAGTTTTTTCCACGAGTGACGATCCAAAATAAGTTTCTTTAAAAACTACCCTAGCCAATTCCAAAAACCAGCTTGATGATTTATGCTGGATCACCTTTCTGCTAAAATTTCCCGGAGTACTATTTTCTATTGGGCATGTCTTCGGATAGCAATCTGTTATCAGCAAACCGCACATGGCCAACAAAATATAATTCCAACCAGAAATTGTTCCCAACAACAAGAAGCAGAAAAAGAAGAAGCAGCGCCACACACCCGACTATTAGGCACGATTGGATCACGAGGCTTATCAGCAGCACGTCGCCCATTAAAGGTGGGTCTAGCGATAGTAGTATAAGTAGAGCGTGCGAATTATACCATATAATTACTAGCTGCTATAGAGAGTGATTAAAGTATGTACTTAGCTGTGCTATATACTCAAATAGTTTAGCTAGCACTCAGGATCGTAGTAAGCAATAAGGTTTACTGGGCAAGGGTCCATCATGAGTTGCATATTTTTTTAGTTTTATCATTCGTCTATATTTGTAAGTGTGTCAGCATAAAAGTTTTGATTTATGTTGAGAGCTCTTACGGAAATATCGTATATAAATGTAACGCAGTAAACACGACAGTGGCATACCCTTTTTGATTTAGGCGATGAAGTCCCCATGAAGGGTACTCATAAGCTAGCCTGCGGTACCGACAACGTATCTTTGGGTGACGCTTGATGAGCAGGTCACCCGTTTCGTTGAGTGCTGTTTCTATATATGATTCCGATTTATTTTCTTCCAATTTTCAAAATAATCATGACGGTTAGTTCGTTGTGTAAACAGAAGCTGATGACCACAACTGAAAAGAAACTTGACGTATGTATGGAGTTATCGCACCTTCTAGTAAAATTTGCCACCTCTAACTCGGCTTTTGGTCTACTAAAAAATATGCAAGTACAATGAGAAAAATCCGTGTAACTAGTGAAATTCTACTAATTCCAAAAAGTTTATCCAGTTTTTATTCAAGTTTTAAATCTCGCAAAGAAAGCGAAGAGCTTGGGAGATTTCCAGAAAAGTATAAGCTTTATTCTGGAAATTACGAATTTTGGAAAAATCTCGCTGAAACTTTTAAGATTAAGAGGAAACCCAAAAGAATCAGGTGAAACCTGATGTTCAAAGTATAGAAGTTTGTTCTCCTTACTAAAAACGAAAAAAAAATATATAAGAACTAGCCTACCAACAAAATTTGTTTTGCCTGTCCCGTCGAGGGGCTCTAGTATTTTTGTCAATGTTTCCTTTTCTTAGCAGGCGGCATTTCAAAGTGAAATGTTAATCTAATCAAAGTTGTGAATTGTAAACAAATTAAAATGCTGGCCTACTAAATAAGCATAAATTATATGTATTTTTAAGGTCACTTAAGATATTTCTGATCCTGACCACCTACCGGACACAAACTGAAGAGAAACCTTCATGCAGACCAAACGAATACATGGACCAAACATGAAGTCATTTGGTTCAGTGGTTCTCGAGTTTTACTAACGCATACCCAGCAGGAACGATTTTATATATTAAGATGATTTCCATCGCACTTTTCGCTTGATATATTCAAAACTGAGAAAGTAGCTGATGATTGTATCAAAACTGTTGGATGAATGGAAAATGGATTTTTCCAAATTTCCAATTGCTCGCTGCAAAAGTTTCTTTGGAAGCAGAAATCGATTCATCAGTCCTTGAGTTACGCGACGTCTTATTTGAACATTCTCATCCTTAAAACTTACAAAAAGCATTAGAGAAAGTTACCCCATTATCAACACGTGGTTTTAAGATGGCAAATAAGAAAATTCAGAAGAAAATGTCTTGAAATTTGATGCGAAATCATATCATAATATATCATTCATTTTGGCACAGAATACTAATGGTCGACCACGCCCACATCTGCCTGTTACATACTTTACACAAACCCACAATACCCTAGGCCCTATAGGCATAGTATAGGGTATAAATAGTTCTAAACATGTGTGTAAGTGAAAGCTGTTGCTCTTGTTTGTTATCAGCCATTTGAGGTTAATCCATTGCGCTTATCAGGCGTCGCATTGTTCTGGCCATAACCGACAAAAAAAAAAAAATGATAATAAAAACAAACAGAGAAATGACTCTTAGATAAACAAAGCAATTGTTGTGGTTCATATTTTGTGGTTTACTTTTTCAGTTTTAATCATTAAAATCGCTCTTTAGATTGTAAAATATATATGTGTGTGTGTGTGTATATAGTCCATATGTTAAGTTAGTGGTTTTGTTATTGTTGTTGTTCTAATTGCAGTCAGTTTAGTTAAACGCATTGCAAATAATTGACATTAATGAATGCAGCTAGTTAAGAGGCGGATGTAGCGGGTATGGAGGAAGTAGACAACGGAATTGTTTTAGAAACAAGAGCTACAAAGATCGTACATCAAAGGGCCAGCAGCATTGCTAAAACTACGACTACTACTACATAGTTACCGTTAAATACAAAGACAAACACACTTTTATAAAGTACATAGCACAATAAATATACATAACTAAGAATCTCATTTCCGCTTCATTTGGTTGTTGTTGGTAGCACAATAAAACAATAACAATAATTTCAAAACAAAAGCCACGCCCGGTCCGCAGTCCAGGTACTGGTGCATGTTCATCCACGTTGATATATTATGTAACAATAGTTGGGCTTCTGCTTAGCAGCGACTAGCTGTGCTCATACTTGCATATCACGGCAAACATATCGCCGCCCAGATACTTGGCCAGCCAGCGATTCTTAATCACGGCCAGCTTCAAAGTCTCACAGTTAAATTGGGCATTCAAATTGGTATGCAGCGCACGTCCCATGCCCTCTATGACAAGCAAATCAGTCTCATTTTCGGCTATAGCCTGGCACAGCTCCTGCGGCAGCGTGCGCATATCCAGACAAGGTCCACGTTGACCATTGGCATAGACTAGCAAACGGTTTGTCTGCCAGGCCGAGGACAACACTTCGCACTGGCATGCGCATTCGTCTAGCAACGCCTTCAGTTCTCTGCTGGTTACATCGTTGAGCGAGGGCTCGCTGTTGGCGCACAGCAGCACCTTGGTGCCGCGCTTGAGCAGCTCACGCACAAAGGGCAGCATGCCCAGCACCACATCCACACCGCTGTTGTCCACAAATATGACCGCACATTTATGTATGCGCTGCTGCTGCAGTCTTTTTAGCCAGTCGTCTAGGTTATCCAACAGCCAAGGGCGTTGCTCTATACGCTCGAGCGCTGCATGCAGTCCAAAATTGCTGTCCTGCTCCATAATGCTGGCAGACGCTTGAGCGCCCCAGTCAAACATATTGCCAGCCAAAACGCCACGTACCAGCTCTGTCCAGCGCAGCTCCGCGCTGCTTATAGCATCTATCTCCTGCAAACGCTGCTTGAGTGACGTCTGTGCGGTCGCATTTTCCAGCTGCTTCTGCTGCACCCAAGGATCCGCAAAGCCAAAACGTCGTAGTTGTGTTTCATTTAAATTAAGTAACTCGCTAGTGCCTAGTATAAACTTGCCAGCATTGTCAGGTATGCTGTTTTGGTAATCCACCAGTTGCTGCAGATACGCCGCCTTGAATTGTGCGGCGCGTTCTACAGCTGTGGGATCGTCCTTTTGACTGTTAGCTGCCTGGTTGGCATTTTTGGTGATTATATCACGAAAGCAGGGAAACCAATAGGCGGCTGCCTTGGCATCTGTATTGAGATCCAGTGTATCCGGCTGATAGCTAGCTGCATCCTTTAAAAGTGTGCAACAGGATGCGTCCGCTGTGGTGGGTTGTTGGCGCTGCATTTGTAGCGGCTCCGGGGGTAATTTGGATATGCTATGGCGTTGTGATTTAAAGCAATAGGAATATATTTCGAACAACTGTGAACGCAATGTTGTTGTTGTTGTTGATATTGCGTGTAACATTCGTGGAACTGTATGTTAATGCGCGCTGTAAAGAGGTTTCGCTTGTTTTTTAACCTAATGAATAACAGCTGTTCAGCCTTTGGCCTATTTTATATCAGTTGAGATGACAACTCTGCAGGGCTGCGATATTTATCGATAGATTATTTACAATGCGAAATTTGTGCTTTTAAATGTAAATTTTTATAATAATAAGCTATTCGTTTAAAATTTCAAGGTTTAGAATTGAATTTACGTATTTTGGACACGAATAATTTTATACGTATATACGTCAAACATTAGCACAGCTGTTTTATATAGCAACCAGCTTGCTGTCTGGCTGTTGTCAAACGCAACCAACTTCATGTCTTGCCACTGACATCGCGTCTCTTTCCTGTTGAAATTTTTGACAAATCAACAACTTTGAAATGGTACGAATTAATAAAAATCGAAAAATATAACAAAGATCCGCTTTAAAAATGCCACAAATGTATATTGAAAGATATAAACCAAACGCACAAAACAAGTTTATGCAGTGATTTTGTGCGTAAATAGTCTACAAGTGCTAAAACTAACAAAACAAAAGTGCTATAACACAGCTTGCAATATATTATCTATGTGTGACTAATTGTTTGTTTTTACGTTTTGTTTTCTATCACAGGCCAAGCGTACCAAGAAGGTTGGAATCGTAGGTAAATATGGTACCCGTTATGGTGCCTCCCTGCGTAAGATGGTCAAGAAGATGGAAATCACCCAGCACAGCAAATATACCTGCTCGTTCTGCGGCAAGGTAAGTCTCTGATTAATTGGTACACATTACAAGGTATCTAACACATTTACTTTATACCCACAGGATTCCATGAAGCGCGCCGTCGTTGGCATCTGGTCCTGCAAACGCTGCAAGCGTACTGTTGCTGGCGGTGCCTGGGTTTACTCCACGACAGCTGCCGCTTCCGTGCGCTCCGCTGTGCGTCGTCTGCGTGAAACCAAGGAACAGTAAACGAGACAAATTGTGTTAGTTTACTTTAGTTTCTTATAGTTCCAACAAGTTTTTATTCTGTGGTTTACGCTGCGCCGGTCAAAAGAGCTCTGCTTTATATGTAAAGCAAAAGTGAAAAATAAAAAGTTTTTACTATAAATAGTAAGATATGAAAGTGCAATTGTGTTTATACTTTTTGTTTCCTGATGAAAGTCGAATGTGCAGTGAATGAATGTGAATATTTTTCTTCTCGGCTGGCAACAACCCTCTGCCTGGTCACGATATGACAAGACGTCAAGGACCTCTGCTTCGCGCACATCTCCACACCGTGGTACGAATTGCTAGCACGCACATGCACATCTAGTCATTCATGAGAAGTCTACCCCTAACCAAACTTCCTACAAGTGGCGTATTACACCTAGAGAGAAAAATGTTACGCACATGTCCAAAATGTCAATATCGTCGTAGAGTTAATCTTTCCATTGCATGCGGAATTGGTCAGCTTGTAAATGCCAAGATATCTTACAGAGCACTTTTCTTCCAAACACTCCAAAAACATGCCCAAAGGAAAAAATATTTTCTTTTGAAAGGCGACAATAAGTAAGTGCGCTTTTTCTAGATAGTCAGACCGCTATAAAGGCGGTTACAGGAACTAGAATAAGCTGATTCGGGAAACTCGAATCAAACTTTTTGGACCACTAAGCAAACCCTCCCTTTGATGGACCCCAGGAGACGCTTCACGGGAATAAACTATCGAAAAAACTAGCCAGAATCGAAGCTATAAGCCCCTTGATAAGGTCAGTGTCAATCTGTTGCATCAGAAGACACCCTGTTAAGCAACAGATAAGAGAAGAAATTGTAAAAATCATATTCCAGAAAACTGGTTCCCCTAGATTTGCAACGTTTTTCCTCTGACAAAAGGCAAGATATTTGTATGCAACCTTGAATTTACTTGGGATTACAGCGATTACTGGATAGGCTTTATATTGTAGACAGTATCATTGCTGAAAGTTTTCTGAAAACCAAATAGTCTCTTTAGATGAGTTATATTATGATCTGACAGATCTGTTCATGGTTAAAAAAATTATCGAAAATTTGTCTGTTCGTTAGCTGAAACCTTGCTATAAGAGGATTTCCATAAGAAATTTCTGCGCAAGTTACGTCTTCATATGTAGTTAAAAGCGTCTGACAGCCTTGTACTATGTTTATTTGTGTCATTGCCAAGACTTCTGAGTTAGATTACGGTTCATCCCCCTGGATTCATCAATATTAACTCCAATACTACGGGCGAACCTTATATTAAAGTTGCTATGTTACATTTACTTCTGTCCCACCTTGAAATGTGCCTTAATCTTTTTCAAAGCGTTTCGCATCGTCGAAGTAGAACCTTTCTCCCAGCTGTGTTTCATGTTGCCTACAGCTAGCATTTGCTCCAAAATTTTCGAAATTCAGAAAAAAATTTAAAATTAATAGCTGGATTCCTATTTTTCGACGAAGTTAAAATAAAGTGCGTAAATCAAGTTATTACTGTATTATGGTGGTATTTATGTGTATACCCCACAATGTTGAAATAGTAAACTTCACTTTGAAATTAAGTATTTTTAATTATAACGAGGAAAATATGATACAGAAGAGCAGAGCGTGAATTTTAGGACGTGGAGGCCAAAACGAAGAAGGAAGTCTTCGTCTAGAGTGGCCAGAGTATAGTAGTTTTCGTGTGGCCGGACGTTTGACCGTGCCTCCCCTTCTAGGCTACATGTTGTGAAACGGGGGAGTCTAACAGTGCGACAAGTTCTTGTTAATAGATGCTGAGCTGCAGGTGTCCCAGTGATGTCCATGGCAGAGCTGTCCTGTTGACTTGATGCTTGTGATGGTACATCTTTGTAGATGGTTGATGGCGTTAGGGCTTCTATGAAGGCGCATTTAAGGCGGTCTATTGATACTTTGGTATCGTTTGGTAAACATTTATGGTTAAAGTGAAGTAGTTATATCGTCTTGTTTTGATTTCGAATGATCCATCGTTGGGCGCTCGAAGCGAACCACTTACCGCGTCGTTTCGAACGAAGACGTGGTTTGGGTTGGTCGAATCGGGCGCATTGCATCTGCTAGCTCTGTGGTGTATTCGGTTTGTGGTTGGAACTTACTGTTTCCCTGAATAGCTCTCATAGAAAGCGAAGTGTTGTACCGTGAACAAGATATGCGGCTTATGGTTGAATATCAGGCTTATGTGCTGAACGTAAGCCAAGTAGTATTATTGGCAATTTGTATGATCAACCGATCCGATTCTGGCCCATCAGGGCTGCCTTGAGTGTTCTATGCCAGCATTCGATGATTCCATTTGCATTGGGATGATTTTCAGTTGCTCGTAGTTGGACAATACCGAGGAGTCGTGATACTTCAGTAAATAATCTCGAACTCGAACTGTCGGCCTTGATCTGCCTGTGTGCTGGAACTCCAAAACAGGAAATCGATGTGCTGTATGACTTCAATAGGAATCGCTTCAACTGTATTGCACATAACACGGCCATTTACCTCTTTGAGCTTTAGATGCCATAAAATACATTAACTTGATAACATTTTAATTTCCATTTGTTTATTTATAAAAAATTTAAAAAGTTTCTAAACAAAAAAAAAGGTTGTGTAACACAAATTCGTAAAAATTCTTGCTTTTGTTGTGGTTTCTTTTTCTTTTGGAAATTTTACATTTAAATTTGAAAATTATATTTAGCTAAACATAGTTTTTATGTATTTGTATTTATTATTTAACAATGTTAAACATATAGGCGGTTTATTGTTGTATACAATAGAGAATATATGTATGTATGTATATACTATAGTATAATATATATATATAGGAGATTTTGGATGCTTGCCTTTATGTCTCTCTCTTCGGTTTACTATCGGTTTCTTTTACATACAATATTAAAAAGTGATTGATTTTGTTTAAATTCAGTTTATTATATGCACTAAAATTAAAATTGCACCGTCACCATTTAAAAATAGTTACTATTTTTTATTAGTTATGTATATATTATGTTTACGGTTTGTTAAAAAATTAATTTAGCTAAAAGTTTTACTCGGCTGTCTGTGTGTTTTGAAATATGGTTTTTGGAATAGTTCTTTTTCGATTTTTTCAGGTTACTTTTGATTGATTAGAACATTTTCTTTGATATTTACATTTTCTATTTATTTGAGCAAATGTTTTTTTTTGTTGAATTGGATTTTTTTTATGCTTGCTATTTATTTTTAAGTCGCGCCTTGGTGTGGATTATGTTGAATTTACTTAAATCTAAGAAAAACCTGCTCTAAAACTAAGGTTTTGCCTGCTTTTTTTTATAGTTAGATAAAATTTAAACGTACATCTAAATAGGCTTAATGCTAGGCGCAATTTATAGTACAGTTTGCTTGCTTTGCATATACATACAATATGTATAAATATTTAATTTAAATGTATATTTTTAATAGCTACTTTAAGTTATTTACAACATGCTTCCGTGCGCCTTGGCGCGGAGTTATCTATAAACTTTAAATTGTATTTTTTTTATACGTTTTTACACTGTATTTATGATATGCGTGCATTTAAAATTTTCTTTTCTTTGTATAATGATTATGGTTCAGAAGCGTTTATGATATGGAACGCATTGTGGCCTACACATAATAACATACATATTTCAAATACTCTTGGCCCAGAAAGCAGAGTGTACATAGGCTAGCATAATATATATAGTGGTGTATGTATATAAGTTTAGTGAGTGCTGGCCTTAAATTTTACAACCTGTTCTGTGTGGGCTATGCAAAAATAATAGCAACTAACTAAGTATGAAAAAAAGAAATGCCAAATGCTAGGAGCGTTTTTACAGCTAGTTTTATATAATGCTGTTATTATAGTATAGCTAGGAATGTGTGCTCTTATATAGACAGTGTGTTTAGCGTCATCTAACGAGCGTTATTACAAAGTACATAAAAACCAGTGCCTAAAATTGAATCGCTTTAAAAGTTGTGTTTTTTTAGGGCTCAGTTTTGCTGATGTATGACACATGATTAGCCGTTACTAGTAGCAGCTTATGTTTTAATACATAGTATGTATATTAGTTTAGTTATTGCTGTGGCGCACTTGTCATTTAAATGCCAATTTATTGGTACTTGGTCGGGTCTATGTAAATACTTTACAATTCGAAAACAAATACATACACATACACACACACTTAGCAGGCTAAGTGTATAACTAATAGAAAATAAACCGCGTTTTGTAGTGAATCATGAAGCACACACTGTTTGGGAAGACATTTTGCTACATTGCTGCACACAAAAAAACCTATCAACTTAAGAGCTAGACCATCTACTTAAATCATAAAGTAAACGACTTTAAAGAATATATGATTGAAAACATTTGCAAGAAACTTCGGTGCTAACTTAGTAGATAACAGTAACAGCATAGGACCATAAACACAAAATTGGAAGTTCTCTCAGTTGGTATACATAGCGTGGAGTTGAAGTTGGCAGCACGTTGTCTACTAGTGCGCCTGCCACTTGAACTTGGACTCCATGAGCCATTGTTGGCCCTTGGCATAATCACAGGGACGCAGCAGCGGCGTGCTGGCATCATCGCGTGTGGCACGCTGTAAACACTGGCCCGTATTCGTGTGGCGTATCCATTTCTCCTACAAAACAAAGATGAGTTATCACAGCGACTAAATGGTATTTATAGTTTGCCTTACCTCTGCATCATAGACCCACTCCTGATTGCCGCCCATATTATGACAGCGCACCATATTAACTGGCCCATTAGAGCTGGCCGCATCCAGACACAAATCATCGGACATGATTTGTTGGCGCTTGGTATAGGCAAACACTTGATTGCCGCCCAGACCATGGCAATAGCTTATGCCCACCTTTTCGTTATACTTGCGGCCCATTGTGTCTAGGCAGGTTTCAGTCTCCGAGTTGCGTATCTAAAATAGAGAATTGTTAGTTCGTCATCTAGTTTTTGATGAGTAGTTACTGAATGCACAAGACTAATGACCTTTATTGCTGAGTTTTATTAGTAAATGGATTGCTTTTTTTTTGGCTGTTATTGAAGTTCACCGCCTACCTATAATATTACCAACTTGTTCATTACCTACATATATATGTCGAAGTGATTCTATCTTAATACTAAACGTGCCAAACAACAAGGTAGACCCTCGATTTTGACTTTTCACATATGTATGTATACTAACCCACATAACCATATTGAAACCAGATTTCGAGAATAAATCTATGTTGCCGACCACCTAGATTTCAAGCCAATGGTTTACTATAGCATGGATCAACATGAGCTTGTTCTACAAAGAGTTCAATTTCCAATAATGCCATGATTAACATGAGCTTTCTCTGCAAAGAGTTTAATTTCGTATTCTAGGCAGCTTCTTGCGCATCTCTAGGAAAATCCAGTAGCGAATAAAAGTTAGTTCCTCAATAAGCAAAGGATTCTTCAACAAGTATGATTCTCAAATCTGATGTTGCAAGGCTACCTCTTTATGCTATAAAGAACTAGTTCCTCAACATATTTTTTGAAACCAAACAACTTAACATTATTATAATGGCGGGTTTTCTACTTTATAATATCATACGGTTTGCTTTAAAAACAGAAGAAGTTCTCCTCTAAATAGTCCATATATCAAGTTAAAAAACCACAGAACTCCAAAATGAAGAAGTAGTTCAACTGCAAACTAACTTACCTCGCCAAGATAGTAATAATCCAAAGGCATTAAACTCTCTGGATAGATATTCTCCAAATACCAGCGGAAGCTTTTGCATTTCAGACGATCTCGCAAATTCTTACGATCGCTGACATCTCCAGCGGAAGCTTTTCGAGCACCTAAAGTCGATAAACAGTATGGGGAAAATTTTGAAAAGAAAAAAATTACATTAAACAAAAGTACTCAAAAAATGTACTAAAACATATATGTATGCGTGAGTGTGTCTGTGTGAGTATGAGAGTGTACGTGTCCATAGAAAGCTATATACAAGATTGCAGTGTTTTTCGTGCTGTATTTATAGGAAAACCATATGCCGATTTATTAAGAGAACTTGAAAGCCTAAACCAAATTACTTATGGATAGTTGTAGACATGCATTTAAAACCCAAATACCTTAAAATGTATAAAACTACAAGCACAAAAACTGCTTAAAACATATAGTTGATAGTTAGTTATAGTAACGAGTACGAGTACATAGAAGTAGACGGAGCACAGCGGGTACTTATACGTATGGGAACGAAAACAAAGAGAAGAAACGAACAGGCGCCAAAATGCTTGCTTAGGTGGCTTGGGTGGCACAACGTATAAAGGGGGTGCTAAAGAGTGGAGCTTTTTTCGGGCGGACTAAACGAATAAAAAGTAGACGTGGTACAAATACAAAAACAAGAGGTAAATCAACTGATGTTCACGGAACAGAACACAAAACTGGAACTGAAAACAAATTTGCAAACCATATATATATAGAAAAAAAAAAAAAGAAACATAAATTTTACAAGGTGAAGGTTGGTGGATTGTGGTTTTTGTGGGTGTCACGGCCATGCCATAAATCATATATCATATGCAACAATATATAGTGGCTTATACATGTATAGATAAAAAGACAGGACAGCTGCAGATTGCAGAGCGTGCGGTTTGCTTGATAGATGTTCGAAACAAGAAAACTATATAATATTGCTATGCATATATAGAGAGATAGAGAGTGAAGAAGCATTCGATAAAGATTTTTGTTTGTTTGTGGTGTTTTTTTTCTTTTTTTTTTTCGTATTTTGTTTGTTTTTGTTGTTAACCTGGATAAAAACTGTAGTAGAACTCTTTCCAATCGTCCAGCCAAACCTCAACCAGGCGCGCATTATTATGATTAACAATCTCCGTGGTGCCGCCGGGGAAGGTATAGGGCGTTGACTTGCGAAAGACATGACCCACTCGGGAGCAGGGTGCAATTTCAAGCACACCGCCACACATCCAAACCTGTCAATTAGCAAGTGGCAAGTTGCATGTGGAGTGGACGGTTTCGTTATGACAAGTAGAGTATGTACGAATGTGGCAAAACAAGCGTGTAGAGCAAGGGCGTAAAAAATACATAAAGAACGAGAGGGGAGAGAGAGAAAGAAAGTGGTATACTTATGTAGAAATTCAGTTCGATACGACAAAAAGTGTTGCACATATTTAAAACAATTTGAATAGCCAAACGCAATTGGTGTACTCGTACAATAAATAAGCGAGTTATAAGTAGCGAGTAGCGAGTGGCGTGTGCCAATGACCTGTCGTCTTTAAGGGTGGGCTGTAAAAACAAAATGTGAAACTAACGAGAGCGAAACCAAAAGTTGATGTAAATGTTAGTCACTAGTTTGGCGGGTTAGCGGGTGGCAAGCACGTCCTACACGTTACTTTGGACACAGCGAGTGACAGGCTTATAATGGCAAGACTAACGGTAATATAACTTGTTTATGTTTGACGCTAGTTGTCCAGCGAGTTCAGTTAAAGCGAGTGAATTTAACGTAACTTGGTGCTAAGCTAAGTAGAAGTTTGTTGTTAGAAATCACTGACTAAAAGAACTAGAAGCAGTGATATAAACCATTTACAGCTAATGAGCATATTTGAGATTTCGAAGTAGTAAATTTTGATCTAAACATAACTCGCTGATCTATAGTTCTATAGATATAACTCAGCCAGTGATATAGATGAGTTACAGCTAATGAGTGATTTATAAGAAGTAAGCTTCTATCTATTGATATAACTCAGCGAGTTCACTAGTAGCGAGTAAACTTGTTAACAGGAATCCCAGACGATTTATGTAAGGGGTCTAGGGAGTCTTTTATAAGACTTAAGATTCGAACTTTATATCAGTTGATCTATATAGCGGGTGAGTGGTTTGGTCCAGTTTACTTTGGAAACATCGATTGAGAGTGTTAGTCTAATAATACAGCTAAGAACTTTCGTACTAGAAGCAGTGGACTCAATCAATTTTATAAGTACAACAAAAATTAGTTTGAGTCAGCGAGTCAGAAACCTAGTTACCATTTATGAACATGTAAAAGCATTGACATTGGCGATTTTTGACTTTTAGCAAGTGAGTCAAAAACGAAAACATTTCTCTGCTGATACACAAATTTTGCAATTCCATTAACGCCTCGGCTGCCGATCACTGCTTTAAAATAATCGGATCAAAGGACTGATGAATGGAGCGACTAAATTAAAAGCAAAATGAGTTCATATTCATTAAAGAAGTTTTAAAGATTATAGAACAGATCAGTTTAAAAGATTCACTGATCTTTAATTGCATTGGTAATGATCACGCAGAAAAAAGGATGATCAGACAGAAAATAAAGAGCTATGGAAGCGGTATACTATTTCAAGAATAAGAAAGTGCTGTAGGCATTTCAACTAGCTCAAAGAGTGGGTTAAATGTAAAGCAGTATAATCGTAAATCATGAATGGCACGTAAATTGTCTCTTCGCATTACATTACTAATCAATTGAATGAGTTGAGCACTACACATAGATTCTTGTAACATTGATGTTCAGACAGTGTTTTGAACATAAAGTGTCTGAACTCTTATGTTTAAAAAGTCACTGAATGATTTACCATTTTCTCATCACTGATCAGTTCAGCGAGTTGATCAAAACAGCCAGTTAATTTACTGAAATAGGACAACATTTTCATTTATGATTCAAAGATCATTAATGCCAATATATGAAACAAAAAAAGTTTGAAAGCTTAGGTTTACAAGTTCCCTGATTACTCTTCAATTTACTATGTAATGATTCAGCGAGTGGCAAGTTAATTCATTTGCTTTTCAGATTCAATGACCATAAAAATGAATGCAAAAACCATAAAATGTATGTCAATTTTGTTTAAAAAGGTAACTGATCGCTATACAATTCTCTCTACAATGATCATTTCATCAGTTGTTGTAGTTGATCAAACTTACAGAACAAGTAGATCTAAAGAATTTGTATGAAACAGCTTTAAAATCAACGAGTTGCCTAAGTAACGAGTAGCTAAGTGCTTGACAGCCCGCCTAGCCTGTAGCCCATAACTTAATAAATGTAGTTAAATTAAAATATTAGTTACAACTAAAATAATCAATTAAAAGAAACTTAAATTACATAATTACCAATTAGCACTTTTCGTACTTAAATTAAATGAAATAAAATTAGGAAGCATTGCATATTATATAAGTAGTTAATTAAGTATGTACTTTATGTATAGCTTAAATGAATTGCTCCTCAAATTGCTATATTATAATTAGCATTATAAATAGTGTTTTAAAATGTCAGAAATGTTAGAGTAACTGTTTTGTTTGTTAGTCGAAAACTAACCGAAGACGAGCAAGAGCACAATATACATATATCAAGAACAATTAGAGCAGTTATTTGTAATTTTCAAAAATGTATATAAATTGGTATATAAAAAAAAAGTATTGCCAATGTGCAAAACGTACACAAAATGTTGAAAATTAAGAAAAAGTTGTAAAAATATGACAACAGACGGACACAAGGGATTTGCATTGTTAAGTCCTGGAGTTATAACAGACTTTTACTATACAAATTTACAAAATACAGATAAATTTATGCATAGAAAGTTGTAGGTACAAAATAAGTTGGAGCTTAAAAAAATAAATCATAAACTTTATATGTATGCAATTTATGCTCTGTTGTGGTCTGCATGTTGTTGTTGTTGCGGTTAGTGTTTTTTTTTTAGTACTAGCGCCTAAGTTATACCTTTTGAGCGAGTTAAATACATACATACATACAATCAGGTAGTAACAATAGTTGTTATTTAAGTTTTAGTCGAAATCATTTACATATATAAGTTAAATGTAGACTTATGAGTTAGATGTACGTTATAAAGTATGTATGCATTTCATTGTTGTTGTTGTTGGTAGTAGTTTTTAGTTGTTGTTGTTGTAGTTGCTTGTTTGTATATAGTTTTTGCGAACCTGTGCTCATTGCATAATAGAAATCGCGCCACTCATCCAGCCAAACCTCGGCCACACGTGCCGCATTGTGCAGCACTATTTTGGCCACACCGCCCGGGAAGGTGTACGGCGATTTATCTCGGAACACATGGCCCACATGTGAGCAAGGTATTATTTCTAAAATGCCGCCACATTGCCATATCTAAAGCGGAGTTGTTGTACAAAGATTGTTGTTGTAGTTTGTAGTTTTGGTGTTGGGTGAAATTTTGTTGCATGTCATTAGAAATTTTCGATAATTGCAATTTTCACGTTTGTTAACAAAATTAAGAATTAAATTAATTAAAATTAAATAAATATAAAACAGTTTATATAAAAGAAAATTAGGCAACACACTTTGCGTCTTGGCTAGCTGTAAAACAGAAGCAAATTGGCAAATAACAAAAGCTAATATTTGTCTTACTCTAAATGACATCTCGAGATTCTCGCCACCCCAAATATCCATGCCTTCATCATAAGAACCTATCTCATAGAAGTAATCCTTATCTATAGAGAACAGACCACCAGCCATGGTGGGTGTGCGCAGTGGCGCTGTGCGATCGTTATTTCTTCGCGCCATTTCACGCTGTGGCACGCGGTACCTAAAAATATACATATATTAGGAAGTTATTTTTGGCGATTTACATGTTTACTTGCCATCTAAAGTTAAGTTTCCAGTTAAAGCCACCCCACGTGGAGTCTGAGGCTGTTATGTACTCAAAGGTCTCATCTGATATGACATCTATAATGGGACAAACCACTGTGCGACGATTCTGCACAATGCGCGCTAGCAAGGGTTCCAGCCAGCCCTCAGTACATTCACAATGTGCATCCAGGAATGTAATAACTTCGCCCTGAAAAGCGAGAACTTAAGAACTTTAAACATGAATTACCTAGACGGCTTCGAACAGTGTTCGAAAGTTTCGTTAGTTTCTTTAACTACATGTCCTTTGAAACGGATTCTTACACCATTCAACATATAATAATCTATATTCATTGGTTGAACTATAAAATAGCAACAATAATTTATTTTTACCTAAGCAGCTTCACCCCCTCCTCACCAAGTTCGTTCATTTTCTTAAACTATGTATGTTTCTCTATGGCCTAAACAACGTTCAACCCTTTATAATCATATATATATATATTACTTATAGTCTAATGGCTTTCTTTTGGTTTTGAAAACTTTATCACCCGACGTGGCGAGCCTCAGAATAGGTACTCAGAAATGGCCTATAATCAACTGAGGGAGTTGCAGAAGGCCCAGCAGGCAACTCTGCGTACCACCTTGGGCAGATGCATCGACTGAGCGATGCAAAGCAGACCGAAAACGACGATGTTGCGTGAGTGCTGCTGTTGAAGATCGGGCAATTTTGAACTCTAACACCTTCTAATGATAGAGTAGCGCTTACTTCAGTGCACCTGCTCATAAGTAAGCCACTTTCGGCTATGCAGAGGTGTCAGCTCCTGTCCGCGGTCAGGTCTGGTTTTGGCAGGCATGTTCCAAATTCTATGTCCACACACTTTAGAGTTTCAGCCAACCTCGAGGTCGGTTCGCTGGCGGTGATCCGCGAGAAAAACATGCTTGTCCAGCTGACTCGCAGCAAGGTTGTCAAAGGTGATGGCATGCTTTTTTAAATGACGTGCATACAAACTCGCAGCCAAGTTTCTTGAAGTTCGGACCGTAAGAGCTTAATGTTGAACGATCTTTTTTTCTCTTTTAAGTTTTTGTCAAACTCTTTCACAAGTTCAAATCTGCGCTACTCTTATCTAGCTTCTACTTTAGCCCCTAGACACTATCTAAGCTCTCTAATGATTAAACGTGGTAAGATTTGATCCCATCAGTCAGTGATGGTAAAGATTTCAACGACAGCTTACTGTAACATGCTCCGCGCCCAGAAGACGAGCTCTTATCAAGCCTGAACGCTTTTCCGTACGCAGCACAAAGGTGTGCACAGGCAGGTTAGCCACATAGTCTTCCAGTTTTTTGCCCAGGAAATCTGAGAAACAAGTGTTATTAATATATATGCTTTGCTTATGTGTATTTCAATTAACTTACCACGCTCACTGGCATCATCGACCAGTATAATCTCCTTGAGCAGTGATCGTGGTGAGCGATTTATTACGCTCCATACTGTGCGCAATAGCGTTGTCCAGGCTTCATTATGAAATACTATCACAATTGAGGTGGTGGGCAGCTTAGAGGGATATGACTTGCGGCGGCAGCTGTGAAAATGCATAACAAATTTAGAGATTGATTAATATATATTTAACGTTCATTAACTTACTTCTCATGCCGAACATCTGTGAGGGAACGATTCAATGAGATCATATCACTGGCCAACAGATTAAATTGATTTTCCTTGAACTTTTCTTTCATAAGTTCTTTCATATCTGCTGGTATTTTAACTGGTTTACCCATCTCACCGGGTTTGCCCTTGACCTCACGCACTGTTGGGGCCTGGAACCACTTTTTAAGCATTATGCTGCGATAGGTCATGGAAATGCCACCGGATGCAAAGCCAGCACCTATCACACCGCCGCCGCCGCCAGTATCGCCATCTAGCGATTTCTCTGTGTTGATTTCGTTGTCATCCACCAGTTGATTGTCATCAACCAGCCGATCCGCATTGGGCAGCTGCAAAAAGTTAAGCTCAGATTAGTGTTGTTGCACATAAATTGTGTGTTGTTTTAAAAACTTACCTCGACATCGTATTCACCCGCACGTTTACAGCGCCAGCCCTCTTTGCCTATGCAATCGGAGTAGTGTGCTATGAGCACAAAGTCAAATATCACCCAGACTAGGGAGGTGAGCAAGATGATGCGGCAGGTGTTGGAGCGCATGCGTCCGCGCCACTTGCGTGTGAATGTAAGTAGCGTCATCTGGAAGCTGTTGTTGTTGCTGTTACAGTAGGTCTATTGTTAACTTTTGTTTTCTTTGAAGCACTCCCAGCTCGAGAAGTCGTTTCTCTATTCCCCTCTGTCAAGTAGCACCTAATATGTATGATGTTTCCAGTGCAAATTCTCGTTTACGGCTTGTAGCACATGTTAGGTTCGGGTTTGGATACTCTCTATTAGATATGTTATTTGCTTGGTTCTTGTTGCTGGGATTCTGTTTGTTGCAGTTGTTGCAGTTGTTGTTGCTGCCCTGTTGCCTTAGTTTATGGTAAATTGTATAATTTTTTTATCAGACTTATCGTTTAAGACGTGCGCTCGATATCAGCTCAGCTCAGCTGTTTCCTGAAGCGTAAATTTAAAATTTTGTTGCTGTTAATTTTATTTTTGTTGCTTCTCGTCTGTTATTGATGTATGTTTGTTTAGTTGGCACATATGGGAGCTTCTGTTCTCTCTCTCTCTCTCTCTCTCTCTGGTTTTATCACTTTCTCTCTTTCACATGCTATGCGGCAGGCAAAGAACACACACCAACACACACAGCACACTCAATGGCTTTTAACTTGGCTTTAATTCTGCATCCTCTTAAATGTGACTGATCCATTGGGTCCAGTTGCCTGCTGCTTATGTTCCTAAGGGGCGCATTCCATTAACTGGCAACATGTCGGAGCCAGCTCATGCCCCACAATGCGCGTTTCTATATATATATATATATATATATATATGTGTGTGTGTATATACGCTTCAGTCAATTGCCAGCCAGCAGCCAAAAGACCTTGAGATTTATTCAACTGCAAAGAAATAACAAAAAAAAAAAATCCATTTGAGCACAAAAATCATTTCACATAAAAAAAGTTGGCCCGTAAAAATGAAAGTTATCGCATGTATGTATATTTTTAAGGGGTACTATGGGTAACCGAGCTGCCACTATCCATTTTGATTACAGATAATTATCTTTTTTGCAGCCAACAAAATTGACATAATGTTTCCCAAAAAAAACCTGTTGATTTATGACTACGTCAGCTTTTAATATAACAAAAGAGTTTGATCTGTGGATTTCGCCGGTTTTTTTCGATGACACTTTTATGCACATTCATAAAAGAGCATTAATCAATAACAATTTTCTTTAAGCTTATGATAACTTTCCATAAACATTTCCTTTATATCATTTTCAATGTCAAGCATTGATTTTCTTTCGCTTGGTCTGCACAGAAATTGAAAGGTTAAAAGCTATCGCACAGCTTTGCACACTACTATAAAATGATCAAAAAGAACGTCTTATTTTGGCGGACAAAAAAGCGTAAAACTAAAAAAAATTACACAAAATCCCAAAGCCTACTGTTATTTTTACCCAAAACTGTGCACAAAGTCAGGCAACACCTACTAATAATAAAGGAAAGGGTAACCGGAAGGGCATCGGGAAGAGGAATATGATCTACCTACAGAGGGGCAAGAAGGTTGTGAGAATAAAGCGATAAGGGGGAGTAGTGAAACGTAAATCGGGTTGTTTTATTTTATAGCTCTTGAAATGAGGATGAAAAACATTAAGAGAAAGAGGGGGGGAAGAAGATGAGAAAGAGGAAAAGGAAGAGAAAGAAAATGAAGAAGAAGAAAAAGAGGCAGGGAAACGGGAAGAAGAATACCTCGAGAGGGGCAAGGAGGTTGGCAAACGGTGCAAGCAGGGGGTGTAGCCCCTTAGTACTATTAAAATTGAGAATATTTAAGAAGTTAGTTAAACTTTCCAGTTTATTTATTGTATTGAAGCTTAGCTTATCAACAACGAGTTGTTTATAAAAAAGTGCTAATCATGCAAATTAAATCTGAGTCATTAATGGATGGTATCGAACCCACTAAAGGCGTAACGCAAGTAATATTTATATACATATTCACATCATTTGATTTAGAGCCTTTTTCAATGAAAAGAATACATAAAAATTATGAAAGTAGACATGTATCTTTATATAAGGCTCAAGTATCTTGTTGAAAGAACGAACGTATTTTTAAAGCTTTTTAACACAAGGAATTATGTCATAGCTTTATAAAAAGCTAAAGCTGTTATACCTATTACAATTTATAGATGTGTTTTTCAAATCAGCTTATCAGTAAAAACTAAGACTCGTCACTAAGAACTTGCATACAGGTCATCCAATAAAAGATTACAATTATTAATAGATTGTGATTAATAATAGGTTATGATTAACATCCAGGTGCTAAGTACGGCGAAGGCTATCAATCTTTTTCCTTACATGAATATCTTTCTAAAAATGCCAAAATTTCTGACGGAATATATTTCTGGAAACCTTTCAACGATCAAATCTATTTGGTCGGCTCGGTTGAGTGAGAATCGTTAATCATGAAACGATCACCAGTTTGGGAGTGTTTAAAGGAATGCATGGAGCAAACATTCAGCATATAGCAACTAATGGGATTTTCTTTATCTATAAAGTGCACACATAACAGTTTGAAGATGTTAGTATACTGAGCAAAACGAATCTGCTTCAAATATGATTTTGGACTTTTTCAAGTTTCGGTCGTGTTTATATGAACAGCCGACGAAGATGCTACCCGTGCGGGCTATAGATGCACATGCCTCATCAAGAGACTGGACCGACAGTGATGACCAGTCGCTTATTTAATCCATCAATCACGAAAGGTGATGCTTTCTAACTGCAGCCTCAGATCAAGTCATCGAAGCACGTTACCGTTACGGTGCAGACTACGGTAGACAAATGAAAACCAATATTGTGCTTCGCTAGAGGAGCAGCTGTTCTACGTTCTTGCTTTCATAAGAAGCTTAAATCTTGATGCCTTTCCATGATTGCTGCAGGCTAGCAAAAAAGATCCAATTGGTGGTCACTATGCTTTAAAAAATCTACAGAAACTGAAAAACCGCTATTATTTTAAACGCGATCTCGATATAGTTCTTAAAAAAACAAATATTTAACAAGAGGCATTAAAAATAAACCTAGCAAGGATAACCTCCCACATACCCACTAGGACGAGTCCTCTTTTCAAATGGCATCATGGCCTCTTTCTAAGCAACATAATAATAAATAATGGAAACACCTTTATAAAAAGCACTTTTGAAGCCAACAATTTTGTTGCTCTCCCAAACATAGTTCAAGTACATAGAGGATTTCTGCCAGCTGAGAAAACTCTTTTACACAAAAGCCAATAAGCTACCAGAAACTGCAAATCTTTTTAAAGTTTTTCCCAATATCAATTCGATTCCCAACGGTAAATGTAAATTCGAATGCAAACAAGCGAAAAAAATAAATATATAAATGGCAAAGCGCTGCTTACCGAAAATTCCATTGAGAAAGGTCAAAGAAACGCCAAAAATGCCATCAGCAACAAACACAACAAGATTAAGTGCAGCAACAACAAGAAGAACTACTACTTGAAAAGCAGCCAAAACCGGCTAACCGGCTAAGCTAACTTAACCGCACACACACACACATGCACACACACACACACACACACACACACACACACACACATGCACACACACACATACATATTTACAGAGTTGTCAATTCAACCAGTTAGGCATGTAAAAGCGCAGCAGCAACAGCAGGCAGCAGCTCTTAACGGCATTTTCATTTTCTTTACCCGTTTCACTCACTCATTGGTTTGTCGTGTTGCCTTTTTTCTCACTTTGCCTTTTGCAAACACATCACACACATCGCACATAACGTGCATTTGAATCATTCATAAGGCATGCCGCCATTGCCTCTGAGTGAGTGCATAGATGGGCGCCAAACAAGCAAATAAAAAAATAGTATTTAGTAATGCTACAAACGAGCATGGGCTACTAGAGAATACCCTGCACACATATGTATATATATATCCACGTGGACTTAGGAAGTTATTATGTCACCTGATATAGGCTAAAAAGAGTTCTAGAAAATGTCTACGTTTAAGCGGGGTGATTTGAAAGATGATTATGTTACGATGGATGATATCTTGTTATACACAAGATCCAATAAACTAAGGCTTCAACAAAGTGAGATTATCAAGCGAGCACGCGCTCTATTATGAAGTAATTCGAACAGGGCTGCAGCGAGACAACCTCAACCCACAATATTATCGCGTCTTCAAGTCGATGCGGGGGAAACCGCACGGACTCGCTTGGTAATCTCGCATCGTATAACAAACGCCTAACGATGAGTGGATGTGCCTGGTTTCTGGTAAAACAGGGTAAAACTTTCGACTGGAAGAACGCTCACTAACGGGTTATTTAGCAGTGCACGATTCATGGGTTTATGCTTCACAGCAAAGAAAAGCATTGCAACATTTACGAACATGTGAAGGCAGAATCATATTCAAATTTGTCATATCAAAAAGTTGCGCAGATCGTGACAAAACAAGTTGATGCCATGGATACACTTTCTGTTGTAAGCTATGGTTCCAATTTACAAACAATATTCGAGTGATACCTGTAACAATGTAAAAGGTTTTCTTTGTGCCTCGTTTTTATTCAATACAATGAATTTATAGAAGAATGAAATGTTCTTTTCGTAGACATTTTGAACATTAACATCGAAAAAATGAGAAGACTACAGTATTAAAAAAGATGTGGGTGTTATGGAAGAAAGAAGGGATTCTGTCAAGTTGCTACCTTTGCCTAAACCTTCAAAATGTTTAAACAATCGAAAATATAGCCTAATTAACTCGGCTTAAGCTATGTGTGATCTTGCTCGCCTTCTTCTGTTTCATAAACACTTTTTTAATGCTTAAGCCTAATGTGCCCTTTGGCTACAGTGTATTTAAAGAAACACGCCCACAGTCAGAGCTCGAAGCTTTTATTGTTGGGGTCTGGAAACCAGTTCCCACAGCACGTTGCACGCTCACAGTGACAACGTCAACAGCAACAACACAAACAACAACAACGGCGACAAACTATACTGGTGATGGCTGAGCTAAGGGGCGTTGGGGCTGATGGCAACTCTGGCCATGTTAAAATATGCAGTTATAGTTGCATGTGCATCAAAAGGGCGACAAGTCTGCCAAACGCACACATGCACACATACACACACACACACACACACACACACTCACACACATATGGCGCTGAGTGCCATAGAAATAGTTAGCTGAAGAGACCGCTTTGAGCCGTTGCTGAGAGACTTCTTAAATAATAAATTTAATAACAAAGAAACAAGTTTATATAATCCATTTTCGAAAGCCTTTTCAACGATGCGTCAGCTGCAAAAACAAAGGTTTTATGAAAAACCGGTAATGCTTATTGTGTTGATAATGCTTTTGGCAACAACAACAATTCCAACAACGACAACAACAACAAAGGCAGCAATTACAATTACAATGACAAGCAGCTCTTCAGCAGGCAAAGGTAAAAATTAAATTCGCAATGTTCCTGATGATGATGATGATGCCGACGATGATGACTCTTGAGATCATATCAAACCGTAAATTTAAATTGCTTAATATTTAACGAATTGCAATCGCACTTTTTACATATAAATGTAGTAAAAAACCAATCTACAGCATCGAGCAATAAAAAATGTTGAAAATTTGATTAATTCCATAAAAAATTTAACAATGCTGCATAACGGTTGGTGGAAATGGAAATGTGCCTGCATTTAATTTATGCAACGTTTTTTGCATGCCGCACATGCCTCACATACAGTGTGTGTCACTTGAATAGGTTCGAAACTACCAAAAGTGAAAAATGTTGGTTTTCTTTGAAGTTGACCAAGTTATAAACCACTTCTTGGACAAAGAGTATGAAACGTTCACTAGCCGAAAAAAGATGAGCTGTATTGTACTTAAGGCAATTCAAGTAACCAGATAAGATTTCATCTTATCTCTCATCTCACTTTATTTCATCTGATCAGTTCTCATCTGATCTCGTCTCATCTGAACTCATCTTATCTCATGTCAAAACTGAACGAAAAGAAAATTCACAAGTTGATCTTTGCTTTTTAGAGTTATTTCTTGTAAATAGAGTGCAAATTAAAGTTCCCTTCGAAAAAGAAGGTACCTCTCCAATGGAGTAATAGAGAATTGAAAAGGAGAAGAGAAAGCTTAAAGATTCTCAGAGAAAGGCGCCTAATTGAGCCAATTAAAGTAATCACATAAAAGTTCACGAGTTAAACTTTGTTTTACAGTAATTTCTTGTAAATAGAGTGCAAATTGAAGTTCCCTTTAAAAAAGAAGACATCCCTCCAAGGCTTAAAATATGCTAAAACTATTCAAATGACGCACAGTGTACATATGTTTATCTCAAACTTTTAATTCCATTAAATTCATGTATGTCAAAATTTAAACCATTCACAATTGGTTACATTAAACAATGGGCGAAAAACACAAACAAGTTTAAATGCAATTATGAAATGGGTCATAATGTTATTAATGTTGACAAAAATTGAAACATTAAGAGCCCACCCTTCATAACGTATACGCTCCGTTGGCTGCTGCTGCTTTTGTTAGACCACAAATGTTGGCTGTTGTCACATTGACAGCTAATCAATTTTAATGGCACAAAAGCCTTTTGACTGTTGATTAGCTTAAAATTGTTTGCTGAAAAAAGTAACAAAACTAAAAGCGAAAAAATATAACTAAATAGATATAGATTACTTTGCAGCAGCTTTTTAAAAGTGAAGCGTGAGTGTTCAGGGTTGCATGCAAATTAAATCAAAGGTTAGCGCAATCTCTCACCCGCCTAACCTTGAGTTTTGGTGCAAATTTCTTCAAGTGTAGTACTTTTTAGCTGCATATTTAGCATAATATGGCGTTCTAATGAGTTACGTGGTTGTGTTAAGATCACGCGAAACTTATAAAGGTCAAAGAAAATACGTGTTTAGCATGAAGTTAAGCCGCAAAAGTTTTATAACAATCTCGCCCACAAAACTCTATGTTTGGCATAGAAACTGTTAATGAGCGACTGTTAAGTTAACAGCCTATAAAACTCTCAGTTGGACAGCAGAAGTTAAGTACACTTGTTGTGACGCTTTTCCATGGCACGTAGCATGTTCTATATGTGTGCGCATAGCTGAAAATCCTGCAGAATTACAATCCGTTTTTATACACGCATGACCGCGATACAGAACAAGTTTTTATGCGAAAACTTTATAATATGGGATGTACGCCGCTGCCTAGCGCCGCTTGTTATGCACATTTGTGCCTTTAATCGCATTTTTTTTTGTTTCTTGTGCGTTTAACCGAGGTTCATGACACACTATTGAAGTGAAATTTTCGAAGGAGTTGGCAGGAAGCGAGTTTTATGTGCTGTCTCCATGAGAACGCGGTAATGTAAGGCGTACGTTGCTCCCTGTGGTGTTGCAACACCAACGCGTTTCACTTGATTTACGTTTCAGTTGATTGTAAGACAATCATTCTACTATAGAAGTTTAGTTTTAAGCAAAAGATGCTGCACACCAATTTTTGACATCAAAGCGCTTCACTTGACTACCGTTTCACTGGTTTTCTAGACAAAAACATCGCTAAAGCACAAGGGCTACCTTTTCTATTTCAGGAATAAGCAATTCTATGCTATTTATCTTAATTTATGTCGGAACTGATTGTGACATACGTTTAGGTTAAAAACGATTTTTTGGTGGCTTCAAAAGACGTTTATAAATTCGTAACAGACGACGATTCTTGAATATATGCGTATGAGCACGAAACTATGCAGCAATCGACTGCATAAATCTTTGACGGCAAGCCAAATACAACAAAAGTTGTTCGCCGACGAAGCACCTCAAAGCAACTAGTCGCCTATTTCCTCTAAAAAGACATGTGACTATCATACTATTAAGACAGTCAATTGTGAATAGTACGCAACCAGGGAAACCAACCGCCAAACATGGATCATCCTTCAGCACACAAGAGTCTTTTTGAGCAACCAAAATAGCGAATTAAATGTCATCCTACTTTAAGTATCGATTTGGCATCCAATGATTCCCGCACATAAAACAAAAAGTTCGAGGTTAACGTTTTTAAAACACATTTTCGGGAGGTGAGCTCAAGTGTATGCAAAAGTGTAACGATTTTCGTGGTGAAAATGTTGAAAAACAATGAAACAATTTTGGATGATATATCTGTGCTCTTGTTCGCTATTCTTCAATATAAAAGGCGACCCTTGTACTTTGCTACTTTAAATTCGATTCGAGCCTTACAGAGAAAATTAGAAAGTAATGCACATAATGATTTCACACATGTTGAAACAGAGAAAGTCAACATGACATACTCAGAATCCCAAAGATTTGAGTTAAGCTTCTAACGGGAAGCCAAGTGTGAAACTCAAAATCATTGTAAAAATGTTATTTGATTAAAACTATTAACAACAACAACAACGACAACAATATTATTAAATGTACATTAACACTTAATTATAATCCAATTCAATCTAATTGAAGCAAACACTATAGGCACACATATATACCAGCGGGAAGCTGTCAAGTGCACACACACACACGCACACACACACACACACACACACACACACACACACACAACAAACGCACACACACTCACACACACACACACACACACAAACACACATGTATACAAACACTTAGAAGAGGAAGATATGAAGCAACAATGTTGCCAGCAAAATGTAAACAGAGCCAAAGAGAGCCTAACAACAATAACAACAACGACGACAACAATTGATGATTTATGTTACGTTGCCCAGTGCCAATTGTAAATGTTGACTTGACTCAATGACGAACTGACAGATTGACTGACTGATTGACTGACTGTGAACTTGTGCGTTGATTTAAGTTCATCAGAGTGTGTATGAGTTGTGCGTAAAATTGTGCGTTCTCTCAGCTTTGCCATTGACATTTACAAATGCGCCCGGCTTTAAGTTTTCACTTGGTAGTACTCCAAGTATACCAAGTTTTCCGGGGTAGCATTTGGGTCAGTGACAAGCAAGGAAATCATCAATGGCAGCTGGGCGTGAGGCAACAATTTTTGTAATTTCATTTTGTGTTTTAATTAAAAAAGAAACACACAAAATTTTCCGTTACTTTTCCTTTTGCCACTTTGCACTGTTAACAATTTTTTGCATACCCTTGAAAAGGGATTACTAAGTTTTGTCAGAGAGTTTGCAGCGCATAGAAAGCAGCAGCTGCTACCTTTTAAAGCATATTTAAGCTGGTTGTGTATTTAAGAGCTTAATGGACCCAGCTGTAGTCTTTTGTTTCTTCAAAAAGAAAGTCTCTAATTTTGAATAAATGCTTTAACATAAGAACATTTGAGGTTTGTGCAGAGTAAAACATAAATCTTTTATAAAAACTATTAATTTAAAAAGGGTTCTAGTGGGTGTTTAAAATTTGCACAAGTGGGTTTCTAGTTTCTAGATGTTTAGTTTCCACTATCGAGGAGATGACTAGCGAAGAGATGATTAGACTAGCGAAGAGATGATTGGACAAGTAAAGAGATGATTAGACTACCGAAAAGATGATTATTATAGCGTTGAGATGATTAGACTAGTAAATTGATGATTGGACAAGTAAAGAGATGATTGGACTAGTAAAGAGTTGTAAAGAAATAAAAAAGATGATTGAATGAATGATTATACTAGCGAAGAGAAGATTAGACTAACCGAAAAATTATAAAAATATACTTGCTAACACAGTGGTAGAGCTCGAAAACCATCTATGGAACAATTGACAATATAGATTGTATGAATTTTGGAAAACTATGGATTGCCTATATCTCGAGACTAGAAAAAAGAAAAATAGAATTATAAGGTGTCCTCTGGCTTTTGAATTCAATTGAACTATCATAACTACCGACTACTAAATTTACTTTTGACATTTCTGGTCTCTCCGAAAAGCTTCTTAACTGGAGAGTGCTGCAAATTTATAGACGGTTTTTTAGATTACCAAAACTTTTCAAGATATTTCTGGCACATTGGCTTTTTGCCTGAAAATTAGATAAAATTTATATATGTTATTTGGTGGAATGAGATTTCTGGCACACCCCTGAATACTAAACATAGGCACTCATTAACATTTATTTCTGTCGCTAGCCTAGGTGTATAATGATGCATCCACTGCAGTAAAACAGTGTTGCGAAGTTTACCCTGCTTTTGTGAGAACCATCTAAATAGCATCGTTAGCAATGCATTTAGTTCCTTCAATAAGGCGGCTATAAATGGCAGTGTATTCAGGATTTAACTTATAGCTAATAATAATAATAATAACTTTCTTTGGAGCTGCATGGAACGTGTATCAGTATATTATAGAGTTATGTGCCGAGAATTCAGTAAAAGCCGTCCAAAGCGACCAGAAATGCATATATGACATTATTCTCAGGGACTACTCTCGAACAGGACAAAGGAAGTAGAATAAGAAAATACTTATTTTCTAAGAAATCAATGCATCGTGTTATAAGTTTATCACAGCAAAGAGAAAATGGCTCCAATTGAACTTAAAATTTCATCTGCATTGACAATATTCTGCGGATATGGCTCCCTTTTCTCAACTTTCTGCTTGGAGATTTAAAAATAAAGTTTTCGCGGAAAGATATCTGGTTTCTGGTTGAAGAAGTGAGTTCATCGCACTCGAATGAAACGTTTAAGAATATTAGTCGGATTTTTTGCACAAAGTTTCTATTTGGTTATAGTACTTAACTGTACAATGGTTTTGAGGGTGAGTCTGTGTGTAGGCTTTCCAGTAACTAAGCATACACAGTTTCATTCTAACTTGCATTAACATTCACAATCATTCATTTGCTTAGTGTCGTGCGTTTATTCACTTTAAATATTCCAGCCAAAATCAGAGGAAACTAGAAAGGCTACTTTACTCAAGTTAATAAAATAACCAATTTGCGTGCTAAAAAAAAGTTTCAATCAAAGAACCTTGTAAACCAGCTCAGAGCAACAATAAACACGGCAATTGGTTCCAAAAGAGTATGTAAGTTTTGACGTTTTAGCACACTTTTCCAACTGTTTATGTGTTGTTTTGGGTTCGTCGTAACTACGCGTAAAATTCACAGCACGTAAAATCGAAAAACTGTCAAACTGCCATAAATTGAAATGACGTTGGGCTCTTATGGTCTTCGTGTTGCTTTTTGGAGTAGCTGTTGGGGTTCTGCTGCTGCTGCTGCTTCTGCTGCTGGGGTACTGCTGTGGGGCGCTGTTGCTGCTTTGGCTGGCTCCAACAAAGCGGAAGTAACATTTTTCACACAAGTGCTAAGAGAGCGCATGGCGTTTGATGTTGTCTCCACTGATAAGCACAACGAGAGAGGGGCGAGGCGAGGGAGCAGCGGCAGCAACCGGAGGAGCTAAGAGCTTGCCCAGTGTTGGGCGGCAGTAGTGTGTGCGTGGCAAGTTGCTGCTGCACTTGTACAACACTTTGGCACGCTTGTTGGGTACGTCAGTTAAGTACATACCTCTGCCTTCTGCCACTGCCACTGCCCCTGCTGATAAGGCCAGCAGAGAGTAACGCGTATAAGAGAGTAGGCGGCACTGTTATATTGTTGCGCTTTAAACGTCACAGCAATTAATTTGATGAAAATCTGTGTCAGTTTTTTATACCCTGAACACAAATTGTAAAAGGGTATTATAGGTTCGTGCAATGTATGTAACAGGCAGAAGGAGGCGTGGCAGACTAAATTCCATGTTCCATGGGCAAAAAATGTTCGGGAGCAAAAGTCAAATCGATATAGACATGTCCGTCTGTCTGTCCGTGTTGTCACACCGTTCTCGCAGGCTATAAGAGCTAGAGAAAATATTTGTTTAACAAAAGATGCGCAATATACCTATTCAGTGCATGTTTGTCGAATTATGTCGATACCTCACCCCCTTCCCCCGTTAGAGGTTTACAACCGCTCCGTTCAATCTATCATTTCGAAACCCGACAGAGGTGTGCGTCGTGTTTATGTGCATCTATGTTGCAAAAATGATCGAACTCGGATAAATACATCAAAAGTTATAGTCAAAAAAATGGTACTTTCACACCCCCACCACCCCACTCACCTATAAACTGTTTCAAAATTCCACTAAATGTAGATATGGATACATGTGAACTAGAGTTATAAAATTTGGTGTGGAAACTCGTGTCGCCCTAATCGTTAAAGCTGCATCCACCTTTTTTCAATGGAACTTCTCCTTCCCCCGCAATGGACTTTCTTATTGATTTGAAAATTGTCACAGACATTAATATATGTATGACATTGACATCATCGACATTGGCCCAAGAATACTGGAGTTATGGGCATAAAAGTGATTTTTGCCAACTTGCCAATCGGAACTTCCCAATAGGAAAATGTTTACAGCCATATCGGTCTTATGAAAAAAGATATAAAAGTGGATACTTCCGTTACCATTTAACCGTATTTAGTGTTTATAAAGAGAAAGGGTACAGGGTATTCCACTGTCGGGCACCGTCCCGACTGTCTGCATCAAATTTTTATTTTTATTTTTTGTGAGTGAAATTCTTTGGCATTTGCGCGTAGATAACGAACGATGTTATTGTATGTGCCAAAGATAGGGAGCGCGAGGGAGAGGCGGCAAGTGATTGATTATGACGTGGCGTTGTGGCATGGAGTGAGCGAGCAATTTAATTATGAACATTAACTATGAAAATCACGGTACAACATCAACAACAACAACAGCAACCAAAGATAAACAATTTTATTAATTGAATGGGCTGCGTTGGCAAAGGTCGTGTCGTTTTTTTTTTAACCTGATCAAGAGCAATTTGCAACATATATGAGATAGTTGGAAATAGCCGGAGACAAGTGACATTGTTGGCAAATGAAAATGTAACAGAAAATGCAATTAAGCGTGCAAAAATAAAAAATTCGCAACGAAAACAATTTGAAAATTTAAGCAATTAACTGCAATTAATGAAATTGTAGAGCGCAATTGAGATCGTTTGTGTTTTGAGTATTGCTGAATTTGAGGCCGGTTGTCAGTGGAACTGGTTGGAAATTGAAATCACAAATGGTTTCTATAAAAGGCGCATATGCTCCACACAGATATCACTCGTGGAGCTTATAAGCATTTACAGAGTGGTGCAGCGCAAGGCATATCTATTACAAGATATGAGCCTGAAGTATCTCTCGTTTTTAAGGGCACTATTTTTTATTCTGCTGCAAACGCCAATGACCGATATTGTGTACATTTAGTGCCTTTAGCCGGCAGATGCGTTTTACCTTGTAATAAATATGCCTTGGCGTAGCGCATCCCACAGTCCGGACAAAACAATACACATAGCTTCCACTTTAAAATGTTTTCTGTTTTTATCAATTAAACACAAATACAGCATCTTTTCGCTGTTAAAATTATGCATAAACTTCGACTGCAGCCATACATTTTTTATTTAACCTGCTGTGCATCGCTTCCCTCAAAGTTCTCGACACTCCAAAATAAATCACTTGCGCTAAATTGCAGACAAAACAGATTTGTATAATTAAGCACGAGCACACACAAACAAACCATACAAAATCCAAGCTCCAAAACATACCACAAATGAACATAAATTTTTGACGGCGGCCTCTAAAGAAAACACACCATGGCACAAAAGAACGAGGTGTGTCCCAAAAGTATTCGAACTTTCTTTCTTTGTCATTGGGTTCGATTCATCTTTTGAAGTACTTTTCATTTGACTGAAACACACGCTAGCATTTCACAACCAAAGACAGTTCTGGTCTTTTTGTTGGCGAAACATTGCTCTTTGAGTTAAAGTTGTGAAAAGCTAAAGCTAAAAGTCGCAGAGAGCTACGTTGAAACTGTGTGGACCATGTCGAAGTTGCACCGTGTTCGATAAAAGCGCTGAAGCATCAAAACAATAGACTTGGGCTTTACATTGCTATGATTTAGGCGTCTGCCCATGTTAAACCGCAACCCGAACGTGTTGCGTGAGGTTGCGTTTGTGTTGGGTGAGGTGCATTAGTGAGTTCTGACCATATTGTAATATCCGATAGAAGAGTTTAGAAGAGCTAATAGATCGTTGAATGAAGGAAAGAATAAGAAGATAGCCAGCTAGGCTGCCAAAAGGGGCCATTGCCACCTTTTACACTGTCTTCCCTAGTACCATAAGATGTTAGAAGAAGAAGAAAGAGTATGTACTCTACTCATGTGTATCACACTTTTCAAAATGTAATTTTGGGATCAAGTAGTTCTCATTTAGGCAGCCTGCAAAAGTTTCCCAACAAGGGCTCTCTTTCCCTTCAGTTTGCAATGTCCAGTAAGTAGGCCAGTCAGAATTCTCAGGTTGTTTTTGCTTAGTTGTACTATCTTCTTTAACTTATTTGAGTTTCAGGAGATAAGGAGCACAAATAGTTTAGTTATACGGCACTTAACAGATGATTTCGAACGTAGCTTACAAATTATATCTATATGGTCCGTTATCCATCTAACAAGCGCTAAAAGGAACGATTGCGTCTGGTTATATCTGCTTGGAAGTCGAGAAGCATTTTTTAGTCAGTTCATCTGGAATTTCATTTGCCTTGATACCTCAGTGATTCAGGAATGAGTTAATTCAATTGATTCTCACTAGGTTTGGGGCACACCTCGTATACCCCTAAAAAGGGAATTCATACCAACTGCAGCTCTGGATACTGCAGCCCTCTGCACTGCTCACTTAGCACTTTAATGATGTGCGGCTACTTCAGGAGTTCTCAGAGTTCTGTCCCACGTAATTTATATTGCACACAAATACAATTTATTTCAGTTACATGTTGGCATGCAATAACAACAACAATACCAAAAGCAACAGAAGCAACAAAAGCAATGATACAAATTGGCGCTATAAATACTCAGCAGAAGTTGCAAACACTTAAAAATTTCCCGCCTTAAGCTGCTTCGAGTCATAAACAAATAAGCGGCGTTAAGGGGTTAATGAACTGAAACTTGTCGTCGACGTCGTAGTCAATGAAGAGACAACGCTTGATGCTAATAAAATGCTAATTTTTCTACCGGCTCATCGAATTTTGGATTAACAAACAAATATTTTCATAAACAAGAAATAAAAAAAACTGATTGAAAAAAAATCTCGAGCTGGTTTGGAGCAGCGGCTGTTCTGACGCATAGCAGGCCTTGAAAACGGTCAAGTCCAAAAGTTGCAGCGTGAAAATTAGGGCAAACACTCAATAAAGTATGTACATATTTGAAAATTGGGTTAATTCAACGCGGCTTGATGATTCGCTTGATGTTTTGGGTGCGTCAACTGCACAAGTGAATCAATATAAATGTGCTGTTTTCATGTGTGGAACGTATTTATCTTTGGTTTGCAGAAATGCTGTTTTGATAAGCTTTAGCACGCCATTTGTTTTTTTTTTTAATATGTTAAACTAGTTGAATAGACCCATGCCACATGCCGCATTTGTTTGTAGTTCTATAAATATCAGGGCCACAAAAAAGAGCTGTGTAAATACCTGCATAAACGCGGCCCTAGAAACAGCTGCGTTTCAACCACGAGTTTGGTTTTTTTTTTGCTTCAAATATTGTTATAACAATGGCCTTATCACAGCTGTGGTACAGTACTCAACAAAGCCCAAAGCTTATGGGCTTCTGCCCAAAACATTAATACCAATTTGGTAATCTCAATTCTATGGTCATTTGATAGGCATCAGCGCACATAAATCAAATGTCACTGGGGATGGACCCACAAGTGTTGATGATGCCGAGATTACCATTGAAAGATATGCCGCAAAATAAATGTGCGCAAATTAAAGAAAAACTGCACAGTAAAACCTGTCTTGAAAACTGGAGAAATGTAAGTCTTGCGTGTATGCCATAAATTGATATGGACAGGCATCAGTTATTCCAAACTTGTCGTTCACTTAAATCTCGCAAAAGCGATTTCTGCGCTAATTTCGGAGTGTTCCACTGAAATCTTGCTAAAAGAGAGAAAAAAATGGCCTGACACGCATTTTAATTAAAAGTAAATAGAGAGCAGTATAATAGTATATATGCCACTAATGTTCGCAATTTGTATGGAACGGGCACAAGAACGCTTTGCCCATGCCAAGGAACTTTATTGCCACTGTTTTTTAGGCAGCATTTGTCTCTATGGACTGCAAATTGTTGCAAATACGAATGACGAAAAAAACACCAAATAACTTCAACGAGAACGCTGCACAGTGGAGTGAAAGTTTTGTTCTAGCAGAACTGAATTCAAACTTGAAATTTCGAGCTGCGCCAAGTAAATCTTTGCAATCGATAACGATAAGTGACCTTAAATGCGATCATGTTTTACAAGAATTTATGCCATACTACCTCATTACAAGCAAGTTCTTCTTATAGCTTTAACATTTCATTCCCGAGCTCTACATACAATGTATATATTTCTTGTTAAATAAGATAAGAGATCCTCTCTTTAAAGTCAAGCGTTGTGCCCGGCCTTTGTGCGTTCTTAAGCCATATATCTTTTAAATCTCTCAATATACCGCTTTAATTCTGATCTATGTATATCGATAATTTCGTCTTTCCATGGCTTACTTGATTTCTCTTCAAAAATTTATATTTTTTCTTTCTACTTATAAAACAGCAAGGTTTGGGGTTTCTCTTAGTATTCCTTCGTCAGTAAATATTACTTTTTACTTCCAATCTCGAACACAGAATGTTTCTTTTTATGTCTTCTCTGTCTTTTTTTTTTATGTCTATTCTAAGTCTTCCTCGGTTTATGCAGCTTCTGATGTCACTCAAAGAATTCATCTAAGCCCATTTTCTCTTTATGGAATCCACAATATATTATTTGAAATCATCAAATTTTACTGCACACCGATTTTGATAACTATATATATAGAGTCTATTTCATCGATTCTTTTCAAAATCGATTTTATTCCCAATCACGTATAGATTCTGCTAACAATATAACCAAACTATCGGGGGTAAGGCACTCAATAAGTAGGTTGATTTAGTTTTGGACTCATTATGTGCCTTAAGCTTGCAAAAGAAAATCTGTTTTTTTCCCCCTAGATCGTCTCTATTGTCCACTGTGCGCTGACCTAAATCCCAACGCTTCTCACTGCTGATTCTGCAGTGTTTAATGTAGCAGAACAGGACCAAGCTGGAAGCTACCTAATGGTATATAGCACTATATACATATGCTCAAACTCGGGTTTGCATAGCAATTGCTCATTTGCAGTTGTAGCTTACGGAATGGCCACAGAATAAAAATAAAAAAGTTTGCTCGGATCACATTTTGTTTTTTGCAGTGATAATTAAAACGCTTAAATCAGCGGCAAACGGCAAATGGTAAATTTTGTTTTGTTGCATTGTCGTTAGAAACTTTGCACGACAAACTAACAAAAAACACGACAAAAAGAACAAAATGAGCGAAATGAAACCAACAAAAGTCGACGAAAAGCGCAAATGAAAAGTTTTTGAGGTTTGACATTTGGTCGTGACGTTTTATGTAGCTCATCAGCAGCTTGAAACGGGGAGCGAGTGGGTTTTTTCGGGGGCTACCTCTGCTGCTGTGTGACCCGCATCATTAACTTTGCCTCATGCTCATTATTACAACGTACCTGGGACAAAGAGTATGCGAAACGGAAAATGAGCGATGGACAGACACGTGAAGCTATTCTGGTTTATGCGATTTGGTAAATTGGAATAGGGCACGTTGAGAAACTACAAAAAAAAGGTAGCTATTGTAAAAATTAAGAGAAAAGTAAAAGCTGAATGTTTATGGCGCACTGTGACATATTGTGCTTAAAACGAGGTTTTTATAGCGTAGGAAACATGTTTTCGTTAAGTTGACTAGACGAACTACATGAAATAAAGTGTGTTTATAAGTAAACTTCATTAATGGCTAGTAGAAGTAAGGCAGTGATATTCATTTGAAGTCACAGGTGATATCCAGTAAGACGAGGGACTGGTGGGGTGGGTCAGCTTAGCACTTTGACTGTGGGGTGTTCACTTGCCGACCCATGCGAAAAGGTGCACTAGTCTTCACGACTTACCCTGTATTTCTTGTTCTTTGAGAGAGTCTGTTTCTGAAAACTATAAGATCTTCATTACGATTGGCTTCATTTCACTTGACATCTCATTTTTTCACTTCGCGCTTTTAAATGTTCAAAAAATCACCAAAAACGCGATTTAACTTATCAGTTCTGTCAGATTAATCTTATTGGTTTATCCAAAATCCACAAGAACGGGTTCAGATTGGAACAACCTACAGACTGGATCTGTGATCCAGGCTTCACCCAGGCCAAACAGTTTTTCGGCTGCTAAAATTCTGATATTGGAAATGGTCAAAAACAACTTTAAAATACTGGAAATTGTAGACTAAACATTGACTTGAGTAAGCTATGCATTACTAGCTTGTATTTTTTGTGAATTCGCGGAGGAATTCTCGCAGCAGATACTCGCTGAATGTGATGCACTAACGAGTAGAGGGATGAACTTACCAGGCTGGTAAAAGCTACCAATGTCTAATGCAGCCCACTTGTCAACATCCCAGATACTAGGATTTGTTACACTTAGTGGAGAACAATATATAGATAACTAGTGCATCGGAAATAAGAATTGAATTCTTAGCTGAAAGTATTCAAAATTACTTAGTAAATGAATTTGAAGAAAACGCCAAAAATGAAACTTCGCTTTTTTTTAGTGCTGAACCCAAGGCAATGCCTTGACCCAATTTTAGACAGAAGTTCCACTTTTAAATCTCGTATAGGTTCGATAATCGGAAACTTCAAAGATGTTTCCAAAATTGCAAATTAATCTTTTGTTACCTCTTATTTTGTACCAAGCTCCTTTTTTAACCCTTAACAATATGATAACCATATTTAATCTATGAGTTTTCCATTCTCGCAATTCACTTTGTAAAAGTTTCGTAAAGAATTTCCGCTCCATCTCTGAGAATTCACAAATTGAGTAAGGTTGAAGTTGAAGCAAAATCGAAACATCACGATGTGTATTATAAAATTTAACATGATTGTGTAACTAATAAAATCGTTATTAATGCGAATTTCATTATTACATATTAATAGTTGCGAATTCAATTCTCGAGTTCTGTCAAATTAATTCAATTACCAAAATCCGCCAGAAAGCTTAAGTAATTTGCTCAAAGTGCCCGAAAGTGTTGCTTTCATCTTGGATTAGAAATAAGTTGAATTTAAATTTAATTTGTCCAAAGATTCGCTGCTTTTCCTCTTCTCTTTTTTATCTCTCATCTCTTAATAGAGCTTCCACTGACCACTTATCAATTAGTATAAGAGTTCAAACAACTTTGCAGCACCTTTACTAAAACCCACAAGTATCCCAAGTTCCCAGCTTTAAACGGTTTATCTGTGATCTCTTTAACCATCTTTTGCTTATTTATGGCCCTTATCGATTTAAGGCCATATCTATACAACTTATGTTTTCATCTTAAATAACGAAATCATCATCAATTTAGCAAAAGAGATATTGGGAACCAGATCCATTAACCGCAATTACAGTATGCCATAAACGATGCTGCAGTTGCTCTGACTTGCGGTTTTCTACAACTACGCCAAATGCCCACAACATCCTGCCATTGGCTCATGTGTGTCTACTGAACTAAAGCGGCGCCCAAACTTGCCTCCATTAAAATGTTATTTCCTTATTATTGCCTTAACCTAATCGTATTTTCTTGCTCCCGTTCCCGTGCCATAAAAGTGCCAGAGAGAGCACATTTATAATAAACGACCATATACCATAGGGGACAATTGTTACAGAAGACAATGATGCTGCTGTCCCGCAACATGTGTGACTCGCTGATTGCCTGAGTGACTGACTGACTGACTCAGTGACTGACTCGACGACTTGACTCGCTCACTGACGCGTCGCGACATGGGGAAACGGACTTGCCACAATAAAAAATCATATTTCTATGGCATAAATTTCAAAAGCATACCATTACAGTGGAGCTTACACTCACACAGTTACATGCACATCCAGGTAATACTCGCTCTGGGCTCTCGTTCTTTTGTCTGTGCACCCGAAACTACTCGACTGGAAGCTAACTGACTGACTCTATGCCCAGTACCTGCCACTGCTGCTGCTGCTGCTGTTGTTGCATGCCCCACTTGCTAAGCAGCAGTCATCATAAAGTAAAATTGCAAACAAAAAAAAAAATAACTTTTGTCGAGAGCTTCCAACACTGAAACGCAAGTATTATGATTTCATAATAAGGCACAAAAACACACGCACACAAAAAAGGGGCGTGTGGGCGTGTTCATAACTAACTATGTATGCAAATTGCACAATATTGTGGCATGCTGCGTGTTGCACAAAGGAGCGCACTCTATCGATAAGCAATTGAATGCGATTATTTGACCATATGCTGCCCGAACAGGGCATTGAATAGAGCAAAATCAAGTGATTTTCATTTAGCACTTGGAAAGTTGTGGCACACAAATATGCTCAACTTAATTCGAATGTCAACTTGAGTTCATACTATTTGAGTGTAATTGAATGGAATTGGTGAAAAAGTAAAATAAATACTCGAAGAAGCTTATGGCGTAAAACCTAATTAGAGAAGTACGCAGTTTTGGTCCTGCACGTTATTTAGGTTCAGAAATTTATCATTTATGAATACACTCGCTTTGCTTATCTGCACAGAGCAGAAAACATTGAAGTTCCGAGAAATGGTTTTGGAGATTTTTGAATGACTACAACTTGTGCTTAAGCGAAATAGAGTAAGTTTTTGTCAACTTTCAATGAGCTTTCTAAACGGATTTGCTCAATTTGAGTAAAATGTTCTTGAATTTCTCTCTGTGTGTCTTTGGAATAGCGTGAACATTGAGTTAAATAGCCTTTCCTCACAAAATTTAAAACACAAAGTCGCCTCTGCTCTTTTTGGTATTTTCTAATCTCAAAGACGCTGCACTTTGTTCTGAGGTTAGACAAAAAAACGTAAACTGATAAAATCTTTCTAAAACATTGTTAGTTTTAGATTGTGGAATATTCAGTTTGAGAGTTTCGTCATAGAAAGACTTGAGAGAATGTTTTATTTTGGCAATGCATGGAAAAAGCCTGCTAAGTGACGTCAACTTACTATCTAATGAGTTGGTTAACATCTCTAAGGTACGGGTCTGGCATCATAAGTCATCGATAGCAACAAAAGGCTTTGCGTAAGCCCGGAAAAGAGTTTTTTTCCTCTATTTGGAGACAGGAAATTTATGGAATAAATTTGATCGAAAGTAATTCTAATACTTAGTATAAATGAAGCTCTCTAGACAGAATATTATTTTTCGCATTGCTGATTAGACTTATAGACATGCCTTTAATCCGGATTATTTGCTTTTTTAAGTGAGAAGGCAAAGTTGGAGTCTTGAGCGCAATCATTTCAATTCAGAAAACTTAAACGCGGCTTTTTGAAGTCGTCTAAGATATTCAAACAACGAAAATTTGAACTTCTTAAGAGGCAATTGCACGAAACATCACGGCGCATCTGCCACAACTGGCAGGAAAAACGTGTCATTTTAACGATTGATGTTCTCTCTCCATCTCCTCCTGACGCTAATCCCATCGCAAACGTTTGGACCCATTAGAAAAATACAGCTTACAGGCAGTTCTTCTTGCAATTTAGCTAGCTTCAAAGATAATTCGAAAGATTTGTATTATAATTATACTAACTAATAAACTAAAGCGCAAAAAAAGTTTTCATAAATATTTCGTTAACTTGTGAAAAAGCATCGAAACCAAGAAAATAAAGGTAACGTCGTCGTTGAGCGACCTTTCTTCAAATTTTGTGAGAGTCTGAAATAGCGAAAGAGAGTTCTGTAAACAGCGATCAAAACTCCTCGGCTTATATACTATGAGTAAGTTCAAAAAAAGCTTACAAATGGGTAAAAACTCAGCATTTCGGCTTGTGTGCTCACTCACTGTAGGTTGAAAGTACACCAGAGCAAGCTGGGCATCACCAGCTCCAATACCTGAAGGTGTTTTGAACTGAGGAAGGAATCTTCACAGCACATATTATTTGATTGCGAAGTCTTGGCGAGAAGAATGATCTCTCTTAGGTCGGTGCAGATAAAAGCGGTCGTAGTTGGACGTTATTTATTTTGCAATAAATGTAAATAATTAATTAAACTTAATCAATCGTTTTATGAAATTTTTGATTGTTGCTTGAATATAAGAAAATCCCTATAATTGACCGCTAGAAGATCGATTGTTGGGCGAGAGTACATGATTTATGCAGTTACAAAGTGCCCCAGTCCATCAAGCTCAGATTTTAAAGAGCCTTGACAGTGTTCATATTCAGACAACTTATGGGCAGCATTGTCAAGTAGCATGCTATGCAATTAGCTTAAGTGCTATGCACTTCTACTACTGTAAAACTGGCAAGGTTCTTTTGATTATCAAATATCTAAAATAAAAATGCAATCAATTTAATGTCACCTGAGGGCCACACAGGTTACACTTAAATAGTTATGTAGCACAAAACTACAAAGTGTGTACTTTATGTTTAGATAAGTTCAAATTGGAGCTGTCGATTTGATGATGTGGAACACACACGCCGCTTTGTGCCACGAAATTACTGAGTGCAAAATTATGTTAAACAAATACCTATTACCTAGTTGGTAGTTAATAGTTTTGTGGCTGAAGCTGCGACTGTTATCGGGTTCGTCATGTGTTTTTCCGCTAGACGTTCGTGTTCATGCGCTAATAGCTGCCAACAACAACAAGAACTTGCCACTGCCACAGCCAGACCCCAAGCCAGACGCATGGCGAAATTTGTGGCCAGGCCAAGGCAAATACCTAAATACCTGCTTGATTATTATTTATGACAGTTGGAGCAGTGGGTCCGGTCCGGTCCGTCCTGCTCTGGTCTTGCAACGATGACGCTGCCAACCTTGGCAAATATGCTGCGTTTGCTGCGTTGGCAGCGTTGGCGTCAACGTGTTAGCTGTTTTTGTTGTTGGTATTGTATTGGTTAACTTGGAGCTTTGTCAAGTGCAAACAGAGCAGCAACTTAGTAGAAACGCGGCCCTGGCAACATGGCTCATAAATTTATAGTTGCTACTGCGGCGGCTGTTGCTACTTGCAACATATAAAATATATATCTATGAGTGTGCCTTTGGTGTGTGTGTGTGTGTGTGTATCTGCAACATAATTGAATTAAGCAACTGTGAGTGTGTGTTTGTGTGTGTGTGCAGCGTAGGATAAAATTTTTAATTTATGCTCATAAATAATCAAGCCATTTTCATTAGGCAAAACTAAAGACAAGCGCACATTCTAGACAGCATTACAAAACAATTACAAACAAAAGAACTGCACAGAGTAGTACTCTAGTACATTATGTACAAATGTATGTACATATATATGTGTCCATGCATGTAATTGTAAGCCAAAAACAAAAACAGGATTGTTGCTGGTTGCAGCAGTAAGAAAAATGCAAAGGTAAAAGAAAATGCGCTGCATAGAATGGAAAATGGAAAATGTTTGCTTTGAGATGCGTAAGCAAAATTGTCGGCAATGACAAAGGCAAAAAGACAAACCAACAACACACAACAACAACAAAAACAACTAGGACTGAGCTTAGCAACATTAGCACCGGCGACGGCTTACACTAACACACACAAAACTATGACAGTAGCAATAACTGTAACGAGGTAGCAAAGCTGGCCTTAAGGCTCCGAAGTTATGATACTCTTGAAGGAGTCTATGGCAGAGCGATGTAATGGCTACAGAAGATAAATCTTAGGATTAAAACTAACAAGTGCACCTGTTTTCATTTCGAGTGACAGTAGTAAAAAGGTATCGAAAAAGAGGCAAGAAAAAGATCTTAATTCGCATATGAAGAACTAAGTCTTTCCATCGAAATTGAAGTTTTGTTATAAATGGTTATGTGCATATTCCTTGATGGGAAATATAAAAACTCATTCATTGAATCTTCCGATATGTGTTACTAGCAAGTTACAAGTACCATTAGAGATTGACTTATCAACATTGAAACCATTTATAAGTTCTTCTATACACCCAAAAGATAGTTTTTGAAAGCATTAATGAAGATCTAATGAAAATCTGAGAACCAAAACATTAATCTATTATATAAATGAACTAAGGAACTTTTTTGAACCCCTTTTTTGTCACCAATTATATGGAAACAAATATGGGTGAAACTTATATTACTGTTTAGGGAATTTTAATAAGACTTGTAGAATATAAGTTTTAATCATATATGTTGCCAAATCATAGGTAAAATCAATAAAAAAAAAAACTTTTATGTTGAGATTTCTTTTGAATTAGAAAATTCATGGAATTTACTTTGCAGTCGGGAACCGACTACGGGGATACCACTAGTATACATATAATCTGACTCGATGGGTATCGAAACACGTAGCTGTAGACGATTTTCAAGTGTTTTTTCCATTTGAGTAAACGACATGAACGAACTTTACGAAGCTTACGAAAAATCGCAGAAACTTTTGACATTGAGGCGAAACATAAGACAAAAAAATCATGTGCACTCTGAATTTCTAAGTACGGAACACTACTTTCGTGTGACGCAACTGCATAGAGAAAGGGGCAGACCCAATAGCTTATTGGGCATCTAGGAGCGATGAATATCCCAATATTTCAAACTTGCTCTAACAATTTAGGCTCATAAATGCAAATGTAAAAAAAGGTGTGTTCCTAAAGTATATATTAGTAATAGTTTCAAAATATTGTTTTGAGTGACACATCGATAGATGGATATTTCAAAAAATTCATATTTTCGATACTGCGATATTGTAAATTTAAAAATTTCGATATAACAAAATACAATACTTTTAAAAATAAACTGAGATAGCTTCCAAAGTTAAAAACTTGAATATTTAAGCTGTTAATGTAGCTATGAACTGAATCATCGTAGGTGCCACGTTGTCTGCTGTCCATTACAAGCATCCTGCCAAAATGTATATACCCTACACTTTCTCTAGAAAAGGGCATAGTAGCTGTCAAGTACATACAAATTTACATTAGTGAAATGGCTAGCTAGAGCAGGCTTATTCTGGATTGGTTTGTTGTGGGTTGAATTGTGAAACTATGCGCTAAAAGTACAAATTTTAAGAAGAAAATTTGTAATTCCCGACGGCGGCAGCGCAGCAGCAGAGGGGCGTTATAATAAAAATAATAATAATAATATAATAAAATATGAGAAATGTAATAAAAGAACGCTAAACGCAAGAGGCGAGAGCAAGCTCAAGTGGCAATGGCAAATGCCGCGTAATCATTTTCAAGCTTTAAGTGGGTAAATAAAAGAATATAAGTATACATTTTGTTGGTAGGGGGGAAAACTCTCTCAAAAGTGTGCACACAGATACACACGCATACAGATGGAAACATAGATACATATATATATATATATATATAGTGACTATGGCACAAGCTGTGCAAGCACGATATTGCGTTGGCTTTCTGTGAGCGTGTGACATTCGGAACAGTTATGCCAATAATAATAACCACAACAACAACACTAACAACTATTTGCTACCAAAAACAAGAAACTGAAGCAGCTAAAGAAATAAGGCCAACGATGCTTGGTCTTGGTAATTGTAGACAAGTCAAGTTGTTGTTGGCTAGCACTTGTCTCGATACAGTTATTTGTTGTTGTTGTTGTTGTTGTTGTGCGGGAGTGCATGAGCTTCCATAAGGTTAGATACAATTTCAAGGCAATACATATTTCGCCCGTGCAAACAACATTTCGGAGACTTACTGTGTACTACTTATGCGCCATCGTTTAAAAGTCATTAACGTTTTATGAACAGCAAAAGTTTCGCTGGGCGACAATGCAGCAGTTGCTGCAGTCAATCAAGCACACAAGCATACATAGACACACACACTACCACATACAGAGCCCAACACTTGGCCATGAGTGGCAGAAACAAGTGCAACAGCAAGCGAGACGACAGCTATGTGGCAAGCTTAACTATATGAAAAGGCCACAAAAAAGCGACCACAAGTTCACAAAATGCGACACAACGAAGCTTAAATACACTTTTGGGCCTCTGGCCCTTCTCTCTCTTTTTTCACGAATTGGATTTCGTCAATTTGCACTGAGTATCTTTTGCATTTTCAGAATTTCAGAAAGAAGTTCCCTGCAATACACTTAACTTTGAAAGTAATTGGCAGACATCTTAATCAAGCGATTCTTAAATCGAAATCAATGTGTCCCGAAAACTCCAATATTTGAATACGGGTGAAACTTGTTTAGTAGAAGACTTTTTACTAAAGCAAACTAGGATCGAGCTTTTTTATATCAATTTCTTATAGACTTTCTAAAGAACTTAGCTGCAATGCTATCTTACCAAATAGATTTGAAAGCAGTGCCAGAAGTGTCAATCAACCGAATTTCAGACCAAAATCAATATGTCTCAAAAACTCTTAATATTCAAACTTAAAAGCCATACTGTAAAAACCAACACCCAAATATGGTCATTGGCATTCGCAAATTAAGTCGCATTTACGTACTTTTTCCTTTTAATATTTCTTCCTAATTTTCAATTCTCTCATAAAATCTCTATTGATATTAGAATGCATTCTAATATGAAGCAAGTCGCGTAGGGTTGAAGGCGAGACAACATACAGGCGATATTACCGTGACATCAAACGGTGCAGATACGAATCACACGGACACGCCTGAATATCTCGCTTCGTGTAACAGGCGCCTTAGCGATTTCGCAAACTGTTGAAAAAAGAAACGATTTTTCTTCAACAAATCGCGTCCTAACCACGAATATAACATGACATTTTCCGAAATTTAATATTTAATACAATATGGTTTGAAAACACATAACTCGTCATCTGGGTAAATACAGTAGAGGTAGTCATCATAGTTACAGTGATATGCAAATGTGATTACTATGCCTTTATAAAGCTATTTTCACGGTTAGGACTCGATATATAAAAAATCTTGGGTTAAAAAAACAAATGAACGAAAGAGTTGTTATTTATAGCTGGTAAAACATACAAAGTCAGATATAATAACACAAGTGCGTCGATAAGAAAATATATCTGACATCTGTTTTTCATTAACATTACAGCGCCGCGTTTCTTATCAGTAAAGCCCCATAAAAAGTCGCTATTGTTCAGAGCATCACTTAAACTAATTTTTTTTGATATAGAAACTTATGTGTATTTCACATGAATTACAAATTTGTATAAACTTTAATTCTAGGAATTTCTGGCTTTAGTTTTTATAACGCACACACGAAAACGCAAGGGCGATTTTACTTTTGCGAAAGAATAGTTACGAAGATGCTAAACCCGTTTAGTAGTAGTAGTAATAACGAATGTAGAACTTCTTTATTGTAAAACAAAAGGTCATGCATTATATATTTTACGCTAATGTGAAAATGAATTAAGAAGGGGCGGATATATCAATTCTGCAAAACTCACTAGTTTCTAGTAAGGTTCGGTTCTTGGGCTCAAGCCAATTATGTGCTTTGGTTCAGCGAGCATCTGGTTCCGCTTTCGGCGAAAAATTTGTAATTTCGTTGAAAATTTTTGGGAATGTACGAAAAATAAGTCTGCAGAGTATTAAGAGTATATATCATATTAGAAAATATCTTTGCCTGCAATATCTAGGAATATGTACAAATAAGAACATTTGCCGATTTCCAGGTTTTGAAGCACCTGGAGTCACGATCAAAGAATCAAACTGCAAAAACAAGAGGATGTTCGGATTACATGCCATATATATTTGCAAAATGCAAGTGCAAATCCGTTCTAAAGCGCGCTTAGGCACTTTTCTGCTATCAATCATATTTGTCTATCAATCAAATCAAAAAAAAACGATAAAAGCAGTCAAAAATAGTTCACTGAGTAACTTTGTTGCATTGGAAATGCACAAAAATCTAAATATTTATGTAAATTTGCTGCTGCCACGCCTCTCTAGTTAGCTTTGTGACTCCGCTTTGAATAGAGCATAACAAGCTTACTGTGGGGAAATCTATGTAGCGCCGGGCAGCATCATTTTTTTGTGTGTTGGTTTGGTTGCTGTAGCTTTTACAGGTGTATGTGTGAGTTTGGTTTTGATGTTGCTTAGGGGAATTGCGCGTTGATGTCGATGGCTTTCTCTCCAACAACTTTGGCCATTGCCATTGCCGGATTGCTACATCTGCACTTGCGATCTCTGCATATTAAAAGTGGAACTGTCTGTCCCTCTAGCTATTTAGGCACAGTAAAACGGCAAAGAAACAGCACTTTATTTTTTATTGCCTAGTCGCTTTTATAGCTTCATTTGCCTTAACATCAACTACAACTGCTGCACCAGTTCCGCTGACCAAAGGCAATTACAGTGGGCGGACGAACGTCTGTCAGCGTCAAATTAGAGGCAGCAATAAAGTGCAAGGCAATCACTGTAATAAGTATGCATCACAGACCCTAACTAATGGCCATTGCATGTGTGTGTACAGGTAGCTGATAAGAGTCAGTTGGCAACAAACAAAACCAAACACCTGACATTAATTACAGCTGTAAGCCCATGCTAATGTAGCTGGTTCCACTGTGCTACGGGCAACTGATAAAAGCAGTACATTTGCAATGCAATGCAGCAATAATCCGTAAATGTAAGCGTAGCAAAACATAAGATAAGCAACAAAGACGGGAAAAACAACAAACCTGTGAGAGCAGAAGAAATGACGCCAGAAAAAAAGAACAGAATTGCAACTGCAACAGCAATAACACTAATAAAAATAAGTGGGCCGGCTACAGACAGGACAGCCCGACCTTAAAATACGCTCTACAATCGAAAATTATTTCGCCGTTCTCAACCGATTTTGATGTGAATTGAAATATATTTTGCGATAGATTAAATCCCATAAGTCAAGTTTCAACTTTGAAAAAGGGAAGGTTTGGGTTAAAACAGTGGAAGTATCTTTTGGCCTACATTAGATTTGGTGTGTGCATTGCGGAACTGATCATAAATATTCATGTATTCAGAAAGTGCATTCAGTTCTAAAAAAGATGGTGCAATTTGACACTATTTGATTTCCGAATACTTCGATGCATTGATCAGCTTCATCAAAATCATAAATCTGCATGTATCCAGAAAGTACATTCGATTCTATAAAAGATGGTGCAAATCGATACTACATATTTTATTTCCGAATACTTTGATAAAGTCATACGTGGCAGTAAGACCTGAGACAGATTTGATAACGTCTTGCTATCTTATACTCTCAATATAACTTTTGAAGTTACGCAGTTGACAAAACAATCCTGTTTGACATAACCAATGCTGGCTTGCCGTTAGTTCTTCGCTCATTAAAAATCATATTGCACGTCGTTGATGTGAAACTTTATTCTTGTGTGTCAGACGACAGCGTTTGGAGTAATCTTCAGTATAACCTAAATAACTTTTTTAACGTTTTAATCATAATTTAGCTAATCATCTCAATACGAATTGCGACAAGTGCAAAACGATGAGTTTTTTCTTTAACTGTTGTCTCTTATTACCATTATAAACTTGGTAATTTCCAGCTTAGCAGAGTTTGTACTTTAAAGACCTGAAAACTCAGCTCATTCAAAGGCATTCTTAAGTCCGTATGTCATCAAAAGTTTATTTACATTTATTTTAGGAATGCAACCTTAGAATTTTGGTCACTCCAACAAATTTGAACCGGTAAAAAAGTCTAAAGGCGCCTGTTACACGAGGCGAGATTTTCATTTGTAATATTGAGCGAGATTTTGAGAGACAATTTTTAACTTTCGCCCTTGAAAATCTAGCTTCGTGTAACAAGCGCTAAAGGATTACATTCCTATCAAAGCTTATGGCACGGGAAAATTTCAACACACCGAATTGTCTATACTGGTATTTCGAGTCCTTTCGAATGAGGTGATGTGCTCGAAACTAAGAAGCTTTTGACTTTTCTTTTAACATAGCAAGACTTGTCCAATTTGAGTTTCCTTAGTAAGCTTTTCCCTTTTTTTTTACGAATAAATAAGTACTGCATTAAAGTGTACACAAAAAAAAGAAACCTGTGGGAGCAGAAGAAATGATGCCTGCAAAAAAAGCGAAATTGCAACAGCAACAACTAAACTACAAGAAAAGTCATGTTGCAGCTATAGAAGATGCTGTTGCATCGTCCGTCGCATCGAGTTTGGGGCAGCAGAAAGTTCTGCCACAACATTGATTTATAGACGAACCGGTTTAATTGACGTCGAGGTCAAGACAAGACGAGACGCATCCACAAAGTAGTAGTAAAATGCAGCTCTGCAGCGGCAACAGCGTCAGAATGCTCAATAAGAATCAAGTTCAAGCCAAGAACAAACGCACACATATACTCTTCCAAACGACTTTTAGCGAATTAAGACTCACTTTAAGCTTAAAACAATATGCACATAACTACATATTGCAGCTAAAAAGGTGTTATCAAAAGGAACAGACTTACCCAGCAGCCGCTTAGTGACGGCTTTTGTCCGGTTTTTATACTTTTTTATAAGTTAAGAATTCCTGTGAAGCACACGAAAAAACTTGTATAGTAGTTGTTGTTGTTGTTTTTCTTGTAGTGTAGTTGCAAAGTTCATGGCACGGACACGACGAACACAGGATTATCTCGCTGTGTATGGGTTTATGTGTGTGTGTGTGTGTAAGTAGCAGCGGCAGCAGCAAATTTCTTTGAACAACATAAAACACAAAATGCACAAATGGAAACCGGAGCCGCTTTATTAAAGCCAAAATGTACAAGTTTTGCTTTTATCTCGTGGCATTGCCTCTATGTGGGCGACCCGGTTTATTTACCACGTACGTGTGTACTTATATGTATGTATGTAGTACTATTTATTCATTACGGGCGCACATTGCCGCGGCCGCGCCTGCTGCACTTTCTACTACTACGGCTACTACTATTTTAGTATTTTAGTAGCACGTACTAATTTGCAGCAAATTTGTTTTTATTTTTTATTATTTGCACGCACTTTTCGAATAAATTTAAATAAATTTCATTTTGCTTGGGATTTTACTCACTTTACACTTTTGTATTTCTTTTTTACTCTTTTTTCGTTGCGTTAAATATTTTATGCGGACGCGACCAACAACAGCACAGCAACGCAGCAAAAAGCAATTTACTCATCCACTTTACTCGTCACTCGCTAGTTAAGCAAATTACTTAGCCAATCAGCTGTGCAGCGATATGAAAGTGCTATCGATAAGAGTGTTATCGGCGGAACAGTGTTGAAAGTGTCAGAAATTTGTTTGTACCGTGTGCAAAGCTGATTGCTATGTCAGGCGTTTGGGCGCCTTTTTAAAATTCTAAATTAACGCTTAAGAGAAATTAGCTTCATAGTATTTAATATAAAAATTAAATGCCTAAGGAACATTAATTTTATAATCGTAAATGATATGATGGTTATATTGAAGTGTATAAGTCTAGACTATCAAAATATCGTATCTGCGAAAAGACGAGTTTTTACATTTGCACATAACATATAATAAGTTCTACAAGGGCAGTCTTCTTCAAAACTTTAGCGCTTGTGCATTAACTAATTATAAATTTCTTTTCCATTTTTAACGTTAATCAATCAATGGTCCTATGAAATTTGTATCACAACAGACAAAAAATATGACAGTTATCCTTACTTCCAGTACAATAAAATAAACATTACTCATTTACCATAACAAACGCAAAAGTACGGACCATACTAATGCTGCATTCTTCCAAAGATTACTATCGTAGAGCTGCCTCAATCACTTTCTGCCAATTGGGGAAGCATTCAACTCGCACCTCAACCAGAAAACTACTCCACTGGGGACACATTATTAATATGCTGACCTGCACAGCTAAAAGCCGGCATTTGACCTATAATGGCAAATCCTCATGCCCAAAGCGGTCAAAAGATTGCTGGATATCTTTGAAAACAGCGTTGTAATGTTGCATAAATCGATAAACCTGCTCAGGGGAACCCAAACTGGTGATCAACAATCAAATTAATCCAAAGCTGGCGACACTCTAGCTAGAAATATTCACTCGGCGAAAGTAAGTGGCAAACTAATAGAGCAATATAAAACAACAAGGTTCTTCTTTTCGGCGTAATATTTATAACGGTGCATTTCCCCAGGGGCGGGAGTGGTGGATCAGGGAGTGGTGGATACTCTGCATGACATTGAAAAACCATAACCAAGAAGAGAACCTTGCCAGAAAGGTCCTTAAGCACTTTAGCGTCTACTCCATCGAAAACAGGAGCCTTTTTCTCTTTCACGCTACTGATCGCTGGGCGCATTTCGTCTAGCTTGATATAGGTTTAGAGACTGTCCTCTTTTCTTTAAATTAGAGAATTAAATCGATGACTTTCTTAATACCTCGCTCAAATTTGGTTGCACTCCGCCATTCTCAGTACTAAGCCTGTGGGGTATAAAGAAGACGACTCCTTATATAATATATATAAAACATCTGTGGTCATATGGAAGAGTAGCTTAAGTCGGCATAAGAAAGTGTTGAGTTATTGCGTTCTGAACCTTTATACGGTTCATAACAAGTCATCTTCCTTTTTTAAATCTCTCATGAACAAAAAAGGAATGGTGACTTGTAATGACTTCTATGAAGCTCTAGAACGCAATACCGCAACATTTTTTTATTTCGACTTACGCTACACTTCTTCTCTTCGGTATGTACTGCGTTCAACTTCAATACGCAGGTTTTAGTGAAAGTCCGTCTGCATAGCCAAAATGCTCTGAGAACAAGTTCGGTGGTCACGGTTCAAAAGGTTCTAGGCTTATATATGGAGGTGGGCTCATTGCGTAACCCTCTTACGTTACTTCGTGAGCTGATTTCTACAATTCGTAAACAGCTTGGTCTCTCTTAGACTGTAAGAGGTTTTGTGGTTAGGGTTTAGGAACTCACCAAGTAAAACAACCCTCCCACAAAACGATATAGAAAAGCTCTGATTAGCTTAACAACACTATCAGCATAAAGATCAAAAGGATATTCTGTTTTGGTAGAATCTCACACGTTACACGAATCGGACACACATACTTCCAGGTTTGTGCAATTTAATGCAGTTGCTCTTGGAATGTTTGAGAGGAAAGTGCTCCGTAAGATCTTTGGCCCCTTAGGCGTTATAACAACATCTATAAGCTCTACGAAGCCATTGGTATAGTGAAGCGAATTAACATCTAGCGGCTCCTTTGGTTTGATAATGTTGTGCATACGGATGATGAATCTCCTGCGAGAAAGGTCTTCAATGCGGCTGTTGAAAGGAGGCGACTAAGGGGTAGACAATGACTCCGTCGGAAGAGCCAGGTAGACTAACAAACTTTGCTATAGCCAATTGTAGAATGCTCTACATCACGCCGTAACCTGCTAACGAGTTGTTATGGCTAGTCAAAAATAGAAGAATGTCGCGATATACGCAGTATCATAATAAGCTCTTGATGTGAGTAAGACCGACTCGTATGCCGTCATGAAAATCTGTTAGTACGCTCGGTTGGTGTTACGCTAGACTGTTGTTACGCTTATTTGTGATGTGTTGATAGCGTCCACAAGAGAGCGAGAAGGTTGCAATTGGCAGTGAGAGCAAAAAGAGAATACATTCTTGTTTGTTTTTATCGTCTGCGCGTTAGCATATGTGCACGCTAGATGGCGCCACAACATATTTACCTTCCTATAAATAACACATTTTCTAACTAATTTATTGTTTATTTATATTTAAAATTTCATTTGAAACACATTTTAATTTTCGTCGTTTTCTAACTTTTACTCTGTAACTACCAAAAATATAGTAAATATTGTAAAATTCTATGTTTTTCGATTTTATTTTGTATTTATACTGGACGTATGCAAGCCTTAAACCAAAATAGAAATACGTAAATAAATAACTTAAAAGCAATTTATACAATGACTTTTTTGTCGTTTCAATTTAGCAAAATTATTTTAAAAACTTTAAAACAAAAATGTAAATAGATTCGAAAACATAAACATGAAAATCAGACAAAATAATGAATTTAGCAAAAACTAAAATGAAAACATTATTTTGCGGCGCGTGTAATTAATTTTTTATAGTTAGCTACTAATTATAATGCATAATTTAATAACTGGTTTATTTTGGCGAGCGAGCCTGACTAATCTTTTGCTTCTCCGCCTCCGTAAACTCCAGGATGCTCTCAATGGCCTGCAAATGACCTTGCGAGTTCTCCTTATCCGTTAGGAAATAGTAGACGGCGCTCTTGAGGAACTGCAACGTAACTTCCGGATCCACATGGGTGCGATTCTTTTGCGCCTCCATTAAGCGACGATAGATAGTCTGTTTTTGCATTTAGTGGGTTGTATTTTTTTTAGGTTATGGTTAGTGTAAAAAAGAGAGTGCAAAAAGTTGGGAATTAGTACGCAGTTGCACAAAAAACAAAAGTGAGGTTAGGTTGCTTATAAGAAAGTATAAGTTAAACGTATTTACATCAGTTTTAAACATTGGTGCTTAACCTTATGAACAATTAGGTCTATGTATATGAAACATTGAACATATGTATTTATGAAGTTATAGGAAATGCTTATATAGGGCGCTTGGATATATATGTATGTAGTATGTTACTGGGAAGAAAGTTTCAAATGAACCACATGCTTACTATGGATAGTACTTAGGTATTTAGCTATACATGTTATTAGGTGTGGAGTTGCTAAGGCCCAACTCAAAGATCTTGATGTTGGTAACATCAGCGTCTTTCGCAAGTCTTGGACTGAATTATGGCTAGCTTTGTTTGTGTGTGTGTACGATAGTGTATATGTATAGCTTAGTAAACAGTTCAAAAAAACATACCTTCCAGTTCTAAATACTAGAACAAAAAGTGTACTCTTTTGACGAAATAACCAAGGTTACTTACAAACCAAAGAAATACCAGACCGTAACTTTAGAAATATACAAGAGATATGGCAACACTCCACACCAGCAAAGCCTTTGCGTAGTTTACCCTACAGCGGGCCGAAAAAAAGTATTGGAAAAATATACCATCTATTTTAAAACTTACGCTATGAGTAACTCGAAAGAAAAAACGCATTTTTTTATGATCTCTCATAAAACTCATAACTTTGGCATTTGATGCTTGATTTCTATAAATTATATAAAAGCCTCGAAGATAGGTACATTGCTTTTCAGAGTTTCGAATACATTGACTAAATTACAAAATTTTCTGAGTAGAGACGATGAGATCTCGGCATTTTCGAAAATGGCAAAAATCTAAGGAAGAGTTTGTCAACTCCGAATTTCAGAAATACTGAAGAAGGTGAATTCGTTCTAGACTTCCAGTTACTTTAACCAAATTTTTAACGATTTTTTGAACAAATGAAAAAAAAATACTTTAGTAAAAAAGTTAATACTAAAAAAGTAAAAAATTTACAGTTCTTAGTAAAAACGAATAGTTCCAGAGTTCCTGATTCTTTGACTGAATTTATGCAGAATTTTTAAGAAATGAATAAGTAGGAAACGAAGAGCTCCTTCTAGAGTTCCTGATACTTTACTAAATTTTCACACTTTTCGAAAAGAGAAAAAAAAAGATAGTTCTAGAGTTCTAGATACTTTCTTTAATTACTTTTGCAAAATAAATAAGTTTAAATTAAAAAAAAAAATTTATCTTTCACAACAAAAATACGAAAATTGTTGGGTTCTTTATAAGATTTTGAAAGTTTTATCCGATTAAAAATGTATATTAAGAGTTCTGCCCTAAAAATTTCAGCAAAATAAGATCTATTCAGAAGTCTCGAGATCAATCAAGAATTCTGAAGACTATTTTAATAACTTTACACAAAAAAAAAAGTTCTTAACTTTCTCATAAGATTTCAAAAAAATTCTCCGAAAAAAAGTTATATTATTGTATATCTCCTAAAAATTACAGTTAAAAGAGTCCTGTCCTGAAACCTGGAGAAACAAGAATTCTAAAGGATTTTTTGAAGTTTATTCCAATAATACTTTCTTTTTTGAAGAATATTTGTTTTATTTTTTGAAGACAAAAATTGAGAATCGTGCTTCGAAAAATGAATTTAGAGTTCCTATTAGCTAAATTTAAGCTTCGAAGTTTATTTCCAATACAGTTTTCTTAAGTTTGAAGCATATTATTTGTTGTTTGTCATAGAATGAGTATCTGAAATAGTATTGCTTTAGAGAAGTCTTGTATCATTATCCGATTATCGCTTATATGAAATTTCGCTTACAATCAAAAAATTAAGCTGTACTGTCGCTATTGAATATAAGCGATATTTACATATTAAGCAACAAATGCCAAAGTTTTGCCCAAAAAATTCATTTAGACAGTTTTTAGGGTGGTCCAAAAATGTTGTTGTTTTTCGAGCACTCACTACATAAGTTTTCAAATAGGTGTTAGTTTCTTCACATTTTTTATTGGTTTGGATACCGACACGGCTTACTGTACCCAGCTCCGAAACCCAAGCCCAAACCAGCTCCAAAGCCATGACCAATGACGGCGCTTATGTAAAATGAAATGTTTATGTTTTGGGGTTACACACAGATGAAATACCAAATGTTCGACTTCCAATGTTTGATGCAAATTATAAAATAAATAAAAAACTATAATAAATTTGGAATTTCTTTTGAAAAGAAACTAAAAATTTGATTTTTTTTTTAATACAATTTAGTTTTGTTGGGGATATTACAAACCTTACGCGCGCCAAGAACCCACAAAGAAATCGCCTCTTTTGCAGTAAGGAGAGCATGATTACTGCCGCACTCACTCACTCTACATTCTGCTGCCTACAAAAATAGTTTTGGTTTTGTTATACGACAAAAAATAGTACATAGAGTTTTGGAGAAAAGAAATTGCCAAATAAGAGCGTTAGTTTTTGGGGTTAAATCAAGCGAAAAGGGTTACTTTCAAATTCGATCTCTCGGATTAATAAGATTTTTACACTTTCCGATTACTTTGTGAGTAATCGATAAATAACTGTTTTGGTGTTTTTCATTAGTTCATCTCTGGAGAACGAATAAAGATAATTGAAAAGAGTTCTGACTAAGTTTTCTACTAGTTTCGTAGCCTTTTCTTTAGTAGTTCATTTCTGTGAATGAATAACGCTAAATTTAGCTTTTTCAACTTCGATACATTTTGGATTTACTCAAAACTGAGTTTGAAGCAGTTTGATTTTTAGAGCATCAATTACACGTGGGAATAAAATGGATAGCAAACAGTGACGTTATCTAAAATATAGCTTAAACGAAAAACTTTTATGTCACTGCATACGAATATATTTCACAGTATTCGAGATAAATTTAATGTTTATAGTTTAAATAAAGCCAAAATTATACACATTTTCATTATCTCATATCTGAAAGCAATGAGTGAAGTCTTTTTGCGAACATTACGAGCAGTTTTTCAGAAAAATCGTTTATTGACATTCAAAAAAGGACCGATTGGGATTAGTACTTTGTTGTTGTTTCCTCATTTTTCGCGATAAGTACTATTTCTGTTTTGAAAATTTAAGATTTTTGGCTTTATTTACAGAAACCATTATTCAATTCACGTTACTCGTTCTCAAATTATAACTTCCTAAGAAAGACCAAAATCTTAATTTATCGTTTACTCACAAAATAATCGCAAATCGACTAAAAATTGTGTACACCGCATATGTACAAATCTTAGAATTTCGAGCGATAACATTAAAAAGTGTTCCGTTTCACTAATGTTACAACCTTTTTGGCAGCTTTTTGTGCTAAATCGCTACAAACAATAAATCATTTAAGTCAAGTTTTAGTCAAAAAGGAAATATTAAGAATTATTAAAACATGCATTTAAACTGTGTTAAGCTAACGCGTAAATCATAACAAAATGTTAGTTAACTGTACTTTTATAACCATGCGCTCCTCTACGTGACTGTACTTTGCTACTTAAGAAGTCTTTCGAACAACGCAAACGCAACGAAATGGCATGAAACAAATGAAACAAAGACAAACAAACGTTTAAGCTGCAGTTCAAATTAAATGTGGTTTTTTAATTTGCTCATGAAATGTTTATATATATATATATATGTATGTTTAGGCATAGTATGTATGTAAATACTTAAATTAAAAAACAAAGTAAATAAATAACGCGCATTTCAATTAAATGCAGCTTTTTCTCAGCTCGAAAAAGCGCCAAATCAAAATGACACGTTTTGTAGTGTTGTAAAAGCACATAAAACTCATGTGTCGCTTGTAACTAAAATGTAAATTTTTGCGAGTGTGTATGTGTGTGTGTGTTGGTGTCTTGATGAGTCGCTTCTTTTCACGATGCAACAAAATGCAACACACAAAATAAAACCGAAAATAATATAAGAAATATATTAAAGAATCTTACGCGTATGTTCTCTAATTCGTCCTGTGTGCTTTGCAGCTGATGCAGCAGCTCATTGATGGATACCTTGCTGTCCGGCTGACGGTGCGCCAGTTCCAAAGCCTAAGAAACAGTGGCATGAAACATGAGTTACAATAAATAATAACAACGCGCACAACTGTACCTGATCGGCACGCGTTATGCGCTCCGCCTCCTGTCCCTGCTGATACATATGCAAATACATTTTGTTCTGCTTCTCCTCATGCTCCATCAGCTTGCGCTGCAGCTCCTCCAGCTGCTTCTCCAGTTCACGTATGCGCTCCTTGGCATGCTCATAGTCCGGCACTATGTCCGCATAGCGTGTATTGCACTCGGCCAGCTTTTGCAGCAGCGCCTCCACTTTATCATTATGGGAACGCTTCAAGTCGCTGGTGGCGCTATCCTGCGTTCTGATCAGTTCCTCTATGCGTTGCTCGTACATGCGTATCAGCTCCTGTCGCTGCAGCTCATAGTTGTCCAAGCTATTGGCGCCGCTGTCGCCTACACAAGCCGCATCCGGCGTAGCGCAGCTCTCACCATGAGCGCCCGAATCATGCTGCGTTTGCGAGTCCTTTGAATGCACTGATGACAGATCCTCAAAGTGTCCGGAATCGGCATAGGAGCTCTGCATCTCGGCTGACATTTGCATTGTTTGCAGCTGCTGTTGCGCCTGCTGATGCTGCTGCTGACGTGCCAAATGACGCGGACTGCACTTGGCATGCGCCTCATCCACCATGTCCACTATGGGTGAAACATCTTGAGAGGTCTTAAGCTCGGCTTCACGCACGGTCACTGCATCAGAACTAGCCGAGCGCTCCTCTGGCGAGCTGAGCGAAGCCTTAAAGAGGCGCAGCTCTACCACCTCACGTGTTAGACGCAAGATTTCCGTATCCTTTTGCTCCAGATCCTGTCGCGCAATGCACAACAGCTCCTTGAGGCGTCTTATCTGACGCTGCGCGCGCTGCGTGGGCGTCAAGTAATCCGCGCCCACCTGCCCCGCATAGTTCGAGCAGTGCACCACATATTTCATCTTGCGGCCGCTAAAGGTGGTGCCATTTCTGTGTGGCATGAAAACATAAGTTTAAAAGGGTTTAATGCTTGTAAGATTTGTAAACACACGCACCTGGCCACATAGGGATGCTCACAGCTCATGGTAGAACGACCCGAGGTTGTAGTCGCAAATGAGTACATAGAGTCTAGATCATCATCCAAATAAGTGCTGGGCGAATCGGGCGTGCCGGGCGGCGTCTTGGGCGAGACCTTTGTCTCATGCACCGTGGACAGCTTGCTGTTGGGCGTGCTTGTCGTGCGCTGATGATGCTTGCCACAATGCGCTTGGCGCACGCAGCTATGCGGCTGCTGCGCTTCGTTACCAACTGTGTTCGCTGTCGTCAGCGATGTAGTCGCTGGCGTCTTGGGCGTCTTCGGAGACTTGGACGTACCATTCGCTGTTACCGTAGCCGTCTTGCAGCTTGTCGTTTCTTTACTGCCGCCGTTCAGTTCCAAAGACTGTAAATGAAGTTGGCAAATTAGCAAACTTCGTTATAGCATAAGTATCTATTTATCTGTTTATCTCTTAAATTGTATCTTTTTGTCTTCTTCTTTACTTTCCCAGCTGCGTTGTTGGCCATTTTCTAATTTCTATATATAAAATTCGCATGCTGCGTCGTTGCTCGCTCACTCGTGCATGTCCAGCACAGATTTGGTTCGAACTGATTCCAAAGTGGCTTGTGAAAATTACCAAGACTTATCTGGGCGGAGGGTTCGGCGGAGCGCTGCTACAACGGCGTAACGCAGTAACGCCCCAAAAAACTAATTTGTTGCTTTACATTTTACAAAACATTTTGCACCACAGTTGGTACTTTCATTGCGGGTCTGCTCTGATCTGGTCTTTCTATGCAGCCACCATTCGATCGCCATATCTCTAAATCTCTCTCCGCTTCTGTTTGTCTGTCCAATTGACTGGTAACATTTTTGTGGTCAATTAACTGCCCATTAGTGAATACACTAGACATGGCTTGGACCACCACCAGCAAGTATTTATGTAAATTTGTATCTTATTGTAGCTACTTGCTAGCCCTGAGCTATCTATAAGCCACTTTGCGGTTGAATAGTGAACGGAACCGCTGACGCACGCCTTGGAATTTTGTCCATCTAGGGGAATAGTGTTCCATGGAGCTTGACTGCATTACTATTGGGCGTTATACACTGTCTTAGATCTTTCAAAATAAGTCGAAGGGTTGCTGAATCAACCTCTGCAATAAGTAAGGAAGGGTGGCGAAGGTTCGCCATCAAAAGGCTTAAGCCCTTATGATAATTTTGTCCACACCTTAATAGCAACTCAGATGAGTGCATCTCAATCAGGGATTCAAATCGAAACGTATTTTGATTACGGCTACGATTACGATAATACCGGTACTATTTCGGCTTTCTTTTACTTTCCCGCAAAAGAGTATTGCGATTGGTCAAAAAACTATATCTCTAATTATATATTTTTTAGCAAGCTAAATTATTTTCTATCGTGTTGGGCATGTCTTCAAAGAGTTTCCTATTGAATTTGAGCACTCTTGTCGCTATAGTTGGGTCGCCAGAGAAATAATAAGAGTAAATAATTTTCGAAATTTTTTTGTTTGTTGTTTAAATTTGTCCTAGCTAATTTCGGTTGTTTTGATAAACGTGCGCAAAAACTTGAGTTGGTTATCAACTGTTTATTTTTTATGAATATGTATTCCAAATTTGCACATACACTGCGCGTCATTAGAATAGAATCAATTTCTTAAGATTTTACAAGTAGCAAAATAAAAACAAAATGTATGTATGTTCATGTGAACAAAAAAAGCCGAAACCGTATCGGTATAAATATACCGATTTCAATTCGGTTACTTCGGAAATACAAAACCGATTAACGCCTTTTGGTTTTACAAAAAATTTAATTTCGGTTACAATTTCGATTTCAAAATTCGATCGGTTAACGGTTACCTTTTTTTCGAAAATTTATCAAATTTCAAAATGTTTATGAGTAAAAAAAACGTTAAATTTTTCGTTTATCAATCTCTTAACAGATAAGTCTTCGATTACATTATGTTAACGATTTGACGTATAAGAAAAGCGGCTATAGTTTCAGCCAAGCAGTTTGAGGATTTCAGCTAAGTTATGTTTTAAATTACTGTTGGATTAGCTGTGTGTGTGTTATAAGAAAAACAGTTTTCATCTGTCACATATTCCAACCAAGCAGCTTAGCACCTGTCTGCATCATCGTTATACCAACACTGAATCTATTGCTACCAATAATTAGCCATTCCGTGCAAAGCTCTTACCTCAAACAACTGTCCAGCAATACTAGTAGATAACCAACTACTCTCTAGGCCTGTCACTTTTCATCTGTTCCAAATGTGAATTGATTTAAAATGAGTGCGCTTTACTGCTACGGTCGGTAAGTCATTGACCAAACTGAACACAACTACAACAACAACAAAGCAAGCTAGACACAACCGTCAATTGGGCTTTTTGCCGTCGTCAACGATTTGCGTTTTGACAGAAACTGCAAGAACAAACCATAAAAAGAGCAGACTAAGTTCTACCAAAATCAGGTTACCACAGAAGACTCTCAATTAGGCAAGCCCTTTCCATGTTTTCAGAGCGAAATGTATGATTGTAAGTGGTTTGCATAAGGCACGTTTCTCATACTTAAGCATAATGAGTTTCTTGCTCTATTTAGTGGTCTCGTCTCTGAAAATTGTAGATGGTATTTCTGGAAATTCTAAAACAAGCTCAACGCTCGACTGGCCACAGATACAGTGCACAGCTGGCTAGGTAGAGTACCCGGGGCATATACTATATACTTGGTAACTTAGACAATGCTGCATTGTTGTACTTGTAATTGTTGCCCTTGTTGTTGTTGTAGTTGTTGAGACATAACTGCCAACAACCTTAAGGCCTCGACACGTTACGCACTTGAAGCCGCAGCTGGTTAGCACGTTAAGTACTTAATATCTATTTGAAATCCATGCGTGTCTAGCACGTCCGACTAAGCCCTCAATTAAAGCCTTATCTGATCATTTTGTGTGTCTTTAATAGTTTCGAAAAAAATAAAATAATCGATAACTTTGACTAGCGATTTATGCAAACTGCAGGTAAGCAATGCTGCACTAAGTCTTATAAGCGTTATAATAGCCAAGTTGGCCCAGAGCCAAGACATGGCACATATACATACAGTGGCGCACAAAAGTCTGCGTACGACCGACACGTTTGTGCCCGACAAGTACCAACATAATGGTGGAATTTTGTCTTAAATCTTTCTATGCCCCTCTCTAGCTAGCTCATATTCTTTTTCCCGTTCCCCAGTCCGTTCTCCTTCTCATTCCTTCCGGTAGCAGGCCGTCCTTGCAGTGGCTCTGTGAATTACAGCACGGTCTGATTCAAAGTAAACATGACTTTTTAGTAGAGAATACTGGTGACGCCATCTATTGATGAATATATGCGTTCGAGACTTACGTCCTTCACTCGCAACACGTCAAAATTCCATGTTAACAAGGCTCATAGCTTGTAATTGATATGCCTTGGTTTTGGGTGATGTCTCTGCGTCTGTAGTATGCAATTTGGTATTAGTTCTGGGTAATATGAAAAAGATTTTGGAACAGCAATTTGAGAAGAGTTGGATTTTCGAGTTTATCACCCCAATGTAAGGTCCTGAAAGTAATTGAACACCCTTTTAAGATTCTAAGATCCCATGCTGAAAGGGAAATTTGTTTGGTAACGATTTGGTCCCAGCAATGCGCCAGCATTTGAGGGGCGTTGCAGCTCCACAAGAAGGTCGATCCAAGCATTAAATGGTGCCCCATAAATGTCTTTCAACCAACAGCAATGCGTCAGCGTATAAGATATTTTCTTTAACCTTACCTCAGTCCGAAAACATTCCACTGATAAGCCATAAGATAAGAAGATATTTCTTAGAGACCGTTGGAAGTTTATGGAAACTGCTTTTGACCGACGGATTTTTCAAGAGATTAAAAAGGTAATTCAATACCAATCTGTCTGGTTATTTTTGACACACCATTGAATACTTGGTTGGCAGCAAAGAAACTGCGAAAATGTTCGTATACATACGTCTAAATGTGCGCAACACAAATAAATACAAGTCTGACGACGTCCCTGTTGCCGATCCCTGTTCCAAAGATTTTCATAAACATTTATTGCCGTTTTCATGTAAACTTTTGTCATTGGTTTTTGTCCTTTACAATATTTTCAGCAATCATAATTAGGTAACAAAAGTGTACGTAGACTTCGCTCCGCCACTGTGGTTGCATTGCTGACAGTTTTAGCTGGACTTGGGTATGCCACATTTGTGGCACGTTGCCGTTGCACAAATTGAAAGACTTGCCTACTTTTCAGGGTCAGCTGTTTTGGCAACTTTCCAAATCCACAAACTGGCACACTTTTCACACATTACACTCACTAAAAAGAACACTCGCCATTCGCTGTTAGTAAATTCAATCAATCAATAAGCTTTTAATAATGCATAAGTTAGAAAAAAGGCCAACGAACTGCCACTAGGCCATCAATTATAGCTAAGGTGTAATTACCATCTATAATTCAAAACCAAACCACAACACTAGGGGTATTCACTACAAGACCATTGTAGGCACTACGAATTAATAGACGGACACTAAAAACTTGTTTGCCATAAACAAAACACGGCGACGTTTTAGCTCGGTTCTCGTTTTATGGAGCCAACTATTTACACACTTGAAGCATAAAAAATCAACTGAAACGCAAAACGCTAAGATAGAGAGCAAGAAGATACAAAAAAGCAGCAAAAATAGTCAGTTTTCTTTTGCCCCCCACTTACTACACACACACACACACAAACACACGAACAAAGTGAAATGAAACAAGCAAGAAGTGGTTCAAAAGGGAGTCCGTCAATATTTGCAAAAGCTGCGCACTTGCATTTCCATTTTGTTGCCCCCGAATGCAAACCACCCCTATAAGTAGAGGGTATGTTATGTTCTTGTCAGCTGTATTTATGCTTGGTACATTTCGGACTTGGAACAAACTGTAAACGGAAGTGAAACCAGAGCGAAACAGCTGGCGTTGGTATTGGAAAGGTGTTTGTGGGTGTTATGGCTTGCGGGGAAGTTGTTGTGGTTCGGATATGAATAGGGTCGGCGTTATGCAAACGCTGGAGGTTTTAATAATAACCATAATAGTTGTAAAACAAGAACTGTTTTTGTTCGGCAATGCAAATACATAGAACAAGCTCGTCAGTGGCTTTACAACTGTGGAAAAAGCTGAAAACAAATTTTTAGTAACACAAAATATTTGTCATAAAATTCATGTACTTGTCTTGAAATAGCTTAGACATAGACCATTGACCATTTATAAAGTACTCATATCTTGTGTACATTTTTCTGACATTCTGCTGACTTTTCAGAAAGTGCACGTTTTTTTGTTCATAATATGTTTAGTAAATATTTCTTATAAACATATAAATGCTATTTGAGAGATAAATAGAGACTCACTATTTAGTAAATAGCTCTAATTTTTTCTATATGTCTTAAACTTTGAGTGCTAAGTGCTATAGGGAACAAATTATTAAACTAGTTTGACAATCAAAACTAATTTAAAGAGTCCCTAAATACGTTAGTCCTTCCTTTTTGTAGGACAAATCAGCTGTTTTCGTGCAAACCAAAAGTCAAGTTTGATCCGAAACTTGTGCTAAATAGCTATTATGTTAAATGCATTTGCTGTAAATCAGAACTTCTAATGGCAATGATTTGCGGTGTCTTTTTCTACAAGAAGATAATTTAGCTTAGTTTGCGAAATTTTTTTTAAATCAAACATTTAAACTAAATTCCGTTGTTTCAAATCATGTTTTTAGATACAAGAGCGGGAAACGCGAGATCGTCTCAACAATGGGAGTGAGGATTGCAGGATCGACATCTTATATGTAAGATTAAGGTAAACGGCTCGAACAAAGTATTTTTAAAGCCCGCAACTTCCGGCTTTTGATGATTTGAACATTTTTCAATATCGAATCAGAAATTGTTGAATCGATGAAACATGTCCGAAAACGTGCTGTTTACTTCAGATAGTGACTCTCAAACTGTGACAAAACCCAATAACTCTAACGAAAGTTAATAAATTCATAAAATGATCAGGTTGTTAACCGATAAATTCATAGTGGAACAACTGGGCCAAAATATTATAACAAGACGACAAGCTGGTTGCAGTTCCTCACAAACTATCAGTTTATCTCGAGTTTTGAGAAGCTTGAATACCAAACAAACTGCGTTCGGCGTCAAACTGCCAAATTTTGCTTATCTACTATTCTAATTATCTGTTTATGATGACCAGCAAAGAAGATACGTTAAGTGACCCTCAAACAGACATTTTCCCAATGCAAGAACAAGCTAAAAACAATCCTGGAATGATCAAGATAGTCGTAAATCATTGGAATCAAAATAAATAATTTGCCCTTTCACAATGCATGCCAAACAAGCAGCATGCAGTTGCTCTCAAACCATCAGCCAGTACACTCCCAACTGTACACGCACTTTGCGCGCAAAAATGGATGTTAATGCAGGGGTTGTTGGTAGACACTTCAAGTTCTATAGACCCCACGCAGTTTCGTAATGGCCTACAATCAGGCATAACTACGTAATAGATATGTATGTGGTGAACATGTACTTTCAATTATACCAAACACCCACAACTTACGTCTATGAGTTAGGTCACTTTTTCTATAGTTCTACACAGGAGGCCCAAAAAATCGATAGTCTAAACCTAGTTAAGGTACGCCTACGCATAGCTTACCATATTACGGTCTTTGGAGGCCGCCATATTGTTATCCGTTTCAGCTACGGCCTGCAATTCCTTGGACTCTGCTAGGGCCAAGCACTGCGTTGCGCTGCATAATGCATGCGCCTCGTCCGGGATTATGTTCTGGGCTGTTGTTTGCGACGTTTTGTGGCCTGAATAGCTACAGCTGCGATTTTGCCGTGCGTGTAGCTTGAAATTCAAATGGGAACTGAGACTGCCGGCAGTTCCAGGCAGCTCTGTTCCAAACTGTCCAGCGTGTTGCGACTCCAGGCGCAGGCGCATTGCTGCGGAACGCTGAAATGGCGCGAGAGCAGGATGTGGTATGCGTGTAGCCGTTGTGGGTGTGGGAGTGGGCGTTGTGGATGATGTGGATGATGTTTGGCTGACCGATATAGCCTCAGGCTTGACTTCAGCTGCTTCCTGCTGCTGCTTCTGTTCCATTGATGACGTATCGTTCATGCCGTCAGCATGCTCAGTTGCTAACACTGACGTCATCGTGCGAAGCTGCAAGTAACATGCAAATAATCAAGGTAAAAGTGCTAAATTAGTTGATATAATTTGAAATTAAATCGTTGCACTTTCGAAATGAAGCAATTTTATAAATGAATGCTTACTTTAAATACTTAATTTTCTACCATTAAAGAAAAGTAATTAAAACTTTCTTCTTGGTTGCCAGCCAAGTATCTGCATCCTAAGCATTTCCCTGCTTCAATGAGCGGAATTTTCAAATGCATTCAATGTAATCAATTCAAACGGTTTGCAATTGCGCGCAAAGATTGCATGTTCAGGCCAAGACGTTCATTGCCCATCGTATTATTGAATTGTATGGGTAAGTATATAGTGGCTTGGAACAGTTTCAGTTACTACGATGGGTTTTCATTTCATTACAACTTGACTGGTTAATATACACTGCCTTGGGGCATGGTGATTACTATGATCTTTAATAATTGCGGACTCTATATAGTAAGTTTCATGACAATCTTGCCGAAAGCAATATTACATACTTTTCATTTTTGGAACGGAATAACGGAACTTAGATCCCTAAAATCATTTAAGTTTGCCTTTTGTGGAACGCAAAAATAGAACTTTGATCAATAAAATCTGTTGAGTGTACCTTTTTACCGTCTATAGTAAAAATCGTTTGGAATCTCTCCTGAAAATGAAACATTTTTCCTCAAAAGATCATTAAAATTTCAGTTCGATCAGGTTTTTCAGATATTTTCGCTTTTTAAATGAGATTACTATATCTTAGGTGCTAGTGCTATTGGTCTACTGACTTTTGATATTATTTTGGAACGGAACAATGGAAATTAGATCACTAAAATCGGTAAACTGTACCTTATTGATTTGCATAGAAACAATCGTTTTTAGAAAAGATTTTTTGTTTACAAATGGCTGAAACCCTTAACGATAATATACTTTTATAGGTACCATTTAACACACCCATGAATTCACTAATAGGTAACTAGGGCAGTTTTTTATAACAAAATCATTCAAATCCATTCGTTTTCAAACTAACATTTTTCATAAAAAGTCATACAAAGTCCTTCGGTTCGGACTTGGATTTCCAGATATTTTTGAGATTTGAAAATTTTATTCAGAGTTCCGCTCGATGCTTCAGTCTAAACCCAAGCAACTTATATGGCAAGCGCACAGATAAATCTCATTTAAGCAGGGCTGATCTTAAATGCACCTCAGTTTTCATTGAAAATCGAAATTCTATTAACGACAATATTTTTGAATCAAAGAAAAACAAGAGTTTTCTTTTCACCTCAATCCCTTTTTATAATGAAAGTAACTTTTTCGGAAATGCAAAATATACATCCGAAAATCCAACTCACACTTTCATTCCATCTTCCGATAAAATTTCATAGCATCTAAAGAGAAACATAGTTTTGCATTTTTTCTGGCAAGAATCACGTTTTTTTTCTTATTCACATATACAATAGTTCAAATTTTTCATTTCAACTTATAGGGATTAGGATCCGCATGTTTTAAATGTCATACTACACCGCTGTGTATAGGAATACCTCTTTCGACATATGCGGATTGCTTGCACATGAGCATGACGAAAATTTTGTCAATACCAATAAAGGGAAGCCCATTCACACAAAAGAAGGACATTCATTTCCGAAGACACCTCTCACGTGGTAATTCACGGCAAGGCGAACTGGCTTACGCGACTGTTCCTACTAAACTTAGAGCTATACGATAGCGGAAGTAGTTCCTGCAGAAAGCCCACCAATGGTCTATAGGTCGTAGTGGAGTAGCAAGTCGTAACTAATGACCCTTGAAACGGGTATTAGTATGTGTTGAACCATCCAACAGGCAGGTGTGTCAGTCGAGCTCGAGATTTTGGAGCTATTACCCACATCTTAGAAAACGCTAAAGCATAAATGCTAACTATATATTCCTACTGCCGGGATAACAGTAGAAAGCCGAACAACGGATTTAGAGGTGCGGTATCTTTCGTGTATTAGAATCGACGACAAATTTTTGAAACCTTTCTTGTTCTGCGGATGGAAGTTTTAGCTACCGAAAACGTTCGCCAATGGGAGCTTGGAATGTCCGATCGCTGTATATTATGCCCCATCCGAGGTTGAAGGATTCATATATATGTCGAATCCATTACTGCCGTATTGCTGAGAGCAAGCTGTGTGCACACACTCCCGTACTGTAGTGCAGCGGATCTGTAAGTGTATATAAGCTTCGGCGAGCCTCGAGGCTTCACATTTTCTGCCTCGTTTTGTTGTGGTTTTAAGTAAGCTCTAATGAAAAGTGAAATTAAAGCTGCTGGCGTTGCATGAGCCGCGGCAATTATGAAATGGAGATCTTTGACAGGCGAGTACACCGATCCGAAAACTAACTGAAACTAAAAACCAGCCATATAACAGCTGTGCACATACTTAGTAATAGCTGGCGGCATTGAGGAATAAGGGCAACATGGTAATATTTGTATAGCTGAGAAAAATCCGCGCTCAGATTCTGTGAATAGTCTTTGTTGAATAACGTTTAAGTGTTTTCACTGCTTTAATTATAGAAAATTGCTTTCGAAAATTGTTTTCTGAAGCTCTACATAACGATGGGCACTAAATTAACTCGACTTTGCTGCAAGCTAAATCTATAGAGCTCCGCACTCTCCACGGCAAGCAATTAGGTTCGGCTATCATTGTAATGTATTTCCGCTTGCATCCGTTGGAACCCCAACAGCTCCAACAGTCCAAAACAGCCCATAAAAGGTCAATTTAACAGATGCGTAAACGTGTTTGATAATTATTTTTAATTATTGAACTTTTCGTGTTTGTGTGTTTGCGTTTTGATGAAGTTTATGGACTTCAGTCCATTAAAAATGGGATTTATTATTAGTGTAGACTAATACCATTTAAATGGTCGAAATAACTTTTACCGTGTTTGTTGACAAGGTCAATGGATTGCTGCTAACGTCATTGACATGGGGAATTGTTACAGTTTTGAAAAGTTTTATGAACGCTGATCACTTTTGTTAAACCTTTTTCAACGAGTTCACTTAACCAAAAGTTGTTTGTTTTTATATTATTTCACAATTTCATCAACTATAGAACACGTTTTTCCATACACTTCTCTGAAGAGCTTCAAAACAACTAAAATTATAATCAAAAATGTAACTAGAACTCGCACCATATGAGTAAAGTTTTATACAGTGGTCTGCATAAGTATTTTGACAGATGGCACAGTAAGCTTTTCTGCTTTGTATTGTATTCTAGATTCATATATGAAATAATTTCTTTATGCATGCTCAATCTGAAGAGAGAATTGCAGATTGAGCGAGAAAATTATATATAAGTATTGTAATTTTGTCTCTTTTCTCTAGATTTCTACAATGCGATGATTATTGTTAATTTATGCATAATATTTATATATAACAAACACAAAAATTTGATCTTCAATATTTAAAAAGAAAAATATCTCTAATAATAAGTATTTTAGAGCATCATTAGTAATCGAAAGGCTGTGTAAGATGTGTAAACAAGTACTCATTTTCCATTCGATTAAATTGATATAAGGAAAGATTTACTCAAAAATATTTTGGTAACAGGTCACATTGCTTAAGTCAGGTCATAAATGTTTTATGACTCTTTTATGCAGAAGTTTCAAGCACGATCTCCTAATAACAATTTTGTGCAAAACTTATAAGTAGCATCTACGAAAGAACTGTAATGAACGTCGTCATCTTCAAAATGGAATTCACTTGGGTATTGGACATATAGCGGTTGAAGCGAAGCCACCTCTTTAATATTTATAATTGCGAAATTATCGAAGCTGAGCGTGATTGCATTAAATTGAGTGTTATTAAGGAAAAGTATTCAAAAAATGATCACCCGCCAGATCTCTTGAATATGAACTAGTTTATACGAAATTTTAACAAAATATAACTTTGATGTTTCGGTAATAAATCTTGCTAAAGAATTTAATGTGCTTCACTAAACTGTTAACTATAAAATAATGAAATTTAAAGATATCAGAAAATGTTACTAGCTTGAGCTCGAACAGATCTAACGAGTACAGATCGTGAGATCCACTCAAAATACTCGTAGTTGCGACTTTGGAGAGGAATGTGAACACAATCAAACTAGAGAAAGAACAATGCTACCAAGCTTAAAGGATGCTTACCTAAAGATATACTTTGCCAGGCTAATACCTTTTATGGCCTTAAGAAGCTAGACGAAGACCTTGGAACGCGCAAGAAAGTTTATTAAGAGGCATCTATCTCCTTAAAACAAACAACATACAATCAAATTATAGAAAGAAAAATTCTCTTAAAGCTTAAAAGAGATTAACATAAGACTTGTGTTTCGAAGTTTATTCCTTTTATGGCCCTAAGAAGCTAGACGAAATCCTTGGAAGCATCTATCATTTTGCCATAGTGAACTATTTATAGATGTACTTTCGAGTACCACTCGAAACTAGTCCAACCCAAAAAGCTCAAAAAATCATTGTACTTGTTTATGAAAAAGTTTGCAGTGGAGGGGATGTGTCTTGATCTGAGATAATTTTCGCTCAATGACTGAATTCAATGTTTTTAGGGATTTAGAATTATCTTGCATTGAAAATCTGAATATAAGTTGAACGGCGTTGATTCTTCGGCAGAACATCGCATCTCAAAACGAAAGTTTGGCTCGAAATACGGGACTGGCTGCCTTAAAGCTCAAATTTCAAAGAACTGTCAACCCAACTGGAGAAGAAACAATCGCAGAAATCTTAAAGAAAAACCATTCATATGTATGTAGCTTTCACCCCTTCCAATACACATTTTCCTATCCCTGGCGAATTGCATTCCAGACCAATTTGCTCAAAGACGAAAAAATTGTTTCTTAATGTTGAACCAAAAATGAGCATTTTTGAAGTTTTTCATCTTTCATTTCTATATGACAACAGGTTGTTCGGCTTTCGTTTTGCTTTCATCAGGACGTCGCAACTAGCCATAGGAAGAAAATTATCAAAGCGAAAGTTTGGGTCGAAGCAGAATTATATGTTTGATCATATTTAAAACGAAAGAAAAACAATCACGCAAATAACAAAGTTATAGAAGAACACTTTTCATACCTTTATCACGTTAGTTAATAATAATGTTTAATTGTATGTAAAAAAAGATAGTTGCTTATCTAATAAGCAGAGAAACAACCGCAGAAATCCCAGATGAATGGAGGAAAACCTTGTGTAAAATACAAAAGTATTATACGTATTCTATCAATATGCTTAATTATTACAGGAATCGTGTTCGTTTCCATTGTACTGCAAGAAAGCAGTAAGAAAACTCCACCATGGACGTAACTGAAGTCAAACTCCAAGCTCGATTTTTTGATGATGTTTTTTAAGCGACTCAAAAGCCTTTGGAGAAATATTGATTTATTGTAATCGAAATTCTTAGTAACAAATTCAAATGAAACGATTTGCTTAAAATACACTTCTGTTATATCAATCGCGAAATGATTACAAAAAATTCCCTTACTAATTCGAATATCTTTTAGAGGTTAAACTTGAAAAATCAAAGCTAAAAGTATTTTTCGTTCTTCACAAATCTTAAATAAACACATGTTCACATATATGTCGTTCAGTGGATTTTCATCTTCTAGATTCAAAATTACATTTAAAAAACCGAAAGTTTTCGCCGTGAGCATATAAATGACTATCAGTGTGCTTTGCACCGAGTGCCGCCTCTCTTTAAGCTTATCAGCCAAAAACAATTTGTTGCTATTTTTTTGTTCTTATTGTTGTTGTTGCGATAAGTGTAACAAAAAATTGACAACGAATTGCTTTTTCATTTAGCTTAGCTACGCTGAATTTAGCTACCTTTTTGGCCAAAATTCTACTACTATTTTAACAAGTTTCTGCTACTAAAACGCCTACCTTGGTGTTTATGTATGTATTTCACCTTAAAAATTGCAAAACGCCTGCACGCACCAAAATTGCGTTCACTTTTTTAGTTAACACTTAATAATAACAAAGCAAAACTAATTAAATCTATTAAAAAACCAAGCGAAAAATTCAACGAAAAGCTTTAACTTTAAATAAACAACGCGCGAGTTGTCGGAGCGACAAAATGCAACTGAAATGCGATTCCAACCAACTCCAAGTAAAGCCACGCCGGTTGTAGTCACTGTAAAAGTGTTGTAGTTGTTGTTGTTTTTGCTGTTGTAGTTATTGTTAAAGATGAAAACTTTTGTTACAAATTACAAGCCAGGTGCGAGCGAGAGCGCAAATGTGGAGTAAAGCGGACAGAACTATTAAGTAAGTGGTGCAATCTTCCCATTTGGGGTCTCACCTTTGACAGTTGTTGGTTATGCATTATACTGGCTGGCATTTGGGCTGGGAATTGGCGGCATTTGAATTGTTTTGGCCAAGTTAGGAGTGCCTAGTTTCGGGTGAAAGGCGTGCAAATAGTGCAATTAATTAAAGAAGTCTTAAAATGCCGACAAAAATGCATTTTCAGTTGGGGTAATAAAAGTTTTCGTGTTGGCATTATTTGAAAAGTTGCCTTTCTTAAAATGAAATTTCTGGCAAAGGCTAGAGTTAACGAGTTTTTTCTACAAAAGCAGAATTTTTTAAGTTTGACAAAACGACTGTAGCGTATAAGAGCAGGGGGTTCGATGCGACGAGTCTACAAAAGTTATGATAGAATCAGTCTTACTTTGGGGCTTGTTACACGATCGACTCAATGTTTGCCCGCGTCTACAAGCAATACGAGAAAGAATCGCTTGAAAATCTCGCATTTTGTGGCCAAAAAGTAGCGGTTGTCAACTTGACGAAATTTACGCCCACGAACGCTTAGTTAACCCACGTTTAGGCTACTCATGAGCGACTTTTGTGGACATTTCTTATATTAAAGTTTTAGGCAACGAATCGTATTGGCCGCGTGACACGATTTGCAGTCACAAACGCTTAGTTTACTCACGAAAAACGTAGTGTGACCTTTCTTAAAATTAAAATTTCATACAATTATTGGGCTCTAAAAGGCGACAAGAATGGGGTCATTCTTAGATTTAAATATCATGCAAAGTTTGTGTTGTTTCGTGACGTTGAAATTTGTGCTCACGAACACTTAGTTGCACATTGGGGTGCATCACACTTTTTTGGAAGGGATTAAATGGTTTTTAAAGGTCTCCTAGTTTGTGGGCCTTTCCTTTCTTCGGAAATGAAACGTCAGAAGTTATATCGCATATACACTGGTGCCGCAAGGGTCGTCACCGAGCGTCGCGACGTAGTAACTGCTGGTCAAACAAGCGCTACTGAAGAATCTGCATGACCGAAAACTTTGCAGAGATTTAAGGTGATTAATTTACTCGAAAAGGAAAAAACATATCGTGAACTCATCAAAACCTATCGTCGAGATGAAAGTCGGAAGTTATTTAGTTCGCAGAGACCATGTCGAGTTTTATTTGTACGATGAAAGATTTCTTCTGTGATGGAAAATATAATTTCCGAAGCCGAGCTTATAAAATTTCGTACTAAATCTTGTTGCCATTTGAAACACTTGCATAAGCATTAAATATAAATTTTGAACAAAAAGTTTACTTAAAAATGACTTAAATTTCCGAATCATCAGTCGAGAACTCGTATTCGATACTCTAGAGTAGAAACATCTTGAATGTGTAGTTTTTTCCCAACTTCTATGTTATATTGCCAAGTACCAACAACTTGAAACTGCATTAGTTGTAGTTGTAGTAACACGAACCATAAGGAATAAAGTGAGACGCCGTCTTGCGGAACGAATGACAATGCAATGTGCCTCGTGGCAAAAGCGTTACGCATTATAAAACCATTGAAATGATGAAACTTTAGTCAATATTTAATGTTCAGTTACATTTAATTTAGTAGATAAAATCAAAATATGAACTCAATTAAAACCAGGAAATGTGTAGACTAAAAAGGCTGTAGTTATGTTCACCCAGCTTAATATTGCTGCAGGTTATGTTGCTAGATGAACCGGAAATCTGTAAAATTGCATCTCAAAATAAACCAAATCCAGTAGTTATAAAACTTTTAAGTTTTAGATCCAAGAAACGTGAAAACACCAAATGTAACGCAATTAATAAAAAAAAAACACTTATGATTTAATAAAAAAATTAACCAAATCTCAATAATAATCTCTTAAGCATAATATAAAAAAAAAATGAAAATTTTATAACTTAAACAACTTGCATTTTATTTCAGTGCAAACATAGCAAAACAACAGCTGACGATATCGATATACTTTACGTGACAACAAACATCGATACAATTCTTGACAACCCTACTATTACTTTGCACATTTGCAGACTGTCAGAAATTACAAAAAGCGAAAAAATTGTGCTGCGTTGTGTTTGTTGCTGCAACAAAAATTTAAACATAAAATAAAATACCCTTCATTTAGTTAAAGGTGCGTCAGCTGCAGCTTCGAGTTGCAAAGAGTTAATATTACAACTTGCTATATTTCTAGCCGTATTATTATGGATCGTCTGCTTCGTCTTGGTGGCGCTATGCCACAAGCCTCTAATCCAACAGATGCGCCCGTGGTGGATACCGCCGAACAGGTCTACATTTCTTCCTTGGCTTTATTGAAAATGCTTAAACACGGTCGCGCTGGCGTGCCCATGGAAGTCATGGGTCTGATGCTGGGCGAGTTTGTTGATGACTACACAGTGCAGGTTATTGACGTGTTTGCAATGCCCCAAACCGGAACAGGCGTGTCTGTTGAGGCTGTAGATCCTGTATTCCAAGCCAAAATGTTGGATATGCTTAAGCAAACGGGGCGACCGGAAATGGTGGTGGGCTGGTATCACTCGCATCCTGGTTTTGGCTGTTGGTTATCCGGCGTAGATATCAACACACAGCAGTCGTTTGAGGCCTTGTCAGAGCGTGCTGTCGCCGTTGTTGTTGATCCCATACAGTCGGTTAAGGGCAAGGTAGTCATAGATGCCTTCCGTCTGATTAATCCGAATATGCTGGTGCTGGGCCAGGAACCACGTCAAACCACCTCGAATTTGGGTCATTTGCAGAAGCCCTCTGTGCAGGCGCTGATACACGGACTGAATCGTCATTACTATTCCATAAGCATTAATTATCGCAAGAACGAGCTTGAACAAAAGATGCTGTTGAATTTGCACAAAAAGTCCTGGAAGGATGGCTTGACGCTGGCCGACTATAACGAACACTGCGCTATTAATGAGGATACAGTGGCTGAAATGCTCGATCTGGCCAAGAATTACAACAAGGTAGGCAGCCAGCTATATAACACAAGCAACAGTTGTGCTAACAATAACTTCCATTTCATTTGCAGTCTCTGGAAGACGAGGAGAAAATGACGCCCGAACAGCTGGCCATTAAAAATGTGGGCAAACAGGATCCCAAGCGGCATTTAGAAGAGAAAGTGGACAAAGTCATGCAGAATAATATTGTGCAGTGTTTAGGCGCCATGCTGGACACTATTGTCTTTAAATAAGTTGCATTTTTCTAATTCGGCACACAAACACAACCAACCCATACTAACACAAATCACTTTCTGTTTAAAACTGATTAATTGCAATTTTTATAAATTACAATCTAAATCTATAAAACAAAAAATTGTATGTATGTGCTTCTTCTTCATTTTGGGCTATTCGCGATTAAACGCATAATAGAAAAATGCATTTGGAATAGAAGGGCGCCAAACTGTGTTGGTATGGATGTGTGCATATAAGAACGACTGGAAGAAGAACATATGGCAAACCAACCCCATAAAAATACCCAAATAGAGGTACCACTACATGTATGCCCGAGAGGGTGCATTGCGACTACGCATCCCAACTTCTCATACTCTACTGCAGAAAATCTCATCTGAATATGACAGAGCGTTTCATTGCGAACAACTCAACTGGAATGGGTATATTTAAGCAGAGTTCATTAATTTGATGTACATTTTAAAACTCGTGTGCTAAACCCCTAGTACATTTCCCACCAATCTCTTATTGAATCTGTCCAAAAGCAACTGCTACCTAGACTAAATAGGAATGCTAGTATTCCCTTACCTCTATACTCTTCAAAAAAATCTTTTGTGATATTTTTGTCAATAAACTGATCAACGGGGTTTATTGTTCCCCGAAGTGCAATTCTAGCTGTTTGACCAAGTCCATGTGCTTTGTAAATCTTTTAACGATCTTCACCATATTGTCTCGCTCTTTATAAGACCTTCTTTGACAGTATTTTTGTCATATTCCTTTTGCAAAAAATTAAACGGCTGCACACTGTTCGCAGACACAGCATTAAAAAACTGTGCGAACTTCTTACCACACGGCGCCTTACTTTGCAACGACCTAATCCTACGAACATTAGGTCTTGATCGCCAAAGAGCTGCAGGAGTGAGTGAGAGTGGACAACGAAATAAAGCGCCTAGCCCAGAGCACCTTGCCCTTCTAACAGGCGGAAACCTAGACCAGGCGTGTCATTCTAATCTACTATGAGTGATACCGCAATTTCTACGTACTCATAGAGCAGGACAAAGTGGCGCCGAGTACAATATGCAAACGCATTAAAGACTGGTGGATCCTATCAATTAATGGCACGCAGGAGGGGACAGTTTGATCAGAGTCGTCGCCGTGGCGACCAGCAAAGTCGCATATGTTCGCTTATTCACCAATAGCAGGACAAACTTGTTCATTCTCAAAAGGGTAGATTTCATGAAGGTCCTGAGAATCATGCGCTACCTTGGAATACATGTTACATGTGTGGAACACTCACACTTAATATTGCTGACAAAATTGATTCGGTTCAAAAACCATTTCTTCTTTACTAAGGCGTCAAAGCTGGGAGACAGGGTATAATCATCTATCTTGTGAGTGTCGCCTGATGCTGTTTGATCTATGGACACTCAAGGAAAGATGAACTTAGCTACTATACAAGGTGATGTTGACACGTTATTTTCCTTGGAGCGGATCAACTTCGAACCGTCGCTTCCTATACTTGCAGTACATACTCAGTACGTTGCGCTGTACCCAAATTGCAGTGCTTAAAGGCTTTTTGTTTGGATTTGAAAAATTTTGTTATATCCTTTTATTATTAACTCTTCTCAAGACTATATCTTGTGCAAATCTTTCACATTGCTCATTTGCTTTTACACCTTTTGCGCCTAAATCGACTGTTGAATTCATTTTAGTCGTCAAATAAACATGTTAATAGGTAGTCAACATTTTTGTCAAAAAAAGGGTATATTTATTGAATATTGGACAAATGTTTATACGTTCATATACATATATATTAAGAAGGACTCTTAAATCTAAGGACAGCTTAAAACTATTTGTGTATGAATATTTTTAAGCAGCAGCAGCAGCAAATTGCGTTTTTTCTTTTGTTGACTTTCTGTCTGCGTTTCTGCTTCTTCTTCTTCTACTACTGCTTTGTGTTGTTGGATTCGTTTTGGCTGTAGTTGTTTTTGTTGTATCTGCTGCTGCTGCTGTTTTTCTAATTAAAAATGGCGGCGTTCGCGACACTTTTATTTAGGCGCGCTCGCCACGAATGCGTCGGGCCAATTGTATGTCCTTGGGCATAATGGTAACCCGCTTGGCATGAATGGCGCACAAATTGGTGTCCTCGAAAAGTCCCACCAAATACGCCTCCGATGCTTCCTGTCAAGAAAAAAGTATCCAAAACATACATGGTAACTCATTTCATAAGTGCATGAAATTCCCACACCCAAATTTTCCATTACCCCCCGCGCTTACCTGTAGTGCACCAATGGCGGCAGACTGGAAGCGCAAATCGGTCTTGAAATCCTGTGCGATTTCACGAACCAGACGCTGGAAGGGCAGCTTGCGGATGAGCAACTCAGTGCTCTTCTGGTAGCGACGAATTTCACGCAGCGCTACGGTACCTGGACGGTAACGATGTGGCTTCTTAACACCTCCCGTGGATGGAGCAGACTTGCGCGCGGCTTTTGTTGCCAATTGTTTGCGTGGCGCCTTACCACCAGTGGATTTACGAGCAGTTTGTTTAGTACGCGCCATTTTTCAATGAACTTTTTTTTTTCTTTGCTTTGTTAATTAAAACTTTTTACGTCCGAACTGTACAAAAAATCTTTGTAAAATGCAACGAGAGAAATATATGTGCTAGAGGTGTAATGTTTTGAGCAGGGTTGCAAACGATAAAACATAAAATATCGCTGAGAATTACATATCGATAAGCTCATTTTAGCTATTGTTTTTGAAACGTTAAGATTTCCCAGTTTTTTCTGCAATATATGATTTGTCTAACTTTTTGAAGATAGGCAACTCGGCTGAACATAGATTATTCAGAAAATTATCGGACTCTGAATCCAAGTAACTTGTATTTTATGAACCGATTCTAATTATTCTTATTGCGTTGGTTTCGGTATAGCCCCAAGAATATTTTGTCTTTATTGATATTGAACCTTCAACTTTGAAGATACACCAGAAAACTTCTCAAAATCGAATAAAATAATCCCAAAACAAGTAGGTAACTGTCTATGATAACTTAACAGCAAAAAATGTATGTTTTATGCAATAGTTTAATACACTGCTGATGTTCTAGCGAATGTAATTAATAAACCATCACTCTTTATGTAATTAATTGGTTTCTTTGATGGTATGTTTTTTTTATGTTAACATTAAAAAGCAATTTAAAAGAATCGTCAAAGAAGCAAAACAAAAAAGATCCAGTGGAACCAGAAAATAAAGATGTTCAGCTTGTGAACCAGTTTTTTGTTGTGATTCTCTTATGAACAACCCAGCTTAGTGATGTAAGTCCAGACCAAAACATCGATGTTTATCATCGCAGACTCCATCGACAATGGACATCGATGTAGGTCGATGCATCGGACTAAAAACATATTTACAAATTTTGCTTTTTATTATAGAAGAAACTTCGTTATATAATACGAAATATGTGAAACTAAAGCTATCTAAACATAAGAAGATGTCTTGATACTATATAATACAGACCAATAGGTCTATGACTAAATTATGTCAACATAAATGTTTTGATACCCGTCCCCTTGGCAGTCTATTTCGGTGAGAATTTGGCCTTTGAAAAAACTTTGAGATGATAGTCGCAATTCGGCAAACACTATTTGTAAAACGGAGAATAAGTTAATTACTTTGGCATGATCTTGGCGAAATGTTCGATGGTTTCAAAAACATCGATGCTTTGCCGATGCATCGAATGTTCGAGAACATCGGAAAATGGCATGCAAATAATTGATGTTTTCGATACATCGATGTGTTTTTTACACCACTAGCCCAGCTTATTGCGACTCTTTTAAACGCGTGGCGCAATTTTATAACAATTTATAAAGTGCAAACATTTGATAAATAATTCTTAACATTCGTTGAATAATACAATAATTATGTCGGAGTTACCTTACGGAAACTGTCCATATAATAAAAACCATCGCATAATGCTGTTGCGCATGCCGGCACATATTATAAAGTGCGCCAAGAACTACAGGGGTGCTCCGCTGGCTATATGCAAATACAATGCCACGCACCGGGTGCTGCCAGAGGACATGGATGAACACCTAGAAAATTGCGCTTCATATCACAGCTTTAATGAAAGTGCATACTGTACTATTGCTGACAATTGGAGAAGGGAGCCTGTTATGGATAAAGGCACTACAGATGCAGAGTTTTAGCATAAGTACTACTTAAATGAAATTTGGGCCCAGCCATCCTATATATTCTTCAGAAGTATATAATGTAAACAAAAACCATAGCTATCTGAAGTATTCTATATAAAATATAACATTGAAAATTTATTTTTTACTTGTTAGCAAAAGTGAAATTAATTCACTCCGCAATATACACACAATGTGGATACCGAAACCAAAATTTCAGTTGTTTTTGGTTGCTATACTTCAATGTGGTTATTTGTATGTGCAGGTTGTCGTTTCCTTTTTAAGCGATAACCCTATGAATATATTATTAAATTTCGATATTAACAACTTTTGTCAAGCACAGAAGTGTCCAACTGGATATATTGGGGTCACACCCAGGAAATTCATAATTCTGAGAGCTATTTGAAGAAATGTTTGTACCGAACCTTTTTTATGTTTTTGATTATAGCAGATGTCCAATTGCGGTTACGGTTTAATTGTATTTACGGTCCGCGTATCGTGCCGTTAGCCTTCGCTCCTGCTCACATACAGAAAGCTATGCTCAAGGTTAAAATTTAAAAGACTAATAAGTAATGATACATATGTGTACCTATATATGTTATCCAAAAGAATGTGTGGTGATCTTTTGGGCCGTCACAACTTCTTGAAGTTAGCATTGTTCTACAAGAAATTACCATTTTGTATATGCTGTACACAATAATGGAATAAACTTATTAAATTATTGTATTACTAATTCCTTTCCTTGCTTTCATAGACTTTCCACATTTAAATACAAAAATAAGTATTGTAATAGAGTTGACACGAAATTTGTGTAAATAGCCGCTTTGATGATAAATTCAAATGAAAAGTTTACATTTTGGTCTGTGGGAAATTTGAATTTAAATTTTTTTGAAATTTCGATAGAGACATGATTTGAATTATTTGTTTGCCCTTTTGTAAAAAGCTAAAAGAAAATTTTTCGTTTTTTACAATATCTAAAATTATTAAACAACGCAGTTCCATTAAATTTTGTTTACGGAATGAAATTTCCACTGCCGAAACGTTGATGATGCGTCGTTTGCTTAATGATGTGCGTCAAAAGAGACCGGATTTGTGGACAGACAATTCTTGGTTTTTGCATAACAATAATGCACCATCGCACACTGCGCTCGTAATTCGTTATCATTTCGCCAAAAACTCGGCCCATGTTCCGCAATCACCGTATTCGCCTGACTTAGCACCATGTGACTTCTGGCTATTCGCTAAACCCGTTCCGTGGACACCGTTTTTGAATCGATAGATGATATAGAAGCCAAAACGACAAAGGAATTGAAAGCTATACCGTAAGAGGACTTTGGAGCATGTTTCGAAAATTGGAAAAAACGTTGGCAACATGAAATGAATTTTGAAGATTAAATAAAGATTTTTTGATTTATAAACGAATTCCCGGTATTTCCCAGTGTGAAGATAGTTTCGACTGATGAGACTTTTCGGTTGTTGGCTGTGTCACCCTTGTCTTTGTTTATAATATGGAAAGTTTCCAAAACGTTGTTGGATGTGAGGGATGCATTCGCGTTCCAGTTCAAAAATGTGCAACATCTATTGCAAGATTCTACACAGTCTTCGGTTTGGAATTCCTCGATCTAAGTTGTTGGCATACATGCATTGGATGTGAAGGACGTGTCTGCTCTTCAGTTTATATAAGATGTAACACTCTTTGGATTGAACTTCCTAGGCTGAAGTTGGTGGCATACGTGCAATCACGCTTAGCCAACCTGACTCCTCATCTTCTGCAACTGTCTTCATTTTTTTATAAATCTGAAAACAAAAAATACTATTATTTAATTAAAAACTTGAAATTCGGAAATTTTTAACCTATTTTTAAATTTGTTTGCTGTGTACAATAAGAAAAACTACTTGGAAATTAATTTATCCAGCAGAGGTAGCCCTCTTAGAAAGAAAAAAAAACACTTAAAACAAAGCCTACTCGGTCAAAATAATAGTCGAATAGAGTAATTCATATTCACTTTAGAAACGTAAGAAGCCATCGAATTGAGAAATGATTATTGTTGCTGATAAATGTAAGCAAATCTATATTAATATTAGTAAAACGTAGTTTACTATGCCGTGGCTACCTTGGAGCATTTATATCATTATATCGCGAACTTAAGGATCATATTCCATTCGCTAAAGTAAAAATAAAAAATAAATTCTTAAGGTCATAAAAAACAACAAAACTCAAATTTGCGTTCAATTAAATTAACTATGTCTACATAAGGCGCAAAACACTAAAACTAATTTTAGTGCTTCTATTTTTAATTACCGGCTCAGGCGGTTTGTCTTCGATTCCAAGATTTTTTGAATATAAATTATGTACATTTTTGCGTATTCCGTTAAATAGCTGAGATTTCAAGGTGGGATAAGTAAGTCCTGGTTTTTTATCGCACAAATTGCAGCTAAGGACTCCCATGTAATTTTTTAAGCCGACATGGGTTATTGGCTATTTCGGTTCATTGTGCTGGAAAATAAGTAGAAAAATTAGTAGAAAAATAAGAATTTTATGTTAAAAGATGTTTAAAGTCAATAAAGTTTAAATAAATCGGTGTACAAAGACTTCAACTCTGCGTATTAATTGCGTTTTTCAATTTCGTGACTTTTTTAATACGCGTTTTTTGCTTTTTCGCAAGAGTTTGCAGATTAATTACTTGAACCAACTATTTTTTGAAGAGTATCGCATTGGCAGACAAAAAATATTTAATATTGGCTCAAAAAATTAAAGATACGACGACGTCGGCGGAGCAACTAACCTTCTATTCTTATATCATGTCTGTTATTCTAACATGTCCAAAATAGCATGCAACAAATGAAAAATTTCCCTCGTCAACCCATAAAAAAATACTTTTTCTGCTTTGTTTTGGTATTTTCTTGCATTGATAAAAAACAATATCGATATTTTTGCAGCAGCAGCTCTGCGTCTGCACATCAGCTGTTCAAAGTAAGAAGCAGCACAAGATGGGAGTGTTTTCAAGTGGTTATACATTTTGTTATTTTTGCGTTCAATATTAAGATTCTATGGATAAAATTAGTTTAAAACGCGTTTAAGTAGTGCACTTCCAGCATTGTTATAAAAGCAATCATATTGCTTCAATGAAAGTTCGGGAAAAAAGTTTACGAAAATTGCGACAACGAGCGCGACCTCCAATACAAAGTGGGAAAAATCGAACTTTGTGTCTGTGTGTGTGGAATTTATAAATTTAATTTAAAAATGAATGTGCAAAGAAAGCTGCCAATAAGTGTAATCAAATATGCAATATATGTAATATAAATCGTTAATGTGCAATGATGTTCAAAATTAATTGCGCTGCAAAATTCATAAGTTATTAACAAAGCACAGCAACAAAAAAATATATATAAATAAAAAAACCAAATAAAGCACAGTCCATACAAAATGGATTTGGAGGAAGCAAGAAACGGTTTCGGATTTGCAGACGACTGGAACAGGACACGCAATGTGTCGCTTGAGAACATGAAAATCGATGCCCCAATGGTTAGTCATTTTACGGGTTTCAATGAAATATGGGCAACTGCTGAATCAGCAGCTATGCGCTTTATCAAGCTGCTTTGCTACATATGTACATACATATATGCATCTCTATATTTAATCAGTTGTCGTTTCATACTTAGGAGTTAAGCTTATCAAATCAAGTCGATTTGGTCAATGACACAATGAACGACGGGTCCGGGTTAAAATAAATCTAGCAAAACAAAAGCAAATGGAACGCTTTACATGTTTATGTATGTATAAAATATATGATACAGACATTCGGCAAGGGACTCGACAGTGGCATACCCTATAATTTATTTTCGTCACAACTAAAGCGCCAAGTCTTAAATCGATATGTTGAAGGCTAGACGTACTCAAGGCGAATCGTCTACCGCATCCCCTTCTCTCTGTTACAAACATGCTACAAATCTATAATACCCTTGATACTTGGTTTACATGCTATAACGTCACGACTATGACTACACATTAGCTGAAAATGACAGTTTTGTTAAACCTTTTTAAGTTATAAATGCACACATATCCAGTCTATGATATGTTGGGACATCTCTGCTACTTCTTCTTCTTAACTGGCCATAACAACCCGTTATCGGTTTACGGCCTGATGTAAATACATTCTTTCATTGGATTTGTGTTTTTACGTAGTGGGTCCCAAACTATACACACAACCCTTTTAAGGCCTGGGGTGGCTCTACTGGTCTCGAAAGCACCCAGTGTCATTGTTAGTCGCCTCATACGACATGCTTAGACCTACAGAGGTAGTATTCTCTAACCCGTTCACCACACGGGGTCTGCTACTCTTACAAAGGTACAATTGTACCTGGTTTCGAATTACAGACTCTAAAAAGTTGATCTCATAAGCGTAGCTTTTTATATCATGTGTATTTTCAAATGGCTTATTATAGAAACAAAAATTTATTTCGAGAAAAATTACCTTCATTATTTTATTTAATTGTGAATTTAAATTTTTAGTTTCACAATGTTCGTTCCGCTTACATGTACATCCCGATTAGCAAAATGCTTATACCAATTTATGCGATCTAAAACTATTTCGATTAACAACCATCGTTGTCTGGCCAGTAAACCAAAATCTAAATTGCTAGTAGAATGTGAGGAAGAAGAGGAGCAGAATGTGCCCGAAACAGTGTACAATATTGACTCCGAGTTCCCAATACTGCGCAACCGTTATACCGATTTGTTTTATATGCCAAATACTACGGGACCATCGTATCAAAACCTTGTTACCACGGCTGATTTTTTCAATAGCATATTGATAAAAACACAGGAAATGAAAATGGAGGAGCTCTCTTTAGTAGAACCCATAAAGGCGGAAATAATACCCTGTCCCAAGCTGATGTTGCACTGCTTAGAGCGCGTCTTTGCCGATCCGCCTTTGGAATTTAATGAATTCGAGACCTTTACCATTATTAATCTTCATTTTGCTAATGATGTGGACACTGCCATCAAGAACTTTTTGCTAATTGCTAGCAAGGTCTGTTTAATCATTCATAACAGCGGCTATTGGGCGGATTTTGTAAACCCTTTTACTGGTCGTGCCTACTTTAGAGGCGTTGCTGATCGCAAAACATTAAATAACTCTCGGTTTTTGGGTCACAATATGGTTTACAAGAACTATAATGGCTGCACAGTTATTGAGGAGACCAAGGAGAGCACATTTGTGGGCGACATATTTACTACAGCACCGTCTTCGATTGTGGACAATGTCAGGAAGAACAATTTAAACTTTTCGTAGAACTGTTGTATTAAATTGGTTTAGAAGTTAGTGGTAATAGGGAATTAATTGTATTGTATGTTGCTGAAGCTTTAGGCTTAATATATATAATTATATATATATTATAATAAACTGAACTAAGTGAAATATGCTCTTTTTTGCCTTTAATTGCTTATCCTTATAGATATGGCTGATCGGTTCACTAATTACCACCATCATTTGGGTCACCTACAATACATTCTACAATTCTCGCTTGATTGGCATGGTGATAACCAAAATAGCCAATCGTTGGTTCATCAAAGGCGCATATTTTCAAATAGGTTCCGTAGCGCTTAATCCTTTGGCGGGCAAGATCATGTTTCGCGATTTCTTGTATATAACCTACGATTATTCAATGCGCGTGCAGGATGGCTACTTTATATTTCGTTGGTGGCGTTCCTATGTGCCCAAGGATGTCTCAGAGGGTAAGTCTTGCGAATCAAAACCAAGTGCCTTGTTTTAAACTGTGCCTTTCCTTATTTAGATCTCTCACACTCCGACACACGTCTCTCTGTGCAGCTAAATGGCTATGAGCTGCACATTTATAATCGTTCCGATCTCTATGATCAGCTTGAAAAAACATTTGGTCTCGAGCCTTCGCTGTTAATACCCACGGATCAGCTTAGCAATGAGGAGCGCGACAAGCTCAAGGAACACACTATGAATCTTGAGAATGCACGCCAAAGTAAACGCGTCAATAGCGTAAAACATTCCGAGGCAATGAAGGCTACCACCTGGCGTGATTTAATACCAGTTATTAAAATGGACATATGCTCTGGTCGCTTTGTTTTTGGCAATCGCTTAACGCCTACCACGCTTTCTATATCGGTGGAGGAGGCGCACTGCACTTACAGCACCAAGCCAGCTGTCTGTCCTTTAGATAATTTCATGCACTTTGTTAAGGCCAAGGTGGAGAACGCAAAGGTCCTGTTTGCACCTAGCAAGCAGTACACAGGACTGGTCGATGAGCCACCACGTTATATGGGCGAAGGTTTTGTCGTCATGATGTCTAATCAAATGGATTTATATTTCTATATGGATGAGCCGGGCATGGTCCCAGAACAGCCCGTGCATATAGTGTTAGCCAATGGCGACGTAGTCGAGCCTTCGCCGCCTGTCTGGGGCATTAATATTAAGTGTCTGAAGGGTACTGACTTCAGCTATGGACCGTGGGCTGATCGGCAGCGGGATCACTTATTTAAGTTTTTCTATCCCTCGGACTGGAAGGAGATGAGGGTCACTCCAACACCGCAGCCGGGTGAGGTGCGCAGTTATCAGTCGTTTGATGTCACGCTGTGTGTGCTCAACGAGGCCACTATTGACATTTTGTTCTCGAAGGACAAGGAAACTAATGCCATGCACATAACCGTGGGCCCAGCCTCTTATGTGGAAGTAACCATACCTTGGGTAACGCTAGCTGACGGTTATACCTCCAAAATCCAGGGTCAACTCTTTCATGTGGAAGCCACAACTTCATTGCAATATCGCAGTTTGGGCGAGTTTGAATCCCTAGAGTATAAGGTACGCATACACTATCCGACCAAATGGAATGCGCCGCAGGACTGGAATATCTCACTAGCCGGCTGTAAAACCACCGCTTTCATAGTGTACAAACATAAGTGCTTCTTCCAGGATCTCATCGAAGACTGGGCGAACAAGGCGCGCCCCGACATACTCACCTTTGTGCCATACACCTGCAACTTTAATATACGTCTAAATGAGTTTGAAATACTCATGCTGTGCAATGAGTACAATTGGATTGACTGCTCCAGCGCGAATCAAGAGAACAATCACTTGGCTTTCTGCGGTGATGTATTCGACATGAGCTTTGCCCTGCCTTTCGATGATTTTCTCCCAAAGACTGTAACGCTTAAGTTCTGGATACATGGCGAGGGTCTAGACTTGAGTCTCTACGTGCCGGAGGTGTCCTCGGTGCGACCCATAGTGCTAGCTATAGATGAGAATGCAAGACTGTTGACGCGCGAGGGAAAGCTTATACGCCGGCCCGAGCTGTATACGAAGAAGTGGAGAAAGATATGCCAGCGCAGCGCTGGTTGGATTGACTGTTGGGCTGTGCCCATACTGGCGTTGTCCATACAGTATGTGTATCATCCGGTGCCGCCGCTGGGGCCTGATCCACAAGCAGATATTACCACGCCTGAAAAGGAGGAAATACTGTTGAGTCCTATGCGTATACCAAAGGTGAGAAAGTCGCCTGGTAGCAGCTGGCAACAGCCCCCGGAACAGCATAATAAATTTGATCCTGGCACACTGACCGCTGATCATGTAACGGTCGAGCTGGAGATTGGATCTTCAGTGCTTATGGCCTATGGTAATGTGCTGCGCAATTTTATAAGTCTAAAGGAGAACATCTTTGGGGAGGATCAAAACTTTACGGATATGGAGCAATCAAATGTAAATTCAAAAGATGGTGGCAGCGCGCCCAATCCCAAGGATCAGCTGCTAACCAAGGAAAAAGACTTGGCCAATAAATCCATCTCAGAGACTACAGCGCCAGAGGAAAAGCGCAAACCATTTGATCCAAGACTCTATCGTCCTTTAGAGGTGATGGTCTCAGTCATAGTGCATGACATACAGGCGCATGTGATGAAGAACTGCAACGAAAAGGACCCACCTTGTCCTGTGGTGCTTATTGAGCGCTTTGGCTTTGAAATGAACAAGCGTTATCATGAGACAACACTTCAGGTGCTCGTCAGTCCATCCTATTTGCTCACTTCTGACAATTTAGTGCGACAGCAACGTGAGAAGCACATTAATCAGGGTCACTTGATGCTCTCAGCCGTACAGGTTCGCGGGCATGCTATGTTTAGTAATGAAGGCTGCGCCTTGGACGAAGATACGCTCGAATATTCCTGGCTGGTTGAAGTGCAACTGGGCAAGCTTACAGGTAAGCTCACACTGCCACAGTTGGTCAACGTGGTGACTGGATTGGAGACACTTATACTGTTAGCAATTGATCCCGAGAATTGTCTCAAGTCGCCAAAGACTGTGCGCAATTGTCATCATGGTGTGCCCAGCAATTTGTGTCCACAAACCAAGGAGGAGAACAAATACAAATGTCCCTCTGCCGAGGATATCAAGTACAAAATGACGCGCGTTTCCGTTGATGCCGTGGACGTGTATTTAATAGAGAGCGGCACAGCTTTGCATGCATGGATCTCGCCCATTCGTCTGGCCAATTGTAATTTACATGGACAGCGCGTCAAGTCTGGCATTTCCGGTTTACTGCCTTCTATTTTAATACGCCTCTTTATGCTACATGGCGCTAGCCCTACCAATGCTACTAATTCTTATAATACCAACACTACGGGCAGCAATCGTTCTGGAAAGCAACGGCGTGCAGATCAGGATTCGCTGAAATCACAGGATACCTCACACTATGCACATCCAGTGGGCAAGCCAAAACGCAGCTCCAATTCTTTTTCACAGCGACGTGATTCACGTGAGGATTCTACGCGTAAGCTACGTGATAGTTTCTCGGATCATCAGCATGTTAAACGCACGGCAGAGAATGAATTGTTTGAAAACTGGGTGGAAGTGGGCTGCACATCGTTGGGACCCATACTATTAGAAGGAGCTTCGGCCCTGCCCATACCCGATCATGAATTGCATCTAGTGCAGCATAAGTAAGCAAGATATTTCATTGTGCCCAAACAATATTTAAATGTTTCCAACAGCTTTCTCCGTGAGCATGATGCTCAGTTCAAGCGTCTGTGGTTCCTATGGTCCAATAATGGCAGTGCTCTTTCCTCTGGCAGCGAAATATCACGCTGTGGCTGCATAGGTGGCTGTGTTTTCTTTGGTAGCAATCGAAATGGTCTTAAGTTCTTCAAACCCACGGCTCAGGATGTGCAAGATAACTACAATATAGCCCGTTATTTGTGAGTACACCGACATTTCACTCATATGTATGTCTAAAACTCATGCCTTTAATTCTTCTCACAGCATTATCAACAATAACAAGGATTTTGGCTTTGGTGAGAGCATTCTACATCAAGGTCAGCTTGTCTTCCATACGCCGCCGTATAGTCTGCATTCCGTCTCTCTTTATGACACGGCGGATTTTAATGGCAAGGGAAAGCTTTACAGACCCGCAGCTGAGCTGCGCAATGGCAGCCTAAAGAAATCAGAACTAAGTTCTGTCATTGATGGCAGCAAGTTTAAAATGAGCGCCGCCGTTGGGCAAATGGATAAGACAGATCTGAACAACCGCCACACAAATAAGTCACGCGAGAGCATTGGCTCACCTAACACACTAGAACGTCGCAGAAAACGTTATCCTTGTATGCGTCAGACATCTGTGGAGGTGCCCTATGCGCGCCTGCTGGACAGTCCATCGAAAAAGCTGCTGCAGCATGATCCTATTGATGTCACTGGTGGCGTTGATAGACATAGACGCGGGTCCGAGTCCAATAAAACCCAAAACAATAGTATGTTGAGAGTGTCACCGCCCAAGACCAGCATTTCGGATTCAAGATTGACAGGCGAAGCGGATGACTTAGAGCCTGAGGTAAGCTTAAGCACATAGTCCCCGCAACATTTTTTCAAGATTTAACTAATTATAGATACCAGACTACATGTCACACTCGGCACCGCACTCACATCCACTGGAATTTGAAATAGCAGACATAACGCTGCATTCGCAGGCCTTGCCTCTCGATTATGCGCATCTAGGCGGCGGTGATCATTTGCCACGTGAAGTGCAACGGACTATATCTTTAACATCAGAGAATCCCTCAGAAATGTTCTTCTCCGCGGAAGAGGATATATCAAATGTAATGTCGCAGCGTGGCTCCATCAAGCAGCGTGGTTCGGTGGTGTTGTCTGGCAAGAAGCGTTTCTCCTCCGATTTAAGGTGTGTATTTGTGTTATTTGTGTTTAAACGATTTTTTGACGAAGCAATCACCTTTCTTAAGCATTGGTGCCGAAAATGGGAGCCATACATTGCCCACCTATCGCAGCGATCTGGAGATACATGCTCCCGATAACAACAAGACTTTGCCTAAACGTCCGCAGAGCAGCACAGAACTGGTAAACTTTGCATATACCACCTTAGCCTACACTCTTTGGGCACTTTACATATTATTATACACACACGCAAACCCAATACATACGGTATACTACTATAACTCATGGGCTTTTGCTGCTTTGAAGCTGAAGTTTTTTTTTTTTTGTTTAAAAGTTTAAAACTCTTATGCCAAAGCAAGAATTCAAGTGGCAAAGCGCCCTAACTCTAATAATATTATTATTGCCAGAACTTGTGGAGTACAATTTTAATTCATATAAATTTTATAACTCATCATAAGATTCAATGCATGTTTGTCTCTTTTGGTATTTTAAGTCTATAATTACTTATAATCGAACTTAATTTAAAACATATAACAGTAATTTATACTATATACTATATCAAAACCACACATCAATTCTATTCCTCTCCTCAAAAACACTCATCTTAATAACCAACCAAATCAAACTTAAAACCAACTAAAAAAAATCAAAATCCAAACAAAACTCATCCAGAACGAAGATGCGAGACGCATACACGGTCTTGCGACACCAATAAGAAAATTAACAAATATCTCATCACGACCAGAGTATCGACATTTTGTTCATGATGTGAGTAGTTTTTAGTTCCAAAACTAAACTCTCTAAAACTCTTAAAAACTTAAACTAAACTATTAGTTGTAGCAAAATGGTGTGCCCCTATACGATTTATGTAACATCTTATTGTCTTGCCTATAAGAATGTTTTTTATCAAAATTATTCCCTTAAACAATATCTAAACTAACTTTTTCCATATCTAAGCGTTTTAGCTGGTAATTCATTTAGTTTTAAGTTTTGCATGTCTAGCTCTTTGATCATGTGCATGTGTTGGGCTAGAACCATTTGGGTTTTTAAATTCAATTCTGTAGGGACGCACTTTCTTCTAAACTTGGAGTTGCACAAAACTTGGTTTGTTGGCTTTGCGCCTGAGCCTGGCCTGCTATTTTAGTTGTAGACAAAAACCGCACACCAAAATACAACCTTTATTAATATTATTTGCTAATAACAACTATTTTTGTTCTACATTTCACAGGCGGACTCGCGTGGCTCCTCATCGGGCACACCTTCGCTGTCCTCCAATTCCTTTATATCGGCCATGTCTTCGCAAGAGGATGTTGCTTTGGTGAATCTGCATCAGCAGGTTAATCGTCCCATAATTGACTCGCCGCTGCTTATGGCCAGTTATCTAAACCACTTGTCTCAGGTCAAGTGCTTCAACTGGAACGGCTGCTCGTTTCCTCTGGGACCTGATGTGTTTTCCACGCCACTATTTCACGAGAACGAAGACGGTGGCTTGACCTATATAGGCAGCAAAATGTTGCCACATTTTGATCTTTATGCCTGCTGGCGTGAAATTAAAGTAGTGCCACGATATGAGAATGCAACTGGCAGTAATAGCTCGGCTACTTTTATGGGTGGACCCAAGTCACATCCCTGGGATCCCAGTGTGTTGCTTAAAGAAGAGGAAGCAGATAAGACCACTAACGGTTTTGATGATGGTGAATTCATGAGTCTACAGGCGGAGGGCGGCGCTGCCTGCACATCCGTTGTGGCGCGTCTTAAGGGACAAGTCAATGTTTTCCTTACGCCATTGCTTTTAGAAGGCTTGCAAAGGTAAGTGGTAAAATATCTATTTGACGTGTCAAAAATGGTAGAGTACTGCACATATTGAACACTTGTTTTCCTAAAGCTTCTTGTAGAGGGTTGCATTGATTGACATGGTTGATCCCCTGCTTGACCTGAAGAAAGCAACGCTTGATGCTCTCAAATCGATCGAAAGAGATACGGGTCACGTATTGGTGCCTAAATATGCTTAAATTTTTATTTGAAGGTTTAACAAAACATGGAAAATAAAATAAATGATCGAACTATAAACTGCGCTTAACCCGCACATGTTTGCGTTCCGCCTCCCGCAGCCAAGCCAGATTCACATCATTCTGACTGCCCTGATCGCGTGGGAATGAGTCCATTAGCTTCTTTATGTAGTTGTCGTCAGAGTTCTGTAAAATCATGATTAAAAAATAGATAAATTTTTAATTATATTTTATAGGCCCCACCTCAGGCGCATCATCGATTTTCTTATCATCCCGCTTTTGCCTTCTGTATTCCGTATGCTCTGCTTTACTATCGGCCACACTACGTTGCTGAAAGTCCATCATTTCACTTTGGCTTTTATCCCGACGCAATCTGAGCTTTCCTTCCTCATTCTCACTGTTAATGTAGCCCTGTTCGGTCTTGATCATATAGTGAGGCGGCTCGCGAGCATTGTTTGCAATAAAACTGCGAAAAAACAATTACCGTCGTGGACGCGTAGATAAGTGGTTTGGTTTTTGTGTGTGTGTTTTTTTTTAAAGAGTGTGCGCCAACCTGCTCGCAATATTTCCTGTCAATTCTAGGTTGGGATCGACCATTCCTAAATTCATTTTCTGATTGTCTGTTGCCTCATTGTTCTTCGAATTTCTATTAAAACGAGCGTCTCCGTAGTCCCATACATTCTCTACGTTTCGATCCAATTGACTAAGTTCTTTGTAGGTTTTTGACTCCTGTTCTCCCTCATGTGTCAGGCGCGACAGCTGGTGACGTTCGTATGGCAAACCCATACGACGATAAGGAAGGTTACCTCTATACTTCATTATCGGCTGAGTATAGCCAATAGGTTTTAAATGTTCATATTCATAAGATTGTTCATCCCCTGATCCTAGATGGAAGTCAGCTTGAGATTGTTGACCCGCTGATCCTAGACGTAAGTCTGCTTGAGATTGTTGACCCGCTGATCCTAGACGGAAGTTAGCGTGAGATGGTTGCCCTACTGATCCTAGATGGAAGCCAGCTTGAGTGTCTGCTTCGTCCCCCCAGTGTTTAAAGTCAAAATCGCCTACTTGTTCATGATCTGCCCCTGCGTTAGCATTTTTTTGCATTTCGAAATCGTAGAAATCCTTTGGCTTTTTATGGTCTTTCCCGGCACTCAAGTCCATGTTGCTATTTAACTCGTCCTTCCACTGTTTTAAGTCAACATCGTTGCCTTGCTCATGCCCTGCCCCAACACTAGCAATTTTTTGCAATTCGAAATCGTAGAAATCCTTTGGCATTTTATGGTCTTTCACGGCACTCAAGTCAATGTTGCTATTTACCTCGTCCTTCCACTGTTTTAAGTCAAGATTGCTGCCTTGCTCATGCCCTGCGCCAACACTAGCAATTTTTTGCATTTCGAAATCGTAGAAATCCTTTGGCTTTTTATGGTCTTTTATGGCACTTAAGTACGTGTTGCTATTTACTACGTCCTTCCACTGTTTTAAGTCAAGATCGCTGCCTTGCTCATGCCCTGTCCCAACACTAGCAATTTTTTGCATTTCGAAATCGTAGAAATCCTTTGGCTTTTTATTGCCTTTTTTGGCACTCAAGTCCATGTTGCTATTTGGATCATGAATTGTAGCGAAATCCCTAGCAAAAATTTTGGAAAACTTGTCGATCTTCTGAGGCGTATGCTTCATGCGCCGCACATTTTTGATGCTATCAACGTAATTTGGATTAGCCCCTGCTTCCAATGCATAGTCTATATCATTGTCTTGGAATCTGTGTTCTGGTTTTTCATGCTGGAGCAAATCTTCTTCTTCGGCTTCCTCATCGCACACTGGTTTTGGTTTTTTGGGCTTCTTTTTTCTTTTTGGGTACTTCTCGCCGCATCTGGATTTATCTAAGTCTTCATCTAGATATCCGCCGGTCTTAGGCTTACATGGGTCAAAGCACTTTGTAGTGGGGCAGCGTTCGGTTGTTGTAGTGCATTTCGTGGTCTTTCTGCTGGTTGGGCAGTGGTTAGTTGGTCGTTTTTTCATATTATTATTATTCAAATAATTGTCCTTGCAAGGATCGTCTTCTTCTTTGCAGTTAGTGCCGTAAGACGTCGGTGCCAATGGTTTATCTCTACCAGGCTCAAATTTGCTCCTTTCATAGTTTCTACTGTTGCCTCTTTCATGGGTTTCCGCAGCCTCATCTTCATCGTACTGTCGTTGTTGTGGTTTCTTATAGAATCTGTGCTCTACTTTTGGACTAGCTTGCTTTGAAGAGAATGTATGTTATATATGAAAAAGCAGTTGCACCTGAGTTAGCAGTTGGACGTACCATCATATTCGTTATCGAACATGCTATCGTCCAGAAGTTGAGCTAACTGGTCGAGTTCATCAGCTGAGAGATCATCCATAGAAGATTCTAACTGTGCGTTAGTCAGACCTTTGGTAAAATCGGCTAATTTGTTGTGCTGGGATTTTGCTTGCTGCTGCGGGATTAGCTGAAACTGCGTTTAGTTAAAATTGGACCGTTTGACCCAAAATACTTACGCTTTGCAAGGGAAGTGCATCTATCAAAATATAAAGGTTTAACATGAAAAGCACTAAATAACATATAAGCCAGCAACGGATCCAATCCATATTTGTTTACTAAAATGTTTTGTTCGATTGTAACATGTATACATATGCATAGAAACTTATATTGACATATTCTAAACGCTTGCTTTGTTTTGTGAAAATTTCAGAATGGTGGAAGCTACTATACCCACCATACAGTCCATGCATCTGCTCTCTGTGGTCAACTTTATACACACCTCCTGCATTGGAAAGGTCAAGAATGACAATATACTCAAACGTGATCAGAGTTTAAGCTATTGGTCTCAAGTGCACTCCAATTCGAAGCGTTCAACAACAGAGCGACATCTACAGGGTCCTGGAGATTCATTTTTGAGTGATGTCTATGAAGAAAGCATTTCTACTAAGACACAGGGTTTGATTGTGCTTCCAAAGGTCAGCATAACTATGCTGCAATCTTCCATAGTGGAGGAGGTCATCTCTGTAGCAGCACTGGATAATGTGCATGTGAGTTGTGTCTTAAGACTTGGTATACAATTGCTAATAACGAGGAAATTTTCCTAGGATCTCAGCTGCGTTTCGCTGCTCACATTTTATATAGAGGGTATCTCTACCAAGTTTCATTTGGGAAAGACTACGCGGGCCTCCATGCATAATGTCTACATACAGCAGACTGTGCAGTCGGGCAACAGTCACAAGAAAGGTGGCATTATGAAGGGTACACGTGCTTTGCTGGCTCATCTTTCCAACCAGGCGCGTCCGGACAATGTACAGGGTGAGCCCATTCTCATAGAAACTTCGGAGAAGCAACTTGAGGAGCTGGTCATAACTCTAGACATAGGACGGGCGCATGCGCAGCTGCGCCGCCTGAAAACTGAGGGTCAGTCTTGTCCGCAGGATTCGCCAATCATAGTCACTGCTATACCGGAACACAAGAGTAAGGTTCTCTTCGAATGCCTTAAAATGCCTGAGAGTACGGGCATAGAAAGCATTGGCTATATAATGTTTGAATGTGGCTTAGAGGGCGTAGGCGTAAAGATTGTCAAGCGCTCGCATTTTGAAAAGTCAGAGAATAGCAAAGAAGAGCTGGCCGAAGTGACCGTGCAGGGTACAGCGGGCAATGTGGTAGCAGCGCGCACTATAAATCTTACGGAATTAGTGGGTCAAAGTGGCAGTGAAGCAATGGGCGTGATTGCTGCCGAGGCTGGCGCAACTTCAAAAGCAGAAGCTGCTTGGCGTTTGATAACCAAAAAACCGCCGACACCCAAAACGCCCAAAGAGAAGTTCCAAAACGCTTTGGAAAACGTAAGCAGTGACAATGCAACACACAATGCTGAGCCAAGAAAATCCACGCCCAAGCCGCAGGATGAAGATGTGGAGAGGGGCACATCGAGCACAGCCAATGCTGGCGCGCAAAAGGGTGCCAATGACTCGAAGGAATCATATGACAAAGTAGTCTCAAATGTAAAAGAAACAGACAAGACATCTTCCTGCGTCATCGAACTGAAGGCCGTGTGGTTCAATTTCGCCGCGCCGCCTTGTGTGCCCATAACACGCAAAATAGATTTAACGCGCTTGGATTGGAATCTTCTAAGTACAGCTTCTCCGGCGATTACGGCCTGGATGAATCCCAGTAATCGATTGGCTATGAAAATAGTTTCGCTGCTCAAGGCTTTACATACCAGACACACTGCGGTAGCTGCTTGTTTAATGGCTGATGCAATGGAAAGCGATAAGATACAAAGGAATCCCAAGATCAAAAAGGTGAGAAGTTTATACTTAGTCAATGAACGTTACAGTGGGTTCATCAAAATATAAACTCCCCACAGAGTCGTTATGCCAATAACTATACGCTGTTGTCGAAGACATTGCAAGAGGATCCTAGCTGTCAGTTGTGCTACATTATGCAGAAGCTAGTGCTGGATGAGGGTGTGCAGCGTATTGAGCAGATATTCAAGCTTGGCGAAGTGCCGCATTTAAATACGCTACGGCAGGTGAGACCAGACAAGCCAAATGAGTCACAACCCAAATTGCAAATCCTTTTTTCTTTTTTTTTTTTAATATTAAAAAACTTTATGTTTACAGGGCATCATTGTGCTCAGTCGTCAGTGGAAGAATACACTCTACAATCCTATATTGTTTGAGCATCAGTACAAGAACAAGTTGTCCAGGCCCATTAATGTAACCTTCTCGTTTCCACAAAACGAAGAGGAATGTGAGGCCGATGAGTGCGAAGGTGATGTTGAAATGAGCGCCTATGCTGGCGTTGGGGAGAATCCGGAAGAGAGTGAGAATGCTTTATTACTTGGGCAAACACAGCATCATCGAACTCACATTGGTATTTTTTTGATTAACGCTCTACCAGCACTGTGTGCCGCATTGGTTAAGTCTGGACCATGCGGCAGGCAGCTGCTGCTCCTTTTGTTATAACCTAGTTATATGTACATATATGTTTTTGTGTAATGCCTTTGTTTATTGCACGTCTTTTATGGCTAAGTTGTTTGCGTGTGTGCACCTAGAGTCCAAAGTGAGCCAAAACGTTGTCTTTCAAAGCGCTGCATAACTCTAAATTATCTTACAAGACTGAAAACATTTTAATTTATAATTAAAAGCGCTTAAAAGGCAATATACTCTATATATGTATATGTTTTGTATGTCAAATCAGCTTCTGGTTTTCTATGTTCTTAAATGTTCTATCTGTACTTTTCCATTTCCCCCATTTTCTTTCCTTTTCCTTCTACAAAATGCTTTAAATGTTCATGACTTTCATATGTGTTATGCTTTGCGTGTGCACTTTATTTTATTTTACTTTACTTTTCCTTTCTGGCTTTACTATCTATCTGAAAAACCAAAGCTGAATTTAATTATAAGTTTGATGCAGAATGAAATAATTATAAAAACAAGACTTTTTTAAGCAATGTAATTCTTAAAATAAGAAATTATGTTCTTATAATTATTTCGCATACACAAATTGTTGTTTTAAACCCTAGCAGAGTATAATATTATGTATATGACTGCTCGCCTACCCGTCTGTTGGACAGCCTGTTCCTGTACTTTATCTTAATCTTGTCTGAGTTTTGCAATTTAAAATTCTCTGACCAAACTAGAGAGCATAGCTGCTAGAGTATGTAGCCTTCGGCGATCCGAAGTTCCGGTGATATACTTCTTAACGAAACTTTGTGGTAAATAACTCCACCAGCACTTTGCACGCTTGCGCATCGCAAAGTTTTACAGTGCCGCATTCATCCTTAAATAAAATGTAAACTTATAGCATCTTTACTTTCTCAGAAAACGGCCAATATGGACATGGATATGCACATGAAGCTACTCTACATGGACCTGCATCACAGCGCTCCGTCTCAACATCACCTAATATACACAACACGCGCCGTGGGTAAGCCTCCAAAACAATACTTGCACGTACACATCACCCTTTCTTTATGTAGCAATGAAAAGGGAAACAAAACGAATATAATTTTTATACCCTGTACACAAAGTTTAAAAGGGTATTATAGATTTGTGCAATGTATGTAACAGGCAGAATGAGGCGAGGTAGACCATATGCTCCAAAAATGGTCCGTCCGTGTTTTTCGCTGTTTCTCAGAGACTATAAGAGTTAGAGGAAAAAAATTTTACCATATGATGCGCATTTTCCCCAGAAAAGAGCAATTTTATCACCCCTTCGCGGTTTACACCTCCACCATAAATGCTATTCAATTGAAACTTGGCATATTTATGGGCAAGATATAGCTAATAAAGTTCCAATTGTAGACCCTTGTTTCTACAAACTGCACCAAAATTTGTCTTTAATAATATATGGGCTAGAGCTCCCGAATTCGGTATGTAGAGTCGTGATAGGATTAAATAGCAAACAGTATTGACCTTTTCGCATCATCCCCCCACCCCGTAGTACAGTTACCGTTATTACGCCCACAACCCTCATCATATCTATAAAAAAGTGCACAGAAATTTGTCAATTTGACCAATTTAGGAAACGAAAACCTTTTCGTTTCGAATTCCCTATATCATATTATTAAGTAGCAATATGTATTGTATTAATTCCATGCTTGTGTGTTTTCATTTTCTCCTTTAAATCGTCCTGTTTCGGCTCCTCATCAATGCTTTGCATGTGTTTGTGCTTGCAATTTCAGTCTAATCAAAGTGAACAGCAAGGTGTCCAATTTTTCACATGGCAATTCATCTCGTTCTAGCATACAAATGCTGCCTATTATATCGGGCTTGGTGGAGAAACAAGAATTTGGTCAGTATAAAAGTATTTCCTAAACATTAAACATTTACTAACTTCTTCAAACCTTACAGAGTACGGCGCATTGCAGGAGGGCTCTCTAAGCTCCACGAATTCAGTAAACAAATTCTGGCTAGGTGCTGAGAATCACAAAGAGGATCTATACTTTTGGATGGCAAAACAGCAGGATAACAAAAAGAAGGAACATTTTGCAGAAAAGGAACACAATCGACCTGCACCACCCAAACAGCAAATGCGTTTCGGCATTATGCAAGATTCCATTACGCTGCTGGATGCTCATCTAATCTTTGAGCCATTGCTGACATGCCTGGGCGTCATGCCGCAGCAAATGATTAACAAATTCGCCAATGCTGACATTTCTTCCTTGGAGAATTTTGGTACAAATCTTTCACTGATAGGCACCTTCGATTCCATACGCGTTGACATTGTTGTAAGCGAGGCAGGTGATAAAAAGAATCCCACAAAGCCCGCAAAACTCAGCAAGAAAGCGAATGGTGGACGTGCTTCTATTATGATAGATACACCTTTGTTCCTATGCGAAAGAGTGGGCATTGAGCTGGAAGTGTTGAAAATGTCTGACGGCATGGTGGATCAGGCAAGGCATAATGTTATCTATATGTCGCGCAGGCAGCTTAAAAAGCATACCAGTACGGTAATCAATTTTAGCCTAAATATACGCTTTATATCGCAGCAGGTTGGTTTCACATCTTTGATCTTTATAAGAAGTTGAAAACAATTTATCTGTTTGCAGGTTAACATGCCGCTGCTGAGATTGCTGCATCAAATTTCGAACATGTATCAAAATGTCAAGGATGCTCAAAATGAGTTCCATGAGCACCCCGAGCTTAGCAAGAAAAGTCAGCCCAAAGACGAGTGTAGCCTGGGTAAGTTGGCTTGTTAACAACACGTTTAACACATATTTAATAATTTACTGTTTTCGCAGCTTCCGAACCCACAGATTGCCTGCCGTTTGGCTTGGTAGCTGAGCGCTTTGCCCATGGAGAAAACTATTCCGACGAGTGTTATGACAAGTTTAATGAGGTCATGCCCAATTTGCTTTCAGCTCGTGTACCAGGTCGTCCAGGTGGTATAGCTCCTATTATACAGCTAACGCCCTCACCTAACGCGAAGAATCGACCACAAAGCTTTGCTCAAAAGCTGCGCTCCACGGGTAAATCTGTAAAAGGCAAACTTGGCTATACAAATCTTAATGAGTCAAGTTCTTCGCCACTGCGCGACAGTCCGACCATGTCGGTGAATGAGCAGCACATGCTCAAAACGACAACCGAATCCAAGGCCTCGCTAAATGGCGGCTGTGCAACCAGCATGAGTGGCGACTATAATACACTTAGCAAAACGGGCAATGGTTTTAATGCGCATTTGCAGCCTTTGCTGGAAACGCCCAATTGTTGGAAAACCATCTATCATCTTTTGGAGTTGTATGGCACCATGCCAGAGACCAAAACAGTACAGCGCAGCTCTTTAAATGAGCACAAAAAAGCGCAGTTTAACTATGCGCGTCCAACGGAACCACACAACGATGAGGATGATATGACTAGTGCTCCAACACCAGTGCCACAGCACCGTGAGCTGGTTCCTGAGACTACGCCGCCAGAGCGCACACGGTTGATTGTCTTTGGCGTGGCTAAGATTCACAAGACGCGACTGCTGGCCACATTGTCGGGCCTTAAGCTGGAGTCGGAGATTACGACGTTGAATAGCACGGCTACATGGCGCAAGAAAGCGCGACCTGTGTCCTTGGAATGCTCGTTAACCGGACAGGTGGGGCGTGCCATGATTGTGCTGCTAGAAGGCGTCGCGCCCAGTCAACAGTAAATTTTCCTTTTTTTTTTTTTTTTGATTATAGTTTTGAACCTTTTTTTTCTACGCAGAACTGTGGTCAAGGTAACCGTGGGCAAAAGTCAGACGCTCTACTCCAGCCTCTCAAAGCGCGGAAAGGACAAAAACAGCGGATTGCTATCTATAGGGCCCGTCAACATAGACATACCCCAGCATCCTGTGGCTTTACACGGCATGATGACGCGCAGTTCCAAGCAACTTTCTTCCACACTTCAGGAGCTGCGAGTTAAACGCAATTCTGGACGCTCCACAATACGGTCTCACACGGCTGAGGAGCCCGAATCACCATACCATGCACGCAACTCGGGCAGCGGCGCTGCCAGTGAAATGCGGGAGCGCACAGTCTCTGGCGGAGCACAGCAGCATATGCCGCGTAAGCCTCAACCACCAATGCGTCCACCTCCACCGCAGCAAAATGGTTTGCTGCAGCCATTGGTCATGCAGTTTAATGTGCTGCTGCAGAGTTTGTCCATCAATGCGGCATTGCTGCCTTCGCTGCAGGCGCAGTATCGCATGAATCATGTCAGTTCCATGGGCGTCACAGGTCATCGCGCCAAGTTTGTGATTGATTTGCCCACTCACACTCTCAGCTTCAATACGAAGATACAGGTGAGAGTATGTAATACAATTTATTGACAACCAAGCCAAATATTCTAACATCTAAATTTCAGAATGAGATGAACTTGCCCTCGGAGGCATGCATAGGCTTACCGTTAGTACATGTGGTGGCCGAGTACATACCGGATAATCGACAAGAGCATACGGAAAGCGTGGAAGGCATTGTGCTGCGTCAAGGCGGCTATGTCAATGCCTCAGCAGAAATTGGAGAATTCGAGCGTTGCCTAACCACAGACCTGCTAAACCATTTAGTCTTTGTGCAAAAGGTATTTATGCGGGAAATCAACGAGGTACTACAAAAGGTTTATGGCGGTGAGAAGCCTGTGCCTCTATGGGTAGAAGATAGCGACAGCGCCAGCGTGCAGGAGTCCACGCTCAAGCGAATACTCTTCTCCCTCAATATATCCATGAAGCGCATTCAACTAACAGCTACCACGCCCTGTTCCTCGGCTGTGCGCTTTGAAACAGGTACGCTGGAGCTGCATCTATCTAATAGAGTTAAGAATCTGGGCGATTCGCACAATCGCAAGATGTTCTTTAAGGCGCATATTGATTTCAATTTGTCGCTGGGTCAGATCATACGCAATGTTATATTTGATGAGGCCGAACCTGAGTTCCAGCAATATGCCTTCTTCCACACGACCATCGGCTTGCGTAATGCCTTTCAGGACGAGCTGCCCAACGAGGATAAGGAGCTGATACTGCTAACATTGAAGCGTCCTCTGGTATACATACAGCCGATAGCTGTGGACAAGGCTATATTGGTTTGGCTAAACTACAAGAACGCCTATGAGTACTGGGCGGAGAAGCGTGCCAATCTGTGCTATGAGCATACCCAGCACACACAGCAAGTGTTTGATCGCGTCGCCTTTGGACAAATAGCCAGCTCCAATCTTTCAACACTGTTTTTGCAGCTGACGGTAGAGGATATGGGCATCTGTTTACCGCTAAAGCAGGTTTCCACGGTCAGTTGGACAGAACTCAACTTAAATTCCTTATTCTATAATTTAAACTCAAACTCTAATCGTAATCTCCTTTCAGACCTTTGGCTCACGCTCTTATCAGGACTTTGATGCCAAGGGCGCGGTGGTTATAACATTGGAGAATACCATCATCTCAGCGTGCAATTCCGGTTCACTGGTATCAAAGGGGAAATTCCAGGGCTTATGTTTGCGTTTCGCTGACGATTTTGAGACCAATTTGGATGACTGGAAACCCAGCAGCAGCGAACCTATTATGAATGTCTGCGTAGTCTCCGAGGGTACCTATGAGGTTTGCTCCCGCACCACCGCAGCCAAGAAGGGCGAGAATGCAAAGTGGCTGCTGAATGTAAAATGGCAAATGGAGGGCGTAGATATACATCTAGATGTCAATGTAGGCAAACAGTTATCCTCATTAGGGCATACGCTTACAATGTTAACCGGATTTGAGGAAGAGGAAACCAACATAGAGTCACCGGATAGCGATGAGGGTGATCAGAGCTGCCGTGATACTTATGTGCGACGTCGCGAGTTTGATAATCTACCCGCCTTTGTATTTGATCCTACCATCGACTCAAAGAAACGCTCCTTTATGATGGAAAAGGAAATGGCCGAGCAGCTGAAGATCATTAATGATTTGCGTACGCTGGGCGCTTCCCATAACACGGTGGCGCACGAGGAGCGCAGGCTGCAGGAACTGCAAGCCATCTGTTATAAATACTTTCGCCGTGATATGATACAGAAATGGAAGCGCCCATCAATGCGTAGATCCTTGAAGAACTACAGTCGCTCGCACTCGTACATAGGCAGCTCCGCAAGCGCTGGAACTAATATGGGCCTGCCTATAGGCATGGGCGTGCCAGTACGGGATGTGCCGCTAGACAATGAAAATCATACGTATTCGGGTCGCCGGCTGGATCCTATACCTTCTAATGATGAGATCTCCAGCTTGCAGAGTACGCCCGCGCATTCACGCAGCGCTTCGGTTAAGGCGGGTGTAAGTCGCGTGACCTTTACGGAGGCTATGCGTCAGACCTCGTTACCTAACGCGGATACTGATACCGAAACTCCAGACAATGAGCCCGACTGGCGTGTGCCTGGCCAGTCGACGCCCAGTGAAATTGATGTAGATGGCACCTCTGTGGAAATGCGTCGCAAACATGGTTATGGCCAAAAGCAATCGGAACCAAACATTGATTTTGAGCTCGATGTCAAGGTGCTGGTTAACTCTGGCAAATGCGTGCTGCACACCAAAGATACGGGCGATGACCGTGCCCAGAACTATGGTCCTTCTAATGTGAAGACGCATAAGCGCGAACGCAGCATTGGCAATGACTGGGGTAGTCCGACACCTTCGCGAAGAAATCGCGATAAGAGCAAGCTGCGTTATAATGCCACAAATAATGCGCTGCTGGCGGACCTAACCGTCTTTCATATACCAGGTCTAGATGTAAAGTTGCACTATCAATCTCGCACCGTGGCGGATGCGCCGTTGCCAGAGCCTTTGCATGTGTTAGGCAATGCAACGCCAAGGAGACTACTAGGCAATAAACGTGCCACACTCTGCGCTTGGATGACGCTACAGAGCATACCAGAGGAAACCATTATATCGCCACACATCTTAGAGTTCCTAGAACAAACACTGGAACCCATACCATCCAGAGCTCAGAGCAGCACGCCACAGACACCATCCAACAATACTGCCGTGAATCTTGATATTTTGCCAGCTAACTATGTAACCTATGCTAGCTTTCCTGTGGATGTCATAGTCTATTTCCATATGCAGCCTTCAACCTTCAGATTTTCCTGCCTGCCCGTCTCACGTGTGGAGTGCATGCTGCAGCTTCCCAGTCTGGATATTGTATTTAGCTCAAAGCGCTCCAGCGAAGAGGATAATCAGCAACCAGAGCAGCCGGCTACGCATGCAGAGAAAGAAAAGCTGCCCACAGGTGGCCTAAGCGTAACTGGTTGCTTGGCAGACTTTAATGTCTACATATTCCATCCTTATGGCGGCAAAAAGACCTCAAAGGAGACACAGTTTTCCCCGCTTACGGACAGTGAACGCAAGGATTCGCTTAGCATTAATGTAGAGTTTGTCAAGTTTCATATAACACGTTGCCGCAAGGTTTATATAGAACCGCTGCCTACTTCAAAGCGTGCGCTGGATCAGTCCCGCGCGGTTATACGATTCTCTACCATTGTGGATATAGGCAGTGCTAGTTTTAAGTATGATATGAGACGCTTAACGGAGATTTTAGCTTTTCCCAAAGCTTGGTATCGCAGACGCATTGTGCGACGTCTATTCCTGGGCGACTTAAGCGTGCACCAGACTATGGCCAATGGAGCAGAGACGCCTACAAGTGGTGTGCCTACCACGCCCAAGGAAATGCAAAGCAAGCAACAGCAGTCGTCGCCCAATGAAGAAGCTGGACGTTCTAAGGATAAGCTGCATCTGGACTTTGAAAGTCAACAGCAGCACCATATGGGCCACTTTGGTGCCGTGCGCAAACTTAAGTCGTTGGGCAAGTCCTCTAGCGCCGAGTCCTCTGGCACGCCACCCTCGGAGAAGAATCAAATAACAGCCTGGGAGACGCTGGTGCTGTTTGCCGTCAACTTTACCAAGCTAAATGTACAAATGAACATGGGGAACGTAATGGGTAATGTGGTATGGCTCACGAAGGACTTTCAGTCAGATGGCCGGCTATCCATAGGCAGCACTGGCTATAAGAACATGTATGTGGGCATCTACTTGGGCGGCTCGGCGCTGGATGCCAAAGGCGGCATTGTGGCCGGCAGCTTTGAGGTAAACAAAATAAACAAACGGTTTCACATCAAGGAAGAGTCCGGAGTAGAGCCTTATCACACCATGAGCCTCAGCTTTATGGCGCTCGAGCTGCGTCTAGACTATATGAGCATTTCGGTGTTGATGACCAGAATTAGCTCCTTCTCGGCCGCCATGAAGGATGAATGGCGCACAGCAATGCATACGGGCAGTAAGGAACCCAACACGCAGCCGTCCAAGCCGCGAGCACTAATCTTTATACACGGAGATTTGACCTGGGATCAGCTGCAAATTATGATTTCGAAATCTACTACAGCTGATTTATTAAAGATGTACTTTAAATTGGAAGAGTTCTTTACACAGCAGTTCAAGTCTTCGAAGCGTGTGTTCTCTAGCCTGGAACCGCGACTACAGGATCGCTCGGCTAGCATTAAGCGCCGTCAGCAATTGAAGAAGAAACCCAATGGCGAGGCAGCAGGTGCTGCAAACTTAAATGTCCCAATTGGAGTGGAAAATACGGATGCACGACATCATCGTCATTGGCAGAAGCCGCTGGAGCAGGCTATTGGTTTGGTTGTGCCCACGTTGGTCACACGTCTTCCCAGACATGGCAATGTGTTGGGTGGCACCGTGGAACTGCGCGGTCAAAACATTTCGTTGGCCTGCTTCCATGGCATCAACTTCAAGTCAAAGTCCTGGGCACTGTTTAGCCTAAAGTCACCTTCTATAAACTTTGCAACCGAAGCACGACAGATCGAGGACTCGCATGAGGTATTTGTCACACAAACGTTGACTTCTAGTCTGGGTCAGACAACTGAGGTGCAGCAGCAGCAGAATCACTCTATGGCCATTGTGAGCAGGATAACTAGAAACATAATCTTTCCGCCGCAGTTCAAGACTCTTAACGAGTGGTTTCACTATGCCTTTGCCAACAGCGAGATAGATGGTAAGTTCTAGCATAATATGTATGAGCATCTAAGATGCTAATTTCGTTTTTGTTTTTTTTCTCAGCCGTGGATCGATTTCCCATACTGGAATGTGAGCGCGAGATAGCCTCAAACTCCATTGAACGAACGCGTGCCACTGGTAGCAGCAGTGCAGCCAAGTCTCAGGAACACAATCATAATCGTGAGGTCATATTTGCGCTGCCCAGTCTGCAGCTGCACTTTAAGACCGAACACAAACAGGGACCAACCACGCCAGAACCAACTGGTAAGACGAACTGCTATTAAAGTTATGAAGAGTTGACTTGTATTTCATATTTTACAGAAACTAAGCCGGAAGTTTTGTGCAGCTTCATAACCGAATTTGATGATCATATATTCGTGACTGTAGATGCCGATGCTTTCTTCTTTTTGCATGATCTGGTAACAACCTATGTCAAAGAGAAGGAAAAAGTGGTGCGTATTTCATATATAACCCCAAACTTTTAGCCATTGCATCAATAAATCTGCTCTCACTTTAGATTGGCGCACAGTCCGCGCGTGCTGCCTCGCCCAATCTCTCACAGAAGACCAATCTGAAGCCATATCTTACAGAGGAAATACTCAAGGAGAAAAAAACGGCCTCCAACTCCAGCTTGACGGCAGCTCACGGCAATCAACTGAGCGCAAGCAAAAGCAGCTTGGAGCCCCATGCACTGCAGGGTAGTCATACGAATATATCGAATCCAACGAACATAACGACAGCTGGTCAGGCTACAGCCAGCACAGCACAGGCTGCGGCAGCCAACGATCCCAAAGATGCAGCACATGCCAAGCTCAGCAACGCAACTGCCACAAGTAGTACAGCGAGCACGGATAATGTCGATGCATCACCAGCTTTTGATATCGAATCTTTTGTGCGTGATTGGCGCCACTTTGATTGCCAGACCTGGCATTTGGAGCCCACTGTGCGCTTGCTCTCTTGGGCTGGCAAATCCATTGAGCCCTATGGCGTCGACTATATACTAAACAAGCTAGGATTTAGCCACGCACGCACCACCATACCCAAATGGCTGCAACGCGGCTTTATGGATCCGCTTGACAAGGTGCAAGCATTAATGATGGTGCAGCTATTGCTTATGGTGCGCGAGAACAAGGTGGAATCTGCTGGCAAGCATCAAAACCGCCCATCAACAAACTAGTTCAAGTGAAGATCGGTTAAGATAGCGAAAGAGAGAGGGAGAGCATTTCACCTATGACAATTGTAATGACGTGATCCTCTTTCTATACTTAGTTCTAAGCTGCATTGTATCATATAGATATTACACCTATGTACGTTTGTATAAGTAATTGTATATGTATTTGTGTAATTTTTAATCAGATTCTTGTGTCAATAATATTTTTGTCTATTTTGCGAAAATTTTAACTATGAATACTCAAAGTATTAATTGCTTATTTATTTTCCATACCAATTTTAAATTTTTTGCTTTGTTTTTGCCTTATTATGTGCTCATTGTTTAATTTTAAAATTAATATTTTATTAAGAAAATATGTGAACAAAAAAGAAAATGCCACTGTGCTTGAAAGTAATTTGCTCAATTTTTGCGCTTTATATGTAATATGTTTATTGTTTATAGGGATTGTACAACTCTGAGAAAAGCAAGTGTTTAAACTACTTATAAGTAGATCTAGCAAAAATATACAAGAAAACCAAAATAAACGATATACTTATACAGGAAGTGCTTGAAATGTTTAAAATTATTGGATGGGAAATGTTTAAGGGATTATGGAAATGTGACTAATGCACATTTTTAAGCAGGTGTTTGTCAACGGTCACCTCGGTATGAATAAAGAAAAATGATTCACATCTAATTCCATGACTAAAGAATTTTGCTTTGCTAGAAAGTTCACCAGGTCTGGAAATGGCGGTCCACTGATGATTCCGCAGGTTTGAATTTAATTTATTAGCTATATCAAAGTGATCTCCCAAGGCTTGCCATAAGCATATAAAAATAAATAATAAAATGTTAATTAAAGTTTGAATTCAGCTTTGAGCTTAAAATAGCAATAGCTTCTAAAAGTACGTCATTGGTTATTTTGGTATGTAAAGCTAATTTTCATTCATTTCCGTTTTGCTTTTTAATCATTTTATAAGCCATAAAGTTGCTAGCGGCTCTATGTCAAAGCTTCACGGAGCAAAAAAAAAAGAAAATGGGAAACGGAAAACTGCCACAAAGTGCTGACAAAATTAACTGCCTGAGACGCAAAAACCACAAAAATGTAAGAATAACATTTCAAGAGACAAAGAAAAAAAGCCCGTAACGAAAACCAAGTCTCATAATTAAAAATTAAGCCATTCGCCTATTAGTTTTAACCCTCATTAACTTTAGATAAACTAATCTCCAAAGTAAACCACTCGCATTCATGGTCCTTTGTGTGCGCGACCCTGCCGTCAGCAGACACACACAGATACACACACACACACACACACACACACACATACATACTCACAAAACGCCCACCACATTAACTTGCCTGCTTGAGTTTTTCTTCTGCGCCTACAATGCGTGAAAAGCTCATCAGCTGGGAGCGCAGCAGCAACAACAACAAAGCAAAAAATCTATGGAAATGCTTATAGAGCAACTCTAACCTAAAAAACATTACAAAAAATACAAAATGGCGTATGACTTTTCCAGCACAAAATGATGTAGAAACAGCAGTACCTAATATGCAAAAAAAAAAAGCAAAAAAGTAAAGAAAAGCAAAGAGAAATGAGCGTAAGGAAAAGCAAAGAAAACCGAACGCATCAAGAATAAGGAAAAATAATTAAAAACGCAACCTTGATGAAAATGAAATGTTTACAAAGACACAAGCGCAAAAAATAAAGCACAGTGACAGAAGAAAAACCGTTGCCACTGCCGTTATACCGCGACCGTTATACCGTTATACCGAAACGAGAGGCAAAAAGTTGCCCGCTGCTCAAGAAGCGGCACAAAATGAAAACAAAAACGGATACACGCAACGGATGCAAAGTTTACTCAAGCAAAAAAGGCGTAAGGCAAGCTAAGTTGGAAACGGGGCGGTATACGGCGGAGTACCAGGTCGGGGGGGGCTACAGTCCAAGGAAGCGCCGAATGCAAAGTCAAGCATAAATTAACTGAACATTTTTGCTGGCTGCGTTTTGAAAGCTGCAAAGCCACAATTTCGGTGCCAAGAATTCTTACATTTAAGCAGATGGTAAGTATAAGCTTTGATTCCTAAACTTAACTTAAAGATAAACAATTATGGAACTTCAGATGTTACTTCTAGATTTACTGTTTTAGTATAGATCTGAAATCTGTAAGCAACGATAGAAATCCTCCAGCGGATGTCGCGTAACTAAACACTTTGTGAAAGAATCAAACTCTAAGACACTATTTTTCTAGTCAGAAGTGGTAAGATATGTATCTCGGTTAATAACAGGCTATCCATATATTTGGCCTGCAACTGGGAAGCTCCGGATGGAGCTGGGTTCTGGTAGGACAGAGTGAAGGGTGAAGCTCCGTGAACGTGTTGTCCCTGGTAACCATCGAGTGTTAGGGCAGTAAGCTAATGTGTGCAGCGAAGTCTCTTCAGGACATTAGGGGGTTGTGCATAGCTCCATATTTGCCTGGAGTAGTGCCCTATATCAGGCTATAATCCGGTAACGTAGAGAGACAGAAGAGTCGGGAAGATTATGTTGAAGCAAGACTTCCCTTTCCTTTATTTTCTTCCTTTTTTTCTACTTTCATGCGTCCCTTCGTTCTCCTAACTTCTTTTATCAGGTATTGACAAGGCTGAGTGCTAGGGATGAACAACTTTCATTGATGAGCCACCCCAACTAACATAAATCTTATCTAGATCTGAACAGAATAAGCTAATATTTCTTATTATAGAAATATAATTTCTATTTCGATTGTGCGATGTTTTTGCTACTCTCTAAGACAATCAGTCTAAACCACCTAAAAGGTGGACTTTTATCATGCGAATGTTGTAATTTGTAAAATTTGTTTGAATGCGACTCGAGTGCCACGAGTATGCCATGTTGGTTACACATAAATAAGCTTTAGTTCAGTTCACTTTTATAATTCCAAATTTAAGAAAAACAAGATCAATGATATTTAATCGGTACTTTTTGCATAAGATTGCATTAATTTTCGAAACAATTTTGCAACTTCGAATGTGTTATCACGAAAACATATGTTTAGAACGCATCAACCGCTTTTACAGGTGTCGTAATGAAGGATGATCCGTTTTTGCCGGTTGGCTTAGTGTCCATTCAGTATAGGTTCAAAATTGACTATATTAGTTTTAAAAATGTAGAAGCTTTTTATGCCATTAAGTCTTGGTTTCACAATTCGAGAAGTCAAAGAGAGTCAAATCAGGTGCACTGAATTGGAATCCAGCAGCTTTACGTATAGGTACTTGCTCCAAAAAGCTGGTTTCTCAATCTAGATATCACGACAAGTTCGAGCATCGTTTCTTAAAGCATATTTTCGTAATGTTTTGCTGGAACTTTTTTATGTGAAAGACAAAAGTTAGTAGATAAAACGTGACAGAACTGAGCTGACTTCTCAGTTAGTGAAATCAAGTTGTAAGCGTGAGCTGTAACAGTAAAATTTTGATATCTTTTGATTAAATAGACAAATTCATAGAATACTTCAAGCTGCTCGTCTTAAGTAGCTAATAACTTAATAGAAGACACTTTTCATTCCAACATTTGTTCCTTATGTAAAAGTATGTGTCTTTTTACGAAATTCCAGTAACCTGTGTCGGCGCCACGTTTTCGGCATCCTCGAATTTCGCTTCATAAATTGTTTTCCAAGTGCAGCTCATATGTCCTGTAGAACACTTGCAGTCTACTTTTTTCCAATTAAAAAGTGCTGGGCCAAAACTTTTTTGTCAACTACATAAAATACGATACAAATCGTATTAAAAAAAAAAACCAAACTTGCTGATTTATTGAGCAGGTTTCGATAACACATGGCAAAATGGGATATGTTTTTTTGCTGGACAGTGCAGAGCGTAAATTTCGCACATCATAGTGAAATATGAGTTTGTGTTTTGAAACTTTGTTTAAAAAACAATTGCGATAATATATAATAAATTCTATAAGCTGCCGGGATCAGAGTAAAGGCCATCAAACACAGCCTGCGCTTGGAACTGGTGAAATTTATGCACGGAGAAAACTCTTGAACCCAACGCTAAATTATTTTTTAATTTCTTGCCCCAGACCTTAGAAAACTTTCTGTCGAAAACAACAAACAACATAATAATCGAGTCTATAAAAAAGTCATAAAAAAAACTGAAAATATTTCAAAAGCTATGCTCTTTAACTGTCCGTGTGTGTGTGTGTGTGTGTGTGTGTGTGTGTGTGTGTGTGTGTGTGTGTGTGTGTGTGTGTGTGTGTGTGTGGCATGCCCCACAGGCGTCAAGACATTTGGAGCTTGAAGAGAGCCAAAAACAAATGTGCGACAAATATCAAACAAGACAATGCCAAAAGATGAACTTGTAGAACGATAAAGCAGACAATAAAAACCACGAAGCATAATAAAAATTACATTTTATTGTATTTGTGCTGTATGTGTGTGTGTGTGTGTGTGTGTGTGTGTGTGCGTGTGTGTGTGTGTGTGTTGTGGATAACATTTTTAAATAGTCAAAGGCACGCACGTCATCAGAACACCAACAGGACACACACACACACACACACACACACACACACACACACACACACACACACACACACACACACACACACACACACACACACACACAAACATATATATGTACGGTTGTCTCCCTCACGAATTACAGTCAGATATTTGTCCTTAGATTGCGTAGGCAGCAGGCCACAAGAGCTTGCCCCAAAAACAAGCTGTGCCACTGTAGCTGGAGCGGGATGGAGTAGCGCCACAGCAGCCAGTGGCTTGGTATGTTTTGAATAATGTCTACGTACTGGCTTCCACTCGTGTCCATTGGTACATCCCGAGCTTCGACTGGCCAAAATAATGACTCCCTCGTGTGCTGCGAGCACAATTTGTGGACATTTAACTGTTTCTAATAATTATGTAAATGTGTGTCACTTAATGTGGCACTTTTGTGGGGGACGGAGGGGGCATGACTGGCCAACCACTGGTCTGGGAAAAACACAATTATGTGACGCATATAATCAAGTGGTGCGCGATCTTAGACCATAAAGAACACTCAAACACTTGATGGCGCCATTTGATGTGGCCCATTGTCAATTTTAATGATGCGCTGCCTTTAAAAATTAGACAAGTAACTTGCACGAATTGTGGCTCTGTGGGGAATATTAAGCGAGCGGGGGAACCCGGCTTTTTGAAAGATATTAAATGAACAGAAATTTGCATTGTATCCAACTTAAAGTGATTAGAAGTGGGAAACTGGACGCAGTGGTGCCATAGGGGTGGGAAAAGGCAGCATCTTAAGCAATGATCTATAGTTGCATCATAATTGGTTTTGATAGCCGAATGACTTTTCAGCATAAACAAGTATTTGGGGATGTGTCAGAATTCTCGTTAAAGCAATTTTCAACACAATAGCAATTTGTTGTCATTTCCAGATATCCTTTTAAGCCGATTTTGAGGCAAAAGATTGACATTTGACGAACGGACATTTAAGATACAACCTTAGGCTCTATACTATCTATACTATCTCTTTGATTACGTGATGCCATAGCTGCTCCGTTAACGTTGATGGATACGCACATAGCATTCTTCACTTTAATAGATGAAAAGATATCCTTTTATATACAGTCTGGAGACTAGAGCATTTTAACTTATTAAACCTGGGAAACTTGGAGAAAATTCTGATGTCAAAAGATGTGTTCGATTTGAAAAAGTATTACTTTTATATGAAATAAATAGTAACCTCAGATTGTTAAGCAGTTGGAACGCGGTTTGCCCAACAACGAAAATCGGTAGAAGGTTTGGCCAGTCCTTTTCGGAAAAAGTGTTAAAAGTTTTAAATGGATCAGGCTTTTCACTATTTGTGTATATGTGTTCATAGACTTTAAAAACGCAATAAAAGTATAAACGAAGTATGTATTCTAAAACAAAGATTCTGCTGTTAGTAAAGAATCCTTTGGCGACATAAGCTAGTGACAAAGACAGCTTTCCAAGACGCTTCCATCCGACAGCGTCTAATGAGAGCACCTCAAGGGGAAAATGTTCATATGCATTTGTTTCTATATCTATAACAAGATTATAGATTGTTGATTGTATTGTTGAATACATCTGGAAAGTTGAGTAGTTATGGAAAGATTTCATGTTATGATTAAATAACTAATTTACCTACCGCCGCCCAACTCGGTAAACTATCACCCTTAAACATATGTCTTACAATACATTTGTTTCTATGGTCCCCGGGTTCCTTTTCTCTTGCATATCTCCTATCAATTTATATGTAGCCACTATTGATGGGGCCTTGTTCAATCACTTATTGGAGGAGTGCCACATGCTTGGCCCTTATTGCCATTCATTCGCCTTAATTGCTCATTAGTCTTACAAACCAGGCGATTTGTAGAGGTAACGCCCCCAACTTAAATTTAATTGTGTGCTCTAGGCAGCAGGACAACTTGCAGCGTCGTTGTTCACTTTCAACTTTGTTGCCTGCTACTGCACACACTGGAGGCCCAACTCCGGGCAATGCATACCCGTAGTACTTGTCGGAAAAGTCTTCGTCGTCGTCGCACTTTAAGTGCCATGAGCGCTATGCAAAAATCCCTTTTTATGAATGGCCCCTCAGCATTTGCATATTAACGGCTTGTATGCCTAATATGTGCACGCTCGCCCGACGCACTCACCCATACATCTACACTCACACACATACACACTTCCATACTTACTTATATTTACATAATAATTTTATGGTTGGCTGCAGTAGAATAAGAAGCCAGTGGTTGGCATTGTTTGGATCGCGGAGCGCGGCCAAACGTTGCAGATATTTCATGCGCCTGCTAAGCGCCTTAATGGCACGCCACCAACTTGGCCTAGACCACACACACACACACACACACACACACACACACACACACACACACACACACACACACACACACACACACACACACACACACACACATGTGTGAGTATTTGAGCCAAGTATTTCACAGCAGGGCGTTCCAATGTGTTCTTGTATTTTTCATACTTTACTTATTCACTTCGTTCCGTTGCGTTTCCTTTCTCTTGTTGGCGTTTTCCCCGATGAGAATTATGCACTGCAGGTGGTCACATGCTGTTTCCGCTGCGCCACGCCTACTTTTTCTCCCCCATCTACAACATAATTAACTTTGCACGCTCTTGCCACAATCGGATCCATTATCTCCATGTTATGGTAAACATGCCAGCCAGCGGCTATCAGCTGTCATCTACACTTTCAGCTTTGATCCAATTGTTGCTGTTTGATCTTTATCGGAGTGCTTATAAAGCGTGAACACTCAGCTGGCATTACAATACTTTTGCTTTACTCCATCATGGTTTATATATAGTATTCTGGCTGTCTGTCAAGGCTCAGACTTTTGGCGGTAACCCGGATGCTATAAAGATGTTGGCAAGGCGCAGCTTTGTTAAGGAAATTGGTATGCTGGAAATTGATATGCTTATGGCGCTAACTCCAGATAATATGGCAAGTATAGGTGTGACTGATATGGTGAGAGATGATGTGATACTTGCTTAATATTGGGTGGAGAGATGATGTGTGTGTCACGATATTAAACGATGTATTACATGAAAAGGTGATGATACTTCTTTAAAATTAGAAGTGGGTATGCTGTATGAATTTAATATGAAACGAAACCTAATGCATATTAATGAAGACTAAGAGTTGGTGTGAGATGATATTATATGATATATAAATTTCAGGTTAAACGATACTTGGTGAAAATAAGAATTGAGTTATGTATCAAGATATTGCCCGATATATGATAAGAAAAGATATATGATATGATGAAGATTATATGATCCCGTGATAGCTGGCAGTGAGATGATGTATTGTGTGATGTAAGAATATATGGTAAACATAAGTGGTGAGTTACAGATAATGGGAAATGATACTGCATAGGTGATTACTTATATTACTTGTTAAAGGTGATGTGATATCTTCTTCTTCTTAACTGGCCATAACAACCCGTTAGCAAGTTACGGCCTGATGTAAATACATTCTTTCATTGGTCTCGAAAGAACCCAGTGTCATTGTTAGTCGCCTCATACGACAAGATTTAACCTGCTGAGGTGGTATTCTCTAACCCACACACAGCTTGACTGGCAACAACTTTAACTAACCATACTCTTTGATCAAGAGTCACATGGTGGAATTTGTAAACAGTAGTTACCGTTTCTTGCCGATGAAAGACTCTCACAAATGGTTGTTCATATACTAGAGTATCCTTTGCCGCCAGAAAAATTGCCAATTTCATATTACCATGTATAAATAGATATTTTCGTAGTCCTTGATTTTAATTATGTTTCTGGAGCCGCCGATCGTTTGGCTAGTTGTCTTTGGGTTCAGGATCTGGCCAAGGACAAATTTTCGCAAATAAAGCACATACTTGTATATAATAAGAATAATGCAGAAAAGCGACTTTGTACAGGAAGTGTGCGTAGTTTTTCACGGAACGTAATTTTATAATTATGCAAGCGAACATTTTCTACACATAACAGTAAAGTGGTGCATACAAAGTGTGCAATTATTTTGTGCTTTGTAATTTTTTGTACTTTTGTAGTCGACACTTTTTCGCTATATTCCAGCCGGATATGCACTGTGCACGGCCATTGTTTGGTGCAAAAGGCACAAAAAACAAGTGGACAGGCGGTCGTCGAGACAGCTCGACTTTAATATACTCTGTTCGCCTAATGCACTTGTGTTTGCTGTGTTAGCAGCATCAAGTAGAGCGAAAAGGTTGCATCCATAATATAAGAACACAAGGTAAGCTCAATCTGCTGACGTACCTCACAATGGTACCTTTTTTTCATTTAGCTGCGAACGTCAAAGAGGGTGTGCTGCGCATGTTATTGCCTTGTCAGGCAACGTATGTTATGATATTGATGCTTGTGAGTGTGTATACCAAAAAATTTAAGATACGACGTCAGCAGAGTAAGCTTACCTTGTATTCTAATTCCATGGGTTGCACTGATGCGATGCAGTGATGTGTTTGCAGTGAGAGCGAAAAGAAGCACGATAGGTAGCGCCACATTATGCAAAGCTATAAAGAAGTCACAACTGAATGTTTCTGATTCAACACTTTCAGTTAATCTCACTTTTCAAAAAAAAGTGGGATAAAGCTACACAGTTTTGTAAATTTATCAATTGCTTTATAAGTTTTGAAAGAATCATGCTTAGATTTTCAACGCTCTTAAGATAGTTTCAAGAACTTACCTGAAATTCAGTAGAAAGAGTGATCTCGGTCACAATTTTCAAAGCGTTTGAAATTTAAAAAACTTTTGACTATGTAATTTTTCGATCTTCCCTTCTAACTTCGCCTTGCGATAATCGGATCCATAATCTCTATGCTATAGTGAACATGCCAGCCAAGCGTTATCAGCTGTCATCTACACTTTCAGTTTTGATCCAACTTTTTGTGTTTGATCTCTATCAAAGTGCTTATAAAGCGTGCACTCTCTGCTAGCCATGCAATAGTTTTGCTTTACTGTTTCATCATGAGCTCTTCATGGTTCGTTTGGCTGTTGAGTTCCGTATTCTGGCTATCTGTCAAGGCCCACAATTTAGAGTACAGGATACTTTCGGTTCAGACTTTTGGCGGTAACCCGGATGCTATAACGGCGTGGGCAAAGCGCACCTATGTTAAAGGAATTGGATTTTTAGTGTCTGCTGAAGTTGATATGCGAGTGGCGTTAACTTCAGATACGATGGCAAGTATAAGTGGTGTGACAGATATAATGGGGGATATTGTGATACTAGGTAAAAATTAAAAGTAAGTTAGAGATGCTGTGTCCAAATTGAAAGTTAGCTAGAAATAACATTATATAAAGTATGAAGACAGCTGATATGGTACATATTGAAGTTAGATACGATATTTTATATGATATGAGCCTTTTTATGATGAAATGATACATGGTGAAAATAAGTGGTGAGTTAAAGATGATTGGAGATCATGCTGTATAAGGTAATATTTATATTACTTGCTTAATAATAGTGTTAAGTTATAGATGATGTGATATGATAAGCGAATGGATACCTATTATTACTTGTCTGGTAAAGTTTTTTTTTCTCTTTCTTTGGGTATTTCTTTGTTTTTGGCGTCTTAGTGCTTTTCGTTATTCAAAAAGCGTTGTATGATACAAATCCTACATCCCACTGAGTAAGGACAGCATTAAGTTTTAAGGAAAGGTTCAATTCACCTCAAAAATCGTAATTTATTGTCAGAAACTAAATGTCTTATCTTAAGGTTGACACATCTTTAAAGTCCCCTTGGTCAAAAGCTTTGATGATAGACATGTTATTAACTGTTAAGTGTAGTTTTCATCTCTGCATCAAGATGGACTCTTTCTAAACATAAAGTAATCAAGAGCAAGTGATATTTTGTCTTTCAGGTCGACTTCGAGCTGGCTCAGAGCTCGACTGGCACCAACTTTAAAGCCTTACCATACTCATCGTTCAAGACTAAAATGTTGGAATTCGTAAACACTAAATACCGCATCTTGCTCATGGAAGACTTTCACAAATGCTGCGAGGGTTGTCCATATACTAAACAAAAAATAGAGTCTTTGCCGCCATCAAAGTACACATTTACCAACTGCACATTTAATACAAAACATATACCAAATTATTTAGTCTCAGGCTACTATAGATTTAATTTCACCATGTATACCGATATATATTGGGAGACTATAATTTTTATGGTGTTTCTGGAACCGCAAATCGTTTAGCTGTTGAATAAGCCCAAGGACAAAGAAAATACACAGAAGAGGACAAGCATTGCGTACACGTTCGTTATATATTCACCGCTTTTAATTGGATGTAACTTAAGAAATTATGTGCATTTTGAAAACGCTTTAAATATTTCTAAAAAGCAAAAAACAATTAAACTTATTTTTATTGTTGGCATCAGCCTGCTAAAACTATTTATTCGCAAGTTATAGGCATGTTTTTATGAGAGAGTATTTAATTTATATCAGTTTTCCTCGTCTGAGATCACATGGATGGAGGCGTTTTAAATGTCTTCTTGGTCTATGAATTGAGTGAATTCGTAACCGAGCCTTATAACGACTGCTTAATTTATTTAATACATCACCTACGAACGGAATACCGAGGTCGTTGTGCAGATTGCGGTTGCTGACATACCATGGGGTATCCGCAATCTTTCGTAACTAAAAAAGGACTACCCAAATATTCATTTATCGATAACTAGTCGGAATTTGAGAAAAAAAAGCATAAGGATTATTTTCTTTTTCAGTACACTAGTACAGTACAATCTCATATAATTTTAAGTATGATTTCGGCAAGACGAATTTTAAGGGCCCTCTTGACAAATTTTTATCCTAATGCTTCGATTTGTATGGTCTGCATTTTTTTAAGATCGTTTTGGCTGCGGTTCCCCAGACTCGGATGCCATAATACCAAGTTGGCAACTCTTATAAAGTATGCTCTTATTTACTATAGAGAGCCTGCTGTTTCTGCCCAGCAACCACTCCATTTTGGCAATCTTTGCCCTACACCTTGCGGCGACAGTTTTGATGTGCTGAGCCCACTTCAAATTTGCGTCCAGGTAGATACCAAGGTATAGGTGTATTATCTCCCCGTCTAAGATCTCCTCTTAAAGGAAACATTACGATTGAAGATTTTTCTCCATTGAGTTGAATATTCCAGCGTTTTGCCCATATTTCTATTTGGCTCAATGCCAGCTGTAGGGTCAGAACGGCTTCTTGGGCGCTGTTAGCTGAGGACAGAAGAGCGGTGTCGTCGGCGTATGTGGCAGTTAGTACGCCCTCATTACTTGGCATGTCCATTGTATAAAGAGTATACAAAAAGGGGGAGAGAACACTTCTTTGTGGAACTCCAGCTTGAATTAATCGATTATCAGATAAATCACCCTTTACCGAAACTCTGGAGCAACGATTTTCCAGATATGATTTAAATATTCTGTATTGAGGAGCAGGGAGTGAACTTTTGAGTTTCTGCAGCAGTCCATCATGCCAGACTCGTTCAAACGCCTGCTTAACGTCCAAAAAAAATCAAAAGCAGCCTAATAGGGCGATAAGACGAAATGGACGAAGGAGGCTGGCCTGGCTTTAATATCATAGTGATCTGAGCACACTTCCGCTCTTTTGGGAAATATGCCAGATGCAGTATCGCATTGCAAATGTTGTTGAGCGCGATTATGCCCGCCATGGGAAGGGCCTTTGCAACTCTGGCGTCTTTTTATCCATTCCTGGTGCCTTTTTAGGAAGCAAATGACGCGTTTACCTCAGTAGTATTTTAGCAGTAGAGATTTGTATGTCTCGGAGCTGCTAGTTTTGCGGCGTCAGAGATATAATTTCTCAACGGCGTCATCAATATCTTTTTCTGTGTTTATTTCCACTGTGAGGTGCGTTCTTATGTTTATCCGCCTTTGAAATATATCTATAAAAGCGCGTGTATACAAGTGCTCTTCATTGTTGCTATAAACAGCAGCATTTTCAGATAGCTTTATGATCAAAGGAAGGTGATCGGAACCTAGGTCTACCAATGATTTGATTGTTAGCTGTTATTGGTGAATGCCTCGGTAGATTGCAAAGTCTGGGGCACCGGAGAAATGTGTTGGAGCTCCAGTTGCCAGAACAAATAGGGGTGTGTTTTGAATGGCTAAGCATAGCGCGCGACCTCTAGTGCATGCTCGAGAATTGCCCAACCAAGGATGGTAGAGGAAAAAAATAAAATTTAATTTTTTGAACATTTAATCTTAATCAATTTACTCCCTCTGCTTTTCATCTATCTATATATATAAAAATTAAGCCTCAAAAAGTGATGTGCTCGTTAAACACGAAAACGCGTCGACCGATTTCAAACAAATTTTCACATTTTGTAGACAGTATTGAGAAGAAGGTTTTTGTGTAGTTTGCATGAGTTCCAATAGATGACGCCAAAGATATCGACAAAAACGATCTTACTTATATAATATCCGCAGCTTGACTTAGTATGAAGAAGAGAGAGAGAGAAAGAGAAGGAAGAGGAATGGGAAGGGGAATGGGAACGGGAAGAATTAAATTATATAATAAATTTATTGACGGCTTTATAAATGCGCAGCGGAGCACTTTTGTGAGATCTGACTCGTTTCCTGTTAGGTTTTAGACACTACATTCTTCTGCATTATGTTGATGAGCTCCTCGGGCTTTGTTTATAGGGTATAAAAAGAGCAAAATTGAGCAATTAAACAGTTATTTAAGTAATTTGAGTTGCAGCACTTTAAAAATGCCATAAGCAGGCGCCGCATTTAACAAAGATAAGCGACAAAGAGAGCCACAGAGAGAGACGGAGAGAGAGAGAGAGAGGAAGAGAGAGAGAGAGCCTTGCACAAGGCAATTTAAGTTCAGCCTAAAGGTATGCAACACAAAATGTTAATTACTGCAGCGGCAGCGGCAGCGGCTGCGCGGTCAAAAAGTTAAATAATGCGTAAACTTTTGTGACATTAATGCTTTTGATTTAATAATTTCACAGGGCATAAATTAAAATTGTGACAACTACAAGTAAGTAGCCAAGACCATGAATAAATTTCGTCAGCTCGGTTATCAGTCAAGAGTAGTAGAGATTTGCGGGCAGGAGACGGCAAATAAACCCATTGGCGTTTTCGCAGAAATAACCGAAAAATACATAAACCAAAAGGCTTGTAATCTTAATTATACATTAAAAAGAGTAGTGGGCTTCGTGTGTGTGTGTGTGTGTGTGTATGTGTGAGTGTACCAAACTGGCCCTGGCGGCCTTATAAAAGCATTAAGCGCCCATTTTGTCGTGAAAAATAAGCAGGAAATGAATGAATTTTTCAGTGGCATAATCCAGCAGCGGCCACGATGTTGGTAGCAACCCCCCAGTTGTCATAAAATATTGTCTGGTAGGGCAAGAAAAACTTTTCCACAGCATTTGAGTGAGTTAGAGGTAGGGCGAGCAAGACACTGGGGTAGTCTATACGCAAAAGCAAGGAAACTTGGAGCCAAGAGCACAACAGCCAACAGCAGACACTGTGTTAGTGTAAGACATTGAAGTGTATAAGAATAAGTGTTGGGATTAGGCGCTTGACTTGAAAATTTTATAAAATAAAATTTTTGCATAAGCTCTTCCTGCTGCTCTTGTCGGGTTTTTGTCTTGGCTTGGCTGAGCACTTGGTGGCAGCTTCAGCTGGCTGTTGCGGTTGCGACAGCTAAGCGTGTTAGCTGTACAAGGATTTAATGGAAAATCACGCAACCAACCAAGCTGCCTGCCCCTGCTTCAAACCCAGCGCATTCCATACACCAACAACGACCAGCAGTGGCGGCTCTTGGGCAACGGGGTAAATCACGCATTTAATTCCAAAACATTTAACAGTTTTTGGCTCTTATCTAATACTTTACAAACCATTTATATGATGATTAGCGCAAAGTGTCTGTGGCATTTTCCTCAGCGACAGCATATAAAAAAAAATATACATGAAAAGTTTAGTCTAACATCGAGGCGAACTCGTAAATTGTGAGGGAGTTTAAGATTTTGCTATAGCCATCTTTTATGCGCCAAAAATTTATTCAATCGACGGTGTTCCATAAATCACTGCCAATCTAAAAACAGCCCAAATTAAATTATCGGTGTGCTTGAGCTTGAGCTCTCTTTTGGCTGTGGGTAGCTAATAAAGGCTTTACTTGTAGCCTGTCTTGGGAGTATTTGCCCATAAATGTTCTTTAAATAACGACTTTATTAAAAGTAAGATTATAATTTTGTTGATTAACTTTACACCCATTACTGAGGTTAGTGTGCTATCTACCAAGTCCTTTCAGAGAAGTTACGGCCTACCCCTTCGCCGACTTCCTTCAATCCCAGCATAGACGCAAGAGCACATCATGACGCACATCATGATTCAAAAACAGAGCCGTGGATTTTAATTCGTTTGATTATTTCAATTTCATCGTTAAGCTTGTAGAGTTCGTTTTTCCATCGAATACGGTAGTCGTTGCCAACGAGTCGAGGGCCAAAGATCTTATTATCACCCATGCTTCAGCGCCATGAAGCAAAATGGGTTGAATGAGCGTCTTATAGGGATAAGACCCCAACTACTCATTTGCCTACTGAGACCATTGTAGCATCGATTGACAAGAGGTCTTATCCGCTTGATGTCCAGCTGACATCGTTCTTCGCTGTGAAAGCGGTGCCAAGGTAAGCGAAATCTTTGACAACACCAAAAGTAAAGTTTTCAACATTTTATGTGGGAGACCAACCACCGCGTCTCCCTACTTGAAGAAAACATGTACTTGGTCTTGCACTCATTTACAAGCAGACTCACCTTGCCGTAGAGTACTAACTGGACACTTTTATAGAATACTAGGGGCCCCACCTACTCTCGTGCATTAGATCATATTTTTCTTCCCGTTGCCGTTCTGTCCCATTCTGATGTACTTCGGCCTTTCGCACACACGGCCCATCACAAAATTGAAGAGGACGCAGGAGACGGCATCGCCTAGTCCGAAGCCTCGCGCCATATTAAAAGGTTCGGAAATGTTTTTTTTTAGACTTTACGTAGTTGTCTTTGCTGTTCAACGTCATTCTGTAAAGTTGCACGGATAATGAACTCAGATACTGCGGCATGTTATCCACACAGAGATGGTGGCTGTCGATCTGGTATTGAATAAGAAATTCGCAGTATTAATATCGAACGTTACAACAGTTTTTTGAAGCTCCCTCTATACACAGCTTATTTAACGCAGTGTATCGCAAGAAGCTTAAGGAATTCTCTGTTCTATGCATTATAAATTTTTAAAATAGCTTCACTCCCTCAAAAGTTATAATTTTGCCGAAAAATAAGTCAGTTGGATCCACTGTGCGTCGGTCGAATATCAGGTCAAAGGTGGACTTACAAGGCCAAGAGTCACACTAATGAGTTCCGATCAGTTTTATCGCGAATGGCTGTAGTCTATCACACAAGATTAATACCATGGCATTTGGCGCATACCGTGAGGCTTTAATCATCGGGCATGGCCTAATCCGATCAAAATCTGCATCAGAGCTGATTCATGCATCCTACCAACTCATCGCTGTTAGTTTTGAACAACTCAGCACTTGAGCAGCTTGAATGCGGCACTAACTTCTAGGCTAGATGGCGGCTGTGATTGTGGCGAAAACGACATTATTGTAGTCATCGATCGACAACAAGTTTGAGAGATTTACCTCTGCATCTCTACAGGAAGATGCCGACAACATGAAGTCATCATTACTTACTATCCCTCCTCCTATGCAATCAGACTCCCTAACCACATAAGTAATGGCTTAAATTATATAGTTTTCACTTATAAAACGGAAACCTAACCAATTACACAAGCGACCCCTAAACCCCATCAAAAAATTAACAAAACACACTGAAATTTATGAAGCGCATTGCATTTCCATTACAATTTCCAAGACAATTTCAAGTTGTAATATGCATATTGGCTCATTCATTTCATTTGGAAAAATGTCAAGCTTGAGCTGAGTTTATGCGTTGCATTAATCAGGGATTCGATTTGAATCTCATTACGAAGCTCACGCAATAAATTTCAGCATCAAATGGTTAGCCATTTTTTTTTCATCCATACATATATATAGAGTAGACCACAAGGGTACATAGATATGTGCCATTTTGCACAGCAGTTGTTGGTGTTGTTGTTGTTGCAGTGTAATGTGGCCATTACTTACGGCAGGCCGTTCGGCAACTAACGGCAAAATTAGTATGCCATGGCATGAAAATCATTAGGCCATAGACAAATGTCGAGCACACGGCAGCATAAACTGGTTGAGTGGCCGGAAAAGTGGCCGACGGGTCGGCTACTCGTTGGTGAGTTGGTTGCCTGTTTGTGGCTGCTGCATTCGTCGGTGTCACTAATTAAATTATATATATATATGGTATATACATATATATATAACTGTATAACAAACAGATAGCACTCACCTGTGTGTGTGTGTGTGTGTATGAGTGTCAGCCAGTGGCCGCAAGTGTAATTAAAACGTGCCTAATGCAATAAATTAGTGCCTGGTTTGTTGGCTCATGTATAAGTAATTTAAGTTAATTATCAACACAATGTGCAATGAGCTGTGTGTAGGTGTATCTGAGTGTCCATGTGTGTGTGTATTGCCGTGTGCGTATGTGCTTTGGGTTTCAACGCTAAACTATAAAAATGGCAGTCCTTCTCTGAAAACTACAACAACTGTCCATCCAATTAAACGCAGCAAGCAGCAAATGACTTTTTAAAGGGTCAAACCTCGAATGACCACAACCTGGACTCGAACGACCACATTGGTTGTTTCCAAGAGATTGTTTTCGATAAAAATTATAGACTAAGTAGTTGAGAAAGCGCTCCACATTTAAGCAGATGCTTAACTAGGCCACGCATCCCCCAAACCCAAAAAACGTTTTCTGTTTCACTTTTTAATTTGATGTGTGTGTCCCCTTAAAATGTAAGTAGTAGCTTGACGTTGTTGGAAGCCAACTACGAAATACTCTTAAAACATGACGTATACGCAGCGGATAATGGTAACCTGTTTAACAGGGTAAAAGCTTCTGAGTGGCACTGGCGAATGGCCAGAGTGATACATGTCGCTAGCTTTACCAAGTTTTAAAACCACCGCGTAAACCATCCCATTCACTGAAAGATGATCCTATAAGTGCCATTTTATTAACGTAAATGTTCCAATGTCTGTACGTTTTTCAAATAAACTGATTAGAAAAACGAAATATATAATTTAAAAAATCAAGAAGGCATATTCGAAAACTAGTTCGGACACGACCCTACAATGACAGGTGTTTCGTGGTGTAGTCTCGTATTTCTTTCTTTTTCCTACAGCACTTTATTAAAGCGTTTCACTTTGATTTCCGTTCCATTTTTTTGAGTTTTTTGCATTGGTTTTTTTGAAAAGATTATCTTTATTAACATTGTGGCCGAGCTATTAATTGTGTTTCCTACCTGAGCAACAGATAAAGATATATTGAAAAGTTTTAAGGAACTTATCGATTTATAAACATTAATGCAAAGCATTGCTTACTGGCGTATTTTTAACTTCTTCTTACAAATAATACGCTCAAAAGATTACTAACAAGTCATATTACTACAAATCTCACAATTCCGTGCTTTAAATCATTTATCCCCTCCACTAAAGTGTTTCACTTTTATTTCCGTTACAGTTTTTTGATTTATAACTTAGTTTTAGTTCAAAGGAAGAGATTTCTTCTACCTAACATGGGCATTACCATGGCTATGCACGTGACAGTCGTAAAAAAGAAAAAGTAAAAATTTTTTTCATTGTTTTGGTTTTTGATAGTATTTTATTCGCGATACGTTGACTGTGTGGTTTTAAGATATTGGTAAGTACAGTACCATACGTGACGTGACAGATAATATTATTGCTTTTTGTCTGCTTCTATAAAAATGCAAGTATTTTATTTCTGTATTTGAATATGATCTGGAATGTCTATCTATTATATAAATAGGCTAAGGAAAATTTTGTGGACCCATTTTTCACTAACTATACGGAAACAAATACCCCGTGTGGTGAGCGGCTTTTTGGATTTTAATTTGCATTGAGATCCGACTGCGGGGTAGAGGTAGAGGTGCTACTATATTCTAAGTATAGAATCATGAAAATGTATTTTCTTTGAATGCTAAGAAGACGATATGCGATTGTGATTATTACATTCTACCTGACGCATTTATAAATGAGCAGCGGAGCGCGAGGTTTCAGCTAGTTACTTCATATATATTTGTTTAATAATAGCTAATGAAAAATTTTATTGTTTTCCGGTGAACCTTTCTGTGCTAATGTCTATACTCCGTATAGCATTCTAAAGAGTGTTAGTTTTGTCAGGCGAGAGTGGTCTCTAGTACTCATTTGCCTGCTGAGACCAAAATGACATCTATTGGCAAAAGTGATTTTACGCTTAGAAAACTGAAACTGGACTTTCTTATAGAACTCAATACCGTTGCGATGTACTTCGGCCTTTCGCAACACAGTCGCAGAAGAGGGAAATTCTACTATTAAAAGAATTTTCATCTTCAAAATGTTGCCTTTAATCGAATTTAAGGCATAAAACTACACCTACTCGAGCATTAATTACACCTTTCGAAGATTGCGAACATTTTGCTGCGTCAACCTTTATTGGGTTTTCCAAGAAGCCAGCATACTCTGCTCCTCCATAGCCTTGCAGAGCATAAAAAGGGTTGCCATACGCAAATTGTGTTGCCTACTTTTCGGCTGCCTCGGGAATTTCTTTTTGTCTTTGTATTTTTTTTTTTTGTTTTTGGCTTTCATGTGCCTCAACCCTTTGGCAACGAGAGTTAAATCGCTTGTAATTACGCTACATAAATTTTAAATAAGTATCCGTTTCTTTTTGGTACGTTGTATTCTTTTTTTTTTTGCTGTACGCCCCTTTGGATTTGAGGGATAAACATTTGGAATTCTCTTTGTGTGTGTTAATTATGCGCTCCTTTTTAATACTACGGACTGCTCCACTTGGTTTTTTGTTGCTCACTTGCCGACTCAATCCCGAGCGCCATGATTTTGTCATTGAAACTCGGCAGGAAGTGCTTTGTCTTTGTCTTGATCTCTCTTGACGCACCCTTTGCCCGCGCTTTACCCATTGGCAATTTCGAGCTTCATGGATTTTGCACTGACCTTTGATTTGATTTGGCAACAACATTGAAAAGATTGTGGCAACGGCTTACAAGCTAATTGTAAGCAAAACTCCTGTTTATGGCGTGCGCATAAAAGTTTTAGTGTTGGTAAGCGGCTTAGTATTCAAATTAAATGTAATACATTTAACTGAATTGGATGCAAGCTGGCATAGCTTAGTGCAAAGTCAATGGATTTCAAGTGGCTTAAAGCAACCCAAAAGGGTTACACACACGCATAAAGTGTGGCATGTAGTACTTGCCCCAAAATAGGGTCAAGTGTGGGTCGATTGAGTTTGCTTTGAGCATTACAGCAAACAACAACAAAATCAAAAAAAAAAACCGAGAACGGAAATGCTAATAGGCATTATTGTTATTGGTTCTTGGCTGCTTGCTGCTCTACTGCATTAATCGCTCAGTTTATTGGCCTTGGCATTTTGCTAAACTTTTGATTTGGCTTAACACGGGCTTGTTTCTTTTTAACTGCTCTGCCGCCCCGAACTGCTTTTAAGCCAACACAATGGAAACCTTAAAAATAATCACATTAAATATAATGCCATACACATACTCACTCCCAAACATACACAAAAACACACACACACACTTATACGCTTACATACTTATGTTAAGCGCATCAATTTCATGCCTTGAACAAAAAGCGGTGCACAGAAAACCAACTCCATTCAATGGCTTAAACAAATCCAGAAAGAAAACCAAATGGTTTCATACAGAAGTTTGCATACACTTCGCGGCAACATATTTCTGAGTTGCAGTCTTGAAGTCTGCAACCTGATTTTGAGCTTGATCTTGCTCGATCGAATCATTACCATGTGGTGCTTCTGATCTTCTGCGTTCTATTAATTGTTCCTCCTAATTCTATCCCACGGGCTCTTGATCTTGATCGTGCTGAGGGCATGGCTCTATAAAGTAGAGCTAACGCTTCGCGATGCTTACCCATCATTATATATGGGCTTGATCTTGGTCGTTTTCGATCGATTATAACCGATCCATTGTCAGTTTTATAATATCTTCTTCTTAGCTGGCCATAACAACCCATTACCGGATTACGGCCTAATGTAAATGCAGTCTTTCATAGGAATTGTGGTTCTCGAAAGAACCCAGTGTCATTGTTAGACGCCTCATACGATAAGCTTTGACATGCTGAGATGGTAGTGTCTAGCCCGCTCACCACACGGGGGAGTTAGAGAAAAAAACGGAATTATGGAGTTTCCCAAAACTGGGAGACTAAAAGGAAGTATCTTCATCTCTTCGATTATTATATATATATCCAGAAAGCATATTCAGAATAATACCAGCCTCGTGCTGCAAACTTCATAAAAAAGTCAACACACTGCTCGTATTGCTTCACAATATTGCGTATACGCCACATGGGGGCGTGCGCATTTTCCCTGTATAGCTTGCTGTACTTGGTAAAAGCGGATATTGATAAATTCGCAGCAATCAATAAACAGTGATAAATTACAGTTACGAATACAAACAACCACACACACACACACACACACGCACACACACATACATGTGAGTGCAAAAATGTTAATGGGCATAAATTTAAAACTTAATGGAAGGCAAGTAAAAGTAAAATGGCCGCAATGAATTCACCACATGACATTCCATGCCATGCAGGCTGCAATTGTAATTGCAATTAGCCAGTTATAGTTACACTCATACACAGAGACACATAAATACACATTGAGACTTATAAAGAAACATCAACTTTTGTATGAAATATTTTTGCCTTGCTAATTGCTGGCTAATAACCATTTTTCAAATGAATACATTCGAAAGCTTTGAGTTTTTCTTCTACGGGAAATATACAAAGTAAAACTAACCAAAAATGGTCGACTTTATCAGTCTGTTCTTTATAGTTGTGAGCGAAGGTACAGTCATAACTCGCTTAAGCGTTAGAGTTTAGAGAGAAAAACGTGTCATAAAAACAAAACTAAGGCCAAATGTTGCTTAAGGATGTGGACACAAGATTACATTAGCTCTTCTAGAAACTTTGTTAAAATTCACCATAAAATGTGGTCGGAATTGGGGCGAAGATAGATTTTACATAATCTTAAGTACTACATACCAGACTTCTAATATAATGTTGGTTACTTATTGGTCAAAAAATATTCTAGTAGTGTTTGGTTATTCCGAAAACGAGTCATTAGGGTATATTCTCTTGGTATCAAGTTTCTATTAACTATGAGGGGAAAACTTCGAACAATCCGATTTGCCAATACAAGTTTGTGATTGAACACTAGGTTCCTTCTAAAACAGTAAGGTAATGGTCATACTGCGCCTAATGTTCCATAATGAGATTTTTATATCAGTACTTTAATTAGGGTCGATCAGAATCTGAAATCCGAATCTTTTCGCGACTTCCAAATATCCACAATATACAAAAGCGTTTCCGTATGGAACACAACGAAGAACGAACTGGTTTTAATCATGTGATCTTTTATTTGTGATGAAAAGTACAAACATTCTCATGAATTTATTTTCTTTCTGCTTTTGAAGTATCAGTACTTTCTTGACTCTACAGGACATATCATATATCTATCATGGACCTGTGAGAACGACACACCTACAATTTGCTACAACTTGCCAGCTCAGGAGAATTGCTAGTCTCCTGTCCCTCCGAAATTCCATTGGTCGGCAGTGGACTTCAGCCATATTTTTAGTACAATCTTAGAAGAAAATTTATTATTGGTGAAGACTTCAATGACAAACCAAGGCTCTGGGGATGCTTCAGAACGGAACAGAGGGGCAGGTGCTTGCAGGATGCAATACAAAGTTCCACTGTACAAATCCGAGCAGCTATCCTTTAAACTTTGACATAAGAGTCGAATACCAGTTGTCCTCTGATTATCTACCTCTGATAGCTACATTCGACGCTGCTTCAGAAATCAAGGTACCTCAGGGACTGCTTCCACGTGGTGCAATAATAGCTATATACCGCCGAGAACTAGAAGAAACTGTGGATTTGAAACTGGAAATTCTTCTACTAGAAGACATTGAGGATGGTCATGCGATATTTCCAAAAATTTGAAATAACAACTGAACAAAGAGAAAACAGTCTACATAGAGAAGTATCAAGAATTGACATTGACGTTTTCAAATCTTTCTAAAGATGTTGTGTAACAAGGCAACTAATTCTTCTTGCTTAACAAACCCTCCGACCTTCTATTTGAAGGCTTCACTGTACGTCAATGTGTATATGCTAGTTACTTGGCTATTGTTTTGTGCTCTGCACACTTGAAAACTGAATGCTTCAGTGCTTACACTCATTGTGTTGCATGCCCCAAAAGTTGCAACAACAACAAAAAAAAAAAAGAGAACTACAAGCACGAACAAAAAGCACAAAAGAAAGTAAAAGAAAGCGAGAGAGAGATGAGATGAGAAAAGAATAACATAAAAATGCTGCACAAACAAACAAAAACTAGTTGCAGTTATCAAATTGTTAACTGAAATAGGAAATCTTGGTTATGTGCCAGCTGTTTTTGTTGCATATATACAGTGCAGTCGCGATACAGTGAACTAATTAAAACCAAGGGTGTTCACAATACCGAATTCGTTCACTCTATCGATTCGAACATTTTATCGCATATTCAAATAATAATATGCACAATTATAGTCAGGAAATCCCTATATTTATTTATAAATCGAAAAACAATTATTTTCTAATAATTTGAATGCTTAAAAGAGACTTCATTGCCTATATTTCATCACATATGTAAACTTTCATTGCATTACTTAACTAACTATATCTCATAACACCAATTTTCATTAATGTTATCATGTACTTAGTTTTAAATTTTACTTTTCCGCAAAAAAGTACTGGGATTGGCCAAAAAACTAAAATCTCGAATTTTATGTTTTTCGACGACTTAAGCACTCTGACAACTCTTTCGGCGATTTGGAGATGATTTTGTGTCTGTGCGTTGTCTTTGTCGATGTAGTGTGTTAGTCAAATAACTTTCTATCGTGTTGGGCATAACTTCAAAGAGTTTCCTATTGAATTTTACAACTCTAGTCGCTATAGTTGGGTCGCCAGAGGAATAATAAGAGTTAAAGTCTTTAAATATCCTCTAGCTAATTTCGGTTGTTTTGATAAACGTGCGGAAAAGCCTGAGTTGGTTACCAACTATTCTATCTAATCTAATTTTTTCATGGTTTTCCGATTGACTTCTTAACATTTGTGTTTTTATGCACTTAAAATTTATTTGATCAATTCTTCTTTCACCTTGATTCATAGTAAGCAATTGCTTCCATTTAACAATAACACAAAATCTTAATGGACATAAGGTTGTCCTCTATCAATAAGCGTGGCTGTTTGGATTAGCCCTACCATTTTCGAGATTTTAGATTTTGAGGTTGGTGCTGTCTGAGCCATTTTGCGCCAAACTGAGTTGAAGGATCAAGCTTTCGAATGGTGTATTACATTCCGGAAATAAAATACATTTTCTATGCTATTTATGGCTTAAGACAAAAAGTGTCCGGTCTAGCACCAGTCGTCTCCCCTTTTTATAAAGCATTTAAATATATCACAAAGAGTAAGTTTTTATCGATAAGCGGCTATTTGCAATGAATTTCATCACAAAGTAAGAACTTGATTTGGTGTTATTCGTTAATCTTTTCGGTATTTGACTTGAAATATATTTAAAATTAATTGAAAATCATGCATAGTAGGATTGTTATCTGAGAAGATGTGTTCTCCCATTTACTTAATTCGCGCACCTTAATTATGGAATATATTTTCCCATTTTCCACATTTAAAAATAAAAACATAAAAAACTGTTCACTCTTTCGACTTTTTACACTTGTTCACTCCTTAGAGTCGTCAATGTAAAAAAAAATTTGTTCACTCTTGCGAATGTTCACATAACCGGGTGTTCACTCTATCGCGACTCCACTGTATGTTGTAAGTGCTATGTGTTTGTTGTTATGATGTTTGTTGCTATTTCGTTATATGACAATTGTTATAGCTTCTTCTTGCTCTATCTGTTTGTTTTGGCTTCATTATATGCGTTTGTTAGCCATGTCTTTTGTCTTTTTGAACTATGCATGTGGCACACATATGCTGTCTCACTCTGACTTTGAGTCACTGTCTCTTTTTGTCATGTTTTGCATTGTTGTCCATAGCAAATGGTCAATAAAATTGTTGCCTCTGTTGGTTAGCCAAGCGCAAACTGCTTACACTTTGCTGCCCATATGGCAGGCAATCACAGTTAACATAACAGTAAAAAAAATCACACACACACACACACACACGCACACCCAGCGGACCAAACACTCGTTTATGATATTGCATACGAGTGAAATGCGAGACTCAACCCGACAAAACGCACGTTTTTAGATGCGAAAAAGATACGAATAAGATTCATATGTCGTTCAGTTTGTCGAAACAAAAGCTAATGTCTACGTGTGTCGCAAGAAATATTGTTAACTTGCATTTGGCGATATCTTTTTTGACTCGTTAGAAATATCAGAAAAGTCTCGCACAAGGCTCGCTAACCGTATGTCTTGCGAGCCTTATCGGATATCTTTTGCGATACGTTTCTATTATTGCTATTGTATGCGAGCATTTTACGAGCATTTTGCGTGACTCTCGCTAATATTTTGTGTGACGGTCCGCTGGTGTTAGTTTTATCGCAAAACACTCGTTACAAAGCTCGTACGCGAGTGTTCTGCGAGGAAACACCGTAACACTCGTTTCAAACTCGTTTGCGAGCATTTTGCGAGATTTTCGCTAAAGGCATGTATGTTGGTCCACTGGGCGCACACACACACACACACACACACAGTCATACTGAACACATACAATTGCAATTATGCAGCAGCGCAGCGAACTTGAAAATAAAAAGTCGTGCTGCCTTGCTTGATGTCCTGTCGGTCTGATGGCCCCAAATGACTGCTCATTTATTTGATTTTATGGCCTTAAATGTGTAAACCATACAATGGAAAGGAGTTACACACACACACACACACACACACACACACACATACATATGTATGGAGTATGCATGTATATAAGGAGCAAACACGCACTTGAATTTTATGTGTTTGGCCATTTGGTGTGTTAGTTTTGCCTGAAAACTGCCATTATATTTTGGTGGCTCAGATTGCTACATTGCTATCGGCCATTGTTGTTGTACTTGTTAAGGACATTAGGCGGTGTTTTGTTGTATATATGTGAGTGTGTGTATGTGTGTGTGTTATTGTTTAGGCATTATTGACTTGCAGGCATTGTAGGCATTTTACAAATGTGACGCCTTTTGATAAAAATTGTAGCATACTTTTGGGCTGAACATGTATTAGAGCTTATCGAGTACTCAAGATGATGCCAATTGAGACCCTAATCTCAGAAAGAGACAGAAAGAAACAGAGAGTGAGAGGAATTGAGTAAGGAAAACAGAGCTATAGATTCAAATCTAGGGAAAGTACAAGCAGTGTCACCTTCAGTGGCGCGGGCCAATGGGTTATAAAATATGTATGAAGGGCTTAAATTCGCGAATATCAAATATCAATCGCGGCAATATCTTAATATGGTTATTTATCTCATTCCTATGTCCAACTATTAAATAGAACGCCTAATGCTATGCTTTTTAATTAGCGATAAGGCCTTAACCAGAATCTGTCATAGATAATACACTCCCGAAAATTGTCTTTATTTGAACATATATGATTAGTTTTAAGTCAAAAATAACTTTTTGATATAATTGCGCTTTGTTTTGCAGTTTTTGAGGATCAATTATCGGTAGGGTGGAGTCGCGTCAACTTCCATCTTCAAGTATTAGTGACCAACGTCCCTGCAAAAGAGTTGAATGAATTCATCCCCTTGGGCACCACGACGAATCATTGATTTACGCACATACCACTGCGACCCAGTGATGTTGCTAAGAGTCTGTTTTTGCACCAGTTAGATTCTAGCTATATTGCAAGCTGCCATAACACACCAAATAAAACCATAAGTTGCCTTATTATTAAGACTCAACTGTCTCCTAGACTCCCCATGAGCTTTCAAAGCTTGGAGTAGTAAGAAGTGTGCTCACTGCATAATGCTTGCACCAATTAAGACGCCTGTCCTGTGTATATCCAGGTATTGAACACAAGCCACCTGCGGTATAACTGAGTTTTGAAGGCTGACAGATGGACAAACGCCTGAGCATAAATACGCAGTGCTTACTCTTGGTGCAATTGACTGCTATGTTCCACCTGCAAAACCATCAGCCAAAGCTATCCAGAAACTACTGCGTCCGCCATATATAAAGTGTACAGAAGAGGTCCAAGAACTCTGCCCTGCGGTATACTTGCTTTGATGCAACAGATGCTCGGTGAAGATACAACCTTAACAGATTAAACAGCGCAGCGGGAAAGGGAGGATGATGTCAGGGCTGTTTAGCTTATTCACAAATCCCCCAAGAACATGCTGCACAACCCAATAAACTTGTTTAGGAGTTCCTTGAATATGCCTGAACTCCAACTGAAGGTCAGGAAAGGCATCCTGGAGATAAATCTGAAAAATTCTTTCGAAAATTTTCGGGATAAAAGTAAGCTGCAAGCTAATTGGACGATAAGACGAAACAATGTTCTCCGGCTTGCGAGGATTTGGCACCATCTTTATAAATGCATACTGCCACTGGCAAGGATGTGATGGTTCAGCAAAACGGCGTTAAAATGCAAAAGCAGAAAAAGCGTAAAAAGGTTATAAGACAGATATTTCAACGTCAATTGGATCCTTTAGCTCAAAGTTCGCGAACCGGCCTACAACTCCTCAGCAAATGCCTCAGTTACCTCGCCATCCGAATGGCACTAGGAGTTGTCCAAACGCTGTAAAAAATAGGCCTGAGTGGCTGTCGTTGCAGAGAATATTGGAGCGTATTCTCTATTAATTTCAAATAGCAGCCGTTTTAGAGCAGCAGCTGCAGCAGCACACCTCCAAAATTGCTGGTCAAGTTCATTGCGTGAGTGCATTAAACGACGGCGCAAAGGTCTCTTAAGTCACACCAAATACAAACCTTCGGGTTTGAATCTCTTGTTAAAGTTCTATGCATATAGAGAGATAATGGAGAGTCGTAATTTTGACAAATGAGGTGAAGGAGTTATCACACACCCATTCCCAGTTGATAGAGTTATCATGCCATGTCCCGGGTGTGAATTCTAATGATTTCGATAGATAGTATAATATAACATATGATAAAGGATAATATGTAAACTTATAGACTTGCAAACTTGAAACAGGATAAAACTAAGGACTTGCTGAGAGCATCGTTCGGCGTCCGTTTCATAACGAAAATAGTACCTAACTGCCGCGGCGACAAATTTTTTGTAACTATCAAAGATTGAAAAGCTGGAGGTCAACAGTATTCCTTATAGTCGCGAAAATGGCTCAAAGTTCTCGGATGATTGGTCCAAAATGGAAGCGATTGCTATATATATATATCTATATGTTTAATGATTGTGCTTTTTATTTCAAAAAAGGAAAAGATCTATCGCTGGCTGGCCTTATTTTTTGTCATAGTTAACCTTAAATTGACAGCGTATTGTTGATTTTATAAAACATAAGATAAATGTCTAAATATAAATAATAAATGTGTATGCAACATCAGAAAGCCACCAAGTAATCAGTTGCTGCAGCCGAAACTTGAAGCCAAATGCAATCCGCGAGTGACATTAAAAATACAAAAGCCGCAGTTGCATGAAAGGATACAGCAGCAGCAGCAGCAGCGCCATAAAAGGGAATGCAAAATCAAAGCAGGACTAGAGCTATACCTGGTCGTAGGACCGAGATAGAGAGTACCAAAAGCAACTAGAGCCGCAACGTGCAACACCAGCGCAGTCCATTAAACGTGTCAAAGATGAGAGGCAGGAACATGGCGTTAAGGGACAGCCAGGCTGAGCCGGAGCCAGGATACGCCAGGACGAGAGCAGCCAAGACACGAAGCATTGCTGCAGGGGGCGACAGTGCATCTCAAAACAAACGGAGTCAAGTTGCTTTTTGTGTGAGTTTTTTGTGTGTGTGTGTGTACTGCGTAAGAGTGTGTCCGTGTGTGTGCTTCTGCGTTTATTACGCGTTGCTTGTTGCGGTGCTCAAGTGTCCTTTTCTTTTGGCAACCGTGTAAAGCAGTTTTCATTTTGTTTTTGTGGCGCCTCTACCAAAAATTGCCATGGGGCATACACCTTGTATGAACACCATTGTACCATTGTGTCTCAATGTGTGTGTGTAAAACTTGGATCAACAGTTTTTTTCTATGGCAACTCAAGTGTATCTTGCGTACGTGTACTTAATTCATATATCAGATGTGCCTTAAGGATGTGTAGTAGTAGAATGGGTAGTTTTCGTGTTACCAACAAATGGAAAAGAAGCCACTTTTTGGCTTTAAATTTGCTGCTTTTTCATGGGAAAAAATAGTCACATGTGTATGTACTACTTTGTTGTGTTGTTTAGTTACATAAGAAAGCGTATAGCCCAAACTGATCCACATTGCACTGCGTGTCCCCTACGGGTGAGAGTCAATTAGAGCACTGTTGCAACCTGGGTTTCCCATAGCCTCTATTTTGCATTTGACTGAACTGTGACAACAAATGGTATGCTCCTTTAAGTTGACTCTTCTGCTGCTGAAGATGGAGCTGTAGCAATACAAGGTGCTCTTTAAGAGCTACAACATTTTAAAGAGGACTGACTTAGAAAAGTACTAATATTAGCATTGTATAAGTTCAAAAGACCTGCCCGGACAACAAATTATATGCTCCTTTAAGCTGACTCTTCTGCTGCTAAAGACGGAGCTGTAATGATACAAGGTGCTCCTTAAGAGCTTCAACATTTTAAAGAGGACTGACTTTCAAAAGTACTTCTTCTTCTTAACTGGCCATAACAACCCGTTACCGGGTTACGGCCTGATGTATTTCTTTCATTGGAATTGGGGTTTTACATGGTGTGTTTCAAACCCTACGCACAACCCTTTTAAGGCCTGGGATGGCTCGACTGATCTCGAAAGAATCCAGTGTCATTATAAGTAGCCTCTTTGACCTGCTGAGGTGGTATTCTCTAACCCGCTCACCACACGGGGGAAAGTACTAATATTAGCATTGTATAAGTTCAAAGGACGTACCCGGACTTCTTAAAGGGACAAGTAGTAGTGACTGGTTACAAATTCGCTGTGATGCTGGAAAATATCAACATGGCGTCTCCGCCTGAAAATCCATAAATAATCTACGCATTGCAAAACAAGGAAAACGGTATGCCAAGTTTGGGTGATCAAACTCTTAAAAACCCTCAAAGGATGGCTACTCTCCTGTGAATGCTGTTAACACAGCACCTTAAAATGCAACAATACTCTTTCGTAACACCAGACTACCGTATCACCAGCCGAACGTAATAACAGATTGGCGTGATGGCATACGAATCGGTAGAAATTGTACATCAAAAAGATGGACGTGGCAAAAGTAAACTTAATGACCAACCCTCCAAGAATTCTGCTTACTGGCTATAATAAAACGTTACGGTTTACGGCCTGATATAGAGAAATTCTTCTGGTGATTCTGTTTCGGTGATAAGTAACAACCATGGGCAAGAGCGATTCTCGGCTTGATCACCCTGCTGACATCATTCTTCATTCTGAAGTAATCCAGGTAGACGTTTTTGATAAAATTGTTCAAAAATCGTATCTTATCTTTAGGTATTTACATGTGGATTATTGAAAATTGGGTATAACCTGAGTAAAATGGGTGTTAGCTTGTTAGATATCTAAGTTTCAATGCCAAGAAAGTTCCAAAAAGAGAGCAATTAATTTCAAGCAAAGACCGCTAAAAGTCTCTTGCCTAAATTAACTTAAAGACAGATCTCTCACACTCTCCCTCCCTGTCTCCCCGGCTCTGCTTAACTTCAAAGTCATGTAAATTGCGTTCAAAATTGGCAGTTGTTGGTTGCAGCAATGCAGAAAGTTTGTAAAAAGCCTGTGGCAGAGGCGTTGCTGGCTGATGAGCCGCATGCCAATGAGTTGACAGTTTGTTGGCTGACAGGAAATTGTTAACAATAGAAGGACGCGCATGACGCGCATTGCTCATACGACGCGTTGTCATTGTTCTGTACGCCTTGGTGCACGCATGAGTTGCACGTAATCAGGCTGTTGTATATGCCGTATACTAATTTCTAAGCGCTCAACATCAAAAGAATTTTGCATCTTTAAGCAATTTGCGTTGAAAACTTGAAGTAATTTAATTCACATTCCAATTGCAATAAGTTTCATGTACACATCCGCTTGGGCGACACAAACAAGTGATTTATGAGCTACCCTCCGGCAGGACATATAGACATATACTTAAGGATTGTCACAATAAAATACCAGTTCAGACAATTGTGCAGATCTTTGCAGCAGAGTTGACATAACGGAATCAATATTTGCCATTTGGCGTAGCAAAGCGCATCCAAAGCGACGCATACAGTCATTTCCGGAGACACACACACACACACAAATACATATAAAGATGACTTGGTCACTTGTTCTAATGCACTTCACTGATTTAGTGTTTGGGACATTTCCGGTTTCCTTTTTTGTTGGCTTCCGTTGTTGTACTTTCGCACTTGTTGTCATCATACGCTGACCAGCAACAACAACAACAACAACTGCAACTGCAACCAGAGCCGCCATTGTCGTCATCATGACCAGCACTTCAAAGTACCATAATATAGTCTGGCTGCGCGTTCATTGTCGTTCGGTTTTTACACTTTCACTATGTGGCAAGGGGCAAAGCACCAGTGTGGCAGCTTCAGCTTCGGCTTGCTATACTATATAGAGAAAAAATAACAACAGAATAACAATAACGGTTTCGGTTATCCTTTGGCTATTACGACGTAATTGACACTTGCTCCAGTTAGATGTCGCTGGGTTTCCTATCTCCAGCACATAGTATACATTATTTCTCAATTTTTTTTCAAATATATTTTTTTTCCACTTTTATTGTGAGCTGCGGTGTCTTTGGTGCATGCTGTGAAATTTTTTGCTCTTGGAACGTCTGCTTTTGGCTCTGAAGAATGGTTACAGACGGAATCGTCTCGCATCTCTCCCACCATCTGTCTGAAAAAATAATTTATAATGAACCATAACGGACAATAAGCTGGCAGTCGGACAGCTGGCTTGGATTTTCGCAGAGCTGGCGAGGTTATTTTTGTTTAGGTTGTTGATAAATGTCAGTTGATAAATTACTATATGAGGCAAAGTAGAGTCTATATTTGTGAGTGTAAACTTTCAGGTTTTGTATGCAATTGCAGTTGGAATACAAGTATAAGAAGTAGTTACGGCCGTATTTCGATTTTTCTTATTTATTATAAAGAAGCTCCTGCGAAAAATGTTTTCAATGCGGATGTCGAAGAGAGGCGATAAAGGGGCAGACCATATCTCCGTTGGAATGATCAGGTTGAGAGTAGGCTGTAACCCGATAATGGGTTGTTATGGCCAGTGAATTAAGCAAGTATATAAGGCAAGAAAAAATTCATTTTATGTTTGAATCAAAAGAGATTATTAAATTTACATTTGTGTGTGGGTTTAATGGCGTATCAATGAAGGTTGCCCCATCCCTAGCACTCTTTGCACATTGTGGCACGCCTCATAGACAAAGTTACAAAAGGGAAAGAAGTTGAAGTGAGAACAAGAGTACGAACACAGAGTAGGCTGACATTCGAGGACTAATATAATCTGGCCGACTACCGCGCTGACAAGAATGATTGGACCTTTGTTTGTCAGCTCATCCGACATTCCATTACCCCGAATACATTGGTACCCAGAAACCAGAAAAAGACAGACTTTACTTTGACGTGAATATTTTCAAGAGAATATTTTGCGAGAATTTGCCAGGCACCCAAGCTCAGCCTAACTTTCACTAAAGATCCCAGAAGTTACTCCACGCAGTTTTCTTTCATGGATCCAGCTTGTGGTATTTGAAATTGCGTAGATTAACGTTTGGACTCCGTTTTTATGGAGTCTGCTAGTCGCTTCAATAGTACAAAGACGTAAGGAGGTGTTCGATTTTACAGTGCGTTAAGTGCATCACTTCTGGTAGTGCTCATATTATCTGTGAGTCCCAAGTAGGCATGAGTCAGCAGTCTGGTCAGAAGACTGACGCTGCACTGAACCATTGTTTTCTTCTAGCAAATCTTTGTTGTATTTGATACAGCGTGCCTGGTTAGATTTACAGAGCTCGGCTTCACGAAACTGGTTTTACTAAATGTCCATTTCCACTGGCAGAAACCTCTAGCAGCATGTTCAATCTTCCATTCATTGTACACTTTTCAGGTCAGCTTAGAGTCAAGGGTCACCCCTAGATATTTTATGTAACTGGACGTTGCAAGAGTCACTCCTTTTAGCATTATAAAAATGAAAAGTGTGTTCTGAGTCGGATTTACAGTGAGACTTTGTCTATTGTACCAAGAGTCAATACGCTCCAGAACGTCTTGCATTGTGATACCAACTACATGGAGGGATCTACCCGATACCAACTAGCAAGCATCCTTAGCTTGTAGGTGTGTGCCTGTTTTTTGATCTATTGCAGGAGCTGGTTCACAAGCAAGCACCAGAAAGGAGAAGAAAGGACTGCATTTCATGCAGTAAGGCGCCTGTCGGGGAGCATGTTTCTAATGCACATGCTTAAGGTTTTATCGATGCCAAGTCTTACAGAAACACATTGAGCCAAAAATAGCAAAGTAAGAGGATCCCTCAATGTCTAAAAACCTTTTTCCAGATCCTCCAAAAAATGTCCTGAAATGAAAATGTCCCTAATAGTCTATAATTTCCTTAACTTCATGTTTGCCTACTAAAGTTGTCCCTGCTTTAATTCGATATAAAATTTCATGTAGTTCATTTACTGCAAGGTTCATACAATTTAATTTTGGCACAGCGCTGCCAACTGAAGCAACATAAATGAACTGCCAAAGTCTTATCAAGGCACTGCCATCGGGCAAGCAGTTAGCAGCTGTCCTGTTCGGAAATGTCCTGGTTTAACCCGCAGTAACCAGCGCAACAGTCCCAAAAGGCCTAAACTTGGAACGAAAAGCGAACGAATTCGAGTTGGCAGCCAAACGAAAAACCATAGCATACTTTTCCGCGCAAAATATTTACAAGCAGTTGCAAATACGTTTCATTGCACATAAATATGTATATATTTGTGCAAATTGTGTTTTTTCATTGTTATTTTTTCGAGTCTATATGTTGTTTTATAAACAACTGTGTAAGTATGCATGGGATTGTGCAACTGTAGTTATTATATCTCGCTGCATATTGATCTTGTGGCTGTTGTTGTTTCTCCTCTTGTGGGCTGCCACTTGCCACACTCAAACAAGAACAACAACAGGTACAAACAAAAAAACAATATGGCGGCACAGATATAAGCGCAGCGTGCAAATGGAAAACTGCCGCCATTGTTTTGTGCCACGAAACTGGTCATTCACATGGGGTGTTCTTGCCTCACTCTCTGTGTGCCTTTCACTCACTGCCACCCGAATAAATCGAACCATTTAACGAATGAATGGGACAGTGTAAAAATTGAAGTGTATTGCCAATGACTTGGCCAACTTCAACTTAATTACATTAACAGCCATGAGAAGCGGACAGGATTACAGCACGCTAAGCCAACATCTAATGACTGATAATGAGTTGTTTTACTACACTTTTTTTTTTGAGCGGAAATAACAAAAAATGTGCACCCAAAATGGACGACTCGAGTACAAGGCAAAGACAGCAAAGCAGAAAATCCAAAAATTTAACTGTTTTTCTATAGCTGCAGTTGCACTTGCCACACATTCAACACACACACACACACATACATATGTATAGGTGCAGCACACTCACCCAAACACACTTTCAAACAAGCTGTTGAAAATCAGTTTTAATTGATATTTGCCAAAGTTCTCATGTAAGCAAACACTTTCAATTTGGCTCTTAAGCAAATTTAGTTGCTAAACTCTGGTTTTTCGAAAATGTAAACAGTTCTATTCACATGGCTGATATACAGTTAGGGCCTAACTGTAGTTATGACACATATATTCGGAGTAATACATACTTAAAATTGCATATAATATAAAGACTTGTTAAGACCTTTTGTCTTCTACTTTGGTCTTACTTGTTTTTGTTTAACAAATAAAAACATTTTGTGTACAAAAATATTTATTGCCTTGTTGTTGTTAGTGTTGACTGCCTAATTGCATGTTCTGCATTTGAAAATGATTTTTGCAACAATTTTCATTAAAGGACATAGCTGTTTGAGTCATTCTTTCATTGGTTTAAAGTCTCATTATAAAGCCTTAAAGCTTATTATGATTGTTATACAGATGAAGCACTACTGCTAACATATCATTATTTATGAACCCTAGCTTATGAGTTATTTCATAAACTTACCACTGAAGCGTTTCACTTGATTTCCGTTACAGTTCTCCTGACCATTTCAACGCTATACAATTTTCGTTCTAAGCGGCATTTTGTGCGCAGTGTTAACAACTTAAAACTTTAGACATTCTGTGGAAATTTGGAGCTGAATTGTGTCAAAAGTTATTTATCGAGTGTGTCCAGTTTTTTTTCCTATTGAATGTATGATTCGAATCAGTTTGCTGGCATGAAGTGGGTATTCGAATAGATCACAAGTCGTTTGGAATGTAACTTTATTTACTTCGTATCCGTAGACGAAGACGAAGGGAACACCATCTTTTATGTGTAAACATTGAATAACTGTGAAAAAAACCGATTCTTGTATATATTTGATATTTTTCCTCCGGTTTAGTCCTTTGTAATTTATCAAGCTAGTTTTTGAATACAATATCAATCAAGTGGCCATCTCGGACGTTTTATCGAAAATTTCGACAAAGCTCTCTTTGACCGCTCCAACCAGTTCATTATAACATCTTGGTCGTTGATGAACGACATGCTCATTCCGTGTCAAGCGATTCAGGGCTAAAATTGTACAGAATTGACGTTTCAAAAATATGTGTAATCAAGTCAATCGGTTTACATATCTCGAAGCTATTCAAAGTTTACTTGCTGACATTTAAGATGGTGCATCATGTGTGTAAAATTTGGGCTAGAAAATGAAGTTCTAACAAAACAATTTCCAGGAGTTCAGGGTCCAGATCACACAAATGTAGCATAGAAGTTGCCAATAGTAAAGGAGAAATTTTTCACAAAATAAAATGATAAGAATTGGTCCATAGCTGCTATACTCAGTGCTCAGAAAATGCGAGGTTCGACTACTTAAAGTCTCTCAAAAGGAGACAAAGAATTTAAAATAAAAAAAATATACAGTTGGTAACCAACTAAGGCTTTTGGGCACGTTCATCAAAACAACCCAAATTAGCTCGGACAAATTGAAACAAAAAAAATAAATAAAAAAAAAATTTTTTTTGGCTCGCCGGCATGCCCTTTAGGATGGCCTGTACGCCGGCATAGCGAAAATGCACGAACCGAACAGATAATAATCACACTGAGGAATTATCCCGATTATTGTGAAGCAGACTTTGTATTCCAATATTATCATCCTTATGCTCTGGGGATACACAATCCTTATCATAAACTCTTTTTATTAATTGATGAGAATGGGTAAAGGTTTTACCGAGTTTAATACAAAACTTAATATTTGCTCTATGTTCCATATTCAGTTTTGGACCGATGCGGCAAAGTAACTGTCAATTTAATTAATCACTTTGAATCTCTGGACTTTTAAAACTTAGCAAGTTGGCAGCACTGGCAGCACTTTTCATGTTCTTGCTAAGCCGGACTTTAACACTTAGGCACGTGACCATCTCTACTGCTGCATCGATTTGCTGCCATTGAAACTGTAAACCGCGTCCAGAGGCTCTTCCTCTGCCTCTACCTCTGACTGTCAGATTGGTTCGCGCTGTTGACAAACTGTTGAAAAGTGCTCGGTGGAAATTAACGTTTTACCGCAAAACGATTCGGCACTGCCACTGGGCAGCGCTGCCAACTGCATTGCACTGTCAACACACTCACACAGACATAAACACAGTGACATTGTTAACCGAAAAATTGCAGTAAAGCGACCAGAGCAGTTGAGTGGTTGTCAGTGGTTGTCGTAACGTACTGTAAGTATGTGTGTGTATCTGTGTGTGTGTGTATCTGTGTGTGTGTATCTGTGTGTGTGTATCTGTGTGTGTGTGGCTTTTGCGGTATTGCCTTTGCACACACATTCAACGTTAATTGATCCAACAGCAAGCAGCAATAAAGGATTTGATTTTCAACATGACAAAAGGCAGCACTGCTAGACAGTCAATCCAATTGCAGCTCTATCATTTGCTTGGCCAGTCTGTCCATCAGTCAATCAGTTAGTCAGTGTGTCAGTGCAGTCAAACATGGCGTCAGTTAGTCAATCTATCTGTGAGTCATACTGGTTAGTCAGCCTGGCAATCAACTTGTGAGCTCTTGCCTTGTAATTGAATTTTAAACTTTATTTACTGTTTGCTTCTCAATGCACTTTTCATTTATTCAACTCTACAGTCAGAAACAATTGTGTGGGCGTGGTCGCCCACGGAAAATTCCAGCTAACACAAAAGTACTTACAGTTCAATTACCCAGCAGCAATGGCTAAAAGTAACAACGGCAACAACTTGGCTGTCAACAAAAAACGTTAAGAGAAACAGCAAGAAGTGTTGCCTACTTTTATGCGCACTTCAAAAATACAAAACTCGGCAGTTTTTTACCGCTATCTCTGTCAATCAAATCACCCGCAACAAAAACATGCAAAAAGCGCGCAGCAGACAACATGTGGTATGAGTTATATGCGCAGCAAGTCAAATTGCTTAAAACAAAAAATATATACATGGAAAAGAGGCGATTAGGAAAACTAAACTTGGTTTAGTCGATTCTTCCATACACTTCCAGAAGAAATCGGTTGATTGGTTATGACATAGCTTCACATATTTGAATTTGATCCCTTAAATTTCAGTTTAGAAGTTATTAGCAAATCAAATTTGTAGCTTTGTCGTCCTCATGGTAATTTTCTTTTTTCTGCCTTGGAAAATCTAAAACGTGAATTGTTGTGTCAATGAGATCATTATTAACGTATTTCATCGTTTTCAAAGAGTATCTTCGGTAAAAAACCACAGATCAATCGTATTTAAACGCAGGGTTGTTGCTTATTCATGGGATCGTTCTTGCACTTTGCATATACCTCAAGTTATCTGCAATTAACAGACCAAGATGAAAGCAACACAAAGTATCGCTACTAAGATATAGATAGAGATAGAGATTGTTGTGAATATAGTTTCGGTCATCATATAACAAGATGATCTTAATTCAAGGCAGATAACCTTATGTAGTCATACATATATAAGTTGTTTTGGTTTTTTTTTTTTTTTGTATATTCCAAGATAAACTCAATTCTTGTGACAGTGAGTCATTACTAAGCCATTTCAGAGCTTTAAGATAGAAAGATGGTACGCCTTAATGATAGGCAGAAAACTGAGCTATAATAATATATCTCTAATATGCGATTAAAGCTCAGAGATGATCGTCTGGTGTAGATATGTTTAAAATTATTGGCCCATCCCTAGAGGTAAGTATATCCTTTAATCGATCAATTAAGATTGAATTGTATGTTCAAAACCAATAGCTTAGCACAAAACAGTTTAGATACACCCCATTTACGGCAATCAGATTCTTTGCTACTTGACAGTATTCAGACTATAAAAAGCGTGCAGCTCAGTACACCTGAGCCTATGAGCACTGGCGCTTATTTCCCAAAAGGAAGGAAGTTATGTGATATTTGCCATGTGTTGATAGGGCTTTTAGGTCATATGGGCTAGTTATGCCGAAATTATATACTGGTAGAAATGCTATGACGACAAGTATGTAAAATGCTAAGGGTACATTGGTATTGACAACTTTACAACTTTCTTTCACTCGGTTTTTTCTCATCTCATTATTTATTATTCCATTATTCCTTGCCATAGCTTTACCTCCAAGAAATATTAGTTGTGTTAGTATTGCTTTTTCGAAAAACTTTTCCAAAAAGTTCTTCTTTCTCGACATTCGCTGAAAACTATATAACACAACTTCTAGTGAATGTCTTTGCGTTACAAAGAGCGTTTGAAAATGCATATACTCTATTGCGAGTGTATTCGAAATGGTAATGTAGGCGACAGGCAATTGAATAAATACTTGCCTGCTGTGCAATGTGCTTACATTTTATGCGCTCTCCGCCCAAACCGCCGACCACCGCACACCCTCTACTCCGCTCCCCACGCTCTCAGGCAAAACGAAACATAATAATTTTGTGCTGACTTATTGTTGAAATTTGTAAATTTGCGCTGAGCTTGACTAGACAAGCCACCAAAAGCTGCCAAATAAAAAAAAAATAAAAAAAAAAACAGAAAGACTGTCAGACTGTCGGAGGGGAAGAGCTATGTAAATGGAGCAGCAGTGAGGCGAGACGAGATGACAGAGTAACAACCATTGAGATAATCGTAAAACCATTGACAGCCAAAAAAATTTGTAGATTTATTGTAATATTTGTAATAAAAATTGCAGACAATGCAGAATAAAGCCAAATTTCGATTGTTTGCTGTCTGTCTGGCTGAGTGGCTGTCTGAGTGACTCACTGACTCACTCACACACGCTAGATAGAGTTGGATCTATTCGATTGTATGCACTAATGACAGCTTGTGTTAAATGTAAAGTCAGCACTGCCAAATGCATTATTAATAAGCTGTTAAATTCGTTGAACAAACAAAAACTAAATAATGCAGGGTTCTGGAAGAAGCAGAAGCAAAGGTGGAACCTATGGGAGGAATAAGTGGCATTTGATGGCAGAGTCACATGTGTAACACTCATTTGTAGCAAGGATATATTTGAATGAGACGATAGTTGATGGCAGAAATCGAAGTGGAAATTATATGCGCGCTTTGCACATCTTTGAAAGAAAAGTTCAAACGTGCTTCTACGAGGGTTGCCTTCTATGGTATATTGCTTTCTAGTGGTTTATAATCCATAAAAATACTAAGACGATTTTACATGCGAGTGCCAAGGCGACCGAAAATCAACAAAAGTTGTTCGCGGTCTAATAAAACACTGGATAGAGAATGGTCACCTCGCCCTTCGGAAAAACCTTGCGTGTGGTCATTAGGGTTGGCCAAAACATAGCGGTGCTACTTATACTAATTGGGTGCCAGAAGGCACCAAAAAAGGCCGTGCATCAATAGAGAAGTACGCCTGAAGAGGATAAGAAGGGGCACATCAATATCCAGGGCGGGATGGCACTACCATGAATGGCCGCAGCTGTAGAGGATTAAGAGGAAAACATAAGATAATATGAACGAACGAGAACAAGATACAACCCATGTGGAAAAAGTTCAGATGATTTTGATGCGATCAAATACGATCAAGATCGCGCTGGACTGGCTTAGGAGGTGTATATCGCATGATGCGATCCGACCAATCGCCGCTAGCGCCTTATCGCTTTCTTTTTTCGACGCACTTTACTTCGTTGTGCTTTATTCCGTTATCTACGATGGTATGTGTCAATTGTATTTTCCTGAAAATTATGTTTTAACCATATTACATACTAATGGCAGTGCCAAAGTCTGCTACGAATTAAGGAAAACGTTCCGCAGAAAACGATCATTCTTCTCTAGAGCGTCGAATTGCATGAGCCGCAAAGTCCCGATTTGTGCCAGAAATATCTTTAAGAAGGTTGGAAATATCTGAGGAAACGCCACGATTTTTCAAGAGATTTAAAATTAAACTTTATGCAAAACCGTCGACCGTTAGAATAAATGCTTTTTTTCTGCTTTATTTTGGAAATTTCAAAGTCAACCCTCGTGTGCATTCATATGCATATGTGTTGGTGCTGTAACTGTGTGTGTGTGAGCGCATGCATATCTTCGATTACAATATTTTGAATATTTTATGCCATGTACGTTGCATGTGAACACTCCGCACGTTTCTGACAGACAAGCCGATACTCTACATACTACGTCTGCCTGTCCTTACTCCAAGACCCTACCAATCCTTACCGAAATGATGAGCGGGCGCGCAGAGATCTTGTTGGTTGCCTGTCAATGTCTGTCACATGGCTGACTGCCTCTGCCTCTGTTGACTGCTACCTCGGTTGCTTGGTTGCGATACCCCTAGCCCCCCCTGCTAGGCACCGCTATCCCTTCTTCTAATGCAATTTGCCGAGCACATGACGCTGTCAACGTGTTGTGCTTTTCTATGCAACTTGTCGTCGTTTGCGTTTTTGTTACAATTTTTGCCAGCAAAATGCATGCGATGCGCGCAGCTGGCACTGGAATAATATCAAACTGTGTTTATGCATTTGCAATGCAGCAGCAGCAGCAGCAACAACAAACAGTTGCAGCAATGTCTTCTTCTAGTAGAGAGCTTCTTGATGTATGCATCGAGCACCGGCACTGGGACAGGAACTGAAGCTGACTGCCGGTTACCGAGCTCAGCTCTTTACTTTTTATTAAAAATTCATTTTTCTGCGTGTTGTTTACATTGACATTTCATTTATGCTTGCTTATGCAGCTGCAGATAGTTTGCCATTTCAGAAGATACACACACACCCGGAAAGACAGAGAAAGAAAGAGACTCATAGACATAGACTCCTTACTCAAAGCCATACACTCGGAAAGACAGAGAAAGAGAAAGAGAGACGCATAGACTCATAGACTCCTTACTCAAAGCCTTTGAGTGTTCTGGCAACATTGATATTTTTTCTGTTTCATACCTTTTTTATGAGCTGTTTGTGAGTTTGATAAGTAATTGATAGAGTTTTTTGCATTTCGCAAAAGCGTTGTGATTAACGAAGCAGCGTCTGGAGTTTGAAGGAACTTTTCCAAATATTAATAGTGTGTCGTTGATGTACGCTAAGTGTCCTTAATAGTCTCACAGAAAAGTGAGAAGTTTCTTTTGAATAGAAAATACGTTCGAATAATTGGATCAGTTAGTTAAATAAGGCTGATGTGAATGAAGTTGATAAAAAACATAAACTGACGAATTGCAAATCAAGAATTTCTCAAAGTCAAAAAGAAAAATCTATAGGTTTTATGGTGAATTAGTTATGTCAAGCAGCAATTTTTATATTCCGTTACATTCCATTGCGATTTCGTTGCATAGCGTTATCGTTGAGACGTACCTTCCAAACTCAAAATCAAGATTTCGATGAAGTAAGCAGAAGCCGCAAAAGAAGAATTAATGTAACGATAAGAAAAAGCAGATGAAAATTTTAGTTTTATGATTTCCAAAACATCTGCGAAGAACACTATAACCGAGACATGCTTCACGTTAAACTCTTGTCTGTTGTGCCAAGATTAATGCAATTGAACATTACTATCGAACTTTAAAATACAAACTATACTTGCAGATGAATTTTCTGTTGAGTTTAAAACGTCTTTTTGCCATCAAAAACTAAAAAATTGTGTTGTGAAACATCCATAGCCGCGCCTTGGATTGCTGAACCGTCATGTAAGGCGTCACGCTCGGGTAGTGTGATTCAGGTGGCGTGACTCGGGTGTTTAAAGCAAATGTGCCGCAGAACCACCTTGAACCATCGTCTACTTTGTGCAGCCTTTGACCCGCTTTCCTAAAAAGCCATCATCTCCTATTTGTAGTGCTTTTACAACTTGTCAAGCGGAAACAAAATTTAAGCTTTTGCATGCAGTCTGTACAATTGAAAACTCGCCTGAAGCCCAATTAATTAGACACAAAACTATTTATGAAATGTCCTTTTTATAATACCACAAAAGGTTCATGTTATTAAATAGCAACTAAATTTCACATAATTATGTGTATTTTTGGGTAATGGTCGCAATTATAACCTATTATTAAATGATTTGAATTGTTTTATTTTAGTTGAAATAACATATGAATTGTATGTATATAAATGATTTTAAGCTCTAATTTGATTTCAAAAATAGAAATAATTGCAACTAAGCTGTCCTTGAATCGCGACTAGGGCATACACTGCAATATGGTGTCCTCATAAGGCAACGAGATTAGTTGCCGGGATTCAAGTGAAATGCAGAAATGTAAATCTAGTGAATCGCTTGAGCGTTGGAATTGGCAGTAACTCTTGTAAACTTTTGTGAATTTGTGTACAAATGGTTATTTTTGTATATTTCCGCGATTCGCTCGAAAACTGACACCCAAAAAATCGGTATTTTTCGAGTAGATTCAAATAGCGCAACGTGGATTTTCCAAAGAATCGTAAGTCACTGAAAACTTAAACACAAAACAACACATAATCAGAGATGCAAAGTACGTCGAATGAAACTGCATAAATGTGCGGCACGGCTAGCAATTCCAACCTTAAAACCATTCATCGGTTACAGAGTAAAGTTCTAAGGTTGGCAGCCGGGACACAGTTCTTAATAATCAAAAGGAGTTACACGACTAGCTCAAATCCCTACGAAATATGCCAATTTGGTCAAAGATACAAATAGAATAGCGTTGTGATCAGGGTTTCAGACGCTTGGAGGTGTGCCGTAATCCGGTTGCGGGTTGTTATGGCCAGTCAAGAAGACGAAGGACATCAATCAAATTATTTGAACGTACATCTGCAAAAAAAAACCCGAAAGCACTACCACCTACTTGATCAACCTTCCAGCGATGCAATTTAATCCAAACACTCATCATTTTTATCCGCTATTTTTCACATTTTTCACAACTTGTCATCTTCACTTCAATCTACGGAATCACTTTAGTTTGAAAAGAATATATTGCTCAAAATAAGAAAGAAGTACAATCATATTGCACCTCCTTGTTTTCCGAACTATCGATAAATCAATCTTAAAGTATTCAAACCCGGAAACATATATTGTAAAAGAGTAAAGGTTTTGTAGATGCACGCAGAAAATAGGATAACTGACGTTGTACATTAGGAACTCCTTATGGATTTTGAGTCGATGAATCCAAATCCGTTTTAAGAAATACGATATTATTTTAAGTTCTTAGGACCAAGCCTTAAGGTATGTGTTTTTTTTCCAATTCCAATCAAATTTCATGCGAATATAGGTTTCAACCGAATATTAGTTCGCGTTATTAAATAATGAGCCTGGAAGCTTTCTGAACCTGTGACACGGAGCCATATCTTGCTGAATAATTACTTTGTCATGTCTTTGCTCGAATTCCGTCCGTTTCTAGAGCTCATAGAGTTCATCGCAGGAGAGGGCAACACCTTGTTTGAAGCTTCGCTGGATATCAAAAAGCTCGATGAAGCTCTTTTCTACCTTCAGCTGCGTGTTTTGCTCAACGATATTCTGGATAGTCGCATCAATTTTGCACGGATTCCAAACTCAGACAGTGCGGCATATACACGATCTTTCAATGGGCTATCAAATGCTGCTGTGTAATCTGCAAAGAAATGGTGGGTGTCGATTTGATATGCTCGATAGAAAAAAGCCTGACACTACGGTAGTCAGTGCACACCATGGAGTCATCCTTCTTGAGGAAAGGGCAGAGGACACCAAGGTTCCAATCGTAGAGCATGCTCTCTTCTAGCCATATTCTTCAAAAGAGCTGGTGCATACACCTTACCAACTCATTGCCTCCAGTCTTGAACAACTCAGCAGGCAGCTCATCTGCGCCACCTACTTTTCTGTTCTTGAGCCATTTGATTGGAACCCTGACTTCCTCATAGCTAGGCGGCTGTATATCCACGTCGTCGTCTATAATTGGAGACGTCGTGAAGTTCCGAGAGCGGCATTATTCTCATCATCGCCCGATAGTAAGCTAGGAAAGTGTTACCACCACTACCTCAGTGCTCCCTGTACATCTACGACCAGATTTCCCTATGTATCACCAAACGTTTGACTTTTTGGAAGAAATTCCTAACGTCAATCCTGCTCCTGCACATCTCGACCTCCTCTCGCTCGCGTTTTGTGCTTCTGAATAGGCGCCTCTCCATCTTCCTCAAATCCCAATAGTGGTCAGCCACCTTGTTGCTAGTTAATAAAAAAATATGACATTTTTAACGCTATGAAAAATAAAGTCTTTGTATGAAAAGCGATGCAATATGAGCTGAAGATATTTAATCTATCGGGAACCAACAAACCATGTTTTTTTGTTGCTCTCACCGCTTCTTGGTAAACACAAATACATACTTTCAGACTTCTCGCTCTTACAAGCATAAAATCATTCCAACGTAACACCAGATATTAGTGACGCCATGCCGGCCATACTCACAATGTGATAAATTGCATCAAAAATTTGAATACAGCTAGAGACAAATTGCTCAATCATTCATGACTGGCATTGACATTTCTTGAAAACAGATAATACAAATATGTATATGGCACCATCTAGCGTATACATATAACATAAGTCCAAATTCTAGTATTTTTGCGCTTACAGGTCCCAAAATAAACGTGCAACCAATCATTCTAGCGTGGTAATAGATTTTCGTGACGGCATACTGATCTTACTCCCAGTCGATGTTTCGCATCAAAATATAAGTTTTCAGCACAGTTAAGAAGAGGATTTTCGTAATTGACGCATTTAGGAAATATTAAAATCATTTTTAAAACAATATAACAAACAGCTGTAAATACAAGTGCGAAATTAAATACCATATAAATGCTTTCAATAAAATTATTCATGAAGAGCATAAAGTTTAATTAACAAGCGATATTAATGTCATAATTCCATTTAATCTTTACTGAATTACTATGTCACAATTGCCCCGAATAAGCTCGACAAAGACTTACCAAAAGGCTCTAAATATTCATATAAGTTTAAATCAATTGCCTAAACAGTTAACAGTACACTAAAGCTGTCGGAATGAGTATGTGTTATGTGTGTACGTGTGTGTGTGTGTGTGTGTGTGTGTGTGTGTGTGTGTGTGTGTGTGTGTGTGTGTGTGTGTGTGTGTATTGGTCTGTTTGGTTGGCCGCAATATTTTGCTGACTTTGGATTTTGGCAACCGCTCCACAAAACTCATGCACAATAAAATTTTGGCAAAACATTTTATGAAAATTCAACCAATTTTCATTACATGCATTATAATAACAACACACACACTGCGGTTATTAACATGAGACTGAACAACAAAAACCAAAATTGCAATTTTAATGCAACAACAACAACAACGACAAAAACAACGAACTAGCACAAATGAACAAAATCAATAATATTTAGTGACATTTTACAAAGCATCAAATGATTTTCCCTGATTTTCCTCTTCTAATATTCATGTCATACTCTTTTTCACTTGTCACTTGCATTATATTTGAGAACTTTACAGATATCTGCATATCGTTATGCCAACACACCCGTCGTATACCATAAACTGGGATAATTGATGCATTAGCTATATTCTACAGATATTGCATAATGTCAACTGTCGAGTTCTGTTCATAAATCAAATGAGCGAAAATGCATTTTCAATGTTTTCAAATGCATTTTTTTTTTTGAATATATATTTTCCTACACTGCTCACGGCAATACACTACGCATTCAATTGTGTGTGTCTGAGTGCTTGTGTGTGTGGGTTTTGTGTGAGTGCATTCATAATGCAGCTAACATGTCGTATGTGTAATGTGTTATTCTTTTTGCGGTGTGTATTGCGTGCTTAGCGGTTTTATTTGGTTTTGTTAATATGAAGGCGCATTAGCCAACAAGCAGCCGTGGTTTTAAGCCATATTCCGTACCTCCCCTCTATACTATTGCCCTAATCTATAACAAGTCCCTTAACACCGTCCATTTTGTGCATTCAAATTGATATAAATTGAAATGGGTTTTTGGTGTTTGCAAAATTAGCACAATAATAAGGTAAACGTGCATAAAATTTACCATAAATTGGGTAGCTTTAAATTTGGTTAAAATTTAAAGTTTTTCAGTTTCAAAATACAGCTTAATTTGAGTATATTTATTATTATATAAAGACATGGGGCCCTGGGTTTTGGTGGTCGCTGTTAATAAACTGGGTTATACCTGTCTCTGCCTTAACCAATTTGACGCCAAATCGACCCTCGGTGTTAGGATAGTAAGTTTATGTGCGCAGCGAAGCCCTCTCAAGCTTTAGTAGGGCTGTGCGTAGGGTTTTGGAAAAAAATCGCATTCTAATACGCCTCCAAATTGTTCTGCCTCGAATAAGGTACCCCGAAAGATGACAACCCCTTTAGAGATACAGAGGAAAACCTGGTATTGGATGCACAGGGGACAGAGGCTATGGAGAGAACACATCTCCGGCTTATTGGATTTAATTTCTCAACATCCTCTATCACAGATAACGGCGTGTCAAACTATGAGGAAGTCAGGGTCGTCATCACAGGGCAGATAGCCTTCCTACAATATTGCTGAAGACTGTTACTGCAGAAAATGGCTAGATGAGAACAAGTGCGATAATTGGAAGTTTGGTTCACACTACCTAAAATCTTGGAAAAGACCCCCGAATACCAAGTCGATACACAGCACCTCTTTGTCGTTGTTAAAGCTGCATTTAATTTGAGAGTAAGTGCGGCTCTGCATAAGATGAAGTTCAGTAACACATGCAGCTGCGTCAAGGTAGAGAAGGATCCGCCATCTCGAAAGGCGCTCTCTAGACACTCTTTACTGCAGATGCACTTCGACTGCAATGGCATTTACCAGGAGTCGTACGTACCAGAAAAATATGTCTGCTACAATTGCCGCAATCCGCCGCGTGTACGTGAATCGATGCGCTTCAAACATGATCAAGATTGGCTGTTCGAAGGCAAGCTTCCAACTGCAAGCTATCATACGGCTAATCCTCGCACGCGATCACGGCAATCTTTTGGATCTCAAGCAGTCAATGCACTCACAGCAGGTAAAGATTAACATTTGCAAGGAACCCTGCTATCCCGAGTTGTTTTTATGGGCCAAAAAGTGGGATGAAGATGAAGAAACCCCCGAACAACTGAACACACCACATCTACCACAGCAAGTAGCCGCAATCGATCCAGAAGAATGCCACTATAATTTGATCGAGCATATAAGTCATCAGCAGGAATTGACTTCAGATCGACGTAAGATATGCAATATGAGATTGTACAATTATTTTACTTTAAGTGTGCTTTACTTAACAGAACTCGAAGAATTGGATGACTTGGCCGACTTAAAAGATGCATCTGATGTGGCAGTCAAAGAAGCCTTGTCCATTTATATAAAAGAAGTGGAGCAGCTTCACCGTCTGGCTAACTTTAACTATGTGGCCAATATGAAGAAGGCCCAAGAAGAGAAGCATCTAAAAATGTTTTGAGTTGTATTAAACATTGTTAAATCAAAACTAAATAAAGCCTTGAGCGTAATCATAAGCTTCATATAAAATAATGAGCAGATACTATAGAAATATTCCTAAGTAGACGTTCTCAGATGCGGTTCTGGTTTATTGAAGGGACAGTAAAGCAAGCTAGGAGTCAATAGCTCTGATGCCAGCAGGTTTAACTCACTAACTAAAGACCTACGGCCTCTTTTAGAGCGGTCCTCCTGCCGCGTCCGATTGCAGTTGTGTGATGTCCAGCTTTCACTGTGCGCTGGATCGCACATTCTTTGCTTTGCTTAGCCGCCTACTAACCTGGGCTGAAACAAAGTAATGGTCAGAGTTGATATCGACGAATATCAAGCACTAGGGGATATATCTGCCAGGGTGAGTCTGGTTGTAAACGAGAACATGGCAAAGTATTATTGCAATCAAGAAGATAGACCCGGTAGTTGGACTCTCATATTGATGTTGAAAACTATACTTTTAATGATGCAAAGATTTCGTCAAAATGAAAAACGCTGTCAGCAATAAGACCAAGGTAGCGATTTTACTCCCGACGACGAAAGTAACACTCCATAAGACGCTTGTCCTTTCCGTTTTGCTTTATGGCATTAAGCATGTGTGTTTGAGCGGAAAGTACCCAGTAAGATCTGCGGCTCTTTAAGAGTTGGCAATTACTACCGCATTCGACGAGCGACGACATTGTTAATAAACATTGTTAGTAATAGACATTGTTAGTAAAGTCGAGCGAATTAACATCCACTTGCGAGAAAAGTCTTCAATAAGTGTGTTGAAGGAAGGCGAGGGAAGAATTATGTAGACTACTGCCTTATTTTTGCGAAACTTATGAATATGACGTTAGCTGAACAATTTTGAAATACTATTTGCTTACTTCTGCAAACTAATCTATATATAAATACGGCAACAAAAAAAGTTTTTGGTACCGATTGTGTTTGAATGCGTGTACGTATTAAGGTTAAACCTATACCATTGGATAGAGAATGTTCATACGGTATGGCAAATATAAATTTTACTTCGATACGTTGGCATTATACAGGTGAAATCCCACCTCAAACGTGAAATCCCACCTCAAACGTGAAAATGTATTGAATTACAACAACAAAATACATTGTAAGCATGAACGGTGTCTGCTATAGTTTTGTCGGTTCTCTTTCCATTCTCATCCGTATATAGAATAGAAGGGATAGAGAACCGACAAAACTATAGCAGACACGCGCGCGTTACTTTGGAAGTGAGTATGCGTTCTACAAAATTAGAAGTGACGCTACTAATACATTTACATTTTTAACCACGTGATTCATGAATAGAAGGGATAGAGAACGGCAACAACAGCGTCAACGCCTATGCTTGGTGTGTATTTTATATAGGCTTCAGTTGTGTGTGAAATTTGTTGCTGTTTTCTTTGTATACGTGCGAATAGAATAACTGTAAAATTTATTCAGTGTGTACACACATTCAAAAATATGCAATTAGTCAAAGGGCTGCCAACTCTAAAGTCAATGTTGCCACTTAGTTGTGTGTTGGAAAGATCTGTTTACTATTAAAATCAGCTGACTTTATTTAACGCTCATTCACTAAAAATAAAAAATAACCAATTCTGTATTTTAGGCAAATTTTCTCAGACGGAAGTTAAGAGATTAATTCTTCTAGAAAAGTCTGCGGCAGAAATGTTTTTTATTCCGTTACGTGTTTATGGACGTCCAGAGGACCAGAGAGCACGCGGAGATGCCGCGCATTAATCGAGCCATTTCAAGTGTATATACAAAGCAGTTAGTCAATTTATCGACTCAAACTTTTGATTTATTAAAGTGTTGTAATTTATCAGGTTTCTTCGATGGGTTATCTTTATATAAGTCCGTCGTAAAGTGATGTACTTAGAAGATAGACGCAGCGATATTTTTCCCAAATATAATCGATAAGCGTTGCTTTATATTCCTGCTTCAAAACAAACTCTGAGTGAAATGCCCGTGTCCATATAAGATTTGCTTGGGTAGAAAGATTTGTTGTTGAAACTGTTTCGACTATTGTACCTTTTTACTTCAAAAACTCAACTGCAATGTAATCTATCTATTATATAAATAGGATAAGAAAAATTTTTGGACCCCTTTTTACCAACTACATGGAAACAAATATAAGAAAATAAACAAACAATATCATTGTGTAGGGAGTTTTCATAAGAAATGCAGAATATAAGTTTTATTCGTATATTTTGGCAAATCATAGATAAAAATTATTAAAAAAAAAGCATTACTGTTTTTCATATAATTCATAGAGATCAATCAGAAATGCTAAATAATTTTGACTTACAAAATTTATGGATTTTAATTTGCAGTCGGGATCCGACTGCGGGGCTACCACTAGTTGCTATAAAATCATCTGACTTCTGAAATATTACAGCACCGATAATTTGGTATTATTTGGTACATTTAATTATTAATAGTGTGTACACACTGCGCTTTCAGAATATCTGACAGTTCGAACTAAAAATTTAGAGTTTTGCACATTGTGCGACCGGCAAAGTAATGCACTAAACTTTTTGACAGCAAGTTCAGATTCTATTTGTGGTTTTATCTTATAAAATAATATAACGCATAACAGTACGCAAAAAAGTAAAATCATTAAAAAAGAAAATCGAGGCTGACCAACGGTCTTTGCAGCAAGGTGCGCTCGATGGTGCTCCAGTTGCCCAAGTACCTGCGCCTGCTAAAGGCGAGGAAGATGCAGCCAAAGCTGTAGTTGAACAAGTGACTGAAGCTACTACATCATATGGCGCGCGTACATTCTCTGAGCACGTCTGGAAGCTCGGAACAGCGAAGAGGCATGGATGCCGGCGCGCATAGTCGAAATTAATGTTCAGCGGCAAACCCTGCTCGTACGTTTTCAGCAATCAAAAGTGGAGGAGCATTAAGTCGGAGCGCCTGCGTCAGCGCATTAGTCCGCGTGTGCTGCCCGTCTTCAAGTTGCATGAGAAGTGCATGGCGCATTGGTCCGGACCACGCAAGTTTCCAGGTGCCATTAAGAAGCTGCTGGGCAACGATACCTACGAGGTGCTCTTTGATCATGGCTATAGCAAGAATGTGCACGCTCTACATATGGATAAACTGCCCAAACAGCTGAATGCAATTGACGGTGTGGCTATGCCGGCAAAACGTGCATGTTGCCTAGCAACAGCAGCAAAAAGAAGGGCAAGTCGGCAGCCTTTGCTGGATTTGTCCACTTTGGATTTGGGTAAGTTGTCAATGTGCGATTATTTAAATTTGCTCTATTTTAATTGAATTATTGTATTTAGGTTCACTTGTTCTTCCCGACATACCCCGTGATGGAGAATGGACATGTCACTGGGTAAACGATCAACCCATTGGCAGTGAGGGTTTTTTAAATGTTGGCGAGCAACGCAAGCCCACAGTTATTGTTCAGGACTGGCGTCTGCCTGCGGGTTGGATAAAATACATGTGTCAGCGCACCAATGTCTTAGGCAAATGGGACGTCATCTTGGTCTCACCTAGCGGCAGGCGTTTTCGTTCGAAATCTGATCTTAAGCTTTTTCTTGAGTCTCAAGGCTTCGATTATGATCCGGAAGTGTACGATTTTAGCATTCATCGTAGACGGGCCAAGGACATTAATGCCTATGTCTTTACAAACGACTATAGTGCACAAGAGCCACATAAGCCCAAACATTTAAATCCGGCTCCAGCGGGGCCTACTACTGACAAATTAGCGGCAGCTGTAGCCGTGCCGGATAGTCAGTATACGGAAATGCCAGTTGTATCTTTAATGCCGCCAGCAGAGCTAATGTCTTCACAGGAAAGCGCAGCAGAAGACATAAAGTCTTTTTCAGTCTCACATGCAGAAGCTACCGCTGGCAAAGAACGTCTCCCAACTGGCATTGACGAAGATGACGCCGATGTATTGCATAATGGTTACGGTAGTACTTGAATTAATTGTTCCTTGCTTTTATGGTGTTATTTATATTGTTATTTTCACATTATTTCTATAGCCATCATCAAAGAGCATTTCGTATATATCATTGCCCAGCTGCTTCTTAATGGTTCCTAGAAGCTTGCGTGCTCCCGACCAACGCGCCATGCACTTCTCATGCAACTTGAAGACGGGCAGCACACGCGGACTAATGCGCTGACGCAGGCGCTCCGACTTTATGCTCCTCCATTTTTGATTGCTGAAAACGTACGAGCAGGGTTTGCCGCTGATTATTAATTTTTACTATGTGCCCCGGCATCCATGCCACTTCGCTGTTCAGAGCTTCTAGACGTGCTCTGAGAATGTACGTGCGCCATATGATGTAGTAGCTTCAGTCAATTGTTCACGACATCCTTGGCTGTATCTTCCTCGCTATAAGCAGTCGCAGCTCCTTGGCCAAGTGAAGTACCATCGAGCGCAGCTTGCTGCAAAGCCCGTTGGTTAGCTTCGATTTCAGAATTGTCCATTTTACCCCAAGGAAATACCGTAGGAAAGACACTTGGCTCAAGCAAATACTTGCCATTGCGTATAGTGTGAAAGTCCGAGCGATGGAAGTGTCGAGAAGAAACAAGCACGCTCTTAGTTATCTGGCGTTCCAAGCCAATGCGCGTGTTCTTGATCCAAATACTGCGAATGACGGTTTCCGAGGGAAATAAATGATAGGTAACGCCATTATGTTCCACCAGCCAAAATGTGGAAGGGCAGTTGGCTACGCAGCAACAACGACCCCATACAATAAAAATCACAAATAGAATATTTCAATACAATGATAAATACAGCCGGTAAAATAAATATATGTGCATTGCTTCATACAAATTTTTAGCTTAATAAAAATGTTGAAATTATAAATGTTGTATTTTTTAATTTTAGTGTTTAATAAGAGCTTTAAAAGAAATCGAAAATAAATTTCAAAAATTCAGTTGTTATAATTAAATAAAATTAATTAAGTTTTTTCCATAGCAAATAATTATATGTGCATATTTCATTTTGTTTTATATAGAAACAATAAATAACACTATTTCTTAACATCGACTCGTTTAAGCCTGCGGGCTAGTTAGTCCACCGGAGAAGTTCATTTTGTTCCATTGCGGTGCGATGGCACGGTTTCCTCCTCCTTAAAGCTTCTTTTAAGTTTCATACTGACTATACTTGCAAAAAATTTTACAGAAAGTTTCTCCCAGACATCTTGAATTGGATTAGGGCTTGGAGTCATTCTCGCCCAAGACAGTAAGGCACTAAGAGTACGATGTTTTAAGCTAGCTATCATGGTTTGGAGCGTTGTTTCGCTGAATTATCCAGTTTTGGCCAAGGAAACGTCTCGAAATGGGACTCCTTCGCTTTTAATTAACTATTATAATATTCCAGTTAAGAATTTCGACCCGAGGATCTTATATTGGGTAGTTGGACATAGCACTGAACTTAGCCCATACCATAAGGCATAATCTGCTCTAGTTTTTGAAAACGATATCCCAGCTGTCGTAATTTTTTGTAGTAGTCATCTGAACCATCCAAGTTCACCTTATTTCCATCTCTCTTCACTGTGTTAGGCTTGGTTTGTTATCCTTGGCACGATGTGGAGCTGCATCCCGGCTTTCTATTTTTGTCCTACACGCCGTCTAGTAATATTTAGGATTGATTCCGACTTAATCTTGTTGGACATCATCATGTCATGAGTGTTGGCCACGTTTTTAGACCAGGTTTGTTTCCACGTTCTAGCTTCGCTGTTTTAGCGCCTTATGTTGCCGAAATTAGTTATAGTAATTACACGTTTGTTATTTCTTTAATATTTTGTTTTACAGTTTATTTATTTAGCAAAGTGAAAGCTGGACATCACAAAACTGCAATCAGACGCGGCACGAGGACGGCTCTAAAAGAGGCTATCAAAACTATTGACTATTAGCTTGCTTTACTGTCCCTTCCATAAACCAGAACCAATCCTAAAAAGCGTCTACTTAGGAATATTTCTATAGTATCTGTTCATTATTTTATATGAAGCTTAAGATTACGCTCAAGGCTTTATTTAGTTTTGATTTAACAATGTTTAATACAACTCAAAACATTTTTAGATGCTTCTCTTCTTGGGCCTTCTTCATATTGGCCACATAGTTAAAGTTAGCCAGACGTTGAAGCTGCTCCACATCTTTTATATAAATGGACAAGGCTTCTTTGACTGCCACATCAGGTGCATCTTTTAAGTCGGCCAAGTCATCCAATTCTTCGAGTTCTGTTAAGTAAAGCACATTTAAAGTAAAACAATTGTACAAACCCATATTGCATATCTTACGGCTTATCGCGGCTTCAATGTCATTAAGTCGATCTGAAGTCAATTCCTGCTGATGACTTATATGCTCGATCAAATTATAGTGGCATTCTTCTGGATCGATTGCGGCTTCTTGCTGTGGTAGATGTGGTGTGTTCAGTTGTTCGGGGGTTTCTTCATCTTCATCCCACTTTTTGGCCCATAAAAACAACTCGGGATGGCAGGGTTCCTTGCAAATGTTAATCTTTACTTGCTGTGAGTGCATTGAGTGCTTGAGATCCAAAAGATTGCCCGTGATCGCGTGCGAGCGTTCTAATAGAGAAGACTCCTTTTCAGCCTGAGGATTAGCCGTATGATAGCTTGCAGTTGGAAGCTTGCCTTCGAACAGCCAATCTTGATCATGTTTGAAGCGCATCGATTCACGTACACGCGGCGGATTGTGGCAAATGTAGCAGACATATTTTTCTGGTACGTACGACTCCTGGTAAATGCCATTGCAGGCACCGTGCTGCCAGCAGAGACACAACTCGCACTGTATCATAAGGCCAGACTCTTTGCCATTCTTGCAAATACAGTTTATGATCTCCTCCTTAATAAACTGCGACAGCTGACTGATTGGCGGCGTTGGCACCAATGGTGCATTTACATCGTCCTGCTCGTTAACCGAAGCGGTGTAAATGGAATCGAACGTAGCTGTCGAATCAATCGTCAGCTCGTTGGGTGTGTCTACGACTTCTAAGCGTCGTCTCTTTGACTCGTTGGGATCGCGGTTGTCCAGTGTCGGAGTCTGCTCGTCATCTGTGGACTGAAAATCTTGCTTTTCAAAGCTGCTTGGTGTTGGTTTGGTGTAGCGTCGTTGTGTGCGCTGGCGACTGATTTTGCGCGATGAACGTGGTTTCTTGGAGCGATCACATACGACCGTCTTTAACGGTTTTGCGGCCACCATGCTATGAGGCACGGGTGCGGCAGCGACAATATTCGGAACGCTAGGTAAAACGGGAATTGATGTCAATGTTGACACTGCTGCCTCTTCCATTTTGGGCGATGAATGCGCTGCCTTGGCAGGAGACGTGTGTGTAGTTGGGATAACGGATAATTTTGTGGCAGCAGCTTTGCGTCGAACGGAACGCGTTTGCTTTAAATCTTGCTGGTGCAGTTTGGCAAAGAACAGCTGATTTGGTATCTGGTTTTTAGGCGTGCTCTCGCCTTGTACTTTTGAGGAAGGATGCGTACGTTTGACAGCAAGTTCTTGCATTTTGGGACAGCGGCTAACATGCCTGCAAAAAATTAAAGTTTACAGACAAAAAAACAAATAAATTTATAAATAAAACGAATGAACTGAACAGACTCCCTCCAGCTATTGAGACTCTACTGTTCATTAAAAGAAGGCTTAGAATGCAGCTATGTCGCAGAGGTGGTCATATAGTGAACAGGGTGTCCAATAGGGTAATAAAACTGCTGGTAAAGCAGAAGAAAGTGATTGCGTATTAGCTTGCTGCTCACGGTTTCCAAGCTCTTTAAATGCTGCCGCCTCTGTTTAAATATGGATTTCAAAAGTCCCATGGAACACCAGAACAATTCAATATGGTCGAACATTTTTTCCATGAGGGTTAAGGAATACGTGGTCGCATAAATGTCTTTGTTGACATCTGCAAAAGCAAGCCTCTGCTGCCATTTATTTAACGGACCTTTGTCTCTCGATGGTGCGAAATCTTGCGTCAGGAGCATTTAGAGCTGGAGTGCCATAGGGAATATTTGGTGCGGTCCACTCTTTACGCCCTTTTCACACACGATGTGTCCATTGGCTCTGTACACACTTTAGAGCACCCATAGCATCTACTCATTAATTTTTGCTGAATACGTTGCCATCCAGTCAACTGGAGTATAAGAGTAGTTACAAGTAGTTGAGTGTGACAAGCAACTGCCAATCAGCAAGCATATTAATTAGATCGTTCCCCACCAGCTAGAAACTATTCCTAAGAAACTATGAGATTATTGACTAGCTCCTCGCTGGCGATATGGATTGCAAGTGAATTGGTGCGAATCACATCTAGGAAAAACCAAATCCTTCAAGCAATACCTCTAACATGCTAATTCGTGCTCCCTGGTTTATGGGAACCACAGACATTGAAAAGGACTTCAATGAACCTAATGACCGTGTATTGTAATAAGCAATTTTTGACGGAACTAAAGCTAAAACCATTGACTTACTCTGCAAACTCCTTATGGTAGTGGCGTATGTGTATTTGTAGAAAGTCCTCCTTGCGATAGGTCTTTCCGCAGCTCTCGTTGGGGCACACAAACAAATTGTTAGTTATTTGAACCTTCAGACCTCCAATGTAAGCTGCAAATAACAACATAAATAACACCATAAAAGCAAGGAACAATTAATTCAAGTACTACCGTAATCATTATGCAACTCTTCGGCGCCATCTTTGTCAATGCCCGTTGGGAGACGCTCTATGCCGACGGTAGCTTCTGCATATAAGACTGAAAAAGACTTTATGTCCTCTGCTGCGCTTTCCTGTGAAGACAATAGCTCTGCTGGCGGCATCAAAGAGACAACTGGCATTTCCATATACTGACTAACCGGCACAGCTACAGCTGCCGCTAATTTGTCAGTAGTAGGATCCAGCGGGGCCGGATTTAAATGTTTGGGCTTATGTGGCTCTTGTGGGCTATAGTTGTTTGTATAGACATAGGCATTAATGTCCTTGGCCCGTCTACGATGAATGCTAAAATCGTACACTTCCGGATCATAATCGAAGCCTTGAGACTCAAGAAAAAGCTTAAGATCAGATTTCGAACGAAAACGCCTGCCGCTAGGTGAGACCAAGATGACGTCCCATTTGCCTAAGACATTGGTGCGCTGACACATGTGTTTTATCCAACCCGCAGGCAGACGCCAGTCCTGCACAATAACTGTGGGCTTGCGTTGCTCGCCAACAATTAAAAAACCCTCACTGCCAATGGGTTGATCGTTTACCCAGTGACATGTCCATTCTCCATCACGGGGTATGTCGGGAAGACCAAGTGAATCTAAATACAATAATTCAACTAAAATAGAGCAAATTTAAATAATCGCACATTGACAACTTACCCAAATCCAAAGATGACATATCCTGCAAAGGCCAATCCTTGCGTTGCGCTGCCGACTTGCTCTTCTTTTTGCTGCTGTTGCTAGGCAAACATGCACGTTTTGCCGGCATAGCCACACCGTCAATTGCATCCAGCTGTTTGGGCAGTTTATCCATATGTAGAGCGTGCACATTCTTGCTATAGCCATTATCAAAGAGCACCTCGTAGGTATCGTTGCCCAGCAGCTTCTTAGTGGTGCCTGGAAACTTGCGCGGTCCCGACCAACGCGCCATGCACTTTTCGTGCAACTCAAATATGGACAGCACACGCGCACTAACGCGCTGACGCAGGCGCTCCGACTTTATGCTCATCCATTTTTGATTGCTGACTCCTGGTGGGAGTGGCACTCTCTGTTTGTTGTTTCGCTCAAAACGTACGAGTACGGTTTGCCGCTGATCATCAATTTCCACTATGCGCGCCGGCATCCATGCCTCTTCGCTGTTCAGAGCTTCCAGACGTGCTCCAATGATGATATTGGTAAGTGGTCCATATTTCGGCGCAGCCGCTTCTTCGCTTATTTCAGCTGTAGCTGCATCGTCGTCAATTGCAGCTACTTGGGCAACTGAAGCACCATCGAGCGCACCTTGCTGCAAAGCGCGTTGGTCAGCCTCGATTTCAGAATTTTCCATTTTACCCCAAGGAAATACCGTAGGAAAGGCGCCTGGCTCAAGCAAATACTTGCCATTGCGTATAGTGTGAAAGTCCGAATGATGGAAGTGTCGAGAACAAACAAGCACGCTTTTAGTTATCTGACGTTCCAAGTCAATGCGCGTGTTCTTGATCCAAATATTGCGAATGACGGTGCCCGAGGGATATAAATGATAGGTAACGCCATTATGTTCCACCAGCCGAGATGTGGAAGGGCAGTTGGCTACGCAGCAACGACGACCCATTGCGCTTTTCTTTTCTAATGATTTTTCTGAATATGCACACAAATTTTTGCCGCACGTTAGCGTCCTGTAATTTTATACAATACAAATCACAAATAGAATATTTCACTACAATGATAAATACTACACGGATCTTGCTGTCGAAAAGTTTAGTATATTACTTTGCCAGTTGTACAAAGTGCAAAACTAATTTTTTATGATTTTAGTTTCGAACTGTCAGATATTCCCAAATAGCAGTGTGTACATACTTATAATAATTAAATGTACCAAATAATACAAAATTATCGGTGCTGTAATATTTCAGAAGTCAGATGATTTTATAGCATTTAGCTTGCAGGAGTAAGCAAACAGTATTTGAAAATGGTTCCGCTAACGTCATATTCATAGGTTTCGCAAAAATAAGGCAGTAGTCTACGTAATTCTTCCCTCGCCTTCCTTCAACACACTTATTGAAGACTTTTCTCGCAAGTGGATGCTAATTCGCTCGACCTTGACAATATTGTCGCTCGTCGAATGCGGTAGTCATTGCCAACTCTTAAAGAGCCACAGATCTTACTGGGTACTTTCCGCTCAAAAACCCATGCTTTATGCCATAACGCAAAATCGGAAGGATAAGCGTCTTATAGAGTGTTAGATTTGTCGTCGGGAGTAAAATCGCTACCTTGGTCTCATTGCTGACAGCGTTTTTCATTTTGACAAAATCTTTGCATCATTAAAAGTATAGTTTTCAACATCAATATGAGAGTCCAACTACCGGGTCTATCTTCTTGATTGAAATAATACTTTGCAATGTACTCGTTTACAACCAGATTCACCCTGGCAGATTCTCTTTCTAGAGAAGGAAAACGGGAAGGGGAACGGGAAGAAGAATTTGATCTACCTCGAATGAGCCGCGGTTGTTGCCAAGAGGAGCGAGCAGAAGGCAGATCCTTCTTCTTTCGATAAAAAAAAGTTTCATGTGAAATCGTGAATGCTTCAATATATTTTGGGGAAAACGAAGTTTGCTATATATCTCTCTATATTTCCCCTAATCAATCTACACATTGTGATCGATGGAAGGCATGAATTTAGTGTGTCTGATGTTCGTACGATATCAACTCTGACTATTACTTTATTTCACCCCAGGTTAGTAGGCGGCTAAGCAAAGCGATGAAAGTGAGATCCAGCGCACTGGGAAAGACTTCACAAAGCTGCAATCACAGCAGAGTTCAGACGTCTCTGAGAAGCTCACTTAACAACTTACAGTGAAATGCAGAAATATATTTTTTATTAACTATCTTAAATCGATATCCCCCGTGTGGTGATCGGGTTAGAGAATACCACTTCAGCAGGTCAAAGCTTGTCGCATGAGGTGACTAACAATGACATTGGGTTCTTTCGAGACCAGCAGAGCCACCGCAGGCCTTAAAAGGGTTTCATTCCAATGAAAAAATTAAGAAGAAGAAAATATAATAAAAGACTGTTTTTTTTTGCAAGTCAAACTACAATATGCATTTTGTTAACTTAAAACTTCAAAGCAATTTTGGACTATGGAATCCGTCAAGCCGTTTTTCCATATGACTTCAAGTTACTGATACCCCATTTAATTATACCATGACCTGATTTTTTTTTCTTTTTCAAATAACAACTGTTGATCCACAGTGAACTGCAGTTAAGAACTTAACTGTAGATGCAACCCATCAGAAAGCTAAAAGCCACACTTGTTACAAAGTTTCGCAACCCTTGATAACTTTCCGAGCTTTGCATATTAGATAAAGTAGATTCTACAAGCAAGAGTCAAGTATTGTCTATCTCTATAAAAAGTTAATTGCAGCGCCTGACAAACCAAAATGTGGCCCAAATCTCTTAAATGTAATATTTAGTACAATTTGACATTTGGGATTTCTTTATAACTTCTTTGTTTCTGTCAAAATTACAAAACTTGGCCCAGAGACAAATCAAAAACCATTTTAATCAATTTATTATTTTCTTCTTCTCCTTCTTCGATGTCGCTTCGTTTGCCGTGCCCCAAAATGTTGAGCAATCATTTATTTGGCTGCCTTTAATGGCGCAAATCGCAGACAATCAATTGTGAGAGGCAGCAACGGTACAAGAAAGAAATGGCATGAAGAAATGGCCTGAAGAAGCAGCTGAAAGTTGGAGTAACGCAACACCGCTGGCAGGCACAAACAAATTAAGGACAATTATTTCAATTAACCAAATGCAAATAAATCGAATGGCGTTAAGTAAACAAAAACCAAACAGCAAACAGTCAGTAGGAGTGGTGGAGTGGAGGCGATAACTGGCGGAGGAAACTGGTAGATATTTTTCACTTTTGTAGACTCCGGCATGGAGGGCACGGGTGGCAGGTTTTGCCTGTAGGGCCTGATTGGGCGTTGCCTGTTGAACTGATAATAATTTAGCTGAAGTTTATTTAGGCTTTAATTAATAATGAATTGAGAAACTCATTACGTGGCAACAAACAAACGCCGCTCCTCACTCTCTATACACAGTTAGATAAACAGTTACAGTGAACACCTGATAGCTGTAACTGGTTAGCGGCAAGCGTTGGCTACGCCTACGCAGCTAATTACTTACAATGTAACTTTGTGCAGATTCAGGAGATGCACAAGAGCTGTCGAGCTGCCAGGACAACGAGTGGGCAAAGGGAGCGCGTGCTGCTGCATTGATAGCTGTCCTCTTTAGACCAACGAAATTAGTTAATGAACCTGTTGAGGTAGACCAAGAACAGTCAGTAATGGGCAGAAGTACTCTGCGGCACATATAGTAACGCGCACACCCACACACACATACACACACACACACACACACACACCCACACACACTCACACACACTTGATTGGTTTGCCGCGGTTTATCAACAACGCAACCAAATAGTCATCATACTACAAAGTAAGAGTGAGAGAGCGAGTGGGTCACTATCCATTGTTCTAGCAGAGCAGCAAAGAGCCACTTGTGATATTAATGCGCCTCTCACGTCTCGGTACCCCAGCGGACCAACATACGTGTCTGTAGCGAAAATCTCGCAAAATGCTCGCAAACGAGCTCGCAAACGAGTGAAAAACAAAAAGTGAAACGAGTGTTTTGCGATAAAAATTCGACAAGCGGACCTTCACACAAAATACTAGCGAGAGTAGCCAAAATTCTCGCATACGAGCTCTTTAGCGAATATTTTGAAATATAAAGGCGTTATCTTTATAACTAAGATAAAGTAGCCATATAATGCTCGTTTTGTGGCACAGATATTAAGAAGTGCGGTTCCTGGGCAACAACTGTTGGCCCGTAAAATTGTAACCTCCCTAGTTGATATTAAAAAGCAATATTAATAAAAAAAGAAGCGTTTTGTTGGGAACAAAATGGGAATAACACAAAGATCCCGCAAACTATTTTTTGCGTGTCTTTTTCGATATCTTTTGCGAGCCGTTTTTGATATTGCTACCAGCTCTTAAAAAATACTATTTGCATTCAAAAACGTATCGCAAAAGATATACGAAAAGGCTCGCAAGAAATAGTTTGCGGAACTTTTCTGATATTTCTAACGAGTCAAAAGAGATATCGATAATACGACATCGAGATAACGACATATGAATCTTATTCATATCTTTTTCGCATCTAAAAACGAGCGTTTTGTCGGGTTGAGTCTCGCATTTCACTCGTATGAGATGTCATAAACGAGCGTTTGGTCCGGTGGAAGTCTCTAAGTCTGTGTGTGTGTGTGTGTTGTGTGTGTGGTTTATTACGCTGCTCTTGGCAATTATATTTGTTACCCAATTAGCGTAAAATTGTGTTTATTGGCATACTGGGCCTCATATGCATGTAACAGTCCCAGCATTGAATTAGCTAATGAAGTTGTTGTAGCTCTTGATATTTTGTCCCCCTGTAGTTCTGACCATTGTAGTTGCTCTTGCAGCTACTGCATGTGTATCTATTAGTTTGTTAAACTAATTTGCTAATAACACACACACACATACTAACGCTGAGACAAGATTTCATAGCAGAGTCCTGTGTAGGTGTGGCAGAAAGACTTCCTTCCTAAGCTGCCATAACTTCTTTACTATGAACAAAGCCTTAAAGCTTTGCAGTGTTTACATCTAATACTTACATAAAATATAGCAATTGGTGTGCTTATTCGAGTTTGATGGAATACGCCGGTTTGGAGTTGGTAAACATTGTGTGTCTGGAGGAACGTTTATAAGACGTTAACAATGCGGTGTAATGCAAAGTTCGCCCAAGCGGGCGTTGTAGGCGAGGTACAAGCATCAGTGTATGATGCTCATATCATTTCATCTGGCCGGATTTTAGCAGCATAGCAAAGAAATTATGATCTTCTACTATAACAACCGAGACATAAGCCGAATTTTGAAAGGTACAGGTGTTAAATAGGAGTGAATCTGCAGGATGGCGATTTGGACGTGCCTGGGGTGACAAGGGTCCTTTATTTCGTTGCCACTAATTGAGCATTTTCTAAGGCTGCTCATTGTGACGGATCCTTTGTGAAAGTATCGTGGGTCTATGGTTGACACCATGATGGTCCACCACCATACTGAAATGATTCAACCGAGTGGAGCTGCCCTTAATTTAAATTGATTTGCAACCATCATCGTACACAAAGATTACTGCAGGAAACAGCTGCACTTATTGCCTAGATCTCAGCACACCTGACTCTGATTCCTCTCCCCAAGCTTAGGCAGCCTCTTTGGCTTACCTCCGAATAGAGGTGACCCAACAGATACAAAAGGTCTATAAGAATGACGACGCTGCCGCGTTTGTGTTGACAAGGGAAGAGTTTATGGATAAATATGGATTGGGGTTCTTGGCCTAAAATAACTTTAATTTTGTTTCAACAAATATTTTTCGAGTTAGAGCCCAGTTAATACAGCTGCAACTCCATTGCTGAACATACCTAAATGGTCAATATTCTAAAAACATCTAAATCTAAAGGAATAATCGTCAATTTGAAAAAGGCTAATCGAATCTTGCTTGTAAGACCGACTCGTATGCCATCACGAATGTAAGTTATTGAGCGCTGAAGGCCTTATGCTCGTCGGGCGGCGTAATTCAAAGCAGAATCGTTCAAGCCATTTTACTTACTTTAACGTACGCAAGATCTTTTGGTATATTGGCTCGATGTTAGGAGTATAATTCGTTTTCAAAATCGCTTCGCTTCCTGCTCGCTAACCGAATCTATTTGTCTGTATAAGTTTTCGTTTATTGTAAAATTTGAAATTATCGGATAGGATACTTCAAAAAGATGAAGTTTTATATATTTTTTACGAAAAATCCTGGCTTGTTGCCACTACGAGAATAAGAATCATCTGTTCAACAGCTTGCGAACGGAATTTGCCAAGAGTTTGTTAAATAGGTTGTGTTCTTTTATAGCTATTATTCTTAGTGCTTAATGTAAAAGCTTCCTCGCAACTTTCTACTGGATAATAAGCACAAAACTGAACACAGAACCTTAAATTTAAGGGAAAGTCAACTTTAATGTCTCAGGTCTTCAGCTCTAACGCATTTTTGTTAGCGTTATAAAACCTATTTATAAAACACTCTCCCATAATAGTCTCGCATCAACAAGTGCTGCTTCTCTAGCTTAATGTCGCTCTTATCACTTTCTCTTTCCATTTCTCCTTCCCAACCCCAAACCAGACAATGAGTTATGTATATCGGCAGTCTGCATTGAATCTAACCGCATAATTAACCCTTTCTCTGTTTCACTGTAGTTGCAGCTTGAGTTATGACCGGCAATTGACGACGTCTGAAAGCAACCCAATCCGGCACTTAAAGCACTAACAACAATTTCGAATGCCAGTAAATATTTGGAAAATGGAAAATGGGTTATAAAATATGAGATAAGTCGGCAGCTAACGGAGCACATTTCGTACTGCTTTATTTGCAGTTAAATGTTTTGGAATTAATTAGATGTGGTAATGAACATTAAAGAGCTACAGTCATGGCCGAAATTTAAGGCACACTTCAGAAAATAATTGTTTTTATGTCATGTCATAAACGACGAAAATTTTTGAAGCTACAAAAAATGTTTACCTTTACTACCAAATTAAGTGCGATATATATACATATATATAAATTAAACTAAAATTTCTTGTCATGTACGAAAAATACCATGGATCACGGGTTGTAACTCCCCTGAGTTCAGTCACTTTAATTTTTTATTTTGAAATTATTGAGCTCATAGTTTGTAAAATTAATTCGTTAAAAAAGAAATACAAATTATATTGTTGGACACGAGTTGCGCGGGCGGAATGAGCACGGAGTGGAGCCCCCTAGTGTTTAAACATTTTTGTTTTTATTCTTTTTTATGCGATTTGTCGATGGGTTCTTAAACCGAATATCTTAATAATTTTTGGGTTCTTCAATTTTTTTTTCATGTTTTAATTTTCTCTAATGGCTCTTAACCAAAACTGTTGAATTGAATGCGATGACGTTAATTAAAATGTGTTTTCATGTTGTAGTGTAAAATTATAATATATTTCTTTGTGTTAATACCGATTGGGGGCTAATATTTGGTTCAAAAGCACTAAATCTCTAGTTCTCCGGGTGGTGAGCGGAACAGCTCAGTTTAGCTTCGCTCTCTGTGTGTGCGTGGCCCCTTAAGAGGTGTCAATCTCGAAAAAATATTATTTAAGAGGTTAAAACACTATTTATTCAACTCTTGATGGTGTGTCAGAAAACTCTTTCAACCGAATGTCAACCCACAAGCAATCATTCATTGTTCAAGATATCCCTTTGAACTGAGTTTCAGTTCAAAATCAATCCATAGATTGGTTAGAAACACTTTTATAAGCAATGGAAATCTATCATGAAAGTTTTTAAAACAATCCATTAACTTAAGAGAGAAAAGTCTAGAGATTTCTGGCACACCCCTTTACCTGTTACATTGGCTAAATCCTTCGTCTAATAAGAGCGTAAAGTTAATAGTTTTTTTTTCTTAAATTGAAAAATTTATCATCTTCTAAACAAATAAAACATCCTAAGCGGCTTGATATTAGATTATTTTTATATTTATTTATTTAAAATACCTCGCGTACTTTCACTTATCCTCTCATGCAGTTGCCTAACCTTTTATTTTCTATTGTTTTTAACTTTTTTGATTTACTGCTTTATAGTAGTAGTTCGGCTCACTTCGAAGCATGTCAAGATTTCAGTTTCGTTGACTAACAAGGCTTCATGTACGTTTATTTTCAGCACAGACTGTTGCTATATTTATAACGTCCTTCTAACGTTCTCTCTCTTTTTCTCTCTCTCTCTCTCTGTCTCTGTCTCTGTCTCACCGTCTGCTACGTCCACTCTTGCTGCAACATTAAAGACAGAAGGAAGACATGATGCATGATTTATATGTGCTTATTTATGTTTTCATTGCGAGAGAATTTTTCAAGCCAACGCCATCGTTGACGTCAACGTCAACGCCAGCGTCGCAGTCAACGTACCATACCAATGCCAAAGCTTAGGCTCGTCTTTGTTTTTGTCTTTTGCTAACCAGACAATTACTTATAAGCGTTACTTCCGGTCCTGCGCTGCGCCTTCGCTCTTGTGGCTACCATATTTAGACATGTGTGTGTGTGTGTGTCTGTGTGTGTGTGTGTGTGTGTGTGTGTGTGTGTGTGAGTTGTTGTTGTTTGTGTTAGCGCCTGCCTAACGTATTAAAAAGGCAGTCGGCTTAAAGGAGTGTGTGTGTGAGTGTTGAGCTGCTGAAAAATTCATTTTCATGTTTTTGCAGCTTAAGTAATTTTTCATAAACATCCGCCGCTCCTCAGAAGCATGCCACACACTTGCTCCACACGCTTGTTGCGCGCACAGCAAAAATTGAATTTGAAAAACAAAAGATACAAAAATGTAAAGTAAAGAAACAAGGCATACTTATGGCTGTTGCAAGTTGTAAGCTGCTTAGTCGCCGCTACCAACGAGCACGAACGCATCAATCACACGCCATTTTGGCAAAAGAGCAACAAAAGTGTTGTAAAGTAGCTCAAAAAAAAAAGGCAACATTTTTGCAATAAACGAGCAGATGTATTTAAAAATGCCAATTACACAAGTGAACGCTGTCCAGTTCCTGTTGCCATGCGAGAACTGCTCAATTAAGCATGAAATCTTTGCCCATACACACACACACATACATACATATACGCTCAACATATCCATACATGAACACATGAAAATACACTTGCATATATCCGATATACTCTGCATGTGGCTAAAAGTTGCATAAATAGTTGCTAAGACTTGTAACACTTTGAGAGCGACACCGTTAAACATTGTTTATTTTGATATCTTATATCACCTAATCTTTCTCGAATTCCATTGGCCACCGTCAGGGACAAATGAATCATTTCTACCATTAGTTTACATTTCACTTTCATGGGAAACCTGCTCTACATTCGCCCGAAGGGTATACCGAATGGCAATAATGGAATTTACCTCTCTTAAATACGACCTCATGAAAATATAAGTGTCGATTCAACCTACCCCAGAGCAGATCTTAGATTTGACACATCTCCATATAGCTTAAGATGTAAGCAACAGTACGCCGAATGCCAATGGACCTTGTAAATTATAAAAATTCCATGCAAATGGACTAATTTATCAGTGCTCAATACGTTGAAAAACTGGAAAAACCATTGCGCTTCTATAAACCTAGAGGAGATGCATCCTATGAAAATGTATATCATAGCTTGTTATATAGACGTGTCTTTAGCAAATGAAGGCACCTATCGTTACTTTGGGGACTATACTACTCGAAGTCGGTGCCACTCACCTATGTGAAGATATAAACCTGCCGTAAGTTGCAGGAAACAGAGTAGAATCTGTGCTGGATCGAAGAAATAGATTTTCTGGAACAATGAAACAAACTACGAAGGAGACATTCTGCGTAACAACTATTAACAGAAGAGGAAAGAGAGAGAAAAACCCTCTAACAGGGTGAGTATAATTTTTGTCGAATTTAAAAAAAAAACGACACTCTGAGATATCAGTCGCGATAGCTTGTGTACAATAGTTTCATAAAAATCTCTTAATTATTCAGGAAGTCTTTTACTAATTATAAACTGTAAAGAGGCTTGATAAAGCTGGGCATTGCAAGTTCTAATACGTGTAGGTTTTAAGAACTCAAAAAAGAATCCAAGCTGCTTTTGTTCCCATAGTATAGTGCACTAGCGAGAAGAACGATATTAGGCGCAAATTGAATCCCTGAGCTGGGTTCTATGCTTACCTTAAAATTCTCCCAGTTTATTAGGTTTGTTTGACGGACTAGGGACAACTCTATTTTAACACTATCGGGATGGAGTTTTATCTTTTATTTTATATTCTGAAAGATAAAGGAGCAAATATGTTTTGCATACTTCAAAATACCGAAGTTGTCCTGGGACATATAGTCCTAATACTTATTTTATGTTGGAGACATTATCCTCACGAATAAGTTCCATGGTGTGAATCCAAAATATTGAATAAATAAAAAAATGTTTAATCTCATCTAATAATGCGTTATACTTAAAAAAGACCTTACAAACTCTTTCAAGATGGGGTAACTTGAAGGAATAAAGTTCTTTATAAAGGGTTCCATGTTCTTGTCACTATATCTATGTTGACGAAAAAACAAATTACCAAATTTTTTTTTAAGTTATTTAAATTTCTAATATTTTGTTTATTTCTTCCTGAAAAAACAATCATATTTTTGCTCATCACAATTTTTTGGTTAAGTGCCTTAAAAACCGATGGGCTGAATTTTCAGGAACAAAATAGCCACAAAGACTCAGACTTCGGAAATAGTGAAATAAAAGCTTAAGCGATTTTCTCTTTAAAATACTAAACTTAATTTTATAATGTTCCACAAAACCATGAGCCGCGCGAGGTTTTGGCTCAGGAGAACTAGGTGACAATGTTTCCTCAACAAAGGATTCTATAAGACTAAATTATTGTTAATAGATAAAATCTATATGAGATATGGGGAATATCTCATCAAAGAAAGTTGCTCATCCTTAGCACGTAGGCAGACTTGCCCGTTGTGCTAAGCCGATAGAGGAAGTTCAGAGAGTGAGAGGACAGTTGAAACGAAATCAACAATATTTTATAAGACTTCGTGAAGACTGCGAAAAGTGACAGTATACACCTCACTCATGTGGAGTTTATAAGTTCCAAGATGTGCATTCGTGTCCTCGCGAAGCCCGGACACTGACATAGAGTGTGTTCCGTCGAGTCGGCTTTTTCAAGACAGGCCGTCAATGAGGCACATACTGTCCAGGAGTTGGCCAGACGTATTGATAAAATTGATGCAAGATACGTCCAACCCAGACTCGTAGATCTTTCCTCTTCTATTGGTGAAGGTATCTGCAGTCCTGTGGATTGGGCTTGCTCACAAAATGTTTCGCAATGCGGCATTCAGTAGTGGAAAGGCAAACAATTCTGCAGCGTTGAAATGGAAGTTTGGCTATGATGCCGTGTCTTTGGTTGTCACCTCGTCTGCCTTTTCATTGCCTTGGATACCTAGATGTTCAAAATGCAGGACAGACTCCTCTCATCTTTAATCAAGTTGCGGTTGATGCTTTATTCACTGACCATAGTTGACGTTTTGCAAGGTTTCTCCAGGGACCTAAGCGGCGCCTGACTGTAACTACAGATTCTTATAGCTGTCTCATGCAGCTTTGTCTCATCGATCCAGCTTGCGGCATGCAGAATTTTACAGAACATTCTGTGTAAAATCGGATGTTGTCCCTCAGGTTGAGTCTTGGATCACACTATTGGGGGGAACACCACGCTGCATGTGCGACCGAACTTCACATAACTATCAGCTGGCATTGCGAAAAGTGGGCACTCTTCCCTTAGCTTTCTGTTTAGATTCGCTATTCTTTCTTCGCGGGATTGGCTTGTCCTTGCTTGCTTTTTTTTTTTCCTGGTATATTCAATGTTGTTGTTGAATTTGGCTGTTATCTAGCCAAGAACGGTACCACAGAAGTTTCGCTTAAAAAACTTAAGAAGAAGTTGGCACTCAGCAGCCCAAGAAAGTTCTAATGGTCTGGAACCACTGTGTGTTTGAGAGGCCTCCAGTGCAACCTTTAACCAGTAAAACTGTGCAGACTTTAACGAACTACAGTTATTGTCTGCAAAGAATGTGCAACATTCGGCTTTATGCATTTAACGATTCGTTAACTTTTTGTTGTTGTTGCTTAATGGCGGTCGTTTGCCTTGTTCGCTGACTCTTCTGGTCATTTATCATATTTTGAAAGCTTGCAGTATATGAATCCTGTGCGTATCTTTGCTTGCATTTAAATTTAAGCAGCCGTTACAGCCATTATGCAAGCAATATTCATGTGTGTGTGTGTGTGTGTGTGTGTGTGTGTGTGTGTGTGTGTGTGTGTGTGTGTGTGTGTGTGTGGGTGTGTGTGTGTGTGTGTGTGTGTGTATTAAAGCATTTATATGGCAAGTGCTGCAGTTCAGCTTAAACGTCACTCATGATACTTTTTTTTTGTATTCCTTTCTGTTACATTTTTATTGCCCATTGCAATATTTTCCGACACTTTCCAACACACAGGCCTCCTCTTTAGTGGCCATATATAGTAAATTCTGGCGCATTAATTTTAACCGCTTGCTGCTTGGAGTCCGGTCGGCTTAAGTCGTAATCAAGCCCGGCAATATGGCCACTTAAAATGTTGATGGACTTGCAAAAGAGATGCAGACAATGCAGGCGGGCGAGAGAAAGAGATAGAGACAGGGAGGGACAGCGGAAGTAATATAGACAGAGTGACAGCTGCTTTCTCTTATTACACTAGAGAGCATGGATGAAACAATTTCTTGCAGGGGGAGAGAGAGATACTTTACTCGAATTGATTATCTTTATGTATTCATAAAATCAATCAACAACGTTATTAAATTAAAGAAAATCTTCTGATGTTGAACTGAATGTTGCAATCCTTAACTATATAAGCAGGACGGCCCATTTCCCATTTTCAGTTCGAGCATCAGTATTGTCATTTGTTGTCAGGGTACATCCCACTGATGTAGTCAGGGTTAGCCCGTTGTGATGAGCAAAAATATGAATATTTTTTCAGGAAAAATTTGGTAATTTGTTTTTTCATTCATTTCATTTTAAAGGTAATTATATTTCTGCATATATTTTGTTGTTTTTCACATTGGGCCCTTGACAGTTTTATTTCTGTTGCATAAGATCAAATGGCGCGTCTTCGTTGTAATGCCTATTCGTATGTCGCCTACATGCCGTGATGGTGGCAAATCGATGAGGTTGCGATAGCGTTAGCATATGCGCACGGTAGATGGTACTATGACATGAGCCAACTATCAAAGGTCACGCAACAGTTTGTTCGTATGTCACCTACATTCCGTGATGGTGGTCACGCAATGCGTAGAAGAGCTGGAAAGCAATCGATAGCTCTACCGATAATATAGATGGGTATCTAACTTTAGCCAATTATGATGATGGTTTTTACGAGACTAGCAACAGCTCTACACTCAGACCTTCATCGTCTAATGAAACACATTCGTCTTCTACAAAAAGTGATTTTATTATTTTTAGAGACACAACTCTTATAATTTCTGCTGAAAAAAGGTAAATATTTCGTTTATAATGTCGGTTACGCTGAGAGTTTAATTTGCTAAAGAAAGTCGTCGGCATTTGACGACTTAAAAAACGCTCTTATAACAGCTGATTACGAAGAGGACAAAAAAAAAAAAACACGAAATACCAGCGCTTGTGCGTACAATGTATTCTGTTGTTGTTTTTTTTTTCTAACGTATACAGTTTTTATCAATTGTTAACTGACAAAAACGCAACGTATCGAGGTGAAACTTATATTCTGCAAACCACAAGCATTTTATCTTTCGAATGGTATAGATTTCAGCTGCAAACGTTGCATTATTACGCAGTTATCTGTACCACACAGGAAAAAGTCCATTCAGTTTGAAATGGATCCCAAATTTTTTGCCGCACAGTGTTCGTACTGTGTTGCATGTTATACATTTTGCAAATAAATATATTTGCTTACATTTATTATTGCAGATTAATTGCGCATACGCCGCGTAGTTTTCGAGCAGTTTGCTCCTTCTCTCCATTTACTGTTACTGACTTGACACAACTTTTAGTGGCAAGTGCGCTTCCAATAGCATAGCAACTTGCACACTTATTGTATTTGCATGCAGCGTTTCCTTGGCTCATATTTGTCCTTCACTTCTGTTGCTTTAAATTGAATTCGTTTGTACTTCCTTTACAGTTAGATTCCATTATATATTCGATTCTATTTTTTATTATAGCATATAGATTTGTCAAGTGTGGGCTGTTTGTGAAGTCACTTGAGTGTTGTTCCTTACAAGCTCAATGGTGGGATCAACTTGTAAGCGTATTTGAGCGTTGCCAATACGCTTAGCGTTACGGTGTTTATGGGGGAGAGAGCAAGGATGAATGACGGCTATAAATCGTAATTTATTGGGTTATGTATTCGAGAAATTGAAGCTGTGGGAAGAGGTTTTCTAAATGGTGTTGTTTCCGGTTCAATTACACTAATGAGTAGTAGGTCTCTCCATACTAAAAATAAGTCGCTCAACTGATCCTACATTCTTATAAGTACAAAGAGTACAATTCAGCTGATTTTTTGAATATGCATTTGAGAAGGGGTAAAAATTAACTTACTTTACTATCTGGCAGTAAAATCTTATCTTTTTATGCATTAGACCACCTAGGTCTATTGACCAACAGAGAGGACATTGCTCTACTTGTCGCAGATTCCAACAAAAGTATTGTATCAGCAGTGTGGTAAGATCAGCTATCTATCATGTAATCTTGGCTCATCCGGTAAACCATCGACAGAACAGAAAAACTGTCCCAATTTATCTTTGCTCACGGGCACACTTTGCCAATTGTGGAAGTTCATCACTTTCTGTGGATTGGCAAAAGTCCTTGGCTACGTTAAGGTTGAACTGGCTCATAATCTAAATTGACCATTCAACCACAAAGGGATTTTAAAAACGCAGTCTCCTACTGCTTAAAGTCCTCGAGACTTAAATATGCCTAAGGTACTTGAGAAGTTTGACTAGAATAGCACAAAGGCTGAAACGATTCCACACTATGGAATCTACCTACCACCAAGTATTTCTCAACTCATGCCCATATTCAGTCTTAAGTCAGAATTCAGATGCGTTTTTCCTTTTATCAAGTTCTTACGTTTGGTTCGTTTATAAATATCTTCTGAGTTGATCATCTTCAGCTTGCTCTCTTCCCTTGAGTAACAGTGAAAAAGCTCAGAGGAGACTGAAAAGCTCAGATTCTTTAAAATCCAAACTTTTTGAAAATATAACGCTTCGTCGCACCTTTATTTCGGATAAAATTCAGTCCGACTAATTTCCGATCGATGGAAGACATTTAGTCGCATATCACCTTCGGAAACACACTCGATTTAGAAAATCATAAAATTCGCCCACATAAACTATGACATGTGCTTTTTAGCTGTATTTTAAAATATTATTTTATGAAAAAATTGTTTAGAATTTTCTATTCGAAAATACTATATGAATAACACACATGCTCTGCGCCATATCAATTCAGCATATTCAAAGGCACTGGCAAATGCAACTTCCGTTTCCGCTTACACACAAAAACACACATACATACACACACACACACACACTCCCTCCGAGTGTCAAGCACAATGCTTGCTTAACACTCCACTTGCCATTGCTGATTGCATTGCCTTGTTTGCAGCTCAGCCTCTTAACCCGCTTTACTCACTTGCAGCATTTGACACAACTTGCATATGGGTGTGTGCGTGTGTGTGTGTGTGTGTGTGTGTACACAGAAGCATTTCATAATTTAGACATATGCAAGACTTGAATTCCAGATAACCCATACATAAACACATTCACACACATTCATGCGCTTGCATATGATTTAGATATTAAAAAATGTTTATGCTATGCCTGAGCTTACGAGGCGTATACTTGTTATACCTTTATATGTACGTGCGAGTGCACCGTTCCGCCTTCTACGTGTCTTTATCTTAATTTGCAGCAAATGTAGTTTGTTTTTCAATTAGCAAACACTGCAAACTAACACACACACTCACACAAAGGCACACTAATTGGTATTTTATCTTTTAATTTCTAGCACATTTTCAACACAAATCCCAGCTGCATGGCTTAGACATTTGCTTCGATTTAGTTTAGAATTGTTTGCCCTGGGATTTGGTTCCGGACTTCTGGCAACATTTTAAATGGTTTGCCACTTGCCATTTGGCTCGCTCCTGTAGCGGCCCCTTCTAATGGTCGTACGCCTGCTGTTCCTCCTGCTCCTGCTCATCCAGGCTCGCAGCTAAACATTGATTGAGTTTGTTTTTCAGTAAGCCGCATAAATTATTTGATTATTTTAGTCGCCGCATTAATGTCCCATTGAATTTGTACGAATCGAGATTATGGATCGTTTATTAATGGTATTTGTCATGAGGTCTAACGCACATTTTATGTGGGTTATGTGTACTCTTACAGCGGGCGTAGTGATTTTATAACAATCGTTGTGAGTTTAGGATATAGTTTATCTCAAATTTGGAAGAAAATAAATCGAGTCTTTAAGGGTCAAAAATTTCAGGATAAAAAAACAACTAAAAAAATTAGTTATTTGTGTAAAGGTTAGGAGTCTTTAAAACCAATTTGAAGAGGACATTTCATGTTTAAAACACTTATCAACAGTAGGTTTTTAATACCATTTCAATCGAAATTTTAGTGTTTTTATAAGTAACAAACGGGAGTGGGAAACCCTAGAGGAGATGCATGCTATGGAAAAACATTCTCTGGCTCGAGGACTGTATTACAAGTATCTTTAGAAGACAGCAGTGCAGGGAGGCATTGTTTTGTTTAATTGGAAATTTTTTTGTTTTAAGAATTGGTAAACCAAATGCAATGTTTTAAACGAAGAAAGATCTTTGGAAGTTATGAAAAATTATATTTTATTTTTTTCCAAATCGTTATCAAACTTTGACATCCGCATTGTAGACAGTAAACATATCATAAGTCATTTATCAGAAACTAATTTTTGAAATGCGTAACAAAAAAGATGTTTGTTGGAGACAGCCAAAATTAGAATAGAAATGATGTCGGGAATTGACAGCCTAACAAGGTAGCAAAGATTGAGATACAAATCCCGCTGGATTTGTGATGCATTCAAAGAAGTGATTGTCAACTTCGTTGCATTTGTGATGCTGCCAACTCTTTTCTAGAAAAACGAGAAAAAAATAATAAATTATAATTATTCATTATTCGTAATGAAATGGAATATTTGAGATTATAACATGACCCATTTTTAAACACGCTGACAAAGCAAAACTTCTCTGATTTCTGCGTATTGAAATAAAAAACTTTCGCTTTTTCTTCATGTATTGAAGAAAGAGCATAAAAACTTCGGTTTTAATTGAGATTTAGCGCAATTTTTTTATGTTATATTTTTTCTTTGCAATCATGAACTGCTTTTAAGCGGATTATTTTCAATTTAGCTCATTGTTATTTAAGAATATTTAGCTGTTTGGTGATACATATATATCTATAGCGTCAGTTTAACAATTAGCATGCCTAATTATTGATTGGTTTGCATTTGGTTAATACACGATTCAAAAGCTTGCTAACTTATTTAGTTTGAAAATAAATATAGCATACTTTTTTGCGCTGCACTTCATTAATGCGCGCAACACCTAACAAAGAGGTCAGCTGCCATGGAAGATACTCTTCCTTGCGCTCTCTTGTTGCATGACAAACGATGTGACAATTTAAATCTATTGGGGCAAGTTTCATGATAAATTGGTCAGCTAACAGTAAAGCGTGCTCCACTGACATGTAGCAAAAAAAAACAAAAAAAAAAACACAAAAAAACATAAAAGCTATGCGAAAATGAACTGATGCAATAACAAAATGAACACTTTAGCAGGAAACTGTCAATTTGGTATTAAAATATCGCACGGAGCTTTATTAAGCGAGACAGCTGAATGTGTATGTGTGTGTGTGTGTGTGTGTGTGTGTGTGTGTATGTGTGTGTTGAATGGACTTGGTTAACAGAGTATCATGAGACAAAATTGGCATATAGCTTGTTATAAGTAGTGTATGCAGTAAGGCTGTCAACTTTACATGTTCCGATTCCGATTGCTAATTTAGACCACGGATAGTAACTGAATTACGGTTCAATTTAACGGTTTTTAAAGACCGCAGCAGCAAGTTTGAAGTACTTGATTATTAAAGTGGACATGAAGCAATGCAGTGTACTCAAACTCCTCCTGTTTACTTTGGATATGCAGCAATTTTCTTTATTGCCACATATGCTAATGACACTGTCCTTGTGACGAGCTCAGCTTCAGCCTGTGAATCTTCGGCTATCACACAAAACATTGTAGATAGTTTTGGCAGATCTTACTTCAGATGGAATATTGCGGTTAAAGGCTTGAAGAGTCAGCAGGGCGTTTTAACGCTCAGGTAAGGCGATTAGGCTTACGTTTACTTTCTGTGGTTAAGGTTACAATTCAGGTGGATTGCGTTTGATAGCCGGGTAGATGCTTGGACAGGCATGCTACCTACTTGCTATTCTAAGCTTAGCAAGTTGAACTGTCTCTTACATCCTAGAAGAGAGTAGAGCTTTAACAATAAGTTGTTACATAGTTTATAAGTCAATAGTTGTAGTTTTAAAACAAACCGGGTTCTTAGATGCACTACTGAAGAAGGCATCATTAGCATGTTCCGTACCCTTGTGTTTGTGAGGGTTGCTGGAGTAACTCAGATGGTTGTCTAGTGTCCGTTGACAACAAATTTATTTGTGATGTATCTTCTGATTAATAAATACGCCAAATGTTTAGTTTTAAGTATATATATATTTATGCCTATATAGGTCTTTTGTACCACACTTAAATCGAGCAACAAAACGCACTTTAAAGTTTACAAATAACAATATTATTAATGCCTCCGACCATGGTAGCCAGCCACCCGCGCCATTTTGTGCCGTGGATGAGATTAAACTACTAATAGCCAGGATCCTGGGCCCAAACACCATATCCGTTTTGCGCACAGTAGACCAACCAAAAGGTCTGTCTCTTGTGTATACCAAGGACCACCTTATCTTGGCAATTTGTCCTCTGTGCCGGATTATCATGGTGGTATATAGAAGCATACAGCATAGAACACTCATTTTGGCGCCACAAAACCTTTACTAGCGCACTAACTAAAGTCATATTATATTTTTATAACACATAATGGCCATGTAGCTCATCCCTTGGTCGCCTGAATTACTGATTATAAGCTCTTTCTCTTTGTAAATGTTGATTAGTCGGCAACGCACCAAAAGCTTCCAGCTTTTTTTTCCAACTCCACTGCGACTCTCGTTTAGACGCTGCTGCTCTCCAGCCTCTCAATACCGACTGCCCATGACCGACAGACCAAGACCGACTGACCCTTTTGACAATAGCGCATGCCTTATATAGCCAATGCCCCCACCGACACTCCAATTTTCCGGCTATATTTTGTGCTATTTCTATGCCCTATACCTCAAACTACCTATAAGAAAACATCTAAGGAAACTAAGCATATCCAGTTCATGCATTTGCGTATTCCCATTCCCGTATGGCCCATTCACACTCTACACTCCATAACAATAACTCCTTTAAATGATTAAGCTTCTTGTATTCTATTAAAAATTTTCTTTTTCCAAGAACCAAAAAACAAAACAGCTCTCCACTCTCTCTCCGACTTACTGCACTGTTGATCTTCTAGGCTGCAGCTAAATGAAACTTTAACTCGCACAATCCGGGCTTAGTATTTGAGATCAGGGTTCAAACCCTGCAAAATTGTTAGTTAGTTGGTCTGGAATCCGTACTCAAGTTCTAGTTCTTTCAAATCGATTCAGATAATGGTGTCATTCGTATACGAGATGGTTTTGTGCAAGCAAAAGGATATGGAATATCGACTTAACATCCGTGCCTTTGATATGGGTAAATGTTCTTGTGCGTCATCTGCTACCGGACTTCAAAGAAGAAAATACAATGGACAGGCATTTGTACATGGATCTAGGTCTAGCGGTTACCGAAGACACGACGAGTGTGCCCGAGTCCACAACCTTTTATATCACTTCAAAACTTGTGAAGTTTTTGAATCTTCAGAGGAGCGCGATTACAGTTATGTAACCATGTACGGTAAAGAAAATAGCGTGTTTATTATTAGTTTTATCAAAGTTGCGGCTTAGTATGGCTAAAACCCTTAGAATTTGAAAGCATCTCAGATTACTCAAGCATTCCATAAATCCGCTCAAGAACCGCACTATGGTATAGATCATTGTGCAGGATGATAATGATAATGCACCAAAGTTTGTATTTGACAGATTGCGCGGATGCAAGGATACATTTTGAGCCGGAGTGACACCAGAAATTAATATTTAATTATAGAAAACTTGGCATGTTGCCGTACAAAATCTTTGATGAAGATGATAATAACATCATCAAAACTTATTTCTCTAAACACCACTGATTTTTACAATTAATCATTGTGTTCTCTTGCTCTCCTTTGAAAACCAAGCTCTTTCGCGATGGAATCAGCTTTTCAATAGTATTTTCCTTAGTTAATAAATCTCACATGCATGTCGCTGGTATTCTCCGGTGCCACGCGCTAAGAATCACATTGAGGTTAAATATACCACAGGCCGCTTTTCGGGTACATAACCTCAAATATCTCAAATAAGCAGCAAATTACTTCGGAAATGACCCTTAGCTTCTCAGCAACTGACATGAGCCCGGTATTTGTTGACCTCTGCTATTTATCGTTTACATAGAATAAGAGATAAACATGCTTCGCGATATCATTAAACTCTAAACTAATTTAAACTTATTTTTGGGTGTCCAATTGGCTTTCCATTTATAAAGTTTTTTGTTTCTGCCACCCTTAAATATATATACTTAAGTCTCCAATTTTTTGGGGCTCCGTACGAAATTTAGGGTTTTAAAAAGCAACGTTGCCTTAGAAGCTTTGGGGGAGTTGGTTTTGTTCTCATACTTTAAAAAGTAAGCATAATTCAATCATTGCGCCTCAAGAATGTTCATGAAATAGCAAAATATATCCCAGCGATATGTTATTTGCAGACGTATATGTTTACTCTACGTTTTTCCATTTATGAAATGGACGAATACAAACATTGCATTGCCAGAATTTCCCTTGGGGTCAAATATCACAAGTATGTTAACTTTTATTTTCAGCACAGAGCGTACTGTACAAAGCAAGACAACTCCGGTAAAATACGGCATTAAAATTTCGATTTTCTTATCGTCGAACTTGACTCTCAACGCCAACAGCACTTTCCATTGCCATTTGACGCTTTTCGTTTTGGGCCAATTTAAAACGTGTCTTATCATTACTAGCAATTCAAAACTTTTAGTTGCTCTATTAGGCAGAAATTAGCTTGTTTAATTGTTATAAATAAATATTAGTAGAGCGCTTAGTAGTGGCCCCAATGCTCGGGAGTGCTTGCTGCAAAACTACTAAGTTTGACTCGAATCATGGCACGCCATGTTGGGCATGTTAGATCGTTATTATTTAAATGGTACATGATATGCCATAAAGATAAACCCCAAGCACGTTTCGGTCTGCCAAACTGTTGAGCCCAAATATAGACGAGAATGTGCCAGAAATCTCCTAGCTTCACAAAAACATTGAAATACTTCTGTTTAAAAGAGTTGCAGAACTACAAACTTGAAGTCTTAAAATATGTCGGAAAAAGTTTTTTCATTGTGAATCAGATATAGACCATATCTGATTCCCCGATGTTGGGTTAAATACTTTTTTTTTCTTTTTTTTATTATTGTAAAGGCAATCAACCGGATCAAAATCAAAAGGATTTAATCCAATATTTGCAATCTTTTAAGTAAGACTATAACATGTATAATACTACATTGTAGCATGTTTATCACAAAAATTACACACTAATTAACAAATATTTTATACAATTAATAGGGATATTTTCATAATTTACATTTAGTTTACATTAAGACATACTAAGTTAAATAAAGGTTACGTTTAAATTATTCTTCTGCTAGGCAGATCAGCTGGGTGCAGAAGTTTCAGCCGTTTCTTCTCGGTTGATGCCCAGCTAGAGCATGAGCAAGCGAATTTGGATGCGACGGCGTATGTTCCGGTTTTGAATGTTTCGAATCTGGATCCATACGTCCAAGTGGGCACCACAAGACTTTTGTGCAAGTTGGTTTTGTGGCGTGTCGAGAGCTTACTACTGCTGTCCAATTTGGATATTTTTGCTGTGCACCTCGATGTTATAGCGCGAATATGCTCGCTCCACCGTAGCTTTGAATCGAGATGAATTCCCAAATAAGGCTGGGATCTCTTTATTGGTATTGGAGAACCATTCATTAAAAAGGTGGGGCACTGCCCAGCCTTCTGGGAAAAAAGGACGCAGCTGGATTTTTCACCATTAAGCTGTATGTTCCATCTACTAGCTCATGTCCCGATTTTGTCTAGCTCGGCTTGCAGATTGTTAGAGGCTTCTTGGAGTTTAGAAGCTGTAGCCAAAACTGTTGAGTTATCAGCGTAAGTGGTTAGAAGCATGAGCCTCTCCATCAATAGCTGGAGATGGCATCAGCAGTGTACATAGTGTACAAGAAAGGGGCGAGGACGCTGCCTTACGGTACACCGGCTGCAATGGTGTGCTCTTTTGATAATTCATCTTTGACAGCGACTCTAAATGACCGGTTAGCCAGGTAGGACTTTAGAACCAGGTAGTGCGGGGCGGGTAGAGCCATTTTGAGCTTCTGAAGGGTTAAATTCTACAATTGATATTGTTATCTTTCCTCAATGACTTTCAAAGAATTCGAATCTTACTACTAGTTAATACTAGAAAGGATTCGAATGCAATCGTGGTTGTGCCATATAATCGCTGAAAAGCGCTCTTAAAAGATTTCCAGCCCAAGCAAATGTTGAAATTTGGCTTAGAATTCGGTTCAAAGAGATTTCCGGCACACCACTGAGTGTGTCAGAAAGGGATGTATGCAAAGTTAGCGAGAGGAAGGGAGTCGACAAGCTTTGCTATCGTAACCACAAATTAATTGCGTTGCTGGTTGGTTGGCTCGTTGCTTGTCTTTCATAGTTATTGTACTTATTGCAGTCACTGTTGTTGTATGCATGTATATGGACGAAAAGTTTTTGAAGCTGCTTATCGCACACACAGAGCGAGAGAGAGAGAGACAGTGAAGTGAAGTGAAGTGAAGTTAAAAAAGCCCGCAAGTGTGTGGCATTCAAAACTTTTTATAACTATGCAAAAAGCGTTTGTTATTGTGCGACTTAATTGTTAGCTCTAAGGACTTTACACACACACACACACGCACACACACACACGCACACGCACACACACGCACACATATGTAATTTATATATCATATTTAATGCGCATAGCATGAAATATGCTGCAAGTGATAAAAACTTTTTTGCACTGAAGTAGCGTAAAAAAAGCATAGCATACTTTTAAGCTCTTTGAATAATACACAAAACGAACTGCAACAAAACAATGCTAGAAATTTGCGCTTGTCAACGCATTTCGAAGTTATTAAAGAATATTTTACAGCTGCACTTAACTATAAAGTAGCTAAAGCAAACAATATTACAAAAACAAAAACAAAAAAATTTGATGCAGACAGTCGGGACGGTGCCCGACAGTGGAATACCCTGTACACTTTTTCTTTATAAACACTAAATACGGTAAAATGGGAACGGAAGTATCCACTTTTATATCTCTTTTCCTATTGGGAAGTTGGCTATTATGGGGGCAAAAAACACTTTTATAGTCGTAACTCCAATATTCTTGGGCCAATGTCGTTGAATTTTGTAGTATAGATCATTTATAGATGTCTGTGAAAATTTTCAAATCAATATATGGGGAAGGGTTGGTGTGTCAGTAATCAAGGTAAATCACTTGCGGGGGAAGGGGGTAGTGCTATTGAAAAAAGTGGATGCAGCTTTATTGACTTGGGTCACAAGGGGGTAAGATATCGACTTCATTCGACAAACTCCCCCAGCCTTGAGAAAATGCATCTTTTTTGGTAAAATTTTTTTTCTCTAACTCTTATAGTGTCGGAGAATGCTGGCCCAACACGGACAGACGGACATGTCTATAATTTTTTAATTTTATTTTGCAAAATTATTAAAAACACATATATTTTTATGAATTGCATTTTTAATGAATCCAGTTGTTAAGCTAGATATGTCTTTTAAGTATCAGGGAGTCCTGTCAATCAGGAGACCATCATTTGTTCCTCTTTTCTATCGGTCTTCTTTTCGTTTTCTTTCAGTTCAGCACTTGTTGGAGCAGATTTTTAAAACTTCTTTTTTTAAGCCTTTTTATAGGATTTTCATTTTTGAGCCCTTTTTAGTCTTTCGTTGTAGCGGCTTGTGTGCTTATTTACCTGGAGGTCGACGGTCCCCAGTCTGAGGTCGTGGTGCAAGGTCAAATTCCTTACATGCCCATGTCTATAATGACTCGACTATTGCTCCTGATCATTTTTGCGCGTGGAACTTATGGGCTGCCACGCCTCTTTCTGCCTATACAAATCTATAATACCCTTTTACACTTCGTGTACAGGGTATAATAAAGGCAAAGAAACATTAAAAACAAAAACAAACAACATGCAAGGCATGCAGGCAACCAAGGACATGGCTTGAACAGGATGCAGCACATGCAGGGCCACAAACACCAGCAAGCACACACACACACAAACACACACACACACACACACACACACATACACACACACACACACACACGCACATACAAACTAGCAGGCGCTGCAGCAAGTGCAATAAAATATAAGAAAAACTGTAAAAGCAGTGTAAAATTATATATGTATTATGTTGAAAATATGCACAGCAGGTGGCAACGCTACGTGCGTGTGTGAGTCTCTCTCTGTCTGTGTGTGTGTGTGTGTGTGTGTCTGTGGTGTGCCGTGTGGCGTATCCGTTTTGGTCCTGTAACCGCAAAATGCAAGGCAGCAGACATTACTGAGCCGCGAGCAGCACTCAGCAGACCTCTAAAGCAAGCTTCAGTTACACCAACACACACACACACTCATACTCACACTCATACTCACACACACACTCATACTCACACATTAGCGTTTGTGTCCAAGTGCTGTACTAAATTATGTATGTTTGAACGTGTGTGTGTGTGTGTGTATCTATGCGCAAATAGTTTTTCAAAGTACAAGGCAACGGCAAGCCGTCGACCAACCAACTGTAATTATGTTGAAAGTAAAAAGCTTGTGAAATATTAACTGCTGCTTGCCACATGTTTGCTGCAACTTGCTCACTCTTATATTGTGTTTCTCTCTCTCTTTCACCTACTAGATGGGTGTGTGTGCGCGTGCTGTGTAAATTTAATATTTAAAATGACTTTTTTGCTAGATCTTGCAGCATTAAACGGCTCTGCTGCGTTTTATCTCTGCTTTTTTTTCATTACACAAAACAAACCGAGCGATTTACACTGACTAAAGAAATCAGAGAGCAGAAGAGACGACGGAACGCAGGAGCTTACATACTGTTTATGTATAAGTATATAAGCTTTTGTTGCGTTTACGCTAGGCGATATTAAGATTGGATATATGAACTCAGCTGCATGAGTAGTACCCTCTGAACATAGTATCCAGAAAACTAAACAACATGTGAGGACTTTAGAGTAGACGCACTTAGTGTTATTTAGAAAACTTGACGGGATTCCACCTATTTAATCACAGTACATCACAATGGATTCTGAACCATTTCGTGAAAACAGAATGATATGGATTATCTTCATTCAAATTCATTCTTGTTTTATTGCTATTTACATTCATTGTAAAGGTCAAAATGCTTATGTCATTTCCATATCACTTATGTACAGTCACTCCTTTTTATTTTTGTATTTAGCATTTTCCTAACTCTCTCTCACTCACTCTCTCTTTGTCATTTATGTAGCGCACTTAATTCTACCCGTTTCCTAACCCACTGAATTTTACTTTGATTTTCGTTACACTTTTTTTTAAATTGTAAGAATTTTGTAAAGAACTTTTACTTCAGAAAAGGTAAATATCACAACAACCTGCGCTCCAGCGCTAGCGCCGCAACAATGCGTTTCACTTTGATTTTCGTTACATTTTTTCGATTAACTACTTCGCTAAAGATGTATCACTTCAAAAAAATGAAAAACCTTAACAAACATCCCTAAAAATGTAAGTAGTTAATTTAGACAGAGTTTGGGAGAAAATCATAAAGGAGAGAATTAGTTTATGGTAACGACTGTATGTGTTCCAGCTTATCCTTTCAGTTTGCGGAATCTTTTTAGTTGAGTGAATGACTTCAATGGACCTTGTAAGTACGACAAAAAGTCTTTCTTTTACATTTTAAAGCTGTCGCATAGTAGACTTATTACAATTCTTGCCGTTACAGCATCTTAAAAAGGTAATGATATTGCACTTGAAGCCTGCTGAATTATGATACCGTTTCCTGCTATGAAAAGTAAGTTCATCAAAGATATTCTAATGTTTCGTATCTAGTAAAAATGCTCATTGCAGAGCTTTGATATCAGTATTAGTTACATTGCCAGACGACACTAACACCCTAGAAAACGCTCAAACTTTTCTTTTACGCGTTGGTAACTACTAACGCATTCGATGAAACAACGAACTCTACGAGCTCTACGATGAAATTGACATAGTTAAACTAATTTACGTCCAGCGGATCCGCTTTCTCGACCATTTGGTACGTATAGATTAAGAAGCTAATGCGGTTTTCATTTGGGCTGGTGAAGGCAGGCGTGTAGGTCGGGACTCTTTTGGAAAGACGGGGTAGAGCATTCTAACTACCTTTGGTATCACGGAGGCGTGCACGATGTAGAGGCGCCTGGAGTATTGCTTTACAGCAGAGAGCAACCTGATAACGGCTTGTTATGGCCCAACAAAGAGAATAAGTATTTGGATAATAGGGCAATGCTTGAATTCCGGTTCGTCTTGAAGTTTAACTTTTTACGTGTATTGGAGGCTGTATTTAATTTACCGTGCCATTATTGATCATATAGTTGACACGTCGGTTTTACAACTATATGCGTTCCATCTAAGTTTTGAAGCTCTTTGTACGTCAAGTGGAAACTTTGCTATTTCAGAGAAGCCAGTTTTTGAGCTTTTCGAGCAGCTTGCATCTGAATCGGTTCTCTCTGTTCCATAGTGAAATGTTTTTATGGGCTTCTGCACTGTAACTCACTTTATATAAATGCTTGTACCCAAAAACTGCCATCCCGAAGCATCGGTATAGTTGGTAAGAGCTAAAGGTACATAAAACCTGGAAGGAGAGGAGCGGTTGGTACCCTAAGTCCCAGCAGACTCTTAAGAAGCAGAACGTAATAGATAAAATGGGCGAGGCTAACAATAAATTATAAAATTTAGATTTTTAAAGCTGTAGGCATCCAAAATAAACGTGTTTTCAGCCAGTTCCCTTCTCCAAACTGATTTTGGACGATATCTGGAAGCAGGATATGTGCTCTTATTATGTTGTATAGAGTAGGAACTAATAGGTTTTTTGTTGTTTTTAAAACACTGCCGAGACTGAAATGCACTGTTTTGAGCATAAGGCATTTGTAAATGTTACTTTATGGATGTTAGTTAACGTTTAGGATACTTTCAAGCAGATTTAGTTTGAAAATAATGGTGCTGTTTGTGTTGCTGGTTCCAAGTCGAATTTGAGGGAGGGGCCCAAGACGTTGAGCTTCTGCTGGTTTGTATCGAACTTGCTTCCTTCGAATACCGAAGATCTGGAAGTACTCGCCGCCAGCTAGTAAATCGGTTTTGAAGCTGCAAGGAATACCTAATCGAAGATCGTTTTCTGTATATTAAGTAAAATCAATAAAGACCTGAGTGCCTGTTTATCAAGTACTCTTACGTTTGTGTTAGATAAACGCAGACAGTCGGTTACGATGCATTTTCCAAAATTAAACTTTTTCAAGCATAAATTATGCACAAATACTGATGAAATTGGTTTTACCAAGTCTCATACTGTTTCTAAACATTTCGGGATGTCAAGATATCATTGAGCACCCTTAATAACATACAATTTTAATAACCAACTTGACATAGCATATTGCACTATGTAGCAGTGTATGAAAGGCAGCAAAATCAAACTAACAAGGGCAATGGAAAATTTGCCAGCGTTTTGCATTGAAAACATGTTTTCCAAACCAACAAACGTCTGTCCGGTAGACGTTCGCTCAAGCGCTTAGTTTTTCATTTAGTAGTCAGCCGAAGTCTGAGCTCAGCTGTACTAAACCTGGCTAGCTTATGGGCGTGGGCGTGTGCGGAGGCGTGGCAGGTCCGCTCTGCTCTGTTGCTGCTAATAGAAATAGAAATAACAACAAACATTGCACAGAAACTAAGCCAAGCTAAAAGCTTCTCAAAGGCGCATAGAGTTGTTGCCGCTGCTGCAGTCGGCGCCGACGCTGACGTCGCTGCCGTCGCTGCCATTGAATGCAATGAAAAAACCTAAAAACTATTTGCAATTTTTCTATTGCGCATAAAAGTATGCTGCAGAAATTTTTTCAGCCCACATTCCACTCATTTCTTGCAGTTTTTGTTGTTGTAGTGGTTCTTTTTTTTGCTCCTCTGGCAGTTTTGCATGACGGTTTGTTCTTGATTTTTTTAAAAAATTTTCATTTTTTTTTGCTTTTATATAACCAAACTATTAAGCCAAGTGTTAAACTCATTTAGCGCGGATTTATGCGCTCGAGTGCGCTACAGCTGAGCATGTGTGTAAGAGAGATCGTGTGTGTGTGTGTGTGTGAGTGTGTGTGAGTGAGAGTGTGTGAGTGTATGTGAGAGTGTGTGTGTGTGTGAGTGTGAGAGTGTGTGTGTGTGTGTGAGTGTATGTGTGTGTGTGTGTGTGTGTGTGTGAGTGCTTAGCTTTTTGTTTGTTGCTGCTGTTGCATGTGTGTGTGTGTGTGTGTGTGTGTGTGTGTGTGTGTGTGTGTGTGCTGATGTGCTCATGTGCATGTGTGCGTGCGTTTTGCTTTGTAAACGTGCCGTTTTTCTTTTATGCGCTTTTAATAAGCTTTTTTCCAAGCGTGTCGTTGCTTTTTTTTCTTCTATTTTTTTTATTTTTATTTTTAACTTCCATTTCTTTTTGTTTTTGTTTTACAGCTTTGCATTTTGATTGCTGGCATTTGTGCGCCAATTTTTATAGCTGTGAACTTGAAGCGTAAAAAATTGAGTAGCACAAAATGTAGGAAAACAAGTAGAAGATTATGCAAGCACGCTTTTATGCCCTGCCATGGTTGTGTGTGTGTGTGTGTGTGTGTGTGTATCTGTGTGTGTGTGTGTGTATGGTTAATTAGAAATTTAGCTTCAAAGTGACCTAAAAAACCAAATTTATGCGAAAAAAATCAAGCAACCGTTGAGTAGCAATGTTTTTTAATAAATCCCCGGCAGCTGTTGATGTTCATAATGGATATAAAGTTTGCTTGATTGAACAGAAAGGTTTTTATACTCTAGCAAAGAGTGTATTAGGTTTGGTCTGCTTCTTGATGTGTTGGGATGGAGTTCTGGGAGAGCAGATTATCAATAAGAGGGTAAGGCTTTCATGCATTATTTGGGCAAATACTTACACTGCCTTGTTAAAGTCTATGGACATTTAGTTTTTACATATTATAGGTATAAAATTAGGAATATGACTGAAGACAGGCTATAAAATTTGACACAAATACTTAATGGTGGAGATTAAACAAACAAATTGTTACGATTTCCGACTATGCAGGAGGGTAGTGCTCAACTTTCATGATGACATTCTTGAATAAGAACCGCTAAGCGAATTCTCTTCCAAACTGAAAAGCTTCATATTATCAGATGCTTTCCGATTCAATGATACCGCCAAGCTGGGTCTAATTTTCAAAGAATGTGACAAAGTTACAGACTCCGTAAAACAAGATCTCAAAGGAATTGACTTACTTTTTAAAGAATGGGACGACCAACAGCTCCAGACAAATAACAAAGCCGGTTTTTGCTTTAGGACTGCGGTCACAAAATAAGAAGAGATGACTACATTGAGCTTTGTTGCATGTACAGTAAAAAAAGTTTTGAGCACGCGGGTGCAATGCATCTACGAGGCCATCGGCACTTGGCATGTATTCATAAGGAAAGTACCATCGCTGCATACAAGCCTATTTTAAGTGAGAAATCGCGTGCGTCTTGCACAGCAACGATGGAGGAAGGTAACGCTGCAAAAACTAGGTTTAGGAGAAAGAATCCAAGAATAGAGACAGGCTAGGTTGCAAAATTGTTCACTGCAAACTTTTAGGCAGGAAAATAAAAAGAGCCACCACAACTAAGGAATTGAAAAATGGAAGTGCTTTACGAGTTCTTAAAAAAAAATCCTTTATAGGTGGCTGAATCAAGCTTTCAGATTTTCACAAGTCAGAGACAGATCTATTTGTAAAAGAAAAAATGATTGAAGACTGATTTAACCAAACATGGAGGAGGTTCTATTGGTTTGCTGAGCAGTTTTGTTTGATGGAGTCAGCTTTGTTCAAGGGAATTTTAAGAAAATAATACTACTAATTCACACAGCAGAATGGCATTTGTCGCGGATTCGCTATGCCGCAGATAATCAGACCTTTTATAGTTGTCGATTCGTTTTGAAAAGGCATTCCCATCGGAATCGAAATCCTTCGGAATCGAAATCCAAGACTGTAAATTATTTCGAGTCCGAATGCTTCGTTCGGAATTTAAAACCAGAATGAACTGAAACATACTTCAGGCTTGTACAGAAATCATCGGAGGTGTGCCTGAAGTCGCTTTCAATCAAACTGCAACTCAAAGCAATTGTTCGGTATGCGATATATCTCTCTATACCAACTTAAATCAAAAAGCATTTCATCAATGTGCCAAAAAGATCTTTGAGAGCAACGGATATCTAATCAGTAAGCATCTGATCGATGGAATTTTTAAGAAAATTCAATTGAAACTTTAGGCAAAAACGTCTAGACATTTCTGGAGCACACTTGAATGACAAGAAAAAAAAGGAATTTTAATCTAATAAAATAACTATTGGAAGGTATTGAGCTTCAATTCGGAAAACGATTATCATCTTCTCAGGCAAACTTGTGAATTGCAATGAAGGACGACAAAAAACCTTGCAAAAAAAATATATTAAAATTTCAATAATACACAGCGAATAAACTGTAAGCTATTTCCGATTACTCAAAAGGCAAACGAATGAAAATTAGCAGGTACTCTTTGTCACCTAAATACTTGAAATGAGTTAAATTCAAAGAGTAACAAAACAGTTTGAATCGAGTTTTGAAAACTTACAAGAGCGTATCTTATATGTTTTTTTTCATCACTTAGATGCTTTACTTAAGTCGAATGTGCACACTTTTTCTTTCTCTGTAGCCCTTTACCGAGCGCTTTCCTTCAGGCGTTTCTGATGCGCGTACGCTCTTTACACTCCTTGAAAGTTTTCAAAGAAACACGGCCTTTCGATTCATCGTCTTCCTTCAAGATGTTTTTTCGAGGAGCTTCTTACTCCGTATCCGCATATAAAGACTAAGCTGAAACTCAAAATTTTGCAAAGTTCTTGGACATTCACATGTCAGTGTAATATTAAACCTGTCCATGCTTTTAAAATCCTTAATTTACTGTCAGTACTTTACCAATAGTTAGACAAAAACTAACTGACTTCTTTAAACTTCGCAAAAACTTGGTAATTTAATATCTTGACGAGCACAAAATGAAATTCAATAAACTAAATTTTATCATGGTTTCTTTAAAGAGTTACCAAGTTAGTCTTAAAATTCATTTAACAACTTTTAAATAAACCCTCGCCAGTACTATATTTTGATGTGTATTAATTTTTGATATGTTAACTAGATTATTGAACAATTTTTGTGATGCTAAACAATCATTTTGCTTTTTCTGCACGGAATATCCATTTGTATCTGTGTGTGTCTTTGACAGGAATTGCTGTTACTGACTTTTCCGCACAAGTAACAAACTAGTTATATTCTTCAACTTGTTGTAGTGGTACATAAATTTGTACACAGATTTGGTCGATTTTCATGTTTGGCAGTTTTGTTATTTGATTTTTGCATGTAGTACTTTACTCTCAAGTGTAAAAGTCTATCATTTTCGCAATACGGCCACGTAAGCAGCCCCGCCCCGTTCCGTCCTGAGCTCCATTACGGCTCCAAGCAGATGACAACCACAAGAGCAGGCAGTGAAGTGTGTAAGGAAAAGTGCCAATCAAAGTTAATTGAAAATTCATTGAATGTTGTATATTTAAGTGCGGCTCACAAATATTCGTCTCTGGCTTTGCAGCTTCTCAATATATACCTATCTACAGATACATATATATAAAGATATATATATATATATATATATATATATATATATATGTCTGTCAAAGTGTTTGGGGTATTTGTATTCATGTTGTTTAGAATCTGAATGAGGCCTGTTGGTACTTGCTTCTAACTGTTTGCAGTTTGGCTTACAATGTAAACATTTTTGAGCATGGCATAAATGGCAAAATTTGCAATATATTAGACAAAGCTTTGCTCAAACATATTAGATATTTAAATGAGGCAAATGTTTTCACAATTTTCTTAGATGTAAAGAGATATATGTAATGTATATATGGACATCTCACTTTTGTTTGAGAGTTTTTCTGGCTTTAGTTTTTTATACGCATGGAATGAAGGCCATATTTTGATCTAGTAATAACATCTGCTTGTGATCATTTTGCTCACCACATCTCTCTGTATACATTGGTTACGCAGCACAATCAAGCGCAACACCATTCTGGCGTAACACCATCCGATCTTACAAGTTGAATAGATTCTTAGTTAGTCCTGGACAGATATGTTAGTAATAACGTTGTAGTAGTAATGTTGAAAATCACAGATGACGACGTGGATATTTCGCCGCCTAGTCATGACAAAGTCGGGGTCGCAATCTAGTGGTTAAAGAAAAAAAAAGTAAAGTTAAACAAGACAAATGCCAATGAGTTGATAGGGTCTTTTGCAAAATATAATTAAATGAGAGTGTGCCAGCTGATTGGAACAATGATGGGTTCTACCCTGCCCTCGAGAAGGGTGTTACCACAGTGAGCGCTAACTACCAGGGTCTTCTTTCTATAGCATATAGATCTCTATCGAGCAATTGTATGATAATATTACTTGATCTGTATCGCTTTAGGCCTGGTGAGTTCTGCATCGGCAAGATATTTATCCTATGGCAAATCCTGGGAAGAACTACCGAATCGACATCTCTTTGTCGCTTATAAAGCAGCATTTGAAAGCCTGTTAAGCGATCGCGTATATGCAACATTTTCTGAGTTCGATATCCCTGGAAAGGTGGTGCAACAATTATTTGAATTGCCGGTACTAAAATGATATAAATTTAGTCGCAAAAGGCACTTCTAGAGTGCACTCACGCTATAATTTAGTTCTAGTATTGTTGTAGCTCAGAAATTATCGATAACTTTGTATTTTGCTTACGAGAGTGCACCAGTGTGGTGAGCGGGTTAGAGAATACCACCTCACAGGTCGAAGCTTGTCGTATGAGGCGACTAAAAATGACACTGGGTTCTTTCGAGACCAGTAGAGCTAACTTAGGCCTTAAAGGGGTTGTGCGTAGGGTTTGGGACCCACCACGTAAAACCACAATTCCAATGAAAGAATTTATTTACATCAGTCCGTAACCAGATAACGGATTGTTACGGCCAGTTAAGAAGAAGAGTGCACCAGTAATTTACCATTTTTCTTTTAAAACTTTATTGGAAAAGGCTTAAATTGGTCTTTTCCTAGAAATGTCTAAAAAGTTTGACTGAACTGTTGTTCTGGTTCCTCTCTATGATGATATTAGGCAAGAAATGTTTAAATATTTACCTAACTACCTGGCAAGGTTTTCTTTTTAAGGAATAAGTTGAATGTAAATAACCAATCAAAAAAGTTTGAGTGTTTTCAAATAATCTAGACATTCGGGTGTGGGCCGCAAATCTTTAAGCAGATTCATCTTAGTTTTCTCGGTGTATCTTTCGGCGCTTGAAAGTATTTTGCTAGGGATATCTCACAAATTGGCATTGAAATTGATTTTAAGCATAATAAATCTAGCCGCAAAAGATTTGAGATATATTGATCCAAAAGCGGAAGCGTAAAGATTTGTCTTAAAGAAGGGCTATATAATCTTTTGAAGAATGACAATCCAAATTTTCAGAGGCAAATAGTTCAAATGTTTTTCTGACATTAATAACTTCAGCAGGAATTCTTCTTAGAAGATATAGCTATAATTAGCAGGAAATCTTTATAGACGATGTAGTTATAGCTCATTGAGGACAACATTTAACATACAATTCCTCAAGATACCATATGAATCCAGAACAAATATATATTCTGCCAATGTCTGTACTTTTTTGGGCAAAAATTTCTTTAGTAGCTCACGATTTAAGCATTTAAGGTCGAAATCATCATTATTATATCAAGGTTATCTAGTTCCATTCTATTTTAGCTACTTGCCGTTACTTTGCCGTTATTTGTAATATTATTCAGTAAAATGTTTTTCTTTCTTCTCCTTTCGCCATTTCTTTTTCTTATAGCTACATACTTTTTTTACGCTTTGGTTTGCAGCTTCCGCTGCCTTACACAGCACAAATTGAACTGCAAATACGCGGATCGAGTTGGTAGCCGGGCAACCATACCATCCGCCCGTACTCCGGTCCGGATGCTTTGTTGCTTCTAGTATGTGCCTGTGTGGTGCTCTCTATTGAAGTCAAGGCTGCACTCACGCAACGCACGCAGTGGTCGCCTGTCATTTGCATTGCGCTCAAGTTTCAGGGCTCATAGGTATGAGTGGGAGTCACCTCCCCGTCCGCGCTGGTAACCAAGTATAGCTACAATTGCAGCAACATTTACAGTTACGGCTGTGGCAATGTCGGCGCTAAAAGTGTTTACCTTTTACTTAAGAAATTACTCTCGGGCAAACAGAATTTGCGTATACTCGCAGATCCACTCACTCACACTCTCTCGAGCCGTCATAGTCGTCACTCACACTTACAGTTATACTCGAAGTTGCTTTTGCATTTGTACTTAGCGGTGTCGGAAGTCGAAGTGGCTCTGTGTACACTTTTACAGCTTGTAAGAAGTAAGACGAAATCAAACGACGGAGTACCAGATGCATTTGCGGGCCTATTCATTGAAAAGTTTTGCCGAGCGCTCGGACTATTTGGTTTTGCTTCAAGTGTTTGGCTGGATTGGACGACGTTTGTATATAAGTGTGTGTGTGTGTGTGTTAAATGTTGACTTTTGTGCGCTAATAGCAAAAAAGTCTTGACTTTTGAGTTTTGTTTTTGCCGAGACCAAAATGGCTGCCACAAAAGTTCAAAAGTTTCGACTTGTCTACAGACAATTTGTGTGCTTTCTGGCCAAGTTTTTAATAAGAGGTCAAGAGTTTAAGCATTAGAAATAATTTCAAATTGGAAAATAGTGCGTGACTATCAACTCGTTTAATGGGGCGTATGCGCACTATTTAGAATTTATAAAATATAAATATACACACTAACTATATGACAGCCATAACAAGCAGTTGCTCTTTAGAATCATTACTCAACTGCCCCCAAACACGCTTCAACTTCTAGCTATTTTATTGGGTCATGCATGACCACACGATATGCTCAATAGAACGAATGCTGACCAACTATTTATGACCATTTTCACGGCAAACAATTGCAGCTTAAAAGCCAAACAATGAAATTTAGAGCTGCCAATTAGGCGCTACACACACACTCACATACACCTACGTCAGTTGCTACCTGCTCCATAATAAAAGAGAACTTTATGACTGTACAATAGGTTTGTATAAGTAAACCGTAGAACGACAACAATAACAAGCTCATAAAGTTCATTTTGACGGCTTTTTAGCTAACTGTTCAATAACAGGGAGGGCAACGTGCTGCGGTTGCACCCCCCAAAAAGGCGCCACAACAAAAACAACAAAACCAAAAAAAAAAGATACAAAAAACTGATTGAAGGCTTCAATTTGAAAACTATGCGAAGCGAAAAAGCCACAAATTGTTATTTTAGGCCTGAACAAAATGTCAACGCTAACCTACGACATATCAAAGCGAAAAATGTTTGGGTTGTAGCTTCATTTCAGAATGCGGGGCTAGGGACTGTACAAACCAAAAGCCATTAAATTCAAATCAGTCTGCGCAGTTAGTTAGTGTCCATTGTGTGTGGCCCTGGTCCTGGTCCTGGCCCTGGCCCTGGTATTGGCTGGTCAGCTCCTATCCAGCCAGTCTGGCTGCCTGTCAAAGTTCTGCGTACAACTTGCTTACAAGCCAAACAACAAGCGACAACAACAATGCTCTTCCATATACTATACATGCACACACAATACGCATACAATGGAAAGCAAGTATATTGAGCGCATATCAAGCATACGCACTGTATACACACAGCACACTTTATGGCTGGTGTGGCTTCTGTTCCAGGCTTTGGTTGGCTCAACATTTTATGGCTACATTTTATTGAGCATGCACAAAGCTCAGTCGCTCAGACTCGTATTGTATCTCCTGCATTGCTCCTTCAACAAATGCAGAAATTGTCAAAATTGTGAATGACTACTTGGTAGATATTTGCAGCAAAGTAGCTTAACTTTTTGCAGAAGCTTGCAAAACTTGCTGGCAGACATTTGACTCTTTTAGAGAAAGGTTTGTTTTATGGAAGGTGCAAGTATGCATTTACAAGCATAGTTATAGGAGCGTATATGCTTTGAATCATATAATCAAACATGTACTAAGACTAGATCTTACTCTACATGAGCATCCTTTTATGGTAGGTACACAAATGAAGCCTGTTTCTAAACAACCTTCATTGTCCTACATTCTGTTCTTCCATTCAGCAGCTGTGCTAAATACCAAAATGGAACTAGAGCGAAAATTGGATTGAAATCTCAACAGACGGGCTGCTTAAGTATGCATCACAGGCACCCTTTGCATATTTGCAGGGGCAAACTGCTTTTCCCTCAGATCGCGCTTGAGAAACCCAGCCTGCTGTACAAAATCCAGTTTTAGTCACTAGTATTGACGAAACATACTTTCGTACCACTTTAAACCTATTACTGTATACCGATGGAGTTCTTCTATACGCCCTTTTATTCCATATAGAGAAGAATAATCATTTCGTCTTTGAAAACACATCAACTTCATCTTCATTTTCACGAATGGCTCGAATCTTAAATGACCGGGTGAGAGGAGGCGTCTACTCAATATAGATCAACATAAAAGAAGGATTCAGACTTTCGGATTACTGCATTGTAATCGTGGCGGAGGTCCATTCCATTCCATTCTTCCATTTTCAGATTTTTGCACCATGTCTTATCTGATTTGGAAAAACAATTCCTTGCGCACAATTCAAAACATGGTCAATAATTTAACTAAATTCAAATTTGCCAAGTATTAGATATTGATATTGTCGTTAATCGTCAAATTTTCGATCGAATTTAATTACTTCATATCCCTACCGAATTCGCTTAAAGCAATGTTGAAATGTTTGCAAATACTAAAATCAAACATGGGACAAATATTTTTCGAACGTTGCTTAACAAACTTATTCGAATTTCGAAAATTGGAAGGCCTTAAATTTTTTGAAATTTGAATATTAACCAAATTTTGGAAATTGTGCTAATGAATTTCATTAATTACTCCAATTTCAAAAAATGTCTAATATGAAAATGAAACCAATATTCGAAATTCGAATAATGTACAACATTTCGAATTTAGACAATGGCTTTAAATTGAGCTTAAATTTTTTTTGTGGAAAATTTTTAATTTTTTTATGTTTGAATTTTAATTAATTACTCAAATTGCTGAATTCCGAAAAAACCCAATGTTTTGGCACCAAATATCCTTCTCTCACTGGAAGCTGCACGACAATTGCTAGCCGCTAACAACGACTTTTATATGGCTTAGTAAACGATTGTTAGCATTGTCCATCTTCCAGTGGAAGAAGGATACAATTTAGACCAGAGACTTTCTACAGAAATCGACACTGATTTTGAATGTCTATATTTTTATTTTTGAACTGTTTAACATTTGTATCATCCTTAGCAAGATTGGATTGGAAGAGTATACAAAATTTGTTTAACTAAAAAAGCCAGTTTTCTTGCTGATTTTCATTGTCTGCTTGTTGTCGCTGTTGTTGTTGTATCACGATATGCATATTGCATTCAGTATATCACATTTCATAGCAAAATTAAGTTCGTTTTGTGTATTGAGCAATGCACATAGCAGTATAGCTTGTTGCAGTTGATCCGATCCCTGGAACGATACCTCCGTCCCTCCGTTGAAGCGCATTCAAGCGACACACAGTTCAATTATAAAATGCCGCACGGAGGTAACGCTTAAGCAAACAAACCAATGGACATTGTTCATTGCTCTTTGTAGATCCTTTAGCTCCTGTAACTGCTGTTGTGTATTTCCGTTTGAATGGATTTGTTTTTTTGGTAGAGCAAATGAAACTTTAATGCTGTCGAAATTTTTAAAGAACGCCTTGCACTTTTTTGAGTTCTCAGTTTAAGGAGCTGCATTGTGATGGGGGGAAAGCAAAAGAAAACGAAATGCGCTCAAAGTGAAATAGAAATAGAATTCTCCAAGCGCATAAAACAAAATGCTGCACAGAAAGCAGCTGAGTGTGCCCCAATGGCAAAAAGGGAGCCACCGGAAATGCAAATTGTCGTGCGCGCATGTTGTTACAAATTCAAAATGGCAAAATGGAAAATGCGCAGAGCGGCAGCAACAGCTCGGAGTTGGCTATAAGGCGGCGTCAGTCGAGTCGAGGAAAGTAGCAAGTCTAACTAACCGTGGAGCGTGCTGTTTAGCGAGTGAGGGGGTTGAGCGGGTGCTGGGTTAACGTGCAAAGGGTTTGCAAGTTGGTTAAGCGTTGCACAACAAACAATGATGGGTTGCGTGCACTTCCCCACTCTGCGCCACTCCACTGCTCTTGGTGACATAATCCGAGTGGTTCGCGGTAGTCACTCGCATTGGCTGCATTTCCTGGCAGTGCCATAAACTTAGATAGAGCTATATTGGCATAGACATGATCTAAGAGTGCTTATTTTTGTTCTTGATTGAATACACTTTACTTAGGGTCAAGTAAAACAAGTTTTGAAAGAAGTTTGTAACGTATCAAAGGTTAAAAGTTGTATAACAAAATGCAAGTTGGTTTTGCTTTCCGAAAGAATCATTTGAATAAGCCAGTTGATGTATCTTCCGTTTTTATAAGGAAATAAGTTGTAATCAGATTCAATTCACTATTCAAATTATGGGAAATAATAATAATTTTAATCTTTCACAGATTCGAAATATTGGCAATAACGTATTACTTGTAAATTGTAAACTAGACCCGAAACCTCTAATGAGGTATTGAATACGTGAACCGAAGCTTTAAAGAAATTTTCATGCATAAATCGGAATCACTCTACGAATACGTTTTGAAGCTCAAGTTTGAATGTGTCAGGAATCAATTCATGATATTTGTCGATCATTAAGAAGTGAGTCCTTTCTTACATCATGACTATCTTTGGCTAATCTTCCTAGCCAAGGACCTTGAGACAAATTTCTTAGTTTCTTGTTCTTGTTGTACGCAGAGGAAGGAAAATAAACATACGAGCGGAGGAAGACACATAGTATGAGAAAGACATACTATACAAAGAAGGTAGCGAAGGACTAGGCATCAAGGGTTATCAGGTCCAGATCAAGGAAGCGAGCTGCCTCGATACCCAGAGTGGCAGGAGTCTGACATCAGTGCGCCTCTGCGGGAGTTATAATAACCACCTGGCATCACTAATTTACTATCGGAGGTTGCCAGAGCCTGGCAACGAGTTGGAGTATGGGGAACTAGTTTTTCGGATGCCAGTTGTAAAAGAGGAAAAGAAAACTACATATAAAGTAAAAAAATGGAAATCGTGCCGAATGGGGTGCATTCGGGCAGGAAAAAAGAGTAGCCAATACTCGTAACGCGGAGTATGTTGACCTCATGTTGAAGGTGGCAACCAGTGACACGGTTTAGTAAGTATCCTTTAACGGAGCAAATACTTGCAGCATAGTCGAAGAAAGGACGACTAACTGTTTTAAAGGTCGCTTTAATTGACTTCTTGTTTTTGTCCTAATCAACTTGGTAAATTTTTAAAGACACAATTTCTACGGACTTTAAAAAAAAGCCCTTCTGAGTGCTTATCGAACTGAAAGAGGTTGTCAAGAGAAAACCCAAGAAGAGCTAGTACGACCGCCAAAGACAATAGGGGACCTCTTTTTTCAATATAGAAGATTTGGGGGCTGAAAGGCCAATGAAAAATGTTGCTAAATATATACAATTTTAGTACTAAATTAATACTAGTTCGCTCTTTCGAGCTAATTCTCCTTTTATTTTAATGTTTTTATACTACTGCCATCGTACACAAGTTTCTTATTTCTATCTTATCTAACGCTGTGTTGTAAGGTGTGTGTATTTAGACTGATCCGACCATATGTTATCAATCTATATTTAGGATAGTATATGATCAGATGCAGCTGCGAGCTGTGAGTGTGTTGGATTAGTTTACAAGTAGAGAAGCATTAGACCTTTGTGACCATAACTTTTTCATTGGTATTGTTTATATAGGATTGGATGCAGCTATCTGTAACTATTCCTAACTCTTTTCATCACTGCATAAGTATCGCAGATATCTTTATAGCTACATGTAAGCTCATAACTATTTATGTGTTAACAATGGTAGTCGGCGACGGAAGGTATTTAGAAAAAGGCACATCCCACAGCAATCGGGTCAATGTCTCGGAGCTGATGCAAAACTTGTTCTGCCTAAGGATTGCCTATTGCCGGAGAATACGTGTATGTATCCTTTTTTTCGAAGTTTCTTGAACAAGAATGCTGCGGTACAGTCCTTTATTTTATTCCAGAAATTGTTACTTGATTGAAATTTATCATCATCAGCACCATTTCCTTCAATTAACCGTTCTTGAAGTAGAGTTAGTGAGTTGAAAGCGATTTTGAGTTTCCGTTATATTTTTCAGACAGCTGAGAACTTCTCAAATCTTAATTTGTATAGATATGACCAAGCTCTTATGTTATTGTTAATTGTAAGTAATACATTTATTCTTAGATTTGAGAATTAACATATAAAAGTTTTGTTAATAAAAGTCCTTGACAATGTCATTCACATATATGAAAACAGCTTTTGAAAATTGGTTTATTGCTAGTATTGCGATATTTCTATATACAGCTGTTAAAAGAGTATTAAGAATTCGTTGACTGCATAGTACGCTATGCTTGTTCCATTTTAAGACACTTGCCGCCTCTTGCGTCGTCTTACCCGGCAGGTCAACTACTCATATGCACTTGTTGGCAAGTTTTGCATTTTGCATGCGTAAAATTTTTTCAACATTTTTCATCTAGTTTTTCACATATGCGAAATATTTGCCAACGTCATCTTTACTTATTTGAAAGTTGACTGAGTTACAGCGAAAAATGTTTAACTCGCGCCTTTGCATAGTTTATGTGACGTCAAGTATGCAGCTGCTGCTGCTGCTGCGCGCTCTCCGCTACACCCCTTTTGTGTTATGCTCGAAGCTGAAGCTGCTCGGCACTTGAATCTGTCCTCGGCAGCAGCGAGCAGCGACATCCTCAACATGTAGTCTACTTTTCGGGGCGTTGAGATACAGCACATAATTCAAGCAGTTAATGAAACTTGCTGCATTTCTATATACTTTTTTTCGGTTCTAGCCACTTGTGAAACTTCACTTAGCCAATTTTTTTTTGCTAGCTCATCTTTTGGCCACTTTAGCCGTTATGTTGTTGTTGCTGATGTTGTGTGTGGAGTTGAGCTCAGTGACAGTAATTATAGGGCCATTAGCAGCGCATGGCAATGTCATGCTCGAGGGTTGTCTGCAGGGATTGTTTGGTGTGGGTGGAAGTGTTCGGCGTTGTGAACCGCTTTGGCTTACTGGCGACGAAGCTTGGTTATTGTGTAAACGCATTAAGCGTAATGTTGAACAGAAATTAAACAAGTGACCAGCTATTTAGCACTTGAATTTTTGGTCAGCGGAAGTGATAAATGCCATATGATAGAGTCTTAATATAAAGCAGCAACTATTTAAAGGGCAACAGAAAAGTTATACCACAATATTCGTAATGAGCTGTTTTGGTTACTGGAGCGAGTAAAGAGGGAAAATACATTTTTATGGAAATGCTTCGAAGTGGTATATATAATGACTTTAAGCTTAGAGTGTTCTGTATTCGGGACTTTAAACAAGACTCGAAGCAATACAGCGCTTCAAACATCCTAAGATTCTTATAAGGTTCGTGTACTTCGACCCAATTCGGTTATTCTACTTCTCAACTGGCCATTACAGTCCGTTATCGGGTTACGGCCTGATGTAAAACATTCTAACATTGGAATTGTGGTTTTACGTCGTGGGTCCCAAACCCATACACAACCCTTTTAAGGCCTGGGGTGCCTCTCGAAAAGATCCCAGTGTCATTGTTAATCGCCTCATACGACAAGCTTTGACCTGCTGAGGTGGTATTCTCTAACCCGCTCACCATCCATACGTGGGAATTCAGTTATTACTTTCCATTTCTCCAAGTTTTGCTGCATGAGCTTTGATTTATGAAAGTAGTTACTCACCGATCCCACGGTGCGAAGTAACTCAGGCCCTACATATTCATATCTTTTGAGAATTGAAAAGAAGATCCTATTGTTTTATTGACACTCAAATCTGTTCTTAAGCAGAATGTGGTGCGCTTACAATGCAGCCCTATATATGTCCGTAAGACCTTGAAAGTCACTGGGATCCTTCATTCTATATAATCTTATATCTAAGTGCATTCCTCTTTCTTAGCTCTAATAGAGCTTTTTGATGTAATGTGGCTATAGCACTAGAAGAGTCTTGAGAGTAAAACCAGCACTTTAGTCATAGGCTGACGTGATTCGGTTGCCTGATTCGCCTGGCCTGATTTGTTTGTCCTGATTTGCGCTTGTTTACTCCGCACGTTTGTGTTTGTATGCAATGCTCGTATTTAGAGCGAAACTGCTTAATAAATATTTCTCAAAGTTGTTAGTTCTTAGATAGATACGAATACTAATCAAAATTGTTAAGTTAACAAAGTTTTTCAGTTTGTATATGTCCTATTGACTGAGAATTAAAGTTTATACATTTTTATAGTCCAGATATTTACTCTGGAATTCCCGCGAATTATAAATAATGGCAGACACCAAACCTTCCCAGGTTCTCCTTTTTTGCTTTTATATAGAGCTTTTATATAAAAGCATATATTCTTAACTGGAACAGGGTGAAAACTTCTGATCGCAATTCACCGTGGAATGGCGAGGGTGATACCTGTCTCTACCTCAACCAAGTTGACGATCAACCTCCACGTGGTGCCCCCTGGATAGCTGCTCTAATCGCCACCCGCTGTTGAAAGTGAGCTTATGTGCGCAGCGAAGCCCACACTGGGCTCTAAATGGGTGGTGCTTAGGGTTTGGTATCTACCGCGTAAAAAATCACCTTCTATGAAAAGTAAAAGCTTATATTAATTAACTTTAAAATGCTTTACACAAGTGTTATATATCTTTACCATCCATAATTACCACATTAAGTTGTTGGAATAGGTAAAACGAGTTGTTCTTCAGCCATTCTCATCAAATTTCAAGCTGAGCAAAATGTTTATGCCTTAAAAAAGGGTTACAACAAAACCAACAGCAACAACAATAACCAAAGAAACAACCTGTGCCGTTATCTGAACCTAAAGAACTTGCTTAATATGAACGTAGTTTGATTATGGCTTAAGTTTTTGGCCCAATTGCTGCTTATCAGTGTGGCAAAGAAATGCCAACTTAATGTATGAGTGAGTGAGTGAGTGAGTGTGTTTGTGTGTGTTTGGGGCTGGCTAATAAAAAACTAACAAAGTACCGTTAGCACAAATCCAAGATAAGAGTAGCAGCAAACGTAAACATATATCTAGAGCGTGAGAGAGAGACAGAGAGCTTTATGTGTGCAAAATTTATGCGCTTATCAGCAGAAGACTGCGGTTTGTGGGTTGTGTGGCATGCTACTTGAGGCAAGAAAAACTCTTGGAAGTGTTGTTTATGGAAACGTTTATTCAAGTTTACAATTTGTGTTTCATTTTCATTGCGTTTCGTTTCTGCTGTTGTTGTTGTTGTTGTCGTTTTGTGGGCTAATTAAAGCAAACCCATTTTATGTAGCATACTTTTTGGCTGCGTGTTCAGCAGATGAGCAAACAAACGACTTTGAGGGAGTGTGTGTATGTGTGTGTGTGTGTGTGTGTGTGTGTATGTGTGTGTGAGTGTGTGAGTGAACGAGCAAGCACGACTTTTTTAATGTGCAAAAGTTGTTTGTGTAATAAATATGAAGCACAACGTTACCGAGTTGCAAGCGCAGTGCTACCGTGCATTCACTCACTCTTACGCCGCACAGTGGGAGAGACGGTCAATTTTCAAGCGATAAAGTCAACCCACACACAGAACCTTTCTGTGGCATTGGCAGACACACCATCAAGCAACTTCTGAGGGAAGAGAAAAGAATAAGACGAACCACGAACTGGATAAACACTTCAGGTCTGAGTCAGGGCAAAAAGTTACTTGGGTCTTACAACCAGATTCGGTTCAAGAAGCTATCGCAGCTAGGGAAGATGTCTGCTTTCTGGACATTGTAAACTTAAAGGTCACCTGAGCCAGCTGGGCATTATGGGCTCTGCCACCTGCAGGTTCTGTGAACTTGAGGAGGCACATTCTAGCCGAGTGTGATGCCCTGGCAAGACGAAGGCAGACGCTCCTCGGCGGATACAGCATCTCGCTGGTCGATATTACCTGGTTGGAACTATCCCATATAATTCAGTTTATAACTGTAATAGGACTAACAGGGGTGCTGTAGGCTCAGTAGGAGGCACAATGGAACTCACAGGTCGCTCTGCGGTAATCCCCAATAACATTATTATTATTATTAAGTCAAACTTTAATTGGCTTGCAAGCAATACACCATGAACTGGAATGGTAATTTTATACCAGGTTTCTACGATACGTGGCTTGTCTCGCTTCCACGATTTATCCATGCGATGCAAGTGGGGTTTTCTTAACGTTATGCATCTACTTTCAAACAGCTGATTCAAACAAACCAAGTTTTGTGATTTTCATTTTTAATTAAAGAAAAGTTTACTGTGTTAGAAATGAATTCGATGAATTGGGAGAGATGGCGCATTGCGCAGTGCAAAAATTATGCATAAAGTTTTTCGCAAACTATATTAAGCAGAGATGATAGTGTTCGCTTAGGGAGACAGACGTGCCTCAAAGTTTAGTTTCAGTGTTAAAACATAACTTCCATTTCACGTTCGCAGTTTTGGTGCGAAACTGTCCTAAATGGCTGTTTTTGCTCCGCTACCAATACAACTAGACAAACATAACCGCCTCCAGATGGTCCAACTTTTGCATTTATTCCTGACAAATGTACCTACAGACAATTCGTCGTTTTAAAGCCAAGAGAGCTAGGAAAGTTTAAAGACGCTGAGTTGGAGGCATTACTGGACCAAGATTCAGGACAAACTCAAGAGTAGCTCTCTGCATGCTTGGTGGTGCCTCAAAAAGCAAATTCATATCAATCATAGTTTTGGAAACAAGTAAATTTGGTTGCTTCGAAATTCGGAAGGGTTTTTTGCATTGACTTGGGGGACTAAGCCTGAATTCGAAAAATTGTAAGATACCATTTATTAACATCAACGGCCAAACTAAATATTCTTGCCAAGATGCAACTGCTCTGTATCTAGTGGGATCAGCTCGAAGTGATCTCCTATTAATTAATCCAGCCTACCGAAACCATCGCTAGGTAGCGTGTTCAACAGAAATTGGTGCAAAAAAGCTGAGCATTCAAGTTTAAAGTGAACGTTCAGCAGGGCAAAGCTCGGCCACATAGTAAGTGGTCAAGAAATCTTTAAGGCAACCGTTCGATGACTCAAGTCCTGGCCCATAACTTCACTTCTTGCGATGAAGCCACAAATTTAGTTAGTTTTCCGATCTTTTCAACAGATGAAGACTTTTTCGACGCGGAATTCATATGCAGTCTGAAAGATGGTTAAGAGTTATAACTCATGGACAATACATACCTTGAAATAAAAAAAAAGTGTAGAAAAAAGAACTATTGATAGCAACGCACGTCTGTCTTTGAAATTCGGTTAAAAGAGCTGTTGCTTTGGTAATGTCTATGTTGCAAAGGGATTTAAAACTGATCAAAATATAGTACCGTAAACGTTTCAGTACCAATCGACATGATGTTGGAGGCAACTCGTGAAGCACAAAATAAGGATATTCGGATTTTTCGATATTCACGAGAGCGAACAAATTTACGACAATAGAACGCGAAAGGCTTAATACAAGTTATTTTGTCGAATCTTTGTATAAATGGTGATCAATATACTTTTTAATAGGGATTCTTGGGCAAACGTGACTATTTTCATGTACATAACATATTTGTGTTTAGTATTCATTGACAAATTACTATGAATAGACTAACGCCCAAACAACGTTTACCAATTCCTAAACTTCCATACAGTTTCACATTATTGGACCTTCATACACAGGCAAGAGTGCATAGAGGTCGTACTAATGAGAATATTGCTGTTGTAGTATGCATGATGAATGTAATCAATCGATTCGACGCCGTTCACAAGGTTTAAGTTGCTCATATGAGACATTGTGGCGTTTTTTGAAGTGAAATCTTGGATTTAAAATATAAAATAGGAAGCTCCTCCAGCGGACCTTCGTTTCAGTCGTGAATTCGACAAAAGATGAAGAAAAATAGAAAGTGAAAAAAGAAGAAGGAAAAGGAAGAGAAATTGGAAAAGGAACAAGAAGAGGAAGGAGAAGATGAAGAAGAAGAGAAAGAAGAGAAAGTATAAAAGAAAAAGGAAGAAGAAAAAGGGAAGAGGTAGAAGAAAAGGAAGAAGAAGACCGCTGCCGATTCCTGCATTAGACAAACAACCATTGCCATTATTATTTACATAGATTGTTGCTATCTATATATATCAGCTATATTATTTCCTTGCCACACTAAAGATCGTTCCTTTATTTTGTAAACGTATTGGCCATTTCGGCCACTGTGCAATGGCTCTTACTCTCTCAAGAGAAACCAAAATCCCTTCTCCTTAGCCGTTGCTCTTGTTGTTGTTGTTCATGATAGCACATAAAAAGTCGTACGCTTTGGTAAAGGGAAAACTTTTTCATTGCTTGATACCGGACCCGGTGCTTTTTTGCTTGCCACTCTCTTGCGTCTGCCCCGCTCGCTCTCTTCCACCCGCTCTACGCCATTGCGTAAGTCAATTGCAATTGAACGCAGCACAAAAGTATGCTTTGATTTGCGTTTTCTGGATTCAACTTCGAATCGTTTCATTTCGTTTCGTTTCGTTTCGTTTTACTTGCGTCTCGTCTCATGTCAAGCAGCAAGTACCAAGTGAAGCAAGTACTTTAGGCCTTGGGTCAAGTTGGCATGTATGTAAATGGACGTGCTGCCACGCCCACTTGCAACTTGTAGTCAAGTTTCCTTTGGCTGGCTTTTCTTTTTTTGACTAAAATGTCCTTCGTACTTCAGTGACTTAAATACATTTTCAGTACTTTGGGCAAAACTTTTGCCATACGAGCAGCAGCATAGTAGTTGGAATTTTTCTTATGCTTTTCTGCTGCATCATTGAACACATGGTCAATAAAATTTGTCGCATTGAATTGCTGCAAAAGCACTACACACTTATACCATATAATATGTACAGTGCAATTCAAGATGTCTTTAATTTCACTTGGCTTCCACTTTAATAGCTGTTTTGACCGCTGACATGAGCTTTTGGCTTTTGTGTGTGGCACGTTGATTTATGCGCTGCGTCGAACGCAAAAATAACAGAGTCAAGTGCATGGCAAACACTTGGCACTAGACGCCAGCGGTTTTTTGTAATTTTTCATACGAGCTGCAGACGGCATTGGCTATATGGTATGCATAAAAAGCCAGACAGTTGAGCATAAAATATTGTTGTTATATGAAAAGCAGCCAGCCAGCCAGCCAGCCATTGAGCCCACTTGCAACACCAACTTGCAACACAAAGGAAAAATGCCAAGCAGCTGCATTGCCTGCATAGCTGTCTAGCGCCCTTTTGTCGCTTTCTGTTAGAGCCCCCTTTAAAAGCAGTGAAAAATGAACTGCCTTATAGAGCGGGAGCAAGCGGGATAGCCATAGTGTGTCAAGTGTCGCTGGCAGTTAGGCGCTTTGCGCAGTCATTTCTATAGCAAGTACTCAGCAAAAGTTACGTATACGCAACATTGGCCAGCAAAACTCGTTTACTTGCCTGCTATCAAATTCTTTTGCTGTCCGAAACTTGCATTGCTGTAAATGTTTGATAAGCAGCAGCTATTGATAGTCGCCAAGTAGTTGTAGTTGCCAAAGTTGCTTAAAAATGCGCTTTGTGTATGCCATAAAAGCCAGTTGGCCACATTGATACGAGCACTAAAGTTCATACTAAAGGAATGTGCTGGTAATACTTTTTTTATGCTTATATAATAAAGGTAGTGCAGTACTTATTGACTAACAGTTGCTAAGGTGCTTCTGGGAATTACAATTCGAATGCACTTAGCTAAGTAAGTTTGGTTTATTAGATTTAAAAGTTGGTTTTTTCAATTAACGCAGATTAAAAGTTTTTAGTATATGACAGAAGCAGCACTTAAATTATGTTTTAAAAGCTTTATTTAGCAAAAGTGCAGAGCTTCTGAGCTCCTGCTCCTGTTGATAGCCTACTTATGGTCTGATTATAGAGCTTTTAGCCAAAGACGACTTGCTTTTGACCATTTCAATAATGTTAGCCTTTTTTTTACTGTATATTTAGTCAAAATTTCATTTAGATATGAAATTTGTTCGGACAATGTTGCGTAATGTTGAGTGAAACTTGATTCGAGCCTCTCTTAAGGAAGTCTCAGAAACCTGGACCAAATTTCAAAATTTAGCAGACCTGTTTCATGGTGTAGTTCACAATTGTATTGTGATATTTATCGTACCGAAAATCTGGCACCCAATGGATTTAAATTACAGCCGATTCTTAGAAGAAATAAAAATGCGCAAAGCTTTATATTTAGCAATTAACATTCTTCCTTTACACGTAACACCACAAATGTGGTAAATTTTTCTATAACTGCCTCCAGTTTGCTTCAAATTCGATATAATTAAACGAATTCATGTATTAGTGTTTAACCTTGAAAGCGGAGCCTTGCTATAATTATCTTGCTATCCTTTAAGTATTAATCTCCATGACAACCTTTCAAAGTCTATCGATTGCAGAGTCTTCATTTAATAAGCACGACGTTTCATGCTCTTTAGCACAATTGGCATACAAGGCAATGTTTCTATATTGACTGGCATTGTGGTAACTAGTTATATTGCCGCAAATTCCAGTGTGGCAAATTGACACGCGCCACTATTTAGATGTCGCACAACAGGCAGCCAGCCAGCCAGCCAGCCAGGTAGTTAGTCATTCCGGGAATTTCGGGACATTACAGACGGGGTAGTTAGACGGCGCAATGAGCTCATTGTTATGACTGCGTTGCCACATGTGCGGCAGCTGCTGTGTTGCGTTGTTGTTGTTGATGTTGCTGCGCTTCAAAATGAGCGGCATAACTCAATGAAAGCGTCTGACTTTATGCGCCATTGTTGAGGCAGCCAGGCAACCAAAACTCAGGCATCATCCAGGAGTCGTGCCACATGTTAAATAAGCAGCGTAAAGGTGACTGCCACTGGTTGACTGACTGACTGCCTGACTGACTACCTGACTGGCTGGCTGGGGTAAATGCCTGGGTGAGTCTGTGGAGGTTGGTTGGTTTTTGTGGCAGCATAAATTATGGCAACGCTCGAGTGCCTCATCAGTCAAGCGTTGCGTAGTTAGTTGCGCGTTTTATTAGCTGTGCGGCATAATTTTCAACAAACAGCTTAAAAATTTGCATATGTATGCGGCGTATGGGCGTGAAAACATTTAAAACTAATGCGAGGAAACTTGGGTAACCCGGGTACGTTGTTCTAAGAAGTACACGGGAGTACCAACTGCAATTGAGTGAGTCGTAAAGACAACGTGTGCCGCCTTCTAATTGAAACTACTATGTGTTTGAGTATTTTGAGTGAATTCGTAACAAAATTAGGCAGCTGACAAGCTGACTTCAAGTGGTGCATAAAATCTTGATTGCTCCAAATGAATATATGTGTAAATATAAATATTTTCAGGAATATTTTGGAGAATTTATGTTTCAATTGCTGTCCAAGAGGGTGTGTAATTGAAAAATAACCAAAAAATAAATTACATGTCAGGTGATTGTTATCCGTAGTAAGTTATAACAACCGCAAAAACGCTTGAGCTTGGAAGGGATCAGCTTTTTGTTGCAAACTCAAGGAGTGTTTCTCTTGGGATACACTGCAAAAGTTTTGCGACAGAGTTTTGCAAAAGTGTGCAGCGATGGTACGTACTGAAGTTCACTACTTTGACAGCTACAGTAATACTGCTCTCGAATGTACCTGGTGCCAAAAGCGACCGCTAAAAAATTTGTATGCAATGTGACAAAATTATGCCATGGAATGATACTGCTGAATAGGATGATGTGAGATGATGAGTGCAAATATGAAGATGATGCCAATAAGGAATGCGTAGATGACTCTAAAGAAATTGATTGAAAAGGGCATAATGATGATAACAATTATAGAGTTCGTGAATTTGATGACAAGAAATTATTACTATGCTTCAGATAATGTTTATAAGGAGCTGTTGTTGTGCAACACCTGGTTCGATAATTAAAAGCAATCACGCGTTTAAACACAATAAACTAAGATAACAACAACTTTTTAATTATGTTAAAGCAAACCTCTTAACTTGGCTTTTGCTTGGGCTGCTAAGTGGGCGTAGCGCTCTGCTCTTTACAACAAAGATTTTAATTTGCTAATTTACACGATGAATAGACTGAGATTACGACTAAGAAAAGGTAACTATGACATACATTAATATGATGTGGATAAATATGAAAATAAAAATGATTACGGTGAGGATAATAAGGAAAATAAAAGAGATGAAGATTATGATGAAAACGGGTTTGCAACTTGTCATATTCATGATGAAAGCAAAAAGATGACGATTTACATAATGATTAGGATAATGTTGATAAGAATGATTATGCAGATGATGATGTTTGAGATAAATGTGACGATGATAAAGACAAAAGTGATGACAATGAATATCAATATAATGTTATCATAATGTGCGTATGCTTGAAAACTCATCTTTGAAGCAATTCTGATTCAGAATTTTTGATATAATGTAAAATTAAATTTTGTTCTTCTACAAAGAGCAAATGAAGTACAAAGGTGACGATTGTATGTTAAAAAGTATAAAGATGATGTTGGTAAGTATGATCATTAAGATCATAAAGGCAAATATGATGATGATTATTAAAATAATAAAATAAATCTGAGCCGATTATTGAAATCTTTTGTTTTGATGCAATATGGAACAAAATTCGATGCACTCAAAGTTCTCCTCGTACTCGTTTCTTATTATACTTTGAGTGAAAAAGGGCCAATAATTTCCGAAGCAGGATAAGCAAACACATGTTACGATAATGATTAGAAAGATAATGATGGACAAACCCAGTGGCTACAGCGATGATAATGATATTTGTGTCTAAATGATGATTAGGAAAGAGAAAAATGTAATGTTGACATATGTGAGCATGAAGATGTTGATAATGAAATATGTTGTTAAGAGATGATGGTGATAACTAGTAGTGAAGTGAATATCAAGATGACGATTGTGAAGATAATGTTTAGTTTATGACAAAGGGCCTTTAGTAGTATAACAGTCCCATTAATAATACTACAGACCTCTCTAGGCTATAGAAGGCCAGGCGTAACGGGCTTTAGAATTTATTCTGTCTACTGAAAAAAATTGTACAGTGTATACCGAATCTTATGATTGCCTAGAGTGCAGCAGCCACAATCCAGGCAAGTCCTCGACTATGTGGCTTTGGTCAAGTGTTGCCAAGTTAATTTACGAAAATTTGTACACACACACAGACACATACACACACGCAGTGTGTCTCAAACAGTTGGATTTCTTTTTTGGTCTGACATAATAACGCTTTTAACAGGCATATAAGCTGGCTCACAAAACACGCATATTTGCCGGTGTGTCAAATTGCTAGCCAGCTTCTGTTCTTCTGCCTGCATTTGAAAGGACTTTCACATTCGAAGGACATTAGCATAAAAGCGTTACTAATACAGCTACAGACAGTCAACAAGAAACACTTAATGAAGCAATTTTTAGTAGCAGCAGCATAAAAAGCAACAACTTCCTGCAAATAGAGCAGCCAAAGCTCAGAACCTAAAACCTAGCATATGCACACACGCATATATATAAGTAGCTTTGGGTGTGTGTGTGTATCTGTGTGTGTGTGTGTGTGTGTGTGTGTGTGTGTGTGTGTGTATCTGTGTGTGTATCTGTGTGTGTGTGTGTTAGTGTGTGTTTGTGTGTGTGTGCGGTTGGTTCGTGGCTGTTTGCTTGTGTAAAAGTGTGTTCAGGTGACTTAATCAACATGCAACTCATTTTGTTTTCTATGCAGGAACATTGCTGTTATTGTGTGTGTGTGTGTGTGTGTGTGTGTGCGTGTGTGTGTGTGTGTGTGTGTCTCTGCATATGCTCTGCCTCGCTGTTTGCTTTGGCCTGGGCATGTGGGTGTATATTTAGCAAAAGCTGTTCAGCTGCCTAGCCGGAGCCAAAGCTGAACTTGCTCAGCAATAACGGCGCAACAGAAGCAACAGAAGCAACACCTACAACAACAACAACAGTTGCAGCGGCAGCAAAAACAACACTGACAGTAACAACAAAAGCAACAACAATGAAAAGTAGCTGCAACAACAGGCAGCATGCATAAGACACTAAATTGTGCTGATATCAACAATGAGCCAAAATACTGCCACAACTGTGTGCGTCGTCTTCCACAAAAGACACACACACACACACTCATACCAAATCGAGTGCCAGCGTGTTCCCGAAATCACTAGTTGGATTTGTGTTTATGGAATAGGTTTTATATTTCGGTTTCACTTGCGCATGAATATGTACGAGGCTTAGCCACGAAACTTATAAAGAAATCAATGTTCACGTTCTACTCTGCTATCTTTGTTATTTTCGGCATCATCATTATTATTATTATTTATATTCATCATCCAGGCAGTTGAAACTTCTTATCAGATGGCTAGAAATCCATAGTATTTGTCAAAAGTATACAGGTTCATTATCGTGGCGTTCTTACAAATATGGAAACATTTTTAACGATCTAGTAATATCCACACAGCGTGAGTAAAGTACTGAATGCTACCCATTACTCTGCTGAACTCCAGGCTGAATAATAGCTAAGCCATCTCAGCAAAGACAAACGCGAAATATATGTCCTTCTATACCATAAAAATGGTAGCAGACCGCACTTCCTTAATCTTAACAAAAAGTAGTTTCAAACTTCGTCAAAAGCTTGCTTGATATCAATATAAATTCATTAGCACCGTTTTCTCTCATCATCTTCATTAGCTTTATCATCTTTATCATCTTTATCAATTTTATCATCTTTATCATCTCTTTCATCTTTATCATCTTTATCATCTTTATCATCTTTATCATCTTTATCATCTTTATCATCTTTATCATCTTTATCATCTTTATCATCTTTATCATCTTTATCATCTTTATCATCTTTATCATCTTTATCATCTTTATCATCTTTATCATCTTTATCATCTTTATCATCTTTATCATCTTTATCATCTTTATCATCTTTATCATCTTTATCATCTTTATCATCTTTATCATCTTTATCATCTTTATCATCTTTATCATCTTTATCATCTTTATCATCTTTATCATCTTTATCATCTTTATCATCTTTATCATCTTTATCATCTTTATCATCTTTATCATCTTTATCATCTTTATCATCTTTATCATCTTTATCATCTTTATCATCTTTATCATCTTTATCATCTTTATCATCTTTATCATCTTTATCATCTTTATCATCTTTATCATCTTTATCATCTTTATCATCTTTATCATCTTTATCATCTTTATCATCTGTATTGTCTTTATCATATTTTGAATGAAGCAATGCCATTTCGAACTTGTAAACGCCATCTGCAGGTAAGCGGTATGAACTTATGTAAGTGGTCGAAAGTATCTGAGAAATGGTTTATGGAACACTTTCGATGCACATATGCTTAGACGTGTGAATGTGTGTGTGTGTGTATGCGCGTGACTCTGTGGCAACGCACTCAACTTGGCTGAGTTGAGCAAATGCATACAAATGGCGGCGTTGGCAACATTGGTGTCCTCGCTGTCGTTGGAGGCGCGTTGCAGGGCATCGACAGGTATAGGTACTAGATGCTACATACTAAATTGGTTGCATGCAAAATGGCGGCGCTTAACTGCAACATGTGTATTTTGTGTAGCATAAGTTTAGGCAGTGATGTGAAAATATGCACATAGCCAACAATATGTTGTGTCTTAGAAACGGATACTTGCTCATCATAAACAGGGTAGCAACAGAAGCAGATAGTTAGCTGCACAGTGGTACAAAACCATGCAAACTGTAGATTGCATTTAAGGCGCTGCAATTCCTGTGTACACCAATGAAATAAACTAAGTGCTACCTGTTATGCACGACTCCAGCTGTTAGTGTGTTTGCCAGAGGTCATAAATTCAATTTGGCTAACAAACACGTTACAAACTGGCACTAGCCGGCAAAGATTGTGGCCACTCTTGCCCCGCTCACCGTAACCCTTAACTGACATCAGCAGCAGCAACTGCAAACTTGTTTGGCAGAGCAATTTTTCATGCAAGCAAATTGCAGTTGTATGTTGTTTGCATGTGGCTTTCTGGGTTGTTTCATTCAAAAAATCAGATCTAAATGCAGAACCTAAACTAATTAAGATGATTAAAATCTTTTGTTGGTTAGACTTTGGTGCTACAGTTTTGGCTAGAATTGGCTATAAATGGGAAAATTGTGAAGAAAGTGCACTGAACTGGGCTCAAAAGAAACTTTTGCTGTAAAATTTGATTTCAAATTTAATTGAATTTAATTTTGTTGTTGTTGGTAAATAACATTTTTTAGCCGCTGCCGAAATAAGCTGTAACAAAGAGTTGCCAAAATAAACTTAAAATACAAAAAAAAAATACAACCATAGAAAAGAAAAATAAACAATGGCAGCAACAAATATCCGATTAAATTATGTTCAAAGTCAAAAGTACAGACAAAGTGGCCAACAAAATGTGCAAGACTTTTAGTTGCTCGGTTGGCTGGAGGAGTGGCAGAGGTGGGCGTTAGCTTTCATTGCAGCAAATAAGAAAACTTCCCACGCAGACATACACATGCCAGTTTCACATGGTTGGGATACAAAGCAAACTAAGCACATGCACTGAGAGAAATGTTGTCTACCAATAGGTACTGACTTGGGCGCAAGGCTGACTTGTATGACGTCACGTAAATCTGTTATTACGCTCCAGTAGTATTAGCGTCTACAGGAGGGTGAGAAGCTTGGCTTTCGGCGCCACACAATCAATGATGCCATCAAGAGTATTATAAACGAAGTTTTCTAAATCTTGCGATTTAATAGCTTTGCATAAGGTGTTTCGGTCTAGTTGACAGTTCTTGTTACGAAGCTAAAAATTCACATCGAGCATAAATTTCGTGGATTGAGTCAAATTATAAATGGCAAAGCGTCCTCATGATCATCTACATTTTTATATAAAACAAAGTGGTCAAAAAGCAAAAATTTCATACTTCTATAATTTTGACTACTCTGACACCAACTCCTACAATCCTGCTTGATTCTCACATTGTTATATCTGATTCCCAGATTTGGCAGCTAATCGCAAACAAATCTGTAAACAACATTTGAGTTGATTGCCCTATAACTACTTAGCAGTGAAACAATGAAGCGATCATACGTAAGGTTAACGAGTAACATGAGATTGAAATCACGAACTTTTTCAAATACCCATAATTCAAAAACGATGCTTGGAAATCCAAAACGGTTTCCGGAATTGAAATCAGCGACCCCAAATTTATCGGAAAAACTGTGTTTTAGCTATAGAACTTTCATTGAGTTCAAAGTTGTTGCATAGTGTAATCGCTGCTTGACTCTGTTCCCTTTTCTTGTCTTCTGATATTTCTTAAGTCTAAAATGAGAATGCAATTGTTGGCCTTCTGCTTATTGATATCAGGTGATCTACGTGTCTGCAATTTAAATAAGCTTAAGTTCCATCTTTAGGTTCTTCTATAAACAATGTAAACACATCCCTTACTTTACTTTCCAGCAGCAGTTACTGCAGTCGATTGCTTGGATGCCTTCGATCCGTGTGTGAGAAGAATTAATTGAGGGCGGTCAAGGCCGCACAGTGTGAGTTGCAGGCAAACCCAAAGTGTGTATATAGAATGATAAGAAATGTATAAAATTAATGAATGTTTCATTTGAAGGTGTAACATAAGAGGATTATGACGCATCCAGTACAAAAGGAGCGTGTCGATAAAACGACATAACGACTGTTCCATAAGCTGCCACAATTTTTGGGTGTTGTGGAAACGGAAGATCAACTATGCCTTGCTAAAGCTGTTTTATAAATTTTCACAACTAAAAATCAATGAAAATGCTATGCGAATAAATTTGGAAAATTTTTAATTAATCTATTGGGTCATTATTTCAAAATTAGCTAAGCTATATTCGAGAAAAAACTGCGTTTATACCATAGACCATGGCAAAGAAGGGTGGAGCACAACAGCTGCAGGCTGATATTCAAACTGACGAGGACTTGGAAAAGTTCTTGGATCGTCCGGGCTTAATTAGTAGGTCGTTTAGTTGGCTACACATTGTATGTACAAATTCACGTGTTTACTTGCAGTCCTTGATGTGTACTCGGAATGGTGTGGTCCTTGTCTGGGCATGGTTGGAGTTTTGCGCAAAATTAAGCTCGAAATTGGTGGTGATAATATGCACCTAGCAATTGTAAGTAGCTGCATAACTTTGAGAATAATAGTCTTAATTTAGTAAATCACTCCAAAATTAGTGCAAATCGGACACGATCAAAGCATTGAGTCGATTTCATAAGAAAAGTCAGCCGACATGGCTTTTTGTCAATGTAAGTAAAAGAATGGCTTCAAAAATGTTTTAAATAAGAACCGACTTTTTAGAACCGAAGAGCGGTAAACATAATGTACGGAACTAACGTGCCAAGAATAGTTTCAACGATAGAAAAAGAACTGGAGAAAGCACTACAAAAGGGACCACGCCCCAACTATGCCATTTCGGAGCTGCAACCTATAGAAGTGGAGCAATTGCGTATCAAAACGGAAGCCGTTGAGAAAGTTGAGAGAATTAGGCGTGAAATACAGGAAAAAAAGCGCTTAGATTATCTTAATTATTGTACAGATACGATTATGGAAAATATACCGGATATAGGCGTATCTGTGTTTGGGCCACAAGTTAATCGAGATATGTTCAAAAAACTGCAGGAACCCGCGGATGCACTGAAAATGCAATGCAAAGATCGAAAAACAGTATTTACTACATTGAAAGACTTCGAGACCGTAAACTATGCATGTAAGAATCCATTGCCGAAAGATGTGCTCGAGCAACTGGATGGCAAGGAGTTGCTCATGTGTTTCTGGAAAGTGGATGAAAGTTTAGGCCCTGTACCGCATGTACTAGCCACATATGCTCATGAGCTAACAAAAGAGCGCGTGGGTCCACCAGATGAGTTACACGAGACAGAACATCCAATACCACCAATTATAACAACTTTAAAACTCAAAATTGAGATTGAACTGGAAGGTAACTACGCTTTGCTATAGACTTTAAAAACTACTATTATATGCTTTAAACTCGCTCTACAGAGGGCGAAACATGGGTGGAGGAAATAAGCTCCTCTGAAGAGGAGCGCAAGGCTAGGGAAGCTGAGGAGTTGGCCAAAGCCAAAGCTCATTCCATTGCTTCTTTTGAAGAAGGTGAAGAGGAGGTTAGTGAAGAGCAAGAAGCGACGGAAGCGACGGCAATGCCAGCCATGCCAGTTGACATGGGCTTTGGTATGGACTTAGATGCGGGCTCTGAAGAAGAGGAAGTATTGCCGGAGGACTTAGCTCCCACGAAATTGTATCGTATTAAAACTGTCAAAATACCGCCTGTTTGGATACCCAATAATCGTCGAACTCATGCTGCCTTAATCTATACGTTCTTCCGTGGACAGACAACAGGATTTTTGCCACCAGATCCGAAACCAGAGCCACCTCATCTTATAATGGCTTTCGAGGCCTCGAAGCGCCGTGCTTTACTAAGCGCCATTGAAATGCACAGGGATGATGTACCTCTATATGGCTACTTCACTACAGATGTGCCCAATAAAGCCCAGCTTATTGCTGATTCCACAGGCAGATACGAGGCTACGCAACCACATCCGTAAGTAGCTCTATAACTTGGCAACTCGTTCAAGTCATTAATTCACTCTTTCTTTGGCAGCAATGATAAACTGGTGCTTAAGGTTAACAAGGTTCAATCTAATATGATGCTTTCTTTGGTTGGATTCTCGCCCACCTACGTTAGTCCTAATGTCAACGTTGGACGCGAAGAGGCATTGCAGTTCTTCCCAGAGAATTATCAAATGAGTCCAGAAGTAATACCCGAAGCTGTTCAAGAAAAGAAAAAGAAAAAACCAAAGAAGGTAATCTAAGCCGTATAATGATTTTTATGTTTTTAATAATATTGCTCTGTTGATTAAAAGGTGGAAGAGGCAGCCAAGACAGAGCCATCACCAGAGCAAGTCGCCGAAGCTGCAGTGGCACCTCCTGTTGTTGATGCGGACGCTGCGCCGCCAGACGCATCCGCTGCTCCTGCTCCTGTTGAAGGAGCGCCAGCTGAAGCACAACCGCCCACAGAAGCAGCACCAGCAGCAGCAGCTGAAGCAACCGCAGAGGCTCAGCCAGCTGCAGCACCGGCTGTAGAGGCTCCACCAGCTGAGGCGCCACCAGCTGAGGCACCACCAGCTGAGGCACCACCAGCTGAGGCTCCGCCAGCTGAAGCACCACCAGCTACAGAAGCACCACCTGCAGAAGCGTCAGCAGCAGAATAAATAGCTAATGTGGCAAATTTTTGTTTCACAAAATTAAATAATTTGTAAAATTTCTTGTACAAATACATCTTGATATTATAGTAGAACTATATGCTTGAAAATGCCACGTTTAGGGACGTGTGTAGATAGTCGTTCCCTGTGGGCAAAAAGTTTGTGAAACTTTGTGAGGAGAAGGATAACATATTCATGTACATTTGCCATGTTGAGGTCATGGTGAAAAGTACCGATCACAATGATCAAACGCAAACATCATCGTTATGTCTTTGCAACGAATATTCGATGCATCTTTCTGATAACAAACGTAGTCTACTATTGTGGGAAGTTGGGAGGCACTCAGTTTTCTACTTTTTATTACTATAACAATACAAGTTCTGATTCTGGTACTCTTTCTTAATAAGCGAATATCGATAATTTAATTCACTCAAAAGGTAAAGATCAATCGAGATCCTTTTTTCGAATGAACCCTTCAAGCTCAACGCTTTTAGAAGCCTTGTGAAAGGGACTGCAAGCCAGATTCAAACCATAATAAATCAAGCTTAGATATTCGGCTATTTTTGCTTTTTGTAGAGGACAAAGGGCCGCACCTCATTTCATATTTTGAAGCAGACCCCAAATCTTTTTCACTTATATGTAGGTTGAATTAGAAACTCGAAAGATTTACTGAAACCGCACCCAACCCGTAAGTGGGAAACAGCGCTACGCACTTTACAAAACAGATGTGGCTTACGTTAGTTTACTATCGAAATTCGCTACATTTTCTCTCAGTGCACTTACAGCGCGCGCTCTCTGGTCAACAAAATAAATCAAATAATTCAATTTTAAGCTAAACTTATTTTCGTATTAAAAATGAAAATCAAATAGAAGATAAAAAAGGATCAAGCTATGCCACGCAATGCCAGTGACCAGAATCAGCACCAGGAGCAGCACTGTAACCAGGACCTGGCAGTTAGCTTAAGTGCGGAGGGTTACAATAAAGAGGGCGACAGCTTTAGAGGCATGGCAATGGCACCGCATAAAACTGCAACCGCATGTCGTCTACGGTCTTTCCAACTCTCTCTTCCTCTCACTTGTAGCAACTGTACTCTTCCCAACTATTGCTCTATTCCTCTGTCACTCACTGTATGTTTGAAAGTCATATCCTTTAGCCATTTTCGGAGTTGTTGGCCACTAACCTCACTCATATCGCATTGTGCCAGTGTCTCCATTTCTCTTGCCCGCACATCCTCTTCCGCACCGCTTTACTGCTCTTTCTCTTAATCTGTCTGTGTGTGTGTGTGTGTGTGTGTGTGTGTGTGTGGGTGTGTGTGTGTGTCGAGTACAATAAAATTGTTTGTCGTTGTATGAAAACCAAAAATGGTTCGTTTCTAGTTGCTCGTTTCGTCTTTAGATTTATGCATTTGGCGTCTGGTTCGGAGACTAGCCAAGTGCAGTTAGTAGCAAAGTAGTTTACTTTGCTGCAAATTGCATAAAAGTTGTGAAGCAACTTTATATATATATATATATATTTACTAGTATGTATTAAGAAACTATATATATATGTATGTATGTGTGTTTAAGTCTGCCAAATTGTAGCCGCTTAGTCTTTGAGCGGCAGCAACTTGAAACTTTAGTTTTAGATTCAAGCCAAAGTCAAAATCAATTAACATTCTAAATCGCTATGCCTATATGAGTGTGTTTTTGTCTGTGTGTTAGTATCCTGACTGCACGCAGTTTTGCGGTTGGCGCACAGCTGTTTTCAATTGCAGACCCTGGGCATCATTTATATTGGCTTTTATTACACATACGCCACGTGGTGCCGGCCAAGTGCAAGCCCACGACACTTGGTGCTGTTACTTTTTGTTGTTTTTTGCACGGCTTTTCATAACTCAAACAAAGCAACAAACAATGCCCGAAATGAATAAATGTTTCTTTGCATTGTCTGTTGATATATAAATATTTATATATACATCTCTTGTAGTAATAAAACAGAAAAACAGAACAGAAGAAAAAAATGGTTGCCAACATCAAAAACGGAAATAAAATTTTTCATAATCGAAAACGTGACTGTAATTTGGAAGGCGGACTGCCAACAGCATAGCAAAATTGGTAATACGCTCTCAGTCCCTCTCAGCTATATAGTATTTATTTATATATTTATGGTATTTTTTTTCAGGGTTTGAAGCGCTTGCTGCTCGACATTTCGTATCCGTTGGCTTTTGTTTGAATGAAAATGCGATTTTTCTTTTATGATTGGCATGTGTTAATAAATTTTCAAGGCCCACTAGACCAATGCTGACAGTGGGACTGAGAGGCACGTTGCCATTGTGTGAAATCTGACACGTGTTTGCAAGTTGTGATGTGAGATGATTTGGAATGTGGGAGTGTGAGTGTGTGTGTGAGTGTGTGTGTCTGTGTATATGAGCGATAGATAGAGCGATAGTGCTTGACAGTGTTGAGTATAGTAGTGTGAGTGTGTTGATGGCTGCTGCAAATTAACTCACACTAATTTTGTGGTTCATTGAGCAAAGACAGCAGGGGAAAAATACTGAAGATTGAGTTTGAGCTGGAGTTCAGACATTGGAGACTAGTTTAATGGGCTCGATGGTCACTCAAACCATCTGTCAAGTTGCTGACATCAGTTTTCTTTTTACGTCACAGTTGACACTATTTTGGGTTTACGCACGCTTGATTCTTCAATTTCTCTAACCGATTATGGGACACAGTGCTTAACGTGCTTAAAAACTACACAATATCCTTGGTTTCTTCCTAACTTTCCAGCGTCAAGTTTGTCTAGCTGCAATCTATACATACCCAGTATTCGAACTTATTTTGATGTCATCATATAAGTAGAAGTTGACTGTTAGAGATATTCTTTTATGAAAGTCATTAGTAAGTTAGGTTAGCTTATTCGGCCTGACATACTTAGGCCGACCTCAGCGCGTTGTATGACTGCAAGGATCTCCCACTGCTTTGCGGATAAAGTGACCTAACGCCAAAAGGAGGACCAACGAAATGGAAAGCTCAGATAAGCTACCAAGGAAGTGTCTACCCAGGTGATTGAGCCTTCTCTTGCAGAGGGTCGTACTTGTGCAGATTCGTTTCCCCCTCTTCCTCGACTCAGCAGCTTCTGCAGTGTTCGTTGAGAGAACCATGGTGCATGGTAAGTCCAGTAAATCCTCGAAATGCCTGGAGCAAATTTCTTATCTATATAAGAAAAGCTGAAGTCCGCTTAAGGAGCACGCTATAACTTATTGAATACAGTCGTGTTTCCGAAGTGGCGGTACACACTTTTACCGGTTTATTAACACTAAAATAAACTCAAATGACAGCCAGCTTTTTGGCGCTGCACCTTTGGCTTGGTCTCGTCGCAAATTGCCTTGGACTTGCAGCTTTACGGCTTTTTACAGACTCGCTTTGGCTTTGGGCAGTCCGGCTTGCTCTCTTTTCCTTCCCGTATAAGGCTCTTTCCTTTCTTGGGGACAAAGCGAATCGTTACCTACTGTACTGGCCATAAGTAAAGCATTCCTCCTCCAATCGGTGATATCAAAGTTAGTTTGTGATCTTATCAATATATTTACCAACCTCAACAAATAAATAAATAGAAAAAGGAAGAGTAGCTGCGGAGTTTGAATTGAAAAAAAAATATAAAACCCATTTGACTAACGTTTGATACTTCATGCCAAATTAACTTAAAACGTTTTTCGCATACGCAAATAAATTGAGGGCCTAAAAACATTTTTGATATATGTTCATTTATAAAATTTGCCAATTTTATCAGCCTGTGGTTCTAGTTTGTACGTTACATAAACGACAACAACAACAACAAATGGCGTAGAAAGTCGTATATATTTATTTATATATATTCATTTCTACATTTAGATTCATTCATCGCACTTAAATGTTCACATTCATCAAACATTTGACAATTTTATCTACACTTTTCGCTGTCCATGTAGCACTCAACGGTTGCCCCGCAGCACAGCAGCGCCCCCTGTTGGTCGTCGGCGCAGGCATGACGGTTGTCCTTTTGCCTTTTAAGCGGTTATTCTGACCGCTTCGATGGTTGTGCTGTGTTGGTCCAAAAAAGTAAATTTATGCCATTTCCACTGCCAGGAAATGCGTGTTTAGCAAATGTTTTTAAATTGTATAACGAAAATTTATGACAGACGACGACGCGTCGTTGGGAGGAAGGTAAAAATTGCATGTTCAAATTCGTTTACCAATTTTATTTTTTATTTTTTGGGTGCCAACAAAATGTTTCTGAAAATGGTCAGTGTGGGACGAAATGGACGTGGAATGGGGCATAAATGGTCATTTATTTTGTCTGTGTTGGTGTGTTTTGTGGGTGTGCAGCATTTCAATGAGCAATGCAAATAAATTAAAAATATACAAACAAAAAAAGAGAAGCCAGCAAAATATTGATGCTCTTTGTAGCTTTTTATGTCTAAAACGCTTCTTGTTGTTGTTTTTTTTTTTGTGGTGTGTACGTGACGAAATGCAGTAAATAATGTGGGTTAAGTCAAGTGACGTTGTTGCTGTTGTTGTGCTTGTGGCGACCACTTAACGAAAAATATGTGCCACGTTATATAAATTATCGTAGATGCCATTTCATTTGACATCGGGCTAATGCGGCGTATGCGCAATGCTTGGCAAATGCAAAATGACATAAGAAACAGAGCAGAGACAAGTGAATAATGTGACACAAGGCGCGTTATCTTGAGTTGGAATTAAAGACGCTGCGGTTACTACGGTTTTTGGCTTGTCATGCAGGACTTGCTGACTTTCCGGAGGATGAAGTTGGGCCTACAAAATGCGGTTTGATTTTGCTGATAAATGTGCATAAACCGCTTAATTATTCAAGGCGGCCAATGCATTTATAGGTACAGGGCGTAATAGGGTTGCTGTGCAGTGGTTAGGCGCTTTGTAGATTGAGGTGAAGCTAGCCGCAAGCTTATAAATGAGCTGAAACTGGGCCTAAACTGTCTTTTGTGGTGCAAAAGTGAGGTCGGGGCGTGGCACATTAATCAGCTGCGCGTTTGGCTAAGAAGACTAGAGGGTAATAAAGAACAGCAGCGACAACACTGGCGCAGCCTGGCTGCTGCTAAGGGACACACTGACACAAAAGTAAATAAACGCACACACACACACACACACACACACACACACACACACACACACACACACACACACACACACACACACACACACACACACACACACATACGAAGAGAGACCCTGCACGGAAATCAAACAAACAATTATGACACATAAAGAAGAGCAAACAGTTGTAGCAAAATGGAGGCAATGGGGAACATTTGAGTTGTTGTTGTCTCTGCTGTTGTTGTTGTAGGCAGTGCAGCAATGTTCACTTCCTTGTGTGTGTGTGAGTGTGAGTATGAGTGGGGCATATGCTGCGCCTGCTAGAGTTGCCAGACTAGACTGAAGCGTTCATTCATTCATTCATTGTTTGTCTGATGAGCACCCCAGGGGCATCTAATGCTATTTTTATGGCAATTTTATGTTTGCTTATATGAGTGTGTGTGTATCTGTGTGTGTGTGTGTGTGTGTGTGTATCTGTGTGTGTGTCAACATGCATTCGCACATAATAAAGCCAAAGATAATTGCAGTGAAAAATAGAAAGTTCTTGCTGTTGTTTCCCTGCTCTGTATACAAAGTAATAATACGAGTGTAATTATTATACGCCAGCGTGCAATGACTTCTTCTTTTCACTGTATACGAGCGTGAGTGTGAGTGTGTGTGTGCGTGTGTGAGTTACTGTGCGTGTGTGGAGCCACGCGTTTTGTGGAGCAACAATCGGTTGGAGCCAGCTCATAGCTCACATTGCAGCCATCATGCGTTTGAGTTTTATGCCGCCTGTAGCAGACATACATATGGTATATGCTATTCCCGCCACATTTTGCATCTAAAACTACACCACTGAACAAATTATTAGACTCACTTAACAATAATAAGTAATGAGCACATTTTACTGGATTTATTGGAAGTTAAGAGAAGTATTGTAAAAAAAGTTTGTTTATTTGTGTGAATACCAATACTTAAGCAGGAAAGTTTGTCATTTTAGCTATGAGAGTGATTTGCGCATATTAGTCTCGCTCCCTTAGGCTTTTTAAAAATTTAAGAAACCACGTCAGCAGAGTAAGCTTACCTTGTATTCTTATATCATGGGCAAGAAGGAAGAAACCAATATAGTGCCATCGATAGTGTCAAATCTTTTCGAATCGATGATAGTGCTATCGATAGTATCGAATCTTTTCGAATCGATGGTACTATCGAAGCGTTTTCCTGAAACTATCTGGAAAGACTGTATATTTAAATAACAAAAACTCTATATGTTATATTTAATCGCATCAACGTGTCACTTAACTATAAAGAGACTTCATTGGTTATATATCATTACAAAACTCTTACGGTGTATTGTATTTTTTTTAAGTAATTAAAATCTCTGCGATTTCCCATGTTTATAAAGCTGAGCCCAGTGTATAATTTGCTTTTGGTTCTTGAATCGGTTTTTTTAAGGCCTTACAATACGCATATAGTCTGGACTGCGAACCGCAGTAGCTTCTTGTAAGGCTCGGTTGACATGGACAGATTTAATGTGTGTTTGGGATTAGGTTTAAAAGATGGTTTGGATGCAGCAATAATTTAAGATTTTTTGTTTGAATATTATTTTTGCAAATCATTTCAATACTTTACTCTTTTCAAAATTTACTTGTCAAAAAAATACGTTTTTTTTTAATTTTGACTTTTCGGGAAAATACATTTTTTTTATTTTTATTTTAATTCAAATATATTTGGTTGATGTCATTAAAATTTTATGGTTTTCCGCTGCTCGAAATAACTTACTTGTTCATGTTTCCGAAAACTGAAAATTTTAAGTTCTGCCGCGAGTTTAGCAATTGTAAAGAAATTTAAAGCTTACAATTTGTATCCCAAGATATGATTTCAGAGTAAATAATATCGTAGCATTTCGAATTCGATGATAAATTTAAAAGTTAAACAGAGTAATAAATAGCAAAGCCGATATGTAAAATTTTGTGAAGCAGAATGATGTTGAATCGATATTTCGAATATTATCAGTACAATATTACAATAATAAAAAATGGGTTACCATAGGACGATTGGCAGTTGTGAAACATTCAGCTGTGCGTATAATGTGGCGCCATCTAGTGTGCACATATGCAAGCGCGAAAGCAACAACAAACTATGATAAGCATTTTCTTCTATTCGCCCTCACTGCACTACACAAAACACGAAGTTCTACGTACAGCTTCTCTCACACAACATAACACCACCAAGCGAGCGTAGTAACCTTTTTGGGCTCACCCAAATAAGCTCGATGTACAGTTTCGCCAGAGGAAATTTCGGACTAAACATCTGTCGATTGTTTCGTTTACGTTTTCGAAATATATCACCTAAAGATCAGCGCTAAGCAGTGGTCGTTTTGGTGCATCTATTGTGCCGAACAGTGTTGTACAACTGCAAACGAGTGTTGTGTACGTGCGAGTGTGTTTGTGCCCGTGCGTGCTTCCTGTTCTAACAATATATATATTTTTTTCTTTCTATTTTGCTTTTTAGCATTTAGCAGTATGCAAAACGTGGGTGTTCATTTGCCTGCGTTTTGCGTACAAAATGACCGACTTTCTATTGTGTGTGTGTGTGTGTGTGTGCGTATCACATGTGCATGTGTGTGTTTTTGGCTCCAATTTCATGCAGCTGCGTTTATGAGTTTGCATGTCTGCCAAATGTACAGCCCCTACTGTACACTCATCCCCCCCCGTACCCCTACGGCTATGCAGCTGCCAACACTTTCAATTGTTTTCAACAAAAGTGTCTGACAATGAGTGAAGTGAAGTTTTTATTTTTTTTGGTTCTATATAGTATTTGCCGTAGCATACTTTTGAGCGCATTTACAAATTCTAAATTGCTGACGTATTATGCGCTTCCGGTGTGGAGTATGCAAGGAGCAAACTGTGAAAAGCGGAAAAATGTATGAAAATTGAAATGTTTTAATGAAAATTACGATGCGTTCTGTGGCTTTTTTTCTTCTGCTTTTCCGTCTTCTTCGTGATTGTTGCCTGCTGCTTGTCAAGCAAATGCACAGCCAGACACACAATTAGACATTCAAAGTGCTAGTGAGTCAGTCAGATTGTCAGTCATTCATTCAGTGAGTTAGTCACTCACTCACTCAGTCAGTCAGTCAGTCAGTTTAGCTGCATGCCGAGCAGTTTGTAATCTAATGAAACATTTAAATTATTTCCTACGCTTGCCAGCTATAGCTTGGCATAAAGAAAAGTAATTTGTATGCTAAATAGGTACTGCTGCCTGGTACTGGGAACTGCTAACTGGGTACCAGCTCTTGGCAGGCTCACTATTTCGCCTCCTGACTGCCATCGCCTCACATTTACATGCTAAATAGATGCTTGACTAAAGCCGTTGATGATGACTATACACTCAAAGACACTCGAAGTCTCGGGAACTCCGTCTGGTTCCCACATGAGGCTACGCCATTGTCAGATTTGGCTGCTTTCTTGCCGCTGGTCCTGCTGCTGTTATTTAAAAGCCAAAACCAAAATAAGCCAAGAACACAAATTTGATTTGGCTAGCTGGCTGTAATTGAAACGTTAAATAATAATGTGAAGCCTGTGGAGCGTAACAGATTCAATCGCATCATGAATATTCCGGAGACAAGAAGTTACAGCAATTAGCAAGGAGCAAAACAAGGCAAATCAAATCATTAGTTAGGTTTGTGACTAAGTGCACTGAGTAACAAACCACAAAGCGAAACGTGTTGGTCGAAATGTGGGAGAGTTTCACATTTTCAATGTTCTACAGATTAAGCAGTGTATGATAAGCAGATCAGGACGCTAACACCATGTACTATCTATTATTCAACGTATGGGTCACATGTCCGAAACGAACTTTTTGTTTCAAAAATGCATTCATTTCAAACCAATATGAATAAACATATTGCCGGATTTGAAATCAGTGAAATAAAATTTCACGAAACAGTTGTGTTTGAAGACCTTTTTTGTTTTTTTAACTAGCGATAGTACGAAAACCCTACTAGAAAACGCAAAGTTGTTGCCAGATTCAAAATCACATTCACATTTGCTAGAAAAGGTATGATTTAGTCTAGCGCCTTTATTCGAGGGCAAATTTGTTACCAAGTGCAATCCGAAAAAGCAGTATCCGTAGAATTCAGCTTATTGAAAAGGCAGCAACGCATTCCATTCGAGCATTTCATATATTTAGTTTATGCCGAGCCACGTCTTTGCATTAACTTATTCACGTCTTTGCTCAAATTTTGGACCTTCCTCTCCTCGGGTTCCTCCCACTTCCAGAGTAAAAGCTTCAAATCCTGATGTTTGGCTTTGGTGTTGATATTGAGATCTATGGAAATGATTGAATGGCATATGTGTAGTATTTTTCAATGGATTGCTGTAAAAGATTCACTTCTCATCTCCAGTTGCGCATCCGATGGGCACTACTGTTCTTGCAGGCAAACGATTGGTTCAAGTTACCCGAACAGCCAGAAGGGAAGTACATCGGTACGGTAACAGTCTAAATGAGAAATGTATATAGTATACTCACAACCCTAAAAATAGGGACTGTTGAATTCAAAAGTATGTCACGAATGATTAAAATTGAATCGATAAAAGTTATCAAAAAGTTTCGTGTTTTATTTGCATTTTCGTCTAAACCATTATAACTTCTTAATTTTTGATCCAATTTGCTCATTTTATTGTTGCAAATAGAACTTCTGATTCAAGAAAAATCTTGTAAAAAAATATTTTGGCAAAAGGTTATTGTACTTAAGTAAAGAGATAAATTGTGGCCTTTTTTGCAAAATTTCAGGCACGAGTGATTTTTGAGGTCTGTGGCCAAAAACTCATGGGTCAAATAGAAAAATGGGTTATGAAAGTATTGTGGTGGCATATATCAGCTTTAAATTTAATAAAGAATTAAGTTGATACTTTATTTGACAATAGAGATATAGCGGTTTAAAATTCTCAAAAATACCGAAAATACGAAATTCCGGAAACTTGAGGGTGACAGGATAAAGCTGAGTTTAGGGATCACCAATCAGAGTTCTTGAATATTAAAAAAGTTTGGGTTTTGTAGACTATTGTCATTAATAATTGTGAAAAACTGGATAGTACCATCCGAAATAAAGCCTTTTGCCGTATCACTGGATGTCTAAGTAAGTTCGCGGTTCGACCTTGCATCGTGACTTGAAGACTTTTATGCTTTTCCTCAAAGTCAACTGAAACCGGCTGGTTAATCCTACATTCCATGAGACTCCTACTAGAAAGCTCAAGAGGTTTCTAATCTCTATTCCGGTCACTCCTCATAGACAACGCCACAGCTTAGGTTACAAAGACAGTTCTGTCTCGTGAATACAGAACATTTTAAGATATGATTGATTTTTCTATCATTTGGAGAAAATGAACAGACTCTAAGTTTATTATAGGATATACTATTGCAGTCCTGGCTGGTAGCTCAAATATAAGTTAACGGCATTGCGGAACAATTTCTTGTAAGATATTTCCTATCCATATTTCAAGAGTATATGTCTGTCGTAGCAAGGTTGTCTGTTATAAGCTTCAAAAGTCTTATAAGTAAAAAATATTTATAGTTGAAAAGCAACCTTCTAAAAGCAACAAGTAAGTGCAAAAACGGCTTCATAGCAAAAATAAATACTTATAAAGATCATTCAACTATTAATGCTTTGACATGTTGATTCGTAGAATAATACTCTAATGTCCTTGTCGTTTTACGCATATTTTTTGCTTACTAACTCCTTTGCAGCTGCTCATCTCTTTTATGCCAAAGCATACACATGGCGTATACGTAATGCACACAAAGCCATATGCAATATCTTCTATAAAGCTGAGCAAATTTAACAGAAGCGCCTGCATCAACAGCATTAGCATTGATATGCAGTAACAGTAACAGCAGAAACTACAACAACAGTTGCAAGTTACCAACTACCAATAACATAAGCATTACCATCAGCATCAGCATCATCGTCATCATCATCATCATCATCTTCGCTCTAAGCCATCATTAGCCCCCAGTAAAAACTGCTGACTGCCTGTGAAAACCCAAAACCAAAGCACATTCAAGTTGTTCTCTCAGTAGAGAAAACTATTCAACTGGCTGCATGGATGTCCTTCGGTCTGTCTAGCTGTCTCAAGGACTGTCGAACTGGCTGGCTACACATGCCCTGCCAATTTGAAGTTGAATTTGAAGGCAGCAACGGCTCATTGACAGTCATAACGCCGAAAAGCGTCTCAACTTGAACTAATTTGTGCGCAATTTACAAGCGAAGAAACGACAACAAAAAATAGAGTAGAGTAGAGACTGAGTAAAGGGTATTACGTAGATGGAGGTGAAATGAAATCAGTATGGAAAGCACTTTTACTTAAGCGTAAAACTTTTCTTTCACGTTGATTTTCCAAGTTGCCAAGAACTCGGCACTACAGCGTTAATTTTGCCACTTCTCTGAGTTCTCGAGTACGGGACACTTTGACTAGACAAGATTCCCGAATTGATTGCTACAAATTTTTCAATACGTTCAAATGTTGCTGAAGACTGGTTTTTGTAACTTTTCCACTTCGGTTTTTTTTGTTTAAATTGCATAAACGGAATTGGCCAATTGGCTGGTATGTGGAAATATTATGGCTTGTAATCAAGATGCCATGCACATGGGAAGAGAGAGCGTTCTGTTCGGATTGAAGTTCGGGGGGCAATAATTAGCCTCCGCTTGTTTTGAAGCTGGTTTAATTTGGAACAAAAGTAATATGAGTCAATGTCGGAGCGGAAATAAATCTACTTGTAAGTCAAAAGCAGTGAAGCGGACACTTTTTAATTCGCTCTCTTGGGTTTTCAAGCTTTTTGCATATTCTGCCATTGGAATTTACCACATAAATTTTTTCGGACTTCAGGAAAAATCGTACCATAGATGAAAACAATTTTAAGTGTCAGGTCTATCGGTATTAATTCTTGGCTAAACTTTTGAGTTTTAGACATTGGCAACTTATAATTTTGAACTCTTTACACAATTTAAAAATTAATTTCTAAACTTTTGTATAAAGCTAGGGGACTCCGCTACCTGCTCGCTTCGCTTATGAACCAACATGCTGTTGGAGGTAGGCAGGTCCTAACGAGTATGAGTTCTCTTCCTATTCGCTTTTCTCACCTCTTCCCCTGCATCTACCAGTTCCCCTTTCCTCTTCCTATCTTTGCATTTTCACGGTGTTTCTTAAATTTTTGTGCATTGAGACTGCATTATTCTATATTTGATCTTCAGATCGGCAACGTAATGCCTGTCGAACACTTAAAGTTCAATATCGAAGAATTCGATTTATAATCCTCGAAGCAATATTAACTTATTCTCAAATTGAATAAAAACATTGAAAACGTTGAATTCTTACTATAAACCAGCGAAATCCAAGACAAAATTACAAAATATGAGCTGACGACTGAACAATAACACAAAATTGAAACTTCTTTAATATTGAATAACTCTGATGGATGTTCTTGTTTAAGCAAGTTTCGCGAATTAACGATATGTCAATTGAAATATCAGCGTGTTTCTTTTTCCGATTTGAAAGTAATGCAAGCCACTACGAGTCTTATATAAGCTGTTTTTTTTATTTCACCCATTAGCCTTTGGCCAAAGTTCTTATTATTCTTAAAATTTAGGCTAAACGGTTAGAGAATGCAGAAGTTACAATGGTTTAAAAATAAATGCAAAAAATCAAGTACCTCATCGATAACATTTTTTTCTCAGACGTGATTTACTTTTGAGTAATGTTCAGAGTTTTTGAATATGGAAGACAGTTGTGTAGTGATTTTATAATATAAATTATTGTTATTATATTATAATATGTTTTCGGTTTTCCGGCAACTTTTCCCAATTTGAACTTCGGCAAGCATTTTTTCGCAAACACTTAGCAACTTAAACGCCGTAAAAAGTATTCTAGGACAAAGACGAAATCAATTAAAAAACTTTAAAATAAAAATTAAAATCGGACAACATGTAGAATTATATTGCAATTCATAGTTCATTTTCTATTAATGGCTTAAATATCTGACAATTTTTTGGTTGGGATCGACTTTGCTTCGGTTTACCGGTTTAACCGGTTCGTATACAAAAACCAATGAGCCTGAAAATAATAGAATGGAATCCTGGACGGTAAAAAAATGAAATTTTATTGCTGATGTGCCTAGTTTTTGCTCTTTTTCAATTTCCCAACTCGACTCAATGAAACGGCCAAGTCTTCCACTCTATTACTTTCATGCTCATACCAAAAATAAGAAGTGGGAGCTAGAAACAGATTGTGTTGTCTATTGTTTCACTTTATATGGTACCAGCAGAAGCACAGCAATTGCAGTGTATCGCAGAGGTTTAAGGAATTCTATGTTCCATGCATTTTAAATTTTGAAAATATATTTACTCCTTCGAAAGTTATGAAAGTTGCCGAAAAGAGTCAGATAGCCCCATTGTGCGACGTAAATGATAATGCTTCGCAGAATGACGGAATGCAAAGAACAACATGAAAATATATTTAAGCTTGCAAAAAAATATATTTGCTGTTACCTTTCGGTTATTCCGGAAAAATTTAACGGTTAACGGTTTTTAAAAAAAAATTATTTTGGTTACAGTTTTAAAATTCAATCGGTTGTTTTGGATAACGGTTACGGTTTGTATCCCTGCTTATTAGTGAGGTTGCTTATGAGTAAGTTCGTCCGAAAAGGCTCAAAATCAAAGTTAGAATTTAAGTATCTACTCCTTCCTTATCGTATCCCTGCTTATTAATGAGGTTGCTTATGAGTAAGTTCGTCCAAAAAGTTCAAATCAAAGTTAGAAATAAAGAATCTACTCGCTTCCTTAAATTTTCTGCACTCTTTCATGTCGTTAAAAGTGTAAATGTTGTTATTATCCATTATTCGTGGAGGATAAACATATTTGATATAACGATTCATCATGCTGTATTTAAAATATTTTAAAATGTTTGTAAAATAGCTTTGAAATAGAATAGAGTGTAAGCGAATGAAAAATTCGGTAAGTTCATGAAAAATTCGGTAACTTCTTATAAAGTATTCAAAAAAAGCGTTAATTTACAATGCATTTAATGTTACTGCGTTAGCAGTGCAGATCTGCCAACATTTCCCGTTATTTTCAACAGTTAACTGTTAACGCCAACAGTTGCTGTTAACACTGGAACAAAGTGGAATCGAAACAAACGGGCGCTCTGGCCGCACTCCCATTGGCATACCACAGCGCAACATAAGCAGCAGACCCAATCCCATTCATTAGCACGACCACGACCTTCACTTCGTGAGCGCTCGCTCTTTGGCGTGCTCGCTCCCACTCCCTCTCTCGCAGCGCTGCGCGCGCTCTTGACCAACCTCAGACAATGCGAATAAGTTTGTGCGAGCGCACAGTGCATATGTCCTTTTGGGCCAACTTAGCCGCCTCGTTTTTCTTAGCTGATATCCGGTCGTTGGCGCTGCTCGACGCCGAGCGTCGTTCCCAATCGTCCTCGTCCTGTCGTCGCGTTCGGCGGGCGTCGTGTGGCCAAAAGTAAAAACCAGGTAATAAGGAGAGCAAAGCTTTTAGTCTTGGTCGGTTATTGGTGCTGTGTGGTTGAGACGAACGCTGACTTCGAAGGCTGCCGCTCCAAAACTGCTGGAACTTCGTTCGCAAGGTTCGCGTGCGTGTGTGTGTGTGTGTGTGCGCATAAGTTTGTGCGTGTGTGCGAAATAGAGGAATAGAAAAATAAAACGAATATAGATAGAAGGCAACAAAGAATAAAGTGTGACAAAGCAAAAACAAATAACAAACAAACAAAAGTGTTCGCAATGCATTTTGGCCAAGAATTTGCCAGCTTTTTGCGCTAAATACAATTTATATAATTGCTCACAAAGGCGCGTGTTCCGCGTGTTTAAGTGATTGTGTGTGTGTGTGCGTGTGTGTGTGTGTGTGTGTGTAGCGCACATTTCGTTTGACAAATTAAAATGCATAAATTATGAATGAAAGCACCGTTACGTGCGTGACAACTAATAATTTGTTATTATTATGCACGTGGCCAACGTGGTTTGCTCTCGACTTCATAGAGTGTAACTTTATTGTTACTGCTATACGGCAAAGTATGAATACTACGGCGACTCCCTCTGCCACCTCGTCTTGTTGTTGTTTAGAGCAATGCGCGCTGCCGACAGCAGCAGCAGCAGCGACAGCGACAGCAGCAGCCGCAGCTTGAAGCCTCCTCAGCTGAGTTTGCCGCTCGTTTGTGGTTTGCATTTATTGCCAACGTCTGGGTTCTGCCAGAGTTGCCAACATTGCGGTCTCTAGCAGTTTAAGCAGCATACAAAAAGCTTACCGAAAACCTTAGCGTAAGTATGATTGAGAGTTGGCTACAGAGTACAAATTTTAAACTTACTTTTTTTTTCTCCCGCCATTTTGTATAACGAGTTTATTTTTTTTATTTATTTTTATTCATGGCATGAAGTATAAATTTGAGTAAAGTACTAAGCTGCAGTATTTTAATGGCAAGCTTATGGCAAACATATATATTTATAATACAAGTTTGGATTATTTGTCTGGCATTTCAACAAAATTTCATATTCCATTCAACTATTAGACACTAGAACTTAGTTAAACTTGATAAATAAGAAGATACACTAAAGAAAACTCATTGCTTATAGAAATGAGTACAGTATTCTTTAATTAAAATTAATACCGCTATAATGCAATGTCTAGGCCAGGTATAGGCAGCAGATATAATATTCTTCATTAAAAAAAAAAAAACATATTTAATTCATAACGGAACATTGCAGCCGAAAGTATATAACAGAATAGTATGTAAGACCATTTTTCTACTTTTTTTTTATTTTGTATATGGATAAATATTGAAATATATAATTTTTTTGTAATTCATATGAAAATAAAGGAAAATTTATGAAAAATATCGTTTAAATTTTTTTCGGATTATTCTTCAGAGCCAAGTTTTACTACAAATCAAAATTACACAATAATTTAAAATTTTGATTGATCGATTTCTTAAATTTATTGATTTAAAAAATTATGACTTGTTTAATATATGTATATAGACAAACAGTCGAATATGCGAAGAAACCAAGTACTTAGAACAACAGGCTAGGCGTAGGCGCAATTAACAGACAACGGTTGGCGCCGAGCGGGCTAGGGACTTTTAGAGTAAAAATAATTGTTTATACGTATATACATATATGTATATACCAAGCTTTGTCCTAGTGTGAGTAGTTCATACGAAGTATTCGACGAAATAAGCAGTAAAAAATGATTCGTAGTATACGGTGAAACAAGTTTCGAAGCATTAGGAGTAAACAAAATTGAAAGAAATTCTGAGTAATCAAATCACTCGGATTATTCCATATTTCATTAAGAGCTACGAATTTAATCGCGGTACACAGAAAAATTTGGCGTAAAAATAATAATTCGGAGTATAAGAAGAAATTAGGAGTAAAAGACAATAATTTTTAGAAACCACAGTTTTCATCATTTTGTGTCTGTTAAGTCTATTCGATTAGTGAACACATTTATTGGTCATACAGATCGTTGTTTTCTTTCATGTGGTTGGGACATGTCCCAATCTAAACATGAAATTTAACCCAAGAATCAAGAATACCACTGTTTTGGCTGGCATTGACTTGAGTGTAATGCTGGCTAGGCCGTCTTTACCGCGACTTTCTTAGCTGTGATCGGGTCAACAAGAAAACATAACTCGTTTGGACAACCGAGTACCAGCTATACCTTTTTTTAGTGTAAGTTTGTAACTTTCAATTACCAGAATTATCTTTATTGAATCTTGTCTGAATCTGTGGAATTTGTAGACTTTTGAAACTATACCAGAATCTTTATTGAATCTTGGCTGAATCTATGCAATTTGTAGACTTTTGAAACTATAGAACACTTCAACACTTCTGCGAATTAAAATCTAATTAATATCAAGTATCTTATCATTTCTACATCTCCTTCTATTCCTTATTTTATCTCCCATTTATTCCCTTAATTTCCCCTACAATTTCCTCTAAATTTAATGACTACATTTTGCAATGAAGCTAACCAAATTGGCTATTATTAAGTAGCTTTGCCTCAGGTGTCAGCATAAATTCATATAATTATTAACACCTACAAGCACACAAACATACCTACAAACTAACATATTAAAATACATATATCAACTTCAATGGCATTATAATTTTATCGCCTGACTAAGCCAGAATTACGCTGCTCTTATTAGCTTGGCTTGAAGGCGTGTCAGCCAGCACAAAGTTATGGCCAGTCTGGGCCCCGTTAGAAGTTCTTTAACGCATATCCCCGTTATTTATAGGCAAATGTGTATAGAACAACAAAGCTAAGCGAAAGTTGTGCTTTTTTCATACTTTTTCGGTGTTTTTGCAACTTTTGTTTCAACATAAGTCATCAGCTTTTAAAGCAATTACTTGGCCAAAAGCAAGGCAGCTGGCCATGAGCATGGCCACAGCGATACAGACACACAAATGCCAGGCATTCATCCGGTATGTCAGTCAGTCCATCAGTATGTCAGTCTCTCAGCCGCTATGTCCTGGCAGCCATTCAGTCATTTCTTCATTCACATTCAGCTTGCTCCACATAAAGGCGCTTAGCTGTGCGCCATTTTGTATGTGTGTGTAAGTGTGTGTAAGTGTGTGTGGCTGTCTTTGTGTCGCGCGCCATTGAACATGGCAATAACCATAGCTGCCATTGTTGTTTTTTTTTCATCTCAATCTCTTATTGTCAGTGCTAGGTTAAGTTTAGGCTTGGCTTTAAAGCTTTGTAGCATATTTTGGGGCACTACTTGAAAAGGCCGCCGGCCCATGCTGCGTATGCGCAATCTAATTCCATTAGTTAAGCGTCAAATCTGTTTTAGGCTATGCCAGCTGACAAATCAAGTAACTGTCGTGTAACTGACCTTTGTCAAGGGTTTTTGTTTTGCTGCTGCGCCTCGCGGGGGTTTGGGGGCGGGAAGGCGAAAGGTAGTGCTTCAGAAGCTTTATGTTATGCATGAGAATTTGCATATCTAACTAAGCAGCAAGACAAAGACAGAGAGCGACATTGTCTTTATTAATTAATTATGCAAGAGTCTGACGAAAAGTTCGACCCAATTCGGAGTTTGTCTCGTTTTTATTATACTCTGCACAAAGTAAATTGTAGTATATAGCATATTAAGTAAAGTAGAGTATTCAAAGTTTGTACAGAACTATTAAAAGAAGGTATCGTAGATAGGCAAGTGCAATAGATATTTCGAAGCAAAAAAGTTGTCACTCTTCTTAGAAAAATATCAATCATTATTAAAGAGATAGAAAACTTTTGTATTTGTTTACATTTTTGATCTTTTTGGGATTAAATTGGTTAATTATTTGCGTCTAACAATACAAAAAAAGAGTTTTTACTCAGCATCAACAATTACTCTTGATTTTTTTATAGCGTCTTTCATTGTGATAGGGTTTTTACGAAGTGGGTCTCAAACCCTACACACAACCCTATTAAAGTCCTGGGGACTCTTCGCTCCGCATATTGGCTAACCAGGGGGGTTACCACTTGGGGGCTGTGCATCAACTTGTTTAAGTTGGAGGCAGAGATCAGGGAGATCAGAGCCTGAGGAGGTTTGCTTCGTGAGTTCCTACCTATAAGTTGCTTGGTTTTTATAGGTAAAGTGCAAGCAGAGGTTTTGCTTCGAATTTGAAGCAATTTCAGAGTCGTGCCATAAATCTCCTGGTACCGAATTTCTACCCAACATTTATTCCTCTATGTGTTATATGTCTCTCACAACGAACTTTATCCAAAAAAAAATCCGTAAATGTATCATAAATAAATTGGATAACGTTAGAAGTTTATCGTAAGAGTTTCGTAAACCTAAGACAAAAAGGTTTAAGTATTCGGTTCACAAATATAAGTTTCTTTGAAAACTTGCATTGCATTTTTTTAAGCTTTTTGGACAGTGTCGTATATTTTGCGCCGAACACGAATAACGGTTCCGCTTAAGGATTCAGTTCAAAAAATATATGTTAATTTCTATTAAAAGCAACTATACAGCTTTGAAACATTTGTTTCTTTTGCATTTTTGATTGAAACAATTCGTTCTTTTCAAAGAACATTTGGTTTTTGGAACTTTAGAATTGTTTCAGAGTAGTGTTCGAGTAGAAAGAGAAGAGCAGGCTAGATTTCCAATGTTCTTAAACATATTTCTCACACTTTGGCGGATTTGTTTTGGCTTGACTTTCGACTGTATATTTGATTCAAGCTGAGTTGAAATTCGGATGAAAGCGAGTTTTGGCGCATCACACTGAATTTGTCTGTTTGTGAGGTTTACCAAGATTTCTAAAAAGAAAAAAAATTGCGAAATTTTAATGATTTTAGAAGATTTATTTGTATACAAAAAAAAAAAAAATGTTAAAACTCTTGCACTGCTTACACAAAGAGTATACAAAGTTCGGTTCGTCTTAGCTTAGCTGCTGCCTTCCTTACATGTACATAAGTTTGTTTTTGTATATTTTTGCACTTGTATATGTAAATGACGCCAGCAGCAAACACTTATGCTTGACTCGCAAACACACTTCAAAGTATGTAGTAGATGCCAAAAGCTAAAATACAATATTACACATACGCAATGTGGTCGAATCATTTTGCATAAGGCACTTCAAGAGCACGTCGTACAACATGTTTTCGACTAGTATACGTGCGTGTGTGTGTGTGTGTGTGCCTGTGTTCTAGTCTCACTTTAAATATTTAACAATAAGGTGGCAAAATTATTCATGGCTTCTAATTAGAAAACATGATTTTCGTTCAAAAACTTTTCGTCTAGAATTTGCTTTGTGTTTGCTGTTGTTAACCTGATGCTGCGTCTTCTTCTTTTAGCCATTGTTGTTATCGCAGTTGTTGTTGTAGCTGCTAGTTAAGTTGCTTTGTCATGTCGTGAGTTGTTTGGTTAGTTGCTTTTAGGCTTATTTTGTATGATTTTAATTGATTTTATGTAAATTTAATTTACCACCCATACAAGCCACAGCTGGCACACCCCCTTTGGTCGTCATTGCGGCCAATTTGGTTGCTGGTTGCATATTGGCCATATGTAGCCTTGAGGCCTATTTACGTTTGGATTTGCTATTATTAATTTATGTTCTTAGTTATGTTTGGCATTCGATTTTTGGCCCAGCCTAATAGACTTTATTGTCTGGAGTAAAGGCTACATATGCAGCAATGACAGCAGCAACAAAAACAAGGACGATACGATTTTCGAGTTGTCAGGCCTTCAGTTAAGTTCAGTTGAGTTGACTCTGAGCTGATAGAGCATCCTTAAAGCATAATTATGATTATTGGCCGTATTCAAGTTATGATTAATTAATTAAGGCATTGTGTATATATGGCATAGCTTTCACTCACTCTCGCACAGAACTTTTCTTTGAGTGCGTGATTATGAGTGTGTGTGTGTGAAGAAATTTAGTGACTGATATTTGTGTATGCGAAGGGTTAAGCTTAGTAATAAAGAAATTAACTTCAACTGCTGAATTGCTTCAACCTTGAAGTAGTGTGAGCCAAGAATGTAATTTAGAGTATGAATTGGCAATTTGTGGATAGAATGAATAGTGGAACTCAAACATTATGAAAGTGAGTGCTGAAGAGATTAAATAGTTTTGAATACTTACATGTTAGTCTTTGAATCATTTTAAAGCTAAAATCTATCAGAATATTAAATTGTAAGTCACACTTATCAGATACATTGACTAAATGAAAGCATGCCCGTTGATTGGAACCTTTGTGTTTTGTGATCCGGTGGTATTAGTCTTCATTCTATCGCCTATAAGGCTCTATTGATTGTATTGTATGAGAGACTTAAGTCTTGCTAAAGAACTAATTGGACCTTTTGAGTTTGGTTTTAAGTCATCATAGGCCAGATGTTCACACTACTTCGAAGCCTGAAAAAGACCCACGAATACCAAATCGATACCCATCAGCATTTGATAGCCCGTTAAGGGGTCGCGTATATGCGACTCTGAGTGAGTTTATAATCGCTACAAAGTCGATACGACTATGCAAAATGACGTTGAGGAAAGAGCTTCTCGGAACCTCTTTAACTTTCTGATAGAGAGCGTGTTGCGAAAGTTGGTTGTGCTAAGCCTGCAGTTACTAGAGCCTTGGTGGCTATTGATAGATAATCTGCCACGGTGGATTTGGTATAAACATAAGTATATGTGTTCTGCGAGTAGAGAGACATAGCAGTTGGGTTCTCAGACGGATGTTGAAAACTATACCTTTAAAGCATTCCATGATTTCGTCTACCTTGGCACCACTGTCGTGATGAAATACGATGTCAGCATGGACATCAATCACTCTTGCCCTTAGATGCTACGTTGGTATTAGTAAAGATCTGTTCCCTGTTTCAAGTGTAAAGATTCAAGCGGTGTTATTCCCAAAAAGAGGTGCAGAAATACATGCACATTAATTCTAAAAATATTTAGTTCAAGTCAGATACTTTATATGACAGTTTTATCGGTGGGATTGTATGAAAAATCACTCAAAATACGGCTGGTTTTACATACGTCCATCCGATGTTCAATGTTGAACATTGTTGTTTTTATAACTTTGAAGAACCATGACTTATTTTTATTTCTTTTGCTATTCTAAAATTATCTAACAGGCAAAGTAAGCTTTTTTCGGAAAATCTTATAAATTGTTAAATCATCTTGGCGATACCAAAGATCATTTAAGTCAATGCTATCAAGTTTGGCAAACAATAGTTTTAAGCATTAGCACTGCATTCGACCAAGAAGTATTCAAACACTGCTGCACTTCGTATTCACTCTCTGACGATTATTGAAGGTATACACTGTATTCAAAATACATTCAATATTGAATTTGAAATTGTTAATTTGGTATACACAGTATTCAAAATACATTCAATATTGTATTTGAAATCTCTTGGGATCGAGTTTCAATCCAACGTTGTTGTTGCGAGGTGAGGTCACTAAATGAGTTCAGCCATGCGCCAGCAGTCCCAAATGTCCTACCGGGCTCTTTTTTAAGCGATATTCGAGTAATTGCTATAGCTAAGTTTGTGTTTGTTTTCGTCGTACACTAAATGCGCTTCAAAATTGGATGCAGTTACCTGCAGCATCTACTGCAGTCTACTGGTTGGTCGGTAAACCATTGAGTGAACACGTTCAAGGCCGCACAGTGTGAGACGCAGAACGAAAAGAAAATAAATGAATATGAAAGAAAGGAATTTAAGTTCTATCTGTAACGAAAATCGTATTACAAGTGAAAAATTGTGTGGGGTCGACACTTAACACTAGTAAAGGCGGCGTCGCGGCCAAAACAGCACTTAGCAGTTTTATTCTATATCTTCTTTGAACGACATTCACTTCAAAAGTATATTTCAGGGCGCCGAAAATTTAAAGCTTTTAAGCTATGAAACGTTCTTAAAACAGTACATATCTGGCACACCCGCGAGTGTGTTCCTGATTTTCGAAGGAAGTTCATTAAGAATACACATTTGATGGCACTTATCATTTAGCAAAACTTAAACGAATTCATGTTAATCCAGCTTAACCTATCTATATCATCCGATTACAATAGAATTTTAAAGCAACCAAACAATTCAAAACTTTTGGCAAACAAAAATTGTTTAAATTTTGTAGTAAATTCGATTGAAAAGTTTGCTGTTGCACAAATTTTTAAATTTTAAGTAAAGCTTATTGAAATCGATTGACATTTTTGAAGCTGTTGATCATATTTCAATCAACTTAAGCGATAGCTAAGAATAAGAATCAACTTAACTATAAATGTGGCGACAACATGTTGTAGGTAAGCAATAGCTTTAAGACACAAGATATCCATTCAAAGAAATGTCATTGAAAGCGATTATCTCATCGATTGAAGTTCAGTTCAAATACATAATCATTTCTGTCATTTTTGTCTTTTTGTGCTTACAGTTTCAAAGACGAGCGAACGGAGAATAAATACTGTATGGCGGTGAAAACCTTGACATGCTGCAACAAATAAAATGGCGGATGTGTACCGAATGACATTTTGCTGATGTTTCAATTAAGCTAAGCCAAAGCAAAGCACAAAGCGGACATAGAGAGAGAGAGAGAGCGATAGAGAGAGAGAGAGACAGAGTCGTATAGGCAAATACAAATAACGCAATATATACACAAACACCTACACATGTAAATAAAACTGTGTGTATATGTGTCGCTTTTGGAGTGTGTTTGTGTGTATGTGTGTGTGTGTTGCGTATTTGCGGTAAAGCATAATAAGAAAAGCAAATAGCAACGAAAGCATAGAAAATAAAAATAAATAGCAAACGACAAAACGCAGGCAACGCCGAAGCGAGTGTGAGAAAGAGTATGAGGAAGAGTGTGACGCGTTCCCTCGTTGGCGGTCAAGTGAAATTTATTACATTGCACAAATGAGACAAGCACAACAACAACAAGAAAACGAAACAAACTGAACGCAAAGCAAACTCAAGAACACAAACCCAAACTCCGAAAAGACCGAATCCGAAAGAAACTAAGCAAAAAAGTCTTCGTCCAGAAGAAGAAAAAAGAAACCGAAAGAGAAATAAAAACAGCGTGGCCAAAGAGAAGCGAAGAAAAATAACCAAAAATTCCGCAACAAATTGAAAAATTAAAGTTTTACCAACACGAGAAGAGGAAGCAGCGGAAACTCTTTGCAAAGCAAAAGCGCCAAAAGTGTTGAAGCCATTTATACACACACACACAAACACACATACATCAACCACTTGGAAATTGTGTGTGTGTGTTAAAGAGAGAGAGAGAGAGAGGTAGTGCGTGTGAGAGAGCGGAACATTAATGCAACAACATGGGTGCAACTTTAAATAGACGACGCTTCTACGGAGTCTGCGGTGGAAACTCCTACAGCTTGGCCAGCATTGGCAGCCTTGGAGTATGCTGCATTTTACTGCTCGCTCTGACGCTGCACAGCGGTGAGTAGTTTTAGCTTTGTTTTGTATGCAGCCAGCAGGCGGCGAAGCCCCCTAGTGTGGGTTGTGTTTGAATGTTTATTTAATTTATTAGCAACTTTTGCCAGCGCACAGAGCCAAACGAATGCGCGAACGAGCTTTGCAGAAATTGGCCAAGAAGTTTTTTGTGTGTGTGTGAGCAAATATTTTCTGTAATAATATTAGTTGCTGTGCAAAACGACAGCAACAACATTTTACGACAAACACACCAAAATAAAAACAAAAAGCAGAAAACTTTGACTTAAGCAACTCAAGCCAGATTACGCATACGCACAGTAAGCCCAGCTTAAATTCTTAAAGTTTTCGACTATTAAATTCAATCGGCAAAACATTACAGCGTAAAAGCATTAAATCCTTAGAGCTTGCCAACAATTTTGACAGTGCCTCAAATCAGTCAGTCACTCACTCAGTCGCTCAGTGCGTCAGTCAGTCAATCAATGAAAAGCTCCACACAATATCAACAGCAACTAAAGTTGGCTCAAAGGCAGCCATGGCAGCAAAACCACTCGCAACCATGCCGGCATGCCGCAAATCCGAGCAGTATTATCTGCTGCCGAGCTAACTGTAAACGTGCCTTCAACTTCAGTCTCTTCATCGGCGCCATTTTGAGCGACTAGAGAGGGGCGGTTTTTTTTCTTTGTTGTAGGGCACTTTGAAAAGTGAAGGTTGTCGCATTAATAAATAACTTGGCTTATTTATTTTTAATTAGGTTCATGAAACTAGTTAAAAACATAAACAAAATTAACTTTCGCCTCGACGCGACGCCCAGCCACGCGTTGTGGTTTTATTGGAGTAGGAGGGTTGGGCAGTGGCTGGATTCACATATAACAATAAAAGCCTACCCTAAGCGGCAAGCAAAGATTTGAATAATTGAAGCGCACAAAGCATTGGCAGCTAAATAATTGTTTGATATTGAGTATACGCAGCGTGCGTGCAGTTGAAAGTAAAACAAGTTATGGGTTTTTGTTGCGTTGCGTTTGTTTTGGGCAGATATAGAGGGTGAGTTAGATTAGGTTTTTATACCCTATTAGGGTGGATCGTTCATGTTTTGGCCCACTTTAAAAACCGATAGGATAAGCTTTTTGCTATTATTTTGGTAATTGATTTGTTATAAAGTTCCCTAGCATAGCTAAATTTTCAGCTCACATTGTAGAATGTCTGCGGAGCTATATTTTATCATTGAAGTTTTGTACCGGTGCTTGAGACCCAACGCGTAGAAGTGTCCTCCCAATAAAAACAGTTATGAGGCCCCTGGAGGAGTTCCCTACGTCAATACATAACTTAGTGACCGGTTGTTAAGGCCAGTTAAGTTTAGTTTGTAGTTTTGTACTTAGTACACCTTCATCTCTAATTGCATTCATAAAATGAATCTTATACGAAATTATAGAATTTATACTAGAGAGAAGAATATTGTTAAATTCAAAGATGTTACATCCGTTTCATGTACATACAGATGTAGTTCTAAGTATTTTTGTTTTTTATTTTTATACATTTTAAGTTGTTGGAATTTTTGAATGACTGAGTTCAAGGATGGCTTGGTGGACTTGCCACCATTGCCAACGAAACTGTTCTAATCGGGCTCTACTAACGTTGGTATCACTACTATATAAAGTGCAAGTGAACTAGTTCATAAGCACTGTATTTACGTTTCTCGAATCGTTAAGTGTAAGCAACACGCATCTACAAATGGGAATTTCAAATCTGATGTTTTTGAAAACCCACTCAGCTGAGTAGTTCAGGTAGTGAAACCTTGGGGTTTTTGTGCAATTGGTGAAATAACAAGAGATATTACCGTATTACTTAAATCTCTGTGACACACCTATCGCTGGCCAGGAAGATTTCGCCTTTGAATGCAATTGAAACGTACGACTATCTGAGCTAAAAATTGAAATTGGCGGTACCTTTCTAGCTTTCTATTAGCTTAAGAAATCTATAGGAAAAGCTTAATATAAAAAGATAACTTTAAGGATGATTCGGACTAAACATCACATTAGAATCACCAGAGTCACGATCAATCTGCTTTGTATAAAAGCATGGTGATCATGTCCTAACACACTAAAATGTTTAAAGTCTGGCCAGGCTCAGGTGTCTCCAATGCAACAATAGATACATGTGTGTCATTGTGGGTTGAAATGACTCAGTTCAGAAATGAGCAGTTGGCGCGGAGAACTAAATCTTTTAATGAATAACTTCAGCTATGACTGTATATGTTTCCCAAAACTAATGCTAGGGTCTTACTTTACCATCCTTAACTACAACAGCTAGTTTCCGCTTAACCGGGAGTCAATCTGGCGCCAAGGTTAGTCAAGAAGCTAGTAGAGCTTGCTCTTTTAAGAATAAGTTTTGTCTGACATTTTGGTTTTGTCTGTCTTTGGGGAAGTTGCTTGTTACTCAAAAGCCGGGTAAAGTTTTTGGTACGGAGTGTCGTTGCTCGAAAATCAACCCGCTGCTGTGACTGAAGGATCGGGAGTGCAAAACAAAGTAGAAGTTAGATCAACTTCTTCATTTGGTAATTAGAATCCACATTATACTACATCTCTTATAAAGAGATGGAAGTATCCTATCGTATAACATCATCGTTTTATTATATTTTGTTCCACATTTTTGAGAAACAGATAAAGACAGACTTCCATTGATGTTTTACGTTTAGTATTGGGTGGAATAAACACTGGTAGATCTGATGATTACGCCTAATGGCAACGGATATAGCAGAAACGTAATGAAGTAATATAAAAGAACAGAATAGTGTTCTTAAACCTCAATAATACTGTAAAGTATTAGGTTCGTCTGGCGTAAGTAGTCTTAACTACTCATTTGCCCACTGAGTCCAAAGTAACATCTATTGGCAAGTCATTCTCCGTTTGATATCCATGCTGACATCGTTCTTCATTATGACGGTGGTACCAAGGTAGACGAAATTCTTACCAATACCAAAAGTATAGTTTTCAACATTAATCTGAGAATCCAACTAGTATGGCTTTCTAATCGAAGAAAAGATATACTTTACCTTGCTCTCATTAACACAAACCCACCCTGGCAGATACTCTTTCAATAACCTATTTGGTTATCTATTATATAGTTATCAAGCTACCGAATAGAACTACTTCGAACATTTTCTCAGCTGCTGCCGATCCCTGCTTTAGACATAAATGAATAGTTGAACTTTAGTTATAAGATGCTACAGAAAGTTCAGCTCCCCAAAAAAACCAATAATGTGTGGCACAACAAGCTTTCGAAATACAAAATATTTTAGTTCTTTAATAATTAAGCTTTTGTAAACAAACCGACTATACTAGCCATAGACCTGTTGATAGCCTGGCTCCGCATTAGCTAGAAAAGGACATGCAGGCGATTGCACTAGAAACAAGAAGTTAAGAAGAAAATTGTTTTGATTTCCATCCTGATTCCCATTAGTTGCAGTTTGTACTGCCGGAGCTGCGGCAACTGGTGCCAACTGTACTGGTTGTAGGACCAGTGCTGATGGCTGGCACTTCACACATTTGTCGCTGCTGTCTGCGCTGCTATCATTGCTCTTGGCGTAACTCGAATCCGCAAGCAGCAGCAAAGAAAGTATCCAAAAGATAAAGATGTTCGAACTGTGCATTTCGTGAGTTCTTGTAAAGACTGTGAAGACGTTTGAAGAATGCGCGCTGCTTTTATAGGCCGCAACTAGTGATTGCCTATTGACAATAATCAATATGAATTACAGCAATTGTGCTAATATTTGGATTGGCTTGGAATGAGTCAATAATATGAGTGCGAGCTTTGCATATAAATAGTGCAAACCTTAGCTAACTCGCATATCAGTTTTTGTAATACCAATTTACGGAAATGTGCAATCTTAAACGCTTCGGAATTTTTATACTATTCGGCCTGCTGAGTCTGAGCTGGATTGGCGAGTTGCAGAGTGCACCACTATATCTGGGAAACAATGCGGACTTCCTTACTGCAATCTGCCTGCTGCGATCGCCGTTGTGTCCCTTCCATCAAGTTACATCAACTACTACGGCAGCACCTTGGGTTGGATGGGCATGAGCTTCATAACGCGCATTGTTACTATTACGAGCATAACCTCAATTATTATATGAAATAAACTGCGACTGCTTATTATTATAAGAGCATTTTAGCCTCAAAATTTAATTAAAGAAGTTACATTTTTTTGCACTCTGCAAGCTAAACTTCCGGTTAGTAGCCGTTCTACAAGCTATTTGGTATTTATAAAAGCTAGTCAGTGCGCAGCAATTTGCTCAATTGAGGCGCACACATAATTACTGGCAGAAAAGAAAACACCATTTTTTGTCTAGACAAAGTGGTTAGGATACAAAAAAAAGTAATATTATTATTATTATTTTTATTATTTTTATGTTGTAGCTGCTATAGTATGGCGTCTAGTTGTATTGATGCTGCGCATTTCATTTGGGTTTTGTGGTGAAGCGTTGCCTCAGTGAATTGTAGATAAAAATCTTATTTTGTTATTATGAGGTCACGTACGCGTTGGTCAGTCTGAATGGTGGAAATGTGGAAAAACCCTGGTGCCTGAAAATGAATGTTTCGAAAGGAAATTCGAAATCGTTGCTACCGAAAGCGAGCGTATAAAATTAAGTAAACGTGACGCACGCTTTGGCAGTCGCTGCGTGTTCCTAGCAAATGTAAGTAACATTTAGAGTCAAGGGGAGAGAGCGAGAGAGAGACTGAGCAAGCGAGAGAGGTAGTAAGGGAGTGCGAGCAGAACAGAGTACATATTTATTGGCAGCGAATGCACATAATGTTAAGCGACACGCAGGAGCCAATACTTATGGTCAAGCAGCCCCAATTATATGGTCAATGGTCAGTTACTGAAATGCCATAATTAATATTAAATTTCGCTTAAAACGCGGATTTCGTTGACAGTTGCAAACAAACAAATTTAAATTTAATTAACTGGCTAATGGCAAGTATTTCAATTTCAGCCTAAAAGCATGCAACACTATTTTTCACTTTGCCATTAACTTATTGTCAAGTTGTAGTTATGTGTGTTTGTGTAATTTATCATAAAACATGCAACATTAATGTTACAATTTCTGTCTAAATTAATTGATGGCATTACTGTTGTTTTTGAGCAAGAATGTGTGTGTGTGTGTGTGGGTGTGTGTGTGTGTGTGTCGCCTTGGCTGTTATACTTGTTTACATATTCTAGTGCATTTTGATTATATTATTGCAGGTGCTGCAAGAGCGTGTATGTGTGTGTTTGCCGAGGCATTGATAATTGATATTCTAATTAAAGAAAATATGCATCTTCTATATGTGTATCTGCCAGATTTTCTATTTCAACAAATTTGACACATGCCAATTGGCCATGTCATTTAGCAAATTAATATCGCACAATTTGCTATAAGATACATTTGACTTGACTTGATTGTGAGTTTAATAAAGCCACAAAACTTTAAACTGAAATGATGCACAAAAACGATAAAGAAAAGTCAGAGACAATAATACTAGATGAGACGGAAAAAAAGTTAATAAATGTAACTAAAGCAGTAATCGGCAGCGCAGTATTTCTATGCCAGCGGAGGAAAGTTATGTTAAGAGCATTCAAACAAAGGCAGAACCTTCATGTACATCCGAACATTTCTGTCAGTTGCCATTGGCAACTTCACTGCCGATCACTGTTCTAGATCATCATGCGCTAAACAGTTGAAAAAGAGCTCGGCGTAAGTGAATATAAATAAAAGGTTAGGAGTTATGGCGGAGTAGAATAATAAAATATTAAATTTAGAGATATTTGCAAATGAAGAGAATTGATTAAAAGTGTTTAAATTGCTATTCTTATCTCATCGAATCCACGTTTGTGGTGAAAACTTCAGCCCTTACATGTGAGCCTCACCTCGTTTTAGTGATAGCCTCCTAAATCGCAAACAGAAAACTTGTATATTTGGATCTCGCGTCTATACGTTGTTTGGCTGTTAAATCGGCCTGCAAAATATTTTTTTATGCAGGGTAAGTGCCTCTGCTTAGCGTAGTGTGTCAGCAGGCCTTCACTATAAATACGGAACAAATAACTCACTAAAAAGACTAAAGAGCCTTTTTCCATACAGGGTCTTTCAACTATTGTCAGGACATGAACATAACCTTCAGCGTTAATCTTAGGCTTGTTCGAAAAAGTGAGGTATCGTTTTTTCTGTGATTTTTTTTCAGGTCCGATCGTTATGCGTGATTCTTTTGATTCTCCATATTCTCTTATATTTCGTAAACGTGGGTTTTTTTATTTCCAAACCATTCCATTATCTCCTTAAGGATTCTCACAGCTCATCGCTGTAAATATTAACAAGACTATAAGTTATAAGACTATAAGATATTCCGAATTTAGCTCGACAAAGGCCATTATCGACACATTTCGGAAAAGCTGTCTGCTATCGATTAATTGTTTCGATTGAAGGAACAGCATCTCCCGTGCTAGAAAAAAGAATAGTTTATACATATGTTCATAAGTTCAATCTCCATGTTTGATTTGGGTAGAACTATCGATAACTTAGGGCGTATTGACAGGTCCATCCTCCATTAATTTGGGTCCTGCGATTCCTAAAAATACTTTGTTTTCTTGAATGGCTATATCAACTAATGATACTGATGATAAAGGACGTTACTCCAGGCGCCTCTACCTTGCGCACGATACCCAAGGTTCCTAGTGGTATTTCCCACGCAGACATAACCTACACCTTCAATGCCTTCTTTCAACAACCGCACTGAATCCCACAAAATCCCAAAAAATGTTCGAGCCAGCGGAGCCGCTGGTTTCTATTTCGCTTGATATAGTCATCATGTAATTTCTGCGTAAACTTTCCAAGGCATCAGATTGCGCATTCAACCATGCTTCAATACCGTAATGGAAAACGGGAATAATGAGCGTATTGCAGAATGTTAGTATCGTCCGGCGAGAGTGTCTGAGTCTGTACTACCCATTTGACTATAGAGACCAAACTAGCATCGATTGGAAAGAGTGAATCTCCGCTTGATATCCATGCTGACATCATTTTTCGTTGTGACGGTGGTGCCATGGTAAACGAGATCTTTGACATTATAAAAGTATGGTTTTCCACTTCAATGTAAGAGTCCAACTGAGACGTCTCTCTGCTCCAAGAAAACATAAACTTTTGCTTGCTCTTACTTACAACCTGAGGCACCTGCAGCTTGTCTTTCAATAGACAAAGGCTCCGGTAATTGCGCGCTTGATACGACCAGTGTCCTTGGGCCTTGCACGGTGACAAATGAATCGGTAAGATCCTTGACAAAAGAAAATACGCATACCTATACTGAAAGTATATGCATATATGACTGATTTCTTTCACTTTCCATGTATTGAAACTGAAGACTTACTATATAGGAACAGAAAAGTTGCATTTGTAGTTCCAAATTGTGTTATTAATCCAACAACTTTTTCTTTGCCAGTCTTAAACAATGTTACTCGATTTGTTTAGTTTTGAGAACTTTTCACATTATCTGATGAATTTCGGACACGTTTTATCGCTTTCGACGACCTTGTAGCCATTGTCGTTATGTTTAATGCGCTTTCTCACCCCATTTCTCATACTTTCTCACTATACATCAACATTTTGTCGCATAATTTCAGGGGCAGCCTTTTGTTGTTGACTGCGCAGCGATCATCGATTACAACTGTGCAAACAATGGGAATTGTATGCAAAATGTTTCCATAGCAAATAGAGCGTGTTTTTGTGCAAAACTTTGAGCAAATATACGAATAACAAATAAACATTAATATTGACACAGTTGTAGCCATTGTTATTGTTGTACGACTAACTCTCCGGCTTCCCGGCTCACGCCCCGGTTATGCTTGTAATATTACAGAAAAACTTTTGACTTTGCGGCGTTTTGCTACGCAGCGATTAATTCGCTGGCGCTTTAACTTTTTAGCTATGATCAGGCTCGAAATCGATGGTAAAGTTTTTTCCTCTTATTGTTGTTGTTGTTGTTAGAGAAACTTTGTCGAGGCACTCGAGAAATATGTAAATGCAAGTGGGCCTGCAATGCAGTCGACAGCGTCAGCAGGAGCAGGAACGTGCTCCATTTGCAACAAAAGCTGCAATTGCTCTCCAAAGAAAACGAACGTTGAACGCACTGCCACACACAAATATCCGTACACACTGAGAGCGGGAGCGGAGCTCCTTGTTGTTGTTGTCCTCGTTGCTGTCATTTGCTGTCGCAGCTGTGGACTGGGACAAACTTCCGCTTCTGATTGCAGATTAAGCACGTTCCAGGCGTCTGGTTGGGTTATGGGCTGATTTGATGTGGAGTATGGACCTGCTTCTTGGTCTGTGTATCAGGTTTGATTTGTATATTGCGTATTGATGCTGCCGGCGTTTGGGAAACATGCAAAAACATCTTTATTTGCCTAAGGGCTGCCATCCGGTGACATCCTTGTACATTGTTCTCTATCTTGACTCCACATTCAGCTGCCATCAACTGGGCCACATCATAACTTGTTGTTGTTGCGGTTGTTGCCTTCTCAATTTGCATTGAAATGTGTAGCTGTTCTTGGGTTAAAGCTGCTTCTGAGCGACGCCCCTAAATTTGTGCTTCCGCCCATTTCGTTTTCGACTTTTCCAATGAATTTTCAATGCAGTCTAATAAAATTAAGTGCATGTCGAGTTATTTGCAGCTGGGCAATGGCTGAGTGGCTTACTTTTCTGCAGTTCTATTAAAGTTATAAAAAAGATATATTGGTTTTAATAGACAGAGGCAACGACTAAGCTAACTTAGCTGCCATATTAAGATGGAGATTATGGTTCCTTGGAAAAAAAACATTAAAGTGAAACATTTTTGCCTATTAATGAGTAAATGAGAGCGACCAGAGAGACAGAACTAGCACTCACATCCGCTAGTCCCTTCAGTTTTGCTCAAAAGGCGCTGAATCATGAGTGGTGACGAAGTCTGATAAATATGGTCTTGATGTGTCTGAGCGGAAAGTACTTGTTAAGATCGATGGCCACTTATGCGTTGGAAACTACTATCGAACGAAAAAATTGACCAGCTGTGCGCACCGTCATCGACATATTGTCCTCATGGATGAAGAAGCTCATGTGAGAAGTACTAAAGAAAGACAAAGTTATGCTAAAGGCCGTGTCTCCGTTGAAAGCAACAAGTAGAGAGCACGCAAACTTCCTTTGGTATCACGAACTGTAGAACGCGTGCAAGAAGCAGAGGCACCGGAATGGGTGCACTTTATCTGGCAGTAACCCGGTAACCGATTATTATGCCCAGTTAGAAGAAGAAAAGGAAAAGATAATTAGATAAAGCCGACCGATCGTGAAGAAAGCATAGTATTTGACGCTAGTAATGTAAAAGAAAATACAATCGGTATCAAAAAAAAAACGGATAGTAGCCATCAATAGTACCAAACAAAACATATTTCTTAACCTGGAATTTATCAAGATGTTTCTAGTGCAGAACCCGATTCCCATTTGATGAATTGATAATATAGTTCTTATGACTATTACATAAGCTAAAGCTATTATACCTTTCAACGGTAAAGGATTTTGCTATTGGGAAAGCTGAAAGAGAAGGTTATAACCTTATTTAGGATTGCGTTGCGTTGACATATTCCATTTTGAGCTTTCCTGTGTCATGAAACGTCCAATACAGTTCAAACATGAAATATATGAGTGAGTGTTGGCAGAGTTGCCAGATGGTTAACCTTTAAATTAAGTACATCTGTAATAATGCTCAAATTAGTATTTAACTGTATAGTACAATGTTTGTTTTCTTAGAGCATATTTAAAGAGGACGGACGCAGCTAAAACGTTCTTTTATAAAGTTAGTAATATAATACTAAAATGAATCTGGTGGTATTTCTATTTCAACTCAACAAAAATGTTAAGAAATGTTATAGTTTCATTAAAAGCAAGCAAAAAGTGAAAAAAATTTCACAATCTTCATAATTTTGTCGAAAATCCTTAGAAGTAAACTTGTACAATGAACAAAACACAGAATGTCAATTAATGCAAGTAAATGCTGAACTTGACACTTTAGTTTTGGCCCAAAAGTCACCTCATTTAATTGGCTTGTTGGGCAAAAACAGTTAGCTTGAACATGACATTTAACCTCGAGCAGCAAATGAAATCATCTAAAAATCAACAAAAAATTAACAATAATTAAGTAAGAAACTTTTGTGGCATTTACACGACATCAAATGGAAAACTTTTCAACATTAGAACCCAAAACTCATGCACTCTCGCACTATTCATGCTTGAATGCACGACAGTCACTCTAATACAGAGCTGGTTCTCACTCTCTCTTTAACTCTCTCTCTGTCACTCTCTTATACCCTTTTTCCTCCTGACTAATTAAGCTCAGGTTCGACAAAACTTTTCATTTGGCATTGCTTTCAGCTGAATAATTAGCAGAGAGAAAATGCTTTGACTGCGGGAAACTTGACGCGTTTTCCAACTGTGTTGATAATTTGCTGTCAACGGCATGAAGATAAGAAATAGAAATGTTATTTGACGTCACAATGAGTGGGAGAGAAATAGCAGCAGTCTGCTGTTAGCCTTGAGCACATTTTGGCCTTTTGTTTAGGCCTAAAGTGCAAATTAAATCAACTGCAAAATAAATGCCAACATTTGTTGTTGTTGTACTCTTAGAAACGGCTTAAGTTGAAATTCAACTCGACAAAGCAAAAAGGCCGCCTTTGAAAGCACTGTACGGGCCACATGGGGTTAAGCGCGGCAGTGTTGGAAAGTTGTTTTGTAGAGAAAAAATAGCTGCGCTTTATAATTTGTGCGCTTTTTGGAGCGCATTTTGTTTATTTTGCTTTTGTGCTGAATAGTTGGCAAAGTGCATAAAGCTAAATCATACTTATGCTATAAATATTTTTACACAAAGTGTCACACACACACACACAAACACACGCACACACACGCATAGTTGTGAAAAAATATAAACAAATGGCGCTGTGCAGCAAGCGGAAATGCACTCAAAGGCTGCGAGTTGCTGCTTGCCACTTGCTTTTAGCCTAATGTTGTTGTAGGCAAAAACCGGCGACGCACAGTGTTGCTGCAACCCAAAAAGCGTGACAAAAATCAAGTCTGTATGACTTTTTGACTTTTTGAAAAAAATCGTCAGATTGAGATTCCACTAATGAGACGTCACATATCGTGAAGCCTAAAAGAAATTTCTTCTCTTCCGGAACAGACCCTCCAAAATCGCAACAATTCAATGTCAAAAGACTGAAACATAATCCGGCTTGCTGCTCCTCTACGTCTAAAAGGTGGCAACTTTGATCATGGGAAGAGTTCTCGGTCTTCATTGTCGTCCAATAAAAATTCAACATGTAAGGGAATGTTCGGAATTCTGGCTTATATTAAGCATCAAGTCAATAAATTGAAGCCAAGGAAAAACCATTATCACTTACAAGTTCTTAAATACTATGATCGATAGAAAAACTTCCAATAAGCGTTGTGAAAAAAAAATTTGAATTGTGGAACTACTAGTATTGATTAGTGTAAGCATTTGCAGTTAACGAGTGTTTCGAGGAATACTCGAAAACATCTGATCAATCAGCAAAAAACAAGATATCAAAAAAAAACCATGTAAATTCTACGACCATTAGTTTCTAATATTGTATTTATGAAACGATTAGGTACCTCAGTTACTGCCAAATTTTTTGCACTTAAATTTATAGAGAAAAAAAAAACACAAACCTTTAAACGTAACATAAAGATCTTATCGAATATCAGCTGTCATGAAGCAAAAGCCCGATATGCAAAAAGAAAAGCATACAGAGGAAAAAAAAGTATGTATTGGTGGGTTTGCTGACTTCTTCATTAAGATCCCTATGATGTGCGAGAACAAAAAATTTATTACTATGCAATTTCCTGCCGCTCTGCTCTCTGCTGTAGACGCTGCTAATACAGCCATGTTACAGAACCCGAATCAGGCCACCCGAATCAGGCCACACAAATCATACCACTCGATGATTTACGTGCCGGTGTAAGTCCCAAGGCACAGGGCATGTTTCACATCAAAAATTAGAATCTAAATATGTTAAGCTCTCTAGACGAATATTTTGAAGAAAATTCACTTAAAAATATGAGCGAGCACCCTGTTGTCACAGCACCCTGTTTTAGTTTTTGAAAGCTCTTCTTCCCTGTTTGAAATGCATTTCGAATTCTACACATGGTTTTACTCCCTCAAAAGCCATTATTTCTCCTATAAAGCACACCAGGTGGTCCCACTGTGCCACGCTGAAGGCACCGCTAGCTCCTTTGGCTCCTTTTGGCTAGGTTGGCCATGCCGCAGCGCTGCTGATTCAATGGCGGCCGTTTGTGCCTTTATGCATTGTGCAACGCGGCTTTGTGTTTAGTTTTTTTTTCTTGCCGCCAAAGGCGGGCGGTGCCGGGGCGTGGCTTTGCGCCAAGTTGTGGCATGTCGGCAGTTGCACAAAAAGAAATCAAAGTCTTTAATGCTGCCGCTTCCTGAAAAGAAATTAAATATACGATTATGTTCATAGAACGGCAACGCACTACGAAATGTCAACGTTTTTGAATGGGAATTGTTTAGACTAAGTGCCAAATGGGCGTGGCAGAGGGTGCTGTTTATTTGTAGGTACTTTTTGTTTTATAAATGTAAAAGTAAAGACCGCGTTGGTTGTTTAGAAACGCCGTGTTATGAAATTTATTGCTTAAACTTAGATACGATAGTGATTCCTAAAATTGTGTGTTTTGTTATTGAAATTTAAACTTTTGATACCCTTTACATATAGTTTGAAAAGCTTTTATTTTTTTCTGATCATAAGTTCCATAATACCATAAAACTTTATCAAAAGATGCGCATGATTTCCATATTTCATCCGTTTCGTGATTGAACCATAGCCGTCTGTGCGTCCGTGTGACCGTGAACATGTGGATCTAGGAGACCATAAAAGACACAAGAACTTTACCGAAAGATGTGAGATATCAGAAAGATAACTATATTTAAATAGCTTATTTTGTTTTCAAATCTGAGCTTTTTTTATACGGCAAACAAACTTCATCACTATTAACGCCTTCAAGCTCTTCTGCGAAAATTCGACAATCTATTTCAATAAACTTTCGCAGTACATATTTCCACATGTAATTTATGAAAAGCAATCTGAACACCTCTGTTACAGACAAATATTCGAAATTGCTGCCAATGTTTATGCTCAAGTTTTTAATAAATAGGAATGTTCATATGTGCATTTTACATGCACCCATAATATCGTAACCAAGGTGACACGCATTTGATTAAAACGAGACACACTATTTCTTTGCTAATAAAAAGCAGCATTTGATAGCCCATTAAGGGATCGTGTATTTGCTGCATTGTCTGAGCTCGGTATCCGTACCGATTTTTTGAAAAATTATTATTAACTATTAATGTGCGTTGTTTATTTCAAATCATAATCGAAAACAAATACAAAGAAATTAGGTTTATACTCATATATGCTCAAACTTAAATTCATCTCGTTCCGCTATTTGTAAGCCCATCTGTGTCATCACGGTGGAGGATATGTCGTAGTAATTATTTGAACGGGACGATAAGGACACAGCGGCGATCGCAGCAGGCAGATTGCAGTAAGGAAGTCTGCATTATTTCCGAGATATTGTGGTGCACTCTGCAGCTCGCCAATCCAGCTCAGACTCAGCAGGCCGAGTAGTATAAAAATTCCGAAGCGTTTAAGATTGCACATTTCCGTAAATTGGTAATGCAAAAACTGATATGCGAGTTAGCTAAGGTTTGCACTATTTATATGCAAAGCTCGCACTCATATTATTGACTCATTCCAAGCCAATCCAAATATTAGCACAATTGCTGTAATTCATATTGATTATTGTCAATAGGCAATCCCTAGTAGCGGCCTATAAAAGCAGCGCGCAGTCTTCAAACGTCTTCACAGTCTTAACAAGAACTCACGAAATGCACAATTCGAACATCTTTATCTTTTGGATACTTTCTTTGCTGCTGCTTGCGGATTCGAGTTACGCCAAGAGCAATGATAGCAGCGCAGACAGCAGCGGCAAATGTGTGAAGTGCCAGCCATCAGCACTGGTCCTACAACCAGTACAGTTGGCACCAGTTGCCGCAGCTCCAGCAGTACAAACTGCAACTAATGGGAATCAGGATGGAAATCAAGACAACAGCAATTTTCTTCTTAACTTCTTGTGTCTAGTGCAATCGCCTGCATGTCCTTTTCTAGCTAATGCGGAGCCTGGCGATCATTCGCGCTTTAATCAATTTACTCAATTTCCTGGCAAATAAAAACTTTAATTTTAGATTTGAAACTGATTCAAAGGGATTTATCTTAAGTTAAGAGAAAATGCTGTTTGTAAAGAGGAATGCATTACATTTTGATGCCTGCTGTCAATTCCGATTGCTTTTGTGGGAAATTGAGTCGAATTTGCTCTTCAAATTAAGCTCTTTCACTTAATAAGTGTTTAAAGAGATATGGAGAGGCTCCAATAATCGCATTCTTAAAAAGGTAGTATTACTGTCTTGTTCCCTCACTTGCCATTGACATGGCTGAGTTGTTTTTATTATCAGTTGAAGCTACTTAGAAAAAAAATGATGAGGATAAGTCCACTCTTGCGCGAAAGTTGCCAGTCATATTAGAAGGCGCTCATCAAGATACTGGTGCCAGGCATCCCTCTTTGCTTGGCGACGTAGGTGATCGTTACCGCTATTTTGAGACTAGCTCTGTCTCTGGAGAAAAGCGGTTACACAAAGAATGCATGCTCAGCATCTTCCACAGAAGAGGTCATCTTTAAATTCGAAGTTGTGTAGGTATGCCTTAAGCTAAGAATCAACCTGGTAGTGTTGTATGTGCAACATGTTTTCAGCTCTGGGTCCAAGTACCAGTCGGGGCATCTGCGGCGAAGCACATGAGCGAGCAACTTCTGTGTTTGAGTATATTATCAAAGTGTGTTTGTGTTTGGAGACCAGGACAGAAGGAGACAATATAAGAATTACAATGTATTAATGAACAAACTTTTATGTTCGGAACAAATTTAACACGATAAGATCGTAAAGTAACCGAACCTTACGAAGTATGAAAACTAAAATGCCTGTCGAGGGGTACTAGAAAATTTCAGATTGTTCTACTCCAAAACAAAACAACCCAAAACAAGCCGCAAGACGATTAATGGCACGGCGATATGGGCTTCGACAGATACGATCTACCAACCATTCTTCCAACACTTTGTTGACCGCAGATTCGACGACGAGATCTACGATGGCGAGCTTCCGCTGCTCCTGTCGTCATTTCGCTCAACCTTTTAAACTTGACACAGCTAATGTCCGTCTGGTCCGGGTCCCCAGTGATGAAAGTACCAGCAGGGAACCGCCTTTAAATTATGTAGCTTCTTGTATTTTATTTGTGTTTTTTTTTTTTAATAAATTAGCACAAACATACTACACAACTAACGATACAGCTCTCCGCTCTCTCACCGACTGACCGACTGTAGCTCTTCTATGTAATCTAATGTAATCGATAGATAGGCTCCAGAAGGAGACTGTAACTCGGGCCCACTTGAATTTCTGCCAAGGGACGTTAGCCGGTCTTTAGGAGCACGTAAGAAGCTGCTTTACCGAATGGTAACCACACCCAGTGGTTTAGAGTTTGTCATAAGAGACGACTATGACACACTTTTCGAGACCAGTAGAGCCACCCCAGGCTTTAAAGGGGTTGTGCATAGGGTTTGGGACCCACCTCGTAATGGTGAGTCCCAAATCCCCAAATCCAATGGAAAATGTATGGTAATGGACCAGTTAAGAAGCAGGATTTAAAAGTGGGTGCATTTCACGAAAAGAAATCATCCACCAAGCATCATGATGTGCATATGGTGGGATCAGCTTGGGGTAATCCATTATGAGTTGCTCCAATTAGGTGTAGCTAACCCTGGAGATCCTAACAGACTGAAAGCTGAGCGGAGCATTAAAGGAAAAGCATCCGTAATTTGAGGATTGACACGACAAGAACTTTTTGCACCACGACAGTGTTTCACTGCATAGTGCAAAAGTCCTGCAAACATCTTTGAAATCTATGAATTGGGCAATGCTTCTTTTTATGCCATGGCATCCACTAGATTACGGAAGTATTAAAGTTGGATCGAATCTGATGTGGAAAAATTCGTAGTATGTAGCAACTGTAAAAAGTAGTGAAAAACTATGGATATACTTTTTGTTTTGTTGATTCTACAAATTCTGACAAAAATAACTGCTCACAAAAATAGTACCTTTAATTGTTATATAAAAGCTTTATATAGCCGTTCAGCACTTCTTAATTTGTATTGTTTACATTAAAATAAACCATTATATGACCTTTAATAAAAATAAATACCTCTCAAACAATTTTTTGCTATTTGATTAATTGCCGAGCGCTTAAAATAGCTCATACAAAAATATGTACACACAACGCTTAACACTTTTATTGATTCTTAAACGGCAACAACTTGAGCTATTTGTTGCCTATCTTTAAAGAGTCAATAGAGTGGACTTTGCTGGAAGTAGGATAACACTTGAGGCGCGTGCCTCATAGACATAGTGTTTAGTAAACACGCGCAGCTAATTAGGGTCTATGGCAGCGCAGTCCTCTGAACAACCGCTTTTAGGGTGTTTAAACTAGACAGACAAAACAATGATTAGTGGTTCGGTTTATGTACAATATGATAACGAATTATGCTTTCAAATGCCATAGATTATGCGAAAATTGCACAACTAACAGATGACTTTTATTTGCTGTCAACACTCATGGTTTGATTTATATTTTGGTATTTTAATACACAATTTATGATTTGGTCTGGTTTGTTACAAAAAACTATTAGTTTTGTTTAAGCTTTAAATCTAACGCATAATAACGGTTTTACACTTGCTTTCTTAGAACAGTTATAATACTTGCTTAGAACAATATTTGTTTGACCTAAATTGGCCAGATCTAAGCTGCTTTTGTCTCCTACGCCTTAATAGATATACACGTTTCATTATTTCGCGCCATTTGCATTGTCTCAGACAGCCGTCTCTCTCTGGTACAGTTTCGCTTTGTATTGTGCCCAGACAAAAGCTCATTGTTTTGCGACTGCTGCTGCGACATTCTTTCGATTTCCTTGACTTTTATGCACTTGCTGCAAGTTATTTATGTGCCAAAGTGTGCGCTGGCATTGAAAATGGGCGTGCCAGCCGCCCACACACGCGCACTGCCAGCTGCCATTGTCTTAAGGCCCATGGGGAGGAAGTCTGGCGTACATATCGTATAACAAAAAAGAGAATAGGAAAACTGGTGCAACTGACTAATTCCATGTTCTTCTTGGCATTACAGACCCGGCGCTATGTCTTACCATGACCGAGATACGCATACCCAAGCATATAATGCGTCACGAGGATGCAGTATTGGGTTGCAAATTCGATTTGGATGGCGAGTCACTTTACTCGGTAAAGTGGTACAAGGATGGCTTTGAGTTCTATCGCTATGTGCCGCGTGATATGCCGCCAGGCCAGGTATTTCCGCTGCCCGGCGTCGATGTCGAGGTGAGTATGGCAGCGCATTTCCGCTGACTTTAGTTATATTTTGCAGTTGTCTGATGAAGTGTGTTTTATATCAGTTCAGCGAAGGCTAGTTGAAAGCTGTCAGATAAAAATTTCAGTTTACTTTTATGTAACGAATTAGTTAATACATAACAAGCTCAGTTACATTTCGGAAGGCGTTACAAAATGTGTTCAAAAAAGAAATCAGAAGTACTGGAAACTTTGGAGGAGCTAGGTGACACTTTGTGCCAGGATGATGTCGTCAAGATGATGGCCGATGCTATTCGTAAACCATTATTTAATCCCATTGAGGCAGACTTACGTTTGTTAAAAGTGCGGGAAATTAAGATTGATACGCCTTTGCTTAAATTCACTGAGCCTTTTAAGGAGTATGCTGCAGAGCAGCTAGACAAGGCGATGCCAGTACACGACCAAGAGTTGCGCGAAATGGTGCAACTGATACAGGCAATTAAAGATGAAGCAGACGCCAATGAAGATGATGCAGATGATGGCGCAGATGATGATGCTGATAAAGATGAAAAGTCCAAGTCCCAACAATGCGATGACAATATGTTTGAACGCCTCATCTAAATCTATTAACACGCTTCTGTTTAAGTAAAATTTACAGTTCTTTGGCATTAAATTAAAACATTTTCTTCAACTGCCATATGATGACCTTGATGTTTATTTTAGACTTGTGCTCATTTCTGACTCTTTTTGTTGTTTTTGCTTTTCATTTACAGCTACAAAACTCAACGGACGTGGTCGTCGTGCTGCGCTCGGTGAGCCTGCAGTCTACGGGTCGTTATCGCTGCGAAGTGTCCGGCGAAGCGCCTTCGTTCCAAACAGTTTCCGGTCACGAGGACATGATTGTTGTGGGTAAGTGGGTGAAAAGCGAGCGACAAAAAAGATTAATTGCAGCCGGGCCCGTTCGCCCGTTGGCCCGTTGGCCTGTTAGTCCGTGTGTAAAAGAGTTTGAGAGAGAGAGACAGTCCTTTAGAGCGTTAGTCCTTTTAGCCCCTTGGCTGACTGGACTAAGCGACGAAAAGTAATCTGTTTCTTTGTTTGTGTGTGCGCGGCATGAAATCAGCACACTCACACAGTCAAAGAGTGAGATTTCATACATACATATAAAATATTTCACATTTATTTAGTTTATGCCTTTTGCATTCTTGTTGTTGGTTTGTTCTAGTTGTTCCTGCTGCTGGCATTGTTTCTCGCTGCGATTTACAAATTCTCGAGAACCTGTGCCAAAAAAAGGGAAAAATTGCTGAAAGTACGCAGCTGGCCAGCTCGCGTTCAACAACCTGCCAGCACACACACACACACACACACACACACACACACACACACACACACACACACACACACACACACACACACACACACACACACACACACACACACACACACACAAACACGCAGACTTGTACACACTCTGTCTATCTGTGTGCTTTGTATTATTCTGCTGGCAAATTGCCCATGTACGTGATGCAATTCTGTTGCTCACTTTCCGGCGTATGGCTCTTTCGGGCACCGAGAACTCTTGGCTGTTGAGTGGCTCTTCTCTAGTCTGTGGCTCCGGCTCTGCCGGGCTGCAACTTAATTTGAAATTTTTCCGCAATCCAACAAAACATGGCGAAAATATGGCGAAAACGCAATATGAAAAAGTACTTTGGGGAAAACTTAGAATAAACGTGTTTAATAACAGAGAGCCGCAGCCGCATCAGGGCCAAAACCAGCATCAGCTTCGGCTACAGCTACACGCCAAGTCAGCAACGACGTCACAATAAATCCTAGTTGCCATTCCATGGCAAACGCCATGAAGCTTTGAAGGCTGCCAGTCTGCTAGATAACGGTAAAAATGCGGATGTTACAGTCGGGGCAAAAATGCCGACAGCGAAATACACTGCACTCAATTCCTGAGCAAACTTGAACTATTTACGTGATATGCTAGAATGTGGGTAATGTGTGTTGCTTTAAAGTTTTTTTTTTAAGTTTTGCTTAGATGCAAAAACCTAAATGGCAACTTTGGCTGCAATCCAAGAAACGGTTCGATTTTTCAATAATGACTTACCTTGTGCAATAGCCAAATCATTAAAGATGCTTCTTTTTCATCTTAAGTGACCATAACAAGCCGTTATCGGGTTAGCATTCCTCCAAGCGCCTTTGCTTTGTGCTCGCTTTCTTCAATTGGTGACACCAAAGGAAAGTAGTGTCCTCTTTAACTGGTCTCTCCAACGGAGAAATGGTCTGCCACTTCTTCGCCTCCCTTCAACAGGCGCATTGAAAGCCAAGCGGAGCCCCTGGTTGATAATTCGCTTGACTATGCTAATGTCGTCTTAGAGGTTATAGAGTTCGTTCGATAGGATGCGGTAGCAATTGCCAACGAGTAGAGAGCCAAGCGTGCTTCTTGCAGTTGCTTATTTTGAAATATTTACATCTTTGGATAAAAACAACTCATATGCCGTGATGACAGTACGTCAATGAGCTTGCGATAGCCTTATGGACGTATCGATTAAGAAGCATAGACTTCCAGGCTTGGGGGTGGAAACCATTCATATGCTAAGTACGTGCCGTAACAGCTTGATAATGAGCTTAAGACTCCAAGTCAAGATCCAACTAAAAAAGATATATGCCGACACTGATTCTCATTGTAAAAATGGGTGGAAGGAGGCGGTGGATAGATTTTAGCTGCGGTCTGCAAAAAAATATCAAAGTACTTGTTTTTCTAATCTCTTTCGATAACTTTTGAGAATATCATTACGATGTTTAATATCTGCAACTCACACCGTGGTGGCAAAATCGCCTTCATCTTCGAAGTCTTCATCGGGTAAACAAGAAACGAAAACTCAAGGTAAGCAACTTTTGACTGCACACCGCATTTGATCATGTGTGCATTCTGTGAGACCGTATCTTATAAACATTTCATTCAAAGTGATAGAATTCTTATAAAACTACATCGAAAAGAAAAAATGCGTAAAGCATGTGGCAAGAGGCGAGAAACGACTAAATTAAAGCGTCGAACAGATTATTTTTTCTATTCAAAAAGAAGTGCTGTCCAACTCTTAAGAGCATGGGCGTTTGAGAGCAAAGCCAAAGGCGGAGTTTGTTCTCCAGTTTGTTTATGAAATGGGTAAATCTACAAAAGCTTGATTGATCGCTAAATTCAATGACTTAAGTATTAATTATAACTGAAGGTATTATGTCTTCCACTAATATAAGGTTTTATTGACTAGATATCGTGATACCAAAGGTAGTAACTACACCTTATTCATGCACCTTGCAACGCCAGCTATTTTTATATTCCTTTAACGACACAGTGAAGAGCTTCTTCATATATACTCATAATCTGAACCAGCTTTCGTAGCCGCTGGACTGTGATAATGTCATCGTAAAGCTCGTAGCGTTCGTCGCACGAATGTGCTAATGTTTGTCAACTCGTAACTTTTTCGAAATTTGAAACGGAATTCATGTGAAACACTTCATGAACAAACACAGCTTTAATAATACTAAGATTTTTAAATCTGTCTACCTTACTTTTGTGTGCGAAGTCTACAAACACAAGGTCAGTATGCGCTTGCATATACTCTATTTTCCATATACTCTATGGTTACAATGTATATGAGGCATATGAGCAAAAGTTATTGCGGCCTTTTAAGAGCTCGGCTACAGTCAAGCTGCCTGACATAAAAATTAATAAATACAAATTGACCCAAATATATATAACAAGAATAAAAGCCAAACAGTGGCAGCTGATGCCATTAGCGCTGTCATCGTCATAATCATCAGCGTAATCATCATCATAATCAACAGTGTGGTAATCAAAGCTAGCACTCTCTTTATGTGCCCCCCCACAACCACTTCCATTTCCACTCCCGCTCCTACCTCTGCTCCCAGGCAGCAATCAGGGCTGTCAATTTCAGTTTCATTTCCGCTATAGTACAGGTAGGCGCGGAGGCAATCAAATTTGGTATAACGCATAATTAGCCTAACTAAATATTTCCTCGACTTGGGCGAGCAGCATTTTGGCCCCTCTATAAAGCAGGTAGCAGATCTGTTGCCACCCCCACCCCCAGTACCGTTATAGAGCAATCAAAACTACACGCTTCCGTTAGGCTGGAAATTACTTAATTACACTTTGGATTTAATGTTTGGCATTGCTGTTGAAATTACGCGACAATTTTGGGTCGCCATAAAAAATTGAAACCAGCTCCAACAGGACTAGAGCGCCGTTATAGCTGTAAGCCAGTGCGTGTGTGTGTGTGTGTGTGCGTGTGTGTGTGTGTGTGTGCGTTTGTGTGTGTGTGTGTGTGCAACTCTGTAACTGTATTTGTGAGCAAAGCTATTGCTGCTAAGCGGATTAAATCAAAAGCATAATGACTATTGCTCTTGCGGATCAATAAAGTTAATGAATTGCTGGCAACAAAAATAAAGAGAGATATGGATAAAAAAAAATAACCGGAAATGACGACAACGACGCGTTGGCTGCCAAATGGTAAAGCCAAAAGAGAACAGAAAACAAAATGGAGAGCGCAAAAGAAAACAGAAGTATAACAGGAAAAAAGTTATTTGATTTAAATTACAGGAATATGGAAATTAATGCTCATTGGGAATCAGAGTCAGGTTATGAGTACTCTTTCTCTGGCACTCTGGGTGTGTGTGTGTGTGTTTGGGTGTTTGGGTGTGTATAAGTGTAACGGTGCTTATCTGTGTGTTGTTGCAAATAATTGAATTTGATTACAACCCAAAAGCGAAATAATAAGCCTGCATGACTGCACAAAATATGTTTGACCTATTTATATGGACCGGAGTAAAAATGTAGAAAAAACAATAACGGTACACTTTCTATTGAATTTCAATGGGAAAATTTGTATTTATCATTAAACAGAGTTACAACAAAGGATTGCCAAACGTTTCTCTAACAGAGTGTAATCCTATTCCTGGTTTCTATATTCAATGCCATTATCCTTTACAATGAAAGGTGGCTATAGTCATCCGAATCCATAAGCCTGAAAAGACTAAGTCAGACCCGGAATCGTCTGTTGTGTGAGTTGTGAGTTGATGTCCGTGCGGAACCTGTAGCTGTGAAGCAACTGCACAGTGTGTTTAATAAGGTACTCTGATTGGTCTCTTTGTGGACGTCAGCCAGGCATTTTACCGGTTTTGGCAATGTGGTCTGGTATTGGTAATATGTTATTATATACTAGCTGGCCAACAAACTTCGTTTTTCCTGTCTCGTCGAGGTTTCCTCTTCTGGGCCGTCTCTTAATCAAATTTCACAGTGAATTGTTAATCTAATCAAAGTTGTTAATTGTAAACACATTAAAATGCCAGCCTTTTATATTATTTACTTACTTAACTGGCCATAACAACCCGTTACCGGGTTACGGCCTGATGTAAAGCTCTCCTCCAGCCGTCTCTGCTATGCGCGACCCTTTTCCAATTGGTAATACCAAAGGTAGCTAGCGTACTCTCCACCTGGTCCTTCCAACGGAGACATGGTCTGCCCTTTCGTCGCTTCCCTTCGACAACCGTATTGAAAACTCTTCTCGCAGGAGCTTCGTAACACATTCTCCATCAAAAAGTTGAAGAGGTCGCAGGAGAGGGCATCGCCTTGTCTGAAATATCACTTGGTATCAAATGGCTCGGAGAAGCTCTTTCCTACCTTGACGGAGCTGCGCGTGTTGCTCTACGTCATTCTGCATAGCCGTATCAACTTTGCAGGGATACCAAACTTAGACAGTGCGGCTTATACGCGATCCCTCAACGGGCTATCAAACGCTGCTTTATAATCAACAAAGAGATGGTGGGTGTCGATTTGTTTTTCGTGGGTCTTTTCCAGGATTTTATGCGTCTAGGTTTCAAACACAGGTCGATTTCCCTGATCTTTCATTATACATATAATGGTACTTGTTGAACGAAGTGATGGTATTCTATAGAGATTGCTTTTGCTTTGTTTTGAACTTAAGTAAAGATTGAGTCAGATCGAGTGAGAAAGATAGGGTAATATTATTCAAAGTTTTTACTTCTTAGTTGGACCTTGAGCCTGGAAACAGCTCTGGAACAGTAGCATCAAGTCGCTAACACTATCTTTATATAGAACATGTGACATCGGGAGCCCTCCGTGTGGTAAGCGGGACCATTTGAGCCACCCGAAGCCTTAAAAGGGTTGTTCGTAGGGCTTAAGAACCACCACGTAAAACCACAATTCTAATGAAATAATGTATTTATATTAGGCCGTCACCCGGTAATACGGGTTGTTATGGGTAGTTAAGAAGAAGAAGAGACTTGGGGAGCTACAGTTCGCATGTCCCAAATGACGTTTAAAACACATCGAAATAGTAAATGTTATAATCTAAATACGTATTTGAGCATTCATGTTCGAAATCTGTGTGTCCTGCTTTCAGCGTTAGTTATACCGTTATGAAGTAATTCTCTTATCCCACAATCTACAACAAAAGCAACTGCCATGAAAATGTTGAACAATTATTCCTAATTGAAACACTCAACCAAAGAAAAAACAGCGACACCGAAAAGAGGAGAGAACAAGAAGAGTAACAAGAAGGGAAAATGCGTACAATACAAAGTATATGTAGGTGCGAGAGAGAGAGAGTGTGTGAGAGAGGGAGCGCGAATGAAATAAAATATCAACAGCTCAATCAATGTCAGGCAAACATGAAAATAGTCGCGTCAAATAAAAGACTAAAAATAATAATAATAATTTATGCAGTTCAGTTGACTTGGACAATAAAACACAAAAGACCAAAAAATAAAAGCAGAAATAAAAACGCAAAAACCCGAGTTTTTTTTATGTTTGTGTGTAAAGGGTCGAAGACTGCTTCGAAAAAGGACAAACGGCAAACAAAGGCAGCAACAATTTTTTATAATAAAGCCATGCATTTATAATATGAATGAATAGCGTAGGCGAAACAGGGGGCGTAGTGTGGGCGTGGCAAGGCGGCAAATATGAATACAAGAGCAATCAAAATCATTATCATTATCAACGTCAACGGAAGCAAAATGGCGGCTGTCCAAATAGAGTAAAGCCAAGCGTGAGCGAGAGACAGTCAGTGGCTGTTGGCAATTTTGGCAGAGAAAATCGTCTTAAAGCCCATTAGCGCATGATTTGTTTGGCCATAAAAGCCGCAGAAAATGGCGTTGATTTTTAATAGAATTTAATATTGAAGCTGTTGTCGTGTTTCCATGGAGCGCAATTGGCCTCATTGGCAGCCATTTGCCAAGGAATAAGTGCGTATGTGTGTGTGTGTGAGAGTGTGCGTGACCGCCATAGAAGCAGTCGATATTGCTAGTGCAACGATTTATTTCGAATCTTTTTTTCTTGGGTTCTCTCAACTCAAACACAAACTGTGGACTGACTGACTCACTGACTGACTCACTGACTGACCCAATTGGCAAACATCCAGGTCAGACATGATGCTCGTCCATGCTCAGCTTGCCAGCATGTTGTAGAGTAACAGCGACAACAACAATAACAATGAAATGGCTATAAGGAAATTACAACAATGTGTAATGTGCAACAAAAAATGGTGCACGAAACTAAGTAAATGGCTGTTGGTTCGCTCGTTCGTTCACTCCGTGCTACGTACTATGGGCATTTTTATAAAAGCCCCTAAAAGGCTGCAACACTTTTTACATCTGCCCATCATCATCTGCCAACGCATATTGCCAGCTTGTTGTTGGCCACTTTAAGCATTTGTCGTGCACAGTTTGTTTGCTAGGATTTAAGAGCGCAGTCAACTGGTTCCATAAAAAATCCTTTAAATCGATCTAATAGAGCCTAGGGCGCTTGGGGCTTGCAAATCATATATGTATCTATCGTTTAATAACACATTTATTTCTAAATGGGACCTATAAAAGTTCGGTTTAACTTTGAAGTAGAATCGGCCTGTTTCAAGGCACGTTGAAAACGTAATTTCAAGGAGATTTTTAACATGTTGGAATCGTCTGGAATCATTTTTCAATCGTAGCCACTCAACAGAACAGCACCTAGAAGAGTTCCTGCAAAACCAGTTTCGGGCAATCTGCGCAATGCGAAACGTTCCAATAAACCGCACACGACGACAATGGCCAGTGTCCAAAAGTTTATGAGAGCATCCCACGAACCCTTCTTCGAAACATAATTCATGCCGATTTGATTTCGAACTAACACAGGACAAATTGCGTCAAATGTAATACGGCAAATTTTGTGTCGCAATGACCGAGAGTGACAAATCGTCATAAGCGATGAGACATATTTCGCACTGAAAACTCACAACTTATCAAATAACCAAAAAAGCCACTACGATCGTTTTGCAGCTCTACTATGTACAACCAGTGTACAGAGCTCGTTTTCAAGCCAAGGTTTTACTAAAAGTTCGTCTGTACTGCCAGAAAACTCTGAGATGACGTTTGGTCTTTCGTTCAATGTGCACTCTTCAGGTTAACTTAGTGTCAAGGGTCATCCCGAGATAAAAAAAACAAAACTATCAATAGTTGCGAAAAACATCCATGATATCGATAGAACTATCGATTATTTTCTAGCTCTGCTAATTAACCGACTTTATCACCAGGTTTTCTAGAACTCTTCGTTTTCAAACATTGCTTTGTTAGTTTTAGAGGTCTGTAGTATGTGCCAAAGAACTTGAAACGATAATCAAATGAAATACGTAACGCTATAGATGCGCCCATTGTTGTCGTGAAAGCGATGTTTATTCCATTTTTCGGTTCATGGTCAAAAAACACCTAAATATTGCTATGAAAGCAAAAGTAAATTTGGTTTGAACTTGTATATTGACGCAACACAATGATTTCATATCTGGTTGTTTAAGCTCTTTCAAAAACTACTACAAAACATGAAACAACAATGAAACTCTATAATTAGTCTTCTCCCAACTACTCTTTGAACATTTTCTTGTCCATAGTGCTTAAGTTAGTCCTTTGAATTCGTTAAAGCCATGAATGAGAAGTAAACGTATGTTTATAAATACTTTTAATTAAAAGATTAATGATTGAATGGGAATGGTCAAGGGTTCTGTATTTCAAGCATTCTATGAATAGTTGACGGTAATAGCGTCACTAAGTATATTTAGATTTAAAGGTCTACCAATACTTCGTTATTAAAAAAGTAACGCAAACAAAAAGTGGATTAGATTATCTATTTGTTAGACGTACTTATCTCTGAACCCACTAAATTATATTTACTAACAACTTATCCAACATTTTACTCTTTGCAGTAACACCCAAACACGGCCCGCAAATTACGGGCGGACAGCCGCGCTATCAAATTGGCGACATTGTTCGCGTGAATTGCACCTCTGCCGCCTCAAAACCGGTTTGTCATCTCAGCTGGCTGATTAACGGTGTCCATGCGAATCGCTCACTGTTGCGCCCCTATGAGCCGTTGATTGTGGGACGCGAGGGTCTGGAGGTGGCACGACTGGGCCTAGAGTTTCGTGTGCGCGGATGACATTTCAAGCACGGCGACATGAAGTTGAAGGTGAGTGTAAACGAACGACTACGACTGTGTGTGAGGGTGTCTCTGTATGAGCGTAAGCCTGCTTTAAGCTGATTAAGAATCGGAGCTGTACGTAGGGCTCGGTCGAACGGTCATGAAAATTGATACATTTACTTCGTTGTCGCTTTCATTCAATTTGCGACAACATAACATGGCAGCTCATGTTGATTATTATCAGGCAGTGCACTGAGAGAAAATGTGCTGTATCCATTAAATACTTTCTAGTTACCTGTCCGTGCGTGATTCAACTATTTTTCTCAGTGTACGCGCTGAAACAACTGTACAAATGGGTATTGTGTGGTGCGCTCTCAGCCAGGCCACAAAATTTCATGTGGCGCGCGAAGCTTTTATGACTGACACTGTCCGAGTTTGTAGCCGGGAACTGGATACTGCTAGCTAGGAGCTGCAAGCTGTTAGCTTGGAGCGGAATGCACGTTTGCATATATATGCGAAGCTGGCGGGTAGAGGAGTCATTTTGGTTATTTGCGCGTAGGAGTTAATGAAAGTATAAAAGTTTTAGTATGCCGTCAACGTAATGGGCAGCAGTTGACGCCCAACGCATCAGGTCTGTCGCATGTCCGGTGTGCGTGGGGCATGCCGGAGTGCAGAGATTTCATGAGTCAGTGAGCATGATGGTGCAATGTAGACCGACTGCGTGTCCCAGTTTATGGCATGCCAGTGATTGTCGTTGTTCTCGTTGTTGTTTGTGTTGATGTGTTGCAACATAAAACAAATCTGGCTTGTTCGCTCAACTGTGGCACGCATGGAAATTAGTGCATGACTGCAGCAGCTCAACTCTCTGTATGTGTCCTACAATGTTTGGTTGTCTTTTCTATTTCCACAGTGTGTCGCCAAAATTTCCTCTGTCTATTGGCAGAGCAATGAGGAGAGCGTAGAGAGTGATAAGCATCAGCGCATACCAGTCTTGGAGTCGCGTGAGACCGTGGGCGCCAAGTCACGCCTGCTGGACAAATCGCAGGAAGGTAAGTTGCTCATCAATCATCGTTGCTCAGCTAGGCGCAACAGTTGCCGCAGCTGGAGCTCATATACAAGTTTTAACCCACACGACGCCTCTATCTTTATATCTTTTTCTACGCTTGACACAGAAAAACAGCTGAAGAAGAGTCGTCGTCCTGCGGCTGCCACCTCTGCCGCAGCCGCCGCCTCTGGCGCAGCCAGCTTAAACCAACGGCTGCCACTAGCTCGCTCCTTGTCCGAACTTGCCACATCAATATTCCTCGACTGGGCGCATTTGTCACGCATATTAGCGTCAAAATCAATTGCACGCATTTCACTCTACGCGCTGCCCGTCTTAATAGCGTTTCTGTGTCGCAGCTCATTCAGTTGTTGTGGCAGCACGGACTATAAGCTTGCAACACCCACACGCAGCCAGAGCCAGAGCAGCCGGAGCAGCAGCTGCTGTCAACATGGAGCCTGCTTGTCGTCCAAATTAAGCCACGCGGCGCAGCGCAGATAACAATTAACGAAGATGTATTGAGCTGCAGCCTCTACACGGGACGCAGGATACACACTTACACATTCAGCCATACAGACACGGAAGTAGACGCAGAGTTGTAATTTTTTTGTAAATACTAAGTCAATTTTGTGTTGGATTCAAATACAAATTGAAATTAAATCAAGTATACGCAGTGTGTGCAACTTGGCGCAACATAATTTGTACATAACTTAAAATTAGTAAATAAGTTCGCGCTGAGTTTAAAAAGTCTAGCCAAACAGAAAAAAAAACAAAATGGCGCGGCGCTTGATGTTCCTTGAGCAGGTTTGTTGAGGCTGCAAAAACTTACTTCAGAGTCCAGGTCTAGGCCAATGCTCAAAAGTGGTTGCTTTAAGAAGTTAGTAGATAAAAATGGAATAAAAGATGAAGAAAAAAAAATGGAATATGTTTAAGCAAGTAAAAGAAGCATAGCCAAAACTGTACAAGTTTAGTCATAACGTAAACTTAAATTCAATTAAAAAAAAAAAAAAAAAACATAAAATGTGTGCAAGTAAGCAAAAATCTAGAGCCGTAATATAAAAACTCCCTTTAAAGTTTAAGCGAAATAGGTCAAAGTATATGTGTGTATTGGTAATAGATGTAAGAGAGTACTTTATGAATGCACTCAAATTGCCATTTGGCTTATTCAAAGCTCAACATTAATGCATGAATGAATGCGGTGACCACAATCGAATGAATCAGTCGATGAACATGTTGTCGGCATGAGTGTCAGGATACAAATGAAATGACAATGAAAATTGAGTTAAGTGGAAACGCAGAATTGCATGGAACTCTATATCGCCAAGTGCTTAACGGTATTACAGCTGTGAAAACAACCATTTGGAGAGGCTCTTCAGAATTCTTTCGAAAAGCGTCAAGATTGGCATAGGAATGACAACAAATCATTCTTCTCTGAATCATTTCCACATTTACACTCATTCACTTCATTACGTTTCGACTTGTGTTGTTTTGTGTGTTCTATCTTAAATGAGTATGAATTTCATTGGCTCTTTCTAGAGTGCGTTCTATAAGTCTGTAATAAATATAATACTATATATACTCAGAAGCTGAAATCATTTGGGTTAATAATATAAATAATTTTCATTTCGTATTTGAAAGATGCCTGATGTCCTTAAAATCTTTTTATTATTTTTAAGTATTTCTTAGTAAGTTTTTGATTTAAAACAACTATTGGACTACTCGCTCTGATTGTGTTAAGCCAGCAGCCAGTTTTACGCTCGCAGGGTGTTACGCTTATTTTTGCTTTGTTATCAATCCAATGATATCGTGCAATGAAAATCGCGAAGAATGCATGTTTGCTCTTATGTATTATGTTAGCAGTGAGAACAAGAAGAAGATCAGGAATGTTTATAGAAGGTGATTGCTTTCGCGTTGGTATATGCGCACGCAAATGGCGCCATATTATGTAAAGTTGAAGATGATTTACAGCTCAATTATTTTGTTTGTTTAAGCTTTTCAAAAAACCAAAAAGCGGTTTTATGCGCAAATAATGAGAATATATTAAAAAAGTGTATTTACGACTTTCGGAAAGACTTACAGCACTGTTTTTAGTAATATTACAGTATAATTTTGTTATTACATTGGAAGTTCCGGTTAAAAAAACTTCTATCCCTCTTTCGTGTTTAGTAGTACAGTGAAAACTCTATAATCTGGACACTGTTTACATTGAATAATCAGTCTCTGTTGTATATTTTACATGAAACGCAATAAATTTCATACATTTGGTCCCTGTCTAAGTCATAAGTTGGCTTTAGTGATTAGCACCAAAAATTATTTTGAAACGCTTTGGAGGTATGTAGGTTAGGCTTAAACGGCTGCCAGAGTACTACCTCGTACACTTAGGTGAAAATTTAACCGATTGTGGAAACGTAGGATCTTATTAGCCTTTCTCCTTTACAGCCTAAGGATGAAGGTTTAAAATGAGATCGATTCAGATGCTGATATAAAATCCGCTATCCTTTCGAAGCTAATTTGGGATAACGCTGACAAGCTGCTTAGGAAGTAGCCTCCCATGTACTTTTTTCGTCTTTTACAAAGGGTGGTCTACATTGGACAAAAGTGTTCGAACCCATAGTTTCATTTGAATTCTTACAAGAAATCCGGTGATAATATGCTTTTCTGTTGGATTTATTATGATTTCTAGTATATTTCATACACATTCACGAGTTGCTTTCTATTTCAAATTTAGCTTGAGAGGGATTCAGGCATACCGAAAAATTGCTTTGGGCTGAAAGTCGCTTGAAAGAGCTGTCTGAAACAGTTTATTTATTTTCTTTATAACTACATCCTCAGCATATGATCAAGTGAAGTTTTAATTCCCAAACATATTAATATATATATTAAACATTCTGACACTGAGGTTATATCCGATTCCCGTTCTTGGTAATATTAAGATATTTAATTAAGTAATTGGGAACTCTTTTTTTGGAGCATTAAAATTTTTGACCCTAAACCCTATATGAAGTTTAGAATACATTTATAGTAAGAATATTAATATTAAATAGTGTAAGTTTAAAACGAAGTTATATTCCAACGATCATCAAAGCTGCTATGAGTATGGAAAGTATATAGTCTCAATGTGGAAAAAAGTTCTACATTTTTTTTTCCAATTTATTTAGATTTTCGTTTCGATTATTAATTTGCAAAACTCTGTACATATTACATTTATTTTCTATACATTAGCCAAAATTTAGCTATCATGAATATTTTGCGAATATTTTAGCTAAATCCGTGCATCACTTGTATAGCGAATATGTATAGAAAATTGTTTGTTTGGCACTTAAAAACTCTTGCAATGCATTTTCTACAATTCTACTTAGACATATCTATATGAATACTTGCCACACATCTTATGTGGCTGCATAAATGTTGTTGTTCAAAACTTAAACTTAAACTTAAATATAAAATATTTTAAAACTAGTAAAATTGTAATTGCAAATAACGCGCATTTAGTATTTAAGTTGCTGCTGCGTATTTTCGTGCAGTGTAAAATATGTAATAATGAATGTTATTAAGTCTTTAAAGAAATAATGCAAAAGATAAAAGAACAAAAATAATAATAAAAGAGAAACGCAGTTTAATTTGAAGGCAAAAAAAGTTCCACTTGCATTTTCAGCGCAGCACCAAAAAGTAGGCAACAGCCAAAAAATACTTGTGCGCTCTTGAGAAGGCGCGTGTGTGTGTGTGTGTGTGTGTGTGTGTGTGTGTGTGTGTGGGTGTGTGTGTGTGTGTGTGACTGTGTGTGTGTGTCTGTGTGTGCGGGTGTGTGTGTGTGCGGGTGTGTTTTTATATATTTTGCTTGCGCTCTTATATAACTGACAGTGTCTGATATTGCGGGCGACGCCTACTTGGCATGCAGCGACGTCGGCGTCGCCGCTGGCTGCAGCTGCGGCGTTTTCTTTATGCGCTCTTGACCTGAAACAGCAGCTGAAGCAGCTGCCGCCGCCGCAATAGCAACGCCCCACTTGCCCCTTTCGGAACACGCAACCAACTTGCTTGCAACTGTCCTTGTTGTTGCTTGGCCTCGTTGCTCGTTGTCAGCGCTTCCCTGTCTGTCTTTGTTACCGTTGTTGTTGTTGTTGCTGCAACTATTGTAATTGCTGTTGTAACTGTTGTTGTTGCAAGCACGTTATGCAATTTTTTTGTCGTTTATTGTTGGCACTGCCATAATATCTCTCGCCTTGGCTGTATTCATGCTTCATTTTACTGTTATTATATTTACTTGTCGGATTTGCTGTTCGCTGCTGTTTCTACTGCTCCTTCTACTGCTCCTTCTGCTGCTCCTTCTGCTGCTGATGCCTTCATGCACGTTCACTTTCTATTTTTTGTTTCGTTCTCTTTTTAATGCGCCATATTTATTTTGACTTGCACGACAACGGACACTGTCAGTCTGTATACGCCCTGTGTTACACTAGTGCCTCAAACCGCTTTACACTCTAAAAAAAAGATCAGGTATTTGCACGGATATTTCGGAAAATAAACGTAAATATCCAATTTCTCAAACCCGATAACGAACACTGTCAGTCTGCATACGCCCACGTTACACTCAAGAAAAAAAGATCAAGTATTCGCATGGATATTTCTTAAAGCACATATAAATAACCAATTTCTCCGACACGAAATCATTCTTTCTCCTGCTTCAACTTTGAGTCTGGCAGTCAAAATTAAGTAAAAAAAATTGATGCAGACAATCGGGACGATGCCCGACAGTGGAGTACCCTGTACCCTTTTCCCCCCATAAGTACTAAATCCAGCATACGGTAAAATGGGAACGAAAGTATTTTCTTTTATGTCTCTTTTTACAAGTTTAATACGACTATAACCATTTTCCTATTGGGAAGTTCAAATTGACAAGTTTTCCTATTGGGGAGTGGTGACAAAAATTATTTTTATGCCCATAACTCCAGTATTCTTGGGCCAATGTCGTTGAATTTTGTAACATAGATCAAAAATACATTTATAGATGTCTGTGACAATTTTCAAATCAATATATAGGGGGGTGTGGCATATCTACATGCAGTGCAATTTTGGCACAGTTTATTTGCGAAGGGTCGGGGCGGGGATGGGTAAATTTGCATATATGTGACTATAACTTCTGATGTATTTATCCGATTTCGATCATTTTTACGCATAGATGCAAATAAACACGATGCACACCTCTGTCGTAAACTGCAAAAATATGTCACAGGGGAAGGGGGAGAGATATCGACGTGATTCGACAAACTTCATCTTTTCGGTGTAAATGCGCTTCTTTTGGTAAATTTTTGTGTCTCTACCTTTTATAGTGACGGACAGTTGGACATGTCTATATCGACTCGACTATTGCTCCTGACCATTTTTGCCCATGGAACATATGGTCTACCACGCCTCCTTCTGCCTGTTGCATACATTGCATCAACCTATAATACCCTTTTACAATTTATGTACAGGGTACAAAATTGGCAAAAAACATACTTCCTTCTTTAGCCTGTCGTTATTTTTATCAGTGTAGATTTGCCGTGCTCATATTCATGTTTGCTATTGATATTGCTGTTAGTATTTGTTTTGGTGTTTGTATTGCTGCGTGTGGCATACACGTAAACATTTGATTACGTGTCATATATCAACACATTGCAGCATTGAATATGCCAACTAACAAAAACAGGCAACAACTAACTGTGTCATGCCAATAAGCCATAAAACTCAGCCAAAAGACTCAACTTAAATCTGTGCAAGCAACTCCAATTTTGTTACCAGCCTTAACTATAACCTCCGCTCGCTCTTTGGGTTTGAGGGCAGGCAACCTTCGTTTGCAGCAATTAAAAATTATCAAAAGGGGCACACACTGTAAAAGCAAAAGGCCTGCGTTCCTGCTCGGCCATATAAAGTTGCTCGGGGTTTATTTTTGCTCTTTCAGGCGTTTTTGCAGTTGCCGCTGTGCCATTTTCATGCTTATTTGCTTAATTTCACAGAGCGCACATGCACAAAAAGCACACACACACACACCCGTACACACATATATGAAAGCCGCTCTTGGTCTCCGGGTAAGACCAAGCGGAGCCGAGTTTTTATTTATCACAGCCACTTGCATTGCATTTTGTTTATATGCTTTTAATGCAATTAGCACGCTTTTCACTTTGATTTACGCCTCAGCGTCGCAGTGCTTGACGAGCATGGGGACAGACAGTCGGACGGAAGGACGCACAGACAGTCCGCCGGAGTGACACTCGGACAGACACACTGGAGTAGCTAGTGAGAGAAACAGCCATTGAGTCGCTTTGTATGTTGCCACTTTTAAAGCTGCCGAGTGGCTTTGACTGGATTTGTCTCGTTTTGTCTTTTTTTTCTGACTCCGTCCGTCTGTCTGTCGTTTTGTTTGTTGTTGTCCTTGTATTTATGAGTGGGACGCGGCTTTCATGTTTTGTGCATACATTGACATAGAGTGAGAGAGACGGAGAGATTGCTGGTAAGAGACAGCAAATAGAAAGTGCATGCCGTTTGTTGTTTGTAATGGCGCAGTCTGTCTTTCTTTTTTATACCCTTACAAAATGTAGTACATATTCAATGAAGCTCTTTGCCAACACTACGTTGTTTAAATGGAAATCTATAAATGTAGAATAAGTAAAAGCGGTAATGACTTCTAAGTTTTTCTGAAAAGTCAGTTTTTAAGCTCGAATCCTTTTGGAGAGAAAGTCAAAGCTTTTCCGAATCTCAATAATATAAATGGGAAACGTTCAGCGTGAAAGCACTTTTAGTGAGCGAAACCATTTGATTTTAAAGTAAAGGTAAGTGAAAATAAAATTTTATAGCAATATATTACGCTAAATAGCACTACGAGCTGTAGCCCATTCCGACAATAACTTAGACTGAATAATTAAGAGAATTTGAACATATCTTTGCATTGTATTTGGGAAACGCTTCAAAAAATGTTAGTATTGTCTTCGGTAAGTTTTTTTCTACCTTAGAAATTTTGAAATGTTTGCCACGTTTTTGAAAGTTAAAGCCTGTGATTTGAGAGCGTCTAGTCCTTCAAAGGAAGATCCCCCTTCAGCTGTTATGCTCCTGAAGCTACCTCTCAATTCAATGCATTTATATGTATAGAGGACTATGAATTGTGCATTCTTGGCTGTTGAAAGCCACTGCTTGAGACTAATGGATTTTAAAGGCTCACATGGAGAGGAATGCAAAATGTCTAAAATTTGCGCTTAGTGTCTGTCTTTAACACCAAAGAACCAAAGCTTGGCCTTTTTGCTATTTCGCCAATCGACTTAATGTCCTTTCGGTTGGATTGTAGGGTTCTCCCCGAAATGGTACACTGGTTTACCGACCAAGACTCGTACGTGCATTCAGCGTTCAAGTCACCGAAGCGCTACAGTTTTGGCAGTTTTGGTTTCTTAGAAGCACAAGCACCAGATCAGAGTGGCTGTTTTGCTACATGGACAGAAGTGGATCACTCTTTCTCTTATCCTAATGGTTAATGGACCCCAACCATCAGGGGTTTTCTTTAGATAGGTCGGTGGTTAGTCGACCACCACCACTAGATCACCAGAGCGCTATATCTTGGACTTTGCAATATTTCGTCGATTTTGGGTTTCCGGTAGGCGCAGTCAGCGAGGAATACTAGTATTTGCCATGGCTCTGACTCGTGGTCGGAGCTGATGGTTCGCTAGCAGCGATCTTAATTATAGTGAAACCGCTTACTCGTAGCCTTACGACAGAGAAGGGATAGCTAAATATGCAGAAGTACTGTGTCTTATACTGCCTAATCATGAAATTTGATATATTTATAAAGGCCAGACATGCACGATGAAACTAGCGAATTAGACCCGAATATGTGTGCTTCAAATTTAATTGCCGCTGCACCCAATCCTAGATACTCAATTTCCGGTGCGATCAGTTGACTTCTGATCAGCAAAGAAACTCTAAAGATAAGGGTCGGTTGGTAAGTGGCTTAGGTGGAATATTTCTTCACTCTAGAACAGGTAAGCGCGGCAAAGAGATTATCAATGGTAACTGAGAATATGTACAGGCAGCTAGTCTATTTATATGAAATACATTGGCAAGAACCACGCCGCGCTATACTAACGAATACCTTATAGGGTACGGTTTATCAAGCATGCAACAACAGTTCTGTCAGTGTATCCCACTTTCGGTGCTTCAAAGATAACTTCTGTTCCACGGCTTTTTGTTTGTTTCCATTTTTGTTTGTGCTGTTCATTATGTGCTTGCTGCTTTATTGCAGCTACTGTGCTTGTTTATGCATCTGACATGCGAGTCATTTTCATTAGCACTACTCCCGAACTGCCCCTCTATTATTGTCCTAGTCCTGGCCCTGGTGCTCATCCTCGTCCTCGTCCTCGTCATTGCCATCAACTTCATTGTCGTCTGTCGTTGCGACTGAGTACTTTGACCCTTTCTTGTTGCCTTTCCCGCTGCTAATGCATATTGTTTGTGCCTTGAAGCGTAATTTGTTGCGTTGTTTCTATTGTTTTTGTTGTTTTCACTGCTTTGCGCAATTTTAATTACGATTTGCTCACTTACATTTCATTTTGTGCTCCTAATACATGCCTTCCAGCTGCTGCCTTGCTGCCTTACCAACTCTGCCTGCTGATTACACTTCAATCAAATGCGCGTAGATATCAATCAAAGGGGGGCGCAGTAGGCGTGGCATACTTGCTGCTGCTGCTGCTGCTGCCTGTGGCACCGATGGCAGACAGGGCGGCTACGTAATTGGAAAGGCGAGTCCAAGACTAAGAAACTAAGAAATGCCATCAGCCAAACTCATTCAAAAGTAATCAACAAGTAGGAAGAAAATGGCGATAAGCGAATAACGGACTGGCAAATAAAAGGCGTAAATGAAATCAAAGTGCTAAAAAAAATATAATGAACAAGTTTTTCCATGGTAAGGTTATGTCATGTTCCTTAGTAGTGCACTAGAGCTGAAATTATTAATCTTAATGAAACCGAGTGGGATTTTCTTTTTGATAACTCGATAGTTATTCAAAGTTATTTGAGGTATGAAAACGAGTTTGTAATTTCCAAGTTCTTATAATTGAAAAGCGTTATACTGATCCATATTTGATTTTGAATTTACACAGAGAATCAAATTTTGAAGTTTCATCCACAAATCAATAATCCTAAATAAGTATGTTTTTAAGAAGGGTTGCTCATAGTTCTAGACCGGCATACTGTTTCTAAAAAAAGTCTAAAGTTTGGGTAAGTTTTCGATGAAAATAAAGTATTGAGAAACAACAGCAGCCTAACTCGCCCTCTGTCTAGGCCAAGAACAGCCGAAAGGTTTTGACTTACTTTCTCTCTAGGTAAGATCACCTGAAAATCTGCTAACTGTTCAGATGATGCAGTCCATAAATTCAAGATTTTTGTTCATACGTTATCTCTAATGTGTTAAGTGGAACATTGCTGATGCGAAATGATAACACTATATGGGAAAAGCACAAAAAAAGGGATCACCAAATAAATGCGTGGTCGATCCTAGAATCTGGTTAGAAAAGTCTAATAGAAGTAAAAATTGAAGAAGACTAACTCGATAACTGCGAGAAATAGACCAACCCTAAGATATTTCCCTGTACAGACTCTACACTGATGTGGAGCACAAAGCGCCGGTTGGATTAGTGATGAAGCAATCTATCTTTATTCGATATATTTGTCATATTGAAGTCTGTGCCAAAAGTGTTGCTACATTGTCATATACAGGCCTAATTAGAGAGGGGAAATTTGCTACTTTTCTCCCGTGCATGGGAGAAAATAATTGAAAATTATGCTTGTAATGATAAAAATGAACAATATATTAAAAGATGATGGTATACCATCAAAATATACCCATAACTAAGTAAGTAGAAAACTTAGCATAACGAATTTAAGAAAATCAGTTTTCGAAAAGCGCAAGAGATTAGTTTCAAGCTGAGATTCAAAATATTAGTACCAGCGCTGGACCTCGCTGTCTACTCACTTGCAGAAACCATCACTAGAATCAGTATTGATCTCATAATGGAACTACTTTATCTTTTAAATAGCCTAAGTCGTCTGCTTATCTTGCTCACCAATGCTGTAACTTTGTATCTTCTATATTACTAGGGTCATCATCTCTGTTAATTTGCTCTCTTAAGCTGTAACTAAGCTTTATTTCATATAGTTCCATTTTCGCGTACTATCCTTGCAAAGCTTAGACATAACTCTACATTTTTAACTTGGATCATCATCTGTTTAGCTCTCTTACACTGAATTAACGTTACCTTTTAAATAACTTGTTTGTTTTTTTCTTGTAACTGTGCCATCTTTTATATGACCATGATCATCTGTTGCCGAATATAGTTCTATCTATCTATAATCAAAAGGGAAAGGGGAAGCTTCTTAATTTTAACCAAGCTCATCATCTATGTTACCTTATACTCCCAAGCCGAAACTGCGTCATCCTCTATATAACTAAACTCGTCCCCAAGTTCAAGCATTTTAAAGCATATTTTAACAGAATTTGTATGCTAAAAAAAGCATTCCCACTTTTAGGCACATGATTTGTAGAGTGGACATTAATATGGGACAGGTGTCGATGCGGCAGTTGGCTTTTCTATGAATTTATGTTTATTGCTTATGCAAAAAGCCATATCAGGAAGCTTCAATAAGCACGAAATCAAACAAATTACCCAAAGAAAAAAAAGAGAAAAGTTTTTCCTCCGCTGTCAATTGTTGGGCAACGCTTGGTTGCCGCTTGTTATAGACGCTGATAAGATGAAATTAACAAACAAAGTGCGTAGCTGTAAATGCTTTTCTTTTGGCCTGTTGGGATCTAATATGCCGCCAACCGCAAGGTGAAAATTGTGTGCGAAAATTCGTACGTGCGTGAAAATGAATGAAGGGCGCGTGCAGAAAAATTTAATTGTCTGCGATAATGCAGTGTAAGTAGGCGAGAAAGAGAGAGAGAGAGAGAGAGAGCAGGGGAGAAAGACTTTCTCTCTGTGGGTGTGGTCAGGTAAAGATATGACCAGGGTCTCCGGACAGCCATTGCCCTGCATATGATTTAATGTTAATCACTTTTAAGAGCAAAAGCAGCAGCAAGTTGAGTCGTAGCCATATTGAAAATACAGCTCGTAAATTTAATTTTACACCGACAAGCGCAAGAAATAGAAAAACTTCACCGTATGCACTGTATGTGTATGTGTATGTGTGTGTGTGTGTTTGTGTGTGTGTGTGTGTGTGTGTGTGTGTGTGTGTGTGTGTGTATATATGTGCATATAAGCCAAATGATGCTGCTCATATTGTACGACTTGCCTTGTTGGGTCATAAATTTTTTTCGCTAAGCACACGCAGTGCGCCCTCTTTTGTCCACTGGCTGCTCGCTCTTAGCTCTTGCTGCTTTCCTTTCCTTTCTCCATTTCTTTTATCGTTTAATTAAAATTCGCAACACGTAAATCCATTTGAGCCGCTGCTGCAATCTTTACTTTAACCTTAAGGCGGCCCGCTTGGCTGGCCAACGTTTTGTGGTTGTTGCTAGTTGTTGCCACTGGCGAGCTGCACACTGAAAAAAATTTGATAATTTTTCTAATTTAAGATAAATGAATTCTATGTGAGGTTAGATTATTCTTTCCTGGCACACTTAGGCGTAGGATCTCTTACTCCTATACCCGGAGGCGAGACCTATGGTTAAAGGGTGGAGCAACCAAATGCTGAAATGCCACCTGCGATCCGTTAAGGATGTGTCTACACAGGTGTTTGAGCCTTCTTTCGCAGCGGGCCGAAAATGAACACAAGAAGTACTCAGCCGCTTCCTCTTCATCTTCGTCCCTACAGCTGCTGCAGAAGTCTTTTTGAGGGGCATAGAGTCTAGCTGTATAGACTCACTGGCAACTAGCCAGTGTCTAGTAGTAACGCTTACAACTGCTAGGCATCTGTCCTGCCTATGAGAACAGTGCTCATCTGTGCGTTATCTCAGGCCAGGTTTTTCGATCAATGAAAATCTTGTGTTTGAAGAATTCACGAAATTTGAGCTTATCTTGTCTGGTCAGCTCAACAGCTACATGATTACCTTTAATGTCCCTGTGACGCGATACCCATATCGGGCTTAAAACGTACTGTGGCAGCATCTCATATAGAAATATGTGATAGATTGGTACCGATTGGTTGATTGAAAGTCTTTGCGTTCTTTTTTCCCCCAAAGTGTCTCGCTAAAATAGAGAAGTGAAAGTTCGTAGTTTACAGAACTACTTGAGTCACTCAGTCGTATGACTGATAGAAGAGCTAGTTTTTTCAGAAAAGGAATGTTAGGTAAAGCATCGAGTGCTGTTGGTGTGATGCATAGTTGAGCTGCACGCTGTACTTTACTGACTTTACTTTACTGAAGGTTTGCCTCTTAAGAGCTGTGCACCATGTTAATACTTCATATAGGAGAATAAACTTAGATGAACATTGAGGTTATGGGCCACGAAAATTGGCCCATTGTTGCTTTCCTTATTAGGGTATGAAGGTACAATCCCATTACACAAGCGACGCAATCTTTTGAGTCTGGAAAAATATACTTTTTTTTGTATCAAGAAAGAATTGTACTTTGCAATTTCTTGTTTCGGAAAACCGTAAACGAACTGTTCTTTCTTCTTTCCCTCTTCCTCTTCTTACACACTTTCACTGCACAGCATAATTTATCAGTTACACAGACTTGCATATCAGTATTATAAACTGTTTTTTCTTTACGCTCTACCCGCTATTCGTCTTAATTCTTGCAATTTTAGCAAAAACTGTCTCCTGCGTTAACCAGCAACTCTCACTTAGCAATTTTTTAAAGGTGATTTGCTCAAGAGCTATTTGCGGCATATTTTGTTGAGTGTAGCTAGTCACTCAGCCTGCTGTAAATCGCCTTTTTCTATTTTCTTGCCACATAAAACCACTTTACACAATTTTCGTCTTTTGTTTTTCGATTTTCGTCGTGTTTTGGATTTTCTACCAATTTTTTTTTCCTACGCCCTTTTTGCCCCCCCCTGAATATCTTGCGGCTGCTGTCCATGTATCGTTGTACAGTACTTGTTCATGTCCATCTGCGCCTTTGTGGCCTCCACTGACTTTTACCAATTATTGCTATCTGCGTTTCACCACATCCTGCCAGAAGTCGATAGAGCCAAGTGCAGCCAGCGAATTAGCCTTTGTTGGCGCTACCAATCAAGGTTCTATCTCTCTTTGGTTGCTGTTGTTGTTGTAACTGCTGCTCGTGCTGCCTTTGGCTGCTGCCTGGCATTCAGAAAGCATTTGAATGCTTTTCATTACTTTTCTATCAACGTACTTAGCCATTGTTGTGCAGTTATTTAGCACAATCAACACTAGATGGCGCTGATAGCCACCTCCTGCTGCTGACTTCGGCCAGTTCAGCTCAGATCCTGCGCTGCTGCTGCTTCTATGGCTTCTATTGGGCTACTTGGCTCATTGGTTTAACTCGTGCAAATGCCGCTGGCTTAGTCAATTTTATCAATGGCAGCGCAGCGAATACTATCACTTTCTCCCTCACTCAGTATCTCTCTCTGTCCATGTGTGTGGGAGCACTTGAAGCTCTAGGTGCGCAGCTTTGTTCATTTGGGCTACACTTGAGTTGCACACTAAATTAATGAAAATTGCCTTATATTAGAGAATGGGAGAGCGGCAGGTGGGGACAGCTCCGGCGCAGCAAGAAAGCAGAGCATTTAAAAATTAACAAAAAGGTTCTTAACAGCTGGTGTTGGCTCGGATTTGGCCTTGTCGATTTGCCTTGATGCATTGCATTGGGTTTCTATGGAATGATATTGCGTCTAATCTTGTTTCTGTTGTTTTCATTGTTGTTGTTGTTTAGGCGGCTAAGCTGATGTTAATTAGGTTGAAATGTCTGTAAATGGAACCATGCTGACTGGGATTTGCTTTAATTGGTGGCAAACTGTGCGAAATATGAGCAAAGCTAAAGAGCACTTCAATGCGATCCTGAAGATGTTGGTCCATGGGTATACAACTATATAATATAATAAGGCAGCAATTTTGAGCAACACGGGAATCATTGTCATAACATAAACTTTGAAATTATCGTGATTCTTAGATATGCTGTCAAAAACTACTTAATCGCAATAAAATCGAACAAAGTACAATTAGTTTTATTCACTTCCGCGCATAGTTCAATTGTCATTCAAGTCTCTGAGGATACCTAAGCTGTGAATATAGAGTATATTGGCATCCACTTTCATTACAAAATTTCACTTAGAGCTTAATCAGTGGAAGGACTAAAAGTTCAATGCACATATTTAGCAATTTTTTAATACGAATATCCGATATGCTATCAATCGATTGCTAAAGGTTTAGCTATACTTTACGTTTAGCTGGAAAAGGCAGAAAGAGAAAAAGCTGCTTACAGGTTACAGTAAAAGTTGCATCAAAAAGCATAACATAAAAAACCATAGCATAAACGACATCAATACTCACACACACACACACACACACACACACACACACACACACACACACACACACACACACACACACACACACACACATACATACATGCTTGAATGGCGCGCAACAAATTTTCCACACTTTTACGTTTTCATAGGGAGCACACATGAACGCCGATGTTCGACTGATATGTGAGGCCAACTCACACACACACACACACACACACACACACACACACACACAGACGCACACATAGCGCTTGCTAAACTGCTTAAAATATTTTGTTGAAGCTCAAACAAAAACAAAACGTGGGAAAACCTAAAAGTTATACAGCACGCCGTTACCCCGTGCTCCACGATTTTCCAATGTTTCGTGTGCTTCAAACGATTTTCAAGCGATTTTCCAAAAAAGTAAAACAAACAGCAGTATCGCTTTCACATGCCTCACAACGTTGCCAATACTAATACTAACTCACCTTAGCTGTTGCGAGTTGCATGAAGTGTGCTTTACCGTTACTCCATGTGTGTGTATGTGCGTGAGTGTTTAGTATATCTTTCACTTTCCTGCATGTGGCAATGAACCGTGAAACCGTAAAATGTTATGTTCTGAAACTGTTATGTTCTGAAAATCTGAAAATTTTAGCGCCGTCGCTGTCGCAGTCAACGTTGCATTAACTGCACGCCGCCGTGTGGCAGGCTCCAATAATGCTGCTGTTTGAACAGAGTAGAGTGTGTGTGTGTGTGTGTGTGTGTGTGTGTGTGTAAACTATCCATAGGTGAGATCCGCTGAGCTGCATTTATCTTGATGTGCTACAGCGCTGCATAAACTAAATGTAACCAGGGAAGGAAGCAGTGTAGAGCACGCAAACATAATGAACGTCATTAGTAGTTGATTTAATATGGACATTTATACAGGGTGTTTATTTTAGTCATCATATTTCTACTTCTTGACTGCAATTCATAGGCCACTTCTCCAGGCTCCTCTACCTTGCGCACGCATTTCTTCACTTCATGATATCAAAGGTAAATGCTCTCAATGGTTCTTTCAATGGAGGCACAGAATACCCCTTTGTCGCCTTCCTTTAATAGCAGCATTGAAGATCTTTCGGATGTGTATTGATTCGCTTGACGATGCCAATGTCGTGCCATCGAATGCAGTAGTCGTTGCCTTTAAGCGTTGGCCAAAGATCTTATGGAGTACTTTTTTAGTTTCTTCCGACCGGTGATCTTTACTACCTACTTGCCTTCTACTAGCAAAATAGCATCGTTTGGCAAGCGTGATTCCCCTCTTGATCACCATGCTCAAATCTTTCTGCGTAGTAACGGTGCTGCCAAGTTAGATGAAATCTTTGACAACATTAAAAATATAGTTTTTAAAAACAATCAAGTATTATTACCGGATCTCCCTATACAAACATAACATGTACTTTGCCTTGCTTTCAGTACCCACTAAGCGAGTTGTAAAAATCATTTATTTACATTGGCAGTCTAAAATATAGACTAATTTCTGTATTTTTGCACCACACTTTGGGGCTTTGTAAGAGGCGAATGTCAAAACAGCCAAGAACTTACTCCTATCGACGGTAAAAGCGCATTCTTAAGCGGGGACGAGTTTCACGCCATGCTCGGGGTAGCTAAGCAGCCATTGACTAGATAGAGCCCTAAGCCTAGACTTCAGCAACATAGATGCGCTTAAAACCGCGCACCTACTGATTGAGGGCTTTTTAGCAGCAGCTCCAGCAGACTGGATCCTAGATTAGCAAAGATGCTTGAGGTAATGGCGTGCTGTCGCGTTGATCAGGCAGTTTTTCTGGCGGAGCGTCAACAGTAGGCGAACTTCGAAGAAGGGAACAACAGCAGCAGTGGATATTCGGCAACGTAGTGAAGCCGCATATAGGTCAGGACGGCATTGTCAGGTTCCTTCGGTCTTCGCACAGGCTTGCTGTCGTAAGTCCTCCAAGCTCTGATACCATATTCACAGGAGCTGGAAGCCTTTTTTCATCATTCACAAGACAAATACATACAATGATATCCTAAACAAAGTTTTTAGAAATATCGCCGAAAGCTAAACTATTGGACAGGCCAACTACTATGCCTTGGTCCTCAGAACTTTTTGCTGAGTGTTGTCTACATGTGTGAAACACTAATATCAGCTAATTGGGCAAATATAGAAGGAAGAAATTGATAGGTAAAAGACAGTAATAAAAATAACAAATGAGTTAAAAATTAAGAAATTGAATCAGTAATCTGACTCTTTATTAATCGCAGCAGTAACTATTGAGAGAACCGAACATCCAAATCTCACTAAACGGATCACCCTTTGCTAAGTAAGCGCTTTTTGCTATCAATATCAGGTTAGCGCAAATGCGCATTGCTTCTATATACGGCTTGTATTAAAAACTCATTACACGGATCACCCTGTCCTAAGTAAGCGCTTTTTGTTCACCAATATCAGCTTAGCGCAAATGTGCATTGCTTCCACGTATTGCTTGTAGTTCAAATAATTCCCATTTTTGTGTTGCCTACTTTTTGGCTGTGCATTTAAGCTTATCATTGCTTTATTAGTTGCCGTGTTTTAGGCGCTCGAACTTTATACAACCGTCTAGTTGTAAGTTCAATGCACGCAAGGTCTTTCCCATATATTTTGTAACTGTTTAGTAGCTGCTTCGCCAGCTGAACCACAACGGTTAATAAATGGCCACTAAGACCCCACACAAGTACACACCAGGCTAACACACACACCCATATACATATTCCAGTCATTGGCACTTTGGTATAATGCATTTTTAATGTCTTGTTTGGGTTTTTTGGCTTAAGAGTATCTGCAATATGCATGAGCATGTGATTCAATGAGCGCAAGACGAAACTTAAACTCACACACACACACACATGTACGATAGGGGTCTCCGCCCGCTCGTAGCTTGGCTTGTTATACTCATATGGGCCATTGAAACTCAAATTATCGTGGGCATTTACTGGATTTGAAAATATTCCTTGGAAGGACTATTGCGGCAAAAATTGTTATCATATTGTTGCATTCTTTTCTAAAGGATTCTTTGCTCAATATCATCGGAGGTATTGTCAAAGAGAATTTCAATAATCAATTTACATTTTCCCATTAAGTTATCGTATAAGGGCCGATTTGAGATAAAAGAACCCATATATTATAACACATTGCCATACTAATGCACTAGAGCATAGAAGTCTTTGAGTGGAAGCAACAACTGCCGGCCAAGTATGCTGCTCCGCTACAGCTTCCCCAGCTTCAACCACTTATGTTACCTTTTTGCACATGGAATCTTGCCTCGTTTCGTTCGCTTTGGCGCTTTGTTGGCTCCAACTTTTTGCACAACGCAGCAAAGAAAACTCAGCCAGCACTTAATTTACGAATAAACGCGCATAATTTTGTATCTACAAAAGTAACCCACCTGGCAGTGTCCCCCCTTTCCCCCACTTACTCACTGCACTCTCACTCGCTGTCGGGCAAGTTTTGGCATATGAAAAGGTTGCCAACGTGGCGGGTTATAATAATTTTTTAAACTAGTATATGCAGGCACGCATGTTTGTGTGTGTGTGTGTGTGTGTGTTGCGTGTATTACAGTCAGGAAAAGTTTTAACCAATGTCTACTTGTGGCAGAGGCAGCTAAACTCAAACGCATAACCAAACCGAGACCAAACTCAAACGCAAAACCCCAAGCGTAAAACCAAGCTCAAGCTCAAGGTGTGCCTGGCACGCAATACAGTTCTTATCCTGCGTCTCCTGTGTCTCCTGCTCCAGCGCCTACAACTCCTGCACAGGCTTCTGTCTGACTGACTGCTGGTCTTTTGTGAAAGTTTTACCTGTATGCTAAAACTTAAGCTAAACTTGCACACCTATGAGTAGTCGTGTGTGTGTGTGTGCATGTGTATGGGTGAGTGTGGGTATCCGTGTGAATGCGTGCTCAACCCTTGCGTATGTGAAAGTTTTTGGCAAAGTTTTTGTTCAAAAATTGTTGATGAAAATGCGCCAAGAACGCGCGAGCGCGTTGAACCGCAACCGTGCAAAAAGCGGGCTCCAACAACAACAAAAATAACTAGTACTAACTGGTTAACGCTCACAACAAAAAGCAGTCAAAAACTTACAGTGACAGCCAAAAGAAAAAATAGCAAATGGCAGAATGATGGTAGGGCTGCAAACCAGTTTTGAACCGATTCTGTTAGAACCCGGATATCCGACGAAACAACTCACCGATTACTGTACAGCTAATTTTTTTCATAACTCTAGTATTTGACGCCCGATTTTTATAAATTATATATGGTTAAAGGGTGTTCCAGGAATCTCTTCCAACCAAATTTTAACCCAATTGCAAATTCGCTGGTATGTCAGATATAAATTTAAGCCGACTTTCATACAAAAAGTTATTCGCCAACGTGAGAGAAATATCTTGCAGAGCTCGTGAAATCTAATTGGAAGACCTAAGGGTCTAAGGAACAGACACAACACACACCTGACTAAGTCGTATTTAAGATACCCTTATTGAAAATTTTAAGGTGTTCTTTTGTTGACAGGATTATAACCAAGACCTGCGTCCGGTAAACCGAGAAGAACTTAAACCTTATGTACACTTAACCCAAGCGCACTTGAACCTTTGAACCTTACATCAAATTTCTCAAATATTTCCAACCCTGTTCAAAACCATGATCCACCAACTTTTTCGTTGGCCATGCAGCTTCTGGCACTGCTTTGGTTTCGTCCGATATGAATATTAAAATTGACTTGAATACCTTTAAAGCATTTTCTAATATCTGCAGCGATACAACAGTTAGCGTATTTGCCATTCGTCACTGACTTGTCGGCAAAAGCACCTAAACACTTCTTGTTTAGGTTAGTTACACTTGGTTTGACTCCCCTGACTGGCTGTCTAAGTAGCTGACTGCTTGTTGTGGCAACTCTGCTTGCTCCTGGACTGCTACTTGCTTGCCACAGTCACACACATTTGATTTCTGACTGATGGACTTGTTTCATATGGTGACAGCTTTGGTGCCACACAGCCATAGCATATGGTGGCAAAGAATCTAAGAGCCGTAAGAGTTGCGTACAACAGCGCAACATACCATCGAGATGTGACATTGAGTGGTCCAGCGGGTGCTCTCCTGGCTAAACTTTATATCAAGGAATATTTCAAAATTTGTGTGTGCGAATTCCAAGGAGGTAAAAAAGGCAAACATAAGATATGTGTCACATTTTAAAAACGAGTGACTGAGCAATATTTTTCTCCTTAGAACAACTACGATATTAATACTAGTTAATCTGCACACATATAGAAAAGAATCTTATTATCTTTGGAAAAGCTCTGCTTAGAGAGTTACATATTTTTCCATAATTGGTATAAGCATTACCGTGCTATTAGGTAAAGTTCCATTTTTTTTTTTAAATAACGGTTCTTTGGCTCTTTATTTGCAGTCACTTGGCTGGGAGGTATGAGAGAGGAAACCTTCCCTTTCGGATGTATGGAGCTTAAACCAGATAACTCTGCATGGGGACTCCCACTGGTGTTAGTCCTCCCGCCATTATGGCGTCTGAAAATTCAGATGTGCAAAAATAAAAAAAAACATCCATTCCTTAACACTCAACAAAAGTAAGGTAAATACTATCCCCTCACACAGTCTTCATGCATTCTGCATCATGCTGTTTTCGTAATATTTTGCTCACATCAATTAAAACTAAAAAATAACCAATTCTGTATTTTGGACAAATTTTTGCAGGCTCTTCACCTTCTGTCACACATTCATTTGAATTTTTCATTAGATTAATTTTTCCGAAATACTAAAAATACAAAAAATTATCCTATCGATAGTTCTTCTAAATTACCAGCTATCTTGATCTAAAGCGAACGAAATTCGATTCTAATAAGGAAGAGCGCAAGAGCTACGAGAGACTCGCATAGGCGGAACGAGATTAAAGGCTGAAGCCCTGATACTAGTTGGAAGCAGAATATGGCGTTGCTGGACGAAGAGTTATAATGCCTTTCAGCATACATTCTCCTTAAAGTCTTTAACGCGCTGTGCTTTGCTTTTGTGACCAACCTTGTATGAAAACTCTGCTGGCCATACAACGCGACAGTTTTGATAATCCCCAACTTCGGTCATATCTGCAGCCAACATCAATGTCACTTTACATAACAAATTCAATAAATGGACACATCACTCAAACTCTGGAAGGGGTACATTCATAAGTACATACATTTACTCGACCAGTGAAAGTCGGGCTCATTGAAAAAGAAAAAAGAAATCTTCAGCTGTGACAGGGCAGTTAAGAGCATATTTAAATGCCCGTAAGCATATAAACAGCCGCAACAAATAGTAGACAGGAAATCGAGAAACCAACTCTTAAAAGGGTGAAAAGTTGTCAGGGTTGGGTCTACTCTGTGGACGGATAGATGTCAAACAATGATAGCTATTGTCCATGGGGAGCGGGAAACAGGGGCTTGGCAATAGTTTCGACGTCAATTAGATGATGTTTGCTGCATTTGCCGCAAATAGACAAACTCGTCGAACGCACAAAGGGGATTTGCCAACGCACACACACACACACACACACACACACACACACACACACACACACACACGCGCATACAGACGCGGCAGAGTTGCCACACAAAGGCAAACGACAAGTAAAATGTATGAAAAATATGTAAAGCAGTGAGTGCGACAAGAAGAGCGAGAGATAGGAGAGAGAGGGGAAAGCGGAACTAGACCAATGTGGGCAAACATGAGCAGCTGAAAATCCAAATGAAAATTCAAAGCAAGCACAAATTGTTGTTCTTGTTGCTCTTTTTGTTGTTGTTGTTTGTTGTTTGTTGTTGCTGCTAATATTGTTGTTGGTTTGCGGCTACGTTCAATTCTGTTGACGTTATCAAAAGTTGCGGGCAGGTTTGCACATCACAAGCCAAAGCAGCAGCAAAAAAGCGAAGAGTGCAGAAAAAGAGTGGGAAAAAACAAGAAGAAGCTGAGCCATAAGAAACGAGCGAGTCAAGAAAAAGGATACAAGTAATTTGCTAAGGGCAACGCAGTCAGACACAGTGGCTCCTTGGCTGACTGGTTGGCTGGTTTCTTGGTTTTCGCTGGCATGGGCGCAGCGGAAGTTAACATTGAAAAGGATTACCGCGTCGCAGTTCCTCTTATGTGTCACTGTGTGTGTGTGTCTGTGTGTCGTGTGTGTGTGTGTGTGTGTGTGTGTGTGTGTGTGTGTGTGTGTGTGTGTGTGTGTGTGTGTGTGTGTGTGTGTGTGTGTGTGTGTGTGTGTGGGTGCATACAATTTCCGTTGTCAACGCTGTTGACAACAACTTAGCTTGTTGTTGGCCCATTTGTCGTAACCATCAACCCCTCGTCCTGCCTCACCTTGATGTCTTTAGCTCCAGTTTCACCCGTTTCATTTTTTTTTTTCATGATTATTTTTTGTGCCAAGGTAAAAAGTCAAAGATTTTTAGTTGACTGCGTTTGTGATTTGGCATTATAAGCATTGTGTCTTCATTCAGCTCCAGATGCTGACTTTTTTTTTTAATACTCTTTTTATTTGCACTAAAGTATGTTGAAATTTTTGTCATGTTTGTATATCACAGTTTTTTTTTGGAAACCTGATCGCCTAAATGATAATATTCTAGTTCACAGTATAATAATAACAATGTACGATTGACTTGCCGATTCGATTGCAAAAATCAACTATACTTATTGACGTTTGCAACAGACTGAACATTTGGCACGCAAATTTGAGTTTATACTTTTTAAAACAAATTTCAAAGTTTTGATGTTTTGCTTAACCAAAAACACTAGGATGAAATGGAAGCTTCTGTAGTGCGGCATTCATTGATTTGCCATAGTAACGTATCTTTTTCAGAGCCCCCTCCCCAAATAAAATGACCTTAAGTTTCTAAAATTTCATGACGAAACTAAAAACCACCATTACATAACAATAAAGGGAGTAAAACTGTGTTTTAATTAAGTGTAGTCCTCATTGAACGACACTGAAAACAGATTGCTTATGAATAGGTAGGGAACACAACCCACCCATTGTCCAAAAGAGTGGTAAACCTCTAGAGCTACAGGGAGTACTACACTCCATTTATTTTCATGAAAGTTTGATAGATAATATTAAAGGTAATGTTTAAATTTGATATCTACTATTGGCGATGGCATTCATGGACATGGTTTCCCATACCGGCGATCGCGCCTGATCTATATACTTTCTTTTCCATCATTTTATATGTCTGCCCTTAGTGTATAGAGTTACTGATTTATAAGTCACATTGTATTTTTAAAATGTAATTTGCCACTTTGCTGTGTTTGTAACGAGAGACTGTATAGCTGGGACTTTACTTCATCGCTTGTACTGATTCGAATCCAAATCAAATGGAAAACCTAGGCCGATAGTTAAAGAAAATATTTTAATCCTTATTATTAACTCACACATCGCTATCGAAGATAACTACCCATTCAGCCGTTCATCCGAATATCAGTGACGCTATCTTATCATACAAATTGATAAAGTTTTCACTGAAGATCTTTCACAGGAGCTGTTAATAATTGACATCAACACTAAAGAGGGGGTGTGTGTGTGTGGAAGGGTTTCATCAAACTGAAAAATCTTTAAAATTTTGATGACTTCATTTTTGACGACCACCCGTGAGCAAGTAAAGTAACAACAACCGCTCCAAAAACCAGGACCAGACTAGAGTTTCTAACGCCGCTTAAAGAGCATCTCGGCTTCGTGCTTGTCCAATTTCATGTTCGTTTTGGTTTTGTTTTAGTTGTTATGGGTTTTGTTTTCTACCTGCACGGTTTTCATTTTATGCTCGCCTTTTTTTTGACTGTTTTTTTCTTTTGCATGCGCAGTTGGCAAATTGAAATTTGCATTTTGATTAAGTCTGTCAGCTTGGCCAGAAAGCCACACACACCCAAACCCTTGCTCGCTTGCTCAGTGAGTCAGTCAGGGAATGAGTGAGTAAGTGAGTGAGTGAGTTGGTAACTATGAAACCCTAAGGCAAGGTGGGGTTAAAGCCAATGAATATGTTAAACAGCCAATAGTTGAGCGCGACTTGGATTGCGAAATGCCATTTTGGCTAAGCTAAAAGGTGCGTGCTCATTTGCATTTACAGCTGCCCAACTACCGTTATGTGTGTGTGTGTGTGTGTGTGTGTGTGTGTGTGTGTGTGTGTACATAATGACTTAATAAGCCTTACACAAAAGTCCTTTTGCAAATTATGACATTTACTTACTAATTTCCTTCCTAAATGCGTTTGGCGACAATGAGAGCGACGACAGCCGCTTGCCACAGGCAAATGTTCTCTGTCAGAGGAGGTCCTTTTCCGTTAGATGCCGCCTTTTACCGTCCCTCTCTAGCCCTTACAGCTGCACATGTTTCAAGCATAAGTTGTTAAGTTAAGCTACAAGAGCAGCTTTTTTGCTGCTGCATGTGTGTGTATGACACTCACACACACATTCACATAGATACACCCTCATAGAGCCTGGTTGGGGCTTCCTGTTACAATTTTGTGTGCTGAACTCCATGCGGAAGGAAATGAGAAATTTTAAGTGAACTAGATTTTTGGTCTGTTTGTTGGCTTTGTTGGGTCTAAGTTGGACTAAGGCTCCGGCCCCAAGGCAGCCAACAAACAACATATGTTGCATGCTGCTGTTATTGTTGTTGTTGTTTGTATTTGTAGCTGCTACTGAGCGCGTTGTAGACTTGTGTTACGTATACGCCTAGGCTGCACATTGCACTTAACTTACCTGCTATCGATTGATGCAGCTGGCGCTTAACTCTTACCTTCAGTCGACTTAAGTTGACCAACTTTGTGCTGGGATGGCTTTACGGTCAAAAGTCGTTTCTCAACAAATCGAAATACATTCAAAGTGTTAGCCAACTGTGAGATAAACTGTACGGCATTGAACGAAAGCAAATCAAGCGTTTATATTGGGAGACTTGCTGCCTTAGGGGTTTTCATTTCATTTGAGTGCAAATATTGGCTTAGCTGGCAATTACAAGGCATATACAATTTGCACGCACTGTAAATTACAATTTCTCATCTCTATACTTTTCTTCTTCAACATTTGTGTTTATTTAAAAATGAATTCGCTCTTATTTGCCTTTGCTCGCTGCGGCTTCGTTTTGCTCATTAATTTGGCAATTTGTATGCAAAATGCACACACACACACACACATTGAAATACAGTCTAGAGTTGCCATTGTCTGCTGTAATTAGAAACATGTTAATGAATTTCATTTGTTTATCTGCGTGACGTTTGTCGCTTATACTCTCGCTCTCGCTGGCGGCTCAATGTGTTTGCGTACCACATGGCGTATGCGTAATTATATTTAATTTTATTTATTCAGACCGTCAGACTGCTCTTGTTACGCTGCTTAATGCTTAAAGCTCAAGTGATAGTTATTTAATTTTTAATTACTTAGCTGGCAAAAGAGTTTGAAAATAGCAATGACACGCTTAACCCGCTTAACGCGCTTAACCCACTGCTGCCCCCGTCACTCGATTAACGGCAAAAAAGTCAATGCATTCATATAAATTGTGCATTTAAATGTAAAATTAAATTTATTTTTTATTTGATGCTGTCATTAGAGTTGCTCATTTATTTTTTATATTTTTTTTTTTGGCGCCCGATTTAATTGTTTAATTTGGTTATTTGGAATTAATGATATGTTTTTCATATGTCATTGCACATTTGTGCATGTTTTTTGTATATATAAATAAACATTTTTTACTTTTCGCATTGCAAATACATATCGTTAAGCATTCATTTCAATTATGCAGATACGCGCAAATGTAATAAACGTTGAACAACCGGATAAATCGGTAAAGTTGGCCCAGTGAAGGGCATATACTGCGCAAAAAGGTCGAAATTAAATAGCTTTAAGTCGACTTAATGAGTTGTAAAATGTCCCAGCTCCTGACATGTATAAGTAGAGCCCATTTGATGTTTAATCAAATGAGACAAGCTAGATTTTCAGGGCACCATTGTACGATTGTGGCTGTTTATTGCATAAAAAGTGCATTTCAATAATGACAGTAATTTGCCAGTATTCAACTTTCTAATTAAATGCCAAACCAGATTAAGAAGAAAGTGCGGACGGACCGACAGACAGACGGACTGATGGAGCGGCAATATCGACTCGACTATTGCTACTGATCAAGGAACTTATGGTCTGCCACGCCTCCCTCTTTCTGTTACATACATTGCACAAATATATAACACCTTTTAACACTTTGTGTATAATGTATAAACATATATTTTGTCTTGCTCTCATTTACAAAAAGACAGGGATGAGCGTAGGACTGGGCAACCGCCACGTGCTTAAGCCTAGACAAATATGATATAAGGCAGCCATATACCATGATCAGTAGCTGTGTCAAACAGAAATCGGATTGTCCGTGCTTCCTATTCACCAAGAAAACTCGCCAGCTTCTTCTCTGCCATCTCGTCATAGTTGACTTTCGCCGTTACAACTATCTCCGGTATGTTGTCTTGAAGCCGTAGCTTTAGAATGTCACAGCCATTGCAAGTTGCCAAACTGCATCGTTGAGCAGCTCGGACCGTACCATGTTCACTACCAGCCATCTGCTGCGTGGTCTTGGGTCTTCAGTGCCAATGATAATGCCAGTGAGTGCATCAATGGATTCTGCCGCTTCATCGCCCACATGCTGGAGGTGATATAGAATATCCGGCTTAAGAATACATCAGTAGTTCAAACAACTTTTATCATTCGACATTAAAATGCTATCCGCGCTATGTTTCGCTCACACTCCAACATAATGGAGTGTGGTAATGCTCAACCATAATAGAAGGGAAATATTTAAATTAGCGGGTTTCTTGAGGTAAACGACCACCTATGGAACCAAAATTCAATAAGGCAAATAAGGTAATGGGCACATTCTTTAGGGCACGCGCGGTCACTAACTAATATTACCTTGAAAATGAAAAATGAAAATTTTAAGCAAAACGATCAAAATTGGTGGTAAAAGTATATATGAAAGAAGTGCTCTGCCTCCATGACAATGTATAGTACAGTCGCCATGACAAAAACCCATATATTGCGCTATGATTGGAAAAACTGGACTAATTGAGCAAAACTCAAAGCACTGTCTGAGTTTGGAATCCCTGCAAAGTTGGTACGACTATTCAGAATGGCGTTGACCGACACACGCAGCTCCGAGCTCTTTGATACCAAGCGATGTTTCTGACAAGGCGATGCCCTCTCCTGCAAACTCTTCAACCTTTTGATGGAGAATATATTGCGAACATCGGAACGGGACTGTATTCTATAAGGGCGTCCAGTTGCTTGCATACGCAGATGATATCGATATCGTCGGGAGTACTAAGCGAGCAGTTACCTGCGCCTTTGCGGCTAGAGTAGAGAGTCTGCCAGGGTGAGTCTGGTGCTAAATGAGAGCTTGAGAACTATACTTTTGATGTTGTCAAGGATTTCGTCTACCTTGGTACCACCATCACAATGAATAACGATGCGCTCTACGATGAAATTGACATAGTCAAGCGAATTGAGATCCAGAGGCTCTGCTGGCTAGGTCAGGTTGTGTTTATGCATGCGGTTGTCGAAAGGAAGCGACGAAAGGGCGGACTATGTATCCGTTGGAAGGACCAGGTATAGAATACACTAGCTACTTTTGGTACAGGGTCGCGCAAAGCAGAGATGCCTAGAGGAGAGCTTTACGTCAGGCCGTAACCCGGTAACGGGTTGTTATGGCCAGTTAAGTAAAGTAAGTAACTGGCAACGAACAAATTTCTTTAATACATAAAGTCGCTAAATAGTTAAATTATATGTTTATTGCCATTAATTATGGTCTAGTGTAACCAACATATAGACCAAGTCACAGGCTTAGATAGGAGGATTTCGGGAGTCCATAGCCTCCATAACATGATAAAATTAAACAGACCTATTTATGCGTGTTTATGGAAGAAAGTTGATGTTCCCTCACGCGGAAGTGGATGCATTATGCCACTTTTTCATTGTAAATGCTAACATAGAACACAAAAACTATTGTGAGGTGCAAACTTCCAGCTCTGCTTTCTATTGTAGAAAACACCACCACACGGGTGACAACACCTGCAGCACACCATCTGATTAACGGTTTTACCCCCAAGCATTTGAATATGTCTGCCAAAGTGCTTCGAATTCACTATTCATGTAGTCAGATGGGTTTCGACTGGATTAAACTAGGAGCCTTTGCTTTTTGCTTCTGAAAATTTCGAGACACTGGCTTCCCACCTGTATTGTGAGCAGGTGAGTACATCAAAAGCGTGTTTCTCTTGTCAAAACATCGTGACTCATCCAAAAAGTTATTTATAAATTGTGCATGTTATCCAAAATTTTAATTTATTGCGAAAAGACTGCAGTTAGTAGGCTTAAGGCACCAAAACGCCTATGATTCTTAAATAGCGAACTTATACAAAGGAATAAGACTAATATTCCATCATCCAGCTGCAGCTGTTGGCATATTATATACTACTTACACAACGGAATATGCAATCACCAGCTGCAACTCAAGCCCCCGCGGAGCCACGCCTCATAAGCAGACCGTTGACTTTTAAGCGGCATTATTAAAGCTAACTCAGTTGCACTTAGTTGCCTAGCAATTCGCCTTAAGTTATGGCACAATTCTGCGGGCCATACAAGATGTGGCAGCCACTGCCTGCTCCTAGATCCCCCCAAGACACCACCACCACAATGCTCGTAGAGTGAGTTATTACGTTTTACTTATTACGGTCGCTTTTTGCATTTCGCTGGCTGCACGGCTCTTGTTGCGCCCCTTCTGCTGCTGCAGTTGAGGCATATCTCAAGCTGCAGGGTAGCAGCTTACAAGCATATGGCTCATATGACGTTGACGAGGCGGCAACCCTGCCGAGCAGAGCTCAGCACTTACCCATTGTTTGTTTGTTTTTACAGCTGTGATTGAGGTGAAATTGCATATTTCTGTGCGCTTCTTGCATTTCGTTTCATTTCATTTGGTACAACTGGGTGGGGTTTTTTTGCCTGTGTATATGGGTGTGCTCTTGTGCTTGTTGTGCTCCAATAATATTTCCAAACGTTTTATTGAATGTCGTTACCGTTGCCGTAGTTCAGCTCCTGGTCCTGGCCCAAGCGCGTGCCCAATCTCGCTTATTGTAGCTGTTGTTCTATACCTCGTCGCTTACTCCCTCCCACTTACTGGCCATTGTTTAGCTCGGTTTCGAGTTGTTTGCTTGCTTGGCTTACGTTTATTGTAGGAATAACTGTCAACAATGGAGAATAGAAGTTGTAAAGTGTTTGCTTACGCTTAGTTCGTGCTTCAGCGGAAGCCTAAGCTGGCACAAAATGGCGTTGCTACACGGCGAGAAAAACGACGCGACGTGCAGTTTTCGTGTACTCAATAGGCGAACGTAGATTTTTGTATACAAATTTAACACAAAATACTTGAAATGCAGGCGCTGAAAACTTGCAGCTCCAGTGTGTTGTGCATAAAAATTAAATATGTTATACTTGAAAAGGGAACTTTAGTGCAATGTTCTTTGTCAAAAGGAGAGCAAAGAGTAATATGAGCCAAACTGTGCTCCGTGGCGGCTACGGAGTTTTGCAATTGCTACGGCTCCCGATATTTGCTCTGAGCTACGAGAGCGCAACTTTCGTAGCAGAGCCTTTGCAAATTGTTTATGCTCTGCTATTAGTACTTCATGCTCAGAGCAGAAGCAATAGCAATAGAGCAAAACTATGAAATAGCAGATCATTGGAAACATTGGTTTTTTTTTTGCTCTGTGAACAAAAAGCAAAACATAACACTAAGTAGCCCTTGCAAAAACATTCACATCGTAGCTATCGTTACTTGAAAGTCAAGCAAATTTATGTTCAGAGAGTAATTTACTTACTTTACAGTCGAATTTATAATTCTTTCAAAAAATAAAAATTTGTTTTGACGATTACGGTTCAACATGCATAACTTGATAAAAAGTAGCGCTCTTTTCGAGATACTTCGCAATCCATTGTCGCCAGGGCTCCATATGTCAAGCGAAGATGCTCCAGTTGTGGACTCTCTTGCAACCAGTGTGCTCAATGTGAATGCTAGCGTGTTTGTGCCGCGTTTTAAGGTGACTTTTAAAGAGCCGGAGCAGCAGCTGCCGCTGGAACCACAATTCGAGCTGCCAGCTGAGCGAGCTACTCCGCAAGCACCGGGCCTGCGCTGTGTCAAGCCCAAAATAAAAATGTCCTGGCGTAATCGCAATAAACCTTATCGCCGACTGGGCGTTAGCGTAACTAGTAAGTGCCGTAATATGTCAGCTAACTGTGTACAAAGAATAAAAAGACTCTCCCTACAGCCTCATTCAAAACAGCCAATAAAGATAAAATGAAGTTTTGCCATAATGAGGATCGCGTATTATGTCCTGGCTTAAAATTGACTGAAACCGAGAAAAATATAAAAAAGAAAGAGCTGAAGAAATCAAAGCCAATATTACATGATAAAGATGAAAAGCGCATAGAGCGTAATCGCCAAGTAGCCCTCGAGGCGCTCAAGCTGGTCGAGCAGCGTCGTCAGCGTGGTCCACTCTTGCCGCAGGATGGCAATGGAGCACATATTGTGCATCTTTCGCATTCACCCGTACGTTTTACGCCAGAAGAACGTAGCAAAGTGGATCGACTGCGTGTGATGAAGCGGGAGCACATTGAGCGTGTCTTGCATCAAATGCAGCTTGATGTGGAGCGTGAGAAGCTTATTCAGGCGGAAAAAGAGGCAATGCTCTATAAAGATCCACCCAAAGAGCAGCGAATACAGCCCAATCGCTATATTTCGACAACTACCAAGTTTAGCAATTCCGAGCGCTCTTTGCGTACCAACCGTTATGTCTGCCTGCAACGTGCACAGCCCAAAGTACAGACAGAGGAGGAGTCAAATCCAGTCCCAGAAGTACCACCAACACCAGCCAATACTCCAGTCCGGCCTACGCGGTATATACCCACCAATAAGGAGTGGGATAATCAGCGTCGTATCAAGTATAAGGAAAAAGCAGCTAAATTTCAAAACACTATGGCCTCAGAAGTGGACAAAGAGAACGTACCAGCACAGCTGGAGGATAAAACTAAGTTAAATGGCAAATCTGAGGTGCAGTCTCTGGAACTATCGCCAAGACGCAGCTTTGAAAATTCCCCACTAGGTCAAAGTACTTTTAATAAGAGTAACAAGAAGCCCAAAGAAGTTATTGCTAAAAAAATTATGGCTACGGAAACTCTAGTTTCTATCGAAAAAAGTATTAAATTGCTTACTTTAGTTTCTGATGATCCGAAAAAGCTGCGCTATAATAATGAGCAGTTGTTGAAAATTCGAACGTTGTCCGAAGGAAACGAAGAGAACTTGAAGACACTTCAGGACTCTCTGCGCAATTTTGACTTGTTGCGCGATTAGAGAGTATTTCTCAACTTTTCTTCAAATTGCTTAGCTTTTATTTACACAAGTTTATTTATTTTTTTTTGTTTGAGTTTTTTTTTTTGGAAATGTTTGTTTAATGTTTTAAAATGTAGATGGTAGATAATGTTGTTTTGATTATGAAATTATGTCAAGACATTTTGGTTTTTGAATGGGTTTCCTTTTCTTGTTTCATACCCTTTAAAATGGTTCTATAATCAATCAATCCTTAAGAAAATTCATAAAAAATAATAATAAACATTGTGCTCAGTGAACATTATATAAGGCTGTTTGTTTTTTACGAGGAATCGGCTGCTGCACATCATTCATGACTTGACAAGAAATGTATATATTTCGATTTTTAGAGCAGCTTGTCAGAGCATGTGAAATTATCTGTATGTTTCTCGTAGAATCTTAAGAAAGTGGCTCTATTTTGTGGTTTTTTTGTTACTAGTGCGTAGCAACGAGGACGCATTACCACGGTTGTCGATGTTGCCAGAAGGGCAGTACAATGTACAAGATGGCGAGAGTGCAATAAAGAGTACTGCATGATCTCAATGCTGGACGTAAGAAATGCTCTCAATACGGCCAGCGGGCGCAATATACTGCCATCAGTCAGCATACTCCAGCTGCCAGGTTATCTCCTTAGTATCATGTGGCGGTGAATCATAGAGTTCGGTTCTGTGGAATCTAATGTTCTGTGTTGAAAGTTGATTTCGTCCGCATCCGTCATAGCGCTATGTTACACACTGTGCATTGACCACAGAAGAAGACTTGAAACTTAGATGAGATTACAGCTGTGGCCCTTATGTATTCGCACCCCTAAGAAATTATATTTAGTTGTCTTAACTCGAGAAGGAAACGGAAAGTAGGTGGTACATTAATTAAGTTCGGTAAAGCAAGTCCCAGATTATCTGTCAGCAATCGCAAAGGCTATTACAAAGAATTCGACCAATGATAGGAATATCTTTTAATTTGCTAAGACTGAACACTTTTAAACCAAATAGTCCTGTTCCAAAGCGTTCCAGACAAAGTTGAAGATTCGTCACGACAGGGCATCCCCTTCGAGTATGTTATCAATAGGTTGTAAGAGGTCCTTTCCAATCTTGACGAATCTGCGTATATATGGGGTTGGTGAGCTAGCTGTCAAGAATGTTGGGCCAACCCTAGCACTTAGGCAGTCCTGGTCATTGTGCTATACACGATATTGGTAGTAAGAAGAGTGATAGGAATGGTCTCCTTCCCAATAGCCGACTCTGCCTGATAGGGATGATCAGCTCGAGCTCTACTCGCTGTAAAGCCAAGTCTTTGTTTTCCAGTTCTTTGACATTTTATTAGCCTAGGTAACTCGGTGTTGATGAACTCAGTGTAAACTTAAGCTCTTATGACGTGAAATCACGTGGTCTTACATTCACTGACCACAATTCATGTGCGAGAAATCTCTAGCGCTCTCCTTCGGGAAACACTACTTTGTGCGTGTGCCCTTACCTTACATTTGGGACAACACTGTTAGAAGTGTAGCACTCTTCGCTAAGCTATGAACACGTTTGTTCCTACGGACTCTGTTATTATAGACTATGGGTTTTAGCCTTAACAGTACCTAACATTTAGGGAGTCACTTGATTCCTAAACTTATGTGGCCCCGCAATCTGATAACAATGCTGAACTGCAGTTGCGGATATTGCTCACTCTCCAAACTAGCACGAACGCGATTCGCTCATAGCAATCGGTATTGCTCTTAACTAAATTGCAGATATCTCAATTTAACTCAAATGTTTGGTAGTTCAAATTTCCTACTTTGGCAGGAGCTAGACCTAATTTATTCACAGTTAATACTGATGACAAGCCAACTTTAAGTTGTTTATACTAAAAACAAGCTACAGTTAAGTTATGTCAAAGTCAGACTTAACAAATCTTGGTGCTTCCTATATCCATGGCACACCTTGAAGCTTATTGTATATAAGCTGGCCAAGTAATTTCATTAGCAGCTACTTTTACGCTGACACTCATCTTATTGCACTTAAAAGGTAAGCCGTTAGCCTGCGCGTTGTTCTTGCCACTTCCGGTTGACAATTATAAAATGCTCTTTACGGAATTCTGTCCACAGTCAACGTCACTGTAGTTGTTGCAATTGTCCTTTTACTATCACGTTCATGTTCTCCTGCTGCCCGGACTCCAGCGGCTGCTGCTGTTGAAGGATGCCACTTAGCAGCTGGGCAGCCATAACTTAAAATGCGAACGCAGTGCATTTGTGTGGGTTGGCAACAATTAACAGCATAAATTTAAATATGCAATTAACGCAACAGCTTGAGGCTGCAAATAAACAAACAGCAACAACAACAACAACGCCGACAACGACAACAACAGTGGCAACTCTGAACGCTGATGGTGGCAATAAAAGCCAAAGGTCATTTTAACACACACACACACACACACGCACGTAGTGAAATGCATTTGATTGTTTGTGTTTTCCATTTTTAAAACATGCAAAAACAATAAGAATAACAACAACCGTGTGAGTGAAAAACACAATTTTCCGCTTTATTTGTGCGACGCGCAGTCGGCGGCAATGGTCATGTGATACATTGATGCACGACTGGCCGACGCGGCGCAACCCTGGCACACCCCATGCCACCCCCAACGTGTGTGCTGCAACTTTAGCCCAACCGCTGGCGTTGCCACATGTCAATATTTTAACGCTCAGCCAAGAGCGCCACAGGGGACTTTACCGCATCGCCCTGCTCGTTCCCAGTCTAGGCCCAAGACCAGCATTGCACTGGTTTTTGTTTTTGTTTATGGTTTTTTGCTGTTGTTTTCGCTGTCCTTTTATTTTGCGCAAATTTATATCCCTGCAATTTCCCCGTAGCTGTGACATGGTGCGAGGATCTGCCGCTTTATGCGTTATTGATGTGTAAAGTGGCTGCTCTTGTTTAATAAAATTAAAACAAAAATGGCGACGAAATTTAATAATGGCGCACTCTCTCTCTCCTTCTACCGCTCAAATTCTCCTCTTTGCCGCAGTCAAATGTCACAAGTTCAGTTGAGCAATATAAATTTATTACGCTTGACTTGTGCGTTAATAAAAAATAAAAAAAAAATGTACGATGTCATTAAAAATGGGCGACAAGTAATAATTGACAGCAGACATGTTGACAAAGCAACGGCAGCTGACAGCACAACAAAAACAAGCAAACCCAATTTATTGTTATTGTTGCAGTTGTTCGATGTTGTTGTTGCTGCTGTTGCTGTTGCTTGTGAATGGCAAAAAGCATTGCAAATGTCAACTGTGGCAGTGACTGCCCTTAAAAGTCAGCTCATTATCATAGCTCAAGGCCGAAACTGTAGAACGCATTATATCAAAAGCCAAAGCCAGCGAGAAAAAAGCTTCCTCTCTTGCATATATTATGCACAGTGGGTCTGGGTAACATAATAAACCCCTTTAGCCTTGTCCTGGAAAGATGTTCCTTTGCCACATTTTATATGCAGAGCGTTGTTTTTTTGCAACTGTTCACTTCTATGAGAGAACAAGCCTTTTTTTGTACATTTATTTCATGAAAGTATACTGATTTCTTTGTTTTATAAACAATCCGAAAAATAAAAAAATAAAAAAAATAAAATGGCAGCATTGTCATCATAAAACGAACCGAAAAGTATAATGGTTACGATTGCCGTTTGTCTACTTTCAGCGGTAGAAGAAATTTCTAGTACAGCGTTTCGGCAGCACAAGGTTATGGTGTACCATAAGGCCCTCTTAAAGAAATTAACCCTTTGTATCACACGAGCTCCATTTTGCACAAATCCACATTTTTCTGATAGCTAATATCAGTCTTCGCCTTGACGTCAACATTCGACGACAGCTGATTACGAAGCAGAGAAAAGAAAAAGTTTGTGTGTATAATGTATTTTGTTGTTGTTTTTTTTAATTCAATTCAATTTTTACCTGTCCAAAATGCAACGTATCCAGTTGTATCTTATATTCTGCAAACCGCAAGCATTTTATCTTTCAAACGGTATAGGTCTTACCTGAAAATGTTGCATTATTGGGAAGTAATCGGTACCACACTCAATTTTTGCCTAGCGTATTTATATAGAGATTACAAATTATTTATTTTATTTTTTTTTTAAATTTTTTATTGTTTTTGTATAATATGAATGGAAAAGGGGTTTGCGACAGATATGTAACATTGGGTTATAAGGGATCAATAGCTGAGTAGTGATGGAAATTAAGAAATTACGAAATGTGAAAAGCTTTAAAAAAGTTATTTTGATTTTTGTAGCACAATGCCACTACGCTTCTCCCACTTCGATTGTAACACAACGGTGCATTCTCGCAGTTTGCATCGGGTCCTCCCTTCTGTCCAATGGCTTGTTTGATCATACATATTTGGTTGGATCTTTGAGCTTTTAAGCTTGGATTTCTGCTTCGATGAAAGGCGCTTCTCTTTATTTTTTGTGTCAAGCTTACTCATCAGCTGATGGCAATAGTCCCTGCAACTTTTTTGTATTACAGATTCTTTTGTAGGTTAACGAAATCGCTAAATCCATTAGGTGATAAAATATGCCATCTTTTGCATCGTTGCATAACTAGCAATGATACTGTATTAGGTCCACTCCACCGATGTGGCCTTTATATTCAACAATTATTTTTGGTTGCTCTACTTTCATACGGAGCTCCTCAAAAAATGTTGATGCAAGATGTACCTTTTTACTGTTTTTCCAGGCTAAAAGCAATATGTTTGAGAGTTTATAACCTTGTTTACTTTGATACTTTTCAATTTCAACTTTTGATTCAGAAATTCGATTTTTTCATAACTTGTAGAGTAGTACAACACCTTTAACTTAAATTTGAGCGGGCTTTTACGGTATGTTACAAATATGTCACATGGTAATATAACGGGTAAACTAATAATCATACGGGTCTATGACATTTTTAATTTCGGTTATGTTTTCCATTGAAAGTTTTAATCGGTTAAAATCGATCAACGTTTATTGTTCATTTCGTGTTTAACCAAAAGTTGTAAATTTTGATTTGCTTATAGAGCATTTCCTTGTTATATGCAACCACCGAGCATGACGTCTTATGTGCCAGTTTTAGCACCAAACTACTACTACTACAGATGTTCGACGGCAAAAGTTAAGTTTTCTCAAATACATAAATCATACGAAATCCATTATAGTTTTTTGTGAGCATAACAAAGTCACTGCAATCTCCGTAGTAGATGACTGATTTAGAGTCATCTTCTTGCATGTTGTGCTTTAGAGCTGCTCTTAATAATAAGTCAGAAGATGCATTATCCATATTTCCAAACAGTTTTCTGTGTTTTACTTTTACTGTTTTCAAATTAAAAGGTCTTTTTATCAATTCGGCAATGTTTCATTTCGGTCTGCCATAAATAAGTTAGAGGCTACTCTCTTTCTTTAACTCTTCACCATAGGTCAATATTTTTTTCGACAGAAAAAGTAACTTCTTTCAACAAGAATGGAAAAACATCGCATACTAACGCAACTATAAGTGGGAAACAAGACAACGAATGATTCCTTGGTCAGAAACTTCCCAAGAAGCACCTCATCAGCCAGTTACCTCAAGTACCTAGATCAATAAGTATTTGGAATTCTGTGAAAACCACTACAATAATTTGCATCAAAAATTCATGTTTAGTGACGAGCTGCTTTTCAAATCTTCGATATACAGTACTATTTAAAGGTAAAGTCGTTTTGCCTTTTTTTAATACAAACTTCTTATGTAAAGTAAAGTGTTGACATTTCTCCAAAAAAAATAATCTTTTTTTTATATTCAAATCTAGAGGCACATGTTTTTGAGTGGAAGTCAAGTCTGTGGGTTGGGTCATTCGCTGTGCGACGTTTTCTCAATATATTTACAACATTAGAGGCAATTCCACAAAATGAGCTAGAACACAAATATAAATCAAAGCTAAACCGCAGTTTGTTAATAAATTTATAAATTTAATTTGTTTTTTGTTTCAATATTGGTTTCGCCAGCCAATCTAGAATCATAGTTTTCGCACTTTGTCATTTGCTTTTTTTTTATTATTATTAATGGCAATCAGCCTGCTAAATCTAAGGCTATAATCCAATATGTGTTTATGTACATTACACTTAATCGCTACACACTAAATTTTTATTAGTGTGGTCTATGGCAAGTTTTCTATTAGAGATTGTTTAATTTAAATTCTAATTAATTGAGTTATTTATTTAAATAATAATATAACCCTCATAGGATATTTACAGTATTAAGGAAAAAGAGGTAGAAAATGAAAATACGCCGACAATCCTCCCGACTCACCAATTCGGATTCCGCAAAAGACACGGCACGTCCGAACAACTGCACAGAGTTGTACAGCGGTTTCACGACTCTTTTAAATAGCGGCAGTGTTGCATTGAATCGTTCTTAAACGTTACCCAGGTTAATGATCGTGCCTGGCACGAAAAAACCGCCTCTTCAAGGTCTCTACAAAGAAGGAGCTGTCCAATGCGCTCTCAATGAAAGTCGGACTCCCTCAAAGAGGCGCTCCTTCACCACTCCTATATACACCAATCATAGTTGATACGCACAAGTAACGCTAGACTTATAAAGGCCACCGATGATGACGGCGATGCCATATTACATACATCTTTAACATCCTCCGTACAAGGATGACTTGCAGCAAAAATAGGAAGAAGTAGGAAAATGGGCCAATCCATGGAAAATTCAGCTAAACGGTGAAAAATCAACTGTTGCACCGTTCACGCTGAGGAGAGACACACATTATCACTAAATGGGAATATTATCCCAATTAAACCGCGCATTCCCACCTTGCAATCCAACTCGACGCCAAGTTTACCTGGGGTTATCACATATCGAAGAACACGACGAGATATAGGACAAAACTGGAATGGCTGCTATGCAGTTGAAACAAGCTGTCAATAGAAAAAAGTATTCTGTAATACAAATGTATTATACTAACAACCTGAAAGTATGACGTTCAAGTATGAGGAACCGCAGCCAAAACGAGACTGCAGAGTATCCAAACTTTACAAAACAAAGCAGTACGAAAAATTGCTGACGCCTTCCGGCATATACGGAACAACAATCTCCCCAAAGATGGGCGTACCTTTTCTAGGCGACATCCTAAACAGCATAATTGGAAGATACGAGGACCTCCATAGTTTTCGCACTTTGTCATTTGCTGTTGAGCAACGTTTATTTGAAATGACAGCCTAGAAGTATGCTATAGTTTTCGCAGCAATAAGCTGTTGAATCCCAACTTTTGTGCACTGCTTGGGCACTGCTTGCAATTCAGCGCGTCAACAACAACCGCTGCACATTAGTAATTTTCAGCACGTAAACACTTAGCAGCTTTAGCCAAAAACCACAGCAGGTACTTTCCTTCAGCTGCAGCTGGCCAAACATCGGATCTCTCTCTCTCTAAACTCGCTCTATATATCCCTCCCTTTCAGATATTTTCAGGTGTTTGCAGCTGTTTGATGATTTACTTAGTTTTTTTCAGCACTGACATTGCATTTGCACGTTCTCTCACCTGAGTTCTGGTTGACGCTTTCATTTAGCTGCTACTCTTTGCCTTTTCGCTAACTTGGCTTTCTCGCTTGGCGCGATGTGGCACTAATTTAAGCCAGAAATTATTTTGTGCCCAGCTTATCCATCAACGCGATGCTCGCCATGGTTTGTTGGCTTTGCAACTGGTCTTTCACCTGGTGCTTTGGCTGCTTGCCAAAACAGCTCATGACATGGCTCGATGTCCGGCTAAGCAACCATATGAGGCATGCAGCAGGAGTTAAAACCAAGTTAACGCCTGTTAAATGGCTGCATGTTACTCACAGTTGTAGTCGGTGCATGTTTTGCGCTGATTTGGTCGTGTTAACTGTTTGGGAGCGAAAGAGGTAGCGAATTATATCTAGCACTCTGTGGTTTAGTTGTGAGCTTTAAAGGGTCACAGGACATAGCTATGTTCATAATGCGCGCTAATGTGCATAATAAGCCACTCACACACACCACACATATACACTTATATGTGCCCCCAAATGTTGTCGGAACACGCATACTTGCACACGTGCCACGTGTTTGAGGCAGGCAACAACAAAAGTACTAAGAGCAACAACGAAACAGGCAATTTAACAAGCCATCAACGTTGATGACGTCGACAATGATGTTGATGATGGCGGCATGGTAACAATAACAAACACTAGCACAGATATTCACACACAAATGCACACACACACAGAGACACACACACACACAGACACACACACACACACACACAACTGTACCTTTTCGCGGTGGAATTATCAACAAGTTATTGAATTTGTTGCCTGGCTGCGCGCCTCTCTTATTAGAGCTCTTGATTATGACAAGCAATGACAAACTTCTAGCTATAAACGTTGTTGCCGCCATTTTGTTGTTATTTTTGCTGCTCTTGTCACTGCACGCTTCAGTGCTTCATTAAGCAAGACTTCAGTAACGCTGCACTGCATTCTTCTCGCTGGCATTGCATTGCACGTTGCGTATACGTAATAAATTAATTTTGCAACAATGTAAGGTAAAAGTCGCAGGCAGCTGCAAGTTAATTGTAAATTGCACGCTGCTCGGTACAACGGAAATGAAAATTAAGCCAATTCAGAGTGATATTAAAAGTGTAAAGAAGAAAAAGCCGAGCAGTCAATGCATAAGTAAATGTCACGCGCTCGGAGCGTGTTGAAGAAGTAAAATCATACGTAGTCACCACGAAACGCTGCGGCGACCAGCATTCATCATCATCGGAGTGGTAACAACCAGGGTTGCTCAGTTGTTTAAGCAGAAATCTGCCATTTATTTAGAATTTTATACTACAAATATACCAAACTAACTACCTAAAACCAGTATTTTGGTGTATAAATGTTGAATAAAATTGTTTTATATGAAAAACCTATGGTCCTTGAGTGTAAGTCCGACTCGTATGCCGTGATGGAATATGAAATTAAGCTCAAAGGGAACGTTTACAATATGGAATTTGACTGCCTTAAATGACGTGATGCCCTTATTCCGTGATGGCATATTAAATAGAGAGAGCTTGATGCAGCTATCAACTATGCACGCTAGATGAATCTATATTTGGCCAACAGCCCCGTTAGCTAATACAGCAGTAACATTTTCCTATTATAAAACTATTTTAGTAGGTAATGTATTTGGCAGTCAGTGATATCTAGCTAACCTAGCTGTTCAATACAATCAAAATTTATGTTTCACGTTTTGCAGTGATGTAAATTTTTGTTCAGACTTATTACCAATTATGTAAAATGGAATTCTTTTGCTCCATATTCCTAATGAGTTTGAATTCAAAGTAAACTCTCTCGCAGGATGCATTCGTTTTTCGCTTTCGAAATTCGGTGTCTTTAAATTTAGAAATCAATAGTTTTTTTGGTTCATTATATTTAAATATCTCTTTTGTAAAACAGCGGTTTCAGCGGAATTTCGTCTCAAAAATATGCTATAAACGGCAACCCTGGTTTTGACTCACGTAGCGCTGCAGCAAAAGCGGAATGCCTAATGGCTGCAGACGCCGCTGTATAATGCTTTTCTTTGGTGTGTCCAAGGTGAAGTGGAAGACATGCGTGAAGTACGTGCAACCAAAGAATTTTGGGGAAGAACCCAATTAACTATGCCGCTACATGCTGCATTCATTACGTATACGCCGTGTGGCAACTAGTTTGAGTTCTGTCGTGTTCCTTTTTTTGTCACTGCCAAAAGCTTTATAAGTGGCTTAATTAGTGCGACAAAGTGCTGGCCAATTGAGTTTCACTTTCAGCTTAACTTGCTTATGGTCAGAACCACTGCCACTTTATGGAACGCCTTTAATGCGCTTACACAATCGGACCAGTCTTTTGGCTTTCACTGCAACTTGACTTTGGTCTTTGCACTTTGCCCACAAGCTTATCAAAAGGGGTTGCCATAGTTTTAATTCACTCTTAAATTCATTAGAAAAAAAGTTAAGTTAAAAAATAAAAGAGTCGACATAAAAGCAATCTGGGCTGGCTTTTCTTTGAGTTGTAATGCATTTAAAGTTGGCTTTAGATTTAACTTTTCGTTTGCTTCAAAATTCAAACAATTTGATTGTCTATGAAAAGCTGTTCGTAGAAAAAGATGTTTGATATCCATAAATTGCGATATGAGAGCGAACCAGTGAGCTAAAATAGCCAACTTTTTTTATTTTATACCTTTTCTGACGTAAATAGGTGCATTTCACTATCTGAAATAGTGCACTGCTTCTCTATGTGTGACGAATAGCGGGTGGAGAGAATAGATAGAACAGTTCAGTATGTTAGTGTGTCCAACACAAGTACTCGAGGCATTAAACACCAAAATTGGAGTGTTAAAATTTCTAATTAATCCTTTATCATAATCTTCATGACTTTCAAAGTGACGCGTGGAGTATTAACTCTGTTTACGTAATGTCGATTGCTTCTCAAAATATGTACTTTTTCAACACTGACAGAGTAACTTCTATATATATAATACTTCTAATCAAATTGGATTCGTCGAAATAGAAGATTATTACGTAGCTGATAATATTGAAATTGGACAAGGGCCAACGCATGACTTACACGCCTATCTCTTTATTTCTGACAAAAAAGAGAGCAAGAAGACCTAAGTCATTGGAAAATAGTGGAATGTAAGTAATGTGATTCTTACGCCTTTTAAATAATACTCTAACTACGACTTACCTATAGCAGGTTTACCTTTCATGTTTTTAGCCTAATAATCAAAGATCGGTAATGCATTGTGTATGGTTTTCCGGTTTTTCAAAATAGTCTCCATGAAGATCAAGACACTTTGGCAAGCGATGAACCAATTCTTGAATACTTGTGCTACTTCGAAGCTGGTGCCTCTAAGATACGCTTTTTGAATGCTTCATGCCTCATCTGATATCGGAAACTGTTGACCTCTCAACTTAGTTTTGATTGTGCGAAACTAAAATAAGTCACTAGTTGCAAAATCAGGGCGGACGATGTGTTAATTCGATTATTTGAGCTCAAAACCCCTGTTGTTTGACCAAATGAATGTCGTGATGAAGTAGAATCCCACTGTTGCGATAGGTGCTCCTCAATTCTATGAAAACTTCGGACAAAAAATGGTTGCATACCATTTAGAATTCACTGTTCTATATTGAGTATATCCAGAATTCGTCACATGTTGCAATGTCATAAACGTATTTGGAATCACCGTAGTTATATTTCTTCGACAATGAAAACACGACATATTGACGTATAATGATCATGCAATAATGAATGTGTAATAATAACACTAATGCTCAAGAATGACTCATGCATGAAAATGCTGCTACAACAAGTGCATTAAAAATATAGAAGAATGCTAAATGGATTTAGGAGTTAAGTACAAACTTTTTTGGATGCAAATCTGCATTAGCGTTTTGGGTACTGCGATGATCGTGCAGCCTTTGGAAACACATGCCTCTGATGTAGCTTATCGTGTTTGTTAAACGCATTTTGCTCCTTTGCCATTAATAACCATTGTAATGCCACTGCGGATCCCTGCTCTAAGCAAAAGATCAAATACGTTAACTGCAGATCTTCTTCTACAGCTCCTCTTAGTTTCCCACTCCTTTTATTACCACCACATTCCATTCCTCGCCATATTACACTGTAAGTGTTGCACAATACGTTACAGTTTGATTATGCAATTGTTTGCTTCATGCTTTATTTGACTGTCAGCCATCTTTATACTATATCATTCCTCAGGCTTAATGGTTTATTAAAAATATTTATGAGCATTAAAGCCTTGGTTTTTGACAAGCGTTGATCTTTTTATTGCCTGCTCGCACACCCTGCCACACACACACACACACACACACACACACACACACACTGCCACACACACACACAGAGACAATTATACGCTAACAATTGCGGCGGCACTTAATGACAAAATGTTGCTGTTATTGTAATGCATTTATTGAACATAATTTGTGTATATATTTTGCATGCAGCGACAACTCTGTTTTTTTGTGTGAGTTGTCGCCTTCATTGCAATTAAAATTCATTGTTATGTGCAGCTCATTTTCTGACTTTTTGTGTTTTAAATGCCAATACATTTGGGTTGACCATTTGGGGCCAGCCACAATGCTGAGCAATTTTTATAGCCATAATTATAGATATATACCATACAAGTATTGTATATGTATACACTACAGACAAACACATTTATGTGTATATATGTTATGCACTGCGATGCCTGGCTTAATGGAGAGCATCATTTAAATGCTTTTAAGTATCATTTAAGAGTAGCTGCTCGGCTGCCTCTCAGCCAACTTTTGTATATAGTTGTTGATTGTTGCATTAAAAAGCGGGCTCTTAATATGGCATAATTACATGTCAAGTGCGGATTGAGTGGAAGCATTCGCAGAGTCATTGTGGCCATAAAGAAAGACCAAATTGTATGCAAATTTTATTGCAATAGGCAGTAGGAAGCTGACCAATAAGCGAGTACAGTAGACGCTCGCAATTCATGAAAGTACATTTTGAAAACAACAATAAAATTTTGTTTTCAAATATGAAGGTATGAAGATTTGCAGATATGGAGATATGAAGATGTAAAGATATGAGGATATGAAGACTTGAAGATATGAAAATTTGAAGATATGAAAATACGAATATATGAAAATATGATATGAAGATATGAAGACATGAAGATAGGAAGGTATGAAGATATGGAGATATTAACATATGAACATATGAAAATATGTAGATATTAAGCTATGAGGATATGAGGATGTGAAGATATGAATGAAATGTGGATGAGCAGATATGAAGCTTTAAAGCTATGAAGATATGAAGCTATGAAGATATGAAGATATGAAGACATGAAGATATGAAGATATGAATACATGGAAATATGAAGATATGAAGATATGGAAATATGAAGATATGAGGGTATGAAGATATGTAGATATGGAGATATGAATGAAATGTGGATGAGCAGATATGAATATATAAAGATGCAAAAGATGTGAAGATAGGAGCATATGAACATCTGAATTAATGAAGATATATCAAGATATGAAAACATAAATATATGAAGAAATTAGTGAATAAGAGAAGAGTGGTCTGTTAACCTCTTCGGAGCATGTGGCTTGGCGAGCGGAACGAACAGGCGGCGGATCCCCTTCAAAATTCTATTTTGCAAATGCTCACTGTGATTGACTTTTTTACATTTGAATTTTGTTTAGACCAATATTTGTGAATTAGCCACTAATGCATTTGTGGCCAATTGAAAGCTGTTATGCGGCAACAGCAACAAAAAAAAAAAACAATAAGAACAACAACAACACTTATTACCATAGCATGCACAGTGCACAGCTTGACACAGAGTCCCTTCTCATACAGAAAACATAAACTAATACCAGAATTTTAATAATAAAATTGTTAACAAAATTGCTGTGCTTGGCCGCAGAAACATGTGTTGGCCTTGTTACACAAAATGTGACCCGTAACTAAACTAGTTACCCTCCAGTCTACTCTCTCTCTTCCTTCCGTACAGTCATCAAGCAGCAGCAGAGGGGGCCACAGGACTAGTTGTAGTTGGCCATTGTCGTTGGCTTTGTTGTGCAATCCAAATGAAATGGCCATATGTGTGGGAGTTACTCTCTAAGTGGGCGTGTGTGTATGACTATGTGTGTGTTGCACGCACAACTTTTGCAATATTTAATCGTTGTGGCAACAACAACATTTTTGGATTTTTACTGCCAATTGTTGGCAACCAGAAAGACAAGTGAGTGCGGCTGCAGCTTAGGCACAGTGGGACAAATAAACAAACGCCTTAGGGAAAAGTTGATAAGTGCTTAAGTTTATTTCACATGTTGATAAAATGTGTCTCCTTGAATTACGTTCCTCTATACTTTCAATGATCAATCCCTCAATTGTTATATTTAATATAAATTTATTGCTTAAGCAAAACTTGAACAATAATTTAGATGCAAATTATTATATTTGCTTTAGTAAAAACCATATTTCCAATATTTGTAATATTAACGTCAATACTGTAAATGAGGATTTTACAAAATTGCATCGGACAATGTATCAAACCCGAAACGCAGACAGACCCTGAACTGAAGGACTTGGTTTTGCAATAATTATCTAGTCGAAATAGGTGTTTTAGAAAGAATTAAAGTATTATTTCATTAATATTTGATTCAATAGAATCTTTTGGGAACTTGAACTGAACCAAAACTTTGATTCAGAGGTTTAATTAAGAGATTTTGGCAAACCTAACTCAAGTTCCAATGCAGTAGAGTCCATAAACTGAACCTTAAAAAATTGTGTTAGTAATTCAGAATAATAAAAAAAATGTATAATAGAGATTTACAAATAACACTGTTCAACTGCTTGCGGTAAGTTTCCATTTAGAACGGATACGAAACCGAAGTTCTAAATCTCATATTACTCGAAACCTAACTATCGGTTGAATTGAGCTGTAATTCGAATTAAAGGTAGTTAAATAGCAATTTTTCAGATGGTTTTGGTCTTGATAAGATTGTAAGTTAAAAGGCATTGAACTCAAAACCCGAAAACTTGGCTAGAAAACGCAGAACTGTGTTAGGACTGGAAATCAGCGACCGCATGGAACGTACCTTTTTTAGCCATTGAGGTCAAGTTTGTTGAATAGTGTAATTTGTAAGTGAACGAAAGTAGCATAGGTCTTTACTTCTATATTCTTTGCCGAATCTTGTAAGAAATTTTGGGAATTTGCTGATTCAATTTGTATTTTTTGAAAGCCGAAGCTCTACATGACTTTTTCATGAACGAAAAAGATGTTTCAATTATACAATTTAAAACTCAGGCTACATTTCTTAGATTCATTAATTTGACAGTGACATGCGAGTTTCCGCCCACTATACTATATGATTTCGACATGCAACTGTAGCTCTCTATATCACTCTCTTACTCCAATGCTTAGACTTGGTCCCCCGCTGCGACTGGCAGTTTTTGCTCTTGGGTATTTGCGTATTATTGTTAAACTTTTTGCGCACTTGCCTTATCCCGAACTCACTCTCTTCCTACATCAAAAACCTTCCTGCCTCCCTATCTCTCTCCCTATGACTTTGTGTGTATTTTTGAAAATATTTGCACAAAATTACGTTTACCTCGGTTGTTGAAACATTTGCTTACCTTTAGGCCTCAGTGCAATGCATTCAATCCCATACGGATCTCATTCCTGTACCGAAGCTGTTAGTTGTACCCAGTAGTTGTCCCTGCTGTTGTGGGTGCTGCTTTTAAGCTTGTTTTGTGGCACTGAGCAGCAGCTTAAAACGTGCACCAAAAACTTTTGCCGTATATTGCGTTGGCGTGCTGCAGTTGCAGCTCAAAACTTTAGCTAAAAATTTATGCAAAACTGCATTATGACTTAGAAGGGGCACAGTGGAAGTGCACGGGGCAGGGTATTGCAGCTCAGGTGAGCATGTGCTTGAAAAGTGATTACAAATTGGGTCAAGTCGTTGCTGGCCAACGGCAGTTGAACAGTTGAAAGTTGGCCACAGATTTAGCTATTGGACACAAATCAAGAGATTTGCCATTTTTATGGCAATTTAGGTTAAGTCTTCGGCACACTACACCTCTGACACTCCCACGCTCCCGCTTAGCTGTTCCCTGGCACATTTGTCATTTATCGCTTGACTTCCGTAGCTAATGGCAGTCGGGCTCGCCAACATACAGACAATACGGGCATCAATTACAATAAAGAATTCTGACTTAATTACGAAACAAGACCACAGTGAAGCACATAGCAGCAGAGACCCGTACACCCCTGCCAGCCAGTCCTGGAGCAATGTCAGCCAGGCAAACAAGTTAACTAGCAGCTCCAATGATGCCACCAGCAATGCCAAACCTCAACGCTTTTAGGGCAAATGCCACCGGCCAACATCACAGCAGCAGCGGCAATTGCAGCATGCGACATTTAGTGCAGACACAAACCAGTACCTCAAGCGTATTCCCTATGCAGGCCGCTCACTCGCTAACTACACTGAAAAAATATATTGAAATTTTGTGTAAGTGTCGTGATAAAAATACAATCTTTATAAATGTGACTTCATCAAATCACGTCTTACAAATGTAGGGTGCATATTTTAGGTTCATTTGTACAGCAATTATGATGACTTAGTATACCGATGTTGATTAAACTTGGTAGGAGTGTAAAATTAAGTGAAAAACTGAACTTTGTGAATCAAAAACATCACGAGTCAAAAATAGTAGCGAGATTTCCTAACTCAAGAACCACATTTTTGATTTGTGAATCATTTTGTTGATTAATAAGAAAGAAACTATTAAACACGAATACGATTTTTAAGCTAGATCTTAGCTTTACTTTTATATTCTAGGATTTATCGATCAATTGCGATTTCAATACAGAGTTTTAAAAGAATTTGAGATCCTTAGTACCCAAAAGCGGCGAGCTTTCTCGATTTTAAAACGGTTATTGAACATATAGCAAACAAATCAGAGTTGCTGAGTTCGCTTTAAGAAAATATGGTATTTTAACTATACTTTTTTTTAGAGTGTATGAGTGCGTGTGTTTGTGTAGCTGTGTTGGTGTATATGTGTCTGGTTTGTTTTGGCTGCGGTGGCCATAGACAACAACAACAACAGCAACAACAATGGCCACTATCCTGGCCATCACTCAGTTGAGGCTATAAGAGACTCAGAGTCTCGCAGCGTCCATTTTGGGTTTGTTTACAGGCGACAACTTTGTGCCGTGCGCTTGCATATTTTATGTTCGAAGGCGGCGGCTGGGTGGGCGTGGTCGCTTGTTCAGAGGTTTTGTGTGCTGACCGCAGCACTGCCTGCTGCTGCCTGTTGTTTGACTTGTTTTTGTTGCTGTTAACAATTTGGTTGGTTTGTTCTTTGTCCATGAGCTTTGATTGTTGCCAAGTCTGCTACACGCTTTCCACAACTCTCCACTACCTTCCCGCTCTCTGCATGTGTGTTTAACGTGCCTTAAATCACATTTGACTGTAATCAAGCTATACAAATATATCCAGCCCCAGCTATTGGCATCGACTCCGGGATGTCTAAACTTGACTCCCTGGGAACCAACTCCTGGCTGCATTTAATGTCCTGTAATGTGCCAAGTTTTCGTAACGTTTGGAAAATTTAAAGTTTAGCATTATGCCACCAACGGGGTGTGTGTGCGTGTGTGTGTGTGTGTGTGTGTGTATGTAGATATAGGGCAAACCTAAGCTCATATTCTAAACGTTATGTGTGGGTGCTAGTGTGTGTGTGTGTGTACATACCATTAACTGGGTCAATTGCTGCGCTCAGCTCGACCATAAAATACATGACGTTAGGTCGATGTGTGTGCGCGTGTGTGTCGATGCTAAAATGCTTATGCGACCTACCATATGCACTGGTGTGTGTGTGTGTGTGTGTGTGTGTGTGTGTGTGTGAAAGAGTGTGCGAGTATGCACTGCAGACATTTTATTGTCACAGTGACAACAGCCAGTGAGTTATCGTCATCGTTGCCAATGATGATGATGATGACGACGATGACGACGATGACGATGATGTTGATGATAATGCTGATGATTGCAGCTATTAGAGTTGGTTGCGGCACAAAATATTTGATCCCATTCCGAAGTCAAATTTGTGGTCGTCTCTTTTGTTAGCTTCAGCCAAGTGTTTCGACTTGAAACAAATGAACAAGTATCAACGAAATTCATATCAATTGGGCAATTTCAAATTGAGGCTATCGGGAATGTTATCGGTTATGACTGCTCGAGATTCGAAAGATTGCCCTAGATGCGCTGCATCTGTAGTAAGTTCAGATTTGCTTTTAGATCTGCTAGATGAAAATTCTCTTTTTAAAAGGCTACAAAATCACCGCTATTAACTAAATCGTCAATAGCCTTAACTGAAATCGCTTCGAAATCTAATAACGACTATGATAATGCTGCAGCTAAATTAAAAGCGGATGATCATCAAAAGACCGGGAGATAGAATTCCGACTGAATAATAGTCATAAATCGCCGTCAATTCAATTAACATAAATTGTTTGATTAATGGCTGCCATAAAGCAAGGCAGCGATAGAGCAGAAGAGATACAATGAGAGAGAGAGTGGGATGCAAAGCTAGTGTGAGCAAAGTAATTGCCGGATAATTCGTTTTCAATGATGACGTTCATAAAAAAAAGTTTTATTGAAATAAAAAAAAATAACTTTGCTATCTACAAATTTGTTGCAAAATAATTTTTTAATCCCTGGCAGCCGATGCCATCAGTCATTAATCATGCATTGTAGTAGGTTGGACAGTGAGTCAGTCAGTCTGTCCAACAGTCATGCTCTTCAGCAGTCGGACAGTCATGCAGTCAGTGAGTCAATCAAACAATTGAATACACATTTGAAACATTAATGCCAGCAACGAGGTCAGAGCGCCTTGGGTATGGCTTATGTGCGTGCCGTGGCCTGACTCCTTCTGTCTTACTCTGGACAGGCTGTCGGCGTCGTTGGTGGGTCAATGGGTACGCTTGACCCACAGCTTTCCTCATGCCTGTAGACAATTTGATTTGACTTGACTTGGGTCAGGCCAAGGCATCGGCGCATTTAGATTGTGCTTAATTAATGGCTCGATACTTAGGCGCTTGTCCGCTCCAATGCCGGAAGACATACAGACAGAGTGACAGGGAGAGAAATGGAGAATGTGAGAGCTAGAAGTAGGTGAGTGTTGAATATCAAAATGTTATTTTGAAATGTAACTCAATTTATGGCTTAAGTACAAGTCTATTGTTTTCAATTAAGTGGAGTTTACAGTAAAAGCTTGGAAAATATTAATATTGTAATTATATTTGCTTGAAATGCTACGCACGACGAGTGGAGTGAATACAATTAAAGTTTACTAACTACTGAAGTTCTTGAAGCCTCTATAATCTGAACTCAAGTAGAGGAAGCAAACTTAGTTTAGTTTAGTTTTTTTTTGTGGTAAACTGGTTTAGAAACAAAAATTCTTAAAAATATTTATGGAAAAGGATGCAATGCAGCGTAGTCGTCACCTTTGTCTAAATACATTCTCTCCAATCGGCAAATGCATCACTCCTCCTTTTTCGGAAGGTTGGAGAGGGTAGTGACTGAGGGATAGTTGAACGCCTTGCTACACACTAGATACACAGATTCACACCCAAGTTTATTTTATACGTTCGCCATTTAGGGGTCCAACACAGCCAACACGATACTCTCACAAGGAGGCAAAACACATTGATCAATCTTGGAAACTGCTTAACTCGCGGTTTAATTCGCCATCCTCTTTTAACCCCGACTTTGGCGAAACCCGAAAAGCATTTAAAAAAAAAAACTTACTAAATGATCCAATCAGCCTTATCCAATGCAGAAACGAGAGACACACACACATGTGCAGCTAATCCTTAACCATTGAGGATTGTGATCGGCACCGTCAACTCATTTGTGAGCTACTCTTCAGCCAGCAGCGACATGTTCGGCTTCCAACGGAGATCTGCGAAATCTCTTCTTACGGCGGGTAGTTGCTTATGCTTGAGTATGAGTGCGAATAGCATAGCAGCCAGCTCAAACGGCAGAGCTCTAGCCAGTACTACTATTATGTTGATAGTGCATACTTTTTTGGGATTATAAGCCACTTTATATGGCTGCGCTGTGCCCTCCGGCAAACTTCTTTAGTCCTCATGTGCAGATTCCTTTTTCTTGCCTAGTCATAACAACCATTTACTGATTTGCGAACTTATATATGGCGTTTCTTCAGATGCCACTTTGTGTACACCTTTTTAACAAGTCTACCAGCTCCTTCCACGGCCTAAACATCTCGTCTCTTTCCTATAATAATTGCAATGCAGAGCTTCTCCGTCTGTGTAGATGCGTTTTTTACATATACCGGTAGGTATATATGCGTCCTGGTACGCGGTGTTTCCTAAACACACCATCATTAGTTAACAAGCCTTAACCGAGATGGTTTAGAGCAACTGACAATACGTGTAGGATATACATCAAATTGTCTATCGTAGAGAGAAAGAGACATCAACCTAGACATTTTCAAAGGAATGACAGTCAGAAAGTTTACCTTGCTCAGAATCCAGGCACCAACATATGCGAACTGCAGGGTAGTCGCTATTTAAGGCCTAACCTTTGAGCGATAATTTATTTTCACTTTTTTTTTTTTAGTAATATGACTCTAATCACATATTATTTATGACGCCGATGTTCACATGATTGGCTTACCGAGCCACTTCCTCCACCTTGCTTTCAATTGGAAAGCCGCCTACACAACACTATTCTCAGGCCATTCTCGACAGTGTTGCCAATTCCGCATAATTCCAACTCAATCTTATTTTATTTTTAGTTAAATTCCAGCTTTTTGGAAAAAATGTAAATAAAGTATAATTAGATTGTCAAAGCAATGTATCAAATTGGAAAAATAATGAATTCTGCATTGCTGCGGAAAATTGGATAAAAAGATTGTCGGCATCGAGCCCTGAGCCTTCAGCAATTCCCAACATTTATAGTTTTGACTGATTTGAAAACGTGAGCTAAGGTGCTGGCTGTGAGTAAGGGAAGGTGGTAAGGCTGGTAAAAGGGAAGGTGGTATCCGCAAAAAAAATCCTAGAGATACACCGCAGAATTGTTGTAAGAATCCAAAAAATGGTCAAGGATGATCAATATTTCGAAATGAGGAAGCCAATTTCCAGATGAATAAAGCATTTGCTCAAAATCGACAATAAAAGCAACCGTGTGACCATTTCAATTGTGAATAAAACTTGGATACATCAAAACAAATCTTAAGAGAAAGCGACATCAATGTAGGCCCAGGTAATCTTGTCTGCCAATAAGCTCTTTTTTTTTTTTAAACGGGAGAAAGATGAATTGTTAATATTATTCCGTTCTGTTTCACCGATTCGATGATATATATCCACCTGAATAACGTACCATCCGAGAAGAGCTAAGTTGCCTGCATATTCTCTGCCCCCTGCGACTAATATCTTTTACCAAAAGTGAACAAATGGCTTCGGTTTAAGAGATTTCAGCCAAATTAGCTGTTCTTCTACGAAACGAAGAACATTGCGTAGTGCTATATAAAGCGCATTCCGCCAAATTCCATTCCTCTAAAATTTTCAGAATTTATTACAAACTTAATCAAAAATGATCTACAAAATTCAGTGGCTTAACACCTAAGCAGCTTCATAGCTTTTTATACACTCATAAGCATGCTACAAAATTTTGCACATTCCATTTAGGATTTTAATGAAAGTTTCTCTCCTATTGTTAGTTATTTTCACATTTTCCACACATTAACACTGCGAATCGCATAAATTAATATAAATATGCTCATTTGTTATGACACGCAACAAAGCAACAGAAACAACAACTATTTATTAGCATTTAAAGGTTGATAATTTGCAAAACATTTTAGCGCTTAATAATCAATGCATACGATTTGGTATTCAGACTGAAAATTTGTTTGATGCAATGCACAAACAACAAACTAAACATACACACAGCACACACACAGCAAACATACAAACACAACTTATTACCATGCTGTGCAGTGCATTTATATTACATACCAAATTATATCTGTAATATTATATAAGTTTGTATAAGAGAGAGAGAGACAGAGTGTGTGTATTTGTGTGTGCTTGTTGTTGTTGTTTTTTTTGATGTTGTTGCTGCTTGTGGTAGGGTTGCCACAGGCTGGCGCTTAAATTTATGCGCAATGCAAAACGCGCGTGCTGCGCTTGCTGACTCGCTCTCGCTTCTAGTTTCATCTCTCTAACTCACTCTTGCCTTACCCCTTGGTGTATAGTATGCAATGCCATGCATAAAATATTATATGCTGTAGCATAGTTACAGGCTATTTGCAATGTTTCAACGCGGCAAAAATGCAAAATGTAAAATGCATAATGCAAAAATGGCATTGCAATGAACTTTCAACATGCATAATTGCAAAGGGTGCTATCTCTCTCTCACTCCAGCCCCCCCTCTCACTCTCACTCTCACTGTGTCTGTGTTTGTTTATGCTTGTACTGGGCAAGTGTGCATGAGTAATTAGCGTTGTTATAATTGTCGATTAAACAAATGTAGCCGAAAACTTCAGCCAAATAACACAGCCAATTACTGTCCAAATGCATTACGATGCGCCCTTAGTGTCAGCTCAGGGAGCGGGCAGGGTTGCCTAATGGCTGCATTAGCAGGCACTTCAATGCATGAGCCAGTGTGCATGTGTGTGTGCGTGTGACTCGGCAGGCCATTTTGTTAACTCATTTTGCCGGCTCGTTTGTTGCTGTAATGTTTGCTTGTACTTTTCTTTATGGTCTTTCAATTTTCTGGTATGCGAAAAGGCTGCGAGCTTTTGTAATTTTTCACAAAATTTTGGTTTAGGGTTTGCAAACTGTCTGCGAGACACAGCTCACAAACGGTCTTTACACGGTTTTTGACCTAACGCTTAGACTTGTACTAAAGTTAAATACAGACATAAGAAAAAACAATTTTTTTTCTTTACAATCAAGTTGCAGCATTTGGTGCTTAAGAGTCAACGTGCTTTTTGATAAAGGTTACGATCTAACTTATCAAATTTACTTTTAAATTGTGAGCCAAACATGAAGGTTTTAAGTACTTTTCATAAATTGATTTGACATGTAAAATAAACATAAAAGCAGGTTTATTGATCATTTTGTTGTAATTATCAAGGTTACATCGGAGCTTATATTTTTGCATATAAGCGATATTAACGAAGAATCAGAAGTTAGTTTAAGCTAATTTATGTTCTTTCGCTTCTTCTTTAACATCAAGTCAAAGCTTCTCGCTAAGGTCAACATTTCTTGATATCTATCACTACGTTCCTTAGATGCCAATATGTTTGTCCCAAGCCATAAACCATACAAGCGGTTATTTGCAAAACTGCCATCTAATGTACTTCGTTAAATGCCTCAATGTGATTTAAAGTATACAAAATACACAATCAAGTCGGCCTTTATCCAAGATTCAGTTCTGAAAGTATTTCAGTGTCTAAAAATTTGCATACAACGTATAAAATAAATAAGCAGTTGTTAAATTAATGCCAAAAATGTTTAGCATACGATGTGCACACATACGCATACACATGCGCTTCAATATTGCATTTTTGCATATAAACAGTTTTTGCACTCAAGCGGTTTTTTGCAAATCGGTATAGGGGTTAATTTGACTCAAAGTATACAAATTACATGATCAAGTAGAAATTTAATCAAATCTGTCCCACGGCTCATTTACATTAACGGTGAGCTTTTAATAAAATATAAAAAAACTCTCGCTGTCTAAAAATTTGCATACAACCGATAAAACTAGCAAACTTGCGCAAATGCATAATAGGCTTACAAGCGATTCACTTTCTTTACAAGCATTGTGCAACAAGCTGTAGGTCTTAAATATTTTTTTTACTGTACTATGGCTAAGACCATAATTTGACTTAAAGCATCCAAGTAGGCTTAACGGTCCGGTCTCCTCCGGGATTCAGTGCTAAAATTGTTTTAGTGCTTAAAAATTTACATACAACCGCTTATTTGTAATATGCATACCAGCAATTCATTTTCTTTACCAGTATTTTGCATGATTTTTTGCATATAAGCAGTTATTGTATACAAGCGGCTTGTCATAAATCCGTTCGTGAGCGTTCATCTGACCATTTAGTTTTTAAGCTGCTTTAATCAATTGCTTAAAGAATTACAATCCATAGCACTTTTTTCGAGCTAGCTAGGCAACCCTGTTCATAAGTTTACCAAGAAATTTGCATTCAAAAAGTTGGTCCAGAAAGAGGGGAGACAGAGCGATAACAATAACCCTTTCAATCAGCCAACAAACTCTAACTGTTTCTGTGTGTGTGTGTGTGTGTGTGCCTCTATGACGCTTTGTGTGCGTTTGCCATGCTAATTTCCTATGCGCTCTTTTGTCAAATTAAAAAGCGACCAAAAGTTGGCGACAAGTTTTTTGCAACATCTTTTTGTTTGTTGTTTACCGTTGCTTCATTTATCATGATTTGTTTGTTCTGTTCGCCTGTCGAACTTGTCGTGAATGAGTGTGAGTGTGAGTGTGAGTGTGTGTGTGTGTGTGTGAGTGAGTGTGTGTGTGTGTGAGTGTGAGTGAGTGTGTGTATGTGTGTGTGTGTGTGTGAGTGTGTATGTGTGTGTGTGATAGGCGTCTCTCATTTGTTCTCTTGTTATTGTTGTTGCACGCATCACCAGCAGCATTGGCAGCTGCTGACAGCCCAATCGAGCTACTACGCGCTGCCACGCCCCCTTGGCCCGCTTCACCGCCCCCCTCATAGCCCAGAGTTACTTGTGCGTCTGTGTCAGCCAATTTTGTTGGCGCACTTTTTGTTTGTCTTTGGCAGCGACGAAAATTGCAAAGTGATTACTTTTGATTAGTTGTGAAAAGAAACGTAATTTGTTTAACGCTTTGTTGTTATTGTCAGTCAGTAGTCGAGTTGTTGTTGTTGTTGTTATTGTTGCGTGTTTGTGTTTGATAAATGCAATTTGCCTAAATGAAAAAGTCTCAGGCTCAGGCAGTTCGCTGATTAAAGGCAGCCGAGTTAAACAATAAACAAATCAAGTACAAAATACACGGGCTTCTGCTAACGAGCCTGCAATGCGTATTTTCAAGTAATAGCAACAACAATGCACACCAGCAGCAATTTTATCAAATATTTTTCAATTAACATTAGCCGGGACACACACCATTTGTAGATTGCGGGTGTGCAACTTGGTTAAATGTTCTTTTTGCTCACTTACAGTAAACGCTTGCAAATTGGAACAGTTTATGTTTAGATATTGATTTCGAAACCAATTTATTGGCAACTCTATTATGTTTTGTTGCCTTCAACAATAATATTTATGTTTTAAGTAAATAATTCACTTGTTTCACAGCAAATACAATTGAACAACATACAAATTTAAATGAATTTGCATGTTACTGCGAAATAAGTTACAAAAACAAGTTGGGGAAATGGTAACGTTTTGTGACTATTGACGAGAAGTGGTGTTTCGAAAAAGTGACGTCACTTTTGCATCGTCAAAAACTGTTTTAAATATGGGTTTTGCTATGACGATTTATGACGTCACAATTTGGGGAGGAGAGGAAAACATCCTATACCAATGAAATCCTACTTGTTTTAAAAAATTCCTGAAAAAAATCTCAGGTAAAAGAGTTTCTTATTAATTTTAAATCAAAAACTTATATTTATGTTTTAAAAGTGTTGCAATCTGGTTTTAAACCAACCAACCATCGAAGTCCATTATTCACGTTCAAACTGAAACCTGAAAATGATTATTAAGGTTTTTCTTTATGTTCCAAAGTTGGGTTAGAATAGAGACATGCGAATAATCTTGTTAAGTAGAATTGGTCTTCTTTGGGAACCGATTTTATAATTTCGTGGCATTTAGAACTGGAATTATCAATGTCGTTTGTTTGCCATTTACGTTTTGGAAAATTTAGAAATTTCGAAGAAACAAAAATATTTAATATTTGTGAAAATTTCTGATTTCGAAAATATATATAAAACGAAACAAGAGGAAATGTCGCTAGTATTTAAAAACCAACCAAGTGCATAAAAATGCCAAGCAAATAGATAAATAACAAAAATTCGAAATTAATATCAAAATTTAAAAAAAATATTCCTACATCAAAACAAACCCTTAGTCCACTGCTCGTTGGACTTTAATAGCGATATTTCGAAGACCTTTCTAGATAACTCAAAACGGTTTCCAAAAAGGTAACATTTTACTGTGGAAAATTTTCGGTATTGCCTAATACCTTTGCCATTTCGCTACCGGATTTGCTCAAATAGGGGGTGAAATAAAAAGCAAAGAGTCAATATATCCAATTCAAAAATAACCCCTAAAATTTTTGATATGATTTTTTTGGAATAAAAAAAGAAGAATTTCGAATTTTCGACAACAAAATTTTTAGTACATTGAGCCCATAGCAATCAAATGAAGTTTAAGGCAAACCGTTTGAGATACATTGATTTAATATTAAATTAACTTGAATTCGAATAACGATTCATCCGATTGGTAGTAAGGTTGCTGATTAATATGAAATTTGCTGACTTTTCGAAGTCTATATTTTTTTAATAGCGATAACTCGTAAACGATGCTAGTCGTAATCAGCGACTCAAAATTGTTTTAGATATAGGCTATTTTTTGTTGCATAGTGTAATTTATCGAATTTAAGATAGTTTAAAAAAACAGAAGAGTTGCTCGGTGTACTTGCTGTGCTGGCATCTACTGTACTTCTTCTGTTCCTTTGTGATTTATTTAAGGCAGTAGAAGGTTTACATTTTTAAACAGCTGCCTACATTTAGAATTATGACTTTAAGGCGCAGCTGGCTAGGAAATACACTACCCCAACACATACACATACACATACACACACAGAATCATACACACATATGAGCAGTGTGAGCGAGTGAGTGAGTGAGTGAGTCCCACGCACAGTTGCATACATCAGAGGTAACAAAAGGATAACATAGAAGTTATTCATTGTGCACGCAAACATTACGGAAGTCATATGTTAAAAGCACAGCCAGTCTCTGGCACAGAGCTCGGCACAAAAAAAGCCGAGCAGGCAAAGGTAATGCTAAATGTGGAGCCATTTTGTGATATAATGTTGGACTCTGTGTGGGCAACTCTGGGCAAGGCCAAGTTGTGCCTGCGCTCAAAAAATATGAAATATGACTTCGACTCGAATTGTGAAAACTTGCAGAAAGGTAAGAATAAGCATATCAAGATCATAAATAAACCAAAAGCAGGGAAATTAAATTTTCTACTTCTAGCAGGCATTCACTCAAGTTTCCTACAAACACACCTACACAGAGCCTGATTGTGTATGTGTGTGTGTGGGCTCTTAATATACGCATTGCTATGCTAACTTTGATTTGAAAATAAATTATTTCGTACTTTTTCCTAAGATGTTGGCCAATGCGTGGCGAAAAGAAGCACAAATTTACAATACCTTTTGCTGCGTTTATTTTCGAGTGGAGGAAGTTGGGCAGATTGACTGGCTGTTTTACTGTTTCAAGGCAAATTCTCCAACCACAAAAGTTAACTTGAACTTAAAATAAAAGTTTGCCTTTTTTCGAGGGGTTCTTGTTCCTGTTCCTGTTTCGGTTCCTGTGCTCGTGTTGGCTCTTCTAGCATACAAAGTCAAATATCATAAAGTTTGCTACGCCTTTTTGGATATTTTATTTGAGCTCATTTGCAAAGAGCGGGACAGCAAAAAAAAGTTTTTTGCCTTGTGACTTATTTCGTTTATTACACTAAAAAAAAAACGCAGTCGTCTGTACTCCAGATATTAATCCCAGGCAGTGTCAAGTAGCGAAAGAAGTGATGCATTCTCAAGCTTTTCCAAACCAGGAATTCTTGATTTTATTCTGTTGTTATGCTTAAGTTTTGTAATCAATCAAATCAAATGTACCGTAAAGTACATGTTGTAAAGCAACAATCTTATAGAAACATGGGACGAACCCATAATATCCATTTGTTTAAGGTAAATTATCTTCTACTTTGGATTCGGCACGAAAGCTAGCCATCCCTTTGCTGTTCTTTGGGTTCCAGCACCCGGTTCTTTTAAAGCAACGCCACTCGATGGATCGCCATTTAGTATAAACAAGCCATAACAATCCGTTACCGCGGTACGGCCTGCTGTAAAGCTATCCTTCATTCTTTGGCGCATCTTTTATAATCGGTAATACCAAAGATAGCTAGTGTACTCTCTACCTAGTCCTTCCAAAGGAGACATGGTCTGCCCCTTCGTCGCCTTCCTTCCACATCCGCATTGAAGACATTTCTCGTAGAAGCTTCTTCATTCATACACACAGCATGGGTGCGGTAGCCGTTGCCAATACGTAGAGGGCCAGAGGTCTTATGGAGTACTTTCCGATCTAAAACTCTCAGGATATTTTGATCAGACTGCGTCACAGCCCATGCTTCAGTGCCACGGAAGAGAGTGGGATCGTATCTGTGATCTAAGGTACGCAGGGCTGTAGAAAGTCCGCTTGGTATTCCAGCCAGATATGCTCCATGAAGCCCACAATTATTTGAGCCCTAACTCTAGCGTATGTGAAAAGCGTTTGACTTACGTCAAAATCACCACTTAGCTAGCTCACACCAAAAACATTGGGGAGGAACCATACCAAGGAAAATCCCAAAATCTGGACGGCTGTCAACAAACGTTAAATTACAAATACACTCGTAAATTCAAGAGCATAGTAAAAAAGAAAAAGAAAATTGATCCCTCAAGGGTTCAGCATTCATTCTTTTCTATTCGCTCGCACTGCAAGAATATCATATAACAACATTCATGCAATACTATCGCTCTACTATTGGCACTGCTAACACAGCACGCACAAGCGTAAGACTACCCAACCGTAGCACCGTTCAAGCATAACACCATTCGAGCATAATAAAAGACTTTCGTGATGGCATACGGGTTGGTCTTACGCTCAAGTGGCGATGTATTTCAAGAAAAGCCTGTGAGTTCAGCATGATTGCTGGCATAGTTTTAACCAGTTGTGAATTTTAAGAACTTGTTTGTGAAACGATCACTACAGATCCTATCAAATCGCCGCAATTGAAACAATCGCAAACGTTCTGGCGTAAAAGTTCTCTCGCTCTTTCTGTCAAACTGTTTTGGCTAACAAATCGTGTATAAAGAGTGAGAGAGGGAGTCAGAGAGAGATAGAGTAGAGTAGTTTTAGTAACAATTGTGTTCGAATCGACCATTTTTTTTTATCAGTGTATGCCGCTCTGTAACTCGCAGCTCCCTCTCTTTTTTTTGCAACAATTAAGTTATTCAACCGAAATTTAAAGGCGCAAAGTAGGCGTGGCAGCCGTTGCAAAAGTCACGCGCACTTGAAACAGCAACAACAACAACAACCACAAGTATAGAACATAAAAACAGAGAAAATACACAAAGAAAATTCAGTTTGTCGTCACAACTCTGGTAGTTGTTTTTGTTGCTTGTTAATATTGTTTTTCTCTGTCTTTTATTCTAAGTTCAGGTTTTATTTTCCAAATGAAATGAGCTTGAAGTGCATTTCACAGTTGTTCTTGTTGTTTTTGCTGCGCCCAGTTTTAGATGGGCGGCAGTGGGCGTGGCCCGCACAAGTTTTCCTCAGTTGGCGTGCTTTGCTGTAGCTGCTGTTGCTGTACTTGTTGTTGTTGCATTAAGCATTTTAATGGAAAAGTTTTGCAGTTGAAGGCGCTTTTCCAAATGATATTTTAAAAGCTTTTCAGCAAAAAATCAAAGCAACAAGCAAACAAAAAATACAACTTAAAACAAAAAACAAAAAAAAAAGATGCTTAAAACCAATTAAACAATTTGTGAGTTTTTATATAGCAATAATACATATAAAATGATTTTTCATTTGATTTTCATTTTTTCGACTCATGAATTTTTCGCTTTGAGTTCAAATACGCGATTCCAGTTGTATATTAAATGCTAATTCGAAATCAATTCGATATGCATATTACTTCCGGTTAGGGTGTGTCTGAATAAGGGTGTTTCTGGCAAAAAGTAGGGTGCAGTGCTACGCAGTTGCCGACAAAGTCCAATAAATTCATGTACTTTAAGTCAAAGTATCTTCTATGTGTGACGACATGCAGAGTAACGTACTCGAAGTTGGCAGAGTTTATAGGTTTTTGAATTATACAGTTTGGAGAGCTGTTTGGTGGTGATATACTTCTTTAAATATCAATACTGAAATGTGTGTACATACAATATTTAAGTAATCAAATAAAACATTTTTAACTCAGATGAACTGCTTCACCCTTGGTTCAGAGTGCCACGAGGCAGCAGTACCAAAGCTAGCCGCACATAAGACGGAGGCAGTCTTAGTAAGCAGCCGGAACTTCTTCCGAAACAACGTATATTCTTGTTGGAGGCTCTATGCTCCCATCCAAATTTTCGCACTATTCACGATGACTCTGAGCTAGCAATTGCTGGGATGGTGCAATTAAGTGAGCTGGTTGCACAGACCGATGCCATGCGTAGTGCATTTCGTAGCGGTGACACAAGCAGCAACAGAGCAAGATGAGCGGCAGTGAGACAAGAAGCTTTGTGCACTAGTCTACAATTCCTGTTTTAAGTCTGCGGATGGGACGGAATCACGGAGAAGTATACTTCTATTTGACGCAGCTCTAAAACGGACACGACTGTTTTAGAAGCTATCTTCGTCCTTGACTGCAGCGCCTAGCGAGCCTATCTGTGTGGGAAACCTTATGAGTCTCATGGTAGTTAGCATGCCGATGTGGAAGGCCCGTTTCACGTATCGGCCATGGACAAGCTAAGGAGGCTTGAGCGCGAAAGAATGAAAGGGAGCAATGAGTAAGCAAGGCCACTGACCCTACCTGCAAAACATTGTTAAGATCCTATGGCCACAAATTAGATCGCACCAAAAATTGTATCATATAACGGATAAATCCGTTGAATGCCGAAATTAGGCAGCGAAAGTGCCGCTGGATTGGCCATACGTTGAGGAGTCTATATGACAATTCAAATATTCAAGGTTTATGGTGAGTTGGAAGACCAAAAACAACATATGGTAGAAATCAACAGTCTTGGCCAAAGCAGCAGCACAGCGGAAAACGTGGCCACAGATCGAGAAGGATAGAAGAAATGTGAAGGCAAACTATGCCACACCATGGGTTCTAGGACTCATATATATTCAGTTGATGATACATTAAAAATCTTGACAACTGGCGTGGTGCCTTCTAAATCATGACTATGAGGGCAACTATTGAACAGCGTAAAGGAAACAGTCCAACTAATTCATCCGATTTCGGAACAACTTATATCCGTTTTATGTTTTTTTATTATTCCTATTCTCTTCGTCTATGAACACTATCACAATTGCAACCATCGAATTTGAATGTGTATTTTGTACATGTCGATATGTTACACTGTGCAACAGCTAATCTGGGGACGGAAAGATTACAGTTCACGACAATAGTACTAGGTGAGAAGAGCCCACAAAAGATTTTCCATTCTCCATGGTTTATTTATATTTGTCTGGAATTTTTTCAGTTAATGTTAGGGCACTGCGACCCTTAGGATATATTATGATATATTCTCCTAACAGTCCGAGACCTGTCCATATACCAACCTATGGTTTGCCTTTTCATAGGATGCATCTGCTCTGTTCCGCATCAAATGGTACTCTGTGGCCATTTCATCCCTGATTTCTTGAAACGGCGAAATTGTTTGCCCCACTTTATCAGCGTACCGATCACTGACTGTATGGGCATTATCATTCCCTTCCATAGCTATTCTTAGCAGCGTTGTATCAGTTACAGTTAGAAAACCAACTGAACCTTCTAGTAGTTTCGGTTTACAATAAAAACATGTTCAATACTAAGTATGCACTTTAAAAAATTAAAAATTGGTATCAACTTCGGCTAGAACCGGCAACAGATAGAGGCGTGGCTTTTTACTTTTACTTACGCAAAAAAGAATTGCGATTGGCCAAAAAACTAAAGTCTCTAATTTTATGTTTTTCGACGATTTAAGCACTCTAACAACTTTTCCGGCGATTTGGAGATGTTTTTTGAATTTGACCACTCTAGTCGCTATAGTTGGGTCGCCAGAGGAATAATAATAGGAAATAATTTAAAAATTTTCTTCGGTTGTTCTGATAAACGTGCGGAAAAGCCTGAGTTGGTTATCAACCGTTTATTCTTCTTCGTTTTATTCCGTTACAGTTCCGAGCTTTGTGGCAGATTTAACTCTTTCTCTTTGTCTTAGCTGCTTGTCTACAAGAGTTAAGCGCTTCACTCAATTGCTGGCTTGGAGTGTCTCGCACTTAGCTTACACACACGCATTGTGTCTCTTTTCCACTCTCCTAACACTTGCCTGGAAAAACTCTTTCACTTTTCGTTGTTTCGTTTGTGCATGCATTTTTTGTGCGCTTTTCTTTTTTACTGTCATCGAACTTTGCTTTCATCTGCAGTTGTATCTCGGTATCTAAGTGCTGCCTGCCAGAGGCCTCTTCTAATGGTGCATGCCCCGCCTTAGGCCTTGTCTCTGGTAAACCTCTGGTAAATCTGGCTTCCGCCCACTTTTCGCACTTTAATGCCAGCTGGACTGTCTGCATCAGTGATGCGTCTGCGGCATTTGTATGCTGTGTCCTCTGTCCCCTGTCCCGTGTCCTTTGTCCTGTCTGGTTTAATGAACTTGTGCCAGCTGCCTGTTGAGCTGACTCTGCAGATATTTTGTAGTTGTTTTTGTTTTTTGCAGACAATTTCGCATCGTTCATTTGCTTCATAGAGAGTTGTATTCAAACTGTAGTATATATTAAATAAAATTAAGTTTATTTATGCAATTTTTATTTATGCGCTTCATTAAAAGTATAAATCCACGTTATTTATATGCCAGCGGCGATATTGTTAATACTATGTTGTATTTATACCCTGTACACAAAGTGTAAAAGGGTATTATAGGTTTGTGCAATGTATGTAACAAGCAGAAGGAAGCGTGGCAGACCATATGTTCCAGTGGCAAAAATGGTCAGGAGCAATAGTCGAGTCGATATAGACATGTCCGACTGTCCGTCTTTTCATCCTGCCCTATGAACGTCAAAATATCAGACACTATGAAAGGTAGAGGCACCAAAATTTACCAAAAGATGCGTATTTACACAGAAAAGATGAAGTTTGTCGAATCACCCCCTTCCCCTGTGACATATTTTTGCGGGTTACAGACGCTCCGTTCAATCTATCATCTCAAAACTCGACAGAGGTGTGGGTCGTGTTTATGTGCATCTATGTTTCAAATTTATCGAAATCGGATAAATACATCAAAAGTTATAGTCAAAAATATGCTAATTTCACACCCCCCCGCCTATAAACTGTGCCAAAATTCCACTACATGTAGATATGAATACATGTGAGCTAGAGTCACAAAATTTGGTGTGGCGACTCGTGTGACCCTAGTGGTTAAAACTGCATCCACCTTTTTTTTAATATAACCCTTCCCCCAAATAGATTTATCCTCATAACTGCCACACCCCCCCACCAACCCATTAAATTCATCTTGATAATCGGCTGCAGCAACATTTCCAATTGTATGTGTGAAAATTTAATGCATTACTCCACTAAAATGTTGGAAACACAAAATTGCTTTACAATTAAAAAAAAAATATCTTAGACATATTGTGATTCTTCTCAAATAATTGGATTAGGTTTTTGTTGTTGGTGTTGGTCTGCAGTATTGTGGTTGTCATCGTTGTTGTTGTTCTGGTCGCAGTTCTTCGTATGCGTGTTTCGTATTGCTGATTGCTGATTTTTCCTTTCCTCATTCCTTTGTTGTTGTTGTTGTTATGGTTTTGCTGTTGCTGTTGCAGTTGTTGTTGTTTCTTTTTGTCTTTCGGTTTATTGGCGCTTTTGCTTTTTGGTTACTTTACTCATCATTGCTTTTTGGGTATGTTTCGTGTTGCCTGTCTTCTTCTTCTTATTGCCATTCTGTTTTGATTTCATATTTTGAATTATTTCAGACTTTGACATCTCGCCACGAATTTCATGTCTCTTCCGAAAATAGTGACACGCAGTTCTTCGTATGCGTGTTTCGTATTGCTGATTGCTGATTTTTCCTTTCCTCATTCCTTTGTTGTTGTTGTTGTTATGGTTTTGCTGTTGCTGTTGCAGTTGTTGTTGTTTCTTTTTGTCTTTCGGTTTATTGGCGCTTTTGCTTTTTGGTTACTTTACTCATCATTGCTTTTTGGGTATGTTTCGTGTTGCCTGTCTTCTTCTTCTTATTGCCATTCTGTTTTGATTTAATATTTTGAATTATTTCAGACTTTGACATCTCGCCACGAATGCATCTTGCTAGTTTCATGTCCCTGGCAAATATTGTGACACGCTCGGCGTGGTCGGCACACATGTTTGTGTCCTCGAACAGGTCAATTAAATAGCCCTCAGCTGCCTCCTGTCGGGGCAAAAGGGTATACAATAATCTTCAAATGCTCCACGCCTTAATTTTTAACAATTTGCTTACCTGTAAAACGGTAATTGCGCCTTTCTCAAAGCGGAAATCAGGATTCGCGTTCTCACTTATTTCGCGCACCAAACGCTGGAACGCCACCTTTTGAATTAAAAAATTTGGGCTTTTCTGGCCCGCGCCAGGACGGTAGCGATGAGGTATGGTGCGAGTCTGGGCAGAAATGCGAGCTGCTTTGTAGTGTATTTTGGCCCCTAGCTTTGCACCGCCAGAGGACTTAAATGTAGACTGCTTGGTGCGCGTCATTTTTATATTTTTAAATTTTATCGTTACTTCTTTTTTACTTTTTTCCAAACGAGACAGCTAGTAGACTGAATTACACCAGTGACTTGCCTAAACAATTATTAGAGATGATATGACAATTCAGACAAAGCACGATATGACCATTTATCGAGTTATGGGCACTCATTAGTATCGATACCTAACATAACTATTTAGCTCTTTCTTTTGAAATCTGTTTTTATGCACTTTTTCATCATAAATTAACTTGAAATCCCCTGAAGCTTGACTATCACTCTATATTGATTTGAAAATTGTCACAGACATTTATAAATGTATTTTTGATTTATGTTACAAAATTTAACGACATTGGCCCAAGAATACTGGAGTTATGGACATAAAAGTCATTTTTGCCACCAATTCCCAATAAGAAAACTTGTCACTATGACATATTGGAACTTTCCAATATGAAAATGCTTACAGTCATATTAAACTTGTAAAAAGAGACATAAGAGAAAATATTTTCGTTCCCATGCTGGATTTAGTGCTTATTGGGAAAAAAGGGTACAGGGTATTTCTTACTAAATTTTTTAAATTTATTTTGTATAATCATTGAACTGGAGATTGTTTATTTTGTCACAAAGTTTGCGACGCATAAAGGAAACCAAATTGCTATAAGGTAAATATAATTTTTTATTAATATCATGGGCTGAAACGCCACAGTAAAGTTTACTTGTCTCGCTGATTTTCAAAATTGTGTTTAATAGTACAATTTTTTTAAAAAAAAAAAGGTTTTAATTGTCAGTTTTCATCATATCGTACTTGTAGTGTACAACTGTTTTGCTCTAAGTTTCTGTGACTTGTCGAATTACTATATAACTTAAACAAACTTTTATTCTGCTCGATATTTTTTGCAACAATACTACCTTTTATTTTATAATACTCTTATTTAATTTGTTAGTTGCAGGAAAGCTAAGAACAATTTGTGAAATATTTTTTTTCCTTTTTGGAATCCGTAGCACGTCACGATTTTGAACTCTTTAAGAGCTAGAGGAAGATACTAAAATTATTTGAACTTATGGGTTCGGCTTAAGTTATGAAATATAACTTTATTAACTTATTTATTTATAAAATAATAAGTTATAAAATATATATGCCGTCAGGCGTGTATGGTGTGATGCTCGCACCCTTTACGTCAATGAGATCGAGATGGCGCTAGCATCTGAACAAAAGTTAGATCAAGCAACTCTGACCTATTTCGATTGGACTAAATGAACTTATCCAACAAAAATCAAAGTAAACGAACGAGAATCTAAGATATAGTTCAACAGATGCAAAAGGTAAATTCGATCGAACGAGCTCAGAGCTGTACCGACACGTCCGTCGCGTACATGACATGATGGCGGCAAATCAAAAAGCTTGAGATGACGTCAGCAAATGCTCACACTAGATAATACTAAGACTATACTTTTATCACCCAAACGTTCGTTTTTCGTTACACCTCTAAACAAGCTAGAAAATGAGAAATCGACCAATTTGTATGGCAGCTACGAGATATAGTGGACCAATCTAAGTTACTATCTACATTCTCTCTTCCTTCCTACCGCTACCGCTGACTCTGTTTGCCCGTGTGTGTGCGAGAATCGAATGAATGATTAATTGCTCCAGGATTTTTAATGATAACGGACATTATTACTGATTTGTATTAATAGAAGTACTCGTACTTTGTGCTTTGAATGGAAACACTATGTTCTTTGAAGCAGTGGGAAGGAAATGTTGTTCTCGCAGAAATTTCAAAACGGTTCATATGCAAAAACTGAAATCAAGCGGAACCATTATATTATGTTACAGCTGTAACAGTAAGGAAACTCTTGGCCTGCAAGAGTATATAAGCTTTGTGGTAGCGATTTGGGCTTTTTGTCCTTTTCATCCTTATTGTTATTATTTTTTATGTCCATGCTGACAATGAAAATTACTTGGCGCCTTGCTGCCACGTTGCCGTCGTCCAGGGCTGTCGTATAAATCGCACTCAATAAACCATATACAAAGCATAAATTATACGAGTCTGCACATATACATAAGTACAACACATTTATATATGTATTTGGATTTTTATTAAATTTCATTTCAAGTGTTAAGCAGCATGTCACACACTCACACACAGAAAGTTGCATACAAAAATTAAAGCACTTGAAACTTTAATGCAACTTGAGCTCTGTGCGCGCCATTTGCAATCCATACGCCATTTTGCCAAACTCCATTGCTGGATTTTGGCTGCTGCCATTTTTTATATAGCTGTGCACTTTTTGTTGCTATGGACCAAAGCAAAACACTGCTAGCAACTAGCTTTTTGGCATAACCAGTACAACAATTGTGGCACTTGCTGGGGCATTCAACAGTGAAAACCAAAAAACAAGTACAACAACGACAACAAACCAAAAATGAAAAAATTAATGAGCGCAATAAACATTTTAAGTGGAATTGTTTGTAAAGTTGTTAATTTTTAGTGCAATTTATTTTGGCAAGTGTAATAAAATTGTTTGAAATTGGATACAGCTCAAATATCTCAATGGAGCAGGGAAGCGAGAGCCAGAAAGAGAGACATCAAGTGTTGGTCAAGTGTGGGGTGGCGGCACCCCTTTTTTCCAGCATTCGTATTGGCATCATAAATAATCTGTTTACAAGTAACTTAAGCAGTTAATTTCTTTGTGTTTTTGGTTGTTCTTTGCAGCTTCTGCCTTGACTCTGGATATGACTCCATCTTTGTCTCTATCCCCGACTCGCCTCTCTCTGGCCTTTTAAAGTAATTTCCCCAAGGAATGCTGCGGCTTTCTGGCGTAGGTGTGCGCTCTTATTGTCTGTCCCAGGCACGCACCAATATGCTACCTTGCCCCTGCAGCAGCAGCAACAGCTGTGTTGCCCTGGGTTAGTTACCTGCCTCGTGTGGCAGCTCTCAGTTGTTGCCGCTGCTGTCGGCTCTACCTTGTTATACAACTTTTGGTCTAGTTTTGTGCACAAAATTATTAATATTTAATGATGCGGTGCTCGGTGCTCGGCGCAGTTTGTCCATTGGACAATGTTGCTCTGCTCTGCTCGAGCACTCAGTCTTTCATTTGTATTGAATACTTGATGGCGCTTTCATCTGGTTAAGTGCTTAAAGGCTTGCCATTGTTTGCCAGCGTGTTGACCAAGTGTGCGTGTGTGTGTTTGTATCGGACTCAATGCTCTCTGTATAAGTGGCTCAAAGCTTCTAGTCATAATTGTGCAATCTGGCAGACTTTTGGCAATAGCGGTTAGCAATTTGTGAGCAATCGAACGTGTGACTGGCATTTTGAAATATGTCCAGTTTAACAGCTACACTGACAGAAAAAACAGGTCTGCTGTCGTGAAACGTCAAAGGCAAAGGTTTCTCGTGATACGCTTAATGGGAGCTTCAACGGAATTTTGGAACAGAGACTCAAAAAAAGCTTAATTTCTTGGAATCTGTAGAGCTGCAACTCGATTTGAACAGAGAAGCCTTTCTTCGCCAATGCCAAGTTGAAGCAACTTCTTTGTTCCACATTAAGTTATGCGTTCTGGATGACTAGCAGACTAGCATTACGATGAAGGCTAACAAGGTGGAGCACATAGATGCGAAGCCTTGAGGAGCTGATCAAGAACCAGAAGTCAGCGAATCACAAATCTGTACTGGATTTCCGTTTAATTTCCTTTTTGTGGCAGGTAACTCGCTGAAAAAGTGTTTGGGAATTTTGGCACTATAGCATGTCCAAGTAAGAAAGATCACGAAGGTATTCGACATTGTGATGAACACTATATATCGCTTATATGAAATATAGTTTATATAAAATTATTGCTTATATGCAACAAAAAAGTCAGTTCCAGTGCAGTGGACAGTGATTCATCGCTAAACTTTTAATACAAATGTTCTAAGTTATATGCAAACTTTGCTTTGCGCTCAGATATAAACAAGTTATTCGTGTTAATTTAAATTCTAGACGCTAATGTAGCTGGCAACTGATTATCGCTTATATGAAATATTTTGCACATATACGATTTGTGAAATTAATTAATTAATAATGGGTCTGAAATATTTTGCATACATCCGCTTATCGCTTATATGCAAATGCTATGAGTTACTTTACATTTTTATTTCCCTAAATATTTTTTAAAGATAAAACTCCTTCCTGTAATGGCTAAGTTTAAGAGTTTCTAAACCTTTTTTCTGGTGTACTTACCTATGGGGACCGCTCAGTTGACAAATAAGCCTCAATATTTGTCAAGTGTTAAGTGTTCGTCTCTTGCTCAGTAGGTGTTCTACATGCCACAATATGCCTTCAGTTTCATCCTTTGCCATTTGCTTTATCAGCTGTGTAGCATCCATTTCCAATGTGTGTTTAAGTTTCACTCAGAGCCCATTAGGCTTCAATGCGTAACTTTGCTTTGCTTTCTACACCAACAGTATAACTTTGCTTAATTTCTTGGCCAGCACGCAACTAACCTCGTTAAGGAACTTCAAGTTGCCAGCTGCTTGGCCGCTCCTCTGCCCCCGCCGATGTGCCATAACTATGGGCTGGCTTTAGCTGACGCAACACCTGCGTCAGCCTTGGAATTAACACTTTGTCATGTTTGCTAAATGCTTTCTGACCCGAACCCAGACGAACCACAGAACTGCTGTGTTCCACGTCCTGCGCCCTCTGCGTCTTAAGAGGTTTTCCAACACTGGCTCAACTCTGTGGCTTAGCGTGTGTTTCGGTGCGTGTTCACAAAGCGCCAATTAGTTTGGTGAGTGTAGACAGAGAGAGAGAGAGAGAGAGAGAGAGCGATAGAGAGAGAGAGAGAGAGAGAGAGAGAGACTAAGACAAAGTGCTGCGAAAGCAAAAGGCGAGACAAGAGACGAGAGAGTGCGAGTGCCATTACTTAACGCGGCTTTTGATTTCTCATTTGATAGATTCAATAATATTTATTTATACATTTATTGCTTGGCATCGCAATCAATTGTGTATATGTGTGTGTGTAGGCCAGGCCAAAATAAATAGGGCTTAATTGTATGTAGGCCTACTCATACACATATACACTGCCCTGCAAAATTCTTGGGAAACCAAAGATAAGGTCGAATGTTAAATTTTTAAGTAAGGTATTGAAAAATTTTAGAATTTTACATTATACTAAGAAGCCTACTTCGTTGTTCTTCTGCAACAGTTCAGAAGTTGAAAATGAATATCGCTTTCAGATTTGATTGATGACTCGAAAAATAAGATCATAGGGCTCTTATTCAAGTTGTCATCACGGAGTTAGTGGATATGTCAAAAAATTATACTTAACTGGCGAAATTTCAGATAAAATTATCATTTACATAAAGATGAGGCTCATACGATAAACGGTCTTGTTAGCCAAATAACCCAACATTTCTTTCATATAACTCAGTAGGCTCTATTTGAAACTTCTCTTTCGTCACATACTGCACTCGTGTGTTGAGAAACGTGTGAGTGTTGTGGATGGCATTATATTTTTTTATCCAAAGAGGAGGGTTTAAATGATTATGACAAGGACACAAGGAAACAAAAAGAGATGGAAATAGATAGGTAAGGCAAAGAATAGAGATCAAGAGCTATCCATTCCAGACCAAGAAACTGAGTTGCAACGATTGGGTCTGTGCAAATGATAGTGGTGTAAGAGTTCAGAGGGCACTCGTTAAGGTAAGCTGTTTTATGGAAACTTTGACTACAGAGTTCGCAGACGTCCTCTACTTAGGATTTCATCTTTACCAAGTAACTATTAAAGATCTTGGAATATCATGAACGTAACTGGGCTAAGGCTAACCTCAAGTGTCTTGCGAGCTACATTATCTTTTGAACAATACGAGGATAAGAAGGATCACATGTGCGATAGCTGGAAGCTGGAATTGCAGCAAATAGACATCATTCTGCCGGAAATGGGGCGGACTATAGCAAGTTTCTTCAATGCCAGTAGTGCAGGTGACCAAGCAGGTGCAGCATAGTCGAAGACTAAGTTTTATCGTCTAAAAGTGAAATTTCCAAAAGTTCGATTTGTTAAAAGTAAGATTTCAATACAGAACGTTCAAATATAGAATACAAATTGAGTAATCGAGGGTTGGCGTGTGCAGTAGAGTAAATCGATCTTCGTTCAAAAAAAGAAAAAAAATATTGAAAAAACCACCAATTGTTGAAAACCGTATGATGAAAGTATGCCAAAAAAGAAAAAATATATAAACTCCACTCTATATACCGCCGAAATGAAATTTCATATTATTAAGTTATGTAAAAATTTCATTAAATCGCCGTTTCGGGTAAAATACTTGTAAAGTTCGAAGCATCAGTTTTAGCCAGAATAGCAAATAAACCTATCATCATGCATTTTTCTTATTTTTGTTGTACGTACTGTGAGCAAACACTCAAGTGTGCACATAATTTTGCACGGCACTGTGTACACACGCATACACTTTGCATATGTGCCTAAAATGCGGCTTTCTTTATGGGCAGCGATTTGGCATGCGGGCGCGTTTCGAACAAGCAAAACCATTTAAAGGTTATCCATGGCATTATTTTATCAAAGGGAATTAACACGCATAAACAAAAGCAACAAGGAGCCAGGACAGGACGAGTGGGGCCAACACGGAGCTCGACACTTGGCCACCTTATCGGCCGTTGCAGCAGTTAAACATGACACGAAACCAAAGCCCGCATTGCGTGTGGCAGGAAAAAGAAAAAAAAAATCACGCATACGCCTTGTATGCCGTATGGACTTACAAAAAGCACCGCGCTTTTACTATATATGAAAATGTGAGCTAACTAGGTTCCAGGCGCCTTTTGTTGTGCTTTATTTACTCCTGAAGAAACGCCTGCCAAATGTTTGAAATTCGCAAAGTCAACTTATGCCTTAATATATCACAAATTGAGCGGCTTAACTGCTTTTTTTATACCCTAACTTTAGACTCAAGGTTGTGCCTGTCATAAACAGACACTAGTTGGAAGCTACCAGTTAAGTGGGCGTGGCTTTGGGCGTTGCCTGTGCATAAAAATCAAAGCCGCATCAAAGTTGTTGCTGCTGCTGCCTCTGCTACAAATTGATCATAATCTGTGCGCAATTTATCTTAGAGGCACGCAGTAGACAGTCTGGGATTAGTTTGGAGCCGGGGTACAACCCTAGTTGGGTTGACAAGCCAGTGTTGTTAGATGGATGGTTGGCTGCTTGGTTGGCTGCTTTACTGGTGCCTCGCCTGAATGACACTGTCTGTCTCTGAATGAATGGCTTTGTTTGAATAGATGAATTGCCGGCTGGCCACAAGGCTCGCCCGCATCAAGGGTGGCGCGCAGTAACCTGCACGGCTCTGCGACACGCTTTTTTTTTCCTGTGTGTGTTTTTGTATAGCATACTTATCGAATGTGCTAATTTGGCAATTTGTTTATCGATTTCCCACGCTAAGTGACCAATAAAAATCACTTAAGCTTAAGTGCTTGTACAACACATGCCCAGCCAGCGATGGGGGAACAACTACCCCGAGCTCTTTGGGGGATGGATGATGTGCAAGTTTTGATGCTGTCAAAAGTTGGTAAAAAGTAATGCGCTTCATGTGATTTATTGTCAGTCGCTTAACGACAGCAGTCAAGTTTAATAAGGCAGATGTCTGTTCTTGACTGTTGCACCCCATCTCTAGCAAACCCCATAAACCCCCCATATCCACTTTCACTGTCCAGCTATAGAAAACTGCTTAGTATAGCGCAAAAAACAATGCAAATCATATGTGCTCGTAATAATGTCATTATTACGCTACATTTGTTGCATGTTTGTCGCCATATTGTGTTTATGTGTAACGGTTTGGCTGGCTTGCTGTCTGTGAAAGGGGTGAAAGGGTTGCTTTTAAGAGGTTACTGTAGCCATTTTGGCAAATTTCTAGCTTACGCCAAAGCAGCACAAAGAACAATAGCTTTTGGTTTTAGCTTCAGCAGCTGCAATCTCATTTTCTTTCATTTTCATTTTTCACATTTTCCACGCGCCATTTGTGTGACACAAATTCAACAGTGGAAAACAAAGTAATGCATATGCATATGTGTCTAACAGTGGATGGATCTATCTGTGTGTGAGTGTGAGGCGTGTTTGGGGTGTTGTTTCATTTCAGACAAACAACAAATTTTATGAGTGCGACATGGACATGCACATGCTGATCGAGTGACAGCCTGACGACTGACAAGCTGACAAACCGACTAAATGACAAACAGTCACTGTCGCAGTAAAAGTCACAGTTATACTCAACAGTCACAGTTGTTATTCTGGGTACTTTGTTTTCTTTGCCATGGCCTATTATGCAAATCGCAGGAAATTTCATGGCATGAAAGCCATGCGATAATCAGCGTTACTTGTTCGGTTTATTGGTACACCATTCGTTGGAACCTGTTTTCAGTTGACTCTTATTAATTCTTTAAGGTGCGTAGAGTTGTTTCAATTGGATTTGAGTACTGAATCTTAGATTAGGCTTAACTGAATATTTTGATTGTATATAGATTTAGTACATCCTTTGTCCACTGTCAATCATCAGCTCTTCCAAAAATCTTATTTTTTAGGAAAAAAAACAAATTTCTTGCTATATTTTAATAACTTTGTCACTAAATTATGGGAAACCTAGATTTAAATGAAAACATATAACTCATCTACTGCAACCGTTGCAACGTAACAATTGACTACAACGCAGTCGAATCCTTTTCTATAGGATCTATGGCAATTAAAAGTATAAATAAAATCCCTGAAAGCCAAAAACCCCACCAGGAATTTGAAGCTAATGTGCGCAGCGAAGTGTTCAGGACTTTAACAGGGTTGTGTGCGTCTCACCTTCTACTAAAATATGTTAAATGGTGCCTAGAAGAGTAACCTACATTGGGCCGTAACCCGGCCCGCAATATTATATTTGATGCTTTATGGTTGTTTGATCTGCATGGGTTGATTGTTCCCATAGTTACGAAAACGGCAGCAGGACGATTTTGTGTTTTTTGGTATGCTTCAATTGACCCATTCTACCTACCTTTTGATCGGCACCAAAGGGCAAAGAAATAACCTTTTAGACAAAGGTTAGTTGTCTGCAAAATCTTCTAAACCAACTGCAAAAACAAGAAGGAAAACAATTGACAAATACTGGATTTGACTCTGAAGAGAAATCATGACAGGACAGTGCAATATCGGACTCTTGGACAATAATTTTCAATCGCAGTCAGACGTCATCAGCAAAGCATCTGCGCCTAGGAAGAAAGTGATAGACCATGATGGTTTCTCAGAAGATTTCGTCCTAACTATGCAGTCCACTGGTCGAAATACTAAGCAATACAATAACTTCTGTATGATGAGCAATCGGGAATTCAAATTGATTATAGCTGGAACATTTGTCCTTTCAGTCTAAAATTTTTTTTTAAGTCAAAGGAACCAAGGAAGCTTGTGGTGGGGAAATACAGTTTGTCGATCGTTTGTATCTGTGTAGATCATGGTCTCTTTGAATGATATCTGACATTGGATGCGATTTGTTCTAACTTTTCTTCCAGCTGGCCAATCAATTTGGTTAAAAATTGTGTCAGCAAAACAGCAGTACACATAAATATATTGCACATACGCCACGTAAACAAGCGCGGCTCTACTTTATAACAAGGCCAACAATAATAACAAAAGACAAAGAAATTTAAAAGAAATTTCACTTGCCATAAGCAACTTTCACTGGCAGGGCACAAAAGTGAAAACATGGCTGAGAGTTTCGCGAATTGGCCAACAAGTAGACACAGAGTGGCAGTCAGTGAGCCACGGAAACACACTCTCAGTCACTCAGCCGCAAGGGCGTGCGTGGCCAAAATCTCTGTTTAAACTAATTTTTTGTTGTTGGAGCTGGTATACATATATGCTGGTGTAGCGGCACGGCTCTTGTTGGCAACTAGTTGACTACGTACCTTTGAATATTTAATGAGCTTCGGAAAAAAGCCAAAAACTCGCGCAAGTTGCCACAAATGCCAAATAGCAACGGAGAAATAACAAAAGCGGCGAAAACGAGAGAAGAAAACTTGCGCACAATTGTCCTGAGGGAAATATGAATGAACGCGCCGAGCAACGTGAGGCAGGTGTAAGAACTGTATCATAGTGTGTGTGTGTATGTGTGTGTGTGTGCGAGTGTGGCAATACTGGTTGCGGCTTTTTCATGACCATAAAGGGACTTGGGCACACGCTTGTGTATTGTTTGCAGCATACTTTTGGGCGTGCAACATGGGCACACCCACCCAAACACACAGATACAATTTGTACACAAATTATGAAGCCAAAATAAATATATATTATTTACAAAGTTTTCAGCGCTTCTGAAGCTATAAATAAAATTGTGTCAAAATAATTATTAAAAAACTTGAAAACCATAGCATATTTATAGGCAGCCAACGAACGAATTGAACCTAAATTTGACCATAAAAATAATATGAAACCAAAAACCAGTCACAACGAACACACACACACAGACAGACACACGTTGAGTCTGTGGCAGTCACAGGCAGTTTTTCGATTACAACTTTTTGCCCAGCTTCAGAAGAGAAATAAAATTGGCAGCCAATGTCTGAATGCATATGTGTTTGTGTGTGTGTGTGTATCTGTATGTGTGTCTTCCTGTGTGTAGGTCTCCTCATGTGCATGTGTTGCGGCCACCTACACAATTTCAACTTAATGACACAACAATCACGAATGCCATAAAACATTTCATATATTGCATTTTCTAAACTATTTCGAAACGCACCAAAATTTTTGCAAGCTCCCCCTCTAACACCCAATGACCACACACAACGCCCCCGACCACGCCTCCTACTATTAGTTTTTGCTGTTTAGCCGCTCTGCTATATTGTTGTTGTTGTTGCCGTTGACTTTTGGCTATATAATGTTTTTTGCTGGCTCTGCTGCCAAAGTTTTTCTATTATATTCAAATTAAACTTTTGCGCTGTTTTGTTATGTTGCATTTCCTCTACACCAGCCCACACTGCCACGCCCATCCTGAAAATTGTTGCTTTAGGCCATGCGAAAAAAACAAACTTTTGCAAGTTACATTTTGATATTTTGGCTTCTGCTGCTGTTACCTGTGGCACGTTCGGTCATTAAATTGCCAAATTCCAACTGATCTGGCTTTGAATCTGTCAGTGCCTGGGACTCTATACCGTCAGCTCTATCTCTCGTTTTCTATGTAGCTCCATATACCTCTTAACTCTTCGAGTTTGCCGCATTGGTAAATGTGCTCAAGTGCGTCGTTAATACACCATTTGCGGGTTTTAAATAATAAATTTCTCACACTGCCAGGAAAAAATGCAGAGCCAGCGGCCCTAAGCCTGCCCAGGCATTTAGCAAGTTATCAAGCACTTGACTGTAATTCTATTTATTGCTGCATTTGCCATTAAGCAGCATACACTGTAATGCCAGGCGCTGTCGAGAGTCTATTGGAATTTATCGGTATCCAAACATTTGCAATCATAAAAATACTAAGAATATTATCCTTAGAAGATATAACTAGTGTAAGAGTTCATGTTTATGAGTACAAAGTTACCCAGATAGAAAGTTGCAAAGATATAAAAATTCAAAGATGCAAATATATAAATATACGAATAAACAAAGATATACAGATACCAAGATGCAGCGGTACTAAGATGCAGACATAAAAAGATACAGAGATACAAAGATTCAGAGATACAAATATTAAAAGATACAAAGGATCAAAGATACAAAGGTACAAGGATACAAAGATAAGATACTACAGCTCCTACAGATACTAAAATACTAAGATAGTAAAATACTAAGATGCTAAGATACTAAGATACAAAGATACCAAGATACTAAGATAGTAAGGCAGTAAGATAGTAAGATACTAAGATACTACAGATACTAAATATTCTAGAGATACTACAGATAATACAGATTAGATAAGATTTGTGGTGGGGCTCATCAGAGAAAGATGAAACCGTCCCTAGCAGCCCTGCTCATTGTGCCAAAGATATTACAGATACTAAAGATACTGCAGATACTACAGGTACTACAGATACTATAGATATTACAGATACTATAGATATTACAGATACTACAGATACTACAGATACTACAGATACTACAGATACTACAGATACTACAGATACTACAGATACTACAGATACTACAGATACTACAGATACTACAGATACTACAGATACTACAGATACTACAGATACTACAGATACTACAGATACTACAGATACTACAGATACTACAGATACTACAGATACTACAGATACTACAGATACTACAGATACTACAGATACTACAGATACTACAGATACTACAGATACTACATATGCCTAAAAAGAAAGTTGATTTCCAAGGACTTTAAGCTAATGGCTAAAAAAACCAATCTTTTTTTTCTGGTTGGAGAGTATGTATGAGAGTATCTGATTAATTTAGGCACAGAATTAAAGCTTTCTAGAGCATTTCGAAGTCTGCTCATAATTATTTGATTGCTTTACCCCAGGCACTGCCTGAGTCTCTGCCGTTAGTTACACTTGCAATTTAAGCTGTCTCTTCGCTCAATCTCCACTTCTCCCTCTATCCCTCTCTTTCTCTCTCCTTCTCGCTCCCTCTTTCTCTCACTCTCTCTCTTGCTCACTGTTTCTCTAATTTCTGTGCATTTTCTGCTCGGCCATTTTTGTACCGTTTTAGCACTTGCGCTTTTCTTTAGCAGTCACAGCAGGCTGCAGCCAGAGTCGACTCGACGTCTCTGTTTCTCTGCCAGTCAGAAGTTTATTTAGTTGCACACATACATACAGAGAGAGATACACTCTGAGGCACTAATACAGCAGGCGACTTACACTGACAGCCGTCGTCCATATTTCTTATTGATTTATCTGTTAATTAAAATTCTTAGCACGTAACTGGGGAAAAAGGGGAGAGTGGTATTGCAACGGCAATGGATACGGCCGGAGTAAACACGGAGCGGGAGTTTAAGGTGGAGCAATAGATGCATATGAAGTGCTCGTTGTGATTGTTGTTGCTTTTCTTGCCTGCCGTACAACAAAGCAGACAGAGAGTAGGAGAGTCGGTAGGGGGATGGCGGAAGAGAGGAAGTGAATCCGGATAGAATGGCAGGCAACACAAAATGCATTTCAACTGCATGTCTTCAAATTGTAATGCCAATGTCTCTACATGGTTTTGCCTCCAATTGTGTGTGTGTCAGTCAGTCACTGTCCGTGTATGTGTGTGAAGGAAGACGAAGACATATGTATGTTGTGGTAGGTTTTTAATTTGATCAAATTGCACGCCTCCACGCGGGGCCATACCCTTCACAAGGGGCACCAGAGGAAACCAAGGCAGGCGGCACATTATTTGATTGATTTCTCAAAAAAGGCAACACAACTGCAAGGGTGTGTGAGAGTGTGTTTGTGCACGAGTGGGAGTTGACTTTAAATTGTCATGGAAAAAGCAACAAAATAATAAATAACTTGCTGAAAACTTTCGCAAAAGCATTGCCATTGCTGACAAAGCAAATTTACGAAAAATTCGTAAAACCAAATGAAATACAAGCGACAGTTGTCGCATGGAAGACGCCCCTCACGCACACAGATACGCTCTCACATCCACTTGCGGAACTATGGCAAGGACTGACACCGAGCTATAGATACTACAAGCGATATCTGCACACATCTCTATATGTGGGACTCTCGGCAGATAGACAAAGCGACGGAGACATAAGCATATTACAATATTACGCTGTCACCGGAAGTAGTATCTACATATGTACTAGTCTGCGTGTGTGTGTGTTTGGGTGTGTGTGAAATTGTTGAGTAGCCTCCAGAGAGGCGGCAAGAAAAAAGGCAACCAGATTGTATGCGACAAATGGCAGATAATGCTGCTGGCGCACCAGTTGGCAGTAGACAAGAAAAAGTGAGGGGGAAAGGGCATCAGAGTAGCAGCACATTGCCCCGCCCTAGGAACAACGTTGAAGAGTCCTTTAGTCTTTGGGTCTTGTTGGTTGTTTGTTGTGTACGTGTGTGTGTGTGTGTGTGTGTGTGTGTGTGTACGGTTTGCTGATGCGGGCTGCAAATGCGCTACCCAAATAAAGATGGCCTGTCTGTCTGCATATATGCGTATGTGTGTGGTGTAACTCCGTGTGTGTTTGTGCGGCATTATTTTAACATTTTATGCTGGCAAAATGAGAATCTGACAGTTGACTAGCACAAAAAATATGCTTGACACTCAAACACACACTCACACACACACACACAGAGACAAAGCGAAAGAGCAAATATTATATTTCACACGCAAACTGACGGAAACGAGCACGAAAAGTGTTAAAAGTTGCACTATATACGGCTATGCGCCTTTGTGTATACCATGATTCCGTTGATATTCAATCAACGGCACTCATATATTCATCAACCTCCCCATCATCATTATCAACAGCTTCATTATCATGTTCGCCAGCTTCATTATGATGTTCATCATAAGCCTAGTTGGCAGCCCTGTTAGGCTGGGGGACTGCAATAATTGATAAACCAGCTCACGTAGTGAATCAGTGATGAATGCTTTTATGCTTATTCCAAAGTTCACTGAGTGAAATGAGTTGTTTGGCTACCTGTCTATTTGTTTGTCTTTCACCTGGCGTGAGGGTCACAGTTATGTGTGGCATAACATCTCAATGGGAGTGTATATGTGTTAGTAGGAAGAGCTGTGTGCCAATGAGTGTGTGCCGTGTGCCAAGCTCTTGCCAGCTTTTATGTGGAGTGTGTATATTTTATTTCTGTTTAATTTGCTGAAAGTCAACTTATTAGGTCAAAGTTGCTGGAGAAACTTTCAGATACATATACATGGTATGTAATTACATTATATTAAGAAATTAAAACTCTATTGTTAGACCAAAAATATATAAATGAAAACAAAAAAAATGGCATTCTACATATTTTTGAATGAACAATTTTTAACTAAGCAACTAAAGTCGATCATTACTATAACAACATCTCTTTGAATTCAGAACGGTATCAGTAACAGGTTTCTAACCAACCTAGAGCATAAGGCAAAATGGGAAGGATAAGTGTCTTATAGAGGTGAGCTTCGTCTGGTGAGAGCGGTCTTTACTACTCATTTCCCAGCTTAGACCAATGTGGCATATATTGGCGAGAGTGATTATCTGTTTAAATTCAATGCAGACATCGTTCCTCGTTGGGACAGGGGTGGCAACGAAGACGAAATCCTTACCAATAATCTGAGTGTCATGTACATGTAGAGGGACCCATCCTGACACACACTTTTTCAATAGCTTTAAGGGCTCCGGTAACCAATGACCAATAATGTGAACATCATCTGCGTAAGCGAGCAAATGGACATTTTGGCCCCGTTCCGATCACTAAGTGGAAAAGGCCGCTAGAGAGGGCATCGCTTAGTCTGAAACCTTGCTCGATGTCTAATGGTTTGGAGAGGTCCTTCTATGCCTAGGCTCAGCTGCGTGTCTTGCAACTCCGCAATTTTGCAGGTATACCGAACTCAGACAATGTGGCATATATGCGATACTTCAGCGGGCTATCAAATAATCACCAAAGAAATGGTGTGTTTTTATTCGTGGTACTTTACCAGGATTTGGTGTAGTGTACTTATTTTGGGCTTTGCGTCGCTTGATTGCAACACTTACTTTGGCATAGATACGTATTCCCGTCAATAAGCCGGTTTAGTGCACCCTGTGCATCCATCTGTATCACTAAAGTAAAACTGCCCCGATAGCAAATCTTTGAACAAGACTTTGTGGAAGATCCTTCTTATGTCCTTGCAGCTCCTGCACAACTCTATATTTTCTCCCTCGCGCTTTTCTGCTCACGTTTTTTTCGTCTAAAAAAGCGCCTCTAGCATCCAGGGTTCCCCCATAGGCGGCATTTTTCACTGCAGTGTCTTCGAGACACTCCAGACCATTGCTTACTCTGCATTGGGCTTCGGAAACCAAGGATGCTCTTAACGCTAGTACCCACGAAGTTTGATAAATGCGCCCAAGTCCCTTCGGTCCTATCGGCTATGAACTGCTCAGGGAGTTGAGTCGGGAAGGCCACGGCAGTCCATTGTGAATGTAGCTTTGTGCTGTCCAACTTCCGCTGTGCACTAAATCGCACGTTCTTGGTTTTGCTTAGCCGCATGCGAAGCTTAGCTGCAACAGTATAGTGGTCAGCGTTGGAGTGCGTAATCTAGGATAGAAACAGGCCATTATCATCCACCACTTTGTGCGAAGTGATACCGGTAAATAAGTTTAACTTATAAGATAAGATCAACATTTTGAAAGATCTAAAAGGAGATTTTGTATTAGAACAGGATTGTTTACCTTCTACGCAGCACCTATAAAAGCCGTGATGCACGACAGCTCTTGCCCATAAGGTTTTGGCAATACTGTTAGCAATTGTTTCCACCCTTCTCCTTTAAACCAAAGTTCAGATCTGGTCAACTCTCACTCGACTGACTGTAAATGTTGCACATATTATTTGCGCAAACCTTACATTTACAGGGTAAGATAATCCAGTACGCTAAAAACGTAACCGTACCTTGATTGCAAGGCACTCGAGTTTAAGCTGCATTAGCGCACTTTCAGCCATTTTGTTTTGTGCTCAGTTGTTTCTTATCGATAATTGAACAATAATTAAACACCAGGCTAACTCATCAGCACAGCGTCATACATGACAAATCTCTGTTGCGGCAGAGCTCTACTGAAGCGGGCGAAATCATAGCGAGCAGTCATCGGATTGCACGTTGTGGCTCAACGGGGTCAGTTGCAGTTCCACCAGGGAGGGGGTTTTGTCAGTGGGCACAGGGTGAACTGGCAACCCGTCAAGCGCAACTTATTTATAGTTGTCCGCGGGCCGGCTCATTTATCGTCATTAGTGTGCACCGCACAGTGAGAATTTTCACTTGAAATTTTCACGAGCCGAAATGGAATGCCACAGGAACGGAGCAGCAGCAGCAGTGGCAGCACCAAGAACACAAGAGTGGCAGCACTGCCGGCCATTGCTTTTGTTAATGATGGCGCCCCGATATGCTGCCGGCAACTTTGACAGTGCGACGACAACGGTAATGATGATTACTGACGGTTTTAAATCATGCGCTAATTATTGCAATTGTTGCTCTCGTTGTTGTTGTTGTTGTTGTTATTGATGTGGTTGTTGCTCGCTCTGATGCCTGCGGCAATGCTGCTCGCAGTCTGCAAAACTTGATGACGTTGAACCTGCCACAGTTTAGTTTGAGTTCAGTTGAGTTGAGTTGGCTTGAAGTAATTGATGATGACGTGCCCCAAACAACGCAGCGTTGTAATCAAATTCAAAAGAGTTGAATAGCTCTTTGAGCAGTTTTGTGTGTTTGGGGGAGGTTGACGTTTTGAAAAGTGAGTTGGCCACAAAACAAACAATTTGCATTTACTTTGCGACTTTATGTTTGACATACTCTGCGGTTTGAAAACAATCACAGGCAATTGTTGCCACCGCCACAGCCCTGTCCGCTTGCCACATAGCACATATAATTTTTTTTTTTAGCCGCATTTGTCACTTTTCCGAGTTCACTAAACTGTGGCTGCAACAAAGAGCGTTGAAGCAAAGCCCACAACAATCAACCTAATTTGTTATGCGCGAGGTTGTATTAACCCTTACTCGCACACACACGCACACATGAAATTGTGCCTGAATTGGCACAAAATACCGTTATGATTACAGCCATTTCCATATGCATGTTAATAACTGCCATCGACTGCACGTTGGCCCGGCCGTGTGGCAAGAATGCTGCTGCAGCTGTGGCATGATGCGGTCTTTGTGTTGCCAATTTTGGTGTTCCACTTGGCCTGTCGCTCTATATATATCTATATGTATGTATGTGAGTGTGTGCGGTTGCCTATTTTGCCAGTTTTATGATTTGCACTCATTTTGCACTGCGTTGCAGTTTGCAACAAACTACGAAAGTTGATGCCCCACGGCCTGTCCCAGGCCGCAAATAATGACAATTTGTAATATTCTGCTCTATTTTCAATTAGCAACTTTGACTCCCGGCAACTATGCGTATACGTAATGGGATACCGCATGCAAAAACAGTGATATGTGTGGAACGTTTTTGTTGAAGTGTGTAGCGCAATTCATTGGGGCATTAAGAGCGATACTTATAAATAAATTGTTATAAATATGAGTTTTAAAAACCTCGGATTTTTTTTCTTTGTTAATAAATATGCGTGCTTTATTGGTGTGATATTGATCCGCTTTGGAGCTGGAAATTCTTTGCATTACAGAATGATTTAAGAGCGTGTTGAATGTTTAATATTAAATAAATATTTTATGTCAGGATTAGCTGGCAGCAACTGAAAACCGCACCAGGATACAATCATCCATCAGGTAATGGTTTCATTTTTTTTGAGCAAACATGTTTTTCATAGTTTTCGAACTTGAACTCATAAATCGCAAAAATATTGGTAATAATAAAATATAAAATGCGTTGTACTATAAATAGAAAGGACGACAGGAATTGAATTAATACAGAAAGAGGTTAGGATCGAAATTTTATACGAAAATTTAAGCTTGTTTGCGTTTCAGACTACTATTTGTGGCTTATTTAACGACTTACCAGCCTCTGACAGCATTTTGTAGAAATTTAATTTATTTAAATTCTTGTAGGAACTACTCTATGAATTGAGTGTTTACAGTTTACTTATTCCCTATTCAAAGTTATATAATCATATAAACTTCATGCGAGTGGAATCGTAATCCGCACTAAAATTGATTTCTGCTACTTAGTAATTTTGCTAACAGTCATTTTTTCACCAGTTTTTATATTTATATTATGGATTTTTTAATACGCTGTTCGTATTGATTGCTTATTATTTGAATATTTTACTTTGTGATATGGATATAATCATAAGCTGCATCCAAAAATATTCCAATTAGGCGATTATTCTAATATCGCTATATTCATTATATGATGTGAGCTACGACACTTTCTTCCCACTTGAGGCACGATTTCAGATAGTAAAGCTTCCCAGCATCGCTTATGTCCTGCCTATCGTGTATCAAATCTCGGAAAACAGGTCGAACAATGTTGATCATTCTTTAAAATTCCCGTTGAACTGAGGATGCCTTATTTTTTGTGCGTCTTCTTCTTGAAGGGCTATATAAGCCCGTCAGCATCTGCCCCTAGCAAGCTTTCTCAAATCAGTGATATCAAAGACAGTTAGTGCGTTATCTACCTGGTTTCCCAACGAAAACAAGGCCTATCCCTTCGTCACCTTTCTTCACCAACCTCAGTGAAAGTATTTTGGCCAGGAGCTTCCTCATCTATACGCAGCCCATGATGAAGCCGGCAGAGCTTTTAGCCATTAACCCTGGAACGTTATCAATTTTTTCTGTACACTAACGTCTTATGGTGAGCGTAATCATTTTCATGTGTACACAAGGGACCGCCTTACCGCTCTTTGCAGGATCAAACCCTTTTTTTTACGCCTCAACGCCTTCATGAGCGTCAACTACTATTTGCATATACTATATGTGGTCATCCATTTCGGCCTGGTTCTTGTTATGCACCAGTTTTAGCAGTAACCACACACTGCTGCCTTGGAATGCTATCGTAGTGATCCGCTGCACGAACTCGCCAACGCAGGTTTGACTTCCGCGAGGGAACCTATGCACCAAGTGTTCTATTGCTTATGTTCCGAACAACGGCCTTAAAAGGACACTTGAAACTCCAAGCTATATCTTGTCGTTTTATAATATTTTCCATGCTGGCTATGATGAAAAAAGGAAAACTCTCTTTAATTAGCTCTACACTTTCGAGCTTCTGTCAAAATACCATTTTATACGCATCGATTGCTTAACTCATAAGTGCTAGCTGCCACTTAACATGCTTAATTTGGTTTTATAGTTTCAGGCTGACATCTTCCATACAGCTCAGGTGGCTTTAATAGCTCAAACAACAAGAGCAAACTTTTCGATCAGTAAAACTGATACGCTTAAGTCCATTAGCAACATCCTCAGCAGCACTTACCCCAACCCCAACCCCAACCCCGGCTCCATTCATAAATCCCAAACAAAGTTAGCTATTATGCGCAACAGCATTGACTATGTGAGCTGATGATTGGGTGGCTCTATTATATGGACTGGAGTGTGGTGACAAAGGACGAACATACACTTTATTTTGTTACTCAATCAGCGCCGCAAACAACACTTCAGTGCTTGGCCAGTGTAGAGGGAGACAGTGGGGCGGCTGAGACAGTGGCAGGCAGCGACAGCGACAGAGACTGTTGACGCTGCGAGCTAGCCAAAAGCTAAGCAAGGCAAAGCAAATAAACCGGAGGCAGCTTGCGTTGGGGGCTCTGTTAGTTGGTGGGGAGGCTTCACTTGGACCACCCACTTGGTCACTCACTTGTGCAGTGCACATTCAAGTGTCACTGATTTAAGGATAAGCACTTCACAGGCAACTTGATAGCCTGCTGAATGAGCCCACTCCGAGTCAGCGTAGTAGTCACTGCCATTCGGAGACCCTTTACCCTTCCACAGCTGCTCGTCAGACTGACAGTCAGTCATTGAGACAGTGAGAGAGAAAGAGATGGTTTGACCACTGAGCCATGGCTGAAAAATAGTAGCAAGTTTTTATTTGAGTGCCACTCGTGCAAAACGAACTAATTTGAATATATAAAATCAACAACAGGAGCAGTCGTAGAGCATTCAGTGTGGCAGCAGCGAGCAGAGCCATAAACCTGAACCTCTGAAGCCCTACAAATGTTGCAACAACAACGACAACTTGAAGAGTTTGATGCAGAGCAAAGAGCAAGTAACAGTAACGGAGACGGAGACGGAGACGTCCGTCAGAGACAGAGACAAGCCAAAACAAAATTGATGAAAACAAAAGCAGTTTTCATGCTCGAGTCTCTTTTGTATGTGTTCTCTACTGAATGGGCCAGCTTAATTGGTTGAATTTATATACAGTTACACTCACTCACACACACACACACACACACACACACACACACACACACACACACACACCAGCACACTGAATACACTCTTACACAACTGCACAATAAAATGAAATCAAATGAAATGAAATGACAAAAATTCAGCTTCTGGGACAAGTTCATTTGATGCTTATCGTCCTGTTGATGATTGTGGTTCGCTCTCTTCTAGCTGCAAATCAACCACAAATTGCTGCCAACCAATAAATAAGCGCAAGTAATTCGTTCAATTAACCGACTTTTTATAAAAATATTTAGACAGAAAAAAGTGCTAAAAACCGCTATTAGTTTGGGGTTGACACTATGGGGTTAAGCATACAAATAATTTGGAGCGCCACAACGAATGCATTGAAATGACCATAAATTTTGTAAATGGCTGACACTGCTCTAAATACCAAGCAGCTGGCCAACACTAGCACACACACACACACACACACAGACACACACACACACACACACACATACACACACACACACACACACACAATTAACTTAGCGCCAACACCTATTTGACGGCACTAATTTATGTTTTAGCACACTCACACATGCAAATTAGCAAAACAAATGGAAACATTGAACCCTAGAGTAAAGTACAAGCCAGCACACATACACTGTCAAACATGCAAGAAAAACACAGGCGCACATAAGTAACACTGTGCAACAAATTAAGGTGTTTTGTGTTTTTGGGAAAAAACGTTATATAAGTTTAAAGGCGATGCATCGATTGGCATATTATTACCTATATCTTTTAAACTTTGTATTCTATCTTGAATATTCTTACACAATATATGCATAATAACTATGCCAATTGGATAGCCTTTGTGATAAGATATCGACTATCGAATCTTTTACGGAAAATGAGCTTCTTTCGGTAAAATTTTAGTGTTTCTTACTCTTGTTATCTTTAAAAAACAGAGACCAACACGGAAAGAGAGATAGACAGATAGACAGACAGACGGAGAAACGGATATGGCTATATCGAATCGACTATTGCTCCCGATCATTTTTGCTAATGGAGCATGTGGTCCGCCACGCCTCCTTCTACCTGTAACATACATTGCACAAATCTATAATACCCTTTTACACTTTATGTACAGGGTATATAAAATACGGCCAGATAACACAAAATCTTTTGGGGACGTAACAATTGTCACAAAATTTTCCGTTCCGGCAATCTTGTTGGGTATGTGAAATATCGAAATTACTGGATATTGGAAAAATTTATAGTTGGAAAAGCTAAAAATTCGATTGTAAGGTCTATTCTCTTTCTAACATTGTTAAGATCTCGAAAATCTTGTTATCGTTAACTTCGTCGAAGCACAAAATAGTAGTGTTTGAAGCAACTTATTTCAACTCCTAGACTAGTCCTAAAACGTAGAACATGTTGCTTAAAAAGTTCTCTCATTTTTTTTTATTTTGCCACTCTGCACTTCGAAAATTGAAAACCCTACAGCAAACAATGTGAATTAATTTCGTCACGCTCAAATATATGTTAACACGTTAATAATTGCGCAGTGTGAACTTCCTTTTGCAGTGATGAGCTACAATTACGGCTCAACAACAAAGGCGTATTTGGTAAGTCAACCTCCAAAGAAAACCAAGTCTAAATTAATTCGATCAAGTTGAAAGTTTCATTGCACTTTTTGCACCCATAAGCTAGCGCCACCTAGCTATCTCTTCATATGTTTATGTCAGCGACAGTCTTTTGCTTAACGTCACTAGATGCTTCACATTAAAAAATTTGGTGCAGATAAGACGGTATTCGATCCTGTTCGAATTAGGAATAGTAGGCTACGGTTACCTAAGGGGTTTTTATTGCAAAATGTTTAAGAAAAAGTTGATACTCAAATGGCATACTCAAATTAGCGTTAAAGCCAAGAAACATGAGTGGACACAACCTTCTTTATCGAAGTTTGCACTAAAACAAAATATAGGCAACACTTTATTCTTTTTCAACAGAATTATGATACCTTACTAAGTATACCCTACGCATAGCCACAAAAACACATACATTTACCCAAATTCACTCATACTCTTCTTGACGTCTACGCTTAAGTAGTACAATTCTAAAAGGCTCTTTAAAGCTCATTTCTATTCTATAAGCAGCATGCATCGTGTATTTGCTGTATTTGCATAAGTAGAAAATGACACACCCCCGTGAGGTGAGCGGGTTAGAGAATACCACCTCAGCAGGTCAAAGCTTGTCGTATGTGGCGACTAACAATGATACTGGGTTCTTTCGAGACCAGTAGAGCCACCCTAGGCCTTAAAAGGGTTGTGCGTAGGGTTTGGGACCCACCATGTAAAACCACAATTCCAATGAAAGAATGTATTTACATCAGGCCGTAACCCGATAACGAGTTGTTATGACGAGCTAAGAAGAAGAAGAAGAAAATGAAAAACGTAGTATTGAGTAGTATGCACGAAGTAATACTTAATGCAGGTTTCTGGTAAGAACAATAATATAATCCTTTTTCTACCCAGAGTCTATAAAAAGTGTTTCGGCAAAAAGTAACATATGTGTATTGCATAAAGGGGGCTTCTGATTTTTACTCTAATATCATAGAAACATAAATAAGTCAGTAGACATAAAACCTTGTTGCACAGTGTAATTTTAACTGTATAATGAACTCAATGTGTTAGCTAGGGGTATTGAGGCCTCATTTGGCAACAACTGTTGGTAAAATGAAATCAATAAATTTAGCGCAAATCAATTAAAATGCACGAGATTTCTGTGTAAGTGTGTGTGTGTGTGTATGTGTGTGTGTGTGTGTGTGTGCTGCTATGTCGCCTTGTGTGTTTGTGTTTGTTGTGCAAACTAAAATATTTGTCAATTTGCGGTTTTGACAAAATTAAATTTGTCACACAAATACACTTAAACGCCCTCACATACACACACACATACATATATATGTACATATATACAAATACATATGCATACATAAAGCATGCCAGACATAGTTTGCCATTTGCATTTCTTGCTCTGTCTATATAAATGAGCTATATCCGTGTGAGTGCGTGTGTGTTCGATGTTTGTAAATTTATTTTAATTTATTTATACGGCTTATTAAAATTGTTGTAAGTGTATTATTTAATTAAATTTTTGTTAAATTTGATTTGAGCAAGCATCACAAATGTGTTCGAATACCAAAAGTGACAATTTCATAAATGAACTGAATCAGACCGTTAAATTATTATGCTTACTAAATAAAAGTAGCTTACTTCTTGGAGTTCGGAAGTTGCATAGAGAGTTGCTCTTTTTGTAGCTCATCGAGAAGCTAATCAGAAGCGGTACAAACAAAAAGTACTGTATTCGACTGAAAAGAAAAGCCATGGACGCAGCTTAGCGGGAAATACACGCTAAGGGTAGTCCAGGAATACGTATCTCTGAGTACGTGGAAAAGCAATATTATACTAATATAAAAAGCGTGGTATTCAGCAAAGTAGCATTTGGTTTGAAGTACAGTGCTCGCTCGCAAAATACGAGTTCTTATAAGTTATTTAGATTATCATAGCAAAATGAAATTTAATTTATGCTTTCACAGAATATGGATAAGAAAATATGTTTTATAATAAGCATTCCATGTGGTTACTTTGAAGGTGACGAACTTAACCGTTTAAAACGGAACAATGTTACTTCATCGAATTGCCTCTTGGTAGCACTATACATATTCGTAAACTTTATAGAAAACGTCCTCTACAGAAAAGTAGAAGTTAGCTGAACCAGTAAACATTTTATAATGCGATTATTTTTAACATGTTTCAGAATAGATTCAGTTAGTATAGATTTCATTTCATTGAGAAATCTTAATTTCTTACAATAATTGTTGTAAGACTCTACCGTGAGACTATGGCCTATGGTACTAAGGCAATTTAATAAAGTGTATGTAGACACTTAGGACGGTGCCAGACAGTGGAATTCCCTGTACCCTTCTTCCCCCATAAATCCAGCGTATGATAAAATGGGAACGAAAGTATCTACTGTTTTATCTCTTCTCACAATTTCCATATGGCTATACGCATTTTCCTATTGGGACGTTCCAATTAAGAAGTTTTCCTATTGCGAAGTTGGTTATAATTTGGACAAAAATTACTTTTATACCCATAACTACAGTATTCTTTGGCCAATGTTCTTAAAAACACCTTACAGTGAACACAGTTTTAACGATTAGGCTCGAACGAGCCTCTACTCCAAATTTTGTAACTCTAGCCCACATATATCCATTTCTACATGAAATCGAAATTTGGAGCAGTTTACAGGCGAGGGGGAATGAAATCAGCACATTTTTGACTATAACTTGTGATGTATTTCGATCATTTTTAAAACATAGTTGCACATAAAAATAAGCTGTGCGGCTGTTAAAAGTTTGTTGGGGGATACGAGGGCATTTTTCAATTCTACAAACTTCATCTTTCCTGGGATTACGCGCATCTTTTGGTGACATTTTGTGTCTCTATTTCTTATAGATCAAGGTCTATCAGCTCATACAGACAGACGGACGGACATCACGTCACATTTATCTGAAGCTCCACAGCAGCAATCGCCTCATTTAGAAGAACAACATTTCCAGCTATATCCAGATCATAGGTTCAAGGAAAACAGTACTAATAGTAATAATAATAATAATAGGATCTGGACAATTTTCCGATAATTTGATGATATCTTTTGATGTAAACAATTTATTGACACAGCTTAACAGTTAAGCAGATTCTGATGGTGTCGTGTGGTGTGACACTCGTGCTGTGTGACGCTCGAATGGAATAACGCAAGGCTTTACTTTAATGAGATTGAGATGGCGCTGTGATAGATGAATGCTCGACTGCGCTGGGACATTAACTAAAATAACTATATTTTAATTAAGGAAACGAGAAAAGCGTAATTCGGTGTATCTATTTAAAAGTTTTTTTTTCTATTTAGCTGCTTTTCTGGCTCAAGGTCCAGGTCCGTGAAAAAAACTAAATAAGAAGACGATCAGGACGTAAACTCTTTTTCTATACGAGTTGGCTTATCAATGATGCGAGTAATACATAAAACCGACACTTATACCGCGTACTACATGCCATAATTGTACTATATAAATGAACTTAAGATGTCGCCAGCATATGCCACGCTAGATGGTGACACATTATGACAAGCCATGATCCATCTATAAAAGGTCAAACAATGCGCATTTTCAGATTATTTTTAAGGAGTCTTCTCAAGTTCCGCTCACATAAGAAGTATATAATGTAAATACAAAAAATGTAAGTTTCTTAGTATTTCTCAAAAGAAAAAGAGCGATTTCACATGAATTAAGACAATATTGTTTCCTAAGTGTATTTGATCAATCTAATGGTTCTCATTTGTGAGCTTCTACTGCGATATGCAAAAATATTTTGAACATAAATATGTAAGTATATGGGAAACCTGTGAGTGCCTAGGGCAGCGGTAGCAAGCACGTGAACGCACTTGATTTGTACTTAGCTTGGCTAGCAGTACAATCACGGCAACTTGGCTACCGGGTAGTAGCCACCCTACAACCGCTTCTCAGGCTACCTAGCTGTTTACGCCATTGCAGGAAAAAAGTCAATGGCAGTCGACAGCTGCACTCTCAATACACGCTCAATCTACATGCTAACATGTATGTAAGTACACACACACACACACACACACACACACACACACACACACACACACACACACACACACACACACACACTATATATATATACGTTAGACGCCATATTGATTGTTATTCAAATTTGTCGAGAGGTCCCACATTGGCAGTTTGGCTGCTGTTGGACAGCTGCTGCTGTGGCTGCTCTTCTAGCTGTTTAAACCTCGGTAATGCATTAAACATACAGAGCTGGAAGTTCTTCCGTGTGTGTGCTTCATTATAATAAAATATCAGCAGGGCTGAGAGGGTAGTGCATCCTCATCTCCTGCTGCTCGTCACGTCTCGACTTGTATATAATTAAAGCTTTTCTACACTACAGCAGCCACAACCAGAGCGCCGCTCGCCAATTTTTCGCACACGGACACGCATACATATGCACATACACACATACACACATACACACACACCTCCGCTGACCTCATCTAATTGAAAAGCCATTAAAAAGCTTTCAGCTGCTCATTATACATTTATGTAAATATTTGCTGTTTTTATTTCGGTCGCGCTCGAAAACCTCCCGCAACGCTCCATAATTTTTATTTTAATTTCTGTGCTCATTTTTAAGTTTATGGCATGGAAAAACTTAGTATGTAGTCTGAAAACAGCAAAGCTGTTCTACACACAGGTAACTAACTACATTTGTCGTTTTGCTTATGCGTATACGTAATATTTGTGTGCACTCTGTATGTGCGCTTGACTTTTTAATGCACTGTCGTAGAGTGCATGCATAAATTGATATGCCAAGACTGAAGTTAAGCGATGAGAGACTTTTTCAAGTTGTCATCACATGCAGGCACTTAAGAAAATTGACCCAAAACTTAAAACTTATTCTACGAGCTTGGAAATAATTAAGCTCAACGAGAGTTCGCTTTAATTCATGGCATAATAATTGAACTGCGATAAATTTCACTCTTACGATCTACATCTGTATTTAAATTAATGTCTTTAACGCAGCCTCCAGAGAAGACTTTGCCTAGTAGCGAGACACCGGAATCCAACCATTTTCTGAAGAGCAGTCATTGACATAGTTGATATTTTAGGATGACATCTTTCGGAGCTCTTTATGAGCATGTGTATAGTAGCACCTTTAAGTTAATGTCGTCACATCGAAATGCGCATTTGTATCATTTCGGCAAAATAAATAAAACACACTGGATTTTCAATCCAAACATTCAGATCCAAAAACAAGTTAACAAAATTGGAGTAGCTGTGTTCGTCGTATTATAGAAAATGATTTGGTATAGAAGCATATTTCGCTTAAACGTAAATATTATGGACAATTGATGCTTTGCAATATCCACTTATGATATTGCAAGAAGAAGACGGTTATCACTTTCAAATACCAAGTACTAATTTCGTCATTCAAAGCGACATGTCAGGTAATTTACATTAGTTCAAATCGGTTGATTTCGTTACAAATGCAGCCACACACTAAATCATTAGTCGGCAAAGTGAACAGAGCAGCTGAAACAGTTGTTACGTAAACATGCAAGCGATACATTTAAAAATAGTACCTTCTGACGCACAAATACCATTGCAATGTGCTTTAAATTCAGAGGATCTGCGCGGTTTACAGCCAAAAGTTGGCTCAATCATTGTTATATTGCGCCATCTAGATATGTCATTAAAGTGACGATACTCAAAGGCAAGTTTAAAGACGATGAAGTATTCATTCCGAGAGTCAAGTGCCTTTTGAGTTATCGAGTATTGAGTTCCCCATTCGAGCTGCTTTCGCCAGGACGATCAACAAAACTCCGGGTCAATCGTAGCAAGTTTGTGGCCTCAATCTCAAATGTCCATGCCTTTCGCGAGGGTAATGATACGTGGCCCGCGTATCAACATAGGGTTGATCTGGAAAGGGGGCAGGGGGCAGTGTCCCCTAGTTTTCTTAAATATAAAATAGCTCATAAATCAATAAGAGTTCAAAAAATCGTGTATCTGACTGAATGGCATAAGCTTTTAAAAGTATGAGCAAAGTAACGAATATGAGAAACTTGCTCTATTTTTGCATTCAATAAAACTAATCAAGACTTGTTTACACTCATGTTACCTACAATACGCTTAACGTTGACTGGGGCCTTGAACTTATAGGTCTAAGCCCTATGTCCTATGAAAGAAATGTAGAGGTTCGTATTTTAATTGACAATGGATGTATTCCAATTTGAGTGTAACCTTCTCGAATATATCAATATTCGCGAAATTCTTAAGACCTGAGGATGACTGGAAACAATTGCGTACGGTTATATATTAAGGGATCACAAGGTCACCCATCTGAATTCTGAAATGTTTAAAAAGATAGAATTTTGTCACACATCACATTGTTACATTTTGACATCATCTTATTTCTTTGCTTCTGCCAGACTATAAATTCTAGCCATAAGAGCTAAAACATAACTTTTGGTTGAAGTTAGTCGCTAAACTGGCAAATATGTCTACTTATAGCCAAATTTTAAGTTGTTTTTGTACTAAACTAAACTTTTAATTACTTTAATTCCACTTTCAACTAAACAATTCTAACCACCATATACAAGCTGCAGACTTATTGGATACAATGTATTATTTTCGCCAAGTTTTCCGCCGCTCAGCGATTTGTCAACCGCGAAAGCGAGACGTCAATAGCTGAACAAACCAAAACGGATTAAGCCACAACACTTTACACACAAGTGCAACAGTCAGCTAGAGATACACGTATGTGTGTCTGTGGCAGTCTCCAAGTCAGCAAAAGGGTTGGCAGCTCTTAGCAGCAGCGCTGCAATTGAACATAAAAAATTTATGATTGTGGTTGACTAGAAGTGGAAAGCTCACGAAGACACACACATATAAAGGAGTGCAGGCACTCACACACAAATGCAGACAAGCTGTGCAGCTCATAAAAATGCTTAAATTCGAATTATTGCACTTTAGTTTGAGCCAAAAACAAAGGAGACGCCAAGTTGCAGCTGAAGTATTTTAGCTGTTCTATTGCCATTTGCCAGCCATTTTCCATTTCCATTTCCACTTGTGTCTGTACGCATGTCTTTCTGTTAGTGTATGGGTGTGTGCCTGGCTGTGGTTGCAGCTCCTTAATGCCAAGCAATTTGCGTTAAATGCAAAAGAGATTAAAACAATGTTGCAGTTCTAATTGTTTTAAGCAGTGGCTGGCACACATGGCGTATACGCTACACTTGTACTAGCAATTGCAATTTAAGTATTTTGTATTTATAGCGCTTGCACACAAAGCCACACTCACACACTTTGCCATTTGGCAGGCAAGACAGCGTCAACACTGTCGAATCCAAATCGGATGCCGCTTCCAAGCGGCTTCCATGTTGCCATGACAGAAACCAAGCATATGCGGCAGTGGCAGCAACCAGCAGCAGCATCCAGTACTCATACTTGTGGCACTGAAGCAATCAGACTCAAGACTCAATTTGCGCAGCTTAAGTTTCATAGTTGCAATTATGAGATTATTAAACGCAATGCATTCTATGTGTGTATCTGTGTGTGTTTCAAGGCTTTGTTTGCGTGTCTGTGTGTGTGTGTGTGGTGCAGCGACTTGGCCATGGCATGCTGTTGGCTTACTGAGATTTTGGCGGAAACTCAAATTGCTTTTTGATGTTAATAGAGACAAGTGTATGGCAAGTTTTGTTTGCTTGAAGCACGCAACGCTTAACTTAAGTCATACTTAGTTGAAGCCAACTGCACACTGCATATGCGCTTATTAAGAATACGCCATGTTAAACGCTTTAAGACAAACTAATGGCAGAAACTTTCGCCAAATGCCATACAAATGGCCATAGTTTTCACTGCGCTCAACAGCAAACAAAAGACCACAATTAAGCCAGGCTAACAAGAAAAGCAAAGTTTTTGCTAATTCAAAGCGTAATTGAAACCATTTTAATGTTAATGCAATCTGAGTAGTTTTTCTTAAAGATTTAAGTGACTGCCAGACTCGATATTGACAGGGGCATAGAGGGGCAGGAAGACAGACGATAAGGTTGCAAAAGGCGACCTAAATGAAAATGACTTTGAATGGATGCATTCATACAATAGTGCATTGTAGCTGCGCGTCTAAGTTCGTTCTACAAGAATAGTCGATTTTGTGCGGATGCCCTTAGACTTTATAAAGGATATATAATTTTGTTGTTGTGGGCAGCAGCCTGCGTCACTGTGCATTCCGTCTCACACTAACTAAGGAATATATGCATTCTGCGGCAAGTTCTAGTACGTTTTTGAGCAATGCCCAGCTTATGAAATTACAATCGTGCCTGGCGATTGCAATTACCAGATTGGAAGAGATCGTATCTTTAGTCTAAAGCTAATTGACTTCTCCGTGGCGCGAAATATAGTCATTTTTAGTATCAAATATATTGATATCCAAAAGCTGCCCCTTGACCAATTCACATATTCCTTAGGATCAAAATTAGCTCTGGCCACCATCTTGTTGCAGCTAAAGAACGTAAGATCTAGCGCACGCTGAATGCTGGAGTTCCCAAAACTACAACCACATTGGACTGCCGTTCAATTCTTTAAGCAGGCCACTAAACCAACTTTCTTACCATATAGCACCGATGGAATTGAGGAGTTTAGAGGCGGCTTTTTATACCTATTTAAAGTCATATCGTTCCGGTTTTTTCTGTCATGTCCGACATAAAGAAACGATAGCTGCTATGCAAAAGTCAAGATATGCCGACTATCTCCCAACTATCGCATAAAGCTTGCTGCGTTGGCAGTCCCTTTCAGCCGTTTCAGAGCGTAACCATCACTCTTCTTCCTCTATTTTTTTACTTGCTACAGTGCAATTGTAAGAAACTGCCTGTCAACCAACTATCGCAAAAAGAGTCGTATCGGTAAAAGAAGTGAGTTCGCTAATTATGGCAACCCGAACTAGTTCGAGGAACTGAAGGGTAGTGCTTTTTATATTGGCAGCTTCAATTTGCTCAGTTACCTTTGGCAACATCTCCGCTGCTACTGCCGATTGAGCTCGTGAACTCAATTCGAGAATACTTGTGAGCATCGAAACTGCCAGTAGAAGTTCACTGCCTCAAAATGGCCGCCGAAATACAATTAACTCACAAGCTAAGAAGTATGAGCAAAAATTAATAAGCATTTCCTTATCAGAAAACTTTGAGATTTCTTCTTAAAAGAAAAAAAATGAAATTTCTTAACTTTTGCAATTTTTTCAGTTGTTTTTTTACACATTCAACACAAAGTTTCGCTGTTTTGTCCTTCTCAGCGCATATCTAATTGGCAGTGACAGTGAGAGTGTTGGCGTTTTCCAACACTATTTTAAATGCACTGCCATACGCTAACTCTTGCGTTCGCACTCTTTCAACCATAACTTTTGCATTGGCCTAGTTCTAGTTATGAAATATGTACATAAACAAGTTTTTGCTATAGCTTGTGCCTCTTTCTCTGCGTCTATAAGAAAGATGAAAAAATATGCTAATAACATTTAGTTGCCACAAATTTTTGCTTTTTACCCAAAGAAGAAAAAATACACAAAGTTTGCATTTCTTTGAAATCAGTTTTGCCTTTTGCTGCCCCTTTTGTGCAGCTACTATACCTATTTTCCACAAGTATTTCACTCCGAGTAGAGGGACGCCATTTTGTTGCTGCCACAACTGTCCAAGCGAGAGTGCCCCAACAACTGCGCTTCTTTTCACTTTTCAAGTCCATACCGAGACTCAACGACAACTTTTGCACGAGGGGCAGAGCTGCAATTTAATTTGCTTCAGCTATTAGTTGTGGCAGGCGGCAGGAGCAGCAGCAACAACTACTGGCACGGCGTATTTACAGCGCTCAACAAAAGCTTACCGTTATGCCCAACTAATAAGTTTTGCGGTTTTTACTTTTGCCGCAAGTTTTGCTGCGGTGCCACATTATTTCATGCTACGAAAATGAAATACATTTTTATGTGTCATATAGACACATGTCCGGTTTTACTGTTTTTACTTTGTACTTAAATCGATCAGAATTGCTTACTCAAAACAAACTCACTCAGATTTCAAACTAGACTAAATCACGAATTTCGAGTTTGAATATACCCTTAAGTACTTGATTTAAGACAATCCATACTTGGATGGCGTTTGACACCGCTTGATTTAAAGTACATCAATACGTTCCAAGCAACTAATTAGATATATTTCATTCTTTTCTTAGGGGGGTTTAAGCCCCTAAACGTTCCCCTCGCAAGCAGGTTTCGTTGCTGCTGCTGCTGTCATTTGGCTTAATTAAAATGTCGCCACAACAATTCAATTTAAATGCAACATGTAAGAGTGTGGGTTGCGGCTTGGGTCGGCCATCTTGTAAACAGAGCCGACATGTAAATACAAGGCACGCACACATGCGTGCCAGCATGCACGTGGTCGGGTATTTGTGTGTGTGTGTGTGTGTCTGTGTGTGTGTGTGTGTCTGTGTGTGTCTTTGCAGCAAGGTTTACTCAGGCGCATCAGCGTCAAAATGACAAACAGCTGCTGCCTGAATGTTATGTCTAACTGTTGTTTCACTTTACTCCGCTCTCACACTCTCTATCACTCTCTATGTAATCCTCTTCTGGCATCGATTGTAACCGCAGTGCGTTGCTCGACAAACTTTGCCTATGTATTTGTGTCAATCAAAGACACTCCCAAAAGGACACACACACACACACACTTACACACACACACACAGGCACACACACATGTGAGCTTCACCTTTTGTATGCTAGGCAGTAATTAGCTCATTTATGTTGATTTCCTTTGACATGAACGCCCTTAAAATATAAATTGCTTCAATTAATTCAGCTTATTCATTATGCACATGCCCATCCAAAAGCCATCTAACAGCTATTTATAAATTTCTTGGCAAAATGTTATTGACAATTTTCAAATGCTGCGGTCTTCATTCTCAACACAAATGTTAAGCAGCAAAATCATAATTTACAACATATATAATTAATAGCTCTTATGGTTGACTTTGATCAGCTGTAAAGCTATAACAACTGAGGTTACAAATTACAAATAGTCATCTGCGGGCAATTTGACTTTGTAACGCCCACTTTTTGTATGCTGTCATAGATTTACTGCAAGCTTCAGGGCCTAAGGCCGGATGGGGGTTTCATTGTTGCTTGTAATGATTTTCAGAAGAAACTTGATGGACTTACTGCCGAAATTTGTATATTTTGAACTAATGTATCATACGAAAAAATGCGTGGCGTGCTGATAAACAGCCTAAGACTTTGAGTAATAAGGGAGGAAATTAGTGAAACAACAAAAGACGATGCTGCCTATAGGCTGATGAGAGATAAAATTCCAGAAAAGGACACTTTTGGATTAGTATCCAGTTATACGATCAAGTTATTCATGCAGAGATCGTAGGTTTTATTACTAAGGTGGTTATGTTACCATTAGATAAATTAGCAAGCAAGAGAAGAATCACTCTTGTCAATAGTTGTTACTTTGATCTAGGAAGGCAAATGAGTAGTAGATACCACTCTCTTCAGACGAAACTAACACTATAAAAGACTCATCCTTCCCGTTTTGCTTTATGGCGCTGAAGCAAGCATCCATCCGATCCGATGAAAATGCCCTTGGAGTGGTTGAGCTGATCTTTGGTATACTATGCGTTGGCAACGCCTTACTCGATGACGAACTCTATGAGCCCCTTCGTGGCTGTCCTCTCCCCTTTCTGCGCTAATCGATGCGGGGGCGTGTTACGTGCTTTAGACTACGCCGAGGACTGTCCCTGAGTGTAGCTGCGGTTGCGCTCTATTGGCGGGCCCTGTGGTGGTGTGGGAGCGCTACCCGTTTCGCTCTTGAGCACACCACGATTGCCAGGGATGGGTGTTGACCTAATTTTAATAGCTCCAGTGCCCTATGTTATCGAACTAATAGTGAGTTTGGCTTCATGCCCTTACGCTAAGTTTATATTTCTAACTTACTTCTATCTTATGTTCTATATAATTATAACTATCTTTTATACGAATTTGAGGGTGCAGAATGGATCCTAACAGTATGGATGAAGAAGCTCCTGCGCGTAAGGTTTTCAATGCGATTGTGGAAGGGAGGCGATGAAGGAGCATACTATGTCTCCAGGTAGAAAGCACACTAGCTACCTTTGGTACACCTATTGTGGAAGGCTTGGGGAGAGCTTTTCGTCAAGCCGTAGCCCGGTAACCCGGTAAAAAGAAGTATAAAAGGTGAAATGATCAATAGCATGGGGTAAGTCGATATAACCAAGGTTTTTTTTATTATCCGTGTGAACGCTTTGATCTGGGCATGAGTAATCGCTATCGCTATTTACCGTCAATTTTCTTACTCTCATCACTGTTTTGTAAAGACCAGTTATCACATCTTAGTTGTGATTATATTTCATCCATACCATCATGAGGTTTTCTTAAATAAACAAGGAGGAAGGGGCTATCTCCGCTGGGTGAAGTTCATCTGCGAACCTAGAGTACACAAAGATTAAAAGTTCGGAGTGTCCTTAACATAAGCTCTATTTTGACTCTGATGTCTACTAAAAATTTGAAGAACCAGCCTTTATGTCTAGCGCCCTTTGTCAGAAACGTTCCAACTCCCCTGCCAGTGGGCGCACTTGCTCAACGGCTTTCCGCAGCTTATATGCAGGACGTATAATGAAACTGTTGCGTGTTGCGAAGGTCACTTGTTTTGATCATCCGCGACGAATGACCTGCTTTCGCCGATAATCCTGCATTCTTAACCCATTTGGTAAAGGATACAAAGAGCCCATCGTGCAACTTGCCTCTAATAAAATAAACCATCTTATTTACGATATCAAAATAATAGGATTATTTTTATAGTTTTGTGCTGACAATAAAATATATTTCGTGATTTCCTTTTACACTGACCTCAAAGATAAATACAACATAAAGGAAAATTGTTATTAATTTGAGGTCCTCAGATGTAGTCAACCGCCGCCAACTAGTCTAGCGGCAAAAATGCGGATAGGCATCCGGGCCGCAGAATGTGAGAAGCACTAGTTGTGGGAAGACTCTTTTGTTTGCTTCCTGATGAGGTTGCATTACACCAGGCTGGCTGCAACAAGGCGGCTTCCTCATCCACGAGTCTTTCACATTGACGTAATGATACTATATTGCGCGCATGCTCCTGCTCCTGTCCATCGTAACGACGTGAAAATGAAGCTGAAGTGGAAATAGTGTGTTTATTGCGCATACCTAGCTTACTTAAACAAGGTAGCTCAGCGCCTTTGATATGCTCCTCCATGGTACAGCGGGGCTGTTTTCTAATTTTCAGCTGCTGTAGCTCATCTGGCGTCAAGTCAATGAATGCCCTGTGTGTATCCGTGCTGGTACCACTGCTGCAGCCAGCTCGCTTCGTTGCAGGCAAAGAGTTGTTATTTGGAAGTAGCATCTGCACCTGCGGACTTTCTGTACGGCCGACAGATTCCGCTCTCTTAAGCAGGTGCAAAGGTTTGCATAATTGCCTACGGTACTCTTGCTCAACTCGTGATTGATGCCGCTCCTGTCCTGATCTTAGGAAACCAATTTCATCGTGCATATCATCTTTTATAACCGCTTTGATCTCCTCACGAATGATCTCTCGCAGCTTATTCTTCTTTTTGCGACCTTTGTCCATGGTGTTTAACAAGATATATTAGAATTAAGTAAGTGGTTTTATTTCGAAAATTCAACTAGGGTTTAAATATATATGGAAAATTATCATGTTGAATACGAAAGTATATAAATTTATGTCGAAATTGTTTGATAAAGTAACTTGATTTGCTTCATGAAAGTGTTTCGAATACAAAAATGGGACAACATTGGAAACAGCTTAAAGACAAGTGGACTTAAAGCGAATTGTGTCTATAAGCCTGTAAAACTAATACAGGCAAAAGCAAGCTCTCATACAGATACAACCTCTTCTTTAATACATGGATTACAAAAACAAACGCTTCTGACAATATTCTTAATATAATCCGAGTGTAATACTATTCGAGTCTTAAATCACACAAGTGTAAGACCAATCGATAATGAAAAAATATCAATCAATATCATCTTTTAGATATCGCTCGAAAACTTAAAACAGCTGTAAATTCTTTGTTTATATGGCGCTCTTAAAGTATTGAGTCTGCGTAATTGTAAAGCCAAACAGACGAATCAAATTCTAATTATTTCTTCCGCGACGCAGATTAGCTCGGTTAAGTAATTTTAGGCATCTTCTTGGTAGATTCCTTCCATAAGCATGATCATAAGAAGTGGGTGGAGATAAGAGGAGGCGGTTTTCCCAATATCGACTTGCCCTATAGAACATATAGAACCTCAAATAAACTGATTATAATGCAACCTCATAAGATAAAAGAAAAATTGCGAAAAAAAAGATTAGGACAAGCAAAATACGATTTCATCTGAAGACGTATGACAATCGAAATCGAAACCTCTGACCTAGGCGATATATATCAAACAACCACGACATAAAAAACATATAGTACCTCAAATAAACTGGTTCCAATGCAACCTTATCGCTCGTGTGGGGAGCGGGTTAGAGAATACCATCTCAGCAGGTCAAAGCTTGTCGTATGTGGTGACTAACAATAACACTGGGTTCTTTCGAAACCAGAAAAGCTACCCCAGGCCTTAAAAGGGTATGACCAGTTAAGAAGAAGCAGAATGCAACCTAACATAATAGCAAAAAAAAAAGAGAAACAAAAGTAAAAAAAAACCTACATAAACGTAATAATGAATGATCATTGAAGATGGGCGATGGTAGCTCAAATATTGGATGTGCTAGTAAGCTTTGCTCTTGGCGATCTTAAAACAAAACACGACGACATTGGCAACATATAGTACTTCAAATAAACTGATAAACTTAGGATGCATTATAATCCTCGCAAAAAAAAAAATGGAGTAAAAAACAAAAAAAAACCTGCACAAAACATTTTCTTAACGCGAATGACAATCAAAATGATGTGCAATGATCTTTAACTAACGAATTATCTTTGAATTTGGGCGATGGTGGTTCAAGTAAGTAGTTATACAAAATGTTTATGATGCGTCATCATCATTCATCGTTCGCATTGTTGTAGTGTTGCAAAACGCATTGACTGTCATTATTTTTTAAAGAAAAAGGCTGCCTTTTTTTTCTGGCAGAAACTCAGATGGAGTGAAAGCTGCATTTATGTACATATCGTTAATTGGTCTTAATTTAAAAAAAACAATAAAGGAAATTGTAGTTGCAGAGCACACACACACAAACACACACACTCACTGACACAACTGACGCTTTTCACTTTAAGCTGACCTGAACGTGGCACTGCTTGGCCTTCATATACATGCATTATTGACTGTTGCTTGTCTGACAATGAGCTGAGCTGCTGCCACATGCCGCATGCCACATACAAAATTGGTTTTGTCAACTCTGACAATGCTGTCGTCATCGCTGTGGCCGGGAGCCAGGTCTACTCACCGGCTTCTCCACGTCAACTTTGTGATGTGCTTCGTTGTCGCTGTTGTTCTCGTTCTCGTTATTGTTGTTGCTGTTGTCGATTGTCATGTAGGGATTTCATAATCTTGTCATTTTCCTTTTGTGGCACTTGCCTTTTGTGACGGCATCCATTGACAATTTGAATGCCTGAGTCATTCTCTTGATTTACATTTGCTTATTGCTTTCTCTTGCACTTTTCTACTTTGGTTTATTCTCCTTTATCAGTCTCACCTGGCGCTGCGTTATGTCACCGAAATGCGCGAACGACCTTCTTCTTTTTTATATGCAAATAATAACGGGAATGACTTAAATGCATTTTTTAATTTATTTACATCGAAAGCGATGCACAGTGGTGCTATGGACCAAAAAATGCTGCAAAAACAAGCAATTTTATGACAATCAAATACGTGCCCTAAACAGAAAAATCTCTTAACCCATGCATGCCCATGAATGGCATATGGCATCAGCAAACATGATTTTCCCCACAGTGTATGCCCCAAATACGCGTGCATTTTTATGTATGCTTTTGATCTTGAGCTGTTAGAAATTTATTGATGCTATGCAAAGATTTTAAGAAATTATGTTTGTATAGGTGATAAACAAGAAAACATATAACAGGATATAAAATTTTACTTTACTAGTAAATATTTCTGTGCAGAATTCTTGGATCCTCTAAAGTCCATTTTGTTAGAGACCCGATATAGGAAAGAGATGGGTAGGCGGAAGAGGATTTCAAAGAGGAAAATAAAGAGGAATATGATCTACCTAGAGACGGGCATGTGAGTTGTGAGTGAAAGGTTAATCGGGTGATTATAAACAAAAATTGTCATAAGTTACTTTGCGACTTTTGGATTAAAAGTTCAGATAGTTTTAGCACCGTTCTACCATTTTTTCAGGTGCTTAGTGGAGATGTATTCCCGTATAAGCTAACATACTCTAGAACATCAACACTTGAATAACGAACTTTGTCAGCTTCGAAGAAATGTACTGTTTTAGTCGATACTTTCCACGAAAAGGTACTAGCTCTTGCCCAAAATACAGGATTCAATACTATTTCTATGCTGGCTCGTCGGGTTGTCTCAAGGACTTAAAATTTTATTTTTAGCTTTATAAAAGTAAGAAAATAAAAGTCAAAAAGTTTCAACTTCAAACTATAATAAGCATTAAAGGCATTTAAGTTTGAGCATGCGTTTGGCAAAATATAAATATAAAAAATAAATAATTTATTAAATTTGTGCATGTTTATGGACCAGTTTTTATACCCTGTCCACAAAGTGTAAAATGGTATTATAGATTTTTGCACTGTATTCAGAAGGCAAAAGGTGGCGTGGCTGGCCATATGAATAGTGAGCAAAAATTATCAGGAGAAATAGTGGGGTCGATACAGTCATCTCCGCCCTTCCGTCCGAGAGTCCGTGTTAGAGTTGGTGAAAAAAAAACAGCAAGTATATCGAATGAACCCATATAGGTAATGATGTTCCGTTTTAACCCCTTCCCCACAAACTGCAACAAAATTTCACTTTTAACAGTAAGTGTCATTATATTTGTCTCGTAGACTCATGTCCGGCTTATAAACCAAACAATTTTGACCTTTTACCGAATCACGCACATACTCTTCGATACATATCATGAGACTTTAAGTATGATTTCAAAATGACGAATTTTAAGGGTCCACTTGAGAAATTTTTTACCCATTCCTTAAAAAAAATTCATTTATTTCTTATAATTTTTGGGAAAATTGATTTTTTTTAAATTTTCAAAAGAATAAGATATTTTATATTAGTTAGAATATGTGAGTGCAACGTTTATAAAATTCAACTTTATATCAAATTTGGGGGCACCCTTTGTTTATTCTCTGATACAACTCTATTTAAATATCCATATATTTACAACATTAAAGCCTAAGACTTTTGCAACCTGGAAAGACGTATGTCCCCACTGTGCGAAGTCTCTTTAACAGCGATTGCTGCAAAATGTCTGAAACCAAAGGTCACAAGTTACAACGAACAGAAAATGTTACAAGTTATGAAAAATTAATAGGGCTAATTGGCATGTGGCATTGAAAAGGCCAGGGGCATGCTGAGAATAAGGTTAGTAGGTTGAAACACCAAAAAATTGGATGGATGTGTTATGCAAAATCGTCTGACCTTGGTTGCAGCCATGTTTACTTTGCTTTTAGACAATGCTTGAAATGGAGAAGGCTGCGTCAGCAGAATTTAATTTCATGGAATGTTGTAAGCCTTTAGGAATTGTCGTATACTAAAGTTCATGAGAACTGAAGTGAAAGTTAAATCTATTGCGCGTTTGGCTATATGTGCAAACGATTGTTTTACTTCCATAAACGATTGCTTAGCGCAACTTTGTAAAAGCTCAAAAGGCCAAGGCGTGTATCGATATCTTAACCAGGGGTGACTGTTAAGAAATTTTGGCAGCGATTTTTCGGTTGATTTTGATAATTACTGTACCCATAACATCCCTCAAAGTGAGTCACTGCCTAACTTCGCAGGTAATCCTTTACGATCAACCACTGTTCATATGCTTGATAAGAAACTCGATCAAAGTATCGGGGTGAAGCACAGACATGTGGGTACTCGAATGAGTTTCGTCAAGACCACAGCATAAAATGACGTGGTACTAGCGTTATTTCTGTTTTCGCCAAAAGGGTGGAAATAATGTCAACTACAATTCGCAGAAAGACAAAGAACAGGATCGAAAATACAACAATAAGCGGACTGTTACCTTGGTCGGTCACTTCAACACCCTGCGTATAGTTCTTAAAAAGTCAACCAAGCTTACGTCACCGCTTTACCATATGTTAGTATATCGTCAACCGCGAATGGATCTACAAATCTTTAAATATGAAAGGTATATACTCGAAGATTGTTGCTTTTATAAGGAAATGTTGCATATATCGATTGCATATATGGATTGGACAAATGTCAACATCGCGTAGCAATCCTTAGAATGGAAACCGCAAAGTACAAGGCGAGTTGGTATAACAAGAACAACCTAAATCGCCTTAAATTCGTAATTTTCTCCTATTCCTAATACGCAAAGTTATTTCTCAAGCTTCTTAATTTGAATATAACCTTTTCAGCCTTAATCTGAACTTATTTCAGATTTAATTGCTTAAACTGTACAATATGATACAAACATTTTTTCTTCACCTAGAATCAACCTTCTAGTTGGAGGATGACTTACTTTCCAACTTCTTTTTTTGCTAGCTATTTTTTTGCGCTCCCCACTGCTAGAAAGAGGCTAGTTTTCTAACGAATCTGGCCACACTGGTGGCGGGTATAATGGCTGTAGACTGGTGCATTCAATACACATTCAATAAACGACACACTTTTTTTTATAAGATACGATTTCAATTGATTGCGTTTTAACCATTAACATTTTAACACGTTTTTATGCGAGATTTTTACATTTTTTATGCAATATATTTTATCTAAAATAACTTAAAAAAATCAAAATATTGACAGATGCAGTTTTATTTAGCCATAATTTAACTTAAATTATATTTATATGTTAAAACTTTAAAAATGTTAGAGCTTAATGGGTTCCGCTTAAAGAACAAATGCTCTAAAAATCTAGGTATTGCAACAGTAAACACCGTAAGAGCTTGTTCGCATTTGATGCCTTTAGAAGCAAATCATATACCGTAAATCTAACACCAAGTCGTTGACTATTGCCCGAAAGATGAATTGCAATAAAGTTCGGCTATGATCGATACCTCTGCATGTCTCTCACTTTACTACTCTATATTCATTCGTTATTGCATAGATTATTCCACCACACATATGTGTATAGTCGTGTCAATTGAGCATGCTTCGAATGCCTTTGGCTCACAACCCGCTAGCTTACAAAGAAGGACGACAGTAGCTTCTCCTGCTCCTCGCTCCAACTATGCCGTCTGCAACTGGCAGAAGTTGCAATGCAAAGCCACCATCAACTGTTGTCTGTCGAAAGTCGTTTGTCGGACGTCGGACGTCAGGAGAGGGGCGTCATGGCTTGCACTCTGAAGCATTTTAGCTATGCGTGCACTCAGTTGGAATATGTGTGCCACCAAGGGGAACTAAAGCTCGGTATGACCATGTGGAAAAAAACAAAATACAAAAAAAAATGTAGATGAAATGGCAGGAAGCAGGCTAGGCTGCTAGGGTAGTCAAGTCGTTTTGGTTTTAACGTAGCCCCTGGCAGCATTTAGCATTTTATCAAGCTCAACCAAAAGGAAACATATCCCACTACGACATATCGGCAAGGGCACGCTGCGTATACGCAATAAATTGACATGTGCCAGCGGCAAAACCGAACAAGTATATAAGTGAGTGGATGCTTGAGTGTGTGTGTGTGTGAGAGAGACTCAGTGTATGGTTATATTCGGCTAATAAAAACAAATTCTGTAGAAAAATTTGTGGATTTTACTTATACGTTCAACACGTATTGATCGATGTTACGTATACGTCTAGTATACAATAAGTATGGCAACATTTTGTGGCTTCATTGGCGCCACGCAAAGGCACAACGTCGGCACAGAAATTTCTGTAAATACATTACAAAAAACAATGTGAACCCAGCAACAAAATGTGGCAAGAAGTGGAACTTATTGTTGCAGAAACTTTTGCAGTCTCTTTTTGGCATTTTTCCGTTGGTTCCCAACGCTCCACCCGAGTCATTTTGTCGTTTTTGTTGCTGGTGTTAAGTTTTCGGCAAGTGTAAAGTCAGTCAGCTGAATGTTTGAATTGAACCTTTGAGCTATTTTCTTTTCACACAATACTTTTGGCGTCTGGAAAAGTAAAAGTAAAAGTTGAGTGCTGCGTGCAAAAGAGGAAAAGTAATGAAACACCCAATATAAATGTTGATTCAGTGGATAACTTGACTTTCCTGTCGATTTTGCTGAAAAACTTTGCACATGTGCGTGTTGTATCTCTCTTTGGCTCACACACAAACACTTGCCTTCTTGCTTAACTTAAGTTATAATTCACTTAAAGGCAGTGTAGAGTTGGGCAGCTCCTTACAAGCAGGACATATGTAGCTTAGCTATCGGGGTTGCCATTTTGTAGTTGTTCATAACAGTGACGTAGCTTGCTCTCTGCCATATAGGATTGAGATTTTATGTCGCACCTCAATCCTGATAGTAATTTTTTTTAGAAAATTTTATTTGGAAACTTGCTTTGCAGCGATGCCACGTTCTTAAATAACTCTTTTGCGTTAGTAAAAAGTTGATACAATTCGACATTTGTGTTAAACTCTGCGACACTTTCAGATGAATCAATCGATCAATGAAAGCTGAAAGCGTTTGTAATATTCCCATAAATGGTCCAGAAATAGTCACTCGAAAGCTATTTCTGTACTTTGCTTGAACCTTAGGACTAGCACAATTCTTTTGGTTGCTTTCTATCATTTTAGTTTTGGCTTCAATGGTAATTCGGCAACTTTTTTTGGAAAACTTAGCATGTTTCCTTTCGCTGGATCTCGATTGAGGCCTGCGATAAAAGCTTTAGCCATTTTACGAAATCTTAAGTGCAAGTGATGGTTCAACTAAGAACTGTTTCGAATTTAGAAAGTTCCTTGTTGTTTTAGTATATCCTTCAATGCAGATCCCCTGAACCCACGCCTCTGCTATGCAATATGCCACTTTTGATTGCTATTGATTTCGCTTAATAATAGGCTTTCGAATGACAATTCTGACCAAATATTACGAATGACTGACTGAGTGACTAACGTCAAGGGGTTGTCCGCAAATGGGACAGCTAAAACTCTCGGCAATTATATTCAATTTGCGACAGTTTATTTCACTCACACTGCCTTTCTCTCTCTCTCTGTCGACGTCAATTGAAAAAACATGCATGCCACATCAATGACCAATTTGATAGCCAATTTGTTTAATTAAAAATTTACTAGTATGCATTTACGTAATTAAAACTTTTAAAGCTATACGCACAGCAGACGGTCTTGGGCAGGAGCGGGACGGACAAAGAGTGGGAGAACGCCTGCAAGGCGGTACGGCAAGTTGGCACATAAAAATAGCTCACGTGTCACGCTCATAAAAGTCACACATAAAACAAGAGCAACAACAGCAGCAAAAACAATGGCGGCAGCAGCAACAACAACAACAGCAATGGCGGCCAATTTAATTACAAACAGAAAGCATTAAAATTTGTAATTTCATCATAAAAATGTTGTTGTAGCCTAGGGTATAGGGGCTGGGTAGTGGCACTGTGTAGCTCAGAGGAAAGCAAATTGAACGGCACCTGTAATGGGCGGCAGACAAAGGAAGCAAGGCGTGGCAAGAGCTACAGCTTATGCAAGCCCCTACGGCCGCAGAAGCTGTTGCACTGTGGTCAATATTCTAAATACAACGCCAGAAAAAGCAAAAGCCAATTCTTTTAGACTGACTACGAAAAGAATATGATAGCTTCCTGGTCTCAAAAATAAAGCATTTGCAGCAGCTCAGACTTCAACAACAAACTGCCACCGATTTCGTCTTAAGATGGATTAATAGGTGCATCGAAGGCAGCAGCATTGAAGACAAACACGATAGATTTAGTAGGACCGCTCTCCTTCTCTTTGAGAGAGCCGATACATTTAACCTTATGGCTAGATGTAAACTCTAAATAAGGAAATTATGCAAACACGGCACCATATGCAAAAATGTAATCCATTAAGACTAATACTCATTGATTTGTGCCCTTGTGGCTAAGCTCTTTGCCCATTTCAGGAGCTGCAAGCTCGAAAAATACAAGGAAACAGTTAAGCATCTCTTCTGTCCATAAAAACAAGGGCTGAAGCACCTAGACCTTCTGGATATCATCTCAGAGGTTTTTTAAATTAGCGCAAACGGAAGATTTCATCTTTTACTTTGGTTCCTGTTCCATCGGACCGTTTGGCCCTTGTAAACAAGATAGATAAATAAAAATATAGGAAAAGGGCTCAAATTTCTTAGACAATTGGAATGGGTAACCAGCTTAACCTAAAATAACGTCTAACAAAACAATTTTGTCGAAAAATAAAATAAATATTGAGCAAAAAAAATACATACTATAGAAGAAATTAATAAAAAAATATTTTATTTTTTAAATTGTGCTTTGTTAGTGTTCCAAATAGGAAAAATAACTTAAAAATTAAAAAGCTATATATAACAAAAAAACTAAATACAATGAAAAATATTAAATTTATATGTTATATATATAAGTTTATTGCATTTTAAAAATAAAACAAAACTTAAAAAAAGGGTACATACATAAAAATAATATAATTATGTTTAATTATATATTTAGCCGGAGACATTATTAATATATATAAAAAAAAAAGATAAAAATAATTAAAAATTAAAATTTTAGACCAAATTACTTTACTGCAAATTTAACAAAAAATAAAAACACGAAATTATAAAAAAATATAAGAAAATTGTTTAAAAATGAGTAAAAACACAGACATTGCAAATATTAAAATTAAATCAACTTAAAAACTGAATATTAATTAACTGCGAATTAAAGCAAAAAAACACAAATTTTGTAAATAAATTTAATTAATATATGTTTGTTTATATATAAAATAAAAAATAAATGTTAGTTTCAAATCTCGAAGAGTGTTCTTCTATTGGAAGCGAAATTATTTTTCTTATGCTAAAGCATCATTTCGACCACTGTGCGCTGCTGCGACACTCCAGTAGATTGGCTAATTCATGATAAATTTCTGCACAGCAAAAAGGGAAAATCTTGTGTGTGTGTGCCTCTAAATTGCGGTTTTTAATTACTTTATTTTATTGCAGAAGTTTTTGTTAAGCATAAAGATTTCACAGTATATAAAATCTATGTGGTGTGAAATTCGAGTGAAAACTGCCAAAAGCTGAAAACACACACAAAATGGAGAATTCTCAGCTGAGCAACAATGGACAACTCACACCGTTAACATGCCACTTGGACATGGCACTTGGCATTGTTGTAGCCAGAGTTGCCGCTGTTATTTTGGACTTTGAATGACTTTAGAAGTCAAGTAAATTCAAGCTGCTGAACTCTAAGCGGCTTTTGTTCTGCCTTAACGTGGTTCATTTTACAGTAGCCAGAACAAAAGATGCGTTAACTTGGTTTTTTATTTTTTGGCACTGTCCAGACACACTGCAGCATGCAACATGACACGTGTCACATGCCGCAAGCCCTAAGGATGCCCAAAAACTCAGTCGACTTGACTGACTTTTCTTTCCTTTTCTTTCTTTTTTGTCACTCTGCGTAATTGGCAGTTGTCAGTGTGTGCAAAAATATTGCGCTCACTGTAATGCATACTCAGTCAGTTGGTCAACTCTGGCAGGATTCCGTCAGTTCAGTCACTCGAACAGCACTCGAAGTATTTGTCAATTAACGCTTATTGTTTGATATCCGTTGATTCTTTTTTTGTTTTGCAGGGTTGCCATGTACAGTTCTGCAGCATGGGCACAGCGCTGTTGCCGCACTTCAGAGCGTGAGTGGCACATGTGGGCTTTATGTGTGTGTGTGTGTGTGTGTGTGTGTGTGTGTGTGTGTGTGTGTGTGTGTGTGCCTGGTTCCGTGTGTGTGTATGTTTGTGTGTAGCGCTTGTCAAACAGGCAACAGCAATGGCGATTGCTACTGCCACACGGCAGCAGGCATTGCATTTCAAATTTCAATTTACCGACAACTGTTTCGATTGTTTACTTTGATTTATTTACGTTGTGTTGTTTATGCGGTTTCGCATAGTTCTGCGCTTTTGTGCGATTCACTGGCACAGAGAGAGAGAGATAGAGAGAGAGAGAGAGGGAGACAGTGAAGGAAGGAGAAAACCAGAGCAAAGAGACACAAAGGACTATGGAGCTTGTAGAGACGTACAACGTAACACTAATCCAGTAATACCAAATCTGGCACAGTTTTTTTGACGTCTGTGTGTGAGTCCCACAGTATTGAAATCGATTTATTTGTATTTGCAAAATATTTGGCAAGTCCTGACGCATGCCATTTTTTATATATTTTATTTATTTTCAGTGCTTGGGTTTCGGTATTAGTTTTAGTTGCAGTTTTCGTTGCTGTTTACATTGCTACCAAAAGCTGAATGCTATATTGTTGTCAAGTGAATTTTGTAAAAAAAAAACCTTACAATTCTTTTAGACAACAGTCGAAAAAGCAATACAGCTGGCCAAAGTGTACACATACTGACAGCTTAAGCTTTCAAAAATATTACGATCATAGAAGCTGAAATGTCTCTCCCGTGGCTAGAGGGACATCAGGTACTTAAAGAAAGTGAGACGGCTACTTTTTCGCAACGAAACAACCTGGAACGGGTAGTTCCAGGGCAATAATTGTGTGAGTTCAGGCTGTTTACTGGAAGAGATAAACAGTTGGGTAAATCGAAAAAACAACAAAGACTGCCTTGGTAGCCGCGCGACTTTTTGTACCCGACGAGTGCAGAACTTACCCAATTCCTGCTTCTGCGGTGCTTTTCATACTCTTATATGCTCATCAAGCGAACCAAACTGATGATAGGCAGAAAAACGGCTGAGCGGCTCGAGAGGATTAGGATGAGCACATGGTCTTGATGCTATCCAGCGTCCTAAAACTTACACCATGTTGGAGAGAATAAGGAGTAGCACATGTTCTTAAAGTAATCCAACTAACCAAAAGCAAGACTTTGCAGAAAGAGGATCAGGACGAGCACATGGTCCTGTTGCGATCCAACGGACCTAAGCCAAGATGATGCTGAAGAGAAATAAGATGATCACATAGCCGTGATCCGATACAGCTTACCCAAACCAAAATCATGCAGGAAATAATTAGGAGAATCTAAGCCAAGACGAAACTCTAACAGAACAATACCATGACCATGTCGGAGAGGATTAGGAGAAGCACATGGCCTTGATGCTATTCAACTTAGCAAAACCAAGACCACGCAGGTGATGATTAGGAGGAGCACATGGCTTTGATGCGATTAAACTGGCCAAAACCAAGACCATTCAGAAGAGAATTGGGATGATTACATAGTCTTCATGCGATCCAATGGACTAAAATCATGACCATGCATGAAGGTAAGAGGAGGAGCATACGGCCTGGATGCAATCCAACTTACCAAAATAAAGACAATGCAGAAGAGGGTTTATGTTAGGCACTTGGTCATGATGCGATCCAACGGACCAAAATAATAACAATGATGGAGAGAATTTACATAGTCTTCATGCGATCCAATGGACTAAAATCATGACCATGCAGGAAGGTAAGAGGAGGAGCATACGGCCTGGATGCAATCCTACTTACCAAAATAAAGACAATGCAGAAGAGGGTTTATGTTAGGCACTTGGTCATGATGCGATCCAACGGACCAAAATAATAACAATGATGGAGAGAATTGGAAGGAGCACATGGTTTTATGGCTATAAGAACACCTTCGATGAGTTGGGATTGAGTTGCGGCGGATGTGCTTCTGAGTGGGAGGTGAATAAAGTCGCTGAGGTTCAGGAATCCATATGGCAAACTGTTCCCGAGGAGTAGACAACTTTTCTGCTCGCTTGTTGTCATTTAGAAGAAAACCAAAATTTTCAGTGGCGCCCAACCACCCGAACTTCTGTTTTACACAAATATAAGTTCCTTTTTTTTTTACATATCAGTAAGCTTTTGTTTTCAGTGTCATTTCATTTAGTAGATGCTTACAGCCAATTTGTTTTCAATTAATTTTAAAATTTTGTAATTAAATGTTTAATTTTAAAAAAAACGTCTTGGACTCCCAAGACGGAGTTGCAAATGAGGCAGAACAGAAGAACAACGTGATGCCTCGTAGTAATGATACATCTAGTGCTTCGGAATCCTACCATGGAGCTTTGAATTTCACTTTACCTAAGCGTGAAAGTGGTGGCTCCGTTAGCTCTGGTACACGTACCCGCGACCACCCCTTGAATCCGAATGCCAAAGAATTCGTGCCTAAAATGAAGCAGTTTGAGCTCTACAAGGATAGTAAGTAAAAGCAAATGCTGCCGCAACCATTTTAAAAACCTTGTCCTTGTCATAGTGCCCAGCGAGGTATATGATTATAGCCAATTTGACATTACCTACGATGTCATGTGGCAAGAATCTACTAAATACGATGTTTCAACTCCTTTCCCACCACAAATCGCTGACAGCGCTTCTGACATGCCGGAGTTGGTCTTCGAACCTCAGACGAAGACAGAGATATCGACCAATAAGACCACCGACTACATTAAGCTAATTAGTTTTATGTGCTCAGCTGATAAAGATAAAAAAAAGCGTGAAAAATTCTCATTCTGTTCGTGTTCATGCAATATAATGTAAATAGAGTGGCCAATAATAAACGTTCAAAGGGTTTAATTTTTTGTGTTTTAGTTAAGATTGTTGTAGAACAAGCTGTTTTTAATTGGTTTAGTCCTTGGTAATTAGTTCGATAAATGCCAGCACTCGATATATTTTTATCAACAAGTATCAAAACATGGTACATATCTAATTCTTATTTGTCGGAAAAAGTACAACGATTTCAACAAAGCCCGAAAAAGTGTTCCAACCAAATGGTTCGAACCAAACAAACTGCACATAAGTGTGTTCCAAAATTGGCCACCAAACCTGTTCGTCAATTTGCAGCTGCATCAACCGAAGGTGTCAAGAAACGCAAACGTTGCAGCTACGCTAACGCGACGGTACTTGGAATTTTTTGGTTTAAGCGGAGCAACAAAATATTGGAGGAATCCAATCAGCCGGTTCAGCGTAGGGTTCGGGACATTTTACGAATAGTCAATACTATATCGTACAGGACGACACCATTAGCGCTTTACGGGTAAGTGGTTAGTAAAGATATGGATGTTTCTACGATTTGCAATTCGCCGTGAGTTTAACTAGTTCTATAAATATTATTCATCGAATCGCTGTGTGACGGGAATTGTATTACATCTGAAGTTTGTTGCATTTAAGAGAATGAATGTATGTTTCATTTCAGGAAGCTGTTAAGGGCTTTTGCACAGACCTCTACGAGAAGACCAACATGGGCGTCGCTCATGCGCAGTTGAACTGACGCAATATACCAAAACGCGTTTAGTTTGAAATACCAGATACCAAAGAATATTAAATTGTATATTCACAATAGTCCAGTAGTTTTAGTTAACGCTGAATGACAGACATGCCAAAAATGATAACGTTTGTCACACAACGCATCAAATAGTTCCTTATATGCCCTAAAAAGAAGAAGACTGATACGAAGAAAGTTGACGTATAACGTGTGTGCAACCATCTTGAAGTCAAACGAACATGGTTTAATATCTTTTGTTGTCCCTCAGCTGCTCGACGGCAACTAGGAGACGGCGGAGCAACGTTGTCATCTTTAAGAGGAAACAAATTAAATGCGATGAAGATATTTTGCACGTCATCATCTGTAATCGTACATAAGTTCCATTGTACAAATTTTCCTCTGCATTCATTCTAGAAGTTTTCCTGGTACTAAATAGTTTTAAGAATAACTGTGCACATTTCAACGACGATTTCTATGAGCTCTACGACAACATAAACATAGTTAAACGAATAAACATACTGTTACGCTGGCTGGATCATGTTGACTGTTTGAAGATGAATACATCCCTTCGAGGGCATGTTGTGGGCGACGAAGAAGCAAGTTGTAACACGATAAGGTAGAGAACGCTCTAACTACCTCTAGTATCAACGATTGGACCAGCCTCGTGCGAATCAGAAGCCCTCGGAGGTGTGCTCCCTTCGGTAACGGGCTGTTCTAGCTGGTCAAGAGGATCTCACCATTTCGTCATCTCTCTTTTCCAAGGTGAATTCTGATTTAAGAAGTGTTTTTAAAAAAAATTCGATGTAGATGGTCGGAATGGTGCCCGACAGTGGAATATCCTGTACCTTTTTTTCCCCAATAAGCACTAAATCCAGCATACGGTAAAATGGGAACGAAATTCTTTTCTTTTATGTCTCTTTTTACACGTTTAATATGACTGTAAGCATTTTCCTATTGGGAAGTTCCAATTGACAAGTTTTCTTATTGACAAGTTATCTTATTACATACATTGCACAAACCTATAATATCCTTTTACACTTTGTGTACAGGCTATTAATATTTTGGCTACAGGTCAACGTGCTTACCTAAAGACACAAATTTTGCCATTTTTGGCAAAATTTTAGGCAAGAGTGACTTTTGAGGTCTGTGGCCAAAAACTTATGTGTCAAATCGAAAAGTGGTTTATGAAAAAATTGTAGTGGTATGCATTAGCTTTTAATATAGTACAAAATTAAGATGAAACTTCATTTGACAATAGAGATATAGCTATAGTTTAAGTGGAAACTAGTTATTTATGAATTATGATATAAAAGTTATCTCTTAAGATTTATTTGTTCCTCTACCTCCAGGTATTTTTTAAATTTCTTAATAGAGCGGATGCAGCTGCTTTAGCTCTCCCCAGAGACATAAATATACACGCGGAAACGAACTTGAAATAACAGTCAGTAATATAGATACAATTATCTGGCTCTTGCAGCCGTCCCCAAAGTAGTAGGCGTTCAATGAAAATATGTAAAATGGGCAAATGGCTTCATTATGGCTTTACAGAACTCATACAGAAGACAGCGTTAGAATGATAGTCAAGCCTCAGGGGGTTTCAAGTTAAATACTTAATACGATGAAAAAGTGCATAAAAACAGATTTCAAAAGAAACAGCTAAATAGTTATGTTAGGTATCGATACTAATGAGTGCCCATAACTCGATAAATGGTCATATCGTGCTTTGTCTGAATTGTCATATCTTCTCTAATAATTGTTTAGGCAAGTCACTGGTGTAGCTCAGTCTACTAGCTGTCTCATTTGGAGAAAAGTAAAAAAAAACCAAAGTCTTAGACGTATATACTATAAATTTAATAATATAAAAATGACGCGCACCGCGCAGACTGCATCTACGTCCTCTGGCGGTGCAAAGATAGCCACCAAAATATACTCCAAGGCTGCTCGCATTTCTGCTCAGACTCGCACCATGCCTCATCACTACCGTGCTGGCGCGGGCGTGCTGATTCGTAAGGTGGCGTTCCAGCGTTTGGTGCGCGAAATAGCTCAGAGTGTAAATCCTGATTTCCGCTTTGAGAAAGGCGCAATTACCGTTTTACAGGTAAGCAAATTGTTAAAAATTAAGGCGTGGAGCATTTGAAGATTATTGTTTACCCTTTTGCCCCGACAGGAGGCAGCTGAGGGCTATTTAATTGACCTGTTCGAGGACACAAACATGTGTGCCGACCACGCCGACCGTGTCACAATTTACGGAAGAGACATGCAATTGGCCAGATGCATTCGTGGCGAGATGTCAAAGTCTGAAATAATTCAAAATATGAAATCAAAACAGAATGGCAATAAGAAGAAGAAGACAGGCAACATGAAACATACCCAAAAAGCAACGATGAGTAAAGTAACTAAAAAGCAAAAGCGCCAATAAACCGAAAGACAAAGAGAAACAACAACAACTGCAACAGCAAAACCATAACAACAACAACAACAACAACAAATGAATGAGGAAAAAAAAAGTCAGCAATCAGCAATACGAAACACGCATACGAAGAACTGCGTGTAACTATTTTCGGAAGAGACATGAAATTCGTGGCGAGATGTCAAAGTCTGAAATAATTCAAAATATGAAATCAAAACAGAATGGCAATAAGAAGAAGAAGACAGGCAACATGAAACATACCCAAAAAGCAACGATGAGTAAAGTAACTAAAAAGCAAAAGCGCCAATAAACCGAAAGACAAAGAGAAACAACAACAACTGCAACAGCAAAACCATAACAACAACAACAACAAATGAATGAGGAAAGTGAAAATCAGGAATCAGCAATACGAAACACGCATACGAAGAACTGCGACCAGAACAACAACAACAACAACAACAACGATGACAACCACAACACTGCAGACCAACACCAACAACAAAAACCTAATCCAATTATTTGAGAAGAATCACAATATGTCTAAGATATTTTTTTTTTTAATTGTAAAGCAATTTTGTGTTTCCAACATTTTAGTGGAGTAATGCATTAAATTTTCACACATACAATTGGAAATGTTGCTGCAGCCGATTATCAATATGAATCGATATACAAAATAACTGCATTGTTGCTAAGCACCGTTAGTTTGTCCGATTGTCTTGCGAAGTATCGAGTCATTGTGCAAAGAGCAAAGAAATAAAAGTGGAAGAGGCGCAATCGGTAAAAGTGGCCGGAGTATGCGTGTGTTTCACACATACACATAGAGCTGGGAGACAGACAGAGACAGAGCATATACTTAAAAGAAAAAGACAGCATGATCCCTTAACTATGTTATCGTCAACACTTGAGATGCATAAATGCTGTCTCGCTCTCTGCTAGTGTTTGGTACAGTGGTAGCTCAGAAATGCGAACAATTTGCTAATAATTTGTCTCACATCTTATATGTTACATCCAATATCTTACCACTCACATCTTACATCGCTTATATCTTATCTCATATGTCATATCTCCAATCTCAATGTCAACGATTGCCCGACGGTTAATCAGGGTTTCACTTTGGTTTGTGTTAGTTTTCTTGTTTGCTCTCATTTGTAGTAGGTGTTCGTGTAACAATCAAAGAGGCGACAAAAAAATACTTCAGATTGTTTTATCGTTGTCTGATTACGATTGTGGCCCAAAGTTATACAATCGATATGCTTGTCGTAAAATGGCGGTATAATAATTTATATTATTATTATTATACCCTGTATACAAAGTGTAAAAGGGTATTATAGATTTGTGCAATGTATGTAACAGGCAGAAGGAGGCATAGCATAGCAAAAATTTCCAAGGGCAAAAAGTCTTATCATTCACTCGGGTAGCCATGAGGGTATAGATCTCCGAGACCATAAGAGCTAGTGACACAAAATTTTGACAAAAGATGCGCGTAATCTAAAAAAAGATGAGGTTTGTCACATCAAGTCGATATCTTACCCCATCCCTCCATGACAGATTTGCGCAGTTTACAACCGCTCCGTTAAATCTATCAACTCGAAACTTCTTAGAAATGTGCGTCGTGTTAATGTGCATCTATGTTTCAAAAACGATTGAGATCGGATAAGTACATCAAAGGTTATATTCAAAATTATGATAATTTCACAACCCCCCACCACCCTCACCAATACACTGTACCAAAAATCCGCTACGTGTAGATATAAATACAAGTGAGCTACAGTTACAAAATTTGGAGTGGAGACTCGTGAGACCCTAATCGTAAAAACTGCATCCCCCTTTTTTCAACGAAACCCCCCTTCCCCCGCAATTGATTTTGCTTAATAGCTGCCACACCCCCCAATATATTGATTTGAAAATTCTCACAGACATTTATAAATGTATTTTTGATCACAAAATTCAACGGCATTGGCCCAAGAATACTGGAGTTATAGGCATAAAAGTAATTTTTGACCACAATGCAAATTATCGTCCTGTCCGACCGTAGCTTAAGATACAACAAACACAAGGAACGCTAACGCTTCTTCTTTCAGCTGCCATGATTTTGGGAGCTCACGTAACTCTTCAACAGTTCTAATTGATGAATATGAAGGTATTCTTTGTTGGATAGCTTATACCAATGTAATGGCAAATATAACTTTTATTCATGTAATTTTCCAACTTTGAAGGGCGGTTGGACGCACAAGTCGAAAATTCCCTTGGCCCTATGTGCATAAAAGTACTTACCGTTCAGATTCATCTGCTATATAAATTTATTTTATTTTTTATATTCTAAGGACATTTATAATCGCTCATGTTAGACACATTGGACTGACATAAATTGCTGCCTATTTAAATGGCAGCTCTTGGTTTTGTTGCTCTGTGTCATCTTGGCCAGGCTGACTTTCTAATGACATTGAGTATGCATGGAAAGTTTGTCTTGCCTGTATGCTACTTACCCCTTTGGCCCCTCATCTTTGCCACTGCTGCTGCTCGCTGCTTTCTTCATGTCTGTTGCAAGACTTGGCTGCATTTATATTTGCCCGAGTAGCAACGCCTCACCTGGTCTATGAGCATGCCCAGGCATATGTAGTCATAGTGTGTGTGTCTGTGTCTACTTGTGGGAGTGGTGCTGCTCGTCGTTGACTTTTCTTAAAGTTGACGTAGTTGCCGCTGGCATACGGGCTCCTCGTCTTGCACCTGCATTGTCTGTGCTCAAAGTAGCGACAACTTTTGGGCTTGAATGCCAGTTGGCACTTTTGCTTTTAGCCATAAGTACCTGCTGCAACTCGACCCCGCTACGCTTATCACTGTGTCTATGTGTGTGTGTGTGTGGCATAATGAGAAAAGTTTCATGTCTTTTCATGTCTCATTTAGAGCTAAAAGCGATGTAGGTTAAAGTGTGTTGCAAGTTGGTTAAGCGAGCGCAAAATATGCGCTGTAGTTGGAACGGCAAGCTCCGATCTCAACAACAAAATGGCCGCAGCTGCATAAACCGTTCTAATGAAAATACCAATGTTAACGCTGAACGTTTACGTATCTAGGAGCAGCAATCACTCAACTTTGGGCCAGTCCCTGACTGGGCTCTACATGACTCTTGAATGATTAAAATTTTACTGGGCCCTCGTCGTTGATAATTGCAGTGCAGCAAAAGCTCTGCATAGCTGCATATCAGCCATGTTAGTGCAACATTTAGTGCAGTCTGTGTAGCGCTGCATAACACTGGCTGCCAAAACGCCAAAAAGGCAGCAGCAGCACCAGCTGCAAATTTGGCGGAAACAATTACCAAGTTGTATGCAAAAGTGCAAATTGCCAGCAACCAACTTTGACGCTCAATGTCACAAACACACACACACATATATACACTTAAAAAAAACTCGAGTCAAAGAATATCCAAGTGTGTAATTTTTTGAACCTAGAACATGTGCCCTGGCTTCTGCTAGGATATGGTGAATCTTGATGAAGCCTGTGTCTAAGGCTGGGCTTGTGAAGTAAATTTCATATGGATAATGCCCTTGGAATATGGGTCCCTGGGCATACTTATATCCCCGCAAATGATCTCAAGCTGGACGAGGCATGGCGCAGGCCATCAAGCAACTTCTTCGGGAACACTCCAGCTCATAGACAGACCGGAACAGTTACCTTGCTCGTGCAACCTGATTAGGTTCAAGACACTATCGCAGCCAGGGCAGACTTCTTTAAGGGAACTCTGCTAGGTCTGCTTACTGGACACTGACCAATATCTGCAGTTACCTGAGCATGATGGGCATCACCAGCTCCAGCACCTCAGGTTCTGTGAACTCGAAAAGGAATCCTCTCTGCATTTTCTAGCTGAGTATATAGCCTTGGCGAGATGAAGGCTGACGCTCCTAGGTGGATACAGGAGGGGGGGCATAATACATCCTACAGATCGCTGTGCTGTACTCCCCAGTACCATTATTATTATTATGCCCTTATCTTAACTCGACTCCACCCGCGCTTCCATCGCTTCAGGTAAGTGGATCGTATAGACGATAAGACGTTTTATCGCCGGTTTTTACTAAAGAATCGAATAGAAATTCATTTTTTATTTGCCAAATGTCAAGTCTTTGCATTGAATTTCTCTAATGTTGGTATTTCTGAGAGAATGTGGACCACACACTAAGTTAAGTTTGCTAATCTTCTCCTCAATAAGTCGTGCAGACTTTTCAAGGTTTTCTTTCATTCCTCCTTCATTCCCAATTCTAGTAAATATAATAGAATGCTTGAGACACTGATCACAGTAAATGTTTTTCCTTGATTCAAATATTTCTTAAGCAGTCTTGTCTAACTTAAACTGCAACTGCAAAGTTTAATAGATGAATTATAGATGATATAGATAACCACATCTTTTATGAGTTTTTCGATTGGCGGGATTAAAACCCTTGCTCTTATATTCAAACTGAGTTTACACATAAGACTAAGGTGTATCAATATAAAGATTTATAGATATCCCCTTCTGCTATTTGAGCAGCATCAACCGGTTTAAGCTTAAATCCACGGCGGACACAAGTTACTTACCGCGAGTCAGAGATGACAGTTGGAATTTTAAGAATTTAACTGTTTTAACTAGTTTTTCGCAACAGATTCCCCATGGTTTCGATTTGAAAACCAACTCGTTTCAATACTTATTATATCATCAATGATCATAACTACAATTTGACACTTAAATTTATACATACTTCCATTTTTTATCAGTGTAGTTTCACCTGCTTGTTTTTGCCTCTACAACTGTCTTTCTGACTGTCTGTCTGTCTGTCTGTTTGTGTCTGCCTGCTCTTCAGTGTTGCTGGCCAGGCTTCCACGGCATTCGCCGTCATCGTCGCCTACGTTGCCAATTGCGAACAATTTTACTGCTGTTTGTTTATGAAACAAGTCACGTAAGCTGCATGCCACTTCTGCTCCTCCGCAGGAGGCGTTGAACTGAGGGAACGGTAACTAGGCGTGGAGCAGCGACACCATCAACCAAAGCTTTGCCTGGCGCCTTATTGTATACCATTGTCTGTCTGTTGTTGTTTTGTATCGTGTTGAGAACTGTCGTGCCGTATGCTCTGTGGGCGATTGTCACTTGGCACTTTTGGCTTTGGCTTGACAATCGAATCCTATCGAAACCGAGTTGGCTCAAAATCGCAGTAATTGCCAACTTGCATGTCAGATGAGTTGCATAGTCGAGAGATAGAGAGAGTGAGAGAGGGCACAAAAGAGAAATTATGCGCCGAACTTTGTTAAAACTTTTCAATATCTGCCCGACTGACTCAATGATTCCATGACCGAATAATTCACCAAAAGATACATATTTTTATTGTTTGTTTTAATATGCACTACTTGTATTAACTGTAATGAACAAAGATGGATAGTGTTTTAGATTACATTGATCAGGACATAATACTAGAAGGCAAACTTTAGGTTGACGAATTTGAAATATGTTGCAAAGGTGTGAGTATTATTTATATTCCTAAAGTACCAATTCCGAAAGTCGGACCCTTCCATGAGTTTAGAGTGCTGAAAACTACTGTGGTACCACACTCTTCATCAAGTCTTAAAATATTTGATGTATGATGGAGCATTTTCGAGAGTCGTACCAACGAAAAAAAAATTTTAACTATCTATAGCAGGAATACAACTATTTTTTAAACAAATGTACATTTATAAGTAAATCATGAAAGAAATATGAAAGGTTATACAAAAATATTGCTCTGAGAACTCAAAATCCTTTCATTTTATTTTTTTTACGAATAACTTAATACGTAAATTTGAAGATGGTAAAAAACGCTTTATCTCTAGAGACTTCTTTAAGTTTAAACCACATTTTCAAAGAAAATCTATCCATCTCTAGTGTATGTTTCTCTCCAACTGTTTTATTTATCTTTTTTAATGTAGTTTTTACCATGGGTATGCACGTGACAGACGTACCTTTACAAAATTTATTTTTCTTCATGTGCCGCAGAAAGTATTGTATGGAAGATATTAGCAAGCAAAAAGATATACGTGACAGGAGTTGTAGGCGCAGACATCTACAAAAACCGAAAATTCTGACAAAGTTTTTCAAGGCAACTTCTCTTAATAGGTTTTGGAATAACGTTTACGTAACTTTCTTAATTCAAGCCATAATTTAATTCAACACATGTAACTTGACCAATTTTTTGTAGAGTTTTTATGAATTACGAGGAAACAAAAAAAGCTCGTGACTAAAACATATATTACTTCGAATCCAGCTTTTGTATTATTGCTTTAAAAAAAAAAAGAAGGTATTCAAATATGGATTCAATGGTTCCCAGAGGATGTGGACTACTTTGACTTGAAATTGATTCAGATTTGCTATTTCAAAAAAATTGATATGGTTGAGTTTCAAAGTCAATCAATTTCACATTACTTAAAACGAGATCAGTTCTAACTCAAAAACTCTGGCCTTTAATGTTCTTTGTGAGGATTTTGGCTAGAACCTATGGCTTCAAATTTCTCATGAAAATTTGGTGTACCTTAATTTCCTTAGCACCTTGACTACTTAAATGAGCATTAACAGTTATCCATGTTATGTTACTTCAATTAATTCAACGTTGGACATTATTCATATAACAAATCATTCATAGCTCCTTTCACTTTTTAAAATATGCCTAATTTACGAGTATTATTTTTAATAAGGCGAAATGCCTCAACAATGAGGATGCTGAATGATCGTTTTGGCGTCGTGCTCAAGAAGTTGGTTTTTGTCCATGCACTACGTGGAAAATTGTGCAGAAAGAATTAACGGTCTTATAACATCCATTCAGCACATAACCTAGTTGCAACTCATGATTTAGAGGGCTTTTGGTTTCAACAAGATGGCTAACAATATGCCATACAATACGTCAAACCATCTATATATTGTAGCAATTGCTTGATGGTCGAATTTGATCGAAAAATGGTAATATCGATTGGCCACCTCACTCTTGCGACATCACACTTTTCGAATAGTTTCTATGGGGTCATGTCAAGGAATAGTTTATGCAGACAAACCAGCAGCGATTGAGAAGTTAGAGGCTAATATAACACGTGCTATCGGTAAGATTTTTCCCCAAATTCTGGAGAATTTGGCCAAAAATTGGACAGAATGGACGGCATTTTTTAAAAATGAAATGTTTTGCCCATTAGGTGGTTAACATTTGTGGCCATTCCTATGGATGTGCCCATATACGAACTCCAAACGCTTCGGCTTAGAGGCCGATTTACTGACCTGTTGTGAATCATCTCGAAGATTTGAACTATAACCTTTTTTTGCAGTTAAAGCTGTTTATAATACCTTTTCTTGACATATCTGTTCCAACTATATCTCTGTTTTCCGACTTCAATAGATTCTGTTCTCTGAACAGATGTACTACGAATTTATCGCAGCTTGGCGAAAATAATAAGCTTATATCAGAATTTATCGAATCGTAGCAGAAACTGCAATTCCAATTGGACTTCGATGAGCAGCTTAAATAGTACTGCTTGGATCTAGTTAACTCCGTCTTGACAATTATGTATAGAAGGTGTGACTTTCTGCGAAAATTTTACAAACTGATAAAAACTTTATATATGTACGTTGAAAACTTTCGCGAAAACCTATTTCAGTATGCCCTTTGTGAGGCGTTCAAAAACCGTACAGACCGCATTGAAAGCCATTTCCCAAGCTCTTTAAACATGGCTGCCCAGCGAAAACATGAGCGAACGGCTGGCGAACCAAAAATGCCATTATTTATATATCGCGAAAAACTCCCGAAAAAGCAAATAAGCAAAGAAAAATGCGCGCAAAAGTCAAAAATAACCACGTAAAACAAAACGCAAATAGAGTAGAGCGAAACAAAGGCTGCAAAATATTTATTTCATGATATTTATGCCGCCGCATTGCCGGTTCTATATGCAAGGAGAGCCGAGAGAGTGTGGAGAGAGTGGATAGTGTGGAGAGTGTGGAGAGAGTGTGTTGTGAGAGAGAGAGCGCGCAGGAAGTGGTTCACCGGAAACGACGGCAGCCAAATGACAACAGTTCAATAACCAAAAACTGCAAAACTGCTGCGCATTTTTGTTGTTGTTTGTTTGTCTTTGTTGCTGTTGTTGTTTTTTGTGGCTTCTTATTGTTGTCGTTGTTGTTGCAGCTTAGGTTGTTGTTATTTTAGTTGTAGTTGTATTTGTTTCCGGTGTAGACAAAAGGACAGCAAGGGCAGCAGCAGCAGCAGCAGCACTTTTAGTTAAATTGAGCAACAAACACGTTTGGCAATAAAAATGATGCCATTGCTCCCGCCTTTGGGCCACCTCCGTGCAGCCCGCTTCGAGAAGTACGCCGGAGTGCTACTACGTACAACATACAACAATAACAACTAGTCTGAGCTATGTTATTGCTCTATGGGTAGCTAAGGGAGTCAGTAGCGGCTTGCCGAGTTTTGCACATTCTAACAGATTTATTTCACTCGAAATAGTTTCATTTTAGTTGCATTATTGTTATTGTTGTTGTTTTTGTTGTTACTGGCTGCCGTTTGCCAGAGCAACTGTAAAAAGTTTTTCTATTATTTTCAAATTTAACTTTGCCATTTGTTTGAATTTTATATATGTTGCCCAATGAGTGTGTGTGTGTGTGTGTGTGTGTGTGAGTGTGTGTGAATGAGTGTGTGTGTTTTGTATTGTGTACATTTTGTGACTTTTGCTCAATCTATGTACAGCATTTTATAACTATTCATATGGATTACATTTATCGATAAATTTTACATTTAAATGCACCCACAAGCATGTATTTTATATATATATGTGTGTGTGTGTGTGCACCAGTTCCATAAATACTTCTTAGTACAAAATAAATAAGTTTTAATTGCTCAACTTTGGTAAGATACTTAAAAATATTACAATATTTTATTGCAAATATAACATTGGTATTGACAAACTTAATAGATATATAATTTATAGATTGTGGCATAAATCTCAGAGCTTTTATTTCCAAAAAATATATTGGAATTAAAAGTTATCTTTAAGTAACAGCATATTGAATGTAGGTCTAGCAGCAAGAATGCAAAATTAAAAAAAAAACGAATTCAAAAGAATTAAAACATAGTAAACAGAGTTCAGATGAAAAAGAAGAAGAAGAGAGGGTGAAAGATAATGGGAAGATGATATAAGATGATAAGGAGAACATTAAAGATGATGAAGGTACACGCAAAAATGATTTAAGTTAATTACAGTTCCGACGACCTGCAATCAGCTCTAGCGCTTGGATATTCAAAATGTACAGAGGTCTTTGCGAAGATTAACTATGGATTATTAGAAGTGTTCACTGTAGCTACACTTCTTAAGATTTAAGGTAAATCGACAAATCACCCGTTAATTTAAAAGCCTACCAGTTTGTTAAGACTCACAATTCGTTTTCATGATTATAGAATGTTTTCAATGAGAAAACTAATTAATTTAAATTTAATTTAGTTTGCTAATATCAGCAAAAAGAATTCAAACTGCAAAAAAAAAAACCAAAAATTAATTCAGAAGAATAAATACAAGTAGACAGAGTTCAGATGAAGAGATGATAAGTGCTAGAAGAAAAAGGGATGATGATAAATGATGAAAGTTGATGAAAGTTAATGGAAGATAAAGAGAAGATGATGAAAGATGATAAGGAGATAATGCTAGTTTAATACAAGATAATGGAAAAATTATGAAAGACGGTAAAGAGGTAATGAGAGTTTAATAAAATTTCGACGACTCTTAGCTAATCTATTGAATCAATACCAGATAGCTGACAATCATAGTGGTTCTATACGAACCCTAATGCTTGAAAACGCAAATTGTGTGGAGCATTGTGAGAAGATTGGAAAGACAAATCCTTTAGAGAAGAATCACTTTCTAAGATGTACGGTAAATCGGCAAAGTACCCATCAATTCTAAAGCATACCTGGCTAAGCCCAGCAAATCGTTCATCTTAGATTGTAAAGAAGCTTAAAAAGTATTGTATAGGGAAACGCTCATCTGAAAGTTTGCACCTTTCTAGCTTTACGTTGAATGAAATGCAATAGCTTCTATAAAGATACTTATTCTGCATCCGCTTTTAAATTCTACTTTCAAAGCTTGTGATTGTTAAAATGGGTCACATAGACCATTTCATATGCTCCTTAATTTTGCTTTAATTCCCGTCACATAGCATTAGAAGTACATCTTTCTACTTTTGCCCCAAATTCTGAGTTATTAGCTACACTATGCTACAAGTAATGCACGGCATAAAGCAGTTCTAGTTCTTAGACAGTTGCCACGCGGTTGTCAAGTTGTTCATATCCAAATCCATGTCGCCCGCTTGCGCCCTTTTGTTCATTTAATGCTGGGTCTAAAGCAAACACAGACAAAACGTGGCCAAATTACTGCCGGTTCGTGTTGCTGTTGGTGTCAGTGTTGCCACCTTGTTGTTACTCATACACACACACGCAGTCACATGCATACAAGAAAAAACATTGCCGCACAAACAGTTGCAAATGTTGCATTTGCATGCATGGCCGCTTTCCCGTTTGGCCGTTGCTCTCGCTGTTCCCACTCTATGCATTTTCCTTGCTGAGTTGCCGCTGCTATTTAGACAAGTGACATATGTGTCACACACATACACACACACACACTCCCACACACATGCACGCTGTGGTACATGCAAAATTGTGTGTCAAAAAGGAAAGCAGCATCGTCCAGAGTCAAACAGATAGCAACACCTGCGGCCATGACGATAGGAAAGAAGATGGCGACGCGCCACCGACGAGTTGGCCGTGTGCAAATTGCAGGAAACCGGGCAACGACGTACAGAGAGCACATGCAAACAAACATACGTACAGAGCAAACAAACTAAACAACAAACTGTGCACAGTTACATTTTTTTCAGTGTGGCAGCGCGCTTTGTTTTTGACACAGTTCACAGAACTGGCAAGCGCCATTTTTTTTTGTTTTAAGTTGCAATTAAACATGCAGTCTGCAGCATGACTGAGTCCAAAAGAGCCACGTCAAACTGCAATGGCAATGACGAGATCTCCAGCTCACCGGCAGCACCGCCCTTGCCTCCAAAAGCTGGTACAGTCAGCCAACCCGGAGAACATTGCTCATCAGTGTGGTGCCCAATTTGAGTGTGAAAAGTGTGTGCTTACAAAATATTGAATAAAGCAAAAGTAGTTAACGTTGAAAATTCGTTCAAAATAATAGAATGAGCGAATAAATTGAATGTACTTGTTTAAAATACAAAGAGGAAACTGCGCAGAAGACAATGTGATATCGATAAAAGTTACAGAAAAACATAGTTAATTAAAAGTCTTCTCGATAGTGGAAAAAGAAAACACAGTCTTTTATATTATACATACTTGATGGATAAGAAAAGCTGCAAATCTTTAGATAATGGATGTTATTCAGTCCTTGTAAGAATTGCGTATCAGGTAACTGCAGAATGCTGAGTTCACTGCTGACTTATCTGTATGTTGATAGTTAAGGGTGTCTATTGACACTCCTCCTTAAGCCAACAAATCCCTACGGTCAATCATACTTGCAGTAACGTGGTGAGGCGCTGGAGCTACCAACTAAACAACCTTCTCTACTGGGAAGTCAGTAAATATTTTCTCCGAACTCGTGCACGGCCTTCATTTTCCTGTAATGGAGTTACAGATATATCTTCACGGGGTACCCACACTTTTGGAAAGCCCAGAGTTGGCAACTGAAACTTAGGAAGAAAGAAGCTAATGAGAATAGCACTTGTTAATGGAACCAAGACCTTTTGCTGAGTGTTCAATGAAAGCTTCGGGTAGGGGATTAATAATCCACGAGATCATAATCTCAGAGTGGTCACGCGGCGGTGTAGATTGATACGAGGCTGGTTAATTGCTGTACAAGCTTTCGCACGAAAGCGGCGGGAGCGCTTGGCTGGTGTACAAGAACTAGGCGCAAGCTAAGGTCACTGCTTCATATGCGCCTAATAAGCCTGAAGGATAAGCTCTTATGTGGACGCTGGTCCCAGCGTAATAGGCTTACATACAGTACCAGTATCTGACCTGGATTGCAAAATGGTCGTATGACCTTCAATAAGAGTCAGCACGCTGAGAATACATCGACCGCAATCGATGAGAATATGTCGGCCTCTACCCATGGGGGAGAGGACGAACTGAACTGTTCTTAACTGTCCACAATCCAGAATCATCTAGGAGCTGTGAAGTTATTAAAGCTGTGAACGGTAAACAACATGCTACATAAAAAACAACATATTCTTAACGATAACTTAAAAAAAAAGGTCAACTTTTAAATAGTGGGTATAATATCCTATCTAAATGGCTTCTTGGACTTGTCTCGTTTTCTATATTAAAGAAACTGCTTATTTTGGGCAGTTACACTGGCATAATGCTACTTACATAATGATACAGACAAATGTCTGCATTTTTGTACCAATGCTTTGGCACTTTAAGCCCATGCTATGGTTAGAGAGGGGAAATGCGCGGCGATACTTTAAACTTTACACCACACGAAACTTCCAAACTACCTGCGCAATATGATTTCCAGCTACCTCTCTGACAGGCTACTGGAATACAACATAGATCAGGCTAAAAGTGGTACAAGGCTTCATTAGGTGTGACACTGTGTTCGGTGGTGAAAACAGCTACTAAAAGCAATGGTGAGCAGATGAGTGCAGAACCCACAACTCGTAACAAGTTCGAAAAAAAGTGTGTCGACTTCCAGGTTGAAGACATCAATCAAAAATTTGGGCATAATGCTAGAAATAGTCGCGTCAATGGCAGCAAGGTAGGCTAGGTGGAATTCTTCAACTAAATTTAGATGGACGTACAGGATTATCCCGAAACAGGATGTTTGTATAGGACGACGTGGAGAACAGAAGCGCTATTAACTATCACATTTCATGTTTAGATAAAGGCATGAACGCAGAGCACATTCGTGAATGTCCAAGATATAGAACTCAAGTAGGATCAAAACCTGCTCCGGAGGAGCTAATCGGAACGAATATTTCAATATACGCACACATAATGATTTACGAAGAAGCGAAGAGTGTTTGGAAAAAAAAGTGCAGTGATGGAAGGGAGGAAAACAAACTGGAAGGACGTGAATTAATCGCTAGTTGCATCCAAAAGGATCTGATGAGATGCGATACGCTTTTAGGTCTTCCCGCTTGTGGTGGAATGCATTGCCAGGAATCGAGCCAGCTTGTGTTACGGTTATTAATGTCTATCTTAGACTTTCATACCCAATAGCGTTACCATGACACCAAAAATATTTATAGTCACACTAAACACATATGTAAATAAAATGTTCTTTGAGCCCTAGGAAGCGCTCATGGGCATAACTTTATAAATTTTAACTCAATTTCTTTAATATAAATCCTTCACGGTTGAATGTTTCCGCCTGTTTTGAATTTCCAGCATTTTAAGTTCCCGTGTTTGAGTTATCATTGTTGAAAAAGAATCCGGACAAATTAGAGTTTAGCAGTACCTTCACATGTTCAGACCAAATCCTGTCAAGTTCATCCAAGTTATTGACAATGTTCTGGAGATCGTGCTCTAAGTTCACCTCAAGGTCAGCCAGGTATTTAGCATAGTTCCGTAGTTCCTTCTCAGCTGCAGCAATCGTTTTAATGATGGCTGCGCTTTGATGGATCACAATGCCTTGCGACATTTCCTGCTTTGGCTGTAGTTCACACATTTTTTGAATAATCGAAAAAGCTAACAAACCAAACTTTAAAAATATGTACAAATAATTTTGAATTTTGTACAGAAATTTATTGTTTTCTTTCTTATGTAAAATTATTTAAAATGTTTTACAAATGTCAAGGATTACTTGATTAAAATACTTCCGGAGCCATGAAAGCAAACCGTCTAAAAGTCAAATGTTTGCCGGAAACGGAAGCCAGTCACAACTTGTCCACATGTGCGGCCGTCTTTGCCATCAATTTTTGTCGCGTATCTAGACTAAATTCTTTTGTTTATCGTATAGTTTCTAGGAGCATATTGACGTCACATCTTTAATGTCCTATGTTCACCTTTGAGAGGAGAAAAGAATAAGATAGAATAATAGTGTAAACTAAAATATAAGGTAAAATAGAAGGCTTAAGGCTTTTGAATGTAATTCAATGTGATTTGTAAAGGCATCTTGAACTTTTTAACTAAAAGTCATGTTTTCATTCTCCTGCAGACGCTGCTAATACAGCATAGACAAGCGTAATAGCATCAGAGCGTAGCACCGGAATGCCGAGGGTAACGTAACATTTTCGTCACGGCATACGATTCGGTTTTATCCACAAGGTGCGGCTATAGACGTTTCAGATGAACACTCGTTCATATCATTCATATTTATTCAGAAAAAATGCATAGTCAACCATTGTCCAAACTACTATTTGTGCAAATAAGTAAAAATTGGCCTGGTCAGATGGTACTATTGCCACAATAATGAAAGTTGCTCAACCTTAAACTGAAATTTCATTTCATTTCACAATTTAATGAAGCTTTATTTACAGCAAATTTATTTTATCTTATGCTACACATAAGGACATCAATTATATCTTTCTGAAAAAATCTTACATTAAAATTAAACTGCATTTGAATATTTCTTATGTAACTTTAAAGCACAACAAGTGTCGATCAATACACAATGTCATAAAATATTACACATATATTAACAATAAAACCTGTAAGGAGTCTAAAGGCAACCACAATAAAAACCACAGGAGAAGCTTGTGTTTGCTCAAACACACACATATACACTTACACATCCATATAAAATATAAATGAAATTGTTAAAGTTTTCCAAACAATTACAAAATGCATGAAATATGTCAAATAAAAATGCCATGCCACAAACACAAATACACAGAGTTGCACTTACACACGCACACATACATATGTACATTTTGATATGCCCTTTGGCATTGTGTATATGTATTTGTATTGAATAATATGTAAATTTTTTGTGCTTTTTCATGAATAACTCGCTCTGTCAGCTGTCAATTGCCAACAGTGCTGCTTATAATTATGTTCACACTTGTTAATTTTCATGAGGCAGGACCTACAAAATGGTGGCAAAGTGGCTGTATATCGGTAAAGTCGAGTCTGTCTCAAAAGCGAAATCGGTTTCTCCATATAAGCCAGTGCACTAAGTCTCCAAACCAGAGTTGCGCAACACCAAACGCCTGTAACAGGCTGCACAATCGACTCAATCGTTTCTATTACTACGAATGAGGTGCTTTTGCAAACCGAGTGCTTAAGCTGGCTATGGCGCTGCATCTAGAGGAGTTTGTCTCCCTCATTACTTTTCCTGACCACCGGAAGCGGCAGTGGCTGATGCTGCTCCACAAACCTGGCAACCCTTTCACACAGACAGTCTAACTGAAGCGTAGATGTACCCATCGCTTTTCACGAATATCAGCATGTGGCTAGGACTACGTCATGGTGAAGTTAACTTATACTTGACACACCTTCTGAGTGGCCACGGGACGTTCAGAAACTATCTATCCAGCGCCAGCTGCTCATGGTGTGGAGATGGCGCTGCAGAAGACGCACAACATGTACTCTTTGTATTTCGCGATTGGAGACGTGAGATGGAGGAAAATGCTGGTAAGCCAAGCAGCGCGGAAAACTTCATAGACCTCAGTGGGCGGGCTGCTGAGGAAGAGTCGTATTGGCGAATAAACATTGCCTTGTGGAGGTCCTGTGAAGCACTGATTTGCGGTCGTACCGTAGAAACGCGGAACTGTTTATTTTGTTCCCTTTTCAAAATGGGGCTGCTACTTTGCGTCTTAATGATAGGCTTCTAAGGTATGCCAACAGGTGGCAATAATTATGTTGGGAACGTGCCCATTACGATGCGAATTCAGATAGCCATAAAATAGTTTTTAAACTGCCTTTCGTTCTAAGTTTACAACAAAAACCCAGAAAATGCATATAGTGTTAATATTTTAGCGCTATTAATTAGCCTAAAATACAAACTGTTTGTTGATTGGTTTGAAGAAGTTATGCCGTTTAGGCTTAGACGCTTTTGGCCAAGTTGCTTTCTGCATGAACAAGTAAGTGCAAGTAGTGTATGTATGTGTGTCAGGCGTTAATAAATATTTCGGCAGCAAAACCCGCAAAACCGTGTTTGTGAGTGTATGTGTGTGCCTGTGTCAGTGTGCCTTTTGTTACTAATTAATTTATATCAACATTTCAATGTTAAGACAAACAAAACAATCAGCTTAATGTCGTCGAAGCACACCAACACATACATACCTATATATGACATACATATAGCATATAGTGTATGTGACGAGGGCTGTTTGTAGAATACGCTGTTGACTTAAGCAGCAAGGCGCACAGTTTTTGGTTAAACCCGCGTTGGCACAGACTGTGATTGCAATCAAAGGATTAACAGCCTCAGAGCTGCGGCTTTTACTATTTTCAAAAAGATGGCGCTGCCTAGACCAGGGGCAGGGACCAGAGCGGGTTAAGGGCGGCACTGGAGCAGCCCGTCAGCGCTCTACTGTTTATCTTTGGCATGAAGCTTTCTTAGACTGTTAGAGCCACTTGGCCTTGCAACCGGCTCAGCTTATTGTTGTTATTGTTGGCAGAGCTGTTTGTACACGGCTACGGCGTCTGATGGTTCCGGCGTGCCCTGCCAGTCGCCTTGTTTAACTTGGCGCTTTGCCTGTGTTCCGGCCACAAAAAGTTTTGTCACACATGACAAGGAGCTGGGCAAGCTTGCTGAGCATGAGTTTGAGCAGGAGTCAAGCGAGATGTAAAGTTTGAAGAGGGTTTTGCACTCATTGGGTGCGCGCGTGTGAGTGCTTACCCAAAATCATAAATTAAATTATAGTTTTATGTTCACGCACAAATCGATCATAAAATAATAATTACGAAGCCAACTTCAAAACTAAGCCAAGATAGAGAAAGAGAGCGAACAAAAGTTAGAGCAGCTCAAAGTGAGACAAACACACGACGATTAAAAGCTTAATTATCCCATTGCGACACTTCATTAGTTTCAACGTGCAAGAGCTAACACTCTCTCCCACACACACACACACACACACGCAGCCACGCACACATATCGAGTGCTGCGACGACAGGGACAGCCGCATATAAGCATGGCAACTTCCGTTTCCGGCGCCGCAAGTTTTTGGTCTGCGCTTGCTACGTTTATTGCAATTAATTTTCTTGAGTTCAGTTTTAGTTTTAAGTGCTCTCAGAGCGCGTGTGTTTGTGTATGTGTGTGCCGCTTTATGTGTAACTATAAGCGTTTGTGTGTTAGACTGGCTAATAAGCTATGGCCAGGCCTTAGATTGCCTCAAAGGTATGTGCGGCAGCGGCAGTTCATTGCCCACGTGGACGCTTCATTTCCGAGCTCATTGCTCAATTAAATTTCAAAGCACACTCTTCTTTTTTAAAGATATTCTCCACTGCCTGTTGTTGCTTCTATGGCCTCGATATTGGCTCGGGGTTTTCGCTGCCATATTGTATAGATATTTCCGTTGCCTGGCAAAATGTAGCTTATTTTGTTTGCAGCTTTCCATAGATTCAATTTGAAATTTTCTTCTATACATTAAATTAAATTACGTGCTGAAAAAGCAGCAGCTGAATGAAAAGCAGTTGATGATAAAGAAGAAAATGCCAAGCCAAGGTAACAATAATGTTGCTGCCTCTGTCCCACAAAATCACATAACAATGAAAATGGGCAAATAAAAGCCAACAACAACAGCAACAAGGAGACGCAGTGCCAGGGCGCCAGAATTGACAATTGACAAAGACCATTGTCAAGATACTTATGTATAAGCGAGTCAGGAAATCAGCTAAAGTGCTTAGACTTTTTAAATCAGTCAATTAGGCGCTGTGTAGCTTTGGGGCTTGGAAATATGCCCACAATTGAATACCAATCCGGCTCATTCAAAACCAACACAAAAACCACATAAATTATGCGCTTTATGGCAGCAGCAGTAGTAGCGGCAGCGAGAGAAGTTGACTTTTTGCATTGAACCTGCCACATAAATCAAAATGCTAGCTGCACTCCAACTGCTCTCTGCAGCTTGGTGGCACCACTCGATGTTGCACCCCGAGTTTAAACTCACGTAGCCCGACGCACGTTCTGCCTGTCGACGTTCACTGCACAAAATTTGGCACGTGTGATAAACTAGAACTCTTTGTGGGTGGCTTCAAGGAGTTATGCACTGAGCAAAACCGGCTACTCACAAAAACTGACTTTTAGTTTCAATGAGAATAAATCGATAGTTTTTGTATAATATATAGTTAACTAACTTTAACTTTGCTGTCTCGCTTTATCACTTGGATGTGTGTCTTCCAATTTTGGCGTCTCCTACATCTCCTCTCCTTGGCGAGCAGCAGTGCGCCAAACACTGCTTCAGATGTGTATAAAGGAGTATTATTAACTTTAAAAAACTATTTAACTATAAAAAATTTGACTAACAATTTGACTATATGCAACTCAACTAAAGGAAGCAGTTTCATATAACTTTTGGTTTTGTTGAAATTGACAAAATACAACAAGCATTCTCTCTCACATGTCATGAATTGACACCATCTAGATTGCTCTAGTGTGAAAGCAACAACAAGCAATAGCCTCCTTAAACATACATGCTCTTCTTTTCGCACTCCCATGCTTAACACCATCCAAGCATAACACCATTCTAGTGTAACACCACCCGAGCGTAACAACAGGTGTTTTTGTTGGATTTGATTTTATCACCAAGTCGCGCCAGTAAATGTTTCACCTTAAAGAGCTTATGTCACTTGTTCCTTTCTGCATTTTGACTTTAAATTTGTACACTTTCTCTCAGTGTAGGTATCTAGAAAACTTTTTAGCTGGTGTTTTGGCTTATCTGCTGGCACATGTAGTTGACCTTGTGGCTAGCCAAACTCTGTGCCTGGGCTGTTATTTGAGAATTAAAAGAAACTATTAGCTGGGACTAAAAATCAAATTACTGGAATTTAAAGTTGGTCCTTGGTTCTGAGAGTGTATGTGCTTAAGCCATTTGGTATCGATTTTTTTGTTAAACAGTTTTCAAAACTTTACTCATACGTGTTCAATTAGTTGGGCAAGAGTTAACAGCCAGAGATACTCTTAAAGAGTACTCTCAAAGTGCGCTGCTGCTGTTGTTGCACTTTAAGCTAAACTGACAATGAGCTAAATCATTTAGTCGCAGCAGCTGCAGTTTGACTGCCACTGCTGCGGCGCCTCCGGGCCAAGTGTAAAACATGACCAAAACACATTGCCTTTAGGTGTGCTTGCACTTACGTCAATTACACGTAACCAGCCCCGGCGATAACCTTTTTAAGCAGCAGCAGGATCTGATGGAGCTGCTACCAAATACTACTCTCGCTGATTGTTTGCCTGCTGTGCGGTGAATGCGTCTAATTAAAGGCCGCGCACGTACAGCATAGATTTCATTTTTGGCAGCCAAGCAGCCCCGGTATCAGCCAAGGACCAAGAAGTACTGGAATGACTGCCAGAAGGACTAATGGTTGCACTCTGACCGCAGCTGCCGCAGTGGTGATGCAGCTTCAACATTATAACACGCTGTTCATAAAATGAAGTGTAGGGCGATGGGAGGGCTATAATTTGCAACTTAAAACTGTTGTTGGACACAGACAGAGAGAAAGAGTGAATGCAGCGTAGTGCTGCTGATGCAGCAGTAATAGCGTCGGCGGCAAAATGGCTGCCACACGCACACAGCTTGGGGCACGGCACTCGGTATTTGAATGTGATTTAATGTGAACGCCAAAGCAAGGATGCCTAAAAATGGTCAGGCGAAATGAGCCATTACAGATATGCAATCAGTGGCGGGTCAACGACACACCCACACACACATCCACACACATGCTACAAAGGGGCTTGTTGTTGTGGCTGCAACCGCGCCCAAAAACCCGCAGCGTTGGCAACGCGTCGACCGCATCGAGTCATTTGTTAACAACCAGAGCGCGGTTTTGTTACACCAAATGCGCGGAAGTATGTAGTCGGATGTGGTTAAGCATACGCCATGTTGGCCATCAAAATGGTTTTTGTTATTGCTGCTGCTGCTGCCCTTTGCCGTTGTTGTTCTTGTTTGCTGCTGTTGTTGTTGTTGTCAGCGCTCTTGTTTTTTCTTGCGTTTTCATTTTCATTAAACAAATGCATGAAATCTATGCAGACGCTGTGTGCAATTTCAAACAGCGCTCGAATATGCCGGCAATAATGCGAAATTTATGGCGCACAAACGTGACACTCCTGCACACAGGACGCAGGACACCCGGCTAACTCTGTGTGTAACGCTCTCATCCTTATCCTTATTCACATTCACATTCCCATTCGAGCTGACCGGAAGTTGCTCATTTTGCGTTTGAATGCGCTGCCCGCCCACCTTGCCCTCCCTTGTCTTTGGGGCGTTCGCGCACTGAGCATGCAGTTTTAATTGTTTTGTCGCTAAAATATGTTGCATACTTTCAGGCTGGCGCTAGAAATGACGCTCAGTTTATGACCAGAGCACAAAAATGTAACAAAAACATGCTCTCACTTTAATTTCATAAAATAAACAAACCCAGCTGACTGGCTGGGGTCTGTGTCTGCCGTCTTTCGTTCGCTTTTTGCTCTCATTTCATTTGCACAGTCTTTTTTTGTCAACCGCAAAGCATTTTCTGTTGTTTCTATATACTCTTTTTTGGAAGGGATATATGCAATTTTTGTAAATGTTCATAGCTGGTTTTTAAAGAGTTTTATATATAACAGATTTTAGATCAGGGATCGGCAACACCAGCACCAGTTAATTTGACATAACTGCCGTCGTTTTCGATCCATGCAGTAGATCCTGAAAGCCATAAATGAAACAGGAATTTGAAGGCAACCGTTGGGAAAAACAAATTTAATCCCCTTGTTGTGATCGATTAAACTTTTTTTCCTCATAGCGTTCCAAATTGTTTACTCAGATGCGAGTAATATGGTTACAAACGACTTTGTGGACTTGTTTATGACTCAACAACGTACTCGCATAGTAGCAGCATGCAACTTTGGGCAGTTATCGAAATTTTTTCGATACCCAAAAGTACTGACTTCCTAATACAAATGTTTCTGCTGTGTGAGTTTGTAATTGTGCTTTCGATCTGCTTTGCGTTCCGTTTTTGTATGTTGACTAATCTTGCTATATCAGCTTAGTTCTATTAAGTTTTCCTAAATTGGGTAAGATGGTTATAAATCTGTAATTAATTTGACTTTTGCTTTAAAAGAAAGTTTAGCTTATAAGCTCAATCAAATTTGATAATATGTTTGGGGGCTATAGAAAGAATCCTTAACAAATGCAACCTGCTGTTATGATATCAACAAAGATATTTAACAAAAAGAATCAAGAATAATCGAGATCATGCCATATACAAATTCTTCATTGAGGAATGTTAACAACAAAGATTCATGGTCAAAGTCTAGTTTAATCGGCGCGAACGAACTTCTCTCTTCTTATTAAAGTCCATATTACGAGAACACGAGCGAGCACAATTTTTCGGACAAAAGGAGGGTGACTGTTGCTATGAAAACGAAGTGTTTTAGCATCAAAATTCAGATTATGATGCGCGATCAAAATAAATAAAGGATTTTATGGAAGCGTCCTTTCATATCGAAGTTGCAAATCTTGAAATTGGAATTCCTTTCAAAGATCGATAGGAATAAGCTTATGTTGAACATAGTAGAGCTGCAAAAATATCGAAATTGGCGTCATTCGATACGTTAGATAGTTCTTCTTCTTAACTGGCCACAACAACCCATTATTTGGTTACGGCCTGATGTAAATACATTCTTTCATTTGAATTGTGGTTTTACGTGGTGGGTTCCAAACCCTACGCACAACCCTTTTAAGGCCTGGGGTGGCTCTTGGGTCTCGAAAAGAACCCAGTGTCATTGTTAGTCGCCTCATATGACAAGCTTGACCTGCTGAGGTAGTACCATTGGTTTAACAAGATTCGATGCTATCGATAGCTTTATCGATTTTTTTTAACTACCTTAGCCGCTTAGCGTTGTTTGAAATAGTAAGACAACAAAACCCTTGAGCTTAGCGTATCTCCTAGTCGGAGTTACTCAACTCCCGTCCTTTGGATCACTGCCCTTCGTTTATACAATTTCACTTACACTGGAATGCAATTGATGATGTTGGCCGCTTTGATGCTGTCCATGTGCAAATATAACACACGATATAAAATTTAACAAAAAATCGACCCATATGCAAATAAATATATAGAGTAGATTTCATGCTTTTATTTGATTGTGATTGTGGTTAAAACACAACAACAACAAAAAAAGAGAAGCCAACAAAGAAATGAAATCGTGGCACGCCCCAGCCGAAAGGCGTTTTTATTGCACGCTCATGGGAAATTTTTTATTTTCCGCAATGGCAGCTGCCAGCTAGTTCCACCTACCGCAGCCGTATCCCTACGGGTTTCTATTAGATTCCCGTGCGCTGTGATTTTTGGCTGGCTTTAACTTTTGTTTCATTTGTGTTTTGTATATTGTACTGCATTTTTGCGTTTTCGAACGCTGATTTATTGTTGCAGTGGCTTTTTATGCGGCTTACTGAGCTAAAAGGGCGTGACAGCAAATGTCGGAACTTCTCTAGCGGAAACTTAACCCATTGCAGTGTGCATTTTGTTAAGCAACAAGTTTGAAATTTTTTGCGAAAATGGCATGAGCAGCAGGAGCTAAGCTATCCTGCTAAGCTACTTATCCTAAGCAGGGGAAACTAGAAAAGAGTTGATGATGTCATTGACCAGCATTGGTGTGCCAGAGCCTCACCCTATACCTGTAGCAATTTAATAATGCTCTGGTAGTAAGCGGGAAGTACCCCTCTAGCTAGCTACACCTCGTTTCTTCTGGTAGCACAGGGTACAGCTTATGATTGCCACTCACTGGGAAATGGCCAGGGTGAACCCTGTCTGCGTGGCACCACGTTGTGGCCCGCTGATTAGCTGCTCTGACCAGGTGCAAGGGTAATGAGCATATGTGCGCGGCAAAAACTCCCCTAGGGCTCTTGGCACGTAACTTAAGACTCACCTCTACTAAAAGATGTAGGAAAAGCTTTGGATAGCAGGCCGGAGCTCATCGGAGCTTAACAATTTTCTGCAAAAGAACCAACACAGACGATAATTTTATCATTGGTTGTACTAAGAGCGATTGTATTTATTGTATTATTGTAGCCCTTGCAGCTTTTGAATGCGACTCAGCCAGGATGGGCCGGTGGATGGTTTTAAAGAAGAGAGACACGACGGTTAGACTCTTAGATTATTATTGAAAATTTTATTTTAGAGGTTATAGAGCGTTTCATCAAGCTGTCACAAGGAGGATCACTCCTGCCAATCGAATGTGTGAAGCAGTCTGGTGCAGGTGGGTTTCGAGTGTTTGTACCAAATTCAATGGGTCGACGTCTTCTACGATCTCTACAACGATTTTGACACAGTCAAGCGAATTAACATCCAGCAATCCCGCGAGATCAGTTGCACATCATCTGCGAATGGACAAAGAGAGCTCTTTAATGCGTCTGTTAAAGAAAGGCGATGAAGGAGTATGCAGTCTCTCCGTTGAAGGAATCAGGCAGATCTTGCACTAAATAACTATGAGTGGGGATTAAAGTAGAAGCGCCATACCGGCCGTAATCAGGTAACGGATTTCCAAAGAAGAAGAAGAGCAATCGATTTTAGTCTTAAAGCTTGTTTCTAAATTTATCATCATAGTATTAGTATATTTTATTATCACTAGTATACGGCTTGTCGTCGACATTCGCCGAATTGATGTACGCTTTCATAAAAGCTCATTACGAAGAAGAGAAATAACTACGTTCGTGTGTACAATGTAGTTTTTTGTTGTTTTTGTCTAACGGATACCGAACATTTATTACTTAAAATCAATTTTTACTATCTAAACCTTTTTAGGTGAAACGTGTATTCGGCAAAACGCAAACATTTTATCTTTCGAATGGTATAGGTTTCACATAAAAAAGTGGCGTTATTGAGAAGTAATCGGTACCACACTTAAATTTTGCTTAGCGTATTTATATATAGACTAGTATTTTCCTTGTCGTCGTAATCCGACGCTTAAATAATTTCATAACAGTTCATTACGAAGAGGAGAGAAAAAAACACGAAATAACAACGTTCGTGTGCACAATGTATTTGTAGTTTGTTGTTGATTTTTTTACCTCAAATCAATTTTTACCCGCTTAAAACGCAACATATCAAGGTGAAATGTATATTCTGCAAACCTCAAGTATTTTATCTTTCGAATGATACAGATCTCATGTAAAAATAATGCGTTATTGCGAATTAATCGTTAAATAATCTAAATTTTTTTTTAGCGTATTTTTATATAGATCTAAATTTGAACGATGACAGCCATGACACGTACATTAACAGTACTTGTAAGACATTTGGAAGTTTTAGTTACATAAATATAGGTATAGAAAATATGCATTTGGCCAAGGCATTATTTTGACCTGATTTCTTTTCAACTTTACTATACGCTGCCAGTGTTTTAGTGCTATTCTCATGTTGTTTCTAATTTTTTAACTACTTCAGTGATTTTTGAAACGCACGTTGTCAACTTTTTGACTTCAATTGCATACTAAGATAAAGTTATTTAAAGTTTTTAATGCCTTATCAAGTTATCATATAAAAAGTATATAATTTATAGTTTGAGTTGGTTTTTTACCCCAGTGCCAAATGTTCAACAAAAATATTTTGGCATAAAAAAATTGTTTAAATTTAATTGGACTAAAATAATGCTACTTTTGTTTTGTGCAGTTCCTCTCATATTCAACTTGTTATGAGTTTAAGTAACGGTTTGAGCGAACCATTCATTTGCAGTACAAAATGGAATCTGCAAGAATTTGGACACCTATGTATACATTATAGGTTTTCAGTGGTGCCTTGAAACGGACTTTTACAATAGAAAACTTTTTTGTATGGTGTCCTTCCCAGGTTGCTTCTTCGCACATCTTTTTGTATATGTATATGGAGAATTAGCTAATCCCTAACAAGACATCCTCACCTTGAAGCATGTATCCGGTTAGCTGCTTCGTGATGGGGATTTAGTCAACTAGAATTCTAAATCCTGGGCACTTATGCAGAATGTTCTGTACGTTCTCGGTCATGTCCAGGCACATCGGACATTGGCTGATGCCTGATCCTTAAGGTGTATACCCTATACACGCCCTGATTTGACATGAACTGCGATTGGTGATAGTTCATCTGTTCGCCACGGCGTCCTACATTCAGTTTGCGGTAAGCCTTAGGGTTCATTTATCTTTATTTAGAATGGCCTGACACGTTGCCTTTAAGGCTTCTCTTCCCAAACTTCGAACGACGTAGATCTCCATCATCTCTCTGGCCAGCAGTTCAATGTTTAACATATGGTTAAGACGAAAGCCGCTTCGTTCGTGATATCCAGATATAAACCTTAGTACATTAAAAAGCTAAGGCCCTGCTATCTTTCTTCTAAGATCGCTCGCCACGTCTCAGATGCTGCATAGAGTGACACAGAGGTTAATACTCTTGCTAGGAGCAAACGTATGCCGACCTTGCTTCCTCCTACATTGGGTAGCATAGGAGTGAGTGAGCCTGGATCCTCGAGACTCTTCGGCTGCTAAGTTCGAGGTAGAGCTTAACTTATTGTCTAGCAAGATTCCCAAGTCTTCGAATTGATTTTTGCCAACTTGCACTTTTATTAACTTCATGTTTTTCAATGTCTTGATGAGTTATGCGTCCAGCACTCATCTGCGCACCGTTGCTATTACCGCATTAATAACCGCTTCCACACTCTTAACTTACTTAGTCACAGCAACATGGGCATCCTCATCTGCAACACAAATAAACAATCCTGTGGCAGTTGGTGTCTGAAAACGCCGTCGCGCATTATAGTACGCCATATGTCCGACCATTGTAATTCTGATATAGTATTATAACACTTTTGACCTGTTCTATGTTGTATTCCAGCAACCTGTCAGCGAAGAAGCTGGAAATCATACTGCGCAGTTAGTTTGGCAGATGTATCTAGTCCAAGGTTTTTAATAGTCTCTTCAAGTGCGCCACATTGAAGGCGCATTAGATCATTAGATTCCTTCTATGGCCTTGGCTTGACCACTGGCCAAAAAGTTTGCTTCTTTTACATAGTTATCGTTACGGGTCCAAGAAGAAAGTACTTACTATTGACCAATTTCCTTATTTATAAACAAAAGTTACAAGATTAGACGAGTAAAAACTCAGCTGACTTCTCAGATAGTGGAATCAGGACTTTAATTGAAATTTTAAGTGGCTTCCCTTTAAACGGTTCCTAAAGGCTTATGTCACGGATACCCCGGACTTGCATTCTTCAGAATTAGGATGAAGGCGTACAACAACTGAACTATGTTGACCTGTGTAATTTATCTATTTAAGTTTTCGATTTTGTTGACTGTCTGCTCGCTTATACTTCTTTTCAAAGCAGAGGAAGCACTAGCTAGCGAACTAACGAAAAAGGGTGAATTACCACTAACAATACTAGAGAAAGAGAGAGACAACTATCCACTCCCGTAAGCCATTCGCAAAGAACGATACGAAGGACTGAAAGTGGGTGAGGGACAGAGAGAGGAAACTAAAAAGCAGCGTGTGCCTGTCACGAGCGTTGGCACCCAAATGGCAAAACTTTTTAATCTCGTTACCTTCAAAAATAATAAAATTAAAGCTTGATGCTGGCACTTTGTTGCTGAGCTATGTAGCTCTTGTGCTCTATCCCGCTCACTCACTCTTTTATGGGTACAGGTGTGCTCAGGTGTGTGTGTGTGTGTGTGTGTGTGTTGGGCGCCAAAGTTGTGCACAATTTCAATACGCCATTTAAACTGATAATTGTTTTGTATAAATCATTTGGCTGTTTGTTGTGTCAACCTCAGTGGCTCACCAAAGCCGCAATGCCCCCGCTAGACACGCTGTTTTCTGCCACAAACGACCTTCGCTGACCAGAAAGTTAATTAAAAAATGTTGGCCAACAACAACAAAAAGAGCAAAAAAGCCGAGCAACTTTTATGTAAGTAGCCGCCAAATAAACTGCAATTCAATTAGGGCCCGGCCCATAAATAACCGCACTCAAACACACGCACAAAGAGGGTCTTTCCGCCCCCCCAATTTAGTCTAAAGGCACATTTAGTTAAATATAAATATTTTTTTAATATGTAGTATTTTTTTGCAACTTTTTTTTATACTTCTCTATAATTTTTTTGTAAACGTTGCGCAGCAGATGGAAAATGAAACAGACAAAGCATTTGCGCTTTTCTGTGGTTTAATCTTTTTATAAATAATAAATAGCGCAAGTTGCTTTTTGCCTTTGACTTGCCACAAACAACAGTTACAACAGCAGTTAGTGCAGGGGCAGCTGGTGGGCGTGGCTGACGCCATTTTTAAATGCTCAGCCGCAAAAGTTTAAGTTGCGTATGGAAATCAAAGAAACAAAACGAAAAAAAATAATGGCAAAGAAAAGTGTAACTGTATACAAATACATGAAAAAGAAGAAGAAAACGCTGAGCGTCTACAGTGGCAAGTTGGCCAAAGTAATTATTTTTAATAATTGACTCGAACTTGTTTGCGGTTTTTCCTGTTTGCCATGTTTTTCCTCTCGTTTTTGCCCTAAAATCTTGAACTTTGAACTAATTTGCGAAAGTTTTTCGGCTTGGCTTTAACAGCTGTACTTCTGTTTTTCTTGTCGTCCTTGCGCTCCTGCTATCGTTTGCTTTAAATAATTAAATTTATTGGCCTAGGCGAAACGGCATTTTTGATTAACTTCATTTCAGCCAACTTTAAGGCAGCGCTTTTTTGGCTTTAATGCCAAAATTCAGCCAAATAACTTTGATTTTAATTTAATTAAAGCAAACATGGCGTATAATTAATTTGCAATTTTTAGACAAATACAATTTTATGCCAATGTTGCGGCATTTGTTTTGTTTGCATTTTAAATATAAAAACAGCTCAGAGCCATTCAAATAAAAAACAACTTCCAAAACAGCGAGTCAATAATTTGCACAAATTTAGTCGGTCAATAAGTTTTGCGTAATTAATGGATTGTTTAGTAATTAAAACAGTTTAGTCAATAGTTTAGTCGCCATTTAGTAGTTAGCAACAGTTAAACAATTTTCCAAAGCATATTTAGGCGGGCCACTGACCAAAGCAAACAAAGTCAACTAAAGCGAGTTCACTCGATTTAACCCGGCCCAAGGGTCAAAGCACTGCCGTCGCGTAGTGTCAAAGGACACTAAATATTTGCACAGTAAAGGCGTTAAACGTGCTGCAGTATTTAGACAAGTTTCAATAGAACTACGCTACTCGTTTTTTCATTCATCGTTTCATCTTTCAATGACTTCTATAGTTTATATGTTTGATAAGAAATCTTGATATTTTAAGTAACTACGAAAGAAAAGTCAGTGACCTTTTTGGATTTTCCCACAAGTAAGCAGATCTGTAAAGAAACTCCCGATGTCTAGTCCTTGTCTATTGTTTCTTTTCATAATAGTGGAAGAACTTAACAGCAGGAGCGCTAGATGTGTGAACAGTGTGTGCCAAACAACAGAGGAAGAACTTAACAGGAGCAGCAAAGCAGCAGTAGAATCATCAATAAACTTATTTCAACAGTTCGAAAGAGAGGTAGCAGCAGCGGTATAGTAACAGAGATATAACAGTGGACGAAATTAACAGCAGCAGCGAGGAAGCAGCAGCAGTGTAAAGCAACAGAAAACTATTGAACAACAGAGAAATAACTTAAAAGTGGCGGCAGGACAGCAGTAGAAACATCAATAAACAAATAATAGCAGATCGAAAGAGAGGAATCAGCAGTAAAAGAGAGAATACTCATGTAGCAGTGGAAAAACTTAAGAGAAACTGCAGAAGAAGTGTTAACAGCAGATAAGCAGCAAGCTGTGCTGAGCAAGAGAGAACTATCAAAAATCAGAGGAAGAACTTAACAGCAGCAGCAGAAGAGCTATTAGGAAGAACTTAACAGAAGGACCGGAAGAAGTGTTAACAGCAGAGCAGCAGCGAGAAAACAACAACAGCGCTGAGAAAGAGAGAACTCTCAAATAACAGAGGAGGAACTTAGGTAGCAGCAGGACAGCAGAAGAAACTTCAAGATTCAACATTCATTCCTAACTATTATTCAAATATTTCAATTTAAGTCGAGTCGCCGTGCTGCAAGTGAAACTTATATATTAGCGCACAAGTCAGGTTATTTGTTATTACTTCTCAACTACTTTGAAGACGCCAAACTAGACCCTTTGCATCGTAAACGAAAACGATATTAACTTAAACATAAACTTCAGGAATGACAAACTATTGCATTTTCAAACTAAGATTAGCTACTCCCACAGTGGGTAATAGCTACCAAGACATTATGTTTGATAACATTCAAAGTTGAAATTCATCACAACTTTATGAGATTTGGTATTTCGTTACAATATCAGAAAAACGATAAAATTGAAAACAAATTATATTATTCGATAGAACCACCATTTTACGTTCAAAACAACCATATTTTAAATAACGCCTTATTCTACGTGCTCGTCCATCTGAGACAGATATAAATCCTTTTTTTCAGGTCACGAAATTCAAATTGACCAAACTCTAAAAAATATATCATTTATAGTCTCTCCGCCATTTCCAACATTTTCTGAAAAAAAGGTTGCCGGATGCGTAGTGAGAATCCTAAATTAACCGAAAAGTTGAGCTCAAGTTTGTTTTATTGATTGCACAGAGGCAATTAACGATACCTAATTGACATTTCTTTCCCAGCGATCGATAATTGTTGCCAAAATTTGATAGCCGTGAAAGAAGAGACAGAATACAAAAATGCACTGAGAGCTGCGAATAGTCTTATAGCCAGCGATCGACACATCTAATCTTTGGGATATCTACTGTCTATTTTTCATTACAATCTTTCAAAGGGATTGGATAGCCAATATTCACTTTATATATTGTATTGTATACGGTTTCGATTGAAGCATTTTGCTTTCATTTTTTTCTGCTAACACAGAAAAAGAACAATTTATTCTATTTTTTTTCCACTGTCCATTTCCATCGGAAGCCATTCACTTTACTGGAAATATCACGCGTGCAAATCATAAATGAGCAATAAATAGCACATTGGCAATACCTCGTTTAACTCATACATACATAAACACACACACACACACATGAACACATTTATTTATATAGAAACCTTAGATTTATATGTAGATGAAGTGGACATGCTCTACAGGGAAGGGCAACAATATAGAGCAAGTTGTTGAACGTGCTCTAAGGTTGGAGCTATGACTTTGAATGTTTGCTTGGCCACTCATCGGTGTTGTTGTAATGGATGTTGTAATGTTCGTTGTTACCGTTGTTGTTGTTGCTTTTAGGTTTGTTGCCGCTTGTTGATAAAATTTAATCATATTACACATATTTCGGTCTTTACGGTCTGTTACCCCACATGGGCATGTCCAAAGGGCAAGCCAAATATATTAACATTGTACACTGTAAAAAAAGAGGCACTTGTTTTTATTTTGAGTACAATTCGTTCTAAAAGTACTTCAATGAGACTAGCTAGGCTTGTAATAAGTTTAAAACAAATGTACTCTCCCTCTGTGCAAAAATTGTTTACCAAAAACGTATGAAGAAAAGAGATAGAAAGTATTCTAGACTATTCGACAAAAAAGCTCTTTCTTTCGGGACCCCATTGAATTGAACGATCAGAGTCTAGTTGTGTTGAAGGATAAAGAAGTTTGTCGGCATACTCAAGTAGTAAACGAAGTACGATAGAAAAAAAGAAAGAGGATATCATCAGTGAAAAACCAAAATAAACGTAGAATTCGAAGTGAAGAAGAAGATGATGTGATTGTAAACATTAGGAATGATAATTTCGGCAACAGATTTGCTTTTGAACATCAACAAAACATAAGACTGCCTGATAGACCTACCATTGATTCAATAGTAGTATCAGGCAAAGAGGTGTATCCATTAAATTTTGGATATGCTCTAATATGCCAAAGAGGTTAAGGTCCTAGTAGCTTAGAAGATCGAAATTGGCCGTTAGCATACTTCTAATTGCCAGTCGTGGATATCATATATATTCCAATTGCTACTGTCGATGTAAGTTCTTTAAAACCATTGATGACCAAGTCTTTAGAAGATTCACAGGATGAGTTATTCCAACCAATTATCTATTCGCAATTTACATTTATAAGTAATACAGGAGTTGCTTATATTTGTTTAGCTGGTAGTATAAAAGTTCTAAACAAACTGGCAGAAGGAAACCAACTAACACTCGAAATTTCTGATTCAAACAATTCACTTCATTTTGTAAGTTTCTTTAAGAAAACCCAAAAGGCTATTTACAGCGCCTCGAAGTGACTGATTCAACTACAGAATTGTCTATATATTTTTCGTTGAGTGTATTTATGTGCACATTCGTACAGACAAGCAAACAAACACCTATACATATATATATATAGAACTCGCTCTGTTTGCAGCGAAATGGCCAAAAATATCCAATTTGAAAATTAATGCCCTCAGGATATTATTCATAAAACTCGTAAAATTGTGTGAGTGTGTAACTGAGTGTTGTTGTTTAAAGTACAGTGTGCTATGCATAAGAAAACAACAACAACAACAACAACTCAAAGCTAAAAGGTTACAAAAAACCAAAGCAAACCGAGCAGCTGATGCACAGTCCATTGGCTGGCCAAAACCCGTCTCCGCCGCCAAAAGCCCCCCTCTTATCCGCGCTGCTGCATATTTATGTATGTAGATTTTTGGCTTTGGAAGCATACATTTCGGCACATTTTGGCCCCTACACACACACACACACACACACACACACACACACACACGCTCAATGTATGCCCCTTGCGCTTTTGTGCGGTAATTGCCCTGCGGTATTTGCCGCGCTCAAGTTCTCCCAGAAAAACCGCAAAACTTTATTGTACGCTATAAATTTAATGCAAAAGCATTTGACTGAGCTCACTGCATACTTACGAACACATACACACATACACACACACACACACACAGAGACAGACCGAAAGGCAGACAGGCTGCAGCGCTACTGCCAGTGTGGCCATAATTCAATTGAAGCCAAATTTCACAAAATGCCAACAAATGAAACCGAAAGTAGAGCTGGCCCAGAGATAAGGCCCACTAAGTGTACCTTGGCTTAAGCTCGAACAATTGGCAGTAGGCATATCTGAAATTTCTGGCAGTTTGTGTGAAATTCTGCTGAAAAACGGCAGTTGAGAAGAAAACAAAAAATTCAAGCGTAGCTAAATAAAAAACATAAAATAAAAACCAAAGCAGTTGCTGCCGGGCACAAAGGCTGTCAAGGTTAAAACGCAGCCCATCACACAGTCAAGCAATCAAGCAGCCAGTTCGTCAGTCAGTCAATCAGTCAGTCAGTCAGTCAGGTCGTCCGTCACTCAGTCAGTTAGTGGGGCATTGAGGCAGTCGTATCAATACGCGCAGCGGTATAAAACGTTTCAGGAAATGATTGCGGAAATTACACTAAAACGCAAGCAGCCGCAAATGTCTCGCCCACACACGCATATACAAAAACACACGCACACACACGCACACACACACACACACACACACACACACACACACACACACGCATGCTGTCTGAGTTAGTGCGTTCCGTGTGTGAGGTACAGTGCAGTCGCGACACAGTGAACTAATTAAAATCAAGGGTGTTCGCAATACCAAGTTTGTTCACTCTATCGATTCGAACATTTAATGATGTGTTTAATTATTTAAAATAATAATGCACAAATCTAGTCGCGATATCCTTTTATTTATTTAAAAAACAAACAAAAACACAATTAATTTCTAATTTTAACATAAAATTGCCTTCATGGGTCATATTTCATATGACATATATGAATATATATCATCGCATAAGCTAACTCATTAAGTCCACAAAATTCATTGTGATCGAAAACCATAACATAAAATTCAATAAATGAAAAAGATAATGCATTACGTTTAAAGTTTTTTTAAAGAATGCTGAAATTTTGGTTTGTTTTTGGTTAAAAACTAGCTTGTTAGACTCTTTAGAGTAGTCAATGTAAAAAATAATTTGTTCACTCTTACGAGTGTTCACATAACCGAGACTCCACTGTATTTTGTACTTTAGTTCAGCCAAATCCCATGCGGCGTATGAGTAATGCAAATATTTTGTTCTGCTTTACTTGTATCTTACGCGTTTTTTGTTGTGTTTGTTGTCGCTTTTGTGCGCATTTTTGTTGCTGTCGCAATTTAGCTAAATAAAAATGTAACATCTTGGCGCTGCTTTTGCCTTATGACGCTCTTAAATGTTTTAGCAACAGCTGCAAAATATATTTAATAAGACTAACGACTTTAATTTGTCTTATGTAACGGCAAATACTAACTCGTTTAAGGTTGAGGTGCAGTTATTCGTATTCGATAAAGATACATATGAAAATTTTTCGAATGATGTAATTTTTGCACTGATGAACTAGCGTTGAAGATGAAATTTCTTATAACGACAAGATAGCTATGAAAGTAGCCAGAGAATAAGTCAAATCGTAGTCTGCACGAACCAATGGGGATTCGGCCACATACTGGGAGCCATCTGAGGCAAGAGTGTTCACTGTTCTCAATACTTCCTGACAGTTTTGTGCCAAATGTTGGGATTGAGCGAAAGTACACCGTGATGTTTCTATCAAAAAAAAGCTGCTGTGATCCGCATACTGAAGTGGGCCAGGCAACCATGTCTGCTATACAAATGGCTCAAAACGAAAAATGAGATTGCTGCTGGTTGGGATCTTGTTGACAATGTCGAATGCCATGATGCATGAGGGAAGATGTGTGAGGTAACTATAGTGAGGTTAAGTGGCATTCAGGCTGCGCTCAGAGCCCTGGAGAAACATTGCAGCTTCAATGAGTGTAAGACAAGACTTAATAGAGTCCGTCTATAGTGGGTTCAAGGGCAATTAAGTGGTAGATAAACTGGCAAACAAAGGCTCCTAAGTCGAACATATCTGTCAGTTCTACAGAATATGTTTCATAGATATCGTTTTATATAGGCCTAATCTGTAAGAAACGCTGAAGGTAATCGACTGCCGCTTATTTTAAACACTTTTTGGGAACCCAATTCAAAGAACATTCTTATTGGCCTAACTTGCAGAGAAAGATTCGACGGAATACTCTCTGTGTCGCTGACCGACCTTTGCAAAAAAATGAATGATTATAGTGGAAAGAGTCACACTTCACATGAGTGAGATGCTTACTCTCTCTTTTCATTCTTTCATAACAACCCGTTTTTCGGGTTACGGCCTGACGTAAATTCATTCTTTCATTGGAATTGTGGTTTGACGTGGTGAGTCCCAAAACCTACGCACAACCGTTAAGGCCTGGGGTAACTCTACTGGTCTCGAATGAACCCAGTGTCATTGTTAGTCGCCTCATACGACAAGCTTTGACCTGCTGAGGTGGTGTTTTTTAACCCGCTCACTACACGGGGATACGTAGATAAATGATAGGATCCGATTATGTTGAATATTGACTGTCACATCATGTCTTCTCTACTTTCATATGCCTATTCTCCATTTAACTCTTTTCTTTTGATATGGCACAATGAGCAATTCCGCCTGAGAGATTATTCAACTTTTTCTAACCCATCACAAATTAAGTCGATTTAATCCACATATTAGGAAGAATCCACACATATTTTTTTAGAGAAACTTGAAAATTACTGCACTTTTAAGTGGTCTTAGCACATCCAAGGGTTCTTATTGCTATTCAAACATCACAAAAAGAAAACGATCTTGGTAATTGGAAATGGATATGGAAACACCAGTTCATAGCTCCATAAATACTATTCGTAAGAAAAGTAGAGTCTTAATTCTGCCAACCTTATTCCTTTACTTTTATCTTCGAGTTCCTAAGTTGCAGCGGTTACAACTTGATTCCATGTTACAAGTTTCTTTTCCATTTACCGAAGCTACTAAGCCTACAGTGCCATCAATATGCTCGTAACTAGCATAAAATCCGCTCACTTGTAAGGATTTTAAACGAATCAACTTCGTATACTCTGCATATTTATGCATGAGGGGCATAAAGACGGCTTTTCAGTGACTTATAGTGTACAGTTAGAGTGCCATAATGACTCTATAATCTAGCGAGAAAAAATGCTCACAAATATAATACATAAATATTTACCTATAAAAATTGTTCAAGCATTTCATGTTTGAACAGCAGTTACTCTATAACACAACAGTGGCAACAAGTGAAAAAAAGCAGCAGTCAATTGAAAAATACTGCACAAAAATTAAATTAAACATTTTTTATGCCACTAGACACACACACTCACACACACTCATACACACACAAACACACACTCACACACACACTCACTCACACACTCACACACACACTCACACACACTCATACACACACACTCACTCACACACTCACACACACACTCACTCACACTCACACACACACTCACTCACACACACACTCACTCACACTCATACACACACATGCTTGACAGGCGCGATGCAAATAAATTTTGTATCGTTGTTGCGCTCTTCCTCTTTCACCCTATTTATGTATATGTACATATGATGCATGTATCGCATGACATATGCATCAAAGCCGTGGGTTTTGGGCTTGAAGCTTGGAAAGCCATAAGCGGAAGGCGGAAAGAACGGGATGTGGTGCACATGGTTGGTGTATAACGGAGCACCACATGCCTGTCGCAGCTGTCAATAAGTGCGCGAAGTTGACGTTAAAAATCAGGCATTAAAATATGCTGTTAAAAATGCACTTCTGCAGTACTGTTCCCCTCGCCTTTGCCGGCTAAGGTACGTTGAACGAGGGTCGTAATGCGATGTAAAGGACAACATAGAAGGACCCGATTTTTAGACTATCACTTTTTTTTCCCTGCAATCCCCGCGAAATATACATTTATTTCTGAAGAAGCTCAGCAGAAAGAAGTCCCTGTGGGTCTTTTGAAGCGTCAATAATTAAATTCCACTATTGCAACTAAACGGGGCCGAAAAAAATGTTTGAAAAACCACTCATAATTAAAAGCGCATTTGAAGAGTTTCTCGAAACAAACCAAAGGAAATTATATTTTTCGTTCCATGATGCAACATTTTCATAAAAAGAAACAAAGGGGACACCGCCCACTGCTAGCTCACCTCGCGCACCACTGTGCCACTCTTGAAGTTGATCGCATTCTTCTTCCTCTTTCCCATCTCTATGAACGTCCCCACAACAGTCCCATTATTTTTCTCCTCTTTCATTTCCACTTACTCACCCATTCCTTTTTCTCTTTCTTATCGTTTCCTTTTTCTCATCTTTCTCTTCCACCCCATCTTCATCTTCTCTGTATAATATTTAAGAAATGTTTCTCTATTGAGGAGCCCAGAATTAATTATTCTTCTGGTAATTTCACTTTACCACTTGAAGAAGATAAACTGGTAGCTTGCCTTTTGAACCTGAGTGCTTTGGAGTGATCATTGTACCAATTGTGAGAGACCGGTACCGAAATACCCCACTTCACATAGGGGCAGTGAAAAAGCATTTCCTTTTCTACCAAATGTAGAATTTTATACACAACGAGATACCACGTGCATTTTAATGAACCGTAGTCACCACTACGAGTAGCCCTTAATCTAGAAATTGACTTTGTTAGATTCTTTGAATCTCTGGTGGCTCTATGCTTCATCAACGATAAAGCTACACTGTACACTCTCAATAGGATTGCAAAAAATCAGCTTCAAATACTAGTTTATTCTCAGTGTCAATAATCGATGTCAACGTATTTTTCTTAGAAGCTCTCAAAAGCTGAATGATCCGTAGTTTGGGCCAAATATCTATGAATCTTTCGTTATTCGCTTTTCATAAGGCAATGTCAGTTGATAAACCAGAATGAGTTCTTTGACTTTCATCACCTAAATCAACAACAATCTAGTTCTATTGCATTTATTTCTCGTAATTGACATCTTGAACTCTTAACTTAAAGGGTAAAAGTGGTACTAAATGATGTGTTTAATGTTGTCACCATGTGCATAACCTCAAAAGTAGTAAAAAACGTCGTTTTTCGGATACATATACCCAAATGTTCTGACATGATAGGTCAATTCTGACTCCAAATTCGTATTCTACGCAGCAAATTACTTCGCAATTGACCCTTAGCTTTCGAACAACTAGACCATATTGACCTGTGCTATCAATATAAGGACAGCAGTATTGCGAAAGTTTGTACTTATGCGCAAATCAATATTTTTTGACGAACTCATTGGGCAACCCTCGTTGGTATATTATATTCTTCTTGTTTTTGTTAATGCGCCTGCATAAGCCACAGCTGCCATTTTGTTGCTGCTGTCGACTGCATTTGGTCTGACATTAAATTATGAAATGCATTTGCTCGGCAGTTGTTGTAGTTGTTGTTGTAGTTGTTGTTGTCGTTGTTGCTTAATAAAAACAACATTGCAACATTGTATCAATGCAGCACTTGACTTTAAGTATGCTGCAACAAACACAAACTTGGCATAAAATTCAATTGCCATTTGGAGTGTGTTTTGGATAAGGGGCGTTATAGTCGCATCTTTGCATAGCATCTTTGTGCAACTTCATTTTGGGAAAACTTTTTAAATAGTTGCACAAACTGCAAAAGCGCTTTCAATTTTATGCTGGCCAAAAAAGGATTTACAAGCTTACAACGCTTGCCACCAAATCCATTGCTATTTCCATTTCCATTTGCCGTCGCCAATGGAGTTCGTTTCGATTTCGATTTGGCACACAAAGTACACAAAAGTTTTATGAAAGAAAATGAAATGAAAATCCCAAAAGTGAGAGCGTGAGTGGATTTTGGGCGACTGGGCGTATGCGCAATGCGAGTATTGGCCCAATGTAAGCAAATATTGTTGGAAATAGTTTGGCAAGTCTTCGTGGTAACAATTAAATGCATTGGGCCAGAGCAAAAGACTAACTGCATAGCTTTACAATGCCCATCAATTTGCACTAATTTCTAGAGATGGTAAGTTTATTAGTTTCCTCATACAGTTCATTGTAAGAGTGACAGGGCCGATGATTCGAAAGAACTGAAACGCACAACGTGAAGCTCTGGGCGGGCTTCCAACTAATTCAAAATTTCTGTTAAGTTTATTTGTAATATTAGATAATTTCTTTTGATTCTAATACGAATTAGCATAAATAAGACTCGGCACACTAAAGTTTCTTCCAGTAATCTTAGGACGCAAGCGCTTAGAAATGTTTTGAAGGCGGCCGTGTTGCAACTTACACGCATAATACTCTCTACGCTCGGATTTAAGATTTGAAACAGAGGATGTGAGGCTCGTTAAAAAGGATCTATAATTGAAACACTATACACTAACACACCGTTAATAAACAGAAGAAGTACTCAGCCGTTTCCTATTCTTCTTGTCCACATAGCTACTGCGAATTCAAGGGACTTTTTCAATATGGATTATCGGCCACATTACGAGGGATAATTATGATGTCCATATGATATTTATTTTCAGAATTTATTGATATTTCACCATGAAGAGGTTTTTCCAGAAAATAGCTAAAAAATTGTGTAAATTCCTGTTAAACATTGTTGGATGTGGAAATATGCGTGAACCGCAATCATTCGTTCAAGTACGACACATTGTGGAATATTTTGAAGAGATATTTTGATATCAACGCTACAAAACACATCTTTTTAAAAATTTAAGCTGACGTTCGTTTGGGTAGAGAATTTTGTCTGTGGAACGGCTCCAAATTGATTATCTCCTTGAGTTGGCCTCTGAGATCTCGTGATCTGATTCAGCACAATGGAACCATCTGTACGTCATCTATACGCCATCTATACTTAAGAGAACATTTCTTAAGCTGTTGGAAAGTACTATTTATTTTACTATATTAAAATTTCTCCGTTACATGCGATTTGAAGAAGTTTGAAGGAGTATATTATTTCTTACTTTAGTCGACTGATGCGCTGGTAGCGAAAAAACAAATGTTATTTACGAAATACTGCTTGATATTCTCGAGGGAGTGCTTGAAAATTGTCAGTTATTTATTCTTTAGTGTATACGAAACCCATCTTTTGCCTTGAACGATAGTTTACCATTAATTTCAATATGAATATATTGAGATGAAACACACTTGCATTTCATTGACAAATAGTTGTATGTTTGCATGTACGGCTTGTTTTTCGCGTCGTCTGACATGCGACATGCTGTTGTCATGTTCTAATCAATGGAAACTGTTGCGTATACGCAGCGTGTGACAGACTGTTTATGCGTTTTTTTTGCCTTAAATTGACAACTGTTGATGTCGTGGCAACAACATTTTTGTTGTTGTTGTGCTTATAGTTGTAGCTGCTGTCTGATTGAATTTTGATTGTTGCGTACTTTTGCATAAATTGCAATGCAGTTGGCAACTCAACGTTGCATTCAGCAGCAATTACCGCGACAAGTTGTCAGCGCTGTTGCAGCATCCGCTGCTGTTGGTGCTGCTGCCACTGCCATTGTCATGTGCAACTTTATTTTAGCCCTGCTGATAAATCTAATCAGTGTCTAGTTGCATGTTGCCAACTTCTTCGCTGTGGTAGCAACTTTTGTGCGCAGCGCGGCCGCCATGCAAGATTAAACCGCTGCGGGCAGCTGGCAGCCCCTAAAGGCGCCCTTTTGAAGCCGTTCCGTGCCTTGGTACCGGCTCAACCTGTGCAAATACCTTAAAGGTTAACGTTACGCAAAAGTTTTGCGCGTTAAGCAGCTACGTTACGTTGTTCGTGGAACTTGTCAGCCGCGTTGACTGGCGTCAAAACTTTTACTTACTTTAATTTGTATTCATTTTATTTTTATTTTTTTCTGTTTGCCTTTTGTACGCGTCTCTTCTTACTTTTGCAACAATGCACGTAACTTTTTTATTATTGTATTAGTAAAGTTTTTTCTTTGCTTTTTTTTTTGCTCGTGCTGCTTCCGGTTTCCGGCAATCGATAGTTGTCTTTCAGTTGTGCCGCAACTTGATGTGATGTTGCAGTCGGCGCTTTGTGGCCAACGCTTTCGATTTAATTTGGACAAGCTGCCAGCGGTACAGCGTTTGGGCGGGCGCGCTAACAAAACAATTTGCAGACAGCGGCCATTGTGGCAGCCATTTTGTTAAAGTGTAGACGCGCGCGTGTGTGTCGCAGCAAGTTTGTTGCCGCAGTCAAGTGTACTCATGTTTGTGTAGACATTTGCTGCGCCGAAATAAAAAAAGCGCAACTTGACGGCCACAAAGCGCTGCACTTCTTGTCTGCGTCGCTGCTGCCACCGCCCTCAAGTGAGTGGCGCTCAAAAGGCGACATCGAGTGGAGCTTGGCGGCGGTTGAAGCTTGGCTGCTTCAGTGGTTGACATTTTGGTCAAAGCATTGTGCAAGTGCTCTTAAAGCAGTTAAGCGGCATGGCTGCCGCCGACTGCCATAAATGTTGCACTTTGTCAGTTTCGTGGCAGCTAGTGGGCGGCGGGTGTGAAAGCCTTCAAAATGTGCAACATTTGCCATTTTTGCGCGCTTTTAAAGTGCTTGCCATGCCAGCTTATAGTGTCAGCCTTCAAAGCAGTTTCAGGCGCTGCCTAAAAGTATGCTGCACTTTTTTGAAGTTTTCGCAGCAATTTAAGTTTTGCTTTTGTTTAAGCAACACTTCAATTATGCCGCTTAAGTGTAAGTAAGTGTTGGAGTGTGTGTATGTGTGTGTGCGAGCTGACTTAAAAACTATGTCAACTGTTGGGTAAATTATGTGCTTTGTGTGGCTTGCAGTGCGCTCAACTTGTTTGTGTCTCTATTAGTGTCACATTTCTGTGCACTTTCGCAAGGTGATTAAACTCATTTGTCACATTCACCCACACACACACACACACACTCGCAGTCTCACATTGCTATGACAAAATGGCGCCTTGGTAGTTTGTGTCAGCTACAGCACTCTCTCATCATCATCATCTTGCTTTAGCTGTTTGCTTTCAATTGTAATAAATTTCTCACCAAAAATAGTTTACAAGAGAGTTCAGCACGTAGCAAATTGTTGCCATGTGCCAATGCACGTGCGCTCACACACACTCACACTCCTGCACAAGTATCTGTGTAATAAAAGCTGAATCTTACCACACACACGCACACAGGTGCAGTTTACGGCGTCTCACTGACTTGATTCAACTTTTGCCCCACTGCCAAAGCAACATCACATGAAATTGGTTTTCCCGAGAAAATTTTATGATTTATTATTTTTCAATGTGCTTTAAGGCCAAGTAAGCCCTTTGCTTTAGCTACCTCTCTTTCTCACACTCTCTCGCTCTTGCGCTCGACCACTGCTATTGACCGACGCCATTTTGTCAGTTTTATTAACTGATGGATTGGGTGTAACCGCAAAAACTTTTGAGCCAAGACAATTTCACTGCCGCCCTGTTGTTGACCTTTTTATGCCACAAGTTTTTGCTGTTGTATTTGACCAGGTAAATGAAGCAATATGCTCTTTAGGGCTTGTATACACGACCGAGTGCTCAAACTGTAAATACTGCCCACTAAATATTTAATGACTCGTCGAGCAACAGCAAACTTTTGCTCATAGATGTGTGTATGTGTGTGTGTGTGTCTAATTATAATTATATACTTTTAGGGAAACTTTGACATATTTAATTATTATTTTATTAGTTTGTTTATTGATTTGCGCTCATTTTCATTGCTGTCGCCTCAAACTGTTCACTGAAAACTGTCGTTAATAATTTATTAACGAGATTCGATGTAAGTTCAGCAATGCAGCTGCTAATTGTTTTAGCTCGCCTCATGCCCAGTTCCAGGATGTCTTTCAGAAAGCAAAATCATGCTCGGCATTCATCCAATACAATACAAGTGTTTTTGCCAATAATGGTGAAAAAATTAACAAATCTCTGTGGCAAGCAAAACAAGAGTTGATATTTAAGATTGTCACTGAAAAACGCAATAAATTAAAAATGAAGTATCTTCGTTACATGGGGCAGTTCTTAGATAATAAATCGGCTTTCTGGCAAAAAAAAAAAATACAACTATTTTCAAAATTTAAAAAAATTATGCATATTTGATTTTTAAATCTAAAAGGAACTAAGTTTTCATATTTAAATTAATGGTTCACAACCATATTAACATTTATAAATAAAACAAATCCAATTCATTAAATATTATATACTAGCTGAACCCGCACAAATGCACAAACATCGTTTTCAAAACATTCATTTTATCATTCAAAGAATACACATATTCACGATTCTATACTTTACTTTTTATTTAAGTGTACATTTCAGAATCAACTGAATTACTTGTCCACGATGAATTGGGGGAAAAGCTGCTGACATTTCAGAATATGATAAGACCGATTAGCACTTATCATGATCCGATAGACAGATCGACCAAAATTGTTAAATGCCACCAACATCGCCGTTAAAAAAGTAAGTTCAAACTTAATTGAGGTGACCATCATTAGGGGGGAAAAAAAGTCGAAAATGTGCTGATTCCACAAATTCCAATGAACTCAAATGGTAAGCCATTCGATTTCAAGCGACTTCAATTCAATTTTGCAATACCAATCAACAAATATCAAGAGCAATCGCTTCGGATCGCTGGATTGAACATGGAGAATAAATGCTTCTTATATGGATTAAGACTCTGTAATCATCGTTCGACATGTGTTCCTCTTCACGAAAAATTTAACCATTTCATTTTGTTCGTGGCAAAAACTGTATAAATTCAAATTTATTTCGCGCTCAGTTCCTGAAATGAAAGCACATCATCGGTCGGTTTCCATTTGCTCATCGCCCTTGACCTTGCACTTTAAATTAAGTTGTAAAGCTAGACTAACAATTTTTCCTGCTCCGAAAGATGTTATTTGGAAACTGGAATTGTACTTCTGAAGGTTTTTGAGAAATTATATAGAAGTACTCGAGAGGCGTACGTCAAGAGTTGTTTGGGTGAATCGTTATGAGGCGACAAAACAATTTTTCCATTCGAGCAATACCTTTCGGGTGTTTCTCCATTTGCTCAATCACTCCATCAAGGGGCACGCTGTAATCACAGTCTTTGTCGTAATTGAAAGCTTGCATTTTCAAATTGGTTCTTTTTCATGTTCGAGTATGTCGTGAACGATCGTTTTGCAGCCGTGCGTCACGTTCTTTGCATGATACCGCAGCTCTCGAAGTGATCTGACCGGAAGTTGCCGCAAACGTGACTCTCGCTGTTCGGATGACTTGGCAGCTCTTAAAAAGGAATTTCTGAATCAGACCTTCTGACACAATTGTGCTGCAAACGCAATTCGCGCTGCTCATTTTTTTCCTCAGCTCTCGATTGACGGCTTGTTGTCCTTTTCGAGTTTTCCTCTCGAATGGCATTTTTCTCTAATGAGCATGACAAAACGAGCACATCAACGGAAAATATGAAGTTTAGGCTGTTTTCCTAGATATGGAATAGCATTCACTATATACCATTTTGAATTCCATATTTATTTGGCTTATTGGGGATATATATGTTAATATAGGTATCGCTTACGAAAATCCGACAGCTGTTCATCAATGGTGGTATGCGATCCTGAAGTATAGCAGGTTAAGCATTGATTGATAAAAAGGTTCCATACCGTCCTGACAGCTGCAAAGGCATCATTTGATCTTACTGCCGATTGCGAAGCTTGATGCAAATTCGATTTATTTAGAGCGAAATAATCTTCGCTGCGCGTTGAGATCTATAAATTTCCACTAATACAACTATAAACAAAAATTGCCTAACGTTTTATGTAGCGGCTGCTTTAAATTGCCACAAAACGCTGCCCATAAAAGCAACAAATAAAACAATAAAATGAAAGACCAAACTCTATATAAATATGTGTGAATTTTGTGTACATTAACTTATATAATAAACACACAAAACGTTGGCATTATGGCGCACATAATGGCGAACAGGAAACGGGCAGTGTCCATATAACTAGCACCAAAGCCTAAAACAGCGCGCAGTCAACGTGTCGTATACGTGACATAAAAACTAACGCACTGCCGGGCAGCGTTAGTGTGTCTGTGTGTGTGTGTGTGTGTGTGTGTGTGTGTGTGTGTGTGTGTGAGTAAGTGCGTATTTGTTTACTTTACTGCCAAATCAATTAAAAATTACGCATACGCAGTGTAAATATTTGCCACACTCTGCGCTATTTACACAATGTACGCAAAATATTTGCTAATTTTTAGAGAGGGAAATTTTGATTAGACTAGGCAACAAATTTTTTGAGTTTGATATAAAATTAATCGAAAAGAGTAGATTTGACGCAAGTACAAATATTTTCGATGCTTTTGTTAGATATCTTTTGGCTTAGTGCTCCTGATTATCCATATAATTTAAGGAATGCTTATAACATTTATCCATACGCACTTTTGGAAACTAGTTATGTAATAGGATGTCTGCAAATAGCTCTCGTTTGATCGAAATTAATGGGCTTTGGAGCAGAAGTCATAAACCACCAATGTTTTTTTTACTATCGATAGTTATGTGTAAAGTTAGTCAAAACCAAAGCACATTTTGTTGGTAGTCTAGTGTAACCGAAGCGTTTTGTGCGCAAATAATTTGTTGTGGCATGGTTTGAATAGGCATGCTGCACATAGAGACAAGTCAATTGTTGTTGACATTAAAACGAAAATGTTGTGCTACACGTACACACACAGTCACACAACACAAATATTGATGAGCTTGATGAGGTTTTTGTTAAATGTATTCACAGATTTGTATCTACAAAATTTGATTTAAAATTGAAGAATGTTAATTAAAAGGAAATTTGTTTTTCGTTGAGCAAAATGTAAGTGCAAATCTTTTGTTTCTTAGAAAAGGCATAGAAAACTTTTGGCATATAAAAGATTCTCTGATGTGTTTGTGTGTGTGTGTCTCTGTTTGTGGTTGTGCATCTTGTGTGTGATTCTTTAGAGTTGTCACAACTTTCGAATAACTGATGTCTGCCGTCTGCCGCAGTCTACTTGTGGCATGTGTCTGCATCTGTCTCATTGTCTTTCCCTCTGCATGTCGGTTTTGTCTATTTGGTGCCGCAAAAGTTTAAAGCAAATATGCAACGCGTCCGCTGCTGGCATGCAGCAAACATCAACAACATTTCTTTTCTCTGGCGGTGCTGCTTTTGTGGCGCCTCCGCTGCTGCTGCTGCTCCTCAAACCAAAAATGAACTTGTGCATTTATCTTGACGCAGTCAAGTTTGTCTGATTGCAGCGCTGCTGCTGCGCTGTTGTTGCAAGCTGCAAGTTGCACGCTGCAGTGTTGCCAGTGACATTTATATCTGCTCCGTTCTGCTGGCATTTAAAAATTTATGCAATAAAGTTTTTGTTACATGTGTGTGGGAGTGTCTATATTTCTCTGGGTGTGAGTGTATGTGTGCTGGTGTAAGTTTTGTCGAGATTGGTGCGCATGTTAAGCACATAACTTTGCCACTCTCCTTGAAGGTCAAGTTGGTTGCTGAGCTGCACAGAACTAGAGCGGAGTCCAGAGGCTCAGGACTAAAGGCAACGCCTTAACTTTTTCCAAGTCTTCCAAGCTGTCCATTTGGCACTTCAGCTGTTATTGTTGTTGTTCTTGTCGTAGTTGCTGCTGGCAAATAAATCAGCAACACTTGACAGACGCACTGAAGTTACTAATTTAATTTACATTTTTAATTTATTTTTTTGTGTGCAACAGTGGCAGCAGCAGAGCAGCAGACCAGGGCAGCGGCAGCTCAGCTCTCAGTCAAGTTGCAGCTCATTTGGCAGGCGAGGCGACCTGCTGCCGTCAAGTGAATAAGTAATGAATTTAAAACTTCTCAAGAATTTCAAATTAAAAACAATAACACAAATGGCGAGTGCAAAAGAAAAGCAGTCTGGGAAGGAGCGAGCGCAGTCTGTGGAAATTAGAGGAAAATGCGAACATAAAGCAGGTGCGCCTACACATACAAACAAACAAATATGTATGGATATTACGTATACGCACATACATATATATGTATGTATACTGGCTACTTAGCATAAATGACTAATTAAAAAGTGTAGTGCTGCGAATGGGCGTGGCATTTAGTTAAGTCAGCGCATAAGTTTGCCAACAATTGGGTTGTTTAGTATGAGTTTACCATAAAACTCTAATCGTTCTGCCTGTTCCGGTCGTTTGTAACTTGCTTTTGGAAGCAATGATTTTCAGATCCCAGTCCAGATTCCAGCACAGACCCATCTTACAAGACGAACTATATAGCCCACAAATGTCCACAGCAAAAGACGCTAACAGCAGTCTTTCAGGTTAGGGATATATTTACTTAGACGGCAACGATGAAATCGCAGTATATACAATATATAGTACACTCTCTTAAGTTGTGTTCTTATAAACTTTTTCGGTTAAATGAGTATAACTCTTAAATGTAAGACTTTTGAATGTAAGCAACCTCTCAATTAAAACATTTCTAAATTCTTTAAACACCCATGTGGATAGGACTTAAAGGTTAAAGCTGTAATAGGGCAATAACCCACGGAGGATGTCATGAAAGGTTTCTGGCTTATTTTTTCCCGAGTGGGCAGATGGATGATGTTGGTTGATAGGAGTTTAACGGCGCTCATCACAGGCAAACAAAAGGTAGATCGGAAACGAATCTGAGAACACCTGCTGGATGAAGTTCGCAAAAATCCGGACTTTTAGGACAATGTGCTTAGAAGGCACAATACGTGTAAGTTTTTAATGCGACACTCATACGTCCAAAAAAGACCATATCACAAAATGCTCATTTGCTCATTTGCAATCGATTCAAAAGGAGTAATCCACAGGGACAAAGTTTTATTGCAGTTTTTAAAGTAGAGATACTTTAATGGTTAAAAAACGCATTGAGCGCATATATACATTATTTTTACTTTGGCTGCTATATTTCTGGACAGACAGAGTACATTCACAAATATGGCACATGTTATCCCTCTTAATCAGAGGATACTCCTCACTGCTGGTCAAAGGGCGCTGTTGCACCTAAAAAAACCTAGTAAGAGCATAACCTTTCTGTGGTATCATCTTGGCATCAGTCGAGTTTATACTTAAAGAAGAACTTCCGATTCTGAAACACGTAGCTAGCTGTACAGCTGACTAAGGCTTTGATTCATTTCTGCAAATGCAAAATATCCCCAATTCATTGTTTTATAAGTGCTGCATCAAACTCGAGTTGCGTTTTTAAGGAAACATTACGCAAATGGTGCAGAATCAGTTTTATAAATACAGTGCCCTCATGTTTAAAACTTCGCTCGAAAGTCGTAACTTAGTCAAAACAACTAACATACGCTTTTCGTGTTTAGTGCTTGCAATCATTATAACTTAACAATAACTTTAAGTTCAACAAAAAATATAGGAAAAAGGAGATAAAATCTTAATGCGCAACCTCTTAAAAGACTCGGAACGAGACCGCTTGAGTGAACAAGCTTGAAGAGTGCAACTTTAAGTTTTGATGCCACAGCTCAAGAGCATGCTACACTTTTCTGTTCTTGCTCTTGGCATCTCTTGGCTGCATGCAATCATTGCTCACTCCCTGGTCACTGTCATTTGCACCTCTTACATTTTGCAAAAATGTCGGCCACAAGTTCATGCATATGCAAATTGCATTTACATTGCATTTCAGAGTTGTCACCCCCTCCAGCCCCTTACAGCAACCATCTTTCTCTCTTACAGAGCATAATGCAGCAGTTTACTCTTGGCAGCTGCTTGACCAAGGCATCTGCAAGTTGACTGCCATTCAAGGCACGGTCAAGGCGGCGGCTCAACATTAAGCGCCAATAATTGCGCATACGCAGCGTTGTGGCAATTCAGGCTTAAATCTAGAGCTTGTATACATAAATAAGGTCTGTCGGTATATAGCAATTAGTTATTTGACCCAACAGAATGTATCGCCATTTGGCCTAAAATAGCACAATTCTGGGCATTGAAAGCGCAAAGCAAAGCGTACAAATTAACTTTGTTAAAAAGTACGCACTTTTCAGAGATTTTCCCGTTTCCTACGCAAATGTCCAACGACAAAAGGAAAAGCTGCAGAATGTAGTATATAGAAAAGCGAAAAAAATTATATACGAAATGAAAATTAAACGATGCTTAAAATTACTTTTTCGTCAAACTCTTTACGCGCGCATGACCTTTGCGCCCTTTACACCCCTCCTGCGGACATCCTTTGTTGTTGTTGAGGTTTTGTTGTTATTTTTGCACTGTAACAGCGGTAAATTTGTTTGCGTTGCTGTCGCTGATTTTGCTTTTTATGCTACCTCTTCAATTATCGCATTTCCTCTCTCTTCTTTTTATACCCTATACAAAAAGTGTAAAAGGGTATTGTAGATTGCAACTTGCAGAAGGAGGCGTGGCAGACCATATGTTTCATGGGCAAAACTGATCAGTAGCAATAGCCGAGTCGATATAACCATGTCCGTTTGTCCGTCCGTCCATGTCCATGTTTGTCCGTCTGTTTCCGCAGAGACTATAAGAGTTACAGCAAAATAATTTTACCAAAAATTGCGCATTTTCCCGGAAAAGAGCTAGTTTGTCGATTCTTGTCGATATTTCACCCACTTTCCACCATAAAAGCGTTCCAATTGAAACATGACAGTCAGTTGTGCATATGTTTAGTTTTTACTCATTATTAAAATTGAATAGAAACTTTAAAAGATATAAGCAATAATGTGGCAATTTTAGGCCCCTCCTCCTATAAAAGTTAACAAAATTTTACTTTTTACAGCAATGTTAAGGTTAACATGAATGTTAGAGCCACAAAATTTGGGACCAAGACTCATGTTAAGCTTATAAACCAAACATTGTTGACATTTTGTCAAATCCGCCACCACCTTCCGCAGTCTAGTTACCTTAATAACGCCCATAAGAGAATAAGGGTATAAAAGGGTATTCCACTATGGGGCACCGTCCCGACTTAAACTTTTTTTTTTTTCGGAAGACATTTGAATTTTGGTAAATAAATTACAATCAAAAACCAGGGAATCAAAAGGCAAATAGCTGTTACGATTCCTTTATTGTAGGTAATAATCAATTGTCAAGAAAAACCATTTATTATGTGAAACAAGCGAATGTTTGAAAAACATGTAAAAGGTGGTGACCGATTCCATTACTGGTGAGGTATCTTTTGCTTCCAGGTTTGGCTCTCTGAGATTGCGCATAAGAAAGAACTTGTCTGGCCTGAAAAAGGCGACTCCTTCGTATTGGTAGCTATCAGCCACACGGATGAGCACTATCCGTATATTGTATGTTTATTTACGCTGAAACATCAATGAGCTTTAATTATATGTTCAAGACTATGTACAACGAAAGTTGTAGGCAAACGTCAAAGGGGTGACCAACCCTGATGTCCTAATAATATGAAGAACACTTTTTGCAAAGTATGAAACACTGCGCTACTCATATGCTACATTGTTGATCACATTTTAAGAAGAAGACTTTCTAAACCTTTAAAACAGAGATCAGCAGCGCAATTGAAGCTGCTGCTCTAGTATTTGTGTGACAGCAGAGAAAAGTTATCGACCATTAGAGGCCGATCCCTGCTTTAAAGCATTACAATTTTAAAGTCTGCTACGCTCACAAACGAATTTCTTTTTTTGACCCTAATGTTATAAAGGTTTTTTGTTATCTTTTGTATAATTGAATTTTTTAATTAAGAGCCAATGAGCTGTGTGTGTTTGCGACTTTTATGGCGGTATGTATTGGCTTTGCACGTATGTGTGAGTGTATATGAGCATATTGTGCGACATTAAAATGTTAATGAAACCGCATTAACATATGATGGTCATAAAAAGGTATTAGCCGACTCCCACACACACACACACACACAGCTTTACATGTTGGCTGCATTTAGTTGTAGTTAAGCCAAGGTGTACATACAGACACACGCACCTGGATTTGCTGCTGACCAACGACAGTAGCTACTTCTGTCAGCATGTTGACCACATTTGCTTCAGCTTTATGTTGCATAATCCCACACAGACATACACATTTGTGGTGCTACGCCCACACAGACTGACATAGACCCAAAGCCAAATGCCATAAAGTTGAAATAAAACTTGGTAAGCGGCGCAGCTAATGCTCTGTGTCACCTTTGTCATTGGCATTACAGTAACTGTGGGTATTACCCGGAACTGTGGTCCGGCACAGTAGTCGCTGCCTAGCAGCATGTACCACTTAAAAAGAACCACTCCCCCCAGTCCAACACATGGGGGCTGACCAGCTGTATAAAAATGTAACGCCTGGAAGTTAATTTGTTACTCGTCTTTGTCTTGCCGTAAGCGACCAAGAAGAAGCACAAGCTTGCGCTTAACTGTAAATGTTAACGGTAAAAAGCAGGGCTTAGTTACATATGACAGCGTCACATGTATATTTATATGGGGCATAAATTGTTGGAGCCACATTTACATGCTGCATTTTTATTATGCATAGAAAATGTTGAGCCAAACGTTGCTAATAAGTTGCAGAGTTGCTTTGCTGCGGGCTATGCCACTATCTCTATCTCTCTCTCTCATCTCCCCTCTCTGTCACTCAGTGCAGCATTTCACGCATTTTTATATGCAAACAAAGGCAGTGAATAGCGCAGAATAGAGCGAAATCGAGCGGAGGAGCGGCTTGGCATAAAAGGCTTGCAAAAAACCGTCGAAATTTCCACGTTAAAAACAACGAAAGCAATTTTACAAAAAGCAAATACCAGGTAAAGCACACAGTAACGGTAAAAGCAAACAGGTGCAACGCTGCTACCAAGCAATTGTAATGCATATGAGCTGGTGGAACCTGGGTGTGAGTTCCACCACAGGAGAGCGTTGGGGAGTCTTGCTAAAAGCACAAACAAAAGATGAGCGCACATACACGGGAATAGACACAATAAACCCTATAAAGGAGCTAAAAGAGAGCATTTTGTAATAGTGTATTTGGTGTAGCTAAATACAGAAAAGGAGCTAAAAGAGAGCATTTTGTAAAAGTGTATTTGGTGTAGCTAAATACGGAATGCAACATATTTGAAGTATACAGATATTTAAGAAGCATGGAAAAAAATATAGCACATTACTTTCACTCAATGGGTTACTAGATACTATGTATATTAGTTCCTAAAGCAAAGTACCTTACATCCAAGTCAAGCATTGTTTTTTGTGTCAGTGCTGTAAACTTTCTGTATGTAAAGTTGGAAAGTTAAATTGCATATGTTGCACAACAACTCAATGCAACTCTTCAACTTTTAAAGACATCAATAGAAGTCTCGTTTCAAACAAATGCATTCTCTTATGTTCATGTTGACGACCTGGTCGGAGTGCCATCGTTTGGGTACCAACACTCGGCTTGAAGCGCCACTCTGCCCGTTGCTGAAGTGTGTAGGCACAGTCCTTGGACCAAGCTTGTCGAAGCCGCTGCATGAGCCCAAACTGCAACTGCCACCTCCGCTTATAACTCAGTCCTTCGTTTAAATTGTTCGGCACTAGACTTTGTGGCGGCAAGCAAAGCGTTTGACATTCAGCAGGCGCTCTGGATGCAGCGCTTCCTCTTTGCGATCATCGCCGAGAGGAGTTAGAGGCCACTAGCGCAAAACTATCTCTAACTTCACCAGCAGGTCACCTCGCTTTGCGCCGCCAAGTATATACGGCAAGTTTTGGTGCGCTGACTTGACGGTTGGCTTAAACAACTCGCCAAACTGAGGTAGCTGAAGGGATCTGAACCTCCATTCGATCGCTGATACCGCTGCAAACAACTGGCTGTCGAAGCTTTTCTTAAAACCTTTCGGTTGTTCGTTGACCTCTGAGAAGTTCGTCGCGCTGTCGGAGTACATATTGCATCTTGTGTCAGCCGAGAAGCATTTACAAGTCAAAAGAAAGCCTTTAGTCGACTTGACTTACCAACATAGTCTTGTAGGAAAAACAATGTACGCAATTTCGAACAATAATAATGTATTATTCTAAAATGACAGTGTTGTGTCAAACGCGGGGTTCGGTCGCAAGACAAAATGTGGTATTTCTCTCACAAGGCAGATGGAGCGATTCAGGATTCAAACTAAAGAAGAACACCCATGTCTCTTATATAAACGCTTCCACATCGAAAAATGAGACTGGTGCAAATGGGTGTTTTGATGCGAACTGGATCTATGAGAGGATTACTTTAGGGATCTGTAGATATATAGATAGTCAAGCTACGCTTAGAAGAAGAGTCCTCACACGTCGTCGATTATGTTTTCATGTCATAAAAAAGTCCGCTTTTTATTGGAGGCGTCCAGGTTACAGGTGAACTCGCAAACAGCGCTGTAAGGAGAAGTAACACACCTCACATGAATGAGGTATATACTCAATCTATGCGCGGTTTTCACGACTTTTTACAAAAGCCGAAAATTTTAGTACACTCCATATACTTAGTCTATTCTTCTTTGAACTGTAAGCTCACTCTTTAAATTTCATCTATTTCGTGATATGAGTAAGATTTCTTGTACATTTGTCAAAAAATGGAACAAAAGGTAAATCTGCTAGACAACGCCTAGTTCATACCATGTTATATGTAATCGACATTTAATCACCACCGTGCAAATCTACCCAGAGTATCCTAAGTCTATGGAAAACCCTGTGCTCACCTGCCGACTGATAAGCAAAGTAGATAACAATCAAAGCAAATCTTTCGGAAATCTGTTCCTGAAGAACTTTCATTACACAAAATGGGTTTTGTTGTTCTTTCTAATATCCTTGACTCATGTACTAATGCATTGCTGAGTAAGTCAACAATCAATCACACCCAAATCATATACCATCACAAGTATCTAAATACATGTTCTTGTTCCATGAGTTTTAGAGTTTGTGACACAGTTAACGAGCTCATCCCAATTGTATTCCAGGACCTGCTTGTCAACACGATTATTTGAACACGAACATGAGCCTAAAAAAATAGATAAAAACAATAATAAACAATTTTTCACCATGAACAATAAACAATAAACAAGTAAAATCAATTTTCGTTACCAGCACCAAACCAGGGCAACAACAATAACAACAACGACCACGGCTATCACAGGGCAGGCGACACGCCTCATGCTGTCACCAACAACAAACACTACAAGAACAACTAGCCGTGTACGGGTATAAGAGCACTTATAGTCAAAGTTCTACTCTTGCTTCGTACTTTTCCACAACTTGACGCGCAATTTGACGCACGTAAAGTTGTTGTTGTTGCTGTTGTTGCCTTGGCCAAGTATTGCTCATACGCTCCGTGTGCAACCGCAAAGGCAAAAGTTGTGCCGTTTCGCCGTTGTTGGTTGTCGGTTGTCCTTGTGGCAAGCAGCAGCTCGTTATGATTGGCTGAAGTTGTTCAATTTACGCAGCAAAATCAAATGGTTTTCGATCAATTTGCTGCGCTGGGCTGCCAACTTGGTTCAACTACTCAGCGTTGCTGCTCTACAGTTATAGCCACAGCCAGTTTTACCTCTCAATTTACGGACTACACACAACAAAAAAAAACTATCGTATATATAACCAAGATTGTCGGTTGGAAGTCAAACCACAAAATCGGTGAAACTAAATGTACTTTACAGTAAATGACAGTAAAATCTTAAGGTAGGCGCACTTTTACTATGGTAAATATGTACGAAAATGTCAGTTACATTTATGTTTGTTCACTGTGGGCACTGTAACACTTAATGCTTATAGTAGTTACTAGATGGATTAACTTTTGTTTAAGATATCACAAAACAACCCACAAAAATAGTTAAATATACTAAAGTTTACAATGGCCAACTGTAACATTTACTGTATGTTAATGTTGTCGTATATGCTTACTGTGTGTACTATAACATTGACTGTAGTTTTCTCTAACTTGCAATTGTTACTGTTCATACTGTGCATTGTATACTTTTCATACTATACATCAATGCATTAACATAACGACACACAACGATATAGTAACTATTATCCGTACGGAGCTTATATTTACCGTAGCTAACAGACACATTATTCTTACTGTGCACAGTATTGTTAAGGTATTTCCTGTTGACATAGTTGACCGATGAAAAGTTTACAGTTAATAACTATTTGTATTGCTCACGGAAGAATTACTAAAGATTACTGTCACTGTTGGCACAGTGGCACTTAATGCACAAGCAGCACAATAATTTGCCAGTAGTATTGAATTAAGTATTTCAAAAGCTATTATTATTTACTGTTGTCTACAGATACTGGATATTCTTAATGTGTGCACTATAACATTTACTGTTATTAACAGTAACTAGCTAAGCAAACTACTCAGAATATTATTACCAAAGTTTACAGTCAATGCACTGTCTCTTAGCATGACAGTTGGCAACTCTAGATATGTATGTAGTGTATGACGCTTTTTTTGAAGCAGTTACAAGCTATATAAATTCTTCGTTTATCTGCGTACTTAGCTCAAAGTTACTGTGGGCAATGTTTCGTTTAAGCGTTGGAATTTCTTTGTGTGTAGCTTCAGCTTCACGCAGCTGGCTATTATTCACCTGTTGTCTGTCAGCTGCTTGCGAAGTTGGTCACGTTCTTGCGTCGGGCTGCTGCACGCCCCAAGGCGTGTAGTGTAGTCCGTGGCAGAGTTTGCAGTTAGGGTTGACTCAATGCCATGAATCCGCCGTATAGTGCATTACGATGCTAAATTCATTAGGCATGACGCCAGGAGCGACTAACTGTAAAAGGAGAAAAAATTAAAAACCATAAAAGGCATAAAATAAGTTGACGCGCTCTGGTATTTGGTTTAAATAGCTGCGACAGCCATTCAGCCTATTTGTTAACCCCAAGCACGGCAGCAGTCTGCCTGCTACTCCAAAGTCGCCGTCCGCGTCCCCCCACCATGCGGCAGGCGGGTGGCAACAAAACAAAGTTTTTCAATTTCTGTCGCATAATAAGCGACACAAAGGCGCAGCGCAAGGTACGCTGGGGAAAATGAAATTATGAATGTGCGTAGGACACACGCCGCCAGCACCCTGAGCGCAGCCCCAACTCACTAAAATACAAGCCCAGACGGAAGCCCCCCACATCACAGCCCATACACAGTCATGCTTCGGTTCTTGTTCTGGCTCACCTTGCCCTACCCAGCGTGCCTGCTCACCTGACACTTTTTTCTCTGCTCATTTTTCTGTCAAGGTGTCATAAATGACGCGGTGGCGCGTTGTCACATGAGCCATGAACGTCGACGTCGCCGTCACAGTCAGCGTCTGCGTCAACGTCAACGCCGTGCGTGTAAGTAAAATAAATGAGGCTCAGTACAATGGGCCTGACGGCGACTAAGGATTTGGTGTTCACTGTCATACACGCATCGTCACAGAGCGAAAACCAACAAAAGGTAAATGAATGTATGAATGAGTGACAAAAACCACACACACACTCACACACACACACACATGTTGTGTTGAAATAAAATGCTCAAAAGGTCACACAACCCACACACATTATATTTATGACATTATTTGCATACGCTTAAAAAAACGTCAGACTTATTTGAAGAAAAAAACAGTAAAACCAAAAATGAAACAAATACCGTTACAAAAAAAAGGCAACTCTGTGTTTAATTAAAGAGATTTCGACTTGAAAGAACGCAGTTACTGGCATTGACTGTCTGCTACTTTTTGTTACAGTCTATTTCCAGCAATTTGCCCAACAGACGCCCAATAAATCTTGCTGCACAAATCAACTGGGCCAAGTCACAGTTACCGACAGAGACGGAGGGAGGAAGCGCGCACGCTGCAGTCCCTCTACAAACTAGCATGTCCTTGGCTATCTTTGGCTATGGCAAGTGTTGAGTCCTGAGTGCTCTGTGAGGAAATGTAATTTTATGTAATTGAAACCATTTTCGTGTTAATTAAACTCTTTTTCTACGCCCTTGCAGGGGTTAGCAAACCCTCTCTCCCCCTTGCGCGCCCCATCTACACTTTTTCAGCTATTTGGCTGCTACAAGTTCGCTTGGCTTAAAGTATTTTACACTTGCCATTAACGTTTTGTGCCAAAGTGACAGCCACAATGAAAACAAAGACGCGGGCCAAGCACAAGTCAACGGTCCACAGGGGGCCCTCCAATATGAGCCGCCCCTTTGAGCTGGGTCCTTCTGCTACACATGCAGACAACGTCGTCGTCGTCGTCGTCACCATCTCCTTTTCATAGCCATTGCAGTCATTAAATTGGATTTCTTTCCTTTTTTTCCTTTTTTTTTTTGTGCCGTTTTTTACCCGCTCTCTCGACTAGGGCTTTGATGAAGGGTTTTTTTCGACAACGCACTTGAACGCACTCGAACGCACTTTGGGCCGCAGTAAATGAGTATTTTGAATAACAAGTATTTAGTGCTTAAGGGAGCATTACTTTTTTCCACCAACCTTTGGCTGAGTGGTCAGACTTGGATAAAGGGGGGACTTTTTTTATTTGGTGGTTTGTAACTGGTGGTCAATTCTTTTGACAACCTGCAATCAGTAGAGCTTAGGTACATTCTGAAATTTGTGACAGAGCATAATATACGCAAGAACTGGCAATCAGTGAGCGATAAAGACACACATCGAAATATAAAGTTTATCGAAAACTAGAAGAACAACGTATTAAGCATCTACGTAAAAAAGAGAACACTACTTATACCTCATTTAATTCGATTACAATATATGAATATTCATCACTAATATATTGACCAAATTATTTAAAATTTTCAACAAAAGCTTAAGACTAGGAATTTTTGTTATTTGTAATCAAATTGTCCTTTTTTCATTGACAATTGAATTACCTATTTTCCCCTAACAATGTCAGCAGATAATAAATTTTCCTGGTTCATGGACTATATCTTCAGGGAAACGAACAGGTTCCAACCGGGCCGTGTCGGTCAGTGAGATCTTGTATCTCTCCTGTACTTAGCCAGGATGTGCTGGGAGGATTTGTCCTCAAGTTCGCAAAACCTGCTGGGTGATGCCCAGCTTGTTCAATTGTCCCTTCAGTCTACAGTGTTCAGTAAACAGACCTGTCAGAATTCTAATAGAATTCTTTCCTAACTGCGATAGGAAACCTCTTTAGGTAGGGTGTTCGTCCAGTCTCGTTTTATCTCAGTCTTTCCTCTCCTCTCAGAAGTTGCTTGACGGTATGTGTCTTTCCATGCCACAGAAGGGCTCTGGTCCTATTAATGGGTTCGCAGCCCTGCCTCTTGCCAGCTTATCCGCAAGGGACTATCTAAGCGATAGTTTGTTATGTTCTTCCAGAAGGTCCAACTTCAGTCGGGTTTCCCGAACTAGCTTGAAGCTTATGCTGGTTCCTGCAACCGCCCTTATCGCAGCCTGACTTTCTGCTAGTATGGCTATTTCCTTATTCTGGTAGTTCCTGTTTAGGTTTCTGTCCACGGATGTTGCACAAACTGGATCGTGACTCAGACGATTCACATAAACTGCGCGAGTCGTTACCCTTGTTGATCTTCTTGAGATACAGTCTAAACGTATGTCTTATACGACGCTGATGTAACTTAAATCATTATGCAGCATTTGAACAAGATTGATGCACCGATCCTACCACTCCATTGAAAATACCCTGCTAAGTTCCTGCGCTTGGTCTACGGAGAAGGAAGCCAAGTATAATTTCTGCAAGATGTGCAAGACTTAGCTTGGGCCCAGCGCGAGTCCTTCCTGGTCACACACGTCGATCGCATCATTCGTTATCCCGAAGTCTTTATCAGGATCCACGATGCCGTACAGAGTTGTTCGACTCGAACAACGTAATAGTAGCAGAAATTTAGGGCGTCACAGTAGGTTAACCCTCATCCTGTATTTTGGGTAATTATTGATTTGAAATTGTGTCACAGATACTTAAAAAACTGTTTTCGATGTATTTTTAAAAATTTTACAATGTATGCACAAGCCAAGAATACTAAAGTTATGGACATAAAAGTAATTTTCACAACCTAATAAAATAGGAAAACTTATCGATTGGAACTTCTCAGTAGGGAAATGCTTATCATATCCAACTGGTGAAAAGAGACATACAAGTAGATACTTTTGTTCCCATTTTATCGTGTGCTGCTTTTATCTGTATGGGAAAAAAAGGGTAGAGGGTATTCCACTGTCGGGGTGCATCACATTGCGCTTGGAGTACTCCGTTAAAAGAACAGCTATTGGCCGTATGTTCACTTAGCTTGTGGCGAAATATAGCAAATATGACATGTGAAATCACACCAATTGGGAAAAATCTTTTAGCGACAGCCAACTTCATCGGACACACTTTCCTTACTTCACTGCTTACTTTATTTCAAGTAAGTATATATTTAAAAAACATTTTAAAGTTGATATTCAACGACCTAAATGTCACAAAGTCATCTTAATTCTGTTTTTAAGTTACTGTCAGTGTTCAAAACAATAAAAATCATAGTAGGTGTTTGTAAGCTATCGATAAATTATATTCTCGTTGTATGAACTGTCAAAACATAATAAAACAAATTATAATTTTTTCTTGTCACATCTAAACGGGTTTTCTAACAGTTCAAACGTTTAGCTGTTTTCTTTGAAAAAAGTTAAAAGTATCAAAGTTAAATAAGATAAATCTTGTAATTATTTTTAAAATGCCTCGTTCCAAACAAACCGCACATAAATCTTTGGGTGGCAAAACAGGCTGCCACCATTTGGGCTCAAATTCCGCACGCAAAACTGCAACGACCTTCGAACCGAGCATTAAGAGGGCCTATCGGTACCGTCCAGGCACCGTTGCCTTGCGTGAAATCCGTCGCTACCAAAAGAGCACCGAATTGCTCATCCGCAAGATGCCTTTCCAGCGTTTAGTGCGTGAAATCGCACAGAAAATTAAACCGGAAGTGCGCTTCCAGGTGGCCACCATGAGCGTTATACAGGTAGGTGGGAAAGTGGAAATTTTTGAAAACGCGCTTTCAAAGTACTTATTTGGTTTTTCTTGTATATATTTTGTCTTTTTCTTTGCAGGAAGCGGCTGAGGCCTATTTGGTGTGTCTCTTCGAGAGCACAAATTTATGTGCCATTCATGGCCGGCGTGTAACAATTACGCCAAGAGATATGCATTTGGCTCGTCGTATTCGCGGCAACTAAAACTAAAACTAGAATGACGTCACAAATACACATTGCTTACAACACAAGTGCCAACAACAATAACAAAATGGTGAAGAAGAACGATAAAATGAAATTTGCAAATTGCTGCAGCCTCATAAATTATTATTTTTTAAATAAGTTATCCTTGATTTAAGAATAGATTTAGTCAACAAAATACACATTCCAATGCACACTTCAAAATTAATATAAAAGCTTAAACATATTTTTTTTATGGCGGATACTTTATTTGCCGCAAAAAACGAAACATATTTACGGGTACAAAAGTTTGTAAGTAATGTTAATTTTTAAAAGCTATGACAATGTTAGCAAAGGATTACTAGATCGAAGTTTCAAAATGACTTCAAAATTATATCAAACATTCAAGCAATATTAACATTTTGCGCCGAAACACATGCAGTCATTACTCTTTTTGACAATATTTAAATTATATTAAGCAGAGACCCTAAGAATTGTGGAGCCATTGAAAACTAAAGAAAAAGTAGGATTATTCTAAAAAAGAAAAGAATACAGTTCTGGTGCAATGATGAGATTTTTCAATTACGAACGCTATGGCTTAGCTCAACTAAGTAGAAGCGGTCTCCTAATGTAGGATATCGATTTGACCTATATGAGCGAAACCTGAAAAGAAATGCTGTTGAACGAGTATCTATGAACCTTATCATTGGTAGAACTTTTTTTTCTAGACAAAATTTATGAATACTCACTACTCAAAAAGACGTGCCGACGCTGCTTGCAGACATCACTTGGTAACTTGGTAAGAAATTGTCCAGAAAGCAAGCTGGGACTCGGCGAAGGCAGCCTTTTTTTTACCAACTATTGTCAGATACCCCCAGAAAGTCACGATTCTCGGTTTTCATAATTTAATTAGGAGCTTATCAAGGTGAATACAGTATGCTCAGCCAGTGTCTGTATTCTATTTCTAGTGTTGCAGCCAACACTCCCTAAGAATGAAAGTGAAGACCTGAGCTACTTAAATTCCAAATTAACAGCGCACTTTAAAGACTTGTCAACAAGCGTATGGCAGCATCCATAAAGAGGCCATCTTCATATGGTAACAAACTCCCAAGAAACAAAGGTTCAGTGAGAAATAACCAACTTGCTCAGGACATGTTAACATATAACCGAACCAAGGAAATTCTTCTTATTCCTTTTATGTATTATTGTATCTGATTACATATGAAAGATTATGATTAAAAAAAAAAGTGTTTTAAATCCTGTAGGAAATAAAACTTTAACGGTGGACGAAAACCAACCCCTTCTTTCTGATAGTTCTGCCCGTCAATAAATAAATAAAAATAAGTTAGTTGGTAACTCCCTTGTATATTAACACCATATATTCGACATTGTGTTATCAACACTCCTCCAGTTTTAAAGTTTCCGTCCGATTTTGGTAATTTTTGCACAGCTCTTGAATAATAACAGAGGACTTAGTATCGTTGTAGACCTGCCTCAAAGAGGAGAGGAGGGCAGCTATCAACACTTCGTGAAACTTGATATGGTCAAAGACTCGACGTATCTTCTACATGGACATGCTTGTTCATGCCGATCATTTTTCTAAAGGAAACTCATGGTGTGCCACGCCTCTTACTGCCCGTACGTTACTATGCACAATGAGAGAATGCAGAGAATTCTAATAAGAAATGCTAGCATTTCTAATGTGGCTTTGTTTTCTTAAGCAACGAAAAGTAATTAGTGCTGTGTCAGAAGTCTTTTTTAACCGAATTCGAACAATGCTCAAAATATATCTATAAGCCGATTTGCACTACGTCGTTATAGAACTATTTTTAAGATAATTGGATTTCTGTTATCAAAAATTTAGTGCCATCAAATTTTCAATAGATGCTTCTTCTTCGTGATTGGCTATAACAACCCGCGTCCTTGTTACGGCCCAATAAAGGGCACATTAGCTAATCAGGGAGCACCACGCAGGGGTGATGCACTTAGTTAAGGTAGAGACAGGGATCAGGGAGCTTTTTACCAGAACCCAGGCTCACCAATTGAATTTTATGTATATTCGATTAAATTGGGTACTTAACGTATCTGGAATGGAAACTCAATATTTTTGGACTAAACCAGGGTATCTTATAATGCAAACTGAGATAAAGGCTGAGGGAAAACAGTTCTTTTTGCAAGTAAAAATTTGGACACTTCTTTGAGAGCTTTGGGATAAGAAGGGGCCTTTTACCTTCTAAGACATGAGATTACGTCAAGATTTGGAGCGGCTCTAAAGGGATGATAGACACAGTATTCAAAAAGACTAATACAACAGCTTGAGCTATTATATTTTACAAAAAATATAGGAATTTGTAGCACTTCAAGACACAATCACGCCATTTTGCGTAAATTCCCATGCTTTTGATTATGTAGAAGTAGCATTAGCCTAGTTTTACCGTTACCCTCGCTCTACTTGCCTTTAAAATATGCACCCTTTAAGTTTTTCGCTTATTTTCTCAATGCTTTTTTTCGGATCATTTACTTGCCACCCTGTTGCGCCGCAACTCGTTACCATTATTGACACATTAATCAAACAATGGACAAGTACTTTCAATTTATTTTTGCCATGCGGTGGCAACTTGGTTCTTCTGCATTCTACTTGTTGGCGAAGCACTGTTTCTTTTTTTTTAAAGCAGCAGCAGAGACAGCCAAAGCCAGACAAGGATAGCAAGTTGGAGACAGCAGGAGCAGAAGCAGAAACCACTTTAAAAATGCAGAAAAACACACAATGGATGCGCTGCAGCGTGACCCAACTGAATGTACCGCACTCTATCTGTATGTCGGAGGTCCGTACAGAGTACGTACGTCTGTCTGTCGGTCAGTTGGATTGTTCGCCGCATTTAACTTTTACCAACGTGAGTCCTCACGGGTGCTGCGCCACATGCAGCGCTGGTCACGCAGCCGCCCGCGTGCCGCTCATTAGCTTTCATTATAAATATTGACGGGCTGACTGGACTAAAGTGTTTGACTGACATGACAGCCAGACGGGCGTCCAGGGGGACAGAGGTGGCAGTGCAGGTTACAGGCACGACTAGTGCCGTATGACAAATTAGGTTGATTGCTTTGGGAGTGTCGAGCCGATGGGTGGCGAGTTGAATGGCGTCCGTTGACGGTAACGGTCAAAACAAAGCTACAACTGTAAATGTAACTGTTACCGTTGACGCTTGTCAGTGTTTCAATTAAGCGAGTCTTAATGCATTTTTCATTTAATTTGATTCATTTATTTTGATAACAGCAAACTGAACACAAATACACGCACAAAAGTTGCTGGCAGCTAACAAAATGGCGGCAGTTGTTTTTGTTTTCACTGCTGTTGCTACATAACGACCATTTGCATGCCACAAAATGGCGGCGCAGTTGCAACATTGCACGGTGGTCGAGTGAACCTGGTGTAAGATTACATCGCTCGTTACTTAGCAGACTGTTATAAGTCAAGAATGGTGATTGTGATTGAGTACCTCGATGTGTGTTGCTCTCATCTCTACAAAGTTTTCTGACAAGGCTCGTTTTTTGTTGTATTGTTTAGTAGTATAAGAAAAATCACTGACTCTTTTAACTAATTGACAACTGAGTCCAACTGCCGTGTCTCTCTACGCGAAGCAAACATAAAGTTAATCTTGCTTAGTTGCTTAGTCATTTACACCCAGACCCATCTCTAAGTGTGCCCAACGATGTCTATATCATCTGCATCAGTATCGATGCAACACATTTTCTATCACAAAGTTGAAGAAGTCGCAGAAAATGCCATCGTCTTGCCTTGTTCAGTGCCAAAAGTTTCGGAGAGTCGTTGGCATTCAAGTAATTGTAATTTTTCTAACTTCTATTGGCGCGCCTCCTGTGCCGTGACGGTCTATGCACCCATGCCAGATAACCCTAGCATGATAATGAGCTTGAGATGGCGCTAATATAAAGCTTCAAATCTTGTTCTTCCTTATTTATAAAATCTTCAAAATACTTTGCAGTATGAAAGGTGGTTTGAACACTAATTCTCAATGCACCGAACTATGCATTGGTGTATTGGTAATGCTGCATGGATTAAGAAAGCTGGAGTCGCGCACGATCTCAGTATACACCAACTATATAACCGGTAAATAGGTACGTAGGTAGTGCATTGGTAATGCTACATTCAGTATGATTTCATTTTATGTTCGGAATCCCGTTATTCGTTACTGCTTAAGTTACTTTTTCTTTGTAGCTTCATTTTATTTCGAGGACGCGTGGTGTTTAAGCCAATTTTTAGCGCGAACTGAAAGTAAAAAAAAAAGGTAAATAAATTATTATTAAATAAAGGATATAATCTGATATAGAAATAATAATCGAAACTCTAGACTCTATGCTACAAGCAAAGACATGCAAAAAATAAAGACCTTCATGAGTGTGGATTTTGGAAAAATGCCAGGAAGACAATTGCAGTAAAAGAGTTAAAAAACAAAGTTACAATTTAAAGCTTTTATGTATATATGAAATAGTACACTAGCTTAAACTTTAAATTGCTGCTTTATACTTTTTGTGTTTTTGTATAAATTGTGTAAATTTTCAAATACTTTTCACACTACTCGTGTTTGTTTACATATTTCTAATTAATATGCTCTAAAAAGTTTAGTTTGTAAACATGTGTTTTAATATGCATATTGCGCATTCTTATATGAAATATCAATTATAAATGATTATAAACATAATGTATGATGTATTAACTATTTGCACTAATTACATTTGGGGTCACTTCAATACCCAACATCTACACCGTATTACTTGGTGGGTCGTTACTTCAGTACTTACCGAGTAACTCCGTATATTGTATTTGTATAAGGACGAACTATTTTACTTTACTACTTCACTCTACTTACCGAGTAACTCCGTATATAGTATTTGTATAAGGACGAACTACTTTACTTTACTACTTCACTTTACCATGTTAAGGTAGTTAAGTGCTTACCAGGCAATGGAATCGTATGTGTGAAGTGGATGGAGTGGTAAGTATATGCTGTCACAGGGTAACTAGGGAATTCGCTTACTCAAAATGAAATCCTCGAAGTTTGAACATTTCGACCACTGTGCAAAGAAAGAGAAAAAAGACAATCCAAGCATAAAATTACTATTGCTTTGCATATTTTAGCGCAATGGTTTTGCATATCTTAAGGCGCAAAAATAGCAACAAATGCCACATACTTTTCCGCTTAATAGTCATAAATTTGCTTTGCGCCAATTTTTATGCAATGGCAACGCTTGCCACAGCAAGTGCCGCACATGCCTTTGCTTTAACCCAATGTTGCCTTTGTCGGACTGCGGGACTTTCGGACCTCTACTGACCTCATTTGCCGCCTGGAAATACTCGCTTTTGCTTTTGTTTGCGTTTTGTGTCACGATGCTTGCAACACCCTGAGTAACCCATAGTCGCACTCATGTTTCGCTTTTGAAATTTAACGCCACATATTTTACATTTGCACATTCATCACATTGCATTTCAATTTGCATTTCGCTTTGACTCATCCACTGGGAGAGAGAGCCTCTGTCCCTCGCAGCAACCTTTGGACACCCTGAAACAACGATATCCACTTCAAATATGCGTCTGTGCAACATAAATAAAACATTTATTAAGCCCCACCCAAAAGTGTGCCATACTTTTTTTTTCTGTTTTCCGCTCTACTATTTTAATTAGCTATTAAACTGCAATTATGCGCTAGTATTTATGCCACATATGCATAGGTGTGCGTGCAGCCTTTAAATCATTTGGCATCCAAAGGCCGCGCCTAGGGGCGCTTGTAATTATTTTGTAGCCACGCCCCTACCACCGCCCACCCTTTAAAACACAGCTGACCCTGTGGCCATTTTCAGGATTTACGCTCAAAATTCAATTTGTTGTTTAGTCTTAAATTTGCATTTGTTTTAATATTCAAAGATTTTTTTTTTGAAAATTTGCTAATTTGTTGTTTGCAATAGTTTTGGCACCGATTATATAAATTAGTCATGTTAATAATATAAACTAGTGCAATTTGGTTTTATTTTCTCGATAATTAGTATAGTTTATGCGCTACATTTGTGGACTTATGAATTATTGATAATGCAGTTCAAATTTAATGAAGAACCATTTTGCAGCAGAGTTTACATTTCAAAGAAGCAGCTTTTGAAGAGATTTTGAACATGATACTTGCGAACCATTCTTATGATCCGATGGTCGCACTGGATGTGTCAAACGTTGAGGACGCCAAATAAGAATATCGTACAGCAGTCCTTCAAATGCAATCCTCACGGTACATGGCGGGCTGGTAGACCAAGAACTACATGGAAATTAACAGTCTTGCCCGGAGTAGCAATATAGCTCACGTCAACTTTCGTATACGTCAGCTCATCAGCCGGAAATCATTGGCAGTAAATATGGCTTTAACAATTTGGCTAGTAAGACTAGGACATTCAGATCGGCTCCAAGAAAACGACGAAACTTAAACGTAACCTCAACCCACCTATTCTCTAGTCGTATGCCAAAAGCATCGTTGATCATGCAAACTGCAAAACCTCCTATTCCAAGAAATTCCTTATCCAGGTTCCTATGGAGTCCTAGTTAGGATTTTACACCTATGCAGTGCTCCTACTAATTTGGAATGTGTGTATTATTCGGCAAATCTCAGACGGAAAACTCTTACCAAGTTTATCAGCGGCTCTATTTCAGATGCATTAGGCTTCCACTTAACAATTGCTCTCTCTTGCAGGTTCATTGGTAGCTATAAGTCAATACGCGGTGAGGTAGTCGCTATGTTTAGGTGTTGACCTACTTCGCATGGTAATTAGAGTACTCCAGCAAATAGAAGTGAACTTGAGCTTGCTGTTCGGTCATATTTCAGATTAAATACTCTCCATTAAAAAGACTGCAAAAGTTTCCGGGACAAGAAAAAGATGAAGTAATAGGCCTACCTCCTATTTTCCTATTGATTTTAACGAGAATAAACTGTGTAAAAAGTGTAATACTCTTGGTGATAGATGTGGAAGGTTTAGGAGGAGCACATTGTGATTAGGGCAGCCAGTCCAAGAACATAACGCAGTAGATGATTCGTGCAAGCTACCGCTCCTAAAGAGTGCGACTACCTTACTTTGATGATCGACAAACGAAAGAAACGCATACTGATTGGGTTAGTCAATCGTAGGAAAACATATTTATACGAAGCTTGTCCCAAAACCAACGCACAGCTGGCTTAAACTCCAAAAATATTTATTAAAGAAGTTACATGTGATTGTGTTCCTTTCATCTTTGATATTACCTTCGTCGAAGTGCTTGGATTCCGGTTTTAAGCATCCGAAACTCACCGCTAAATTCTTGTCGCAGCTTTTGCAGCAATGAAAAACGCATTTCAACGACTTGTGAAAAATCAAAATATGAATTACTGATAATAAACTGTAATTTTCGAGAAGTTTGGTGACGTGTTCACTATTGTGTTGCTGGGTGCAAAACCAACAGATCACTAAGCAACATCAAGATCCCTTAGCGATTCTTGAAACCCTAACACACCCCATAAGGTTTTTGTAGGTCGCTCCAGTAGGCTACAGTTTCCACCCGTTGACACTCGAACTGTGGCTATTACGCACCGCTTATATGTAGTAGACAAAGCAACCATTTTCTTCGCTTTATTTCTGAAATCCGACAAAATGGTCTCGTAGGCTTGTAGTTTTCGCCTTAAAATGAGTTCCATATGATACCAACTTTGTATATATGCTGACGCTTCAATCTCTTGCTGCATAAAAGATGGAACTTTAAAATGGGATCTTGGAAGCGCAGATCTCGGTAAAAAAAAGCAAAATTACTTTGTGCCTAAAGAATAAGCCTTAGAATAACCTATATAGCCGCCATTTTTATTTTATGTAAATTTAATTAAAACTTGATACAGCCGCGAGTGATATGGGCTGACATGGCGTATTTCAGACAGCTAATTTGTAGCTTGACAAGCCATTTATTGGGTTAGCGCTTAATTTGACAAGGCGTATTTATTGATTTTGAATTTAATTTTCTATTTATTTATAGCAAAATTTTAATGAGCAACTAATTGGCATGTCCTGCCAAGGCCAATTAAATGGAGCGCCAAAGCCAAAGCCTACCCACCTGCAGCTACGCGGATTGCAAAGCTGACCGCTGCTCACACACACACACTCGCACACTCGCACACCCACACACACACACACACACTTAAGCACATAGACAAAGAAATTCCTTTGCGCTTTGTTTATGGTTGGCATAGTTGGAAGAGGGGCGGGTTTGGGGGCAGGGACCCCCCCGGTTTATTTGACATTCTCATGGGCATTTAAATTTTTAAACAAGCTATAAATTATGCGCTTTATCAACGATAAAAAGTAAATACAGTTGCCGTCTTTTAGGCGTGCGGCACACGCTGCTCGCACTCTCTCCCTCTCTCTATCTTTCCCTCTCTCGCGCTGCCACTTGCCACGATATAAAAACAACGTGTAAATGAATAATTCAAAGTGTCCGGACAACGTTGCTGTCCTGTGCGGCTGCCAGGATGCGTAATGCGTAAAGCACGCAGAAGATTACACACGCACACACACACACTCACACACACACACACGCACACTAAGGCATATAGGCGACTAAAGCGCGTATGTGTCCGTGTGTAGTTAACGTTTTATCTGAGGGGCTCCCACCAGCGGCAACAAGGCCAACAACAGCGACAACGTACGACAAATATTTAACATTGGCATATTTTTCACACACACACACACACACACACACACACATGCATCTTTTACTACACTTATTTGTGTTTGTGTGTGTGTCTCCGGCGTTTGTCCGTTTTAACCTGGCTTATGCATGTTTTATCTTGCCCACGTGGAATTTGCGTGCTTTTAAACGTTTTCGATAAGGTTTCGCTTTTAACCCGCAGACGTTCCCTTGCCGCCGTACCGCCAAACTATATAACTGTATGTAAGCTCATGTGTGTGCGCTTTAGGCAGTGTGACCATGTGTGTGTGTGAGTGTCTGCGTGTTAAGACCTTTTTCTGATAAAAGCATGCCTTTGCTTAAACATCGCAAATATCGTAAACATCGCATGTATACTGAATCCTTTGCACTCTAGTTTTTAGTTTAACTTTGACTTTTTTTTTTGTAAATAAGTTGCGAAATAGTGTTTAAAATTTAAGCAGCCAATAAACTGTTTTTTTTAAAATTTTTTTGACGTTTTTTGCTTTAAACTGGCATGCACATAGGCGTAGCTAGCTTTTAAGAGGATACGTTATTTTCTGATATTATCTTGAAAAACATTTCAATTTTATTAAATTAAACAATTAAATGCCAAAATTGGCTAAATGCTCTTTTGTTTTCTTGATAAATTTGAATAGAGAGATATAACAAGACCCATAAAATCTTTTTCATAACAATCACAATTTTATTTAGCAACGACTAGTGATAAATATTTCATTTGACTCAATTCAAGCTCTAATGTCACGTTCGCGATTGACAAATATGCCAAAGATTAGCTCTTGCCGGATTTTGTGGATAATATACAATAAAAACGGATGCAAAGAAAATAAAATTTTGAATTTTTTGAGCTATTTGTAGTTGGTAACGTTGCCAAATTGAGTGTATGACTCGAACGTGACAATCATGTGACATGGCAAACGGGACATATTTTTTTTTTTGGTTCACATTTGGTAGCCTATGGTTGAACATGAGATCCCTGCTTCTATGTTATACCACAGGGTAAATTTATGGAAATAGCTTTAGATCAGTTGGACTTAGTAGCTCGAGATACTTCAACTGCTTAGTACGTACAAAATGTTATGCTATGCTAACTGAATTTCAAGCCGATTACAAATATGCGTTTCAAACATTTTGGCAGTGGTATCCAATAAGTACAAATGTCTGCATCCCATTGTAAGCACTGCATCAGAATTGGTTAGAACGCCGATAGCAATTATGGCTAGCTGTGGATCTGCTTCTTGAGGTACTATTATGAGTGGTTGCCCTAAGAAAAGGGTTTCAACAATGAGCTCCATCTGTACTGGACACGTGTGAAGCGATTACCTGCACAGTTTTCCCACAAGCTTGTATGCTGCGCGAAAGTACTTGGTATCCGCTGATTTACAAAGCATTTGAAATAGCTTCGTTTTGCTTTATTGGTATTTTCTTATACAGAAACATTTTCGAAGTTCCAGGTGCATATTCAACATTCTCCCTCTAGTTTGCTAGCAAACCTCTCTTTCGCTTTGGCAGTTATTATATGGTCTTGTGTTTTTTTTTATATGGTGTGCCGTTAAATTAAGCACAAGGCCGAAAAGCCTAGCATAAAGATAATTTTATTAAATTATATCATAATTTTTGTGAGCTCATCATTTTTAATTTTATGCAGACAATTCCCCTCACTACGCCACTGGCCGTAAGGCACCACTCGAACCATGTCACTGGGGTTTGGCTAGGTTTGACGGGGTTTGCTGCAACGGTTACGGACTTACAGTTCTTGAACGCTTGGACGCTTGTTGGCCGCTGATCCCAGTGCAACGTTCGTGTTATTAAACGCGGATTAAGTGGCAGACTCCGTGGCTTGCATGTGCATAAATTATAATGCGACGTTTCCTGCAAACACGCCCACTTTGCCGCTACGAAAGGAGCAGCCCCACACACACCAGTAGGATATATTTTTTACTTAGTTGCCATTTTAGTCTCTATATATTTTATTTTATATATTTTTGCTTGTTTGGCACACCATTTTACTTAATATGCCGGAACTGTCCGAGCAAGTTGCGGCAGCAGTTATGCCATGGCAACCCTGGCAGGTGGCAGCCTGCAGTCACATGTGGCTCGAAGGGGCGTGTTACCGTCTGCCAGAGTTTCGATAAAAATGCATGCAATATTTAAATTGAAGTCGAAGTACGTTGACATGGCCCGGCGGCCCTGGCATTGATCAGCTTATGGCTTAAAAATGGAAAAAGAAATTGCATAAAAATTGGTATTATAAAACTGGCATGTCCTGCAGCAGTTGGCACGAAGCGCGATTTTAAAGTCAATAGATGTTTGCTGGCTTGTAACCAATAGTAATTTACGGAAAGAGAGCTAAAAGTGTGATTATTGGAACTAAATAAGTTTGCCAAAGGAAAAAACAATGTTAAGGACCGGAGTTCGTAGTTACGGTGTTCCTTTAAGCCAAAGTTCACACTTATTGATGTTGACGGAAATCGGTACAGTATTGGAGAGTCGTCTAAAGAGAGCAGCTATGGCTTTCTCCACCGAAATTGTTGCTATCTCGGAAGTAGCGCGACTCTTTTGAGATTAGCTCAGTTGGCTAAATTTGAGAAAGTGAAAAAAAATGTAGTCGGATCCTTCTCCTCGTCATTCTGTTTCACTTCTTTAACTTATTATTACTTCCCTATCTGCTTTTCATACTTTTTCGAATGTTACTTTTATTTCCTACTCCCTATAAGCTTCACCGTCCACTTCTTTTGCCTCCCAGCACTTTGTCTTTTCCTTAAACTTACTCTCGACGTTCTTATTTATGAGTCAATTCGGATTCCTCTTTGTTTTGGTTTTCGCCTCATCTTGCTTTTCGTATTCCTCTACGCCTTCCTCTTCGCGTTCGTCTTCCTTTCGTTATTATTCTAACGGTACTGTAATCCGTTTCTGTATCGAACGGAACGTCGCTCTTTCCAGGTTGATAGGACTGTGTCGGTCGTCTTAATGGTTTCTTTCTTCTTCTTCTTAACTGGCCATAACAACCCGTGTTATCGGGTTACGGCCTGATGTAAATACATTCTTTCATTGGAATTGTGGTTTTACGTGGTGGGTCCCAACCCTTTTAAGGCCTACTGGTCTCGAAAGAACCCAGTGTCATTGTTAGTCGCCTCGTACGATGATCTGCTGTGGTGGTATTCTCTAACCCGCTTACCACACGGGGTTCTCAGTGTATTTTAAATATGCAAAAACTCATAGTATTCTGTATCTATTCGCTTTTCGTTAAGTTTTAGTCGTTTTCAATGTAATTCGGACATGCCATAATGACTAATTTTATAATTCCCTGCTCGCTGTTTTCAGTAGAGACAATTATCACAGGAGATCGCCAGGGTGCTCAGCTGATGTACGAGTTCGAGGTTTAAGTTTCGGTCTCTTTACCATCAGTACCGAATAAGCATGAGAGTGCTAATGGGTGAGGATGTTGATCCCAAAGCAATGGGGTTATATAAAGTACGAATATACAAACCGGATGGTACTGCTGGTACTGCTGCAATGAAGATGTCTACGCCTATGCTCTGGAGAACCAAGGCTTACTGGACCCCTTAGGCTCACTAAGTCGCTTGCACTCTTTTCAGTTCGGTAGAAGGTTGTCTTCGCAGGTTTGTTGGGTGACGCTAACACACATGCAAAAGTAAGCGTATGTATGCATGTCGAGCTTTTGCTCTTTTTTTCAGAGTCGCCGACGTGACTGAGTGAGCTTATCTGGTTAACTATACCTTGTTCTCAAATGTACTTAATCCAGGACCCTGAAGTACGTTGGAACCACTAGGGGCTGACTCAATTGAACCTAACACCCTAGTTTGAGTGGTTTATCACTTACACCCTATTAGGACATGCCCGCAATGAACAGGATACAGTAGATACTTATTCCGAAAGCGAGAGAAAATTAAGAAAAATTAAAGTACTATTGGTACAGGTTCAGTATTGTAAGAAATGTGTGAAACCGAATAGAGTAGTCTAGTTAATAATTATAATAATTTGCAGTTTCTTTAAATTAACAACTTTCTTCGAATAAGTGTACCTGATTCAATAGTTGATGTCACAAATTTGGAGCCAATAGCAATAGGCCCAAAGAAATCTACAAGTTTTATGTAGTTTACTTTAAACCTGAACAAACGGTTTTAAGACAGAGTTTGCAAAATTTATTTAAACCACATAAAATGTGTCAGGTTTATCCACAGACGAGCTCTGATAAGCTATTGGCAGACATCTTTGCTGCACTTTGAAATACAATTTAAGTAAAATTTATTGCACCTTCTCACACACACACGCACACACACACACACATACTTTTAGACACACGAACTAAACTAACATGACCATAAAGAAACACTTTGTATTTACGTTAAAGTGTGTGAGTGAGCCAGTGCGTGTGTGTGTGAATGAGTGTGTGTTTGTGTGTGTGTGGGTGTGTGTGTGTTTGTGAGTGTGCTAATGTGTGTCTACTTGATTGTTGTTCTTGTTGTCGTCGCTTCAATAGGCTTTGTCAGTTGTCTTTGTTGTTTCTGCTGCCGCTGGCGCACTCTGTCTTCTCTGTCGCTTTCGCTGCTTTGGTTGTTGCTTTGGCTATTGTTGTTATTGCCCAAAATCTACATCTCTATGACCTACAAGTTGTTTGTTATTAGTATAGTTTCATTGCTCTTACCAAGATACACACAAACACACACACACACGCACACACGCTTACACACACAAGGCAATTGTTTTCTCAAGTTGTTGTTGTTGCTGTGGCTGATGTGCCAACTGTTTGCTTAGTGCGAGAAAAACACACTTAAATTGCTGCAATGAGCACATACATATTCACACGGCTGAGAATACACTTGATTAAGTCACACATAAACACAGATACACTCACAGTGTTTGCAGCATAAACAAGAGTTTTTATCAAGATTAAGTCAAGTCAACAAGCACAACAACGCATCGCAAAACAACTTATTCATCAATTTGTACGCAATCCAAAAATAGTCAAACCGAAATAATACCAAAAGAGCTCATGTGTGTGTGTGTGTGTGTGTGTGTGCGTGTGTGTGTGTGTGTGTGTGTGAAGGTCAACTGCTGAATAAGCAGAAAAACAACATGGTCAAATAAGCAAAATAAACAACGACACTATTATTCTACGAGATGCCAAATAACAACAATAACATAAGCACAAGCAACATATGTACGTAGACTTAGACAGACTAGTTAACAGGCAGTCCAGTCTGTCAGACGATGGGCTGAGGGGCGTGGCAGAGCAGCTGACAGGCAGCCATTTATTAGACGAAATCTCTGTATTAATTGTGCAGTGCGCACAAAAGTATGCTACGAGCAGCTGACGGTCACTCAACTGCCGCTGGCCTAAAAACAAAAACAAAATGGCGTAGAGTGAGCGAGCGAGCGTGCTGTACAAACAAGAGCAGAAAAAAGCAATCAAAGTGCTTGGCAGCGACACTATAAACCGCACAATCATTGGCCAACAATGGTACAAGTATATTTATGCGTGTGTGTGTGTGTGTGTGTGTGTGAGTGTGTGTACAGTGTCTGCAAAATGCTTCAAGTGCTTGTGTTAGGGCTTGTTGTTGTTGTTGCTGCTGTTATTGCTGCTGGCAGTGTGTGAGTGTGGCCGTGTGACATTCAAAAGGATAACTAACTATGCTACAACCATAATGGCAACGTCTGCACACACACACACTCACACACACACACTCACACACACACTCAACATAACGGGTTGGCTATTATTGCTTGCCACTCAACTGTTATGCTCCCACACAACAACACGTGCATACATAAAAGAGAGCGGATGAGGCAGAGATGGAGTCTAGAAATTGTTTCAAAAAGCTGACGCTTAACATTATCGCCTTGTGCGTCATTTTCAATGTCTTCACATGGTTTGAGTTCGTCCGTCTCGCTGTGTTCATGTGAGTGTGGCAACTCTTGCATAACTATACTACCTCTATATGTAGCCGGTCCATCAGCATGATAAGCATGACGGCAATGACTGGCACAAGATTCTTGCTTGTAGCTCCTACTGCTACATCCCCACATCAGCACCTTTAACGGAAATGTCAACATTGGTCATAGAACGCCATTTTGGAGGCATAAAAAATGCGCTGGCCTTAGGCTGAGTAGTATACTGGCAGTACATTAATTTATGTACAAAATAGATTGATGACGATGGGCGTAGCAGGGACACCTTTTCCATTGAATTGCAGAAATAAAAAACATTGTTTAGTATTATAGTCAGCAGCTTTAATATGTACAATAAGAGACGGTGAAATGGTTTTCCTGGAATGCAGTTGTTTACTTTTCATAGCGACATACCTTGAGGAATCAAAGGTGGCATCCAAAATGAGCTGAAAGTCTTTAAGATTGTAGGAAAGAATGAAGCAGTTTCCAGCGAGTGGGCTCCGGCAAGTAATAACATTGCTTAGCTGTGAACCTCTGCCTTCGCCACTGAGACGATAGTTAAGGAGAACACATGAACAAGAAAGAGCTCGGACCCTCTAACCATCTAGGTAGAGGAGAGTTTTTACGCGTTCTTTGCATTGTAGATAGATTCAATGGCGTGTTATATCCAAGCGAGAAGAAAATATTCTTACTAGGTTGTGATCGATCTTTTGTTAGAAGGAACCCTGTAAGCATCATCTCAAATAATTACTGTTGTTATAGAGGTATGACTATCAGAATCACTTTAGGTTTAGATAACCAGATCTCTCGGAAATTTATTTAGCATGGATTATACCTAAGGTTTGGCTTACGCTGCCAGCACATAGATGGAATTAACTGGGCAACCAAAGACCCTATGGAAAAAGTAGATGAAAATCATAATTATGTATGTACGAAACCAAGAAGTCTTGTTGGGTAAACTTACTTCTACCCTGAGTCACAGCAGCTGATTCATTTTTGGAGTAACTAATGCCAACTAACCGATTTGACTGCAATAGAAGTGAAATCAACATAATCCAAAACAATTATTCGCGATGTTAGAAAAATTGAAACAGAGGAAGTTGGAAGCAGAAATAATGATGCTAAAAGCTACAAGCCCTTATAAAATACAATTAAAAAAAGGTACCCTACCTAAAGTTGGTTGCTGGATAGACAAGGTTAAGTTTAGAGACAGAACCAGCTAAAATGGTATTTCTAACTATCTTAATGTTATTTAAAGTAGTAACTATCGAACCGTATGATGTAGCTGAGCAGCAGGCAATGGAGGCCATTATTATCAAGCCGCTCGGAATTCGCCTTTGCCGATGCCGATATCTACGAAGTCATTCCGCCATTACACTGTTACTCAAGCTACAGTTGTTACAGAAACTGCAGTTGCACACATATCATTTTCAAGCATGAAAAATCATTATTTAGTCACAATCGGCTACAGGGCGCAGCTTGTCAGAGGTCACTAAGATCTAAGTTGCTCTTAGCGATAGACAGCAGCTTTGTGTGTGATAAAACGAATGGCCGTGTAGAAACGCCTCCTCTCGCCCTACTACTCATCGATGACGCTATCCTACAATCCCAATTCAATGGCCATAAAAATTCAACTGTATCTGATTCCACAATGCTGAATGGAAACCGGAAATCCTGTTCACCGGTCCCAAAACCCAGGAGACCGCCACCATGCAACAACAGCATTCTGGATTGTTCCAGCTTATGAGATCATACCAGATTAAAATCGGTCTGCTAGCTTCATTTGGTTATATAAAGTTTTGCAATCTCTTGCTCTACCTGAATGTGCATACCCACGCTTGCCATATGGATCAAATGGGTCAGTTTAAGGCATACCAAATAAAAAAGGAGAGAAAAGCAAATCACTCCCGTAGCTATATACTTAGCTTATATGTAAGAATAGGGACAACCTTTCCACCTTGATGAGGGAGTGTGCCCACTTTATTATAAAAACAGTGGCACAGCAACTTAAGGGATTATACGCTTATACTCTCTTTTATAAGCAACATAATTATACACCACACTTTGAGTAATGCATTTTACAGAACATTAATCAAAAACTTTAGACACTAAATTTGCTCATTAATTGAATCTTCAAATCGTTCCATATCGATATAAGATAAACCTAATGAACCAGTTAATCGCTCTTGAAAAAGGTTTAAGACCCAAACATAAGCTGTGTAAACGGGTGTATACAATGTCTTGGTTGGATAACGAAGAAAGTGAGAACCCCTCTCTTGCATAAGCGAATCTTATGCAAATTCGTCGGCCATTTTTAAATTTATATCAGCCTAAACAAAACATATTATAGATGACATAATAGTGACACAGTGAAATTTATGTGTTTTGTTGACTTTTCGTTTAGCTGAAATCTTGCAGACATGTAGACAATCCTTTGTTTCAGCCAAGTTCAAAATTTATTTAGCAAGTTGTCAAAAAATGGAGAAAGAGATATACATATTTGGCATGTTTCGCAGTTCAACCGCAAAATGTTAATGATTTTGTTGCATACTTTTGTGGGCCAAGAACAAAAGTGCCAAAGACCCTTATCTAACTTCTGTCACAAGGCGTTATTTATATGCAGTCAGCGTCACACAGCTATCGATAAAGGCATTGCAAAAGAATGGGTGTAGCAGTAAGGAAGGCAGTTAGAAGGAGGGAGCGAGGGAGAGGGGTGCAGCTGGCTGCATAAATTGTCAACTTGGCCTTTTATATTTAAGTTTAATTGGATGGCATTGGCATTTGAAAGTTTCTTGCCGACGCTTGGCGCTCTTATCCAAATTGAGTTGTTGAAACGTGACATTTGAAAACCGCGTAATCATACACACTCACACACACTCACTCATACAAGTGCAGTGTTGGAAAAAGCGCAAATGCTGCTCTTGTGGCTGCAGTTTGACTTTTTGTGGCCAAGACGCTCGAAGTTGTCGCATATACATAATTAAACTTAGTTTTTGCGGCATCGCAGGGGCTGCATAAGTTTCTACTTAATGCTTGACCCAAATTCAGTAGCTATGGAGTGCTTATGTGGGGTTGGTGAGGTGCCTGTTACCAAATCCTGCATTGAAATAAAATGTTTATTTTGCATTTTTTTTGGCGCATGCCAAGCGTTAAAATTATTTACGCAGCATTGAGATCGTGTCATTTGCATACGCCAGACTAGGCCAGTGCCACGCCCTCAAAAACACACGTAGGGAGCGGGAGAGCTGACAGTGGAAGCGGTTTGGTGTTAAGCGCAACCAATGAAACCCAAAAAATGCGCTAAAAGTATTTACATTCGACTCGGAAAAAATTATACATTTCCGTGTAAATAAAAACAAGCGCCAGCAACAACAAGAGCGTGAGCCGAGGCGGTATGTGGACGGCGAGGGATTTGGTTGCCGAGCATAGGGGCGGAAGGAGCAGCATTGCCGAAAAGCAAGCGCAAAAATGTGTTGGCGAAGTAGAAAATGCTTCAAATCCGAAAACAAACACTGTCACAGCCACAATGTTTTGGGGATGTCGGGGTTGAGCCGGGGTTGTGCCTGGGTTTGGGTTTCGACTAAGAGCATGAGTTGGGTGCGTTGCCGGAGCTGGATGCGTTGGCAACTGAATGAAATGTACTCTTTATTGACATTTGATTCAGCAGCAGAAAAAAAAGTATATATAAAAAGAAGCAGCAACAGAACATCCATAAACCTTGCCCAACTCAGACCGGCAACAAACCAGCAGCCACTCCCAAGCCAAGTGCCACCCAGTCCAACAGCATTGCTCAGATTTCAAATGATAAAAAAAACTCCGCCATGTTGTTGTTCTTGTTGCTTCACTAGCTACGCTTTCCATTTTGTTTGTTTGTTTGCTTGTGGATTGTGTTTCCTTGTGTAACATCGAAAGAGGGAGTCAGAGAGGCAGCTGAGTGGGGCTCTGGGAGCTGTCGCCTTGACGCATAAATTTGCCTTAATTTGTTGCAAAATAATTTCATTCATTTACGTGCTGCCATTTACATGGGATATGTCGTTGATAACTTATTTAAGCGATGCTCCCAACTTCCAGGTCCACTTTCAGGGCAGACGCACAACTTCAACTTCAACCACAGCAAAGATCTAGACACAGCTGTAGCTCTAGACCAAGCCACAAATTTTCAACAAAATAAATTATCAAACTGTCACATTGACGTATCGGCCAAAGGCAAAGGCGCAAAGCAAATGGCAAAGCCAAAGCCAAAGCAAAAGCAACAATGCGCCGCCATCGACAGCAAAGTAAAAACATAATCTAAAGCATCATGTTGCTCGTTTAAAGGATGTCAAAGGTCAGCCATATATCACGAAGAGACATCAAACACACGCAGCTGGCCATTGGCGAAAGCTGTGCCGCTGTGCTGTGCCACGCCCCCCTTCGCACGCCCTCGCCCCGCTAGTCATTTGCCTCACAACGTTAACAATTTCATGTAACAAATTCTTTTTGCTGGACATTCGAGCTGTTTCAGATTTCCAATAAATATGCCTAGGTTATGGGCGGTATGAAAGCAGTAGATTGAGAGGCAGAGCAGCTTATCGCTGTTGTGGTGATATCGGTCTTGTTGTTCTTGTTGCATATACACTAACAGCGGGTATGCGCAAAACAGAAAGTATGGCAATGTCGTCAGGGTTGGACCGCCGTCTAATATGCTTGGAGATGGTAGTGTTAGAGAAATAATCCCACTGTGATTCAAGTGTTAAAATTATTGTATTAAGGAGTGGGTTTGAAATATCCAGACGGTTTTGGCGATAACTTTCATTTGAATTCGGTCACTTAAACTCTTTCATGCTAAAAGGTTGAAATTCGGGTGAAAGAGATAGATGGATTGACTGACAGAGTTCTGTTCCGTTGAAAAAAGGTTAAAAGGGATTTCTGGCCAACCACTGACTACTTCTGGTTGTGCCGAATTTTTCAAATTATACTTCTTAGAATATGGGAATAATGAAAACGATGCCAAAATTTGTCCAGCGACGGAGAACACGAAATAAAACTTTAAGCCAAAACAAGAAAGCATTTCGCAGGTCATTCATATGTTTTTCTTTTAAATTTTAAAAAACCAAAAAATGATCTCGATTTTGGCACATTTTAAAAATTGGCGATTAACATACAAAAATATATTATTTTCAATTAGAGTCTAATAGAACTTTCAAGGAACCAACAAATTTTTGAGTGGTTTACGAGTTATTTTTGACAATTCCTCAACTTATGAGCTATTTTTGGAAAATTTGTGTTGTGCCCTTTAATTTTCTATTATATTGAGGTCTTTGATTGGGCCAGTGGTGTTATAAAGTGTTTCTATCATTGTGCTGGTAAAAACTAAAGATTTTTAGATCATGACACCAACCGAAGACCTGTAAACCAATAACCTAGAGTCATGAAATAGATGTATGTTCTGAATCATATTGTGATTCAATACTTCGGAGATCAAAGACCAGTTTTATAATATCTACAAAGTAAAATTTACATATGTGTGTATTTATACACATATTTCTTAGATGTTACTGATAGCTATAATTATAGTAGGCAGTATTGTCGTAAAAACTTTCAAGTATATACAATTTGTAACTTTCCTCGTTGTACGGACATTGCTCTTTGAATAGAAAGTAGAGCTATCGCTTTGCGATGCACTCGAATGTTCGTTATCCTAACTGAATCATATCTTAGATTCACAATGATTGATCGAAAAGGACAAGAAGAGAGGGAAAGGGAGCAAAAGAAAAACAGAAACGTAAGGAGATAGGGAAAAAGAAAAAGAAAGGAATATGACAAAGACGAACCTGAGGAGTATGACGAAGTGCAATATTACCGAATATGATGACTTGGAGATGATGACGAAGAAGATGTCGAAGTGGTAAGTGTATCATCACTTCGGTGCGTTTACTCGCTTGTTACCAATATTGCTGCTGCTGCAGGTTACTCCAACTTTTTACTGCCGCGCACCTGCTGCGTGCTCTGCTGCTCTGACCAGCTTTGGCTCTGTCGCTTATTTGACATTCTGACAGCTTCGACAGTTTGACTCCCATTTCATGCGACGACAACGACAACAACGACGTTGGCAGCGGCAGCGGCAACGGCAGCGGCAGCGGCAACGGCAGCGACGTTGACATCGACAGCGACAAAGTGCGTGAGAGCGCTAACCACTGCTGGCTTGTTTATTTATAAGTCTTGCCGTGTCATGTTGCTACCTGCAACTGTGAGTGTGTGTGCGTGTGTGTGTGTGTGTGTGTGTGTGTGTGTGTGTGTGTGTGTGTGTGTGTGAGTGACTGAGAGTGTATGTGTGCTTGGATCACATATCATAGGTAAAGTTACCGCGCTGCTTTGTTGCGGTCACAGCGCCTATATGTATGCTTTGTTATAGAAAAACACCAGAGTTTTACCAGTTTTCGCAGCCAGACTGCCACGATTGCCTATCAAAAGTATCGCACAACATATCTGAGCGGGTTCTACTGTATTTATCGAAGGTAAGCTGGAAGCTGGATAGCCCGGTAGCTCTTTATATTTTGTTTGCTTTAGGGGTAGAGCACAGTGGCCGCGTTGGCCACTAACAAGCGCCTGAAATGTGTCACCTGCAGAAACGAGAACGACGCTGACGATGTCGCTGGCAGCGGCGGATCAGGTGTATAAGCCTCTGATTCCACCAACAGGCAGCATTCCTGCGCAGCTCAGTGGAAACTTGCTTAGGCGGATTTCATGCTACACCAGGTAGCAAAGTTTCCCAGAATCAGGACTTAGCCTGGCAACGCTTGACAATTATAAGTGAAATGTGATAACATTTTCCGAGGACTAGAAGTGCTAACGGGTGGGGGGTAGCCGTAGTTTGTTGCCCCGAATTGTTTGTAGGCAATTATGCGGCATTTGGCGGTCGAAAGCTTTTGTTTTCGAGCGAAAAGCAGGGAAAGCACGTGCATATGTATATGTATTGTTTTAGACAACGCTAAGCTCTGGGTGTGTGTCTTTGTGTGTGTGTTTTTATTGTTGATTTTGTCGATTTCGCTGCAGGCAAGCGGAACAAGCTGCTAGAGGGTGAGCGGCAGGGCGGGGCGACTACTGACGTCAGCTGACAGTTTGCTTGGAAATTTCAACAAGAATTTTGTTTATTTACTCAGCAACTGCAGCTACAAGTACAGCAACAACTATAACGAGAGTACAAATAGCTGTTGGTTTGGTAATTGTTGTTGTTGTTGTTTTGTGGGAGAATGGCTATTTAACGGGTTGTTGCTTGAGCGTTTGTGGCATGCAACAACAATGGCTGACAATGTCTCGCAGCGAAGACCTTACAAAAAAGACAATGTTTAGGTTATGTTTGTTTGTGTAAAATTGAGTACAGAAATTTCTTGAAATTATTGGGAAATAGCAGCTGAACATATCTTTCCAAAAGATATGCCCCAAGAGGTTACTCTATTTTATTTCAAAATATGTTTGCAAAAAAGAATGGAATTTTCGAAACATTCTAAATATATTTCAAGCAAATTCGATAAACGATTCGTTTGTCATTTGGTGGCATATAACACCAAAGCGTTTCACTGACTTTTATTTCAGCTTTTACAAAAAAATCGCTCTAGATTTACTGCAATCAAAAGAAAAAGGTATTAAAAAGTCAAAAGAAATTATTCTTTTTGAAATGATTACGATATTACTTAATACTTTTGTAAGGCATAAAGTAGCATCCTTATAAGCACTAACTGGCATTGGTGCGGTAGCATAGCCTTAAAGCGTAGCCTTAAAAAGAGGAAGGCAGTTGCCAACAACTCATCGATGATATGCCATAAGCAACAAAGAAGTATAGAGAACCATATAGAATTTGCACCGGACTTGGAGATGCATTACCGTGAACCCATTTGTGGATTCCCTGGGTATGCACACATACGTTCTACTGTCGGAATTATATGACATATGCTAATGTGAAGATATAAACCTGGAGAGGAATGACCAGAATAGGGTACTAGAATAAGTCTCAAGCTGGTTCGTAAAGCAGGTATCAAATTAAACCTTCAAGGGCGATCAAAAAACCCTCTTTCACGGCAACGAAATTGTGAACAGACTAGTAAGAAACATTGGTGCCATTCTCTTAATGGGCCAGAGCTATTCTGCACCATTCGAAAAGTAACAACTAAGAGAAGTGGAAAGATTGAGACTAAACACAGACTGGATCTGTGCTCTAGGCAACAGATAGTATGAACAGTTGGTAGAATTTCAAAGAAGACTTGAGTAAGCACGACATCACCAGCCTAACAAATGTAGGTTTAGTGATCATAAGGAGTGTAGCGCTGGCAAGAAGAATATTGATATCCCTCTTGAAAGGATATAGAGTCTCGATGTCCGTTGCAACTCGATAGCAACTTAGCTTAACTGGCCATAAAAACCCGCTACCGTTTTGCGGCCTAATGTGGAACACTCCTCAACTCAACAGCTGCATTGAAGAACTTTCTCGCAGGAGCTTCTTCATCCTAAGCACAAGATTACCAAGCCAAGGTCAAGGGTCACAACAATACTATTATGACGACAGGAAAGGAACTTGCATTTGTACTTCAGCGTCGCTTTAATTTGCATATCAACCAAGATATGGATTATAAATCGCTTTCCTTACCATATTGATATGATGTGTTAAGAAAAAATTCTACTACTACCGAAATTAGTTTCAAAATTCTAAATGAGGTGTTTATTAACATATTCATAAAACTGTGTGAGGACATCAAAACCGCAAAAAGGTTTATAGATATATTAATAAAATGCACGATTTAATTACAGCTAACATTTAAATCACTTTACATGCCATAAAAATAAAAATGAAAATATGTAAACTATCATTAAAAATATGACCAATTAAACTGTCAGCATTTTAGTTTTAATTGATTTCAGCTCTGCAATGTCAACTAATTAATAAAATAGTGTAAACTAAAAATGTAGCAATTTATTTATTTATGAAGGGTCTCCGCCTTACTGTGGCGCCTGCTGTGGCTGCCACATGATGCGCGGCTGACCCACGCGCACTCATCCTGTCCGGCTGCAGTATATGTTATTGGTGTTGGGGAAGGATACGCCTTGTATGTCATGTTTCTATAATCAAAAAATATTTATAAATTTGATGGATTTTATTGTGAATTATTTAATTGTTGCTTTATGTCAATTTCAATTGAAACGCTGTCATAATTTTTTAAGACCCCAACAAATGTTGGCTAGCATTACTTTTTGACTGTTTGCTGAATGACTGACTGACTGAGTGCCACAAATCTTGCAGCAGCGTCTGGTGTTGATTGCCACAATGGGCATTTGTAGCTGCAACAAACAAACAAACAAACAAACTCGACTTGTATGCTCTACCTCTCTCGATCTTACTCTCTCTCGCTCTCTCATTGTGGGCGGCAAGCGTATTTGCTTGTAACCAGCTATATTTCATGTACGTGCCATATATCAATGTCACTTTACTTTGGCAAACAGTTTCAGTTAATACACAATCAATGTACCAATGTGTTATCAATAATAAATTGCTTGCGATTTATCAGCAAATACAACAACCAGAGAGAGCCAATGGCAGAGCTGCAAATGCCGGCAAAAACAACAGCTACAACAACTACAACAACATAAAATAGTACCAGACTAGCGAAAAACTTAACTTACTCTTTACAAGCCAACGCAGCAAACAACAACAACAGCAGCAGCGTTTCAAACCTTAGCCAAGACTTAAACCACATAAACGGTGACTGGCGTTGACTTTTAAAGGGTTAGGGGTAGTTGGTATTTTTAACAAAATACACTTTTTTTGCCTTTGGTCGAAGCAAATGCTTCAATATCTTATCTGAAATTTTTGAAGTTTCCGAAATAATCTACATTCACTGAAGGGAAATTTAATTCTTCTCTTCTTTTCGATTGTGACATTACGATCTCAACTAAAAATTTCCCTAACGATTTTGCCCAGATTGGAATCAGTGATGCTACCGTCCCTTGAGCCAAGGAAGATGTCGTGTTGCAGCCTTTTTCTGTGGAGGTTGTTTACGAGCAGGTCATGGTGATGTCCTGCAATAACTTATATATCTGGGTATCTTAACGTCTGATTGCGGTTTCAACAAACCATATAGATGTTAGCATGCTTCACATCTGGAAACTTTGAATGCAATTAATAATTGTTTCTTTGGGTGTGCTCCACAAATCCAACATGCTGATCTACATTGGCTTGATGATGACTTTATAGAGAATAAGCTATCCTTCATTCGTGTCAATGTCCAACTGTTACAATAATGTTGTGCAATCGACAGATCTGACTGAGTTTTAGAAAATAAATTAAAAAAATTTAACCAAAAAAAAATCTCTACAAACCTCTATTGACACCGAGCGACGCTTCAGATAAGGCGATGACCTCTCCTGCAACATCTTCAACTTTTTGATGCAGAATGTATTGCCAAAGGCCGAAAAACATAGAAACAAGATGATATTGAACTATAAGAGTGCCCAGTTGCTCGCAAACGCTGATAATATCTATATCATGGGTTGTACTAAGCGAGCAGTTACTGCAGCCTCTGCGACTATTCGAAGAGAATCTGTCAGTGTGGGTACGTTTGAAAATGAGAGCAAGACAAATTAAATCTTCTCTCGGATTGAGGTTTAAAACTATAATTTTGATGGTGCCACAGCTATCGTCTATCTGTCACATTAAACAACGATGTCAGCATGGAGATCAAACGGAGAATCAGTCTTGATAGATGATGCTTTGGTCTCAGTAGGCAAAGGAACCACACTCGCCAAGACGTTCACCCTTCCCGTTTTGCTCAATGGCGCTGAAGCATGGATAAGAAGTGCACTGTATCATTTCGTAACCCAGTAACTAGTTCTTTTGTTTCATTAAACAGAAGAATATAAACAAGAAACTTTAAAATATTAATGGTTTCACACGCGTGACTACCCCTAATCTCTTAGAACTCTGCCTTTACCGTTACACAAACTCTTGCAAAAGTCAAACATAAATCGCTAGCCGTGTTTCCATGTGTGTGTGAGCGTAAAAATTACGGCTCATATGGCTGTGTGTGTGTGCAGGAGGGAGTTTATGTGCGAGTGTGTGTGTGTGTGTGCAAGTTATGCGCAGCATGCAAAACTATGCACGTAGCAGTTGAAGTGTATAAATGTGTTGGTCTCGCCGCCATAGTAGCTACTGCTGTTGTTGTAGTCCGCCGAGGTATCATGCCCGTCTGCCCGTACTATCCCTCGCCAAACTGCTCCAATACGGACAATGCGAGTCATGCGATGGTGGAGTCATATCGGATGACAATTAGGCCCTGGTCATCAATTCCAAGTGCACAGGCGATAAATCTCTGGTAATTGTATGTGTGTGTTCTTGTGTGTGAGTGTATATATGACCTGGAGTACGAGGTGAAGTAGGGACAGCAGGGCGCAGTCAGGTTAAATGCTGGTATGCATGCTATTGGAGCGCTTTATTGTTGCTTAGTTTCGGTTTACCATTGAAATATTCAATGCTTTCGCTCAATTTTTGGTTTCCAAATGCAATTCACTGTTAGAGTAGATGACTGCAAATGGGTTATGGGATCACTATAACTTGAACTCTTAAAGTTTCATAGTTCTAAAGGAGAACCCGAGCACAATATTCAGACGAGTAGAAAATGCTTAACAATTGCTGTGCACTGCAAAGTCAAAAATAAAACAATTTCAAAACAATCAGAATAAAGTCGAATCGTTGGATGTAACCGGTAAAATCGAGGTTCGGCCGTGCGACGTGACCTTAATCTGACAACCATGGAGTAGCAGATATCTCTCTTGTCTTCAAGGTGTAGTTATAGTCTCTAGGACTGGATAACCCTCTAGCTCTTGGCAATACAATAAAAAGGTAAAAAGGTGTGTTTCTGGATCTTGTGGCACTGACATTCACTATTCAAGTTCTGCCAGGGACCTAAGATTAAATGTGAAAAATTCAGATATGAGTTCTCTTCCAATGCTAACACTGCGCACGAAATGAAACGTGCAAGCTTTTATCTTTCCTCTGGACACTGATTTTACAGTACAAGAAAGCGAGTGTAACAACAAACTTTTATGACGGCATACAAGTTGATCTTGTTCCTAAGATGCATCAATGGAGGATTCATATAAAAAATTAAGCAGTACGAAGTTTCTTCTCCTAACGAGAGCATAAAAGTTTTAGAAAAATAGCAGATTTCTTTATAACAGATAGATCCGATAACAGTGCATTATTAAGAAATTTATCCATATTTTGCATACATAATGAGTTGTAACAAAAAGTAAATCGAAGGAGTCTCTATAATTTATGTTCGGAAAGCCTTTTGTCTGTCCTATTTAGCTTCTTTGTCTTTGTCCAGTGTCCTCTTAGAAAATGTATGCATAGTATCTATTTACACTTGCATGCGCAATAATTATTGTGCAAGCTTTAATTTAAATAATTAATAAATTATAATGCAAGCTGCTCGCACACACTGATACACACACACACACACAGAGACAACAAAAGCAACTGTAACGGTGTCTGAAAGTTTCTCATTAAACAAATATTTTCACAGCAATTTAAATTTATGTTGCCGGCAAGCAAAGACACTCAGCGCCCGAGACAAAGCAAAGCGACGAGAAAAGTGAGAGAGAGATAGAGAGAGAGAGAGAGAGAAAGAAAGAGAGTCAAAGAGAGAGCAAACAAAATATAAAATTTATGCATAGAAGAGTAAAGCACAGTAATGGCAGCAAAGACAGAACACAACAGCAACAACAACAGCTGGCAGGAGGCAAGTTGCAAGTTGCAAGTAGTGCAGTGTAAACAAGCAACGCGAAGACCCAGGCTCAGACCCAGACCCAGGCAGCCAGCAAGGACATGCCAAAGGACACATAATGCAAACATGTGACTTCCGCATGCGGTGCAAACACTTACAACACACACTAACACACACACACTCACTCACTCACTCACACACACACACACTCACTCACTCACACACACACACACACACTCACGCACTTGCAGTGTGTTGCCATTCATAAACTTTCTGCCATAGTCTCATAGTTGTTAACAACTCGAGCGACAGCCTGGGCAACCGTCCGAACATATCTGCCATGTCCTTTTGCTCTTGTTGTTGTAGTTGGCTTGTGCAAAGTTGTGCAAGCTTGCGCCCCGCTGCTTTTTGGACTTAACTCAGTCGGCACACACATTATGTGAAATAACTTATTGCCCTTAAAATGTCATTTATGTCAACGGTAAGATAAGTTACGCATACGCACCGTGTCCCTTGCCGGCTGCCATCCGCTTTGGCCCCGCTTTAGCCTCATCGACTGTTTCTGACTCTGACAACAATTAAAGTCAACAGGAAATGTGACACATTTACTGCTACTTTACAAAATAATATTTACAATTATTTAGCATTAAATAAAAGCATTTAAATGACATCATGACGCACACACACACACACTAGCACATATGCTATTTTCCGCAAGCTTTGAGTTGTATAGAAAATGTACATGGATATGATTATGTGGAAATTCTTAGAACTAATTAGGTGAAATGTACAGTTCTTGAAATTGTTGACAGTTTGTTGGTTATCCAAAGGTGCCTTCCAAATGGGTCATATATGGGCAAACGCGAGGGAACATGGAACAAAACATTAGAAGCATATTTTGGATTTGAGAAACCAGCAGAGGTTTTGCAAACTTGTCACAGAACCGAATGAGCACATGACCGAATTCGACCGAATATAACCCTTAAGTCTACTTTTTCTTCTTCTTCTATATTGGCCATTACAACTAGCCTCCTCCAGGCGTCCGCCTTCGCCAATCGTTGATGCCAAGGTTACTAGTGCACTCTCTAAGCGGCCCAAAGACACCGGTTGACACAGCCAGCGTAGCCCCTGAATGTCGTAGAGTACGTTGTTCCATGGAATGCGGAACATGTTTCTTATGCATAAAGGGCCAAAGATCTTACGAAGTACTTTTCGCTCCAAAAAAAACTCCAAGGCCAAGTATCAGACTCCATCATCACGCATAGTTCAGCGCTATAAAGCAAAACAGGACGGATGAGAAGAGTGTTGGTTTTGTTTAGCGAGACAGACTCTACTATACAATTGCCTACTGTGACCAAAGTAACATCTATTGGCAAGAGTGATCCTGGATGTACATGCATCCATTCATAACATCGTACTTTGTTGCGAGAGTGCTGACAAAGTAGACGAAATCATTCAAAAAATCAAAAACAAACAATCTGAGAGCCCGAGTAAAAGCATGAACTTTGTCCTGCTCTCATTTACAGCCAAACCCAACCAGGCCGATTTTCTTTCATTAACGGCAAAGTTTTCGGTCTTAAGAGTAACCAATGAAATCAATATTACCTATGTAAGCGAGCGAGAAGATGTATCAACAAGTCATTATGCTCGAATCTGTTTTAGCGAAGAAAGAAGACTCTGAGTCTTTAAGAACATTTAAACTTTACTTAAACCTCAATTCATATCTGGTGTTTAGTAAAGCTGTGTGATCAAGCAAAGGTATTTCTAAGTCGATCTTTTGAAAGCTAGCTTCGATGTTGATAAGTGGTTTTCGAACTTTCCTGCCAAATCTGCATCTGGAAGCACAGTAAAGCCTATTCCGAGTTTAGATTGAGTTTCCGCCAAACTTTATAAATACTTAAATTATTCAACTATTTTTTAAGCGCTATTTTTCCAAACTTAAATCAATGACTGGAACTGGAGATGTAGTCGAACCAGAAAAGACGTCATATATCTGAAATTTCTTAAAAAGTCACTTTTGCAAAATGCTTCTAGCGACACATAAACCTCTTAACTAGATCTGACGAGCATACATCGATTTGTGCATCTGTTGGGGATATAGTAGCTATACTTCAAATGGAATAGCTTATTCGGTACATATTTATTTAAACTTAATTTTGTGTAATGAAGGACTGAAACTTTGAGTTAATGTCTGGCAAATAAATGGCTAAAACTGGTCCAAGTTAAGCCAACAACATGGACGGCAACAGCAACAACAAATACAACACCAACTATACAAGCAAACAAACACAAAAGTGTAATCAACGCTTAAACACTCGAAACAACGAGACAAACATGTCGACATGAAAAAGACAGCACAACAATTGTTTGAGAGAGAGAGACATGGCGAGAGAGAGACAGAGAAAGAGAGCGAGAGAGAATTGTGGCAGCGGCAGCGAAGAGACAATGGCTGACTGGGTTGCCAGGCAGACAAAAAAGCATAGACAAACATTGCGACACATTACTGTCAAAACTCATGAAAATATTTCACAACAGCGACAAGTGACGAGTGATGAGCGGGAGGAAGTTGAGAGCGGCATACAACATGCAGTGCAGAGTGCAGTGAAAGAAGAAGAACAAGCAGCAGCGGCAGCGGTGGCATGAACATAAAATAGTAGAACACAACAAAAAAAACCTACTAACAAGCATCATATGCCAACACAAACGTCAACTACAATGCAACAACTCACACACACACACATACACAGCTCATTAGAGCTATGACAAGACTGGGTGAGGTGGCAGCGTGTGTGCTGAGTCTTAGCATGGCGGCTTAGCAGGCAAACCGGAAATGCAGCAGCAGCTTCAGCCGCTTACAGGATATGTTCATGCATTCATTTGTTGGCACCATTTTGTTATGTTTTTGTGCTGCTGTCACTCCCTCTCTCCCTCTCTTGCTTCCGCTCTCTCTCTCTCTCACTCTCTCTCTGTTGTCTGGTGTTCGCTATGCATCTTGCGCCCATTTTTGTAGCTTGTTGCCATTTTATGACAGCTACAAAAAGTTGCTGATGATGTAATGTTTATGTGTCGCTGACACCGCTTATAGCGCCAACCCGCTCACACACACCCTTCCTCTCTCTGTCGCACTTCATGCGCGCCATGAAAGTATAATTGCACCTGCAAGGCTAACAAGCGCAGACAGCGGCAGCAAAATGACGTGCGACGTCAGAGGAACAACAAAAAAGACGCACAACCAACAATGACATGGACATGAACACGGACACATCTTGGCAAGCCAACTCTGTGACTGTGTGTGTCCTGGGCAGTGCGGTGAGAGACAAATACGCCAAGTAGCTGACTTGGTGTGACATACGGGGCGTATGATATATATCGCAAATGTCGTTTGCTGTCAGTTTCCGGCTCTCCTGCGCTTATATTTGTTTTTGGTTGTTGTTTTTGTTGTTGTTGTTGTTGTTATTTGTTATTGTTGCACTTGCAGCCATTTTGTTTATGCATGAACACGAAAATGGCTGCGTCGTTTGTTGCTTGACGTTTGGGTTCAGCAACGCCATTTTAAGTGTTTGCTGTAAGCTGATTATTAAATTGACATACACACACAAGCACACACACACACACACAGTCATAGACACCAAAACATTTGTTATAGAAAACTGTGCAGAAGTTCAAGTGTAAACTTATTTTATGCACAGCCAAGCAGCTCGACATTGAGTTATGTTAGGTTTCTTTTTATTTGTAGCTTCCATATGCATTTACAAAATGGCGCGAGCAGCGCACGTGACGCATTGCACACACACACACACACACATGCATGCGTGTAACTGTGTTTTTTCTAAAAGAGAGTTTTGTTTCATTGCTTCTTGTTTTGATGCTATATATAAATGACCATGGTTGCCTTAGTGGCTTTGTTCGCCATTTTGTTGCAGTTGTTTAACAGTTATGAGCGTGTGCTTTCTTTAAACAGTTTGTATTGTTGTTTCCTCTGTATTTTTTTCTTCTTTTGGGCACGTTTTAATTACAGAGTATTCGATTTGGTTGTTTAACGGAGTCTGTTTCAATCTCTTCTTACTTCATGTAGTTATTTTGTGGTTCTCTCTCGCTTTCATTATTTTGTGTACAAGCTTTATTTATTTATCTTGCGTTTTAAATAAACCCAAATACATCGAGAAAGAAAACTGAAACTGAATTCAACGAAGCTTGCTTACTCTTGTACGTATGCCAACGTGATTTCATCACACTTCAATTTAGAGGCAAAATAACTCCGTTCCAGGCAGCGAATGAGTTCAAGCGTGAAAAGTTTCAGTTTTCTGGTGGAGAGTTTCTTCACCATTGCAGAATCTTTTGAGTCGAACCCGACTAATAGTAAAAAACAATTATATGTCTTTGGTTTTGAATGGTAATGAGTTCAATAACCTTTAAGTTGTTTAAGAAGTCCTTCTGGTTTGAGGCGAATTTCGCAGACTACTTCCCAATCTACTTATTGGTAACTATTTAAGGATTTCTTCTGGTAATTTCAGTTGAGCTTTCCTGTTTTCTTAGCAGTAAGTACTTGCAACCTAACTGTGTCTCAAACAACGACCCAACAAACTGCCCGAACTAGTTATTTAGCTAGTTAGGAGTTCTTTTCGAAGTACTTCTGAAACTACTACTATAAAACACAAAGAAAACTCATATGTTTCAAAACGTAAGTGTTCCAATATCTCGATATCAAAATGTATGTTGAATGTAAAATTTAAGTATTAAACAGAACATACAATTCAGCCACAAAGACTTAACTTTCACGTTAACTTTTGTTGGACTAATTGAAGATTACCTTATTCGAGCCAGTGTTCTATTTTTCACGATTGGATTTTGCTTGAAACACGTCGGCACGAAATCCTTCTTAACGTTTTGAAAAGCAGCTTTCGAGCCTACAAAGCGTTTGGCTATGGACCATAGACTTGGCGATGATTCAAGTTTGTATTCATCCCAAAACATAGTAGAGATGATTGCGCTCTTTCAAAAAGTTTTAGTTCCATAAGTCTGACATAGTTTCTTCTCGAGGGTACAGAAGAAGGGTAGGTAGTGCGCACCCGCTCGGTACTTGGCAACTTGCTGATCAAAATGGAAAGTTCTACGAATCAGCTTTTTACTATGGAGGAGGTGCTGTGGAAGGGCAAGTATACTCTGGTCGTTTTTGTGGAAATTGTGTGAGCCTTTGACTATGCTTTGTTTGACTCTATGTGTTTCGCAGCTCAGAGACTTGGTAATGCTGAAACCGCATAATGGAAGGTTCAACACAGGCTCACCGTGAGGCGTCTAATGGCAGCAATTGGCGATATCAGTCTGATTATAGTGAAGGTGTAACAAGGATGTCCTATAAGGGAGAATATTTTCGTATTGGCCAGAAACTATCGTAATACATTATGTTCTGTGATTAACCCTCGCTTTTCCCAAAAGCGGCAGTAAGGGCAAGATGTCCAGCAATTCTTAAAAGTATTTGTCTGTATTTGTATACTCTGTATTGACTGCTTTTTCTCTGATAAGTGATTTTCTGATCAGGATTGTTTCATTATCTGTTTACGGCATCCTAAATTGCTGTGGACATGTAACTTTCGCAATCTGCCAAACTTACCATTTTAAATTAACAAATTTCGAAACTCTAACAAAGTTGTAAGTTTTACTCTTAGTAAAGCTCTTTAACGCCTCCTTCAAGCGTTGCCAAATCCTTGCCCAAATGCATGTACACTCTCCAATAGTTTAAATAAAATATAAAAAGCCGGTGTGTAATTTTATTGAGTGTTGTTTGTCTGGTTTTTGCCATTGCATACTTTAGGGCTGTGCAACACCAAATAAATAGCTCGGTCTTCCGCCTTGAAACAACAACAACAACAGCAACAACCGCATTGGTTGCAATTGCAATTAAGGTGACAGTGTTGAAAGGCGCTTAAGAGCTACTGGCCAATGTTGTGCACCTGTTGAAGTTCACACCGCAAAGCGAGAGTTCAATTTCCATAAATGCAATAAGTGTCAAGTTGAATGTACCTATTGGAGACAGAGGGAGGGAGAGGGCGCCAGAGTTCATGTACCCAACGATTTCGTCGTAACTATTAATATGATGTTACAGCGGCTGTGACAAACACATATCGGTTAAAACGATCTATCGCCATTTTGTTGTTGCTGTTGTCTGCCATTTTGCACTTTATGCGCTCAAGTCACAAACTCACGTATCCTTATCGCAAGTCTAGACATTGTTGTTCGCTTGATTGATACTATGCCGAAATAAGTGGCAGCTGTGTCCCGAAACCTAAAACGCTGCGCTACAAAATTCAACGATATAACTATACAAAATGACTTACTATTAGCGTGCAATGAAATCGCGGGAGTAAAGCACATCAAAATTTAAGACCTCACTCAAATACAATGTGGCTACTTTGAGGCCATTTAATTAAGCTACAGTAGGGTGAAGTATGTCATGTTGTGACGCTTAAAATACACCAAGTCATGGCCACTAATCGATGAGTATGTGAAGGGTTCTTTGACCACAAGTACAAAATACAGTGCATATATAGCCAAGTCATCATCATCATCGTGATACATAATGTTGAACTGATGAAGTGTACTCAATGATTGAATGCAGCATTTAAGCTGTGAGTATGCTTCATATTCGATTGGCAGCGGCTTAAAGCAATTTTGTAGCTTTATGAGTTAAGCCAAAAAAAAAAACATTTTATGTTTGTAAAGTTAAAACACTTGTAAAGTAAAATGAAATGGTAGTTGTAAAAATATATATACTTCGTCGGTCTAATAGGTTTGGGATTCTATCAAACAAAATCCTTGGCTTGGTGTTTGGAGTCAGCTTAAAATCCGCAAGGGTGGAACTTTGGCTGATCTAGGTATAACCACAACCCAAGCTCGGAAAACTTCGGGAATGACCAACTGCTGTACTTTCTACCGAGGGCAAGGTACCTATCGAGAACAATAGAGTCTGCTGCATGATTTAAAACCTACTTGAAATACTCTACCGAAAAATAAGTTTTAGTTTAGTTTAGGGGCTGGGGTGGCCACTAACATTGCCCAATGCACCATCAGGACTATGTGGGAAAGCACTGGGTAAGCTGAAATACGTGTGTTCTTTGTTGTAGGAACCACGAGTGCCAGTCAATATATCAAATGTACTATCAAATGTCCTTTATGTGTATTTCGCGATTGGTGATTAAACTAACTTTTGCTCACAGTGATGGAACCTCTCCCATGGCACACCTGCTGTTGTAGTTAATTAAAAAGGAGTATTTTAGGTCATTAGGAATAACTAAATATTACATATAAAAAACACAAAATATTTCGCATTGTATTGCCGCGTTTCCCATCATAAAACAGTCACTGAAAAGCCGTTCGTTTTTCCGTCATCAGTACTGAAGTTTCACTCTCAAAAACAAGTTTCTATTGCTTAAATTCCAGCCGGAAATTTAATCTCATGACGCCTCAAAAGTCTGTGTTGGCCATAAAAATACAAAAAACGCTTTGTAAATTGTTGCCAATTTATGCCATAATGCATGATATCAGAATAGAATATATAAATCGTAAGAGCAAGCAGTTTCTCTGAGTTTATGTATTCGAAATTTATGCAATCTACTAATCAGGATTTATATGCAGTGAAAATCTGAAAACACATGTTAAATCGAAAGGAAGCAACATTAATAGAGGCAATTAACGCAACAGCTAAGCAAGCTATAAAGTATATTCCTATCCCTATACCACTGGCCATATGTGTATAATCTATAGGCCGGGCCAAAACAAAGCAGCACAAGACCAGAAATTAGACACATAATTAAAAATACAAAGAGCATAACAAGAGAATGCAAAGACTAATGTCTGACCATAGAAGCGTCACCTAGTACAGTCCTAACCCCAAACCCAAGATGGTCGATTAATTTATGGTTATTGCTTAGGTAAACAAAAGCAGGCGCAAGTGAAACCAACAAAATCGAAAAAGAAGCTTTGGTAAGGGGAGAGGGGCAGCGTCAGCGTCACGTGATTAGTTTTCCAGTCGTCTCTGACGCACTGAAACTCAAACGGCAACTCAATGAGTACGGTCCAAAGTCCGAGCGCTGAATATGTATTTGTATTAGTAAACCAAATGCGTAGCCATAAATTACCACTCAGAGCCCAATGCTCGAATGAATCTTAAGAATGACGATGAGTGGCAGAGCGGAGCAGAACAGAGCACGGTAAAGGCCAAGGGCATAAGGAAGAGTGTAGGAGAGTGCGTTGGACGCTGATAAAGGCGACGATGAAATGAAATGAAAACGCACACGCTTGCCAAGGCATGCCGAGCGCAAGCGTCGAGTCAGGTGAGCGGGCAGGGAGAACGTGATGAAGGGTCTGAGCTGGGCGCACGCTCTTCTGTCGATTTTAGGGTCGAGCATACGTGCGTGCTGCGGAAATGCTCGCAAATTTGCGCTATGAATTTGCTCAGCGATCGTGTGTTCGCATATTTTATTTGCGCTTTCAATCAACAAGCGGAAATGCTTTTGGTATCAATAAAATTATTGAAAGATTGATGAAATGTGCGGTTTATTATGCTTCAAGGCGCACCCTAAGACCAAAAAAAAGATGGCCTTAAAGTGTGTGTGCGTGTGGGAGAGTGTGCCTTGTGCGCGACCATTAAGGAAGCAAACAAATTAAAATACACAAAAGCGCGACAACAACAGCAACAATGGCGACAGGGACGACAAGCAGAACAGCAACAAGAACTAGCCAAACAACAAACACAACAACGCAGCAGCCACAGTCTGAGGCAAAGATTTATGGCGAATTAATTAGTGAAGCGAACGAACACGGACAACAAGGACAACTCAGCTATAGACGCTGCCAAACATGATGGCTGCCCCTTTTTATACTCTACACATTTTATAGAGTATAGCAAGCTAATCAAGAAGTTTGCGATGTAGAAAAAAGAAACAGCTTAGAAAGTAATAAACTTATACAAAACTGTATTTTTACTATATGTAATATAAAGCCCTCATTAGACTCCATCTAGAGGCAACACTAAGTCGATACCGTCACTAAGAAATGGTATTACAATAAAAATATGGCTTCAGCAGCGTAAATGGCTAAAAAATGGGGGAGCACCGCCTTGCTCTCCCTTGAGATGCTCCGAACATCCCATAGAAACTCCTTAAGCTTTTTGGCCTGATTGATTTTTGTCCCACGCGGAATTCGTAAAGACAGTTTTCCCACAGATTCCTCATCTTCAGCTCTTTCTTTTGGTTTTAGCTTGTCATGAATTCTGTTTGCGGGCGTCAATTGTTAAATCCACTCCTCGTCTCCCGTCACTAATCTGTCGAATAAATCGTTCAGAGAAATATCGGACTTTTTTTAGTTAGCTGATAGCTTGGCATTACGTGGTGCTATCCCAATCCTTTTATGTGCTACGATCACGGTATGTGCGCGGCATACGAGTCGTATTTACACCAAATGCGCGTCATTCGATGTGCAAACTGTTAAGAAAACATAGTTCTGAACTAGTTCGAACTAAACTTTTCACATAACCGTAAAACTATATGTTTTAATCTATGTCATATGCTTGCTGCATCATGCTGCGTGCATCATACCATCCAAGCGTCACGCCATATAATGCCAACAGCTTCCGTCCCGAATGAAGGAGCTAAAAACCATAAATTCAAGAATATTCGCCCAATTGCAAAGATCGATTTTGAACCGGTGAGCGGCTTAGTTTGAACTTGATTTTGTTTTTTTTTCACAATTTCACTTTTTTCACTAAAATCTGTTAAAAACGCAATGATGATGTTGAACATCCCCAAAACTAAGCCTAGCGCCATCTAGCGTGCGCCTATTACTATATAACACGAAAACAACAACGTTATTAAGCGTAACGCCACCCGAGAAAAGTATCAAATTTTTGTGACGGCATACGTTGTTTTATTTACATTTACATTACTCCCAGTTCTCTGTTCAATTCGCTTAACGATCATAGTTTCGTTTCCACCTAATTTCCCCGTTAACAAGCATATTTAAAGCAGTATATTTGAGAGTACTTTCACTTCGGCTTTCTAAATTCACGCTTTCGGCTATTTTTTTTTTTTGGTAAATGAGTAACGCACACATACATTCAAAACACTGGCTAAGGTGTTTTAATTAATTAGCTTTTTGTTTTCATGTTGAACTTTTGTCGTGCTTTTGTACCGTGTATTATCCCGCCTACACTGCCCCTTCTTTGTCTTCTTCTTGCTGTCGGCCATTTCGATTGCGTTTTTACGACAACGCTCGCAACTAATTTGTGTAAATTAAATTTATCGACCAGAAAACACCACAGCAGCCAATCTGCGAGGTTGACCAATTTGACCATCTGACCAGGTGTAGGTCAGCACGCGCTTTAATATCAATGCTTAAATTAATCATACGCAGTGTGCGCCCGCTCAGCATTGTTGCCTTGTAGCTGTTGCAGCATTTGCCTCAAATTTGGGTCACTTGTGTGAGTGCGTATACGTGTGTGTGCTCAATTTTGGTCTGTTAAGCATACGCAGTGTAGGCCAGGCTGCACATTATAAATGCACAGAGGCTATTTGATATGTTGCCTGTTGATGGATGCTCGATGTTGCATGTTGGCTGCTCTGAAATGTTGAGTGTTGCAGCAAAACACTTGGCCTTTAATGGCCAGGCAATAAACAGCTACCTTGCCATGTTGCAATAGCAACAACAATAAAAGGCAAATCACCAAAAAAAGACACGGCAGCACACGGCAAAGTGGCAGTAAAGTCATTGCCAAGCGTATCAACAAAAGTTGTTGGCCAGCTGCCAACACACACACACACACACACACACACACACACACACACTGATGTAGTAACACTCATGCACTTTCATTAACTTTAATTAAATTCTCACTTTGTAAATGTCAATGCATAGTCACACATACTTATACACGGCGCTCACGTTTGGCTATCTACATGACAACCCTGGCAACAAATACAACAAAAGCAACAAAAATTAAAGGCACAAAAGTAAAAATATTCGCGAATGAATTTATAGCACGGAGCGCAAGGCGACAAAAATCTCGTGCAACAAAAATGGCTGAAGCACAAATAGCAGCACGTCTTTGTCGTGTTGTCGTGTTGTTTGTTGGTTTTGTTGCTTTTGTTGCCGCTGTCGTTGTCGCAGTTTTGCTTCATTTGCTGCCTGTCGCAACATTGTTTGGCTTTTAATTTGGACGGCACGCGAGGCGCAACAACAGCAACAACAAGCGACCATTTCATCTAAGTAACTGTTTAGTATGTAGACCAAGTTTTATTAATTTTTGCGTATTATTCATGACACCAACCAAGTTGAAGGGGCAACAACCAGTCAATCAGCCAGTCAGCCTGCTGACTATGTGTCAGTTAATCCCTTGGCCAGGCCTAAACAAAAACCGATGTCATTATACAAACAAAACGAAAGGAAAGGGTGTGTGCGCTGGTTGTAGCTACTCGAGTGTAGAGTGTTAGCTGTGTCCTCAAATTTCTAAGCAAAATTCCACAGGCTGTTGAACAAGAAAAAAAAAGAAGGCAGGAACATGACTTGTCGCATCGAATTCATAAGACACTTTCGAGTATCTTTTATAATTATATGACACAGAGTGAGAGATCAGTCATCAAGCGGCTTCAACAATCTGGCAACCTTAGCCGTTTGTGCAAATAGCTTAGCTAAGAACAACAGAAGAGTTACCCTGATGGAAACACCTTTTTCTGGCTTTCAATATCAGCGTTTCATTTGACTTTTGGGCGCAGGCTTTTTAGTGGATGACCATAAAATCTGCTAAAGGTTATGCTAATTTGTTTTGAAATAGCTCAAAAAGAATGTTCTTACGTTCTCAAGGGCATTAGCGAAGCATCTATGGACTACTTTTGACTTGATATCTGGTTGAATGGAGTAGTTGCTGTTGAATTTCTGGTGAAAGAGATTCATGGTTACTACATCATTTTCATGAGATAGAACCGACGTATAAGACTCTATCCCGGCATCCATTTGTTAGAGTTTCCAGTATTTCTAACTCAGTTAGTTCAATGTTTGGTTTTATATTTTCAGATTATGGGTGCCTTTGTATAAGTTCGAAGTGACTGCTGTTTCCCATATTGACGGCGCCTATTGGAAAAATCACTATACATACCTGTAATGAGAAACTAAGCATGAAATCAAGTTTGAAGATAGAACGGCTGCAGTAGCGGTTTAGTGCTTTGGTTTAATATTATCTGTGAACCCATCAAGCGTATTTAAGGCTACGATGGCAAGACGGATAGAATCTGTCAGAATGTAAACATCACTCACCTTCCCTAACTCTCTACTTACAAGCAGTGTCTAGTAAATGATCCAACGAATTTGGCGCCTGGGTTGAGTTTCAACTTGGCGAGACGTTCACCTGTTCCACCTGGAAAGATAGCTATAAAGTCCAAATAGCTGTTCAAGATTCAACAGTATGCTCTGGATGAGTTTGTGTGAAAAAAGGTAAAGTTTGTCGTCCTTGGTTTCTTGCATACGGATGAGTTCTTTCATGCAGCGCAGTATTATTTGTGCGCAAGAAGTGGATGCTGTGACTGCAATTGAAACTGTTGAGCTGAAAGAAGATATCTGCAAGATACAGCACAAAGATCATTTTGGCTGAGTGTGTCGTTTAAGCAAATCGCACTCCTTTCAACCGGTTTGATAAGCAATAGCTTCATAACTGTGAAATGAGCGCGTAAAAAAACTGCGATTGATTAATCAAAGTCTCTATGTTGAAGACTGTCCTGCCGTCTAGCATCTGTCGCTGCCCTAAGTAGCCACATATGTCACAACAAATTAAATATACCTGCTGCAAGAGTATGCAAACATCGAAAAAATCCAAGAAAAAAGTAATGCCGTGAAATAAATTCAAGTCAAAAATTTTACCATAAACTTAACCATAAATAATTCAAAAAAATGTGCGCCACGTTTGTTTGTTTTGTTTGGTCGGTTGACGGGCCTAGAGGGTTAAGAGCGGCATCTCCAGGGTTGCCTACTTCGTGATGCCGCAGCGCCTTATGTGTGTCTATGCATGTGTGTGTGTGTGTGTGTGTGTGTGTGTGTGTGTGTGTGTGGAAGTATTTTCGTGCAAGGATATTAACCCCAATTGCGCTTGGCACTTGCTGCCTCAATGCCTCAAAGTTGTTGTAGCTGGCGTCTTTTTTTAAGTGTTTCTTTAAGCGCCATAATCAGGCGCAGCGAGAGCGAAAATATTTTAAGCGACACGCAAATATGCAAATATGCGGCCTTTGACTGTATTGGTGTGCACATGTATGAGAGTGTCTGCATGTGTGTGTATGTGTGTGTGTGAGCTAGTGTTGCCACCACTCGAGGCACACACGTTAGAACTGACTGACTGACTGGAAGTGCTTCTTAGAAGTGTTTGGGGCAACTAGAACCGACTGAGAGTCTGACTGGTGTTTAAGCTGCTTAGACGCTGTGGCCACGGTCTGCGCGGGTAACTCCCGGACTCCGTAACTCTCTTACTCCTAAGTTTTGACTGCGCTGAGCAAACATAAGCAAGTTCAGCAGCGTTCTTGTACACTCTGCTGCTTGTTTATGTGCGTGAGTGTGTTTCTGTGTGTACATGTGTTGTATTTTTGGCCTTTGCATGTTTAAATTTTATGTTTGCCAGTGTGTTTGCCATAAACTTGCACGTGTGTGTGTCCCCCTTCCACTTTATCTTTATCTATGTGTGTGTGTGTGTGTGTGTGTGTGTGTGTGTGTTGCTTGTCTAGGCAAATGTTTGCCATGTGTGCCGCACGAGGCACATAAGTAAAACATGCGCATTGCATATAAATTTCATAGGCTGGCAAAATTATTACGCAGATTTTCCAACTGCCTTTTTCTTAATTCTAGTTCTTTTCATTGCATTTAAGCTGTCTCTATATATTTACAGCTATGTCTTATTTAAGCTTGAATCGCACTTTGATTTGCCCTTTAAGCCGTTTGAATTAATGAAAGTAAGCTAATTAACGGCAGACAGTTTGGTTTTTCACTTAGCCTTCTGTCTGGCACTGGACTCTGACCTGCGCTGTCAACGCCGTGACAGCAATGACCGAATTATGATGTCAAATGTTTAAGTCAACTACACAAACGCATACCAATACAAAAAGCATAAACACACCTACACACACAACAAATTAATAACACACACATACACACACCCATTCATTAATCATTGTGTAATGCTTTAAACGCCTTTTGGCTTTGATGGGCAGTGTATATGAGGCAAGTAATTCTTTAGCGGATTTACTATATGAGAAAAAAAAGTGTGTTTTATAGCACACTTCAATGTACAGTTACGTCTAGAAAGAACAATTTGTTAACAGGCTACCATTTTGTTGAGCAGAGTAGCGTCACGAAAAATCCGAAAAAATTGTTTCCTAAACTTTTTTTTATTAAGATATTAACCCCAATTGCGCTTGGATTTTTCCGATTGCTGCCTCAATGTTGCAATGTTCGTTTTTTCAGGTATATAGTGAATTTACAAATTTCGAAGTCAAGTACTTCTATGTATTCCAATGTGAATTGTATGAAAGAATTAAAAATGTAATAAAATGTTTGGCCAAATCGCAAAAACGAGTGTGTGATATAAGGTGACACATTAGTACATACTTGTTTGAGTATGGATTCTTTTTCAGGAGATACTTTGTTTTTATATTTAGGAGCTGATGGACCTATTTTCTGAGCGTATTTTTTTCTTTAAATTTGATGATGTCATTTTTAAAATATATCTTGAGTAAAACAGCAAAATATTTCTATGTATTGTGACTCCGAAAAGAAAACTGAATAATCTCAAAATCAAATTTGTAATAAATTCTACGATTTCATAATGCAAAACACAAAAATTAACTTAGAAACGAAGCATATCATTTCCCTTGATGAATTTTTACTCACTAATCACGAAAATGAAGATGTTTCTTTTAGTTTTAAAGTTAAAATTACCATTATGATTAAACTTCAAGACTATCTTATGACGAGCTTCGGAAAGTTCCATTGTTGTTACCGCATGCAATGATATCGTAAAACTTGTTCATCTCTCTTTCTAAATAACTTATATATAACTTACCTCCTATTCAAGTCAGTTCTGACTTAGTTTCAAGAGAAACTAAGTAATATATCTATATCTACTGCGATTATATGATAGTCTTAACGGACATTCTGCTTTTTGTTAAGCCCTACTCGTATGCAGAGAGAAATTTTCCCCTTAAACACGCATAATCATTGATATCCTCCAAGAATCAATCTTACAAGTCAGTGTTCTAAATGAGCGAATTTTTGTTAAATTGGATGATTGAATTATACTTGTCATGCTCAATATTCAAGAAGAAGTTATAGATTCTTTTTCAAAACCCTCACCTGCATTTACTGTAGTGCTGCGTGAACCCCAACTGATGGCCAGGAATGGCTCCCTGGGCACCCAACACTGCCAAAAACATGCTCTCAAATACTTTGGCGAAAGTAGGCATTAGGCAAATCGGCTGTTTGGAACTATTTTTATAACAGCACACCTAAAAAGTTTACCAAGAATGAAATTTTGCTGCTAGGAAAAGGCCTCAACAAGTTTGCCATTAACCCCATCAAATCCAGCAGCTTTCTTCTTCAAACTTGCAGCTAAAATCTAGGCGCACTTTAGCTAGGCTAAACCTAGGCTATAATTTGCACGATTCAGTGCCTTAAAATAACCTTATAAAAAACTGCTTTCAGCCCTTCTCTTGCTCATTATTGTTAAAATTAGCCCCAACATGGTTGCAACATTTCTCATGCTGCTGCTATTTTCGAATTCCAAAGTGTCATGGCTTATGTGCAAAGACGCAGCAAATTGTCGCATGACAATAAAGAAACTCTCTACAATGGCATTGCGTTGCCAAGCTAGACTTATGGCTGGCAAGCTGCGCAGAGTAAACACTTGCAACAAATACAAGTCATGCGAAATAAGACCCCTCGTAAAATAACGGATGCCCTTTGGTGCGTCGGAAACCGCAGCCTCCATCGGGACATCGGCTTGATGCTGACAATATGCTAAATGACCTTTGCGGCCGCTTTGCGTACTGCCTCAGGGTGCAGCCAAACGCTCTTGTCAGGTCAGAGGCCCTGAAGACTGCGAAAGAAATAAAATCATTTTAAAATATTTCGCATGCCACAAAAAATCTACCATGCGTAAAAAAAACGTATATATTTTTAAAACTAAAATTAATTTGAGAGTTTACGTAACTTTATTTGACATAAAAGAAAGCTGCGTATTCATTTTGAAGAGCTGTCATAACTGCAGTGAATAATTTGATAGAAATTGGCTTTTTTTTATGAAAGTTAAACATTTTGTAAACTTTTGCTAACAAAAATATGTGCAGCAGTTTAGTATAAAATAAAATGTGCACCGGAAGTGTATAGAATTAGGCATCCGCCGCAATTTGTCCGTCAAAGAAAGCCAATTCGCCTGGCTATTTTAGCGTACAGCCGCAAAGTATGCAACAGCTAGCAAAGTTTTGTTCAACGCAGCGTATACTTGATGCATGCAACTAGCAGCATTTGTTGCTGTCTGCATCGAGCAGCATTTGACACTGATAGCTGAGCCGGGCGTAAGGCATGAAACGAGCGCAAAAGTTTCAGAAACGAAACGTAGCTACTGGGAGAGTGGCCATTCGCTCTCTCGCCAACTATTCAAACTCGCTCTCTTTCAAGCGCTCTCTCCGGTCAAAGCTTTTGGCATTGAAACAGAGACAACGGCAATGAAACAAAGCGCCGCTGCGCCCACCCACAAGTGACTTGCATTATCATATTACACACTAACACAGTGTCTCACAAACAAGAAGAGGAAGAGCGGTGTTGGTTGGTCAGCTGCTGCCTTTGAAGTGCAGTTAGGCTTGTTTTAGTCTCAGCTTTGGTCTCCAAATTTAGCCAAGTTTTTGGTTTTGCCTCTGTGAGTGAATTTATTCACTTAGAGCCGCTTGTGTTCATTTTGCTTGATGCGCTTTAGCTAACAACAAACTAAGAGAGTGAACGTGCGATGCGGGGTACAGTTGCGTTTTACTCTTTAGTTTGGTTCATTTTTTGTTCAGGCAGCCGTTAACGCGTGACTTCAAGTGCCCTTAATGCTGCAAATGAATATTTAATGTTAAAAGCACTTGACGAAAATGCAGCAAACAGCAGCAACAACAACAACTGCATTGCCCAGTGTCCTGGCTACTGAGCCTGGGGTCCAAAGGATCAATGGTAGCCCGTACCCAACTGTACTTAACCGGCGAGTTGATTTTAAATTGTTTTTGCAATTGGAGCATGCGATTAAAAATAAATAGTTGCAGTTTGCTTTTCCATTTTCCACTTTTCAGTTGTTGGCCAACAAACTTAAATTTTCAACAAATTAGCACAACTTTAAATGCTGCTAATGAAAAATTATTCAATTTTAAAAACCTTAAAAGCCTTTAATGGGGTTATCATAATTTATGATATCCTTTTGTTTGCAAACAGTTTTTACGCACTTATTCGAAATCATGACAGATCGTGCATTTATTCAGGACTACGATCAAGATGCTTCATGAGAAGCGGACGTGATTCATAGAATCTCAGGAGTCGCTAACAGATGATGGACATGTGAGTAAGCCAAAATCAGTGAATACAAGCTCTACTTTAAAGTTAACACCAAAAATGGCCTTATAACCAGCAACCACTCCTCAAATTGCACCATGTCATTATTTTCTATTCGGTAGACTGAATTTGCCAAAGAAAGAAAACGCTATGACGATATTGAGGTCACCCAAATGGAGTCGACTGGTATCCTAAAGGACATCCCGACCAGCGAGTTTGTTGTACTAACTCAGAAACAAATTTTTGTACATATTTTGTGGTTGACTAAATAATGCACTGGGAAGCAAATGCAAAACTTAAACTTTATGTTTCTTTTTGAATTGGTTGGGGTGCATTTTAAAGTTCGATGCCATTTATGTATGAAGAATCATATCACTCAAATGTTCGGATCTTATTACTTATATCGATCCGGTGGTCAAAACTTTTGCCGAAATTAATCTCCACAATGCAGTTTTTTGATAGGCCTTGACAGTGACTGGTCTATCAACATAGACTTAGTTTTTCGGGAATCTGGTCTAATGATGTTCAAAGCATAATCTTGAAGCATTTGGAAATGCATCTGCTGGATTATCTTTGATCTAAATGCATCATATTTGCTGGTTCACCGAAACAAAAGCAATAACTTGCTAACTTACAAAATTACATATTAGTGACAGCAAACAAACATGGGGCCTTTGTCAAATTGACATAGATAATCCAGCATTTCATTAGGTAAACGTCTATTCACATATTAAAGTTTAGAAACTGAATATTTGACTATTGTTAAATTATCAAAAGGTGATATAAAATTTTAAAAATTATTTGGACCATAATATGCAACCTCCTAAAAATCGATTTTAAATTCAATTTGAATGGTAACAAAAAGGAAAAATTAAAAATTTCTTCACTTGTGTTGGCGCTTTATGATACATTTGGTAGATTCCGGCCAGACCGAAAACCTTATTTGAAATTGTCTTAATTTACTGCTTATCGATTTTAGCAACAATATAACAAGATAAGAGGTTTTCTTACGAGACTTTCATTCTTGGTTGATCAGCAGGATATAGTTCTTCGATCATCTTCAAAATCGAAAATATTATTTAATATTATTTCGCCTAAAACTGCTCCATATTAGTTTTGAAAGCGCCTTCAAAATGCCTCTGTTTGTAAGATGCCTAAATAAGCACTCCTAGCTATAAAAGATTGTTTTCAAAATCTTTAAAAACTCTCGATAAACGCTCTTATCACAAAAGAGAACGAAAACCCTTTTTAAGGAAATGCGACTATGATGACGTTGGATCGCGTTGTTCTGATAAAGAACAATAAAGGGGAGACTTTTCCCAAAGCGTAATTGACACACATCAATTGGTAAAGGTGTTGTAAATTAGACCACACTGGTGCCATATTGTGTTGTTTACATGGCTCACATGAGTCCTCATTCCCTTTTGGATGCTTTAGCTTTTCTATTAACATATCATCAATAAAAAGAATTCTCCCTATATAGGAGAGCTCTGAATTGATTAAAAATAAATAGTTTCCACTTGCATTTTACAGTTTCCAGGCAATCGACTTATTTTCCTATAGCTAAGCAAAACTTTAAGTGCTACGAGAGGCGTGCCAGTACCAGTGCCACACCCACCTCATGGTGCAAATAAACCGAAAGGGTTCTTGAAATCTTCCAACGGCCAGCTGGCATAAATAATGCGTATTCTGTTTGCACAGCTACCAAGATACTAAACAAGCTGCCTTATTCTTATTCTTGGTATACTTTTCCTTATTCTTGGTGGAGACAAATGTTTATAAACCGCTTAATTATTCACTTGGCCCAGTTTTGAAAGCGCGATGTATGCGCCATTGTGGCATTCGTTTACTCGGGGTTTCGCGCCGGCTGCACGCAAAACAAATTGACACGGACGCACAGATTTTGCGGCATTAATCCCGGGACATAAATCACCAAAAACCACCGGCCTCTTACCAACTAACAAGCCTTAAAAAGTTTGCTTATTTTTAACAATATTTGTTTGCTTTACTTGTGGCACGTTGTGTTGATTAAGCGGTGGCCAAGAGCTAACACAAAGTATGGGCCTAAATGAGTGGGCTCAAAGGGTCAAAGAATTGCCAGCTACTGAAAATGACTGAAGCTCAAAGAGCCTCAGATTTTCATAAGGTTGGGAGTTAAATTACTGCAGATTCCATTTGTTTCCGATAGTAAACGATTTCTTCGTAAAAAGTGCAGTTAATAACAACAACCTTAACAACCTGCTGCTCCACTTAGTAGTACTTTCAAAATAGGGCCTTTCTATGACTATCCACGTCAAAGTTGCACGATAATCAATATTTAATTTTGGTTAGTACTTTATAATTAGTGTAAGGATATTAGCAAAAGACTGATACGTGACGTGACAGAATAAAGATGTGGGTTTTTGTCTGTCTCAACTAAGTTAAGTTGTCAATTCATATAAGTAGTAATGTGTCGGCACATTCTCTCATTTTTAAGGACGTTTAGACGCAATAACGAACAACGGTCTGCGCATTGTGTAAACTCTTTAGGTAATATAATGGTTTGGCGTTACGTGACCATCTTGCATACTTCTAGCTAGCACCATATTAAGCTTATTGATATGGCAGCATCACAGCATATATGAGGCATCCTATAAGATTTTGACCTCAAGTGGGACCATTTGAGCTAAAGTTTTTGTTGAACTGCGTAACGATTTCTAAGGCTAGGATAAATCTCGCCGGTGTACACAGGAGAATTGATATAGAAATTTGTGTGTTCTGGAGCCACTGTTGACGCTCAAAAATAAAAGATCCAGGTAGAGTTTGTACTTTATTTTTTTATTTTTAGGTGGTAAGTTTTACACTACAGTTAGACTAGAGCGAGACTCAGGGGGCATTTTTGCACGCCACGCGTGCCTGAGCTGAACTCATTCGTTGACAGCGCTTGTTTCTTGGTTGTTCCAGTTGGTTGCTCGGTGGTGGCTTGGCAGGAGCACATGGTACAATGTTATCGAATCACCAAAAATCAGTTCCATGTAGAAATGGACTTTATTTATGAGAAGCAGATGAAGCTGATGCAATTCAACCAACCAGGATCAGTACCATGTACAAGGTGGAGAATATTAGGTCGAACACATGTAATTGGTTGCTTCCTCAATTCTTGATGCTTCCTTAGCTGGCCACTATCAAGATTGTTGGGGAAGCACATGGCGATTTGGTTGCTTCTCTACCGAGCCGCTAACCAAAACCTTGTGCAAATGGGAGGAGGATTAAGAGGTACTCGGAAAAGAAGTGAGCCATGCAGCAACTGCTCCAACTTTCATAGTGCTTACTCCGGTTGTTGCAGGAAAAAGTCCATAGGTCTAAAGCACTAGACACACTGTTTTAAATCTATGTATATTTAGTCTATTTGTTCTATTATTAATATGTTTGTACAATGTGTGATGTTATATGTTCTATTTATGTGATAATGTATTGCGAATGTGTGTGGTATATGTGAAATTGTGTGGTGCGCTTGCGCTTTAAAAAATTATGTGTTGTTCCTTTGTTCGTTAATTTGTCACTGATCTCAGCTTTATGCATGCTGTACCTCGAGCGCTGGCTATGCTTAAGCTGCAGTAGCGGGCGTTCGAAGAACAGCTTGCACAAAGCGGAGATCGAACATACGATAATTGTTACAGCTATCTATTGCAGTTATCTATTGCTGTTATCTTAGGCTGCTGGGCCGATTAGGCTGGTCCCAACTTTGAAGTGGTTCTGATTTTCGGTAAC